>JAKOOJ010000027.1:4481529-9636529 GCA_022577455.1 Arizona elegans
ACCTTTGTCCCAAAAGTCAAAGGAAAAAGTTCCAAAATGAGAAGTATGACGGAGACAGATGTTCGGTGCCTCCCTTGTCTCTGTCAACATTTTAAGACGCTCCACGGTTCTGCACATTTTCCCACTGGTCAGGAACCAGTGGTGGCCTTCTACCAGTTTGCCCCAGTTTGGGTGAACCAGCAATGGTGGCAGTGGGAGGCTCCACCCACCTGCCCAGATGTCATCACAGACACTCTGCACATGCACAGAAGCGCCACGCGCGAGCACGCTCCCAGTTCCGAACCGGTAGTGAAGGTAAGTGGAACCCTAAACTTTTAAATGTTGGGACCGAGCATTGTCAATATCTGTTCCCAGACGAAGCACGGACCGTGCTCCACCTTGTAGTTCCTGCCACCCCAGCCTCCACGGCTATTTTCCCTGGGTGTTGGCACCCTAGTCAGCTCATTTGACGGATGTCAGGTTGAGATGCCATCACCCATCCTCACTCCAACATACACGGTATGAACTGTATGCAAGAGAAGAAATATGCATTTGATGGACACGGTTCCACCTATTCTTTGTCGAACGCCGTGATACACAAAAGGCTGGGTTGGGCACCGTCCCACTTCCTTATGCACAGCTTGTGCGGCACACAGGAAGTCATCTGGGAGGTGGCCCTTAACAGCCCAGCTAGCAAGGAGGGGAGGAGAAGCAAGTCTTTTACAACTCTTGTGACTTCCTTGTTTGGGCTGTTGCCCCAGCCTTTTGTCCCTGGGAGTGGTTGCATCAATATTGTAGTTGAGCAAACTTGCAGTCAAGGACAGTTGAGTGTCGTAAACAAGCCAAAACCTCCCTTGTCGTGATTGATGTCGTAGTCTTACCAGAACGTCTTGAAGGAGCTACCCACAGTATGTCTAGCCTGTTAAACGAGAAGGATTAAGGAGGGACATGACAGAGGTCTTCCAGTCTTTGAGGGGCTGCCACAAAGAGGAGGGAGGTCAACCTATTCTCCAGAGCACTTGTGGACAGACCAAGAAGTAATGGATGGAAACCTATCAAGGAGAGATCCATCTTGGAACGCAGGAGAAATTTCCTGACAGTGAGAAAAAATTAATCAGTGGAATCATGGCTTCCGTCCAGAAGTTCTGGGTGCTCCATCACTGGAGGAGTTTTTTTTTCCCAAAAAAAGTTTTTATTTTTGTTTCTCATAAACATATTTACATGTACAGTCATTTATCCACCATTTTTCATTCATCGTTTAACTTTCATTTTTAATTTTTAATTATTCGGGGCTGCTCTTTTACCATTTGTCCTTCTTTGTTTTGCCACAACCTTTCTTCTTCTCCTCCCCTTCTCTTCCTTCTTCTATCTCTTCCTACTTGCTTCATTCTTCCTCTCCTTCTCTTTCCTACTTCCCCTTCCCTTCCCCCACTCCTCTCTTCTTCCCTCCTTCTAACCTTCTCTCCTATTCTTCTTTCCCCTCCCTTTTCTTCCTCTCCTTTCCCCTTTTTTCTTTCTCTCCCTCTCCTCTCTTCTCCCTTCCTCTCTCTCTCCTCCTTCCCCTCCCTTTTCTTCTCTCTTTTCCCCTTTTTTCTTTCTCTCCCTCTCCTCTCTTCTCCCTTCCTCTCTCTCTCCTCCTTCCCCTCTCTCTTGTTGTTTCCCTTTTCAGTTCAATCAAGAATGGCATTCGAGCAGCCCCGTTTTTCTATTTATCTCTATTCTCATTTCAATTTCTTATTTAATTAATAAATAATTGTATCTATTTCATCCTTTGTGTACATTTTTATAATAATCTCACTTTTTCTCTTTTACCCCCCTCCCTCCCCTTTCTCCTTTTACCAAGGCATCATCAGGGTTTCTATTCTTCTGATTATTTTCTCCCATCTTTTTTCTATCCGTTTTATCTCCATACGCTTATTCATATTTCCTTTCTAACCAATCCTAAAATTTACCACTGGAGGTTTTGAAGAAGAAGGTTTTGTCTGAAATGGTATAGGGCAGTGATGGCTAACCTTTTTTCCCTCGGGTGCCAAAAGCGCGTGCCCACACCAGGGGCTCTCTCTTCTGCGCATACACAGAAGCTTCTGTCCATGCGCAGATCACTTATCATGACGTCCAGATCAGTGGGCAGAGCCTCCCGCCAGTTCTACTACCGGTTCTTGCGAACCGGTCCGAACCTGGGACAACCCACCACTGGCCCACACCCATAATGCAATGCCCCCCATGCACGCCCCGCCCATTTCCGGTAGGCCCATTTTTTGCCCTCCCAGAGCCTCTGCGTGAGCCCTGTACTTATCTGGCATCCAAAACGGGCCGCGTGGAGACTCCTGGGAGGGGAGGGGCGGCAATGGCATGCGCACATGTCTCCTTTCAAGTCCGCGGCAGCGACTTGAAATTCAGCTGGCTGGCGGGAGGCATGTGCACATGAGCAGTGGAGCTGATCTAGGGCGACGGCTCGCATGCCCGCAAAAATGGCTTCGCGTGCCACTTTGGGCACACGTGCCATAGGTTCTTCTGCTTCAGCAAGGGGTTGAACCTCCGAGGTTCCTTCCAACTTTGTTATTCTGTAATTCTATAAACATATATCGTCATTGGGACTCTAGTTCTCTACCATTCGTGGTAGAGTCCTTTCCCCAATGATTTGCATCCTTCCTGGTTTCCATATGAGTGTAATCGCTAAGGTAAATAACATATCAGACAGTGGTGGGATTCAGCCGATTCGCACCTATTTGGGAGAACCGGTTGTTAACTTTCTAAGCAGTTCAGAGAACCAATTGTTGGAAGAAATCTTATTTTGGTTTTTATCCCACTTTACAGGGCTAATCCTGTAAGGAATTACAATATTCTGGTATTGTTTCTAGCCTAATCTTTATTGCCCTGCTTACAGAAACTGCCTCTCTGGTTTAACCCTTATTACATTGTAACAGTAAGGTGAAGTGCCCATTGACACGAGTGACATTATTTATTTTATTTTATCATATTTGTATACTGCCCTACTCCCGGAGGACTCAGGGCGATGAACAGCCAAGATAAAAATACAAAAAACATACAAAAGTTAAAAGCTATTAAAAATAGATTAAATAATTTGGGCTCAAGAAACAAATTTAAAAAACATCCAATTTATGTAAAACATTTAAAACCCAATTTAAAAGGGAGAGTTAGGCCAGACCAGCCTGTTGGAATAAAAATGTTTTTAGGGCGTGGCGGAAGGTGCGTAAGTCTTGGATCCTCCGTATCTCCAGGGGGAGCTCGTTCCAGATGGCAGGTGCCCCCACAGAGAAGGGTCTCTGTGGAATTTGAATTGAATTGGCCACACCCACATGGTCACATGACCACCGAGCCACGCCTGCCCAGCTGGTCATTAGGGCAGAGAACTGGTTGTTAAATTATTTGAATCCCACCACTGATATCAGGAGTGGTTTTGTTAAGCTATGGATAGTCAGGGGAGGTTGCAGAGTTACGTAAAATTGTATCGCAAAAGACAACCACAGCAGAAGTAGCATTTTTTACATCTCCAAGAAGAAAGACATTTCATTTGTTAGATGTTTGTCCTGCATTTTCTTCAAAAACCCGAAGAATCTTACATGGGGATCTCCCTCAATTATATGTTCACTGTAACAACAACCCAGCAAAATAGGTCAGATCAGGGGGAGGGGGTCTCCAAACCTTACAACTTTATGACTTGGAGACTTCAATTCCCAGAATTCCCCAGCCAGCCAGCATGGAAAAATACTCCTCCAACCTATTTCACAAAGCTGGTGTTGCATAGAACGACAGGAGGAGCAGGCTGGATGTTCAATGACTTTTGGTCGTGAGCAGAAAATACCGCGTTTCCCCGAAAATAAGACCCTGCCTTATATATTTTTTTGAACCCCCGAAATAAGCGCTTGGCCTTATTTTCAGGGAGGTCTTATTATTTTGGGGCGCGTGGAGCAAGACGGGGCTCCTCTTGCCGTCTTACCTGATTTCCAGCTCTGAGTTTAAATATTTTCGAGGAGGGCTTATTTTCGGGGGAGGCTTATTTTAGCGCATGCGCTCAAAAGCCCGTCCTCCCTCCCTCCCTCTCCTTCCTTCCTTCCTTCCTTCCTCCCTCCCTTCCTTATTTTAAGGGAGATCTTATTTTTGGGGAAACAGGGTAGAATGAAAAGTATTGGGCATCAGCCAGCCTGGGAAGGCCATGAGAGGACCCAAGAGCTAGGAACATAAACGTCTTCAGCGCCATGTTTTATTGCTGTCTTGCTTTCTGCCTTTCACTTCCTGTCTCTGGCTCAGAAATGAAATCATGCAGGGACTCCACCCACACGCTCAATCTGAATGAGGAAGCCCAACTGGAAATCTTGCTGGCTTACTCATGAGCAACGAATTCTTATTTGTGGCACGTTTGGGAGAAGAGCAGTGACATCTCAACCTGCGCAGCTTTAGGATGTATGGACTTCAATTCCCAGAATTCCCCAGCTGGTGCGCTGGGAATTTAAGTCCATCCATGCTGGCTGGGGGATTCTGGGTGTTCAGGTCCAATCCTTGAGGGGCTTGTCACAGAGAAGAAGGGGACAACTTTGGACAACTCCAAAGCACCGGAAGGCAGGAGAAGAAGTAATAGATAGAAACTGATCAAGGTGAGAAGCAACTTAGAACTAAGGAGAAATTCCCTGACAGTGACATCAATTAACCAGTGGAACAACTTGATTCCAGAGGTTGTGGCTGTTCCAATACCCAGGGGTGAAATCCAGCAAGTTCTGACAGGTTCTGGAGAACCAGTAGCAGAAATTTTGAGCAGTTCAGAGAACTGGTAGCGGAAATTTTGAGTAGTTCGGAGAACCAGCAAATACCACCTCTGGCTGGCCCCAGACTGGGGTGGGAATGGAGTTTTTGCAATATCCTTCCCCCAGGAATAGGGAGGGGAATGGGGATTTTTTTTTTAATTTGATTTATATGCCGCCCTTCTCCGGAGACTCAGGGGGGCTTACAATGCATTAAGCAATAGCCTTCATACTTTTGTATATTTTATACAAAGTCAGCTTATTGCCCCCCACAAACTGGGTCCTCAGTTTACCTACCTTAGAAAGGATGGAAGGCTGAGTCAACCTTGAGCGTGGTGAGATTCGAACTTACTTTAATTGCAGACAGCTGGTGTTAAATTACAGCACTTCTGTCTGTTGAGCTAAACCAGGCTCAGTGCCTGGTTGCCCAAAAGGCAACTGAACTTTCTTGTTTTTTCTTTCTTTTGACAACATTTCACTTCTCATGTCAGGGTTCCAAGTAATAGACCCATAGCAACCAAAACTCTGAGGCAGGTAGATTCCTCAAAGAATCGCTTTATTGGACATACAGTATCATATTGGCACAGATCTGGTGAAAACCGACTCTGAAGGTTCCCGCAGTTTTCACCTAATTAAAAGTGAAAGTTTGTCACTTTCTCAAAACAATCAGCCGCATGGTCCAATCACGGCACTTTCTGGTTGCCCGGTGACATCACTCCGCCTTCCTCTGACCAGGTGTGAGAATGACCTTGGTTCCCAAGAGAACGTGTTTTGTTTTGACTACAGTGTCCCAGCTATCTCCGATGGCTTTGGTCAGGTCAGCTTCAGGGTTGACATCTCATCTAAGAAGCTTCTCCAGTTCCCTCCTGCAACCCCTATGGGAGCAAAAACGGGCTGCGGAGGGGGACACATCACCCCCTGCGCCCCATTTTGGGCCTAGTAGGCCTCCTTACACATACCTGAGAGTCAAAAAGGGGCATGTGGGATTCAGCTGGTTCTGTCCAAATCGTGCAAACCAGTAGCGGCGACTGCGGGAGGCTTCACCCACCTGCCCGGACTACTGCGTGCGTGTGCTCACATTTGCGAACCGGTAGGGAAGGTAAGTGAATCCCACCTCTGGCGTGGGGACTCCTGGAAGGGGAGGGGTGAGGAGGGGCAGAGCCAGCCAGCAATTTAACTAGCGGTTGTCCTGAACCATTCCGAACCGACTGAATCCCACCACTGCTTTGGGATCAAGAGAGATGTCTCCCATGGGATTTTAGCAGCCAGTGATGGAGGAATGGTCAGAACAGTTGAGTTGACCAAGGATGAGGTGTGAGTAGATGGCCTTCGATTGTTCAATCAGCACCCCAGGGATTGCCAGTCTTCCTGGTTTCCCAAACTTTGAGGAAGTCCTAATGGAGGAGAAACTTTAGGAGGAAATCACCCAGTGTTTTAGGTGACTGATGAGCTTTTCCCAGCTGATTTGGGAGACCTGTGGAGAGATTGACCATTCCCAAATTGAATTTTGGTGCTTCTCCAGTTCCCCAGGTCCTGAAGAGCTGCACAGAGTTTGTGGAGCAGCGTGGGATCGTGGACGGCATCTACCGGATCTCCGGAGGATCTTTAAACATCCAAAAATTAAGGTAAAGGTGGGAATATCAGTTTGGATTGGAGTACCAAACAGCATCTCTAAACTGAGAGACAGAGAGAGACAGAGAGACAGAGACAGAGAGAGAGAGAGAGAGAGACAGAGAGAGAGAGAGAGAGAGAGAGAGAACCATGACCTGGTCACTGTGATACAAAAAAGATTTTGAGACTTTCGAAAGAGTGCAGAGAAGAGCAACAAAGAGGATTAGAAGGCTAAAAGATACGATGAACGGTTGCAGGAATTGGGGTACGTCTAGTTCAGGGGTCAGCAACCCGTGGCTCCAGAGCCACAAGCGTCTCTTTGGGCCCTCTGCCGCGGCTCCCTGTCCCATCACTGCTTCGCCACGCTCCTCTTATTTCTTTTTTGGACTCCAGCCTGAAGCGGCAGGAAGTGAAGGCTGCCTTATGCGCAAATGTGGCGTGAAGACAGCTTCGCTCCTGCACTCTCCTCCCCGCCTCCTCCTCTCATAACCTCCTGGCCAGCTGTGGCTGAGCTGGAAGTGTGTGCACGCGTGGAGAGACCCTCCTCAAGTGAGCCACTCTGCCCCCCGCGCACCTTTCCTGAGCTTTGGCACACGCTTGAGGAGGGTCTCCCCGTATGTGTGCGTGCTCCCGACTCAGCCACAGCTGCCCCGGCATCCTGAGAGGAGGAGGGGGAAGAGGGTCGCCAGAGAGTACAGAGATGGCGAAGATTTCAGCATATTTGAAAGACCGCTCACAAGAGACTTATGTATGGGAGTGGAAAAAGTGGATAGATTATGTGCAGAATAAATATCAAACTAGGAAATACCAGATAGCTTTTAACTGGAAGTATTATATAAGGATAGAATGATAGAATTTTGTGAAGATTTTGTGAAAAATATATAGGGGGTGGACGGGTTCAAGTTTTATAAAAAGGGGATTTTGATTTGGATTATATTTTGAGGAAGTTGGCGGGGAGGGGAGGATGGGGGGGGGGTTAGGGAGGGAGGGGGGGAAATTGGGGAGAAAATGTAATTGTAAAACTTTTTCAATAAAAATAAAAGATAAAAAAAATAAAGATAAAAATAATAATAATAATAAAAAGGCAGCCTAAGCTTCCTGCCACTTCAGGCTGGCGTCTCCCTGCACATGAGAATGCTCCCGGCTCAGCCACAGCCGGCCAGGGAGTTACGTGAGGAGGGGGAGGACAGTTGCCCGAAGGGAGGGGGAGAGAGAGAGACAGAGAGATACATAGAGAGGGGGTGAGAGAGGAGAAGAGAGGGAGAGGGACAGACTCACAGATACAGAAAGAGGGGGGGGAGAGAGAGAGAGACATAGAGCAGGGGTCAGCAGCTTGCGGCTCTGGAGCCATATGTGGCTCTTTCACCCCTCTGCTGCGGCTCCCTGTCACTCAAAATATGGGTCCCAACCGCCAATGTGTGACACCTGCCGGCATGTGATTTATTCAGCTTTTCAACCCCCAGTAGGCCAACCATGGATAAATCTAAGAAAAGAAAAGTTTCAGAAGAAAACAGAATGTTTAATTCAACTACATTTGCTAGTTTTGTGGCCGCTCAAGAAATAGTCAGGCACAGGAAGAGTTTTGTGGCTCCCGGTGTTTTCTTTTCTGTGGGAAACGGATCCAAATGGCTCTTTGAGTGTTTAAAGGTTGCAGACCCCTGTCATAAAGAATAGTTTTGTGGCTGGGTGGGCGTGGCTAGGTGGTCATGTGACTGGGTGGGAGTGAGTGACATCGAGTTGGCCACGCCCACCCAGGTTTTGTGGCTCCCAGTGTGGTTTTTTTTTCTGTAGGAAACGGATCCAAGTGGCTCTTTGAGTATTTAAGGTTGCCGACCCCTGTTCTAGTCTAATGAAGAGAAGGATTAGGGCAGGGGTGTGAAACTCAAGGCCCGCGGGCTGGATCTCGCACGTGGGGTGCTTAGATCCGGCCCGCGGGTCTGTCTTGGAAACAGTGAAGGACCGGCCTGCCAGTGAAAACGGGCTGCCAATCTCTGTTTTTGGCTGGGACAACCTCCTGCAACCCTCTGCTGGCAAAATCGGAGCTCGGGAGGGCCCTCCCGAGTTCCGTTTTTGTTTTGGTTTCTTGAATGCCGAAAAAAAATTAATTTTTGCCATTTCATTCTATCCCTCCTTTTTTTTTTGCATCCTTTTTTTTTAATGGTTCTGTTCCACCATGTCTTTGATATTAGTGTAACTCTTGTCCCGCAGTGAGTTGTCTTCTGGTGAGACAGCCATACTGAGTAGGCTGTGGCCAGTGGTGGAATTCAATTTTTTTTACTACCGGTTCTGTCGGCATGGCTTGGTGGGCATGGTGGGGGAAGGATACTGCAAAACCCTATTCCCTCCCCACTCCTGGGAGAAGGATACTGCAAAATCTCCATTCTCACCCCACTCTGGGGCCAGCCAGAAGTGGTATTTGCCGGTTCTCCAAACTATTCAAAATTTCCGCTACCGGTTCTCCAGAACCTGTCAGAACCTGCTGAATAGCACATCTGGCTGTGGCGAATTGTCATAGACCCTCCCCTAAAAGTCTTTTCTTCATTAGGTTAAACATTGTCATTTAAACACTAGATGACCTCTAAGTAGGGGTGGGCTGCGGGGGGTTCGCAGGAGAACCTCTAGCTAGGATTCTGTGCAGTTTGGCGAACCCCCAAATCCCACTCCTGGCTGGCCCCTCACATCCCGTCCCACCCCTCCCGGAGTCCCCACATGGCCCATTTTGGATGCAGGTAAGTGCAGGGCACCTGTGGAGGCTCAGAGCACGAAAAACGGGCCTATTGGAAGTTCAGGAAGGTCGGAAACGGGCCTCCAGGAGGTCTCTGGAGCCTGGGGAGGCCATATTCGCCCTCCTGAAGGCTCGAGGAAAGCCTCCGGAGCCTGGGGAGGGCAAAAACGCCCCCCCCGATGTGGTGCAGGAGCCAACTAGGCCATGCCCACCATGGCCACGCCGACCCAGCAACCAGGCAAAGAACCCCTTGCTAAAATTTATGAAGCCCACCCCTGCCTGTAAGTACCTTCGGACTTTAGATTCTATGGGAAGGTTTTGAGGCTTTTCTGGTTTTGAGAGGGACCAAAGACCACCTTACAGGTGGGGTCTCTGATAAGGAATGTGGCCTCCCCTCAAATGTTTCCCCTTCCCCACAATTTAAGCTCTCCACTTCACGGATGGGACTAGAGCAGGTTTGAAATGCTCCCGGTTCGGACCAGATTGCCCAACCCGGGTAGCGATGGCTGTGGGTGGTTCGGAGAACCGGTAGCAAAAATCCCTGCCCCACCCCCATGCCCAGCTGAGCCGCACGATCATCAGAGGCTTCTTTTTTTTACTTTTAAAAGTATTTTTTCCTGCAACCTCTTCTGCCGAAAAAATGCTTTTAAAAGTTAAAAAAAAAGCCTCTGATGATTGCACGGCTCAGCTGGGATCGTCAGAGGCTTTTAAAAGCATTTTTTTCTGCAACCTCTTAAGGTTGTAGAAAAAATGCTTTTAAAAGTTAAAAAAAAAAAAAGTTGGCCACACCCACCCAGTCACATTAACACCCTCTCCCCCCCCCCCCCCCCCCCCCGCCAAGCCATACCCACAGAACCAGTAGTAACAAATTTTACATTTCCCCACCGGACTAGAAGTAGTCTTCAACTTATGACAACAACTGAGCCCAACATTTAAGTTGTGCAGTGAGAAAATCTGCCCCATTTTATGTCTTTTCTTGCCACATTTGTTAAATGAATCACTGAATGTGTTCAGTTAGTGACACGGTTGTTAAGTGAATCTGGCTTCTCCATTGACTTCGGTTGTCAGACGGTCGCAAAAGGGGTGAAATGACCAGGGGTGAAATGCTACCGGTTCGCTCCGGTTTAAAAGAGCTACCTCCGAACCGGTATTTCCAATGATCAGCTGTGGTGCTTTCCTTCTTTCTAGCAAATTTCTAGCAAAAAAGAGTAGGATTTCCTGCTTTCTAGCAAAGCTAAATCGCGTGCCACAGTTGATTTCCACCCCTCTCTCACTGTTCTTTTTTTTTTTTTTTTAAACTTTATTAAACATATAAAAGTAAAATACTATACTATGTATATACAAGATACATATATATTAATACAAACGACAATACATAAAAAGAAAAAGTGACTTTGGTCACACGTCCATTATCTTTTTAACGGTGCATATTTGTTAATTATTATTATCATATAAAATTTTTCATTTGCTCTCATTTCTATGAGTTATCCAATCATACTACCTATTCCACGCTATATAACATTTTGAGTCTATCTTGTCCTTCATTTCAAATGTTTGTTTGTCCATTTCCGCACAATTATAGATTTTTTGGATTATCAGTTGGTCCGTTGGCAGTTGGTCAGTTTTCCAATATTGGGCGAGCACCAATCTGGCTGCGGTGACTATGTGTAATATTAAATACTTTATTTCTTTCCAATAGTTTTCTTTAATCATCCCTAATAGGAAAATCTCTGGTTTGAGTTCTATTTTTTCCAATGTTATTTCTATTAGCCAAATTCTGACTTTTTTCCAATACTTCCTAATTTTTGGGCAAAGCCACCAGACGTGGAAGAAAGTACCCTGTGCCTGTTTGCACTTCCAACAGGTTGGACTTAGATTTGAATACATTTTTGCTAATCTCGAAGGGGCCAGATACCATCTATACCACATTTTGTATTGATTCTCTTTATAAACCACTGACTTCGTTATAATATAGTTATTTCATTATCTCTCACTGTTCTACTTACCTTCCCAAGATTCCTTTTGGTGTGCACTGCGGATACGCACTGCAGTGCAGATTTGGCACCACTGCACATGACACATGCCCCCACCCCACCCTGGAATACTGCAACCGTCACAAATACCAGTTGTCAATTGGCAACAAGAATAAACTAATGAAAAAATTGAATTGACACCTGAAACATTTCTCCTGGGAATACTAAAGACTAAATAGGGGGTGGGGGGGAGGGAGAAGATATTTAATTATTCATATACTCAGTTGCAGCGAGAATACAATATGCCCAATATTGGAAAGGAAAGGATACACCACCAGAGGAACATATTATTCAGAAAGTTTTAGAATGTTGCCGAAATGAACAAATTAACGTTAGTTAACTAAGTGAAAAAGAAGATTCAGAATATTATATGGTGTGGGATCAGGAGTGAAATGTTCCTGGTTCGGACCGGATCGCCCGATCCGGTAGAGATGGAGGCGGGTGGTTCGGAGAACCGGTAGCAAAAATCCCTGCCCCGCCCGTCCCCCCCATTGCCCAGCTGAGCTGTGCAATCATCAGAGGCTGTTTTTTTTACTTTTAAAAGCATTTTTTCTGGTGGAAACAATGCTTTTAAAAGTAAAAAAAAAAGCCTCTGATGATCGCGCGGCTGAGCTGGCATCGTCAGAGGCTTTTAAAAGAAAAAAACCCTTTTTTTCTTGTAAATGCCTCTGACGATCCAAGCTGAGTTGCCTGATTGTCAGAGACATTTAAAAAAAAAAAAGCCTCTGCTGATCAGGCAACTCAGCTGGGATCGTCAGAGGCTTTAAAAGCATTTTTTTTACAACCTTTGTAGAAAAAATGGTTTTAAAAGTAAAAAATAAAAATAAAAAAATTGGCCACGCCCACCCAGTCACATTATACCCCCCACCCCACCCACCCCACTAAGCCATGCCCACAGAACCGGTAGTAACAAATTTTAGATTTCACCACTGAATGGGATGATTGGTTCAGGTGGATTGATAACCGAATAAAGAATAGATGAACGTTAATACAAATCTTAAGATATATAAGATATATATATATATATATTTTATGCATGCCAGTATAAGTATATATGAATCTGGAACTATGAAACGTAAAGGAAGAATCGATCTAACCTGTGTAGAAAAGTAACACTGTCTGACTGATTGTATTGTATTGTACTATAATAAATTTCAATATTTTTTTTTTTTTAAAAAAAGAACCAAATGTCAAGCATCCGAATGTAAATGGGGAATGTAAATGACCAATGGGGGAAGCTGCAAAGGTCGTAAGTGTGAAAAATGATCCCTTTTTTCAGTGCCCTTGTAACTTTGGTCACTAAACAAGCTGCTGTAAATTCAGGACTTACCTGTATTGTGATCTTCTGATCCTGATCTTTGCTGGGTCCCACTACCTTCTCATTTTCTCCACCCCCACCCCCACCCCCACTTAAATCCTTTTCAGGCTTGAGTTCGAAAATGACCGGAATCCTGACCTCAACAAAGAGGATTATCTGAAGGATGTCCACTGTGTGAGCTCCATTTGCAAAGCTTACTTCAGGGAGCTGCCCAATCCACTCCTGACCTACCAGCTGTATGATAAGTTTGCGGTGAGTATGACGGTTGCAGGCTGCCCTTCGTTTCAGTTCATTGATTCGTTATCTTTTTTTTTTTTTTAATTTTGATTTATATGCCACCCTTCTCCGGAGACTCAGGGCGGCTTACAATGCGTTAAGCAATAGCCTTCATCGTTTTTGTATATTTATACAAAGTCAGCTTATTACCCCCACAATCCGGGTCCTCAATTTACCTACCTTAGAAAGGATGGAAGGCTGAGTCAACCTTGAGCCTTGGCGAGATTCGAACCTGCAGTAATTGCAGGCAGCTGTTCTTAATAACAGGGTGCTTTAGACCACTGTACTACCAAGGCTTTTATTCCAGTTTTGGTCACCGCACTATAAAAATGGTGTGGAGACTCCGGAAAGAGTGCAGAGAAGAGCAACCGAGAGGATTAGGGGACTGGAGGCTAAAACATATAAAGAACAGTTGCAGGAACTGAGTAGAGCTAGTTTAATGAAAAGAAGGACCAGGGGAGACTTGATAACGGTCTTCCAATATCTCAGAGGCTGCCCCAGAGAGGAGGGGGAGTCAAGCTATTCTCCAAAGCACCCGAAGGCCAGACAAGGAATAATGGATGGAAACTGACCAAGGAGAGATTCAACCTAGAAATAAGGAGGAATTTTCTGACAGTGAGAACAATCAACCCATGGAACAAAAGTTGCCTTTGGAAGTTGTGGGAGCTTCATCCCTGGACGCTTTCAAGAAGAGACTGGACTGCCATCGGTCAGAAACTGTGTAGGGTCTCCTGCTTGGGTGGGGGGTTAGACTAGATGACCTATAAGGTCCCTTCCAACTGTGTTAATCTGCTAATGTCTAGTTTCATGAAAAGGAGGACTAGGGGTGACCTGATAGCAGTGTTCCACTATTTGAGAGGTTGCCACAAAGAAGAGGGAGTCAAACTGTTCTCCAAAGCACCAGACGCCAGGATAAGAAGCAATGGATGGAAACTCATCAAGGAGAGAAGCAACCTAGAACTAAGGAAAAATTTCCTGACAGTTAGAAAAAATAATCAGTGGAACAACTTGCCTTCAGGGGTTGTGGGGGTTCCAACACTGGAAGTTTTGAAGAAGAAATTGGACAACCATTTGTCGGAAATGGTGTAGGGTTTCCTGAGCAGGGGGTTGGATCATAAGACCTACAAAGTCCCTTCCAACTCTGTTACTCCGAAGCTTCTTCCTAATAGTTCCTATAGCATATTCTAGATGCAGATAGGAAAGGTCGTTATGGATTTACAACTGGTCATTTATTGTGAGGAATGTAGTAAGGAAGATGACCTAGTAGGGGCTGCATTCCAGAGGAAGAAGAGACAACTTAGCCTGGGTATTATGTGTGTGTTGTGGCCAGTGGTGGGTTGCTCCTGGTTCGGTCCGGTTCTATAGAACCGGTAGTAAAACTGGCGGGAGGCTCTGTCCACCTTCCACGACATCATCATCGGTGATCTGTGTATGCGCAGAGGCTTCTTCGCATGCACAGAAGCCCACCGAGCAAAGCGAGCGTGTGCGGTCTGTTGCAAACTGGTAGTAAAGGTAAGTAGAACCGATGCTTGGTTGTGGCCTGCCAGCAGCCAGTGGAGCTGGCAGCAGAGTCGGACAGTGAGGAGGTTGGGGAGGAACTTGGGCCAGTCCTGGGGGCTGGGGAAAGCTCGGACGAGGCCTCTGTGTAGGAGGCAGAGAGGGAGGTAAACAGCAGCGAGGCAGAGGAATATCTGGAGCCCGTTCCCATCATGCACAGAGCTCCCAGAAGACAAGAACAACTCAGAAAGCAGGGTCGACTTGGGAGTAAAAGCCACACCTTGGAGGTGATTGGCCCCTCCCATAGGAAACAAAAGAGGAGCAAACGGGGAAGGGGCTTTTGCAGGAAACAATTCGTTCATTCGTTCGTTCCTTTCAAGAGTGGAAAGTTCTGTTCGTGACTCTAAGAGACTCTGTGCCAAGTTTGGCCTTGTACTGCGTTTGGAAACAAGTTACGTGGCAGCTTGCCAAACGAGATAAGGTCTGTGTTGATAAACATTCCTTTGAAAAACTGTTTGGACAGGACTTGCTGACTGTGAATGAAAGGGATTCACAGTCGTGTAATTAAAAGAAGTTTTGCCGGGACCAAGACTCTGCTTCCTGCTTTTTAAGGGAGCCTAGGTCAGAACAGTGTGAGAGAAAGAGGGTGAAGGCAGTCCCTCCCTAATAGTTCCCAGAGTATATTGCAAATGCCATTGGAGATACTTCAGTCTGGCAAGATTCTGTCTGTAGATGTGAATCAATAAGAGCTCAGCTTGGGCGGTTCTAGGTTTGGGGCCTTACACGTTATCCTTACTGGGGGTGGGAATCCATTTTGTGCTCCTTTAATCTTCCACTCAAATTTCCATGACCGATTGGACCCGTTCTGAACTCCCGGTCCCTACAACTGATCACTCAACGGTTCAGCTTTGAGAGGCAACGTGGTTCTTTCCTCCGCTGGAGTGAGAGAACAAGGAGGGTGTTGAGCAGATGGAATGGACTGACCATCAATGTCCTCCTCCCTCCAGGAAGCGGTGGCCATCCAGCTGGAAGAAAGCCGCCTGGAGAAGATCAAGGAAGTGCTGAAGGAGCTGCCATCACCACACCACCGGTATTTGCAGGGACGCTGTTTGCCTCTGGCTCTGTCTTCCCGGCAGGAGGAGGAGGAGGAGGAGGAGGAAGAGGGAAGGAGGAGGAGGAAGAAGAGGGGAAGGAGGAGGAGAAGGAGAGGAGGAGGAGGAGGAGAGGAGAAGGAGAGGAGGAAGAGAGGAGAAAAAGGGAAGGAGAGGAGGGGAGGGAGGGGAAGGAGGAGGAGGGGAGGAGGAAGAGGAGGAAGAAGGAGGAAGGAGGAGGAGGAGAAGGAAATGGGGGAGGAGGAAGGGAGGAGGAGAAAAAGGGGAGGAAGGGAGGAGGAGAAAGAGGAGAAGGAAGGGGAGGAGGAGAAGAATGAGAGGAGGAGGTAGAGGAGGAGAGGAGGAGGGGGAGGAGAAGGAGGAGAAGGAAGGGGAGGAGGAGAAGAATGAGAGGAGGAGAAGGGGAGAAGGAGGAGAAGAAGGAAGGGGAGGAGGAGGAAAAATTGAGGCGGAGGAGGAGGGGGAGAGGAGCAGGAGGAGGAGGGGAGGAGGAAGAGGAAGAGGAAGAGGAGGAGGGGAAGAGGGGGAGGAGCAGGAGGTTCTGTAAATTTAAGAAACTAACCGAATGATATTCATTCCTGGCTGGGAAAATGGGTGTAAATGGCAAATCAAGAGGATTCCCGTCTGAGACCGATTGAGCCTCATAATCAAAATCATCTTTTGATTTTCTCCTTTTTCCGTCTCTGCTCTGAAATCCAATTTGCAACCAGAACCCTGGAATTCTTGATGAGGCACCTGGTTCAGATGGCGTCTTTCAGTTCCAAGACCAACATGCACGTCAGGAACCTGGCTATAGTCTGGGCCCCCAACCTGCTCAGGTAAGAGAGGTTGCCATGGGGGGTGGGGGAGGCTTCCAATCTGGACCACCCCCTTAGGGTCCTTTAGGGTGGGAGCAGGGGTGTAATTCAAAAATTTTAGCAAGGGGTTTTCTACCCGGTTACTGGGTGGGCGTGGCCATAGTGGGCATGGCCTAGTCGGCCTCCTGCACCACAGGTGGGCTGTTTTTGCCCTCCCTGGGCTCCAGAGGCTTTTCTTGAGCCTCCGGGAGGGCAAAAGCGGCCTCCCCAGGCTCCGGAGGCCCTCTGGAGGCCGGAAACGGTTCCATTTCCAGCCTTCTTGGACTTCCAGTAAACCCGTTTTTCACCCTCCCTGAGCCTCTTACCTGCATCCGAAACGGGCCGCGTGGGGACTCCTGGGAAGGACGGGGTGGGGTGGGCGGGGCCAGCCAGGAGTGGGATTTGGGGGTTCTCCAAACTGCACAGAATCTTAGCTAGAGGTTCTCCCGAACCCCTACGAACCCCCAGCAGCCCACCCCTGGGTGGGGGGCCAAGCCACATTATCTTCCATGCAAATCACTGCGTGGGGAGAACAAGCCACCTTCTTAGGATCCAGATGTAGCCCCAGCCCCAGGCCAAGGGGGTGGGATGCTGCAACGGTCATAAGTGTGAAAAACGGTCGTGAGTTGTAACTTTGAGCAGTCCCTAAAGGAACTGTTGTAAGTCAAGGACTATTTGTAGTTACTTTACTCTGGCAAGATTCTGTCTGTAGGCAAACAACATGAAGGAACTACTCGGAAGGAACACACATGTCAGTTTCGGTCTTGGGTGTGACATAGCACTGAGGTCACAAACATGTTTTTTTTTTTAAAGATAAGATCATCTTTATTGTTTGTTTTTTTTTACAGCGGGCACACGGGCACACATTCAAAATGAAATTCTGTTGCCTGCTCTGAAAAGTGTACACATGCAATATACATATATAGACATGTTATATACATACATATGTGTTGTGGCCCATCAGCGGCCTGTGCAGCTAGTAGCTGATTCCGACAGCGAGGAGGCTGGTGTGGTGCTGTGCCAGCAGCCTGTGCAGCTGGCGCTCGAGTCGGACAATGAGGAGGCTGGAGAAGATGTGGTGCCAGAGGCAGGGATTCAGCCAGGGCCTTCAGAACCTCCAGAAGCTTCCATAAGTGAAGAGGAAGAAGAGGAGGAGCCTCTTCTCGATGCACGGGCGCGCAGAGCTGCCAAAAGGCAGGAGTGGCTCCTCAGGAGGAGGTCGCCTCGAGAGTAAGGCTTGGGGTTAATTGGCCACTCCCTTAGCCTATTTAAGGAGGAACACCGATTGCAGCAATTTGTAGGGAACAACTTTAGTTCACTCTCCTTCACGTTTGGATTCTCTGCAAAATTGCTTCTGGGCTTTCTGCCAACTCTAGTAAGACTGTGATTACCTTATCTCAGAATTCTTGTAGGCTGTTAAGACAGTTTATTAACAGCCTTTGGTTGATAAAGACTGAGTTATTTGAGTAAAATAAGCTTTGTATAGAGTTTGTGTGTGCTGCGTTCTTTGGGGTCCGTAGCTGGGGCAGAACAATATGTATATACCTGCACCCATACATATAAATGCATAGAGTGGTACGGTGGCCTAGAGGTGGCGCTCTCGCCTCACAATCAGGAGGTTGTGAGTTTGATCCTAGGTAGAGGCAGGTATTTTTTTCTCTTGGAGACAATGAGAATATACTGTATCTGCTGAATATAACTCCGCATTGGCGACAGGAAGAGCATCCGGCCAGTAAACACTCAGCTCCATTCAGTTGCCCAGACTCCACCCTTCAAGGGAATCTGGGGTCGTTAAAAGAAGATGATGATACATATAAATATCAATCACTAGTCCATCTTGAATACATGTTTTCCTGCTATGCTTTTTTATTTCAGTCCAATATTTCCAACTGTGACTATCCCAGGTGGAACCAAAAATCCTTGATTTTTGTGGTTTTGGAGTACATTTTTTTTTATAAAAAAACAACCTTTCCAATTTATTATTGAATAAGGGAAGTAGACATCTCTCTCTCATCCTTCCCTGATAAACTGATTTGACCAGGAAAAATGTGATCTTCAGGTAGCCCGCGGCTTAGGACCGCAGTTGAGACATCTGTCGCTAAGTGATATGGTCATTGAGTGAGCCGTGCCCAATTTCATGAACCTTTGAGCGTTACGCAACAGCCATAACTGCAGGAAGCAGTCGTAGGTGGCTTTCGCAGCCCCGTCGTAATTTTGATCATTAAGCAAAGGGGTCATAAATCAAGGCCTTCCTGCAGCTAAGCCTGGATGAAGATGAAGCTAATAAGAACAAAAGGACAGCTAAGATTGCTTTGTTCCTATGAGTAGATCTGTTCAGCGGTGGGATTCATTTAAATTACTGGCTGTCCCACCCCTCCCTGCTCCTTCCAGGAGTCCCCACGTGCCCCATTTTGGCTCCCAGGTAAGTGCAGGGGTCTGCAACCTTAAACACTCAAAGAGCCATTTGGACCCATTTCCCACAGAAAAGAAAACACCGGGAGCCACAAAAACCTTCCCAGGCCGGACTATTTATTGAGTGGCATTCTTCTTCTTCTTCTTGTGCCATGTCCGTCATGGGACATTGGCGATCATGTTGGCAATCTTATTTTTGTGAAAAAGTGCTGCTGAGTTTTGTCCAAACCGGTCCCTTAGATTTTGAAGCCGCAATATTCTTCTTCTGCCTGGACCTCGTTTGCCTTCAATCTTTCCCTGGAGGACGAAGTGAAGGACGCCGTATTTTTCTGGATGTCGCATGACATGTCCAAAATATTCTAACTTTTGCTTTTTAATGGTTTTGATAATTTCCCTTCTCTTTCCCAGGCAGCTTATCACCTCCTCATTTCTGATTTTGTTAACCCAACTTATAGATCTGCGCACCTTCCACCGCGTTTTAAAGACCTTATTATTTCACCAGGCGGGTCTGGCCTAATCTTCTCCCTCTTTTATAAAAGATTTTTAATTTTTTAATATCTTTTAGTTTTTTATATTTATTCAATTTTAAAATTGGTTTTAAATAGTTTGGGGTTTTAATTTGTCTGGGCCAAAATTATTTAATTTGATTTTAATTCTACTTTTAAATTTTGTAGGTATGTGTTTTATTGTTTGGCTGTGCACCGCCCTGAGTCCTTCGGGAGTAGGGCAGTATAGAAATCAAATCAAATAAATAAAATAAATAAATAGGTAACAGCCGCCTGTCAATCCACATTTCAAATGCTTCTAGTTTCTTCAAGTGGTTTTCTGTCAGAGACCAACTCTCCACTCCTTAGAGCAGGATTGAAAAGATGGAACATCTGACAAGCCTGATTTTCAATCTTAGGCTTATGTCATGACTGCAGAAGACGTTTTCCATTTTGAAGAATGCAGTTCGAGCTTTCCCTAGCCTTGTCTTTACTTCACTGATCATGTCCCAAAACTAGCATAGGTAGTTGAATTAAACATTCTGTTTTCTTCTGAAACTTTTCTCTTTTCTTGGATTTATCCATGGTTGGCCTACCGGGAGTTGAAAAGCGCAATAAATCGTGTGCTGGCGGGTGTCACACATTGGCGGTTGTGACGCATATTTTGAGTGACAGGGAGCGGCAGCAGAGAGCTGAAAGAGCCACATGCGGCTCCAGAGCCACAGGTTGCTGACCCCTATCTTAGGCCCAAATGGAGCACGGGAGGTACAGCGTGTGCCCCGCCCCCGCGGCCTGTTTTCACTCCCAGGAAGCTTCAGGGAGGTCTCCTAGGCCCAAAACAGGGAGCAGGGGGACGCCCCCCCGCGGCCCGTTTTCACTCCCAGGAGGCTTCAGGGAGGTCTCCTAGGCCCAAAACAGGGAGCAGGGGGACGCCCCCCCCCCGCAACCCGTTTTCACTCCCAGGAGGCTTCAGGGAGGTCTCCTAGGCCCAAAACAGGGAGCAGGGGGGACGCCCCCCGCCCCGTGGCCCGTTTTTGCTCCCAGGGGGTTGCAGGAGGCCAAGTGCTGCCTGTCACACCCCCTGGCCACGCCCACCATGGCCACGCCCACCCAGCCGGTCATTAGGGCAGAGAACCAGTTAAATGATTTGAATCCCACCACTCCTGACGCCTCCATTTCCTCTCTCGCCTCCTTCTCAGGTCCAAAGACATTGAAGTCTCGGGTTTCAATGGCACCGCAGCCTTCATGGAAGTCCGTATCCAGTCCATTGTGGTAGAGTTCATCCTGACCCACGTGGAACAGATCTTTGGAAACGCTCCGCTGTGCGGTGAGTCTCTTTCGATTCTTTCCCGCTGTGTTTTGCAACATCAGGAAAACGCAAAAATAAATAAATAAATAAAAAAGTTTGCTGCAGCTGCCCCCAAAAAAGCCAATGCAATCCTAGGCTGCCTCAACAGAGGGCTAGTATCAATGTCACGTAAAGTGTTAGTACCGCTTTATAAGGCCACAATTGCAATGCTGCATCCAGTTTGGATCACCGCCAAAATTTTAAAAAGATATCGAGACTCTGGAAAGAGTGCAGAGAACAGCAACAAAGGTTTGGTATCTTAGGTCAGGGGTGTCAAACTCAAGGCCTGGGGGCCGGATGTGGCCCACAAGGTGCTTAGATCTGGCCTGCGGGGCCACCCTGGAAACAGCGAAGGACCGGCCTGGTGCCTCTGCCAGCAAAAATGGAGCTCAGGAGGGCCGCTCCATTTTCCCTGGCAGAGGGCTGCAGGAAGCCGTCACAGCTGAAAACAGAGTGTCAGGTTTCGATGCTATCTCAAAATAAATGAACTTCCAAACTGCCGATCTTTAAGAAAATTTTCTCTTTATTCAAGCACAGCAATCTGATCCTGACTCTTCGCGGTCAATACTGACCTTTGTCCCCCAATCCCTCTCTTTCCGATTCCCAATTCTCTGCTTCTCATTGGCTACCTTCCAAGTCACTCTCCTGATTCCTTCTTCGTCAGATCACAGGAATGTCTCCCCCCTCCCCATCTCCGAGGAGACCGAATCTTCAAAGGGATTTAGCAGGCAAAAGTTCAGGCTTCTCCTCCCTTTTCTATGTCAGTGCTGAGACGCTGACACGGAGCTCATGAGCTCATTTTTGCTGGCAGAGCACTTGGGCCACCACAGATGCCCCTGACATGAGTGACATCAAGCTGGCCACGCCCAACCTGGCCGCGCACACCCTGGCCCCCCAAGGTTGAACACAACCCTGATGCGGCCCTCAATGAAATCAAGTTTGACACCACTGTCCTAGGTCATATGATGAACTGAACAATTGAGGGTGCTAGATGTGTCTAGTCCCGTGATGGCGAACCTATGGCTACGCGTGGCACGCGTAGCCATATCAGTGGGCATGCCAGCTCAGCTCTGGCGCGCATGCACGCACTGGCCAACTGATTTTGGGGCCTTCTGGGCCCACCAGAAGTAGGGAAACAGGCTGTTTCCTGCCTCCGAAGGACCTGTGGGGGTGGGAAAGGCCCGTTTTTCTTTCTCACCTGGCTCCAGATCCTCTCTATGCATTTGGGGATGGCTCTGGAGGCTGGGGACAGCAAAAAACGTCACTTCCTGTCCAACTGGGAGTTGAGAAATGGGCTGTTTCAGGCCTCCGAGGGGATGGGGAAGGCTATTTTCGCCCTCCCCAGATGCTTAGAGAGGATCTGGAGCCAGGTGAGAAAGAAAAACGGGCCTACCGGGCCATCCTGTGCCAGGAGCGGGGGAAGGGGGGTTGCACGTACATGCACAGGGCACATAGAATTATGGGTGTGGGCTCCCCAGCGCACAAACCTCTTCCGCCCCCGCCCCCCACTCCTGGCACGCGATGGCAAAAAGGTTAACTGTCACTGGTCTAGTCTAATGAAGAGGACGATTGGGAGGACATGATAGCAGTCTTCTAATATTTGAGGGGCTGCCCCAGAGAGGAGGAGGGTCAAATTAGTCTCCGAAGCACAAGAAAACAATGATTGGAAACTAATCCAAGAGAGAAGCAACCTGGTATTAAGGAGAAACTTCCTCTAACAGTGAGGACAATTAACGAGTGGAACAGAAGTTGCCTTCAGAAATTGTAGGCGCTCCATCACTGGAGGTTTTTAAGAAGAGACTAGACTTGTGATGGCGAACCAATGCCACGCGTGCCAGAAGTGGCACGCAGGGCCATTTCTCTGGGCATGCGAGCCATCGCCCGTTGCTCTTCCGGTTTCCGGCGCACCGGCCAGATGGTTTTCATGCATGCGGGAGTGCCGGAAACTGGAAGAGCAGCCGCCCGGTGTGCATGTGCGATCCAGGAAGATGATCTTTCAGCTTCTGGCACGCACAAGCGTGCCGGCCGCCTGATCATCTAGTTTCTGGCGTGCCTGTGCATACAAAGAAAAGCTGCCAGTTGCTCTTTGCATGCACATACGTGCCAGAAACTGGAAGACCAGGCGGCTGGTATACTCTGTTGTGGTCCGCCAGCAGCCTGCGGAGCTGGCAGCGGAGTCGGACAGCGATGAGGCTGAGGAAGAACATGGGCCAGTCCTGGAGGCTGGGTGAGGGCTCTGCATCAGAGGCAGAGATGGGGCCAGGGCCATCGGGGAGTGATGCATGGACTCTGGAGACTCCAGAGGCTGACAGCAGAGAGGCAGAGGAACAGGAGGAGCCGGTTCCTAGTGCACGTATGAGAAGAGCTGCCAGAGGGCAGGAGCAGATGAAGCAAAGAGGACAACTTGGGAGTAAGGCCAGGAGATGATTGGCCCCTCCCATAAGGCTTAAAAGACCAGCAACGGCTCTTGGCCTCTTTGCCGGAAAACAACATTGATAGTATTGCTGCACTTATCTCTTGTCGGTGTCTTCTGCTTTTGAACTTTTGCCAAGAGAAGCCTTTGGCAGTTTGCCTAATTATACCAAGGTTGGTGATTAGACTGAAGAATTTGTGTTATTTTTTTAATTTTTTTAATTTAGTTTGGACTATGCTGAGAATGAGTTAATTCTCAGCTGTTCCAATAAAGCCTGTTTGTTTTGGAACTGTTTGCGTCGATTACTACCTACTTGGGCCTGGGTCACAACATACTCATGCACGCACTGGAAACCGGAAAATCATCTTCCCGGCGCGCACATGCATTCCGGGCAGCTGCTCTTCCAGTTTCCAGCACATGCGCGCATGCTCCTGTTTCAGCACTCGGTGCTGAAAAGGTCTGCCAACACTGGACTAGACAGTCATTTATCTGAAATGGTATAGGTCCGTGATGGCGAACCTATGGCACACGTGCCACGGGTGGCATGCATATCGGTGGGCACATGAGCTCAGCTCTGGTCCGCATGTGCGCGCTGGCCAGCTGATTTTCGGGTCTTCTGGGCCCACTAGAAGTAGGGAAACAGATTGTTTCCTGCCTCCAGAGGGCCTCGGGGGGGGTGGTGGAGGGGGGAAGGCCGTTTTTGCCCTCCCCAGACTCCTAGAAAGGCTCTGGAGGCTGGGGAGAGCAAAACATGGACCTACCGTGCCATCGCGTGCCAGGAGCAGGGAGAGCGGGAGGGTTGCGCACGCATTGCACGGGCAGGGTGCATAGAATTATGGGTGTGGGTACGTGCGTGACACCACCCACCCACCTCCACTCCTGGCACGCGATGGCAAAAAGGTTAGCCATCACTGATATAGGTTCTCCTGCTTCAGCAGGGGGCTGGACTAGAAGACCTCCAAGGTCTCTTCCAGCTCTATTCTAATCAGTGGAACGCCTTGCTCCATCACTGGAGGTTTTTAAGACAAGATTGGACAACAATGTGTTCAGAATGATATGCGGTCTGCACCTTAAACAGGGGGTTGGACTAGAAGACCTCCAAGGTCCCTTCCAATTCCATATAAGCGTATCTAAATGCAGAGCTTCTTTGTTGTCGTTCCTAGGTGGCACCCGTGAATCCATCCGGAGATCCCTGCTGGCTTTGTCGCCGATGGTCCTACCTGAGTACTGCACCCCCTACAATGTGCCCGCCATGCTGAACCAGGGGGATGGCCCCCCACAGATGAGACCCTACCACACCATCATCGAACTCAGCGAAAAGTAAGCGGCCATCTCTTCTGCCTTCTCCGGCTCCCTCCAAGAGAAGAGCAGCTTCTCCTAACCCAGATCTCTTCTACACGATGGTCCTACTCTAGGAAACATCTAGAGGAGGCTTGGAAGACCACCCTGGTTTTGGCTTACTCACAAGGAGAGGGATCCCCAGGGGTGTCAATCCATTCCCTCTCCTGGGAGGGTCAGTCTTCACCCCCTGCTCAACCACCACGTCTAGGCTGAGGTTCTATCTCTCATACTGGGATCATGGTTGACAGTCAGCCCCCCTCAATTCCGTTGCTCATATAAGTTAACTGCTCCAGCTATGATCAGCACCAGGATCTTGGCTCTTCTTGGACAAAAGGCCACCCAGTTAACTCCAGTATGGTGGGAGCCATCGGTTTTTCTTCCACTGCTGCTGTGTCTGTGCCCAACAGCTCTTCGCACGGCAGGATGCTGGTCCTCCCTCGCATCACCACTTCCCTCCTTGCCCTCAGCCAGCTGACTTGCCAGTTGGCAAAACACACCCCTTGCTTTCCTGCTGCCCACTAAGGCACCTCCCCTTCCCTGGCAGCCGCTTAAGCGATTTGGATCCCAAACTTTGTGGTCTCTAATCCAGTTTTTCTCAAGGCACGACTGAGGCCAATAGCTAGGGAGCAATTTCTTTATTTTATTGTTAAATCTATTACCCGCCTATGTATGATCTTGACATTCTCCTTTCTCAATTTTGAACTGGTATGCAAGCCTCCCCCCTCTATTTCTCCTTCCTTCCTTCCTTTCTCCCTTCCCCCTCTATTTCTCCTTCCTTCCTTCTTTCCTTCCTTCCTTCCTTCCTTTCTCCCTTCCCCCTCTATTTCTCCTTCCTTCCTTCTTTCCTTCCTTCCTTCCTTCCTTCCTTTCTCCCTTCCCCCTCTATTTCTCCTTCCTTCCTTCTTTCCTTCCTACTTATTCTTCTTTCCTTTCTCCCTTCCCCCTCTATTTCTCCTTCCTTCTTTCTTTCCTTCCTTCCTTCCTACCTATTCTTCTTTCCTCTCTCCCTTCCTCCTCTATTTCTCCTTCCTTCCTTCCTTCCCTCCCTCCCTCCTTCCTTCCTTCCTCTTTCTTCCTTCCTTCCAACCTATCTTTCCTTCCTTTCTCCCTTCCCCCTCTTTTCCTTTTTTCAACTTCTTTCCTTCCTTCCTTCCAACCTATCTTTCCTTCCTTTCTCCCTTCCCCCTCTATTTCTTCTTCCTTCCAACCTATCTTTCCTTCTTCCCTCCCTCCTTTCCTTTTTTCAACTTCCTTCCTTCCTTCCTTCTCTCTATGATCACATGTATTCATCCCTTCAAGCCCAAATAAAGTCTGGGATGGTATAGGATCTCCTGCCATGGGTAGTGGGTTGGACTAGAAGACCTCCAAGTTGCCTCCCAACCCTATTATTCTATGTTCTACATTGACCTGGGATTCTTTGGTTCTGGCCTCACCAGCTTCATCCCTTGGGGAGGGGGCAAGGTCCCCTAAATATACGGCTTCCCCCCTCAGCATTCTTTGTAACCTGAATTCCACCTCTTTTTCAGAAGAAAAGGCTCCATCAAGGCCAAGAAATGGAAGTCCATCTTCAACCTAGGACGATCCAGCCACGACTCCAAACGCAAGTTGAATAAGGCGGAAGACAAAGGTAAGAGACACCTGGTCCTCCTCACCCAGGCGAAATCCATGCACGGGGCATAGCCATCCGCGCCACACACACATGTGCTTGCTTGCCCCCCTGGGGAGGGATTCAGAAATTTTAGCAATCGGTTCTTTACTTGGTTTCTGGGTGGGCATGGCCATGGTGAACATGGCCTACTCGGCCTTCTGCACTATGCGGGGGGGACGTTTTTGCCCTCCCCAGGCTCCAGAGGCTTTCCTTGAGCCTCTGGGAGGACGAAAACAGCCTCCCCCGGGCTCCGGAGGCCAGAAACAGGCCCGTTTTTGGACTTCTGGTACTTCTGGTACTTCCGGTAGGCCCGTTGTTCACCCTCCCCAGGCTCC
Organism: Arizona elegans; assembly: GCA_022577455.1. NCBI lineage: Eukaryota > Metazoa > Chordata > Lepidosauria > Squamata > Colubridae > Arizona > Arizona elegans. The sequence goes on from JAKOOJ010000027.1 coordinate 4,507,659, forward strand.
AGAGGCTTTTCTTGAGCTCCCCTGGGCTCCGGAGGCCCTCCAGAGGCCAGAAATGAGCCCATTTCCAGACTTCTGGAACTTCCAGGAGGCCCATTTTTCGCTCTCTCGGAGCTTCCGTGGGGGCCCTGCATTTACCGGGCATCCAAAACGGGCTGCATGGAGACTCCTGGGAGGGGTGTGGCGGGGTGGGTGGGGTCAGCTAGTTCTTGCAACTACCAGTTCAGCAAATCAGATTAAAATTAATATCCGTTTTGCCCAAACCGGTCTGAACTGGCCGAATCCCACCCCTGCCTGTCTCCCATGTCATGGAAGAACAACTCAGAGAGCTCTCCCTTCCCCAGTGTGCATTCACCCCAGCTTTCCAAGGACAGGGCTAGGGAAAGGCTACCATCATAGGGTTCTTCGGAGGGGGTCAAAATGGGGCTCCCCTAATGGGAGGGGTACATTTCTCCTCCTGCTGCTGGTTCTGGGGACACCACAGATCAATGAAGACCAAGGAAAGTCAAAAAGACTTACGAGTCAAAAACCTAATCCAGTAAACATTCTCACTAGCTTGATGTGTCCCACGTAACATTCCATATGATCCCATGATAGTCTTAGCCTGATCTTGTTAACACACAACTTGCATATTCAGGAGGCGTCTTTCCCACATTATAATCAGTTTTCATGTTACTAAAGTTCAAAACATTATGTCTGGCCAGTTTGAACCAGTTCTATTTTTTTTACAGTCCATCGCAACTTTGAATGTTCTTTAAGCGACTGGTTATAAGTTGAGGATGACCTGAATTTTCCCGGGGGGCTGTTTTGTTTTTTGTAAGGAAAAAAAAAATCTGTATTCATAACAGAAACATTTGAGGTTGAGTGTTGTGTCCCAGGCCCAAGTAGTTAGTATTAAATGCAAACAGTTCGGAAACAAACAGACTTTATTAGAACAGCTGAGAAGTAACTCATTCTCAGTCGTAGTCCAAACTAAATGAAAGCAAATTCTTCAAAATACCATGCCTCAGTTTATCACCGACCTGGATATAATTAGGCAAACTGCCAAAGGCTTCTCTTGGCAAAAGTTCAGAAGCAGAGGATGCCGAGCAAGATAAGAAGAAAGTTTATCAATGTTGTTTTCCGGCAAAGAGCCCAAGAGCCGTTGCTGATCTTTTAAGCCTTATGGGAGGGGCTAATCATCTCCTGGCCTTACTCCTGAGTCGTCCTCTCTGCTGTAGCTGCTCCTGCCTTCTGGCAGTTCTTCTCATACGTGCATTAGGAACAGGCTCCTCCTGTTCCTCTGCCTCTCTACTGTCAGCCTCTGGAGGCTCCGAAGTCCGTGCATCACTCCCCAATGTCCCTGGCCCCATCTCTGCCTCCGACGCAGAGCCCTCATCCGGGCCTTCTCCAGCCTCCAGGACTGTCCCCTGTTCTTCCTCAGCCTCATCGCTGTCTGACTCCGCTGCCAGCTCCGCAAGCTGCTGGCGGACCATAACATTGAGGGAATTCTTGTTGATACAGCTCAGTCCTGTCTTTTCTGTTCCAGATGACAAACTGGGTAAGATGCGCCTACGTCCAGCCAAAAGCATGGACTCACTCAGCTGCGTGCAGTCTGTCGGTGACGGTAGGTCGAAAAATCAGCCAAAATCTGCAAAAAAAAAATCTACGATCCCATTCACACAATAGATTATAAATCCGATACCAACTATGGTTAAACCGTTTGTAACCGCCCGTGGGATGGGAGAAATGATGATTACCGTATTTTTCGGAGTATAAGATACACCTTCCCCCCCCAAAAGGGGGTGAAAATTTAGGTGTGTCCTATACACCGAATGTAGCCCCGCCCACCCACTGGCCCCCACCCTTTGGCCTCTGCCTCCCAGCAGTTTACCTCCTTGCAGCAAGCAGCAAGAAGAAACAGCTCCTTTCAGCTTCAGCACAGCCTGATTAGCACCAGTTGATTGTCCGTTGGATCGGCCTCCCGACTCTCAGCTGTTTCAGGCTGCAGGGATTGCCTATTTTACTGCACGGACCTCTGCTGCTTGCTGCAAGGAGGTAAATGACTGGAAGCAGATTTTTTTTCCTTGTGCTAATCAAGCTATGCTGAAAACGAAAATGAAAGTAAAGCAGGCTGTTTGCTGAAAGGAGGCAAAATTGCTCAGAGGCAGAGGGAAATTTCTTTTTCTTCTTTTCCTCACCAAAAAAGGTAGGTGCGTCTTATAGTCCGGTGCATCTTATACTCCGAAAAATACGGTAAATATTTGCTTCCTCTAGCTCTCTCATTCCTGGTGATCCCACCCAGCCAGAGACATGGGGGAGACGGCTGGCTGGCTTCCTTGTTTCATAACAACTTTATTAGAATGTTCATAATGTTGTTTTATTTTTATTTATTCATAGTAGTGGAAGCCACCCGAAGTCACTTGATAGCGAGGCGGGTGGCGTACAAATTTAATAAATAAATAAATTAATTAATCCAAATGAAAATAAAAGATAGCAGGAAAATGGGGAAGGGAAAGAAAGGAGAAAAAGAGGTATAGGTAAAAGGGGAAAGGGCAGGGGGAAAGCATCAGGAATAATTCTGTATAATTCTGTTCTGTTTTGTTCTGTCCTATTCCTATTCTAGTTTAATCTGTTTTGTTCTCTTTTTATTCTGTTCTGTCTTATTCCTAGTCTGTCTTGTTCTGTGCTATTCCTATTCTCTTCTGTCCTGTTCCATTTTTATTCCGTTCTGTTTTTTCCCTATTCTGTTCTCTTCTGTTCTATTCCTATTCTATTATGTTGTGTTCTGTTATTTCTATTCTATTTTGTTCTGTTCTGTGGTATTCCTATTCTCTTCTGTTCTGTTATGTCCTCTCCTATTCTATTTCTCCTCTATTTCTCTATTATTTCTCTATTTCTCTATATCTCTTCTCTTTTCTCCTCTTCCCTTCCCTTCTTCTCTTTATTCTTCTCCTCTTCTCTCCTCTGCTCTCCCATTCCATTCCATTCCATTCATTGGTTGGATACCTGGGCGTTGCTCCACGACTCTCACTGATTGGTCCCTCTCTTTGGCACGCAGACGATGCTCACCTGGGGACCGAGATGCCTCCAAAACACGAGAGTTTTGACGGCCCAGTTTCACTTGACAGCAGCTTCTCAGAATCCGCGTACATGTCTGCCAAGAGCAAATGCGAAGACACGCAGGAGGAAGCCACCAAGTCAGAACCCACCACTCCCAAAGCCACCAGGTCCGGTCTCATCGGAGGGACCTCTCAAGGACGTTCACCCAAGAGCTCCAGGAACCGGGCTGAGAAATGTGCCGGGGTCCATATCTCGGGACCTTTCTCAGTCACCGTCCCCTTCCACATCACGTCCAACCTCACTTTGTCCCGGTTGACCAGAGGTCTGGAGTGTCCAGCACTGAGCTACACCAGCTTCGAGACTCCAGAGGCCATTCCTTCCAATGGAGAAGACTTTCCCAGGGTGACAGAAGACAATGAGAAACTCATGTCTGCCCTCACTGCAAATAAGGAAGCAGACAAAGGTCAGTGTTGATATTTGTATTGCATTCGAGACTGATAGTAATAGAACAGAACACCAGAACAGAATAACCAGATTGGAAGGGACCTTGGAGGTCTTCTAGTCCAACCCCCTGCTCAAGCAGGAGAACCTATATTATGTCAGACAAATGATTGTCCAGTCTCTTCTTTAAAAGCCTCCATTGATGGAGCTCCCATGATTTCTGGTGTCAAGCTGTTCCACTGGTTAATTGTTCTGAATGTTAGACTTAGAATAACATTCTAAGGGAATGGAAGGGAACTTTGAGGTTATCTAGTCCAACCCTGTCAAGCAGGAGACCCTATACCAGGGATGGCTAACTTTTTTGTCATCGTGTGCCAGGAAGGGGGGGGCGGGGGAGGTTCGCACACGCATGTGCCTACAGCCATAATTCTATGCGTCCCGCTCCGCAGATGTGATTGTGACCCCTCTCTCCCCTGCTCCTGGCACGCGATGGCCCTGTAGGCCCGTTTTTCTTTCTCACCTGGCTCCAGATCCTCTCTATGCATCTGGGGAGGGCAAAAACAGCCTTCCCCCACCCTCTCGGAGGCCCTCCGGAGGCCTGAAATGGCCCATTTCCCAACTTCCGGTTGGACAGGAAGTGATTTTTTTGCTGTCCCCAGCCTCCAGAGATTCCTAGCGCCGGAGCTGAGCTGGTATGCCAAGAGACATGGTTCCGTGTGCCACCTGTGGCACGCATGCCATAGGTTTGGCATCATGGCCCTATACCATTTGGGACAAGTGGCTGTCCAGTCTCTTCTTAAAAACCTCCAGGGATGGAGCACCCACAACATCTGGTGGCAAGCAGTTCCACTGGTTAATTCTCCTCCCTGTTAGGAAGTTTCTCCTTAATTCCAGGTTGCTTCTCTCCTTGGTTAGTTTCCATCCGTTGTTTCTTGTCCTGCCTTCTGGGGCTTTGGAGAAAAGGTTGAAGAGGGGGGTCCAGCTATTCTCCAAAGCACCAGAAAGCAAGACAAGAAGCGATGGATGGAAACTAATCAAACCTAGGAGGAATTTCCCAACAGTGATCCTAACCCTAACCAGTTAAACTGTTAAACTGTTGTCAAGGGCAGGAAGTAATGATTCCAAAAGCAGCAGTCCAGAGGGATGGCTTCGCTTGTGGCTCCAGCTCTTTGTACTGCCTTCAAATATTAAGATATTTAGAGCCGAGGTGGCGCAGTGGTTAGGGTGCAGTACTGCAGCTACTTCAGCTGACTGCTAGTTCAGCAGATCAGCGGATCAAATCTCACCGGCTCAAGGTTGACTCAGCCTTCCATCCTTCCGAGGTGGGTCAAATGAGGACCCAGATTGTTAGGGGGCAATATGCCAATATTTAGTATACTGTCTTTGGTGTAAGCCGCCCAGAGTCCTCGGAGAGTGGGCGGCATAGAAATATGACCAATAAAAATAAATAAAATAATAAATATAAATTAGGGTACACGCTCCATATTAAGAGGAAACCAGTTCCTTAATCAATGTAGCCTCTTAACCTAGTGAATTGCGTATTCCTACTACTCATCAATGGAGATTCTCAATCATCCGGGTCCTGGTTGTTCCCAAAGGTGTTTTTTTCAAGGGGCAATTGGACTTTCTGGTTTTTCTTTTGAAGACGTTTCGCTTCTCCTCCAAGAAGCTTCTTCAACTCTGACTGGATGGAAGGAAATGGAAGGATTGATACAGCTTGCAGACAGAGCTGGTTATTTGCATCCTTTTTAGAGGGTCATTGAGGCCACTTGGTGTTCGGCCCCAGCTACGGACCCAAAGAACGCAGCCCACACAAAGTCTGTACAAACCTTAGTTTACTAAATTAAATCAGTTTTTTTTTCAAACAAAGGCTGTTAATTAACTTTCTTAACAGCCTACAAGAATCCAAAGAATAAATAATTGTAATCTTACTAGGGTTGGCAGAAAGCACAGAAGCAATTTGCAGAGAACTAAGATCCAGACGCGAAGGAGAGTGAACGAAGTTGTTCCCTGCAAATGGCCTCAGTCGTCGTCCTTCCTTAAATAGGCTAAGGGAGTGGCCAATTAGCCCCAAGCCTTACTCTCGAGGAGACCTCCTCCTGAGGAGCCACTCCTGCCTTTTGGCAGCTCTGCGCGCCCGTGCATCGAGAAGAGGCTCCTCCTCTTCTTCCTCTTCACTTAAAGGAGCTTCACTGTCCGACTCGAGCGCCAACTGCACAGGCTGCTGGCGCAGCACCACACCAGCCTCCTCGTTGTTGGAATCAGCTACTAGCTGCACAGGCCGCTGATGGGCCAGAACACTTGGAGGTTTATCTGTGTCCTCAGGATCATCTGAGTGGTGCAAATGATTCCTGTAATCTGCATTTTTTTTCCTCTGGAAATCCATTCCTACTCCCACACCATTCAAAGGGTCCTCATCCCAAATTATATACTAAAAATCTGTTGAGATTCTCCGTCATCCAGGTCATGGTTCTCCCAAAAGTGTTTTTCAGGATGCAACTGTTTTTTCTTCAAAGACATTTTGCTTCTCATCCAAGAAGCTTCTTCAGCTCTGACTGGATGGTGGGGAATGGAAGGATTTATACTCCTTGCAGACAGCTGGAAATTTGCATCCTTTTAAAGAGTCGTTGAGGCCACTGGAAGGTTTACCTGAGTAGTGCAAATGGGGTGTGGAGCCTTCTTGGAACTGTGCTGTAGACTGGAGATAGATGGTGTACATTGGGGAAACAAAACAGCCACTTCATAAACGCATGGCACAACACAGGAGAACAAACCCATCAGGACAAGATTCATTAGTCCATTTACAGTTAAAAGACAAAGGCCGCTCTTTTGAAGACAGCAAAGTCCTCATTTTGGACAGAGTGCATGGTTGGTTTAAAAGAGGGGTCAAAGAAACCATCTTCGTCAAAATTGAACGGCCCTCCCTCAAGCAAGGGGGAGGGATATGACATCATCTATTTCCAGTCTACAACGGAAGGAAGGAAGGAAGGAAGGAAGGAAGGAAGGAAGGAAGGAAGGAAGGAAGAAAGGAAGGGCAATAGGAATAGCACTTAGACTTATATACCGCTTCACAGTGTTTTTACAGCCCTCTAAGCAGTTTACAGAGTCAGCCTCTTGCCCCTCAACAATCTGGGTCCTCAATGTTACCCACCTCGGAAGGATGGAAGGACAAGTCAACCTTATTAATTGCAGTGATTTGCTTTACAACGGTGGCAAGAAAGGTGGCATAATGGGGCAAAACTGACTTAACAACTGTCTCACTTTTTTTTTTTTCTTATTTTTTTTTTAATGAAATTTTATTGAATTAAGAACATATTACAATTCAAACTATACGGTTCGGCAACGTGTAGTCATGTTGTATATTTACAAGTGCGGTATATAGTCAATTATCTAATTATTTATACAGTTTATACAAAAATTCTTATGCGTAAAAATATTTACTGTTTAATTAGAGTACAATAATATATAGGGTTAACTAATCGTTGTGCATTATTCCACATGAGTATTAATTTTTGCATTTAATTTCTAACCACCTTTTAACAACTGTCTCACTTAACCGCAGAAATTTTGGGCTCAGTTGTGGGTCATAGGCAGTGGTGGGTTTCAAAATTTTTTGCTATCGGTTCTGTGGGTGTGGTGTGGCTTGGTGGGCATGGCTTGGTGGGCGTGGCAAGGGAAGAATACTGTAAAATCTCCATTCCCACCCCAATCCAGGGGGAAGGATACCTTAAAATCTCCATTCCCTTCCCATTCCAGAGGAAAGATACTGTAAAATCTCCATTCCCACCCCACTCTAGGGGAAGGATACTGCAAAATCCCCTTTTCCTCCCGATCAGCTGGGACTCGGGAGGCAGAGAATAGATGGGGGCGGGGCCAGTCAGAATTTTTACTACCGGTTCTCCAGAACTACTCAAAATTTCCGCTACCGGTTCTCCAGAACTGCTCAGAACCTGCTGAAACCCACATCTGGTCATAGGTTAAGGGCTACCTGTATTTGTACTCAGCAAGGGCCTAGTCCCTACTGTGAAATATGCACTGAGTTTTGTTTTTTTTTGCTTGCGTGCATTTTAGGAACAAACTTCGAAGCCGAAATGGAGAGCCAGATGTCTATGGAAGTCGAGGATTCCTTCTCGTTCCTGGACGGCCCCGATGGCTGGATTGACAATGTGCTAGAGGAAGAACAGCTGCAGACAGATGTCGGGGAAGGCCCCGAGGGTCCCCCACGCAGCTTGGACACCGTCCCAAGCATGGAAGAGGATTTGGGAAGCGGGTTTATGAACGAGATGATCGCAGCTGGGATGGAGGCGAGTGCCTTGATGTGGCCATCTTTCTCCTATCCCCCCTTTTTTTTCCCCGGCCTGAGAAAAATGGACTTTCTGAGCAACAGTAGGGAGGGCATTGTGAAGAAGAGAAAGAGTTCTCTTTGGATGTTTTCTTCTCGCTTGGTATTTTGGTGGCGGCTTTCCTTCTTGTGGCTTTCCTCCTGCTCTTTTCCCCACAACAATGACCTGTGAGTTGGCTTGGGCTGAGAGAATGCGACCTGGCCCAAAGCCTCCCAGCTGGCTTTCGTGCCTGAGGCAGAACTAGAACTCACCGTCTCCTGGTGATTGGCCCAAAGTCACTGAGCAGATTTTCATGCCTAAGATAGAACTAGAACTCCCTGTCTCCTGGTCCCAACGTGACCCAGCCGGCTTTCATGCCTAAAACAGAACTAGAACTCACCATCTCCTGGTGATTGGTCCAAAGTCACCCAGCCAGCTTTTGTGCCTAAGGTAGAACTAGAACTCACCGTCTCCTGGTGATTGGCCCAAAATCACTGAGCAGATTTTCATGGCTAAGGCAGAACTAGAACTCACCGTCTCCTGGTGATTGGCCCAAAATCACTGAGCAGATTTTCATGGCTAAGGCAGAACTAGAACTCACCGTCTCCTGGTGATTGGCCCAAAATCACTGAGCAGATTTTCATGGCTAAGGCAGAACTAGAACTCACCGTCTCCTGGTGATTGGCCCAAAATCACTGAGCAGATTTTCATGGCTAAGGCAGAACTAGAACTCACCGTCTCCTGGTGATTGGCCCAAAATCACTGAGCAGATTTTCATGGCTAAGGCAGAACTAGAACTCACCGTCTCCTGGTGATTGGCCTAAAATCACTGAGCAGATTTTCATGGCTAAGACAGAACTAGAACTCACATTCTCCTGGTGATTGGTCCAAAGTCACCCAGCCAGCTTTCGTGCCTAAGGGAGGACTAGAACTCCCTGTCTCCTGGTTTCTAGCCTACAGCCTTCACCTAATGCCTAAAATGGCGAGTACGATTCTCGTTGATTTTATGATGAGAAAGTGGAAGTTAAAAATTCTCTGATTTTTTTTCTTTTTCAAATTAACCGTGTGAAAATTATTAAATGCTTACCTTCTCTATTCATTCTTGAGAAATTAGTTACAGGTCTTTGTTTCTAACGCTTTCTCCTTCCTTCCACCCCCCACCCCCCACCCCCTTTAGCTGGAGATGTATTCTACGGTGCCACATCTGGATTACCTGTCCATTGAAGAATGCATGAATGAGCATTTGGAAGGAGAAGATGACCAGTATTATCTCGCCATGGGATACATCGAGGAAGAGCCATCTAAGGAGGTTGATGCTGAAGAAGTCTATCTGAGCGCTTTTGATGATCTCAGCCCCATAGCTAGCAAACTAGAACAACTTCAGCAATCAGATGTAGGTCAAACTCCTCACATCCCCTCCCAAAAACTCACAGTGGAAGATCAAACCTCCAAGATGGCTGCCGAAACCTTGGTTGAAGATCCAAAGAGCTCACATTTACCTGAACCTGGTCTGGAACCTGAACAAGGTGACGAGGAGGTTACTACTACGTCCGCTCGTGATCTAGTCGTAACCAAGGACCTGGATCCATACTTTGCCAAGCCGCATGAAGTGGAATTGAGTTCCAGAAGCAACACCAACAAGATGGAAAGCCACCTGACTGACAAAGCTGAGGTAGAACCCATTTTTTCAATGTTGCAGATCGAAGATGCACATGTTGGAAGTGAGGTCGGCCTCTTTGTCCCCAAAACTGAATGTCCTGAAGAAGTTGCTTACCCAGAATCTCTGGATTCAGAATCTGTGGGGAAAAACGCCGAGGATAGTAAGGTAGAACCCATTATTTCATCGTTGCAGATAGAAGATAGAAATGGAGTGGATCTCTTCGTCCCCAGAACTGGTTGTCCTGAAAAAGTTGCCTGCCAAACACCTCGCGGTCCAGAGTCTGAAACCCAACCAATCAAATCAAGTATTGAAGAGAAGTGGCAACCTCAGAACACACCTGAAAGTGAACAGATTCCACATCTTCCTTGCAGCATGAGAGTAGATGTTCCTCCAGAGGTGGTTGGAAGATGCAACCAACCCTTGGGTGATACCCTTATGGTTCAAGAGACGGGAGAAAAGCACCATGGAGATGTGGCTTCATCTATGTTGGAACTCAACTTACTTCAAAGTCTGATTCCTTCTTTACTGGACAATAATTCTGAGAACGTAAGCTTCCCAGCACCGGATCCAGAACATACATCTCTTTCTTATTTCCCTGCAGTTTTGTCTGACATGGACTCTGAAGATTTCTCCCTCCCAGCTTCTCCTCCGAAACCTTGCCTGGAAAGTCTTCTGCAGAAACCCCAGCCTGGATTGCCAGTGGAAGCTTCGTATGCTCCGAAACACGAATTCTCGGATGGAAGCGTCCACATGAAGTTGACATCTACCACACCCCGAGTTCAGCAAGTGAAATCATTTCCAGTGGTGCCCCCGAAGCCTCAATTTGCTAAGGTGCCTCCTTCCTTAAAGCCAGCGATTCCCAGCAAGGAACATCTCATCGCCGTCCCAGTGAAGGCCTGTGAGAATGGGACCAAGCAGGAACTCAACCAAAGCTCTTTGAAAAGGCCTTTCCACCTGACCAGCTTGGACCAAAAGACGGAACATTTTCCAACCTCTCCTAGTCCATCCAGTTCTTCTGAGAATTGTTGCAGCTGTTCGGAGACCCTCCCGAAGCAACGCAACTCCATGCCGGTGAGCTTGGAGAAGTTCAGGAAGGACTGTAAGAACGTGGAGGACATCACCCCGAAGCCCTCTCCTTCTTCATGGGACAAATGCTTTTCGTGGTCCAAGAGTGGAGACGTTGGAGTCGGCAGCCTTCATCTCACACAGGGCAGTTGGGAGAAACAGAGCAGCGGCCCACACGACGAAGGGAAAGGAGGACATCGCTACGGAGCGGAGAGATCCGCCTTGGAGGGTACCGCTCCCCAGAAGCAGCGCTGGAGCAACTGGCGTTACAGCGGGAGCATGTCGTTCGATGAGGCCGTGGCCCTCGCCAAGGAGAGACATGTGGCCCAGGCTCCCATGCGGAGGATGCAAACTTATTCCTACGGCGAGGTGGACGGCTCTCCCGGAGCGTCCAAAATGGAGACGACTGCTCCTGCCCACAAGCCCATTCTGAGGTCTCCTCAAAGGCCGCTGAGTTGCGTAAACCCAGCTGGACCTCCGGAAGCTCACCTTTTGGGAAAGGTGCCATGTCCACCTGGGTTGCTGCCTGACAGCATCCCAGAAGGCGGGCGCACCCCGAGACTGGAAGGCTCCCATTTCTCTCAGGATTTTCCTCTGAGGAGCAGAGTGAGCTTATCCAAGATAGGACGGCGCTTGTCCGTGTCTGACGAAGCGTGCTTCGGGTTGTCCCACGAGCAGAGATGACTGATTTTTTTTTACAGATGAACAGAGTTGGAAGGGACTTTGTAGGTCATCTAGTCCAACCCCCCACCCAAGCAGCAGACCCTACACCATTTCTGACCGATGGCAGTCCAGTCTCTTCTTGGAAGCCTCCAGGAATGAAGCTCCCACGACTTCCGAAGGCAACTTCTGTTCCATGGGTTGATTGTTCTCACTGTCAGAAAATTCCTCCTTACCTCTCCTTGGTCAGTTTCTATCCATTGTTCCTTGTCTGGCCTTCAGGTGCCTTGGAGAATTGTTTGACCCCCTTCCTCCTCTCTGTGGCAGCCCCTCAAATATTGGAAGATGCTCTCCTGTCTCCCCTGGTCCTTCTCTTCCCTAGACCAGCCAGGCCCAGTTCCTGCAACCGTTCATCGTCTGTTTTAGCCTCCAGTCCCCTCATCCTCTTAGTTGCTCTTCTCTGCACTTTTTCTAGTCTCAACATCTTTCTTTCTTTCTTTCTTTCTTTCTTTCTTTCTTTCTTTCTTTCTTTCTTTCTTTCTTTCTTTCTCCTTTCTCTTTTTCTCTTCCACTCTAACCTTTACCTATCTCTCCTTCCTCCCTCCCTCCTTCCCTCTTTGATTTGCTAGCCAGCAACTTCTGTTTCATTGGTTGATTGTTCTCACTGTCAAGAAATTCCTCCTTATTTCCAGGTTGAATCACTCCTTGGTCAGTTTCCATCCATTGTTCCTTCTCTGGCCTTCAGGTGCCTTGGAAAATAGCTTGACCCCCTTCCTCCTCTCTGGGGCAGCCCCTCAAGTATTGGAAGATGCTCTCCTGTCTCCCCTGGTCCTTCTCTTCACTAGACCCAATTCCTGCAACCGTTCATTGTATGTTTTAGCCTCCAGTCCCCTAATCATCCTGGTTGCTCTTCTCTGCACTTTTTCTTAGAGTCTCCACATCTTTTTTATAGTGTGGTGACCAAAACTGGATGCAGGATTCTAGGTGTGGCCTTACTAAGGCTTTATAGAGTGGCATTAGTACCTCTACCTACCTTACATCCATCCATCTATCTATCTATCTATCCATCCATCCATCATCTATCTATTCATCCATCGAACACTGCCTTAGAGTGTTGTATAAATCCAATGAGTTGTGGTTTAACTGTGGCTTTAGCAGATTATTTGAATGCAATGTACTATATTTAAAATAGAAAAAGGTATGGATTGTACATATCAAGACACCTATTTGGGTGGAAATTAATTGTGTAGTCTAAAAGGGTAAATAGAATATCTTGTTATAAAGCAGAACTGGCTGGCAAAAAAGTTGGGAGTCTGATCGCTCCTCTTCCAAGTTACTAGTTATTAAAGTTGACTGAACTGAAAGTTAATGGATCTGACAGCATAACTCATGTATGTTGGGTGCAGGCTCTTTGTGCTGTTTTTATGGAGACAAGATGCTAACAAGAATGGTAATCTGCATGCTTAGACAAACCACAATCAGACTACAAACAAACTACTCTCAGGCTTTCGTACCTTGTTAAGAGACTTAAAACTGGAAACTGAATGTCTGTGGAGATTCTCAATCATCCAGGTCATGGTTGTCCCAAAAGTGTTTGTTTTTTCCAAAAGGCAACTGGACTTCCCTTGGTTTCCTTCTTTTGAAAACATTTCCCTTCTCGGCTAAGAAGCAAAACGTTTTCAATCGTTTGGAATGCTTGGTTACATGTTTATTTTTATATACAATAGGATGAAGTTAAGGTCTACTTTTACACAGAGAGGACCACAATGTCTCTAAATAATATGAGAGGCAATTTAGTATCGTAGCTAAATGCATCAGGCTAGTGTTGCAAGAAATATCCTCCTGGCTTCAGCTCCAAGTGGGGAAAAAGACACTGGAAACATGGAGATTACTTGGAAAGATGGTTTAATGGTGGACAGGATCACATGGTTTGAGTTCCTGAACAGAAAAGGGCAGAGATGCTGAACATGCCTTGGTTTTATGCCCTCTCTGGATTTGAACTTCGTGGGGCCCAGTAAGAGTATCCTGATTGGTTATCAGACTCCCAGTGGGTAGGGGTCTTAGCTAGCCTTGTTGGCTGATGTAATCTTCTCAGGTGCCATGTGGTGAGTTTCTGTTGCTAGATGGGTTCAATTGTGTTGGAAATGATGGTCCTTTGACAAAGGATTGGGTTTCTGCCTCTGGCCCATTGACAAAAGGGGGGGGAGAGAGAGACAGGAAGATGGGAGCTGCTTTGTCTTTAAAACATGTTTCTCCATTTCTCATCCAAGGAAATATATTCTGCCTTTTTAATGTTTCCTAAAATATTTCATTCTTCTAGGAGAAGGGGTGGGTGCTAACACTAGAAAGCAGGAAGTTTGCAAGTTGGAGTCCTGTGGTAACACAAAGCCAGCTGGGGGTCTTGAAACAATCCTGGAAGGGGGAGGCCAGGCCAAGCCCCTTCTGAAAATGAAAGATGGTAGATAGGTAGGTAGATGGATGAAGAGAGAGAGAGGAATGAACAAAGGAAGGAAGAGAAAAAAAGAAAGAAAGAAAAAAAGAAAGAGAGTGAAAGAAGGAAGGAAGGAATGAAAGAGAAAGAAAGAAAGAAAGAAAGAAAGAAAGAAAGAAAGAAAGAAAGAAAGAAAGAAAGAAAGAAAGAAAGAAAGAAAGAAATTATGTGTGGATCACAACTCCCAAAACTTGGCAACTTTGAAATGGATGGATTTTCAACTCCCAGAATTCCCTAGTTGTCATGCTTTCAATTACATGGACCAGTGAGGAAATCCAATTTTTTTTACTATGTTCTGTGGGCGTGGCTTGGTGGGCGTGGCAGGGGAAGGATACTGCAAAATCTCCATTCCCTCCCCACTCTGAGGCCAGCCAGAGGTGCTATTTGCCGGTTCTCCAAACTACTCAAAATTTCCGCTACCGGTTCTCCAGAACCTGTCAGAACCTGCTGGATTTCACCCCTGACATGGACTTAACTTCCCAAAATTCCCCAGCCAGTATTGAATTCTGGGAGTAAAAGTAAGTGGCTGATATTTATAACCTCTGTATTACATTGAGATAGCTTTATTGATTAGCCAATATAGGCCATATCAAAGCGCAAGGTTCAGACACATATCACCAATAAAATCCTATGCAAACAATTTAAAACAAGAGTACGGTAAAATACAATAGTTATAGGATAAGATGCAATATAATTTAATACATAAAATATGTAAAATAGAGTAAAATGGCATAAAATTATATTTTGGTGTCACCCTTTGCAATCTACCCCAATCACTCCCACCTATGCAGATCTCAACCGAACTGTTTTGTTTAAATACTGTGCTGTGTTAAAATGTTATTTTCAGGTTCTGGACGCACATAGAAGTAAATAAAACATAGAAGTAAATAAAAGAACCATTCTCCAACAGCGACCACAGTATGATCGACTTTTGTCTCAACTTACGCCTTCTCAAAAAATCATCGTAATGATGGGATTCCCAGTTGTAACTTTAAAAAAGCCAGCTATGATCTCATAGGCTAGAGGTCTTCAAACTCGGCAGCTTTAAGATTTGTTGGACTTCAACTCCCAGAATTCTCCAGCCAGCATAGCTGAATTCTGGGAGTTGAAGTCCACCCATCTTCAAGGGTTGAGAAACATTGGTCCAGTTACGGCAGGTCTTCAAACTCGGCAGCTTTAACTCCCAGAATTCCCCAGCCATTGCCGGCTGAGACGTTCTGGGAGTTGAAGTCCACCCATCTTCAAGGGTTGAGAAACATTGGTCCAGTTATGGCAGAGGTCTTCAAACTCGACAGCTTTAAGACTTGTTGGACTTCAACTCCCAGAATTCCCCAGCCATTGCTGGCTGAGGCATTCTGGGAATTGAAGTCCACCCATCTTCAAGGGTTGAGAAACATTGGTCCAGTTATGGCAGAGGTCTTCAAACTCGGCAGCTTTAAGACTTGTTGGACTTCAACTCCCAGAATTCCCCAGCCATTGCCGGCTGAGGCGTTCTGGGAGTTGAAGTCCATCCATCTTCAAGGGTTGAGAAACATTGGTCCAGTTATGGCAGAGGTCTTCAAACTCGGCAGCTTTAAGACTTGTTGGACTTCAACTCCCAGAATTCTCCAGCCAGCATAGCTGAATTCTGGGAGTTGAAGTCCACCCATCTTCAAGGGTTGAGAAACATTGGTCCAGTTATGGCAGAGGTCTTCAAACTCGGCAGCTTTAAGACTTGTGGACTTCAACTCCCAGAATTCTCCAGCCAGCATAGCTGAATTCTGGGAGTTGAAGTCCACCCATCTTCAAGGGTTGAGAAACATTGGTCCAGTTACGGCAGAGGTCTTCAAACTCAGCAGCTTTAAGACTTGTGGACTTCAACTCCCAGAGTTCTCCAGCCAGCTGGCTGGAGAATTCTGGGAGTTGAAGTCCAACAAGTCTTAAAAGCTGCCGAGTTTGGGGACCCCTGTCATAGAGAATGAACTTTGGCAATATTGTACTACTAACTAGAGCATACAAAACATTTGCTAGAGCAATTCTTCTGTATTAGAATGACTGCCAATTCAGGGATGTTGAACTTTGGAGGCTTGAAAGCCCTTAATTCCCACTGAGATGGGGTGGGGGATTATGGGGGTTGTAGTCTGGAGTTGCATGCAAGAAGGAATGCTACTTCTAACTTCCAGTGACAATGGCAGAATAATTTCCACAATTAGCAACGTAAAAGACCAGTATAGGCTGGAGTTTTTATTCAGGCGCCCTCCAAGAAAGGCGACCCCCCCCCCCAAAAAACCCTGCCCACTGGAGGAAGTAGGTTGACCGGAAGTGGGCAACTAAAAAGCAGAAGCCAGCGCCCTTTTCCAACATGGCGCCCAAGCCGCGCATCTTCATTGGCCGGCTAGCCGGAAGTGGCGTATGGCGCCCTTCCGTCTTTGTTTCCCAAACGCTGAGTTCTCTCAATTGCACGAGATGCCAAATCTTTTAAAACCACCGGTGATAGGCCCAGAGCGCCAGATCCGTCTTGAGTTTGAAAGAGCAACCGGGCGCTGCTTCCCCAAGCGCCCGTTCGCCCGGCCGCCTTTTCAAACTCAAGATGGAGGCGCCTAGGCCTCTCTTTCTTTCTTTCTCTCTCAATGGAACGCCTCAAAATGGCCGCCACCGGAAGCGCAGGCCGTCCTTTAGCGGCCAACTTCCGGCTGCCGGTAGAGAAGAGGCGTGCCGGGAGGGCGGGGCTTCCGCTCCTCCGTCGGGCGCTGAGGGGAAGAAGGCGGAAGGCGGGCGAGCGTTCGCGGTGCGCGCATGCGCCGATCTTCATGGAGCGCCGAGGGGCTCCGAGGGACGGAGGGCGGCCCAGGTGAGAACGGCGGCCACCCCCCCACGGGCAGGGCGGGGAGGGGTCCGTGGGCGCCCCCGGTGGGCTTCCGCCTCCCTCAGCCACCCGCCTCCCCGAGGCCTTTCCCGGGTTGGGTCTTTCCCAAGCAAGGAGGAGAAGGCCGCGCCCCTCCCCCCCACACACAAGGAGACAATTGGGAGTGGGGGGGAGGAGGAGGGTGGGGGTCCCCATTGAGGCCCGGCGGGGCGATGGGGGAAGCCGCCCCCCCCACTCTTAGGGACGCTTCCTCAGAACGAAGGGACCCTGGAGGTCATCTAGTCGAGCCCCCCCCTCCTCCCTTCCCCTCAGGCCAATTATGGAGCCCCCACCCCCTCTGGTTGCTCCTGGGACACACCCGCCTGGAGGGTCTTTCTGGGCCTCTCAGGGCCTTCTAGGGTGGCTGGTGGCACAGCCAGCCAGATGTTCAGTTATGGGTTGCACCAGTAGAGGCTCAAGCAATGTTCCTTGTATGGATGATGTACAACGACAATCAGGGCTCTTTCTTTCTTTCTCTCTCTCTCCCTCTCTCTCTCTTTCTTCTTCTTCTTCTTCTTTTTCTTCTTCTTCTTCTTCTTTCTTCTTCTCCTCTCACTAATGATATTAACTAGTTGGGTAATGAAACTTCTGCAAGAAAACAAACCAAGCTTCGAAAACAACCAGGACCCCACAGTCGTCCTCCTCCTCCTCCTCCTCCTCCTCCTGTTCTTCTTCTTCTTCTTCTTCTTCTTCTTCTTCTTCTTCTTCTTCTTCTTCTCCTTCTTCTCCTTCTTCTTCTTCTTCTTCTTCTTCGCAAGTACACTGGGTGCTTTTGTACCAAATTTCTTCTGTGTAAAGCCACACTTGGCCCAATAAAATATATCCTATCCTATCCTATTTATTGTATATTCTATATTCCATATTATTCTATTCTATTCTATTCTATATTCTATTTTATATTCTCTGTTCTGTTAATTGTTTTCCAAACACACACATTTTTGCTAGCAATTTAGCTTTTTTTTTTAAAAAAAGAACCCATCACATATAACTATTTTGTCAGTGTGAAAAATGCTCATAAGTCACTTTTTTCAGTGCCATTGTAACTACTACTACTACTACTACTACTTCTTCCTCCTCCTCCTCCTCCTCCTCCTCCTCCTTTTTCTTTCTTCTTCCTCCTCCTCTTCTTTCTCCTTCTTCTTATTTTATTCATTAAACATGAAACTCAGTCAACTGAACATTTAAAAATGTGTCACAAATATCATTGACTGGCACTGATGGTTGATAACGGGCTGCTGCCAGCATCCTAGGTATCAACCAAGTATTATCATCATCTTCTCCTCCTCCTCCTCCTCCTCCTTTTTCTTTTTCTTCTTTTTCTTCTCCTTCTCCTCCTTCTTCTCCTCCTCCTCCTTTTTCTTTTTCTTTTTCTTCTTTTTCTTCTTCTTCTTATTATCTCTTTTATTAATTAAACATGAAACTCATTCAACTGAACATTTAAAAATGCATCACAAATACCATCGACTGGTGCTAATGGTTGATACGGGTTGCTGCCAGCGTCCTAAGTATCAACCTGGTATCTTCTTAAAATATATTATTTTTTTATTATTTATTTATTTATTTATTTATTAATTAATTAATTAATTAATTATCTGGCACTTTGGATCCACCGCTGGAGCCCCTCCGGAGGGGCAGGTGGGAATGTTTGACGGGGTTGAAGGTCATCGTCCCAGGATGTAAGCTGTTCCAAGCCAAGCTTCCTTTTTTTAATTGACTGCTGGCTATTCTGTCAATGACGTTGTTGTATTATTAGTGATCATTGCACAGTCAGCCAGATGTTCAGACTGGGTTTGGCATTTTTGTCTACTTATCGAGATGATTATATACTTTATTCGTTAAACATGAAACTCAAGTCAACCGGATATTCAAAAATGCATCACAAATACCACTGACTGGTGCTAATGGTTTATACGGGTTGCTGCCAGTGTGCTAGGGATCAACCAAGTCCCTTCTTAAGATGTACGATGTTCTGAGTAGCACAGTTTTTTGCTGTTCCGCTGGTGTTATTGCAGGAAGCTGTAATTTCTTGATGTGTTTTGTAAAATTCTTGGACATAGTACCAAGTGTCCCGATGACCATGGGTATCACTGTTACATGTTTCATCCATAATCGCATCATTTCAATGGCCAGGTCGCGATATTTCTTGATTTTTTTCCAGTTCTTTTTCTTCGATGATGATAATGGTGATTTTATTTTATTTTATTTTTCATTTTTATTATTAATCGTCCCACAGTCAGCAGATGTTCAGACTGGGGTTTGGCATTTTTGTCTCCCTATCACAGTGGGTCTCAACCTTCCTAATGCCGCGACCCTTTAATACAGTTCCTCATGTTGTGGTGACCCCCAACCATAAAATTATTCCTAAAACCATTGAAAATATGTGTTTTCTGATGGTCTTAGGCGACCCCTGTGAAAGGGTTGTTCGACCCCCAAAGGGGTCCCGACCCACAGGTTGAGAACCACTGCCCTATCAAGTCCTTACCAAGGACCTGGGATACGCAAACCTGGATGTTTGATGGTGTGACAGATATTGTTGCAAGATGGAAGGTGTTCCAACTAAAGCCGCCTTCTGCAATATATTATTAGTGTATTAGTATTAGCCACCCAGCCAGCCAGAGGTTTCGACTGGCATTTTTATCCGCCTCCGGAGTCCCTTCCCAAGGACCTGGGAGAGGCTGATGTGGATGTTTGATGGGATGAAAAGTCTCGTCGCAGGACGTGAGCTTATCATTGTTATTGTGGATGGTCGCACGGCCAGATGTTCAGGCTGGATTTGGTATTTGTGTCCACCACTTGAGTGCTTCCCAAGGACTTGGGAGAGGCAGATATTTGATGGTGTTAGAGGTTTCATCGTAGAATGAAAGCTTATTCTGGATGCTTGCTTAGTCAGCCAGATGATTAGACTGGATTTTACATTTTTGTCCGCCTCCAAGGACCTGGGAGAGGCAGATGTGGATGTTTTGAGGTGTTCAAAGTCTGTTCACAGGATGAAAGCTTATTCTTATTATGGTTGGTTGCACAGTCAGCCAGATGTTTAAACTGGTTTTGGCATTCTTGCCCACCTCAAGTCCTTCCCAAAGTCTCAGAAGTTATTGTTTTTATATTAATATAAAAATATAATAATAATATATTATTTAATATAATAAATAATATATTATTATTATATTAAAGGTCTGCAAGATATAAACTGTTCCAAGCACGGCTGCCTTTTGTAATTGACCAAGGAAGATTTTTGTCAATGCCGATGATAGTACAGTATCGGTTTTACTTGTGTATTATTAGGGTTCCTTTGCAGCAGCATCCAGATGTTGAGACTGGATTTGGCATTTTTTAATCCACTATCAAATCCTTCCCAAGGACCTGCAATAGGAGATGTTATTGTTTACTAACATTAAAGATCTCGTTGGGAGATGTAAGCTGTGCCAAGTCAAACTGCCTTTTGCAATTGACTGATGGGAATTTTGCCAATGCCAAGTGCGGTTTAAGTGGGGTTCCAGATGTTTTATTTATTCAAACTTCTATACCGCCCTTCTCCTTTCGGACTCAGGGCGGGATGGCACTCAAGGCACCTATTACTATTGGAGCTACCGTTGCTTTTTTTCTGCACAATCATTCTATTTCTTTTTGCACGTCTTTCTATTTTGTTGTCTTTTCCAGTTTTGTCTCTTCTCTTCTGGTGGATCCAGGATGTAGTTATGGTTGGCTACACAGCCAGCCAGATGTTTAAATTGGATTTGGCATTTTTATCTACCTCTCAAGTCCTTCCTAAGGATCTGGGATAGGCAGATGTTCTTTGATGGTGCTAAAGGATAGAATTGTTCCAAGTTAAGCTATCTTTTGCAATTTCCTGATGGGGATTTTGTCAATGCCTATTTATTATTATCTCTTTTATTCATTAAACATGAAACTCAGTCAATTGAACATTTAAAAATGTATCACAAATATTACTGACTGGTGCTAATGGTTGATACGGGTTGCTGCCAGCATCTTAGGTATTGACCAAGTACCTTCTTAAAATGTACGATGTTCTGAGTAGCGCTTTTTTTGCACTTCCGCTGGTGTTATTGCAGGAAGCTGCAATTTGTTGATGATATTTTATAAAATTCTTGGACATGGTACCAAGTTAATGCCCTGATGACAATGGGTGTCATTGTTACATGTTTCATCCATAATTGTGTAGTTTTGATAGGCAGGTCACGATATTTCGTGATTTTTTTCCCAGTTCTTTTTCTTCGACTCTGGCGTCTCCTGGTACCATGGAATAGAATAGAATAGGAATAGGAATAGGAATAGGAAATAGGAATAGGAAATAGGAATAGGAATAAATAGGAATAGGAATAGGAATAGGAATAGGAATAGGAATAGGAATGGAATGGAATTTGTATTGGCCCAGTGTGATTGGACATACAAGGAATTTGTCTTTGGTGCATAAGCTCTCGGTGTACATAAAAGAAAAGATACGTTCATCAAGAATCATAAGGTACAACACTTAATGATAGTCATAGGGTACAAATAAGCAATCGGGAAACAATATCAATATAAATTGTAAGGATTCAAGCAACAAAATTACAGTCATACAGTCATAAGTGGAAGGAGATGGGTGGTGGGAATGATGAGAAGATTAATAGTAGTGATAGTAATAGAAGATTAATAGTAGATATCACTAAATTGTACGTTTCGATTTTCGACAACTGTGATCTGGCATGTTGTATTCCAAAATGATGATCTGTCCGTATTCAAAAGTCCCACAAGATCAAGTACCTTCTTAAGATGTACAATGTTCGTGTAGCTCAGTTTTTTGCAGTTCCGCTGGTGTCATTGCAGGAAGCTGCAATTTATTGATTTTTTTATTTTTATTATTATTATTTACTTTATTCATTAAATGTGAAACTCAATCAACTGAACATTCAAAAACGCATCACAGATACCATTATTGTTGTTGTTGTTACTATTACTATTATTTCCCACCTTTTTTATATAGTCACTTTCAATGCGAGATAAGTGGCATATACATTTAATAAATAAATGTCTATGGAGTTTCTCAGTCTTCCAGGTCATGGTTGTCCTAAAGGTGCTTTTCCAAGAGCCAACTGGACTTTCTGGACTAGAAAGTCGAGTTAATAAATATATAACTCAAGGCAGCAAACGTACCGATACGTTCCATCTCTTATTTTCTCCACAACAAGCATGCTTTGTTTATTGGTTTACAGAAGAATAGAGAGGCAATTTGGTGGTGGGTAAAAGTGCCAGGTTAGAAATCATAAGATGGTGAGTTCCAGTCCTGCCTTACGCATGAAAGCCGGCGGGGTGCCTTTGGGCCAATCACCAGGAGACGGTGAGTTCTAGTCCCGCCATAGGCACAAAAGCTGGCTGGGTGACCTTGGACCAGTCCCTCACTCTCATCCCAATTTGTCTCACAGGATTATTGTGGTGGGGAAAATAGGAAGAGAACAGAGTATATATGTGTGTTTGCTGCCTTGAGCTGTTTATAAAAATAATAAAGGGAAAGGAGGGAGGGAGAGAGAAAGAAAGATTCCTGGCCCAGCAGAGATCTGATACAGGTAGTCCTTGACTTACGACCACAATTGAGCCCAAAATCTCTGTTGTTAAGTTCGCTAAATTTGTTAACCCAGTTTTGCCCCATTTTAACGAACTTTCTTGCCACAGTCGTTAAGCGAATCATTGCAGTGGATAAGTTAGTAACACGGTTGTTAAGTGAATCTGGCTTCCCCATTAACTTTGCTTGTCAAAAGGTTGCAAAAAAATGACCTCGGAATCCTGCAACCGTCATAAGTATGAACCAGTTGCCAAGAATCTGAATTTTGATCACATGATGCTACAGAGGTGGTAAGTTTGAAAAACGGTAAGCCCGTTGTAACTCTGAATGGTCACTAAGTGAACTGTTGTAAGTCGAGGACCACTTGTGTGTAATGGCCCCCTCTGGTGATGTGAGGTGAAGGGGCACATAAGGGCAGCAAATGAGTGAATATGTGCCCATCGGGGTTTGCCTCCTCTCGCTTCTTCGTTAGAATAGAATCGAGCCGGAAGGGACCTTGGAGGTCTTCTAGTCCAACCCTCTGCTCAAGCAGGAGAACCTCCGCAGGCGACGTCATCTCAGGTGTAGCGATTGCGCCATGGTCTTCAAGAACCCATAAAGTGCTGCTTGTGGACACTGCTTGAGACTCTAGAAAAAGTGCAGAGAAGAGCAACCAGGATGATGAGGGGACTGGAGGTTCAAACATACCAAGAACGGTTGCAGGAACTGAGTTATGTCTAGTCTAGTAAAGAGAAGGACCAGGGGAGACAGGAGAGCATCTTCCAATATTTGAGGGGCTGCCACAGAGAGGACTAGAGGGTCAGGCTATTTTCCAGGGCACCTGAAGGCCAGACAAGGAAGAATGGATGGAAACTGAACAAGGAGAGATTCAACTTGGAAATAAGGAGAAATTTCCTGACAGTGAGGACAATCAACCCATGGAACAGAAGTTGCCTTCAGAAGTTGTGGGAGCTTCATCACCGGAAGCTTTCAAGAAGAGACTAGACTGCCATCTGTCAGAAATGGTGTAGGGTCTCCTGCTTGGGCGGGGGGTTAGACTAGATGACCCACAAGGTCCCTTCCAACTATGTTAATCTGTCTGACATGGCAGTTGTCTAGAATTGCCGAACTGAGAAGCCGCTTTGGTGTCAGGGCAAAGGTGCTGACCTAGAAAGCAAGAGACCACTAGCTCTCGGCCTCTCCTAGCATGAAAGCCAGCGGGGTGATTTTGTGTCAGTCCTCACAGGGTTGCTGTTCTCCTTGGTCTGGGAAAACGAGCTGGTAGGTTTAGGTACATTTGCCACCCTCGGCCGTACTTGAAAAGGTGGGATATAAACATCACCACCAATAACAGCTTGGTAAAAAAAAAATAAGTCCCTGGCACAATGTTCTTGTGCAATTCTTGACTGCCCTGTGCCATTGCATTTTGCACCCGCTGGAGCTTCCGAATACTCTTCAAGGGCAGCCCCATGTAGAGCATATTGCAGTAGTCTCTCCAGGAGGTGACTAGGGTGCAAGTGACGGTGCGTGTCCATAGCACAGGTAGATCTCGACTTACAACCATTACTTTATTATAAAAATAAGACTAACAAACAGGATTGAATTTATTTAGCGAGTGTTTAACGTTAATGGCGCTGAAAAAAGTGACTCATGACTGTTTTTCACACTTTATGGCCATTGCAGCATCTCCATGGTCATGTGATCAAAATTCGGACCCTTGGCAAGGGGCTCCTACTTATGACTTGCTGTGTCCCAGGGTCATGTGATCCCCTTTTGCGACCTTGGGGGAAGTCATAGTCAATGGGGAAGCCAGGTTCACTTAATAAACCAGGTTACTAACTGATTCACTTAACTGTGGCGAGGAAGGTCGTAAAATGGGGCAAAACTCACTTAACAATTGTCTTGCTTAGCAATGGAAATTTTAGGCTTAATTGTCATAAAACAAGGACTACCTGCAAAAAACAGGGGCATTCGTCTTCATGAATGTGTATTTTTTTTTTTTTTTTTTAGGTTTTGGATGAAGTAACTCTGAAGAAGGAGCAGGTGAAAAGAAGTCCAGGCTGAGATTTTCTGATGCATAACCGACTAAAGAAATGAAGGGGTGAGAACCATATTTTGAATGTGATGTTAGCCACAAACAACAGTAAGATTCTTACCCTGCTGTTCGTGCTTTTGCTAAAATAGAATCCGAGCTGGAAAGATAAGTTAATATCTCTTTATTTATGCATAAGTAAAAGAGAGGTCTGCCACAGATGCAAGGTGAGAGAAGTCTTTAAAAGGTAAAAAAATCACGTTATATCCCACTTCACAGTGCTTTACCGCCGTCTCTAAGCAGTTTACAGAGTCAGCCTCTTGCCTCCAACAATAGATATGGCTACACATATGTCATCTTCAAGGTCGACACTGGGTCCTCATTTTACCGACCTCGGAAGGATGGAAGGCTAAGTCAACCTTGAGCCTGGTGAGATTCGATCTGCCAAACTGCTGGTAGCCGGTAATCAGCAGAAGTCGCCTGCAGTACTGCACTCTAACCACTGCACCACCGCGAGAAATAGAAATAGAAATAGAAGAAGAGAAGAGAAAATAGGACAGGACAAGACAGCGTCCAGCTAAACAGGGTCTCCCTCACCTTCCGGCTCTGTGAGGGAGATGGGTGGTCTGTAAATATGATACGTTAAAAAAAATACTGTTATTTTTTGGAGTATAAGACGCACATTAGTTTTTGGGGAGGAAAACATGGGGGGAAAATTTTTGCCTCTGCCTATCAGCATCCATCGGTATTCATCTGGCTAGCGTCCAGGTTGCTTCTCCCTTTGATTAGTTAGAAAAATTAGATTTATTTATTTATTTTTAGATTAGACTACATATTAGATTAGAAAAATGGATGGCTCTCAGAACGATACCCCTGTTTTGATCTTGAGAGCCAAGTCCCTGGGGTTATTTCTTTGGATCTTTTTTTTTTTTTTAATAATTTTTATTGAACTTTTGACTTTTAAAAACAAAGTAAAGAAAATTACAACAAAAACAAGGACACATTAAAAACACATAACAAACTTAACATTACATTATATATTATTTTACAGCTTTCTGTATCGACATGGATAATTCCCTATTCTTATTCAATTGTTGATCTGCGTACTTACATTTACATTTGTATCTATTTACACAACCATCATTATCCGGTTAACACTGTTCAGTAATTTACACTTCCTAGTTTTAACTCAATTAAATTAACATTCCGAATTGTTTTGATTCCTCCATATTTTAACGGCAGCAAGGATTACTGTCGCATATGGATGGAAATAAAACAACGTACCAGGAGAGGAAACAGTAAATTGAAAAATTTTACAATGTGCAGAAATGGATAAGGGGACGCTGGAAATTGAGGAGAGGGAAGAGTCGGAATATTATAGAGCAGTGATGGCTAACCTTTTTGCCACTGCATGCCAGGAAGGGGAGAGTGGGGGAGGTTCATGCACGCATGTGCCCACACCCATAATTCTATGCGTCCCACTCTACGGATGTGAGCGTCACCCCACTCCCCCCCGCTCCTGGCACACGATGGCCCAGTAGGCCTGTTTTTCTTCCTCACCTGGCTCTAGATCCTCTCTATGCATCTGGGGAGGGCGAAAACAGCCTTCCCCTGCCCCTCGGAGGCCCAAAATGGCCCATTTCCCAACTTCCGGTTGGACAGGAAGTGACTTTTCTGCTGTCCCCAGCCTCCAGAGATTCCTAGCGCCGGAGCTGAGCTGGCGTGCCAGGAGACATGGCTCCGCGTGCCACAGGTGGCAAGCGTGCCATAGGTTCGCCATCCCGGTTATAGAATGTGGAACAAACTATATGAATGTTTAGAAAAATGGGATTTCTTCGAATGTAAAGTAGCCCAACTTTGCTGTAGGTCAGGTTGGGTTGCAGGAGAGAAATTGCATAAATATTCAGTGGTAATCTAACCCAACGAGCTGGGTTTGCACCATGCACTAAACCACAAAAATCATAACACCAGGCTAATGAAGTGTGAAGGCAGACAACTTTGAGCAGAGTTTCTCAACCTTCGCCACTTTTAAGATGTCTGGACTTCAACTCCCAGAATTCCCCAGATCTTCAACTGTCTTAAAAACCCATGTAGAACATTGTCTTCTATGCGTTGTCTGGCTTATCCACCAAGCTGTGGATGAAGAAAACTGATTTGGAAACCAACCATGTACCCACCCTGTTTGCATTTAGGAAACTGAAATCTTAAAATACAATGAAGTAAAGCTTTGAAAACTAGTGGAAACTTTAATAAAGGAGATGCAAAATTTCCTCCCTTAGAATAAAAATATATCTGAGCCTTTGGTGGATAGAACCTCTTTTTTTGGAAACAAAAGTTCTCCAGATGTGGTGTGTCCCAGGTCCCATCCTGGGTACTCATACTACATAGAATCATAGGGCTGGAAGGGACTTTGGAGGTCATCTTATCCACCCCCCTCCCTCTCAAGGTAGATGTCCATATACTATCCTAGTCAAATGGCCGTCCAGTCTCTGCTTGAAAACCCCCAGTGATGGAGCACCCACAACTTCTGGTGGCAAGTAGTTCCACTAATTAATTGTTCTCACTGTCAGGAAGTTTCTCCTTAGTTCTAGGTTGCTTCTCTCCTTGATTAGTTTCCATCTGTTGCTTCTTGCCTCACTTTCTGGTGCTTTGGAGAATAGGTTTGACCCCCTCTTCTTTATGGAAGCCCCTCAAATATTGCAATACTGCTATCATGCCCTCTCCTAATCCTTGTCTTCAGTAGGCTAGAGGTAAAGGTAAAGGTTCCCCTCGCACATACGTGCTAGTCGTTCCTGACTCTAGAGGGTGGTCATCATCTCCGTTTCTAAGCCGAAGAGCCAGCGCTGTCCGAAGACGTCTCCGTGGTCATGTGGCCGGCATGACTCAATGCCAAAGGTGCACGGAACGCTCTTACCTTCCCACCAAAGGTGGACCCTATTTTCCTACTTGCATTTTTTACCTGCAGAAGCTGGGACAAATAACGGGAGTTCAGGCTAGATGTACCCTCACTCATTCATCACCCAAACTGAGGACCCATTTGTGGGGGCAATAAGCTGACTTTGTATAAGTATACAAAAAGGATGAAGGCTATTGCTGAGCACATTGTAAGCCGCCCTGAGTCTCCGGAGAAGGATGGCATATAAATCAAATTAAAAAAAAAATAATCTCCTTTAAATCCTTTATCATCTTCAATTCCTTATCTAACCAGAGTCCAGCTAAGCAGGGTCTCCCTCACCTTCAGGAAGGACACCCAAGAGGACCCACAATCGCTCTGTGACGGAGATGGATGGTCTCTAAATATGATACATTAAAAAAATACCCGTATTTTTCGGAGTATAAGATGCTTCGGAGTATAAGACACATTAGTTTTGGGGGAGGAAAACAAGAAAAAACAAAATTCTGCCTCTGCCTACCAGCATCCATTGGTATTTATCTGGCTAGCGACCTTGCAGCAAACAGCCTGGTCAGCTTCAGCACGTTATCGCAGCCTGATTCAGCATGAGCAGCTGATTGGCGGATGGATCAGCCTCCCAGAATACCGCCAATCAGCTGTTCCAGGCTGCAGCCATCGCCAGAACCCATCACTGTCTCCGCACATGGCATTTTTGGCCTCTGCGTGGTGCATTTTTGGCTTCCGCATTCCCATTTTAGACCCACTCCAGGCTGCTGGGATCGCCACAGCACGTCACTGCCGATCACTGCCTTAGCACGCCCCATTTTCGGCCTTCACGCATCGCATTTTCGGCTAATTCCAGGCGGTGAGGATCGGCATCGCCGCCTGGAACCAGCCAAAAATGTGATGTGCAGAGGCCAAAAACGGCCGGTGTATAAGACACACTGCAATTTTCTCCCACTTTGGGGGGTGGGTGGGAAGTGCGTCTCATACGCCGAAAACTAAGGTAAATATCTGATGGAAAGAACGTTCCCATCTCATGTGTTCCTCCTTGTCTCAGCAGGCAGCAGAAAACATCAGAGACAGAAGAGGGAACAGTTCAAATCCAGGAAGGTGAGCATTCTCCGGCTGGTTGTATTTTTTGCTCTTCCTACTCCTGCAAGATGGGTCCCTTCAAGGCAGACTCAGTTCCTGGAACCCCAGAAATTGGCCTCTACAATTATTGGGTGAACTTATAGACATAATTTGGGGGGGGGGGTCTTCTTGGTTGAGAAGGTCTGAGATTTCCTGGTGGTCTCTCATGACCATGGGGATACTACAGTCCTAAAAACAGTCCTAAGTCACTTTTTTGGGGGGGGCATTGTAATTTCGCACGGTCACTAAACGGATGATTGTGAGTGGTGCGGTGGCCTAGGAGGCTGTGAGTTTGATCCTAGGTAGAGGCAGAAATTTCTCTCTCTGGGCACACTGAGAATATATCTGCTAAACAAAACTCCGCATTGGCGACAGGAAGGGCATCCGGCCAGTAAACATTCTGATAGCTCCATTCAGTTGCCCAGACTCCACCCCACAAGGGATTATGGGGTCCTTAAAAGATGATGATGATTGCCAGGCTTCATGAGAGTGGTGCGGTGGCCTAGAAGTGGAGCTCTCGCCTCACAATCAGGAGGCTGTGAGTTCGATCCTAGGTAGAGGTAGATATTTCTCTCTCTCTGAGCACAATCTGCCGAACAAAACTCTGCATTGGCGACAGGAAAGGCATCCAGCCAGTAAACACTCAGCTCCATTCAGTTGCCCAGACTCCACCCCCCACAAGGGATTATGGGGTCGTTAAAAGAAGATGACTAAACGGATGATTGTAAGTCGACGACTTACCTGTATTGCACAGTCCTGGGAAAGGGCGGGAATTAATTAACATGGCAGCTTCGGCCCTATTTAAGGCCTCTTTCTCTTCTTTCTCTGAAGGAGCAGTAGCGACAGGTGAAGATCCCACCAGCGTCGCCATTGCGAGCATCCAGTCAGCGGCCACCTTTTCAGATCCGAACATCAAATATGTCTTCCGAGCAGAGAATGGAGGTACTCAGGTGAGAAGCTGTGAGCTGCTGCCAGAAGGTTTCCTCCCTTGCTTGCTGCAGGTATCCAAATCAGTGCTTCTCAAGATGGACAGGTTTCAGACGGGTGGAATTCTGGGAGTTGAAGTCCACCCGTCTTAAATTTTCGCAGCTTCAGAAACACTGGTCTAAAGCGGATCTCTTGTGCTGCTGGCTCCCTGTATTAATAGATAATTCTTCGAAAACAGGAATCTGGTCTGCATGAAAGGACTTTCTCGCTTCTTTGCATCGTTGCTGCTTGCAAGTTTCGATTTAACACTTGTAGGCATTCGCTCAAAATCTAAGGAACTGGTTTGGACCACTTTTTCGTGCGGCTGTTGATAAAAATAGTATCGCCAACATGATCACCAATGTCCGATGATGGATATGGCACAAGAAGACGACAGTATTAGCTGGCTTTGAGATGCATTTGCCCTACGTTGCTCTCAGGGAAGCGGGGGGGGTGGGCGGAATCAGAAAAAAGTAATTTTTTTAAAAAAAGTAATACAGCAGCCGTTCTTTATATGTTTTAGCCTCCAGTCCCCTAGTCTTCTTGGTTGCTCTTCTCTGCACTTTTTCTAGAGTCTCCACATCGTTTTTATGTGGTCGCCATGATGTAAAAAAGATGTGGAGGCTCTAGAAAGAGTGCGGAGAAGAGCAACCAAGAGGATTAGGGGACTGGAGGCTAAAACATATTATGAATGGTTGCAGAAACTGGGTGTGGCTAGTCTAGTGAAGAGAAGGACCAGGGGAGACAGGAGAGCAGTGTTTCAATATTTGAGGGGCTGCCGCAGAGAGGAGGAAGGGGGTCAAACTATTTTCCAAAGCTCCTGAAGGCCAGACAAGGAGCAATGGATGGAAACTGATCAAGGAAAGAAGTAACCTGGAATTAAGGAGAACCTTCCTGACCGTGAGAACAATTAACCTGTGGAACAGCTTGCCACCAGAAGTTGTAAATGCTTCAACACTGGAAGTTTTTAAGAAGAGATTGGGCAGCCGCTTGTCTGAAATGGTGTAGGGTTTTCTGCTTAAGCAGGAGGTTGGACTTTTAGACCTACAAGGTCCTTCCAACTCTGTTATTTCCAGGGTCCCCATTTGCTATTTGGTATATTTATTTCCCGAAACGGATTGGAGGTCCTTGATTATATTAATTACAAACCCCTTCCTTTGAGTCTGTTTATAATTTTTCCATCTGTTCCAGATGACACAGGTGATTATTTCATCACACAGTCTGGCCTCCCAATTATTCTGATTTTGTTATCTTTTTTCTAAAGGGGGGAGAAAACCAAAAGATATATAGGTACTCCTTATGGCCACAATTGAGCCCAACATTTCTGTGACTAAGCAAGACGGTCGTTAAAGGAGTTTTGCCCAATGTTATAGCCATTCATGCCACAGATGTGAAGTGAATGACTGCAGTTGTTATGGTAGTAACAGGGTTACTAAGTGAATCTGGCTTCCTTGTTTGAAATCCAGCTGGGTAACTCTGGGCCAATTGACAGGAAGAAGGGAGTTCTAATCGTCCCTTAGGCATGAAAGCTGGTTTGGTGACCTTGGGCCAATCACCAGGAGACAGGGAGTTCTAGCCCTCCCTTAGGCATGAAAGACAGGTGGGCGATCTTGTGCCAGTCTGTCTCTCAGTCGAACCCACCTCACAGGGTGGTTGTAGGAGGAGGAGGAAAGTGTTTGTATTTATTTATCTTGTCATGTTTATGTTGTGTGTATTAGAGGTGGGGACCTTTTGAGAGTTGCATGCAACAAAATTTCATGTTAAGGTATGCCAATTAGCTTACATTCAAAGTGATAAACCCTTTAAGTGTGTTTGGATACGTTTGCAGCTTTGAGGTTTTTATAAACATAATAAAGGCGGGATACAAATAAATCATTTCAAAACTCTACCCCCTGGATTTGTGTGCTTCTTGTGTCTTGGTGTTCCGGTCTAGGGGAGGCCGAGACCCATTCTCAGTTTACCACGTTCATAACACATAAATATGCACACACACCCATTGTCCTGTCTCCTTTTTGCTCTCTCCTCCTCCAGCTGATGTACCGAGTCATACAGGTGGCCGAGGGGCAGCTGGATGGGCAGACGGAGGGCAGTGGGGCCATCAGCGGCTACCCTGCAACGCAGTCCATGACCCAGGTAGGTGCTGCCGATTTGGAGGAAGAGGAAGGTGAGTCCTGGGGAAGAGAAAGCAGTCCAGCGGTTGGGCTGAATCCTCTGGCCGCAGGTGGGTCTCAAGAGCCTTGGTAGTACAGTGGTCTAAGGCACCCTGTTATTAAGCTGGTTATTAAGACCAGCTGCCTGCAATTACTGCAGGTTCGAATCTCGCCAGGCTCAAGGTTGACTCAGCCTTCCATCCTTTCTAAGGTAGGTAAATTGAGGACCCGGATTGTGGGGGCAATAAGCTGACTTTGTATAAATATACAAAAGGATGAAGGCTATTGCTTAACGCATTGTAAGCCGCCCTGAGTCTCCAGAGAAGGGCGGCATATAAATCAAATAATTATTTTAAAAAAAGATGCTTCAATGGGAGCTTCTCCCAGGGGACCAAGCCGGCTAGGGAATTCTGGGAGTTGAAGTCCTCACCTCTTAAGGTGGCCAAGGTTGAGGAGCACCATCCTGGAGCATCTTCCCTACTTTTCCCTTTGCTCTAGACCAGGAGTTTCCAACCGTGGCAACTTTTAAGACTTGTGGACTTCAACTTCCAGAATTCCAATTCGACAAATCTTGAAGTCACCATCTTTTTTTAAAATTTTATTTATACATTTTTTTTCTTTAAAGTACGTAAGTGCTTAATAAACAGTGTATTGTCTGGATCAATTTACTTATACAATATAATAATTCTGATGATAATAGTACTAATAACAGCTGTACCCTGTTTCCCCCAAAATAAGACCTCCCCTGATAAAAGTCCAATCGGGCTTTTGAGCGCATGGCAATAAGGCCAAGCGCTTATTTCAGGGTTCAAAAAAAATATAAGACAAGTTCTTATTTTCGGGAAAACACAGTAGTAATAATACTGATGTTTACTTACATATAGTCCAATTCTTGCATCTTTTACTTACATAGATCAATAACCTTTCATCTTCTGATTTCTACGTCTTCTATCTACACATTGATGGAACAAATCCCATGTTAAAAATATTCTGTTTCTTCCTTTTATTATTGTCAATCTATCCATCTCTGCACAGTCTAATATTTTTCTAATTATACTTTCATCTGTAGGTATATCCCCATTTTTCCAATATTGTGCAAACACAATTCTCGCTGATTAAATATGTAACCCCTTTAATTATAATTTTCTGGGTAATATATACCTAACAAAAATATTTCTGGTTTGAAGTCACCCTCATGACCTTCTCTCCCCAGGCTGTCATCCAAGGGGCGTTCACGAGCGAAGATGCCGTCGACTCCGAAGCCGCGGCCACCGAGACGCACTACACCTATTACCCGGCCACCGTGGCCGACACCAGCACCTCTGCTGGAGCAGGGACGACTGCAGTGGTCACCACCCAGAACTCGGACGCCCTTCTTGGGCAAGCTACGCCCACCGGCACAGGTCAGTCAGTCAGGACCATCCCAGATGGAGGTCAGGCCCAGATTTATCCACCCACTGTGCTATAATTTTGTTGCTCTCTTCAATCTATTAATTTGATAAATTTGTATTCCATTGATAAATGCTGCCTCTTGGCTTGTAAACCATTTTTGACAGAGCCAAAGGAAGTGATAATTTGATAGGTCGAGAACAAGTTTTCCCAACCTTGGCAACTTGTAGACTGGTGGACTTCAATTCCCAGAACGGTATTGACTGGGAAATTCTGGGAGTTGGAAGTCCACCCATCTTAAAGTTGCCAAGATTGAAAAATAACCTTGGCCTAGGGTTATGGGCCTAGAGCCATGGCTGGCTCAGGAATTCTGGGAGTTGAAGTCCACAAGTCATAAAAGGGCCATCGTTCCCCATCCCTGATCTAGAGCAGAGGTCAGCAGCCTGCGGCTCTGAAGCCACCTGCGGCTCTTTGGGCCCTCTGCTGTGGCTCCCTGTCAGGGGATCCCACCACTGGCTGGCCCCGCCCCTCGCCCTCCCCTCCCAGTCACTCCTCGCCTGGCCTGAGAAGGTAAGGGTGACGGTGGGGGATGGAGAAGCAGCCAGGGCAGATACAGAGAGAGGGGGAGAGAAAGAGACAGAGAGAGAGAGGGAGGGAGGGGAGAGAGAGAGATGTCAAAAGGATTTTGTGGTTCCCGGTGTTTTTTAACAACTGGTTCTCTGCCCTAATGTCCGGCTGGTTCGGCATGACTAGGGGGTCATGTGACTAGTGGAAGTGAGTGACATCGAGTTGGCCACGCCCACCCAGCCAGATTTTGTGGCTCCTGGTGTTTTCTATGGGAAACGGGTCCAAAGGGCTCTTTGAGTATTTACGGTTGCAGACCCCTGCCCTAGAGCATTTGTTAACATTCCAGTTCCCCAGTTACGTTTTCAGTTTATATTTGTAGGAAATCTTTTAACAAAATATATTCGCTGTCCTGAGTTACTTATAAAATAATACCGGTAATCTTTGATGGTTGTAAAGCTGATTTTATGACTTTTTTTTCCTCAAGTTATTAAGCAAACCCATTGTTTGCTATGGGGACATTTTTTGCCAGAAACAAAGTAAAACCCCAATTTGGGGCAAAAGCGCCATAAATTGCAGTCGTCTGTCCACGAAGCTGCAATGTGTCAATCTTGTCAATGTGATCCAGTTGTCGAGTATCCAAACTGGTCATCAAAACCTCAGAACTGGGTCAGAAGTACTTTTTGGGAAGGTCTGTTGTAGCTTGGAAAAGTCGCTAAGCGAATGGTTGCAAGTCGAGAATTACTTGCATTTTAGCAATTAATTTAAGGTTTATATACCTGTTAGAGCATGTTGTAAAAATCACAATAATTCGTATTACAGATAGACCGTGAACAATATATGAACCCAAAATTTGTGTTATTAAGTGACTTTTGTGACTTTTTATTTGTTAAGTGACTTTTGCCCCATTTTACGACCTTTCTTGCCACAGTTGCTAAGTGAATCATTGCAGTTGATAAGTTAGTAACACGGTTGTTAAGTGAATCCGCCTTCCCCATTGACGTTGCTTGTCGCAAAAAGGGTTCACGTGACCCGGGGACACAGCAGTGGTCATAAGTATGAACCAATTGCCAAGCATTGAATTTTGATCACATGATCATGGGGTTGCTATAAAGGTCGTAGGTGTGAAAAACGATCATAAGTCACTTTTTTCAGGACCGTTGTAACTTTGAATGGCCACTACATGAACTTGTCAACTGTCCGACTTGACGAACCCAACCAAAGCAAGCACAGTCGAGACCTGGTATCTGAATGCAAAACTTTATTGAGTACATCATTTCGGCACTGCTGAAGGCAAAACCAGCTCTACCTAATTCCCGCACAAACCCACATAGTTATAGTATGGATTTCCCCCTCCCCCTACTATTGCAGGTCACATTGTCCAGTTGAGTGTCATTATTTTGTTATGAGAAAATGTCTCTGGTCTTGGCAAACACCTGCCGATGTGTCCTTGGCACTCATGGCTCTTCTTCTTGAAGTCTGCCACCTGCATTCCATCTCACCCTCCCCTCCCCTAGTGTTGTGGTCCGCCAGCAGCCTGCGGAGCTGGCAGCGGAGTCAGACAGTGTGGAGGCTGGGGAGGAACATGGGCCGGTCCTGGAGTCTGGGGAAGGCTCAGATGAGGGCTCTGCGTCGGAGGCACAGATGGGGCCAGGACCATCTGGGAGTTATGCGCGGACTCTGGAGCCTCCAGAGTCGGACATCGGAGAGGCAGAGGAACAGGAGGAGCCTGATCCTTGTGCACGCATGCGCAGAGCTGCCAGAAGACACGAACAGTTAAAACTAAAGGGATGACTCAGGAGTAGGGCCAAGAGATGATTGGCCCCTCCCATAAGGCTTAAAAGAGGAGCAAAGGCACGTGGGCCCTTTGCAGGAAAGCAACGTTGTTAATTCTGTTCCCAGTCGGCATTTCTGTTTGATTCTGGATTCCGTGTGGCTTTGCCAAGTAGGTCTTTGGCAGAGTGTCAAGGGGAGATAAAGGTTGGTGATTATCCCGAAGGACTTTTTGCAACTAATTGGGACTCAGCTGTGAATGAACGTAATTCACAGCTGTTGCAATAAAAGGTTTTTGGGACTTCTCGTATGTTTTTGGACTCAGTAAGCCTAGATCACAACATTTAGTTCTTTGGCAAGTTGAGAAGCGATAATGGTTGCAATGGCATAAGTGTGCTTCGAGCTTGACAGAACTGTTGTAAGTTGAGAACTATCGTTGCTTTACTCCGGCAAGATTCTGTCTGTAGGTGAATTGACAATGAAGAAACGACTCGGAACGAAGTCCAGTTTTAGGTTTAGTTCTTGGATGTGATTCGTTTTGGAGTATTTTGTAAACACAAAGCTCTTCCTTTCTTTCTTTCTTTCTTTCTGTCTCTTCCACTTTGAACAGGGCAGTTTTTCGTCATGATGTCACCCCAGGAGGTGCTACAGAGTGGAACCCAGCGGTCGATCGCACCCCGGACTCACCCTTATTCCCCGTGAGTGACAGGCTTCGTATTTATTGGCATAGGAAGCATGGGAGCTTAGTTTTCCAAGTTTTCAGAATTGGTTTGCTAAGGCAGTGGCCCCCAAACTTGTGGGCATCAGGGACCCTCTTTGAGAGAGGTTTTTCCACGGACCGGAGGACATGTGGTTTTCCATGCTACCTGTATCCTGCGTATGGGGCTTCATTTGTTTGCGCGGACTGGTGCCAGTCCATGAACCGGGGTGGGAGTTAGAGACCTGTCATGCCCCTGTCGGAGTCTGACTCTGAGATAGAAGAGGAACAGCTCAGAGAGAGCGGGAGAGCGGTTCCGTTGGCTGTGGAGGAAACTGGGGAAGGGCAAAATCAGGCTGGGCAGAGCAGGGGAGAGGTAGAACAAGGAAGAAGGGGTTCTGATGAAGACCAAGGCCCACCCCCTCCTCATCCTAGGGCGCGCAGGGAAGAACGTAGAAGAGAGCAACGTGGGTTGTGTGGCTTACGAGGGAGGAGAGGGCCCCGACTCCCTTCACAAGGCACACCTGGGGATGGAGTTTAAAGGAGAGGCAAACGGGAGGATTCTGGCTTAAATGGTGACACGATGTAAATTTAACGACGCAAGTGTAAAATTAGACCCGCCTTTTCCTTTTCCCAGGAAATCGGAAGCTCCACGGACAACGCGGGACGAGAAACGTCGGGCCCAGCACAACGAAGGTGAGGAAGACAGCCGGATTGGGTGAGAGAGGCAATGCTGCATAGTGGTTAGGTTGGGGGAGTAGAACTGGGGAGATCAGATCCGTCCTCAGCCATGGAAACTCACTAGGTGACTCTCTCTCTCTCTCTCTCTCTCTCTCTCTCTCTCACCTTCTCTCTCTCTCTCTTTTTCTTTCTTTATCTTTCTCTCTTTCCTTCCCTTTCTCTCCCTCTCCCTCTCCCTCTCTTTCTTTTCTTTCTCTCCCTCCCTCCCTTTCTTTTTCTTTCTCTTTCTCTCTCTCTCTCTCTTTTTCTTTATCTTTCTCTCTTTCCCTCCCTTTCTCTCCCTCTCCCTCTCCCTCTCTTTCTTTTCTTTCCCTCCCTCCCTTTCTTTTTCTTTCTTTTTCTCTCTCTCTTTTTCTTTCTTTCTTTATCTTTCTCTCTTTCCCTCCCTCTCTTTCTTTTCTTTCTCTCCCTCCCTCCCTTTTTCTTTCTCTCTCTCCCTCTCTCTTTTTCTTTCTTTATCTTTCTCTCTTTCCCTCCTTTTCTCTCCCTCTCCCTCTCTTTCTTTTCTTTCTCTCCCTCCCTCCCTCCCTTTCTTTTTCTTTCTCTTTCTCTCTCTCTCTCTTTTTCTTTCTTTATCTTTCTCTCTTTCCCTCCCTTTCTCTCCCTCTCCCTCTCCCTCTCTTTCTTTTCTTTCCCTCCCTCCCTTTCTTTTTCTTTCTTTTTCTCTCTCTTTTTCTTTCTTTCTGTATCTTTCTCTCTTTCCCTCCCTCTCTTTCTTTTCTTTCTCTCCCTCCCTCCCTTTTTCTTTCTCTCTCTCCCTCTCTCTTTTTCTTTCTTTATCTTTCTCTCTTTCCCTCCTTTTCTCTCCCTCTCCTTCTCTTTCTTTTCTTTCTCTCCCTCCCTCCCTTTCTCTCTCTCTCTCTCCCAACCTACCTCACAAGACTGTTGTTTCGGTGGATAGGAATAAAGGAAGGTCCCCATGAAATGATGAGGGCTATGCCTAATAAATACAGGGAGTCCTCAACTTAAACAACCATTTATTTAGCGACTCTTTGAAGTTACAACAGCACCATGTCCGGTCTTGCACTCAACACCGCTGCAGAATTCCCACAGCCTTGCGAAACGGTGCAGTAGAGCCTCTCCTTCCAGAAGGTAACCCTGTAATCCTTTTGTGTCCTGTAGTGGAACGGCGGCGCAGGGACAAGATCAACAACTGGATTGTGCAGCTGTCCAAGATCATTCCGGACTGTTCTATGGAGAACACCAAATCTGGACAGGTGAGAACAGTGGAGCGGCTCTGCTGTGGGGAGATGAGGTGGGTGATGGGAGCGATATTAGTCTCGCCTTTGATAAGAAAGCCAGCTGGTTGATGTTGGGCCAATCACCAGGAGATTGGGAGTTCTAGTCCCGCTTATGACATGAAAGGCAGCTGGGTG
The DNA here is from genome assembly GCA_022577455.1 of Arizona elegans. Classification (NCBI taxonomy): domain Eukaryota; kingdom Metazoa; phylum Chordata; class Lepidosauria; order Squamata; family Colubridae; genus Arizona; species Arizona elegans. The sequence goes on from JAKOOJ010000027.1 coordinate 4,545,472, forward strand.
ACTTTTGGCCAGTCTTTCTCTCTCTCAGCCCAACCCACCTTCCGTGAAGAAAATAGGAGGAGGAAAGTTTGCTGGATATGTTTGCCACCTTGAGATATTTGTCCAAAAAATAAAGGCAGGATACAAATAAATAGAGAAAAAAATAGTGACGTCAGTCTTCCCAGCAGTTACCTTCACTGCCAAGAAGGCTAATGGTAAACTTTGGCTTGAAATTGGTCACACAGGAAGTCCTCGAGTTACGGCCACTTGTTCAGCCGCCCTTCAAAATTGCAATGGCACTGAAGGAGAAGGACTTAACCACCAGTGTGCGACACGGCTGCCGTTGCAGTATTCCCAATGAAGACACGATAGTGATTTGTGTGCTCAGGTCTCCAGCTTACAGTTACAACACTGCAGAAGTCACACAATCGCCACTTTCGCCCTTCCTATCTAACAGAATAAGAGAGTTGGAAGGGACCTTGTAGGTCATCTAGTCCAACCCCCCCGCCCAAGGAGGAGACCCTACACCATTTCAGACAAATAGTCTCTTCTTGAAAGCCTCCAGGTATGAAGCTCCCAAGACTTCCGGAGGCAACTTCTGTTCCATCGGCTGATGGTTCTCACTGTCAGAAAATTCCTCCTTATTTCCAGGTGGAATCTCTCCTTGGTCAGTTTCCATCCATTATTCCTTGTCTGGCCTTCGGGTGCTTTGGAGAATAGCTTGACCCCCTTCCTCCTCTCTGGGGCAGCCCCTCAAATACTGGAACACTGCTCTCCTGTCTCCCCTGGTCCTTCTCTTCTCCAGACTAGCCAGGCCCAGTTCCTGCAACCGTTCTTCATATTACAGATTAACAGTTGGAAGGGAGCTTATAGGTCATCTAGTCCAACCCCTCGCCCAAGCAGGAGGCCCTACCCCATTTCAGACAAATAGTCTCTTCTTGAAAGCCTCCAGGGATGAAGCTCCCACGACTTCCGAAGGCAACTTCTGTTCCATCGGCTGATGGTTCTCACTGTCAGAAAATTCCTCCTTGTTTCCAGGTTGAATCTCTCCTTGATCAGTTTCCATCCATTCTTCCTTGTCTGGCCTTTGGGTGCTTTGGAGAATAGCTTGATCCCCTTCCTCCTCTCTGGGGCAGCCCCTCAAATATTGGAAGATGCTTTCCTGTCTCCCCTGGTCCTTCTCTTCACCAGACTATCCATATCCAATTCCTGCAATTGTTCATTGTCTGTTTTAGCCCCTCATCATCCTGGTTGCTCTTCTCTGCACTCTTTCTAGAGTCTCAGCATCTTTATAGTGTGACCAAAACTGGATGCACCATTTTAGGTGTGGCCTTACTAAGGCTTTATAGAGTGGTATATAGAGAGTGGTTCCCTCCCAATTATCCACAAGCAAAGTCAATATGGAAACTGGGAAGGTCACAAGCTGCCCCCATAAGTCACTGCAGGGAACTCATACTCTGTAACACCCCCCCCCCCCCATGGCCCCTGTACATTCCTTGGGACTCTCATCTCTTCCCGTTTAACGACCCAATTGGTCCTGAGGTTATGACTGCAATTGGGACCAGAATTTCTGTCCCCAAGTGCAATACAGACACAGGACATCATGTTTTACAATCACATCAATTACCGACTGAAATTTTGTCGTAACCCGAGGACTTGCCTGTATTGAATACAAGGTGATGGATGGATAGAATGGATGCTACAAGATATCCTTGCAAGGCACCTCCAGCATCCTTCATCCTTGGCTTCTGCGGCTGGTGTGACATCTAGTAAACACCAGGTTCCTCCCCATGGCAGATTCTGCGCTGTTAGTGATCTGGTTAGTGATCTACTGGGCTGGTAACCATTAGCTCATTGTTAGTAAAAGAGCTATTTGTTTTCAGTCCAAGTGGCGTGGGATTCAGCCGGTTCTAGTGAACCGGTAATTTATTACTATCGGTTCTGTGGGCGTGGTTTGGTGGGGGGGGGGTTAATGTGACGGTGGGCGTGGCCAACTTTTTTTTTAAAAAAACTTTTCAAAGTATTTTTTCTTCGGAAGAGGTTGTAGAAAAAATGCTTTTTAAAGTAAAAAAAAAAAGCCTCTGATGATCGTGCAGCTCAGCTGGGCATGGGGGGTGGGGGTTGCGCAGGGATTTTTGCTACCGGTTCTCTGAACCACCCGCCAGATCAGGCGATCCGGTCCGAACCGGGAACATTTCACCCCTGGGCCCGCCCTAGCGCTATGCCGTCCTATTTAGCTGCGTTTTTTAAGCTGCGTGCAAGCGCGCACTCTCACATTTTCAATGCTGGGGCAAACCGGTCATTAAATTATGTGAAGCCCATTCTGGTCCAGGATGATTGGGGACTAATAATCTAGAACATTCTGCCTTCTCTTCATTCAAAGTGGTGACCAAATCCGTAATGAGGGCTCCCCTAAAGTAGCCGAGGTTCTCTCTTAAATCCCTTTCTCTTCTTCCACCTACAGAGTAAAGGCGGGATCCTCTCCAAAGCTTGCGACTACATTCAGGAATTAAGACAGAATAACATCCGCCTTTCTGAGGAACTTCAGGGCCTGGACCAGCTCCAGGTGGATAATGGAGTCTTGCGACAACAGGTAAGGTTGACGGGGACCCTCAATGCTCTGGCTTTCCCATCAAGGGAAAGACCTCAAAAATCTCTAGGATGAATCCACCTTGAGCAGCCTGACTTGATTCCCAGAACCTGCTGATCGTCTCATTCGCTAAACCCTTGGATGTTTAGACCAGTGCTTCTCAACCTGCTAGCTGGGGAATTCTGGGAACTGGTGTCCATTCATCTTTGTGTTTTATTCAAAAAAGGTTGAAATACAAAACTCCCAACACATTTTAAAAAAAAAACAACCATTGGGGGGGGAAAAAGGTGCAAAAAAGAAGAAAAACCACAGAATTACACATGTTTTCCCACCTAGTTGAATACTGATTAATACATTACTTCAAATTTTTTCTATCCCACCTCTTGCAAAACACACCTAGAATTTCTTTTTAAACTACTAAGCTATTTGCAAATTAGTGGCCTGTCATCCATATACAGAACAACAGAGTTGGAAGGGACCTTGTAGGTCATCTAGTCTAACCCCCTGCTCAAGCAGGAGACCCTTTACCATTTCTGCAAAGTGGCAGTCCAGTCTATTCTTGAAAGCCTCCAGGGATGGAGCATCCAGAACTTCTGGCGGCAACTTCTGTTCCAGTGGTTGATTGCTCTCACAGTCAGGAAATTTCTCCATATTTCCAGGTTGAATCTCCCCTTGATCAGTTTCCACCCATTCTTCCTTGGCTGGCCTTCAGGTGCTTTGGAAAACAGCTTGACCCCCTTCCTCCTCTCTGGGGCAGCCCCTCAAATATTGGAAGATGCTCTCCTGTCTCCCCTGGTCCTTCTCTTCACTAGACTAGCCAGGCCCAGTTCCTGCAACCGTTCATTGCATGTTTTAGCCTTCAGTCCCCTCATCATCCTGCTTGCTCTTCTCTGCACTCTTTCTAGAGTCTCCACATCTTTTTTATAGTATAGTGACCAAAACTGGATGCACCATTTTAGGTGTGGCCTTACTAAGGCTTTATAGAGTGGTGCTAGTCCCTAACATGAACTTGATTCTACCCCACTGATGGGCATCCCCATTAAGACATCCCCCCCCCACCTTAGAATTTAAAAAACCCTGGGACCTCCATCTCTGTCCTCCTCTTCTGCCCGCAGGTCGAGGATCTGAAGAACAAAAACCTGATTTTACGAGCGCAGCTCCGACAGCACGGCGTGGAGGTGATCATCAAGGAAACCCACTGACCGGCCACCCACCCACTGGCAGGAAGGGCCTCGCTCAAAACACGGACCTCCCCCCATCACCACCACCTCTCGAGCACAGCAGAAGGCCACGATGCCCAGCTGCACCGGTGCTTTCAAGCCTGCCTGCCTTCCTCCCTCTCTCTTCTCTCTCTCTGGTGCCGGATCGGAAGGCCGCGTCCCCTTCCTCGGGGCCAGGACTCGGCTCAGGACGTTCGACTTTGCCCAGTCGCCCTTCTGAGCTCACCCTTTGGCTTGGACCTTGACACAAATGTACTCTTGGTTCGTAGGACCCTAAAACGAATAGCCTACCCCCCCCCTTCAAGTTGTGTTGACCTTCTCCCAGCCCTGCCGTTTTGCTGAGCATTGACGCCCCCCCTCGCGCACTTCCTCTGATGCACCCTTTGCATGCACCCTCCCGTAGTTCCCTTCCAGAGTTCCCGACTCCCAGCCATGGCACAGGGACCTCCGGGGAACGTCCCCCCCTCCCGGGGCTCTGCTCCCACCAAGCGAGGGGGTGGCGCTCTCGGCAGCCCCTCCTGCTCGCCCTCTTTAGCCCAACCTTCCTCCTCCTCCTCCTTTGGATGGACTCCGGGAGGGCCGACGCTCGATACTCCCCGTGGGTTTCCTCATTGTCGAAAAAGTTGCGGCGTTGCTCGCGGCGCAGAGTTGCCAAGGACCGGAGCGGGTGCCAAGCGGTCGCCGTCTTCCTCTGTCGAAGTTGATGCATCTTAACGATCAGGATAGCAGTTCTCTCTTTTTTTTTTCCTCTTTTTTTTAATATATATATATATATAAAAATCCTGCGTTTTGGACAAGAACAACAACAAAAAGGAACATAATTAAAAAGCTGCCTTGCTGGGTTGATTTGCATGTGGTTTTTGTTCCGGGGCGGCTGGGGTCTGTCCATGGAGGGTGGGGGGAAGGTTGGTAAGCAAAGAGGAAGGGTGTCAGTAGGCAGGGCCCCCATATCTCTCTTCCAGCAATCTAGTAAGGCGCCCCAAAGCTATGCTATCCTGCCTCGGACAAGCAGCAGTCAACCCAGTCGAAGATTTTTCACTCAGAGATAGACTGTGGCGACCATGGTGGTCCCTGAGCAGACGTTTCATGGCCCAACTAGGGAACATCATCAGTGTTAGAAGGGAGTGGGGGTCGTGGAGAGGAGGACGAGAACTGTGGGGTCCTTGGTGCTCCCTGAGCTTGGTGGTTTTCTTGCAGAGGTTTCATGACCCAACTGTCAGGTTTCAAGGTCGTCTCAAATAAATTGCATTTCAAACAAAGCCTTTGAAGAAAAACTCCTATTTATTAAGCACGACATTTTAAACCCGACTCCATCGAAGCCAACACTGACTTCCAGACCCAAAACCCTCCCTTTCCGTTCCCCACTCCCCTGCCCTCATTGGCCATCTTCCAAGTCACTCTACCCCTAATCTACTGCTCCAGCTCAAAGGAATTTCCCCCCTCCCCTCCCATCTCCTAGGGGATATTATCTCCAGGGAAAATAAGTAGATGAAAAGTCAAACGCCCCTTTCCAGACACCTCCGCTTCTCCTCCTTATGTCAGCACTAGAGTAAATGCAGCTTGAAGTGCTGACACCAACTAGGTAATATCAGAACTAGAAGGGGTGGGGTTGCAGAGAGGAAGAGGAGGAGGACAACAACTGGGGGGCCCTTGGTGCTCTCTGAGCCTGGTGGTTTTCTTGCAGATGTTTCGTGACCCAACTAGGTAACATCAGTGCTGGAAAGGGGAGGGAAGTTTGGAGAAGGAGAAGGAAGGAAGAAGAAGTGAAGGAAGAGGATGTAGACTGGGGGGTCCTTGGTGCTCTCAGCTTGGTTATTTTCCTGCAGACGTTTCATTGCCAAACTAGGTAACATTATCAGCGCTTGAAGGTGTGTGTGTGTGTGTGTTTGTATGTTGGCAGTTCAGCGGTTCGAATCCCTAGTGCCGCGTAACAGGGTGAGCTCCCGTGACTTGTCCCAGCTTCTGCCAACCTAGCAGTTCGAAAGCAGGTAAAAAATGCAAAGGGACCACCTTTGGTGGGAAGGGAACAGCGTTTTCCGTGAGCCTTTGGCATTGAGTCATGCCGGCCACATGACCACAGAGACGTCTTCGGACAGCGCTGGCTCTTCGGCTTTGGAACGGAGATGAGCACCGCCCCCTAGAGTCGGGAACGACTAGCACATAGGTGCGAGGGGAACCTTTACCTTTATGTGTGTGTATGTGTGTATGTGTGGCTTGCCCTGCCAGTGTTGTTGTGGGGTGAGTGTGGTTTTTCTCCTTGGGGGTTCCTTGATTGGGGTATTGCTTTCTGCCTGTATGTATGTCTGGTAACATACATTCACGTTAACTCGAAATGCCCAGCTCCCTTTTTCCCTTTAAATGAGAGGGTTTTTTTTTTTCAAATTCAGTCAAACCTCTGAAGCGCTTCCAAGTTTTATGCTCCTCATTTCCATCTTCTGAAACCTCTCAGGTGAACCGATCCGGCTATTTTTGCCATTTAGGAATCCCAAAAGATTTTAATCTTTTATCTTGTTATTACCGATCCAACCTCGCAATGGGAATATATTGTCCTCCTCTCTCCACTGAGCAAACTTCTCCGTGTTTTGTTCTTCGTAAAACCAAACATTTAATAACGAGGAAAGAAAGTGGGGTGGGGGGGAAATCTGCTTTTTCTGTACTTCTCCCAGATGGTCAATACGTTACTTATTGCTGCAAAAGTTATTCTACGGTAAATTGTTCCTTATTTTATTAACCAGAGATGCTTATGCAGATTGACTTGCCCCTTGCATAGAAGGAGTCAGATGGCCCTAAAGAGAGAGAGAACCCATAATCCACCTTAAGTAACTGGCTTGGTAGTACAATGTAAAGTAGTACAATGTCAATTTGACTAAATCTTCCAAGTCTTGAAAAATCTTGAATTTAATCCTTTTGTCAACAGAGACTGAGGGCCCATTCGAGGTCAAATGTGTTATTTTCCCAGCGGAGATCTGGATCACAGGTCAACTCCCCAGAAACCCAGGAGGGTCTGACCATGAGAATAGGCCGATGGAAATATTCCCCATTGTTTGATCGGGTCCCAGCAGCTCCCAAGACAATAAATAGATCTAATGCAGGTGGTGGGCCTTTTTATGAAAAGAGAATGGAATGGAATAGAAAGAAGAGAGGAGAGAATGCAGAATAGAATAGAAAATAGAATAGAATGAGAGCAGAAGAGAATGCAGAATAGAATGAGAGGAGAGGAATAGAATAGAATGAGGAAAGAATGCCGAATAGAAGAGATAATAGAATGGAATAGAATAGAAAAATGCAGAAAAGAAGAGAAAATAGAATGCAGAATAGAATGAGGAGAGGACTAGAATGAGAAGAGAATGCAGAATAGAAATAGAATAGAATGAGAAGAAGAGAAAAGTGCAGAAAAGAAGAGAAAATAGAATGGAATAGAATGAGAGGAGAAGAGAATGCAGAATAGAAAGAGGAGAGGAATAGAATGGAATGAGAAGAGAATGCAGAATAGAAGAGAAAATAGAATGGAATAGAATAGAAGAATGCAGAAGAGAAGAGAAAATAGAATGCAGAATAGAATGTGGGGAGAGGAATGAATAGAATGAGAAGAGAATGCAGAATAGAATGAGGAATGAATAAAATGAGAAAATGCAGAATAGAAGAGAAAATAGAATGGAATAGAATAGAAGAATGCAGAAGATAGAGAAAATAGAATGCAGAATAGAATGAGAGGAGAGGAATAGAATGAGAAGAGAATGTAGAATAGAAATAGGAGAGGAATAGAATAGAATGAGAAGAAGAAAAGAGTGCAGAACAGAAGAGAAAATAGAATGGAATAGAATGAGAGGAGAAGAGAATGCAGAATAGAATGAGAGGAGTAGAATAGAATGAGAAGACGAGAATGCAGAATAGAGAAAATAGAATGGAATAGAATAGAAGAATGCAGAAGAGAAGAGAAAATAGAATGCAGAATAGAATGAGGAGAGGAATAGAATAGACTAGAATGAGAGGAGAGGATAGAATAGAATGAGAGAAGAAGAGAAGAGAATGCAGAATAGAAGAGAAAATAGAATGGAATAGAATGCAGAATAGAATAGGAATAGGATGGGATAGGATAGAATAGAATAAAATTACAATAGAACAGAACAGAGATGGAAGGGACCTTAGAGGTCTTCTAGTCCAGACTTCTAGTCCTTGACTTACGACTGCCATCAGGATCACAGTTTCCATCGCTAAGCAAGCTGGTTGTTTAGTAAACCATGCCTGATTTTACAACCTTTTTTCCCCACAAGCTTTGCAACTTAGAAGCTCTCGGCCTGGCAATTATCCAAGGACTGATAAGGTCTGTTATTGCAATTAACCCTTGGAAGGATTATTGCCTGGACTTTTCTCTTGTGTGAATGCCATGAATTCACAGTAGTTAAATAAAAAGGGTTTTGGGTTTTTTGGGGGGGACAAGGAGTCTGTTTCTTGGTTCTGCTAAGCCGGGTCAGAACAGCCAATTCCTGCAAATGTTCATCATATATTTTAGCCTCCAGCGGCCCCCGAATCATCCTGCTTTGCTTGCTCTTCTCTGCACTCTTTCCAGAGTCTCAACCTCTTTTTTATAGTGCGGGGACCAAAACTGGATGCAGGACTCTAGGTGTGGCCTTACTAAGGCTTTATAGAGTGATATCAGTACCTCCCTTGATCTTGATTGTATCCCTCTGTTAATGCAACAATCCATCAAACTCAGCTGGTGAAGCCACAGGCACTGAAAGGGTGTCCGAAAACTCTTGATTGTCCAACAACAGGACCTTGAAAGGTTGCCAAATGCTTCTCATCCCAGTTTCAACAACCCCAAGCCTGGGTTATGCTGAGGTTCTTCTTCCTGCCTTTTGAATTGTGTTGCCACAAAAAAAAAAAAAAGATGCTGAGACCCTAGAAAGAGTGCAGGGAAGAGCAACAAAGGTTTAACAGATGAACAGAGTTGGAAGGGACCTCGTGGGTCATCTAGTCCAACCCCTCACCCAAGCAGAAGGCCCAACACCATTTCTGACAGATGGCAGTCCAGTCTCTTCTTGAAAGCTTCCAGGAATGAAGCTCCCACAACTTCTGATGAAGATGATAAAAAGCCTGGGGATTATGAACGGTTGCAGGAACTGGGCCTGGCTAGTCTAGTGAAAAGAAGGACCAGGGGATTCTTCCAGTATTTGAGGGGCTGCCCCCAAAGAAGAGGTGGAGGGACCAACTTATTTTCCAAAGCACCGGAAAAGAAAGACAAGAAACAATGGATGGAAACTAATCAAGGAGAGAAGCAACCTGGAATTGAGGAGAAAACTTCCTGACAGTGAGGACAGTGGAACAGCTTGCCACTAGAAGTCGTGGGTGCTTCATCCCTGGAGGTTTAAAAAGAATGGGATGGGTAGGGTCTCCTGCTTGAGATGGATGGATGGAAGGGAGGAAGGAAAGAGAAAGAAAGAAAGAAAGAATAAGAAAGAAAGAAGAAAGAAAGAAGGAAGGAAGGAATAAGAAAGAAAGAAAGAAGGAAGGAAGGAAAGAAAAAAAGAAAAAGAAAAAGAGAAGGAAGGAAAGAAAGAAAGAAAAAGAAAGAAATAAAGAAAAGAAGGAAGGAAAATAAAGAATAAGAAGGAAGGAAAGAAAGAATAAGAAAGAAAGAAAGAAGAAAGAAAGAAAGAATAAGAAAAAGAAAAAAGAGAAAGAAGGAAGGAAGGAAAGAAAAAGAAAGAAAGAAAAAGAGAAGGAAGGAAAGAAAAAGAACGAAAGAAAAGAAAGAAAGAAAGAAAAAGAAGGAAGGAAAAAAGAAAAATAAAGAAAAGAAGGAAGGAAAGAATAAGAAAGAAAGAATAAGAAGGAAGGAAGGAAGGAAAGAAAAAGAAAGAAAGAGAGAGAGAGAAAGAAAGAAAGAAAGAAAAAGAAAGAAAGAAAGAAAGAAAGAAAAAGAAAGAAAGAAAGAAAGAAAGAAAGAAAGAAAGAAAGAAAGAAAGAAAGAAAGAAAGAAAGACAAGCAAGACAAACCTTCCTCCTGGAGTTCCGGCTGCTCCATCACTGGAGAGTTTTGAGAAAACATTGGACAGCCATTGTTCCTGGATGCCATAAGATCATCTCTTTGTCTTAACAAGGGGGTCAGACTAGAAGACCTCCAAGGTCCCTTCCAACCCTGATACTCTTATGAATGAAAAACGGGAAAACTGGAGGTTTCCAAGAAAAGGCTGAACAGCCATTTGAGGAGGGGGGGGGGTGTTGTGTTTACAAGGACTCCTGCCTGAGCCGGGTGTGTCTTGTGTTAGTCTAGAGGACCTCGAGAAGCCCCATTTTCCAGCCCTCAGAATCTCCGCTTCTATATTCGAAGCAGAAAAAAAAAAAGAAGAAGCCATAAAAGAAGCAGCCGATAAACCAAGCGGGGCCGGGAGAAATCCAAGCGGGGTAGCAACGCCCAGGTGAGCTCGGCTCCTTCGCAGGTGCCTCCGGGGAAGATGGGGCCGCTTCTCTCCCCCCCCCCCAGCTATAGGGAGCCCCTCCAGGACCACCCCTCCTTTTTTGGCCCCGCCCCCGCTTTCCCAGCCGGAGGAGGAGCCCGCGGGGGGCCTCACCTGGGCGGTGGGCGGTGACGGGCGGGCGGCGTAGCCAATGAGCGGCCCCGCCTGCGCTCACCTGGCGCACCTGGGCAACGGCCAGCGCGAGAGAAGCGGCGATGGCGGCGCACGGCTGGCTCTGGGGCTGCCTCTTCTTCGCAGGTTGGGGTAAGGAAGCGGGGCTGGGGTGGGCCTCGGGGGCTGGGGAGGAGGGACACGGCTTCGAGCGCTGAGGCTGAGGGAATCCCCCTCACTCCCTGTGGGAAGAAAAAAACCCACGAAGAATTGGGGTCACGGAGGACTAAGGAACCCCCCCCATCCCGTGTTTCCCCCCCCCCATGCCTTTCTCCCCCCTCCCCCCCCCCCCATTATCACCTTTTATTCGACCGCATTGAATTTGAAGGCACCCAATCGATCAGAATAGAGCTTGGAAGGGACCTTGGAGGTCTTCTAGTCCAGCCCCCCCCCTCAAGCTTAGAAAGACCCTATACTTTTTTTGGGGGGGGGTTGACACTAGCTATTGTTTGACTGGGGGGGCATCCTTTTGAAAGGATCAAGATTTCTCTCTCTCTCTCTCTCTCTCTCTCTCTCTCTCTCTCTCTCTCTCTCTTTCTCTTCCCCCTCTCCTTCTTGGCTATTGTTTTTAATGTTGGTTTCTGCAAGCTTGGAGCTTAAGCCACGGTTTGTGAAGCAGGGAAGGCGGTCGGTTGAGTTTCAGACAATGCTGCAAACCCGTGTTTGGTCAACTCTTGCCGCTCTTAGAAGACGGGTGGGCTTCAATTCCCGGCATTCAAACTTGAGTTGGTCAAAGTTTGTGAAACGCTCCTTCAGCTTTCAAGGCCGAATTCGATTCTGCACGGATTTGGTGTACTGAGTCAACGGGCCTTTGTTTTCCTAAAAAAATACAAAATACTAGAAGACTGTATCCGAATCATAGAAAACCCACCCCCTCCCAATTCCCAGTCTAAACCAGTGCAGGCTTCAGGGCTAAGCTGGGCTCTGCCTTAGAGATGCCAACTTAGTTGGCAAAACTTTAATTTGATTGTGTTCAATTCCTGCTCACCGGCCCATCTGATCCGATCTCTGGCTTGGGATCTCTTTGCCTTTATTAATAATAATCTTTATTATTATTATTATTATTATTATTATTATTATTATTATTATTATTATTATTATTATTATTATTATTATCATCTCTTTGCCTTTATTAATAATAATCTTTATTATTATTATTATTATTATTATTATTATTATTAATAATAATAATGCAGCAACCCGTATCAACCATTAGCATCAGTCAGTGGTATTTGTGATGCGTTTTTGAATGTTCAGTTGACTGAGTTTCATGTTTAATAAATAAAATAAATAAATAATAATAATAATAATAATAACAACAACAACAACAACAACAACAACAATAACCACCTTTCTCGGAACAGCTTACATCCTCCGACGATACCTTAACAGTTCCTAGGTCCTTGGTTAGGACTCGAGCTGCTGAGCTATTAACCAGCCTCAAAAGCTGTGAATCTCACTAAAGATTAACCAATAATAATAATAATAATAATTAATAATAATAATGGCAGCAACCCGTATCAACCATTAGTACCAGTCAGTGATATTTGTGATGCGTTTTTGAATGTTCAGTTGACTGAGTTTCATGTTTAATAAATAAAATTATTATTATTATTATTATTATTATTATTATTATTATTATTATTGATGATGATAATTCCAAAAAGAGAGTGCCCGGCAGACTGTTGGCGAGGGAGGGGTAGTTTCAGGGCTGACTCCCGTGGGACAGTGTGGGTGGACAAAACAGGGTTAAATTCCTGATCAATCCACCAAGCAGTTCGAAACGAAAGCATGAAAAGTTGCTGGGCACTTTTGAGTCACTTTTTTCTCTCGGAAAATAATTGTTGAAAGGGAGGGCGAGAACAAGCCGCATCATGTTTCTGTTGTTCTTTCAAGGCACACCCAGGTTTTTCTGGAAAGGTGAGCGGGCACACGGACCCCCCCCCCCCCACTTCCAGCCCAGCCCAGCCTGGCTCTACTTATCCCTCCTTTGGTTTTTGACCAAAGTCAGCCGAGAGTTGTTGGGTTCCCTGGAAACTTAGTCTTGCTTAGTATCGCAGGAAAATTCATGCCAAGTTACAAAGGGAAGGGTGAGGAAGCCGCAGAGGGCCCCTGCCTGTTTTTCTGTTGTTGTTGATGCTCATCAGAGGGAAAGAAACAAAAAGAGAAAGTGAGAAAGAAAGAGAAGAAGAAAAGCAGACAAAGAGAAAGGGACAGGGAGGACAGAAAAAGAAACAGAGAAAGAGGCAAAGAGAGAGTGTGAGAAGGAGAGAGAGAGAGAGAGAAAGAAGGAAAGAAGGAAAAAGAAACAAATAAATAGAGAGTGTTAAAAAGAGAAAGAAAAAAGAAAAAGATAGAAAGGAACAGAGAGGAAGAAAGAGAGAGAGAGACAAAGAAGAAAGAAAGGAAAAGAAAAAAGAGAAAGGAGAAAGGAGCAGGAAGGAAGAAAAAGAAAGAAAGAAAAGTCATTTGCAGAGATGGGCAGTGAAAGAGAGAGAAAAGAAAGAGAGAGAGAAAGGAAAGAGAGAGAGAGAAAGAAAGAAGGAAGGAAAGGGAAAGAACTCAAAACGGATGACAGAGAAATAATTTTAGATAACTTCTATGGTAGCTTCCAGTAATCTTTGCCCAGTAGATATTACTGTAATGACCATGTAAAAAAAGCAAGAATAAAATGCCTGAGGACCAATTGTGTAACTGGTATTTACTGCCATTAAAGGAAGATGGCTAGAACATTGAAAAAAAAATGGGAGATTAGCGGCTGCTGAGCTGGAGCCAAAAAGTTAGAAGTCAAGTCAGAAAGGTGTGATAAATATGTAGAGAAAATACGACAAAAGTAGGATTAGGAGACATAGGACTTCCCCATTTCACAGGGCAGAAAATGGGGCCCACATGTCTGAACTCGCCTGTTAAATGCAGATTGTCCTTTTCTAACTTGTAAACAGAAATAGATTTCTTTCCTCTCATCAGATATATTTATTTTTCCCAGAATACTCATTAACGTGTGTCATTATTCTGGTTAATCTGAATTTCCCAATTTTTGTGGGGTGGCGTAAAAGATTGAATAAGAATAGGGAATTATCCATGTCGATACAGAAAGCTGTAAAATAATATATAATGTAATGTTAAGTTTGTTATGTGTTTTTAATGTGTCCTTGTTTTTGTTGTAATTTTCTTTACTTTGTTTTTAAAAGTCAAAAGTTCAATAAAAATTATTAAAAAAAAAAAAAGATCCGAAGAAATAACCCCAGGGACTTGGCTCTCAAGATCAAAACAGGGGTATCGTTCTGAGAGCCATCCATTTTTCTAATCTAATATGTAGTCTAATCTAAAAATAAATAAATCTAATTTTTCTAACTAATCAAAGAGAGAAGCAACCTGGATGCTAGCCAGATGAATACCGATGGATGCTGATAGGCAGAGGCAAAAATTTTCCCCCCATGTTTTCCTCCCCAAAAACTAATGTGCGTCTTATGCTCCGAAAAATAACAGTATTTTTTTTAACGTATCATATTTACAGACCACCCATCTCCCTCACTCGGGGGGGGGGGGTTTATACAAAGAGGTTCTTTTTACAGATGCGGGCAGATGGCAGCTGAAGACATTACAGACATTGTTGGCTGAAGGGATTAATCTAACTTGGTTACAATACAATCAATTGCAATTGAGATGGAAAGAGGACCAAAAAACTGGTATTATGGAGTATGAGGAAGAATTGGTCAGACATATAAAAGAGAAAGGTCCAATGCATAGCACCTTTGATCCAGTTCTCTCATCCTGAACGTTTTGGCCAGGATTTATGAGAGCAAAAGGAACCCCCTGAAGTCATCAGAAGAAGCGAATTTTGGCAGGAAACGATTCCTGATCCCTTCAGCCCCAAAGTTTTGGTTAACAGAAGCCCCTGGGTGGATATTTGCATCCCTGAGAAAGTGTGAGACAACAAAAGGGGATGACTCACTTCAGAGAGAATCTAAATGGGAAGATTAGGAATTTTATTTAGCTTTTTGTGTGTGACTCATTTATTTTCACGGAGGGAGGGAGGGAGGGAAAGAAGGAAGGAGAAAGAAGAAGGAGACTTGGTAGTACAGTGGTCTAAGGCACCCTGTTATTAACACAGTTGCCTGCAATTACTGCAGGTTCGAATCTTACCAGGCTCAAGGTTGACTCAGCCTTCCATCCTTTCTAAGGTAGGTTAAATGCGGACCCAGTTTGTGGGGGCAATAAGCTGACTTTGTATAAATATACAAAAAGTATGAAGGCTATTGCTTAACGCATTGTAAGCCGCCCTGAGTCTCCGGAGAAGGGCGGCATATAAATCAAATAAAAAAGAAGAAGGAAGGAAGGAAAAAGGAAGGAAGGAAGAAGAAAGGGGAAGGAAAGGAGGGAGAAGAAGGAAGGAAGGAGAAAGAGAAGAAGGAAGGAAGGAAAGAGAAAGGGGAAGGAAGGAGGGAGGGAGAAAGGGGGAGGAAAGAAGGAGAGAGAAAGGAAGGAGGAAGGAAGGAAGGAAAAAGAGGAAGGAAGGAAAGGAAGGGGAAGGAAGGATTGAGAAAGAAAGGAAGGAGGAAGGAAGGAAAAAAGGAAAGGGAAAAAAGGAAAGGAAGGAGGGAGAAAGAATGAGATAAGGAAAGAAAAAGAGAAGGAAGGAAGTCAAAGGAAGGAGAGAAAAAAAGAAAGGAAGAAAGAGAGAGAAAAAAGAAAAGAAAGGAAGAAGGAGAGAGAAAAAAGAAAGAAAGAAAGAAAGACTGGCTGGGGAATTCTGGGAGTTGAAGTGCACCAGGCTTAAAGTTGCCAAGGTTGGAGACCCCTGTTCCAGTCCAACCTCCAAGGAGACCATATACCATCCTAAACAACTGTCTGTCCAGTCTCCTCTTAAAAACCTCCGTGATTTAAACTCCCACAACTTTCTGGTGGCAAGCTGTTCCACTGGTTAATTGTCCTCACTTGTTAGGAAGTTTCTCCTTAATTCCAGCTTGCTTCTCTCCTTGATTAGTTTCCATCCGTTGCTTCTTGTCCTGCCTTCTGGTGCTTTGGAAAATAAATTGAGCCCCTTCCTCTTTGGGGCAGCCCCTCTAATACTGAAAGGCCGCTCTCATGTCAGGGGCGGGCTATGAATTTCCCAAAGGGGCCACAGGAGAAACTAGAATTATTGTGGAGGGCTAGAACCAACAGTGTGTAGGCACATACGCACGTAATTTGGAAAAAAAAAAAACACATAACAGTCACCTTAAAAATGAAAGCAATTATGTGCCTGCCACAGGTAGTCTTCAACTTACGACCACAATTGAGCTCCAGATTTCTGTTGCTCAGTGCATCGTTTCTCTTGCCCGATTTTGCAGCCTTTCTTGCCACAGTTCTTAAGTGAATCACTGCAGTTGTTAAGTTAGTGACACCGTTTTTAAGTGGATCTCGTTTCCCCATTGACTTCGCGCGTCCGAAGAACCTAAAACCAGCAGAATAAGGTTGGGGGGGAGGAATTAATTATAATGTCGCTACTAACAAATACAGTTTTTTTTTTAAAATTTGATTTATATGCCGCCCTTCTCCAGAGACTCAGGGCGGCTTACAGTGCGTTAAGCAATAGCCTTCATACTTTTATATATTTTATACAAAGTCAGCTTATTGCCCCCACAAACTGGGTCCTCAATTTACCTACCTTAGAAAGGATAGAAGGCTGAGTCAACCTTGAGCCTGTTGAGATTCGAACTTACAGTAATTGCAGACAGCTGGTGTTAATCACAATGCTATCAGTCTGCTGAGCCACCAGGCCCTTAAGGTTGATGCTTAACCTTAGAAATCCACAGCAGCTCAACAATATTTGGAGGTTCAGAGCTGGGGTGAAATGCTCCCGGTTCGGACCAGATCGCCCGATCCGGTAGCAATGGAGGCGGATGGTTCGGAGAACCGGTAGCAAAAATCCCTGCCCCCCCCCGCCCCCCATTGCCCAGCTGAGCCACGCAGTCATCAGAGGCTTTTTTTTTTTTTAAAGCATTTTTTCTACAACCTCTTTGGCTGAAAAAAATGCTTTTAAAAGTAAAAAAAAAAAGCCTCTGATGATCGCGCGGCTCAGCTGGGATCGTCAGAGGGTTTTAAAAGCATTTTTTCTACAAGCTCTTTGGCCGAAGAAGTTATAGAAAAAATGTTTTTAAAGGGAAAAAAAGCCTCTGCCGATCAGGCAACTCAGCTGGGACCGTCAGAGACTTTTTTTAGAAAAAAGAAAACCTCTGCTGATCAGGCAAGTCAGCTGGGATTGTCAGAGGCTTTAAAAGCATTTTTTTTTACAACCTCTTCAGCCGAAGAGGTTGTAGAAAAAATGGTTTTAAAAGAAAAAAAGAACTTGGCCACGCCCACTCAGTCATATTAACCCCCCCTAAACCACGCCCACAGAACAGGTAGTAACAAATTTTACATTTCACCACTGGTTCAGAGACAATGATAACATGGGCAAAAAACTTTAGTTATGCAAATAGAATTAGAGAAATGGCAACAACTATGGGAAAGGAATTATAAATTGACCATGGCAATTGCATATAAAGGAAATTTATATAAAATGTTTTATAGATAGCATATGCCACCGGAAAGACTAGTAAAAATGTTTAAAGATAAATCAGCTAAATGCTGGAGATGTTTGCATTTGCCGGGAACATATTATCATATGTGATGGTCATGTACGGAAGCAAATGTTACATAAACCTATAGAACCAAAACCAGAGATTTTTCTATTGGGTACTTTGCCAGAAAGATATACAAAAGAAGTGTACTTAATGATACACATAATAACAGCAGCAAGAATTGTATTTGCACAAAATTGGAAGACAGAGAAAATCCCGTCAGAAGGTGAAGTAATAAAAAGGATTTTAGACTGCGCGGAAATGAACAGACTGACACTAAGAATAAAAGATAAAGAGGAATCTGTGTATTTCAAGGCATGGGAAAGATTCTATGTATGGATAGAAAAGAAATATGAATAAAAGTTGATAGATAAATGATATAGATAATAGAATGTTAAATGAGGGATAAGATAAAAAAGAAGTAGAAACTCAGATGACACCAGAATAAATGGAAAAGGGGGATGGGGGGGGGGGAGAAAGAAGATTGTAAATATAAATGTACAATTATGACATGATAGATTGGGTAAAATGGGAAAGAAATTGAAAAGAAAGGATGTATTATTAGAAAATTGGAGTTGCTCGGATACCAAATAAGGGAAATATTGCGCAACACAGGAGAAAGAAAGGAGAGAGGAGGAGAGGGAGAGAGAGGAATGGAAGAAAGGGGAAGGAGAGGAAGAAAGGATAAGGGGACAAGAGTAGGAAAGAAGGAGAAAGGGGGAAAGAGGGGAGGAGTGGGGGAGAGGAAAGGGAAGGAGGGGAGGAGAGGAGGAGGAAGAAAGTAAAAGAGGAGAGGAGGGAGGGGAAAGAAAGAAGAAGGTTTATTGTGAAAAGACTGGGAAAAGAGACAGTAGAAGAGCAACCCCAAATGTGATTAAAATGTCTTATTTTTATCCTTTCATTAGAAAAAATATGTGTATATATATATATATATATATATATATATATATATATATATATATATATATATATATATATGATCAATTACGGATAAGAGGATGTACATTTACAATATGTGTATAAGAAATAAAAATAAAAACACTTTTTTCAAAAAACAATATTCAGAAGTTCTACGGACCTACGTAAATCCTCGCCTTACGGGAGTTTGTTTAGCAACCATTCAAAGTTACAACGGTACTGGGGAAAAAGTCGCTTGTGACCATTTTCCACTCTTACGACCGTTGCAGCATTCCCGTGGTCCCGTGATCAAAATTCGTCGCCTTGGCAACTGTCTCGTATTTATGACAGTCACATGATCCCCTTTTGCGAACTCTTTTTTTTTTTTTATTGTATAACATACCAAAAAAAAGGAAAAGAAAATAGGAAATTAAGGGCAAGAAAGGGGACAGGGGGAAAATACAAGGAGGAAGAGAAAAAGAAAGAAAAGGGGGCATTGACATCCAACTCTTCCTAGCACTGTACAAGATAAACATACCCCAGGCTCAAACTTTTGGCATTTACACATTAATATATAACTAGCCATTTCCATAACATCAAGTCTTTCTAATCAGCAAAACCAAGATCAAAGTTTCTTTGTTCTTCACATCATCAAAAAAAAACATCATTTTTTTGTTCTTCACAAGCACAAAATCCAGAAGTGATAAAATATTTTCCACTTTGAAGAAAATAATCAATTGAACCAACCATTCCTGCTTTATCTTCCTTGCTATGGAAATAGGATGTATTTCTATTTGCACCTAATAATCTTTGTGAACTGTCACCATTTTTATTAACAAGATTCATTGTATTCTTTCAAATTCCTTTGGCCTTTTTTTTTCTTTCTTTCATCCCCTCCTTTCCCTCAAAATACTAAGTTTTTTTATATATATACATCAATATCATATTTATTTATTTATTGGTTCGATTTATATGCCGCCCTTTTCCGGAGACTCAGGGCGGCTTACAATGCGTTAAGCAATATTTATTTATTGATTGATTGATTGATTGATTGATTCAATTTAGATGCCGCTCTTCTCCGGAGACTCAGGGCGGCTTACAATGCGTTAAGCAATAGCCTTCATACTTTTGTACATACCTGCTTAGTAGGGCTTTCGGCCCCCCCTAAGTGGTGTTCTTTTTTATACAAAGTCAGCTTATTGCCTCCACAATCCGGCTCCTCATTTT
The DNA here is from genome assembly GCA_022577455.1 of Arizona elegans. Classification (NCBI taxonomy): domain Eukaryota; kingdom Metazoa; phylum Chordata; class Lepidosauria; order Squamata; family Colubridae; genus Arizona; species Arizona elegans. The sequence goes on from JAKOOJ010000027.1 coordinate 4,564,622, forward strand.
ACCTACCTCGGAAGGATGGAAGGCTTGAGTCAACCTTGAGCCTGGTGAGATTCGAACTCGCAGTAATTGCAGGCAGCTGGCAGCTAAGTGCTACTTTACAGCACTTTAGTCCGCTGCACCACCAAAGCTCTTTGGTGGTGCAGTGGACTATCAACAGTGAGGTATCATTCATTTAAATACAAATAATAATAGTAATATTAAAAATATATGTTGCATTAATCATACTTACGTAATTGTGGTATTATTATTATACATATTTGCATTACAGTAGTGGCCAAAATTGTGGAAACCTTTTGGGAAAACTATTTTCTAAAACTAGCTAATAACACCACTTTTTTGGGAGTAGTACCATAAAATTATATATCAATGGAAAGATAATTTAATTGAGAATGTAATGCCATAACTTTTATGAAGGATTTGCTATTAGAATAGCAGTGACGGTATAAAGAAGAAAAGTGAAACACAATAGAAAAAATGAGAGATAGAAAAATGATCCCCATAGAAAAAATGAGATATGCAAAAATGATCCCCATGTCAGTTAATCCTTCATTGGGTAACCTTTAACATGAATGACGGCCTTACAAGGTCTTCCCATGGAGGGAACCAAGTCTTTGAGTTCTGCAGCTGTTCTCATGTGAAACCAAGATTGAATGATGGCTTCTATGAACTGGGTTTTATTGCTGTGTCGCTTCTGACTAACCAGTATTTTTAGTCGGCTCCATAGATTGTCAGTGGGGTGAAGGTCTGGGCTATTCCGAGGCCATTCCAGCAGTGGAATAGGATTATCTTGAAACTCCAAAAAAAGTGGTGTTATTAGCCATCAAACCTCAAAAATACACTTTTCCCAAAAGGTTTCCACAATTTTGGCCACTACTGTAGAGTGTGTTCCTTCATTGTGTAGTTGTTCAGTGTTTTTGTGCGTCATTCTAATAACAATCACAATATTATTTAAACACACATAGCGATACCATCTTTCAACATCTAATCTTTACATCTAGCTATTACTTTTAGTATATTATATAAAAATATCAGGGGTGAAATCCAGCAGGTTCTGACAGGTTCTGGAGAACCGGTAGCGGAAATTTTGAGTAGTTTGGAGATCCGGCAAATACCACCTCTGGCCGGCCCCAGAGTGGGGTGGGAATGGAGATTTTGCAATATCCTTCCCCCAGGAATGGGAGGGAATGGGGATTTTGTAGTATCCTTCCCCTGCCACACCCACCAAGCCACGCCCACAGAATCGGTAGTAAGAAAATTTAGATTTCATCACTGAAAAATATGTATAATAATATTCTTAAAAATTACTACAAAAAAACCCCCAAAAAGCACTTTTTTAAAAAAATCACATTCTTACACATCTTATTCTAGACTTGAACATGCAAGCTTTAAACTTCAATATTGCATTTAGCTCCCTCCCTCCAAACTACCCTTATATAATATAGTATATAGTATAATATATGCTGGGCAACTGACTCAGATTTATGACGGTTTCACTGGGTGACGTCATCCCCTTTTGCGAACTTCTGAACAAGCAAAGTCAATGGGGAAGCCAGGTTCACTTAACAACTGTGGCAAGAGAGGTCGTAAAATGGGATGACATTCCCTTAACGACTGTCTCGCTTAGCAACAGAAATTTGGGGCTCAATTGTGGTCATAAGTCGAGGACTACTTGTATTTCCCAAACTGCTGCTAAACCCATCTGAGGTTCCAGCTTGTGACACAGAGTCCCAGCATGGAATACAGGTAGTCCTCAATTTACAAAAGTTCGCTTAGTGACTGTCCAAAGTTACAACGGCACTGAAAAAAAGTGATTTAGGACCATTTTTCGCACTTACGACCGTTGCAGCATCCCCAGGATCACGTGATTTACATTCGGATGCTTAGTAACTGGCCCGTATTTATGACGGCCGAAGCATCCCGGGGTCACGCAATCCCCTTTTGCGACCTTTGGACACGCAAAGCCCATGGGGAAGCCAGACTCACTTAGCGACCGGGCTACCAATTTAACAACTGCAGTGATTCACTTAACAACTGTGGCAAGAGAGGTCATAAAATGGGACAAACCAATTTCTCATTTAGCAACATACATTTGGGGCTCAATTTTGGTCGTATGTTGAGGACTATCTGTCCTTTGGGCTTGTTTTCAGCTGGCCTAGACTGCCCTCCACTCTGGGACCTTCCTTGGCTACTCAACTCCAGGAGAAAAGCCACCATTTTCTTCGCCTTAGAGCACAAGTCCCCAATGGGCTGTCCGAACCTCTGGATTTCGGTTCCCCGAAACTCTCGGCAATGCTGGTGCCAGCTGGGACATTGTGAGAAAATAAATCTGCACAGCTGGAGGATTTTCCGCCAGCTGTTCTTCCAATTCTCCTTTCCTTGGTTTAGTTTCTGCACCACGGCCTGCAGCATTATAACCTTTCTTTTTTAATATATTATGTGTAATACAGGTAGTCCTTGACTTACAACCACAATCACCATCATCTTCATTTAACGACCCCATAATCCCTTGCGGGGTGGAGTCTGGGCAACTGAATGGAACTAGCCGAGTGTTTACTGCCTTTCCTGTCTCCAACGCAGAGTTTTGTTCGGCAGATTGTGCTCAGAGAGAGAGAAATATCTGCCTCTACCTAGGATCGAACTCACAGCCTCTTGATTGTGAGGCGAGAGCTCCACCTCTAGGCCACCCCACCACTCCGACTTACGACCACAATGGAGCCCAAAATTTCTGTTGCTAAGTGAGACATTTCTTAAGTGAGTTTTGCCCCATTTTAACAACCTTTCTTGCCACTGTTGTTAAGTGAATCACTGCAGTTGACAAGTTAGTAGCACAGTCATTAAGCGAATCTGACTTTGCTTGTCCGAAGGTCACAAAAGAGATCACGTGATTTTGGGGCACAGCAACAGTCATAAGTACATGCCAGTTGCCTTGAGACTTAATCCTCATCACGTGACCATGGGGATACTTCGAAGGTCGTAACTGCGAAGAGTGGTGACAAGTCACCTTGTGACAAGTAACCGTTGTAACTTGGAACGGTCACTAAATGAAGTGGAGGACTACCTGTATTGCTTTTTTAAAAAAAAAATCACAGAAAAGAAGAAAGCAGAAAGGCACAAAACGCAAAGACACATAGAATAGAGTTGAATGAATGAACGAGCAAGCTGGAAGGGACCTTGGAGGTCTTCTAGTCCAGCCCCTGGCCAAGCATACTGCATATTGCACGTTGTCGAAAAATGCAAGCATGAGTGCTTTAAAAAAAAATAAGGGAGCTGAATACAATAGAAAAAATAAAATGTATAATATGTCATTATGAAAGTAAATGTCAACTTGCAAAGCTTTCAAGCTGCCATGAGCAGGAGGGAGGGAGAACTGATAGAGCTGATTGATTTCCCTAACTGAAGCTACATTCCATACATTCTTCCTGACCGCAATCAGAAGGAGGGTGTTGGATTTCACAGCCAGCCAAAGTGGTTAATTGGAGAATGTGATTTATGACATGGCCAGGGAGGAGGGGAGAGGAGAGACAGGGTCATAGGGGAACGTAAATCTATGTGGGATTACCGTATTTTCCGGCGTATAAGACGACTGGGCGTATAAGACGACCCCCAACTTTTCCTGTTAAAATATAGGGTTTGGGCTATACTCGCCATATAAGACTACCCCTCTTCCAACACACACCAAATAAAAATTAAAAAACATCAACTGCCTCAACACAATGTAAAAGCAGCTGTGCTAGACCCAAAATGGCCCCTGCAACTAGCAGGAACCTCACACAGCCACAAAAAGCCCAAAAAATCAACCTTCACACTTTACACACACAAAATTCCACATACAGCTTTGTGAGATTTTGTGTGTTTGTGTAGTTAGAGTGAAACACTACAGAAACACACCACATCTCAGAAAGCTGCACAAATATTATTTTATTTTTATTTTTATATGAAAACTAAATTTAAAACTTCCTAAACTTTAAATGGCTAGGTCTAAAAAAGAACAACTAAAAAAACCCCAATTAACTATTTTTTTAAAGCTCCCAAAGGGGAAAAAAACTTACCCAATAGAACAGGGGTCTCCAACCTTGGCAACTTTAAGACTTGTGGACTTCAACTCCCAGAATTCCTCAGCCAGCTTTGTTTTTACTGGCTGAGGAATTCTGGGAGTTGAAGTCCACAACTCCTGCCTGCATGATTGCAGGCAGGGAGTGGCTTGCTGATGGAATGGATTCAGGCAAGCGAAGCAAGGCAAGCGTGGCGATTACCAGCTAAGGTAAGCAAGCTGGAGGGGGAAAACTTTTTTCTTTTTACAGGGCTCTGGCGATCCCAGCTGCGATGCCCGATTGGCAGGCAACTCAGCTGGGATCGTCAGAGTTTGCAGAGTCACGTAAAAGGAAAAAAGTTTTTTCCTTTAACATGGCTCTGGCATCCCAGCTGAGTTGCCTGATTAGCAGGCAAAGCTGGGATCATCAGAGCTTCGATCGCCAGAGCCATTTAAGGCTCGTTAGAGTCTTTTGGGCTGGTCTGCCGGGTTACAGGAGAAAGACACCCGGCGTATAAGACGACCCCCGACTTTTGAGATGATTTTCATGTGTTAAAAAGTCGTCTTATACGCCGGAAAATACGGTAGTTCTAACTGCATCCGAATATTGCCGAAATGGTGCTCCTAATAAATGACTGTATTTCTTTTGAAGTTTGGCTCATGGCTTATAAATTAATTAGGGCATCTTTCGGAAACTTCACAGTAAACAGTTACTGTTCTATATATATCTACTATAGTGCAAACATTACGCAAGTGTGTAACTACTACACCCTTACACAATTTGTGTTTTATTAATCGACTGGATTTTCTACGAGTCCCATATTTCACGAGGCTTCCTCATACACATTCTGTATCTATCGATTCATTAAATTTATCTTTATGCCTTGATATGCAACCCGTTTCCAACTTTGATGTCCAGCATTTTTCAGCACGGTGCATAAATAAAATTACAGCCTCCGCTCAGCCAGTAGCAGCCATTTCCATAACCACAAACCCTATTAACTTACACCTTTCTTTTCCCTTTTCCTGTCCTCTTTATTTTGATTTCTATTTTATAGTAGGATAGTTTTAATAAAAGTCTTAAAAAAAGAAGAAGATGGGAGCGACTAATCAGTTTGAGTACGCCAGAATATTTCTAGCTCAGGGTTGACCCTGAGACCCTTGGTGCTCTGTGAGCTTGGTAGCTTTCTTGAAGACGTTTTATGACCCAACTAAGGAACATCATCAGTTCTAGAAGGGAGTGGGGTTTGTGTAATGATAGAGGAGGAGGAGGAGGAGGAGAACTGTAGCGTCCTTGGTGCTCTCTGAGCTTGGTAGTTTTCTTTTTTTTTTATTGCAAAAGTTTTACAATTACATTTTCACCCCCTTTTTCCCCCCTCATCCCACCCCAAACTTCCCAACCTCCCAACCTCCCTAACCCACCCTAACCCTCCCCTCTCCCCCAGACTTCCACACAGTATACTCATATCAAATGAAAGGAAAACCCCTTATAAAACTTGAGCCCTTCCCTCCCCCTAAAAATTTTTCATCTTCATTACATTAACCTATTTCTATCCTAATATAACATTTTCAAATAAATTTTCATCCTCATTACCTTAAAATATTTCTATCTTAATATAACATTTTCAAATAAAAGCTATTTGATACTTCCTAGTTTGATATTTGTTCTGAACGTAATCTATCCACCTCTTCCATTCCCATTCATAAGTCTCTTGTGAACAATCTTTTAGATATGCTGAAATCTTCGCCATCTCTGCAAAACTGGCCATCTTCAAAGTCCATTCCTCAATCGTGGGCAGCGCTTCATTTTTCCAGTATTTACCTATCAACAATCTTGCTGCGGTTATCATATGCAATATCAGTTTTGTTTCACCCAATGTAAAACCCTTAGCTATACCCAGTAAAAACAATTGTGGAGAAAATTGAATTTTTTTCTTCAGAACATTCTGCATGACCCACCAAATTTTTATCCAAAAAGCCTTGACTTTCTTACAGGTCCACCAAACATGATAATATGTAGCGTCTAGACAATCACATCTCCAACATTTAGGCTGCACATTAGGGTACATACACGACAATTTTTTGGGGTCTAAATGCCATCTGTAAAACATTTTATAAAAATTTTCCCTCAAATTCTGCGACTGTGTAAATTTAACATTCTGAACCCAGATTTTTTCCCATGTTTCCAACATCACTGGTTCCTCAAAATTTTGTGCCCACTTAATCATACAATCTTTAACTAATTCAGTTTCTGAATCCCTTTCTAACAAAGCATTATAAAGTCTTTTGATATGCATTGGACCTTTCTCTTTTATATGTCTGACCAATTCTTCCTCATACTCCATAATACCAGTTTTTTGGTCCTCTTTCCATCTCAATTGCAATTGATTATATTGTAACCAAGTTAGATTAATCCCTTCAGCCAACAATGTCTGTAATGTCTTCAGCTGCCATCTGCCCGCATCTGTAAAAAGAACCTCTTTGTATAAAAACCCCCCGAGTGACATTATATTTGTATTCCACAAAGTATGACCAAGATCCAGCCATAGCGGTATTTTATAATCCCATTTGAGTCGGTGCTTCTTCCAAACTCTCAACAAAGAATCTCTAAGTATGTGGCTTTTAAATACTTTATCCACTTTACTGTCATAAAATAAGTAAGCGTGCCATCCAAATTCCAAATCAAAACTTTCTGCATTTAATATTCCATATTGAGTACGCCAGAATATTTCTAGCTCAGGGTTGACCCTGAGACCCTTGGTGCTCTGTGAGCTTGGTAGCTTTCTTGAAGACGTTTTATGACCCAACTAAGGAACATCATCAGTTCTAGAAGGGAGTGGGGTTTGTGTAATGATGATGGAGGAGGAGGAGGAGGAGAACTGTAGCGTCCTTGGTGCTCTCTGAGCTTGGTAGTTTTCTTGAAGACATTTTATGATCCAGCTACAGAACATCATCAGTGTAAAAAGGGAGTGGTGTTTGCTCTTTGTTTATGTACAAGTGTTGGTTGGTATGTTCTTGGTAATTTGTAGATTAGGCTGTTGTTGACTGTTTGATTGCTCCAATCAATACATGACCAGAGTATTATTTATGACTCGATCGGTTTGGTACTACAAGGCAAGTCTGTTGTATAGTTAGTATACCAAATGAGAGCAAATCCTGTTGCATTTGCAGTTTGGCACTCTGCTGAGGAGATCTGTTGTAATTCAGTGTATAATTTTGACACAGACTCAGGAAAAGATGCCCCCGCACAGAACATGGGTGAGGTCTGTTTCCTGTGGAATCTGCAATGTTTGCTTTGTGCAAAGTCTGGCTGGGGAAAGACCCCACACAAACACACACACACAGACACACACACACACTTCACCCAGTTCTTCTGGTTAATAAACAGCCTTACTCACCCTCTGCCTCTATGGGCACTGGGTCTAAAGTTACACAAGTTTTGGGGCCCAGGAGATTTCTTTCTTTCTTTCTTTCTTTCTTTCTTTCTTTCTTTCTTTCTTTCTTTCTTTTTCTTCTCCAGTCTAACCTTTCTCTATCTCTCCTTCCTTTCTTTTTTCTTCCTTCCTTCCTTCCTTCCTTCCTTCCTTCCTTTCTTTCTCTTTCTTTCTTTCTTTTTCTTCTCCAGTCTAACCTTTCCCTATCTCTCCTTCCTTTCTTTCTCTTTCTTTCTTTCTTTTTCTCCTCCAGTCTAACCTTTCCCTGCCTCTTCTTTCTTTTCTTTCTTTCTTTCTTTCTTTCTTTCTGCTTTCTCTTTTTCTCCTCCACTCTAACCTTTCCCTATCTCCTTCCTTCCTTCTTTCCTTCCTTCCTTCCTTCCTTCCTTCCTTCCTTCCTTCCTTCTTTCTTTCTTTCCTCCACTCTAACCTTCCCCTATCTCTTTCTTTCTTTCTTTCTTTCTTTCTTTCTTTCTTCTTTCTCTTTTTCTCCTCCACTCTAACCTTTTCCTATCTCTCCTTCCTTTCTTCCTCCCTTCTTTCTTTCTTTCTTTCTTTCTTTCTCCTTTCTCTTTTTCTCCTCCACTCTAATCTTTACCTATTTTTCCTTCGTTCCTGCCTCCCTCCCACTTTGATTTGCCAGCCAGCAACTTCTGTTCCATTGGTTGATTGTTCTGACTGTCAGAAAATTTCTCCTTATTTCTAGATTTAATCTCTCGTTGATCAGTTTCCATCCATTCTTCCTTGTCTGGCCTTCGGGTGCTTTGGAGAATAGCTTGACCCTCTTCCTCCTCTCTGTGGCTGCCCCTCAAATGTTGGAAGATGCTCCCATGTCTCCCCTGGTCCTTCTCTTCCCTAGACCAGCCAGGCCCAGTTCCTGCAACCGTTCATCGCATGTTTTAGCCTCCAGTCCCCACATCACCCTGGTTGCTCTTCTCTGCACTCTTTCTAGAGTCTCAGCTTCCTTCCTTCCTTCCTTCCTTCCTTCCTTCCTTCCTTCCTTCCTTCCTTCCTTCCCTCCTTCCTTCCTTCCTTCCCTTCCCTTCCCTTCCCTTCCCTTCCCTTCCCTTCCCTTCCCTTCCCCTTCCTTCCTTCCTTCCTTCCTTCCTTCCTTCCTTCCCTCCCTCCCTCCCTCCCTCCCTCCCTCCCTCCCTCCCTCCTTTCCTCCTGATCTCAGAGCAACAATCTGAGATCAGCAAACCACCATGAATGCAGGCAGTCCTGCCTGAAGAAGCTGAGAAGACCTGCACAGCCTCATCCATGTTTTCTAGAATGTTCCTTGGCCTCTCTAGGCTTTTCCTGGAATTATACATGGAGATTCCCTATGGCCCAGAGTTGGCTTTGAAGTACAGGATGGCCTCGATTTACAGCCACCAACATCACTAAACGAAATGGTCATTTTTATTACTGTTTCTGCCAAGGTCATTAAGTGAATTGGACTTCCTCTCTTGGTTGTCCGAAGCCAACTGGGACGGTCACAGAGGAGGATGCTAACATGACCCTGGGCAGCTGCAACTGTTAGCCGCCACTCGTTTAGTGTCCCTCCCGAGCGTGACTTCCAATCGCAGTCCTCGCACTTACAATCAATGCAACTTCCCCTCAATCTCGGGATCAGAATTTGGTCGCCGGGTTCAGAAAAATTACTCGGTGCAAATAGAAATACGGTGCTATTTCCATAGCAAAATGGAAGATAAAGCAGGAAGTGATTAAACCGATTATTTTATTCAAAGAGGAAAATAAGTTTAAGCATGTTTTTTCCCTTGGATATCACTTCTGGATTTTGTGCTTGTGGTGAAAAAGAAAATGAAAACGTTGACTTTGGTTTTGTTGATCAGAAAGATTTGTCGTCATAGAAACAGCTAGTTATATATTAATGTGGAAAAGCAAAAAGTTGAAGTTGGAGTGTTTTTATCTCGTTCTGTGCTAAGAAGAGTCAGAAGTCAATGCCTTTATTTTTTTCCGCTCTTGTATCCCACACCTTCTTTTAGAATAGAATAGAGAAATAGGAATAGAATAGAATCACAGAGTTGGAAGGGACCTTGGAGGTCTTCTAGTCCAACCCCCTGCTTAGGCAGGAAACCCTACACCGCTTCAGACAAAAGGTTATCCAACATCTTCTTTAAAACTTCCAAGGAGCATTCACAACTTCTGCAGGCAAATTGTTCCATTGATTAATTGTTTTCACTGTCAGGAATTTTCTCCTTAGTTCTAAGTTGCTTCTCTCCTTGATTAGTTTCTACCCATTGCTTCTTGTTCTACTCTTGGGTGCTTCGGAGAATAGCTTGACTCCCTCTTCTTTGGGGCAGCCCCTGCTCCTTTTCCTTCCCTTAATTCCCTATTTTTTTTTCTTTATATTTTATATAATTAAACAAATATATATATATATATTTTAAAAATGGTTGCTTGGCATCTAACATGTATTTACGATGGTTGTAGCATCCCAGGGTCATGCAATGGCCTTTGCACCCTTCCCAGCCGACTTCAAGCAAAGTGTTTGAAGGAAGCCAGATTCGCTTAAAGACTGCTTAAAAATTGAGGGGGAAAAAAGGCTGCAGAATAGGGCACCCAACTCACTTAGCCCCACTGTCTCACTTAACGATGGAAATTCTCGTCTCTGTTTTTGGTCGTGACTGCTTGCGAACTCTTTAGCTGAGTAACTCCGTAGTGCTGAATTGTACGGAAGTTTAAAAAGGTAAAGGTTCCCCTCACACATATGCGCTAGTCGTTCCTGACTCTAGGGGGCGGTGCTCCTCTCCTTTTCAAAGCCGAAGAGCCAGCGCTGTCCAAAGACGTCTCCGTGGTCATGTGGCCGGCATGACTCAAGGCCAAATGCGCAGGGAACGCTGTTTCCTTCCCACCAAAGGTGGTCCCTGTTTTTCTACTTGCATTTTTCACCTGCTTTCGAACTGCTAGGTTGGCAGAAGCTGGGACAAGTCACGGGAGCTCACCCCGTTACGCGGCACTCGGGATTTGAACTGCCGACCTGCCGACCTTTCGATCGACAAGCTCAGTGTCTTAGCCACTGAGCCACCGCATCCCCTGTACAGAAGTTTACATAATGTAAATTTACAGAAGGGCAACTCCCTCGAGGACTTGACTTTCCTGGTTCAAGGTTATGAATAATTTCTGTCCTTCAGGAATGTCGTTCTCTCCAATGACTGGTTAGGTGGCAACCTGTGCCGTTCGGCTTGCAGACTTCCAGGACATGTTGGCTGGTGCTAGGGAAACCAGGATGCCTCCCTAAAACAGACCAGGTTTCTGTGGTCCTTTCAGTGGCAGGATCTCTCATGGTGGACCAGGTTGCTTCCCAGTTCCCTGAAGTATTGCAAAACTGCCTGAGCTTGTGAGATTTCGATGCTCACTCCCTGACTGCAGAAATCTCACCAAACCTCTGAGCCTTGTGAAACATTTGACATTAAACATTAAAAAAGATGTGGAGACTCTAGAAAGAGTGCAGAGAAGAGCAACCAGGATGATGAGGGGACTGGAGGCTAAAACATAGGATGAACAGTTGCAGGAACTGGGCATGGCTAGTCTAGGGAAGAGAAGGACCAGGGGAGACAGGCGAGCCTCTTCCAGTATTTGAGGGGCTGCCCCAGAGAGGAGGAAGGGGGTCAAGCTATTTTCCAAAGCCCCTGAAGGCCAGAGAAGGAATAAAATGGATGGAAACCGAAGAAGGAGATATTCAACCTGGAAATAAGGAGAAATTTCCTGACAGGGAGAACAATCAACCCGTGGAACAGAAGCTGCCTCAGAAGTTGTGGGAGCTTCATCCCTGGAGGCTTTCAAGAAGAGACTGGACTGCCATTTGTGACAAATGGTATAAGGTCTCCTGTTTGGGTGGAGGGTTGGACTAGATGACCTACAAGGTCCCTTCCAACTCTGTTAATCTGAATCTATCTAACATGATCAGAGGCCTGGAGGTTAAAACCTATGATGAACGGTTGCAGGCCTGGCTAGTCCAGTGAAGAGAAGGACCAGGGGAGACAGGAGAGCATCTTCTAATACTTGAGGGGCTGCTACAGAAAGAAGGAAGGGGGTCCAGCTATTATCCAAGGCACCCGAATGGGTGATAATGGATGGAAGGGATAATGGATGGAAACTGATCAAGGAGAGATTCAAAATAAGGAAATGAGGGATTTTCTGATGGTTAAAGCAATCAACCGATGGAACAGAAGTTGCCTTCGGAAGTTGTGGGAGCTTCATCCCTGGAAGCTTTCAAGAAGAGATTGGAATCTGTCAGAAATGGTATCACTTAACGTCCTCAATCAGGGGGAGTAGGGGTTCGAGTTGTTAAGCGAGACCATCACTTCCTAGGCCCTATTTGGAGTGCAATGGGCAGGGCCCCATTATGGTCACAACGTAAAGGATTACCTGTAAATTAAGTGCTTAATAGCAGGAACTGTGAGAGGGATCTTGGGAGTCTTAGTAGACAACCAATTAAATAGGAGCTAGCAATGTGCGGCAGCAGCCAAACAAGCCAATGCGATCCTAAATTTGGAAGTTGTGGGAGCTTCATCACTGGAAGCTTTCAAGAAGAGATTGGGCTGCCCATTTGTCAGAAATGGTGTAGGGTCTCGTGCTTGGACGGGGGGTTGGACTAGATGACCTCCAAGTTCCCTTCCAACTCTCTTAATCTGTATCTGATTCATAAACAAGTCAGAAGCGATTATATGATTAAACGGATGCAGAATTCCAACTAGATAGTAAATTTCTACAGAGCTATTTAATCCCAAATTCCGAGCATTGAGAGAGCCGGTGGTTAGAATGCAGGATTGCAGAGTAATTCTGCCGACTGCCAGCGGTTTGATCCTGACCGGCTCCAGGTTGACTCAGCCTTCCATCCTTCCCAGGTTGGTAAAATGAGGACCCAGATTGTTTGGGGCAATAGGTTGACTCTGTAAACCGCTTAGAGAGGGCTGCAAAGCACTGTGAAATGGTATGTAAATCTAAGTGCTCTTTTGTTATTAACTGTTGGTTCAATGCCAAATTGGGCAAAGGTGCCATAAATTGCCAATTGATCAATAAGCCCGCAAGGATAAACTCAGCTGGCCGGGTTGCCTCCTGCGAGCGGTGTCATGCCTTTCAGACAAAAAGACGTTTCAAAATCCAGATTCATTTGCAGTTCAAATGCAGGGAAGTCCCAAGCAGCTGCCTCTTAGGAGAAACTCAGCTGACGTGAGTAGCCGAAGAGTAACCTCTTGGGCTACTCACGTCAGCTGAGTTTCTCCTAAGAAAAGCTGAAGTGAGTCATTCGTTCGTGGGAGCTGAAACTGGCAGGGCAAGAAACTCGACAAGTCGGTTGGATTACCACACCTTCCACCCTTTGCTACCTGGAGGAGAAGTTTATTTAGTTCACGAATAACGACGTGTGCATTTGCAAGCCAGCACACCCCAACCTGGATCCGGACATAATCTGCAAACTTCAGGAGGGGATTGTCACAATTTTTGGCAGTGCAATTCTTAGGGTTTTGTTGGTATATTAAGGGAAGCGGTGGCTCAGTGGCTAAGACGCTGAGCTTGTCGATCGAAAGGTCAGCAGTTCAGCGGTTTGAATCCCGAGTGCCGCATAATGGGGTGAGCTCCCGTGACTTGTCCCAGCTTCTGCCAACCTAGCAGTTCGAAAGCCGGTAAAAAATGCAAGTAGAAAAACACAGCGTTTTCCATTGGCCTTTGACCTTGAGTCATGCCGGCCACATGACCACGGAGACGTCTTCGGACAGCGCTGGCTCCTCGGCTTTGAAACAGAGATGAGCACTGCCCCCTAGAGTCGGGAACGACTAGCACATAGGTGCGAGGGGAACTTTTACCTTTATATAAAGGAAAAGTATAAAAATGTGTCTACCCAAGTAGCCTTCAGCGTACGACCACAAATGAGCCCCCATTGCTACGCGAGACAGTTGTTATGTCAATTCTGTCCCGTTTTACGACCTTCCTTGCTGTCATTGTTAAGTGAATCCCTGCGGTCATTAAATGAGTCACACAGTCGTTAAGTGAATCTGGCATCCCCCATTGAAGGTTGTAAACGGGGTTCACGTGGCCCAGGGGGAGGCCACAGCGACAGTCATAAATGCGAGTCAGTTGCCAAGCGTCTGAATTTTGATGACGTGATCGTGGGCATGCTGCAAAGTTTCATAACAGTGAAAAAACTGTCATGCGTTCCTTTTTTCAGTGCCGTTTTAAGTTTGCACAGTCACTAAATGGGCTGTTATAAATCGGGGATTACCTGTATACAGATATTGGGGAAAAGATTCATCGAACCCTGAGTCCCTCGGGAGAAGGGCGGTATAGAAATTTAATCAAACTAAACCTAAAACTAAAAGTGACTTTTAGGGCAAGCTTGTTATTTAAAAAGATTATAAAGCTTGTTATTTAAAAAGTTTACAAACTAATCATCATTGATGGTTTGTATTTCTCGCTCTCACCAAACCCCGGCTTAGGTTGTGTGTTTTCGCGGATAGTCAGTTTTGAATGCAGGACAATCTAAGCTAGCAAATAAGCACCAGCCGGAGGCCATAACATAGTTCAACGTTGTGGACGCTGACTGTTTCGCGAACCCAGCCGTCCGTAGGTTGTAACGTAAACCATGATTTATACTTTGGCGCAATATGTGAATCTACCGAGGGTGTTTTCCTGGATGTCTCTGAGACCGTCCTTGGTGTTGCAAATCAGATTTTCTTGACTTTGGTTTAACGAAGCGATTTCTTTTGGCCACTTTGGTTGCAACCCATGACCGTTTGCACAAATCTTCATTTCCTGTTTCTGCTGCGTGTGGTTTGAAACGCTGAATCACAGTTTTTGCTGAAAGCTCTTCCTGGAGCTGACCTCTCTCCGTGTGTGTCTGTCTCCTGGGCAAGCCCAGCCTCGCTGGACCAGAAGTGGACGATGGGCAAAATTGGGTTGTCCGCATTGAACTGGTTATTTTTCCAGAGGGAAACAAAGAGCAGGCAGAATCCTCGGCATTCAGCTTGGATTTTACTGCAGAGGGAAAAAATTTTTTGGGGTGGGGGAGCCTGGTTGTGACCGTACGAAGTGTATTTTGGGGAGGTTTGCGTAGGAAGCTGCACACCCCTATTTTGAGTCGGAAGAAGAATCGGAAGCTGCAGGAAAAGGCTCTGGATATTCAAGGAACGCCATGGCAGCTTGTCGAGTCTTAAAGAGAAATTTCTTGATTTTTGGTCTCCTCTCTTTAGGGTCCCTGGTTCTGGGTGAAGCCCCCCTGGAAATCGAAGTCCGCGAGAACGGAGGTAAGTTTCAAACCTGCAGCCACGTCTCCTTTTTTAATCACGAAATAAAACTAAATCAAATGCTACACTAAACGTAGGTCGTCGTTTGTATCTTCTTTAATTTATATAACGACGTATCTATTAATTGAATAATAAATTAAATGAAAATCTTAATTATTTATATTATTATTTAATTATTAATATTTTAATTAAATTAATATTTAAACATTTAAATTAATAATTTAAATATTTTCATATTTTAATTAATATTTTAATTAAATATTAAAATAATTAATATTCATTATTTAATATTCATTAATAAATATATTTACTTATTACTTTAATTTAAATTAGTAATTTAAATTGAAATATTTTCATATTTTAATAAATATTTTAATTAAATATTAATACAATTAATATTTAATATTCATTAATAAATATATTTACTTATTACTTTAATTTAAATTAGTAATTTAAATTGAAATATTTTCATATTTTAATAAATATTTTAATTAAATATTAATACAATTAATATTTAATATTCATTAATAAATATATTTAATTATTACTTTAATTTAAAGTAATAATTAAAATAATTTAAATAATTTAAATAATTTAAATTGAAATATTTTCATATTTTAATTAAATATTAATACAATTAATATTCATTATTTAATATTCATTAATAAATATATTTACTTATTACTTTAATTTAAATTAATAATTTAAATTGAAATATTTTAATATTTTAATTAATATTTTAATTAAATAATACAATTAATATTCATTATTTAATGTTCATTAATAAATATATTTACTTATTACTTTAATTTAAATTAATAATTTAAATTGAAATATTTTAATATTTAAATTTAAATATTAAAACTAAATATTAAAATAATTAATATTCATTATTTAATATTCATTAATAAATAAATGTATTAATTTAATTTATAATTTACACAAAATAAATTCATATAATTAGGCATCGGAGAGAAATTCCTTGGGTGTCCAATCACACTTCGCCAATAAATAATGTTCTATTCTAGAACTTTCTTCTGGAGTAGAATGTGTGGGTTTTTTCCCCCCCAGCTTTTAATTCTAAAGTGTCGCTTTAAACCATTATTTCTCAACCTTGGCTGTTTGAAGCTGGGTGGACTTCAACTCCCAGAATTCCCCAGGCAGCTTAATTCTGGGAGTTGAAGTCCACCCACCTTCAAACAGCCAAGGTTGAGAACTAATAGTTTAAACTGATCCCTGCAGGTTTACTTTAGAGATACAGGTAGTCCTCGACTTATGACTTGACCTCAACGGGGCCCAGAATTTCTGTTGTTAAGTGAGACAGTTGTTCAGTGAGTTTTGCCCCGTTTGATCTTTCTTGACGCAGTTGTTAAGTGAATCACTGCAGTTGATAAAATTAGTAACGTGGTTTGTTAAGTGAATCTTGGCTTCCTCATTGACTTTGCCCGTAAAAAGGAACACTGCAACCGTCGTAAGTACATGTCAGTTGCCGAGCGTCTGAATTTTGATGATCATAGAGATGCTGCAAAGGTCGTCAGTGTGAAAAATGGACAGAAGTCACTTTTTTCAGTGCCGTTGTAACTTTCAACGGTCACTAAGTCGAGGACTACCTGTGTATAAGGGGAAAGAATAAAACTGTGTCTATATCAAATCAAAAAGTCAAAATCTCCCATAAAAAAACAAAACACTTCATATATTTTATCATTACATTAATTTTATATTTCATACTTCATCTCCATGCTTTATTATCTGACCACTGGTAAAACAAATCCCATATCAAATAGCGTTGTTTGTCTTCCTGTTCTCTAATTTCAAATGTCACTTTACTCATTTCAGCAACATCCCATAATTTTCTTAATAACTTCATCTTCAGTAGGTATTTGTTCTTTGTTTCCCCAATTTTTAGCAAATACAACGCTGCAACCATCACAAACGCAGGCTGGTTGCCAAGTGGTCACAGGACTGCAGGGATGCTGCAATGGCCATAAGTGAGGGGGCCCTTTTCTGAGCTTGGCTGTTTTCTTGTAGACGTTTCATGACCCAACTAGGGAACATCATCAGTGGTAGAAGGGAGCGGGTTTTGCGAGGAGGAGGAGGACTGTGGGGTCTTCGGTGCTCTCTGAACTTGGTTGTTTTCTTGCACATTTCGTTATCCAAACCAGGTTAAATTAGGTAATGACGATATCATGAAATGCCTGCAAGAAAACCAGCAAGATCAGAGAGCACCAAGGACCCCCCACAGTCCTCCTCCTCCTCCTCCTCCTCCTCCTCCTCCTCCTCCTCCTCCTCTTCTTCTTCTTCTTTTTTTCTTCTTCTCCCCCTCCTCCTCCTCCTCTTCTTCTCCTTCTTCTTCTCCTTCTTCTTCCTCCTCCTCCTCCTCTTCTTCTTCCTCCTCTTCTATTTCTTCTTCTTCTTCTTCTCCTTCTCCTTCTTCCTCCTCCTCCTCTTCTACTCCTTCTCCTTCTTCTTCTCCTTCTTCTTCGCCTCCTCCTCCTCCTCCTCCTCCTCCTCCTCCTCCTCCTCCTCCTTCTTCTTCTTCTTGCTCCCCCTCTTCCTCTCTACAAGCCCCCTCCCTTGTAGCACTGACAATGTCCCCTAGTTGGGTCACGAAACGCCTGCAAGAAAACCACCAAGGTCAGAGAGCTCCAAGCACCCCACAGTCCAATCCTGCGCTACTAAATATTCTCCTTTATCGGTATTTGGTACCCAGCCTGCTCCAGAACCCTTTGTGGACCTACAAAGCCCCTGCCTTCCCTCCCAGAGGCCTTTCACCCCTTTCCTGCACCCCCCATCAGCCCCCTCCCTCCCCACCAGTGGGGTGGGGGAGGCGGGATCCCCGCAGGGGTGGAAGAGAGCTGGCAAGCGGGAGAAAATTGCTCTCCGCAACACCTGTTGTTACCTGTGCAGCCCAAATCCCCTGCAAGAAAACCACTAAATTAGGAGTTGCTTTCGGTGACTTCAGACTTTGAGTTCTGTTTGCTCCAGGTTGCTCAGTGGAGGTTGGTGCAAAACTCCTGGCTTGGCTTAAGGAGCTACTTAACTCACCTGCACCCCCTGGAGCTGGCTGGCAAAAGAGTTGCCACAGCAGATTAACTGCGGTGGAAATCTTGGGTTTTGCAAAGCTTTGTTGACGCACAACCTCCTGGTATTTGGCCAAAGGAAGGGAATAGAATAGGAGCTGGAAGGGACCTTGGAGGTCTTCTAGTCCAGCCCCTTGCTCAAGCAGGAGATCCTATACCCGTGATGGCAAACCTATGGCATGCCTGCCACAGGTGGCACACAGAGTCATATCTGTGGGCACACAAGTGTTGTCCTAGATCAGTTCCTGTGCGCATGTGCCCGCCAGCCCAATAATTTCCAGTCCCACCAGAAGTCAGGAAACAGTCTGTTTTCGCCCTCCCCAGGCTCCAAGAAAGCCCCTGGAGCCTGGGGAGGGCGAAAAAAACGGGCCCACCGTGCCATCGCATGGCAAAAGTGGGGGGAGGGCGAGGGAGTCATGCGCTCATGCATGGGGGGGGCGGGGTGCATTGAATTATGGGTGTGGTCACATACGCACGCAACCCTCCCCCCCCCCGCTTTTGGCATGCGATGGCCAAAGGTTAGCCATCACTGTCCTATCCCGTTTCAGACAAATGGCTGTCCAGTCTCTTCTTGAAAACCTCCAGTGATAAGGAAGGAAGGAATGAAGGAACGAAGGAAGGAAGGTAGATTAACAGAGCGGGAAGGGATCTTGGAGATCTTCTGGTCCAGCCCCCTACTCAAGCAGGAGACCCTATCCCATTTCAGACAAATGGCTGTCCAGTCTCTTCTTAAAAACCTCCAATGGTAAGGAAAGGAAGGAAGGAAGGAAGGAAGGAAGGAAGGAAGGGAGAGAGAGAAAGAGAGAGAGAGGGAGAGACAAGGAAAGAAGGAAGGAAGGAAGGAAGGAAGGAAGGAAGGAAGGAAGATTAACAGAGCTGGAAGGGATCTTGGAGATCTTCTATCCAGCCCCCCACTCAAGCAGGAGACCCTATCCCATTTCAGACAAATGGCTGTCCAGTCTCTTCTTAAAAACCTCCAGTGATGGAGCGCCCACGATTTCTGGTGGCAAGCCATTCCACTGGTTAATTGTCTTCACTGTTTCCTTAATTCCAGGTTGCTTCTCTCTTGGATTAGTTTCCAAAGCTTACTGAATTTAGTTAGTTTCCAAAGTTTAGTTAGTTTAAGAGATCAGAGACTGGTGTCAGGTTTTGAGGTTGTCTCAAATAAATTGCATTTCAAACAAAATCTTTGAAGTAAAACTCCCATTTATTAAACACGACATTCTGAGTCCGACTCCAATTGCAGCCAACACTGACTTCCAGACCCCAAACCCTCCCTTTCCGTTCCCCACTCCCCTGCACTCATTGGCCATCTTCCAAGTCACTCTACCCCTAATCTACTGCTCCAGCTCAAAGGAATTTCCCCCCTCCCATCCTATCTCCTAGGGGATATTATCTCCAGGGAAAATTAGTAGGTGAAAAGTCAAACGTCCCTTTCCAGACGCCTCCGATTCTCCTCCTTATGTCAGCACTAGAGTAAATGCAGCTTGAAGTGCTGACAACTGTCCAGTTTCCAGACTGGCTACTGCCAAACAGTTTCTCGGGAGCTTGGCTTGGGCACAGAAGGAGAATTGTGCAAAATGTTTTCCTGCTCTACCCACCCACCCCTGGCTAACTTATCAATACTTCCTGGTTTTGCATGACACCCTAAACTACAGGTAGCTCTTGTTTAACGATCAGTTGCTTAACAACTCTCTGAATGGTTGGTGGACTTATCAAAAGATACTTACAGCTGGCTTCTGGAGTTCTAATGGCTGTAATCTGTATTATTTTGGGTGTTTGGATCATTTTTCCAACCAGTCGCAGATTCCATGGTCCCATAACCGCAGTTTTTTTGTTGTTGTAAAAAAACCCCCATAGGAATACCTAAATTCACTTAATGACCGTCTGAGAAGTTGAACCGACGAGGCACGTAGTTTCATGGTAGCTTATGGCAGCCAGTTCAAGAATCAAAAGTGAGACCAATCGAAAAATCACCTCTTGCTTCCAGTTTTAGAGAAGGGAGAAAGGCGTTTATGAAATTGAAGAAATGTTAGATTCTAGAAAGCATCGGGGAAAGTTACAATATCGAGTTAACAACCGCTACCAAACAAGCTGTAAAATTGAATCTGGTAAGATAAGTGCCTCAACTTATACCCATCATGATTTACACTGCAAATTCAAGGCTCCATTATAGAATGGAAGGGAAGGGAAGGGAAGGGAAGGGAAGGGAAGGGAAGGGAAGGGAAGGGAAGGGAACGGAACGGGTCTGCAGTAGAGGTGCGTTTCAGCAGGTTCTGACCAGTTCTGGAGAACCGGTAGTGGAAATTTTGAGTAGTTTGTAGAACCAGTAAATACCACCTCTGGCTGGCCCCTCCCCCATCTGTTCTCTGCCTCCCGAGTCCCAGCTGATTGGGAGGAAATGGGGATTTTGCAGTAACCTTTCCCTGGAGTGGGGAGGGAATGTGTCAGCGTTTCAGCGCTCACATAGAAGGGGAGATAAGCCCTGGACTTTTGCCTGCTAAATCCCTTTGAAGCTTGGTCTCCGTGGAAAGGGGGGGGGAACATTCCTGTGAAATGAAGAGACAAGAAGTCAGGAGAGTGACTTGGAAGATAGCCAATGAGAAGCAGAGAATTGGGGATCGGAAAGGGAGGGATTGGGGAGCAAAAGGTCAGTCTTGTCCACACGAGTCATGATCCGGTTGCTGTGCTCGAATAAAGAGAAGATTTCCTTAAAGATTGGCAGTTTGGAAATTCATTTATTTTTGAGATAGCATCGAAGTCTGACAGAATGGAGATTTTACAGTATCCTTCCCCTGCTACGCCCGCCAAGCCACGCCCACAGAACTGGTAGTAAAAAAATTTGAAACCCACCACTGGCCCTGTAGTCCTACTTTGGGGACTACCTGTGTAAGGTAACGCAGTGGGCCATACGCCCTGCTAGGCTAAATCGTTCCGAACAAATTTGTGTTTGAAAAAAAGCAACTTAACAACCGTTTTTCACATTCACAACAGCTGCAGCACCCCCGTGGTCACGTGATCAAAATTCGGAGACTTGGCCGCTGGCATATATTGTTGACAGTTGCAGTGTCCTGAGGTCAGTTGTTATGTGAGTTTCGCCCCGTTTTACGACCTTTCTTGCCACAGTTGCTAAGCGAACCACTGCCGTTGTTAAATCAGGAAGACAGTTGTTAAGTAAATCTGCCTTCCCCATTGACTTTGCTCATCAGATGGTCGCAAAACGGGATCACGTGAGCCCCCGGGACGCCGTGACCGTCATAAATACGAACCAATTGCCAAGTGTCCGAATTTTGATCATGTGACTGTGGGGATCATGGGGTGAAAACAATCCTGTGGTGTTTTTTTTTTACGGCCATCGAGACTTCAAATGGTTACTAAATGAAGAGTCGCAAGTCGAAAACTACCTGTATTCTATATTTTATTTGTTTTTCCAACCCACATTTTTCTAGCTTGGCGGTCCTTGTGACACCCTTTCCTTCTCTTTCCAGCTGTGAGCCTCCCTTGCAAAGCCATACGGTTGCAACCCAACCCGACACGCCAGGAGTGGAAGTTCCAAAAAGATGGCCTCACTCTGCTCTTCTACCACGCCAATAAGTTCACAGGTGGGTAGTCTGAAAGAGTGTGTGGTGACCCGGGGCACAGCACAGAGGCAACACAGGCAGCTGGCAGTTCAAACTGCCCCTTTATTGTTACAAATTTCCCCAAACGCTCCCATGTTTCTGGAAAGTCCCAGAACAAAGTGATAACAAACCCCCATACAAACCTCAAGCAGCCTCTGGCTGCATATTAATCCAGCCCAACTCTGTGGCCACCATGAAAGCTGTGCACAGGATCATCGCAGCGTGCGCTAGTGCGCATGTGCAAAAGCTGCACGCATACACAAATGGTGCAGTTGTACATGCAGCACATGGGGAGGAGCCGCGCATTACTGCGGGTGGCACGCGAGGTTCACCACCACTGCTCTATATGTTTAAATATTTGTGATTGGTACTAGAAGCGCACATCGAAACACTGAACAATGAAAGAATGAAGGATGAAACTTTAATATAAATAGATGTGAAGAGCTAAATAAGGGAAATATGAATAATAAAGCAGGTGAAAGAGATAGAAATAAGAGGGGAATAATAGTATATATATATATATATATATATATATATATATATATATATATATATATATATATATTCTCAGGTTTTCGCGGGTGTTTGTATGTAGGTCTTTGGTTATTCAGGTCTTCTCCCATGTAAAATTGGAAGTGTCTTGGCGACGTTTCGACGAAGTCTCATTCATCATCTTCAGGCTGGTGTTCTCGGCTTCGTGCTTCCAGGGGCAAGGAAGCTTTGCTCCTGGAAGCACGAAGCCGAGAACACCAGCCTGAAGATGACGAATGAGACTTCGTCGAAACGTCGCCAAGACACTTCCAATTTTACATGGGAGAAGACCCGAATAACCAAAGACCTACCTACCTACATACATACATACGTACATATATATATATGTAATAGATAGATAGATAGATAGATAGATAGATAGATAGATAGATAATATCTATATATCTATATATAGATATATAGATATATGTAATAATAAGAGGGAGGTCTAGAAATTGAAAGGTGGCAGTGTTAGATATGTTGAAACAATATGAAACAACGAAAATGAAATGTAATAACTATGAGTAACAATCAGGGGTGAAATGCTACCGGTTCGAGCCGGTTTGCCCGAACCGGTAGTAAAAAAATGCTTTTAGAAGTTTTTTTAAAAGTTCCGATGATCGCGCATCACTCAGCTGATCTTCAGAACTTTTTTCTTTTTTTTTTTTTTCTTTTTAAGCATTTTTTTTACTTCTGCTTCCCCGGAACCGATAGTTAAAAATGCTTTAAAAAGTAAAAAAAAAAAAAGTTCTGACGATTGCCTGTCACTCAGCTGATCTTCAGAACTTTTTTTTTTTTTACTTTTTAAGCATTTTTTTTTTACTACCGGTTCTCCGGAATCAATAAAAAGTAAAAATTTTTAGTTAAAAATGCTTTAAAAAGTAAAAAAAAATGTTCCGACGATCGTGCGTCGCTCAGCTGATCTTCGAACCTTTTTTTTTTACTTTTTAACCATTTTTTTACTACCGGCTCTCTGGAACCGGTATTTAAAAATGCTTTAAAAAGTAAAAAAAAAAGCAGGAAATCCAAAATCATGTGTTTGGTGTGAAGTGCGCATGAGTGGGCATTAAATCGGTGTCGACTGGCGGAGGATTTCACCACTGGTAATAATATTATGTCTATTTGTATTAAAATGTATGTTACCCAGGTATCACACTGTTCACGCATTGATATGTATAAATAATATAAAATAAAAATCCTGGGGGAGGAAAAAAAAAAAGAGAATCATTTTATACACAGTTCAGACATCACTGAATTTCTCTCTCTGGTGCGTCTTTCTTCAGATAACTACAAGGATCGGGCCACGTTCACCCCATATGAGATCCAGCTCACGTCGGTGACCCGCAAAGACTCGGGCACGTACATTTGCGAAGTCCTCGGACAATCTTTCGCGCAGTCGGAAGTGAAGCTGATTGTGCAAGGTACCGCTTCCACTCCCCGGGCATTCTCGAGTTGGGCCAACGGATCGTTTCAGCTGTGCAAAATATCAGTGGGGATCTTTATGATGCAAAGTTTTTAGCCTGAAAACTGAAGAGTTGGCATCAAGTCTAGTAAGAGCCGTGTTGGCACAGTGGTGAGAGTGCAGTACTGCAGGCTACTTCTGCTGACTGCCGGCTACCGGCAATTTGGCAGTTTGAATCTCACCAGGCTCAGGGTTGACTCAGCTTTCCGTCCTTCCGAGGTGGGTAAAATGAGGACCCAGATTGTTGGGGGTGAGAGGCTGACTCTGTAAACCTCTGAGAGAGCTGCAAAGCACCGTGAAGAGGGATATAAGTCTAAGACCTATTGCTATCTTCCTTCCTTCCTTCCTTCCTTCCTTCCTTCCTTCCTTCCTTCCTTCCTTTCTTCCTTCTTTCTTCCTAAAGGTTGACTCAGCCTTCCATCCTTCCGAGGTGGGTAAAATGAGGACCCAAATTGTTGGGGGCAAGAGGCTGACTCTGTAAACCGCTTAGAGAGGGCTGAAGGGCTATTGCTATTTTCCTTCCTTCCTTCCTTCCTTCCTTCCTTCCTTCCGTCCTTCCTTCCTTCCTTCTTCCTTCCTTCCTTCCTTCAGGTTGACTCAGCCTTCCATTCTTTTGAGGTGGGTAAAATGAGGAACCAAATTGTTGGGGGCAAGAGGCCGACTCTGTAAACCGCTTAGAGAGGGCTGGAGGACTATTGCTATTTTCCTTCCTTCCTTCCTTCCTTCCTTCCTCCCTCCCTCCCTCCCTCCCTCCCTCCCTTCCTTCCTTCTTAAAGGTTGACTCAGCCTTCCATCCTTCCGAGGTGGGTAAAATGAGGACCCAGATTGTTGGCGGCAAGAGGCTGACTCTGTAAACCTCTTAGAGAGGGCTGAAGGACTATTGCTATTTTCCTTCCTTCCTTCCTTCCTTCCTTCCTTCCTTCCTTCCTTCCTTCCTTCCTTCCTTCCTCCCTCCCTCCCTCCCTCCCTCCCTCCCTCCCTCCCTTCCTTCCTTCCTACCTAAAGGTTGACTCAGCCTTCTGTTCTTCCGAGGTGGGTAAAATGAGGACCCAGATTGTTGTGGGCAAGAGGCTGACTCTGTAAACCGCTTAGAGAGGGCTGAAGGGCTATTGCTATTTTCCTTCCTTCCTTCCTTCCTTCCTTCCTTCCTTCCTTCCGTCCGTCCTTCTTCCTTCCTTCCTTCCTTCAGGTTGACTCAGCCTTCCATTCTTTTGAGGTGGGTAAAATGAGGACCCAGATTGTTGGGGGCAAGAGGCCGACTCTGTAAACCGCTTAGAGAGGGCTGGAGGACTATTGCTATTTTCCTTCCTTCCTTCCTTCCTTCCTTCCTTCCTTCCTTCCGTCCGTCCTTCCTTCCTTCCTTCTTCCTTCCTTCCTTCCTTCAGGTTGACTCAGCCTTCCATTCTTTTGAGGTGGGTAAAATGAGGACCCAGATTGTTGGGGGCAAGAGGCCGACTCTGTAAACCGCTTAGAGAGGGCTGGAGGACTATTGCTATTTTCCTTCCTTCCTTCCTTCCTCCCTCCCTCCCTCCCTCCCTTCCTTCCTTCCTTCTTAAAGGTTGACTCAGCCTTCCATCCTTCCGAGGTGGGTAAAATGAGGACCCAGATTGTTGTGGGCAAGAGGCTGACTCTGTAAACCGCTTAGAGAGGGCTGGAGGACTATTGCTATTTTCCTTCCTTCCTTCCTTCCTTCCTTCCTTCCTTCCTTCCTTCCTTCCTCCCTCCCTCCCTCCCTCCCTCCCTTCCTTCCTTCCTTCCTTCCTTCCTTCCTTCAGGTTGACTCAGCCTTCCATTCTTTTGAGGTGGGTAAAAAGAGGACCCAGATTGTTGGCGGCAAGAGGCTGACTCTGTAAACCTCTTAGAGAGGGCTGAAGGACTATTGCTATTTTCCTTCCTTCCTTCCTCCCTCCCTCCCTCCCTCCCTTCCTTCCTTCCTTCTTAAAGGTTGACTCAGCCTTCCATCCTTCCGAGGTGGGTAAAATGAGGACCCAGATTGTTGTGGGCAAGAGGCTGACTCTGTAAACCGCTTAGAGAGGGCTGGAGGACTATTGCTATTTTCCTTCCTTCCTTCCTTCCTCCCTCCCTCCCTCCCTCCCTCCCTTCCTTCCTTCCTTCCTTCCTTCCTTCCTTCCTTCCTTCTTAAAGGTTGACTCAGCCTTCCATCCTTCCGAGGTGGGTAAAATGAGGACCCAGATTGTTGGCGGCAAGAAGCTGACTCTGTAAACCGCTTAGAGAGGGCTGGAGGACTATTGCTATTTTCCTTCCTTCCTTCCTTCCTTCCTTCCTTCCTTCCTTCCTTCCTTCCTTCCTTCCTCCCTCCCTCCCTCCCTCCCTCCCTCCCTCCCTCCCTCCCTTCCTTCCTTCCTTCCTTCCTAAAGGTTGACTCAGCCTTCCGTCCTTCCAGGGTGGGTAAAATGAGGACCCAGATTGTTGTGGGTAAGAGGCTGACTCTATAAACCGCTTAGAGAGGGCTATAAAAGCATTATAAAGCAGTATATAAGTCTAAGTGCTATGGTTGTTCCTAGTAGTCTAGTGAAAAGAAGGACCAGGGGAGACATGATAGCAGTGTTCCAATATTTGAAGGGCTGCCCCAAAGAAGAGGGAGTCAAGCTATTCTCCAAAGCCCCTGAGGGCAGGACAAGAAGCAATGGGTGGAACCTAATCAGAGAGAGAAGCAACACTGGAATTAAAGAGAAATTTCCTCACAGTGAGGACAATTAATCAGTGGAACAGCTTGCCACCAGAAGTTGTAGGTGCTTCATCACTGGAGGCATTTAAGAAGAGATTGGACCAACATTTCTCCAGAATGGTATAAGGTTTCCTGCCTGGAATAGAGGCTTGGAATAGAAGATTGCCAAAGTCCCTTCCAATTCTGACCTGTCCCAATTTTATTACCTTCTTTGTGGCAGTCGTTCAGCAAATCTGGCAGTTGTACAGTGAAGGGCATGGTCATTAACTGAACCCATTGTTTTGCTATGTGGCAGCTTTTTTTTTTTATTTATATGCCGCCCTTCTCCGGAGACTCAGGGCGGCTTACAATGCGTTAAGCAACAGCCTTCATACTTTTGTATATTTTATACAAAGTCAGTTTATTGCCCCCACAAACTGGGTCCTCATTTCACCTACCTTAGAAAGGATGGAAGGCTGAGTCAACCTTGAGTTTTGGCGAGATTCGAACCTGCAGTAATTGCAGGCAGCTGGAGTTAAATTACAATGCATTAGACTGCTGAGCTATCCAGGCTTTTGCCACAAACCGGAAGTAAACCCCAGTTCCACACTGCAAATGGATGATTTGAGGTCCCATGACTGCCAGTGGGGAGTGTGGGCTGGACATTAGGACTTCGAAACCTGGTTTGGGGAATGGGAAACCTGTCGTAAGTCGAGGACTGCCTGTATAACTTTCCCGCGGCAGCCATTTTGTGCGCGTGGCACCTCCTGCCATCCAAATTGGCCTCCTAACCTGTGAGCCCTCCCTCTCTCTTCTTGGGCAGTGCCGGCCGCCAAGCCCACCGCCCACGTTCCTTCGGTGGTGACCATTGGAAACAAGGTGGTCTTGAGATGTGAGGAGACCGACGCCAACCCCCGGCCGACTTTCAAATGGTTCAAGGACAACATCCAGATGCCCCCGGATCCCAAAACCAGCACCATCTTCAAGAATTCGTCCTACACCATCGATTCGGACACAGGCGTGCTGGTATGCTCCTATGTTACCGACTTTAAGCTGTGTTTATTACGGGGGGGAGGGGGCTGCAAGCAGGATACCCCACTTCCACCGGGAACTTGGCATGGGTGGGGTGGGGTAGCTTACATTCATGGGTAAGGAGACAATTTTTTATTTTTTATTATTTAGTGTATGGCAAATACATGGACTTACAATCGTTCAAATGTTAATGTCCAGTCCACTCAACCATTCAAGGACAGAGTGGTCTATGTTGAAAAAATATCACACATTGGGCCGGTGTAAGCTCTTGATCAAAGGGACGCGGTGGCCCAGTGGCTAAGACGCTGAGCTTGTCGATCGAAAGGTCGGCAGTTCGGCGGTTCGAATCCCTAGTGTAATCCGCGTAACGGGGTGAGCTCCCGTGATTCGTCCCAGCTTCTGCCAACCTAGCAGTTCGAAAGCAGGTAAAAAATGCAAGTAGAAAAATAGGGACCCCCTTTGGTGGGAAGGGAACAGCCTTCCGTGCGCCTTTGGCGTTGAGTCGTGCCGGCCACATGACCACGGAGACGTCTTCGGACAGCGCTGGCTCTTCGGCTTTGAAACGGAGATGAGCACCGCCCCCTAGAGTCGGGAACGACTGGCACACATATGCCAGGGGAATCTTTACCTTTAAGCTCTTGATGGACAGAATGTGATGGATATTTTGTCGAGGAGCACCACAACCACACTGAGGGGTGGAGACAAGACCCACCCACCCCTTAAACAATGAGTCCTGGCAGACACCATGTTGGACAATAAACCAGGGTTACTCAGCTTTAATATGTGCAGACTTGCAACTTTAAGGTGGCTGGACTTCAACTCCCAGAATTCCCCCAAAGCTGCCCTGAGGAAGTCCACCCATCTGGAAGCATGCTGGCTGGGGAATTCTGGGAGTTGAAGTCCAGCCACCTTAAAGTTGCAACACTGAAATAATCTGTTGAAAGCCAAGTAGATAACACCATCAGTGCTACAAGGGGGAGTGGGTTTACAGAGAGGAGGAGGAGGACTGGGGGGTCCTTGGTTTTCTCTGCGTTTGGCTGTTTTCTTGTAGACGTTTTATTACCCAACTAGGTAATACCATCAGCGCTAGAAGGGAGTGGGGTGTGCAAAGAGGAGGAAGAGGAGAAAAAGGGGTGAGGAGAAGGATTGTAGGGTGCTTGGTGCTCTCTGAGCTTGGCTGTCCCAAAAGCGCTTTTCCAAAAGGCAACTGGACTTCCCTAATTTTTTCCTTGAAAACGTTTCACCTCTCATCTTAAGAAGCTTCTTCAGTTCCGAGGAAGTAGCCAGATTGAGAACAACTTGTAATAGACAACTTGTTCGTATCTAGGGGTTATATCCTAAAGTCAAAAAACAAACTACCCAATATAGAGTGACTGAGTGTCCAAACAGATCCTCTAATGGAGAGCCCGTCAATTTCCTGGCTGCAGCAAAATTTATATTTGCAACTTACATATCAAAGTGTCCTTTAAGATTCCACATTTTTACATTCTGTGTTTTGCATTTTACTCCTGTGGTACTGAAATAGGATGTGACTGTGCAGTACGCTAAATAAATATCCTACAGGGACAGTTTTTTCTCCTCGTAGCATCACTCTGCTGAACACCTAATCCTCAAAGTATTGTCCTATGTCTGAGTATATTTACTCATGTCGTATGACTGTGGAATTATTATGCTTCTTCTCATCTTCTCTATCGCTCCCTCTTATTGATATCATGATCATGATGATGATGATGATGATGATGATGATGATTACTACTCTGTTGCTCTGCATGCATGCTGGAAGCTTCTGCACCAGAGAAAAATTCCTTGTGTATCCAATCACACTTCACGAAATAAAATTTTCTATTTCTATTCTATATTCTATCCTATTCTATTTTTCTATTTTTTATTTCTACTCTATATTCTATTTTTATTCTATTGTACAGTAATTCTATTCTATTTTCTATTCTGTTCTATTCTAATCTATTCTATATTCTATTCTATTCCATTCCATTTCTATTTTATTCTATTTTCTGTTTCTGTTCTATTCTATAATTCTATTCTATATTCTATCCTATCCTATTTATTTTCTATTTTTTATTTCTATTCAATGTTCTGTTTCTATTTTATTCTATTCTATTCTGATCTATTCTGTATTCTATTCTATTCCATTTCTATTCTTATTCTATATTCTATTCTGTTGTTGTGACCTCGGCTCAGTCATTACAAGACACAATTAGTCCCAAACAAACCTATTTTATTATAACAGCTGAGAATTACTTCATTCCCAGCTTAGTCCAAATTAATTGCAAAACAAGTCTTTCAGAAAAAGTCCTTATCGCAAACCTTTATCTTCTTTGGCACCATGCCAAAGGCTTTTCTTGGCAAAGCCCCATGAAGTTCAGAAACAAGAGACACCGACTGGAAACAGATTTAGCAACGTTGCTTTCCTACAAAGAGCCCAAGAGCCTTTGCTGCTCTTTTAAGCCTCCTGGGAGGGGGCAATCATCTCTTGGACTTACTCCCGAGTCATCCCTTTTGCTTTAGCTGCTCTTGCCTTCTGGCAGCTCTTCTCATACATCCACTAGGAACAGGCTCCCCCTGTTCCTCTGCCTCTCTACTGTCAGCCTCTGGAGGCTCCGGAGTCCGCGCATCACTCCCCGATGGCCCTGGCCCCATCTCTGCCTCCAATGCAGAACCCTCATCCGGGCCTTCCCCAGCCTCCAGGACTGGCCCATGGTCCTCTCCAGCCTCCTCACTGTCTGACTCCGCTGCCATCTCTGCAGGCTGCTGGCGGACCACAACAGTTGTATTCTAATCTCTTCTGTATCTATTTCTATTCTATTCTATTTCTATTCTGAATTCTATTTTCTTCTCTTCTAATTCTCTTCTGTTCTTGTTCTTGTTCCTGTTCCGATGGTCTTAACCCGAGGACTGGTTGTGTTTGAGCAGTGCCATTGTGGTTTTTCACCCACGCACCCATCACCTGGCTCCAATGTCTGCAGAACTGGGCATCCCAGAGAGAGATGATGGCTCAACCTGTGGAGGAGGAGACAGGTGTGTCCTTGGTCGAGAATTGAGCTCCTTTCCTCTTTCTTTCAGGCCTTTGAGCCCGCCACGGCCCTGGATGCTGGCGACTATTCCTGCGAAGCCGAGAACAAGGTGGGCCCCCCCCAGAGGTCGGAGGTGATTCACATGGAAACCAGTAAGTAAGCCACTTGGCATCTCTCCTGCGGGCACCAGCTCTTTGGGGTGATGTTCTGACCCAGCCTTAGCCAGAAACAAAAAACAAACTCCTTGTCACGAAAACCCGCTCCATGGCATAGGACCAGGGTATCTACGGGACCGCCTTCTGCCACCAACAGCCTCCCACCAACCAGTTCGCTCCCACAGAGAGGGCCTCCTCAGGGTACCGTCGGCCAAGTTATGTCGGCTGGCGACACCCAGGAGGAGATCCTTCTCTGTCGGAGCTCCTGCCCTTTGGAATGAATTGCCCCCGGACATTCGTAACATCTCTGACCTCCGGGTCTTCCGCTGTGCCCTCAAGACCCTACTGTTCCGACAGGCGGGGCTGTCTAACCGAATGATCTTAAATTGGGTTTTAATTTTGGGTTTTAAAATTCGGCCAAAACTATTCAATGATTTTAATTAATTTTAACCATGATATCTGTATATTTATGTTTTAATTCTGGCTGTACACCGCCCCAAGTCCTTCGAGAGAAGGGTGGTATATAAATAAAATTATTATTGTTGTTATTATTATTATTATTATTATTATTATTATTATTATTATTATTATTATTATTATTATTTAAATAAATCTATTAATTAATTCACAAGAGGTAATTAATGGCATTCACCCACCAAAAAGTCCAGGCAAGAGTCCTTCAAGAAGTTAACTGCAGTAACAGACCTTACCAGTTCCTTGCGATAATTGCCAGGCCGGGAGCTCCCAGCCGAAAAGCTGCAAATTAAGTTCTGGCAAGCAATCTTTGATGCACGAAACGCAATGAGCAAAATTTCCAGAAATCCGAACGGTTGTCTCCTACAACCACCACTCCCCTTTCCTTCTATTTATTCCCCAGCCAGGGAGGAGCCATTCAGCGTCCATGTGTGCTTTGCTTCCTGAGTCAACTCCTTGTCCTCCGTTGTTCTCCTCTCCTAACTGCTCTGCGCATACGTGCATCTGGAACAGGCCCCAGCTGTTCTTTCCACTCATTCATCTCAGCCTCCGAAGGCAGCTGCCTCCGGTGGCTAGGAAAGGTCGGGCGGCTCTGGCTCTATCTCTGCTTCCGACACAGAACATCCATCAGAGCCTTCCCCAGACTCCAGCATTGGCCCAAGTTCCTCCCCAGCCTCCTCATCGTCCGAGTCAGGCCACAACAGGTGGCACCTTCTGCCGTCTTTTGGATCCTGGCTGTCCAATTGTGTTTTGCAATCAATGCCAAGGGGGTTGGTAGGAAATTCCTAATTTTACAGAATACAGGAAGTCCCTTAGTGACCGTTATGACCATTTTTCACACTTATGACCATTGGAGCATCCCCATGGACTTGTGATGGACATATTCTTTTTTCTTTTTAATGTCATCTTTGTTGTGCGGTTTTTTTTAAATTCTTATTTCCTTTTTAAAATATTTTGGCATTTTGTATTTTAACCTCCTTTGAATAAATTAAAATTTCAATACAAATCAGACACTGAAAAAAGTGACTTATGACCGTTTTTCACACTTACGACCGTTGCAGCATCGCCATGGTCATTCGATTTACATTTGGATGCTTGACAACTGACTCATATTTATGACGGTTGCGGTAACCCAAGGTCACGTGATCCCCTTTTGCGACCTTCCTGCAAAGCAAAGTCAATGGGGAAGCCATATTCACTTAACAACTGGGTTACTCACTTAAAAAGTGCAGTGATTCACTTAACAACTATGGCAAGAAAAGTCGTAAAATGGGGCAAATGTCACTTAACAACTGTCTCGCTCAGCAACAGAAATTGTGGGCTCAGTTGTGGTCGTAAGTCAAGAACTGCCTATTTCTTTACTTGAAAACTACTTCTGCTTGAAATGGGATTCTATCTTGGAATGCTCAGAGATAAGCACACAAAAGGGAAGTAAGGCATCAAAACTATGCTCCTGGGTGTTAATTTTATTCACTTTTTTTGGCCATAGTTGGGCAAAGACTGAGTGAATACTGAACAATAGTATGCTGGTCTTTTTCTGCTTTATAGAAACATAGTGTCAACTCTCCAACTAATGAACCCAAAATAAGGGAACACTCTTGCAATTTTTAAAATCCCAAAAGTAAAACTTTATTGGATACATCGTTTTGGTACTGAAGAATCAAAACCAGCTCTGGTTTTTCCTGCGCAAATACTTGCTTAGTTAACAACAGCTTCCCTTTCTCCTCACCCCTGAGTGATCACATTGTTCTGCCCCAGCTACGGACCCCAAAGAACGCAGCACACACAAACTCTATACAAAGCTTATTTTACTCAAATAACTCAGTCTTTATCAACCAAAGGCTGTCAATAAACTGTCTTAACAGCCTACCAGAATTCTAAGATAAGGTAATCACAGTCTTACTGGAGTTGGCAGAAAGCCCAGAAGCAATTTTGCAGAGAATCCAGATGCGAAGGAGATTGAACTAAAGTTGTTCCCTACAAATTGCTGCAATCAGTGTTCCTCCTTAAATAGGTTAAGGGAGTGGCCAATTAGCCCCAAGCCTTACTCTCGAGGAGACCTCCTCCTGAGGAGCCACTCCTGCCTTTTAACAGCTCTATGCACTCGTGCATCGAGAAGAGGCTCCTCCTCTTCATCCTCTTCACTTAAAGGAGCTTCTGAAGGTTCTGAGGGCCCTGGCTGAATCCCCGCCTCTGGCACCACATCTTCTCCAGCCTCCTCATTATCCGACTCGAGCGCCAGCTGAACAGGCTGCTGGCACAGCACCACACCAGCCTCCTCGTTGTCGGAATCAGCTAAAATCCACACAGGCCGCTGACGGGTCACAACACACATTGTCCAATTATGAGACATCTTTTTGTTATAGGAACAGTCCGTCTCTTTCTCAAGCACCTACAGTGGTGACCTTGATGGTTGCACAGGCTCTCACGGTCCACACACACATTCTCAGCATTTGATTTCCCCCTTCCCTCCCCCAGTTCATTGGCAAGTTGAAAAGTGTTTAGGGTTGAAAGAAGCAAAGCTTGACACCCATACATAAATTACGCATTTGATCTTTCTGACAATTTTTATTGCTCTGCAGGTAAACTCAACGTAGGTGGGATCGTGGCGGCCGTGGTGGTTCTCCTGATCATCCTGGGACTGATCATTTTCGGCGTTTGGTTCGCTTACAATCGGGGCTATTTTAGCAGTAAGTGGCCAGTTGCACCCTTCTTGTTTTCACAGAGCAGGAAAATCCTAATTTTGTGGGGGGTGGGTTGTAATCCTGTTTCTTTAATAACCCCAGCCCTCCGAGCTGTGGGGGCATTGGAGGAGAATGAAGACTCCAAAGCAGATTTTCTAAGATTTGGGAACTGGGATGGAGTTTAATAGCCAACAAGATTGTCTTAGTTAGTTCGACTTACGACCACAATTGGAACCAGAATTTCCATTGTTAAGACCTTTTCTTGCCACGATTGTTAAGTGAATCACTGCGGTCATCAAGTGCATCACTGCAGTCATTAAGTGAACCATTGCAGTTGTTAAGTGAATCATTGTGGTTAAATGAACCACTGCTGCTATTAAGTGAACCACTGTGGTCATTAAGTGAATCACTGTGGTTGTTAAGTGAACCACTGCAGTTGTTAAGTGAATCACTGCAGTTGTTAAGTGAATCATTGTGGTTGTTAAGTGAACCACTGCAGCCATTAAGTGAACCACTGTGGTTGTTAAGTGAATCACTGCAGTTGTTACGTGAATCACTGCAGTCGTTAAGTGAACCACTGCAGTCATTAAGTGCATTGCTCATTCATTAAGTGAGTTCCTCATTCACTTTGCTCATCAGAAGCCGGCAGCAAAAGTCGCTTAATCTGTGGCCAGAACCGTCTTAAAACAGGGCAAAATTCATCTAGCAACCGTCTCACTTAGCAGTGGAAATTTGGGGCTCCATTTATGGCCATAAGTCGAGGACTCCCTGAACTCCACTCAAACTATTCTGGGTGGGGAATTCTGGGAGCTGAAGTCCACCCTTTCTAGATGTGCCAAATTTGCCCCCAAAACCGGGAGTCCCTGGGGGGCTGATCCAGTTGGAGAAAAAGCCAAGAGAACTTAAATTTTGGTGGCTGAACAAATAGACTTTGACCCTTTCTAACGATGCAAGAGAGACACAATCACCTCCTTTCTTGACTAACTGATTATTTGTCTTTTTTTCTTTTTCAGAAAGAACAACGTGAGTAGCCATTTCTTCCTTCCTGCCTACCATTCTTTGCTGCGTAACCACCAGTCCTGCTGTGAGGTTCCCTTTTCGGGGCTAGATGAAGGAAGGGCACAGTTGATCCTGGCCTGGCCACTTTCTCTCTGATTTACAGGATTTTATTCCACTGATAAAAAGTGGGAGAACCTGGTTCATTAAAAGAAAAAAGCAAAGTACAAGTAGTCCTTAAGTTACGACCATTTGCTTACTGACCGTTTGAAGCTGGTTCTCGCACTTACGAGCTATAACATGGCCACATGATCGATGTTTGGGTGCTTATATTTATGACGGTTGCACCATCCTGGAAGTGCTGTGAATGCCATTTGTGAAGTCGATGGAGAAGTTGGCAAGGAAGGTCGCGTGTTGTGGTATTGATGTCTCGCTTAATGACTGCACTGCTTAGTGACCAATTTTCCAGGCCTTATTGTGGTTGTAACTGGAGGACTACCTGTACAGTAAGTGAAAACCCATGAAACAAAAATAATCAAAATTAACGTTCAAACAATAAATCGGTGTTCCCCAGCTTTCAGCCCCTGGAAATTATGGGATGTAAATTCCCAGAATCCTCCAATGGACCATTTCCAGAACTCTCTAATTGGAGAAGACATGTGGGAGTTGATGTCCACCCAACTTAAAGCGTGCTGACCAAGGAATTCTGGGAGTTGCAGTCTACCTGTCTTAAAGCATTCTGAACAGAGAATTCTGGGAGTTGCAGTCCATCCTTAAAGCATTCTGAACAGGGAATTCTGGGAGTTGCAGTCCACCTGTATTAAAGCATTCTGAACAGGGAATTCTGGGAGTTGCAGTCCATCCTTCTTAAAGCATTCTGAACAGGGAATTCTGGGAGTTGCAGTCCACCCTTCTTAAAGCATTCTGAACAGGGAATTCTGGGAGTTGCAGTCCACCTGTATTAAAGCATTCTGAACAGGGAATTCTGGGAGTTGTAGTCCATCCCTCCTAAAGCATTCTGAACAGGGAATTCTGGGAGTTGAAGTCCACCCATCTGAAATTTGCCAGGGTTGAGAAACATTTTCCTAATTCTCTCGTCTCCCCCTTCTCCAATCTTCTCCAGAAGTTCCAGTAAGAAGGTCATTTACAGCCAGCCTTCCAACCGAAGCGACGTAAGTAGAAGGAGAAACTCCCCTGCTTCACCCCACCAGGAATTTGGGTCCCCAAAGGCCAATTTTGAACTTTTCGGTTTTCATGGGAGGGTGATTTCATGGGATTTAATGCCTTTTGCAGAGCTGATAATATTATTCGACTTGCGTTCTCAGTTTTTAGAGAAATGAGAATCAATGTCTTTAGAACTTCGATAATTTATATTTTTAAAGTTTCTGAAGATATCTGAATTGGGACCAAGGGGCCATCCAGAAATGCTTTCCTCTCAAGGCAGAATTTTAGAGAGATGCTATTCTGCACAATGGAAATACAGCTGGTCCTCGCTTTGCGACCACAAGGGGAATCAGAATTTCAGACACCCAGTGAGGCAAGATGGGCAGCGTATCAATTTAATAAATAAATAAATAAACATGGTCATGAAGCCAGTTACTCCGTGGCCAGATCGGATGATACAACCATGTGCACTGCACTCTTGGAGCAAATCAGATGGTTGTTAAGTGAATCATGTGGTCATTAAAAGTGAATCCAACTTCTCCAATTAACTTGCTCCTCAGAAGCCTGGTGGGAGGATCACAAATTGTGACCTCGTGGCCACAGGACGGTGCCCGCTGGTTGTCAAGGGCCCAAATCATGATTGCATAACCTTCAGAGTAGTATGACGGTCGTAACTTCGAGAACAGGTCATAAGTCGGTTTTTTTTTCAGACCGTCATAATTTCAAACTGCCCTTAAATGGATAGTCGTAAGTGGAGGACTGCCTGTAATGCTTTTAGGGCTTGAACTAAAGCATAGACAAGTGATCCTCGACTTACGACCACAATTGAGCCCAAAGTTTCTGTTGTTAAGTGAGACATTGGTTAAGTGAGTTTTACTCCATTTTACGGCCATTCTTGCCACAGTTGTTAAGTGAATCACTGCAGTTGTAAAGTCAGTCACCCGGTTCTTAAGTGAATCTGGCTTCCCCATTGATTTGGCTTTTCAAAAGGTCGCAAAAAGGGATCATGTGACACTGAGACCGTCATAAATATGAGTCGGATCACAAGACCCGGTCATAAGTATGAACCAGTTGCCAAGCATCTGAATTCTGATCACATGACCACGGGGGATGCTGCAAAGGTCGTAAGTGTGAAAAGCGGTCATAAGTCACTCTCTTCAGTGCCCTTGTAGGTTTGAATGGTCACTAAATGGAATGTTGTAAATCAAGGACTCCCTGTAAAAGGCATGCTTTGAACATTTGGGGAGAACCAAACTATTTATTTTTAGAATTAAATACAGAGAGTCCTCGACTTACGACAGTTCCTTTAGTGACGGCTTGAAGTTACAATGGCACTGAAAAAAGGACCATTTTTCACACTTACGACCGTTGCAGCATGCCCAGGGTGTGACGTGATTTACATTCGGATGCTTGACAACCTGGCTCACATTTATGACGGTCTGCAGCGTCCTGGAGTCACGTAAATTAATCCCCTTTGGCGAACCTCCTGACCTCCAGATTCACTTAACAACCGTGTTACTAATTGAACGACTGCAACGATTCACTTTAACAGCCATGGCAAGGAAAGTCGTAAGATGGGACAAAGCTCGCCGAACAAACGTCTCACTTAGCAACATAGGTTTTGGGCTCAACTGTGGTCGTAAATCGAGGATTACTTGTGTTTATTTAGGCTGTGCAGTTGTGATTATGGTAATCTGGTCACCTTTGACGGATGCTCTTTGGAGCACATACAAACCAATTTACACCTGAGAGATATTCGTTTTCCAAACTTTTTGCGTTCTGAATTCCCACAACTGTTTTTTTCTATTTATTATTTATTTATTTGTATTTATTTATTGGGCTTTGTCCAACAGAAACGAGAACAAGAATAAAAGAGGATAAAAATACAGCGACAGGGACGATAGGCCCCGTGAGTGCACTTAGGCACGCCCCCTCTACTCACCGCTTAAGTATGAAGTAAGGTCCACGGAAATCAATTTGAGACTGAAACTGTGAAAATTTGTAGCTGAGACAACTGAATCAGGCAGGGCAGTGTTGTTGAACCTTTTCGGCACCGGGTGCCAAAACGGGAGTACGCGCACTTGCGCGTGCCGGAAACCGGAAGAGCTGCTACCAGGAATGTGGCATGCACGCCCCAGGAAGATGATCTTCCGGTTTCCAGCGTTCCCATGTGCATCTGGCCGGCACACCAGAACCCGGAAAAACAATGGACGACGGTTCGGTTGCCTGGATACAGGGGTCTGCAACCTTAAACCCTCAAAGAGCCATTTGGACCCGTTTCCCACAGAAAAGAAAACACCGGGAGCCACAAAAACCCTTCCCGTGCCTGATTATTTCTGGAGCGGCCACAAAACTAGCAAATGTAGTCGAATTAAACGTTCTGTTTTCTTCTGAAACTTTTCTTTTCTTGGATTTATCCATGGTTGGCCTACCGGGGGTTGAAAAACTCAATAAATCGCTTGCCGGTGGGTGTTGCACATTGGCGGTTGTGAGGCATATTTTGAGTGACAGGGAGCTGCAGCAGAGGGGTGAAAGAGCCACATGCGGCTCCAGAGCGGCAGGTTGCTGACCCCTGCCCGTAGAAATGGCTCTTGTGTGCCACTTCCGGCATGCATGCCATCACGGAGGTAGGGCATTCCAGACTTTGACAACTCTATTACAGAAATCTTTTTTTTTTACAGTCAAGTTTTAGAACAATTTACATTGAGTTTAAAGCAGTTTGCGCACGTATTATTGCAATTAAAACAGAAAAAGTCATTTACAGGTAAAACATTACTACATATAATTTTGCATGCCATGCCTAGATCTGACCACAAGCAACGCAGTTCTAAACCGAGAATTTCAAGCCTTAGCAGGATAGGGAATTCTACTGTTATTATATCAAAATAAATTTTCCTCCTCTTGATTCTTTTTTTTTTTCAGGGTGACTTTAAACAAACTTCTTCCTTCCTGGTTTGATCGTGGCTTACAGACTTCGTGTTTTAAACTCTCTGCCCGGCTCAGGACAGCTGTAAATGTTCTCGGTGGATCTTTGTAATTAAGTGTGATTTTTATTCAACGGTGTTTTTTTTTTTTTATTAAGATATATATATATAAATATATGTATATGTATAAAATAATAGTTTGCCTTTTAAACATATTTTTTTAAACAGTTGCTATTTAAAAAGGCTGTGCTTCCATGCCTTCCTTTCAGGGATTTTCATCGTTTAGGATCGTGAGACTTTTGAGTTCTGGTACAAAATGATTGAATTCCGTAGTGTGCCTAATTTTTTTAAGGCTGATCTGTCACTCAAATTCAGTTTGAGGTAGTTATGAGTTTTAAGGACAGAGGTTAAGTGGACTCAGTTGCATTTCTGTCCTCCCAAAATCAGTCATATCCGAATCTTGGTAACTTTTAAGATGTGTGGACTTCTAACTCTCAGAATTCTGGGAGTTGAAATCCACTCATCTTAAAGTTGCCATGGTTGAGAAACACTGATCATCATCATCATCATCATCATTATAATCATCTTTTAACGACCCCATAATCCCTTGCGGGGTGGAGTCTGGGCAGCCGAATGGAGCTAGCAGAGTGTTCGAATGGCCGGATGCCTTTCCTGTCGCCAATGAGGAGTTTTGTTCAGCAGATATATTCTCATTGTGCCCAGAGAGAAAAATTTCTGCCTCTACCTAGGATTGAACTCACAGCCTCTGCCAAATTTGAACAAGAAACCAAGTCCTGCATTTTTGCATTTAATTGTGTAGCAGATAGAAAAGCCACAATGCATCTTCTGTCCATCAAGGAAGTTGTGCTGAAGGACGATTGTTAAACCTCTCTTCCTTAGGGAGAGAGTTAGACGTGCTAAAATTACTCCAGCCGTCTTAACAATATTTGCCTTAATTAATATTACGATATTCTTATACGGTTTTTTTTTTAAAAAAAATGCTGGACACTGAACTGGAAATAAACTTTTGATTCAACGAATGTGTCGTCTTAAAATTTATCTTAACCTTCCTTAGCTTTGTGTAAAATACAGCTAATCTTTGACTTAACACCAGTTTGCTTAGTGACTGCTCGAAGTTACGACACTGAAAAAGTGACTTAGGACCATTTTTCACACTCACGACCACGATTTACGTTTGGATGCTTTAGAATTGACTCACACTTATGACGGTTGCAGTGTCCCTGGGTTATGTGATCCCCTTTTGCGACCTTCAGGCAAGCAAAGTCAATAAGGCCGTAAAATGGGGCAAAACTCGCTTAACGAATTTCTCGGTTAGCAACATAAATTCTGGGCTGAATTGTCATAAGTTGAGGACTTAACCTGTATACACATCTCAAGCGTGATGTTCAGATTACAGGGAGTGCTCGACTTAACGACCGCAATTGGGACCTGAATTTTGGTCGCTAAGCAATGTGGTGATTAAAGCATATCCTCACCGAAACGGCACACATTTAAGGTCATATTTTTGACTGTTGTCATTAAGTGAATCTGATTTCCCCCATTGAGTTTGTTTGTCGGAAGGTCACAGATTGTGATCAAGGGACCAACCACAGGATGTTGCAAATGTCACAAACGCAGTTGCCAAAGGCCCAAATTGTGATCTCATGGCCACAGTTGTAATTTTCAAGGATGGGTTAGAAGCAGTGGTGGGATTCAACCGGTTCGCAACACTTCAGCCGAACCGGTTGTTAAATTGCTGGCTGGCCCCGCCCCTCCCCGCCCCTCCCTCCTTGTCTCGCCCCGCTCACCTTGACCAATGTAGTCCCGCCTGTGGCACAGCTGCTCTCTGGTTCCTTCGCTTGCCTCGACCGCGGCCCTCGCAGCCCTGCTGATCTCTGCCTGCCGAGTCTTCCTCCCTTAGCTGCCTCCCACAAGTCACTTTTTCCAGCACTTGTAATTTCAGAGCATCATTAAATGAATGGTCATAAGTCGAGGACTGCCAATAAATGCCCACATGGCCTGGTTTCAAAGGTGACGGGGGTTGTTTGGGTTTTACAAACAATTAAAATGAAGACTGGGTGTTCCCGATATTGACACACACCAAAGGTCCTTATCAAATTTATTAAGTAGCAAGAATAAACCACAGTCCGGCAAAGGTTGGCAACCAGCCCAGAAAACAAGATACGATAAGACTTTTCCAAAAATGCTCTGATGATAATTACAAGTTGTTTCCAGCAAGAAACTTACTAACTGCATGTGACTTAAATAGGCTAAGGGAGTGGCCAATTATCCTCAAGCCTTACTCTCGAGGAGACCTCCTCCTCCTCCTGAGTACTCCTGCCTTTTGGCGGCCCTGCATGCTCGAGCATTGAGGAGAGGCTCCTCCACTTCGCTCTCTCTACTTGAAGGAGCCTCTGGAGGTTCTGAAGGCCCTGACTGAGTCTCTGCCTCTGGCATCACATCCTCTTCAGCCTCCTCGCTGTCCGACGCGAGCGCAAGTTGTTGGCGCGACCCCACACCAGCCTCCTCGTCGTGGGGATGAGTCACAATCCGCGCAGGCTGCTGGCGGGCCACAACACTGGGTGGGTGGCAGTGTTCTTGCACTTACAGGCAGTCCTCGACTTACGACCAAAACTGAGCCGAAAATTTATGTTACTAAGTGAGACTGTCAGGACTTGGTGTCATCTCAAATAAACTGCATTTCAAACAAATAGTCCTTGATCAAAATCTTTCATTTATTAGGCACAACAATCGAAACTCCGACTCAATTGCAGCCAACATTGACTTCCTGGTCCAAACCCTCCCTTTCCTTTCCCCACTGCTCTGCTCCTCATTGGCCATCTTCCAAGTCACTCTGCTGTTATCTACTACTTCAGCTCAAAGGAATTTCCCCCCTCCCAACCCATCTCCTAGGGGATAGTATCTCCAGGGAAAATAAGTCGGTGAAAAGTCAAGCGTCCTCTTGCCAGATGCTCCCACCTTCTCCTTCTTATGTCAGCACTGGAGTGAATGCAGCTTGGAATGCTGACAGAGACATTTGTTTAAGTGAGCCTTGCTCCATTTTTAAGACCTTTCTTGCCACCGTTGGTAAATTGGCTTTCCCCATGGACTTTGCTCATCAGAAAGTCGCAAAAAAGGGATCACACTACCCCGGGATGTTGTCATCCGTCATAAATATGAGTCAATGAGACGATTTTGGCAAAAACTGTAATTGAGTAAAATGTATTTGAATTTGATTAATTGTGTAAGATAAGAAACAGCCAACACTCTGTTCAAAATAATAAAAAAAAAGATGTGGGTGAATGTGGGAGAGGAGAAAAAAAAATCAATGAAACTTGTTTATAAATAAAATAAATAAATAAATATGAGTCAATGGCCAACGGTCTGAATTTGGGGGACGTGCTGCAACGGTTGTACGGGTGAAAAATGGTCGTAAGTCACTTTTTTTTTTCCAGTGATGATGTAACTTGGAGCAGTCACTAAATGAACCATTGTCTACCTGTATTTTATAAATGAGGTGGCAAAGAGTGTGCGGGGTGTGTGAATTTTTGGTGTTTCTTGGTACCTTTATGTTATCGTTTGAAACCTCCCTGCTTTCTTACCATAGAGCAGAGGTCTTCAAACATGGCCGCTTTAAGACTTGTGGACTTCAACTCCCAGAATTCTCCAGCCAGCTATGCTGGCTGGAGAATTCTGGGAGTTGAAGTCCACAAGTCTTAAAGCGGCCATGTTTGAAGACCTCTGCCATAGAGTGTTGAATTGCAAGCTGGAGTGTCTGGTGGAAACGGAGGATGGTTGTGCTTTTCCACTCCCTGGACTACAGTCACAATCAGAAGTGATTGTGATAAATGTGACAAAAACCTATTAAACTCAGAAAGGAAGATGGAGGGAAGGGGGAGGGCAGCATGTCACGCAAAGGACAAAAAAAAAAAACCCCATATCTTACACTTAGGCAAGAAAACCCCAAAGTGCACATACAGACAGGGTGAAACCAGGCTTAATAGCAGTGACTGTGAGAGGGATCTTAATGGACAACCAGCTAAATAGGAGCCAGCAGTGTGTGGCAGCAGCCAAAAAAGCTAATGCTAAGCTGCATTAACAGAGGGATACAATCAGGATCAAGGGAGGTACTAATACCACTCTATAAATCCTTGGTAAGGCCACACCTAGAGTCCTGCATCTAGTTTTGGTCACCACGCTATAAAAAAAGAGGTTGAGACTCTAGAAAGAGTGCAGAGAAGAGCAACCAGGATGATGAGGGGATTGGATAAAACATGATGAACGGTTGCAGGAACTGGACAGGGCTGGTCTAGTGAAGAGAAGGACCAGGGGAGACAGGAGAGCATCTTCCAATATTTGAGGGGCTGCCCCAGAGAGGAGGAAGGGGATCAAGCTATTCTCCAAAGCACCTGAAGGCCAGGCAAGGAACAATGGATGGAAACTGATCAAGGAAAGATTCAACCTAGAAATGAGAAATTTTCTGGCAGTGAGAACAATCAACCGGTGGAACAGAAGTTGCCTTCAGAAGTTGTGGGAGCTTCATCATTGGAAGCTTTCAAGAAGAGACTGGACTGCCATCTGTCAGAAATGGTGCAGGATCTCCTGCTTGGGCGGGGGGGGTGGTTGGACTAGATGACCTCCAAGGTCCCGTCCAACACTGATAATCTGTAAATCTTCAGAAATGATCTAGAGGAGGGGATAGAACTCAGAGATTTT
Source organism: Arizona elegans (assembly GCA_022577455.1). Taxonomy (NCBI): domain Eukaryota; kingdom Metazoa; phylum Chordata; class Lepidosauria; order Squamata; family Colubridae; genus Arizona; species Arizona elegans. Next base: position 4,607,871 of record JAKOOJ010000027.1, read on the forward strand.
GAGTTGACATCAAGCTGGTGGGAACAGCCAACACTTTAGAAGACAGACTTGAACATCCAGCAAGTTGCAATTCAGAGGTGAGAAAAATGAGTTTTAGAAATTAGGTAGGAAAAACCAAATGCGCAGGTACAGAACAGGCAGTGCCTGGCTCAGCGGGAGTAACTACATGAAGGATCTAGGAGTCCTAATGGACAACCACGTAAGTTTGAGCCAGCCGTGTGCTGTAACCACCAAAAAAGCCAATGCAATCCTAGGCTGCATCAACAGAGGGATAGAATCAAGATCACATGAAGTATTAGTACTGCTTGCCTTGGTAAGGGACACGGTGGCTTGGTGGCTAAGATGCTGAGCTTGTCAATTGAAAGGTTGGCGGTTCAGCGGTTCAAATCCCTAGTGCCACGTAAAGGGGTGAGCTCCCGTGACTCGTCCCAGCTTCTGCCAAGCTAGCAGTTTGAAAGCACATAAAAAATGCAAGTAGAAAAACAGAGATCACCTTTGGTGGGAAGGGAACAGCATTCCTTGCGCCTTTGGCCTTGAGTCATGCCGGCCACATGACCACGGAGACGTCTTTGGACAGCGCTGGCTCTTCGGCTTTGAAACAGAGATGAGCACCGCCCCCTAGAGTCGGGAACGACTAGCACAGATGTGCAAGGGGAACCTTTACCTTTCCCTTTATATTGCCTTGGTATAAGACCACACTTAGAATATTGCATCCAGTTTTTTGTCACCCATGATACAAAAAAAGTTGTTGAGACTCCAGAAAGTCCCAAAGATGTTTTTTGTTTGAGAGGGGAGAGCTGAAGAAGCTTCTTCGATTAGAAGCAAAACATCTCGAAAGAAAAACAAAATAAGTCCAGTTCCTTCTTGGAACAAAAAAGCACTGGATGACTGAGAATCTCCATAGAGATTCTGGAAAGAGTGACAGATAACAGATTAACAGAGTTGGAAGGGGCCTTGTAAGCAGGAGACTCTACACCATTTCTGACTGATAACAGATGAACAGAGATGGAAGGGCAGAGCAACGAAAGTGATTAGGGGGCTGGGAGATAAAACATACGGAGAACAGTTGCAGAAACTGGATATGTCTAGTCTAACAAAGGGAAGGACTAGGGGAGACATGGTAGAGTCTTCCAATATTTCAGGGGCTGCCACAGAGAAGAGGAGGCTCACTTTCAAAGCCCCAGAGGGCAGGAGAAGAAGCAACGGATGGAAACTAATCAAGGAGAGAAGTAACCTGGAACTAAGGAGAAACTCTCCTGACAGTTAGAACAATTAATCAAACAAACAAAGATAATCAAACAACGAATCACCGAACACCTAGAAGCTAACCAAGTAATAACCAAAAGCCAACATGGGTTTGTCAAAAACAGATCATGCCAGACTAATCTTATTGCATTCTTTGACAAAGTGACAAAATTAGTGGACCAGAGGAATGCTGTCGATATCATTTACTTGGACTTTAGAAAAGTATTTGATAAAATAGACCATAACCTACTACTAGATAAAATAGAAAAATGTGGGTTAGACAGCATCACCACCAGATGGATTTGTAACTGGCTAACCAACCGCACTCAACGTGTAGTCCTCAATGGAACTGCATCTACATGGAGGGAAGTAGGCAGTGGAGTACCCCAGGGCTCTGTCTTCGGCCCAGTGCTCTTCAACATCTTCATCAATGACTTGGCTGAGGAGAGAGATGGGGAACTCATCAAATTTGCAGATGACACCAAGCTGGCAGGAAATAGCCAACATTCCGGAAAATAGGCTCAAGATACGGAAGGATCTTGACAGACTTGAACATTGGGCGCTATCTAACAAAATGAAATTCAAGAGTGAAAAAAGCCAGGTTCTACTTTTAGGGAAGAAAAACCAAATGCACAGGTACCATATATGTGGTCCCTTGCTCAATAGTGGTGACTGTGAGAGGGATCTTGGAGACCTAGTGGACAACCATTTAGATAGGAGCCAGCCGTGTGCAGCAGCTGCCAAAAAAGCCAACACAGTTCTGGGCTGCGTAAACAGAGGGAGAGAATCAAGAGCCCGTGAAGTCTTAATATCACTTTACAAGGCCTTGGTAAGGCCACACTTGGAATATTGCATTCAGTTTTGGTCACCACGATGTAAAAAAGATGTTGAGACTCTGGAAAGAGTGCAGGGAAAAGCAACCAAGATGATTAGGGGGCTGGAGGCTAAAACAGATGAAGAACGGTTGCAGGAACTGGGTATGTCTAGTTTAATAAAGAGAAGGACTAGGGGAGACAGGATAGCAGTCTTCCAATATCTCAGGGGCTGCCCCAAAGAAGAGGAAGTCAAGCTATTCTCCAAAGCACCTGAGGGCAGGACAAGAAGCAACGGGTGGAAACTAATCAAGGAGAGAAGCCATTTAGAACTAAGGAGAAATTTCCTGACATTTAAAACAATTAATAAGTGGAACAACTTGCCTGCAGAAGTTTTGAATGTCCCAACACTGGAAATTTTTAAGAAGATGTTGGATAACCATTTGTCTGAAGTGATGTAGGGTTTCCTGCCTGGGCAGGGGGTTGGACTAGAAGACCTCCAAGGTCCCTTCCAACTCATTCTATTCTATTCTATTCTATTCTATTCTATTCTATTCTATTCTATTCTATTCTATTCTATTCTATTCTATTCTATTCTATTCTATTCCATTCCATTCCATTCCATTCCATTCCATTCCATTCTTCTCTTTATTCTCCTCTCCTCTTATTATTCTATCCTATCCTATCCTATCCTATCCTATCCTATCCTATCCTATTCATTGGAAATTTGTTTTCGTTGCAGTCCACTGTCACGGATCAAAGGGAGGGGGGGATCTTTCTAGGCACCAGGCTCCCCAAGGTTTTGTCCGCAGGTTAAGCCTTCGCATTTTGTGTTTCTTGCGGCCGTCCTGAGCAGTTGTGTAAACCAGATTGATCTGTGGTTTGGCAGTTTCTCAAGCAGAGGATGGGTGTGGAATGAAGGGCAGGGAGCCCACGGAGATTGCAGACAATTGTGCAAAGAAATTCACACTTCCCCTTTGCACTAAAGGTCATTGCATTGCATTCTTTTTTTTTTCCAAAAATGGTATAGAGCCTAAGAATGGTAGTTTGCTCCTGAATGTGTCTTCACAGAGTTGGAAGGGACCTTGGAGGTCATCTAGTCCAACATCCCCTCCACCCCCCCCCCCCCGCAGGAGCAGGAGTCCCTATACCAGTGATGGTAAACCTTTTTCGGCACCGATTCCCAAACCGGAATGCCGGTGCAAGACCAGTTGCCTGGTGCACACTTGCCTGTTTTTTGGCTATTTTGGGGACTCTTTTCAGGCAGTTTTGGGGGGCTGTTTTCAAGCCATTTTTCAAACCGTTTTCTGGACTGTTTCTGGGCTGTTTCCTAGGCCATTTTCCAGGCCAAAAATGGTCCAGAAAATGTCCTGGAAAACAGTCCGGAAAACTGCCGGAAAACAACCCGGACGTCCAACTCCGCTGCTAGCTCTGCAGGCTGCTGGTGAAGCACAACATTTTCTTTCTTTTCTTTCTTTTCTTTCTTTTCTTTCTTTTCTTTCTTTCTTTCTTTCTTTCTTTCTTTCTTTCTTTCTTTATTAATTAATTGATTGATTGATTGATTGATTTACATTGGGCGTCTTCATGAGAAACATTCTCTGTTCTTTTTTTCAAAATTATGGTTTTATGGGGCTATAACGTGCAAGCGATACATAATATTATCTCGTCTCATCTCTCGGAGCACACCTGTAAAGAAGCGGCTTTTGTTTGCCTTCCAGGTGCTTCTTGGTTATAAAATATGCAAATCTTTTCCATTCCTTCAGATGACTTCTTCTCTCTCCCCCCCCCCCCCCACTTATGGTTCCATCGCTGACCTCACACTGCACCCAGTGGTGCAGAATACTATGGCCAGGCATTATGCCTGCAACTGGGGCACCATTCCCAAGCGCTCACGATCAAAATTCAGGGGCTTCGCAAGTATTTGGCAAATAGTTATGATGGTTACAGTCTCCTGGAGTTTACAGATTAGATTACAGATTAACTGAGTTTGAAGGAACCTTGTAGGTCATCTAGTCCAACCCCCTGCCCAAGCAGGAGACCCTACACCATTTCTGACAGATGGCAGTCCAGTCTCTTCTTGAAAGCCTCCAGGGATGAAGTTCCCACAACTTCCAAAGGCAACTTCTGTTCCATGGGTTGATTCTTCTCACAGTCAGGAAATTCCTCCTTATTTCCAGGTTGAATCTCTCCTTGATCAGTTTCCATCCATTCTTCCTTGTCTGGCCTTCCCTTCCTCCTCTCTGGGGCAGCCCCTCAAATATTGGATGATGCTAGCTATTTATCTATCTATCTATCTATCTATCTATCTATCTATCTATCTATCTATCTATCTATTGGTTCGATTTATATGCCACCCTTCTCCAGAGACTCAGGGCGGCTTACAATGCGTTAAGCAATAGCCCTCATACTTTTGTATATACCTGCTTAGTAGGGCTTTCGGCCCCCCCAAGCGGTACAAAGTCATCTTATTGCCCCCACAATCCGGGTCCTCATTTTACCTACCTCGGAAGGATGGAAGGCTGAGTCAACCTTGAGCCTGGTGAGATTTGAACTCGCAGTAATTGCAGGCAGCTGGTAGCTAAGTGCTACTTTAATAGCACTTTAGTCCGCTGCGCCACCAAGGCTATCCTGTCTCCCCTGGTCCTTCCCTTCCCTAGACTAGCCAGGCCCAGTTCCTGCAACCGTTCATCGTATGTTTTAGCCTCCAGTCCCCTCATCATCCTGGTTCCTCTTCTCTGCACTCTTTCCAGAGTCTCAACATCTTTTTTATAGTGTGGGGACCAAAACTGGATGCAGGACTCTAGGTGTGGCCTTACTAAGGCTTTATAGAGTAGTATCAGTACCTCCCTTGATCCTGATTGAACCCCTCTGTTAATGCAGTTTAGGATTGCATTGGCTTTTTTGGATGCCACCACACACTGCAGTCATCATTTGCAACTTTTCTTGCCAGCTTTCGGCAAGCAAACTCAATGGGAGGAAGCCAGATTTGCTTAGCGACCGCGTGATTCGCTTAGAAACTGCAGTGATTCGCTTAACAACCATGGCAAACCAGGTTGTAAAATCAGGTGTGACTCCCTGAACCACCGCTGGATTTTCATAACGACAGCAGCAAAAAAAAAAAAAAAAAAAAAAAAGTCACAAAATCACCTGCAATGACAGAAGTTCCGGTCCCAATTGTGGTCGTAAGTCGAGGACTACTCGTATGTTTTTTAGACCTGAGAATAATGGAGAGATAATGCTGAAATTACTTTCCTGCCGCAGAGTTGAGATCGGTCCTAACGAGCTTTGGGTTGCAACAGGTGTAACTTGCCTGTCTGCCATTCTAATCCTTTGTGCAAGACTCTTCCCTGAATCTGGTGACCAATCTGGCCTGCCTTCAAATCTATTCCAACATAATTGGGAAAGAGGAGAGAAGGTAGAGCCTCCCTATTTTGGCTCCTGGATTTTGGCTCCCCAAGGATGCTAATATATGTGGGGGGGGGGGGGGGAATGGCAGTGTGATTCCAGGAAAGGCAGCATGGAAAAAACACCAGTGCCAAGACAAACATCCAAGGTTTTATAAAATACACAGCCTGGTTACCTGGCCAATAAAGAATTCTATTTCTAGTTCTAGTTCTAGTTCTAGTTCTAGTTCTATATATTCTATTCTATTCTATATATTCTATTCTATTCTATTTCTATTTCTATTTCTATTTCTATTCTATATATTCTATTCTATTCTATATATTCTATTCTATTCTATTTCTATTTCTATATATTCTATTCTATTCTATTTCTATTTCTATTCTATATATTCTATTCTATTCTATATATTCTATTCTACTCTACTCTACTCTATATCTATCTATATCCATTCTCTATCTATCTATCTATCTATCTATCTATCTATCTATCTATCTTTATCTATCTAATCTCTAACTCTATCTTTCTCTATCCATCCATCCACCTATCTATCTATCTATCTATCTATCTATCTATCTATCTATCTATCTAATCTATTCTATATCTTTCTATATCCATCCATCCATCCATCCATCTACCTATCTATCTATCTATCTATCCATCCACCCATCCATCCATCCATCCATCTATCTATCATCTATCTATCTATCTATCTATCTATCTATCTATCTCTATCTATCTAATCTCTAACTCTATCTTTCTCTATCCATCCACCTATCTATCTATCTATCTATCTATCTATCTATCTATCTATCTAATCTATTCTATATCTTTCTATATCCATCCATCCATCCATCTACCTACCTATCTATCTATCTATCCATCCATCCATTCATCCATCTATCTATCTATCTATCATCTATCTCTCTATCTCTCTATCTATCTATCTCATCTATCACTCAATCATCTACCTATCATGTTTTTGCTGCAGAGTTGAAATAGGTAGGATATAGCAATATTCATATATTCCTGCGGATACAAATCCTCATAAGATTCCCCAGCCAATCAGGTCAACAGGTCATTGAATTTTGAAGGAGAATTCAAAGTCTTACAAGATTTTGAGGTGATATTACCGAAACCTCACATGATTGTTTAAAATTACGACCAGGTTTTAGCAATGGCAGCATATCAACCTTTGCTCTGTGGCAGGATTGAAGGACAAGGGAATCCAGCTGCAAGATCACATTTTCTCAACGCCTGCATGGTGAAAACATAGACGCAGGACTCTGTTTTATCACGCAACGTCTACTAACACGATGTTCTTTGCTTGGTTCTTCAGATCTTCCTCGCTGGGTTGTCCAGCAAAGTTTAGCGTTGACCCCCATGGCACAGAAAGTGGAGAATGACAAAATTGCTCTAACCGAAAAACAGATCCAGGACCTCAAGGCTGCCTTGACGACGGGGAGTTTTGACCAGCTGACCAAACGCCTACAGGATGCTTTTTCCTCCCTGGAGAACATCAGCTTAAATGTGGCCATCATTGGAGAATCGGGAGAAGACAGGGCGACCTTCATCAACACCTTTCGGGACCTCTGTGAGGAAGACGAATACCAAAAATACAAAAGGATTCCTTTTTCTTTGAATTCATTCATGTGCCTGGAGAAATCCTATTTCAGGAATCAGTTGTTCGTACTCTTGGTGTATAGGCTTTTTTTTTTATCTGAGTCCTGTTAATGTTTCTATATTTATGATTTTACTGGATTGCAAGGCGGCCAGAGTCGCTTTGGGAAAAAAAAGATGGGTAGCATGTAAATGTAGTAAAGAAAGAAAAGAGACAATGAAAACAAAAAGACTGAAACACCTCCTCCCTAGCAATCAACACCCAGATAAGCAGGGATTAACACCAGACAAACAGCCAAGCAATAAACAGCAGCCTAATCAAGGACGTGCCAAGAAAAAACAACCCTCCCACCAACAGCAACACAGCAAGTCACTAATATATCAACAGAGAACAAACCTCACTCCCTTCTAGCACTGATGATGTTAGTTACCTAGTTAGATCAGGAAGATAGACTCAAGATCCAGATGGATCTAGACAGACTTGAAACCTGGGCCCTCTCTAACAAAATGAAATTCAGTGTAGAGAAAAGTAAAGTCTTACACTTAGGCAAGAAAAACCAAAAGTACACATACAGACTGCGGGAAACCAGGCTTAAGAGCAGTAACTGAGCCAGCCCTGTGCAGTGGCAGCCAAAAAAGCTAATGTAATCCTAAACTGCATTAACAGAGGGATACAATCAAGATCAAGGGAGGTGCTGATATCACTCTATAAAGCCTTAGTAAGGCCACACTTAGAGTCCTGCATCCAATTTTGTTCACCACACTATAAAAAAGATGTGGAGACTCTAGAAAGAGTGCAGAGAAGAGCAACCAGGATGATGAAGGGAATGGAGGCTAAAACAGACGATGAACGGTTGCAGGAACTGGGCCTGGCTAGTCTAGGGAAGAGAAGGACCAGGGGAGGCAGGAGAGCATCTTCCAATAGTCAAGGGGCTGCCCCAGAGAGGAAGACGGGGGTCAAGCTATTTTCCAAAGCACCTGAAGGCCAGACAAGGAAGAATGGATGGAAACTGACCAAGGAGTGATTCAACCTGGAAATAAGGAGGAATTTTCTGGCAGTGAGAACCATCAACCCATGGAACAGAAGTTGCCTTCAGAAGTTGTGGGAGCTTCAACATTGGAAGCTTTCAAGAAGAGACCGGATTGCCATCGGTCAGAAGTGGTGTAGGGTCTCCTGCTTAGGCAGGGGGTTGGACTAGATGACCTACAGGGTCCCTTCCAACTCTGTTAATCTGTTATAATCAGGTAATACAACATCTGCAAGGAAACCACCAAGCCCAGAGAGAACCAGGATTATCTTATTTGTCGACTTCTGTATTGGCCAACCCTGTTGCTTGAAACCCTTTCACCTCCTGTGTGCAAACAGCCCCTCTTCATTTCAGGATTTCCTGCTTTTCACTTCCTTGTCTTGATGGGAGGTTGAATTTCGAAATCCAGCTGCTTAATAAAGTCGAGCGAGCAAGAAGACCAGGCTGATTGGAGCTTCCTGTTTCTTCAGCCGAAGCGATCTTCCCCATCCAGGTAAGACCGACCTGTGCTCAGGGCATTTATCAAAGAAGCATCAAAGAAACGCTCCAGATCCATCAGGTAAGTCCAAAATTTGCCAGAAAGGAGAATGGGAGTCCATTGTTGGGGTGCAGATAGAAAATCCAGGAACTAGCGTGGATTCTGCAACGCACAATACTTAAAGTGTGCCTTTTTTATTTACGGTAGTAGAAAAATGGAGACATTTGTTCAATGGGGATCGTAGCTGCATTCTCACAGCACGCTCAACCCAAGAGCCAAAGACCAGTTGAAGCCCAGCATTCATATTATTCTTATCAATCAATATAATCAATATTAAGTTTCTTATTTATTACAATATTAACCATCATTAAGGAGGTTTTTTTTCCCCTGATCTAACACACAGTGAGGATTGGTTAGTTGCATTGTAAATTCCAGAACTGAGCTGACTTCATTCCTCAGATGAAGCAAGTGGTAAGAATGCAGCCATAGAATTACAGAGATGGAAAGGTCCTTGAGGTCACCTAGACCAACCCCTCGTGCCTCTGCTTCCCATCCAATGAAGGAGACTCCGTGTCACTGGATCTGCTGACAAACTGTCTAGGAAGCTCTTGCTTTCAACTCTTCTTACAGATCTTACAGATTAACAGAGTTGGAAGGGACCTGGGAGGTCATCTAGTCCAACCCCGCCCCCTGCCCAAGCAGGAGACCCTACACCATTTCTGACAGATGGCAGTCCAGGCTCTTCTTTTTAGAGTTCACTAGTATGTCATATAAAATTCACCTCTAATAAAGCACATAGGATAACAGGCTCTTCTCTTTCCTTTATCATCATAGTTAATCTATTCATTTCTGCACAATCTAATTTTTTTCTTAATTACTTCTCCCTCCGAAGGTATATTCTCTGCTTTCCAGTTTTGTGCATAAACAATCCTTGCTGCTGTTATTACATGTATAATCAAATAAATGTTATCTTTACTCATGTTCTCTGGTAAGATACCCAATAGGAACAGCTCTGGTTTTAAATCTATACGTTGTTGTATCATTTCCTCCACCCATAACTAAATTTTATTCCAATACCTTTTCGTTTCAGGGCATGTCCATCATATGTGGTTATATGAACCTGGTAACTGGTGACATTTCCAACATTTAGCTGATTTATCTTTAAACATTTTTGCCAGTTTCTCAGGGGGCATGTGCCATCTATAAAACATTTTATATTGATTTTCCTTATATGCAGTGGACATTGTTAATTTATAATTTCTTTCCCATAGTTGTTGCCATTTATCCAATTCAATTGAATATCCAAAGTTTTTTGCCCAGGCTATCATTGTTTCTTTTACTTGTTCTTCCTCTAGTTCTATATTTAGTAAAAAATTGTAACATTTTTAAATTTAATTTAATTTAATTAATTCAATTTATATGCCGCCCCTCTCCGAAGACTCAGGGCGGCTAATTAATTTATCCTCTGTTCCCATGAGTATCTTATCAAGCTCAGTCTTCTCTAAATAAAAACCCTGTAGTTTAACATCTTTTTCATATCATGTTTGTATCTGCATATACATAAACCAATCTATTTCAATTCCCTGTTTTTCCAGTTCTTGTTTCTCTTTCAATTCCACCTTATCTGTTAATAAATCTTTATATCTAACAATATTTCCAAGATTAAAAATGTTTGGGTGAATCAAGGTTTCCACTGTGGATAACCAGATTGGTATTTTCACATAATATTTTTCTCTAACTTTTTCCCATACCAATAACAATGCATTTCTTATATAATGTCTATGAAAGTACGTCTGTATCTTACTTCTACCATATCATAAAAAAGCATGCCAACCCAATTGTAAATCATGTCCTTCCAGTGTTAATAGTCTTATATTTCTTAATTCAATCCATTCTTTCAACCATGTCAATGCTGCTGCTTGATAATATAATTCCCAGTTCGGGAATCAGAATCCTCCTCGTAATCTCATATCCTGAAGCATTTTTAATCTCTGTTGACCTCCATATCATATCTAACCTCGACCATGAGAAGTGTCGATTTGAATAAAAAGTATATTGCTTTTCTTTCAAATGCTTTTGTCTCCATACATCTTGAATACACAATTCTTCCATCATTGTAAAAAAAAAGATCTCGGCAGTATTCTTCTAGACTTTTTATTAGTCTTCGTTCTTTTATAATCCAAGTCCACAAAAATCTTTTGGGAAGTAAATCTACCTTAAAAAGCTGAGTAGCCAAGTACTTTGAAATTAAAATCCTGTTTATTCATTAAAAAAAAAAATCTGTTCTTCAGGAAAGTAGGTATCAACTGCAATTTTGAACTGCAATTTTTCTGTTTCCGTGTTTCAACCGTGTTTCAAATTGTCTGCCAAATCAAATAAAACTTTTGGTAATTTGCCAGAATTGATTTAATATTTTTCTCAGAACTCCTGCGGCAAAATCATTCGCACCCAATCCCCCATCTAATCTGAAAGATGGATTTCACAGCTTAAACCATTTAAAAACAATTACTGCTGTTTGTTGAAGCCTGGGTCTTGGCACCTGCGGCAAAAATGGAAAAACAATGGGACTCTGTTGCTGGAAATTGGCAAGAAGGTGGATTAGACATAAAGCGTGCTTAACAACGACAATCAAACAGTGCCAGTAGCATCTTCTTGGGCAATTGCACCTTTGCACAGATTCTTAAATTAAAATCTCTGCTTTTAATTCACAGATTAATTCACATTTTTTTCTAGAGGCTCCTCCACAATGAAGTCATTGGCTCTTCTGTTGCTGGCCTGGGCTGCCTTTGCAAAAGCACAACCTGCAGGTGAGTGAGTAACCGGTGGATTTGTGGGAAAGTGGCTTCTCTCCTTGGTTAGTTTCCACCAGCGGTGAAATGCTACTGGTTCAGAGCGGTTCGGGGGAACTGGTAGTAAAAAATGTTACCGGTTCGGGCAAACAGGTATTTCCGACAATCAGCTGGGCGACAATCAGCTGTGACGTGCAATTTATATTAGCCAGAATCATTGGATTTCCTGCTTTCTAGCTAATCTAAATCACGTGGCACGGCGGATTCCCCTCCCACTCGCTGTTCTACTTACCTTTGCAGATTCAGAAGGCTTCAAAATGTTCCCTTTTTAGGGCTGTGCGGCTGCACCTCAGATCCCTTAGTCCTTCTTTTCACTAAACTAGACCAGGGGTCGGCAACCTTAAACACTCAAAGAGCCACTTGGACCGACTTCCGGGTTGGCTCCGCAGCGCCATTGACGGTCTTTTCAGACCGCCGCCCCTGCGATCCCGTTGAGCCATTCTGACAGCGCTAATCAGCTGTCAAACGGCTTGAAAATCTCCCCTTCGGGAAAAGAAGGGGAGGAGAGCAGGTGGGTGAGGGTAGAGCTCCCCGAAAACCCCTGGATTAATTCCAGGGGTTAGGAGGGTGAGAGCTCCCCGTTCAGCCCACTGAAGCTCCGGATCTGGGGGGACTCTGTTTTTTTTTACAGAGCTAGGCGTTGCGTCCAATTTCTGCTGTCAAACAGAAGATTAAATGATTTCAAAAAAGCAGGCGGAACAGAAGCAGGAGGACAAGCTTTTTGCAAGTATAATACTTAACTCCGGGGATACAATGTTTCTAATTGGATTTTCTGAGCTGGAAGTAAAGATGGCGTTTCTTTGTTGCGATTTTAAAAATGAAAGTTAGAAAGGAAAGTTTTTGCTAATAGACTCGTGCTCAGAGACTGGTTTTAAGTTGCTGGAATAGATTTTGAAGAGCTGTTTGGGAAAAGATTATTTCGTTTGGTGATTTATAAAGAAATTGCTGAAAGCTGCTCAAAAGGATGGCTCTGACTTTATGATTTTATGGTTGTGGGAAGAAAGAAAATCTTTTTAAAATAAAATGGCTTCTAAGAAAGGAGATCCTGAAAGTGCTGGAAGCTATTTGGAGGTCTCAGAAATGAAACAGTTGTCTGATTTACAGAGTTATAAGGATTTTGATGCAGAATTTACAGACTTTATAAAAGAAGCCATGAATAATCATACTGCAGCTATAAGTAATCAAATAGCAATTCTTAAAGGGATAACAACAGAAATGACTGAGGAGACAAAAACAAATACGGAGCATGATGACAATTCAGGAGATATTCTGATTGCAGCAGAGAAGGTGGAAGAATCTTCTCAAGAATTTTCGAGCTTATTCTCTGCTCTTTTTGGAAAAATTGATAGAATCTTTCAAAATTATGACTTGGTTTGGAAAAAAGTAGTAAATGACCAGACTTTCAAAGTTCCAGAAGATGAAGGAGATTTGCTAGTGGCATTTATACATTTAATAGAAAAGAAACAACTGAACTTTTTTTCACAAACTCTTGACAAACTTTGGTCCTACAGACGAAGGAATGAACTGATTCATATAAGCAAGAAGAGGCGATTTGGGGGCTCTAAGTCAGAGGAAATTTTCTCAAAAAGGGGACAATCTTTGCAGTTACATCAACCTCAAATTAAAATGAAAAACCTCCTCAAAATAGAAGTAGGAGGGATGCAGAAAGACTGGAAAAAATATAAAAAGAAAGCAAGAATGGAAGATTAACCTTTTCTTTTGGCTTTGCAGTTGTTCTACTTATGGTTAAAAATGATTATGTTTTAGGTGTTATAACTACTGAGGGGGAAAAAGTTTAAAGTTAAATATTGATTTTTAAATATGATGTGTGCTGTTACAGATAGTGAGTTGCGGTAAGTAGTTACCTTAAGAATTAAGAGCTGTCTCCTTAAGAGATTGCATTGTGGGAGATGTAGTGAGAGATGTTTTACTCATTCCTCGTCAGGGAAGATCATCGCAACTATCTGCGCTTCCTGTGGTTCAGCGACGAACAGCACAACCAACAGGTCACAGAATACAGAATGCGAGTGCACGTCTTTGGGAATGGTTCTTCCCCTGCTATCGCCAACTATGGTCTGCAACACACCGCTCGCATAGGAGAGACCAGGTATGGTTCAGATGCCAGGCGCTTTGTGGAGCGAGACTTCTACGTTGATGACGGCTTGAAATCTGTACCCACTCCAGCAGTAGCCATAGACTTGCTAGGCAGAACACGTCAGATGCTAGGTGCACACCACCTCAAGCTGCACAAGATTGCATCCAACAGCGAAGAAGTGCTAGCAGCCTTCGATCCTGAGGACCACGCCAAGGGATTGCAGGACCTCGATTTTAGCACTGACACTCCCCTTATCCAACGGAGCCTCGGTCTGTGTTGGGACTTGAAGAAAGACGTTTTCACCTTTAGAGTCCCAGCCCAGAAAACCGCCTTCACAAGGAGAGGAGTTCTGTCAACAGTGAACAGTCTGTTCGACCCTCTAGGATTTGCTGCACCGATAACAATTCAAGGGAGGCTCCTTCTACGTACGCTGTCCGAAAGCACCAATGACTGGGACGAACCGCTTCCACAAGAACAGAAAGACAATTGGGAAATATGGCGTACCTCCCTGAGCTGCCTCCAGAATGTCCACATACAGCGCATGTATGTTACCCGCTCACCAACCACCGCACCGAAAAGGGAACTGCACATCTTCTCAGATGCATCAGTGACAACTATAGCAGCCGTGACATACATCAGGGTCTACGGCGGGGAGAGCAACATTCATGTAGGCTTCGTCATGGGAAAAGCGAAACTAGCCCCACGACAAGGTCACACCATACCAAGACTGGAACTCTGCGGTGCCGTACTAGCTGTGGAGCTTGCAGACTTAATAAAGAAGTCTATGGACCTTGAATTCCAATCCACCACCTTCTACACTGACAGCAAAGTAGTGTTGGGTTACATTCACAACCAAAGCAGACGTTTCTATGTCTATGTCAGTAATAGAGAACAGAACATGATGCATTAATGGTTGAATGTAAGATTAATCTTTTTTGGTTTTCTAGTTTATGTATTAATGGTTAATTATGTTGATGATTATCTTTTAAAATTTTAAAAGTTGGAGGGAGGAATAATGAAGGGGGGAAATTTAGAAACTTAAAAAATGTAGAAATTTAATTAGTGAATACCTAAGGTTTATTTTTTGTTATGATATTTCAAAATATCTGAACTTTGAGAAAAGTAGGAGGGGGAAAAATGTTTTTGCAAATCAATTGAATACTTTACTGATATATTAAGAGAATTTTTAAGGTTTGAATGTTTAATATTTGTTAATCGTTTTAAAACTCTTAGAGTTATTGGATTATACGCTACTTTGAGTCTATAAAAAGGGAGGTTGATAAAATTGTAAAAGGGGAGTTAAGGGGTCTTGGGAGTTATTAAATCTTGCAGTTAGCTAGTTTATTTTAGCGAATGTTTGGTGAAATCTATGCCCTGTTTTTGTTCTGGGAAGTCGGGGGTGGGGGGTGGTGAGGAGGGGGTTGAAGATTGAGTTTACCAAGGATTGATTTTTTTTTCTTTTTCTTGATGATAGTTTGAATGAATGTTTATATTGTATACTTGTTTGATCAGAAAATAAAAACTTTTTATTAAAAAAAAAAAAAAGAGCCACTTGGACCCATTTCCTACAGAAAAAAAAAAACACACCAGGAGCCACAAAACCTGGGTGGGCGTGGCCAACTCAATGTCACTATGGACATTGCCCCAGCTATGGATCCCAAAGAACACAGCACACACAAACTCTGAACAAAACTTAGTTTACTCAAATAACGCAGTTTTAGCAAATGCCGGCTGTTAATAAGCATTCTTAACAGCCTGCCAGAATTCCACAGATAAGATAGTCAGAGTCTTACTGGAGTTGGCAGAAAGCCCAGAAGCAAGGCAGAGAAATCCCAACACGATGATTAACAAACTAAAGTTGTTTCCTGCAGTTTGTTACAAGCTGCGCTCTTTCTTAAGTAGGCTAAGGGAGAGTGCAGGAGCAAAGCTGCCCCGTAGCTGACTTCACGCCACAGCCTTCTCTTCCTGCCGCTTTGGGCTGGAGTCCCAAAAAGAAATAAGAGGGCCGTGGCGAATCAGTGATGGGACAGGGAGCCATGGCAGAGGGCCCAAAGAGCCGCTTGTGGCTCTGGAGCCATGGGTTGCCGACCCCTGAACTAGACATACCCAATTCCTGCAAATATTCACCATACATTTTAGCTTCCAGTCCAGAGATGAAATCCAGCAGGTTCTGACAGGTTCCGGAGAACCGGTAGCGGAAATTTTGAGTAGTTCGGAGAACCAGCAAATACCGCCTGTGGTTGGCCCCAGAGTGGGGTGGGAATGGGGATTTTGCAATACCCTTCCCCCAGAAGTAGGGAGGGAATGGGGATTTTGCAGTATCCTTCCACTGGAGTGGGATGGGAATGGGGATTTTGCAGTATCCTTCCCCCAGGAGTGGGGAGGGAATGGGGATTTTGCAGTATCCTTCCCCCAGGAGTGGGGAGGGAATGGGGATTTTGCAGTATCCTTCCACTGGAGTGGGGTGGGAATGGAGATTTTGCAATATCCTTCCCGCAGGAGTGGGCAGGGAATGGGATTTTGCAATATCCTTCCCCTGCCACGCCCACCAAGCCACACCCACAGAACCAATAGTAAAAAAATTTGGATTTCACCACTGCTCCAGTCCCCTAATCATCTTTGTGTTCTTCTCTGAACACTTTCTATAAATTATTTCATCATTATTAAAATGATAATATATACCGTAATTAAAAGAACTGTTTTCATCAATACTCAGCATTGGCTTATATCGCAGGGCAAATTCAGCACAGAAAGCGGGAATTCCGTAGTGTCCCTGGGCAGGATAAGGAGAAAATGGATCAGAATATTATCTTGATATGTAAAATGCATAATTCTGAAAAATGCACAAAAGAGGTAGTCCACCACCGTCTCACTTAGCAACAGAAATGTTGGGCTCCAGCTGGTCGTAAATCGAGGACTATTAATGGAAACTAACCAAGGAGAGAAGCAGCCGGGAATTAAGGAGAAACTTCCTAACAGTGAGGACAATTAACCAGTGGAACAGCTTGCCACCAGAAGTCGTGGATGCTCCATCATTGGAGTTTTTTAAGAGGAGGCTGGACAGTCACTCGGCTGAAATAGTATAGGGTCTCCTGCTTGAGCCAGGGGTTGGACTAGAAGACCTCCAAGGTCCCGTCCAGCTCATTCCTTCTATTCTACTACCTGCAGTCTTATCTTTTTAATATTATCAGCTGCCCAGACTCAGGCCCAGCAAACAGAAATAGAAGTCATGCCCAGGGCCCAATGGGTACAGAGCATCCTTCTGGCTTTTTCATTGAGTTTACGCTTCGTTGCATGTTGTCTCGACAGCTGGCAGCAGCTGCATCACCACAGCCAAGGAAGACCTGCTGGACCTACTGATGAAATGGGAAACGGGGTCTTCCTGCCATCCCTCCCAGCCAGGCCATCCCCAGAAGCTGTACGGGAGTTGCAAGGAAATCAAGGCTGCCCTGCCAGAGTCTTCAGGTGAGCAAAGAGGCCGCTTCATCCCCATCAAATCTCTCCGTTTCTGGGTAATTTCAGTCCATCGTAAACTCCTTTGCGATAAATGGGTCTCTCTCCCTCCCTCCGGTTTCCTCCCCAGTGCAACAGAGTTTGCAAGAGAGCGCCAGAAATGTCAAAATGTTGACCACAAATAGGGGATTGAAGGCCAACCTTGACTTGATGGGCATTGGGAGGCACGGAAAAGAGAGGAGGGGGCTTTGACTTCACATTCGTGGTTGCCGTTTTGATTTTATGAGACACACACAAACACACAATGGACATCCCTGCCGTGGTCAATCTGTATTGCCCAGGGCAGTATTAGTACCACTCTATAAAGCCTTAGTAAGGCCACACCTAGAGTACTGCATCCAGTTTTGGTCACCCCACTATAAAAAAGATGTGGAGACTCTAGAAAAAGTGCAGAGAAGAGCAACCAGGATGATTAGAGGGCTGGAGGCTAAAACATACAATGAACGGTTGCAGGAACTGGGCCTGGCTAGTCTAGTGAAGAGAAGGACCAGGGGAGACAGGAAAGCATCTTCCAATATTTGAGGGGCTGCCCCAGAGAGGAGGAAGGGGGTCAAGCTATTCTCTAAAGCACCCGAAGGCCAGACAAGGAAGAATGGTTGGAAAATAATCAAAGAGGGAAGCAGCCTGGAATTAAGGAGAAACTTCCTAACAGTGAGGACAATTAATCAGTGGAACAGCTTGCCACCAGAAGCTATGGGTGCTCCATCACTGGAGGCTTTTAAGAAGTGACTGGACAGTCACTTGTCTGACATAGTATAGGTTCTCCTGCTTGAGCAGGGGTTGGACTAGAAGACCTCCAAGGTCCCTTCCAACCTGGTTATTCTGTTCTGTTTTTCTGGGGAGCTTCTGGTTGAACTTCCGGTGTCTTCGGTGCGAGATCTGCAACCTCTGTGGGTCCGTTCCAAGCTCTCCCTGTTAGGGGCTTCACTAGAAGCCATAGCCACCTTGGAGGGGTGATGAAGTAAAGGGGGACCGCCTTGCAGGTTGAGGGGAGCCGCATCTCCTCTCCCTGACTCAGAAAACCCCCTCATCCGAAGACTAAGAGCAGCGGCAGTCAAAATGGCTGCCATGAAGCCAGGGAACAGCCAGAACCATAAGTTTGTGCAGGAGTAGAGAAATGTTGAATGGTGTGTCGTCTGGGTAAGAAAAGATTTACAGCTGAAGTTGGATCCCACAAAAAAATTTAAGGGGAATACCTTTTAGAACAATTTGCTACAGCAGCGTGCAACTATTGTGTGAAAAAAAAGCATATTGGAAATTTAAAGAAGTAAGTATCTGTTTAAAAAGAAAATTAAGTGGATAATGGAATCCCCAAAATAAAAGGCATGATATTAAGAAGGCATATTAAGATGCTGGAACTATAAACCTACCTTTTCTTCAAACAACTGAGCTATAAGATAAACTAAGCAAGAGAAATAGACTGGGTGTGTCAAAATAAAAGTAAAATAGGAGCAGGAGTCACAACAAAAGCAGAGGAAGCAAAGTGAAGTAAAGAGCACCATCTGCTGATGATAGTAAATTTTTGTGACTCGAGAGCAAATATTGAAATGGAGGGAATAACCATTGAACGATGTATATTTTCTTTCTAACCACTGGAGACTGGAATATTAAAAGAAAAAGAATTGGTGTCTGGACCCCTAAATACTATTGAATATACAAAAATGACTTGAGGAGTGGAGGATCCCTGAAGTAACTAACTGATTTGATTAGACATTGATGAGACATTTAAACTTGATTAGGAGGTCTGGTTTCTGAATGGATGATTGAGGAGACTTAAATGCAATGGAGTTAATAACTCAAAATAACAAAGACGTTAAGGACCTTATCCTGGTGGAAATATTGGACCGTATAGATAGAAGACTGGAAAATTGTATACAAGAGATGAAGAGTAAAGATCAGGACAAGAAGGAAAAAATGGAATTATCAACTGGAATAGAAGGAGAATTAGAACTGAGAAACCAGCAAACAGAAGATAGCAAGGAGGAGACACGATTAAAATGAATAAGAATTGAGGAATTAAAACAGGGGGAAAACACTTTAAAAGATTTAAAAAAAGAAATGGGAGGGACAAGAAGAGGCTTGGGGGGATATGATAGGATTTAGAATAGAAAGCTCTCAAATTAAACAGTGGGAATTTGGGCAAAGAGGAAAAATTAAATTATGGATTCAGAATATAAATCTCGAAGTAGATGGAATGAAAGACTTAAGAGGAAAAGAGAGGAAACAAGTTTTTAAAAGGTAGGATTAAAGGAAGGGATGTGGATAAGAGATAATGGTTAAGGGGAGAAAAAGAGTTAAAGATATGTCAGGATTATATGGTAATAATTGTATTAATATTAGAATGATATGGTTGAATTATAGTATTATTAAAAGTAGATAAAATATGACTCAGGTAGGTAAAGTGAAAGTAGATATATCTACCGGTATGTGTATTAAATAAATTTTAAAATATATAGAAAGGAAGAGTTAGAGAATGGGAATATGAATGATAAAACAGAGTATCATGTCTTTGAATATAATAATATGGAAGGAGGGGAAAAGAAAAACATTAGTGAAAGTTTAGAATAGAACGGTGTAAAGCAATGTGTCACAAACTTAAATAAGAAAGAAATATGAAAAATAGACACAAAGAATGAAAATAGTAGTAAGCGTGAAATGTGAGGATGTAAGAAATTGATATTTAGATGGTATGCTGTTTGATTAATGAAGTGATGTTAGTATAAAAAGAATATATATATGTGTGACTAGAATGATGATGTGTATAAAATTATTAACATGAAGATTAATTAATATTGTGATGATAGTATAATTATGATGATGATTATTAGCAATATATGTGTAAGTGATTAAGTCTGTTTCTTTGATTTTTGAATGCAATTTAAAGAAGCTGTATGATTATAGTTGAAAGAGATATTAATTGGAAAATACACCATATTCTATAGGTATTGGGAATATTATATGCAACAACGAAAAGAGAGAGGGAAATGGAGGGGAGTGGAAAGGAGTAGGAGAGGAGGGGAGAAAGAGTAAGGGTAGAGAGGGAAAAGGAGAGAGGGGAGGAGAAGAGTAGAAAGGGAAGGAGAAGAAGAGAGAGGGGAAATAGAGAGGGGACAGGAGAAGGAGAGAAGGAGAAAGGGAAGGAGAGGAAAGGAGAGGAGAAGGAAGAAGGGAAGGAGAGAGAAGGAGAGGGGAGGAGAGAAGAGAGGGAGGAGAAAGAAGAGGAAAGGAGAGGGATGTTGTAAAAATGAGTGAAATATGGTGTACAGGAGAAAAGAAAACAGACGGACAATTTCGTGTGTTTTTTTTCTTGAGAGTTATACTATTGAAACTATAGCAAAAGATAATACGGATGCTAAAGCACATCCGTTTAGATATTATTGAATACTAGCTAATATTTATATGAAAATTAAAATTTTGTGTAAAAGGTAGGAGTAAATAATATGAAATAAGGAAAATGGAATGTAATCATTAGGAATATGTTTATATGTATTGAGATGTATGATACTCAAACATCGTGCCATTCACACAATGATATGTATAAATTATTTAAAAAAGAAGAAAGAAGGAAGAGGAGGAGGACAAATGGAGGAAGAAGAAAGGAGGAGGAAAGGAGAGAAGGAAAGGAGGGGAAGAGGAAGAGGAAGAAAGAAGGAGGAAAGAAGAAGGAGGAAGAGGGAAGGAGAGGAGGCGGCGGAAGAGGAAGAAAGAAGGAGGAGGAAAAACGAAGGAGAGGAGGAGAGGAGGAGGAAGAGGAGAAGGAAGAAATGAGGTAGAGGACAAATGAAGAAGGGGAGGGCAAGGAGGAGAAGGAAGGAAAGGAAGAGGAGGAAGGGAGGAGGAAGGAAGAAGAGGAGGAGGAGGAGGGGCGAGGAAGAAGACTGTGGGGTCCTTGGTGCTCTCTGAGCTTCTTTTCAGCCCCCAGATGTTTCATTATCCAACCAGGTAACATCCTCAGTGCTAGAAGGGAAGGGGGGTTGCAGAGAGGAGGAGGAGGAGGAGGAGGAGGAGGAGGGGGAGGGGGAGGAGGAGGAGGAGGGCATTTTGAAATATCAACCATTGATCACAAATGTACAGTATATATATCTATATCTGCTGTGTGGCAGATGGACTGTATATCCTGAGGAGTGAAGATGGTGAGATCTACCAGACCTTCTGCGACATGTCCACCAACGGAGGCGGCTGGACGCTGGTGGCCAGTGTCCATGAGAACAACATCTTTGGGAAATGCACTGTTGGCGATCGCTGGTCCAGCCAGCAAGGCAACAATCCCAACTACCCCTACGGAGATGGAAATTGGGCCAACAATAACACCTTTGGATCCGCCATAGCAGCCACGAGCGATGACTACAAGGTAGGAGGAACTCATTTCAGGGGAGAGGAAAGCAAAGCAAACTTTTTTAGCCCCAGGCCAAACTCAGTCTCAAAGAGATGGTAGCAATAGGCAGCGTTGGGAATAGTGTCTAATACTTGGTGCAAAAAACAGCAGATGTTGTCCATCCAGTTTCATTGATGTAGACCTCAACATCTGTGGTCCCCTTGAACCTAAATGTGGTAAGTCTGAAGATGGGCACAGAATGCCCTGACTTGTATTCAGTTGGGCACACGTGGCTGTAGACTTATACAACAACAATTAAGTTGTATTTCTGGGGTGTGCCTTACTTCATAAGCTTAACCCAGTTGGAAGGGAGCTTGGAAGTCTTCTAGTCTTCTAGTCCAACCCCTTGCTCAAGCAGGAGACCCTAGACCATTCCAGACAAGTGGATGTCCAGTCACTTCTAAAAACCTCCAGTGATGGAGCTCCCACAACTTCTGGAAGGAAGCTGTTACACCAATTAATTGTTCTCCCTGGCAAGAAATTTCTCCTTAGTTCTAGGTTGCTTCTCTCCTGGACCAATTTCCATCTGTTGCTTCTTGTCCTGCCTTCGGGTGCGTTGGAGCACCAGAAGGCAGGACAAGCTTGACCCTCTCTTATTAATGCTTCAAGAGATGTTTCTAGTCAACGGGGGAAGGGAAGAGGTCACCCTTATGGAGTGTTGCTAAAGTCAACCCATAATCTTTACGTCCATGAAGAAAAGCAGATGAAGTGGACAAGTGACAGTCCTTCTCCAGGTGTTGTGTCATATCAATGTGTCTTTCTACAGAGTCTCAGCTTTCAGAGTTCCTCAAAGGGTCTTAGAAAGGGACTCTTGAAGCTCCCTCCAGTGTCATCAACCGTCTCTCCTCTTTTCCAGAACCCAGGCTACTACGCTCTTAGAGCCCAAGATATCTCCATATGGCATGTTCCCAACAACACCCCGATGAAGAAATGGCAGGACGCTTCCTTCTTGAGATACCACACCGAGACAGGCTTCTTGTCTGACCTAGGGGGTAACCTTCTCCGGCTCTATGAGGTGACCCCAATCGACCTGATTTTTCTGCCTGTTGACTCACCAAATATGACTGCGTCCGTCTCTTGGACCTGATCTGGCTGATCCTAAAATGCTAAATATGCATTGGTTGGTTGATTGATTGATTGATTGATTGATTGAATGATTGAATGAATTCGTAGCAACGTTAGGCTTTGGTGGTTGGTTGAGAGACCATCAGAATCCCAGAATTGTGTCTTAGAAGTAGGAAGGGGAAGAAGACATCTCAAAAGAGGATCAAAGCCAACTATTCCATCTTGACACTCAGAAAACGTCTAGTTGGACCTTCACTTGGTCATCAGGGTACAAGAAGTTACCACGAATTAAACTCAGTTTTGATGACTGATGACCTTGATTCATCTCAGAGTCCTACAGTTGGGTTGAAGAGGACACCATAAAACATCTTCATCTTCTGCCTGCTTTGCTGATGGAGTGGTCATGCATGAAAATAATCCAACTGTGATTTGTTTTCCAGAAATATCCGGTGAAATATGGTGCTGGTAGCTGTCCAAACGATAACGGCCCCGCTATCCCTATTGTTTATGATGTTGGTGATGCCCAGAAGACTTCAGAATTGTACTCTCCCAATGGACGGAGTAAGCATCCTTGCCTCGGTTAGAGGACTGCCCCACAATACGGGGGGTTGGACCACCTATGACTCCTAGGCTAGGACATCCTCTTTTGAAGCTAAGATCCAGGAGGAAGGTAAAGGAAGGAGCTCCTTTCCAAAATTGGTGGCCCAGTTCCAATCTCTTCTTTAAAACTTCCAGTGTTGGAGCATTCACAACTTCTGAAGGCAAGCTGTTCCACTTATTAATTGTTCTAACTGTCAGGAAATTTCTCCTTAATTCTAAGTTGCTTCTCTCCTTGATTAGTTTCCATCCATTCCTACTTCTCCTGTCCTCAGATCCTTTGGAGAATAGCTTGACCCCCTCTTCTTTGTGGCAGCCCTTCAGATATCGGAACACTGCTATCATGTCTTCCTTAGTCCTTCTTTTCATTAAACTAGAGATACCCAGTTCCTGCAATGGTTCTTCATATGTTTTATCCAGTTCCCTAATCATCTTGGTTGCTCTTCTCTGCACTTTTTCTAGAGTTACCACATCTTTTTTACATCGTGGTGACCAAAACTGAATGCAATATTCCAAGTGTGGCCTTACCAAGGCCTTGTAAAGTGGTATCAACACTTCACGGGCTCTTGATTCTATCCCTCTGTTTATGCAGCCCAGAACTGTGTTGGCTTTTTTGGCAGCTGCTGCACACAGCTGGCTCCTATTTAAGTGGTTGTCCACTAGGACTCCAAGGTCCCTCTCACAGTTACTACTATTGAGCAAGGTACCACATATACTGTACCTGTGCATTTTCTTTTTCTTGCCTAAATGTAGAACCTTGCTTTTTTCACCATTGAATTTCATTTTCACTGCCACAGTGGTGCAGTGGTTAGAGTGCAGTACTGCAGGCTACTTCTGCTGACTGCCGGCTGCCTGCAATTTGGCAGTTCAAATCTCACCAGGCTCAAGGTTGACTCAGCCTCCTGTCCTTCCGAGGTGGGTAAAATAAGGACCTGGATTGTTGGGGGCAATATGCTGACTTTGTAAACTGCTTAGAGATGACTGTAATGCACTGTGAAGAGGTATATAAGTCTAAGTGCTACCGCTATTGCTATTTTGTTAGATAGCGCCCAATGTTCAAGTCTGTCAAGATCCTTCTGTGTCTTGAGCCTATCTTCCGGAGTGTTGGCTATTCCTGCTAGCTTGATGTCATCTCCATTGATGAGTTCCCCATCTATCCCCTCATCCAAATCATTGATGAAGATCTTGAAGATACCTCCCTCCGTATAGATGCAGTTCCATGTTGCAGTGCAGTTGGTCAGCCAGTTACGAATCCATCTGGTGGTGGGTCTAACCCACATTTTTCTATTTTATCTAAGAATAGAATAGAATAGAATAGAATAGAATAGAATAGAATAGAATAGAATAATATATAGAATGGAAAAGGAGAAGAGAAGAGAAGAGAAATAATAGAAGAGAAGAGAGAATAGAATAGAATAGAAGGAAGAGAGAATAGAATAGAATAGAATAGAATAGAATAGAATAGAATAGAATAGAATAGAATAGAATAGAATAGAATAGAATAGAATAGAATAGAATAGAATAACAGAGTTGGAAGGGACCTTGGAATAGAATAGAATAGAATAGAATAGAATAGAATAGAATAGAATAGAATAGAATAGAAGTCGCCAACTGGTGGTCTGTGGACCCCTGGTGGTCCACGAGAAAATTTTGGTTAATTAAATTTTGGAAAATTATTTGCATTTTTATATTGCACTAAATCAGGGGTCCTCAAACTACAGCCCCTCAGCCGGATACATGCAATGAACGGTTGTGTTGCTGCAGAGAGTCTCCCCCTTCGAGGTCTTCTTCTGTGGGTCGGAGGGAGGCAGAAATTCCGACTTGGTGTCTGCTTCGGCCTCCTGGTGGGGGGCTTTGGGCGAAGGCTGGAGGGAAGCACCACTGGTAGCGAAGAGCCGGAGGGCCTCGTTCTAGTGGGACTGCCTCATGGCCTGGAACTGACTGACCATCTCAGGCTGCTGAGCCTCCAGGTGCCAGCACCTGGCCTTGCACTTCCACAGGTCTTCCCTCTGCTTGGAAAGCCTATGCTCCTAGTCCTCAGTGAGGTGCTTCTGCCGAGCCTCCTTCTCGGTCAGATCCAATTTGAATTGAGCCAGCTGTTTTGCCAACTCTTTCGCAATGGTGGCTGCTTAGCTCCAACAACTGCTTCCTGTTGGGGCCCTAAGGAGCCTTGGAATGCAGGCGAGGAGGGGCTGGGAGGGGAGGGGCAAGTAAAGGCCAATGAGGTGCCCCTCAACGTGAGTGACATTGAGTTGACCATGCCCACCCAGTCACATGACCACCTAGCCACACCCACCCAGCCGGTCATTAGGCAGATCTTATTAGTGGTCCGCAGGATTTAAAATGATGAATTTAGTGGTTCCTGGGGTCCAAAAGGTTGGTGACCCCTGGAATAGAGGTTATGGTCTACTTTATCTAATGCTTTACTGAAGTCCAAGTAAATTATATCGACATCATTCCTCTGGTCCACTAGTTTTGTCACTTTGTCAAAGAATGCAGTAAGATTAGTTGGTGTAGAAAGCAGATTGAGCAGTTTAGGCTAATTATGTATCTTATCTTGGGGGGACATTTCATACCCCTTCAAATGTTCAGCTGTTAGAAAACAGCAATAGAAAGAGGCTGGCACAGGGTTTTGCAAACTTGACCACTTCAAGAAGGGGGGACTTCAGTCCCTGAATTCCCCAGCCAGCATTGTTTAAGAGGAGTGGACTTTAACTCCCAGAATTCCCCAGCCAGTTTGCTTCAAGATAGGTGAACTTCAGTTCCCAGAATTTCCCAGCCTTTATGTTTAAAGATGGGTGGACTTCAGCTCACCAACAGGCTGTGGGGAATGCTGGGAGTTGAAGTCCCAGATTGTCAACTGTCATCAACCAAGATTGTGAAAATAATTACGATCCTCCCAACCACATTTAATATCTCTCTTCTGTTTCTCAGCTGAATTTGTCTCTGGCTTCGTCCAATTCCGGGTGTTTAATAATGAAAAGGCAGCGTTGGCTCTCTGCTCTGGCATTAAACTCACCAGGTGCAACTCAGAACATGTGAGTATATCCCGGCCTTCCCAAAAAACATCCAGCTTGAGTATCCAAATAAAAGTCCAGGATCATTTCATTTCTGAAAACCTTACTGTTTCTTGAATACGTGGCATGGTAATGGCGAAGTAAAACTCACTCTGCAATTCCAAGGCATCAGAACATAATATTTAACAATGATTTTCCCAGCCAAACCCCCAGACTTCCCCTTAGCTCACGTAAACAAGTTTTCTTTTTCTTTCTTATGGGAACCATCTGCCTTCTTCTTCACACCTGCTAAAATGTCCTTGAAAAGCTTCCAGACTCCCCTCACCAGCTTCACTGGAACTGGAGAAGTTTCGTTTCTCTAACTAACCCATTCGTAATCAACACCTCCCCACCACCCACCTTACTCTAAAGGCAAGATGAAACAAAAAGGCACATAGCTGCCACGTTTTTCACTCTTGACACACATGTAAACCAGGGACTTACATACATCCTTTTGAGCTGTGCTTTTCATTCCTAGAACTCCGAATTCCTAGGATGCTGGATTTGTGTGTGTGTGTGAGAGAGAGAGAGAGAGAGAGTTTTGCACCCTGTCATCCATGCAAACAGCATACTGTGGCATTTCAGAACATAGAACATAGAATCCTCAGCTTGGAAGGGACCTCGGAGGTCCTCTAGTCCAACCCACTGCTCGAGCAGGAGAATCTATACCGTTTCAGACAAATGGCTGTCCAGTCTCGTCCGGAAAACCTTCAGTTTTTGGAGACTTCTGGAGGCACTGATTAATTGCTGTCACTGTCAGGAAATAGACAAGATGCTTAACTCCCTTTCTTCCTCCCTTAGCACTGCATTGGAGGAGGGGGCTTTTTCGCGGAAGGAAACCCCCGTCAATGTGGTGATTTTGCCGCCTTTGACTGGGATGGCTACGGGACTCACCGCGGATGGAGCAGTTCACAAACCATCGTGGATGCGGCCGTGCTGATCTTCTACCGCTGAGTCAGCAGCCGAATCAGAATCCGGAGACGGAGACGGAGGCGCAGAGAAATTTACGATTAAAACACAGAATCTGACAACGCTTTGCAACAAAAATAAAAGCAGAACATTAAAATTTGGCCTGTTTTGTCTTTCTTTTTTCAAAGTAATCCTTGCCATTAAAGTTTACAAATGCAAAGATAAGGAAACAATAAAAAGCAAGAAAAATATAAAAAGAAAAAAAAATGCAAAATGTAGAAATCAAGGGAATGGAGGTAAGAGAGGAAAGATATAAACTACAAGCATTTGCAGACGATTTGGTGTTTATTGTAGAAGAACCACTAGAGACAATTCCGAAATTGTTAAAAGAGAGAGAGGATAGATAGATAGCAGTGTGCAGTGGCAGCCAAAAAAGCCAATGCAATCCTAAATTGCATTAACAGAGGGATACAATCAAGATCAAGGGAGATACTAAAGCCACTCTATAAAGCCTTACTAAGACCACACTTAAAATGTTGCATCCAGTTTTGGTCCCCACACTATATAAAAGAGAGGACTCTAGAAAGAGTGCAGAGAAGAGCAACCAGGATGATGAAGGGACTGGAGACTAAAACAGACGATGAACGGTTGCAGGAACTGGGCATGGCTGGTCTAGGGAAGAGAAGGACCAGGGGACACAGGATAGCAATATTCCAATATTTGAGGGGCTGCCACAGAGAGGAGGAAGGGGGCCAAGCTATTTTTTCCAAAGCACCTTTGAAAGCCAGACAAGGAAGAATGGATGAAAACTGAACAAGGAGAGATTCAACCTGGAAATAAGATGGAATTTTCCGACAGGGAGAACAATCAACCAATGGAACAGAAGTTGCCTTTGGAAGTTGTGGGAACTTCATCTCATCGAGATGAAGAGATAAAAGGGATAAAAGTTAAAAAAGAAGAGTATAAATTGCAGGCCTTTGCAGATTGGGCAGAAATGAATAGATTAAACTCTGATGATTAAAGATAGAGAAGACTCAGAATATTTTAAAATATGGAATGATTTTTATTATTGGTTGGAAAAGAGATATAAATGATTAATTATATAAGTATGCATAAATATGTGATGAGTAGAATATTGTGTTAGTGATGAAATGATATTGTGGACGGGATAAGGATCAAGAGAGAAGAAACGACAACTATATAGAAGAAGAAAGATTTTTGGAAGAAAACACCGAGATGTCACAGAGAAAACTGATGTATTAAATGTTCGTTTGTTTAAAAAATAAAAAACGTTTTTTTTAAAAAAAAAAGTGTTGTACCTTATGATCCTTGACGAACGTATCTTTTCTTTTATCTACTCCAAGAGTGCATGCACCAAAACAAATTCCTTGTGTGTCCAATCACACTTGGCCAATAAAGAATTCCATTCCATTCCATTCTTCTCTTCTCTTTATTCTCCTCTCCTCTCCTCTCCTCTCCTCTCCTCTCCTCGTATTGTTCTGTTTTGTTCTGTTCTGTTCTGTTCATTGGAAATTTGTCCACTGTCACGGATCACAGGAGGGGGGTGGGGAAATCTTTCTAGGCACCGAGGCTCTCCAAGGATGTGTCCGCAGGTTAAGCCTTCGCATTTTGTGTTTCTTGCGGCCGTCCTGAGCAGTTGTGTAAACCAGATTGATCTGTGGTTTGGCAGTTTCTCAAGCAGAGGATGGGTGTGGAATGAAGGGCAGGGAGCCCACGGAGATTGCAGACAATTGTGCAAAGAAACTCACACTTCCCCTTTGCACTAAAGGTCATTGCATTGCATTCTTTTTTTTTTCCAAAAATGGTATAGAGCATAAGAATGGTAGTTTGCTCCTGAATGTGTCTTCACAGAGTTGGAAGGGACCTCGGAGGTCATCTGGTCCAAACATGCCCAAACAGGAACATTTTCAACGTTTTCAAGCCATTTTTCAAACTGTTTTCCGGACTGTTTTTGGGCTGTTTTCTGGGCTATTTTCCAGGCCAGAAATGGCCCTGGAAAATGTCCTGGAAAAGAGTCCGGAAAACAGCCGGAAAACAACCTGGAAATGGCCCAGAAACGGCCCCCCAAAATGGTCTTGTTTTTGGTCATTTTCTGGCCATTTTCTGGCACTCCAGCACCCGCAAAGACCATCTGGTGACAGCACACATGGCCACAGAGAGGAGCCGAGGTGGCGAAGCGGTTAGAGTGCAGTACTGCAGCTACTTCAGCTGACTGCTAGTTCAGCAGATCAGCGGATCAAATCTCACCGGCTCAAGGTTGACTCAGCCTTCCATCCTTCCGAGGTGGGTCAAATGAGGACCCAGATTGTTGGGGGCAACATGCTATTTAGTATACTGTCTTTGGTGTAAGCCGCCCAGAGTCCTCGGAGAGTGGGCGGCATAGAAATATAAATAATAAAATAAATAAATAAAATAAATAGGTTCGCCATCACGGCCCTATACCTTTTCAGATAAATGACTGTCCTTTTGGGTCTTACTTGATTCTTTCTTTCTTTCTTTCTTTCTTTCTTTCTTTCTTAATTAATTAATTAATTAATTAATTAATTAATTTACATTGGGCGTCTTCATGAGAAACATTCTCTGTTCTTTTTTTTCAAAATTATGGTTTTATGGGGCTATAACGTGCAAGCGATACATAATATTATCTCGCCTCATCTCTCGGAGCACACCTGTAAAGAAGTGGCTTTTGTTTGCCTTCCAGGTGCTTCTTGGTTATAAAATATGCAAATCTTTTCCATTCCTTCAGATGACTTCTTCTCTCTCTCTCTCTCTTTTTTTTTCTTCTTCTGCTTATGGTTCCATCGCTGACCTCACACTGGGAGGCTCAGCTGGGCCAGCTGGCGCTCCGTATCTACAGCAGCTGCTTAGAAGCCAAGTCAAGATTGACTTCGATCAAGGGGAATTGTTAGGAAATACGTGGGACTTCGTAGGACTTGACAAGTATGGGGACCTTATACCATTCCAGACAGGTCCAGTCTCTTCTTAAAAGCTTCCAATGATGAAGCACCCACAACGTCCGGTGGCAAGCTGTTTCACTGGTTAATTGTCCTCAATGTCAGGAAGTTTGTCCTTAATTCCAGGTTGCTTTTCACTTGGATTAGTTTCCATCCGTTGTTTCTCGTCCTACCCAATGCTGTAGTTACATTTTAATATTAGTTACATTTTAATATTAATTACATTTTAATATTAATCCATTGTTCTGTCGTTGTAATTCAGTGCTGTTATAACTTTGGAAGGTCACTAAGCAAACTGTTGTAAGTCAAGGACTACCTTCATTCATATCAGTCCAATTATATTATTCTATTCCATTCCATTCCATTCCATTCCATTCCATTCCATTCCATTCCATTCCATTCCATTCTATTCTATTCTATTCTATTCTATTCTATTCTATTCTAGTCTGTATCTATCTGTCTATCTATCTATCTATCTATCTAATCTATCTCTATCTCTTTCTATATCAATCCATCCATCCATCCATCCATCCATCCATCCATCCATCCATCTATCTATCTGATCTATCTATCTATCTATCTATCTATCTATCATCTATCTATCATCTATCTATCTATCTATCTATCTATCTATCTATCTATCTATCACTCAATCATCTACCTATCATGTTTTTGCTGCAGAGTTGAAATAGGTAGGATATGGCAATATCCATATATTCCTGCGGATACAAATCCTCATAAGATTCCCCAGCCAATCAGGTCAACAGGTCATTGAATTTTGAAGGAGAATTCAAAGTCTTACAAGATTTTGAGGTGATATTACCGAAACCTCACATGATTATTTAAAATTACGACCAGGTTTTAGCAATGGCAGCTTATCAACCTTTGCTCTGTGGCAGGATTGAAGGACAAGGGAATCCAGCTGCAAGATCACATTTTCTCAACGCCTGCATGGTGAAAACATAGACGCAGGACTCTGTTTTATCACGCAACGTCTACTAACACGATGTTCTTTGCTTGGTTCTTCAGATCTTCCTTCCTGGGTTGTCCAGCAAAGTTCAGCGTTGACCCCCATGGCACAGAAAGTGAAGAATGATAAAATTGCTCTAACCGAAAAACAGATCCAGGACCTCAAGGCTGCCTTGACGACGGGGAGTTTTGACCAGCTGACCAAACGCTTACAGGATGCTTTTTCCTCCCTGGAGAACATCAGCTTAAATGTGGCCATCATTGGAGAATCGGGAGAAGACAGGGCGACCTTCATCAATACCTTTCGGGACCTCTGTGAGGAAGATGAAGGGGCAGCTCCTACTGGAAAGACGGAGGCCCATAAAACTCCTGTGGCTTATCCACACCCCAAGTACCCCAAAGTAATCCTGTGGGATCTGCCAGAGATTGGGAATCCAGGCTTCAGTGCCAAACGTTACGTGGAGAAGATGGATGTGGCCTCTTATGACTTCTTCTTAATCATTGCTTCTCAGCACTTCAGGTCTTTCCATGCTAAGCTGGCTCATTATATCAAGAAAGCTGGCAAAGGATACTATTTTGTCCGCTCCAAAGTGGAGGCAGATCTGGAATTGGTCCGTCAGAGCAACCCATCTAGCTTCAATGAGATGGTCACCTTGCAGAAGATCCGGGAAGATTGCCTTCAAGATCTTCAAGCCGAGAAAGTGAGATCTCCCAAGATCTTCCTTATTTCCAGCACTTTACTCAGCAAGTATGACTTCTATCTTCTGGAAGAGACTCTGGAGAAAAACCTGGATCTACCGAAGAGCCATTCGTTCCTCCTTGCCACTCCCAACAGCTCCCATCGCATCTTGGAGAAGAAGAAGGACATGATGCTGGATCACTTGTGGTTGGTGGCTGTGGTGGCCTGTGGGATCCAGACCGAAGCTATCCCATATATTTCAGTTGTGTGTAATGTGGACCTGCTGGTCGGAACCATGCGAGGTTACTGCATCAGCTTTGGCTTGGAAGAGGAATCCTTAAGGAGGACTGCTGAACATGTAGTCCAGCCCGTTGACCAGTTGAAAGCCCTGGTCAGGTCTCCACTGGCTGCTGCAGTCACCAAAGGGCTTGTGGTGGAACTGCTCATCCAAGCAGCCAGCAGAGCGCCCAATCTACCAAAGCAGCTGGTGCCCATGGCCTCGGTTGGGTTGTCGTTTGCTGTGGTCTACAGCATGTTGAAAACTTTTGTGGAGGATGTGGCAACTGATGCCCACAGGCTTCTGGTCAAGGTGTTTATGAGCCATAAGGGCACAAGTGAGCCTGAGACATCCGTATCAAAAGTCTTGGAGAACCAGGGCCATTCTTAAGAGGTTTCCAAGGAGCTTCCCGTCCAAGGTGGACTCCATGAAGTTCTAGAAAAGAAGCTACATGTTTATCTTCTCCAATGTTCTTCCAAACCAGGGTTGTTTGCTTAAGAGAGTAAATCAGGAGTAACCCTCTCAAAATCTGATCCATTCCTCCCAAATGGAGTACTTCCCTCAGGTGCTTTACTCTGTTGTCCATCGTTGTCCGTTTCTCAACCTTGTTGACTTTAAGGTGGGTGGACTTCAACTTCCAGAATCCCCCAGCCAGTCATGCTTATGAAATATCTTTGTGCAATGTGTGACTGCCCATTTCTGTTTGTAATTTTCCCAAGAAATCCGGAGATTGCAAACAGTTGAGTAGGCTGCGGTTTGTACATTATTTCACAAGCGTGTCCCATAATATTTATATTTACAATTATAAATATAAATATTGATATTTATAGGGACAAGCTGCCTAGAAACATTTGGGGAAGAAAGATTTTTATTTTTAATGATTGCCCTTTTGCATATTGCTTTGGGAGAAAGCACAATTAGGTCAGCATTCAGTAAGTAAACTAAAAATACAGGTAGTCCTTGACTTACAACAATTCATTTAATGACCAGTCACAGAAAAAAGTGAGTTATGACCTTTTTTCACACTTGGCAACTGACCCATATTTATGGCGGGGTCACAGATTCATTTAACAACTATCTTACTAAATTAACAACTGCAGTGATTCACTTAACAACTGTAGCAAGAAAAAGTCGTAAAATGGGGAAAAACTCACCTAGCACATGTCTCACTTAACCACAGAAATTTTGGGCTCAATTGTGGCCGTAACCCAAGGACTCCCTGTAATTCCTTTCTCTGCTCTACTCCGTCTGCCCCCAATGATGTCTCTGCGATGTAGCATTTTCCTTCAGGATCAACATCTGGAAGGGTGATTGAGGTTCATCCCTGGAGGCTTTCAAGAAGAGACTGAACTGCCACCTGTCAGAAATGGTGTTGGGTCTCCTGCTTGGGTGTGGGGGTTGGACTGGATGACCTACAAGGCCAACTCTGTTAATCTAAAAATCTAAAAGGTTAAAAAGCAGAATCTCCCAGCTGCGAAGGGACCCTTGGCTAATATGGTGGTTGCATCACTTCCATGCATGGACAGCCATTTTTCCGGAATGATATAGTCCCTATAGTCCCACTATAGTCTGCAGGCACACGAGCCATCACCCAGTTTACGTCCACTGCACATAAACACACGTGCCTCCCACCAGCCGACTGATTTTCGGGATGCACAGGGGGCAGGGGAAAGCGTGGGTGGAGTGGTGGGCGCATTCCGGAAGTACAGAAACGGCCCTGTTTCCGGCCTTCGGAGAGTCTCCAGAGCCCTGGGGGAGGCTGTTTTCACCCTCCCAGAGGCTCAGGAAAAGCCTCTAGAGCCTGGGGAGGGCGAAAAATAGGCCTCCCGGAAGTTCAGAAACGGGCCCATTTCCGGCCTCCAGCAGGCCTTCAAAGCCCAGGGGAGGCTGTTTCCACCCTCCCAGAGGCTCAGGGAAAGCCTCCGGAATCTGGGGAGGGCAAAAACACCCCCCCCACCGCCGCCATGGTGCAGGTTGCTAAAATTTTTGAATCCCACCCCTCGCGCAGTTTGGCACCCGAAGAGAAAAAGATTAGCCACCACTGATATAGTCTCTCTTCTTTGAGCAGGGGGTTGGACTAGAAGACCTCCAAGGTCCCTTCCAACTCTGATATTCTTTATATGAGAGAAAGACCAATCTGCTTCCATCTTCTTTGCTGGGACTGGACCAGCTTGGCGTCTCCCCCACCATCAATCAATGGGGACAGGCTCTGAAGGAACAGCACCAATTCCAAGGAATGGCAAAAAGAAAATGCCATTTTACCCCCAAAAGTGATCCTACTGGAAAACTGTGAGCCTCCTACGGTAGACAAAATAAGTCCAAAAATGCTGGAGAAGCCTCCAATAAATCAGCCATCAAGGGGCACGTAGAGATAAACAATATTTCCACACCCTTCAAAATATGCATCTCATTGAAGATTCTATTCCAGAGCCCGATGGGGGGAAAATTGTATAGTAGGTTTTTGGTCCTGATGGTATTATGTTAGCTAAATAGAAAAGGATTCCTTTTTCTTTGAATTCATTCATGTGCCTGGAGAAATCCTATTTCAGGAATCAGTCGTTCGTACTCTTGGTGTATAGGCTTTTTTTTTTTTATCTGAGTCTGTTAATGTTTCTATATTTATGATTTTACTGGATTGCAAGGCAGCAAGAGTCGCTTTGGGGGAAAAAAGATGGGTAGCATGTAAATGTAGTAAAGAAAGAAAAGAGACGATGAAAACAAAAAGACTGAAACACCTCCTCCCTAGCAATCAACACCCAGATAAGCAGGGATTAACACCAGACAAACAGCCAAACAATAAACAGCAGCCTAATTAAGGACATGCCAAGAAAAAACAACCCTCCCACCAACAGCAACACAGCAAGTCACTAATATATCAACAGAGAACAAACCTCACTCCCTTCTAGCACTGATGATGTTATCTAGTTCAGTTAGGAAGTGTCTGCAAGAAACCCACCAAGCTCAGAGAGCACCAGGAGCCTACAGTCCTCCTCCTCCTCCTCCTCCCTCCTTCTAGCACTGAAGATGTTACCTAAACTGAAAGACAAAAAGAAAACTGAACTGAAGGACAAAAACGACAAGTACAAAAAATGGAAAAGAAGGACACACAACTATCAGCAGATAGCCAGAATCTGCAAAGACGAAGTCAGGAAGCAAAAACTCAGAATGAACAAAAACTTGCAACAAAAGTCAAAGATAATAATAATAAAAAAGTTTCTTCCAACATATAAATAACTTTTGCAGAATCTCCTCCAAAGGCCTTCAAGCTTTCGTCACTGCCTTTCTTCTCCTACTTCCTGAAATACACCCGATTACCTGCCATCCCATTTATATATAACATATAAATAAAGAAATCAAGGGAACAGTCAGTCCACTAAAGAGAGAAGACGGCAAGGAAATTACAGGCAGCAGAGAGAAAGCAGAGATGCTTAACTCGTTCTTTGCATCGGTCTTCACGCAAAAAGAAACTGTAGCCCAACCTACCAACAACCCCTTCATGGATCATTGCCTTCCCATGGCGAAGGGGCTTGCACAGTCCAATGAAGCTAAGAGCTATGGTGGCCATGCAGGGCCACCCAAGACGGACAGATCATAGCAGAGAGCTCAGGCAAAACGTGATCACTGGAGAAGGAAATGGCAACCCACTCCAGTATCTTTGCCACGAAAGCCCCATGGACAGTACCAAAAGGAAAAAAGATATGATGCCAGAAGATGAGCTCCTCAGATTGGAAGGTGTCCTGGGGAAGAGGAGAGGGCTAGTACTAGTAGTGCCAGAAAGAGTGAAGCGACTGGGTCAAAGCCGAAAGGACACTCAGCTGTGGATGCATCTGGTGGTGAAAGGAAAGTCCGATGCTGTAAAGATCTATTCTCCATAGGAACCTGGAATGTCAGATCCATGAATCAAGGCAAACTGGACGTGGTCAAACTAGAGATGACAAAACTGAACATTGACATCTTAGGAACCAGCGAACTAAAGTGGACAGGAATGGGTGAATTTAATTCAGATGACCATCAGGTATACTACTACGGGCAAGAATCCCTCAGAAGAAATGAAGTAGTCTTTGAACTCTATAAATGGGAACTACAGCCAAGAAATTAAAAGACGCTTGCTCCTGGGGAGGAATGCCATGGCAAAACTAGACAGGATACTAAAAAGGAGAGCTATCACCCTGCCAACAAAAGAGTGTATAGTCAAGGCGATGGTTTTCCCAGTTGCAATGGATGGCTGTGAAAGTTGGACCATATGAAAGGTTGAACGCCAAAGAATGGAGGCCTTTGAACTCTGGTGCTGGAGAAGACTCCTTGAGTCCCTTGGACTGCAAGGCGATCCAACCGGTCAGTCCTAAAGGAAATCAACCCTGACTGCTCTTTAGAAGGCCAGATCCTGAAGAGGAAACTCAAATCCTTTGGCCACCTAATGAGAAGGAAGGACTCCATGGAGAAGAGCAATGTTGGGAAAGATTTGAGGGCAAATGAAGAAGGGGACGGCAGGGAACGAGGTGGCTGGATGGACTCACTGAAGCAGTTCGCGTGAGCTTAAATGGACACCGGGGGATGGTAGAGGACAGGAAGGCTTGGAGAAATGTTGTCCATGGGGTTGCGATGAATTGGACACGACTTCGCAACTAACAACTTCATCAAAAACATAACTATAGAGAGACTTCCGGTTTGCTGTTTGTCCCCGCTGGACGCTCCTTTGGGATCGTCCCACCCACTGCCTGTAAAGAGCCACCTTTATAGCGGAATGGCGGCTCGAAAAAACTCCGTTTCCATGAGGAAACGGAGATAGAGCAGGCTGGGGTGGGTTGAGTCCTCTGCCTAATCCCAAAAGTTTTTTTTTTACTTTTGGGACGGAGCGGAAGAGACTCCCCGTATCCCCAGCCGATGCTCCGGGCTCTGGGAGATCTCTGCTACATGCAGAGCTAAGGGGCAAAAGCAAGCTTGTAAATTTGTTAAATTAACTCAAGAAGACGTCAGTTGGACCTCTGATCCTGAAGCGCAAGTATTCTTTTTATTGGAAAAGTTATTGAAGTTGTTTAAGAAGTGAAAGGAAAAAAGATTTTTAAAATGGCGATTGCTGCTGCGACTGCTGCGGCTTGAAGAGAGGCTGAAAGGGAAAGTCCTTCCGTTTTCTATTACAAAGTAGCGGAATGAATACTTCTGGCCGTAATTGAGGCAAAACCTCACTCTCTTGCTTTTTTTTCCTTTTTTTTTTTCTTGGGGATCTGATATTGATCTTGGTTGGAAACAAGCTTTTTTTTTCTCTCTTTTCCACTAAATCTTGTCTGTGTGGGAAATGGCACCGGGACTCACACAGCTAGACAAACAGGGGGGGGGGGGGAAATCTCCCCCATTAATAAATTACACCAACAAGTTTTAACTCTCCAGTGTCAGAAACCTGATTTTAATATAATAGAATTTCTTCTTGAAGAGATTGTAAGAAGGGATGAGATTGTGAACCAGCAACTCGAAAAATTTAAGCAGGAAATTAAAGAAATTGGTGAACTGGTGAAATCAAAGTTTGACTTTTTGAATTGAAAGATTTTAAAAACAGCTAATGGTTTATCAGACTTTCTGATTCGGGTGGATGCAAAGACTAAATTATTAGAGTCTAAAATGAAGGAAACTGAGGAGAATTTGGATGACAAGATTCAAAAAATTAAAAAGGATTTGGTAAACATTCAGGATAATATCTCAGAAGACAAACCTAAATTGGAGGTTGACCAAAAGACTGGTAATGAAGAAAATGTGCAACAGAGGATTGAAAGAGAAGTTTTAATGATTCAATATAATTTTACAGAATATGCAATTAGACTGAGAGGTTTGCAGGAAAATAATAGAGATGACTTAAGGAAAATATCTTCTGAAATTCTGGCTGGGATTTTAAAGGTTCAACCTGATGAAGTGTATTGCAGGATTGATAGAATTTACAGAATAAACTCCTGGTTGGCAAAGCAAAGGCAATTGCCTAGAGATGTGGTGATCTATTTTACAGATAAAGAAATTAGGAATAATATTGTGCAGAACTCTTTTAATTCTACTTTGCAATTTCATGAAAGAAAGATTTGGATTTTTAAGGAGCTCCCGACTAAGATGCTAATGGAGAGGAAGAAATTTGGCTTTCTAGTGACTGAGTTAAAAAAAAGAAATATCCTATTTAGGTGGAATGCCCCAGTTGGTTTAATATTGAGACACCAAGGAGTAAGATATCAACTGAACACTGTTGAAAAAGCGGAAGAATTTTATCAAAAAATTTTAAAAATGAATTTAACATCTTTAGGCATAATACAGGATAAGCAAAAGGAGTTGGAAACAAAAAGAAAATATCAAATTACAGAGGCTGTGGTGGATAAGTTGTCTTTGGACTCTCTGGATACCCCAGCTGGACTGTCTATAAATAAGAGAGCAGTGTCATCCGACTCCAATGTGATGAACCATCAAGTCACAGACAAGTGCGCAAATCAATCAGTTGATATACAAGTGACGGAGAAGAAAGATGAGATGATAAAACTAACCCAACAAGATCAACTCACAAAGCAGAATGAAAATCGATCAGCCGATACACAATTGGTAGGCACGAAACGAGGATGGAAATTCAACCCGCAAAAGAAAAAGAAAAGAAATAGATCTCATAGAAACAGCAATTTCTAAACCAAGCAACAGTGAAGCCAGGGACTTTAAAAAATGAATGAACATCTGAAAAGATAGTGGAGGCGAACAATTGTTTAATACTATCCTGAGGATTGTGGCAGATCTCTGTAATGCCGTGATTTTGGGATGTGAAAAGAGCCTTACCTTGTTGGATTTGAATTATCTACTCTGGATTTCTTTTACTGGTGAATATATTATGATTATTTTGAGTTACAAGGCAAGAGAGTCACGCTGGGGCATGCAGAAGATCTGGTTGTTACCCATTAGGATGATGGGAATCAACAATCCTGATGAATACCACAACTATAACTATATGGATATAATTATAATGTCACTCGGGTGGTTGTTTTTACTTTTATATATATACGAGGATATCTACTACTGATGGGGGCAGAAGATGATTGAAGATTTTGAACAAACTGTTGCACCAGCATGTTATTTTACCCTATTATGGGTGATGGATTTAATGATCCAGTGGAAAGACATCAAAGAAGATATTATATGGATTATAAATTTAAAGTTATTGTCTTTTTTTATATATATATATAAAATGGAATGCATATATAGATATGTGTATATTTTAGTAAAGTGGGCAGTGGGTTATATTTAGAATTGTATTGCATGATTTTGTAGGAATTGAAGGGTTGAAATAGGTTAGTTTACTGATTGATTAGTCTAAGAAAAAGGATCCTTAAGTCATATATTTAGGGGAGTGGAGGAATTGGATAGAACTGAATAAACGTTAAATTTGGATGTAGGGAGAAGGCTGCTTTAAAATGTTATATTAATATATATAAAAGATTAAATGTTAAATTGTAATAATACACTATAAGTTTAGGGGAGGAGAAAAAGGGCAGATTATCGTAAAAATGGGAGTTATAAGAATAATATGCTAAGGGTCAGTATTCTGCGGAGGGAGTAAGGGAAAGGAAAGATATTATGTATGTAATTAGTTATGAAATAGCCTATTGTTGTGAAGAAGTCACAGGGGGGGATGGGTGGTGAGGGGGGGTTAGGGAAGAGGGGGGGAAAAAGGGGGAAAAACTTGTATTTGAAAACTTTTTCAATAAAAAAAAACATAACTATAAAAGACAGACTAGAAACAAAAGTTAAAATAAGCAAAAAAAAAAAAATGGTAAGAGAACACCTGTCTGATCTGGGTGACTATAAATCACCAGGACCTGAAGGATTACATCCCAGAGTTTTGAAGGAGCTGGCAGATGCCATCTCACAATCACTGCACCACATCTTCCAAAAATCCTGGAGCACCAGGGAACTACCAGAGGACTGAAAAAGAGCTGATGTGGTTCCCATCTTCAAAAAAAGAAGAAAAAAAATCAGACCCAGGAAACTACAGACCAATCAGCCTAACATCAATAGCCAGGAAGTTACTGGAAAAATAATTAAAAAAACAGATCTGCTAATATCTAGAAACAAGTAAAGTAATAACTAGCAGTCAGCAGGGGTTTGTTAAAAACAGATCACACTAAAGCAATCTTATTTCAATCTTTGACATAGTGACTAAATTAGTAGACCAGCGAAATACTGTGGACATAATAAATTTAAGACTTCAGCAAAGGCATTCGACAAAGTAGACCACAATCTACTTCTTGGTAAGCTAGAAAAAAGTGGGACAGATAGCTTCACCACCAGATGGATTCGTAACTGGTCTACATAGATGGAAGTAAGCAGTTGGGTACCACAAGATTCCATTTTAGGCCTAGTACTCTTTAATGTCTTCATAAACAACTTAGATGGGGGAATAGAAGGGGAACTCACCAAATTTGCGGATGATGCTAAACTGGCAGGAATAGTCAACACGCCTAGATGATAGGCTCAAGATCCTAATGGATCTTGAACCCTGGGCCCTCTCTAACAAAATGAAATTCAATGGAGAGAAAAGCAAAGTGTTACACTTAGGCAAGAAAAATCAAAAGTACACATACAGACTGCGGGAAACCAGGCTTAAGAGCAGTAACTGAGCCAGCCCTGTGCCGTGGCAGCCAAAAAAGCTAATGTAATCCTAAACTGCATTAACAGAGGGATACAATCAAGATCAAGGGAGGTGCTGATACCACTCTATAAAGCCTTAGTAAGGCCACACTTAGAGTCCTGCATCCAGTTTTGGTCCCTACACTATAAAAAAGATAAGACTCTAGAAAGAGTGCAGAGAAGAGCAACCAGGATGATGAAGGGACTGGAGACTAAAACAGACGATGAACGGTTGCAGGAACTGGGCCTGGCTAATCTAGTGAAGAGAAGAGAAGGACCAGGGGAGACAGGATAACGTCTTCCAATATTTGAGGAGCTGTCACAGAGAGGATGAAGGGGTCAAGCTATTCTCCAAAGCATCCGAAGGCCAGACAAAGAACAATGGATGGAAACTGATCAACGAGAGATTTAACCTGGAAATGAGGAATTTCCTGACAGTGAGAACAATCAACCAATGGAGCAGAAGTTGCC
Source organism: Arizona elegans (assembly GCA_022577455.1). NCBI lineage: Eukaryota > Metazoa > Chordata > Lepidosauria > Squamata > Colubridae > Arizona > Arizona elegans. The sequence goes on from JAKOOJ010000027.1 coordinate 4,648,929, forward strand.
TTCAGAAGTTGGAATTGAGGTTCATCACTGGAGGTTTTCAAGAAGAGACTGGACTGTCCTCTGTCAGAAATGGTGTAGGGTCTCCTGCTTGGGTGGGGGGTTGGACTAGATTACCTACAAGGTCCCTTCCAACTCTATTATTCTGTTATAATCAGGTAATACAACATCTGCATGGAAACCACCAAGCTCAGAGGGCACCAAGTTTATCCTATTTGTTGACTTCTTTATTGGCCAACCCAACTCTGTTGCAAACAGCCCCTCTTCATTTCAGGATTTCCTGCTTTTCCCTTCCTTTTCCTGATGGGAGGTTGAATTTCAAAATCCAGCTGCTTAATAAATTCATGCAAGAAGACCAGGCTGATTGGAGCTTCCTGTTTCTTCAGCCGAAGCGATCTTCCCCATCCAGGTAAGACCAACCTGTGCTCAGGGCATTTATCAAAGAAGCATCAAAGAAACGTTCCAGATCCATCAGGTAAGTCCGAAATTTGCCAGAAAGGAGAATGGGAGTCCATTGTTGGGGTGCAGATGGAAAATCCAGGAACTAGCATGGATTCTGCAACACACAATACTTAAAGTGTGCCTTTTTTATTTACGGTAGTAGAAAAATGGAGACATTTGTTCAATGGGGATCATAGCTGCGTTTTCACAGCACGCTCAACCCAAGAGCCAAAGACCAGTTGAAGCCCAGCATTCATAAGTCTTTTTAGAGTTCACTAGTATATCATATAAAATTAACCTCTAATAAAGCACATAGAATAATTCTTTTTTATTGGAAGGGACTCTGGGGATCTTCTAATTCAGCCCTCTGCTCAGACGACACTATAACATTCTGGGTTTACTTTTAAGACTTTACTTGCTTCCCAAACCAGTCTTAACTCAGTGCCTTACCTAAATAATGTCCCCCCAAAAATCTTTTCATTACCTTTTTTTTTTATTGAAAAGTTTTACAAAAAAAAGAATTTCTCTCCCCCCCCCAATATTCCCCCCACCCTTTCCCTCCCCTGCCCCCAAGACTTCCCAGAGCAAAATACAGGGTATTTCAATTAACAATCATAAGCTAAATTAACCTATCTATCCTCAGACTACTAAATCCCCCCCTGAAACCTTAACTCCACTGTAGATAACATAATACTTCTAATACTTAACGTTCATTCATAAGCTATTTGATATTTTCTTGTCTGATACTTATTTTGAATATAATCAATCCATCTTCTCCATTCTGATACGTATCTTTCTTGCATGTGGTCCTTCAAATACGCTGAGATTTTCGCCATTTCTGCTAAGTTCGTTACCTTCAGTATCCACACTTCAATAGTAGGCAAAAAGTCCTTCTTCCAGTATTGCGCTACGAACAGCCTTGCTGCTGATATTAAGTTCAAAATCAATTTAGTCTCTAATACTGTACAATCCATCGTTATACCCAGTAAAAACAATCGAGGAGTAAATTTCAACCTTTTTTTCAGAATGTTCTGCATCACCCACCAAATTTTTATCCAAAATGCCTTGATTTTCTTACAAGTCCACCATATATGATAATAAGTTGCATCATCACATTCACATCTCCAACATTTAGCTTGCAAATTCGAGTACATACATGATAATTTTTTAGGATCTAAATGCCATCTATAAAATCTTTTCATTGCCTTTTAAAATCCTCTGCTGTTGCTTCTTTTTGTGGCAACATTTCCCAAAGTCTCCATCTAAAACAGCAGTCTTCAAACTTGGCAGCTTTAAGACTTGGGGACTTCAACTCCCAGAATTCCCCAGCTAGCATGGACAAGTCTTAAGGTTGCCAAGTTTGGAGACTCCCGATCCAACAGCTTAACAGAGTTGGAAGGGACCTGGGAGGTCATCTAGTCCAACCTCCCGCCCAAGCAGGAGAACCTACACCATTTCTGACAGATGGCAGTCCAGTCTCTTCTTGAAAGCTTCCAGGGATGAAGCTCCCACAACTTCCGAAGGCAGCTTCTGTTCCATGGGTTGATTGCTTTAACTGTCGGCCTAAAAGAATACGGTTTCCTTTTATAAGCCAACCTCACAGGATTATGATCCAAAAATACCTTGGGAAGTAAATCTACCTTAAAAAGCTGAATAGCCAAGTACTTTGAGATTTAAATCCTGTTTATTCATTAAAAAAAAAAATCTGTTCTTCAGGAAAGTAGGTATCAAATGCAATTTTGTCTGCCAAATCAAAGAAAACTTTTGGTAATTTGCCAGAAGTGATTTAATATTTTTCTCAGAACTCCTGTGGCAAAATCATTCGCGCTCAATCCCCCTTCAAATCTGAAAGATGGATTTCACAGCTTAAAACTCTGGAGCTCTGGTGGCTCAGCAGACTAATTAACATCCACTTACATCTGCTGCCTGCAATTACTGCAAGTTCAAATCTCACCAGGTTCAAGGTTGACTCAGCCTTCCATCCTTTCTAAGGTAGGTAAAATGAGGACCCAGTTTGTTAGGGTAATAAGCTGACTTTGTATAAATATACAAAAGGATGAAGGCTATTGCTTAACACATTGTAAACCGCCCTGAGTCTCCGGAGAAGGGTGGCATATAAATCAAATTTAAAAAAAAAAGATTTAAAAACAATTATTGCTGTTTGTTGAAATCTGGGTCTTGTCACCTGTGGCAGAATTGGAAAAACAATGGGCAAAAAACAATGCCTGGAAATTGGCAAGAAGGTGGATTAGACACAAAGTGTGCTTAACAACGACAATCAAACAGTGCCAGTAGCATCTTCTTGGGCAATTGCACCTTTGCACAGACTCTTAAAGGGCCCCGTCTCTGCTTTTAATTCACAGATTAATTCACATTTTTCTCTAGAGGCTCCTCCACAATGAAGTCATTGGCTCTTCTGTTGCTGGCCTGGGCTGCCTTTGCAAAAGCACAACCTGCAGGTGAGTGAGTAACCGGTGGATTTGTGAGAAAGTGGCTTCTCTCCTTGAAGGTTGCTTCTCTCCTTGGTTAGTTTCCACCAGGGGTGAAATGCTACCGGTTCAGAGCAGTTTGGGAGAATCGGTAGTAAAAAATGCTACCAATTTGGGCGAACTAGTATTTCCAACAATCAGCTGGGCGATGATCAGCAATTTATATTAGCCATAATCATCGGATTTCCTGCTTTCTAGCTAATGTAAATCGTGTGGCACAGCAGATCCCATCCCCTCACTATTCTACTTACTTTTGCAGACTCAGAAGGCTTCAAAATGTTCCTTTTTTAGTGCTGCGCGGGCATGCCTCAGATCCCCTCGTCCTTCTTTTCATTAAACTAGACATACCCAATTCCTGCAACCATTCATCATACATTTTAGCCAGGGGTGAAATCCAGCAGGTTCTGACCAGTTCTGGAGAACCGGTAGCAGAAATTTTGAGTACTTCGGAGAACCGACAAAAACCTCCTCTGGGTATTTTGCAATATCCTTCCCCCAGGTGTGGGGAGGGAATGGGGATTTTGCAATATCCTTCCCCCAGGAGTGGGGAGGGAATGGAGATTTTGCAGTATCCTTTCACTGGAGTGGAGTGGGAATGGAGATTTTGCAGTATCCTTCCCCTGCCATGCCCACCAAGCCACACCACACACACCAAGCCACGCCCACAGTACCAGTAGTAAAAAAAATTTGGATTTCACCACTGCTCCAGTCCCCTAATCATCTTTGTGTTTCTTCACACTTTCTAGAAATTCTTTCATCAATATGAAAACAATAATACATAATTAAAAGAACTGTTTTCATCAATACTCAGCATTGGGTTATATCGCAGGGCAAATTCAGCACAGAAAGTGTGAATTCCGTAGTGTCCCTGGGCAGGATAAGGAGAATATGGGTCAGAATATTATAGTATTAGTAGCGGAATAAAATGGAATAGAACAGAACAGAACAGAACAGAGCAGTATATAGAATATAGAATATGGAATATAGAATATAGAATAAAGGAATGGGATAGGATAGGATAGGATAGGATAGAATGTATATAAACATGATGAATAGAATAGAATAGAATAGAATAGAATAGAATAGAATAGAATAGAATAGAATAGAATGTATATAAACATGATGAATAGAATAGAATAGAATGTATATAAACATGATGAATAGAATAGAATAGAATAGAATAGAATAGAATAGAATAGAATAGAATAGAATAGAATAGAATAGAATAGAATAGAATAGAAATAGAAATAGAAATAGAAGCTGGAAGGGACCTTGGAGGTCTTCTAGTCCAGCCCCCTGCTCAAGCAGGAGATCCGACCGATACCATTTCAGCCGAGTGACTCTCCAGCCTCCTCTTAAAAACCTCCAGGGATGACCAGTGTTAACTTTTGCAGAATCTCCTCCAAAGGGTTTCAAGCTTTTTTTTTTTTTAATTTGATTTATATGCCGCCCTTCTCCAGAGACTCAGGGCGGCTTACAATGCGTTAAGCAATAGCCTTCATACTTTTTGTATATTTATACAAAGTCAGCTTATTGCCCCCACAATCCGGGTCCTCAATTTACCTACCTTAGATAGGATGGAAGGCTGAGTCAACCTTGAGCCTGGTGAGATTTGAACTTGCAGTAATTGCAGGCAGCTGGTCTTAATAACCAGCTTAATAACAGGGTGCCTTAGACCACTGTAATACCAAGGTTTTCACTGCCTTTCTTTTTTTTTTTTTTAATTTGATTTATATGCCGCCCTTCTCCGGAGACTCAGGGCGGCTTACAATTCTCCTTCTTCCTGAAATGCACCTGATTGCGTGCCATCCCTTGAGCAGGTTTCCCTGTTTCTGAGCCTTTCTCTGGAGGGAAATGCTAAAAAATATCTATCTTCCACCAGGCTCACTGCAGATGGAGCAAGGTTCTTCTTTGATGGTTCTGGGGAACTACTGGCCTGAAAAGTTATGATATTTACGTAGTTACTTACCAAGCACATCTAAATTATATGAAAGTAATCAAACCAGGGGTGAAATCTAAAATTTGTTACTACCGGTTCTGTGGGCGTGGCTTGGTGGGAGGGGTAATGTGACTGGGTGGGCGTGGTCATTTTTTTTTTAACTTTTAAAACCATTTTTTCTACAAAGGTTGTAAAAAAAAATGCTTTTAAAGCCTCTGACGATCCCAGCTGAGTTGCCTGATTGGCAGAGGCTTTTTTTCTTTTAAACGCCTCTGACGATCAGGCAACTCAGCTTGGATCGTCAGAGGCATTTAAAAGAAAAAAAAGCCTCTGTCGATCAGGCAACTCAGCTGGGATCTTTGACGATCCCAGCTGAGCCGCGCGATCATCAGAGGCTTTTTTTAAAAAAGTATTTTTTCGGCTGAAGAGGTTGTAGAAAAAATGCTTTTAAAAGTAAGAAAAAAGCCTCTGATGATTGTGTGGCTCAGCTGGGCATTGTGGGGGGGAGGGATTTTTGCTACCGGTTCTCCGAACCACCTGCCTCCATCGCTACCAGTTCGGGCAATTGAGTCCAAACCGGAAGCATTTCACCCCTGAAATAAATTATCTTTACAATCCCCAACATATGTCACAACATTTCAGCACGCCTAATCTTTGGAAAGCTGTAAAACGTGAGATGCCCTCATGCCCTCCCAGGAAATATCACCCTGGGTAAAACAGCTGGCACAAAATATTTTCAGGAAAAGGACAAATGGAGACAGAAGGATTAGGAGAAATGCGACAGAAACGAACAAACAAATGGGACTTTGGATGGTACACAAGGAGACAGCTGAAAGTTAAAAAATAAATTCTTAAAAACCATTCAGCCCTTAAAAGATAAATATAAAGAAAACCACAGGATAGTATCCTTAAATGCAGCTAGGACTATCTGTATTTAATTCTAAAAATTAATAGTTTGGTTCTCCCCAAATGTTCAAAGCATGCCTTTTACAGGGAGTCCTTGGCTTACAACAGTTCTTTAGCGACCGTTCGAAGTGACCTTACGACCGTTTTTCACACTTACGACCTTTATAGCATCCCCATGGTCACATGATCAAAATTCAGAGGCTTTGCAACTGGCATGTACTTATGACAGTTGCAGTGTCCCGGGGTCATCTGACAAGTGGGGGAGCCAGATTCATTTAACAAACATGTTACTAGTTTAACGTCTGTCATGATTCACTCAGCAACTGTGGCAAGAAAGGCCATAAAATGGGTCAAAACTCACCACCACCGTCTCACTTAGTCCAGGAAAAGTCCAGGATCATTTCATTTCTGAAAACCTTACTGTTTCTTGAATACGTGGCATGGTAATGGCGAAGTAAAACTCACTCTGCAATTCCAAGGCATCAGAACATAATATTTAACAATGATTTTCCCAGCCAAACCCCCAGACTTCCCCTTAGCTCACGTAAACAAGTTTTCTTTTTCTTTCTTATGGGAACCATCTGCCTTCTTCTTCACACCTGCTAAAATGTCCTTGAAAAGCTTCCAGACTCCCCTCACCAGCTTCACTGGAATTGGAGAAGTTTCGTTTCTCTAACTAACCCATTCGTAATCAACACCTCCCCACCACCCACCTTACTCTAAAGGCAAGATGAAACAAAAAGGCACATAGCTGCCACGTTTTTCACTCTTGACACATTGGTTGACACACATGTAAACCAGGGACTTACATACATCCTTTTGAGCTGTGCTTTTCATTCCTAGAATTCCGAATTCCTAGGATGCTGGATTTGTGTGTGTGTGTGTGTGAGAGAGAGAGAGAGAGTTTTGCACCCTGTCGTCCATGCACACAGCATACTGTGGCATTTCAGAACATAGAACATAGAATCCTCGGGTTGGAAGGGACCTCGGAGGTCCTCTAGTCCAACCCACTGCTCGAGCAGGAGAATCTATACCGTTTCAGACAAATGGCTGTCCAGTCTCGTCCGGAAAACCTTCAGTTTTTGGAGACTTCTGGAGGCACTGATTAATTGTTGTCACTGTCAGGAAATAGACAAGATGCTTAACTCCCTTTCTTCCTCCCTTAGCACTGCATTGGAGGAGGGGGCTTTTTCGCGGAAGGAAACCCCCGTCAATGTGGTGATTTTGCCAGCTTTGACTGGGATGGCTACGGGACTCACCGTGGATGGAGCACTTCACAAACCATCGTGGATGTGGCCGTGCTGATCTTCTACCGCTGAGTCAGCAGCCAAATCAGAATCCGGAGACGGAGACGGAGGCGCAGAGAAATTTACAATTAAAACAACGCTGACAACGCTTTGCAACAAAAATAAAAGCAAAACATTAAAATTTGGCCTCTGTTTTGTCTTTCTTTTTTTTTTTTTTTTAAATATTTATTAACATAAACAGACGTAAAACGCAAATACATACGAACACATATACATTAACACCGTACTAGAACAAAAATGAAATAAGAAGTCTATCGACTAGCTCTTAAGAAACTCTCGCATCAGTGGTTAGTTTCTATTTCCCTTATTTTTCCTTTATCTTACAGTTTTCGGATTAATTTGCTTTCACTTTGATATACCTTATACATTTTGAGCTATATCTTTCTACAGTCATGTTAACCATTTGTTTATACCATCATACAACTCTTCTCATGTGACTGGTTCTATGTTTCTTGATTTGAGTTCTCCTGATATCCTATGTTGTTGGCCCTATCCTTCCCTCTAGCCATAGGTACCATCTTTGCCAAACTAAATAATAATCGGTATCCTCTTTTTCTTGAAGCTCCTTAGTGAGCTTATCCATCTCCGCACATTCGGTTATTTTTGCGATTATTTTTTCCTCTGTTGGTAATAGTTCGGATTTCCAATTTTGAGCGTATTGTCTTTCTTTTTTCAAAGTAATCCTTGCCATTAAAGTTTACAAACGCAAAGATAAGGAAACAATAAAAAGCAAGAAAAATATAAAAAGAAGAAAAAATGCAAAATGTAGAAATCAAGGGAATGGAGATAAGAGAGGAAAAGATATAAACTACAAGCATTTGCAGACGATTTGGTGTTTATTGTAGAAGAACCACTAGAGACAATTCCAAAATTGTTAAAAGAGAGAGAGGAGTTTGGAGAGGTAGCAGGACTGAAAATAAATAGAGAGAAAAAAACCTAGTTATAGTTAAAAACCTTATACAAGGTTGTGTATCTGGTAGAAAAAGTGGATTTTGAAATAGTCAAGAAAGTTAAATATCTGGGAATATACTTAACAGCAAGGTGTGCAATGCTAAAAGAAGACAATTATATGAAGCTACTTAAGCAAATAAAATTAGATTTAGAAAAACGGAAACTCAATGTCAGGAAGGATTGCTACGATAAAAACGAATCCTATCAAAACTGCTCTTCCTGTTCCAAACTGTACCTATAGAAATTGAAATTCTTTGATGATCTGAACAAATTGATGCTGAAATTTATTTGGCAAGGGAAAAAAGGGAGAATATCTTTGAAAAAGCCACAAGAATCTAAAGAAAATAGAGGATTTGGACTACCAGATTGGTCTCTATATTATCAAGCATGTACAAGAGACTGTTATATTTAAAAGGTCTTTCTCTTTCCAAAATAATCCTTGACATTAAAGTTTACAAATGCAAAAGTAAGGAAACAATACAAAGCAGGAAAAATATAAAAAGAAAAAAAAATCCAGAGGCAAAGGAAAATAGAAAAGGGATATATAAAGAAATGATAGCATCAAAATCAGCAGAAGTGATAGTGCCGCTGTCTTAAAAATTTCTATAATCACACAATTAAAAAACTAATATCAAAACGGCAAAAGAAACAAAGAATGTATTTTCTACCATCTATGAAGTCAGTCAGTTCTGATTAACATTTTTATTAAATGAGCTGCATCAGAAAGCCAGAAAAATCAAGAAATACATATTTTCTTTTACAGATTTTTCTCCCTTCACCCCCTTTATTCTTTGTTCCTTTTTTTAAAAAAAAACATTTTTCTTAGTTTGCATTATTTTGCTATCTTTGTATTTTTAAAGTTCAATAAAAATATTACCATTTAAAAATAAAGTCAGAAAAAATATATTTCAAGGAAAACAAAACTGCCTTCCTTGGTGGGCTGGGATGGATCCTTATTTTAAAAATAATAAAGGTGGGATATAAATAGAAAGATAAATAAATTAGGCATTCTAGCTTATAAAGATCAGTCCTAAACCTGCAAAGAAACAAGATTAATTTTCTCTAAGTGTTCAAGTCAGAATGCCAGGGTGAAATACTAACAATCGCCACACGGTGGCAGTATTCATCCATAAAACTGGTCATATCCCACAGAATAAAATATTTGTCATTCAGACAGTAAAGATTATTTGCTTAGTTGTCATCCTATGTCTCAGGATTTAGGGAGAAAACACCCATAATTCTGTGTGACTGATTGTTGTGCTGAACTTTGATGAGAAGATCTGTGGCCTAATCAAACGGATGGGTCATGCAAAGACAACCAAGAGCATTTTTTAAAATGCAAAAGTGAAATTGAAACCAAAAATGTCTGGCTTCACAATTAAGAAGGACTTTAGATGTACAACTTTTGTGAGATAAGTCATCATATCTATGATTTAAATACCTACATTATTGGTTTTCAACCTTGTCAGCTTCCAAATGGCTTGGTGTTCAATTCCCAGAATTCCCCAGCCAACTGAGGGAATTCTGGGAGTTGAAATCCACCCATCTTTTTTAGAATAGAATAGAGCTGGAAGGGACCTTGGAGGTCTTCTAGTCCAGCCCCCTGCTCAAACAGGATATCCTATACCATTTGACAAAAGTGACTGTCCAGTCTCTTCTTAAAAATCTCCGGTGATGGAGCACCCACAATTTCTGGTGGTAAGCTGTTCCACTGGTTAATTGTCCACACTGTTAGGAAGTTCTCCCTTAATTCCAGATTGCTTCTTTTCTTGATTAGTTTCCAACCATTGTTTCTTGTCTTGCCTTCTGATGCTCTGGAGAATAATTTTAATAATCTTCTTTGTGGCAGCCCCTCAAATCCTGCATACTGGAAGACTGCTATCATGTCACCCCTAATTCTTCTTTTCTCTAGACTAGCCAGACCCAAATCCTGCAACCGTTCTTCGTATGTTTTAGTCTCCAGGCCTTTAATCATCTTAGTTGCTCTTCTCTGCACTTTTTCCAAAGTCTCAACCTCTTTTTTGTAGTACGGTGACCAAAACTGATGGCCCTTACTAAGGTTTTATTAAGCGGTACTAATACTTCACGTGATCTATGCCTCTGTTTAAACAATTCAGGATTGTATTCGCTTTTTTGTCTGCTCCCGCACAACACTGGCTCATATTCAAGTGATCATCCACTACGACTCCAAGCTCCTTCTCACAGCAGGGGTGAAATGCTCTCAGGTCGGACCGGATCACCCAATCCAGTAGCGATAGCGGCAGATGGTTTGGAGAACCGATAGCAAAAATCCCTGCCAGCCCCCCATGCCCAGCTGAGCCACGCGATCATCAGAGGCTTTTTTAACATTATTTTTAAAAGCATTTTTTCTACAATCCCTTCGGCCGAAAAAATGCTTTTAAAAGTAAAAAAAAAAAAAGCCTCTGATGGTTGAGCGGCTCAGCTGGGATCGTCAGAAGCTTTTAAAAGCATTTTTTCTACAACCTCTTCCGCTGAAGAGATTGTAGGGGAAAAAAAGCCTTTAAAAGCCTCTGATGATCCCAGCTGAGTTGCCTGATCGTCAGAGGCTTATTTTTCTTTTAAAAGCCTCTGATGATCCCAGCTGAGTTGCCTGATCATCAGAGGCTTTTAAAAGAAAAAAAACTTTGCCGATCAGGCAATTCAGCTGGGATCATCAGAGGCTTTTAAAAGCATTTTTTCTACAACCTCTTCCGCTGAATAGATTGTAGGGGGAAAAAAGCCTTTAAAAGCCTCTGATGATCCCAGCTGAGTTGCCTGATCGTCAGAGGCTTTTAAAAGAAAAAAAAACTCTGCCGATCAGGCAATTCAGCTGGGATCGTCAGAGGCTTTTAAAAGCATTTTTAACAACATCTTTGCCAAAGAGGTTGTAGAAAAAATGGTTTTAAAAGTAAAAAAAAAAAAGTTGGCCACACCCACCCAGTCACATTAACCCCCACCACCATTAAGCCACGCCCACAGAACTGGTAGTAACAAATTTTAGATTTCACCCCTGACTCACAGTTCCTGTTTTTGAGCCAGGTCTCACCTAATCTGTACTTCTACCTTTGATTTTTCTTGCCTAAGTTTAAAACTTGGCTTTTATCCACATTTAAAATTCGTTTTGTTGCGTAGGGTCCCATTGTCCAAGTTTGTCAAGATTTAATCCAGACTGAAGATTTATTATCCATGCCATCATGGGATAAAAATAAAGGCCTCCTGTGACATCCTTTGAGTAAACTTGAAAAACAGACTCTAAATTTAACTAAGCAATACATTCGTCGGGGGGTTTTATCTGTTTGGCTAAACTGTGATAAGTTTGTTTGGTTCCGGCGTTGATGCAGTCCGTAAGCATTCGAAACAACTGCGATCACATCAGGAGTAAAATGATATCGTGACTCAAACATCAGCCTCAAATACTCTCATTCCATTGGCGTGGTGTGTGAGTGAGAAGTCCCAGGTTGTGAGTCATGATAGTAGAGTGAGGTGTGTTTTCTCGCTTAGGTTTGCCACCTCCACAAACATCTAAGGCAGTGTTTCTCAACCTTGGCCGCTGGACGATGTGTGGACTTCAACTCCCGGAATTCCCCAGCCAGCAAAGCTGGGAGCCAGAATTCTGGGAGTTGAAGTCCACACATCGTCCAGCAGCCAAGGTTGAGAAACACTGATCTAAGGGGTGAACAGTCAGCTATTCTGTCTCATAGAATCATAATGCTGAGAAGAACCTTGGAGGTCTTCTAGTCAATCCCCTGTTCTGGCAGAAGACCCTATACCCGTGATGGCGAACCTATGGCACGCGTGCACAGGTGGCACGTGCATCCATATCGGTGGGCACGCGAGTATTGCCCTAGCTCAGCTGATTTTTGGGCCTTCTGGGCCCACCGGAAGTCGGGAAACAGGCTATTTCTGGCCTCCAGAGGGCCTCCGGATGGGTGGGGAAGGCTGTTTTCGCCCTCCCCAGGCTCTTAGAAAGGCTCTGGAGCCTGGGGAGAGCAAAGAATGTGCCTTCCAGTCCCACTGGAAGTTGGCAAACGGGCCGTTCCTGGTCTCCAGAAGGCCTCTGGGGGGACGGGGAAGGCTGTTTTCACCCTCCCCAGTCTCCAATAAAGCCTCTGGAGCCTGGGGATGGTGAAAAACAGGCCTACTGGGCTCACATGCCATCGCGTGGCAAAAGCGGGGGGAGCGCACTGAATTAAGGGTGTGGGCATGTGTTGGTGCAACCTCCCCGCTCTCCCCCACTTTTGGCACACGATGGCAAAAAGGTTAGCCATCATTGCCCTATACCATCCGGGTCAAATGGTTGTCCAGTTTCTTTTTAGAAATTTCCAGTGTTAGAGCACTCATAACTTCTGGAGGGAAGCCATTCCACTGATTAATTGTCCTCACTATCAGGAAATTCCTCCTTATTTCTAAGTTGCTTCTCTCCTTGGTTAGTTTCCATCCGTTGCTTCTTGTCCAGTCACTTTTTTTTCAGGGCCGTTGGAACTTCAGTCACTAAATGAAGAGTTGTAAGTCTAGGACTACCTGTATAGATTAGAATAGAATAGATTATAGCCTAGGGCAGAATAGAATAGAAGGGACCTTGGAGGTCTTCTAGTCCCACAAAACTCCCCCACTGAAAAAATCTGGACACCGATGTTCTCTAGAAGATGCCCTCTTGACGTCCATTCTGGGTATCTAAGCATCCCTGTACAGAAGAACCACCCCCCCGACCCCCCTCCAGGTTATTGGGCAAGACTGGTGACCGCATTGAGTTCACGATGCCAAAGGTTAGATGTCCTCTGGCCAAAAAAACTCTTGAGGAGCCTGCTATGCCTGGAATCTGTTTCGGATTACAAACCAGGCTTGGCTACGGGCCCTGCAGTTTTCTCAAGTATTTACAGAATGCATGACTTGCTTAAGGGAAAGGGTGGTGGGTTAGTCCCTTAAAATCAGTTTAAGGCTGTTCTAGATGAAACGGGGCAGGGGGAATAAACATTTAAGTGTATTAAAGTTTATTAATAAGCAGGGGTCTCCAAATGTGGCCACTTTAAGGAATTGTGGACTTCAACTTCCCAGAATTCTCTCAATTGCAGACCCATTGCAGACCCTTGCCCTAAATGCCATTTCAATGCAGTGGGGGGTGGGGGTGGGCTTAATTTGCAGGGAAGTGAAACAAAGACAAAGAAAGCGAAGGAGGAGAAAACAGGCAGGAAAAATTAAAATGTCTCTGTTTCATAGAAGCTTCCTGTTATTTGTACAGCCCCATTTTAAAATGCCTTCTGAGCTGAGGTTATGTTTCCTTTTGGTTTCATACTAGGTTGGTGAGCTGATGAAAACTATTATTGGATACATAATAATTTCATAATTTTATGGTGTCTTTAAAACACAAACTCACAGAAAGGAAAAGGGAAGGAAGGAAGGAAAGAAAGAAGGAAGGAAGAAAGGGAAGGGAGGGAGGAAAGAAAGAAAGAAAGAAAGAAAGAAAGAAAGAAAGAAAGAAAGAAAGAAAAGGAGGACAGGAAGGAGGGAGGGAAAGAAAGAAGGAGGGAAGGGAGGGAGGAAGAAAGAAAGAGAGAAAGAAAGGAAGGAAGGAGAAAGAAAAGCAAGAAAGAAAGGTGGGAGGGAGGGATGGAGAGAAGGAAGGAAGGAAGAAAGAAAGAAAGATGAGAGGGAGGGAGGGAAGGAAGGAGAAAGGAAAGAAAGAAAAAGAAAGCATGGGGGAGGGAGGGAGGGAGGGAAGGAAGGAAGGAGAAAGAAAGAGAAAAAGAAAAAAGAAGAAAATAAAGGAAGGAACGAGAAAAAGAAAAAAGGGGAGAGAGAGAGAGAGAGACAGAGACAGAGAAAGATAAAAAGAAAGGAAAAAGTACTGAAGAAAAACAGAAAAGAAAAAAGATATCAAGAAGCTGTTTTCTCTATTTACAGCAGTTATAAGTCCAAACAGTTTAACCTCTCTAAAGTTATAATCTTATTACTCTTCTTTCTGTAATTTATCCTATCTTAAACATGAAAGCCATAAATCACAAATTCATTCTTTTCATTTTTATGTAAAAAAAAAAAGTCCGCAATAGGCTTCGAATCACCAATAAAAGTAGAGACTAGAACTAAAGGAAACAATTTAGAAAATATATCATGTTTTTCAATGTATTTCATAGCATTTCCCATTGCTCTGCTGTATTTCAAGTCACATTTTGACCTGTTTAAAATTAAAATTCTCCTCAGAAAGGAGAATATTGGCTAGTTTTTCGAGCACTTCTTCTTTACTTTACTTGTATTTTGCTAATTGGACTTAACTGTTTTGTTCTCTTTTACGTGCCTTTTATCTTTCATGGTTTATTTTTTTTCAAATATGTAATTTAATTTTTTTTTAATTTAAATGTGTACATTTTTTTAAAAAAAGATGGCACAGAATTCTTTGCTCCAAGTTTGGATCTGTCATCAAGGCTGTAAACAAAGACAAGGAAATGAGACTTTATATGATGTAAAAATAACCCTTTGTTTTATTTAATGTTTTTTGGGGCAACTTTCAAGCTCTGAGTTTTTATTTTTATGTTATTTTTATGGGTCACCCATGTCCCACATTGGGAAAGCGGTTGAGGAAAAAGTCATGTACCTCCCTCAGCATCTTTTTTAGCACCAGGACTATTGCAAAAAATAAAAATAAAAAAGTCGAAACATGCTAAAAAAAAAAAGCAAATATATGCCATTTTATTTTGGCCAAAATTATTGCTCCTTCTTAACCTTAATCTAGAAATTGCGGCGTGGAAGTTCCCCAGCTAAGGTTAGAGTCCCTTTATCAAATATGCTGACTTATTATTGATAGGAGAGAAGGAAAAAAAATAACTATATATATATATATATTTATTGAGGTTTGAAATTGAAACTTGCAAGCAAAGGTGTGGGGGAGGGGCCACAAAGCAGAAGTTTCTGCAATTAGAACAGTCCCCACCCGGGACGCCGCGCCCGATTGGCGAAGAACGTAGCGTTTCTTGGCTTTCCTCGGATTGGGATTGGTCGCCTTGAGCCGTCACTCAACGGCTTTTGGGTCTTTCCCGGCTGCTTGTCACCCAAAGCACAGCCCGGCGAGGGCTTCCACACACGGTGTCCACGCGCCGCTGGCTGGCTTCCGATTGGCTGCCGGGATCGTAAACACGGCGAGGGAGCCAATGGGAGCGCTGTTCACGAGCGCAGCACGCGGACCCACGAGCCGGCCGCATGGCGCGTGCTGAGATCAACAACGGAGGGGGGCGGGGGCAGGAGGGCGGGAGCGAGTATAAAAGCGCCGGCTGCGTCACCGCACAGGCGGAGCTGGGGAAGCAGCCGAGCAGGACGGAGGTGCGTCGCTGTGCGCTCGTCTCCCAAAAAAAGTGACATAAGCCGCGTCCTGCATCGCTCGCCCCGCTTCCCATTCTTACAAAAGCAACTTCGGGAGTCCGGAGAGCCATTGCATTTTTTGCAATCTCTTTGCATTTTTGCAATTTTGACACACGCACACACCATGGTGGTCTTTAAGCGGATCAAGAAGTTGCGGCTGGATTTCGAGGAGAACGGCCGGGTTTATTCCAGCGGCGAGAAAGTAGCCGGCCGCGTGGAAGTGGAAGTGGCCGAAGTCACGCGTGTCTCGGCCGTGCGGTTCCTAGCCTGCGGGGTGGCCCGCGTGCTGTGGATCCGGGGCCCCCAGCAGTGCAAGCAGGAGATGGAATACCTGCGCCACGAATCGGTGCTCCAGCTGGAGGACCAGCCCGCCGGTGAGGCTTTGCACGGAGGAGGTGGGCTTTTGGGGCGGGGGACTCCAGGTCCCATGCGTCTGGGAGTGGGAGCGCCCCCCCATCGGTGGCTTGGCCTGCATGGCTGGGAAGGAGGATTGGGCACAGCAGCCAGGCATCTCAGCCACTCTTTTAAAAGAGGGGTGGACTACAACTCCCAGAATCCCCCCTCCGGCCAATTATGGGTGTTGTAGTCCTCCCCTCTTTTAAAGAGCGGCCGAGGTTGAAGATGGTCCTTCTTCTGGGGGTGTGAAAAAAGTTGGGTAGGAATAGCAAATTTCCTCTGCTAAAAAAACCACCTTTGTAAGAAGTTTTAAAATCGAATTTTAAAAACTTATTTAAAAGATTGCACCAAAAAAAAATAATCCCAAAATCTTGATTCCTAAATAAACCCCAGCTTGCCATCCCTGAATGTCTGGGAACTTTAATTTATATATTTAATTATTTGTATATATATTAAAATGTATGCTTAATTTATATAGTCAACTTCTACAGCCACCCAGCTCAATCCAGTGATTGTTTATTCTGTTGTCTGATGTTGAAGGAAGGGCTAGGATGCAAGGAGGGAATAGATTGCTTCCAATTTAATCCAATTTATTTTTTAAAACAAACAATCGGAGGTCACCAAAGAAATCCCTAAAAGGATGTTAAAAATGCCCTTTTTTAAAAAAAAAAAGAGAGAGAGAGATTGGACACTCATTTGTTTGAAATGGTATTGGAGTCTCCTGCTTGGAACAAGGGGGTTGGACTAGAAGACCTCCAAGGGTCCCTTTCCAACATATTATTCTGAGAGAGGGACCGAGGTGAGGAGGACATCCCCCTGGAGTTTTTAAATTTTGCCCGAGTTCCGCTGCTTTCCAAGAAAAGACATTCTAGATGGTACATTATGTCCCAGGCAGGAGACAATTTTGGCAACCTTGTTTTAATCGGAAGCGAATTCCCCGGCCATCCAGGTGTTCCCTTTACAAGGGAGGCTTTAGCTGTCAAAACTTGGCTGGAGATCACAGCCAGAGAACGAAAACTGGAAAGAGAAAAATAAATCCATTTCTGTAACTTGTTTCTGAGTTTTTAAAAGAAGTGGGTTGAACACTGGTTGCGTTCCTTACTTTTAAAAGGGGAAACCCTTCTTTCTCTGCTGCTGCAAATGTTAATTTTCAGCTTGGAAAAAGAATCCATAAATCTGATTTCTTTCTTTGCTTCTCGTATTTTTCTAGATAAAGATGGTTCTGTTTTGCTGAGACCAGGAAACATTTACCAATACAAGTTCGAATTTGAACTGCCCCAAGGGTAAGTAAGAGATCAAATAAAAGACTTTAAATCGTTGTATACAATCGTACATGCAACTCCTCCGTTGTATAAAATCCTTCCATCCGTCATGGATCTGCCCTTGTTCTCCTTTCGTCTAACCTGCTGGGGTTTTCTTTCCAGGCCTCTGGGCACCACCTTTAAGGGCAAGTACGGCTGTGTGGATTACTGGGTGAAGGCCTTCCTGGATCGGCGCTCTTTCCCAACTCAAGAGGTGAAGAAGCGTTTCGAAGTGATGGATCAAATTGACGTCAACACTCCAGATCTGATGGTAACTATCTGCCGTTGATTTGCTTCGATCTTTCCTCTCAATCACGCAAGGTTAAATTAGTTAGAATTGCAACTTTAAATGCCTGGTGGTTGTTTTTTTCTGTCTTTCTCCAAAGCTTCTCCCCAAACTTTTGGTGAAGTTTTTGGACTTTTGGGTGGGAATTAATAGCCTGTGTCCAAGAAGCAAAAATATTTCCAGATCATTAGTTTATAACTGCCTAACTTGGAAGGAAGTTCGCTAAGGAAGAATTTGCAAGGGGAAAAAAAATCCAGTTGAATGTAGTTTAGAGTGGATCAGATGATGGTTAATCAAGTTTTGTCTGACTTTGTCGTGTGTTTCTCCATAGTCTCCGGTCTCTGCCAAAAAGGAGAAGAAAGTTTCTTGCATGTTCATACCAGACGGGCACGTTTCTGTTAGCGCCAGGATCGACCGCAAGGGATTCTGTGAAGGTGAGATTCTTGGGAGCATGGCAATTTCTCTGCCGGTTTTACCTCCATCTGGTAACTTTTATTTGTAAAAACTTTAGCTCGCCCATTGGAGGTAGAGCAGATCAAAACAGGGTTGCCAGCACTGAGTCATTTTTAAAGTCCAGATCTGGGATTTTGATCTCTTGTCTGTGTTTCTAGGTTTATTTCAAAATCTTTTTCAGTTTTTCTATATCCATAACATATTGCATATGTTAAAAATAATGTAACAGAGTTGGAAGGGACCTGGGAGATCATCTAGTCCAACCCCCTGCTCACTCAGGAGGCCTGTACTAGGGATTCGAACTGCTGACCTTTCTGAACAACAAGCTCAGTGTCTTAGCTTGTATAATACAATAAGTTGTATTAAGTTAATATAAGTTTAAGGCTAAGTTTATCTAGGTTATCTAGCTTTTTTTTTGTGTAGAATCTGGGTTGATTGAAGTGTGAAGTAAAAATATAGTTTTAAAACTATTGTGGGTTTTTTCTTTTTCTTTTTTGTAGAATCTGGGTGGATTTGGGTGAAAAAAAACCCTGACTAAATAGATAAAAGTGTAGTTTAAAGCTTGATAATGCTTTTAGTTATCTACGTTTTTGTGTGTGTGTAGAATCTGGATTTGAATGTGAAATCTGGGGGTGCTTTTTTTT
Source organism: Arizona elegans (assembly GCA_022577455.1). Lineage (NCBI taxonomy): Eukaryota > Metazoa > Chordata > Lepidosauria > Squamata > Colubridae > Arizona > Arizona elegans. The sequence continues at coordinate 4,667,389 of JAKOOJ010000027.1, forward strand.
TTTTAGGAAGCCTCCACTGGCAACCCTGAATAAGAACATTGAATTAATTTGAGGGGATTCCTAGGTGACTTGGAAACACAGGCTGTTAAGTGCTCTTGAGGGTCTAACCCCCACCATCTCTTCCTCTGCCTTCCTTCCAGGTGATGACATCTGCATCAACGCAGACTTTGAGAACACCTGTTCTCGGATCGTGGTGCCCAAGGCAGCCATCGTGGCCAAGCACACCTACCTAGCCAATGGCCAGACCAAGATGTTCTCCCAGAAACTCTCCTGCGTCCGAGGCAATCACATCACCTCTGGCATGTCCGAGTCCTGGCGGGGAAAAACCCTCCGAGTCAGGAAAATCAAGCCATCCATTCTGGGCTGCAATATCCTGCGCGTGGAGTATTTCCTGCAGGTGAGAGCAACCTTGGAGACAGAGCCCCACTCCTACAACTCTTAGCCCCCATTGCAGGTCGGGTTAGATCCAGCTAATAAAATAAAGAGGATATTTTGTAGCTCGGGGTTGAACTGTGAGGTCCTTGGTGCTCTCTGAGCTTGCTGGCAAGACGTTTCATGACCCAGCTAGGTAACATCATCAGGCCTAGAAGAGGAGGGGGGATTGTGAAGAGAAAGAGGAGGTTCCTGGTGCTGAGTTTGATGGTTTCCTGGCAGGCATTTCACTGCCCATCTAGCTAACATCATTCTTGGGAGTTAACTGCAGAGCAGTCTCTTCCAAGTGCTTAAATTAAGCTTCAGGGTCCCAGTTTTAAAATTATTTATTCTAACCAGCTTCAACTGGTTCTAGTTTAGCCAAAGTTTGGCTCTCCCAGAACCTGTTTTTTAAAAAAGTCCAGGTCTCTTCCCCCTAAGCCACTTTTCAAGGACGTTCTTGAGCAATCCTGTATCACTACCGTGTTTCCCTGAAAATAAGACCCTGTCTTATATATTTTTTTGACCCCTGCAATAAGCCACGCAAAAGCCCAATTGGGCTTATTATCAGGGGATGTCTTATTTTGGGGGAAACCAGGTACATGTGGGATTAAACTTTTAGAGAAAGAGCCTCTTTTAATCCAGCCAGGTGTCTCTTCCACCTAGCAAGCCTCCCCCCACCTCACCGTTGTTCCTCTCTCCTTCCTTCCCCCAGATCTATGTCAGCGTCCCCGGCTCCAAGAAGATCATCCTTCAGTTGCCCCTGGTCATCGGCAACAAGTCCAGCTTCGGCAGCCGCAATTCCAGCATGGCCAGCCAGACCAGCTCCGAGATGAGTTGGGTGGACCTCAACATGCCCGATGTTCCAGAAGGTGAGAAGCTTCGATGTCCTTGAGTTTGACCCTTCAAAAAAGGTCCAGGGGAGAAGAAGTGGAGGTGGGCCTTCTGAGGAACCTCTACCTACCATCATACAAGCCTTCTCACTGGCTTTGTTATTTTGAGAGCTTTCCTAGACACCTTGCAATGTCCGCAACTGTCCCTTGACTCTCCAGAGCTGACCACCTCCTCTTTTCCTCTCCTTTCTAATAGCACCTCCATGCTACCTGGACATCATTCCTGAAGACCATCGGATCGAAAGTCCCACCACTCCTCTCTTGGACGAGCTGGACAATTCCTTCGACAGCCCCATCTTCATGTACGCTCCCGAGTTCAAATTCATGCCACCACCAACCTACACAGAGGTGAGGTTTCCTTTTAAGGGAATGAGGGGGGGAGGGGACACTACACAAGTCAGTTTTGCAGAGCGCAAGTTTTTAGGTCTTGTGTTGTAAGGTTGCCTTGCCTGCTTGGGGGGGTGGGGTAGGGGTGTCTAGGCCCCACCCCACCCAACCAGGCTGATCTGGAATTGAACGCCAGCAAATCACCTTATGGAAAATCCCCTCTTCTCTCATCCCTTCTGAGAATGAGACTTATTAACCCCCCCTTCATTCAAGCTATGATTCCCAGCTGAGTTAGTTCAATCAGAATAGAGTTAGAAGGGACCTTGGAGGTCTTCTAGTCCAACCCACTGCTCAAGGAGACTCCTAGACCAAGGGTCCCCAACCTTGGCAATTTTAATCCTGGCGGACTTCAACTCCCAGAATTCCCCAGCCAGCTGGCTGGGGAATTCTGAGAGTTGAAGTCCGCCAGGATTAAAATTGCCAAGGTTGGAGACCCCTGGCCTAGGCCATTCCAGAAAAGTGACTTGTCTAGTCTCTTTTTAAAAAAACCCTCCAGATTTTATTTTATTTTAGTTTGCACAAAGAAGAATGTTTTTACCTCCAGTTTACACGTCTCCCTTTCTCATCTCTCTCTCTCAGATCGATCCTTGCACTGTGAACAATAACATTGTCCAGTGAACTCTCCGAAGAAAACTCCGGTGTGGCTGTGATTTTATCCAGCTTTTTTTTTTTCCTGGACTTTCAAAAAAATTGCCCTGGTAGCAATTCTGCAACGCAGCCGAAAAAAAGGCGCACAGAGAAAAACCTTCCAGGTTTGTCAAAATTGACCTCTCAGGAAACCGAGTCAGCAAAGGAGCAAGAAAACCGGCTTCCTAGTGCCTTAGCACACGCGTGTTCCAGATGACAAAAAAAAAATGGGGTGCATGTATGAAGGAGGGGTTTTTTCCCCTTCCTCAATAGCCTTTGCAGAGCAAAATGTGTGCCCCTTGCAAAACTGACCGGTGCTAATGCAATTGTAGGGGTGGTTAGAGGCAGGTGTGCCTCATTTTTTCCCCTCCTTGACACAAGGAAAAAATGGGGAAGTAGAAGAAAACTCAAAAAAGTTTTTTGAGACTTGGGTAGTAAGGGACTTCACTGCTACCGAGGCACAAAAATTCATACCTCTACACTTTTTTGTAGGTGTGACATTCTGTAGTTGAACAAAAAAAGGGGGGCTTCAGCCATTTCATGGTTTGGGTGCAAGAAGGGAGAATAATTGGCTGGAGGAGTTTCCGTTAGGAAGGAGATAATTTCTTGAGCTGCTCATATTGGATGGAGGTTGAATGGAGCTGCGGGGGTTTTTTCCCCCCCCCAGTCTTTTAAACCCCCCCACCATCTTAATTGTGGCAGCTTTGGGAGGACGGAGCATGTAGGGGGAGGAAGAGTGGCTAGGAAAAGGGATCAGAGGTTGGTAGAGGAGGTGGTGAGGAGGCTTCCTCTCGCCAGCCTCCAGGAGAAGGAGGAGAAACGAGAAGCAAAAGAGAAGAAGTTGGAAAACTTTGCATAGCAATAAAGTTATTGCGGCATCCGAAGAGCCTATATGAGCAAATAAATAAAAGCTTGTTCAACAATGCAAGATAGCAACTTGGGATCCTCTTGAGTTGTTAACTTTTTTTTATAGCACTTAAATCCTGTATATTTTTTTTCCTTTTGTCTATAAATCTGTTAAATAAACAACTTTGTTTGTTTTTGGTAAGGGAGAAATCACTGTTTTGCCTGGGATCTCCAATAGATGTTCCATGTTCAGAAGTGTGGGGTAGATTGATTGACAGGTTTGTGGGGGAGGTTGCAAATGGGGGGGGGGGTTCAGCAGCCTTATTGAAGCCCCCCCCCCAGGGGCCACCAGAAGATCAAAAATGCTTTTTTGTCAAACGATGCTTCATTACAAAAAAAAAAAAATGATGAATGTAGACACATCTATAAGCAAAAGAGCTTCAATATTTCAAGAAGCATTTAATTTTGGTCAGTATCCATCCTGCGACACTCCCGACTTGTTTACCTCCAACAACTTCTGTGGTTTTGTTTTTTTTTTTTTTTTGTTCTCCCCACGTCAGAAAGAAAAATGCACTTGAAATGACTCTGCACTGCATAGCCGAAGTGTTAATTCATCCCATGTTTTGTTGCCACAAATACCTTGTGTGTCACTCAAACGGGTGTACTGATTATTATTATTTTTTCTTAAAACTTGTTTTTTTTTTGTTTCACTGTTTTGTATTATTTGCGACTCAAGTTATATTTTGTACCGTTGAACTATGGTGTATAAAAAGCCTTTTTTCCTAATAAATTATCAAAACATTAAAATGCCGTGTTTGCTTCTGACTTGGGGGCTGTGGTGCAAGATTTGATGTCAACCTCAGAAAAAAGTTTTACATGTGCAAATGCAAGTTCCTTGTAAGCACTTTTTTTTTTACAGATTTAACAGTTGGAAGGGACCTTGGAGGTCATCTAGTCCAACCCCCCACCCAAGCAGGAGACCCTACACCTTTTTGACAAATGGCAGTCCAATCTTTTCTTCAAAGCTTCCAGTGATGAAGCTCCCACAACTTCCGAAGGCAACTTCTGTGCCATCAGTTGATTCTTCTCACTGTCAGGAAATTTCTCCTTATTTCCAGCTTGAATCTCTCCTTGATCAGTTTCCATCCATTCTTCCTTGTCTGGCCTTCAGGGGTTTTGGATAATAGCTTGACCCCCTTCCTCCTCTCTGGGGCAGCCCCTCAAGTATTAGAAGATGCTCTCCCGTCTCCGCTGGTCCTTCTCTTCACTAGACTAGCCCTGCCCAGTTCAGATTACAGATTAACAGAGTTGGAAGGGACCTTGTAGGTCATCTAGTCCAACCCCACACCCAAGCAGGAGACCCTACACCAGGCGTTGGAAGTCCACCCATTTTAAAGCATGCTGGCTGGGGGACTCTGGGAGTTGAAGTCCACAAACCTTAAAAGTTGCCAAGCTTGGAACCCTGGTCTACCACACTACCAGTTTCTTTTCTCCGCAGCTTCAAGACACCAATGCAGGTAGTCCTCGCTTAATGACCATTCAACGACCGAAATTATGATGGTCCTGAATGAAGGGACTTAGAGCCCAAAGGTACATCAGTTTCAGCCCTCCCTACAATCACATGATGACCTGCATTACAACTGCTTCGACTCATGACCCTAATTCTGATCTCAATTGTGATCATAAGTCGAGGACTCTCTGTAACGGTGTTGGAAAGTCGATTTTGAGCAAAGGGTGTGCCAACTCCGGTAACCAGGCTGGGTGCAGTGAAGCCTCCATCCTGGCCTGCCTTGAGAAACGCCGGTCTCCCGTGCCCTGGCCTTCAAAGGAAGCATTAATCAATAGATGTATTGATCCCTGGAGATTGGAAGGCTCTGGCAAAGATGTAGGAGAGAATTCATGGAAATGTTCCTTTCGCTGCGCCTATTTTGGGACTTCCTTTGGTCAGATCTGCTCTTGAGTGAGCCAGAAGGAGCTGTGAGATAGTTGTGCTGGGTTGTTTTTCAGCTCCCAGCAGCTTTCCAGAGACAGAATAACAAAATTGGAAGGGACCTTGGAGGTCTTCTAGTCCAACCCTAGACCATTCCAGGAGACCCTAGACCATTCCAGACGAGTGGCCGTCCAATCTCTTCTTGAAAATCTTCACTGATGGAGCATCCACAACTTCTGGAGGCAACTTCTGTTCCAACTGGTTGATTGTCCTCACTGTCAGGAATGGCTGCCCAATCTCTTCTTGAAAACCTCCAGCTCAGTGTTTCTCAACCTTGGAAGCTTGAAGATGGGTGGACTTCAACTCCCAGAATCTCCCAGCCAGCACTGCTGGCTGGGGGATTCTGGGAGTTGAAGTCCACCCATCTTCAAGCTTCCAAGGTTGAGAAACACTGCTCCAGCTTGTCTGGTTGCTCTTCCTTCAAGTTGTCTTCCTTGAGTTCTCCTGCTTCTCCATGGCAGGTCCTCCCAAGTGAAAGCAAACTCTACATCTAAAATCATACATCGTTTTCTGTTGTGGGTTGCCACTGGTTCACACCAGAGCGTCGTGTGGGAGCGTGCATACTAGTGGTAGGTTTCCATTTTTTTTACTACCGGTTCTGTAGGCGTGGCTTGGTGGGCGTGGCAGGGGAAGGATACTGTAAAATCTCCATTCCCTCCCTGCTCCAGGGGAAGGTTACTGCAAAATCCCCATTCCCTCCCGATCAGCTGGGACTCAGGAGGCAGAGAATAGATGGGGGCGGGGCCAGTCAGAATTTTTAATACCGGTTCTCCGAACTACTCAAAATTTCCTCTACCGGTTCTCCAGAACTGGTCAGAACCTGCTGAAACCCACCTCTGGCGCACACCCACGAGTAAACCAGTAGTGATGGGTTTAGAAACCCACTACTGATTGTCTTCCAGTCGTCCAGGCAAAGTTTTCTGGAAATTGATTCACGGCAACAATTGAACTTCTTTTCTTGTTTGGTGCAAAATGTTTTCCTGCTGATCCAAGTGGCTTCTTCAGTCTTGAACGAAAAAAACGGCCAGTTGCCATGACTCACCTTCCAGGAAACTCTATTGTTCATTTCGTCACCTAAGGCCTTCGTCCATCCTGCACCTTGTAGAAGGAAAAATTTCTTGGAACCACCGAAAGTTCAGTCAAAGATTAAGATGTTTACAATCTTCACACAACACAGAGCACAAATGAGAGAGAGAGAGAGGGAGAGAGAGAGAGAGAGAAAAGAGAGAGAGAGAGAGAGAAGGAGAGAGAGAGAGAGAGAGAAAGAGAGAGAGAGAGAGAGAAGGAGAGAGAGAGAAAAAAGAGAGAGAGAGAAGGAGAGAGAGAAAGAGAGAGAGAGAGAAGGAGAGAGAGAGGAGAGAGAGAAAAGAGAGAGAGAAGGAGAGAGAGAAAAAGAGAGAGAGAGAGAAGGAGAGAGAGAAAAAAGAGAGAGAGAGAAGGAGAGAGAGAGAAAAAAGAGAGAGAGGGAGAAGGAGAGAGAGAAAAAGAGAGAGAGGGAGGGAGGGAGAGAAAGAGAGGAAAAGAGGGAAGGAAGTATGTTATAGTAATAGTATAACAGAGTTGGAAGAGGCCTCGCAGGTCCAGTGGTCACCAACTGGTGGTCCACGAGAAAATTTTGCTGGTCCACAGAAAAATTATTTGCATTTTTTATATTGCACTAACTCAGGGGTCTTCAAACTACGGCCCCTGGGCCGGATACGTGCAATGAACGGTTGTGTTGCTGCAGAGAGTCTCCCCCTTTGGGGTCTTCTTGTGAGGGTCGGAGAGGGACAGAAATTCTGATTTGGGGTCTGCTTCGGCCTCCTGGTGGGGAGCTTTGGGCGAAGGCTGGAGGGAAGAGCCGCTGGTGGCAAAGAGCCGGAGGGCCTCGTTCCAGTGGGACTGCATCATGGCCTGGAACTGACTGACCATCTCAACCCGCTGAGCCTCCAGGTGCCAGCACCTGGCCTTGCACTCCCACAGGTCTTCCCTCTGCTTGGAAAGCCTATGCTCCTAGTCCTCAGTGAGGTGCTTCTACTGAGTCCCCTTCTTGGTCAGATCCAATTTGAACTGAGCTGTTTTGCCAACTCTTTTTCCTGGTGGCTGCTTAGATCCAGCAACTGCTTCCTGTTGGGGCCCTAAGGAGCCCCGGCAGGTAGGCAAGGAGTGGCAAGTAGAGGCTGGCAAGGTGCCCCTTGATGTGAATGACATTGAATTGACCACGCCCACCCAGCCACCTGACCAACTTGCCACGCCCACCCAGCCAGTTATTAGGCAGATCATATTAGCGGTCTGCTAAATTATGAATTTAGTGGTCCCTGGGGTCCGAAAGGTTGGGGACCCCTGTTCTAGTCCAATCCCCTGCTCAAGCAAAAAGCCTTTAATCAGTTAAAGATTATGATGCTTACAATCCTCACACAACACACAGCACACAGAGAGAGAGAGGGAGAGGGAGGGAGGGAGAAAAGTATGTTATAGTAACAGTATAGTAGAGTTGGAAGGGACCTTGGAGATCATCTAGTCCAACCCCCTGCCCAAGCAATCTTCACACAACACACAGCACAAAGAGAGAGAGAGAGAGAGAGAGAGGAAAAGAGGGGGAGAAGTATGTTATACTAACAGTATAACAGAGTTGGAAGGGATCTGGGAGGTCATCTAGTCCAACCCCCTGCTCAGACTGGATTTGGCATTTTGGTCCACCTCTGGAGTTCTTCCCAAGGACTTGGGATAGGCTGCTATGGATGTTTGATGGGGTTGCAAATATTATTGTGGGATTTTAAGCCGTTCCACAGTTCGTTGTGCAATTGACTGGCGTTGAATTTGTCAATTACAAAGGTATTCAAGTAATGCACCAGACGTTTTGCTATCTCACTCAAGGTGCCTATCACTATTACTACTACCTTTGTTTTCTCTTGGATTCCATTTCTATTTCCAGGCCTTTGCATTTTGTGATTTTTCTCCAGTTCCTTCTCTTCTGTTCTGTCCAGATACTGCCACTTCCACTATCCGACTCTTTTTGTCTTCCTTATCGACAATTGTTAAGTCTGGCTTGTGATGCAGCAGGAACCTTTTTGTTTGAAGTCTAAAGTCCCAGAACAATTTAATATCTTCATTTCCTATCCTGTAACTTGCTCTATTTTAATATCCCACCAGCTCTTGCTTGCAGGCAGACGGTATTTCCTGCACAATGGTTTGTCACACAGTCAGCCAAATGTTGAGACTAGATTTGGCTTTTTTTTTTGTACACCTCTGGAGCCCTTCCCTGGGATAGGCAGATGTGGATGTTTGATGGGGCTGAAGGTCTCATCACAGGATGGAAACCTGTTCCCAATCAAGCCCCCTTTTGCAATTGACCGATAGTGAATTTGTCAGTGGCAATGGTGTTCAGGTAATGCTCCAGATGTTTTGGAATTATTAGCCAAAAGTTAGTATCTTCCCAAGTTGTCTGCTGGGGAGATGCAAACTTTTAAACTTCCAGATTCATTCGGCTACAGTTCCCACCACAAGAAGACAGCTGGTTGGGGACATCTGCTAAATTTGCTGCCTGTTGAGTCAAGATATAATGGATGGAAATTGACCAAGGAATTGACCAAGAATTTTTTATTTTTTATTTTATTTCCAATTTCTATACCGCCCTTCTCTCTGAGGACTCAGGGCGGTGTACAGCCAGAATTAAAAACATGCAATACAAATATTAAAAAAACAATTAAAATATATATAAATTTGGCCCAAAAATTAAAAATCACTACCAATTAAAACATTTAAAAAAATTTCTTCTTAAGCCATAAATAAGCCATAAATAATTCTCCAAATAAGGAGAAATTTCCTGACAGTGAGAACAATCGACTCATGGAACAGAAGTTGCCTTCGGAAGTTGTGGGAGCTTCATCACTGGAGGCTTTCAAGAAGAGATTGTCAGAAATGGTGTTGGGTCTCCTGCTTGGGCGGAGGGTTGGACTAGATGACCTCCAAGGTCCCTTCCAACTCTGTTAATCTGTTAAACATCCCAGAGTCCTAGGCCAGAAATCACCTGGTTTTCCCCAGAAACTTGTTAACATTTCACTTTTGCTTTCCTACAAGATCTCCTATCTTTCAGAAACAACCTTGGGGACTGCTATTAAGTGACTCACTCCGTGGGTTTCTCAAGAGCGGAAAAAACAAATAAAAGCGAGAGAATTATCTGGAGCTGACCCAGCTGACTTCTTTATGGGGACACTGCCAGCTCTGGAAGGAAGGTAAACAGGGACTGTAGAAGCCACAGAACCGGTGAAGTCTCGCTTGGAGAGCTAAGAGGCAGCTCTGCAATCCAGAGCGTCTAAAAGTCTGAGCTGCAAAGGGGACGTAAGAGGGGGCCTCGAGCCAAACGAGTCTCATACAACAGGGGTCTCCAACCTTGGCAACTTTAAGACTTGTGGGACTTCAACTCTTAGAGTTCCTCAGCCAGCTGCTGGCTGAGGAACTCTAAGAGTTGAAGTCCCACAAGTCTTAAAGTTGCCAAGGTTGAGACCCCTTTCATAGAACACAGAATCCTAAAGCTGGAAGGGACTTGGAGGTCTCCCTAGTCCACCTCCCTCCTCAAGCAGGAAACCCTAGACCCGTGATGGTGAACCTATGGCACGTGTGCCACAGGTGGCACGCAGAGCCATATTAGTGGGCACGCCAGCTCAGCTCTGGGGCGCATGCGCACGCCGGCCAGCTGATTTTCGGGCCTTCTGGGCCCACCAGAAGTAGGGAAACAGGCTGTTTCCTGCCTCTGGAGGGCCTGGGGTTGGGGGTGGGGAAGGCTCATTTTTCTTTCTTGCCTGGCTCCAGATCCTCTCTATTTATCTGGGAAGGGTGAAAACAGCCTTTCCCACTCCCTTGGAGGCCCTATGGAGGCTGAAAGGGCCCATTTCCCGACTCCCAGTGGGACAGGAAGTGACGTTTTTTTCCTGTCCCCAGCCTCCAGAGACTTCTAGAGAGGCTCCTAGAGACTCCTAGAGAGGCTCCTAGAGACTCCTAGAGAGGTTCTGGAGGCTGGGAACAGCAAAAAATGTCACCAGGAGTTGGGAAATGGGCCCTTTCAGCCTCCGTAGGGCCTCCAAGGGAGTGGGAAAGGCTGTTTTCATCCTTCCCAGATAAATAGAGAGGATCTGGAACCAGGTAAGAAAGCAAAACGGGCATACCAGGCCATCATGTGCCAGGAGTGGGGAGGGTTGCGTGCTCATGCGCGTGGGCACGTGCGCGCATGACCCTTTCCCGTCCCCCCGTCTCCTGGCACGCAATGGCAAAAAGGTTAGCCATCACTGCCCTAGACCATTTCAGACAAGTGGCTGTCCAGTCTCTTTTAGGTTGTATCTCTCCTTGATAAGTTTCCATCGGTTGCTTCTTGTCTTGACTTCTGGTGCTTTGGAGAAACGGTTGAACCCCTCATCTTTGTGACAGCTCCTCAAATATTGAAAGACATGCTATCATGTCTCCTTTTCTCAGACACAAACCTAGTTCCTGCAACCTTTCTTCATATCTTTTAGCCCCCGCCCCTCTAATCATCTTTATTGTTCTTCTCTGCACTCTTTCCTGGATCTCAAGATTTTTTTTTTTTTTGTATCGTAGTTGACCAGATCCTCTTAAAGCTCTGTTTCTCAACTTCAGCAGTTTAAAGACCTCCACGTGTTTTAAGCTATTGAGGTTGCAAAAGTGTGTTGTGAAACTTCTGCTTCAAAGACCTTCAGAAATGAGAACTTCAGATTCCAGGTCTTTGGCAAAACAGCTCCTTAGACTGGTCCCCACACTATAAAAAAAGATGTGGAGACTCTAGAAAATGTGCAGAGAAGAGCAACCAGGATGATGAAGGGACTGGAGGCTAAAACATACGATGAACGGTTGCAGGAACTGGGCCTGGCTAGTCTAGTGAAGAGAAGGACCAGGGGAGACAGGAGAGCATCTTCCAGTATTTGAGGGGCTGCCCCAGAGAAGAGGAAGGGGTTCAAGCTATTTTCCAAGGCACCTGAAGGCCAGACAAGGAAGAATGGATGGAAACTGATCAAGGAGAGATTCAACCTGGAAATAAGGAGGAATTTCCTGGCCATGAGAACAGTCAACCCATGGAACAGAAGTTGCCTTCAGAAGTTCTGGGAGCTTCATCACTGGAGGCTTTCAAGAAGAGACTGGACTGCCATCTGTCAGAAATGGTGTAGGGTCTCCTACTTGGGTGGGGGGTTGGACTAGATGACCTACAAGGTCCCTTCCAACTCTGTTAATCTGAATCTATCTAAAATGAACAAAGGCCTGGAGGCTAAAACATCTAAAGAATGGTTGCAGGAACTGGGCCTGGCTAGTCTGGAGAAGAGAAGGACCAGGGGAGACAGGAGAGCATCTTCCAGTATTTGAGGGGCTTTTGCAGAGAGGAGGAAGGGGGTCAAGGTATTTTCCAAAGCACCCGAAGGCCAGACAAGGAAGAATGGATGGAAACTGACCAAGGAGAGATTCAAAATAAGGAAATGAGGAGAAAATTCCTGACAATGAGAACAATCAACCCATGGAACAGAAGTTGCCTTCGGAAGTTGTGGGAGCTTCATCATTGGAGATTTTAAAGAAGAGATTGAACTGCCACTTGTCTGAAATGGCATTGGGGTTTCCTACTCAAGCAAGGGGTTGGGTTACTGAAAGTTTTCAAGAAGAGACTGGACTGTTATCTGTCAGAAATGGGGTAAGGTCTCCTGCTTGAGCAGGGGGTTGGACTAGATGACCTCCAAGGTCCCTTCCAACTCTGTTATTCACAGGATGGTCTGAGAGGCATCAGTGACTCCCCTGCCTGGGGACAGACTCGGCAGCAAAAAAAAAAAAAAAAAAAAAAGAGATGGTGACCTTTGTCCAATATCCTTTGATGCCCAACCTCTGCCAAGCGGGCATCTGATCCCAGCTCAGCTCAGCAATGCGGACTGTCCTGGACCAACTCCATGGCACGGCCGGCTTGTGGGACAGGTGGGGATGGGGCTTTGCGAGCCAACCGGGGGAAAGGGGAGCCCGGTGGGGAGGGGAAAGGATGTGGAGAGTTGTGGTGGAAACACGGAACAAGGCACAACCCAGTGCAGCCCAGGCTGACAAAAGCGGACCAATGCTCTGAGCTAAAAATGGGGTTTGGGTCGGGGTAGACTTCAAAAACTTTAATAAGAGGTTCTTTGCCCTATTGCTGGGTGGGCGTGGCCATGGTGGGCGTGGCCTAGTTGGCCTCCTGCACCATGGCAGCGGGGGCCGTTTTTGCCCTCCCCGGGCTCCGGAGGCTTTTTTTGAGCCTCTGGGAGGATGAAAATGGCCTCCCCAGGCTTCGGAGGCCCTCTGGAGGCCAGAAACGGGCCCAAACTTCCTGTAGGTCCTTTTTTCGCCCTCCCTGAGCCTCCGCGCATTCCCTGCACTTACCTGCATCCGAAATGTGGGGACTCCTGGGAGGGGAGGGGTGGGTGGTGCCAGCCAGGAGTGGGATTTGGGGGTTCTCCAAACCGCACAGAATCTTAGCTAGAGATTCTCCCGAACCCCTGAGAACCCCCAGTAGCCCATCCTTAGTTTGGGGGTTCGAATGACATTTTCTTTCACTGGGGAGTCCCCGGCAGCTCCCAGTTTGGCCAGTTTGGACTCTAGCGCTTAAGGCACCAGGAGACGGTGAATTCTAGTTGCGCCTTAGCATGTGATTTTTCCGCTAAATCACCAGAATAAAAAAGGTCATAAAATTGGGGGGGGGGGCTGCTTGTGATGTCATGTGTAACCACCGCCACCCATTTAACAATGAATTTTATAGCCGGGAAATTGTGGCCGTAAATCGGTGGTATACCACAGTGGTGGTATTTGAGCCAATCATCAGGAGATGGTGAGTTCTAGTCCCGCCTTAGGCATGAGAGCCAGCTCGTTGACTTTAGGCCAATCAGCAGGAGACTGGGAGTTCTAATCCCGCCTTAGGCATGAAAGCTATTTGGGTGACTTTGGGCCAATCAGCAGGAGACTGGGAGTTCTAATCCCGCCTTAGGCATGAAAGCCATTTGGGTGACTTTAGGCCAATCAGCAGGAGACTGGGAGTTCTAGTCCCGCCTTAGGCATGAGAGCCAGCTGGTTGACTTTAGGCCAATCAGCAGGAGACTGGGAGTTCTAGTCCCGCCTGAGGCATGAAAGCCAGCTGGGTGACTTTGGGCCAATCAGCAGGAGACTGGGAGTTTTAGTCCCACCTGAGGCGTGAAAGCCACTGGGTGACTTTAGGCCAATCATCAGGAGACTGGGAGTTCTAGTCCCACTTTAGGCATGAAAGCCAACTGGGTGACTTTGGGCCAATCAGCAGGAGACTGGGAGTTCTAGTCCCACTTTAGGCATGAAAGCCAACTGGGTGACTTTGGGCCAATCAGCAGGAGACTGGGAGTTCTAGTCCCACCTTAGGCGTGAAAGCCAGCTGGGTGACTTTGGGCCAATCAGCAGGAGACTGGGAGTTCTAGTCCCGCCTGAGGCATGAAAGCCAACTGGGTGACTTTTGGCCAATCACCAGGAGACTGGGAGTTCTAGTCCTGCCTTAGGCATGAAAGCCGTCTGGGTGACCAGCCCCAGGATCAGATCAGTCCCAGGCAGAGTTAAGGTAGGGCCATAAAATGAAATCAGTTTCATGTTTCTAACCATTAACTCAAAATTGACAGTATAAAGAACCCTAGTCTGAATCTACTCAGCGTTTATTACCTCTGCAAGTTTCTTCCTTTTTTTTTTTTTTTTTTTTGGTTCTGAGTCACAGCTGAAACCGGGGTCTCTCCTCCTCCTTGGCAGCTTTCAGACATGCGGAAGGTTAAAAGTGCCCAGGATCGACTCCCAGGGGAAGCCGGTAGATCAGAATGACAGAATAATAAAACGGAAGGATAAAAGAAGGACAGGAAATAACAGAGTAACAGAACAACAAAATAACAGCACGACACAATAGCAGAGTGGGAAGGCACCTTGGAGGTCATCTAGTCCAGCCCTCCACTCAAGCAGGAGACCCTAACAGAATAACAGAGTTGGAAGGTGCGACCTGCCCCCCCCCAATCACCTGCTAAGGAAGATGAGGGTCCTAAAAATATAATAATAAACCGATAGATAAATAAATACATTTTGAAAACCCTTTCGGTGAAGAATGATGCAACAGAGACCAAATGAACATGCATTGCCTCCTTGGCGCAGAATATATTCATTTTTTTTTAGATGACTTGACAGCAAAAACACCATAATTACAGAGCCTTATTTTATTTATTTTTTTCTAAGCAGAAACCCTATTTAATAATATTTTCCCACACTCGGATGGGCACGAGTGACCCAGGAAAGTCCAAGGTCAGGTAATTTAATGAGCTCTTAGCTTCATGTGAGGCCCGTCCTTCAGAAGCCAAGTAAACATCTCACAAAGTCAAAGGAAGAACGGAGGAGAAATTGGAGGATTTTTTTTTCCAGTTTCAGGATTCATTAGTTAAGAAAAGCATTTTTCTCTGGTCTGCTCAGCTCCACAGGAAGTTTAATTTAATTTAATATAATAATAAAATTTATATGCCGCCCTATCTCCAAGGACTCAGGGCAGCTCACAACAATAAAACAACCAGTTAAAAATATAAAATACATAATATATAATTTATATTAAAAAAAACCCAAATCTAAAAACCCTCTCAATCCAGGCTGGTCTCAGATTACGAGTTACGACCGTAATTGAGCCTATTAACTACGCTCATAAGTAAGTTGCGACCACCATAAAACTGGCCATCGGGTGACCGGACTGATTTTATGACCTTTTTTTCTACAGTGGTCATTAAGGGAATGTGGCAGTCATAAAGCGAATGACATGGTCGTTAAAGGAAGCCATTGTTCAGGAGGGGTTGGGGGGTGGGGTCCTAAATTCTGGTCAAACGGCCGTCCCCTAAATGACATACAGGTAGTCCTGGATTTACGACCGCTTGTTTAGTGACCGGTTCAAAGTTACAACGGCAGTGGAAGAAGCCAATTATGACCATTTTTCATACTTACAACCGGAATAACAGAATCACAGAGTTGGAAGGGAGCTTAGAGGTCATCTAGTCCAACCCTCCCACCCAAACCCTTGCAGCATCCCCGTGGTCGCGTGATCAAAATTCCGACGCTCGGCAACTGACTCATATTTATGACGGTTGCGGTGTCTCCCGGGGTCACGCAATCCCCTTTTGCGACCTTCTCACGAGCAAAGTCAATGGGGACAGCCAGATTCATTTAACAACCGTGTGATTCACTTAGCAACTCTGGCGAGAAAGGTGGTAAAACGGGGCACTTAACTCACTTAACCCCTGTCTCACCTAGGAAATGGAAATTTTGGACTCGGCTTGGGGTCGTAAATCGAGGACTGTTGTACGTTGCAGGAAAACCGTGTTCCAACTCTCAGCGTCCAGGACAAGAACCAGGAATTTTGCAGAGGCCATTTTGAGGTCGCCTCTGACGCCAATGCAGAGCCAGGCTGCGCATAAGGCATGGTCTTTCCATTCTTTCCATGCCTTTTCCATTTTTCTGAGAAGTCGCTGAGATGCTATTAAAAAAACAAAAGGAAAAAAAAAAAAGCAGAAAAATCAACCAACAGCCACCCTACTGTTAAACAAAACTTCTCAGCCAGCGGGGCTCAAAACCTCAAACTTTTCACATTTAAATAAACCCGGAGTTAGACCTTAAATACTACGTGGCTCCGTTTATCCTGAGCTTGTAGAACCCCGCATACTTGCGCACGATTGAAATAACCGCTTGACACATCATCCTTGACTAGAGTCAAGGAATGGACAACCATGATTGATTGGCTTGTTGTGTTCCACAACTTTCCCCTTCAGAGCAACGGAAGCTATTGTGTGTACAAAGGTCAGTTTGCTTGGAGTAACTTAATAGTAGCTGCCTCTCACATCTGCGTACACCCATGCATTGCAGGCAAATCCCTTGTCGGTGTGGTTGCATCCATAGAATTCCTTCTCAATCCCTTCAGTAAATAAATATTTTAGAGCAGTCAAGTTTGACCAATTGAAAATGAGTAGACTTCAACTCCCAGATTTCCCCAGTCAGCAAGAATTCTGGGAGTTGAAGGCCACCCAACTTCAAATGATCAAGGTTGAAAAACACTCTTCCAGAATTCTGGAAGTTGAAATCTACCCATCCATGAAGTCCATCCACATTGACTTCTGGGAGTGGAAGTCCACCTGTTATGTCCTTATAAGGACATCCGCCCGGATTGGCTGCCAGCCATCGGGCGGGAAAGTTTGAATCTCTGTCAGGGGGCGGTGCGCCTGCCGGAGCGAATATAAGGAGAGCTCCGGCAGCGCATGGCCAGTCTTGCTACTGTTACTTGTTCTCAATAAAAGTTACTTATGTAACGAGCTGGTCACGTCTTCCATTCCTGCGCCGATCTAACACTGGTGACGAAGGACTGAGAGAAGAAACGAACCTCACGGCACCAAGCCAACAAGACCAAGACTCCGGCACCTGGAACTACAGTAGGCATTTTCAAAGGCATGGCATCCGCTGAAGTCACTTTGCCAGCCCTTGCTCCTTTCCGCCCAGGGAAGGACAAGTGGAAATCCTACGTAGTGAAATTCCGGCAATACCTGAGAGGCAACAACATCAGGGATGGCGATGATGACTGAAAAAAGGGCATTTTCCTGGCCAACTGCGGCTCCGAGGTCCTCGACATGGCAATCGATCTCGTAGCACCACGAGACATCGAAGAAGTGCCATGGGCAGACCTGCTGCAGATCCTGGAGGACCACTATGCCCCAACAGGAACACCGGTGGCGAACCGTTTCACCTTCCATCAGAGGGACCAGAAGGAAGGTGAGACCATCAAGGAATTCGTGGCCGCCCTACACCAGATCGCAGCCAGCTGTGAGTTCGACCACGTGGACAATGCCATCGCTGACCACGTGGTTTTCGGCATGAGGGACAGAGGCCTGCAAAAGAAATTCCTGAGCAGGAAGAAACTCGTGCTCAAGGATGTGGTGGAGGAAGCCACCGCATCTGAAATCTAGGAGAAAGCAGCTGCCCAGTAAGCAGAGCAAAGGGAATCCACAAGATTCGCTCCACAGCGCAATCATCAACAGAGGATTCCACAGCTGGATCCGAGTCGAAGGGGGAGTCCACCGTCCACAAAGTATCCAGACCCCCAAGGCGGGAAACCGCCCAACGGAGCTACAAGGGGGGAGCGCTGCACCAGCTGCAGAGGGGACCATGCCAGGGCAACCTGCAAGTGGAGAGATGCAACCTGCTGACGCTGCAACAGAAGGGGTCACATCGCCGAAACTTGCAGAGCCGAGGAACCAGCCCCAGAGCCCTCCAGCCACCGTCCCCGCGAGAATCGGAAGGATTACCAGAGATCATCCAAACGGTCCTCTGGCCCTTCCAGACGCAGAGACGACGAGTTTCCCCGGAGCGGAGCGGTCCACCAGACGACCATCGCACACATGACTTCAGACAACGCCACCAAGTTCCATGTGACCATCCACGTGGAAGGAGCACCCTGCAACATGGAGGTAGACTCTGGATCGGTCTACTCCATCATGGATTGGCAGCAGCTGAAGCGCCTGCAATCCAGCATCACCAAGCGAGAGCTGAAGCCACTACACTCCAAGCTCGTCGACTTTGGGGGAAACCCCATCGGAGTGTTAGGAAGAGCCAACATCCGAGTCACCTACAAAGAGTTCGAAGGCAAGCTCCCCATCACCGTCGTGAAGGATAACCGACCGAACCTGCTAGGAGTGGAGTGGTTCAAGCCACTGGGGCTTTCAATCGAAGGCATCAACCAAATTCGCAGGGACAAACTCGACAACCTCATCGAAGAGTTCAAGGAAGTCTTCGATGGTAAACTGGGGAAATTTGTGGGGAGGCCAATCTCTTTCAGTCTGGACAAGGGAATCACCCCAATTAGGCTGAAGCCCTGCCGGGTTCCATTTGCCCTGCGGCCCAAAGTAGATGAGCAGCTGGATAAGCTGATTGCCCAGGGCGTCCTGGAACCGATCGATCATGCCTCATGGGAGACCCCCATTGTGACCCCACTGAAGCATGATGGGTCTGTGCGCATCTGCGCTGACTATCGTTGTACCATCAACAAGGCGTTGGCACAGAGCGCATACCCGGTCCCAGTAGTGCAGCACCTATTGCATTCCCTGGGATCTGGTACAATTTTTGCAAAACTGGACCTGGCCCAGGCTTACCAGCAACTGCCAGTGGATGAAAAAATGGCGGAGGCCCAAACCATAGTCACACACAGGGGGGCATTCAAATGCAACCGCCTCCAGTTTGGAGTCAGCGCTGCCCCCGGCATTTTCCAATCCATGATGGAACGCCTTCTCCAAGGCGTTCCAGGGGTGGTGCCTTACTTCGACGATGTGCTGATCTCCGGTGACTCGCGAGCTCAACTCCTGGAAAGGCTCAGGCTTGTCCTGCAGCGGTTCAAGGCTAAGGGCTTGAGGGTCAGGCGGGACAAGTGCATCATAGGAGTACAGGAAGTTGAGTTCCTGGGCTATCTCATTGATAGCACGGGCATCCACCCCACCAAATCAAAAGTGGAAGCAATCCATGAAGCTCCAAGCCCAAAAAACAAAACGGAGCTTCAGGCATTCCTTGGGTTGCTCAACTTCTATGCAATCTTTCTAAAACAGAAAGCCACAGTTGCTGAGCCACTTCACCGCCTGCTGGGGAAATCGGCGTCCTGGAAGTGGGGCCAGGAAGAGGAAGCAGCATTCCAAGCCATAAAAGGACTATTGACGTCCAAAAGCGTCCTCATCCAATACAGCGAGACGCTCCCCATCAAGCTGACCTGTGATGCGTCGCCCTACGGGGTGGGGGCAGTCCTCAGCCACGAACTGCCCAACGGCACCGAAGCCCCAATCGCATATTTCTCGAAGACCATGTCCGGCGCAGAACGGAACTACAGTCAGCTGGACAAAGAAGCCCTGGCCATCGTGGCAGGAGTGAAGCGCTTCCACGAATATCTCTACGGAAGACGCTTCACCATAGTCACCGATCACAAGCCACTCCTGGGACTCCTCGCAGGCGACCAACCCACCCCGACCTTCATGTCCCCGCAGATGACGAGATGGGCCATCTTCCTAGCCGGCTACTCTTACAGGCTCGTGCACCAGCCAGGCACAGCCATAGGAAACGCCGACGCACTCAGCAGATGCCCATCGAAGAACCCGGTGGAAGACCCAGCCCCCACGCTCCACCTATTCCACATTGATGACGACGCCAGCTGTCCAGTCTCCTCCACAGATGTGGCCGTACACACCCAAAAGGATCCCACACTCCGCCAAGTGAGGTCCTGGATTCTCAGGGGGTGGCCATCGGAACAGACGGAAGAGAGGTTCAGCCCGTTCACCAGGAAGCAGAAGGAGCTGTCCACCATAAAGGGCTGTCTGCTATGGGGAGACAGGGTGCTGATTCCAAGCACTCTGCAACGGCGGACGTTAGAGACATTGCACAAAGGGCACCCGGGCATCGTCCGCATGAAGGCCCTGGCACGGAGTTACGTCTGGTGGCCCTCACTGGACAAAGACATTGAACAATGGGTCTCCAGGTGTGACCCGTGCCAAGAAGTCCGCCCAGCGCCGCCACAATCTGAAGTCGCGAAGTGGGAGACCCCCAGCAACCCCTGGTCGAGGATACACATCGACTTCGCGGGTCCGATGCAAGGGCGACACCTCCTCATCGTGGTAGATGCCTTCTCCAAGTGGCTCAAGGTGGTGCCCATGGCATCTACCACAACAGAAGCGACGATCCGAGCCCTGCGCCATCTGTTCGCCACACATGGACTACCGGACGTGCTGGTCTCCGACAACGGCCCCCAGCTCACATCCCTGGCCGTGGAGTCCTTCCTGGAAGGACTGGGCATCCGCCATGCCCTCTCCGCCCCATACAGGCCGGCCAGAAACGGACAAGTAGAACGCATGGTGAGGCTCACCAAAGAAGCACTCACCAAGATGGGCCTGGGAGACTGGCAGGAACGGATAGACAACTTCCTCCTCACCCAGCACATCACGCCGCATGCCACCACCCACAAGAGCCTGGCCGAACTGCTGATGGGCAGAAGGTTGAGGTCACCCTTGGACCGGCTGCACCCCCAATACAGCACAGAAGTGACCGCAACCGCCAGCCGCCCACTTCGCGCTTTCAGCAAGGGAGATTCAGTTTTCACGCTGAATTTCAGCGGCTCTCCCAAGTGGCTGAAGGGTAAGATTGACAGCACAACCAGCCCCAAATCCTACACCGTGGAGCTGGAAGATGGACAGGTCTGCCGACGTCACATCGACCAGCTCCGGAAAAGGTGGGGGGGAGCGCAAGAGAACCAGCCTGACGAGGGAGGCATACAACACCCCTGCGAGGTAGGCCTACCACACCCCGACGAGGTAGGCCTACCACACCCCGGCGAGGCAGACCACCGCCACCCCGACGGAGCCGGCCCAGCCCACTACCAGGCACTGACACAGCGGCAGTCCAGGCGAGTAGACCGGGGACCATCGGAGATGGGCACACCACAGCACATGGGCAAGGGTGGCACACGACTCCCCGGCGAGAGGGACCCCCGCCCAACGCGAGAAACAACCGGGCAACAACAACCCAGCCCAGATGACCCCAGCCACCAACCTGCGGTAGACCAGGGACTAGGGGGAAGGGAAAGCCGACAACAACCCGGCCAGGGAGGCGTGCGCCACCCCAGCAGGGGAGACCTCCACCGACCCGAGGAGGTATCCCCACAACGACACCCCGACCAGGTCGACCACCACCAACCCGACGGGGAAGGCCAACGCCAGCCCGGCCAAGGAGACCTGCGCCACCCCGCGAGGTCGGACACCGCAACCCGAGCCAACACCACCCACAGCTGGCAGACCGGACCCGAGGGCACCGATCCGAACCACCCACCAGACAGCAGCGAGCCGAACCGCAACAGAACCGCAGCAACCGGGAGACCGAGGAAGAGCAAGTGACAGCCGAGGTCTTACCGAGACTCAGACGCTCTTCCCGGGTCGGAACCGAACAGCACCGCCGAGGCGAAAGATCCACAGGCCAGGAGGAAGACCACCAGAACCAGCCATCCAAGGTCTGCGGTCCGGCCGGAGGCGCTGAGGGTGACCCCGCACACTCGCCAGCCGAACCGAGCCCGGTTCCGGGGAGGGAACCAGGAGACACAGGAGCCCCGTCCGTCCAGGTCGGGGACTCGGAAGCAATGAGACTGCGCAGGTCAAGTAGGGTGCCGAGGCGTCCTACGTACCTGCGGGACTACGTCACGTTTATTGACGAACGTTGAACTTTTTTTTCGGACTAGGGGGGAGGAGTGTTATGTCCTTATAAGGACATCTGCCCGGATTGGCTGCCAGCCATCGGGCGGGAAAGTTTGAATCTCTGTCAGGGGGCGGTGCGCCTGCCGGAGCGAATATAAGGAGAGCTCCGGCAGCGCACGGCCAGTCTTGCTACTGTTACTTGTTCTCAATAAAAGTTACTTATGTAACAAGCTGGTCACATCTTCCATTCCTGCGCCGATCTAACACCATCTATCTTCAAATGGTCAAGGTTGGAAAACACCCTTCCAGAATTCTGGAAGTTGAAATCTACCCATCCATGATGTCCATTCACATTCACTTCTGGGAGTTGAAGCCCACCCATCCATCAAGTCCATCCACATTCACTTCTGGGACTTGAAGACCATCCATCCATGAAGTCCATCCACATTCACTTCTGGGAGTTAAAGTCCACCTATCTTCAAGCGGTCAAGGTTGGAAAACACCCTTCCAGAATTCCAGAAGTTGAAGTCTGCCCATCCATGAAGTTCAACCACATTGACCTCTGGGAGTGGAAGTCCACCTGTGTCCACCTGTGTCCAAGATTGAGATACACTGATCAAGAGTGTGTTGAATGGCTTTATGTCTCCAGTGTCCGATGACTTCGAGATGTTGTGGAAAGTGAGAGTGGTTTATGGAAGCTTCTAAGGACTTACAAGTTGGAAGGCTGATCTTATTTATTTTGTTCTCACAGAGAAATTGGGTGTCCTAAGAAAATACGTTGGTTTTGCAAGACCAAGAATTATTAACTTTGAAGCTCAAAGGCTGCACAGCTCTTGATCTGCCAAACTCAAAATGGTTTTTCATAGAACATAGAATCACAGGGGTGGAAGGGACCTCAGAAGTCTTCTAGTCCAACCTCCTGCTCAAGGCTGGAGACCTCATACCATCTCTGTCAAATGGTTGTCCAATCTCTTCTTGAACAACCTCCAGTTGATGGAGGAGCATCCACAACTTCAGGAGGCAAATTGTTCCCTTGGTTAATTGTACTCATTGTCAGGAAATTCCTTCTTGCCTCTAGATTGGGTTTCAAAACATACAACTGAAATGAGTCCATCATAATTTATCGATCAGT
Organism: Arizona elegans; assembly: GCA_022577455.1. NCBI lineage: Eukaryota > Metazoa > Chordata > Lepidosauria > Squamata > Colubridae > Arizona > Arizona elegans. Next base: position 4,689,901 of record JAKOOJ010000027.1, read on the forward strand.
ACAATTTATAGACAATTTATAGAAGAGCCTTGGTGGCGCAGCAGATTAAAGTGCTATTAAGTAGCACCAGCCGCCTGCAATTACTGCAAGTTCGAATCTCACCAGGCTCAAGGTTGACTCAGCCTTCCATCCTTCCGAGGTAGGTAAAATGAGGACCCGGTTTGTGGGGGCAATAAGCTGACTTTGTATAAAAAAAAATAACACCGCTGGGGGGGGGGGGCCGAAAGCCCTACTAAGCAGGTCTATACAAAAGTATGAAGGCTATTGCTTAACGCATTGTAAGCCGCCCTGAGTCTCCGGAGAAGGGCGGCATCTAAATCGAACCAATAAATAAATAAATAAATCCCTTCCCTGTGACATCTCGGTGTTATCTTCCTCAATTCTTCTTCTTCTTCCAAAAGTTTCTTCTACCTTGATCTTCATCCAAACCATTGTAACAATTCATTACTAAAACAATATTCTAGTCACTGAGTTTTTATACATAATTATAAAATTAATCATTTATATCTCTTTCCCAACCAACGATAAAAATAATTCCATACCTTGAAATATTCTGACTCTTCCCTATCCTTAATCATCAAAGTTAATCTATTCATTTCTGCACGATCTAAAAAATTTTTTTTATTACTTCTTCTTCCGAAGGTATTTTCTCTGCTTTCCAATTTTGAGCTTAAACAATCCTTGCAGCTGTTATTACATCTATAATCAGGTAAATATTTTCCTTACTAATTTTTTCAGGAAGGTTACCCAATAGGAACAACTCTGGTTTGAGGTCAATACGTAGCTGTATCATTTTTTCCAAGCAGGCACCTCTGCCATCCTTGAAGGGCAGAGTTTTGAACCAACCTTTCTGGGAGAACTTTAATTGTGCATATCAGGTGTGTTGCACTCCCTGTGGACCGAGGGACCTGAACAATCTGTATTGTTTTATAGATCAAGGAAACGTGTTCAGCTGGGCCCATAAAATGGTGGCAGTCGCTGAGATACCTGCAGCTCATAAGCACATGTGACCGTTGGCACTTTTCCATGAAGAACTTGGCAGCAAGTCCGACTTGCAATAAATCTTTATATTTTAGCCCCGCGTCCCTTCATAAACCTCCCTGCCTGGGGCTTTGGCAGAGTCTGCGGCCGCTTAACAGCCCCCTCCTCCTCTTCTGAGGAGGCTGTGGGTGGTTCAGATCGGTTGGAGACGAAGAAGGAGCAGTTTAGGTCAGGGGTTTTAAGAGAATGGGAGGGCAGCCTCGCTTGCGAAATTGGTACAGTTTGCGATAGACTTTACAGTGTTGTTAAATATGATGCAGAGGAAAGAAGAAGGGGAAGGAAGGAAGGAAGGAAGGAAGGAAGGAAGGAAGGAAGGAAGGAAGGAAGGAAGGAAGTTGAGTCGGAGTCCTTCTGAAGATCCTTTAATTATAAGTTTTACCAAGCGGATTAAAAACAACCCAGACTAATAAATAGGAAAGAAAGAGAGAGAGGGGGAAGGAAAGAAGGAAAGGAAAGGAAAGGAAAGGAAACTAAAGGAAAGGAAAGGAAAGGAAGGGAAGGGAAGGAAAGGAAAGGAAAGGAAAGGAAAGGAAAGGAAAGGAAAGGAAAGGAAAAGGAAAGGAAAGGAAAGGAAAGGAAAGAAGAGGAAGGAAAGGAAAGGAAAGGAAAGGAAAGGAAAGGAAAGGAAAGGAAAGGAAAGGAAAGGAAAGGAAAGGAAAGGAAAGGAAAGGAAAGGAAAGGAAAGGAAAGGAAGGAAGGCAATTAACCAGTGGAATAGCTTGCTACCAGAAGTCATGGATGCTCCATCATTGGAGGTTTTTAAGAAGAGATTGGACAGTCACTTGTCTGAAATGGTATAGGATCTCCCTGCTTGAACAGGGGGTTGGACTAGATGACCTACAAGGTCCCTTCCAAGTCTGTTATTCTTCAAAAAAAGAAAGAAAAAAAGAAAAAAAAGAAAGAGGGATGAAAGAATGAAAGAGGGAGGAAGGAAGGAAAAAAGAAAGAAAGAAAGAAAGAAAGGGATGAAAGAATGAAAGAAGGAGGAAGGAAGGAAGGCAGAAAGAAAAAGAAAGAAAGAAAGAAAGAAAGAAAGAAGAAAGAATGAAAGAGGGAGGGAGGAAGGAAGGAAAAAAGAGAAAGAAAGAAAGAAGAAAGAAAGAAAAAAAGAAAGATGAAAGAATGAAAGAGGGAGGAAGGAAGGAAGGGAAAAAAAGAGAAAGAAAGAAAGAAAGAAAGAAAGAAAGAAAGAAAGAAAGAAAGAGAAAAAAGGGCTAAAGCTTGCTCTCAGCTGTTTGCAGGGATCTTGTTCCCAAGGCCATGCCATCTGGGCGAAAGGTCAGCCATTGTTCTTTCCACCAAGCTGGACTTTCCATAGGAGGCTCCCTCCCTCCCTCCTTCCTTCCTTCCTTCCTCCCTCCCCATCAGGGACCTTTTCCATTTTTTTTCCATCTCCGATTCCAGCCCGAACTTTCCTGCTTTAGAGCCACTGAAACGAAGGCCTCCTCCATTCCTCTTGTGACTCTGAGCTACATAGGCCCCCTGCGCTCTTGTTGAGGGGTCTCATCTGGGGGGACACTTCCCCCCCTCCCCCGTCTTTCTATGTTTATTGTGGCACTGTTGTTGTTTGTGGTCTCCTTGTGTCTGGAGTCAAGGAGGTGCAGGTCACAACTAATCTTGACCTGCCAAACAAATGCAGTCCTCATTTCCTTTGGAGGAACCTCCCAATGTGGCTCCCTTCCATGTAGACCAGAGTTCTCCAAACTTGGAAACTTTAAAAGATGGGAGGACTTCAGCTCCCACAATCCCCCAACCAGCGTGCTTTAACAGATGAACAGAGTTAGAAGGGACCTTGGAGGTCATCTAGTCCAACCCCCCACCCAAGCAGGAGACTCTACCCCCATTTTTGACCGATGGCAGTCCAGTTTCTTCTTGAAAGACTCCAGGGATGAAGCTCCCACACTTCTGAAGGCAACTTCTGCTCTATGGATTGATTGTTCTCTCTGTCAGAAAATTCCTCCTTATTTCTAGGTTGAATCTCTCTCTGATCAGTTTCCATCCATTCTTCCTTGTCTGGAATCAGGTGCCTTGGAGAATAGCTGGACCCCCTTCCTCCTCTCTGGGGCAGCCCCTCAAATATCAGAAGATGCTCTCCTGTCTCCCCTGGTCCTTCTCTTCTCTTCCCTAGGACCAGCCAGGCCCAGTTCCTGCAACCGTTCATCATATGTTTGAGCCTCCGGTCCCCTCATCATCCTGGTTGCTCTTCTCTGCACTTTTTCTAGAGTCTCCACATCTTTTTTTATAGTGTGGTGACCAAAACTGGGTGCAGGACTCTAAGTTTGGCCTTACTAAGGCTTTAAGATGGGTGGACTTCGACTCCCAGAATTCCCCAGCCAGGATGGTGGCTGAAGAATTCTGGGAGTTGAAGTCCGCCTATCTTAAAGTTGCCAAGTTTGAAAAACCCTGACTTGGACAGAGACAGAAATTGCCCCTGGCAGATCAAGACTGCTGATGACCCACTGCTGATGGATTGAGATCTATTGTTGATAGACAATAGTATTAATTCAGGAACAATAAAATGTATCATACATAAACAACAACAAATGTTTCCGGAGAAACATTTTAAGTTTCAAAAACTAAGAGGGATTTGAACTATCGTTATCAGATTCTGCTTTTTCAACGGTCGTTCACCTTGAGCCTCCACTAAGCCCTAAAAAGAAAAGAATTTATTTATTTATTTATTTATTTGTTTGTTTATTTATTTATTTATTTATTTATTTATTTATTTATTGGTTCGATTTATATGCCGCCCTTCTCCGGAGACTCAGGGCGGCTTACAATGCGTTAAGCAATAGCCTTCATACTTTTGTATAGACCTGCTTAGTAGGGCTTTCGGGCCCCCCTAAGCGGTGTTCTTTTTTATACAAAGTCAGCTTATTGCCCCCACAATCCGGGTCCTCGTTTTACCTCCCTCGGAAGGATGGAAGGCTGAGTCAACCTTGAGCCTGGTGAGATTTGAACTCGCAGTAATTGCAGGCAGCTGGTGCTACTTAACAGCACTTTAGTCCACTGTGCCACCAAGGCTCTTTTAGTGTTGTGTTATTCGCCATCGTCCTGAAAAGTGAGTTTTAACCCTCTGTTTTGATTTTTTTATTTAAAATAAAAAAGACAAATGCATCCGTTGAAAACCAGCTTGCAGTGCCATTCAACATCTCCTTGTTTTTTCCTGCCGTCCTGATCAGCCAGAACACACAAACACACACACACACACAGAGGCAAACACACAAACAGGCCTTCAATGGTTGTGTTGCTCTATTGTTGCTTGGTTGCAAAGTATTCCCATTTAGCTTTGTGCCTGCTTTGACCTGGGCAGGTGATGGGTGCAGCTTGGCTCTGCTGCTGGTTAAATACACACACACACACACACACACACACACACACACAAAAGGCATAAATCCCAGGGGCTAATTTTAAAACACGGGCAGGGATGGCAATGGTGTTTTCCACTGTGTGTTTAAATTTTAATCCACCCCTTTGGCATCCGCAGACGCCCCCCCCCCCAAATGGGCACGTGTTTGGAAACAAACAGTCCTTCCCCCAAGGGGAAAAACACTTCAGCGGTGAAAGCTTTGCTTGGGCTTATCTCATAGTTTATTTTTTTTTAAATTTTATTTGTTTATTTATAGCCTGCCTTTATTATTTTTACAAACACTTCAAGGTGGCAAATATATATATACAACATGCCTTCCTCCTCCTATTTTCCCCCACAACAACAACCTTGTGAGGTGGGTTGGGTCAAGAGGGAGGGACTGACCTAAAGTCACCCAGTTGGCTTTTATGCCTAAAGCGGGACTAGAACTCCCAGTCTCCTGGTGATTGGCCCAAAGTCACCCAGTTGGCTTTTATGCCTAAAGTGGGACTAGAACTCCCAGTCTCCTGGTGATTGGCCCAAAGTCACCCAGACTGCTTTCATGGGTAAGGTGGAACTAGAATTTACCGTCTCCCGCTTTCTAGCCTGGTGCCTTCACCACTAGACCAGCCTGCCTCTTGGCTTGTTGGCTTTGATGAAAGAAATCACATTTTCGGGATGTCTCCCGAAGGAGAATAGAATCTTGGGCCCTTATGAGTTAGGGGTCCATCAATAAGCCACACCAGACTTTTGCAGGTAGTCCTCGACTTACGGCCACAATTTCCCGGCTAGAAAATTCATTGTTAAATGGGTGGCAGTTGTTACGCATGACATCACAGGCAGGCTCCAGATTTTATGACCATTTTTGTTGTGGCGATTTAGTGAAATATCATGTGAGTATGATCTGCAACCTCCCTGAGTGACGTTGCTTGCCGAAAGCTGGCTGGGAAGGTAGCAAATTAGATTAGATTAGATTAACAGAGTTGGAAGGGACCTTGTAGGTCATCTAGTCCAACCCCCTGCCCAAGCCAATAGTGGTCACGTGACCCCAAGAGGCTGCCACCATCCCCGTCACAAATGCGAGGTAGCTGCTAGGCATACGGACCCGAATCATCATCTACAGAGACTGGTGCTAAATCACTGTTTAAGTGACATCGTAACTTGGAATGGTGGCTAAAGGAACAATTGTAAGTTCTAATTGTGCTGCACGTACACCACACAATCAGCTGGTTTTGGGGTTGGGCAGGAGGTTAAGTTGTCAACTTTAAGATGGTGATGGTGGGATGGGAATCATTGCTCACTGGTTGTGCATACAACCCATTCCTGAATGAACTCATCTGACTTAGACTTAGAACTTTGAATAACTTTATTGTCACTTTGAATGTAAGCTAATCGGTATACATTAAAATGAAATTACGTTGCATAACAGCTCTCAAAGGGTCTTCACTTCTAATATAAATATAAACATGACAAGATAGATAAATAGCTAGATAGATTATAGATGATAGATGATACATAGATAGCTAGATAGATGATAGATAGCTAGATAGATGAGATAGAGATAGATAGATAGTTAGATAGATAGATAGATGATAGATGATAGATAGATATAGATAGATGATATAGATAAATAGCTAGCTAGATGATAGATGATAGATGATAGATGATAGATAATAGATAGATAGATAGATAGATGATAGATAGATATAGACAGTTGAGATAGATAGATAAATAGCTAGCTAAATGATAGATGATAGATGATAGATGATAGATAGATAGATAGATAAATAGATAGAGTTGGATAGATAGATATAGTTAGATGATAGATAGATAAATATAGATAGATGATATATGATAAATAGATAGATAGATAGATAGATAGATAAGATGATAGGTAGATATAGTTTGATAGATATAGATAGATCGATAGATGATAGAGATAGATAGATAGATAGACAGACAGACAGATACAAAATTATGCATGTACCCACATATATTATTGCCCCAGCTAACAGATGCTTGATCGGTCAGTGAGGATTCAAATTCAGAAATGAGTTAACTCAGTTACCAGTTAAGTGTCTATTAGATGCACACAGCCAGTAAGCAAAGGGTCAGGGATAGAGGTGACTGTGCTGATCCTCCCCCAACTCTGTCCAACATCTGCAGCTGCCCACGTTTCTCAACCTTCCCTTCAACTCAAGACCAGAGGTGGAAGAACACTACTACAAGGAGCATTTTCCACCATTAGGAAGAACTCCTGAATTCCCCATCCAGCTGCTTTAAGATGGGTGGACTTCAGTGGTGAAATCCAATTTTTTTTACTACCGGTTCTGTGGGCGTGGCTTGGTGGGTGTGGCAGGGGAAGGATACTGCAAAATCCCCATTCCCTCCCGACTCCTGGGGGAAGGATATTGGGAAGGATATTCCCACTCAAAATTTCCGTTACCAGTCCTCCAGAACCTGTCAGAACCTGCTGGATTTCACCCCTGGTGGACTTTAATATTCAGAATTCCCCAGCCAGCACGAGAAGAGAAGAGAGAAGAGAAGAGAAGAGAAGAGAAGAGGAGAGGAGAGGAGAGGAGAGGAGAGGAGGGGAGGGGAGGGGAGGAGAGGAGAGAAGAGAAGAGAAGAGAGAAGGGAAGGGAAGGGAGGAGAGGAGAGAAGAGAAGAGAAGAGGAGGGGAGGGGAGGAGGGGAGGGGAGGGGAGGGGAGGGGGGTGAGGAGAGGAGAGGAGAGGAGAGGAGAGGAGAGGAGAGGAGAGGAGAGGAGAAGAGAAGAGAAGAGAAGAGAAGAGAAGAGAAGAGAAGAGAAGAGAAGAGAAGAGAAGAGAAGAGTTGGAAGGGATCTTGTAGGTCATCTAGTCCAACCCCCTGCTCAAACAGGACACCCTATTTAAGATGGGTGGACTTCAACTCCCAGAATTCCCAAGCCAACATTTTGGGATCTTAGCTTGTCCATCCATTGGGCGGGGGTTGGACTAGATGACCTACAACAAAGGCACTTTCCAACTCTGTTAATCTGAATAATCTATATCTTGCTTCCTTTTGATGTCAGCCATGGCTAGACCAGGATTTTAAGTCTACAAACCATGCAGGTCTGTTAAAGAATTCTTGCCGTTTTGGCACATTCACGGGCTGGTGATTCTTTGGACTCCTGGCTGGAGGCCGTTTGGCACTCAGGTTGTTGATTGTTCCCTTCAGGGCAGGCGCTTAAATTTATGAGCCTTCCTGCATTTGGAGTAGACGCTCCCAGCGTCATTCACCCTGGGATCAAAAGCCAGAAATTCTTTGGGGAAGTTTACAGCCAGGGCTTAAAGGCCATTCCTGCCTCTTGGGAAGATGTTGGATTCAAGTTGAAAAAAGGAAATATCCTTATTTTCTACAGTAGAGGCCAAAATTGTGGAAACCTTTTGGGAAAACTGTATTATAATTTAATTATTTAATTTAATTTCATTTATCAAATCTCTATGCCGCCCAACTCCCAAGGGACTCTGGGCGGCTTACAGCAAAAAATAATACAACAAAGAACATAAGAAAATTATTTTAAAAAACATTATAAAAACATTTTAAAAACATTAAAAATCCATGCACACCGTTCATGGCCGGATCTCGCAAGATTGCAAGATTTTCTAAAACTAGCTAATAACACCTCCTTTTTAAGGGGTGTACCATCATAAAATTATATATCAATGGAAAGATAACTTAATCAAGAATGCAATGCAATAACTTTGATGAAGGATTTGCTATTAGAATAGCAGTGACAGTATAAAGAAGAAAAGTGAAACATGTAGAAAAAAGGAGATAAACAAAAATGATCACCATAGAAAAAACGAGAGATGCAAAAATGATCCCCATGTCAGTGAATCCTTCGTTGGGTAACCTTTAGCATGAATGACGGCCTTACAACGTCTTCCCATGGAGGGAACCAAGTCTTTGAGTTCTGCAGCTGTTCTCAGGTGAAACCAAGATGGAATGATGGCTTCTATGAACTGGGTTTTATTGCTGGGTCACTTCTGACTAACCAGTATTTTTAGTCGGCTCCATAGATTTTCCATTGGGCGAAGGTCTGGGCTATTCCCAGGCCATTCCAGCAGTGGAATAGGATTATCTTGAAAATCCAAAGAAAAAGTGGTGTTATTAGCCATCAAACCTCAAAAATATGCTTTTCCCACAGTTTTGGCCACTACTGTATATACAGATAGAGATTAACAGAGTTGGAAGGGACCTTGTAGGTCATTTAGTCCAACCCCCCGCCCAAGTAGATCCACATCCTTATTTAAAGGATTTTTTTAAAAAAATAATTTTTTTTGCATTTCTGCCTGCTATTGTTTTGCTTTGCTATTGGTGACTTTTTTTTTTTTTAAATTTGATTTATATGCCGCCCTTCTCCGGAGACTCAGGGCGGCTTACAATGCACTAAGCAATAGCCTTCATACTTTTTGTATATTTATACAAAGTCAGCTTATTGCCCCCACAAACTGGGTCCTCAATTTACCTACCTTAGAAAGGATGGAAGGCTGAGTCAACCTTGAGCCTTGGCGAGATTCGAACCCTGCAGTAATTGCAGGCAGCTGGTCTTAATAACCAGGAGCCACAGGCCAGTTTCTCTCAACCTTGGCAACTTTTAAGAGTCGTGGCCGATGCTGGCTGGGGAATTCTGGGAGTTGAAGTCCCCATCTCTTAAAGTTGCCAAGGTCGAGGAACAAGGAGACAATGCCTTGCCCGCTGAACAATCCCGAAAGGGTGAAGTATGCTTTCTTCAAAAGACTTATAGGACGCAGAAGACAGAATGACAAGAGTTGGGGAGGGACCTTGGAGGTCATCTAGTCCAACCCCCCCCCCTTGCTCAGCAGGAGTCCCAGAGGGTTGTCTCCTCCTCCACCCTCTGCCCTTCTTAGGGGTGGCAGAGAAGCCCTGGGGCTGAGCAAAAGCAGGAGACGGTGCTGCACAGAACTGGTGTGTGTGTCTCTGTGTGTATTTGTGCAATTACTAGGAAAGGAGAGTGTAATAAGAGAACCACAGAGACACTTTCACCCTTTTTCGTCGGGTGCCAAGATGCCTTTGGGTGAAGCTGGCAAGCACCAGCTGGCTCCAGCAAGCAGAAGGGAGCCCTCTTGATTGGCCGAGAGGAGCAGAGGGCAGCAGGGATTGGTGGAGCCCCCGTGGCATGTGGGTGCCCACACCTCAGCTTCATGCTTGGCTGGAGAAGGAAATGTTCCCGGGTACCAGGAAGGAGAAAAACATCACCCAGCCGCCTCCTGTCTTTCTTGAGCTAAAAGGAGTGGAGGAGCCCCCCGCTACTCTACGCGGGGCTGGGGAGGGGGGCTGCAGGGCCTCGAATGGCAGGCCAGGTATCTGGTTGCAACAGAGATCTTAAGCTGAGTCGGAGACCTTCTGAAGAGCCTTTCTTTAATTTTAAATTTTATCAAGGGGATAAAAACAAACCCAGACTAATAAATAGGAAAGAGAGAGAGAGGGAGAGGGAGAGGGAGAGGGAAAGGAAAGGAAAGGAAAGGAAAGGAAAGGAAAGGAAAGGAAAGGAAAGGAAAGGAAAGGAAAGGAAAGGAAAGGAAAGGAAAGGAAAGGAGGAAGGAAGGAAGGAAAAAAGAAAGAAAGAAAGGGAGAGAGAGGGAGAGAGGAAGGGAGGCAGGAGAAAGAAAGAGAAAAGGGAAGGAAGGAAGGAAAGAAAAGGGAGGGAGGAAGGAAGGAAGGAAGAAAGAAAGAAAAAGAAAGAAAGAAAGAAAGAAAGAAAGAAAGAGAGGGAGGGAGGGAGGGAGGAAGGAGAAAGAAAGAGAGAAGGGGGAAGGAAGGAAGGAAGGAAAGAAAGAAAGGGAGGGAGGGAGGAAGGAAAGAGAAAGAAAGAAAGAAAAAAGAGGGGGAGGGAGGAAGGAGAAAGAAAGAGAGAAGGGGGAAGGAAGGAAGGAAAGAAAAAGAAAAGGAGGGAGGGAAGGAGAGAGGAAGGAAGGAAAAAGAGGGAGGGAGAGGAAGGAAGGAAAGAGAAAGAAAGAGAGAAAGGAAGGGAGGAAGGAAGGAAAGAGAAATAGATAAATGAATGAATGAATGAATGGAGGGAGGGAGGGAGGGAGGGAGGAAAAAGAGGGAGGGAGAGGAAGGAAGGAAGGAAAGAGAAAGAAAGAATAAAAGAAAGAGAGAGAGAAAGGAAGGAAGGAAGATAATGGTGGTTAGGTTAGATTGAGGGAAAGGAATGAAGGAATGGAGGGAGGGAGGGAGGAAAGAAAGAAAAAAGAGAGATGGTGGTAGAAAAAGAAAGAAAGCAAAAGTGCTGAAAGAAACAATAAAAATAAATAGAAAGGAGCAGCTTTCAATTTCCAGTGCAGTAAATATAAGCAGAATTACAAGGTTCTCTCTTACTATGATTACAATATATATATATATATTTATTTTAGCATTGAGCCTGGAATTACAGTCATAAGTCCTGTAAACACCACCTGACCAGAATCAATTTTTGGAGCAGTTAAGCAAAGGCCACGGTCGTTAAACGAGTCTCTTTCCCCCAGTGGGCATTTTTTTTGCTGTAAACCAGGCACCCAAAACCATTCAAAAAACCCATGAAAATCAGGGTCGCTAGGAGGAGGATGCAAATGGCCTTAAATATGATCCTAAGTAGCATCTGGGGAGGTCTGTCGTAACCTTGAAAGGTCTCTAAGCAACTGGTCATTATGCGAGGACTATCTCTGTAAGTATTCCTCATTCTGTCCTTTTCCTTCAAGCCCCTCTGTATTTTTTGAGGGACGCATTTTATCCCTCCAGCAATCTGTGGATACCTCAGCTGCTCCGGCCTTCCTTCCACCAAAAATTCTTGCTGCGTCTTTAATCTGTTCCCGGACCTGGGTGGATCACATCTGCCTATATAATTATAATTTAGTTATCTCCAGTGTGAAAAAACATTTGGAGAGAGGCCAAGTTGATTTATCTCGGGCTGCTCATTGGCTGTTCCCAAGACACAATGGAGCCAGGTCTGAGATTCATACAGGTAGTCCTCGAATTACACAACCATAATTGAGCCCCAAATTTCTGCTGCTTAAGTGAGACGTTTTTGTTAAGTGAGTTTTGCCCCCTTTTACTGTGGCCTTTCTTCCCACAGTTGTTAAGTGAATCACTGCAGTTGTTAAGTTAGGAATATGGTTGTTAAGTGAGTCTGGTTTTGATCATGTGATCATGGAGACGCTGAACAGTCGTAAGTGTGAAAAATGGTCATTTCACTTTTCTCAGTGCCGTTTAACTTTGAATAGTCACTAAATGAACTGTTGTAAGCCTAAGACTACTTCTCTTCTCTTTTCTTCCCTTCTCTCTTCTACTTTTCTATTCTATTCCATCCCTCTGCTAAATAACTAATTTCCCCAACACTATCAAACTATTTACTAAGACTGTATTACTATTATTCTTCTCATCCTTCCTAGGACCTATCTCCTCCCACTTATGACTATAACCATGCTGCTTTTATCTCTACAATTTATACTGTTTATTTAGTTTCCTAGTACGATTTGATTGCTTATTTAGTATCCTATGACTATCACAAAGTGTTGTGTCTTATGATTCTTGATGAATGCCTTTTTTTTGAATGTACACTGAGAGCTTAATGCACCGAAGACAAGTTCCTTGTGTGTCCAATCACACTTGGCCAATAAAGAATTCAATTCAATTCAATTCAATTCTTCTCTTCTATTTTCTCTTCTCTTCTATTTTCTCTGCTATATTCTTCTCTTCCCTTCTCTTCTCTTCTCTTCTCTTCTCTTCTCTTCTCTTCTCTTCTCTTCTCTTCTCTTCTCTTCCCTTCTCTTCTCTTCTCTTCTCTTCCCTTCTCTTCTCTTCTCTTCTCTTCTCTACTCTACCCTACCTTACCCTACCCTACTCCACTCCACCTATCCTGTCCTATCCTATCCTATCCTGCATTCTATTCTATTCTATTCTATTCTATTCTATTCTATTCTATTCTATTCTATTCTATTCTATTCTCCACTCCATTCCACTCCACTCCTCCTATCCTATCCTATCCTATCCTATCCTATCCTATCCTATCCTATCCTATCCTGCATTCTATTCTATTCTATTTTATTCTATTCTATTCTATTCTGTTCTATTCTATTCTATTCTATTCTATTCTATTCTATTCTATTCTATTCTATATTCTCTGTTCTGTTCTGTTCTGTTCCGTTCCGTTCCGTTCCATTCCGTTCCATTTCATATTTTCTACTGGTATTCTATTCTATTCTATTCTATTCTATTCTATTCTATTCTATTCTATTCTATTCTATTCTATTCTATTCTCTGTTCTGTTCTGTTCTGTTCTGTTCCGTTCCGTTCCGTTCCGTTCCGTTCCGTTCCATTCCGTTCCATTTCATATTTTCTACTGGTATTCTATTCTATTCTATTCTATTCTATTCTATTCTATTCTATTCTATTCTATTCTATTCTATTCTATTCTCTGTTCTGTTCTGTTCTGTTCTGTTCTGTTCCGTTCCGTTCCGTTCCGTTCCGTTCCATTTCATATTTTCTACTGGTATTCTATTCTATTCTATTCTATTCTATTCTATTCTATTCTATTCTATTCTATTCTATTCTCTGTTCTGTTCTGTTCTGTTCCGTTCCATTCCGTTCCGTTCCGTTCCGTTCCATTCCGTTCCATTTCATATTTTCTACTGGTATTCTATTCTATTCTATTCTATTCTATTCTATTCTATTCTATTCTATTCTATTCTATTCTATTCTATTCTATTCCATAGCCCATATTCCATTCTATTCTTCTAAATAAACCAAATCCCGCCATGAATCAGCGTTAAACGGAACCTACTGCTTGCCAGGGGCAAGCTATAAAAAGCTATAAAAATAAAAATTGCCCTTCGCTCCCTTTTGAAATAAGAGACGCCCAGGAAACCCCAGACCAGATTGGAAAAGGGAGCCGCCGTGGTGATTCATCCGAGCGAGAAGCAGCCGGAATGGGCTGTTCCACCGTGGGAAGCGCGGGCGGCATCAGGCGGAGGACGCGTGCAGCCTGAGTGCCGAAAAGCGCCCGGCCAATCGCGCGCCGCGTGATCCCTGCAGCCGGCCAATCAGAGGCCGCCTGGCGCAGCATCTTCTAAGCATGGCAAGCCTGGGCCGCCTCCGGGGACCGCAAAACCTTTGCTTGCAAGCGGATCCCTTTCCTGTCCTTCTACCCCCCCGCCCCTCCTCCGCTTCTGCCTTTTTTGGGGAAGGGAGGGCGAGGTATTTTTTTGCAAGGTAGGGGAAATAGGAAACTTGCAAATTGCATCTTCGGAGTGCAATGGGGAAGGAGCGAGAGATCCCGGGATCGTTCGGGTGGGGCAGCTTAAATTTATTTATTTATTTATTTATTCATTCACTCATTTATTTTATTTTATTTTATTTTATTTTATTTTATTTTATTTTATTTTATTTTATTTTATTTTATTTTATTTTATTTAATATAATTTGTATGCCACCCTATCTCCATAGGACTCAGGGCGGCTCACAACAAATAAAAACAAACCCAATACAAACATAAAATAAATAAATATGCATACATAAAATACATAAATGTATAAATATATAATTTAAACATATATTAAAACCCATTAAAATAATCAAAAAAAAAACCCTCAGTCCAGGCTGGGCGATGTTGCATATCCTTAGGGGATATTTTCCCCCCACCTTAGACTCCCCAGTGGTTCCCCAGCCAGAATTCCCCAGCGAGCATTTCTTTAAAAGTGGTGGATTTCAACTCTCCAACAGAGAGGACTAGAGGGTCAGCCTATTTTCCAAGGCACCCAAAGGCCAGACAACGAACAATGGATGGAAACTGATCAAGGAGAGATTCAACCTGGAAATAAGGAGGAATTTTCTGACAGTGAGAACAGTCAACCCATGGAACAGAAGTTGCCTTCAGAAGTTGTAGGAGTTTCATCACTGGAGGCTTTCCAAGAAGAGACTGGACTGCCCTCTGTCAGAAGTGGTGTAGGGTCTCCTGCTTGGCCAGGGGGGGGGGGGGTTGGACTAGATGACCTCCAAGGTCCCTTCCAACTCTCTGAATCTGTTAAATACTCGGCATGGCTAGTCTAGGGAAGAGAAGGACCAGGGGAGACATGGGAGCATCTTCCAATATTTTGAGGGGCTGCCCCAGAGAGGAGGAAGGGGGCCAAGCTATTCTCCAAGGCACCTGAAGGCCAGACAAGGAAGAATGGATGGAAACTGAACAATGAGAGATTCAACCGGGAAATAAGGAGGAATTTCCTGACAGTGAGAACCATCAACCCGTGGAAGAGAAGTTGCCTTCGGAAGTTGTGGGAGCTTCAACATTGGAAGCTTTCAAGAAGAGACTGGGCTGCCATCTCTCAGAAATGGTGTAAGGTCTCCTGCTTGGGTGGGGGGTTGGACTAGATGACCTCCAAGGTCCCTTCCGACTCTTGTTATTCTGAAGAATTCATGCTGGCTGGGGAATTTTGGGAGTTGAAATTCATCTATATTCAAACAGCCAAGATTGAGAAATGCTGGTCTGAAGGGAAAAGGCTGAAATTGTTGACTTTGTGTTAAAAGAAGACAAAAGTGAAACGATTGTTGGAAGAATTTACTTGGTCTGTTTTTCCGAGCCGGCTCACAAATAAACGTCTAATACATGATAAACACAAATGGGCCTTTGCTTAGAGGTAGAGTGCTTTATTCATTCGTTCAACCACATACAAGGGTCTTAGACTTACAATCACTAAGCGGGACAGTTGTTAAGTTAATTTTGTTCCATTTTACGACCTTCCTTGTCACAGTTGTTAAGTGAATCACTGCCGCTGTTAAGTTAGTTACCCGGTTGTTAAGTGAATCCGGCTTCCCCATTGTCTTTGCTTGTGTAAGGTCGCAGAAGGGGCTCAGTTGACCCACCCACTGCGCCTGTCATAAATATGAGTCCGAATTTTGATCACGTGACTGTGGGGATCCTTAAGTGTGAAAAAGGGTCATCTCACTTTTTTTCAGTGCCATTGTAACTTCGATCCGTTGCTAAATGAACTGTTGTAAGTCGAGAACTACCTATAGCTGTGATGGAGAACGCGAGCGTTGTCCTAGATCAGCTCCAGTGCGCATGCACCCGCCAGCCAAATAATTTCCAGTCCCACCAGAAGTCAGGAAACAGTCTCTTTCTGGCCTCCAAGAAAGGCCCTGGAGCCTGGGGAGGGCGAAAAAACTGGACCCACCGTGCCATCACATGCAAAAGTGGGGGGAGTGCGAGGAGGTCATGCGCACATGCATGGGAAGGCAGAGTGCATTGAATTATGGGTGTGGGCACGTATGCACGCAACCCCCCCCACGGTCCCCCGCTTTTGGCACGCGATGGCAAAAAGATTAGCCGTCACTGTCCTATAGTCTCGTGTATCTAGTAGACGTACACATTACAACAAGGTTTCATTTTAATGTTTAGATCTGCAACTTGAGGTGATTTTGTCCTGGGCTTTGATCCTGAGGGGCAAGTTTAGGTAGGTGTACAGGTAGTCCTCGACTTACGACAGTTCGTTTAGTGACAGCTCCAAGTTACAGTGGCATCGAAACAAGTGACTTACGGCCATTTTTCACACTTAACGACTAGCATCCCTGTGGTCACATGAGCAAAATTCAAATGCTTGACAATTGACTCCTATTTTTTTTTTTTTTTAAATTTGATTTATATGCCGCCCTTCTCCGAAGACTCAGGGTGGCTTACAATGTGCTCAGCAATATTTATGACGCTTGGCCAGTGACTCACACTTATGACGGTGGCAGTGTCCCGGGGTCCCATGATCCCCTTTCGCGACCTTCTGACAAGCAAAGTCCGTGGGGAAGCCGGATTCATTTAACAACCGGGTTACTCACTTATTGACTGTGGTGATTCAGTTAGCGACGGTGGCCAGAAAAGTTGTAAAATGGGGCAAAACTCACTTAAGAAGTGTCTCACTGAACAACAGAAATGTTGGGCTCAATTGTAGTCGTAAATCGAGGACTGTATTGGATTTTCCCTGAGGAAGTGTGAAGCCCAGGAAGAAAGATCCTTCCTAGGTGTGATCTGGCATTTTCCCCTTATCTTGAGAGGCTTTGAGGGAGCCTCCTAAGCATTAGCAGTCTATCTTTATTGGGGGGCTTCCAAGAGCTGCTTGAAGAGAGGTGGGGGCAGGGGATCAAAGGCTTGTCCAGGCTGTTTTTTTATGTAAATTCTAATAGGATGATGGGTGAATTCCACAACTGAAAGAAATGAAAATTAAATAAGGCTTTGAAAGGAGAGGAAAACCTAGATGAGCTATTATTTGTTAAAGAGAAAGTCAGGGATTATTCTATTTCATTCATATCTCATTCCCGTGAGAAGGGGGGCATATAAATGTAAGAATAAATAAATAAAAATGTTCATAACTTTAGTTGTTTTCCTGCCTGCCTGCCTTCCTCCCTCCCTCCCTCCTTCCTTCTTTCTTTCTATTTCTTTCTTTCTTTCTTTCTTTCTTTCTTTCTCTCTCTCTCTTTCTTTCTTTCTTAATTTCTGTCTCTACCATCCTTCCTTTCTCCCTCCCTCCCTCCCTCTTTCTTTCTTTCTTTCTTTCTCTTTCTCTTTCTTTCTTTCTTTCTTTTTCTTTCTTTCTGCCTCTCTTCCTCCCTCCCTCTTTCTTTCTTTCTTTCCTTCTTTATTTCTTTCTGTCTGTCTCTTCTTTCTTTCTTTCTTTCTTTCTTTCTCTTCCTTTCTCCGTCCCTCCTTCCCCACCCCTTCCTTCCTTCCTTCCTTCCTCCTTCCTTCCTTCCTTCCTTCCTTCCTTCCTTCCTTCCTTCCTTTCTCTGGAGAGTAGTCTTTTGCTCTGTATAAATCCTCAATATGGATAAATACATTTACGAAAGAAAGAACATTTCCAAACTCGTCTGACGGACATTTTGATATATGTTCCTCTGAGCTCCAATTACAACTCGGGGGTCAGGAAGTTCTTACGGCGTCCCAAAATGAAATGCCCCTCTTTCTGGGGCAGGCTTTGGATTTCAGACCTGGGTGTGAGGTCAGCAAGCTGTACTGTAGGATTAAGTATCCCTCCTCAGATAACCAAAAGTTATCTTAGCCCATGCAGCCCAGATGGTGGAATCTGAAGGGTGGGGGAGGGGAGGGCACCAGCCTTGATGTGGAAATTCCCTGAAACTGCAAAAGGACGTGTGAAAATTCCAGGGCCTCCTCCAGATACTTGCAGCTCTACAAGGGTCTAGCCCTGTTTTTCTCAACATGAGCAATTTTAAGATGAGTGAACTTCAACTCCCAGAATTCCCCAACCAGCATCCTTTGAGATGGGTGAACTACACCTCCCAGAATTGCCCAGCCAGCATCCTTTGAGATGGGTGGACTACAACTCCCAGAATTCCCCAGCCAGCATCCTTTGAGATGGGTGGACTACACCTCTCAGAATTCCCCAGCCAGCGTCCTTTGAGATGGGTGGACTACAACTCCCAGAATTCCCCAGCCAGCATTCTTTGAGATGGGTGGACTACAACTCCCAGAATTCCCCAGCCAGCATTCTTTGAGATGGGTGGACTACAACTCCCAGAATTCCCCAGCCAGCATTCTTTGAGATGGGTGGACTACAACTCCCAGAATTCCCCAGCCAGCGTCCTTTGAGATAGATGAACTACAACTCCCAGAATTCCCCAGCCAGCATCCTTTGAGATAGGTGAACTACAACTCCCAGAATTCCCCAGCCAATGTCCTTTGAGATGGGTGAACTACAACTCCCAGAATTCCCCAGCCAGCATCCTTTGAGATGGGTGGACTACAACTCCCAGAATTCCCCAGCCAGCATCCTTTGAGATGGGTGGACTACAACTCCCAGAATTCCCCAGCCAGCATCCTTTGAGATGGGTGGACTACAACTCCCAGAATTCCCCAGCCAGCATTCTTTGAGATGGGTGGACTACAACTCCCAGAATTCCCCAGCCAGCGTCCTTTGAGATAGATGAACTACAACTCCCAGAATTCCCCAGCCAGCGTCCTTTGAGATGGGTGAACTACAACTCCCAGAATTCCCCAGCCAGAGTCCTTTGAGATAGGTGAACTACAACTCCCAGAATCCCCCAACCAGCATTCTCTGAGATGGGTGAACTACAACTCCCAGAATTCCCCAACCAGCATCCTTTGAGATGGGTGGACTACAACTCCCAGAATTCCCCAGCCAGTGTCCTTTGAGATTGGTGAACTACAACTCCCAGAATTCCCCATCCAGCATCCTTTGAGATGAGTGGGCTACAACTCCCAGAATTCCCCAGCCAGCGTCCTTTGAGATGAGTGGACTACAACTCCCAGAATTCCCCAGCCAGCGTCCTTTGAGATGAGTGGACTACAACTCCCAGAATCCCCCAACCAGCATTCTTTGAGATGGGTGAACTACAACTCCCAGAATTCCCCAGCCAATGTCCTTTGAGATGGGTGGACTACAATTCCCAGAATTCCCCAGCCAGCATTCTTTGAGATGGGTGGACTACAACTCCCAGAATTCCCCAGCCAGCGTCCTTTGAGATAGATGAACTACAACTCCCAGAATTCCCCAGCCAGCATCCTTTGAGATAGGTGAACTACAACTCCCAGAATTCCCCAGCCAATGTCCTTTGAGATGGGTGAACTACAACTCCCAGAATTCCCCAGCCAGCATCCTTTGAGATGGGTGGACTACAACTCCCAGAATTCCCCAGCCAGCATCCTTTGAGATGGGTGGACTACAACTCCCAGAATTCCCCAGCCAGCATCCTTTGAGATGGGTGGACTACAACTCCCAGAATTCCCCAGCCAGCATTCTTTGAGATGGGTGGACTACAACTCCCAGAATTCCCCAGCCAGCGTCCTTTGAGATAGATGAACTACAACTCCCAGAATTCCCCAGCCAGCGTCCTTTGAGATGGATGAACTACAACTCCCAGAATTCCCCAGCCAGAGTCCTTTGAGATAGGTGAACTACAACTCCCAGAATCCCCCAACCAGCATTCTCTGAGATGGGTGAACTACAACTCCCAGAATTCCCCAACCAGCATCCTTTGAGATGGGTGGACTACACCTCCCAAAATTCCCCAGCCAGCATCCTTTAAGATGGGTGGACTACAACTCCCAGAATTCCCCAGCCAGTGTCCTTTGAGATTGGTGAACTACAACTCCCAGAATTCCCCATCCAGCATCCTTTGAGATGAGTGGGCTACAACTCCCAGAATTCCCCAGCCAGCGTCCTTTGAGATGAGTGGACTACAACTCCCAGAATTCCCCAGCCAGCGTCCTTTGAGATGAGTGGACTACAACTCCCAGAATCCCCCAACCAGCATTCTTTGAGATGGGTGAACTACAACTCCCAGAATTCCCCAGCCAATGTCCTTTGAGATGGGTGGACTACAATTCCCAGAATTCCATACTGCCTGAGGAATTCTGGGAGTTGAGGACTATGCATTTTAAAGCTACCCAAGTTTAGAAACACTGGTCTAGAAAATAGAAATGGCGATCAAGATGTGCACAAAGAATCCTTGTCCAATGCCACAAAGAAGCAATTATTTATTTGATTGATTGATTAATTGATTGATTGATTTCTATAACCGCCTATCTCAGCGAACGACACTGGGTTGCTCACAATTCCAAAGCATATACTACAATGAAAACCTTAAAAACCTTTTAAAACAAGAAAGATTTCAAAACATTTCAAAACATGCATTCCTTTTCAGGGGAGAAGAAACTCCGTAAATTATTCTTTTTTTTTTACATCCAGTAAAATTAAAAATCTGCTTTGCATCGAGTTCCCCTCTTGGCCACGTGGGCCCATCCGTGTGGGGGAGGGGGTTTGAGGGGGGGGGGAACGATACATACGTGGCTTCTCCTGTTTTTCCCAAGATTATTGGGAAAATAATCCCAATAATTATTGGGATTAATAATTAATTAATTATTAATTTAATTATTAATCCCAATTCCCTTATTATAATAAGGGAATTAATAATTCCATTATTAATCCCCTTCTTTAATTTAATTAAAGAAGCCAAAGCATTAATTAATTAACGCTTTGGCTTCTTCTCCCCTCTCAGCGCAAAACAGGTCTCGACTCCCTTTAGCTTTCCTAGCCATGGGCAAAAAAATGTCTCCCACAATTCTAGATGTTGGGAATGATATTAAAGGTGTTGCAGACGGCCTGTGGAAATACAGGCTCCAGTGCGTAACGTGTTACGCAAGCTTGTCGGTGTGAGTGTCGACTCACAGGCATCTGTCGAACACGCTTAACCAGATCCGTAGAAACCCTGGTGATTTCCTTCATCCAGATTGCTAAACTGAGGTTCATTTTAACCTTTCGGCGTTTGTGACTGTCAGGGCAGTCCATCTGTTGCGTTTAAAACTCACCCCATGGATGAACAAGCCTGGGTTGCTTCCGTAACCAGGTTAAATGGGGAACACCTTGGCAAGAAATGCTCCTGGTTCGGACCGGATCGCCCGATTCGGTAGCGATCGTGGCGGGTGGTTCGGAGAACCAGTAGCGATCACAGGGTGAGGCTCCGCCAGGGGTGAAATGCTCCCAGTTTGGACCGGATCGCCCGATTCGGTACTAATCGTGGCGGGTGGTTCTGAGAACCGGTAGCGATCACAGGGTGAGGCTTTGCCAGGGATGAAATGCTCCTCGTTCGGACTGAATCGCCCGATCTGGTAGCGATCATGGCGGGTGGTTTGGGGAACCGGTAGCGATTACAGGGTGAGGCTCCGCCAGGGATGAAATGCTCCCGGTTCGGACCGAATCGCCCGATCTGGTAGCAATCATGGCGGGTGGTTCGGAGAACCGGTAGCGATCACAGGGTGAGGCTCCGCCAGGGGTGAAATGCTCCCGGTTCGGACCGGATCGCCCGATCCGATAGCAATCGTGGCGGGTGGTTCGGAGAACCAGTAGCAATTGCAGTGTGAGGCTCCGCCCACCTGCCCGGTTGTCGTTACTTCCTGGTTTTAACCAGGAAGTAATGTGTTTTGTACCCTCTGCGCATGTGCAGAAGGTTTTGCTTTTTTGCTGTTAAAAGTAAAAAAAAAAGGCTCTGACAATCACAGCTGTGCCTCTCAATCATCAGAGCCTTTTTTTTACCTTTTAAAGGCATTTTTTTTTACAACCTATTTGGCCGAATAGGTTGTAAAAAAAATGCTTTTAAAAGTAGAAAAAAAGTTCGCGCACCACAGCTGATCACACACCCCCCGCAAACGCTGTTCTACTTACCCCATGCCTTCTTTTGGTGTGCATTGCATATGCACGCACCTTGCATTTTGTGCATGGTATGCACTGCATATGCGCCTCACGCAGGGCGCATTTGGTGTGCAGCATGCGTACGCAGCCAGTGAACTGATAGTAAACCGCTTCAGATTTCACCACTGGCAAGGGAGTCCCAAGGCCCCCACCTTAAACGTACAACAGCTGAGAAATAAATTGAAGAGATCACTGCGGATGAGAATGTGAATAGGAAAATATTAGAATGTGCAGAAATGAATAGCTTAACACTTGCAGTCGAAGAGAAGGAACAAAGTGAATATTATATGGGAACTATTCTACCGATGGCTAGAGAATAAATGCAAAAGTTAGAAATAAAAGTATATTAGTAAAATATAGAAAATATATCAATAGAATTAAATAAGTTAAGAAGAGGATGGTCACAGTATTAGGTACGCTCTGTATAGCAGTATTAACTAGGTATTATCTAAGAGTAGACAAACAATGAATATGGCTGTAAATTTTAATTGTTATTGCACAAGACATTTGTGCCCAGACGACACACTGTTTAATGGAAGGTGGATTGTTTGTATTAAAATAAAATTAAAATAAAATTAAAAAAAAGAAATAAACAAGAAATACTAAACTCCACATTTCCCAATCAGCCAGCAGTAAATTCCATATTCACCCCTTGAACAATAGAATTGTGTGCTAGTTATTAAGTGTTAAGTTGGACTTTTGTTAACCTTTTGAGGACAGTCAGAATAGCACATAACATAGGGCTGGAAGGGACCTTGGAGATCTTCTAGTCCAACCCCCTGCTCAAGTCTCTAGGGGTGACATGATAGCAGTCTTCCAGTATTTGAGGAGGGGCTGCTACAAAGAAGAGGGGGTCCACCTGTTCTCCGAAGCACCTGAAGGCAGGACAAGAAATAACGGATGGAAACACCCCCAGAAAATGGGGCGCACGGAGGCAGCAATAGGCAATTGCAATCCCTGCAGTCTGAAACAGCTGATCTTTGGGAGGCTGATCCAACCGACAATCAGCTGCTTGTGCTAATCAGGCTGTGCTGAAAATGAAAATGAAACCGGCTGTTTACCGTTTGCTGCAAGGAGGCAAATTGCTGGGAGACAGAGGCAGAATTTTTTTTTTCTTGTTTTCCTCCCAAAAAAAAGTAGGTGCGTCTTATAGTCCAAAAAATACGGTAATTGCTCTCACTGTCAGCAAATTTCTTAATTTTATGTTGCTTTTCTCCTTGATCAATTTCCACCTGCTGCTTCTCATTCTGCCTTCTGGTGCTTTGGAGAATAGGTTGACCCCCCCATCTTCTCTATGGCAGCCCCTCAAATATTGGCAGGCTGCTACCTAGTCCTTCTTTTCATTAGAGTAGACCACCCTAATTCCTGCAACCGTTCGTCGTATGTTTCAGCCTCCAGGCCCCTAATCATCCTTCTTGCTCTTCTCTGCACTCTTTCTAGAGTCTCAACGTCTTTTTTTGTATCGTGGGGACCAAAACTGGACGCAGAATTCTAAGTGTGGTCTTAAGGCAGTCTAAAACACTTCCTGTGATGCCAGATAGCAGCTGGGATCTCGTAAAGAATTTTCTCTTGAATCTTTTAGTATAGCCATCTGGATAAATATGCACTGTTATCAAACTGGCCAACTTGTTCCCATTTTACAGCTGTAAAAGTAAATCCCCAAGATGCAAAAAGGAAAAAGGAAACGACCTGCCAGATTGACTGGCTATGTTAGCTTCTTAATTAACTTGGTTGGGTAGAAGTGGTGTGAACCCCCAGAGGTGAACCCCACAGCCACTGAAAAGGGTCCCTTGATACCCCCCCCTACCAATTCTCTTCATTCGGAACATTCAAATTCAGTTCCGAAATAAGTTTATTTATCATTCTGCCCCAGCTACCCTGAAAAAAGAGCTGGTGTTTACTCCAGATAAAGCCTCATGGGATCTTTAGATATTTTCTGAGCTGTCCAGACTCCAGAGGTGATTGAGTGCACATGTGGTCATTAAATATCATTTTTAAGGAAAAGCTCCTAAATAATAACAGGCAGGGCTGTTTCAAGTTATTGATTTGCTTGCTGCTTTTATTATGAAATGTGTAGGCCCGTGATGGCGAACCTATGGCACGCATGCCACAGGTGGCACGTGCATCCATATCGGTGGGCACGCGAGTATTGCCCTAGCTCAGCTGATTTTTGGGCCTTCTGGGCCCACCGGAAGTCGGGAAACAGGCTATTTCTGGCCTCCGGAGGGCCTCCGAGTGGGTTGGGAAGGCTGTTTTTGCCCTCCCCAGGCTCCTAGAAAGGCTCTGGAGCCTGGGGAGAGCAAAGAATGGGCCTTCCAGTCCCACTGGAAATTGGCAAACGGGCCGTTCCTGGACTCCAGAAGGCCTCTGGGGGGACGGAGAAGACTGTTTTCACCCTCCCCAGGCTCCAAGAAAGCCTCTGGAGCCTGGGGATGGCGAAAAATGGGCCTACTGGGCCCACCATGCCATCGCATGGCAAAAGCGAGGGGAGCGCACTGAATTAAGGGTGTGGGCACGTGTTGGTGCAACCCCCCTGCTCTCCCCCACTTTTGGCACACGACAGCAAAAAGGTTAGCCATCACTAGTGTAGGCCATCTGTTTCCCAGGTCCTCAAAGGGGACTAGCAGCAACCAAAACAGAATTAGGATGAAGTCTATTTATTTTATTTATTTGTTCAACTTGTATGCCGCCTTTCTCTGAAGACTCAAGGCGGCTTACAATGCATTTAAAAACCATATATAAAACATTAAAAGTTAAACCATGAAAAACAATTAAAACCCATTCACTCCATCCATGGCCGGATCTCGCCAAATCGCAGCAGCGAGATCAACAGCCCCAAGTCAATTGAAGAAAAGGGAACAAAGATAAAATGTGGTTTTAAAAAAAATGAGCCAGCAAACGGAAATGAAGCTTCACACCTCTTGGGGAGCAAGTATGATCAAAGGGACGATTTATAAGATAAATTATTGAACATTTTAAACAGAAGAATAAGATGAATGCAAACTAAAACAGAGCAGAAGAGGGGAAAAAAGAACCTGAAAGGAACAAGGAAAACAGTAGCAGAAAAATAGAAAGAAATATGCATATAGCCAATGAGCTGGAGCATTCTGAGACCCCTGATTTAATTGAAGAAACCCAACCTTGCCAGACCAAATTGAGGAGGGGGTCAACGTCAAGCTATTTTCCAAAGCACCTGAAGGCCAGACAAGGAAGAATGGATGGAAACTGAACAAGGAGAGGTTCAACCTGGAAATAAGGAGGAATTTCCTGACGGTGAGAACAATCAACCCATAGAACAGAAGTTGCCTTCAGAAGTTGTGGGAGCTTCATCCCTGGAAGCTTTCAAGAAGAGACTGGGCTGCCATCTGCCAGAAATGGTGTAGGGTCCTCTGCTTGGGAAGGGGGTTGGACTAGATGACCTCCAAGGTCTCTTCCAACTCTGTTAACCTGTTAAAGAATCAGCTGGGCAGCTACCACGGCTGACAGGCAGTCCGTCAAGGAACAGGATCTGTGCCAACTTGTTAGCTAAAAAAAACAGCACTTTGAATCACACCCGGAAGAAAACAGTTTTCTGGCAACTGCAGGGGGTTAGACTGGATGACCTCAGAAGGTCCCTTTCGATGAGTCAAGAGGCTTAAGTCTGATTCATTTTAAGGCCAGCTTGTCATCCATTGAGGAAATAGTAATGTGGATTCTTTTAATTAGGAGAGGGGGGAAAAAGCAACCGAACAGGATATGATTCAAATTTTGATTGTGGACTGTAACAACTAAGTGTGAATTAATAGGCACAACAGAACCAAGCACTCAGGTGTTGGACAGGTACAAGTAGTCCTCGGCTTACGACCACAATTGAGCCCCAAATTTCTGTTGTTTCTGTTTTGCCCCCATTTTACAGCCTTTCTTGCAACGGTTGTTAAGTGAATCACTCTAGTTGTTAAGCTGGTCACCCAGTTGTTAAGTGAATCCGGCTTCCCCATTGACTTTGCTTGCCAGAAGGGGATCACGTGACACCCCCCCCACCCCACCCGCCCAGGACATTGCAACCGTTATAAATATGAGTCAGCTGCCGAGGGTCTGAATTGTGACCCTGGAGACGTTTGCAACGGTCGTAAGTGTGAAAAACATCATAAGTCGCTATTTTCAGTGCTGTTGTAACTTTGAATGGTCACTAAATGAGCTGTTAAGTCGAGGACTACCTGTATCTACCTGTATGACGGGACCACAGGGAGGCTGCAATGGTCATAAGTGCGAGGACTGTGTTGCAATTTTGTAACTTTGAACGGTTGCTAAAAGAACAGTTGTAAGAAATGGCTGCTTTACAAAACCCTAGTAAGGGCCACACCTGTGGAATACAGTTTTGGTCCCCACATTACAAAAAAGAGTTTGGAACTTTGGAAAAAGTGCAGGGAAGAGCAACTAAGACGATTAAAACATACGAAGAACGGTTGCAGGATTTGGGTCTGGCTAGTCTAGAGAAAAGAAGAATTAGGGGTGACATAATAGCAGTCTTCCAGTATTTGAGGGGCTGCCCCAAAGAAGAGGGAAGGGTCCAATTATTCTCCAAAGCACCTGAAGGCAGGACAAGAAGCAACAGATGGAAACCAATCAAGGAGAGAAGCAGCCTGGAATTAAGGAAAAACTTCCTAACAGTGAGGACAATTAACCAATGGAACAGCTTGCCACCAGAAGTTGTGGGTGCTCCATCACTGGAGGTTTTTAAGAAGAGACTGAACAGCCATTTGTCTGTTGGTATAGGTTGGTATAGGTGAGATGGTATAGGTTCTCCTGCTTGAACAGGGGTTGAACTAGAAGACCTCCAAGGTCCCTTCCAGCTTCTATTCTATTCTATTCTATTCTATTCTATTCTATTCTATTCTATTCTATTCTATTCTATTCTATTCTATTCTATTCTAATTTCCACTCTCCTCTCCTCTCTTCTCTTCTCTTCTACTTTATAGTATATTTTCTATGTATGTAAAAGACATCTACGTATGTAAAAAAGATGTTGAGACTCCGGAAAGAGTGCAGAGAAGAGCAACCAGGATGATGATGGGACTGGAGGCTCAAACATACAATGAACAGTTGCAGGAACTGAGTTATGTCTAGTCTAGGGAAGAGAAGGACCAGGGGAGACAGGAGAGCCTCTTCCAATACTTGAGGGGCTTTTGCAGAGAGGAGGAAGGGGGTCAAGCTATTTTCCAAAGCACCCGAAGGCCAGACAAGGAATAATGGATGGAAATTGATCAAGGACAACCTAGAAATAAGGAGAAATTTCCTGACAGTAAGAACAATCAACCAATGGAACAAAAGTTGCTGGCTTAGCAAATCAAAGAGGGAGGGAGGGAGGGAGGAGAGATAGGTAAAGGTTAGAGTGGAGGAGAAAAAGAGAAAGGAGAAAGAAAGAGAAGAAAGAAAGAAAGAAAGAAAGAAAGAAAGAGAAAGAAAGAAAAGAGAGAGAGAGAAAGAAAGAAAGAAAAGAAAGAAAGGAAAGAAAGAAAGAAAGAAAGAAAGAGAAGAAAGAAAGAAAGAAAGAAAGAAAGAAAGAAAGAAAGAAAGAAAGAAAGAAAGAAAGAAAGATGTTGAGAATAGAAAAAGTGCAGAGAAGAGCAAGCAGGATGATGAGGGGACTGGAGGCTAAAACATACAATGAACGGTTGCAGGAACTGGGCCTGGCTAGTCTGGTGAAGAGAAGGACCAGAGGAGACAGGAGAGTCTCTTCCAATATCTCAGGGGCTGCCCCAAGGAAGAGGGAGTCAAGCTATTCTCCAAAGCACCCGAAGGCAGGACAAGAAGCAACGGATGGAAACTAACCAAGGAGAGAAGCAACTTAGAACTAAGGAGAAATTTCCTGACAGTTAGAACAATTAACCATTGGAACGACCTGCCTCCAGAAGTTGTGAGTGCTCCAACACTGGAAGTTTTTAAGAAGATGTTGGATAATCATTTGTCTGAAGTGGTGTAGGGTTTCCTGCTAAGAAGGGGGTTAGACTAGAAGACCTCCAAAGTCCCTTCCAACTCATTCTAGTCTAGTCTAGTCCAGTCCAGTCCAGTCCAGTCCAGTCTATTCCATTCCATTCCCTTCCATTCTAAATAACAAATACACGGCAGCTGCTGCTTTTGTGGTGGAAGTCTCTCTCCATCCAGATGTTGGCCGATCAGTTTCCTTCTCTGCCCCCCCCCACTCAAGGAATCATCCTACTTAACCAGGACTGACTTGAAATGGGAATTCCCCCACCCCCCACAACTGCAAAGGAACCACAACGTTTTCAGCCTCCCGTGCTTCCTTTTTTTCCTTTCCTGGCGAGGCAGAGACCATGAGCAAGGCCCTGGCCAGGCGCAACGTTGGTTGGCTCAGCACAAAAGTTGCATCCACTCCTGCAAGGCAGTTGCACACTCCTCCCATGCGTGTGTCACGAGCATTGCCCTGAGTGCAAGACTTGACGGTGCGGCTCTCCGATTGGCTGGGCAAGATTGTTCACATGCACAACCAGGCTGGAGATGCGTGATTCCTTTTCTTGTTGACAAGCCGGTGACTCTCTCCAGTTGGGATCCCTCCAGCTCTCCGTCTCGCATTCCCTGTTGGAAACGAGACTCCTTCAAGGGGAAAAAGGATAAGATTTGGACGGGGAGATCTGCTTGGAGATCAGTCCTCCTTAAAGTTGCCAGCAGGGCATCCTAAAAAAAAAAAAAAAAAAAAACCTCCAAGATTTCGCACTCTGGTCCACCCAGATGCTCCCAAAAAAGAAACTAGATCACAAAAAAGCACATCCAGTTCAAATTACACTATCTTTCCGTTTTAACATCTGTATTGAATTATAAGATAAAATGAGATGCAAAATACGAAAGCAAATAGGAAAACGGGGGGAGGAAGAGAAGTGAAGAAGGATAAGAAAAAATAAAAATAAACATTGACTTCTGACTAAAATAAGGCATTGACATTACAGATTAACAGAGTTGTAAGGAACCTTGGAGGTCATCTAGTCCAACCCCCCGCCAAAGCAGGAGACCCTACACCGTTTCTGACAGATGGCAGCCCAGCCTCTTCTTGAAAGTGATAAATTTGTTAACCAACTGTTGCTCTGATGCAGTTAAACTGAATAGATATTCATTGCAGATGTTGGCATTTAGTCATGGTGACATTTTCAAATCTGCTAGTCCTCAAGAAGTCTGTTTGAACTCCATCTACAGAGGAACCAATACTCAATGAGGGTGCCAAAATTACACTTCTAGACATATGACTACCCCCATGAAACTAAGGTGCCTGTTCAGATATAGCATATTTTATTGCTGATCGTTTAACTTTTAACAAGATGCTTCCTTTGCATTATGTCAACTTGCAGAAAAAAAAATGAATTTTGAAAGAGCAGATCAGATGTTAAGATTTCCTCTATTTTATTTGCAAGGGTTGAACACTTAAGGGATAAAAAAAAATATGAATACAAGTTCCTTAAGGCTCCTTAGTGGCTGCCAGCAGAAAATGTTCTTTGACATAAAGGTAAAAAGTTCAATTAAGTAAGAACTGTAAACTATTTTGATCAGCGACCGACCTAGGGTAAGATAAAAAAAAATAATCTATTTTTTTTTTCAGCCTTGACAACATTAAGAAATGTGGACTTCAACACAAAGTCCATCCCTTTTCATGTTGCCAAGGGCAAAAAATCCTTTTCTAGGGTAGAATATATATATATATTAACAATGAAAACATCAACAGTATTATCACAAATATTAATAACACTCAGGTGACATAAAAGAAAGAGAATGTCATTATAAAGATAAGCACAGTATTGCAAATATTAATAAATGTGTAACAGGAAACTAAAAGAGAAAACATGAATTTTGATCATGTGACTTCGGGGAGGCTGTAAAAAAATGGTCGTAAGTCAGTTTTTTCAGTGCTGTTGTCATTTCAGACGGTCACTAAATGAACCAGCCTAAACGCTGTGCGTCTCAACTTTACCAACTTTAAGATAGCTGGATTTCAACTCCCAGAATTCCCCCAGACGGCATAGTTAGCTGGGGAATTCTGGGAGTTGAAGTCCACCTATCTTAAAGAAGCCAAGGTTGAGACACAATGGTCAAATCACTACCTTACTCAGAAGCTTTACATCACCCCTTTATAGGATACAGGTCAACAGGAACAAAACAAGGAGATAAGAGGAAGGAAGTGGATGACAGGTCTTCTCCTCATCTAAGGGTGTTCCAAGTCCCACAACTTCAACTAAAACAGGTCATCCAGATCCAGAGCCTCTGTTGAAAGACTTCCAGTGAGGGAAACAAACCACTTCATGAAGCTATCTCCTTGACCATTTGGGCAATTCCTCCTCATATCTAATCTGAATCTCCTTCCCAGCAGTTTCAATCATACAGATGAACAGAGTTGGAAGGGACCTTGTAAGGTCATCGAGTCCAGCCCTCCGCCCAAGCAGGAGACCCTACACCATTTCTGAGAGATGGCAGCCCAGGCTCTTCTTGGAAGCCTCCAGGGATGAAGCTCCCACAACTTCTGAAGGCAACTTCGGTTCCATGGGTTGCTTGTTCTCACGGTCAGAAAATTTCTCCTTATTTCCAGGTTGAATCTCTCCTTGGTCAGTTTCCATCCATTCTTCTTTCTCTGGCTTTCGGGTGCTTTGGAGAATAGCTTGAACCCCTTCCTCCTCTCTGGGGCAGCCCCTCAAATATTGGAAGATGTTATTATGTCTCCTCTGGTCCTTCTCTTCACTAGACCAGCCAGGCCCAGTTCCTGCAACTGTTCATCATTTGTTATAGTCTCCTAATCCTCTTGGTTGCTCTTCTCTGCACTTTTTCTAGAGTCTCAACATCTTTTTTATACTCTGGTGACCAAAAGTGGATGCAGGACTCTAGGTGTGGCCTTACTAATTGTTTACAGAGTGGAGTTTGTACCTCCCTTGATCTTGATTGCATCCCTCTGTTAATGCAATTTAGAATTGCATTGGCTTTTTTGGTTGCCGCTGCACACGGCTGGCTCCTATTTAGCTGGTTGTCCACTGTGACTCCAAAATCCCTCTCACAGTTCCTGCTATTAAACCTGGTTTCCCCCAGTCTATATGTGCACTTTTGGGTTTTCTGGCCTAAGTGTAAGACTTTCCTTTTCTCTACATTGGATTTCATGTTGTTAGACAGGGCCCAGGGTTCAAGTCTGTCAAGATCCATCTGGATCTTGAGCCTATCATCCAGGGCAGTGATGGCAAACCTTTTCAACACCGACTGCCAAAAAGGGAGCGTGCATGCGTCTGGGCCACAACCCAGAAGAGGAGCTGCCCAGGGCGCATGTGCGTGCCTGAAATGAACTTCCGGTTTCAGCTACTGAACTTCTGGTTTCAGCCAGCTACTCTTCCGGGTTCCTGGAGCAACGATCAGCTGGTCGGCGTGCACGCTCAAGCAGGAAAACAGAAGGCCAGCTAGAAGATCTTCTAGTTTCCGGCCCTGCAGCATGCTGATGTCAGACTGCGGCGCTATCTCAAAATTAAATGAATTTCCAAACTGCCAATCTTTAAGGAAATCTTTCTTTAATTGAGCTCAGCCACCGGATCATGACTCCGCGCGGACAAGACTGACCTTTTGCCTCCCAATCCCTCCCTTTCTGACCCCCAAGACTCTGCTTCTCATTGGCTGTCTTCCAAGTCATTCTTCAGACTTCTTCTCCTTGTCATTTCTCAGGAATGTGCCCCCTCCCCTCATTTCCACGACAACCAAGCTTCAAAGAGATTTAGCAGGCAAAAGTTTCAGAGTTTATCTTTCGCTCTCCTCTGCTCTCTCTATGCCAGCGTCGCAACGCTGACATCTGATTGTCGTGTGTGCATGCGTGCCAGAAACCCGGAAGAGGAACGGGCGATGCCGTGCGTGCCAGGCGACATGGCTCTGTGTGCCACTTCAGGCACATGTACCATAGCAGGTGTTAAATCTACTTACCTTCCTTACCGGTTCGGAAGTGCGCGCGCTGTTCATGCCTCACATGTGAACAGACTTTCTGCACATGCGCAGAAGGTAAAAAAGACACATTCCTGGTTTTAACCAGGAAGTAACGACACCGGGTTGGGGGGGTGGAGCTTTGCTCCACCATCACTACCAGATCGCCGAATCACACACCACGATCACTACCGGATTGCTCAATCCGGTCCGAACCGAAAGCATTTCACCCCTGTAGGATAGGTTTGCCATCACAGATCTAGGGTGTTGGCTCTTCCTGCCAGCTTAATATCATCCGCAAATTTGATAAATTCCCCTTCTAATCCCTCATCTAAGTCATTGATGTTGAAGAGTCCTGGGCCTAAGGCGGAGCCTTGTTTTACCCCACTGCTTACTTCCCTCTTGGTTTGGGGTCCCGCTCTCCAGGTCCCGCTCTCCAGTTCTTATCAGGACTGTAACTGGAGAAGTATGTCCTTACATGGTCAGGGCTTTGAAGGACAACATTTATTTATTTATTTATTTATTTATTTATTTATTTATTTATTTATTTATTTTTCATATTTGTATACCGCCCTACTCCCGAAGGACTCAGGGCGGTGAATAGCCATAATAAATACAAATACATATAGAAGTTAAAAACTATTAAGAAACAGATTAAGTAATTTAGGCTCAAAGATTAAGAACATCCAAATTTATCTAAAGAGGTTTAAAACCCAATTTAAAAGCCAGTTTAAAAGCCAAATTAAAAAGGGAGAGTTAGGCCAGACCAGCTTGTTGGAATAGAAATGTTTTCAGGGCACGGCGGAATATGCGTAAGTCTTGGATGTTTCGTAACTCCGGGGGAAGCCCGTTCCAGATGGTAGGTGCCCCCACAGAAAAGGCTCTCCCCCTGGGGGCCGTCAGTCGACACTGTTTGGCCGACAGCACCCTGAGGAGTCCCTCTCTATGGGAGCGAACTGGTCGGTGAGAGGCTATTGGTGGCAGGAGGCGGTCTCGTAAGTACCCTGGTCCTGAGCCATGGAGCGCTCTAAAGATAGTAACCAAAACCTTGAAGCGCACCCGGAAGACCACTGGGAGCCAGTGCAGCTCGCGCAGGAGGGGGGTTACATGAGAGCGCCACATTGCTCCCATTACCACCCGCGCGGCCGCATTCTGGACCAGTTGGAGCCTTCGGGTGCTTCTCAAGGGGAGCCCCATGTAGAGAGCATTACAGTAATCCAGGCGTGAGGTGACAAGGGCGTGAGTGACCGTGCGTAACGAGTCCCGATCCAGAAAGGGATGCAACTGGCGAATCAGGCGAACCTGATAAAAAGTCCTCCTGGCCACGGCCGTCATATGCTCTTCTAAAGACAGCCGCGAGTCCAGGAGGATGCCCAAGTTGCGAACCCCATCTGTGGGGGCCAACGACTCGCCCCCAATAGTCAGAGATGGCGCCAACTGACTATATCGGGACAACGGAAACCACAGCCACTCGGTCTTGGATGGGTGCTCAGTAATTTAATTTAACTTGTGCTCAGTAATTTGGTCTTCATGGAAACCAGTACAGACCTTCCAGGAGACAGAGAGAATCCTTGTAGACCCAATCAGCAGCCTGGTTGCTCCAATCTCTGGACAATTTTCAAGGTCAACGGCCAAAGGGTCACTACCAAACTTCAAGACAAAACCCAGACCAGCCAGGAGTCAACTCAGTTTCCCTTCATGTAGATGTAGCCCAGGGGTGGGTTTTACTTACCTTTACTACTGGTTTGCAACGGGGGCCGTGCATGCAGAAACTTCCTGATGACATCGGGGGTGGTGGGCACAGCCTCCTGCCAGTTTTACTACTGGTTCTTGCGAATCGGTCCGAACCAGGGGCAACCCACCACTGCCCCATTAAGGACTACACATTGAGTTCAGTTAGTCAGCCACATGAATCCATCTGGTGGTGATGCTGTCTATCCCAGCATTTTTTTTTTAGCTTACCAAGAAGTAGGTTGTGGTCTACTTTGTCAAACGTCTTACTGAAGTCCAAGTATACTATGTCCACGGCATTTCTCTGGTCCACTAATTCAGTCACTTTGTCAAAGAATGCAATAAGATTTGCTTGGCATGATCTGTTTTTGACAAACCCATGTTGGCTTCTGGTTATAACTTTGCTTGCATGTTCGTAGATCTGTTGCTTGATTATTTTTTTTCCAGAATCTTCCCAGGTATTGTTGCCAGGTTAATAGGTCTGTAGTTTCGTGGATCTTTTTTTTGAAAATGGGAAACACATCAGCTCTTTTCCAGTCCTCAGGTAAATCTTTGAAAGATTTGTGTCAGTGGTTCCGAGATCACATCTGCCAGCTGAG
This sequence comes from Arizona elegans, assembly GCA_022577455.1. Lineage (NCBI taxonomy): Eukaryota > Metazoa > Chordata > Lepidosauria > Squamata > Colubridae > Arizona > Arizona elegans. The sequence goes on from JAKOOJ010000027.1 coordinate 4,723,781, forward strand.
ATTCTGTTGCTGTGACCTGCCCCAGAATGCAAATTTGTCACAGTCGGACACCAAGCTTTTGTTCAAGCAAAGAAATTCGATTTACAAATAATGTAATACGGCAAGGCCTTGAGTGGTGTAATTAATGGATTCCCCCAAAATAATCACATCAATCATATTTGCACCATTCAAAGTAATGTTTCTATGGAAAATAGACCACAGGAAGTCTTTCAAACTTTCAAACATTCAAAATTATGGGGGTGCTGAGTGACTTACCATGGATCCTCGCACTTACGACAGACGCAATGCTATCATGTGATCAACTTTTGGGAGCTTGGATACAGGCATGTAATTATGACAGTTGCAGCATCCCGGGGATTATTATGATTGCCATTTGTGACTTTTCCTGCCAGGTTCTGACAAGCAAACCCAGGAGGGGTCCCCACAATGTAAAAAAGATGTGGAGACTCTGGAAAGAGTGCAGAGAAGAGCAACCAGGATGATGAGGGGACTGGAGGCTCAAACATACGATGAACGGTTGCAGGAACTGAGTTATGTCTAGTCTAGTGAAGAGAAGGACCAGGGGAGACAGGTTAGCAATATTCCAATATTTGAGGGGCTGCCCCAGAGAGGAAGAAGAGGGTCAAGCTATTTTTCAAAGCACCCGAAGGCCAGACAAGGAACAATGGATGGAAACTGAACAAGAAGAGATTCAACCTGGAAATAAGGAGAAATTTCCTGACAGTGAGGACAATTAATCAGTGGAACGACTTGCCACCAGAAGTTGTGGGTGCTCCATCCCTAACAGTAACAGAATTGGAAGGGACCTTGGAGGTCAACTAGTCCAACCCCCTGCTCACGCAGGAGATCTGTACTAGGGATTCGAACCGCCGTCCTTTCTGATCGACAAGCTCAGTGTCTTAGCCACTGAGCCACCTAGTCAGGCTATCCCTGGAAGATTTTAAGAAGAGATCGGACAGCCATTTGTACGGGATGGTATTTTGACCAGCGGGTTAGACTAGAAGACCTCCAAGATCCCTTCCAATTCTGTAATTCTGGAGGATTTATTTAACAAGAGTGTAAAATTGGGGCCGACTCGCTTAATTTTTAAATTCTTTTAATTAGTCTGTGATTCTTAACTTTCGGGCCAAAATTTATATATATTTTTAAATGTTTTAATATTTGTATTCTATGTTTTTTATCTTGGCTGTACAACGCCCTGAGTCCTCAGGGAGAAGGGCGGTATATAAATTGGAAATTAAATTAAATTAAATTAAATTAATGACAGCCTTGCTTAGCAATGGACGTTCCAGTCCCCACTGTGTTCCTAGGACTATCTGTAATTGGTTTCAGCCGAATGAAAAGAGACCGTGAAAAATTTTGAAACACAATTTTTATACAGGCACGTGAATGAAAGATTAAAGGGTAAAAAGACAATACACATTTATTTCAATTTATTGTTAACGGAGTCACAGAGCAGTTTACAGAAAGGAGCCTCGCGTTGGATTAGCTTCGTCCTGGGAATGATAAATGCAGGGAAAAACAGATTTTTCCACCTTGTGATGTTGGAGGCCGCTCAATTCAGAATCACCGAGTGCAGCTCGGTTCTCTCCGCTGAGTCAGAAACTTTGCAGAAACATATCCACTTCCCCTGCTCCGTTTTCTTTTAGTTCCCAATGAGTTCCCCTCAGGCTTGTGCGTCACCCCACAAAGATATAGCCGCACTTTAAAAATAACCTACCGGTAGTTCTCTTACCCAAAAAAATACCTGGTGCATTATTTCCCAATCTTGGCAATCTGAAGATGTATGGATTTCGATTCCTAGACCAAGCCAAGTCCAAAAACGCCAGACAATTCTTGGAAGCTCTCAGACAAATCGGCCATCAACAGGCACATAGAGATAAAGCAACGTTTACACACCCTTCAAAAGAGACAAGCTAAAAGCCAAAAAGGAACAAAAAAAAAAAAAAAAGACCAAAATATAGCAATTGACACCCGGATAAGTAGATGAAGACCAAGATTAACATTAGACCCACAATCAAGAAGTAAACCATATCCCAAAAAACTGCCAACTCAAACAAACAAGCTAATATTAAACAACAGGCCAATCCACGAACCTCCCAAGAGAAATGCCACTCCCACCAACAGAGAAGTAATCCCACTCCTTTTTAGAACTGATGATGTTACCTAGTTTGGTAATGAAAGGTCTGCACGAAAACAACCAAACTCAGAAAGCACCAAACTCCTACTCCTACTCTTCCTCCCAAACCTCACTCCCTTCTAGCCCTGATGATGATATCTAGCTGGGTCAGGAAAGGTCTGCAAGAAAACCACCAAACTCAGAGAGCACCAAGGATCCCTCGTTTCAACCCCAAGCTACAAATATTATCTTCTATTAATACTTTTTTCTTTTTTTTACCATATTTCAGTCCTTGAGACTTATTCGTTTTTCAAAAACCCACTTTTATTCTGAACCTTTCACTTTCACCATGCAAACCGCATCTCTCAACACACGGATTTTTCACCGTTGTCTTCTTAAGATAAATTTACATAGAGAACTTTAGATATTTTATTAGATCGATAGATTAGATTTACATCCCACCTTTCCGATTTTTTAGAAATAACTCAAGGTGGGGAACATTTATGCCTTGTAGTAAGGTTTTTTCTTAGCCTGGCTCTTAAAATTTCCGAGGTAAAGCAAAGGAAATATAAAAAGAAACAAACAAAATGTTTTGAATTTAGCAACTACTTTCAGAATTGCTCCTCTTTCTGGTGTGTCCTGTGTTTTCCAAGAAAATGTGGTCATGACTGTATATAGATGTCTATAACTGAAAATAATTCTTATTTTGTAAGCACACTGGAGCCTGGATCTTTGCTCTGTTTATTCTGCCTTGTTTTCATCTCTACGAACTGATTGCTTAATCTCAGCTTTGCGGTCTGGCTGCGAGAACATTGTAATCTAACCAGAGGAACAAAATATTTGCTTAGCTGTTTCCAGAAGCCAAACACCTCTTAGACCAGCTGTTCCTTTCTCTTCTCCTTTCCCTGCAACAGACTTTCTCAACCTTAATTACTTTAAGACATGTGGACTTCAACTCCCAGAATTCCCCAGCCTGCATGCTTTAAGATGGGTGGACTTCAACTCCCAGAATTCCCCAGCCTGCATGCTTTAAGATGGCTGGACTCCCAGAACTCCCAGAATCCCCCAGTCAGCATGCTTTAAGATGGGTATACCACTCTATAAAGCCCTAGTAAGGCCACACCTAGAGTCCTACATCCAGTTTTGGTCACACTATAAAAAAGAGGTTGAGATTCTGGAAAGAGTGCAGAGAAAAGCAACCAGGATGATGAGGGGACTGGAAGCTAAAACATACAATGAATGGTTGCAGGAACTGGGCATTGCTAGTCCAGTGAAGAGAAGGACCAGGGGAGACAGGAGAGCATCTTCCAGTATTTGTGGGGCTGCCCCAGAGAGGAGGAAGAGGGCCCAGCTATTTTCCAAAGCACCCGAAGGCCAGACAAGGAAGAATGGATGGAAACTGACCAAGGAGAGATTCAACCTAGAAATAAGGAGAAATTTTCTGACAGTGAGAACAATCAACCCGTGGAACAGAAGTTGCCTTCAGACGTTGCAGGAGCTTCATCACTGGAGGCTTTCAAGAAGAGACTGGGTAAGATCTCCTGCTTGGGTGGGGGGTTGAACTAGATTACCTACAAGGTCCCTTCCAACTCTGCTAATCTAATCTAATCTAATCTAATCTGGAACATCACCGTGACCTGTTTTTACACATAATTGCGTTGACTTTATTGTGTGCCCCGAGATGGAAAGATTCGGCACCGTCCGTAACGGTGGAATGATTGGTAATGATGATGTAACTGGCTGAGAAGGCCCAATTGTTCTCTCTGGTCATAGAAAACATTCCAATCTGCCTTTATTGCAGATTGCAAACTCTTTATGGACCTCTTGCATGAAAGAGAAATAAAATAGAAACTCATGATTCAGGCTTTGGAGGATTAGACAGGACAGATTGTAAAAAGAAGGGAGGTACGTTGCAACCCTAGAGCAAGCAGTAAATTGATCATGGCACTTACAACTGATATAACAGAATAACAGAGTTAGAAGGGACCTTGGAGGTCATCTAGTCCAACAACTCACCCAGGCAGAAGACCCTACACCATTTCTGGCAGAGGGCAGTCCAGTCTCTTCTTGGAACCCTCCAGGGATGAAGCTCCCACAACTTCCAAAGGCAACTTCTGTTCCATGGGTTGATTGTTCTCCCTGTCAGAAAGTTCCTCCTTATTTCCAGGTTGAATCTCTCCTTGGTCAGTTTCCATCCATTGTTCCTTGTCTGGCCTTCAGGGGCTTTGGAAAATAGCTTGGCCCCCTTCCTCCTCTCTGGGGCAGCCCCTATAAAGATCAGATGCTACAGATAATCCTCAATTTACAACAGTTCATTTAGTGACCATTTGAAGTTACAGTGGCACTGGAAAAAGGGACTTATGACCGGTGATCAAAAACGCTTGGCAACTGGCATGTATTTATGACGGTTGCAGTCTCCCAGGGTCATATGACCTCCTTTTTGTGACCTTCTGACGAGCAAAGTCAGATTCATTTAACAACCGTGTGACTAATTTAACAACTGCAGTGGTTCACTTAACAACTGTGGTAAGAGAGGTTGTAAAATGGGGCAAAAGTCACTTAACAAATTTCTCAGTTAGCAACATAAATCCTGGGCTGAATTGTGGTCGTAAGTTGAGGACTTACCTGTATACATATCTCAAGCGTTTTGTTCAGATTACAGAATTAAACCACAATTGGGACCAGAATTCTGCTCACTGAGCAATGTGGTGGTTAAGCAAGTCATCCCAAAACGGGGCATTTTAAGTTAATTTTGACGGCGAATCTGTTTTCCCCCACTGAGTTAGTCACAACCGTGTGACTGACTCAACAACTTTTTTTAAACAGTAACAGAGTTGGAAGGGACCTTGGAGGTCATCTAGTCCTGCTCACGCAGGAGGAGACCTCTACTAGGGATTCGAACCGCTGAACTGCCGACATTTCTGATCAACAAGCTCAGCGTCTTAGCCACTGAGCCACCTAGTCAACTGCAGTGATTCACTTAACAACTGTGGTAAGAAAGGTCATAAAATGGGGAAAAACACACTTAACTATTGTCTCGCTTAGCAACAGAAATTTTGGACTCATTTGTGGTCGTAAGTTGAGGACTTCCTGTACTTCTTTGCATTTTCTCTTTCTAATTTTTCTTGTTGTTTCTTGCCCTTTCTCACTGCTTTTCTCTGCTTTTCTTTTTCCTCTTGGCGCTGGTTTTTATCTTTCTTTTTTAACAATCTCTAATAAAAATTATATTTATGTGTGTGAGTGTGTGTTTGTGTGTGTGTGTATATGTGTGTATGTATGTATGTTTTTTGCACTTTTAGCTTTCTCGCTGCTTTTCTCTGCTTTTCTTTTTCTCTTGGCGCTGGTTTTTATCTTTCTTTTTTAACAATCTCAAATAAAAATTATATTTATGTGTGTGTGTTTGTGTGTGTGTATGTATGTATGTATGTTTGTATGTATGTATGTTTTTTGCACTTTTAGCTTTCTTGTTGCTTTTCTATGCTTTTCTTTTTCTCTTGGTGCTGGTTTCTATCTTTCTTTTTTAACAATCTGTAATAAAATTTATATATGTGTGTGTGTATGTTTATGTGTCTCTGTATATGTGTGTATGTATGTTTGTATGTATGTATGTTTTTTGCACTTACAGCTTTCTCACTGCTTCTCTCTGCTTTTCTTTTTCTCTTGGCGCTGGTATCTATCTTTCTTTTTTAACAATCTCAAATAAAAGTTATATTTGTGTGTGTGTGTGTGTGTGTGTTTGTATATGTGTATGTTTGTATATGTGTGTGTTTGTGTATGTATGTATGTATGTATGTATATATTCTTCTTTTGGATTTTGTATGTTGCATTTTTGAATAAAATAAAATGGAGACGAGTAATTAAAAATGACATATCCAAACATTTAGAAAGGAATTCCGCTTTCGCCCAGAGAGGCTCAGGGTCGCCCTTCCGAACTGCCCAGCAGCTGCTGAGAAAAACGTGGCTCCTTTGCTACGTGACCAAAGGCAGGACGAGCCTCAACCTGTGATTTATGACACCTGTCCTCACCTTCCTCCAGGCCAGGGACCTTCTCGGCCACGCCAGAGCCAGACACATCCTCTCGCAGGCTCATTTCAAATCCGAAGAATTCAGCAGACGAAAACAAAATAGCTCTCGCCTTTCCCCACATCCAAAGAAGAAATTATTTTTTTCCCCCAAAATTTCAGCTCCAGGGGAGCATGGGTCAAACGCCCCTGTGCTAACTTTTTGCAATTTTGCAATTTTGCAACACAAAACAAAATGAAAAGCTGCAATTGGGAGATTGCATGATTTGTTTAGTGATTGTTGCAAGTTACAATGGCACTGAAAAAAAGTGACTTATGACAGTTTTTTAGACTTACAGCCATTACGTCAGTGGTGAAATCCAAATTTTTTTACTACCAGTTCTGTGGGCGTGGCTTGGTGTGCAGAGCTTGGTGGGCATGGCAGGGGAAGGATACTGCAAAATCTCCATTCCCACCCCACTCCTGGGGGAAGGATACTGCAAAATCTCCATTTCCTCCCCACTCCTGGGGGGAAGGATACTGCAAAATATCCATTCCCATCCCACTCCAGGGGAAGAATACTGCAAAATCCCCATTCCCTCCCCACTCCTGGGGGAAGGAGATTGCAAAATCCCCATTCCCACCCCACTCCAGGGGAAGAATACTGCAAAATCCCCATTCCCTTCCCACTCCTGGGGGAAGGAGATTGCAAAATCCCCATTCCCATCCCACTCCTGGGGAAGAATACTGCAAAATCCCCATTCCCTCTGCACTCCTGGGGGAAGGAGATTGCAAAATCCCCATTCCCACCCCACTCCAGGGGAAGAATACTGCAAAATCCCCATTCCCTTCCCACTCCTGGGGAAGAATACTGCAAAATCCCCATTCCCTCTGCACTCCTGAGGGAAGGAGATTGCAAAATCCCCATTCCCACCCCACTCTGGGGCCAGCCAGAGGTGATATTTGCCAGCTTTCTGAACTACTCAACATTTCTGCTACCGGTTCTCCAGAACCTGTCAGAACCTGCTGGATTTCACCCCTGCAGATGCTTCAGATGCTTGGCAACTGGCATGTACTTATGACGGTTGCAAAGTCCCAGGGTCACATGTCCCCTTTTGTAACCTTCTGACATCAGGGAGGCCAGATTCACTTAACAACGGTGTTGTTAACTCAACGACTGCAGTGATTCACTGAACAACGGGGGCAAGAAAGGTCGTAAAATGGGGCGACACTCACTTAACAATTGTCTTGCTGAGCAACGGAAGTTTCGAGCTTAATTGTGGTCGTAAGTCGAGGACCACCTGTCCCTGCAGGGGACAAGCCACAGCTATTTAACAGAAATCTGGAAGACCCCTAGACTCTAACTCTCTGCTGCCATCTCGTGGTGGGTGAGAGTCAGTCTGTATCTCAAAGGAGGCTCAAAGAAAAGCTAGCAGTATTTACTGACTTCACACAGAACAGAATAACAGAGTTGGAAGGGACCTTGGAGGTCATCTAGTCCAACCCCCTGCCCAAGCAGGAGACCCTACACCATTTCTGACAGATGGCAGTCCAGTCTCTTCTTGAAAGCCTCCAGGGATGAAGTTCCCACAATTTACACAGTTTTTCAATTCTGGTTTTCTTGGAGAACTCTTTGGGGGAAAAACAACAACCCCACATTTCCTGAAAAAGTAGGTTGGTATCAAGAACAGCATTTCTCAACCATGGCAATTTGAAGGTGGGTGGATTTCAACTCCCAGAATTCCCAGCTAGCACACATGCACTTCAGTTCCCAGAATTCATGCTTCAAGTTTGTTGAGAACCTGTCTTATGGCTGGGTTCACACATCATCTTCTTTTAACGACGCCATAATCGCTTGCGGGGTGGAGTCTGGACAACTGAATAGAGCTAGCAGAGTGTTTTACCGGCCAGATGCCCTTCCTGTCCCAAAGAGGAGTTTTGTTCAGCAGATATATTCATATCGTGCCCAGAGAGAGAAATATCTGCCTCTACCTAGGATCGAACTCACAGCCTCCGGATTGTGAGGCGAGAACTACCCGTCTAGGCCACGGCACCACTCCTATGCCTGAGTTCACACATGCCAACACATAACGTATGAACTCGGCCTAGTCCTCTTTCTTACACACTCATACCCACATCGGCACGTGTGTACGGTCACTTCATTAAACCACAATTGTTTTATTTGGTTTTGATGTCACATGAGGTGAGCAAGTTAATGGCTTATGGCTTAGTGCACAGGTAAATAAACCAATTGTGGTTTGGTGATTCAAATAATCATGGCTTAACGGTATGGGTAAAACTAATAACACATGCTAACACAAACATTGTCTGACTTCACATGTAGCCCTAAACAAGTATTTCTCAATCGTGGGAACTTGAAGATGGGTGGAATTTCCATCTCCCATCAGGTAGGGGAATTCTGGGAGTTGAAGTCTGTCCATCTTCTATTTATTTATTTGTTTGTTTGTTTGTTTGTTTATTGTTTATATTTATATACCGCCCTTCTCCCGAAGGACTTGGGGCGGTGAACAGCCAACAGATAAAACAGTATTAAAATCCGATTAAATTAATTTGGCCCACAATTAAAAGCACCCCTGTATTAAAACCTATAATTAAACAGTTTAAAGATTAAAACAATTTAAAAGAGTTAGGCCAGCCCGGCTTGTTGGAATAAAAACGTCTTTAGGGCATGGCGAAAGGTGTGTAGATCCGGGATCCGCCGTATCTCCGGGGGCAGCTCATTCCAGAGGGCTGGTGCCCCCACAGAGAAGGCTCTCCCCATGGGGGCTGCCAGTCGGCATTGTTTGACCGATGGCACCCTGAGGAGCCCCTCTCTGTGGGAGCGTGCTGGTCGGTGGGAGGCTATCGGTGGCAGAAGGCGGTCTCGTAAATAACCGGGCCCTAAGCCATGGAGCGCTTTAAAGGTGATAACCAACACCTTGAAGCGCACCCGGAAGACCACTGGGAGCCAGTGCAGCTCGCGCAGGAGAGGTGTTACATGGGAGCGCCTCGTCACCCCCATAACCACCCACGAGGCCACATTCTGGACCAGTTGGAGCCTCCGGGTGCTCTTCAAGGGGAGCCCCGTGTAGAGAGCATTACAGTAGTCCAGGCAGGACATGACGAGAGCATGAGTGACCGTGCGCAGGGAGTCCTGATCCAGAAAGGGACGCAACTGGCGAATCAGGCGAACCTGATAAAAAGCCCCCCTGGCCACAGCCGTCATATGCTCTTCTAAAGACAGCCGTGCGTCCAGGAGGACACCCAAGTTACGCGCCCTCTCCGTGGGGGCCAATGACTCGTCCCCAATAGCCAGCAATGGCACCAGCTGGCTATATCGGGACGCCGGGAGCCACAGCCACTCAGTCTTGGAGGGGTTGAACCTGAGCCTGTTTCTCCCCATCCAGACCCACACGGCCTCCAGGCACCGGGACATCACATCAAGGGCATCGTTGGGGTGGTCCGGGGTGGAGATGTACAGCTGAGTGTCATCAGCGTCCAGATGGCACTTCACCCCGAAACCATGGATGATCTCGCCCAGCGGCTTCACATAAATGTTGAACAGGAGGGGCGAGAGGACCGACCCTTGCGGCACCTCACACACAAAGCGCCTCGAGGTCGATCTCTGTCCCCCCCTTATACTTATAAGGTTGAGGAACTGTGGCTGGCTGGAAAATTCTGAAGAGCTGAAGTCCAAATGGAATGGAATGGAATGGAATGGAATGGAATGGAATGGAATGGAATGGAATGGAATGGAATGGAATGGAATAGGAAATGGAAGAGAAGAGAAGAGAAGAGAAGAGAAGAGAAGAGAAGAGAAGAGAAGAGAAGAGAATGGAATAGGAAATGAAAGAGAAGAGAAGAGAAGAGAATGGAATAGGAAATGAAAGAGAATAGAATAGAATAGAATAGAATAGAATAGAATAGAATAGAATAGGAATGGAAGAGAAGAGAAGAGAATGGAATAGGAAATGAAAGAGAAAAGAAGAGAATGGAATAGGAAATGAAAGAGAATAGAATAGAATAGAATAGGAAATGAAAGAGAAGAGAAGAGAAGAGAATGGAATAGGAAATGAAAGAGAAAAGAAGAGAATGGAATAGGAAATGAAAGAGAATAGAATAGAATAGAATAGAATAGAATAGAATAGGAAATGGAAGAGAAGAGAAGAGAAGAGAATGGAATAGGAAATGAAAGAGAAAAGAAGAGAATGGAATAGGAAATGAAAGAGAATAGAATAGAATAGAATAGAATAGAATAGGAAATGGAAGAGAAGAGAAGAGAAGAGAATGGAATAGGAAATGAAAGAGAAAAGAAGAGAATGGAATAGGAAATGAAAGAGAATAGAATAGAATAGAATAGAATAGAATAGAATAGAATAGAATAGAATAGGAAATGGAAGAGAAGAGAAGAGAAGAGAAGAGAATGGAATAGGAAATGAAAGAGAATAGAATAGAATAGAATAGAATAGAATAGAATAGAATAGAATAGGAAATGGAAGAGAAGAGAAGAGATGAGAAGAGAATGGAATAGGAAATGAAAGAGAAAAGAAGAGAATGGAATAGGAAATGAAAGAGAATAGAATAGAATAGAATAGAATAGAATAGAATAGAATAGAATAGGAAATGAAAGAGAAGAGAAGAGAAGAGAATGGAATAGGAAATGAAAGAGAATAGAATAGAATAGGAAATGGAAGAGAAGAAGAGAAGAGAAGAGAAGAGAAGAGAAGAGAAGAGAAGAGAGAAGAGAATGAGAGAGAATGGAATGGAATGGAATAAGGAAATGAAAGAGATGAGAAGAGAAAATAAAAGTAGAATAGAATAGAGTAGAATAGAATAGAATAGAATAAGTAGAGTAGAGTAGAGTAGAACAGAGTAGAGTAGAGTAGAATAAGGAATAGGAATAGGAATAGGAATAGGAATAGAATAGAATAGAATAGAATAGAATAGAATAGAATAGAATAGAATAGAATAGAATTCTTTATTGGCCAAGTGTGATTGGACGCACAAGGTGCATATGCTTTCAGTGCACATAAGAAGAATAAAATACATTCATCAAGAATAAAAAGATACAACACTTAGTGATAGTCAAGGTTATTAATAAGCTATCAAATGGTACTAGAAAACAAATAAAAGCAATATAAATTGAAAGATACAAGAAAGATGGTTATAGTCATAAGTGAGAAGAGATAGATACTAGTAAGGTAGAGAAGAATAATAGTAACACAGTCTTAGTAAATAGTTTGACAGTGTTGAGGGAATTAATTGTTTAGCAGAGTGATGGCGTTTGGGAAAAAAACTTTCCTTGTGTCTAGTTGTTCTGGTGTGCAGTGCTCTATAGCGTCGTTTTGAGGGTAGGAGTTGAAACAATTTATGTCCAGGATTTGAGGGGTCTGTAGATATTTTCCCAGCCCTCCTTTTGACTCATGCAGTACACAGGTCCTCAATGGAAGGCAGGTTGGTAGAGACGAAGATTGGGGAAAAATGGCTAGCTGGGGAATTCTGGGAGTTGAAGTCCTCATAGCATAAAGCATGATTAAGATTGGGGAAACAATGGATAGCTGGGGAATTCTGGGAGTTGAAGTCCACCCATCTTCCACTTGCTAAGGTGGAGAAGCGCTGGCTTCAGCCCCAGGAGATAAACAGGAAGAGGCAGGAAGGATCCAGCAGAATCCGCTCGGCTGCTGTGTTGCAATCAACCCATTTGTAGAGTTTTGGATTCCGGCCAGACTGGAAGATATCAGGGGTGGTGCCCAGCCTCCCAGCAGTATTATCGGAGCCAGAGTGTCATGGGACTGGGAGAAACAGCCCTCCTGCACGTAGCCCTTGGAGAGCACAGGCTGAGAAACCTCCCAGGGCCGAGAAGCAGACATGGGGCAGGTCCACAACCCAGCAGCCCCTTCCCCAAAAGCCGGGAATCAAGCAGAGACCAAGCACACCAGCACACCCTCGGTCCCCCCTCCTCTCCTCCAGTTGCACAGGAAAAGCAAGATTTATGGCAAGCAGCCTTTCACAACCGCCAGCCAGCCGTTTTGCTCCATTTAATCAACAGCTTTTCCTTCCAGTCTCTTTCAATCAATCAATCAATCAATCAATCAGAATAGAGCTGGAAGGGACGCATGGAGGACTTCTAGTCCTCAAGCAGAAAACCCGATACCTCTTCTTAAAAACCTCCAGTGATGGAGCACCTACAACTTCTGGTGGCAAGCTGTTCCACTGGTTAATTGTTCTCATTGTTGGGAAGTTTCTTCTGGATTCCAGGTTGATTCTGTCCTTTGATTAGTTTCCACTGTTTCTTGTTCTGCCTTCTGGTGCTTTGGAGAATAATTTGGCCCCCTCTTCTTTGTGGTAGCCCCTCAAATACTGGAAGACTGCTATCAGTATTAAGGTCCCCCTTAGTCCTCCTTTTCTCTAGACTAGCCAGACCCAAATCCTGCAACTGTTCTTTATGTTTTAGTCTCCAGGCTTTTAATCGCCTTAGTTGCTCTTCTTTGCACTTTGTCTCAATATATATATATTATATATATATATATATTGTAATTTGGTGACCAAAATTGGATGCGGTATTCCAGGTGTGGCCTTTCTAAGGCTTTATAAAGTGGTGCTAATACTTCATGTGATCTTGATTCCATGCCTCTGTTTATGCAACCCAGGATTGTATCAGAAAGCTCAAACTGCCCAAGGAGCTGCTGATCCAGTTCTACAGAGGAATTGTTGAGTCTGCAATCTGCACCTCTATAACTGTCTGGTTTGGTTCTGCAACCCAACAAGACAAACACAGACTTCAGAGGATCATTAGAAGTGCAGAAAAAACAATGGCTACCAACCTGCTTTCCATGGAGGACCTGTCTACTGCACGAGTCAAAAAGAGGGCTGGGAAAATATCTACAGACCCCTCGTATCCTGGACATAAACTGTTTCAACTCCTACCCTCAAAACGACACTATAGAGCACTGCACACCAGAATAACTAGACACAAGGACAGTTTTTTCCCGAATGCCATCACTATGCTAAACAAGTAATTCCCTCAATACTGTCAAACTATTTACTAAGTCTGCACTACTATTAATCTTCTCATCGTTCCCATCTCCTTCCACTTATGACTGTATGACTGTAACCTTGTTGCTGGTATCCTTAAGATTTATATTGACTGTTTCCTAATATGATTTGATTGCTTATTTGTACCCCATGACTATCATTGAGTGTTGTACCTTATGATTCTTGACAAATGTCTTTTTTTCTTTTTTATGTACACTGAGAGCCTATGCACCAAAGACAAATTCCTTCTGTGTCCAATCACACTTGGCCAATAAAGAATTCTTTTCTATTCTATTCTATTCTATTCTATTCTATTCTATTCTATTCTATTCTATTCTATTCTAATTAGCTTTCTTGGTTGCTGCTGCACATGGCTGGCTCATGTTTAAGCGATTATCCACTAGGACTCCAAGCTCCCTCTCACAGTTACCAATTTAGGTTTCCCCTTATTTATTTATTTATTTATTTATTTATTTATTTATTTATTTATTTATTTATTTATTTTTATATGCCGCCCTTCTCCGGAGACTCAGGGCGGCTTACAATGCGTTAAGCAATAGCCTTCATCCTTTTGTATATTTATACAAAGTCAGCTTATTGCCCCCACAAACCGGGTCCTCATTTTACCCACTTTAGAAAGGATGGAAGGCTGAGTCGACCTTGAGCCTGGTGAGATTTGAACTTGCAGTAATTGCAGGCAGCTGGATGTTAAATGCTGCCTTAGTAGGAGGCATTAGCCTCCTACGCCACTTAGGCTCCTAATTTGTATTTGTACCTTTGGTTTTTCCTGCATAGGTGTAAAACCTTCCTTTTCTCCACATTAAATTCCTTTTTGTTGGATAGGGCCCATTGTTCAAGTCTGTCAAGATCTTTTTGGATCCTGAGCTTGTCTTCTGGGGTGTTGGCTTTAGTCATCTGCAAATTAGATGAGTTCCCCTTCTATTCCCTCATCTAAGTCATTTATGAAGATATTGAAGAACAGTGAGCCTATGATGGAACCTTGTGTTACCCCAATTGCTTACATCCCTCCATGTAGCTGTAATACCATTTTTTTCAACCTTGGCAACTTTAAGAGAATGGCTTCATCTCCCAGAATTCCCCAACCAGCATCCCAGGCATGGCTAGTCTAGTGAAGAGAAGGACCAGGGGAGACAGGATAATATCTTCCAATATTTGAGGGGCTGCCCCAGAGAGGAGGAAGGGGGTCAAGCTATTTTCCATAAGCATCAGAAGGCCAGACAAGGAAGAATGGATGGAAACTGATCCAGGAGAGATTCAACCTAGAAATAAGGAGGAATTTTCTGGCAGTGAGAACATTCAACCAATGGAACAGAAGTTGCCTTCAGAAGTTCTGGGAGCTTCATCCCTGGAGGTTTTCAAGAAGAGACTGGACTGCCACCTATCAGAAATGGTGCAGGGTCTCCTGCTTGGGTGGGGGGTTGGACTAGATGACCTACAAGGTCCCTTTCGACTCTTGTCTGAAGAATTCATGCTGGCTGGGGAATTCTAGGAGCTGAAATTCATCTATATTTAAACATCCAAGATTGAGAAAGGCTGGTCTGAAGGGGAAAGGCTGAAATTGTTGACTTTGTGTTAAAGGAAGAAAAAAGTGAAACGATTGTTGGAAGAGACTGGACTGTCCTCTGTCAGAAACGATGTAGGGTCTCCTGCTTGGGGGGGGGGGGGGTTGGACTAGAATAGATGACCTCTGAGGTCCCTTCCAATCTGTTAATCTGACTTAATTTCACTTTAAAATACGTGGACTTCAACTCCCAGAATTTCATAGCCAACATGTTTTAAGGGTAGGTGGACTTCAACAGTTAAATTTGTGCTTTGCATACGATTCCCACTCGTTCTTTTTCCTTACAGTTTGATAAAATACGACTTGATTTGATTTGATTTGATATTTATTTATTTATTCATTCATTTATTCATTCATTCATTCATTTATTATGATTTGTCAAACAGAAACAAAAACAGGAATAATATAAAAATTCAATGACAGGGAATATAGGCACATTAGTGTGCTTATGCACTCTATGGACCACTTAAGCATGAAGTGAGGTCCACGGAAGTCAATTTGTGCCTAAAACTGTGAAAACTTTAAAACAATGTTTTGGTTGGAAGCCTGCTGACTGGGGAATCTTTATGGTTGCGAAGTTTGAAAAAAAAAAATTAGATTACCAATCATAGCAATATCACATCCGGCTGAAAAACCCTGAAGAAAATGCTGCCATCTAGTGTCATCTTCAGGTTTTGCAGCCTGGCTAAGACACTTCCTTTCATGTGTGAATCAAGCATTGTGGTTTGCAGGTGGTTTATGACTGAAAGGCAACATTGGATGGGGAATAATGGCTATCCCACCTCACATTTTGCACAGAGCCTATTTATTATTAAATTTATCTTGCCACCAGGCGGCCGTCTCTGTTTTCCCCATATTATTGCTTTATAAAAAGCGCAAAGGCCATTTTATGTCTCCCATTAAAGGTTTTAAGCAGCGCCAACTCCAAACGTAGAAGGAAATACAAGTCCTCAAATTACAACCATTCCTTTGGTCAGAGGTCTTCAAACTTGGCAGCTTTAAGACTTGTGGACTTCAACTCCCAGAATTCTCCAGCTTTGCTGGTTGGAGAATTCTGGGAGTTGAAGTCCACAAGTTTTAAAGCTGCCAAGTTTGGGGATCTCTGCCTTAGGTGACCATTCGAAGTTATGACGGCACTGAAAAAAGTGACTTGTGACCATTTTCCAAAAGTGAGAACAATTATCCAATGGCACAGTTTCCCTCCAGAACTTGTGGGTGCTCCAACACTGGAGTCTTTTAAGAAGAGATTGGACAACTATTTGTGTGAAATAGTATATAGGGTTTCCTGCCCAAGCAGGGGGTTTGACTAGAAGACCTCAAAAGTCCCTTCCAACTTTGTTGTTCTGTTCTGTTCTAACCTCTGCTCAAGCAGGAGGCCTTATACCATTCCAAACGGATGTCCAATCTCTTCGTAAAAACCTCCAATGATGGAGCACCCACAGCTTCTGGTGGCAAGCCGTTCCACTGATTAATTCTTCTCATGGTTAGGAAATTCCTCCTTAGTTCTAGGTTGCTTCTCTCCTTGATTAGTTTCCATCCCTTGTTTGTCTTCTGGTGCTTTGGAGTATGATCTCAGCGTTGCAACGCTGGCATAGAGAGAGAGCAGAGGACAGCGAAAGATAAACTCTGAAACTTTTGCCTGCAAAATCCCTTTGAAGCTTGGTTGTCGTGGAGATCAGGGGAGGAGGCACATTCCTGAGAAATGATGGGGAAAAGAAGTCTGAAGAATGACTTGGAAGACAGCCAATGAGAAGCAGAGATTTGGGGATCGGAAAGGGAGGGATTGGGAGGCAAAAGGTCAGTCTTGTCCGCGCGGAGTCATGATCCGGTGGCTGAGCTTAATTAAAGAAAGATTTCCTTAAAGATTGGCAGTTTGGAAATTCATTTAATTTTGAGACAGTACATATAAATTGATCTGACATATAAATTGATCTTCCCTTTCTTTGTGACTGCCCCTCAAATACTGGAAGACTGTCACCCCTTGTCCTTCTTGTCATTAAACTAGAGACATGATGGCAAACCTATGGCACGTATGCCAGAGGTGGCACGCAGAGCCCTCACTGTGGCCACTTGTGCTGTCACCAGCTGCTTTTCTGGTTTCGGGGGTGCCAGCCAGCTGGTTTTTACAGGTGGCAGAGCGCTGGAAAACGGCCTGAAAAGCGGCTGGAAAACAGCCGAAAAACTGCCTGAAAATGCCCCAGAAAACAGCCAGAAAATGGCCTGAAAACAGTCCAGAAAACGCCCAAAAACCGGCCTGAAAAGGGCGTGAAAACTGGCCTGAAAACAGCCCAGAAAACAATCAAAAACCAGCCTGAAAACGGCCCCAAAACCATCCTGAAAATGGCCTGAAAACAGCCCAGAAAATGCCCCAAAACCATCCTGAAAATTGCCTGAAAAACAGCCTGAAAACAGCCCAGAAAACGGCCTGAAAAATGGCCTGAAGACAGCCCAGAAAACGGCCAAAAACCAGCCTGAAAACAACCCAAAAACCTGCCTGAAAACAACCCAAAAACTGGCCTGGAAAATGGCCTGAAAAATGGCCTGAAGACAGCCCAGAAACAGCTCAAAAACTGGCCTGAAAATGACCCCAAAACCAGCCTGAAAATGGCCTGAAAACAGCCAAAAATCATCCTGAAAACGGCCCAAAAACCAGCCTGAAAATGGCCTAAAACAGCCCAGAAAATGCCCCCAAACCAGCCTGAAAACAGCCCAGAAACCGGCTTGAAAACAGCCCAGAAACCGCACAAAAACCAGCCTGAAAATGACCCAAAAACCAGCCTGAAAACAGCCCAGAAAACGGCCAAAAACCAGCCTGAAAATGACCCAAAAACCAGCCTGAAAATGGCCCCAAAACCAGCCTGAAAACAGCCCAGAAAACGGCCAAAAACCAGCCTGAAAACAGCCAAAAAATGGTCAAAAAAACAGGTATGTGTGTGCCGGCCAGCTGGTCTTCTTTGAGTTTCCGGTGCTCCAGCGCACAAGTTTCAGTTTGGGCACTTGGCGCCGAAAAGGTTTACGGTCACTGAACTAGACAGTGGGATGATATAAGGTTTCTGCCTTAAGTATGGGGTCAGACTAGAAGACCTCCGAGGTCCCTTCCGGCCGTAGGATTCAATGTAAAATATGCACACCATTGTGGGTTTTTTTAAATTAAAGGCTTGGCATGAAGCACAGGAGGTTATGTAACGTATCAACAAAACTTTAACTGATAAAAACTGGGAGTCAGACAGCAGAGAATTATGTTCCAAGTAATTTTGATTAGATCTCCTTCTCCTCCTCCTCCGTTCCATTTAATAAATACCAGAAAGCCTGAGATGAAAACAAGATAACACCTGCACACGAGGCCTTCTTATCCAATTGCGACAAAAAAAACACAACATCAGCAAGACTTGCAAAAGAGAAAGCCAGGAGAAACAGAGAAGCAGGCGAAAGTCCTTGCCAACGCTTAAAACTCTGGTGGTCGGCCATAAATAGTTAGCGCTTGAGATAATAATAACGATAAAGACTAGTAGTAATTAGAGAATAATTTACTCAGGAAGAATATTCCAGGGGTCATAAAATGTCTTGTTCAAGCACATTTGATCAGATAATGGATGGCTTTTACTATGAAGGGCACACAGGCAGTTCTCGGGTTACGACCGTAAGCATATGACATACAGGTAATGCTGGATTCATTTAGTGAACGTGTGAAGTTACAACAGCACTGAAAAAAGTGATTTAGGATCCTTTTTCACACTTAAGACCGTTGCAGTATCCCTGTGGCCGTGCGATCAAAATTGGGACGCTCGGCAAGCGACTCACCTTTTTTTAAAAAAATAAATTTTTATTATAGTTCAAAAAAACAAAAAGAAAATGTATAATAGTTTTTCTATCACGGTGTAACATCACCAAAATATCCATGTATATATACACCAATAATCAGAAAATAAAATTAGAAACTATTTACATATTCTTATATACAAATTTACATTTCCAATACTTACCATAATTATACCATCGTCTATAATTATAATCCAACATTATCCTTTCTCTCTCTCCCATCATTTCTGGATCCAATCATACCATGTTCCAACTACTATAAAAATCTGAGTCTCAAATGACTCACCTTTATGACGGCGGCATAAAATGATTCCCTTTTGCGACCTTCTGACAAGCAAAGTCAGTGGGGAAGCCAGATTCCCTTAACAACCGGGTTAACTAACTTATCAACTGCAGTGACTTACTTACCAACCAGGGGCAAGAAAGGTTATAAAATGGGACAAAAGTAATTTAACAACTGCCCTGCTTGGCAACGGATGTGCTCAATGTTGGTTGTGAGTTGATTTACCTGTACGTATTTATGTATTACCGTATTTTTCGGACTATAAGATGCACCAATGTATAAGACGCACCAAGATTTTAAAGAGGTAAGTAAGAAAAAAAAAAGTTTTGCCCTCCCCAGGCCCCAGGAGCACTCTGCAGGCCTCCGTGCATCCAGTTTTTGTGAAAAACGGGCCCATTTTTTGCAAAAATAGGACACACGGGTGGAGCTTCGGGAGGCCAAAAATGGCTGTATTCGGTGTATAAGACGCATCAACATTTCCACCCTCTTTTGGGGGGGGGGGAAGTGCATCTTATACTCCAAAAGATACGGTGTATGTATGTGTATGCTCAAGCAGGAGATCCTAGTCCATTTCAGATAAGTGACTGTCCAGTCTCTTCTTGAAAACTTCCAGTGATGGAGCATCCACAACTTCTGGTGGCAAGCTGTTCCACTGGTTAACTGTTCTCACTGTTAGGAAATTTCTCCTTAATTCCAGGTTGCTTCTCTCTTTGGTTAGTTTCCATCCATTGTTTCTGTCTAGACTAGATAGAATTCTTTATTGGCCAAGTGTGGTTGGACACACAAGGAATTTGTACATACACTCTCGGTGTACATAAAGAAAACATAAAATATATTCGTCAAGAATCATAAGATACAAGACTTAGTCATAGTCACAGGATACTAATAAGCAATCAAATCATACCAGGAAACAATACAATTCTCCTCCTGCCTTCTGGTGCTTTGGAGAATCATTTGACCCCCTCTTCTTTGTGGCAGCCCCTCAAATCTTGGAAGACTGCTATCATGTCACCCCTAATTCTTATTTTTTAAAGACTTAGCCAAACCCAAAATCTGCAGCTGTTTGTCACATGGTTTGGTCTCCAGGCCTTTGATATATATGGAAAGAATTATCTGTATTGTGACCCCCAGACAACTGTCGTAAATACTTGTCAGCTCCCAAATTTTGATCACATGACTGTGGGAACACTGTGATGGTTGTAAGTGCGAAGACAATTGTAAGTCACAGTGCCGTCATAACTTTGAACGGCTCCTAAACAAAATGGTCGTAAGTCGAAAATTATAACTGGTTAATTTTATTGTATTAAAAACCCAAGAGAAGAGTTGATTTATAACCCAGTTAAGTGGTTGGTCCAGACACAATAATTTCCACCAACGTTTTAGGGAGGATTTCCTTTTAAATTCTTTTTTAAATGTGTTGTCTCAATTGTAAAACTGCTGACTTTTAAAAACAACAGCCAAAATTCTCTGGAAACTGGGGTTTTTTTTGTGTGTTCGTTCACCCTTCCCAAGTTCCTGTTTTGGGCGAAATGCTTGCTTTATTGAATTAGGTTCCCGAGACCAGAAGTCCCGACTGACTCAGCACCCTCAGCTACAACCTGTCCTGTCCCTGTAGGAGTGAGCAGCGGCTTCCCACAGGCCTTCCTTACAAGGCTGGCGTTGGAAAGTAGAGATTAAGGT
Organism: Arizona elegans; assembly: GCA_022577455.1. Lineage (NCBI taxonomy): Eukaryota > Metazoa > Chordata > Lepidosauria > Squamata > Colubridae > Arizona > Arizona elegans. The sequence goes on from JAKOOJ010000027.1 coordinate 4,744,300, forward strand.
CAGCATGTCAGGTCCCAAAGCCAAATCAAAAAGAGATTCATTTACTGGGCAGAGAACCAGCTGTAGAACCAGCGTCCTCAGCTTATGACCATTAGTTTAACAACAGTTCAGAGTTATGACGGTGCTGAAAAAGTGACATACAGCTGACCCTCGCCCTTGTGATAGTTGTGGGTGTCCTGCAGATCACCATTTGCAAACTTTCCCTGCCGGCTTCCGACAAGCAATGGGGAAGACGGCAGGAAGTTGGAAGTCACAGCCCTATGATAAAGGTCGTTCTCGACTTACAACCACAATTGCACCCCCGATGTCTGTCGCTAAGCAAGATAGTTGTTAAGTGAGCTTTGCCCCATTTTACGACCTTTCTTGCCACAGTCGTTAAGGGAATCACTGCTGCGGTTGTGAAGTTAGTAGCAAGATTGTTAAGCGAATCTGGCTTCCCCATTGACTTTGCTGGTCAGAAGGTCACAAAACCATACCTTAGTAAGGCCACACCTAGAGTCCTGCATCCAGTTTTGGTCACCACACTATAAAAAAGATGTTGAGACTCTAGAAAAAGTGCAGAGAAGAGCAACCAGGATGATGACGGGACTGGAGGATAAAATATACGATGAATGGTTGCAGGAACTGGGCCTGGCTAGTCTAATGAAAAGAAGGACCAGGGGAGACAGGAGAGCATCTTCCAATACTTGAGGGGCTGCCCCAGAGAGGAGGAAGGGGGTCAAGCTATTCTCCAAAGCACCTGAAGGCCAGACAAGGAAGAATGGATGGAAACTGACCAAGGAGTGATTCAACCTGGAAATAAGGAGGAATTTCCTGACAGTGAGGACAATCAACCAATGGAACAGAAGTTGCCTTCAGAAGTTGTGGGAGCTTCATCCCTGGAGGCTTCCAAGAAGAGCCTGGACTGCCATCTGTCAGAAATGGTATAGGGTCACCTGCTTGGGTGGGGGGTTGGACTAGATGACCTACAAGATCCCTTCCAACTCTGTTATTCTGTTAATGATCCGGGGACACTACAACTGTCATAAATATGAACCAGTTTTCCAAGCATCTGAATTTTGATCAACGTGACCATGGGGATACCACAACGGTCGTGTGAAAAAAAATGCTCACAAAATTCGCTTTTTTTTTCAGGGCTGTCACAACTCCAAACGGCCCCTTAAACAAAACAGTGGTTAAGTCTGCCTGTATCTTGTTCATGAGCATGGGTGATTTGGGTAACAACTATGGCAAAAAAAAAAAAGAGGATCCGCTGGGGTCACATGGTGCCTCACTTAAGGACCACACGGCTTAAAAGAGTCCCAATTGTGGTCGTAAGTCGAAGGCTACCTATATTAGGCCCAAAACTTTGCAAGCTTTTGGCCCAGCCAAATTTCACACCTGCCCAGAAATTCCTATTCATCATTTGAACGGCAGCTTGATCAGGGGGCTGGACTAGAAGACCTCCAAGGTCCCTTCCAGCTCTATTCTATTCCTCTTCTATTTCCCCTTCAGGAAGCAAAGGGCCAAGGAGACCTTGGACAGAAAAAATCAGGGTGGCCTGACCCCCAACCAGGGTCCTACACAATCACTCCCTTCCACTTGGAACCTCCACCTGGGCAGGTGGGCAATTTTGAGCTACAAGAGATGGCAAACTCCTCCTATCGTTTTATTTCCGGATCAAACATGGCACCCAGAGGCCCCTTTGTATAAATATCCAACTTCTGACTTTCTTTTAAATCAAAGGAGATTGACACGGGCATCACTCCCGAATTCACAAGGTTAAGCCCAAAGACTCATTTCTGCCGAAAGGGGAAGTTGGAGAAACATGAAACAGAGGTTTTAAATTGCAATCTGAAATTTTGCAAGCACATTTAAAAGAAGAGAACTCATGAATGCAAACACCCCACCTCTCCCACCTCCTCCCAAAAATAGGCCTCAATTTGGCAGCTGATGAGCTTCAGGATCCAGAAAAATATCTCGAGTTTACAGCACAAATTGTACTATTTTTCCGACAGCAATTAAAACCTGAAAAATCACTCCAAACTCGTGTTTACAAAATTGGGTTCCTCTTTCCTTAAGTTGGGGCTAAACCAGCGTTGTTTTTTCAACCGTGGTGGCTTGAAGAGGTGAATTCTGGGAGTTGAAGTCCACCCAATCTTGAATCATGCTGACTGGGGAATTCTGGGAGTTGAAGTCCACCCATCTTCAAATGTTCTTGCTTATTTATGTGGAGGGCCCTTTCTCTCCTTTCCTCTATTGTGAACCAAAAATTAAAAAAAAAAACAGGGGGGCATCCACCCCCTGCCCTTTCTGCAAAATTCCCCTCTTCAGTGGGGTCTTTTTCTCCCAGCACTCTCCAGACAATCCAAACTGACCCACAGAACAGATCCAGCTCTGGATGAAAGTTCTTGAGATGTTCCTCAAAATTCAGAAAGTCCTGAGGAGGAACTTTCTCCCTTCTTCTGCTTTGGACCACAAGCAACTCAAATCCTGCTGGATCAGAGCCTGCTGGTGGGACTGGCCAAGGAGGATGGGTCATGGAATTCAATGCAGGCCAAGGAGGATAGGTCACGTAATCCAAAGCAGGCCTAGAAAAATAGGTCAAGTCATCCAAAACAGGCCAAGGAGGATAGGTCATGTCATCCAACACAGGCCAAGGAAGATAGGTCATGTCGTCCAACGCAGGCCTAGAAAAATAGGTCAAGTCATCCAAAACAGGCCAAGGAGGATAGGTCATGTCATCCAACACAGGCCAAGGAAGATAGGTCATGTCATCCAATGCAGGCCTAGAAAAACAGGTCAAGTTATCCAACACAAGTCAAGGAAGACAGGCCATGTCACTCAATACAGGCCAAGGAGGATAGGTCATGTAATCCAACACAAGACAAGGAGGATAGGTCATGTAATCCAACGCAGGCCACAAAGGATAAGTCATGTATTGCAATGCAGGTCATGTCATCCAACACAACCCCATTCCCTCAGCTCCAAAGATTGTGGTTTATCGATGTTTTTGGAGACTTCTAAGCAAGGTGTTGGAGAACTTCGGAACAGCACAAGAATCTGCTCCACATAGTTCTTTTTCAGAGGAAGACTCCATCATCGGGAGGTTGAATGGCGAATGGCAACATGGAGCAGGGATGCCATCTAGAGCAGGGGTCTCCAACCTTGGCAACTTTAAGACTTGTGGACTTCAACTCCCAGAACTCCTCAGCCAGCTTTGCTGGCTGAGGGATTCTGGGAGTTGAAGTCCACAAGTCTTAAAGTTGCCAAGGTTGGAGACCCCTGATCTAGAGACTGGGCACCCCTTTCGAGACCCCTCAAGGATGAGATCGCCAGAAACTTCACCAGGCGGCCTCTGCAACCGGCCAGCCCAATGACGACCTCAATAGATGGCTTCGTCCATATTATCATCGCTGTCACCCCCAAAATCTTCTCCGTTGTCAAAATAGGACATGATGTAGTCCGTCTCCTGCAGCAGCAAAAACACAACAACAAAAAAGGAAAACAGATGAAATCCGACACTTTCAGAGCCTGCTAAAAAAACTTATTCAGGTGGATTGGAGATTTAAATTTTAAATCCACTTTTGTCGGAAGCTGGGATGCGGTTCCAGGCCACAGAGATGCCTGCGTTGGAGATGTGGTGCAGACTCCAAACAGCAAATTGGTCAGGATGGGCAGCATTTAAAGTTTAAAAATAAAAAAAGAAAGTAAAGTAAAGTAAAAATATAATAATATAATTAAAAATATTAAAATTAATTGAAAAAATTAATTAAAAAAAACAAAAAAAAACCAAAATAATAAAACAAAACAAAATAAAATAATAAAATAAAATAAAATAATAAAATAAATAAAAATAAAGTAAAGTAAAATAAACTAAAATAATAAAATAAAATAAAATAAAATAATAAAATAAATAAAAATAAAATAAAGTAAAATAAAATAATAAATTAAAATAATGAAATAAAATAAAATAAATAATAAAATAAAATAATAAAACAAAATAATAAAATATAATAAAATAATAAAATAAAATAAATAAAATAAAATAAAATAATAAACTAAAATGAAACAAAATAAAATATAATAAAATAATAAACTAAAATAAATAAAATAAACTAAAATAATAAGCTAAAGTAAAATAAACTAATAAAATAAAATAAATAATAAACTAAAATAAAGTAAAATAAAGTAAAATAAAATAAAATAATAATCTAATAAAACAAAACTAAATAAATAAATAAAATAAAATAATAAACTAAAATAATAAAACAATAAAATAAATAAATAAATAATAAACTAAACTAAACTAATAAAACAAAACAAAATAAATAAATAATGAACTAAACTAATAAAACAAAAAAATAAAATGAAATAAATAAATAATAAAATAAAACAAAACAAAACAAATAATAATATAAAAATATAAAATAAAATAAAAGTTGTGGGAGCTTCATCACTGGAAGCTTTCCAGAAGAGACTGGACTGCCATCTATTCAGAAATGGTATAGGGTCTCCTGCTTGGGCAGGGGGTTGGACTAGATGATCTATAAGGTCCCTTCCGACTGTTGTTATTCTGTCCTATTCCTCCAATTCAGCGTTTCTCAACCGTGGCCATTTCAAGATGGACGGACTTCAGCTCCATGGTGGCTGAGGAATTCTGGGAGTTGAGGTCTACCCATCTCCAAATGGTGGACATTGGGAAACGCTGCTCCCACTAAAACTCAGAGGCAGCCATTTTGGGGCCTTTGCCTCTGCGGTAGTTTCTCTTACCTCTTCAAACTCTTCTTCATCATATTCTTCCTCCTCTTCCTCCTTGCCTTCTTCGCCCTCTTCCTTCTCCTCTTCCTCTTCTGATGTCACTTCTTCCTCTTTCTTCTCCAGCGTCTAGGAAAACAATTAAACAAACCTGATCAAAATTTTGGGTATTTGGCAACCGACGCACATTATGATGACATTTGCAGAATCCTGGGATTGTGTGATTGTGCCATTTGCGACCTTCCCAGCCTGCTCCCTACAAGCAAAGCCAAGGGGGGAGCCATATTCACTTAATGACCAGCGATTCGCTTAACAACCATGGCAAAAAGGTTGTAAAATCAGGCGCAGCTCTCTTTAACAAACGCCTTGCTTAGCAATGGAAATTCTAGTTCCAATTGTGGTTGTAAAACAAACCAAAGTTTGTATGTAGGCAAACGCCATTGCTCCATCTCTTGATATTGTGGTTAGATGCTGGGCAATCCTGGAAACGGGGAGGATTTTCATCTAGAGAAATGTACGAAAAGAATTTGGAAATACAAGTCAATCCTTGATTTATGGTCACTATTTCAGTTGCTAAGTGAGACAGTCGTTAAGTGAATTTTGCCCCATTTTACAACCACTCTTGCCACAGTTGTTAAGTGAAACCACCACAGATTTTAAGTTAGTAGTATGGTTGTTAAGTAAATCTGACTTCTCCACTGACTTTGCTTCGCATAAGGGGATCACGTGACACCACGACCGTCATAAGTATGAGTCAGTTGCCAAATTTCGAATCACAGGACGATGGGGATGCTGTTAGGGTTGTAAGTCTGAAAAACGGTCATAAGTCACTTTTTTCCATCCCATTGTAACTTCGAAGGTCACTAAAGGAACTGATGTATAGTGAGGACGTGTATGAGAAGAATTTCAAAAAGGGACGCGGTGGCTCAGTGGCTAAGACGCTGAGCTTGTCGATCGAAAGGGTCGGCAGTTCAGCGGTTCGAATCCCTAGTGTGCCGCACAATGGAGTGAGATCCCGTAACTTGTCCCAGCTTCTGCCAATCTAGCAGTTCGAAAGCAGGTAAAAAAATGCAAGTAGAAAAACAGGGACCACCTTCGATGGGAAGGAAACAGCGTTCCATGCGCAGGGCCGGATTTTCCTATAGGCTAACTAGGCTTCAGCCTAGGGCCTCAAGATCAAGAGGGGCCTACACAGTGGTGGGATTCTGGGCGTTCTAGGGGATTCGGCCGAACCCTTTGTTAAATTGCTGGCTTGCCCGCCCCTTGCCTCCCACCCGCGCGGCGCCAGCCTACCGTAGCCAAGGGTGGGCAATTGTGGCTCTTTTACAACCTGTGGCCTTCAACTCCCAGAATTCCTGAGACAGCGCCTGGGATCCACGTGGGCTGCCACGTGGTTCCCCACCGGCTCCGGACGCAAGAGAGTAGGATGGAGAAAGCAGCTTCCACGCCTTCACTCACCCTCACTCTCTGCTCTGTTGGATCGGCGGCCGTTCGCTTACCCCACCCACTCCCAATCTATTGCTGCCTCCGATGGCTAGAGGAAAAAAACCTTCAAATTCTTACCGTGGGGCTTCAAAGGGCCGCCCTAGAGCCAGTGGTGCAGCCGAACCCTTTGTTAAATTGCTGGCTTGCCCCCTCCTCCGCACCACTATTTATTGCCAATAAATAGTGGTGGGCGAGGGGCGGGGGAGCCAGCAATTTAACAAAGGGTTCGGTGTTTTTTTTGTAATTTTATTGGCCCCCGGAGCTTCAGCATAGGCTAATTGGCCTCCCGGCTCTCAGCTGATTTGTCTCAGCTGTTTTGCTCAGGGCTCTTCTGCTTCCTTGCAAAGAGTGCTGATTTTTTTTCCCCTAGCTATGCTGAGAAACGAAACTGAAACTGCTTTGCTGTTGCTGCAAGGTTGGAAAATTAGGCAGGCAGAATTCTTTTCTTTTTCCTCACCAAAAAAGGTAGGTGCAAACAATGGGAAATTTAGTTAAAAAGAGGAGAGTTCAGGATTTTAAAAGAAAAAAGAAAAAAAAAGCTCTATTTAACTAGGGAATTGTAATAATGGAGATACTATTAATTGTATATTTCTGAAAGCAGAAATGGTTAAGTTGTGGTTTGGAGGAATATATGGGGGAAATTATTTGGTTTATTATTATTGGTAAATATAATTAATGGATTTGTAAGAAATTGGATTGCATGGAAATAATTGGAATATTCATGTTCATATTGATTAATATACAAAAAGGTAGTTATATAACTAATTGATTTATATTAAAATGCTGAATTTATATTAAACAACTAATATTACATAATTAACCAATGTGAGGATGGATATAAAAATAGATGACAATGGGAAGGGGTATAATATAGAATAGAAGGGAAAAATTGAATTTGATTAAGATTAGATGAAGGGTAATATTGGTTTTTTACAAAAATATGGCAAATAAGGAAATATAGAAATTGTAAATTTAATTGAAATGACTAAACACTGTTTAAATTTGTGAACCGGCCAAATACTCTGTTCAAAGAAAATACATTGTATGTTTGTATGTGTGTTTCTAATTATTGTTATTTATTCATATTTGTTCTCTTTTATTCTTTAAAGTTTAACAATTCATTCTTTATCTTAATATCTTTATATTTGTTTGGGGTTGGCTTTCTTCCCTTTCATCTTTTTTATTGTACAGCAATCTTTCTCCTCAAACCTACCACCTCTCTCTTTTCTTTCCTTCTTACTTTCTCTTCCTCCCCCTCTTCTTCTCTTCCCTACTTCCTCTTCCTTTCTCCTTCTCCTCCTCTCTTCCTCCCTCTCTTACCCTCACTCCTACTCTAATTTCCCTTCCCTTCCTTCATCCCTCTATATTGCTGTATCCTTTTATGCATATGGACTACTCAGAGGGCTGAAAAAGTTATTTCTGTCTGGTCCTCACACTTTTGACCAGTCCTCGAATTTACGACTGTCCTCACATTTTACGTTTTTGCTCTATCTTGTCACCATGGTGAAGAGAAGCAGTTGTGAAATGAGTGACATGGTTGTTAAGAAAGCTGCACGGGCATAAATGTGAGGATGGTCATAAGTGTGAGGACCGGTCAAAAGTGCGAGGCCCAGTCAGAAATGACTTTTTTCAGCCCTCTGAAAAACGTCTATGCACATAGCCACGCCCACCCGGTCACATGACGAGCTACCCACGCCTACACAGTCACGTGACCAGCTAGCCACACCCACCCAGTCACATGATTGCCAAGCCACACCCGCAACTAAGCCACGCCCACAGAACCTGTTGTTAAAAAAATTGAATCCCACCACTGGTGAAAGGGCCTCATAAGTGGAATAGCCTAGGGCCTCTTTTCATCTAAATCCGGCCCTGTCTGTGCGCCTTTGGCATTGAGTCATGCCGGCCACATGACCACGGAGACACCTTCGGACAGCGCTGACTTTTTGGCTTTGATACGGAGACGAGCACCGCCCCCTAGAGTCGGGAACAACTAGCACATATGTGCCAGGGGAACCTTTACCTTTACCAATGAGAAGAATTTGGAAATAAAGGAGGAAAAAACTGTATTCTGTCCCAGCCCGGTTCCTTCTTCAAAGGAGTCTCCCTTACCTCCAGCTTCTTAATGGCTTCCTCCTTGTCTGCGGGGACTTTGGGTTTCTGTTTGGGAACTGGAACCACCTGCCCTGCGCCAGAAAGAAACCAGAAATGCTGATTATTCTGGCCAGCCACTCTCCTGTGACTGTTTTCGGCCAGGCTACAATCAAAGAGCTAATTCATAGAAAAGCAAAACTCTTAAAAAGTCACGGGTCAGTTGCGGGCACCCTGCGGGCCTGAAAAAAGGCACAAAATACAGAATAACAGAATTGGAAGGGACTTCAGAGGCCTTCTAGTCCAACCCAACGCCCTTGCTCAAGCAGGACACCTGATAACTTTGTGGATAAAGGGCTGTTCAATCTCTCCTTGAAAACCTCCAGCGATGGAGCAGGAAGGAAACTGTTCCACTGGTTAATTGTTCCGTCCGGAAGTTTTTCCTTAATTCCAGGTTGCTTCTCTCCTTGATTAGTTTCCATCCGTTGCTTCTTGTCCTGCATCTTCAGGGGCTCTGGAGAATAATTGGACCCTTCCCTCTTCTTTGGGGCAGCCCCTCAAATACTGGAAGACTGCTATCATGTCACCCCCAATCCTTCTTCTTCTTTTTTTTTTTAATTTTATTTATATGCCGCCCTTCTCCGGAGACTCAGGGCGGCTTACAATGCGTTAAGCAATAGTCTTCATACTTTTGTATATTTATACAAAGTCAGTGTCAGCACTTCAACCTGCATTTACTTTAGTGCTGACATAAGAAGGAGAAGAGAGGGTAGCTGGCAAGAGGACGCTTGACTTCTCACCTACTTATTTTCCCTGAAGATAATATCCCCCTAGGAGATGAGATGGGAGGGGGGACATTCCTGGGAGCTGAAGTAGTAGATATGGGGAGAGTGATTTGGGGGTCAGGAAGTCAGTATTGGCTACGCCACAATCGGGGACAGGATGTTGTGCTTAATAAAATGAAAGATTTCTTCAAAGACTATTTGTTTGGAAATGCAATTTATTTTATTTGAGACAACATCGAAACCTGACAGTCAGCTTATTGCCCCCACAAACTGGGCCCTCATTTTACCTACCTTAGAAAAGGATGGAAGGCTGAGTCAACCTTGAGCCTGGTGAGATTTGAACTTACAGTAATTGCAGACAGCTGGTGTTAATTATAATGCTTTTAGTCTGCTGAGCCACCAGGCCCCTAGCCATGCCAAATTCCTTCATCACTGGAGACTTTCAAGAAGGGACTGGACTGCCATTTGTCAGAAATGGTGTAGGGTCTCCTGCTTGGGCTGGGGGTTGGACTAGATGACCTACAAGACCCCTTTCCAACTCTGTTCATCTGTAATCATCCTGCAACTGTTCTTCGTATATTTCTACCTCCAGCCCTCTAATCCTCTTTGTGGGTCTTCTCTGCACTCTTTCCAGAGTCTCAACATCCTTTTTTTATATCGTGGCGACCAAAACTGGATGCAATATTCCAAGTGTGATGGATGCAATATTCAAACCCTAACCAAGGCATTATAGAGTGGTAATTAACACTTCACGTGATCTTGAATCTATCCCTCTGTTATTCAGCCTGGAATTGCATTGGCCTTTTTGGCAGCTGCTGCACACGGCTGGCTCCTATTTAAGTGGTTGTCCACTAGATCCCTCTCAATGTCCTTAAACATCAGCTGGCAGCCCACAACATCTGTTGGATGACATCAAACGTTGTCCTCACACACTGACCGAAGTGATGGGCATTCTAGTCTGAAGCTCTTGGACAAAGGCACATTGGATGGACTGATGCTCTCTGATCCAGCTTTCAGATTTGATCAAATAGCATCTTCCCAGTGTGCCCAATGGCAACGAGAATAGAATAGAATAGAATAGAATAGAATAGAATAGAATAGAATAGAATAATGATTGGAAGGGAAGGGAAGGGAATGGGAATAGAATAGAATAGAATAGAATAGAATAGAATAGAATAATATACAGAATGAGAGAAGAGAAGAGAAAAGAGAAGAGAAGAGAAAGAGAAAAGAGTAGAATAGAATAGAATAGAATGGAATGGAATGGAATGGAATGGAATGGAATAATATATAGAATGGAAGAAGAGAAGAGAAAGAGAAGAGAAAGAAGAGAAGAGAGAATAGAATGGAATGGAATAGAATAGAATAGAATAGAATGGAAGAAGAGAAGAGAAGAGAAGAGAAGAGAAGAGAAAGAGAAGAGAAGAGAAAGAGAAGAGAAAATAGAATAGAATAGAATAATATATAGAATGGAAGAAGAGAAAAGAGAAGAGAAGAGAAAGAGAAGAGAAAATAGAATAGAATAGAATAATATATAGAATGGTAGAAAAGAAGAGAAGAGAAGAGAAAGAGAAGAGAAGAGAAAATAGAATAGAATAATATACAGAATGAGAGAAGAGAAGAGAAAAGAGAAGAGAAGAGAAAGAGAAAAGAGAGTAGAATGGAATGGAATGGAATGGAATGGAATAATATATAGAATGGAAGAAGAGAAGAGAAGAGAAAATAGAAGAGAAGAGAAAGAGAAGAGAAAATAGAAGAGAAGAGAAAGAGAAGAGAAAATAGAAGAGAAGAGAAAGAGAAGACAAAATAGAATAGAATAGAATAGAATAGAATAGAATAGAATAGAATAGAATAGAATAATATATAGAATGGAAGAAGAGAAGAGAAGAGAAGAGAAGAGAAGAGAAGAGAAGCTGGAAGGGACCTCGGAGGTCTTCTAGTCCTTCCCTCTGCTCAAGCAGGAGAATCTATACCATTTCAAACAAATGACTGTCCAGTCTCTTCTTGAAAACCTCCAGAGATGGAGGCACCCACAACTTTTAATGGCAAGCTATTCCAATGGTTAATTGTCCTCACTGTAAGGAAGTTTCTCCTTAATTCCAGATTAATTCTCTTTGATCAGTTTCCAACCATTGTTTCTTGTCCTGCCCTCCGGCACTTTGGAGAATAATTTGACCCCCTCTTCTTTGGGGCAGCCCTTAAAAAAACTGGAGTAATGCTATCATGTCACCCCTAATTCTTCTTTTCTCTAGACTAGCCAAACCCAAACCGTTCTTCATAGGTTTAAGTCTCCAGGCCTTTGATCCTCTTAGTTGCTCTTCTCTGAACATTTTCCAAAGTCTCAACATCTTTTTTGTAACGTGGGGACCAAACCTACTTGTTCAATTCCAGGGAATTGAATGTTTCCATCATTATTAGCTCTACCCACCAAAAACAGCCTGAAATCAAACCAGCAAACTTTGTGAAGAGATTTTCCTTACAGAAAGAAATGGGGTCAGCTTTCCTGCTGCTGGAGTTTGGGGAAATTATATTTTTCCTCCACAGATAATAAAATTACTTACTTTGTTTTCGAGTCTTCTTCACGCGAATTTTTAGTTCTGGAGGTAGCTGCTTCCAATCTGCAGAGATCAGCAAAGATTTAATCGAGCAATTAAAATTTAGCCACTTGGGCTCCAATGTGCTTTGGTGGGATTTAAAAAAAAATAAAATAAAATTAGAAACTCTGCATCTCTTGGGCAAAACTTAGAGCAGGGATGCCCAATCTTGGCAACTTTAAAACTTGTGGACTTCAACTCCCAGAATTCCCCAGTCAGAATGATTTCGAGACAAGGTGATTCTTAATCCTTCCCCAAGATTAAGGGGGAGAAAACCCCAGTTTTGGCTCCTGTACCTTTGTCATTATCAAACTATTTAGTACAGTAGTCCTTGACTTACAACCATTCGTTTAGTGACCGTTTGAGGTTACATCACTGAAAAAACAGACTTCACATGTATGACTGTTGTTCTATGGTCCCTTAATCAAAATTCGGGCACTTGACAACTTACTGACTCATATTTATGATGGTTGCAGTGTCCCAGAGTCACATGATCCCCACCCCGCCTTTTTTTAAAAAAATATTTATATGCCGCCCTTCTCCGGAGACTCAGGGCGGCTTTCAGTGCTTTAAGCAATAGCCTTCATACTTTTATACAAAGTCAGCTTATTGCCCCCACAAACTGGCTCCTCAATTTACCTACCTTAGAAAGGATGGAAGGCTGAGTCAACCTTGAGCCTTGGCGAGATTCGAACTTACAGTAATTGCAGGCAGCTTGGTGTTAATCACAAGGCTATCAGTCTGCTGAGCCATTTTGCGACCTTCTGACAATCGAAGTCAATGGTGGAAGCCTGATTCACTTAACAACCGTGTTACTAACTGAACAACTGCACTGGTTCCCTTAACAACTATGGCAAGAAAGGTCTCAAAACAGGGCAAAGCTCATTTAATGAATCCCTTAGCAATGTAAATTTTGGGCTCCATTGTGGTCATAAATCGAGGACCTTCCGTATAAGAATCCCCCAGAAATCAAAACATTTTTTCCCAGCCTCACCTGGGTTCCACTCCATGGCATTGTCCGCTGGACCCGCCATCTGATATTTGTCGGAATAGCGCTCGATATCTGGAGAAATTAAAAATTTGGGAATTAGCGATGCCCTCATTAAATAACGGAGGGTGAGAAGATGGAGGAGGCGAGCAGGCCGAGATGGCGGGCGGGGTAAAAGCCGTCATTAGTTGGGAATCATGGCGCAGTCACCAATGTCCAAAGTTTAGCTCCCTGCCCTTGAATTCCGCTGACCCTTCTCCAAGCGCCAGTTTAGCTTGACCATTAGCAGACCAGACCCTTGTGGACAAGAGCTGCAGATATTTTGAATGATGGGAAAACTAGCAGGTAGAAAAGAAAAAAAAGAAATTAAAGAAGGGGGAAAAAAAGAAAAAAGAAGTGAAAAATCCCATGCGCGATTCGATGACATCACAGAAGCTCAGCCAACCACGAGGCAGAAATTATTTCAAAGGACTTCACAGTTTTCTCAGCCGCTCGATACCTTTTTTGGGGGCCGAAGGTTTGATGAAATACGGCAGATTCTTCATGGCCCCCCTCAGCTCCTGCTTCAGAGCCAACATGTATTCCACCTCCTCTCCGGCAAGCAACGGAAGCGGCTTATATTCCAGCGGCTACAGAAACAAGCCAGAATCAAGACAAAACGTGAGAAAGCTTCGGCTCCCTTCCCCACAGCACGTTTCATCGGGCTATTAAATTAACCCGTTTTCTTATTGATAAGTAAGACCCTGAAGCAGCAACAATCCGACCGGTGAGTTCCCACAATCCGGTAAGCCACAATTAAACAAACCACAGATGCTTCATGTGTTGTGGGAATGCAGCCAGTATTCCTTTCGTCGATCCAAGAAAGGGGGAGCCTTAAAAATCAAATTTGCTCTGGTTACAGGTAGTCATTTAATGGCACTGAAAAAAGTGATTTATGACTGTTTTTCCTTGCAGCATTCCGCATGGTCACCTAATCCAAAAAATAATTTTCAAAAATGGAAGAGGAGCAAGTAAAAGAAACTATGATAGCACAGTAGCTAAAAATTTTGGATTCTCTATAGCAGTGATGGCTAACCTTTTTGCCATCGCGTGCCAGGAAGGAGGGGGGCGGGGGAGGTTCGCGTATGCACGTGCCCACACCCATAATTTTATGCAGCCCGCCCTGTGCGTGCGCGCCCAACCTCCCCTCCCCCCTTGCTCCTGGCCCATTTTTCTTTGTCCTCTCTATGCATCTGGGGAGGGCGAAAATAGCCTTCCCCATCTACCCCCAGGCCCTCCAGAGGCAGAAGACAGCATGTTTCCCTACTTCTGGTGGTCCCAAAAGGCCTGAAAATCAGCTGAACTGGCGTGCCCGCTGATATGGCTATGCGTGCCACCTGTGGCACGCGTGTCATAGGTTCGCCATCACGGCTCTATAGAATTGGACAAATGGCAAAAGTTGCGGGACAGAAACTATAAATTGACATTGTCTACTGCATATGAAGAAAATTTATACAAAATGTTTTATAGATGGCACTTCCCTTCAGCAAGATTAGCTAGAATGTTTAAGAATATGTCTGCTAAGTGTTGGAAGTGCAAGCAAATGTCCACATGTGATGGACATGCCCAAAAGCAAACAAAAAACAAAAAAAACCCACTACTGGACCAAAGTACGCACCGGGCTAGAAAAAATGATAAAGAAACATATAGATTTAAAATTGGAAATATTTCTGTTGGGCATCATACCAGACAAATAAGTGTAAAAGAAATGCATACTTAAAAATACATGTATTAACAGTGGCCATAATCGTGTTCGCACAATATTGGAAGGGCGATCAGATCCCCACAGAATATAACAACAAAAATTTTAGAATGTGCAGAAATAACATTTGAAATTAAGGAAAAGGAAGACACTGAATATTTGGAGGTATGGGATCTGTTCTATCGATGGCTAAATAAGAGAAGCAGGAGTTAGAACTTCAAAAACAATAAGAGAAAGATTAATCTTATTATTAGGATTGTTTACCGTAACTTATTAACTTTGATTAATTTTTATTAGTATTAAGAATAGAATAGAATAGAACAGAACAGAATAGAATATTCTTTATTGGCCAAGTGTGATTGGACACACAAGGAATTTGTCTTTGGTGCACACGCTCTCGGTGTACATAAAAGAAAAAATACGTTCATCAAGAATCATAGAATAGAATGGAATGGAATGGAATGGAATGGAATGGAATGGAATGGAATAGAATAGAACAGAACAGAACAGAACAGAACAGAACAGAACAGAACAGAACACATTTTTTATTGGCCAAGTGTGATTGGACACACAAGGAATTTGTCTTTGGTGCATATGCTCTCAGTGTACATAAAAGTAAAGATACATTCGTCAAGAATCATAAGGTACAATTAATGCAATTAATATGTATTGATGTTATGAGGGAAAAGCACTGTTCTTATGAGATTACTATTAGAGAATACTATTATCATTACTGTGATGCTTATTACTCAAAGGAACTGTAACCAGACAACTTTATATGGATTTTGAATATGTTGCTCTTTTTTATTTATATTAATAAAAAGAAAAAATATTTTTAAAAAAAGAAACAAAAAAATAATTTTCAGCCTGTAAGAGCCACATTGAGTCTGGGAGTGTAGCTATGTCTTAAGGACTTCAAAAGTCCAAAAAGGGTGAAACCACACTCGAACTCAGGACCCATCACAAAAAAGAAAATTTAAATGGACGGGCACTGAAATATATTCAAAAATCTCCCAAAATCTACCTCTGGAGACAAAAACGGATGGAATTATCTTTACGTTGAAATGACCTAAAGATCGTTCAGTGATATTTCCTTATAAAATACTCTGTTTCCCCGAAAATAAGACCTCCCCTGATAATAAGCCCAATTGGGCTTTTGAGCGCCTGCACTAAAATAAGCCTCCCCCCCCTGAAAATAAGCCCTCCCCGAAAACATTTAAACTCAGAGCTGAAAATCAGGTAAGATGGCAAGAGGAGTCCCATATTGCTCCACGCGCTCCAAAATAATAAAACCTCCCTGAAAATAAGGCCAAGCGCTTATTTTGGGGTTCAAAAAAAATAAAATAAGACAAGGTCTTATTTTCGGGGAAACACGGGTAGACTGTCCTCGAGTTATGACTGTTTGTTCGGTGACCTGTTTAGGACCTGTGCTGAAGGAAGGGGCCTAGGATGGTCCTGGAAGTGCAGTAAGATTTTCTGAAAAGCAGTTTTAACAACGAAGGGAAAAATTTGGGGAGCATCCAAGGAAGGAATTCAAAGGAAACTCACAGGGAAAAGGGGTGATGGCTTGAGGGTGGGAGGGGGCAACGCCTCCCCCTTCCCGATGCCCACCGCCTCAACATTGAAGGTCATGTGGGCCCCTCGGCCCCTTCCTCTTCCACCTCTTCCAGCCATGAGGAGACCCTGGTTGGGGGAAAAAAAAAACCCATTAAAAAGATTACACAGTCTTAGAAGTCAAGAAGTCCCAAAATAAGCGAAATCAGGAATTTCTGCAGACGATAGCCCTTGACTTCTAACAGTTCCTTTAGTGACCATTTGAAAAAAGTGACATGGCCATTTTTCAGACTTACGACCGTGATCCAAATCCAGCTGCTTGGCAACTGACTCATATTTATGACCGCTGCAGACGGTTGCGACCTTCTGACCGGCAAAGTCAATGGGGAAGCCAGAATTAGCAACTGGGTTACTAATTTAACAGCTGTAGTGATTCACTTAATACTTGGGGCAAGACAGGTCGTAAAACGGGGCAAAACTCACTTAACAACAGTCTTGCTTAGCGACAGAAATTTTGGGCTCAATTGCGGTCGTAAGCCGAGGACTTACCTGCATTCAATTACTGCATTATTATTTGTATTGGACTCCACTGCTGTGACACGAACCAGAGTGTCCCATTCAGACATTACTAAATTGTTTGTTGATCTGGGTTTACACAGGTCAGTGATGGCTAACCTTTTTGCCGTTGCGTGCCAAAAGCGGGGAGAGTGCGGGGGGTTTGTGGGTCTGCGTGCCCACACCCATAATTCAATGCACCCCGCACATGTGTGTGTGACACCCCCCCGCGCTCCCCCAACTTTTGGCACGCAATGGCATGGTAGGCCCGGTAGGCCCGTTTTTTCGCCCTCCCCAGGCTCCAGAGGCTTTTTAGGAGCCTGGTTAGGGTGAAAACTGCCTCTCCCCCCCCCAACCCCCCGGAGGTCTCTGGAGGCCAGAAACGGCCCATTTCCTGACTTCCAGTGGGCCCGGAAGGCCCATTTTTCACCCTCCCCAGGCTCCAGAGGCTTTTTAGGAGCCTGGTTAGGGGAAAAACTGCCTCCCCCCCCGGAGGCCTTCTGGAGGCCAGAAACGGCCCATTTCCCACCTTCCAGTGGGTCCGGAAGGCCCATTTTTCGCCCTCCCCAGGCTCCAGAGGCTTTTTAGGAGCCTGGTTAGGGCAAAAACTGCCTCCCCCCCCCGGAGGCCTTCTGGAGGCCAGAAACAGCCCATTTCCCACCTTCCAGTGGGTCCGGAAGGCTCATTTTTCGCCCTCCCCAGGCTCCAGAGGCTTTTTAGGAGCCTGGTTAGGGCGAAAACTGCCTCTCCCCCCCCCCCCCCCAGAGGCCTCTGGAGGCCAGAAACGGCCCATTTCCCAACTTTCAGTGAACCCGGAAGGCCCATTTTTAACCCTCCCCAGGCTCCAGAGGCTTTTTAGGAGCCTGGTTAAGGCAAAAAACTGCCCCCCACCCCCCGGAGGCCTTCTGGAGGCCAGAAATGGCCCGTTTCCCCAACTTCCAGTGGGCCCGGAAGGCACATTTTTCTCCCTCCCCAGGCTCCAGAGGCTTTTTAGGAGCCTGGTTAGGTCAAAAACTGCCTCCCCCCCCCCCCCGAGGCCTTCTGGACGCCAGAAACGGCCCATTTCCCAACTTCCAGTGTGTCCGGAAGGCCCATTTTTTCGCCCTCCCCAGGCTCCAGAGGCTTTTTAGGAGCCCGGTTAGGGCAAAAAACTGCCTCCCCACCCCCCGGAGGCCCTCTGGAGGCCAGAAACGGCCCATTTCCTGACTTCCAGTGGGCCTGGAAGGCCCGTTTTTTTTGCCCTCCCCAGGCTCCAAAGGCTTTTCTGGAGCCTGGGGAGGGCGAAAACTGCCTTCCCCACCCCCCCAGAGGCTGGAAACAGTTCATTTCCTGACTTCTGGTAGGCCCAGAAGGGCCAAAAATCAGGTGGCCAGCGCACGCATGCGTGCTGGGACTGAGCTAGGGCAACACTCGCGTGCCCACAGATACGTCTCCACCTGCCACCTATAGCACACATGCTATAGGTTCGTCATCACGGACATAGGTCATGAGAACACAGCCTGGGTGGGGGGCGCGTTTTCCCCATCGCTGCTGCTCATGGCTCCCCCCTCCCTCCCTTAGGGTCTCAGAAACCAGGTCTAAGCGACCGCAGCTAGAAATACAGTTGTTCAATGCAATCTTTGTGACTTTCCCAGCAAATATGGGAAGGAGAGAGTGGAGTGGGTATGCTAGATCTGGCTGCAAACATGCAAGCCACCACCAGAGGGCAGCAAAGACACGGCAATATCTGCAAGGCAGGAGTCATACTTGGGGGGGGGAAAAATCACAGTTGATTGACATGAAGACAAACCATTTAAAACAAAGAGTTTTTCAAACTTGGCCATTTTTAAGATGCATGGACTTCAACTCCCAGAATTCCCCAAAGAGCATCCCTTTGCAAGACAAGGAGCCTTGGTGGTGCTGTTAAGTAGCACTTAGCTGCCAGCTGCCTGCAATTACTGCGAGTTCAAATCTCACCAGGCTCAAGGTTGACTCAGCCTTCCATCCTTCCGAGGTAGATAAAATGAGGACCTGGATTGTGGGGGCAATAAGCTGACTTTGTATAAAAAAGAACACCGCTTGGGGGGGGGGGGTGAAAGCCCTACTAAGCAGGTATATACAAAAGTATGAAGGCTATTGCTTAACGCATTGTAAGCCGCCCTGAGTCTCCGGAGAAGGGCGGCATATAAATTGAACCAAGAAAGAAAGAAAGAAAGAAAGAAAGAAAGGAAGGAAGGAAGGAAGGAAGGAAGGAAAGACAGACAGACAGAAAGAAAGAAAGGAAGGAAGGAAGGAAGGAAGGAAGGAAGGAAGGACAGACAGACAGACAGAAAGAAAGAAAGAAAGGAAGGAAGGAAGGAAGGAAGGAAGGAAGGAAAGACAGACAGAAAGAAAGAAAGAAAGAAAGAAAGAAAGAAAGGAAGGAAGGAAGGAAGGAAGGAAAGACAGACAGACAGACAGACAGAAAGAAAGAAAGAAAGGAAGGAAGGAAGGAAGGAAGGATGGATGGAAAGAAAGAAAGACAGAAAGAAAGAAAGACAGAAAGAAAGAAAGAAAGAAAGAAAGAAAGAAAGAAAGAAAGAAAGAAAGAAAGAAAGAAGGGGCATGGAAGGTATTTCAGTTTGCTGTGATCTTCCTCCACCTTGATAATAGCAAGAAAAGCCATCCTAGAAATGGGCTCCCTGCAAGCTGAAAGATAGCTCTGCAGGCAAACAAAAGGAATTTTTTTTTTAAAAAAAAAAACCAGTTTATTCAAACTTGGTCCCCTAAAGATGGGTGGACTTCCGTCCACTTTAACTTCGCCAAGTTGGAGAAACTCCGATTCAAACTGTCCTTATTTATCAAATGGGCAGCACACAGCAATAGATAAAACACAAACAATAGCAAATACTATACATATAACAGTCATGTATAAATTATATCACTGGAGGTTTTCAAGTAGAGACTGGGGATAGTATAGACTAGACTAGAGCCTAAACGCTTGAGCTTGAGATACATGGGTATAGAAAGACGCTGCAGCTGTCCCAAAGGTGCCTGCAATACTCAAGAGGTTGACCCATTGTCAAGGACTTAAATGTCCAGCGGTCATTTGAGGCAACTGGATTCCCTTGTTTTTCTGTGAAGACGTTTCGCTTCCCATCCAAGAAGCTTCTTCGGCTCTGACCGGATGGTGGGGAATGTGGGTACCGGCATCTCGGTTCCGGGAGAATATTCCATCGTTGGCTATAGGGGGGTGAGGTGTTGCCCCCTGTAGAAAGGGCGCGCAATTTAGGCATCCTCCTGGGTTCATGGTTGACTCTGGACGATCATGTAACGACCGTGACCAGAGGGGCATTTGCGCAGGTTCGTCTGGTACGCCAGTTGCGCCCCTACCTGGACCGCGATGCCTTACGCACAGTCACCCATGCGCTCGTCACCTCCAGGATCAACTACTGCAATGTTCTCTACATGGGGCTGCCCCCCCCACTTTTTTTTTTTTTGTAAATATTTTTTATTTATTTTTTCAAATTTAAACATAAAAACATAACTTCCAAGAGCAAAAATCTCGATCCGGTCATTGATGGTTACCACGCTTACATTCCTTTCACAAGCTCAATTCACAATTTCCATTACATCTTTTATAAACAAACAAAAAAAGATAAAAAAAAGAAGATAAAAAAGAAATTCAAAGCTTAAGAAAAAACCAATTTTACCTCAAATTTCACATTTTCATCTATATAAATCCATTATATCAATCCAAAATTAGTTTCAAATTCACTTTCACTCATTTTTACAGCTGCATAACAATTCTAAACATATCTTTATTCTTCTTTACCTTATATCTTATAGAAGGCATATCAAAATAATTTTTACAATATTCTAACCTCTTGTTAAGTGTTCACCTTACAATTTTATCACCATTTATTCTTAGTTTCAATTCAATACCATTCCCATTTTTATTATATTTTATAAAACAACATTTTATCTAATTTTAATCCTTTGACCCTTATCCTCAAATCAGTTTACCTTAGTTTTTTTTTCCTCCCAGTTTACATATTACACAGATTTCTCACAAAGGCATATTTTATTTACTCCAATTTCTAATATATTTTCCACTATATCTCCCTCTAATATTTAACTATCTTCCAGCTTGTTCACATGGGGCTGCCCATGAAGACCACTCGGAGGTTTCAGCTGGTGCAGAATGCGGCCATGCGGGTAGTGATGGGAGCATCCCGACACTCTCATGTTATACCCCTCCTGCGGGACCTGCATTGGCTACCGGTTGCCCACCGGGTGAGATTCAAGGTGCTGCTAATTACCTATAAAGCCCGACATGGCTTAGGCCCAGGATACCTGGCGGACCATCTGCGGCCAGCAACAGCTCCCCATCGCCAGGTGCGTTCCCACAGGGAGGGCCTCCTTGGGGTCCCGTCGGCCAGAGAGCCTCGACTGGTGACTCCCAGGGAGCGGGTCTTCTCTGTGGACGCGCCTACTCTGTGGAATCAGCTCCCCCTGGAGCTCCTGACCTTCGCTCCTTCCGCCGCGATCTTAAAACATGGTTATTTGGCCTGGCCGGATTGGACTGAAGGGGTTTTTTAAATGTGATTTTAACAGGTTCTTTATATTTGTTATATTTTATAATTGAATTTTGTATTTATTGTATTATAGCCGCCCTGAGTCCTTTGGAGAGAGAGCGGCATACAAGGCCAATTAATTAATTAATTAATTAATGGAAGGGTTTATATTCCTTGCAGACAATCTGGTCCTTTGCATCCTTTTCAGAGGGTCATAGAGGCCACTTGGACTCTGAGAACACAGATAAAACTCCAAGTGGCCCTCAACGACCCTCTAAAAAGGATGCAAAGGACCAGATTGTCTGCAAGGAGTATCAATCCTTCCGTTCTCCACCATCCGGTCAGAGCCGAAGAAGCTTCTTGGATGAGAAGCGAAACGTCTTCAAAGAAAAAAAAAAACCAGAAAGTCCAGTTGTCTCTTGAGAAAAAAAAGCACCTTTGGGAAAACCGTGGCCTGAATGACAGAAAATCTCGACAGACTCTGCTTCCGTAGAAGCCTCCAGGCCTGGCAAAACCTCCAGAGGATCTTCTGGAAAACCAAATCCAGGAATCCTGTGTGCCTGAAGAGCTAACTTTCTCCTTGCAGGAGGGAATCTATTTCTAGGGTGGCTGTTTGCTGTTGTTATTACAGATAAACAAGGGTTGGAAGGGAGCTTGGAGGTCATCTAGTACAACCCGCTTTCCGAGCAGGGGACCCTACGTACCGTTTCTGACTGATAACAGATGAACAGAGTTGGAAGGGAGCTTGGAGGTCATCTAGTCCAACCCCCTTTCCGAGCAGGGGACCCTACGTACCGTTTCTGACTGATAACAGATGAACAGAGTTGGAAGGGAGCTTGGAGGTCATCTAGTCCAACCCCCTTTCCGAGCAGGGGACCCTACGTACCGTTTCTGACTGATAACAGATGAACAGAGTTGGAAGGGAGCTTGGAGGTCATCTAGTCCAACCCCCTTTCCGAGCAGGGGACCCTACGTACCGTTTCTGACTGATAACAGATGAACAGAGTTGGAAGGGAGCTTGGAGGTCATCTAGTCCAACCCCCTTTCCGAGCAGGGGACCCTACGTACCGTTTCTGACTGATAACAGATGAACAGAGTTGGAAGGGAGCTTGGAGGTCATCTAGTCCAACCCCCTGCCCAAGCAGGAGACCCTACATACCATTTCTGACAAATGGCAGTCCGGAAAACCAAGGCATGCAGCCCCCCCGCCTTTCGACCCCCCCTTACCTGCTCCGACCCAGCAGAGGACTTCCTAGCGCGCGTTCTCTCCCTTCGATCCGCGCCCGACGCGAATCGGACGCCGTCAGAGAAGCCGGATACTCTACATTCGAAAGGGGCGGAGCTTCTGGTTCGGCCAGCCAGTGAGAGAGGCGAGAGCCGCTCAGGTTCGATACGCGACGTTCGAAAAGGCGGGGGAAGGGGGGGAGGAAAGAAAAACTCTGGTTGGGGTAGCCAATCAGGAGGAAGAAGGCGGGGAAAGGGGGCGTGGCTTGCGGGGCTGTTGAAAAAAAAAAAGGCGAGCTGAGCAGGGCTGTTTGCGTAAGGAGGAGCCGCTAAGCCACTCCGTTGAGTTCCCATCATCCACAGCCTTGTAATGGTTGCGTTATAAGTAAGGGGAATCAAATCGATATAAAATAAGGGTCTGTTTTATAGGCGTTTCCTTGATCTTGGAGTTGTTTTGGGAGTTTTAATGGCAACTTTACGACCGGTGGACTTCAACTCCCAGAATTCCTGAGCCAGCGTAGCTGGCTCAGGAATTCTGGGAGTTGAAGTCCACCGGTCGTAAAGTTGCTATAGTTAAGCCCCCGCCTTAGATCATCGCAAAATTCCCTTTAAAGCTCCGCTAGGGGGCAGCCTCGCCTCTCCAGAAAAGCTCACTGAGGCTGGAGTAGGAGAATGAGACGGGATGGGATGGGGCACCACCTGGAAATCCTAGGAAGTAGCTTCCTCTGAATTGAAAGAGGCTCTCTAATCTTTTCTTGGCTGGAAAAGCTGGCCGAGAAAACAACCCAGCTGGGTTCTGTACCAGGGGTAATAAACCAAGATCTCTTGAATGATGGCTTGACATTCTGGCTTACTCACTCAACATAAGCGCAGCGCCGATTGTCCAAAGCGGATCTAGCGGGTTGGAGGAACGCAGCCAATGGGGTGGTTGGCCTGGGGGAAGCCAACCAGATGTGTGTTCACAGGGGTCCTGTCCCTGGGTTTACAGATGCAGATTAACAGAGTTGGAAGGGACCTGAGAGGTCATCTAGTCCTACCCCCTTTCCTCCTTATTTCTAGGTTGAATCTCTCCTTGATCAGTTTCCATCCATTCTTCCTTGTCTGGCCTTCGGGTGCCTTGGAAAATAGCTTGGCCCCCTTCCTCCTCTCTGGGGCAGCCCCTCAAATATTGGAAGACTGCTATCATTTTTTTTTAGCTTTAGTACAGGTAGTCCTCGACCTACGATGGGGTCATTTAGCAGCCGATTAAAGTTTCAATAAACCCCGGGTCTGACAGCTGGATGGGGAGGGGCTCTCTCTCCACCTCGCTTCAGACATGTGACCTTCATTTGGGGAGCTCAGCAACCCGTCTGCATTTAAGGCCATTTGCCAGGTTCCCATGATTGCAATTGATGACAGTTTTCTGCCATCCCCTCCCCCCACATAGGGATCAATGGGCTCACTTAACGACAGCTGCAAAAGTTGTGAAAATGGGTTTGATCGCATGGGCGATCTTGACGATCGTTCCGACTTGATAACCATAATGAGCGGGCTCTACGGATAGTCCTCGGCTTACGACCACAATGGAGCCCCAAAATTTCCACAACCCACAGTTGTTAAGTGAAATCATGCCCCGTTTTACAACCGTTCTGGACACAGTTGTTGAATAACAGCAGTTGTCACTCAGACGGCTTTAAGTGAATCTGGCTTCTCCATTGACTCCGTTTGTCAGAAGGCCGCAAAAGGGGATGGCAATGACCCCAGGACATTAATACGAGTCAGTTGCCAAGCGTCTGAATTTTGATCTCGTGACCATGGGGACGCAGCGAACAGTCATTTTTCAGCAATGTGGTAACTTCAAACGGTCACTAAATGAATGGTTGTAAATTGAGGACTACCTGTATTATGGTCATAAGTCAAGGACTATCCGTAATGCCTTCCCCCACCTCCCCCAAAGTATTACGCTGGTACTGCCAATGGGTTAACTCAACAACTAGGTTACATATTGTGGGAATGCAGTTCCTGAGTTCTCTTTTGCCAGCTGCTTCCTTTCTTGGTTTTCGGGCAGGGAGAAAAAAAAATGGGTGAATTTATAGATCCATTTTTGAGCATCAATTTAGAATAGAATGAGTTGGAAGGGACCTTGAAAGTCTACTAGTCCAGCTCCCTGCTCAGGCAAGAAAGCCCTATACCGTTTCAGACAAGTGACCGTCCAGTCTCTTCTTAAAAACCTCCAGTGATGGAGCACCCACGATTTCTAGTGGCGAGCTGTTCCACTGGTTAATTGTCCTCACTGTCAGGAAATTACTCCTTTAATTCCAGGTTGCTTCTGTCCTTGATTATTTTCCATTCATTGTTTCTTGTCCTGCCTTTAGATGATTTGGAGAATAGGTTGACCCCAGGGGTGAAATCCAAATTTTTTTACTACTGGTTCTGTGGTTGATGGGCATGGTGTGGCTTGGTGGGCGTGGCAGCGGAAGGATACTGCAAAATCTCCATTCCCTCCCCACTCTGGGGCCAGCCAAAGCTGGTATTTGCTGGTTCTCCGAACTGCTCAAAATTTCCGCTACCAGTTCTCCAGAACCTGTCAGAACCTGCTGGATTTCAACCCTGGTTGACCCCCTCTTCTTTGTGGCACCCCCAAATACTGGAATGCTGCTACCATATCACTCCTAATTCTTCTTTTCTCTAGATTGGCCAAACCCAAATCCTTCAACCATTCTTCCTATGTTTTAGTCTCCGGGCCTTTTAATCCTCTTAGTTGCTCTTCTCTGCACTTTTTCCAAAGTCTCAACATCTTTTTTGTAATGTGGGGATCAAAACTGGATGCAGAATTCCAGGTGTGGCCCTTACTAAGGCTTTATGAAGCGGTACTAATACTTTGTGTGATTTTGATCCGATGCCTCTGTTTATACAACCCAGGATTCTATTAGCTTTTTCGGCAGCGGCTGCACACAGCTGGCTCAAGAATTAAAAAAATATCAGGGAGAACAACTGGAGAAAGAGAATTGGTGAGGATTTTGGTTATAATGGGGAGAATTATAATTGCTAGATATTGGAAATTAAATGTTGACTTAAAATTAGAAGAATGGTATAATGAAACATGGAAATTTGCATTAAATGATAAATTGACTTGTGATATTAAAATTAGAAGTGGTATATATAAAGAGAATGTTTTTTGGAACACTTGGCAACCATTTGTGGACTTTGCACTTGGGAGATTGGATGAATCGGCGCCAGTACCTTATCAAAGAGATTTCTGGAAGAATTGAAGACTTTAATTTCCTAAAACTTCCTTTCCGTTTGTATAGTACATTGGGGGGAAAATTTTTTTCTTTATTACTGATTTTTGTATTGGTTTTTTTTTCTGTTATTCTTTAACAATAAAAATACAATAAAAAATTAAAAAAAAAAGAATCAAAAATATCAAGCTATCAAGAAACTGAATCTTTCCTATTATCCCATTTTCATATAATTTTCTTTTTCCTGCCAGAGGAATTCTGGGAGTTGAATTTTACCCCTCTTAAAACGAGTAGCCTGGCCTGGCTGGGTCCACATAAGAATCCTACCCAGGTCATGCAAGCACAATTGGCTGAATTCACCTAATTGGTCTTTTTTTTTTTTTTGAAAAGATTTTTTTAATTTTAAAACAACAACAAAACATAAAACCATCATCATTCCAAACAATTACAGACAGTATGTCGATCAGTTAACATTCTTTTGTGCATAATCCCATCTTCAAAGTACCAATATATAACAAAAGCTTATTACTCATAAAAAAAGAACTTCACATATTTTATCTTTACATCAACTTCATATTTCATATTTCATCTCCATGTTTTATTATCTATCCATTGATAGAACAAATCCCATATCAATAATATTGTTTATCTTCCTGTTCTCTAATTTCAAATGTCAATTTACTCATTTCAGCACAGTCCATAATTTTCTTAATAACTTCATCATCAGTAGGTATCTTCTCTCCTTTCCAGTTTTTGGCAAATACAATTCTAGCCGCTGTTAAAACGCTCACAATTAAATATTGCAATTCTTTATTATATGTCTCTGGTGAGATCCCTAATAAAAATATCTCTGGTTTAAAGTCAATATGTCTCTGTCATTTTTTTCCAACCACGTGTGTAGCTTAGTCCAATATCTCCTTGCTTCTATGCATGTCCATCACATATGGTAATACGATCCTGGAGTCTGATGACACTTCCAACACTTCTCCGATTTATTCTGGAACATTCTGACTATCCTCGTCGGGGGTAGATGCCACCTGTAAAACATCTTATAGAAATTCTCCTTATATGCTGTAGACCAGTGGTGGGTTCCTCCCAGTTTGGTCCGGTTTGCCCGAGCCGGTAGTGGTGACGATATGATATCACCTAACCGGTTCTCCCCACCACCCACGTTATTCTTCCCTTTTATTTGGTCCCACCCCCAATCTATTGCTGTCTCCTGAGTCCCAGCGGATGACTAGAGGGAAAAAAATTGTTTAAACTCTTGCCGCGGGGCTTCAAAGGGCCATCCTACAGCTGATCAGTGTTAAAAGCAAACAAATGAGTTGGGTCGTAAGTGCGAGGACTGGTCGTAAGTGCAAGGACCTTCCAGAAATGACTCTGACCAGCTAGCCACGCCCACCTAGTCACATGACCTCCAAGCCACACCTACAAAATAAGCCACGCCCACAGAACCGGTAGTAAAAAAATTTAGAACCCACCCCTGCTGTAGACATTGTCATTTTATAATTTTGCAACCACAATTTTTGCCATTTTTCTAAATCAAACCCATGGCCAATTGATCTTAATCTTACAGAACAACAGAGTTGGGAGGAACCTCGGAGGTCTTCTAGTCCAACCCCCTACTCAAGCAGGAGACCCTACACCAGTCTAGGCAAATGCCGTTCCAATCTTTTTAAAAACCTCCAGTGATGGAGAACCCACAATTTCTGGAGGCAAGTCGTTCCCCTGGTCCAGGGGTCAGCAACCTGCGGCTCTGGAGCCGCACGTGGCTCTTTCACCCCTCTGCTGCAGCTCCGTCACTCAAAATATGCGTCATGGAGCTTTTCAACCCCCAGTAGGCCAACCATGGATAAATCCAAGAAAATAAAAGTTTCAGAAGAAAACAGAACGTTTACTTCAACTACATAGGCTAGTTTTGTGGCCGCTCCAGAAATAGTCAGGCACGGGAAGGGTTTTTGTGGCTCCCGGTGTTTTCTTTTCTGTGGGAAACATGTCCAAATGGCTCTTTGAGTGTTTAAGGTTGCAGACCCCTGCCTTGGTCCATTGTTCTCATTGTTAGGAAGTTTCTCCTTAATTCCAGGATGCTTGGTTAGATTCCATCGGATGCTTCTTCTTGTCCTGCCTTCAGGTGCTTTGGAGAAAGGTAGACCCCCCTCTTCTTTGTGGCAGCCCCTCAAATATTGGAAGACTGCTCTCATGTCCCCCTTAACCCTTCTTTTCATCAAATTAAGAACATACCCAATTCCTGCCACCAATTCGTATGTTTTAGCCTCCAACCCTCTAATCATCTTGGTTGCTTTTCTATGCATATTTATTTATTTATATTATTTTATTATTCATATTTCTATGCCGCTCACTCTCTGAGGACTCTGGGCGGCTTACACCAAAGACAGTATACTAAATATTGGCATATTGCCCCCTAACAATCTGGGTCCTCATTTGACCCACCTCGGAAGAATGGAAGGCTGAGTCCACCTTGAGCCGGTGAGATTTGATCCGCTGATCTGCTGAACTACCAGTCAGCTGAAGTAGCTGCAGTACTGCACTCTAACCACTGCACCACCTTGGCTCTTAAATATTAATATTATTAATATTATTAAATATTCCAACCTCTTGTGCAGAACTACTATCATGCACTGGGGCCAAGACAGCTCCCCCAAAGGTCCTCCCTCCCCCAACCCCGTTCCTCTGACCATGGGCAGAGTCCTCTCTCTCTTCCTATCGGATTGTACCAATGAGTCCCTCAGGCTCACTGCTCCTTTTCTCTTTCCATACGACCCTTTGGGATTACATCCAGTTTCTGACGCCAGCCCCTCCTCATTTGGTCATTCACCCCACAACCCCCCCCCAAAAAAAACCCTTTTAAAAATAAATAAAAGAATAAATAAATCCCCACTCTGCTCAGCTGATTCATGCTGTCGAACCAAGCTCAGAGTAGCCTCCCAACTGCAGCACGGTAAAAATAAACTAATTTTTTCCCCCCTTTCTAATGCTCGGGATTTGTATTAATAGCGGAGCTGCCAACACATGGCCGGTTCCTTTGGGTGCACCGGGGGGGGGGGGGCATGCAAGAACGCCAGAGATCTGGAGATCTGTTTCTCTGCTCCATCTGTGATGCATCTCAGCCGCCCATCACCCGGGGATACCTATGTGCCCAGCTGGGAGGTTGCCACGGCAACGGTGCACACAGAAGGAGGGGGGTGCTAAAGATGAAGGAGGAGGAGGAGGAGAAGTGGACATGCAGGAAAGGAGAGGGCGAACAAAGGGTGGAGGATGGAGCCTTTCCCGGGGGGGGGGGGGGCATGCTTCTGTCCAGCCAGGTCGAGTTTAAAAAAGGACTTAAATGCTTTGTGTGGTGCCAGTTGCGCATGGCACATGGGGCGCAGGCTAGTCTCGGTGTGCTGCCGGCCAAGGGTCCGTCTGTCGAACGAGACCCTTTGACAGCTCTTTTGGGAGAAGAAGGACAAGAGAGGTAACAGAAGGGACCTTGGAGGTCTTCTAGTCCAGCCCCCTGCTGAAGCAGGAGACCCTGGTTCAGTGGTCTCCAAATTTGACCACTTTTAAGAGTTGTGCACTTCAACTTCCAGTATTCCCCAGCCGGCGCTGCTGATTGACCTCAGATGGGTCAGACAGCCATGCAGCCTGTGAGGGAGGCGTGAGATGCCCAGGTCTCTAACATGGGAGGGAATTTCCTGCTAGAAAAGGCTGACCATTCTCCCCACATACAGGTTAATCCTTGAGTTACGACCGCAATACAGCCCGACATTTCCATCGCTGAGTGAGACAGCTGTTAAGCGAGTTCTGCCCCATTTCACTACCTGTTTGGCGATTCACGGTTGTTAAGTGAATCGCCGAAGTTGTTAGTAACCCGGTTGTTAAGCGAATCTGGCTTCCCCTTTGACTTTGCTGCTGGTCAGAAGGTCACAAAAGGGGATAATGGTCACCGTCGTAAATATGAGTCAGTTGCCAAATGTTTTTGCTCATGTGATCAGGGGGATCCTGCAACAGTCGTGAATGTGGGGGGAAAAACAGCTGTAAGTCCCTTTTTCCAGTGCCGTTGTAACTTCAAACGGTCACTAAATGAATTGTTGTAAATCGAGCACAATCTGTAATCATCTTCCCAAGTCTATCCAAACGGGGAGGCTCTTTCTGAGCCCATAAAAGCATCTGATCCGGATTCACGCACAAGACAGCGATGGGGTGCAGGAAGCGCTACTTGGGGGCTCCGTCGCTGATTCAACCTCTCTGGCCGTCTCCGCTCACCAACCGTGTTTCATTGTAGCGCCCGCAAATAGTCCAAGACAGTTCCCAACGGCAAGTTTGAGCAATCCTGACCACAAGCATGGTTTGCAAGACACACAATCCAAATTTGTTGACTTCCCGGCACAAACAAGCCACAAAGTTTGAAAGAAGAAATTCAATGTAGAGAAAGGTAAAGTCTTACACTTAGGCAAGAAAAACCCAAAGTGCACATATAGACTGGGTGAAATCAGGCTTAACAGCAGTGAATGTGAGAGGGATGTTGGAGTCTTAGTGGACAACCAGTTAAATAGGAGCCAACAGTGTGTGGTGGCAGCAAAAAAAGCCAATGCGATCCTAAACTGCATTAACAGAAGGATAGAATCAAGATCACGTGAAGATTTAATACTACTTTATAAAGCCTTAGTAAGGCCACACCTAGAGTCCTGCATCCAGTTTTGGTCACCACACTATAAAAAAGAGGTTGAGACTCTAGAAAAAGTGCAGAGAAGAGCAACCAGGATGATGAAGGGACTGGAGGCTCAAACATACGATGAACGGTTGCAGGAACTGGGCCTGGCTGGTCTAGTGAAGAGAAGGAACAGGGGAGACAGGAGAGCATCTTCCAATACTTGAGGGGCTGCCCCAGAGAGGAGGAAGGGGGTCAAGCTATTTTCCAAAGCATCCAAAGGCCAGACAAGGAAGAATGGATGGAAACTGACCAAGGAGAGATTCAACCTGGAAATAAGGAGGAATTTTCTGACAGTGAGAACATGGAACAGAAGTTGCCTTCAGAAATTGTGGGAGCTTCATCCCTGGAGGCTTTCAAGAAGAGACTGGACTGCCATCTGTCAGAAATGGTGCAGGGTCTCCTGCTTGGGCAGGGGGTTGGACTAGATGACCTACAAGGTCCCTTCCAACTCTGTTCATCTGTTAAAAAGAGGGCATTTTAATATGGAACATTTGGTTCGCTGTATTTTGGATTTCCTTCCGTAGCAGAACTGAACTCCCGGTTCTTTTGCCCACACAAACCATCTTCCTATCGCTTCCTGCCCTCCCGCCACCACCACCGGTGCCCTCAATTTCAGCAGCCTGATCGGAGGTGGTTGTGGAGGTGTCACTCTTGTTAAATTCATGAGGACGGCCACCCCCCCCCCCCACACACACACACTTCCCTTGCCGGCAGGACTCGCACTGCCTGCTTCTCCCTGCATCACTCGGGCACTTTGGTACTAAAATAGCAGGATGTAAAAATAACCTCGCTAACGGAAAAGCAGACATCCAATTCCGGCTGCGAATTGCCGTGAATATATCTCAGTACAGGTAGTCCTCGACTTACGACCATTTGTTCAGCGTCCGTTTGAAGTTATAACGGCACTGAAAAAAAACCTGACGTATGGTCAGTCCTCGCACCTATGACCAGTTGCAGCATCCAGGCTCCCGTGACCTTCCTGGCCAGTTTCCGAGAAACAAAGTCAGTTGGGGAAGTCAGATTCGCTTAGTGACTGTACAATTCACTTAACCACCACGCCCTGAGTCTCCGGAGAAAGATGGCATATAAATTGGACTAAATAAATAAATAAAATAAAGGTGGTAAAAATGAGGCGTGGCTCACTTAACAACGGCTTTGCTTGAAGCTGTGTGTTTCACTCAGTGACCATAGTGGCTCGCTTAATGACTACAGCAAAAAAATAATAATAATCAGCCACAATTAAGTAAATGGCTGCCTTGCTTAGCAACGGAAGTTCCTATCCTGATTGTAGTCGTAAATCAAGGACTACCTGTATAGGGGGGGTCCCTTCCTCTTTGGGGAGAGCCACTTCTAATCCTTCACTTTGCTTTCCATGATCAGAAGGACCAATCGATCCGAAGGGCACGGATTCCCAAGCTTGGCAACTTGATGGACTTCAATTCCCAGAATTCCTCAACCAATTAAGCGCAAAAATTTAAGGAATGCAGGGTCTCCAAAACTGGCGATTTTAAGGCTTGGGAACTTCAACTCCCATAATTCTCCCAGTTCTCAGATTTAAGCCAAGCTGGGTGTGGAATTCTGGGAGTTGAAGTCTTCACACTTAAGCCATGCTGGGTGGGGAATTCTGGGAGTTGAAGTCCTCAGATTTAAGCCAAGCTCACTGGGGAATTCTGGGAGTTGTAGTCCACACATCTTCAAGCATGCTGGCTGAGGAATTCTGGGAATTGAAGTCTTCACACTTAAGCCATGCTGGGTGGGGAATTCTGGGAGTTGTAGTCCTCAGATTTAAGCCAAGCTCACTGGGGAATTCTGGGAGTTGTAGTCCACACATCTTCAAGCATGCTGGCTGAGGAATTCTGGGAATTGAAGTCTTCACACTTAAGCCATGATGACTGGGGAATTCTGGGAGTTGTAGTCCTCAGATTTAATCCAAGCTCGCTAGGGAATTCTGGGAGTTGTAGTCCACATATCTTCAAGCATGCTGGCTGAGGAATTCTGGGAACTGAAGTCTTCAGCTTTAAGCCATGTTGGCTGGTGAATTCTGGGAGTTGGAATCTTCACACTTAAGCCATGCTGGGTGGGGAATTCTGGGAGTTGTAGTCCTCAGATTTAAGCCAAGCTCACTGGGGGATTCTGGGAGTTGTAGCCCACGCGTCTTCAAGCATGCTGGCTGGGGAATTGTGGGACTGGGGGAGGGAGGAAAGCTGGCCCAAAGGGAAAGAAGCCCCCTCCCCGCCCCACTCTCAGCTGGCCAAGGCTACTCCCAGACCCAGCATTCCCTCCCTAACCCTGGGCAGCCAAGCCTGAGAAGCCGCCTCTTTCCTCTTCGTTCATCTTCGGGCCCCGGGCCCCTTCTTTCGCCCTGGGCCCCCAAGCAGGGCCGGCGGGGCCGAGGGAGCCCGACCCCCTTTTCAGGCCGGGGGGCCCCGGGAAACAGCCACGTGCCTGATGCGCAAAAGGAGGCGGCGCTGCGGCCGCCCAGCCCGGCTCAGTCCGCCTCCCGGAGCCGAGGAGCAGGCAGCCCGGCGAGCGGCGGCGGCGGCGGCGGCGGCGGAGCGCCCCTCCCCGCCCCGAGGCCAAGGCAGGTAAGGGGTCCCGCAGGTGGGAGGGGGCGGCCGGGCGGGCGGGGCTGGGGGCTGGGGGTGGATCGCGCCCACAAAAGGGGTCGGGGGTCTGCTCGGACGCCCCCCGCTTCAAGTTGCGCGCTTGGAGGCCAGCCGGCATCCCCCCAGGTGAGCAGCTGCTGCAAGGATGCTCTTCTTCGGATCCAGCGATGCTCTCGCAAGTCGCGCAGCCGCCGGGATGCTCGACTGCGCTTCTTCGCGCCCCCCCCCCCCACACCCCGTTTCGCTTGCAGGCCTTTAGATGCGGGGGGAGGGGGGAGAGGAGGGTGGGAAGCCCCCTCCCCTGCAGCCCCCCCTTCCCCCCCCTCTTCTTCCTTCGCTTCGCCCTCCCAGAGACGATCCTCCCTCCCCATCTGGCTTCTTCCCTCTGGATCTTTCTACAGCAATAGGACCCCTCCCCATCTTCTCTTTCTCTCCCCCCACTCCCCGCAATTTTCTTTCCGTCCTTCCCAATTCCTTGTGTGTCCAATCACACTTGGCCCATCAAGAATTCTATTCTATTCTATTCTATTCTATTCTATTCTATTCTATTCTATGATATATGATATATGATATATGATATATGATATATGATATATGATATATGATATATGATATATGATAGATTCTATTCTATTCTATTCTATATATGATATGATATGATACATGATACATGATATATGAAAGATGAGATGAAAGATGAAAGATTATACATGATACATGATATATATGATACATTCTATTCTATTCTATTCTATATGATATATGATATGATATATGATATGATACATTCTATTCTATTCTATATGATATATGTGATATGATATGATACATGATACATGATATAATATATGATATATGATATATATGATACATTCCATTCCATTCTATTCTATTCTATTCTATATGATATATGATATGATACATTCTATTCTATTCTATATGATATATATTATATGATACATGATACATGATATAATATATGATATATGATATATGATATATATGATACATTCCATTCCATTCTATTCTATTCCATTCCATTCCATTCCATTCCATTCCATTCCATTCTATTCTATATGATATATGATATATGATATGATATATGATATATAATACATTCTATTTTATTCTATATGATATATGATATGATATGATACATGATTCATGATATATATGATACATTCCATTCCATTCCATTCTATTCTATTCATATTCTATTCTTCCTCCGGTGCGTCTCTGGCTTTGGCTGCTTGGCTTGCCTTGAGCACCGCATCACTTACACCCAGCTTCTAATTTTAATTGGCCAATCCGGGTTTTTTTTGGGGAGGTGGAGAGAGGTTTCTATTTCTGTTCCTCTAAAAAAAAAATTTCTCTTAAAAAGAAATAAATAAATGATTCTCTCCAGCCAGGCCTCATTCGGCTTTGCAGCACCTGGTGGATTTTTTTGGGTGGGGCCTGGCAGGAGAGAAACAGGAGTTGGTTGATTTCGGAAAAGAGGGCAGATGCGCCCGGCTTTCCCTTGGAAGAAAGCAACCAGAAATTCATCAAATTGTTCACTTTTGTGCAGTTATGTAACTCAAGCAGAGTCGACACTCCCCAGTCGACACACATATTTG
Source organism: Arizona elegans (assembly GCA_022577455.1). Taxonomy (NCBI): domain Eukaryota; kingdom Metazoa; phylum Chordata; class Lepidosauria; order Squamata; family Colubridae; genus Arizona; species Arizona elegans. Next base: position 4,778,743 of record JAKOOJ010000027.1, read on the forward strand.
TGTGTGTACACACACCGAGAGAAAGAGAGAAAGAACTAATTTTAATTGCTCTATTTTTAAATGCATATTTCCCCCCATTACACAAAGCCTAACATTCCATCAATAAATAAAATGCCACCACTAAGGATCGATTTGATGGGGCTCTGATTCTTGAGGAATCCATGGCAGAGATTCCAGTGGATCTCTTTAGAGCCCCCTTGCAGCCAGATTCTGCTTCTTCCTTCTCAGAATAAGAAAGGTGCAATTTTATTATTATTATTATTATTTGCAAAACTGACACTCTGCCTTTCAACAGCCAAATCTGCTCCTTTCCAACCTTCGCATTAAATGACCTATTAATGAAGCCTCTTCGGGATTAAGAATTGTGCTTCCATTAAAAATGGGAGTTAGGCCAGGTGCTCTTTTTGATGCTCTCCAAATAAATTTACTTTATAAATATGTCTGTGTCAACAGCAGCTGCAGCAGCAACCATGACGATGAGGAATAAAAAGATAAAATAAATTTGCTGCAAATTTTCGAGCCACGCTAGCTCAGAATAAAATTGCTGGAGATTCCTAAAACATGAAACGGGGGAGCTTATTTCACTCCTAGTGTGAGATGCACATTTCCCTGATCTTTGGATTTCAAGCTTGGACAGTTTTTATTTGAGTGCCTCCCTAGGGAGACTCAGGAAAATAATGAGTAGGGGGAGTCGGACTAGGAAATTGCTGGTATGAGTGATGGGTAATTCCTCAGCCTTCGCTTGTTTCTCAGGCAATAAAATAAAATAAAATTAAAAAATAAAATAAATAGACTAGACTAGACTAGACTAGAACATAAAAATAAAATAAACAATAAACAATAATAAAAAATAAAAGAAATAAAATAAAAGAAATAAATAAAATAAAGTAAAATAAAATAATAAAATAAAATAAAATATAAATAAAATAAAATAAAATAAAATAATAAAATAATAAAATAAAATAAAATAAAATAATAAAATAAAATAATAAAATAAAATAAAATAAAATAAAATAAAATAATAAAATAAAATAAAATAAAATAAAAAAATAAAATAAAATAAAATAAATAAAATAAAATAAAATAAAATAAAATAATAAAATAAAATAAAATAATAAAATAAAATAAAATAAAAAAAAAAAAAATAAAATAAAATAAAATAAAATAAAATAAAATAAAATAAAATAATAAAATAAAATAAAATAAAATAAAATAAAAACATCTGCTTGCAAACAGCTCAGCACCAGATGGAGTGCTCTTGCTCTGAGTATCTCCCAAAATAGGTAATCTGATATTAAATGCCTGTGGCTTCTGGTGAAACAACTAAATTTTGCTCTCGCGGATAAAAATCCTCATTTAAAAAAAAAAAGAAAGAAATCGGGAGGTGGCTTGTTGGGAAAGAAAGTATCTTGAATAAGGGGTCCGCCACCTTTGGACTGTGGACCGGTACTGGGCCATGGCTGGTTCGGAACCGGTCTGCAGAAGCAGTGGGCGAGCAAGCAACACTTTATCTGTGCATGTGTGGGAACTATGCTGTGTGTGAAATCATCCCGGCCCCCCTTGCTCCCCCGGTCCATGGCAAAAAATGTCTTCCACAAAACCAATCCTTAGTGCCAGAAAGGTTGGGGACCACTAATTCTGAGCATTCCTCTAAGGCAGTGATGGCGGATCTTTTCAGCACCGAAACCCGAACACACCTGTCCAACCAGGGGAATTCTGAGGGTTGAGGTAGTCCTTGACTTACGGCCATTGTTGTGGTCCATCAGCAGCCTGCGGAGCTGGCAGCGGAGTCGGACAGTGAGGAGGCTGGGGAGGACCATGGGCCAGTCCTGGAGTCAGGGGAAGACCCAGTCGAGGGCTCTGCATCAGAGGCCAGGGCCATCTGGGAGCGATGCGTGGACTCTGGAACCTCCAGAGGCGGATAGCAGAGAGGCAGAGGAACAGGAGGAGCCTGTTCCTAGTGCACGCATGCGAAGAGCTGCCAGAAGGCTTAAAAGAGCAGCAAAGCCTCTTGAGCTCTTTGTAGGAAAGCAACATTGCTACATTTGTTTCTTGTCGGCATCTCTTGTTTCTGAACTTCGGGGGGCTTTGCCAAGAAAAGACTTTGGCAGGGTGTCAAAGAAGATAAAGGTTTGGGATAAAGCCGAAGGACTTTTTCTGAAGGAATAATGTTTTGGACTTAATTTGGACTAAGCTGAGAATGATGTAATTCTCAGCTGTTAAAATATGTTTGTTTAGGATTGATTCTGTCCAGTAATAACCACTTGGGCCTAGGTCACAACAGCCACAACTGAGACTAGGATTTCTGTGGCTAGGCCAGGTTCAGTGAGTCACACCTGATTTTACGAACTGTTTTGCCACAGTTGTTCAACAAATCCCTGCAGTTGTTAAGTGAGTCACACCATTGTTAAGTGAATCGGGCTTCCCTTGCTAACTTAGCTTGTCAGAAGCCAGCTGGAAGGTCCCATGCTGATGGTGTGATCCTGGGATACTTCAACCCTTGTAAATACACACACCAGGTGCCAGGTTTTCACACCGCTTTATACTGCCTTGGTAAGGTCACACTTAGAATTCTGCACTCAAGCCATCCGGATTGAGTGATTGTTTAAAGAATTGAGACAAGAAAGCGAAACCACTCTATAAAGCCTTAGTAAGACCACACCTAAAATGTAGCATCCAGTTTTGGTCACCACACTATAAAAAAGATGTTGAGACTCTGGAAAGAGTGCAGAGAAGAGCAACCAGGATGATGAGGGGACTGGAGGCTAAAACATACAATGAACGGTTGCAGGAACTGAATTATGTCTAGTCTAGTGAAGAGAAGGGGAGACAGGAGAGCATCTTCCAATATTTGAGGGGCTTCCACAGAGAGGAGGAAGGGGGTCCAGCTATTTCCCAAAGCACCCGAAGGCCAGACAAGGAATAATGGATGGAAAGTGATCCAGGAGAGATTCAACCTGGAAATAAGGAGGAATGTCCTGACAGTGAAAACATGGAAGAGAAGTTGCCTTCAGAAATTGTGGGAGCTTCATCCCTGGAGGCTTTCAAGAAGAGACTGGACTGCCACCTGTCAGAAATGGTGTAGGGTCTCCTGCTTGGGCGGGGGGTTGGACTAGATGACCTCCAAGGTCCCTTCCGACTCTGTCAATCTATAATATGAAGAATGGTTGCAGGAACTGGGCCTGGCTAATCCAGTGAAGAGAAGGACCAGGGGAGACAGGAGAGCATCTTCCAATATTTAAGGGGCAGCCCCAGGGAGGAGGAAGGGGGCCAAGCTATTCTCCAAGACACCTGAAGGCCAGAGAAGGAACCATGGATGGAAACTGACCAAGGAGAGATTCAACCTGGAAATAAGGAGAAATTTCCTGACAGTGAGAACAATCAACCCGTGGAAGAGAAGTTGCCTTCGGAAGTTGTGGGAGCTTCATCCCTGGAAGCTTTCAAGAAGAGACTGGACTGCCACCTGTCAGAAATGGTGTAGGGTCTCCTACTTGGGCGGGGGGTTGGACTAGATGACCCACAAGGTCCCTTCCAACTCTGTTATTCTGTTAAGTAGTGCTGAAATTGTATATGTACTTATGTAAGGTGCAGGTATATATTTTGGTCACTACACTTTAAAAAAGATGTTGAGACTATAAAAAGTGCAGAGAAGAGCAAGAAAGATGATTAGGGGACTGGAGACTAAAACCTATGAAGAATATTTGCAGGAATTGGGTGCGTCTAGTCTAATGAAGATAAGATAACTTCTATTATCATTATTTTACTGCGAGCACACCGGCCCACATTAAAAATGAATTTCTGTTACCTGATCTCAAGAGAGAGTATATATCTACCCAAACACAAACATAACACACATGTACACATGCTATATACATGCATAAATACTTCCTGCACCATACATATACCAGTATATACATATATATTAATATGTACTTCTTGTCTCAATTCTTTAAAAGATCACCGGATCCGGATGGCTCTTCAAAAAAAACCCAACACTTTTGAAAGCTGAAGCAGCCACAGGCAAACAAGATTCCACAATTTTGAAAAAAAAAAACAAAAAATCAAAAAATCCAGAAGGACTAGGGGAGACATGATAGCATCTTCCAATATTTGAGGGGCTGCCCCAAAGAAGAGGGGGGTCAACTTATTCCACCAGAATGCAAGATAAGAAACGATGGAAACTAATGAAGGAGAGAAGGAACCTGGAATTAAGGAGAATGGATTATTATTGTAGCTAAGATTTTGATTAATCCAGGCAGAAAAACGATATTTTTAATTGATGAGATACTTAAATCAAGATACACTCTTATAGATTCTTATCTGGTGATTTATTTATTTTTTTTGAAAAAAGTTTTTTATTTTTATTTCCTATATCAATTTCTTACAAATTGTAAATGTACATCCTCTTATCCATAATTGATCATATATATATATATGTATACATACATATTTTTTCTAATGAAAGGATAAAAATAAGACATTTTAATCACATTTGGGGCTGCTCTTCTACCGTCTCTTTTCCCTCTTTTCACAATAAACCTTCTCCTTCTTCTTTCTTTCCCCTCCCTCCTCTCCTCTTTTATTTTCTTCCTCCTCTCCTCCCCTACTTCCCTACTTCCCTTTCCTCTCCCCCACTCCTCCCCTCTTTCCCCCTTTCTCACCTTCCTTATCTGGTGATTTCTTATGGTCCATGATTCTTAATATTTATTCTTAATCCAACAATGATGTTTCTTCTCATGTGACATACAATGCAGGTAGTCCTCAATTTACGACTACAATTGGGGCCAGAGTTTCTGTTAAGGGAGTCGCACCCGATTTTACGACTTTTTTGGTGCCGTCGTCCAGTAAACCACTGCAGTTGTTAAATGAATCATGTGGTCATTAAGCAAATCCGGCTTGACCCCATTGCCTTTGCTTGTTGGAAGCCGGCTGGGAAGGTCACAAATGGTGGTCAGGGGATCCCAGCCTGTTTTGTAAACAAACATTGGTTGCTAAGTGACCGAATCATGATTAAGTAACATGGGGATGTTGCGAGTGTGAGAACTAGCTATGAATGTCTTTTTTCCGTGCCATTGTAACAATCGAACAATCACTAACTTCAGTTGTTGCAAACGGAAGACTACCTGTATACAGGTAGTCCTCAGACTTACAACGGTTCTTTTAGGGACTGTTCAAAGTTACAACGGCACAGAAAAAAGCGACTTACGACCGTTTTTCACACTTACGACCGTTCCGGCGTCTCCATGGTGACATGATCAAAATTCAGACTCTTGGCAACTGACTCATGTTTATGATGGTTACAATGTCCCGGGGTTACGTGATTCCCCTTTTGCGACCTTTGGACAAGCAAACTCAATGGGGAAACCAGAATTCACTTAACAACCGTGTTACTAACTTATCCATGGCAATGATTCACTTAACAATGGCAGCAGGAAAGGTCGTAAAACGGGGCAAACTCGCTTAATGAATGTTTCACTGAACAACAGAAATGTTGGGCTCTGTTGTGGTCGTAAGTCGAGGACTACCTATATTTAATATCTACACTTACGTAATAATATATGAGAAAGCAGTAATTAATGTCCATATGTTTTTTTCCTTAAAAGGCACTTTTATTTTTTTTTTAGGAAAGGGGCTAAACTTACAACCATTCATTTAGTGACCAAAGTTATGACAGCACTGAAAAAAGCGATTTACGACCGTTTTTCACCCTTATGGCCGTTGCAACAGCCCAGTGGTCACGTGATCAAAATTCAGACACTCGGCAACTGATTCGTATTTATGACGGTTGCAATGTCCTTGGGGTCACGTGATCCCCTTCTGACAAGCAAAGTCAATGGGGGAAGCCCGGCTCACTTAACAACTGCAGTGATTCACATAACAACTGGCGCAAGAAAGGTCGTAAAACGAGGCAAAAATCACTTAACCACTGTCTCGCTTAGCAATGGAGATTTTGGGCTCCATTGTGGCCGTAAGTCAAGGACTGCCTGCATCGGTCCAATTCCTGAGTGCTTGGTTCTGTTGTCAAAAATAGTGTAGGATCTCCTGCTTGGGTGGGTGGGGGGGTTAGACTAGATGACCTCCAAGCTTCCTTCCAACTCTGTTAATCTGTAAATTCACTGATCACAATCCATCATCTAAATTCCAATCGTATCTTGTTAAGGCTGCTTTTTAGCCCTTCCCCCCTAATTAAAAATATCCACCTTACGATTTCCTTGAAGGATGACTAAGGTTGCCTTAAAATGAATCAGACTTAAGCTTTTTGACTCTTCCAAAGAGACCTCCTGAGGTCATCCAGTCCAACCCCACTCCCCCTGTAGTTGCCAGAAAACTGTTTCCTTCCGGGAAGTGATGAGGGCATCTCTTCACATCCCTAGAAAATCTTTGTTCCCTCACCTCATAGTCTTCCTCTCTTCCTCTTTTGCAGGTCTCAAAACCAGCCTTTGCCGCCTCCGCCTCCTGACGGCCTCTCTCCCCCCCAGCCGGGCGGCCACCGCCACTCCCCTCACCATGGTGCACACTGAAGGCAGCGCCCTGCTGAAGGCCGTCTGGCAAGGGAAATTCCGTCTGACCCGCCTCTTGCTGGAAGGCGGGGCTTACATCAATGAGGGCAACGCCCAGGGCGAGACCCCACTCATTGCCGCCTGCGTGGCCCCCTACGAGGACCCCCAGAACAAACCCCGCATGGTGAGGTACCTGCTGGAGAACGGAGCCGACCCCAATATTCCTGACAAGACGGGCAAGTCCGCCTTGATGCACGCATGCGCAGAAGGCGCTGGGGCTGAGGTGGCCACCGTCCTCCTCAACCACGGGGCTGACCCCAGTGCCAAAGATTATTCGGGCGCCTCGGCCTTGGTGTACGCCATCAACAAAGGGGACCGGGCAACCTTGCAAGTGCTCCTGGATGCCTGCAAAGCCAAGGGCAAGGAGGTCATCATCATCACCACCGACACCTCCCCTTCGGGGACCAAGAAGACCAAGCAGTACCTCAACTCCCCGCCTTCTCCTGGCGTGGAGGACAAGCAGCCGCCCGCCCTGTGCATGTCTCCGTCGGACATCGAGGTCCTCACGTCCCAGTCTCCCGGGAACAGCGAGAAGGAAGAGGAACGGGATGTTTTCAACTTCAGCCTGGCCACCAGGCTCAGCTGCTCGCCCCACACCAAGGGGAAGGAGATGGAGGAGAAGGGACCCTCGGGGCTGCCCCCCAAAAGCCATCCCAAGCAGCTGAAGAGACTGAATTCTGAGCCGTGGGGTTTGGTCGCTCCCTCGGTCTTGGCCGCTTCCTATCAGGAGAAAGCCAGGAGCCCAGAAGATCGAGTAAGGATTGAGATGAACGGGTTGAGTATCACCAAAAGGCCTCCGCTGTCTCGGCGACACAGTGTGGAAGGCCAGGAGTCTTCCTGCTTCAAGATGGGGACCCAACAAGACGAGATCTCGGGCTTAGATTCCTCCTGGGCGGAGAAGGTCCAGTTGGGCCACCTCCACCAGACCCTCTCTCGACACAACACAGCCCCTGAAGCTCAAGAGGGTCTCCAAGCTCCTAGTTCCAGAAGTGTGGCGCATCACAAGTTGACCTGCTCGGAACATTTTGAGTCCGATTCCCTCTGTCCCGAATCCATTCCAGGTTCTCCAGAGTCTGGCCGGGTTTCGCTGGAGAGGAGGAGGTACAACGCCTCCCCGTTGACCTTGCCCAACAGCTCCTCCCGGGAGAGTCTAGAGAGCATCCCCAATGCCATCTCCCCGATTACCATCCGGCGTAGAGCCCCGGGTCTCCTGGAACGACGGGGCTCCGGGACGTTGCTCCTCGATCACATTGCTCACACCCGCCCGGGCTTCCTGCCCCCTCTGCACTTCAACCCTCACCCTCCCCTCCGCGACATTCGACCCAATGGGAAGCCCCCTTCTCCGGCCCATAAGGGGCTGATCCCCATAGCTCCCTCCTCCCCAATGACAAAGCGTCTCATCCGAAGACACTCCATGCAGACGGAGCAGATGAAACAGCTGGTCAGTTTCCAGAGCCTGATTGCACAAGGGGACTCAGTGGCCACCTAAAACGGGCAGTCCCCGGAAAACAGAACCAACTCTAATCTTTGTCTTTGGCCTGGTCAAAGTTTAGAGGGCCCATCCTGTCTTCATAGTTGGGTTACCATTGTCTTCCTCTCTTCTCTTGTTTGGTGTCCTACCTTGTAGCGGCCATATTTAGAATCCTAACCTAACTTGACTTTCTACGCCTAGAGTTGGAACCAGAAAAACCACCATGAAGTGGTGAAGGATCTTGAAAGGGCCGGACAATTCCCCAGTTGCTGTCCAGTGGCTACAACTCTTGAGGAAACTCACCTATCTTTAGTCAGATTTTGAGACAGGAAGATCTCCGACACAATGTTGGCCATGAAAATAGGAGATAGTTGATATCTAGACACGCTTTTCTGTGGTTTGGATGCTGAGTTGGCTACGGTGGATGCAGAAAATACGCAACTCTAGAGGAGGTTATTCCTCAAGTGGAGGTCCAAGGAGATTGGGACCTCTTGGACCATTGGATGGACTTTTGAGATGAGTGGCACAAGATAAGCTTCATGCCTTGTGGATCTAGGACTTCTTCAAGGCTCCATCGGCCTCAGAAGGCAAAATTCTTCTGACTTCTCCATCAGGTCTGCTTTCCGAAAGAGATCTGAGAAAATTCGAGAACCAGAAAGTGACAGAGGTAAAGATGTTCTACGCATAGCAGCACCCAGGAAACCGACCCTCTCTCCCCTTCTCGTCCTCCAAATCAAATCTGGGGCCTTCTGCCTTTTTAGATCCGTAGACCAGTGTTCCTCAACCTCAACGAGACGAAGCTGGTGGCAGGCAAGAAAGACCAAATCCACCCATGAAGTTTCAATTAAGCTGCTCTATTGCTGAAAGCCAATGCACAGGAATCTTCTCAGCACTTGGTTGGAGTTAGATAAGGGCCAATGGCCCTCAAGGGGAGGTTGGACTTAGTTCGCTTGTGGCTACGCAAGGATTCTATGCTGCTGCCTCTTTTCATTTTGACCCTGGGATCTGCCACTCCTTCTCCTACAGGTGGATTTCAACTCCCTGGGGAATTCTGGGAGTTGAAGTCCAGCCATCTGAAAGTTCCTGAGCTCGAGGGAGACTGCGATATATTTACTGGCCTTTTTCACTGGTTCGTTGGGATTTGGTTCTCACTTGAACCAAATATTCTTGTCCTGGGCCACTGCTATTTTTTTTTCCCTCCTGGATTTTGCTAGGGTTCCGTTTCTTCCGAAGGCTTTATCTGACGAGAGTCACCACTCAGGGTTGGGGGTTCAAGCTAGAGAGATAAATGAGGGAAGGTCTACCCATCCTCCAGTTTGGAGGACTGAGAAGTTAAAAACTCTCTTTAATTATACTTTTTTTTTTTTTTTTTTGGCATCACCTCCAGTAAAAAAAGTTTTGAGTGGCAATCTTAAAATGTTTCTGGAGAAGAATTTGAGACTTTCGGGGGTTATTTCTGACCCAGCATGGATTATTTTTGGTCTTCCGGATGCTTTTGAACTGAACTTTTGAGTCTAAATTGTCACGGCAGCAGCAAGAACCTAGAGATTTCGATGACGAGGTCAAAATATTTACAAAAATGCTGTTTCCAGGAATGGACGCTTGTTTCTCTGGGTTAAAAAAAACCAGACAGAAGTATTCTCTTTATTTATATCGACAGGAAGTAGGTCAATTCCTGAATTCATTCCCCAGAACTGTGATTGAGAACAGATCCAATGGGATGGATCTTATATTTTTTATTTATTTATTTATTTATTTTCCACCTGGACTGTCGAGCGGGACTTCCTGGATTGTTTTCATCTCTCTTGGCTGTTGTCCCTACAAAGGGGGACCTTGGAATTTCCAACTTGGCAACTTCTAATCTTCGACCTTCCCGTTAAACGGAGGATCTTCGGTTGCTTCCCAGAACTGTATTTGAATCTCGTCCCTTATGCCATCAAGAGAATTCATTGTGTTTTTTTTTTCCAAACATGGTCCCTTTAAGATGGGTGGACTTCAGCTCCCAGAATTCCACAGCCGGCATAAGGAGGCTGGTTGGAAATCTGCTGGCTGTGGGATTCTGGGAGATGAAGTCCACCGCCGTCTTAAAGGGGCCATGTTTGAAAGACATGTTTGAAAGGGCCATGTTTGAAAGCGTTGTGCATTTCTAAAATTTAGAAATGGCCCAAAGGGAGGTTCCTCCTACTCATCCATGCCTGAAAAGAGGCTTGGACGTGGCCTGTTCCTTCCAAGGCAGGGATCTCCAACCTTGGCAACTTGAAGACTTGTGGACTTCAATTCCCAGAGTTCCTCAGCCAGCAAAGCTGGCTGAGGAACTCTGGGAGTTGAAGTCCACAAGTCTTCAAGTTGCCAAGGTTGGAGACCCGTTCCAAGCAATAGAACTTGGAACCACCCTTAGAAGACCCCTGCCCATCTTCTGTTCTTCCATCTGAGCCCACTCCTGGGGTGCAGAAACAGCTGTATTGATGGGGGAAGGTGCTCATCACCCAAGATATCTACCTTAACCCTTCTTTGCCAAAATTTGACACAAATGAGCCCTTCCTGACACTCGGATTTGGGAAATGGATGGAGCCGTTTTGGGGCTACGTCCCGGTGACTGGCAGGAGGGACCACTCCTTGCCATTTTTAAGCAACAAAATTTGGTGCAATTGGCTTCCCACCCCCCCACCCCATCCAGTTGCCTTCTTAGACCCCCCCATCCCCCCAAGCCCATAAATTATCGGTTGGCCCACTGTTGACTTGCCTTTTACAGAATAGAATACAGAAACACCGAGTTGGAAGAGACCTGGGAGATCTTCTAGTCCACCCCCCCTTGCTCTTAACAATCATCCGTTCTTTCGTATTCCTGCACAAATGTTGCACTTTGGGGCTGCAGTTTCCGCTTCTGCAGCACAGTACTTGGGATAGGTGCTCCTCAACTTACGACCACAATGGGGACCATCACCGCCAAGTGAGTTGCACCTAATTTTACAACCTTTTTGCCCCCGCCGTTCAAACAAATCACGCAGCTGTTAAGCGAATCTGTCTTCTTGCCCCAGACAGGTAGTCTTCGATTTATGACCACAATCGGGATTAAAACTTCCATACCTGGGTGATGCGGTCATTAAGTGAGTCACACCCACATTTATGATTTTGCTACCGTTGTTAAGCAAGTCCAACTTCCCCCATGATATTTGCATGTCAGGAGCCCCCTGAGAAGGCGGCAAATGCAGGTTCCCAAGACTCTGGGACACTGCAATGATCGTAAATATATCCTGGTTATCAAATGCCCAAATTTTGATCATGTAATCACAGGGATTTTGTGACGATCATAAATGCAAGGATTGGTCACATGACACTTTTACCAGGACCTTTGTAACTTCAAACAGTTGTTAAATGAATGTTCGTAAAGCGAGGACTACCTGTATTCCATTTTTGCCCATACAGGTAGTCCTCGACATACGACCACAATTGAGCCCCAAAGTTCTGTTGTTAAGTGAGACATTTGTTAATGTCGGCTTTTGCTCTGACTTTTCTTGCCACCATTGTTAAGTGAATCACTACAGTTGATAAGTGAGTAACCCGGTTGTTAAGTGAACCTGGCTTCCCCATGGACTTTGCTTGTCAAAAGGTCGCAAAAGGGGATCACGTGACCCTGCCATAAATATGAAGCAGTGGCCAAGCGTCTGAATTTTGATCCCATGACCAGGGGGATGCTGCAAAGGTTGTAACTCTGAAAAACGGTCATAAGTCAAATTTTTTCAGTGCTGTCGTAACTTTGAACAGTCACTAAACAAACTGTCATACGTCGAGGACTACCTGTATACCCTTCCGAAAAATGGCTGGCAAATTTTAAGACAGGGTCCAGCTTTCCCATGCCACATTTGGAGGGAGAAAGTTACCAGCAAATCTTACTTCCTTAAACCTCACCTTTTTCAATTCTGTATGGATTACGGGGCTGGCGCTGCGTGGTCGTGGATGATAAAATCTAGATTAAAAATCTAAAATTATATTTAAAACCGCCAACTGCAAGGTTGGTGAGCCTTCCGTGGCATCAGGATCTAGAAATAAGCTCTGGGAAGGGAATGTACGGTGTGTATTTTCAACTACACAATCTCCCTTTTCCGTTGTATGCAGGGATGGGATCCAGCCGGTTCGTATCGGTTCGTGTGAACCGGTAGTTGTAACCTGTGGGTGGACTTGCCCCGCCCCTCCACCCCAGTGCTGTGCCATTCCATTTAGCTGCATTTTTAAGTGCACATGCGAGCAAAGCACAAGGCAGAAGGTTGTGTGCATATACACACATGCTCACATTTTTGGTGCTGGGGTGAACCAGTTGTTAAATTACATGGAGCTCACCTCTGGTTGTACGGTTCGCACCCGCTGCCAATGTGTGGGTGAAGAGTTTCGCATTTGGGGCTGCAGAAGTGTGAGGGGACGTTTTTTTCTACTCGGAGCCTCTCCAGATGTTTCTTCCAGTCCTGCTGTATTGACTCGGCATCACCTGTCCGATAGACAATCCTCTAGGACCTAAAAAGATGCTTCCTTAAACAGCGGCCCTCTGATTTTCGTTTGCACTTGTTTCTCCTCTTCCGGTTGTGGTTTAAGCACAATGTTGCCCCTCGTGGCCAAACGCACAATTTGTTGGGAGGGATATGTGACCTCTTCTGTGCCAAGTCCGATACGGACCAATAGAAGTAGATAGATATTGAAATAATATATACAAATGCTGAACAAAAGAACGATGGTGTTTCTGTCCTTGTGGGTGAGTGTGTGGTTGTGTGGGATGGAGAAAGAGAGGGAAATTGCGGTGGTTTTACTGATAACTTAAAAGACACATTAGCACAATGTGTGTCAGCCTTACCAGCTAGACCAGACACAACACAACCAGACAAGCTACTTTTATTTTATTGTAAAGTTACACTAACAGAATTTTGCAAGTCTGAAAATACAAATCTCCCAGCGTCTGTTTTACAGCCTAAGGAAGTTCCCTTCTGAGCCTCTTTCTGCACCTGTTATGCAGCTGAAGGCTGTGCAGACTCTTATCCAGTGGTGGGAATCAGCCGGTTCGCACCGGTTCGGACGAATTGGTTGTTAAATTACACCCAACCCATTATCAAAGTGGATCCTGGGCGCTGTGCTGCAATGGAGTAACGGGCAACGGAGTGGCAGGCACAAGGGAAGGAAAAGGCCACTTTCCTCCTTCCCTCATGCCGGCCACTCCATTTCCCATTTTTCCATTGCAGCACAGCACCCATGATCCACTTTGATAGCGGGGGGTGGGGGGGAGATTTAACAACCGGTTTGCCCAGGGTCAGGTTGGCCGTCACGGGAGGCTCATCCAGCATGTGCAGTGGAGTTGGAGTACAGGGATGGGCCACGACAGCCAACCTGACTCTGGGCAAACCGGTTGTTAAATTATTTGAATCCCACTACTTCTCTTATCCAAAGCTACATTAATATTGTATTGAATCTTGTAAGTCTGAAAATACAAATCTCCCACCGTCTCTTTTACAGCCTTAGGAAGCTAAGGAAGGGTCCCTCCTGAGCCTCTTTCTCCTCCCATTATGCAGCTCTGGGCTGCCTCTTATCTAACGGTTCTCTAAAGCAGGGGTCCCCAACTCCTGGTCCATGGTCCGGCACCGGGCCACAGAAACAAGAGAAGCCAGTGGTGGGATTCAGATGGTAGCGGCAACTGCGGTAGGCTCCGCTCATCCTATTTAGCCATGTTTTGGAGGCCGTCTGCGTGCGCAGAAGGCGTGCGTGTGAGCAAGTGTGGAAGCCTGACCATGCGTGGAAGGTGAGCGTGCCCTCACATTTGTGAACCGGTAGGGGAGGTAAGTGAATCCCATGTCTGAGCGAAGCCCCATCTGCAGGATTCAGGCAGCATGTGAAACCACACCCTCTGCGGTCCACAGAAAAACCTCTCTCCACAGAACCGGTCCCTTGACGCCCAAAAAGGTTGGGGGGGCCACTGCTCTAAAGCTACTATACATTAACAGAATTTTACAAGTGTGAAAGTACAAATCTCCCACCGTCTGTTTGACATCCTTGGGAAGCTAAAGAGGGTTTCTTCAGAGCCTCTTTTTCAACCCATTGTACAGCTAAGGGCTAAGCTGTCTCTTATCTATCAGCTCTCTTCGCTCCGTCTCTCAAGGTCTTTTCCACCTACCACTGTGCTGTGTGACACTTTTGTGTTTCTTCCTCGGGGACATACGACACAGTCGCAGTTTAGAGACCATGTTGTTGTGGGCATTCTCATGATATGGCTACCTTGTGGGATTTGCTCGTCCAAAAAACAACCACCCCAACTTAAGTTTCCCTTTTTCTGGCCGCTAGATCAGCATGTCCCAGGTTCCTGCAAGATTCCTGCAACCTCAAAAACATTCTGTGTTGGATGAGCATAGAGGAAGGAAATTATGGGCTCCGTCTTCCTTGGATTCTCTGGCACTTCCTATTTATGGTCGAGTGGAAAAGAATCACTTGCTGCCCATTACATGCTCCGTAAACATTAGGAAGATTGTTCCACAAGGACATGGTCACTCCCACCAACGCTGACAAGGCAAGCCACTAGAACATAAAGTGAGAGCATACCCCACTCCCTGCTGGCGCTGATGATGTTATCTAGTTGGGTGATGAAATGTCTGCTAGAAAATCACCATCAGAGAACATCAATGACTCCACAGCCATCTTCCTCCTCCCCCTCCCCCTCCTCCAACCCAACTCTCTTCTAGCACTGATGGTGTTCCCTAGTTGGGTAATGAAACGCCTGCAAGAGAATCACCAGGCTTAGAGAATATCAAGGACACCGCAGCCATCTTCCTTCCTTCCTTCCTTCCTTCCTTGTCCTCCTCCTCTTCCTTCCTTTCTTCTTTCCTTCCTTCCTTCTCCTCCTCCTCTTCCTTCCTTCCTTCTCCTCCTCCTCTTCCTTCCTTCCTCCTCATCCTTCCTTCCTTCTCCTCCTCCTCCCTTCCTTCCTTCCTCCTCCCCTTCCTTCCTTCCTCCCTCCCTTCCTCCTCCTCCCTTCCTCCCTTCCTCCTCCTTCCTTCCTTCCTCCTCTTCCTTCCTTCCCCTCCTCCTCTTCCTCCCTTTCTCCTCTTCCTTCCTTCCTTCTCCTCCTCCTCTTCCTTCCTTCCTCCTCCCCTTCCTTCCTTCTCCTCCCTCCCTCCCTTCCTTCCTTTCTCCTCCCGTTCCTTCCTTCTCCTCCTCCTCTTCCTTCCTTCCTCCTCCCCTTCCTTCCTTCCTCCTCCTCCCTTCCTTCCTTCCTCCTCTTCCTTCCTCCTCCTCCTCCTCCCTTCCTTCCCTCCCTCCTTCCTCCTCCTTCCTTCCTTCATTCTCCACCTCTTCCTTCCTTCCTCCTCTTCCTTCCTTCATTCTTTCCTTCCTTCCTCCTCCCTTCCTTCTCCTCCTCTTCCTTCCTTCCTCCTCCTCTTCCTTCTCCACTTCCTCTTCCTTCCTTCTTTCCTTCCTTTCTTCCTCCTTCTCCTCCTCTTCCTTCCTTCCTTCCTCCTCCTCCTCCTCTTCTTCCTCCTCCTCCTCCTCAAACCCAACTCCCTTCCAGCACTGATAATGTTCCCTAGTTGGGGAATGAAACGCCTGCAAGGAAACAACCAAACTCAAGAGAGCACCAAGGGCCCCACAGCTATCGATAGTCTCCTCTGTTGGTACATAGTCAACCAGAAGACGTGTCCTCTTGTGTTCCCAGCGAGGGACCAAATCCTTATGAATTTGCACTTCCTTGCCAGCTCAGTCACAGACTACATCCGTGTTTTCCAAACTTGGCAACTAACTTTAAGCTGGGCGGACTTCATAGCTGGCTGGGGAATTCTGGGAGTTGGAAGCCCAGACATCTTAAAAGTTGTTAAGGGCGAGAAACACTGGTCCAGCCAAGGAAGACAATGTCTTCTAACTGAGCTCAGATGAACAGAATCTTGCAAGCCCGAAATCGTTTTCTTTCAGTGGCTTCCCATGCCCCTTTTCTCTCTGGTTTCCTTTCTTTCCTCTTGTCTCCCGAGACGGTTCCCACAGGTCATCTGCCGACCTCATTTGAGCCCACGCTGAGCCAACGAGATGCATGACGAAATGATGCTCCTCGGAGGCCTTAATGCTTCGGTTAAGGCTCACCCTGCCGAAACCATGCTTCCCTGCCACTTCCCCACTCAAAAACGACCCAAATAAGAGTGGCAAAGAGGGGGACTTCCAAATTCGGAGCCCTTCGTCTTCCTCCCTGCCGAGCGATGCAGATGGCTGGGGGGAGGCTCTCCACCGCGAGGGGTCCCTGTCCTGCCCAGAACAGCATCTGGTACCCAACCAGATGGTCAGTGGCCGGTGGGAGAAAGATGGGTAGCCGTCTGCGTGATTGGAAGAGAATGGAAAAGGAAGAGGCACCTTTAAATAAAATTCTTGGAAGCTGGAAGCAGGAAGAGGACAGAGCAGTCCGCAGCGTGCCTGCAGTGACCTTCACAAACCCACAACCACAAAACGGGTGGCAGGACGGTGAGTGCCGGTGAGCCACGGAATCACACGTGCACACACACACTTTCTTGTCGTTTCTCCCCCCCCCCTTTTTTTTTTTGGGTGGTTGTCTTTTTTTGCATCTGCTTCAGCAGCCAAAGGACGGCAGACCCAGCCTGCAGAGACGGTAAGTACTGGCTAAGTGTCCCATTTGGATGTCAAGCAAAATATTTCGCTTCCGACAGCGGAAGCTGTCCCCTTTCCTTGGACAGAACAGGTTTGTGCCTCTGCGGAGGACCTTGTTCCAAATAGAGAGCTGCGTGTCAACCGAGGCATCGCTTTGAAACCTGGAGGTAGCTACAGTGACAAGTGACAGAGTTGGGAGGGACCTTGGAGGTCATCTAGTCCAACTCACGCAGGACACTAGGGATTCGAACTGCCGAACTGCCGACCTTTCTGATCGACAAGCTCAGCGTCTTAGCCACCTAGCTGAGTACACTTGTATACCAATTGTGTGGATTCAGCCTTTAGTTATGTTAATACAAAGCTTAGCATTTCCACTGGGTAAACCTACCTTGTTTCCAAGGCAAGATAGCAACTATGGAAAAGAAATTACAGGATTGCAGTGTTGGAAGGGACCTTGGAGGTCTTCTAGTCCAACCCCCTGCTCAAGCAGGAGATCCTATACCACTCTAGACAAATGACTGTCCAGACTCTTCTTAAAAAGCCTCCAGCGATGGAGCACCCACAACTTCTGGTGGCAAGCTGTTCCACTGGTTAATGGTCCTCCTCCCTGTTAAGAAGTTTTCTCCTTAGTTCCAGGTTGTTTCTGTCCTGGATTAATTTCCATACCTTGCTTCTTGTCTTGCCTTCAGGTGCTTTGGAGAATAGGTTGAAACCTCCCCCTTCTTGGTGGCAGCTTCTCAAATACTGGAATATCCCATCATGCCACCCGCTAATCTTTTCTTTCTCTAGACTAGACAAACCCAATTCCTGCAACCGTTCTTCATATATTTTTGTCTCCAGCCCCCTAATCATCTTTGTTGCTCTTCTCTGCACTCTTTCCAGAGTGTTTGCAGGATTGAGAGAGGAGGGTGTTTGGTCTGAACCAGGGGGGAAATGTAAAATTTGTTACTACCGGTTCTGTGGGCATGGCTTGGTGTGTGTGTATGGGGGGGGGGGGGGTTATGTGACTAGGTGGGCGTGACCAACTTTTTTTTTTTTTAAACTTTTCAAAGCATTTTTTCTAATGCTTTGAAAAGCCTCTCTGCCGATCAGGCAACTCAGCTGGGATCGTCAGAGACTTTTAGAAGCATTTTTTTTTAACCACCTCTTCAGCTAAGAGGTTGCAGAAAAAAATGCTTTGAAAAGCCTTTGACAATCCCAGCTGAGCCGCGCGATCATTAGAGGCTTTTTTTTTTTTTTTTTTTTTTAGTTTTAAAAGCATTTTTTCGTCAGAAGAGGTTGTATGTGTTTCCATGTGGCCTTGCCAAGATAATTGCCAATTAGGTCTTTGGCAACATGTCAAAGAAGATAAAGGTGGGTGTTTACCAGCCTTATCCAAAGGACTGTGGAAGACTTCTGTTGGACTATCCATAAACTCTTGGTGATTCAGCACGTGCTGTGAATGAAAGGAATTCACAGCTGTTAAAATTTTTTAAAAAAAGGTTTTTGGGACTAATTGTGTGCTTTTTACTATATCAGGAAGCCTAGGTCAGAACAGTTTGAACCACAAATTTTCCCACTGATCCAGTGGTCGGTTGCTCCCGGTTCGCACCGGTTCGCAAGAACTGGTAGTAAAAATTTGTAGTAGTTTGGAGAACTGGTAATAACATTGGCTGGCCACGCCCCCAAACCGGTCCCTGGCCCGGTCGCTGCTCGCTTACCCTGCCCACCTCATCAGAGGCTTTTTTTTTTTAACTTCTAAAAGCATTTTTTCTACGACCTCTTCGGCCGAAAAAATGCTTTTAAAAGTAAAAAAAAAAAGCCTCTGATGATCGCGCGGCTCAGCTGAGATCATCAGAGGCTTTTAAAAGCATTTTTTTTTACAACAATGCCTTTAAAAGCCTCTGATGATCCCAGCTGAGTTGCCTGATCATCAGAGGCTTTTAAAAGCATTTTTTTCTGCAACCTCTTAAGGTTGTAGAAAAAATGCTTTTAAAAGTAAAAATAAAAAAAGTTGGCCAAGCCCACCCAGTCACATTACCCACCCACCCACCAAGCCATACCCACAGAACCGGTAGTAACAAATTTTTAGAACCCACCCCTGCACCGATCCATCTGCATATTATAACCAATATCCTTCGCCTACTTTATTGTACATTCTTCAACCGGATCTTCTACCTTTTCAAATTTTATTATGAAAAACTGCAGACTCTCTTCCAAGCAAGAGATTAACCATGTTTCCTAAAAGCTCCTCAACCTACATCTACATCAGGGATGTCCAACCTTGGCTTGTGGACTTAAATGCCCAGAATTCCCCCAGCCAGTATGGTTGGTTGGGGAACTCTGGGATTAGAAGTCCACAAGTCTTGTGGACTTCTTTGTGTACTGGTGGACTTCAAACTCTCAGAATCTGGTGGACCTCAACTCCCAGAATTTTGAGAGTTGAAGTCCACAGGTCTTAAGGTTGCCAAGGTTGGACACTTCTGATCTTCATCCTGCCCCACAATGTCCAGAAGTGAAAGGTATTCATCGCCATGAAAACACCCCAGCTTTGCATTTCAACCAGGGGTGGGTTCTAAAACTTTTTACTACCGGTTCTGTGGGCATGGCTTATTTTGTGGGCGTGGCTTGGTGGTGGGGTAATGTGACTGGGTGGGCATGGCCAACCTTTTTTTTATTTTTTTACTTTTAAAAGCATTTTTTCTACAACCTTAAGAGATTGCAGAAAACAATGCTTTGAAAAGCCTCTGCCGATCAGGCAACTCAGCTGGGATTGTCAGAGGCTTTTCAAAGCATTTTTTTTACTACCTACCTCTTCGGCTGAAGAGGTTGTAGAAAAAATGCTTTGAAAAGCCTCTGATGATCCCAGCTGAGCCGCGGGATCAGAGGCTTTTTTTTTTACTTTTAAAAGCATTTTTTCCGCTGAAGAGGTTGTAGAAAAAATGCTTTGAAAAGTTAAAAAAAAAAAAAAAAGCCTCTGATGAGATGGGCGGGGTAAGCGAGCGGCGAATGGACCGGGGACCAGTTCGGGGGCGTGGCCAGCCAATGTTATTACCGGTTCTCGGAACTACTACAAATTTTTACTACCGGTTCTTGCGAACCGGTGCGAACCAGGAGCAACCCACCACTGATTTCAACACTTTTGGAAATAGGAGTGGGTGGGCTGGTGGAATCAACTGAAAGAGAGCTGGCTTATGTCCCCTTGCAGGTGTTGGGTGGCCTCAGTACCCCTGGATGAGGCTGAAGATGGCTGCCACCAGAAGAAGTCAAAACCGTGGCACACCCTTGACTGTTTTTCTGTTCCCGGCCACTGATGTGGACTAAGGTACCCACCCCCTTTCGCCATGGAGACCCAGCATCCCAAATAAAGAATGATATCTTCCAAGTAGGACATCTTTCTGGTGGGAGACCAAAATCAACTTGACTTCTTGAATCACTACCAGCTTTAAGAAGGACTCCTATCAGATGATCTCCTCAGCTATGTCTGAGTAGGAAGCCATGTCCTCCTGCTTCTTCCAAGCTCTTCGAAAAGTAGGACTTCCCAGAGAACCAGAGGGGACCCTTCCTGGGTGGGAGGCCCTGGTCCAGCTGATGGACCTCTCTGGCGAAGGATGCTCTTCCTTTCTTGGGAAGCCTTGACGTTGGCCGAGCCAATGAACGCCACTCTCTGGGACCATGGCAGATCCAACAGCGTGGATGAGATCTTCAGCCCGAGCGAGGTTCCCAGGACCAGCTCCCAACTGCCCACGTTCTCCACGGCAGCCAAAATCCGCGTAGCCCTCACCGTGGTCCTCTTCCTCTGCTCCACCAGCATCAACGTCTCCATGTTGTGGAGTGTCACCAAGAGGTTTCAACGCAAGCCGCATCTCCGCATCCTTCTCATGAATCTGGCCGCTGCTGACCTCCTGGTCACCTTCGTGGTGATGCCGCTGGATGCCGTGTGGAATGTGACGGTTCAGTGGTACGCCGGCAACCTGGCCTGCCGGCTCTTGATGTTCCTCAAGCTGGTGGCCATGTACGCCTGCTCCTTTGTGACGGTAGTGATCAGCTTGGACCGCTGGGCAGCCATCTTGCACCCTCTGAGGGTCAGCAGAGCCAAAAGGAAGAACAAGGCAATGCTGTGTGTGGCCTGGGCCCTCAGTTTCCTCCTAGCAGTACCTCAGGTAAGTAGAACCCATATCTATCTAACAAAACGATATTCAATAGCAATAGCACTTAGACTTATATACCACTTCATAGTGCTTTTACAGTCTTCTCTAAGCGGTTTACAGAGTCAGCTTCTTGCCCCCAACAATCTGGGTCCTCATTTTACCCACCTCGGAAGGAGGGAAGGAAGGCTGAGTTCACCTTGAGCCGGTCAGAATCGAACTGTTGAACTGCAGCTAGCAGTCAGCCGAAGTAGCCTGCAGTACTGCCACTCTACCCACTGTGCCACCTTGGCTCTTCAGTGTAGAGAAAAGGAAAGTCTTAAAATTAGGCAAGAAAAACCCAAAGTACCCATACAAACTGAGTTAAACCAGGCTTAATAGCAGGGACTGTGAGAGGGATCTTGGAGTCTTAGTGGAAAACCAGTTAAATAGGAGCCAACAGTGTGTGGCGGCAGCCAAAAAAGCCAATGCGATCCTAAACTGCATTAAAAGAGGGATAGAATCAAGATCAAGGGAGGTACTGATACCACTCTATAAAGCCTTAGTAAGGCTACACCTAGAGTCCTGCATCTAGTTTTGGTCACCACACTATAAAAAAGAGATTGAGACTCTAGAAATAGTGCAGAGAAGAGCAACCAGGATGATGAGGGGACTGGAGGCTCAAACATACGATGAACGGTTGCAGGAACTGGGCCTGGCTAGTCTACTGAAGAGAAGGACCAGGGGAGACAGGAGAGCATCTTCCAATATTTGAGGGGCTGCCCCAGAGAGGAGGAAGAGGGTCAAGCTATTTTCCAAAGCCCCTGAAGGCCAGAGAAGGAAAAATGGATGGAAACTGAACAAGGAGAGATTCAACCTGAAAATAAGGAGAAATTTTCTGGCAGTGAGAACAATCCACTGATGGAACAGAAGTTGCCTTCAGAAGTTGTGGGAGCTTCATCCCTGGAAGCTTTCAAGAAGAGACTGGACTGCCATCTGTCAGAAATTGTGTAGGCCATGGTATCTTTCTTTCTCATATCTATCATTCTATCTCTCTCTCTCTCTCCCTCCACGTATCTCTAAATCTATCCTTCCATCTCTCCCTCCGTCTTGTCTGCCTGCCTGTCTTTCCCTCCCTCCATCCATCCATGCTTCTATCAATCCATCTATCCTTCCATCCTTTCTCTGTCTCTCTATCTTTCTCTCTTTCTGGTGTTTCTCTCTCCCGCCTGTCTCTCTGTATTTGCCTCTCTGACATCTACATGTATCCAATTTAGAAATCTCCCTCAGAGGGACTCCAGCATTTGATGAGGAAGATGCAGTTTAGGCAACCATATTTTAAGGCAGTGTTTCTGAAGCGTGGCCCCTTTAAGACGGGTGGACTTCAACTCCCAGAATTCCCCAGCCAGCTATGCTGGCTGGGGAATTCTGGGAGTTGAAGTCCACCCGTCTTAAAGGGGCCATGCTTCAGAAACACTACTCTACCTCAAGGTTTGCTCTAACCAGAACTGAAATCTAGACCTTAATGTTGTGTTTGTGTGTGTGTGTGTGTCTTGTGTGGGAAACGGCCTTTCTTTTTTTTGCAGATCTTTGTCTTCCACACGGCCAGCCGGTCCCAGCCCACCCATTTCGTCCAATGTGCCACAGTGGGCAGCTTTGGGGCACACTGGCAGGAAACCCTCTACAACATGTTCACCTTTTCTTGCCTCTTCCTGGTGCCCCTGCTGGTTATGGTGCTGTGTTACTCCCGCATCCTGATCGAGATCTCAAGGATGATGACCCAAGCGCCGGGTGAGGCTTCTCGACATGCACCGGCGGGCAGGGGGGCTTCCCTGGAAAGGGCAGAGGGTGGCATGGTCAGCTGCAAGGAGAAGGTTTTTTACAAATAACTCAAGATGGTAAATATTGTTCTCCATCTTCCTTTTTTTTTATCCACAACAACCCTGTGAGGTAGGCTGAGCTGAGAGAAAAGGAATGGCCCAAAGTCACCTAGTTGGCTTTCATGCCCAAGGCGGGACTAGAACTCACGTCACCTAGTGATTAACCCAAAATCATCCAGCCAGCTTTCATGCCCAAGGCAAGACTAGAACTCACCATCTCCTGGTGGCTGGTCCAAAGTCACCCAGCTGGCTTTTATGCCCAAGGCAGGACTAGAACTCACGTCACCTAGTGATTAACCCAAAATCATCCAGCCAGCTTTCATGCCCAAGGCGAGACTAGAACTCACCATCTCCTGGTGGCTGGTCCAAAGTCACCCAGCTGGCTTTTATGCCCAAGGCAGGACTAGAACTCACGTCACCTAGTGATTAACCCAAAATCATCCAGCCAGCTTTCATGCCCAAGGCAAGACTAGAACTCACCATCTCCTGGTGGCTGGTCCAAAGACACCCAGCTGGCTTTTATGCCCAAGGCAGGACTAGAACTCACGTCACCTAGTGATTAACCCAAAATCATCCAGCCAGCTTTCATGCCTAAGGCGAGACAAGAACTCACCATCTCCTGGTGGCTGGTCCAAAGTCACCCAGCTGGCTTTTATGACGAAGGCAGGACTAGAACTCACGTCACCTAGTGATTAACCCAAAATCATCCAGCCAGCTTTCATGCCCAAGGCGGAACTAGAACTCTCATCTTCCAGTTTCTAGCTTGGCATCTTTACCATTAGGCTCTTGAAGGACATAGCATCCAGATACAGCTGGTTTCTTTGGGTCCTTTCCGAATGGAACCAATTCTGGTTTGTTCAGGAACCCATCATTAACCTGTTGTATTGTATTGTATTTGTTTATTGAATAGCCCGAAGGCCTTTTCAAACAAAACAGAAAAGAAAAAGGGAAAAAGACAGAACAGTTACAGAAATAACAATCTAAAAATATGTGATATATGACATTAAAATTCTACAATATCAGATTTCAATAGCTAAGTTGCCAAGACTAGATAACCCAAATAAGATAGCTCCTCTCTAACTCAGCTCATCTTTCTTACAATCAAAGAAATTCTTTTCGATATAACTGGCTCGTATTGCTGTCATCCTTTTAAGATAGCGAGTGATAGCTGTTACCAGGGGAGGAGAGTCTGCCTTCAACAGAAATGCTAATTTATGCCTTATATGCCAGTGGGGAAATTTATTTATAATTGGGGACAGATATTGTTTTCTTGCTTCCTCATACAGCCTACATTCAAATATTATATGCGCCGTGTCCTCCACGACGTTTGCCCCACATATACATGTTCTTTTGTCATACGGGATTTTCTGGTAACGGCCAAATTTAACGTTGGTATCTAAAAGTTCGAATCTAAACTAACTTAACAAATAACTGTCTCTCCACTGATGACATTTCTAGATGTAAATACTTTTCCAGGGTGAAAGTTGTTTTAACTGCTGTCAGCAGTTTAAGGGAGTGATTAGTTGAAAGTCATTAACCTGTCCTGACCCAGCTCCCCATACAAACCCTCTGTAGTCGAAGCAATGATTCCTTTATTAGGAGCGCCAGCAGCCCCGACAAAAAGTTTATCTTTCTCACCACAGGATAACAAGTCCGTCCGGCCGGGAGATGAATAGTTATCTGACACGTCTATTCATCTCCACCCCCTGCCTTTTATCCCCAGAGCTAGGGTGGGGCTTCACTAGCAGCGGTGGATCTTCCATCCCAAGGACCGGCCCATAGATTTCCACTGCTCTCCTTTCCTCTGCCTTCTGTGCATCCATACGTCAGGCACTGGACCCAGCTGTTCCTCCTCTTCCTCATCAGCCACCTCCAGACCTTTGACTCTCCATCTGAGGGCTGACGGACGGTCCAGGCTCCACCTCTGTCTCTCTCTCTCTGCCAGCTCCATTCCCTCTTCCCCCTCGGAGCTCTCAGGTTGCCCTGATGCTGACCCTGACTCCCTCCTTCTCCGATTCGGCTGCTGGAGGGGCCAGGGGCCGACAGGCCACAACATAACCCTAAAACATGGCTCTATCGTTGTCTCCTTCTTTCTCTCGCAGCGTCGCCGAAATCCAGGGAGGTCTACCTGCGCTGTTCACGCAATAACATCCCCCAAATCCGGATCCGCGCCTTGAAGATGTCGGCCATCACCGTCCTGACGTTTGTGGCCTGCTGGACGCCCTACTACCTACTGGGCCTCTGGTACTGGTTCTCGCCCGAGATGCTGACCCGGGAGCAGGTGCCCCCTTCGCTCGGCCACATCTTCTTCCTCTTCGGCCTCCTCAGCACCTGCCTCGACCCGCTCGTCTATTGCTTCTGCTCTTCACGCTACCGGACCAGCAAGAAGTTGGGCAAAGCGCTGTCTCTCCGCATGGCCTCTGGACAGGCATCCAGCATGAGCAACGGCCCCAGGCCAGAGATGGTAGTCCACTGGGCATGCAAACCAGGATCTCCCCGTAGTCCAAAACTGGCCTGGGCCAGGAAGGAGAAAGTGACCGAGAGCTGCGTCTGAAACGGCCAACTATCAAACCGCTGGCCCACTTTTCCTTTCTGATAAATTCCGGTTCAGGAATATTTCCAGAAAGAGGAGGGGGAAAAACAAAAACAAATTATGACCCATATCTGAGTTGAAAGCAATGCAGAAATGAGTTCGAGGCTCAGATTAAATGTTCCTGTGAGATTTAACCTGTGACTTTTGAATCAATTGGGAAAAATACAGGCAGTCCTCGATTTACAACCATTCGTTTAGTGACCGAAGTTACCACAGCACTGAAAAAAAGTGGTCTTTAAAAAATATTTTTCACATTTATGATCGTCGATTCTAAATTCAAACGCTTGGCAACTGACTCATATTTATGACGGTTAGTGTCCTGGGATCATGTGATCCTTTTTTTAAAACTTTCTGACAAGCCAAGTTAGTGGGGAAGCCAGATTCACTTAACAACCGTGGCAAGAAAAGTTGTAAAAAGGGGCAAAACTCCCTTAACAAATTTTGGGCTCCATTATGGTCGTAAGACGAGGACTAGCTGTCATTGTCTGTGGCCATCTTCCGAGGCAATCTGAGCATCCTCGTTGATTCAGAAGTGTCTCATCTGATGAATTAGACACATCCTTGAGATGGGCATCCATACACATTTGATAAATAAAAATAAAATAAAATTCCACAACAGTGTGACTGAACTGGCCTTGAACTGTATTTCCAGACTTGAGTATTTTATAAAAAAAAAAAATTTGGGAGAGGGGCAGCCAAAAATATTTTCACCCTTCTGTGAAGCTTTTTTGTTTTTCACAATTGCAGCCAGGGAAAAACTTTCTTAAATGCAACACAGACAACAGATTAAACAGAGTTGGGAGGGACCTTGGAGGTCATCTAGTCCAACCCCCCACCCAAGCAGAAGACCCTACACCATTTCTGATAGATGGCAGTCCAGTCTCTTCTTGAAAGCCTCCAGTGATGAAACTCTCACAACTTCTGAAGGCAACTTGGGTTGATTGTTCTCCCTGACAGAAAATTCCTCCTTATTTCCAGGTTGAATCTCTCCTTGATCAGTTTCCATCCATTCTTCCTTATCTGGCCTTCGGGTGCTTTGGAAAATAATTTGACTCCCTTCCTCCTCTCTGGGGCAGCTCCTCAAATATTGGAAGATGCTCTCCTGTCTCCCCTGGTCCTTCTTTTCACGAGTGCTCAAGTTTCCAAACTGAAATCATTAAATGCCAGAGATCCTAAACAGAAGCCCCCAGATAAACACCTGAATATGTTGCAGAAAAAATCCAATACTAAATAGCTAAATAAAACATGGTTAAACTATCATTGTCAAATGTTTTGTCTGTTAAGAATGTTTGCACAGGGAAGTTTTTTACACTACACGGACGTGTACTAACATTCTTAACAACCATTATCTGACAATGATAGTTTGATCATGTTTTATTTAGCTATTTAGTATTGGTTTGAGCATGGTCACATGATGAAATTTTGGGAGGCTTGGCAACTGGCTTGTACTTATGACGGTTGCAGTGTCCCACGCGATCCCCTTTCGGACAAGCAAAGTCAATGGGGAAGCCAGATTCACTTAACAACAGTGTTACTAAGTGAACTGCAGTGATTCACTTAACAACGGTGGCAAGAAAGTGGGGCAAAACTCACTTAACCACTGTCTCACTTAGCAACAGAAATTTTGGGCTCAACTGTGCATGAGATGATCAAGTGAGCGCCTTGCTTAACGACTGTCTTGACTTGCGCCCATAATGGGCAGGCTCCATTACAGTCATAAGTCTAGAACTACCTGTAACAGGTCCTGAATTTACTCTTGAAATGGCTGCTTTAAAAGGTTTGTTTCCTAATAGTGCATCTCGGAAATAAATTGATTTGCCACTGATATTATATTTTGGTTGGCTGGATGATTCTTAATAAAAATAAAGAGTTTAAAAACTCCTCAATGTCAGTTCTTTCTTTTAATATTCATGACAAACACCTGGCATTTAAAGGGGTGAGTTGAAATTAATTTTCACCTTCCTTCTCCCTTCCTATTTTCCTTCCTTCCTACCTTCGTTCTTCTCATTCCCGTCTTCTCCCCTTCCTTCCTTCCCATCCTCCTTCCTTCCTTCTTCTCCTTCCCATCTCCTTCCTTCCTTCCTCATTCCCCTCCCCTTCCCTCTTTCCTATCTTCCTTCCTTCCTTTCATTCCCATCTTCTCCTCTTTCCTCCCTTCTTCCTATTTTCCTTCCTTCCTTCCTACCTTCGTTCTTCTCTTTCCCATCTCCTTCCTTCCTTCCTCATTCCCATCTCCTGTCCTTCTCTCTTTCCTATCTTCCTTATTTATTTATTTATTGGTTTGATTTATATGCCGCCCTTCTCCGGAGACTCAGGGCAGCTTACAATGCGTTAAGCAATTCTCCTTCCTTCCTTCCTCATTCCCATCTCCTGTCCTTCCCTCTCTCCCTCCTTCCTTCCCATCCCCCTTCCTACTTTCCTTCTCATTCCCATCTCCTCCCCTTCCCTCCTTCCTATCTTCCTTCCTTCCTTCTCATCCCCATCTTCTCCTTCCCTCCTTCCTATCTTCCTACCTTCATTCTCATTCCCTTCTCCCCTTCCCTCTTTCCTATCTTCCTTCCTTCCCGTCTCCTCCCCTTCCTTCCTTCCCGTCTCCTCCCCTTCCCTCCTTCCTATCTTCCTTCCTTCTTCTCACTCCCATCTCCTCCCTTTCCCTCTTTCCCTCTTTCCTATCTTCCTTCTCCTTCCTTCCTTCCTTCCTTCTCCTTCCCACCTCCTGCCCTTCCCTCCCTATTTTCCTCCCTCCCTCCCTCCCTTCTTCCTTATCAGAATCTTCTAATATTTCTCAGCTTCGGTCACTTTAAGAGGCCGGAGAATTCTGGGAGTTGAAGTCCACCCAACTTCCAGGTGGCCAAGCTTGATAACCTGCTTAGGACCTCCTCCTCCTCCTCTTCTTTTTGTGGCTCCTTTTCTCCGGGGTTTTCTCTGCAGAGAAAAAAGGGCCCCCATCCCCAGGACCCCCACCCGGGTGGGCGGAGGAGGGGAGGGGGGATTTCTTCTTCTTTGCACTTATTGGGGTCTGCCCCCCCTTTCTCCCTCCTGCAACCTTCTCCCCCCGCCCCCGCCCCCCCGCTTGCAAATCCTCCCACCCTCCTGGCCAGCAAATCCCGTGTCTGCGTGTGGAAATGCAACACCTCCGCCAAACACGCATCCCCGGGGGCCACGTTCACACAACCGTCCCACCCCCCACCCAGCCTAAAAAAAAAAAAAAAAAAAAGGTGGGGGCCAGCAAAGGGGCTGCCGCTTGCATCGCCCCTGTGTGCAAGACGCGCGTCGCTCCCCGCGCACGTGTGCACGCGGAATGCACTCTGCACGCGCTCGGGGGCGCCCTTGTTTCCCTTCCCAACCACTTCCGGAGGTTTGCCGGGAGGATCCGGGGCTGAGCCCGTCCGGCGCCGCTTCCTCCGCCTCGCATTGCACAAAAAAGAAAAAAGAGGTGACGTTGCCCGGGCTGCGCTGGGCGCTTCTGCAAGCGGGCGCCCCAATTCGCCCCCCACCACCCCGGCTCCACGATGTGGTTCTTCGCCCGGGACCCGATCCGAGACTTCCCCTTCGAGGCCGCCTCCCCGCCGGAGCCCCCGCTGGCCCAACCGGGGGGCGTCTGGCAGCTGCACCGCGGGCGGAGGAAGGTGGGCCCGGGTGGGGGGGGGGGGCTTTGCAAAGGAGGAGCCTCGGTCCGGGGAGGAGGGGAGCAAGGGGTGGGGAGGGGTCTCCCCTTTCTTTAGGCCAGGAGGGGGAGGGAGGGGAGCAAGGTGTGGGGAGGGGTCTCCCCTTCCTTTGGGGCAGGAGGGGGAGGGAGGGGAGCAAGGGGTGTGGAGGGGTCTCCCCTTCCTTTGGGGCAGGAGGGGGAGGGAGGGGAGCAAGGTGTGGGGAGGGGTCTCCCCTTTCTTTAGGCCAGGAGGGGGAGGGAGGGGAGCAAGGTGTGGGGAGGGGTCTCCCCTTCCTTTGGGGCAGGAGGGGGAGGGAGGGGAGCAAGGGGTGGGGAGGGGTCTCCCCTTTCTTTAGGCCAGGAGGGGGAGGGAGGGGAGCAAGGTGTGGGGAGGGGTCTCCCCTTCCTTTGGGGCAGGAGGGGGAGGGAGGGGAGCAAGGGGTGTGGAGGGGTCTCCCCTTCCTTTGGGGCAGGAGGGGGAGGGAGGGGAGCAAGGTGTGGGGAGGGGTCTCCCCTTTCTTTAGGCCAGGAGGGGGAGGGAGGGGAGCAAGGTGTGGGGAGGGGTCTCCCCTTCCTTTGGGGCAGGAGGGGGAGGGAGGGGAGCAAGGTGTGGGGAGGGGTCTCCCCTTTCTTTAGGCCAGGAGGGGGAGGGAGGGGAGCAAGGTGTCTGTGTGTGGGGGTCTCCCCTTCCTTTAGGCCAGGAGGGGGAGGGAGGGGAGCAAGGTGTCTGTGTGGGGGGGTCTCCCCTTCCTTTGGGGCAGGAGGGGGAGGGAGGGGAGCAAGGTGTCTGTGTGGGGGGGTCTCCCCTTCCTTTAGGCCAGGAGGGGGAGGGT
This sequence comes from Arizona elegans, assembly GCA_022577455.1. Taxonomy (NCBI): domain Eukaryota; kingdom Metazoa; phylum Chordata; class Lepidosauria; order Squamata; family Colubridae; genus Arizona; species Arizona elegans. Next base: position 4,808,454 of record JAKOOJ010000027.1, read on the forward strand.
GGGGAGGGGTCTCCCCTTCCTTTGGGGCAGGAGGGGGATGGAGGGGAGCAAGGTGTGTGTGGGGGGGTCTCCCCTTCCTTTAGGCCAGGAGCGGGAGGGAGGTGGGAAGGAGGGGGCGTTGGGGACTCCTGCCTGGGTCGACCTGCCTCCTTGCGGGATCTCTCCATTCAAACATCGAAGGCTCATTTTTCACTGGTTGTCCACTAAACTCCAAGGTCCCTCTCACAGTCACTGCTCTTAAACCTGGTTTGACCCACTCTGTATGTGCAGAGTGGGTCAAACCCACTCCCCATGTTTTTGGGGAAACACTGATTTCATGTCTTCTTCCCTGATCCTGTAAATCCCACTCATTTTCTGACTGAGTTTCCATATTACAGATCCTGGTTTGTTTTTTCAATAACCAGGTTTAACAGAGTTCTGTTAACACTGGGAAGAAGAGCCTAGCTGGGTTTTTGCACTATTCAGGGCTTTTCAGCCTGGGTAACGTGAAGATGGGTTCAAAAATTCTCCACCCACCATGCTTTTAAGATGTATGGTAGGGCTTGAAGGGACCCTAGAGGTCTTCTAGTCCAGCCCCCCCCCCCCCCCCCCCCGTTCAAGGCAGGAGAGACCTCATAGCATCCCGATTCAATTTATCTTTTGAAAACAACCTCCAGCGATGGAACCCCCAAAAGCCCAAGAGGCAAGCTAATCCATGGATGAATCGTCAGTTGTCGTAAAATGACAATCTAAAATCAATAAAACAGAAATGACAGAGATAAAAAGATGCTCAGCGCAAGCGAGCGAGAAGCCTCCTTCCCCTTAGTGACTAGCTAGGATTTCATGGCTCTTCTTAAACCTAGGTGAGTGGGGTGGGGGTGGGGCACTTGGATCCGGAGAACTGACAAATTGATCATGGCCTGATTGTGGCTAGCAAACAACGCCCTTGTTCGTTTTCATTTCTGCAGACCACGGGTGAACCGGTCTCCCTTTTCGTACATGAGGTGAAGCCGAGTTCCGAAGAGCAGATCCAGCTTGCCAAAACGGCCTTCAAATTCCTCAAGACGCTCCGGCACCCCAATATCCTATCCTACATTGATGGCTTAGAGGTAGCTTCAAGATGCAGTTTGAGCAACAGGCGTTTGGAACCTCTTGGGGTGCAAATGCCGAGTCTTCCGTTGTAGATGTATTTATTTATTTTTATTTTTATTATTGTTGTTGTTGTTGTTATTATTATTATTATTATTATTATTATTATTATTATTATTATTATTACTATAAAGCTCAGAGAGCATCAAGGAACACCTCGTTTCCATCCTCAGCTACAAGTATTTTGCTTTATTGCAGGGGTGTCAAACTCGATTTCATTGTGGGTCGCATCAGGGTTGTGTTTGACCGGGGTGTGTGTGTGTGTGTGTGTGTGTGGCGGAATGGATGTGGCCAAGGGGGGGTGGCTAGCTCGACATCACTTGTGTCGGGGGCACCTGTGGTGGCCAAATGCTAAGGCAGGACTTCCTTCCTTCCTTCCCTCCTTCCTTCCTTCCTTCCTCCCTCCCTCCCTCCTCCTTCCTCCCTCCCTCCCTCCCTTCCTCCTTCCTTCCTTCCTTCCTTCCTTCCCTCCTTCCTTCCTCCCTCCCTCCCTCCTTCCTTCCTTCCTCCCTCCCACTCTCCTCCTGCCTTCCTCCCTCCCTCCTTCTTCCTTCCTTCTTCCCTCCCTTCCTCCCTCCTTCCTTCCTTCCTCCCTCCCTCCTCCTTCCTTCCTCCCTCCCTCCCTCCCTCCTTCCTTCCTCCCTCCCACTCTCCTCCTCCCTTCCTTCCTCCCTCCCTCCCTCCCTCTTCCTTCCTAATTCCCTCCCTTCCTCCCTCCTTCCTCCCTTCCTCCCTCCCTCCCTCCTTTCCTCCCTCCCTCCCTCCTCCCCTTCCTTCCTTCCTTCCTTCCTCCTTTTCTTCTTTTTCCTTACCTCTTCCTTCTCCTTTCTTCTTCCTTCCCCTCTTTCTTTATTTTTCCTTCCTTGCTCTCTTCCCATCTTCCCTTCTTTGTCTTTCCTCTTTCCCTTTCTCCTTTCCTGTCCCTTCTTGCATGCTCAAATGCAAAAGGGGAAGAAACACTTCTCCTTCTGTTTTGTTTTTAATTTGTTTTGTTAGCCCTCTTGCCAGTGAAAATAGCCCCGGGGGGGATGGGTCTGCTGGCAGAGGTACCACAGGCTGGTCCTTTGCTGATTCCAGGGCAGCCCCCCAGGCCAGATCTAAGCACCCTGCAGGCCGGATCCGGCTCGTGGGCCTTGAGTTTGACGCCTCTACTTTATTGAGACGTTTCATTGTCTAAGTAGGTAACATCATCAGTTGGAAGTGAGTGTGGAGTTTGCTTAGTTTATATAAAATCTCTTGCTTGTTTTGACGGAGAGAGAGATTTCTCCTGGGTGGTTCCTTGATTAGGGTATTTTTTTCTGCTTCCTTGTTTGGTGTAAATCCCTGCTTATCTGGCTTTCTCTTTCTGGGGGTCCCTTGGAGTTCTCCGAGCTTGGTTGTTGCCATGCAAATGTTTCATGAGCCAAGATCATTGGTATGTGTGAATGTGGAATTTGTTCCTTGTTTATATATACTCGCTTGGTTCAAGTGATTTCCTCCTTAGTGGTTCCCGGATCAAGGAAATGTTTTCTGCTTAATTGTTTGTCTGGTGTTAATCCCTGCTTATCTGGCTGTTGCCTCCTATTTCCTGGTCCTGTTGTTGCCTTCTTAGCTTTTTTATTGTGTGTAAATGTGATTTATCCCTGTGATCTGCAAGAAAACTAACCAAACTCAGAGAGTGCCAGGGACCTCGCAGGTCAACCCCGAGCTACAAATATTCTCTTCTATTGAAACCAGCACATTGGCAACTAGCTGTTGTAGCCTGTCAGCTGCCGGTCCCTCCAGCAGCCAAATTGGAGGAAGAGGAGGAGGCGTGGGAGTCGGGGTCAGCATCAGGGCAACCTGAGAGCTCCGATGGGGAAGAGGGAATGGAGCTGGCAGAGAGAGAGGGGGACAGAAGCAGAGCCTAGGCCAGTGATGGCTAACCTTTTTGCCATCGCATGCCAGGAGAAGGGGGGCGGGGGAGGGTCGTGCGCACACGTGCCCACGCGCATGTGTGCGCAACCCCCTCCACCCCACTCCTGGCACATGATGGCCTGGTAGGCCCATTTTCTTTCTTACCTGGTTCCAGATCCTCTCTGTGTATCTGGGAAGGGTGAAAACAGCCTTTCCCACTCCCTTGGACGCCCTATGGAGGCTGAAAGGGCCCATTTCCCCATTCCCGGTGGGACAGGAAGTGACATTTTTTGCTGTCCCCAGCCTCCAGAACCTCTCTAGGAGTCTCTAGGAGCCTCTCTAGGAGTCTCTAGGAGCCTCTCTAGGAGTCTCTGGAGGCTGGGGACAGGAAAAAACGTCACTTCCTGTCCCACCGGGAATGGGGAAATGGGCCCTTTCAGCCTCCATAGGGCGTCCAAGGGAGTGGGAAAGGCTGTTTTCGCCATTTCCAGATACACAGAGAGGATCTGGAGCCAGGTAAGAAAGAAAAACGGGCCTTCCCCCCACCCCCAGGCCCTCCAGAGGCAGGAAACAGCCTGTTTCCCTACTTCTGGTGGGCCCAGAAGGCCCGAAAATCAGCTGGCCGGCGCGCGCATGCGCCCCAGAGCTGAGCTGGCGTGCCCACTAATATGGCTCCGCGTGCCACCTGTGGCACACGTGCCATAGGTTCGCCATCACGGGCCTAGGCCGTCCGTCAACCCTCAGATGGAGAGTCAACAGCCCCCAGGTCTGGAGGTGACTTTTGAAGAAGAGGAGGAACAGCTGGGTCCAGTGCCTGACGTATGGCTGCGCAGAAGGCAGAGGAGAGAAGAGCAGTGGAAATCTATGGGCCGGTCCTTGGGACGGAAGAGCCACTGCTGCTAGCGAAGCCCCACCTTAGCTCTGGGGATAAAAGGTAGGGGGCGGAGATGAATAGATGTGGCAGACAACTATTCCTCTCCCTGCCAGACGGACTTGTTAGCCTGTGGTGAGAGAGAAACTCTTTTTCCGGGGCTGCTGGCGCTCCTAATAAAGGAATATTTTGATTTAACTAAAGAGGGTTTGTCGTGTTTGGGGAGCTCGGTCAGAACACTAGCAAATGTCCATTTGTCCAACGATTTGTGACGGTTTTCACGACACGCTCTCCTGCCGTTCCCCACTTGCCTCCCCACCCCCCATATTCCTCCATGGTGAGAATGACATTTTCTTCTTTGGTTTTGCAGACGGAGAAAAGTTTACACGTGGTCACCGAGCCAGTGACGCCATTGCCGGCTTACCTGGAGTCGCGGGGTGACGGGAAGGGTTTGAGTGAGCCGGAGATTTCCTGGGGTCTTCATCAGATTGCGGTGAGTGTGGGGGAGACCTGTATCAGGGCCAGGGAGTGGGGGGGTGGTGGAGCTGGGTTAGACTCCTTCACACAAGCAGTCCTCTACTTATGACTGTTCGCTTAGTGACCGTTCCAAGTTACAACCTATCTGAAAAAGTATTCTGCCCCAGCTCCGGATTTCCGAGGATATTGACACACCCCAACGGTCCTTATCAAATTTATTAAGTAGCAAGAATAAACAAGACCAGCAAAGGTAGGCAACCAGCCCAGAAATCAATATACGATAAGACTTTTCCAAAAATGCTCTGATGATAATTACAAGTTGTTTCTAGCAAGAAACTTACTAATGGCATGTGACTTAACTAGGCTAAGGGAGCGGCCTATTATCCTCAAGCCTTATTCTCGAGGAGACTTCCTCCTCCTGAGTAGCCACTCCTGCCTTTTGGCAGCCCTGCGTGCTCAAGCATTGAGGAGAGGCTCCTCCACTTCACTCTCTCCACTGGAAGGAGCCTCTGGAGGTTCTGAAGGCCCTGGCTGAGTCTCTGCCTCTGGCACCACATCTTCTCCAGCCTCCTCGCTGTCTGACGCAAGTGCGGGCTGCTGGCACGACACCACACTAGCCTCTTCTTCGTCGGGATCAGTCACAATCCGTGCAGGCCGCTGGCGGGCCACAACAAAAAGGGATTACTGGTATATTCCCAAATATATATTCTCGACTAATGACCGCCATTAGCGCCCAACATTTCCACTGCTAAACGAAACATTTGTTAATTGAATTCTGCCCCATTTTACAATCTCTCTTGCCACCGTTGTTAAGTGAATCAGTGCAGTTGATAAGTTAGAAACACGGCTGTTAAGTGAATCTGGCATCCCCACTGACTTTTGGCTTGTCAGAAGGTCGCAAAAGGGAGATCACATCAGGTGTGAAATGCTCCCGGTTCGGACTGGATCGGGCGATCTGGTAGCAATTGTGGCAGGTGGTTCGGAGAACCGGTAGTGATGGCGGCGCAAGGCTCCGCCCACCCGCCCGGGTGCCGTTAACTTCCTGCTTTTGAAAAGTAAAAAAAAAGTCTCTGACGATCGTGCAGCACAGCTGTGATCGTCAGAGTCTTTTTTTTAACCTTTTAAAAGCATTTTTTTACAACCTATTTGGCCACGCCCACCCAGTCACATTACCTCCCCCCCCGAAGCCACACCCACAGAACCGGTAGTAAAAGTTTACATTTCACCACTGGATCACGTGACCCTGCGGGGAGGGGACACGGCAACGGTCATAAATATGAGCCAGTGGCCAAGCCTCTGAATTTGGATTGCGTGACCCTGGGGATGCTTCAAAGGCCGTAACTGTGAAAAATGGTCGTAAGTCACTTTTTGCAAGTTCTGTTGTAACTTTCAATGGTCACTCAATGAACTGTTGTAAGTTGGGGACTATTTATTTATTTATTCATTTATTTCATTTATTTATTTATTCCGTTCATTCATTCATTCAGTATATAAATAACTAGTATTTATATACTGCTTATTTATGTATTTATTAGGTGTATATCCGGTGTTTCCCGCAGGGATCAAGCAGGTTGTGTGAATTCAGCCCCCTTGACCAGGCTAATCCTTAGCCGTGACCTGTGACCCCTTCCTTGACCGTCTTCTGTCCCCTCTCCCCTTTCCTTCCTTAGAAAGCCCTTAGTTTCCTGGTCAACGACTGTCATCTCGTCCATAACAACGTCTGCCTGGGCGTGGTTTACGTGGACCGTGCTGGCGAGTGGAAGCTGGGTGGCTTGGATTACATGTGCTCGGCCCAGGGAGATGTCACTGTGCCCCGGAAGGGGGTCCCCGAGCTGGAGAAATACAACCCCCCTGAATTATCCGACAGCACCAAAAACGTTGGCGAGAAATGGTGGGTTTACCTCTCTTTCTCTCTCCATGTTTTAAATCAGTATTTTTAAAATACAGGGAGTCCTCGACTTATGACAGTTCGTTTAGTGGCCGTTCAACATTACTGCAAAAAGTGACTTATGACCGTTTCTCACACTTACGACCATTGCAGCATCCCTGTGAGCGTGTGGATCAAAATTCAGACTTTGGCAATCGTCTCATATTTATGACGGTCTCAGTGTCCCGGGGTCATGTGATCCCCTTTGGCCACCTTCTGACCAGTAAAGTAACACTGTAACAGAGTTGGAAGGGACCTCGGAGGTCATCTAGTCCAACCCCCTGCTCACGCAGGAGGAGACCTGTACTAGGGATTCGAACCGCCGAACTGCCGACATTTCTGATCGACAAGCTCAGTGTCTTAGCCACTGAGCCACCTAGTCAGGCTAGGGTTCAGTGGGGAAGCCCGATTCGCTTAACACCCGTGTGACTAATTTAACAACTCCGACGATTCACTTAGGTCATAAAATGGGCAAATTTCACTTAACGACTGTTTCGTTTAGCAGCAGAAATTTTGGGCTCATTTGCTCAAAGAGGAAGATCTGCCAGAAGAGAAGAGATGAAAGAATTATTGATGGGGGCCCTTGAGACCGGAAAGCGAGATGTAGATGTGGAGGCAGATGAAATATTCAGATTAATGAGTGATGTAAGGAAACATTAAGGTCCCACGGGAGGAACAAGTGAGCTTTGTTAAAAAGTCAATGAGAGTCGAAATACTAAAAAGGGCAAGAGATGATGGATAGATAACAGAATACTTCTTTTTAGTATACTTCTTTAATACTTTATACTTTAATACTTCTTAGGCCGGGCTATCAACATAATAATTTTAAATTGGGTGTTTTAAATTTCTGGGGTTTTAAATTGAGCCGAATTATTTAATAATTTTAAATTATTTTAATTGATGTTTGTCTTGTGCTTTTAATAGGCTGTACACCGCCCTGAGTCCTTCGGGAGAAGGGCGGTATAGAAATAAAATTATTATTATTAGTATTATTATTATTGAGATTTTTTAAAAAATTTTTAAACAAATATACATAAAAGCCTTATTACATTGCAAACAGTGTGTCGGTTGGTTACAAGTCTTTTGTGCCTCTTCACCAAATTCATAGCTTACAATTTACAGTTTACCTAAATTCTCATGTCATCGACCTAGTATATATCTATATATTATTATCCTCTGAAATGAGTAAATTGACATTTGAAATTAGAGAACAAGAAGATAAACAATACTATAAGATATGGGACTTATTTTATCAGTGGTTAGACAAAAAAATATGGAAATGAAATATGGTAGAGATCTTCACAATACACGAAGTGTAGAATGATGTGAAATAAAATATAAAGATGTATTAGTAGACAGAGTTAGGAGGATGAAATGAATGTTATAAGAAAAATTAACTCAAAATTTAAGAATATTTTGAATAATAACGAGGGAAGAAATAGCCATTATGAAATAAATGATTAATGAGGAACAGAATACTTCTTAATATAGGATTTGTTTTACTAATGGTTAGAAAATAGAAGTAGAAATTAGAAATTGGGAAAATACTACCGTGGATACTGCTACATGATACAATGCATTATTATTATGTATGTGTAAATATTAGAAGTTGAAAGATTATTATGCGTAAATATTATTATTATTATTATTATTATTATTATTATTATTATTATTATTATTATTATTATTATTATTATTATTATTGATGATGATGATGTGAATTGACCCGGAGAATACACTCTTCACCAAACACCTATGGATGTTAAAGAAAAAATATATAATTGTGGTCGTAAATCGAGGACTACTTTTACTGTGTTTCTCAACCTCGGTCACTGTGCTGGCTGGGGAATTCTGGGAGTTGAAATCCACCTGTTTTAAAGTGGCCAAGGTTGAGAAATACCATTTTTTTTATCAGTGGATTTGTGGATCTCGTATCTGCACATATGAGTAGCATCTTAGTTGTGGGGGGGGGGTTGACCCGAGCCCCCAAATGAAGATTTTAGGGTTTGCAAGGGAGCAGGGGTGGGGAAGGACAGGAGAGCTGAGAAGACACTGAGCTTGTCGATCGGAAAGGTCGGCAGTTTGGCAGTTCGAATCCCTAGTACAGGTCTCCTGCGTGAGCAGGGGGTTAGACTAGATGACCTCCAAGGTCCCTTCCAACTCTGTTACAAGCACCAAGCGACGCATACAAAATGCAGTCGCTTCAAGTCGGATTCGGATCCAGTGGGATTCAGTGTCAGCCCTGCAGCCATTTTTCCCCCTGGCGCCTTCAGGACTGCCACAGCGGAGACGAATCGAGCTGTGGGAACGTGAAGGGGGGAGGTAGAGATAGCTGGGGGATTGTAGCCAAAATAAAATTCTTTCCTCTGAGAACCAAGGACGTTCCCACCAGGTGCTAAGGAGGTGGGATTCTGAGATCAACTGACCCCTTGGACTGTGGCCTGATTGGACCATGTGATCAGAGGTGGTATTCAGCCGGTTCGTACCGGTTCGGGCGAATCGGTAGCAGCGACTGCAGGTGGGCCTGCCCACCACCCACCCCGGCGTAATGCCATCCTATTTAGCCCCGTTTTTGAGGCCAGGTGCATGCATCGAAGGCACGCGCATGAGAGGCAAACCAGATGTCAGCGTTGCAACGCTGGCATAGAGAGAGAGCAGAGGAGAGCGAAAGATAAAACTCTGAAACTTTTGCCTGATAAATCCCTTTGAAGCCTGGTTGTCGTGGAAATGAGGGGAGGGGGCACATTCCTGGGAAATGACGAGGAAAAGAAGTCTGAAGAATGACTTGGAAGACAGCCAATGAGAAGCAGAGATTTGGGGATCGGAAAGGGAGGGATTGGGAGGCAAAAGGTCAGTCTTGTCCGCGCGGAGTCATGATCCGGTGGCTGAGCTCAATTAAAGAAAGATTTCCTTAAAGATTGGCAGTTTGGAAATTCATTTCATTTTGAGATAGCGCCGCAGTCTGACAGACGGACAAGACTGACACCAGTCTGACACCAATGGTAAGAATATGTGAAACCTACTGCTGCATGTGATGGATTGCATGGACATAAACTTTGCTTTTAGCTGGGGGGGGGGGGGAATAAAACTTTGCTTTTAGCTGGGAGGGAACCTGAGGGAGGTTTAGAGTCGGGTTTCCTCAGATGTGCCAATAAAAAGGTAAAGGTAAAGTTTCCTGTTCTGCCCCAGCTCCGGATTCCGGGAGGATATTGACATACACCAATGGTCCTAATCAAATTTATTAAGTAGCAAGAATAAACAAGACCGGCAAAGGTTGGCAATCAGCCCAGAAAGCAAGATATGATAAACCAAAATACTCCGATTATAAATACAAGTTGTTTCCAGCAAAAAAGCACTAGCTGCGTGCCACTTAAATAGGCTAAGGGAGTGGCCAATTATCCTCAAGCCTTATTCTCGAGGAGACCTCCTCCTCCTGAGTAGCCGCTCCTGCCTTTTGGCAGCCCTGCGTGCTCGAGCATTGAGGAGAGGCTCCTCCACTTCACTCTCTCCATTTGAAGGAGCCTCTGGAGGTTCTGAAGGCCCTGGCTGAGGCTCTGCCTCTGGCACCACATCCTCTTCGGCCTCCTCGCTGTCTGATGCGAGCACCGGCTGTGACGGCTGCTGGCGCAACACCACACCAGCTTCCTCGTTGTCAGGATCAGCCATGATCCGCGCAGGCCGCTGGTGGGCCACCACACTTCCCCTCACACATATATGCTAGTCGTTCCCGACTAGGAGGTGGTGCTCATCTCTGTTTCAAAGCCGAAGAGCCAGCGCTGTCCGAAGACGTCTCCATGGTCATGTGGCCGGCATGACTCAACGCCAAAGGCGCACGGAAAACACTATTCCCTTCCCACCAAAGGTGGTCCCTATTTTTCTACTGGCATTTTTTACGTGCTTTCGAACTGCTAGCTTGGCAGAAGCTGGGAGAAGTCACGGGAGCTCACCCCATAACGCGGCACTAGGGATTCGAACCGCTGAACTGCCGACCTTTCGATCGACAAGCTCAGCATCTTATCCACTGAGCCACCACGTCAGTATGACATGACTAATTAATCTATACTTTGAGGAACATGACTGCCTTGGAGTTTTGATTCCTTTGGGTGTGTTCTTGGAACTCTGACACCCAATTACCACCCAATTTTGAAAATTCATTCGAATGAGAAAAATCAATCCAATTTCTGAACGGGTTGCGGGAGGAATCCGTTTCAGGAATGCTTAAAAATATCTGCACCGATTGGAGGCCTACTATGCAAGTGGGATCCTTACTCGCCAAGGGCTACACCGGACACCCCTGAAAGCTTTGGGGCGCCCCTTGGAGACTGTCTTATCGGTTTCTGCCCCAGGGTCATTTTCATTACAAAGTAAGAAATTATTAACCACTTTCCAGGGATCTAATCAATAAAAGTTAAGTTCAATGAAAAGTGTTTAAATTTAGTTTTGGCTTCTCTAACTCTGGCGAGGGCAAGCAGCAGGTCAAAGATCAAAGGTAAAAATGAATTTTGCTGATTTTCTAGCTGCCAGTCAGGGTATGCCACTCATGTCTCCTATATATCTACAGATGTTGAGACTCTGAAAAAAGTGGAGAGATGATTAGGGGATTGGAGGCTAAAATATGTGAAGAACATTTGCAGGAATTGGTTATGGTTAGTCTAGAGAAAAGAAGGACTAGGGATGACATGGTAGCAGTCTTCCAGTATTTGAGGGGCTGCCCCAAAGAAGAGGAGGCCCAACCTATTCTCCCAAGCACCCAAAGGCTGAATAAGAAGCGAAGGATGGAAACTAATCAAGGGGAGAAGCAACCTGGAACTAAGGAGAAATTTCCTTAGGTTCTCCTGCTTGAGCAGGGGGCTGGACTAGAAGATCTCCAAGGTCCCCTCCAGCTCTATTTCTATTCCTATTCCTATCCCTATCCCTATTTCTTCTATTTCTATTATTTCCATTCGTATTCCATTCTATTTCATTCCATTCCATTATTCTATTCTATTCTATTATATCTATTTCTATTTCTATTCCATTCCATATTTTCTGTTCTGTTCTGTTCTGTTCTGTTCTATTCTATTCTATTCTATTCTATTCTATTCTATTCTATTCTATTCTATTCTATTCTATTCTATTCTATTCTATTCTATTCTATTCTATTCCATTCCATTCCATTCCATTCCATTCCATTCCATTCTTCTATTCTAATTTCTATTTCCATTCCATTCCATTCTATATTTATTCCATTCTATTTCATATATTATTCTATTCTAATTTCTGTTTCTATTCCATTCCATATTTATCCTATCCTATCCCATCCCATCCCATATTTATTCCATTCCATTCTATTCCATATTCTATTCTATTCTATTCCTATTCCTATTCCTATTCCTATTCCTATCTCTACTCTACTCTACTTTACTGTACTTTACTCTATTCTACACCTATTCCTACTCTACTCTACTCTACTCTACTCTACTCTACTCTACTCTATTCCTAACAGTGAGAAGAATTAATCAGTGGAACAGAAGTTGCCTCCAGAAGTTGTGGGGGCTCCATCACTGGAGGCTTTTAAGAAGAGTCTGGACAGCCACTTGTCTGAAATGGGACAGGATCTCCTGCTTGTGCAGGGGGTTGGATTAGAAGACCTCCAAGGTCCCTTCCAACTCTTTGTTATTCTGTAAATTCTTTCCCATAGCTGGTACCTTCCCTTGGAAACAAGGCAGGCTCACACAGCACAAATGCTAAGCTTTGTGTTAACATAACTAAAGGCTGAATGCACGCATCTGTATACAGTGAAGACATCCAGGTTTCAAAGGGATGGCTCGATTCACACGCAGCTTTTATTTGGAATAAGGCCCTCCGCAAAGGCACAAACCTGTTTTTAACCTGGTTTTGTCTTTCGTGGGAATCCCTTCAAGCATAGATCGGTCTGTGTCGTATTTTGGAGGGTGGTGGTGGGTTAAATCTGTCTTGGAAACGAACTATCCACTGGGAGGGGGCATGAAGCTAGTCCTCATGATTCTGACTTGACTCGAACTTGCTTCCTGTGTGTGGTCTTAGGTCAGCAGACATGTGGCGATTGGGCTGCCTCATCTGGGAGGTTTTCAACGGCCCCCTGACCCGATCGTCCTCCCTGAGGTCCCTCAACAAAGTGAGTCTGTTTGGCGACCCTTTCCCAACAGTTCGTTGAGTGGGGGTTGACTGAGCTGACCCCGTTTCCTGGGTTCACACAACCCCATCAACTGTAACCGAGATTGACAGTTCGCACCGTTGGTTGGTTGGTGGTGAGAATACAGGTTTTCTCTGATGCATGAAGTGGGCTGGGTACAGATGGACAAAACGGTCTTCCAGGGCAGACACGGAGTGGACCGAATGGAGGTAGCTAGCTTTGTAAATCACATGGTGGTGTGAATTCCCCTTTTTTTTTTCTTTCTTTCTTTCTTTCTTTCTTTCTTTCTTTCTTTCTTTCTTTCCTTCCTTCCTTCCTTCCTTCCTTCCTTCCTTCTCTTCCTTCCTTCCTTCCTTCCTTCTCTTCCTTCCTTCCTTCCTTACTTTTTCTTGTCTAATTTCTCCCTTCCTATTTCTTTTGTCCTTCCTTCCTTCCCTTCCTTCCTTCCTCCCTCCCTTCATTTCTTCCTTACTTTTTCTTCAGTCTAATTCCTCCCCTACTTTCTTTTGTCCTTCCTTTCTTTTTTCTTTCTTTCTTTTTTCTTTCCTCCCTCCCTCCCTCCATTTCTTCCTTCCTTTTTCTTCAGTCTAATTCCTCCCTTCCTCTTTCTTTCTTTCTTTCCTTCCTTCCTTCCTTCCTCCCTCCCTCCCTTTCTTCCTTACTTTTTCTTCAGTCTAATTCCTCCCCTCCTTTTGTTCTTTCTTTCTTTCTTTCCTTCCTTCCTTCCCTCCCTCCTTCCTTCCTTCATTTCTTCCTTACTTCTTCTTCAGTCTAATTCCTCCCCTCCTATTTCTTTCTTCCTTCCTTCCTTTCTCTCTCTCTCCCTCCCTCCCTCCCTTCCTTCCTTCTCTCTCTCTCTTTCTCTCTCTGTCTTTCTCTCTTCCTCTAGATGTAAAAAGAATGGGCTGGCATATTAGGAGTAAAAGATAGATGAATACCCAGAAATGGGTTAGACCAGTTTTCTCAACCTTGATAACTTTAAGACTTCAAATCCACCCATCTTAAAGTTGCCAGTGTGGTGAATCAGTGCCCTAAAATGAAGTGTGTTTTGTCTACTCCATAAGGTTGCAAAGTGAAAAAGGCTGCAGGTTGCACAGTTGACATTGGAATTGCTCGAGACATGAACAGTGCCCATCTTGTCTTCCCTCTCCTGCTTCTGGGTAGACTGGCTTTCTGTTGGAAACCACCATCTCCTTCTTCTGACCTATCTGCCTCCTTCCTTCTCTTCCAGATCCCCAAGTCCTTGGTGCCCCATTACTGCGAGCTGGTTTGTGCCAATCCCAAGCTACGACCCAGCCCCTCCAAATTCCTGCAGAATTGCTCTCGGATGGGCGGTTTCATGGACAACAAGTTTGTGGAGACCAACCTCTTTCTGGAGGAGATCCAGGTGAGCGCAGGGGAGCACTGAAGGCTCCTGGCCTGCGTCCGGTTGATTTTACGGCTGTCCATGGGGTTAAAGTGTAGGAAGAAGTCCTGGTTGTGGGTCAAAGAACTTGGTTGAACCCTGGAACATTTGAGATTTCAATCTCCATGTCTGGAGGTGTTTTGCCATTCACACATTATTGCAATAAAATATAGGAATTTTTTTACTGATTTTTTTTATACTGATCCCTTTTACTAAAATACGACGTGAATGTGCTGATAGATAGATAGATAGATAGATAGATAGATAGATAGAGGGAGGTAGATAAGTAGGTAGGTAGATAGGCAGACAGATGATAGATAGATAGAGATAGGTAGGTAGATAGGCAGACAGACAGACAGATGATAGATAGATAGATAGATAGATAGATAGATAGATAGATAGATAGATAGATGATATATAAATAGATAGATGATAGATAGATAGATGATAGATAGATAGATAGATAGATAGATAGATAGATAGATAGATAGATAGATGATACATAGATGATATATAAATAGATAGATGATAGATAGATAGACAGAGGGAGGTAGATAAGTAGGTAGGTAGGCAGACAGATGATAGATAGATAGATAGATAGATAGATAGATAGATAGATAGATAGATAGATAGATAGATACTGGATGTCATAAGGCAGCGTTTCCCATACCTGGTAAAATCACACCAAGTTGTGTAAAAGTCCCATCACATCAGGAGCATTGAAATGGCCTTCAAGATTGCCACATATCCTAAAAAATATATAAAAATCTCCCAAATTTTCCTACGAAGCCAAGAATCATTGAAATTACCAATGTAATTTGTTGAAAAGTTATAATAGCAATAGCACTTAGACTTATATACTGCTTCACAGTGCTTTGCAGCCCTAAGTGGTTTACAGTGTCAGCCTCTTGCCCCCAACAATCCAAGTCCTCATTTTACCGACCTCGGAAGGATGGAAGGCTAAGTCAACCTTGCGCTGATGAAGATCGAATCCTGGCAGTCGGCAGAGTTAGTTTGCAATACTGCACTTTAACCACTGGGAGGGAGGGAGGGAAGGAAAGGAAAGGAAAGGAGGAAGGAAGATACCACTTAGCACTTAGACTTATATAGTGCTTTACGGTGCTTTCCAGTCCTCTCTAAGCAGTTTACAGAGTCAGCCTCTTGCCCCCAACAATCTGGGTCCTCATTTTATTGACCATGGAGGGCTGAGTCAACCTTGAGCTGGTCAGGATCGAACTCCTGGCAGTGGGCAGAGTTAGCCTGCAATCCTGTATTCTACCTACCATGCCACGATAAAAGACAGTTCAGTGGTATTGTTCTTATAATACACGTTGTCCTTGAGTTATGACTGTTTATCCATTTGACCATTTGAAGTTCCAATGGTGTTGAAGAAAGGGACGGACAACTAGTTCCTGAAGTTTGATAAGATTTTTTTTGATAAGTGACTTTGGATAATGAAGGAAAAAAAAAAAATAGGGAAGAGCTGCCCGAAAGAAAAATGTTCCTGTACAACAGTGATTTTCAAGCACTTTCACTTTAAGACGTGTGGACTTCAGCTCCCGGAATTCCGTAGCTAGCTATGCACTTAGATGTCCACATGTCTTAAAAGTGGCCAAGTTTAAAAAACACTGCTGTAGAATATACAAGCATGAACCATCAACCATTGATCTGTAAAAAGGGTATCAAATATCCTGACCCCATTGTTGAGGGTTGGTTAAATCATGGGGTCTTTCCCACATGAGATCTCTGCGGTGGGAATCCTTCTGCAGAACCTGGCTCCAGTTTGGTTGGAGATCTAGTCTGAATGACACCCCCCCAACCTCCCAATGAATTTCATGCCTGCCCCTTCTCCTAGCTGGAAAAGGTGGGTGGGGCAGATTTGAACCCATAACTCTTGGTTACAACTGCTTTTTTTCCTGCAGATTAAGGAGCCGGCTGAGCGGCAGAAGTTTTTCCAAGAACTCAGTGACAACCTAGATAATTTCCCCGAGGACTTCTGTCGCCACAAGGTCCTTCCCCAATTGCTGATGGCTTTTGAGTTTGGGAATGCAGGGGCCATCATCCTCACCCCGCTCTTCAAGGTAAGCTGCTCTATGGAACGAGGAAGGAGACACGGATTGTGTGGAGCCGGGACACGGCACAGAGATAACACAAACAGTTGGCAGTTCAAACCGCCCCTTTATTGCTCCAAATTTCCCCAAACACTCCCACGTTTCTGGCAAGTCCCAGAGCAAAGTGATAACAAACCCCCACGCATACCTCAAGCAACCTCTGGCTGCAAATAATCCAGCCCAACTCTGTGGGCACCACGGCTGCAAAGCAATTTATTTTATTATTATTTATTTATTAATCAAATTTCTATACCGCCCTACTCCCGAAGGACTCAGGGCAGTGAACAGTCAAGATAAAATACAGATAATATAAATATTAAAAATCCCTTAAAATTATTAAATATTTCGGCCGAAACACAGATTAAAACACCCAATTTATAAAATCACGAATTAAAATTTTTTAAAAAATTTAGAAATTTAAAAGAGGGGAGTTAGGCCAATAAACCCAGCAGGGCAAATCAAGGAGTTCAGGAAGGCAAGGATCCAGGTAATTAGTCCAGAAAGGCAGAAAGAATGCAAGGACTCTTGGGAAATCCAAACGTCGGCACTCAACACTTCAGGAATTCAGTGTTTGTTCCCAACAAATGCCCCTCCCCATAGCGTCGTCTCAAGTCTCATTCCCCAGGTGTGCCTTGTGAAGAGGGGCGGGGCACTCTCCTCCCGAGTAGCCTGCTCAGTCCGTGCTACTCTTGCCTTCTCTCCACTCTCCGTGCTCTTGGATCAGAAGGGGGCGGTCCTTGCCTCAGCTCTGTCTTTCTTGGTCATCCTGCCTCTGTTCCTCCCTGCCTACAAGCTGTCCTAATCTTGAAAGGCCCTGGCCTGACTGGCCCTGCCCTTCCCCATTTTCCTCTGAAGCCAACAAAGCCCATCCCTCCATCTCTGTGAGCTCAGGGTCCAGCTGGTCTCCCCCACCCCACCCCACCCCAGATTC
Source organism: Arizona elegans (assembly GCA_022577455.1). Classification (NCBI taxonomy): domain Eukaryota; kingdom Metazoa; phylum Chordata; class Lepidosauria; order Squamata; family Colubridae; genus Arizona; species Arizona elegans. The sequence continues at coordinate 4,825,333 of JAKOOJ010000027.1, forward strand.
ATGCTCCTACTTGGGGAAAAAACCCAGAACGGATTCCCCAAAAGTTGGAGAAGCATGGCGATCGTGGCTCAGGGTACTGAGGCTTTCTTCGTTTCCATTAAACCTGGCACACTTGTTGTGTGTCTGCTTGTTTCTGCTCTTTGCGATTGTGATGACATGCAGACAACAACACATAGGAATGCCTGCTCTTTGTGCTCCAATCAATGTATCCTTTTTTTTTTGATTGAAAAAATTTTCAAATACAAGTTTTTCCCCCTTTTCCCCCCCCCTCTTCCCTAACCCCCCCTCACCACACATCCCCCCCCCCGTGACTTCTTCACAATAGGCTATTTCATAACTAATTACATACATAATATCTTTCCTTTCCCTTACTCCCTCCTCAGAATACTGACCCTTAGCATATTATTCTTATAACTCCCATTTTTACGATAATCTGCCCTTTTTCTCCTCCCCTAAACTTATAGTGTATTATTACAATTTAACATTTAATCTTTTATATATATTAATATAACATTTTAAAGCAGCCTTCTCCCTACATCCAAATTTAACGTTTATTCAGTTCTATCCAATTCCTCCACTCCCCTAAATATATGACTTAAGGATCCTTTTTCTTAGACTAATCAATCAGTAAACTAACCTATTTCAACCCTTCAATTCCTACAAAATCATGCAATACAATTCTAAATATAACCCACTGCCCACTTTACTAAAATATACACATATCTATATATGCATTCCATTTTATAAAAAAAAAAGACAATAACTTTAAATTTATAATCCATATAATATCTTCTTTGATGTCTTTCCACTGGATCGTTAAATCCATCACCCATAATAGGGTAAAATAACATGCTGGTGCAACAGTTTGTTCAAAATCTTCAATCATCTTCTGTCCCCATCAGTAGTAGATATCCTCGTATATATATAAAAGTAAAAACAACCACCCGAGTGACATTATAATTATATCCATATAGTTATAGTTGTGGTATTCATCAGGATTGTTGATTCCCATCATCCTAATGGGTAACTATCCTTTTTTTTTTAAAAAAAAAAATGATTTACTATTAAATACATTTCTTAGTGCTTATTAAACGTCGGATAGTCCGGATATTTAATTTGCTTAACAATACAAATTTACATTCTTACTCTCCACCCCTTTTGTCCAACCATTGGTAAAATAAATTCCATGTTTTTGGTTTTTGTAAAACAAGTTTTATTAAATTTTTCTTTTAGATACAGAGTGTTCATAATCTTATTCACAGCTTATTCATCTTGTAACATAGTTATATATTATATATGTAACATACGAACATGTGAATGATTTTTTAAATGTTATCTAATTATGGGTTTTATTTAATTGACCAAACTAAGTAATAATTTTAATTAGCAATTTTATGATGTTTGTGTGTCTATATTTTTCTTGGCTGTACACCGCCTTGAGTCCTACGGGAGAAAGGCGGTATAGAAATATAATAAATAAATAAATAAATAAATAAATAAATAAATTGATTTTTATCGTCTATTCCAATCTTCCTTTTTGTTTTTTCCAAATGCAATTTACATATTTCAGTTTCAGCCAAAATATTCTTTTTCCCTACTTCTTTATCTTATCTTAATCTGTTCTTAATACATAATGTATAAACAATATCACCATCTGCCCTCCAACTCCTAGTTTCTTAGCATAACGTCAGTTAATTATCTTATTTCTCCATTTATAAAATACATTTCTCAGAATCCCCATCACACATTTGGTCTATAAACAATGCGCTTCATCGTATTCAATTCTTACATTGAAGCCCTTTAACTTAATTAACCTTCCACATCTTATCTTAATCTCTTCTTAGTACATAATAAGCACTATCCGCCCTTAATTCCTGATTTCTTACAAGAGCATCAATTAATTATTTTATTTCATCATTTTCAACATATTATTTCAAAGTCCTCATCACACTTTTTTACATTTCGATTTTATCTCTTGATTTCAGTTATTTTCATAATTGAACCAAATTGCCACTTAATATTTCATCTGCTGTTCTGTTTTACAATAAACAATATACATCATCATATTTGCTTCTTACATTCACAATTGCTAATATTAATACAGTTCCCTTAGATCTACTAATATATACCTTATTTTCCTTCCTCCTTTCTACTATTCTTCCCCTTTTAACCATTTTCTCTTGGTCTCTCCAAAATTCCACTTCCACAGGGTGATGTCTCTGCTTTATAGTATGGTATATGATTTGCCGTAGCTTTCCTCCCCAGGAGGAAGCGTCTTTTAATTTCTTAGCTGCAGTCCCCATCTGCGGTGATCTTGGAGCCCAGGAAAATAAAAAATTAAACTATTCATTAAACTAGACATACCTAATTGTGAGCCGCCCTGAATCTTCGGAGAGGGGCAGCATATAAATTGAATTAAATTGAAAATTGAAAATTAAATTAATTCCAGCAGCCGTTCTTCATCTGTTTTATTATTATTTATTTATTTATTTATTTATTTATTTATTTATTTATTTATTTATTTATTTATTTATTTATTTATTTAATTTGTATACCGCCCTTCTCCAACAGGACTCAGGGCGGTGAACAGCCATGGTAAAACATAACATATAAAATTTAAAAGCAGTTTAAAAAACATTAAATAATTTTGGCTATCCATTTAAAACAACCCGGATTAAAACCAATTACAAATTAAAACCGAAGGGATGGGATCAAGCCAGCCCGGCTAGGTGAAAAAGATGTGTTTTCAGGGCCCGTTGAAAAGTCCGGAGGTCTGGTATCGTGCGTATCTCTGGGGGTAGGTCGTTCCAGAGGGCAGGTGCCCCCACAGAGAAGGCCCTCCCCCTGGGGGTCGCCAGCCGACACTGTCTGGCCGACGGCACCCTGACGAGTCCCTCTCTGTGGGAGCATACTGGCTGGTGGGAGGCTATTGGCGGCAGAAGGCGGTCTTCTAAATACCCTGGCCCTAAGCCATGGAGCGCTTTAAAGGTGGTCACCAACACCTTGAAGCGCACCCTGAAGACCACAGGAAGCCAGTGCAGCTCACGCAGGAGAGGTGTCACATGGGAGCGCCCCATCGCTCCCATAATCCCCCGTGCGGCCGCATTCTGGACCAACTGGAGCCTCTGGGTGTACCCCAAGGGGAGCCCCATGTAGAGAGCATTGCAGTAGTCCAGACGGGAAGTGACGAGTGCTTGAGTGACCATGCGCAGGGAGTCCCGATCCAGAAAGGGACGCAACTGGCGTATCAGGCGAACCTGATAAAAAGCCCCTCTGGCTATGGCCGTCATATGCTCTTCTAAAGACAGCCGTGTATCCAGGAGGACGGCCAAGTTGCGAGCCCTTTCCGTGGGGGCCAATGATTCGCCCCCAATAACCAGCGATGGCACCAGCTGGTTATATCGGGACGCCGGAAGCCACAGCCACTTCATATTTCATCTGCTGTTCATTTTACAATGTACAACATACATCATCATATTTGTTTTTTACATTCACAGTTACTAATATTAATACAGTTCCCTTAGATCTACTGATATATACCTTATTTCCCTTACTCTTTTCCACTATTCTTCCCCTTTTAACCATTTTCTCTTGGTCTCTCCAGAATTCCACTTCTTAATAATTTTCTCCCTTCATCCCATTCTCTTATCTTCTTCTTCTTTTTATATATATATATATATATATTTATTATATCTTTTCTCCTGAATACTTTCTCTAACTTTTGAGTCTATTACTCGCATAATTCGCCCCCAGTTTTTAATTAATCTTCTTAAAAACTTCCAGTGTTGGGGCATTCACAACTTCTGGAGGCCAGTTGTTCCACTTATTAATTGTTCTCACTGTCAGGAAATTTCTCCTTAGTTCTAAGTTTCTTATCTCCTTGATTAGTTTCCACCCGTTGCTTCTTCTACCCTCAGGTGCTTTGGAGAATAGTTTGACTCCCTCTTCTTTGGGGCAGCCCCTCAAATATTAGAAGACTGCTCTCATGTCTCCCCTGGTCCTTCTTTTCATCAGACTAGACATACCCAGTTCCTGCAACTCTTCTTCATATGTTTTGGCTTCCAGCCCCTTAATCATCTTGGTTGCTCTTCTCTGCACTCTTTCCAGAGTCTAAACATCTTTTTTACATCGTGGCAACCAAAACTGAATGCAGAATTTCAAGTGTGGCCTTACCAAGGCCTTGTAAAGTGGTATTAACCCTTCATGTGATGTTGATTCTATCCCTCTGTTTATGCAGCCTAGAAATAACAAGTAAACAATAACAAATAAAATAACAAGATATGCACACATGAAGTAGGCCTTGCTTAATTTGGGCAAGATCTGCTTCATTTGTACATTTGCACATATCTTCTATTTTAATTTTTTTTTAAATTTTTATGTCATGTAGCACAACTTTCTTTCATTGTGATGCTTCTGACCCAATTAACCTGTTGTGTATATTCAAGATGCTTAATTAGAAATCCTCCCTCCCTCTCTCTCTCTCTTTTTTCTTCCTCTGCTTTTCTTTCCCCCTTTTCCAGGTGGGGAAATTTTTGAACAGCCAGGAATACCAGCAAAAAATCATCCCCGTAATTGTGAAGATGTTCTCTTCCCCGGATCGGGCCATGAGGATCCGTTTGCTGCAACAGGTTAGCAGGCATCCAAATCACAAAGAGTTGCATTTGGGGTTGTGTATTTGTTAAGAGAAAGGACATTGTTGTGTCCTTGGCTCTTTCTTTTAAATAGAGTCATAGATGGGGTTTTTTTTTAAATTGATTTATATGCCGCCCTTCTCCGGAGACTCAGGGCAGTTTACAATGTGTTAAGCAATAGCCTTCATACTTTTTTATATATTTATACAAAGTCATCTTATTGCCCCCACAATCTGGGTCCTCATTTAACCTACCTTAGAAAGGATGGAAGGCTGAGTCAACCTTGAGCCTGGTGAGATTCAAACTTACAGTAATTGCAGACAGCTGGTGTTAATCACAATGCTTTTAGTCTGCTGAGCTACCAGACCCGTATTTAAGCGATTGAAATCAGTGGGCTTCAAAGAGAAAACATCTGCTGTGAACTCTGTGTAGGCATGAGGAAGGGCATCCGGGCAGTAAATGCTCAGTCCTATTCAGTTGCCCTGACTCTATCCCGAATTAAGGGATTATAGCAGAGTTCCCCAACCTTCCCTGGTTGGTGTCCCGGAGTTGGGAGGGGGAAAGAGGGGATGGTTTAGTGGGAGGAGCAGACACAAGCACCTGTTGCTTGTGTGAGTGAGTACCTGAACGCCTGCGATGCTCGCACGACGGGGGCCAGCCATTCATGCAGCCCGGTTGCGAATAGGCCATGGCCCACAGGTTGGTACATTAAAAAAAAGTAATAAAGGCAGGATACTAATAAGTCAAAAAATAAATTGCATGAATGCAGCCTCTGGAGTTAGCGCATGTTTTTAGTGCAAACCTGGGTCTATTCGGTATGTTTGTGCGGACCTGGCCCCTTCGTGCCTGGTGCAACCCAGGGAGAGAAATTGCGGTGGCTCAATTTTGTGCCTCAAGCGCCAACTGATTGCCGGTGTTTCCCCTCCAGATGGAGCACTTCATTCAGTATCTGAACGAGCCCACGGTCAACACCCAGATCTTCCCCCACGTGGTCCACGGTTTCCTTGACACCAATCCAGCCATTCGGGAGCAGACGGTGAAGGTGAGGCGGAGGTGATAAGCAAAGGATGTGAGAAAGGCCTTGGAAGGCGGGATGAAAAACACACTGCCAGATAAGAGACAGCTTCACCCTCAGCTGCATAACGGGTGGAGAAAGAGAATCTGGAGGGACTTTCCCAGGTTTTTCAGACTAAAAGTGACAGTGGGAGATTTATACTTTCAGACTTGCAAAATTCTGGTTAATGTAACCTTACAGCCAAGTAAGGGATGCGATGGCTTAGTGGCTAAGATGCTGAGATTGTCAATCAAAAGTTCGGCAGTTCGGCGGTTCGAATCCCTAGTGCCGCGTAATGGGGTGAGCTCCCGTGACTTGTCCCAGCTTCTGCCAACCTAGCAGTTCGAAAGCATGTTAAAAAAATGCAAGTAGAAAAATAGAGACCACCTTTGGTGAGAAGGGAACAGCGTTCCATGCGCCTTTGGCATTGAGTCATGCTGGCCACATGACCACGGAGACGTCTTCAGACAGCGCCGGCTCCTTGGCTTTGAAACAGAGATGAACACCGCCCCCTAGAGTCGGGAACGATTAGCACATAGGTGCGAGGGGAACCTTTGCCTTTACCTTACAGCCAAGTAGAATTAGCTCATCCAGCTGGATTTCCTGACTGGGAAGACTGACAGATATCAAAGGCAAGTTCTCTACCTCGGGGGAGGGGTGTCAACGAGCCCCTGACGCCCCTCCCTGCTGAGTGGGATAAGCAAACTTTCATCTGTTGGGAGTCACAATCCCCTAGGCGTGTTTTTGGGGAGGGGGACCCTCTTACATCATAATGGGGGGGATGGAAGTGGGAGGGAGGAGGAGCCCGATGCTGAAATGAGCGAGGTCATTTATACCTTCCCCTCTGAACCGTTTTTTTGGCTGGAAAAAAGACCACAAAGTGATCCCAGTGTCACTGTCCCTTAATGTCCACTCTCCGTCCAGGGAGTGACCGGGCTCTTTCCCCCAAGCTATCCTCACCTCCAAGCATCCTTGCCCTGGGGCTTGTTCTTCCTGCCCTTGCTTGCCGGCCCTACGGCCTCTCGCTAAGGGGCTCCTGTTTTGTGTCTCTCCCACAGTCCATGCTGCTCCTGGCTCCCAAGTTGAATGAGGCCAATCTGAATGTGGAACTCATGAAGCACTTCGCTCGCCTCCAGGCCCGCGACGACCAGGGCCCCATTCGCTGCAACACCACCGTGTGCCTTGGCAAGATTGGGCCATACCTCAGTGCCAGCGTGAGTGGGCATGGGTTCAAGGAAGCAGAGGGGGCCTTTCAGACCAGGAGGTGGGCAGCTGAGAAGCTTTAGAGCAGGGATGTCCAACCGTGGCCATTTTAAGACCTGTGGACTTCAACTCCCAGAATTCTAGGAGCTGAAGTCCAGAAGTCTTCAAGTAGCTAAAGCTGGCTGGGGAATTCTGGGAGTTGAAGTCCAGAAGTCTTCAAGTAGCTAAAGCTGGCTGGGGAATTCTGGGAGCTGAAGTCCAGAAGTCTTCAAGTAGCTAAAGCTGGCTGGGGAATTCTGGGAGTTGAAGTCCAGAAGTCTTCAAGTAGCTAAAGCTGGCTGGGGAATTCTGGGAGTTGAAGTCCAGAAGTCTTCAAGTAGCTAAAGCTGGCTGGTGAATTCTGGGAGTTGAAGTCCAGAAGTCTTCAAGTAGCTAAAGCTGGCTGGTGAATTCTGGGAGTTGAAGTCCAGAAGTCTTCAAGTAGCTAAAGCTGGCTGGTGAATTCTGGGAGTTGAAGTCCAGAAGTCTTCAAGTAGCTAAAGGTGGCTGGGGAATTCTGGGAGTTGAAGTCCAGAAGTCTTCAAGTAGCTAAAGGTGGCTGGGGAATTCTGGGAGTTGAAGTCCAGAAGTCTTCAAGTAGCTAAAGCTGGCTGGGGAATTCTGGGAGTTGAAGTCCAGAAGTCTTCAAGTAGCTAAAGCTGGCTGGTGAATTCTGGGAGTTGAAGTCCAGAAGTCTTCAAGTAGCTAAAGCTGGCTGGGGAATTCTGGGAGTTGAAGTCCAGAAGTCTTCAAGTAGCTAGAGCTGGCTGGGGAATTCTGGGAGTTGAAGTCCAGAAGTCTTCAAGTAGCTAAAGCTGGCTGGGGAATTCTGGGAGTTGAAGCTCTAGAAGTCTTCAAGTAGCTAAAGCTGGCTGGTGAATTCTGGGAGTTGAAGTCCAGAAGTCTTCAAGTAGCTAAAGGTGGCTGGTGAATTCTGGGAGTTGAAGTCCAGAAGTCTTCAAGTAGCTAGAGCTGGCTGGGGAATTCTGGGAGTTGAAGTCCAGAAGTCTTCAAGTAGCTAAAGCTGGCTGGGGAATTCTGGGAGTTGAAGTCCAGAAGTCTTCAAGTAGCTAGAGCTGGCTGGGGAATTCTGGGAGTTGAAGTCCAGAAGTCTTCAATTAGCCAAGGTTGGACATGCTTGTGTTTTAGAGAGAGTTGGCTCTGGGAATTAGGATGTGGGAAACTGGACACAGGATCACAGACAGGAAGTCCTCGACTTATGACCACAAACAGAGACTGGAAAATTTGTTGCAGTGCTTAAATAAGGCATTGCAGGATTGCCCCTGATTTTGCAAACTTTTTTTTTTGCCATGGTTGTTAAATGAACCTCTATGGTCATTGAGTGGAGCACAGTGGTCATTGAGTAAGCTATCACATGATCGCGACTTGGGAAGTTCCCTGCTGGCTTCCCCAGTGACCTAGCCAGTGATGACGTGAATTCTGGACACTGCGGAGTTGTACATCCATCCTGGGTACCAGTCGCTGTGGCTTTAGCGCAGTGATGCTCGATTGGTTGTAAGTGTGAGGACCAGACATCAGTTCCCATTTTTCATTGCCGTTTTAATTTTGAAAGGTCACTAAAGGACTGGTCATAATTTGAGAATCACCTGTAATATGCAATATGTAATATGTAATATGCAAATGATCAATGGTTTAAATATGAATTAAGATTAGAATCGTGAAATGGGAAAAGGACTTTAGAGGTCATTTAGTCCCCTGCTTGGTGCAATGCATCTTTTGTGCCACAGTTCTTTGTACCAGGGTTTTAAGCCTTGAACGATGGGCTTGCTGATATACAGGTAGTCCTTGAGCTACGACCACAACTGAGCCCACCATTTCTGTTGCTTAGCGAGATGGTCGTTAAGTGAGTTTTACCAACCTTTCTTGCCACTGTTTCTAAGTGAATCACTGCAGTTGTTAAATTAGTAACACTAGTTAAGTGAATCTCTATTCTCCCCCGTTGAGTTGGCTGGTCAGATGGTCGCAAAAGGGGATCCCGTGACCCGGGGGACATGGCGACCGTCATAAATAGAAGTCAGTTGCCAAGCCTCTGAATTTTGATGAGGTGACCAGAGAGAGGCTGCAAAGGTTTGTAACTCTGAAAAAATGGTCCCAAGCCATTTTTTTCTCAGCGCCGTTGCAACTTTGGACGGTCACTCAATGAACTGTTGTAAGTCGAGGACTACCTGTGTCAAATACCTGTGTTAAGTAATTTGCAGCGCAACCCTTGAGTAGCAAGGGTGTGCACATGAAAGTGATTGAGAGTAGTTACAAAATAACACAGCCAACACACAGATACACTGAGTTGTGTTTACTTTCAGGAAATAGTAATAAGGCACAGTCCAATAAACAGTCCAGGTCATACACAGATAAAGCAGTAGATAGTAAAACAATAGTCCGGGGATAATCCAATAACAGAGTCTTCTTACCAGTTGTCGTAGTCATACACAGTTATCAGTTCTTCTGTATTTGCAAACAGTAGCAAAAAGCAGTAAAGGACAGTCACGATCAGCAAAGAGAAACAAACCATGTTTCTAGCTCCCTCTTAAGGACATTGGCTACAGAGCTAACCAATCAGGACACAGTATGATGCAATACAGCAGTACAGCAGTCTTTACAATGATGGTTTATATGTTGCCAACCCAACAAGTTAGGTCAAATCATTTCCTAACAAGAAGGCACTTTGGGGGTGAAAGAGGCAGCCTGGGCCAGAATCCTGAGTCCTCTTTTTTTGCTGCGATTTCTTATTACAGGTGAGCTCAAGTTGTTTGCTGGGTGTTCTCTTTACAGACAAGGCAGAACGTGCTTATCTCAGCCTTCAGTCGGGCCACCAAGGACCCCTTTGCCCCCTCGCGGGCAGCCGGGGTCCTGGGCTTCGCCGCCACCCACAATTTCTTCTCCATCAAAGAGTGCGCCTTCAAAATCCTGCCAGTGCTTTGCACCTTGACGGTGGACCCCGAAAAAACTGTCCGGGACCAGGTGAGGGGTAGGGTGGGGGTGGGGGGTTGGGGGCCAAACTCCCCTCGGAGGTCTCTGAAGGGTGGGCAGAGAATTGAGTCCATGGGGGGAAGCAGATCCAGTTGAGGGATCCTTGGGGCTCTCTGAGCTTGCTTGTTTTCTGTGGACGTTTAATGACCAAACTAGGGAACATTATCAGGGCTAGTAAGGAGTGGTGTTTCCTGTTAAGTTACTAGCACTGATGAAGTTCCCTAGGTTGGTAAGGAAACGTCTGCAAGAAAATAAGCAAGTTCAGAGAGCACCAAGGACCCCACAGTCCTCTTCCTCCTCCCCTCCTCCTCCTCCTCCTCCTCTTCTCTGCATACCCCATTCTCTTCTAGCACTGATGATGTAACCTAGGTTGGGAGTAAGACGTCTGCATGAAAACAAGCAAGGTCGGAGAGCAGCAAGGACCCCACAGTCTTCTTCCTCTTCCTCCTTCTCTTCCTCCTCCTCTCTGCACACCCCACTCCCTTCTAGCGCTGATGATGTATCCTAGGTTGGGAGTGAGACGTCTGCATGAAAACAAGCAAGGTCGGAGAGCAGCAAGGACCCCACAGTCTTCTTCCTCTTCCTCCTCCTCTTCCTCCTCCTCCTTCTCTTCCTCCTCCTCCTCTGCACACCCCACTCCCTTCTAGCACTGATGATATAACCTAGGTTGGGAGTGAGACGTCTGCATGAAAACAAGCAAGGTCGGAGAGCAGCAAGGGCCCCTCCTTTCAACCCTGAGCTACGAATATTCTCCTTTATTGGCAGATCCAGTTCCCCCAGTCACTTGCTCCGTCCTTGTCTCATGTTGCACAGGTGCATGCCTGTAGGGCAGGTGCTTTGCCACCAGGTGAACCTCTGCCCTACAGGTGTGCCCTTGAGCGATCCGAGGGAAGGACGCCGGGAAAAGGACGCCCAGAGTTACTGAGAAGGTGGAATATGAATTTAATAAATGAAAAATAAAATAAAAATGCAGGCATCTTTTGGTGTATTGGAGCCACAAATGAAAGGGGAGGCTCTTCTAACAGAGGCAATCCTCGACTTACGACCAGAATTAGGACTGGAACATCCGTTGCTAAGCAATGGGGTTGCTAATGCCCGAGGCCTGATTTTATGACCTTAAGTGAATCCGGCTTCTTCCGCATTGACTTTGCTTTTTGGAATGGTCACAAGTGGCTTTTTCAGTGCCGTTGCAACTTTGAACGGTCACTAAACGAGTCGAGGACTACCTATAGTTTGTAGCGCCACGGAGAAGCTTGTGATTGTGTCTCTTTTGTGTCTGTCTCTTCGCTCTTTTTCGTCAGGCCTTCAAAGCCATTCGCAGTTTCATGACTAAACTGGAGACGGTTTCAGAAGATCCGGATCAGCTCTCAGAGCTTGGTGAGACCATCCTGACAACTCAATAGGAGCTGAGGAGTTGGGTTTGGACGCCGGGCCTGGTGGTTTGTCTAAAGCAGGGTGGGCAACCGGCGGCCGAGGATTGTGTGCCCGGCTTGGACCACTTTGCAAACCCCGCCCACTCTTTCCTGCTTTCAGCTCTGGCCACGCCTCCTGCTTAGAATGCGAGGCCCTGCCCAATATATTTGGGCCGTGTGGATTTGGTTCGCTGGAATCATAGAGTTCTAGGGCTGGAAGGAACCTTGTTGGGGGGGGAGGGGAGGTGTCTTCAACGCTGGCTAGGGAATTCTGGAGATTGAAGTCCACACGTCTTAAAGTTGCCATGTTTGCAGAGCCCTGTAATCTAGTAGGAGACTCCCAGTGTCAGGCCTGTCCCAACTTGGACATTTAGGGAAGAAAGGCCCTCGACTCCCATTTGCAGCGAAAGGTATACTTTTACTAAAGCTAATTGGTTACAGCGTAGGAAAGCCAGATCGGAAGATTCCCACATAAACCCAGGTTAAGAAGAGACTAGACAACCCTTGGTCTCCCTGAGCAGGGGGTTGGACTAGAAGACCTCAAAGGTCCCTCCCGACTCTTGTTAGTCCAACCCACTGCTCAAAAAGCACTTCCTGGCATTGCAACGGTGTGACTTGAACCCAGGACCCTACCCTTTCTCTCTCTCTCTTTAGAAAAAGATGTCCAGGCTGCTTCTATCAGTCCCGGGGTGGGCTCAGCTGCCAGTTGGGCCGGCTGGGCTGTGACGGGGGTCTCGTCGCTGACGTCAAAGCTGATCCGGACAAACGCTGGAACGACGCCGGGAGCAGAACAGGCGGCCGAGGACGCCCCCGTCAAGAAACCATCAGAGGCCCCCAAATCAGGTCAGAGGGGCTGCCAAGCCCACCCTGGGGAGCCTACCAATTTATCCTGGCTGAGGAGGCCTTAGGAAGCCTGCCTCGTCTGTGTGAACGGGGCCAATTTTGCAATACAGGGATAACCCCTTCGTTTAGTGACCATTCAGAGTTACAACCGCATTGAAAAGAAGTGACTTGTGGCCACTTTCCACAGAATTACGGCCGTTGCAGCAGCATCCCCGTGGTTACGTGATCAGAATTTGGGCGCTGGGCAACGGGTATTTATGACGGCCGCAATGTCCCAGGGTCACGTCATCCCTTTTTGCGACCTTCTAACGAGCAAAGTCAACGAGGAAGCCAGGTTCACTTCATAACCGTGTCACTGACTTAACAATGGCAGTGTTTCACTTAACAACCGTGGCAAGAGAGGTCGTAAAATGGGGTTAACTTCTTTAACAACTTGTCCTTGCTTAGCAGTGCAAATTTTGGCTCAATTGGCAAATTGGGGTCATAAGTTGAGGACTGCCTGTATATTTAAAACATTTTATGTGTCATCTCTCTGTCTCTCTGTCTGCCTGTATCTACCTACCTACCTTACCTACCAACCTACCTACCTACATCTATATCTGCCTGCCTGCCACTGTCTGTCTGTCTATTATCCATCATCTCTCTCTCCCCCATCCATCTATCCATCTGTCTGTCTGTCTGTCTGTCTATCTATCTAACTTTATCTATCTCTATATCTATCTTTCTATCTATCTATCTTCTATTATCCATTATCTCTCCCTCATCCATCCATCCATCCATCTATCTATCTATCTATCTATCTATCTATCTATCTATCTATCTTTCTATCTATCTATATCTATATCTATATCTATCTATCTTTCTCTCTCTCTTTATGTCTATTATCCATCATCTCTCATCCATCTGTCTACCTACCTACCTACCTACTTACCTACCTACCTATTTATCTCTCTCTCTCTCTCTTCTATTATCCATTATCTCTCCGTCATCCATCTTTCTATTTTTCTATATCTATCTATCTATCTATCTATCTACCTACCTATCTATTTATCTATCTATCTAACCACCTATCTACCTATATCTAAAACATTTATCATCTATATATTTGTCTATCTCTCTACTTATTAGTATCTCTTGATCTCTCTGTGTCTAAAGCCTTGATCTCCCTGTGTATCTCTAGGTCCCGGCCCCCCTCCTGCTTCTGAGGGAGCAGCTCCCAGCCCCTCCAGCGGGTGGGAGGTGGAGGAGGAGGTGGGGGAAGAGGAGAGTGCGGCCGACCAATGGGATGATGAAGACTGGAGCAGCTTGGAGGTAAAAGGTCACGGTGGGGCTGGGGTGGGGAGGGGAGGGGGTGGGGGTGGGGAGGCAGCTTAAAATGCCTCTTGGTCCGGGAGCTGAAGAGCTGAGATGGATCAGAGATGCTAAATTGCCACAATTCATTGGCTGACATTCCTCAACTTACAGCCATTCGTTTAGTGAGCGTTTGAAGTTATAAAAGCATTGAAAAAAAGTGACTTATGGCCATTTTTCCCACTTAGTGACCGTTGAATGCAGGCAGGTGGTAACTGGCATGTATTTATGACAGTTGCCTCGTCCCCCTGATTATCATTTGTATCCTTCCTAACCAGCTTCTCACCAGCAAAGCCAATGGGTGATGCCGGATTTGCTTAATGACCATGTGATTCACTTAAGAACTGCAATGATTTGCTTAACAGGCATGGCAGTAAATCAGATCTGGTCACATGATTTGGGATCCTCCGTACCTCCGGGGGCAGCTCCTTCCAGAGGGCAGGAGCCCCCACTGAGAAGGCTCTCCCCCGGGGGGTCGCCAGTCGACATTGTCTGACCGACGGCACCCCGAGGAGCCCCACCCTGTGGGAGCGTACTGGCCGGTGGGAGGCTGTCAGTAGCAGAAGGCGGTCCCGTAAGTACCCAGGTCCTAAGCCATGGGGCACTTTAAAGATGTTAATCAACCTTGAATCGCACCTGTAAGACCACTGGGAGCCAATGCAGCTCGGGCAGGAGAGGTGTCACATGGGAGCGCCCCACCGCTCCCATAATCACCTGCGCGGCTGCATTTTGGACCAGCTGGAGCCTCCAGATGCTCTTCAAGGGGAGCCCCATGTAGAGAGCATTGCAGTAGTCCAGTCAGGAAGTGACGAGGGCATGAGTGACCGTGTGTAGGGAGTCCCGATCCAGAAAGGGACGCAACTGGCGAATCAGGCGAACCTGATAAAAAGCCCCCCTGGCCACGGCCGTCATATGCTCTTCTAAAGACAGCCGCGCATCCAGGAGGACACCCAAGTTGCGAGCCCTCTCCGTGGGGGCCAATGACTCGCCCCCAATAGCCAGCAATGGCACCAGCTGGCTATATCGGGACGCTGGGAGCCACAGCCACTCAGTCTTGGAGGGGTTGAGTCGGAGTCTGTTTCTCCCCATCCAGACCCACACGGCCTCCAGGTACTGGGACATCACATCAAGGGCATCGTTGGGGTGGTCCGGGGTGGAGATGTACAGCTGAGTGTCATCAGCGTACTGATGGAACTACACCCCAAAACCACGGATGATCTCACCCAGCGGCTTCACATAAATGTTGAACAGAAGGGGCGAGAAGACCGACCCCTGCGGCACCTCACACATAAGGCGCCTCGAGGACGACCTCTGCCCCCCTGCCAACACAAACTGCGACCGGTCAGAGAGAAAGGAGGAGAACCACCGTAATACGGTGCCCCCAATCCCCAGCCCCTCCAGCCAGCCCAGCATGATACCATGGTCGATGGTATCAAAAGCCGCTGAGAGGTCTAATTGGACCAGGACAGAGGAACAACCCCTGTCCCGAGCCCTCCAGAGATCATCAACCAATACAACCAATGCCGTTTCCATGCTTTACCCAGGCTTGAACCCGGACTAGAACGGGTCTAGCTAGACAAAGAGAGATACATACATAGATAGATGATAGATGAATAGATAGATAGATAAATAGATAAATAGATGGATAGATAAATGGATAGATAAATGATAGATAGATAGATGATAGATAGATAGATAGATAGATAGATAGATAGATGACATGATGGATGGATGGATAGATAGATACAGTAGATGATAGCTTGATAGCTTGATAGATGATAGATGACAGATAGATAGATAGATAAATAGATAAATAGATGGATAGATAGATAAATAGATGGATAGATAGATGATGGATGGATGGATGGATAGATAGATAGATGACAGATGATGGATGGATGGATAGATACAGTAGATGATAGCTTGATAGCTTGATAGATAGATGATAGATGTCAGATAGATGATAGATAGATAAATAGATGGATAGATAGATAAATAGATGGATAGATAGATAAATAGATGGATAGATAGATGATGGATGGATGATAGATAGATAGATAGATAGATAGATAGATAGATAGATAGATAGATAGACAGACAGATGATGGATGGATGGATAGATAGATACAGTAGATGATAGCTTGATAGCTTGATAGATAGATGATGGGTGACAGATAGATGATAGATAGATAGATAGATAGATAGATAGATAAATAGATGGATAGATAGATAAATAGATGGATAGATAGATGATGGATGGATGGATGGATAGACAGACAGATGATGGATGGATGGATAGATAGATACAGTAGATGATAGCTTGATAGCTTGATAGATAGATGATAGATGACAGATAGATGATAGATAGATAGATAGATAGATAGATAGATAGATAGATAAATAGATGGATAGATAGATAGATAGATAAATAGATGGATAGATAGATGATAGATGGATGGATAGATAGATAGATAGATGACAGATGATGGATGGATGGATAGATAGATACAGTAGATGATAGCTTGATAGCTTGATAGATAGATGATAGATGTCAGATAGATGATAGATAGATAAATAGATGGATAGATAGATAAATAGATGGATAGATAGATAAATAGATGGATAGATAGATAAATAGATGGATAGATGAATAGATAGATGATGGATGGATGGATGGATAGATAGATAGATAGATAGACAGACAGATGATGGATGGATAGATAGATACAGTAGATGATAGCTTGATAGCTTGATAGATAGATGATAGATGAGAGATAGATGATAGATAGATAGAAAGATAGATAGATAGATAAATAGATGGATAGATAGATGATGGATGGATGGATGGATGGATAGACAGACAGACAGACAGACAGACAGAGATGATGGATAGACGTTTGAGAGAGAGAAAGGTTTTGGAAGGGAATGGCAAGTGAACCGCAGTGGCTGTGGGTTCTACATAACTGAATGTCCGTTTTCCTCTCTGTGTCAACAGCAAGAAACGGAGCAGCCGAAGAGGCAGCCCAGCCCAGATGATTGGAACAGCTCTGGCTGGTCGGAACCGGCCCAGACTTTCGGCAGTAGGACAGTAAGTCTCCTTCAGGCTGCCTCAAACTAACTGGGCTGCCCTGCTTTGGCTTCCTCGATCTCCACAGGTGTGCTGTGTTTCTCCAAAAATAAGACCTCCCCAGATAATAAGCCCAATCGGACTTTTGAGTGCATGCGCTAAAATAAGCCCTTTCTAAAAATAAGCCCTCCCTAAAAATAAGCCCTCCCCAAAAATAAGCTCTCCCTGAAAATATTTAACCACATGTGCCGCCGGTCCCCGCCATTTCCTCTGGTTAGGGTTAAGGGGACAGAGCTGGAAATCAGGTAAGACAGCAAGAGGAGCCTTGTCTTGCTTCATGCACCCCAAAGTAATAAGACCTCCCCGAAAATAAGGCCAAGCGCTTATTTCGTGGTTCAAAAAAAAATATAAGACAGGGTCTTATTTTCGGGAAAACACGGTAGTTAGAATGACATACCAGCAGATGGCAGAGTGGGACCTGCTCTGCTCAGGTTCAGAAGATTGGGATTGGGATTGGGATGGGAGACCACCTGGTGAGCCACAGCAGTAGGCTAGACTGGGAAATACAAAAAAACGCCCCGTAGGAAAGCTGGATGGTGGGTGGGAAAACTGGATGGGCCAACGTCAATCCCCAAAATCAGCCTTGGCTCATTTTCATTAGAGTGAGGTTGGAGGACATTGGGGGCAATGTCCCAGGGATAACAAGGCATTAGTGGGGCTAGTGTCCCCCTCAAACCTCTGGAAACAATATAGGAAATCCCCCTTCTTTCTTTGTTCCAGAAGTTTCTGCTCTTTCATGAGGACTAGAAACTTCCCGTTTTAAACATTTCTCTAGATTTTGCTGCTTTGTCTTCTGTTTTGTAGGTTACCACCACAGCTTCCGACAGGCAGGACTCGGACTGGAACAGCTCTGCCTGGGATCTGGAGCCGTCCTGGAGCCCCAAAAAGGGGGCAGCTACCCCCACCGACCCGCTCCCCTCCAGCCTCGGCACCAAAGCAGCTGCAGCCCATCAAGACATCAAACCAGCGAGCGATTATAACTGGGGGAGCGTGGGCTCTGGGGACAAATCCGATCCGTTTTCCTGTCTGGCTGGGAAGCCAACATCGGAGAGGCAGGTGCGTGGCGGCCCTGGGGATGCAGCCTGTGTTGGGTGGATTAAACCATGGTTAGGTTCATCATGGATTGTCGCTAAATGAATCAAGGACCATTTGTATTGCTGAAAGGGGCATAAGGGAAGGAAAGAGGCTGGGTAATTCACCTTGCTCTGAGCCAGAATGGGTTTGGGATGGATGACTAACCTGGTTGTCTGGATTCACATCACACATGAAGTTAGTTAGATACAGATGAACAGAGTTGGAAGGGACCTTGGAGGTCATCTAGTCCAACCCCCTGTCCAAGCAGGAGACCTTACACCATTTCTGACAAATGGCTCTTCTTGAAAGCCTCCAGTGATGAAGCTCCCACAACTTCTGAAGGCAACTTTTGTTCCACAGGTTGATGGTTCTCGCTTTCAGAAAATTCCTCCTTATTTCCAGGTTGAATCTCTCCTTGTTCAGTTTCCATCCATTCTTCCTTGTCTGGCCTTCAGGTGCTTTGGAGAATAGCTTGACCCCCTTCCTCCTCTCTGGGGCAGCCCCTCAAATATTGGAAGATGCTCTCCTGTCTCCCCTGGTCCTTCTCTTCACTAGACTAGCCAGGCCCAGTTCCTGCAACCGTTCATCATATGTTTTAGCCTCCAGTCCCCTCATCATCCTGGTTGCTCTTCTCTGCACTTTTTCTAGAGTCTCAACCTCTTTTTTATAGTGTGGTGACCAAAACCGGATGCAGGGCTCTAGGTGTGGCCTTACCAAGGATTTATAGAGTGGTATTAGAACCTCCCTTGATCTTGATTGTATCCAGAGGTTAATGCAGTTTAGGATTGCATTGGCTTTTTGGGCTGCTGGCTCCTATTAACTGGTTGTCCACTAAGACTCCAAGATCCCTCTCACAGTCACTGCTCTAAAGCCTTGTTTTCACCCAGTCTGTATGTGTCCGGTCAGTTAGTTTGAAATACAGCCTCAGCCTGTATTTCAACACGTCACAAACCAGGTTTTCATCTAAAGCCCATCGTACGATCCATCAGTGCGGACGTCCCTATTCCACGAATATAACCGTGGTGTCTGGTTAATCCTGGTTTGGCATGTAGCTTCACCAGCCTCCTTTGTGAAGTTAGCCATGGTGGATAGTAAACCCTGTTTCTTTGCTTAGCGTAATGTGCGGATGCAGCCACTTGAGTTTCATTCAGTAAAGCCAGGTTAAATTACTCCATGTGGGAACCTAGGCAGGGAATATCTTTGCCTGGATAAAATAGGGCTTAAAATCAACTTTTTGCTGAACCACAGGGTGTTCTCACCCAGTTCCCAAAACACGACAAACCCTCTTTAGTTAAATCAAAATATTCCTTTATTAGGAGCGCCAGCAGCCCCGGCAAAAAGTTTCTCTCTCACTGCAGGCTAACTAGTCCGGCTGGCCAGAGGTTGAACAGTTGTCTGCCACATCTATTCATCTCTGTCCCCTGCCTTTTATCCCCAGAGCTAGGGTGGGGCTTCACCAGCAGCAGTGGCTCTTCCGTCCCAAGGACCGGCCCATAGTTTTCCCCTGCTCTCCTCTCCGAGAGTTCTCCGAGAGCTGTCGTGGGTGCACCTAGGTACACCCACATTACACCAATTCTCGTCGAGCTGCACTGGCTCCCTATTGGTCTCCGGGCACAATTCAAGGTGTTGGTTATTACCTTTAAAGCCCTACATGGCTCAGGGCCAGGGTATCTTCGAGACAGCCTTCTACTGCATAGCTCCCAGCGACTGGTAAGATCCCACAGAGTTGATCTCCTCCGGGTCCCGTCAGCTAAACAATGCCGGCTGGCGGGCCCGCAGGGGAGGGCCTTCTCTGTGGTGGCCCAAGCTCTCTAGAACCAGTTACTTCCTGAGGTCCGGACCATCCCCACCCTATTGGCCTTCCGGAAAGCGGTGAAGACCTGGCTTTTCTGGCAGGCCTGGGGCCGTTGATCTCGCTCTTGTGAGATCCGGCCATGAATGATGTGAATGGGTTTTAATGTTTTTAATGTGTTTTTATAGTGATTTTTTGAGTATATTGTGAGCTGCCCTCGGTCTTCGGAGGGGGGCGGCATATAAATTGAATAAATAAATAAAATAAATAAATAAATAAAATCTCCGCCCCCTGCCTTTTATTCCCAGAGCTAGGGTGAGGCTTCACTAGCAGCGGTGGCTCCTCTGTCCCAAGGACCGGCCCATAGATTTCCACAGCTCTCCTCTCCTCTGCCTTCTGTGCATCCATACGTCAGGCACTGGACTCAGCTGTTCCTCCTCTTTCTCACCAGCCACCTCCAGACCTGGGGGCTGTTGACTCTCCATCTGAGGGCTGACGGACGGCCCAGGCTCCGTCTCTCTCTCTCTCTCTCTCTCTCTCTCTCTGCCAGCTCCATTTCCTCTTCCCCCTCGGAGCTCTCAGGTTGCCTTGACTCCTATGCCTCCTCCTCCTCTTCCTCTGATTCGGCTGCTGGAAGGGCTGGCAGACAACAGCCCACAACGCAGGGACTAGAAACACGAGAATGCAACTTCTTCTTTTCTTAAAGATTGACTGGATCACCACCATACCCTCAACCCCAAATTGTAGTGTGTACAAATGCCAGCCCAGCCTTTAAACTTGTATATTTTGTGTTTCCTTAGAAAAATGCCGACTCCCTGCGTGAATGGACCTTTGAGGAAAACTGGGCCACGCTGGACTCCGATCAAGGTACGGTGCCTTCCTATCAGTGTATTTATCCATGTAGTAAGGATGTAGTACAGGTAGTCCTCAACGTATGACCTCAACGGAGCCCAAACGTTCTGTTGGTGAGACATTTGTTAAGTGAGTTTTGTCCTGTTTTAGCAATAGCAGTAGCACTTAGACTTATATACCGCTTCACTGTGCTTTCCAGCCCTCTCTAAGCGGTTGACAGAGTCAGCCTCTTGCCCCCAACAATCTGGGTCCTCATTTTATCCACCTCGGAAGGACAGAAGGCTGAGTCAACTTTGAGCCAGTCAGGATCAAACCACTGCAATTTCATGATGATGATGATGATGCTTTGGACATCAGAGTTCCTGCATGGGAGATAAATTCTTTGGGTGTCTAATCACACGCCAAATAAAGCTGTTCTGTTCTGTTCTGTTCTGTTCTGTTCTGTTCTGTTGTTCTATTCTATTCTATTCTATTCTATTCTATTCTATTCTATTCTATTCTATTCTATTCTATTCTATTCTATTCTATTCTATTCCATTCCATTCCATTCCATTCCATTCCACTCCACTCCACTCCACTCCACTCCACTCCACTCTATTCTATTCTATTTTCTCTTCTCCTTTTCCATTCTATATATTATTCTATTCTATTCTATTCTATTCTATTTTCTCTTTTTCTCTTCTCTTCTATTTTCTCTTCTCCTTTTCTATTCTATATATTATTCTATTCTATTCTATTCTATTCTATTTTCTCTTCTCTTCTATTTTCTCTTCTCTTCTCCTTTTCCATTCTATATATTATTCTATTCTATTCTATTCAATTCTATTCAATTCTATTCTATTATCTTCCTTCTATTCTATTCTATTTTCTCTTCTCTTCCCCTCTTCCATTCTATATATTATTCTATTCTATTCTCTATTCTCTTCTTTCTCTTCTTCTATTTTTCTCTTCTCTTCTTTTCTCCTTTTCCATTCTATATATTATTCTATTCTCTCTTCTTTCTATTCTATTCTATTCTATTCTATTCTATTCTATTCTATTCTATTCTATTCTATTCTATTCTATTCTCTCTTCTCTTCCTCTCTTCTCTTCTATATATTATTCTCTTCTATTCTCTATTCTCTTCTTTCTCTTCTCTTCTATTTTCTCTTCTCCTTTTCCATTCTATATATTATTCTATTCTATTCTATTCTATTCTATTCTATTCTATTCTCTCTTCTCTTCCTCTCTTCTCTTCTATATATTATTCTCTTCTATTCTCTATTCTCTTCTTTCTCTTCTCTTCTATTTTCTCTTCTCCTTTTCCATTCTATATATTATTCTATTCTATTCTATTCTATTCTATTCTATTCTATTCTATTCTATTCTATTCTATTCTATTCTATTCTATTCTCGTTGCCATTGGGCACACTGGGAAGATGCTATTTGATCAAATCTGAAAGCTGGATCAGAGAGCATCAGTCCATCCAATGTGCCTTTGTCCAAGAGCTTCAGACTAGAACGCCCATCAATTTCTCTTCTCTTCTTTCTCTTCTAATTCTCTTCTCTTCTCTTCTCCTCTCCTCTCCTCTTCTTTATTTCTCTTCTATTCCTCTCTGTCCTGTCTACGCTCGGACAGAGTAAGCAGCCCCCCCGGCCACTTTCTCTTTCCTTTTCGGATCTGCAGGTCCCAGCAAGACGGAGCTGGCCCGGAAGAAACGAGAAGAGAGGCGCCAGGAAATAGAAGCTCGGCGAGCTGAGAAAAAGGCAGCCAAGGGACCTATGAAGTTGGGAGTCAGGAAATTGGACTGACACTCTGCCCCACGCCCTGTTCTCCCCCCCCCCCCCCCACACACACACCACGTTTGGACAGCTTGATGCCTTCAAAGAGACTGCAAGGAAGAGGCTGGAAGTTGTCTGCAACTCTGGTCCCCCAACCCAGTTTTGAAACGGAGTGGGAAATTCGGGGTTCCCTCCATCCGGTCTTGCTCGAGGTGGGGACTCACACAGTCAGGCCCACCTGTGCCACACCTTCCTTTGCAACCTGCTGGCCAATTTCTCTGGTTTCGGATAGTTAAACATGAGACTTCTGGAAGCCTTGGGGTAGGGAGTGGGGAGAGAGGATTGGATCCGTCACATGGTCTCTGTGTGCAAAGAAAATGAGAGTTTTGCACAGGGGCAAAGTACCAGGCGGAAGTGTGCATGGGTGGGTGTGCGCGTGTGAAGGTGATAATCCATGCCTGTTTCATCAGCTGACCCGTTAAGCAGAGAAATGAAATATGAATGAAAAGCTGCAAGGATTCCCACAATCCCTGGCCAATCTCTTTCTCTCTGTCTCTGTCGCTCTTTCTTTCTGTCTCTCTCACTCTCACTCTGTCTCTCTTGTCTCTTTCTGTCTCTCTCATTGTCTCTGTCTTGTCTATTTTTCACTCTTTCTCTGTCTTTTTCTCTTCTGTATCTCTGTGTCTCTCTTCCTCAGTCTCTTTCTGTCTGTCTGTTTCTCTTTCTTTCTCTGTGTCTCTTCCTCAGTCTCTTTCTCTCTGTCTCTGTCGCTCTTTCTTTCTGTCTCTCTCACTCTCACTCTCTGTCTCTCTTGTCTGTCTCTCTTTCTCATTGTCTCTGTCTTTTTGTCTCTTTTTCACTCTTTCTCTCTTTTCCTCTTTTCTGTATCTCTCTGTGTCTCTCTTCCTCAGTCTCTCTTTCTCTTTCTGTCTGTCTCTGTTTCTCTGTCTCTTTTTCCCTTTTTCACTGTCTTTTTCTCTCTTTCTTTGTGTCTCTTCCTCAGTCTCTTTCTCTATGTCTTTGTCCCTCTGCCTCTTTTTCTCTCTCTGTCTTTATCTATCTGTCTCTGTGTCTCTTCCTCAGTCTCTCTCTCTCTCTTTTTCACTTTTTCTGTCTTGTCTTTTTCTCTCTTTCTTTCTGTCTCTCTCTTCCTCAGTCTGTCATTCTTTCCCTCTTTGTCCCTCTGTCTCTTTCTCTATTTTTCACTCTCTCTTTCGCCATCTGTGTCTCTCTGTCTCCTTCTGTCTTTCTGTGTCTCTTTCTCTCTTTCTCAAGGTCTTTCTTTCTCTGTCTCTCCCTCTCTTTCTGTCCCTGTCTTTCTGTCTCTCCCCTCTCCCTGCAAACTAAACACCTGCCTTCGCTTGGCGTGGCAAACTTGGTTAAACTTGGCTTCATCCTTGGGTGGCTTTTGCCTGCAAAGTGCAGCTGCCTCGGTGTGATAGTTTGCAAATCTGGAAAACGGGTTAATTCTAAGAAGGAAAAAGGGGTGCATTTCCTACTCCCCTCCGGGATAAATTTTGCAATTTGGCTGGTTTTCGGCAATCAGGTTGCCGAAGGGGGAGGTATATTTTGGTTTTCTCCCTCAGGGCTACTGAGAATTACAGCTGAGGTGAGGTAGGGTGGGGAGGAACGAGAATCTCAATCCCTCTCGTGTTTTTTTTTTCTTTTAGTAAAATAGCTTGAAAGCGACTTTAGGAGATGGTTTGGCGCAATTATTTTACTGCTTTTACAACCTGATGAAAACTACACACTTGATTCAAAGGTCTGGGCTGAAACCAGGCAAGGAAAAACATCCTCAACCTTCTGTTACTTCTCACGTTACTCCGGAACTATTTCAAGAAAAAAGCCCTTCAGGCAGTTAATGTAATATATATATATATATATATTTTAATGTGCATTCACCCAGAGAGGTTAGACCTCCTCCTGTTTAGGATATGGCTGGAAATAGCTTAGCTTTTTTTTTTTTTTTTTTAAGTAAACATTAAAAGGGTCTTTAAAAGTGTCCTGACCAAAAGTCCTGACTCCATGGCTATTTGTGCAACAAGCAGGACAGGAGAAGAATTGGTGTCAGCAGTGGGATCCACAAAGCAGCAGTTTCGGTTTCCTCCAAGGTTCACAGATCTCCTGAGGGGGTAGTGCACGAGGGACACGGATCCGCTGTCCCACCGTAGGATTAAGTGCAGCACAGGTGCAGCTTTCCTGCAGCAGACCCGGAATCCAGCTGCTGCCCATCCTTCCTCTCCTCCCTCCCTAGATAGCAACAAGCAGGCACATCAAACGAGCTGGATGTTCTGTTGCAAACTGGCACCGGCGTACTTGTTTCGCATGTGGTGAGGCTGGGCACCGGCACCCCCGGGGCCCTCCTGTCATGTGGTGCTGGTGCTCCTTGGGCTGGACGGAAGACTGGAATCCGAGACCTATTGTGGGGAAAAAAAGCGAGATCTTAAAAGAAGGAACCAATCTGGGTTGTATTTTAGAGAAGAAACTCCAACGGAAAGAGAATAACGAGTTGGAAGGGACCTTGGAGGCCTTCTAGTCTAACCCGCTACACAAGCAGGAAACCCTAGACCAGTGATGGCTCACCTTTTTGCCATTGCGTGCCAGGAAGGGGTGGGGTGGGGGAAGTTTGCCCGTGCATGTGCCCACACCCATAATTCTATGTGCCCCGCCACGCACATGCGAGCGCGACCCCCCACTCCTGGCACGCATTTGCCCGGTAGGCCCATTTTTCTTTCTCACCTGACTCCAGATCCTTTCTATGCGTCTGGGGAGGGCGAAAACAGCCTTCCCCACTCCCTCGGAGGCCGGAAGTTGAGAAACGGGCCATTTCGGGCCTCCGAGGGGGTGGGGAAGGCTGTTTTCACCCTCCCCAGATGCATAGAGAGGATCTGGAGCCAGGGAGAAAGAAAAACGGGCCTTCCCCTGCCCCCCCAGGCCCTCTTCTGGTGGGCCCAAAAGGGCCGAAAATCAGCTGACAGCTGAGCTGGTGTGCCAGGCAATATGACTCCGCTAGACGATGGCGAACCTATGGCACGAGTGCCTGAAGTGGCGCGTGGAGCCATGTCGCCTGGCACGCCTGGCGTCACCCGTTCCTCTTCCGGGTTTCTGGCGCAGCTGTGCATGCGATGATCAGCTGGCCTTACTGAGTGTGGCAAGTCCTGGAAACTGGAAGAGCCGGCCAGTTGATCGTGTCGTGTTCGTGCGTGCCAGAAACCTGGAAGACTAGCTGGCCGGCATTCATGCGCGCACCGGAAACCAGAAGTTCATTTTCGGGTGCACGCATGTGCCCCGGACAGCTCCTCTTCCGGGTTGAGGCCCAGCACGCACGCACTCCCTTTTCGACAGTTGGTGCCAAAAAGGTTCGCCATCACTGCCCTAGACCAGGGGTGTCAATCTCGATTTCCTTGAGGGCCACATCAAGGTTGTGTTTGACCTGGGAGGGCTGGGGGCGTGGCGTGGCCATGGTGAGTGTGGCAGGGGGCATGGGTGTGGCACGAGACTAGTGGCGGGGGCACCTGTGGTGGCCAAGTGCTAAGGCAGAACTTCCCTGAGACCCACCCTCTCATAATCTCCTTCCTTTTCCTCTTTTTCCTTCCCTCTTCCTTCTCCTTTCTTCTTCCTTCCCCTCTTTCCTTATTTTTCCTTCTTTGCTCTCTTCCCATCTTCCCTTCTTTTTCTTTCTTTGTCTTTCCTGTTTCCCTTAAGAATAGAATAGAATAGAATGGAGTAGAATAGAATAGAATGAGAGAATGGAATGGGAAATGGAAGGGAAGGGAAGGGAAGGGAAGGGAAGAGAAGAATATACAGAAGAGAAGAGAATATACAGAATTAGAATAGAATAGAATAGAATAGAGAGAATAGAATGAGAGAATGGAATAGGAAATGGAAGGGAAGGGAAGAGAAGAATATACAGAAGAGAAGAGAATATACAGAATTAGAATAGAATAGAATAGAGAGAATAGAATGAGAGAATGGAATGGGAAATGGAAGGGAAGGGAAGAGAAGAATATACAGAAGAGAAGAGAATATACAGAATTAGAATAGAAGAATAGAATAGAATAGAATAGAATAGAATAGAATAGAATAGAATAGAATAGAATTCTTTATTGGCCAAGTGTAATTAGATACACAAGGAATTTGTCTTTGGTGCATACGCTCTCAGTGCACATAAAAAGAAAAGATAAATTTGTCAAGAATCATAAGGTACAACACTTAATGATAGTCATAGGGTACAAATGAGCAATCAGGAAACAATATATTTAAATTGTAAGGATACCAGCAACAAAATTATGGTCATAAGTGGGAGGAGATGGGTGATGGGAACGATGAGAAGATTAATAGTAGTGCAGACTTAGTGAATAGTTTGACAGTGTTGAGGGAATTATTTGTTTAGCAGAGTGATGGCGTTCGGGAAAAAACTGTCCTTGTGTCTAGTTATTCTGGTGTGCAGTGCCCTATAGCGTAGTTTTGAGGGTAGGAGTTGAAACAGTTTATGTCCAGGATTTGAGGGGTCTGTAAATATTTTCACAGTCCTCTTTTTGACTCGTGCAGTAGACAGGTCCTCCATGGAAGGCAGGTTGGTAGTCATGTTTTTTTCTGCAGTTCTAATTATCCTCTGAAGTCTCTGTCCGTCTTGTAGGGTTGCAGAACCAAACCAGAGTTATGGAGGTGCAGATGACAGACTCAATCATTCCTCTGTAGAATCCTGTCCCTTCTTGGATGCTCAAATGCAAAAGGGGAAGAAACATTTCTCCTTTTTTTGTTTGTTTGTTTGTTTTGATAGCCCTCTGCCAGCAAAAATGGAGCTGGGGGGGGGGGGGGTATTGTGTGCAGTCCTCCGTGCCCCTTTCTCGGTCTGTACAGCCTCCTGCAGCCCTCTGCCAGCAAAAACAGATCCCGTGGGGGCCACACACGCCCCCCCCCAAGCTCCCTTTTCATTGGCAGAGACAAAGGGGGTCGGTCCAGGCCTGTTTCCAGGCCGGCACTATGGGCCAGATCTAAGCACCCCAAGGTCTGGATCCGGTCTTGGACCTTGAGATTGATACCCCTGGCTAAACATTCCCAATTCCTGCAATCCCTCAAACGCTAGAATATCTGCTCTCCTGTCTCCCCTGGTCCTTCTCTTCACTAGACTAGCCATGCCCAGTTCCTGCAACCGTCCACCGTCTGTTTTGGCCTCCATCATCATCCTGGTTGCTCTTCTCTGCACCCTTTCTAGAGTCTCCACATCTTTTCTATATTGTGATGACCAAAACTGGATGCAGGATTCTAGGTGTGGCCTTACTAAGGCTTTGTAAAGTGTTACTAGTAATCTTATGTGTGATCTCGATTCTGTCCCTCTTGTTAATGCAGCCTAGGATTGCGTTGGCTTTTTTTGACAGCTCGGCTCAACCACCTTCAAACGCACTTGGGGCATGTCAAGAAAACCCCACCCCCGGTTCCGCGCTCCCAGTTTCCATTTTTCCCGTCCCTTACCTCTCCCAGTGACGAAACAGCGGAGAAGAGAGACTGCGGAGACACCGAAGAGTTGTCAGAGATTGAACTGGCTGATTTGAGTCTTACTGTGTGATGAGAAAACAGAGGAGGCAATTAGCAAGAGGCTGCAGGAGATGCTTTTTTCCAAGAGAGGTGAATTTAGAATAGAAATAGAAGAGAAGAGAATAAAATAGAGGAGAGGAGAGGAACGGAACGGAACGGAACAACAGAACAGAATAGAATCAGAAAGTGGAAGGAACCTTGGAGGTCTTTTAGTCCAGCCCCCTGCTCCAGCAGGAGATCGTATACCATTTCAGATAAGTGATTATCTAGTCTCTTTTTAAAAACCTCCAGTGATGGAGCATTCACAACTACTAGTAGCAAGCTGTTCCACTGGTTAATTGTCCTCACTGTTAGGAAGTTTCTCCTGAATTCCAGGTTCCTTCTCTGTTTGGTTAGTTTCCATCTATTGTTTCTTGTCTTGCTTTCTGGTGCTTTGGAGAATCATTTGACCCCCTCCTCTTCTTTGGGGCAGCCCCTCAAATACTGGAAGGCTGCTATTCTAATAGGAAATCCTTCATAAAAGTTATTGCATTACATTCTGGATTAAATTATCTTTCCATTGATATATAATTTTATGGTACTACCCCCCCCCCCCCCCAAAAAAAGTGGTGTTCTTAGCTAGTTTTAGAAAATACACTTTTCCCAAAAGGTTTCCACACTTTTGGCCACTAACTGTAGAAGGACACTGAAAATAATGACTTAGGATCATTTTTCACGCTTATCACCGCTTCAGTGTCCGTATAGACACCTGATCCAAAATCAGACGCTGGGCAACTGGCTCACATTTATGACGGTCGCCCTGTCCCAGGGTCACACGATTTTCCTTTTGCAACCTTTCTGACAAGCCAAGGGGGAAGCCAGATTCATTTTGCGACCTTTCTTGCCACCATTGTTAAGCGAAGCGTTCCGGTTTGTTAGGTTAATCACCCAACCGTGTGACTAACCTAACAAACCGCAACGTTTCACTTAACAGCGGTGCCAAGAAAGGTCGCAAAATGGGGCAAAACTCACTTAGCAACGGAAATTTTGGGCTCCACTGTGGTCGTAAGTCGAGGACTGCCCGTATTCCCCACCCCGCTGCTCCAGGACCCCTTAAAAGCCCCTCCACACACATCCCAAGTGGCCCTTGTTTCCCAGGGTGCTTCTTACGTGAGGAAACAGACCCCAAAGGGGTCCCGTTGTGGCCCTCAGGCGATGGCCGCCGTATCTCGGAGAGGCTACTGCAGCGCATTCGGACATCGGCCTCCCGCCTCTTCTCTTCCTGCGCCTGGAAGTAGGGTTAAGAAGTAGGGTGGAGAATAAACAATGTTGGATTGGAAGGACTCCTGACTGAATTATCTACAGCAGCAGTTTAAGAAACGCTCCATTTTTGCATGCGGAATAAACCATAATTTTAAGACCGATCAATCACAATAGACCAGGAAGGGACCTTGGAGGTCTTCTAGTCCAGCCCCCTGCTCAAGCAGGAAACCCTATACAATTTGGGACAAGTGGCTGTCCTTAAAAGCCTCCACTGATGGAGCATCCACAATTTCTGGTGGCAAGTTGTTCCACTGGTTAACTGTCCTCACTGTTAGGAAATTTCTCCTTAATTCCAGGTTGAATCTCTCTTGGATTAGTTTCCATCCATTGTTTCTTGTCCTGCCTTCTGGTGCTTTGGAAAATAAATTGACCCCCTTCTCTTTGGGGCAGCCCCTCAAATACTGGAAGACTGATATCATGTCACCCCTAATTCTTCTTTTCTCTAGACTAGCCAGACCCAATTCCTGCAACCGTTCTTCGTACGTTTTGGTCTCCAGGCCTTGGATTTTTATTATTTATGTATTTTTTTTTATTAATTTGATTTATATGCCGCCCTTCTCCGGAGACTCAGGGCAGCTTACAATGCGTTAAGCAATAGCCTTCATACTTTTGTATATTTTATACAAAGTCAGCTTATTGCCCCCACAAACTGGGTCCTCATTTCACCTACCTTAGAAAGGATGGAAGGCTGAGTCAACCTTGAGCCTTGGCGAGATTCGAACCAGCAGAAATTGCAGGCAGCTGTGTTAATGACAGGGTGCACCAAACCACTGTACTATCAAGGCTCTTAGTCATCTTAGTCATTGGATCATCTTAGTCGCTCTTCTTTGCACTTTTTTTCCCCAAACTCTCAACAACTTTTTGTAACGTGGGGACCAAAACTGGATGCAGTATTCCAGGCAGTGGTGAAATCCTCCGTGGGTTTGCCACCAGTGGCAAACACATGTGTGCATGCAATGTGCACCAAATGTGCACGGAAAAAGGAGCCGTTTGAAGGTAAGTAGAACAGCGAGGGGGGGAAACAGCTGTGCCGCGCAATTTAGAAATATAAATCCCGTGGCACAGCTGATGGTCGGAAAGCTGTTTTTTTTTAAATACTGAATCGGTAGTTTTTATTACTACGTAGCATTTCACCCCTGATTCCAGATGTGGCCTTACCAAGGTTTTGTAAAGCAGTACTAATACTTCAGGTGATTTCGATTCGATGCCTAACGGGGCGTAGATCATAATGGGGCAGCATTTCCTTTTGCTGGGGCTGCAAAGCTGAAGAATTGCAGGCTGGTTTGCTTACCAAACCATCATTTGGCTCATTGTGGGTTTGGCACAATCATGGTCCTAGACCAGCTGTTCTCAAATATTTTGGACTTGGGGGGGGGGAACCTCTTTGCATTCTTTAAAACGATGGGAGGATCCCCAAAAGCGTTGGTTCATTTTATCTATTGATTAGAAATAGAAACTGAAATGTTTTAAAAATGTTTCTTTGACTTTGGGGGTGCCCAGGAGCCTCCAAACCACACTTTGAAGAGCACCGGCCTAGGCGATTATAATATAATATGTTTATAATAAACTGTGGCTTGTGTATTACAGCTATTGGTTTCGCCTCTGGCATTAAGTCAGGAGGGCACAAAACATGATTTGTTTTTTGTGGCGCCCCTAGATTTCCCATAATGTGGGGGCCAAACTTTGCAAGCCCTTTGCTTCCATGGGTGGGGCTGTTTTAACAGGCAAATGGCACCTAGAGTTGCACAGCTGCAATTATTCTGGTTTCCCACACACAACCATCACAGTCAAACGTGAGCTGACTTGTGTTGTGGCTTGGCGCAACACACCCTGACTGAACCACTGGATCAGCTGCCTGATCCGACGGGGAGGGAGGCTGGTGAGAGATTGGGAGAAGGGAGAAATCAGCCGTGTCATGCCCCCGTCGGAGCCTGAATCTGCGGAGGCTGATGGAGGTTGAGTGGGCAGCTTGGGAGGAAAATGGGGAGGAGCAGGGGCAGTCAGGCCAGGGCCTTTCAGGATTGGGACGGCTTGTAGGCAGGGAGGAATAGGGGCAGGATGAAAATGAGAGACAGAGCTCAGGTGAGGAGCAAGGACCATCCCCTCCTGATCCTCGAGCACGGAGAGTGGAGAGAAGGCAGGAACAGCATAGACTAACCCAGCTACTCAGGGGGAGAGCGCCCCCAGTGGTGAAATCTAAAATTTGTTGCTACCGGTTCTGTGGGCATGCCTTGGTGGTGGTGGGGTAATGTGACTGGGTGGGCGTGGCCAATTAAAAAAAAATTAAACCATTTTTTCTACAACCTCTTCTAAAACCCTTTTTAAAAAGCCTCTGCCGATCAGGCAACTCATCTTGGATCGTCGGAGGCATTTAAAAGAAAAAAGGGGTTTTTTTCTTTTAAAAGCCTTTGACGATCCCAGCTGAGCCGCGCGATCATCAGAGGCTTTTATTTTTTTTTACTTTTAAAAACATTTTTTCTACAACCTCTTCGGCCAAAAAAATGCTTTTAAAAGTAAAAAAAAAAAAAATGCTCAGCTGGGCATGGGGGGTGGGTGGGTGGGGGCAGGGATTTTTGCTACCGGTTCTCTGAACCACCCACCTCCATCGCTACACAGGCGATCCGGTCCGAACCGGGAGTATTTCACCCCGAGCACCCCGCTCCTCTTCACAAGGCACACCTGGGGACTGAGACTTAAGGAGACGCTGTGGGGAGGGGCATTCATTGGGAAGAAACACTGAATTCCTGGAGTGTTGAGTGCCGACGTTTGAACTTTCTTGGATTGCTTGCATTCTTTCTGGATTTCTTGGCTTTGCAGCCGCGATGCTCACAGCATTGGGATGGACTATTTGCATCCAGAGGCTGCTTGAGGTTTGTGTGTGTGTCATCACTTTGCTCTGGGACTTGCCAGAAACGTGGGAGCATTTGGGGAAATTTGGAGCAATAAAGGGGCGGTTTGAACTGCCAGCTGCCTGTGTTACACCTTTGTGCCTTGTCATCACAGTTGTGGTCCCCAACCTTTCCAGCCTTGGGTGGAGAGGATATGGTTCCGTGTGAACGGCAGGTGAAAATGTGCACCTGCCCTTGCATGGACCGGTTCCAAATGGGCTACAGCCCAGTACTGGCCCATAGGTTGGGGATCCCTGATGCAAAGGGTAGCAGAACCGCTTTTACTCACCAAGTGTAGATCCTGTAGTTGATGCTGCTTTTCGCTCGGTCCGACGTGGACCAGGTGATTGAAGTTACTCGGGGAAGAGATGAGCCTGGCGCGGAGACTGGGGTTATGCATCATCTCTCTGTGAGGGACAGAGGAGGGGCAGTGCCTAGCACGGGGCACCCTGCTCAGAGGTGCCAGCCAGCTGGCAGCAGATCAAAGCCACACAACTCCCTGAGATACTTCCTGGCTGGGTTCACACAACCGTCTTAACTTGCTCCCTCCATCTATCTTCCGGCACAACTTATGACGGAGCTCGGGACTAGAATTTCCATTGGTAAGCGATGCAGAATTATTTCTTTATTTAGCATACCGGTAGTCCTCAATTTAGGACAACTAAACCCCAAAATGTCTGCTGACGATCGAGACGGTTAAGTGAATTTAGTCCCATTTTACGACCTTCCTCGTCGCAATTGTTAAGTGAAGCACTGCTATTGTGAAGTTGGTAACACAGTTATGAAGTGAATCTGGTTTCCCCATTGACTTTGCTTGTCAGAAGGTCGGAAAAGGGGATCAAGTAACAACCCCCCCCCCCCCGGGGACACTGATACTGTCACAAGTACATGCCAGTTGCCAAGCATCTGAATTTTTTGGTCACGTGACCATGGGGATGTTGCAATGGCCGTTAAGTGTGGAAAAATGGTCATAAGCAGGGGTGGGCTTCAAATTTTTTTTTGCAAGGGGTTCTCTGCCTGGTTGCTGGGTGGGCGTGGCCATGGTGGGTGTGGCCTAGTCGGCTTTCTGCATCGTGGTGGTGGGGGGCATTTTTGCCCTCCCCAGGCTCCGGGAGGGTTTTTTTGAGCCGCCGGGAGGGCAAAAATGGCCTCCCCAGGCTCCTGAGGCCTGTTTTTGGCCTTCCCGAAATTCCGGTAGGCCTGTTTTTCACCCTCCCCGAGCCTCCGCGCGCGCCCTGCACTTCCCTGCATTTAAAAGGGGCCGCGTGGGGACTCCTGGGAGGGGAGGGCCAGGGTGGGCGGGGCCAGCCAGGAGTGGGATTTGGGGGTTCTCAGAGCTGCACAGAATCTTAGCTAGAGGTTCTCCCGAATCCCCAGCAGCCTATTCCTGGTCATAAGTCCCTTTTTTCAGTGCCATTGTAACTGAACAGTAAATAATCTCTTGTTAAGTCGAGGACTACCTGTGAAGCAATATTTGTGGTAAGCTAGAGAGTCGCCTTGTGGTGAGATGGGTGGCGAACAAATTTAATAAATAATAAATAAGAATAAAGATATCCAGCCATTTGGATTTGCATAATATGCTGATCCACATCAAAATTAACCAGGATTTCAATTAACCAAAAGTGGAAACTTTTCGTTAATTGAGGTAAAACGAGAACGGCACCGGATTTTGCGACAGCTTGTGTAACTTCTGAATAGCGGCGGTCAGAAAATCCCCGGGCTGCCCCTCTCTAATCAGCCTCACCTCCTCTGATGTTGCCGCTCCTCCTCAGAGATCCGGAAAGAGAAGCACCGCTTGTGTCTAGTCCTCATGAGGTACCGCCGGCTGTTATCAGTGGTCTGGGGGATTTCAAACTCATCCTGGTCTGGAGAAGGACAGGAAATTCAGGCTCCTCACATCAAATTTAGATTTGCACAGTGCACTGATGTTAGCGAGACTGATTTAATTAAGAGAATAACAGAGTTGGAAGGGACCTCGTAGGTCATCTAGTCCAACCCCCAGCCCAAGCAGGAGACCCTACACCATTTCTGACCAATGGCAGCCCAGTCTCTTCTTGGAAGCCTCCAATGATGAAGCTCCCACAACATCTGAAGGCAACTTCTGTTCCATGGGTTGATTGTTCTCACTGTCAGGAAATTTCTCCTTATTTCTAGGTTGAATCTCTCCTTGGTCAGTTTCCATCCATTATTCCTTCTCTGGCCTTCAGGTGCTTTGGAGAATAGCCTGACCCCCTTCCTCCTCTCTGTGGCAGCCCCTCAAATACTGGAAGATGCTCTCCTGTCTCCCCTGGTCCTTCTCTTCACTAGACTAGACATACCCCAGCTCCTGCAATCATCCATCGTATGTTTTAACCTCCAGTCCCCTCATCATCCTGGTTGCTCTTCTCTGCACTTTTTCTAGAGTCTCCACATCTTTTTTATAGTTTGGTGACCAAAACTGGATGCAAGACTCTAGGTGTGGCCTTACTAAGGCTTCATAGAGTGGGATTAGGACCTCTTGGCTAGTTGGTTAGTCTCAGATGCAGCGCAATCTTAATAAACCTGTGTTTTATTGCAATTTTAATGTGAATTTTAAATTTATAAATACAGGTGGTCCTTGACTTCTGATCACAGTTGAGCCCCAAAATTTCTGCTGCTAAGTGAGACATTGTTTAAGTGAGTTTTGCCCCATTTTAGGACCTTTCTTGTCGTAGTTGTTAAGCAAATCAGTGCAGTTGATAATTTAGACACCCGGTTGTTAAGTGAATCTGGCATCTCTGTTGACTTTGCTTGCCAGAAGGTCGCAAAAGGGAATCACATGAACTTGAGACACAGCAACCGTCATAAATATGAATCACTTGCCAAGCATCTGAATTTTGATCACATGACCCTGGGGATGCTGCAATGGTCATAAGTGTGAAAAACGGTCATAAGTCAACTTTTTCAGTGCCCTTGTAACTTTGAACTGTCACCGAATGAAGTATTGTAAGTCGAGGATTATCTGTATATATCAATGGTGAAATCCAAATTTTTTTACTACCGTTTCTGTGAGCGTGGCAGGGGAAGAATACTGCAAAATCTCCATTCCCTCCCCACTTCTGGGGGCTGGATACTGCAAAATCCCCATTCCCACCCTACTCCAGGGGAAGGATACTGCAAAATCACCACTCCCTCCCTACTCCTAGGGGAAGGATAGTGCAAAATCCCCATTCCCACCCTACTCCAGGGGAAGGATACTGCAAAATCACCACTCCCTCCCTACTCCTAGGGGAAGGATACTGCAAAATCTCCATTCCCACCCCACTCTGGGCCAGCCAGAGGTGGCATTTGCTGGTTCTCCGAACTACTCACAATTTCCGCTACCAGTTCTCCAGAACCTGTCACAACCTGCTGGATTTCACCTCTGAGATATATATATATATATATGTAGGTCTTTGGTTATTCGGGTCTTCTCCCACGTAAAATTGGAAGTGTCTTGGCGACGTTTTGACGAAGTCTCATTTGTCATCTTCAGGCTGGTGTTCTCGGCTTCGTGCTTCCAGGAGCAAAGAACACGAAGCCGAGAACACCAGCCTGAAGATGACGAATGAGACTTCGTCAAAACGTTGCCAAAACCCGAGCAAAACTCAAGCAATTAACCTGAGCAAAACTCAAGCAATTTAAAGAAAAGTTACAGCAGGAAAGACAAGATGAAAAGGAGGCAAAGGCGATACAAGAGACTGGGACCGTGGGGAATGCAGGACAGAAGATTTCGGATGAAATCCGATTATTCTGTTCTTGGCTCCAGAAAGAGAATAATGATGATTAAATATTTATCTTGGAATGTGAATGGGTTGAATGCAACACAGAAAAGGAAGAAAGTATTTGCATATTTAAAACAACATAATAATGACATAATTTGTTTACAAGAAACGCATATTACAGTTCAAGATCAAAATTATTTGAAAAATTCCAAATTAGGAACACATTTTATATCCTCAACTAACCAAAAAAAGAATGGTGTGGTTATTTATGTAAATAAAAAATTAACAGCCAAACTTATAGAAGCTGATCAAGATGGCAGGTTTGTAGCAATTGAATTACTTTCTGCTAATAGTCAAATTCTTTTGATAGGAATTTATGCTCCCAATCAACAACAGGATTATTTTTATAAAATGCTACATACTAAAATACTACAATGGGATTATAGATCTATTTTAATTATGGGAGATTGGAATGGAGTAATTGATTCTAAATTAGATAAAAAGACTTTGGCGAAGTCAAGGATTAGACTACCACAGACTTTCTTTGATATGAAAGAAGATCTGGAGTTAAAAGATATTTGGAGAATACATAACCCAAAAGAACTGGATTATACTTTCTTCTCTGATAGACATAGATCCTTCTCTAGGATTGATTTCATTTTGTTGTCAGATGACTTACTTGTTAGGACAAAAAGAACAAAGATTCTGCCAAGAACTTTGACTGATCATAGCCCAGTGTGGATAGAAATTGAGACATGCAAGACTGAGAGACGCTCTTGGAGATTAAATGAAAACTTGTTCAGATATGAAAAAAATATAATAGAACTTAAAAAGTATTTGAAAGAGTTTTTTGAAATGAATTTGAATAAAGGCACCCCAATGGAAATTGTGTGGGACGCAAGCAAAGCTTACATGAGAGGGGTGCTTATTCATATGAACTCTAAACATAGATTGATCCGACAAAAGAAAAGACTGGAATTGGAAGCAGAAATAAAGAACAAAGAACAGTTACTTATCAAAAACCCAACAGATGAAAGAATACGTGGTGTCATAAAACTTTTGAAAGATCAATTTCAAATGCTTATAGCGGAACAAGTTGCAACAAATTTACAATATGCGAAGCATAATACATTCTGCAACGCCAATAAACCGGGCAGGTGGTTGGCCTACACATTGAGGAAGAAACAGAGCATACGGACTATTGATAGTATCGATATCGGAGGGAAAGAAGTTGTTCAACAGAAATTAATTAAAGAAGCCTTTCTTGAATATTACACTAAACTATATGCCAGAGAGGAGGTGCAGAATGGACTTATAGAAAAATATTTAGACAACAAAAGAGTTACAAAAATTACTGAGCAACAAAAGGAAAGAATGAATTATCCTCTAACAGAGGAGGAGATAATAGCAGCAATAAAACAATTAAAAACAGCTAAAGCTCTTGGAACGGATGGTCTGACTGCAGTGTACTATAAAACTTTGCAGGCAGAAATGGTGGAACAACTTAGACTTATTTTGTAATATACAACAAGGGGGAAAAGTACCCCCATCATGGACTACAGCTTACATTTCTTTGATACCAAAAGAACAAGCAGGTCCCAAAAAACCGGAGAATTACAGACCAATATCTCTTTTGAATACGGACTATAAAATTTATGCAAAAGTACTAGCCAACAGATTGATGCCAGTAATTCAAAAAGTGATCCATGATGACCAAGCGGGATTTATTGAGGGTAGGCATATGAATGACAATGTAAGGCAAGTAATAGATTTATTGGAATATCTTGAGAAGAATAAACAGATCCCTGCAGTGCTGGTTTTTCTGGATGCAGAGAAGGGCTTTGATAAAGTGGACTGGAATTTTCTATTAAGACTTTAAAAAAGATGGACTTTGGGGACCAATTTATACAGGCGGTCTCAGCAATTTATCAAGAGCAAAAGGCTCAGTTTATTATTAATGGAAGTTTGACAACAGAGTTCAAAATCGAAAAAGGAACAAGACAGGGATGTCCGTTGTCCCCATTGTTGTTTATTTTAACACTAGAAGTCTTGTTAAACACAATAAGGGACTCTAATACCTTGAAAGGTATAATGATAAGGCAAGAGGATTACAGAATAAAGGCATTTGCAGATGATCTGGTTGTTACCCTAACACAGCCAATGGAATCAATAATCCAGATGAAGGACATTATACAAGACTATGGTAAAGTTTCAGGTTTTAGATTGAACCAGAAAAAAACCAAGATGATAGTCAAAAATATGACACAAGATCGTAAACACGAGCTCGAAAGGAGGGCAGGTTTTGAGATTGTACCAAAGGTAAAATATCTAGGAGTTCAGGTTGCAGAATCAAATATGAAATTGTTTCAAAATAATTATGAGGTGTTGTGGCGAGAGGTGCAAAAAGACATGGAGACTTGGAAAAAACTGCAGCTGTCTTTACTTGGAAGAATAGCAGCAGTTAAGATGAATATTTTGCCAAGATTTCTCTTTTTGTTTCAAATGATTCCGGTGCTTAAAAATGATAAACAACTAAAAGTATGGCAAACTGGAGTCAACAAGTTTGTCTGGAACGAGAAAAAACCAAGAGTAAAATTGAAAATTATGCAAGATGTGCCAGAAAGGGGAGGTCTTAAACTTCCAAACCTACAGTTATATTATGATGCAGCAGCTTTGACTTTAGCAAGTGATTGGTTTGGAGGAAAAAAGACTGGAATATTAAATGCAGAAAGTTTTGATTTGGAATTTGGATGGCACGCTTACTTATTTTATGACAACAAAGTGGATAAAGCATTTAAAAGCCACATACTTAGAGATTCTTTGTTGAGAGTTTGGAAGAAGCACCGACTCAAATGGGATTATAAAATACCGCTATGGCTGGATCTTGGTCATACTTTGTGGAATACAAATATAATGTCACTCGGGGGGGTTTTATACAAAGAGGTTCTTTTTACAGATGCGGGCAGATGGCAGCTGAAGACATTACAGACATTGTTGGCTGAAGGGATTAATCTAACTTGGTTACAATATAATCAATTGCAATTGAGATGGAAAGAGGACCAAAAAACTGGTATTATGATGTATGAGGAAGAATTGGTCAGACACATAAAAGAGAAAGGTCCAATGCATATTAAAAGACTTTATAATGCTTTGTTAGAAAGGGATTCAGAAACTGAATTAGTTAAAGATTGTATGATTAAGTGGGCACAAAATTTTGAGGAACCAGTGATGTTGGAAACATGGGAAAAAATTTGGGTTCAGAATGTTAAATTTACACAGTCGCAGAATTTGAGGGAAAATTTTTATAAAATGTTTTACAGATGGCATTTAGACCCCAAAAAATTGTCGTGTATGTACCCTAATGTGCAGCCTAAATGTTGGAGATGTGATTGTCTAGATGCTACATATTATCATGTTTGGTGGACCTGTAAGAAAGTCAAGGCTTTTTGGATAAAAATTTGGTGGGTCATGCAGAATGTTCTGAAGAAAAAAATTCAATTTTCTCCACAATTGTTTTTACTGGGTATAGTTAAGGGTTTTACATTGGGTGAAACAAAACTGATATTGCATATGATAACAGCAGCAAGATTGTTGATAGGTAAATACTGGAAAAATGAAGCGCTGCCCACGATTGAGGAATGGACTTTGAAGATGGCCAGTTTTGCAGAGATGGCGAAGATTTCAGCATATCTAAAAGATTGTTCACAAGAGACTTATGAATGGGAATGGAAGAGGTGGATAGATTATGTTCAGAACAAATATCAAACCAGGAAGTATCAAATAGCTTTTATTTGAAAATGTTATATTAAGATAGAAATATTTTAAGGTAATGAGGATGAAAAATTTATTTGAAAATGTTATATTAAGATAGAAATATTTTAAGGTAATGAGGATGAAAATTTATTTGAAAATGTTATATTAAGATAGAAATAGGTTAATGTAAGGAAGATGAAAATTTATAAGGGGGAGGGAGGGGTTCAAGTTTTATATACAAAGGAGGGTTTTTCCTTTTACTTGATATGAGTATAATGTGTGGAAGTCTGGGGGGGAGGGGAGGGTTAGGGTGGGTTAGGGAGGTTGGGAAGTTTGGGGTGGGATGAGGGGGGGAAAAAAGGGGTGAAAATGTAATTGTAAAACTTTTGCAATAAAAAAAAAAAACACGTTGCCAAGACACTTCCAATTTTACGTGGGAGAAGACCCGAATAACCAAAGACCTACATACAAACACCCGCAAAAACCTGAGAAAACAAATATATATATATATATATATGTATGTATGTGTATATATATATATGTGTGTGTACATATATATGTAT
The DNA here is from genome assembly GCA_022577455.1 of Arizona elegans. Classification (NCBI taxonomy): domain Eukaryota; kingdom Metazoa; phylum Chordata; class Lepidosauria; order Squamata; family Colubridae; genus Arizona; species Arizona elegans. Next base: position 4,865,225 of record JAKOOJ010000027.1, read on the forward strand.
GTGTGTGTGTGTGTGTGTGTGTGTGTGTATATATATATATATATGCATATTCTTTCTAGCCAGGTTTTACCTACGTAAGCTAGGTTGTTCTGCAGCTCTGACTGTGTGAAAGCTGCAGAACAACCTAGCTTACGTAGGTAAAACCTGGCTAGAAAGAATATGCACATAAAAGCCTACGAAAAACAGAAAAAGACATATATATATATATATTTGTTTTCTGGTTTCATTTTAATATATTTTTCTGGTTTCATTTTAATATAAACCGCCCAGTGAGATGGATGGCAAGCAAATTTAATAAATAAATAAATAAATCTGCGGATCCACAAAATAATTGCATTTAGACCGAGGTCAGATTGCTGTGTGCGGAAGCAGCTCCCATTCCCTCTGCAAAGTCCTGGGTCTCGCGCTTTTACCTGCTTGGCATCCCCTCCTTACCTGCGCCTTTGTTCCTGAGGTAGGTCAGCCGGACTTTTTCGCTGCCAAAGGTGCATAACGAGCCTTCGGGATTCAGTGCACGCACCTGAACGAAGGAGACAGGAATAAGCCGCGGTGGCCCAGTGGTTCGAGTGCAGTACGGCAGGCTACTTCTGCTGCCTGCCGGCTGCCTGCAATTTTGTAGATCGAATCTCAGCAGGCTCAAGTTTGACTCAGCCTTCTGTCCTTCTGAGGTTGGTAAAATGAGGACCCAGATTGTTGGGGGCAAGAGGCTGACTCTGTAAACCGCTTAGAGGGGGCTGTAAAGCACTGTGAAGTGGTATATAAGTCTTAAGTGCTATTGCTATTCTATGCTATTCTTGCTGGAGTAGCACAGAAGGTAGATTGCAGTATTGACTCTGCCCCACAGCCTAGAGTTCAATCCTGACCGGCTGAAGGTTGACTCAACCTTCCATCCTTCTGAGGTTGGTAAAATGAAGACCCAGATTTTTTGCCGCGGGGGTGGGGGCATAGGCTGACTCTGTAAACCGCTTCGAGAGGACTGTGAAGCAGAATATGAGTCTAAGTGCTATTGCTATTCTTTCCTTCCTTCCTTCCTTTTTCCCCCCAATTCATCTCTCATTCATGTTTTCTTCTACCTAATTCCTTCCTTCCTTCCTTCCTTCCTTCCTTCCTTCCTTCCTTCCTTTTCCTTCCTTCCTGTTAGAATGCAGCATTGCAGGCTAACTCTGCCTACTGCCAGCAGTTCGATCCTGATCGGCTCAAGGTCGACTCAGCCTTCCATCCTACCGAGGTGGATAAAATGAGGACCCAGATTGTTGGGGGCAAGAGGCTGATTCTGTAAACCACTTAGAGGGGGCTGTAAAAGCACCATGAAGCGCTACATAAGTCTAAGAGCTATTGCTATTGCTCTCAATGGCTGAATCCTAAACCCCCAATGGGCAAACCGCTCTTCTGTTATACCTTCAACATCAAGATAGACACAGGACTACACAAACATACACACACACTAACACCACACACGCAGAAACATCCCCCCCGCCATGGAGGACAACCATCCTTTCCTATCGCAAGCAAGCCAACCCCTCCTTTCTCTACAGCAGCCCAAAGAGAAAATATTGGGGGGTGTATCGCTTGCCGGCACATCCTTCGAGACACCCCACCTGTTCCCAGGTACACACCGAGTCCCCTGGCCTTAGAAGAAGCAGGACTGGGTACGACAACAGGTTGTATGTACCCGGTCGGCACCATCTTCACTTCACTTCCTCGAGTTACAACCATTCTTTCACTGACAGTTGGAAGATACAACAGTGGGGGACTTATGACCGTTTTTCACATTTAACGACCATTGCAGCATCCCCAGGGTCTCGGGTTCAAAATTCAGACGCTCGGCAACTGACTCATACAGTATTTATGACGGTTGCAAAATCCCAGGGTCACGTGATCCTCTTTTGCGACTTTCTGACAAGCAAAGTCAGTGGGGAAGCCAGACTCATTTAACGACTGTGTTACTAACCTAGCAGCTGCAGTGATTCTCTTTTAACAACTAGGAAGAAAAGTCGTCAAACAAGGCACAACTCACTTAACAAACTCTCGCTCAGCCACAGAAAGTTGTCAGAAGGTCATAAAAAGGGGAATCACGTGACAACCCCTCCCCCCCTGGGACGCTGCGACCGTTATAAATATGAGCCCATTGCCAAGTGGCTGAATTTTGATCACAGGGATTTTGCAAAGGTCGTAAGTGTGAAAAACGGCCATAAGTCCCTTTCTTCAATGCTGTCGTAACTTCGAGCAGTCACTAAAACAAAGGCTTGTACGTCGAAGACTACCATACTGCTAAACTCATGGCTTAAAGGCACTATCTGTTGTGGTCCGCCAGCAGTCTGCGGAGCTGGCAGCAGAGTCGGACAGCGATGAGGCTGAGGAAGAACCTGGGCCAGTCCTAGAGGCTGGGGAAGGCCCGGATGAGCGCTCTGCGTCGGAGGCAGAGATGGGGCCAGGGCCATTGGGGAGTGATGCATGGACTTCGGAGCCTCCAGAGGCTGACAGTAGAGAGGCAGAGGAACAGGAGGAGCCTGTTCCTAGTGCACGTATGAGAAGAACTGCCAGAAGGCAGGAGCAGCTACAGCAGAGAGGACGACTCAGGAGTAAGGCCAGGAGATGATTAGCCCCTCCCATAAGGTGAGGGCCTTGGTGGTGCAGCGGACTAAGTGCTGTTAAGTGCTAGCACTTAGCTGCCAGCTGCCTGCAATTAGTGCGAGTTCAAATCTCACCAGGTTCAAGGTTGACTCAGCCTTCCATCCTTTCAAGGTAGGTAAATTGATGACCCGGATTGTTATTTATTAAATTTATTATTTATTAAATTTATATGCCGCCCCTCTCCGGAGACTCAGGGCGGATTGTGGGGGCAATCAGCCAGCTTTGTATAGAACAACACCGCTTGGGGCGGGGAGGGGCGGGGAGGGGCGGGGGGGGGGGCGAAAGCCCTAATAAGCAGGTATATACATAAAAGTATGCAGGCTATTCCTATAATGCATTGTAAGCCGCCCTGAGTCTACGGAGAAGGGCGGCATATAAATTGAATAAATAAGTAAGTAAGTAAGTAAAGTAAGTAAGTAAGTAAGTAAAGTAAGTAAGTAAGTAAAGTAAGTAAGTAAGTAAGTAAAGTAAGTAAGTAAAGTAAGTAAGTAAGTAAAGTAAGTAACGTAAGTAAGTAAAGTAAGTAAGTAAGTAAAGTAAGTAAGTAAGTAAAGTAAGTAAAGTAAGTAAGTAAGTAAGTAAGTTAAGTAAGTAAGTAAAATAAGTAAGTAAGTAAAGTAAGTAAGTAAGTAAAGTAAGTAAGTAAAGTAAGTAACGTAAGTAAGTAAGTAAGTAAAGTAAGTAAGTAAAGTAAGTAAGTAAAGTAAGTAACGTAAGTAAGAAAGTAAAGTAAGTAAGTAAAGTAAGTAAGTAAGTAAGTAAAGTAAGTAAGTAAAGTAAGTAACGTAAGTAAGTAAGTAAGTAAAGTAAGTAAGTAAGTAAAGTAAGTAAAGTAAGTAAGTAAGTAAGTAAGTAAAATAAGTAAGTAAGTAAAGTAAGTAAGTAAAGTAAGTAACGTAAGTAAGTAAGTAAGTAAAGTAAGTAAGTAAGTAAAGTAAGTAAAGTAAGTAAGTAAGTAAGTAAGTTAAGTAAGTAAGTAAAATAAGTAAGTAAGTAAAGTAAGTAAGTAAGTAAAGTAAGTAAGTAAAGTAAGTAACGTAAGTAAGTAAGTAAGTAAAGTAAGTAAGTAAAGTAAGTAAGTAAAGTAAGTAACGTAAGTAAGTAAGTTAAGTAAGTAAGTAAAATAAGTAAGTAAGTAAAGTAAGTAAGTAAGTAAGTAAGTAAAATAAGTAAGTAAGTAAAGTAAGTAAGTAAGTAAAGTAAGTAAGTAAAGTAAGTAACGTAAGTAAGTAAGTAAGTAAAGTAAGTAAGTAAAGTAAGTAAGTAAAGTAAGTAACGTAAGTAAGAAAGTAAAGTAAGTAAGTAAAGTAAGTAAAGTAAGTAAGTAAAGTAAGTAAGTAAGTAAAGTAAGTAACGTAAGTAAGTAAGTAAAGTAAGTAAGTAAGTAAGTAAGTAAGTAAAGTAAGTAAGTAAAGTAAGTAAGTAAGTAAAGTAAGTAAAGTAAGTAAGTAAGTAAGTAAGTAAGTAAGTAAGTAAGTAAGTAAGGCTTAAAAGACCAGCAACAGCTTTTGGGCTCTTTGCCGGAAAACAACAGTTAAGAGATTTGCTTCCTGTTTGGCTGTAGTTATTTCTTCTGTTCCTGAACTGTTGCCAAGAGAAGCCTTTGGCAGTTTGCCTAATTGTCCCAAGGTCAGAGATAAACTGGAGAATGGTGTTTTGAGGACTTTGCTTTCATTTCATTTGGAATACACTGAGAACGAGTTAATTCTCAGCCGTTTTAAATAAAATCTGTTTGTTTTTTGGAATTTTGTTTTGCATTTAATATTAACTATGTGGGCCTGGGTCACAACACTACCCACCCTATCAAACTATTTTACGTCCAGGAAGGGAGGCCTTTCGGGTGGGCAGCAGCCTCACACACCGCGGCGTCCATTTTGTGAAAGCACTCACGGCTGGCTGCCAAGCCTGCATCCTGATCGCTGATCCGGGACCTGTTTCCTTTAGGAAAGTTTTAAGGGTTTTTTTTGGGTGGGGGGTGTGAGGGATAGAAAACATGGTGGGCACCTTTTTCAAACAGATGGTCTGAATCCACTCGGCCTTCCGGACATCAAAGATATCTAGGCTGTTTTCGCTGAATACTGACAAATAAGGAGCATTGTAGCCTGAAACGGAAAAGAAGTTAAATGTCGGTTGCGCCAAGTCTACCCCTCATACCCACAGCTACCTACATCCTCTCGAAACCCTGCTGATTACGCTGCAGCTGGCTTAATGCTGGTTTGCCAAATAAGCCAGGATGGGCTGGGCTTTGTAGGCCATGCCGCCTGCATTCATTGATGTCAAATTAGAATTACAAATATTCTTACTTGGAACCTTGACAGAGCCCAGTGGCACGCACAGGTCCTACCAGAAGGGACGGACCCAGGGGTGAAATCTAAAATTTGTTACTACCGGTTCTGTGGGTGTGGCTTGGTGGGGGGTAATGTGACTGAGTGGGCGTGGCCAACTTTTTTTTTTAAAAAAAACTTTTAAAAGCATTTTTTTTTACAACCTTTAGAGTTTGCAGAAAAAAAATGCTTTTAGAAGCCTCTGACGATCAGGCAACTCAGCTGGGATCGCCAGAGGCTTTTGAAGGCATTTTTTTTTCCCTACAACCTCTTCGGCTGAAGAGGTTGCAGAAAAAATGCTTTTAAAAGCCTCTGACGATCCCAGCTGAGCTGCGCGATCATCAGAGGCTTTTTTTTTTTTTAACTTTTAAAAGCATTTTTTCCGGCGGAAGAGGTTGTAGAAAAAATGCTTTTAAAAGTAAAAAAAAAAACAGCCTCTGAGGATCGCGCGGCTCAGCTGGACATGGGGCGGGGGGCGCACAGGGATTTTTGCTACCGCTTCTCCAAACCACCCGCCGCCGTTACCAGATTGCGCGATCCGGTCCGAACTGGGAGCATTTCACCCCTGGAGGGACCACAACACCCATCATCCCCAGCCAAAGCCCCCACCACCACTACCAGCATCCTCTTCCAAATCTGCGACCCACTCACAGCAGCTGAGAGGAGTGGCCGGCCACATCAGCTCCTGGGCACGGCTGCGGTAGCCATGCATGTCCACGTAGAGTCCGAAACTGCTGAAGCACAAGATGAATTCGCTCAGGCTGACCTCCACGGCTTTTAACGCTTCCATCTGGGCCACGGTAGTTGCCCGGACATTGTCCGCGTGGGGCAGACTGACTGGGGATCCTTCGTTGAGCAGAGGGTAGAGGGAGAACCCGGATGGGTAGCCCACGCAGAGCCGGTCCCCCAAAACATCCAGGCACTGGACGTATCCCGGCGCTTGGATCTCCTTGATACGACGGTGGGGCGGGTGCGTGGCGGTCAGCTGGAAGCACAGGACCTGGCGTTTACAGGCCACGCAGAGCACGGGGGTCGTGCCACGGCAGATCAGCCCCACGGCCACTGCCTGGCAGCCTTTGGCCTCCACCACCTTGGTTCCTGGCGCCTCGGGAGTCTCCAGCTCCGCCCACGAGAAGATGCGGAGTCCGTGGTTCTTGCCGCAGAGCACGGAGAGCAACTGAACTTCAGGGGAAACCAGCAGCAGCTGCACCCGCCGGCAATCGCCCACCCGCAGCACATCTGGAGGGGAGACAAGGGGTCAAGGCTCGTGGTCAGGGGTTGGCAGCTCCGGCCACAACAGTGGAAAATCAGGAGCAGGAAAATTGTGATGTCAACATTAGGAAGAAATACAGCTAGTCCTTGACCTACCATTGTTCATTCAGTGACCGAAATTACAACGGGACTGTAAAAAGCGACTGAGGTCTGTTGTTCACACTTAGGACCGTTGCAGCTTCCCCATGGTCACGTGATCAAAATTTGGCCGCTTGGCATCTGATATTTATCCCCCCAACCCAAGCAGGAGACCCTACACCATTTCTGACAGATGGCAGTCCACTCTCCACTTGGAAGCCTCCAGTGATGAAGCTCCCACAACTTCTGAAGGCCACTTAAGTTCCATCGGTTGATTGTTCTCACAGTCAGGAAATTTCTCCTTATTACCAGGTTGAATCTCTCCTTGGTCAGTTTTCGTCCATTCTTCCTTGTCTGGCCTTCAGGTGCCTTGGAGAATAGCTTGACCCCCTTCCTCCTCTCTGGGGCAGCCTCTCAAATATTGGAAGATGCTCTCCTGTCTCCCCTGGTCCTTCCCTTCCCTAGACTAGCCAGGCCCAGTTCCTGCAACCGTCCATCGTATGTTTTAGCCTCCGGTCCCCTCATCATCCTGGTTGCTCTTCTCTGCACTTTTTCTAGAGTCTCCACATCTTTTTTATAGTGTGGTGACCAAAACTGGATGCAGGACTCTAGGTGTGGCCTTTCTAAGGCTTTATAGAGTGGTAGTAGTACCTCCCTTGATCATGTTGGATACCCATTTGTCTGAAGTGGTGTAGGGCAGAGGTCTTCAAACTTGGCAGCTTTAAGACTTGTGGACTTCAACTCCCAGAATTCTCCAGCCAGCTGACTGGAGAATTCTGGGAGTTGAAGCCCACAAGTCTTAAAGCTGCCAAGTTTGAAGACCTCTGGTGTAGGGTTTCCTGCCTAAGCAGGAGGTTGGACTAGAAGACCTCCAAGGTCCCTTCCAACTCTGCTATTCTATTTTATTTGAATTTGATTGTATCCCTCTGTTAATGCAGCTTAGAGTTGCGTTGGCTTTTATCTTAACAACTCAACAACTGCAATGATTCCCTTAACCACTATGGCAAGAGAGTTCGTAAAAGAGGGCAAAATTCACTTAACAACTGTCTCGCTTAGCAACAGGAATTTTCGGCTCAAGGCTGGTTGTAAATCAGGAACTCGCTGTACCATGATGCTTCGAAAACACACGAGACCATTTAGCTGGCTTCCCAAATCAATTGAGCTTCTAGCTTTGCAGAACAAGCCAGTTTCAGAACACAATGCGAATAGAGGTAGTCCTTGACTTAGGACCACAACGGAGCTGAAAAACTTCGCTTGCTAAGCCGGGCGGTTGTTCTATGAGCTGTGCCTCATTTTACAACCTTTCTTGCCACTGTTGTTAAGCGAATCCTGTGTTTGTAAGCGAATCCGGATTTTCCCATTGGCTTTGCTTGTGGGAAGCCGGCTGGGAAAGTTAACAAATGAGGATCCCGAGTTATATGCCCGAATTTTGATCACGTGACCTTAGGGAATGCTTCAACGGTCGTAAAGGTGAAAAATGGTCGTAAGTCACTTTTTTCAGTGCTGTTGTAACTTCGAACGGTCACTAAATGAACAGTTGTAAGTCAAGGACCTCCTATGGGCCTTGAGTTACTTAGGACCATTTTCTTAGTGACCGCTGGAAGTTACGACAGCGTTGAAAAGAGGGTCTTACAACCAGACCTCGCACTTATAGCCGTCATTCCAGCCCCACGATCACATGATCAAAATTGGGATGCGTGGCGACCAAGAATGTATTTACGATGCGACTTTGGATTTGCTCAATGACCATGTGATTCGGTGAACAACCTCAGCAAGAAAGGTTGCAAACTGGGACCCACTTTACGACCTCACCTCTTAGCGATGGAAGTCGAGGACTAACCTGTGTGCTAAGACTGTATGAGAGAGAAAGAGAGAGAGAGAGAGAGAAAAGAGAGACACAGAGAGAGAAAGAGAGAGAAAGAAAGAGAGAGAGAGAGGTAAAGAGAGACACAGAAAGAGAGACAGAGAGAGAAAAGAAAGAGAGAAAAAGAGATACAGAGAAAGAGAAAGAAAAAAGAAAGAGAGAGAGACACAGAGAGAAACAGAGACAGAGAGAGACAAAGAGAAAGAGAGAGACACAGAGAGAGAAAGAGAAAGAGAGAGAAAAAGAGAGACACAGAGAGAAAGAAAGAGACAGAAAGACAGAAAGAAAGAAAGAGAGGAAAAGAGAGACAGAGAAAGAGACAGACAGAGAGAGAAAGAAATAGGAGAGAGAGGGAAAGAGAGAAAGAGAGAGAAAGAGACACACACACACAGAGAAATAAAGAGACAGAGAGAAAAAAAGAAAGAGAGACAGTGAGAAACAGAGAGAGAGAGAGACAGAGAAAGAGAGAGACAGAGACAAAGAGACACACAGAGAGACAGAGAAAAGAAAGAAAGAGGACACAAGAGAAAGAGAAAGAAAAAAGAAAGAGAGAGAGACACAGAAAGAGACAGAAAAGAGAGAAACAGAAAGAGAAAGAAAAAGAAAGACAGAGAGAAAAGAGAGAGAAAGAGAGAAATAAAGAGACAGAGAGAGGAAAGAGACAGAGAGACAGAGAGAAAGAGACAGAAAAAAACAAAGAGGAGAGAGAGAAAGAGAAAGAGAGCAAGAAAGAGAGAGCAAGAGAGAAAGAGAGAGAGACACATACAGAGAGAAATAGAGATAGAGATGAAAAAGAGAGAAAGACACAGAGAAAGAGACGGAGAGAAAAAAGAAAGCGCGAGACAGAGACAGAGAGAGAGAGAGAGAGACAGAGAAAAGAGAGAGAGGCACTGAGACAGAAAGAGAGAGAGAAAGAGAGACACAGAAAGAGAGACAGAAAAGAAAGAGACAGAGAAAGAGAAAAAGAGACACACAGAGAGACAGAGAGAGAAAAGAAAGAGACACAGAAAGAGAAAGAGAGAGTAAAAGAGACACACAAAGAAAGAGGGACACACAGAGACAGAGAAAGAGACAGAAAGGAAAGAGAGAAAGAAAGAGAAAAAGAGAGAAAGAAAGAGAAAAAGAGAGACAGAAAGAGACAGAGAGAAAAGAGAGAAGGAGAAAGAGAAAGAGAGACACAGAGAGAGAAATAAAGAGAGAGAGAGAAAGAAAGAGAGAGAGAAATAGCTCAGATCAGCTCACCGTTTGTCCTCAGATTAACGAGGAAAAGTCCGTAATCCGTACCCAGAGTGAGCCGTTCCCGGTCTGCCAAAAAAGACACCATCACAGTTAGTGTAGTCCTGGGGTCTCCAACTCCTAGGCTGCGCTACCGGGCTGTAGGCAGTTTGGAACCGGACCACACAAGCCGCGGGCGAGCACGGGAAGCTCCGTTTGCACGAGTGGCGCGTGCTCGTGTTTGGGTGGGAAGCTCCATTTGCACAAATGGGGCACACGTGCATCCACCACTCATGTAAATGCAAGTGCCCGCTCCCAATGCTTGCACCCAACCATTCCCTCTCCCACCCCGCCAGTCCGTAAAGCTGGAAAGGTTGGAGACCCCGCGTGTGCTCCACCACAAATCAAGGCCATTGCCCCTGCTCCAGAGACAATGGACTGGTGGAGCAGACGAGATCCACCCACTCCGAGCCCCAGAACTGTAATTTCAGGCAGCACCTATGATTGCGGCCGAGAGGGTGTGCGGGATGAAGGGCAGCCCATTGTCGTAGGCCTCCTTCAGCACGTAGACTGCCCGGTCGGAGTGCCGATTCTGTCGCAGCAGCTGCTGCAGCTCGCTCAGCACCTGCGTCCACCTCCGCATCTCCGCCTCGCTGTCGGCCAGGAAGAGCATGGAGCTGGTGGTGGGAGGGCAGGAGAGTTGAGTGGACGTCACCTGCGGAAGGAATGGGGTGAGCAAGCAGGACGCCAGCCGGTGCCCAGCTGGATGCTACAAGAGAGAAGGAGCCAGACTGCATGCAGGAACTCGGACAAATCTCGGACATTAAAAACAGCTGGGGCCACTCCTGGACTTCGCGTTGAGGTGAAAAACCAGCGGTGAAATCCAAATTTTTTTACTACTGGTTCTGTGGGTGTGGCTTGGTGGGCATGGCAGGGGAGGAATATTGCAAAATCCTCATTCCCACCCCATTCCAGGGGAAGGATACTGCAAAATCCCCATTCCCTCCCCAGTCCAGGGGAAGGATACTGCAAAATCCCCATTCCCTCCCCACTTCTGGGGGAAGGATATTGCAAAATCTTCATTCCCACCCCACTCTGGGGCCAGCCAGAGATGGTATTTGCCGGTTCTCCGAACTACTCAAAATTTCCGCTACCGGTTCTCCAGAACCTGCTGGATTTCACCCCTGGTTCTGACCCAGCTTTCGCAAGTAGTGACAAGATGTTTACTTCTGAGTAAAACAACCCCCCCCCTTTTAAATAACAGGGCAGTAACAGTCCTTTTATTCACAGGGATAAACAAAAAAAATCAAACATAATGAATCCCAACAAACCTGGTTCTGGCCAAGAAATCGAAATTGCTTGCTGTATACCAGAAACGAACAGTTGTCTTGTGACAACGGACCACTCTCAAACCCCTCCTATTTATTTCCCAGCCAGGGAGGGGCTGGCCAGCATTTACTATTGCAATGCTCTCTACATGGGGCTCCCCTTGGGGTGCACCCGGAGGCTCCAGTTGGTCCAGAATGCGGCCGCACGGGGGATTATGGGAGCGACGGGGCGCTCCCATGTGACATCTCTCTTGCGCGAGCTGCACTGGCTTCCTGTGGTCTTCAGGGTGTGCTTCAAGGTGTTGGTGACCACCTTTAAAGCGCTCCATGGCTTAGGGCCAGGGTATTTAGAAGACCGCCTTCTGCCGCCAATAGCCTCCCACCAGCCAGTATGCTCCCACAGAGAGGGACTCGTCAGGGTGCCGTCAGCCAGACAGTGTCAGCTGGCGACCCCCAGGGGGAGAGCCTTCTCTGTGGGGGCACCTGCCCTCTGGAACGACCTACCCCCAGAGATACGCACGATACCAGACCTCCGGACTTTTCATCGGGCCCTGAAAACACATCTTTTTCACCTAGCCGGGCTGGCTTGATCCCATCCCTTCGGTTTTAATTTGTAATTGGTTTTAATCCGGGTTGTTTTAAATGGATAGCCAAAATTATTTAATGTTTTTTAAACTGCTTTTAAATTTTATATGTTATGTTTTACCATGGCTGTTCACCGCCCTGAGTCCTGTTGGAGAAGGGCGGTATACAAATTAAATAAATAAATAAATAAATAAATAAATAAATAAATAAATAAATAAATAAATAAATAAATAAATAAATAATACTTCTGCTTTTCCCTGAGAGCCGGCTTATTGCTTTCCTTTGCTCTCCTCTCCTTTCCTCTCTATGCATATGTGCATCTGGGACGGGCCCCATCTATTCCTCCCCCTCACTCAGCTCAGGCCCCGAAGACAGCTGCCACTCCATCTGGAGGAGGACGGAAGGCCCCAGCTCTGCCTTTCTGTCTCTGCTGCTGTTTCCTTATCAGCCTCCCAAAGGCTCCGAAGCCGCCCCAACCTCCTCCTCGTCTGACTCTGCAGCTAGCTCTGCTGGCAGCCGATGGGCCACAACAACTTTTTGCCTGTTGCTATAGAAATGGCTAGTATATACAGATAGTCTTCCAGTTACAACAGTCCATTTAGTGACTGTTCAAAGTTACAACAGCACTGAAAACAGTGACTTAAGTGACTCGTTTTGACACTTATGACCATTGCAGCATCTCCGTAGATACACGATCGAAATTCAGATTGCTTGCCAACGGACTTGTATTTATGACGGTTGCAGTGTCCTGGGGTCATGTAATCCCCTTTTGCGACCTTCTGGCAAGCAAAATCAATGGGGAAGCCAGGTTCACTTAACAACCCTGTTGCTAACTTCACAACTGCAGTGATTCACTCAAGAACGGTGGCAGGAAAGGTCGTAAAATGAGGCAACACTCAACAAATGTTTCGCTTAGCAACAGAAACTTGAGGCTCAATTGTGGTTCTAAGTCGAGGACTACCTGTATATAGTGTCTTGGAAAAGTAAAAAGCTGAGGTAAGGCTTATTCTGTTGTGCTAAAAGAAGTCAGAAGTCTTTTTTCTCTCTTTTCTCTTTTACCATACACGTTTTCCTCTTCCCCTTTCCCTCCCCCATTTTCCCATTATTTTCATTTTTCTTGATATTTGCTATTTTGATAAACTAATAAAAATTTGAATGTCAAAAAACAGTTGGGGCTTTGAACACCTTCTTGCGGCCACCACATAACTTTTTTTTTGACCGTACTGCCTTCAGACATTTTCAAATCCTGCTTTTTCAGAGGCTCTTTCCCCCAAAACCTGGCATAGACCCCCTTTTTTTGAGCTTTAGTCCTCAAAAACTCCTCATCAGCCCCTTGGTGACGAGAAGGGCCTCAGCAGCTGCCTCTTGTGAAGAAACCTCCGTTTAGGATTCCTGTTATCTTTGCAATCGAGCTGGGGGAGCCTCGTTGGCTGCTCAACAGATCTCATTCATTGCTCTTAGGTCTTGCACTAACCGCAACTTGACACATCAGCAAGGCCTGGACACTGGGCTTCTCTCGCCCCTTCTGGTTCTTACCCGAAAGATACAAGGCACATCTTTATTGCTGGCATGGATGACATCGGAGGCCAGGACAGGAGCCACGGAAAACTGCTCATCCCTGTCGCCGGGATAAAAAACGAGTGAGAAAAAAAATTCTACCTAGTTCCTTCTGAGGAGTGACTAACAGAATAATAGAGTTGAAAGGGATCCCAGAGGTTTTCTAGTCCAACCCCTTGCTCAAGCAGGAGACCTTGTACCATTTTAGACAAAAGGCTGTCCAGTCTTTTCTTGAAAACCTCCCGTGATGGAGCACCTACAACTTATTAAGATAAATCATTTCACTGATTAATTGTTCCCACTGTTAGAAAATCCCTCCTTAGTTCTAAGTTGCTTGATTGGTTTCCATCCATTGTTTCTTGTCTTGCCTTCAGGCTGTCAGACTTCGATGCTATCTCAAAATAAAATGAATTTCCAAACTGCCAATCTTTAAGGAAATCTTTTCTTTAATTGAGCACAGCCACCGGATCATGACTCGATGCGGACAAGACTGACCTTTTGCCCCCCAATCCCTCCCTTTCTGATCCCCAAATCTCTGCTTCTCATTGGCTATCTTCCAAGTCATTCTTCAGACTTCTTGTCTCGTCATTTCCCAGGAATGTCTCCCCCCTTCATTTCCACAACAACTCGACATCAAAGGGATTTAGCAGGCAGAAGTTCAGAGCTTATCTCTCTCTCTCTCTCTCTGCTCTCTATGCCAGCATCGAAACGCTGACACAGGCTCTTTGGAGAATAAGTTGACCCCCTCCTCTTTGTGGCAGCCCCTCAAGTACTGGAAAACTGCTATCATGTCACCCCTAGTCCTTCTTTCCATTAGACTGGCCATAACCAATTTCTGCAGCTGTTCTTCGTATGTTTTAGTTTCCAGGCCCCCAATAATCTCTGTTGTTCTTCTCTGCACTCTTTCTAGAGTCCCAACATCTTTTTAGCATCAGTGAGTAGAGAAAACGGTTATAACATCATAGAGGTTGGGAACTTCCATCCCAGGAGCCTTATCTGGCCCATCAATTTGACCCAAGTCTCAGATTCCTCTGACCCACCCTACGAATCATCGCTGGGTTCACCTAAGATACCTAACCAGGCAGCCAACAATCTAACCCAGAGCTTCTCAACCTTGGCAACTTGAAGATGGTTGGACTTCAACTCCCAGAATTCCCCAGCCAGCATTCTTTAAAATAGATGGTCTTCAACTCCCAGGATTCCCCATCATGGATATACTCACCGCATATCTGTGACATGTATGACACCTTGCGAGATCTTCCCTTCTGAGGCATCGAAGAGGAAAATCTTGAAGTCGCTGATGACCACGAAGGCCTTCTGCCAACCCTTCCTTACTCCGGAGGGCTTGGGCACCTTTGGATAAAAAAGAGAAACAGGCAAATTTGTCTTGCCCAGAGTAGCAGGTTCAAGTCCAGGAAATATTTTCATTCCTGCAGGGCAGAAGATCCACTTAGATAGAACATGGTACATAGAATAACAAGGCTGGAAGGGCCCTTGGAGGTCTTCTAGTCCAACCCCCTACCCAAGGCAGGAGACCCTTTCCCATTCCTGACAAATGGATGTCCAATATTTTCTTAAAAGCCTCCAATGTTGGAGCACCCACAACTTCCGGAGGGAAGCTATTCCAATGGTTAATTGTTCTCACCAGGGGTGAAATGCTCCCGGTTCGGACCGGATTGCCCGATCCGGTAGCGATGGCGGCAGGTGGTTCGGAGAACCGGTAGCAAAAATCCCTGGGTCCCCCCACCATGTCCAGCTGAGCTGCACGATCCTCAGAGGCTTTTTTTTTTTGTACTTTTAAAAACATTTTTTCTACAACCTCTTCCGACAAAAAAAAATGCTTTTAAAAGTTAAAAAAAAAAGCGCCTCTGATGATTGTGTAGCTCAGCTGGGATCGTCAGAGGCTTTTCAAAGCATTTTTTTCCTGCAACCTCTTGGCCGAGGAGGTGGTAAAAAAAATGCTTTGAAAAGTCTCCGACGATCCCAGCTGAGTTGCCTGATCCGCAGAGGCTTTTCAAAACATTAGAAAAAATGCTTTGAAAAGTTTTTTTTTTAAAAAAGTTGGCCATGCCCACCCAGTTACATTACCACCACCACCCCCCACCAAGCCAAGCCCACAGAACTGGTAGTAACAAATTTTACATTTCACCCCTGGTTCTCACTGTCAGGAAATTTCTGCTTAGTTCCATGTTGAATCTCTCTGATCACCTTCCACCTCTTACTTCTTGTCCTATTACTTCATGTTCAGTCTGGAAAAGGTTTACTCCTGTCCGGCCTTGGATCTCTTAGTGGTGTCCCATCCAGGCCAACCCTTAGCTTTATTTCAAAGTCAACCGAATTTTGGATTAAAATCCTGAAGTTGGAAAAGTGCCATTCCCAAGATCTGCCCTATGCAAGGTTGGAAACTCAATCTCTTACCGACAAATACCCCTCAAAGGCGGTGCCGGTTCCGTTTACCGGATTCACCCCCAGGGTTTTTTGCAGCTGATCCGGAGGCATGGGGCAGATGGAGGCTCCAGCAGCACAGGAAACGTGGCAGACAAAGTTACAGGCTGAAGAAGAAGGGCGAAAAGCGAGAAAAAATATTTCCTTGGTCTGTTTAAATATCTTAGCCCTTGCAAGAAGAGAACTGTGTTGTCCTAGAGGGGCCAAAAATCAGGGGGAAGCTGGGCAGCCTCTCTTCCAACCTGTGTTTCTCAACCTCACCAACTTTAAGATGTGTGGACTTCAACTTCCAGAATTCCCCAGCCAGCCAATGTGTTGGCTGAAATGGTCCTTTAAGATGTTTAGAACAGAATAACAGTTGGAAGGGACCCTGGAGGTCATCTAGTCCAACCCCCTGCTTAGGCAGGACACCCTACACCACTTCAGACCAATGGCTATCCAATCTTTTCTTAAAAACTTCCAGTGTTGGAGCATTCACAACTTCTGGAGGGAAGTGGTTTCACTGATTAATTGTACTAACTGTTAATCAGTGTGGACTTCAACTCCCAGAATTCCCCAGACAGCCACTGTATTGGTTGAAATGGCCCTTTAAGATGTGTGGACTTCAACTCCCAGAATTCCTCAGACAATTATCATTTTGGCTGAGATCGCCCAAAACCTTTTGATGTACATAATGGCTAAGTTGTAGGTGAAAAACTACCATTGGTGCAGGCTGCTGGGAAATCATTTCCCTGACTTTTAATTGAGCTAGGGTCTGTTCTCTGGCAATCGAGTTAAGTTTCTAGTCCTCATGCACCAAAAATGAAAATGTGTTAAACAGGACTGCCATTATAAAGTGTTGGTCTGTGTGTTTTGGAAACTCTAGACGGGAGTTTTTCCCAACCTGCCCCTCCCTTTCCTTGCCTGCCCGCCCCCCCCACCCTCCTCCCCATGTTTTGTGCCCCAAAAGATGCCACTCACCCTCACAAGCCAGGCCTTGCCGAACCAGTCCAACCATCAGCGAGGTACAGCGCATGCACTTGGTCGGGGCCGAGAAACTGTGGGTTTTGAAGCTGTGGGTTTTGGGCTAGGAAAACACAACAGGGAGAAAGTTTGCAGAGCGCTTCCAGGCCTGTCTTTTCTTTGCAGAAAAAAAACCCCAGCAAACTTTTAAGTTTTAAACTTTCACGATTAAGCCCTAAGTCTTCACCTTGAGGGGTGCAGAATAGCCACTCTCGGCAAGGGGGGCTCCAGCCTGTATGAGAAAAACAGAAAAACAACAACTAGAATTGTATATACACAGCAATGGAAAAATTATGAGATTCTGTCTGTAAAGGTAAAGGTTCCCCTTGCACATGTGTGCTAGTCGTTTCCGACTCTAGGGGGCGGTGCTCCTCTCCATTTCAAAGCCGATGAGCCAGTGCTGTCCGAGGACGTCTCCATGGTCATGTGGCCGGCCTGACTCAACGCCAAAGGCACATGGAACACTGTTACATTCCCAACAAAGGTGGTCCCTATTTTTTTTTTTTAATTTGATTTATATGCCGCCCTTCTCCGGAGACTCAGGGTGGCTTACAATGCGTTAAGCAATAGCCTTCATACTTTTGTATATTTATACAAAGTCAGCTTATTGCCCCCACAAACTGGATCCTCAATTCACCTACCTTAGAAAGGATGGAAGGCTGAGTCAACCTTGAGCCTGGTGAGATTCGAACTTACAGTAATTGCAGACAGCTGGTGTTAATCACAATGCTATCAGTCTGCTGAGCCACCAGGCTTCTACTTGCATATTTTACGTGCTTTCGAACTGTTAGGTTGGCAGAAGCTGGGACAAGTAACGGGAGCTCACCCCGTTACGTGGCACTAGGGATTCGAACTGCTGAACTGCCGACCTTTCGATCGACAAGCTCAGCATCTTAGCCACTGAGCCACCGTGTCACACGGATTCCATCTGAAGGGAATGTAATTAAGAAAATATTAGAATGTGCAGAAATGGATAGATTAACGTTCACTATTAAGGATAAAGAAGAAACTGAGTATTTTTTTGATATGGGATGTATTCAGTGGTTGGATTCAGCCAGTTCGCACCTATTTGGGAGAACCAGTTGTTAACTTTCTAAGCAATTCAGAGAACTGGTTGTTGGAAGAAATCTTATTTTGTTTTTTTTTCCACTTTACAGGGCTAATCCTGTAAGGAATTACAACATTCTGGTGTTGTTTCTAGCCTAATCTTTATTGCCCTGTTTACAGAAACTGCCTCTCTGGTTAACCCTTATTACATTGTAACAGCTAAGGCGAAGCACCCATTGAAGCGCACGTCATGAGTGATGTTGAGTTGGCCGCGTCCACACGATCACATGACCACCAAGCCTCGCTTACTCAGCTGGTCATTAGGGCAGAGAACCGGTTGTTAAATTATTTGAATCCCACCACTGGATGTATTCTATCAGTGGCTAGACAATAGAAACAGAAGTTAGAAAGGAGGAGATATAAAAAGAGGAAATGTTAATGGGGAGAGTTGTTAAAGACGATGATGTTAAATATTATTGTTATTATATTATTAATATTATGGTGATGAGTACTACAACAAATATGTGGATTATGATTGTTTAAAAATAACTGTACCCAGATCACACACTGTTGGATGGAAATTGAATGTTATATAAACAAAACAAATAAAACATAAAAAAAAGAAAAGAAAAAAAAGAAAAACGTAAGAAGTTAGGAGGAGCAGAAAACATAGAAATGGAAATACTTCATGCTAACCTGGTCTTCTGTGGTTTGCCTGTCTTTTTCTAGATTCAAGGAAACCCCACGGTCCCCTGGCCACATCTGACCCCAACCAACATTTTATCAGTCCTTTGCTAATTTTTTGCCCGAATCATTTATTAAGCTGGGCAAAGAGTAAAAGAAAAGGGGCTTTTGAATTGGCAAGAAAATAAAAGGAATACAGCATAACAGATTGGAGGGAGCCTTCTAGTCCAGCCCCCTGTTCAGACAGGAAACCCTATACCATTTCAGGCAAATGGCTATCCGGTCCTTTTGTGAAAATTTCCAGTGATGGAGCACAACTTCTGGAGCCACAACTTCTGGAGAGAAGGTGAGAAAGAAGGGAGAGAGGGAGAACAAGAATGGAGGAAAAAGGAAGGAAGGAAAGAAGGAAAGCAAGGAAGGAAGGAAGGGTGGGTGGGTGGGTAGATGGAAGGAAGGAAGGAGAAGGAAGGAGAACAAGAATGGAGGAAGGAAGAGAGGCAGAGCAGAATGAAGGAAAAAGGAATGAAGGATGGGTGGGTGGATGGATGGATGGATGGAAGGAAGGAAGGAAGGAAGGAGAAGGAAGGAGAACAAGAATGGAGGAAGGAAGAGAGGCAGAGCAGAATGAAGGAAAAAGGAATGAAGGATGGGTGGGTGGATGGATGGATGGATGGAAGGAAGGAAGGAAGGAAGGAGAAGGAAGGAGAACAAGAATGGAGGAAGGAAGAGAGGCAGAGCAGAATGAAGGAAAAAGGAATGAAGGATGGGTGGGTGGATGGATGGAAGGAAGAAAGGAAGGAGAAGGAAGGAGAACAAGAATGGAGGAAGGAAGAGAGGCAGAGCAGAATGAAGGAAAAAGGAATGAAGAATGGGTGGGTGGATGGATAGAAGGAAGGAAGAGAGGCAGAGAAGAATGAAGGAAAAAGGAACGAAGGATGGGTGGGTGGATGGATGGAAGGAAGGAAGGAAAAAGAAGGAGAACAAGAATGGAGGAAGGAAGAGAGGCAGAGAAGAATGAAGGAAAAAGTTAAGTTGGAAAGGAAAGAAGGAAAGGAAAGGAAAGGAAAGGAAAGGAAAGGAAAGGAAAGGAAAGGAAAGGAAAGGAAAGGAAAGGAAAGGGAGGTCCTCATTACAGGTAGTCCTTGACTTACAATCATTTTATTTAATGACCACTCAAAGTCGGTCACTACTACATAAGGCAGTGAAAAAACAGAATCACGACCATTGTTCACACTTATGGCCATTGCAGCACCCCCACGTCAGTGATGTCATCAGAACTGTAGCTTCCCAGGGTCACATGATCACCTTTGGCGACTTCGATGCTGGATTTGCTTAACAACCATGGGAAAAAGTTGTTAAGATGGAGTGTGACTCAACAACGGCATCGCTTAGAGGTAGATGTTTCAGCCTCTATTTATGGATTTGTTTTATTTATTTATTCATTAGATTTATTTGATGCCCAATTCGCCACCAGGTGACCGTGGGCAGTTTATCATGTTAGATTTTGGTCATAAGTCGAGGACTAGCTGTATGGGGAAAGATCTCTCCATTCCAGCCAGGACTTACATTGGACCGGAGGCTTCTCCTCCCTTCGGGGTGCAGCTGAACCTCCTCAGACGATCTCCGCGCCTCCTGAGAGTCGGGGCTGTTCCCAAAAGCGATGGCGTCCTTCTGAAAAACAAGAGGACAGACAGGCCTCGTTGCTCGTCCAGTGTCCGGATTTGGGTCGTACAGATTAACAGAGTTGGGAGGAACCTTGGAGGTCATCTAGTCCAACCCCCCACCCAAGCAGGAGACCTTACACCATTTCTGAGAGATGGCAGCCCAGTCTCTTCTTGAAAGCTTCCAATGTTGAAGCTCCCACAACTTCCGAAGGCAACTTCTCTTCCACGGGTTGATGGTTCTCACTGTCAGGAAATTCCTCCTTATTTCCCGGTTGAATCTCTCATTGTTCAGTTTCCATCCATTCTTCCTTGTCTGGCCTTCTGGTGCCTTGGAGAATAGCTTGGCCCCCTTCCTCCTCTCTGGGGCAGCCCCTCAAATATTGGAAGATGCTCTCCTGTCTCCCCTGGTCCTTCTCTTCACTAGACTAGCCATGTCTTCTGTCCATCTATGGTTCATTCAGATGTCTTTCTTTCTTTCTTTCTTTCTTTCTTTCTTTCTTTCTTTCTTTCTTTCTTTCTTTCTTTCTTTCTTTCTTTCGGTCTGTCTTTCTTTCTTTCCCTCCCTTCCACCTTCCTTCCTCTTTCCTTTTTTCTTTCTTTCTTTCCTTCCTTCCTTCCTTCCCTCCCTCCTTCCTTCCTTTTGCTTTAGAGAATAGCTTGACCCCCTTCCTCCTCTCTGGGGCAGCCCCTCAAATATTGGAAGATGCTCGCCTGTCTCCCCTGGTCCTTCTCTTCTCTTCCCTAGACTAGCCGGGCCCAGTTCCTGCAACCGTTCATTGTATGTTTGAGCCTCCAGTCCCCTCATCATCCTGGTTGCTCTTCTCTGCACTCTTTCTAGAGTCTCCACATCTTTTTTATCGAGTGGTGACCAAAAGTGTGTGGATCACTAACGTCTCCCATGTGGGACTCCTTGCATGCCCCAAACCTTTAGTAGATTTTCTTCTTTCTTCCTCTGCTTTTTTGAGGCTGCAGTATCATTATTTTGCATCCTCTTAAATTTTTATAAAAAGGGGTTTCCCCATTCTGTGCAAGGGTGTCCCAAATCTGGGTACATTTACTTATTTATTTGTTCATTCACATTTTATTATTTATGTGGTGCAGTGGCCTAGAGGGGGAGCTCTCGCCTCACAATCAGGAGGCTGTGAGTTCGATCCTAGGTAGAGGCAGGTATTTCTCTCTCTGGGCATGATGAGATGAGAATATATCTGCTGAACAAAACTCTGCATTGACGATAGGAAAGGCATCCGGCCAGTAAACACTCAGCTCCATTCAGTTGCCCAGACTCCACCCCGCAAGGGAGTACGGTGTCGTGATGATTTGCATTTTATTATTTGTGACAATCACCAAAATTTAAGTTTTAAGACACCCACTCAAATTTCCGTAGACGAAACTAATCAACAAGAAATCTATTACATTGATATATCTAAAACACGGAGACCAAATCAAATAATCCTAGCTGCAGTTTAATGCTTTCTGCAATTAGAGTCTCTTAGCAGATCGGCATTTATATGCAGATTAGCGCAAACATTTTCTTGCATTTCCTTTTTAAAATGCAAGGGGTGAAATGCTCCCGGTTTGGACCGGATCGCCCGATCTGGTAGTGATGGTGGCGGGTGGTTCGGTAGCAAAGTGGCAGCAAAAATCCCTGCCCCACCCATGCCCAGCTGAGCCGCGCAATCATCAGAGACTTTTTTTTTTATTTTTAAAAGCATTTTTTCTACAACCTCTTCAGAGGTTGTAGAAAAAAATGTTTTTAAAAGCAAAAAAAAAAAAAGCCTCTGACGATCAGGCAACTCAGCTGGGATCGTCAGAGGCTTTTAAAAGCATTTTGTTACAACCTTTTCGGCCGAAGAGGTTGTAGAAAAAAGTGGTTTTAAAAGTAAAAAGTAAAAAAAAATGTTGGTCACGCCCACTCGACTGAGTGGACGTGGCCAACTTAACCCCCCCCCAAAAGCCACGCCCACAGAACTGGTAGTAACAAATTTTACATTTCATCCCTGCTTTAAGGTACTCACTATTAGGATATAACCTGAAGAGCATTTTTGTAATTCTCCTGCTTGAGCAGGGGGTTGGACTAGAAGACCTCCAAGGTCCCTTCCTCCTCTATTCTGACCGACTGATTAATTAGGAGACCACGGGGACTTATTTCCACTGTAGTTTTCATTTGACTTTGAGAGAATTTATTCTACAGATAATCCTCGATTTACAACACTTCGTTTAGTGACTGCTCGATGTTACAGCAGCACTGAAAAAAAACGACTGTTTTTCACACTTACGACCGTCGCAGCATTCCCCAGGGATTCAAATTCAGATGCTTGGCAACTGATTCACATTAATGACGGTCGCAGTGTCTCCCGTGTGTGTGTGTGTGTGTCACATGATCCCCTTTTGCGACCTGACAAGCCAAATCAATGAGGGAAGCCGGATTCATTTAACAACCGAGTTACTAATTTAACAGCTGCCATGATTCACTTAACAACGGTAGCAAGAAAGGTAATAAGATTGCAAAATTCACTTAACAACTGACTGGCTTAGCGGCATAAATTGTGGCCGTAAATCGAGGACTACCTGTACCTGACCAAGTTGAAAACTTACGCTGGTGCTTCGGAAGAAGAAAGAAATCAGTGGCGTTTGGGACTTTATACCTGTTAAGAAAAGGAGAGAAAAACAGAGAGGCTTTGTGGGTTGAGATGCCAAAGGAACCTGGATCTGTCTTGAACTATTCCATCTTTAATTAATCGCTTCCTGTTCCATGCCTGATGATGGAATTAACAGAAACTTTTCCTGGATTAGCAGTAGTCAGAATTTCCGAATTCAACCGCAAGGCATTTTGGAAGGGAATTGCAGGAGTCAAAATCAAACTTCGCAAAACTTTTAAGATAGGCCAGGGGTCTGCAACTTTAAATACTCAAAGAGCCATTTGGACCCATTTCCCACAGAAAAGAAAACACCGGGAGCCACAGAACCTGGGTGGCCGTGGCCAATTCGATGTCACTCACTTCCACCAGTCACATGACCCCCCCTCAGCCACGCCTACCCAGTCGGTCATTAGGGCAGAGAACCAGTTGTTAAAAAACACCGGGAATCACAAAATCCTTTTGACACATCTCTCCCTCCCCTCCATCCCTCTCTCCCCCCATCTCTCCCTCTCTCTCTGTATCTCTCTATGTCTCTCTCTCTCCCCTCTCTCTGTATCTCTCTGTCTCTCTCTCTCCCCTCTCTCTGTATCTCTCTGTCTCTCTCTCTCCCCTCTCTCTGTATCTCTCTATGTCTCTCTCTCTCTCCCCCTCTCTCTGCATCTCTCTATGTCTCTCTCTCCCCTCTCTCTGTATCTCTCTATGTCTCTCTCCCTCCCCTCTCTCTGTATCTCTCTATGTCTCTCTCTCTCCCCTCTCTCTGTATCTCTCTGTCTCTCTCTCTCCCCTCTCTCTGTATCTCTCTATGTCTCTCTCTCTCTCCCCCTCTCTCTGCATCTCTCTGTCTCTCACTCTCCCCCCTCTCTGTATCTCTCTATGTCTCTCTCTCTCCCCTCTCTCTGTATCTCTCTATGTCTCTCTCTCTCCGTATCTCTCTATGTCTCTCTCTCTCCCCTCTCTGTATCTCTCTAAGTCTCTCTCTCCCCTCTCTCTGTATCTCTATGTCTCTCTCTCTCCCCTCTCTCTGTATCTCTCTATGTCTCTCTCTCTCCCCTCTCTCTGTATCTCTCTATGTCTCTCTCTCTCCCCTCTCTCTGTATCTCTCTATGTCTCTCTCTCTCCCCCTCTCTCTGTATCTCTCTATGTCTCTCTCCCCCTCTCTCTGTATCTCTCTATGTCTCTCTCTCCCCTCTCTCTGTATCTCTCTATGTCTCTCTCTCTCTCCCCTCTCTCTGTATCTCTCTATGTCTCTCTCTCCCCCTCTCTCTGTATCTCTCTATGTCTCTCTCTCCCCTCTCCCCTCTCTCTGTATCTATGTCTCTCTCTCCCCTCTCTCTGTATCTCTCTATGTCTCTCTCTCTTTCCCCTCTCTGTATCTCTCTATGTCTCGCTCTCTCCCCTCTCTCTGTATCTCTCTATGTCTCTCTCTCTCCCCTCTCTCTGTATCTCTCTATGTCTCTCTCTCCCCTCTCTCTGTATCTCTCTATGTTTCTCTCTCTCCCCTCTCTGTATCTCTCTATGTCTCTCTCTCCCCTCTCTCTGTATCTCTCTATGTTTCTCTCTCTCCCCTCTCTCTGTATCTCTCTATGTCTCTCTCTCTCCCCTCTCTGTATCTCTCTATGTTTCTCTCTCTCCCCTCTCTCTGTATCTCTCTATTTCTCTCTCTCTCCCCTCTCTCTGTATCTCTCTATGTCTCTCTCTCTCCCCCCCTCTCTGTATCTCTCTCTGTCTCTCTCTCTGTCTCTCTCTCCCCTCTCTCTGTATCTCTCTATGTCTCTCTCTCTCCCCTCTCTCTGTATCTCTGTCTCTCTCCTCTCTCTGTATCTCTCTATGTCTCTCTCTCTCCCCTCTCTCTGTATCTCTCTATGTCTCTCTCTCTCCCCTCTCTCTGTATCTCTCTATGTCTCTCTCTCTCCCCTCTCTCTGTATCTCTCTATGTCTCTCTCTCTCCCCTCTCTCTGTATCTCTCTGTCTCTCTCTCTCCCCTCTCTCTGTATCTCTCTGTCTCTCTCTCTCCCCTCTCTCTGTATCTCTCTATGTCTCTCTCTCTCTCCCCCTCTCTCTGCATCTCTCTATGTCTCTCTCTCCCCTCTCTCTGTATCTCTCTATGTCTCTCTCCCTCCCCTCTCTCTGTATCTCTCTATGTCTCTCTCTCTCCCCTCTCTCTGTATCTCTCTGTCTCTCTCTCTCCCCTCTCTCTGTATCTCTCTATGTCTCTCTCTCTCTCCCCCTCTCTCTGCATCTCTCTGTCTCTCACTCTCCCCCCTCTCTGTATCTCTCTATGTCTCTCTCTCTCCCCTCTCTCTGTATCTCTCTATGTCTCTCTCTCTCCGTATCTCTCTATGTCTCTCTCTCTCCCCTCTCTGTATCTCTCTAAGTCTCTCTCTCCCCTCTCTCTGTATCTCTATGTCTCTCTCTCTCCCCTCTCTCTGTATCTCTCTATGTCTCTCTCTCTCCCCTCTCTCTGTATCTCTCTATGTCTCTCTCTCTCCCCTCTCTCTGTATCTCTCTATGTCTCTCTCTCTCCCCCTCTCTCTGTATCTCTCTATGTCTCTCTCCCCTCTCTCTGTATCTCTCTATGTCTCTCTCTCCCCTCTCTCTGTATCTCTCTATGTCTCTCTCTCTCTCCCCTCTCTCTGTATCTCTCTATGTCTCTCTCTCCCCCTCTCTCTGTATCTCTCTATGTCTCTCTCTCCCCTCTCCCCTCTCTCTGTATCTATGTCTCTCTCTCCCCTCTCTCTGTATCTCTCTATGTCTCTCTCTCTTTCCCCTCTCTGTATCTCTCTATGTCTCGCTCTCTCCCCTCTCTCTGTATCTCTCTATGTCTCTCTCTCTCCCCTCTCTCTGTATCTCTCTATGTCTCTCTCTCCCCTCTCTCTGTATCTCTCTATGTTTCTCTCTCTCCCCTCTCTGTATCTCTCTATGTCTCTCTCTCCCCTCTCTCTGTATCTCTCTATGTTTCTCTCTCTCCCCTCTCTCTGTATCTCTCTATGTCTCTCTCTCTCCCCTCTCTGTATCTCTCTATGTTTCTCTCTCTCCCCTCTCTCTGTATCTCTCTATTTCTCTCTCTCTCCCCTCTCTCTGTATCTCTCTATGTCTCTCTCTCTCCCCCCCCTCTCTGTATCTCTCTCTGTCTCTCTCTCTGTCTCTCTCTCCCCTCTCTCTGTATCTCTCTATGTCTCTCTCTCTCCCCTCTCTCTGTATCTCTGTCTCTCTCCTCTCTCTGTATCTCTCTATGTCTCTCTCTCTCCCCTCTCTCTGTATCTCTCTATGTCTCTCTCTCTCCCCTCTCTCTGTATCTCTCTATGTCTCTCTCTCTCCCCTCTCTCTGTATCTCTCTATGTTTCTCTCTCTCCCCTCTCTCTGTATCTCTCTATTTCTCTCTCTCCCCCTCTCTCTGTATCTCTCTATGTCTCTCTCTCCCCCCCTCTCTGTATCTCTCTCTGTATCTCTCTATGTCTCTCTCTCCCCTCTCTCTGTATCTCTCTATGTCTCTCTCTCTCCCCTCTCTCTGTATCTGTCTCTCTCCTCTCTCTGTATCTCTCTATGTCTCTCTCTCTCCCCTCTCTCTGTATCTCTCTATGTCTCTCTCTCCCCTCTCTCTGTATCTCTCTATGTCTCTCTCTCTGTCCCCTCTTTGTATCTCTCTGTCTCTCTCTCTCCCCTCTCTCTGTATCTCTCTATGTCTCTCTCTCCCCTCTCTCTGTATCTCTCTATGTCTCTCTCTCCCCTCTCTCTGTATCTATGTCTCTCTCTCCCCTCTCTCTGTATCTCTCTATGTCTCTCTCTCCCCTCTCTCTGTATCTCTCTATGTCTCTCTCTCTCCCATCTCTCTGTATCTCTGTCTCTCTCCTCTCTCTGTATCTCTCTATGTCTCTCTCTCTCCCCTCTCTCTGTATCTCTCTATGTCTCTCTCTCCCCTCTCTCTGTATCTCTCTGTCTCTCTCTCTGTCCCCTCTTTGTATCTCTCTATGTCTCTCTCTCTCCCCTCTCTCTGTATCTCTCTATGTCTCTCTCTCCCCTCTCTCTGTATCTCTCTATGTCTCTCTCTCTCCCCTCTCTCTGTATCTATGTCTCTCTCTCCCCTCTCTCTGTATCTCTCTATGTCTCTCTCTCCCCCCCTCTCTGTATCTCTCTATGTCTCCTTCTCTCCCCCTCACTCTGTATCTCTCTATGTCTCTCTCTCCCCTCTCTGTATCTCTCTATGTCTCTCTCTCTCCCCTCTCTCTGTATCTCTCTATGTTTCTCTCTCTCCCCTCTCTCTGTATCTCTCTATGTCTCTCTCTCTCCCCTCTCTCTGTATCTCTCTATGTTTCTCTCTCTCCCCTCTCTCTGTATCTCTCTATTTCTCTCTCTCTCCCCTCTCTATCTCTCTATGTCTCTCTCTCCCCCCTCTCTCTGTATCTCTCTATGTCTCTCTCTCTCTCCCCTCTCTCTATATCTCTCTATGTCTCTCTCTCTCCCTCTCCCCTCTCTCTGTATCTATGTCTCTCTCTCCCCTCTCTCTGTATCTCTCTATGTCTCTCTCTCTTTCCCTTCTCTGTATCTCTCTATGTCTCGCTCTCTCCCCTCTCTCTGTATCTCTCTATGTCTCTCTCTCCCCTCTCTCTGTATCTCTCTATGTCTCTCTCTCTCCCCTCTCTCTGTATCTCTCTATTTCTCTCTCTCCCCCTCTCTCTGTATCTCTCTATGTCTCTCTCTCTCCCCTCTCTCTGTATCTCTCTATGTTTCTCTCTCTCCCCTCTCTCTGTATCTCTCTATGTCTCTCTCTCTCCCCTCTCTCTGTATCTCTCTATGTTTCTCTCTCTCCCCTCTCTCTGTATCTCTCTATTTCTCTCTCTCTCCCCTCTCTCTGTATCTCTCTATTTCTCTCTCTCTCCCCTCTCTCTGTATCTCTCTATGTCTCTCTCTCCCCTCTCTCTGTATCTTTCTCTCTCCTCTCTCTGTATCTCTCTATGTCTCTCTCTCTCCCCTCTCTCTGTATCTCTCTATTTCTCTCTCTCTCCCCTCTCTCTGTATCTCTCTATGTCTCTCTCTCTCCCCTCTCTCTGTATCTCTCTATGTCTCTCTCTCTCCCTCTCTCCCCTCTCTCTGTATCTCCTTGTCTCTGCTCTGCCCGCTTCTCCATCCCCCACTGTCACCCTTACCTACTCAGGCCAGGCGAGGAGTGACTGGGAGGGGAGGGCGAAGGGCAGGGCCAATCAGTAGTGGGATCACCTCACAGGGAGCCACAGCAGAGTGCCCAAAGAGCCACATGCGGCTCCAGAGCCGCAGGTTGCTGACCCCTGATATAGGTGGACTTTAACTTCCAGAATTGTCCAGCCAGCACAGCCACGTAGGCAAGAAACATCAAAGGGACAAGTACAGATTAGGTGAAACATGACTCAAAAACAGTAACTGTGAGAGGGAGCTTGGAGTCCTAGTGGGCGATCACTTGATTATGAGCCAGCCGGGTGCAGCAGCAGCCAAAAAAGCGAATACAATCCTGGGTTGTATACACAGAGGCATAGAATCAAGATCACGTGAAGTATTAGTACCGCTTTATAAAACCTTAGTAAGGGCCACAGCTGGAATTCTGCATCCAGTTTTGGTCCCCCCACTACAAGAAAGAGGTTGAGACTTTGGAAAAAGTTCAGAGAAGAGCAACTAGGATGATTAAAAGGCCTGGAGACTAAAACATATGAAGAATGGCTGCAGAATTTGGGTCTGGCTAGTCTAAAGAAAAGAAGAATTAGGGGTGACATGATAGCAGTATAACAATATTTGGGGGGGGTGCCACGAAGAAGAGGAGGGGGTTCAAATTATTCTCCAAAGCACCAGAAGGCAGGATGAGAAGCAATGGATGGAAACTAACCAAAGAGAGAAGCAACTTAGAATTGAGGAGAAACTTCCTAACAGTGAGGACAATTAACCAGTGGAACAACTTTCCACCAGAGGTTGTGAATGCTCCATCATTGGAGGTTTTTAAGAAGAGACTAGACAATCACTTATCTGAAACGGTTTAGGTTCTCCTGCTTGAGCAGGGGGCTGGACTAGAAGACCTCCAAGGTCCCTTCCGGCTCCTATTCTATTGTATCTTAAAGTTGCCAAGGTTGAGAAACATCGAGTTAAAGACTCAACAATTTGAACTGTGAACAGTTGGGTGAAACCGAAAGTTGACCTTGTAGGTCATCTAGTCCAACACCCTGCCTAAGCAGGAGACCCTACACCACTTCTGACAATGGCAGTCCGGTCTCTTTTTGGAGGCTTCCAGGGATGAAGCTCCCACAACTACTGAAGGCAACTTCTCTTCCATTGGTTGATGGTTCTCACTGTCAGGAAATTTCTCCTTATTTCTGGGTTGAATCTCTCTCTGATCAGTTTCCATCCATAATTCCTTGTCTGCCCTTGGAAAATAGCTGGACCCCCTTCCTCCTCTCTGGGGCAGCCCCTCAAATATTGGAAGATGCTTTCCTGTCTCCCCTGGTCCTTCTCTTCACTAGACCAGCCAGGCCCAGTTCCTGCAACCGTTCATCGTCTGTTTTAGCCTCCAGTCCCGTCATCATCCTGGTTGCTCTTCTCTGCACTCTTTCCAGAGTCTCAACATCTTTTTTATAGTTTGGTGACCAAAACTGGATGCAGGACTCTAGGTGTGGCCTTACTAAGGCTTTATAGAGTGGTAGTAGTACCTCCCTTTTTTTTCCCCAAAGTTTTTTTTTATTTTTCAAACAAAAAACAACGTAAAACCATCATCCTTTCAAACAATTACAGACAGTGTTTCGGTCGGTTAAAATCTTTTCGTGCTCACAAACTCTTCAAGATATCAATATATGACACATGTTTCTTTTCCACTAAGAAAAAAACAAATTTTTACACATTTTATCTTAATTTCATTTCATATATCATATTTCATCTCCATGTTTTATTATCTATCCATTGATAAAATAAATCCCATATCAAATAATATTGTTTATCATCCTGTTCGCTTATTTCAAATGTCAGTTTACTCATTTCTGCACAGTCCATCATTTTCTTAATAATTTCTTCATCGATAGGTATCTTCTCTCCTTTCCAATTTTTAGCAAATACAATTCTAGCTGCTGTTAAAACGTTCACAATTAAATATTGCAATTCTTAGTATCTCTCTTGATCATGTTGGATAACCATTTGTCTGAAGTGGTGTAGGGTTTCCTGCCTAAGCAGGGGGTTGGACTAGAAGACCTCCAAGGTCCCTTCCAACTCTGTTATTCTATTCTATTTGAATTTGATTGTATCCCTCTGTTAATGCAGTTTAGGATTGCATTGGTATTTTTGGCTGCCACTGCACAGGGCTGGCTCATATTTAGCTGGTTGGGAGACCTTGTGCTAGGGCCTCCTCAGGGCTACAAAAGGAAGCCTCAAAGACCATCAGCAGATGAATACTCGAGCCTGGGAAAATCCTTCAAAACTTTTGGCCAACTTGTATGAAGGGGAGAGGAGATCTCGGAGGAGGCACCCAGCGGTCATCCAGACTGGCCTCTTACCTTCCAGAGAGCGGGCCTTCAGCTCCCCTTTGGTCTTCTCCAGATCCTGTCGCAAAGTCCGGTTCTGCTGCTCCGCTTCCTGCAACTGTCTTTGGGGGAAGCCACGAAGGTGGGAAGAGAAGAGAGAAGGATTATCGTGGGAGGGGGTGGGGGCATGGCCCCTTGGAACTCCCATTCCCATAATCCTTTGCCCTGGGTCACCCTGAATTTCTCACCCAGGTGTTTTATTATTTATTTTATTTTATTTTTATTTTTAAATTTATATACTGCCCTTCTCCCTGAGGACTCAGGGCGGTGTACAGCCAGAATTAAAAAACATGAAATACAAATATTAAAAACAATTAAAATATTGAAAGAAATGTTGAAAGAAAAGCTCGGAAAAGTTTTCCTTCTCCCGTTCCTTTCCAGAAGCACAGGTAGTCCTCGATTTACAACCACAACGGAGCCCAAATTTTCTGTTGCTAAGCGAGTCCGTTGTTAAGTGGGGGTTTTTTACCCCATTTTTGGCTCCGGTTGTTCAGTGAATCAGTGCAGTTGTTAAGTTAGTTACCTGGTTGTTAAGTGAATCTGACTTCTCCATTGACTACATTTGTCAGAAGGTCACAAAAAGGGAGCACACATGGCCCCGGGACACTGAGACCGTCATAAATATGAGTCAGTTGGCAAACGTTCAAATTTTGATCAAATGGGATGATGGAACAGTTGTTAAGTGTAAAAACTGGTTCTAAGTCACTTTTGTCACTGCCGTTATAATTTGAAATAGTCACTAAGTGAATGGTTGGAGTGGGGCGGTGGCCTAGAGGTGGAGCTCTCGCCTGACTATCAGGAGGCTGTGAGTTCGATCCTAGGTAGAGGCAGATATTTCTCTCTCTGGGTACAATGAGAATGTA
Organism: Arizona elegans; assembly: GCA_022577455.1. NCBI lineage: Eukaryota > Metazoa > Chordata > Lepidosauria > Squamata > Colubridae > Arizona > Arizona elegans. Next base: position 4,895,952 of record JAKOOJ010000027.1, read on the forward strand.
TCTGCTGAACAAAACTCCACACTGGCAACAGGAAAGGCATCCGGCCAGTAAACACTTAGCTCCATTCAGTTGCCCAGACTCCATCCCACAACGACCCATGGGGTCGTTAAAAAATGATGATTGCCAGGCTTCATGAGAGTGGTGCGGTATTTCTGTTGCTAAGCAAGAAGTAAATCGGGCAGATCTCTCTCTCTCTCTCTTTCTCTGCACAATGAGAATAGATCTGCTGTGAACTCCGCATTGGCAACAGGAAGGGCATCCGGCCAGGAAACACTCAGCTCCATTCAGTTGCCCAGACTCCACCCCGATACAAGGGATTAAGGGGTCATTAAAAAAAAGATGATGACTAAGTGAATGGCTGTAAGTCAAGGACTATATGTCTCTGATTCGCAGCATTATGTCAAGAGCCTGAAGGGGCACTGGACATTCGCCAGGCTCAGCTTCCTCTGCAAAGAAGGGCTGTTGTGGGGGGGGAGAACAGGGGGCTTTACCCACCGTTCCAGCCCCAGGTGGGCCACCTTCAGCTTCTCCAGCTCCGTCTGGACACTTTGCTTGGCCCAGATCTCAGCCTCCAAGGCCGACTGGAGCTCCAGCTTGGCCGAGGCCTCCACCTTCTGCAGCCGCCGCGCTTTCCAGAGGGCATCCTGCGGGGGAAGAAGGGCGGAGGGAGGCGGGAGTTGGTGCGAGGGGAAGGCTTGGCCTGTGGGGAGGGGGGCCAAAGGGAGAAGGGGTCGCACCGGGCACTGGCCACGGTTGGCCCATGGAGGGGCTTTTGGGGTGGTGGGAAAAATGATGGCGTTGGCCTCGTGGGGTGTCGCTGGGCAGCAAAGGGTTTGCCCTGCAGGTGTGCCCCCACCCCATGGGAAGATTGACTGGGAATAGGAGGAAGCGAGGGAAAAGAGAAGGAAAGGAAAAAAGGAAGGAAATAAAAGAAAAGGGAGGGAGGGAAGGAAGGAAGGAAAAGAAGAGAGGGAGGAAAAGAAGGAAGGAATGAGGGAGGGAGAGGAGAAAAGAGAGAAAAGGAAAAAGAGGGAGGGATGAAAGAAGGAAGGAAGGGAAGAAGGAAAGGAAAGAAGGAAAAAAGGAAGGAAGAAAAGAGGGAGGGAGGGAAGAGAAGGGAAGGGAAGGGAAGGGAAGAGAAGGAAAGAGAAGGAGGGAAGAGAAGGGAGGAAATAAAAGAAGAGGGAGGGAGGGAGGAGGGAAGGAAGGAAGGAAAGAAAGAAAAAAGAGAGGGAGGAAAGGAAGGAAGGAATGAGGGAGGGAGAGGAGAAAAGAGAGAAAAAGGGAAAAAGAGAGAGGGATGAAAGAAGGAAGGAAAGAAGGAAAGGAAAGAAGGAAGGAAGAAAAGAGGGAGGGAGGGAAGAGAAGGAGGGAAGGGAGGAAATAAAAGAAGAGGGAGGGAGGGAAGGAAGGAAGGAAACGAAGAGGGAGGAAAAGAAGGAAGGAATGAGGGAGGGAGAGGAGAAAAGAGAGAAAAAAGGAAAAAGAGGGAGGGATGAAAGAAGGAAGGAAGGAAAGAGGGAGGGAGGGAGGGAAGAGAAGGGAAGGGAAGGGAAGGGGAGGAAATAAAAGAAGAGGGAGGGAGGGAGGAAGGGAGGAGGGAAGGAAAGAAAGAAAAGAAGAGAGGGAGGAAAGGAAGGAATGAGGGAGGGAGGAGAAAAAAAGAAGCGAGGGTGGAAAGGAGAAAAGAAAGAACAAAGGAAAAAGAGAGGGAGGGATGAAAGAAGGAAAGAAGGAAAGGAAAAAAGGAAAGAAGAAGAGAGGGAGGGAGGAAGGAAGGAAGGAAGAAAGGGAACCAGCCTCAAAGACTCTCAATTCAATTCCCCTCCCGCCTTTTCTCTTTCATCCTCCCTTCATCAAGTGACAAGGGGGGTGTCACTCCTGCCTCCCCCAAGGCCCTCTTACCGGGGTCTTAGGCACGGGGCTCTGTGCCCCTGCCTGCTTCAGGGCTTCCATCTCGTCCATCATGCGAGTCGCCATGGCCTGCAGGTACCCCCTGGACTCTTTCTCATCGCTCACCCTGGGGAAGAGGCAAAAGGGCAGGGACTGTCAGGGGAATCCACCTGGGGGCAAGGGGCGCAACACTTCTGCTCCTTCCCACTTGTCGGATTATTCATGAACTGGCAGAGACATGGTAACAAGGTCAGCCAATGAATAGGCACAGCAACTAAATCAGCCAATGGGAGCTGAGACAGACTGGAACCAGGGCGTTTTAGTCTGCAGCTTCTGAGTCTGTGCAGAGAACTGAAACTGAAACTAAGCAGTCTGTGCATGCTTGTCTGCTCTGCTGAAATGAAACTAACTGTTCTCTCCTGCCTTGTCTTCTGCCCTGCAACTTCTACCATGTTGGAAGAATCAACTATTGATATTGTAAATACTTCATCTGTTAATCTGTATATAAAGAAGTTAATGAATCCAGCTGAATCAGTTATCTGTGTGTACTTCTGGATTTGATTTTTGCAAGAAACTCTGATACCACTTACTTAACGACCGCATTGCTTAGTGACAAAATTTCTGGTCCCAATTGTGGTCGTAAGTCGAGGACTTACTTTAATTAATTTCCACAAGATATAACTAAAATTATAATTTCCCTCCTGCTGATGTCTCTCAACATCTTGCTCTGAACTACAAATCCCAGAATTCCACTGAATGAGATTCAAGGGGGGGGGGGTCCTTGTCCCAACCTATCTGGAGGGCACCAAGTTGGGGGAAGGCTGCACTAGATGTTGGGCTCCTTTAAAAGAGAATAAAACACTCCGCTTATCCTCAGAGGCAACTTTGCCAATTCAAACTCCGGAGGGATTCTCTCACCACTTCAAAATGTCGGCAATCTGAACCTCCCAGTTGGTGAAGGCAGCTTTGTGGAATTCGGACGTGCAGCTCCCTGGTCCTGGGTGCAAGGAGTCGTTACCCCGAGAATCCACCTGTTGCAAGCCACAAAAGAAGCAGATTGCAGCCTTTAAAAGAGCCATTGGGGTACAGTGGGGAAGGGGCTACAGCAGGAGTGGTGTGTCCTGGGTTCAAGTCCCACTCTGTTGTGGCCTGTCGGCCGCCGGCCCCTCAAGCAGAGGAGCCGAATCAGAGGAGGAAGAGGCGTGGGAGTCAGGATCAGCATCAGGGCAACCTGAGAGCTCCGAGGGGGAAGAGGGAATGGAGCTGGCAGAGAGAGAGAGAGAGACAGTGGAGGAGCCTGGGCCGTCTGTCAGCCGTCAGATGGAGGGTCAACAGCCCCCAAGTCTGGAGGTGGCTGATGAGGAGGAGGAGGAACAGCTGGGTCCAGTGCCTGACGCACGGATGCACAGAAGGCAGAGGAGAGGAGAGCAGTGGAAATCTATGGGCCGGTCCAAGGGACGGAAGAGCAACTTCTGCTAGTGAAGCCCCTCCTTAGCTCTGGGGATAAAAGGCAGGGGGCAGAGATGAATAGATGTGGCAGACAACTATTCATCTCCCTGCCGGAAGGACTTGTTAGCCTGAGAAACTTTTTTGCCGGGGCTGCCGGTATTCTTAATAAAGGAATCTTTGAGTTCACTTCAAAGGGTTTTTTCCTGTTTGGGCAGCTGGGTCAGAGCACACTCAATCGCAACAGCTCGGCTGATGCATCAGACTTTCTCAGCCCAGCCTTCCTCACAGGGTCGTTGTTGTGGAGCAAGGTGGCAGGTGAGCACCCTATTTTATGCACCTGGAGAAAAAAAAGGGGGGGCAGGTGGGGGGAATAGGTAATTTGGAAAACCATAAAGTTCCCCAGAATTCGATGCACGTCTACCTGATCACCAGAAGGCCTGGGGCTGCAGCTGTTGCTCATGGCCGCTTGGCCTCCTCTGTTCGGCTCCATATTTTCGCACCTAGGCAGAAAAAAACAACATTCATGGTACAGATAGCCCTCAACATATGACCGCAATGGCCGGGATCTTTTAAGACCTGTGGACTTGTGGCTGGCTGGGGAATTCTGGGAGTTGGAAGTCCACAAGTTTTAGAGTTGCCAAGGTTGTTGGAGATGCCTGACAACGGTGATCCCAACTTCCATCTCTAAACAATGTGGTCATTAAGTGAGTCATCACGCGACCACACCCAATTTCATGGTTGTTAAGGGAATCACACAGTTGTTAAGGGAATCCCTTTGACTTTGCTTAGTGAAAGCTTTCAGACTGCGGTACTGTCTCAAAATTAAATGAATTTCCAAACTGCCAATCTTTAAGGAAATCTTTCTTTAATTGAGCTCAGCCACTGGATCATGACTCCGCACGGACAAGACTGACCTTTTGCCTCCCAATCCCTCCCTTTCCGACCCCCAAGACTCTGCTTCTCATTGGCTGTCTTTCAAGTCATTCTCCAGATTTCTTTTCCCCGTCATTTCTCAGGAATGTGCCCCCTCCCCTGATTTCCACGACAACCAAGCTTCAAAGGGATTTTGCAGGCAAAAGTTTCAGAGTTTATCTTTCGTTGTCCTCTGCTCTCTCTATGGCAGCGTTGCAACGCTGACAAAAGCCAGCTGGGAAGGTTGTAAATGGTGACCAGTGATCCCGGGACACCTCCTCCCTTCTCTCGCCATCCTCGCGCAGCATCTTGTTACACTGCTCACCGCTGCCTCCTGGTTTTCTCCAGCTGCTCCTGCAGTTGGGCCACCTCCTCCGTCAGAGCCTCGACCTGCCGTCCCTTGGCTTGCAGCTCCTCCTTCCACGCTCCGCACGGCTCCGGACGTCTCCTGGAACTGGACCGCTTGAAGATGGCCGTGCTTGGCTTTGCCTGCAAGAGAGCCCCAAATCAATGCGGTGAAGCGGTTTTAATGTCAGGGTTCCCCCCGAGTCCCTAGCCCTCAGCTCCAGTATGGCAACACTGAAGTTCCCAAGTGGCTTCGGTCAGGTCGGCTTCAGAGTTGACAGGCTAATGCCACCATTAGGATTAAGATTCCTCCGATGTCTGCACAGCACAGTCCTACCCGCAACTCCTCCAGCTCGTCTTTCAATTTCCGCATTTGCTGCTCCGCTCTCTCCCGTCCCTTTCGCTGCTTGGTCACCTCACCCACCAGGTTTTCGATCCGGAGCTCCAGCTGCGGGAAGAGAAGAGAATTTCTCTCATGTTCTGGAGGAAAGGTAGTGTATTCCTGCAGCCCAGAAACTGTGGAAGGCAATCTAGGATAGGGGTCTCCAACCTTGACAACTTTACGATTTGTAGACTTCAACTGTCAAATTAAATTTTAAAAATTATTTTAAAAAGCCACAGAGCTCTTAACATTCAGAAGAGACACTCTGGACTCTTGGGAAGGAGTCCAGTGAGGAGCATATACGTGTGTGTGTGTGTGTGTGTGTGTGTGTGTGCATGCATGTGCAGAGAAGAAAGTACCTCCTTGCGTCCACTCTCAGTACGGGCCAGCTCCTTGCGTAGCCCTTCCACCCGTCGAGCAGCAGCTTCCGTCTCCTCCAGTCGTTCCCGCAGCAAGCGCGAGTGCCGCAGCAACTGGGCCTGCAGCTCCCCACACTTGGCCTCGGCACTCTGCAGTTCTTCTGCCGTCTCCTGATGGCGCTCCTGCTCCTCTTGCAGCTCCCAAGCCTGAGCCTGTAGCTGCTCCTGCAACTCAGTCTGACCCTATCGTGAGAAGAAGTCACTATCAGCACTGGACCTGAATACTTGGCCATATAGCAAGCTCCCTCTGGGTTGCCAAGTGGTAAAACACACAGGCAACAGACACTGACAGAGCATTCGCAGCCGTACACCAGGCTCTATCTGGGTTGCCAAGTGGTAAAACACACAGGAACGAGATACTGACAGAGCATTGATAGCCGTACAGCAGGTTTCATCTGGGTTGCCAAGCAGTGAAACACGCAGGAATCAGGCGCCGACTGAGATTTTGGACCACCTTCTGCAGTCCCCCAGGGTAAGGAACAGCAGGATCAGGAGTCCAAATTGCATACAGATAAAAAAATTGCACTCCATAATGTTGAACTTTGCCTTGCATCAAAACCACCTGGATTTGAGCCAGCCCATGTGATATGGACAATACTGAACCAAATTCGCAGTGGCCGTGGTAGATATGCAGACCCTTCTATAAGTGGGGCAAAATACCATGACTGAATTGTGACCGCATGGCCAAAAAACCAAACTATCCAACAAATATCATGTTTCCCCGAAAATAAGACCCTGTCTTATATTTTTTTGAACCCTGAAATAAGCGCATGGCGTTATTTTCAGGGAGGTCTAATTATTTTGGGGCGCGTGGAGCAAGAGCTACATAATAATATAATTACGAATAAGAGCTATTTGTACCTCTGGAACGAGCTACCCCCAGGAATACGACTAATCCCGGACCTCCGTACTTTCCGCTGAGCGTTGAAGACCTTCTTATTTCAGCAAGCCGGGCTGGCTTAAAATTTTAATGGGCTATTTTATGGGTAAAGGGTTTTAAAATTTAGGGAAGCCAAACTGATCTAATTCTGTTTTAATTTATTTTAATTTTTATACTGTATGTATTTTAATTTTGGCTGTTCACCGCCCTGAGTCCTTCGGGAGAAGGGCGGTATACAAATTTAATAAACCTAAATCTAAACCTAAGACAGGGCTCCTCTTGCCATCTTATTTGATTTCCAGCTCTGTCTCCCTAACCAGAGGAAATGGCGGGAACTGGCTGCGCATGCAGTTAAATATTTTTGGGGAGGGCTTATTTGAGCACATGTGCTCAAAAGCCCGATTGGGCTTATTATCAGGGGGTTTCTTATTTTCGGGGAAACAGGGTAGTATCAGAGTGCCAAAATAGAATCTATAATGGAAACCTTGCTGGTTTCCTGGCTGTGACAAATGAAGCAAAAATTATACTTGTAATTTAGATATACATTTATAATACTTTAAACATTATATTTCATATTTTGTATTTTTATCTTTTGTGTTTCTATCGAAATACGATGTGAATCTGCCATACGATAAATAAATGCACACAGTCATTCATTCCTTGGTCATCTCTCAGCTGGATTACTGCAGGGCGCTCTACCTGGGGCTACCCTTGAAGAGTATTCAGAAGCTACAACTAGTACAGAATGTAGTGGTTCGACAGTTGTGTAAACCCTTAAGGAGGTGCGCATAACACTGCTGTTGTGCAAGCTACATTGGTTGCCATTTTTTTTTTCTGGGTCCAATTCCCATGATTTTCGTTCTTATTTTTCTTAATGTTAACGGCTTTTAAATTTACCTGTTTACCATTTTGTAAGCTGCCCAGAACTGCTTTATCGGTGTGATGGGTGGCATATTAATGTAATAACTAAATTACTTACATTGCATTACATTTTAAGAAAAACAGAATCCACAGGATTCCTTGGAGGAAGCAGAGATTGGGATTCACCCCACCAGTTCTGAGTATGTCGCCCATCGTGTTCAAGCTCAAAACCGGATAGAAACAGGAATGTGATCTAGTCAGTTTCAAAATCCTATCTAGACAGTTTCACGGTACTGATTAGCAAACTCAAGTGGCCAGTCCTGCTTACCAGAAAATGCATTTTTCTTTAGGCTGCTTTGAGTAAATGAAACGAATGGTTTATGCCTCATTTGGTCCAACTTGACAACTTTTAGATGCTGGACTTCAACTCCCAGAATTCCCCAGCCAGCCATAATGGCTAGGGAATTCTGGATGTTGAAGCCCAGCATCTTAAAGTTGCCAAAATTGGTAAACCCTGATTTATGAGTGAAAGAATAATTGAAATGATGAAACGTGTTAGTCTATATTGCCCTTTTATGCTCATCAGGCATTATTATTTCGATTTGTTACTAAACGTCCCGATTTGTTTGATCTCAAGATCTTATTGCCAGATCAATCTGATTTCATTTACTTGACTGCAGCCTGGGAAACCCCCTTGTGGGACCAAGGTTGCTTCGTATACCTGGAGAGCATCCTTGTTTTCCTGTTCCAAAAACATCACCCGGTCCTCCAATGCCTTCACCTGACCCAGTGCAATGCGATTGTGATACTGTTTCTGCATCTTGTCATTCTCCAGCTGATTTTCTGCCAGACGGAAGAGAGGGAGAGAGAGAGAGAAGGGAGAGAGAAAGGGAGGGGGAGAGGTAGGAAGGGAGAGAAAGAGAGGGAGGGAGAGAGAGAGAGAGGGAGGGAGAGAGAAAGGGGAGAGAAAGAGAGAGGGAGGGAGGGGAGGGAGGGAGAGAGAGGGAGAAAGAGGGAGAGAAAGCGGGAGAGAGAGAGGGATGGGGAAAGGGGAGAGAGGGAGGGAGAGAGAGAGAGAGAGAATGAGAGAAAGGAGAAAGAGGGAGGGAAGGAAAGAGAAAGGGAGGGAGAGAAAGGGAGAGAGGGACAGAGAGAGAGGAATGGAGAAAGGGGAGAGAGGGAGAAAGGGGAGAGAGGGAGGGAGAGAGAGAATGAAAGGGAGGGAGAGAGAGAGGGAGAGAGAAAGGAGAAAGGGAGGGAAGGAAAGAGAAAGGGAGGGAGAGAAGGAGAGAGAGAGGGAGAGAAAGGAGACAGAGGGAGGGAGAGAGAGGGAGAGAAAGAGGGAGAGAGAGGGAGAGAAAGGAGAAAGAGAAAGATAGGGAGAGAGAGAGAAAGAGGGAGAGAGGGAATGGGGGAGAGAGATAGGGAGGGAGAGACAGGGAGAGAAAGAGAGGGAGGGAGAGGGAGAGAAAGAAAGAAAGAGAGAGGGAGCAGAGAGAGACAGGGAGAGAAAGAGGGAGAGGGAGAGAGGGAGGGAGAAAGAGAGGGGAGAGGAGGGAGGGAGAGAGACAGGGAGAGAGAGACAGGGAGAGAAAGAGAGAGGGAGAAAGGAGAGGAAGGGAGGGAGGGAGAGGGAGGGAGAGAGAAAGGAGAGAGAAAGAGGGAGAGAACCTTAATATCCTCTTTTCAATGGCCAACCTACACAGAACATGCAGGGTACAGGTAGTCCTCGACTTACAGGCATTTGCTTAGTGACCGTTTGAAGTTACGATGGCACCTAAAAAAAATGACTTACGATCCATGTTTCCATTTAAGACCATTGCCGCATCTCTGTGGTCACATGATCAACATTTGGCCTCTCGACAACGTGGGATCGATCCCCTTTTGTGACCTTCTGTCATCGGGGGAAGCCAGATTCATTTAACAACCATGTTACTCACTTAACAATGGCAACGATTCACTTAACAACTGTGGGCAGAAAGGTCGTAAAATGGGTCGAAACTCACTGAACAATCGTCTTGCTTAGCAACGGGAAAATTTGGGCTCTATTGTGGCTGTAAGTCGAGGAGCACCTGTACTTGCATCAGACACCACGATGACGCAAGTGTGCAATTATGTCCTTTGCGTGACGAGGCAGGCTCTGTCGTTGACATCATGGAGTTTTACCAACGTCCCCGCAACAACTGAGAGAATATTCAGCTATTTCTCACACACAGATGAGAGCAGAGGAAAATATCACAATTCCTGACACATTTCTCCAAAGTGATCTTAATGTTAAGATTGACTTTTGGTGACAGATTGGAAAAACATTTGGAATAGACGAGTATATAAGAATATGTCAGTTAGAATTAAGGAGAATCGATATAAAGTGATATGGAGGTGGTATTTAACACCACGTAAACTAAATCAAATCGATGGTAAATATACAAATATATATTGGAGGTGCAAGAAAGAGGTCGGAACATATAAGCACATGTGGTGGGATTGTGATAGTGCACAAAAAATATGGGACATGGGGTTTAGAGAAATTAGAGCACTATTGAATGTAAATTTAGACATGTCACCGAGAACTGTATTATTGTTACTGGTGGAACAACGGGATATAAATGAAACAAAAAAAAAGAAAAAAAAGAAATGATTGTAAATTTGATAATGGTGGCTAGATTAGTGATGGCTAAATACTGGGGACAAAATTGGAATATTCAAAGAAATGAAAGGTATCATGAAATTTAGAGCATGGCAACATACGGTAAATTAACAACAGAAATTAAATTTTTAAAAAGGATGATTAAAACAAACAATTATAATGAAATGGGGGGGGTTTTATAAAATCAGTGTTGGTGGAAGGCCAAGGGAATAAACCTACTCAAGAATATATGCTGTTTTGGAGGGCATAAGGGCATATTCAGAATAGATTGTATATTTTTTAGCTGTTATAGAAGAAATATCAGCGGGGTGGAATGGTCTCCGGGGGTGGGGGATGCACTGTATTATTTGATTTTTTTTCTTTTTTGTATTTAGATGTGTATGTATGTGTTTGTATTGTTCTCATTACTTGTATTATAAATAAATTAAAAAATATTCCCCCCCAAAAATGGACTTTTGGTGAAACCAAAGCGACTTTTCTTGGCAATCATATAGAAGTGATTTGTAACTAACCTCTTTTTTTTTCTTTTTCTTTTTAGGTCTCTTTTCAGCCTGAGATCTCTTGGTGGTCTCCCATCCAACCACTAACTTAATCAAATCCCTTTTTAATTGAATTTTAATTCATTTTTAATTCTCAGACTAGGCAAAGTTGATCAAAGGCTTGCCGTTTCATTGTTCCGGACAGTAAAACGATCCAGAAACAACAACTCCCTGCCAAAATTAATATTTTACAAGTACCTGTCAGTTGCCTCTTCAAAGTAGCCACCTCATTTTGGAGACTTCGGATCTCCGCGTCCTTGGCCGAGGTCTTGGAAGGGGATCTCGCCAGAGAATCTGCGCAGGGCGAGTGCAAGGAGAGGGTAAGAGATCTCCCGTGGATTTCTGGATCGCATTACTCACTCGATCCATTCCGGGGTTGGCAAGGTGCCCTGAACCATAAGCAAACACGACGGGGTGGGGTGGCCCCACCCGCTAAGCGAGGCAAAATAAATCAAGCTTGACATGTTGTGCAAATGCAGTTCCTGCATCTTGGGCTCAAACCTGATTCAGTGGGTTGTGTAAATCCATTTAATAAAGAACCGGGGGAAATTCTCGTGAGTGGGTGGGGTGATTAAACTGACTCTGCACTCTTTCTATGCTTAGCTTTCTCATTCTCACGTCACCTGATCCCAAATTACCTTGCCTCCAATGTAGGTAGCCCATAAGGCTAGGAAAGCTTGATTGGGGGAAGGGGGGCTGGACTAGTAGACCTCGAATGCCCCTTTTCCGCCACCGCATCTAAGGAATCCTTCTTCCTCTCCGCAGAGTTACCTACCTTGCAGTTTTCGACTCAATTCCAGTTTCTCCCGTTCCAGCTGACGGATCCTTTTCTCGAGTCGGCTGATGCTGGAGCTGGTAGGGGGGGACACCGGAGGTCTCTCGGGGAAGGGTCTGTCGGGGGACAGGGACACGGAGCTCAGAACCGATTCTGGATCAATAGGAATCAGTCTGCACCAAAGGGCTTTCTGAAAAGCAGGAAGGGGCACACGGGTGGGAAATCCATGGTCTCGGGAGGGGCGGCGTACACTCCTTGACGACCACTCGTGGTCCTGCTCACGGCAGCCAAAAATACTCCTTTATCGGCATAAGTTGCCATTGCAGTTAAGGTTTCCTACAAAATAATGCAGCTCTGAGGTTTCCCGTGAATTTAACAGATGAACAGAGTTGGAAGGGACCTTATAGGTCATCTAGTCCAACCCCCCCCTGCCCAAGCAGGAGACCCTATGCCATTTCTGACCGATGGCAGTCCAGTCTCTTCTTGAAAGTCTCCAGGGATGAAGCTCCCACAACTTCTGAAGGCAGCTTCTGTTCCATCGGTTGATTGTTCTCACTGTCAGAAAATTCCTCCTTATTTCCAGGTTGAATCTCTCGTTGATCAGTTTCCATCCATTATTCCTTGTCTGGCCTTCCGGTGCTTTGAAAAATAGCTTGACCCCCTTCCTCCTCTCTGGGGCAGCCCCTCAAATATCAGAAGATGCTCTCCTTTCTCCCCTGGTCCTTCTCTTCACTAGACTAGCCAGGCCCAGTTCCTGCAATTGTTCTTCATATGTTTTAGCCTCTAGACCTCTCATCATCCTTGTTGCTCTTCTCTGCACTCTTTCTAGGTGTTGGTTATTCCTGCCAGCTTAGTATCATCCGCAAATTTGCTAAGTTCCCCTTCTACTCCATCATCTAAGTTGTTTATGAAGATATTGAAGAGTACTGGGCCTATGACAGAATCCTGTGGTACCCAGCTGCTTACTTCCCTCCATGTAGAAGGACTACTCGTTGAGTACAGTTTGTCAGCCAGTTACGAATCCATCTGGTGGTGAAGCTATCTTATCCCACTTTTTTCTAGCTTACCAAGAAGTAGGTTGTGGTCTACTTTGTCGAATGCCTTTGCTGAAGTCTAAGTATATTATGTCCACAGTATTTCACTCGTCTACTAATCCAGTCACTATGTCAAAGAATAAAATAAGATTGGTTTGGCATGATCTGTTTTTAACAAACCCCTGCTGGCTGCTAGTGATTAGTTTACTCGTTTTTAGATGTTGGCAGATCTGGTTTTTTAATTATCTTTTCCAGTACCTTCCCGTGAATTCATTCAGTAAAACTTATTTGCTGGGAAACAGACTAAGCCGGTCCAGTGCCTGCAATTCGCAAACTCCAGCAAAAAAAAAAAAAAAAAAAAAAGGGGGGGAATCACAATATTGTGTTGTAATACACGTAGTCCTCAACATACAACCACAATCGAGCCCCAAATTCTGTGGCTAAGTGAATTTTGTATGACAGTTGTTAAGTGAATCACTCTGACTCACATGGTTGTTAAGTGAACCTGGCTTCCCCGTTGACTTTGCTGGTCAGAAGATCACAAAAGGGGATCACGGGACCCCGGGACACCTCAACCGTCGTAAACATGAGTCAGCTGCTAAACTGACTCAAATTTTGATCACGTGACCACAGGGTGCTGCAATGGTCATTAAATGTGAAAAATGGTCATAGGTCACTTTTTTCTGTGATGTTGTAGCTTCGAACGTTGTAAATCGAGGATTGCCTGTATTCACAATTCAGAGACCCTCCATGAAGTGGGGACAATGTTCACCAGCCCCGACTAACACTTTGAACCTCTTTTTAATACATGAACAGTGGTCTGCAAAAATCAAAATTATGGAAAGCCTCAGAAATTCCCAACAGATTGAAAGACCAAATCACCCTGCCAAGCAGAAAGTTGATGGCTGCAGCAGCTCCCTATTGGCCGGCTGACAGCAGTTTTTGAGATAGACTGCTACTGAAGCTGGAGGCACCACGCTGCCCAGAGCACCAGAAAGGAAGAGCCGAGCGGGAATGAAGATGCAAATCAAAGCAACGGCACCGTACTCACATCCCGGAGGTGTAGGTGAATCCGACGAAGGGGAGGTGGTGGGCCGAGAATGAGGCGTGGGAGATCGGCGGGAGCGTCTCCTAAAAAATCAGGATTGGAGGAAGAAGATCAGGGACCATTTTTCCTCCCCAAATGCCCACAACCCTCCTGGATACGCAAGCAAGGACAGAAGGGGTGGTGAAGGGCTGGATGTCACTATCTTGCAGGGGGTTTCTTCAAGGGTCTGTGTCAGTGGTGAAATGTAAAATTTGTTATTACCGGTTCTGTGGGCCTAGCTTGGGGGGCGGGGTTAATGTGACTGGGTGGGCATGGCCAACTTTTTTTTTTTTTTTACTTTTAAAAGCATTTTTTCTACAACCTTAAGAGGTCGCAGAAAAAATGCTTTTAAAAGCCTCTGACGATCAGGCAACTCAGTTGGGATCGTCAGAGGCTTTTAAAAGCATTTTTTCTACAACCTCGTTGTAGAAAAAAAAATGCCTTTAAAAGCCTCTGACGATCCCAGATGAGTTGCCTGATCCGTCAGAGGTTTTAAAAGCATTTTTTTTACCATCTCTTCGGCCAAGAGGTTCAGAAAAAAATGCTTTGAAAAGCCTCTGACGATCCCAGCTGAGCCGCGCGATCATCAGAGGCTTTTTTTTTAATTTTTAAAAGCATTTTTTCGCTGAAGAGGTTGTAGAAAAAATGCTTTTAAAATTTTTTTTAAAAAGCCTCTGATGATTGTGCGGCTCAGCTGGGTACGGGGGAGGGGGGACGGGGGGCAGGGATTTTTGCTACCGGTTCTCCGAACCACCCGCAGCCATCGCTACTGGATTGGGCGATCCGGTCCGAACCGGGAGCATTTCACCCCTGATTAAAATACAAAAATTGTTAAATGAAATTACACATTGCCCAATAGAATTGAAGCCTGAACTGTTTCTTCTGGGGATCATTAAAGAAAAATACTCTAAAAAGATTAAATATTTGATCATTCATATTACAACAGCAGCGAGAATTGTACTCGCACAAGCCTGGAAAATGTCCACTACACCGACAGATGGTGTAAAAATCCGGAATATTTTTGAATGTGCAGAAATGGACAAACTTACTATAGAATTAAATAATAAGGAAGACTCGGAATATTACTCAGCTTGGGAAAACTGGATAGAAAATAAAAATAGGAAATATATAGATCAAAATAAGACATCAATTGTGTTTACATATATTTGATCAAGAAGGAATATCTGAGAATATAGGAATAGAGTTAAGTTTTTGTGTACTGTTAGAACGACGTTGGATTGTGCAACTACCATGGACGTATTTTTGTTACAGATGTATTTGCATTTTAATATTTTAAATTTTAATAAAGATTTTTTTGAAAATTAAAAAATAAATAAACAAATAAACAGAGGAGCCCTTTCCCTGTTGCACAGCCACACATACACATACAATCAGTAACATGGCCGCCCAATGATCTGGGGGAGACTCTAAGATAGGGTTTCCCAACCTTGAGCATTTTAAGGTGGATGGACTTCAACTCCCAGAATTCCCCAGCCAGCTTAGGTTAGTCGGGACTTAGCTGGCTGGGGAATTCTGGGAGTTGAAGTCCACGCGCCTTAAAGTGCTCAAAGTTGGGAAACCCTAAGCCCGTGATGGCGAACCGATGGCATGGGTGCCACAGGCGGTACGTAGAGCCATATTGGCGGGCACACGAGCATTGCCCTAGCTCAGCTGCAGTGCGCATGTACTCGCCGGCCAGCTGATTTTCGGGCCTTCCGGCTTCTGGAGGGCCTCCAGCGGGGTGGTGAGGAAGGCCCGTTTTTTCCTCCCCCTAGGCTCCAAAGGCTTTCTAGGAGCCTGGGGAGAGTGAAAACGGCCTTCCCCACCACCACCCTGGAGGCCGGAAACGGCCCGGGGCACATTGAATTATGGGTGTGGACACACGCGCGCACGAGCCCCTCACACTCCCTCTGTTTTTGGCACACGACAGCAAAAAGGTTAGCCATCACTGCCCTAAACTCTAAGAGATAAATGTTCTGCATTTTTTTTTCAAAATATTCAGTTGCTCCTGCTTTTTGACCTTGCAAAATGACTTAAAAGTCATCGGTGTGTGCAGCCAGCTAGAATGAAGCTTAAACAATGGCCCCCGCAGGATAATATCATCCTGCATTTATGTATTGGTGTAACCGACACTGGGGCAGGCACTCATGTCCTAATATTTGCACAGTGTTCGTGCCACTACTTCCATTTTATCCTACGCCTCCTTGCAGGGCCCACTACAATAATCCTCGACTTACAAAGTTACGGTGGACCTTCGCAGGGGTTCTTAAACCCGGATTTGAACTTCCACAGGCCTCCCCCAATAATGTGATCGCATTTGGGGCTTTGGCGTTGATAGCTGTTTGCAGCATCCCACCATCATGTCATCACAATTTGCAACATTTTTTTTGTCGAAAACTGGGGGTTACTTCCAGTTTCTAGCAAAAAGCATCCACTGTGGACAAGGGATTCTGCCTACTTCCCTGACAGCTCTGTTCTTTTTACTTTCTACAGAGGCACGATGGAGAGCGTTTTAAACAAACTGCATCCCTGTTTGGTTTGGTGGCTGCAGTGCCTCAGATAGAAAGTCCCTACAGAGAGTGGTAAGGACAGTGGAGAAGATCATATGAAGCTCACTTCCCGTTATTCAAGATGCTACTTATAAGCGCTATGTGCTTAGAGCTCGAAGCATTGTTAGAGACCCCACACACCCACTCCACGTTTTGTTTCTGTTGCTCCCCTCTGAGAGGAGGTTTCGAAGGATTTTTCTAGCAGGACTACCAGATTCTGTAACAGCTTTGCTCCTTATGCCATCGATCTTGTAAACTCACAAGATTTGTTTCTCTCAGCATGTACATGTAAACATCCAAACTAGACTGTGTTGTTTCTCTGTGTCATATAATATATGTGGGTATATACATAATTTTGTATTTATTTATACATCTTGTCATGTTTATGCAGTGTATGTTAGAGGTGGTGACACTTTTGAGTGCTGTATACAACGAAATTTCATTTTAATGTATGCCAATTAGTGTACATTCAAAGTGACAATAAAGTTATTATTCTACTCCACTCCACTCCATTCTATTCTGAATTCTATTCTATTCAATTCTATTGAATTCTATTCTAAATTGTAAATTCTATATTTCTATTCTATATTCTATATTCTATATTCTATATTCTATATTCTATATTCTATATTCTATATTCTATTCCATTCCATTCCATTCTTCTCTTCTCTTCCCTATTCTGTTCTGTTCTGTTCTGTTCTGTCCTAGTCTATTCCTATGGTGGTGCAGTGGTCAGAATGCAGGATTGCAGGCTAATTCTGCTGACTGCCATCAGTTCAATCCTGACCAGCTCAAGGTTGACTCAGCCTTCTGTCCTTCCCAGGTCAGTAAACTGAGGACCCAGATAGTTGGGGGCAAGAGGCTGACTCTGTAAACCGCTTAGAGAGGGCTGGAAAGCATTATGAAGCTGTATATAAGTCTAAGAGCTATTGCTATGTTGCAGTGATTTACTTAATAACCGTGGCAAGAAAGGTTGTAAAATGGGGCAAAATTCACTTAACAACTGTCTTGCTTAGCAACAGAAATGTTGGGCTCAATTGTGGTTGTATGTTGAGGACTACCTGCACGGCATCCCGCTTAGCGAGCAACATAAGTTACCAGCATAATTCTGGGCTTGATTATGGTCCTAAACGGAGGACTATTTGTTATTGAAGGGTCCATGTGAATGTTTTGTTTTTCTAGCAGCAACCTCCCACCCCACCCGGTGACTCCCTACTTTCCCATTCACTCCCAAAGAGGTGGCATGGATGATGTCCTAAGTCATAAATCAAGGACTACCTGGGTTTGAGAGCTGGATGCGACGAAATTTCATTTTAATGTATGCCGATTAGGATACATTCAAAATGACAATAATAAAGTTATTCTGAGTTTAAGTCTAAGGTGTAAGCAAATAAAGGACTGGATTAGACTGGATTTCAGTGGCATCTTTGGGTTTAGGTCTGACCACATGTGGAGCCTGCAACCGAGGCAGTGGCACCAAGCGTGGCTTGCCATCCCACCGTGGCATCTCAGGTTTCTATCAGCCCTCAAATTTGGCCACCCGCACCTCTTTCTTGGGCAGGGAGGTCAGGGTCTGCTTGGCAACTGCTGGGCTTCCTGCCCATCTCATATGCGCCCCCTCCCAACAGCCTGGCATGGGCCCTTGGCATCCGCACTCATTCGCAAGCACCGTCACGGATCGTTACCGCTTCTTTGAGGGTGTCGTCGTCGACATCGAAGTTGGAGGTGTCGGCTGGACTGGCCACCTCGGGGACCAAGGGCGGAGGGCTCTTGCGGAGGTCTTCCCAGGCGATGCCCTCGAAGAAGGGGTGGCGCGTGAAGTCCTCGATGCCCTTCTGGCCCAGACGGACTTCTTGGCGGCACAACAGTTCGCGGATCAGGTCCTTGGCGCTCTCTGAGACGTCGGTGATATCCGTGGGGAACTGCAGGTGGTCCTGGAAGAGGAAACAGAAGGGGGGATGCAACGGGGTCTCCGACATCTCAGGGGGTCTATCTGCTACCCTTGGGCAGCTGGTATCGATAGGGGGCGCTGTGCTCCCCCAAGGACTCCAGAAACCAAAATTCCTGGACTAATTGGGATCATGAAAGTAACAGATCAGGGTTTAAGCACGGTAACTGAGATCGTGAAAGCAACAGATCAGGGTTTAAGCACGGTAACCAAGATCGTGAAAGCTACAGATCAGGGCTTAAGCAAGGTAACTGAGATCGTGAAAGCAACAGATCGGGGTTTAAGCAAGGTAATCGAGATCGTGAAAGCAACAGATCAGAGTTTAAGCAAGGTAGCCGAGATCGTGAAAGCAACAGATCAAGGTTTAAGCAAGGTAGCCGAGATCGTGAAAGCAACAGATCAGGATTTAAGCAAGGTAACCGAGATCGTGAAAGCAACAGATCAGGGTTTAAGCAAGGTAACCGAGATCATGAAAGCAACAGATCGGGGTTTAAGCAAGGTAACTGAGATCGTGAAAGCAACAGATCGGGGTTTAAGCAAGGGCAAGAGGAAAGTTGCACACCTGTTAGAATTCACCCTGCATTAATAGAATTAAAATGGCAAGCTCACCCTCCAAGAATGGATTACAGTTAGTCCTCGTCTTACAACTATTCGTTTAGTGACCATTCAAAGTTGCAACAGCCTTAAAAAAACTGAATTTATGAGCGTTTTTCACACTTACGACCGTTGCAGCATCTCCATGGGTCATGTGATTGCAATTCAGATGCTTGGCAACTGACTCATAGTTATGACAGTTGCTGTGGTCCTCCTGGGGTCACGGAATCCCCTTTTGTGACCTTCTGGCCAGCAAAACCATGGGGGTAGCTGGACTCACTTAACGACCTTGTTACCAAAGTAACAACGGCAGTGATTCACTGAACAGCTAGGGCAAGGAAGGTCATAAAACGGGGCAAAAACTTCACAGCTGTCTCGCTCAGCAACGGACATTTTGGGCTGAGTGGTGGCCATACATTTGTGCCACTACTGGACGGAGGACAAAGGCCCTGCAGTGGGATCATTTGAGGTCACTCGTGAAAAGCGAGCCAAGCTGTGTTGGGAGGGGAAGTGGGAGCGCTCACACCCAAGGCTGGCAGCCAATTTGACTCAGGGAGGGAGTTGCCTGAATTTTTGCCCAAGGCAAAAAAATGTGGTCCATCAGCTACTGAACGGGTGCAAAATCCAGCTGCTGAGCCCGACAAATGGAAGATGTACGAAGGGACCTTGGAGGTCTTCTAGTCCAGCCCCCTGCTCAAGCAGGAGATCCTATAGCATTTCAGACAAGTGGCTGTCCAGTCTCTTCTTAAAAACCTCCAGTGATGGAGCAGTCACAACTTCTGGTGGCAAGGAGTTCCACTGGTTAATTTTTCTCACTGTTAGGAAGTTTCTCCTCAATTCCAGGTTGCTTCTCTCCTTGATTGGTTTCCCTCTATTGTTTCTTGTCCTGCCTTCTGGTGCTTTGGAGAATAATTTGACCCACTTCCTCTTTCGGGCAGCCCCTCAAATACGGGAAGACTGCTATCATGTCACCCCTAATTCCTCTTTTCTCTAGACTAGCCAGACCCAATTCCTGCAACCGTTCTTCGTATGTTTTAGTCTCCAGGCCTTTTAATCCTCTTAGTTGCCTTTCTCTGCACTTTTTCCAAAATCCCAACCTCTTTTTTGTAATGCGGGGACCAAAACTGGATGCAGAATTTCAGATGTATATTTCAGATATAAAACCAAGATTTTATAAAATTTTATACTAATACTTCACGTGATTCTATGCCTCTATTTATACAACCAAGGATTGTATTAAGTTTTTTTAGCTGCTGCTGCACACGGCTAGCTCATGTTTAAGGGCTCATGTTGTGGGAGCCTCATCCCTGGAGGCTTTCCAAGAAGACACTGGACTGCCACCTGTCAGAAATGGTGTAGGGTCTCCTGCTTGGGTGGGGGGGTTGGACTAGATGACCTACAAGGTCCCTTTCCGACTCTGTTAATCTGTTATAATCTGTCTATCTGACTCCAAGGTCCCTCTCACTGTTTTGGAGCCAGGTCTCGCCTAATCTGTACTTAGTACCTTTGTTTTTTTTCCCCTGCCTAAATGTAGAAAATTTGCTTTTCTCCCCATTAAATTTCATTTTGTTGGATAAGGGCCCATTGTTCAAGTCTGTCCTAAGAATAAAAACTTTATTACGGTCCTATTGTATGCAATAGACATACAATAAATTAAAAATAATACTGACATCAATCGTGAATAATAACATCCCTGTTATGAAAATACATGATCTCAAACAGTTAGGGTCATTCCTAATTTACATGCGTGGAAAGCTGATAAAAATGTGAGTAAATTTTTCCAATATTTTTTTAAATTGGAGTATTTTTCCAATAATTGTTATAGACATCTCCAAAAAATTGGCACCGGTTGACATTTATAATTCTGCAACCAATTTTTTTTTTTTGTGGACATTTCAAGTCTGTCAAAATCTTTTTGGATCCTGAGTTTATCTTCTGGGGTGTTCGCTGTTCCTTGAAACCAATTGTGAACCAGTGTTTGGCAATCATGTCTGCATAAGCACTTGCAAACAAGTAAATACAGGTAGCCTCGACTTACAATGGTTCATTTGGTGACCGTTTGAAGACACTGAAAAAAAAATGACTCGTAACTGTTTTTCACACTTACGACCGTTGCAGCATCCCTTATGGCATGTGTGATCAAAATTCAGAGTCTTGACAACTGACTCGGATTTTATGACGGTCGCAGTGTCGGTCGCAGTGTCCTGGGATCGTGTTGATCCTCTTTTGCGACCTTTCTGACAAGCCAAGACAGTGGGGGAAGCCAGATTCGCTTAGCAACCGTGTTACTAACTTAACGGCTGCAGTGCGTCACTTAACAACGGTGGTAAGAAAGGTCGTAAAAATGGGGGCACAATCGCTTCACAACTGTCTCGCTTAGCTGTCAGTGATTTTCACTGGGACCCCAGTGATGGGATTCAGCCGGTTCGGGTGAATCGGTAGTTAAATTTCTGGCTGGCCCTGCCCTGCCCCTTCTAGGACTCCCCACGAGACCCATTTTGGCTCCCAGGTAAAATGGAGTCAGGAAGGCCTACTAGGCCCAAAATGGGGCACGCGGGAGGGGGCGGCGGCGCATCCCCCCCATGGCCCGTTTTTGCTCCCAGAGGGGTGCAGGAGGCCGAGTGCTGCCTGTCACATCACCATGGCCACACCCACCCACCCATTAGAGCACGCCCATACCACCCATTAGGGCAGAGAACCGGTTGTTAAATTATTTGAATCCCACCACTGGCTCCATTGTGGTCGTAAGTCGAGGACCACCTGTAAAACGTTTTTAAAAAACCATTCTCTCTAAGATAAACTGCATTCATTTGCCTCCTGCGGCCTTCCTCACCTATGGTGCCCGCATGACTCACCTCGTGGTTCATGATCTTGCCGTATGTCTCCACCAGGGACTCGGCGTAGAAAGGGGTTTCCCCGAAAAGCAGCTCGTACATGCAGACCCCCAGAGACCACCAGTCACACTCGGGGCCGTATTTGCCCTTTCGGTCCTCCATGGCTTGTAGAATCTCTGGGGAGATATAATCAGGGGTGCCCACCGCCACCGAGGACTCCACCTGGGAGAGCAGTATAGAATAGAATCACAGAGTTGGAAGGGACCTTGGAGGTCTTCTAGTCCAACCCGCTTCTTATGCAGGAAACCCTACACCACTTCAGACAAATGGATGTCCAACATCTTCTTAAAAACTTCCAGTGTTGGAGCATTCACAACTTCTGGAGGCAAGTTGTTCCACTGGTTAATTGTTCTATCAGGACATTTTCTCCTTAGTTCTAAGTTGCTTCTCTCCTTGATTAGTTTCTACCCATTGCTTCTTGTCCTGCCCTCAGGGGCTTTGGAGATTAGTTTGACTCCCTCTTCTTTGGGGCAGCCCCTCAAATATTAGAAGACTGCTCTCATGTCTCCCCTGGTCCTTCTTTTCATCAAACTAGGCCTACCCAGTTCCTGCAATTCTTCTTCATATGTTTTGGCCTCCAGCCCCCTAATCATCTTGGTTGCTCTTCTCTGCACTCTTTCCAGAGTCTCCACATCTTTTTTACATCAAGGGGGGAGAGGGATGGAGATGGGGGAGAGGGATGGGCAGAGGGGAGGAAAAAAAACAGAGCCCGAGTTCAGATTCTGCCGCCTTTCAAATTTATCTTTTGGATTAAGATCTAAAGAGCCTTTTAGATCGGTGTTTTTCAAACTCGGCAACTTTTGGAAGGGTGGACTTCAATTCCCAGAATTCCCCAGCCAGCATGGAATTCTGGGAGTTGAGGTCCACGTATCTTAAAGGTGCCAAGGTTGAAAAAAATGTTGCTTTATACAAATGCTTATTTATTTGCAGCATACCTCTACGGAAGTCTACGTAAGGCCTGATGACATCATCACGTGGTATCATTTGACACACAAGCACACTCCGTGTTGTGTCCCTCCCTCTAGACCCCTACTGTTACGAAAGTGTTTTTGGCCAGTTTTCAGAATCGGCTTCACTCTGAACCTGGTTTAATTCTAACCCTGGCTTAGCCTCTAAATCTGGCTTAGCTCTAAACCTGGTTTAGCTCTAAGCCTAGCTTAGCTCTAAACCTGGCTTAACTCTAAACCTGGCTCAGCTCTAAACCTGGCTCAGCTTTAAATCTGGTTTAGCTCTAAGCCCAGCTTAGCTCTAAACTTGGTTTAGCTCTAAACCTGGCTTAACTCTAAACCTGGCTCAGCTCTAAACCTGGCTCAGCTCTAAATCTGGTTTAGCTCTAAGCCTAGTTTAGCTCTAAACTTGTCTTAGCTCTAAACATGGCTTAATTCTGAACCTGGTTTAACTCTAAACTTGGTTTAGCTCTAAATCTGGCTTAGCTCTAAATCTGGTTTAGCTCTAAACCTAGGTTAGCTCTAAACTTGGCTTAGCTCTAAACCTGGCTTAATTCTGAACCTGGCTTAACTCTAAACCTGGCTCAGCTCTAAATCTGGCTTAGCTCTAAATCTGGTTTAGCTCTAAACCTAGGTTAGCTCTAAACTTGGCTTAGCTCTAAACCTGGCTTAACTCTAAACCTGGCTTAGCTCTAAACCTGGCTTAGTTCTAAACCTGGCTTAGTTCTAAACTTGGGTGCGCTCTAAACTTGGTCTTAGTTTAACAAAACGTGCCATGTGCAAATAAACAGACCATCTTCAGGAAATGAACTGGTTCCCAACAAAGCTGGTGCCTACGATACACTGGCAAAGACCCCGCCCTCTTCAAGATTACCCTAGTTCACTGCCGGAGGGGGGCCCTGTCTACACCATCCAGGCCAGCCTTCCCCAATCAGTCCTGGACGCCGATCCCCATCAGACCCCAGGCCAAACTCACCGTGCCGTCCGGAGCCAGGCGAAGGCAGGACCCAAAGTCCGCCAGGCGGATGTGCCCACTGGTGTCAATCAGAATATTGTCCGGCTTGATGTCCCTGTGGAGGGAAGGGCCCCCATTGGTAAGTGGTGGGACCTCAGAAAAGTAGAAAGGTTGGGGGACTGTGGGGCTCTCAGGGAAGGACCAGGTGGCCAATCCCTCAAACATGGGGAGGGTTGACTTTTAGAGTCGCGGTGGTGCAGTGGTTAGAGTGCAGTATTGCAGGTTGACTCTGCCAACTGCCAGGAGTTCGATCCTCACCGGCTCAAGGTTGACTCAGCCTTCCATCCTTCCCAGGTCGGTAAAATCCTTGCAATTATCGCAAGGAACTGATAAGGTCTGTTGCTGCAATTAACTCCTTGAAGGACTCTTGCCTGGATTTTTCGGTGGGTGAATGCCATTAATTCACAAGAGGTAAATAAAGAGGGGTTTTTCGTGACAAGGAGTCTGTTTCTTGTTTCTTCTGAGGCTGGGTCAGAACAGGAAGGTTGAGTCAACCTTGAGTCTGGTGAGATTTGAACTGCCAAATTGCAGGCAGCTGGCAGTCAGCAGAAGTGGCCTGCAGTACCGCAGTCTAACTGCGCCACTGTGGCTCAAAATAATAATAATAATTTATTTTTATTTATTTATTATTTAAATTTGTATACCGCCCTTCTCCCGAAGGACTCAGGGTGGTGCACAGCCAAAATTAAAATACATACAATACAAAATTTAAAATAATTTAAAAGCAGAATTAAATCGAAATGGCTTCCCAAAATATTAAAACCCATTACCCTTAAAATAACCCATTAAAATTTTAAGCCAGCCCAGCTTGCTGAAATAGGAAGGTCTTCAAAGCTCGACGGAAGGTCCGGAGGTCCGGGATTAGTCGTATTCCTGGGGGGAGCTCGTTCCAGAGGGCGGGTGCCCCCACAGAGAAGGCTCTCCCCCTGGGGGCCGCCAGTCGGCATTGCTTGACCGACGGCACCCTAAGGAGGCCCTCTCTGTGGGACCGAGTTGGCCGTGTCATAAGTAAATGCCTTATTCTATAACAAGAGATATGTATATATGTACAGGATATAAAGGGTTAATTTATTCATCCTCCTTTAATGTATTCATGTGTAATCACCCCCCTTCCTTGACTCCTCCCCTTTGATATAAATAGAGAGTGCTTTTACCTCATGCTTGCTTCTCACTGTAAATCTGACAAGAATAAATAGAATGCCTATTATGAATAAACTAACTGAAGAAATTGCCTCTGAATTCATCATTGAGTCTGATCCTCAAAATATTGTAACAAGCTGGTAGCAGAGGATGGTTTGAACTGACTCAATAAAATCCAACATGCCTAAGAAAGAAAACCTCAAGAATAAAAAAGAAAGACCCAATACCAGGGCAAATGATAAAGAAACAAAAACAGATCAAGAAATGATCGACGAACCAATAAATATAACAATCAAAGAATCTGAAGATAACACCACAGACACCGAAGAAACAGCAGATGAAACCGACAACCAAGAAGAGAACAAAATAAAAGACAAAGACCTCAGATCGGAGATACTGAGGCTAATAAAAAGTCAAAAAGATGACCACAAACTCATCGCGGAACTCCGAGGCTTCTTGGAAGAAAACGGGGCAGCGAGAGAAAAAGACATTGAAAAAGCCAAACCCGAAAATACAAAAATGGTGAGCGAACCTACAACGAAAGAAAAAATAACCAGAAGCAAGACCAGAGGTCCCGCTCAAAATTTTGAAAGGCAGCCATCTTCTCTTCAACCGGCCACAGAAATGAACACAGCTGAACCAATCAGAATGCACCATTCAAAAACTCTGGCGCGAAAAAACATAAAAAATAGCAAAAAATATATTTACTCTTCTGAAGAGTCAGAAACAGATACAGAGGAATCATCCACCGAACAAGAAATCGAAACACCCATGAGAAAAATATTTAAAACGTTTGGCACAAGTCTAACAATTTCAAAAGAATCGATAAAAGCCAATAATGCAAAAATACAAAAGAAACGAACCACAGCTGCCAGCAGAACACCCAAGATCGAGCCGGAGACCGAATCATCAGAAGGAGAGCACTACGAGGGAGCTACAGCAAAGAGAACCTCTCCCAGCGGCTTCAGCAGAGAAATGACCAACGCGCATGCGCAGATGAACACAGAGAACTACAATGAACTTTATGAAGAAGGAGAACCTTTCAAGCTCATCAGCAGAATACCACACCATTCTGCAATTTTCAACATCTACAGGACCATGGACTACCCACAGTTGTAAGTAGTGGGAATAGTAATATTGGGAATCTACCTAGTGATTTCCCAAAACTTAGAATTGATGGCATCAATTTACAGGAATGGTGTCAACAAATTCAGGTTGTCTTTATGAAAGAAAATTTATTATTTTTTATAACCAATCCTCCCAAAAGACCTTGGACTCTAAAAATGGACTGCCTGCATCACAGAGCATTCTATTTAATAATTTCTAGCATATCACCTGCCATGTACTACAGTATTAAGCATAATCTTACTGTTTCAGAAATAATTCAATGCATGTTTAAATTGTTTCATAGTGAAAGTGTAGCAACAACCACTAGAATGTCTAAAGATTTCTTTTCAGCCAAATTAAGATCTGGAACCACCAGAAGTGAACATTTAATATCCTTAAACAAAACCAGAGCAGAATTACATCTAAGAAGAGAAATAATATCAGAACAGACAATGAAAAGCGTTATCCTTAACTCATTAGATTCATCATGGGATAACTACATATCACACTTAGACTCAATCAATCTAGGATACTTATCCATAGAAAGTCTGTCAAATAAGTTAATAGCTGAAGATAATTTGAGGAGAAGTAGATACAATGCATACACAGAACACAGACAGGCAAAAGGGGTAACCTTCCAAGAAAATCACCAAAAAACAATTGAATGTTACAATTGTGGATCCAGAAAACACTCTAAGGGAGATTGCCCCATGTTTCATAGGAAAAGACAAAACCGTGATTATAGGGGTAGATATCAAGACAGGCAATAATCTATTGCTAGATACAGATATAGAGACTCCCCAAACTACAGAGAACGCAGAAAGGATAGAGATAATTCAAGGGACAGAAAATCAGGATCATTAAATGGATTAGATAAACATAACGATGTCATCACACAAAATTCAAAAAACAATACTTGGCTCATAGATTCAGGGGCGACTAATCATACAACAAGTAACAAGAAAATACTGTCTTCATTCACAAATGATAAATTTATGATAAGAGTAGCCAATCAAGAAAATGTTCAAGTCATAGGGAAAGGAGATGTAAATATACCTGGTTTAGGTAAAGTAGAGGGGGTATTGTTGATACCAGAAATATCACATAACATACTTAGTGCAGTGAAATTAAGCCAAGATTTCAACATAAATATAATCTTCTCTGGGGGAAAAACAATACTAGAAAAGGATGGGACTAAATTGAATAGTGTAGTTATCGAAGGGGGCCTACCCTTCCTTGTAACAGAAGATAAATGGTTGCATAACATTAATACAAACACTGATGACATCAACATAGACAGTGAACATAGTAACAACAATGACAATGAAGAACCCAATACACACTGTAATCACAAAGACACACCCACTAGTGATACACACAATAACAAAAGACCCAATATAGGCAAACCAATTCATGATGAATGTGCACACATGTTGCATAGGAAATTGGGACATGCAAGTTTCCCTGTAATACAAAAAATGATTGAACATGCTGATGGCGTTAAAATAAAGGATTGTAAAAACTATTTGGAATGCTCAGTATGTAAATCCTCAAAACTCAGAACAAACCCAAAACCAAAGAGGGCAACAAGGACCTCTAACCAAATTTTTGATCTGGTACATATGGATCTGGTTGGTCCATTAACACCATCCATCACATACAAAAAAAGATATTTCATAACTATTGTAGACGACTATAGCCGTTATGGATTTGTTTATACTTTAAAACACAAAGATGAAACTTTCCAAAAATTCAAAGAATTTTACAAACGTGTAGAAACACAACACAATATCAAAATAAAACAAATCATGACAGATAGGGGATCCGAATTCATGTCAAAAGAATTCTCACAATGGATAAAAGACAAAGGAATGATACACTTCACGACTAGCCCATTTTCTGCTTTTCAGAATGGTACAGCAGAACGAAAGAATTCGACACTGCAAACCATGATTAGATGTACATTAGAAGATGCTGGTTTAGGAAAACAATTCTGGTCAGAAGCATTACTATATTCAAACTATACCCAAAATAGGACCTGGTCTAGCATCCTAAATAAAACACCATACGAAGTGATGTACAATAGGAAACCAAAAATATCACACATGCACATATTTGGAGTTACAGCAGACGTACACATACCAAAACAATTAAGACGTAAGGGAGATAACGTATCCAGAAGGCTCAGATTCATGGGATACGAAACAGGCACAAAAGGATATAGATTCATTGACAATAATAACAAATTCATAGTCGAACAGCAGTATTTCATGAACAGGCCAACTGGTCTAAGATACATCTTAACAAGATAATCCAAAATACAGAATCAAATATTGAACAACAAGACAGAATAGAAAGAGAGAAACATGAACATAACACACATGATGACAAAAACAAAACATGGACAGGTAACCATACCAGGATAAAAACAGATTCATTAACCAAAAAGGAAGCAAGGTATCTACACGATAATGAAAGCATTCCAATAAGAACAATCAGGTGTAACAGAAAACAATTACCCAATAAGTATAAGGATTATATAATGTGTGTGAATGACGAGACACCAACACCTAACACATACGAGGAAGTGTTGAAACTTCCCATGGAAGAAAGAGAAAAATGGGAATTAGCCATAACAAAAGAAATGAACAGCTTGCATGAATTAGGTGTGTTTACACCAGTCCCTGCCCCTAAGAACAAGACAATTATAGGCACCAGATGGATATTCAAAATCAAAGATTTAGAAGAGGGTAATAAATTATATAAAGCTAGATTAGTCGCACAAGGTTACGCTCAAAAATATCCTGAGGATTACACTGACACATACTCTCCCACTGTAAGAACCGAAAGTGTTAAGACAGCTTTAGTCATAGCTGCTATACTCAATCTTGATGTCTTTCAATATGATGTGCAGACTGCATACTTACATGCAAAGCTTGACAAAGAGATATATGTAAGGGCACCTCATAGCCAATGTACAAATAGAAATGAGACCTGGTTACTTAACAAAAGCTTGTACGGATTAAAACAATCCGGCAAGCGTTGGTATGAATGTCTAGTCAGCGTGCTTAAAAATATGGATTTCAAAGCCACAACTGCAGACAATTGCTTTTTTGTTAGAAAGGAAGGTGAATCATTAGAATTTGTGTTAATCTATGTGGATGATATTTTGTATATAGGCAAACATAAAGAAAAGAAAGACTTATTTGTATCCAAGCTAAGTGAACATTTCTCTTTAAAGTCGCTAGGAAGGGTAAACAAATACCTTGGAGTTCAAATCAATAAAACAAGAAAGGGATTCAAATTATCCCAGAGAGATAAAATTATAGAACTTCTGGAAAAATGCAATTTAAGAGATGCCAAATCTTGCGATACTCCTATGCAGACTGATTTTCTAAGGAATATGGATGAATCTTCACCTGAGTTCGAGAACAATACATTATATAGATCAATTATTGGTTCTCTCTTGTATATATCTAATTGGACCAGGCCTGATATAGCTCTGCCACTTAATTTATTATCTAGACATGTAAGTAAACCACTTATGTATCATTGGGAAGCAGTTAAACGAATACTAAGATATCTAAAACACAGCATAGATTTCTGCCTACTCTTAGAACCCAATAATATTAAAGAACCTATTATCACCAGTTACGCTGATGCAGACTGGGCAGGTGACATCAAATGTAGAAAGAGCACCTCAGGTTATGTATTATTTTTAAATGATTGCCCAATATTCTGATACACTGGGAAGCAAGATTTAGTAGCGACTTCCACAACAGAGGCAGAATACCTCTGTTTATCTAAAGCCTCAAATAATTTAGTGTGGTTTAATGATTTATTATCTGATATTTGGAAGAATCCAATACTACCATTTGTCATACATGAAGATAATAAGGCGGCTATAGAAATATCAAGATCTGACGCCATTGGTCAAAGGTCCAGACATATAGATATCAAATTTAAACACGTGAGACAATTATCTCAGGATGGATTCATTAAAGCAATCCACTGCGAAACCTCAGAACAAATAGCTGATATATTAACTAAACCTTTACCTTCTAAACAACACAAATACTTGACATCAAAATTACAAGTACTATATAATTCTGAATCCGAATGCAATCATTGTTATATGTCGAATCGGCATTTAGAGGGGGATTTGTCATAAGTAAATGCCTTATTCTATAACAAGAGATATGTATATATGTACAGGATATAAAGGGTTAATTTATTCATCCTCCTTTAATGTATTCATGTGTGATCACCCCCTTCCTTGACTCCTCCCCTTTGATATAAATAGAGAGTGCTTTTATCTCATGCTCGCTTCTCACTGTAAATCTGACAAGAATAAATAGAATGCCTATTATGAATAAACTTTTCTTTAACTGAAGAAATTGCCTCTGAATTCATCATTGAGTCTGATCCTCAAAATATTGTAACAGGCCGGTGGGAGGTTATCGGTATAATAATAATAATAATAATAATAATAATAATAATAATAATAATAATAATAATAATAACAACAACAACAACAACAACTATTGTATAATAATTGTATAATATTGTATAATAATTGTATAATATTGTATAATAATTGTATAATAATGTATAATAATAATAACTATTGTAAGTCAAGAACAACCCACAAAGTGCAATTGTGCCGTCATAAGTTGCTTTGTGGCTTTCTGACCCACCCCAGGGACCCTCCCAATCACGTTAACGTTAACAGAAGGAAAAAGCAAGAGGAGACATACCTGTGCACATACTGGAGCTGATGGAGGGAATGGATGGCCAGGACCATCTCGGCCAGGTAGAAGCAGGCCAAGTCTTCCGGCAGCCGGTCCTCAAACTTGCTCAGCAGGGTGAGTAGGTCTCCTCCGGCGTAATAATCCATCACCAGGTACTGTCAAAAGAATCGCCAATCTCTAGCATCCCTTCCCAACCTGCGTTCTGCAGGTGGGGACTTCGACTCCCAGAATTCCCTCCGGCAGCGAGGTTGTTTGCTGAGAATTCTGGGAGCTGAAGTTCACACCTTCCCTGCGGTTGGAGAAGGTGAGGTGAACACAGCTGAGTGCCCCATAACCCGTTTCCTCCCTGAATTTCAGATGATGGCGGCTTCCGAGAATGTTTTGGGTATAAAATCTCACTTGGTGGAGACGGCAAAGCCCAGCATCCTCAGCCCGCAGAATTGTGGGACAATATTTGCACATGGGTGAGAGTGTGGAATTGTGTTCTCAATCTGGGTAGCTTTAAGACGGGTGGACTTCAACTCCCAGAATTCCCCAACCAGGACAGCACAGAATTCTGGGAGTTGAAGTCCATCCATCAGCACAGCTGGCTAGGGAATTCTGGGAGTTGAAGTCCACCCATTTTTATAGCTGCCCAGATTGAGGAAAAACTGGTGAGGAAAATCAGCCATTGCCAATCTCTTGTTTTTACCTCAGGTTTACCTGGTTACCTCAGGCTGCATTTAGAAACCGAAAGCTAGTGGCCTTTTCAGGTTTCTAGTCCACTGTGAGGAAAGATGATACGAATCCATTTTGCTGAGTCAGGTGGCATTCAATCGTTACTAGATTTACTGACACTACGTTCTTGCAAAGACAGGCCACATTTTGGGGAGCGGGGCATCAAGAAAAGCCAGCACCGCCTTTTTTTTTTTTTTAGAAAACTGAATGCTAGCATTGAGCAGTCACGATCAGTGGGCAGAGAGGTGACAGGTGAATTTTCTGAAATTTTGCAAAGAAATGACAGTTTTTCCATCCCTTTTAGCAACATCTGAACCCAGCATCACAGATGCTCCTGATTGATAGGGTTGGGCTTCAGAGAGGACCGTACCACGGAAGAGAAAACATTCACCCTCATATTCCGTCACGTGCAGACAACGTGTTGCACCCCCTCATTCACACGTAACCTCATAGCTAAATCTCCATGCTTGCAAAACACAAGCAACTGGCTGAGTGCACCTTTCCCTCCCCACTAATGTTTTATTTGATTCAAAAAAGATTAAAATGCAAAACCCCAAAGAAAGAAAGAAAAAACATTTAACAAAGACAAAACAAAACTGGACAAGAACATTAAAAAATGTGAATTAGAAAAGACAAAAACAACAACAACCCCAAAACCCTTATAAACCCTCCTAGTGGAACCTTAACAAATCTATTGCCACAATTATAGCTCCCTCCCTCCTTCCAAAGCAGGTTCAAAATTTTACAAGCTTCTACCTCTGTTGCCGCCCGATTT
Organism: Arizona elegans; assembly: GCA_022577455.1. Classification (NCBI taxonomy): domain Eukaryota; kingdom Metazoa; phylum Chordata; class Lepidosauria; order Squamata; family Colubridae; genus Arizona; species Arizona elegans. The sequence goes on from JAKOOJ010000027.1 coordinate 4,927,612, forward strand.
TCTCGATTCACACAACACGCACACAAAACCTGTGACTTGGTACCCTGGCTGGGTTTAGCATGTCATGTGAATGGAGGAAATCAAGTTTGCAAAGCAAGCAACCGATTCGGAGGCAAAAATGGGGCCAGCAGCCATTGCACAAAACCTTTTTCTCTCTTCGCTTCGTCCCCATGCTCCACCCAAAAGACGGAAACCACCATTGCCAGTTCCCAACAGACTGACATCCGAGAGGAAACCCTGTTCAAAATTTCCTGGATTTGAAAACGTGTCTCGGCTCACCAGGTAGTGCTCGTCCTGGAAGGCGTAATGCAACGTGGTAATCCATTGCCGATCCCCATGCACGAGGACGTCCCGTTCCTCTCGAAAACAAGCCGTCTGAAAAGAGACAGAAGGTGAGGCTGGATGCGAATCTTAGCACAAAGCTTAACCCACCTGACAGCTCTGCAATCTGGCGCAGAAAAAGTACAGATGGTCCTCGACTTATGCCTACAATTGGGACCGGCATTTTGGTTGTAAATCAGTGTGGTTGTATGTTGAGGACTATTTGTCATTAAGTGGTGTGGTCATTAAGTGGTACAGCCATTAAGCGGGACATCCCATGACCATGACTTGCAATCTTTCCTGTCAGCTTCCCCTTTGATTTTGCTTGTCCGAAACTGGCTGGGAAGGCCACAAGAACTATAAAATGTAAAATATTAATATGAAAGCCATTTAATGAATCGCCTTAATAAACTAATGAAATCGCCCTTAATAAATCCTAATTATAAAAATAATTCTTAGATCCATGGTTAGGGCTTTGAATTATTATGTTTTCTTACCCATCTTAGATTGTGAATCTAACTCTTCACTACCCACAATAATCACAATTTATTCCATTTATATGCCACCGACTCTCCACAATTCCGCAAGGCTCACAACCAAGAAAGAAATGACAATAATTTAATTTGAATTTGAATAAGAGCTTTGTGTGTGTGTATGCAATGGCGGGGTTGAGGGCCACTTTTTCCCATCTTCCTACAACCAACCAGCCCACTTGATGGCTAAGAAACTTTCTGGATTTACGAAACAAAGGAATCAATGAAAATTAGAGCGTGGCTAGAGATTCCCCAAATGGCCAAATTCCATATCTGTAATTTTCTTGACAACGGCACAAAAACGGTTTAAGGCCGCCTTTCTCCAGCTGCTTTCCTGGGCTAGCTTGGTGATCTCTTAGTGGTCTCCCATCCGAGGTCTAATCCTAACTTGCTGAGACTTTGGCAGATGGATCCCAGGGCCTAGGAATAGTCACCTCGGTTCTCTTCAGCATTTCCCACTTGTGCAGGATCTTCATGGCGTAGATTTTCTCCGTCTGCTTCATTCGCACGACGGCCACCTGGGAGGAGAGAGCAGGACAGAGATGGGGGTGGGGGTGGGGATCCTTTAGAATAAGAATCATAGAATAACTGAGCTGGAAGGGACCTTGAGGGGTCAACCCCCTGCTCAAGCAGGAGACCCTTATATATCATTCCAGACAAATAGTTGTCTTGAAGACCTCCAGTGTTGGTGCACTCACAACTTCTGGTGGCAAGCTGTTCCACTGATTAATTGTTCTCACTGTCAGGAAATTTCTCCTTAGTTCCAGGTTGAATCTCTCCTTGATCAGTTTCCATCCATGGTTCCTTCTCTGGCCTTCAGGTGCTTTGGAAAATAGCTTGATCCCCTTCCTTCTCTCTGGGGCAGCCCCTCAAATACTGGAAGATGCTCTCCTGTCTCCCCTGGTCCTTCTCATCACTGGACTAGCCAGGCCCAGTTCCTGCAACCGTTCATCGTATGTTTTAGCCTCCAGTCCCCTCATCATCCTGGTTGCTCTTCTCTGTACTTTTTCTAGTCTCAACATCTTTCTCTTTCTTTCTTTCTTTCTTTCTTTCTTTCTTTCTCTCTCTTTCTTTCTTTCTTCTCTTTCTTTCTTTCTCCTTTCTCTTTTTCTCCTCCACTCTAACCTTTACCTATCTCTCCTTCCTCCCTCCCTCCCTCTTTGATTTGCTAAGCCAGCAACTTCTGTTCCATTGGTTGATTGTTCTCACTGTCAGGAAATTTCTCCTTATTTCTAGGTTGTCCTTGGTCAGTTTCCATCCATTTTATTCCTTGTCTGGCCTTCGGGTGCTTTGGAAAATAGCTTGACCCCCTTCCTCCTCTCTGCAAAAGCCCCTCAAGTATTGGAAGATGCTCTCCTGTCTCCCCTGGTCCTTCTCTTCCCTAGACTAGCCAGGCCCAGTTCCTGCAACCGTTCATCGTACGTTTTAGTCTCCAGTCCCCTCATCATCCTGCCTGCTCTTCTCTGCACTCTTTCTTAGAGTCTCCACATCGTTTTTACATCATGGCGACCAAAAACTGGATGCAGAATTCCAAGTGTGATCTGACCAGTTTGGTATAAAATGGTACCTGCACTTAAGGTGACCCTGATATAATTAACAATTAACCAGTGAACAATTATCCACTGGGATGGCTTATCTTCAGAAGCCGTGGGTGCTCCATCACTGGAGTTTTCAAGAAGAGACTGGACAGCTGTTTTTCTGGAATGGCAAAGGGTCTCCTGCCTGAGCAGGGGGTTGGACTAGAAGACCTCCGAGATCCCTTCCGACACTGTTATTCTGATACTGTCCCTCTGTTGATGCAACCTAGGCGTTTTGATTCGGTGGATACAGATTCTGCCCCTCTGCAAACACCCCAGTGGGAAGCTTGGTCTGCTTAGGGCATTGTGTGAACCCAACCAGATCTAATGCCCAGTCAATGACCAAAAATGAAAAATGGATTTATGCAGTACAGGGAGTTCTCAACATAGAACATCCATTTTTGCCGGTATTTCTGTTGCTAAGCAAGAAGTGAATCGGGCAGATCTCTCTCTCTCTCTCTCATTCTCTCTCTCTCTCTCTCTCTCTCTCTCTCTCTCTCTCTCTCTTTCTCTCTCTCTCGGCACAATGAGAATATATCTGCTGCGAACTCTGTATTGGCGACAGGAAAGGCATCCGGCCAGTAAACACTCAGCTCCATTAAGTTGCTCCGACTCCACCCTGATACAAGGGATTATGGGCTCATTGTAAAACAAAAATTTTTCTTATGTTGCTAAGCAAGATGGTTAAGTGAATCGGGCCCGATATTATGATTTTTTCCCCCCTAGTTGCTAAGTGAATCACTGCAATCGTTCAGTCGTTAAGCGAATCCAATGTCTGCCCGTCACTTTGCTTGTCGGAAGCCGGCTGGGAAGGCCATAAATGGCGATCTAATGAATTCAGGATAATTCAAATGTCATCAATAATAGGCCAGTTGCCCAGTGCCCAAATTTTGATCATGTGTCCATGTGTGTGTGTGTGTGTATGTGTGTCTGTGACTGTGGCAGTCGTAAGTGCGAGGATCATCTTTTAAGTCACTTTTATCAGTGCCATAGCAACTTTAAACAATCATTAACAGACAACTGTAAGTCGAGGACTTCCCATAATGCAGGTCAGGCTGTTGTGTGACTGCAAGGCTCTTCTGACGGGGCTCGGGGTACCCCAAAGTGCCTCCTGAGTCAGCTGTGGCTTTAAATCCTTCCGGGGACTCACCTCCCCAAAGGCTCCTCTCCCGATCACCTTCAGGATCTCGAAGTCGTCACGACGCAAACTCAGCTGTTTTACCCGGGAAACCAACGGGGAGGCTTGGGAGAAAAGAAAGAAAAGAAACTCGTTTTACGGAGTCCTTCGCCACAATGGCACCAGCGGAAAACCTGCTGAACCGGATGCGTTAAAAGGCCCAGCGGTTTTGCGTGTCAAGCTTGATTCGTTTTAAATTTGGTTAGGTTTTTTTTTTGTTTTTTTCCCTGCAGCCCTTTTTGGGTGATTCAGGGGTAGCTAGAAGAGAGTGAAATCTGCACCCACATAAAGGAAACAGTCAGGCCCAGCTAAAATAAGGGGTTTTCTCCTAATTTTTACATCGCCTGTTTGACGTCATAAAGTTAACCTGGTTATTGGATGTTGTGGGTGAACACAAACGCAAGACTCGGTTCTTCAGGACTAGCCAAGCCCTGGTTTTCTTGGAAGTCATATGGAACGGATTTGCCCGTCACTTTCTTCTGGGCTGGTTTGTTTTCGCTCTGTGGAAATACCCAGATCCAGGTGATCGCCTGGTGGCCTCCCCTCCCGAATCCCTTCCAATCCTTAGCTAAATCTAAGCTGCAGAACAAGAGGTTTTTCTGAACCCTGGCAGATTTAAAATGGGTGGACCAACATTCATGCTGGCTGAGGAATTCTGGGAGTTGTAGTCCACCCATCTTAAAGCATGGCTGGCTGGGGAATTCTGGGAGTTGAAGTCCACCCATCTTAAAGCAGGCTGGCTGAGGAATTCTGGGAGTTGAAGTCCATCCTTTTTAAGGCATGCTGGCTGGGGAATTCTGGGAGTTGAAGTCCACCCATCTTAAAGCAGGCTGGCTGAGGAATTCTGGGAGTTGAAGTCCATCCTTTTTAAGGCATGCTGGCTGGGGAATTCTGGGAGTTGAAGTCCACCCATCTTGAAGTACTCTGACTGGAGAATTCTGGGAGTTGAAGTCCACCCATCTTAAAGCATGCTGGCTGGGGAATTCTGGGAATTGAAGTCCACCCAACTTAAAGCATGCTGGTTGGGGAATTCTGGGAACTGAAGTCCATCATCTCCAAACTCATGAGATTTAGAAACCCTGCTCTAACCACTAGGATCTGAGGGTTTCCAAAAGCTAGAGTCCTGCCTTCTGCTCCCTTTTCTCCCCTGGGAGATGCTGGAAGCACAGAAGTCACGGTGGAAACTGTGGTAAACCAACCCGTTCTCCTGCCCGCAGCTGCTCGGCCACTGCCCTGGGCGGCCTTGCGTGTCCTGTCCCGCCTGGCTTGGTGAACCTGCTCCCCATCCAGGAGAAGGCCACCTCCCCACTGCCTTGCTCCAATCAGAGCCACTTGCAGCTTTGGGAACCACAGCTTTGCTGGTTGCTATGGGGGGAAAAAAAACACAACAACCCAAGGTTCTAGTCCTTAAGGTGATAGAGAGCCTCTCAGTGGGCCACTCCGGATTCCTAGAGGAGAGGTGAGGAGACCTCTGGGGCCTTTGCAACTTTTTTCTTTGCAACTCAAAGTCTCCACCTTTCCCAGCCGGTAACAGAGGTGGGAGTGAAATGTGCCCATGCCCATCAGTTGCCCGCGGGCACAGCCGTTCCTGGCACAGGCTCAGCCAGGCCTCGATCACGCAAGGCAAGGATTGGGTTCTGCTCAACCGGGAGGAATTCTTGGCGCCGTTTGCCAACCGGTTCCCCTACCAGGATTGGGTTTCAGCCTTAAGATGTGTAGACTTCAACTCCCAGAATTCCCCAGCCAGCTGTGCTGGCTGGGGAATTCTGGGAGTTGAAGTCTACACATCTGTAGGAGATCCACCTTTGCATTTTCAGCTCCTTGAGCAGGAATGACCCTCAGCTTCTACCCACGATGCAGAAAAGGATCCCAGATCCCTGATTTTCAACGCAGGCAGTCCTCGACTTACGACTACTAACCTTCCTTCCTTCCTTCCTTCCTTCCTTCCTTCCTTCCTTCCTTCCTTTCTTTCTCATCCACCACCACTCCCCGGTCTCACCAAAGGCGACACCCAGCGCCTTAGAACCATTCTCAGCTCGATGGGGACCAGAATTTCCACTGCTCGACAAAACAGGTGTTTGTTCAATGAGTCATGAAGCCCAATTCTACGACCTGTTCCTCACGGTTGTTAAGCAAATCACTTTAGTTACGAACGGAAGCACGTGGTCGTTCATTGAATCCGACTTCCCGCCCTTGGTTTGGCTTGTCAGAAGCCGGCTGGGAAGGTCAGAAATGATGATCTCAAGGACCCCGGAATGCTGCAGCATCCGAATTTTGATCGTGGGATCGCGAGGACGCAGCAACAGTCGTAAGTGCGAGGACCGGTTGAAAATTAAGTTTTTTCAGTGCCATGGTAATTTTGAACAGTCACTAAACAAATGGTGGTTAGACAAGGACTACCTGTAACGATAACGCTACGATTGCTGGCTCCCTCTAATTTGTTTATTTATTGGTTCAATTGATATGCCGCCCTTTCTCCGGAGACTCAGGGCGGCTTACAATGCATTAAGCAATAGCCTTCATACTTTTTGTAGATACCTGCTTAGTAGGGCTTTCGGCTACCCCAAGCGGTGTTCTTTTTTATACAAAGTCAGCTTATTGCCCCCACAATCCAGGTCCTCATTTTATCTACCTCGGAAGGATGGAAGGCTGAGTCAACCTTGAGCCTGGTGAGATTTGAACTTGCAGTAATTGCAGGCAGCTAGTAGCTAAGTGCTACTTAACAGCACTTTAGTCCGCTGCGCCACCAAGGCACTAATAATACAGATACAGATTAACAAAGTTGGAAGGGACCTTGGAGGTCATCTAGTCCAACCCCCAACCAAGCAGAAGACCCCCCACCATTTCTGACAGATGGCAGCCCAGTCTCTTCTTGAAAGCTTTTTTAAGAGTGGGGTATGCAGTAGTTCCATTCACACAACACACTGACCTGAGTCCCTTGAAGAACTCACAGGGTTCAAACCTGTTTACTTTTATAGCTTAGTATTTTGGACAAACCCTGATTAGTTTGTCCATGTAGTCCTCAACTTACGACCACAACATCTATGTTGCTAAGTGAGACAATAGTTAAGTGAGTTTTGTCCCATTTTACCACCTCTCTTGCCACGGTTGTTAAGTGAATCATTAGAGTTAAGTTAGTAACCGGGTTGTTAAGTGAATTTGGCTGGTCAAGAAGGTTGCAAAAGGGACCTTGGGACATTGCAACAGTCCTAAGTACATGCCAGTTGCCCTCTGAATTTTGATTGTGGGACCACGGTTGTTAAGTGGGAAAAAGTCACTTTTTTCAGTGCCGTTGTAACTTCAGACCGGTCACTAAACAAATTATGATAAATCAAGGTCTCCCTGTAGTTTTGCACACTGTATAAAAGTAATGCATTATTTATGTAATACCATATACAGAGTCACCACCTGACGTGGTAGTGCAATTAGGATGCAATCACTACAATAACCGTGTTATACAAAATGCAGCTGAAAATCAGAGAAAGCTTTAGGCTCAGCTGACCCTGTGAAGCCAGGAAGGAGAAAATGAATTACTGAAGGAAGAGCACGCGTTGAATTTTTAAACAAAAGTGTTATTGAAAATAATCCATTTTAAAAAAAGCATTTTAAAAGGCATTTTATCCGTCGCCTACCCAGCAACAAGTTCACAGAAGCTCTAATTAAAGGGATTTATTTGGATAAATCTTATTTTGGGTGTGGTCCCGCACTTGAGTTTCTTAAAAAGCTCCTATGCTAATATTGCAATGAGGTGAGGAATGTTTTACCTGCATGGGGAAAATATAGAAGAAAATAGATAGATAGATAGATAGATTTTATCAGGGGCAAATGCCGTTTCAACTCATTTTGAAGCAAATTTCAATCACTCGCCTATTTTTCAACCTGCAGATCGTGCAAAATGCAAAGTTTTAATTGATCTTAATTAACTGAATTAATGGATCTTAATTAACTGAATTAATGGATCTTAATTGAATTAATGGATCTTAATTGAATTAATTGATCTCCATTAAATTAATTGGTTTTAGCTGAATTAATGGACCTTATTAATCTTGGGAAGAACTGCTCCAAACTTTAATCAGAGACAGATTATCAATCCTGTTTTAAAAAACAAAACAAAAAAATTCCTGTAGAAATTTAACGTAGTTATATTTTGGCCCGTCTCCCTGTTGGGCTGTGAATTTGCAGAACTGTGTTGATAAAAATATTTTGCAATTACAGGTAGTACCTCGACTTAACAACAGTTCATTTAGTGACAGTTTGAAGTTACAATGGCACTGAAAAATGTGACTTACGACCATTTTTCACACCTATGACCGCTGCGGCATCCCCATGGTCATGTGACCAGCATTCTTAGCAACTGACTCTTATTTATGACAGTCGCTGTGTCCCGGGGAAAGCAAAGTCAATGGGGAAGACAGATTCACTTAACAACAGAGTGACTAACTTAACAACTGCAGTGGTTCACTTAACAGCTGCGGCCAGTAAGGTCGTAAAAGGGGGCAAAACTTAACAAATTTCTCGCTGAGCAACATAAATTTCAGGCTCAATTTTGGTCGTAAGTGGAGGTCTACCTCTCTTGTTCTCATTTATGTATCCAGAAGTTTCAGCTGAGATATACTGGCAATCGACTTACGACGGTTCGTTTAGTGACCGCTCAACGTTACAACAGCCCTGAAAAGTTATTTAGGGTGACCGTTTTTCACACTTTACGACGGTTGCCACGTCCCCTTGGTCACGCGATCAAAATTCAGATGCTGAGCAACTGATTCATATTTACGACGGCGGCAGTGTCCTACGGTCACATGATCCCCTTTCACGACAAGCAAAGTCCACGGGGAAACCAGATTCACTTAACAACATAAACAAATGCAATGATTCGCTTAACAACAGTGGAAAGAAATGTTTCACTTTGCAACATAAATTTTGGGCTGGGATTGTAGACGTAACTCAAGGACTGCCTGTATATGATCTATGTTAGATCAGGGATCCCCGACCCCTGGTCTGTGGACCAGCACTGGGCCCCAGCGTGCCAAAAACAGGGCCGTGTCTGGCCTCTCCACGGAACCAGTCCCTGGCGCCCAAAAAGTTGGGGGGCCATTGTGTTACATCAGTGATGGCTAACTTTTTTGCCGTTGTGTGCCAAAAGCAAGCGCCCCGCCCCCCGCACATATATGCGCAACACCCCTTCCGTGGGTGGGCCCCGTAGGCCTATTTTTCACCCTCCCCAGGCTCCCGAGGCTTTCTTGGATCTGGGGAGGGCAAAAACAGCCTCCCTCTGCCCGGAGGCCTTCCAGAGGCCGGAAACAGCCTGTTTCCTGACTTCCAGTGGGCCCGAAAATCAGCTGGCCGGTGTGTGCATGCGTGCTGGAGCTGAGCTAGGGCAACGCTTGCGTGTCCACCGATATGGCTCCATGTTCCACCTGTGACAAGCGTGCCATAGGTTCGCCATCACGGTGTTAGATGTTCAGGCAAAAGGTGGCTTGTTTCACAATATAACATTACAATCGGCCGTTAGAAAAGGCACCAAGCAGCGATCCCTCTGTCTGCAAGAGCGCCTGGGGCTTGCTTCATCCCAGGGAATATTAGCATCTCTGTGTGTGTGTGTGTGTGTTTTTGTTTGATCGGAAAACAATCAAACACTTCCCCTTGGAATTCCATGCGTGATAGAATGAAATCAGCGCCTTTCAACACTCGCTAACAGTTTTCGTTGTTGTTGTTTATCTGTGGTGGTTGTTTATTTTGCTTCTATCTTGCCACTCAGTTGACATCACCGGCTTCATGCAGGTCAGATCAAGGTGCGTTCGCACAGCACACCACTCCAATTTCGTAGGGGAAATCTGGTTTTGGGGGGGGACGGAGGTGGCTTTAGAGGCCATCCTCGCCTCTTATGACCACCCCTGAATCCCAACATTTCTGTCACTGAGCGAGACAGTTGTTAAATGAGTTTTGCTCCATTTTACGACCTTCCTTGCCACTATATATATATTTTCTGAGGTTTTCGCGGGTGTTTGTATGTAGGTCTTTGGTTATTCGGATTTTCTCCCGTGTAGAATTGGAAGTGTCTTGGCGACGTTTCAACGAAGTCTCATTTGTCATCTTCAGGCTGGTGTTTTCGGCTTCGTGCTTCTAGGAGCAATACTAGAACGAGCATTTGTTCCTGTAACGTCCATCGCTAAGTGATGCAGTCGCTAAATGCCATTATAAGAGTCGTTTAGAAACAAGAGGGGCGGCCAATAAATTTAATAATAACTAATAATCAATGAGTCGTGGTCAATTGCACAACTTTTCCTGCCATGGGTATTCAGCGAATAAGATACAGATACAGATTAACAGCATTGTGAGGGACCTTAGAGGTCATCTAGTCCAGGGGTGGGCAATTGTGGCTCTTTTACAACCTGTGGACTTCCAACTCCCAGAATTCCTAAGAGGAATTCTGGGAGTTGGAAGTCCACAGGTTGTAAAAGAGTCACAATTGCCCACCGCTGATCTAGTCCAACCCCTCACCCAAGCAGGAGACCCTACACCATTTCTGAGAGATGGCAGTCCAGTCTCTTCTTGAAAGCCTCCAGTGATGAAGCTCCCACAACTTCTGAAGGCAACTTCGGTTCCACGGGTTGCTTGTTCTCACGGTCAGAAAATTTCTCCTTATTTCCAGGTTGAATCTCTCTTTGAATCACTGCAGTTGTTAAGTGTATCCCACAGTTATTAAGTGAATCCACCCCACCCCCCACCACCACCATTGACTTAGCTTGCCAGAAGCTGGCTGGGAAACATGAAAACATCTTATCTTGTGACCTCAGGATGTAGCAGGTGTTATAAAAACATCCCAGGTGTCAAATGCCCAAATTTTAAGCCCTTGACAATGAGCCGTGTAACGTTGCAACGGCCGGCCGTAAGTCAGTTTTTTTCGGCACCTTCATAACTTTGAACGGTCGCTAAACGAATGGCCCTAAGTCGAGGACTACCTGGTGTTTTGGGTCTTGTGAATTGAGATCTGGTTCTTCGACTCTCAAAAATCCTTCCAAGGGACCTCGACGGGCAACTGGGCTCACGCCCAGGCAGGTCCCGCCAAACCAGCTGGATGGCATTCCTCCGGGAATGAGCAGGGTGGGGACCGCGGCGAGATCGAATCCCAGGTTCTCCAGAGTGTCCCTGCCCCCACACTCCAAAACAGCTGCTGGGTACAGCCCTGGGTGCAAATGAGCAGCCTCCATCTCCCTCTGCCCCCCCCCCCCCCAAGATCTCTTTCTGGTTGCATTGCCGGTTCAACGAAAGAGAAGCGAAACTCGCTGGTTTTGAAGACAAACTTTGGTGGGAACTTTCACCCCTTAGCTCAGAGCAGGGGTGAAAGGCTCCCGGTTCAGACCGGATCGCCCGATCCGGTAGCGATGGAGGCAGGTGGTTCGGAGAACCTGTAGCAAAAATCCCTGCTCCCCCCCATGCTCAGCTGAGTCACATGATCAGCAGAGGCTTTTTTTCTTTTAAATGCCTCTGACGATCCAAGCCGAGTTGCCTGATCGGCAGAGGCTTTTTTTCTTTTAAAAGCCTCTGACGATCCAAGTTAAATTGCCTAATCAACACAGGCTTTTTTCTTTTAAAAGCCTCTGACGATCCAAGCTGTGTTGCCTGATCGGCAGAGGCTTTTTTTTCTTTTAAAAGCCTCTGACGATCCAAGCTGAGTTGCCTGATGGGCAGAGGCTTTTGAAAGCATTTTTTTACAACCTCTTCGCCGAAGAGGTTGTAGAAAAAATGGTTTTAAAAGTAAAAAAAAAAAAAAAATTGGCCATGCCCACCTAGTCACATTACCCCCCCTCCCCCAAGCCATGTCCACAGAACCGGTAGTAACAAATTTTAGATTTCACCACTGGCTCAGAGGTTCAAAATTTCCTACCTCACAGGGTTCAAATCACTAAACTGTCCTTATTTTATGGTTAATTTCTTCACCACAATACCTTGAGCGCTAACCGTACAGCTCTGGCCCTATAATTCCTTGCTTCGCGTTGTCTACTTCAAGATAAGATTTATTTATGTTTATCCTTGGTTTTGTTTCCTTTCAAAATTGCTCAGAGTCGGGGCATCCTGTAAGTTTAAGAAATTACACTTGGTTGCACAGTCAGGCAGATGTTGAGACTGGATTTGGCCTTTTGGGGTCCTTCCCAAGGACCTGGGATAGACAGATGTGGATGTTTGACGGGGTTAAAAGCAGGATGGAAGCTGTTCCCAGTACAGCTGCCTTTTGCAATTGACTAAGGGGGATTGTGTCAATGCCAGTCATTGACACGGATTTTGACAATGCCAGTCATTTCCTGATCCGTATCAAACTGCCTTTGCAATTGATTTGACACGGATTTTGACAATGCCGGTCATTTCCTGATCCAAATTCCAACTGCCTTTGTGTCAACGCCAATCATTTGTTGATCCAAATCAAGCTGAACAGTGCAATTGACCGATGGGAGATTTTGTCAATGCCGGTCAAATGCAAAAGGCAGAACAGCAACTGACGTCTTCTTCGCTTCCTGTTTTATCACTTCGGGTGTCAAGGGAAGATACAAAGTTTGGGTGCTTGCTCTTTTGGCAGCCTCAACCGTTGTTAACTGATGCTGTTGTAGTGTGTCTCTGATCTCCATCTTCTTGTGTGTTTGGACCTTCTCTTTCTGTACATGCCTTGCACGATATGGACTTCCACTCCAGGTGGGAAAACCACTTCAATTGCTGTCCCAAAGATGCTTTTTTTCTTTCAATAGGCAACTGGACTTTCTGGTTTTTCTTTGAAGACGTTTTCACTTCTCACCCAAGAAGCTTCTTTCAACTCTGACTGAAGAACAATGAATCAATGGCAAGAGTTGAAGAAGCTTCCTGGCGGAGAAGAAAAGAAAAAACCAGAAAGTCCAGTTGCCTCTTGGAAAAAAACCCCATCTTTGGGACAACCAGAACCTGGATGACTATGTACAGGTAGTCCTTGACTTACAACAGTCCATTTAGTGACCGTCTGAAGTTACAACGGCACTGGAAAAAGTGACCTATGACCGTTTGGCTGGAGAATAGGAATACTGGAGAAGAAAAATAGGGGTGAATGTCAAAAAGGAAAGAAGGAATACGTCAATGTATAGAAAATATAAAATTAATATGAATGTTAAGAAATGTTAATGTTAAGAAATACACGGTAATTAAAAGAGATGGGGACAAGAAGAAATTGGAATAATATGAAGGGAAAAGGGGGAAAATGTGAATATTAGAAGAAGATCATCACGAAATAGCTGTTAAAAAGAGTATATATATAAATGTTGTATGTCTTGTAATGTCATATTATGTTTTAATAATAATAATAATAATAATAATAATAATAATAATAATAATAATAAAGAAACTTCATTTGCTGTTTTTCTATGTACAGGTAAGTCCTTGACTTACTTAGTAACCGTCTGAAGTTACAACGGCACTGGAAAAAAGTGACTTATGACCGTTTTCCATACTTACAACCTTTGCAGCATTTCCATGATCACATGATCAAAATCCAGATGCATGGCAACTGACATGTACTTATGACGGTTGCAGTGTCCTGAGGTCACCTAATCCCCTTTTTGCGACCTTCTGACAAGCACACTCAATGGGGAAGCCAGATTCTCTTAATGAACGGGTTACTAACTTAACTCCTGCAATGATTCACTTAACCACAGTGGCCAGGAAGGTCGTAAAATGGGGCAAAATTCACTCAACCCCTGTTTCGCTTAGCAACAGAATTGTGGCACAATTGGGGACGTAGGTCAATGACCACCACCTGCAGTTTAAAATTGGTTCTATGCCAATTCTTTCCCTTAGGATCTCGTTCCTGATTTTAGCAATCCACTGGCATTGAGAAAAACTCTCATCAGTCAAATGTGATTATAATTCGTTACTTGTGGTCGTCTTTTTCATTCCCAGCAAAGTTCACCACAACCAACCCACAATAAAGGGGAATGTAGAATAACAGAGTTGGAAGGGACCTCAGAGGTCTTCTAGTCCAACCCACTGCTCAAGCAGAAAACCCTATACCCGTGATGGCGAACCTATGGCACGCGTGTCCACAGGTGACACATGGGGCCATATCGTTCGGCACACGAGCTCAGCTCTGGTGCACATTTGTGTGCCAGCCAGCCAATTTTCAGACCTTCTGGGCCCACCAGAAGTAGGGAAACAGGTCGTTTCCGGCCTCCGGAGGGCCTCCAGGGGGCGGTGGGGAAGACCGTTTTCACCCTCCCCAGGCTCCTAGAAAGGCTCTGGAGCCTGGGGAGGGCAAAAAATGGGCCTACTGGGCCCACTGTGCCATTGTGTGCCAAAAGCGGGGGGAAGTGTAGGTGGACTATGCGTGCATGCAGGAGGGAGTGGGGCGCATAGAATTATGGGTGTGGGCACGTGCAGGTGCAACCCCCCCGCGCTGCCCCCACTTTTGGCACGCGATGGCAAAAAGGTTAGCTATAACTGCCCTATACCCAGTGGTGGGTTTCAAAATTTTTTACTACCAGTTCTGTGCGTGTGGCTTGGTGGGCGTGGCTTGGTGGGCGTGGCAGGGGAAGGATACTGTAAAATCTCCATTCCCTCCCCAGTCCAGGGGAAGATTACTGCAAAATCCCCATTTCCTCCTGATCAGCTGGGACTTGGGAGGCAGAGAATAGATGGCGGGGCCAGTCAGAATTTTAATACCGGTTCTCCAAACTACTCAAAATTTCCGCTACCGGTTCTTCAGAACTGGTCAGAACCTCCTGAAACCCACCTCTGCCTATACCAGTGGTGGCGAACCTTTTACTTACCGAGTGCTGAAGACCAGCAGAGTCCCCTGAATTGCGCGCATGTGCACCAGAGGCCTAAACACCAGCTGGGGGCACACACGCTTGCCCAGTTTCAGGTGAGCTTGGCGATGCTCGCGTGCCCGGAAAAATGGCTCTCTGTGCCACTTTCGGCACCCGTGCCATAGGTTCGCCAACACGGCCCAATACAGTTCCAGACAAAGGGTTGCCCAGTCTCTTCTTATAAACCTCCAGTAATGAAGCACCCATAACTTCTAGTGGCAAGCTGTTCCACTGGTTAACTACTCTCGCTGTTACGTAGTTTCTCCTCAATTCCAGGTTGCTTCTCTCCTTGGCTAGTTTCCATTCCATCCATTCTTTCTTGTCTTGCCTTCTGATGCTTTGGAAAATAAGTTAACCCCCTTTTTTTTTTTCTGGCAGCCCCTCAAATATTGGAACGCTGCCATCATATCCCCCCTAGTTCTTCTCTAGGCTGGACAAACCCAATTCCTGCAACCATTCTTGGTATGTTTTTGTCTCCAGGCCCTTGATCTCCTCTTTGCACTTTTTCCCAAAATCTCAACATCTATTTTGTAAATGTGGTGACCAAAACTGGACGCAGGATTCCAGGTGTGGCCCTTACGGAGGATTTACAAAGCGGTGCTAACATTTCACGTGACCTTGATTCCATGCCTCTGTTCATACAACCCAGGATTGTGTTAGCTTTTTTGGGCAGCGACCGCACACATGTTTTATTAGATGGGCCTTTTAGATGACTCTCACTCTGTCAAGGACTCATTTCTAAAGATCTAAGTGCCCGAGCCCATTGTAACAACATTGCCAAAAAGGCATTAAGAGTTGTTAACCTTATCTTGCGTAGCTTCTTCTCTGGTAATGCTGTACTACTAACTAGAGCATACAAAACCTTTGCTAGACGAATTCTTGAATACAGCTCATCTGTCTGGAACCCGCACTGCATATCGGACATAAATACAATCGAGAGATATTTTACGAGAAGAGTCCTCCATTCCTCTAACCGCAATAAAATCCCTGATGCCACCAGACTCCAAATTTTGGGCTTGGACAACTTAGAATTACGCCGACTTCAGTCTGACCTAAACATAGTACATAAAATTATCTGCCACAGTGTCCTTCCTGTCAATGACTACTTCAGCTTCAACCACAACAATACGCGAGCAAATAATAGATACAAACTCAAGGTAAATCGTTCCATACTCAATTGCAGAAAATACGACTTCAGCAACAGAGTTGTTAATGCCTGGAATGCACTACCAGACTCTGTGGTTTCTTCCCCAAACCCCCAAAACTTTAACCTAAGACTGCCTACTGTTGACCTCACCCCATTCCTAAGAGGTCTGTAAGGTGCGTGCATAAGAGCACAAGCGTGCCTACCGTCCCTGTCCTAATATTCCTTTTTTACTTACTCTTTTCATGGAGTCAAATTATGTTTATACTTTTACCTGTTATAACAGGTAAAAGGAGCCTTGGTGGTGCAGCAGACTTAGCTGCCAGCTGCCTGCAATTACTGTGAGTTCAACTCTCACCAGGCTCAAGGTTGACTCAGCCTTCCATCCTTCCGAGGTAGGTAAAATGAGGACCAGGATTGTGGGGGCAATACGCTGACTTTGTATAAAAAAGAACACCGCTTGGCAGCGGGTGGGGGTGGGGGGGCAAAAGCCCTACTAAGCAGGTATATATAAAAAAGTATGGGGCGGCATATAAATCGAACCAATATATAAATAAATAAATGAATAAATAAGTAAATAAATTAAGTAAGTAAGTAAGTAAGTAAATAAATAAATAAGTAAATAAGTAAATAAATTAAGTAAGTAAGTAAATAAATAAATAAATAAATAAGTAAGTAAGTAAATAAGTAAATAAATTAAGTAAGTAAGTAAGTAAATAAGTAAGTAAATAAATAAATAAATAAGTAAATAAATTAAGTAAGTAAGTAAGTAAGTAAGTAAGTAAATAAATAAGTAAATAAGTAAAGAAATTAAGTAAGTAAGTAAGTAAGTAAATAAATAAATAAGTAAGTAAGTAAATAAGTAAATAAATTAAGTAAGTAAGTAAGTAAGTAAATAAGTAAGTAAATAAATAAATAAATAAGTAAATAAATTAAGTAAGTAAGTAAGTAAGTAAGTAAATAAATAAATAAATAAGTAAATAAATTAAGTAAGTAAGTAAGTAAGTAAGTAAATAAATAAATAAGTAAATAAGTAAATAAATTAAGTAAGTAAGTAAATAAATAAATAAATAAGTAAGTAAGTAAGTAAATAAGTAAATAAATTAAGTAAGTAAGTAAGTAAATAAGTAAGTAAATAAATAAATAAATAAGTAAATAAGTAAATAAATAAGTAAGTAAGTAAATAAGTAAGTAAATAAATAAATAAATAAGTAAATAAGTAAATAAATTAAGTAAGTAAGTAAGTAAGTAAATAAGTAAATAAATTAAGTAAGTAAGTAAGTAAATAAGTAAGTAAGTAAATAAATAAATAAATAAGTAAATAAATTAAGTAAGTAAGTAAGTAAGTAAGTAAATAAATAAATAAATAAGTAAATAAATTAAGTAAGTAAGTAAGTAAGTAAGTAAATAAATAAATAAGTAAATAAGTAAATAAATTAAGTAAGTAAGTAAATAAATAAATAAATAAGTAAGTAAGTAAGTAAATAAGTAAATAAATTAAGTAAGTAAGTAAGTAAATAAGTAAGTAAATAAATAAATAAATAAGTAAATAAGTAAATAAATAAGTAAGTAAGTAAATAAGTAAGTAAATAAATAAATAAATAAGTAAATAAGTAAATAAATTAAGTAAGTAAGTAAGTAAGTAAGTAAATAAGTAAATAAATTAAGTAAGTAAGTAAGTAAATAAGTAAGTAAGTAAATAAATAAATAAATAAGTAAATAAGTTAAGTAAGTAAGTAAGTAAGTAAGTAAGTAAGTAAATATGCTTGACAAATAAACGTATGATTATGATTATGATGATCATCCACTAAGACTCCAAGGTCCCTCTCGCAGTTCCTGCTCTTGAGCCAGGTTTCACCTAAGGATCTCTGTAGCTGCACTGCTTAGATACAGAGAGGGAGGTGGATGGGAGGCCTTTCCTCCGATCACAGCTGCTTCCTCTGTTCCCCTCCCACCTGGCAACCCCGCCCTGCTCAAACCCACCAAAGCAGGTTTGCCTTGCCAGGTTGCTGGGTTGCTGGGGACAACAAACATTTGGGCTATGCGTTTTTCCCCTGCAGGGATGCATCGGCCTCAAATCATGCGCCAAGGCGGGAGCGAATCCTGCTGCTGGTATTTGAACCCTTTCGAGGAGCAGCTGAAGGGGTGGGCGGGGGTGGGAACGGCCCCAAGTCATTTGGGTATGGCTGCAGCACCAAGCACCAGAGCAATCTCCCAGCGACAGAAGGGAGGGAAAATATTTGCACCGGAGAACGTTTCTGGGTCAGCAGCCTCCCAAGGAGATCAAAAAAGTCATCCCTGGAGGTTTTTAAGAGGAGACTGGACAGCCACTTGTCTGAAATGGTATAGGGTCTCCTGCTTGAGCAGGGGGCTGGACTAGAAGACCTCCAAGGTCCCTTCCACTTTCTGTTTCTGATTCTATTCTATTCTTTTCTATTCTATTCTTTCTATTCTAATTCTATGCTTATTCTATTCTATTCTATTCCATATTTTTATTCTATTCTATTCTATTCCATATTTTCTATTCTATTCTATTCCATATTTTCTTTTCTATTCTATTCTATTCCATATTTTTATTCTATTCTATTCTATTCTACTCTATTCTAATTCTATTCTATTCTTTCTATTCTAATTCTATGCTTATTCTATTCTATTCCATATTTTTATTCTATTCTATTCTATTCTATTCTGTTCTATTCTATTCTACTCTACTCTATTCTAATTCTATTCTATTCTATTCTTTCTATTCTAATTCTATGCTTATTCTATTCTATTCTATTCCATATTTTTATTCTATTCTATTCTATTCTATTCTTTCTATTCTAATTCTATGCTTATTCTATTCTATTCTATTCCATATTTCTATTCTATTCTATTCTATTCTATTCTATTCTATTCTATTCTATTCTATTCTATTCTATTCTCTATTTTCTATTTCTATTCTATTCTGAATTCAATTCTATGCTATTCTATGCTATTTCCCTTCCCCTTCCCTTCCATTCTATTTCCCCTTCCCCCTTCCCTTCCATTCTGGTTTAAGGAAGCCAAGAACTGGTGAATTCCCCCATTTACAGTTGACCATGGGTAGCCACACTGTGCAAAAGACCATGCCAACAATACAGGTTGTCCTCAACTTACAACCATTTGTTTAGCGACCGTTCAAAGTTACAATGGCGCTGGGAAAAAAAGGTGACACGGCTGTTTTTCACACTTACGACCGCTGCAGATCCCTGCGGTCACGTGATCAAAATTCAGATCCTTGACCACTGAACTCATAGTTATGATGGTTGCAGTGTCCCGGGGGGGGGGGGTCACTTGATCCCCTTTTGTAACCTACTTCTGATGAGCAAAATCAATTGATGGAAGCCGGATTCGCTTAACAACGGCACGGTTCACTTAACAGCAGAATGGCCTTCTGACGTTGACAAAGGCAACGGGGAAGCCAGATTCGCCTAGCAACCGTGTTCCTCACTTATCCACGGCATTGATTCGCTCCTCAACGGTGTCAAGCACAGTTTTTTAAAAATTAATTAATTGATTTGTAATTAATGTTAATAATTAATTAATTAAAAATCACAGCTCATTGACTTGCTTCGCAAGAGAAAATTGGGGCTCGGTTATGGTGGTAAGTCGAGGACCAGTCTCGGTTTTCCAATCCAAGGTCATGCCTGTCTCGGGGTTGGGTGCCTCTCCCTTGGCCGCCTGGAAGTGGGGTTGCCTTCTGCTCCAGGAACACCTTTGAGTTCCCAGGGAAAACATCCACACTGCAAAGTGGGGACACACCCCTGAACACCCAAACCTGAGGAACAGGTCTGACCTGGCAGAGCCATTCACATGGTAAAGGAGATGCCACTGGAGAAGGTGGGGGGGGGGAGAGAGAATAAGGATTACATCACCGAACTCACTCCCCTGGGCCTCCCCCTCGCCCCACAGAGCAAAGCAAAAGCAAAATAATTGGTTGCACAAGAAGATCTTTGCAGGACACCAGGCTGTTGTGCAACAGGCCAAGTGAACTGTGCACTTCCCACAACGGACAGAGTGGAAATTGCACACCGATGGCAAAAGAACAAGAGAGAAATCTATTTGGCAGCCAAGCTCAACTTTACGGAGCTGCCCTCTGGGTTTTTTTTCTTGGCGGTGGGATCTCCTGTTGGCCTCCCCACCCCAGCATTAATTCAGAAGCCCAAAGTCTGGCAGCGTTTTCGGATTAGCCGAGATCAAACGGACACGGCTGCCTTGGCTTCTTTCGTTTGCCTGACGGCACAAAACCATGGAACTGCAGGTGTTCAGACCGAAAGTTCATTCTCACCGAGGAAGCTCAGGGTGCCAGAGGTTGGAATGGGGTTGGCCTATTTTGTTTTTTTTTTCTTTTTTAAGAAAAAGATATATTTAGAGATAATCCACAAGCATGCACGCCTAAAAATAAGTTAAATGAATATATTACAGGTGGGGTAATGTACGGAGAAGGACAGGACCTACAGTTGCAACCAGAAACAGATTCCAATGGAAAACAAGTTCTCCAGGATGGGAGGGAGGCAGAAGGAGAGAAAGTGGATTAGATAGATAGAGAGAGAGAGGTGAAAGAGATAGATGGATAGATGGGATGGGGGAGAGAGAGACGGATGGAGAGATGATGGATGATAGATGATAGAGATAGATAGATAGATAGATAGATAGATAGATAGATAGATAGATGATATATATAGAGAGAGGTGAAAGATAGATGGATAGATGAGATGGAAAGAGAGAGAGAGAGATGGATGGAGAGATGAGTGATGATAGAGAGAGAGAGATGGATGGAGAGATGAGAGATGATAGAGAGAGAGAAAGAGAGAGAGAGGTGAAAGATAGATGGATAGATGGGATGGAAAGAGAGAGAGAGACGGATGGAGATGGATGATAGAGAGAGAGAGGTGAAAGATAGATGGATAGATGAGATGGAAAGAGAGAGAGAGAGAGATGGATGGAGAGATGAGAGATGATAGAGAGAGAGAAAGAGAGAGAGAGAGAGGTGAAAGAGATAGATGGATAGATGGGATCAGGGAGACAGATAGATGGAGAGATGATAGATAGATAGATAGATAGATAGATAGATAGATAGATAGATGATAGAGAGAGAGGTGAAAGATAGATGGATAGATGGGATGGAAAGAGAGAGACCGATGGAGAGATGATAGATGATATATATATAGAGAGAGACAGAGAGAGAGAGGATTAGATAGATAGATAGATAGATAGATAGATAGATAGATAGATAGATAGATGGATGGATGGATGGATGGATGGAGGGAGGGAGGGATAGATGGGATGGAGAGAGAGAGAGATGGACAGAGAGATGATAGATGATAGATGATAGACAGACAGATAGAAGATAGAGACAGATAGAGAGATGATAGATGATACAGATAGAGAGACAGATAATGATAGGGAGAGAGAGAATGATGAAAGATGGAGAGATGAGATGGAGAGAGAGACAGACAGAGATGATAGATGACAGAGAGAGATGAAAGATGGATGGGTGGATAGACAGATAGAGAGAGAGAGAGAGATGAAAGAGATAGATGGATAGACAGACAAGTAGTTGCGCAAATGTTTAAGAAATTTCTTGATCTCAGTGGAACCGAACCTAATACATTGACATCAATGAGAGCAATGTAGAATGAAACAAGATAAATTTGCAAAAAAAACCCAGAACAAAACCCTGAAATTAATAGATTGTGTTGCTAACTCCTCTGGGGGGTGGTTTCTGGAAACCATTTCTCCACCCACCCAACCCCCATCGCCGCTCTATGGCTGAACTTAGAGCCAGAATGGTTCTCAACCGCAGCTTGCTGGGCTGGGGAATTCTGGGAGTTGAAGTCCACCCATCTTCAAGCGCTCGAGGTTGAGACTCACTGGGTCTTAGCCATTGTCCATATTCTGTGATCTCCCTAGCAATTCAGCTATCAAGGTAACAGTAACAATATCAGAGTTGGAAGGGACCTTGGAGGTCATCTAGTCCAACCCCCTGATCACGCAGGAGGCCTATACTAGGGATTCGAACCACCGAACTGCCGACCTTTCTGATTGACAAGCTCAGTGTCTTAGCCACTGAGCCACCTAGCCAGGATACACAACCCCTCCCCCCCACCTTCACCAGTTTTAAGAGGTCGCCCTGACATGGCAGAAATGGGATTTTCTTGTGCTCCAATGAAAAATCATCTGAAAAACGCAGAACCGTCACAAGGCTGGATGGAAATAATGCAATAAAAGAGATTTTCCTTTGTCATGTCCATCTGCTCCAATTGCAACATCAGGGCAAGCTATCATTTAGCTTTAGCAAACGCCAAGGTTGCCCTGTACTTAAAACAGGTAAATTCCTTTTTTAAAGAGATTAAATCCGTGCATTAATTAAATTTACATGGTTTGCTCTGAGGGGGAGCAAAGGACCAGGAGCAAAGATTTTTTAAAAATAGTTATTATATTCCTTTTAACTGGAAGCTGGCTGAGAACTGAACTACTGCACCCCATCTTCCACCAGCCAAAGGAACTTTTCCCAGTTTGTTTGCATGTTAACACCTTATGTTGGTTTCTTTAAACTATGGTTTAAATAAATTGTCATAATGGTTTAAATAAATAAAATGGTCTAAATAAAATGGCTTAAATAAACTATCATTATGGTTTAACATAAAGTATCACTAACTGTTGTATCTTATGATTCTTGATGAATATATTTTATTTTTCTTTTATGTACACTGAGAGCATATGCAGCAAAGACAAATTCCTTGTGTGTCCAATCCCACTTGGCCAATAAAGAATATTCTGTTCTGTTCTATTCTGTATATTCTCTTCTCTTCTGTATATTCTTCTCCTCTCCTATCCTCTCCTCTCTTCTCTTCTCTCCTCTCTTCTGCATATTCTCTTCTCTTCTGTATATTATTCTCTTCTCTTCTCTTCTCTTCTCTTCTCTTCTCTTCTCTTCTCTTCTCTTCTCTTCTGTATATTCTATTCTATTCTTCTCTTCCCTTTCCTTTCCTTCCCTTTCATTTCCTATTCCATTCCATTCCATTCCCTCTATTCTATTCTATTCTATTCTATTCTATTCTATATACTCTTCTCTTCTCTTCTCTTCTCTTTCTCCTCTCCTCTCCCCTCCTCCCCTCCCCTCCCCTCCCCTCCCTTCCCCTCTCCTCTCCTCTCCCCTCCCCTCCCCTCTCCTATGATTGAAGATGATAAGAGCTCTGGAGGCTAAAACATAAGAAGAAGGGTTGCAGGAACTGGGTAGATGACCTACAAGCTCCCTTCCAACTCTTGTTATTCTGATAACCCAGTGATGAAATCCAGAGAAGAAGTGGATTGCTACTTCTCATTGTCTCAACAGGCCAATTTTCACTAATCACACATTGGAAACAACAATTACAGAATTCTTGGTCTATGCCCGGATACACCCCAAATACCAGTAGTAGTCCTTGACTTATGACCACAATGGAACCCAACATTTCTGTTGCTAACATTTGTTAAGTGAGTTTTTCCCCGTTTTACAACCTTTGCCACCGTTGTTAAGTGAGTTGTTAAGTTAGTCACATGGACGTTAAGCGAATCCGGCTTTCCCCATGGACGTTGCTTGTCAGAAGGTCGCAAAAGGGAATCACGTGACCCTGGGACATTGCAACAGTCATAAATATGAGTCAGTTGCCACGCGTCCCAATTTTGATCACATGGCCATGGGGATGCTGTAAAGGTCGTTAAGTGTGAAAAACGGTTGTAAGTCACTTTTTCCATTGATGGTGTAACTTCGAATGGTCCCTAAACGAACTGTTGTAAGTCGAGGACTACTTGTAGATTGATTTTTTTTAAAAAAAATCTTCCGACAGGCCAATACAGGTAAGTCCTCGGTTTATGACCACAACAAAAGCCCTTCCATTACTATGTGATGGGGCCATGAAATGAATCATTACAGGACCGGACTCAATTTTTACCAGTTGTTAAATGAATAACATGGTCATTAAACGAATTGTGTGGCTGTTAAGCGAGTCTGGTTTCTCCAATTGACTTTGCTTGCAGGAGAAGACAACCTGATCATATGACTGCAAGAGGCCGCAACCAACCTTAAATTTGCCCCAAATTGCCATCGTTTGTCTGCCCAGAGTCCCTTGGGAGTTGGGCGGCATAGAAATGCGACAAAAGAAATAAAAAAATAATAAATAAGGCCGGTGCGACGGTGATCGCTTTGAACGGAGGTCCTCCTGTCACTCTTTTTCACGACCGGCATCACTTCGACTGATCCGTAAACAAGTGCACATAGTCACTAATATATAAAATGAGAGCAAAAACCCCACTTCCTCCTAGCACTGATGATGATACCTAGTTGGGCGATTGAACGTCTGCATTTCTAAAGGTGTTTTTTTTTTCCCCCAAATGGCAACTGGACTTAACTTTTTTTTTTTTTTAATTTGATTTATATGCCGCCCTTCTCCGGAGACTCAGGGCGGCTTACAATGCGTTAAGCAATAGCCTTCATCCTTTTGTATATTTTATACAAAGTCAGCTTATTGCCCCCACAAACTGGGTCCTCATTTCACCTACCTTAGAAAGGATGGAAGGCTGAATCAACCTTGAGCCTTGGAGATTCGAACCAGCAGAAATTGCAGGCAGCTGTGTTAATAACAGGGTGCTTAGACCACTGTACTATCAAGGCTCTTACTGAACTTGAAGACGTTTCGCTTCTTGTCCAAGAAGCTTCTTCAGTGCTGCTTCTTCTTCTTCTTCTTCTTCTTCTTCTTCTTCTTCTTCTTCTTCTTCTTCTTCTTCTTCTTCTTCTTCTTCTTCTTCCTCCTCCTCTTCCTCTTCTTCTTCTTCCTCCTCTTCCCCTTCCCCTTCCCCTCCTCCTTCTTCTTCTTCTTCTTCTTCTTCTTCTTCTTCTTCTTCTTCTTCTTCTTCAGCTTCCCTTCAAAACTGAAGAAGCTTCTTGGACGAGAAGCAAAACGTCTTCAAGGAAAGTCCAATTACCTTTTGGAAAAGCATCTTTGAGACAACCAGGGCCTGCATGACTTAGGAACTCCATTGACAGAAGCATCTGCAAGAAAAGCACCAATGTCAGAGAGCACCATGGACCCCACAAATGGCCGTAAGTCAAGGACCACTTGTGAACCTCCGCGGTGGTCTTCAGATAAGGGTATCGAAGGACTTGGTCCTTTTCGAGGAAGATCACAATCAGAGCCATCCAGAGAACTGATAAAATGTGGGTATGAATTGCAGCCAAAATCATATATTGTAAATATAGTGGGAAATAATGAAAGATAGATGAGGTCCAGAATGATAAGGAGTACACAACCGGGTCAGTGAAAATCTACCTTTGCACACCTGTGTGACTTTACGTCTTGCATCCTGTGATGGGAACTCAGCCAATGTTTCATTGAGCGTCAACAATGGCTGAGTGACAGCTGCCAAATCGAACTGAATACAGCCGGGCATCTTAATAACGGCAAGGATCACAGGAGGCCACACTCCTTTGCGCACTTGTGCGTTTTGTAACACGGAAATACAACAACAACAGTGGTCCTCTCGCTCATCCGTGTGTTGGGCAGAGAGGAACGTCCCTGCTTACGCAAAAGGATGGACCCCGCACCAATATGGCACATTAGCACAGTGTTTTTCAACCTTGGCGGCTTTAAGATGGGTGGACTCCAACTCCCAGAATTCCCCTGTGGGGAATTCTGGGAGTTGGAGTCCACCCATCTTAAAGCCGCCAAGGTTGAGAAGCACGGATAGACGGAAAACATCTTTAATCATTTTGCCTCATTTGAAGGCTGGTCTTTCCTTCCAATCTATCAGTCTATCATCCTATGATTCTATGATATCCTGCCCTTTGCAATATATTTACCAATTTGGACTCCTCTGTAGGTAGTCCTCGGTTTACGACGACAATAAGGCCATAAGAAACGGTCCTAAGTCACTCTTGCCTGCTGATTTCAGCCCAGTTAAGTTGATCTCTGTAATACAGGCAGTCCTCCACTTAGGACCACAATTGAGCCCAACATTCCTGTCACTAAGCAAGACGGTTATTAAGTGAGTTTTGCCCCATTTTACGACCTTTCTTGCCCCCGTTGTTAAGTGAACCACTGCGGTTGTTAAATTAGTCACACGGCTGTTAAGCGAATCTGGCTTCCCCATCAACTTTGCTGGTCAGGCGGCCACAAAAGGGGCTCAAATGACCCCAAGACCCTGCAACCGTCATTAAGTACACGCCAGTTGCCAAGCATCCTAATTTTGATCATGTGACCACGGGGACGCTGCAATGGTCGTAAGTGTGAAAAACGGTCATAAGTCACTTTTTTCCAGTGCCGGTCGTAACTTTGAACGTTCACTAAATGAAAGGTTGTAAATCAAGAGCCTTGATAGTACAGTGGTCTACACACCCTGTTATTAACACAGCTGCCTGCAATTACTGCAGGTTCGAATCTCGCCAGGCTCAAGGTTGACTCAGCCTTCCATCCTTTCTAAGGTAGGTTAAATGAGGACCCAGTTTGTGGGGGCAATAAGCTGACTTTGTATAAATATACAAAAGTATGAAGGTTATTGCTTAACGCATTGTAAGCCGCCCTGAGTCTCCGGAGAAGGGTGGCATATAAATCAATTTTTTTTTTTAAAAAAAAAAGGACTACCATTAGGCTGGGTGTGTTGGATGTACAAGAGGTGAGGGTATCCGGGCATGTAAAAAACAAAACAAAATTTTGATCCCACTGTCTGCCATCTTGCCTTTATGGACCACACCCTATGGATAAGCCTGATGCTGGGGATGATGGTATTTAGGAGTTAACATATACAGAGGGTTCCACATTATGGAAGGCTGGCTCAAGTTAAGAACTGTGACTCACAGTAAGTCAGCCAAAAAAGCCAATGCAATCTTAAATCGCATTAACAGAGGAATACAATCAAGATCAAGGGAAGTGCTGATATCACTCTATAAACCCTTAGTAAGGCCACACCTAGAGTCCTGCATCCAGTTTTGGTCACCACACTATAAAAAAGATGTGGAGACTCTAGAAAGAGTGCAGAGAAGAGCAACCAGGATGATGAAGGGAATGGAGGCTAAAACAGACGATGAACGGTTGCAGGAACTGGGCCTGGCTGGTCTAGGGAAGGGAAGGACCAGGGGAGACAGGAGAGCATCTTCTGATATTTGAGGGGCTGCCACAGAGAGGAGGGGGCAGTGGTGGGATTCATCCAGTTCGCACCACTTCAGGAGGACCAGTTATTAACTTTCTGAACAGTTTGGCAAACTGGTTGGTGGAAGAAATCATTAGGGCAGAGAACCGGTTGTTTAATTACTTGAATCCCACCACTGGGAGTGGGCCAAGCTACTTCCCAAAGCCTCTGAAGGCCAGACAAGGAAGAATGGATGGAAACTGACCAAGGAGAGATTCAACCTGGAAATAAGGAGGAATTTTCTGACAGTGAGGACAATCTACCAGTGGAACAGAAGTTGCCTTTGGAAGTTGTGGGAGCTTCATCCCTGGAGGCTTCCAAGAAGAGCCTGGACTGCCATCTGTCAGAAATGGTGTAGGGTCTCCTGCTTGGGTGGGGGAGGGGCTGGACTAGATGACCTCCAAGGTCCCTTCCAACTCTGTTATTATTCTGTTATTCAGAAGTTGTGGGAGCTTCATTCCTGGAGGCTTTCAAGAAGAGACTGGACTGCCCTCTGTCAGAATTGGTGTAGGGTGTCCTGCTTGGGTGGAGGGGTGGTGGAATAAATGACCTCCAAGGTCCCTTCCAACTCTGTTAATCTAATCTAAACACAAAGGTATCAAGGTAGATTCCCTGTTTAAATCGGCCATTTTCAACAGAAAAAATGAGGACTAGAAACTTTCCAACGAAGAGACACCGCAGAAGGGTAGAACAGCAACTAGGGCCTTGGTAGTACAGTGGTCTAAAGCACCCTGTTACTAAGAACAGCTGCCTGCAATTACTGCAGGGTTCGAATCTCGCCAAGGCTCAAGGTCGACTCAGCCTTCCATCCTTTCTAAGGTAGGTGAAATGAGGACCCAGTTTGTGGGGGCAATAAGCTGACTTTGTATAAAATATACAAAAGGATGAAGGCTATTGCTGAGCACATTGTAAGCCGCCCTGAGTCTCCGGAGAAGGGCGGCATATAAATCAAATTAAAATTATATAAAAAAAAAAAGAAAAGAAAAAAAAAACTACAGGAGACCTTCTTTGATCTCTCTAGCTGACCGACTCACTTTCTGACTAATCTTCTATGTTTAAGGTGTGTGTGTGAGGGGGATCATTTGTCCAGGTTTAAACCTAGATTCACACAACATCCTAAACCTGGTTCAGAGAGCAGCTGGCTACTTGCGGTCAACCCAGCCTTGTCTTTGCGGGTTGCGTGAACCAGACCCACAAGGTAGCCAGAAGACAATCTCGTTTCAAAGGAAACACAGGTAAACAGTAACAGAGTCGGAAGGGACCTTGGAGGTCATCTAGTCCAACCCCCTGCTCATGCAGGAGGAGACCTATACTAGGGATTCAAACCGCCGAACTGCCGACCTTTCCACTGGCCTTGAGTCAGTGGAAAAAAGGGAGAGAAGGGCAAGTTTGTGAGTTGAAGAAAACGAGATCCCTCTTGATGCGTAAAATGAATTCCAGATGTGGGCAGGTGTGCCGGAAATAATACACCCATCCTTTTCATGCCAAGGAGAACCAAGAAACCACCCCACCCCACTCGCTGACCTGCTTGTATGCAGTCTGTGGGTGCCGTCCCAGCTGCTGATGGAGTTTTTCCATGGGGAAGGGCCTCTGGTGGCACTATGGCATTCCTGCCCCTCAGATCAAGATCCAACAGGTTCCCCCACCTCACCCACTTTTGCTTTTGATGGTCAGGGACTGGATTTAATTATGTAGTGCAATTTGGGGGTTTTGTTTGTTTGTTTGATTGCTCTAAGTTTTCTTTTGCACACTATGCTGAATCACAGATCGATTGGGTAGTCTGGCTGTCTCTTTTCTCTCTCTCTATCTGTTGCCATCTCTATCTATAATCCAACTCTCTCTCTCTCACTCTCTGTCTCCATCTATCTATCTATCTGTCTGTTTATCTCTATCCATCCATCATCTATCTATCTATCTATCTATCTATCTATCTATCTATCTATCTATCTATCTATCTCTATCTATCTATCTATCTCTATCTATCTATCTTCTATCTATCTCTATCTATCTATCTATCTCTATCTATCTATCTATCTATCTATCTCTATCTATCTATCTATCTATCTCTATCTATCTATCTATCTATCTATCTATCTATCTATCTATCATCCATCCATCCATCTATCATCTATCTCCATCCATCAGAATAGAATAGAATAGAATAGAATAGAATAGAATAGAATAGAATAGAATAGAATTCTTTATTGACCAAGTGTGATTGGACACATAAGGAATTTGTCTTGGTGCATATGCTCTCGATATATATAAAAGAAAAGAGATGTTCGTCAAGAATCATAAGGTACAAGACTTAATGATAGTGCTCTATAGCGTCATTTTGAGGGTAGGAGTTGAAACAATTTATGTCCAGGATGTGAGGGGTCTGTAGATATTTTCACAGCCCTCTATTCTATCTATCCACCCATCCATCCATCATCTCTCTCTCTCACACACACACACACACACATCTATCTATCTATCTATCTATCTATCTATCATCTACCTATCTATCTATCATCTATCTATCATCATCTATCTATCCAATTTTTTTATTTTACCATGTTTTCCCGAAAATAAGACCCTGTCTTATATTTTTTGGAACCCCAAAATAAGTACTTGGTCTTATTTTTGGGGAGGTCTTATTACTTTGGGGCGCCTGGAGCAAGACAAGGCTCCTCTTGCCGTCCTACCTGATTTCCAGCTCTCTCTCCCTAACCAGAGGAAATGGCGGGGGACCGGCTGCGCATGGGGTTAAATATTTTCAGGGAGGGCTTATTTTGGGGGAAACATGGTATTATATAAAATACAAAGAAAGAAAAAAAAAACCCTAGAAATAGGAAATTAAGGAAAGGACAAGGAACAGGGAAAAGGGGGTGTGAAAAAGGGGGAAAAAAAGAAAAAGGAAAAAAAGGCATTGGCTTCAACTCTTCCTAGCACAGTACATGATAAACACACTCCAGCCTCAACTTTTTGCTTTTACACATTAATATATAAATAGCCTCATGGGACGCGGTGGCTCAGTGGCTAAGACGCTGAACTTGTCGATCGAAAGGTTGGCAGTTCAACGGTTCGAATCCCTAGTGCCGCGTAATGGGGTGAGCTCCCGTGACTTGTCCCAGCTTCTGCCAACCTAGCAATTCAAAAGCAGGTAAAAAAATGCAAGTAGAGAAATAGGAACCACCTTTGGTGGGAAGGGAACAGTGTTCCATGCGCCTTTGGCGTTGAGTCATGCCGGCCACATGACCACAGAGACGTCTTTGGACAGCGCTGGCTCTTCGGCTTTGAAACGGAGATGAGCACCGCCCCCTAGAGTCGGGAACGACTAGCACATATGTGCAAGGGGAACCTTTACCTTTACCTTTATATAAATAGCCATTTCTATAATGACAAATCTTTCTGATCAACAAAACCCAAAGTCAACGTTTCTTTCTTTTTTCAGAAGTGAAATCCAAATGAAAAAATATTTTCCACTTTGAATAAAATAATCAATTGAACCAACCATTCCTGCTTTATTTTCCTTGCTATGGAAATAGGATGTATTTCTATTTGCACCTAATAATCTTTGTGAACTGTCACCATTTTTATTAACAAGATTCATTGTATTCTTTCAAATTCTTTGTCCTTATTGGGGGAAAAAAACATCTTTTTTCACCCTTTTTTAAAACCGCTAAACTTTTTAAAAACATTTTCTAAGTCAAAACTTTCGAATGCATCTTTTCCTCTGACTTCTTGACATACAAGCTTTAAAATTCAGTATTACATTTAGATCCCTCCCTCCAAACTACCCTTATAATTGCCCCTCCCAAAAATCTATCATCTATCTATCATGTATATCTATCATACTCTATCTCTTTATCTGTTATCATCTCCATCTGTCTGTCTATCTCTCTTTCTCTCTCTGTCTATCTTTATCTATCTATCTTTCTCTCTCTCTCTTTCTATCTTTATCTTTCTATCTTTCTCTTTCTCTCTCTATCTTTCTCTCTCTCTCTGTCTATCTCTCTCTATCTCTCTTTCTCTATCTTTCTCTTTCTCTCTCTCTCTCTCTCTCTTTATCTCTCTCTCTCTTTATCTCTCTTTCTCTGTCAATCTTTATCTTTCTATCTTTATCTTTCTCTCTCTCTCTCTCTCTCTCTTTATCTCTTTCTCTATCTTTATCTTTCTATCTTTATCTTTATCTATCTTTCTCTCTCTCTCTCTTTCTCTCTCTCTCTCTTTCTCTATCTTTCTCTCTCTCTCTCTCTTTCTTTCTCTCTCTCTCTCTCTGTCTATCTTTATCTCTCTCTCTCTTTTTCTGTCTATCTTTATCTTTCTATCTTTATCTTTCTCTATCTTTCTCTCTGTCTATCTTTATATCTCTCTCTCTCTCTCTCTCATCTCTTTCTCTATCTTTCTATCTTTATCTTTCTCTATCTTTCTCTCTCTCTCTCTCTGTCTATCTTTATCTCTCTCTCTCTCTCCCTCTCTTTATATCTATCTATCTATCTATCTATCTATCTATCTATCTATCTATCTATCTATCATCTATCTATCTACATGAAATAGCCAGCCTTTCTCTTAACAAGCTTCCTGAATTTGTACTTGGCAACCTACTTTTGATCCCTGGCTTTCTCATCTCAGGCAAATATGGAGATACAACAAGCCAACAATCTGGGGAATCTTGGCTTAGCAGTAGCCTGAAGGACTCTGGTTTGTTGAATGCCCAGCTGGACCGCAGACCTCTTACAACCAGGATGGCAAAGCAAAGGCTAGCCTTGATTTATGGATCCAGAACTCATTAACTTGGGGGGGGGGGGGGAAGAAGCTTAAATAGCTTAAATTCCTGGCTAATTCATTTTTTACAGCAGTAGAATTAAAAGAAAAGCTACTTCTAGGATGGTGCATGTGGAGACCAGCTGGTGCAATACTCAAGATAGTAAACAAGGAGCAGGGAAATGCGAACTGAAATCCCTTTTTAGCCCTGGAGGGATTTCAGGACAGCCTACCTGGCAGGACGGTTGTTCTTGATGAAAAAGAAAAGAAAGCAGGAAAAGATTTGGACAGTGCCTTGAGCTCTTTGAGCCTAGAAACTGTGCAAAAGTAAAATCATTTTCTCAAAGCGGCATATACATTTAATTGATATGGATGATTAGATGAGGGGTGTCCAATCCTGTGGACTTCAACTCCCAGAATTCCCTAGACAGAAGCATAGCTGGCTGGGGAATTCTGGGAGTTGAAGTCCAGAGGTCTTCAAGTGGCCAAGGTTGGACAACCCTGGATTAAATAATGAGGCCTCAGTTACCCTTTTGGTGTCTGCTCAGCCTCACGCCCAGAAGCCGGAATTGCCACTGGGCAGTTACCAAAGAGAACCAAACCACAGATGCTCCCCGAAGGGAACCGGGGAAGTAAGAAAGAGTCAACCAATGCAGGCTTAACTCAGGTTTGGCTCTTCGACTGCACCACACTGTGGTTTGTTTGTGGGAACCCGGCAACTACTGTTTGCAAACCTCAGCTTCCAGCTCAGGGTGATTCATACCTCCGATGAATTGTGGTTTCTTTAGCAAACACGTTTAAAATCTTATTTACACCTTTCCCTTGGATGTTTGGCCAACCAGGAATCTGCTGGGAATTTACGACAACCTTGAAATGGAGAGTGCTTAGAGCAATGTTCCTCAAATTTAGCAACTTCAGAAGTGTGGATTTCAGCTCCCAGAATTCCCCACGCAGCATGCTTCTAGATACATGGACTACAACTCCCAGAATTCCCCACCCAGCATTCTTTAAGATATATGGACTTCAACTCCCAGAATTCCCCACGCAGCATGCTTCTAGATACATGGACAATTCCCAGAATTCCCCATCCAGCATTCTTTAAGATATATGGACTTCAACTCCCAGAATTCCCCAATCATTGTGCTTTGAGATATATGGACGTCAACTCCCAGAATTCCCCAGTCGTTGTGCTTTAAGATATATGGACAACTCCCAGAATTCCCTAGTTGTGCTTTAAGGTACATGGATTTCAACTCCCAGAATTCCCCACCCAGCATGTTTCTAGATACATGGACTTCAATTCCCAGAATACAGCTGGCTGGGGAATTCTGGGAGTTGAAGTCCACCCATCTTAAAGTTGCAAAGATCGAATAGCACTATTCTAGAAGGCACAAGCCTATATAAAATATGTAGAGATCTTTCATTTTTAAAAATTTCCCTGCAGCCTAAGGTGGGTTCAACACCCTTTCACAACTCCAGAAGCACCAACAGGACTGGGCAGGACCCCAAACTGGGCACTGAAATGATATAATAACAGAGTTGGAAGAGACATTGGAGGTCATCTAGTCCAACCCCCTGCTCACGCAGGAGAACTGTACTAGGGATTCAAACCGCCGAACTGCCAACCTTTCTGATCGACAAGCTCAGTGTCTTAGCCTAACGAAGACACTCTTAGCCACTGAGCCACCTAGTCTGAGATCCTAGATATAGGATCTCCTGCTTGAGCAGGGGGCTGGACTAGAAGACCTCCAAGGTCCCTTCCAGCTCTATTCTGATTCTCTCTCCCCCTCCCCTCCCTCCCAAAGCTAATTACTTCGGGATTACCACGAAGCCCCATCGACTCACACATCTCGTGTGCTGACGTCGCTTTGCAAGGCTTGGCCAGCAAGCGCCCAATGACATCCATGAAACGAGACGGGTGATCCGTGGGGGTGTGTTGTGGGGTGAGCTGAATCAGCCGGGCCCCAATTTTTCCTTTAGGGCCTGCCGGGATTCAGTTCTCTCCCTTCTGGGATGCACCACCCACAATTCTTAAGATTTCCCTTCCTACGAAAAAAAGACAGGCTGTGCGAATAAGGGGAAAGAGAAAATTGGTGCAGAGAGATGAGGATTAGGGCAATGGGGTTTTGGATAGCCAGGATTGGCATCTGGGCAGTGTTTCCTACGCTGATTTTCACCTGTTCTCGTCCTCCCAAGCCTTACTGATAATTCTGGGTGAGTCAGAAAGTGTCCTCGTTTTTGGAAACACGAAAGGAAGGAAGGAAGGAAGGAAGGAAGGAAGGAAGGAAGGAAGGAAGGAAGGAAGGAAAGAAAGAGGGAGGGAGGAGAGTTTCTTCCATCTTTTGCTGGCTCAATGGACTACAATAACCATCCGCTCTGCTGGATGGGATTTATGGAAGCTGGACTGCATCCTCTCTGTATTGCCTCTATCACTGTTTTTTCAAACTTGGCCCCTTTAAGAAGAGTGGACTTCAACTCCCAGAATTCCCCAGCAGCAGCAGCTGGCTAGGGAATTCTGGGAGTTGAAGTCCACTCCTCTTAAAAGGACTAAGTTTGAAAAACAGTGCTGCCTCACCAGCTTCCTACTTTTCAGCGCTGGTCAAAGGAGGCATCCTTCCCCAAAGATTTACCGAGCAGTTTATTTTGCAGCTCTCAACCCCCAGTGGCACTGAGTTCCACAGGACTCTCGACTCTCCTCAGCCCTCCCTTGTTTGGAGGAGGAAAAGAAAGGTCCTCCACCGATCCAGAAGGGCATCAATCATTTTCCTCTGCTTCAAAAGAGGAGAAGCATTACGGATTCTAGCTGTCAACTCTGGAAAGAGGCACCAGGTAGAAGGTTTGAGGGAGGTTCAGAGGGAGGGAGGGAGGCACCCAGGGAAGGGAATGTGCTGGGAAGATGGAGGGGACTGGATGGATTGACATGGGGTTGATGGCACCCAGAAGGAGAGTTCCTTTGCCCATGCCTGCCCCCCAGAATTCAGTTGGTGGAGGGGGAGGGAAAATTTGGGGGAAACCTTGCAAGAAATGAGTTGAAAGCCGGTTTAGGGAGGGAGGGAGGGAGGGAGGGAGGGAGGGAGGAAGGAAAGAAAGAAAGAAAGAAAGAAAGAAAGAAAGAAAGAAAGAAAGAAAGAAAGAAAGAAAGAAAGAAAGAAAGAAAGAAAGAAAGATCATTTGCAGAGATGGGTGAGAGAGAGAGAGAGAAGAAAGAAAAAAGGAGAGAGGGAGAGAGAGAAAAGAAAGAAAGAAAGGAGGAAGGAAGGAAGATCATTTGCAAGAGAGAGAGAAAGAGAGAAAGAAAGAAAGAGGAAGGAAAGAAGGAAAGGTCATTTGAAGAGGTGGCACATCAAAAGAGAGAGAGAGAAGAAAGGAAGAAAAAGGAAGAGGACGAGAAAGAGAGAGAGAGAAAGAGGAAGGAAGGAAGGAAAAGAAAGAGTGAGAAAGAAAGAAAGAAAGAAAGAAAGCGGAAGGAAGGAAGAAAGGAAGGAAGGAAGGGGGGACCTCTTCCAACGAAGACCCCTCCTCTTGTGGCAGACTCCTTTCCCTCAAAGCGGGATGGGCTAAACTACGGAGCCCCCCCCCTCCCCAGCTCCAGCAAAGCCCCCCTTTCCTTCGCCTCGAGGTACCGAAGCAAGGGTCGTCCAAGGGCTCCTCCGCTGGCGGCTCCGCACTCTGCACGTGCCCAGGAGCCCCCCACCCCACAAGCTTCCCCCCCCCCCGACTCACCCCACTCCAGGAACTGCTGCAGGGGCCGCTCCCGGCGCAGAGGGGCAGCGCTGCATTCCTGGTGGACGCAGATCAGGAGGTCGAGCAGCCCCTCCAGCCCCGCCGCCGCCCCCTCGCCCCCCAGCAGAGCCCGCAGGCCGCCCAGGCGCCGCTCCACCGGGCTGCCCATGCTGGTGGCGGCGGCGGCGGAGGAGGAGGACGCGGGAGCCCAGAATGGGAGCAGCGGCCCCAGCCCAGCCGTCCCGCCCCGCCCCGATGCTCGGGGGTTGGGCGCAACCCGACACCGGGCCAGGTAGGAGGGCGCGCCGGCCGTACTACAGCGCCCATCCTCCGCAGCCGGCTCAGCGCCTCCCTCCTCCTCTCCCCCTGCCACCGCCCCCCCCCCCCCGGGAGCCCCTGGCCGGCTCTCAGCACCGGCGGGCGCCCGGTTGCAACTCTGCGCTCCGTCTTCGCTCCAGCGCGCTTTTGCAGCGCAGGAGAAGCCGCTCCGCTCTTGGCTTCTTTGTGTGGGGGGATCGGAACCCCCCCCCCCCAAATGCCCAAATAGGAATCAAGTCGATCCTGCTTCACTTTTGCAAATGGATCAAACTTGGCTGGAGGCTACTACCCACCCCCCCATCGCCCCCCATCCCCGACTTTGGCCGTCCGAGTCGAGCTATGCAAGTTTCTCTGGTAGTAAAAGTGGCTTTCTTGCAAAAAAAATAAATAAAAAAAAATCCCCCTTGCTGGCATCTCATGGTGGTCCCCTTTCCCTGTACTGACAATCCAGAGGTTTTTCTTTCTTTCTTTCTTTCTTTCCAAAGATCAGCCAAGATTGGTTAGCTGCTGCCCCCTAGCGGGGGCTCTTCAAATAAAACCGAGATGTCGAGGCAAACCTAATTAGCCAGAGAACACCAGGTTTGGAAGGGACCTTGGAGGTCTTCTAGTCCAGCCCCGTGCTCAACTCCATTTCAGACAAATGATTGTCCGGTCTTTTCTTAAAAGCTTCCAGTGATGGAGCATCCACAACTTCTGGTGGCAAGCAGTTCCACTGGTTAATTGTCCTCCCTGTTAGGAAGTTTTTCCTTAATTCCAGGTTGCTTCTCTCCTTGATTAGTTTCCATCCATTGTTTCTTCTCCTGTCCTCTGGTGCTTTGGAGAATAATTTGACCCCTCCCCTCTTCTTTGTGGCAGCCCCTCAAATGCTGGAAGGCTGCTGTCGTGTTTTTAAGCCACAGTTTTGCTGAGCCCATTTCATCGCACAACCAGCCAGATGTTCTGGGTACATCCGGTATTCTACATAACTGCTGTGGATACAGAATCTGCCTTCTTTCAAATCAACCGTAGTCTTGTCATTTTTAGTGCATTGATTAGTTTCCAATGGTCCTGGATCTAGATCAGGGATCTCCAACCTTGGTAACTTTAAGACTTGTGGACTTCGACTCCCAGAATCCCTCAGCCAGCTTTGCTGGTCCTTTAGAGCAGGGGTCTCCAACCTTGGCAACTTTAAGACTTGTGGACTTGGACTCCCAGAATCCCTCAGCCAGCAAAGCTGGCTGAGGGATTCTGGGAGTCCAAGTCCACAAGTCTTAAAGTTGCCAAGGTTGGAGACCCCTGCTTTCCTGGCTGGAGAATTCTGGGAGTCCAAGTCCACAAGTCTTAAAGTTGCCAAGGTTGGAGACCTCTGGTCTAGAAGGATCATTAAAGGGGAAGCTAACCTAGCACTGAGTAGACATTTTCTGACAGTGAGAACAATCAACCGGTGGGGCAGCAGCTTCCCTGCAGAAGTTTTGGGGGCTCCATTGCTGGGGGTTTTCAAGAAGAGACTGGATAGCCATTTGTCTGAAATGGTGTAGGGTCTCCTGCTTGAATGGGGGGTGGGGTGGACTAGAAGACCTCCAAGGTCCCTTCGAACCCTGTGATTGAATGATTCAAACCCTGAGACAGATAGGGAGGGTTATTGTTAGAATGAAACAATAGAAACACTGATAAAGATGATTCACACACACCCCACCTCAGCCTGCAAGGCCAGCATATTTTCCAATTTACAAGTGTGATAAAAAGGTAGAATTGTTCAGTGAATGAGGAGTTATCTCACCTAACTTTTTTTTTTTTTTTGCATCAAGGACTAACACTTTCCTCCCACAGTCGCTCTCAGCCATAAACCATGGTTAGCATCCCAAAAGGGCTGGGATCACCCCCTGCCCCAGCAGCTTTAGGCTGGCAGCAAGCAATGCCCCAACCCAATTCTTGCCTCATGGTCGCTAAAGAAGTATTCTCAATCTTGTCCCCTTGAAAATAGGCAGACTTCAACTCCCAGAATTCCCCTGCCAGCATGTTTTAAGTGTGTGGATTTCAGTTCCCAGAATTCCCCAGCCAACATCCTTAAAGATGGGTGGACTTCAACTCCCAGAATTCCACAGCCTGCATGTTTTAAGTGTCCGGACTTCAACTCCCAGAATTCCCCTGCCATCATGCTTTAAGTGTGTGGACTTCAACTCCCAGAATTCCCCAGCCAGCATGTTTTAAATGTGTGGACTTCAACTCCCAGAATTCCACAACCACACCCATGTTTCTCAACCTTCTCCACTTGAAGATGGGTGGACTTCAACTCCCAGAATTCCCCAGCCTGCATGTTTTAAGTGTGTGGACTTCAGCTCCCAGAATCCCCTGCCAAGCACGTTTTAAGATGAGTGGACCAACTCCCAGAATTCCCCTCCCAACATGCTTTACGATGGGTGGACTTCAACTCCCAGAATTCCCCAGCCAGCATGAAGTATGTGGATGGCTAAGGAATTCTGGGAGTTGGAGTCCACCCATCTTAAAAGTGGCAGAAGTTGAGCAATACTTATCTAGGCATCTTGGCTGAAGGGGTAGATCTCACAAATGCGTAACTTGGTTGCTGAATTGACCTATTGTTGGACTTGCCTTGTGAATTGAGAAATGCTGCTTTATATCCAGATTTTCTAAATTATTCCAAATAAGTCCTAAAATAGTCTGGCTAACATGCTGAGTTGAGACAACTTATTTGACCCCAGCCTAGTGTGTTTATGTTGTGCAAACTTACGTCCCGGACTGACAGCAATTCTGAGCCAAGAATTTCAGCCAGCTTTCCACATCCAAATATTTCTTCCTGGTAAGTTTCCTTTCATTCGATTGTTCTGTACGGAGCAAAGGTGGAAGGAAGGACCATTTGCAGATGACGTCATGGTGAGTCATTTTGCACTTCCCAAATCCTGCTGGGCACTGAGATCTGTTTCCCCCTGAATTGAGTTTGGGAAATCTGTGTGCAAAAGGGGAACAGGATTTACCAGAGATCTGAAATCTTGGGAGTGCCAGATACACCTGGAACTTAAATCCAACAAGACTCACCTCTCCTGCTCACAATTGTGGAGAAATTGCTTTTGCCACTCATTCTGTTGGATGGCACTGTTTTTGTTTTGTTTTTTAATAAGAGAAAGCAACGTCCTAGAATTCGAGTCGTCAAGAACCGCAGAGGTCCTCTATCCCCACCCCGCAGGGCAACCTCAATTCCCTGTTGAAAGATTCTAGTACAGGTAATCCTCAATTTACGACCAGGCATTTAACAACAGAAAATGCCCATTCAGGAAAGTGTATTCAGTTTATGATTGCAAGATCTGCTTAACAACCACCGTAAAAAAAATATATTGGGTCCCATCATGTGTGCCTCGATTTACAATCTTAACCAGAATTCCAGCCCCAGTTGCGATCATAAGTCAAAAGACTACTTGTAAATGGCTCCTTGTATCACAGAACATGCAGTTCCACAAACCATATCGCTTAGTGACAGAAATGAATAGAATAGCAATACGAATTGGAATAGAATAGTGCTGGAAGGGACCTTGGAGGTCTTCTAGTCCAGCCCCCTGCTCAGGCAGAGGAATTTATCCCATTTCAGACAATTGACTGTCTAGTCTCTTCTTAAAAATGTCCAGTGATGGAGGGCCCACGATTTCTGGTGTCAAACTGTTCCACTGGTTAATTGTCCTCACTGTTAGGAAATTTCTCCTTAATTCCAGGTTGCTTCTCTCCTTGATTAGTTTCTATCCATTGCTTTTTGTCTTGCCTTCAGGTGCTTTGGAAAATAATTGGACCCCCCTCCTCTTCTTTGTGGCAGCCCCTCAAATACTGGAAGACTGCTATCATGTCACCCCTGGTCCTTCTTTTCTCTACAGACCCAAATCCTGCAGCCCTTCTTCATCTGTTTTAGTCTCCAGGTACTTTAATCATCTTAGTTGCTCTTCTCTACGCTTTTTCCAAAAGTCTCAACATCTTTTTTGTAGTCTGGTGAACAAAATTGATTCCAGGATTCCAGGTGTGGCCTTACTAGGGTTTTGTAAAGCGGTACCAATACTTCATGTGATCTTGAGGTACTTCATGTACCTCTATTTATACAACCCAGGATTGTGTTAGCTTTTTTGGCTGCCGCTGCACACCGCTGGCTCCTATTGGGTGTCCTCCTGGACTCGCAGCTGGCCCTAGAAGACCATTTGATGGCTGTGGCCAGGGGGGCTTTTTATCAGGTCCGCCTGATCTACCAGTTGCGTCCCTTTCTGGACCGGGACTCCTTGAGCACGGTCACTCACGCCCTCGTCACCGCCCGTCTGGACTACTGTAACACTCTCTACATGGGGCTCCCCTTGAAGAGCACCCGGAGGCTCCAACTGATCCAGAATGCGGCCGCGCGCGGGATTATGGGAACGACTCGATGCTCCCATGTAACACCGCTCCTGCGCGAGCTGCACTGGCTCCCGGTGGTCCTCCGGGTGCGATTCAAAGTGTTGGTCGCCACCTTTAAAGCGCTCCATGGCTTAGGACCCGGATACTTACTAGACCGCCTTCTGCCTCCGATAGCCTCCCATCGACCAGTACACTCCCACAGAGAGGGACTCCTCAGGGTGCCGTCGGCCAAACAATGTTGACTGGCCTTCTCTGTGGAGGCACCTACCTTCTGGAATGAGCTGCCCCCGGAGATTCGTAGGATTCCCGACCTTCGCACCTTTCGCCGCGCCTTCAAAACGCTATTGTTTCACCAAGCAGGGCTGGCCTAATGCTATTTTAATGGGTTGTCTTCATTTTAGCTTTTTCGGCCAAATTATTTAGTACTTTTAATTCGTCTTTTAACTTTTACATTGTTGTGGGTTTTATCTCTGGCTGTACACCGCCCTGAGTCCTCCGGGAGAAGGGTGGTATAAAAATTTAATAAAATAAAATAAATAATAAATTTAGCTGGTTGTCCACTAAGACTCCAAGGTCCCTCTCACAGTCACTGCTCTTAAGCCTGGTTTTACCCCGTCTATATTTTTCCTTGGGGTTTTCCTGCCTAAGCATAAGACTTACTTTTCTCTACATTGAATTTCATTTCGTTAGACAGTGTTCAAGTCCGTCAAGATCCATCTGGACCTTGAGCTTGACTTCTAGGATGTTAGCTATTCCTGCCAGCTTACTCTGCAAATTTGGTGAGTTCCCCTTCTATTTCCTCATCTAAGTCGTTTATGAAGATATTGAAGAGTACTGGGCCTAAGACGGAACCTTGTAGTACCCAACTGCTTACTTCCCTCATGTAGACTTAGACCCATTAAGGACTACTCGTTGAGTACGGTTTATCAGCCAGTTACGAATCCATCTGGTGGTGAAGCTATCTGTCCCACTTTTTTCTAGCTTACCAAGAAGTAGATTGTGGTCTACTTTGTTGAATGCCTTTGCTGAAGTCTTAAGTTTATTATGTCCACAGTATTTCGCTGGTCTACTAATTCAGTCACTTTGTCAAAGAATGAAATAAGATTGGTTTGGCATGATCTGTTTTTAACAAACCCCTGCTGGCTGCTAGTGATTAGTTTACTGGTTTGTAGAGCTTTTAATGGTTCCTCCATTAGGCTGCCTCGTCTGTTCATAGTTGGCCTTTTCAAAATGGCAATGATTCTTCAGCCACTTGGCCTTTCCTTAAACCAGGGATCTCCAGATTTGGCAACTTTTAAGACTTGTGGACTTCAACTCCCAGAATTCCCCAGCCAACATGGACACTCTGTGAGTCTGCCCCCAAATCCACACCCACCCTCCTGCACTTCCTGGTATTCTCCCTGTAGAAGAGGCTTCTGGTTTTCTGCCTCATTCTAGAGTGCTTTAGGCCTGCCCAGCAAGACTTTTGTAACTGCTGGAGGAGGTGATGTGAAAAAAGATTCCTAGGAGGAGTTCCACAGACAACTCCCCCCCCACTTCAGTATCTTACTTTGAGGTGTAAGGTTTGTGGACTTCAACTCCCAGAATTCCCCAGCCAGCCATGAAGCCCAGAGATCTTAAAGCATGCTGGCTGGGGAATTCTGGCAGTTGAAGTCCACCCACCTTCCAGTGCTGGGGTCTCCAACCTTGGCAACTTTACGACTTGTGGACTTCAATTCCCAGAATTCCCCAGCCAGCCATGAAGCCCAGACATCTTAAAGCATGCTGGCTGAGGAATTCTGGCAGTTGAAGTCCACAAGTCGTAAAGCTGCCAAGGTTGGAGACCCTTGTTCCAGTGGCCAAGGTTGAGAAACAGAGGATTAGAGGGATGCCAACCACTTCAAGAGGCTGCCCAAATTATGCACCTTTTTGCCAGTTTCCTATTTTTTCCTCCGTTCAGTGTTAGGCTGACCAGTCGAGGCTTAACAGCCAAGGAAGATATTAAAGAATGCCGGAAACGCAGGCTATACATGGATTGGGGAGGGGGGGGAGGAAAATGACTCACATAGCGACTGTGCCCTGGAACCTGGGCTTTCCTGGTAAGGAGGAAACTGGGCAGGGATCCTGGTTGATTCCTAAGCAGCTTTACTTATCCTCCATCTGTCCAGCCCTCTTCCCTGAAGCAAACAGTATGGAAAATCCCAGCGTTGACAGATGCTCTTGGTTCTAATTTAATTCTGTGCCGTCTTTCATGGTATAAGGTGGGGTGGCAAATATACTCCCGGATGACTTGGGGACTTCAACTCCCAGAATTCCTTAAGGCAGTCATGCTGGCTCAGGAATTCTGGGAGTTGAAGTCCACAGGCCTTATGAATAAAAACTTTAATTACGGCCATCGACCAGCAATAGATAATACAATAAATTAAAAATAATACTGACATTAATCATGAATAATAACACGGGCCTTAAAAGTTACCAAAGCTGGACACCCCTGCCTGATCTAATCATCAGCATCATCAATTAAATTTTTGAATTGAAACTTTCTAAAAAAAAAATGACCAGACTACGGTCAATTTGAAAGGAGACGAACTCTGTATCCACAGGGGTTGTGTAGAATATGGACCCCAGAACATCTGGCTAGTTGTGCAATGAACTGGGCTCAGCAAAACTGTGGCTTATAAACATTAACAGAGTTGGAAGGGACCTCGCAGGTCATCTAGTCCAACCCCCTGGCCAAGCAGGAGACCCTACATCTATCTCTACCTAGGATCGAACTCACAACCTCCTGATTGTGAGGCAAGAGCTCCACCTCTAGGCCACAGCAGTCTTCCAATATTTGAGGAGGGGCTGCCACAGAGAAGAGGGGTGGGGGTGGGGTTTCCACCTATTCTCCAAAGCACCAGAAGGAAAGACAAGAAGCAACGGATGGAAACTCATCCAGGAGAGAAGCAACCTGGAATTAAGGAGAAACTTCCCTGACAGTGAAAACAATTAACCAGTGGAACAACTTGCCACCAGAAGTTGTGGGTGCTCCAACACTTAAGAAGAGATTAGACAGCCCTTTGTCCACAATGGTATGAGGTCTCCTGCTTGAGCAGGGGGTTGGACTAGAAGACCTCTAGAAGACCCCTAGAATTCTATGATTCTTTGGAGGCAAAATTCAGCTGCCTTCAAAGATTTGGTGACCTCTCAGCGTTAAAACATTATTTATTTATTTATTTTGCTTTTTCCCCCACAGAGAATTTTCCAACTTCTCCGTCTCTACTACAACTCTGGAGTTCCTAGTCCTCATCTTACGATCATTTGTTTAACAACCATTTGAAGTTATGATGCTGCAGAGGAAAGCTACTGGTCCTCACTTGTACAAACAGTCCTCGTACTTATGACCGGTCCAAGCACTGACAACCATCGCAGAATCATCCCTCTACATGTGACCAAAATTCACGCACTTAGCAACTGGCATGCATAAACCGGATTTGCTCAACGACCTCAGGGAAAAAAAGGTTGTTAAATCAGGTGTGACTCAGTTAATGACCACATCGCTTAGTGACCGAGGTTCTGGTCCCAATTGTGCTTGTAAATCGAGGATTACGCAGTCTCCCATCGCTGCTTTGCTTTTTTAAGGTCAGACAGGATTAATTAAGTGTGGTTGATAGCTGTAATCCACTTGGTAAATATTAGTATCAAGAAATATATATAAAAGAATATCACAGAGAAAATCCCCAAATAAGGAATAATCTTATAAATCAAAATTAAGCTTCGTCTTGGCCCTGCCTGTTGTGTAGCACCAGAGGGTACCTCTTTCGTACACCAGAGGACAAAAAAAAAAAAAAAGTGTACAAATATAACGCAACACACTTAAACCAGTGTTTTTTAAACTTGGCAACTTGCATGGACTTCGACTCCCAGAATTCCCCAGCCAGCATGGAGTTGAGGTCCACCCCTCTTAAATCATGCTGGTTGGGGAATTCTGGGAGTTGAAGTCCACACATCTTAAAAGTTGCTAAACTTGAAAAACTCTGCACTAAACCAAAATTCAGCCATCACATTTTTTTTCCAGGCAGCTGTGAGAACCTAACCACAAAGAATGCAAGATTTGGGTCAGACTAGATGACCTACAAGGTCCCTTCCAACTCTGTTAATTTGTTAAAGATTTACATTTCTGGTTTGGTGCATTGTTTAGATTCAGGTACTAAGCTAAAGAAACCATGATAAAGTAAAACATCAATCAGATCCAGGTTTTCTTCCCGTTAGCAGGCTGCATTCACACAGGTGACCCCATTATAGGATCCAACATAGTTAACCTTAATCATGGCTTGTTTGAAAAGTGCTTAGAAACCACACCAGAGTGAATAAAATTGCACTGCAAGCTTCTGTTGTCTGTACCCCCCAATATCAAGTCTCCAACCCAAACATTTAACCAGGAACTACGATCCCTATTATCCCCAGCCAGCTCAGTGGAACAGTAATATTGGAACTGGAGTTCTACATATCTGTAAGCTAAAGAGTGACTGAAACCAATTCTGTCTTTGACAAACAGATGCTCCTATTTTAAGCCAGAATGTAAATTATTTTTTT
The DNA here is from genome assembly GCA_022577455.1 of Arizona elegans. Taxonomy (NCBI): domain Eukaryota; kingdom Metazoa; phylum Chordata; class Lepidosauria; order Squamata; family Colubridae; genus Arizona; species Arizona elegans. The sequence continues at coordinate 4,972,083 of JAKOOJ010000027.1, forward strand.
TCCTGTGGTTTCCAAGGACTTTGTAAGGATATTGAGAATAGGTTATGGGTTGTGTGTGTTTTTTTAATGTACTTTTTTAAAAAAAAAAATTCTGCAATGAGGTGAATGCTTTTAGTTTGCAGAACAATTTGGAGAAAATGCAGGCATTTAAACAAGCAGAGCGATCAACAACGAGAAACGGGCAAGGGCTGAAGAGTGCAAAACCACAGTTGTGCAAAACACAAACTCCTAGGAGGTGTGAAGGATTCGTTTCTAGCTTTTCCAAGATTCAGGAGGTCGAAGGGCAGAAGTTTGAAAACCGAAGGGGGGGGGGCATTCGAAATCTTCCCTACTTTTTGGGATCCACCTCACCATCACGCCCAATTCGGCACCAGCTGGAGAATTTCTGACCAGGCTTGCAAAAATCAAACTCCAACCCAAGTTTCTAGTCCTCAACGTTCAAAGCAAGCCCCAGTAGGGAAATTTAAAAAAAAAAAAATTCAGGAAGCCCGAGATGGGAAAGTTTTTTTTTTTTTTTTGTGGGGGGTGGCTGAAAATGGATGTGCTGGATTTCGGGGACGATGGGACGACGAAACATCCAGACGCAGTACTCTTGAATTCAGTTTTTAATGCAGGGGATAACGGGTGGGGAGTTTTAACTCTCCCCCACTCCCAGAGACTAGAGATTAACTGGGATTTGTGGTCAGAAGTAAAATGATAGGCTCTCTTCCACTTCAGCCCCCTTTTGCAAAGAGGGGGGCAGAAATACAGCTAATCCTGCCCCCCCCAAATCTTGGGGTACACTCCAGACTGAAAGCCGCTCATAAACCAGCTATCCCTAAACAAGACCCCCCTCCCAACTGATGAATAGCCCAATTCCCACAATTCTCAGCAATGTCAATGCTTCAGCATTGTGTCCCCTTTTGAGACTCCGTTCTCTCTTGCAAAATCCATTCCAGGGTTAATTAATCGGGTCTGGGGGCCCACAGATAACAGGCTCAGCCAGTGCAAGGAACTGGGAGGTGGGAAGGGGTCCATCCTGCTTTGCCTCAATGCTCATTCCAAGTCCTGCCCCCCCCCCCCCCCCAAATCTCCTGCCTTTGCCTCAGAGCAAGTTTCTCAAATTCAACCAGATTAATTAAGATGGGTGGGCTCCAACTCCCCAGAATTCCCCAGCCGGTTGAAGTCCACCCATCATCAAAGTTGGGAAACATCACTCTGTTTGCTGAACCTTTTTGGCTTCTACCAAAACTATGTCCTGGATGCTGGTTTATGCCCAAGGATGTTACAGCTACTCTGGAGGAACCCTGCTTCGCCGCCAGACACCATTTAGGGCCCAAAAAAGTGTGCAATGGCAACCAGAACGTGAATCCTTCCTCCAGAAAAGGGTGAAGGGATAAGACTGGGAGAGGAGAGGGACTTCCAGCAGAGATGCGGTGAGTGTGGACTTTTGTGGGCAGTGAGGAAGTGTGCTCAGCGGTGATCCAATTTTCTTCTTCGGCAACAAATTCCAGGAATAAGGATAAACATAAAAGGGGAGAAAGACTACCGATTCTCTCTAGAAAAAAAGAATCCTGTGTGTCTCGTCCAGGGACAGCCCTCCGGCTTTGTGAAAAAACATGCCCTGTTTAAAGGATGGTAACAATCTGGGGTCAGCTATCCCCATTTCCTGGATCCCGCGAGGAATCCCAGGATTATATTCTAGCTAAAATAAAAAAGTGAGCCATTTTTTTCCTGCAGCACCAGAGAAGATTACAGCCTTAAAACATTGTATTACACTTTCTTCCAGGAGACAAACTCACACACACATATATATGCAGACATATCTAACCAAGTGTAGATATATCAATATATATATATATATATCAGAACATACAGTATTGTACATTTGAGAAAGGCTGGGCGACTCGGCTTCACGCAGAGCAGGGAGATTTGAACTCGGTCCCCCCTGCAGGCAGCACTCGGAGCATCTCCCACCCAGAGCGCATTGCTGCGCTCGGCCCGTCCGTCCGGAGGTGGGGAGTGGGGGGATCACTCGTGCCTGCGCTTGGAAGGTGGCACCAGATGGGAAGGGAGTTCGGCTGGCAATTCATGCCCTTCCAGCTTGACTTTGATGAGGTGGTTGGCCAGGGCGAACTCCTCGTCATCCAGCAGCCCATCCTTGTCCACGTCGGCCAACTTCCAGATCTTGCCCAGGACGGTGTTGGGCAGCTTGGACTTGACCATCTCCTTCTTGGCGCTGGCGCCCGTGATCTTGCCATTGACGGGCGAGAGAGTGTAGAAGATCTCGTCGTAAGTGGGTTTGTCTTTGCTGACTACCCACTCCACGTCGTCGATGCCCTCGCCAGCACCCTCGCCGTAGCCGTGGCCGAAGGGCCCGTTCATGGTGCCCTCAAACGCCCCGCCCTTCACCACCTGGGAGGGCATCTGTGACTCCTCCTGGCGCACCATCACCATCAGCCGGGCGATGTCGTTGGCCAGCATGTCGTCCACCGAGTCCAGCAACTTCTGCTTCAGCGGCTGGAACTTGCTGAAGTCCTGGGTCAGGAGCTGTTCCTGAGGACACACAAACACACCGAGTTGTGACTTGTGGGCCAAGAGACAACGATGGGATGTGTTGACCAGTTGGAGAGGTCAATCCAGGGGTTTCTCACCCCCAAATCTACAGGGGCCCAACTGGGAGGACATTTAACTGCCCTTCATAAGAGTTTGATGGGAAACAATCAACAGGCAGTCCTCAATTTAACAATAGCAATAGCTCTTAGACTTATATACCGCTTCATAGTGTTTTCCAGCCCTCTCTAAGCAGTTTAGAGTCAGCCTCTTGCCCCCAACAATCCTCTAGGTCCTCATTTTACCCACCTCTGAAGGGCGGAAGGCTGAGTCAACCTTGAGTCTGGTAAGTTTTGAACCACTGAATTGCAGGCAGCCGGCAGTCAGCAGAAGTAGCCTCCAGTACTGCACTCTAACCACTGTGCCACCATGGTTCTTTGTGCTCATTTAATGACCATTTAAAGGTCCGGTTGGAATTTCTGGCTCCGATCCTCAGAATGCAAGGGAAACAAGCCAGTCGCAATTTAGCAACGACTCAGCATGTCAACCCTGAAGCTGATCTGGCTGTGGCCATTTTGGGGCTTCAGTGCTGCCAAAACTGGAGTTGTGGGAACGGGAGCGGGGGGGGGGGGAAGCAGAGATAGCTGGGGTGCCAAAATAAAATACTTTCTCTTGGAAACCAAGGACATTCCCACCAGGTGTCCAGAAGGAGGGGGCTGGAGTCATCTAGCAACTGATTGGACCATGTGACTGTTGGGAGATTGTTTTAATTAGGTGAAAACCGCGGGAACACTTAAAGAGTTGGTTTTCACCAGGTCGTGTCACCATGACATGTCCAATAAATTCTTCGAAAAATCCACCTGCCTCGGAGTTTTGATTGCTGTGGGTGGGTTACTTGGAATCCTGACACAGCAACCACAAAAAGATCACTCCACCCCAAATTCCAGGATTCGACTTTCTTACAGCCTCCACCTCCCCCAAGTCCCCAAGAGTACAGGTAGTCCTCGACATACAACAGTTTCATTTAGTGACTGTTCGAAGTTGCAACGGCACTGAAAAAAGTGACTTATGACTGTTTTTCCCACTTTGCAGCATCCTCGTGGACACGCAATCAAAATCCAGACGTTTGGCAACATATTTATGACCATTGCAGTGTCCCGGGCTCCTGTAATCCCCTTTTTGCGACCTTCCGATAAGCCAAATTCACTTAACAACCACGTTACTAACAACCACAGCACTGGTTCCCTTAACAACTGTGGCAAGAAAGGTCATAAAACGAGGCAAAACTCAACTTAAAACAAATGTCTCGTTTAGCCACAGGAAAATTTTGGGCTCCACTGTGGCCGTAATTTAAGGACCACCTGTACGGGGATAACATGACCACGTGCGATCCCACTGGGGCACCCTCTTCCCACAGCTTGTCCCTCCCACCCTCGGGGCCTGACCCCGAACTCTTACCTGCATCTTACGGAGGCTGGGAAAATCTCCAGGTGAGATCTGGTGCTCCCGCTCGATCTTCAGGTAGATTTCACCCAGGTTATTCAAGAGCTCCTTTTTCTTGCTCTCCTTGCCGAAGACGTTGGGCATCTCCTTCTTCAAAGAACTGATGATGTAGGCGTGGACCTAACCAAAAAGCAGAAGGGATGGGGTTTTGAGAAAGGAGCCTCTCGACCGAGTCACACTGGACTGGCAGTGGGGGCTGCTTGCCAACATCGGAGGCTTAGAATACACCTACCGTATTTTTAGGAGTATAAGACGCACCTACCGTTTTGGGTGAGGAAAAGAAGAAAAAGAAATCTCCCTCTGCCTCTGAGCAATTTTGCCTCCTTCCAGTAAACAGCCTGCTTTACTTTCAGTTTTGTTTTCAGCCTAGCTTGATTAGCACAAGAAAAAAAAAAAATCTGCTCCAGCAATTTACCTCTTTGCAGCAAGCAGCAGAGGCCCTGCGCAAAACAGCGGAGAGCAAATCAGTTGAGAGTCGGGAGGCTGATCCAATCAACTTGTGCTAATCAGGCTGTGCTGAAACTGAAAGGAGCTGTTTTTTCTTGCTGTTTGCTTGCAAGGAAGTAACTGCTGTGAGGCAGAGGCCAAAGGGTGGGGACCAGTGGGTGGGCGGGGCTACATTCAGTGTATAAGACCCACCTAAATTTTCACCCCCTTTTAAGGGGGAAAAAGATGCGTCTTATACTCCGAAAAATACCGTAGGTCCTAGGACCATTTGTTTAGCAACTGTCCGAAGTTATGAAGGCACTGAAAAAGATGACTTATGACTTACAAGCAACGCACCCTTCCCCGTGGTCACGGGATCAAGATTTGAGTGCTTGGCAACTGGCATGTTATTTATGACAGTTGAAGCATCTCTGGAGGTACTGTGAACATCACTTCCAAGCTTCTCAGAAGCAAAAACTGTAGGGGAAACCAGAATACAGAATAAAACAACTGGAAGGGACCTCGGAGGTCTTCTAGTCCAACCCCACTGCTCAAGCAGGAGACCCTACACCCGTGATGGTGATCCTATGGCACGTGTGCCACAGGTGGCAGACAGAGCCATATCTGTGGGCACGCGAGCGTTGCCATAGCTCAGCTCCAGCACACATGCATGCACCAGCCAGCTGATTTTTGGGCCTTCTGGGTCCACCAGAAGTCGGGAAATGGGCCATTTCTGGCCTCCGGAGGACCTGGGGTGGGAGCATTTTTGCCCTCCCCAGGCTCCAAGAAAGCCTCTGGAGCCTGGGGAGGGTGAAAAACTGGCCTACCGGGCCCACCAGTAACCTTTTTGCTGTCGCGTGCCAAAAGCAGGGGGAGCATAGAGGGGTTTGCATGGGCATGCACCGGGGGGGGGGGGGCATTGAATTATGGGTGTGGGCACGTGGGCGCATGGCCCTCTTTGCTCCCCCTGCTTTTGGCACGCAATGGCAAAAAGGTTAGCCATTACTGCCCTATACCGTTCCAGACAAGAGGCTGTCCAGTTTCTTTTTAAAAATCTCCAGTGATGAAACATCCACAACTTTCTGAAGGCAAACTGTTCCACTGGTTAATAGTCCTCAGTGTTAGGAAGGTTCTCCTTAATTCCTTGATCAGCTTCCATCCATTCTTCCTTGTCTGGCCTTCGGGTGCTTTGGAGAATAACTGGACCCCCTTCCTCCTCTCTGGGGCAGCCCCACAAATATCAGAAAATGCTCTCCTGTCTCCCCTGGTCCTTCTCTTCACTAGACCAGCCAGGCCCGGTTCCTGCAACCGTTCATTGTATGTTTGAGCCTCCAGTCCCCTCATCATCCTGCTTGCTCTTCTCTGCACTCTTTCTAGAGTCTCCACATCTTTTTCTCTTTCTTTCTTTCTTTCTTTCTTTCTTTTTCTTCTCTTTCTTCTTTCTCTTTTTCTCCTCCACTCTAACCTTTATCTATCACTCCTTCCTCCCTCCCTCTTTCATTTGCTAGCCAGCAACTTCTGTTCCATGGGTTGATTGTTCTCACGCTCAGGAAATTTCTCCTTATTTCTAGGTTGTCCTTGATCAGTTTCCATCCATTATTCCTTCTCTGGCCTTTGGGTGTTTTGGAAAATAGCTTGACCCCCTTCCTCCTCTCTGTGGCAGCCCCACAAATATTGGAAGATGCTCTCATGTCTCCCTTGGTCCTTCTCTTCACTAGACTAGCCAGGCCCAGTTCCTGCAACTGTTCATCGTATGTTTTAGTCTCCAGTCCCCTCATCATCCTGGTTACTCTTCTCTGCACTCTTTCTAGAGTCTCCACATCTTTTTATAGCTTGGTGACCAAAACTGGATGCAGGATTCTAGGTGTGGCCTTACTAAGGCTTTATGGAGTGGTTTTACTACCTCCCTTGATCCCGATTCCATCCCTCTGTTAATGCAGCTTGGCATTAGCCTTTTTGGCTGCCACTGTACATGGCTAACTCACATTTAACTGGTTGTCCACTAAGAGTCCAAGATCCCTCTCACAGTCACTGCTCTTAAGTCTGATTTCACCCAGTCTGTATGTGCACTTTGGGGTTTTCTTGCCTAAGTGTAGGACTTTACTTTTCTCACCAAAGAATTTGTTGGATAAGGCCCAGGGTTCAGACTGGACTGGGATCTAGGGTTGTTATAAAAATAAATCGAAAGAAAATAAATAAACAGAAGAAGGGGGGCAGCCCTTCAAACCTGCCAGTTGCAACGGTGTTGACAGATGTGCCCCTCAACACATCTTCCCATGCGGCTCTCAGGGGCTTAGAAAGTTTGAAAGGGTCCAAGCAGCCCTAAAAATAAATTCAGATCCAAATTGGCTTTAGCCCTTCAAACCCGTGTTTTTCTAAAGCGTAGCAACATGAAGAGGTCTGGACTTCAACTCCCAGAATTCCACAGCCAGCATTGTTTTAAGGTTAAGAAACATCATTTTTATTTTAAGACACATGAAGACAGGCAACCTCAACTCAAATCTGATTGTTAACTTGGTAGTTTTCTTACCAGTGATACAAAAAAAAAAATGGTTTGCTATCACCTTCTTCCAGATTTTTTTTTTTTTTTTTTTGGCTTTTAAATCTATGGCTTTGGCATCTCCTGGTGGTGTCTCATCCAAGAAAAACAAATCCAGTCCTGCTCCGCTTTATGTGTAGCCTTCAACTTACTAAAATTGGGACCAAAACTAACCGAAGCATGAAGTGAGCTGCGTCCGATTTTGCAGCCTTTCTTGCCCATGGTCATTAAGCGAATCCCAGAGTTATGAAGCGACTGGCTTCACCCACTGATTTTTTTGCTTGTTGGACACTCCCCCGCACCCCCTCCGGGATCACGTGACCCCAGGACTCTGCAACTGTTGTAAATCCATGCCGGTGTATTTACAAATGCTTGCATTTTGATCATGGGACTGTGGGAATATTGTTTAAATTAGATTAACAGAGTTGGAAAGGACCTTTTAGGTCATCTAGCCCGTTAGGAAATTGTTATTACCCAACTGGTTGGTCAGGAAATATATAAACCAACATTGTGTGTTTGTAGCTAAAAGTATTATGTAGCTTTAAAAACTGTGTTGCATCATCTTGCATCCTGACTGGCTGAGCTCTGTAGCCAATGTATTTAAGGAGAGCTAAATTATGGTTTGTGTGGACACTACACCATTTTACCTGCTGATATGCTGTAACTCTATATTTGACCTCTCTGCATGATCATGGCTTGATCATGGCTATTTATTGCTTTTCTAATATTTATTGACTGTTTTTATATTGAACTGTTGTTCCTGAATGAAACTAAAGATCATCTGTTTTATTGTATTTTTCTACAACTGGTAAGAAGACTTTATATTGGAAAATATCCCTGGACTGATCTTTATCACACTTTAGATGTATATGACTTGGAATGTTTTTGGACTATGATTTTTTTGCTTTTTCCCTAAAAGTAAAATATTATCAAAGCCCAGTTTGTTTGTATGGGAACTGTTATTATCCACAATCATTCTTAGTCGCTTTCGTGCATAAACTCCAAGGCTACTCTGCTCAATAACCCACAACATCGGTTATTAGCCAAGAATATCCTTAACATTGGTTATGGGCCCAAGACACTGAGAGTGGGTGTGAATATACAGTACTATATTCAGACAGCTGTGTTTGTTATTTATTATCCAAATCAAGATGGCACAAGAACAGTCATCCAGTATAACTGTCAGACTGTGGTGCTATCTCAAAATTAAATGAATTTCCAAACTGCTAATCTTTAAGGAAATCTTTCTTTAATTGAGCTCAGCCACCGGATCATGACTCCGCGCGGACAAGACTGATCTTTTGCCTCCCAATTCCTCCCTTTCCGATCCCCAAGTCTCTGCTTCTCATTGGCTGTCTTCCAAGTCATTCTTCAGACTTCTTTTCCTCGTCATTTCCCAGGAATGTGCCCCCTCCCCTCATTTCCACGACAACCGGGCTTCAAAGGGATTTATCAGGCAAAAGTTTCAGAGTTTATCTTTCGCTCTCCTCTGCTCTTTTGATGCCAGCGTTGAAAATGCTGACCTCAACCATGATAACCCGGTTGGATGGAACAAACTATGTTTCATGGTCCATGAAATGCAGCCTACTTTTACGCAAGGAAGGACTATGGGATGTAGTTAATAATCCACCGGATGTAACTGCATGGGATCCAGAAGATAATGAAGAAGAAAATAGCTAAATTTGTTTGGGATAACAAACGAGCTCTTTGCATAATTGGACTGACACTGAGTGACCACCAGCTAGTCCATATTCGTGGTGAAGATTCTGCTGCTAGGAGACCCTCCATCATCTCTGACAAATGGCAGTCCACCTGTGATGGTCATAAGTGCGGGGACTGGTCATAAGTAACTGTTTTTCCATTATTGTCATTAAAGTTGATCTTATAACTTCAAACAGCCACTAAACGAATGGCTGTAAGTGAAGGACTACCTATATCGCCTGGTCAATTTTCTCTCCCTCTTGTAACTTTGAATGGTTGGTGAACAAACGGTTGTAAGTCAAGGGCTATGTATTAACTGAGACAGGTAATTTCTTTACTGCTGTATGGCAGTGTCTGTTAAAACTCGGCTGGGGAATTCTGGGAGTTGAAGTCCACACTTCCTAAAGTTGGCAAAACTTGGATGTATCTGGAGGGAAAAAACCCTTGCAAAACACAAAGGAAGTTTTATGGAACTTGACAAGAATTTGCCAGCTTGGACCAGGAACTCAGAAAGGGAATTTTCTGGAATTTTTTTCTAATTCCGTAAAAACTTTCACAAAGATCAGATTTTGCTGTGTGTGACTTCTCCTTTTAATTGGCTGCATTTATTTAAAAAGCACACACTGTTCTTTTGGGGTTTTTTTTGTTTTGTGATTCTGCAAAACTCTTTCAGAAAAACAGTTATTGTTTTTTTTTCCTTTAGCACATCAAACGTTAATTTTGGGGGAAAAGCAGGGGAAAAAAAAAGAAGTTCTCCTTTTGCTGGGGATGCATGTTACAAAGTTCAAAGGTTAACTGGGATTTTGATTGTCATGCGTCTCTTGAAGAGTAGCCAGACAACTGGACATGTGAACATTACTGCAAAAACAAAGGGCCAATTTAAGATCGGAGTTAAATTTAAATTTTAAATCCCAATTTAAGAGAATTCTACCCCCATTCCACTCACCCAGGTGCATCATTCGTTTTTCCTCAATGGGGCCATTAATGCATATTTTTTTTCTCCCCATAATTAAAAGATCCTCTGTTGGAAAATTTGTGCATTTCTACAAAGGGAGCTTTTAAGAGAGCTGCGCCCTAGGCAGCTTCTGCTGTGGCTGTTTATGCCTTCACAAAAACAGCACATTCCTAAAAATAGGATCCCTTTGGTGGGAAATTTTCTAAGCCATCCCTACAGTCTCAGCTTTTTGGAATTAATACCCCAAAAGGCCAGATTTTCTATGAACGGAGCCAGTACAGACACGCAGTGAAAGAATAAATAAATACACATCTAATTTTTAAAACTTTCTTTAAAACTTGGGGAAAAAAAACTTAGGAAGTCAACGGTCATTGTTAAAGAAGAGTCCTTCAAAAGTTTAAAGAAAGTCTTTTGACGTCCTCGCTTAACAACCTTGGCAAAAAAAAAAAAGGTCACAAAATAGTAGTGAAATCAGTTCTGCCTGCGTGATGACTCGCTTTATGACTGCCCTGACTTGTGACAGAAATACCAGGCTCAGTCGCCGTAAATCGAGGACTACCTATATTTTGCAGGAGGTGGTCAAGAGATCAGTCTGCTGTCCGTACAATGGGATGCTTTAGGGCAGGGGTCTCCAAACTTGGCAACTTTTAAGACTTGTGGACTTCAACTCCCAGAATTCTCCAGCCAGTAATGGGTCTTCAAGTTGCCATGTTTGGAGACCCTTGTTTAGGGCAGGGGTGTCAAACTGGATTTCTTTGAGGGCCAGATCAGTGTAGTTTTCCCAGGGGTGAAATCTACTTACCTTCCCTATCCGTTCGGAAGTCCGCGCATGTGCCATCATCAGGTCCAATTGTAGACTCTCTGCACATGCACAGAGGGTCAAAAACAGGTTACTTCCTAGTTAAAACCAGGAAGTATCGTTCCTGGGCGGAGCCTTGTGCCGCCGCCGCTACCAGTTTGCCTGAACCGGAGTGAACTGGTAGCATTTCACCCGAGTTTTCCTCCACGAGCCAGCGGAGGGGGGGGAACAGGACGGATGCCTCCTGCAGCACCCTGCCGAAGCCAAAATGGGGCACAGGGGCCGCGGGAGACCCCGTGGGCTGGATTTCAATGGACCCTGAATTTGACAGCCCTGCTTTAGGGGATTGGCAAGGGTCCTGCCTGCCTTCCTGCCCGTGTAGGAGAAGGACAGGCAGAGCCTGGGAGGAGGGCGGTGTCAAGAAAGGAATTAGCCTAGAATCGGTACATTCTCACAAATGGTTTAAATCCTCTTGAATTCCCCTCAACTCTTCTCTGCTAACCTTTAAACGAGACTATTTTCTATAGGAAAGAGCAATAAAATCAGCTTAATTGGAAGTTAACTAGGAGGTGATATACAGGCAGTCCTCGACTTACGACCGGAACTGAGCCCAATTTTTTTTTTGTTGCTAAGTGGAGACACTTGTTAGGTGAATTTTGCCCCATTTTACAACCTTCCTCGCCACAGTTCTTAAGTGAATCACTGCAGTTGTTTTAATTAGTAACAGGGCTGTTAAGCGAATCTGGCTTCCCCATTGTCAAAAGGTTGCAAAAGGTGATCCCGGGACACTGTGACCGTCAAAAAAAATATGAGCCAGTTGCCAAGCAGCTGAATTTTGGTCACATGACCATGGAGATGCCGCAACAGTCATAAGACCATGGAGATGAAAAGCGGTCGTAAGTCACTTTTATCAGTGCCGTAACTTCGAATAAAAGTGAACTATTATAAGTTAGAGGACGACCTTATAAGTGTGATAGCTAAGTGCTCTTAACAGGCAGTCCTGATTCTTTGCCCCTGACAGCCCATAGCATCCTAACCGCTCCAAAGATGCCCAAGGCTACCTATCCCCCATCACCACTGCAGTTTCCATCATCCCCAGCCATCTCCCAAGTGTATGGATGGGTGGCGCTTTTGACTGCTATAGCCTGCCCCTCCAGCAACCGAATTAGAAGAGGAGGAGCGTGGGAGTCAGGATCAGCATCAGGCCAACCTGAGAGCTCAGAGGGGGAAGAGGGAATGGAGCTGGCAGAGAAAGAGACAAGAGGCGGAGCCTGGGCCGTCCGTCAGCCCTCAGATGGACAGTCAACACCCCCCAGGTCTGGAGGTGGCTGATGAGGAAGAGGAGGAACAGTTAGGCCCAGTACCCGATGTGTGGATGCACAGAAGGCAGAGGAGAGGAGAGCAGTGGAAATCTATGGGCGGAGCCCGGCCTGTCCATCAGCCCTCAGATGGACAGTCAACAGCCCCCAGGTTTAGAGGTGGCTGATGAGGAAGAGGAGGAGCAGCTGGGTCCTGTGCCTGACACGTAGATGTGCAGAAGGCAGAGGAGAGGAGAGCAGTGGAAATCTATGGGCCAGTCCTTGGGACGGAAGAGCCACCGCTGCTAGTGAAGCCCCACCCTAGCTCTGGGGAAAAAAGGCAGGGGGCGGAGATGAATAGATGGGGCAGACAATCTCACTGCTGGACAGATTTATTAGCCTGCGGTGAGAGAGAAACTTTTTTCTGGGGCTGTTGGGGCTCCTAATAAAGGAATCATTGATTCGACTTCAGAGGGTTTGTCGTGTTTGGGGAGCTGGGTCAGAACACTGACCTTGGCCAGCCGGGCCCTCTTGATGAGGTCGTTCAGCTTCCGGAGGGCGGCGTTGCGGGGCAGCGACTGGATGTCCTTGAAGAGATCTTGTTCCTCCGCCTCAAAGAGTTTACGGTTGTCCGGGATGAGCAGCGGGTGCGACCAGAAGGATCCAATGTAGACGCGCACCACCTCCGGGGTGTTGATGATCTTGCCCAGCGACCACATCAGCGCCCCGTAGACTCGCATCAGCTGCTGCGTCTCGATCTGGTCCGCCTTGTTCAACACCACCCGGATTTTGTCCTCGTGGTTCTTGAGACCTTTGATCACCTCCGAAAACTCATCCGAGATGTCCAGCTTGTGGGCGTCGAAGAGCAGGATGATGCGGTCAACACGCTCCGCGAACCACTCCAGCACGGCGGCAAAGTCGTAACCTGCGGGGAAAACCGAGGCAGAGGTCAGTGGCTGGAGACGCCTGGCCAGCCCCGTTGGGAACGTCCAACTCATCCAGAGAAGCTGAATTCGTACGGCCAACTCGTCCAGATTTTGGATAATCAAAAGTCACAAACTTGTCATGCAAACGGGGATAGTTCAAGACCCCTGCCAGGATCATCATCATCTTTTAACGACCCCATAATCCCTTGCGGGGTGGACTCTGGGCAACTGAATGGAGCTAGCAGAGTGTTTTACTGGCCAGATGCCCTTCCTGTCTCCAATGTGGAGTTTTGTTCAGCAAATATATTCTCATCGCGTCCAGAGAGAGAAATCTCTCTCTCTCTCTACCTAGGATCGAACTCACAGCCTCCTGAATGTGAGGCGAGACCTCTACCTTTAGGCCACCACAGTCTCCTGCCAGGATGAGCTTTGCAAATTCAAACTTTCTCCTCTCATGTATTGCTTTGAACTCTCATGTAAGACCCCACCTGGAATCCTGCATCCAGTTTTAGTCACCATAAAATAAAATAAAAAAACCGTTGAGACTCTGGAAAGAGTGCAGAAAAGAGCAACCAAGAGGATTTGGGGACTAAAACATACGATGAACGGTTGCAGGAACTGGGCCTGGCTAGTCTAGTGAAGAGAAGGACCAGGGGAGACAGGACAGCATCTTCCAATATTTGAGGGGCTGCCCCAGAGAGGAGGAAGGGGGTCAAGCTGTTCTCCAAAGCACCTGAAGGCCAGACAAGGAAGAATGGATGGAAACTGACCAAGGAGAGAGTCAACCTAGAAATAAGGAGGAATTTCCTAACAAGTGAGGACAATTAACCAGTGGAAATCGTGGGTGCTTCATCACTTTTAAGAAGAGACTGGGCAGCCACTTGCCTGAAATGGTATAGGGTCTCCTGCTTGAGCAGGGGGCTGGACTAGAAGACCTCCAAGGTCCCTTCCAGCTCATTCTATTCCATTCTGTTCTATTGTTCAATGTTTCTCAAACCTTGGCAGCTTTCAGACAGGTGGATTCCAACTCCCCAGAATTCAAAACCCAGCCAGGCTTGGCTGGGGAATTCTGGGAGTTGGGCAGTCCACCCGTCAGAAAGCTGCCAAGGTTTGAGAGATGCTCAACAGAAGCCCCCACGGCCCTTTCCCCCTTTCCCAGTTGAATCTGGCTTTCCCAACAAGATCGCCGCTCCAAGAAACAGTCCTGTCCTGTCCGAGGAACCGAAACTCAAATTTAAAATGATAATTAGAGGGTGCGCCCTTGTCTTAAAACTGCAATGGGGCTGCCCCATAGGAGTCGTATGTCGTGAGGGTCAAAAACCCAAGTCCGCCCAAATCAGTGCACCGATTTTATGATTTTCTTTTTGCAAAGGAAATCCCGTGGTCATTAAATGACCCAATGGGTATGTATAGGCTGGCTTTTGAAAATCGAGAGCAAATGGCAGGTTTGAGTGAAAATGTCTTAAAAGACGGTCACAGGCCGATGGTGCAGTGCAGCCCGGAGGGGTCATATAACATGGAGGGGGAGGGGAAACACCTGGCCCTCAGAACCAGGTCGTATGTATCCCCGAAAAGTCTGTTGTACCTCTGAACTGCCAATAAGAACCCAGTTGCAAGTCGAAGACAATCTGTAGGCAACGTGTCTTTGAAAAGGACTCGACCATCCCACTAGGGATCCCTGCTGAGCCCAAACCTCTCTGTTTCCTTCTAAACGATGAGGACTAGAATTGTATTTTTTTAAAATAAATGTTTATTAAATGTTTTACAAAAAAAAAAAAAACACAAATGAAGAACCGAAAAGAACAGAACAGATCATAAAAGAAAAGGAAAGACTTTTTAAAAAAGAAAACAGGAAGGAAGGAAGGAAGGAAAAGAGATAGGGAGGCAAGGAAGGAAGGAAAGAAAGAAAAAGAAAGAAAGAAAAAGTAAGTAAGTAAGTTTGGGAGAAACTTTGCAAGAAATTGGGTGAAAGCAGGTCTATCAAGGAAGGACGGAAGGAAACAGGGAAGAAAGAAAAAAGGAGGGAAGGAAGGAAAAGAGACAGGGAGGGAGGGAAGGAAGGAATGAAAGAAGGAAGGAAGGAAAGAAAGAAAGAAAGAAAGAAAGAAAGGAGACAGGAAAGGAAAAAAGGAAGGAAGGAAAAGGGAAGGCAGGAAGGAAAGAAAAGGGAGGGAGGGAGGCGGGGAAAGAGGGGAAAGGAAGCAAGCTTGGGATTTCCATTGCAGCAAATCTAAGTACAATTTCAAAAATATCTCTCCCTCTAGTCTAGGCTTACAAAAAAGAGCTCATGTTTTCTTCATATTTTCCCCCTAATCGTCAAAACCACTAATTGTAAGTGCATTTTTTTCCATTTTATGCAAAGAGTCTATTATGGGATTTCCACTCGGCCACAAATGCAGGTATTGTCTTCCCTCTAACCAAAGAAGTTTAATTTAGCCATCTCTTGCAAATTCCATAAATTTAGCAAGCTGGGGAATCCCATCCTTGCCACCTTCCTTGTCCGGATTCGCACCGAGGCCAAATCTCTCCCTTTTCTTCTGAACCCTGAGGACTACAACCTTTATTTTCTCTGGAGGGAAGCCTTGCTACTCCGCCCAGGCAGAGAGGAAGAAGGCCACAGAGGAAGAAAGACGGTTCCATTGTCTCAAATCCAGGAAGGCCGAAGGAGAGAAAAATATCTAAGGTTGCACAAGCCAGCTTTCTTGGAAGAGGGCGGGGAGAGTGAGTGGCTCCCGGCTGAAATCATTCCTGGCTCTCAAACCTGTTTGCAAACGATGGAAATATGCGCTCGGGAGGGAGATGCATCGAGAAAGGGGGAAAAAATTCCATGCATGCACTTAAGTGCACCCACCCCTCCCAAAGGTCTTTGTGACAGGAAAACTCCCAACTTTTGCCCAGATGTCAAGCCATTTGGAAGAAAGGAAAAAACACTCAGGGTGGACGGATCCACTTCGGTCCACCAGAGCGTGCCAAGAATGTTGGAGCGGGTCAGCTGGCCACATAAGGATTGATTTTATTGATGTCCAGGTAATCCTCGATTTACGACAATTGAACCCAACCTTTCTGCTGTCAAGTGAGACAGATTAACAGATTAAGAGAAGGGACCTTGTAGGTCATCCTAATGCAATCCTAAACTGCATTAACAGAGGGATACAATCAAGATCAAGGGAGGTCCTAATCCCACTCTATAAAGCCTTAGTAAGGCCACACCTAGAGTCCTGCATCCAGTTTTGGTCACCACACTATAAAAAAGATGTGGAGACTCTAGAAAGAGTGCAGAGAAGAGCAACCAGGATGATGAGGGGACTGAAGGCTCAAACATATGAAGAACAGTTGCAGGAACTGGGCCTGGCTAGTCTAGTGAAGAGAAGGACCAGGGGAGACAGGAGAGCATCTTCCAATATTTGAGGGGCTTTTGCAGAGAGGAGGAAGGGGGTCAAGCTGTTTTCTAAAGTACCTTTGAAGGCCAGACAAGGAAGAATGGATGGAAACTGACCAAGGAAAGATTCAACCTGGAAATAAGGAGAAATTTCCTGACAGTGAGAGCAATCAACCCATGGAACAGAAGTTGCCTTCGGAAGTTCTGTGAGCTTCATCCCTGGAGGCTTCCAAGAAGAGATTGGACTGCCATCTTTCAGAAATGCTATAGGGTCACCTGCTTGGGCGGGGGGGTTGGACTAGATGACCTACAAGATCCCTTCCAACTCTGTTAATATTGGCAAAGAAAGGTCGTGAAAGGAGGAAAAGCTCATTTAAATAACTGTCTTGCTTAGCAACAGAAAATTTGGGTTCAACTGCGGTCATAAGTCAAGGACCACCTGCATTAATGCCTGAAACACAATTCTAGGAATCGAATACAGTTCTAGGATTTTCAGTTTTACTGCACAAGAACTGAACCAAGATCAGGATCCGTCATTTCAGATTGCTATCTTGAAGAAGAAAGCGAAAAGAAAACTCATGTCAAGAGGCTTGGACAGAATAGCAGTTGACCAAATATCCCCATTTTGCAGACCAATCCACAAAATGCTTAAGGCCGTTTTTTTTTAAAAAAAAAAAATTATGTGCAATTTTCTCGGAAAAATTGCATCAGCATTTTGCAAGCCCTGATGGGGTGAGTGGCCCACAGTTTCCCACCCGGTTTTTCTGATCTCAGCAGTTCAATGTTTTCCTGTTAACAGGGGAAACCCAAAACTTTGTGCTTGTGTGTTGCTAAACCTGTCAAAATGCTGCCCAGGCATCCTCCCCCCTACCTCCAATCTAAGTTACTTGCAATTTCTCTTTTCATGCTTCCACCAAAATCCCCTTCAATGCCTTTCAGAGACACTGCAGTGCATTGTTTAAAATGTTTCTGTTGCACTTTAAGGCTGCTATCATGTCACTCATGATCCTTCTCTTTGTCTTGACTAGACCAGGGGTCTCCAAACTTGGCAACTTTTAAGACCTCTGGACTCAACTTCAAAACGTTTGGAGACCCCTGGAATAGACATCTCCCAATTCCGGCAACCCTTCTTCATATATTTTAGTCTCCAGTCCCGGAATCATCTTATTAGCCAAATATTATTATTACCACTCTATAAAGCCCCTTAGTAAGGCCACACCTAGAGTCCTGCATCCAGTTTTGGTCCCCCCACTATAAAAAAAGATGTGGAGACTCTGGAAAGAGTGCAGAGAAGAGCAACCAGGATGATGAAGGGAATGGAGGCTCAAACATACGATGAACGGTTGCAGGAACTGGGCCTGGCTGGTCTAGGGAAGGGAAGGACCAGGGGAGACAGGAGAGCATCTTCTGATATTTGAGGGGCTGCCCCAGAGAGGAGGAAGGGGGTCAAGCTATTCTCTAAAGCAAAAGGAAGGAAGGAGGGAGGGAAGGAAGGAAGGAAGGAAAGAAAGAAAGAAAAAAGGAAAGAGGAAGGAAGGTGGAAGGGAGGGAAAGAAAGAAAGAAAGAAAGAAAGAAAGAAAGAAAGAAAGAAAGAAAGAAAGAAAGAAAGAAAGAAAGAAAGAAAGACATCTGAATGAACCATAGATGGACAGAAGACATGGCTAGTCTAGGGAAGAGAAGGACGAGGGGAGACAGGAGAGCATCTTCCAATATTTGAGGGGCTGCCCCAGAGAGGAGGAAGGGGGTCAAGCTATTTTCCAAAGCACCCGAAGGCCAGACAAGGAAGAATGGATGGAAACTGAACAATGAGAGATTCAACCTGGAAATAAGGAGGAATTTTCTGACAGTGAGAACCATCAACCCACGGAACAGAAGTTGCCTTCGGAAGTTGTAGGAGTTTCATCACTGGAGGCTTTCCAAGAAGAGACTGGACTGCCCTCTGTCAGAAGTGGTGTAGGGTCTCCTGCTTGGGCGGGGGGTTCGGCTAGATGACCTGCAAGGTCCCTTCCAACTCTGATCATCTGTTAAATCTGTTAAATCGCATTAATCACAGTTACTAAGTGAATCCAGTTTCCTCCGCTAACCTTGTTTGTTGGAAACTGGCTGGGAAGGTCCCAATTGGGGATTGTATCATAAATACATGTCAGTTGGCAAGCACTCAATTTGCGTGGCATTGCTATGATGGTCGTAGCTATTTTCCAAAGCTGTTTTCCAAAGCACCCGAAGGCCAGACAAGGAAGAATGGATGGAAACTGACCAAGGAGAGATTCAACCTGGAAATAAGGAGAAATTTCCTGACAGTGAGGACAATCAACCCATGGAACAGAAGTTGCCTTCGGAAGTTGTGGGAGCTTCATCACTTGAGACTTTCAAGAAGAGATTGGAATCTTTCAGAAATGGGGAGGGTCTCCTGCTTGGGCAGGGGGTTGGACTAGATGACCCACAAGGTCCCTTCCGACTCTGCTAATCGGTTAATCATCTTTGTGGCTCTAATCACCATGTCAGCTCAACATCTTCTACGCTAGGTCTCTTTAGAGTCAAATAAATCACTGCTTTTCAAAAAATGAGTGTTTTATAACAGGCATTTTGCTTCCCTGGTTTGGTTTGTCTCCAAAAGATGGAAAAATTCAAAATATTCCAAAGCAGGTTACAGATAGTTCCTGACCTCTCCAACAGTTTCTTTCGTGAGTGTTTAAAGTTACAACGGCATTGAAAAAAAATGACTTATGTCTGTTTTTCACTTTTACGACTGTTGTAGCATCCCTGAGGTGAGTGGTACGGTGGCCTAGAGGTGGAGCTCTCGCCTCATAATCAGGAGGCTGTGAGTTCGATCCTAGGTAGAGGCAGATATTTCTCTCTCTGGGCACATTGGGAATAGATCTGCTGAACAAAACTCCACATTGGTGACAGGAAGGGCATCCGGCCAGTAAATACTCCGCTCCATTCAGTTGCCCAGATTCCATCCCCCACAAGGGATTATGGGGTCATTTTAAAAGAGGATGTAGCATCCCTGAGGTCAAGTGATCAAAATTCGGATGTTTAGCAACTGACTCGTATTTATGATGAGTGTCCTGGAGTTACATGATCCCCTATTGCAACCTTCTGACAAGCAAAATCAAGGGAGAAGCCAGATTCACTTAACAACTGTGTTATTGATTTAAGAATTGCAGTGATTCACTTAACAACTGTGGCAAGAAAGGTCGTAAAACGGGGCAAAGCCCACTTAACAAGTGTCTCGCTTAGCAACAGAAATGTTGGGCTTAATTGTGGTCCTAAGTGGAGGACTACCGATCTGCAGATTTATGCTCCTGCTTACTTTTCACTATTTACAATTGCAATGGAAAATCGAGGGTAAGAAAAACACAAAGGCATCAATTTTAGCAGGCTTGCTTTTACACTTGCATAAATATGCAGGTTTTTTTTTTTTTTAAAAAAGATGGCTACCTGGAAAAATGCCCAAAGCTTAGATTTTTACCCACCCCAGGCACTCAAAACTATTCATCTATGCCAAGTTTCAAGTTATGGAACAATTAAACTCTTAAAAAGCCAAACATTTTCCTGTGGAAAACTGTAGCAACAGCAGAGAAAAATGTTCCCCTTGGAAGGCAAAACCATTGCATGTAAATCTCCCATCCATTAACGGAGTTGGGTTGGGCATCTGGGGGCAGTTTACAGGTTAACAGAGTTGGAAGGGACCTTGGAGGTCATCTAGTCCAACCCCCATCCAAGCAGGAGACCCTACACCATTTCTGAAAGATGATAGTCTGGTCTCTTCTTGAAAGACTCCAGGGATGAAGCTCCCACAACTTCCGAAGGCAACTTCTGTTCCATCGATTGATTGCTTTAACCGTCAGAAAATTTCTCCTTATTTCCTTATTTTGAATCACTCCTTGGTCAGTTTCCATCCATTCTTCCTTGTCTGGCCTTCTGGTGCCTTGGAGAATAGCTTGACCCCCTTCCTCCTCTCTGGGGCAGCCCCTCAAATATCAGAAGATGCTCTCCTGTCTCCCCTGGTCCTTCTCTTCCCTAGACTAGCCAGGCCCAGTTCCTGCAACCGTTCATCGTATGTTTTAGCCTTGAGTCCCCTCATCATCCTGGTTGCTCTTCTCTGCACTCTTTCTAGAGTCTCCACATCTTTTTTTATAGTGTGGGGACCAAAAATGGATGCAGGACTCTAGGTGTGGCCTTACTAAGGCTTTATAGAGTGGGATTAGGACCTCCCTTCATTGAAACATTTTGTCCTAACTTGTGCAAAGAGGGAAAAGGGACCCTCATCCACCCTCCACCTGGAAAAAACACGCCACACCAGAATTTGCGTCTCCCATCTTCCCTTATTTGGTGGCACTGGTGTCCCGAGAATGTCTGAAGGCAGCTCTCAAAGGGGTCAAAGGCCCACTGGGGAAATAAGCACATGCATTTCTCCACCCAGGAATGGTGGGGAACTAAGGTATTGAGCCCTGCGGAGCAGAGGGACGGCTCTCTAATCGTGGGCTCCAAAACGCCGGCCAAATCTCCCGCGCTGAATTTCGCTGGGCGCCACACCCACAGTTTCCTCACCCGCCGGGGTCAAGCCAGGCCTTATCATGGATTGCAGCGTTTCCTGCCTGCAGCGGCTGGGCACGCCGGGGATTTCGACTCAGCCAGGAAACTTTTCATCTTGAGTTCCCGCAGAGAGGAATGCACCGCTCAAGAGTCCCAAACTGTGGCCGGGTGGGGTGGGGTGGGGCACAGATAGAGAACTTGGGATGGGAAGGCTTCCCCCCCCCCCCCCGAGCGAGGAGGGTGCCCGCTGAGATCCATCAAGGAAGGAAAAGCATTTGAGAACGGGCAGCTATTTTTATCCAACCGAGTCCTTGGCCGGTGCTGTATTTCATCCACCAACCCCGCATGGGAAACCACATTTACCCCCCCCTCCAAAGGCATGGAACAAAGAATAACAGCAGTTGGAAGAGAGGTCTTAAGAGGTCTTCTAGTCCACCCCCGTGCTCAAGCAGGAGACTCTAGACCCGGGATGGCAAACCTATGGCACGCGTGCCACAGGTGGCCCTCGGTGCCATATCGGTGGGCACGCAAGCTCAGCTCCCGCCACCTGATTTTTGGGCCTTCTGGGCCACCAGAAGTAGGGAAACAGGCTGTTTCCAGCCTCCGGAAGGCCTCGGGAGGGTGGGGAAGGCCCGTTTTTTCGCTTCTCCCAGGCTCCAGAGCCTTTCTAGGAGCCTGGGGAGGGCTAAAATTGCCTTCTCCACACATCCCCAGAGGCCGGAAACTTGGCAAATGAGTCATTTCCGGCCTCCGGAGGGCCTCCATGGGGGTGGGGAAGGCCATTTTTGCCCTCCCGAGGCTCCTAGAAAGGCTCTGGAGCCTGGGGAGAGCAAAAAATGGGCCCACTGTGCCATCTCATGCCAAAAGTGGGGGAAGCACGGGGGGGGTCATGCATGCATGTGCAGGGGGCAGGGGGCATAGAATTATGGGTGTGGGTACGCGGGCGGGTGGCCCCCCCCATACTCCCCCCGCTTTTGGCACATGATGGCAAAAAGGTTAGCCATCACTGCTGTAGACCAATCAATCAATCAGTGGAACAACTTGCCTCCAGAAGTTGTGGACTTGCTCCAACACCGGAGGCTTTTAAGAAGAGACTGGACATCCATTTGTCTGGATTGGTATAGGGTCTCCTGCTTGAGCAGGGGGTGGACTAGAAGACCTCCAAAGGTCCCTTCCAACTGTTATTCTGCTCCCAGAATGCAATTCCTTCCTGGGAATGGGCTCTAGACAGTGGGGGAGGTGGGAAATGGAGCCCCTCATTCCCTTTCTTGGGGGGAAACAGGGGGAAAGAAATAGCTGATGACTTTTGGTTTTGATACTTAGGATAGGTTATAGACAGAAGAGAGTTATGTCGTAACTGTAGAGCAAGAATTCAGTTTATAACTCTATTTATAATGGCTGTAAAGAAGATCAAAAAGCTGCTTCTTTGCATTTTTTCCCCCTCTGTTCCATTTTTTCCCTTTTTTCCCACTCATTGGTTTCTACCTTTTCTCTTCCTTTTTATGAGTTCGTACCTTCTCTTAGCTTCTTTATTAAAACTTCAAAAGCCAAAACTTGGTAGTACAGTGGTTTAGTGCACCCTGTTATTAACACAGTTGCCTGCAATTTCTGCAGGTTCGAATCTCACCAGGCTCAAGGTTGACTCAGCCTTCCATCCTTTCTAAGGTAGGTGAAATGAGGACCCAGATTGTGGGGGCAATAAGCTGACTTTGTATAAATATACAAAAGTATGAAGGATATTGCTTAACGCATTGTAAGCCGCCCTGAGTCTCCGGAGAAGGGTGGCATATAAATCAAATTTTAAAAAAAAAAGAAAATGTAGCCAGCTGTCTGGTGCTTTTTGGGTTTTTTTTAAAATCGCAAGTGGACCTTTAGCGATGGATTTTGTGGGTGGAGGGAAACTTTCTTCCCTAAAAGAAACACTCTGAAAGGCAGCTCTTGACGCTAGAAGTTGTGTCCAATTTTACATCCTTTTTATGCCGCGGTCGTTAAACAAATCATATGTAGGCAAAGGATTCATGCGGCCATTAAGCGAATTGTATGGTCTTTAAAAGCAAATCTCGTTTCTGGATTGACTTTGAATCGGAAGCCGGCTAGGAGATCACATCACAAAATACAATTTTTTTCCAACCCAGGAAAGGAGCCTATTCTCTAGGCCCATCTTTCCAGGCACGCGAGCTGTCGCAGAACTCACCTGCAGCTAGGTTCGCCATCACTGTCCTAGGCGTTCATCCATCCCCCAAGGTCTTTCTCACACATGACCAGAGGTGGGTCTCAACAGGTTCTGACCAGTTCTGGAGAACCGGTAGCGGAAATTTTGAGTAGTTCGGAGAACCGGTAGTAAAAATTCTGACTGCCCCCCCCCCCCTCATCTATTCTCTGCCTCCCGTGTCCCAGCTGATTGGGAGGGAATGGGGATTTTGCAGTAACCTTCCCCCTGGAGCGGGGAGGGAAGGAAGATTTTACAATATCCTTCCCCTGCCACGCCCACCGAGCCACGCCCACAGAACCAGTAGTAAAAAAAATTTGAAACCCACCACTGCATATGACCCTGAGTAACTCAACTTATGACTGCAACGGAGCCCAACATTTATGTTGCTAAGTGAGGACTTCAGTGAGTTTTGCCCCATTTTTACGACCTTTCTTGCCACGACTGTTAAACAAATCACTGCAGTCGTTCAATTAGGAACACGGGTCCTAAGTTGCTTCAGCTTTCCCTGTTGACTTTGCTCGTTGGGAGGTCGCCGAAAGGGGATCATGTGACCGTGGGAGACCCTGCCCACCGTCATAAACGGGAGTCAGTTGCCAAGCGTCCAAATTTCGATCACGTGACTGAGGGGAAGGGGCAATGGCTGTAAATGTGAAAAATGGTCATAAGTCATTTTGTTTTGAGTGATGTAACTCCAAATGGTCATTAAATGAACGGGCACTAAGTGGGCTGTCACTAAATACGGGACCCCCTGTATTTAAAACCTATATTTATTTATTTTTTTCTTTCTTGGGGAGGGTAGGAGAAGCCCTGCAAAACAAGGAACCTGGACTTTTAACCATTCACACCATCTCTTAAGTAGGGGTGGGCCGTTGGGGGTTCGGGAGAACCTCTAGCTAAGATTCTGTGCAGTTCGGAGAACCCCCAAATCCCACTCCTGGCTGGGCCCTCCTGCCCTGCCCCTCCCCTCCCAGGTGTCCACACGCCACCCGTTTTGGATACAGGTAAGTGCAGGGCGCGCGTGGAGGTTCAGGGAGAGTGAAAAACGGGCCTACCGGAAGTTCAGGAAGGCCGGAAATGTTTCCGGCCTCTAGAGGGCCTCCGGAGCCCGGGGAGGGCAAAAACGGCCCCCCTCCCGGGCTGTGGTGCAGGAGGCTGACTAGGCCACACCCACCATGGTCACACCCATCCAGCAACCGGGCAGAGAACCCCTGGCTAAAATGTTTGAAGCCCAGCCCTGCTCTTAAGCCTCACCTCTGCTTATCCGCTGTTTCTCCCCAGATAGGATGCCCGGCGTGTCAATGATACTGATGCTGTCCAGGACGGGATTTGGCAGCTGCGCGCACATAAATCTGCAAAGGGAACGGAAGGGATAGGATTAGGAGGCGGCTGGTCCGAGCACGGGCAGAAACGGGGCAGAGTTTTTGCCATTCTGCTTGAACTGCTCATTTCTTTTCCTGAAACTTAAAAGACGATTGACTCATCCATTAAACCTGCATGGGGTGAGACCATGGCTTGGGTGACTTCAAGGATGGGCAGACCCTGAGCCTTCCCATATTGACCCCTCAAAATCTCCCTGGATGACCAGTGCTAAAAACCCCTCAGGTGCTTTTTTCAAGAGGCAACTGGACTTCCTTCTTTTTTCTTTGAAGAAGTTTCGCTTCTCACCTAAGAAGCTTCCTCAGCTCTGACCGGAGGGTGAGGAATGGAAGGATTTATATTCTTTGCAGACAGCTGGTCATTTGCATCCTTTGAGAGAGTCGTGGAGGCCACTTGGAGGCTTTATCTATGTCCTCGGGGTCACCTGAGTGGTGCAAAAGGGTGTGGAGCCTTCTTGGAACTGCTGAAAGGACTGTGTTGTAGACTGGAGATAGATGTTGTATCCCTCCCTCCCTGTTGAGGGAAGGCTGTTCAATTAGGGACACAGATGGCCTCTTGGACCCCTCTTCCAAACCAGCGGTCCTGTGTCCAAAATGTGGACTTTGCTGCCTTCAAAAGAGCGGCCTTTGTCCTTTAAATGCAGATGGACTGCTGGATTTTGTCCTGATGGGTTTGTTCTTCTATGTTGTGCCATGCGTTTGTGAAGTGGTTGTTTTGTTTTCCCAATCCTCTTAGCAGTTCCAAGAAGGCTCCATTTGCACCACTCGGGTGACCCTGAGGACACAGGGAAACCTCCAAGTGGCCTCAACGACCCTCTAAAAGGATGCAAATTTCCAGATGTCTGCAAGGAGCATCAATCCTTCCCTTCCTCACCATCCTGGTAGAGCTGAAGAAGCTCCTTGGATGAGAAGCGAAACGTCTTCAAAGAAAAAACAAGAAAAATTGCCTCTTGAAAAAAGCACCTTTGGGACAACCATGAGCTGAATGACTGAGGATCTCCTTAGAGAAGTGCTGAAAACTCTGGCTTGCTGAGCCGAAGTTTTTCCTGCCTGGAAAGGCATGAAAATGTGAGTGTGAGTCTTTTTAAAGGCCTGCTTCTGCATTCGAAAACAAGTTGTGTGTGTGTGTGTGTGTGTGTGTGTACGTGTGCAATCCCAGCCCCCCACTCCCCATTCATCCTCCTCCCCTCTCCATTCTCAAACTATCAAAACATCCCAGAGATATGGCAAGCTCTGAGTTCCAGAGAATGCGCTGAGACACAGAACACAGAATCCTAGGGCTGGAAGGGACTTCAGAGGTCAGTTAGCCCAACTCGCCGCTCAAGCAGGAAACCCTATAGCATTTCGGACAGATTGTTTTGTCCGATCTCTTCTTGAAGACCTTCCTGTGATGGAGCAGCCACAACTTCTGGAGGCAAGTGGTTCCACTGGTTAATTGTTCCCACTGACGGGAAATTTCTCATTTCCAGGTTGCTTCTCTCTTTGATAAGTTTCCATCCACTCCAGGGCAGGGCAAGAATGGAATCGAGAGTAGAATAGAATAGAATTCAGAATAGAATAGAAATAGAATAGAAATAGAATAGAAATAGAATAGAATAATATATGGAATGGAATGGAATAGAATTCAGAATGAGATAGAATAGAATACAGAATGGAATGGAATTCAGAATAGAATAGAAATAGAATAGGAATGGAATAGAATAGAATAATATATGGAATGGAATGGAATTCAGAATAGAATAGAATATAGAATGGAATGGAATAGAATAATATATGGAATGGAATAGAATAGAATTCAGAATAGAAATAGAATGGAATGGAATGGAGAGTAGAATAAAATAGAATTCAGAATAGAATAGAAAGAGAATAGAAAACAGAATGGAATGGAATTCAGAATAGAATAGAAATAGAATAGGAATAGAATGGAATAGAATAGGATAGGATAGGATAGAATAGAATAGAATGGAATAGAATATAATTCAGAATAGAATAGAAATAGAGGAGAATAGAGAATAGAAGAATATAGAAAAAAATAGAAGAGAAAATAGAAGAGAATATTGTTACTCCAAATTGGATTAATATGATACCCAGAACCAACTCTGTTCATACACAATATGGATGTGTATTTTAAAAAAATAATAAAAAAAAATATAAAGAATGGAATTCTTCATTGGCCAAGTGTGATTGGACACACAAGGAATTCGTCTTTGGTGCATAAGCTCTCAAGTGTACATAAAAAGAAAAAATACCTTCGTCAAGAACCATAAGATATCACTTAGTGATAGTCATAGGATAGATACTAAGAAGGAACGGAGGGAAGCGTATCAGAGAGAGAGATCCAACCTGGAATTGAATTAGGGCTCTGTGTGTGCATTTTTCAGATTCTCCGCTTTCCGGTCCCAAGTCCAGGCTCCCTGGCATAGCAGACAGAACTCCTGCTTTGTTGCAAAAGCACTTAGCAAGCCAGCAGCGTGGAGGAATTGGAGGCCAGTGGGTTCAAAGAGCACAGAAACCGAGACGTTTTCCCCAATCCCATCCAGGGAGGTTTTTCTTAGCGACGAAAGTCTCTGGGAGGTTTTGCAGGTAATCCTCTACTTATAAACCATTCATTTAGTGACTGTTTGAAGTTACAACGGCACCAGGAAAAAACTTTTAAAATGTTTTCTAACATTTATACGATCCCCCCCCCGTCACGTGATCAAAAAAATCAAGACGCTTGGCTACTGGCTCCTACTTATATGACGGTATGATGCAGTGTCCCGGGACGTCACGTGATCCCTTTTGCAAAAAGCAAAGTCAAGGGGGGGGGGAAGCCAGATTCACTTAACAAACACGTCACTAACTTAAAACAACTGCAACTTCGTGTAACAGCAAGAAAAAGTCATAAAGTGGGGCAGAACTCACTCAGCAACCATTACGCTTAGGGGAACAGAAAGGTTGGCCTCAATTGTGGTCGTAAGTCGAGGAGTATCTCTGTACGTTTTTTTTCCCCCCACAGTGTAGCCACAAACCCACATCCTTCGCAGGATTACAAAATGCTTCAGGTTTCCGCAGAAGGGAAGTTGCATGCAAAAAACCTGTGAGGCGGACCGGACCGAAAACTCAGGCTGGGAAAGGCAGCGGAGGGGGGAGGGAAGACATTCCCCTGGGAAGATCTGCCTTCCCCAAGCTGGTGCTGGCTGGAGAGGCGATGGGAGTTGTAGTCCACCTAATGTGCGCTTGTAATCGCTCCTCGGCCCAAAAGAGCTGTGAGAATGAGGAACTCCGGACCGAGCCATCATCTTTCAACACTTTGGAAAGTGAGACCAGCTTAGTTGGCTTCTGAAGAAATATCTTCCCTTCCTTTACAATTTGCCAAGGATGACAAAATCCGTGCGGATGTCACAAGAAAACCACGTTGCAGAGCGGAGGGATCAACTCCGTGTTGCAGGAACTTCATAGTGGGAAACAGGAAAGCGTGAGAAAATGTCATCCTACTACTTTGATCCTGTTTAGGGTCGTTGCATTAACAGAGGGATACAACCAAGATCAAGGGAGGTCCTAATACCACTCTATAAAGCCTTAGTGAGGCCACACCTAGAGTCCTGCATCCAGTTTTGGTCACCACACTATAAAAAGGATGTTGAGACTAGACCAGGGGTCTCCAAACTTGGCAACTTTTAAGACCTCTGGACTCAACTTCAAAACGTTTGGAGACCCCTGGAATAGACATTTCCCAATTCCAGCAACCCTTCTTCATATATTTTAGTCTCCAGTCCCGGAATCATCTTATTAGCCAAAAATGCCAATGCAATCCTAAATTGCATTAACAGAGGGATGGAATCAAGATCAAGGGAGGTGCTAATAAAGCCTTAGTAAGGCCACACCTAGAGTCCTGCATCCAGTTTTGGTCCCCACACTATAAAAAAAGATGTGGAGACTCTGGAAAGAGTGCAGAGAAGAGCAACCAGGATGATGAGGGGACTGGAGGCTAAAACATGCGATGAACGGTTGCAGGAACTGGGCCTGGCTGGTCTAGTGAAGAGAAGGACCAGGGGAGACATGGGAGCATCTTCCAATATTTGAGGGGCTTTTGCAGAGAGGAGGAAGGAGGTCAAGCTATTCTCCAAAGCACCTCAAGGCCAGACAAGGAATAATGGATGGAAATTGATCGAGGAGAAATTCAACCTGGAAATAAGGAGGAATTTCCTGACAGTGAGAACAATCGACCCATGGAACAGAAGTTGCCTTCAGAAGTTGTGGGAGCTTCATCACTGGAGGCTTTCAAGAAGAGCCTGGACTGCCATCTGTCAGAAATGGCGTAGGGTCTTCTGCTTGGGTAGGGGGTTGGACTAGATGACCTCCAAGGTCCCTTCCAACTCTGTTAAACTGAAACTCTGGTGGGCTTTCAAGATTTTGGTGGGCTTTCCAAAGTCAATGGAGGAAGTCCCACTTGCCTCATGACCGCATAATTCACTTAGCAACTAGATGCGATTCACTTAATTAACAACCACGGCTGTAAAATCAGGCACAATTTACTCGACGGCCTTGCTTCGCAACAGAAATTTCAGTCCCGGTTGTGATGTAAATTGAGGACTATCTGTATTCCCCTATGCTGGAACATAAAAAGAATCTGCCTCCTTAAATTTATCCAGCTCTTTTCTTAAAAGCCCTGCCAGTTGACTTAGCGGTCGCGTCTGGTGGCAATGAATTCCACAGGTTAATTTTTCATAGGGTGAGAAAGATACCGGGTGGTTCGTTTCTATTCTAAATCTTCAATAAAACAACCAAGGCTCAGAGAGCACCAAGGACCCCACAGACTTCAGTGTCCTAACTACTCTTCCTCCTCCACTCTGCGCACTACATTCTCTTCTGTTCCTGATGATGTTACCTAACTGGGTAATGAAACGTCTGCAAGAAAATGACCAAGATCAGAGAGAGCACCAAGTATCCCAGTCGTTGTCCTTCTCCACTACTCCACAAACCCCACTCCCTTCTACCACTGATGATGTTCTCTAGTTGGGTCTGCAAGAAAACCACCAAGCTCAGAGAGCACAGCCGATGCCACAATTCAACCCTGACTACAAATATTCCTTTATCGTTACCGAAACTTGCTTTCCAATTTCTCTTATCATCGCCTTACAACAATAAAAAGTGAGATTGTAGTGTCTCTGCAGGGGCTGCTGTTTAACCAGGCCAAACCCAAAGCCTTGACCCCAGAGCCTCCTGCTTGGACGTCCCTGGGGGGGGGGGGGGAAGAGGGAGGGGAGTTTCCATTCAGTTAAACCACAATGAGAATTTCGGGATCATCACTTTCTCTTTAAGCCGGGCATTCCCCAATGACTGGACAGGGTGGGAAAACGACACCTGGTGCACACTGACACAAAAATCTGCCTGCCCAGGACTGAAATCTGAATTAACACGCCCAGCAACTGGTCTGTACAAGACTGCCCAACCCACAGGAGCAACGAGAGAAGGGTGCCTTATATATATATATATATTTGCAAACTCTGCCAGTGGTAAGGAAGGATCCCCAAAAGCTTTTGCAAATCTTGGGGGGGGGGAGCTACCCAAGCGATGATCCTTCTCCCGAGCTGGGCCTGCTTTTGAGTTCCCAACGTTGCAGCTGTGTGTTGGCAAAGCCAGTTCAGTTTCACCAAGTAAAAGGACACAGTGCCCACATTCAGACAAGACACTAAGGTTTGCAGTGTTGTTTTTTTTTTTTAACCCTGGTGTATTTGGGGAAGAGAGTTTAGAGCAGGTGTCTCCAAACTTGGGAACTTGAAGACTTGAGGACTTCAACTCCCAGAATTCCCCAGCCAGCATCGCGATTTGGAGACCCCTGGTTTAGAGTTTGGTCAACTCATAATTCAAAGCAGCCTTGGCAAAGTTTAAGATGGGTAGACTTCAACTCCCAGCACAATTCCCCGGCTGGGGAATTCTGGGAATTTGAAGTCCACCCATTCTTAAACTTGGGCAAGTTTGCAAACCAGCAGTCTTAAGGCTTTGCAAAAATTAAAACAAAATCTGGGGTTCGGTTTGTGTTATGCGAACACAACACAACTCGAGAATTTCGGCTGCAGAAAGTTCTATGGATTGATGGGGCTGATCCCAGGCCCACAAAGTCCTTTTTTCCAGACCACAAAACCAATTATCTGACACAGCAGAAAAGTTGCAAACGTTTTCAAATGGAAGGCAGGCTTGCCTGCATCCCTGGGGCCTCAGCTTATATCCCTGAATTTTAAGCACCGTGAACATTCAGCAAATGTATTTTATTGGACTTTTCGCTCAGGACAGGCCGAGCTATTTTTAATATTTGTAAATATCCAGAGCTTTCACCACTCTCTCCTTCCTTAAAAAAAAATCATGTTTCTACAGCTGCAAAAGCCAGCATTCCAGGAATTTTTTTTCTTTTCTTTTGTGAATTAATGAGTCTGGCTGGCCGACACAATTGGCAGACGCCTCCAAGCACCACCGGCAATAAAGAGAACAATGGACCAACTCTGGATGCCACTTTTAAACAGGAAGATTAAATCCACACAGTTTTTTGAGTTTTTTTGCACCCTCTAGTCTATTCCAAAGCAGAGATTGCTAATGTGACTCGCTTCAAATAAAGGAATAATGGGTTTTTGCAATGGGGAAGGAAGCCCACTTAGATTTATATGTGATTTTTATTTTTTTTTAAAGAGTTTTTCAGACTTTCCCAGTTTCAAAAGGCTTTTGGGTGGGGTGCGACCGGACGTCGCGAGGCCAATGAGAGAGAAATCAAGCATGAAGCTTGAGAGGAGGGGAAGCCGGGCAGGAGATGGCTCCAATGGTTGCAAGCAGACGGCCAACCGAGATGGGCACAAGCTGGCAGAAAAAAAAAGCAAAACTCTAGCAAGGAGCCACGCCCAGGATTTGCAGTGATTCAGAGAGAAGATAATTCCAGTGTAGTTACACCAACGGGGGGGCTGCCATTACTCAGATGTTTTTGCTGGAGAGCCTGTTGACCTCTGACCCTCCCTTGGTGCCAATCCAGGAGAAATTTCCTGACAATGAGAACAACTGACCGGAGCAAACGGCTTGATTTCAAGAAGTGGTGAAGATTTTAAGAAGAGATTGCACAGGCATTTGTCTGAAATACTAGTAGAGGGGCTTCCTGCCTCAGTAGCGGGCTGGACTAGGAGACCTCTAAGGTCCCTCTCCCAGCTCTGTTATTCTGGGTCACTCAGGCTTGTGGCAGCTGCACCCGATGACTCACAATCCAGCCGAATTTGCCCGCCGCTGGGGCAGGGATGGTGTGAAGTCAGCTGTTTTGCAATGCTACTAACTGGGTTTAAGTCAACCTGGCCTGGCATCTTAAGTGGATGGAGATGCCCCTTTGCCTCTCTTCTCCTCTTATCCAATTCTATGCTAAACCAGAGTTGCTTGATCAGTTAAGATGGGCAGCATATGAATTAAATATACTGCCTTAAATAAAGAGCCTTGGTAGTACAGTGGTCTAAGGCACCCTGTTATTAAGCTGGTTATTAAGACCAGCTGCCTGCAATTACTACAGGTTCGAATCTCATCAGGCTCAAGGTTGACTCAGCCTTCCATCCTTTCTAAGGTAGGTAAATTGAGGACCCAGTTTGTGGGGGCAATAAGCTGACTTTGTATAAATATACAAAAGTATGAAGGCTATTGCTTAGCGCATTGTAAGCCGCCCTGAGTCTCCGGAGAAGGGCGGCATATAAATCAAATTTATATATATATATATAGACTCCCCTCCTTCTTCCTTGCTGCCCCCTTCCCACCCAATTCTACATCTGGAAATGTAAAACAGTGGTTCTAGTCCTCAAGACCAGTCGTCTTCCCTCTTTGCTGCCCAACCCCCTCACCTGCAAACCTAAATGGTGTTGCCAGTGTCCAAGACCAACCTCAAAAAACCCTCCTGCTTCCCTGTTGCCCCAGCCCCCCTTGCAGCTGGAGAGCTAGCAGCAGCGCTTCTAGTCTTCAGGATCAGGCTCTCCCCCCCCTCCCACAGCTGGAGAGCTAGCAGCAATGCTTCCAGTCCTCAGGATCAGTTCTCTTCCCTCCTGGCTGCCCCCTCCCCTCCCCTGCATCTGCAAACTTAAACGGTTGTTTCTAGTCCACAAGACCAGTCCCTGCTGCCTCCACCCCCCCTCCACCACCACCACCCTGGATCTGGAGAGCTAGCAGCAGTGTTTCTAGTCCTCTGGATCAGCCTTCCCCCGCCCCTCCACAGCTGGAGACCTAGCAGCAATGCTTCTAGTCCTCAGGATGAGTCCTCTTCCCTCCTTGCTGCCCCCAGTGCAACTGCAAACCTAACCGGTGTTGCTAGTCCTCAAGACCAGCCTCAAAAGCCCCTCTCCTGCTTCCCTGTTGCCCCGCCCCCCCTTGCATCTGCAAACCTAACCGGTGCTGCTAGTCCTCAAGACCAGTGTCCCTGCTGCCACCACCCTGGCTCAGCAGCAGCAGCAGGGTTTCTAGTCCTCAGGCTGAGGCCTCACCTGTTGAGGAAGGCGTTGCCGAAGGCGTTGAGCTTGCGGAAGGGGCGTCGGGGGTCGACCACCAGCGCGTTGCCCGGGACGACGCCCTCGCTCTCCCCGCCCATGACGGCGATGAAGGAGTCGGTGGTGGGCTCGGGCCCGATGCGCATGCCGGGGAAGTCCTGCTCCAGCAGGTGGCGGATGAAGGTGGTCTTGCCCGTGCTGTACTGGCCCACCAGCAGCACCATGGGCTTGCTCTCCCAGTCGGCGGGCTCCAGCGCCGGCGAGTGGAAGTCGTGGAAGCGGTAGTGCTCCTCCAGCGGCAGCAGCTTCCCGGCGTAGAGCTGCTTCAGCCCTTCCGAGACGGTGCGGAACAGCTCGGGCTCCTTGCGCCGACGCGCGTCGCGGCTCACCCAGCTGAACATGGCCGAGCCCAGCCCTGCTGCGGGGAAGCCGCTCAGTCACGGCGCGCGCACCCCACCCTCGCGCGCACGCCCGCCCGCCCGCACTGGCCACGCGCCCCGCAGCGCCACCCTTTATAAAGCCTCCGCCCGGGACGCCGCGCCCCCCTCCCGAGCCGGGATTGGCTCCCGCCCTCTCCGCCCGCCTTGACACGCCCACCCAGGGATGTTCTTCTTTAGAAAGCCTGCGCTCGGGCCACGCCCTCTCGGCTGTGATTGGCTTTTCTCCCTGGCGGCCGCGCCTTGCCCTACCCACCCAGGGTATGTTCCCCTTAGAAAGCCTGTGCTCCGGCCCCGCCTTCTCGGCGGTGATTGGCCTATAGCACTAGGAATAGTCCTCGCACAAAGTTTCTGAATTGGGCAACACACCTCAGCGTTGATTGGCCTAACTCTCTCTGGAGGCCCTCCCCTTATAAGGCCACCTCCAGGGGCACGCCCCCCTCAGCGCCAATTGGCTCTTCTCACTTTCCACCGGCCACGCTTCTCCCCTTGGAAAAAGCCTCGGCCCAGGCCACGCCCCCTCGGCTCTGATTGGCTACGGCCATTGCAGCAGAGGCGGAAGTGTAGCGTAGTTCAGGGATCTATGGCACTTACAAAAAATAGAGGTGACCTAAAAGGGAGCAGGGGAGTGTGGGCCTTGGGAGTGCCTCTGAGCATGTGCAGAGTACTTCGGACCAGATTATTATATTTTTAATCCTCGGAATCTAGGGCTGCTTAAATTAAATGTCACCACCAATATCTCAAACTGATTAAAAAACCAAGTTCAGCAATGTTAGATGGGTGGATTTCAACTCCCATCCAGGCTGGCTGGGGGATTCTGGGAGTTGAAGTCCACCCACGTTGCCCTAGACCTTGTTCAATGCATAAAAAAAGAAAAAAGAAATTGAGCCTTGATCCTCCCCACCTACAGCCACTTCCACCATCCGCCATCTTGACTTTTTTGACCCCGTCGGACTCCCTGCTGGGACTAAGCTGGGGATAGAACATCAAATTTTTAATGGTCTTCCAAATAAATTATCTCTTCTGCATTTTATCCGTCTTGGATTCAGGCCAGAATGCTTTTCCTCCCATTCTTCCCAACAACAACCCTGTGAGGTGGGCTGGTGCAAGACATCCATAAGCTTCCATGGCTGAGGTGGACTCAAACCTAGATTCCCCCAAAGCCATGCCTTTTTTTTTTTTTTGGCTGGGAAACAGTTTTCAACTGTTCCCAAAGGGGTCCCTGAATAAGCCTGCAATTGTGGCTTATAAAAACCAGGCCCCTCTGAGCTGCCATTTTTGACCTTTTGGACTGTCCCACTGTTCCCCTTTCAATGGGCAGGGGAGCCCCCTGACCTGAGCTGCCTTCGTCCATGTCCAAATTCCGGAGGGCCTGAGCCCCTTGCATGACAGCCTCGGCAGTTGAACCGCCCGCCTGAGATGGAACTCCTCTTTGTGAACCGGCCTGTGGGTTGCAGCTGAGGTCAGCGGGTTCCAGAATGGCCAGGCTGCCCTGGGGTAAGATGCTGGCTTGCTGGATAAGTCAAGACAGAGCAAACCATGATTGTCGGTTACATAGAAGCTACCCGAAGAGCTACATAATGATGGGAAAATAACAGGTTGTTCCTTCTCCCCAGCTCTTTCCAAGGCTGGGAGATAGCAGTCTTTCTCAAGCTTGGGAACTTTAAGACTTGTAGATTTCAACTCCCAGAATTCCCCGCTCAGGAAGCTTTGAGACATGGACTCAACTCCCAGAATGTCCCGCTCAGGATGCTTTAAGACATGTGGACCTCAACTCCCAGAATTCCCCGTTCAGGATGCTTTGAGACATGTAGATTTCAACTCCCAGAATTCCCTGCTCAGGATGCTTTGAGACATGTGGACTTCAACTCCCAGAATGCCCCACTCAGGATACTTTAAGACATGGACTCAACTCCCATAATTTCCCGCTCAGGATGCTTTAAGACGTGGACTTCAACTCCCAGAATGCCCCACTCAGGATGCTTTGAGACATGTGGACTTCAACTCCCAGAATTCCCCGTTCAGGATGCTTTGAGACATGTAGATTTCAACTCCCAGAATGCCCTGCTCAGGATGCTTTAAGACATGTGGACTTCAACTCCCAGAATTCCCCACTCAGG
This sequence comes from Arizona elegans, assembly GCA_022577455.1. Lineage (NCBI taxonomy): Eukaryota > Metazoa > Chordata > Lepidosauria > Squamata > Colubridae > Arizona > Arizona elegans. Next base: position 5,007,306 of record JAKOOJ010000027.1, read on the forward strand.
ATGCTTTAAGACATGGACTCAACTCCCAGAATTCCCTGCTCAGGATGCTTTGAGACATGTGGACTTCAACTCCCAGAATGCCCCACTCAGGATACTTTAAGACATGGACTCAAATCCCATAATTTCCCGCTTTGAGACATGTGGACTTCAACTCCCAGAATTCACTGCTCAGAATGCTCTGAGACATGTGGACCTCAACTCCCAGAATTCCCTGCTCAGGCTGTTTTGAGAGACATGTGGACTTCAACTCCCAGAATTCCCTGCTCAGGATGCTCTGAGACATGTGGACTTCAACTCCCAGAATTCCACCGGCTGGGTGGGGAATTCTGGGAGTTGAAGTCTACAATCTTAAAGTTGACAACCTTGAGAAAACTGCCCCAAAAGTTGCATTTTAAAGACTGTGCATGATCTGGGTTGGCACTTTGAGCCCTTCCAATCAGAGGCTGCTTTCTTGGGGAGTGGTATTCTTTCTGAGCATAGCTTGGAATTATAGGTAGTCTTCAACCTAACAAGCATTCATTTAGCAACCATTTCAAAGTGACAATGGCACTGAAGAAAAGGCTTACGTCTGGTCCTCACAGTTATGACCGTTGCAGCATTCCCCCCACGGTCACATAATCAAAATTCAGCTGCTTGGAATTCATTTGTGACATTTAGAGTGTCCTGGGGTCATCTGGTCACCCTTTCTCACCTTTCCTTGCTGGCTTCCTGTGAGGAAATTCAAGGAAGGAGACCGGATCACTTAACGACTGCATGATTCACTTAACAACATCAGTGATTCGCTTAACAGCCGTGGCAAAAACAGTCGTAAAATCAGGTCCAACACATTTGGCTCGGCAAGGGAAATTGTAGTCTTCGACTTAGGACCACAATTGAGCCCAAAATTTCTGTTGCTAAGTGAGGCAGTTGATATGTTAATTTTGTCCCATTTTATGACAACTTCTCTCCACGGTTGTTAAATGAATCACTGCAGTTGTTAAAGTTAGTGGCACGGTTGTTAAGTGAATCTGGCTTCCCCATTGACAATGCACCGTCATAAATGCGAGTCAGTTATCAAGCGTCTGAATTCTGATCACATGCCCATGGGGATGTTGCAACGGTCGTAAGTGTGAAAAACGGCCCTAACTCACTTTTTTCATTGCCGTTGTAACTTTGAACGGTTACTAAATGAACTGTTGTAAGTCGAGGACTGCCTGTACTCTTGGGGACTTGGTGGGGGCTGTCAGAAAGCCGAATCCTGGAATTTGGGGTGGGTGGCGTGATTTTTCCATGGCTGCTGAGTCGTTGCTAAGCTGCGCCTGGTCTGTTTTCCTTGCATTCCGAGGATCGGAGCCAGAAATTCCGACCGGGCGCATCAGGGGCTCCAGGCAGAGCTGGGCCAGGAAGCCAGGAAGGGAAGTTGGGCTGGGGAGAAAAAGGAAAAGGATGAAATTTTCCTTCCAAATATGGGAAAAGCCACATCCTGACAAATCCCAGCAGACCTGCGACACACATTTTCCACTGCAAGGGAGGGAGGAGATAGATAGATAGATACATAGATAGATAGATAGATAGACAGATAGATAGATAGATAGATAGGGATAGATGAGGGAGAGAGAGAGAGAAAGAAAGAAAGAAAGAAAGAAAGAAAGAAAGAAAGAAAGAAAGAAAGAAAGAAAGGAGAGAGAAATAAAGATAGATAAGAGAGAAAGATAGAGAGAGAGAACGATAGATAAGAGAGAGAGAAATAAAGATAGATAAGAGAGAAAGATAAGAGAGAGAGAGAGAAAGATAGATAAGAGACAGAAAGATAGATAAAGAGAGAGAGAAAGATAGATAAGAGAGGGAGAAAGATAGATAGAAAGAGAAAGAGAAAGATAAGAGAGAAAGATAGATAAGAGAGAGATAGATAAAGAGAGAGAGAAAGATAGATAAGAGAGAGAGAAAGATAGATAAGAGAGAGAGAAATAAAGATAGATAAGAAAGATAGATAAGAGAAATAGGTAGATAAGAGAGAGAAAGATAAGAGAGCTAGATAAGAGAGGGGAAGAAAGACAGATAGATAGATAGATAGATAGATAGATAGATAGATAGATAGATAGATGGATGGATGGATAGATAGATAGGAGAGAGACAGACAGACAAACTTTATTGTCACTTTCTACACTAATTGGCATATATTAAAAATGAAATTTCATTGCATACAGCTTTGAAAGGGTGACCACATACCAGTGGTGAAATCTGAACCTGTTTGCTACCGGTTTCCTGGCCACGCATGCGCAGTACACACCAAAAGGTGGCTTGGGAAGGTAAGTAGAACAGCGAGGGGGGGGATCAGCTGTGCTGCGCGATTTAGCTTTTCCTGCTTTCTAGCAAAGCTAAACCTTGCGGCACAGCTGATCATCAGAAATGCCGGTTCGATCAAACCTGTAGCTTTTTAAACTAACTAGCTAACTACTGCTTTGGCCACACCAGTAGCTTTTTTTACTACCGGTTTGCCTGAACCAGAGCGAACCAGTAGCATTTCAACCCTGCCATATACATACATACCAGTGGTGGGTTGCTCCTGGTTCGCACTGGTTCACAAGAACCGGTAGTAAAAATTTGTAGTAGTTCCGAGAACTGGTAATAACATTGGTTGGCCATGTCCCCGAACTGGTCCTCGGGCCGGTTGCCGCTGGCTTACCCCGCCCACCTCATCAGAGGCTTTCTTTTTTTTACTTTTAAAAGCATTTTTTCTACATCCTCATCCGCTGAAAAAATGCTTTTAAAAGTTTTTTTAAAAAGCCTCTGATGATCGCATGGCTCAGCTGGGATCGTCAGAGGCTTTTCAAAGCATTGTTTTCTGCGGTTGTAGAAAAAATGCTTTTAAAAGTAAAAAAAAAAAAAAAGTTGGCCACGCCTACCCAGTCACATTACCCCCCACCAAGCCACGCCCACAAAATAAGCCATGGCTACAGAACCGGTAGTAAAAAAATTTAGAACCCATCCCTGATACATACATACATACCTGGGGTGAAATCCAGCAGGTTCTGACAGATTCTGGAGAACTGGTAGCGGAAATTTTGAGTAGTTTGGTAAACTGGCAAATATCACTTCTGGCTGGGTGGGAATGGAGATTTTGCACTATCCTTCCCCTGCCACGCCCACTAAGCCACGCCCACCAAGCCACGCCCACAGAACCAGTAGTAAAAAAAAATTGGATTTCACCACTGATACATACATACGTATATACAGACGAGGAGGTAGGAAATGAAAAAAATAAATCAATCCAAAAGAGCCAGAATGGGGGTGAAGGGTAGAATCGGGGTGCTGCTGCCAGCATGGATATGGCTACTTCTGGGGAGAATCAATCCAGAGTGCCTGAGTTTATTTCAGCCACTTGGGGTTTGCCAAGAAGTTGGGGGTAGGAGGGGGTTTCAGCCCCCCCCAATCCAGGGGACCTCTCAAGGACATCCCTGCAGCCTCCAAGGAGCCCTCGTTCATTCCCCAGAAGGAGGAGGTCTCTCCCGGCCCGGCCAAGAGCGGAGAAGGGAAATTTGGACGGCAGCCGTCAACATCTGGGCTCTCACCTCCTGCCCTGCAGCTGCGTCCATGCCACATGACACTGTGCCAGCGCAGAGAGACCCCAGCTGGAAACCCCTTTTCAGCAAAGACAGCCAAGCTGAGGCTGGAAGGAGATGAAAGCCACAGCTGGAGAGGGGAGGAGGCTGATTGCATTAGGGGGTCCCCCACTGCAACCTCAGGAGACCCCGAGCTGGCCTAGATGTGACCCTGGAAAAACAATCCAGGGCAGTGTTTGTCAAGCTTGCCAAGTTTAAGATGAGTGGACTTCAACTCCCAGAATTCCCCAGCCAACATGCTTTGAGATATGTGGACTTCAACTCCCAGAATTCCCCAGCCAGCATGCTTTGAGATATGTGGACTTCAACTCCCAGAATTCTTTAGATAGTATGCTTTAAAATGCATGGACTTCAATTCCCAGAATTCCCCAGGCAGCAGGTATTAGGAGGGGTGGACTCAGTGGTGGGATTCAAATAATTAAGTGGGTGTGGACAGGGGTGTGTGACAGGCAGCAGTCGGCCTCCTGCACCTCCCTGGGAGCAAAAACGGGCCGTGGAGGGGTGGGGATGACAGGGCGCTGCCCCCCGTGCCCCATTTTGGGCCTAGTAGGCCTCCCTGCACTTACCTGGGAGCCAAAACGGTGCGTGGGGACTCCTGGAAGGAGCGGGGAGGGGAGGGGCTGGGCCAGCCACCAATTTAACAATCGGTTCGCCTGAACCGGCTCGAACCGGCTGAATTCCCACCACTGGGTGGACTTCAAATCCCAGAATTCCTCAGCCAGCATGCTTTGAGATGTGTGGACTACAACTCCCAGAATTCCCCAGCCAGAGCGGCTGGCTGGTTGGGGAATTCTGGGAGTTGAAGTCCACCATCTTAAAGTGGCTAGAATTGGGAAACCCTGATTTAGAGTACAGGTAGTACTCAAAGTTAGATCTCTCTTTAAACAAGCTTCCACCATTACAGGAAGTCCTCGACTTACAACCATTTTTTTTAGTGACTGCTTAAAGTTACAACAGTCCTGAAAAAAACGGCAAATTGTTTTTTCACACAATTGTTGCAACCTCCCCATGGTCAAATGATCAAAATTCAGACACTGACTCGTATTTATGACGATTGCAGTGTCCCGGGTTCACGTCATGACCTTTTGCAACCTTCTGACAAGCAAAGTCAATGGGGAAGTCAGATTCGCTTAAACAATTGTGTGACTAATTTAAGAACTGCAGTGATTTGCTTAACAACCAAGAACTGTCAAAAAAATGGGGCAAAACTCACTTAACCAGTCTTGGTTAGCAACAGAATTTGGAGGCTCACTTGTGGTCGTAATTCGAAGAACACTTGTACCAAATGCTGGTCCATTCTGGATCTGATGTAATTTCTTCTTTCTATATAAACGCTCCGTTTCCTTTTAGACTGCTTAAAAATGTCCTCAGTCACTTTTATCTTTTATCAATTAAACTTAAGTTTAAATTCAGATACCAGGTTGATACTATCGTATGTGGTGGACATGCTGAAAGGCGAAACAATATTGAACTAGAATACATAGGTGGCTAGAAAAAAATGATAAAACAACATAAAGATTTGAAACCAGAGATATTCTTTTTTTTTGAAAAAAATATTTTTTTTAATACACAAACAAACCTTTAATACATCAGTCATCCCTCCCAGGTGACATCTCGGCATTTTCTCTGTGACTTCATTTTCTTTTTTTGTTTCTTCTGTCTATATTTTCACCAAATCTATTGCAACTTTTCTCCAAAAATACAATATTCTAATTATACAATTTTTTTACATAGCTATTAGTTTATCTGTATCTCTTTTCTAACCAATGGTAAAATTGATCCCATATCTTAAAGTATTCTAAATCTTCTCTTTCTTTAATCATCAAAGTTAATCTATTCATTTCTGCACAATCTAAAGATTTTTTAATTACTTCTCCTTCCAAGGGTATTTTCTCTTCTTACCAATTTTGTGCAAAAACAATCCTTGCAGCTGTTATTACATGTATAATCAAATAGGTATTTTTTTTACTAGTTTTCTCTGGAAGGATACCCACTAGGATCAGCTCTAAACCAGAGATAGTCTTATTGGGTATATTACCAGAACAGTATGACAAAAGGAAAATATATTTAATTTTACATGTATTAAACCCAAGAATTGTGTTTGCACAACCATGGAAAAACAAAGAGATTCCTACAGAGGAAAGTGTTATAAAAAAATATTAGAATGTGCTGAGATGGACAGATCAACACTTAAAAGAAAAGAAAAGGGAGAAACAGAATACTTTTTGACATGCGATTTATTTTACCAATGGTTAATTAACAGAATCAGAGATTAGAATCTAGAAAGATCCAAAAGATAATCAGAACATTTGTATTGAAAACTTTGTAAGATAGATAAACGAATTGTATTACTATTTTGCGATTATTACTGATATGTTTATTATGTTTATCATTATGATTAATGTTGATCAATATGGCATTTCTACTTAAAATTAATCAGGGACTTGGTGGCTCAGGGGCTAAGACGCTGAGCTTGTCGATTGAAAGGTCGGCAGTTCAGTGGTTCGAATCCCGAGTGCCGCATAATGGGGTGAGCTCCCGTGACTTGTCCCAGCTTCTGCCAACCTAGCAGTTCGAAAGCAGGTAAAAAAAATGCAAGTAGAGAAATAGGGACCACCTTTGGTGGGAAGGGAATAGTGTTTTCCGTGCGCCTTTAGCATTGAGTCATGGCGGCCACATGACCACAGAGACATCTTCGGACAGCGCTGGCTCTTCGGCTTTGAAACGGAGATGAGCACCGCCCCCTAGAGTCGGGAAGGACTAGCACGTATGTGCAAGGGGAACTTTTACCTTTTACCTTTTACTTAAAAGTAATTGTGCCCAGACAACATGCTGTTCAGATAGATATGGATTTTTATGATATAAAAATATATTAATAAAACATATATTTTTTAAAGATGTCCTTAGTCATATTTATTTATTTATTTATTTATTTATTTATTTTTTTATAATTTGATTTATATGCCGCCCTTCTCCAGAGACTCAGGGCGGCTTACAATGCGCTAAGCAATAGCCTTCGTACTTTTGTATATTTTTATACAAAGTCAGCTTATTGCCCCCACAAACTGGGTCCTCATTTCACCTACCTTAGAAAGGATGGAAGGCTGAGTCAACCCTGAGCCTTGGCGAGATTCCAACCTGCAGTAATTGCAGGCAGCTGGTCTTAATAACCAGCTTAATAACAGGGTGCCTTAAACCACTGTACTACCAAGGCTCTTTATTGATTGATTGATTGATTGATTGATTGATTCGATTTATATGCTGTCCTTCTCCGGAGACTCAGGGCGGCTTACAATGCATTAAGCAATAGCCCTCATACTTTTGTATATACCTGCTTAGTAGGGCTTTCGGCCCCCCCAAGCGGTGTTCTTTTTTATACAAAGTCAATTTATTGCCCCCACAATCCGGGTCCTCATTTTACCTACCTCGGAAGGATGGAAGGCTGAGTCAACCTTGAGCCTGGTGAGATTTGAACTCGCAGTAATTGCCGGCAGCTGGCAGCTAAGTGCTACTTTAATAGCGCTTTAGTCCGCTGCACCACCAAGGCTCCTTATCTTTTATCAATTCAATTTTAACAGCTGGCTCAAAGAAAATGAGCTGAATCCTAGCTGAACTAGGATTGGTCTTTGAAGGGGAGGTCACCAGGAAGCTGGGACAAAGTTTGAGAGGATGCGGTGATGTACCACATCCGTAAATTTGCCAAAATGCAGGAAGTCACCGACAACTGAGCTGAAGGAGATTTCATCTTTTTTTTAGCTGTGATTCCTGTTTAAATTTACATATTGTGCCAAACTCAGCTTGCCTTTAGTTTAGCCACTTGTGTGAACTGAGCCACTGCGAAGCGTGGTATAGAATAGAATAGAATAGAATAGAATAGAATAGAATAGAATAGAATAGAATAGAGAAAATAATATAGAGTGTAGGGTAGATTACAATATAATTCAGAATAGAATAGAATAGAATAGAATAGAATAGAATAGAATAGAATAGAATAGAATAGAATAGAATAGAATAGAATAGAATAGAGAAAATAATATAGAGTATAGGGTAGATTACAATATAATTCAAATATAATAGAATAGAATGTAGGATAGAATAGAATAGAATAATAAATATGGAATAGAATAGAATAGAATAGAATAGAATAGAATAGAATAGAATAGAATAACAGAGTTGGAAGGGACCTTGGAGGTCTTCTAGTCCAACCCCCTGCCCAGGCAGGAAACCTTACACCACTTCAAACAAATGGTTATCCAACATCTTCTTAAAGATTTCCAGTGTTGGAGAATTCACAACTTCTGCAGGCAAGTTGTTCCACTTATTAATTGTTCTAACTGTCAGGAAATTTGTCCTTAGTTCTAAATTGCTTCTCTCCTTGATTAGTTTCCACCCGTTGCTTCTTCTGCCGCCCTCAGGTGCTCTGGAGAATAGTTTGACTCCTTCTTCTTTGGGGCAGCCCCTGAGATATTGGAAGACTGCTATCCTGTCTCCCCTAGTCCTTCTCTTCATCAAACTAGACATACCCAGTTCCTGCAAACGTTCTTTGCATGTTTTAGCCTCCAGGCCAGGGGTGAAATCCAGCAGGTTCTGACCAGTTCTGGAGACCGGTAGCAGAAATTTTGAGTAGTTCAGAGAACTGGCAAATACCACCTCTGGCTGGCCCCAGAATGGGGTGGGAATGGAGATTTTGCAATATCTTTCCCCCAGGAGTTGGGAGGGAATGGGGATTTTGCAATATCCTTCTCCTGCCACGCCCACCAAGCCACGCCCGCAGAACTGGTAGTAAAAAAATTTGGATTTCACCACTGCTCCAGTCCCCTAATTCGTTGCTCTTCTCTGCACTCTTCCTAGAGTCTCAACACCTTTTTTACATCGTGGTGACCAAAACTGGATGCAGGATTCCAAGTGTGGCCTTACCAAGGCCTTGTAAAGTGGTATTAAGACTTCACGGGATCTTCATTCTATCCGTCTGATGCAGCCTAGAACTTGTTGGCTTTTTTGGCTGCTGCAGCACAAGGCTGGCTCCTATTTAAGTGTACATTTGGTTTTCCTTGCCTAAATGTAGAAGCTTACTTTTAGCATGGATTAGTAAGCCATTATTTATAATGTAATATGCAATCCAGCCATTTCTATTTGTTCAGTAAATCATGGTTCAGAAAGAAGAAAGTGGTTGCATTCACACTCTTAACTTAACTCTGCTCCTACCTTTGGAGACCTTGCTCAACGGAGCAAATCTTAAACTAACTGAAGAGGCCAGTGTTTTTCAAATGTAGCCATTTTAAAATCTGTGGACTTCAACTCCCAGAATTCCCCAGCTAATCCATCTTAAAGCATGCTGGCTGGGGAATTCTGGGAATGGAAGTCCACCCCTCTTAAAGAATGATAGCTGGGGAATTCTGGGAGTTGAAGTCCACACATTTTAAAGCATGCTGGCTGGGGAATTCTGGGAGTTGAAGTCCATCCCTCTTAATGCATGCTGGCTGGGGGATTCTGGGAGTTGAAGTCCACTCATTTTAAAGCATGCTATCTGAAGAATTCTGGGAGTTGGAGTTCACCCCTCTTAAAGCATGCTGTCTAGGGGATTCTGGGAGTTGAAGTCCACCCCTCTTAAAGCATGCTGGCTGGGAAATTCTGGGAGTGGATGTCCACCCCTCTTAAAGCATGCTGGCTAGAGAATTCTGGGAGTTGAAATCCATTCTCTTAAACTGACTAAATCGGAAAAACACTGCAATAAACTGTTCCATTACTGCAGTGCAGTAAGTTTTTCTCCAACCTGGTTTAAGGCTATTGCAAACATTGATGCATGAACTTTGACCATAGTTTTGAAGAGAAAACAAACAACAAAAGCACATCCCAACAGTGCAGTTTAGTAAGTAAGTTATTAATTGGCCACATGACTGTGTTTAGTTTAAGATAGACACACACCCGCGCAAGGCAACTTGCGATATGCTTTTTCAAAGAGAGCCAGAGGGACACATGAGTGAGGTCATCCGTGACCTGAAAAGACCAAAGACCAAATTTATTTATTTCTTGGTTAGTTCCATTTATTGTTAAACTCCAAATTGATTTTTGAGGAATGTTTTTTTTTTCCCATTGAACCAAGGCTGAAGATTTGTTATAGCAATTCCTCTCTGATCCACCTGGGGGCAGTGCCTAGTTGAGCCTGGCTGCCTTCTGCATTTAGCTTAAGCACTGTTTTTCCTTCAAAAGGAGGCCACTAGGCGATCCTGGGACCACAGGGGGAAGTTGCAAAGTCTCTTGAAAGAAAAAGGCAGCCGCTAACCTTTCTAGGATGTCAGATTCTGCCGTGAGATCGATTTGGGGGAGAGTTGATGTCGCTAAAATGTCAGCAGTTTTGTCTCCAGTTCTCATACCCAGTTTCGCCTTCACAACAACCTTGTGGGGTAGGTTAAGTACAGTGACTCAGTGTTCTGATCCAGCTCCCCAAACATGACAAACCCTCTGAAGTTGAATCAATGATTCCATTATTAGGAGCACCAGCAGCCTCGCAAAAAGTTTATCTCTCAACGCAGGCTAATAAGTCTGTCCTGCAGTGAGATGAATAGTTGTCTGACACATCTATTCATCTCCTCCCTCTGTCTTTTATCCCCAGAGCTAGGATGGGGCTTCACTAGCAGTGATGGCTCTTTCGTCCCAAGGACCAGCCCATAGATTTCCACTGCTCTCCTCTCCTCTGCCTTCTGCGTATCAGGCACTGGACCCAGCTGTTCCTCCTCTTCCTCACCAGCCACCTCCCGACCTGGGGGCTGTTGACTCTCCATCTGAGGACTGACGGACGGCTCAGGCTCTGCCTCTGTCTCTCTCTCTCTCTCTCTCTGCCAACTCCATTCCCTCCTCCCCCTCGGAGCTCCCAGGTTGCCTTGAGGCTGACCCTGATTCCCACGCCTCCTCCTCCTCCTCCTCTGATTCGGCTGTTGGAGGGGCCAGCGGCCGACAGGCCACAACAGTCAGCAAATTTCATACACTGTAGTGCAGTGGCCGGTTAATGTACTAACAGGGCCATTTGTGCCATATAACACCATATTTCATGCAGGTAGCCACCTCCCTTCCTCTCCGGCCACTGGGTAGCTAGTTTGAGATGGCCAGCGTGCCTCCCTCTGTTGTCTTTTGTGTCAGCCACAACACTCCCCAGGGCCCTTCAGGATTGCTCACTGCCTCCCCTTCCAGACCCTTCACTAGCTGGTCAATCTTCTACACGCCTCGTCAGCTTCAATACAGATTTGCCCCTAGTCAGTTTCACAATGTCCCTCCCCCTCCCCTTTCCTTCGGCAAGCCCAACCCTTTGCACTTCAGGATCCAGTGCAGGGGTGAAATCCAGCAGGTTCTGACAGGTTCTGAAGAACCGGTAGCGGAAATTTTGAGTAGTTCGGAGAACCGGCAAATGCCACCTCTGGCTGGCCCCAGAGTGGGGTGGGAATGGGGATTTTGCAATATCCTTCCTCTGCCACGCCCACCAAGCCACTCCCACAAAACCGGTAGTAAAATAATTTGGATTTCACCACTGATCCAGTGGGTTGCATCAATTTACAATCTAGTGGGTTACATCCATTTACAACCACTGAACCGCATCAATACTTGATCCAGTGGATCACCTCCATTTATGATCCAGCAGATCGCCTCAGTTTACGATCCAGTAGGTTGCATCAATTTACAATCCAGCAGGTTCCATCCATTTACAACCACCGGATCACATCGAATACTTTACGATCCAGCGGATCGCCTCCATTTACGATCCAGCGGACTGCCTCCATTTACGATCCAGTAGGTGGCATCAATTCACAATCCATCCATTTACAGCCGCCGGATTGCCTCAATATGTGATCCAGTGGATGGCATCGATTTATGATCCAGTGGATCCCATCAATTAAATACCCAGCAGGGGTTTGATGCATCAATTCACAATCCAGTGGGTTGCATCCATTTATGATCCAGTGGATGGGAGGGTCACAGACCGGCCTCTTCTCCTTCTCCAGACCAGGAAGTGTGGGGGGGTGTTTCGAGGCAGCTCTTGAGTGCCCATCGAAAATAACAGCCCCCCCACGGGAACAGCCTCAAGCTTCCACATGGAGTTGCTGTTACAGTCGATAGACACCCCCTTCAGTAGGCAGCCCCCCACTGCAGCCCTCTCCCCACCATTCTGGGGAGCCCTTCTGGGGCTGTGCAGGTAGCCTCCCTCTCCTGGATGCTCACCTGTGGAGAAGGAAGAACGGGCAGCCAGGTGAGTTCATGCTCTTTGCAAAGGGGTATTTTCCCACCTGCCTTCAACATAACCCCCCCCCCTTTTCCCTCTGGTTTCAGCTGGGGCTTCCCCGCCTGAGATTCTTGCCCTGAAAGCAGGGGTGAAATGCTCCCGGTTTGGACCGGATCACCCAATCTGGTAGCGATGGCGGCTGGTGGTTCAAAGAACCGGTAGCAAAAATCCCTGCGCCCCGCCCCCACCATGCCCAGCTGAGCCGCATGATCATCAGAGGCTTTTTTTTTCTTTTAAAGATTTTTTCTACAACCTCTTCCGACGAAAAAATGCTTTTAAAAGTAAAAAAAAAAAAGCCTCTGATGATCGGGTGGCTCAGCTGGGATCCTCAGAGGCTTTTCAAAGCATTTTTTTCTGCAGCCTCTTGGCCGAGGAGGTGGTTAAAAAAAATGCTTTGAAAAGTCTCCGACGATCCCAGATGAGTTGCCTGATCGGCAGAGAGGCTTTTCAAAGCATTAGAAAAAATGCTTTGAAAATGCTTAGAAAAAAATGCTTTGAAAAGTTTTTTTTTTTAAAAAAAAAGTTGGCCACGCCCACCCAGTCACATTACCCCCACCACCACCACCAAGCCATGCCCACAGAACCCGTAGTAACACATTTTACATTTCACCCCTGCCTGAAATAGCTGCTGAGGTCACTTGTGGGACCATCTCTCCCCACTTCTCTCTATCCATTTGGCAGGAGGGGCTCAGGAGGAGACCCTCTTCGGTCCTGGCGCCCAGATCTCCCCCATGCCCCACTCTTCTCTTCTGCGGGCAGAGGGGGGCACCCCAGCAGTCTCCTGCTTGGCACAGCGTCGTAATTGAGTTTCTGTCTTCCACCTGGCTGGCTAACCTGAGTCAGTTAGCCCTCTCTAGTGCCAGCCCTGGCTCCCAGGAAGAACCTTGCCCGCACCCCCCACCCCCACTTGTCAGCCATGCCCAGGGCCATCCTTGGCCCGCCTGACGTTGGACTCTGAACCTGGCAGTGTATGTGGCCTGAAGCTCCCGGAAGCAGGCCCTGCTCTCTCGTCACAAACAGTGGGGGCATGGCACTGCCGTTGGCAGTGAGGCAATTCAGAATGACAGAATTGGAAGGGACCTTGGAGGTCATCTAGTCCAACCCCCATCCGCCCAAGCAGGAGGCCCTACACCATTTCTGACAGGTGGCAGTCCCGTCTCTCCTTGAAAGCCTCCAGGGATGAAGCTCCCACAACTTCCAAAGGCAACTTCTGTTCTACTAGTTGATTGTTCTCTCTGTCAGGAAATTTCTCCTTATTTCCAGGTTGAATCTCTTCTTGGTCAGTTTCCATCCATTCTTCCTTGTCTGGCCTTTGGATGCTTTGGAAAATAGCTTGAGCCCCTTCCTCCTCTCTGGGGCAGCCCCTCAAGTATTGGAAGATGCTCTCCTGTCTCCCCTGTTCCTTCTTTTCATTAGACTAGCCAGGCCCAGTTCCTGCAACCGTTCATCATATGTTTGAGCCTCCAGTCCCCTCATCATCCTGGTTGCTCTTCTCTGCATTTTTTCTAGAGTCTCAACATCTTTTTTTATAGTGTGGTGACCAAAATTGAGACAGATAAATTCTCCAACCTTCTCCAAAGTTCCTCAGATAGGATGATGGGACCAAAAACACCTTTTGCAGTCTGTTATCCCATGGGTATCAAGACTACACCACCCATAATCCCCTGGTTGACGGAGAATTCCCAACTGCTGCCCCAACCCACCGGGAGGGCAGCAGTGCAGTGAGGGCTGCTGTGGTTGGAATAAATGGACTCTCCCCACGTGAGTTTGGACCCAGGAAATTGAGTCCGTCCCTTCTGCAACCTTAGCCTGGTCTACCTCTCAGGGATGTTGTAAAGTCAAAACTGATTAACAGGGAGCTCCTCCAGCCTCCCACCCTTTTCAGAGGATAGTTCATGGGTAATTCAAAGCATAGCCCAGAAGGGAAGATTTACAGGTGGCGGAAACTTTTTAAGAATCTTCCTTTTCTGAGTCAAGCGAAGGTCTGGAATCAATCTCCCCCTTCTCCTTTTCACTTGCTGGAGAGAAATCAGAAGGAGGACATTTCTTCTTTTCACTCTAGGGAAGGAAAAGATAGGGAATGGAGGGAGGGAGGAAGAAGAAAGAAGGGAGGAAGAAGAAAAAGGAAGGGAAAGAGGTCATAAGGAAGGAAAGGAGGACAGAAGGAAGGAAAGAGGCAAGGAAGGACGGAGGAAAGAAGGAAAGAAAGGAAGGAAAGAAATACAAAGGGAGGGACGAAAAAGAAAGAAGGGAGGAAGGAAGAAGAAGAAAAAGGAAGGGAAAGGTAATAAGGAAGGAAAGAAGGATAGGAGGAAGGAAAGAGGCGAGGAGGGAGGGAGGAAAGAAGGAAAGAAGGAAGGAAGGAAAGAGAAATACAAAGGGAGGGAGGGAGGAAAGAAAGGAGTGAAGGAGGAAGGAGACAAGGAAAGAAGGGGAGAAGGAAGAAAGGAAGGAAAGAAGGAGAAATACAAAGGGAGGGAGGGAGGAAAGAAAGGAAGGAGTGAAGGAGGAAGGAAGGAGAGAAGGGGAGAAGGAAGGAAGGAAGGAAGGAAGGAAGGAAGGAAGGAAGGGGCAATAGTTCAGCCACCCAAGGTTGCACCTTACCTTCTCCAAAGGCCCCCAGTCTGGTGCTGCACTTCGGTGGCCGCTGCTGGGTAGAGAGAGCCCCCCACCCATCCAGGAAACGGGCAAAGTCAGATCAGCTCCACCCAGCGGGGCCGTTCGCTCATAAAGGGCAGCTGGTTAATGATTAGCCTGCTGCAAATATTTGATAAGTGCTGGGAGAATTCAAAGGGCAGCACCCCAGGAAGACGGCGGGGGTGGGGGGAGGAGAGCAGGTGCCACGATCGCTGGAGACCCTGGGGGCTTCATGTCCCGTCCCCTCACCAGCTCAAAGTGACCTAAGAGGTATTCTTACTTTCCTGCTGGAAAAAGCCCTCCAGGCACCTGAGCAAAATTTTAAAACCGAAACACAACATAAAATTTGCTCAAACAGCAAATTTGGACCCCTGATCTGAGTCAGACCTCCTCATGTTAACCACTGGGGTCTCATTACCGCCCCCCCCCGGATGACCATCCAAGGTCCCTCTCCGAGGAGAGAAACTGTCCCCCAATTTTGCTTGCCTAGCTGTCCTTCTTCTTTCGAAGTTTTACCATTAGCAATCCAGACTCCAGCAGAGTGTTCCTCAACCTGGCAACTTTAAGATAAGTGGACTTCAACTCCCAGAATTCCCCAGCGAACCACTCTGGCTGAGGAATTCTGGGAGATGAAGTCCACCCATCTCAAAACATGCTGACTGGGGAATTCTGGGAGTTGAAGTCCCACCATCTTAAAGCATGCTGGCTAGGAATTCTGGGAGATGAAGTCCAGTGGTGAAATGTAAAATTTGTTACTACTAGTTCTGTGGGTGTGGCTTGGGGGGTAATATGACTGAGTGGGCGTGGCCATCTTTTTTTTTTTACTTTTAAAACCATTTTTTCTACAACCTCTTCGGCTGAATGTAAAAAAAATGCTTTTAAAAGCCTCTGATGATCCCAAAAGAGCCTCTAATGATTTTGCGGCTCAGCTGGATAATGGAGGGGTGGGGCAAGGATTTTTGCTACTGGTTCTCTGAACCATCCGCTTCCATCACTACCGGATCATGCGATCCGGTCCGAACCGGGAGCATTTCACCCCAATGAAGTCAAACTATCTCAAAGCATGCTGACTGGGGAATTCTGCGAGTTGAAGTCCACATATCTCAAAGCATGCTTGCTGAGGAATTCTGGGAGATGAAGTCCAACCATCAGCTGTGGCACCCGATCTTCAGAGCCTTTTTTTTTTACTTTTAAAAGCATTTTTAACTACCGGTTCTGGAGAACTGCACATCTCTCAGTTGATCATCGGAACTTTTTTTTTTTTTTACATTTTTTACTACTGGTTTGGGTGAACCGGATTGAACCGAGAGCATTTCACCCCTGGTTGAAGTCCACATATCTCAAAGCATGCTGGCCGAGGAATTCTGGGAGTTGAAGTCCAACCATCTTAAAGGATGCTTACTGAGGAATTCTGGGAGTTAAAATCCACATATCTCAAAGCATCCTGGCTGGGGAATTCTGGGAAATAAGAAGGAAGAGTTGCTGCCTAGAAAACAGTCATTTATGTAGGATTCGTTGTCTAATTTTGAAATAAACCATCACCAGCCAAAACATCCAAGAGAAAACAATGGTAATCTTATTTACTACTTTGCAAAGAGGGTGCCCCACGCAGAGGCAGGTACAGTGGACACACCTTAACTCATCAATATGTTTTCCTTATATCCCCTGCCGCCCTTACAAATTTGCCTCCCACCTTTTCCTCATTGGCTTAGTACTGATGTTGTCAGAACTTATCCAAAGTGTCTATAGTGAATACATTATCTTCCACCCCCCATTACATCTCCCATTACTCTAATTCTATCCACCCCTGCCAATGGTGGGTTTCAAAACTATTACTACTGGTTTTGTGGGTGTGGCTTGGGGTGTGTGGCAGGGGAAGGATACTGTAAAATCTCCATTCCCACCCCACTCCAGGGGAAGGATGCTGCAAAATCCCCTTTTCCTCCCGATCAGTTGGGACTTGGGAGGCAGAGAATAGATGGAGGTGGGACCAGTCAGAATTTTTACTACCGGTTCTCCAAACTACTCAAAATTTCCGCTACCGGTTCGCCAGAACTGCTCAGAACCTGCTGAAACCCCACCTCTGACCCCTGCCCTTATTTACAAATCAGCTTTTATGGTCCTAGTTCCTAGGGGTTGTTGTCTCTAGAGTAACTATCATGTCAGCAAATTCTGGTTAAGGCCTGTTTTTAGCCTAGCAGAAACAGTATGTATCTTCCTACATACAATTCTCAAGCCTCAGCCTAGCTCACAAGATTAGAAATATATGCAATGTATTTTCTTCACAGGCTAGCATGTCTTCTTACAGTTCTTGTAAAGACAATAGGCTCTGTTTCCCACAGATGGGACAGCTCAGCCGAGAGCTGCATAATGGGAGGAGAAAGAGGCTCAGAAGTGACCATCTCTGAGAATAGAATAGAATAGAATAGAATAGAATAGAATAGAATAGAATAGAATAGAAAAGGGAAGGGAAGGGAAGGGAAGGGAAGGGAAGGAAAAGAGGAAGGAAGGGAACGGAGGAAGAGAAGTGGAAAAGAGAGAAGAGAAGAATAAAGAGAAGAGAAGAATGGAATGGAATGAAGTAGAGTAGAATAGAATAGAATAGAATAGAATAGAGTAGAATAGAGAAGAGGAGAGAAGAGAAGAGAAGAGTGGAAAGAAGGGAAGGGAAGAAGAGAAGAAAAGAAAAGAATAAAGAGAAGAGAAGAATGGAATGGAATGGAATGGAATAGAGTAGAGTAGAATAGAGTAGAATCAAATTGAATCGAATAGAATAGGGAAGAGAAGAGAAGAGAAGAGAAGAGTGGAAAGAAGAGAAGAGAAGAAGAGAAGACAAGAGAAGAAACAAAAAGAAAAGAATACAGAGAAGAGAAGAATGGAATGGAATAGAATAGAATAGGAAAGAGAAGAGAAGAAAAGAATAAAGAGAAGAGAAGAATGGAATGGAATGGAATGGAATGGAATAGAATAGAATAATAAAGAGAAGAGTAGAAAGAAGGGAAGGGAAGGGAAGGGAAGGGAAGAAGAGAAGAGAAGAGAAGAGAAGAGAAGAGAAGAGAAGAATAAAGAGAAGAGAAGAATGGAATGGAATGGAATGGAATGGAATAGAATAGAATAGAATAGAATAGAATAGAATAGAATAGAAAAGGGAAGGGAAGGGAAGGGAAGGGAAGGGAAGGAAAAGAGGAAGGAAGGGAACGGAGGAAGAGAAGTGGAAAAGAGAGAAGAGAAGAATAAAGAGAAGAGAAGAATGGAATGGAATGAAGTAGAGTAGAATAGAATAGAATAGAATAGAATAGAATAGAGTAGAATAGAGAAGAGGAGAGAAGAGAAGAGAAGAGTGGAAAGAAGGGAAGGGAAGAAGAGAAGAAAAGAAAAGAATAAAGAGAAGAGAAGAATGGAATGGAATGGAATGGAATAGAGTAGAGTAGAATAGAGTAGAATCAAATTGAATCGAATAGAATAGGGAAGAGAAGAGAAGAGAAGAGAAGAGTGGAAAGAAGAGAAGAGAAGAAGAGAAGACAAGAGAAGAAACAAAAAGAAAAGAATACAGAGAAGAGAAGAATGGAATGGAATAGAATAGAATAGGAAAGAGAAGAGAAGAAAAGAATAAAGAGAAGAGAAGAATGGAATGGAATGGAATGGAATGGAATAGAATAGAATAATAAAGAGAAGAGTAGAAAGAAGGGAAGGGAAGGGAAGAAGAGAAGAGAAGAGAAGAGAAGAGAAGAGAAGAATAAAGAGAAGAGAAGAATGGAATGGAATGAAATAGGAAATGAAAGAGAATAGAATAGAATAGAATAGAATAGAATAGAATAGAATAGAATAGAATAGAATAGAATAGAATAGAAAAGGGAAGGGAAGGGAAGGGAAGGGAAGGAAAAGAGGAAGGAAGGGAACGGAGGAAGAGAAGTGGAAAAGAGAGAAGAGAAGAATAAAGAGAAGAGAAGAATGGAATGGAATGAAGTAGAGTAGAATAGAATAGAATAGAATAGAATAGAATAGAGTAGAATAGAGAAGAGGAGAGAAGAGAAGAGAAGAGTGGAAAGAAGGGAAGGGAAGAAGAGAAGAAAAGAAAAGAATAAAGAGAAGAGAAGAATGGAATGGAATGGAATGGAATAGAGTAGAGTAGAATAGAGTAGAATCAAATTGAATCGAATAGAATAGGGAAGAGAAGAGAAGAGAAGAGAAGAGTGGAAAGAAGAGAAGAGAAGAAGAGAAGACAAGAGAAGAAACAAAAAGAAAAGAATACAGAGAAGAGAAGAATGGAATGGAATAGAATAGAATAGGAAAGAGAAGAGAAGAAAAGAATAAAGAGAAGAGAAGAATGGAATGGAATGGAATGGAATGGAATAGAATAGAATAATAAAGAGAAGAGTAGAAAGAAGGGAAGGGAAGGGAAGGGAAGGGAAGAAGAGAAGAGAAGAGAAGAGAAGAGAAGAGAAGAGAAGAGAAGAGAAGAGAAGAATAAAGAGAAGAGAAGAATGGAATGGAATGGAATGGAATGGAATAGAATAGAATAGAATAGAATAGAATAGAATAGAATAGAATAGAATAGAATAGAATAGAATAGAATAGAATAGAATTCTTTAATGGACACACAAAGAATTCGTGTCTGGTGTGCAAGCTCTTAATGTACACACAGCAATTGTGATATCATTAACACAGTCATTGTAAATTACATTCATCATAAAACATTAGATACACAGAGTTATCCCAGTATAAAGGGGGCAGCGGGAGCTTTGTACTTTCAAACTTCTAAAACTCCAATTCATGTAGCCTTACAATGAGGTCATCCGCTCGTGTTTCCTGTCTGGTCTACCTGGAGAGACCAGACATTCAACCTTGCACGTTTAAAAGTACCATCCTCCCACCATCTCCTTTACAGGACTTAGGTGAACTCTCCAGGGTTTGCAGAAATAGGAAAATAAGTGGGGGAAGAGAGACCCTGCGTGGAGGACCCAAACAAGGCTGGGAACTGAGTGGGCCAAAAGAAGGCAGGGTGGCTGGGCCTTGGAATTCAATTGTGAGTTTCAACACCCACTTTGATTTTCAATGCTTGGCTCCTGGGTTGCATTTGGAGTCCTGAAAAGCAGCTATCAAGAAAGTTTGGGAAATCCTTAATTTTTTTTTTAAAGTGTTTTAAAATGCCCTGATAGGCAGCATCCTGGCTTGGGGCTAAGGGGGGGTGTTGAAACTCACAATTTAATTCAAAGGCACTGGCTTGGAACCTCTCGCTCTTGGTTGCCCATGGAGAACGTCGGGGCAGCCAACTCATAATGGGAGCCTTTCCCCACCCAGGAGCTTCCGGAATGTTTCAGTGGGAGCCCAGCAGTGGCCATGGATGTCCGGAGAGACTCTTGGTTCCTGGTCATTGCCTGGTCATTGCTGGACGGGCCCTTCTCCAACGGGGAGAGCCAGGGCACAAATGGCCCTTGTGAGCAGCAGCTGCGATTTCGGCACAGCAGCGTCGAGAGTGGCGGACCTTGGTTGTCTACCTTGGCTCTGCTCAGCAGCATCGGCGCCATTTGGCTATTTGTCTTCTACGCCATCCGCTGCTTGTGCCTCAGGAGAAACCAGTGCACGCAGGAGCTGGACGAGGGAATAGAGAAACGCTGGGAGGTAAGGCTCTGGGGACCCCACCGCTGGAGGACGGAGAGTACTTGAGGGGCTGCCTGCCACAGAGAAAACAAGGTGGAGCTATTCTCTGGAGGAGCTGAGGGCAAGAAGCAACGGGTAGAAGATCATCAAGGAGAGAAGCAACCTAGAACTAAGGAGAAGTTTCTTGACAGTGAGAGCAATTACTCAGTGGAACAGCTTCCATCCAGAAGTTGTGGGTTTTTAAGAAGAGATTGGACAACCGTTTGACCAGGATAGTATAAGGTCTCCTGCTTGAGTAGGGGGCTGGATTAGAAGACCTCCAAGGTCCAATGATTCTATGATTCTATAAGAAAGATAGATGAAAGATAAATAGATGATAGATAGATAGATAGATAGATAGATAGATAGATAGATAGATAGATAGATAAAAAGAAAGAAAAGAAAGAAAGAAGGAAGAAAGAAGGAAGGAAGGAAGGAAGGAAGGAAGGAAGGAAGGAAGGAAGGAAGGAAGGATGATTGATCAGTAGATCGGTAGATGACAGATAGATAGATAGATAGATAGATAGATAGATAGATAGATATAGATAAAGAGAAAGAGAGAAAGAAAGAAAGATGGTAGATGATTGATCAGTAGAGAAAGAGAAAAAGAAAGAAAAGAAAGAAAAAGAAAAGAAAGAAAAGAAAAAAAGAAAGATACTACATGATAGATAGATATAGAGAGATAAAAAGAGAGCGAGAAAGAAAGAAAGATTGTAGATGATTGATCAGTAGATAGAGAGAGAAAGAAAGAAAGAAAAAGAAAGATAAAGAAAAGAAAGAAAGAAAAAGAAAGATGGTACAAGATAGATAGATATAGATAGATAAAAAGAGAGAGAGAGAAAGAAAGATGGTAGATGATTGATCAGTAGCTAGAGAGAGAAAGAGAGAGAGAGAGAAAGAAAGAAAAAGAAAGAAAAGAAAGATAAAGAAAAGAAAGAAAAAGAAAGATGGTACAAGATAGATAGATATAGATAGATAAAAAGAGAGAAAGAAAGAAAGATAGTAGATGATTGATCAGTAGATAGAGAGAGAAAGAGAGAGAGAGAGAAAGAAAGAAAGAAAAGAAAGAAAAAGAAAGAAAGATGGTACATGATAGATAAATAGGGAGGGAAGGAGGGAGGGAGGGAGAGGGATCAGCTTTCCTTCTGAAGTTCTGGATTGCTCCAAATCTGGAGGTTTTTCTGGACCACGATTTGTCTGGAATGGTATAGGACCGTGATGGCGAACCTATGGCACGGGTGCCAGAGGTGGCACGTGGAGCCATATTGGTGGGCACACGAGTGTTGCCCTAGCTCAGCTCCAGCGCGCACGTGCCCACCGGCCAACTGACTTTCAGGCCTTCCGGTCCCACTGGAAGTCGGGAAACTGGCTGTTTCCGGCCTCTGGGAGGGAATGGGGAAGGCTGTTTTTGCCCTCCCCAGGCTCCTAGAAAGCCTCTGCAGCCTGGGGAGGGGGAAAAAACGGGCCTACCGGGCCCACTGGGCCATCACGTGCCAAAAGTAGGAGGAAGTGTGTGTGGGGGGGTCACGTGCACATGCGCGGGAGGGCGGGGCGCATTGAATTATGGATGTGGGCACCTGCACTCGCAACCCCCCACGCTCCCCCCGCTTTTGGCACGCGACGGCAAAAAGGTTAGCCATCTCTGGTATAGGATCTCCTGCCTTGAGCAGAGGGCTGGATAGGTCCCTTCCAGCCCTAGAGCTCTATGATTCTGCGAGATGACATCCAACCCACCACCGAGCCAAGTCAGGGAAGGAGGCTTCCTCCATGCAGCAGACTCAGATAAATGGCCTTCCTTCAACCTTCTTCATTTAGCTGTCTTTGTATCATCGGTTGTTTCTTTTTCTTTACCTTTTTATTCTACCGTGGTCCACCCAGGGTCACCGTATGAATGGGACGGGTGCCATAAAAATGTAATTGATTAATAAGTAAAAGTGGTTCGTTGTAAGCTCAGGGAGGGGTGGGCTTATCTGAGGGTCTCTTCACATGGTGCAAACACATTTTTGTGGAAGTTTGTGATCGGTTCTGGAACAAAAGCAAGCAGGAAGAGCATACGATAGATCAATAATGTGGTTAAAAAATTACAAGTGTTTATTAATTGACCAAGAATCCATGATTGGTCATTAATTAATTAATGAAGAAACTATGGTCATTAATATATCAATAAAGGAACAACTGGTCTTTAATTAATTAAGAAATTGAGTAGCCATTGATGAATGAAAAAACTACAACTGGTCATTGATTAATTAATGAACTAATTATGTGGTCACAAATTAATGGCGAAACTATGACTGGTCAGATCATTAATTAATCAATTAAGAAACAATCATAATCATAGTCATAGTCATAGTCATAATCATAATCATAAGTGTCAAACTGTTCGACTAGTGATTTGGGATACGAAATCCAGCATGGTCATCTCATTTGCTATGTATACTGTCTTAAATAAAATAATAATAATAATAATAATAATAATAATAATAATAATAATAATAATAACAACAACAACAACTTTATTGTCATTGTACGTGTATACACAGTATACCCATACAACGAAATTCACTTAACACCCAAAGACCAGGTCCAACACACATAACAATCCCCAAACACCCCCCCCACCCACCACAAATTCCCCACCCCTAAACCACCCAAACATCCACACAACAGACCAAGTAATGCTGTCCAACAGCTCACTGATGGTGGCCCTTTTAGTTCATTGTTGAGTGCAATTATAGCTCTGGGATAAAAACTATTCAGAAAACGTGTGGTCCGAGTTTGAATTGTTCTGTATCTTCTGCCAGAAGGCAACAGTCCAAAAAGATTGTAAGCAGGATGGGAAGAGTCTCTGAGAATGTTATGCAACTTCCTCAAACAGCGAGATTCGAAGATGTCGTCCAGGGCTGGTAGCTGGAGTCTGATGATATTCTGGGCAGTTTTAATGATTCTCTGTAGAGCCTTTTTGTCCGCTGCCGAGCTGATCCCATACCATGCAAGAATGCCAAATGTCAGGACACTCACAATGGTGCTGCGATAGTAGGACAGAAGTAGATGCTGAGATAGATTTATCTTCCTGAGCATTCTCAGGAAGTACAGCTTCTTCTGTGCCTACAACTGGTCATTAGTTAATAAAAAATAGGAATGGTCGTTAATTAATGAACAAACTCCAACTGGTCATTAATTAATGAAGATATTATGAGTGGTCATTAATGTAGTAACTCCAACTGGTCATTGATGAATGACGTAATGATGAGTGGTTAATTAATGAAGAAAGCATGTGCAGTCATAAATTAATTGAGAAATTACAGCTGTTTTTTTACTAATTAATTAAAACAGATCTCCCCTCATTCTTCTTCTTTGCTGCAGGAGGTCCAGACGTCCTGTCCAGAAGAAGACGGGGACCAATCGTGTGGCTACCAATCTCAGGTCCTCGTCCCTGCCCAGTCCGAGTTCGGATCCAAACCTCCAGGCACCAACCCCACCCTCCAGGCGTATTCCCACCAGCTGGCCTGCATGGAGCAGGAACTGGAGCATTTCCTGAGTGAGGTGCGCAACAGGCAGGGCACCCTGGGGGGCAAGGCAGGGAAGGAGAGGGACCCCCCGAATCTGAAGAAGTGGAGTGCGGACAAACTGCGCATCACCGTCTATGAAATTGCCGACAGCGAGCAGCCGGACCAGGCGTGGGGCAGAGGACGCAAGAGGAAGCTCAAGTAGAGAAAGGGGCACTGTGAAACTTTGAGGTGTGCCCAGTGGGCGGCTGGCAGCCGGAATGAAGGGGGCTCAGGAGTCACTGAGTATCATGATTTGTCTTGGCACATTTATTAACAATAAATTATGAATCCAATCGAGACGAGTCCAGGTAGACTTCTTCTGTGCGCCGGTCAGGTCATTGGGAAACGGTGTGGTGCCAGGCGGGGAAGGGTGGCAGAGATGCCCTCATGGGTTGTCTCCTGGATGCCCATGGTCTGTTTCTTCCTTTTTTATTTTGCTTATTCTGTTGGGGAAAGTCACCTCCCCAGAGACATCTGGAGTCTCAAATCTCCAACTTGGTGACTCTGAGATGTGGGGACTTCCAATCCCAGAATTCCCAGCCAGAATTCCCGGATTAGTACGGTTCCTATTCATGGGTTGTGGGGAATTTATACTCGTCAGTTGATATGGGGCAGCATCAAGTGGTTGTGGCTCATTTGGCAATCGCCCGGTGAAGGGGCTTGGATCCCACTTCAGTCGCTGACTTCGGATTGTGCAATGGGGGTCGTTGGTCTGCTTGGGGGCCAAGGGGGCCTCTGCCCAGCCTCACCCTGGTCTCAGCCAGGACGTGATGCGCTGAGGAGGGTCCCTTCCATCTTCGTCATCCGTTGCTCTTTTTTCCTTCCGTTCAGTCAGGTCCAATTCTTGAAGACTGACTGAATATGTCCAGGCAAGGTTTCCGGAAGTGGTTTGTCATTGCCTCCTTTCTAGGGCTGAGAAAGAATGGTTGGCTTAAGGTCACTGAGATGGCCTTCTTCAAGGGGAGGAAGAAAGGAGAGAGAGGAAAAAACAAGGAGGGAGGGAGGGAGGAAGGAAGAAAGGAAGGAAGAAACAGGGAGGGAGGGAGGGAGGAAGGAAGGAAGGAAGAAACAGGGAGGGAGGAAGGAAGGAAGGAAGGAAGGAACAAGGAGGAAGGAAGGAAGGAAGAAACAAGGAGGGAAGAAGGAAGGAAGGAAGAAACGGAGGGAGGGAGGGAGGAAGGAAGGAAGGAAGAAACAGGGAGGGAGGGAGGGAGGAAGGAAGGAAGGAAAGAGGGAAGGAGGGAGGGAGGAAGGAAGGAAGAAACAAGAAGGGAGGGAGGAAGGAAGGAAGAAACAGGGAGGGAGGGAGGGAGGAAGGAAGGAAAGAGGGAAGGAGGGAGGGAAGAAGGAAGGAAGGAAGAAACAAGAAGGGAGGAAGGAAGGAAGAAACGGAGGGAGGAAGAAAGGAAGGAAGAAACAGGGAGGGAGGGAGGAAGGAAGGAAGGAAGGAAGGAAGAAACAGGGAGGGAGGAAGGAAGGAAGGAAGAAACAAGGAGGGAAGAAGGAAGGAAGGAAGAAACGGAGGGAGGGAGGGAGGGAGGAAGGAAGGAAGGAACAAGGAGGGAGGGAGGGAGGAAGAAACGGAGGGAGGGAGGAAGGAAGGAAGGAAGAAACAAGGAGGGAGGGAGGAAGAAACAGGGAAGGAGGGAGGGAGGGAGGAAGGAAGAAACAGGGAGGGAGGGAGGAAGGGAGAAAGGAAGGAAGGAAAGAGGGAAGGAGGGAGGGAGGAAGGAAGGAAGGAAGAAACAAGAAGGGAGGGAGGAAGGAAGGAAGAAACAGGGAGGGAGGGAGGGAGGAAGGAAGGAAAGAGGGAAGGAGGGAGGGAAGAAGGAAGGAAGGAAGAAACAAGAAGGGAGGAAGGAAGGAAGAAACGGAGGGAGGGAGGAAGAAAGGAAGAAACAGGGAGGGAGGAAGGAAGGAAGGAAGGAAAAAAACAAGGAGGGAGGGAGGAAGGAAGGAAGGAAAGAGGGAAGGAGGGAGGGAGGAAGGAAGGAAGAAACAAGGAGGGAGGGAGGAAGGAAAGAAGGAAAGAGGGAAGGAAGGAGGGAGGCTTTGGTGCCTATTGGAGGTCTAGAACTCACAGTCTCCTGGAGATTGACCCAGGGTGACACAGCCATCTCTTATGAGTATTCCAGGAGTAGAACTCACCATGTCTATTGCAGGAAGAGGAGATACCGTTTCTTGGCTATTGGTCCTAAGTCACTAAGCCAGCTGTTGTGAGAATTGTAAGACTAGAACTCACCTTCTCCTTTTGATTGACACAAAGTCGCTCAGCCAATTGCTGTGTAAATTGCAGGAGAGGAACCCGCCATGCATATTGCAAGAATGGCAGTCCTCCCCTCCTGGCGATTGGCCAAAACTCAACTGATGATCTCCTCAACTGCCTGTCCTGCATATTGCAGGGAAGAACCCACCTTCTCCTGGCCTGGGGATGGGCAAGAAGTCACTCAGCCAGCTGTCCTGCGAATTGCCGGAGTAGAACTCAAAAAACCTATTGCAGGAATAGTAGTTACTGTCCCTTGGATATTGGCCCAAAGTCAATCAGTCGGTTACCACGTGAATTGAAGGAGTAGAAATCACCGTCAAGTCCTTATCGGTTGAAAATCATAAACACGCCTGTCATTCGGACTGCAGGACTAGAATTTACCTTCCCTCCTGCAGGACTACAAGTTACAAACTGATCCTTATGGGCCCAAAGTCTCCAGTTGCCTGTTATGCATACTGGAAAGCACCATCTCCTGCTTATTTCTCCAAAATAGTGAAGGTGTCTTTCCTGTATAAAGGTAAAGGTAAAGGTTCCCCTTGCACATATGTGCTACTCGTTCCCGACTCTAGGGGGCGGTGCTCATCTCCGTTTCAAAGCCGAAGAGCCAGCGCTGTCCGAAGACGTCTCTGTGGTCATGTGGCTGGCATGACTCAACACCAAAGGCGCACGGAACGCTGTTCCCTTCCCACCAAAGGTGGTCCCGATTTTTTCTACTTGCATATTTTATGTGCTTTCGAACTGCTAGGTTGGCAGAAGCTGGGACAAGTCACGGGAGCTCACCCCGTTACGTGGCACTAGGGATTCGAACCGCCGAACTGCCAACCTTTCGATCGACAAGCTCAGCCTCTTAGCCACTGAGCCACCGCGTCCCTTTTCCTGTATAAAGTTCTATAAATACTCACCATCTCCTGGTTATTTCTCCAAAATCGTGAAGGTGTCTTTCGTGTATAAAGTATAAAGCCCAAGAGACGGTATAACACCCCCCCTCACTCTCAACTCTATGGGGTCAGCTGCCCAGACCACGTGCTTGGTGGAAGGGACCTTGGAGGCTTCTAGTCCACCCCTCTGCCCAAGCTCATAAAGTCACAGAATTGTAGGACTGGGAGGACCTCAGAGGTCTTCTAGTCCACCCCACTGCCCAAGGGAGGAGTCTTCATCCCAAGAGTTCCTTCTCTAGCTGTGAAAACCTCCAACTTTCTGCTCCTTCCCTGCTTACCAACTTACCTCGTGTGATGTGTGTAGTTGGGTGTTGTGTCCTCCCATGGGCCACTTTCCTGACCCATTCACGGCATGTCAATCCAAGGTGATTCAGCCCAGAGGTGAGTCAATGGCACATCCCTGAAACGGTTGGGCAACTCCACCGGGGGCTGAGCCAGGTGGGGGCTGGAGGGTCCAGGAGGGTCCTTTTTTCCTGGATCTCAGAATGATGGGCGTTTTCTCCCTAAAACGCTATAGTTGCTGATGTCACACTAAGCAAAATGCTCTTGACTATTGGAATGAGAAATCTGTTCTGTGGGATATGACCATAGTTTTATGGATAAACACTGCCTCCGTGTGGCGATTCTTAGTACGTCACCCTGGCATTCTGACTTGAACTCTAGAAAAAATTAATCTGGGCTCTTTGCAAATTTAGGACTGATCTTTATAAGCTGGAATGCCTAATTTATTTATCTTTTTATTTATATCCCACCTTCATTATTTTTATAAATAAGCATCCAGCCCAGCCCACCACAAAGGCAGATTTTTTTTTCCTGCTAGTCATCAGAAATATTTTTCTGATTTTCCTATTTTTAAATGGTAATATTTTTATTGAACTTTAAAAATACAAAGAGAGCAAATAATGCAAACTAAGAAAAATGTTTTTTTTAAAAAAAAAAGGACTAAAGAGGAAAAGGAGTGAAGGGAAAAAAACCCATAAAAGAAAATATGTATTTCTTGCTTTTTCTGACTTTCTGATGCAGCTCATTTAATAAAAATGTTAATCAGACAAGAGCTGGCTGACTTCATAGATGGTAGAAAGGATAAAATACATTCTTTGTTTCTTTTGCCGTTTTGATATTAGTTTTTGAATTGTGTTATTATAGAAATTTTTAAGACAGCGGCACTATCACTTCTGGTGATTTTGACTCTATCCTTTCTTTATCTATCTCTTTTCTATTTTCCTTATTATTGTTTTTTTTTGTCTCTGCATTTTTTCTTTTTATATTTTTCCTGCTTTGTATTGTTTCCTTACTTTCGCATTTGTAAACTTTAATGTCAAGGATTATTTCAGAAAGAGAAAGACCTTCTAAGTATAACAGTCTCTTGTGTCGAAGGGTTATCCATTCTTTTAACCATGTTAAAAGAACATGCTTGGTAATATTTTATGCTCATTTTTTCCCCTTGCCAAATAAATTTCAGCATCAATTTGTTCAGATCATCAAAGAATTTCTTTTCAATTTTTAATGTTTGGAACAGGAAGAGCAGTTTTGGTAGGACATTCATTTTTATCGTAGCAATCCTTCCTAACATTGATTTTCCATTTTTCTAAAACTAATTTTATTTGCTTAAGTAGCTTTATATAATTGTCTTCTTTTAGCATTGCACACCTTGCTGTTAAGTATATTCCCAAATATTTAACTTTCTTGACCATTTGAAAATCCACTTTTTCTGCCAGATTTTCTTTTTGTTTTTGTGTAACTATAACTTTAGTTTTTCCCTCTATTTATTTTCAGTCCTACTACCTCTCCAACCTCCTCTCTCTCTTTTAACAATTCTGGAATTGTCTCTAGTGGTTCTTCTACAATAAATACCAAATCGTCTGCAAATGCTTGTAGTTTATATCTTTCCTCTCTTATCTCCATTCCCTTGATTTCTACATTTTGCATTTTTTTTCTTTTTATATTTTTCTTGCTTTTTATTGTTTCCTTACCTTTACGTTTGTAAACATTAAGGGCAAGGATTACTTTGAAAAAAGAAAGACAAAACAGAGGCCAAACTTTAATGTGCTGCTTTTATTTTTGTTGCAAAGCGTTGTCAGATTCTGTGTTTTAATCGTTATTTTTTCTGCTCCGGGACAGGCGCCTCCATCTCCGGATTCTGATTCGGCCGCTGACTCAGCAGTAGAAGATCAGCACGGCGGCCTCCAAAATGATGTTCGAAGTGCTCCATCCACGGTGAGTCCCGTAGCCGTCCCAGTCAAAGGCGGCAAAATCACCACATTGACGGGGGGTGTCTTCTGGGAAAAAGCCCCCTCCTCCAATGCAGTGCTAAGGAAGGAAGAAAAGGAGTGTTAGACTTCGATGCTATCTCAAAATAAATGAATTTCCAAACTGCCAATCTTTAAGGAAATCTTCTCTTTATTTGAGCACAGCAACCGGATCATAACTTGATGCGGACAAGACTGACCTTTTGCCCCCCAATCCCTCCCTTTCCGATCCCCAATTATCTGCTTCTCATTGGCTATCTTCCAAGTCACTCCACTGTGTCAGCGTCTCACCACTGGCATAGAGAGGAGAGAGATAAGCCCTGAACTTTTGCCTGCTAAATCCCTTTGAAGCTGGGTCATCATGGAAATGAAGGGGAAATGACGAGACAAGAAGTCAGTGGAGTGACTTGGAAGATAGCCAATGAGAAGCAGATAATTGGGGATCAAAAAGGGAGGGATTGGGGGGCAAAAGGTCAGTCTTGTCCGCATCGAGTTATGATCCGGTTGCTGTGCTCAAATAAAGAGAAGATTTCCTTAAAGATTGGCAGTTTGGAAATTCATTTATTTTGAGATAGCATCGAAGTCTGACACACTGACTTCTTGTCTCGTCATTTCACAGGAGTAGAGAGGGTGGGCTGGTTTACAGCAACTTGAAGCAGACTTTCAGTAGAGAGCTGGCTTTCTGCCATGGCTTCGGAACCTTGCCGCCACTCCATCCAAACATCTGGTAGGGAGCTGGAGGGCTGGAGGTTTGCCAGTTTGGCTTGGAAAGTTGTGAGTCTTGTCCGTCTGTCAGACTTCGATGCTATCTCAAAATAAATGAATTTTATTTATTGCAGGACTTACAATAAGCTCTCAACTCAAGCTCAGTGCACCTGAGGATCTCCTTAAACAGTGAGGATTTCTTTGTTTCTTTCTACCCTGGAAGCCCCCCCACCCGCAGCCCATTTTTACTTCCAGGGGGCTGCAGGGAGTCTTCCTAAGCACCCCACACACCCCATTTTGGCTTTAGCAAGCCTCCCTGCAGCCCCTGGGAGCCAAAATGGGGCGTGGGGGGGGGACTGCTCTAAGGGGCAGGGAAGGGAAGGTCGCGAGCCCAGTGAGGGTGGTGGGGGTGGTGCAGCATGCTCTGGGGGGGCTAGCGTGACTTACCTGTAGGCAGGAGGAGGCAGCTCAGTTGGGGCGCAGGGCAGGCACCATGTGGGAAGGCAGCTTAGGCAGGCAAGCCGCACCACGCCAACCAGAACTGAGCAGAGGGGAACGATGACCTTCTAGAGCCCAATTAATTCACCAGAAGATAACTTTGGCATTTGGGGTACCTGCATCACACAGCTCGCTCATCATTAACTTCAGATTGATAAGGGTCTAGAACACAGAACATAGAATAGTAGTGATAAAATAGCCAGCTTGCTTTGGTCATCCTGAAGGATGGTCTGGGCCAACAGAGAGGCAGTGTAAGAATTGCCTCTCCTTCCAACTTAAGAAAGTAAAAACTCTTGAAACATGGTTGTTCAAAAGAGACCTTTTATTAAGCAGAAGTGACAGCCATCCAGATAAAGCACGAGCTGAATACCCTTAGGCAAGACAAGTAGGATTAAAGCAGTAGAGACCCCTCCCTTTAAGTCAGAATGCAGATTTTAGCCAATACACAAGTGTGAAGATGTTTTTTTACTAGTTTCCCTGAGAACCCGAACAACCACACATTCACACCATTATCCTTTAAAGTGAAACAACCCACATGGCTATCATAAACATTCCTCCACGTTAAGAGGATCTCAGGGCTCTTTGGCGCCAGGATATAGGTTGTAAAATATCTGTTGACACAGGCAATGCTAATAAATCAAATCCAAGTCTCCTCCATCCTCCAATTGAATGGCAGTATCACTTTTTGGGATCTGACATGCTACCCTCCTTAGAAAACGAAAGGGTCCACCTGTAAAAAAAAAACAAATATACAGAAAATTTCACGATAGTACACTAACAAGGTTTGTTAGGCTATTGGGAGTGAAATTTTCTCAGTAAGATTGGAGCTCTAACGTGGTGTTTAGTGACCCATTCATTGTGTGCTGACGGTAAATGTTTCCAAGTGACTAAGTATTTTTTTTCCCTCTGTGGATCCTAGAGTCAAGGATTTCCTTGATTTCAAAGTGTTTTCACCTTCAATCATGATGGGAACGGGTGGTGTAGATGCAGGTGGTCTGAGGGATGGGATTACTTTTTCACTTGAGTAAACTGATATGAAATACTGGGTGGATCTGCCTGAGTGTCTTTGGAAGGAGTAGTTCAACTGCTACTGGATTGATGACTCTAGTGATGGGGAAAGGTCCAATGAACTTTGGTCCTAGTTTCTTTGATGGTTGTAATGATTTCAAGAATTTTGTAGATAAGTATACTCTGTCTCCAATATGAAAAGGTTTGGGTTCCATCCTTTTCTTGTCAGCTTGAATTTTAAAAGCTTCTCTAGCTTCCTTTAAAGCTAATCTAACCACTGGCCACTGTTTTGCAAATTATCCATCCACTCCTGCCCTTGTTGGTGCTGCACGCACCTCGGTTGCTCAGGGAGACACGCAACTTACACGGGCCCAGCCTGGCTGCGGCTGACACTGCTACTGGCACCCCCTCCATAGCCTGCCTACTGCTCTTGCAGCCCCTTGCACAGCACAGTTAAATTTAGCGTCCTTCACAATGGGGGAGACAGCGCCCACTCCTCTCCTCCTGGAGCCCATTACAATGTGGAGCAATGTCGGCTGCAGCCAGCCTAGTCAGTGTCTCACTGACACTGACAGTAACCCTGACAGTAAGTTGCGCATCTCCCCAAGTGACCGAGGTTCATGCACCAACAAGGGCCAGAAGAAGCGCCCGCTCTGGAATATGGAGTGAGTCTCCATCCCCCGCCGTCACCCTTACCTTCTCAGGCCAGGCGAGGAGTGACTGGGAGGGGAGGGGAGGGTGGCGGGGCCAGCCAGCGGTGGGTTCAGCCGACAGGGAGCCACAGCAGGGGGACCAAAGAGCTTCATTTATCTGAGAACCTGAAATGACTCTTGATTTAAATCATATGATAAAAAGCAGCCAAAGAAGAAGAAAGACCAGCATCAGCCAAAAACAAAACACCAAACAAAACAAAACACACACATGAGAGAGAGAGAGAGAGAAAGAGAGAGAGAGAGAAAGAGAGAAAGAAAGAGAGAAAGAAAGAGAGAGAGAGAGGGAGAAAGAGAGAGAGAGAGGGAGAAAGAGAGAGAGAAAGAGAGAGAGTGGGAGGGACAAAGAGAGAGAGAAAGAAAGAGAGAAGAGAGGGAGGGAGGGACAAAGAGAGAGAGAGAGAGGGAGAGAGAGAAAGAAAGAAATAGAAAGAATGGGAGGGACAAAGAGAGAGAGAGAGAAAGATGAGAAAGAAAGAGAGAGAGAGAGGGAGAAAGAGAGAGAGAAAGAGAGAGAGTCGGAGGGACAAAGAGAGAGAGAAAGAAAGAGAGAGAGAGGGAGAAAGAGAGAAAGAAAGAAATAGAAAGAATGGGAGGGACAAAGAGAGAGAGAGAAAGAGAGAAAGAAAGAGAGAGAAGAAAGAGAGAGAGAGGGAGAAAGAGAGAAAGAAAGAAAGAAAGAATGGGAGGGACAAGAGAGAGAGAGAAGAAGAGAAAGAAAGAGAGAAAGAAAGAGAGAGAGAGAGGGAGAAAGAGAGAAAGAAAGAAATAGAAAGAATGGGAGGGACAAAGAGAGAGAGAGAGAGAGAAAGAAAGAGAGAGAGGGAGGGACAGAGAGAGAGAGAGAGAGAGAGAAAGAAAGAGAGAGAGAGAGGGAGAAAGAGAGAGAGAAAGAGAGAGAGTGGGAGGGACAAGAGAGAGAGAAAGAAAGAGAGAGGGAGGGAGGGACAAAGAGAGAGAGAGAGGGAGAGAGAGAAAGAAAGAAATAGAAAGAATGGGAGGGACAAAGAGAGAGAGAGAGAGAAAGAAGAGAGAAAAGAGAAGAGAGAGAAAGAGAGAGAAGAGAGAGGGAGAAAGAGAGAGAAAGAGAGAGAGTGGGGGACAAGAGAGAGAAGAAAGAGAGAGAGAGGGAGAAAGAGAGAAAGAAAGAAATAGAAAGAATGGGAGGGACAAAGAGAGAGAGAGAGAGAGAGAAAGAGAGAAAGAAAGAGAGAGAGAGGGAGAAAGAGAGAGAGAAAGAGAGAGAGTGGGAGGGACAAAGAGAGAGAGAAAGAAAGAGAGAGAGAGGGAGAAAGAGAGAAAGAAAGAAATAGAAAGAATGGGAGGGACAAAGAGAGAGAGAGAGAAAGAGAGAAAGAAAGAGAGAGAGAGAGAGAGAGGGAGAGAGAGAGAGAGAGAGGGAGAGAGAGAGAGAGAGGGAGAGACCTGTTTCCTGCAGAAAAGAAAGCCACAAAACCTGGGTAGGCATGGTGGGGCGGGGTGTCATGTGACTGGGTGGGAGTGAGTGACATTGAGTTGGCCACACCTACTCAGGTTTTGTGGCTCCCGGTGTTTTCTTTTCTGTGGGAAATGGGTCCAAATGGCTCTGAGTGTTTAAGGTTGCAGACCCCTGCTCTAGTCTCTTCTTGAAAACCTCCAGTGTTGGAGCCCCCACAACTTCTGAAGAGAAGCTGTTCCACTGGTTAATTGTCCTCACTGTTAGGAAGTTTCTCCTTAATTCCAGGTTGCTTCTCTCCTTGATTAGTTTCCATCCATTATTTCTTGTCCTGCCTTCGGGTGCTTTGGAGAATAATTGGACCCCCTCCTCTTCTTTGTGGCAGCCCCTCAAATGTTGTTATACTGCTATCATGTCACCCCTAATTCTTCTTTTCTCTAGACTAGCCAGACCCAATTCCTGCAACCGTTCTTCGTATGTTTTAGTCTCCAGTCCTTTGATCATCTTAGTTGCTCTTCCCTGAACTTTTTCTGGTGCGAATCCTTTGCAGGATTGTCTGTTGCTGACATGGTAGTTCAAAGCCCGACACCTTTTTTTGTGGAGTCATTTATATCTCTTCCTGTAACTGGACATTCAGTGACCCCTTCGGTTTTTCATTGGGAACTGACGTTAAATTTGTTGGGCAGATGTTGTGCAAGGGCCTTGATAGTACAGTGGTTTGGTGCACCCTGTCATTAACACAGCTGCCTGCAATTTACTGCTGGTTCGAATCTCTCCAAGGCTCAAGGTTGACTCAGCCTTCCATCCTTTCTAAGGTAGGTGAAATGAGGACCCAGTTTGTGGGGGCAATAAGCGACTTTGTATAAATATACAAAAGGATGAAGGCTATTGCTTAACGCATTGTAAGCTGCCCTGAGTCTCCGGAGAAGGGCAGCATATAAATCAATTTTTTTTTTTAAAAAAAAGGGCCAGTGGGGGCTTCCTAGGTGACCTAACAATAATGAACATCTGTAAACCTCCTCTAACAGAATGGCCACAGCCACACCCAACACCCTACTGATGTGAAGGCGATTTCAATAGCCGTCACGTTAATTGGAAATACTGTTCCACTGATGGAAATGGTGAACGATTGTCCAACTGGGCCAATGAAACAAAGTCCAAGTGATTTTGCACACTAAAGACAAGGTCATGTTCAAATCAATGGCATGGGACTGCAAAATCAATCCCGACTTGCGCTTTCTCACAAAAGGCCCAAACTCACAGCCAGTCCCCATCTAGGGAAGTGTGATCCCCACGGAGAACCCCAGTTGTGAGGAGCCTGGAAAAAAGAGTCTGGAATCCACTATCACTCAGCCTTGCTAGGTCTGAGTCTGACCTAGTCCTTCCCACCCAGGTCCTGATCATCATCTTCAGATGGAAGTTATAACTTCAACTGGAGTTATAAGACACATCTGGAGACTTTGAAACATTTATCAACATTCCTGAGGCTCAAATATTTTCCTGGTATTTGGCACATAGATTTACAGAGAGGGTAAAAAGTTCCTTCTCTATTCATTACTACAACACATTAAAGAATTGCAGTTAATACAAGAGAAATAGTATCAAAAGCAGGGAAGGAGATTTGTGCAATCGGACCATCGACAGATTTCTAAGGTTTTAAAATGAAATGTGTAAGTACTCATCAAATGCAACTGAACTGCCCACTTCAGAGAGCTGAAGCAGCTTCATGAGTGCTGCTACAATAACAATTAAATTTGTATGTATAATATTCATATATTAATGAGGGAGGTTGGCTGATTTCTCCCAAATTAATGATCAGATGGCCAGAATTCTTTTCCAGGTTTTATTGGCCATTTGGTTATTTTTCTTCCACATTTTCTCTCAGATACCTAGACATCCAATTAAATGTTCTGCGTGGTGCTCCTTCCAACCCAGAGACAAGACATGCCCAGGGAAAAATGCTTTACTGATGGGTTTTATTCCATGGGTGTTGATTTGGTGTCTAGATTCAGCCACTATTTATTCATTATTATGTGACAGGAAGTCCTCCTGGGAACTAAAGATCTAAAGATCAACATGAAATTCTACTGTTTTTTTTTTTTTTTATCAACACGAGATAAAATAGATTCTAAGAATGTTATCAGTGGTTCTGGGTTTTAGAGCACAAGGCCACTAATTCATATCTTTTCTGCCAATTGTATCATCATATGTCTCTCCATCTCATCAGATCTGGCAGAACTGGCCTGCTCAGACCCCATCAATTTGAGAGCATGATCTAGTGATCATTTCAGAGAGCAAGATCTCTCTGAAACCAGAGAGCTTAAGCAGCTTCACAAGTGCTGCAGCAGTAACAATAAAAGATTAAATGAGTATGTACAACACTGGGATTTCTACCTTACTTTCTATCTTCTCCTCTTTTTCTTACCCATCTACATGTCAGCTTCAATTTCAGTCCCAAGCAAACAAAATACTTACCACCACAAACTTGCTTTAAGGAAACCGTCCTATATGCCATGCCAAGCGGATTTTCTGCAATGCAGGTGGCACTGAGATCAACATTTCGGGAGATGAACTTGATGGTCGAAGCCCCAGGAGTGGAATAAGTGCTATTGACCTCGGATCTCCAGCTGAATTTCACCCCGTCTTCCCAGATCCCTGTTGAGCAATGCAGCTGCCAAGCTCCATGTCCACTGTCATCATAAGTGCAGGTGACTTTCAGATGAGACACCAGCAAAATTCCTTAGCAGGAGATGGAGAGACACCAATTGCGAAAGACCACAAAAATAATCAAAGAGGAAGGAGAAGCAGCAACGGCTGAGGCTCAATGAATGGTTTTGCTTAGATTGGAGCAGTGAAAATTTGTGTCACCCATTTTGGCCACAAATAGCAATCCCACATTGACCCATCCTCTCATGTGTGACACTCATTGTGAAGGGAGAGACCCACCATAGTGGAGGAGGGCAGCCTCCCACCATCCTCTACTTTCCACAAAGCCCTCTTTACCCACGGAATGAGGGAAAAAGGATGATCCTCCAGGCTCACCCCCTCAAGGACCCTTTAACTCTTCCCCAAAGTGTTTTGTGTCCTGTTAGACCCATCAGATCCACAGAGAAGATACTGAGGTGCTTCTCTGGAGATTCCAGCCTCATAGCAAACCCATATCTATATTCCTGCCACCCCATCCAGGAACCCCCTTTTGGCCTGGCCCAGTCCAGTCTGTGAGCCAAGGAGATGGAAGCCTGGAGGGAGCCAGTCTGAGGCCCATGCATGGGGAAGAATACAGAGGACATAGCTTGATCTCTGCTTCTAACCCAGCATAGAAATGCAAGTCCTCAGGTGTGTCAAAGCTCCTGATATGGAAGATGATGGGCAGGGTGGAACAGGGAGGAACATGGGGGCATTTGAGGGTGGGGGCGGCAAAGTTAAGTGGGAGTAGACAAATTGAACCAGTTTGCATTGCTGAAATGGACAAAAATGGACCCAACATTGATGTGCAGAGAGCATCAGAAATTCAAAAGGAGGGAGCATTTGCTCTGGGCTGTACTCAGAAGCTGCATCTCTTCAGAAACTGGACACCCAAAGGCCCCAACCACGGAAAAGGCTCCCATCTCTCCACATCTCTGAGCTGCCATCTTCAGCTTGGCACCTCACTGGCATCCTGCCACCAATTATTAGGGGAGGGGGAATATCAATTGGCATATAGAGCAGGGTCCCCAACCCCCAGATCATGGCCCAGTACTGGGCACACCTGCTGCTTATGCAGAGCCATGAGCCCCCCACCCCACCCCGCCACCACCAGTCCACAAAGCTAGAAAAGTTGGGGACTGCCGATCTATGCTGATATTTATACTATTCTGACAGAAATCAAATTTACTAGGAATATCCACGTATTTAAACAATGTACTATAAGGGAGGTGAGATGGTGCAGTGGCTAGAGTGCTGATTGCTAGCTGCAGTTTAGCAATTCAAATCTCAGGTTGACTCAGCCTTCCATCCTTCCGAGGTAGGTAAAATGAGGACCCAGATTGTTGGGGACAAGTGGCTGACTCTGTAAAACCGCTTAGAGAGGGCTGTAAAAGCACTATGAAGTGGTATATAAGTCTAAGTGCTATTGCTAGGTGTAATGTATATAGTTTTGGCGGGAAGTTTTGGTGGGAAAAACCGCTTTGTACACCGACCCAGACTGAGTTTAGGGCATGCCGATGCTCTCAGCTGATGCCTGCTACTGGACATCCTAGAAGATCCAACCCCTGGAGTACGAGTTCTACTAATTGACGCTTTGGACTCAGGGCCACTCACTTCTGCTGAAGTGGCGAGAGCCTCAGTTAAAGACCATGTACTGAAGACTGTCATGAGCTCGGTCACGAGGGGGTGGCCGGGGAGGACTGAAGGCAGGGAATTTAAGTCGTTTGTACCCAAGCGAAACGAATTGTCGATGCAAGGGGGTTGTCTATTGTGGGGTGATGGTGTCGTTGTAGCCTTACGCTTAAGGGGAAAGGTCTTGCATATCTTACATGACGGGGACCCTGGAATTGTGAGAATGAAAGGGCTAGCCAGAAGTTCTGTCTGGTGGCCACAAATGGACGACATTACCGAGTGGGTGGGGAAGTGTCAATCCTGCCAAGAATGCAGGCCAGATTCCCCCACAGCACCAGTGAGGGAATGGGAATGACCCGAAGGCCCCTAGTCTAGAATCCATATCAATTTTGCAGATACCTTTAAGAAAGGTAGAGAGGGATAACATGGAGAATTGCAGGATCTGAACTCCCCACGCAGAAACATTAGGTTAAAAGTCACTTTTCAAAAACCCTCCCAATTGTCTGCTGCAGTGGGAGCCAATCCCAAGATGTGAAGATGTTGTGGGAACTCCGAGCTGAGAAGGTGGTAAGAAGTTGTTTCAGGCACAGCAGTCTGGCTCCTCTGGAATTGAGATGAAACAGATGGTCCCAGGCTCATCCCTCCCCCCACCCATTCCCAGGAGCAAGGTAAAAGACACATCACAGAACTTCCGGATCTTCGCTGGTCAGTTGTTTGGAGTTTGTTGGTTCATCCTCTTCAGGTGGTGCTGCTTGTTCAGTGTCGCTTCTAAAAGGGAATAACTGGGTTCATTGGAATGAATTTTTGACCAATTTGACCCCTCCTCAAAGGAAGCTGATCTAGAGACAATGACAAGGTTATTTTTGTCTACAAACCTAGAAGCCTTGCTGCCGGTTGCATAACCTATAAATCTGAGTCTCCTTGATGCCTTGCCCCCCTTTCTTCTGAGGTGCTTGGGAATATGGACCCAGGCATAGGAACCAAAAATTCTCAGGTGTGAGAGGCTAGGTTTCCTTCCATGGACCAGGAAGTATGGGGTTTGGTTAATGGCACTACTCCACGTCCTGTTGACTAGATAATTAGCCATTTTGACCGCTTCTGCCCAAAAAACTTGGCTCATGTCAGCATCTGCAAGTAGGCAGTTCATGACATTCTGCAGCATACCATTTCCCCTTTCTACAATGCCATTCTCGGATGGAGTTCAAGGGGATGATTTAAAATGGAGGATACCTCTCTCCTTCATCCACTTTTCAAAAGTCTTGGATGTAAATTCAGTCCCCCTATCACTCTGCACCTGAGCGATGCACACTTTGTGTTGCGTTTGGATCTGGTTGTAAAGATATTTGAAGTTGGTAAAGACTTCAGTTTTGTCCTTTAAAATAAATACATGGCCATAACGAGAGTAATCATCTACTACTGTTAAAAAATAACGCCCCCTACCAAGGGAGAGTCTAAAAGGACCAACCAAATCCATGTGTACCAGTTGATAAGGGTACCTTGCATGACGGGAAGAGACCTTAGGTATAGCAGCAGTTTTAGATTTTGCTGCCTTACAGATGGCACATTCTGGAGTTGTGACCTTAATGGGCTCAGCCTTAATGGCTTTGGATGTCCTAGGAGCTGGTTTAAAAGCTTCATTGGTTTTAGGTCCAGGATCCTTGAGTTTGGACAACCTGGGGGCTGGCACAGAACCTTTCTGCTCTATCTGAGCGTTAGCTCCCTGAGCCCTCGTTAGGTTTCTTGAAAAATAAGGCAAATTGTTGATTTTTACAATGTCGCCAACAACACCCCCACTTTCGAAAATATAACCTCCACCCTTCTCAAAAACCAGTTTTACATTTTTATCCTCAGTCAATTTTAAGATGCTTAAAAGGTTGTTCTTGATTGAGGGAACATACAGTGCCCTTGTGACATCTCCTATACCAGGCACATTGATCACGCCTTCCCCAGTTACCTTTGCCTTGTCCCCAGTGGCAACTTTTACTGAGGACTTGAGTGGGTGTAAAACCTTAAATCGTTGCTTCGTGTTGGCTATATGCGTTGATGCACCTGAATCAAGAAGCCACAGCCCTCAGCATCCTTTACCTGGGAGGTGTGATTGTCACTAGTGACACTACAGAATTGGTATCCTTTATGACCACCTCCCCCTCTTCCACGGCCTCTTTTATTTTTATTGTGCTTAAGTCCAGTCCAAGTGTTGGCCCTAGAGCGAGGGCACTCCCTTTTAAAGTGACCTTGTATGCCACAATCAAAGCAGGTGGGAAGAGTATTAATCCTTTCACTTGTGTCCTGGCGCCTCCTCTGAGGCCTAGGTCTGTGATATGCCTCCTTCATTTCTTGTTGTTCCTCATCTCTGCGCCTTAAACCTTAAATCTTCCTCAATAAAGCGGCCAGAAAAGTATTCTATATTTCTTTGTTCCCTAGAAACCCCTTCTAGAGAAATAATAAAGAGACTCCAGGATTTGTCTAGGGAGTTCAACAGCTTAAGATGAAATTTTTAACTGTTTTAAATGTTTTAAACGTTTTAATTGGTAATGAGTTTTAATTAGGCCAAATTTATATATCTTTTAATTGTTTTTTAATATTTGTCTTGCATGTCTTTTTAATTCTGGCTGTACACCGCCTTGAGTCCTCAGGGAGAAGGGCGGTATAGAAATCCAATAATAAATAAATAAATAAATAAACATCACACTAATTAAAGTGGATTCAGAAACAGGCTCCCCCCTCTGTATAAGCTCATCCCTCATGGCTTTAAGCGTTGCCAAATGTTCCCCCATTTTGACACCAGGTTTGAGTTTATAGTTGTGGAAAATTCTTGACAATCTGCTGGTTGCAGCCATATTGTCACTATGGAACAAATTATATAGGGCAGTCCAAACTTCCTGAGCTGTGAGGCCGTCTGAAAGACTGGCATACAGAGCTGTGTCTATAGAACTTAACAGGGTTGTGTAAGCTCTTTTATGCAGGAACTCAATTTCAGGGCTCCAAGGTAAAGGAGGTGGTCTTTTGATCATGTCCAGAGTATTTTCTCTTAAGAGAATTATCTGAATCACTTTACACCATTTTTTAAAATTCTGACCACTTAAATGTAATTTTTCAAAATTATTTGGCAAAGTTACAAAATTATTGCCATTAAACTGCATGGGGAGTTGTTCAAATGGCTGAAAAGAGCCTGTTGTGAATGGCATTGGGATCCCTAAGCCTGGGATCGATTGTTTAGGTCTGGCTCCTTTTTGTAGTCCTTCCGTAGTTTGCAGCAACTGGGCACGTGCAGGAAATGGAGCATGCTCCAAAGCCTTTTCTTGTTGGAGCTCCGATCTCCCTCTCTGAGCTCTGAAGTAAGGTCTGGCTGGAGCTTCAAGCATAGGCCCGAACATCAGCTGTGTGGCGGAAACCCTGGAGGAGT
Source organism: Arizona elegans (assembly GCA_022577455.1). NCBI lineage: Eukaryota > Metazoa > Chordata > Lepidosauria > Squamata > Colubridae > Arizona > Arizona elegans. The sequence continues at coordinate 5,048,537 of JAKOOJ010000027.1, forward strand.
GGGAAAAAGGCCTGGAGATCTTTCTGGAGGCTGGAGGCCCATCAGATGAGGTCCATGGGCTGGATAGGCCTGGAAATGTCTCTGGATCTCCTCTTCTCCATCAGAGGAGCAGGATTGCAGCTCCGGATCATCCCAGCAGGACCGGAAAGGTGCGGAGGCCTCAGCCTGGGCCTCCCTGGAGCATTCAGTGAATGGTGAGCGCCTCTGCAGTGGGGGGTGGGAGGCTGCAGGTCCATCTGGATTCCTCCGGGGGTGGGAGGTTGGATTTGGGGCCCTCCTTAAGTGGGCAGCTGGGTCTGGGACCTCGGGGTGGCCGGTGGGTGGTTGCTCCATGAGTTCCAGGGCAGCGACCAGGGCCTCTATGGCCTCTTTGATGTTTGCCTTGGCAGGCGGGGCCTGGCAAGGGGCTTGTGGGTTTGGAGTGGTCCTCTGGAATGCTGAACTGACTGGCTGGCGTTGTAGGCCTGGGCTGTGGAGCTGGGGATGGCCTGGCTCGTGGTTCTGGCAAAGTGCCCAGGGGAGCAGCCATCTTGGAGGAAGTTGCCTCCGGAAGTGGCCTGGCGGCCATTTTGTTTGGCGGGAAACTGGGTGGGGGGAGTCTCTCTGGCGGCAGGCACCATCTTGGAGAGATCAGGCAGGGTAGTCCTTACCGGGATGGCAGGCATCTTTGGTGCTGCCTCCTCAGGCCTCTTTCTGGCTGCTGCCCTTGTCTTCAGGAGGAAGGCGAGCACTGCTCGGCCCTCCTCTTCTGACATCTCAGCCACTTGCCTGTCCAGGCTTTCATCTGGTCCTTCTGCCCCCTCTTCGTCAGTGCTGAAGAAGCCTTCTCCAACATTGCCTGGCTCGACCCCTGGGATCTCTTGCTGCATCTGGGTGGCCTCTGGCTGCCAGGGTGTAGCTGGATGGAAACCCCCTTCAATGTTTTCCATCATTGATTCAGACTGGGGCTGCTGTGAAGTTCTCCTCCATTGAAGGCCTCTGGTCACAACAGGGGAGCTTCTCTCACAGGTTATTTTGGAGGGCATCTCGCCTTTTCAACAGCTCCTGGAGTGGAGTTCTGCTACCATTCCCTCTGCTACCATTCTTTGGAAATTGGGATCGTAGAAACACCCAGGAGCATAGAAGAGTCCAAAGGCAGATGCATGAACAAATGTGATAAATGTATTTATTCATATAACAAAACATATTAACTATATACAAAGGCTGTCTTAATATTCATTAGGATAGGGGCACACAGCGTGTGTGACTACCCTTATCAAAGATCATGTCTCATGGAGAACAAACGTAAGAGAGAGCATGGTGGAAAGGTTAGAGGGGGTTTTATACTCAGGGTAAGCCCCTCCTCTCCACATAGAGGTGGGGGCACTTTCTGCCTCCACCAGTGTCCGTGTGATACATGTGCCAATGGCTTGCAAATACTTGACAGGGACAGATTTATTTATTTATTTATTTATTTGTTGGTTCGATTTAGATGCCGCCCTTCTCCGGAGACTCAGGGTGGCTTACAATGCGTTAAGCAATAGCCTTCATACTTTTGTATAGACCTGCTTAGTAGGGCTTTTGGGCCCCCCTAAGCGGTGTTCTTTTTTATACAAAGTCAGCTTATTGCCCCCACAATCCGGGTCCTCATTTTACCTACCTCGAAAGGATGGAAGGCTGAGTCAACCTTGAGTCTGGTGAGATTTGAACTTGCAGTAATTGCAGGCAGCTGGTGTTACTTTAGTCTGCTGTGCCACCAAGGCTCTTGTTATGATGAATGGTTCCAGAGACATTAAGATGACCTGTTGATAAAGGAGGGTTTGGCGTGGAAGGGGAGTAAAATCTACATCCCAGCCAGACAGAATGATATGTCCCATTCCAGGTGCTGCTTATCTGCCTGGGCCTAGTGCTTCTTCTGCTGCAAATGCAGACAAGCACCTCCATTCTCTGGGGCCTCCTGAAAGGATTAACAGGGGCTGTTACTCTTTTTCAGGACAGACCAAGAACCTTTCAAGGCTGCTTCTCTGGGCCCTGCTGTGCCTTAGCAAAGTGGGAAATCTTCTCCTTGGCTGTTTGGGGCTTCTTCTGGTGGTGAAATCCAGAAAAGGTACCATTTTAAAGAAGCCCTCCTGTGAAAACCAACTTTTCCTTTTCCCTCCTCCCTCTCTCCCCTTCCTTCTTCCCTTCCCTTCCCTTCCCTTCGCTTTCTAGGCCTCTACCTTCTGGCCCATCCTGTCTACTAAAGCTCAACCTCTACTTTGCTTTCTACTTAGCAGCTGGAGGAAGGAGGATGCTGGTCCGATTCCTGCCAGCCTCCCAGAGGAGACCACGACCACCTGCAAAACATCCCAGCTCCATGTCAAACCCAACTGATGGATGCGACTGATGAACCTTCCCCAGTTCCTTTGCTTCAGATGTCCGTGGTCTTCTTTGATGGCTTTCAAGAGGGTTCTTTGGGACAAGGGTGCTTGCTTCCATGGGCAACTCACTGAAGATGATTACCAATTTGGCTATTGGGGGGAGGGCTCAAAAGGTGGCCACAGGGCTAGTCCATGTCACTCTGTGTGGCCACTCCCTTCTTTCCTTTCCCACATCCCAATTGCCCCAGAAACTGTCTCATCTGCCCTCCCCCCCATCACAAATAAAACCCACTTTTGCTGCTTGTTTCTTTGTTTAATATTCAGGAGTATTCCCTGTTCTTTTCCCCACCACACTGTTGTGAGGGAAGCTGAGGGAGCTTCCACAGCTAAAGATCATGTTGGGGCCTCAGGGAGCCTTCCCTATTCTCTCTGGGTGTTTGAGGGGGCTGCTACCCTGGTTTTCCTCCCCTCCATCTTTCCGTCTCAGCCCCGACTCCCTATTTTCAAACTCACCCTTTGTTTCAGTCATGGGGCTTCCCCATTTCCACAGGGGACCTCAGCCCCTCAGGGACCTCCTTTCTTCCCTGGCTCCATCCAGCTGAATTTCCTGAGTGGGAATGGCTGGGGGCCCCTGGATTGATCCAAGAGGTGGCAAAACACTTCTGACAAATAAGTCTCGTGTTAGGTATTTTGTGCCAGCCATGGCAGTTTCTTAAAAGGCCTCCAGATGGGAGCAAAGAGGCACCCATTGGGGAGAATTAATGGCCCTCCAGCCCCCTCACACATCTTGGTAAGGGAGGGGCCAGGAGCCCCTATAAGAATCCCTGCACAAGAGCTGCTCTTTGGCTCTTGTTCTAACTTCCTACAGGACTCAGTCCAGGCATGGATGCCTCCATGCCAGGGAACTCATTTTACTCTACTTGACTTCTACATAAAGATTCAACTTGATTGCATCCTTGCATGCTGCCTTTTCTTGGAAGCGCCCTCAACGAACCATTGATCTTCATGAGATCCCTCACAAAGTGGTAGCAGAGGATGGTTTGAAGCAACGCTTCCAAGCCAGCAGAAGCAAGATGCCTGGAGGTTCCAGCAAGAACCCCCAAGAGATGGATGGCAGGAGATCCCCGATTGTGACCAGAAGTCTTCAATCAAGAATGGCAGCCTTGCATCCAGTCCCAGACGCTAGCTTCGATCCAGAGGAAGGTACAGATGATCTCTATGCCCCCAGAGATCCAAGCAGAGCGCCAGAGACCCCTTTGCATGCTTCCCTGCGATTGCAAGCCACAGAGGAAAGCATGGAAGGCCAGCAGTCCACCCTGGACTGCCAGGACACCGGGGAGGTGGCCAGGGACCAGGCCACCCCCAGCTTAGACCGGCTCACTGGCGAGGAATGCAGAGAGAGGCTATGAACACTCCTAGCAACCCGAGGGACACCAGGAACCCAGCCATGCGGGACACCAGCGCTGGGGGCCTCTGGACACTGGGTAAGTCCTTCCCCAGTGCCCAGGCAGCTCCCTAACATGGCGCTGGCCACCCTGGGGGCCACCGGGGCCCTGGAGCTTTTGGCGGGAAAATTCCCGCCAAATCGCAAGCTGTAGCTTCCGGGGCCAACTGGAAGCAACATGGCCCCCAGGCTACCTACTTCAGAGAGGCTTGGTGGGCCTCAGCTAGGCCACGAAGCCCAGCAACCGATGGCAGCCAGCTGAAGCAGCATGTAAACGGTCAGCCCCCCCACAGGCAAGCCTCGAAGTCTGCCCAGCTGCACCTGCTGCAGCGGGCATCAGGGCCACAATCCAAGCCCTGGTCATGGCCCTGGAAACCACGACCAACACAACCTTGATGTCGGGGTAGCCATCCCCCCTCACTACCCCCAGGAGACCAACGAGGGGGGGCATCCAGTCCAGTGTGACCCGCACCTCCAGAGAGTCTCAGAAGAACCCCTGGGGGCTCCAGCCTTCCCAACACCCCCACCTCGGCAATGGAGGACTCACCTCGATGACTTCAGGGGGCCTCCAGCCGAGCCTCCCACCTCCGACGATGGCTGCCTCCTCCAGAGTCTTCAGGACCAGCGGTGGGCCCCTCCAGGGGCTTTTCTGGCCCCATCCTGCAGCCTTCACCCCCTGGTTCCAGTACTGGGAGGGCTTCCAGAAGAATCTTCAGAGCTCCACAGGTCTGGGCTCAGGCCTGGCCCTGAAGCACCGAGAGAGAGGTTCACTCCCGTCGGCTCTTGGGCTGGAATGAGCTCTGAGCATGCTCAGTTGACTCCAGCTGAAAAAGAGAAAAATAATCAGAGAAAAATACCTACATTCACCGGCAGAGGGATCCCTCTCCCATTTACTTCAATGGAACCCAAGCAAAGGTACCATGGACAGCAAAATACTACTGTATTTTCTACTCCTATTTACTCGTCTATCTCTGCACTCCAGAATAATTTTGAGAAATTACATCTGGAGGGTGAGAACTTCAACATGGAATAAAGAGATATGTCTCTTAAAAGAAGGAACTCTAGAAATGGTTTTAGACCCCCCCCCCACCTTTCCCTTGGGGCCTCAAGAAGAGAGTGGTACCACAGGAAAGCTTATACCACTCTACTGAGCTCACTGGATGCTAAATTTTACCCCAGCATTCCAGATGGTCTCACAGCTGGTGAGATTTGGGGGTTGTTATATAGCTTATTTAATAGTGATAGCTTGGGCTCCACCACAAGGCTTACATCGGAGTTCTATAACACCAAGCTGAAATCTGGACCTAGCATGGTTGAACACCTGGGAAAGTTGAAGGCACTCAGGGCAGAACTGGTGCTCAGGGACTACCCCATGACTGAGGCCAACATGATTGCTGTTATTCTGGCATCCCTGGACAAAAGTTGGGGCAATTTTATTGTCTCACTAGAGGGAACCAGGAAGGAAGCCATGATTCTGTCCTACCTCACAGGGAGGTTCAATGAGGAAGACAGGAGGTGTAAAGATGCAGGAGAATACACCAGGGCCACAACTCAGCGCATCAATAGGAGGCACCAGAGTTCAGAGCAGGTTAACGCTCTACCCAAGTGTTTCATCTGTGGCTCTGAGGAGCATCTGAAGAAGGACTGCCCCCATTACCAGCAAGGACCTAAGCATGGTTTCAATCAAGGAAGGGGAAGGGGGCAGAGAAGGGGGCCTGGTGGGGGCAAAGGTGGTGCTAAGGGCAATTTTGTGTGTACTACTTACCTCACCCCCGCCACAAGGGCTGATGGCCCTACTGGCCTCTGGTTACTGGACTCTGGGGCTTCATCTCACATTGCTAATATGAAGCAAGGCTTTAAGAGGTTAAGGAGAATTAACTCCTCCATCAAGGTTGCTAATGGTAACAATGCTTTGGTTGTTGGGGAGGGCCTTGTCTCTGTACCAGGGCTGGGCAATGTTGAAGGTGTGTTGCATGCTCCCTCTATCGCCAATAACCTACTGATATAACCAAGATTTATTTATTTATTAAATTTTTATACCGCCCCCTCTCCCAAAGGACTCGGGGCGGTGAACAGCCAAGATTAAAAAACATATAATATAAACATTAAAATAAATTTAAAAGAAAAATTAAATCCAAAATGGCTCCCCAATTTAAAACGCCTTACCCATAACCCTATAATTAAACAAATTTAAAATTTCCACATTTAAAAGGGAGAAGATTTAGGCCAGGTTATGTGATGATGGCAGGGTGGAGGTATTGTTTTGCAAAGGGGGAGGTCATGTCACTTGAGACAAAAAGGTCATAGGGAGTGTTATCATTATAAATGTTTTGCCATATTTCTCCCCCGAGTACCCAGCTACAGGAGACAGCTCACAGGGTGCCACTCCAGAAGGGGCCTGTGTGCAGAGAGAGAGAGAGGCCCCACAGCCACCCCCCAGGCTGTCAAAGAGGCGCAAGACTGAAGCAGTTGTGCCCATACTGCCTCAGCCAGCCCCACGGCCTTCCAAGGCCAATGCGGGCAAGAAACCCGAGCCTCAGCAGGCACCTAAGGCAGGTAAGCCCAAAGAAGGGCCTAAGGTGCCAGCATCTCCCAAGACAACTGGAGCCAAGGGGGTGTCAGTGGGGAAGCCACTTCATACCAAATGTGCCCACCTCTTACATCGGAGGTTAGGCCATGCCAGCTTCCCAGTGGCCAAAAAGATGGGGGAATTTGCTGAGGGGATTCACCTCCAGAATTGTGAGGTATTTCTGGACTGCACCAACTATAAGAGGGCAAAGAGGAAGGCAGCCCCAATACCTAAGGTGTGACTACATAAAACCCAATACCCATATCAATTAATACATGTTGATTTGGTTGGGCCATTTACATCATCCCTAAGGAAAAGGCAGTATTTCCTCACTGCCGTCGACGACTTCTCGAGGTACGGCCATGTGTATACCCTCACAGAAAAGTCTGAAGCCTTTGATGACATAAAATCACTGTACAACTACGTGGAAACTCAGTACAAGACCAAGATCGCACAGCTGCAGAGTGACCATGGGGCCGAGTTTATGTCCTGAAAGTTCCAGGACTGGGTAAAGCATAAGGGCATACACCATTTTCGTACAGTGCCTTTTACTCCTGCACAGAACAGTGTGGTTGAAAAATGAAATTGTGTCCTGTAGACTATGGTGTGTAGTCTGATTGCAGATGCTGGGTTTGCAGAATCATACTGGGCGGAAGCGGTATACTACACTAGGCCAATTACACCCTGAACTATGCCTGGAGCAGCGTTGTGAACCAGACTCCATACTTTCTGATCCACAGTAGGAAGCCATGTTTGGGGCACTTGCGTGTATTTGGCTCCTACACTTGGGTGCACATCCCCAAGCAGCTGTGGAAGAAGGGGAGATCCGTCTCCCAGAGACTGAGGTTCTTGGGCTATGCCCCTGGCTCCAAGGCCTACCAATTCCTGGGAGAAGGGGGCAGGACTGCGACCTCCCAATCTGACTCCTTCGAAGAAGACTCCAATTGGACCCAGATCCACTCAAATGATCTGGGCCCATACATCAACCGGCACAGTAAGGCCGCACCAACCACGACACCGCCCGAGATAACCACAGACCCTGTGGGATCAAGGAACAGGATGAAGAGGTCAGCCTACCTGGTCCAGATGAGGAGGATGAGCCGCCCAGTCCTGAGGGGAAAGACACGCCATCTTCACCTGACTCTTCACCTCCAGCGATGCTTTAGAGGCCCATGATGCCCAATGCCTGGGACCGAGGGCCTCCACATCCTGGTCGTGAACAGCAGTCGGCGAGAAACCTGCAGAAGAAAAGGGTGGTGACTGGCAGGAGGTCAGAAGGTCAAAGAGGTCCAACAAAGGGGTCCCACCGAAGAGAATCGACATTGGTCACGTTGTGTCTGTCAACAGCGTCGTGGTCATCCCAAAGACTTTCTCTGACATCCAGGAGCTGCCCATCGAAGAACAAGAGAAGTGGCAGCTCGCGATGGAACAGGAGATGGAGAGCCTGAGAAAGCTCAAGGTCTTCACCCCCAGGCAACCACCAAAAGAGAAGAAGGTCATTGGCACAAGGTGGGTTTTCAAGGCCAAACCACTTGCCAGTGGCCACTACCTGTACAAGGCCTGCTTGGTAGCACAGGGGTTCGCCCAACGCTACATGGAGGACTACATAGAAACCTATTCTCCGACTGTCCGGGCAGAAAGTGTCAAGGCCGCCCTCATAACTGCAGCTGCTCTGGGGAAGAAAGTCTACCGATTCGACATCCAGACGTCCTACCTCCACGCCAACTTGGACTGGCAGATCTACGTGAGGGCCCCTCCGGGTTACCAGCAGGAGGGGGGAAACACATGGTTGCTCCAAAAGGGACTATATGGCCTCAAGCAGTCAGGGAAACTCTGGTACGATTGCCTTAAAAAGGGTTTAGAGCGAATTGGCTTCAGGGCATCTCATGCAGATGAGTGCGTTTTCACACGTGACACCAAAGGTGATACAGAATGGGTTTTGGTCTACGTGGACGACCTCCTATATGTAGGGCCTGGCAAGGAAAGGTGTGACAAATTTGCCAAGGCTCTGGGGGAAAGTTTACCCTGAAGTCCTTGGGGCGGGTTGACAGGTACCTGGGCGTACATATCTTGGCCACTAAAAAGGGATTTGCATTATCCCAGAAAAAAAAGATTGAGGAGTTGTTGGCCAAATGCAAAATGGCGGAGTCTAACTCAACGCATAACCCCATGCAAAGTGACTACTATGGCCATAATGACAAGGACGGCCCTGAGTTCACAGATAATAAATTATATAGATCTGTGATTGGCTCCTTGCTATACATTAGCAATTGGAGCAGGCCTGACATAGCTTTAGCTGTAAATCTATTGTCCAGGCATGTGGAAAACCCAAAGGAATTCCACTGGAATGCTGTCAAGAGGGTACTTAGGTACCTCAGGGGCACGGCCGATGCCCTCTTTATGCTGGAACCAGAGAAGGGGAAGCCGGCCCAGCTCTCCGCTTACTCGGACACAGACTGGGCTGGTGACACCAAGAGTAGACGGAGCACCTCTGGTTTCCTCATACTGCTAAATGGCTGTCCTATCCATTGGCAAGTTAGGCAGCAAAAATTTGATTCTTGCTCCACGGCCGAGGCAGAATATGCCAGCCTATCGGACACAACAAATGACTTGATTTGGTTCAATGCTCTGGTAACGAGCATCTGGGCACCTCCTACTCTGCCCATCCAAATTCAAGAAGATAACACGGCCGCAATTGGAATCTCGGGGGCGTACACGGTGGGCTCTAGGTCATGCCACATAGACATCCGCTACAAGAATGTCAGGTAGCTTGCCAGAATGGGGCTTGTACACATCAAACATTGTAATACAACCGACCAGTTAGCTGATCTGTTCACAAAACCTGTGCCCATTGACCGACACAACCTTCTGTGTAAGCATTTGTGTTTGCTCCTGTAAACGATGCATCTGCATGTCTATGACACCTGCTCACCCCCTCACTCATCCTCACTGGCACCTGTCATTGGCTGGCAAGAAGGGGAATTGTTAGGTGTTTTGTGCCAGCCATGGCAGTTTCTTAAAAGGCCACCAGATGGCAGCAAAGAGGCACCTTTGATCCCACTGGTGGGCCAAAGGGCTCCGGCCCCTGCAGCCCCATTGGGGAGAGTTAATGGCCCTCCGGCCCCCTCACACTTTGGTAAGGGAGAGGCCAGGGGCCCCTATAAGAATCCCTGCACAGGGGCTGCTCTTTGGCTCTTGTTCTAACTTCCTACAGGACTGAATCATGGGCTCAATCCAGGCATGGATGCCTCCATGCCAGGGAACTCATTTTACTCGACTTTACTTCTAAATAAAGATTCAACTCGATTGCATCCTTGTGTGCTGCCTTTTCTTGGAAGTGGCCTCAACGAACCATCGATCTTTGTGAGATCCCTCACATCCCCATCATCTTTGCTGGTCAGAAAGTCAGAAAAGAGGGTCATGTGACCCCGGGACATTGCAACCGTCATAAGTACATGCCAGTTGCCAAGCCTCTTGAGCTGAATTGTGGCTGTACGTCTAGATAGCCCAGCCCCAAAGACGAGGCAGGCCCCCAACCTCCTGACCTTCCCCAAGAGCCTGAAGACTCAACTCTGCCAGCTGTCTGGGGGCCCAAGGGGGCCCTGCAAGCCATGGGGGGGGTGTTGGGGAAGAAGGAGCTTCCTCTCCTTTCAACTTTGCAATTGTCCCTTTTGCCTTTTTTAAAAAAACAAACCTGTTTGGCTTTTTTAAAAAAAAAACTTTGTTTTCAACTGCAGCTTTTGTATCGTTGGAGAGTTTTACCAAAACTACTACAACGCTTCAGCGATGATGGGCAGTGCAGGAACTGGACCCCCCAAAAAAATCATATATACAAGTAGTCCTCGATTTACGACCACAACTGAGCCCAACATTTTTGTTGCCAGTTGTTAAGTGAATCACTGCAATTCCTAAATTAGTAACATGGTTGTTAAGTGAATCAGGTTTCCCCCTTGGCTTTGCTTGTCAGAAGGCCGCAAAAGGGGATCACATGACTCCTGGGACACAGTGACTGTCATAAATGTGAGTCACTTGCCAAAGGTCCAAATTCTGATCATATGACCGTGGAGATGCCAGAATGGTCATAAGTGTGAAAAATACTTTGTTCAGTGCTGTTGTAGTTTGAACCAGCACTAAAAGAACGGTTGTAAGCCAAGGACTCCATAAGAATAGAATAGAATAGAATAGAATAGAATAGAATAGAATAGAATAGAATAGAATAGAATAGAATAGAATAGAATAGAATAGAATAGAATAGAATAGAATTAGAGAGTTGGAAGGAACCTTGGAGGTCTTCTAATCCAATCCCCTGTCCATGCAGGAAACCCTACACCAGTATATCATATCTCATATATCTCATATCTCATAATAAGAAAAATTAAAAAACCAAGCTCGGTAGCAGACTTAACCAATCAAAGAACAAAGTTGATCAGCCTTAATCTTGGTTAGGTTCTTTTGAGATCTAGCACGTTGAGGGACACCATCACACTGAGTCATTCCATAGTGACCCCTAGTTTTGCTCCCCATAATGTCGCTAATGTTTTGGTTTTTTTTTGAGAAACTTTATTGAGATTTTTTACAAAAAAGAAAAAAAACATAAGTGTACTGACATTTTCAGTTAGTATCAGATGTGCAGTGTTTTAACTATATACATAAATAATACTTGGTGATATTTCAAATCACTTTTTACCGTTATTTAACACACCTTTAGGTCTTTCTTTCATTTTATCATGCATCCACTTGTACCACCTTTCCCACACAATATAATAAACTGACTTCTCATCATCGTTTAATGAGTTAATTTAGTCATCTCTGCGCACTCCAATATTTTCCTAATTGTGAGCTCTTCTGGTGGTTGGGTTTTCTCTTTCCAGTACTGTGCGTATGCCAATCTGGCGGCTATAATTATGTGGATCATTAAATGTATCTTTTCCTTTCCATATGGCTTCTTTACTATTCCCAGGAGAAATATCTCTGGTGTTAATTCAATATCTTCGCCAATTATTTCATATAACCATCTCCTGATCTTGTTCCAATATCCTTTCGCTTCCGGGCATGTCCACCACATGTGAAAGAAGGTGCCTTGACCGTGGCCACATTTCCAACAATTAGGATGTATATTAGGGTATATCTTTGCTAGTCTGGCCGGGGCTAAATACCATCTATGTAGCATTTTATAATGGTTTTCCTTGTATGTCGCCGCTCTAGTCAATGTAAGATTCCTATTCCATGCCTCCTCCCATTCCCCAAAATTTATATCACGCCCTATATTTTTCTCCCATGCATTTATTTGATTCTTTGTGATATCTTCGGACTTGTCATCACCTAATAATTAGTTGTATAGTTTGGCCAGAATCTTTTTATTTGTTCCCATCAGGACTTTATCCAATCCATTTGATCCAAGTTCTAAACCGTATTGTTCTTTGTCTTTCTGATATCTAGATTTTATTTGTGAATAGGTCCACCAATCTAAAGTTATTCCTTGCTCTCGTAAAGTATCTTTTGATTTAAGATTCCCTCCTTTGTCTAAGATATCTTTGTATCTGCCCATTTTCTCCATCCCCCATCTATTGGGGTGGATCAGGGCCTCCATCGTTGAGAGCCAACTTGGAATTTTTTTGTAATATCTTTGCCTAATCGGGGTCCATGTTTGTATCAATGAGTCTCTAATTTTATGTCTATGGAAATATGTCTTCCTTTTCTTCTCTACATCCCAAATGTGGGCATGCCACCCTTTTTGCAAATCGTGGCCTTCTAGGGTAAGAATCCTCTCATTTTCCAGGGTGATCCAATCTCTTATCCAGACTAGCTTAGCTGCCCTGTAATATATTTCCCAATCGGGGAGTTCAAATCCACCTATATCTCTTTTGCCCCTTAAAATTTTAATAGAAAACCTCGGTTTTTTCCCCTCCCATATAAATTCTCTGATGATTTTGTCTAATTCTAAAAAAAACTTTTTATCTAAATTTACCGGTATGTTTTGGAATAAAAATAGTATTCTGGGGAGAATATTCATCTTAATTGTGGCTATCTTGCCCAAAAGTGATAATCTTATTTTCTTCCATCTGTCAAGGTCTTGTTTCATCTTCCTAATTAGGGGAGTATAATTGTCGTCTTTTAAGGTTGAACATCTTGATGTAATCCAAATTCCTAGGTATTTAATTCTTTTGGCAACCTGTAGTCCTAATACTTGTTTTTCTGGCTCTCACTTGTATTCTTAATCAATACTTTGGTTTTGGTTTTGTTCAATGTGAAGCCTGCCACCTCTCCATATTTACTTAATTCCTCTAGCACTTTGGGTCCTGATTCTATGGGGTCTTCAAGGATTAAGGCTACATCGTCTGCAAATGCTTGCGTCTTGTAAATTTCCTTCCTGATCTTCAGTCCTTTTATTTCCTCATTAATTCTAATTTTCCGTTAAAGAACTTCTAAGGCCAAAATAAACAATAATGGGGATAGGGGGCAACCTTGCCTTACTCCCTTACTAATTTGGAATGTTTTAGTCCTATGCTCAGTGGCAGACTTAGCCAATCAAAGAACAAAGTTGATCAGCCTTAATCTTGGTTAGGTTCTTTTGAGATCTAGCACGTTGAGGGACACCATCACAGTGGGTCATTGCATAGTGACCCCTAGCTTTGCTCCCCATAATGTCGCTAATGTTATCAAGGAGGTTATCCAGGGGACCCTCCATATCCCATCCCTATTATCTTGGGGAGTAAGAGGCCCCTTGGGTCATGACACCAGCTGTCCCCCATGAGAACATAATGCGGTGATGTCACAGCCCCTGGGGCAGAGATATAAAGGCAGAAGGGATGAGAGGGGAGCTGTGGAGAGTTGAGGAGAGTAGAGGATAGTTGAGTTCAGTTGAGTTGTGTTGAGCAGAGTAGAACAGAGCAGAGCGGAGGGGAGTGTTCTACTTTGTCAAATACCTCGCTGAAGCCTTTCAACTTTTATTTCTAGTCTGTCTTTCACAGTTACGTTGTTGGTAGGTTGGGCTACAGTTTCTTTTTGCATGAAGACCGATGCAAAGAACGAGTTAAGCAGCTCTGCTTTTTCTCTGCTGCCTGTAATTTCCTTGCCGTCTTCTCTCTTTAGGGGACTTTTAGTTTGGTTGCAGTGCCAAACCAGACAGTTGTAGAGGTACAAAGGAGAGACTCCCAAATTCCTCTGTAGATCAGCAGCTCCTTGGGCAGTCTGAACTTGTTGACCCAGGAAGAACATGTGATAAATAGAGATAGATAGATAGACAACTAGATAGATAGATAGATAGATAGATAGATGATAGATAGATAGATAGATAGATAGATAGACAGACAGACAGACAGACAGATGATAGATAGATAGATAAATAGATAGATAGATAGATGATAGATGATAGATAGATAGATGATAGATAGATAGATAGATAGATAGATAGATAGATAGATAGATAGATGATAGATAGATAGATAGATAGGTAGATAGGAGCACCAAGGACCCCTCCTTTCAACCTGGAGTTACAAAACTTCTCCTTTATTGACAGGATCTCCATCCAGTTCAAGAACTCCCTCTTCACGAGAGGATGGACCACATGTTGAAAAAGTTGCCCTTCTTGAAGAAGGAGGACAGCAAAGAATCCCAGCCACAAATTAGTAATAATTACCCACGGCAGTGGGATGACCAGGAAGCCCACTTCTCTGGCTCCCACCCGTCAGGCACTCAAAGAACCACGCAGGTCTTGCCCCTTCTGGTAAAGTCTTCCCCAGCTCCAGTGGACATGAGGAAGAAGGTGCAGCCTCCAGCACTGGTGCTCCCTGATTTGGTGCGCAGGACAACTGCCAGGACCCCTCTGAAGGCTTCTCAGGGGGAGATCAAGGCTGGCCTGAAAGAGCCCCCTCCCTTGCCAAGGAGGCCCGAGAAGGAAAGGGCTCCGGGGAGAAAACGCTCTCGAGACGCTGTCCTGCCTTCCTATCCAGGTATAGACGCTACAGGGCTGGGCTACCTATGGAACCAGCCTTGTCCTATCACATCAGCCCACCCCACACAATCAATCAATCAATCCATCCATCCATCCATCAATCCATCAGGACAGAGCCAGAAGGGACCTTAGAGGTCTTCCTTCTCCAGAGACCAATTGCATTAAGCAATAAGTTTCTCTTCCTACCTTCTAGTGCTTTGGAAAATAAGTTGACCCCCTCCTCTGTGTGCCAGCCCCTCAAATACTGGAAGACTGCTCTCATGTCACTAGTACACCCTTCCTTCCTTTTCCTAGACTACCCAAATCCAAATCCTACAATCGTCCTTCGTCAGGTAGGGACGTTATGGTGCAGACTCCATCAGTCAAAGAGTTTTGACTGGTGGGGTCTAGGAAGAGGGTCTTCTCTACTGCTGCCACTGTATTAGGGAACATCTTACCCTCAGAGGTGAGGAAAGACCCCTCCCTCTTAGCCTTTTTCAAAGGCTAGATCTAAATTATAAGATTACAACATCATGAAATTTCAAAGCAATAAAAAATTCCAATTCCATATATAAGATGGTTGTCTAAGGACAGGAAGATCAGGGCCTCAAGACTTATGACACGTTTGACCCCTCCCTCAGGCTCAGCCTGGTGATCCACTACGCACTCCTTGTCTCTCTCTGCTTTGAGAAGGCTTGTCCTGTCGAATTGCCCATCAATCTCTGTCTGTCTCTTCTTCTCAGAACTCTCTGACGAGTGCTTTAGAAATTTATGGGAGAGCAGGAAGCCATTAAAAGGCAGACCCATCAAAGAAATGTTGGACCTAATGGACGAGAGTGAAATATTAGAGACCATCTTGGACCATCTTCGTCCTTTCCAGGTAAGCAGCTGGGTTTGTGTCGTGGTGGGCCCTGAGGTCCATCGTGGAGAGGTTGCAGAAGCCAGGGCTGCCTCGGTGGAGATCATTTATCCCAAAAGTAGACAAATGTAGTTATGGAGAATATGCTGAACTATGGGGTCCTTGCTGGAAGGATCATGGAACGACCATGGAATGATCGCCTCAACCATTTTGGACTCCACCTCAACATCAAGACAACTGGGTACTTAGGGACTGTCACCACCCCTGGAATGCTTCAAATCAATGGAGAAAACCTAAAGAAGGTGGACATTTTTTGGTATCTGGGATCCCACCTCCAATGTCAATGGTGACATCAATGGCGAGGTGAGAGCAAAGGAGAATGCAGCCTGGATACGCTGGCGAGAACTCACCAGTGTGTTACTGGAAGACGAATGGCCACCCATCTTAAATCTAAGATCTACAAGACAACCATCCGCCCTGTTGCACTGTCTGGCACTGAATGCTGGGCAGCAACAACAGGCACCGGAAGCTCTCTGCATGCCATGGAAATGCGAAATGGTCCTGAGTGTGAAAAACAAAGTCCCTTTTTTTTCAGTTGTAAACTACCCGTTATAACTTCGAACAGTCAGTAAATAAATGTTCTGACCCAAACACGACAAACCCTCTGAAGTGAACTCAAAGATTCCTTTATGAGGAGAGCCAGCAGCCCCGATAAAAAGTTTCTCTCTCACCACAGGCTAACAAGTCCATCCGGCAGGGAGAAGAATCGTTGTCTGCCACATCTATTCATCTCCGCCCCCTGCCTTTTATCCCCAGAGCTAGGGAGGGGCTTCGCTAGCAGTGGTGGCTCGTCTGTTCCAAGGACCGGCCCATAGATTTCCCCTGCTCTCCTCTCCTCTGCCTTCTGCACATCCACACGTCAGGCACTGGACCCAGATGTTCCTCCTCTTCCTCATCCACCTCCAGACCTGCAGTCTGTTGACTCACCATCTGAGGGCTGACGGATGGCCCAGGCTCCTCCTCTGTCTCTCTCTCTGCCAGCCCCATTCCCTCTTCCCCCTCGGAGCTCTCAGGTTGCTTTGATGCTGGCCCTGACTCCCATGCCTCCTCCTCCTCCTCCTCCTCCTCCTCCTCCTCCTCCTCCTCCTCCTCCTCCTCCTCCTCCTCCTCCTCCTCCTCCTCTGATTCGGCTGCTGGAGGGCCACAACAATAAATGGTGATAAATCAAGTTCTCAAAATTTGTGGCAGAGATTTTCCAACCATTCATCTCAAAAGCTGCCTCAGCTCCAGCTGATACAATCCGGATGGTCCTTATTACGTGCTTCGTGTCTGTCCCAGCTAGAAAAGTTGAAGAAATTAGAATATGCATCCGGACGCAGAAGGGAAACCAATCCTCCTCTTGGAAACACACAGAAAGCTGTTCCTTCCTCTGCTCCTTCACTTTCTCACAACTTCTTTTTTGTTGTTCTTGTTGTTGTTGGCAAAGCAGATTCCTTCAGACCACAAACTGCCCAGGAGGAAAACAAGCGCATTGCCGCCCATCGACCAGAAGCAAAGCACGTCCCAGGTCTTGTCTAAAGACAAGGTAAATATGCGGAGGTTTTACACTTTTAGGGCTGCAGTTATCTTAGATGCAACATCAGAAGAGGACAGCTTGCCATGGCCAACTCACCGTGGCTGCCCACGAGCCACAGCAGACTCACCGCGGGTTAATTCAACCATTCCGTTCTGTCCAATAATGTTAAAAATCATTTTAACATTTGTCGTTTATGTTTCATTTGTCCCTCCTTTGAGGCCTCCTTTCTTTGAACCTTCTGTTCCACCATTTCCTCGATATTAGACAGACAATGAATAATAGAATTACAGACTTGGAAGGGGGCCTTGGGGGTCTTCTAGTCCAACCCCCTACTCAAGGAGGAAACCCTTTCCCATTTCAGGCAAACGGTTGTCCAATCTCTTCTTAAAAGCTTCCAGTGATGCAACCCCCACAACTTCTGGAGGCAAACTGTTCCACTGGTTAATTGTTCTCACTGTTTGGAAGTTTCTCCTTGGTTCTAGATTGGTTCTCTCCTTGATAAGTTTCCATCCATTGTTTCTTGTCTTGCCTTCGGGTGCTTTGGAGAATAGGCTGACCCCCTCCTCTTTTTGGCAACCCTGGAGGTATTGGAACCCTGCTATTAGTGTAACTCTTGTTCCCTGGTGAGTTGGCCACGGCAAGTAGGCCATGGCTAGTTGGCCATGGTTAGTTGGCCAAGCCAAGAGGGCCATGGCAAGTTGTCCCAATCCACCACGGAGAGCTAATGCATGTAAAAAGATGAAGCTGCCAGATCTCCACAGAAACCATAAAGGATCTCAGGACGGCCAAACAGAGAATCAGCAAAGGGCACCTATGGGGATGGGGGAAGGGGGGTTAAAGTAGCTTTTCAAGAAGAAGAAGAAAGTCAAAATGGAAATTATTGACTTATTAGATTCGTATGCTGCCCATCTCCCCGATCAGGTCACCCAGGACCAGTTTCCGTGTGCTTGACCACACGGAGTCCTTTTTTGATCATAATTTCTCCAATATTTCCTTTTCCTGGCCGTTTGGTGGAGCTCCCTAGGACTCACAGAGTCTTTTTCCTACCTTCAGATTAGCCTCTACAAATATTATGGCGTTAAACTGCGAAACTCAACACAGAAGGACCTGGTGACGGAACAGCTCCAAAGCCTTCTAAGTTTTTCATTCCAGGAAGAAACAGACCGAGAGGTGAGTGGCAGTGGGATGCCAGCGGGGGCTGAGACCTCCATCTTTGTGGGGTCCTTGGTGCTCTCTGAGCTTGGATGCTTTCTTGCAGACGTTTAGTGACCCAACTAGGTCACCTCATCAGTGCTAGAAGAGAACAGGTTTTGCAGAATAGAGGTGAAGGGAGGAGGAGGAGGAGGAGGACTGTGGGGTCCTTGGTGCTCTCTGTGCTTGGTTGTTTTGTTGCAGACATTTCATTACCCAGTTAGGTAATTTCATCAGTGTTAGAAGGGCCTGGGGTTTGCAGAGAGGAGGAGGAGCAGGAGGTGGAGAAGGGGAGGAGAAAGCAGAAGGTAAAGACAAAGGGTTAGGTGCAAATAAGAGCCTTGGTGGTGCAGCGGACTAAAGTGCTGTTAAGTAGCACTTAGCTGCCAGATGCCGGCAATTACTGTGAGTTCAAATCTCACCAGGCTCAAGGTTGACTCAACCTTCCATCCTTCCGAGGTAGGTAAAATGGGGACCCGGATTGTGGGGGCAATAAGCTGTATAAAAAAGAACACCGCTTGGGGGGGGCGAAAGCCCTACTAAGCAGGTCTATACAAAAGTATGAAGGCTATTGCTTAACGCATTGTAAGCCGCCCTGAGTCTCCGGAGAAGGGCGGCATCTAAATCGAACCAATAAATCAATAAATGTCCTAATTCACAAACATCGCTTTGCCTAGGGAATCTCGGAATGCATTCGAATGGCATCCTTTTGCCACCTGCCTGAGATTCTGGTGGCCCTGGAGGAGGCTGGCCAGTTCAGGCAGACAAAAGGACCGTTTGCAGTAGAAGCCCCCATTGAGGTAAGACCAGGGATGGGGTTGCAAGGTCTGAAACTCAGTGCAGAAGGAGGCTGGGGGATTCTGGGAAGGAAAGTCCAATGTGCTTAGAAGGACTTAGGCTCCAGGCTGTCGGGTCTCCTCAGATTGGTCATAGATCTCGTAGACCCGAGACCAGCGCTGAGGATGTAGGTGGTGCTCCATCTCCATCTCCTGGAGAACTATTTTATAAGGCTAGAGAAGATTAGGAGTTGCCCCAACAAACACCTCGAGTAGACCAAAGGTGCTTTTTCAAAAGGCTTGGGCTTGGTTTTTTCCTGAAGACATTTCGCTTCTCATCCAAAAAGCTTCTTCTGTTTTGACCAAAGTCAGACCTGAAGAAGCTTCTGGGATGAGAAGCGAAAGCTCTTCAAGGAAAAACAAAGTCCAGTTGTCTTTGGAAAAAGCCCCTTTGGGACAACCGTGACCTGGATGACTAAGAAGCTCCATCAGTTTCCATCCATTGCTTCTTGTCTTGTCTTCTGGGGCTTTGGGAAAGAGTTTGACCCCCTCGTCTTTGGACTGACAGGACTCACAGACTCTCTCCGAGAGACGGATTCGGACCACATTAATACTCTGCTACGGCCAGGCAGTCCTGGGAGCGCAAGTAGAGGACATGATGCCTTTCCTGGACAACATTGTCTCAGAAATACTCCACCAGTATTCCAGCATGAAAAAGGTAGGCAGGTTTCCACCCTCTACTTCTCTTAATGCTGAGTTTAATACAAGAACAATTATAATCCGGAGTCCTTAGCTTGATTGCTTTCCTAAAGACATTTCATGACCCAACTAGCATGTTGTGGGAGAGGAGGAGGAGGAGGAGGAGGAGAATCTATGGTCTTGTTGCATTTATTATCCTCAAGGCAGCGCTCGTGCATTACACTCTTTCTTCCTTTCCACACAACAACTCTGTGACGTGTTTTGGATTGAGACTGGCCCCAACTCACCTAGCTGGCTCTCGTGCCTAGGGCGGGACTTGAACTCACAGTCTCCTGGTGATTGGCCCAAAGGCAGCTGGCCTTTTTCCCTAAGGAGGAACTAGAACTCACCATCTCCTGGTGATTGGCCCAAAGTCTCTCAGCTGCCTTTCACCCTAAAGTGGGACTAGAACCCAGAGTGTCCGGTGATGTTTTGATTGGGGGCCCCCAGAGTTCAACCAAAGACAATCGGCTACGTAAAGGTTTCAATAAATAAATACATCCTCTTCCTTCTGTTTTCTTTTCATTCCCACTGGGGTTTTCCAGGACGAAGGGCTGAAGAAAGCCTTCATGAGGTCCATCATCATGATCACCAAAGCTGTTGCCAACAGCAGGAGGCAAGACCTCCATTTGCCCCAGAAACAGGAACTGGTCACAAACATCGTTGTAAGTGGGGAGAGGGAGGGAGGCAGGTGCTCCTGGGCGTCTTTCTTTTTGGAAGTGAATTTGAACCGAATTGAATGCCAATCAATGGAGCCTGAAAGGTTTTGTTGCTAAGTGGGACATTTGTTAAGGGAATTCTGCCCATTGTACGACCTGTCTTGCCACCGTTGTTAGCCGAATCATTTTCGTTCAGTTAATCGCACGGCTGTTAAGGGAATCTGGCTTCCCAATTTTATAGAGGTCATCAAGAGGCCACAGTTACCCATCCCGGACTTAAATCATGGTCACGGGACACTGCAAACTGCCATCAATGCAAGCTGGTGGCCAAGTGACCGAAATAGGGTCACAGGATCGCTGAGGAAGGGGCGCCTCTCGGAACTTGGCATCTGGGTCATAAGTAGTCCTGAAGAGATCCCTCAAAACTTTAAATGGTGGCTAAGTGACCAGTTGTAAGCTGGGGACTTCCTCTGTCAACCAGAAAAAGCGTAGGGCTGGGAAGAGGGCCAGCTGGATGGTGGCCATATCTCAGGTTCTTTCTTAGATGGGTTTCCTTCTCTTTTCAGGAAGTCATTGAAGATGAGCCCGCGAGACCCTTGTCCATCGAAAATCTCCATCAAGCGATCATCACCATCACCTGCATGAGGTATGTACCTGCCAAGAGAGAGAGAGAGAGAGAGAGAGAGAGAGAGAGAGAGAGAGGGAGAGAGGGAGAGAGGGAGAAAGGAGGGAGGGAGGGAGAGAGAGAGAAATCCTGCATCCTGTTTTGGTCAACACAATATAAAAAAGATGTTGAGACTCTAGAAAGAGTGCAGGGAAGAGCAACCAGGATGATGAGGGGAGTTCTGATATTTGAGGAGCTCTCACAGAGAGGAGGGGGTCAACTTCCTCTCCAAAGTAGCTGAGAGCATGATGAGAAGCGATGTATGGAAGCTTATCAAAGAGAGATCCAGGAGAAATTTCCTGACACCGAGAACAATCCATCAGTGGAACAGTTTGCCTCCAGAAGTTGGGGGTGCTCCATCACTCGAGGTTTTCAAGAAAAGAGTGGACAACCATATGACTGGGATGGTTTAAGGACCATCAAGCAAGGGTTGGAGTAGAAGACCTCCGAGGTCCCTTTTAGCCTAATGAGTCTATGATCTTCTCACCCTCCTCCTCTTTTCTCGTCTTTCATCAGCCGTATGAAGCCCCCCTTGAACTCCGAGATGAGGTCTGAAGTGGTGAGCAAAAGCATCCAGAAGGTGTTTTCCTTGCCGGCTTTCCTGGTGACAAAACTGAACGTGAACAGCCCAGGACAATCAGCTCAAACTCAGGTGAGCAGTCCAGATGGAGCCAAGCCATCTGAGATCCACCTGGAAATAAGCATGATTCAAAATCTCCTCCAAAACTCTGGATCCATCCATCGAGCCCAATGTCCTTTTGTTCCTCGTGTTCAGCCGAGAAAGCATTTCCTCCAACTCTGGAAGAAAAACCAGCCCTGCAAGACGGGCCACTCCGTTGATTGCAGAAGGGTGGACTTCAACTCCCAGAAGTCCGTGGCTGGCTCAGGATTGTTGGGAGTTGCAGTCCACCAGTCGTCCTAAAAGGGCCATAAGTTCCCCAGCCCTGGATTTCTTCCTCTTTCTTCCTTTACACCACTTCTTCCTTTAGATATTCTTTTTCTCCTTCTAGGATTTTTATGACCAGATGGTGACCACCTGCAACACCATGCTCACCACCTTGCTGTCCGAGGCTCCCAATTTGGATTCCCTGCAGGATGTCTTGACGGTAAAGAGTGATTCTTTCTCGGGGTTGGTCAGCCAGATGTTTAGGCTGGATTTGGTGATTCTGTCCAGCTGTCGAGTCCCTCCCAAGGACCCGGGATAGGCAAATGTGGCTGTTGGATGGACAACTCGTCCCATGGGACAATTCAACCATTCAATTTAGCTCCTTTCAATAGTTAAAAAATGTTGTTCATTTTTGTCATTTACATTTGTTTTGTCCCTCCTCTGGCATCTTTTCACTAATGATTCTATTCCACTATTTCTCTGATATTCGTGTCTCTCTTGTCCCACGGCAAGGAGGAAGGGAGGAGGAGATTATAATAAGAGTGAGGGAGGGTCTCAGGGAAGTCCACAGGTGCCCCTGACACGAGAGACGTTGAGCTGGCCACTCCCACATCGGCCACGCCCCCCCCTCGAGGTCAAACACAACCTTGATTTAGCCCTCCATGAAATCGAGTTTGACACCCCTGTCATAGAGCCTCGCAACTGTTCCAAGTAAAGCTGCCTTCTGCAATTGACCGATGCAGATTATGTCGATGCCGATAGGATTCATTTTAGCAACAGAAATTTTGGACTCATTGTGGTCATAAGTCGAGGACTACCTGTATTTGTGATGGTTGCAGCATCCTGGGGGGGGGTGTCACCTGACCACCGTTGGCGAGCTGCCCAACTGGCTTCCGACAAGCCAAAGTCTACGGGGAAAGCGAGATTCGGCTAATGACTGCATTATTCACTTAAGGACCACAGGGATTCATTCAACCCTGGCAAAAAAAGGTCATAAAGCCAGTCACAAGTCGCCTAACATCCACCTTGGTAAGCACCTCAAATTCTGGTCGTAAGTCAAGGACTACTTATACAGGAAGTCCTCGACATACAGCCATTCATTTAGTGACCGTTCAAAGTTACAAAGGCACCAAACAGCTTGTCAGATGGTCGCAAAAGGTGATCCCACGAGCTGGGATGCTGCGACCGTCATAAAGATGAGTTATTGGCCAAGTGTTCAAATTTTGATCACGTGACCATAGGGATGCTGCAATGGTCATAAGTGTGAAGAATGGTCGTAAGTCCCTTTTTCAGTGCCATTGTAACTTTGAACAGTGACTAAATCCTAATAGCACTTAGACTTACATACCGCTTCACCGTGGTTTACAGCCCTCTCTAAATGAGGACCCAGGTTCTTCTCCTATCTGGGTCCTCATTTTACTGACCTGGTAAGGACGGAAAGCTGAATCAACCTGGAGCCGATCAGGATGGAACTGCTGAACTTCTGGCAGTTGGCAGAATTAGCCTGCAAGACTGCGTTCTAACCATTGTGCCACCACGGCTCTAAATGAACTGTTGTAAAACTAGTTGTATTCCAGAAATCTTCTGGTAGCGCAGCAGACTAAAGCACTGTTATTAACATCATCTGTCTGCAATTACTGCAAGTTCAAATCTCACCAGGCTCAAGGTTGACTCAGCCTTCCATCCTTTCTAAGGTAGGTAAAATGAGTACCCAGATTGTGGGGGCAATAAGCTGACTTTGTATACATATATTTATATTTATATACTTTTTGTAAAAGTATATACAAAAGTATACAATGCTTAACGCATTGTAAGCCGCCCTGAGTTTTCGGAGAAGGGCGGCATATATATCAAATTAAAAAAAAAATTCCTACTCTTGTTTTGAGTCTAGAATAGACCTAAATTGATCAATGTCTCAAATTTGTTGAGCTCCTTAGATTTTCTCCCCAGTCCTGGCAACTTCTGTGGCTCTTCCAACTGTGAATCACAAATTCTTCCTTTCCTCCTCCTCCTTTGTTTTTCCTGGCAGCACATTAATCCCTGGATTGAATCTCCCAAGAGACACGAGAGAGAGAGGGCCATCAAGAGCATCAGACACCTCCTGAAGTTCGTTTCTGAAAACGTCAATTTCGACGTAAGTCACCATTTGGGATGCGAAGTGAGATGTTTTCAAAGAAAGGAAGAAAAAGAAGAAAGTCCTGCTGCCTTTTGGAAAAAGCATCTTTGGGATGTGACCAGGGGGATATAAGGAGTCCCGCTTGATGAAGGGGTTGGAGGAGAAAACCTCCACAGTCCCTTCCAGCAATTGAGGTTCTGGGATTCTAAGGTTCTAAGATTCAGAGATTCAAAGATTCAAAGATTGTATGATTTAGAGATTCAAAGATTCTATGATTCTAAGATTCTATTATTCAAAGATTCTAGGATTCACTGATTTTATGAATCTATGACTATGATTCAAGTCTTCTAAGATTCAAATATTGGATAATTCTAAAATGGTTCCTATGCTCTGATTTCAGCTGGCTGAAACCTTCATGAGCCCCCCTTCTCATCTTTCCCCTCCTTTTTGCTTCCTTTCATTAGAGTACGGGTGACTTTTCTTTGCTGGGACAGCTGGTGGCTTTGCTGGGCCTGCACGTTGGTGACACCAGCAAAGAAGTTGGCCAGACGTCCGCAGAGGCCGCCTACCACCTCCACCACCTCATCATGAGCAAAATGGGTGAGAAAGTTGGACTCCAAGGGCTGCCAGGAGCCCAGGGATGCGCACTGCCCAGGAGAGCACTGGGTGGCACAGCTTGTGGCGTGACCAAGACCCCGGTCGTTTGCCTGGGCAGAGATGCCTGGAATTGGCCGTTGGTATTGGCACCTGTCAGGGCCAGGGGTCATTTGAAGACTGAGTTTCTCACATTAAGTGGATCCGTTAGGCCAGTGGTCGGCAAACTCATTAGTCAACAGAGCCAAATATCAACAGTACAACGATTGAAATTTCTTTGGAGAGCCAAATTGGTTAAACTTAAACTAGATAGGTAGGTACATTGTTATTAACTTAATTAGGGTACTGAGTCAGGAATACTATTCCAGGTGTTAAAAATCATCATATCTTCCTTCTGCGGGTCTTTCAAAGCAGACCACTTGTGCTGTGAACTCAGTTCACATGTATTTTTCTCCAATATTTCTGTATCAGCACAAAGACATTCAAATTTGGAGCTCCACAATTCTTTGTTTTTGAAATCCAGCAATTGCATTTCAAAGTTGCCAATGTCAATATTAAAGGGAGAAAAATTTAATTCTGTTACAGTAGCATTAAGAGGCTTTTTAACAAAGGCTAACGTCGCTTTGCTGTTTCTGAATTCCTGAAACCTGTTGAGAAAAGCTTCCCTTATATTTAAAAGTGTTGTTTTGAAATAGCAAATGTCAATATCAGAATTATTTTCTTGGCGATGTTTCAACAGGCTTGGAAAGTGAATCAAAGTTTCTCTTTCAAAATCTTGAGCAAAAAGAGATCATTGGTTTTCGAATGAAATAACTTCTTCTAACATTGAAAAAATGGTGTTTCCTTTCCCCTGTAGTTTACGATTAAGCTGATTTAGATGAGACGTAACGTCTACCATGAAATAAAATTTTTGGATCCACTGATGGTTCGTTAGTTCTGGATAGTGAATCCCCTTCTCAAGGAGAAATGCTTTAATTTCTGTTAATAAGGAAGCGAAACGTTTCAAAACGTTTCCTCTTGATAACCAACGTACCTTGTTATGCAGCAGAAGATCGGCGTACTCGCTCTCCATTTCAACTAAAAATCCTTTAAATTGGCGATGATTAAGAGCTTTAGCTATAATGGAGTTGATAATCTTAATCACCAATTCCATAGCTTTGCAAATTTCTTCTGGAAATGTCTGAGCACAAAGCGCTTCTTGATGAATGATGCAATGGTAAGTAAGTATCTCGTGATTAATTTTTTCTTTCAAAATAGCAACAAACCCGTTTCTTACGCTGGTCATACTTTTCGCCCCGTCTGTTGAAATTGAGACAATTTTATCGAGTGGAATAGGATGTTTTTCAATGTACTCAATTACAGCTTTGCTATCTCCTCTCCACGTGTTTGACCTTTGAGTGGCAATAATCCTAAAATTTCTTCTTTAGGACCTGTAGATGAAATAAATCGTACAAAAAGTGAAACTTGCGCTGTATCATTTATGTCACAAGACTCGTCAACTGATATTGATAAAGCTGTTTCATTTTATAATAATAAAGCCACCAACACAAAATAATTACAATTCTTAAATTGATGACAAAAATACCTGTAGGATTTGCAGCTGGTTGGAAAAATACAGGGAACTTTATGCTCCGAGTAGTTCCTTTTGTCACCCGCGCGTGATTTGCGGATGCGACTAGCACTAACCACTGCACAAGGAGATTGCTGACTGACTGGCTCACTCAACACGTGCCTGAATCGCGTGCGCCTCTCCCACGCTGCGTATCCCGTGGCCCACCTGCGCCGCGTCTCCCGTCTCCCGTCTCTCGCCCGCAAGACACCCCCACTTCTTCTAACGCCACTTCTTCAGAATAGACTCGCCCAGGCCGAAAACCGACTTCTGCGCATGGGCCACGAAGTTTCAATCGCACTGTGCGTGCGCGCCCGCAGGTGGTATTTTGTGGAAGAGCCACACTCAAGGGGCCAAAGAGCCGCATGTGGCTCGCGAGCTGCAGTTTGCCGACCACAGCGTTAGGCTAGGCATCTGCCATCAGCCAGCCTGGGCTTGTGAGTCTTGGCACATGGGTTGGGTCTTAGCGTGCTTTGCAAAGCCACCTTTTAGTCATTGGATGGCTGCATGTATTGCAGGAAGCCAGAAAACGGGTTAACCAAGTTACGGGTTGAGTGGGCGTTGTTAAGGAAAGAGCTAAAGGGGGTTTATAATTGCAATACATTATTTGTTAATTTTATAGTTTCAACCCCATTTTACGTGTCTTCTAATTTTTAATTGGGAGCCGTCCACAATCGGTTGAAAGACAGGCACTTATATCAATGGTTTACCTAAAGAAAAGGATCGGTTAAATTTGGCTAGTTAAAAGCTTAACCCAGTGGCAACTTTAAGCCATATGGATTTCAATGCCCAGAATTCCCCAGGCAGCACACAATCAATTCACAACCTAATGCTTCATTTGCACATCAACCAAGGTAGTCTGGGTTAAATCCGGTTAGATTCATTCATTCGTTTGTTCATTCGTTT
The DNA here is from genome assembly GCA_022577455.1 of Arizona elegans. NCBI lineage: Eukaryota > Metazoa > Chordata > Lepidosauria > Squamata > Colubridae > Arizona > Arizona elegans. The sequence goes on from JAKOOJ010000027.1 coordinate 5,075,396, forward strand.
GTTGGTTCATTCCTTCATTCCTTCATTTATGTAATTTGTCTCTTATGTAGCCCTATATTTCCCCTCCATTTACAGTCCCATCTATTGTGTTAACCTAGAAAAGGGGTTACAGGTAGTCCTTGACTTACAACAATTCATTTAGTGACCATTCAAAGTTTAACTGGCACTGCAAAAAAGTGACTTGTGATTGTCTTTCACACTTACGACCGTTGCAGCATCCCCATGCTCACGTGATCAAAATCTGGACACTTGGCCACTGACTCCGATTTATGACGGTCGCAGTGACCCAGGGTCATGTGATCCCTTTTGTGACCTTCTGCCAAACAAAGTCAATGGGGAAGACGGACCCACTTAACAACCGGGTTGCTAACTTAACTGCTGCGGCAATTCACTTAACCACGTTGGCAAGAAAAAAAATGGCAACATGAGGCAAAACTCGCTTCATAACTGTCTTGCTTAGGACTCAATTGTGGCCGTAAGTCGAGGACTGCCTGTAATTGGACCACTAAAGAGGTCATTGTACCTGATCAGTGAGATAAGAGAAAGGAGGGGGGCAGAGAAAGAGGGAGCGAGGGGGGAGGAGGAGGACTGGTGTCTCTGAGCTTTGTTGTTTTCTTGTGAAGGTTTCATGACCCAACTAGGTAACGAGAAAACCACCGAGCCCAGAGAGCACCAGGGACCCCTCAGGTCAGCCCTGAGCTACAGATCTTCTCTTCTGTTGGAACGACTAAACCGGCCGTCAGACGAAGGATGTTCAGAAGTTCCGAATGCCAAAATCTGACCTTCTCTTGTTTTCCTCCCTCCAAAGCCAAAGAAATGGATGAAAAACCCAGAAACAAGAAGGGGAATGTCGTCAGTTGGCTGAGGGAAGACTTCTCCTCTTCGGGCCCAACCATATTTTATAATAACGTCTCCAAAATGGCTACGGTACGTTTTTGTTCAGCATTTTGCCTGGCTTCTTATTGACTTTCCTTTCTCTCCTCCTCTTGACCTGGAGATACTCAAAAAAGTCAATATCACAGTGGGGACGGCAGGCTCCAAAGGCCGGAGGGCAGCTATCCATCCCCCACAATGTCTAGGAGCAGACAATCTCGGCTGCCATGTTGGCTTCTTTCACCCACATCCTAATATCACGTGGTGGATGTCATGGATACGGCCTGCCTCTCTACATGAGGTGCTGTCCCCAGATACGGGTCAAAGTCTCTGGCTTGTCAAAACCCTGATGCATCTCTTCATGGTCTCCTTTTCTTCTTTCCGATAGGCCTTTGGCGAGCATCTGAGCCCGTCACAAATAAACGACCTGATCTTAAAAGCCCTGGCAGCTCTGACACACCTGGACAAAAACATTTCACACACGGCGGGACTCCTGCTCAATTCGTTCTTGGAGGAATGTGGGATGGAAATGGAGGAGGTAAGAAAATGGCAGGGTTTGGAGCAAAAGGGATAGAGGAGATTTTGTAGAAAAGAAAGATGAGAATGGGTGAGACCTTGTTGACTTGGTGACAACACTTCGGCTGGATTTAAGAAGGCTAGGGTTGGATGGAGACCACCAGGTAATCTTAGGGCTGTTGGGAAAGTTGGTCAAACCTTCCAGAAGAAGGTGGGGGCAAAACAAAATAGCCCTATTGTTTTCATGAAAAATAACACTTGGCGAGCCAGTTTGGCAGTGGTTAAGGCACCAGGCTAGAAAGCAAGGTAAGTTCAAGTCCTGTCTTAGCCATGAAAGCCACACGGGTGACTTGGGCCAGTCTCTCTCTCTCTCTCTCAGCCCAGCTCACCTCCCAGGATTGTTGTTGTGGGGGAAAGAGGAGGGAGAAGGCCCGTGTCGGATATGGCAAACTTTGACATTGTGGTTGTCGATTTTTCTCCCCAATGGGTGGGAGTTATCGTCTCTACTGCATCTCCAATGGAGACCAACCCTGGATCTCATCCCTTGGATTTCTCTTTTGCCATAGCTGCCCATGATCCTCAAGGAGATCTACCGACGTCTCCCGAAGATCTTGGACCCTGCCACCAAACAACAAACGCTAAAGGCAGTGTGTCACCTGGCGTCCAAACGGGTGAACAAAGTCGTGGATATTCTCCTCGAGTGCTCGGTGGCCTGCGATGGGTAAGAAGAACCTCAAGGAGATGTGCCTCCTGTTTTCTTGTACTCTACAGAGATTCTCAACCATTTGCGATAGGGGTGAATATCTGTAGCTTGGGGTGGGCAGGTCATGTGCTGATTGGGGGGGAGGTGGCATTGGGTTGGTTGAGGGCCAGTGCAGTCGCTGGTTGGCTGTGCAGTCGATCTGAATTCTGAGAGCTTCCTAGGCTGGTTGTCTCCACCATCCAGGTCATGATTGTCCCAAAGGTGCTTTTCCAAAAGGCAGCTGGACCTCCTTGGTTTTTTAACTTTCTTGGTCGCCACACTGTAGAAACAATGCAGAGACTCTGAAAGAGTGCCGAGAAGAGCAACGAAGATGATTAGTGAACCGGAGCCTAAAACATAGGAAGAAGAGTTGCAGGAATTGTTCAATGAAAGGAAGGATTGAGGGGGGACAGGATAGCAGTGTTCTGATATCTGAGGGGCTGCCACAAAGAGGAGGGGGTCAACCTATTTTCCAAACCACCTGAGGGCAGGACAAGAAGCAAAGGATGGAGTCGAATCTAAGAGAGAAGCAACCTACAATGTGCAGAACTTTCCTAGCAGTGCAAACAATTAACCAGTGGAACAACTTGCCTCCAGAAGTTGTGGGTGCACCATCACTGGAGGTTTTCAAGAAGAGATTGGACAGCCATTTGTCTGAAATGGGATAGGATTTCCTGCCTGAGAAGTGGTTTGGAGTACAAGACCTCCAAGGCAGAGGTGAAATCCTCTGGTTTGGTCTGGTTCGCCCGAACCGATAGTAATAATTGCTACTGTTTGCCCGAACCGGTAGTAAAAAAAAACGCTTTAAAAAGTATGACAATCAGCTGTGCCGGGCAATGTCGGAACCTTTTTGTAATTTCTAATTTCAGCATTTTTTTACTACCAGTCAGCTGTGAGAAAATCAGCTGTGCCTGATTGTCTGTGAGGTTCCTGTTTGTTGCAGGGGCCATTTTGTGTAAAGTCCAGCTGCTTCTGCATTGTATGTGAGTCAGTTGTGTAGCTTTTGTGTTACTTTTGTGTAAAGTGTGATAGTTTGCTTTTGAGCTCTCTGTGATTCAGTGAGGTTCTGCATTGTGTGTGAATCAGTTGTGCAGCCATGCCCACCCGGACACATAACCACCAAGCCACGGCCGCCTGGTCATATGACCACCAAGAAACGGCCACCCGGTCACATGTCCACCAACCAACGCCCAGAGAACCGGTTGGGAACATTTTTGAATTTCACCACTGCTCCAAGGTCCCTTCCAACTCGGTCATTCTGTGAAAAGCACCTTTGGGTTAATTCTGTAGACACACTGCTCCTAGAAACATCCCCTCCCTTGACCAGTTCTGGGTTCTCTGGCACTTCCGGTGGCGCAGAGGCCCTCCTTTGAATGACTACTAGACAAACGCTTGCAAGTCGAGAACTACCTGTAGCTATATTTTTTCCATGCCTTAAAGCAGTTCATTTGGCCATCGGTTCTCTAACCCTTTCTTCCGTTGTGGGGGTTAATCTATCTGGAATGGCCGTCTCTTCGAAAATGGGGAAAGAATCTGATTTTTTTCCCCAATCCATTTTTCCACCTGCACAGAAGTGCTAGGGAGCTATGGAGGGCGCTGGCTGCAGACCCCTATGCTAACCTGAAGATCATGAAGCCCCTCCTGAAAAGGCTTCAGGAAGAAGACCCCAGCACCGAAGCTATTGGGAGGAGATACAGTAAATCCATCATGCCCATTGCGGTAAGCCCTCAACCGGTGGCTCTCCTTTCCTTAGATCTGCAGGTGGGCCAGGCCTGAGGAAAGGGGGAAGGGGCTGAGCAGAAGAGTCACCCTCGGGGCTCTCCTCATCAGGAGCAGGCACGCCCTGGCTGGAGGGAGGCAGAGGGCAAACTGGTGGGGGCTGAAATCGGAGCAAAATTTGACGTAAGCCCCCCTTCCCCCCAAAATGCCCCATTGAAAGTAGAGGCATCTGTGGGCTTCCTCACCAGAACAGCTTTGATATTCATCCATCCATCCATTCATCCACCCATTCATCCAGCCAGCCAGCCAGCCAGCCAGCCAGCTCTATCATCTATCCACCCATCCATCCATCGGTTCATCTATTCATTAATCCATTCATTCATGGATCCATTCATTGATTTATTCGTTTATTCATTCCTTTACTCATCCAATCATTCATAATTCAATTGATTCCTTTATTCATTTCTTACGTTATTTCTTACAGAAATAACTAAAAAAGAGTTTGATTTAAGAAAATACATGATAGGAACCAACAAAGGCAAACACCCAACGGAGTACTTTGTGTCATATCTTATTTTAAATATTCTTAATCTGTATTTTTATTATGTGTTATATTGTTTTATTACATTGTTGTAAACTTCCCAGTGTCGGATTGCTCAGATGGCCAGTGGAGAGATTTAATTAATTAAGACCAATAGATTTGTAGTCCAGGTTTGAACTGTGGGGTCCTTGGTGCTTACTGAGCTTGGTGGTTTTCTTGCAGATGTTTCACGACCCAACCAGTCTAACCCTACCTCTAAGCCTAACTCTTCGAGCACTGATGATGCTACCTAGCTGGGTCATGAAACATCTGCAACCAAAAAACACACGCTCAGACAGCACCCAGGGCCCCTCCAAGGACCCCTAAGAGGTGGAGAGTCAAGAGCCCACTTAGGAATGAAGACAAACAGAGAAACGTGAGGTTACCGATCTCTTTGTCCCCAGTTCTGTCTCACTTGTGCTACTCGTTGTCTCCCTTTTGTCCTGTATCTACACCCCACTGGCCTCTCAAAGTCTGGAGGGGGGGTAGAATGGGAGTTTCAGAAGTCCCACTTCTAGCAACCTTTTGCTCCGTGTCTCAGACATGGACATTCCTGGCTCAGGTTTCATGGACATGAGGATTTTTTTCTTTCTCTGGGCACAAGGAGAATGTATCTGCCGAACAAAACTCTGCATTGGCGACAAGAAGGGCATCCAGCCAGTAAAGCCTCAGCTCCATTCAGTTGCCCAGACTCCACCCCGCAAGGGATTAGGGGGTCGTTAAAAGAAGAAATAGATGATGATGAATCTAAATAACCTGATGAGCCCGAGCTGACTCTCCTCTCCTCCTGTTTCTAGGCCACCAATGCGCTCTCCTTCCTCCTCTCGCTTCCTGAGGCAGCAACCGTTGTCCAGGATAAGTTCTCCAGCCTGCTCCTGGCGCTCGTGACGCAGATCTATTTTCTGCTGGGAGCAGGCAAGAGCGGGTCAGAACAGACCTACCATCTGGGGTAAGGAATCTCCTAGGCCCAATCTGGATCCTTTCTCCATTTCTGCAAAGCTCAGGAGATGCCTACAGGTTTTCCCCAGGTCGACTTACGACCAATTTTCTGTTGCTGAGTGAAACAGTCGTTAAGTGAACTTTGTCCCATTTTGCAACCTTTCTTGCCAGAGTGGTTAAGTGAATCATTGCACTGGTTAAGTCCCATGGTTGTTAAGTGAATCTGGCTTCCCCGTTGACTTTGCTTGTCAGAAGGTCCCAAAAGGGGATCGCATGACTCTGAGACACTGCGACCGTCATAAATATGGGTCAGTTGCCGAGAGTCTGAATTCTGACCACATGACCATAGGGATACTGTAACGGGCGGAAGTGCAGGGGGATCAGCTGAATGATTGGCACCAACTCTTCTTCCTTTGTTTCATTTAGCAACGCAGTCAAAGCCGTCAAACACCTCATATTGCGCACCGGCTATCAGGAGGAGTTCAAGGACTTAGATATGGTTCAATGTTGGGCGATGCTGATGAGTCCTGAAAGTGTGTTTGAAGGCATTTTCCACCTGGTCCGGTAAGAAATTAAAAGTCAAGAGACCTTGGCTACGAGGGGCAGTGGGTGAGAGAGGGAGGGGAGGCAGAGGGAGAGGGAGAAGAAGAGGCACAGAGATAGGGGGAAGGGGAGAGAGAGGGAAGGGGAGAGGGAGAGGGAGAGAAAGAGGGAGAGAGACACACAGAAGGCAAAAGTGAGAGAGAGGAAAGATTAGAGGGAGGAGAGGGAGGGGAGAGGGAGAGGGAGAAAGAGAGAGGGAGGGTGAAAGAGAGAGGGAGGGTGAGAGAGAGAGAGTGGGAGGGTGAGAGAGAGAGGAAGGGGAGAGGGAGAGAGGGAGGGTGAGAAATTCTCTAAATGGAGTAATTCATTGAGTAATTCATTTATCGATCATTCAGCTCATGATTTCTCTAGCTTGGTGATTTTCTTCTCCCTAACCAGCAGATCTTGTCTGATCTCTCCATCTTTATTCTCGTAGGATCTTGTTCAACTACTCGAAACATGAGCTGAAGGTCATGTTCCGACAGGCCGAGACCTACGTGCGCCACCCCGATTTAAGACACAAAACCATTGGGATGGTTTTCTGTTCGGAGGTGAGGAGACCTTGAGATGCACCCCAACCTTCTGGAGCTCAAGGAAAGTTGCCCAGGGTTCAACAGAACTTTATGGTTAGAAACTAGAAGTTGTGGGTTCTCCATCACTGGAGGTCTTGAAGAAGAAACTAGACAGCCATTTGCCTGACATGGTAGAGGGTCTCCTACTTTACCAGGGGGTTGGGCTAGAAGACCTCCAAGGTCTCCTGGGATTCTGTTAATCAGTGGAATGGCTTCCCTCCAAAAGTTGTGGGAGGGAGGGAGGGAGGGTGGGAGGGAGGAAGGAAGTAAGGGAGGAAGGAGATTTATATGCCGCCATTCTCCCGAGGGACTCAGGGCGGCTTACAAAAACAATATCCAATACAAATCACAATAAATTAAAATCAACAACCCAATTAAAACAATTTAAAATTATAACAATGTACACCCATAACGGATCAGTTAAGTTGACGAAAGAGCCACATCTCCAACTCAAATATGGACCGGCAAGTACCCAAATTTTGATCACATGACCATGATGATGCTACCATGGTCATAATTCTGAAAAATGGACGTATCCCTTTTGTCAGTGCCGTTGTGACTTTCAGCGGTCACTAACCGAGGACTGTGTTTATTTTCTTTTTCTCTCCCCATAATGGCTGAAAGTGGCATCTTTAGTCGAGGCTCTCAGGGAAGTTCCCTTCCTTTGCTTGGCTAATGCTCCGTGTCTCCACTCTTCTTCCTCAGCTGCTGTACCATCCGGAAATTTGCCAATTCTTTGTCATCCAAGACATCCTCCAGGTGCTGAAGGAATGGATGACCCAGCCATATCCGCTGATACAGACTTTCAGCGTTAGAGGACTGGGGAACCTCATCCAACACCCGTTTGAGGTAAGAGATGGGGGGCAGGAAGGGAGTGGCTTCCAAGGTAGCAGCAGGTGTGACCTCGCTCTCTGGGAAGTCTACAAGGCTGGGAAGGATAGAAGAAGGGGAAGAAGAAGGCAACCAGCAGAAAGAGGACAGCTAGAGTGGTGTCTCTTCTACCAAGATGGCTGCACCCCTGGAAGATCTGAAGGAGCAAGTAGAGGCCAGACCCTCTTGGAGGACATCTGAAAGCAGAACAAGAAGCAACGGATGGAAACTAATCAAGGAGAGAAGCAACCTAGAACTTAGGATAAATTTCCTGACACCCAAAACAATTAATTAGTGAAACAACTTGTCTCCAGAAGTTGTGGATGCTCCAACACTGGAGCTTTTCAAGACGAGTTTGGATAACCATTTGTCTGAAATGATCTAGGGGTTCCGGCTTGAGCTGGGAGTTGGACTAGAAGATCTCCAAGCTTGTTTTTTTTAAAAAATTAATTTGATTGATATGCCGCCCTTCTCCGGAGACTCAGGGCGGCTTACAATGCGTTAAGCAAATTCCTTTTCAACCCTCTTCTTCTATGCTCTGTGGCTTCTCTTGTGTTTGTCATGATCGCTGTGAGACTCAGAGAACTCCAGTGACCGTGTTTAATTTCTCGTTTCTTTCCCTGCTTCCTCCAGAAGAACATCTTGGAGCCACTGTTGATGCCAGTTCTACACTGCGCCTGTCATGAACAGAAGAACCTGGCGAAGGAAGCTATAAGGACCCTGCGTTTCCTCCTCAGACACCTCAAGATAGAAACCCATGCATGGAAGGCAGTCAACCTCATTCCGCTCCTTCTAAAATATTTTCATGATGTAAGTCAACCAAATCATGACAAACTGGTTTCCCCCTCTCCCTCCCTCCCTCCCTCCCTCCCTCCCTCTCTCTCTCTCCCTCTTCCCTCCCTCCCTCCCTCTCTTTCTCCCCCTCCTCCCTCCCTCTCTCCCCCTCTCTCTTCTCCCTCTCTCTTTCTCTCTCCCTCCCTCCTTCCTCCCTCCTTCCCTCCCTCCCTCCCACCCTCCCTTTCCCTCTCCCTCTCCCTCTATCTCTATCTATCTCTTTCTCCCATAAAGATGGCCTGGGTACCATCTGCAGAATTCTAATTTTATCAAAATGTTTAGAAAGTTCAGCAACAACTGTGTTGGGCTGATCTGAAACAGTGGGTAAGCTTGCAGATGATCCTTGAGCCCTTCTAGAGAGCTGGAGAAGTGCCAGAGGAGGTGGAAGAGAAGGAAGGTTGCCCCTCTCTTCAGCTTCACCAAACCAGGTGTCCGCCTAGAAAATCTACAACACCACACATCCTATCTAGCAAAATGATATAGATTGGTCATCTAGATTGGCGTTGCTTGATCTCAGACACTTTAAGATGTGTGGACTTCACCACTGCTGACCTGAGAAGTCCAGAAGGAGCTGCTAAGATTGAACAACTCTGGTCTAGATCAGGATTTCTCAACCTTGGCAACTTTAAGAGGTGAGGACTTCAACTCCCAGAACTCTCCAGCCAGCATACTGGAGTTGGGGTCCCCATCTTTGGGGCAACCATGACCTGGATGATTGATCATCTCCATGGACATTGAACTGGGAATAGGTGTGCTCTGAACCTGTGTGTTCTCCTTCAAGAAGCTTCTGCATGGCTATTCTGCTATTGGAGGGACTAACCTGTCTCTCTTCCTTCGTAGGACGACATCGAATTGCGGAATAACTCCATCACCATTTTTGGCATGCTCCTGAAAGGACTGAAGGAGATACAGAACAGTAATATGGCCGAAAACATCCTGAACAGCCTTGTTCCCCTACTCATACAACTGTCAAATGATCGGACAAAAGAGGTGAGTTGAAGGGCTGCGTAACCTGAACTCCTGCTCTTATCCTGCTACCTTCACAGAGACCACTCTGTACCCCCATCTTCACTCAGAGCAACGTGGTTGTACCACGTGGACACTCTACAGAATGCAAAGAGATTCTAGACAATCCTGAAGTTGTGGAGTCCTTGGTGCTCCCTGAACAGGGTTGTTTCCTTGAAGACCTTTCATGACCCAACTAGGTGACAGCATCTCCCCCTTTCCTCCCTCGGCCAGGTCTCCAGGAAGACCCTCGACTCCTGCGTGTCCTTTATGAACTGGGGGGGCTTTCCCAGCAACTTGTTTGACTATGAAAAGTACACCAGCCTTCATAGCATGTACTCCAACATCTGCTACGTGGTTGTAAGTAGGAGCCAAGCTGGCCGGTTTTCTTCCAGATTAGAATATGCTAAGTGTTTATTTCTTTTTTTTGCCCTGCATTTGTTATTTTTATAAATAGTTCAAGATGGTGGGCATCCCTAATACTTCTTCTTTTCTTCACAACAGCCCTGTGAGGTGGGTTGCCCTGAGAGAGAGGGACTGCACCAAAGTCACCCAGTGGCCATCCTGACTAAGGAGGGACTAGAACTCCCAAAGTCACCCAGCTGGCTTTCATGCCTAAGGCAGGACCAAAACTCACCATTCCCTGGTCATTGGCCCAAAGTCACCCAGTCCGCTTGCTTGCCCAAGGGGGGACTAGAACTCACCGTCTCCTGGTAATTAGCCAAAATCATCCATCCAGCTTTCATGGCAAAGGCGGGACTAGAACTCTCAAAGTCACCCAGCTCACTATCATGATGAAGGCAGGACTAGAACTCACCGGCTCCTGGGTTGTTGCCTGATGCGTTAACCACTAGACTCATCTGACTAGAGGGATTTTTCTTGGGTTTTTGCTCTCTCGGGAACAGCAGAGTTTCCATGCAACCATGAGGACTAGAAATCTTGCTGGTTTGTGGGTTTGAGGAATAGAAATGGCAGTTTGTGGGACAAGGAAATTAGGACGTAGAGGGGGGCAAAATATAAATGCATTTATAAGTTCAGAAGCCATTTCTTTAGCATTTTTCTTTCCCTTTTCTTTTTCTATTTTCTTTTTTTCACTATCTGCTTTTTTTCTTTATTTTCCTTTATGCTTTCAATTTGGATAAAACTGTCTCTAATAACATAAATATCCATTAGTATAGTAAAGTATAGCATAGTATAAAAATGTCATAGTAAGTTGTTGAGGACACGAGGACTAGAAACCTAACCAAGAAAATGGCCCCTTGGTAAAAAAAAAGAAAGAAAGAAAAGGAAGCTCTATAGTTCAGTGGCTTGTTTGTTGCCTTGTTTTCCCCAGATGAATAAATGCAAGCAAAACCTTCCTGCAATGTTGGATCAGATGCTGGGATTCCTGAGGAGCCGGAACTCTTCCCATCGCGAGGCAGCTGCCCTCTTAATTGGTAATCACCAATGCCAACTCTGGAAGGAGGGCAGGAAAACCCAAGACAGGCGGGCGGCCTTATCACCAAAAGAATCTATGCAGAATTAAGCCATGTTGCTTAATCAGGCTGGAAGCTGCTCTTATACCGTGTGGCTTCTCCGGAACTGCTACGATTGCGCAACGGTTTTTCAGGCAGTTCCTGCCCTCTTTCTTTAGGGTATCGCTGCCGTTGTTAAGTTAGTCACATGGTTGTTAAGTGAATCTGGCTTCCTCCCGGATTTTGCTCACCCGAAGATCGCAAAAAGTGATCTTTGACCCCCAAGACACTGTAAGCGTCATAAATATGAGTCGGTTTGCCAAGCATCCGGATTTTAATCTTGATGTGGCAACGCTTGTAAGTGTGAGAATCAGTCATAAGTCACCATTGTAACTTTGAATGGTCACTCAATGAACTGTTTTAAGTCGAGGACTACCTGGCCTGTATCCCTCTCTCTTGTATAGGTAACCCCACAGCAGTGTTTTTTTCTCTGGAAATATTTCCAGCTGGCCTCCCATTCTAGTTTTAACTGGATTCAAGGCTGCTTGGGTTTTTTTCCAAGATGATGGTTGTTTGCACAGTCCTAGAACATAAATTAATACAGTTGGAAGGGACCTTTGAGGTCTTCCAACCCCCTGCTAAAGCAGGAGACCCTCTTCCATTTCAGAGCAGTGGCTGTCCAATCTCTTCGTTAATCTCTTCTTTAAAGCCTCCAGTGAGGCCTGGAGACAAAAACATAGGAAGAACGGCTACCCCTAGTCCTTGTTATTATTAGACAGACCCAGTCCCTGGAACCATCTCGTAAAGTCCCAAAGCGACTCTTCCAAGTGGAAACCAATGAATTGCGTATCTTTTTCCTGAATCAGTCGGTTTAGCCGTCTCTGTTAACCCCACCAACGTTTTCTTTTTACGTGCCTAGGCTGCTGCGCGCAATACATGCAACCGGATGTGGTGACTTCAAAACAAATCAAAGAAGTTTTCCTCGGTGAGTTTCAAAGTTCCCTCACTTGAAACAAGGAGTTTTTCTCCAGAAGCTCTGTCGCTGATCAGGGCTGGTTCTCACGGTTGATCCCAGAAATCCTTTGTTTTCTGGATTCATTTCAGGTCTCCGGGATCTGCAAGGCGATTCCGAAGCCTCAGTGGCTCAGGCTGCAGCTGACTCAATGGAAGAAATCTTTCGGCAGTGTGGCCATCTGATCAAGCCGGGTCTTGTTAGTAGTCAACTCCTCTCCAAAGTCATCAGGAGGATCCCCGAGACCAAGCAATAATAGTTTCATAGTTTCATAGTTTTCATTATTGTCATGGCACCTCATAGAATGAAATTAAGTGCCATCCTCACTGTACTGTGTATTATACTTTTTAAAATCCCCATAAAAATAAAACAAAAACACACTTCCTTCACACTGTATGCAATTGAATTGAAAACCCCCTGATATTGCATTAATATTGCACTCTACAGTAGAATTGTATTGTTGGAAGAAATATCCTTCTGGGTTCAGCTCCAAGTGGGGAAAAAGACACTGGAAACATGGAGACTGCTTGGAAAGATGGTTTAATGATGGACAGGATCACATTGTTATAGGAAAAATGACGGAACTAGGCCAAGCTCTTCAATGCAGGAAAGAGTTTATTGCGCAAGGTTCAAACAGTCCAAAGACAGCGAAGGGTCTGAACAAAGATGGCTGATTTTGACCAGATATTTATACAAGGCAAAGTTATTACGAAGAGTGAGACATTTCACACGTAGAAGTTACCCTTTAATCTATTCTCAGCTCCGGAGCTCAAGACATAATAAAAGGAGATAAGGGGCTCAAAGGCACCTCACAAGCAGTAAAGAGGACAGTAAGGGAAGCAGTATTTCTTCTCTAGAATCTACATGACATTTGGAGTGTAATAAACATTAAACAACAGGATGTATCTGTTTAGGGTCAGTTTGCCCTTTTACAATTCTGTACCTACGTCAAATACTGTTTGTCATCTCAGCACCTTGGCACGGAAGGGGCACTTCTGTCTTGACCAAAGATTTGGTTTTCTAATATTTGAGTTTTATCCCAATATCGAATCTTAGCCTGGCTCATACCCCCCTTTGTGACTCATCTGTTTATCCAGAGTCACACCAAAGGTCCTCTTCCTGCTGGAGCCGTTTGTAATCCCACATAGCCATCACCTGAGCAGTTGTCTTACGTTCCACCAGCAAGGATAGACTTTTAGAAATAGTCGTAACAAACAGAGGTAAGAGACATGGGAGAAAAATACACCCTACAGCTATTAATCCCACCAGGCCAAAAATGGCCTGCAGGCCAGGTAACTTTGGCCACCATCCTGAAAACATGTCCTGTAAATTAAGGCCTTTCCAAGTCTGGACTGGCACATGAGCTATTTCAACCATTTTGTCTGTTATTTCCTTAATAACTTTTCCGCTTTCATCAATTTCTATGCAGCAGTTAGTCAAATTAAACTTTTCACATACCCTGCCTTCCTTGGCTAACAAATAGTCTAAGGCTAATCTATTCTGCATAATATATGTCCTTGATTTGACACCCTCCCTAGCTAATTGAGTAAGACCTTTTACAGTTTCATTGGTGATGATTTCAACCACAGCTTCGCTCTGCAGGCCACTCTTTACTTCCCCAACTGCATTGGTTACCTCCGACCCTAACTTTTCCTATTGCAGATGTGTCTACATGTCTTCTTTGTCTTAAGTTCCCCACCTCCTCATACACCGGGACACCTAAAACCTGTCGAGTTATAAGTGGAAGCAAAAAGAATCCTGGTCCAATTATTCCCAGGACACAAGCTCCACACCAAGATTTCGGTAGAACCCCATATGCCATTTTACCACATATCCAGTATAGTCCATCAGGAGCCAGCCAGCCATTCAAGGGCCTGATTATCTGGATCCTTTAAAAAGGATAACCTATTTACCTTATACAGAGCCATTTCATCAGTTCCCTCTGTGGCATCACTTCCTGACCACCATACCTTACTTTCCCATTTGCCTGTACGTATGAGGTTTCCTACCTGATGACAGCCTGCCACAATTTTTCTCTGGAAACAGACATTCCCTACCAGACTAGTAGTCAATCTCCAGTCTCCATCCTTACCCTTATTATATGACAGGTTACCTTTCTGATCCATTTCTAATATTTTGGAACAATTTAATTCCTGGGCTTCCCATGGCCATTTTTCTCCCATGTTAGTTCCTCCACAAACAAAACAATTTGATGCATTCAGAGTGTGGGCTATGTCTTCTGCCAATTTGACAAAGGTATTTGTTACATAGCTAGGGATTTCGGGTATATTCAGCTTTTCCATTTTCATATAATATTACAAGGGGACTTCTTCAGTATTTATTACCAAATAATGTACTAGCACCTCCTCTATAATTTTCACGTCACACTTTACCTTACAGCTTATACATAAAACACAATCAATACAGTGAGTGCAACAACACTCACACCCACAATTACAAAACCAACACATTTAAAGACAATTCTCTTTTCTGTTCTTTTGCATCAAAAGGCAGCTTCCAGGGTGTCCTAAGCAGAGACTTCTTTCATCTGTAAGAGGTTCACTCTCCGCAGCCGGTTGGGGAAATATTAGGGATCGGAACGACTGAGAAATCAAATGGGCCCTGGTTGTCCACAAAACCATTGCTTATATCTGTAAAACACAATAAACAATAAAGCTACTACCCCAATTACTCAAAGTGCCCACACCCAATTTTCCTCCCACAGGAATCCACAATGATCTTCAATCTTTCATCAGGATCCAAGTTCCGGACTAATTCAAGAGAGCAGGTGCTCCATCCTCTTTTTTTAGCTTACAGCGGGTTACATCGGCAGATATACATCAAGGTAACCTATATATAAAATACAAAAGCTTTCTTTAAGCACATTCAGATGTCAGTTTTGTTGGATGTTGTTTGTCCACGGACACTTTCCAGCCGGTGTCAGCTGCTGCCTTGACTCGTGTCCGATGGATCCATGATTTTGATTCTGCAATCTTAATAGCCAGTGGAGAAGTCATAATACCAATAAAAAATCTCTTCCATCTTCCACTTGGTCCCCAGGTTCAAATGAGTGACATTAAGTTACTAATCTAGGGGGTACTTGTTCCATCACATATCGTTGGAGTCTCTCAATTTGCTTATTTCTTGTACCATCTCCATATTCCACACACACCCCTTTATGACCTAAATCAGGCCACCTAACATACATATTTACCTGTGGATTCTCACTCATAATTGCCTGATATTTTGTCAACCTTTGCCCACTAATCCACAAACGTCCCTTAGTATCCAACACAGACTGCACCTCATGAGGGGAGTGCATGAATATAGGATAAGAAAAAGTAACTTTATTACAATTCTGAATCAATTCTGCACTTGCAGCCAGCACCTTCAAACACTGGAGCCCATCTTCAGGGATCTTCTCTCTGTCGGAATATGGGCAATTCTACGCTTCATTTTGATGTGGTGCCTTCCTATTGAGTGGTGTGATGATGGCCGGCGATTGGCTGTTGCCAAGCCCTCGGCTCCTAAGTACCTGATAAGCTGGTGGTAAATCAGCCCTCCAATTGACTGGAAGGGACCTTGGAGGTCTTCTAGTCCAGCCCGTTGGTCAAGTGCAGGAGAACCTACACCATTTCCGATAACTGACTGTCTGGTCTCTCCTTATCATCAAGGAGAGAAGCAACCTAGAACTAAGGAGAGATTTCCCGACAGTTAGAACATTCAACCAGTGGGACAACTGGCCTCCAGAAGTTGAAGTTGAAGTTGAAACTCCAACACTGGAAGCTTTTCAGAAGAGATTGGTCTGAGATGATTGTAGGGTCAGCTGCCTGAGCTAGGGGTTGGACTAGAAGACCTCCAAGGTCCCTTCCAACTCTCTTATTCTGAAATAATTGGAGAATTCTACTCAGTTCAAAGTTTAACTGATTAAGACAATAGCTGTGACTCGTGGAAACAGCAGATAATTATGTTCAGTGAAGGCATTCAAAATACACAAAGACATTATTAAAGTTAAATTTTAAATTGATTTTAAATTGGGTTGTTTTAATTTATGGCCAAAATATTTAATTATTTTAATACTGTTTTTTAAATTTGTATGTTCTGTTGTTTTTTTTTTTACTTTGGCTGTTCACCGCCCTGAGTCCTATTTGGAGAAGGGCGGTATAGAAATGGAAACAAATAAATAAATAAATAAATATTAATAGGGTATATTTCTCACAGACACTGGGACCCTGAACATGACAAGATCTCATATTGTTGTTTGACATTAGCGTTTAATTTGTGTCTAAAGTTTCTAAATTTTTGTCCAATCCAGAAAATGTACCACAAGTGAATGGCAGCTCAAATCTCTGGAGAAACAGCAGACACCTTGATGTGCCGTGTAACCCCCTTAAGAAAGAAGGAATGGTTAGGTGCAAAACTGATCGTAGGTGTCAGTTTTGGAAGCCATATTAGGCCGGAAGCTTCCCTGCTGCCATCTTCTCATGGGTGGGAAAGTAGGAAGGGGGGTTAGTAGAGGGGTTGTCTGTTGTCATAATAGCATTCTTCCTGTCGGTCAAGGTCAGGGCGATCCTGCGTCTGGAGAAGGAGTGGTCGGAGTGAGGTCTCGGGACGGGACGGATGGTGATTGGGGCATGGGATCGACTGAGGAGTGAGGGGATGGTTAGGGGGGTTTTGATCTACTGAGGGAAAACCTGGACCTCTCAGATTTGGGTTTTCCCAGATGTGCCAGTTTACCTATCCTAGTAAAGAGAACTTTGGAAAATGCTTGCTTCAGAGTCTTTCCTTGGAGTTGGGGGTTTTCTGGAACCCTGACTATTTCCTGCCTGAGAAGTGGTTTGGAATAGACTTCCGGTGGCACCGCCGACGTTTCTGGACGCTCTCTCTCGGAGCACCAGCCCTGTGATCTTGTAAAGCCGCCCTGACAGTGCAAATCAGCTGTCAGGCGGCTGGAAAACCTTTCCCCCAGGAGAAGAGGGAAAGGAGAGCAATTGGATCGCAGTAGAGCTCCCTGAAAGCCCATGAAATAGCTTTGGGGGCTCGGAGGGTGAGAGCTCCCCAGGAAGTCCGGTGAAACTCCGAGATCCAGGGCGCTTCTGCTTTAAGCAGGAAAAAACGTCACAACCACTTCTGCAAACCTTATTGAGATCTAAGATCTATGCAGACGGAGTGAAGACAGGAGAATAGACAGTTGCAAGTAACAAACCCTTGATTCCACGCTTAAATTGCTACTTTTTGAAGTTGCTTAAAGGCATGAAGAAAATGGCGCTTGGGCTTAATAGGGTGTGAAAGTGAAAGTTAACTCTTGTTAAAGTTGTTAACACCCAGCATTGCTCAAGGTGGATGGATAAAAAAAATGGCTGGCTTTTTTAAAAGAGATGAAGGCTCATTAGCACAAACATTAGCAAATACACAAATTGTCACAAGTAAATGCCTTACTCTCCTTTATGTAAATAATATATGACCAGGGTATCAGGGGTTAACTTATTCTTCTCTATTTAATATATTCATATTTAACCACTCCTACATCTAGCTCCACCCCATGTATATATAAGGAGCTGTATGCTTTCCTTCTGTGCTTCTATCTGTGAATATTCAGTGAATATAGAATGCCTTCTGTAAATAAACAGTGCTTTATTTGAATATCTAATTCTTAATCTACTTATTGAGTCTGATCCTGAAAATATCGCAACAATTTGGTAGCAGAGGATGGTTGAATTGACTCAATAAAACTTTAAATATGTCTGAGAGAGAAAACTCCAAAAATAAAAAAGAAAGACCCAACACCAGGGCATACAGCAAAGAAATGGAAGCAGATCAAGAAATAATCGATGAGTCTACGAATACAATATCGAGAGAATCTGAAGACTGCACTACTGACAATGAAGAAACAATGGATGAGACTGATGACCAAGAAGAAAACGAAATAGAAAACAACGAACTCAGGTCAGAGATACTAAAACTCTTAAAAAGCCAAAAGAACGATGAAAATCTCATCGCGAACCTCCAAGAAATATTAAAAAACAACGGAGCAGCGAAAGAGAAGCACATCGTTACGAATAAGTCTAAAGACTCAAAAACGGTGAGCGATCTGCCTGAAAATAAAAATACAGCGAAAAAGAAAACTAACAGTCCCGCACAAAATTTCGAATGGCAGCCATCTTGGTTTCAACGGACCCCTAAGATGAGCGAAGCAGAGCCAATCAGAAAGCTAGATTCAAAATACCTGGCGCGAAAAGCCTTACTCGATGCAAGAAATGAAAAAGAGAAAATTTACACCTCAGAAGAATCAGACACAGAGATTGAAGAGACTTCGATAGATATGCAAGTAAAATCAGCAATGAAAACGCTCTTTGCTGCTTTTGGACCAAAATTGAAAATCACTAAAGAATCAACGAAAAGGCAAGCAAGCAAACAAACATCTCAGAATCCACCCACTTCTATTCAAACGACGAAAGCGCCGATGCCTGAACCCAGAGAGCCCTGCAGATACCACCCCACGCCACAGACGATCCCAGGGACCAGCGTTCTCAACCAAAGAAAGCGAGCGCCTGCTATCACCAGGACTCCCAAGATCGAGCTGGAGACCGATTCCTCAGAAGAAGAGCGATGCGAGGGAGCTGCGGCAGCGAGAACCTCTCACGACGGCTTCAGGAGCGAAATGAACAACGCGCATGTGCAAGACTACACAGACAACTTCGAAGGACATGAAGAACAGAGAGAACCATTCAGAATCGTCGCAAGCATACCCACGCCATTTTGTAACTTTCAACATTTGCAAGACCACGGACTACCTCCAGTTGTAAGTAATGGATCCAACAATATTGGGAATTTACCCAATGATTTCCCAAAACTGAGAATAGATGGCATTAATTTGCAAGAATGGTGTCAGCAGCTCCAGGTTGTCTTTCTAAAAGAAAACTTATTATTTTTTATCACTAATCCCCCAAAAAGACCTTGGACTCTAAAATTAGACTGTCTGCACCATAGGGCATTTTTCTTATTGATTTCCAGTATATCTCCTGCCGTGTAACACAGTATTAAGCAAAATCTAACTGTATCAGAAATTATTCAATGCATGTTTAAATTGTTTCACAGTGAAAGTGTAGCCACTACAACAAGAATGTCTAAAGATTTCTTCTCAGCTAGGATAAAACCAGGGGTTACCATAAGTGAACATTTAATATCTTTAAACAAAATTAGAGCAGAACTGCATTTAAGGGGGGAAATAATTTCAGATCAAACAATGAAGAGTGTTATCATTAACTCACTAGACCCATCGTGGGATAACTATATATCTCATTTAGACACAATCAATTTAGGATATTTATCCATAGAAAGTCTATCTAACAAGCTAATATCTGAAGATAATTCAAGGAGAAGTCATTGTAACAATCACATGGAACATAAACAATATAAGAGGGTAGTTTTTCAAGAAAGATATCATAACCTTACCTGGCCTAGGAAAAATAGAGGGGGTATTGTTAATACCTGAAATACCTCATAACATACTTAGTGCAATAAAACTAAGCAGAGATTCTGGCATAAATATTGTGTTCTCAAAAGGAAAAGCAACATTAGAGAAAAACAGAACAAACATAGGTACTGTGATTATTAAAG
Organism: Arizona elegans; assembly: GCA_022577455.1. NCBI lineage: Eukaryota > Metazoa > Chordata > Lepidosauria > Squamata > Colubridae > Arizona > Arizona elegans. The sequence goes on from JAKOOJ010000027.1 coordinate 5,094,714, forward strand.
GAGGTCTACCTTATCTAATGACAAAAGAAAAATGGTTACACAACATTGATTCCAACATGGAAGATAACAATAACATAGACAACGAAAGCAGTAGTAATAGTAACAATGAGGAACATGAGATTATTCATAATCACAAAGACACACACAACAACAAAATACCTAATATTGGTAAACCAATTCATGATGAGTGTGCTCATGTCTTACATAGGAAATTAGGACATGCCAGTTTTCCTGTAGTTCAAAAGATGACTGAACATGCTGAAGGTGTTAAAATAAAAAAATTGTAAAAACTATTTGGAATGCTCAGTATGTAAATCTACAAAACTCAAAACTAGCCCCAAACCCAAAAAATCAACAAGATCAACCAAAAAATTTTTTGATTTGGTACACATGGACCTAGTTGGTCCATTAACACCATCAATCACATATAGAAAACGTTATTTCCTAACCATTGTGGATGACTATAGTCGTTATGGCTTTGTCTATACACTAAAGCACAAAGATGAAACTTTTCAGAAATTGAAGGAGTTTTACAAACGTATAGAAACACAACATAATATTAGAATAAAACAAATTATGACAGATAGGGGATGTGAATTCATGTCAAAAGAATTCTCCCAATGGCTTAAAGACAAAGGGATGTTACATTACACGTCTAGCCCTTTCTCTGCATTCCAAAATGGAGTGGTAGAGAGAAAGAACTCGACATTACAAACCATGATTAGATGCACATTAGAAGATGCTGGCTTAGGAAAACAATTCTGTCAGAAGCTTTACAATATTCCAATTATACACAAAATAGAACTTGGTCCAGCATTGTTAACAAGACACCATATGAAATGATGTATAATAGGAAACCCAAAATAGCTCATATGCACATATTTGGAGTCACTGCAGACGTACACATACCTAAGCAATTAAGACGTAAAGGTGAGAACGTATCTAGGAGACTCAGGTTCATGGGTTACGAAACAGGCACAAAAGGGTACAGATTCATCGATAATAACAACAGATTTATAGTTTCCAGAATGGCTGTATTCCATGAACAGGCCAACTGGTCTAAAATACATCTTAATGAAATTTTCCCAAACAACTATACAAACACTAAACACCAAGAGGAAAGAACTGGACAAGAATACAATCACAACATACATAAAAACAAAAACAAAACATGGACAAACAGTCAATACAAAATAAAGACAGATTCATTAACAAAAAAAGAAGCTAGGTATTTACATGACAATGATAGTAAACCAAAAAGAACAATCAGGAATAACAGAAACCAAATACCAAACAAATACAAAGATTATATAATGTATATGGATGGAGAAACATCAACACCAAACACATACGAGGAAGTGCTAAAACTTCCCCCTGAAGAAAAGGAAAAGTGGGAATCAGCCATGACTAAAGAGATGGATAGTTTGCAGAAATTAAATGTATTCACACCTACACATGCACCTAAAGATAAAACTGTTATTGGTACTAGGTGGATATATAAAATCAAAAACTTAGAAGGAGGCAACACCTTATACAAAGCTAGACTAGTTGCTCAAGGTTATGCACAAAAATATCCCGAGGATTACACGGATACATACTCTCCCACAGTAAGAACTGAGAGTGTTAAAGCTGCACTGGTCATAGCATCAGCACTTAACCTTGATGTATTCCAATACGACATACAGACTGCATATCTACATGCAAAATTAGATAAAGAGATATATGTAAGAGCGCCTCACAGTCAATATACAAACAAAAATGAAACGTGGTTACTAAATAAAAGTTTATATGGGCTGAAACAATCTGGCAAAAGATGGTATGAATGTTTAGTCAAAGTGCTCAAAACTATGAATTTTAATGCCACTACTGCTGATAACTGTTTCTTTGTTAAAAAAGAGGATGACTCTTTAGAATTCGTGTTAATTTATGTGGATGATACTTTGTATATAGGTAAACACAAAGAGAAGAGAGAAACATTTGTAATGAAACTAAATGAACATTTTTCTTTGAAATCATTAGGTAAGGTAAATAAGTATCTTGGAGTTCAAATTAGTAAAACAAAAAAGGGATTCAAACTTTCTCAAAGAGATAAGATTATAGAACTCCTGAACAAATGTAACTTAAACGATGCTAAACCCTGTGATACTCCCATGCAAACTGATTTCCTGAGGAACACAGATGAGTCATCCCCTGAATTTAAAGATAATACACTTTACAGATCAGTCATCGGTTCCCTTCTATATATCTCCAATTGGACCAGACCCGATATCGCTTTGCCTCTCAACTTGTTGTCTAGACACGTCAGCAAACCACTAGTATATCATTGGGAAGCTGTCAAAAGAATATTAAGATATTTGAAAGGTAGCTTAGATTTTTGTTTATTATTGGAACCCAATAGTGTCAAAGAGCCCATCCTCACATGTTACGCCGACGCAGATTGGGCTGGCGACACCACATGTAGAAAAAGCACATCTGGTTATATATTTTTTCTTAACAATTGTCCAGTTTACTGGTATACTGGTAAACAAGACTTAGTAGCCACATCAACAACTGAGGCAGAATATGTCTGTTTGTCTAAAGCCTCAAATAACCTCGTATGGTTTAATGACTTGTTGTCAGACACCTGGATGAAACCTTCATTACCATTTATCATACATGAAGATAATAAGGCTGCTATTGAAATATCTAGATCTGATGCCATTGGACAAAGATCCAGACATATAGATATAAAATTCAAACTTGTGAGGCAGTTATCTCAAGATGGATTTATTAAAGCAGTCCATTGTGAAACCTCAGAGCAAATTGCTGACATACTAACAAAGCCTTTACCCTCTAAGCAGCACAAATATTTGACTTCTAAGTTACAAGTTTTATATTGTTCAGAATCTGAATGTAATTATTGTTATATATCGAATCGGCATTTAGAGGGGGATTTGTCACAAGTAAATGCCTTATTCTCCTTTATGTAAATAATATATGACCAGGGTATCAGGGGTTAACTTATTCTTCTCTATTTAATATATTCATATTTAACCACTCCTACATCTAGCTCCACCCCATGTATATATAAGGAGCTGTATGCTTTCCTTCTGTGCTTCTATCTGTGAATATTCAGTGAATATAGAATGCCTTCTGTAAATAAACAGTGCTTTATTTGAATATCTAATTCTTAATCTACTTAATGAGTCTGATACTGAAAATATCGTAACACAAATGATGATTGAGGATCTTTTTAAAGAAATTTTATAATCATTTACCTCCATGCTGGACAGAATGGAAGGGTTTTTCAACAAGGACTCTATTCAAGCTCGAAACAAAGTTACAAGCGAAGATACTGTATCGGTATTTCAGTTGCTAAATAATAGTGAGTTGCTGAATGAAGGGGTGGAAGAAACAATCCAGTTTAATGTGCCTTTGGAAAATGGATTGGATGTTTTTCAAATTAAGAAGGAAAGGCTGAGAGGTTTGAAGGAGTGTAACCAGGAAATATTGAGATGTATTGAGAAATATTGTTATGGGCTACTGACCAAACTTTCACTTTTGTCCTGAAGTATATTAACACTAAAGTTAATTTTAAGGAATGCTTTGCTGAAAATTTACATAAGCTTATAAAGAATGTTTTGTTGAAGAATAAATATAAACTTGTGGGTTATAAGGAAAATATAAGTGGTGCAAGGGTTGAGGGAAGATCCTTTACAATATTTTTTATAGATATCAAATAGTGAAGATGTTATTTGATTATAAGCAGTGAATTTGTAGAGAATAAGATGAATAAGTTTATGCAAAGTTATTAAGTAAGGCATGTTCCCAGGAAGAATTAATATGAGTTTATGGGGTAAAAAGTAGAAATAAGGTTTTTACAATATAGTTTATTTAAGATTGGTTAAAATATTTTGTTAATGGGTTCATATATGTAAGGGTTGGAGATGTGATGGTTAATTGTAATTGGGCTCTGATTGTGCAATGCTGGAAGAAAGAAGACTTGCATATTATTGAAGAACGGACAAGAATGAAGTTGGATTGATTATTTTCAAACAATAATTGGTTTAAATAGTTATATTCAGATATGAACAAGGGGAGTTAAAGTGTAAAAGGGAAATAAATCTATAGATAGTTAGCTTATGTTTTTTTTACATGTTTGTTAAATGCTATAGCCTGTATTTGCTCTGGGAAGTCTGGGGGTGGGGGGTAGGAGGGTTGGGCAGGAGGGAGGAGGAGGGAAGGGAAAATATGTGTAAATTTTTTAAAAAAACTTTTTAATAAAAAAAAACAAGTGGTTTGGAGTAGAAGACCTCCAAGGCAGGGGTGAAATGCTACCAGTTTGGGCAGGTGAGCCCGAACCGATAGTAATAATTGCTACCGTTTGCCCAAACCGATAGTTTAAAAATGCTTTAAAAAGTACGACAATCAGCTGAACCAGGCAATATCGGAGCTTTTTTAAAACTTTTTTTTAGCATTTTTTTACTACCAATCAGCTGTGAGAAATCAGCTGTGCCTGATTGTCTATGAGGTTCCTGTTTGTTGCAGGGGCCATTTTGTGTGAAGTCCAGCTGCTTTTGCATTGCGTGTGAGTCAGTTGTGCAGCTTTTGTGTTATTTTTGTGTAAAGTGTGATAGTTTTTTTGAGCTCTCTGTGATTCTGTGAGGTTCCTGTTTGTTGCAGGGGCCAGTTGTGTGAAGTCAAGCAGCTTTTGCATTGTGTGTGAGTCAATTGTACAGCCACGCCCACCCAGTCACATAACCACCAAGCCACGCCCACCCAGTCAACTGCCCACCAAGCCACGCCCACAGAACCGGTAGGGAAAATTTTTGAATTTCACCACTGCTCCAACTTCCAACTGGGTCATTCTGTGAAAAGCACCTTTGGGTTAATTTTGGAGACACGCTGCTCCTGGAAACCTCCCCCCCCCTTGATCAGTTTTGGGGTCCCTGGCACTTCCGGTGGCGCAGAGGCCCTCCGTGAGGGACGGCCCACTGAACTCTCAGCCACGGAGGGTGTGGTGTGGCTTGCCAACTCCTCAGCAGATGTGGCAGGGAAATGGCCAACGTTTTACCTGCCTGGGCTTCCTTGAAAAGCAAACTTCGGGAGTGGACCAGGATTTCCGTGCTTCGGAAGGCTTTCATTGCTGCAGAGAAAAAACAGCAAAGGCCCAGGAGCAACGTAAGCTTCCTGCAATCAGATCAGTTGGCAACCCTTGCTCCTTCACAGGGAAATACCAACCCAGAGGAATATATGGGCGGTCCTCGACTTATGACACAAGTGAGCCCAACATTGCTGTTCTGAAGCAAGACAGTTGTTAAGTGGATTTCCCCCATTTTACAAACTTTCTTGCCATGGTTGTTAAGTGAATCACTACAGTTGTTGAGTTAGAAACAGTTGTTGAGGAAAGAAGGAAGGAAGGGAGGGAGGAATTAAGGAAGGAAGGAATGAATTAAGGAAGGAAGGGAGGGAGGGAAAGAGGGAAGGAGGGAAGGAGGGAAGGGGGGAGGGAGGGATGGAGGGAAGGAGGGGAGAGGGAGGGGGAGGAGGATATGGGAATGACCTTTTAAAGATACTTTAGGACTTTTCTTGTCACATCTGTTAAGTGAATCACTGCAGCTCTCAAGTTAGAAACATGGTTGTTAAGTGAATCTGGTTTCCCCACTGACTTTCCTTGTCAGAAGGTCGCAAACTGTGATCGCTTGACTTTGGGACACAGCAACGGTCATAAATCTGAAGCAGTAGCCAAGTGTCTGATGCTGGGCTTTTTTTTCTGGCAGCCAGCAAACACTCTGCTGCCCATTGGGAGACTAAGGAGACTATGATAGATCTATCTTGGACTTATAAGTCCTCATCAGTTAGCCACACCCTCATCCCATGTATCCTCCCTGTAAAGGTACAGTATTTGTTGTTGTTTTTTTCCTTTCCTTTTCATAGGCTTTATGTTTATTTCTCTTTAGCCAGGTTCTTCCTACGTAAACCAAGATTTTTATGGAACCCTAATTCAGTGAAATCACAATCCACTAGTTTCTAGGCTTTTTTTTTCTGGCAGCCAGCAAACACTCTGCTGCCCATTGGGAGACTAGGGAGACTAAGATAGATCTATTTTGGACTTATAAGTCCTCATCAGTTAGACACACCCTGTTTGTATTAAAACGGTTCATTTGGCCATCTGTTTTCTAATCCTTTCTTCCGTTGGTGGGGGGGATTTAATCTATCTGGATTGGCCGTCTCTTCGAAAATGGGGAAAGAATCTGATTTTCCCCCCAATCCATTTTTCCACCTGCACAGAAGCACCAGAGAGTTATGGAAGGCGCTGGCCACAGACCCCTATGCTAACCTGAAGATCATGAAGCCCCTCCTCAAAAGGCTTCAGGATCAAGACCCCAGCACCAAAGCCAAAGAAACAGCAAGTCTACCATGCCCACGCAGCTCTGCTTTCCTTAAATCTAGAGGTGGGCCACGCCTGAGGAAAGGGGGAAGGGGCTGAGCAGAAGAGTCAGCCTCGGGGGGTCTCCTCATCAAGAGCAGGCATGCCCTGGTTGGTGGGAGGCAGTGGGCAAACTGGTGGGGGCTGAAATTATTTAATTCGTTTTTAATTCATTTTAAATTTTTTGTATTTATGTGTTTTATCTTGTGGCTGTTCACTGCCCTGAGTCCTTCGGGAGAAGGGCGGTATAGGAATTTAATCAAAAAAAAAAAAAAATTGGAGCAAAATTTGGCATAAGCCCCCACCCCGCAAAATGCACCACTGAAAGTAGAGGCATCTGTGGGCTTCCTCGCCAGAACAGCTTTGATATTCATCCATCCATCCTTCCATCGTTCCATCTATCCATCCAGTCATTCATCCATCCATCGGTTCATCTATTCATTAATCCATTCATTTATTTATTCATTTATCCATTTATTGCTTTGTTTATTCGTTCCTTTATTCATCCATTCACGCATGTATTTATTGATTCCTTCATTCATTTCTTATTTCTTACAGAAATAATTAAAAAAGAGGAGGGGAAACCAGTTTGTCGTGATTTGGTTGACTTTCGTCAGGAAAATATTTCAACAGGAGAGGAATTAGATGGACCGCCTTCAATGCATGGATGTCCGCAGCAAGATGCCTAAGGAGGAAATGAAGGGACCGGAGAGTTTCCTTCGCTACACTCTTCTCTGGGTGACAAGCGCAGTTGATGACCAGCATGAAAACTGGCCCTGAGATGTTCTTCTGGAGGAAGCAGGGAAAGGAACGAGCAATTAAACACGGTCACTGGAGTTCTCTGAGTCTCGCAGTGATCATGACAAACACAAGAGAAGCCACAGAGCATAGAAGAAGAGGGTTGAAAAGGAACTTGGAGGTCTTCCATTCCAACCCCCTGCTCAAGCAGAAGACCCTAGACTATGCTGGACAAATGGCTGCCTGGTCTCTTCTTGAAAAGCTCCAGTGATGGAGCAGCCACAACTTCTGGAGGCAAGTCGTTCCAAGGATGAATTGTTCTCACAGTCAGGAAATTTCTCCTTAGTTCCAGGTTGTTTCTCTCCTTCATCAGTTCCCATCTGTTTCCTCTTGTTCTGCTTTGAGATCTTCTCCAAGAGGATCTACTTGATCCTTCAGATCTTCCAGGGGTGCACCCATCTTTGTAGAAGAGACACCACTCTAGCTGAGTCCATCCTGTTCCTGATGATTGTCTTCTTCTCCTTCTTCTGTCCTTCCCAGCCTTGAAGACTTCCCAGAGAGTGAGGCCACACCTGCTACTACCTTGGAAGCCACTCCCTTCCTGGCCCCCATCTCTTACCTCCAAGGGGTGCTGAAGAACATATCCCAGTCCTCTCACGCTAAAGATCTGGATGAGAGGATACGGCTGAATCATCCATTCCAGGAGAACCTTGAGAATGTCTTGCGTCATAAAGAAGTCTCCAACCTCCGGGTGATACAGCAGCTGAGGAAGAAGAGTGGAGATACGGAGCATTAACCAAGCCAAGGACGGGAACTGCCCTGAGAGCCTCGACTAAAGATGCCACTTTCAGCCATTACGGGGAGAGAAAAAGAAAATAAACACAGTCCTCGGTTAGTGACCGCTGAAAGTCACAACGGCACTGACAAAAGGGATACGTCCGTTTTTCAGAATTATGACCATGGTAGCATCATCATGGTCATGTGATCAAAATTTGGGTACTTGCCGGTCCATATTTATGACAGTCGCAGTGTTTCGAGGTTACGTGATCCCTTTTGTGACCGTCTGATAGGCCAAGTTAATGGGGAAACCAGATTCACTAATTCATCAGATTGACCACCGTAAGAACTGCACTGCAGCGATTCACTTAACAACTGTGGCAAGGAAGGGCAAACAATGAGGCAAAACTTGCTTAAGAACTTTCGCTTAGCAACAGAAATTTGGGGCTCAGTTGTGGTCGTATATCGAGGACAACTTTTAGACGGAAATCACTGAAAGATCTGGTTTATCCTAAGTATTCGACCACGGCATTGGCTTAAGGACTGCTGAAGTCACTTAGTGACCACTGGAGGTTCTATGACAGTCATATGTCGAGGACTACAGTATGGCAAAAGGTAATGTAAATGATAGTTGTAAGAATACAAAACTGCCTATAATGCAAAGAGTAAAAGGAAATTGTGGTCATTGAATCTTCCTTCCTTCCTTCCTCCCTCCCTCCCTTCTTTTCCCTCCCTCCCTCCCTCCCTCCCTTCTTTTCCCTCTTTCCCACCTTCCCCACCAACAACTTCTGGAGGGAAGCCCTTCCACCGATTAACAGACTAGCAGAAGACCTTGGAGACCCCCTGCTCAAGCAGTAGACCCTCTACAACAGGCACCCTCAAACTACTGCCCACGGGCAAAGAATACGGCCTGCGTCGTGGTGTGATTAAGCCCCGCCCCTTGCCCTGCCCCTAACTGCCTTATCTTCCAGCGAGCCAGCTGTAAGGCCAGCTGAGGGCCAGCTGAGGGGTGATCTCGCCGGTGCAGCCTGGAAAAGCAGCTGTGGGCTTGTAAGGTACTCCTTCGAACCGCCGCACCCCGCCGCAGGGAGGCGGAACCATTGAGGTGGTACCGCCCCAGGCGCCTGATGGATCCTGATAGGTTCCAGACGGAGCTTGGGCCATTTCCTGAGGCTCTGGCACACGGCTCGACTGAGGAGCTGGTGGCCACCTGGGATAGGGTGGCCGCTGGAGCTTTGGATCGGGTTGTGCCTTTGCGGCCTCTGACCCGGCGTCGATCTTGCCTGGCTCCTTGGTTCACCGAAGAGCTGAGGGAGATGAAGCGCCGGAAAAGACGCCTGGAGAGTGGTTGGAGGGCCAGCCATTCTGAATCTGACCGAACACTGGTAAGGTCTCATATTAAGACCTACCTGGTGGCAATAAAAGTGGCGAAGTATAACTATTTTGCCACTTTTATTGCATCATCAGATAATCGCCCGGCCGCCCTGTTTAGGGTGACCCGCTCCCTGCTCCACCAGGAAGCGCGGGAGGACCCCTTGGAGGGTAGAGCCGAGGATTTTGTACAGTGTCTGTATGACAAAATCACTCAGATTCAGGAACACCTGGACTCTGACTGGGTAGATTCAGCGGGGAGGACAGAGGCAGGTCTTGTGAGTATTATCTGGGAAGAGTTTGATTCTGTGACGCCCGAAGACGTGGACAGGATACTGGGCAGACTGAGCGCAGCCACATGTTTATTGGACCCGTATCCCTCCTGGTTGGTGCTGGCCTCTCGGGAGGTTACACGAGGCTGCCTCCAGGGGATTATAAATGCTTCCTTGAGAGAGGGTGTCTTCCCTGCTGCCTTGAAAGAGGCGGTGGTGAGGCCTCTCCTCAAGAAGCCTTCCCTGGACCCGGCAGTGTTGGCAAATTATCGTCCAGTCTCCAACCTTTGCTTCGTTGTGAAGGTTGTTGAGAGTGTGGTAGCGCGACAGCTCCCCCAGTACCTGGATGAATCGTCGTATCTGGATCCGTTCCAGTCGGGCTTCAGGCCTGGGTACAGCACGGAAACGGCATTGGTCGCGTTGGTTGATGATCTCTGGAGGGCTCGGGACAGGGGTTGCTCCTCTGTCCTGGTCCTATTAGACCTCTCAGCGGCTTTTGATACCATCGACCATGGTATCATGCTGCACCGGCTAGAGGAGTTGGGGGTGGGGGGCACCATTCTACGGTGGTTCTCCTCCTTTCTCTCTGACCGGTCGCAGTCTGTGTTGACAGGGGGGCAGAGGTCGACCCCGAGGCCCTTGTATGTGGGGTGCCACAGGGGTCGGTCCTCTCGCCCCTTCTGTTCAACATTTATGTGAAGCCGCTGGGTGAGATCATCCGTGGTTTCGGGGTGAAGTACCACCAGTACGCTGATGATACTCAGCTGTACATCTCCACCCCGGACCACCCCAATGATGCCCTTGAAGTGATGTCCCAGTGCCTGGAAGCCGTGCGGATCTGGATGGGGAGAAACAGACTCAGGCTCAACCCATCCAAGACCGAGTGGCTGTGGTTTCCGACATCCCGATATAGTCAGTTAGTGCCATCACTGACTATTGGGGGCGAGTCATTGGCCCCCATGGAGAGGGTTCGCAACTTGGGTGTCCTCCTGGACTCACGGCTGTCTTTAGAAGAGCACATGACGGCCGTGGCCAGGGGGACTTTTTATCAGGTCCGCCTGATTCGCCAGTTGCATCCCTTTCTAGATCGGGACTCGTTAAACACGGTCACTCATGCTCTCGTTACTTCCCGCTTGGACTACTGCAATGCTCTCTACATGGGGCTCCCCTTGAGGAGCAGCTGGAGGCTCCAGCTGGTCCAGAATGCGGCTGCGCGGGTGGTTATGGGAGCGACATGGCGCTCCCATGTGACCCCCCTCCTGCGCGAGCTGCACTGGCTCCCTGTGGTCTTCCGGGTGCGCTTCAAGGTTTTGGTTACCACCTTCAGAGCGCTCCATGGCATCGGACCAGGGTATTTACGAGACCGCCTTCTGCCACCAATAACCTCTCACTGACCAGTACTCTCCCATAGAGAGGGGCTCCTCAGGGTGCCGTCGGCCAAACAGTGTCGACTGGCAGCCCCCAGGGGGAGAGCCTTCTCTGTGGGGGCACCTACCATCTGGAACGAGCTCCCCCCAGAGATACGGAGGATCCCGGACCTGCGCACGTTTCGGCGTGCTCTCAAAACTTTTCTATTTCAGCAAGCTGGCCTGGCCTAACTCCCCTCTTTTAAATTTTTAAATTTTTAAATTTTTTAATTCGTGATTTTATAAATTGGGTGTTTTAATCTGTGTTTCGGCCGAAATATTTAATAATTTTAAGGGATTTTTAATATTTGTATTATCTGTATTTTATCTTGGCTGTTCACCGCCCTGAGTCCTTCGGGAGTAGGGCGGTATAGAAATTTGATTAATAAATAAATAATAAATAATAAATTAAAAGTCTTTAAAAACAATTTAAACGGGGGCTTAGAAGGAGAGGAGCCAGAAAATGGACAGTTAAATTGGCCACGCCCACCCAGTCACATGACCACCTAGCCATGCCCACCCACCCAGTCCGGTCCCCCAACAGTCTGAGGGACTGTGAATCGGCCCCCTCTTTAAACCGTTGGAGGACCCCTGCTCTACAACGTCAGACAAATGGCTGTCCAGAATATTGGGGTGCACCCCAAGGTCTCCTCACCCCCGAGAAGAAAACCTTCCCGATGGTCTTCTCTCTTAGATCGGGACGGGGCAGGTAGGTGTTGGCCTCTCTGAACATCACCTTCAGCTCCAGTTTAGAGTAGCTGAATAAGTTCCTAAAAGAGGAAACATGGAGAGCTCAGACAAGATCTGCTGGTTAGGGAGAAGAAAATCACCAAGCTAGAGAAATCATGATCTGAATTCTATTACTCAATGAATTACTCCATTTAGAGAATTTCTCACCCTCCCTCTCTTTCTCTCTCTTTCCTCTCTCTCTCTCCCTCTCCCCTCCCTCTCCCTCTCTCTCTCCCCCTCCCAGTTCCTCTCTTTCTCTCTCCCTCTCCCCTCCCCTCCCTCTCCCACCCGCTGCCACTTGTAGCCAAGCTCTTTTGTCTTTTAATTTCTTACAGGACCAGGAAGAAAATGGCTTCGAACAAACCATCAGGAGTCACCATCATGTCCCAGCATCTAACCTTCTCCAACTGACTGAACTCCTCCCGATAGCCGGCACATAATATTACATTTTTGATGGCTTGCACTGCATTGCTAAATCAAAGAAAGGAGGAAGAGTTGGTGCCAATCATTCAGCCGAGGCCCCCTGCAAAGCCCAGGCTTGCGCTGACACCGATCGGCCTCCCGCTGCTGTTCAGGATAGCACTTGGCGGCTTGTGCAGCAACCACAAAACACAATGCAAAACAAACAAGCAACAGCAACAAATCGGCCTCCCATTTTCTCTTCCCCCTCAAATAATAGAGTGGATTATTAGAGCTCACGCTGGCTTGGTTAATTCCACGTTTCCTTGGCCTGCATCACCAAGAATGGGACAAAGTTCACTTTACGACTGTTTCCCTCAGCAGCAGAAATTTGGTGCTCCGTTGTAGTCTTAAATCAACTTGGGGAAAACCTGAGGTTTTCATGTCCTCATGAACATGAGGTTCATGAGGACTTCCTTGACGGGTCTGCCTTTTAGCGGCTTCTTGCTCTCCCACAAATTTCGGAAACATTCGTCAGAGAGTTCTGAGAAGAAGAGACAGACAGAGATTGATGGGCAATTTGATGGGACAAGTCTTCTCAAAGCGAAGAGAGAAAAAAATGTGCTTAGACTAGACTGATCCTGAGGGAAGGGTCAAACGTGTCATAACTCTCGAGTCCCTGATCTTCATGTTCTTAGACAACCGTCTTGAGGAGGAACTTTGAACTCCATATATGGAATTGGAATTTTTTCCAATTCCATATATGGAGGAGGGGGTCAAAGTATTTTCCAAAGCAGCAGAAGGCAGAAAGAGAAGTAACGGATGAAAGCTACTCATGGAGAGAAGCAGCCTGGAATTAAGGAGAAACTTCCTAACAGTGAGGACAATCAACCAGTGGAACTTCTTGCCACCAGAAGTTGTGAGTGCTTCATCACTGGAGGCTTTTAAGAAGAGACTGGATAGGCATTTGTCTGGGATTGTGTAGCATCTCCTTCTTGAGCAGGAGGTTGGACTAGAAGACCTTCAAGGTCCCTTCTGGCTGTGTTCTGATAGATAGATTGATTGGTAGTGTGGGATGGGCTGATGTGATGGGACAAGGTGGTTCCATAGGTAGCCCAGCCCTGTAGCGTCTATACCTGGATATGAAGGCAGGACGGCGTCTGGAGTGGGTTTACTCCCCTGAGGCCTTTCCCTCTTGGGCCTCCCTGGAAAGGGAGGGGGCTCTTTCAGGCCAGGCTTGCTCTCTGTTTGAGGAGGCCTTGGAGGCGTCCTGACTGTAGTTCTCTGTGCCAAATCAGGCAGCAATTGAACTGGGGAAGATGTCACAATCAGAGGCAAGGCCTCCATGGTTCGCTGAGTGGCTGAGGAACTGGATGGCTGGGAGCCAGAGAAGAGGACTTCCTGGTTGTCCCGCTGATGCAGGTCATTATTCCTAATTGGTGACTCTGACTCCTTGCTGTCCTTCTTCTTCAGGAAGGGAAGCTTTTTCAGCCTATGATCCATCCTGTTGTGAAGAGTGAGTGTTGGAACTGGAGTAGAGTAGAGTAGAGTAGAGTAGAGTAGAGTAGAGTAGAGTAGAGTAGAACAGAACAGAACAGAACAGAACAGAACAGAATAGAATAGAACAGAACAGAATGAGCTGGAAGGGATCTTGGAGGGCTTCTATTCCAGCCCCCTGTTCAAGCAGGAGAACATATAGCATTTCAGATAAGTGGCTGTCTAGTTTCCACTCTAGGGATTCACTTAACAACGGTGGCAAGAAAGGTTGTAAAATGGGGCAAAACTCACTTAAGGACCATCTCGCTTAGCAACCTCAATTTTGGCCTAGATTGTAATGGGAAGTCAAGGGTTGCCTGCGTTTCAGTTTCCTTGCAGACCATCCAGAATCTCTTCCTTTGTGAGATGGACAATCCTTTCACTTAGATGAAGAAAGAAAGAAAGATTGTTTTGAAGGGGGCGATTTTGATGATTCAATGCAGCTTCTGGTTTCAGAGCTGAGTTTGCTTCAGTTGCTTTAAACACCGGCAGCTCTTTAAATTTCGAGTTTCTTGGCCTCTTCAGCTTTGAACAACCTTCATGGCATCAGATCTCCCTACCGTCAGTTTTGCACCTAACCATTCCTTCTTTCTCACGGGGTTACACGGCACATCTGCTCTTTCTCCAGAGATTTGAGCTGCCATTCACTTGCTGAACGTTTTCTGGATTGGACACAAATAGTCTCATTACTGGAAGAGACTATAGACATGAAATAAACGATAATAAGTCAAACAACAATATGAGATCGTGTTATGTTCAGGGTCCCAGCGTCTGTGGGAAATATACCCTATTAATAATGTCTTTGTGTATTTTGAATGCCTTCACTGAACATAATTATCTGCTGTTTCCACGAGTCACAGCTATTGTCTTAATCAGTTAAACTTTGAACTGAGTAGAATTCTCCAATTATTTCAGAATAAGAGAGTTGGAAGGGACCTTGGAGGTCTTCTAGTCCAACCCCTAGCTCAGGCAGCTGACCCTACAATCATCTCAGACCAATCTCTTCTGAAAAGCTCCCAGTGTTGGAGTTTCAACTTCAGATTCAACTTCTGGAGGCAAGTTGTCCCACTGGGTGAATGTTCTAACTGTCAGGAAATCTCTCCTTAGTTCTAGGTTGCTTCTCTCCTTGATGAGTTTCCACCCGTTGCTTCTTCTCCCGCCCCCTTCTTCTTTGGGGCAGCCCCTGAGATATTGGAAGACTGCTATCCTGTCTCCCCTAGTCCTTCTCTTCATCGAACTAGACATAGCCGCCCTGAGTCTTTGGAGAGGGGCGGCATATAAACTTAATTAATTAAATTAAATTAAATTACCCAGTTCCTGCAACCGTTCTTCATATGTTTTCGCCTCCAGTGGTATTAAGACTTCACGGGCTCTTGATTCTCTCCCTCTGTTTACGCAGCCCAGAACTGTGTTGGCTTTTTTGGCAGCTGCTGCACACGGCTGGCTCGTATCTAAATGGTTGTCCACTAGGACTCCAAGATCCCTCTCACAGTCACCACTATTGAGCAAGGGACCACATCTACGGTACCTGTGCATTTGGTTTTTCTTCCCTAAAAGTAGAACCTGGCTGCGTTCGTAGAACTCTTGAATTTCATTTTGTTAGATAGCGCCAGGGCCGGATTTTCCTATAGGCTAACTAGGCTTCAGCCTAGGGCCTCAAGATCAAGAGGGGCCTACATTCAAATTGTTAGCAAAATTAAAATTACACTTTCACTATAGGTGAAAGGGCCTCATAAGTGGAATAGCCTAGGGCCTCTTTTCATCTAAATCCGGCCCTGGATAGCGCCCAATGTTCAAGTCTGTCAAAATCCTTCCGTATCTTGAGCCTATCTGCTGGAGTGTTGCTATTCCTGCCAGCTTGGTGTCATCTGCAAATTTGATGAGTTCCCCATCTCTCCCCTCCCCATCTCTCCCACCAAGACATCAGTGACTGTCTGATAGGCCAAGTCAATGGGGAAACCGGATTCACTTAAGAACCGCATGACTAACTTAACAACTGCAGGTCGTACAGTGGGGCAAAACTTGCTGAAGAACTGTTTCTAGCAACAGAAATTTGGGGCTCAGTTGTGGTCGTAAGACGAGGACAATCTATAGAAGGAAATCACTGAAACATCTTGTTTATCCTAAGTATTCGACCACGGCATTGGCTTAAGGACTGCTGTGATCACTTAGTGACCACTGGAGGTTCTATGACGGTCATATGTCGAGGACTATACTATGGGAAAAGGTAGTGTAAATGACAGTTGTAAAAATACAAAACTGCCTATAATGCAAAGAGTAAAAGGAATTTGGGGTCATTGAGTCTTCCTTCCTCCCTTCCTCCCATCCGCCCTCCCTCCCTCTGCTTCCTTCCTCCCTCCCTCCCTCCCTCCCTCCCTCCCTCCCTCCCTCTGCTTCCTTCCTTTATTCCTCCCTTCCTCCCTCCCTTTGCTTCCTTCCTTCCTCCCGCCCTTCCTTCCTTCCTTCCTTACTTCCTCCCTCCCTACCCATCAACAACTTCTGGAGGGGACTTCCGGTTTCCTCGTCTTCGGCGACGATGGTGCCTTTTTAAGCACCGCCAGCCCAGCCGCTCGTAGAGCCGCTTCTCGATCGTGAAGTGGCTTGAAAGCTTCAAAATCCTCAGGATTCTTGAAGAAGAGGCAGCAGGGTACAGGTCGAGCCCCTGCAACCCCCCCCCCCAGGGAATTGTTTCTGGGGAGGAAACAGGCGCGGCTCCCTCCCAACCTGCTGAGACTCCGGGCGGCGTGGGACGTCTCTGCTTTCGCAGAACAAGCCGGCTGCAGGAAACTTCAAAAGAGAAAGGAAACAACCCAAACAAGCAGCCAAAATCTACTTGAACCCTGAAATTCTGAACTGCAAGTATTAGCACTTTGCTGATCTTTTATATTGAAGGGAAAACTTCTGAATGAGTGAAAGTGACTGGAAAAAATATGGCGCTCAGCATTAGAGTAAATGAATCAGCGAGTGTGGATTGGTAAGTCATCTTGCTTTGTTACAAAGTTAATAAGTTGCTACAAAGTTGCTCCGGCTGTAACAGGAATAAGAGGAAAATCTCTCCCTTTTACTTGACTTTGCTTCATTACAGTTTTGCCCTGATTAAATCTGGGGGACCTTTTTAGAAGGCTTTGTGGAGGTGGCAGAAGAAGCGAAACCTCCCTCTTTAGAAAAGCTAGCCTACGTGGCAGGATGGCTTCAAAGAAGCAGGAAGGCAAAACAGGGGGGGATCCCCCACACGCAAACAGGACACGCAGCCACAAGCTCAGAAAAAAGATTTTGATATGGGAGATTTAAAAGAATTTATTTCAAAAATCCTGGATGACAAATTTCAAAAAGCTCAACAGGAAATAGATGATAAAATAAATAAAATAGATGATAAAATCCCAAAGTCTCAACAGGAAATTATGCAGGAAATGCAGCAGAACCAAAAGAAGGTGACCAAAAAAATAACAGATGTGGCGTCTGGCCTGGCAGGATTTATTATGAAAGTTGAGTCAAAAGTGGATGAATTTAAATCAGAAGTTAATGCCAAGATGAAAAATAATGATCACAAATTTTTGGATGTTGATGATAAGATGCAGAGAGTTGAGAACGAGATTGTCATGATGCAATTCCGGGCAATGGAATTCGCTATACGGCTTCGAGGAATTAGAGAAGAGGAGAGACAAGATTTGAGACAGGTCTGTGCTGAAGCCCTAGCTGTGATCTTAAAAATTAATCCTGATATGGTTTTCTGTAAAATAGACAAAATTTACAGAGTCAATTCTTGGGTGGCCAGACAAAGACAATTGCCTAGAGATGTGGTCATATATTTTACAGACAGAGCAATAAGAAATGATATCCTGCAAAAATCTTTTCTTACTTCTGTGCAAGTGGGCGGATCGAAGATCACAGTTTACAAGGAGCTTCCACCTAAGATGTTGAAATCCAGAAAAGACTTTGGCTTTCTTGTTAAAGAATTGCAGAATAATCAGATCCCATTTCGTTGGGACGCTCCAACTGGCATAATTTTGAGATATAAGGGAGAGAAACACCGTTTGAATACTGTGGAGAAGGCGGAGCAATTTTATACTGATATCTTTAAAGAAAGAACACCATCCCCACGTACATCTACAGTTTTGGAGATTAAGGAGAGTGATAAGAAGCAACTTCAAGAACCGCAACAACAATCTAAGCAGGAATCAGAGGAGTTGAAGGGCGCTGAAGGAGGTTTCCTGGATGAGCCTTTGCTGAAACCTTCTCCAATCTTGGAGCCGGCTTGGATGGCTGAAGTCAAGGACCAGCGTATAACCCGAGCAAAATCCAAGCAACTTAAAGAAAAGTTACAGCAGGAAAGACAAGATGAAAAGACTGGGGCCGTGGGGAAGGCAGGACAGAAGATTTCGGATGAAATCCGATTATTCTGTTCTCTGCTCCAGAAAGAGAATAATGATGATTAAATGTTTATCTTGGAATGTGAATGGGTTGAATGCAACACAGAAAAGGAAGAAAGTATTTGCATATTTAAAACAACATAATAATGATATAATCTGTTTACAAGAAACGCATATTACAGTTCAAGATCAAAACTATTTGAAAAATTCCAAATTAGGAACACATTTTATATCTTCAACTAACCAAAAAAAGAATGGTGTGGTTATTTATGTAAATAAAAAATTAACAGCCAAACTTATAGAAGCTGATCAAGATGGCAGGTTTGTAGCAATTGAATTACTTTCTGCTAATAGTCAAATTCTTTTGATAGGAATTTATGCTCCCAATCAACAACAGGACTATTTTTATAAAATGCTACATACTAAAATACTACAATGGGATTATAGATCTATTTTAATTATGGGAGATTGGAATGGAGTAATTGATTCTAAATTAGATAAAAAGACTTTGGCGAAGTCAAGGATTAGATTACCACAGACCTTTTTTGATATGAAAGAAGACTTGGAATTAAAAGATATTTGGAGAATACATAACCCAAAAGAACTGGATTATACTTTCTTTTCTGATAGACATAGATCCTTCTCTAGGATTGATTTCATTTTGTTGTCAGATGACTTACTTGTTAGGACAAAAAGAACAAAGATTCTGCCAAGAACTTTGACTGATCATAGCCCAGTGTGGATAGAAATTGAGACATGCAAGACTGAGAGACGCTCTTGGAGATTAAATGAAAACTTGTTCAGATATGAAAAAAATATAATAGAACTTAAAAAGTATTTGAAAGAGTTTTTTGAAATGAATTTGAATAAAGGCACCCCAATGGAAATTGTGTGGGACGCAAGCAAAGCTTACATGAGAGGGGTGCTTATTCATATGAACTCTAAACATAGATTGACCCAACAAAAGAAAAGACTTGAATTGGAAGCAGAAATAAAGAACAAAGAACAGTTACTTATCAAAAACCCAACAGATGAAAGAATACGTGGTGTCATAAAACTTTTGAAAGATCAATTCCAAATGCTTATAGCGGAACAAGTTGCAACAAATCTACAATATGTGAAGTATAATACATTCTGCAACGCCAATAAACCGGGCAGGTGGTTGGCCTACACATTGAGGAAGAAACAGAGCATCCGGACTATTGATAGTATTGATATCGGAGGAAAAGAAGTTTTTCAACAGAAATTAATAAAAGAAGCCTTTCTTGAATATTACACTAAACTATATGCCAGAGAGGAGGTGCAGAATGGACTTATAGAAAAATACTTAGACAACAAAAGAGTTACAAAAATTACTGAGCAACAAAAGGAAAGAATGAATTATCCTATAACAGAGGAGGAGATAATAGCAGCAATAAAACAATTAAAAACAGCTAAAGCTCTTGGAACGGATGGTCTGACTGCAGTGTACTATAAAACTTTGCAGGCAGAAATGGTGGAACAACTTAGACTTATTTTGTAATATACAACAAGGGGGAAAAGTACCCCCATCATGGACTACAGCTTATATTTCTTTGATACCAAAAGAACAAGGTGGTCCCAAAAAACCAGAGAATTACAGACCAATATCTCTTTTGAATACGGATTATAAAATTTATGCAAAAGTACTAGCCAACAGATTGATGCCAGTAATTCAAAAGGTGATTCATGATGATCAAGCGGGATTTATTGAGGGTAGGCACATGAATGACAATGTAAGGCAAGTAATAGACTTATTGGAATATCTTGAGAAGAATAAACAGATCCCTGCAGTGCTGGTTTTTCTGAATGCAGAGAAGGCCTTTGATAAAGTGGACTGGAATTTTCTACTCAAGACTTTAAAAAGGATGGACTTTGGGGACCAATTTATACAGGCGGTCTCAGCAATTTATCAAGATCAAAAGGCACAGATTATTATTAATGGAAGTTTGACAACAGAGTTTAAAATCGAAAAAGGAACAAGACAGGGATGTCCGTTGTCCCCATTGTTGTTTATTTTAACACTAGAAGTCTTGTTAAACACAATAAGGGACTCTAATACCTTGAAAGGTATAATGATAAGGCAAGAGGATTATAGAATAAAGGCATTTGCAGATGATCTGGTTGTTACCCTAACACAGCCAATGGAATCAATAATCCAGATGAAGGACATTATACAAGACTATGGTAAAGTTTCAGGTTTTAGATTGAACCAGAAAAAAACTAAGATGGTAGTCAAAAATATAACACAAGATCGTAAACTTGAGCTTGAAAGGAGGGCAGGTTTTGAGATTGTACCAAAGGTAAAATATCTAGGAGTTCAGGTTGCAGAATCAAATATGAAATTGTTTCAAAATAATTATGAGGTGTTGTGGCGAGAGGTGCAAAAAGATATGGAGACTTGGAAAAAACTGCAGCTGTCTTTACTTGGAAGAATAGCAGCAGTTAAGATGAATATTTTGCCAAGATTTCTTTTTTTGTTTCAAATGATTCCGGTGCTCAAAAATGATAAACAACTAAAAGTATGGCAAACTGGAGTGAACAAGTTTGTCTGGAACGAGAAAAAACCAAGAGTAAAATTGAAAATTATGCAAGACGTTCCAGAAAGGGGAGGTCTCAAACTTCCAAACCTACAGTTATATTATGATGCAGCAGCTTTGACTTTAGCAAGTGATTGGTTTGGAGGAAAAAAGACTGGAATATTAAATGCAGAAAGTTTTGATTTGGAACTTGGATGGCACGCCTACTTATTTTATGATAGTAAAGTGGATAAAGTATTCAAAAGCCATATACTTAGAGATTCTTTGTTGAGAGTTTGGAAGAAGCACCGAATCAATTGGGATTATAAAATACCGCTATGGCTGGATCTTGGTCATACTTTGTGGAATACAAATATAATGTCACTCGGGGGGTTTTTATATAAAGAGGTTCTTTTTACAGATGCGGGCAGATGGCAGCTGAAGACCTTACAGACATTGTTGGCTGAAGGGATTAATCTAACTTGGTTACAATATAATCAATTGCAATTGAGATGGAAAGAGGACCAAAAAACTGGTATTATGGAGTATGAGGAAGAATTGGTCAGACATATAAAAGAGAAAGGTCCAATGCATATTAAAAGACTTTATAATGTTCTGTTAGAAAGGGATTCAGAAACTGAACTAGTTAAAGATTGTATGATTAAGTGGGCACAAAATTTTGAGGAACCAGTGATGTTGGAAACATGGGAAAAAATTTGGGTTCAGAATGTTAAATTTACACAGTCGCAGAATTTGAGGGAAAATTTTTATAAAATGTTTTACAGATGGCATTTAGACCCCAAAAAATTGTCGTGTATGTACCCTAATGTGCAGCCTAAATGTTGGAGATGTGATTGTCTAGATGCTACATATTATCACGTTTGGTGGACCTGTAAGAAAGTTAAGGCCTTTTGGATAAAAATTTGGTGGGTCATGCAAAATGTTTTGAAGAAAAAAATTCAATTTTCTCCACAATTGTTTTTATTGGGTATAGCTAAGGGTTTTACATTGGGTGAAACAAAACTGATATTGCATATGATAACAGCAGCAAGATTGTTGATAGTTAAATACTGGAAAAATGAAGCGCTGCCTACGATTGAGGAATGGACTTTGAAGATGGCCAGTTTTGCAGAGATGGCGAAGATTTCAGCATATCTAAAAGATTGTTCACAAGAGACTTATGAATGGGAATGGAAGAGGTGGATAGATTATGTTCAGAACAAATATCAAACTAGGAAGTATCAAATAGCTTTTATTTGAGAATGTTATATTAAGATAGAAATATTTTAAGGTAATGAGGATGAAAATTTATTTGAAAATGTTATATTAAGAAAGAAATAGGTTAATGTAATGAAGATGAAAATTTTTAAGGGGGAGGGAGGGGTTCAAGTTTTATATACAAATGAGGGTTTTTCCTTCTACTTGATATGAGTATACTGTGTGGAAGTCTGGGGGAGAGGGGAGGGTTAGGGTGGGTTAGGGAGGTTGGGAAGTTTGGGGTGGGATGAGGGGAGAAAAAAGGGGTGAAAATGTAATTGTAAAACTTTTGCAATAAAAAAAAAACAAAAAACAACTTCTGGAGGGAAGCCATTCCACCGAATAACAGAATAGCAGAAGACCTTGGAGACCCCCTGCTCAAGCAGCAGACCCTCTACAACAGGCACCCTCAAACTACGGCCCACGGGCAAAGAATACGGCTCGCGGAGTGGTGTGATTAAGCCCCGCCCCTTGCCCCACCCCTAACTGCCTTATCTTCCAGCGAGCCAGCTGTAAGGCCAGCTGAGGGCCAGCTGAGGGGTGATCTCGCCGGTGCAGCCTGGAAAAGCAGCTCTGGGCTTGTCAAGTACTCTTTTAAATTAAAAGTCTTTAAAAACAATTTAAACGGGGGCTTAGGAAGGAGAAAGGCAAAAAAAATGAATCGGCCCCCTGTTTAAAACGTTGGAGGACCCCTGCTCTACAACGTCAGACAAATGGCTGTCCAGAATATTGGGGTGCATCCCAAGGTCTCCTCACCTCTGAGAAGAAAACCTTCCCGATGGTCTTCTCTCTTAGATCGGGACGGGGCAGGTAGGTGTTGGCCTCTCTGAACATCACCTTGAGCTCCAGTTTAGAGAAGCTGACTAAATTCCCAAAAGAGGAAACATGGAGAGCTCAGACGAGATCTGCTGGTTAGGGAGAAAAAAACAAGCTAGAGAAATCATGATGTGAATTCAATTACTCAATGAATTACTCCATTTAGAGAATTTCTCAACCTCCCTCTCACCTCCCACTCTCTCTCACCCTCCCTCTCTCTTTTTCACTCTTCCCTTCCCTCCCTTTCTTCCCCTCTAACCTTTCCTCTCCCTCACTTTCGCCTTCTGTGTCTCCCTACCTCCTTCTTTCTCTCCCTCTCCCCTCCCTCTCCTCTCTCTCTCACCTCTCTCTCACACACACCTTCTCTCTCTCTCTCCTCCTCCCTCCCTCTCTCCCTCCATCTCTCCATTTCTCTCTCTTCTCCCACCCCTCTCTTTCTCTCATAAAGATGGCCTGGGTACCATCTGCAGAATTCTAATTTTATCAAAATGTTTAGAAAGTTCAGCAACAACTGTGTTGTGCTGATCTGAAACAGTGGGTAAGCTTGCAGATGATCCTTGAGCCCTTCTAGAGAGCTGGAGAAGTGCCAGAGGAGGTGGAAGAGAAGGAAGGTTGCCCCTCTCTTCAGCTTCACCAAACCAGGTGTCCGCCTAGAAAATCTACATCCTATCTAGCAAAATGATCTAGATTGGTCATCTAGATTGGTGTTGCTTGATCTCAGACACTTTAAGATGTGTGGACTTCACCACTGCTGGCCTGAGAAGTCCAGAAGGAGCTGCTAAGATTGAACAACTCTGGTCTAGATCAGGATTTCTCAACCTTGGCAACTTTAAGAGGTGAGGACTTCAACTCCCAGAACTCTCCAGCCAGCATACTGGAGTTGGGGTCCCCATCTTTGGGGCAACCATGACCTGGATGATTGATCATCTCCATGGACATTGAACTGGGAATAGGTGTGCTCTGAACCTGTGTGTTCTCCTTCAAGAAGCTTCTGCATGGCTATTCTGCTATTGGAGGGACTAACCTGTCTCTCTTCCTTCGTAGGACGACATCGAATTGCGGAATAACTCCATCACCATTTTTGGCATGCTCCTGAAAGGACTGAAGGAGATACAGAACAGTAATATGGTCGAAAACATCCTGAACAGCCTTGTTCCCCTACTCATACAACTGTCAAATGATCGGACAAAAGAGGTAAGTTGAAGGACTGCGTAACCTGAACTCCTGCTCTTATCCTGCTACCTTCACAGAGACCACTCTGTACCCCCATCTTCACTCAGAGCAACGTGGTTGTACCACGTGGACACTCTACAGAATGCAAAGAGATTCTAGACAATCCTGAAGTTGTGGAGTCCTTGGTGCCCCCTGAACAGGGTTGTTTCCTTGAAGACCTTTCATGACCCAACTAGGTGACAGCATCTCCCCCTTTCCTCCCTCGGCCAGGTCTCCAGGAAGACCCTCGACTCCTGCGTGTCCTTTATGAACTGGGGGGGCTTTCCCAGCAACTTGTTTGACTATGAAAAGTACACCAGCCTTCATAGCATGTACTCCAACATCTGCTACGTGGTTGTAAGTAGGAGCCAAGCTGGCCGGTTTTCTTCCAGATTAGAATATGCTAAGCGTTTATTTCTTTATTTTGTCCTGCCTTTCTTATTTTTATAAATAGTTCAAGATGGTGGACATCCCTAATACTTCTTCTTTTCTTCACAACAGCCCTGTGAGGTGGGTTGCCCTGAGAGAGAGGGACTGCACCAAAGTCACCCAGTGGCCATCCTGACTAAGGAGGGACTAGAACTCCCAAAGTCACCCAGCTGGCTTTCATGCCTGAGGCGGCACTAGAACTCACCAGCTCCTGGTTTGTTGCCTGTTGCCTTAACTACTAGACTAAACTGACAAGAGGGATTCTTCTTGGGTTTTTGCTCTCTCAGTACCAGCAGAGGTTCCATGCACAACAGTTTTTCCGGCAGTTCCGGCCCTCTTTCTTAAGGGTATGGCTGCCATTGTTAAGTTAGTCACTTAAATTAGTTCGGATTTTGCTCATCCGAAGATCGCAAAAAGTGATCTTTGACCCCCAAGACACTGTAAGCGTCATAAATACGAGTCGGTTTGCCAAGCATCCAGATTTTGATCTTGATGTGACAATGCTTGTAAGTGTGAAAAGCAGTCATAAGTTCCTTTTTTCAGTGCCATTGTAACTTTGAATGGTCATTAAATGAACTGTTAGAAGTTGAGGACTACCTGGCCTGTATACCTCTCTCTTGTATAGGCAAACCCACAGCAGTGGTTTTTTGTCTGGAAATATTTCCAGCTGGCCTCCCGTTCTAGTTTTAACTGGATTCAAGGCTGCTTAGATTTTTTTGGTTGTTTGCACAGTCCTAGAACATAAAGTAATAGAGTTGGAAGGGACCTTAGAGGTCTTCTAGTCCAACCACCTGGTAAAGCAGGAGATCTGATTCCATTTCAGAGCAGTGGCTGTCCAATCTCTTCTTTAATCTCTTCTTTAAAGCCTCCAGTGAGGCCTGGAGACAAAAACATAGGAAGAACGGCTACCCCTAGTCCTTGTTATTATTAGACAGACCCAGTCCCTGGAACCATCCCGTAAAGTCCCAAAGCGACTCTTCCAAGTGGAAACCAATGAATTGCGTGTCTTTTTCCTGAATCAGTCGGTTTAGCCGTCTCTGTTAACCCCACCAACGTTTTCTTTTTACGTGCCTAGGCTGCTACGCGCAATACATGCAACCGGATGTGGTGACTTCAATCCTCATAGGTACATGCCAGTTGCCAAGCATCTTGAGTTTTGATCCTCTGACCGTGGGGATATTTCAAAATGGTCATTCCCACTGTTTTTACTGTCTTCACTTCAAAGCATCACTAAATGAATGGTTGTAAGTCGAGTACGGCCTGATATGTAACCCAGGTGGTCCTCAACTTATGACCACAATGGAGCCAAACATTTCTGTGGCTAAGTGAGATATTTGTTATGTGAGTTTTGCCTCATTTTACGACCTTTCCGGCCACTGAATCACTGCACTTGTTAAATTAGTCACACCATCGTTAAGCAAATCCAGCTTCCCCATTGACTCGGCTTATCAGAAAGTGACAAAAGTTGATAGCATGACCCAGGGACACTGCGACCGTCGTAAATGTGAATCAGTGGCCAAGTGTCTAGATCTGGATCGCGTGACCCTGGGAAATGCTGTGGAAAACGGCCGTAAGTCACTTTTTTCCGTGCCGTTGTAACTTTGAATGGTCACTAAATGAACTGTTGTAAGTCGAGGACTACCCCAAGGCTTTCCTTTCTTTTCGTTCTCCACTTTCCGTTTCCTTTCTTTTCGTTCTCTACTTTCTGCCAAGTCTTTCCAAATTCTTCCAGCAGATGGTGGCATAATCTTACGAGTCTTCCCTCAGCCAAGTTCTGTAAAAAAATACTAACCAGAATTTGATTTTGCAATTTTGGAATTTCCCGATATATACGGCATACCTTGTTTGGACTTTCTGAACATGTCCCGGTCAGTTTCTCAGCATGATCGGTTTTTCTTTGCCTCCTTCCAGATTTCTTTCTTTCTTTTTTAAAATCTACCTCTTCCCCTACTTCCTGGTTGTCGGTCTCTCAGCCCCTGAAGACTTCCTGACCAGGCTGTGATTTTAGAAGGTCAGAAAAAGGCAGATGGGTGCTGCCATCTGCTGAAAAAGAGACCACTTGGAAACCAAATTATATTTCAGAAAAACTGCTCGGAAGAGGAATGTTGGGAGTGCCTCCTAGGACAATTCCTACATCAGTTTAGGAGACATAATAGGAAGCGTGCCTTCAATTTCTCCCTAATTCCTTCTCTGTCGTGCTAATGAAAGACAAAGAGAAGGAAGTGAAAGGTTAATGTTGATTGAATGAAGACAAATCTATGCGTCCCAGGATAATGTCTATGGAGACTCTCAGTCATCCAAGTCACGATTGTCCCAAAGGTGCCTTTTCAAGAGGCAACTGGACACTCTCGGTTTTTCTTGGAAGGCCTTTTGCTTCTCATCCAAGAGAGCTGAAGAAGCTTCTTGGATGAGAAGCAAAATGTCTTCAAAGGAAAACCAGAAGTCCGGTTGCCTCTGGAAAAAACCCCTTTGGGAGTCCCAGAATAATGTTGCAAGGTCCGATCTGGTTCCGTCTTCTGAGTTTTTGGACCTGTGCTGGAATCCATCTTCAGTAACTTCTCTCTACCGGAATATGGGCAATTCTACGCTTCATTTTGATGTGGTGCCTTCCTATTGAGTGGTGTGATGATGGCCGGCGATTGGCTGTTGCCAAGCCCTCGGCTCCTAAGTACCTGATAAGCTGGTGGTAAATCAGCCCTCCAATTGACTGGAAGGGACCTTGGAGGTCTTCTAGTCCAGCCCGTTGGTCAAGTGCAGGAGAACCTACACCATTTCCGATAACTGACTGTCTGGTCTCTCCTTATCATCAAGGAGAGAAGCAACCTAGAACTAAGGAGAGATTTCCCAACAGTTAGAACATTCAACCAGTGGGACAACTGGCCTCCAGAAGTTGAAGTTGAAGTTGAAACTCCAACACTGGAAGCTTTTCAGAAGAGATTGGTCTGAGATGATTGTAGGGTCAGCTGCCTGAGCTAGGGGTTGGACTAGAAGACCTCCAAGGTCCCTTCCAACTCTCTTATTCTGAAATAATTGGAGAATTCTACTCAGTTCAAAGTTTAACTGATTAAGACAATAGCTGTGACTCGTGGAAACAGCAGATAATTATGTTCAGTGAAGGCATTCAAAATACACAAAGACATTATTAATAGGGTATATTTCCCACAGACGCTGGGACCCTGAACATAACACGATCTCATATTGTTGTTTGACTTATTATCGTTTATTTCATGTCTATAGTCTCTTCCAGTAATGAGACTATTTGTGTCCAATCCAGAAAACGTTCAGCAAGTGAATGGCAGCTCAAATCTCTGGAGAAAGAGCAGATGTGCCGTGTAACCCCGTGAGAAAGAAGGAATGGTTAGGTGCAAAACTGACGGTAGGGAGATCTGATGCCATGAAGGTTGTTCAAAGCTGAAGAGGCCAAGAAACTCGAAATTTAAAGAGCTGCCGGTGTTTAAAGCAACTGAAGCAAACTCAGCTCTGAAACCAGAAGCTGCATTGAATCACCAAAATCGCCCCCTTCAAAACAATCTTTCTTTCTTTCTTCATCTAAGTGAAAGGATTGTCCATCTCACAAAGGAAGAGATTCTGGATGGTCTGCAAGGAAACTGAAACGCAGGCAACCCTTGACTTGCCATCACAATCTAGGCCAAAATTGAGGTTGCTAAGCGAGATGGTCCTTAAGTGAGTTTTGCCCCATTTTACAACCTTTCTTGCCACCGTTGTTAAGTGAATCCCTAGAGTGGAAACTAGACAGCCACTTATCTGAAATGCTATAGGTTCTCCTGCTTGAACAGGGGGCTGGAATAGAAGACCTCCAAGATCCCTTCAAGCTCATTCTATTCTGTTCTGTTCTGTTCTGTTCTGTTCTGTTCTGTCCTGTCCTGTCCTGTCCTATCCTATCCTATCCTATCCTATCCTATCCTATCCTATCCTATCCTATCCTATCCTATTGTGACCAAGAATTGTGGCTGTACGTCTAGGTAGCCCAGCCCCAGAGACGAGGCAGGCCCCCAACCTCCTGACCTTCCC
This sequence comes from Arizona elegans, assembly GCA_022577455.1. Lineage (NCBI taxonomy): Eukaryota > Metazoa > Chordata > Lepidosauria > Squamata > Colubridae > Arizona > Arizona elegans. Next base: position 5,123,004 of record JAKOOJ010000027.1, read on the forward strand.
CAAGAGCATAAGACTCAACTCTGCCAGCTGTCTGGGGGCCCAAGGGGGCCCTGCAAGCCATGGGGGGTGGGGTTGCTGGGCCGAAGGAGCTTCCTCTCCTTTCGACTCTGCAATTGTCCCTTTTGCCTTTTTTTTTTTTTTTAAAAAAAAACTCTTTGGTTTTTTCACAAAAACTTTGTTTTCAACTGCAGCTTTTATATCATTGGAGAGTTTTACCAAAACGAGCTGCACTGGCTCCCAGTGGTCTTCCGGGTGCGATTCAAGGTGTTGGTTACCACCTTTAAAGCGCTCCATGGCATAGGACCTGGGTACCTCCGTCTTCTGCCACCAATAGCATCCCACCGGCCAGTTCGCTCCCACAGAGAGGGTCTCCTCCGGGTGCCATCGGCCAAGTTATGTCGGTGGCGACACCCAGGGGGAGGGCCTTCTCTGTGGGAGCCCCAGCCCTGTGGAATGATCTGCCCCTGGAAGTGGCATAATAATTTTAATTGGGGTATTTTACATTTTTGGGTTTTTAATCTGGCCAAATTTATTTAATTATTTTAATTTTTAATCATTGTTGTGTCCTGTGCTTTTTAAATTGGCTGTACACTGCCCTGAGTCCTTCGGGAGAAGGGCGGTATAGAAATAAAATTATTATTATTATTATTATTATTATTATTATTATTATTATTATTATTATTATTATTATATCATAGCAGCTTCATCATCAAACTGAATACGTTACAATACCTTGCTTAAATACTCTCACAACCAGTGATTACCTAATTACAGCATGACTCAGCATTACAATGAATACCTTTAAGGTAACATGATATATTTACAGATTAAAGTTACAGTACATACATATTGCCTGGACAATTAGTTAGGCTCAAACCATATCCTAACAAAATTCCATGTCTAAAAATGGTGTTGCTTCCACTTTTTAAAAATCGAGCCATTTTGGTGCCTGGGGAAGAAAACGCGTGACTCCGCGGTCAGGAAAATGCTGCCCAGGAACCAAAATGTTTTTTGAAGTATTTTTTTTTTTTAAACCAAATGCAAAAATGGACCCCAGTATGAGTTTCCGGATAAAATTCCATGTCTAAAAATGGTGTTGCTTCCACTTTTTAAAAATTGAGCCTATTTGGTGCCTGGGGAAGAAAACGCGTGACTCTGCGGTCAGGAAAATGCTGCCCAGGAAAAAAATGTTTTTTGAAGCCAAATTTGTTTTTTTAAACCAAATGCAAAATCGGACCCCAGGATGAGTATTGGGATGAAATTCCATGTCTAAAAATGGTGTTGCGTCCACTTTTTAAAAATTGAGCCTATTTGGTGCCTGGGGAAGAAAACGCGTGACTCTGCGGTCAGGAAAATGCTGCCCAGGAAAAAAATGTTTTTTGAAGCCAAATTTGTTTTTTTAAACCAAATGCAAAATCGGACCCCAGGATGAGTATCGGGATGAAATTCCATGTCTAAAAATGGTGTTGCGTCCACTTTTTAAAAATCGAGCCTTTTTGGTGCCTGGGGAAGAAAACACTTTTACTCCGCGGTCAGGAAAAATGCTGTCCAGGAACTAAAATGTTTTTTGAAGCCAAATTTGTTTTTTTAAACAAATGCAAAAACGGACCCCAGGGTGAGTTTCGGGATGAAATCCATGTCTAAAAAGGGTGTTGCTTCCACTTTTTAAAAACCGAGCCTTTTTGGTGCCTGGGTTAGAAAACGTGTGACTCCGCGGTCAGGAAAATTCTGCCCAGGAAGCAAAATGTTTTTTGAAGTCACTTTTTTTCTTTAAACCTAATGCAAAAACGGACACCAGGATGTGTTTCATTACCTGTGTCAAAAGTTAAGTTTTGTGGCTGAATTGAGCCCTACTGCCTATTCTGAGATAAAGGTTGGTCTATCTCTTGAGGGAAAGCTCGTATCTGAAAATTGAGTGTGTTTTGGACTTTCTACACCAGCGGTTCTCAACCTGGGGGTCGCGACCCCTTTGGGGGTTGAACGGCCATTTCCCAGGGGTCGCCAAAGCCCTCTCTCGCCCCCCCCACGCCTTCACTCACCCTCTGCCTCTGTTGGATCGCCCGGTCGCCGTTCGCTTACCCCGCCCACTCCCAATCTATTGCTGCCTCCGGAGTCCCAGCTGGTGGCTAGAGGGAAAAAAACCTTTAAATTCTTGCTGCGGGGCTTCAAAGAGCTAGCTGCAAAAAGGTAAATTCCTGGAGCAAGGTTTTTCCCCCTACCTATGGTGAAATTGAAACAAAAGAAGGGTCTTTTCTGCAACATGACAAAATGAGGCAGAGAGATTTCTTTTTCTTTTTCCTCACCAAAAAAGGTAGGTGCAAAACTGCAAACAATGGGAAATTTAGGGCAAGATTTTAGGGCAAGATTTTAAAATACACACACAAAAAAGCTCTGTTTAGGGAATTGTAATAATTGAGATACTATTAATTGTACATTGTGCTGAAAGCAGAAATGGTTGTGGTTTGGAGGAATATATGGGGGAAATTATTTGGTTTATTGGTATTGGTAAATTAATTGATTTGTAAGAAATTGGATTGCATGGAAATAATTGGAATATTCATGTTCATATTGATTAATATACAAAAAAGATAGTTATATAACTAATTGATTTATATTAAAATGTTGAATTTGTATTAAACAACTGTATTACATAATTAACCAATGTGAGAATGGATATAAAAATAGATGACAATGGGAAGGGGTATAATATAGAATAGAAGGGAAAAATTGAATTTGATTAAGATTAGAGATGAGGATGAAGGGTAATATTGGTTTTTTAAAAAAATAGATGAGGAATAAATATGGTAAAAAGGAAATATAGAAATTGTAAATTTAATTGAAATGACTAAATACTGTGTTGGAAGAAATATCCTTCTGGGTTCTGCTCCAAGTAGGGAAAAAGACACTGGAAACATGGAGACTGCTTGGAAAGATGGTTTAATGGTGGACAGGATCACATGGCTTGATGGGGCCCATTGTGTTAGTTTCTGTTGCTATTGTGTTGCAAATGTCCTTTGACAAAGGATTGACTTTCTGCCTCTGGCCCATTAACAAAGGGTGGGGGGCAGGAAGGTGGGAGCTGCTTTGTCTGTAAAATATGCTTCTCCATTTCTCATACAGGTAGGGAAATATAATATTCTGCCTTTTTAATATTTCCCAAAATATTTCATTCTTCTAGGAAAGGGGTAGGTCCTAACCTCCTACAACTGTTTAAATTTGTGAACAAGCCAAATACTCTGTTCAAAGAAAATACGTTGTATGTTTGTATGTGTGTTTCTAATTATTGCTATTTATTCTTATTTGTTCTCTTTTATTCTTTAAAGTTTAACAATTCATTCTTTATCTTAATATCTTAATATTTGTTTGGGGTTGGCTTTCTTCCCTTTCATCTTTTTTATTGTACAGCAATCTTTCTCCTTAAACCTACCACCTCTGTCTTTTCTTTCTTACTTACTTTCTCTCCCCCCCTTCTTCTTCTCCCTACTTCCTCTTTCTTTCTCCTTCTCCTCCTCTCTTCCTCCCTCTCTTACCTTCACTCCTTCTCTAATTTCCCTTCCCTTCCTTCATCCCTCTCTATTGCTGTATCCTTTTATGCATATGGACTACTCAGAGGGCTGAAAAAGTTATTTTTGACTGGTCCTCGCACTTTTGACCAGTCCTCGAATTTATACCATGTTGAAGAGAAGCAGTTGTGAAATGAGTGACATGGTTGTTAAGAATGCTGCACAGGCATAAATGTGAGGATGGTCATAAGTGTGAGGACCAGTCAAAAGTGCGAGGACCTGTCAGAAATGACTTTTTTCAGCCCTCTGAGTCGTCCCTATACACATAGCCATGGCCACCTGTCACATGACCAGCTAGCCTTGCCCACCCAGTCACATGACCGCCAAGCCACGCCCACAAAATAAGCCACGCCCACAGAACCGGTAGTAAAAAAAAATTAAAACCCACCCTGGTTGGGGGTCACCACAACATGAGGAACTGTATTAATGGGTCGCGGCATTAGGAAGGTTGAGAACCACTGTTCTACACCTTGGGGACATGAATATGTGTTTCTTTTTCAATCTGTGTTCACAGTGAAGTTTTCTGGCTGAATTGAGTCCTACTGCCAATTCTGTGATCCAGCTTTGTATAACTCCTCAGGGAAAGCTCAAATCTGAAAATTGTGTGTGTTTTGGAAATTCTAGACTTTTGGAAACATACATATGTGTCTCCTTTTAAATCTGAGCTCTGTGTCAAAAGTTATTTCTGGCTGAATTGAGTCCTACCGCCTATTCTGAGATAAAGGTTGGTCTAACTCCTGAGGGAAAGCTCGAATCTGAAAATTGTGTGTGTTTTGGAAATTCTAGACTTTTGGAAACATACATATGTGTCTCCTTTTAAATCTGAGCTCTGTGTCAAAAGTTATTTCTGGCTGAATTGAGTCCTACCGCCTATTCTGAGATAAAGGTTGGTCTAACTCCTGAGGGAAAGCTCGAATCTGAAAATTGAGTGTGGTTTGGACATTCAATACCTTGGGCGACATAAATATGTGTTTATTTTGGAAATCTGAGCTCTGTGTCAAAAGTGAAGTTTTCTGAATTTATTTATTTATTTATTTATTTTATTTAATCTAATTTTTATACTGCCCTTCTCCCGAAGGACTCAGGGCGGTTCACAGCCAAAGATAAAACAAGCACATATATAAAATTTAAAAACAATTTAAAAACATATTAAATAATTTGGCCCCGACATCATTAAAACAAAACCAACCCATTAAAATTAATGTTTAGGCCAGCCCAGCTTGTTGGAACAATAACGTCTTGATGGCATGGCGAAAGGTGCTCAGGTCAGGGATCATCCGTATCTCCGGGGGCAATTCATTCCAGAGGGCAACTGCCCCCACAGAGAAGGCTCTCCCCCTGGGTGTCGCCAGTTGACATTGTTTGACCAACGGTACCCTGAGGAGTCCATCTCTGTGGGAGCGCACTTGCCAGTGGGAGGCTATTGGTAGCAGAACGCAATCACGTGAGTACCCAGGTCCTAAGCCATGGAGTGCTCTAAAGATGGTAACCAACACCTTGAATTGAGCCCTACCGCCTATTCTGATAAAGTTCTAACTCCTGCGGGAAATCTCGAATCTGAAAATTGAGTGTGTTTTGGACTTTCTACACCCTGGGGACATGAATATGTGTTTCCTTTTAAATCTGTGTTAAAAGTGAAGTTTTCTGGCTGAATTGTCCTACTGCCAATTCTGTGATCCAGCTTGGTATAACCTCAGGGAAAGCTCGAATCCAAATATTGTGTTTTGGGGTTTCCAGACCCTTGGGAACAAGAATATTTGTTTTCCAAATCTGAGCTCTGTGACAAAAGTGACGTTTTCTGGTTGAATTGAGACCTACTGCCAATTCTGAGATACGGCTTGGTCTAACTCCTCAGGGAAAGACCGGATCTGAATATTGAGTGTGTTTTGGACATTCCAGACCCTGGGGAACAAAAAAATGTGTTTCTTTTAAATCTGAGCTCTGTGTTAAGTGATGTTTTCTGGCTGAATTGAGTCCTACTGCCAATTCTGAGATACAGCTTGGTCTATCTCCTCAGGGAAAGCTTGGTTCTGAAAATTGAGTGTGTTTTGGACTTTTCGGACCCTGGGGATTTTCCATCTATTATTCTTTGTCTAGCCCTCAAGTGCTTTGGAAAATAGCTTGACTCCCTTGTTTGTGGCAAACCCTGAGATATTGGAAGCCTGCCATGCCCAATTCGTGCAACTGTTCATCGTATGTTTTAGCCTCCAGTCCCCTAATCATCCTGGTTGGTCTTCTCTGCACTATTCCTAGAGTCTCAACATCTTTTTTACAGTGTGGTGACCAAAGCTGAATGCAGTATTCTAGGTGTGCTGTTACTAAGGCTTTATAGCAGTGGTTCTCAACCTTCCTAATGCCGCGACCCATTAATACAGTTCCTCATGTTGTGGTGACCCCCAACCAGGGTGGGTTTTAATTTTTTTTTGCTACCGGTTCTGTGGGCGTGGCTTATTTTGTGGGCGTGGCTTGGCAGTCATGTGACTGGGTGGGCAAGGCTAGCTGGTCATGTGACAGGTGGCCATGGCTATGTGTATAGGGACGACTCAGAGGGCTGAAAAAAGTCATTTCTGACAGGTCCTCGCACTTTTGACTGGTCCTCACACTTATGACCATCCTCACATTTATGCCTGTGCAGCATTCTTAACAACCATGTCACTCATTTCACAACTGCTTCTCTTCAACATGGTATAAATTCGAGGACTGGTCAAAAGTGCGAGGACCAGTCAAAAATAACTTTTTCAGCCCTCTGAGTAGTCCATATGCATAAAAGGATACAGCAATAGAGAGGGATGAAGGAAGGGAAGGGAAATTAGAGAAGGAGTGAAGGTAAGAGAGGGAGGAAGAGAGGAGGAGAAGGAGAAAGAAAGAGGAAGTAGGGAGAAGAAGAAGGGGGGGAGAGAAAGTAAGTAAGAAAGAAAAGACAGAGGTGGTAGGTTTAAGGAGAAAGATTGCTGTACAATAAAAAAGATGAAAGGGAAGAAAGCCAACCCCAAACAAATATTAAGATATTAAGATAAAGAATGAATTGTTAAACTTTAAAGAATAAAAGAGAACAAATAGCAATAAATAGCAATAATTAGAAACACACATACAAACATACAACGTATTTTCTTTGAACAGAGTATTTGGCGTGTTCACAAATTTAAACAGTTGTAGGAGGTTAGCACCTACCCCTTTCCTAGAAGAATGAAATATTTTGGGAAATATTAAAAAGGCAGAATATTATATTTCCCTACCTGTATGAGAAATGGAGAAGCATATTTTACAGACAAAGCAGCTCCCACCTTCCTGCCCCCCACCCTTTGTTAATGGGCCAGAGGCAGAAAGTCAATCCTTTGTCAAAGGACATTTGCAACACAATAGCAACAGAAACTAACACAATGGGCCCCATCAAGCCATGTGATCCTGTCCACCATTAAACCATCTTTCCAAGCAGTCTCCATGTTTCCAGTGTCTTTTTCCCTACTTGGAGCAGAACCCAGAAGGATATTTCTTCCAACACAGTATTTAGTCATTTCAATTAAATTTACAATTTCTATATTTCCTTTTTACCATATTTATTCCTCATCTATTTTTTTAAAAAACCAATATTACCCTTCATCCTCATCTCTAATTTTAATCAAATTCAATTTTTCCCTTCTATTCTATATTATACCCCTTCCCATTGTCATCTATTTTTATATCCATTCTCACATTGGTTAATTATGTAATACAGTTGTTTAATACAAATTCAACATTTTAATATAAATCAATTAGTTATATAACTATCTTTTTTGTATATTAATCAATATGAACATGAATATTCCAATTATTTCCATGCAATCCAATTTCTTACAAATCAATTAATTTACCAATACTAATAAACCAAATAATTTCCCCCATATATTCCTCCAAACCACAGCTTAACCATTTCTGCTTTCAACACAATATACAATTAATAGTATCTCAATTATTACAATTCCCTAATTAAATAGAGCTTTTTTTCTTTTGTGTTTGAACTCTCCTCTTTTGCCCTAAATTTCCCATTGTTTGCAGTTTTGCACCTACCTTTTTTGGTGAGGAAAAAGAAAAAGAAATCTCTCTGCCTCATTTTGTCACGTTGCAGAAAAGACCCTTCTTTTGTTTCAATTTCACCATAGGTAGGGGGAAAAACCTTGCTCCAGGAATTTACCTCTTTGCAGCTAGCTCTTTGAAGCCCCGCAGCAAGAATTTAAAGTTTTTTTTCCCTCTAGCCACCAGCTGGGACTCCGGAGGCAGCAATAGATTGGGAGTGGGCGGGGTAAGCGAACGGCGACCGGGCGATCCAACAGAGGCAGAGGGTGAGTGAAGGCGTGGGGGGGGCGAGAGAGGGCTTTGGCGACCCCTGGGAAATGGCCATTCGACCCCCAAAGGGGTCGCGACCCCCAGGTTGAGAACCGCTGCTTTATAGAGTGGTATTAGGATCTCATTTGATCTTGATTGTATCCCTCTGTTAATGCAGTTTAGGACTGCATTGGCTTTTTTGGCTGCCACCACACACTCTTGACTCATATTTAATTGGTTGTGCAGCAAGACCCCAAGATCCCTTCACTTGCTTTGCTCCCTTCCTCTTGACACAGGTGTTGTTCCCAGCCTGGCTTTCAGAGATGGCAGCAGCTCAGAAGTTGAGGAGGGGACTAGAGGGCTGAAGGCAACCTGCCCACTGCCATTCAAGCAGCACCATCCCACCGCCCCTATCCTGCCTACTGTGCTTGGTGAGCAATAGACTTTGCCTGCCCAGACTGGAACAAAAACAGCCTCTCAGGACCCTCTGCCTTCGGATAACACCTGCCCTGGAGAAAACAAAATTAAACAGCTTCTCAAAAAGTTATGAGTGGGAGAACCTGCCTCCTGTGCAAGGGAGCGCCCTTCTGAATAGCTTTTTATCTTGGAGCTTCCCAGCTGCAATGCCAACCTGAGCCACAGGAGGGCTAGGCTGCCCTTTGCATAGCTGGCATTTCCATATGTAACATGCTATTTCCCTAAAGTGTATGCTATTTATCATTATCACTATCCCTAAACTGAAGCCCACGGAGTCTTTATTTTTGTTGAAAATGGAAGGCTACTAATTCAGACGAAGCAACAGAAATTAATTTGCCTTAAATATCTATACTATCTTGTGTTATCTAAAAACTGCAATCACATTTCTTCCTCCCAGCAGCCTTTCAGAGTCTCCAGCCCAGCCTTTCTTCCACTTTACTTGCTTTAATTTATTTTAACTTATCAGACTGAAAGTGCTCTCTGTCCATTCTTCTTTTAACCTTTGCATTAATTGTGGTTCTTGGCATGTGTGAGTCAGATCAGCCGACTTAATGTGTACAGTGTTGTCAGATGTGGTCAATGAAATAAACAAGGAATTTTGATAGTCATTTATTGACTTCTGAACTCGAGATTGACCTTTTGGAAAATGTCAACTGCAAAGATCTGTATTTGTTTTGGATGATCCTGGGATGGGAAGCCAATTTTGTCATGGATTATGAATCTGTTAGCCTTCTCTTCCAGAATTGCACTCAGTGGTGAGAGCCAGTTTGCGGCTGTGAAATGGGAGATGCTGAATTCTGGTCCTGCCTTAGGCACAAAGCCAGCTATGTGACCTTGGGCCAGCCACACTCTCTCAGTCCTTGGAAGAAGGCAATGATGAAGCACTTTTGAAAAACCTTGCAAAAAACTGCAGGGGCTTGCTCAGGAAGCCTCTGAGAATCAGATTCAAAAAAGACGACATATTTGGAAATTTGGGTTTGCACAGAACTATTGTGGTCTACTTTATTTTGAGCCAACTGAAGCTTCCAGATACTCTCCAAGGGCAGGCTCATGTAGAGTGCTTTACAATAGTGGAAACAGGAGTAGACTAGGGTGTGAGTAAGGCCTGTTGGCCTAGGAACAGTTTTGCATAGACCCTCCTGGCTACAATTGCCACCTGCTCCTACGTATGAGTCACAGGTCCAGGAGAACTCCCAGATTACACACTGGGTCTGTCTGGGGCAATGCCATCCCATCCAAAGATAGCAATTCCCCAAGAGACAAAGAGCCCAAACCCTTCTTACCAGGGTTTGAACCTGTTGTTCCCAACCAGACCTCTAAGTGCCAGAGCCTCCAGGTGTCAGAGAGACAATTGTGGCATCTCCACAGGCAGAGATGTAGGGCAGGGTCAACATACTGAGGACATCACACCCCAGTTGATGGACAGTGTCCTCCAGAGGCTGCATGTAGAGGTTACACAGGAATGGAGAGAGAACCGCAAAGCAGGAGCCAAGGATCAGACCTCTCGCTCTGGATCAGCTGGAAACGGCTTCAGAGGAAGGGGGTAAACTCTGTGCCCCTCACTCTCAGCCCCCTAAGGTGCTCCAGAAGGGTACCATGCTATTGAAAGCCACTGAGAGGTCAAGGATGTTCTATCTGCTCCCATCAGAGAACATCCAATGCTGTTTCCACCCCATATCCAGGCCTGAATCCCAACTGAAAGGGAGGAACCCATTTCCTCCAGGACCCTCTGGAGCTGCAGCATGACCAGCTTCTTCTGGAGACAGGACAAATGGCCCATTAGAGTGGGATCTAGCTAGGACTTCTTAAGAAGCAGGTGAGCCACCCTCCCCCCATTCAAGGTTCATTAACCATTAATGCATTACGCCAGTACCAATCCACACACCCCCTTTCAGGAGACTTACCAAGAGAATGGATAAAATCAACGTTGGTTATGGGAGAAATAAGAATGGACATAATTGACAGAGTATTAGTACCTAACTCTCAGGTAAACAAAAAACCAAACCAACCCCAAATCTTTCTTGAAAGAGGTTCAGGTTAGATGCCAAAAGGAATTTCCTCACTGCATAAGCTATCAGCCGGAGCCTGACATGACTCTTGACATCCAGGAGCCTTCTCTTCATTGGAGTTTCTGAGAGAGACTGGTCTGACAGAAGCTGGACTGAGCAGGTCAAATGACATGACCTCCCTGGCACAACGATTTTCTCAGAATGATCACAAATCATCCACACCGATAAAGGCCTGGTTTGTTTTTTTTTCCTGCTAACCCAAGATGCATTTTCATTTCAATTCATAGAATGGGATTTTCTGCAATTTATTATTTATTTATTTATTTATTAAATTTATATACCGCCCTATTCCTGAGGGACTCATGGGACATTGTTCCTGTTTATATACTGGACCTTTTTAAAGAATAATAATCCCTCCACAATAGAATAGATATTCCGATACTCATGGGTGGAGAAAAGAAAAGAGGAAGGGAAGGGAAAAGGAAATGTGCAAAATAAAATGGGCATCTCCCACTAGATCAAAAAGCTGTTCCTATACCATAGGAGTTGTTGGAAGACCTTGTTTTAAAGTCCCTGTCTGCAAAATCTGAAGCTATCTCTGGGGAGAAGCAAAGGGCCAAAAAAAATAGAAAAGAGAACAACAGATCATTCATGTCAACAATGAGTGAAATTCTAAAATAACAATATGTTTGCCAGCTTTTTAAAAAGAACATATTGATTTTTAGGAACCGGTCTAAGCTACCAACAATGTGTAACACCAGGACAATCTTATAAAAACAATGTTTCTAGAAAAACATTAAACATGGTCACTTAATGGGACCCCTTGCTTTCAGAAATCACTGAACCTATGCAAGGAATTTAAAAAGTTGCCAGATGACCTCTAATTGCACCCCCTCGGACAAAGAGAGTGAAGTGGTTCGGGAATGACGAGAGGCACAAGCAAGCAAGTGACAAAAGCTCTTTAATATACAGTGAGACTTCAGCAAAAACTCAGAGGCTGCAGCCCTCCTTATATACAATCCTGGAGGGACTGTCAGCCAATCAGAAACTTAGTCAGGTTTGAAACTCCCGCTGAAAAGTATCAATACATAACACCCCTCCCTTCCCAGAAGGCACTAGCATTCAAATATTTACATAAGTACATACAAAATCTCGCAGTTGCCCTGGCCGAGTTCTCGTTCTAGTTGACCTGCGCAGTTCAGTGTTTGGTGGGGCGTTGAGCTGGTCAGAGGGACTTTCTGTCTCTCCCGGCTCCGCCAATGGAACCTCCTGGATTTTGTCCGGGGCGTGGTTAACCCCGGTTGGGAGTGGCGACTCGCTGGGACAGCGCTGGAACCAGGGCTTGTCAGCTAAGTATTTTCTCGAACCCGGGCTTGAGTTAGCTGTTTTGGGAAAGTTGTTGCAGTTAGGTTCGGAGATGTCTAAATTGATGTTTGCTTCGCCGACTATCCTTTTTCTTTTTTTTTTTTCTTTTTTTTTTTAATAAATTTTTATTGATTTTCCAAAACAAAAAAAGAAAATATACAATCCATCTCTACTTCCGGAGGTACAGTGTATTTACAATATAGTGAAACAATAGTTGGGAAAAATATAACTTCAAATCTAAATATACATGGTACTATGCAGTATGACTGTAATACATATGCCAGGTCAGGCTTCTAAAGTCATGTTTTCGCCTTATTTTTAAGCCAGTGGTACCAAATACCCCATACATCATAATATCTTGAGTTATCCTCATTTTTTAACTCGCTTGTCAGTTTCGCCATTTCAGCGCACTCTAAGATCTTATTTATTAGAGTTTCTTCTGAGGGTATAAGTTTGTTTTTCCACCATTTTGCGAAGGCTAATCTCGCCGCAGTTATAATCTGGATTACCAGTTGGGTTTTGTTGTTGTTTAAGCCCTCATCGGTTATACCTAAGAGGAAAAGTTCCGGAACTAGGGCTACCTCCTGGCCTGTTATTTCACAGAGCCAGTGTTGGATTTTGGACCAGTACTTTTTGGTCTCAGGGCAAGTCCACCATAGATGATAAAAGGTGCCGACCGATTTTCCACATTTCCAACATATGGGGGAGAAGTTTGGAAACATCTTAGCTAACCTCGCTGGGGCTAAATACCACCTGTGAAGCAGTTTGTAATGATTTTCCCTAAACGTTGTCGATTTGGTTATTTTGTGGTTTCTATTCCAAGCTATCTCCCAATCATTAAAATTTAATCTATGACCTAAATTTTTTTCCCAGATGTTCAATTGTCTTTTTGCTATGGACTCTGCCTTATCTTCATCCAATAAAAAGTGGTAAATTTTTGTTAACATTTTTTTTTCCGGTCCCCAAATAATTTTGTCGAAATTTCCATGTTTCGCTGCTATTCCGAATTTATCTCTATCCTTTTGAAATCTTGAATTGATCCGAATATAATTCCACCAATCCAAACTAAAGCCCTGATCCCTCAGTAATTCCAGCGATTTAAGTTTCCCTTCTTCATCGGGAATGTCCTTATATGTACCCCATTTATACTCATCTCTCCTGTTTGGGGCCGCCAACGATTCCATAATCGAAAGCCAAATGGGTACCTTAGTGTAGATCTTCTGTCTAATTTCATCCCAGGTACGAATGAGGGTCTCCCTGATTTTATGCTTATGAAAATAGGATTTTTTCTTATTCTTTACATCCCAGAGATGAGAGTGCCATCCTTCTAGGAGGTCATGTCCCTCCAGGATCAAGGTTCTCCTATCCTGTAACTTGATCCACTCCTTGATCCAAATTAATTTGGCGGCCTTTTGATATAATTCCCAGTCAGGGAGCCCAAAGCCTCCCAAATTCCTTTTCCCTTGGAGTATCTTAAAAGAGATCCTCGATTTCTTGCCTTCCCACAAAAAGTTCCTGATGTATTTGTTCAAATCCAAGAAAAATTTTTTGTCTAGTAGTAGCGGAATATTTTGGAATAGAAACAGAAATTTTGGTAGGATGTTCATTTTAATCGCTGCAATTTTACCTAACAGAGACAAATTAAGCTTTTTCCATCTTTCCAGATCTTGATGTGTTTTCTGGAGAAGGGGAATATAATTATCCTCTTTTAGTGAGGAAAATCTCGCGGTAATCCATATCCCCAAATATTTTATTTTCCTAACTATCTGAAGGCCTAGTGATTCTTCCAGTTCTTTCTTTTGGAGGTCTGTCATGTTTTTCACTATCATTTTGGTTTTGTTCTTATTAAGTTTTAGGCCCGCCACCTCTCCATACTCCCGAATTTCCTGCATTAATTTTACACCAGATTCTAGTGGGTCTTCCATAATGAGGGCTACATCGTCCACGAAAGCTTGAGTATCCTTTTTCTAAGTTGGTCTATGTGGCGCTTCCAGAGTCTGTCTACCGTGTATGATTTTGGGCCTGTTATGCCCACTATGGTTCCTGCAACCCATAGAGGTCTGCTAGCATAATTGCAAGCGAACACCGGGGACCCAACCTGGAACTGTCTTAGTCTGGTGGACTCTCCCTTGAAATTTTCGTGCGAGTAATTAGGGTGAAGCCTGTCTAACATGCACCGAAGCTTCCTGCCCATGAGGAGCTCAGCTGGGCTTCTCCCTGTGGCCGTGCATGGCGTGGCATGCTGGACAGCTAAGAATTGGTCTATCCTGGCCTGCCAGTCCCCGTTATCTAGCCTGGACAATGCTTCTTTGGCCGTTCTTACCAAACGTTCGGCCAATCCGTTAGAAGCTGGATGAAAAGGAGCCGATAGGGCATGGCGGATGCCCAGTCTGGCCAAGTAGCCCTCAAACTGGGTTGCTGTGAATTGAGGGCCATTGTCAGATACCAGAGTATCCGGTAGGCCGTGGGTGGCAAATAGCTTCCTCAGGACTTTGATGACTGCTTCGGCTGTGGTTGAAGGCATTAGAATTATTTCGAGCCATTTTGAGAAGGCATCGACTACAATTAAAAATGTTTGCCCGTGGAAGGGGCCGGCAAAATCAATGTGGATCCTCCCCCATGGCCCTTTTGGTTTCTCCCACTCTCGGATGGGCGCTACTGGGGGATCGGGGCGAGACTCCTGGCAGGGTCTGCACTTCCCCACCCACTCGGAGATGACTTGGTCCATGTTGGGCCACCAAACATAACTGCGGGCTAAGCTTTTCATTCTGACAATGCCTGGGTGCCCTTCGTGCAGTAATTCCAAGACCCTCGTTCTCAGTTTCGTTGGTACTACCACCCTGTCACCCCACAATAAGCAACCCCCTTGCATAAACAATTCATTACATTTGTTAACATAACCTTGGTACTCCCCACCATACACCTTGACCGGCCACCCCTTGAGGACCCAACCCATCACAGTACGAATAACGGGGTCTCTAGCAGAGGCTTTTGCCACCTCGCAAGAGGAGATAGGTCCCAAAGTCATAGCATCGATCAGAAGGATGGGGGCTTCCGGCGTGGGGTTGGCAAGCAGGTCGGGTAGGGGACAGCAGCTGCGGGCGTCCGCGTGGCCCAAAGTCCGTCCGGGTCGATGGACAAGTTGGTATGAGTAGGCTGACAGGAAAATGGCCCACCTGGTCAAACGTGGGGACAGGGCAACGGGGGTGGGCCTATCACCGGCGAAAAGTCCCAGCAAGGGCCGGTGGTCAGTCACAAGTTCGAATTGATGGCCATAGAGGTATTCGTGGAACTTTTTAACCCCCGCAATTGCAGCCAGAGCCTCTCTGTCCAACTGACTATAGTTCCGCTCTGCGCTTGACAAGGTGCGAGAGTAAAACGCAATGGGCGCCTCTAGGCCATTTGGCAGTCTATGGCCTAGGACGGCACCAACTCCTACGGGGGAGACGTCACAAACCAATACGAGCGGTAGCGCTGAGTTGTATTGGATTAGGAAACTGTCCTCAGATAGAAGTCTCTTTACCGCCTCAAAAGCGGCTGCTTGTGGTTTCCCCAGACCCATGGTACATTCTTCCCCAATAGTTTGTGTAGGGGATCTGCGACGGTAGCCTTGTCCTTTAAGAACATCGAATAGAAATTGAGCAGTCCAAGGAAGGCTTGGAGGTCCGCTTTGGTTTTGGGGGCTGGTGCGCTCCTAATAGCTCTCACCTTGCTTTCGGTAGGGTGGATGCCTGTGCCATCCACCCTGTACCCCAGAAATTCCACAGAGGGGACAGCGATCATGCACTTATTTTTCTTCAATTTAAGTCCTGCTTCTTTAAATCGGGAAAGGACGTTCTGACTAAAACGTCGTCGAAATAAGGCACCACTCCTGGGAGCCCTCTCTTTTTTTTTTAAATAGTTTTTATTGAATATAAATATTAAAAAAGACATACGTAACATATACACGATGAACTTTTATACAACATATACACAAAAAGAATATAATTTCTTCTTAAGCATTTTTTCAGAGTGATGTTCTACAATTCTACTTATAATATATTCCTTCACCTTTCTGTAATCTAATAATATTTTTATTATATATATATGTATCAATCAGTAATATATCCCCTATATTTTTTGTATATTTCTAATTTTTAACCAATTATACCAATTATTCCATATTTTATAATAATCTGATTCTTCTTTTTCTTGTAATTCTTTGGTTAACCTATCCATTTCAGCGCATTCTAAAATTTTCTCTATTCTGTTTCACTTGGTATTTTTTCTTGTTTCCAATTTCTTGCGTAGGTTATTCTTGCAGCAGTTAATATATGGATTGTAAGATATTTGATATCCTTAGGGTATGATTTGTTAAATATTCCTAATAAAAATGTTTCTGGTTCTTTTTCAACCTGTGTTTTTGTTATTTGTTCCAACCATTTTTTGATGTTAGAGCAAAATTTCTTTGCTGCCGGGCACGTCCACCATAAATGATAGAAAGTCCCTTGTGCCTTTTTGCACTTCCAACAAATTGGGCTATTTTTAGGTTGTATTTTTGCCAATCTGGTTGGAGACATATGCCACCGATAAAACATTTTCAGTTGGTTTTCCTTGTACGCCATTGCTTTCGTTAACTTTAGGTTTACCTGCCAGAACTTTTCCCATTTTTCCAAAGGTATTGTGTGTTTGATATTTTGAGCCCACTTAATCATCGTTTCTTTGACTGTCTCTTCTTCCAATTTATAGCGTAGTAGAAATTTATAAATTCTACTAATTAATTTATTTTCTGAATCTAATATAATTTTATCTATTTCTTGTTTTTGATTATAAATTTCATATGTTTTTATATGCTCTCTATATTTGGATTGTATTTGAGTGTAAGTCCACCAGTCTATTCCTCTGTGTAAATCTGTCTCCAATTGTTGTTTTGTCTTTAGTTTGCCTTGATAGTCAATTATATCTTTATATCTAATTATTTTTGTCTTGTCTGTTAAATTTGGGTGTCTAATTGATTCAGCCGGTGCTAGCCAATTTGGTATCTTCATATAATGTTGTTTTTTAATTTTAAGCCAAATTTGTAATAGTGAGTTCCTTATTGTATGTGTTTTAAAATATGAATGTGTTTTGTATTTCTCATCCCACATAAAGGAGTGCCAGCCAGTTTGAAGTTCGTGTCCCTCAATTGTTAAAGTTCTAGAGTTCTTTAATTCTATCCAATCTTTGACCCACAATAGTACTGCTGCTTGGTAGTATATCTCCCAGTCAGGGAGTGCAGCTCCTCCTCTATCTTTTGTATCCTGAAGCAGTTTAAATTTTATTCGTGGCCTTTTCCCTTGCCAAATAAATTTAGATGTTATTTTATTCAGCTTTTCAAAAAACGGTTTGTCTATTTTAATTGGGGTGACCTGAAACAAATATAAAAATTTAGGTAATATAATCATTTTGATGGCCGAAATTCTTCCTAGGAATGAAATGTGTAAATTTTCCCATTTTTCTAAGTCTTTCTTTGTTTGTTCTAGTAATTTATCATAATTGTTTTCTTTGTTTTCTTTAATTGCTGATGTTCTTGTAGTTAAACAGATTCCTAGATATTTTATTTTTTTTGTTGTTTGAATTTGTATATTATCTATCAAATCTTTTGTTTGGATTTCCGTAAGGTTTTTAACAATTAGCTTCTCTAAATCGGGAAAGGACGTTCCTCACTCTGTCCCCTAGCTGACGTTCGTCCTGAGCGCTGACTAAAACGTCGTCGAAATAAGGCACCACTCCTGGGAGCCCTTTCAAGAGGTGCTCCATGGTGCTTTGAAATAGGCCGGGTGCGACGCTCACCCCAAACTGGAGCCTGGTGCATTTGAATGCACCCCTATGAGTTACAATTGTCTGCGCCTCTGCCATGGCGTCGTCGACTGGTAATTGTTAATAGGCCTGAGCTAGGTCTAATTTGGCAAAAAATTTTCCGGGCCCCAGGGAGTGTAGTAGATGATGCACGATCGGCACTGGATAGGCGCTCAGCTGCAAAGCCTTGTTGATCGTGCACTTGTAGTCAGCGCAAATCCTGATTGAGCCATCAGACTTTACTGGGGTCACTATGGGGGTCTCCCATTTCGCATGGTTGACGGGGACCAACACCCCTTGTTTAATCAATTTGTCCAGTTCCGCATCGATCTTTGGTTTCAATGTGAAAGGCACCCGTCTAGCTTTAAGTCTTATTTGGGCTACATTGGGGTCTAAATTTAGGGAGATAGGGGTCCCCACACACTTGCCCAACGTGTCCATGAAGACGTCCTGGAACTCAGTCAGGAGGCTGTCCTTCAGTGACGGCTCGGACATTCGGTGGACGCCGGTGAAGCCCATGCCAAGGGCTCGGAACCACCCCATGCCTAGAAGGCTAGGCAGCTGCTTTGTGACGATTGTCAGCGGCAGGTCTTTTTCGAAGTCTCCGTAGGTGACTCGGAACGTGCCCACACCTTCGAGGGGGACCTGGTTCCCCTGGTAGTCTAGGATGTGCAGTCTTTGCTTGGATAGCTGGTCCTTTCGGAACGACGGCAGGATGGTCTTCAGGGTCGCCCACGATATTATGGAGAGTGCTGATCCGGTGTCGATCTCCATCGAGCATGGCTTGCCGTTGATTTCGACCACCGTGCTGACTTTGTCCTCGATCGCCGTGCTGGCCTGGTCTATGTGTATGCTGCGGCCATCTCGCGGTTCAAATTCACGCCGTTTCTTCGCACCGCCTTCTCTCATTGGATGCTTCTGGCGGGTTGATTCTGGTTGGCTGCGGTGCTCGCGTGGTTGGTGTTTTCTGGGCAGAATGGCTCTACAGACTCGCGCCAAGTGCCCTTTTTTCTCGCAACGCCTGCAAATAGCCTCTCTGTATTTGCAGGACAGTCTATCATGATGCCCGCCACAGCTGGAGCAGTTTCGCTGGGGGCTGCCTGAGTCTTTTCTCTGGTGCTCTGTTCGGAAGACGTCCTCATCTGACTCGGACTCCGAGCTGGATACGGCGTCTTCCCTGTGCAC
Organism: Arizona elegans; assembly: GCA_022577455.1. NCBI lineage: Eukaryota > Metazoa > Chordata > Lepidosauria > Squamata > Colubridae > Arizona > Arizona elegans. The sequence goes on from JAKOOJ010000027.1 coordinate 5,141,722, forward strand.
TGGTGCAGACTTGGGACTGTCTTTGCTGGTCAGCGGACACTGCAGCGTTTCTGCGGCTTTTGTGGAGGCTTCATGAGCCCTGGCCTCATCTAGGGCTCCAGCAAGCGTTAAATCAGGCTTGGCGAGCAGACGCCGTTGTAGCCTTATGTCTCGAACACCACAGATTAGTTGCTCAAGCAACGCATTGTCCAAGTCCCTATAGTCGCAATGAGTTGCGGCTTTACGCAGGCTCACCATGTAAGAGCTGACCGGTTCTCCCTCTCGTTGAACACGCTGTCTGAGTTGGTATCATTGCACAAACTTGGAGCGGACGGGAGCGTAGTGAGCCTGGAGAGTTGCCATCAGGGTGTCCCAGGAGACGGTCTGGACCGGCGTTGGCTCACAAAGTGACTCTGCCATCTCGAACATGTCCGGTCCGCAGTGGCTTAGGAAGAGGGCTCTCTTCCGATTAGCGGAGAGTCCCTGCATGTCGCTGGCTTCAAGCAAGCACTCAAACCTCGTTAGGTACGAGACCCATTTTTCGCGGGTTGGATCAAAAGGCTTGGGCGGAACGTAGGCAGACATGTTCGGTATGCCTCCTGTAGTTCGCCTCGTCGCCTAGCTGAAGCTTGTGGTCTCACTGGTTCGCTTCTTGTGGCCTCAATCCCACCTTCGTCGCCAATGAAGTGGTTCGGGAATAACGAGAGGCACAAGCAAGCAAGTGACAACAGCTCTTTAATATACAGTGAGACTTCAGCAAAAACTCAGAGGCTGCAGCCCTCCTTATATACAATCCTGGAGGGACTGTCAGCCAATCAGAAACTTAGGCAGGTTTGAAACTCCCGCTGAAAAGTATCAATACATAACAGAGAGTGTTGATCTCCGAAGGGGGATCCAGGACAACTGCTCTTCTCCTATGCCCCACCCAACGAAGTGCTGGGGAAGACTGGGGCTTGCTAGGAAAGATTTTGACTCCTTAGAATTCAACCCCTAATCTGTGACTTCAAAAGGGGGATAAACTTTGAGAAAACAGGGAACAGGAAAAAACTAAAGGGTGAGCTGCTTGCTCCATGAAAAGTCCCAGAAAGCAGGACTGAACACAAACTGTTTTGCAACCAGCCTGCCAATTAATCCAGTTCTTTAAGATCAATGGTCCAAAAGTTCATTTCCAATCTAGGATCAGCAAAATGTATGATATTTGTAATCCAAGGGTTGCCTATATATCAGGTGGGGCAGTCAGGCAATAAGGATGTGGAAAATCTCCCTCTACTCTCAAGCAGCTTCTGGCAGCTGCTGTTGGTACTTGGTGACTCTTCTAATCAACCAGAAGAATCTTATTTTACAACCACCATGTAGGTATTTTTAATGGTGGCCTATTTTGCAGGTTTCTCGAAATTAAAGTGAAAATAACTTGATAAGAAATATCAAAAAATAAGAACAGTCTGAGCTCTAGAACACAAGACTATGTCTCTGAAATGGTTTTATGCTTTAAGGACTGAGAACTGATGGGGCTCAGCAATAAGGAATTTAATCTAGAAATGGAGAGGAAGACAAAGGGAAATGCCAAATCACATTGCTGTTTCCGGAAAGCAGAACAAAAACCAACCCTACAGGAATCTGCACTGCTTAGATTTCAGTTGAAGATTCATTTCCACTCAAGCTGTTTTGAGATTTGGCTCTAGAAAAGATTTGTCCATAAACTCCAATTTATTTAATTCTTATCAGAAATATTCCTTGATTAGGAGCATCCGCTGTCCTGCAGAAGTGGCCACTATAGCCCCACACCCTGATCTGGGATCAAGAAATGCAACATGAAGCATTCCTGTGGGTGGGGAAATGGAGTATCTGCTATTAAAATAATACCACCTTGATCAAACATTTTTTTTCTGCTTGTTCATCCAACAAAATACTTGCTTAAATCTTTCTATTCCCAGACTAGCATTTAAGAGACTTTAAGAAACCTTGGCTTTTGACAACTCAAGGGAACTTGGATCACCTCTCGAGGGCATCTGTCTGTTTCTCTACAAATCACAGGAGGAGAGAGGCCCGCTTGACAAAAGCCCAAAATATTGAGCTTCTTGAGAATACCAGTATGTGAGTTTATGTATTCTTATTTAGCATATATATCAGGGGTGAACTCCAACAGGTTCTGACAGGTTCTGGAGAACCGGTAGCAGAAAGTTTGAGCAGTTCGGAGAACTAGCAAATATCACCTCTGGTTGGGGTGGGAATGGAGATTTTGCAATATCCTTCCCTCAGGAGTGGGGAGAGAATGGAGATTTTGCAATATCCTTCCCTCAGGAGTGGGGTGGAAATGGAGATTTTGCAGAATCCTTCCTCTGCCATGCCCACCAAGCCACGCTCACAGAACCGGTAGTAAAAATTTTTGGATTGCACCACTGATATATATATATATACATGTTATTGCTTTTTATCAGCTTCTGAGACTCTTTCCAATTGGAGTGGAATATAAATTTGATAAATATTTGTCTGTTTAGAACTATGTCTACCCTTGCTTATTACCACCTGTCTATCTTGATATACTTCCCCATTTTTCCCCTCTGGGGTGGGGTGGGGATTACGATGCCCTTTCCATCCCATCCTTCTGCCCCAGGGAAGCGTTTGCCAAAATTCCTTCCTTCCTTCAGGTTTTTCCTTCTGGTGTCCACAGGATCCAGTTTGCAGCCAGTCCTCCTCATCCATCTCACTGTGCTTCATCCAATTACACTTTCCAGTAGGCACTCAGAATTCCTAGAAACTGCCAATAAATTTCAGGCAAGACTGAGAATTGTGCCCCAGGTCTATATCTCCTATGCAGAAAAAGGATTCCTACCAGGCATTTCCTCCTGACCTTCTTCTGGCCCAGCCCTTGAGGCAGCCACACATCCCTCTCTGGGAGATAATCCCTCGATTGAGCATTGGTCACCCAGCCAAGAGAGGAGGCTCTCGAGCAGTGGCTCTCCTACTTAGAGCAGTGTCACCCTCCCCGGGCACTTCAGATCCCAACAGCCACAATGGCAACGGTGGTGTCTTTCTCTGGGATATGTTGCCTTTTGGCCCTTCTCCTGGGACAGCCGAGCCTTGGACATCGGCAGCCGTGGCCTTTCTCAGAGTCCAATGACTTTTCTGGCTTCTGGAACAAGATGAGGGACGATGCAATCATCTACCAAGCTACCCTCATGTACCACCAGGCCGTGGAGCACTTGAACAAGGAGCACAACTGCACTTACCTTTCAGCACCCGAAGAAAAGGTCCACGTCCAATTGATGGTAAGGGGAAAGGGGTGGGATGAAGTTTCAGGTTGTTCTCGTTCTATTCATGTTCGCTTGCAAAGCTACAAGGGCACACTTTCTGATTTTGCTCATGCTTTTTATTGCACACACATAAACACTGTACTCTTCAGTTTCCCTCTTCTAGAATTCAGTAGCAGTACTTTAATGTCTAAGAGTTTATATCTTCTGAACAGATTTGGTCTTCGAAATACTTTTTATCATTTTAAAGAATTCCTCTTCAGTGGCAGGGAAAGAGAGTCGTGTCCTTTGCTCACTGGCCCCGGGACGGAAGCGGCTCCCCCTGGTCTGTTTTCCTCCCTTTCAGTAAAATCTTCCTTGCTCAATGCCCCTTTTCCCTCCTTAGAACTGCTACTGTCATAAAGAAATAGTTGGGGTTTTTTAAAGTATTCTGTTGCCCGCCTCTTCACTCCAGGAAACTATTCTTTATTTAACTCAATTTTTAAAAGGCAAGTTAAACTGCTATGCCTGTTACTTTGAAAATTCTGGGGCAAATTCTGTAACACTCAAAAGACTCGCTGGTCTTTTTCCTGGACTCCATCAGGTCTACCCAACCATGCACAACCCTCAAGGTGGTGAGGACTTGCTGCCAATCCTCTGCAGGGAAATCAGGGACAGGTAGGGGGGAGGGGGAGACAAGAGGGAGCTCACCTGAGAATTTTGCTGGCTGTATTTCAGAGTATGCATGGGAAAATTTACCACTTCAGAACCATCCTGGTGAAGGTCACATGTCCTCCGGGGGAGAAAAGACCAAATCACAAGAACTGTCAGATTGTTCCTGGATCACCGGTGAGGAAAGGGTTTTTAATGCCATTTTTTAGGATGGGGTTCATGTAGTCACTCCTGTTAGCACAGCTGAAATCTGGGTGGGCTGGAGGTAGCCCAGTGGGGTGTGCATGGGGGGTGGGGAGGAAGAAAGCTGGAGTGGGATTAGGGCCTTTGTGACCACCAGCCAATGCAACCCCACCTGTTATTGTTCGGGCAGACACCCTGAATAGAAAGGTGAGTGGGGCTCCCGCCCCCAGGGTTTCATCCCCCACTGCCTGCTGAGCTCCCCTCTGCCCCTGACAGTTTTCAGCTGGGCAGAGGTGCCAAAGCCACTGAGTTGTTTTTCCCTTTGGTCAGAGGAGGTCAAACTCTTCTTTGAAGAGGCGTTGCCTTGGAACTCCAGAGGAGGAAAGGGAATGCAAGTCGCTCCTGCCCTCCGCCCATCTGGGGGGTCCGTGCTGCCCCTGAAGCCCCGCTCCTTTCTCCAGGATTATCGCTCTGTGGAGGAGGGGCTGCCTCTATCTGACACACGCCATCAGCCCTTTAGCCACCTTTGGCTGCTGTGGCCCCATCATGGGCACCAGGATGAGAAACTGGGAACCTGTTTGCACAGCCAACTGCCCATAAAATACAGAGCAACTGACACAGCTTCCTTTGGATATAATGGAAATGCAGGAAAGGAGGGGAGGGGGGAGGTAAAGATTTTGGAAAACGTAAAGACCAACCTCCATGCAAGAGCTCTGCAAAGTCTTGTCTGTTTTATTTCTTTTATGCCTGTAGAAATATTTGTGCTACTTGGAATTGGCAACCTTCCCTGCTTTCAACATCCATAAAATAAGAGTAAAAAGTTGTGAGGAGTACCGGGCCACTCCGAGTCCTCCTGTGGTCCCACCTGGAGAAGAACCCGAAAAAGAAGAGGGCACTCCGTACATGTGAAGAGAGCGGCTTCCTGCCTTCTCCTTTATGGCCACACAGTGGATCCCCAGCCCAGAGATCCCTCCCACCACATTGGTGCCCATGAAATGAAAATTCTGTAACAAAAATGGAATAATCCTAAATCTCATGAGTGGCAAAATGCTCTTCTTGGTTCTTATTCATGCTTTGCTTATTACATCCAGTTCCAGATGGCACAAAACCTCCCGTCATGGAGGCTTCCTTAAAAAAGTACCCTTTTTTTAAACTTGGTGTTCCTCACTGGTAAACAAAACTGGTTTCCGAATCCTGCCTGAACCCCACATGAATAGGCCGAAGTAGATATTTACTGTTGATCACCTACATTGCAAGAATCTGGCCAGACTGCCTGCCTTCCCTTGGGAAATGCCTGGGGGTTCGAGCTCAGGGTCCATCCCCCCCCAATCGACTCTACGCTGTCATGTCCCCTTTACGCCCCCCCTTCAGCCAGCGATTCCACCACACTGACATAAAGCCGCAAGAAGGAGAAACCTGAAGAGGCCAATACACGTAACAGGGGGAAAGGGAGGTTCGGCAGAAACAGAGGAAAGGGGCAGAACCAAAGAATGCAAGGCCATCTCCAGAAGCTGTAGAACCCACATCAGGAAGGAAGGTTACAGCTGAAATGTGCTGAGACTTGTAATAACGTCAGAAACAACAACAAAAAATGTTTGGCAGCTCATTAGAAGGGGAAAAATTGGGGGGGGGGGGGCGCGGCAAAGAGATTGTAGAACTTTGCAAGGAGAAAATGGTAAGAATGCAGAGCTCCTATTTTCCATATTTGTGTCAGGAGGCCATCTTCCGTCCCTGAGGAAGGAGGGGGCAGCGGCTCAGGTAGAGAAAGGGAGGAGGTAAGAGAGCTAGTTTAAACAAATCCAGGTCTCCAGGGCCAGGCAGGTCACATCCCAAGATCCTGAAGGAACCAGCAGGGGTGAGCATAGAACATTATCTTGAGAAGTCCTGGAGAAGCTTATCTTCAAAAAACAGCAGAAGACAACAAAGGGCTTTGTACCAATCCTGTACAAAATCCTCAAGCCATGTTTGACAGTTTGTTTGTCAGCACTCTGATAGGAGGAATTGGTGACAAAAGTCCAACATAGGTCGGTTGCAGATCACTAACCTTACCTTTTTTTTCCAGTAAAGATCCTCCTGCTCAGCAAAACTCTCCTGCACTCCTTAATAAAATGGCAAAAGGCAGACTAGATTGGAGCTCTCAAGTGGGCTGCAGACGACACAGAGCTGGGAGAGATGGCTAGCATTTTAGGTGAGAAAGAGAAGATTCAGAAAGATCTGGGCAGGCCTGAGCAGGGGGCAAAAGGGCCAAAATGGACAGCAGGTTCCAGGAAGGAAGGCCCAGCTCTGCATTTAGATAGGAAACAGGAAGGCATAAAACCAGGAGGGGGGGGGGGGGAGAGAAGCCTGGCCTGGCAGCAGCACCCATGATTTTGGCCACTGTACAAAAGGCTGCTGCAACTCTGAGGGATCCCGTTTGGGGAATCTGGCCTGATCCTTGCCCATGGACTCTTCACCCAGCCCAGGATCTCCCTCCCTCCCTCCCTGGCTCAGAGTGGCTGTGATCGTTGCCCTGTCCTGTCCCACACTCCCTCCAGAAGCAGCAGCAGCCCTGCGTCTGCCCTTGTGTGGCACCAAAACGAAGAGCGGCATTCTCTTAGACTACCAGCCCAGCAAATGACTTGCCCTGTGGCTGCTTGGTGCTGGCTCAGCCGAAACAGTGAGATGCCCTCAAGGAGGGAAAAGAAAAGGTGGGGGGAGGGATGGGAGAGGGTTTCTAGCAACTAGAAAGAGGGTCAAGGAGAAAGCTGGAAGCGAACCCGGCAGAGCTCAAGCATTGAAAATAAATTATAAATATGTCTTTTACTGAGCGTCTCTGAGGGCCAAACCCCACAGCCTCCTCCCTAGCCATCCCTCCTGGCCTACAGTGGACACCCAGATGGTCAAAGGCGATCCACGGTCTGCTTTGTTTCTGCTATGCCAGTTGGATGTCTCCTTGTTCAGTGCCCTGGTAATTTTGAACAGTTGCTGAACAAACACAGGTTAAGCCAGGGCCTCCTAGTCCTGTTCCTAATGTTTTCTGCTGGGCAATTTCCTGCTGTTCTTCTGACACCGTTTATAAAAGGAAGCTCTTCTATAAGTTAGCCAAGGCTGAAGTAGCAGAGGAAACACACATCAAGGAATGCATAGAAACACACAGAGCCATAGCGTTTCGCTTTATTTCTTTCAAGGGCTTCCACTAAAAGTTTTGCCCTTCCCTTGTTTTACCCAAGTGTCCATCCACGATTCTCAGGCCCAGCCCAGATGATTGGTCCAATAATTGGCAACCCAGGAAAATCATGATTTGGTTGCGCTGCCTCTTCCAGTGGTGGAAAGAAGAATGGCAGCCCCTCCACCCCCTCCAAAGCAGCCCTGAAGCCTTGGCTTAGCTGGCTTTTACATCACAAAGCGGCAGCCCAGAGTTCAAACTTGGGCATGGCCAATCTTCCTCGGTTTGGCAACTGAAACGGAAGGGACTAGGCAGATGGATAAAGGGAGGGAAAAAAAGGCTGATATTGGGGCAAAAATTGTCCTCCACAAAGGAAGGAGAAAGGAGGGAGGCAGAAGCGGCAGCTGGAGAGGAGGACCCCTTACCCTCCCGCCTGTGACAGAAGCGGCCCCTTCTACTGCCAAACAGGCTCACGGCCTCCAGGAAAAGGGGGCAGAAGAGAGATGGGCTGAGGGACATGTGCACATGGCCACAGCAATTCTTTCTCACTCGGCTCCTTTTCTCTCTGCCAGGAGGAGAGTGCCACCATGCTCACAGAGGGAGAGGGGAAGCAATGAGTCCCCTGCCCTCCTGAAACCCAGCCCTGCTCCTCCCCTAGAGGAGTCGAGGGAAGGGAAAGGGAGGTCCAGTGATGAAAGCTGGGAAACTTGATTTGAGGGCCTCTCGGCAGCCCTCAGAAGGAGCCACGGCTTTTGAGGTCCCTGGGACGAGATGGCTACTCAATCTCCAGGATCAGATCATCCCCTTCTAAGCTCATCTCAGGCTTGACATAAATTTTCTTAACCGTGCCTGTCATGGGTGAATTGACCACGGTCTCCATTTTCATGGCGCTCAGGACGCAGAGCGGGTGTCCCTTCTCAACCTGCCCGCCTTCCTTCACTTTGATGTCGATGACTTTCCCAGGCATGGGAGCCCCCACTTGGCCTTTGACATCCTTCAGGGCTTTGGGGTGGAAGTGCATCTCCTGGCAAGGCAAAGTTAAGTGTGAGGGGTGGGGGGAGGACAACCATGGCTTCCTTCCATTGCTTCCTGCCCAAGACAGAGTGCCAGGAGACGGGAGGAGACAGGGGAGGGAGGGAGGCTCATTGGAAATTAAATGCTAAATTGGGTGACAATAATAGAACATGCTGTGGCTAGTGGCATTAGTAATTAACCTAAATACCATTTATGAATAAAAGATATATTTTAAATGCCACTGATTTTAAAGAAGACAGATAACTCTGTAGGACAAAATCCAATCTACCGGGATTGAATTCGTTAGGACTCCAACCCTGCCCTGCCTCCCTGCCTGCCTGTTTTGTTACCTTCATAGCCTTGGCGTCCTTGACCAGGATGGAGCGCAGCTGCCCGTTCAGTTCAAAGAAGACTTCCCTCTGGCCAGCCCGGTTGAGGTCTCCCAGGGCTAAGGCCTTGATGTGCAGCGTCTTCCCCCGTTCCAGCTCCACCTGCGAGGGCACCGGGGAGGGAAGAGAGTGAGAGGTGGGTCCTTTGCAGCCCTTCACTCAAAGGCAGCACCACTGTGGTCCTGGGTGACCGAGTCTTGTGCCAGGGGCTGCTGCTGCCTAGTTTGGATGACGAAATGTGCGCAAGGAAACCACCAAGCTCAGAGAGCCCCCAGGCCTCCCAAGAGCCCCTCTGCTGTGCTCCTGGGGTTAACCAATGGGAAGACTCCATGGCAATCTGGGGCTGCGGAGCGATTCAATGCCGCTTTCCATGACAGCCGGGGGCTCTGCAAAGGCTCTGCTTCTTTCCCACCCTCTGGCCCTGGCAATCTGTGAAAGGGAGTCTGCAGTTTCTGTGTCACCTCACCACTTGCTTGTTTCTACTTCATCCTCACCTGTGATATGAGAGAGCTTTGAAAAAGTGGATTTCCTCCTAGAACTCACCCTGCTGTTTCAAGGGCTGTCCCCTACTATCTGCATTTATAATCCTATCACTGAAGAAGTTTCAATCTTTTTCGTTTTTTTAAAGTGTACGCAATAAGGAAACGGGTCGCATGAGCTACCAAGTGCAACTCCAGAAAAAAAAGGTAAAGACGGAGGCACCACAAGACAGTGAGCAGCGCACAACCAGGAGCAAGTTTGGGCTTCACCTCCACCAAAGTGGCATCCCCACAAGGAGGCCAGACCTGGATCTGTGGGGCATCGTGAGTCGCATGGGTGAGATGGGGCAGTGAAGGTTGTGTGCATTTTATGAAGGAAGGACTAAAATGCCATGTTTGGTGTTCCTTCTAGGGCAGACTAACCCTACACTGACTGGCCTCCCCCTTTGCTCATTCCTGGAGGGTCCAACTCCTGGCATTTTAACCAAATTTTTGATGCTTCCTGCGCTCTGGATCTCACCTCAAACTCCTCGGCTATCTTGGGCCCCTCCAGGAAGAGCCGAGTATTGAGACATTCGACAGGCCCAAAGGAGGCTGTGAAGTCCTTGAAGTCACTGAAGACGTTGGGGTACATGGCAGCAGACAGGACGTCTTCTGGGGTGATCTCTTCATGCTTTTCGCACAATTCCTGCTCCAATTTTGTGAAGTCCAGAGGAGGTAGGGAGGCCCCAGGGCGGCCCTCCACACGGGGCAGATCTTTCAGCACCTAGGAAAGGACAATGAGCTTTGGGGCGGAAGCCCCACAGAAGCAGCCCTATACAAGGAAGAGCAAAGTTGGCATGATCTCTTCCTCCTCCTTCTGACTTGCCCACTCAACTCTCCCAAAGCAGGAATCAAGGTGTGGGGAGGAGGGGCAGAGGGTGTCTGAAAACCTCGGTTTTCTTAGGTTGGCAGAAGGCCAGAAGGCCCTGTAGGAGCTTTTCTCTCCAAGAATGGGTAATCTGCTCCATGTCTCTGATGGGCAGGCACCCCAAAATGCAAAGAACAGATGCCTTCATACCAAATCCTTGGTATGAAGTTAAGACACGAAGGCTGTGGGTTTACTTCCCTCCCCACAATTTCTCTGGGCTCCTTGGGGACAAAGCAGGCCCTCCTTCCTACCTTGGAGCGGAAGGGCTCTGGGAAGCCCCCGTAGGGGATGCCAATGTAGCCTTGCAGGAACTCCACCACGGACTGGGGGAAGGAGAGCTCGTCTGCCTGAGCTTCCACATCTTCCTTCGTCAAGTTGTTCTGGACCATGAACTGAGCCAGGTCCCCCACAATCTTCGAAGAGGGTGTCACCTGCCCAGGGCAGCAAGGGGGAACACATTGAGAGGAGCAGCACCAGGTGCAGCCAACAGCCATTGAGGCACAAAGCCAGACCAGGGCAAGGGCACCTTCAGCAGGCAGGGTGAGGGCATCTTGTCAAGGGCCAAGCTGGAGGTAAAGAATCCAACGGTCACAGCTGCTACTGCCTTTTCCTGGGACAAACTGTGTGCTCAGAAAAATCAGATCGGGCTCTGGCAAGCTTTGGCTTTATGTAAGAACATGCTTTGGCCATGAAAGCCCCTTTCTCAAGGACATTTGTCTGAGCTGCCTGTGGCCTTTAGGAATCTTTGAACTAGAGACCGGCAACCCTTGAGGAGGCCTGGAGCCCTTTGGCAAATCTCAGCCAGTGACGCCGCTGGCTAAACAGATAATTACGCAAAGACCTGGAAACTTTTTGAGAGTTTCTTTGCCCGCCTGAGTTTGTGAGATCCACCCTGCCCTCCTGGGAAGGGAGAGGACTGGGGTGGGCAAACTGACCTTGATGAGGTCGCCAAGCAGCTTGTTGGCCTCCACATAGGCTTTCTTCACCTCCTTGAACTTGTGGCCCAACCCCATGCTGTGGGCCTGGAAGTGCAGGTTGGTGTATTGGCCGCCAGGGATCTCGTTCTCGTAGACGTCCGCGTTGCCAGATTTCATGGTGGCCGTGCAGTCGAAGGCCGCGTAGAGGCCCCGAGCCACCTCCCAGTATTCACTGTAGTCAAAGACTTTCTCCATCTGGATGCCTGTGGAGAGGGAGGGGGAGAATCCTTCTCATCAGCCCAGAGCAGGGGGCTGCCCTGCCACCCACTTTCTGCTCAGACTGCTGTTGGAGGGCAGACCTGAGCCCAGCTCCATTTCTGGACAAAGCCAACCAGCTAACCAAATGAATAAACCTTCTTTCAAGGTTGAATATGGACAGATCTGAGTCAGCGTTGAGTCTTCAGAAACACAGTGCAGCAACCACAACCTTCAGGATTCTCCCTTTCCCCTTTCTCTAAGGAGCTGCAGGTGGCTGGACCCTGGTGACAGAGGGTCACTCGGCTGCTCCCTTTCTGTCCTCCCTGCCAGAGGGCGCCAGGGGCCGATGCTCTCAGCCTGGCTGGTGCCTGCTCTCGAACAAGGGCCGGATTGACCCAGCTGCAGAACCCCGTCCTGAATTGCCCTGGGGACCCCGGGCTAGTCCCTTGCTCTCTCTGCTCAACCTGCCCCACAGGGCGGTTGTGAGGATAAAATAGGGGAGGATCTCCGATCTGATGTCTAGGGAGCCCCCTGATTCCCCAAGGGGAGCCCAGTTCGCCAAAGGTCCGGAAGACATCCAGGAAGTTCAGCAAACAGCCAGAAAGCTCCTCCGGGAAGAAATAACGTCCCTCTGGAAGTAAACAAGTACGAGGAATAAAACTATCAGGACTGAGGACTTTAGGTTGCCCCAAAGGCCACCTGCAAGGAAACTCCTTGTGCCAGACAGGCATAGAGAAGAACGGCTCCACAAGGGAATCATAGAACTGGAGCGCCCCCCTCCCTCACCTTAATAGGAAGCTAGATGTCTGCCCATGGCTTCTTTTCCATTCGTTTCTCAGACCTCAAGGGCTGGCAGGCTGGAAGCCACGGCTGGCTGATCCCCAAGCCTTCCGAGGGCAGGGACAGCCCTGGCTGGAATTCCCTGGCCAAAGGCCAATTGTTTCACACGTACACACACACACACACACACACACACACACACACACCTTCCTTCTGCTTCTGTTTTTGTGGGCTCTTCTATAATTCTAATTTTAAAGGTTGGTGTAAGTTGCTGTGGGTTCACTTGGACTGACTGGCCGCTATTCCTTAAATATATAGATTTTTTAATTTCTTTGTGGAATTACGATTTTATAATCGTTTAAAGCAGCTCAAGGACCTGGCATTCATTCTCTTGCTGCAACCCCCAGGCCAGATGGGAGGGGGCCAAATCCTGGCTGCAGACTGGCCTGGGCTGCCCTTTGTGGGGCAGACGAGAACCCCTTCTGCTCCTGCTTCAGACCTGTGTCGTGCTCTGTGCCACGGGTACAAGCCACCATCGCGCCCATGCTCGGTTGGGAAGTCATGCCCGACATGGCATCCACCGCAACGTCAACAATGTCAGCCCCAGCAGCAGCACAAGCCAACATGGAAGCCACACCAGCACCCGAAGTGTCGTGGGTGTGAATGTGAAGCGGGACATCGGGGAAGTGCTTGCGCAGCACCCCCACCAGCATGGAGGAGGCCTGCGGCTTCAAGACTCCAGCCATGTCCTGCAAGAGAGAAGGGCAGAGGCTGCAGGCGCGGAGGAGGAGGAGGAGGGGGAGGAGGAGGAGGAGGGAGGGAGGGAGGGAGGGAGGAGGTGCAGCTGCAGATGAGACGGATCCCCTGAAGTCGAGGGGTGGGCATCAGCTTCCCTTCTGGAGCCAGACCAGGAGGAGGAGAATAACTGACTCCTTCAGACTCTCATTTCAGCTCCAAACCTCCTGGTTGGAATGCCATGAGGAAGAATGCAAACGGGTGTGTCGTGCCCCCACCCCTGGGGCAGGGGAGAGTGGAAGTATGGAGCAAAGCCTTCCCCGTCCTCCCTCCCTCCCTCCCTCCCTCCCTCCCTACCTTGATGGCCAAGATGTGAGTCCCGGCTTTGATCAGCTCCTCCGCAAGGCTAACATAGTAATCCAAGGTGTACTTGGTCCGGCTGGGATCAGCCACATCCCCCGTGTAGGAGATGGCGGCCTCCACCACGCCCCCGGCCTGCCCAGCTGCCTCCATCCCCAGCAGCATGTTAGGGAGGTAATTGAGAGAGTCAAAGACGCGGAAGATGTCCATCCCATTCTCTTTGGCCATCTGGCAGAACCTGCAATGGGGACGGAGAGGAGCCCTGAGCCAAGGCCAGGCTCTACCTTGCGGGCTGCCCGGGATGGAGGGAGCAGGCTATCCGAAGGCAGATACAGTCTAGCAAGGATGTTGGGTTAATGTGGAAAGCCACAATTGGGCTTTTCCTCCAAAGTGACTGAACTTCCAGGAGGGACCAAAGGAATAGAGAGGATTTAAACATGCAAAAACAAAAGCTGAGCTTTTTGAGCATAAAATATATAACTGCCAAAATAAACCTCAGAAAGGCCGGACCAGTTCTGAGAAAAACGTGAAGAAGGCAAGTGGGGCAACCCTTTGTTCAAGCACCTGGAAACAGCCCAGGTGAAGCTGCGCACCACTTACTTGAAGACGGAGTTATCTGGGTAATTGGTGTAGCCCACCGCATTTGCCCCCCTCAGCAGCATCTGGAATGGGACGTTGGGGATGAGCTCGCGCAGCTCCTGTAGCCGGCGCCAGGGGCACTCATACAGGAAGCGCATGGCAACATCAAAGGTGGCACCTGGAAGGGAGAGAGAGGAGTATCAGCGAGAAGTCTCCTGCACTCATCTGAAATCCTAGAGTTGGGTTCCTTGAGAGCTCCCTCCCTTGATTATCAGAAAGAAAAATGCATAAGGGAACACAGAGCCTGTTTTTTTTTATAGCAACTCCAAAACCCAAAAGGTTTTCAGCTGGCACAGCAGCAAGTTTGATAACTGGTCCTTGGTCAAGCGGTCTGAGCCAAGTTCAACTTTCTTGTCCACCAGCATTGCCATCTTCACAGCAACATCCCTGCTTAAGGCCCTTAATTCCACCAGTTCTATATGCCGCAGAGCCTCAGGCCTGCGGGAGCCGAACTTATGGCCAAATTCAAGGGTCAACACAGTAGGCAGATCTGCAGCTCACTCATTTCAAAACAGCCTCTCCTCAAGTCTTTCAGCTAGATCACAGACCTAGGAAAAGAATCAGAGCCATCAGGAAAGGATCTGGATGAAAACAATCTGAGTTTGAGGTGAACATGCAAGAGACTGAAGATGCAGATTTAATAAGGATGAGGGGACCACATGTGGGTCATTATATGAGTTGGAATTTTACTGCAAAAAATTTAAATATGAATTTAAAATTGAATATATAAAATACTAAAAGATATTTAAAATTTTAAAAATCTTTTATAAAAGAGGGGGAAAATTAGGCCAGGCCGGCCTGGTGAAATAGTAAGGTCTTTAAGGCGCGGCGGAAGGTGCGCAGATCCGGGATCCTCCGTATCTCTGGGGGGAGCTCGTTCCAGATAGTAGGTGCCCCCACAGAGAAGGCTCTCCAAGATCTGCTCCAAGTTGTGCCTCACTGTAAACGTCCCATGGAGTTGACTGCTTGGTCATCCGAAAAGAGTTGAACTGGGGAGGATCCTCAAAGTTGCAGGTGGGTTCATTTAAAAGGTCCATGTTGCTTATGATTGTACAAAAACTATCCCAAGACGATGTGTGGTAGGATCCCCCTGGTAGTGATGCATCCTCGAGGGATGACTCCTCAAGAAACAATTTTTATTTTAAGCTATACACCAATGGGTATTTTAGGGAAGGTTGTTGAGAAGATGGTTCCAACTCTGGGGGTTGGAAGTGAGGAAGTTAAGTTGTGATGATTGACCTTTTTCCAAAATCAGCTCCAGGCAAAAGGTCTGACATTGCACCCTCCCCGCTCAGTTCTACCTGACAGTTGCTGGGTGAGGAATTAAGTACCATCAGAAAAATGGTCATACATAGTTATACATTCTAATAGGAGAGAACACATGTAGCTCAGGACTAGGGACTGGCTGAATGCCTTTCCATTATATTACTCCCTTGTAGGTCTGGCACCACAGAACTCTCACCCCCCCCCACTCCCACCCCCACCATGATTGGCTGCTGTGTTTAATCAATGCTTCCTGCTGCTTCACTGACCAATCAGGGAGCAGGGGTGGGTTCTACAATTTTTTACTACCGGTTCTATGGGCGTGGCTTATTTTGTGGGTGTGGCTTGGTGGGGGGGTAATGTGACTGGGTGGGCATGGCCAACTTTTTTTTTTTTAACTTTTAAAAGCATTTTTCCTATAATCTTAAGAGGTTGCAGAAAAAAATGCTTTTAAAAGCCTCTGACGATCCCAGTTGAGCCACACGATCATCAGAGGCTTTTTTAAAAAACCTTTAAAAGCATTTTTTCGGCCGAAGAGGTTGTAGAAAAAAAGCCTCTGATGAGGTAGGTGGGGTAACCAAGCGGCGACCAGGCTGGGGACCAGTTTGGGGGCGTGGCCAGCCAATGTTATTACCAGTTCTCCAAACTACTACAAATTTTTACTACCGGTTCGCAAGAACCAGGAGCAACCCACCACTAGGAGGCTTTACTACTACTTTTACCACCTATTTTTTCTGCTGCTGCTGCTGCAATACTCTGCCCTCCCAGGCTTTGATTAGAGAAAATGGAGCCCTTTATTCTGCTGACTTGGCTTGGGAATTGTTTGTATAATCCTGTCAGAAGGCTGTGGCAAGGTAACAAAAAGCCAAATCCTCGCTTAAGATATCCCTTTTATGCCATTCTTAAGCTTTTTGGGTAATTTTGTTGTTTTATTTACTCTTCTGATTTGCTGTTTTTGACCATGTATTATACTAAGCTTGCTTTGTCTTCCTTCAGGCTCACAGTTCTGTTACTTGTCTGTGGTGATTATTTGCAGGCAGGATAAACCTGTCCATTTATTTCAGACCTGAATTGCCAGCTTCATCGTGGGCCCTTGGCTGCAAAAGTCCTCTCAGAACTAACGGGGGCAGCCCCATCTCAACCAGCCATCAACCTGGCAGCCAGAAACTTCCTCACAGGAGCTCTCAGGCTTCCTGGGGGGCCCTGGGGACCCCAGCCATTCTCTCACCTCCCCAGTTCTCGATGCTGAAGAGCCGACTGAAGTTATGAGCTACGAAGGGGGCGATCTTCTTCAGGTCGTGGGTGCGAACACGAGTGGCCAGCAGTGACTGGTGAGCATCTCGGAAGGTGGTGTCCATTAAAAGCAGGCCCTGGTGCTGGCGAATGGCCTTGGCGAAGCCCACAGGGCCCTCGCTGAGAAGGACATCCCGGAAGCCGGTGGGGGGCTGCCCTGTTGCAGAAAAGGGATTGCATTATATGCAAAGCACAGAAAGCGGTAATGAAAATCTCACTCCTTTCCCAAGAACAGGGAGCCCAGTGGACTAAGAATTTTATAACTGGCAAACGAACCCCTCGCCTCTTCTCGTGTTGGTGTGCAACTGGAGTCCATGTCATTAGCATTCCACAGCCTGTTGCAGCCAACCCAGCAAATAGCCTCAAGCTCAGGGCCTCTTGAGAGAGACTCTCAGGCTCACGAAACAGCAGTTTTTGCCCCTGCAGGGACCTTCCTCAGATGCCCTTGTGCTGCAAGCAGAAGTGACCACCATTCCAATTAGGATCAGCAGCCACTTGCAAAATGGCTTATTAAAGATTAACCAAACCTCTGTTGCTTGGTTGGTGGGCTGAGAAGGGCTCATCCTCATGTAGAAGGGCCCCCTCCCCAAAATAAACTATTCCACAGAACAAGAAAAGAAGCAGAATAAAATATTTCCCCTAAAGGGGAAGAGGAGAAAAATCGCCCCAGTCTTTCCTCCACTAAAACAGCCTGCAGGCAAAGTTTAAGGAAACTAAGTTTCATTCATAAAATAATGCACACATTGTAAAATTGGATTTGGCTAAATTGATTGTGCAGGCTGAGGTCAAATTAGGAAAACAAAACACTTAGGATTTACATTTCCCCTTTTCCTTTAGGGCCAGTCATGACTCTACTTGCCACAAAAGACAATCTCACAATGACAATTTAAATACTATATCCAGTCTAAAGAACATAGAAAAAACACATTTTCATATAAATATCAACACATTAATAAAAAAACAACCCAGAAATATATAAAAACTCACTAACTCACAACCCCAATTCGCCAGCTGCCCCCCAGAAATCCATGCTGTTGTCACTGTTGTCACTCCTTTCCAGAGGGAGCTGGGGGAACCTCCTTTCCTGTGAGCTGGGGAGGGCAAAAACGGGGCATGCAGAGGGTTTGGGAGGCCTGTAGAGTGCTCCTGTGGGCTGGGGAGGGCAAAACCTTTTTTTTTTCTTGCTTACCTCTTTGAAATCTTGGTGTGTCTTATACACCGGTGCGTCTTATAGTCTGAAAAATACAGTAACTTCCCACACTCAGAAAGATCTTTTCTAAATGTTTGAACTGATCTACAGTATCCTCAAGACGTCATTGCCATCCCATCCCATCCCTAAGACCCTTGAGCTGCTGAATGGGCTCTCCAGGAAGCTTAAGTGTTTTGTGAAGAGGCTGGTTGGGTGTAGGGATCTGCTCTGCCCTTGCCCGCAAGAGAGACCCGGCACTGGGATTGAACCCCCAGTTCAATCCTGAGCCACAAATATTCTCTTCTATCAAACATCAACCTCCTAGGAAATTAATGCTTTCCAAGTAAAGGGAAAGGCTGTTGGGGGCAATATGCTGACTTTGTAAACCGCTTAGAGAGGGCTGTAAAAGCACTATGGAGCAGTATATAAGTCTAAGTGCTATTGCTAAATACCAGTCTTCCACACAAACAATGGAAACAATTAAAAAAAAACAGATGGTAGAATTTTGTCAAGAGAATATGATGGTCATAGCAAACACACTTTTCCAACAACCCAAGAGACATCTCTACACATGGACATCACCAGACGGTCAATACAGAAATCAGATTGACTATGTGCTCTGCAGCCAAAGTTGGAGAAGCTCTATACAGTCAGTAAAAACAAGACCAGGAGCTGACTGTGGCTCAGATCATGAGCTTCTCATGAAAAATTTAGGCCATTAAATTGAAGAAAGTAGGGAAAAGCATTGGCCATTCAGGTATGAACTAAATCATATCTCTGATGAATATACAGTACAGGTGACAAAATAGATTTAAGAAATTAGATCTATGGACCGAGGTTCGCAACACTGTACAAGAGGTAGCAGCTAAAACCATCCCAAAGAAAAAGAAATGCAAGAAAACAAAATGGCTGTCTGAGGAAGCCTTGCAAATAGCTGAGGAAAGAAGGGAAGCAAAAGTCAAGGGAGAAAGAGAAAGATACACCCAGAATTCCAGAGAATAGCTAGAAAAGATAAGAATGACTTCATAAATGAACAGTGCAAAGAAATAGAAGAAAATAATAGAATAGGGAAGACCAGAGATCTCTTCAAGAAAATGAAGGGAACGTTTCATGCAAAGATGGGCATGATAAAGGACCAAAATGGCAGAGGCCTAACCGAGGCAGAAGAGATTAAGAAGAGGTGGCAAAATTACACAGAAGAATTATACAAGAATGAGCTTAACATCCCTGATAACCACGATGGGGTGGTCACTGACCTCGAGCCAGACATCCTAGAATGCAAAGTCAAATGGGCCTTAGGAAGTCTGAACAACAACAAAGCTAGTGTAAGTGACAATATTCCAGCTGGGCTATTCAAATTCTTAAAAGACGATGCAGTAAAAGCGCTACATTCAATATGCCAGCAAACTTGGAAAACTCAACAGTGGCCACAGGATTGCAAAAGGTCAGTTTACATTCCAATTCCAAAGAAAGGCAATGCCAAAGAATGCTCAAACTACTGCACCATTGCACTCATTTCACATGCTAGTAAAGTTATGCTCAAAATCCTACAAGCTAGGCTCCAGCAGTATGTGGACTGAGAACTACCAGAAGCGCAGGCAGGATTTCAAAGAGGCAGAGGAACTAGAGATCAAATTGCCAACATACGCTGAATCATGGAGAAAGCTAGGGAGTCCCAGAAAAACATCTACTTCTGCTTCATTGACTATGCTAAAGCCTTTGATTGTGTGGATCACAACAAATTGTGGCAAGTTCTCAATGATATGACAGTACCAAACCATTTTATTTGTCTCTTGAGAAACCAATATGTGGGTCAAGAAGCAACAGTGAGAACTGGACCCGGAACCACTGATTTGTTCAAAATTGGGAAAGGAGTCCAACACAGCTGTATACTGTCGCCCTGCCTATTTAATTTATATGCAGAGCACATCATGAGAAAGGCGGGGCTAGATGAATCAAAAGTTGGAATTAAGTTTGCCGGGAGAAATATCAACAACCTCAGATATGCAGATGATACCACTCTAATGGCAGAAAGTGAAGAGGAACTAAAGAGCCTCTTCATGCGGGTGAAGGAGGAGAGTGCAAAAGTTGGCTTGAAACTCAACATTAAGAAAACTAAGATCATGGCATCCGGCCCTCTCAATTCCTGGCAAATAAATGGGGAAGAAATGGAGGTAGTGACAGATTTTATTTTCCTGGGCTCCAAGATCACTGCAGATGGGGACTGCAGCCAAAAAATTAAAAGATGCTTTTCTCTTGGGAAGGAAAGTTATGGCAAATCTAGACAGCATATTAAAAAGCAGAGATATCACCCTGCCAACAAAAGTGCAGGATAAACCAGTCCCTTGGACTGCAAGGTGATCAAACTGGTCAGTCCTAGAGGAGATCAACCCTGACTGCTCTTTAGAAGGCCAGATCCTGAAGAAGAAACTCAAATATTTTGGCCACCTAATGAGAAGGAAGGATTCACTGGAGAAGAGCCTAATGCTGGGAAAGACAGGGCAAAAGAAGAAGGGGACAACAGAGAATGAGGTGGCTGGATGGAGTCACTGAAGCAGTAGGCATGAGCTTAAATGGACTCCCAGAGGACAGGAAGGCCTGGAGGAACATTGTTCATGGGGTTGCGATGGGTCGGACATGACTTCGCAACTAACAACAGCAACAATATTCTTTTTTAAAAAGAACTATTAGATAATGAAAAAGAAGAAGAAAATGGCATTTAATTACTTAGAGAAAAAAGAGGGCAACCGAAAAAATGAAAAACCAAAAGCAAAATCCACCCCATGTTATTGTTCAGGTTGTTTAGTGACAGTCTGACATTACAATGGATGCAGAATGAGGAGATGTCAGAGTCCCTGTAGCCAAGTGATCAGGATTCGGGTACCTGGCAATCAGCTTGCAATTACAACATTGGTCCCATGATCCCCATTTGAGCCCTTCACTGCTGGCTTCCAAGAAGCAAAGACAAAGTGGAAGTTTACAGCAAGGTGCAAAATGACTATGTGGAATCCACTTAACTCAGTGGTCACCAACTGGTGGTCCGTGGACCACTGGTGGTCCGCAAGAAAATTTTGGTGGTGGTCCGCAGAAAAATTATTTGCATTTTTTTATATTGCACTAAATCAGGGTCCTCAAACTACGGCCCCTGGATGGGATACGTGCAATGAACGTTTGTGTTGCTGCAGAGAGTCTCCCCTTTCGGGATCTTTTTGTGTGGGTTGGAAGGGGGCAGAAATTCCGACTCGGGATCTGCTTCGGCCTCCTGGTGTGGGGCTTTGGGCGAAGGCTGGAGGGAAGTGCTACTGGTGGGGAAGAAGCCGAAGGGCCTTGTTCCAGTGGGACTGCCTCATGGCCTGGAACTGGCTGACCATCTCAGCCCACTGAGCCCTACAGTCACCGGTACCTGGCCTTGCATTCCCACAGGTTTCCTTCTGCTTGGAAAGCCTATGCTCATAGACCTCAGTGAGGTGCTTCTGCTGAGCCTCCTTCTCGGTCAGATCCAATTTGAACTGAGCAGCTGTTTTGCCAACTCTTTCTCGTGGTGGCTGCTTAGCTCCAACAACTGCTTCCTAAGGAGCCCAGGCAGGCAGGCAAGGAGTGGCTGGGAGGGGAGGGGCGAGTAGAGGGGCAAAGTACCCCTCGATGTGAGTGACATATAATTGGCCACGCCCACTCAGTCACATGACCACCTAGCCACGCCCACCCAGCCGGTCAACAGGCAGATCATATTAGTGATCCGTTGGATTTAAAATTATGAATTTAGTGGACCCTGAGGTCCGAAAGGTTGGGAACCCCTGACTTAACTGACGCAACTGCCATGATAAGTCAGCATGTCACGCTTTATGACTACGTGGCTTACGATGTGTAGTGAGGGCTCCCTGTATTTTAATGTGAGGTTCATCCCAAAGGCATACCTGATAGTCTCCCAACCCCAACGGGGCTCAAACTTTGGCTCAGAATGGAGCCAGTCAGGGGCAGAGTTGAAATAATTGCACCCAGTCTTCCCCCAACCAGCTGACTTATCTACTAGACGGACAAGACCAGGCCACTGAGAAGGCCTCCTCTCTCGGACTTGCAGTGACCAGAGGATGCTCTGGGCCTTTGGGGGAAAAAGCCAGCAATGTGATGGAGTGGACTATGGACCTTTCCGGAAGGAGATGCTGGGCTTCACAAGGAGTGGCTTTTAGCCCAGTCACAACCATCAGTATGGCAACAGACCTGTTCTTGGCTTCTTCTGCATTAATTTTCTAGTTCATTCCTGATGAACACTTTTGAGTAATCCATCACCCTGTGCTATTTTAACAATTCACTGGTAGGCATCTTAATTTGAGAAATATATAATTTAAATCCTTCAGTTGGGAGAATCTGCCTGCTGCACTGAAGGAATGTAGTTGTATTACAGCAGGGGGGTCAAACCGGATCTGGCCCACAGGGTCATCCTGGAAACAGTGAAGGACTGGCGCACAGTGCCTCTGTCAACAAAAAGGGAGTGCAGAAGGGCTGCAGGCGGCCCTCCCAGGCTCTGTTTTTAGCTGTGACGGCCTTCTGCAGCTCTCTGCCAGCAAAAATGGAGCAGAGGGCTGCAGGAGGCTATCACGGATGAAAATGGGGCCGGGCGGGCCACACACAGCCCCCCAAGCTCCGTTTTCGCTGGCAGAGGGCTGACAAAACAAACTAAAAGCAAAACAATAGAAAAGGAGAAATGTTTCCCCTTTTGCATTTGAACATCCAAGAAGGGACAGGAAAGGAGAGAGGGAAAGAGGAAAGACAAAGAAAAGGAAGGAAAGAGGGGAAAAGGGGAAGGAAGAAGAATGAAGAGGGAAGGAAGAAGGAAGGAAGGAAGGAAGGAAGGAAGGAAGGAAGGAAGGAAGGAAGGAAGGAAGGAAGGAAAGAAGGAAGGAAGGAAGGTTTAGCACGTGGCCACCAGCACCCCTGCTTCCCTTTCACAATCCCCTTGTCGTCTCCTCCTGACCTCTCCTGGTGGTCTCCCATTTTATCACTGAAGATTATTTGGTTACAAAGTCAGGTCTCCTTGCGTGGAGAGGGATGAGTCTCCCTCTGACCCACACACTTTGCCCTCTCACGCACACCATGAGCAACCTGGCCAAGGAGAGTGAGAACTACAGCAGCAGCCTCGAGGAGGAGATAAGCGCAGCCGGGCACCCCCTTGGGGAAGGGGGGCTGGGCTGGGCTGGGGGGTCCCGGTGCCCTGGACGCTTGCCCTCGGCTGCCTAGGGCTCTGGACAGTCTGCTGGTCCTCCGTGTGGCCTGAGAGGGACAGCGAGGCTCCTCTGGAGGACAAGGGTTTGGTGCTCTCCCTGGTCTCACCTTCCTCTGATGGAGACAATGGATCCCCCCAGCGCCACCACAGGTGCCCCCGATACGAGGGACCTCAAGCTACTCACCCCCACCCTGGCCCCCTCAAGGTCAAACACAACCCTGATGCGGCCCCTAATGAAATCGAGTTTGACACCCCTGCCGTCCACCATCCCTGGAAAGGAATATAAATCAGATTTATTCAACCAAAGTTAAAATAGAGATGTTGTTATCTCCAGTAACCCTTAATGGACTTTTGCTGAGCAGGAGTGAACAACACGGCTCTTTATATTCATTTATGGTAAGAGACAAGATATGAGAAGAGATATTTGTTGTATTTTAAGAGAAAGTGATAGCTTACTAAAATTGTTTATACTGTTATTAGGGGAGAAATCATTTATATTTTTTCTTTTTATTTAGTCTATTCTTATTTTTCTTTTTTCCTTCTTTTCTGCATTATTTTTCTTTATATTACTTCATTTTTAGTATGTTTTAGTTTTTATCTTTTTATTGTAATATTTAATAAAATTGCTATTTAAATAATTTAAGGGCTGAGCACATGCGGCATAAATCTTTTCTTCCCCTGGAGGATTTGAGCAAAGCCAGGGAACTCTGGATGCCAAAGAACAGATGAGATGAGGCAAGGGGGCTCCTTCCTCTCCAGGGGAGAGAGGGAAGGACTAGGTCTCTCGATCAAGTTAATTCTCTCAGCTACATTTCCTTCCATTCCCTCAACAGGTTTATATGGATGACGTCAAGTCTCTGTTCCCTCAAAGGCCATTAAGGTTTGACTTCTCCAGAAGAATTATGCAGTTTTGGAGAATGGATTATTACTTCATTTTAATAGCAATAGCAATAGCACTTAGACTTCATAGTGCTTTCTCTCTAAGCAGTTTACAGAGTAAGCATATTGCCCCAAACAATCTGGGTCCTCATTTTACCCACCTCGGAAGGATGGAAGGCTGAGTCAACCTTGAGCCTGGTGGAATTTGAACTGCTGAACTGCAGCTAGCAGTCAGCTGAAGTAGCCTGCAGTGCTGCACTCTAACCACTGAGCCACCTTGGCTCTTAATGAGGTTTTATTGATGGATTTTATATGCTTGTATTTATGTTTTAATCCGCTTCCATTTGGTTGATGTTTTCTCAATGCTGGGAGCTTCCCAGAGCCACTCTGGCAAGATGGGTGACTCTACCAATCAAATCAAATCAATCAAAAGATTATTGCGTGTGGTTGGGATTATGTGCCGCTGTGTTCGAATTCTGTTTTTAACCCTATTACTGTACATTGGAATGGAGGCTGCAGAGAGTCACCTGAGATTTGGGTAATTTATGAGTCCTACCAGGTCAGCAAGTAATTAACCATCCTTGGCCGTAAATGATCCCCTTGGCCTCCCGCCTGGACTATTGTAACGCTCTCTACATGGGGCTCCCCTTGAGGAGCACTCGGAGACTCCAACTGGCACAGAGTGCGGCCGCGCGGGTGGTAATGGGAGCGACATGGCGTTCCCATGTAACACCCCTCCTGCGCGAGCTGCACTGGCTCCTGGTGGTCTTCCGGGTGCACTTCAAAGTTGTGGTTACCACCTTTAGAGCGCTCCATGGCTCAGGACCTGGGTACTTGCGGGACCGCCTACTACCACCAATAGCCTCCCACCGGCCGGTATGCTTTCATAGAGAGGGGCTCCTCCAGGTGCCGTCGGCCAAACAATGTCAACTAGCGGCCCCCAGGGGGAGAGCCTTCTCTGTGGGGGCACCTACTATCTGGAATGAGCTCCCCCCCGAGATACGGAGGATCCCGGATCTGCGCACCTTCCGCCGCGCTCTCAAGACCTTTTTATTTCACCAGGCGGGCCTGGCCTAACTTTCTCCCTCTTTTTAAACAATTTTAATATTTTAATATTTTCAATATCTTTTAATTTTCAAAGTTTAAATCTGTTTTAAATTGATTGGGGTTTTAATCTGTCTGGGCCAAATTATTTAATTCGATTTTAGTTCTGTTTTTTAAATTTTGTATGTATGTATTTTATTGTTGGCTGTTCACCGCCCTGAGTCCTTCGGGAGAAGGGCGGTATACAAATAATAAAATAAATAATAAAATAAAATAAAATAAAATAAAATAAAATAAAATAAAATAAAATAAAATAAAATAAAATAAAATAAAATAAAATAAAATAAAATAAAATAAAATAATAAAATAATAAAATAAAATAAAATAAAATAATAAAATAAAATAAAATAAAATAAAATAAAATAAAATAATAAAATAAAATAAAAATAAAATAAAATAATAAAATAAAAATAAAATAAAATAAAATAATAAAATAAAATAAAATAAAATAAATAAAATAAAATAATAAAATAATAAAATAATAAAATAATAAAATAAAATAAAATAAAATAAAATAAAATAAAATAAAATAAAATAAAATAAGTGCTTTTGTGACTCCTGTGGTTTCCTGAAGGCCAGCACTAGTCAATAGAGCCTTGGTAGTACAGGGGTCTAAGGCACCCTGTTATTAAGCTGGTTATTAAGACCAGCTGCCTGCAATTACTGTAAGTTCGAATCTCGCCAGGCTCAAGGTTGACTCAGCCTTCCATCCTTTCTAAGGTAGGTTAAATGAGGACCCAGATTGTGGGGGCAATAAGCTGACTTTGTATAAATATACAAAAGGATGAAGGCTATTGCTTAACGCATTGTAAGCCGCCCTGAGTCTCCGGAGAAGGGTGGCATATAAATCAATTTTTTTTTAAAAAAAAAAATCATGGTGGCCAGCAGAGAGGAACATCCAGCCAAGCGTTTTCTTTGCTGCAGCCAGATGGCTTGGAGGAGGCTGCCCCAGTTCTTCTGGAAAACAAGACGGCTTCAGGGAGCAACTCACCTAAGGGAACTGCAGGCACCACCGGGTCAATGGGCGAAGGTTGGGCTTTCACAGGGATGGGCGTGGTGGGGCCATTTACCATGACGTGTCCTGGAAAGGAAAAGGAGGAGAAGTCAATCGACGGGACTGCCTGCAGATGCTCCTGGATGCTTGCAGCATGAGAGAAAGGCTTTGCCCATCCCCTAACTTGGTTCTGCACTTCCGTTTCTAAGAAGTGCCGAAGATGATGGTTCAAATTTATTTGGCTTCCTTTCTCCCTCCCTGCCCAGTCAAGACCCAATGCGTGAACCCATCGAGGACCTGAAGGGAGGGAACACAGAAGCAAACCAAGCTCTCTGCCACTCCAGGGGGAGGGTGTGGAACAAGGGTTTAAGCGACAGGCAAGCAGATTCTGGTTAAAGGGGGGGGGTGGATTCTTAATAGTAACAGCAGTGGTGGTGAGTCCCCCTCTGCTGGATGCAAAAAAGAGGTAACTGTTGGTCATGAAGGGTTTGGGTTCCTTCCTTGAGCATTGGGGGTGGGGGGGATGCAGTCTGGGGCCCTTTTTGAGGGCAGGATTCTAAACCTACCCAGGTAGTGGAGCAACTTCTGAGCTCTGTTCTGGCCAGGCCGCAGATGGAAGAGGTCTGGGTTTTCATCAATGAACTGGGTGTCCACAGTGCCATGGAGAAACTGATCATTACTGAGCACATTCTGCAGGAAAGGGATGTTGGTCTGAAAGGGAAGGGAGAGCAGAGGGAGGGGATGCTAAGGAGAGGCACTACGGATGGCTCCGTTTCTGCATCCCTCAACAGCATGAGGAGGCTCTTCTGAAATCTGCATTGGCTCTCTGGCTTTGGCTAGCCAGAGAGCTTTTGGATAGCCTGTTGCTGGAAGAGACTGGAAGCCTGACTCACCTTTTCTGGCCAAAGCCAGCTAAATCCCCCCAAACGAAGGTAGCAGGCCCAGCATCTGGCCCAGAGGGGCAGAGCCACTGATTACAGCCCTTCTGAGTACCTCAGATACTCAGATTAACGGATTTGGAAGGGACCTTATAGGTCATCTAGTCCAACCCTCCCGCTCAAGCAGGAAACCCTACACCATTTCTGACAAATGGCAGTCCAATCTTTTCTTGAAAGTCTCAAGTGATGAAGCTCCCATAACTTCCGAAGGCAACTTCTGTTCCATGGGTTGATTATTCTCACTGTCAGGAAATTTCTCCTCATTTCTAGCTTGAATCTTTCCTTGGTCAGTTTCCATCCATTATTCTTGTCTGGCCTTCAGGTGCTTTGGAAAACAGCTTGATCCCCTTCCTCCTCTCTGTTTCAGCCCCTCAAATATTGGAAGACTGCTGTCATGTCTCCCCTGATCCTTCTCTTCACTAGACCAGCCATGCCCAGTTCCTGTAACCGTTCTGCATATGTTTTAGTCTCCAGTCCCCTAATCATCCTGGTTGCTCTTCTCTGCACTTTTTCTAGAGTCTCAACACCTGTAGCACCTTTGCTGTTCGCATAATAGCTGCTAGAGCTAGAGCAGACTTCTCCTTCCTAGCTGAATTATGTTTCTGTGCAATAATTAATAGCAAATGGGACGAGGGCAATGGTGGGATTCAGCTGGTTCGGGCCGGTTCAGGCAAACCGGTAGTTAAATTGCTGGCTGGCCCCTCCCCTCCCTGTCCCTTCCAGGAGTCCCCACGTGCCCCATTTTGGCTCCCACGTAGGCAGGGAGGCCTAAGAGGCCCAAAATGGGGTGTGTTGGGTGCAACTGCCAGGAGGCTTCAGGGAGGCCTCCTAGGCCCAAAACAGGGCATGGGGGGGGGCAGCACATCCACCCCCTCCCCATGGCCCATTTTTCCTCCCAGGGGGATGCAAGAGGCCAAGTCCTGGCTGTCACACCCCCTGGCCACGCCCACCCAGCTGGTCATTAGGGCAGAGAATCAGTTGTTAAATTATTTGAATCCCACCACTGGACGAGGGCCAGGCATCCAGGGTCAAAAGAGACGGAGTCTTGTCTTTAAAAGGCCTACAAAAGGAGGGAGGGAGCAGCAGCCATGTGAAGTTGCCACCAAAGGGCTCTCTGCAGGCTAATAGGGAGCCTGATCACCTTTACAGCCAGCCACACACAGGGCAGGAAAGCAGCTGCCCATGGCAGCCCTTTGCTTCTAGCAGCAGAAATCCAGAGGGAAGCAGAAGTCCTGAAACTTCTCCCGTCACTTCTCCACTCGGATTGGTCTAACTTGGATACCGGCATTCATCGATTGCTTTAAAACAGATGGGACTGAAATAAGCAAATACCCCAAACTATCTAGGAACCACTCCATTTGTGTCCTGCCTTGGGTGATGGAAAGGATACGTTTGTGAGCAAAGTTATGATCTGGAGGAAGATTTGTCAATACAAAGCTCAAATGAGACTCTGCGTTCATCCGGCTTCCTTTGGGGCTTCTGGGGATTTCACCCCACATGCTCTGGCTCTATTGTCAGAAACACAAAAGGAGCCCCAAACTGCATCTACACTCTACAAATCTCTTGTCTGGCCCCATCTTCAAGCCAATACATTTCCAATACAACTTTAAGATAATCGTATCATCTTTTAACAGAGCGACTTTTTCCGCTAAATTTAAAGGAGACAAGTAGAACAATGCACCTTAGAATTGACAATGAAGGTATACAAAGGGCAGAGAGCTTCTGCCTTTCAGGATCAACCATCGACAAGAAAGGCACAGGTAAGAAACCTGCTGCAGACGGGCCTTGGGCAGAGATTCAATGCCCATGCTACGTCTAGGCCCACAAAGATCAGAACCAGGCAAGCCGGAGGATTCCCTCCAACACTGTATGGCCATGAAAGCTGGACTTTGAAGAAGCAGGTGATGAAGAGCGCTAACATCAGAACTTTGATGTTTTGAACTCTGATTTTGGAAAAGACCGCTGAGAACATTGAGGACAGCCAAGAAAACAAATCAATGGATCATTGAACAAATCAGCCCACTTGAGGCACAAATGGCCAGGCTCGTATGATCCTTCTTCAGACACATAACCAGCTCTCTGCAGAAAAGTCTATTGCTAGGAAAGTGGAAGAAGAGAGGAAAAGAAGACAACCAGCAGCAGATAGGACACACTTGGGCACAGTGGCAACGGAGGCTCTGCCAAAAGGCTGAAAGACCAGGGATCATCACGGGGAAAATAAATCAATCTCTGTTGTTGCTGAGGGTCAATAATGGCACGATGGCACGGAAGCAATCAATCCATCACTTCTTTTGCATCAAAGGTTCCTATGCCGGGGAGCAGGAAGGTCGTTTGGGCTGTTCTTGCCTAAATCTATGGTCTCAGGGCCTGACTGGGAAATGGAAATTCCCAAACACTGTTTCTTCATCCTTAGCCCTCCATGAATTCATTATTTCTTCTATGCAGTAACATGCACAGTTAAAAATAATTTTAAAAGCAAGCTGTGAACTTAATGGTAGTGATAAAGATTGATATGTTCTGAATGAAGAAGGTCTTAAGCAACGGAGAGGCGTTTTCCACAGGACAGCCAGGACGGTGTTCCATTTCTGTCAAAACCTGCCCCCCCCACCCCCCACCCACCCACCCGGCCATGTAAGCAGCAGGGAAGATGAAGTCCTCTGGTAAAGCAATCCTAAGCCCATCAGGTTCAAGGCCCCCTTCTCCAACCTACTCACAAAATGGGAGTGTCTGTGCAGCCTCTTCCAAGCTGAATCTGCATCAGCTGCAGCCCCAAGCAGAAGGGCAGGAAGGAGCTGCAGAGACACTCTTGGATTCTCCGGGGGGGGGGGGGGGCAGCGCTTTCACCATTGGTTTCCATTTCAAAGGCAAGCTAAATGGGCATCATTCGTACATCTGATTTCAGGCAGGGCAGTTCTCCTGGGACAGCAAGTGATGCTGAGGTATTCTGTGAGTAATTCTACCACATTATTTTCTCCTTGAGGCAAAGTGGGATCCCCAGGGGCCAGTGATGGAGGTATAAATAGAATTTTAAAAAATGAATAAAAACAGGCAGCCACCCAGAACTCCTGGGGTCAGATTTAATATTTACTTGAAGACCTGGCTGAAGAGGTGCAATTGCAAGGGGAGGTAGCTCCATCGGATCCCCCAGCCAGGCTCCAAGGTGGAAAAGCAAGAGCCAGACCAGCAACAGAGCCGTCCCAGAGCAGCCCTTTTGAGGGCCCAGAAGTCTGCGCTGTCCTGAGGGGACCTTCCGCTTGTGCTTCCTGAAACCAGCTTTGCCCCAGGATGGTCCAGCAGATCTGCTGCTGCTGCAGCTCTGCCCCCCGGCAACAATGCGCCTCAAAGCTGGGATTCAGACTCCCCACAGATGCGCTTGGGCAGTGGATTCCAGGCAGCCATACCCACCACTGTCCCCTCCTGTCTGGTGTGCTAGAACACCTATCTCTTGGCTCGCTTCCTCTGCTGTGAGAGCCGAGGCTGCTGGGCTATAGCCTTTATGCCTGGTATAAACTCAGAAAATGGATCAATGTCGAACTTAGATTTCTTTCCCCCACCCCCATCCCCCAAAGATGATGACCAGGCTGAGCCCCAGGGCGGAGCAAAACACATCACCAGTCTGGAGTCCCAAAAGAGACCTAAGTCCAGCCCCCCTTGAAGTCTGTTGACTCTGATCTGGTGCCGATTTGCACTGATCATTAATGGACCAGATTCATGCATATGACTTGCATGGGACAAGACAGAGAGAGGCAGAGGCAGAAGCAGAGAGATGGTCCAAAGTAAGCCAACTAAGTCTGATGCCTTTAAACATTGTACCAAACTAGCTCTCAGATAACGTGATGATGCGAGTGAATATACTGTACAGTATTTTCTTTCTTTTCTTTTCCACTGGGGGGCAGCATCTGTTCAGTATTTGAAGAACAGAAACTATGTTTAACTTTAAAGATTTTTTCACTTTCCTGGAAGACCTTTTATTCCTTTGCAATTTACCACAAGGCACCCCCAACTCCCCAATCCCCACCCAGCCTCCTTTCTGCCCCAATTCCATGTTATTAGTTAGCATTACTGCTCAGCAAGAGCCAGTCTGGGGTAGTGCTTAAAAGGCAGTGGATTAGAAACGATTCCTGCCTCCTGTAGACCCCGTGCCAGCTGGGTGACTTTGAGGTATCTCAGCCCCAGGAAGGAGGCAAAGGCAAGTTGCTTCTGCAAAACGTTGGCAAGAAATGTGCAGAGACTTCAGGTTCAGGCAGTGTCAGCCCTTCCAGTAAACCAGACAGAAAACACAACCAGACGAGCCAATATCACTTTACAGGTAGTTCTCGATTCACAACCATTTATTTACTGACTGTTCAAAGTTACAATGGCACTGAACAAAGAGACTTTATGACCACTGCAGGACCCCATGGTCACATTATCAGAATTCGGGCATGTATTTAAGAGGGTTGCAGCATCCGGGGGTCATGGGATCACCATTTGTAACCTTCCCAACTGGCTTCTCATAAGCCAAGTAATGGCGGAAGCCAGATTGGCATATCGACCCTATGATTCACTTAACAACAGTGGCAAAAAGGTAGTAAAGTGGGACGTGACTCACTTAAGAACTATCTTGCTTACCAATTGAAATTTTGGGATCAATTGTGCTCATAAATTGAGGACTACCTGCATTGTACGGAGACATTAACAGACTTTTGCAAGTCTGAAAGTAAAAACCTCCTCTTTGCCCTCATTTTTCACTGCTTGACCTTCAGTCTCTGCCCCCTCCACACCTTGCCCGAGGGTTTCCCAGGCAGCATCTCTTGCCCTCCTTCCCCAGTGTCATCCCATTTCAGGTAGCCACTGAGGGTCAAAACAGACTTGAAGGCCAAAAAATGTTTCAGAATTAGTGACTAGTATTATGGTGCAGATACTCAGCTCCTGATCTCTTTCCCTACCTTGTCCAAACACAGCCACAGGCATGCTATGTTCATATCTGCATGATTATTATAATGTATATTAATCCATACTCATATAAATATGATTCGTAGAAGGAAAATATATCCAATTCAATAGAACAATAAACAAGCAATTATTCATGAGTTGCAAAACCGTGGGGAAAAATAATAAAAAAGTGTTACTGTTCTGTATCAACAGCACTTGGTTTTTCTTCCAGCTGGCACTTTGGGGCTAATACCGCCGGACACTTAAATATGCCACAAGCTTTGCATCTGACAACTGTGAATTCTTGCCTGTCTCCTGCAGTGTTTTCCTTTTTAGACCCTGATTTCTTATTGTTTTCCCATAAGACTGTCTGCGTAAAAGCAGTCCTCAGGTTACGATGACAACTGGGAGTGGCTAGCTTGTTATTGCTAATCAATGTGGTCCTAAAGTGTGACATGATGTAGCTATAGCATTTAGAAAGTGAGCTAAGGCTGACCACTGGGGAAAGTCCAGCAGGAAAAGAGGCCAACAGAAGAGGAAGACTAAGGGCCCCTCAAATGGGGAGATCTTATGGAGGGTGCCTCAGCAAGTCATCAATCCTTCCATTGGAAAGTCTGTCACTTAAGAAATGAGGCTGGAGCATTTTTATCTAGTTTCCAGAATTCTCATACCTAGCTGATTTTTCCTGATATCAAACCTAAGGAATGAAATTCTATGAGAATCGAACTTCCTCTGTCATTTGTGGCTGATAGGGGCCTTGATAGGACCCAAGATACAAGAAATCCACGGACACAAAATTGGAAGGTCTACGGAGCAAGAGTGTATTCTCATCCAGAGTGACTAGAAGATAGGTGGAAAGAAACAAGGGGTCTTCCTGCAGAAGGTTGCATTTGGAAAGGAAAAGCCTGGGGCACACCTACAAGGTGAAGAAAGAGTTGGTGTTGTCTCTGACAGGCTGAACACAAGCCATCCAGCAAGGTGAGATGGTGGTCAGGAGAGTCAGTGCCCTAGGAGAAGCACATGAGAGGTTCTGTTCCACTCCATTGTATGCCATGCCACTCATATTCATTTATATAACAGAATAACAGGGTTGGAAGGGACCTTGGAGGTCTTCTAGTCCAACATCCTGAACAAGCAGGAGACCATTCCCTACAAATGGCTGTCCAATCTCCTCTCAAAAACCTCCAGTGCTGGAGCACCCACAATCCCTGGAGGAAAGTCGCTCCACTGATCAATTTAAGGAAAGAGTCTATCTCCAACCTATTTGTGCTTTGCCCCCTACCTTGTCAATTTTGTTAATATTGATGATCTTAATGTTTTAATGTTTTACGTTGTTGTTAAGCCACCTGAAAGCGACTCTAGGCAGCTTATAGTATAAAAACAAGGTAAAATATTAAGATCATAAATATTAACATTAAAATAATAAACATGGCATCCAAAATTAAAATCATCCCAAACAACCAACACCTGAAAACTATTGAAATAGTAGCAAACAACAACAATGAAATTGCATTAAAGCAAGAATTAATTATTTCTGCTTTGGGTAAAAACTCCTGAATATTCACACTGAGTAAAAGGTATTAATGCTGAAAGAAGGAGAAAAAGGCTTCTTGTAACCATACCAGGTTAAGGTGTCCCTCTTAGAGATTTTCCCTCACCTGCTTTTTCTCTGAGCTGAAAGCAAATTTCTACCACAATCTTTCCCAGGATGGGAGCTGCTCCCCTCCTTCATTGTTCTGGCTTCCCTTCTGCATCTTTTCCAGCCCTAAACATGGATTCTGAGGTGTGGTGATAAGGCAGGTACACAGTATTTCAAGCGACAGATTTATATCAGGATGTTTTTACATTGGAGGCTTCGCGTTTTCATTCTTTTCCTAAAAATTCGGAGGATGGAATTTAGCACCGTGCTGACATTTTCCTGTAATTCAGCATGAATCCTCATTTGTCCGTTTTAGTTTAGTCCCAATTAATATAATATGTAGACTTTGGGGTTCCCCCACCCTGCCACTCTATTGATGCACCAAATACCTGTGTTTAAGGCCAGACCCTGAGGACCCTGGGAAATGGCCTTTTCCACTGAAAGATGAGCTTGAGAGGGGGAACAGGGCAGGGGTGAAATGGATCGGACCGGATTGGCAGATCCGGTAGCTATGATGGCCGGTAGCTCGGAGAACCAGTAGCCATGGCAGCTGGAGGCTCCGCCCACCCACCCAGAAGTCATTACTTCCTGGTTTTAACCAGGAAGTAACCTGGTTTTTTGAGCCTCTTGCGCATGCGCTGGGGCCAAGAGAGCTGGTGGTGGCGGCAATGCATGTGCAGCCCCGGGACATCCATCCTCTCTCCCGGAGCGCCACTGCTGCCGCAGAGCTTGTCTTCACCTCTGTGCCCACTGGCCCCTCTTGCCCTTCTCTTTCTGGGTGCAGCGCTTCTTCTTGTTGGGTCACTTCCCCGCAGGGCTTCTGCTGGAGCCACCACGCAAGCCTCCCATGAGGAAAAAGAGGGAAAAAGCAAAGCGGCTGGCCCAACAGGCAGAAGCGATGTGCCCAGAAAGAGACACCAAACCATACCCACAGAACTGGTAGGGAAAAATTTTAGATTTCACCCCTGGAACAGGGGAAACAGTTGCAAGTCCTTTCAGTCCTCCTAAATATATTTGGAGGTTGTCACTCAGAAGCCCTGTCACTGCGTATCACCACACTTTACGTGGTGGCCACACGGCCTTTCCCAATCCACCAATCCCAATTTCAACACTAGAATTGCCTTCCCTTTCCTCATGCAGGGCAGGGTCCCAACTGAGACATTCCTCCCTTGAGGTCCCCAGGGGTCCCCAGTGAAGAACTTTTTAGTTACAATAAGTGCCCCCCCCCTTTTTTTTAAAATTTGATTTATATGCTGCCCTTCTCCAGAGACTCAGGGGGCTTACAATGCGTTAAGCAATAGCCTTCATATTTTTGTATATTTATACAAAGTCAGCTTATTACCCCCACAAACTGGGTTCTCAATTTACCTACCTTAGAAAGGATGGAAGGCTGAGTCAACCTTGAGCCTTGGCGAGATTCGAACCTGCAGTAATTGCAGGCAGCTGGTCTTAATAACCAGTTTAATAACAGGGTGCCTTAGACCACTGTACTACCAAGGCTCTTTCCCAAAGTTTCACTGTATTCTTTTCATGGTTCATTAGTGTCCATTTGGATGTTTGGATTTTTAGCATAGGAGCGTACATTACAAAGTTTAGGAACCTCTGCTCTGCCAGTGCTCCCCAACCAGATGTGCTCAGAGCCCAGGATGGGTTCACCTTCTTAACCATTGCTTCCCACCTTTTTGATATTTAATGCCATCAGGGCAGGACTCTGATAGTCAGGTAGAGTCCATCCCTTTTGTATCTGCCTGTCCTGCCCACAAAGAAGTGCTGGTGCACCACAAATCCCAACCTCTCCTGTGGACACCATCCTCTTATTGCTCTATGGAAAAACAGTCCTTTTGGTGGCTTTGGCTTTCAACCGCATGTCGGGCAAGAAAACAAATTGGGCCTCTTGAACCCCAAAACTATTTCTTCTTCTATCACTGGGGCTGCCGACTCGCCCCAAGACTAGGAGACCTCAACACGAACCACCCTCATTGCAAGGTCCTGAGCCATCACAAGAAACAAGCAGAAGAGAGACAATCCCAACTCAGGAAAGAATTCAGTAAACAAAATAACTAGGCTGATGGATTGGCTTGACTTCTCGCTGTTGCCTCATAAAAACAATGGCACAGAACGCTGCCATCTTTTCAGGAGTTGCTGGAATCTGGTCTGACAGACAGAATGATGCAAAAGATCACTCAACTCACATAGCAGATTCATTGGAACAGAAAAGCTTCTGGGACAGAAACAAAACACCAACTTTGCCTAGGAAGGGCAGGTAGCCTTCCAGAGGCATTCCGTTACTGCAGTTATAATTTACACCGAGTTACACTTACTCTGTGACCCCCCCACAAAGATATTTCAAGCCCCCCCCCCCGTGGCATCTGTCCCTGGATGCAGACCAGACCCATCCACAAAAGCACATTTGCTCAAGGAACACAACACTTTTGATGCACAAGCCAATGGGACGGCCACTCCCTGAGTCCCCACTAAAGGATGAGGTCATAGACATGTGCAGACCCTTCCTGGAAGCCCCAAAGTTGAAATAATTGGGAATTTTCTCTAGAGTTCTCCAAAATACTTTGCCCAAGAACGAGCGCATGAGAACACAACAGAAGCAAACCAGGCCAGCTGAGGGAAAAAAGATACTTCAATAAACAGTTCTATCAAGCTATTTATTGACCTTTGCGATGGTGACGAATGTATTCATTTATTGACCTACTGACTTTACTGATTTCCTGAAGACGTTAACTTCCATTCCAGTAAGTCACCTGCAGTTGGCCCACCTTCAATGGACCTTCAAGCATCTTCCAAGAGGTTCTTCTTGGAGTGATTCGTCTGGTCCAACATTGTAATTCTTCAGGACTGCCAAGGAACCTCGTATTCAGAGTGGACATGACTACCTGCCCAAGACCTCCCTCTGGGGCTTTTTGGCTCCCAAACGCCCAGGAGCCCACTTCACACCCACAGCATCTGCCCATAGGACATCTGGTGGCCCCCAAGCTCTGGCTGGTTACTTGTCTGCTTGTCCTTTGCAAGCTGCTTCAACCCTGTTTCTCAGGAGGGTTTGCCACCGAGCCTGTGAGACATCATCACTCAGGCTCCCTTCTGGCCCACCAAATCTTTCTGTGAACCATCCTCAAGTACCTCAACCTAACTCTAAAACTGAAACTGGAGTTCACCTATATGAGCCTGAGAGTGAAACTTAAACATTTTTGAATAAAGATGCCTTTCATGCTCATTTTAGGAGCAGCCTTCCCTGAAGTGCAGAACCATCTCAGGACTTGATTGTTTCAGAGGGTCAATACTGAGGTACAAGTCTGAATACTTGAAACAGGAAATTGTAATCGCCATTTTGGGGGTCCAATGTTCCTCTTCCCCTGCTGCCCCACCTCCCCTCTCCGAGGTCCGAGGGCCAAAAGAGCTTGGGCTGGTCCAGGATGCCTTTCCCCTTAAGGGAAGCCCGCCTCCTAGCAACAATCGCCCAGGGCAACAGGATGAAGATAACCTGGCTGCTCTCTCTCCTTCTACAATTCTGAGGAGGAGGAGTCAGGGGAAAGGTGTATAAATACTTGAAAACCTCCCAGATCAGAGATAGCGTCCAGCCAGTGCATCTTAAAACGACAAGGGTAGAAACGCAATGTTCAATTTCATAATATAAACTCCCTTTCGTAACACAAGGGCCTTGGCTGGTGCCCCAGATCCCTGGAAGAGAAGAGAATTTTCCTCTTGAGCAGCTGCTCCATCAGTCTCTCTTCCCCAGGAAGGCTGGGAAGGAGGGAGAGAGGGAGGGCCTTTTCGGCTCCTCCATCTTCCTCCCCCCAATCAGAGCTCAAGGAGGAGGATGTGGCGAGGCGTCCAGGGCCGTCCCCTGGAAGAAGAGCAGCAGCCCAGCCTCTGTCCACTCAGCCCTCCCCCAGCTGGAACAGGAGCAGCTTGAGGAGGCAGCGAGGTGGGAGGGGGCCAAAGCAGGCGGGAGCTGGGAGAGCACGGGTTGCGGGCAGGCTGCTCCTCCTCACGTCACCCCTCCTGCACACTGAAGCAGCAGCAGCGGCAGAAAGGCTGGCAGAAACAAAGAGGGGCTGCAGGAAGGGGGGCTGTCGAAGAAACCATTCTGGGAAAGCTGCAACTGCCCGATCCCTCAAGACTTTCCGGTGCCTGAAGGAGGGTGGAGGAGGAGTGCCAGATGGCAACGGTCCAGAGACGTTCAGCCCCACCGGCACAGAGGAAGGACTGAGACCCAAGAAGAACCATCTACAACTGGCCTAAGGGGACAGGAGGATGGAAGAGCAGCCACTGGGTCTCCGGAAGGAAAGAAGGCTGGCAGCATCCAGAAGAGAGGAGACAGGGGAACTGCAGCAGCCGGGGTTTTTCCAGAGCTGAAAGACAGACACCCAGCTGTGGGGCCCCTGGAATGGGCCTGGGCTGGAGATTCAGAATTTAAGGCTGCCAGAAGAACTAGTCCCCCCACTCCCCTCCTAGAGAGAGCTCCAGTTGATACCCCATGGAATCTACCGGGAGTCCTGAGGGCTGAAAGGCCGAGAATGGACCGGACACACCTGGGCACCCCATCCCCCTTGGGAGCATCAGGAACCCCAAGGCCTGAGAAGGCTGAGGCAGCCAGAACCTGATGGGCCAAGGTGCGAAGGACCGGATGAGCCAGGGTATCCAGAGAGTGGCGCCTCTCCCTCATCAGCACTGGGGCTTGAAGAGCTTGGCATGGCTGCCGCCACTCCGCCTGCCTGAAGCTGCAGCATTTCTCTTTTCTCTGGCTGGGGGAGGGGACCGAGGATGCTCCTCCGCCTGCAGGCTGGATGCTGCCCTCGGCCACCCCGAGCCTCTTCTGCCAAGGCAGCTGGGCACCTCCCCATGGCACCCCAAGAGCCGGCAGGAGCCCTGGGGCCGCAGCCTGCTCAGGAGACGCTGAGAAGGAGGCACAGGGACAGGTGACTCCATGTGGGGAGCAGCTGGACGGCCACAGCTCATCTCTGGGGAGCCCAGAGGCCAAGGAGAAGGTAAAGCTGTGTCGGGCAGGAGAGGGACAGATACACGTGAGGACTGGGGGTCTTCGAAGTGAGGGGGGGCTGCAGAACGACCAGTGCTGCTGCAACATATATCGTAAGCCTTCCACTCCCTGGGCCTTCTCTTTTTCTGCCCTCCCCCCACCCCAACAGCTGTAGGAAACTTGTGCTATGAAAGACACAGCAGGGTCTCCCCTACATGTGCCCCCACTCCTTGCTCCTTGACCTTTCTCTCTATCCTGGATCCAGATCTGTAAGGCTGGATCCATGCCAAATCATCCTTCCAGCCTCCCAGGCATTCCCACTCTCCCCACCCCCACCCCCAGCCATTGTATCCCAGGCAGTGCGACCAGGGTTCATCCTGGTCTTGAGAAGGAAAAAGGAAGGGAAAGGGCAACTTGAGGTGCCCCCCGAGAACTGGGGAGCCTGTTGCCATCCGTGGTCCTCTTCCACAGCCCAGCATCTCCCACCTAGAACAGGGAGGGGGAGCCTTGGTGAAGGACTGCTGTCTGCCTTGAGATTGGAACCTTCCAATCCCCCAGAATCCCCCAAATGTTTGTCACTTTGGTTACAACCCTGGATTGCTTTAAGATGGTTCCACCCTTCAGCCTCACTCCCCACCCCAGCCCCAACCCCAAATATACCCCCAAATCAAAATTGCCTCAGGAGTCCCTCCCCCGAGGCACCTGCTGCCCTCCTGGATGCTCTTGAGGGATAGCTGCCCCCTCCCCATCAGCAACCAGTATCTGGAGTGGGGGGGGAGAGATCATGTTATATGGTCCTACTAAAGCTGCCTCCATGAATCTGTTTCCTCTTCACTTAGGTCCATGCCTGGACAGAGAGTGGTTAAAATTGAAGCCCCCAGTATCTGAATCAGAAAAGTGCTGAACAACTAAGATCACCCCACATACACACAACTCCCCACCACCACCGCCCCAGTGCATGCCCTCCCCTTTCTAAGCGCACAGAATATACCTACCAAATATATAGCCTAGCCCAGCAGGACATCTGCAGCCCAAGTTGAGCAAACCCACCAAGGGGGGCGAGGAAGACTTATGATCTGGGTCTATCACCACCCTGATGCAGGCCATGTGCCAATGTTGCCACACCAGCAGAGAGCCAGAGTGGAAGATGATTGAGGGAGATGAACGAATCACAAGAGCATTTATTCAATGGGGGTTGGACTTATAGGGAAAGCCTGGATGCTTCTGAACCCTAGAGGACCTTTAGATCTACAAAGGGGTAGTTTCAAAATCACATAAAGTAATAGTCCCACTTTACACTGCACTAGTGAGGCCATACTTGGAATAGTGTATCCAGTTCTGGTCATCACAATACGAAAAAGATGCTGAGACCCTAGAAAGAGTGCAGATAAGAGCCACAAAGGTGCTCAGGAGTCAAGAGGCTAAATGAACCATTGAGGGAACTGGGTATGTCTAGTCTAACGAAGAGAAGGACTAGGGGAGTCATGATACCAGTCTTCCAATATTTGAGGGGCAGCCATAGAGAAGGGGTCAACCTATTCTCCAAAGCACCTGAGGGCAAGACAGGGGTGAAAGAACATTCAAGTGAGATCCAACCTAGAAATAAGGAGATGATGGTGAGAATGACCAGTGGAATAGCTCGCCTCCAGAAGTTGTGGCTGCTCCATCACTGGAGGTTTTTAAGAAGACATTTGTCCAGGATGCTATAGCTCTCCTCCTTGAGCAGGGGTTTGGATCTCAAAAACGTCCAGGTTCCTTTCCAACTTTATTATTCTATGTTCTATGACAGGTGGAAGAGTGCCAGTAGGAGGGAGACCAAGAAAAGGACAGACGGGAGCTGCTCCAGGTCTAGGTTCATTCCAGTCCCACAGGGCCGGATTTTCCTATAGGCTAACTAGGCTTCAGCCTAGGGCCTCAAGATCAAGAGGGGCCTACATTCAAATTGTTAGCAAAATTAAAGTTTCACTTTCACTATAGGTGAAAGGGCCTCATAAGTGGAATAGCCTAGGGCCTCTTTTCATCTAAATCCGGCCCTGCAGTCCCACAACTTTCACAGCTGCAGGCTTTGCCAGTGCCAAGAGGCCAAGGGTTCCTGGGAGAGGCCACATCTTCCTGGGAGGAGGAAGTTCATCAAGAAGGGGAGACCAGCATCAGATGAAAAACCTTCCCAACACCCTTGGGTCACTAGTTCCATCAGCTAACCACAATTTTTTTTTTTTTTAAATGATAAAAACACAGCACAGCCATAGCAAAGGACTTATTCCTGAAGGCTCCTTGGATGTCTGCCCTCCTATGTCTTAGTACACCCAGGTGGAGGGCCACCTCCTTCTGGAGGAATCTGGAAGGCCTTCCATTCCATGTTTCTCCCCATCCAGGCACGATCAAAACTTCCTCCCCATCTCTGTTCCAGGGAGCCTCTGGCAGAGATTCATGCTGACAGATGACCTCTTCAGTGGCTTCACTCAGATTTTGGAGGTGGTGGTGGGGAGAATAGCTGACTCCAACCGCTGCAGGCAGCTTAGACCACCACAGTTGCTCGTACTGAAGATACCCCCCCATCCAGCTGACCAACAGTGACCAATGCGGTGCCAGTCTCAGGCCCAGGCATGACCCCTGACTGAGAGTGATCCAGGCTCCCCATAATTGCCAGCTTCTCCAATAGAGGTACCTGTTCTGGTTGGGATAAGGGCAGAGACTCTTTTTATATTAATCACTCAAAAAAATTAGACATTGTCACCAGACTTGCCTACCTCACTCTGAAGAATTCTTTTAAAATGGTCTTTCTCCATTCCTCTCGGCTCTTCCCTTTCCATGTGGCCCCTGTTCTGGTCACCCGTTAAAATCAGGGCCTGGCATTCAAAAGCTTCCTCCCTTCCTTTGTAGATCGTTTTATCCAGTCAGAGCTTCTCCCCACAAGAGAGAGTTTCAGGGTGTCAACCCACAAAGGTGATTGCATGTTTTAATGTTCTTCTGTTTACAACAATACCCTATGGCCCACTATTGAGCAGAAGGGCTTCACTAGTGTTGGTTTTTAATTAATTAATTTTTCCTTTGCTTTCTTGGATGCAGAATTACAGATTTATCTATTCTAGTTATAGATGACTGTTTTGACTGTTAGGAGGCCATGTCTAGATTATCAATTTCTCCTCTCAAAGTCTGTTTTTTTTAACATAAAGCTACACCATTCTAGTCTTCAAAAGCTTGAGTTAAAGATTTTGAAAAGAAGTCTTTTATAAACAAAAGAGTGGCTATTTATTAAAAGAAATTATTGTATACAGCATTTGGCCAAGCAACAAATGAAAAAATTGAAATTTCCCTAGAAGAATCCCCAGCATTTCAGAGTGAGATGGGGCAACGCATAAATTTAATAAATAAATACTTATAATCCAAATCCAAGGCACAAAGGAGCTATGGGCCCAGGTGCATCTTGCCCTCCTTTCCCTTCAAAGAAAATGCTGAGCAGCCATCCCAGCTACTTGGTCCAACCCTTAGGAACTGATGAGGCTACCTTTGAATCCTCGGCACAGCTTCTTTCCCTTCCAACCACCATGATCAGAGACCCGGCCGGCCCAGCCCCTTCAGATGTTTTGAGCCCGTTTCACAGAAACTTCCATACAGCAGTTGCTCACAGATGCCACTCAGCCAGCTAAGATGCTTGATGGCAGGCATGGCAGAGAAGCCACAGCAACACATAAGATCTGCCCACGACCGGATGGGAACGGAGCCCTCCCCACATGGGTCTCTGCTCCAGGGGTTCACAAGGCAGGAGGCCATTTTCCCTCGACTTGACAAGGCAAGAGATTTGGCCACAGAGCTCCTAGTCTCCTTGAGAAGATTTACAGAATAGCTCTGCCTGACCTGAGATCTGTGGGGCCCCGTCTCACCGTTGAGGCCACCTGCCCCCTTCTCAGGACATCCCCACAAAAGGCTCCATGAAGCAGCAGGTGCCAGCACTCTCTTGCTCTGGCCTACTTGCCTCTTAGCTCTCCCGCCATTTTTTATACCATCTCCTGTTCTAAGAATGAATCTCCAGGGCCATGGAAGTAACTGAGCCTCCCCAAATGACAACAGAGCATCTCACAAAGGCTGAAACAGAACAGCAGCAGCTTTTCTTTTGGATCTACCCAGAGAAGGACCCCTTGGCTTTGCAAGCCCTTGGACATTTTTGAAATCAAGTCATCACATCTAATGCCTCCTCCTTAACCTCAGATAGCTGCCAGTAAAATTCAATGAAGAGGTGGGGGTATCCAAGGCAGCACGTTCTTACACACAACACTATACTAAGCCATGGTTTGTTTAACTATGTATTTATTTAATTTATTTATTAGTTCGATTTATATGACACCCTTCTCCGGAGACTCAGGGTGGCTTACAATGCGTTAAGCAATAGTCTTCATACTTTTGTATAGACCTGCTTAGTAGGGCTTTTGCCCCCCCCCAAGCGGTGTACAACAACTATGATTTCTTGTACAAGTGAAGTGGTCTGGATCGCACAAGAGGCTAACCATAAAATGGGCTGGGCAACACACAGGCCACATGTGCAGCACAGCAGACAGAGTGCAGCATTCAGACC
Organism: Arizona elegans; assembly: GCA_022577455.1. Lineage (NCBI taxonomy): Eukaryota > Metazoa > Chordata > Lepidosauria > Squamata > Colubridae > Arizona > Arizona elegans. Next base: position 5,184,409 of record JAKOOJ010000027.1, read on the forward strand.
CTCGGGTGCTGCTGCCCAAATGCAGAACTGTGATACAACTAACTAGGCCCCATTATGGCTTTACGAGTCGCGTGCACCGTGCCCTAATCTCACACACACTATGCTGAACAGAGGCTAAGCTCCAGTCCCTTGGAGTGGGTTTTTGGAACCTGACATGGTCTGCCATCTTCTTTTGGGCCAACACTAAATTTTGAGCAGTGTGCTGTGGCTTACTCAACAAATTGAGTGCAGCCTCAATGAAGCTAATGCAGTTTTAATGTAATGTTAATTAGAATTATGTTCACTCAACAAACAAGGTATTGCTAAGACAAATACCAACATTCATTTAATTTACTTTAAATTTGGTTTAATTAATTAAACACAATCATAGGGTTATTATCTACATTTTGCCCTTCAGCCACATTAAAGTATCTCTGTGGCAGCAAATTTTAGAAGAATTCCTGGGGGTGAGAGAGCAACTTGTGAAAAACTGATCCTGAGAAGCTGATTCTTCTCTTCCCCCTTGAAGTCCAGGAACTCCGGGAGCTGCCAAGTGGATTCCCGGAGGACTCTCCAAATGGAAGCAGGGAGCTCAAGCCAACCAGGTTAACGAAATCTGATCCTGAGAGCCCATTTGCTCCTCGCTAACATTCCATCGAGAAACAGAAATCCGGGGAGAGGAGAGGATGGAAACCAAAATCAAGGATGGCAATGAATCTCAACATGCAGCAGAAGCCTCTAGAAGCATCAGGTTCTTCTCCACCAAACGCCTTTTAGCCTTCCACCTTTCTCTTCTCTTCTCATTTGAACTGAACACTAATTTGTTCAGATTTTCATCTGGCTCGTAATTGTACATATTGGTCCCAGAGGTGTCGGTCGGGTGATCAAAAGAGTACTGAAATCCCTAATCTGAAGGATTTTTAAGTAAAAGTGGCAAAGCTCTGTGCTGAAATAAGATGGAAAAATGTATGTCTGATAAATCATTTGTAACTGTGTCCTTCAATTAAGAGAAGCCAACACGGGGTTGCCACAGATGACACGAAGTTGCAAGAAGGCGCTAATATTAGGAATGACAGAAGATTCAGAAAGATCTGGGCAGCCTCAAAGGCTGGGCTGAAATAAAGAGGACGAAATTTAACAGCAGAAATTCTGCACATGGGTAGGAAAAAGAAAGGCACAAGAGGTGGGGAAACTTGGTTTGGCGGGAGAAGGAAGGAAAGGGATCTGAGGCAGCTGCCAAAAGGGCAAATGCAATCTTGCAGTGCCTCAGCTGGAGCGCAGAAAGCAATCCCCCCCCCGCCCCGCGCCGAGGCTGGACCTCAGGGAGAGCATTGTGGGTCCAATTGTAGGCATCAGAAGGGACAGTGGAGAGCTGGAGTTCAAGGGTGGGCTACTAAGCCTGAGGAGATTCCGTTAAAAGATCAGGGCCTGTTTGACCTACAGAACAAATGACTGCAATACAAGAGCAGCCTTCAAATGCCACACAGAAGAGAAAATGGACTTACTGTGTATTGCACAGCCAGAACTCCTAGATTAAAATTACAAAGAAGGAGATGGACTCCCTGAGTTCACAAGCAGTGGATCCATGGAGCAGAGGTGGTCCAGCGGTAAGAGGGGATTACTAGCGGACTAGGCAGGAAGGGAACTCAAGTAAATATGCACCAGGTCCCAAAAAAGAGGGAAAGGGCCAAAGGTTACCAAAGCCCCTATATGCCCACTGACCTGTTTTTCTCTCTTCCAGGGCCTGTCAAGGCAACTACCATGGAAAGGCTGCTCCTGATCCAGCTTCTGATGGTGGGGAGCACCTTAGCTCAGGTGGAGTCCTGCCCCTTTCACTGCGTCTGCCAAAATCTCTCCGACTCGCTTAGCACCCTCTGTGCCAACAAGGGGCTCCTCTTCATTCCAATCAACATTGACCGGCGGACGGTGGAGCTACGCCTGGCTGACAACTTCATCCGGGTGGTGGAAGCCCCGGACTTTCTGAACATGACGGGCCTCGTGGATCTCACCCTCTCACGGAACACCATCGACACCCTACGGCCCTTTGCATTTGGGGACCTGGAGAGCCTCCGCTCGCTCCACCTGGACAGCAACCGGCTGACAGAGATCAGGGAGGAGGCTTTGCGGGGAATGCTGAACCTCCAGCATCTCATCCTGAGTAACAACCAGCTGGTCAATATCTCTGGGGCTGCTTTTGATGACTTTCTCTCGACTCTGGAAGACCTGGATCTGTCCTATAACAACCTGCGCAGCGTCCCTTGGGAAGGCATCCAAGGCATGCTTTGCCTGCACACCCTGAACCTGGATCATAACCTGATTGACTTCATTATGGAAGGAACCTTTGATGAACTCTATAAACTCTCCCGGCTGGACATGACCTCCAATCGTCTTTCCACACTGCCCCCTGACCCACTTTTTGCCCGCTCCCAGATTGGAGCCATCAGCCCAACCCCTTACATGGCCACCATTGTGCTCAGCTTTGGAGGAAATCCCTTGCACTGCAACTGTGAGTTGCTGTGGCTGCGGCGTTTGGCGCGAGAGGATGACATGGAGACCTGTGCTTCCCCCCAACACGTGGCTGGCCGGTATTTCTGGTCTGTGCCAGAGGAGGACTTCACCTGCGAGCCCCCTCTCATCACCCGGCACACCCACAAACTCTGGATCTTGGAAGGCCAAAGGGCCACCCTGAGGTGCAGAGCCCTCGGAGACCCTGAGCCGGTCATCCACTGGGTCTCCCCTGATGACAAAATCATCGCCAACTCCTCCAGGACCGTATCATTCCGCAACGGCACCCTTGATCTTTTGGTGACCACCATCCGCGATGACGGGGCCTACACCTGCATTGCCATCAATGCTGCTGGGGAGTCGACAGCCACCGTGGACCTCAAAATCATCCCCTTGCCTCATCGAGGGAACGGCAGCATCACGGTGCTGCAGCAGGATCCAGGCTCCTCTGACATCGCCACCTCGGCCAAGAGCTCTGCCAACGCCACCCAGGAGGCTTCCGAGAAAAGAGTGGAGGTACTGGGGGTGACTGCCACATCAGCCCTGGTGCGCTGGCTGGCAGATAAGTCAACCTACATGGCCTGGATGTATCAGATCCAGTACAACTGCACTGCGGACAATGCCCTTGTTTATAGGTAAGGGGGGCTGCAGTGTGGGGAATGGGGCCTGCTCTCAAGATGGAGGGACAGGCAAAGGGCTCTGCATTTCAGGTTCTCCTTCCTGGAGAAGTCCTAGCAGTGAAGGTCCCTGGCTGCTTTGGTACCATTCAGATTTCTCAGATTACAAACGGACCTCTCCCTGATTACATCTCTGCTACTCATTCAGCCGGAGGGCTCTCCCTCTGTATAAAGTGTTGGACTGCACAACAGGCACAGAGTTGCCTTCCTCAGTTCATCCCTTTCCTCTGTTCCCACAAGACCTGAACCATGTACCAGTGAGACAGCTGGCTGTGCGGGGCGAGATTGGGGATTGGGGATGCAGTAGGTCATGCAGCATACCAAAAAGCTCTGGCCTTGCTCCCCTGAAACAGAGAATCACCCAAGGAAACTGACGTAGGCCTTGGCGGCGCTTGGTAAAGAGCCTTCAGCAGGGAACTGGGCCTGGCTCTTTAAAGACTCAAGCATAGGGCAAGTCAGAGGTTTCTGACTGCAGGATTCATTCTCTATGAATGGAATCCTTCAGCACAATATGAACAGCAAACCCAGGCAAGAACGAATCTCTTTCCTAATGGCTCCATTTTGTAGGTATTTCTAACCTTAAAACTCAAAACCACAGAATATATGGATCACTCTGATCCATTTCATGCCACTGGGCAGCCCAAACAAGCCATGGTTCTAAAGAAATCACCTCTCCTTCCCAGAGGCAGCTCGGGTTGGCAGGCAGCCTCTGCCCCTCGGTCCTCCTGGGCAAGTGGGTCTGGGCAGAGAAGCGGCAGCTCTCTCGCCTGTCTGAGGCAGAGGTCCCCCTCCCTGGTGTCACATCCAGCAGGGTCCCTCATCAACCATCTCTCAGGGGTTCAGCCCTCGGTCCCAAACAAAATGCTGAAATGGGGGGAAAGGCCCCCTTCTTCAGGATCTTTAATCAAGGGAGGGACAGTGTTCAAGAACCAGATGAAACTCCGCTGGCTTCTCAAGAAGGCCTGAGAGACCTGCAGGCTGGGACAGCAGCTCTTGCTGTTTCCAGCTATGGTTACCTTTTCTTTCCTTCTGCACCAATAACTGGGCCACAAGATTCACTGGGGTGGAGAATAATAAGCCATTAATGTGCAGAGAAGCTGCCTACTTAAGAGAAGTAGGTGGGGTGGAGGGAGAGGCCCCTGCCCAGGAATGAGGGCTTCTGTTCTGTCCCTAGAGAAAGGACCCCCCCCCATCAGAGGAGGGAAGGGGGTGGAGGCCGTGGATGCTTAATCTTCCCGTTTTTCTTGCCTGCAGGATCATCCCCGCCAGCAGCCAGGACTTCCTTCTTAAACACCTCGTGCCCAGCATGGATTACGACCTGTGCGTCTTAGCCATCTTTGATGACCTGGCCACTTCGCTGGCAGCCACCCACCTGCTAGGCTGTGCCCAGTTTACCACGCAGGAAGCCTATCCAGACTGCCATTCGCTGCACGTCCACTTCCTGGGGGGCGCCCTGACAGTGACAGTGGGCGGCATCATCGTGGCTTCCTTGCTAGTCTTCACAGGAGTCATGATGGTGAAGTACAAAGTCTGTGGCAGCGTCCACGGGAGCATGCCCAGGGTCAGCAATGTGCACTCACAGACCAATGGTGGGCACCCAAACGGCCTGCTGCCCCAGCGGACACCCCCTGCAGAGCACCAGCAGGGGCAGGCCAAGGCAGGGGCAGCCAAGAGTGCAGAGCGCCGGATGGGAGGCGCTGGCTGGGGAACTCTGGGCTCGGCCAAAGCCAGGCGCAGCAGCTCCCTGGACATGGGAGACGCCTCCTCCAGCGCCTGCTATAGCTACGCCAAGCGCCTGAGCTTCATGTGGGCCAAGCGCAGCCAGTCAGTCCACGGGAGGCTGGCACAGGGCACTCCCCTTGAAGACAGCAGCAGCACCGGGCCTGGGCCCTTCCTCAACGTGGATAAATTGGAGGAAAGTGTGGTATAGCCCTCATGGGGGAGGACCGGTGTCCTACCCCTAAAGCATCTGGGACAGCAACTCCCAATGGGGAGGCCCATGGAGGGCAAATGCTGTCCTTGCTTCAGGTGGCTGAGCCAAGCCTCCCACATAGAGACCAGCCCTGCTGACCAGGCCAGGCCTTGCGCAGAGCCCCCAAGCCAGCCAGGCTCCGGGTGAGACCACCTGCAAGCTGGGGAGGGAGAGAGGGCAGGAACGGAGAGAGAGAGAGAAAGGGGAGGAGAGGCTTGGAAACAGCTTTTTCCTGTGCATTTTGCAGCTGACTAATTGAGGTGCAAATAGTGACCTGGATTCAAGAATAATCCATTATTTTGAAGAGGAAAGAAGACAGCTTTTAAAGGGAAAAGAAAACAGTTGCCAAAAGAGAGCAAGAACATGCTATTCAATAAGTCTAAGTCATCAAGGATTCAAAGACAAGAGAGTTAATCCAGAAATGAAGCCTTCAGGCAAGATTGGGTATTACCTGGGTTAAAACAGAGATGTGAAGGCTGGGGGTTGGGGGTGGGGAATTCAAAATTCATGTTAAAGGCAAATTCTGTACGTGGCATTTAATGACCTCTATAAATGTCCATATGTGTGTCTCTTTTGGCATAACTCCTGCTGTGCAATGGGGAGGGGGTTCTCCCCACTAAACTCACTGTAGAAAACGGAGGGAGGGAAAGAAGGAAGACAGGCAGCTGAGCCCCCGCCCTCCCCCCCGCCCACAAACCCCAACTCTGGTTCACAAAGAAGGCAAAAAATGCTAAGTCTACCTTTGCAATCCCATTAACTGAAGTAATGCCAAGCACCAGAAAAATCAGAAAATCCAGGCACTTCAAATGGCTGTAAAGATTGATTTCTAGCTCAAGCTCTCAACAAGAATCTGGCCACAAACGGTCAAAGCAAACTGGTGAACTCAAGGTGAGCAGGACTTTGTTCTCAAAGGGACTCAAGACTGATGACTCGCTTGACTCTGCCCTCCCTTCAGCTCAGCCTACAAGTAACTTTTAAAAAGGAATTTGCATTTTCCCTGAAACGTGAAATCCTACCTTGGGTGCAGATTTTTACTGTCTGGTGAGGTTCTCACTCTCTCGGTGACCTGGCCTCTCAAAGTTTGCCTAGAGAAGTGGAAGATTTCAAACTAGGTCAGCTCTCTACACTGGATAACTTTGTTGTCCCTTTCAAAGGCGCTGCCTTCTCCGAGAGCAACAGGCTCAGGAATGAGGCCAATAAAATGCCCTTCTGGTCCTTCCAGACTGCCCCTACCAAGGGAATCTGGACTAAGGGAGGGCAGGGATTAGTGGCAGCCCCAGAACAAGCCCCAGAACAAAGCCCCTGTCCTGTGGGGATGACCAAATGGGCAAGCCAGAGGAACTTTATTTCAGAAGGGCAAGAGCACTTAGACTTATATACCGCTTCATAGTGCTTTCCAGCCCTCTTTAAGCAGAGTCAGCCTCTTGCCCCCAACAATCTGGGTCCTCATTTTACCCACCTTGGAAGGATGGAAGGCTGAGTCAACCTTGAGCCTGGTGAGATTTGATCTGCCAAACTGCTGGCAGCCAGTGATCAGCAGAAGTAGCCTGCATACGGCACTCTAACCACTGTTTAAAAGGCTCTTAAACAGTTAAACAGTCTACCTCCCTCTATATCCTGTCCAGATGACAAGCAGGCCAGAGGGAATGCTTTGGGGGGGGGGGGGCTGAAAGGTGGGCAGATGAAAGAAGCGATAGGAGATGGGGGAGGGTCCTCCATCTTGATCCTTTGAACAAGGAAGACTGTTTATCTTCACCCCAGAGCTCAGTCAGCCAATGCACAATTAAGCAAATCAGAGGAGACTTGAGATCCTTGAGAAATGCGGCTGTCCAGGAGCCCAAGCCGAGCCAGAGACCCTCCCCCACCAAACATCTACTTGAGTCGGCCACAAGCTGTGGGGAAGAAGAGCCCCCGTGGTAGGCATGGGACACAGCTCTCCAGAAGGTGGACTGGGCTCCTTCTGGCACAGGGACATCCCACAAGACTCTGTCCATCAGGAGAAGGCTGGGAACCCTGGCCTTTCAGGGACGGGACTGCAGCAGGCATACAGCTGCCTCCTTTGGAAGAGGAGGGAGGGTAGCAGAGTCCAGCCCCACCCTGGAGAGGCCATCTCTGTGGCTGAGCTGGGCAAAGACAGTTCACTTTTGAGCCATGGCAGGATCGACTTGGCCACAAGCCAAGCTGCATCATTCAAAACCTCTGGGCCCAGCAGGAAGCACCTCTGGCAGGAGAACAGCCTGGAGACCAGAGCAAGAGATGAGGCCGAGCAAACTCAGCTCCGGGCGAGGCTAGTCCTCAAGGCCTCCAGGGCTCACCATGAGACTGACTGAGAGCCTGGAGAGGCAAAGCAGAGGCTGCAGTCCCAGGGCTAAAAAAGAGAGAACAAGGCTTGGCGGGCCGGCCTGATGAGGCAGTTTCCACTCCTTTATCCCACCTTTCTTCTAGGTAGTGAGGCGCCTCTGGAGAAGGCTGGCTCTCACCAGCATGGACTGGCAGAAGGCCTTAGGGGGATAGTCCAGGCCTGATGCCCACCCAACTCTACTGTAAGGCTTCACTAACCGAAACTGGCAAGTCTGAAAGGATGTTTTCCCTCCCTGGCCAAACCACCCCCCCCCCCACCCCTTATTCCTTCTGTCACTTCTCCACTGGGGCTCTCCCCACACACACACACACACACATCTCTCTCTCTCTCTAGGTCATTTCCACAACTTTCCCCTCCCACAGAGGCTCACTGAGGACTCCAAAGCAGGAGAAGAAAGCTCGTCTGTGTGCCACTTGGGGAGAAGCTGCGGGGCCGATGGCAGGGTCCCCGAGAGGCCCCGAATCTTCTTAAACCACTCATCATGCCCATTGCCTGCAGCAGAAACCACTGGCTGGAAGAGAAATGCCAAAGGGTTCGGAGAGCATGCTGCGGGGGGGGGGGAGCGAAAGGGGTCTCAGGAGTAACCTGGAAGGCATGACAGGAGGTACAGCTTTTGAGGTCCCCTGGGGGCTTCCCTTTTTTTCTTCCTGGGCTCCACATGAAGCCTTGGACTGGAGAGAGGCAAAAGAGGATGGGCCACTTTGAATCTTTGGAGCAAACACCACACTGTGAGACTAGCCTGTTGAGGTCTTAAATACCTTCAGGGGAAAAAAAAAAAATCCCCACTTTTTTTACTAACACAAAAATTGCTAACACAGTAAAACAAACAAGGAGAAGAAGGAAAGATGAGAGAGTTAATCTAACATGGCACACCATTCACAGAGTCACACTAATAACTTGTAAAGGCGCAGAATAAATGGTTCAGAAGAAACCTTTCCCTTCTCAGAGAAGTGATGGGTCTAATTGTATCCTGAGTAATATATGACTCTAGTCTGACCAAAATTTATTATCTGATAATACCACTTTTGCTTCTCAATAGTAAAACAGCCTTAGATCGGGCAATTCTCAAGCATCCATTCCCCAGAGATATCCAGGCAGCATTTTACAGCCCACCGTAGCTTTCTGGGTCCCTGGCCAGCTGAACAACACACAATGAATTTTTGACTTTAACACCAACATTTTATGGCCCTTTCCTGTTTTTATTGATTCATGTCACCAGTTGCCAGACAAAGGAACGTGGGCGGCCTCTCATCAAGCAGGCTGTTAACGTTTTTTCCAGAAAGCTTCCCGTGTATGATACAGCTGGTAGAAGCAAAGGCCTTTTCCTTAGAGATACCGCGTATTTAATTCTCTAATCCAAATTAAATTGTGACAATTGCTGGCATCGGATGACACGCAATGCCCAAACCAATCAGCCCCAAGGCAGCTTAATGCCATGGCCTAGTTCACACCACACAGCTGGTTTTCCTGCAGAAGCCAAACGGGAATTTGAGCCGGATCAGGCACATGAGGTCATGAAGCTTTTCTTTCTCGTCTTCTAAAGCCCTGGCCTCAAACCAAAACCTGGTATCAAAGTCTCTTGCAAAGGCCTCTTTCTGTACAGACGAAATGCTACTTTTTAAATTAAAAAAGCGCATCCAAAGTGAGAATCGCTTCCACAAGCTCCACGGACCGGGAGCTTGTGAGTGGCGGCTGTCATGTAGGCACCAGAAATGGACCAAAGGACAGTGCCCGTAGGTCCCGGCTCTTGCTCCTGTGGGCCCTTCTGGGGACAGAGGGAGGGTCTGAGCTCACCTTGTGGCCTGGCTGCTTTACCTACGGGGAGCCTTGATTGCCAAGAGAAAGACTCTGTGATGCTAGCGGGAAACTGGCATATGGGTCAACTGTGATTAACGATTAATTGCCCTCAGATCTGTTTCTGCCTAGGTTTTGTCTGCTGTGGTGTCAGTCACAGTATGTGATTGTGACCAAAATGTGCACACACTAGTGGCCAAAGTTATTGGCTTGAGAGATCTGGGACACCTTTTGATTTATTTGGCACACACATTATGTGTTGTGCCATTGCCTGAACTCAGTTAAACTCTTATTTTTAATTTTTAAACATTATTTTGATAGTGTGAGACAGAACTGCATAAGTGTCTTAAATATAAGAGCAAGCCCCATCTGGGCCCAAGGGTGGCGAGAAACGTTTGCTTACACCCAGCAGAAGAAACGCATGGAAGGGCACAATGGCCATAGCATCAGAATCTCCACCACCCCCGTGGCTCTGGGGCCCTTTCGAGTTCCAGGGACCCTGCTTACAGGCTCTTTAGTTAAAGCAGCTCATAAAGTCCATCATCACAGCAGAGAGCTTGGGTTGCATGCCTGACCTTCCTCTGCAAGGACACTTCGGCTGAGCTAGGGTCAGATTGGGGTTCAGTCGTGATAGGAGTAAGTGAAAGGTCTTCAAAATTTAAAATTGTAAGAGGAAGTAGCTGCAATAAGAAATAGCTAGCTGAAAGATAAAACAAAACAAATTGAAAAAACAGGGAAGATGAAACTCAAAGAACTGAGTAATAGGAAAGAACCTATTGTTCTAAGTATCCATAAAATAACCAGAAACTCGAAAACAATCTAAAAGAGCATGCTCAGTAAGACTATTGAATATTATCTGACACACCTTGCATATATTGTCTGCTCATTTAAATACACATGCAATGTAGTATGTTTGCGGAGGGTAGTGGGAAATGTGTAGAAGGTGGTCAAAGAGAATGTAACCTCATAGTAGTCAGCCGAACGAGGAGAGATGGGCAGCCAGTGCAGGGAATGTATCAAGATGTTTGGAGAGAACCTGGTTTTGATAGCTTCTCCCCGCTTACTGCAATAAATGAAACAAAAGATCTTCACTGTGTCTTGGCTGGTCATTGGTCAGGCAACTTTGCCACTGGTTGTGAAGGAAAGTAGCTAGGAGCACATAACAGCTTTGGGGGCTCATCCGGGATTCATATCCATTCCACCACTGGCAGCTGGGGACGTCCGAAGGGGAGTGTGCACCTGGGTAAGTTTTCCCATCACTAAAGGTCAGATCGCCCTTGTCAAAACAAGGGGAATCGGAGACCCGAGATCCAGTGCCAGGATCCAGTGACAACTGAAGGGAAAGTCAGCCAATTCAAGGAGGACTTCAACTCCACCTGACAGCTAAGATACCAGAGGGGTATCAATGGGCAATAAGAGTTTGAAGAGGAGGGACGCCTCCCTGGTCAGTGTGCCAGCCAATAAGGAAACAGAGAACAGGATTTACATTCCAGAATGGATTCCCTTAGGGAGGATGTTGAAGTATTGGAAGTCCATGCCTTAAATAAGGCATTTGGACAGAGGAAAGATGATACATTACAGTGTGTCTGTGTGTGTGGGGGGGGGGGGGGACAAAAGAGGCAAACACCCAGGTTCAAGGTGGGTCAGACTGCAGTAGCCAAGGCCCGAACCCTAACCCTCTCCAGAAGAGGAGGAGACGATGCTGGGGTTGGCTTCCTCTTCAGTAGCCTAAAAAGAAGCCCATTAAGATCCTCTCCTTCCTGCCTGCTGGGAGGAGGGTGGTCAAGTCAGGAGCCCCACCCGGACAATGGCTGCACTCCCAAGCCAAGGCAAAGACCAATGTTCGTTTCATGCCGTTCCCATTTGCATGTAATTAATGTTAAATACAGTGGTTCTCCATGGACCCCTGGAGGTCCGTGAAGGTTTGGAGAAATATTATGATTTAAACCTTGAGTTAAGTCTTGGGGTTCCTTGGCCATGGTCTGTGGCCACAAAAGGTATTTAAAGAGAACCTATGGTGAAGAAAAGGTTGGAAACCACTCCTAAATATATTAAATTACATTAAAATTATTCTTATTATATTTCATTTTTTTCACTTTACTGGCCTATTAAAAGTTTCGGAGTGCTCTCCCTGGAAACCAGTTTTCTAATTCAAGTTAGAAATGACCAAACGAGATTCCAGATCTTTTGGGATGCAAACATCTAGCTTGAAAAGGAAGCGCAAATGGAAATGGTGCAACTGAATCCGTCATGAGGATGAGCTGCTGGGAAGACAGGGAGGGTGTATTCTGACATGCTTTGTGGTGCCCCATGGAGAGGGGGGTGGAGAAGGGGATTTCAAGAGGGTGGTCACCATCTTGAGATGCTTCCTGAATGAAAGCTGCTGTGGTGCCTGGATTGTGAGAGGCCCCCACCATTTCCACCTTCCCTCAGCAGCAGAAATAAGGCCATTCCCTCTGATTGGATGTAATTAGGCCATTGGGGATTATATGTTATTTGACCTGATAATTAATTACCTTTCATGTAATTCTGGTCTCTCTTGACTTTTTCCTAGTTGTAATTAGAAAGTATAGTTGAAAACACTTTTATTTTGTGAGGCTTTAAATAATGTTGATGTTCATTTCTTTTATGTTTCTACGATGGATAAAGCATTACTACCTGAAAATCTCCCTAAATAAAATAACTCAAAGCTTTCCAGCTCTTTTTCAGCCATCCTCCTTCCTCAAACTCAGGGGTGGTGGGGGAGGTTCCCTGTTTATTGATAGAAAATCTGGAGTGGGGGCTGTTCAGGCATTCCCAAGCAACCACAAATCATAAAACCCACCTCATCAATCATGGCAATAATTCTTCAAAGAGTCCTACTTGCAAAGGGCAAAGGAGGCAGGCCTCTTAGACATGGGACCCAGCTGCAGTAGGAAGAGCTTATTGATTTGAAAGGTTTTTTAAGAACCAGCGTTCACAAAGGATGGTGCTCTGCCACCCTTTTCTCCTTCAGACCCTCTACCCAGTGCTTCTCAACCTTCCTAATGCCGTGAGCCTTTAATACAATTCCTCATGTTGTGGTGACTCCCAACCATAAAATTATTGCTAAAAGCATTGAAAATATGTGTTTTCCGATGGTCTTAGGCGGCCCCTGTGAAAGGGTCGTTTGACCCCCAAAGGGGTCGCGACCCACAGGTTGAGAACCAATGCGCTAACCTGAGACACAGGAACAGGGTGGGAAAAATCTGCACTACAGTACTTTCACCTTCTGGCGAGAGAAGCGCAGGTAACAACTGGGCAATATCTGTCTTTTTGACTCCAAAGAAGGAAATATAAAACTATCCAGTAGGCAACAAGCAAAGAAACAAAGATCGGCACCAGACATCAGGCAAAATACAAGGAACCATCGAGGAGGAAACTGGCAGGGCAAGGGGCTGCACATAAGTAGGCAAGCAGACCCCTCCCTCCCACCTGGCTGGGCAATGAATGCCTGTCCACCAGAGTTCCTCATATCTAAGCTGGGCAACTGCAGGAACAACTGAGCTCACTGAGCACTGAGGACAGACTTCTTTCTGGCTTCGTTCTGGATTTGGCGTCTGCTCCCCCAGAGTGAGCCAGGAAGGTGGGTGTTAGGATATGGTTTGAGCCTAACAAGTTGTCCAGGCAATATATGTGTTCTGTAACTTTAATATGAATATGTATTGTGACTTTAAAGTTTTCCTGCTGATTCATTGTAATGCTGAGTCATGCTGTAATTGGTTGTGAACTGTCACAAGTAAATGCCTTATTCTCCTTTATGTAAATAATATATGACCAGGGTATCAGGGGTTAACTTATTCTTCTCTATTTAATATATTCATATTTAACCACTCCCATATCTAGCTCCACCCCATGTATATATAAGGAGCTGTATGCTTTCCTTCTGTGCTTCTATCTGTGAATATTCAGTGAATATAGAATGCCTTCTGTAAATAAACAGTGCTTTATTTGAATATCTAATTCTTAATCTACTTGTTGAGTCTGATCCTGAAAATATCGCAACAATTTGGTAGCAGAGGATGGTTGAATTGACTCAATAAAACTTTAAATATGTCTGAGAGAGAAAACTCCAGAAATAAAAAAGAAAGACCCAACACCAGGGCATACAGCAAAGAAATGGAAGCAGATCAAGAAATAATCGATGAGTCCACGAATACAATATCGAGAGAATCTGAAGACTGCACTACTGACAATGAAGAAACAATGGATGAGACTGATGACCAAGAAGAAAACGAAATAGAAAACAACGAACTCAGGTCAGAGATACTAAAACTCTTAAAAAGCCAAAAGAACGATGAAAATCTCATCGCGAACCTCCAAGAAATATTAAAAAACAACGGAGCAGCGAAAGAGAAGCACATCGTTACGAATAAATCTAAAGACTCAAAAACGGTGAGCGATCTGCCTGAAAATAAAAATACAGCGAAAAAGAAAACTAACAGTCCCGCGCAAAATTTCGAATGGCAGCCATCTTGGTTTCAACGGACCCCTAAGATGAGCGAAGCAGAGCCAATCAGAAAGCTAGATTCAAAATACCTGGCGCGAAAAGCCTTACTCGATGCAAGAAATGAAAAAGAGAAAATTTACACCTCAGAAGAATCAGACACAGAGATTGAAGAGACTTCGATAGATATGCAAGTAAAATCAGCAATGAAAACGCTCTTTGCTGCTTTTGGACCAAAATTGAAAATCACTAAAGAATCAACGAAAAGGCAAGCAAGCAAACAAACATCTCAGAATCCACCCACTTCTATTCAAACGACGAAAGCGCCGACGCCTGAACCCAGAGAGCCCTGCAGATACCACCCCACGCCACAGACGATCCCAGGGACCAGCGTTCTCAACCAAAGAAAGCGAGCGCCTGCTATCACCAGGACTCCCAAGATCGAGCCAGAGACCGATTCCTCAGAAGAAGAGCGATGCGAGGGAGCTGCGGCAGCGAGAACCTCTCACGACGGCTTCAGGAGCGAAATGAACAACGCGCATGTGCAAGACTACACAGACAACTTCGAAGGACATGAAGAACAGAGAGAACCATTCAGAATCGTCGCAAGCATACCCACGCCATTTTGTAACTTTCAACATTTGCAAGACCACGGACTACCTCCAGTTGTTAGTAATGGATCCAACAATATTGGGAATTTACCCAATGATTTCCCAAAACTGAGAATAGATGGCATTAATTTGCAAGAATGGTGTCAGCAGCTCCAGGTTGTCTTTCTAAAAGAAAACTTATTATTTTTTATCACTAATCCCCCAAAAAGACCTTGGACTCTAAAATTAGACTGTCTGCACCATAGGGCATTTTTCTTATTGATTTCCAGTATATCTCCTGCCGTGTAACACAGTATTAAGCAAAATCTAACTGTATCAGAAATTATTCAATGCATGTTTAAATTGTTTCACAGTGAAAGTGTAGCCACTACAACAAGAATGTCTAAAGATTTCTTCTCAGCTAGGATAAAACCAGGGGTTACCATAAGTGAACATTTAATATCTTTAAACAAAATTAGAGCAGAACTGCATTTAAGGGGGGAAATAATTTCAGATCAAACAATGAAGAGTGTTATCATTAACTCACTAGACCCATCGTGGGATAACTATATATCTCATTTAGACACAATCAATTTAGGATATTTATCCATAGAAAGTCTATCTAACAAGCTAATATCTGAAGATAATTCAAGGAGAAGTCGTTGTAACAATCACATGGAACATAAACAATATAAGAGGGTAGTTTTTCAAGAAAGATATCATGAACCAATAGGATGCCACAACTGTGGATCCAAAGAACATAATAGGAGAGACTGTCCAAAACTCCTCAGAAATAGAAAAAACCTGACTATAGAAATAGGTATCAAAACAGACAGTCATCAATTGATAGACATAGATATAGAAGTCCACCCATCTATAGGGAACATAGAGGGGGCAGGGATAACTCAAAAGATAGAAAGTCTGGTTCACTGAATGGGTTAAACAAACATGACAACACTAACATACAACAGACAGAGGACAATGATTGGCTTATCGATTCTGGAGCAACCAACCACACTACAAATAATAAAAATATACTATCTTCATTTGTAGAGGATAAATTCGTAATTAAGGTAGCTAATCAAGAGAAGGTTCAAGTCATAGGTAGAGGAAACATAACCTTACCTGGCCTAGGAAAAATAGAGGGGGTATTGTTAATACCTGAAATACCTCATAACATACTTAGTGCAATAAAACTAAGCAGAGATTCTGGCATAAATATTGTGTTCTCAAAAGGAAAAGCAACATTAGAGAAAAACAGAACAAACATAGGTACTGTGATTATTAAAGGAGGTCTACCTTATCTAATGACAAAAGAAAAATGGTTACACAACATTGATTCCAACATGGAAGATAACAATAACATAGACAACGAAAGCAGTAGTAATAGTAACAATGAGGAACATGAGATTATTCATAATCACAAAGACACACACAACAACAAAATACCTAATATTGGTAAACCAATTCATGATGAGTGTGCTCATGTCTTACATAGGAAATTAGGACATGCCAGTTTTCCTGTAGTTCAAAAGATGACTGAACATGCTGAAGGTGTTAAAATAAAAAATTGTAAAAACTATTTGGAATGCTCAGTATGTAAATCTACAAAACTCAAAACTAGCCCCAAACCCAAAAAATCAACAAGATCAACCAACAAAATTTTTGATTTGGTACACATGGACCTAGTTGGTCCATTAACTCCATCAATCACATATAGAAAACGTTATTTCCTAACCATTGTGGATGACTATAGTCGTTATGGCTTTGTCTATACACTAAAGCACAAAGATGAAACTTTTCAGAAATTGAAGGAGTTTTACAAACGTATAGAAACACAACATAATATTAGAATAAAACAAATTATGACAGATAGGGGATGTGAATTCATGTCAAAAGAATTCTCCCAATGGCTTAAAGACAAAGGGATGTTACATTACACATCTAGCCCTTTCTCTGCATTCCAAAATGGAGTGGCAGAGAGAAAGAACTCGACATTACAAACCATGATTAGATGCACATTAGAAGATGCTGGCTTAGGAAAACAATTCTGGTCAGAAGCTTTACAATATTCCAATTATACACAAAATAGAACTTGGTCCAGCATTGTTAACAAGACACCATATGAAATGATGTATAATAGGAAACCCAAAATAGCTCATATGCACATATTTGGAGTCACTGCAGACATACACATACCTAAGCAATTAAGACGTAAAGGTGAGAACGTATCTAGGAGACTCAGGTTCATGGGTTACGAAACAGGCACAAAAGGGTACACATTCATCGATAATAACAACAGATTTATAGTTTCCAGAACGGCTGTATTCCATGAACAGGCCAACTGGTCTAAAATACATCTTAATGAAATTTTCCCAAGCAACTATACAAACACCAAACACCAAGAGGAAAGAACTGGAGAAGAATACAATCACAACATACATAAAAACAAAAACAAAACATGGACAAACAGTCAATACAAAATAAAGACAGATTCATTAACAAAAAAAGAAGCTAGGTATTTACATGACAATGATAGTAAACCAAAAAGAACAATCAGGAATAACAGAAACCAAATACCAAACAAATACAAAGATTATATAATATATATGGATGGAGAAACATCAACACCAAACACATACGAGGAAGTGCTAAAACTTCCCCCTGAAGAAAAGGAAAAGTGGGAATCAGCCATGACTAAAGAGATGGATAGTTTGCAGAAATTAAATGTATTCACACCTACACATGCACCTAAAGATAAAACTGTTATTGGTACTAGGTGGATATATAAAATCAAAAACTTAGAAGGAGGCAACACCTTATACAAAGCTAGACTAGTTGCTCAAGGTTATGCACAAAAATATCCCGAGGATTACACGGATACATACTCTCCCACAGTAAGAACTGAGAGTGTTAAAGCTGCACTGGTCATAGCATCAGCACTTAACCTTGATGTATTCCAATACGACATAGACTGCATATCTACATGCAAAATTAGATAAAGAGATATATGTAAGAGCGCCTCACAGTCAATATACAAACAAAAATGAAACGTGGTTACTAAATAAAAGTTTATATGGGCTGAAACAATCTGGCAAAAGATGGTATGAATGTTTAGTCAAAGTGCTCAAAACTATGAATTTTAATGCCACTACTGCTGATAACTGTTTCTTTGTTAAAAAAGAGGATGACTCTTTAGAATTCGTGTTAATTTATGTGGATGATATTTTGTATATAGGTAAACACAAAGAGAAGAGAGAAACATTTGTAACGAAACTAAATGAACATTTCTCTTTGAAATCATTAGGTAAGGTAAATAAGTATCTTGGAGTTCAAATTAGTAAAACAAAAAAGGGATTCAAACTTTCTCAAAGAGATAAGATTATAGAACTCCTGAACAAATGTAACTTAAACGATGCTAAACCCTGTGATACTCCCATGCAAACTGATTTCCTGAGGAACACAGATGAGTCATCCCCTGAATTTAAAGATAATACACTTTACAGATCAGTCATCGGTTCCCTTCTATATATCTCCAATTGGACCAGACCCGATATCGCTTTGCCTCTCAACTTGTTGTCTAGACACGTCAGCAAACCACTAGTATATCATTGGGAAGCTGTCAAAAGAATATTAAGATATTTGAAAGGTAGCTTAGATTTTTGTTTATTATTGGAACCCAATAGTGTCAAAGAGCCCATCCTCACATGTTACGCCGACGCAGATTGGGCTGGCGACACCACATGTAGAAAAAGCACATCTGGTTATATATTTTTTCTTAACAATTGTCCAGTTTACTGGTATACTGGTAAACAAGACTTAGTAGCCACATCAACAACTGAGGCAGAATATGTCTGTTTGTCTAAAGCCTCAAATAACCTCGTATGGTTTAATGACTTGTTGTCAGACACCTGGATGAAACCTTCATTACCATTTATCATACATGAAGATAATAAGGCTGCTATTGAAATATCTAGATCTGATGCCATTGGACAAAGATCCAGACATATAGATATAAAATTCAAACTTGTGAGGCAGTTATCTCAAGATGGATTTATTAAAGCAGTCCATTGTGAAACCTCAGAGCAAATTGCTGACATACTAACAAAGCCTTTACCCTCTAAGCAGCACAAATATTTGACTTCTAAGTTACAAGTTTTATATTGTTCAGAATCTGAATGTAATTATTGTTATATATCGAATCGGCATTTAGAGGGGGATTTGTCACAAGTAAATGCCTTATTCTCCTTTATGTAAATAATATATGACCAGGGTATCAGGGGTTAACTTATTCTTCTCTATTTAATATATTCATATTTAACCACTCCTACATCTAGCTCTACCCCATGTATATATAAGGAGCTGTATGCTTTCCTTCTGTGCTTCTATCTGTGAATATTCAGTGAATAGAGAATGCCTTCTGTAAATAAACAGTGCTTTATTTGAATATCTAATTCTTAATCTACTTATTGAGTCTGATCCTGAAAATATCGCAACATGAACGTATTTAAGAAAGGTACTGTAATGTATTCAGTTGATGATAAGCTACCATTGTGTGTGGAGTTGCAACCATTGTGCTATCATCGGTTGGATGGATCTGCTACCATCGTGGTTTGTTACCAGAGTGAGTTTGTTATTCTAACCAACTACTGTTTGTGTGGTAAGAGGAGTTTTTGTATCACTGGACTGATTTAACTGGCAAAGACTTGGATTGATTTAAAGACTATGAGATTGTCTTTTCAGTATAAAGTAAACTTTTGATAAACCGGTTTGCACATCTCTTATTCATTGCTCTCAGCAACGTTTCTCTATGCTCTACACTCTGCTGGTTGGTAACACAACAACAATATCCTTAACAGGGGGAGGGCTTTTCAAAGGCAGACTTGACTGGCGTTTGGGCAGGAGGTGATCCTGACTTGTTTGGAAGATGCCAAATTGGCTCTGCTGGGCATATCTCTTGCACCGCTTCACTTACAGTCTACCTGGACAGTGCATTAAGGTGACCTTGTTCCTGTTTCTGCAAAACTTTCGTGCTACCAATGTGTCTTCCCATACGGTTTGCATTCCTCTCCTATGGCTGCATGTCGTGTTTGCCGTTTTTTGTCATGATCCCGGGGGAAAAGCAAGTTGAGAAAATTGTACTCCACCAGACCTGGGCTCCGAATCCAATTCTTGGCTACCAATTCTGTGGTTCAGCCAGCCAGCCCAGCTCATCTGGCAGGGAAGACCTCATGCGCAGAGCTTTGGAGCCCAGGCAGGAGACACAAGGAGAACTCTGGGCCCCGTAGCTCAGTCCAAGGGCTTCTGGGGCCACAGGCAGAGGGAGCCATCTGCTCATGCTCTCTCCACTGGGGCCCCTCCCCACAGAGCATCTGCTGGGTTCCCGGGTGTGGAGGTGTCCCTTCCACAAGGAAGCCTCTGACAACACAAAGAGCACTGGATCCCTTTCTCCACTTGCCTTGGGAACTGCACAGCAACACACATTTTTTCATTTAAATCTGCCAGCAGTAAATTTTGCCTTGAACTCGGGAGGAGGTTATGAACTATTACACATATTTCTTTCTTTATTGTTTGTTTTGAATGACTAGAAAAGGAATTACCAAAATGTTTTATTCAATAATGAATAATGAAGCAGTAATGAATAAAACATGCCCATTCATTTGCCAGGCTACTTGCCTCATTGTTAATTATTACATTTCGGGTTGCTGTTTGGTTTTTTACTTTGGCCACTGAATAAAATAAATTCATGACTGAAGCAAAAAATGCTCTGGGTGGAAATGGAAGGTGTAGGTGGGTCTTAGTTGCACCTTAGTCAGGGCAGTGGGGGAAAGGCTCAGGGAGCAGGAAGAGCTCTCTTCCCCAGTTTGGTCTTGAGCTTTTCCTAGAAGAAGATGGCAAAGGAACCCAGTGCGAAACACGGAAAGCTTGGTGAAGACCTGAGAACAAATATGGGAGAAAGTTTCTTCAGATATATTTAAAAGAAAAGGAAGAGAAAGAGGAACCCTTTTCCTGAAGATAGCAAAGTCCTAACTGCTAACGAACACTTTGGGAGGAGGAACCAGACTAAAAAAAATACCTTGAATCGTGGTTGAATTATATGCCGAAGTCCAACCTGGAAGAACTGTTGTCTCTGAGGAATACTAGAGAACAACTAAGAGGTGAACGAAAGAAAATACCCATCTTCAAGCAGGGGGAAAGGAGACACAAAATTAGTCGGACATCAGTTCTTGGGAATATTAACAGATCATAAAGACAACTATCTGAAAGCATCTTGAAAGAAATGCAGTAATTATTAGCAGTCAGCATGGATTTGTCAAGAAGGCGGTTTATCAAACCAGGCTTATTTCATTTCCTGACTGTTAGGATATGGTTTGAGCCTAACAAGTTGTCCAGGCAATATATGTGTTCTGTGACTTTAATCTGAAAATGTATTATGTTACTTTGAAGGCTTTCATTGTAATGCTGAGTCATGATGTAATTAGGCAATCACTGGTTGTGAGAGTATTTAAGCAAGGTATTGTAACGTGTTCAGTTGCTGCTTTGATATGCTGCCATTGTGTATGAAGCTGATGTGATATGCTACCAGAGTATGATATGCTGCCATAGTGAGGAGTTGCTATCTGCTACCGTCGTGGTTTGTGAACCAGAGTGAGTTTGTTATTCTAACCAACTACTGTTTGTTGAGTAAGAAGATTCTGCAACTACTGGACTGATTTAATTGGCAAAGACTTGGAATTTGTTTAAAGACTATGAGACTGTTTTTCTACTATAAAGTAAGCTTTTGATAAACCAGTTTGCATATCTCTTATTCATTGCTCTCAGCAACGTTTCCTTGTGCATTTACTCTGCTGGTTGGTAACACAACACCAATATCCTTAACACTGACTGTATAACTTCCTTAGTAGCATACTAAGGAGGATACTTTGTCAAGTGCTTTAATGAAATCAAGATAAATTATGTCTACTTCCCTAGTAGAGAGGGGAATGTCATAGACATAATTTATCTTGAGTTTATTAAAGCACTTGACAAAGTATCCCATGATAATCAAACAGTTTGATAATTGGGCACTGTTGACACAATTAAGTATATACCTAGTTGATTGAAGACTGAACTCAAGACTGCTCAGCAATGATTTTTCATTAAACTGGAATGAGACGCTGAGTGGGTTGACACAAGGTTCATT
The DNA here is from genome assembly GCA_022577455.1 of Arizona elegans. Lineage (NCBI taxonomy): Eukaryota > Metazoa > Chordata > Lepidosauria > Squamata > Colubridae > Arizona > Arizona elegans. The sequence goes on from JAKOOJ010000027.1 coordinate 5,205,936, forward strand.
TCAAAGGAAAGTTGTCTCAATTCCTGCAATAAGCAGGATTTGGACATGCTAAAATTAAGTAGCACTGGCCGATTTTATAATTCTATGGAGCCATAACTAACCAAATAAACTGTGTTCACTCTACATGCTAACCAGAAACAGTGCAAGCATGACACAGTCCAGGGAATGCTTCCTACAATTTCAAGTTTATAAGATACATAGCAACATACAGACTCTGGGTTTCTGAGACCAATAAGTGCATTTGGGAGAATATGGGGGACAGCAGGACGGGACAGATATTACAGCTTTCTTACATGCATGAGACATGACCTCAGAGAAAGCCAAATGTGCTCCTTGGTGGGATAGATTTCAGCTTGGAGAAACTTCTTCAGGCCCTTTGCTGCTGAGGTTCAACCAGAGACTGAACAGAAACTCCTTGGGGATATGATACCTGTGGACTGTTCTACAAGAAACAGGGAAGGGAGCTAAATAACCAAGAAGACCCTCCCCATTTCTAGGAGATACATTTTTTCAGTATTAAAAGACCAGGTGTTACAGCCTGCCTTGTCAGCCAAGGAAGCTCAGCTGATGTGAGATTCCAAGTAATGACAACTGACCTGCCATTCTTCCAGGCAAGACTCTTTTTGGGGGGTACAAAATGGGCATGGCAACACTCGGTGGCAATGTTACCCTTCTCCTACATATCTTTTGCCTGCCCTTTTGAAAAAGACATGCTTGTGTCTTCATTACATTTTGTACAGATTTCCTTCCGTTGGAGAAGAAACCAAGACAGCAGCTCAGTCTCTTCTTTCTGCCTCCGTCACAACAGCTTTACCTGAAAAGATCCAATTCTAGCCTAACTAGCTTACGAAAGGCAGAGGAAACAGTGGAGAAAGGAGCCATTTTACAGATCATCCGGATAAACTCTGTTTCCACTCCAGGCCTGCAAAAAGGCCATTGCGCTATGCTGGTTTCTTTGTTCCTGGAAGCAAACAAAGCCAGAGGTGGGAAAAGCAGGAGAATTGCTGCTGTTTGAACCTGCAGAATAGGTGGGCACAGAGGGAGCTGCTTGTATGAATGCTATGATCTGCTAGGTCTGATTTCTCCCTGTTCTCGTGGGATGAGAACATCTGAAGGCAGAGAGCTGGATGAGCAGGGTGGGAGCTGAGGAGGAGGAGGAGGAGGAGGCTGGAGAGACTCATCCACATTTATTCCACTGGGCAACAAGTCCAGGCGAGCAGCAGCAAAGGTCAGCCATTCCTTTGACGGCCTCCTCAATTCCTGCCACTGCAGAAGGCTGAAGCATCCAGGATACCCCCAGACAGGCGGGGCAGGAGCCTCCCTGGCTGACCCCGGGGCCTTGCCTCTCTTCCTGGCAGGATGACCAGAGTCCGGATGCGTTTGGCAGCTCAGGGCCCCTCCGGCTTGGGGGAGGGGGTCAGCCTGCAGAGGCAGCCAGGGGCAACATGGCAGGTGGACCTGAGCTGAGCCTGGCTGGGCTGTTGAAATGGGGCATCTGCGGTGGGGGGGGGGGGGGGGGGGGGGGCAAGATAAAAGAGCGAGCCCCGAACTCACAGCCAGCTGCCCAAGGCCCTTTTGGCACAGACAAAGGCATGATCCTGACCCATGCCCTTCCAGAGAGAGAGGCAGCCCGGGCAAAGACCTCTGGATGGGCAGGGCACCCATCCCCCTTCTGCCCCCCGCCTCTCTTTCTTCCTGCCACGCTGCTCCAAGGGCCGCAGCAGTGATCCAACAGCCCCATCCACCCAATGACTGTGAACAGAACTCTAATCAGTAAACACAGGTAGTCCTCACTTAGCGACCACAATTGGACCAGCAACCGGTTAAGCAGAAAATTATGAATACAACTGGGCTTACAACTTTGCAACTCCTCTGGTTCTTAAGTAAGGAAGTCACTAACTGAAAAATCACACAACTGCAATTTACAATCTTGCTTCAGCTTTCCATACTGTACAGTTTTAATTCTATTTGTCACAAGCCAATTGCGACGTGCACAAACGGCGACCCACGTGACTGAGATGCTGGTCGCAATGGCAAGAACAGATTGCAAAGTTAGTTTTTTGCACCATCGTAAGTTCAAATGGCCACTACACAAGGCAGGCAGTCAGCGAGGATTGCCTGTATATAACGGGGCCAGGCCTGTCTCCTTTATTTCGCCCCTTTGATAAGGTCCGAAAGGGTCCGCACACTCCGGTCCCATTACTATGTTGCCTAGCAAGATCCAGGCCGTGTCCCCCCCACCCTTTGAAACAGCTCCCCCAGCACTGTACTCTCCCCCCAGGCTGGCCTGCTTTGTGTTTATTATTTGTTTACCGTGTGATTTTTATATGGATTTAATTGCTGTTGCTGATGCTGCCCTGAGACGTGAGCTGAGCAAGAGTTCTACAAATCAAGGCAATAACGAAAGAAAAGCACAATCTCCCTCTCCCTCTAAGAAGCGGCCCCCTACACACTCACTCAGCCAGCTGTGCCCTCTTTGGGAGCTCCCTCCACACCCCACTCGAAGTGCGGGCATCTGCAGGCCACTCTCTGCCCCCTCCCAGCCCTGAATTCCCTTCCGAGGCTCCCCCTAGCCTTCCCTCACTCCCTGCCCAGCATGCCCTGCTCAGTTATTGTATTTGCCAATAACCTCCCCCCATCCATCTTCACCCCACCCCTTGATAGGGAGGGAGGGAGGGCAGGGAGGGACGTAGGCCAGATCCTCTGCCCAAAGGAGCTGACGAAGTTTCCTCCCGCCCACCCCCCACCCCCCCACCCCCCCACCCCCCCGCAGCAGCTCCCGACACAGGGAGGGAAACCCACTCCAGGGAGGACCAGCCTGCTAGTCAGAGTTGGATCTCCCCATTGAAGCTGTTTCCACTGCAGCCAAAGTCCCCAGAGGCCTTTCAGTGCTGCTTCTCTCTACATGGAGCATCTAGTTGTTGTTTGCTGAAAGTGGGGGAGGTGCAATTTCAGCAGATAAAGAGCAGAGAATAAAAGGAAATCCATACCTGGCTTAATAAAAGGCAACGGCAGCGTTCCCCAAGCAGGCTCTGCCCCACCAGGTGCCCAAAATATGGCTTAACAGTTTGATTCCCTCCTGCACCTTGTGCCACTTTAGCCTCACAGGGGCCACTAAAGGGACCAGTAATGGCTCTGATAGTTGCACTGAGGCCAAAGGCAGGACTTGGGCCCCACTGCCCTCAACAGCAGAGGCCCTCCGAGCCCCACCCACCCACCCACCCCAATGAGGCAAAGGACAGCCTGAAGCCCCAAACGGCCCCGGTCCTACCTTGACTCCCCGGATGCGGAACTCAGCCAGAGCCCGGCTCATCTTGGAGGCTGCTGTGGGGTGGTCTTTGCCATGGGCGATGACTTTCACCAGGAGCGAGTCGTAGTGGGGGGAGATGACGGCTCCCTGGAAGGCAGAGGCACTGTCCAGGCGGATGCCCATCCCCTCGCCACTCCGGAAGACCTGGAAGAGAGGGGGCAGAGGTCAAGACCTGTCCAGGAATCACCATGGACTTCCTGCACCTGGGAAGAGGCAGACCCATCCAACAGCAGAGACTGGAGCCCCCTTTCCCCTCCCTCCCTGAACTTGGTCTGTGGGGCTGCAGCAGAGGGAAAATTGCGCTCTTTGCCTTAAACTTTGATTCTGTCCTCCGGATGTGCATCCCGACTTTCACTAATGTTTTCTTTCTTTTTCTTTGGCGTTCTGTTTCTGTTTTACTTTCTTTTTCTGTATCGACCATTTTTTAAAAACAGCTTTTCAGAAAAGCTGAATGCATGAGCGGGCGAGGCCAAGTGTCCAGGCCCCAAAGGAAGAAGCCCCACCTAGCCCTACAGCTTCTTAGATTGCCAATGGTGCCAGCGGCACGGAACAGCCAATTCACACCTGAAGGGGAGCAGCCTGGCAGACGCAGGGTTTCCATGAAGCCAGAGCAGCTTTCGCTGAGTGGACCAACCCTAAAGGAGGACAGCCCCCAGAGCTCCTCCTGCACATCGCTTTGCAAACAACTGTAGCACCCCAGCAAGATCCACGATAGCTTTACCTGGGGGATCAGGGCCTCCTGCTCTTCTTTGGTAGCCAAAGGGCAGAGCACAGAGGCTGGTGCCAGTCTTGTAGGTTGGGCTCTGCAGCAGTGCTGGACACAAGGTTGCCAGCTCACCCTCTAAAGGGACTGGGGGGGTGCCTCTGGCTCTCCCCCTCCCTAGCATCTAAGGCACTACCTGCAAGGTCAGAGGTCAGCTGGCTTTTTCCTGGAATAAGCCTCAGAGAAGGATGATCAGCAGTGGCCGAGAAAAAGAAAACACATCTGACCTTGTGGGTGTGCGCATATCTTTGTGTATACACCACCAATGACTCCCATGGCCAGGCTCAGTTGCGGTTGATGCCAGGCACTGCAGGGACCCTATTCCTACCAACATCTGAGGGCATCTCAGTCAGTCTCAACCTCTGGAGCTGCTTTGCCTGGCCCAGGGCTGGCATCTCTATTTGGCAGATCAAATCTCACCAGGCTCAAGATTGACTCAGACTTCCACCCTTACGAGGTGGGTAAAATGAGGACCCAGATGGTTGGGGGCAAATAGGCTGACAGTGTAAACCGCTTAGAGAGGACTGTAAAAGCATTGTTAAGCAGCATATAAATCTAAGGGCTATTGCTATTGCTATCTCACCTGCCTGCAATGCCACAGATGGAAACCAGCTTTGGCACAGGGTGAAGTTTTAAGAAAGCCCTGGGGCTTCACACACACACACGCAAAAGCTTCCTGCCTTCTGCTTTTTGGTACTTTGCCAGCTGTTCCTCTATACTTCATTGAGCTGCATCTGCATCTTGCTACTTAAGAGTGCCACAGACATGGTGTCTTTGGAAGGATGGCAGCCATGAGACCCACTCCGGACAGCCAGAAATAGTTGCTTTCTCCCCAAGACTTGGATCACTTGGGGAGAAAGGCCAAAGGAGGGAGGAAAAGAGGCCCCTGCCTACCGCCATGACTTGGATCGGACGATGCCATCCAAGGAAGCAGTCAGTGGCTGAAACTGGTCAAGGCTTTGTGGAAGAGACGTCCAAAGCTCGGACTCTTCTGGAAGGCCCGGCTGGCTTGGAAAAGGTGGGATGTGTGGGGAGTTCAGAGAACTACTGAGACCGGGTCTCTGGTCCTCAGGCCAGGGCCTCACCCAGGGTCCCCGGGGGAGGGAGGGAGGGGCTCAGTGGGTACAGAGCCAAGTGCAGCTGCCCTGCCTTCTTGGCTACCGCTCCTCCTTCGCTGTTCAGGCTACTTGTGACAGCTGCTCTGAGTCTTCCGTGCTTTAACTGCTACAATAACATTTTGATTTAGATGTTGTAAACCAGGCAGACAATTAGGTTTTAATCAATTAGGCAGGACTTACAATTTAAATAAAATGAAAAGTATCCCAAACCAATTTGGGAAAGCAGAGTAGAGGGCTTCTGCTAAAGAAATTTCAAGCCCTAAATGGCAACTCTAATTGGATTACATCAAAAATCAGGAGCAATGCAGGTTACGTCCTTTCTCTGCATCTGCTACAGATGCTCTTTGCTAGAGATAGCAAAGGAGGTCCCGATTTCCAAGTGGCATGAGATCAAAGACCTAGCAGGTAATTTAGAGGCCATGTAGTCCAGCCTTCTGCTCTGTGCAGGATTTGCTCGAGCAGCTGATCAGCTATTGCTGCAGCATCAGCGTCTCTGAAGACTCCAGCAAAGAGAATCCCACCCATCGCACAGCTGACTTTGCCACTGGCTCACAGCTCCTGTGGTCAGAAACGCCTCCCACTCCTCTACTCTGGAAGCTAAACTTCACCGTCCCAGGAGCCTTCCTCGGATCTCCTTCCGTTTGTCTCTATCCACCTGGAACTGGGCAGGGTGCTCCATCTGACCCCTGACCAGGACAAGAGGGGAACAAGCGCCTCCCAGGACCTACTCCCCAAGGAAGCTATAGCACCCGGCTGGCTCACATTTAACTCAGGGGCAACAAGGGCATCCAGATCCCTTTGACAAGCACCTCCACTATCAAACCAGCTTTGCTCCAACCAAAATTTGTGCCTTTTGTTTTTCTACCTGCGGTTGGAAGGAAAAATGTCCATCCATGACATAACGGTAAAGTCGAGCAAAAATTGCCCAGTGGTGGAAAATGGCTATGGCTCCTGAGCTACATCCCCAAAATGAGCTGACTGGATGATGGAAAGTGGCTGCAATACCTGTGCTTCCAAAAGCCTCCAAGTTAACACATCCATTGTCGATGAGAAGCAAAAGCACGCACACACACACACACACACACACACACACACACAAAGTGCTTTGGGGTTTGAAGGGCTCCACGTGCTCCCAGCCACATCATCTCTGCATAGAGAGGCTCAGCTGAGCCCCCTGCCCGACAGGCCAATTATTCTCCCCAGCATCTTCGTGGATTAATTCTATTGACCTTGTATTCTTTCACTCTCGCCTCCTGTGGAGGGTGAGACCACATCCAGGCTTCCAGGGCTTGTAAACTATGTCTGAACTGCACATTTCACACAACCAGAAAGGGCTGAGATGAACAGTCATACATGTTGCAGGATCCAGTCTGGGTCGGTCACAGGGACCGGAGGTTTAGTCTTCTGAGCTCTGCCAGAGAGAATTTTTTTTTTAATTTGATTTATATGCCGCCCTTCTCCGGAGACTCAGGGCGGCTTACAATGCGCTAAGCAATAGCCTTCATCCTTTTGTATATTTATGCAAAGTCAGCTTATTGCCCCCACAAACTGGGTCCTCAATTTACCAACCTTAGAAAGGATGGAAGACTGAGGATGGGCTCCAGCACGAGTCCAAAAGCTCAGAAGACTGAACCTCTGGTCCTGGTGACCGACCCAGATGGGATCCTCAACATTATCCTGGGACACGTAGGTTTGCCTTCATTCGTGAGTCATAGTTGTGTATATGTATGTGTATGTGAGCGTCAAGAGTGGAATCCTTCCCTTGAGATGCTAGCTTTCTGCCAGCAAGCTCCGTCCCCTGAGAACTCAACACTCTCTCTTCCTAACTGATAGGAAGAGCCAGAGAGGCTCTCAAAATTCTGCTTGGCTCATGGCTTGGCTTTTTTCTGCAAGCCTCGGGACTAAGCTGAGCCTGGGGAATTAGAAGGGGCATGTTTGAAGCATGCAGGCAGAGGAACCCCCTGCCCCACTTTTCCCCACAGCACAGATAAATGCTATTCAGCCAGATGCTCCAGGCTGGGTTCAGACAGAAGGCTTAACTAGCCTAGCACCTACATTCTCACACCAAGCTCAGCTTGGTTAGCATTAATCTTCACTCACGTGGCATGGCTTAGCATGTTCTGTGAACCCAGCCATTTTCTTAGCTTATCATTGCACACGTTGTGCAAACTTGAAAAATGACTCAATTCCGAAATCAAGGTGGTTGATGGATGCACTGCAGCTGCAAAGCCTTAATTCCCACCTCACCACGGACAGGAATGAAATAGCTCAGATTTTCTGCTTCTAAGAGGCCAGGAAAACGTGGTGCTGGGTGCAGAGGACAGGTAGGAAGGTCACTCGAGCACAAATCCTGCAGGCTGCAGAGAGGAGAGGATCAGTTACAGCCTCCCCTCCAAATTAGGGATGACAAGTCCCTGAAGCACAACAGCACGTCTCTTACTCTCCCCGCTTCTTTTCTTGCCCATGAAAGAAAATCCTTTGAGAAATTGTGGGAGCAAGGCTGTGCCTCTGCGTGACCACCTATTGCAGAGCAGAGCCCTCAGGTCTCCTTGGCAGAAGCTGCCTGGGTCCTGAGCGGTAACCTCTCCCCCGACAGGACCAGCATCTGCAATGGACCTGTGCCAGAAGAGGTCTCTAGCTGCAGAGACACATCTTAAACCATGCCCATCAGTTGGCATTCCAGAGCTGGCACCACAGTGCTCAGCAAGCTGGGCAGAGAGTCTCTTGCTGAGCTTAATCTAGAAAACAGGTCTCCTTCCCTCTGCAAGCAAAATTCAGGAATCTTCCTGAGCGCAGCATCCAAAGCATTTTGGGTCGGCTGCTCTCCTGCACCTCTGAACAGAATGCCAAGCTGGAAGCCATGGTTCCCAAGGCCAGGGGAGATGGCCCTTGTGTTCTTTCCCAACCAGCAGAAGACATGGCCCAGTTTCTTGGCCTAAAGCACCTGGCTTCCCTCTTCCTGTTCTCCTCCCTCCTGCCTCATTTGCTTCCTGACAAGGCACCAAAGAGGTACAGCTTTAACCACTGGCTGCAATCTGGTCCCACCCTTTGCTCCATTCCAGGAAGAGGAAATCCAAGCCGAAATGTGTTAATAACATCAATCAAAGTGTCACTAAACTGGGAAAGTGTTCTAATTCTGCCGAAATTTTCATTAAAGTTTTGGCAATGGAGAAGCACACAATAACATAAAGAATCTCATAATAATCTCATAACATAAAGGACAAAAGAAAAGCAGTAAACTGGTCTGCAGTTAGGGAGGAACATGGCGGTAATCTTGAAGGAGGAAGGCAAGAACAGTTGTGTAAACCTAACTCAATTTAGCTCTCGGAAAGGAGAGAGAATGAGAAAGAAATTCAAGAAAAACCTGCCTTGATTCCTTCAAACTTTCAGGATGTCATTATACTGTATGTGACAGTAATAAAGTGGAACTCCGGGAGTTCTTGTGAAATCAGTTTCCTGACCTTGAAGGGCTGGGGGCCAGGCCTGGGTCCAATTCTGCCTCTTTAACATCCAGAATCAGAAGAACTAGGAGAAAATGACGAAGTCCTCAACAATAACATAAGACAGTCTTTCTTCCCTCTGCCATGCTTGGCATCTGGGTCTACTCATGCAGGATGCAACCAGATGGGACTTGGCACTGAGGGGCCATATGGACAGTAGACCTTCCCTCTTTTTTTGTGGAAGAAGAAGGGCAGGAACCCTGAAAAGCTCAAGGCTGTGAATTCTGTTCATTCACAGATGTCCCAAATAGTTGTAAAGGGTCCTTTGGGATAAAGCTGATAATCACCCACCTTTATCTCCCTTGACATGCTGCCAAAGACCTAATTGGCAAAGCCACACAGAGTCCAGAATCAAACAGAGCTTCAGACTTTAAACTGAACAGAATTAATAACGTTGCTTCCTGCAAAGGCCCATGTGCCTTTGCTCCTCTTTTAAGATTTATGGGAGGGGCCAATCATCTCCAAGCCCTACTCCTGAGTTGTCCCTTTTGTATTAACTGTTCTTGCCTTCTGGCAGCTCTGTGCATGCGCGCACTGGGAACAGGCTCTCCCTGTGCCTCGCTGAGGTCCGATTCTGGAGGCTTTGGAGGCAGCACATACCTCCCAGATGGCCTCCAATGCAGAGCCATCGTCTGAGCCTTCCCCAGACTCCAGGGCTGGCCCATGTTCCTTCCCAACTTCCTCACTGTCTGACTCTGCTGCCAGTTCTGCAGGCCACCGGCGGACCACAACATGCCTGTTCCAGAGCAGAGAGGAGCTGAGACTGTCCTCCCAATCCCTTTTGCCTAACTACTCCCTCCCCCAGTCTAGCAATTTCTGGTTTCCTTCTTGTCCTCTCTCCAGCCATTTCCAGTATTCTTTTCTCATAACATTCACCAGGAGAAGCAGAAGAAAGCATCAGGCAGAAAGAGGTTGTGGCTGAGAGAGGATGGCCTGTGGCAAAGAGAAAATAGGGCTGGGTTTCGACATTGAGCTAAGCATTAATCTTGTTTGTCTGATGGGTTGTGTGAATCCAACCAACTCATCCAAGACAAGGCTAACAATATAAGGATGAAAGTAACATTGGACTGGGACAAAGTCCTAGTTTCCTGGCATCATCTTAATTTGTCTCTTGGAGAAGTAGATGCAGTCCGGGGGGAAAATGGCAAGCGCAATGGAGGACAGCTTGCCTGGAGCCTTAGACCTGGCCTAGTGACAAGTCCCCATTTTTATTTGGCTCTCCTGGTCACCCAGACCTTTTCAGATCCATGCTGAGGACCACCGGGGCCCACCTCGGCTTCTGGCTACCTGCCATCTGTGCATCCCTGAGCCTTAGCCCCAAGGCAACTGTCCTTCCTTCAAGGGGCCATGACTCCCAGAAGAAGGAGGCCAGATAAAAACTGGATGGTTATCTAATGCGACTGAACTGTCTCCTCTCAAGAACTTGCAGAGGGCATGCTGATTTAATGAAATCTGATTTGCAGTTGCTTCTTTACTATTTCCAAGAGCAGCTAATCTAACTCCTTTTCAAGCTGTTAATTAGCTGCTGTTTGATTGATTATGCATTCAGAAAAAACTTGACTACTGGACCACTAGGTTCTGAAGAGCAATTTCTTCATATCTGCATTTATTGAAAACAAAGTCAGATTCTGTTTCAGCTACCAACGTGTAACTGTTCAAGTGGGAAGGGAGAGGGTGAGAAAGAAACGTTAAATTCTTTGAAGCCCTAAATTGAAATATGGAACAGAGTTAGGGGCAGGAGGACAGCTAACCCCACACCAATTCCTCATAAACCAAGCCAAGCCCTGGCTGCCCATGGAATCAAAAAGCAACCCACAGCTTATTTGGGGGATGCATTGTAGTCCTTCCAAAGGTCTTTTGCCTGGCAGAACTTGTAAAAGCAGCAAGAGAGGCAGCAATCCGCTCAGTAGTGCCAAGGAAGCCCAAGGTGCCAAAGAGAAGGTGGAAGGAGGCATTTAATGATAGAGAACAGGGTTTCGGTCAACAGGAGATGGAGATGCCGAGCACCTGGATCTCAGGAGACAAAGCTTCCCCGGATATCCTTCTGGCCCAGAGGAGACATTGCTACAGGTGGTGTCTCATTTTGGACAGAGGCACCAAGTGTGCTCTTCTCTTCAGCTCTTGTTTCTGCAAAAATGGATTGCAAGGGAGGCTTAGGAAATGTGTGGGTGATATCAAGCTGAGGGATTGGCTAACACCTGCGGCAAAATCTCTATTTACCAGACCCCCAGTAAACCCTCAGCAAAGTCCTGCTTCTGAGTAAGAACAGCGAAATCCAAAGGCATGTTGACCTCTCTGCTAAGAGACCTGCCTAGTGGCATTGGGGTGAGAAGCACCTGGGGCCTAGGACGCCATCAGCTGAGCGCAAGCAAGCCGCTTTCGCATCCTGTGTCCTGACCAAGGGAGAGGCTGCCAGCGGGGTGAGAGGGCTGGTGTCAAACCCCAGGAAGAACTTGCTTAGCTTGCAAGGCAGGAGACGGGGGAGGGGCAGGGAGGAGAGATGAGATGGGGTACAAAGGCTGCCATGGATATCCTCTCTGAACTGGAGTGCAGGGCCGGGGCTGGTGGGCAGAAAGCCAAAGTGGGGTTCAGGTGAAGGAGAGGATTTCAAACAGCAGCAGCCTCTTTGCTGGAAGAACCACCCAGACAGATGGTGCCATTGCCGGAGGAAACAAGCAGAGCAGGCCTGGCATTATCCTCCCCAAAGATCAGTGATAATGAAAGGCAAAAAGGCATCCTAAGCTCCTTTTCTTCACTTCCTCAAGCTCTCATCCCTTTGAGCTCGGACTTCAAGAAGACAGAAAAGAGAAACGGCTTAATTCTAAATTTATCTTTAATTGCAGACCGTTATCAGTGAGCTGGAGAGACTGGCAAAGGAGGGGAGGCTTGGCAGGGAGGGAGGAAGTAAGCAACCTGGAACTGTATCTGCCCAATAAGACAATTATTGTGGGGCCCTGCACTAGTGGGGAGCAGGAGTGGAGTTGTCTCTTCCCGGGACAATTTCCATTTGGGGAGGGGGGGGAGAGGCAAATCCCTGAGTTTCCAGAGTCTGGGAAGGTCCAGAGAGCTCAGGGTCTCTCTGGCCACCAGGGAGTCAGGCAAGGGTTCTCTTTGCTGCCTTTTCATTACCTTCAATACTAAGAAATGGAGGGGGAAGTATGCTCTGCCCAAAGATAAAATTACGTAAAAACATCATCCCACGAGGTCTTCTGGATTATAAACCACTTCATTGGGCTTTGTATGCACCAAATGGCTGTCGGAGGGACAGAGATGTTTTGCAAGCAGGGAGAAAGGAAGAGAAGAGCAAGAAATTATTCCAGGGATGGCAGCATAATAAACTTCAGAAGTTCTTGTTTGCAATCAAGCTTCTCTTCCTGAGAATGAGACAAAGTGGGGGGGGGGGAGGCAGAGCTACTTGAAGAGTAAACGGGAGGGAAGGAGGGAGGAAAAGCCTTGTGGGACAAAGAGGAAGGGGGTGGGCCAAGCCTGGCATCCTGAGACCTACAGAGAAGGAGCAGGCTGAAGATGAGGGGCAGAAAGAGAAGGGCCCAGCCTGGCAGACCCGGAGCCTCCAGGAAGCAGGAAAGGCCTTGGGCACTGATGCCCACCTGCCCTGCCCCCACCGGCCCAGTGAAGCCAACTGTTCTGATGGTGCCACCCCCCTCTCAAGGGGAAGGGCAAAGACAGGGAAGCCTTCAGGTCTGGCAGAAGAGCCTGACCCAACTCTGTCTCCGCCTGCCCCATAGAAAGTCCCTGCGGTGCAGAGTGAGTCAGCTGTCCCAGAGGCTGGAAGTCAACCATGATAGGGGCAACTGAGACAGATGACCTGCAAAGCACTAGGAAACCCCATAAGTGGTTCTGTCCAGACTCTGCAAAACGCCATGCTGGGCAAAGCAGCTAGGGCAGAGTGAGCTGAGCTTTGGGGTAGTGAGTGGCTTGAATAAATGCTCCCCAACAACAACAAAAGAGCAGCCAGCAGCTGGTGGTTGATGAGGGGCAGGCAGCACCGGACACACAGGCACAAAGCGAACGGTTTCTATTTCCATTGCTGGGATTCATCCCCCAGTGCCCAAACCCCCACTGCCCTTCAGGAAGACAAGAGGGGATGCTGAGCTGGAGGGGAAGGAGGACAAGAAGCCCTCACTCAGCCCCACCGTCTACGGGAGGCCCTGCAGACTCTCTACCATTCTCTCTGCAGGGCACCACAGGCTTCAGAGAAGAGGCGCTGGCGACTCCTGGAAGAGGAGCACCCAAAGTGGCTGTCACAAGCCCTCCCGTGTGTCCTTGCTGGGCCAAGAGATCAAAAAAGGCTAGAAATACAGAAATGACTGGATACAATTGGGAGGAGAACCAGGGCAACTGTTGGGAGGCCAGAAACTCCCCGTTCATGAGCAGCCAAGAGCTGATTGATGCCATCCAGGACTTGGTTTAATTGCGCCCCTCTCCAGTTAGAGGGTCTCCCTCAAATGCAGAACTGCCCCAGCAATCTTTTAAAAGATGACTGGACAAACAACTGTGAACAGAGGCTGAGAAAGGAGGAATTGGCCATTCCCCCAAATAGTCTCAGATTCAAATTTATGCCTTCCAGAAATTTGAAGGAGAGAGCACATGAATGAACATTTGCTTCAGAAAATTCTGCAGATACAAATTTGCTCAGAGACTTAGGTAGATGCTTGGTTTATTTTTCTATCTTCCATAAATCTAATGTTTTACCGCTCTGTACAAATGTGAATCCCTCAGTCTTCCATTCCGTCCTTCAAGCTGTGCAGGAAGAAATTAATTTTATTTATAATTTTCTGATAGTCTGCAGTCAAAGGAAGTGCAGGGAGTTGGGAACATCTCAAAAATAAAATCCTGGCACAGCAGTCACACTCTCTTCCGACGGTGCAGTTTAAAAGCTGGCAGACAGGACGAATGGTGCTGCCAGGCGCTCTGGGATGAGCCAGACTGGCAGAATCCATCACCCAGGAAGCACCCGGCAACTGGGCAGGAGTGGACTTCTCTAGGGCAGGGCAGGTGAGCACAGCCGGACTGGGATTTTTGCAAACTCATCTTTGATTGGCCAACGATATTGGAAAGTTTACAGCTTGTACTATGTCGAGCCCATTTATATTATTCTTCCCATCCTCATTATGAGGGTAGATTTTATGCCTGCAAGTCTGCATTTTTATTAACTATTAAAATTGTAGCTCAATCAAACGAAAGGCAGAAATACCGATCTGAATGAGTGATGGAGACCTCTTTACGATGCCTGGGGCCCTTCTGTCCACCCTGTTATCTTCTCCATGCCACAGATTTTTGGGACAGAAAACTCATACTGCAGCCTCCTCCTACCTCAATCCGGCCCGTGTCTGGCTGGAACCCACGAGCAGGATCCTCGGTCGTCACGCGGCACTGGATGGCACAGCCATTGATGCGCACATTCTCCTGCTTCAGGCCCAGCTCTGGCAGGCTCTTCCCCTCGGCGATGTGGATCTGGGCATGGACAAGATCCACACTGCAAAGCATATGAGAGAGTAGTTGAGACCAACCTATGGCAGCAGAGAACACCACAATTGTGCCACACAGATGGCTGGAGAACATAGGACACCATCTTAAGTGGGCACAGGGAGCTCAACAAGCTTGGCTTTAGGAGGACTGTAGCCTGCTCCAGTGAGGCAAAACTATGCATCTGAAGATGACCATCGAACATAGAATAATAGGGTTGGAAGGGATCCTGGAGGTCTGCATCCAGTTATGGTGACCACACTATAAAAAAGATGTTGAGACTCTAGAAAAAAGTGCAGAGAAGAGCAACCAAGATGATTAGGGGATTGGAGACTAAAACATGAAGAATGGTTACAGGAACTGGGCATGGCTAGGCTAGTGAAGAGAAGGACCAGGGGAGACAGGATAGCAGTCTTCCAATATTTGAGGGGCTGCCCCAAAGAGGAGGGTGTCAAGCTATTTTTCAAAGTACCCAAAGGCCAGACAAGGAATAATGGATGGAAACTGATCAAGGAGAGATTCAACCTGGAAATAAGGAGAAATTTTCTGACTGTGAGAGCAATCAACCCATGGAACAGAAGTTGCCTTCGGAAGTTGTAGGAGTTTCATCACTGGAAGCTTTCAAGAAGAGACTGGACTGTCTGTCAAAAATGGTGTAGGGTCTCCTGCTTTGGCAGGGGTTGAATTAGCTAATCTGTTAACCCTCTTAAGTACTAGAAGACTGCTATTACGTCACTGCTAGTCCTTCTCTTCATAAGACTAGTTATACCCAGTTCCATCAATCGTTCATCATATGGTTTAGCCTCTTGACCACTTATCATCTTTGTTGCTCTACTCTGCACTATTTCTAGAGTCTCAACATCTTTCTTGTATTGTAGTGACCAAAGCTGTATGCAGAGTTCCAAGTATGATCTCACTAGTGCAGTATAAAGTGGTACTATCACTTCATGTGATATTGAAACTACTTCTCTGCTGATGTTGTATCTAGGACTGCATTAATTGGCAGCTGCAGCACATTTCTAGCTCCTACTTAAGTGGTGATCTACCGGGACACCTAGATCCCTGTCACAGTTGCTACTGCTGAGCCAGGTACCTATATAGATATATCTGTGCATTTGATTTTTCTTGCCTATGTGTAGCACCTTACTTTTTTTTTTTAATTAAATAGTTTTACAAAAAATTTTTTTTACAAATATTTCCCCATTCCACCCCCCTCCCTTCCTTACCCCCCCAATCCCCCCCCCGAACTTCCCAGAATAAAATACAGGGTATAACAATTAACAATCATATACTAAACTAAGCTAACTATCTATGGATTCCTATCCCCCCCTTCACACTTTAACTCCCCTTTTACTTAACTAAATATGAATGCTCTTAATTTTTCTATTCATTCATAAGATATTTGATACTTTTTAGTCTGATATTTGTTTTGAATATAATCAATCCATCTTCTCCATTCCGATATATATCTTTCTTGTGAGTGATCTTTCAAATAAGCTGAAATTTTCGCCATTTCTGCTAAATTCGCTACTTTTAATGTCCATTCTTCAATAGTAGGCAAATCTTCCTTCTTCCAATATTGCACCACCAAAAGTCTAGCTGCAGTTATTAAATTTAAGATCAATTTAGTCTCTATAACCGTACAATCTGTGATTATACCCAACAAAAACAACTGTGGAGTAAACTATCTTTTTTTTAAGAATATTTTGGATAATCCACCATATTTTAATCCAAAATGCTTTAACTTTTTTACAAGTCCACCATATATGATAATAAGTGGCATCATCACAATCACATCTCCAACACTTAGATTGCAAATTCGGATACATACAAGCTAACTTTTTAGGATCTAAATGCCATCTATAAAACATTTCCTCCGAAGTTATTGGTTGGTTCAGTCCTTCCCTTTGCTCTGATGTAACTAGAGGAATATTCTCCTCCTGTAAATATCTATCTATATCTTAACCTTGAATTGTATCACTAGCATATAACTTTGTATAAAATTCTAAAAAAGCTTTTTAAATCTTTTTAAATTTTGTTGATATACCCCTTTACCTTTGTATTCTATTTTTTCTATGGTACGTAGCTTTTGTTTTTTCCTTAACAAATAAGTTAACCATCTACCTAGTTTATTCGCATTACAGAAAGTATTGTTTAGCATATTGTAAATTAGTTGCCACTTGGTCTCCCATCAACATGTCAAACTGCCCTCGCAACAAATTTATTGTTTCCTTTATTTTCTTATCTGTTGGATTCAATATAAGTGCCTGCTCTTTCTTTTTTATTTCCTCTTCTAAGTCCCTCCGTTTCTTTTCTTGTCTACGTCTATATTTATTATTCAAATGTATTAAGATTCCTCTCATATATGCTTTACTTGCATCCCAAACCATTTCCATAGGTGTACCCTTGTGCATATTCATAACAAAAAATTCTTTCATTTGTTTTTTACATTCTTTCACATTTTCCTCATATCTAAACAAATTTTCATTTATCCTCCAAGACCTTCTAACTCCCTTTTCCTGCTCTAATTCCATCCACACTGGGCTACGATTAGTTAAAGTTCTTGAACATATCTTCGTCTCCTTCACCCTAGAAAAAAAATCATTAGTGATTAGTATGAAATCAATCCTAGAAAAAGATTGCTGTCTATCAGAAAAAAAAGTAAAATCCTTTTCTTCAACATTTCGTTCTCGCCAGATATCTCTCAGCTCCATATCATCCATCATGTCAAAAAACGATTTAGGCAAACTTGCACGATTTTGGGTATTTTGAAATAATCCTTTTTTGTCCTTTTGAGTATCCAGTACTCCATTCCAATCACCCATTAATATACACGATTTATAATCCCATTGTATTATTTTGGTGTGCAAAAGCTTATAAATTTTTTCTTGCTGTTGGTTGGGAGCATATACTCCAATTAAGAGTGTTTTCTTCCCTTCTATTAAAAATTCAATTGCAATGTATCTTCCCTGGACATCTACCTCAATTAGTTTAGCTGTTAAATCTGTCTTTAGGTATATAACTATACCATTTTTCTTCTCTGGAGCAGATGCAACAAAATGTGTTCCCAATCTTGAATTTATCAAATATTTTTGGTCTGTCACTCTAATATGTGTTTCTTGTAGACAAATTACATCGTTTTTAAACTGTTTCAAATAGTGAAATATTTTCTTTCTCTTTTGCGGTGAATTTAAGCCATTGACATTCCAGGTCAAAAATTTAGTTGCATTCTTGGCGACTTGAAGCTTCTGGAGCACCAGCTGAAGATCCTCCTGCACCTTTCTCTTCGGCCTTGCTCCTCCCACTGCTTCTGTTTTTGTAGCTTCTTGAGCTTTCATTTGGGTTTGCTGTATCTTTAAGTCTTGTTCTCTTCGTTTAGCTGCAGCTCGAGTCTGTCTTTGATCTTTTGGTTCTTCTCTTCTTTCTCCTACTTCCAAAGGTTGAACAGTACCAAAAAGTTGCAATAAATCTTCTTCAATAAGCAAAGTCTCTCCTACAGCTTGTGGCTGTTTACTTTCCTTCTGTCCCTGTATTAATAATAATAATAATAATAATAATAATAATAATAATAATAATAATAATAATAATAATAATAATTTTATTTCTATACCGCCCTTCTCCCGAAGGACTCAGGGCGGTGTACAGCCTATTTAAAAACACAGACAAAACAACAATATAAAATTTAAAATAATTAAATAGGTGGCTCAAATTTAAAACCCCAATAAATTTAAATACCCAATTTAAAACTATTGTGTTGATAGTCCGGCTTGGCGGAACAACAGGGTCTTCAATGCGCAGCGAAACGCCCGGAGGTCGGAGATCTTACGAATTTCCGGGGGCAGTTCATTCCATAGGGCTGGGGCTCCCACAGAGAAGGCCCTCCCCCTGGGTGTCGCCAGCCGACATAACTTGGCTGATGGCACCCTGAGGAGACCCTCTCTGTGGGAACGGACTGGTCGGTGGGAGGCTGTTGGTGGCAGAAGACGGTCTCGGAGGTACCCGGGTCCTATGCCATGGAGCGCTTTAAAGGTGGTAACCAACACCTTGAATCGCACCCGGAAGACCACTGGGAGCCAGTGCAGCTCGCGCAGGAGGGGTGTCACATGGGCACAGCGGGACGCGCCCATAACCACCCGCGCGGCCGCATTCTGGACCAGTTGGAGCCTCCGAGTGCTCTTCAAGGGGAGCCCCATGTAGAGAGCATTGCAATAGTCCAACCGGGAGGTGACAAGGGCGTGAGTGACCGTGCGCAAGGCGTCCCGATCCAGAAAGGGCTGCAACTAGCGAATCAGGCGGACCTGATAAAAGGCCCCCCTGGCCACGGCCGTCATGTGCTCTTCTAAAGACAGCCGTGTGTCCAGGAGGACACCCAGATTGCGAGCCCTCTCTGTGGGGGGCAAGGATTCACCCCCAATAGTCAGCGATGGCACCTGCTGACTATATCGGGGCGCCGGAAGCCACAGCCACTCGGTCTTGGAGGGGTTGAGTCTGAGCCTGTTCCTCCCCATCCAGGCCCGCACGGCCTCCAGGCAGCGGGACATCACATCAAGGGCATCGTTGGGGTGGTCTGGGGTGGAGATGTACAGCTGAGTATCATCAGCGTACAGATGGCACTTCACCCCAAAACCACGGATGATCTCACCCAGCTCTTCTTTTCTTCTCCTCATTTCCGGAGATGATGGGCATCCAGCCTTTAATACATTAGTATAAAAATCTTTTGCCTTCCAAATTGTGTTAAGGTGATGCCTTTCTCCCATGTAATTCACCACCAGTCCAGCTGGAACATCCCATCTAAACTGAATCTGTCGATTTCTAAATTCATCCACCAAAAAAGCAAGCTCCTTTCTGCTTCTCAACATTTTTGGGGGAATTTCTTTCAGTACTAAAACCTCTTGTCCTGCCAGTTGAAGTTTATTTTTATAGAAGGCTTGTAAAATTTCATTTCGGATCCTCCTCATTGTAAAATAAATCACAATATCTCTTGGCAACTGGTTCTGTCTGGCAAATCAGGAATTAACATGATATATTTTGTCAATTTGCAATGAAAGTTCTGCTTGTTGCTCTCCATTTATCTTTGCAAAGGCCTCTGCAAAGATCTCTCTCAAATTCTCTCGATTGTGCTCTCTCAGACCTCTTACTCTCAGGGCAAACTCCATCGCTCTATATTGTAACATCACCACTTCATCATCTGCCCTATCCATCTTGGTCTGAACTTCATCCATTTTATTTTCCAAAATCACATTAGACTGATTAATTTCTTCTACTCTTTCATCCAACAATTCAATGTGTTTTGCCAGACCCTTAAATGCCATTACTATATCTTCTCCCTTAATTTTCCCCTCTAAAACAGAGGTTTGATGCTTAAAAGCCTCCTGTAAAGACTCTTGTAGAGCTTCCGAAGTCAATATTTGTGGGTTTGAAGTAGACAAAGATTGTAGTTTTGATGGTTGTGCTGGCGATCCTCCAGCACTTTTAAAGCCAGATTTTATTTGCTTAGAACCCATTTTTAACTTTCAGTTTATACTTCTTACAGCAACCAAATCAGTAAGTTCAATTGTTTTAAATCTTTTGTAAGTATTGTAGTTTATTTAAAGTCCAAACTGTAATCTTTCCACTTTAAATCTTTCTTTCTTTAATATAGAATCCAATAATCTTGAACAGCCTTAAAAGCGCTAACGATGTTAACAATCACTTTCACTATAACTTTCACTTTTTCCATGCCCTGTTACAATTCAGGCGCCATTTTTCCTTTCCTTTTTGATGATCTTCGAGACCGTCTTCTGCCACCAATAGCCTCCCACAGGCCAGTCCGCTCCCACAGAGAGGGTCTCCTCAGGGTGCCATCGGCCAAGTCATGTCAGCTGGCGACACTCAGGGGGAGGGCCTTCTCTGTGGGAGCCCCAGCCCTGTGGAATGAACTGCCCCCGGAAATTCGTAAGATTTCTGACCTCCGGGTATTTCGCTGCGCACTCAAGACCCTATTGTTCCGCCAGGCTGGGTTAGCAACATAATTTTTAATTGGATGTTTTAAATTTTTGGGGTTTTAAATTAAGCCAAATTATTTAATATTTTTAATTATTTTAATTCGATGTCTATTCTGTTTTTAAATAGGCTGTACACCGCCCTGAGTCCTTCGGGAGAAGGGCGGTATAGAAATAAAATTATTATTATTATTATTATTATTATTATTATTATTATTATTATTATTATTATTATTATTATTATTATCTTAGAAGGAAGAAATATAGATACAGAGTTAAAGTTCAGTACTTGCATTTTCTAGGACTCCTGTTATTGTTCTGCCTGCTTTGGGATTAATTTGAAGCTAAATGTTGATTGCAGGGGTGGTCGCGGCGTCTTGTTCTGCTTAAAGAAGAAAAGTCCTGGACCCGGAGCTCAGTCGGGCTACCAGGGAGCTTTCACCCTTCAAGCCCCAGAATTGTTCCTAGGGCTTTTGGGGAGCTCTACCTACATCCGGCTGCTCGCCTTCCTCTCTTCTCCCGAGAGGAAGGTTTCCAAACCACCAGATAGCTGATTTGCGCTGTTTTAGCGGTTTTAACGAGATTGCGGTGCTGACGATCCAAAAGGAACGTCTGCCAGCGTCTGCGGTGCCACCAGTGTAGGACCTTACTTTTGTCACCATTGACTTGCATTTTGTTGTATAAGGTTCAGGGTTCAAATCTGTCAAGGTCCTTCTGAATCTTGAGTCCATCATCTAAAGTGTTAGCTTTCTCCCCCAGCTTGGTGTTGTCTGCAAGATGAGGAGTTCTCCTTTGTTCTCCTCATCCAGATCATTTAGGAAGATATTAAAGAGGCTGAAGACTAAATCTGGGGTGCCCCACTGCATGTTTCCCTCCATGTAGATGTAGTTCAGTGGTGGGATTCAAGTAATTTAACAACAGGTTCTCTGCCCTAAGGATTTCTTCCAACAACCAGTTTGCCAAACTGCTCAGAAAGTTAACAACCAGTTCTGCCAAAGTGGTGCGAACTGGCTGAATCCTACCACTGATGTAGTTCCCTCGAGGACAACCCACTGAGTGTGATTGGACAGTCAATTGTGAATCTATCTGACGGTGATACTGTCTACCCCACACAGTTCTATCTTATCTAGTAATCGTCTTGGTAATCTAAGTAGTCTGTGGTCTACTTAGTGTCTTACTGAAATCTACCATAAGTAAACTATATCTACAGCATTTCCCTTATCCACTAACTTAGTCACTTTGTCCAAAAAAAAAAAGCAATAAGGTTTGTCTGGCATGATCTGTTTTTGAGAAACCCATGCTGGCTTCTAATAATTGTCTTATTCATTTCTAGGTGCTCACAAATGCATTGCTTGATTATCTTTATCTTATCCCGGTATAGCCAGCTGGTGCCATCGCTGGCTATTGGGGGCGAGTCACTGACCCCCACAGAGGGGGCTCGCAACTTGGGCATCCTCCTGGACACACGGCTGTCTTTAGAAGAGCATATGACGGCCATGGCCAGGGGGGCTTTTTATCAGGTTCGCCTGATACGCCAGTTGCGCCCCTTTCTGGATCAGGACTCCTTGTGCACAGTCACTCATGCCTTGGTTACGTCACGCCTGGACTACTGTAACGCTCTCTACATGGGGCTCCCCCTGAGGAGCACCCGGAGGCTCCAGCTGGTGCAGAATGCGGCCGCGCGGGTGATTATGGGAGCGATGTGGCGCTCCCACGTAACACCTCTCCTGCGCGAGCTGCATTGGCTCCCGGTGGTCTTCCGGGTGCGCTTTAAGGTGTTG
Source organism: Arizona elegans (assembly GCA_022577455.1). Taxonomy (NCBI): domain Eukaryota; kingdom Metazoa; phylum Chordata; class Lepidosauria; order Squamata; family Colubridae; genus Arizona; species Arizona elegans. The sequence goes on from JAKOOJ010000027.1 coordinate 5,227,876, forward strand.
GTTCTCATCTTTAAAGCGCTCCATGGCTTAGGGCCAGGGTATTTGCGAGACCGCCTGCTGCTACCGATAACCTCCCACCGGCCAATACGCTCTCACAGAGAGGGCCTCCTCGGGGTGCCGTCGGTCAGGCAATGTCGGCTGGTGGCCCCCAGGGGGCGAGCCTTCTCTGTGGGGGCACCCGCCCTGTGGAATGGGCTGCCTCCTGGAATACGACTGATCCCGGACCTCCGGACCTTCCGTAAAGCCCTGAAGATGTTTTTATTTCATCAAGCCGGCCTAGCCTAAATGGTTTTTAATTGGGATTTTAAATTTTATGGATTTGGGGGTTTAAATTGGGTAGCCAGTGATTTAATTCTTTTAATTATCTTAACTTTTGCATTTGTATGTTTTTTAATTTTGGCTGTTCACCGCCCTGAGTCCCTTCCGGGAGAAGGGCGGTATACAAATTAAATAAATAAATAAATAAATAAATAAATAAATAAATAAATAAATAAATCTTTTCCAGGATTTTCCCAGGTATTGAGGTCAGGCTCACTGATCTGTATTTTTTTCCCCTTTTTGTAGATTGGCGCCACAACAACTCTTTTCCAGTCCTCTGGTACGTTCCAGGAGTTTTGAAAGATTTTGTTCAGTGATTTCAACTTCATATCTTCCAACTCCTTCACAACCTTGGGCTGTAATCCTTCTGGTCCTGGCAATGCAAACCTCAAGAGTCGCGCTTCAGGTGGCGGCCAGTTCCCCTGCAACGTTCGACCCACGATCCCCTTCCCGATTCCAAACATGGGGTGTGTGCAGAGACAAAAAAAAGTGTACCGTGTTTCAGGCAGTGATCTGGCCAGGAGGAAAGAGAAGAGTCTGCTGAGAAGGAGGATGGGGGCGCGCAGCTCTGTAATGTGCAGAAAAACACTTTTAGGCGTCAGCGCTACAATCTCCTCCCCGAATACAAAGCAGTTCCCAGTTCCCCACTGCACATTGCAGGGGAACTGGCCGCCACCTGAAGCGCGACTCTTGAGGTTTGCATTTTGGAATCCGGGCAGCGATGGCTGGAAAGGAGGAACGTTTCCCTTTAGGGGCTCCCATTCAGCTTGGCTTGGCTCCTGGGCGCAGAGAGGGTTAGGCAGCAGCAGCAGCGGCTCCTCACATTGCTGGGGAGTGAAGTCAGCGCGGTCAGAGGGGTGACCAGCCACAAATCGTGGCACCCGCCTTGTTCCCCAAAGCTGTTGGGCAGATTCCCCCCCCCAACTGTCCCGAAGAGGGAGGGTTGTTCCTCAGGCTGTGCCCCGACCCAAATCCCTGCCGCCTGGAACTGGCCGAAAATGGCCGAAGGGTGGGGGCCGGCGGGTTGGCGGGACTACATTCAGCGTATAGGACGCACCCAGATTTTCACCCCCTTTTTGGGGGTAAAAAGGTACGTCTTATACACCGAAAATTATGGTAAACTGTTCCATTTTCTATCTGCTACCCATCTCCTCCTTGCAATCTCCCCCCCCCCAACTTGTGGATCAATTGTTTCCTTGATTTTCCCCCCCTTGTTTCTGAAAGAAACCTTTTAAAATTATTTTTGGCATTTGTTTAAGTCTTAGTTCATCACGAGGCTTAGCTTTCCTGACTTTGTCCTTGTAGATTCAGGCTATTTGCTGGTAATCTGTTTTAATTATATGTCCCTCTTTCAATTTACATAAATAGGGAGATTCTTGCTGCTTATAGGGGGATGGGTCAACATAAGGGGGGAACCTTTTTCTGAAGAAAAAAATTAAAAATAAACAGACACACACACATGAGCTGGGAGTACTCTGGTGGAAGGCTGGGGACTGAGGCTGCTTGAGCTGTCCTACATTTAAAATAAGTAGAGTCTCCTGACTGGCACCATTCAAACTCTGGTTTTTGTGCAAATGGATTCTTGCTTCTGGTTTTGGACTGGAAAGAGATCATTTCTGCAGAGCACAGATTCCTTTTCCTTTCTGGTGGGAGCTGAAGGATTCAGTGGCCCATCAACCCCATTCACTCCTGCCACTACTTCTAGGAGATGACCACCAAGATATTCCTCACCCAAGATCTCCCCTGTCCACCCAGGGGTTCTTGCTCCATCCTCTGCCTGTCCCTTTGATACACAGGACAATTCTTTGCCTTCCTCCTCTTCTGCAGGTTAGGAGACCTGGCTCTGGAAGAACCGATCCCAGAGGAGCAGAGTTAGCATGCTGCAAATCACCCCCAAGCTGGGTCAGTGAGAAGCTGGCCACAGAGGTCCTGGCTCCTGGGCACCCTTCTCTGCTCAGCCCCCCAATGCCCCTTCTCCAAGGGGTCTCAGCCAGGAAACAGCCGTGCTCCCCCCCACCCCCACCAACCCCACAGGCAAAGGGGGCCTGCCTTCACAGAGAGGGGCTGGATTGCTGAGCGCACAGCTATTTTTAACCAGAGGTTGATATAACAGATATCACATATAAAATTGACTCCTGCTCTCACATATAAAAGCATCTAACTACAGATGGATTTTTTTTAATGGCTTCATATTTGTGTGGGGCTGTAAAAGCCATGGCTACCTCTTTGGCTTTGGGTCCCTCATCACAAGAGAAAACCCTTCCTCAAATGGCCATTCCCCAGAAACCAGGGCTGGCACTGCCCTCCTTGGCCAGACAGCCCTGGCCAGAATCCACCCAAAGAAACCCAGGTAAGTCCAACACGGAGCTGCTAGGAAGAAAAGCTGAGAGAAAAGAATCCCAATTTACCCTTTGGGCAGGATGATGTCAATGAATCATAATGGATATTTGGCCCATTTGTTTTCAAGAATGAGATAATCCTGGACCATCTCTGTTTCTAAATTTAGTCTTTGCGATCCGAATGTTCAAAACAATTTCTGAGTTCAGTTGTTAGCGCTTTTGTGATTCCTGAATACTGGTACAAAATTCCAGGTTGAAAAAAAACCCAACCACCTATCAATTAAGGCCTGCAATAGGTCTCAGATTATCTTTATTCTGAAGTCAGTGGGGATCTTCGGGGATCTAGATGAGGGGCAGAAGAGGAACTCATCACAATTGCAGACTAACACCAAGCTGGGAAGAACTGTTCACACTTTGGAAGAGAGACTCACGATTTAAAAGAATCTTGTCTAACTTGATCATTTAGCACTTAGGCAGGAAAAACCAAAAGCACAGGTGTAGTGTAGGCAGCACCTGGCTCAACAGGACTAACTGTGAAAGGGATCTGGGAGCCCTATAAGATCCCCTCTTAAATAGGAGCCAGCAGGTGCCAAGAGAATTAATGCAATCCTAGGCTGCATCAACGGGGAAACAACTGGACATCAATTTGTCCACGATGGTGTAAGGTTTCCTGCCTTGGACTAGAAGACCTCCTGGGTCCCTTCCAGCTCTATGGTTTTATGTTCTAATTTTGTGAATTAGACCTCTTTGTATCGGACTGCGATTACTTGTGGAAATTCCAAATGTTGGGAGACTTTTCTTCAAAATTATGCACATATTTTATACATTAGTTTTGGTTAAATTTTGATTTGAGAGCTAAATTTTCAACATGGGGCTTAGTGAATCGTGTTTTGTATTTTAGTCCAAATCTTATTCCACTCAGAACTCCTACTCAGTGCAGGAACACAAAACCCAGCTCCTGCAGAAATGTCTTTCTACTTGTTTCTTTCTTGGCAAGGGAGTTTCCTAAAACAAATCTTATTTTCCACATACAGAAATCTCGTATAAGTCGTCTCCCGAACATGTTAACTTCTTTGTTGCCTGTCAAAAAAAATCTCTTTGGTGTAAAAACAAAATTGGCTACGTAGCTAACTTTAAAAGCCACTACAAAACCTTATGCCACCAGATAAAGATTGAATGCACCAATTACCAAAGTCCTCCTGTTCCAAACTCTGTGAGGGGGAGCCCATCTCGTGCTAGCAGGCCATCATCCATATTACTCAAAGTTTGACCCCAAATTGCTGCTCTGGGTGCCACTTACAAAGCCAGCCTTGATCCACAGACTTCTACTTTGCCTCTCCAGTTCCCTTCTGTGCAAATGGAAGAGTTTCCCACTACAAGAAGTTGAGTTTCCTTCCAATACCACCTGTGGTGATTTGGTGTACCTGTTTAGCCTCACCGAACTGAAAATTGTTTGGCACCTCCATAATCTTTTCTTTTAGAAGCCATCATGCTTCCCAAAGGCTGGAGCTCCAGTCAAACCATGTTCCTTTTCATTTCCTTCCCCCCTGCCTTCTTATAACGCTCTGTGGTCACTCAGGAGGCACCATCATGGCCTTCTCCCTGGCAGGTCTTCTTGTTCTCAGGTGAAAAGATACCATAAGTACTGCAGGGCATGTCTGCAAATGCTTCCTCTATTGTCATCTTCATTTTTCCTTCTTAAAATACCAGCAGGAGAAGAATGTTTTCTTCTGCTCCCTTTTCACCTTCTACACTGGGCCTGACTGCTCCGAGTCCCCCAAATGAAGGGCAGCCAGGCCACTCCAGATCACCTTAGAATCTTAAACACTGGTTAACAACAAAACCTCGGGGGGGGGGGGGGGAAGCCGCTTACTCTGTGATCTCTTCTGTCACTGTGTGCTCAACTTGAAGCCGGGAATTGACCTCAATGAAGTAATGCTTGCCATGTTTGTCCAACAAGAACTCCACCGTGCCAGCATTTTCATATCCAACCTGCAAAAAGAATACAGTAAGTGGAATTCAGTAGCACATACAGAAACTTCATATATGAATACGGACAACACTCCACATTCAAGGCTGAAGAGAAAGTTACACTAGAGGAAGAAGTTCTAAGAGAAATCTGTGATCGAGGCTGAGCTGAATTCTATGAAGTGGAATTTTTCTCTTTTTCTAGCTGGCCTCCAGCAGCTCAGAATAATATTGGCAGATGGGGAGGAAAGGAGGAAAAAAACAGGGCTGCAGCTTGCTGAGAGCAATTTGCACAAAAAGGAGCTGGGTCCGAGCAGACATTGGAGATTCTTCCATGGCCATCTCAAGCCTCTGGGCAGCTTTTGCCAAACTGACCCAGGAAAGCTGATCTCCTGCTCCCTGTCCGAAAAGGCCAGGCTGAGCAATACAAAGACTGGGGAATCCCATCTTTGCTCAGAGGCACTGTGGCCTCTAGCTGGGGACTTCCTCGCTGACCCCACCGGGGCCCCCACTTCCCAAATGGCTGGGCTGCTTGTGGTCCCTCACCTGCTTGGCCAGGCGGACGGCATCAGCAGTGAGTTTAGAGCGCAGCTGAGAGTCAAGGTGCGCAGCCGGGGCGATTTCCACCACTTTCTGGTGCCGTCGCTGGATGGAACAGTCCCTCTCGTACAGATGCAATACATTCCCATGCTGGTCACCTGCCAAGGAGAAACCGGGCCAAAGATGAAGCTGGGCCAAGGCGGAGGTTCCCTCCCTCTCTGGGGTGGGACAAGCCAGCTCTGCTAAGCAGGCAGCCTCTCTGCACTGGAAATGCTTCCTTGGCAGGGTGGGCCCTCCTGACTTGCACACGGCAATGGTTTATACCGAAGGAGGAATTCCCTGCCAAACCCCACATCCTGTTCTTTTCTTAAAAGCTGCCACTTAATCACTCAAATTATTAAACTCGTAGATTATCTCGCCAGTGTATTTCTGTAGTCAGAATAGTTGCTTGGTATAATTAAGTTATTTACTTTTCTAGTCAATGACCATAATAAACATATTATGTTTCTTTTGATTTCAGAAAAATTAATCTTCTTTTCTATTTTATTTCTTCTAATAAAATATTTGTTTTTCAATCCATCTTTCTCAGATTAAGAAATCATCTTTCACTGCTACCCTCCAGAGAAAGAAAGGGCGCACAACTATTTTGTTCCATACCCAAAATCTGGACTTCGATGTGTCTTGGCTTCTCCACGAATTTCTCCACAAAGAGAGCACCATTGCCAAAAGCAGAAAGGGCCTCAGAGAACGCCCGGGTGTAGTTCTCTTCCAGCTCCTGCCCAGAGAAAAGGGGATACCCCGGCTTGACACCCCGTCCTCAACCAAGGCCCTCCTGTCCCCAGCTGGGGATGACCCCCCAACATTTCTGCCCCACCAGGGGACAAGAAAGGACCCTCCTCAAAGATTGCATTTTGGGGGGCAATCTGGTGTCCCCCGACAACGGTTTTGTCACTGACAAATCCTTTCAACCGAGAACCACCCTTCAATTAGCTTTGGATGGACTCCCCTGTCACAGCTTCTTCCCCAAATTCAAGGCCCCACATGCCTTACCTCATAGCTGCGCACAACTCTCATGCCCCGTCCTCCTCCGCCATAAGCAGCCTTGAAGATGATGGGAAAGCCGTACGCCTGCGAGAACTCCTGTGCCTCACTCAGAGAGGAGATGGGGGCATCTGTCCCAGGGACCACAGGCACTCCTGAGGAGGAAAGAGGAGTCCCACTGAGCCCGACAGCGGCTGGACTGTGTCGGAATGCCAGACTGGGAGCCCTGATTAGGAGTGTCTGTTGGGAGAGGATTAAGGAACACCTGTCCTCAAGGCCTCTGCCCAGGCCGCTTCCAGTTCTATTGCTCTGTCTTGTCCACCCATCTCCTGGAACTGTCCCTTAGAAGGAGCAGGAGTAGTAAGGGAACATGGAGCTGATCTTGAGGGAGAGGTAAGAAAAACTCAAAATCACCTACAAGATTGGCATCCTTACTAAGGAAAATTAGCAGAACCCTGAAAGCCTCTTTTCCAAATTCCTCCCTTTCCTCTCTTATGTTAAACCAAACTAAGGTGAGATTATGATAAGTTTCTTTCTCAAAACTGCCGTCATCCAAGGCTCCCTTAACAGCTCTCATGTACCTTTTCCAAGGTTAGGATCTACAACTATTGGCTGAAGGACTGAAAGATCCCAACTCATCAGCAGTCCAAAAAAGCAATCACCTCTATAAAAAGCTTCTGAGATCTCAGAATGAAAAGGATCCTGTCCAGGTCCTGCCATAGTCTACCAAAATGGGGACTCATATGGTTCCCGTTCTCTGAATTGTATTGCCCTGGGTCTAAAAAAACTCAGCTCCAACAAGATGATGACCTCCTACCAGAAATTAGCAAACTTGGAGCAAAAGGGACAACAAGGAGTGGTTTCAAGGCTGCTGCCTCTCCTGAGTCATCTTTACTGTAGGCTAATACCTTTAACCATTCCTCATGCAGATCTTTCATCATCTCGGGAGACCTCCTCTGAACTTGCTCCAATTTGTTACAGCACTGTCCTTTTTGAACAGTGATGTTTAAATCCAAGCTCCAGACTCCAGATGAACGTAAGATACTAGAAGTACAGTTGCACATCACCATTTGAACAAGAGCAACATGAATGAAAGGGAGCTTAAGAAACTATCATGGATGAAAATGTTGTGATCTTCAGCTAATGTGGGTTAAAACAGAAACAGTTTGCAAGGTGCCAAATCGGCAAACATTAGTAGATGTCATCAAAGTTGTATCTTGGTTGCATAGGAGAGTTAGGTTAGAAGCCATTAAATGGATACGGTGAGGGAAAATGAAGTATTGGCAGGGAGGGAAATAAGCAACCAGACTCTACAAACAGCAGCACACTACCCTTTGTACAAGAGAAATAGAAGAAAATAATAGAATAGGGAGGACCAGAGATCTCTTCAAGAAAACTGGAGATATGAAGGGAACATTTCATGCAAAGATGGGCATGATAAAGGACCAAAATGGCAGGGGCCTAACAGAAGCAGAAGAGATTAAGAAGAGGGGGAAAAATTACACAGAAGAATTATACAAGAATGAGCTTAACATCCCTGATAACCACGATGGGGTGGTCACTGACCTCGAGCCAGACATCCTAGAATGCGAAGTCAAATGGGCCTTAGGAAGTCTGAGCAACAGCAAAGCTAGTGTAAGTGACAATATTCCAGCTGGGCTATTCAAATTCTTAAAAGACGATGCAGTAAAAGCACTACATTCAATATGCCAGCAAACTTGGAAAACTCAACAGTGGCCACAGGATTGCAAAAGGTCAGTTTACATTCCAATTCCAAAGAAAGGCAATGCCAAAGAATGCTCAAACTACTGCACCATTGCACTCATTTCACATGCTAGTAAAGTTATGCTCAAAATCCTACAAGCTAGGCTCCAGCAGTATGTGGACTGAGAACTACCAGAAGCGCAGGCAGGATTTCAAAGAGGCAGAGGAACTAGAGATCAAATTGCCAACATACGCTGAATCATGGAGAAAGCTAGGGAGTCCCAGAAAAACATCTACTTCTGCTTCATTGACTATGCTAAAGCCTTTGATTGTGTGGATCATAACAAATTGTGGCAAGTTCTCAACGATATGACAGTACCAAACCATTTTATTTGTCTCTTGAGAAACCAATATGCGGGTCAAGAAGCAACAGTGAGAACTGGACCCGGAACCACTGATTTGTTCAAAATTGGGAAAGGAGTCCAGCACAGCTGTATACTGTCGCCCTGCCTATTTAATTTATATGCAGAGCACATCATGAGAAAAGCGGGGCTAGATGAATCAAAAGTTGGAATTAAGTTTGCCGGGAGAAATATCAACAACCTCAGATATGCAGATGATACCACTCTAATGGCAGAAAGTGAAGAGGAACTAAAGAGCTTCTTCATGCGGGTGAAGGAGGAGAGTGCAAAAGTTGGCTTGAAACTCAACATTAAGAAAACTAAGATCATGGCATCCAGCCCTCTCAATTCCTGGCAAATAGATGGGGAAGAAATGGAGGTAGTGACAGATTTTATTTTCCTGGGCTCCAAGATCACTGCAGATGGGGACTGCAGCCAAAAAATTAAAAGACGCTTGCTCCTGGGGAGGAAATCTATGGCAAAGTTAGACAGCATACTAAAAAGCAGAGACATCACCCTGCCAAAAAAAAGTGCGTATAGTCAAGGCTATGGTTTTTCCAGTTGCAATGTATAGTTGTGAAAGTTGGACCATAAGGAAGGCTGAGCATCAAAGAATTGAGGTCTTTGAACTATGGTGCTGGAGAAGACTCCTGCAAGTCTCTTAGACTGCAAGGCGATCAAACCAGTCAGTCCTAGAGGAGATCAATCCTGACTGATCTTTAGAAGGCCAGATCCTAAAGATGAAACTCAAATATTTTGGCCACCTAATGAGAAGGAAGGACTCACTGGAGAAGAGCCTAATGCTGGGAACGATTGAGGGCAAAAGAAGAAAGGGACAGCAGAGAATTAGGTGGCTGGATGGAGTAACTGAAGCAATCGGCGTGAGCTTAAATAGTCTCCGGGGATGGTAGAGGACAGGAAGGCCTGAAGGAAAGTTGTCCATGGGGTCGTGATGCGTCGGATATGACTTCGCAACTAACAACAAAGTTAATAACTTCCGGTTTGGCATCGCGGCGAGACAATTGGGGAAATAGCAGGCTCTGATGAGTCCCGCGAAAACCCCGGCTGCCGAACCGCCACCGATGGGTCTTCGGACCAAACACGTCTTGCAGGGATGGGGGAAGAAGAGGGGCTCCTTGGACGACCGAGAGGAACAGGCAAGTTCCTCGGAGGTCGGAGGGAACCCTCCATGAGTCGATGGCAGGAGGCGGCAGCCGTGGCAGCTGACACGAAGCCGTGACAAACCGAAAAAAGAAATGTGCAGGAGGAAAGAAGAAAAGAACGAGGTGCTTTGAAGCCAGGTGAGTGACACCAACCCTAGCGAGAAACAACGTTAAAGCATGGACTTTTATAAGTAAGACCCCTAGCCTTAAACAGCGGCTGTGGATTTGTGGGGCAAGAAGAATTAGTAAAGCAATTACAGGAGGCAAAGACCCATTAAGGAATTTATTTTAATACAGACCATTTGGAATAATTGAACATTGAGACATGCTAGACATTCCTATTCAGTCTACGGGTGGTTTTATCGGTGGAAAGAAAGAAGAAATATAGTGGAACTATAAAAATTGAAGCATTGGCGTAGGAACAAAAGAAGACAAATGGCGCAGGAACAAAAGAAGGAAAGCTGGCAGATTTTGCATGGAATAGAAGTAACTAATGAATTAAAATGACATTTAGAGTTTTAAATTAGGCAATACTGAATTTGAAATGGAATATCTATGGACAGATAAGGAAATGAAGAAATAAAATATACTTGGTTGTGAAATTAGAATATAAAACAGATTGATTGAAAATGAAAATGTTATGTTTAAATGAATTTTGAATTTAAATAGGAGGTACTTATAGAATAACAAAGATGGAGAATAAAACAAGGTAATTAAAATAGAAAATTAATGCAAAGGTGGATAAAAATGATATTTTTAAAGAAGAATAAGAGCATACACGAATACAAGAAAAACCTAAGAGAATTTATTACCTTATAGGAGAATATGTGGAGAATATACATAAGTATGTTAGATGCAACATGTCTCAATGTTAAATTGTAAACAAAACAGAGAATGGTAAATATGATTAAATATGAATGTTTAATGTATTGTTGGATGGTAAAATAAGATACACAGACTTAAGTAGTAAATTAAGATTCAGTTTAATATATATCGGAAATGGTTAATATTTAGAAATATGATGGGAATCACCCAGGAAGAATATGTTGGGAAACAGTAAAATATGTTGAAAATTAGCCAAACAATAGTTGGAGATATGGAGGAGAATATGCTGGAAAACAGCCAAAACAAGGTACTATGCTGGGAATCAGCTAAACAATAGTTGGAAGTATGGAGGAGAATATGCTGGAATGAAATATGCTGCAAATCAGCCAAAATAATAGACGGAGGTGTGGAGGAGAAAATACTGGAAATTAGTTTAAATATGAAAATGCTGGAAATTAGTTAAAATAATAGATATGGGGTGAAGAGGAATATGCTGGAAGATAATTAATAATGAAGCGAGATGAGTATGAAATGATTCTGTGTAAAATGAAAAGTAATAGAAGATAAGTTTAAGAAAATTAGGTGTAAGTTAATAGAGTTTAAGATTTAAAGACTTGATGAAATGGGTCTAGGGATGAAAGAGGATAGATAGAAATTTAATTTATAAATGGAAATAAAAATAGAGTTGTGTTTATTTGGAAATTAAGATTTGTGGTGATAAAATAATAAGGTAAATACTTAGATTAAGATGTTAGAATATTTGTTAAAAATTTTGTGTTTTGGGGGGGCGTGTCCATGGCTGTGGCTTAGAAGACATTGTCTTCGTCTCTCTGCGGCATATGGAAAATTGAAAGCGGATGAAAATAAAATAAACAGCATTTTTGGATGGACTAAGATTGATGTGGTTAGTCACCCTGAACTGCTTTTAATTGAGGTTTTCTTTTAAAGTGCTTTCCCTTTGAGGGATAAAAGTGAGCAGAGGGGGTGATGAAACGGCGAGACGATGATTTAAAGAGGTCTGAAAAACAATAAATTAGAATTTAATTGTGAGCTGGATCCGCAAAACATGTCGACAGGGCGAAGGGCAGCAAACTAAGTTTTATGGCTATGTTTGAATAAGATAAAAATAAGATATATGAGAGCTGCCTGAATGTTGGAGTCGACATAAATGTGGAGAACAGGAACCTTTTTTTTGGAACAGCCGAATATTTAAATGGTTTGTTTGTGGGATTGTCTGAAAATTTGAAAAATTATCCTTTTTTTTTTTGAAGACGCTGTGAAAATTGTGGACTAAAAGTTAAAAGTCTTAAAGTAATCTAAAGCATGTTTGCTGTTTGAAGTTCGTAGAAGGGCAAAATGGTGCTGAGGAGTGTAACTGATCTTGATTAACGTGACTACAGGAATTTCACTGTTTGTATTTTACACTGCCTCTGGCGCAAGAAGCAATTGTAAGCAAGCCTTCAATAACTTGGACTTTCAACTTTTTTTAAATTTGGGACTCTTTAATGCTTTATTTGTCGTCTCTGGCTTCTTAAAGTGAAAGTAAAATATGCCCAAGTCCTTCTGAAAAGACCCTTCTGAGTATCTGTGATACAGAATTGAGGATTAAAGATTTTCCTCTACAATAATTTAACATCTTAAATACAAGTTGATGACCCATTGATTTTGAACTGTGAATAAAGTTATAGAAATATTTGGTCAAAAAGTACAGGAGTTATTAAGATGGATCCATCTAAAGATGAATCGGTGCGACCTAAGGTCAAACAGATTTCTCAAGTTAGTATTGACTCAGCTCAAATTGTGTTGGCATTAAACAAATTAAGTGATAAAATTGAAATAATGGATACAAAATTTCAAAAAATAGATTTAAAAATGGATGAAGAAAAGAAGGAAAGATCCAACCAGCTGGAACAAATTGTTCAAGAAATTAATGTTAATTTTGCTAAATACACAGCAGAAGTAACAGTGATAAAAGATAATATAGACCAACTACAAGTGCAAACAAAATAATTGATAAGCAAATAACTGAAATCTTTTTTAAAAATGAAAAACAGGATAGAAGAATATGTATTTTGGAAGAAGAAGTTAGGAAGTCCAACATTGTTATAAGAGGCATTGTGGAAGAAAAAGTGGACAATGTTAAACAACGTGTTTTGAAATGGCTTAATGAACTTGGATTGGATAAAAATTTTACAACTACAGATTTGATAAGTGTCTATCGAATTGGATTTAGAAGACAACGTGAAATAATAAGAAATGTTTTGGTGAGATTTGCAAGTGTTAATGATAAATTACAAGTAATGGCAAAAATTAGAGAAAATGGTGATGCTGTGCTGAAGATTGAGGGAAAACAGGTCCAAGTCTTTCAAGATATCTCAAGAGAGGAAAGAACGTGGAGATATTATCTGAAGCCAATTACTAAAATATTAAGAGATAGAGGTATTAAGTATAATTGGAGACCACCACAGCGAATGAAATTTTTCTATAAAAATAGAATGCATATATTCACAATAGAAACGGATGTGGTCCAATACTTTCATGAGCTTGGCTTGGAAAAAGAGGAAGAACAAAGTGAATTAAGATCACAATTACTCAAAATGGGTGGAATTGAAATATATACATCAACACCAGAGGAAGAAGGAGGGGCGGTCGGAGGTTTAGGTCCAAAACCAAAGAGGAAAAGAAAACTAACGAAAGATATTTCTCCATCTTTGGCGGAGGTACAGAAGAAAAGTCGAGATCTTACTGGTGAAGGAGTGGAAAGGATGATTACATTGGACTCTGAACATAAAAGGGAAGATGAGCCCGAGTGCGGGGATGAAGAACCTGTAGTTGTTCAATTGAAACCAGAATTATGCCAATGAAGAGACCCAGCTGATGGACGGGGTCCCTTCTCCCCCACTCTTGGAAACGAGGCGTGTCTTAATGAAGACGGTGGGGGATGAAGATTTTATGTGGTTGTGTGTCATGTTAGTTTTTGTTTTATGTTGTTTGTATGTTTCATATTATTATTATTTTTTTTATGTTATGTGTTGTCTATATATATTTGTTTGGGTTTTGGGTCACGGAAAGGAAAAAGAGGGAATAGTTAGAATTAAAAATATTAATGGGGATAATTAAGGTAATGACTTGGAATGTTAAAGGTACTGGGAATAAGATTAAGAGAAGATGTTTAGAATTTAAGATTAAAAGAGATTCTCCTGACATACTTTTTATGCAAGAAACTCATCAGAAATCTGAAGATATAAACAGGATGTATTTAAAAGGGATGCAGGTTTATGAAAAAGCTTTTGGGTCCTCAAAATCTAGAGGTGTTGCAACATTAATATCAAATAGAGTCCAATTTGAAAAAAACAAAGTAATAGCAGATATTGATGGACGATATTTGATAATAATAGGATGTATTAACAAGGAAAAAATAACATTAGTTAATTTATACGCACCAAATGTGAATCAAAAAGATTTTTTGAATAAGATTACCGATTTGTTGCAAACTGAAAGGGTAGGGAAAGTAATTATTGCTGGTGATTTTAATTTAATTAGAAACCAGATAGATAGTACCAATCCTACCCGATATGGTGGAATAAGAAAAATGGGGATACTTGATAATTCGATGTTGCAAAATGGTGTAGTAGATGTTTGGAGGGAGATTAAAGGTAACAAAAGAATGTATACTTTTCACTCAAAGGTATTTAATTCATATTCAAGAATTGACTATATTTTTGTATCCAAGAATCTGATGGATAACGTGGACAATATGGATGTTGGAATATTTAAAGACTCTGACCACGCAGAATTGTTATTAGAATTAGATATGTTTTTGGAGAAAAAAGAAAATTGTTGGAGATATGATGAAAAATTATATAAAAACGAGGAAGATAAGAATCATATTCTTAAGAAATGGGAAGAAAATTGGGATTGGAATGATAATGGGGAAGTTAATTATGGAACAGTTTGGGACACAATGAAAGCAATTTTTAGAGGAGAAAATATTAAATTATCAAGTAGGAAGTATAAGAATTATAAAGTAAAAATAGAGGAAAAGAAGAAATTGATAAAAGAACTGGAAAATAGATTTCTAGAGACTAAGGATAGGAAATTATGGGAGGAACTTAAAAAATTGAAAAATAAACAAATAGCGGAAGATACAGAAATAGTTAAAAAAAATTAAGCTATTTAAAAAGAGAATTTTTTATTTTATTTTTATTAGCAAGAATGGCGAAAGATAAAAAAGAAAAAAGAGAAATAGGTGTCCTAATAGATGAAAAAGGTAAGAGATGTTATAAAAAATTAGAGAAATGTGAAATTGTTAAGTTTTTTCAAGAATTATATCTTAAAAAAGAAATTGATAATTGTAAATTAAAAAATTTCTTAGAAAAATATGGTCAGAAGAAAATTGATAATAAATATAAAGAAAAAATGGAAAAGGATATTACCTCTGAGGAAATTAAAGATGTGATTCAGAAGCTAAAACTTGGAAAATCTCCAGGTGAGGATGGGTTACCAGCAGAATTTTATAAAGAGTTTAAAGAAATTTTGATCCCAAAATTACAGAAATTGTATAATAAGATATTACATGGAGATGATATTCCCATGTCCTAGAATAGAACAATTATATCCTTAATCCCGAAACCAGGTAAAGATCTAGAAAAAATTGAATCCTATCGGCCCATTTCCTTGATTAACCAAGATGCTAAGATATTTATTGCAATTGTAGCAAATAGATTGAATAATTTTATAGATAAATATTTAAACCATAATCAAGTAGGTTTTGTTAAAGGGCGTTATATGTGTGATTTAGTTAGAAGAGTATTAAATGTTATTGATATTGCTGAGAATAATGGTGATAAGATAGGTATTCTTGCCTTGGATATTTTTAAAGCTTTTGATTCTATACAATGGGATACTATAAAAGAAATGATTTCTGCATTAGGATTTGGTAATAAATTTATTCATATTATTTCCAAATTGTACCAGAGGGGTACGGCAAGAGTGAAGGTAAATGGTATATTTACACAAGATATAAATTTGGAAGCAGGGACAAGACAGGGTTGTCCTCTGTCTCCGACCCTATTTTTATTAGCAATGGAAATTTTAACAACTTTGATTGAAGAGGATTCAGAATTAATAGGTTATAAAGACGTCAAAGTTAATTTATATGCAGATGACACTCTTGTCATTTTAAATAATATTACAAATGATATAAAAAGAGTTCAAATACATTTGGAAGAATTTGAAGATATGACTGGTTTGAAAGTAAATTGGGCAAAATCAGAATTATTAATGGAAATTGATAGGGAAAATAAATTAGAAAAATTACAAAATCAATTTGGAATTAGGATAAAGGATAATTTAAGATATTTAGGTATTATACTTTCACTTAAAATTAAAAATTTAAAGAAACTAAATTATGACATAGTAACAAAAGAAATTGAAGAGAAAATTGGGAAATATAAAAAACTCAAGTTATCTTGGTTTGGTAGAGTAGCTTTATGTAAAATGATGTTACTTCCTAAATTTAACTTTTTATTCAAGATGCTTCCAATTTTTTTAACCGAGAAGGACATTGAAGTATATCAAAAAAAATTAGATAAATTTTGTAATGGGGATAAAAAACCAAGACTGATTAAGAAAATGTGGTATCAGAACCAAAAACAAGGTGGTTTAGGAATTCCAAAATTATTCAACTATTATAGAGCATTTAATATAAAAACAGTAGTAAAAAATTTAAAAGGAGATGTTAAACTTTGGGGTAATTTGGAAATGAAGGAAATAAAGAAGTTTGGTTACAAATGGTTTTTGGAAAATTTTAAAGGTAAGGTTAAAATTTGCAATTATTGGTTAAATAGTTTGACTAAAAATTGGGACAGAGTAGCAAAAAAATTAATACCAGACGCATTGTATTTAGGTAAACTGAAAGAGAATTGCCCAATGAAATTAAATAGTAAGAGAGAGAGGATTATAATGGAAGAGAAAGTGGAAACAATTAGTGAATGGTTGAAATTTATAGAAAATGAAATGAGGAAAGAGGAAATTTATGGAAAATTAAACATTAATTGGTTTGAAAGAATTTAAATGAATAAATGGAATAGGAAATGCAAAGAAAGGAACAATGAGAGTAGAAAGGAAACGGAATTTGAAAATTTGACATCTCGAATAATAAAAGATGAAATTGGGCCAAAGGGATTAGTTAGTAAAATTTATAAAATTATTAACTGATAATAATTCACAAAGAGTAATGAAAGAGAATTGGGTAAAAGAACTGGGTATTGAAATTTCTGATCAAAATTGGAATATAATGGGGCTAGCAGAATAATGAGGACATTATCAATAAGGATTAAAGAACATAATTATAAAGTTATTTGGAAGTGGTATTTGACCCCAATAAGACTTTTTCAAATGGATAATAAAGTGGATAAAATGTGTTGGAGATGTAAAGTGGAACTCGGGACATATGCTCATATGTGGTGTAAATGTAATGGGGTTGAACTTTTTTGGTCTAGGATAGAAAATGAAATATTTGAAATGATTAAGAAGAGGGTCAAATTGAAATTGAAAACCATATTATTATTAATATTGAATGAAACAACATTAACAACTGAAGAAAGAGAATTGGTGAGGATTTTGGTTATAATGGGGAGAATTATAATTGCTAGATATTGGAAATTAAATGTTGACTTAAAATTAGAAGAATGGTATAATGAAACATGGAAATTTGCATTAAATGATAAATTGACTTATGATATTAAAATTAGAAGTGGTATAT
This sequence comes from Arizona elegans, assembly GCA_022577455.1. Taxonomy (NCBI): domain Eukaryota; kingdom Metazoa; phylum Chordata; class Lepidosauria; order Squamata; family Colubridae; genus Arizona; species Arizona elegans. The sequence continues at coordinate 5,244,941 of JAKOOJ010000027.1, forward strand.
ATAAAGAAAATGTTTTTTGGAACACTTGGCAACCATTTGTGGACTTTGCACTTGGGAGATTGGATGAATCGGCACCAGTACCTTATCAAAGAGATTTCTGGAAGAATTGAAGACTTCAAGTTCCTAAAACTTCCTTTCCGTTTGTATAGCACGTTGGGGGAATTTTTTTTTTTTCTTTCCTTACTATTGATTTTTTGTATTGATTTTTTTTCCTTTTTGTTATTCCTTAACAATAAAAATATAATAAAAAACTTTTAAAAAATTGTGTTTTTGATTTTTATGTTAAAAGATGTAATTGAGGAAATTCAGCAAAGAGTTGTTAAAGAGTTTTAAGCAAATGTACCTATTCATGACTGGGTCAAGACTTCGTTCTTAAAAGATGTATTTTATGTTTATGTTTTTAAAAAATAAAAAAATATTTTTCAAAAAAAAAGTTAATAGCCAACAAAAGTAAGGTAGACAGGTAGAAGAGGCTACCAGGAAAGATGGATAAGAAGAGAGATGGCTAGAAGAGGGTAGGTGACCTGAATAGCTAGAGCACCTGTTTCAGTTTTTAAAGGGAGATTATTTCATGTTTGAGACCAATTACACCTGAAAGCCGGTCAGGTCTGTGACCTTGCTACAATATTGGCTTTAACCTCCCATATAAGCAGACAGACAGACAGTTGTCTGCAAGACGATCAGCTTGAGGTTGATACTGGGCAAAAGTCAGATAATGCAGCAGGCAGGTTGCAGATATTTCAAAAAGGAGGCATGGCTGTATGTTCCAGTGCTGCAGAGCACTGCAACAGCAATCGTGCTCAGACTTATAGACCACTCCACAAGGCTTTACAGCCCTCTCTAAAAGGTTTACAGAGTCAGACTGTTGCCCCCAACAATGTGGGTCCTCATTTTACTGACCTCAGAAGGATTGAAGGCTGAGTCAACCTCAGAAGCGAGGAGAATTGAATTGTCAGCAGTCAGCAAAATTAGCCTGCAGTACTGCATTCAAACCACTGCGCCACCACGGCTCATCAATAGCCCCCACTTCAGGGAATACTCTCCCCACCACCACCACCACCACCACCCCAGCGTTCTTCTATTTATTTATTTATTTATTTTATTAATTTAATTTGTATACCGCCCTTCTCCCAGAGGGACTCAGGGCGGTGAACAGCCAAAATTAAAAAACATACAAATACAAAAGTTACAATAATTAAAAGAATTAAATCATTGGCTACCCAATTTAAAACCCCAAATCCATAAAATTTAAAATCCCAATTAAAAACCATTTAGGCTAGGCCGGCTTGATGAAATAAAAACGTCTTCAGGGCTTTACGGAAGGTCCGGAGGTCCGGGATCAGTCGTATTCCAGGAGGCAGCTCATTCCACAGGGCGGGTGCCCCCACAGAGAAGGCTCGCCCCCTGGAGGCCGCCAGCCGACATTGCCTGACCGACAGCACCCGGAGGAGGCCCTCTCTGTGAGAGCGTATTGGCCGGTGGGAGGTTATCGGTAGCAGCAGGCGGTCTCGCAAATACCCTGGCCCTAAGCCATGGAGCGCTTTAAAGATGAGAACCAACACCTTAAAGCGCACCCGGAAGACCACCGGGAGCCAATGCAGCTCGCGCAGGAGAGGTGTTACGTGGGAGCGCCACGTTGTTCCCATAATAACCCGCGCGGCCGCATTCTGCACCAGCTGGAGCCTCCGGGTGCTCCTCAGGGGGAGCCCCATGTAGAGAGCGTTACAGTAGTCCAGGCGTGACGTAACCAAGGCATGAGTGACTGTGCACAAGGAGTCCGATCCAGAAAGGGGCGCAACTGGCGTATCAGGCGAACCTGATAAAAAGCCCCCCTGGCCACGGCCGTCATATGCTCTTCTAAAGACAGCCGTGTGTCCAGGAGGACGCCCAAGTTGCGAGCCCCCTCTGTGGGGGTCAGTGACTTGCCCCCAATAACCAGCGATGTCACCAGCTGGCTATACCGGAACGCCGGCATCCACAGCCACTCGGTCTTGGAAGGGTTGAGCCGAAGCCTGTTCCTCCCCATCCAGACCCGCACGGCCTCCAGACACTGGGACATCACTTCGAGGGCATCATTGGGGTGGTCTGGGGTGGAAATGTACAGCTGAGTGTCATCAGCGTACAGATGGCATCGCACCCCAAAACCACGGATGATCTCACCCAGCGGCTTCACATAAATGTTGAACAGGAGCGGCGAGAGGACCGACCCTTGCGGCACCCCGCAAGCAAGGCGCCTTGAGGTCGACCTCTGCCCCCCTGCCAACACAGACTGCGACCGGTCAGAGAGATAGGAGGAGAACCACCGCAGCACGGTGCCTCCCACCCCCAATCCCTCCAGCCGGCGCAGCATGATACCATGGTCGATGGTATCAAAAGCCGCTGAGAGGTCTAACAGGACCAGAACAGAGGAACAACCCCTGTCCCGAGCCCTCCAGAGATCATCCACCAATGCGACCAATGCCGTCTCCGTGCTGTACCCAGGCCTGAAGCCGGACTAGCACGGATCTAGATAGACGGTTTCATCCAGGAACTGTGGGAGCTGTCGCGCAACCACACTCTCCACAGCCTTCGCAACAAAGCGAAGGTTGGAGACCTGACGATAGTTTGCCAAAACGGCCGGGTCCAGAGAAGGCTTCTTGAGGAGGGGCCTCACCATCGCCTCTTTCAAGGCGGGAGGCAAGAAACCCTTCTGGCCCCCTATGTCCCCCTTTGTTCCTTATTTTGGGTGCATCAAGAGTAAACCATGTCAAAACAACCTGAGTTTCGTTTTAATAGGGCAACTAGTATCGCTGACCATGGAAATAAAAGTGCATCATTAACTTGATTCTCCCAAAGCAACTGCAAAGTTCCCTGCAAGATTCAGAGAAAGTGACAAGACATAGATTGTCCTTCAGCCTCTCTGTGTCAAAATTCCCAAGGGGAATCCCGCAGGGGTCCTTCCTTGGCCCTGTGCAGTTCAAGATATTTATACATGACTGGAATGAGGGGGTGGAAAGGAAAATTTGTTGATGAGGCAGCAATAATGGGTGGATAGCACAATCATCCCCCCATCCTCTGTTCTGAGTATCTCAGACCACAATGCATCCAGTTTGGACCCTCTGTTTAGGAAAGACATGTCTGGAAGAAAGAAACCAAGATGAGGAGGGGACTGGAGAAGCGACAGCTGCCTTTGAGGATCTACAGGTCTGTCATGTATAACACAGGGCAGAATCCTTGCTCTGAAGAACAGACCAGGAAACAAAAATATATACAAGCAAAGTGCAACAGATGCCTCAGAGGAATTGCTGGAATGTCCTTACTGGAGGCATTGAACAGAGACTGAGTGGGTTCCTACATCTCTTGGTCCCTTTCAATCATTAATTTCTAGGGTTTAAGACTGCAAGTTTCATGGAACATAGAGTATTAGCTAATATCAGTATCTGCCTGCTTGTTGAAGCTCTCTTGTATCCACCTGGACTATAAAGCTGGTCCCTCAGAACGCCAAGTAAGAAAGAAGCTTAAGTTGCATGTAAGAAGGCAGGAAAATTCTGTTTTGTTTCCGCAGTGGTTCAATCCAAAGAGAAAGAGGCTTCTCTCTCTTGAGCAGGCAAAGTAGAATTCTTGATTATTTGGAAAGGGCTACTGGACTTCTGAACAGGAGAAGCCGTTTCCCAGGGCTGAAACTGAAACAAGCAACCGTTTTACTGTCTTATCCGATGGACTGCAATAAGCCATCTCTCTGGGCCTCTTGGGGAGCTGGCCAAGCAGAGTTCGATCACCATAGAACAGCATGCTTGTGAGGCAAACATTCTTACCAGCAGAAATAGCAATGGCGCGGGCCTCCACCTTGTCCCCCATCTTGCGCACCACTTCAGGAGAGGGCCCAATGAAGCACACCCCAGCTTCCAGGCAGGCCTTGGCGAAATCAGCTCGCTCAGAGAGGAAGCCGTAGCCGGGATGGATCGCATCCACTGCATTCTCCTGAAAAAAGCAGGAAACATTGAAAATCTTTGCTCTCTCAGGCAAAGCATCCCTGAGGTTTCTAAACTGGACAGGCTGTTTAGAAAGCCCATATGCTATTTGTCTCCTGCAAATGTGTCTAAAAGATCAAAAATATATACAAAAACACCACCTGCAACACTGGCTTAAACATTTGCGGAATTAAAACTTAACTGCGGTGGTTCTCCTCCTTCCTCTCTGACCGCTCGCAGTTTGTGTTGGCAGGGGGACAGAGGTCGACCTCGAGGCATCTCGCATGGGGAGTGCCACAAGGGTCGGTCCTCTCGCCTCTCCTGTTCAACATTTATGTGAAGCCGCTGGGTGAGATCATCCGTGGTTTTGGGTTGAAGTGTCATCTGTACGCTGATGATATTCAGCTGTACATCTCCACCCCAGACCACCCCAACGATGCCCTTGATGTGATGTCCCGCTGCCTGGAAGCCGTGCGGGCCTGGATGGGGAGGAACAGGCTCAGACTCAACCCGTCCAAGACCAAGTGGCTGTGGCTGCCAGCGCCCCGATATAGTCAGCAGGTGCCATCGCTGACTATTGGGGGTGAATCTTTGCCCCCCACAAAGAGGGCTCGCAATCTGGGTGTCCTCCTGGACACACGGCTGTCTTTAGAAGAGCATATGACGGCCGTGGCCAGGGGGGCCTTTTATCAGGTTCGCCTGATCCGCCAGTTGCAGCCCTTTCTGGATCGGGACGCCTTGCGCACGGTCACTCACGCCCTTGTCACCTCCCGGCTGGACTATTATAATGCTCTCTACATGGGGCTCCCCTTGAAGAGCACTCGGAGGCTCCAACTGGTCCAGAATGCGGCCGCGCGGGTGGTTATGGGTGCAACTCGTTGCGCCCACGTGACACCCCTCCTGCGCGAGCTGCACTGGCTCCCAGTGGTCTTCCGGGTGCAATTCAAGGTGTTGGTTACCACCTTTAAAGCGCTCCATGGCATAGGACCCGGGTACCTTCGAGACCGTCTTCTGCCACCAATAGCCTCCCACCGACCAGTCCGCTCCCACAGAGAGAGTCTCCTCAGGGTGCCATCGGCCAAGTTATGTTGGCTGGCGACACCCAGGGGGAGGGCCTTCTCTGTGGGAGCCCCAGCCCTGTGGAATGAACTGCCCCCGGAAATACGCAAGATCTCCAACCTCCGGGTGTTTCGCTGCGCTCTGAAGACCCTGTTGTTCCGCCAGGCCGGGCTATTAACATAACGATTTTAAATTGGGGTATTTTAAATTTCTGGGATTTTAATTGGAGCCTAATTATTTAATGATTTTAAATTTTAATTGTTGTTTTGTTTCTGTGTTTTTAAATAGGCTGTACACCGCCCTGAGTCCTTCGGGAGAAGGGCGGTATAGAAATAAAATTATTATTATTATTATTATTATTATTATTATTATTATTATTATTATTATTATTAACTTTATGCTGAAAATCTTTGGGCAGAGCCACATATTTAAAATTTTCAACATCTTAAATCAAAGATCTTTTGTGTCAACTGTGTCTGCTTGCGCAACAGGGCTCACTCTTTCCCTTTGCAGCCCCGCCCCCCCCGCTCCAGCCCATCCCAGAATGGCCCCCAATTCTCCAGAGAGGATTTAGAAGGAGGACATCGGTCTGTCCCAAATATAGACCAAACGCTCCACCAAAAGCCATCAGTGGAGTGGAAAAGCAAAGTCTGCTCAGGCTTTTTCTAGAAGAGACAGTCAGTCCCTTGAGAAATCCCCAAGGAGCCGGAGCTCCCTCCTGCCTGTGCACCTGTTGGGCAACGAAACTGGTCCGTTTGCACCCACGAGATGCAAAATGAGCTGTTTGGGGAGGAGACCAAGGCCAACTGGATTAGAAATGTTTCTCCCAGTAGTAACAGAACTAGAGAAAATAATCTGGAAAGCAGCTTGTCTTTTTAAGGGCGAGCAAGATCCTTTGCATCCAGCCCATCCGATTCCCACTGTGACCTGCACAAACAGTTAGGTACAGGGAAAGTGTAGTCAGTGGACGCTCATGTTTGGACACGTGGGGTAAATTTGATTGGTCAATTTTAGTTCAGCCTTTAATCCCAAATAGGCCTACTGCTTGCCTGTCTCTTATCTTTTTTTTTAACTTGAGTTAAATTCCTTCATGTTAGCAGAAATCTGCAGTGACAAGAGGACTGCTTCTTGTATAAATCTTTTACATCCACATAATTCCCTTTTTACAAGGAATAAATGGCTACAATCCTTTGCCATCAAAATCAGTAGACACAGAAACATTGGGCCTCGTTGGCACCTTGGCCAACAATTCATAGGTTCCAGGGGTGGGTTCTACTTACCCTTACTACCAGTTCGCAATGGGGCCACGCTCACGCACTCACTTCTCGCATGCACAGAAGCGTTCTGATGACGTTGGGGTCAGTGGGCGGAGCCTCCTGCCGGTTTTACTAATGGTTCTATAGAACTGTTGCGAACCAGGGACAACCCACCACTGATAGGTTCTCTACCATGAAGCTTCCAAGTAGTTTGAAGATGGAGGGAAAGAGATTGGACTATATGATCTCCAAGATCCCTTCCAACTTGACTCAAGGTCAACAAGACTTCCTAGATGTTAGTGGCGTTTGGATCTTTGCCCTTTGTTTATTAAGAATTTGGTGCTTCCTCAGATAACGAGGCCCTGAGCCATGTAGGTGTTGGTGGCTGATAAGCAATATTTGGAACTGCACCCAGAAGCTTTTGGGAGCCAACCTCGGGAAGCAGAGGCCATGATGAGACCTGAACAGAACTGATCACCCTGCCATGTTCTGGACCAACAACACCTTTGGTGTAGCCTTCAAGGGTAGCCCCATATCACTGCAATGGTCTAAATGCAAGGTGACTGAGGTGTGAGAGATCCAGTGCAGTATCAGGCAGAACTGACCACACAGAATTGATCTCTGCAAAGGCCTTCCTGGCTGAAGCTGCCACCTGCCCCTCAAGGAGTAGCGGAGAGTCCAGGAGAGCTCTGGATGCGCAGCAGCCCCAAATAAGGAAGTGCAACCCCATCTGGGACCAAATCTCAGAAGTCTCCCCGAAAGAGGATCCAGGAAGTCTTGCAAGGATTGATCCAGGCATCGCTTTGCCCGTCTGAGGTCAAGACATACAAATAATTATTATACCAATCTATGATTTCAGCACGCTGACCCCAAAGCAAAGGACGGCTTCCCCTGACTGCTTTGGTCTTTGTGGGTATGCTATGGGAATACCTGCTTGTCTTTGGCCACCCAGGTCAGAGCAAAGGGGCCTTTTGCCTTCTCACCTTGGCGACTTTGATGATGTCTGGAATGTGCAGATAGGCCTGAACTGGGGGGAGGCCGCGACCAATCAGATACGCCTCATCCGCCTTCTGTCGATGCATCTGCCCTGTGTCCTGCTCAGAATAAACCGCCACTGTCCGGATGCCCAGCTCCGTGCAGGCTCGGAAGACCCGGATTGCGATCTCCCCTGGAATTCATAAGCGTTAAGATCACAAGAGCACAATATCAGGATGACAAGCTATCAGTTTTTAGGAAAGCATTTGGGATCAGGGTCAAAGAAACCCAAATTGGCCACTCAGATTATTTAACAGTGTTTGTCTACCATTGGGTCCAGGCTGATAAAATGGCTCCTTCTAAAAATGCCTCTGAAAAAACAGCCCGGCCAAGCACTTGGGGGGGGGGGGGGGAGGCGGGGGGCAGAAGCAGCTCCCAGTTATCCCACTTCCCAAGCCCTGCTCACCTCGGTTAGCTACCATCACCTTCTGGATTGGCTTGTATTCTACCCGTGGGGTGCTCAGGAAGGCAGCGGGGTGGCGGAAGAGGTGCCTGAGGGCCAAGAAGGGCATCCTGCCCTTGGCACAAGGCAGCTGCAGCATCTGTAGGCAAAGAGAGGGAGATCAGCCGGTGCTGCTGCTAGGCCTTCAGTTGCAGCCCATTCCAAGATGCAACTGCCGGGGGGAGGGGGGGACTCAAGGAGCATGGGAGCACCAGGTGAGGAGCTTTAAAGTAAGTCCTCTCCTCTTTTCAGATAACTAAATCATTAAATGCTCGTCCCCGTCACAGGTTCAAGAGCAACAAAGTCTCTCCGGTTCCCAGGCAGAAAATATGAGGCAGAGGAAGCAGGTGCTGCTGGTCCTTGATTGACTCTTTTTGGGTTCTCTTTGCTGCTTCCAGGGCTGTAATAACCAACTCGGGCTTCAAGCAAAGATGGGGGTGCCTTGGCCTGTTGAAGGGGGGGATCCCACTTCAGGCTTTTCCCAGCACCAGATGTTGGGCGTCCTGACCAGGTGCCCTGGTCTCCAGGGACCTGTCTGGACCTCTGGACACCACTAGAATAAGAAGGCAGCCCAGTGTGGGAGGGGCTTATCTCATAGTTCCCCACCCCACAGTTCCTTTCAACAGGCCACACACACCCTTTGTTTGAAGCCCAAGGCTGGCCTCCAACATTGTAATGTTTGTGCTACAGTTTTCATGTCTCCTCCCTCAAAATGGCAGAAAATCATATCACCCCATTCTGGAGACAGGAGAGTTAGGGATACCAAGGGGTTGGGTACAAATGGGTGAAAAGTGCTCTTAAACTTCCAATTAAAAGTTGCAATGCTACAAGAATCTATGAAATGGGGGAGGGGGCTAAAGAAACTCATTTTTTTAGGACACCCATGTGTTTCAACAAATACACTCCTTAGACTTGCATTAGCGCATTATGCTTTATTTGACAGTGTGTACAGTATGTAAGTGTATTTAAATCCAGATTTGGTTAGCTCAGTAATTCCATACCAGAGGAAGTAAATCAATATCAGTTTATGGTCTGTTCAGATTTTCAACTTTTTTTGTTGAGGAGTCTCTCAAATTCCTGCTCTGGGCCAAGTGACTGACCCAGCCAAGAACTTGCCAAGGCCCCTACACCTTCCCTTCCCTATTCCACATGAAGGGGGGCTGTGGAGGGGGGGAGCTCCAAAACCAGGGAAGGGTTGATTGGTGCTGCTTTGCAAGCCTCTGCCTCTTCCCAATTAGCAAGATTTTTAAACTATGCAGGAAAGAAAGTATGCAAATTAGCACAATTTGGATAATTTATTTCATGACACAGAATCTGCCTTTCCTTGGCACAGAGCTTGAATTGAGGCAAGGCTAAGAATATCTTAAGTGCAAAATAAATAATATGTTGTCTAGAACTTGTGGATGGGGCATAAAAATACTATCAGCTTCAAAAACAAGAGGGGGAGTAGATGCCTGGCATTCTGCAATCCTCCAACTCATTTGAGTGTTGAATTGTTTACATTTTTCTATACACTCAACTATAAACTATCCAATAGGAATTCACAGAAAATGCTACAATGATAAGAACAGTAACAACAACAAAAACAATAACAACCACCACCAGGAGTAGCTTTTGGGAAATAGTCTGAGCAGCTAAAAAAGGAGATGCTCAAAGCAGGCTTGCAGACAGTTGGGAGGAAGGGATCTAAGGAAGTGACATGAAGGGTTTGCCAACAACCTGAAAGCAAAAGCAAAGAGGAAAGTGGTCAGAAGTCAGCCACAGATGCAAAGAATACAAATAGTTTCCTGGGTCTAGAAAGCCCAGGATGAAAGATCAAGAGCCCTGGACCAGTTGCTCAGTGGATGTGGCCAAATTCTGGCCAGCAGGGAGGAAAAAGAGCAACTCCTCCACTCCTATTTCAGTTCAGCCTTTTTCTCCCAAAAGACCAAGAAGAAAGGCAGAAGAAGGAATGAGACTGAGCAAAGGCGGCCTCTTGATGCTCTGGTTGAGACCGTTAAGTATTGTCTGAGAAAGTGGAGAAATACTGGGTGACTGGAGGAAGAAAAGAAATGCTGTTGATCTTCTAACAGCTTGAAAGACAAATAAAAATTTAAATGATTTTGTTAGGACAGAGAAATAGGCCGAACATAATAGAGTGAAATTTCAACTAGGCCACAGAAGTGAAGGGAGTCAGGATAAGCACAACTGATTGAGTAGAACTTGGTTTAGGATTGTCTCAGGCACCCTTAGAAACAATTTGGGGCTGTGTTGTATCATCTTTGGCTGCTCTAGGCAATCAAACTGCCAATCAAGCCTCCCTAAGCATCGCAAAGCTGCTTCACCAGCCTGGTCGCCAAGAGAGGCCCTGTGGCAGGTTCCCTGCCCTCTGAGGCTATGGGATGCCAGACGGACACAGCGGGTCCTCTTTATGGAATGCTCCATGGAGGCAGCCCCTGCTTTTTGAAACACGAGACAGACGGGGCCATGTCTGGCTGGGCAAATGCAGCACCCCTGGATGAAATGCAGCCCCTACCAGAGAAAAAAAAAGGTGGGGGAGTGATTCTTGCACCCAGCAGGACGTTGTAGCCAATAGGCGCAGGGGCTTCTTCAAAGAGTCTTTTCTTGCTCTAAATCTCGCTTGAACACCAAACCCCTCCCGAAATCCCCACTTCTGTAGAGCTGTTAAAATTACTCCTCCAGCGTTGAATCATCCTGCACAAGCATACTGACTCCATCGCAAATCTTTTGAAAAGTGTGTAGGCCACCCAACTCTTAACTACCTGGGTGGCTCTAACAGAAACTTGGCAGGAATGAGAAAGAGAGACAGAAACTCACAATCCAAAGGGGCTTTACTCACTCTTGCTAAAGGCCTAGGAGGGTCTTTGAATGCCTATAACACAACAGCAGGGGGGAGGGCGCACCCCATCTCAGAGGAAGCCTCGTTGGAGAAGCCAGGCCCTGTGGCAAAGAAGACAAGCTTCCACGGCTGTGTTTAATTGGAGGAACCTGGAGCATGCCAACCTGGCCAGATTGGACCAGCAGGCCCTATGCCAGGGAGGCTTCACAGGTAACGACCTTGAATTGCACCCGGAAACAAACCGCCAACAGTGCAATCCATGTTGTACCGCTGCGTTCTGGACTGGTGGGAATCTCTGGGTAGTCTTCAAGGGCAGACCCACGTAGAGCATCTTGCAATAAAGCCATGACGTGTGGGCTCCCGATCAAGCCGGAGCATTAAAAAGTAGCATCTGAAAGGTTAACCGCCAAGATAGAGGTGTATTTATCTTCGCGCCAGAGTTCTCCAATCATCTTTGGAGAAACCACCCAGTTCCCAAGTCTGCCCCTTTCTAGCCAACCCATTGTTGAGTCTGCCTTGTCTTCTTTACCTCCAAGGCCCTGGGGCTCTACCAAAGTGGCTGGGCACTGCCTGGTGTGGTTGGAAACTGCCATCCTGGCTACCTAAAGAGGAAAACTCTGCTCTGAATGCCGGAAATGCAGGGAACGAGGTCCCTCCACTCCATGACTCCTCCAAAGGTCAGTTGGGAGCACAAAGAACAGGACAAGGGGGGCTGTTGGCTCTGCTGGGATGCCAAGGTGCAAAAACACCTGGACCGGAATCACCTAGGCTCACCAAAATCAGACTAGCAACAAGGATGGCCATTACCTGAGCAGAGCCAACTGATCTCCACATGGGAGAAGGGAGGACAGAACCCTAACCCTAACACATGAAGTAAATATACAATACCAAAAGCAGGTTTTCCAACGTGGTAGTAAATACAAGCAAAATACAAGCAGAGGAGAGGCGTTTCAGTTTCAATTTTGAGCAGCAGACTAGTTTAGAGCTCAGCACAGACTCAGAGCTGCAGAGCTAAGCCATGGCCAGGCTCCTTGCTGTCTTTCCTTGTTGCTCACACAGCAACAAGGAACTTTCCAAACAGCCCTCAACTCTCTCACACACTAACAGGATGCTAGCCAGATGAATACCGATGGATGCTGGTAGGCAGAGGCAGAGTGTTTTTATTTTCTTATTTTCCTCCCCAAAAACTAAGGTGCGTCTTATACTCCGAAGCATCTTTTTTTTTTTTGCCATTTTTTATTGAGTTACATAGTTTTACAATTCAATTTATATCGGTTAAGCAGTGTTCAAACATACATATATACAGGTTACATATATGGTGTCTCTTAAGTTACTTATTCCTTTTAGTAGTTGCAGTATTTATTCCTTTTTTATCTTCCCTCCATTTATATCACCTTTCCCACACCATATAATATTCCGAATTATCATCATCATTAATCTCATATGTTAATTTACTCATCTTGCACACTCAAATATTTTTCTAATTATATGCTCTTCCGGTGATAATCCCTTTTCTTTCCAATATTGTGCATATATTAATCTGGCAGCCATGACAATATGTATGATTAGGTATCTCTTTTTTCTCTCATATGTCCTTTTTAGTATTCCCAGAAGAAATGTTTCAGGTATCATATCCATATTTTCCTCAATTATTTCTTGTATCCATGTTCGAATTTTTTTCCAGTATTTCGTCGCTTCGGGGCATGTCCACCACATATGGAAGAAGGTACCTTGGTGATGGCCACATTTCCAACAATTTGGTTTTGTATTGGGGTAGATTTTTGCTAACCTTGTGGGGGCTAGATGCCACCTATAACATTTTGTATTGATTTTCTTTGTACGCTACTGCTGTCGTCAATTTATAGTTCTTATTCCAAATTATTTCCCAATCATTCAAATTTATACTATGTCCAATGTTCTTTGCCCACGCAATCATCTGATCTTTAACTATCTCCTCTGCCCTATCATATTCTAATAAATAATTGTATAATTTAGCAAATATTTTTTTCTCCGATCCTATCAATACCTTATCAAATCCATTTGGTCCCATCTCTATACCGAATTCTTCCTTGTCTTTTTGGTATCGAGACTTGATTTGTAGGTATGGCCACCAGTCGATATTAATACCTTGTTCTCCATGTATCATTTGATTTAAGGTTTCCGCCGCTATCTAGGATATTCTTATATCTAAACATTTTTTCAATTTCTAACATGTTGGGATATATCATGGCTTCCATTATAGAAAGCCACTTCGGGACTCTCATGTATTGCTTTTGCCTGATCTCCATCCAAGTCTGTATTAATGTGTCCCTTATTTTATGTCTATGAAAATATGTTTTCGTTTTCCTATCTTTATCCCATAAATACACGTGCCACCCTCTCTGCAGGTCATGCCCTTCCAACGTTAAAATCCTTTTGTTTTCTAGGGTGACCCATTCCCTTATCCACACTAAATTAGCTGCCTTATAATATATTTCCCAAGCTGGGAGTCCGAAACCCCCACTACTCCTTTTATCCTGTAATATTCTCAATGAAATTCTGGGTCCCCCCCCCCATTAATTTCCTAATAGATTTATTCAATTCCAAGAAAAAATTTTTATCCAAGTTAACCAGTGTAGTTTGAAACAAATATAACATCTTGGGCAGGATACTCATTTTTATTGAAGCTATTCTACCTGAGAGTGACAATTGCAGTTTCCCCCATCTCTCTAAATCTTGCTCAATTTTTTTAATCAAGGGCACATAATTATCCTCTTTTAAGGCCGATCATCTTGGTTTTATCCAGATTCCTAGGTATTTTATTTTTTTTGACAATTTGCAAGCCCAGCGTTTTTTCTATTTCTTTCTTTTGCTCTTCTGTCACATTTTTGACCATCACTTTAGTTTTAGCTTTGTTTAATTTAAATCCAGATACTTCTCCATATCTACCTAATTCCTCCAGAGTTTTTGTCCTGTTTCTAGTGGTTCCTCCATGATCAGAACCACATCGTCAGCAAATGCCTGTGTTTTGTATACCTCTCTCCTAATCTTCAGTCCCTTTATTTCATCGTTATTCCTAATTCTTTTTAGCAGGGTTTCTAAAGCCAATATAAACAGTAATGGCGACAAAGGGCATCCTTGTCTTACCCCCTTCCTAATCTGAAATATGTTGGTCCTGTCCCCATTCACTAATATACTCGCCCTTTGTTTATCATAGATTGTTCTTATCATTCTCCCAAAATTTTGTCCAAATTCCATTTTCTTGATTTGTTTGACCAAAAATTCCCAATTTAAACTATCGAACGCTTTCTGGGTGTCTAAGAAGACTAGTGCCATCTGCTTGTCCGAGTGTGCTTCATAGTATTCTAAGGTGTCAATCACTATTCTTATATTATTTCTTATTTGCCTTCCAGGGAGGAATCCGTTTTGATCCGTATGTATCAAGGTATTTAATATTTTCTTTATTCTTTCTGCCATTACGCTCATAAAAAATTTTTAATCCGAATTTAAAAGGGAAATTGGCCTATAATTTTGTATTTGTTTTGGATCAGTACCTTCTTTTGGTAATAACGTGATATGTGCTTCCCTCCACGAATCTGGAATTTTGGAGCCCATCAGCGCCTCATTGCAAATTTCTAATAATTTGGGTAACAGTATTTCCTCCAGACATTTAGACAATTCTCCTGGGAAACCATCCGGACCTGGTGACTTATTATTTTTAAGTTTTGAAATTGCTGTCTTCAGTTCCTCTATTGTAACCTCTCTGTTCAACATTTCCCTCTCTTCCTCTTCTATCAATGGGAGTTCTTCGTTTGCCAGGTATTGTTCCATTTTCTCTCTTGGTACTTCTTCCTCTTTATATAGTGCTGCGTAGTATTCCCGGGGAATGTCAAGCTTATCCTCTTCTTTATTTAATACGTTTCCCTTCGTGTCCTCCAGTTGATAAATGGTCCCTTTTTGGTTCTCCTTCTTTAGTTTATAAGACAGCCATCTGCCCGGTTTGTTAGTGTTTTCAAAATAGTATTGTTTTGATCATTTTATTTTGAATGCCAATTCTTCCTGCTCTAAAATATTCAATTTATGTCTTGCCATCATCCAGTTTTCTTTTGCCACCTTGTCCCCTGGATTTTGCTGCAATTTCCTTTCTGCCTCCCCCAATTTCTCTAGATGTTTCTTCTGTACCTTCCTTTTTTCTTTGTTTTTATGTGCACTATATGATATGGCCAACCCTTTTAAATATGCCTTCATTGTGTCCCATATAAATTACTTACAACGTTTCTTGATTTTCATTCTCTTTAAAAAATAATCTTAATTCTCCCTTAACTTTTTCTATATATTCTTTATCCCTCAAGAGTTGCCTATTTAAACTCCATCTCTTCGATTTCTTCCTCTATAGATTTTTCCACCTCATTTCTAAAGGATTATGGTCTGCCCATATATTTGGTGTTATTTCTGTAGATTCTATTTCCATTCCCATATTCCTACTAACCCATGTCATATCAATTCTTGACCACGATTTTTGGGGATTCAAGTAAAAGGTATATTGTCTATTATTGGGGTGTAAAGTCTGCCAGATATCTACTAAGTTCAATTCGTCTGTTAAATCGAAAAAAGTTCTTGGTAATTTATCCCCCCCCCTTTTTTTTTTTGTCTTTGCCATTCTTATGGTCCTTATCAGAGTCTACTATCCCATTAAAATCTCCTGTTATACAGATATTACTGTACTCCAGTTTACTTATTTGCTCATGGAGTTTTCTGAAATATTCCCCCTGCTTTTTGTTTGGGGCATATATAACTACCAATAATATTGGAGAGTTCCCTCTCATTATCTCAATCATTAGTGTTCTCCCCTTAGTATCATTATATTTTAACTCAGCTACAATCCCTTTTTTAACATATATTACTATTCCCCTCCTTTTTTTTTCCCACCAATGAGGTAAAAGTTTTTCCAAATTTCTTGTATTCTAAGCACTTTTCATCATCTTGTGAATGAGATTTCACAGAACCAGGGCTGCATAACATCATAGTTTACGTAGGTAAAATCTGGCTAGAAAGAATATGCATATAAATGTATACCCTACAAATATTAGATAACTATACTTATCAATCTATCACTCAATCAATATCTATGTCTAAACATGCTTAATTTATGATGATACTAATTAATTTGCAGTTAATTTATAGTTAATTTGGATATATTCACAGATAATTAAATGCAGTAGTTGTCAAGTTCTATTTCCCATATTATATCACAGTTCTAGTATATTACTTATCTTAAATCAGCTACCAAGCAAAAAATTAATGCAAAGAATATCACATATTTAGATTAAGGCTATATATACTATATACACTATATACTATATGAATTTTAAAATATATATAAGTATATCTGAGTTGTATAAATATATGAAGATATATAAATTGATCTAGAGATATGTAAAAGAGTAGATAAGAGTATATAAATATATAAAGATGTCAAAGTATAAGTATAAAAATATAAAGATATTAGAAATAATTAGGTTACTATATCCGTCAAAAGTTCTTCTCCTGTTGTTAATTCGGGGGAGATGTTACTGTCCAATCACCAGTGATTTCAGAGTCCTCCTCTTTCCAATGCCGGCCGAAATAAAAATGAATTCCAGTACGCCTTCCTCAGTTAGTCTCTATAACTACTCTTCAGCTATCGCACCATCAGCTCTTACTGATGGCTGCACTTCGTGTTTCCCCCTCTCAGTTACCACCAAGTCACCGTCCTTCTAATTTATTATCCAATCTGGTGGCTCAGCAGACTAAAGCACTGTTATTAACATCCACTTACATCTGCTGCCTGCAATTACTGCAAGTTCAAATCTCACCAGCCTCAAGGTTGACTCAACCTTCCATCCTTTCTAAGGTAGGCAAAAGGAGGATCCAGATTATGGGGGCAATAAACTGACTTTGTATAAATATACAAAAGTATGAAGGCTATTGCTTAACGCATTGTAAGCCGCCCTGAGTCTCCGGAGAAGGGTGGCATATAAATCAAATTAAAAAAACAACAACACAAGAGTTCTCCTATTTTATTGTTGCTTGCCGTATCCCACCGATCTTCGGTTTGTGCCTACGATCTGTCACAGCAATCTCTTCAGTCTTCCTTGCTGGCTTGTCGGCGTGCTATAATATTCCAGTCTGCTCTTTTCTTTCAATCGCCGCTTATTTCCTTTCTCCGAATCTTTCACACCCCACTCCGCCAACCTCGTTCCTCTGATGCCGCTCTCCACGGTGTTCAGGGAAAAAGAAAAAGAATCCTCTTCTAACACTGCTTTCTCCGATCTTTCTCACTTCCCGTCTCTTTGCTGGCTACCACGGCCTCGGGTCCACCATTAGATGACAGACACACACGTGCTGATTCGACAGAGGCGTCCGGTCGTGCGATGGGCACTTGCTCCTTGCTTTCTCGCACGCCAGACTTTCTCTATTGTCCGCAAAGCTCTCCGGGCTTCGCGCTCCGAAATGGATCCCCAAAGCACGGTGGTTAACAATGTTGGAGAGTAGCGATCACTCTCACAATGCCATATCGCCGCGGATCGCCAACCGGAAGTCCGAAGCATCTTATACTCCAAAAAATACGGTAATTATCTATGGAGATTCTCCATTGTCCAGGTCATGGTTGTCCCAAAGGTGCTTTTCCAAAAGGCAAATGGACTTTCTTGTGGTTGTTTTTTTAATGTTTGCTTCTCATCCAAGAAGCTTCTTCAATTCAGGTTTTTTAGAGAACTGAAGAAGTTTCTTGGATGACAAATGAAACATTTTCAAGGCAAAAGCTCCGGGAAATCTGGCTTTTGCTTCAGCCTATCATTCCTTTCAGAGCCCTTTCAGAAAGGCTGGAGGTGCCTGAACTTTGGAAGCTGTTGCCCAATAGAGAAATAGATGCTGATTCCTGCAGGAGGTGGTCAGCCTCAGCCAGTCAAAAGGGAAAGCCCAAGAAGAAATGGGGAATCGGGCTGTCAGGGGAGATGGGTAAGCAACTCCTACTCATCCAACCTACATCTGCCACCCTCCAAGCCTTGGGAGATTCAAGATAAGCATCACATGTTTGTCCCCTTTATGGAGCCCACCCCAGAAAATGTGTAAGGGTCTTGTAATGCGCTGCCCTTTCCTGCCCATACTAAGCCAACCATGGAAAGTCTCTCAGGCTCTCAGCCAAAGTGCCTTTCATGCTCGGGAGCCAGGGTGATAGCGCATAAAGGTTCCAGACTCAATTGCAAAGCATTGGCAATTCCCTAAATGTCTGAAAGAGTCTGGGTCCCATTTGCTGAAAAAGAACTGGGTGGAGGGGGGTGTCCCATGGAAAAACCCCTCCAAGTCTCGTGATGGTTAATCTTTGCCTGGGATGGGTGCCATCAGGACTGGCATGCCCCTGCCTTGAGAACCAGGATTGGCAGCTCTCTCAGAGGGTTTGGCCAGGCCTTCCTTCCATTGTGCTGCTACAAAAGGCTTTTAGAGCTTCTCCGACTCCTATTCATTGCATTAATTTTAGTTAAATATACTTCTTCTCTAATGTGTATATTTATCCAAGGCGTCTTACAAAGTTAAAAGTCACCATTTCATAACAAAATTACAGTATAATAATATTGTAATCCTCATAATGTAATCCTCATAATGTAATCCTGACTGGAGGCTATTCCTTGCCCAATGAATGGCTTCTAACCTCAAGAGCTCTTCTTTGCTTCCTGTTCCACTTAAGAGGACCCCCCTTTTCTGAAAAATAACATTCCCCTTTGCTAGGGCTCCACAACAGGGAAATGTTATCTGAATGCAACCTGCTGAATTCAAACCCAGGAAGGGAGGCTGCCAGCCTCTCCGCTTTGGGCATCAGCCCCTCGCAACTGAAAGGCACCACCCGCTGCTTCCTAGGCTTGGATGGACTCCTGCAATGCCACCAGGCAAATCAGTTGCCTGGAGACATTCTGATGGCAAAAAAACAATAAAAATCAAATTTTCAAGTTAACTTCTGGATAGTTGTGTGGGGCTGTGGTCCGGTAGAGAGTCCAGCAACCTTTGAGGAAAATGTCAGATAAAGCAGACCAATCTGGAGCAAATAAAGAGCTGGAGAGACTGTTTAAGACCAGGTTCCACACAGTCAACTGTCTCAGACCAGAAGATGTGGCAGGGCTCCCCCAGCCTGCCTGCTGGAGAGCAACTCGTGTCTCTATACAGTGCAACAAGGGAGGCCTCCAAAACCAGAGAGGAGTTGATTGGTGCTGCTTTGCAAGTCTCTGCCTCTTTCCCAATTATCAAGATTCAAAAAAGAGCCTGGTGGCGCGGCAGACTAAAGCACTGTTATTAACAGTGTTTTGTTTTTTTAAAAAAAACAAACTTTATTAGATTTAAAAAAAATAAAATTGTATAAAACATTCACAGTGCTGTTATTAACATCAGCTGCCTGCAATTACTGCAAGTTCAAATCTCGCCAGGCTCAAGGTTGACTCAGCCTTCCATCCTTTCTAAGGTAGGTAAAATGAGGACCCAGATTGTGGTCTCTCTTGATTTTATGATTTTATGGTTGGTTTTAAATTTTGATATGGATTTTAAATTGATAAATTGTAAACTATGGGCCAAATTTAATTATTTTAAATCTATTTTTTTAAAATAGTTTTTATTGAATATAAATATTAAAAAAGACATACATAACATATACACAACGAACATTTATACAACATATACACAAAAAGAGTATAATATCTTCTTAAGCATTTTTTCAGAGTGACGTTCTACAATTCTACTTATAATATATTCCTTCACCTTTCTTTAATCTAATAATATTTTTTATTACATATATATGTATCAATCGGTAATATATCCCCTATTTTTTTTGTATATTTCTAATTTTTAACCAATTATACCAATTATTCCATATTTTATAATAGTCTGATTCTTCTTTTTCTTGTAATTCTTTGGTTAACCTATCCATTTCAGCGCATTCTAAAATTTTCCCTATTACTTCTGTTTCACTTGGTATTTTTTCTTGTTTCCAATTTCTTGCGTAGGTTATTCTTGCAGCAGTTAATATGTGAATTGTAAGATATTTGATATCCTTAGGGTATGATTTGTTAAATATTCCTAATAAAAATGTTTCTGGTTCTTTTTCAATCTGTGTTTTTGTTATTTGTTCCAACCATTTTTTGATATTAGACCAAAATTTCTTTGCTGCCGGGCACGTCCACCATAAATGATAGAAAGTCCCTTGTGCCTTTTTGCACTTCCAACAAATTGGGCTATTTTTAGGTTGTATTTTTGCCAATCTAGTTGGAGGCATATGCCACCGATAGAACATTTTCAGTTGGTTTTCCTTGTATGCTGTTGCTTTCGTTAACTTTAGGTTTACCTGCCAGAACTTTTCCCATTTTTCCAAAGGTATTGTGTGTTTGATATTTTGAGCCCACTTGATCATCGTTTCTTTGACTGTCTCTTCTTCCAATTTATAGCGTAGGAGAAATCTATTTTTAATCGTACTTTATGTATAAATGTTTTTATTTTGGCTGTTCACCGCCCTGAGTCCGAAAAGGCGGCATATAAATAAAATAAAAAAAAAAAAAGATTGGTGTAAACTATTCAATTCAGGAGCCCTGATGGTGGAAGTGATTAGAATGCAGTGTTGCAAGCTACTCTGCCCAGAGTCTGGAGTTCAATCCTGACTGGCTAGAGGTTGACTCAGGCTTCCATTCTTCTGAGGTCGGTAAAATGAAGACCCAGACTGCTGGGGGCAATAGGCTGACTCTGAAAAATGCTTAGAGAGGGCAAGTGAAGCAGTATATAAGTCTTAAGTGCTACTGCTAAACTATGAAATAGAGAAAGTATGCAAATTAGCACTATTTGGATAATTTATTTATGACAGAGAATCTGCCTTTCCTTGCCACAGAGCTCGAACTACAATCCTCCGTGCAAGGCTAAGAATATCTTAAGTGCACAATAAATAAAATGTTTTCCAAAACCTCAGGGCAAGGCCAGGGACATAAAAATAATATCAACTAAAAAAACAGTAGGGGAGCAGAGTCCTGGCATTATGTTGCTGTGATCCTCCAACTTGTTTAACTTGATTGTTGAATTATCCGAGCACCCTTCTATACACTCCCCCAAAAGACAATGATAAAGAATACCAGTGATATCTTAAAAAGAGGACAGATGAAGCCAATGTGCACAGGTCAGGCAGGCAGAGCAGAGACAGGCAGTCCCAGAACTGCAGAATTGATGCTTTAAAAGAAGCCTGGGTCAATTCAAGGGCTTGGGGACTGCAGACACCTCTGGGTGAAAAGGACAAAGACACCTTCTCGTGGAAGACCGGTCACTCCCAGGAAGCATTTTCTCACTCCACTGCATATCCTTATTGCGCAAGATTTATATAGGACTCCTCTCTTACCCCAAATGACCACTTTGTGTTCACACATCTTATGTAACAGTATGCTCCTTTTTACAACAAATACAACATTTGCCAATGAAATTCCTCAGCTTGCCTTGAGCATCTAACATTAAGATCACATCACCAGCGGAATTTACAAATGTATCTGGGCACAAGAAAAGGTGAATCACACGGAGCACATCAAAGATAGATCAAAAGGAGCCAAATACAAATACACAGAAACATCTACACAAATACTCACCGCAAGGAAAGGTGCCCCATTCACTCGGCCCTCCCAGCAATTCTTTAACCACCCACAGACCTAATTCTGCACTCCACAAGCAACATGTTAGCATCCCTTCCAGTGAGCAGGATTTCTTGAGCAGGATAAAATCAGGCCTTCCCACCAGATCTTCCAGAAAGATGCCAATAGACCAAAGTCTATCGGCATCCCCAGGACCATTCCTAGTCTAGGTGGGCCCCCTAACTACTACTCACTGCACTCCTCCAGTCAAATTAGACCAGAAGCCCCTAATCTGCCTGAATAATGTCCTAGTTTCATGCCCTCCCCACTTCTTAAAGCACCAGTGTTCTCCCTCTCTCAAAATTATTTTCTTGGTTAACATGGCCTGGACATTTGAGCCCTGGGAAAAGGCTACTCTCTCCTGGCTGTCCTTCCCCAGGTGCTTCTTCCCTCTCCACCATTGGCTGTCCAAGCAGGGAAGTAGGGGTCCTTTGAGCTTGAGGAAATGAGGCTGCCTAGGGAAAGATACAAGGGGGAGTGGCCAAAGAGGATCCGCCCTAATGTTTCAGACTGTTAAAAGTGATGGCGGGAGAGTTATATTTTCAGATTTGGAAGATTCTGTTAATGTAGCCTGGTAATAAAGCAACATTAGCTCATCTGGTCTGATTTCCCCATCCGGTTTATCTGGGAGGGCTGACATTAGCTGAAACTGCAGAAAAAAACTCATGGGTTATAAAACAAAACAGGAATTAAAGCCGTGGTGAAATCTGAACCAGTTTACTACCGATTCGCTGGCTGCGCATGTGCACCAATTGTGAGGTGTGTGCGCGCACAGTCCATGCCAAAAGGAGGCATGGGGCAAGTAGAACAGCGTGGGGGGGGGGGGGGTGATCAGCTGCGGCACTCAATCTTTTTTGTTTTTACTTTTACTATTTTACTATTTGGCCGAATAGGTTGTAAAAAAAATGCTTTTAAAAGTTAAAAACAAAAAAAGCTCTGATGGTCGCACAGCTCAGCTAGGATCGACAGAGCCTTTTTTTTACCTTTTAAAAGCATTTTTGAAAAGAAGGGGCAAGCAGGCGACCGGGCGATAGGGGGTCATGGTGGGGGGGGCAGGTATTTTTGCTACCGGTTCTCCAAACCACCCGCCATCGCTTACCGGATCAGCCGATCCGGTCAGAACTGGGAGCATTTCAACCCTGAATTAAAGGAATATGAAAGACTAATTAAGGTCTCTAGCTGAAGAAAAGATGTAGATGACTGTTTTTCTTTACATCTTTAGTGATTTTATTCCTTCTTACATTGTTACTTGGCTTAGGTTCCCTTTCTTTTTTTTCTTTTTTTAAAATTTTATTTTATTAAAGATAAACAAACAAAAACATACATACATACAATACATAACATAAACAAACTATACATTCATTATATAACGATATTTTAAGATTATTTCTTAATTTTGGTTTCCTTAGTTGGTATTCCCTTTCTATCCTACTGATTATTTTTTATTTCGGTTTCCTTTTCTCTAACCAATCGTACCATCATTGCCAAATCAGATAGAACTCTGTGTCTTCCTTTTCTTGTATTTCTTTGGTAAGCCTGTCCATCTCTGCACATTCCATTACTTTTTGTATTATTTTATCCTCCAATGGCGTATCTTCTAATTTCCACATTTGTGCGAATGTGATTCTTGCTGCTGTCAGAATATGGATTATCAAATATTGAATCTCTTTTTCATAGTGATTTGTTAGTATTCCTAATAGGTATGTTTCTGGTTTTAATGGCACTCTCTGAGTGGTCATTTCTTCCAGTTGTTTTTGGATCATTTTCCAAAAATTTTTTGCCTTTTGGCATGACCACCACATGTGGTAGTACGTCTCTTTGTGTGATCTGCGCTTCCAACAGTCCTGCGTGGTGTTAGGGAACATCTTTGCCAAACTTGTGGGGGGGGGAGATGCCACCTGTAGAACATTTTGTAAGTATTTTCCTTACAGGGTACAGACATTGTCAGTTTGGTATTTACTTTCCATATTTTTTCCCATTAATCGTGTTCAATATTGTATCCAAAATTTTTCGCCCATGTAATCATATTCTCTTTCTCCCCTTCTTCCTCCAATTTGTATTTTAGTAAATAGTTATAAATTTTAGTTATTAATTTATCATCTGATCCCAATAGAATTTTGTCCGATTCGTTCTGTTCTTTTTGGATTCCAATTTTTTTCATGTCCATCTTATGTCTTGATTTTATTTGTAAATACGGCCACCAATCAATATCTGTACCCTGTTCTTTCAGTTCTTCTCTTGTCTTCACTTCTCCTTCATTATTTAACAGTTCATTGTATGTTCTCATCTTATCTATGTCCATTGCGTTTGGATATATTTGGGCCTCCATGGTTGAGAGCCTTGGAATTTTGATGTAGTGATTCTTATTTCTGTCCAAGTTTTTGCTAGTGCCTCTCTGATGAAGTGTCTTCTAAAATGTTCATGTTGTCTAAATTTCTCCTCCCATAAGAATGCATGCCATCCTTTCAGCAGATTGAATCCCTCTAGTGCCAACATGCGTTTGTTTTTTAGTGTTATCCAAACTTTTATCCATGTAAGTGATGCTGCTTTATAATAAATTTGCCAGTCCAGTAATCCTAGACCACCACTCTCTCTGGTGTCTTGAAGATGTTTCAATTTGATTCTTGCCCTTTTTCCTTGCCAGATGTATTTTGATATCATTTTATCGAGGTCTTTGAAGTATGTTTTTCCTGGATTTATTGGTATTACTTGAAATAGGTACAATATTTTCGGCAATATATTCATTTTTATGGAAACATTTTACCTAAGAGTGATAATCGTAGTTTACTCCATATATCTAGGTCCTTTTGAATTTGTTTGGCCAATTTATTATAGTTGTCTTCTTTGAGTGTTGATACTTTTTTGGTAAGCCAGATTCCTAAATATTTTATTTTTGTTGTTGTCTGTATTTCTAATATGTCTTCCAATTCTTTCTCCTGAGTTTTCGTCAAATTTTTCGTTAATAGTTTTGTTTTTTGTTTATTAATTTTCAATCCTGCTACTTTTCTGTATTGTTCTATTTTCTCTAACAATTTCATTCACGATTGTTTTGGTCGTTCTAAAATAAATACATCGTCAGCGAACACTTGTAATTTACATTCCTGATTCTTTATTTTCAATCCTTTTATCTCCTTGTCTTTCCTAATTTCATTCAATAATATTTCTAATGCTAGTATGAATAGTAGGGAGGATAGGAGACAGCCCTGTCTCACCCCTTTAGATATTTCAAACTGATCCATTGTCTCTCCATTTATCCATATTCTCGCCGTTTGGAGTATATCCTCTTGACCATGTTTAGGAATTTATCGCCTGCTCTCATATTTTCTAGTTGTGATATTAAAAATGTCCAATTGAGATTGTCAAACGCCTTTTGTGCATCTAGGAAAATTAGTGCCATTTGTTTGTCCGGTTTCTGTTCATAATATTCAAGAATATTAATTATCGTTCTTGTACTATTTTTAATTTGTCTTTTTGGGATAAATCCGTTTTGGTCTGGGTGAATGGAATCAGCGATAATATTTTTCATTCTCTGCAAAATAATTAGAGTGAATAGTTTATAGTCCAAGTTCAGGAGCGATATAGGTCTATAGTTTTTAATTTGAGTAGGGTCCGAATCTTCTTTTGGTATCAGCGTAATGGTTGTCTCTGTTCATGATTGAGGGATTTTGGCTTCTGAGAGTGCTTCATTAAAGGCCTGCAATAAGATATTATCTATTGACTGATGTCCAATTTTATAGAATTCCGATGGTATACCGTCCGGACCTGGGGTTTTATTGTTTTTCTGTTTTTTTCTTGCCTCCATTAATTCAAACATCGAAATTGGTTTATTCAGTAGTTCTGTTTGGATTTCATTTATTTCTTGAATATTGGTTTTACTTAAATAATCTTTAACCTCTTCTTCTTGAATTTCTTCCTGTGCATATAGGTTCTGGAAAAAGTTCTTTGCAATTCTTTTTTTTTCCTCATTCCTGTGGTACATTTGTCCTTGTTCATCCTGTAGTTGGTATATTGTTTTTTCCTTTTCTTTTTTTAATTTGTAGGCCAGCCAACGCCCTGTTTTATTTGCATATTCAAATTGGTTTTGTTTTGCCATTTTAATTTTCCTCGCTATTTCTGTTGTTGTTATTAAATTTATTTTATTTTAAATTAAAAATTTATTTTAATATATTTATTTTATTTAGATTTATTTTTTCTTTAATCATTTTACTGTGTGGTTCTTTCTGTAGTTCCACTTCGTATTTTCCAAGTTCTGTCAGTAGATTATCTTTCCTTTGCTGTTTGTCTCTATTTTTCTTTGCTTTGTAAGAAATTGTTAAACCTCTTATATATGCTTTAGTGGTGCCCCATAAATTTTGCAATGATGTTTGTTCTCTCGTATTTATTTGAAAAAATATGTTTTCTTTCTTTCTTAATCACTCCTATGTATTCCTTATCATTTATAATCTCTTTGTCCATCATCCATCTTTTTTGTTTTTGTTGGCCTTTCCAAATTACTATTATTGGATTATGATTCGCCCATACATTCGGTGAATTTCAATTTCTTTTATGTCCTTCCTTAACTCCATGGTCATCCAGGCCATATCTATCCTGGACCATGACTGGTGCGGATTCGAATAAAATGTGTATTGTTTCTTGGTTTTGTTCAGTTCTCTCCATGTGTCCTGTAGTTGTGGTTCTTGGGCCATATCTTTGAAGGTATCTGGAAGTGTCTTTTTCCTAAATTTATTCTTTTTGCTGCTTTGGTAATCCTTTTCTATATCTACAATTGCATTTTAGTCCCCTATAATACATATATGTTCATAGTCTAAGTCTTTAATTATATTATATATTTTTTTAAAATATTCTTTTTTATTTCCGTTCGGTGCGTAAATTGATATTAGTAATATATTTTTAATATTAATATCAGTCTTCAGGATCCTGCCTTCTCCGTCTGCATAAATTTGTTTTGCTTGTATATGATTTTTGATATATACTGCGATTCCTCTTTTTTTTTTGTTCTGTTAATGAGGTGAATAGTGTTCCTAATCTTCTATTTTCTAATAACTTTTGGTATTGCCTTTGGATATGCACTTCTTGTAGATTTATGATATCCATGTTTAATTTTTGTAATTTTTTAAATGTGTGTGATCTTTTGGTTGGTAAATTTAGTCCGTTTATGTTAATTGAGATTAGCCTTATTTCTTGTCCCATTCTTCTTACTTATCTGTTTGTTAGCCCTAAGTTTTCTTGTATTCCTTGTTATCATTTGTGTTTTCCCCCTTGCTCCTTCTCGTTCCATATTCTCCCTTTCAGTTCATCTTTTTACTTCTTGTTCTGTTTCCATTTCCTCTGTAGAATGTTCTTGGTTTTTGTTTTCTGGATCCTGTCTGATTTCCTGCTCTTCTTCTAATATGAAATGATGATCGAAAAATTCTTGTGCTCTCTCTAGTTTGTCAATTTTATGTTTCTTATCTTCCCAGGATACCAGGATTCCTTCTGGCACCAACCAGTGAAACATTATGTTTATTCAATTGTGTTGTTAGAAAGCTATAATTCTTTCTTTGTTCTCTTATTCATCTCAAAATCTGTTTTAAGGTTATTATTTCCTTCCCCTTATAACTAATTGTTTCTTCTCTCATTAATTTATAAATCTCTTCCTTCACTGTTTTGCGTGCAAATCTAATATGGATCTCTTTGGGTAATTTATTCCTGTGGGCGTAGTTTGTATGCGCTCTGTAAATTTCATCTATTTCCCTACTGATTTCTTCTTTCTCCTTCTGGGTGGCTTCCGCTAATATTCCTGTCATCAAATCTCTTAAATCTTCTTCTCTATTTTCCGCGATGTTTTGGAACCGTAGGCAAAAGGATGCTTTCTCCATTTCTAAATAGGTAATCGAGTCTTCCAATTCTTTATTTAGTGCTGTTTGGTTTTGTTCCATATTGTCAATTTTTTTCTCTACTTGGTCCATTTTTACTTCCATATTTTGGATCCGTTGTTCATTTTTTACAATATTTTGTTGTATTTTCTCAATCTTGTCATCCATTTTTTTTAATATTGTCATTTATTTCTCCTACATCTAATTTCAATTCTTCATGGTTCCGTCTCATTTCCTCGTGGTTGTTCGCTATCGATTCTTGCGTCTTATTCATGCCCTCCTGGATCATGGCTAAGACCGATTGGATGTTTTGTATATTGAATGTAGTGGAGATTTTTTCTTTGTCTCAGGATAGCATTGTATTGATTGTTTTTTGTTGTGCTGATGAGGATATTGTAGCTGTCTGGTTTGATATTAATTTTTTACCTGTCTTGGTTGTTATTGATGGACCTGTTGTTGTCATCTTTATTTTTTGTTTTACTATTTCCCAAATTTTCATACACTATGATTCTTATAGAGTTGATGTATTTTTATTTCTGTATTAATATTAGTATTAGATTTGTTCGATGTGTATGATTGAGGAAAGGAGTCAGTATGTGAGATATCTTATCTGTTTTCTAACTTTTCTGTTGTATAGTCACTAGTGTATGTATTTCTAATAATTTCTAATAATATCATTATATAAGGGTTAAGTAGGTCAGTTGAGGAGTAGGGAGAAAGTACAGTAGTTCAGCAATTCATTACTCTATTCTTATTCCTCTTAACTATAATATTTATATATCAAGTAATAATATTAATAAATCACACTTTTTATTCTAATTAATTATTAATGATTTTTGTGTGTAGTCTAAGATCATCAACCAGCTTATTTAAGACAGAATTACTATAGAAATTACTATATCTAGGCAATATCTATATAATAAATGTATATAGTTATAATCAAAACAGTTTCAATTAATCGATATATCTCTATAGAAATCTATCAAGTTACTCACAGAAAAGGGGGAAAAGTAGGAAAAGATAATACTAATCAATATAGTTAATATGCAATATAAGTTCTAATTGTTAGACAATATCAATACCTAAAGTCTCTAATTAACTATCTAAAAAGATATGGCACTTATTACTAGTATTGTATCAATCGTTCAATATCTAAGATTATTTATGAATATATATAATTTATAATAATTCTTGTTTATTTATGTTACTTACTTGATCAAAATTGGGTAAACTCTAAGTTTAAATATATAAAGTAAATGAGAGTAACTAATTACATATATTATTAAATATATAATAGTTTATCCACTATATCACATTTACACAGTTGGATTTTACTTCCATGATCTTCCTTCTTCAGTCCATCTTCTATCACTCCAGTTTTAAAAGTTTTAAAGAAATTTGCTTTAAATAAGTCAGTATCTTCCAATTCTTCAGTAGAAAAGAGTCTCTCGTTTGTGTCTTTTTTCAGAGGGATTCAGTGTATCCTTCTGGTATCTAGTTACAATGTCTCGTATCTGTGGTTCACCTCGCCGCCGTCTCTAATTGTAAAGCGAAAGTCTCTCTTCTTCAAATCTTTTATCCACCATTCATTAAGGTTTCTGCTCTACGCTTATCTCTCAGTCCGCGTTTTTTCCCTGGGTCTCGCTTCCCTGTTGTCTCTCGGCACAATCACAGTTCTAATTTTACACACTTTCTTCTTCGAAGCCAATTTATTTTGTAAGTTTGTAATCCACCACCTTTTTGCAATGTTTCTTCGCTTTCACTAGCCTCCACCGACTGTCAAAATTGCACTGTCACTTTCAGCTTTGAATTTCCGCTCCAATCTCTCTTCCCTCGCCGCTTGTCTGGCAGTAAAGCTGCCGGTTTTTGGAGTCTCACTATCACCTGCTTCTTTTCGTTTCTTTGTAGTTATACCTTTCTTATTCTTGTTATTTATTTTAATTCTTACCAATGTCTTCTTTATTTGATCTTCGCTTCCACACTAATCAGTTGTCAACGCTCAGGCCAGCCAAGATGGCTGGTTTTTTCCCGGTTGGATTTAGGAGGATTCCTCTGAACCTTTGGGGTGATTGCTGTCCCTCCGAGGTCCTTGAGATTCCCTCTTTTTCCTATCGACCTCTCCGTGGTCAATAGTGCCTAAAAAGGCTTCCAATCGGGAATATTGGAACTACGGGGACAGGGCTCTGTTCCCCTCGTTCCTGGCACAATGATGTCACCTCCGGAAGTCCTCGGCTTAGCTTCCCTTTCAACTCTTTGGGGTTCAATGTTAATGGATGGATGTTTCTTCTTAGTGGCCCACCCTTCTGATGACCAATTCACGGTTCTTGCTCTTATTCTTGTGCTTTTCTGGCAAAGGAGCTTCCAGGCCATCATTTTCCTCTGATAGGGAAAATGTCCTGTGCTCCAAATTCCTGTTAACTGATTCCTTTTCAAGCCACTCCAGCAATTTAGAATTTTTGGGAGCCTCTTTCCCTAACAAAAGTGCTTCTGTTAACTCTTCCAACTCTTCCTTTCTCTGGGTGACTCTCTTTTTGGTGGATCCATTCCAGATCCACCTTGGGTGCCAAACCCTCAGTAATTCCTTCTGAAAGAGCCTGCTAACAGACCAGACCAGATCTTGGCCTCAATTCAGAGCTACCGACAAACATGCAATAAGGCTTGTAAAAATTGATTGCAATTTCCCTCAGTGGTGGTTAGAGACCTAGAAAAAGAATCAGCGAAACAGGAGCAGCAAGAATAGCCCTTTGATGGTCTGACCAAAGCTTTTAGTATGATGTCTGAGACAGCCTGAAGAACTGGAGAAAGGCCAGACCATTGGAGGAGAGCAAACAAGGATCTGTCAAATAACAGAAAGGCAATCTGAGAATGGGAATTATTCTAGAGCACTTTGATTCAAGAGAAAGATCTGAAAGCCCCTTGGAAATAACAGAATTATTAATTTGTTGAAAACAATCCTAGCCAAAATAAATTTTCATCTGGTTTTTGGCTTTTTCATCAAATAACTAGTTTCTAGGATTGTGGGAATGCTGTACCTTAATTTCCACAAAGACCTTCAGCAGCCAAATTATGACAGTATGGCCTAGTGGCTGCACAGTTGGTTCAAAAGCTGCTCCTTAAACCTTTGTTTAGGCTTGTCCGCAGCTGCACTTAGGAGTCGATGCGCCCCTACGCTGCAAAGGCTGCAGACCAGCCCATGCACATACCTGCCAAATCTCAACTGCACACCTGCACCACAGGTGGAGATGGTGCTCTGCCTGCTGACTGGCTGATCCCACCATGTTTTCTGTGCTTTGTTGCTTGAGTGCCCCTTCATTAACATTAACATTTGCAGAAGTATAAATGCAACAACTATGCAACCATCTCCGAAGGAGAGACGCACACACGGTTCCCTCTCTCTCAGCCTTCAGAACACTTTCTCCCTGAGCGTCATTCAGCCAGAGGGAGATACCAGTGAAGCTTCATCCTATTGCTTGCAGAGGAAACACTTGTCCAACCTGTAAATGAAACAAAATCATTTGACTCCAATGGAAGCAGCTGAAAAGGGCGGAGTGGAATTTGACAAGACCAACCGAAAATTCTTTTCTTAGGCCAAAGTAGCAGCAGTCACAGATACAGCAAGATGGCGATCCGGGCAGTAAAAAGCAGCCGCAACAGTGTGTGGTTGGCTATCAGAGGCCGAGACAGCAAGGAGAAAACAAGTGACTTTGTGGTCATTACTGATGTTGCTTGTGCAGAAATCTGCAGCAGGTCAAGACCTATTCTCTGTCATTCTGGAAAGCAGGCTGAGGTATCAGAGAGCTGGGTGGCACCAGGCAAATTCCAGCTTCTCACTTTCGCTTGAGTTTGGGATGCAAACGCAGCTCTGGCCTGGTTAGACGTGCTGTGTGAACGCCATCTCCTTGCTCTTGAAGCACCCGCAACCGGCACTAGAGAAGCTACCTTCAGAGGAAGCCATTTCCAAAACCCAGCTAAGGGGAGAGATCTGCAAACAGAGCCCCTCTGTGCCCCTTGCCCAGGAGGGCCTGAAGAACTTCTGCCTGCCTCTCTGTTTCCCCTTTTTTTGTCCTTGCCCTTCTCCAGGCCTGACCAATGCCCCTCAGGCTCCTAACCCCTTTCCATGACCCCTCTCCCTACAAGAAGCCTCTTCCCACTGGTGGGCTCAGGCCCAAAGGGAGCCTGGCAATTGCCTTCCCGCTCCACTTGCCTCGGAGAGCAAGAACAAGTCAAAATCGCAAGGCAAAGAAGGCATCACAAAGAAGCTGCCCACCTCAGAACCACCCAAGGAAGGGGGCCTTTTTGGAGGGGGGCATCACCCAAGTCAAGGAAAATAGCATTTTCCTTAATTGCTCGACCATCATCACCTGGGGGGCCTCTCCCAGTCCAGAGGATAATGGAGGGAAGGACGGTGCCCCACAGGGTGTCTGTGCATGTCTCTCTCTCTCTCTCTCTCTCTCTCTCTCTCTCTCTCTCTCTCTCGTGTGTGTGTGTGTAATAAACTACTACTGGGGAAGATCCTATCCTCCTCCCTCCCAGCTGCAACTGGGAGGGAGCTGAACCTGGCTGGCCTAGGAGAGAGCAAGGAAAATACAAAAATAGCTCAGTTGAAAAAACACAGCAATTTTTTTTGATGACTTTGCTGCTAAGAATTTTACCAAATGCTTTGCACAATCTACCTAGGAAGCTGGCTGCAGGATTTTTCTAAGAATAGACAAGTGGCAAACTACTGACACGGCTGTGTTTGCTGGGTGCAGCCTCAGCAGGAAAAGCAGCTGAAAGGATGGAGTGACAAGAGCCAGCCAACCTTGCTTCCATCCACAGGGCAGACAAATTGCCTCACAGCCCAGGTTGATCCCTGCCCTTCACAAATCAGGAATTGGGTGGGGGGGGGAGGGCGGGCTTCCCTTTTCCTTTCTACAGACTTTGGCTTAATGATCTACCAGTGTTTGCAGGGTGACTCTAGCTGGAATCCAGCCTTTCACCAAGGAGGTTCAAGGCCGGCCCCATCAAAGACTTAGCAGGCTCACCCCGAGCCCCATTGACCCGGACCAGAGAGGCTGCCTCCATATGCACACTGGGTAACTGCAGGGGAGCAGGGACTCTGCTTCCCAGGTGGAAAACAAGGGAAGTCGGACAGATCCTGACTCAGAGAGACTCTGCTGAGCCAGATCGAAGGAGAGTTTGGACGGCAGTGCTTCTGTCCCTGGCAGGATCTCTAGGAAGGGGTCTCGTGGGATCTCCTCTGTTCGACTCCCCTCTTCTAAGCCAACCCCATACCAGAGCCAAGTTCTGCTGGTTGCTGAGCTGCTCTTTCCTCTCCCAAAGAGCAAACCCTCCCCAGGTGCTAAAGGGAAATACCTTCAGGACTTGAAGGGTTTCCAGACTCTCTTCCTGCCCAGTCAGTCCCAGGGTCTTTTCTTTTCGCCCAAAGGCTGCAGCAACAGTTGCTCTGTGTCGTCATCTCCCAGGTTGCACAACCAAAGCCATTTTTTCCTGGTTGTAACTTGAGGGCTGTGTGCAGAGGGCAATTTGCAAGGGAAGGACCTCTTTCTAAGCCCATCTTGGCCTGTTTGAAAAGCAAAGCAAAGGCCGCCCTTCCTTCTCGAGAAAGCAGTTCTGCAGACAGATGTCAGAAGCCAGAAGGGATGGAAGATCCCCTGCCAGTCCCCTCAGGCCCTCCATTCACCTGGGACTGGAGCTGGCGGGAAGACTGGATGCCTACATTGGGCCATCCGCTTCCAACCAGGAAAAGGCAGACCGCGCTGGCAGCAGGGACCCCGGTCCCCAGCTTGAATTACTCTGTTTCAGGATAGGAGGAAGCTCCCACAGCCTCAGCACAGCCCAGGGACTGGGGAGGGGTTCAGCCATATCTTAGGGTCATTTAATAAAGAGGGCGTATATCATTATTTCTGAACTTCATTGTTTTAAAGAAAAAAAAGAAAAATAATGAAAGAAGGGGAAAAAAAGAGTAACAGTGCATGAATAAAGGAATTATGGAGCTTGTACCTTGAGTGTTTTATTACACTGTTCATGGAAAATCAGTCATACAAAACCAGACTTAATTATTTTGACGATATGAAAGATTTTTATGGATCGTTTTGGATCTCTTAAGCTACATGCCAAAGTCTTCCCTATTTTGCCACAGGCAGTCCTCCACTGTTTGAAGTTACGATGGACTTCCCTTGGCACTACCTGTGACCCAGATGCCAAGTCCCAGGGTGGTCACACAACAACCGAGCTTCAGGCACTGAGCAACACGGCATCCCATAGTTATGGGGCCATTTTTTAATGATGCTTTTGCCAAAAACTGGCACTTATTTCTGCAAAACCAGGCCCCTTAAAAAGCATGGAGGTTGCTTAATCACTGTGGTGATTCACTTAACGACTGCCACAAAAATAGTCATAAAATAGGATCGGTCACATGGCTGATGTATTTTATGACCTTCATACCTTACAACCATGATGGGGAGTCTTCATTATGGTCTTAAATTGAGGACTACCTGTGTTTAAGAATTACAAAAATTAAAAACTAGAACTATTGACATTAGAAAGTTCAAATACTTTTCCTTCTTCCTTACTCCAGGTGATTAATTTGCCTTGTTGTATAATATGTAATATTGCTTAAATATACTTAAACCAGTTGTGGATATATGTGTTAATTTTGCAATGACTACACATACCAAGTTCAAATTCCCAGAGTGATATAATGCATTTTTTTTTCAGCATTGTACTAGATTTGCCCTGGAAGCAATGAACATCTACTGTATCTTAATAAATCCATTGTGACATTTTTGTGTTATTAATATGTCTTGGAATCATGCCTGGTTAAAAAACCAGATTCATTTCAGATTTGCCTTCTAACATTCTCTGAATAATGTGGTATATTTCTTTTCAGTACTTTTGTGGCTTTTTACATGTTCATAGATATGGTAAAATAGTCTTAAGGCATTTCCAATATTTATGACTATATGGTTTGTTTATCTTTTGATTATTGACACATTGTTGTACCATCAATGTAAGCATTTTTATACCAGTTTTCTCTCAAGTTGTAATTTGCAATAAATTTTATAGATTTACTCCATAGTTTTTCTCACTGTTGTATTGTGATTGTTTCTTTAAAATTTTGCATCCATCCTATCAAACAGCTTTTTAGTTGTTGTGTCATATCTAAGTGTACAATTCATCCTAGAGTTGTCACTCTGGGCATAAATGACCAGGCTCAAGGGATCTCCACTTTGGATGCCCTATGTGAAGGCCGGGTGCTGAGAAGGTGGGAGGGAGAAGAGAATGAGCAACTGCAGGATGGACAGATTCAGCACGGGGACCATGGAAGACCTAAAAGGCCAGGCTGGGCACAGATACAGTGGGGAAAATCTATCCATGTGGCTGATAAGATTAAGCAATCAATCATATCTAAATAACACTTTATATATATTAAA
Source organism: Arizona elegans (assembly GCA_022577455.1). Taxonomy (NCBI): domain Eukaryota; kingdom Metazoa; phylum Chordata; class Lepidosauria; order Squamata; family Colubridae; genus Arizona; species Arizona elegans. Next base: position 5,279,474 of record JAKOOJ010000027.1, read on the forward strand.
AAGTACACATACACACACACACCAGTAAGTAGTCTTGACCTGCATGAGCATTTCAAATACATTTTTCATAATCGTACCCTCATTTTTTAGGTCAGTTTTTACTTTTCCAACAATGTGTAGGTACAAATCAGACAGGGTATGCTGTCTGAAACCTTTACTGAAACTTTTTAATTAAAAGCTGAACACTCCAAGGTAAATGGGAATTAAAACTGGGAGGATATCATCTTTGTCCCAGGATGCTTTGTCAAACACTTTTCTGAAGACAAAATATATTGTGGCTGCAGCATTCTCTTAGTTCAACTTAATCTGCCAAGACTTGTACTTGACAAATTTCACGTCAACCCAGAACCCTATTAACACTGTGCGAGAAAAACTTTGCCTGAGGGAAGCTGGAACTTCCTTTCTGAAACTGCTCCAAATGAACAATGCCTTTGAAAAAAGAAAATAAAGTGACGGGTCTTGAAGGAAGCCAGAAAGACAATGGTGCGATATCAAAGACCACTTCCATGTTATCTGATTTTTAAATCTCAAATTATTCCCTGGCCAGGAAGAAATCAAAACCATCGTGTTCCCTACAAACATGGAAGAAATAATACTGCAGTAAATTCAAAACGCTCCCCTCGTTCCTACCCAGGTAGGTACCGAAGCCTTTTCTACATCAGGGCTCTAGTCTGGCTCTCTCCTGCCCTCTTGTGGCAGCATGTGGGGCACCACTGATTGAGAGCCAGATTCTCCCCCACCAGCTGTTCTGGCCCTTCCCCAAACCCATCGCTCTGCAGGGACAGCAAGAGAAAGCAAAACGCAAGGCAGGAGAGGCTTTCTTGCAGCCTCCTGTTCGGAAGGGACGCATCCTTGGGCACAGGCCTAGCCCTTGACTGTCTTTCAAGGCAAGCCATGTGATGCGGAGGCAGAAAGCCAGGGGGGCCCAATTGTGCACTCACCCTCCCTCCTCTTGGACGCATGCTGTGACCTGTCAGCAATGCCCAGCTGTGTGCAAAAAGGAAATGAATTAACCTGACATCAGAAGAACGTTAGGGGAACACAAGCCCTAAAAGGAATTTCACCAAGAAAGCACTGCAGCTCCCGAGGGGGTGGAGGCACTCTAGGTAACCCAGGGTCAGAGGTGGTATTCAGCCGGTTCGCACCAGTTCGGACGAAACGTTAGCGGAAATTTGGCGTGGTTCACTGAACCGGTCGCGACCTCTAGCTAGCCATGCCCCTGAACCGGTCACCCAGTCCCCACTCACTCACCCCGCCCGCCCGCCCACTCGACACTCGCCCTGCCTGCCCACCCTGCCCCGCCCCACCCAGCCACTGCTTGCAGAATCTAGCTGCGTACTTCTGCTCACTGCTGCTGGCAAAGGTAAGGCCGGAGGGCATGGCCGGTGGGTGGGCGGAGGAGGGAGGGAAAGATGGCAGAGGGGTGATAGCAGCAGCTGGTGGACCTATGTGCGTGGGAAGAAAGGGGAGTGTGCGGGAGATTGTGGTACTGGAGCTCCTCCCGTGTGTTTCCCCAAGCCAGCCTGGCCTGCGAGGAGATCCTAGCTGCAGTTTACTCATGAGCACCATTGGCCAGCAGAGGCAGGGGGAAAGGCCAATGGTGCTCATGAGTAAACTGAGGCTCCTAAGGGGGTTTGAGCCTCCCCGCTCACAACATCTTCACCTGAGGGCAACACTGGCAGCAGCTTCCTGTGTCAGGAGGTCCGTGCTCTTCTCACTGCTGCTCGGCCTCCTTGATGCGCGGAGGCAGGAGGTGGTGGTTTCTTTCACCGCCTGCAGTTTACTCGTGAGCACCATGCTCACAAGTAAACGTGCTCACGAGCAAACTGCAGATTAGAGGCAGCCGGCAAATCGCGGGCTTACTCACTCTGCTGCTCGCTGCCTGCACCTCGCAGGCAGTGAAAGAAACTGCCGCCTCCTGCCTCCGCGCATCAAGGAGGCCGAGCAGCAGCAAGAAGAGCACGGACCTCCTGACCCAGGAAGTGTCTGCCAGCATTGCCCTCAGGTGAAGATGTTGTGAGCAGGGAGGCTCGACCTCCCTTAGGAGCCACGAAGCTCCAGAGGTGCCCCTCTGACAAGCCTCCTCCCACCGTGCTTCTCTTCCACCTCACCAGAAGTGCTCGCAAGCGACAAGACCTCTGTTATTTTGGGGAGACTGCGGGATTGCCCCCATCTGGTCTTCAGTACCTGACTTGGACGTCAGATTCCCACCACCCAGCACCAGTTCAGAGGTTCCTTTCCCCTCCCCCCCACGGACAGGGAGGGAGGGAGGGAAAGAGAAAGACAAGAGAGGGGGGGAAAAGAGAGAGACAAGACACACATACAGAGAGAGAAAGAGACAAGAGAGAGAGAGATGAGGGAGAGGAGATGAGAGAGAGGGAGAGAGAGGGAGAGATGAGAAACAGAGAGAGGGAGAAAAAGAGAAAGAGATGAGAAAGATGAGAGAGAAAAAGAGATGAGATGACAGAGAGAGAGAGGGAGAAAGAGATGAGAGAGGGAGGGAGAAAGAGAGAGGAGAGGGAGAGAGGGAGAAAAGAGAGAGACAGAGAGAGAGAGATACCTGTTTAAAAGAAAATAGAAAAATGGCTCTTTGAGTGTTTAAGGTTGCAGACCCCTGAGTTAGGCAAACACCATGATCGTTAAGTGAACTTTGTGGTCATTAAGCGAACACTGTGGTTGTTAAACAAGTCAATTTTCCCCAATGGGCATTTTTAAATGGAAACCAGAAGGAATTGTTGGAAACTGGCAAAAAAACATAGAAAACCTCAGTCACATGACTGCGTGGGATGTTGTAACTGGTCATAAATATGTATGTGTGTGTGTGCATAGCTGTCAAAAGTTCAAAAACAGGTCAAGTAGCTCTGGGTAGGTCAGTCATAAATTTGAACAATTGCTAAGCAATAGGTCATTAAGCGAGGACCACTTGTATTTGGTTTGCCTTAAGGGTTCAGAGCTTATAAATAGAGGAAACACTTTGGTGGAAGCTGTCCAAATCTCCAGACATTCTCCTGGAGGAAAAAGAAGCAGTTCTGGGGCCTCAGCCACTTTGGGGAGCAGAGGAGACCGGGGTGGCCTTGCCAAATTCTCTGCCCCAGCAGCAGGCACTCTTCTCAGCTGGCCCTGCCCCTTTCCTATTACCTGCTCCGGATCCCCAAGGGACCGATGCCCCTGGCTATTAGCTGAGCAGCAGGATTTGCCCACCAACATTGGCCAGAAAGGGAGAGGAGGGGGATCAACCCCAACACTGTCAGAGTGGGGCTGTTTGAAGACCACCGGGGTCCCTTGCTACATCTGGGAGGAAAATTGGAAGGAAAGCGGGGGGGGGGTGCAGAGGTGCTCCGGCATTTCCTTCTTCTGGGTTTCTAGATTACTATTTGAGGAGATGATTTTATGGCCTGAACAGCCTGAACTACACACACACACACAGTCTACACACTTTTAAATATCACAAATATACATGCAGCCCGTATTGCTCATTCATTTTGTCATCCGTTTATTTTTTAACCAAAGCCACAGCCCACATCTCTCCCAGAGAGGGGCAGGGAGCTCTTAGGAGACCTTTGTCAAGCCAAACAGCTCACAATCGCTCAAGGAATTGGCTCAGCTGAGGGTCTCCCTCTGTTTCTGCTTGTTCGTTTGTATCCTGCCTTCATTATTTCTACAAACAACTCTAGGCAGCCAACATATCTAACACTCCTTCCTCCCATTTTCCACATCACAACAGCCCTGCGAGGAGGGTTGTGCTGAGAGGAAGTGATTGGCCGAAAGTCACCCAGCTGCCTTTCAAGCCTAAGGCAGAACTAGAACTCACAGCCTCCTGGCTTCTAGCCTGGTACCTCCGCCCACTAGACCAAATTAGTTCTGTGTTTAATATTTAAAGACTGTTGCTTTTTAAATTTTTTGGCTTGGCTAAAAGCTTGCTTGCAGGAAAGACTTTCACACACGCACCCATTCCCTACCTGGCCCAATACTTTGTAGGCTATGGCACTTGGCTTTGGGTCCCTTTTCCATAACCACAAGGGGGGCCGCGGCGGCAGAGCTGCCCCATCAGGTCACCAGCAGCGCCTCTTCCTTTCCAAACAAAAGCCCAAATCAGCCACCTCTGGGCACCTCTGACTCACAGGCAGAGCAGCCTCTGGAGACGGGCAGGGGCCACTAGAGCTGCAGGTCTGCTCCTCAGGAAAGGGGGAGGTGGTTTCCCCCCCAAATCTGCGCCTGGAGCCACCTCAGTAGCAAAGGGAATCCCCAAAGGCCAGCCCAGCAGCCTCAGCAACTGGAGGCCTCCTTGCTCCGCCTGCCCTTCTGCACAGTCCCAGATATCACCACCTGCTGTTCCCCCCTCCCACAGCGACACTGAACACCAGGCTCGGTAATACATCCCTCAGCCACCCACCCACCCAGTTCAAGGCTTCCCTCCTCTTCTCTGCCCTCTGGAATGGAGGGAGATGCCAGGGGGGTTGGCTCACCAGCTGTTTCAGGAGGCCAGACCTGAGCTTGTCGTGATGGGTCAGGGGCAGGAGGAGGCTTCTTCTGTTGGGGGGGAGGGATATTGCCCTGCTCTTGGCACCCACCACCCTTTGGCTGTGCTGCTTCTGCTCCTCCCAAAGCAGGTGGCTGGAGGGAATGCCCACTTCAGCCTCCAGGAAATTCACCCATCGAAGGGAGAAAGGCGCAAGCAGCAGAGGGGAACCAGACTAGCTCAGCCAGCTGGGGTCACTGGCCAGAAGGTTTTTTCACAGGCAGCCAATGGGGACACCCAAGCGACGAGGCCCGGGGAGTGAAGGCCATGCAACAGTTGGCACCGGACAGTGTTTTTACAGCAGTCTCAGTTGGGTGCTTTTAATATATCATGTATTATGCCTTATCTTTTGTTTACTACCCAGAGTTACACTGGCAGACAGCAGGCTACAAATGAAAGCAGTAAACCAACAGAGGGTACCTCTCTCCCGTCTCTGTCCAGCCTGTGGAGTCCAGTGTGCCAGGGGCCAAAGTCTCCAAAGCAGAACTGCCAATTGCTGCCAAGAACCCAGGCAGCTGCTCTCGTGCCAGCAGCCTCCAAGCCCTTTTCTGCAGGAAATACGCAGATAAATCTGAGGGTCTCCATCTGGGGGAGTCAAGCCATGCACAGCAGAAAAACTAAATTCTGCAAATATTTCTAACACCACTCTAGCGTCTTTTCAGACCATCCCCTTCCTGTGCAGGAAGTAAGAAACCTACCTCACCACCTCTGGAAGCCACCATATCTAGAGATGGGAGCGTCCCAAAGGAAATTTCCACAGCAAAGGCAGCATTTTAAAGACAGCATGCCTTCCTTTTGGGCTGCTGTTCCTCCATCTCAAGAGCAGAATCAAAACAGAGGCCAGTTCAGGCAACCCACCTCAGCAGAGTACCCAAACCACAGCTTATTGAAGAGTAGAAACTGTACTCTGGCAGACAATCATGGCCTCCAACCTTTCTTTGGCTGCTGGGCAGATTGCAAACATCCATTTACTGCCGGAGCTCTGCAGTTCAAAGGAGGCGGGGGTGTTTGCCCCATCACCCGGCCCCCTGAGCTGCCACCAGCCTTCCTAAAGATGCTCTCAGGCCCAGGGGGACATTATTGACTGTCATTAAATCCAGGCTTTTGGCGTACAAGCAAGCAAGAAGAACGAACTGACTTCTCACCCAGTGATCCCAGGGGATATTTTGCAATTATTTGCATAAACTAAAAAGTGGATTTTCTGATAAGGAAGGAGGCTGAAGGCCATGGCCATCATCTCTAACACCAGCCATACAACCGAAACAAAGATGGGCTCCTGGACCTGTGCCAACTGGAAAAGGGGCCCTGATCGGAGAAAAGAGGCGCCCCGGAGAAAGTCCTCCAAGCAGCAAGTGCCTGTCCCTCGAGGGCCCAGCCTGGGCCCTTCTCCTCTGCAGAGAGGCTTACCCAGAAGAGTAGCTGTGAAAATCCCATTCGGTCTCAGCTCCGCCTTTCCAAACAGAGCCAATGCTAGTTGTGTAGCCTCCTTGTGGAGAGTTAGGAACACATCAAAGAAATTCTGCACACAGCAACACGCAGGTAGGTCCCTGCCATCTGTTCATCTGCCCAGCCTTCCTGAGGAGTAAATGCCCCTCCTCCTAAGGCTTTCCCAGGCAGTTGGCTTCCGCTGCTCTTTTCTGCCCTGAAAGTGCCATGGAGTGCAGAATCATTCCAAGCCACCAGGACGCATCTGCCAAACTACCCAAGCTCCCCTGAAAGTGCCCGTCTGGACTCACCTCTTCTTTCCATTGCAAGAAAAGCCATCAAAGACTCCACTGGCCTTGGTGTGACCAGCAGGTGGGGACGGGGGCGGGGGGGGGGCAGTGTCTCTACTTAGGAATTCTACCTAAGCAAAACTGTCAGAGGGAAGACGGTGATGTTTCCACAGTTAGAGAGGGACCAGAAACTCCTCAGAGTGTGCCAAGGACTCCGCAGTAAGAGCTCTGGTTCACCTGCCCAAATCGCTCAGAATCCCTGCAATGGGGATGTGGCCAATTACATGTCCATGGCAGGAACAGTCCCCAGACCTCAAGAAAGTAGAATTTTAAAAAATCCAAGGTTGGTTTTTTTTTGGGGGGGGGGGGGTGGGTTTCCAAGGCAGGAGATCTACTGGGAAAAGCAACTCAAAACCGGGTGTGGGTGTGGGTGCAATGGTACAATTGGCACAACTGTTCCAGCGAGGGGGAAATCAAAGTCTACTGCAGGTCTGTGGCTGCCCAACCAAGAGCGCCCATCTCATGAGGGAAAGCAGAGCTTGGAATGAGCTGACTTGGGGAAAGGATCCCAGCTACCGACCAAAGAGCTTCCTCAGATGAAGCCAAAATCAAAGCAATGGCATCTGCTGCTAAAAGACAAGGTAGACCCCTCCCTGCTGGATTTAGCTCTGTTTCCTCCAGAAAAGAGGAACCCTGTTCCACCAATCTCTTCCGCAAAGAGCAGGAGGAAGGGGCAGGATTTAAGCCTGGTCACGGAACATAACTCTCCTTTTGAGTTTAAAAGGCAGAGATAAATGCATTGCATTCCAAAATAGTAAAGGAATTTGTCAATCATCTTGCGGAACCACCTTTGAGAAATCACAAAGAATGGATCGAAGGGGAACAAGTTTTGTTCTCCTCTTCAAAAGTGGGTGAGAAGGAAAACCGGGAAGCTGCAGATCTACCACAGGTCATAAACAGACTGAGATCCATGGCTGGCTTTAAAACTACAGAATGGTTCCACATCAAATTGAAATAGGATAAATGGAAATAATACAAAATTCTTCATTTAGGAAAAAAAGTCGAATGCACAGGTCTGGGGAAAGGGAATTGGCGTGTATGAAAAGACCATTAGAATGATAAATGAGAACAAGCTGAAGTGTGAAGTAATTCCCCAAACATAAACGTTTCATTCATCATCATCTCATTAGATTCATATCTGGCCAGTTTAGGTTATCACACTGTTATTTAGGTTCAGAGAAACTTCAGAGAGTTTCAGAGGAGAAAAATGAGGATGATCAGAAGAGATAAAGAGAAGTTAGCCTTCAGTAAAGATAACTAAGATAAGATGAAGAGAGCCCCTTTCAAGCATTTTAAGCTGTGTCACACAAAGATCTGATCTCCTTTTCATCCTAAGGACACAAACAAGTATCACAGGATCATAAAATTGGAAGTGACTTCAGAGGTTACAGAGTCCGACCTCTTGCTCAACACAGGATCTATGAAAGTCTCAGAAGACCTCCGGTGAAGACAACACTCTACTCACAAGGCAGCTCAGGAAATTTCTCCTAATGTCTCCTGCACTGCAGATTCTGCCTCTTAGTTCTGGACCTGCCCTCTGGATCAACAGAGAATATGTTTCCCACCCCCCACCGCACTTTCAGGCCCCTGATGGCTGCCATCGTATCTCCCCTCAAGCCTTCTCTTCTGAAGGCAGCTCCATTCCTGCTTCTCAGAGGACCTGACTTACTTCTTCAGAAGCCCATCTATGAGCTTGCTCTGGCTGCTCAATGTCCCAGGCAAAGGAACAAATATTTACTGCAACCCAGACTCTGCTTTGTTAGGACATACCAAACCTGCCTTTTTAGTGTGAAAGAACATGTTTTACAGGGCCTTAGATAGAGCCCTCTGGGCCTCCACTCTATCCTACTTTTAAAGCTGAAGCAGAGCCTTTAATGACCACCATTCAACCGACAGTGAGCACATCTAACAGTAGCATCACCTGAATATTAACCTTTTATTATAGAAGAGCTTTGTGGAATGTTTTCCTGGTGCCTGTTATTCCCACGGTTAATATTTCAAGACTTGTTCGTGACAAACTCAATCTGGCTCTCATGGACTGATTGACGCATTCCTATCCAAACAGTCACGAATGTCCAGTTAATCTGTGCGGAAGAGCTTTGAGCAGGAGAGGGGTCAGAGTGAGGCCTCCCCCTTCCCTCTTTGGAAGACAAGGACTACATTTAGTCTCTTCCTGGCTTCTGGAATCTCACCAGATCTCTGTGGAAGTTGCCCATCCAAGGACTAACCAACCTGAACCTGCTAAATTTCCGAGCCCAACTCAACTCAGGCAGCCTTAAACTATTAAAAGGGTTGCCTTGTTGTTCAACTGAGTAACAATAATGGGGCAGCCCCAAAGAAGGAATACTTAAATCAGCCATCAGTGTGGTAAGAAGGGGGAAAAAACACAACCAGGAGGGCATAATTCCTGCAGGGACTTGAAGAACTGGCTTTGAAAGGGACTGGAACCAATTTGCTTGGAAGAGACGCAGAATAACTAAAGTGATTTGTCAACCATCATCAGAGTTGAGCCGAGAGGCTTAGATCCCACCCCGGCAGACCAGGAAATTGGAAAAAGGAGATTGAGCCGGAAGGGGGAAAAGTTGCCAAACTATACCAGCTAAAAGCTCTCTGGCTTAAAAACAAAATCAGTGTGTTGCCTTCTGACATCTTCACTTCCCTCGGCACAACCTTCTCCCATCAACATTGGCCAGCCTGAGAAGATCCAGCAGGGTGGGCTCCCTCCACACCCCTTCTGTCAAGGGCTACCATCCACAGAGATTCTCGAAGGGAATCTTTTCAGGAATGCCCCCCACCCCAAATAGCTTGCTCCAGACTACTGAATGGCTCCACCTTCTTCACTTCAGAAGTCCATCAAATTGTGGCCCTTCCACCAGGCCACAGGCCCTGGAAATTGTTCCCTCTGAAGAAGAAAGCTGTTTTAATGTCTGGCACACTGAGTGTGGTGTTCCTATTTTTTAGTTTCTTTTCTTATTGATTTACTTCAGGGTTATTACTTACATTTATTCTAAATCTTAATTTAGAAAAATGGGCAATTGTAAGAATCCACTATGACTGAAGTGACTTAGAAGCAGATAGATGGGTAGCTAGAGCTGTAATCCGGCCTCTGCCTCTCTTCTCCTGAGGCTTTCTTTCTGAGAGAAAAGCAACTGACACATTTTAACTCCATCACGTATGTCACAGTCTCCATGAATCCAACATGCTCGGATTCATGTGCATCTCCTGTGATTTACAGGTGTGTTATACTTGTGTCAAAGTCAGATTCCAAGAAACAGTCTGATGGATCTTCCTCCATCCCCCATGCATTAAGAGGAGATCCCTAAATCCAACAGCACTTGGATCAACCAAGAAGGTCATTTAAAGCATATTTGAGGATACCACAAATCTACACTGAGCTACTGCCGAACCTTAACTATAGATAGTCCTTGAATTATGGCCACAATAAAGTCTAAAATTTCTGTTGCTAAGTGAGACATTTGTTAAGTGAATTTTGCTCCATTTTACAACCTTTCCTAACACAGTTGTTAAGTGAATTACTGTAGTTGTTAAGTTAGTAACATGGTTGTTAGCTTCCCCATTGACTCTGCTTGCCAGAAAATCACAAAAGGGGATCCCATGATCCCAGGACACTGCGACCGTCATACTTATCAGTGCCAATTTTGATCATTGATCATGGGGATGCTGCAACGGTCATAGGTGATGGAAATGGCCATGTCACTTTTTTCAGTCCCACTGTAACTTAGAATGGTCACTACTGGGACACTGTGGGTAAAGGACTTAAGGAACGCAGGAGGAGAAGGAAGGTATTTGTTTTGCGTGTGTTTCCAAAGTACACAATGAGTAAAGGAGCTACAAATGGATCAGCCCAACACTTGTGCAACACTGATAAGATCCAGCAGGGCACTTAATATTAACTCAGGCTAAGAGAAGTCCGTCGCCCGATGGACTGCAGGTGGCCTGGAGTACCCCAGCCCTTCAGCCATGCCTCTGTGGCCCCCTCCCCTCAGGTTCTTTTTTCTTCCAGCTGAGATTCTTCCTCCAGACCTGGGGGGCAGGGGGGGCAGGATAGGAAATGGGGGGGAGGCAACGCAGCAGATTTGTTGAGGTAGAAGTGGCTCTTTCTGGCCGCTACTCCTGACACCGGCCAGAAAATTAACCACGGGTTTGTCTTATAAATTGTTTCAACTCCTACCCTCAAAACGAGGCTATAGAGCACTGCACACCAGAACAACTAGACACAAGGACAGTTTTTTCCCAAATGCCATCACTCTGCTAAACTACTAATTCCCACAACACTGTCAAATTATTTACTGTGTAATACTATTATTCTTCTCATCCTTCCTAGTACCTATCTCTTCCCACTTATGACTATAACCATGTTGCTTGTATCTTTACAATTTATATTATTTGTTTCCTAGTACGATTTGGTTATTAGTAACCTATGACTAAGTGCTGTATCTTATGATTCTTGATGAATGTATTTTATTTTTCTTTATGTACACTGAGAGCATATGCATCAAAGAAAAATTCCGTGTGTGTCAATCACACTTAAAGAATTCTATTCTATTCTATTCTAAAATTAACCACGGGTTTGTCACCCCATGTAACCCCGAAAATCAGCCAAACCAATGACTTATGCTTTAAATAAATGAAATTAAAACAAGCCATGTTTTCAGATGGATTCTGTCTTATCGTTGTCAGTTTGGGCAAGGCAACTGGAACCACAGCATGGCTTAGGATGTCATGTGGACTTGCCCGTGTTGAAAACACGAGAGTCAACATTGGACATTTTGGAAGAGAACAAAATAGCCTTCAATTCTAAAGCTGACCTTTAACTGTTCTTCTACTCTGCAGGCCTTCTAACAGAAGAGCAGCTGCAAGCACCCAATGAAGCCTGAGGGATGCCTTGGCACCGATGCCTCCATCCTGCCTGTGATGTTGCCCATCGCTCCCCTCTCCCTGCAATGCCCCCAAGGACACACCTTTCTTCCAGGAAGTGTTCCTCTTCTGGCACACTCAGCAAAGGGGCCCGAACCCCAGGGTTCTCTGCAAGGCAGCCAAATGATCCAGTCTCAAAGAAGCAGGAATGTGGCCTGTAGAGGGAAGGGGGAAAGGGACAATTGGTCATCCATCCTCCTTCCAAACTCTTCTGAAAGGAGCTGCTAAAGGGGGCGGTTTCCAGCAGCCACACATCCTCTGGGGCAAATCCTGTCTCCCAATTCAGCTGGGGACAAGCCTGAAGGTGAAGTTTACAGGTCTTTCTTCAGCTTGAGAACTGACACTCATCCCAAGACTTGGAAGGCCCACTGCCTTTTCAGCACTGTCTCATCTCAGAGCAGAGGGGCACAACTGAGGATTCAAAATACCAGTTGACTATTTCCTAAGAAAACCCAATTCCAATTAAATTTACATGTGACATTCTCCAGCACCTTACCCCAAGAGCAAGAATAGATCGGAAGAAGTTGTACTCTCCTAAACTACAAGCTTTTGGGGAACAGGCGTCACTGGCAAACACAGAAAGGGTCAGGGTGGGATGTAGTCTGGACTCCCAGGAAGGAGGGGCTGCATTCCAGAGGACCAAGAGAGGTTTATAGCATTGGATCTAATCATTGAAAGAGGGTCCAGATGGCTCCTCCCTAGACGTTGGGCAACTTTAACAACGCAAGTAGCTGCTTTAGTTTGGCAAGGGTTGTGTCTATGAAATGTGAGGAACAATAAAGGAAGGGGTTCAGAAATAAACTTTTTTTTTTAATTTGATTTATATGCCGCCCTTCTCCGGAGACTCAGGGCAGCTTACAATGTGCTCAGCAATAGCCTTCATCCTTTTTTATATTTATACAAAGTCAGCTTATTGCCCCCACAAACTGGGTCCTCAATTTACCTACCTTAGAAAGGATGGAAGGCTGAGTCAACCTTGAGCCTTGGCGAGATTCGAACCTGCAGTAATTGCAGGCAGCTGGTCTTAATAACCAGCTTAATAACAGGGTGCCTTAGACCACTGTCCTACCAAGGCTCTGTGTTTCTCTTGGTTTTTGGAGCCTGCCACAAAAATCAATTCAGCCGAAACTGCAAAGCCCTCCTCGGTCTTGCTCTCCATTTCATTTTCCAGATGAGCTGATGCTGCGTAACTGGAACAAGCTGGTTGACGGGTAAAGAAAGTGGGAGCCTTTAGCCAGTTTCGGCCTCATTAGGCGGGGGGTGGGGGGAGGACAGAAATCCCCATGTTAATCACAAGAGAGTTGGAAGTGCTCAGTGGTAACATACCGGAAGAATCGGTAAAAGTTAAATGGAGAGATGTACAAAAACAGGAGCTACCTTCAATTACTAAGAGATGCACTGGCAAGTACTAAAAGCTACAGAAAGTTAAAAAGAAACTAAAAGCTCAAAAGGAAGTTGGGCTTGGAAAGGAGGCCACAATAAAAGGTGACCGGGGGGGGGGGGGGGGGAGGGAAGGGGGGGAGTATCAGTAAGAACAGAAACAAAATGCGACAATCACATTTGCAGGCAACCAAGTCAAGATTCCGGAGGATCTTGAGAAACTGGGACACCAGGCCTGGACACCTTGAACTGAGTGGGGTGCTGCTGAGCAACCAGCAGGTCAGCGTCTGCTCCCCCACCTCCTACCACCCAAGAGAAAAGGGGGGGCTGCGGTCAGAGATCTCCGTGGGGACTCCCCTGGGCACAAGACGGTTATGCTGCCTCCGAGGGCCAGCAACTTGTGGGAGCGAGGTGGTGGCTTTGGGCTGAAGAGACCCAGGTCATCCTTACAGTATTTCCTAGAGGCCACGCAGAGGGCCAAGAAGGGGGTGGAGGTGGTTTCCCTGGAGCATCATCTCCCCCAAAGCAAACCATGCTCCGAGAAACCCTTTAGCCTGCATTCTGAGTACTGGGTGAGTGCCGAAGGGGAGCCAAGCCAGGATCTGTAAATATTCTGCGGACCAAAAAATATCCTTCAGAAGGCAAACAAAGGAAGAAACCTGCTAAGTAAACAAAGGGGAGGAGAGGGGGGAGAAGAGAGCTAAATCAGTTCCCTTCCTTTGTCAAAGAAACTTGAAAAGCAAGTTGGTAACTGGAACCAGGGCAAACCTCCTTGAAAAGGGCCAAGGGGTGCCATGTTCCCGTTTCAGGCAACGAGCAGCACATCACCGGCAAAGACCCCAATCCCAACTTCGTGGCTGGTTATAACGGAGCCAAGGGGGATATCGGGGTAGTCCTCTCCTACATCCGCCTGACCAGCTGACCAGGGCAGAGGGGGCTCTCTACCCAGCAAAGCCAGGTACACAAAATGCCTCTGAACCTGGAGACTGCAAAACTATTTTCCTCCCAACCCCACACCTTTTCCCCTCTTCTTCAAAACTTGCCCCACATATGAACAAAGCCACTGCATGGCCACCTCCTTCAGAATTTCTCTCCATGAATCTACATCGGTCACTTTGCATTTCATCCTTGCTAAAATGTTCCAGGTTCACCATTTGTTGAGTTGGTCAATGACTTCAGTCTTCAAGGGGAAAGAAGTTACACCCCCACCACCATTCCCCAGATCAACTCTTGCATGCACAGAGACCAGAGGTGGCCGCAAAGTAAAAACCAGACGGCCATCTGCCTGGGAGGGTTAAATTGGGATTCCTGCCAACAGGCTGGCCTGAGGGCCCAGGTGGCCTCTTTCCACTCTAGCAATCTGCAAATGGGAGCCCCCACTAGGCACAGGAAGAAGCAATCGGGGCCCATAGCAGTTCTGGCAAGAACAAGGGGGACCCAGAGGGATCACCAGGGGGGCCTGGGTGGGCCTGGAGACCAAGAAGCATCGGGCACTTTCTTCTGTCTTTGGAGGAGAACCTGAAGCACTGATCAAAAGACACCCCAGAAGACAACAAAGGAGATGACCAGCACTGGCTGTTAAAAACAGGGATGGCTCTGACCCGGGAGGGGGGGGGGCACAGCTGGACTCAAGCTGGGTCTGAAGAAGACGGGGGAGCTTGACGGGGGGGCAGAGGGCAGTGCTACTTTTTCTGCTTCATACTGCAAGCAGGTGCCCGTTGGGAGTTTTCTGGCTCAGTCAGAGGGAGCCCCCTCCCTTTCCCTTCTGTTCAGGCTCACCCTCTAATCTTACACAGACACACGCACGCACACACAGAGGGCTGCCATGTTCCCTCTTATCAGCAGGAGCACACAAAGGCTCCTCTGGGCGCTCAGCTTCCCTCCCAACAGACTTTCTCCCTTGCAAGGTTTCCATTATCAGCTGCCCAGCCAAATCAAAGCTGTAACTCCCTCTGCCCGTCTTCTCCTTGGTTGGACTCAGGGAGGGGGGAATTCACGGGACACAAAAGAAACAAAAAGGGGCCCCGAGTTAGGCACATATTTACTTACAAAATGGAAAGCTTGTCCATCTGGTACAGGAGGCTCAAAATGCTATAAAATGCCCAGAAATACAGGTAGTTCTTGACTTACAACCATTCATTTAGTGACCAAAGTTACAAACGCACTAAAGTAACTTACGACTGGTCCTCGCGCTTACAACCAACACAGCATCTTTGTGGTCACCAGATCGAAATTTGGGTGCTTGGCAACCTTCCCAGCCAGCTTCCAGCAAGCCAAGTCAATGGGGGAAGCTGGATTCATTTAATGACTGCAATGATTGGCTTAATAACTGTGGCAAAAAACAGAAAATCGGGTGTGGCTCATTTAACAGCTGTCAATTAATAACAGAAATTCTGGCCTCCAGGTCCTGCCAATCTTACTCAACTTTCCGAAGGGAGCAGCCAGCTGTGCTCGACGAGTGGGAAAGGAAAAGAGCCAGGAGGCTGCCCTGAAGATCAACTGAGCCAGCAGTGGCCCATAAGGGAGACAGCCTGTTATTTATTGACACCCTTTTGTAGGCCATCCAACTCCCAGGGACTCCAGGCAGGTGAAGAAAAAGAGCAAGTGCTCCCAAGCAGCCCCAACTCCTCCCTGATGGCGAGTGAGGGAGTCACTCCCCTCAAGGGGAAGCTGCCCCACTGCAACACCCCATTCAGAATCAGGGCCTGTCTCCGCCCTTCAGCTCAGTCTCCCTCCTGATCTTGGGAGGAAGGAGGCACCCAAATCCCCAACAAAGGCTCCCAAAATAACTGATCCCCGAGTAGGAGCCAGGGGGTGGGGGGGTGTCTGTTGCCAGCACCTCAGCGGTGATGCAAAGAAGGACATCCACCCCACCCCACTTACGGTATCTCCCACTGATCCAAACTACTTCCAACCTAGAAATAAGCCTGAAATTGAAAGACATGGGTGCACAATAAGTAAAATACACCGGTATTAAATGCTGTCCTTCAAATTAAAGATTCTTCTACAACACCCTTTTAAATCACAAGTAATTGAATCTTCAACAGTTTAACAGTTGTTAACAGCACAAACAGTAAATCCGTTCTCAGGCCCTTCGCTCAAGCTCACAAAACATCCTGCTTTTTAATAAAAGTTGTGACTCAAAGGTGCTTCAGACTCCCAACTTGTGGCCTCCAGAGGCAGCTCCCTAACAAGCTCTCTTCCTCCTTCGGTGCCTATTCGAGACAGCTGCTCTCGGAGACTTCGGAATCGCCAGCTGCAAGGCACACACACACACACACACACACACACACACACACAACCACCAGCTCAAGAATCCCCACATTCTAGGGCAGCATAAACCGAACACCTATTTTTCAAGCTGGACAGTCTCTGCGTAACCATCAGGAGCTTCTCTAAAAAAAGCTCCTGAAAGAAACACAGGAGATAAATCGCATTAGCCCACTAATGACTGAGTAAGGACCGTTGCGCTCCCTTCTATTGAGAAAAGGATGGTGGTGGGGAACTAGGGAGCCATTGTGGATGGCCTGGAAGCTTTCAACTGAGCTGAGGCAAATGGGGCTGAAATGAAGAGAGGGGCGATCAGAACAGAATAACAAAGCAAGAAGGGACCTTGGAGGTCTAGTCCAGCCCCCTGCTCAAGCAGGAGTCCCTATACCATTCCAGACAAGTGACTATCCAGTCTCTTCTTAAAAACCTCCAGTGATGGAGCATCCACAACTTCTGGTGGCAAGCCGTTCCACTGGTTAATTGTCCTCCCTGTTAGGAAGTTTTTCCTTAATTCCAGGTTGCTTCTCTCCTTGATTAGTTTCCATCCATTGCGTCTTGTCTTGCTTTCTGGTGCTTTGGAAAATAGGTTGACCCAGTGGTGGGTTTCTACCAGTTCGCCCAGATTTGGGTGAACCAGTAGTGGCGGTGGTGGGCAGCTTCGCCCACCCGCACGGAGATCAACACGGACATTCTGCGCATGTACAGAAGGTTCTGTGCATTCGCAGAAGCGCCACGCGTGAGCGAAGCAAGCACACATGTGCTCACAGTTCCGAAGCAGTACCGAAGACAAGTGGAACCCACTACTGGGTTGACCCCCACTTCTTTGTGGCAGCCCCTCAAATATTGGAAGGCGGCTATCATGTCACCCCTTGTCCTTTTCACTAGACATTCCAGCAAACATTCTTTATATGTTTTAGCCTCCAGCCCTCTAACAGCCTAGTCTTTGTTGCTCTTCTCCGCACTCTTTCTAAAGGTCCCAACATCTTTTTTTTATAACCTCACCAAGGAAGTAAGAAGCTAATTGTTCGGAAGCAGTTTAGGAATGCCCCAGACATTAGGGGCCTGGCTAAACAGGAGGGGCTGCCCACCTGCCTGCTTTGTTGGCTGCCTTACTGTGACCAGAGCAGCAAAGGATGGGAGAAGGGCAATGTCAGACTGCGGTGCTATCTCAAAATTAAATGAATTTCCAAACTGCCAATCTTTAAGGAAATCTTTCTTTAATTGAGCTCAGCCACCGGATCAGGACAAGACTGACCTTTTGCCTCCCAATCCCTCCCTTTCCGATCCCCAAATCTCTGCTTCTCATTGGCTGTCTTCCAAATCATTCTTCAGACTTCTTTTCCTCGTCATTTCCCAGGAATGTGCCCCCTCCCCTCATTTCCACGACAACCGGGCTTCAAAGGGATTTAGCAGGCAAAAGTTTCAGAGTTTATCTCTCGCTCTCCTCTGCTCTCTCTATGCCAGCGTTGAAACGCTGACAGGCAAGTGATGTCCCTGTCCTCCCAGAGGAAGAAAGAGGATCCAGGTTAGTCAGACAAATCGAGCTGAGATACTAGGCAAACCTATTTTTACAATCTTACCTAATTGATCCTCTCAAGTATGTGTGAGGAGGCTAATGCACATTTAAGAGATGAAGGGAGCAATGGCCTCCTAGGATGCAAGCAAGGCTCAGCTCAGTCAGCAGCCAGATCAGCTCCCTCGCCTGGAATGAACCCTTGGAAGGCCCTTGGGCGGGGTGCTCGGCTGGTTTCGGTTTTTGTTTTCTTGGACAAAAAACAAAAATAGAGATGCTGTGTTCAACAGCCAAACAAACCTGAAGATGCCGTGTAACAGCCAAAAAACAAAACTAATATGCTGTGTTCAACAGCCAAACAAAGGGCATGCTGGGTAATGGCCAAAAAATAAAAATATGTTATATTTAATAGCTAAAACAAAGGATTATGCTGTGATTAACAGTCAAGAAATAGAAATGATTGGTTTAACATCAAAGATAATAAAAAGAGGTGGGATGATCAAAACAAGGAGGTGCATGTTGAGAGTGACAGTTAAGATAAAATGTATAAGTTAGATTTAATAATTAAATAATTAATGAATGTTCAATGTCCAATATAATTGTATGATTTATATTGTCAAAATATCCGTCTAAGCAAATGAAAGAGAAAAATGAATTGTTAACTGGATAGAATTTAAGATTTAAGTAACGGGTTTTGGGGGTTAATGGTAGAGTTATATAGATAGATTTGAGGGAAATATCCGTTTAAAATATTGAGTTGTGTTAATTGAAAATAAGATTTGTTAATTATTTGTTTCAATTTGTGACCGGAGTAAAAGCTTCGTTTTGAAAAGATGTGTCCTATTTTTATTTACTTTTTTTGTTTTAAAAAATAATAAAAAAAAATTATCAACGAACAAATAGATCTAATACCAGAATTATTCTTATTAGATACATTAAGGAGAAATTATAATTAAAAAACTCAGTATATCATATTACACATAATAACAGCAGCTAGAATCATCTACGCACAGTACTGGAAAAACGATAGTACTCCCTCTGATGAAATGGTGATAAAAAAAGTGTTAGAATGTGCAGAGATGGACAGGCTAACAATGGAAATAAAGAGATGAAACGGAATACTATTTGATTTGTGACACATGGTATAACTGGTTAGAGAATAGAAGCAAAAAATAAGAATAAATGTAAAAGTAAATTAAGATGTGACAATAAAGGGTTATATATATAGGTATGTAATTGCAATATTAATGCATTGTGTAGAATAGATATGTACACAAAAGGAAAGAAGAATAATGAAAATAATTTGCATGTACTTAGAAGATATACTGATACCAGAGAGCTGTAAAGATTGAAATTGTGATATAAAATGAAGAAAACTGTTCAATAAAAACTATTTTTTAAAAAATGCAGCTGCATCTCCTACTCAGCCAGCCATAGGCTACATTGCAAACAAATGCAAGAAGTCAGAATATGCCTTTTCCTGCAGTGCACTGTGGCCAGTCCAATCTATATGTTCCCAATGAGATCCAACTGGATCAGCCATGCTCTGTTTTGCCTTCCTAACCCTCATCTCATTTCAGGACTTGGCCTAAAATACCTCCATCCAGGTCCCTTCCTTCAAACACCCATCAGCCAGCTGAGCTGAACTTTGATCCCCGCCTAAAACAATGAAGAATTGTGGTGCCACTTTCCCCAAGATCCCCTACACACGCACACCCAAATCTTGTTCCAATAAGCATCACATGCTCCCTTTGAAAGTCCTCTTGTTTCAATAGTCAGGGCTAAATCCCTGGCAAGCAATCAACAAACTGGCAGCCAGAGACTGAGGGAAGGGGTGCCACCCGAGGACTCCTAACTGAGGCTCAATGAGAGGTTGGCAGAAATGTTGCCCTTTATGATGGGAGGGGGGAGGACCCACACCTCTTGGTTGGCTATGGGGCATTCTTAGCAAAGAATGAAAACTCTCCCATGGCAAACCCTCCTTATGCTGAGACTCTGGCAAAGATCCCCCATTCTTTTGATTGTCAAAAATAGAGGCCAAGAGGGACAATTAACCCTTCACAGCAATGGAGGGAAAGAATGAGGCAGCCGCGGAGCCAGAATTCTCCAGGAGATTTTCAATTAGATTACATTAGACTGGAAACATTCACCGTGCTGATGAGAAACACAGGTACCTACCTGCCTCTTCTTTGAGTCTTTCATTGGTCACCAGAAAGAAAAGCATGAAAGCTTGTAACATTATTTGTAACAATCCTCAAGAAGCAGAACTGTAGCATCCTATCACTCTAAGAGACACAAGCCCACACTTGCTTTGCCCTCCTTCGGACACATCCTGCACACACTCCTGCAGAGGCAAGAGTTTTTTTTTCTCCTTTATTCTTCAGCCTGTTGAGTAACCCAGGAGGAGGCTGTGTTGCCCCGCACTGCACACGCTCTCCTGGAGGGTCCTTGGGGAGGACCCAAACTCAGCTCCCCACCTTCCCCTGGAAATGCCGTTTTCTCACCAGTTTGGGCTTGGAAGCCAGGAAGGGAAGGATCCTCTCAGAAGTCTGGTTAACAGGCTTCATGCAGAGACTTGAGGGAGTCTGTGAAGGAATTTCCTGTGGAGGTGGGAGGAGGTTCTACACCACAATGCCCTGCAGCAGGGAAAACCAGGTGCAAACTGACAAAAAAGATCCCCTCTTTCTGCTCCAAGAACCGGTAACACATAACCCCTTGTCAACCCAACAGCACCCCAAAAAACCACCATCCTAATTATAGCAGTTGGAAACAAAAGGATCTGAAATAGCAGGAAAATTAGATCTTGATGTTTGAAACAACACAGGAAGTCGGCTAATATCAAGGAAATTCAACATTTATTGCAAAAATTTTCTTGCAGCAACCTAAAAGAAGATTCTGCACATGGATATCAACAGATAGATAACATCAAGTATACTCCACCAACTAAGATGGAGAAATTGTTAACAAAAACAGGAGCTGGTGCTGCATCCCCGGCCTTCCAAAACAATATTCCATTAGATTACACAGCAATGATAAAGGTTTAATAGATGTTATAGAGTGCCTGAAGATCTCATGCACGAAATTCATGATGCTATTAAGATGAGGCAAACAAAAATATGATGAAATAAAGAAAGCCAAGTGAAACAGCTGTCCACTAAAAGGGAGGCAGAAAGCAAAACCCAACAGAGAACAGCAAGAGAGAATCTAAATATACGGTACAGAAGAAGTCTGCAAAAAATCAATGATAGGTACAAAGGTTGCATCACCAAAACAGATCCAGTTAAACAGTGAAGTGGGCCTTAGAAAATACTGCTAAGGACAAAGTTGTAGTTGAGAAATACCAACTGAACCACTTCATGATAAGGCAGTTAAAACGATTTGTTAGTACTGAATTTAAAATCCCTCACCTAAAATGTACAGCGCTAAAAAAATGTCCCAAACCACTAAACAACTCTATATAGCACAGGGTAGCAAAACAGTGTCCATTTGCCATTCAGACTTAAAGGACAGGTGGAATGAAAAGGGCCAGATGTACTAGCTGGATGCAGAAGAGGCTCCTGAAACCCCAGGGCTGACATCCAGTGGTCCCCAAATGCCCCCCCCCCTTTGGCTTCAGATTTTGGATTTTGGACCCTTTGCACGCAATCCGTTGGGAAGAGTCCTGGAAGGGCAGGAGCCCCCCCCCCCCCCCCCCCCGCTCTGCCCACTTATTGGCCAAGGTGGCAGGAACTCTGGAGTCACTTAGCATGCAGAGGAGGCCCAGAGGAAAGGCCGGTCTGGAAACAACAGAAACGGGACTAAAATCGCCGGGAGGACCGTCAGCAGCCCCAGGAGACCCCAGAGGGGCGAGGGGCACCCAGAGGCCTCCAGGGATCTCGGAGAGGGAGAAGCCCCCCGCCGGTCCTCCTGGATCTTCTGCACGGAAGCCCTCCTCTCACCCCCCCCGACCCTCCCATCCCTCGGGGGGCTTTTGACGGGGCTGGGCTCCACATCCCTCTCGGCGTCTCTCGGCCAGCGCCACCGGGGCTCCCGGGCGGAGGGGCCACAGCCGGTGGGAGGGGGGGCGAGGCCGGGACAGGCCCGGGAGCCCCTCAGCCTCGCCCGGCTCCGCTCTCGGGACATTCGGAGCCCAGGACGAGGCGGGGCCGCTCCCTCCTCACTCACCGGGCCCGCGGCCTTCCCCGCTCTGCCGACGCGCGTCCCGGGCTCTCCCTGGCAAGAAGGAAGCCGGCCGGCCCGCGGCAGAGCGGACGGAGCTGACTTCTCGGGCCGCGCGAACCGGGCAAGGCGAGAGACCTCATGAAGGAACGGCGGGGCGTGACGCTTCGGCCGGCCACGGTGACGTCACCAGGGACGCTCGCGCCGCTCACCTCGGCTCGCCTGCGCTCCGGTCCCTCGCGCCGCCAGCTCCGCTTCCTCGCAGCCGGACCCTGCTCGCTCCCGATTGGCCGCTCCCGCGACCCTCCCGCTTCTCACTGGCCTCCGCTGAAGACGCCCCTTTTCTTTCCTCTGTGGCCACGCCTCCCCGCCTCCGCCTCTCCCCTGTCACTCAGCCACACTTTCAAGCCTGGCGCCTTCGAGCAGATCGCTCCGCCCACCTTTCGGAATTACGTCTTCTCGTTGGCTGCTTGTCTCGCCGGGTGTAAGCTCCTAGTGGTTTCTCTTTACGCCAGTCCTCACACCCAGCTCTGTAGCCGCAGCTATTGGCCGGGCGGTCCCACCTCGTCGCTTCTATTGAATCGTTTCTCAAAGGTTGGTTTGTTCCGCCCCGCGCAGAAGGGAGACGGAAAAAATCTCCCGGTCTCTGATTGGCTGCTGGTGGGAGGGGGCGTTCCCTAGAAGGCTCCTGCACGTGGCGCACAGCTGGCCGTCCGCCTCCCCTTGCTGTTTCTGCCGCCGCCAGCCGAGCGGCTCGGACGGTCCTTCCGCGCTGACCGTTTCGGAAGCGCCGCTGAGCCACTGGACGGAGGGGGCGGCCTTGAGCCCATCTTGGCTGATCCCTCTATTCATTCTGAAAGTATTTGGCCAGCCAGAGAAATAAGAAGAATAATAAATTCGATTTTATTTTATTTTATTTTTCAATTTATATACCGCCCTTCTCCCTAAGGACTCAGGGCGGTGCACAGCCAGAATTAAGAACATGAACTACAAATATTAAGAACAATTAAAATATATATAAATTTGGCCCAAAAATTTAAAAATCACAAACCAATTAAAACATTTAAAAAATTCTTCTTAAGCCAGCCCGGCTTGATGGAAAAAGTGGGTTTTAAGGGCACGGCGGAAGGCAGTGAGGTCTTGGATTCTCCTTATCTCTGATTGACTTAGTTCATGCTTGGATGGGAGACCATGAGAAAATCCCACGCCAGGCGGCCGCCAAGGGAGCCATTTTTGGAATGCTGCCAAAAAAGCAACGAAATCCCTTACCTTTAGGAAGATATTCTCCAGCCTTTTGAGTCAATTACAACACGCCTAATCTGCTTACACAAATGTTTTTTAAAGATTTCTGAATAACGTTTGAAGTTGCCTTTTCTCCTTTTATTATTATTTTATTATTACATTTTTATCCCATCTTTACTACTTTATAAATAACTCAAGTGGCAAACATACACAATGTTCCTTCCTCCTCCTATTTTCTCAAGAACTGGCGAGGTGGGTTGGGGACTGAGAAAGAGGCCCTGGCCCAAAATCTCCCAGGTGGCTTCCATGCCTAAGGCCGAACTAGAACTCACCATCTCCTGGTTTCTCCTTGACCCCGGGGTGAAATGTAAAATCTGTTACTACCGGTTCTGTGGGCGTGGCTTGGTGGGGGTGGGCGTGGTCAACTTTTTTTTTTTTTTAACTTTTCAAAGCATTTTTTCTAATGCTTTGAAAAGCCTCTCTGCCGATCAGGAACTCAGCTGGGATCGTCAGAGACTTTTCAAAGCATTTTTTTTACCACCTCCTGGGCCAAGAGGTTGCAGAAAAAAATGCTTTGAAAAGCCTCTGATGATCCCAGCTGAGCCGCGCGATCATCAGAGGCTTTTTTTTTTTTTACTTTTAAAAGCATTTTTTCATCGGAAGAGGTTGTAGAAAAAATGCTTTTAAAAGTAAAAAAAAAAAAGCCTCTGATGATCGGGTGGCTCAGCTGGGCATTGGGGGCGGGGGGGGGGGCGCAGGGATTTTTGTTACCGGTTCTCCGAACCGCCCACCGCCATCGCTACCGGATCGGGCGATCCCATCCGAACCGGGAGCATTTCACCCCTGCCTTGACCATACACCAAATTGGCTCGTCAAACTACTATTTTGATGCCTTTCTGTTCATAATGGCTCGCAGCTTAAACATAAAAAACCCCGCCGGCCAGTAAAAAGCGCTATCGGCTGTGCCGGGACCATTAGCCCACGACCCCAACTGGTCCCTCCCAGAGCCCGGCCGCTCCAGCTTCGCCTCGCACCGGCAGCGGCTTTCCCCCAGACACACGCGGGACTTTCCACCAGGGGACGCCAGAGTCGCGCGGGTGCCGCTTGCCTGCCCCCCACCCCCAGTCCCCGGTCTCCGCGGGGAGCGATCCCCAGCTGAAGCCTGCATAGCCGCTCCCGGCCGCTGCAGCCGCCAGACTGGGAAGACTAAGGGAGGCCTGAGCGGGACAAAGGAAACGGCGCTGTATTTCCCGGCCACTGTAGCATCAGAGAGAGGCCAGTGGAGGAAGGAGCCGGAGATGCGGAGTCTCTGGGGGGGAAAGGGCTCCGCAGCCCAAGCGCACCGCTCCTCCTCCCAGTCCCCGCAGGGACTCAGGCCGCCCTGTGCCGCTCACTTAGACCGGGAAGTATTCCGCCTTCCAGGAGACTCATCGCTTCCTCGGCCGCCTGGCCTGCCCTAGTCCCGCCGCCCACGCTGCTTTCGCCCTCTGACTGGGGTGAGGGGTGAGAGGGCCCCCTCGTCTCTGAGTAGCCGTTGGACCTCGGCCTCCGGGAGGTTAATCCAGCGTCCTTCTGGCTGTGCTAGGGGCTGCAGGAGCAGCTTTGGCCTTAAGGCTCTGCTCCAGAGAGTCACCACACCGCTGAGGCCAAATTCTACCTGGCTTCCTAAGATCCATCATCCCCTTCCTGAAGAAGGGTGCGGTATCTGCCGTGGGAAGCAGGGAGAGGCCCCCAAGCCCTTTGCTCCCTGCCTGGGGACGTGTCTGTAGGGCCTGTCTTGACCTTTCTACCCCGTCTGAGGGGCAGCTGATAAAAGGGCTGTTGAGAAAGTCCAAAGAGTTCAAGTCTGCAAAAGTCACTCCTCCTCTCCACCTCAAGGAATCGTGCCACATAGGGGGAGGAAAAAGCTCTGGCTGAGCAGAGCGACTTGACTCTTCGTCCTGCAGCCAGCCAGCCAGGCCCCAAACCCCCATGACTAAGCACACAGGCTTCCGGAGGGCCTGCTCGCTGAGGGTGCCCAAGGCCCCAGGGCTCCTGGATCGTGTCCATGGAAGCTCCTATGGCTCCTTGGAGGAGGCTCCTCTCCCCTGGGAAGCCGAGGAGGCTCCTTGGAGGGCGGAGGGCAGCCTGGGCCACAGCCAGGAAGGGGCTTCCCAGGAAGGAGCCAGGAAGAAGGGCAGCTGCAGACACCAAGCCCTGAGCCTGAAGGGGCAGGACATGAAGGACGAAGAGGCCACCCGGGCAGGTGAAGCCAGTGACGGGCAGCTGCTCATTGGGCAGGCTCATGGCAAAGCCCAAGCCAGCAACAGGGTGAAGCGATGCCAAAAGGTAAGGGGAGGAGAGTTCAGCCATTTTGGGGGGGAGGCAGATTGCTGCCAAAAGGAGTCTGTCCTCCCCAGAGATTTTTCAACCAGGACAAGACTGAGCTCCCAAGAGAGCCTCACCAGGCCTGCTAGAAAGCTGGTAAACCCGTCCATCATTGGCTTGCCAGATGAGCGGACCCGGTAATGCAGGACAGAAAAATCCGCTGCAGCCCAAAGGCCTCTCTTCTTGCGCCTCAGAGTTGCCACGCAGTGGCAAGGAACAAGACCCTCTCCCTTCTGCCTCCCCACAGAAGCAGGAGGGCTCCCCACTTTGCACGAGTTCCAATCATCCCTGGAACTGATCACTTTGAGAGAGGGTCCCCGTCCTTCCATCTTAGTTTTGTGGCCTCGCTTTGCACAGGTATGGAAGCTGCTCTGGAGCTGCTAAAGCTGAATTGAGGCTTAGCTGGCTGCCATTCTGGCAGGCAAGGGACACACGCACACCTTCCCCTGCTTTTCCTGCTGTGTTCCTCCCATAGGATGGCCTGATCACCTACCTGCTTGGACACAACTCCTCCGCCCCCTTTCATCTTTTCCGAAGGTCTGTGACTTTTTCTCTGGGTGTCCATCTGGGCCGCGGAGCATGTGACACTTGGTGGTATTTTCTACCTTCCCATGAGGAAGGCAAAAACAAGCTGGAGGGGAGCTGCTTCTCCTCTTCCACTCCTTACTATCTTGACTGGCAGATTTTACATCCCAGCACTGCTCAGCCGAGGCGATTTCTGAAAGGCCCCCAGAGGCCTCGGTGAGGTTCACCAGGGACCCCAGCCTTCGCGCTTCTTTCCCATCCTTTTCAGCCTCTGGGGACAAGGACCCACATAGTTTTCTGCAGCTGAGCCAGACCTAGGTCAAGCCCACTTCCCCCATTTCGGGCTGGGGAGAAGAGGTCCCCATTGTTATCCTCTTATTTGGATCCAAATAATTGCTCCATGTAGACAACACATACACACACAAAATAGCCCAGGATGAACCTCAGGGGTTATGCCTAACTCTGCTTGCCCCCAGCAGGTCAATCGTACCCTCCAGAGGGGCTGGCAGAGCTTCCTCACCAACGTGCACAGGCTGACGCTGATGCACTCAGCCTCCCTGCCCACCCGCCGATGGTGATGGTCCTGTTCCTGGAAGCAGCTCCCTGGAAGGAGCAGAACAGACTCCAGAGAGCCACGGGACAGTCTCTTGGACAGGTCACCCACCAACGGCCCCAGCAAGGATGGAGGACAATTTCTCATGGGGAGGGCTTCCCTGTCAGAGTGGAGAACAGCTGCTGCCCTCCTTCTCCAGTGGGAACTGCCTCAGGCCTTCTCCTGTCCCTGGATGGCCTGCAGGAGCACCCAGAAGGCAAGGAGATTCAGGACACTTGCATGCACTCTGATTCGTGGACCCTTGTTCTCACCTGTTGATAAGACAGGGTTGGACAGCCATATGGACAACTCACCTCAAGCAGGCTTGTGAAGAGCAACGGCCTCTCTCTTCTGCAAAGAGTCTCCTCATACTGATCAATCCTCCCCCCATCTGCCCACATCTTTGGCACTTGGCCAGCTGCAGGCATCTTGGCCAGATCCTCAGGGATCTCCCAGGACTGTGATGTTGGGATGTGTGATGTTGAGGGGAAAAGAGAAAGGGGGAGGGGGCCTTCTGCCCCTCAAGTGCCATCAATAAAAGAATGAAACCAGAGATTTGCTCTACATTCTAGAATTGCAGGGACCATTGAAAGCCCTCCCACCACCCCCATGCGCACACACACAGGGCAACCAAGGATCAGCAATCAGCAGCCATGATTTGTATAACCCATGAGATTTACACAAGGAAAAGGACCAGTGGATTTCCAATGGTTTCCTTGGTATCCATTTGTTGATCTATCAGTGTTCGGAACTGCAAAAGACCCCAGAATGCTTTGGCAAGGCTGATTTGGGGGGTTCCTATTTTATCCCCAGAGATCCCCCAAGTACGGTGAGCCCAGAGCTGACCACCAGTCTGTTCTCCATGCCAGTCCCTCTTTCTTGTCTCTGGCTCTTTAAGGGTGGCAGGAATCTTGGTCCTGGCATTTCTCACTTAAGGCCAGACGATGTCCAAACTGGCTTAGTTCATTGGGTTTCAGTATGAGTGGAAGTCCATTGCCTGTGTAACCAGTTGGGTGAAGGGTTTTCACACTGACTGATGTGGGATATGGGGTGTTATGTGAAGGTGGGCTGTAACCCGCCTTCTTTGGCTTTGGTTGAAGATTTGCAACCAAAGTTAGTGGCCAAGGTGACCTGAAAATGCAGCTGCCATCCACAGACCACCTCACTGTCTTCAGGATTTATCTACCCTGCCTGAGGAAGGACAAAAGAGTTTTGCTGGGCATTATATAAACCAATCAAAGAAATCCAATTTAAAAAGCATTGGGGGGCCAAACCAGCTTGCTCCCCCCAAGACCAGTTGCCAAAGAGCCCAAGAGAGGGAGCCGAGGCCACTCTGGCCAGACAGCTGTGGGTTCTGCATGTTCAGCCCTACTGAAATGTCACCAGGCTCCTCTAGGTTGAGAGCTGCAAGGAAAGATGCCAAAGGCGGGAGGACAAAGCTGGGCCAAGAGCTGGACCCACCTGGAAGCAAGTGACAGAGCAGGACAGACTTAGGAGTCACAGACTTGGCTGTGAATTTAGCGCAGTTCACCTTCACACAGAAATGTGCTAAAATGTACTGAGGACAAAAGGGCACCCATAGTTAAAGTGTATGGCAACATAAAGGTTAATCAAGGCACAGAAGCTTGTCTCTTCACAGCGGCCAGCCAGCTGAAAGGAGGAAAGCAGAACGGAGCAAAAAGCAGTGGCCACAGATGCCTCTTGATGGCTGGGTGGGGTAGAGGGTCTCCTTCAAGGAGGAGGCACCCCGAGACACAGGACAGAGACCCTTTGGGGGGGCAGCCAGATAGAGACCTCATGGCAGAGTCCAAGTACTGAGGTCCTGACACGGCAGGATAATTCCTTCCCACATTTTAAAGCATTACAAGGGCCTCCCATGAAAAAAGCCAAGATCCAGAGCTGAGCAGTTCCCATCATATGGCCAGATACTTCAGGTAGACTCTGAAACCTGAGGCTTCCCTGCTCTGCAGTGGTTATAATTGGGAAATTGCCCCATCTGGAAAGCAGCCCATTTCTGAGCACCAACTTGCTTCCACTTCATTGTCCCCCTGCCCCCCAAAACCACATTGGGTTCTGGAGGTAGGGGTGGGCTGCTGGCTGAAGTGCTGCCCTCCCGCCCCCCCAGCAAGAGAAGCAGGATCAGGGAAAAGGGGGCTGAAGAGAGGCTACCCTGGCTGCATCTTTTGCAGGGTGGGAATATCTTATGGTACACAAGAGGCCTCTTCCCCTTTGGTCTCTCAATCCGTCCAGGGCAGCCAATCTGACTGCTTGGTGGCCAAGACAAAACAGGGACCCTTAGAGACTAACTTTCCAGCCGGCCCTTCTCATTCCAGAGAGAGGTCCTTGAGAGGCACAGAGAGGCATCACGCCTGGGGGGGATTTCCTGTGACTGCTGCTCTCAGACCCACCCACCCCTTTCAGAGGAGATAGATAACTTCTGGGCTCAACTGACCCATAGGCATCCTTAGTGTGACCCCCACCAGGACAGCCATCCCACCCACCCCTATTGGCAGATCTAGGAATCTTTGCAGCTGCAATGAAAATCCTGGAACCCAGAGTAGGACCTCCTTCCTGGATTTAGCCTATCCTTTCCAGACTTCCAAGCAAGTCTAGAGCAGAAGGGGGTGGGTGGGGTTTCTTTTGCACTTAACTCTGCTACATTTTGCTTCCTGCTCAAGCCCAGCCACAGTGGCTGCAGGAGTTATGCTCAGTCCCCAGCCTGACCTCTCTTGGCTCAGCCCAAGCTGACCAACCAAGTGCACTGGCAGAGGTGTGCACGGTTTTGCACATGGGACACGCCTGGCGAGCCCAGAGGTTGCACTGCTGGCTTGAGGCTGGGGCATCATCGTTCACTCAGCAACCCAGTCCCCAGGCCAGCTGGCCGGCCAGCCACAGTGGTTTTGGTGTTCCTTGCTGAGTCTGCAGCTCCAGGCGTCTCACTCTCCGGTACAAATGATCTCATGTGCGGAAGCGCCTAAACCAGCCTGGGGATGGCTTGGGATGCCTCCAGGTTGCCATGGAGAGCCAGGATAGACATTGGGGAGGAGGAGGAGGATGCCACATCCACATCAGCCCTGGTCTTTTCCACCACTTTTGCAACCGAGTTCTGCATCTCTCTAAACCACAAAGTCAGAATTTCCAACTTTAAATGATATTCTTTAGTCACAGAAAAATGATAACACTTATATGATTCTTTTGTTGTTTAGAATCACAGGGCTGAAAGTTTAACCCCATATTCTGAGCAGGGATCTTCAGATCACCCCAGATCGAGGGCTGTGCCTGTGCCAGGGGTGAAATGCTCCCGGTTCGGACCGGATCACCCAATCTGGTAGTGATGGCGGCAGATGGTTCAGAGAACCGGTAGCAAAAATCCCTGCGCCCGCCCCCCCACCCCGCCCAGCTGAGCTGCACGATCATCAGAGGCTTTTTTTTTCTTTTAAAGATTTTTTTCTACAACTTCTTCCACCAAAAAAATGCTTTTAAAAGTAAAAAAAAGCCTCTGATGATCGCGCAGCTCAGCTGGGATGTCAGAGGCTTTTCAAAACATTTTTTTCTGCAACCTCTTCCAGGGAAGAGGTGGTTAAAAAAATGCTTTGAAAAGGCTCTGATGATCCCAGCTGTGTTCCTGATCGGCAGAGGCTTTTCAAAGCATTTTTTTGCATTTGCAGAAAAAATTCTTTGAAAAGTTAAAAAGAAAAAGTTGCCCACGCCCACCCAGTCACATTAGCCCCCCCCCAAGCCACGCCCACAGAACCGGTAGTAACAAATCTTACATTTCACCCCTGGTCTGTGCATCCTTTGCTCGCAGCCTCCTAGGATGGAGCCACCATCTGGGAGGGAGGCTGCACCCCCCCTCTCCTCTTCCTCCTGCTCAACATCCACAGCCAGGAAATTTCTCCCTTTCAAAGCCATACAAAGCAGCAGCAGCACCAGGCAAAGGGACAGGACAGGAGATGGAAGGACATTGCAAAGAGTCCCAGGAAACTTTCAGGCTCACCTGAGGCTGGAGGAGGAGGGCAAGAAGGAACCGTGATGGGCCCTCCTCTGGGCAGCCTGCAGGAGGGGGCTGTGGAGTCTCTCCCCAGCAGAAGTCAAGGGGTCCAGGAGGAAGCCCAAGGAAATGGGGAGATCCCCCTTTTTCTTTACCAACCTGGAGAGCCTGAATTCTATTCCTGCCTGAGGCCCAAAACCAGCTGGTGGGCCAATCCTTGTCTCTCAGCTCTGGGAAGGAGGCAGTGACAAACCACCAAGGAAACTTCAGGGACCTGTTCGGGTGGTGGCCAGGAGTCAACATGATGTGCGTGAAGACACCACACACACACACACACACATGCACACAAACCAGACGGAGACTTAAGTGGGAGAGACAGGACTGCAGCATCAGTGCAATGAGCAGACCCTTCTGGTAAACTCCCATTTTGGAGGGGGGGAATGAATTCCCCTTAGTGCTCTGGTCCCCAAACTCCCCGATTCCTGCCTGCTCCTGCGCTGGGCTGTGCAACTAACTGTCCTCCTCCTCCTCTTTAGAAGTGCTGACTCAGGCAAGCAAGCCATGGCTGCACATGCAATTCTCAGGCGCTCCTCTGGAGAAGCAGAGGGTCAGGTCAGCATCTCCAGTGGCTCCCTTTGCTTAGCCTCCATCAGCTCCGGCCATCCCCAAGACAGGCCGAAAGCTCCTTGCAGTCAATGGCTCTGGGGAGGGGAGGCATCCTCCACAATAGCCTACCCCCTCCCTCCTTTTGCAAGCCCTGAAGGCCACAGGGATGAAGCAACAACCAAGGCATCCTGACAGGAAGCTGTCACCATTTCTCAGGAGAAAATGGCACATTTTCCATCTAGGACTGTGCTGTGAAGGACAGCAAACTTTTCCCCAGATCAGCTGCCTTTGGACTCCATTGGTAAGTGGAAACAGGAGGGGGAGGGGGAGGGGGAAGAGCACACATAGGGTAATGAGCTGCAGCTGCTCCTCCAGTGAGACTGGCTCCCTCCTCCCAAATGGAAAGATCTGGGCACCAGCGGGAAAACAGCCAAGCCCTGCTGTGGGTTTGGGGCCATGCCTGGCTCTGGGCTGTGGCTTCTGCCTCCTTCCTCCTTCGGACAGCAAAGCCAGCCATCATCCCCTCTGCTCTCCTTTCTTTTGCCCCCTCTGCATCGACTCTGAGCAGACCCCTCCCTCTGAGGGGTCTGGAGACTCAGCCAGTCTGCCCCAAGGAGAATTCCATTGCTTGAGGGGAGGAGTTCTCTGCCCACCTCAGGATTTTGCCCAGGGAACCAAAACCCTCGGGAACTCCAGCAGCTAGCAAAGGAGACTTTGTGGTCATGGCTCCTTTGGATCAGCTGCTTTTGTTGCAGTTGCCTAGAAAGCTCTGGAAATGAAAAGCAGCTCCTGCAAGCTCTAGCAATGGAGCCAGGTTAAGGCCCCTGGGCTTCAACCATTTCACCCATGACAGGCGCCTACCCAGTGTTTGGATGGGGATCCCATCTGCTCTGAGCCCTCCTCACTCCTGAACTTCTTTCCAAGTTCAGCCCTTGCACCCATATCCTTAGACCGGAGGATGCTTTCTGAAGCCCTTTCAACTTGAGGAGGAGGAGGAGGGAGGTTTATGGCTGTGCACACCAAAACATTCTTGTTCCCCTCCCCGCAGTGATTTCAATGGGCTGCAGCTGAAGTGCCCTGTTCACACCGGTAGGTACGATACCACTCCTGGATCTCCTCCCTGCCAGCTCAAAATGGGACAGTGCTCCATGCCCCCACTCACTTTGGGGGTGGGCAATTCTGCATTAGACTGCCATTACTGCTCATCTGCCACCAATTCCTGTGCCACCCAGGCTAGGAGTCCTTGTACCCATGTGGGCGCTGCTGGTGATTTGAAGCAGCAATGGGAAAGGACCCCTTCCAGCTATGGAGAGGTTGGTCTTCTGAACTCTCCACTCTCTTTTCTGAGCAGACACACATTCCTGGATCAGCCTCACCTGGAGATCAGATGGCATGAGTTAGGGGTCAGAGTTAGGTGGAGACAGAACAGCCATCCTTGTCCCTGATGTATGTTTTTGTGGCCCGTCAGCGGCCTGTGCTGATTCCGTTTAGTAGCTGATTCCGACAGCAAGGAGGCTGGTGTAGTGCTGTGCCAGCAGCCTGTGCAGCTGGCACTCAAGTCAAACAATGAGAAGGCTAGAGAAGATGTGATGCCAGAGGCAAGGATTCAGCCAGGGCCTTCAGAACCTCCAGAAGCTCCCATAAGTGAAGAGGAAGAAGAGGAGGAGCCTCTTCTCGCTGCACGAGCACGTAGAGCTGTTAAAAGTCAGGAGTGGCTCCTCAGGAGGAGGTCTCCTCGAGAGTAAGGCTTGGGGCTAATTGGCCACTCCCCTAGCCTATTTAAGGAAGGACAACGACTGATGCAATTTGCAGGAAACAACTTTGTTCACATTCCTTCGCGTCTTGATTCCAGAAACGTTTGATTCAGCTCTTGTTTCTCTCTTAGCAGTTTTCCTGCAAATTGCTTCTGGGCATTCTGCCAACCACAGTAAGATTATGGTTATCTGAAATATTGTGCCTCAGAATTGAGTTATTATTCTTTGGATTCTTGTCAGCTGTTAATGAAGTTAAATTAACAGCCTTTGTTCGGAAAAGACTGATTTAAATTGTACTTGTGTTCGAACAACTACTAAGAAAGCTCATTAGTAGTCCTAAATTAGTAAACTAAGGTTTGTACAGACTTTGTGTGTGCTGCGTTCTTAGGGGTCCGTAGGTGGGGCAGAACATATGTGGGTGCTTTGTCAACACACATGCAAGACCGGTGGGACCTTGATCCCGCCATCTTGCCTTTTTTTGACCTCTCCCCCAAATGCTCCTTGGTCTGGCGTTCTGGGAGCAAGAGGCTCAAGCAGTTCTCAGAGACCCCAGTCTCATGATTACATAAACTTTTCTTGTGGGGTTGGTATTAAAAAAGATTCCATGTTTTGTTATTTCTCACATGAGAGAGAGCAATATTGAAAAGCTAAGAGGAAAGCTGACATTCCTGAGCCCCCCAGAGCTAATTGGTGAAACCAGGTGGACATTTTGAAGAAGTCATGCCTTCTAAGAAAAACTCATTCTTAACCAAAGTTATTTGGATCTTCTGACTCCGGGAGAAGGACCGGGAGAAGAACCGAAAGGGCCAGCTCAGTCCTGCTGCTGCTGCTGGAGGAACCTTCTGGGCAAGTCTCTAGAGTTGCACAATGTATTGGAAAGGAAGTTTTAGGAAGACATAAAATTAACCTCATAATTCTGGCTTCATTAGCAGTTCTGAGTGTGGTCGGGAAGAATGTCTTGTGAGGCTGGCTTCTCTTGATCTTTTCTCTCAAAACTTTTAGTTCCAGGGTCTCTCTGATAGTTTCTTGTGTGAGGACAAAGACAGAGGTCAGGAAGAACAGCAGTAAAACATCCCTAAGAGAAGCTTGTATCCCAAGCCAGGCTGGGGTCCTGATCCCCTGCCGTTCACTATGGCATCATTGTGAACCATCCTCTATTGCACACGCACGCACGCATGTACACACACACACACATACACAATTGCTCAGTGTTCTCACCCAGAACAAAGAGTCTTTCCATTCCAGCTCTCAATTGTGGTTCATGGTGTGGTTCAGGTCACCTTGGCCAGGAATGGCTGGGCCCCTCGACAGGGGCTCCTTCTGGGAACACCCCAAGCAAGCTCTCTACTCCTTTGGGGGTGTATAAACCCTAATGCCTTCAGGGAAGACTCCTCAGGCTTCAACGCATCCCTCCATCCAGACAGAGTTCAGGACATGATCAGCCTCCCTCATTCAAACGGTATGGAGAAGCAGAGCTGATACCATTCCTGGTGACATAGTCCCATTTCTTCCTGGGAAATGGACACTGAGGATGGGGAGGGGGAGCTTTTTGGACATGTTCTTCTCTAAGCTCATCTCTTGAAGAAAGAGGGGCCTCTTTCTCCTCATCCCCAGACCAAGAAGGCTGTTGGTCAATGCTATAGGAAGCTGCTGAGCGATCTAGCAGGATCAATCAGTCACTCCCCTCTGCCTCTTTCGAGCAGGAGCTCATTTAAAAGGAGCAAACAAGGTTGGTTCAATTTCCAGACCAGGTCTAAAGGATATTTCTGAGCTCTTGGGATGATTTCTAGTCTTTACCTTTTTAAAGACTGGGGGGGGGGGAGGTTGCCACAAAGAGGTGCATCTACAGACATTCCCCTTTGGCTAAGTTGAATAAGCCAAGATACCTGGCTTTGTAGGTCAGAGAGCTGTCAAGTTCCCATCCACGAATACTAAAAGCCGTGCCAAAGAATTGGACACTTTGGCATGTACACAAGCAGAGTGCAAGCTGGCATGAAGAGGCCAAGTCTACTTCCAAAGTGCCCTGCAGAGTAACTTGAGGGCTCCAAAAGAGCATCTCAGAATGGCTGAAAAGCTTTGCTGGTCTCTTTTGTACAATTCTGTGCTCTGGTGAATGTCCAGTCAGAGTATAATTTCACTTCTGCTCTATTTCTGGTGGTTTTGTTGTCTGGAGATCCCCAGAAGATCCAGCAGAATTCAAGATGCTGCATTGGAAGCCATCGGTTACTTTTCTAATAAGATGGTATAAGCTGACTAAATTGATCCAAAAGAGAATCCAAGTCAGAAAGTGGGGGTCTTTCTCCCTGCTTCTGCAGAAAAGCAGAAGTCTGCTTCTTTTCTGAGCTACTATTTGAATGCTAAGGTTTATGGGTTTAAAGCAGGGGTGAAATGTAAAATTTGTTACTACCGGTTCTGTGGGCGTGGCTTGATGGGGGATAATGTAACTGGGTGGGCGTGGCCAACTTTTTTTTTTTAAACTTTTCAAAGCATTTTTTCTAATGCTTTGAAAAGCCTCTCTGCGGATCAGGAATCCGATCAGCTGGGATCGTCAGAGACTTTTCAAAGCATTTTTTTACCACCTCTTCGGCCAAGAGGTTGCAGAAAAAAATGTTTTGAAAAGCCTCTGATGATCCCAGCTGAGCCGCGCGATCATCAGAGGCTTTTTTTTTTTACTTTTAAAAGCATTTTTTCATCGGAAGAGGTTGTAGAAAAAATGCTTTTAAAAGTAAAAAAAAAAAGCCTCTGATGATCGTGTGGCTCAGCTGGACATGGTGGGGGGGGGCGCAGGGATTGTTGTTACCGGTTCTCCGAACCACCCGCCGCCATCGCTACCGGATCGGGAGATCCGGTCCGAATCGAGAGCATTTCATCCCTGGTTGAAAGTTGTTACCAACCTACATCTCACAGGCAGCTGCTGCAGAAGCCCCGGGATCTTCCTGAGGGAAGGCTCCGGACAAGAGAAAACAGGACAGGTCTGTCGGTCTTTTCATTGTCAAACCTGTGTGTGCCCTGGATAGATTCACACGTGTGTGTCCTGCTGTTTCCTTTTTCTACCCGTGTCCTCCAGAACTTGGAGTTGGCCCCTCAAGGTCCAAGAAAGGGGTGACATTTGTCCCATCTTCAAGTCCGCAGAAAGAGCCAGCACCCGGCTCCGTATGGGATGAATTAAGGGAAGGTTTTGGATTTCCTGCTTTGGGAGGAGAGGCAGCACCAATGGCTCCCACTCGGAACATGTGGCGGAAGCCCAGGAGGTGGTGATTTTTGACAGATGGCTGGGCCCCGATCCACGAGGCGTGCGGTCACTTCCAGGAAGGGAGAGCTGCTCCTGCCCCCCACCCTGGTGGCCCACGGGTGGGCCCCCTGCCCACTTGGGATCAGCTGCCAGGGACGGGCAAGCAAGCAAGCGAAGCGGGAAGGAAGTTACCCCTCGGGTCTTCAACCATTGGCCTCCGGCCTCTCAGAGCTCACCTTTCGCAAGGGCTTCCCGCTGCCCGAAGGGAAAGGCTCCGGAACCATCCGGGGCGGGAGGGGGAGGGCGCGGCTGAAGAGTCCACTCGGTGTCGGCCGCGTCGTCACTCGCACCCTTCGAGAGGCGTCCCAGACCTGTCGGGAGAAGAGGGGGAACGCTAGGCGGGCCAGGCAAGAGAAAGACCGCGGGGAGAGCGGCGGGGTGGGTGGGTGGGGTAATAAGCCTGCAGTGGGAAGAGACTCCGGGCTACCGCAATTGCCCGCGATCCGCAAGAGCTACCCGGGTTCCTCTGCCCCTCTCCGCCCCCTTTCGCATTCCCCCCAAAATGCTGATTTAGTGGCGCTCCAGGATATCAGGAGTGCAGAATTTGGCCTAGACTTTTAAGCTGCCGTGAACTGAACCAAAGTGCGGGGGGCGGAGGGGGGAGCAAAGAGGCAACGCTTCCTAAGAAAGGTTGATGATCTCCCCGCCCCACCGCCCCACCACGCTTGGTCGCGCGCCGAGGCGTTTCTGCAGCCGTCAAACCCTGAGCCCCTGCTTGGCCAGCACCCCTATGCAGCAGCTGCTGGACCCTCCAGAACCGCCGCACATCCCGAGAGACCTCGGCTCAGGCCCCCGCACTCCCTTTGGGTTGCTTGCAGGCGCTCCTCGCGGGTGGGCTGCCTTTCCACCGCGCCCCCTCCGTGCGGCGGCTTTCGACCTGCCCCCCAGTCCGCCGCACCCCTAACTTGAACCTGGTCCGCAGAGGGCCGAGCTGGGGGAGGGGGTTCCGGCACCTGCGCTCCGGCGCAGCCCAGCGGCCAGGGCGCTGCTCGAGGGGGCGGGGCGAGGAGAGGGGAGGCGGGGCGCCCTGCCCTCCCGGCCGTCCCGCCGCTCCTCCTGCCCGGCCGGGCTTCCAGCGCCGCAGTTCTGCACCGCAGTGGCCACCGCAGCGCCAGGGCCGTTCTCCCGGGGGCGCGCGGGCTGCTTCTCCGCGCCGAAGCTGGTGAGTCCCGAACGCGCCGCGCTTCTCCGCGCCCAGCGGGGCTCCCGTCGCGGAGGCGGTGGCGGTCAGTCGGGCTCGGGCGGAACGGCAGGTCGGGCCGGCCCAAGTGCGGAGCATCTTCCGCGCCGCCGCCCGGCCCAAGGCGGCGAGACTGGCCGCGGCGGATTTGCGGGCTGCGGTCCGGACTTCGTGGCGTGACCCGGGGGGAGGGCGTTGGCATTCTTGGGGAGCAGTTGGAGTCCGGGGGACCCTCTCCGCTCCCTTCTCTTCTGGCCTCGGCAGCCCAAGAGATAGAGAAGTAAACGGGCCAGCGTCGACTTCTTCGGGAAACGGGGGTGGCGGCTTCTACTTTCCGGGGCCAGGAGTAAGGTATCCAGAGCCAGCCTCCCTCTGAAGATGGCTGTTTATTTGCTACCTACCGGGCATTCAAAGCTTCTCCAATAAAGGAGGAGGATTAAGAACTGATACTTTAAAACTCAGGCTCCGCTAATCTATCAAGAAGGGCAGGAGGGAGAATCAGGTACTTCCCCCTTCATTAAACAGGCAAAGGTTTCTAATTGTCCAGCATCTTTCGTGGCATACATATTTTGTTCATTTTCTTGAGGAAGTTTGAGCATGGCGGTTTCTGTAGTATTTTATTGGTGGGCTTTTCATTTTAGGAAGGGATTTGGTTCTTTCTACAAGCAAGATGCATTTCAGAAGATGTTATCTCTGCCTCCTTTCTGATTTTTATTTTGATTCGCTTGTTTGTAAAGAAAATATCTTGCTGGTTGCTAGTAGTATGAGCCGGGGACAATAGAGTCACCGTTGGGTTTCTGGACTAGAAGATCCCATAGATCTCTCCAAGAGGATCTCCCTGTGCTTTCGTTGGGAGCATGGCAACTTCATGCAGTGTTCCAGTCCAGGGCTGCCTCAGAATAAGGCTCTCCAGCTCAGTGTCAGGACCAGGAGTGGGAAGCAGCTCCAGAGAACCACCTAGGTTTCCTCTGGAAATCACACCTTGGCTGCTGTGGGCTTCCAGGGATGCTACAACTGGATTGGACCTGCTTTGCCTCTCTAAGTAATGGAATTTTCACTATTGTGTAGATGACTGAAACAGAGGCTCTGAAATTGACATGAAGATTAGCACTGTTGTAGATGACCCTGAAGCACCAACTCAGCCAGCTTCCTTTCCTCATGAAAACTTGGTGGCTTCCTCCCTTCGGTAACTTCTCAGCAGACAAGACTCTTTGACCAGCAGCAGCGTGCTTCTCCTGCGGCTGAAGGGTTTTGGAGAAGGCCCCCCAGAAACTGGCCACTGTGTCCCAGGGAAAGGCTATCTGCCCTTCTTCCTAAGAGCAGCCTTTGTCACTGCCAAAGTCTAGAACTAGACCTTCCCACACCTCCATCACATGAAGCTTGTCTTCATGTGATGGAGCCTGATCATGGGCCTGATCTCTCAAAGCCTGAGCTTCTTTCAGAAGACTGCTGTTGCTGCCTGCCTCCAGCAGTGATAGAGAGGAGAAGCCTCTGCCAGGGCCCATCTGCAGACTCTCCACTGCTGAGCTCCTTGGAGAGGTAGAGAGCAGACAGGGCCATTTGTAGCGGAAAGAATCCTGCAGCCAGGAGGACCCCCCCCCACTGCCCCAAAAGAGCTCTGCCAGCTCTCTAGAGAGAGTGTAGTGATATTGGTCTTGCAGGCCAGCCAAGGACTTTCTGCAGGGGGTGCTGGATGTCACTGCTGGCAGGACAAAGTCCTTCGCAGGAAGGAGCCCTCTTCACAAAAGACTGCTTCTCATCCCCCTTCCCAGGAGCCTTTCAGTCCCCAAATTCTTTCAAGCAGGCCAAGCAGCCTCTCTGCTGCTGTTGCCTGGAAATAACTCATTATGGTCCCCCCAGTTCAATGGCACCAAGGATGCTGGGAAGACGTTTTCTTTTGATGGTGGGCATTGCCCACTGGAGCAGATTAGAACCTACAAGATCTGAAGGAGGCTACCTAAAGTCGGAGTCACCAAGTGGAAAAGGAGGGAGAGTCAGCAAAGGCCAGCTGGGACCCTTGCTGTAGAACCTCTTGATTGGGGGCAAGTGGAAACATTAGGAGGAGAATTCTGTAGGACTCTTCCCTGGGGTGTTGGATTGAGTAGTGCTGCTGGCTTTTCATACCTCCATATTCTACTCCACGTTTAGGCTGAAATTGTGGCCAGATCTGCTGGGGATGACCTTCTTGGGGTTCTTGCTGAATCCCAAGGAGATGGCCCCCCTCCAAGGAACCACCTGCCCTGAGAGCCACTGGGGCACATGGCAAGACTTGTCTGGAAAGGGCTTCCTGATCTCCTGCCCCAACTTGGTGGCAGCTGCTAATGGATGATTTTGTTTCTGATCCCTGCAAACTCTTCAATATCTGCCAGGTTTAAGGAACTGTAAACTGTGGGTGAAACCCCCAAACTGCTCCATTTTGCACCAAGCAATTTTCAAATCGGTTTCAGCAACTTCCAAGGATGAGAAGACATTCCAGGCTAATCCCAAACAACCTTGGCATGTTTGGGGAGTGCACACTCCCCATTGGAGTCCATGGGTAAACTTGCCCATTAAGGCCCAGGATGCCCAGGAAAGTGAGCCCAAACTATGCCCACAGGCTGCTGCCCAGAGCTCCCTCAACACTCATGTGAGAGCAGCAGCAGCAGCAGCAGCAGCAGCAGGGTGGCAGGTGGCAGAAAAAGAGGAAGGGGTGTGAATCCAGCCCAGGGGCTTCCCAGAGACTTGAAAAGACCCTGGGCAAAGATCCAGCTTTCCTGGCTGCTGGCCTGGAGTGGCCCATTGGGCGCTCTGAATGGATTCTCTTCAAATGCTTCTCCATTTCTGGAAGCAAGAAGAAATACAGGGAATGCATACCAACAAGGGATATGTGTGTGAGAGGGACAGATATGTGTGTTCACACACACACACATACGACCCTCCAGGCGTGTTCAGCTTTTCCCACCAGAAAACAGGATGCCCCTTATATACCACCACCACCACCCCCATTCAAGAGCTCACCCACCTCCCCTTTTTCTGAGGCTGGGTCCATCCGTGTCTGTTCCTGAAAAGCAGCCAATCCCCCCTCCACCCACCCCCTTTCTAAGGTTAGAGCTGAAGATTTACACATCCCCACTGGGGTATTTAATCTCCATGTTGGTCTCTGCAGCTCCATGGTGGATAGTTTTGCTACCAGCAGAAGTGCTCTTCAGAAAGCTTGGGAGTTCTGTACCGTGGGCAGTACCTGTGGCATCTAGGTGAATGTTTCCATCAGCCATGAACCTTCCGAGCTCCCACTGTTCCTCAAATGGGAGCCCATTTGATGCACTTCTTGTTATTTTCTGTGCCCGTTCATTCAGACCATAGTCCATGGGCCCAAGCATCCTAACAAACCTGTCGGCCAGTCTAGATTACAAAGGAGCAGCATTTTCACAAGAAGTAGTTCAGGTGATGAAAAGACCAAGTTTCTCTTAAGCAGGGCTCTTCTGGCTGATGAGTCTCTACCTAGAGGGCAAAGTAGAGAGAAACACTTGCTTCCCTGATTTCACTTGTGTTCCTGCCAAGGAAACATTGCATTTATCATTAAATGCAAGTGGTAGCCACTCAGCAAAGCAAGGGAGGCCCCTGGAGAAAATCCTCCAAAGACAAGGAGGTACTTCGAAGACATGGGGGACCATACAAGACCTGCCATTCTTAGAGGACCATTTCCCTGGTTTGGCCTATCACTCTTTGCATTTCACAAGTTCATTGAGACCATTTCCTGCCAGCCTTTGGCCTTGGTTGATTCCTAGTGAGGTAAATCATTGTCTTGGTTTGGTTTGGGTTGGGTTGGGTTGAGTTATGTTAGTTCAGTGGTTTTTCCCATGTAATTGGGGCAGTCTACAAACATTGTCCACAAATACCACAGTCACAAGCCTTTTAGGGTCCCAGAAGTTGAAGGTAGCATCTTTTCTTTAAATGACTTTGCATTTGCTGGGTAGTTTTCACATAGGAAGACTATAAGAGCCAAAGGTGCTTTGGAGATCATCTACTCCAATCTTCTGCTCAAGGCTGGCATTTGCCACAGCAGCAGCCCTGAACTCGGTTTGGGGGTCTCTGGTGAAACAGGCAGGCTATTGCTGCACTGGAAAGTTCCCAGCAGGGCAACCATCTTTACCTTGTAGATAAGCCAAAGGGGTTAACTGGTCAAGCCCATCAAGTCAGCACAGCACCTAAGAGTAGAGGAGGGGTTGGGAGCGTCACCCAGCTGCTTTGCAAAGGCCAAGGCCAGAGCAGGCCTTTAGGAAGGGGACTGGACAAATAGCTGCCTGGCTCAAAAGTCCTTGAGGACCACCAGATGTATTTGGACATAGATCTGATGGCGCCCCTCCCTGCCCCAAAAGCTGAAGCAGGAAAAGATGCCAAAGAAAAACAGAAAAGATCCCACTCAGTATGAGCTTGTCTAAAACTGGGGGATGCTGGAAACAGATCCTGATGCTCCTGCATCACTGGGTGGGACGGCTTGTTTTTCCTGCCTTGTCTCTGCCTTTAGTCCCCCCTCTTCCTCTGCCCTGGCCAGCTACCAGCACTGCAGCTGCCAAAGCCTAGGAAACTGCGGGGGGGGGGAGAGTGAGGGGTGCTCCTTCCTCCCCTTTGACAGCTCACCTTTGTCAGCTGAGCAGACAACGCTTGCAGAGAGAAATGATCCCTCTGGGAGAAGCTTAGGAATGCTGTATATCACCGGATCCCGGTGCCAGGCTGGGGAATATCCACGGCGGCACCTTAGGCCAACTTAAATTGCCCCAGAGAAGCTGGAAATGGTATATAAAGGGAAGCTGAACTTCAGGAAGAAAAAAACTAACCATAATTATTCACTGGTGTTCCAGAACCTGGAAGAATTTCAACTGAAGGTTAGAAAAAGACTTCTTAAACTGCAGCTGGGCACGGAGCCACCCACTCCAAGATTGGGGGTTCCTTTCAAGGAATGTGTTCAGTTGGGCTGGGGAGGGGGGTTGATTGGCGAGGAGGGCAGCCTTACTCGTTTTACCACTTATTCTTCCTCTTTAGAAACTAGTTACTTCCCCAGCCGATCCGGGTCTTTTCCCACATTTCCTCACCACTGCACACAACTGTAGTATTGTGTGTGAGAGAGAGCGAGCACCAGAGTAAGCGAACAAGTAGGACTCCGGCAACGTCCCCAGAAAAAGGTCAAAACCTTCGGCAGACGCTGCAGGTGCAAAAAGTTTGGTTCCCGCCCAATGTAGGCTGGTGACCCCCCAGGGGAAGGGCCTTCTCTGTGGGGGCACCTACCCTCTGGAATCAGTTGCCCCCAGAGCTAAGGAGAATCCAAGACCTTAGTGCCTTCCGCCCTGCCCTTAAAACTCACTTTTTCCAGCAAGCCGAGCTGGCTTAAGAAGAAATTTTAAATGTTTTAATTGGTTTGTATTTTTAATCTTGGGCCAAATTTATATATATATTAATTGTTTTTTAATATTTGTATTCCATGGTTTTTTTTAAATTCTGGCTGTACACCGCCCTGAGTCCTCAGGGAGAAGGGCGGTATATAAATTTAAAAATAAATAAATAAATAAATGCGGAGATGCGCTTTCTACTCGCTCTTTCCGCTCTCTTCCAGTCTCTTGCAAAGCGGGCAGCGATGCCCGGGGCGCGGGGCGAGGAGACGCGAGGCCGGAGCTGCCAGCCTCCCTCTCAGAGGCCGAACCGGAGAGCTGGCGGGGGGGGAGGGCTCAGGGCAGACTGGAGACGAGGGGCGGCTGGGCGCAGAGCCTCGCTTCTCCCTCTCAAGGCGCCCAGCCGTCGCCTAGAAGAAGCCGGGAGGGACGCAG
The DNA here is from genome assembly GCA_022577455.1 of Arizona elegans. Lineage (NCBI taxonomy): Eukaryota > Metazoa > Chordata > Lepidosauria > Squamata > Colubridae > Arizona > Arizona elegans. Next base: position 5,322,377 of record JAKOOJ010000027.1, read on the forward strand.
CTCCTTCCCCCTTTTTGCCACTAGAGCGAAGGCTTCCAATTCCACCTCCCGAAAGGTGTTTCTCCCCGCGGCCGTCATCGCTCGGTTCGCCAAACTCCGTGGCAGGCAAAACCTTTGGGGGCGAAAAGGGTCGCTGGCCCTTAGGCTGAGAGGCGTCCCGGCGGGGCTTGCAAGCGCCACTCGCGGGCTGAGCTGCGCCTGGCCGGACGGGCTCCGGGCACCTCCACAGAGCCGGAGGGAGGGAGGGAGACGTCGAGCTCTGCCCAAGCCCGCTTGAGGGCTGCGGGCTGCCGCCAGCGGAGCCCTTCCCGGAGCGAGCGCGTCCTCTTAGGGCGCCTGGGCTCTCCGCTTCTCGCGCGCCTTGGGGACTGGACTGGGACTCCGCGCGCGGTGCCCCGATCCTCGTGGGCGGGGATCGACACTGCGCGCCTGCCCAGGGGAGCTGAAGATCCGTCCGCGGCTGCTGCGGCCACCCCGAGATGGTGGAGGGAGAGCTGAGAAGCAAAGGCCGGGCGGTCGCTCGAATCCCTGGGATGGCTGCACGCGAGGACCCGGCTGGGTGGCTTCTGAGGGTCAAAGCCTCCCCGCCCCGCTGGCGCTCGGCAGATGGCAAAGGCAGCCCTGCGAGGAGCCAGACCAAAGCCGCCTCGATAAATTCTGCAGGAGACGGTTAAATGAGGCGAGGAGTCGCCAAGAAAGGTCAGCAGCCCCTTGGAAAGAAGGGCGGAGCAATGTCTTCCTCCTCTTGCATCTTGACAGCTGCCGCCTGGCGCCGCCACAGAGACCGGGCCCGGTGCCACCCACAGCCAAGGGGAAGGCTGAGGAGGCACCTACTGGCGGCTTCCCAAGGCCCGCTTTGGCAGGAGGCCTTTGGCACAACTCACCTCCAAGAAGTCCCTCGGATAGGACGGCAGAGCTGGAAGTGGCCTAACAGGTCATCGGGTCTAAGGCCGCCTGGGCTGCCCCAGTTTCAGCCTCTGTTTGATCCTTCAAACCCAAATCCTTCCCGTCTCCTGACTGACAGCTGTCAGGATGTTCTTCCTATTTTTGATTCCTTTCTTTCACCAGATTTTCCTGCCCTGAGCAGGTCCCTCCCAGCCCTAGGATTCTATGCTCTCCTCTCTCCTCCTCCTTCAAGTTTCATCCCCTTGTCCAGTCTTCCCCCCTCTGGAGCAAGCGAGAAATCCCGAACCCACGTTCTGTTGACCAAGTGTGGAGTTCTTTTAGACATTGAGGTGTATTCCCAAGGTTAACTACCATTTTCATTGTGAAGGAATTCAGTATGATTTCATTTCCGCTCAAATTCAATTCTTTGAATCCACAATAAAAGGGCTGAGAGTCCCCTCTCTTATCCAAAACAGAAAGGACTCTTCCAAAGGACGAAAAGCGGGCATTGCTGCCCTTCTTCATCCACAGCTATGACAGATTATCTTTCCTCGATCTCTTTGGAACAAAGCTCATCTGATCAGTATTTTATATCTGCCCGGAGTTGATTTTTTTTTTCTCTTGCCAAAGTAGCTGTCAAAAGTTTATGACCAATTCTTCAATAAAGAGATGCGTCTCTATCGCTTTGGACCGGTTGGACCCTCCCCTTGGTAATACAGGAGAGTTGCAAAAGCCTCTTGCAGCCGATCTCACCCATTCTTTCCAAACCAAACCCAGGTAGATGGACCCAGGAGAGAGGGAGGGAGGGAGAGGGGGAGGGGGAGGGAGAGAAGGAGAGAGGGAGGGGCAGGAGAGAGGGAGAGGGGGTGGAGAGCGAGGGATGGGGAGGGAGGGAGAGGAGAGAGGGGGGAGAAGGAGGGGGAGGGGAAAAGGAAAGATGGAGAGGGGGGAGGGGGAGAAAGAGCGGAGGAAGGGGACGAGGGGGAGAGAAGGGGAGAAGAGAGGGAAAGGGGGGGAGAGGGGCAGAGACAGAAGCACTGGTCTCTCCGGTAGCTGGTTTCTTTGTACCTCTGGTACCTAGGGCTGGGAGATGTTTTATTTGGCGATACAAGGCAGAGGTCGGACTGTGGTTCCCTGGGTAAAGGTTGCCAGCATTAAGCGACTCTTCTTCCTCCCTGGCAGAGTCCGACAAGCTTCCTGTCTACAGTACACTTATAGTATACTTTCGCGGTGACCAATACCTACTACATGCTATTGTATAGCTAGTAAGGTTTTCTTCCTCAAAGCCAGTTGGGTCTGAATTCCTCCCGCTGGGATTTTTTTCTACTTTTTCATTTCCATTAAAGGCCAGCAGGTGGCGCTCTCGCACTTTCCACATTGTGCTCTCCGGGAGCTTCTTTTTCCTAGTCTGGCCCATCTAGCCGCCCCCAAGGAAAAGCACCTTCTTTCTGTGGGCTCCCCAAGGCGCTTCTCCTCCAGCCTTTAAAAACGTTTTTCTTTGTGCCATGGAGCCAGAGAAGCTGGAGGCGTTTTGGGCCGAGACTGCAAAGCGGACGGAATGGGTCCACTTTGAAAACTTCCTTTCCCTGGGGTGCAGCGTGTGTGGGGTGTACCTCAAGTTCTAGGTCAGTCTCCAGCTGGCTGCTATATGGGTGGTGGTGGGGTATCATCCAGGTCTTTATATATAACAATCAGGTGCAGAAAAGACCCGGTAACTTGTCTGACTGCCAAACAAACAAAGCCATTACAACATTTTGGCCTCTTGGGCATTCGGTTATAGTTCAGTTATGTAAATGTTCCCTCTTTTTCTTTTTTTTTTTCTTCTAGTGAACTTGGGAAAAGACCATTGCTTAAGCTTTCCTTCCCTCTAACCCCAGCTTCCAGCCTCCCCCCAAGCAGGACCAGGATGGCCTACTGCCGAGATCTCTTGCTCTGCACTGCCTTGGTCCAGCTGGTGTCTCTGGGGGCATCCTTCCACTTTGTCAGGGAAAGCACAGGTAACGCAGCCACGTGGCAGGGCAGAAGCAGTGGCTGGGCGGGATGGGCCAAGCGCTCCTCTCTGTCCCTAGAGATGGAGGAGGGGTTTGCAGAAGGCAAGCATAGCAGTCAGGCCCAGAGGCTTCTGGTAAAAGGGGGAAGTGGGTAATGATTGCCATGACTTCCCTGTGCCCCTTGGGCCTCTCTGGAGCTCCTCCAGATTATGCTGGTGATAATGGATGGAACGGGCAAAATACAACATTCTCTGTCTCCCAAAACTGGTGGAGGGCGGAGGCTATCCAGGGCCAGGATGCAGCCCTTGACCCTCCCGAGATGCCACTGTCAGTCATTGCCTCAGTTTGCAAGTCGAAGAAAGGGGTGGAAGAGCAGCCACAAGGGGAAAGGACCGCCCTCCCAAAAGATCCATTCAGTCCTGACAGTTCTGCAGGTGCCCCCCCCCCAAATCAGGCTTCTCAAGGCTTGCCCTCCTTTTCTCCCCCTAGATGACCTCAAAGCTCTTCGCGTCTCAATTGCCAAGTATCCGCCAGTGCGCGCTGTCCTGTCTGGCAGCCTCACCATCCCCTGCCACATCACCTACCTGCGGCCACTGCCCACTGCTGAAACGGCCAGTCGCCATGGGGTTCGGGGCACCCTCCGAGTAAAATGGACCTTCCTTGCCGACGGCAAAGAAACCGAGATTCTGGTGGCCCGGGGCCTGAAGGTCAAAGTCAGCGAAATCTACCGTGACCGAGTCTTCCTGCCCTTCTATCCTGACTCGCCCACGGATGCCACCCTGGTCCTGAGTGAGCTGCGCTCCAATGACTCTGGACTGTATCGCTGTGATGCTCAACACGGGATTGAGGATGGGCAGGATTTCCTGGAGGTGAAGGTGAAGGGTAAGAGGTCCCAGCCCGAGCTCACCCAGGCCTCTCTCCGAGGCTGAATTCCATGCCTGGCTTCATTCCTGATGAGGGTTCAAAATGCTAGGCGAATTTTCACAGCCAATTCAGTTAGGAATTGGCTTCTTTTATGTGTAATGTAATCCATAATCTGCAATATTGAAATCATTTAATGGATTTCTCAGCAGTAGCTTCACATTTGTGGCTTAAATTCTTTCATGCGGGTCTCCTTGAAGCTCTTAAAACCTCTCATTTGGCCGCTTCCAAAGCAGTTTTTCTCAAACTACTACCAGTACCCATCTACTATGTATTTACATTATTTATTTCTGTTTTATTCAATTTATGACCCCCATATTCTGAGTGGTGGACTAGTAAGCATTAGCAACCATTTCCTTGAAGAAAAGAGTAACAAAGACGATTAGGGGTCTGGGGGCTAAAACATGAAATGTGGCTACAGGTATTGGGTATGTCTAGTCTAGAAAAGAAAAGAATTGACTAGGGGTGACATGGTAGCAGTCTTCCAATATTTGAGGGGCTCCTACAAAGACGAGGGGGGTCAAACTATTTTCCAAAGCACCAAAAGGCAGGACAAAAAACAATGGTTGGAAACTAACCAAGGAGAGAAGCAACCTAGAACTAAAGAGAAATTTCCTAATGGTGAGAGCAAACAACCAGTGGAATGAATAGCTTTCCTCCAAAAGTTGTGAATGTTCCAACACTGGAGATTTTCAAGAAGAGATTGGACAGCCATTTGTTCAGAATGGTAGAGGTTCTCCTGCTTGAGCAGAGGGTTGGACTAGAAGACCTCCAAGGTCCCTTCCAACTCTATTATTGTATGTTCTATGTTCCTTTCTTTCCTTCCATGAAGCAAAATTTTCACGAAGAGTATTAAAAAACATCATTTTAGGATAGAAACCTCTATTTCTCTCAATGAAGATCCTAACAGCTTTCCCCATACAAGCCAACACTGCCAAGGAAACCTTCAATATTAGTTGATAAAGCAAAGCAAACTTAGAGAGTAGCAGAAGCCTTAATAAAATTAAGATCCTACAAAGGCCACCTCAAGAGAAGGCAGCCTCCTTGAGCCTTCCAGTTTAGCAATGAGCACAACAAAAAGGGTACCCTCCCTCTTCGGAGCTGGCCGGCATTTTGAGGTCTCCTGTGAAAAAGTCCCACCCCAGGAGACAGAGAGCTCAGAGCCAGCCTCCCAGGGAGCCTCTTTTTAGGTGGGGGAAGCCCTGCGGGGACTCTACCTGGACAGCTGAGGGCGGGGCCCTTACGAAGGGTAGCCTGGCAATTGCAATGGTCCTGGGAGTTACTAGCGACGCTTGCGGCCCCCTCCGAGGGAAAGGCGCTCACTTTGCCTTCCCCGCCAGGCCGGGCTTCGAGAGAGCGGGAGAGCCGAACCCCTGGGAGAGAAGCCCCGGGAGAGGTCAGGCAGAAGCCGGGGCCGGCGAGAGGAGGGCGGGGTGGCAAGAGCGTTGGAGGGACCCCCGAGGGCTGCAGCCTCTCCTCTCCTCTCCTCTTGCAGGGGTCGTCTTCCATTACCGAGGAGGGTCTTCCCGCTACGCCTACACTTTTCCCCAGGCCCAGGCAGCCTGCGCCCGGATCGGAGCGGCCATCGCCACCCCGGAGCAGCTCCACGCCGCCTATCGCAGCGGCTACGAGCAATGCGACGCCGGCTGGCTGGCGGACCAGACCGTCAGGTAAAGGGGCCGCGGCGGGGAGTGGGGGGTGGTCGGCTGGCCATCCTTCCCGGTGAATCAGGCCTCGGTCCGGAAGCCAGTGGACTGATGCGGAATGAGTTAGTTACCAGGTTTGTTGGGAAAGTAAAAGGCACCTTTAAATGAACCGTCTGTATTGGTGTGAATTTTATTTTAACGCAAAAACGTTTTGAAAATCCTGCAGCAAAAACACATTTCCTGGAATAGGCTGCAACGCTTTCCCTTGTCTGGACAGAAATATTCAACACGGATGCTTAAAACATTTGCACTTTTGAAATTTATGTGTTTGTATGTGCTTTTATTTCATTTTTTCTTAGTCCTCTTAAAGTTTTGTTTTCAGTTCTTAACTTGCTGGTCTGCAGACATTAACAAAGTCTAGTTGGCTTCTTAGTTATAATTCTGTTCAGCATCCATGCCTAGGAAATACCTCTATATTCTTTACCTAGAAACCCATTTTTATGTATGTATGGAGAAAAACAAGCAGAACCCAAATATTAATGCATTCTGACCTGGAACTATGGTACTTTTCCAAACAAAATTATTTTAGATTTTACTGTTACAAAGATACATTTGCTTCTTAACATAGACCAGCAAAATAAACAAATTTCTAGTTTGCTGAATTGAATGATTTGCATGGTCATAAATGTCCTTTATGGATTTTTCCTCAATCCAAATTTTTCTTTAAGCAGACACTGTATCTCTCAGAGCTTAGGGGGGAAAATTGCACGGTTCATCCATAACTGGGCGCATTGAAGATAGGGGACGCAGGCCCACCAGTGCCTCTGCTGACATCCTGCCTGGTCCACTAGGAAGCCTCTGGCCACTTGGCTCCTCTTCCTCAAGGCAGGAAGTGGCTCAGGGGAACCAGGAAGAGAAGCCCACCAGAGCTGAGCTGCAGGCTGAATCTTTTCCCTTTCATTTTTCATTTTCTCTCACGAGCTGGTTGGTTCAGCTCCTATTTATTTCTATTTCACATACTTGGGTTCTTTTCGACCCTCACATCAGGCAGCCAGTCCTGACTTGTCTTATCATGTAACCACACTATGATCACCTCTAGGTACCCTATCCATACCCCTCGCGAAGCCTGCTATGGAGACATGAATGGCTTTCCGGGAATCCGCAATTATGGCGTAGTCGATCCAGATGACACGTACGACGTCTACTGCTATGCTGAAGAACTTTATGGTCAGTTTAGTGGCCAGAAGCCTTTTGCCCCATGTGGCTTCCGTCCCATTCAGTCTTCTTCTGGGACCAGGGCTGGTGGGTTGTCTTCTGGCAGCGGGTGGGAAGAGCCTAGCATGAGATCCGCTCCAACATTCAAATGGGGCACTCGATAACCAGATAGCCAACTCAATATCTTGTTTTATTGTTTTTAGCTTCATGGAAGTAGGTTAAGCCTAAGGAGGAAAACACTCATTTTCTGATTTTTTTAAAGTCAAACTGATTCCAAAGAGCTTCTGTCAGTCTTTCAATAAATAAAACACGCTGGTGCTTTTCTTTTTAAAGCCTTATGAGCTGCTGCATTTCTGCCTTCAGGAGACCTGTTTGTGGTGAGTTCCCTGAGGAAATTCACCTGGGAGGAGGCCAAAGCCGAGTGTGAAGCTCGGGGGGTGGAGATGGCCACGACTGGCCAGCTCTATGCCGCCTGGAACCAAGGGCTGGACCACTGCAACCCAGGCTGGCTGGCAGACGGCAGCGTGCGCTACCCGATTGTGACGCCCCGTGAGAAGTGCGGAGGGAACATGCCTGGAGTCAAAACCCTCTTCCTCTTCCGCAATCAGACGGGATTCCCAGATCCTCAGAACAAGTTCGATGTTTTCTGCTTCAGAGGTAAGCAGGGATCTTCCTTGAGGTATTCAAGGTTCCACCTTGGCCAGCTTCTGCATCTCAAGGAGTAGCTTTCAATTCCCAAGCAAGCAGCCAGGCCCCTACCCAGCCCAGATGGCTTTTAGGGTCCCAGAAGAAGGCTTGGGCAGTAACCCCGCTTCTCTTTCTGCTGCAGAGGAGACCAGCCCCTCCCTGGAATCTCCCATCCCTGAGGCAGAGAGCAGCAAGGAGATAACAACGGTGACTCAGAAGATGGAGGAGCTGCAGCTGTCCGAGAGAGAGCCCGAGGGGGCCAAGGAGTCCAGGGGGGCCATTTACTCTGTGCCCCTCTTCCAGGACCCCCTTGGGGTGCCAGAGGAGCCAAGCAAAGCCTTTGAGGAAGCAGCCACCACAGAGCCCGAGGAGGCTGGCCCAGGCGGTTGTGACAGGCAGAGCGGAGGAGAAGAAGGGGAGGAAAGTGGTGGCAGCTGTGCCAGGCGACATGAGCCTGGTAAGTGGTGAGAGAGAAGGGGCATCTTTTTTTAAAAAAATACTAAAAGACGAGTTAAAAGATAACACAAACTGAAATTAGGAAACAAATTTCCTAATTTCAGGGGGGGAAAGAATATTTAAAGAAGCAATTCCCAATACTCTTTGCAACAAATACTGGCAAATTAATAAATCCCCACCCCCAATGGATTACATACATGATTCATTTCTTCCCATAATCCTCCCCCTTGGCCATTCACAAATCCAAAAATCCTCATTTCTGTTTAAATGTCAGGAAAAAGTCTATAAAGGGTTTCTTACTTTAGCTTTGGTTAAACAAGTCAACTTTATATTCCTTTCTTTTGCTTCTAACAATGTTCATCTTTGATTCATGAGATTGCTATAGTAGGACTGAATTTCCATTCACATTTACTTTCTCCCATCTCAAAGATTTCTTAGGATTTTAAAAACCCTCCTTTGTAAGAGTCCCTTGGGATTTGGGTGGCATAGAAATGCGACAAAATAAATAAATAAAGAAGTCCAAAAAGAAGTCCCAGCCCAGGTCTTTTTTCATCTCTTGATTTGTCATTTGTATTTCTACTCTGATTGTTTGCGCTATTTTGTAATCCGCAATTTCTTTATTTTCCCATATTTCCCCATCAGCTACAATTTGTATCCTCTCTTCATCCTGTCTATCCATAAACTCTTCCGTATTGTTGTCTATCATATTTTTTATTTCTTCTCTTTTTCAAAAAAGACATTTACAGATGCAGAAGTTATTGCTGCCAAATTTGTTATACGTTTCTCTCCCAGTTCTTCAAAAATTCTTTGAAATGCCTCAAGTGCCATACCCTTGTTTGCCATTTTGTAGATTTCACTTCCTTTTTGCTGCCTGGAACTTTGTTTCCCTCCAGTGGCCGATTTCTAGGCAGGTAGTCCTCACTTACCAACCATTTATTCAGCAACCACTCAAAGTTGCAATGGTGCTGAAAAAATAACTTTATACCAATTTGCAACCATTTATTACCTTTGTCACATTCCTCAGCCACGTGATCTCCATTACAGTCAGTACATTGAACTGTGCCTAACTTGTGTATTTTTCTTTGTTTCTTTCTTCCCTTTTAGAGAAGAGAGATTGGAGAAAGGGAGTGCAAGAGAGTAAGCTGTGTGCTGTTCTACACATTGAAAGCAATGGGACTGTACCAGCAGCCCCGAGCTAAGAGCCATGAACACACCGCACAAACAGTTTATAGCACTGAGATCTATTTTTCTCCAATCCCTCTGTCCTGTGGGGGTTGAGGAGGTGCAAGCAATTTTTGTAGGTTTTAGGTTCATCTTCTTTTTCTCTGTTTTCTTTCAAACCATCTTGGATGTACCACGTTCAGTTCTTCCCAAAATCAGAACAATCCACAGCAGTGAGATACCACCAAGAATCCCTGGAGGTTCACGTCTGCAGGGGGGAATATCCCATAGTCTGCATTTGAGACAATGATCAGAGGGATGCCCTCTTTAGTCAGAAAAGAGACATGTGGGGAGGCATAACTGTCTGGAATGGGACAATTAGCCCCAGCTGCTTCCCCCCAGTTGCCTCCCCTGGCCTCTGACCCCAGCTGACCCTCCTTCCCCAGCCACCTCATGTTGGACATGTTTACTGTGCACTCATGTATTTTGGAGAACAGAGCGAGGAAGCCTAATCAGGTACCTGCCCAGGCAGTAGTGAAGCCCCCCTGTGCACAGGCTGAGGGCTGGCAACAGTGCAGAGGAGCATGGCTGGGTTGTCTTCTCCACCTGCATCCCAGGCCTGTTCCTGGAGTTCTTTGCCACACACAGCCTCTTCCAACACCAACACCCTGTTGCTAACAAGAAAGGGCCAGAGAGAAAGTTTTTGGCACAGGGCAATGTGGCATCATTCATTTTACAGTCAATTCTTCACAGCCGTCAATGAATGGGTGGGGCGGAGCCTTTAATTCAAACACCCAGGTTGTGCTGCTTGTGCAATGAGGAAGGGAGCACAGAGTTCGAGGGGTATTGGTGGGAGAAGTAAGCCAGATCATGGAGGGAGGGTGGGAGAGACGGGCGGAGAGGAGCATGGATGTGATGTTTTCCCTCATCTCTGGCATTTGACAAGGCTAGTTGTCCCACATGATGAATTGGCCGGGCAAATTGTCTTGTGGTGAATTGCTCAGGGCGAGGAGGCTGGGGAGAGGCAGCCATGGTGGGTTGGCTGGGGCAGGGAGGGCGGGGTGAGGTAGTTGCAGCCAATTGTCCTAGTCCCTAATTGTCTGGCTCTACTCAACAGTGACAGTGCAGTGGGAGAAGGGCCTTGCGTGGCCATGGGCTCTATTTCTGTGGCCATCCTCCTGATGGTCTGGATAGGCAACCCTGTCAGCCGATGGGAGGGAGGGGCTCAGGCAGTGGGGGCAGTTGGGGGCCAGCAGCTGCTGAGGCCTTGCAAGAGATGGACTTCCCAGTGCCTGATGGGGCATGGGATGTATTTGGGGGGAGTGTGAAAGGAGACTTTATGGTCCTTGATCAAGAAACTGCATGGCCACCAGATTCCCCTAATAGTTTTGCCTGGATATTTGAGAGCAGATTTGATAGGAGCTGCTGATTAATATCTGATGGTTGATGTTGGATCAATTAATTGCAAATTGATTAGAATTTGACACAAAGTGACAAGAGTCATGAATGTTTGATCATGCCCACCTGTACAAAAACAGAGGGCAGAGGCAGCGCGCCCCAGAAACAGCGTGTTGCGTGAGACGGAGCTCTGTTGCTGGAGTGTCCATTTGCTTTGTGGATGCCAAGGGAGTGGCTGGGGCTCCTCCCTGGATGTCTTCTCTCCCTCACCCATTTCCTTTGGCTTTTCAGAGCGAGAGCTGGTGGAGCCCAGCCTAGAGGAGGTGCCCAGCACTCAGGAGGCCCACATCCTGGACCAAAGGCAACAGAGGGAGGAAGACGAGCCAGAGATTTTGGAGGCAGCTCCCCAGGAAGAGGAGGCTGAGGATGGAGAGGTAGTGGGGAGCCAGCCCAGGGATGAGAAGGAGCCCCACAGTGTCCACAGCCCTGTGGAGCCCACCCCAGAGACTGCAGCCAGCTTCTCCGACAGCCCAGAGTGGCAGACAGTGGGCAAAGTCCACGAAGATCCTTCCATGTCTCCCTCAGAGACAGTCACCGAAAGGACCCACGATGCCAGCCATGTTTCCAGTCCACCCGAAGAAGCTGGCGCAGGAACTTCTTCTGCCAGGCGAGTCGAAAGCAGCCTCATTTCTGGGCCGGCAGATCCTCCCCGAAAGGCAGGAGCTGAGCCTTCAGGGACAGCCGCTTTCCCAGTGACCTCCTGGGTTCCCGTGCTGCTCCCGTCCCTAAGCATGACACCAGCCGGCTCGCCTGAAGAAAGTGGGGACCACTCGGGTTCCTCCTGGCCACCACCAACCTGGGTCTCCCCAGTCGCCATCTCCAGTCCTCCAGATGAGGCCACGGCTGACTTGAAGGCTTTTTCTGGCCTTGGAGAGGAGCTTGATGCGACCAAGGAGGAGCCCTGGGCTGAAGCATCGGAGGAGGAGCAGGGACCGGCTCTGAGGACAACGGTGCCAGCTGCAGATAAAGAAGGGCACCCAGAGGCTGTCCCCTCTGGAGGCCCTTTGGGCTTGGACTTCTTCAGCACCCCATTCCTGGAGGGCTCCTTGACTACTTCCCACTCTCGGCCAGTTCTGCCCACTGAAAGTGCCAGCCTTGGAGCATCTGGCAGCGTGTCAGGTAATCCTTTTGGCTCTATGGCTTTGGCATCCTTGGCCACTATTTTGGCTGTCCTGCCACCCTAAACCCATCCCTGGCTCAGCGTCTCCTTTCAGGCTGCGCTTTCCTATGTCTCTCCTTCTCCTCCTCTTCCTTCCTGCTCATTTCTAGGACTGGGGAAGGCAAAGGAACCAGAGAAGCACACGTGTTACCCACAGACACAAACCACCCTAGAGAGTGCGTGCTCTTTAAGTCTCTGCTACTTCTGTGAAGTGTTTTAACCATGGTTTCCATAAAAAAACGGACCAGGAAGGAGACTAATTTGAAAGAGAAATAAGAAATTAAAAGCTTTCGAGAAGAAAACTGTCTGGATGTCTGTACCTGTCTCTTTCTTTACTTTCTCTCCTGTTCCTTCTTATCTTTCCTGCATTAATGAACTTTCCCTTTTTGAGTTCAGGGAATCGCTGGAGCCCCGTTAGAGCTAAAAGGGGCACTGAGGTCATCAAGTCCACCCTCTGCTCAGCACCTGGATCCAAATAGCTTCTCTTCTCTATCAAATGAAGGAAGAAATATGGCCAGGGTTCAGAATCCAGTTGGGAAGGGGAGGCCTGCAGTGTCCCCTGGGATCTGGGAAAAGAGCCTCTGACTTCCCCTTTGTGTGGCTGGGGAAATCATTGCACTGATCGAAACTATTTGGCCAGACATTTTTCACTTCCACGAGATGTTGAAATAGGCCCCATGCCTTGGAATGTAGCACTAGGAGACCAGAAAAGCTGGGGTTTTCAACTGAGCTCCTTCAAAATTGGGTCTTTAAATACTTTGTTGTTGGTTTTTTTGTGACCAAAAGATACGAAGTGTGGAGAGAAATTTGGGAAGTTTCAGAGGCTGAAGATGTTTTCAGATCCCGGGGCTGTATCTGAAGGAGCCCTCCTGGGTCACTGCCATCCACTCCTGTCCTGTCGCCTGGCATCACTTTCTCTCGCTCTCTTTGGCAAAATGGTTGCAGCACCAGCCACGGGAAATGGGTTGTCCATTTTTTTTATTTAGCTACCTTTTTATCTTGCCTCTCTTCCAAGGCAACTAGGAAACAAGGCGTATCCGTAGCCAAAGAAGCCATTCGGCTTGATGGCAGAGCAGAGATGGAAGCCAGGAGCCTCTCAGGACAGCCTTGCTGCCCTCCCTCCATCACTTTTCACAACTGCCCCCAGCCCAACATTAGAAGGATGAGCTCCTCGCCAAAAACATACTATATTCTCCATCAGCCTCTGCCATGCCAAAGTCCATGGCAATAGTCAGGGATGCCCGATTCCTTCCTTCCTTCCTTCCTTCCTTCCTTCCTTCCTTCCTTCCTTCCTTCCTTCCTTCCTTCCTTCCTTCCCACTCAAAGAAATTTCGAAATGCTTGGCAATTAAACGCAAAAGAAATTGGCTGGTGAGAGAAAGATTGCATGGGGCTATCTAGTTCCCAGCTATAGGAGTCTGGAAAACAACACAGTGCAGTTTCCACATGAGAAATATGAGAAATTCGGGTGCTGCAGCTGCTGCAGTGGTGGGACCAGCAGCAGAGCTGGCAGCCAGCCCAGGAGGCCACCCCACAGAAGGGCAGCAGTGACATAGATTAAAGCAGCTCCATGGTGAATCCCCCTGGCTATAGAACAGTAGTGTTGGAAGAAATGTCCATCTGGATTCAATTCCAAGTGGAAAGAAAGATACTGGAAACATGGAGGCTGTTTGGAAAGATGCTTTAATGGTGGACAGGACCACATGGGTTTTTTGGGGTCCTGGGCAAATGAGCACATGGGTGAGAGAGATTTATAACCTCTCTTGGGCTTTGAAGCTTTGCTTCCTGTTTCTATGAAAGAAATGTATTCTGATTGGTTGTCAGACTCCCATGGGGCCATGCAGGAGTAACTTGTAGGTTGTCTTGAGTCCCAGGCTTGGTTGAATCTTGCTGGGTGATGTAATGAAGGGGCTTTGGGCAATTCCTATTATGGCTTAATGGCTTTGTCCTGGGTTGGATCTTGAGTGAGGGCTAATCCTATCATGTCCTGAGGGTGAAGGTCTTTTGTTCTGTAGATAAGACAGTCCAGCCTTTTGTCTTGTAGCTAGCTTGGCACCAGCCTTTCTGGGGTTATTAACAAAGGTCTAAGAGCATGTTTCTCCTTTTCTCATCCAGGAAGGTATAATATTCTGCCTTTTTAATATTTCCTAGAATATTTCATTCTTCTAGAAGAGGGGTGGGTGCTAACTTCCTACAATCCCCCCCTTTTGCCAAAATATGTGGGTGGAACACACGTTATTGGCAAAAGATTAAAAATTGATCAGATCAGGGAGTTTAATGAGTGCGTTTAATTTTTCTGATGCAGAGGGGAAGGCATTGATAGAGACAGCAGAAAAGGATTCATTCAGTGACTCCCAAAGGGAGAGCTTTCAACCATGAAGGTCTAGCATCCAGAGCAAAAGTTCTGGAAAGTAATTTACAGTATCCAGTTTTTATTTATTTATTTATTTATTTATTTAATCAAATTTCTATACCGCCCTACTCCCGAAGGACTCAGGGCAGTGAACAGCCAAGATAAAATACAGATAATACAAATATTAAAAATCCCTTAAAATTATTAAATATTTTGGCCGAAACACAGATTAAAACACCCAATTTATAAAATCACGAATTAAAAAATTTAAAATTTAAAAAAATGTTTCCATGCCAATTATTTTCAGATGATAGATATCAGATTCTGTGAGCTTCCCGTCAGGTTTCAAGCAAGCACAAGCCCCAAAATTCTTCACAGGCATGGTTTTGCCTTTAAATAACTACGGGCTGCCCATTTTAAAAGTTGTTTACTAAATGTGCCCTAGCTCTTAGTTTTGTGAGGCCAAATTGAGGTTAGCTATTGTGCAATCCAGGCTATTTAGTATTTTTAAAATTACACACAATGAGCCCTGGAACTCCTACTCATGAAACCATCAGTGCAACATATCCTGCTTTACTGGGCAACTGGGCAGCATCATTTGTGAGTCACAATCAGGACTTGGGTTTTGGAGATCTCTTTTCTGCTATCAGTGCTATCACTCTTTTCTGCTTCAGTGAGGGAATTGCCTGAGGGGGATGCCCCCTCTCTCATGGAATTAGCAGGGAGATATGATTGCTTGGGCCTTAGTGCCACAGAGCAAAAAACAACAACAACAACAAAAGGAAGCTAGGAGCAGCTTTGTGTCCAGGTAGGTGAAAGGGATAACCTCAGTCCAATTCTGAATGGGGTGTCTGTGTGTGTTTGCTTGCGTATGCAGCTACTTCTAAAATACAGGCAACACAGAAATTCTGGACAAATTTCCCTTCCACCAGATAGAAATCTAAGGTGTTCAGAATTTGCTGTTTCAACAACTCTCAAATGCCATCCCTACATGAATCCATTTAACCAATTACAACGTAAATGAGACAAGAAAGAAAATCTTACAATTAATTTCCACCCTCCCCCATTGTCTTTCCAGCTGTCTTCTGGGGATTGAAATGAGTCTTTAGTCTCTACTCGTCCATCTCAGGGTCCTCTCTTTTAAGTCTGTTAGGCTTGGCTTGGTGGTAAGACCAATCAGTCAGGCTTGGGAAGGTCTGCTCCACTCTGGTTGCTGTGATGACTTTCTATTTTTTTTTAATAAAGTTTTTTTTTAAAAAAAACACACAAAACAAACATACAGTCCATCTTTTCTGAACAGAATATTGGCCCGGTTTTAGATTTATACAGATTTTTGTTCGTCTTTAACACAATTTTATATATAAATTTTCTCATATCATTTATTCTCTCTAATTCTAAAAAAAACAATATTACCCTTCATCTTAACTTCTCATCCTAATATAGTTCATTTTTTCTTTTCCCTCCTTAAAATTTGAACTCCTAAATTTAAATTCATATAACATAATACCATCCCCCATTATTATCTTAAATTCTCCTATTCCAGTCACCAGTGATTCTTTTATCAACTATTCCAAATAATACATTGCAACAATTAAACACATTCAATAAAAAATCAATTAAATATCAATCTTACTCCAATACCTCTACATTTAGATTCATAAAGCATAATACAATTCCCAATTATTTTCTTAAATTCTTTAGTTCCAATCTCAAATAATTTTTTCTTTGTCAACTGTTCCAACTAATAAGCTTCAACATTTTTATATCATTTTTATAAAGACCAGTTAAGAATATCTAATTAATTCATAATCCAATTAAGGGTATTTCGTTTATTACAATCCCCTTCATTAATTAAAAATATTCCAAATATTCATACACCCATATAGTTTTAAAATCACTTCTTTAGGAATACAATTTCATATTTTATTCATTTTCTTTACCCCATATTCTCCTTCCATTTCTTTCTCCTTTTCAATCTTTATATTTTACTTTCTTTTTCTTACCCCTTCTTCTTTTTTGTATTTTAAAGTCCTGATCCCTCTTTTCCCTAATCCCAATATAGTCATTTTATTTTTTAAGATCATAAACTCTTCTATTTTGCTGTATTTTTCCCATTATTTTCCATCCCTTTTCCCTTTTTCTTATTTTCTTACTAATAACCCCCAGTGTAATCATTTAAGTTTTTTATATTCTTTCTATTCCATCCTCTCTTCTTTTCTTTTCTTTCCCCCTTTTCCATTTTTTCCATTGTTAAACCCAATGTAACAATCATTTAATTTTCCATAATCAATCTCCTTGTCTTTGTCTTCCCTTATTTCCATTTTCAGTGATAGGTACATCGTTATCACCATTTCCTTCAGTTCCTGCACCATTTTGGTCTTTTTAAAAAGTTCAGTGCTATAATGATTTTTTTCCCCTCCTGAAGATGTCTCTCTACAATCCACATTTACAATTGGCAAGCTTAAAAGGCAACCATTTTGGTTCCAGTCTGTTTTAACAGTTTTTACTTACACCAAGTCAATTTAAAATTCAGTCCAGATTTATATAGTCCAAATTCCACGTTACAATCCAATAAGGTTCCAATTTAGAGTCATTAACCAATCTTTTCTAATGGAGGCTTTTCTTCATTTTGTTTTTTTTTAAATCTCCCTTTAAAGTTTCCAAATTGAAAAAGAATCTTTTCGGGTTCTTGGTTGTTGTTTTTTTTTAAGGTTCTCCAAGTATTTTATTTACATTTTTTTTTAATTGAAAAAGTTTTACAATTACATTTTCTCCCATTTCCCCCCCCCAACCCTCCCTAACCCCCCCTAACCCACCCCTCCCCCCCGGACTTCCACATAATCCAAATCAAAATCCCCTTTTTATAAAACTTGAACCCCTCCACCCCCAATATATTTTTTCGTCTTCACAAAATTCAAATATTTCTATCTCTATATAACACTTTCAGTTAAAAGCTATCTGATACTTCCTAGTTTGATACTTATTCTGCACATAATCTATCCAGTTTTTCCATTCCCATATTTACATTTGTTAACAAACAAATTTCTAGTCGGGTTCTGTTACTTTGTAACTTCGCCTTACTCTTCTTCTTCTACGCCTATTAGCCGCAATTATAACGCCAGGACATTTGCAATTATTTTAAAAATCCTTCCTTTTTTTTTCTCTTTCTGCCTATGAGTTAAATATCACTCACCCAGCAGCAATATTCCGTTCAATTCTCCGCTTCTGCACATTGCTTAATCTGGTTGCCCCATCTTAGTGGCGGTTGTAATGGCCACCGCCCCCCCTGCTGCAGAGTCAGAGAGAATTTCCTCTGACCTCTGAGGAACTTACCTGTTCCTCTTGGTCTTCCGAGGTGCCTCTCTTTCTTCTCTGTCCCTACAGGACAGATCTGGTCCGAAGACCCCTCTGCAGCAGTTTGTCAGCCCAGGATTTTGTGGGGCTCATCAAAGCCCGCTAATCCCCGACTGTCTTGCCAAAATGCTTCCGGTCAACTCGTGATGACTTTCTAGTGGAGGGCTGGATCTAAACCCAATTCCTGGCTCAATGAATGGAAGGTCTCCTCTGGAGGCAGCATCTGGATCAGCATTATCTGCTTCCACAAGTTGCAGAGTCATCTTTGCAGGACTGAAAGACATGAGAACAAGGCCCCCTCCTTCCTTTGTGGGTAATCCTCCCAGGAAAGGCATTGTTGAAAGATAAGAGATGAAGAGATAGAGTGGGGGTGGGTAGATAGCTTTCAGGCAGGGTTTTAGGAAGAAAAAAAAATCAGTAATGCGGTTATTAAAAAGATAAATTAGTTTCAACAAAATGGGGATATAACAGATGAGAAAGAAAAAACTGGATTCACATGCTTCAGGAAAAGAATGGACAGATCATCATTTAAAAACACAGTAAATGCAAGAATGATTTTTTTTCTGTAAATGAACTTAAAACTTCCCCTCATAAACTTGGGCTGTACTGAGAAGAAGGAAAAAAATTGAACAGTTTTCACTCTGTTTTGTGGGCCAGACAAAACAGAATGAAGACTTTTTCTTTTCAGTGCTTTAAAATTTTTGTAACAATTTAAAATTTTTGTCTTTTGGATTGGAGAAAATTTACAGTTACAATTATCTTGAGGGCACACAGAAACTTTGACATACACACACACAAAAGCAAGGAGAAAAAGAGAGGAAAACAGAATACTCAGGTTTACACACACACACTTGTCATTCCTACCGTAAATCTCAGTTAAATTAAGGAAGGCACAAATCTTAAGAAACATATCAAGTGGTTGCATGGAAGACAGAGAGGAAGAGAGAAACAAACAAACAAAGAAACAAAAACCCCAACATTTCACTTTATTTCCCATATATTTCTTTTAAGTACCTTTATTTAGCCAAATTGGTTTTCCACCTTCATCCCTGAGCAAAGTCCACTCTTTACATAATTTACTCACATCTTCTTCTTACCATCCAGGGCAGGCATCTACCATTCATCCTAAGCCTCAAGCAAATCTCCTAAATCTCCTAGGGGGGTTCCTGTCACAACTCTCGAGCTACAGCTTCCCATGTTCCCCTTCTGATGTGGGGTTCACTTTGGCTTAGCTGGGTCACAGCCTGACACAGCCTAGCAGTTTTCTGGACTGAAAAAGCATCCGGGAGGACTCTGGTTCCTTCACAGGGTACGGGCACCTCCTTTATAGGGAACACAGCATATCAGTTTTGGGACCAAAAAGAAAAAGCGATCCGGGAGGACTTGCTTCCCCCTATGCAGACGAGTACGGGCACCTCCTACCATAGGGCTTTGCTCAGTGACTTTCTACCTGGTTGCCCAAGTTTAATGCTCTCCTTTACTTTTCCATTCCATTTTCACACACTCTCTCCCTTTTCCCCACAGAAGGTCCTGTGTTCTGGCAAATCCCACATGCTCTCCAGACTTTTGGTCTTTCTGTGGTTAGGAAATGCACAGAGGGAGCAAGATCCAGCTGTGATTGGGAGAATGGCTCTCTCACTCACACACACAGGCATACACACATTTCCCACACTTTTCTGAGTTTTAAAAATTAAAATTTAGAGGTACTCACCTTCTTTCCAAGCAGCCTTTGAGCTCAACTCTCAAAACTCCTTTAAAACCTTTGTCCCAAATGGCCAAGATCCAAAAAAACTCACCTACAGACTCAATGGGTCTGCTGCTGGCAAGGGAGACTTACCTGGGCCAGGTCCATTGACTAATGGTCCATTGAGGTTAGCTTGAAGTTTTGGCATCTGGGGTGCCAAATTGTTGGGGGAAATGTCCATCTGGGTTCAGTTCCAAGTGGGAAAAAAGACACTGGAAACATGGAGACTGTTTGGAAAGATGGTTTAATGGTGGACAGGACCACATGGGGGTTCTTTGGGTCCTGGGCAAATGAGCACATGGGTGAGAGAGATTTATAACCTCTCTTGGGCTTTGAAGCTTTGCTTCCTGTTTCTATGAAAGAAATGTATTCTGATTGGTTGTCAGACTCCCATGGGGCCATGCAGGAGTAACTTGTAGGTTGTCTTGAGTCCCAGGCTTGGTTGAATCTTGCTGGGTGATGTAATGAAGGGGCTTTGGGCAATTCCTATTATGGCTTAATGGCTTTGTCCTGGTTTGGATCTTGAGTGAGGGCTAATCCTATCATGTCCTGAGGGTGAAGGTCTTTTGTTCTGTAGATAAGACGGTCCAGCCTTTTGTCTTGTAGATAGGTTGGCACCAGCCTTTCTGGGGTTATTAACAAAGGTCCAAGAGCCTCTTTCTCCTTTCTCAGCCAGGGAGATTTTGTATGTAGGGCAATGTTCCTCAGTGCTTTAGTTTTTCTGGAGGTCTAGTTTTGTTGAACTAATCCCATCCCTGTTTCATTTTGTGTATGCTTTCCTTCCAGTGAGCCAAAGGGATGCCCTTGGGATGCCTTAGGAGGCAGGCTCAGCTGAGGTGTTGCGACCTTTTAGGTCACTTAATCTGGTCTGACTCAGCTGCCGGGCCAGGCCCCCTTGACGGTCCAAAGGCAGCCTGCCTGCGCAGGGCAGAACCAGATATGGAGTGTCAGGGCAGCCAAGGGGAGAGACGGAGCCCCTGGGGCTTTTGCATTTCTTGGACTGCGACCAGCTCCAGCTCCAGAAGTTGGTGTGAGGCTGTTCATCCCTTTTTAACTTTAGCCTCTCTGCATGGTGCTCATTCTAGGGCCGTGATGGCTAACCTATGGCACGCCACCCGGAGCCATATCGGTGGGCACGCAAGCGTTGCCCTAGCTCAGCTCCGGCATGAATGTGCCAGCTGATTTTTGGGCCTTCCGGGCCCACTGGAAGTCAGGAAATGAGTCGTTTCCAGCCTCCGGAGAGCCTCCAGGGGGGGTGGGGAAGGCTGTTTTCGCCCTCCCCAGGCTCCAAGAAAGCCTCTGGAAGCTGGGGAGGATGGAAAATAGGCCTACCAGGCCCACCATGCCATTGTGTGCCAAAAGAGTAAGGAGTGTGTGGGGGCGGGGGTGGCGTGCGCGTGCGGGAAGGGACACGGGGCACATTGAATGATGGGTGTGGGCATGCACACATGTACCCCCCCTGCACTCCCCCCACTTTTGGCACATGATGGCAAAATGGTTAGCCATCACTGTTCTAGGGAGATGGAGTCATCTGGGAGGGAGGGAGGGAGGGAGGGAGAGGGGGAAATGGAACAAAATCCTCTGAGAGATGAAAGGGAGGGAGGGCTTTGCAGGCATTTCCAACACTTGGACCAGCTCAACACTGCCCAACAGGGACGTTGACCTGCCACACACCTTTCAAGGCATGACCAAACCAGCCCTCCACCCCCGGATCCCAGGCTGATGGAAGCATCTGCAGCATCCCCCCCTCCCCGCCTGTCCCTGTCAGCCTCTTGCTGAGTTTCCTGCCCAACCTTGCTGACTGGGGGGGCCAAGGCAAGGAGGAGGGTGGAAAAAGTCTGCAAAGGGAAGCAAAGAGCCCCAAAGACTGGAGAGGCCCAAAGACTCTGGCTCAGCTCAGCCACGCTGGAGACACCTGAGCTGTAGCTGATCAAGGTGAGTCCCCTGAGGCAGCTGGGCCACTGTTCTCCCTCCCCCTGGGACCTCCCGGGGGTGGCCTTCCACCTTCTTCTTGGCTAATCAGTTGCAATTGTTTGGCAAACTGGGTTTCCATTTCATCTATCACAAAAACATTCAAGGCAACATGGCTGCATTTACACCATGCATTTGGCCAGGATCAAATGCCATCCCCCAGACTTTGTTTTAGCAGTCAGGTGTAAAGCTGGTTCAGCTTTAAGTTTGGCTTAGGTATGTTGTGGCTTAAAGTATTGCAGGAAGCCTTAATTCTTTTTTTTTAAATATACTTTATTAGTTTTGTAATTAAAAAACAACAACAACAAATCTCTACTAAAATCAGAAGTGCAGTGTTTGTACATATTTACGAGATATACATCAGATATACTTCACACTTAAATTGCAAGTAATAAGCATAATAATCATGATGTCAGGGTATGCCTATTATTAGGAAGCCTTAATTCATGGTTCCGTTCAATTGCTCAAGCTCAGAAAACGGATCCCTTCAGTAACCAGCAGTCGTTTGAACACAGCCATCACACAAAAATGGGACTTGCTTTATTTGATACCTGGATATTTCACAGCCCATTGTTCCTTGATGTAGAAGGGTGGGGGTTGTGTGAACCCAACCATCTTATATGGTAGTAATTCTATCTGGACTGTTTCTCTGCCCCTCCTGATCACCTGATCCGCTGCTTTCCCCACCCCCCAAGGCCCAGTGCGTTCAACTGGGGCATGAGATTGAGCTTCGTCTGCTGGGCAAAGGAAAGGATGAGGATTGGGGCATCTCTCAAAACGTTCCAGGGTGACCCTACTCCTTCACCCATCTACTTTCAG
Source organism: Arizona elegans (assembly GCA_022577455.1). NCBI lineage: Eukaryota > Metazoa > Chordata > Lepidosauria > Squamata > Colubridae > Arizona > Arizona elegans. Next base: position 5,344,196 of record JAKOOJ010000027.1, read on the forward strand.
ACAACTGCATGTCAAACCCCTGTAGGAATGGAGGGACTTGCACAGAAGAAAGTGGCCGACCAGGCTGCCTCTGTCTGCCAGGATACGGAGGGGACACCTGCAACGTCAGTGAGTAAATGGGGCACAGAGTGCCTTATCAGGGCCAGGACCACAGGGGAGCTGGCCAAAAGTCTGCCAGGGAGTCCAGAGACAGGGCTTCTCTCATGGTTGAGCAGCAGCTGATGCTCCTAATTGAGCCAACAGGGAGGGGAGACGTCCAGAAAGGAAACCTCCTGGGGGTCATGTCAGGTCTCCAACCGGCAGTAGCCTCTCTTTTTCCACTTGCCATCCCCATCCATATCCTGGGGATGCTGTGCAAGAGGGCTGAATCCTGTGGGGCAGAGGGGCCACCCCATGCTATTCTGTGCCCAGTTCATGGCAACCCTGGCTGTTCCTCCTCCTCTCAAGCAAACGTCCTTCCACCAAAATCAGAGGCTGCAGGATTCATCCTGGCTTCTGTTTCTCTCTCCAGGCCTGAGGAAGTGCCAGCCCGGCTGGGATGCCTTCGAAGGATTCTGCTACAAGCACTTTTCTGCCCGGAGGAGCTGGGAGGATGCCGAGACCCGATGCAGGGAGCACGGGGGGCACTTGGCCAGCATCATGTCTCCAGAGGAGCAGAGCTTCATCAACAGTAGGGGTCTGGGTCTTGGATCAGTTTGGAGCTTCAGGGCTGTTGGGAATGTCCAGCTCTCGTGGCTGCCTGAGCAAACCTGTGCCATCAGCCCTGGCAGGCATTGGGCGTGTCCCCTTCACGGAGGGTTCCAGGGCTCCATTCTTCTTCCTCACCTTCCTGGCCTATTGGTCTCTCCACCTGTCCAGTGGGAAAGGGTGGGAGATCCAGGGGTCCCCAGGAGGGAAGTAAGCTTTCGTTGCTTTGGTTGCTCTTATTGTGCCCTTCCCTTGTCTGGGCCAGAGCAGGGTGGCTGAAGGGTGCTTTCCCCATTCCTGAAGGATCCCTTCCTCGATTCCAGATCAGTACAAAGAATACCAATGGATTGGCCTGAATGACCGCACAATCGAAGGGGACTTCCAGTGGTCTGACGGGAGTCCTCTGGTAAGTGGAGCTCAGAAAGTTCCCTGAGCTGAAGACCCTGAGCTCTGGAAAAGGGGCGACTCGGTAGAACTCAGTCCTGGCAAAGAAGCACCTGCCAGCTTCTGAAGAGACCTTGGGAGCCCTCGGAAAGGAGGCCTTTAGGATGGGAAAAAACCCACATAGGTGGGGTCTCCCAAGTGGGAGGGGGTCTTCATCTCTGTGCCTGTGATGCCTCTTTGCGTGGTCTGAGCTGGAGGGGGTTCTTGGCCCCCCTGAGGTTTCTGCCTGTTGTGTCCCATCCTAAGTGGGCTTATCCTTCACGTTTATTAGCAGACCAAGCAAAAATCCAGACTCCTACAGCTGCCCTGTCCACTGAAGCTGGCTGTAGTTATCAGGCGAGTCAGGGTAGAAAGGAGCAGATTTGAAGAAAAATGGCTTCCCCCACAGGGCATGATGTCGCATAGCAGCCCAGCTATTCGAGGCTGGAAATAAGAAAAGTCCCTCCTGCCCTCCCTCCCTCCCTGCTTGAGCTAAGCATCCTGGGCAATCCTCGCCCCTTTGCCAGCCTTGCCCGCACAAGCAGCCCAGACCTGAGTGGTTGACCTCTCTCTTTCTCTGCCTGCTCTGGAAGCTGTACGAGAACTGGCATGACGGGCAGCCTGACAGCCACTTCCTCTACGGGGAGAACTGTGTGGGCCTGTCTTGGCGAAAGAGTGGGAAGTGGAGTGACGTGCCCTGTGGCTACCATCTGCCCTTCACCTGCAAAATGGGGCTGAGTGAGTATCCAAGGGGAGAAACCCTCTTTCCCAAAGTGAGACCCGCTCCTGGTTTCCTCTCCAGGACCCTTTAAGAAACTAAGCTAAAGGCAAAGCAACGAGTCAGCAAAAGAATGGCACACAAGAATTCAGGCTGGGCATCTAAGCTTATGCTTTTTCACAGGCCTGAAGAGGCTTTGGGTGTGACCTACCCTTGCTTGCCTGGCAAGGAAGATCGGGGGGGTGGGGGGTGGACCAGCCAAGAAGGGCCCCTGACCGATCCTTTGGCCACTGAAAGCTGGACAGTGTCTGTCTGGAAGAAACCCAGGATCTCCTGCTCGTGGCAAGAGGCCCTGGGGCTGTGCTGGAGGGGGCCCTTCAGATATGCTGGGCCTCGTCTTCCCCCTCTGGCTGAGGCTACTTTGGACACCAGGGCAATTTGGGACTTGTGGTCCAATGCCAGCACACACACACACACCCCTCAGCTGCACCCAAATACACCGTGCTGGGCGTTCCCCCCTCCCAGCTGTTGAGCAGGGGACACAACTGACCTTGGACTTTTCTCCCCAGTCTCATGCAGCTCCCCTCCCAAAGTGGCCGATGCGCAGATATTTGGCAAAGCAAAGCAGCGTTACGAAGTCAATTCCGTCCTCCGGTACTGGTGCCCAGAAGGCTTCGTTCAGCACCGCTGGCCCCTCATTCGCTGCCAGGAGAATGGCCAGTGGCAGCAGCCGCAATTTGCCTGCAGCCCCCCAGAGTCCTAGAGGCCGGCTGCCCCTGCCCAAGTGCCCTGGGGAACTTTGGGCCGCTGGGGACATCTCTGGGGGTGGGATGGAGCCCTGGGTGCCAGAGCAGGGTGGGCCAGAGGCATTGGGGGAAGGGGCTCCCGAGTGCAGACACTCATTGCCATGGGGACTGAGAGGTTCTCCAAGTCCAAGATAGGAGAGGGCTTCCTTGGGCAGCAGGAAGGGAGGGGCAAACCTCTTTCTACTGAGAACATGAGAAAGGGGGACATGTATGTCAGGGGGTGCTTTGCTCTCCTCTTCCTCATTCTCCTGCTATTAGTGACGTGCCCACTCCCCCCTCCCCAAAAAAGCCACAGGGCAAACTAAAAGAGGCTTTTAAGATTCATGATCTAGTACAGAGGGAGGAGAATTTGGTGCCTTTTGCTCTTACTCGTTTTTTTACATATTATATGTGTACATATAAAGATAATCTAATAACTAAATGGTTCTTTAAACATATTTTTTAAAGGGTGTCCTTCTTTCTCCCACCCCACTTGGGGGCTGCCCTTCTCATCTTATAGCTAACTATTTGAACACACAACTCTCCCCAAGAGCCTTGCCCTTCACCCCTCAAATAGAGTGAGTGATGGGGAGCATCCTGCTTCTCCGGCTGCCCATCTGATGGGACTCTGTCCCTGGGATGCCTCCCACCCACCAAGCAGGGACTGGGCACTGGCTCAAGACCACCGGATTCATTCATGGCCACTGAGTTCGGGGGATTCCCTCTTCGCCCTCTGCAATCCACTGAATGCTGGGTTTCTGAATATTTTGGCCAGTTACCAAACTATAGCCCTCGGGCTATATATCTTGTGGATTATTTTTAATAATTGTTTATATCTTGTTGCATCATAGACAACTTATTTCCCCATGTTGTATCCTTTATCACATTTGCAAACAGAATGTCCATAAAAAATGTAATGCAGAGGACAAAATAACACATTAAAATATTTCTATTATAACTTTTTTAATTAAATTATGTCAGTGAAACCAAGACATTCCCTATTTCAATGGAGAAACTGGAGCTGGTAACCTAGTTTGTTAAGGGCATTGAAGTATACACGTTGCTCTGTACCTTTGCCTTGTCCTTTTTTTCTTGGCAATGTCCAGGCAGCATTTCTTATATTAAAGGATTGCAGTGTGGAACAAAAGCAAAGGGGTGAACAATTTTACTCCTAAGACCTCAATTACTGCAGTAATTTCCCAGGGTATCAGAGGGGACAGAGGTCTTTACAAAGCCATTCCCGTACTATGTACTCAGCCTGACAGGTGTTTGGTCAAAGCCACCATAGCCTGGACCATCAAGACCAACTCTGACTCCAAGAAGGGATGGAGGAAAGTCCCCATCAGATGAATTTTCACCAGAGAAGAATGGCATCTGTTGGCCTCCTTGGGTTGGGTCGTTGCCTTCAGCCATGGCCGCCTCTGCCTGGGGCTTTTGCCCCTGCTACTTCACAGAGAAACAGTAGATGCCATACTTCTTCCGGAGCTTGCTGGGGAAGCCGAAGCTGCGGACACCCGGGTCTGGAAGCCCCCCGCAATGCGGGCGGGGAGCAGTGATGGGGAAGCGCACGCTACCGTCTTCCAGCCAGCCTCCATTGCAACGGTCTAGCTGGGAGAATCTCCAGGCCGCGTAGAGCTGCCCAACCTTGGCCACGGTAGCTCCGTCGTTGCGGCAGACTTGGGTGCCCTCTTTGAAGTTAAAGTGGCCCCTGATGAAATAGACACGGCCTGGGCGAGAGGTGGGGGGGGAGGCAAAAGAGAGGGTGACTACACGAGAGCCAGAGTTGGGAAGACTCCAAATCAGAATGGAGTGAGATTAGCAGTAATAGGGTGTGTTCCCACAAAAAAAGTTGGGTGATGAAGCTACAAGGCCCAGATACCAAAACCCAACTGCTGTAAGCTGAAGCTTTGCACATTCGATGAAACCTTTCCACATAGCAAGACAAGGGAAGACGTTGTCTTGAGGATGGGGGACAGGCAAGAAGGAAGGGCTTGGGTTCATTCGGGGTGGGATAATTTTTAGCAATCTGATCTGGGGCGATGCACCATCTCTACCCTCAGGTAGGGCAGCCCTTCCCCATTCATGAGGGGCCAGAAGCTGGAGGTCTTCCTGGAGTCACCACTGCCACTCAAAGAGCAGGTGGCAGCCCTACAGGAAGCCTTTGCACAGCTTCATCTGGTACATCAGGCAGCCTTTTGGACAATTACACCCTGGTCATCTTGCGGTTTGACTACTGAAACATGCTCTACAATAGGGCTTCCCTTGAGGACCACCTGGAAACTTCGTCCAGTTCAGAATGAAGTGGTGTGGGCCTGCCTCACTCTGCCCATTGGCATCTCTGCTTCATGAGCTGCACCAGTTGCAAGTCTAGAAGTTGCCAAATAGGTTTGACCCATCCATACCACAGCTATCCTTCCAAGGCGAGGTCCGAGAAACCGGTTTCTACTGGGTCGCTTCCAGAATGTGGGAAAAGAAGCTGCACCCAATCTGGGCCTCGGCAACGGGCCTTACTGGTGGGGTCCCTCGACCGGTCTCCACCTACCTTGCACGCTTGAAGTGAAGCAGAAGGCATCAAAGCGATCTCTCAGCTTGTCCTTGGGGCCATAGGTTCGTACTCCGGGCCGAAGAAGAAGCCCTCCGCAGGGCTTGCGGGAGTTACGGATGGGATAGTGCACACTCCCCTCCATGACCCAGCCGGCATTGCACCAGTCCAGTCCCTCTGTCCACGCTAGGAGAGGAGCAGAGAGGGAGAGACCTTGGCTTCTGCCCTGGGATGCTTCGGACAGACATTTGGATGGCGATGGCCACCATGGATTTGCTTTTAATTTGCCATTAGAGATACAGGAGCCACAGAGAGACAGGAAGTTTAGCAAGAAATTGAAAGGGTGTGGAGGGATTATATAAACTCTCCCAATTTTATTTGCCAGTCCTGGGGTAAACAAGCACAACCTCCCACCCTGCTCTCTGGAGAAATAAACAAGGAGTTGGTGCAAAGATCTCCTACACTGTAAATTTGTTAAGAAGCATATATAAGCATTCTTTCTCTTCTGCCCATTCTGCCCAAATCTGTTCTGCTGATTTGACCTTTTCTCAAGCCTGTCCATCCAGGTCCATCCTTTCCTCCTCCTCCCTTCCCTCCCCCCTTCCAGGACAGTAGTTGACCATGAGCACGAGGCCACAGTGTTGATGTACTGAAGAGAGGGGAGGAGAGGGGAGGAGAGGAGAGAGCTGAAAGGAGGCTGGACTGAATCCTTGAAGTTCAACCAAGGCAAAACCCCCAGAGCTGCCCTTCATTCCTGAGAATTGCAGAGCATAGAAAGGAGGATGGAAACCAAAATAACTGAAATGCCTGGGGGGGGGATGTTAATTGCATGAGTGATCTTGATGACCAGAGCTTGGGCTCCAGTTGGGCGGTGTTTGGTATGGAGAAGAGAAGCCCACAGAGAGTCCACGTAGCTACGTGGTCTCTCTGTGGCTTCTCCATACCAACAGCCTTCAACAGCTCAAGGATAGAACACGGGGCAGGATCCATGGACAGGAAAGAGACTGGGCATCAGGAGGCATTTCCTCATAGGAAGACCTGCTCACCCAGGGCCTCAGGAAGTGGTGAACTCCTCCGTTGCTTCCATGTTTGAGAGGCTGGATGCCCATCTACTGGGGGAGCTGTAGTGGTATTTTTCGGTAGTGGGCAAGAGGCTGGACTACATGATCTCCAAGGATCCTTACAACTCTTATTTGCTATGGTAATAATTCACTGAATTATGAAATTGTGAATTATGATGGGAAGATTGCAAGCACACTTATCTTTGGTTTGGAAACTTGGTCAATTATTTTTTACTGCCTTATCACCTTCCAGATGACAACTCAGTGAGAAAACAAATGTTCAAGTTGCATGACCTTTGAGCTTTGCCTTGGAAGGGCTTTTGGGGAGGGGGAGCGATAGACTGATTATGCGCCATCAAGATGGTGTTCCACATAAACAAATTTTCGCTGTGAGTGGGAATAAAAGTAAAATAAAAGAACCTTCTGAGTCTCCCACCATTTCCTGCCCACATCCCAAACTGGTTTACCTTGGTAAAGCTGCTGGTAGGTGGCCAGCCGGGCATCTTGTTCTTGGCAAGCCTTCTTGGCCTCAAAGTAGTTGAACTGATAGCGCCCCTGGCTGGTTTGGTAGGGGAAGACGACCCCTGGAGCAAAAGGGCAAGAAGTTGAGGGGACGGCAGGGGGCAGTGGACAGAGGATGGGCAGCCCACGCAAAGACACGCTCCATCCTCACCGCAAAAGGCCAGGGCCATCGTTACCTGCAGGGGCTGCTTGCAGGTGCCCCAGGTAATGGTCTGCAGCTTGTCTGGTTTGCACCCACAGCAATAGGGTCTAGAAACCCTCTTCCCTCCCACAAAGCAGGGTGACGATCCCACTTGCCTCATCTTTCAGAGGAGGCAGAGAAGGCTGTGTCACAGACGGTCGCCCTGCTCAAGGGACGGGAGACGTGACACAACGGTCTCCCTCCTCCTACTGTGGCCTCTGCCCAAAGGTGCGAGACTCCTTCCATCTTCCTTCCTGGGCTGATGAGGTGGGGTGGGTGGGGGACTCTCTGCCTTGCCTGGGAGCCCCTCCTACCTTCTAGCTGCAAGACAAGAGAGACGCTTTCGTCCTCTAGGCCATTGACAAGCTGGCAGCGATAGCGGCCTTCGTCGTCCAAGGTCAGGTTGGAGATGGTCAGCGATGCATCATACCGGTGGCCTCGTTTCAGGTGAGCCCGGCTGCCCAGTGGGCCATAGGTTTTGTGATGGACCCCATTGCTGATCAAGATGGCAACTTCCAGGTACTCCGTTGGCTCCACCTTGCTCCATCTGATCTTGTAGTTTTGGGGCACGACCCACAGGATGCATGGTAGGGTGACCGAGGCTCCCCGCCGGGCCTGCACTATCTTGTTTGTGGGCTCCAGCAAGTACTGCAAGGGGGCAGGAGTTGCTGTGGGAGGAAAAAAACACTGTTCATTACTGCCATAAGGTGCAGAGGCCAACAGCAAACTCTCTTTGCTTGCAAATTCATCCATCTAATTAAGGTTGCCCTGACAGCGAAGAGGCCACCAATGTTTGCATCTGCAACAAACCATTGGGCGACCCTGAGGAGACGGTCTTTGCACCAGGACAAGCTGGGAACAAGAAGGGGAATGAGAGGCTTCAGGAAAGGTTGGGCCCCAGCAACACTGCAAGCAGGGATGGGCCCTGTTGATGCAGCCAGGAAGGCGTCAACAACAGCCAGGGTGCTGCCAAGGGTGTTGGTCAAGGAGGCATTCATGGCATACCTGGCTGAGTCCCACTCGGCCTCTGGTAGATGGCAGGGACTCCGGGAGCAGAAGACAGACACAGGGGAACCAGGAGCAGCAACAGAGGCATGCCTTGAGCAGCAGCTGGTGCCTGATGTGCCTGCAAAAGGAGAGGTGCCCTGTCAGCCCAGGGGCCACTGAAGCAACACCTCCCCAAAACCCAGCAGGAAAGGGCTGAACTGTCTCAGCCACCCCAGACTGACTGGGAGAAGGACGGCCTTCCTGAACCCTCCAAGCAGGAGAGGCTTCCCAGTGCCAGAGACTCAAAGGGGGGGAGTCTGCAAATCAGACACGTTTCGCCCTCCCACATTTCCCACATACAGAAAACCAGCACGAGGAACAACCCCCTGGAAAGATGGGGCTCCCTTTGCTGGATGCCTTCTGGAGACCCCCTCAGGCATGCTTCTGTTAGGGCCGGCAGAGCCCAACTCCAAGACCCAGCCAATTCTTGCTGCCACCAGACGGGTCTTGCACCTTTGGCCTTGCCCTGAACAGGCAGGGTTGCTGCTGGCGACTCAGGGGGAAATGGAGACTGGAGCGCCTGTTTTGTTCCGTACAGAGAATAATTTTAGTGGGGCTCCCTTATCCAGCCGTGTGCAGCAGCTGCCAAAAAAGCGAATACAATCCTGTGTTGTATAAACGGAGGCATAGAATCAAGGTCACATGAAGTGTTACTACCGCTTTATAAAACCCTGATAAGGCCACACCTGGAGTCCTGCAGCCAGTTTTGGTCACCAGACTACAAAAAAGATGTTGAGACTTTGGAAAAAGTTCAGAGAAGAGCAACCAAAATGATTAAAGGCCTGGAGACAAAAACATTAGGAAGAATGGCTGCAGGATTTGGGTCTGGCTAGTCGTCTTCTTTTCTTTGAAGGAGAACTAGGGGTGACATGATAGCAGTATCCAGCAGTACTTGAGGGGCTGCCACAAAGAAGGCAGGGTGGGTGGGTGGGTGGGTGGGTGTCAACCTATTCTCCAAAGCACCAGAAATGGATGGAAACTAATCAGAGAGAGAATCAACCTGGAACTAAGGAAAAACTTCCTAACAGCGAGGACAATTAACCAGTGGAACAGAAGTTGCCCTCAGAAATCGTGGGCGCTCCGATACTGGAGGTTTTTAAGAAGAGACTGGGCAGCCATTTGTCTGAAGTCCACCATCATTCATACTCTCTGCCCTATGAAAGAAATGTACCTAAAATAACCTCTTTGGTCAAAGAGGACTCTGTCAACCAACAGAGAAGATTATTTCCTCATTGACTGAGAACGATCTTCATCTGCCCTAAAAGTGGAGCTTCTGAGTAGGTTCTGGGCCTTTGAAGAATGAAAATCAAGAAGAACTACGCTTGGTCAGTCATTGCCCAGCCACCTGTTTCTTGCCAGAATGCCAGCAAAAGGTGGAGACGATGGACAGCCCTGTGTTTGAATCTCTGCCAGACAGTTTTCATTTCACGCTGCCACCCTAGTTTGGTCAGCGTCCTTCTTCCCCCTCAGAGGACCAGCAGAGCTTTTGGGATGCTCATGGGAGGAGACTGAAGATGAGGGTGAAATGGGAGCTGAGGCCTCAAGGCAGAATTCACCTCTCCCCACTCCCAAATATTTGCTGAACCCTTCTCAGGTTGATCCTGTTTGTCCTCATCTCCACTTCCGTCATCTTCCTTTGAAAATAAAAATATGCCAAATAAATTCTGGACACTTGCTTCACTGTACTAACTCAAATTATTTTTACAAATTATTTTCTGAGCAACAGGTCAGGTCTTTGATAAGACCTGAGAGGATGAGCACTTGGTTTCTAGTCTTTATTTAAGGCTGTTAATTTTAATGTTTTTATATTTATGCTTTTATGCCTTTGTCAGCCAACCAGAACCTTTTCGGATAATGAGGTGGGTAGCATAAAAATTTAATAAACAAATCAATAAGAACTGTACCTGGTGCAGTTCATCTACAAATCCCCAGCCAAAACAGGAACCGGTCACTTTAAAGTGGCCCACCCATCATTCTTCTGAATCTGCCCAAATCTTCATGCAGGAAGAGAGATCTGCCGGTGCCTCTGAGGAAGGACCACGGGCCACATCAGGACCAACTGGAGCTCAGACCCTGAGAAGAGCAGGGTCCTCTCATCCTTCTGGGAAATCGCATCCTTCTGCTCTTGCTATCCTTGCCACCCTCTGCATCTCTCTCTGTGTTGTCACTTGCACCCCCAGCACCACGGCTGTGTTCCAAGAAGACACGAAAACAAAGGAGAGGAAACAGCTCCCCATTGTTTGGCCTGGCAAACAGGGCAACACCCAGCAAACAAGCCTGCCTTTATGGAAGAATAATTCAGACAAACGATCAACACCCTTCTGGTGCTGGGTTGGGGGTCTACAAGACCAAGGACCAGTGCAGGGATGCTGAAAGCCTCAGGGAGTTTCCCATAATGCACCAGCTTCAGCCACTTTCTGCTCCCAACTACATAAGTTATTTTCCTTGAGCCTCAACATTCAGGCACCTGATGTCGCAGAATCTGGCACCCCTCCATTGCCCAGGCCGGCTCGTGTCCATCATTTGGATGGGAATTTAAAACCTGCCTTTTGGCCCTTCTCCTGCTCGCCCATTCAAAATCCCTTTAGAGGTTCCCTTTTGCAAACCAAGCACACCATCACCCCCTTGAAGTCCCCTTCCAAGGCTTGCTTTCCATTTTTTTTTGTGCTCCTGGGGGGGGGTCTCCTCATGCCATCTTATCCCTGCTCCTTTTTAAAGTGTGGTGCTCAAAATGATGCATGACTCCAAGGGTGATTTGAACCCCTGGAATTCAGTGGAAGGTTCCTCTAATGTGGATCCAACTCATCTCTTGGTGCAGCCAGGACTTCTGCCCTTTTAAAAATCTTCCTGTTTAGGTAGCCAGTTACCAGGAGTTGCAATCTGTGAGTGAGAAAGCAAAGTCAAGAACATTTGTTTCTCAGATCTCAAGAAAGCTTCTATAATATACCTAGAATAGAATAGAATAACAGAGTTGGAAGGGACCTTGGAGGTCTTCTAGTCCAACCCCCTGCTTAGGCAGGAAACCCTACACCACTTCAGATAAATGTTTATCCAACATCTTCTTAAAAACTTCCAGCGTTGGAGCATCCACAACTTCTGGAGGCAAGTTGTTGTTCCACGGATGAATTGTTCTAACTGTCAGGAAATTTCTCCTTAGTTCTAAGTTGCTTCTCTCCTTGATCGGTTTCCACCCATTGCTTCTTGTCCTGCCCTCAGGGGCTTTGGAGAATAGCTTGACTCCCTCTTCTTTGTGGCAACCCCTGAGATATTGGAACACTGCTATCATGTCTCCCCTGGTCCTTCTTTTCATTAAACTAGACGCACCTGCAACTTTGCATATATTTTAAGCTTTGTTCCATAGCAATCTTTTCATTTTTTTTTCTATACAATTTTTTAAAATGCTGTTCTTCCACAAACATAAATACAGACAAATCCCCATTTAACATTCACTGAATGGAAAATACTTCTGTGTGATTGTCAAGAGGAGCTGAGAGGCGGGAGAGGCTCAGAGGCTCAGCATCTGGAACTTAGCAATAGGTTGCTTTTCAGTGGAGGGAACTTCCTCCCTCCCTACTCCTGATCCTCTTTGGCCAGATAACAGCAGGAGACCATCTAATCTGACTCTAGCCAAAGCCTATCTTAATCCAGAATTTGGTTTCTAGTGGTGGCCAAGAAGATGCTGCTGGGTAACATCTGTCTGATGCACACAACCAGGCAGTCCTAGCCGAAATACAGGGGCAGTTTGGAGATGGGGGAATATCCTTGGAGAGGTAGGGGATACACACACACACACACACACACACACACACACACACACACACACACGATTCCTGGGAGGTAAAAGCAAGTGAGGGAGAGAAGCTTTCAGGCTTGCAAGATTCAGTTACTGTATTTTAATCATCCAATATAGGTTGTGATAGAATTCATTCTTTGGTTCCTTGTCTGTTGAAGGGGTGACAGTGGCCAGCAGAAGAAAGACTCAAAGCTCCAACTCAAGGCTCTGAATGCCCCTTCAGACCAGGCTGCATCCTCTGTGGCCGGACTCCAGCAGGAAATGTAGCAAAATTCCTGGACCTAAAGATCATGGCTACCTTCACTGTTCCAGATAAGAAAAAGCCATGAGGAATAGCAAGTGCGTATACTGGGTTAGGGTCCCTTGAAAAGGGGACAAGAGAGGAAGGATGCCACTCCCCATGCCACCCCCTCTATGTGGAGCTAGGAGAATCGGGCCATTGTTGCATAGTCCTGGCTGCATGTGACGATGCACCAAGGCCTGGGACGTTTTGTTCTCTCTAGTGTGAACAAACCGTTGCTTGTGTGAGAGTCCATCATCTGCTGCTGTGCATCTGATGGGTTCCTGCTCTGCAAAAGGCAGCCTCATGGTCTCCATAGTGACTGCCACACGATAGATCAGAAACCGCCTCTCTTTCCCGCTCACTTTGGCCCAGGTTTGCCCAGGGGAATACCTGGCTAAAAGGTGGCTTGTTGCCCTGGACTTTCTGAGGACACTTGTGTCAACCTATTCACCAGCTCTTTGCTCGCTCCCTTCCCGCTGGATCTTGCCCAGGTTGGAAGCCCTGGTGAAAGTCTCGGAGATTAGGAGCATTAAAAGAAGCACGAGGGGGTCCAAAGAAGCCAGGCCTTCCCCATCGTGGGGATTGTGGGACAGTCACACTCTTGGCAAGATGTCACAGCCAGCAAAGGCAGGGCTGGCATCCCGGTGGCAGAAAGAAGACCCTGTCCTTATGCCCACTTCCTGCAAAGGCCCTGGAAGGACTTCCTTTGAAGGCCGGTCCAGAGAGCGGAGGTTTCTTTTCACAATACCTTGCTTGGATGTCCTCTGCCTAAATTCTTGAACAGCGTTTGGCAAAGGTGGTCCACTTAATGAGAAGCAGTTGTTAAACTGCTACAGGTGTTTCCACTAAGTTAAAGCCTCCCATTTTTCCTCTTCTGCCTGGAGAAACTGGCTTGTCCAGATGTAGAAAGGAAGCCCATCTGGGGTCCAGGCTAAGCTTCTTTCTCAGCTCAGGTGTATTGAAAACGTTGAATCTGAGGAAAGTAGGGCAGAATTTAAACTTTGCAGACTCTTTCTAAATAGAATTTGATGTGCATAATTGTAATCATAGTAAACACAGATGGAATTTTCTCCCACATTTCTACATGTGTCTGTCACCTTTCTTAGTTCCATATAACTCTCTGGCCTCAAATATGTGGCGTCAGCCACCACCAAGCAGAAATGGAGCCAGGGAGCTTTAGACTATTCCAACTAAGGAGTGTTTAATGGTTTCAATCTCAGCGATATTTAAAAAGAGTTGGGAAGTTAAATGGGAAGGAAAGAAACCTGTCTGCCACATTTGAGCAGCAAAACAAACTTTTTCTTTTCATGCCTTTGGGACTCTGCAAATACTTTATTTGGAAGCGGTTTTGTCAGCCTTTCCTCCATTCAGAAAAGAAGATTCCTGGACTTTGGAACAGGGGTGAAATGTAAAATCTGTTACTACCGGTTCTGTGGGCGTGGCTTGGGGGGGTGGTAATATGACTGGGTGGGTGTGGCCAACTTTTTTTAAAAAAACTTTTCAAAGCCTTTTTTCTAATGCTCTGAAAAGCCTCTGCCGATCAGGAACTCAGCTGGGATCGTCAGAGACTTTTCAAAGCATTTTTTTACCACCTCTTTGGCCAAGAGATTGCAGAAAAAAATGCTTTGAAAAGCCTCTGATGATCCCAGCTGAGCCACGTGATCATCAGAGCCTTTTTTTTTTTAACTTTTAAAAGCATTTTTTTCATCGGATGAGGTTGTAGAAAAAATGCTTTTAAAAGTTAAAAAAAAAAGCCTCTGATGATCGTGCAGCTCAGCTGGGCATGGGGGGGGGGGTGCAGGGATTTTTGCTACTGGTTCTCTGAACCACCCGCTGCTATCACTACCGGATTGGGCGATCCGGTCTGAACCGGGAGCATTTCAGCCCTGCTTTGGAGGTGACTTCTCCTCAGTTTTTCCCCCTCTGGTGAGGAGAGAAGATCATTCCTACTGAAAATTGAAGGGGGTGACTGCATCAACAAGTTGGAGAACCTTCGTCTTTTTGCTGTTGTTGGGATTCATTCTGTTTTTTATCTTTGTTGAAATAGGACCAGTTTCTTAAAAGATACCTTTATTGGTTCGATTTATATGCCGCCCTTCTCCGGAGACTCAGGGCGGCTTACAATGCGTTAAGCAATAGCCTTCATACTTTTGTATAGACCTGCTTAGTAGGGCTTTCGCCCCCCCGCCCAAAGGTGTTCTTTTTTATATAAAGTCAGCTTATTGCCCCCACAATCCGGGTCCTCATTTTACCTACCTCGGAAGGATGGAAGGCTGAGTAAACCTTGAGCCTGGTGAGATTTGAACTTGCAGTAATTGCAGGCAACTGGCAGCACTTTAACAGCACTTTAGCCGCTGCGCCACCTTGGTATTTTGTGCTTATTAATTGCTTTGACTGAAGAGCTAACACAATGAAATTGGACCTTCTTGACCTGAGAAACTCTGGCTCAAAACTCTGAGACGGGCCACTGGAGACCCGCTGACTTGGGGGGGGGGGCAAAGATGGAGTTATGCAAACATTCAACAACCACTTCAAGGCTTAAAGGATGAGCAAAGCTTCCCTCAATTTGCAGGAAGGGCAGTAGGTTTAAGCCAACATGGATGTAGGATCAATAATGGGCCCTTGGAATTCCCCGCAAAGTGGACCCTGGCGTGGACTCTAGGAATGCAGAGAGATCCCTCGGCCTCCTCTGCCAGATTCCTTCCCCACCCCCACTTCACTATCTGGCATTTCACATGAGTAGGATACCTGTGAAGAGGGGCTTCCTGCCCCCTCCCTTGGCTTCTCCCATGCAGTGAATCCATTGGGAACCGCTTAGCCCTGCCAGGCTCTGCCCAGGGCCTAGTGGTTGGAACTCAGGACAGGTGCTAAGGCCCTCAGGCGTCCCAGGAGCAGAGCCCACCACAAGGAGAGATTGCAAAACCTTGAAACAACCTGTCACAGATGAGGAATAAAGATAAACAGACCCCAGAGGCACACTTAATGATTAACTGAGTAACACGTTTCTTTTACTTGGATGCCCTTTGCTTTCCAATCTAGGGCAAAAGTCGGCATCTGCCCACTATGGGAGCAAGGAAAAGGTCTGGGGATCAGTGGTGAGGGAGCCAAGGGGACCAATGTCCCCAGGGCCCTCTGCCATGTGTAGACCCACAGGATCTGACCTGCTCGGCAGGCTGCTGGGGGCATGAAGGAGCCCCACATGTTGCAGTCAAAGCCCAAATCTTGGCTGCCCCCTCTGAGGATGGGGAGACTCCCTGGGTGACATGGCTGGCACTGCTGGAGGTTGGCAGAGCCTCATTGGAGCCTTCCCACCTGGCAACATGGGTGAAAACCAAGGCCATTGTGGGGACCAGGGACCACACTAATGTCAGAAACTGATGCATGGTGGCTGTTCGGTGGGGGGGGAGGGCAGCGAAGGAAGGGCTCCTTGGCCAGCCCCCCCCCCTCTTCTCTCAAAGGGAAGCCTTTGTGGTTGTTTTCCCTCCATGAACAAGCTGGGGCTGTTTTTTTGGAAAGGGCTTTAGGCCTTTTCTCTTGGCAGCCTCCTGCCCTGCTCCTCCCTGACAAAACACCCAGGGCCACCAGGAGAGGGAAGCCATGGGGAGAGCAATTGGCACAATCCAGATTGGGGAGGTGTCTTTGTGCAGGGACAACCTTCCTGCAGATGAAGTCCTGACCACTTGGGTTCAAAGAGGGAGTCCCCCAATCACACGACTGGGATGCCAAGCCCAACCTGCTTCCTTCGCCTTTTTGCAGACAGACAGTGCCAAAGCCAGCTTTCCCTCACCTGGCTGGGAGGCTCCTGCCACTTCCCCAACCGGCCCCGCCTCACAGCAGGTGGCTCCCGGCCAGGGTGAGCAGTGAGCAAACAGCCGTGGAGGGTGCCTCCCCCACACTCCTCCTCCAAAGAGTGCCCAGGAAAGCAGGGCATTCACTCGCTCGGTGGCCGCTCTTCCTGGTGCACTCCCAGCTGGTTCTCCTCTGCACGGCTCTCCCACCATGTCAGGCCACCCCACCAACCTGAGAGTGAAGCTGCCCCTGCTCTGTGCCCTCCTGCAGCTGGCCACGGTCCTCCTGTTCGCCTTTTTCATCCAGTATGACAGCCACACCAGCCCCCGGCTGTGGCACGAGGAGATGCAGTTGCACAACAAAGGCCTTCTGGACAACGAATTCTACCCACGCTACCCAAGTGAGTATCTCCCGCGCAAGAGATGCCCTCCTGCCAGGGTGCCAGGTCCAACCAGAGAGGCCCCTGGGAGCACAGGAGGAACGAGGGACCAGGAAAACGCCCCTCTTTCCGAAATCTGTGGTATGGCGCCCCTCCTGCCTATGATGAGCCAGGACCATCCCTCAAATGCTCCCCCAAATACTTTCCAGACTTCTTGCTTCAGTTTGGTTTCTGGATAAGATCCCTTCTTATTCTCTGTAAGTCCAAAGCAGCATCTGTGATCAATTATCCTCCTGCCCCAGGCAATTGTGGAAGTTACCATTTCCTCAAGATGCTTTTTGAATGGTATTTTTGAGTGCAGAACCTAATTAAGTCCTTGTTTGCTTCTTGTTTGCCTTTGATTTCTTCCAGACGAATATCACAACTTCCCAGTCCCACCTGGTGGTCTCCACCCATATGCTGGCTTAACTTTGGGGGAGGTACCCAAGACTGACTATCTAGCAAACCACAGTTTATGGATGTGTTTATGCACTTTTTTTAAAACAGCTAAATTTTGATTCAGTTGCACCATTTTTGTAAAGGCCCCGCAGCAAGGAAAAACTGAGACAGAGAAGCTGCCTTAGGATCTCCAGCATTAGCGAGCAACAAGATTCCCAAAGGCCAACAGAGCCATGATTTGATCAGGTCACGAGCACACTCGTGACCTGATCACAAATGGGTGGCTGAGAAGCTGATCCCCCCTCAACACACCCACCTTTGCCTTTTTCGGCAGAAGTGGGCAGACAGCCATAGGGGTCCCAGAGCTTGTGGTCCCAGCCCAGCATGCCTAGGCCAGTCTTGGGTCCAGCTGGATCCGTTCTTCCTAGCTGGGAATCCAGCTGGTCCTACCCAGCCCCTCCCAGAAGGACACAACACTCTTTTCCCCTCTGGGTCTGGATCTGTCCCTGGGGCTCCGGGTGCCCAGGTATGCCAAATAGCCCTGTTGGGTCCAGCTTCCGCTGTCCATCCGTCCGTCTGGTGGGAGGTTTTGCTTCTCCTGGTGGGCAGTGAGAGCCAGAGAGAGGCTGCCCCTTCCCCACACTGCACCCGCAAGACATCTTCCACAGATTTAACCAGCCCCCACAGCAGATCTTGTGGGGAAAAGATCCATGAGCTGATTAGCTGGTGTTTAAGCAAAACATTTGTTTGATCGCTAGTTAGAAACAGAATTCTCCTCCTCCACTTCCTTCTTCCCATTCCTTAAGAGCCCCAGTCCATTTCTTGTTGAGGACACACTTGAGCCACTTGGCCATTTGTCCCTTTTGCAACTATCAGCACTTTTCTTTTCAATCCGCAGCTGCTGCCCTCTGCACCACCATCTCCCCTAATTGTCCTCCAGGACACCCAGCTCTTCCCCTGCAAGGCAGTCCGGCCCTGAGCAGCAGAGATGCAAGTGGTGAGGAGGCACCCTGGTTTCTTAATCTTGGCAACCAAGATCTGTGGACTTCGGCTCCAGAATTCCCCAGCCAGCCATGTTGCCTGCGGAATTCTGGGAGCTGAACTCCACACATCTTCAAGTTCCCAAGGTTGAGAAACGCTGCTCCACCTAAACAAAACCTCATTTCTTTCAGACCATCGATAGTTTGGCCTCAGCCATTGCTAATTCCTGAATGTATTAGGAATTCTAAAATCTGATTGCTTGTAAGCCGGGTTTAGGGTTCAACCTAGGAGGAGCCGTCCCATCTCATAGGCCATAACTACTACCCCCCACTCCAGCAACAGCACCCCTGAGATGGGGCTGTGCTCAGCCGTCCAAGAGCAGCTGCAGCACCACCTCACCTGCTGAGCCATTTACAGGCTCTGCCGTACAGCTGATACACACATCCACTCTTATCAGCCCGATCTAATGAGGTCACTTTTTGAACCCAATTATGCAGCTGCCACCGTGTCCATTTCAACCTTGGAGCCCGGCTGAAGAGGTAAAGTTGAGCAGGTGATTAGCTGGAAGTCAGGGAGAAGTTTAACTTGTTGGACCAGGCTCAGCCAGTGCTGGCAGCCCCACAGCATGGAGACCCTGGAGCCTTTCTTTCCGTCCCCTGCTGACCCTTCCCCTCCTGCAGGCTTCCAAGACGTCCACGTCATGGTTTTCCTTGGCTTTGGCTTCCTGATGACCTTCCTGAAACGCTACAGCTTCGGTGGGGTGGCTTTCAATTTCCTGATCGCTGCCTTTGCCCTCCAGTGGTCCATCCTCATCCAGGGATTTTTCCATGCCTTTCACAATGGCAAAATCCATGTGGGAATAGAGAGGTGAGCAAGCGAGCATCCCTGAGCCCCCAAAAGAGGTGGCTTTAGCTTAAGCAGAGGCAGCAGAAGGACAGGAAGATGGAGCTGAGTGAGGGCTGGCACATCCCTCAGCAGTTGGGTCACTCAACTCAGCCTTCGAGTCTTGTTGACTTGAAGAACTCTCCCTCTCCAGACACAAACTGGCAGTCAGAGTAACTGCAGGGCGTGGTTAAAAAAAAAATCAAGCTCCACATCTGATTTTTTCTGACCACCTTGCAGACACCAATGCAATTAAGGTGTGGCACTAGCAACCAACATCAAAATCAAGCAAGCTTAGTAAGAGATGTGGAGGCAGCTCAGGAAGGGACTCCCTGAAACCTTTAGTTTCGTGATGGCGAACCTATAGCATGCGTGCCAGAGATGGCACACAGAGCCCTCTCTGTGGGCACGTGCACCTCTGCCAGCTGCTCTTCTGGTTTCCGGCATGCACATGTGTGCCGACCAGCTGGTTTTTGTGCACGCTGGAGTGCCAGAAATCCCAAGACCTGCAGCCGGTGTGCATGCACGCACTGGAAACCCAAACCCAGCTGATCCGTTTCCAGCGTTCGCACACAAACACATTCCAGTTTGGGCATTAGGTGCTGAAAAGCTTTGCCATCACTGCTCCAGTTGATAGTAGATGGTAACTCAGAGGTTGGGTTCAAAGCTCTTTTGCCCTGCCCATTGCCTGCCATCTTGATCTCAGAGCTGCCCCCGACTGGACTTTAAGAGGGTGAGGGGCTTCAGCCAGGAGTAGGGATGTGGGGAGGGATCCTGTGCATCTGTCAGTGTCTCTGTGCTTCCCCAGTGCTGAGCAAGGCAAACCTGCAGCCTCAGATTCTCCTGCCGTGTCCTGCTCCTCCCCACAGGACCCAAAGCCGGCACCGCCCACCCTGGCAACCTCTGGCTTCAGCCTGTCCTATCGTCGCTTTCGTCTCCAGCTTAGCCTGGGCAGCCTTGAGTCACCTTTTGCATAGGAAGGTGGCCTTTTCTCCTGCAGGGAGGGAGACTTTGAGCTGGCAGGCTGGGGGAGCCACTCTCTCTCCACCCTGCAACCTCCCCGTAGGTGGTGGTGGTGGTTTCAAGCATTTTAAGCGCAGGCTCTTTGGAAATCCTTATTTAAACACAGCCGAGGTGAATGGGGGAGAAGGGAAATCTCCTGCTACCCCTTTCTCTCCCCCCACTTCTGTCTTCTTGCCAGCATGATCAACGCAGACTTCTGCGCCGGGTCCATCCTCATTTCCTTTGGGGCGCTGCTGGGCAAGACGAGCCCCGTTCAGTTGCTGCTGATGGCCGGGCTGGAAGTCACCCTCTTTGGTATCAACGAGTATGTCTTGCTCAGCCTCCTTCAGGTGAATTGCTCCCTGTGGGGGGCTTATCCCTCACCCCTTGGGATGGGATGAGCACAGGGCAAGAGATTGTAATCCAAAATCACACAGAAGCTGGGTTCACACAACCATTTAGACCCTGAACCCAGGTTATGTAATATGTCAGGCATGGGAAACCAAGAATGATGCAGGAAATTTTGAAAGCAGTTTCTTTACTGCTTTTTGACATAAATAGACAGAATCTTGCTGGACTAAAGCACTTTCTGTGTAATTTTCTGATACATGCTACAACGAATTAGGTAGGGCCACAGGAAAGGTTCAAGGCTGATGTTACTCTTTACTCCTCCATCTTGCATCTCAGCACCAGATCCCATCACAGTTAGTTACATAAAGTGCAACACTCCGGATTCCCATGTCCGCCACCCCCCCTCCACTGATTGCAATATCATCCTTTTGAGTGTTGTAGGAACCCGTTCCTAGCTTCACAATTGGCAGAGCTTTGGCTTCCTGTCCTTGACTTGTGACAATGATCCTCAGCCCCAAAGAACATCTCCCTCTCCCACACCCATCCGTGTTACCCAGTGAAAGGGAGTGGGCCGGAGCTGCAGGGGGTCTCTTGGTACTCCTGTGTCTTCTGACCTATTTCCCTGTGCCTGGGGCCCAGGATGGCCTCCTTCCAAGCATCAGGCAGACTCCAGTCTTCATACCTGATGCTCCTTCAATAGGCCCTCTTAGCCTGGACCTTTTCATTTGCCCAGACATTTGGCTCAAGAGGTTTGGTGGGCTCTGTGGGGATGTGGCTTTTGGTTTCTGAGGTGTTTTTTTTTTTAACCAGGGGATCATGGGTTGCACTGAGAGCCATTGCTGTGATATGGACAGCTCCATAAATAATTGAAATAAATAAATGAATTAATATATCTCCGAATAGAGAATTGTGGGAATAAAGATTGATTACAATCCTGGGAGGTGCCTTGAAAGAGGTAGAGGATTTTAAAAGACTTTAAAAAGTTGTTGGTGCTGAAAACTATGCTAGCCACCTATCTGGTGGCCCAGCGCTGTAGAAGCCGCCTTCCTGCAGTGTTTCCCCCATGTGGCTCAGGTGAAGGACGCCGGGGGCTCTATGACCATCCATACTTTCGGGGCCTACTTCGGGCTGATGGTGTCCCGCATTCTTTTCCGACCCCACCTGGACAAGAGCCGGCAGCGGGAAGGCTCTGCCTACCACTCGGACCTCTTTGCTATGATTGGTGAGGCTCCCAAAGGGGCAGCTGGGCTTTGCGCCTTTAGGAGAGAAGCTGAATCTGGAGAGGCTCCGGAGGGTGGAGCAAGGGTGCCAAGGGGGCGGGGCTAGGCGGGTCTCTTTATGGGTTTGGTAGAAGCGGCGGGAGCTTTCTAGCTTTGCTTAGAATTATCTTTCAACCTCGCTTGGGGGTCAGGCTACAGTGTCTATGTAGACTCCATTAAAAAATATTGCTGATTTTTAGCAATTGTCCAACAAAAATCCGAGGGAGGCCTTATGGTTGCCCACGGCCATCCCCTGCCCATCCCTGTGAGCCTCTCTTGGAACTGGAGGAGACATAAGCGGAAGGGCTGCTTTGTTCCTTTTGAAAGGGGGGGGGGCACAGAAATCATGCCTCCCTATGTCCCTGGCAGGCACGCTCTTCCTGTGGGTCTTCTGGCCCAGCTTCAACTCGGCAGTGACCGCCCACGGGGACGACCAGCAACGGACAGTGATGAACACCTACTTCTCCCTGGCATCCAGCACCCTCACCGCCTTTGCCATCTCTACCCTGGTGAACCGTGGAGGCCGGCTGGACATGGTGAGGCAGCCCCTGCTCTCGTCCCCAGGCAGCTCCGGAGAGGGTCGGCTGCTCCCGGAGGAAGGGTCTGGTTTGCACCCCCAGAAGCTGGGAGGCAGGACTACAAAATCACTGAAGCCAGGGATTTGGGTGCCTCGCTTTGTCAGATTCTGCAGCACCTTCTCTGGTTTAAAAGCTGGGAGGGGGGAGCTCTTCCATTACACTCACTGATGTTTTCTGCGGGTCACTCAATGGAGCCACTGCAGAAATCCTAGGCCAGGTTTGTGGCAGGCCCAGGGTGGGCTTCTGAGCCCCTCCAAATGTTGCCTCCAAATCCCAGTTGAGGCAAGGGGCCATTAACTACAGGGAGCATCATCATTATTTTATTCCACCTTTATATATATATATAAAATTCCAGACAGGAATTTGTAGTAATCCTGCCTCCTACTTTCCCACTTTATTTTTTTTAATACTGTATTTGATCATTAATTGAATGGAATTTAATTTTAAGTTAAATGTATGCAAAATGAAATTGGAATTCCTGCCCCCAATTCCTGGGTCACTTTCTTCTCTCTGCCCCCTCCTCCTCACCTCCAGGTTCACATCCAGAATGCCACCCTAGCTGGCGGAGTCATCGTTGGCACTTCGGCCGAGATGGCGCTGACTCCATTTGGGGCCCTGATCGCTGGGTGCGTGGCTGGCCTGGTGGCCACCCTCGGCTTCAAGTTCCTCACGGTAGGCCAAATGCCCAAGACGAGCTTTGCCTACAGCCCCTTGGGGTCTCCTGCAGGAGCCTTGTTTTCCTAAAGGAGCCGATTCAGCAGCAGAGTCCAGAAGGGTGGGCAGGGTGCCAGCCAGGCGAGAAGGAGGGCCAGTTCTCAGCATGGCCCAGAGGCCACGCCCAAAGTGCAGGGACTTCTTTCTCTCTCTTGCCTAGCCTATCCTGACTGCCAGGCTGAAAATCCAGGATACCTGCGGAATACACAACCTGCATGGGTTGCCCGGATTGCTCGGTGCCCTCCTTGGTGCTCTGGTGGCTGCTCTGGCAACCCCAGATGCCTATGGAGAGGGGTGAGTGCCACTGGTGGGGGGAGGGAGGCAGAGGTTTAGGACTGAGAGGAACAGTTGCTTCCCTCTCTGGCTCTCTTCTCAAAAGAAGCTTTGCCCAGGTGGTTGGGATCTGCCAGGCTGTGCTGGATCACTGGGATCGTCTTGCTCCTGCAGAATGGCTGACGTCTTCCCCCTTGTGGCCTCTGGGCAGCGGACCCCCATCAGACAGAGCCTCTTCCAGTTGCTGGGCCTGCTGGTCTCCCTGGGCATGGCCATGGTCGGTGGCAGCCTGGTGGGTGAGTGGGGGGTGGGGAGGCAAGCAATCCTGCAGCTCTTTCCCCTCTTTTCACACACAGGGAAGTTTTTCTGCTTGGGAGTCTCATGCAACTTCGGAAGGGAGTGAGATGCGGGCCCCAGACCTGAAGCTCTGCAAGGGGCTTGAGAAGCAGCCCTGACATTTCTATTTATTCATGAAATGTATATGCCACCCATCTCACTATCATCTGGGCAGCTTTCAAACATAAAAATAAGAGTATAAAAACCATAAACCCCATAACATTAACAAAAATTGGGTAAAGTAGGAAGCAATACCTGGATGGGATGGAAGTGGGAGTCCACTAACCATGGGTCACTCCCGGGAGGGCCAAAATCAGAGGCAGGTTTTAAGGCAATTTTGGGAGGCTGAGAGGGTGGGGTGCATCTCACCTTGGGTGGGCTGATGTTCCAAAAGACAGAAGCCACAAAAGAAAAGGCTCTTCTTCTGGACCCCCCCAGCCAAGTTCTTGGACTGGCAGGGTCGGCAGTTGGCCCTTGCTGGCATAAATCGGTGGGCCAATCCCATTTTGAAGTGGGACTTCCAGGAAAGCCCCCTCCCCTCCAACTGCGGTGCTGATCCCCTGCTCCTTCCTTTTTTCAGGGGCCATCCTGAAGATGCGAAGCCTTGCAATGCCCCCAGATGCTCTCTGCTTCGAGGATCAAATCTATTGGGAGGTATTTGAAGGCTTCCTCGGGGTAAAAGCCGGCTGCCGTTTAACCAGCATCAGATGTCGCGGATTCCCCTGAGACTGGGGGCCAATTGATTGAGTTTTATAGCCTGCCTTTCCTCTGGGACCTCAGTGGAAGGGACAAACCTCCCTCCCAGTCCCAGTCCAAGTAACTTAGCCAGCACCAGCTATCCCAGAATGAAACACAGGAGCTCAGGTCACACACATGCTAGACTAAACTAGAATGAGACTGGGAAAATTTTGATTCTGTTCATAGGAGCCTGGTTTAGCTCAACAGACAGAAGCACTGTAATTTAACACCAGCTGTCTGCAATTAAAGTAAGATCAAATCTCGCCAGGCTCAAGGTTGACTCAGCCTTCCATCCTTTCTAAGGTAGGTGAAATGAGGACCCAGTTTGTGGGGGCAATAAGCTGACTTTGTATAAATATACAAAAGAATGAAGGCTATTGCTTAACGCATTGTAAGCCGCCCCGAGTCTCCAGAGAAGGGCGGCATATAAATCAAATTTAAAAAAAAAAAATAGTCTGAGCTCATTGCAGGAACAGAATGTGAATAAGCTTTGCTTATACCTATTCTTTTCTTAATCTCAATTTGTGTGCAAACACAGACCCACAATTCAAGTTAGTAAAGAAAGGAAAAATGGTGGGCATGCAGAATGGCTGGGTGGGAGACCTCAGGCCCTGCTGAGGCTGAGATGTTAGGTGGAAGGGTTGGCTCAACCTCTGGAGGGCCAAAGACATCCTGGTTCTGGTTCCGGCAACCTTTCTTTGGGGCCCTTCCTTTCCGCCAAAAACTGGAATCCAAAGAACTTGAAGGCTTGCAGGCTACCTGAGAGCATCGTGCATCAGCATGGAGGACAGAAAAAATGGGGGGGACCCTTTTCTCAGTCCCTCTGCTTTTGGTCTCGCATAGGTGCCTGAGGAACATCATGATGGCTTCCAGGTCGTGGAAGCTCTGAGCACGGAGGAGGCAGATAAAACCACCCATGCCTGACAGGGTTGCCTGCGGATGCTCACACCACCCTCATCGCCATCACCACCAACCTTCGAGAAAGCAATCAGTCCAAACAATCATGTGTTGCATGGGGAAAAGCAAGGGGGAGTCTGTTACGGGAGGAGCAGCTCCTTCCAGGATTGGAGTCTGCCTGGAAGATGGTTTGCAATGACTCAGGTGCACAAGCTCAGAAGCAGCAGTGGGTTCCATTTACCTTCGCTACCAGTTCGGAACTGTAAGCGTGCACCACAGCGCTTCAGCGCCTATGCAGAGCATCTGTGATGATGTCCGGGTGGGTGGGCGGAGCCTCCCACTGCCACCACTACTGGTTCGAAACCCACCACTGGTCAGAAGCACCGTCTTCCACATGGGTCTTAGAGTTGTGCCTCAACTGCTAAAAAATATCCCAAGGCCAACAGCAATAAGCGTGTTTTCTTTCACAACCACCCTATAGAATCCTATTTTCTTTTCAACATAAATTCCATAATGCAAATCAGAGTTACCACCACAATTGAGCCCAACATTTATGTTGCTAAGTGAAACATTTGTTAAGTGAGTTTTGCCCCATTTTACAACTTTTCTTGGCACGGTTGTTAAGTGAATCATTGCATTTGTTATGTTAGTAACACAGTTGTTAAGTGAATCTGGCTTCCCCATTGACTTTGCTTGTCAGAAGGTCGCAAAAGGGGATCACGTGACTTCAGGACACCGCAACCGTCATAAATAGGAACCAAGCACCTGAATTTTGGTCCTCTGACCCTGGGGATGCTGCAATGCTCGTAAGTGTGAGAAAAGGTCATAAGTCACATTTTTCAGTGCTATTGTAAGTTTGAATGGTCACTAAATGAACTGTTGTAAATGAAGGTGTAACTGAGAGTGTGCAACAACCAGCAGCAACCTAATAACAGATGGGAATAATAAGGCAATCAAGACAGACCCTACTCTGAGTTTTTCTGAATGTTACAGTCAAGAAGTGGTTGTCCAACTCTACTGGCCCCTTGTGGCTTCCCCAAGGCCACCCACCAGTCTTTGGGGAAACATTGGGCTGGTTTGGTTTTTTGCAATTTTTCAGTATTTCACATATTGACAACATAAATAAAGTTAACTCAGTAAATGTTACGGAATTTGGCAATAAAGTAGATGGAGTGCGAGACAAGTGTTGCATCTTAAGATATCTTCCTTTCCAAAACTGTTGACTTTTTTCAGCTGAAAAATTCTTTATCGTGTTTCCAATACATTTTTAAAAATTGGGAGCCATTTTAACTATTGTAATCAAATATCTCAATGAAAAAAAATTTACACCAAAATTTTAAGCATGCTATTTGAAGTAAAGTTAATATTACTTTACTATTGAGACTCTCATTGTTGGATATCAAATCAATAGTATCCATTTTATGCATTTGTTTAATCACACAAACTTTAACTTGTTCAGCTTCAGAATAAAATTTTATCCATAATTTATAATTAAATTCTAATATTTAGACTCTTGTATTAAAACATTCTGAATTCTATTAAGATTATTCTATTATCTTGGACTCACTGGCTAATACATTCAAATTAATAATAATGAAAATAAGACCCCTGAATAAGCATTTCATTAAGTGCTGCCCTGCTGGTGTGTGAATGCTGGAATCAGTGAGGGGTTTCAGTCCATTCTTGAGTCATCTTCTCATAAGATTTCACTCTGGTTTTATTGACGGCCAAATCTTGAAATCTATACAAATTATGAAGCGTCCAATGATTAATCTTACTGTACAACTTTAAAATGTTGCAGCCAATTATGACAATCCAGGCTTAAATCTGTTCCTGTATTTTCCCAAATTTTCATTAAACCATTTATAATAGCATAGTTTTTTAATCTCTTCTAATTGTTTCAATCCATAATATTAGTATTTCAATTGCTGCATCTTCTCCTTCCAGAGAAGTAGTTCAAACTTTCAAACTCAGACAATTTGCACCTTGAGGAATGTTGCATTTTTATTTTATTTTTTGCTTCTTGACGTCCCAGCAAGCAGTTGCCCATCATTCCATTCCGATAGATATGAACGGATTAACAGATTAACAGAGTTGGAAGGGACCTTATGTGTCATCTAGTCCAACACCCCACCCCCTCAAGCAGGAGACCCTATATACCATTTCTGACAAATGGCAGTCCAATTTTTTCTTGAAAGTCTCAAGTGATGAAGCTCCCACAACTTCCAAAGGCAACTTCTGTTCCATGGGTTGATTGTTCTCACTGTCAGAAAGTTCCTCCTCATTTCTAGCTTGAATCTCTCCTTGTTCAATTTCCATCCATTATTCCTTTCCTGGCCTTCAGGTGCTTTGGAAAACAGCTTGACCCCCTTCCTCCTCTCTGTGGCAGCCCCTCAAGTAGTGGAAGACTGCTCTCATCTCCCCTGGTCCTTCTCTTCACTAGACTAGCCATGCCTGGTTCATGTAGTCGTTCTCCAGTCCCCTAATCATCCTGGTTGCTCTCCCCTGCACTTTTTCTAGAGTCTCAACATCTTTTTTATAGTGTGATGACCAAAACTGGATGCAGGACTCTAGGTGTGGTCTTACTTTTCTCTACATTGAATTTCATTTTGTTCGATAAGCCCCAGTTTTCAAGTCTGTCAAGATCCATTTGGATTTTGAGCCTATCTTCTAGAGTGTTAGCTATTCCTGCTAGCTTAGTATCATCTGCAAATTTGGTGAGTTCCCCTTCTATTCCCTCATCTAAGTCGTTTATGAAAATATTGAAGACGGAACCTTGTGGCACCCCACTGCTTACTTCTCTCCATGTAGATTTAGACCCATTAAGGACTATTCGTTGAGTATGGTTTGTCAGCCAGTTACAAATCCATCTGATGGTGAAGCTATCTATCCCACTTTTTTCTAGCTTACGAAGAAGTAGGTTGTGGTCTACTTTGTCAAATGCCTTGCTGAAGTCTAAGTATATACTGTCTAAGTGAAATACTGTCAACAGTATTTCACTTCACTACGTTGAAGAATGAAATAAGATTGGTTTGGCATGATCTGTTTTTAACAAACCCGTGCTGACTGCTAGTTATTACTTTACTAGGTGTAGGTGTTGGCAGATCTGTTTTTTTATTATCTTTTCCAGTATCTTCTTGGGTATTGATGTTAGGCTGATTGGTCTATAGTTTCCTGCATCTGGTTTGGGTTTTTTTTCCCCTTTTTTGAAGATGGGAACCACATCAGCTCTTTTCCAGTCTTCTGGTAGTTCCCTGGTGTACCAGGATTTTTGAAAGATGTAGTGCAATGGTTCTGAGATGACATCTGCCAGTTCCTTTAGAACTCTGGGATGTAATCCATCAGGTCCTGGTGATTTGTATTCATCAAGATCAGACAGATGTTCTCTTACTATTTTTTTGCTTATTTTAACTTTTATTTCCAGTCTGTTTTTTACACTTATGTTTCTGGTAGGTTGGACTATAGTTTCTTTTTGTGTGAAGACCGGTGCAAAGTTAAGCAGCTCTGCTTTCTCTCTATTGCTTGTTACTTCCTTGCCGTCTTCTCTCTTTAGTGGACCTTTTCTTGTTATTTATGTGTTGGAAAAAACTGTTTTTGTTATCTTTGACTTTTGTTGCAAGTCTTTGTTCATTCTGAGCCTTTACTTTTCTGACTTCGTCTTTGCAGATTCTGGCTATCTGCTGATATCCTGCCTTAGTTATGTGTACCTCTTTCCAGTTTTTGTACTTGTCCTTTTTGTCTTTTAATTTGTCAGAGAGATCTTTGTGTAGCCATGCTGGTTTCTTCTTGGATTTCTTGTTTTTCTTTCTCAGTGGTATTGCGCTGGTCTGGGCTTTTATGATCGTATTTTTCAGGGTTTCCCAAGATTTTTGAGTTGTTTTCCCCTTTAGGATTTTTATCCAAAGAATCTTTCCAAAGTTCTCTCTGAGTTCATTAAAATCAGCTCTTTTAAAATCTAAGACACTGGTATCATTTTGTTCTACTACTTGTGTTTGTGTTATGTTGAATTTTAGTATGATATGATCACTCTCACCCAAGGTTTCTGCAGTTTCAACTCCCTCTAATACTTCTTCTCTGTTTGTAAGTATTAAGTCCAGTATGGCTGTCCCTCTAGTTCCCTCCTCTACCTTTTGGACAACAAAGTTGTCAGCTAAGTTGGTTAGGAACCTATTTGATTTTTCACTTGGTGGAGAATTAGTTTTCCAATTGATATCAGGGTAATTGAAGTCCCCCATTACTATTGTAGTGTGTTTCCTACATATGTTTGTTAGTTGGTTGGCAAAAAGGATATATGGGCTTGATCCCACAGTTTTGGGTTAAATTTTAATTGATTTTAAATTGGGTTTGTTTTAAATTGCGGCCAAAAATATATAATTATTTTAAACTGCTTTTAAATTTTGTATGTTTTGTTTTTATTTTGGCTGTTCCTATTGGAGAAGGGCGGTATACAAATTGAAACAAATTAAATTAAATTAAATTAAATATATTTTTTCTGCTTGATTCAGTGGCCTATAGTATACACCTATGGCCATGTCATTCTTTTTGTCTTTTATGTTGACCCATATGCATTCTAGGAGGTTTTCGTCTTTGGTTTCTTTTTTTAAAAAAAGCTTTATTGTTTTATTACTGCACATTATGAAATACACATAACATACAACATATTATCACTATCCACATATTCAGATACATTTTCACATTTGGTCTCATTTTCTTTATCTTTTTCTTCAGCGTCTGTGTCTCGCTTCTCCCTCTTTGTTTCCTTGTCAGCTCGCATATATGCTTTCTCATTTTTTATGTCCTCAGATTTTGATTCCCCATGTATCATTACATGGGGAATTAGTTATTTCTCTTATTTCCATTTTCCATGACAAATATATTGCTTTAATCATTTCTCTAATTTACTGTGCCATTTTATTCTTTTTAAATTGATATTGTTCCAATTTTAAACTTTCAATAGTATTCCTTCCCCCTCCCAAAGTCAAGCCACTTGTAAACAAGAGTCCTCCCCAAAAGTTCTCACAGCTGTTATCTGTAAAGTTCACAATTTTCCAAAACACAAACCAAGTTCCAGTATTCCTTTTTACTCCTGATGGTGTCTCTCTGCAATCCACAATTTCCGGTTATCTAACAAGTATCCATTTTGTTTCACCATATTAACAATCTTAACCAGTTTCTCTTTTTTTTTTTAATTTTAAGAATACCAAGTCAATTTTGAAGTCCAGTCCAAATTTAAACAGCTCTTTTCATTTCTTTTTTCCTTTTTCCTTTTGTTTGTACAGCACTTCTGTTACAAGGTTTATTACCCATTCTCTTTTTATTTTTCTTGAAGTTCACAAGAAAGAGGAGAGAAAAAGGATCTAATTATTCCTTTCCGATCCTTTAATCAGTCTTCGAGTAGTTTCTTTCATTTTTAAGATTTTCCACATTATTTTCCAGATCGTTTTGTTCAAAGATCAATTTTCTATTTGAATTTTTTTTTCCTCTTTAAAGATATGCTCCAGTGTCCTCTTTTCTTCCCTCATGCTTATTAGCCGCCGTTTTCTCCCTAGGGGTCTTCAGGTTTTTTTGTTTTTTGTTTTAAATTTCTTATTATGAGTTGGCTAACACTCACCCGGCTCCAAAAACTCCATTCAATTCACCACTCCTGCTCCATGCTTAGTCCGGTTGCCCCAGCTTCATGACAGCTGCAATGGCTGCCATTCCCGCTGCCAAGTCGTAGAGAGCTACCTCTGACTATCGAGGAACTTGCCTGTTCCTCTTGGTCTTCTGAGATGCCTCTCATTCACCCCCGTCCCTACAGGACGGTTCCAGTCTGAAGACCCCTTGGCGATGGTTCATCAGTCCAGGTTTTTGTGAAGCTCATTGGAGCCCACATAGCCAAACTCTTGGCTATGGAGTTGATCTGTGCTGGGTGGTGTGTGAGAGTGCGTGCAGATAGCAGTTTGTGTGTGTTTTCTTCTGGTAGATGGTGTGTCCTAGGGACCCATTGGATTTCCTGTAGACTAAGATATCCATTGGATAGGCAGTGGTTGGTCAGATCTAGGATGTGCTTGGGGGGGGGTTATATTTGTTTTGGATAGCTGTCAAGGCTTCTTTGATTGGCACTTGGGTGAAGAGACTTCGTCGAAATGTCGCCAAGACACTTCCAATTTTATGTGGGAGGAAACCCAAATAACCAAAGACCAATATATATATATATATATATATATATATATATATATATATATATATGTAGGTCTTTGGTTATTCGGGTCTTCTCCCACGTAAAATTGGAAGTGTCTTGGCGACGTTTCGACGAAGTCTCATTCGTCATCTTCAGGCTGGTGTTCTCGGCTTCGTGCTTCCAGGCCTCTACGAAGCCGAGAACACCAGCCTGAAGATGACGAATGAGACTTCATCGAAACGTCGCCAAGACACTTCCAATTTTACGTGGGAGAAGACCCGAATAACCAAAGACCTACATACAAACACCCGCGAAAACCTGAGAAAACATATATATATATATATATATATATATATATATATATATATATATATATATATATATATGTTTTTCTTCTAGCCAGGTTTTCCCTACGTAGCCAAGGTTTTTTTGTAGCTCCAGCTCAGTAGAATCACATCTACTCGGTTCTGGGCTTTTTTCCTTTCTGACACCTAGCAAGCTCTAACTGCTAGGTGGGAGACCTAAATAGATCCATTTCTAGCTCGTTAGCTGTCATCAGTAGGCCACACCCATATCTTATGTATCCTCCCTGTAAAGGTACAGTATCAATTTTCTTACTTCTTCGTAGGGTTTATGTGTGTTTTTCTTCTAGCCAGGTTTTCCCTACGAAGCAAAAAAAACCTTGGCTACATAGGGAAAACCTGGCTAGAAGAAAAACACACATAAACCCTACGAAGAAGTAAGAATATATATATATATATATATATATATATATATATATATATATATATATATATATATATATATATATATATATATATATATATATATATATATGTGTGTATATATATATATATATATATATATATATATATATATATATATATATATGTATATATATATATATATGTGTGTGTGTGTGTGTGTGTAAGTTTTGATGTATTCGGGTCTTTTCCCATGTAAGATTGAGAGTATCTTGGCAACGTTTCAATGAGGTCCCACTCATCATCTTCAGGCTGGTGTTCTTGTGTTCTGTTTATATATATATATATATATATATATATATATATATATATATATATATATATATAATTATATATATATAATTATATAATATATATAATAATTATATAATATATTTATATAATTATATAAATTATAACACCACTGTTTGCCTGTTGGGATCTCTGCCTATCCTCTGATGTTAAAACTCGAGTTTCCCTCAGTGCAGGTCTCCAAATACTTGATAACCTAGAAGCGTCATCTCGTCTATTCATATTCTGTGGCCTCTTTTCAATTTTGATAGCCTCCCTAACATCAGTTTTAACATCAGAGGATAGGCAGAGATCCCAACAGGCAACCAGTGGTGTTGCAATGCCTGCCAGAATCCATCCCTATTTGCAGATCATAGCTAGCAATAGGGAGAGAGAAAGAACCAAGCCAGAAGATAGGCTGAGATCTCAACAGGCAATCAGCGGTGTGGTGTTGCCTACCAGAATCCTTACCGCTTTGCAGCTGACAGTTAGTAATAGGGAACCAGAGAAAGCTGGGCCTTTAACACGCAGTCAGGCTGCAGCTAGGATAATGAAGCAGGAGAAAAAACTGCTGCCCTCCAATCAGGACACATAGTTGTAGGCTAATCAGCATATGTCAGCAGCAGTGAACACAGAAAAGCGACAACTCCGACCTCACAGCATACCCACAGCTTCTAAATTGAAAGTAGGGGCCCGATGATGATAAGTTAGAGAAGTTGTCAAAACGTTGCCAAAAAAATAAAACTTTTAAAGTGTTGGTTAGGATTTTAGCCAGAGTTTCAAAAGACCTTGCAAAGTGTTTTGTTGGGATTTTGGAGGATTTTAAGGTGGGATTTTAGCCAGGATTTTAAGTATTTTAACTAACAGACTTTTAATGATGCGGGAAAACACCCAAGATTTTAATTTTTTACATACACACACCCGCAAAAACTATATGCATATTCTTTCTAGCCAGGTTTTACCTACGTAAGCTAAGATGTTCTACAGCCCTAGTTCTGTGAAATCTCATTCACAAATCTCATTCACAGAATTAGGGCTGTGGAACATCTTAGCTTACATAGGTAAAACCTGGCTAGAAAGAATATGCACATAAAAGCCTACGAAAAAGAAAAAGATATATATATATATATATATATATATATATATATATATATATATATATATATATATATATATAATTTGTTTTCTCAGGTTTTCGCGGGTGTTTGTATGGGTCTTTGGTTATTCGGGTCTCCTCCCACGTAAAATTGGAAGTGTCTTGGCGACGTTTCGACGAAGTCTCATTCGTCATCTTCAGGCTGGTGTCTTTGGCCTAGTGCGGATGGCCCATGGCAAGCTCGCCTCTCATCTCCTCTCCACAGCCAGTTCTTCCCCTCCTCCTCCCTGCTCCTCTCTTTCTCACTGGCTCGCTTTTCCTTCTCTGCCGGTCGTTGTTTTGCCTCTCTGCCCCACGGATAGTTTTCCTCCCTGCTCCACAGCTGAGCCCGTCGCTCACCAGCTCGCCTCCTTGTTCTCCTTGTTCTCACCGTGCTTCAATGGGCCTCTGTGCTCTTGGGAAGGCCTCTCGGGTGCAGGTGGGCTTCTCTCAGCAGGCCAAGTTCGCTGTGGATCGTTTTCCTCCTATTTATTTCCTTTCCTTTTCCTTTCTCCACTTATTTTTCTTTCTCTATGGTTTATTTTATGATTAGTCTTTCCCTCTCCACCTCTCCTCCTATCATTTATCTTACTTTAATAGCAACTTTTCTCTTCTTTTAACTTCCGCGATGTAACTATGCTTCCTCCGTTGAATCCCCTATACATCTATTTCATAATTATAAAATATATTTATAATGCGTAGAAGGAAAATGATCTTCGGAGCTGTTTCCCATTCTTGGCATGGGCGCCACCAGTTAGAGCAGTGTTTCTCAACCTTGGTAGCTTGAAGATGGGTGGACTTCAACTCCCAGAATCCCCCAGCCAGCGCTGCTGGCTGGGGGATTCTGGGAGTTGAAGTCCACCCGTCTTCAAGCTACCAAGGTTGAGAAACACTGAGTTAGAGTGTCAAATGTGAGTTTGACCACTAGATGGCGGTGCTCTGCTTTTCTACTCTGCCCGGCCTTCAGTTTAAGGTGGGCTGGAGGGGGCCGGTCTGGGTTGCTGATTCGGCAGCGAAGCTTCTAAGGAGGTCAGCTCCCCCTTTGAGGCCGTTCAGCAGCAGCCAAGATCTAAAACATCCGAAACGAAGGACCAGGTGAGTCTCCTTCGCGGTCATTCTCGCTGATGAAAATCGCCATTCTGGTCAACCAACCCGAAGTGCCTATGAAGTTTCTCGGTCATCATCCAGGTCCTGGTCCTGGTTGCCCCAAAGGTGCTTTTTCAAGAGGCAACTGGACTTTCTGCTTTTTCTTGGAAGATGTTTTGCTTCTTGGATGAGAAGCGAAACGTCTTCAAAGAAACAAGAAAGTCCGGTTCCCTCTTGAAAAAGCACCTTTGGGACTTTTGAGCTCAGGTGGAAATCATTTGTAAGGAGCTGGCAGTGTCGGCTGCTTAAATCGCCCCTGGCTCCCTCTTTGGACATCCAGCTCTCCTCCCCTCGGAGGCTCTACTCAGCACAGCCGCCTGCGCAGGTCCACCTTTTGGTGGACTTTTTGGGAGGGATTCCTGGTCAGAGGGAATCCCAAGGGAGAGCGTGCCAAGGCAGGAAGTGGAGGGGGGACCGGAGAGCCCAAGGCCATAAAGGGGATGGGGAGACTCAAATTCAAGACTGGGAGACCTGAAGGGTGCCTGGCGGCTTCTCTGTTCACCCCAATTTTCTGCCCCACCTCCCACCTGTATTAGAGCCCAGGGAAGGAAGCAAGGCTGCTTGGCCGATCCCCATCTCCCTTGCAGGAAGGGCCGGTATGGAGAATCCCTCATTTGAAGAAATTGATCTTCTCCTCCAAGCTTAGCTTTGTCTCCCGGAGAGCCCTTCCCTGGTCACCATGTGGCCCTGGGCCTTTTGGGCTAACAAAGACTGATACAACTGGGCTAGGCGACTTCTGCTTCGGAAAAGCCTCGAGCCCCTTCTCCTGCTTGGGGCTTCAAGAAGCCTTCGAGAGCCCATTCCGAATCGAGACGACAAAGACAGGAAGCCCCCCAAGAAGTTACCTCTTGAAAAAGCACTGGAAAGGGCCCCCAAAGGCCCTTTTCAGAGAGCAGAAAGAGGCGGCTCCTGGGTGCAGGTGGGCCACGTTGATTCAGCTACATGTGGGACTATCGGATTTCTTCCCCGACCCTCAAGGAGGCCTAAAATCCCCTGGCGGGGTTTCAAGCGAGGGACGGGTCGCAGCCCCCCTGAAGCCTCCAACTGCCTGGAAAGGGGAAGTGGGTTTTGAGGGACCTCCAGGGAGTCAGCAGGAGGGTGGAGCAGCAGGTGAGGGAGGGGATGGGGGGGGCCTCGGAGCCCTTCTGGTCAGAATATGTTGGGGGCGTTGAGCCCCCAGGGCTCTCTCCGTTGTAAGCCGAGACAGCGTCCCCATCAACGGGCCTCTGGGTCGCGCGCGCCGAGATGCCGGCAGATTCTTGGGCGAGACGAAGATGCCCAATTAGAATGAAAGGCCGAGAGGCTTGCCTGTTAACGAGCCCCTTGGCGGGGGGAGCCCCACGTGGTTGCCGCCTCGGGCCTGAGGGGCGGCGGAACAAAGCGGGAGCGCCTTGGGTTGCTGGACACGTCCGAGGCAGAGGCGGGTGAGAAAGCGGGAGGGGCGGCTGGGCGAGGAGGATGGAAATGAAAGGCTCGCCCTGAAAAGGGGGTCCGGACTTTCCGGAAACCCGCTGGGGTACCGGGGACGGCCGAGAGCTTCTACCGGAGCCGGTCCGGTGAGACCTGCCAGAGGCCTGGCGGCGGGGCGTGTTTGTTCCAGAGCTGGCCTCCGGCTGCTGCGGGGATCGGCTGCGCGTCTCCTGTCAGAAGAGCGAAAGGAGGGCGGGGGGCGGGCTGCGTTCCCAGAGCTCGATTAGGGCGGGAGTCCCAAATAAAGTGGGGGAGGGGAGAGCCTGAGGCCTCAGACACCCAGCGTGGAGGCGGAAAGGAGCTGGCTGCAAATGGAGGCGGCGAGGCCTCCCGGTGGCGTCTGAGCCGGGACACTTGGCGGTCATGGTTTGCCGAGGCACGCGTCTCCTTCCTGTTGGAACGAGCAACCCTTCAATTCTCAGTGGAGGTGGACTTTCCTCCGCACCTTTGCATCGCCCCAAAGCCACTCCGTCGGTTCTCCGGTTTTCCCGTTGCCAGAACTGGCAGGAACACAGGCGACGGACGGAGCCCTCGACGGTGCGCCTCGAACTGCGGGGCTTCAACACTCCAGCTCAAGGGAAGGGAAGGGACGCCTGGAGGTTGGAAGTTGAGCACTGCCTCCGCCTCCGCCCCACAGACGGCTCTGCCAGGGGAAGCAAATCCACAGAGGGCGAACGAGCGCTCCGTCTCAAGGGAGGGGCTGGCCCGCCGATCGCTTGGGCGGCTCTCCCTGCTGCCTTGGCCGTCGGGGGGGGGGGGTTGGGGGAGGGGTTAGTTCGGTGGAGGGTTTCTAAGGGGCCCGGCGGGGGGGGGGGGCTCAGTCTGAGAGCAGCGCTGGCGGCGACGTCATCCCGCGCGCACGTGGCTCTTCAAGAGGCGCGGAGGCGGCGCCGATGCTTCACTCCCGGGTCCTCTTGGCGGCGGCGCTACGGAGGCGGGCGAAGGACTCCTGTTCGCGGATCTCCGAGGCGGGTAAGAAAGTCTGGCCATTCCCCGCGAGCGCTGCAGGCCGGTCACCCGGCCCCCTCCGACGCCGCAGCTACTTGGGCTCCCCACCTGCCTGCTGCCACCGCGCCGCCGTCCTGGCTCGGGGCTTGCCGGCTGAACGGGAAAGGCGTGCCGAGCTGGTGGAGGGCCTTGGCCGGGCTAGAGCCCGGGGGAAACGGAGACGCTGGGCAGGGGCAAAAGCTCCCGGGAGCCCCGAGGGTTTTGACGCTCAAGAGGACGGGGGGGGGGGAAGAAACGCCGGCGCTCTGAAGGTGGGGGGGGCTTTGCCCGCGCGCCGCTTCTGCCAGCTGAAGAGACCAGCGCCCCGAATGAGGTTGGTCTTTGGTGTCAATTGTTGTTTGCTGTTCCTGGGCAACCCCCGACCAGTCCTGCTCCGAGGAGCTTCGGTTCGTAGAGGTTTGCCCGTCCACTTAAGTGTCCTCAGGAGATGAGCCCCTCCCCTCCTTTAAGGCTGGTCCTGGCACCGGCGGGAGATCGACCAAGCCCGACGCGGGGAGACCCGTTTGCCTACTAATACAGGGAGGACTTCAGTTTTAGTACCGGACCTGCGTCAAACAGAAACAATTGCGGCTTTCTGAAACTCGGTACGTTTCAATGTTTTACAGCCCGAAGCGAGGTGCTCGGGACGATTTCGAAGGCGTCCCGTGGCTCCTGACCATTTCTTTCGGAGGCATTTTACGGACTCCTCCTACAGATATATTTGACAACAGGAATCGATCTGGTTTTCTTTAATATTTTCCCCAGGATCTTTAATGCGACTGTTGCAACTTTGTGCCTTGTAGCTATGAACTTTGTATGAAGTTTTGGTAGTGTTTTCACTGTTTCTTTTTAATTTCTTAGAGCTATTAAGGGAGTGGGCAGTAACAATATTAAATAGAAGAAACCGTTTTCAGTTAAGTATTAAAGCAGCGTCAAACTTAATTGGTACGTGGCTTTTTGTTCAACGATATTTCTGATTAAATTATATTATGTATACTTTGAAATGTAAGAAAGAAAGAATCGTTTAAGGAAAGAATGCAGGCAATGTGAGATTATTGGTGAGTCTCCACCGATCCTGTACCCCGAATTTGAGTGCCACCCCAGGGCGACGGCAGTGGGCAGGCGATATAAAAGGCGAGGGGCAGCCTCGCCGGAAGGGAAACGGGAACCCCGCGGAAAGGGGACCGACGCTTCCCTTCACTCGCCCGGCGTTCCGGGAGGATTCATGCCGTTCCCGGGGACGGAGGGCTCTCGGCCTTATTTTATTTCGCGTAGGGCAGACTAGCAATAGCCTGACTCAGCCTGAATCCGTGTTTATGCCCCCAGCCTCCGTGCGATTTATAGGTTCTGGAGAAAGTTTGCTCCGGAAAAATATGGTCCCCAAAAGCGTCTCTGCTCTGAAAAGAACCGAATGCAGTCAGCACTGAGAGAGTTTCCTCCTTTTAAAATAGTCTCTTAACTCTTTTGAGGTTTGCAGATAAACAGACCAAACTGGTTACTTTAATCAATTAAACTCTCAGCGTTTGTTTTTTCTTTAATTTATGGACTTTAACCAAATAAATCGGGCTTGTCCACAACGGCATAAGCCGCCCGGGGTCACCTTAAAGGGGAGTCATAAAAATGTAATAAACGCCTCCTTCTCGCCAAAACCGAAGGACCAGCGACCGGCCAATTTCCCTTTCGCGCTTAAACGAAACCCGGATTCCTCCGGACGAAGACTCCACCGCCCCGGGACGTCTCCTAAAGCCTGATCCGAGTCCGGAGCCGGGAAGAGACTGTTAGGGGTGCAAGGCCGCCAAAATGTCCCTTGGCCTGGCAGTGACGACCTCAGCTGCGGAGGGGGCCTTTCACCAAGCGCTTCGTTCGATGTGAAGGTGCCCCCGGCGGAGGGGCGGGGGGGGGGCTGGCATCGGGCCGGACTGAGGGAACCAGGCCGGGAGGAAGTGGTCAGGCTCGGTATCCCGCTGTGTCCACGCGGAGCTCCGTCGGGGCTTGGAAGACTCCGCTCTTGGGGTGCGCGCACTCCAGGCTTCCTCTGGACACACACACACACACACACACACACACACACACACACACCTTCTTACAGTTGGCGGGCGCATCTTTCTTTGTCTGCCCGTGCCCGGGTGGGGAATAAACACCTCAGGGCGCCCGGATCCCTCTTCCCCAACCGGGAGGCTCCGCTGCTCCCCAAGCGGCGGCGCGCTCGGAGGACGATGTTTTGCCTGGTAGTTGCTTCCGAAGCGCGGAGAGGCTTCGCTTTTTCTCCTCCCCAGTGAGCGTAAAGCTGGTGGGCGGGGGTGTCCAGCCCACAAGACCCCTCTGGCACCGGCGCAGGAGCAGCCCAAGCCAAACAAGCGCGGAGCTTCTCTTGGCTCGGCTCCAGGCCAACGAACCGGCAGTTCACCGGACGCGAAGCCATCCTGTACGTTGGGGGTCGACCGTTACGCGCCTTTCGCGCCCACTCCCTTGTTCCGCCACTCAAGGCCTCCGCGACCCACTCCGGGCAGGAGCTTCCCTCGAGTCCGCGGGGCCAGATGGGCAAGCGAGCAAAGGCAGAAGACGGAACAGCGGCGGCACGAGAACTCGGTCGGAAGGCGCCGCCAGGGCAGCTCAGAAAGAGGCGCGCGACCTCCTGGAGCAAAACTTCAGGCCCCCGAATCCCAGGCCCCGAGCGAGCTGACCTGCTGAGCGCCCCTGCGGCCTTGCCCGTGATTCGGTTGGCCTGTTCCTGGGGTCGGGCAGCCCAGCTACGGCCGGTTCGGCTCTTGGGCGGGTGAAGAATCTGCGGGCGAAGCGAGCCCCTCCGGGGAGGGCAGTTGGCAGCAGCTGCCCGGGAGGACCCGGCCGCCCTCCCTCCCTCTCCGGCCATCGCGTGGCCGTATTTGCCGTAGGATTAGGCGCCCCGAAACGCGCCTGTGTCGGCGGGTCGACCTCACACCCCGCAGGGCAGCGGAAACCGGAACGCCGCCACAATCGGGATCACTTTAGCCCACGACGCCAGGCCGGCGCCCTAGGGTGGCTGGCCCTCTCCTCCCCCCGCAACTGGCCGTCGCCCCCAGGTCCCTATTAGCAAAAGGCTGTCGCCCTTCGGGTGCTTAAATCGTACCACGGGTAAGGAGGACCTGCGAGTCAGTGGGGCTCGGGTATCCGTGGGAATCTCTGAGCTGTCGCCCTGAGGAGGAAAGGTGTTGTCTTCGCAGGAAAATGCCTCGGGGCAGCAGCCATCGCGTTTGTTAAGCCCACGGGCTGTGTGAATACAGCCACCCTTTTTGTGCTGTTTTATGCTCCTTTGATTGATTCTTTCCTGAGCCTCCTTGATTAAGCCACTTGTACAGGAAAAAGTCTACGGGACTCAAGGAGGGAGAAACGTTTTTGACTAGCTAGGAATCTGATGGCACCCAAAGATCAATAGATTAATTGTGGCTGCATCTTAAATGGATGCTGGTCAGTTTATAGAGGCCGCCACTGGCACAGATGAGGACCCGAGGGGGGGGCATTAAGCCAAACCTCTGTGGAAGGTGGTTCTACTTGCCTTAGATAATGAAATGTCCCCCAACAAGCAAAGGTGTTTCCACAGTGGGTGAAATTATGAGGATACCACCTGCAAATAAGGGTGGCAGTGCTCTGTGTGTGTGGGGGGGGAGGTGGATGGGGGTGGTTGGGTGCAGGTGGGTTAAAGGCACCTGATGCTGCAGCATAAGGAATTCTTTTTTTTAAAAAAACATGTTTTATTTGCAGTTTTCTTTTCACACCATACATATTTTGTGGACAGTGTATTGACTGGGTCAAATCTTTTTTAAACAATGCTAACAATAATAATACAAATAAGTATGTGTAATCCTAATCTTCCAACTTCAACGATACTATTCTCTCTTCATAATTCTTTATCATTTTTCCCATTAATTCATTTAAACATAGATAACATTTGTTATCCCCTACTAAATTACTAATATTTAATATTTTAAGAATTACTCATTATTCCACCATAACTTCAATATTCCAAATGTGTAGGATTATTAATAAAGCCAAATATTAACAATATTTAATCAATCCTGCATCTCAAAATCCCCACAATTTCTAATCCATGAGGAATTCTTCCAGGCCCCAAGGCTCCCCCTCCACAATTGGGTTTCTGGAATGCCCCACAGAAAGGAGCCAACTAAGCTCCAACAGGGGGTCTCTTGTCTTTGCTCAAAAAAGTGGGGGACATGGTATCTCCAAAGATATCATCTGTATCCTACACTCCATCCTGAGAAGGCCCAGGTCAAGACTAACTTGGGGAAAGTGTAGTTGGCAAGTTGTATGAACCAGCCCATCTGTTGTAAAACAATCTGAACTGTTTTGCCACAGCATACAAAATGTCCCAGTAGAGTCTGGGGCCACATCCAGCCCAAAGCCAAGCTGGGCAGGGGGCTTGCTAAGCCCTGGGCATCCAAAGTCTGCTTTGGGCTGGATGTGGGTTCCATCTGGCACAGGAGGAATAACTCTGATATGGGGAGAGGAGGGTCAGATATGGCTGATAGTTTCATTGCTTTAAGATGGAATGAAACACCATCTGGGTGGGTCTCATAATTTGCAAGTGATGATTGTGGGCAGAAATAGGTTCTGCCCACACATTGATTTCAGGCTGTAGAGTTGTCCCTGAAGGAAGAGATCACTGAGGCCAATAGAAAGGAGGAAAGAATTGGACACTCCCCTTTCACCCAAAATTTAAAAGAAGCACCTTTGCATATTAAGCTAAGGCAGGCCCTGTTCACCTTGTTTTATTCACAGGGTCTTTAAGCATGCCAGGGTAATTTGTCTCTAGCCAAACCTTCAGCAGGGGTGACCCAGCAGAAGGCCCAGGCAAAGCCATCCATGCCTAGCCCCAGTGGGAAGCCTGCCGTACTTCAGGCTCCCCCATTTATTTTCATGAGTCGGGGGTCTTCCTCCAAGCAGGATCTTCCAAGCTGATCTGCACGCAGAATTCAGAGAGGCAAACATCCACAAGCACCCCTTCTCTGCCTAGGGTTCCTCCATTGTCTCCCCCACCCCAAACAGCCAGGGGAATCCACACTTCCGCAAGGGTGCAAAGCAAGATTTACAGAGGATGCTATAGCCATCACTCTTCACCCTGCTCTGACTCACTTGGAACAGCGGGAGTGGGGGGGGGGGGGGGGGCTATGTGAGGATGCTTTTTGTAGATTTTTAGCTCTGCATTTAACACAATACTTCCACATAGACTAGATTTATGGATCTTGGACTTTCTTATTCAATCTGCCTTTGGATTATGGATTTCCTGTCTGGTTGCTCTCAGAGGGTCAGATTAGGTAATCACATCTCTTCAGCCCTTATTCTTAACACTGGTACACCACAGGGTAGTATACTCTTTATGTGCATGACTGAATTCCCACTCACGCTAGTAATACTAAATTTGCCGATGTAACAATAGTGGTGGGACTCATCTGCGGGGGCGGGGGGATGAGTCTGCCTATGGAGAGGAGGTGGGCCGGTTTCTTTTATGGTCCTTAACACCAATAAGACCAAGGAGCTTACAATGGACTATAGACGGAATAGATCAGACATCCAGCCCTTGCTTATCAATGGAGACCGAGTGGAGCAAGAGGCCAGTTTTAAGTTTCTGAATGTTATCATAAAAGAGGAGCTGACGTGGGGTGCTCCCATTGCAGCACTGGTCAAAAGGGCCCAGCAGAGATTATATTACCTGAGACTACTCAGGAAACAACTGAATGGAAAACTGCTGGCGACCTTCTACCACTGCACCATAGAGAGTATTTAACTTACTGCCCCTGTGTATGGTTTGCCAACAGCGCTCCAGAGGATCACTGGTTGCCCCCTCCCCTCTTTGGAAGAGCTTAATAGCCCCCCTGCCTTAAGAAAGTTCAAAACATTCTTAAAGATCCATCTCATCCTGGGCACCCCTTTTTTTGAACTATTACCATCTGGCAGATGGTACAGGACAATAAAAACAAGGACAAGTAGGCTGAAAAACTGCTTCTATCCCAGGGCAATAACCATATTGAATTCTACTGTATAGAATTATTCTATTAATGCAATATTGGGTTTTCAATTCAATGTATAGAATGTGAAGGATATGTGTTTGTGTTTTATTTTTATAAAACACTGAAGATGGCATTTAATTTTGTTGTACGAGGTGCAATGACAATACAATAAACTTAAGATGGGATCCAGTCTCTCTATTCAGGCAAAAACAAAAATTGCAGAAAGATACACCCAAAGACGTTTAGGATGAAGGTGTTATTTAGATAACAATATGTAGCAGAAAAAGAAAATGTCTTCTGATGTGCTAAAGATAATTTATTATCATATAAGCTTCCATGGATCAGAGTTCTTATGACTGCATTCCACGCTTTGAAACATGAATTTATTATGGGTTAGGTTTACAAAAGAGACACCATCTTTCAGAGACATGAAAATGAGGGACGCTTATGACACCTTAAAACTGATGATCTTAATGGATCAAATCCTCTGCTTCAGATTGGTGACAAAATCTTGCTGTGGACAGACAGTTGCAGGACCTCGTTCACTCCTCCATCATCAGCTCATGTCCAGCTAGAGGCAGAGGGCTCTGCTTGAAAAGCCTGTCTTTTAAGTCAGCAGAGTGCCTCTCTGCAAAACTCTCCTTTCATATTGGTTTATGCCATTACCATTTTAATTCATTTCAAACACCATATTGTCATCTGTAG
Organism: Arizona elegans; assembly: GCA_022577455.1. Taxonomy (NCBI): domain Eukaryota; kingdom Metazoa; phylum Chordata; class Lepidosauria; order Squamata; family Colubridae; genus Arizona; species Arizona elegans. The sequence goes on from JAKOOJ010000027.1 coordinate 5,387,500, forward strand.
GCACTGTGGATCTGGCTGCTCCCTCCCCCACCCCCCACAGCTCATAAGGCTTTGAAGGCTGATGGGAGCCAGTCAGTGGTGCTAGTGAGAAGAACAAGAAGGAACAAACTTGGAGAGAACAGTTAAAATGGGCAGAGTCTGCTTGAATGGCATAGCTGTGGTTCAGCAGGACAAGGCCTCAGCAGGGCAGAAGGAATGCAAACACTGGGTTTGGGGGCAGAAAAGGGGAGGGCCCCCAAAGAGAGCCACTTGGTTTTTATCTGACTTCTCCCTCCTACAAACCCACATACATATGCAGTTTGCAAGATAGACTATACATTAGTTGATCACTGGATGCTGAAATGATGGCCCCTCCCTTTCCCCACCCTCAACCCCCGTGGAATTGTAGACTGCTCTGGGAGACTAATCTGGTCTACTCTGCAGCCCTTTCCGTGAATGCTGTGTGGCCTGACTTTTACCATTTTATGTTGCATTCAATTATTCAGCCTCTGAGTGTTCAAATAGCTCCAGGAAGGTCATTGTGAGGGTGGACAGGAGCTGTTTCCTTGCAGTGTTTTCATCATTTGGGGCTTCAGGCCCAAACTGAGTGGCCACTAATCAATGAGGCTGCACATCTGCTGAGAATTTAGAGGACAGTGCAAAAGTTGAGGATAAAATGTGTCAAATGTTGATATGAAATTAGATGTGAGCTATTGGAGGTGTGTTGTGTTTGAAACAGTTGTGAAATGTGGATCTTTTGGCCTGGCTGAACAATGCCAGCATGATTTTGTTTCCAATGAGCAGAGGGGCAGTCCAGGGATCTAATAGAAAAAAGAGGCTCCCAGTGGGGATACCCAAAAGGTATGGCACCCAAAATTGTTCCCAAACTATCATTTTTAATGATAGGGGAGATCATTAAATTCATAGAGCATGACTCTATGGAAACAAAGCTCTGTGAAATCAAAAATTGTCTTTACTTTTATGCTGGCCTCAAGAACAACTTTTTGAGGAGGGGCATCTGGCATCAAAGTGGTCTGATGGTCAGTTATCAAAGTGTGACCCTTGCAGACAAATAACTGCACATTCATAAATATCATCCCATAAATTATTTCAGTTTTTAAGTTAATTGGAATGGGGAGGGGCGGGCCCCTGTGATGCAAAAAAAAAAAAAAAAAGCGAGGTGCCTTTGAGGAATTTTCCCTTCAAAAAAGGTCTTCAAAACCCCTGTGGGACTGTTGGGGGTTTTATCCTCTCAAAAAGGGCAGCCCTGAATGGTGAGTCAAACGATCCAATTCTCTAGCCCTTGATTCAGCTGCTTATGCTGAATGGCAGGCTTGGTCCCAGTTTCTGGATTGGGGCCCTTGGATTCTCTCCCGGCTATTAGGAGAGGCGCTTCTAGAGGCGAGGGAGGTCCTGTGCAGAACACGGGACCTTAATCAATCTTTCATTTTGGCTAAATCGGGAATATGAAGTATTAATATTCCAGGAGATTGCTTTAAAAACCACCAGAACAAATCAGTTCTTAAAATATCGAAAGTCTGGAAGGAGGGGTCTGACTCAAATTAATAAATTAGTCGCAGAAGGAAAGAAACGGATTTGTAGATACAAGCATTTTTTTCCTAGTTATAAACCAAAGAAAGGGGCTTCCCCGCTCCGCCCCCCCCCCCAGTTCGACTCTGAATTAGAGCAAAACCCACCTGGAATCCGGTATTTGACGAGGGGACCAGCAAACCCCGCTGATCCCCTCGTCAAATAAAGAAAGGCAGCGGCTCGAAAAGACGGAAGGGCAGACCGATTTAAAAAGTAATTCGAAAACGTTGTGATCCACCCTTTCCATTTCCAGTAGAAAAAACTGCTGCCAAAACAGCGGAGCGAGAGAAGGGAGTTTTCGGCACTTCCACGGCCACTGTGGATCACGGCAAGGAAATTCTCTGCTGTCAACCGGATAGATTTAGCTCCAATATGTCGATCTCAAAATAGAGATGTATTTTCAGATTGCGCAGAATGTCCCAGAATCATTTTGACTCCACAGGTGACCCGGGATCGGTGTGCCCGGCCGCCCGCGCGTGTTCAGCTGCCTCTGGGATGCCCCCTCCCAAAGAATTTTCGGGCGCGAGGGAAACCTGGGTTCGGTCGTTGCGGTTTCCCCCGCCGACCCGCATGGCAATCTCCTCCGTTCCTGGGCAGCAACGCTTCATCTGCAGGGCACCCGCGCCGGTTCACCCCCTTTCGAGGCAGCCTGGGGCCCATTGAAGGCGAGATTAAAAGTTCGATCACATCGATAAGGTTTCCGGCCATTCGCCTGTCCCGGTGAGCGCCGCTGGGCTTGGCTCGTCGCTTATGCCTCAGCCGGAGACTTCTCGGAAAGACCGTTTTGGGGGAGGGGGAGAGGAGACTTCCACGGAGGAGGAGGAGGAGGAGCCCTCGCTTGGGAGCAAAACCAGCCCACGGACACCCTGCCTCTCTCGAACAGCAAAAAAGGTGAAACCAGAAACTGACCGGAGGGGAACCGGCGCCGCTTTCTCAGCCCATCCTAAGTGGGGGGGGGAGGTCTCGTCCGCTGCGGAGTCCAGAGCCGTAAAAAGTTGCCCGGGAGACTGATCGGGCGTGGCGCCTCCTCCTCTCCCTGCCCGGGCGGGTCGCAGAAGCCACCGGAGGGGATCCCTTTTGTCATTGGCGCCTAGTCCGCCCTCGCAACGGCCCGGTCGGGAATCTTCCCCACCTGCTCAGCTAATCCCACCCCGGGCGGCGTTAGAGGGGAAAGGAGGGAAGTCCCGGGCCCGGACTGCGCCTTGGCCAGCCTCGCACTCAGCCTGCAGGCCCCGCGCAGCCCTCGGAAGCGCCGGAGCACTGGCCGGAATTGGCCCGCCGCCCGTCCGGGCCCGCCGCCGCCCCTGGAGCCCCTGGAGCCCCTGGAGCCCCTGGAGCCCCTGGAGCCCCTGGAGCCAGCAGCTGCGGGGCCGGAGCGGAGCGGAGCGGAGAGCAGCAGGGGAGGTGACGTCAGCGGGCCGGAGCCAATGGGCGGCGGGCGGGCGCGGGTCCCGCCGGGCTCCTTTCACCGCCGGGCGGCCCCGCCTGCCCGTCCCGCAGCCCGCGCCCGCTTCGGCCCCGGCCTTCGGGAGGCTTTCCGGAGGCTCTCGGGGCGCCTGGCTCCCTTCCGCCGCCTCCCTCGCGGCTCCGGGGCTCCCGGCCGGCAGCGCTGCCAGGACTCCCCGCCTGCCCACCGGGAACGCCCGCCTGGCTCACTCTCCTGCCCAGGCTGCCTTCGCGGCCCCCGACGCCCTCGGCCGCAAGGGACGCCCGGAGACACCGGGCCCGGCCGCCCCGGGGAAAAGCGGGCGTGGCTGGGGAAGCCCTCCGGCGGAGCTCGGGTCGTGGCCGGGAAGCTGCCAAGCCTCCCGCGCCTCGCCCTGATGGCAGCTGCTCCAAGCCGGACGGAGCGACTCCCAGGCGGGAGCCCCGAGAGGCCGCCGGTTTCTCTGCCCCTCCAAGCAAGCGCCTGGAAGGGGCCGCCCGCCGCTCGTTCCCTTCGGCTCCCTTCCTGCCCGAGTTGGGGGACCGTTTGCAGGAGAAGCGGTCGGGCGGTGCCTGTCCCTGTGCCGCTTCGGAAAAGCTCAGTGAGCGAAGCCCCCGCGGGCTTTGAGTGCCCCGTCCAGACCTCCGTTCCGCCTCCTGCAAAGCCCCCGCGGGATCCGGGCAGGCCTTGCACTCGCCTTTCCTTCTGCAAAGCGGCGGCCTCGTGCAGGCCTCCCTCAGCCTTTGGCCCGCTGACTTTCGGCCCTAACGCTAAGGACCGGCGGCGGCCACCCGCAGGGCCCCGAGGGCCTCCTTCCCGGCCTCGGGGGTGAGCGCGGAGGCGGCATCCCCGGTTCCCTCCCTGCTTCGGAGCGACCCTCCCGGAGCCGGAGAGAAAGAAGCTGCCTCCAGGGGTTGGTTGTTATCTTTGGTTATCTAGCTGTATGAGTGGGGTCAAGTCTTCATAAAGCTAGATAACCGAAAGTAAAAATAACCCCATTACACGCCTGAGGAAGAGAAGCAAGGAGGCCGAAGCCGCATCTGAAGAGGGGCCGGAACCTGCCTGCGGAATCGGCGAGAGGAGGCGGGCAACAGGCGGTTAGGCTCCCGCATGGAACGGGGAGCCGGCCAAGGGCGGCCTGGGGTCTTCGGTCACGTGTGGCTTGTCGCCGCCGTCAGCCCGGACTGGAAGTGAGCACCTTGGTGCGGAGAGGCGGGAGCGAAGTGATGAGTTGGGTCACTTCGTCTTTCAGTCTTCGGCGCTTCCTCACTTCCGCACTTTCTTCTTTTATTTGGATATTACTCCTACCTGGGAATCCTTTGTGTGTTGCCCCAGATTGGTTGCTAGAGTTAAGGTCAAATTTCCATTTATTGAGGGTTTTGTTGATTCTTTATAAAGAGAATAAGCAAATATGTTTTATTGGTCAACTTTATATTTAAAAACTTAAGTGCCCTGGGACTAAATTTCCTTAACTCGTCCAGTAGATTACTCTCACCCTTGAAGGGTAAAGATAGGCAGTATATAAATTTAACAAATAAATTAATTAATTAAATATCAAGCTACATGGATTATTTTGAAACATTTCTCATATTGCCCCTAAAGAATCCTTTCCTAGATGAACACATTAACTCATTGTTTAGAAATAATTCCATTATTTCCTTCCTCACATTGACTAACATCTTAAAGGTTGAGATAAATTGTCCAGAATTTCGTAGTGGCAGGACCAGAATCGTCATTCTGGCTTGGAAGGAGGACCCGGCCCGAGGCTGGGACGTGGCATCTGGCGAACCTGCTCCCCCACAGGATTTTCCGCCTGGGTTTATTTTATTTTATTTTATTTTATTGAATTTGTATACCGCCCTTCTCCCTGAGGACTCAGGGCGGTGAACAGCCAAGTAAAAACATCAAGTACAAATATTAAAATACAGTTAAAAATATACATATATAAATTTGGCCCCGTTAATTAAAAACAATAAACAAAACACTTAAAAACACTTTAAAAAAAATTAGGTCAGCCCGGCTTGCTGGAAAAGGAAGGTTTTAAGGGCACGGCGGAAGGCACTGAGGTCTTGGATTCTCCTTATCTCTGGAGGCAGTTGGTTCCAGAGGGTAGGTGCCCCCACAGAGAAGGCCCTCCCCCTGGGGGTCACCAGCCTACATTGTTTGGCTGATGGCACCCCGAGGAGGCCCTCTCTGTGGGAGCGCACGGGACGATGGGAGGTCGTCGGTGGCAGCAGGCGATCTCAAAGATAGCTAGGCCCTATGCCATGGAGCGCTTTAAAGGTGATAACCAACACCTTGAAGCGCACCCAGAAGACCACTGGGAGCCAGTGCAGCTCGTGCAGGAGTGGTGTTACATGGGAGCGCCATGTTGCTCCCGTCACTACCCGCGCTGCTGCATTCTGGACCAGCTGGAGCCTCTGGGTGCTCTTCAAGGGGAGCCCCATGTAGAGAGCGTTGCAATAGTCAAGGCGAGAGGTGACGAGGGCATGAGTGACTGTGCACAGGGAATCCCGATCAGGAAAGGGCCGCAACTGGCGAATCGGGTTTCCTTGGGGACTTCAAAATGACCCGCTGGTGCTGCTGCCGTGGTTGCCATCTTGCCTGGGTTTCCTCAGCCCTTTGCAAATCAGGAGGGTTCAGAACCCCAGAGATTCTAGAACAGGCTGGCAGGAAAGAGAGGGTCTCTAAAGGAGGAAGAGTCGAAGCTGCTGAATGCCTGAGGGAGGCGTGGAAGGAAGGGAGAATTCCCCCCCCCCCCACCTGCATGGATTCCATTCCCTTTGTTGCATCCAGTTACGGTCCGAGGCAGCCTCCAAACCTCCACGAGAGGTTTTCTCCAAGAGAAAAGAAAAAGGGCAGGGATGCACCTCAGAGAGGAAACTCTGGAGACAAGATACAGCACAAAGCAAGGCCATCACGGATAAGGGTGGGTGGATGGAGCTCTTTACCTGTCCTAGACCTGCCTGCTTGTTTCCCATTGCTCTGCTTTTTTGAATGGGCTTGTCTCGCTTCTCACTGCCCCTCTTTCCCCCCCCCCACCCCATTCCTCTCTCATGCATGCTCCAACATTGTTCTTTTGGGGAGAAGTGGCTTTCCTGAGAATTGCCATTCTTAAGGGTCCCCATCCTATTTCTATGGAATTGAGATCCCTGGGATTTTTCAAAGCAGTAACATTTTGAGTTGTAGCTCACTTGGAATTTTCATGGTAAACATTCCCCAAAAAACCTTTCTTTAAATGAATGCCGCTAGAGCTGGCTCTCCACCGCCTGTTTTCAAAGATGAGTCGAGTGCAGAATTGGGTGTGTAGAAATGGGTTATTTTTTTACATTTCTCATATTGCAGCTAAAGAATCCTGTCCTAGATGAACACATTAATTCATTGTTGTAAAATAAAGAATTTTATTAATAATTTTTAATAAAGAATACGTTAGCCATGTTCCGCTTTTAAAAGTAGAACATTCTCCTCTCTCGCCAGAAAGCAGGATCAAAATCAACAGGAACAAAGTGCCCAAATACTTGGCAGGCGATGGTTCTAACTGCAGAGTGAACTAAGCAACCTTGTTTGCAAGATGAGGCTTTCCACCGCCAGCGGTTCTTCAGCCGCGGCTTCTCTGTGTTGGCGTATGGACTTCCGTGTAGTCCGTGGGATGGAGGGGGGCGGAGGGAAGAAGATGCCCAGCGAAGGTAGCAAGTCTGGCTGCCTTTCAGGCGGATTCTCTGTCCACAGTGCTGAAATGTTTGGCATGCTTTTGTGGAAAGGCAGTTCCGTTTTTAGCCCTCTTGGAGCTGGGGACATCGTGGGGCTTCTCAAAAGCCATTCCAAAAGGCCCCGGCTGCCTTTTCTCTCCTAATGAATCTTGGGGTGCCCCTCTCTTGTGCTGGCTCTGGGGGGGATGTCCGCGGGGATTATCACAACAAAAGAGAGCCATAAACACTCTTTCCACTTTTTTGTAATCTGGGCATATATATTCTCATCTGTGTTTAATTTTGTTTTTGGAATGAGGCAGTGATGAAATCCAAATTTTTTACTACCTGTTCTGTGGGCATGGCTTGGCTTGGTGGACATGGCAGAGGAAGGATATTGCAAAATCCCCATTCCCACCCCACTCTGGGGCCAGCCAGTTCTCCGAACTACTCAAAATTTCCTCTACCGCTTCTTCAGAACCTGTCAGAACCTGCTGGATTTCACCCCTGGAATGAGGGGATATCACACACCCCTCGAACAAAATAGCTCCATAAGTCAAGAGAATGGAACCTCCTAGGTGGTTTTACATGAAGTTGTATCTGAAGTTCTTCAATTGCATAATTCAGGCAGATCCTGCCTCACTAATGCTCTTTGCCAGGGCTGGGGATTTTTTCCCCCTACCAAATATTTATTTTATTGCATTGGCTTCAGGTCTCCTCTCACCCCTTCTCTTCAGAGCGGTCTCACTGACTGCTGGATTTGGTACTTGCTAGACTAGGCAGAAATACCTGCTCAGCTGCAGTGTCTAATATTTTTGCAGCCCAAAAGCCTGTGTGTGTGTGAGAGAGAGAGAGAGAGAGAAGGACCAGCATCTGGAAACATTGAAATTGTTTTACATAGTGAACCTTCAGCAGTTCAAGTTCTTGCCATCACAGAAGTCGGAAACAAAGCATTGGGTGGCATCTCACAGGCTAATTTGAGTGGCACAATGTTTGGGGGGGGGGAACTTTCCCAGAACGATTGTTTCATAATGGATCCAAGATTTCTTTAAAAACTAAGCTTTTCTTTGCCCACTTAATCCAGGTACCAGCAGTTATTCAGGTCAACTGATGCTGAAAACAATGAATAATAGGAACATTCCCTATTCCTAGACTTTGCTGTGTGGGCTAGGGAAAACAATATCGTCTGAACAGGATAAAGCCTTGGCGTGTAACTCACTTTCCTTACCCCAGAATTACTTTAAGAAACAGCCCCACATATTCTTGGTGGAGTAAAATACTTCCAAATGTGCCAACTGCCTTTTTCCTCCACCGCAGCCTAGAGAGAATTGTTGCCTCCTGACAAACCAAATGGGCTGGTTTATAAAGTGCACTAAGCTATGAAAGGCCTTAAACCTAAAGTCTAAACCAACTTAAGGCTGACCTGGAGGAGTATGTTGTGTGAATGAAGTTGTGAGGTTTGGTTCAATGAGCAGAACTGGGGGTTGGCGAGGGGCTCCCCAGTGTGGTTTTTCCCAGTGTGTTTCTCTTCACAACACTGACAAGAATGGAGACATGAGCAGCGGGCAGTGGGAACTCAGCTGGTGCTTTCATCCTTGTCCAGGAATTAAGTGACAGAGCCCACAAACTAGGAAAAGCAAAATCTGATCAATTCAAAATCTGGATTGAAAAAATAATGCCAGTCGAGAACGGCTGTGAGATTCTCCTTTGGCTCTCTGGGGGTCCTGGGCAGTTGCCCCTCTGGTGCTGTGCTTGCGACTCTTCTCCCAGGAGGCCTGGGAGAAATTTCTACGGGGAGAAACTGCTGGTCTTGGCTTTGTTCTGGTTGGGGAGAAAGGTTTCTTTGCTCTCTGGAGGAGAAAGAATGAATCTCTTCTGCATTAGATAGCACTGGGTTACTGATTCATTTCAAGGGGAAGCCGGGACTCAATTTTTTCTCAGCAAAGGGGCAAAAGCAGAGGAAGGAATGCCAGCTTCCTGCCACAAACTATGGGGGAATTTTGAAGTGCCATCTTCTCTACCCGTCCATCCCGCCCAGTCCCTAATAGCTGTAGGAATAGCCCCCATCCCAGGAGAGATTGGGGGAGGGGGGTGTCAGTCCAAGACTGATTGCCCAAGGGAGGCCAAGGCACATCTCAGTGGACATTGATGGTGCTAAAATTGAGATTGAGCAGTTGCCTTAGCCATATTTCCCCCCCAAAATGTTTGGGAGGGTGCAGCATCAAGCAACACCACAATCTGGCCTGACTTGTTCCTGGCACAGCCTGGGAACTGTGGAGTTGAAGCAGCTGGGGTTTCGTGAAACATTCCTGGCCTTGTAATCTTTTTTATTTTCAGACCTCAGGATGGCTTTCCTGGTGGTCTGTATTCCAGATCCCCCAAAACAAATCACTGCAAAATCAGGTTGGTTCTCTGGATCTCCCCTGTTCTCCACCCAATTGTGATTAACTAACTAAATAAATGCAGGAAAGGAAGGAAGGAGCCGATCTGGTATTGCAGTTTAACTTAGTCTCAGGGTGGAAGTGAGGCCATCGATGCGATGCTCCTGGGGAACAGATTTGGGGTCTCTGAGGCCCACCCAACATTTTAAAAATAGTAGGAGCCATAAAGGATGAAAGACATCTAGAAAGAATAAAAAGTAAATTGTAAGTTAAGGAACAAGTAAATGGACATGGAATCCAAATGTCAGGGAGACTGCAGCCTTGCAAAAACAATACATCATTATTAAACCTGTATCATAGTTATATATTTTATTTCGAATATATTACAATTTATATTGCATAATCAGAATATCTAACAAATTATAGGAATTAATTGTATATATTCATAAAGATATGAAACAGGTTATAGCACTTTTCAAAGGAGAAACTAAAAATCAATTCTTTAAACTAAGAATACCTGGTTAACTCTCCACCAGCTCTTTATGTTCAAAGTAAAAAATAAATTCATAGAATTTGATAATTAACTGAGAGAATGATGAATCATCATTGAATGAATATAGTGACATTAATTTAAGAAAAGCCTTTCTTGTGCAGCCCAGGGAGCTTCAGTTTTCCCTCTCTTTCCAAGCTTCCGGGCTTTGGAATCCATTTCCACGGGGAAGGAAACATTGCGGAGCTGCTGCTGCTGCCCAGAAACCCCACCGGGCAACGAGGGCCCGGAGAGGACGGGCAAGGGGTGGCCAGGAAGCCCAGTGGAGCTGTCGCCTCCCCGTTGGGGCTGCCCCTCCGCTTCTGCCCCACATCCTGCGCAGGCGCCCCGAGAGGAGCCCAGGCGGGCAGACGGGCTGGGGTTGGCCTGGCGGGGGAGCCCGGCCTCGCTCCCGGGTTTTGCAGCTTAAGCTGCTGGGATGCCGGGCGGCTTCGTGCCCAGGCTCCCCGGGCCGGTACTTAGGTTTGCTTCGGCCGTCTGAGCCATCGTCGCTCGCGGTTGGCAGCCCCCATGCGGCCATGGCAGCCTCCCAGGAAGCGGGCTGGGCTGCGGGGGGGCCTCTCCTGCTAATGGCCAGCCGGTTCCAGCTTGGGGATGGCCAAGAGAAGCGGCGCGGCTCTTGGAAGACGAGGGTGGTGGGAATTCTCCACCAAGGAGTAATTAATGACCCCCGCGGCTCCCCCCGCCCGCGGTAGACTTCATTACCAATTCTGAGGCCCGCTCCCCTCCTCCTCCTCCTTTTAGAGCTAAGCTTGATTTGCATACATTTGCATAATGAACCTCATTTGCATTCCCGATGGTTGGCTACCTCTGTGGGAAAAGTCAAGGCGGGCGGCTTGGGGCGGGGGCTTCGGCAAAGACAAAAGGGAAGCTCCCCGCCGTCCCAGGCCCTTAGCACGCAACGGCTTTTCTTTCTGCCGGCTTTAGACACAGGGGCCTTTCAGCCTTCCTGCCTTTCTCGCCGCTTCCTCCCAGCTGCTTCCCCGCCCGCGACCTCCTCTTCTCCCCTCGGAAGCGGTGGGCTGAGGTGAGCGGGAAGGCCGGCCGGGTGAGAGCAGCAGCCTCGGTAAAATGGCCGACTCTCCAGGGTAGAAGAGGGCAGGTCTTGGGGTAGGTCTGCTTTTCAGAGAGTCCAGCAGGGCCCACGCCTAACCCCAGGTGTGGGTGGAGGCTGAGCAGCTTGGGGGCCCACCAGGTAGCCCGAGCGGAAGAGGCTCCCAGACGTTCCACGTGGCATGGCCCAGGAGGCCCAGGCTGGCAATGGCTTCATCCCAGCCTCAGCAAAGTTTCTCCTCGGTGGGTTGTCTTGGCAGGACCACTGGACTCGTGTAGGGGATTGGTAGTTCATTATCCTAGCATGCTGTGTGAAGGAGGCCATCTTGTGAAGCTGGTTCTACAAACAAAATGATTGTGGTTGATGGGCATCCAGGAATCCCTGGTTGAGCCTTGATGGAGAACTTCACCAGGAGACTCTTCCATCTTCCCTCAACTCCCATGGTTAGGAAATTCCCCTGTCTTTCAACTTTGGTCTCCCACTATGACAGGGGTCCTCAAACTACAGCCCACCGAAGCCCACGCGGGACCATGAGGCTGCCCCGCCCACATCGCCCCACCTACCTGCCAGCTCCCACCCACCTTACAGAAGCCCGGCGCACGTGCGAGGAAAGCAGTAAACTGGTTGCAAACTGGTAGTAAAGTAGAACTCACCCCTGACGTGTGTCACACACACAAACAGAAGTCCCTCACCCCCCGCCCCCACCAAGGGAGCCACATCCCTTCACTAACCTGCTTTCCACCCCCAGGAGCATAACAAATTAAAGTTTAATTTGTGTGTATTGTTTAATGGACTGCTAAATTGGCCACGCCCACATGACCACCTATCCATGCCCACCGAGCCAGTCCAGCCCCCAACAGTCTGAGGGACCATGAATTGGCCCCCTGTTTAAAAAGTTTTGCTACAGCTTCCACCCACCTTTTCTTGGGGCATGGAGAGTAAATCGGGTGAAATGCTCCCGGTTCAGACCGGATCACCCGATCCGGTAGTGATGGTGGCGGGTGGTTCGGAGAACCAGAAGCAAAAATCCCTGCACCACCACCACCCCGCCCAGCTGAGCCACACAATCATCAGAGGCTTTTTTTTTTTTACTTTTAAAAGCACTTTTTCTACAACTTCTTCCGCCAAAAAAATGCTTTTAAAAGTAAAAAAAAAAAAGAGTCTCTGATGATCGTGCGGCTCATCTGGGATGTCAGAGCCCTTTCAAAGCATTTTTTAACCACCTCTTCTGCTGAAGAGGTTGCAGAAAAAAATGCTTTAAAAGTCTGACGATCAGGCAACTCAGCTGGGATCATCAGAGAGATTTTTAAAGCATTTTTTTCTGCAACCTCTTCAGCAGAGGTGGTTAAAAAATGCTTTGAAAGGGCTCTGACAATCCCAGCTGTGTTCCTGATCGGCAGAGGCTTTTCAAAGCATTTTTTTGCATTTGCAGAAAAAATGCTTTGAAAAGTTAGAAAAAAGCCTCTGATCATCGTGTGGCTCAGCTGGGATGTCAGAGGCTTTTCAAAACATTTTTTTCTGCAACCTCTTCCAGGGAAGAGGTGGTTTAAAAAATGCTTTGAAAAGGCTCTGATGATCCCAGCTGTGTTGCCTGATCGGCAGAGGCTTTTCAAAGCATTTTTTTGCATTTGCAGAAAAAATGTTTTGAAAAGTTAAAAAAAAAAGTTGACCACGCCCACCCAGTCACATTAGCGCGCCCCCCCCAAGCCATGCCCACAGAACCGGTAGTAACAAATCTTACATTTCACCCCTGGAGTAAATCCCCCCCTTCCCTGGGGCAGCCCTTCAAGCAGTGGAAGACTTTCCTCCCAAGGCTAAAGAAGCCCATTCTTCCTAGAATCTGACTTCCAAGCCCTGCTCTGCATTTTTTTTTTTTTATTGCAAAAGATTTAAGAAAGTTGTAGGATTCCCAGCCCTTGGCGGGTTTCTTCCCCGGCAGATGTTTCACAGAGGATCCCCCGATGGCAAACAAACCAGAGTCCTTGTCCTTGTCTGAATGTTATAACGACTTCTTGCACTGGTCCGTGCTGCGGATGTGTATCAGATTTCAAACCTCCTCAATTTTGTGGGCTATATAAGATTTTTGCAATTTTGTTCTTCCCTCCCTGAATACAAATCTAGACAAAAAGAGGCAAATGGATCTCGGCTCTTCTGGCCTGAGTATGGTGAGTTTTCTTCTCTGTGACTTTGTCCAATCCCATAAGAACCAATGGATAACCTAACACAGAACAACAATTATCGCCTTTGTTTTTCCTCCTTCCAGCAAGGCGCTACAGAAGTTTAGTCTTTTGCAGAGATTCTACTTTTCCACTGCCCACCAGACAGACCCCCATTAGTGGGTTGAAGTCTTAGACCAAGGAGCAGCTGAAGTGTTCTCGGGGCTGCTGTTCTCTCCACATTAAAGAGAGACCTGAAGCACTCTACAGTTGGAAAAGGCAGTCGAGACCTTTGGGACCAACCTCTGGCCAGGGCAAGAATCCACTCCTAGTCATTGGTTGTCCAGCTGGCACTTTAAGAGATCCACTGAAGGGAAGGTTCCCAGATCCTGGTTATGGCAGTCAGAATCTGCTTTCCCTTATCCTAACATTTATCCTGAGCAACCCCTGATAAAGTAGCTACTTGGCAGATAAGTCTGAAGTGGTGTAGAGTTTCCTGCCTAGGCAGGAGATTGGACCACTAGAAGATCTCAAAGGTCTGTTTGAAGCTGGTCACAGAAAACACTTTCAGAAGAACAGGGTCTGCTTTTAGACCGCCATTATTTTTAAAACATGGGTTTCTCTGCCTTACTGCACTCAGGCAGTTTCTGTAAAACTTCGTTCAGAGATCCAAAGATAAGCGGTTAGTGAAGGTGTAAATCCATGCATGGGGTGAGGTGTTCAAGAAATAAAACAAAAGCACCAGCAACCACCTCCCCCACCAAAAGAGGAGTTTCTTTGGGTGTCTGAAACTCCTTCTGGCCATTGCCCGGCAAGATAATGGGGTCAGGCCGGAAAAGCCAGAAAAGGGCTTTTTCTTGTCCCCATTTGATGCCAGCCCTCACAGCAGCAGCCAGGCTACATTTCCCAGGTGGTAGTCAGGAGCTCTGCAGCTGCACCTGAGGAGAGGGAACAGGTGTCATGGAAGGCCTTCTGTCTCCGGGAGAGAGGAGAGCTGTGGGGGCCAAGAGGCCCCTAGGCCGGAAGTCCCTTTCAGGCTCCGGTGCTCAAGTGTTGCCCTGCTGTCCATTTTGCCAGCTTCTAGAGAACGTTTCACACTCCCCCACACACAGTTATGAAAACCAATAAAGTGCCATGTGTGTTTTTGGGTATAGAGTTATTCCAAGGTTCCCCATTGGAAGCTTGTCAAAAGGCTGGATGGAGCAAAAGGTTAGTGTGGGATTGTATGACGGGGGTGGGGATGCGAACAGGACAGCGCATTTATTAGTGAAGCCCAGCAAAGCAGCTCCTTTGCCAGTGACCTGCTTAATTCATAAAACTCCCCATTGTTTCAGAGCTGGCTCCGTATTCCCCCCCCCACTTCATCTTCCCCCCTCCCTCCTCATACAAAGATATCATTGTGTTGGGGACAGAATGGTAATGATGGCAGCATTGTTGTTGGGGGCTAAAGTGGTGGTGGGGGAGAGAGATTTCAGAAAGCAAGCAAGCCAGTAATGGGCGAAGGAGGCTCCCGAGAAGGTGAAGAGGTTTAAATCAGCTTAGTTCAAATGCCAATTAAAAGTGAAGTGGATTAGCTTCCATGATCCATAGAATAGAGCAGCATTGTGTGCCTGGGGCTGAGTGAAAACTTCTTTTCCTCTTCCACAAATTGGCTCAAGTTTTCTCTGTCAGTGCCCCCCCCCCTTTCTCTTTTTATCCCAGGTGATGCTTAACTCTTGAGACGGGCCCTGAACCCGCCAGAGGGACTCCAATGCAGGAGTGTTTTCTCTGAATCTATATATTTCTCCTTGATTTTGGCAATGTTGCTCAAGAATTGTGAACCTTTGATCTGAATGTAGAAGACTGATAGCATGAGATTGTGTGTGTGTGTGTGTGTGTGCATTTCCTCTTGATTCGTGACATTTTTTCCAAATAATGAGAGAAACATCCCATGTGAAAAAGCCATGATTTCTCCTTTACAATATCACCGATTCCGTTGCCAGAGCTTTAGTGGTCTTCTCTTCAACCCCAAGGGCAGGAACTCTCCTTTCATCCTGGACAAATGGACGCCCAACCTTGGTTGGAAAAGCTCCCCTGGGGAGCCCCTTGACCGCAGAGACAGCCCAATCCACTGCTTAAGAGCTCTCATGGCCACTTTGAGTGTGGATCCAGCCGGTGGTTCTGGCCCCACCCTTGGCCAGTACAGGAAATACATTTGTGCTCCATTCCCGTGACAGAGCTTGGAGAAAGACCTCGATTGCATCTCCTCGAGAAAGGAAAACCAGATGTACCCAGGTCCTTTGACCATTTTTTTGTCAGTTTTGCCTCCAAGCCCCTGCCCCTCTCCAGTGCTGTCCCTGCAGTGGCCTCGCTTTCCCAAAAAGCCACTCATACCTGTGGCAGCTGTCAGCTAAACCTGTGGCCCAGGGATCCAGGTGAAAAAGTTTCACTCTCCTATGTTTGGAGCACAGTTGCTGGTTATCCCCAGAAGGGGAAGTCTTGGGTGGGTGGAGAGCTTTTCCTTGGCCTTGTTGGTTTGCTTCCCCTGGGCTGCTTTGGCAGGAGGTGGGCACTTAGAAAGCTGCCTTATGTCCAAAGGGCAGCAGCAGGAAGTCTTTTACAAGAAATACCTTTTTGTGCAAAACAAAATGGCAGCCTTACAGAAAAGACCGGGCTGAGAGTTGCCGGCTCTTCCGCTTGATGGGAGCCCAGAGCCAGGGGGCCACTTTTCACCACCTGCCATTTGCAAAGCAGGTGCGGGCTGGGCAGTTCTCCCCTCTTCCACTGGCCTCCGTCTCTCTTCCCAGACTCCTGCTGCAAGGTTGCCAGGGCACCTGCTCCGCATCTTTGGGCAACGTAGGGAGATGGGGAGCCTTCGGTTTGGCCCATCTATAGCTCCAGCCCCATAGCACCTCACCAAGAGGGAAGGCGGCCCATGGCAAGGAGAGGCCTGGGAATGGGGCTTTCAGACTCCCCAAGTTCAGGGCCATTGGAGGGAGGCCTTCTTCAGTTCTCAAGGCCGGGCAGGGGGTGAGGGGTGGAGAACAGCCAGTTGCCTTGCTCAGCTCTTCTGGGCCTTTTCCAGCCTGCCCTTCGTCTCCTGGCTCACAGGCTGATCCTCCCAGCCTATTCTCCTCCTGACATAAATAAATGGCCCCCACAGTTTGCATTTGGTCAGACAATCAGTCCCCAAACTCCATTCAGCCCCAAAGGGGCCTCTTTCTTCCAGACATGAAAGCCACAGAATGGCTTGCAAGGGATCCCGCGACTCTGTCAAACTGTAAATAAGATGCTAATAACAATCATAATAAAACCGGGTGCGAGGGGTGGTGGTTGGGGGCGGGGATGGAGAAAGGAACAAAACAGGAAACTTTTGCTGGCTGCCGCAGCAACCAAATGAATCAGTAATGACTGAACTGTGTACAAACTGTGGAAGGTAATATAATGGCCAGCCTATCAGCAGGTCTCTGCATTATGGGCACCCCATCCATTGAGGTTTGGGCTGTATCAATGTCCCTGAGGACTCCCTTTGCTTGGCCTCCCCTTGGCAAAGCCTGGCATGCCACCTCAGAATCTGGGAATGAGACTACTTCATAACCATCTCTCAGGATACCTGAATGAGGCCAACATGGACGGTTATCACATTGCTGAGCTTGAATTCTCCCTGTTGAGCATCTTGAGAACTTAATGGAGTGGAGTCATCGACCTTCTTCTGCAAGGGTCTTCAGGGGTCCAGAGTGAGAATCTGTGAGTTAAACATCCTTTTTGGGATGAGTATCTCTTCAGAAACTCAACCTCCCCCCACCCTCCGGTGTTTCACTCTAGACGTGATGCAAGAGCTTCTCACACATTTGCCCCTAGGACAAATTCACTGGTCCCTCTGGGATGAGATCTCCACCTTCCACCCTGGAGAGACAGCCCTCCCTCCCTCCCAAGGTTGTCTCATGAGAGGAAAGGAGCCTGTTTGATCCCTGCCCTGAACCAGCGGCTTCTGCAGTAGTCATGCATGGCAGCACACCCATGCCCCGAGTGCCACCCAAGCAAGAAAAGCCAGACTCTCAATTGGACAAGCCGGTCAGCAAATCATGCTGCTGTTTGAGCCGTTTCTTGGTGGGACCCCTCCAGGAGACGGGCAAGCTCTCTCTGCTGTGAAAATGTTCCATGTTCTGGTTTAGTCAATGATTGTGTAATTAAATCTACACCAAGGTACTAGATATAGCAATGTATTTACATACGGGCACATTCCTTGGAAAGATGTGTTTCAGTGAACGAAGTTGCTCAGGCCAAACTCTCCAATGGCACCAAGCAACAGGGTGGCCTTGGCTTCACTGCAGCTTCACTCTGGTTTGGGTGCAGGAATTTTTAACACTCCATAAATGTTGTAAAAGAATTCCTCAACATTATTCCTAAATATAATTTACAAATTATAGGGAATTATTAATCAAATGAGAAAACAATTATTCACAATGCTTTTTGAATGTGTGAATCAACTCTATCGAAGTTGGGATGGGTGGCACAGTCCCAGTACTTGCTGTCATCTGGGCAAAAAGGGGAAAACCAAGAGAGCAGACAGAAAATTTACCTGAATAAAACTTGTCTTTGTTTTTTGAGACATTTATGAGCAAGAAGAAGGTGGTTTTGAATTCTTCTATTTCAGTTCAATATATATATATATATTTATATATTTTTTAAAAAATAGATATGTCAACTGTTTTTAATGACAGATTCTGAAAAATGGAATTGTAGCTCTGAATGGTGATGTATTTTCCCCTGGAGTAATATGGTTCACAGCAACAATTTGAAATGCATTTCTTCATACAAAACTTAAATTGGATTTCTTACACTGGACCTGAGCTTTTCACTTTTATTTTATTTATTGGGGGGGGGAGTCCTTTGGAAGACATTAAATCTACAATTTATTTCTATCTAGAGACCGTTGACAGTTACAGTTACAAAATATGTAAAATAGAATAAAAAGTATAAAGTTCTATTTTAACTCAATGGCTGAATTTTAAAGAAAGTTAAACATTTTTATTATCTTAAAATGAGACTTTATTCGTTAACAGAATTATTTTTCGTGCTAGTTGTTTAGGAAGGACAAATGTAAGAGATTAGGAGAGGGGGAGGGGTTTGCGGTTTTGACAGGGCAAGTCACCAGAATATAAAATGAGAGCAAACCCTACCAGCCTTGATGATGTAGCCTAATTTGGGTAATGAAATCTCTGCAAGAAAACAACCAAGCTGAGAGGGCCCCAATGACCCCCACACACTCTAGAACTTGGTGATTCTATCCATATATATCCCTGAGGGAGCCTGCATAGAATCTTAGGTCTGGAAGGGAGCTTGGAGGTTTCTAGTCCAGCCCTCTGTTCAAGGCAGGAGTCTTAACACCATATCAGTCGAATGGTTGTCCAATTTACTTTTGAAAACCTCCAGGGATAGGGCACAAGCATTGATTAATTGTCAAAAAAATATTCTTACTTTTATGTTGTATTTCTCTTTATGAGCTTCCACCAACTTTGTCACATGTAATTTAAGCTTACCTCTAAAATTGGAATCACTGGGTTGGCAATTAAGTCTAGACAGGAAACAGCTTCTTCATCCAACACAGCTAGTATGCACCAATGTTAACCCAAAATCAATATTAAGGCTGTTCTTGCATTGCACCAATTCAAAGTTTACAGACTCGGTTTAACTTTTCTACTCCACTCATCTTTTTCAACTGCAGAAAAAATAGTAGATAGGATTGTGGATCTCACACCCATATCCTAATTGACAGTATGGCAATTTGGTTCTTTTGTGTGCACCAGGGATGTTGGTTAATGGTAGAAACACAAAGAAAAGCTCTTTTTTGAAAGAGAGGCTTGGCAGTTTCTATTTGCAGAGTGAAGTTACCTTTCCATGGATGGAGAATGAAGCTACCGCTGGCCAGGAGGAGCCAAGGTACTCAAGGCAGTCAGGTGAGGCCTTGCTCTCTAGAGGAACTTAACCAGAATAAAACCCTCTTCTACAGGCTGATTACCTCTAAGCAGATTATAGGATTTGAAAATACTTTGAATTCTCCAAAGGCGGCCATGGTCTTCCTCTTTTACACTCCCGCCTTTGTAAACCCTCCAAAGCTGGGCATAGAAGGAGGAGAGGTCTGCGCGACAGAAGGGGGGGGTTGGATGCTGGGGTGGGGAGAGACGCCATCTGTGCAGCACCTTCCCAGCCACTTTCCACTGTCGACTGGGTGACCAGGAGACATTTTCTCAGGGAATTCAGCTAAAATTCCTGGAGTCTGCCGCTCTCCAGGGAGGGGGCATCAAAAGGAGCAGGGAGCATTTTCTAAGATTAATCAAGCTGGTTGCTTGGATGCTCCCCTTCATGCAACAGCAAGGGAATTGGGTGGGTGGGGGGAGGCAGCTTTGTCTCTTGCAAGGCGGCTCCAAATGGTTAATTAAGACAATGGAACAACTCAGGCTCAGCCGTCTAGACTCTATAGAGGAGCTGCACGTTCCCCCCAGAATGTTAACAGGATCAGTTGCCTGCCCCCTCCCACTCCCAGGAGCCCCCCCCATTCTTTGGTCTTGCCCTGAAACAATCACAGGCTTGTGAAAGCATCCTGACTGCACCTTGTGGGAGGCAAAAGGCGGTCATCTTCCTTCCCAGGCTGTTTTTTGATGCAAAAATATTTGAAGCCTTTTGGGGAATATTTTTGGGGAGATGCACAAAATATAAAATCTGTGTTGAGCCAATTCATGTTTGCAGTGTTTTATCAGTGTGTGCTATTATTATTTATTATTTATTTTTTTATTACTTCAATTTATATGCTGCCCCTCTCCGAAGACTCAGGGCAGCTCACAATACATTCAAAAAACACTGTGTTTGCACAATGTAGGGCAAACTCTGTGGATGCCCAGGGTTCTCTCTCAGAAATAAGAAATGGGCCAGTGGCAGATTCATCGGACATTTCTGCGTCAGGATTAAGCCTAAGCAACTCTGGAACGCAGGGAGGAAATTGGGTTAGGAGGACCTAATCCCCCGACTGCCCCCAAAACCCTCTTCTCTAGTCTTCCTTGGAAAATCACATGAAGCTGTAATTTTTAAAACATAATTTATATCCAGGCTAGTTAGGGTAATGTGAATTATTAAATTACTGTCTTCAACTTGCTCCCATGTTATTATTGCAGTTTAAACTCTAATCTTCCTGGAACAGAAATTGTGTTTCTGGAAGGAGCTGCAATGTTTACAGACACTTCCCTTGGGAGGGTGGCTGGGGGAGAGGGGGAGGGGGAGGACTGACTAAAGAACAGGATTCTTAGCAGCTCTGGGTGAATTTGACCTTCCTGAAAAGCAGCAGAAGAGCTTGGGGGAGCAAAGGGGAAGGGTAGATGGACTCCTCAGCTGGCCAGGCTCCTCAAAGCAAGAAGTCCATCTTCATCAACAGAGCTTTGCAGGATGACCAGGGAGGGAGCAAAATAGGAGATCTCATGGGAGATCCTCCCAAACTAGGGACACCTTCTTCCGCATCAGTTGCTCTCCTTTCAATCTGCCGGGCAGCTGAGAACAGAGAGAGGCCAGATAGTCCTGGAAACACTTCCATCACAATGAGGAACTCTCCCACATGGCCAGCGGATGATCTATGGAGCCATGCTAGATGGTCCTGACCTTTAACCTCAGTTAGGTGAATATATTTCTTTTTGCAATGTTCCTAATGGCACTTATGAGAGAATATTATATTGATTCAGTACCAAAAACAATGAAGAAAAATGGAAAGAAAGGCTGAAGACATCTAGTGGCCAATGTAAATACCATTTTTTTCTTAAAATCAAGGGCAGACTCAATTGATGGACTTTAGGTTAAATGGTAGAAGAAGAGAACCTTGATAAAAGGAATCTGTATCTCTCTTGCACAATGTTAAGCTCTGCTTTTGTAAAAGCTTCTAGAAAAGAATTCTCTCCCAACCTACTTAGGAATAAATGTTCTGGGGGGGGGGCATGGTCCCTCATGGGCTGCTGCAGCAGCAGAGGATGGAGGGAGGGAGGGAGCCAGCAGAGAGACATGTGAATTCCTAGATGGGGAGGAGATTTTACACAAACTTATAAACGATGAGAAGTTTGGGGTGATCAGCGAGGCTCCCTGTCTACCTCCACCAATTCAGGTCGCTGGAGGCCAGAGGGCTTCTGCCATACCAGGAGAAAAGGGCTAAAGGTGGTGACTGAGCTTCAGGGCAAAAGGTTTAAAAAGATGCAGAAGGAACCCCCCCCCCCCAACTGCCCACTGCTCTGCTGTGGCCTGAGTTGTGAAGAGAGCAATGCAAGCATCCCCTCCCTGTGATGCTGCTGTGGGGAAGGCCTGGCCTTGTCTGGTCTCACCAGCAGACAAACCAAGATGAACAGTTCCTCTCTAGAAGTTCCTCCTTCTACAACAGATGTTCTAGAGAGGAAGGGGCTTTGTGAGGGAGACCCCAAGGATGCCTCAGCCAAACCGCTCCTTTGGAGGCAGAAAAGGCCTTGGCATGGCCTCGAACTGTACCCACCCCTGGCCACCCGGCATGTGCATGGGAGGGCATGTGTTCCACGGGGGCCCTCATGCTGTGGACAGCCAGAAGCCTCCCCCCCCCCCCCGAAGGCTGAGTCTAGTCTGGTCTTCAGCTGCCAGGAGGGGCTGGGTGGGCCTGAGAAGGTCACAGCCAGGGAAGCTTTGCAGAGACCCCTTCGACCGGCAGCGGTTGCTCTGAGGCAGCCCAGGGGCGGGAATCTCCTTCCCCCGCAGTTCATCCGAATTTATTTGGGTTTCCACCTCCCCACCCCCACCCAGTATTTAATCTCACACGCACACGGGCACAACCCCCCCTACGCTCCCCCTCAGGGAGTCGCCGAACAAGCTGCCCTTCGCTCTGCCGAAAGGCTGCCCCCCCCCCCCGGCCTCTTCTCGGTCCTCTTGCCTGGCCCGGACAGGAGGGAAACCGTGGCGGTGGGATCAACGCGATCAACGCTCCGCGCGCTTCTGCATCCCACAAGCGAGGCGGCGACGCGGCGAGCTGCAGAGGCTGGCCGGGCATCCCTGCGAAGCTGCCGCTTGGCCCTAGGAGCCGCGGGCCTTTCGTTTCCGCGCAGCAGCTGTCCCGCCCGAGCCTGAGAATCGCGGCAGGAGGAAGGATCCCGCTACGCCCGCCGCTGTCAAGTCCCGGGCAGCCGGCCTCCAGAAAGCAAGAGGCATCCCTTCCAAGTAGCCGCGTCCTTCATGCAGCCTGGCTGTGTCCCGAGGGCCGAGGCTGATTCTTCCCAAGGACCGGCCCTCGCTCACCTGCCGACAGAGCCTTCTGGGAAGAAGTGTAATTTCAGTTGGGAAAATGTGACAGTCCCAGACCAGGCCAAGTCTAAAAATGCCAGGGGATTTCTGGAAGCCTGCTGGCACTCTGACATATCAGCCATCAATAGACATATAGGCACGAACATCTATAAACAAATTATGCAAAAGAGACAATCAACCAGCCCAAAAGAGAAAAAGGCTCCAGCACCTGTCCAGCAGTGATCAACTCCCAGGTTAAGGTCAGACCAACAATCAAGTAAGCAACACCCCAATCAAGAAACGGCCGAAGAGCCATCAGTAAACAGCCCCACAAAAACCCCCCAGCCACCCACAAAGACTAGCAGAATATAAACTGGCAGCAAACAGCACTCCTTACCAGCACTGAGGAGGTTACCTAGTTAAGGTAATGAAACATCTGCAAGAAATCAAACAAGTTCAGAGAGCACCAAAGACCCCAGACTGTTCCTTTCCTGCTGATGGTTGGTCCTGAAAGGCAGAAATTTTCTACCGCTTGGAAACATTCCTTGTCAATGCCAAGGCCATTTTGTTATCCTGGGATACTTTAGGGAAAGCTGATTTTGCTACTGGTAGTAGATTCTGGGAGACTCTAAAAAACACAGATTTAGTGGGTGCCACTGTCAGACCATTAAATTTATTTATTCATTAAATCTATATGTTACCCACCTTGCTATCCATTAAGTGTGGCGATGGCCCCCAGTTGATCCAAAGCAGTTTTTTAATTGCTGTTGGGCTGGGCAGATCTAGGGTGGGGGAAGGAGCTGCTCTTCTCTAGGGATCTGCTCTGCCTTTCCTATCCCCTCACTGGCATTTTCAGTGCTGTTGTCACTGAGAAAAGCACTGAAAGTGTCCTTGCTCTGGGGGGAGCAAGGGGGGGCTCAATCCTCCACACTGTCCCAGGAAACCTTTGGTGGGAAAGTCAGGAGTGTAATTCCGAGAGCCCCCTTGCCAGCAGAAGGGCATCTGAGGAGGATTAAAGGATTACCATTAAGCCCCCTTTTCTGGAAGCAGAGTACTTTGGAGGTGTATTTGCAGATCACCCCACCCCCAGGTGTGGATTCATGGGAAATGCAGGGCACAAAGGAAATAGCTTCCGTCTCTCCCCCACCTCCATTCCCCCAATTCCCTGATGGGACTCTTGACCCACAGCGATTTCCCACAGCAACTCAACCTTCCTTGAAAAGATGTTTCGTTCAGTGACTCTTCCCACCATTTACACAAAGACATTTACTTGTTTTTGAGGTGGGGGGGGCAGAGGGACATATATGAAGGCCCACCCCCATTTCTAAGGCCCCTGCCTTGTGGGTCTGGGGGAGGCTCAAACAGGCCTTGTGTGGTTGCATGGAGCTGACCCACCCAAAGGCCCGTTCTCTGTCTGTCTTTGGGAATCACCCCATTTTAGGATGGCTCTGTGACTGCTCAGGATGGGAGACATAGCTCAACCTTAAATTTCAGGTTTATGTAGAAACCATGATAGGTGACCTGGGGCAAAAAGGGGGCGGGCACCACTTTTTAAAACCAAACAGCTCTTTACCTTCCAGAAATGTGTCCCACCCTCAACATTTCAGGGTTTGGCTCCTGTTAACCTCTCTGGCCCCTCAGCCAGCTCCTATCTGACTTTGGTGACCTAGAGATCAAAGATGTTGACCTCTGACTCCCCTCCCCAGTCCCAGCCAGTCTCAGTCCCAGTCTTGTCATGCCCGGCCAGAAAAGCAGGTGCCACTCATGCTAGCTGAGCGGGAGAGTAGGGAGAGTCCACAGCTCAGTTGGGGCCAGAAGGATCTCCTACTTGGAGCAGAAAAAGGAGATACATAAAATGACAATTGTGGTGATGTGCAGGCCGAGCCAAACCGAGGAGGGGACTGACTGCACTCCTGGTGGCGATGCAAGCCCCGTGGGCGGTGGGCCATCTCCTTTCCGACCGGGGCTACGGCGCTGCAGCAGAAGGGCGAAGGCTTGCTACCCCCGCCCGACAGCGCCCCTGGCCCGGCAGACGGAAGGGATTTGTCCCAGCCACTGTCCCTGGCGCTCAGGAGCGGGAGAGGGAAGCCCGGGCTCTCCCCGTTGGGCGGGGTTGCAGCCAGGCACCCGGCCAGCTCCTCCTCGGGGTCAAGGCCGGGGCGGCAGGCAGGGAAGTCGGTCAGGAGCCGGTTTCACCGACGCCCCGAGGGAGGTCGGGCAGCCGCCGATCCCTTCCGAGCAACGCTCAGACCCTCCCCGCTCGCCGAAGGGAAGAAAAGCCGGAAGGGGAGCCGGCAGGTCGGGAGAGATCCGAAAACTGCCCTTGGACGGAGCAACCGCCTCGGAGGCCGCCCCGCCTCAAGCGGCCTCTGCAAGCCCCAAGAGCCGCTTGGCGGATCGGGCAGCCCTCCCGGGGCCCTTCGGGGCCTCCCGAGAATCCGCAGCGGGACCGGAGCGAGGGCTCGTCCGGGCGGCCTTCCGGGCCGGTTGCTTCCCCATTTGCAGAAGCTTCGCGCGAGTCCCTCCGCCCCCTTTCTAGCGCCGTTTCCCACAGCCGCCAAGGGCGAGGGAACCAAGGGCTGTGGACACGGCGCAGCCCGCAGCGGAGAGCCAGGCGCCCTTTCGTCAGCTGGGGCCCGGTCGCCCCCCGCCCCCGCCGAGGCTCCAGCGCCGAGCGAGTCCGGGTCGCGTCTCTGCTGCCCCGGCCGGCAGGGCCTTTTCCCACCTGGCCCCTTGGTTTCAAGGGGCGCCCTGCTCCGGCCCTGCTCCCCTGCCCAAGCCAAACTTCGGACTCGGTGCAAACGGAGAAGGATCCGGCCGAAACGCTTCGGAAAAGGCCCCTCTCTCTTCCGAGAGAGGGAACCGCGAACGAAGCGGCGGGCTGGCAGCCGGTCAAACGTTCCCCGGCCAAAGCAGGGCGAGGCGGAGGCCCCCCAACCCAGCCCTCGCTCTCCGGACGGCCGCCGACGCATCTCCGAGGACCATCTGGTCACCCCGATTTCAATCAAGGAAAAGAGCAGAAACAGACTTTGGTTAAGTAACCAGGCTTTTAGAAAGTAATATATCATTTTCTAAACATATCAGTGCATACTTCTTATATGAAAATATACACTTTTGTATTTCATTCTCAAAGAAAAAAAGGAAACATTTAAAAACCAAAAGCCAAACACAATATATTAGCCGTTTTTGTAGTTTAAATTTTTTAACGCTACACTTTGTTCAGGTTACACTTTTTTGTCTTTTTTTGTCTTTTTTGTAAATGTTTTCTCTCATGCATTGTACACTTTTTATAGCCTTTGAGAATAAATAAGCTCCATTTTCCCCACATCTCTAAAAACTGCAGCATTTTCAACTAAAGTCATTTTAAATCGTGCAATTTTGTTTCGTTGCAACACCCCTTTTTAAAAATGGAAAATATATAATATATATTTATATTTATATATAGATAACTTTTTAAAACTAAAACCCTATACAAATGCCATTTTTTCCAAATTAAAAAAATTATACACAATGTAACTGTCAACAGTACAGATGAACACGAGAAATAAAATTAAAAGCTCTCAAGAAATATATTTATAGAAATACAAACAAGGGGGTTGATTTTGTAGATTGTCATTCTTTTGCTTGTCTTTCAAAAAATGAGGAGGTGGAGGAGAGAAAAAGAGAGAGAGAGAGGGAGAGGGAGAGGGAGAAGGAGAGACTGCAAGACCCCTCAATGAAAGAATGGACCAAGGGGACCTAAGATGGACAGAAGTGAAGGAACAATTCTGGGCTTCTTCAAATGCCCCTAACCACCAACCCAGAGGCGGCCCCTTCTTTGGATGTACTGCCTCCCCCCCCTCCCGCCCCAGTCCTGGCTCCTGCTGGTGGCCCAAGGCTCCAGGCAGTTAGCCAAGAGGCCAAACCTGTTTTCTGCACCCAAGGAGGCTCACACCCCAACCCACCCCAGAAGCCCTGCCTAAAGGCCATGTGCCTGAGGCGCAGCCTTCCCCAGGGAAGTGGATCACTCTGTGTGTGACAGACAGAATGGAGCTCATCACACCCACTGTCCACTAAAGCCACGGGAGATCTTCTCCCACCCCACCCACTTTGGACATTGGAGCTCCTGTTGGTGCCCAGGGCTCTCAGGCCAAGCCTGGCCCTCAACAGAGGGAAGAGCTCTGCCCTCCGGCTGGGGAGCTTCAGGCAAAAGGGAATTAATTCAATGCCTGGATTGGAAATGGGGGGGGGGGGGGAGGGCTAATGGGAGAAACAGCCCCAAGGTCATTGCAGCTCCACAGGGCTTTGCTCCCATCGTGCAGCCAACCCCAGCAGAATCCAAAGAAGCCTCCGGGGCTCAAATACTCTGGCCACAAATGAAGGCAAATCAAGACGAACCAAAAGCAATGATGTACAAACCAAGATTGGATGCTTCCCTTGTCCTTTGGGGGTGGCAATTCCCCCTCAGGAGCTTCCCAACAGCCCTTCCATGACGAATGCAAGATTCCTGAGCGAACAAACGGAACTCCCCTGTCCTCCTTAAATCCCCGCAGGGGGACACAGGGTTTTGCAAACACAAGGGGGGGGGGAGAAGTTAATCCCCATCCCACAGCTTTGCTACCTCCTCCCACTTAATTGGGCCAGGCCCTTTGCCCCGAGCGAGTGAAAGTGGGGAAGAGTTGGCAGCACAATCCCAGCCAGGTCTATTCAGAAGTAGCCCAGGAGCCAGTGGGGGAAGTGAGCAGGGAGAGGCTCAGCCATGGGCCCCGGGAGCAGGGAAGGTCCCGGAACCCCTTCACATATTGTATGGTTTCCACTTAAGCCTGGATTTTTAAGCCGAGAAAATCAGATTATGAGCCGAGAATCTTTGTCGTCCCCCTCAGTGTAAGGCAGCATATATTTTTTTAGAAAAGTGTTTTTTCCATAGAAACACTGATGCAAAATGACTCCCTGCTTCCCCTTTCTCTGGGAGCAGCAGGTCCTTGGTCCCTGCTGGCTGAGTCCAGGCCGGCCGGCCAGGAAGGCTCAGCTGCTCTCCACCCTCTTTCCTCTCCCACACGGCTGCTTCTCCTTTTCATGCTGGGTTGATGTGGTTCAAGTGAAATAAGTGACGCTTTCATTGGACCAAGAGGGGGGCAAGTAGGAGATTGAAAATCACAGGAAAAGCTCTGACAGCTGCAACATCTCTAGTGTGAGCCATGCAGTGTGTGAAAAGGTGCCCCAGCGGCTCCCCTTCCCCAAGCAAATCCTGCAGCTTTCATCCCACCCCACAATGGCATCACCAACCGATTGCCCTGCCAACTCTCCTCCACCAAATGGCAGCTGCCCGCCTATCTCCAGGCACCACAGGCTGGCCCAGCTCTGCCCCTCCCCTCGCACAGGAGGGAGCCAGGGGGCCTCCCCTGAGCACACCTGACAAGGGCAGGACGAGTGTGGCCCTGGGAAAGGTCTCCGTGGGTTTGGGATGGTGTGAGCGAGGGGTGTCTCCGTATTTTATCCAAGGGGAAAAAACCCTGTGCCCCAGATTATCAAAAGTTTGGAAAGAATGGACGAGAGAGCTCCCCCATCCTCAAAAGCTATTGCATTTCTCCAGCCTTCATTGACCTGGATAACCTCCCAAGGGGGCAGGAGAGCAGGCTTAACCCTTTCTTTCCTGGCTTAAAGCGGCTGCTCGGGAGGAAATCGTGCTGGGCTACGGCCCATCTCCTCTCTCAGCCCCCTGGCCACCCAAAGGCACTCTCCTCTTTCAAGCAGAACGAGGAATGGCCAAAGGGAGACCTCTACCCCATCCCCACCCTGACCCTCTTGCAGAGCCAGTGATCGCCGGAGTCCCTAGACCAAGATGGGGCTGCTGCTGAGGGAGGTCGGTTCTTGGAAGATCCTCGGGGGCCTTTTCGTACTGCATAAGGTTCTAGAACAGTTGCCTACAAAATCCTAAAGCTATTTTTCAGGCAGTTGATAATAAGCCCCTCCCCCTCCCCATGCCTCCCCTCCCCCCTCCCCTCTCCTTTTCCACTGCCCTCCCTCCGACACAACCGTGCACGGGGGAGGGAGCCGAGAGCCCCCTGCAGGAAAGAGGGGGCCACGTGGGGGGGCAGTTACGTGGCCCAGGCATCCAAGCGCATGCGTTTGATGGAGGGGTTCTCCCCCTCGGCCTCGGCGCTGGGTCTCAGGAGCCTGAGGGAGGAGCCAAAGTCGGCCCGGGAGGGGTCCTCCCGCTCAGAGGGGCCCTCGTAGGAGCTGGCGTTGCTGCTGAGACTGTCCACGGGCGAGCGTCCGCTGGGCTCGTGGCGGGCCTGGTGGGGGAAGGAGGACAAGGAGAGCGGGGTGCCGCTGTTGCGCTCCCGGCTGGGCGAGACGGGCTCTGACTTGATGCTGATGCTGGGGCTGGTGTTGACGGTCAAGGTGGCGGCAGAGATGGAGGCGGTGGCGGCAGTATGCGGCAGGTGGCTTCCTTGTCTGGCGGAGAGAGGAGAGGGGTGTGAGGGGCAGAAACCTTGCCAAGCTGGGCTGCTCTCAAAGACGGCTTCTTTCCCATCCACCGAAAACCTGGCTTCTGGCCAAAATGTCATAAACTCGGGTCATGCAGGAAACAGCAACAGCCATAAATTCAGGCTGAGTGCCTAAAATGCAGTTATGTGGGGAGGATGAAAGGCGGTCATTGGAAGTTCAGAACTGTTAACCAGTGGCTAACCCTGCAAAACTAAAAGTGCTTGCAGGGAAATGACCCGGAAGGGAAGCCTTAGTGTCCATACAGTTTATACAATGGCTGCCTTCAGGCAAACAAGAATTTTAGAGAGCTTAGAAACCCCTTCAAAGCATTCATTTTAAAACTTCTAGGAGCACAAGAGCATATTTAAGGTTATTCTCGTAAGGTGTGATTTTAATCTAAGTTTTCTTATGGCAGCCTGCATTTCAGGCCACGCTGGGTGGCAGCCCCAGGCAAAATCGGAGGCTTTGGGAAAGCTAAGCAAGGTGAAATGGGGAACATCCTGGGGTGAAAGACCACCAGGAGAAGCCGGGCGGGGGGTCTGTCTGGAAAGTCCATCAAAATCACAATTCTGCTGCCAAGGAAACAGGACAGATGAGCGTTTTGTCCAGGGCAGGGACTGGCTGCCCCCCTCCACTTCCTGGATCAATTTGGCCATCTTTCTGTGGCTTGATATGCAGGACACAAAGGGGGGGGGGGGGAGGCTGCCAGGCAGAGCAAGGCACCCCCGGCAGCGGAGAATTTCTGCCTGAAGTGGCGGTGGAGGCTCAATGCCCAGACCCTGTGTTGGTCATTTGGCCTGTTATGAGCCATCGTACCCTGCTATGGCTGCACATCTGCCCTTCCCTTCCTAGAGATGAACAACCTGGAAAATCCCCATCCTGGTGTCAGGAGGCAAATGACTTAAACCAATTTCAGAGAAAAGACAAACTGGGAAGTTCGGTCTGTCTGAGGTGCCTCAAGAAACATCTATTTTCATGGGCTTTTGCAATCACAGAGACTATCTAGCAACATTCTTCTTTTCTCTTTCTTCGTCTTTCCCTTCGTCTCTGCCTCCTACTTTTCTTCTACCTAATTCCTCCTTCCCTCTTTCATCCAACTCCACAGCTCAAAGTGTCTACAATATTCCAAAATCCCATTCAAGGCAGTGGTGGGTTTCAAATTTTTTTGCTACCGGTTCTGTGGGTGTGGCATGGCTTGGTGGGCGTGGCAGGGGGAGGATACTGTAAAATCTCCATTCCCTCCCCAATCCAGGGGAAGGTTACTGCAAAATCCCCATTTCCTCCTGATCAGCTGGGACTCTGGAGGCAGAGAATAGATGGGGGCGGGGCCAGTCAGAACTTTTACTACCGGTTCTCCAGAACTGGTCAGAACCTGCTGAAGCCCACCTCTGATTCAAGGCATTACCTCAGTCAAGGCCAAATTCTCCCGGGAGCCACTTACATTAAGTTGCTGAGGGAGACCGGGATCTGCTGTGGCTGTTGCAGCTGTTGTGGCTGCGGCTGCCAGGCGGAGAGACTGCCCAGAGACAGGCTGGTGGGCGAGCTGAACGCCGGGAGGGAGGAGAGTTCCGCACTGCTCAGCTGGTAGTCTGGAAGGAAGCAGAAAGGTCAGGCCAAGCATTCCCACTCCGCCGCCTCATGCTCAGTTTGCACAGCTTGACTACTGCAAGATGCTCCTTTAAGGAGCTACCCTCGAAGCCTACCCAGAAATTCCAACTGGCCCAGGATGGATTGCGCTGCTTGGCCGTTTGATTCGGGTGCAGTTCCTGACATAGGGCCTGCTTACTTGGGGGGGGCCCTGCCTCCCATAATATCTGCCCGCTGGTTCAATCTGGCCAGGTTTAGATTAGATTCGTTTAACAGAGTTGGAAGGGACCTTGTAGGTCATCTAGTCCAACCCCCCACCCAAACAGGAGACCCTGACACCATTTCTGATAAACGGCAGTCTTCTTGAAAGCCTCCAGGGATGAAGCTCCCACAAAGTCCCTCCAATGAAATGGTGCCATCCGTGGGGACCCTGGAAGCAAATTTCTGTGCCACAGGCCTTGCCCTCTCCACATCTCGGCTTCCCTGAGATGTGGGCAGCGCCCACCCTGCCATTGTTTCAAAGGGGCTTGAAGGGCTGGTTTCTATCCCAGGCCTTTGGTGAGGGAGGATGAAGGCCCTCTGCTTCACTCCTATCCAATCTGTTTCATTTTTAAAATGGGTGCTCCTGAATTGCCCTTGTTTTAAGTAGTGTAAGCTGCCCAGGACCCAACAAATTGGATGAATGAAATAAAGGAAGAAATAAGAGGAAGAGTCCCCATCCAAGGAATGTGTCCAGCCGTGGATGCAGCCCCTTCATCAGCAGGCACCCAACAGCTTGTCCCCAGCTCGGCTGGCTGGAGAATTCTGGGAGTTGAAGTCTAAGCAGAAGCTTAATGTTGCCAAGGTTGCGAAACACGGCTCTAGGTAGTTTTCAAAATGACAGGCCGCTAGATGGCACCCTCGGCACCCTGTTGGCCTCCCTTGGAGCCATCATCACCACCACCCGAAGAAGCAGCAGCCGGAGATGCAGGAACTGGTCATGCCAGAAGGCCCCGAACTGCTCGCAACAGCCAATTCCTTCCAGTCAGGCAGCTGTGCTCCTCCACCAAACGCCTTTTGGAATTCTCAGCTGCAAATTGGTCAGCCCAGGGGAGTCAGGTGAAGGTCCCCCTGTCCAGTCGTGTCAACTCCAGGGCGCAGTGCCTCTCTCCGTTTCTTAGCCAAGGAAGCCAGCCTGGTCAGAAGATGTTCTCTGTGGACATCGGCCAGCATGGAACGCTGCGACCTTCCCACCCAGGCAGAGCCTATTTATCTATTTACCTTATGGGGCAAGGAACAGGAGCTTGGCCCATTGCGTGGGGCTTGTCAGCATCTTTAACCACTGAGCCATCGCACCCTGCCCTGGATCTCATTCATTTTTTAATTGCTTTTAATTTTTTTAACTGTTGGTTTTTCCACCTATCCAAATCTACCTTAATTTGATCCACTAATTTATTGTAATCCTCCTTTATTTGAATGAATGAATGAATAAATGGATAAATAAATCATAAAAAATAAATAAAATTCTTAGAATCCATATACTGTAACTAAGGTCTCCTTAGAGCACCATGGAGGCTGGCAGTCGTTCTGAGAGACCGTCGTCCGTGGACATAAAAGGACAAGCCAGCTGCTTATTAAGGACAAACTAAGTTTGGACCAATAACATTTTTTGAAATCAAGAAATAGAAAAGGCTGGAAGTTTTACTCAGAGGGGAGCCAACTTGAAAGAGGGATTTTCTCTTCTCCCCTGCCTGAGAAAGAGTGGATTAGCTTTCCTCCCAAAGCTGTGCAGGATCCATTCCTGGAGGTTGTCAAGAAAAAACTGGCAGCCTTTTGTCCAGGAGGGCATGAAGATATGTGCATTGGACTCGGGGTTGGACTAGATGACTTCCAAGGTCCCTTCCAAGCCAGCCTGGAAGATTCTACTACGTATCGCAGATGCCACTGTAGCTCATCCCCCAAGCAGAATTGAGGAGCTGTTTTGCTGGAGAGTGTGAGGAAGCGGGACTCTGGATGGAGCCAAATCAACCAAGAGAATCCCAGGGAGACACAGAGAAACCGGCCGGTTCGTTTGGCTCTCTCTCTTCAAAGCGAAAGGAAAGGAAGCCTGGAGCTTTCTCGAAAGAAAACTAGGAGAGCTACAAAAAGCGAAGAGATTGAGTCACTGCGCCTCTTTTCTGCATGAAGAATATATTCCCCCAAGCCACCACCAATTGAGGAAGAGAGCCTCTGATGAGGAGAGAAGGGAGTTTGGGCTGTTTTTCTACATAACTAATTTTTCACAATCTTATTACACACCCCGCCTGCTATGGGGTGCAGACCTGTCATCGCTTTACATGAATTTCGACACCCAAAGTTTCTCTCCACCACCTTGAAACTCCTGGGTGGCGGCACAGCCTCTTGTCTTTGGTGGAGAGGGGAAGGGTCCCAGCCAAGGGGTGAAGGACCTGAGGAAACGCCCTCTTCTCCAGGGAAGCCACATCGCTGAAGAAGTCTCCGTCGAGGCAAGTTGGTGACGGCTTCTCTGGGTTGAATGCTAATCCAAGGCCATCAGAGCACATCTTAGTTGGAATGTCCCACCCATCCCTCCTCTTTGGGGGAGTCTGCAGTTTCGGACACCCCCTCCCCCCCCATCTAATCCTCCCAAAAGTTAAGACCGAGCCAAGACTTCCCTGCTATGTCTCCTTCCCAACTCACAGCACTGCAGCAAAAGGCAGCAGAGGGCAGGACATAGCTTGGGGGCTTTTTTGTTCCAGCTGCTGCCATCCCTTAAGAGGCAAAGACCCCCCTCTCCCAAACAAGAGAGGGGCTGAGTCACTGGCCTACTTGGCAGGGGCTCCTTCCCAACACCTGGGAGGGGGGGAGCTGGAAGAGTGAGCAGGTTGCACTGAGAAACCGGCCAAATGACACATTCACAGGTGACGGCCTCCCCAAGCAGGCAGCCCGGAGGGAGCAAGACCTTCACACTCAGAACACGAATGACTCACACCTGGGACAGGCGCCTCTCATGCCAGGTGGCAAGTGAAGCCACGGATCCCTTGGGCTGGTGCCAGGCCTTCCGGGCCAGCTGCAAAGCTTTCCTTCACCCGCAACCCCTCAGACAGGCCCTCCTGAGCCAGGCGGACACCTTCTTTCATCCAGGCCCTTGCGAGCTACCATCCCTGGCCTCTATGGGAAGGCCCAGCCCCTCAAATCCCTCCCAGGATGGAGCCCCCCCCTCAAAATGTAGCTTGTTAAAAGGCAAAGGGGCCTTGCTTGAGGCACCGTTTCACCCTCCCTTCTGAAAAACGCCTTCCCCTGCTTGCCTCCTAACGCAGCCCTTGGGTGGCCAGAAGCTGCAAGGCCGGCCGTCGCACCAGAGAGTCCCTTAGCAACTGGACTTCCTTTGTTCCTTTCTTGGAGACCTTTCGCTTCTCATCCAAGAAGCTTCTTCAGAATTGACGAGAAGCAAAACATCTTCAAGGAAAAAACCAAGAAAATCCAGTTGCCTTTTGAAAAGGACCTTTGGGGGAGCCCTGACCTGGGTCACTGAGGATTTCCACAGACGTCCCTGAAGAACTTTATGGGCGATCCAGGCTGAGCTCCTTCCGCTGCAATTTTCCACTTACAGAGCAGTCATGCCTGCTTGCCAAACGGAGGCCCGGCTCCCCCAGCTCCAACCACTGCTTGGAGTGTCCATTCCAAGAGAACATGGGCTGCTGGAGCCGGGAGAGCGAACAGCAGCCTCCTCCCTTGTCTCTGGCAGGGCTCTCACCTGTGTTGTATGCCGTGGGCATTGCCGAGAAGGGCAGCCCCTGGGTCAGCAGGCTGGGCGTGGCCACCGAAACAACCGGCGTGGTCAAAGAATGTGTGGCTTGAGACACCATGAGCCTTTGGGCGTTCTGCTGCGGGAGAGAGAGAGAGAGAAAAGGAATGGGACAGGGAGTCTGAAAGAGGAGGGCAGTGGGTTTTCAGTGATGGGGCTCTCGGACATTTGGCCCCGTGGGGAAGTGCATCAGAGCCTCACACCATGGAGAGCAAGGATAGCTAGCGCTCCTCGTGGCTCTGGATGCCATTCCTCCCAATGTGCCATCTTGAGGATGGAGGTCTCTCTCCCCTCTCCCTCAGGCAGCCTGGGGGCCATGAGTGAGCAAGCAGGGCCAGGGGCAGCCCAGGGACAGAGCAGTAAATCTGGGCTCTCCAGAAGCTATTCAGCAGCGGGCCCCACGGGAGCAACCCCATGAGAGCAGCCCCTTCACTGCAGGCAAAATGGAGCTGGGAACACCGTCAATTGTCCTCTGCAGTGCAAAGACCCCAGAGTCTTGAACGGCTCAACCCTTTCCTGCCAATGGAGGCTCCGTGGTTCACTGTGGCCACATGTGGCTCAGGCGTGTGGCAAACTGCACCTTTCACAGCTTA
This sequence comes from Arizona elegans, assembly GCA_022577455.1. Taxonomy (NCBI): domain Eukaryota; kingdom Metazoa; phylum Chordata; class Lepidosauria; order Squamata; family Colubridae; genus Arizona; species Arizona elegans. The sequence goes on from JAKOOJ010000027.1 coordinate 5,422,012, forward strand.
AAACCCTCCTCCCCATGTTGCCTTGCCTGTTCAGCCCCACAAGGCACCAACTCTGCCTGGGTAAGCAGGGAGAGGTCCAAGGCAACCGAGGAGGCAGTCTTGCTTCAGGGTTTATACTGGAGAAAATCCTGATTCTCATTTATCCCAATGGACACACAATACATATCGTTTATGCAGCCAGAAAATGTTACTGCTTTTCACCTCAATTTCTCCTCCTAACACTCCCAAGTGCAGACCTTCTTCCCTCCCTTTAGAAACCTCTGCAGGACATTTCCATGTTCTCTAGGAAACAGTCCAGTGTGTGTGTGTGTGTGTGTGTGTGTGTGTGTAGGGGGGGGGGAGCCTCAGGGTTAAGTGTGGACACTTCTCCCAATAGCCAATCCCATTCCAGGACCAATAGCACAGGGGGAACAGGGAGACGCCCCCCCCCCCCCCCCCCCCAATGCCTTGAGCCTTCCTCTTTCCATCTCAAGAGATGCCAGAGACCCCAGTGCTCGGGATGGGAGCCCTTCAGCAGTGTCCTTCATCTGGCACTCGGGCTCGTGCCTTGGCTTCTTCTGCATTGGGTGCCAGGCACTATTTGGAGGGGGGAACTGGGTGTCGGAGTTCATGCCCAGATCCTGAAGGGATGGAACAGAGGCTCAGTGGGCTAACTGAGCTGTGCTAGTGAGAATACTCAGCCTGATGATCAGTGCTGGGGGAGCAGTGAAGAGAGGCAGCACCCAAAGGAAGGAGCCATGCCACAAGGGGGTGGGTGGGAGGTGAGGATTCAGACAAGCACCTCTTTCTCCTCCTCACTAAGGAAGGGCAAGAGAGAGGGTGGCCTGTCAGTCTCAGGCCGAGAGATGCCAATCCTGGGGGGTGGGGTGGGGTGGGGGCAGAGAGAGACAGGCAATTTATGCAGTTGGCAAGCATGCACCCACAGGAGGAAAACCACCGAGAGCCCTCAGAAGGGGCCAGAAGCCAGTGTAGAAGCCCGTGTTTCCTCTAGGAGACCCCCAACATCCAACTCACCATTTTAGGACAGTGGTTGACAAAAGGCCCTTGTGTCTTTTGCATACACGCACACGTACACAACACACACAAACACACACAGGCACACCCATGCATAGCTCACCAGATCCAACTGATCGTCCGTCTGGATGCAGAATAAAAATGAAAGCAAAGGAAACTTATTACATTTAATTCCTAATTCTGATATTGCTTCCCACATTCACTGAGAATTCTGTTTCATTTGTGGACCACAAAAGTCGCTCCTGGGCTAATTCGTCTAATTTTTTTTTTAAGTGGGGAACTTCCAGGTGGAAAACACCAATGTAGGAAATAGTCGCCTTAATTTTGGAACTGCCCGGCTGCACCAAAACGGCCCCCTTGCGGATACTGTATTAGCCCTTTGACAAAGCCCACAGGACAGAGGTCCTTGGCAACTTTGAGACCTTCTCCTGTGGACTTAAACTCCCAGAATTCCCTAGCCAGCATTGCAAACAGATGCAATGTTGCAGATCAATGCCATTAACAGATTAAAACAATTTTGCTAGACTGAAGCGGAACAGACCAAAGCTTAAAGATTTCTGCAATCTTTAAAACCAATAAGTAGAAAGCAGAATTTTGCCCGCCAAGAGGCTGTTCCCACAAAACACGGAGGGAGGGCGTCTTCTTTAGCCAGACCCAGACGGCCTATTTGAGGGCAGCTGATCAAGAAGTGGGGTCAGACTGGACTGGAGCAAGCCCCTCCCCACTCCCCTTCCCCAAAGAGCCTCCTCCATTCACCAACAGCATCCTCCAACGAGGCTCTTGGCCAGGAGACGATGCTTTGGGCCTTCACAAAGACGAGCTGAAGACTGGAAGGAATTTCAGGGTTCGGATCCCTCAAAGGCCGGACTTTCCAAGCTGGACTCACCAGGTGCTGCAGGAGGCCTTTCCCGCCCTGGGAGGTGATGACCCGGAGGTCCGGCTTGCGGATGTTGGTGGCCAGAGGGTTGCTGTGCTGGGGAGGCGGCGGGGGTGACTTCGCCGGGACGGCCTTTCCTAGACTGTTTCCATTGGAGACGGGGAGGAGATTCGGGGAGGCCCTGGCGCTGACGTAGCCGTTGCCTGCAGGAGAGAACAAAGCCATTCCAAGAGTTTGCAACGTTGGGAAACGTGTAGTTGTCCCTTCTCCACTGTGGCCAATGCAAATTATATGTTTCTGAAATAAGCCCAGCTTTTCCTGCTGGTTTATGAAGGTCCACCCTGGAGCAGAGAGCAGCCACGGCTTTTGCTGAAACACGAGCTGTCCGGAAACAATTGGGACAGACCGACTGGGCAAGGAGCACCAGCTCTAAACTGGGAAGTCAGTCTGAGCCAGAGCCTAGAGCCCAGAACCAGAGCTCACCAGCCCCTTCCTCACTACGAGGCCAGGGTGCCAATGTGCCAGAGGCGGACATTAGCCCACAAACTTCATTGGGCCCTCATAGCATGGCAGTTGGCAAGGGGCAAAGGGCACCTGCCATCTTCCCAGAGGCATCTGTGGGGCTCATTCTGCACCCTCTTGCCCTAGCATTCTTCCAGCCCCCAGGAAAGCCCCTCACAGGGCTTAGTACAGATGCTGGCTCTGCAGGCCTCCACCTCCCACAGCCGCTGCCTGGCTGCTGATAGCCTCGGCAGCTGTGCAGGTTCATCTGAGCTGCAGACCAGAAGCCTAATAGCACCGTCACCCAGTTGGCTTTCAAGTGGCCGAGAAATCAGGGGAACTGCGGGCTCAGCAGTCCCTGGCACAAGCTGAAAGGAGAGTTTCTCAACCACGGCAACTTTAAAATGGGCAGACGTCAACTCCATGCCGGCTGTGGAATTCTGGGAGTTTTAGTCCATCCATCACAGCCAGAGGGGAGAAACCTGCTTTAGAGTAATACAAACAGCAGAACTTTCCTAGGTGAAGTGGGAGAGAGATTGAGCCTTGCCTCGCACTGTGCCGAAGCACCACGACCAGAGAGAAGAGCCCAGAAAAAGAGGTCCCAAGTGGCCCTCCGGGTCTCGCGCAGGCCTGCCCAGGGCTCTCCCTGCTCCCGTTTCCTGGAACGAGGGGAATGTTTTCGTGACGTCAATGCTGACATTCAGGGGCCTTGCCAAGCTGCAAGCTGGAACAGCCGCTCACACAACAGCTGACGTGGGGGCTGCTCTGGGAAATGGAGAGGAGCTGGGAGGGGGCCTGGGCTAAGACAGCAGCCTCTGCCCAGCTGACTACCTTCCCCGAAATCAGCAGGGCCTCCCTTCCTGGGACCCTGCAGCTCAGCTCACCCTCTGAGACCCCTCCTCTCCTCGGGAGAGCTTTGTGGCCAGGAAGATGCCGGCCAGAGCTCAGTGCCCCCCAGCTGCCTCTCTTAGAGCTTCCAAAGGCTGCCGCTCTCTGCCGCCTCCACACCTTCTTTTGCCAGGGCAGCTTCAACTGCTTGGGCCTTTGCTGTGTTTCGTTCTAAAGTTGAACTTTTTAGCGTGTGAAGCATCTTAGAAAACAGCAAAGGCCGCTTGTGGGCTGCTCTCAAGGAAGGTGTTGAATCTGGTTACAGAATTTTTCTGTGTTCCTCCAGGCATCAGCCGCCAAACAGCTAAGAGAGGTGTTTTTGGGGGGAGGAGGGGCCAGGGCAGCCCCTCCTGCCGGAAGGATGGGAAATAGCAAAGAAAGGAGCTCATGAAGCCAGATGAGGCCAGCATTCTGCCCGTTGGCTCTAACTGGTCAGGGCATCACCAGGCTGAACAGCTTCTCTCTGCTCCCCCCCCCCCCCCCCGGCACAGTCCCCCATGCCCCAGAGAGGCTGGCTGAGTGCGTACTCGGCAAAGCAGAGCCGGCCAGGACGCTGCCTCTCCGCCCACTGACACGCTGTAATTAAGGGCCGAGTCATCCAAAAAGGGATCCGGCCTTATTTCGGAAGCCACCCAGAACGGCCGTCCTTTGAAGGAGGATTCCAGGCAAGGCTGGTTTTGAAACTGACAGGGAGAAATAAAGGAAATGCAGCAGAAAAACTGGCTGGCCTGGACCCCTCCAGTTTTGGGCTCCACCCGAGGCCGGCTCCCCTCTTGGGCAGCTTCTGGGAAGGAGCCTGCAAGGGAGGCTTTTTTGCCACTCAACTACCGGAGAGAAAAGCCAAAGGCGGCTTTTCTCTCCTGTATGGCGTTTGGCCTCAACCATTTTTATCTGCTGGCTGGCAGAAGGGGAAGCACCCTCAGGGGGCACAGAACAGCCCCCTCCCTTAGGATTTATGGGATTAGTTTGTCTAGAAGTGGGGGGGAGGAGAGGCCCTCAGACACAAGGTGGTGCACCTTCAAAGGTGGCCTCTTCTCCCGCTTGTTTTTGGAGGGGGTTATAAGACAGCCCCCCTTCATATAATATGTATGTATGTATAAAATTCTCAATGCACATTCAGACACAATATAAAGAATTGCTGCTCAACATTCCGGCTAGTGGCAGAGGGAACCCAATCTGGGATCGTCTGGCTCTCCCTCATGTGAAATTCCCTCCCCACCTCAACTTGTTCCATTGGAGTCTCAACCGCCCCCTTCCTTCTTGGTCACCCCAAAAAGGCTTGAGGCCAGCTGCTCCTCCTGCCTCTGTTCTGCCCTCAGCCGACTCTCTGGCCCAGCTGTCTAGCAGAAGGTTCCAAAACTGCAAAGGGAGTGGGGGGGGCGCGGAGGGGGGGGCAACTCAGAGCCTATTCCAAGTGCTTGGGCTTTCCCGGGCTGACCTCCCCAGAACCCTGAGCCCCCTCAGGCCGGCTACTCTGCTGCAGCTACTCACCCACGGGGCTAGGACAGGCTCCGTTCGTGTTGCCAAGCTCCCCTCCGAGCATCGCCCCTAGGAAGAAGCCAGCAGCCAAGGTCAGTTGCATCTGGAGCCACATTCGAACAGGACGCTCCCACCAGAGACACTTTGCTCCTCTGAGCACCCCCCTTTCCAATGGGGGGGGGGAATCATGACAGAATGACCACCACCTCCCTTAAGCTAGGCCTGTCCACATTCCCAAAATTGTGTCCAGAGCTGGGCATCCCATGGAGCATATCTACATGCGAAAATTGTATCTGGACACATCTGGATCACCTTTTAGATCAATCACCATGCATGAAAAAAATGGCCAGAATTGTAAAATGCCGTTTACAGCCGTTGGCCACAGGACTAAATTTATGACACTTTTTGCCAAAAACCAGCATTTACTTCCAGCTTTGGGCCAAAAGCCCCCATAGTGAACAATGAATTCACTTAATGACACCAGCATTTGCTTAGTGAATTCCCTTAATGACCTTAGTGGATTTGCTTAATGACCACCACAAAAAAGACAATAAAACTGCATTGGTCATGGGATGACCTGCTTGATGATCTTCACAGCTGACGATTGTACTGGGCAGGCTTCACTGCAGTCATAAGTCGAGGACTCCCTGTGCTTCTGTTATCTATCCACCAAGACTACCTTGCCCCCATTTATCTGCTCTTGTTTCCCCAGCCCCGAGTTTGGGCCTGGCCCAAACCTTTGCCTGAATGCATCAAGGCTCCTTCTATGGCTTTTTGCTCTCTCTCTTCTTTTCTTTTGGGTTTGCACAATTCCCTTTACGCTGCCTAAGAAGCCCCTGAGGAGAAGGAGGGAGAAGGCCGTACCTGCACTGGCCGGCCTCTGCGGGAGCGCCGGGGAGACGGTGTTGCGCTGGAGGGCCGGCTGCTGCGGGGACAGCAATCGGGGGTCAGTCAAGGAGGAAGTCACTAACGATGGGGTCACTAGGGATCCCCCGGGGTTGCTGAAGGGCAGGGCGTTCTGGTTGGTCACTGGCACCGTCACAGGCATGGCAAAGTTGGGAGCAGGAACGGAGGACTGGAGAGAAAAGGGGCAGGAAAGCAAGCTGAGCCCTGGGAGCCGAGGGGAAAGGCTCCTCTGCCACCAGCACCTGGCAGGATCAGCCACTCAGCAACAAGAGGCTGTCGGAGACTTTGGATTCCAAGGAATCGGGGCAGCCAAAGGCTGGCCTCCCAGGCCCACAGAGATGGCCTGAACCAGGAATGTTGGGAGGCGAACAAAATCTCTGACAAATTCAGTTCTCAGACAACCTTCATCCAGCACAATTCTCCCGCTTGGCAGATCGAAAGCTGGTGGAGCAACTCTGGATGTTCATCCCTTAGACCAAGCAGGACGGAGGGCATGAAACTCATCAGTGAGCAAAAATAATCCCGAAAGTCAAAGACAGAAATGGAGGAAGAGAGAGGTTGGCTTCACAGCAGGCACGTAAGGAGGAGTTAGCAACCTGAGCCTGACACAAACTGGGCAAGAACAAAGGGAACAACCACTCAACTCCACACCCCGCAGGGTCAGGAGCCTCTGCGTTCTGCAGCCGCTCTCCAGAGAGAGAGATTTTGGGCCCTGGCAAAGGGAGAAGCAAGCCGGACAGTTGGGATGAGGATGGGGGGGGGGTTTCCACTCTTCCATTCCAGAGGAGTGAAAGAGTTGGGCATTTTAATCAGAGAGGACACACAAGAGTCGCATGGCAAGAAATGAAACCATGTTCTTCTTTGCTAGCAGTTGGAGAACATCTAGGAGGGGCTGCCTTAGGGATGGGGAGGACTTTTTGCAGGAATGCTGTTAAGTGCCGGATTCATCCAGCAGGAAGGTGGTCTAGCCGCCCTCTGAGGTCCCTGCATGGGTGCTTGGTGGGAAAAACTTTGCTGAAGAGATGGTCGTGAAACTGGCTAAGACACCAAGGCCCTTGGGCTTCTGGGGTGCCCATCCACTCCAAGGAAGGGTAACTAGCAGGTGCCTTGTCTTTTTGATGCCAACTGAGAATATTCAGTCCTTCGCCATGGTTTAAATCACTACAAGAATCTGGTGGCTTTAATTCCTCTCTTTACTGGACGGCCACAGCACTTTCCCTGTGCTGCGTCTGAAGTTTTCAGAGGTTGCTGCTGTTGTGGCAAAGTGGGGAAATCCTTGATGTTGGTGCGCATATGAGTGTGCAAAGCCCTGGAGGATGCTCAGAGCAGCCTGCCACACAGCAGCTGCATTTCCAGAGGCTGCAGCCTCCTCTGTTCGGTGTGTTCCTTTCCCACAGGTAAGGACGGATCTTGGCTGGAAGCTGCTCGGTCTGAAGGGCCCCCGACTTAGTCCGGCCCTGGCACTGCTTGACCGCTCTGTAATGGCGAAGAGGGAAGTGACCTCTCTGGAATTTAATCAGAGCGGAGTTGCTTTCTCCCCATACCGGTCTCAGCAGAAAGCCTTGGCCCCATTGCCTTTCCCACCCCATTGCCTTGGGACTGTGGACATGCCACTTGCTTTGGGGAAGAGTCTGGGGTCTGCTACCACCTCTGCTTTCCCCCTTCTCTGTTTCTTCTGCCTTCAGCCGCCCCAGCCTCCTCTTGGTCTCATGAACAGACTGGACCTTGTGGGGCAGGAAGAGAAGAAGAACTGCCAGGAGCTGCAAAGGAGGCCCACAGCTCTGGGGGATGACACCGAAGCTCTGGCCGGGCACAGCTCGGGTTACTAGCTAGTTAGGCAGAGCGTTAGGTGGGGGTTAATTCTCTCAGGAAGCTCATGCACTCCCCCTCTCCTCCCAAACCGCCTCCACCCCCTTCAGACCTGTGACTCTGACTCAGTATTATCATCCCTGGAGCCAGTTCAGGGGCCACATTCTCCTGTTAGCCCCTCAGGAGTGGAGCCCAGACAAGGCACCCCACTGCATTGTCCCCGTCAAGGGTGACCCCAGCTGCCCTCTCAAGCCATTTTCAGGCCACACCACCCTCAGAGGCTCTGGGGGCTCTGGGGGCAAAACAGGCCCCAGCCACCTTTGGGTCTCCTGCCCACCAGAAGCAAAGTCGGCCTGTTTCACAGCTGATCTCCTGCTGCTGTTTTTGCACCGAGACCCTCAAACCAAAGAGAGTTGAAAGGAGAGAGAAAGGCTGGTGGAGAGCGTTGTTCTTATAGGATGGATTTTTTTTTTTACATTTTGTAAAAATGTGCCGTCACCTATGTGAGAGTTGGGCGGTTATATACATTTGTTTAATAAATAAATGCTAAATAAATAAAGCCAGTCTGGCCTGATGCCCAGAGGGAGGGGGGCAGACTCTCTCCTCTTTCTCTCTTGGGGGGGAACCTGTGTCAGAAAGCACGGAGGGCAGGACGGTCTCCTCTGAACCTGCATCTCCGTGGCAGAGTCCCTTCCTTCTTGATCTCCTCAGGGGACCAAGCCCCTACCCGCTCCCCTTTGCTCCCCCCAGGCATATGGGAGGGTCTTGGCCAGGCAAGCAGATGTCAGGGAAGGGCGTCCACACGCGTGTTAATGTCTGGAGGACGTGCAGGGCTGCACAATGTGCAGGGCACACGGTTCGGCAGCTGCCCTTGCCATGCGGAGGGGAGCAAGTGGGCTGCCCCCCGTTACTCACTGTGAGCCTGTAAGTCTGCATCATTTTATCAAACTCCTCATCAATCTTTTTATACTTTTCTTCAGTCTGGGGTGTCAGGGTAAAGATGTCCTCCCCGTCGGGGCTCTCACCCTCTCTATGCTTCTTGTTCAGCGCCTGTCCGGCCAGTGTGGAAGGGAGGTCGGTGGGGGGGGGGGGGAGGGGAAGGTTGAATCCAACAAACAGACGAGAACGAGAGAGAAGAGAGAGAGAGAGATAGTGAGGGGTTTCTGGCCGGCTGGGGGCAGCTACTTACGCCGTAGCGCTTGAAGAAGTTGTCCAGGTCCTCGCTGGCTTTGCGGTACTTGTCCTCCGTCAGAGGGCTCTGGTCAATGGAGTCTTCCCCGTCGGGTTCGGGACTCTCGCAACCATTAAAGCCTTTCTTTCTTAAGGTCTGAAAGCACAACCGGGAGATGTTCAGGTGGGGCCTCGGCAGAGCGGTTGGCACCTGGGAAGGGACGGGAGTCCAGGTGCTCAAGCGGAGGAGACCCCCTCCTCTGGCCCCCCCTGCCGTTCCTGGTCCCACTTGTGCACCTGCTGGGTCAGTGCGGACCTCAGGCCAGGCCAGGGCTGATCTGTGGTCACTGGAGAGTCCAGGGCCAGCAGGAGGTGGCCCTGCTTCCTGGAGACAATGGCACGTTGAATGATAACAGAACCCCAGAACTCGATTCCAGGGAATAAAACAAACTGAACAGAGATCCCATGGATCTGAAGGAATCTTGAGAACCTGCTTGGCAGCTCGTCCGCGTCCCCCTCGCTCGAAGCCCATCTCTTCCCAGGCAGAAGAGAAGCGGCTGCACATTTCCCATGCCTGTCACGAGAACATCAAACGCCATGTTTACCAAGTATTTATTCCAGGCATGGCAGCTGATTTGAAGGCTGCCTTCCGCTGCCGCACTTAATCATTGTGTTTTCAAAATACCAGAAGCAATTAGACCCCATTACGGAGCCCCCACTTGCCAATGCTTTTTGCAAGTCAAGTTGCAGCAAGCTGGTGGAGAAGTCCTGATCTCTTGTTGGGCTAATGAAAAATTGAAAGGGGTCTCTGTGTGTGCTTGGGCAGGTGTGAGAGAGAGGGGAAGGGAGGGGGAGGCAGAGGGAGAGGGAGAGGGGAAGGGAGGGGGAGAGAGAGAGAGAGAGAGAGAGAGAGAGATATGCCCTGAACAGTAGAGGGAAAAGACCCAGGCACAGAAATAAGGCTAACAGACATGGATTCCCAGAGGAAACGGGGTCATGAACACTCCAGACTTTTCTTCCAATGTAGACCTATGTACTGTGAGTGACCATTATTAATTCATGGAATTATAATTTTAGAAAGAAGAGGAAGCTGACTTTGGGTGAGAAAGAGCCAGAATCCCATAGCGCCAAACTTTACCCTGAGCCATCGAGGCTAGAGGAGGCGGCCGGCACGTATCCCGGCTATGATTCAGGCACCAGGCAAGGCTTAGAGCAGCTGTCCTCTTCCTTCCCCACTTCCCTTCCCCCTCCTGGAAGCGCAGCTCGGCCCCTTCCCCCACATGCCCTTTCCAGCAGCCCAGGAAGTGGGGAGTCCTCTCCTGGGGCTGCCCCAAAGGCCAGCTTCTGCCCTTAGAAGAGGAAGAGGAAGAGGAAGTGGTTCTGGAGCCCAGAAGGACCAGGGAGAGGCGGGAGGGCACCTTCCCACAGCCACCATAAAGGGGCTGGAGTGGAGCACCTCTCCATGGCATTTAAATTTAATAAATAAAAGAACAAACAAACAAACAAAATAAAAATAAGACTCCTGCTCATAACCAGCCTGGCAACTGCACTGAAAAACCAGCACAAAACACAAAAGGCAGCAACTCGACCGCCAGCCTCAGCTTGACCTCAGCTGCAACTTGCAATGACGATCCTGCAATCCTGTCCTTTACAAATGGGGGGGGGGGCGCATATGAACAAAGACACAAGGGGGAAACTCACTCTCGTGGGGGTGGGTGGGGTTGTAAGCAGCAAAGAAGCATCCCCTCCCCAAATTCAGGAAAGACCCCAAAGGCTTGAATTCAGATGGGGTGGGGGGGGGGGGGAGCAAGAGCCAGCCAAAGAGCTCAGGAAGGAGGGGAAGGCAAGCAAAAGGGGAAAAAACGCAGCAACAGCAGCAGTACAAATGGCCACCAACCGCAAGGGTTTTGCTGAGACCTACCTTCTCTGAGCCCCCGCCCCCACACTAGGCCACCCGTCTCAGTCAGAAAGTTTGTGTCAAGGAAGATGGGGGGAGGGGAATGCAGTAGTGCAGTAAACACGATTCCTCCTCCATCCCCCTTCTCCTTCTTGTTGCCATTGGATTCCGCCCCCCCAAAGAAAATTGGGCCAAGCACTGTTTTTTTCTGTAGCCCTTCGCTGCCCCGCACACACCCCGCCACACAAGCAGGGCCCTTTGTGCCAGGAGCTGAGGGCGGATGAGAGCCACGGCTGGCGTGCATGCCCGAGACCTGGGGAAGTGGCTCAGGTGGTCTTGAGGAGGGGGACCGCAGCCCCTGCCATGTGAAGCTGGGGGGTGTGGGCTAAGACTTGGGAGAGCAGGGAGGAAGCTCACATAGACTGGGGCTAGAAGTGTGGGTGGAAACACACAGAATGGAATTTAACAGGGAGAAAATGAAAGCTGTGCAGCCAGGCAAGAAAAAGGAAAGAAACATCTACAGGATGAGGAAAGTCTGGCTCAAGGGCAGCACATGGGAGGAGGGCTGGGGGGCACCAGTCTCACATACCCAACTGAATGCACACTTTTCAGGCAGGAAGCCCAAAGTTCACCACTCAGCTCTGGATCCACAGTACCACCGATTTGGGGACTGTTGTGCCAGCCAAAATGACCCAGCTCTTCTTTACGTCCCCAACTTAACTGTCATGTTAAGCAAGAAAATGTTCAAGGTTGTTCAAAATGTTCAAGGTTGTTAAAGAAATTTGGAAGAAAAATGCTCCCAAGGATAGGATGGCATTTCCATTTGGATTCGGAAAGGGATGAAGTTCTCACTTAAGTGACACCTTCTGTATGGAGACGGCCCTTCTGGAAGGCGGGGATGATGAAGTCAGTAAGTAAGGGGGCAGGGACAGACAGACAGACACACACACACGCACGCACGCAGACGGAGCAGCGAAGACCCCAGGGAAGGCAGCCCTATCTAGGACAGCCCTAATCCTTCATTCAGATTAGTTGATTTCCTGGCCTCAGGGCGTCCGCCTTACCTGGATTAACCCATTTTGCTTCTCCTCTGCCCCAAGTGACTTCCCTGGCACCTTTGCGCCAACTGCCAAACAAGATCTGGAGAGAAGCCGGGGGCTGTGGAGGGGAGGGCCAAGTTGGGGGCTTTTCAGTGAGAGGAGCTTATCTTAGCAGCTCCACGACACTTTTCATGTGTCCTCAATGGCAGACAACCATACCATCTGGAAATACTGCTTCGCCCAACATGGTGCTTGATAGGAAAGGAGGGGAGGCAATCCTCGTTTGCTTGCCACAGCCTTTGGGCTACCTGGGACTGGTGGGTCAGGCAGGTGGCTGGATGCAGCCGAGGATTCTCCTGGGTGGGCTGGGGGAAGCTCATGCCAGAAGGCCCTTTGCTCAGCCACTACGGCCATCCCCGGGCACAGAGTCCCTGCACCTTCCTATATAATTCTTCCCCAAAGAATTACAGTGAAGGGCCAATTGGGGAGCCACCAACGGAGCCGGGCGCAAGGGGAGAAGCTCAGGCCCATCCCACATGTAACCTCACTCGCCTAGACCCCAGCAAAGATCAGCCCCCCCTCCCCCCCAAAAAAGCCTCACGCTCCCTGGCTGGCAGGGGCTTTAGCAGCCCTGCAGGAGACCCGTTTTGGTGGGGAGGCCTGGAAAGTGATGGGTGGCCTGGGGCAGAAAAGACTCTCCCCCAAGCCCTCCACCCCCGCCCCCTCCACCGGCCCTGCTAGCCTCACAGACTTTGAAACGCAGTCAACAAAGGCTGGATGTTCCTAAACAGCTCAAGTGTTGTTCCCCAAATGGAATATGGCTCTCAAATTCTAGACCTCTTTATATTTTATTCAACTTACAATGACTCTGTGTGTGTGTGTGTGTGTGTGTGTGTATGCATGTACATGTGAGTGAGAGAGTGCAAGTCTGCACCTGGCACAAAATCCCCACCCCCTCCCTGCAGAATGATTCCTCCCCCTCCCCCTTCCTATTCTCTCCCATCTTGAGCAGATAAATTGAATGACTAAAGGTTTTGTGTGCCTTAATTTCTGCTCACTTGTAATGTCAATAATTACCCAGCCAAACCATTCATTTGTCTAGATCCTGCCAAGCACAGAGAGAGCCACCCACGGGCACATTTTCATTGAAAGGTGACAAAGAAATGGCAGCCGCAGCGTCTCCCTCTTTGGGAAACAGAGGGGGTCGGACGGAGGGGTTGGTCTTCAGAACGCCCCAGAGGCCAGCTTGTCACGCTCCGTCCTAGGGCTCTCTCACTGACCTCCGGTCTCGAGCCACTTCTCCTGAGCCTGCAGGAGTCACACTCTGCGTAGCCACAGTGGTGGCCCTAAGCTGTCCGTGATCCCAGGCCCCGGAAAGAATCACACCACATTGGAGCAGCTGCTTAAAGTTGTTCCCTTTGGGGCAGCCACGTCACAGGCTGAATGCAGCCACTTCAAAGTAGTGCAGATTTATTTATTTGTTTGTTTGTTTGTTCAACTTGTATGCCGCCTTTCTCCGAAGACTCAAGGTGGTTTACAATGCATTTAAAAACCATATATAAAAACATTAGAAATTAAAACATTAAAAACAATTAAAACCCATTCACACCATTCATGGCCGGATCTTGCCAGATCGCAACAGCGAGATCAATGGCCCCAGGCCTGCCGGAAAAGCCAGGTCTTCACCGCTTTTCAGAAGACCAATAGTGAGGGGATGGTCTGGATCTCAGGAGGTAACTGGTTCCAGAGAGCTGGGGCAGCCACAGAGAAGGCCCTCCCCCGCGGGCCCCCCAGCCGGCATTGTTTAGCTGACGGGACCCGGAGGAGACCAACTCTCTGGGATCTTACCAGTTGCTAGGAGCTATACGGTCTCGAAGATACCCTGGCCCTGAGCCATGTAGGGCTTTAAAGGTAATAACCAACACCTTGAATTGTGCCCGGAGACCAATAGGGAGCCAGTGCAGCTCGCAGAGAATTGGTGTAATGTGGGTGTATCTAGGTGCACCCACGACAGCTCGCGTGGCTGCGTTCTGGACCAACTGTAGCCTCCGAACACTCTTCAAGGGTAGCTCCATGTAGAGCGCATTGCAATAATCTAACCGTGAGGTGACAAGGGCATGAGTGACTGGGAGGAGAGCCTCCCCATCCAAGTAGGGTTGCAACTGGTGCACTAGGCAAAACTGTGCAAAGTCCCCCTAGCCACAGCTGTCAGATGTTGCTCTAATCTTAGCTGTGAGTCTAGGAGGACACCCAAATTGCGAGCCCGTTCTGAGGGGGATAATTCCCCCCTCCCCCAGAACCAAGGATGGACAATCAACATAGTCTTTAGGAGGCACTCGGTCTTGTCTGGGTTAAGTCTGAGCCTGTTGACTCCCATCCAGACCCTCATGGCCTCCAGGCACTGGCACATCACATCCACCGCCTCACTGAATTGACGCGGGGTAGAGATATACAGCTGGGTATCATCAGCGTATTGCTGATACCTCACCCAGTATCGTTTGATGATCTCACCCAGCGGCTTCATGTAGATGTTAAATAGGAGGGGAGAGAGGACCGAGCCCTGAGGCACCCCGCAAACGAGGGGCCTAGGGGTCGACCTCTGTCCTCCTACCAACACCGACTGTGACCGACCAGAGAGATAGGAGGAGAATAGTAACTCGGTGCCTCCCACTCCCAACTCCCTTAGATGATGAGGGTTTGCTCATTTTCTGTGGCTTAGGATACGGGGCACCCCCGGCCCGTTGGCCCCCAGCTCAATGGCCATGGAGCAAGGCTAAAATTCTCCCCAAATTCTCCCCGGAGCCCCACTGAGCTAAGCCAGGCTCTCCAGCCAGCCTCTGGCACGGTGAGCCCAGGAGTGGAGCCCTTCCCAGGCCAGGATGGGGCACCGTACCTCGATGATGTCTGCATTGGTCCGGCTCTCGTGGGGCTCGTTGTACTCGGTGTATTTCAGCAGCACCTTGTCCATGTCTGTGCTGGCGTATTGGAAGAGCTTGTTGGAGTGGTTGAAGATGATGAGGGCGATCTCGCAGTCACACAGGACGCTCAGCTCGTAGGCCTTCTTCATCAGCCCAAACTTCCGCTTGGTGAACGTCACCTGCAGCAGAGAGCAGCCGGCCTCAGCGGGAGAGGGGAGCCCAGAGGACGCACCCCACATTGGAAACGGTCCGGATTCCCCTCTCCGGGTTCGGGAGCCAGAATTGGGAGCAAACCTAGGAAGTTCTCTGTCTTGGCCTCTCCTCTGTCCTCTCAAGATGGAGGCTGCCTCGGCGTGAGTGCAGAGGCCAGTTCCCTAGGGCCTGTGTTATGCATGACTTATACTCCCTCAACTGAGGGACCTTAGTGCAACAGCCACACAAGCTCTCTTCTTGTACAACACGGAGGTTTGTTGGTGAAGCCTCATACGAAAGGATCTTGACTGCGTCTTATATCAAAATCAGAGAGATTCTCTCTCCAGAAATGAAGCAAGCAGGAAAAGCTGAAACTCTGATGAGGGCAGAAGCTTCATGGCTCCCTCAGCCTTCCCCCGCCCGCTGCTGGACGATGCCCCCCCTACAGATTTCAGCCCCCCCCCCAAGCCCTGGGTGGCATAGCTCTGGGCTAGCCCTTAGGGAAACCCTCACTGAGGCAGGCCTTAGTTGGCAAGAGGGAAGCTGTTTGATAATAAAGAAATAAAATACGGAGCGTCTCTGACCCCGTCAGCCCAACTTCTTATCTGCAAATGAAACAGCAAGCAAGGAGCAGATTCTGGAGGACTGCACTAGAAAACTTCAGCTGAGGTTCCCAAACTCTATCTTTCCCTGCTTTTTTAAAAAGTGCTTTTGTTCCTTTGTGCTGTGGATAAACTGACTAATTTCCCTCCTCTGGGCAAGTGGGCAATGGGGAAAGAAGCTCTAACATTTAAAGACTCCTGCTTTAAGGTGGGGTATACAATCCCCCCCCTCCTCTCCAGAAGGAAACTGCTGTGGTTCCTGACCCTTGAGGGAAGACATCAAAGTGTCCAGAAAAGACTTTAGAATCCAAACCAAAGAATTACAAGACTCTTTTGGGGGGCGGGGGTGGCAGAGCTGCTGGCTCATCACCACTAACTGCCTCATCGAAGCGCCACATATCTGGGTCTCAAAACTGCTCTCCCAGGGAATATCTGGGCTGACCCACATTAGCTCTGCCTCCAGTTTAGATTCAGTGGTTGCTTCTCTTCCAGGGGACACAAATCTGGGGTGCTAACAGTAACCCTAATATGGGACAATGATTCTACAACCTGGGGTGCTTTCTTGGCAAAATGTACTGTAGAATCAACCCTTCCTTTGGGAGACAGGACACTCTCATAAAAGGTGAATAAAATCTTTTTTTTAAAAGGAAGAGATATAATCTTCTTTTTTAGCTTTAAGTGACATCCCAAACATTTAGTGGTAAAGGAGATAAAAATGAAAATGTGTTCAAATATAATCACTTAAAAAGATCTGGCAGGAAAAAAGGTATTTAATTATGAGGAAACAAGGCAGATTATAAAATGATGCTGGCCTCTGTCATCAAGAGATCCAAGTTGCATAAAATATACAATTACTGAACTTGTACAAAGAGAATACAGAAGTCCTAAAAAAAGTTCCCTCTGTCTCAACTAATCCTGGGCTTTTCCTCCAGATCCCTGGAGATTTCTGGCAATTAATTCTGAGGCTTCTGGAGACACGGAATAAACCCCATTTCTCTTCCCAGTCTTGTTCCAAGCTTCTGCCCTCGTTTTTAAAAAAGCAAAAGCATTTTCTCCTTAGCATAAATGGGGGGCTTTGGGATCAGCCCGGCCCACATGATCTCAACCAATTTGATCTCTCCTGCCAGTGATCCAACCCTGATGGCTGCAGTTCCCTCGTGCCTTCCTCCTTCCTCCCAGCATGCATCTCAGGTCACTTCCATCTTTCTAGGCCAGCAGCCTTCCTTGGTTCTTGATCTGGCTCCATGGAGGCCTCCTAAACCATCCGAGGAGGCACCCACTTTCTGAAAGGCCATGAGGCGAGAGTTGGCTTCCCAGCTGCAAGGGAGGGAAGGGCCAGGCGGCCTTGGAGCAGAGTGGCGGGAGGGAGACAGGCCTGGTCCCCCTTCTGTGTCTTTGCAGAGGCTGCAAAGTGGTTAATAAGATTGAGTCCTAATCGCCTTTCATCCACCGGAATGCTGAAGGACACACCCCCGTGCCTCCCCCCCCCCCGCCCCAAGGAAGAGGGATCAGCTTGGGTCTTCCTCTGCTGGGCAGTCACGTGGCCAGGCTCTGTGGTGGCAGCAGCGGTAGGCAAGAGCCCTGGGAGTTCAGCAGCAGGCAGCCGCTTCCCTTCTCCAACTTGCCATCCCAGGGTAAGGCTGCTGAGCAAGGGCAGGATTACACTGACTTCCCAAAAGCTGGGCAGGGAATTGGGGGACGGGGAGAGGAAGCTGGAAGGGCCAGATCCCTGGCAAAGCCAAGCAACCCAATGCCCACCCCAGCTGGAGCCCAGCTTTCCTAGCAGTGGTTACAATAGGAGCAGCCTCTGCTGAATGTGACCCTCAAATACCGTCTCCTCAAGCCAGGAAGCCTTGCCCTGCTTTGCGTTCTGGGCAGCCTCTTTGTGTGCCCTGAAGCTACACATCGGAACAAGGATTTTGTGGAAAAGGAGGTGCCCTCCCCCCAGAAAATGCCAGATGCCCAATTGCCAGGAAGCAGCCTTCTCATCTGGATGAAGCCTTCTGACTCCCAATACCTTCGTTCCCAGATCCGGTGGGGGGGGGGGGAAGCATAATTGCCAGGAGGACCCATGCCTCTCCAGGATGCCTCAGCTGCCCATGGCACACTCCTCTGGCTTCAGTCTCTGGAAGGGGAGAACAGGCCCTTGCTCAGCCTCACCAGCTCCTAGCTCCTCTAGGTGCTGGGAGTAGCACAGGGGAAAAGCCAGCCTGTCACCCCTTCCTTCCCAAGCATGGCTGGCCCTCAGGGGCCCAG
Source organism: Arizona elegans (assembly GCA_022577455.1). NCBI lineage: Eukaryota > Metazoa > Chordata > Lepidosauria > Squamata > Colubridae > Arizona > Arizona elegans. The sequence continues at coordinate 5,439,561 of JAKOOJ010000027.1, forward strand.
TTGCAGAGGGGTGGGTGCAGGACAAGGAGACCCCTACCCAGAAAATCCAGAGGGGGTTGCTCTCCATATGAGAGGACCCCTCTTTCATCGCAAGACCTGGGCTTGCAAAGGAATCAAGCCTTTCGGACAGAATGTTTCTGTTCGCTCCCCATGGATTTAAAAATGTCACATTAAAGTTACATTTCAAAATTTGAGAGTGACCCATCTGGTTGTCGTCCCCTGCCGGGGTGGGGTGGGGTGGAGGTGTCTGCAGCTGAGGAGCGGAATTGGCCTTCCCTTCAGGTGAGACTCCCCTCCCCTCCCCTCGCCCGTCCTTGGTCTCTTTCAGCTGCGGAGGCTCTTGTCCCATTCGCTCTCTCTTACAGGAGGCCCCATAAACCTGTCACCCCCAAGGGCAGACCTCCGGCCCCGTCTTCCGAGGGAGGCAGCCATGCCTGCCGCCAGCTTCCCTTGGCTGCTCACTGGGACAAGATTTGTACCTGCCATGGGTCGGTGGGTCTCGTACGACCAGCCTTACGGCACAAGGCCATGCCTGGACAGAGGGACGTGGTGATGCTCTTGGGGACTCTTTCAGCTCAGAGCCTCTCTTGGGTTGAAGGAGGGCTCCACAGCCTTGAAACTGCCACATGACTGGCTCTTTATTTTAAAAGGAGGATCATTCCTCTGTTCAGCTCGTTCTCTGCCCCCAAGTAGACTTTGGCCAAATGACAGGAGGAGGAAGAGCTGCCTGATGCTGGCTTTGGACCAGGTCGCACTCGGGGACAACTGGAGGCTTCATCCGGCACGCATTTGCAGCAACACAGGGAGTTCTGGCTCCCCCCAAATCAGCTCCTGTACTTTTCAGAGCCTTCCTTTAAGATCAGGTTGTGAGACCCTTTGAGACTCCTTGAATGGTTCTCACCAAGAGAAGGGCTTCTGCAGGCCCTTCTCAATGGGGGCCTCCTCCATGCCTTTGCTTATCGTGGTTCCATTTTAACGTTTTCATGGCTTGGTTAAAGCTACTCAGAGCCATTTGCAACTGAACTACTAACAAACCACCGTAAACAAATAAATAATAAACAAATGCGTGTACAGATGCCATGAAAGAAAAAACCACAAACATAATGTGGAGGCACAGATGTTTGTAGCAAGATTTTTTTCATCCGGTTCTCTCCCCTCCCCCATTGCCTGAGAACCCAGCAGCACGTGACCCAAAAAGGCCGGGCAAGGGAGGCGAAGGGGCAGAGTGGGCCAGGCACCCTGGGAGGCCCAAAGGGGTAGTGCCTGTTCCTGCAGGACTGAACCCACGAGATAAAACCTCCTCTAAAGCAGCTGCTGACGGAAGGCATAAAAACCGCACGGCATCCCTCTTTGAATCAGCCTATGGTGTCTGCCTATGTGCAGAGTTTGTAGCACTCAAAGCACTTCATGGGCAGGCACGGCCGAAAACCTGAAAGGCTGGCATGCACCAGGCACCAACCACCCCACGCTGCAGATGGCGCGCGGAGAGAAGGGATCGGGTTCAAGTGAGGCCTCCCTGGGACGTCTTGCGAGGGGAAATCTGAAGAAGGGGGCAGAGGTGATGCATCAGGAAGAAAATTCCACTTCCACCCGTTTCTTCCTCCCTCCAGTCCCTGCACCATCTCTTGTACACCTTCCCCATATTTGAACGAATTGCATTTTTCCCCGCTGTGAAAAGCCCTGGCACCCACTTCAGGGCCTCGCCATGCCAGCAGGAAGGAAGGCAGCGCCTCTAGTCAGCTGCACCAGCCAGAAGCCCGTCTTCCCCTATGGACAGCCGCACAAACCAAGACCCCAGGCCTATAGGGAGGCTCCCAAACTCCTCCAAACATTGGCAACAATAAACTCCTTTAGAAGCATGACAGAAGAAAGCAATCGCCCATCCTCGGGTGCTCATCAGACCCTGAATGCTGCTGGGCCCCAGGAAAACTGCATCTCTGTAGCATCAGCAAACTATCAGCAGTCTGGCTGGTCAAAAATTCACAGCAAAAACTGGGCGGGGGGTGGGGGATGGTTTCTGTATCTGTGAGAAGGACTTGGGACTGCTAGTGGACAATCACTTAAATATGAGCCAGCAGTGTGCTGCTGCAGCCAAAAAAGCTAATATAATCCTTGGTTGTATATACAGAGGCATAGAATCAAGATCACGGGAAGTATTAGTACTGCTTTATAAAACCTTAGTAAGACCACACCTGGAACACTGCATCCAGTTTTGGCCACCATACTACACAAAAAATGTTGAGACTTTGGAAGAAGTGTAAAGAAGAGCAACTGGGAAGATTAGAGACCTGGAGACTAAAACACGTTGCAGGAGCTGGGTATGGCCAGTCCAGAGAAAAGAAGGACTAGGAATGCCATGATAGCAGGATTCCAGTATTTGAGGGGCTGCCACAAAGAAGAGGAGGTCAACTTATTTTCCAAAGTACCAGAAAGCAAGACAAGAAACAAGGGATGGAAACTAATCAAGGAGAGAAGCAAGCTGGAATATAAAGGAGAAATTTCCTGACAGTTAGAACAATTAACCAGTGGAACAGCTGGCCTTCAGATGTTGCAGAGGTGGTATTCAGCAGGTTCTGACCAGTTCTGGAGAACCTGTAGCAGAAATTTTTAGTAGTTCAGAGAACCGGTAAATACCAGCTCTGACTGGCCCCACTCCCATCTATTCTCTGCCTCCCGAGTCCCAGCTGATTGGGAGGAAATGGGGATTTTGCAGTATCCTTCCCCTGCCACGCCCACTAAGCCGCGCCCACAGAACCAGTAGTAAAAAAATTTGAATCCCACCACTGAGCTGCTCCATCACTAGAAGTTTTTAAGAAGAGACCACAGCCACTTGTCTCAAATTGTGTAGGTTCTCCTGCTTGAGCAGAGGGTTGGACTAGAAAACTTCCAAGGTCTCTTCCACCTCTATTCAGATTGATTCTGGTGGAAGATGGTGGAAAGGGGGAGTTAGATGGCCAGAGTAAGCCCTTTCCTACACACACACACACACACACACACACACACAGGTGGGCAACCATTGTGATTCCTGGAGAGGAGTGCAGTGTAAATGCACCAGCCAGCACAAGGCAAACCTTCAGCACCCACCGGAGATATCTCCAGATATCACAGAAAAGCAACTGAAGCATCACCAAGCCAGGCCTGCCCACGGGTGGGCACCACCTTGCAAAACTGAACAGCCCCGAACAGTTCCTCTCTTCCTCCTTCCTTCCCTTGTCAGAGTCACATAGGCAGCAATTCCACCTGGTTGAATCTCCTGGGTCCAGAGGAAAAGCCTGCTCTCCAGCTCTTGACTTCACCCCAAGAGAATTGGGGGAGCACAACTGAATGAGCATGAGTGCTCTTAATCCCTGGGTGCTCCACTGCTGGAAGTTTTCAAGAAAAGCTTGGATATCCATTTGTCTGGGCTGGTATAAGGACTCCTGGCTTGGGCTAGGGGTTGCACTGGATGACCTCTGAGGCCCTTTCCAGCCCTAAGATTCTATGACTCTAAACAACCCCAAATTGTCCCCTGGGAAAAGCATCCATCAGTCTCTCCACACTAAAACGGCAGGGCTGGGGAGGTGGGGAGCATCTTTGGGTTCAGAGGCAGCCCGTGGAAGGTGGGCCGAGAGAAGAGACCCACTAGATTCAGCCAGGGCAGGAATGACAAAACAAACCAGACAGAGAGGAATGGCCTTCTGCAGGCAGCGTGAATGTACTGAACGGCCAAAAATGTTGCATTCAGACATTATTTTGCTATAGAACATTCAAGGCTTCAGAATGCATTACTTTGAAATTGATTTCTGCTTTGCACAATTGTTTGGGAGACAATAGCACAACCCAGCAGAGGAATGTGACATTAAGGCACAAGGGGTTGCAAGTCCACCGTCAACCAATCAAAAGGAGGACAAATAAGGCAGCTTAAAAACTATGGAATTCCAGCAACAACCTTCTGGTGTACTCCTGTCCCTATTTACGTATTTGCAGCCACTCTTTGTTTCCTAATTCCATGACACAATAAAGGAATGGGCGAGTCAGGGAGGCACCCCCCCTCCCACCACCCCTTGCCATCACTGGGGTGTGGGCCCTGAAAGTTTGGGGAGCGGAGCAGGGCCTCCCGGTGGGGCAACATTCATGCGGTCTGGTTCACTCAGTCATAGATTCCAGGAAGAGCCAACCAATCTTGCAGCTCAGCCAGGAGGGAATTTGAACCCAGCTCCTAGGGAGCTTCCTGCTCTTCTGCCTTTCACTTCCTAGGGAATCATTCCTTCAGGTCAGCTGGGCTAATTTTGGTGGCCAGTGGGGTCTTTGCAAAACGAGACTCCTGGACCCTGCTAGGAACTGAGCGGGCATCGCACCAGGCAGGTGGCAACCTCTCTCCCTCTGCCTGCCCTTTCAGCCAGGACAGGCTTCAGATCCTCATCTGGAGGCATTAACCTTTTAAGTCTAAGAGGGCCATCAAATCCTCTTCCTCTGCGACATAAGCTCTGTGCTGGGAGGCACGGTCACAACGCCCCACTGCCTTTCAGAAGTGCCAAGGCCGACCACGGGCAAATCTGCTGCCACATCATCCGCTCTGTGATTCCTGCAAATGTCATTGGGGTGGCAGGCGCCAACGCTGTGGGCCTCTGCCCCAGTGAGATGGAAACTCCTGTCCCTCCCACCCCCAGGGCCCCTGCCCTCCAGGAAAGGCCCATCGCTCATTCCTCTAAGGCCTCCTTTCTGGGGGAATGCCAGCGGTGAGGACCTGCTGCAGTTCAGCCCCCTCTGTCTGAGAGAGGATTAGATGCTAATTTTGCCAAGATGCCCACTGAAGCCGTGCAATCATCTCCAGGATCTGCCCTCCTAGGACATCCCACTACCAAGGCGCCACCCTCCAAGCTGGGCCCAGAATTACCCAGACTGGTACAGAGGAGGCCGGTGGGTGCACTCCCCCCTTCTGCTGTGCGGTGAGCAGGGAGGTCAACTAGGGCAGCCACCTGCAGGACGGATGTCTCCCCTGGACCTGGGAGGCAGGTGACCAGCTGCAAGGAGCAGCTGCACCACTGGAACCCAATGCTCGTAGCTGGGGAGCCACAGAAACCCCCTTCCCTTCCCCCCAGCTCTGCCCTGACAGAAAGAGAGAGAAAGGGGCTGGCAGCGGCAGGGCCCTATTTCACAGGGGAACCTCAATTCATTCAGGACTCCTAAGAACGTCCCAGCCTGCCAAGTATTTTCTATGCTTTTCACAGCTCCCAGGAACTCTGCAAAGATTTATTTATTTATTAGTCCAATTTATATGCCGCCCTTCTCCATAGACTCAGTCCGGCTTACAATGCATTATAGCAATAGCCTGCATACTTTTTTGAATATACCTGCTTATTAGGGCTTTCGCCCTCCCCAAGTGGTGTTGTTCTATACAAAGTTGGCTTATTGCCCCCACCAATCCGGGTCCTCAATTTACCTACCTCAAAAGGATGGAAGGCTGAAACTCAATTGCAAATACATTATTCTGGGTGCTGAATATCAGTAAAAGTAACCAGCAAAAGACAACCCAAACTGAGCAGTTCTCCAACTGTGATCCAACCTACCCATCCTGCATAAACTGAGGGGCTGGGAATATCAAACCCTCCCACTCACCACAAGGTGGGCTCAGTTGTCGGCCCGATCTGGTGCAGGGAAAACACGTGGGGGCTTCCCAGGCCCCATAAGGAGCTAAGAGGGCCAGAGCTGTCCCGGCCTCTGGGTGACTTGCTCCAAAGGGCAAAGGGCAGAGACACGGCCGAGTGCAATGACTTGACAGAGCCCAGAAAGGGACCTGAGCAACTCAGGGGGAGAACGGCAGAGAGAGACAGGCCTGTGGCCTCCAGGGCTTGGGAGGAGCTATCCAGCAGCTTGAATTTCCACCCAGAAGATTCCCAGGAGCAAGTGAGTGAGGCCCATGGGGCGGAAGTGTCCCATGAGCAGAGCCCAGGGGCTCCTCTCACCACATGCCTGGCTGTCTTTGGGAAGGACGGGCCCTAAACTCAGCAGCTTCATGGGGGTGTTAAGCAAAGAGGGAAAAAGAGGGAAGCTCTGGGGCTTCTCCCCCAAAGGCGCCTGAAGATAGGAGGGACCGTCCGTGGGGCACTGGCCTCCCATTCCCCACCTGAGCCCCTGAACCTCTCCAGGATCCCACGGTGTATAGCTCTGAAGACCTCCATTCTGCCAGGGGGGCAGGACAGAAATCCCCTGCCTGCCACCGATCACCAGAAAGGGTCCAGATAATCCAGCTCAGAGCGGATCCCAGGGACTTTATCCGCAGCAACCTTGCAGGGGCTTCCCAGCCCCTCCCTACCCAAGAATAACCAGGTCACCTTAGTCAAAGCTGCTGGCCGGCAGCCCAAAGATACCACAAGGCAGAGGAATCTATTTTGCTGCTCTGACTGCCATCAAGTCACCTTCAATGGAGGCTCTCAGAGCCGCTTGGTCAGATTTGCTCCTCGTCTGCTGCCAGCAAGGCTCTAGACGTCTCTTCCCATATTTCTAGTCTGGCACCCCCTCCCAAAATGAGGGATCAGTAAGCAGCAAGAATCCACCTAAGCACCTTATTATCCACCCACTGATTCCAAGCCACACAGGGGATCAGTCAGGGGACCTTGAGGACAGGCTCCTTCTACAGGGTCCATCAAACATTTGGGGTGGTTCTATCAAGCAGGACCTTCCTCCTTCCTGCAAGAGGGCAGCCAGAGAGAACTGGAAGGCAAGGGGAAACATCTGCCTAAGGCAATGGATTGATAGCAAACTCTTCTCATTCCAGAGGTTGCCTCTGCTGGAAGAGGAAAAACTAGATTTGCTGTGTGACAACACCCCCACCACCCATGTTTCATCAAGTCCACAGTTGCCGTTGTTATTCAGACCCACCTCCAGGAAGGCAGATTGAAGCCCCCAGAGACCATAAGCTGAACCATCCCTGCACTGCCGAGCCAGCCACGGATGGAGCCAGCAGCTCAGGGAGGGGAGGAGGCAGGTGCAGTCCCAGCAAAGCCATTCGGTCCCCTCACACCCATTTCTCCACAGAGCAGTTGGACCTCTGAAGGCCACCAGCGTCTCTTGGGTCATCAAAGCCCCTGCCCTGCCCTGCTCTAGGACTATGCTGCCCCTGAAACCTGGCTGGGCACATTTCCAAGGGGACACACACACACACACACACACACACACACACACACACTTCTTAGTGCCCAGCCAGCAGGGACACATCTGGGTCGCCCTTCTCATCAGTCATGAAGGGGGCTGGATCCATCCAATCTCTTCCCCTTGGCTGATGGCCCACCTAGGAAGGATAGCAATAGCACTTAGACTTATATATAGTTAATCCTCAACTTACAACAGTTCATTCAGTTACCGTTCAAAGTTCTAACGGCACTGAAAAAAATGACTTATGACCATTTTTCACACTTATGACCGTTGCAGCATCCCCATGGTCATGTGATTTTCATTTGGATGTTTGACAATTGGTTCACATTTATGACAGTCGCAGTGCCCCGGGGTCATGTAATCACCTTTGGGGACCTTCTGACAAGCAGAGTCAATAGGAAAGCCACATTCACTTAACAACAGGGTTACTAATTTAACAACTCCAGAGATTTACTTAACAAATATGCAGGAAAGGTTGTAAAATGGGGCAAAACCCAGTTAAAAATTTCTGACTTAGCAATATAAATTTTGGGCTCAATTAGGGTCATAAATCAAGGACTTCATAGTACTTTCCATCCCTCTCTAAGCAGTCTATAACTATCAGCGAATTGCCACCAAAAACCTGGGCCCTCATTTTACCGACCTCAGAAGGACGGAAGGCTGAGTCAACCTTGAGCCGGTCAGGACCAAATTCTTGGCAGTGGGCAGAATTTGTATTCTAATCACTGCCCATAAGGAAGCTTCTGCCTCCTGTTCACACTCCCAACCCTGGGCCTTAGCCGTAAGCCCTCCTTCACCCACAACCACAAATCTACCCTGCTCCTTCATCATGGTGAGAAATCACAAATGCTCCTGGGTCCCATTCCCCCAACACCTCTACAACCCAACCACAGAATTCACTGAGCAGCCATGCACAGGAATGCATGCTCACCCCCCCCGGGAGCCCTGAATCTTGTTACTCCTACCCAATATTCTTTTCCAACAGAGCAAGTTATCAGTTGACCCCAGCAAAAGTTTTCTCTGCTTTAAAAAAAAAAAAGATTTAGTATTTGAATAACTGGGCTATTTTTCTCTCCCCCCATCCTTCACTGTGGCCCAGGAACCACAGAAACCCCTGGCCCCATGGAAAAGCTCTCACTGAGGGTCAGAGGGTCTCCCTCTTAAAAGCATACACCCTGCCAACCCTCCTTTGTTTCCAAGGACACCCTCAACCAATTGCATCCTTTGCCTCATGTGAAATGGGCCCCACCCTAGACAAGCCAGAGGGGCCGGCCGTGGGATTTAGCCAACATCCTCCTAAGAATGATTTGTAGCGATTTGTCTTCTGCTTGAAAAAGAAACATTGTGACTTGGCATTTATTCTGGATTACTTTGAAAATGACTATGGATTTGATCTTGGAGATTCTGATCCTGTCTATAGGAGGCTTTATAGGTGGAAAGAAAAAGGAAATATAACAGGACTAGTAAAACTGAAACTAACTGGCGCAGGAACAAAAGAAGAGAAGCTGATGGATTTTATATGGAATAGATGTTACAAAAGAATTAAAATGGCATATAGAGTTTTAAATATGGCAATACTGAATCTGAAGTGGAATATTATGGACAGATAGGGAAATGAAGAAATAAAATATATAAAATGAAAACGGAATGCTTAAATGTTTAAATGAATTTTAAATACAAACAGGAGGTGCTTATAGAGTAATAAAGATGGAAAATAAAACAAGGTAATTAAACTAGAAAATTGATGAAAATTAAAGGTGGACAAAAATGGTATTGTTATGAAAGAATAAGAGTATATATTAATATTAGATAAACTTAAGAAAATTTATTAGATTATGGGAGAATATGTGGAGAATATGTTTGATGTAATATGTTTCAATTTCAAATTGTAAACAAAATTGAGAATGGTAAATATGATTAAATATGAATGATTAATGTATTAATTGGATGATAAATTAAGATACAAAGATTTAAGTAGCAAAATAAGACTGAGTTTAATTTGTTTTGGAAATAATTAATATTAAGAAACATGTTGGAAATCACCCAGGAAGAGTATGTTGGGAAAAAGTTAAATAATGGATAAATATACTGAAAATTAGCCAAACAAGTGGAGATATGGAGGAGAATATGTTGAAAAGCAGCCAATAACACAAGCTGTGAATCAGCCAAAATAATAGAAATGGTGGAGGAGAATATCCTGGAAAACAGCCAAAACAAGAAATAATGGGTACCACCCAAATAAGAGTTGGAGATGTGGAGGAGAATATGCTGGAAATCAGCCAAATTAAAATATGCTGGAAATCAGCCAAACAATAGTTGGAGGTATTGAGGAGAATATGCTGGAAAACAGCCAAAATAAAAGATGCTGCGAATCAGCCAAACAATAGATGTAGGTGTGGAGGAGAATATGCTGGAAAACAGCTAAAATAAGGTGCTGGGAATTAGCCAAATAATAGTGAGGTATGGAGGAGGATATGTTGGAAATAATTTGAATGTAAAAATGCTGGAAATTAATTAAAACAATAGATACAGCGTGAAAAAGAATATATTGGAAGACAATTAAAATGAAGTGGTATGAAATGAATTTGTGTAAAATGAAAAGTGTAATAGATGATAAGTTCAAGAAAATTAAGTGTAAATTAATAAGTTTTAAGGTTTAAAGACTTGCCGAAATGGGTCTAGAGATTAAAGAATGCAGATAGAAATTTGATTTATAAATTGAAATAAAAATAGAATTGTATACATTTGGAAATTAAGATTTGTGGTGATAAAATAGTAAGGCAAATACTTAAATTAAGAGGTTAGAATATTTCTTAAAAAATTGTGTTTTGATTTTAATGTTGAAAGATGTAATGAGCTAGATAGAATTTTGATTTAAAAAGAATGAGCCTTGGTGGCGCAGCAGACTAAAGTGCTGTTAAATAGCACTAGCTGCCCGCAATTACTGCAAGTTCAAATCTCACCAGGCTCAAGGTTGACTCAGCCTTCCATCCTTTCGAGGTAGGTAAAATGAGGACCCGGATTGTAGGAGCAATAAGATGACTTTGTATAAAAAAGAACACCACTTAGTGGGGCCCGAAAGCCCTACTAAGCAGGTCTATACAAAAGTATGAAGGCTATTGCTTAACGCATTGTAAGCCGCCCTGAGTCTCCGGAGAAGGGCGGCATATAAATCGAACCAATAAATAAATTAATTAATAAATAAATAAATAAATAAATAAATAAATAAATAAATAAATAAATAATTGGATATAAAAAGTTGTGTCTATTTGGAAATTAAGATTTGCGGTAAAACAATAGAATGGTTTAGATTAAGACGTTAGAATTTGTGTTAAAAATTTATCTTTTGATTTTTAATTTTAAAAGATGTATTAGAAAAAATTTGGAATAGAGCTTGGAAAAGAAGTGTAAGCGATTGTACCTATTTATGACTGGATCAAGACTTCGTTCTTAAAAGATGTATTTTATGTGTTTGTTTTTTTAAAAAATAAAAAAATATTTTTCAAAAAAAAAAATAATTCTGCACACTCCTATTCCAAATCACTGCAGAATGCTGAGAAACATGATCAAGAACGTTCAGTCAGTCAGTCAGTCGTGGGACTTTTGATTGATTGATTCAAATCCACATACATTTGCACATGAATGTAGCATTTCTCCTCAAAATAACAATCTTTTTTTTTTTCAATACTTCATACTTCTATTACAAGGTTGCTGTTGCCTCCTTCCTCTGCTCCACCCACCCCACCCAATGCAGCTTTTCCTGGGAGTTCAGCTGCCCACTGAAATGGGGCCTCCAGATGTCCAGGAAGCCAGGAGTTGGGGGCTCAATGGGTGAAGGAAGGTTGGAGATTTTGTTCAGATTCAAGACTGAGCACCTCAGGAGTCCAACTGGATTGAAAGAGATTTCAGAGCACTGGGGGAGGGGTGTAAATGGGGGCACATCACACAGAGACATTCGGGACCCTCTAAGAGCACCCGCTGGGCACACAGGGGACCTTCCAGGAAACAGACTGTAACAGAGTGTCCAATTGCATGAGCATTCCTCTCTGATGGTCTCCCATCCCAAGCCCCTCCCGCTCCCAGTGCCAACCAGCCCACCCGGGCCTCTCCCCACGTTTGCCCGCTGGGCGGACTCAGCTGAAGGAGACTCTTCATGTCTCCTAATAGGATTTGCAGGTCGCCCTGAGCAGAGGGGACCAAGGGAGCAGACCTGCTAGGCAGCTGGAAATCCGAACAGGCCATCTGCCACCGGGGGGTCACACTCAGACCTTGATCCCCAAAGGGCAGGGAAGGATGTGGCCATAGCACATGATGCAAACACAAGCAGCAGGTTGATTAACTCGAGTTTGGGACTGTACAAACCCAGCCACTGCTAAGATGTCACGGAGGCCGAGAAAACTCCTTTGCTAACTTCAGCACCTGAACTGGCCTCCCAAGAGGCCATATTTCTCCACTGGCACTCCAGTCATCCTCTGCGTTGCTTCAAGGGAATCAAAGGAAAGCCAGTGCTTGCTTGGAAGTGATGGTTTGAGTTTCCCCGGTCAATTTGGGAATCTGTTTCCCCTTTAATACCAGGATAGGATTGATCCCCACCCCCACCCCATGGAAATCCACAAATCCTTAGAAATCCAACAACTGCAAGCCCAGAGTTTCCTCATTTACTTCAAAGCAGAAATATGGGAAGCTAAGTTTCGAACCGTCCTATCATCTTCCCCACCCAGAGATTCCAAAAGACGTCAGAAATGCTGATTTAACTCTTGATTTCAGTAGGTCTGAATTGGGGGGGGGGGGGTCCTCGCAAAGTTGGACATGAAGTTGGAAAGAACAGCCTGTATCAGTCATGACATCAAGCAACCTCAGTGGAAACTGCTTCCTTGATCCTAATCCTAAATTTGGATGGATGGATCCCCAGGAACTTTGAGGAAGAAGCTGAAAACCCTGAAGATCTCTATTTACAAGCCAGATGAGCAAGAGCAGGAATGGCTTTCCAGGCCATATCCTTTAGCATCACCATACTCAGTGGTCCAACAAAACGAGAACCAGAAGACAGCCAGGGATGTAGTCCCCAGCCAGAAGGAGAAGGGTTGAAAAGCAGCTGCCAGACCCAGAAATAGCAGGAAAGGACGCCAACCCCTGGAAATGAATCTGGGTGGGGTCTTCAAGGGGTCTGGCCCTAGACATCCCAGAGCCTTGTGATCCTAAAATGCAGAGACACACCTACCCCCCACCCCCAAAGATGGTCCTCTGGGTGCCTCAGATCACCAGAAGCCCACCAGGCACAGCCGGGCACGCCAAGCCTCTCCCCGGCTTTGATCCCCTTTGCTTTACCAGCAAGAAGGCAGAGGCCGCTATGAATCAATTGGGATCAGTTAAGGACACAGACAAATAAAGCCACTTCATGCGACTGACCTGCCGGTTCCTTTCATCCGTAATCCTCTGGATCTGGATTTTTTTCCTCCCCATCTTCTCACAAGATGAGGTGACTCAATTTTTATTTCAAAAAAGATTAAAAGGGGAAAAAAATTCAAAGTGTTATCATCCAAAAAAAAAAAAAAAAGCTTTCTTAATAAAAAGAAAAAAAAGTAGAAAAAAATTAAGAAAGCAAAAACAGAAAGGTAAATTTCTTCAGTTCATGATATTCCATTCGGTATAAATCCAGACGGGGAGTCATAAAAAAGAGATCAGGAGCCCTGCAAGGAAACAGAAGGGAGGAGAAGAGGTTAAAAATCATGGCTTGGCTGGGTGTGAGGTGATCTCTAGAGCCAAACTCTCTTGGGCTGCATGACCTGCATCTCTCTCCCCACTTTGAATTCCTCTAAAATCAGCTGGGGATCCTAGTACACACTTACACACAAGGAAAAACACCATGTGCACAGTTCACCCCCTTTCCCGCCCCTGACAATCTTACAGCAGGTTCCTGATAAAATCCTCCCCCCAAAACACCCCAGGAAGTGGAAAGCCGGGCGTTGGGGGGGGCACACACCCCAACAACTTCCAATTGCTACTTCTTAACAGAAGGCTGCTTTTCCTTCTGATTCTCCCTAGAAATACCAGAATCTCGCCCTGAACTCCTCTTCTTGCGTATCTTCTCAGGAGCTCAGCTGCTCTGGGTAATTGGCAGCACAGTGGAAGTGCCTTCTGAGTCCAAGAAAGGCAGCCTCTCCACCATGGCCTGACTTGCGTGCACAGCCGGCTGCAAGACAACCTCCCAACGTCCCACCTGTCTTTTTCAGGAAGCAATTGGGTCTCTCTCCTCCTCCAAGCAATGGAGGGGGAGCAGGACAGGAGAGGGTCCCCTGCCTGGAAAAAGGCCCACAGCTCTACACTTGGCCGAGTCTCCATCAGAAGACTCACACTCCAGAAGTGTGCCTGCTTTCCTTCCCGAGAAAATCTCTGTCATGCAGTCCTGAACCCCATTCAATTCTTCTGAGGTCGGCCAAGGTCAGTCCAGTGCAACCAACACATTCAGGAATGCAAAAAGATGCCTGCATGCAAACATTAAAAATAGGATAACTAAAAGTTGATCAGTTTTCAAAGAGAGGCTATTGGAGATGGTCTAGTGAAGGGCTTTAGACTTGATGACTTCTTGAGTCCTTCAATCAATCAACCAATCAATAATATTTGCTTGGTCAATGAACAGCAACATGTTACAAAATCAAAAGGAATAATTAAAGTAATGAATACAACACGCTAGTAGCAAAAGATATAACAGAATATGTGAGCAGCAGTTGGGCTTGCTTAGGTCTGACGTCCCTTCGGACTCTATGATTCCCGAGAGGACAGAGGGGCCTCTGATGCAGGGGAAGGTCAGAGGCGCCACCATCCCTTTTCTCCTCCCCAGGAAGGAAGGGAGGGAAGTGGAAGGAAAGTTTCCACCCACAACACTTCAGCCCTAGAACAGCACAACAGGAAGTGCAAACTGTACACACCTGGCTGTGCAGGCACAAAAGAGCCACAACCAACAATCACTTCGTGGTTTGTGATTCTTTCAAAACATGCACATGGGTGCTTGGCATTCTGAAAGAACCAGAGGCCCCGAGAGGCAGCCACCTTTGCGCCTGGGAGGTCAGAGGTCAAATCCCTCACTGCCCCCAAGCCCATCCGAGTGGGCCTGCCCAGTAGACCTTTGCCCATTGGGCTGGCCTCCACTTGAACCCCCAAACTCCAGAGGATTCCAGAAGGACCCCCACCCCAAATGTACCTGGCCACTTGATCATCTTCCCCCCCTTCCCTAAAAAGACAATGCAACCGGCCCTCCATTCTTTCCCTCCAGGCGGACCCTATTGTTTCAGCAAGCCGGTCAGGATCTAGATAGATGGCTTCATCCAGGAACCGAGGAAGCTGTCTCGCAACCACACTCTCAACAACCTTCGCCGTGAAGCAGAGGTTGGAGACAGGACGATAATTAGCTAATACAGCCGGGTCCAGGGAAGACTTCTTGAGGAGGGGCCTTACCACCGCCTCTTTCAGGGCAGATGGGAAGACGCCGTCATTCAACGAACCATTGATAATCTCCTGAAACAAATCTCGTGTAACCTCCCAGGAGGCCAGCACCAACCAGGAGGGACACGGGTCCAATAAACATGTGGTAGTGTTAAGCCTCCCCAGAATCCTGTCCACGTCCTCAGGAGTCACAGGGTCAAACTCCTCCCAGATAACATTCTCAAGACTCACCTCCATCATCCCGTCCGAGTCTACCCAGTTGGAGTCCAAGCCGCCCCAAATCTGAGTGATTTTATCATGCAGATATTGCACAAAATCCTCAGCTCTATCCTGCAAGGGATCCTCCCTCGCTCCTACCTGCAGTAGGGAGCGGGTCACCCTAAACAAGGCAGCTGGGCGGTTCTCTGCAGACGCAATAAGAGTGGAAAAATAATTAAATTTCGCCACTCTTATTGCCACTAGGTAGGTCTTGATATAAGACCTCACCAGTGTTCAGTCAGGTTCGGTGCGGCTGGCCCTCCAATCGCTCTCTAGGCGTCTTTTCCGGCGCTTCATCTCTCTCAGCTCCTCGGAGAACCAAGGAGCCAGTTGAGAACGGCACTGAGTCAGAGGCCGCAAAGGCACGACACGCTCCAAGGCTCTGGCGGCTGCCCTATCCCAGGCGGCCACCAGTTCCTCAGCCGAGCCGTGAGTTAGAGCCTCTGGGAATGGCCCAAGCTCCGTCAGGAACCTCTCAGGGTCCATCAAGCGTCTGGGACGGAACCATCTGGTCGGTTCCGTCTCCCTGCGGCGAGGGGAAGCGGTCTGAAAGTCTAGCTGAAGGAGCGAATGATCTGTCCATGACAAGGGCTTAATGACTAGGTTCCCTATTGTGAGATCATTCAACCACTGACCAGAGACAAAAATCAAGTCCAGCGTGTGTCCCCCGATGTGGGTGGGGTCATGAACTAACTGGATCAGGTCCATGGCCATCATGGAGGCCATGAACTCCTGGGCTGCTTCCGTCATTTCACCGACGGATGGCAGGTTGAAATCCCCCATGACCATAAGCCTGGGGGTGTCCACTGCCACTCCGGCTATTACGTCGAGCAGCTCAGGCAGGGCTGCTGCTGCATGGCAGGAAGCCAGGTACGCAGTCAGCAAACCCATCTGCACCCCACGACCCCACTTCACAAAGAGGGACTCACAACCGGCTATCTGAGGAACAGTGGTCTCCCTCGGACTAAGACTTTCTTTAATAATCAGCGCTACCCCTCCGCCCCTCCCCTGGGCCCTCGGCTGATGAAATGTGTGGAAGCCTGGTGGGCACATCTCCACGAGGGGAACCCCCCCCCTTGTGGCCCAACTAGGTCTCCATGATCCCTGCCAGGTCCGCACCCCACTCCTGCACTAAGTCATGAATGAGGGGGGCTTTATTAACCGCAGACCTGGCATTGAACAACAACAGCTGGAGGCCCAGGCCCTGAGACTCCGCACAACCTGGGATACAGGAAGCACCTTGGAGGCCGGAGCACGCCACCGCTCGCAAACAACGAGTGCGTACTCCCCAAGCGCAGGGCGCAGGGGGCCACAAGATATGGCCCCCTGTGCCCACCATATCTGCCCCTCCCACCCACTATTTCGATGGAATGGCCCTTCACCTCGTCCCCCAGCTCCCTATCTAGCCCCCCTCCCTCCCTCCTCCCGCCATGACCCTCAGACCCACTCTGCCGCTCTGAGGTTCTATGGATCCCCCCAGGTCCTACCCACCCATTCCTAAAACCCCTTAAAAACTTTGCACAAGTCCTAATCAAAAAAACCCTCACTCTCCTTTTTGCTACATGCCACCTCTCAGGGTTCCAAAACCCGTCATCGAGGTAGGCCCTCGATAGAGTGGAGGGCCAGGCTTGCGAGAGGGGGGAGCCTCGCAATGCTAATAGGTTGGCTTTCTTGTACATCTTGTACATCCGAGTCCAAGGTGGAAGGGAGGGCCAGTCCAGAGTTCATAGTCCAGAGAGACACTTCGGCAGTCTGTGGGGCAAGCAAAGCGAGGTAGCTGGAAAGACTTCTGCCAGGCCAGGCCCTTCCCCTGCCTTAAAGATGCCCTCCTGCCAGCTGTGGGAGTTTCCAACAGAGCCCCCATCTTAAAAGCCATCCTGCCAGAAGAGGAGCAGAGGACCCAGCAGCAGGAAAGTGGACTCTCCATCCCAAATGGAAGAAGGCCTCTTGGCAGCACGGTGTGTGTGTGTGTGTGTGTCACTGCAATTGTGGGCCTTTTCTGCATTGGCTCCATGAGAGAGCAGAGTCTCACCCGGCAACCAAAATCTTTAATGGGGTGTGTGTGTGTTTGCTGCTCTCAAGACAGAGATTCCTGTTTGCAGCCCAGGACTCTGAGAACAGCTGCCGGCTGCACCCACAGGAGCTGCCCCGGCTTTCACAGCCCCCAACCAACACAGAAAGGCACACTTGGGGAGCCAGCAAGAGCCCCCCACCCTTCAACAACACCCTTTGCCAACTCCAAGAAGCAGCTGAGCCCAGGCAAGATTTGCACGTTCATCAGGGGCTGCGTCTCCTGTTTTGGGGGAAGATGTTGGACATCTCCCACAACTCACCAGGTAAGAACCCACCCGAGCTGACCATCTGGGCAAAGGCGAGTCCTGCTTCTGGACCCGGAGCCCATCAATCTGGACTCAAGGGAGGATGGCATTGGCATCAGCATCAGCATCAGCATCTCTGCCCACATGATGCTCTGGGGTGTGCTAACATTGCCTTTGGGATCCAGCACAATGTGGCAGACCTCAAGAACCTTAGCAGCCCCCCACGCAGCAGCAGGGCAGCGTCACAGTGATCAAAATCTGTCCCCTATCACAAAACCAGAGCTCCCCCACCCACCCAGGGCTGCCCCTGCAGCTTCCCCAACAGGTGACCCCCCCCCACCCTGCCTCCGCTGGCTTAAGGGATTTTTTCTTGATGTCCAGCCAGAATCTGCTTCATTACACTTCAACCCACCGTCCTTGTCTTCTCTTCTGGAACAACTCTGGACAAATCTGCCCTGTCGCCTACATGGTAGCCCTGGAGATGTCTAAAGACAGCCGAGCTGTCCTGGCAGACTCTTCCCTTCTTCAGCCTAAACCCCCTCAGGGTCACCGTCCATTCCTTGTCCTCCAGAGTCTTGGTTGCCCTCCTCCAGACCTGCAGCAGGGCGTCAATGTATTTCCTCAAATACGCTGCTCTAAACCGGACACTCTGTTCGAGTGCTGGGCTGACCAATGCAGAACCAAAAGGATCAATGGCTTTTCTTGAGCCTGCCTTTCGTGGCTGAGGCAGCCGAGGATTGCTGTGGCACAAGTTCAACTCACAAGTTCCATAGATTAGGGGGTGCTCAAAAATTATGGCATGCCTTAGAGATATTTTGGTTACTTTAATATAATTTATATGTGCTTGGTAAGTAAATACATAAATATCATAACTTTTTAACACTTTGCTTCATTTGTGTCTTCCTCTCTTCTGACCTCCTCGTCTGACCCCTGTAACCAGCACTCCTATGTTCTCTCTGGCTGCTCTGAGATACTTTCCACCATAAGCAGAATCTGCTGATTCTGATGCAAGGGGGGGGGGGGCTTCCTCCACTTGCTTGCACAGCCATAGCCGAGGAAGGGGTCCTGCACTGATTGCAAGAACCTGAGAAACAAAGAGAACCAAGACAAGATGCCCCCCTCCCCCTCCTCCTAAGCATTTGGTGAGTGAGCCTCAAATATTCAGGTTCTCAAAACCTTTTGCAAAAAAACAGGCTGGTGATCTGCTTTTCGTATTCAAGAGATGGTAGACAAACACAATTGTCCCACATTCGTACAAAATGCCTCGCTACGCTGGAATGTGGTTGGCCTGCCATTTCATACGTGCTAGGAAAACCAGTGATGTCCACTTGCTAAGCGCAGGCCAGGCCCCAGACTACCCCACAAGGCCTTGCAAGGTCGGCTCCAGGGCCTGCTGAAGTGGAGGGGGAAGCTCAGGGCGAGGGAAGGGCTGAAGCCGAGGCCTTGCTCAGCTGCAGCAGCAGAGAAGGAGGGAGGATGAAGGGGTGCCCAGCGGAACATTTCCTGGGAAAAGGAAGACAAATGTGCCAGGGCAGGGAAGGCAGGCAGTGGGGTGCAGGGACCTTTTTCGGAAAAGAGGGCGGGCATCCGCAGGCACTTGCACATTGGATGCTGCTCGGGAAAATGAGCAGAAAGCATGACCTAGTTTGCCAAGAAAGATCTGGCTCACAAGGAGCTGCGGGGGGGGGGGGGGGAGTGGGTGGCAAGTGGGAAGGACCTTTTCCTTGCACTCCCACTGGCCCCTGAGGGACATCAGGTGCCGTTTTCTGCTGGTGCCCTTGAGAGAGGGCTGAGAGCAAGACACCTTTCCCACCTGTCCTCCCACGATAGGCAGGTGTCCCTCCCATCTTAGCCTCTCTCTCTCAACCTATGGAGAGACAGGGCCAAAGGAGGAACATCAGGCAGCCAGGATGCAAGGATGCAGAGGGAATGGTCTCCATGGCAACTATTACTATGCAACAGAGTTAGAGGTTTCCCCACTTCCCCAGACCCCTTCCCCCTGCTTGCAAGATAACTAGGTAAAAAGAGGACAGGGATGGCAGCCATTTGCAACAAACAGACGTGAAAGTGAGCAGCAGGGTCCGGAAAGTGGGGCTTTGCCAGCCCCCAAGCTCACACCTGTGGGGGCCCCTTTTCTGGGCCTGAGAAGATGTGGTTGCCTGAGCAGGCACAGCACCAGATCTTTGGGGGCACCAGGCCCAACAGCCTTGACTCTCCCTCTCCCTCCCTCCCTCCCTCCCTCCCTCTCTCTCTCTCTTTGAAAAAAAAAGTCCTGCTTCTAAGCCTTGCGGATGCAAGAAAGAGTAGGGGGCCAGAGCAGAAGGCCCAAAGGGGAAGGACATCAGTCCAAAGAATGCAAACGCAGGCAAATCTGAATTTATACAAGCACATGAACCAGGATTTGGTTGCAAAAATCCAGATACCTCCAAGAGGGCAACAAAGATACACATGAACACAGTCCGGAGCCACAGAAGAGGGGATATGTTTCTTTCATTGCACAACTGTAAGTTGCCTTTTATGCACACATCGTCTGGGAAATAACATCACCGCCATGTGTATTATTTGGCCATAAGCAAATGAAGGTCCCAGCAGGGCCATTCAATTCTTTTTGTTGGATTAAAATAAGAAAGAAATTTAGAAGATCCATTAAGCTCCCCAAAGCTTCTGAAGTGTATTTTTTAAACCCTACAGTCCAGGTTATATATTATTGTATTATATTGTATTTATATTGTGTTATGCTAAATTATGTTATATTAACAAGTCCTTTAAAGCTTTGTTTGGCTGAAACATACTGTCTGCTGTTTCTTAGGGTTAAGATAAAGAGTTTAACAATTTTGCTCTTCAAGAGTGCACAAGGGCTGAACCATCAACTCACATTTGTTTTTTTAAGTACTTTCTTTTTCCCTATGTGCAATAGCTTTTTATAGATATAATGTATCAGGTTTTCCTTTGTAATTACAGTATATGGCCCTTCTTTCACAGAACATTGTTCTATTGCCATCCTCACGCTTGTTATATTGCTATTTAGTTTGTATACTAAAAACTGATTAACATGGTCTCCCAGATCCAGAAAAACACCCAACTCTTCTGCCCCAAGAATTAGCCAGCGATTAGCCAGCTTGTCAGCTGCAACAAAGCAGGCATTTGTTAGCTAAGGGCCCCAGAGCTTAGTCCCCAACCAATTGCTCCAAACTGAAGCTGAAGAGAGGAGAAAGGACAGGGAAAGTCCGAAGAGGTTTTAGAGGCATTTCTTAGGTTAGATTGTTGCCAGCCAGTGAGTTGCTCAACTCCAGTCTATATGATTAGTTTATGATTGGGTGAATACAGAAATAGGTTAGAATTTGGCTTGTGGTGCAAAGCCAGTCAAAAGGGTGGGAAGGAAAGGGAATTAAAAGCTCGTATCTTGCAATAAAGAGTCCTGCAAGGTCACCCAGTCACTAAATTCAGACAGTGGTGACCAATGTTTCTTCCAAGCACCAGTAGAGCTAGTCCTCAACTTAGGACTGTAATGAAGCCTTAAGAATAAGTTGTGATGGCCATAAAATTCAGCCTAGTTGTTGAGTGCCCAAAGTTCAGTCATGTGACCATGGGGGGGGGGGAAACCATTGGAACTTCATATCTGAGTCCTCAGGTAGGCCTGTTGTAACTTCAGATGGTGGTTAAATGACTGAGGCTCTTCAGACCTCAAATTGGAAACATGTTCTGTATCTCTCTAAATGAGAGAAATAGCCCTGATCCCAACTAAGCATGCTCTAGGAAAAGAGCTCTCAGTGCCAGCCTCCCTGTCTTTATGTTCCCCCAAACTTCATAACTGAGAATTGATTTCCGACATTGCAAATTTCGGCTCTAAATTAGATGTGAAATGGCTCTGAAGGAATAAACATCCATTTTACTAAAAACACAGGGGAAACCCTCCTGCCCTTGAACCTTGTCATCAAAAACCACACTGACCACAGGGGAAGAGAAAAACCCTTCTCACCTGATTTGCTGCACGATCACACCTTAGACACAAGGTGGCTTTTGACATGCTACTAGGAGACCCCTGCATGCCTCCATTTGATAGCTCTCGTGAAGAGACAGTGATCCTTGATCATTCGCCTGAATCTTTCCCAGCTTTTTAAAAAAGCTCTATTTTAAGAGAGTCGTGGAGTCAGAGCTGTTCAATGCCTTCTTGGGTCTGCCTCCGAGGAAAAGCAGGAGCAGGACTGAAGCCAGAGAGGACCTAGTCAATGCTACCTTCATCTGAGCTTCCATCTCCAGGGACAGCTGAATCCCCTGCTGGGGCACGGAAGGAACCTGTAGACCCTCTGACCAAATCTTTACATCTTAAATCTTTGCAGAAGATTGGCTGGGATGCAGGAGGATCCAGCAAATAAGAGCAATCGGGACCAGAAAAATTCTAGAGCACCTGGAAAACAATTATGTGTTTGGCAAGACCTGGCTAATCTTATCTCATGTTTTGATTGGCTGACTTCCTTAATAGACATGGGAACCCTGTAGCCGTAAGAGATCATTTGGACGAGCAAGCTGGCTCAAACACTGTTCTATAAACACTGTTCTATAAAGGTCTCTCCCCAAACTGGAGTGAGGCATCAAGTGGCTGTCGGTTGGTCCAAGCCTGGTTTTACACCTTTAGTATGAGCTGCATGAAGAGAGAGAACGGATACTTTTCTGATTGCATCTGATAGGAAACTGGAGGACAACAGAGATGAAGCAGAAAGTAAGACATATCAAGAGACACTGGAGGAAGTGTGGCATATTCAGCCTTGCCAAAATATGGGCAAGAACTCTTCAAGGACACCAGGCAGAGAATGTCTGCCATCATTCCAGGACAAGCAATAATAGATTTATGTTGCCAGAGGAGGACTCTGGCTCCGTACTCCGAGGCCTCCGAAGTCTAAGAGCAGCTTAATGGTGAGGCCACAGAGCCAAGAGCTCTTGCCCTTCAGCTGAGCTTCTATCTGCAGAGAAAGAGGAACAGAGTAGGACTCATAGGCCAACCTGACGGTCTGGGACTCTAGGATCCGAGCATTTCTTTAACTCTGCAAACAGAGTTCCAGCCCAGCCCAGGCAGGGTTTACAAGGAAGGAGGTGAGGACAGGGCAAAGCTCTCATTTCACCTGCCAGGAACCCTCTGCCCTGGGTCCAAAGGTAGTGTAACAGCAGCAACAGAGGTGATTTATGTCAGCTCAAAACAGCCAGTGCTGCATACAGCTTCCTCTCTAAATGAAGGGAAGCTGCTAATACCTGCAGCCCCCCCCCTCCGCTCGCAGCACCCTGCAGGGCATGAAATAACCAGCCACCACTTCCCTGCACTAAGGTGGGGCTGCCAGATACCTAGCTGTCACTCCAGTCCTCGCAAAAGTTGAGATCCTTGATAACGAGGCACTTGAGGGTGGCAGACGAGAGGCCCGCTCGCTTCTTTAAGAAATTACAGCAGGGAAAGTGAAAAGCCGGGCTGCTCCAGCTTGGGGCCTCCTTGGGACAGGAAGTGCTCTCCAACTCAGAGGATGCTGGGATGGGGCTTGCTGGTTCTCCTGGGAAGCCTCTTGGGGGCATCTCTGCAGAGAGGGAGCTTCCCACGGGGATCCCAATTGCTTTGATCCCCTCACCCATTTTTCCCAAGCAGTGACTGGCACACACACACATACAGGTAGTCCTTGACTAATGACCATAATTGAGTGCAAAGTTTCTGCCGTTAAGCAAAGCAATTGTTGTGAGTTGTGCCCCATTTTACAAGCTGTTTGCCATGATTGTTAAACAAATCATTACAGTTCTTAAGTGAATCATGCAGTCATTAAGCAAACCAGGCTTCCCCCACTTACTTTGCTTATTAGAGGCTCCCGAGGAAGGTTGCAAATGATAATCCCAGGATCTCCCCCCCACAACCCAGGATGCTGCAACCATGGTAAATACAGGCCGGTTGCCCAGCAACTGAAGTCTGATCATGTGACTGTGGGAATGCAGCGATGGTCACAAGTGTGAGTCCTGGTCATAAGTCACTTGTACAAGTGCCCTTGCAACTCTGAATGGTCTTTGTAAGCCAAGGCATGCCTCCTCCTTGCCCCGTGCCACCCCTCCCAGTGGGAAGCCCATCAGCTACACCTCAAGGCTCAGAAGGCTTTGAACCCTCGTTGGGCAGTTATAAAGCACCTCTACTCTACCACAGGAGGTCACAGCCCTCTGTGATGGGGGGGAAAGAACAGAAAAATCAACCTGCCCTGGAGGTGAGTTGGAGAAGCAGCACTTGCAATGGCTGAATTCACATCACACAACAAACCTGGGTCAAGCAAAGGGAACCAAGCCAATGACCCAACAGGTGGCTCACGGGCCATCTGAAGGCAACCACCTCAGCCCATGAAACTCAGCCTGCTTCTTTAGCTGCTGCCGTTTTCCCAGGTGGGCAAGAAGAGGGCTCAAACCTTCACCCTCCAAGCTGTGGCTGGGGAGAAAAGGCAGCAGAGGAGGGAAGGGCCTGCTGAACTGCAGCCCTGAAGTGGACCACCTTGGGCACCAGGGCTCTTTGCTGCAAAGGCCACGGCCAGCGGCTTGCCCACCAAACCCATCATCCCTCTGTATGTAGAGATGAACAGCAGGGGGCCAAATGCAACCACATCCGCAGCCTGACCCTGAGCGAGGGAGGGCGGGTGGATTGCAAGGACTAGGAACCCCATCCTGCAGCTCCACCAGCCTCCAAGCAAAAAAACAAAACAAAGCCAAGATTCCTGGTTTAGTCAACAGCAGGAGAGGGGAAGAATTAAGGAGGGATGGGAGGAAACAGGCAGCCTCCCACCGGCAGGACCCCACCCCCCACCCTCCTTGGGCCTACAGGGTGCAGAGAAGGGTGGGTGGGTGTCTTTGGTGCTCACCGTGACATCCCTTGCTGGCTCTAAAGAGCAGTTGGACAGGGACAGACAATAAAGCCAGGCAGATCGTGTGCCAACCAAGGGCCTCTCAGAGACACTCAGGGTAGCCAGCTTCACAACACTTCTGTGGCTGACACTCCAGACACCTTCTGGACCACCCCAACAGGGGAGAGGAAGCTGACTGGCTTGGCCACCTTCCGTCTGACTCACAAGATCAGCCCCAATGAGAGAAAGGGGAGGGGCTTAAACACCTCTCTGGTACAGGAGAAGCTGGATTGGGGAAAAGGGATTGTAGTCAAGATGCTGGAGCGAAGGAAAGGGTTAAGCTTCCTTCTTGAGGGCCACTCTCCTAGTCCAATTATGGCTCTTTGCTCTGAATGCATCAACTTGTTAAGCTTGTTAAGCCCTTGAACAGGCTGAACCAGGGTTCAGGGTTCCTCAACCCCGAATTTCAGCTGTTTTCTGGAGAGACCAGCCGAGAAGGCCCTTCCCCTGGCCTCCTGAAAGTCCCAGGGATGGAAGTTGGTGTCCTTGGCACACGAGGCAAGGGACTGTCTCCCTCAACCTTAGCCAATGTCATTATGGTGGAACCACTGCATCTTCTCAGAGGTTTCTGATCACGGAAGGTCACTTAGTGGCAATGAACACCCCAGTTCTGGACTACATTCTATACACCCCACAGCAAGAGGCTGATGCCCTGGGATGGATTTATGGGGGTGGGGGGGATGCAAGGTGACCAAGAAGCTGAAGAAATTTATCAAGAATGCCAAACTCCCCAATTAAAGTCTAACAGCTGAAAGAAAGGCTTCCAGTAGTAACCCCATTGATCTCGTGAGCAGTTGCTGCCATTTAGGTAGGTAGGCCCAGACCACCCCCTGGCCTCACGAGAGAGTCAGGAACCCCTTCCCCCAGCCAGGCCTGGAGAAGTCCCCCCCAGCACCTCCACCGGGGCTTTGGAGCAGAGGTCGTGGCTCCTCTTTCCTTCTGAAGATCCAGCAGCCATTCAGGCGATGCTCGCAGGAAAAGAAGCCCTCTCCCCAAGCACACGCCTCCACCATCTATTTTGGGGATTTCCAGAAAAAAAGGCAAAGGCAACCGGAAAATGGAGCCAAGCTGCTTGCCTGTACTTGGCCCAGACTTCCCATCTGTGAACTCGCTTGAGCCGGTCCCGTTTCCCAAAACACAAGGCCAGGAGGAGCTTTAAAAAGAAGCAGAGCCTCTGTGGTGGCTGGGCTCTCTTCAAACAATGCCCGTCCTTTGGGGAAAAGGGGAGGGGGGAGTTGCTAATTTTAACTCTCCAGTGGAAAGAGTGAGGCAGCCCTCGGAGGCGCCAGGAAGACGGCATCCTTACCCACTTCTGCCCAGCCCTGCCTGGATGCTGCGGGGAAGCCAGCCAGGCCTAGTGGGCACCTCAGCCGCCGGGCATGAAGAAAGAGTTTTTTCTTCCCTGCCTTGCCTTGCAGGGCTCTGTGGGGCCTGATGACCAGGCACATGGGACCATTCCTCTCACCTGAACTCTGGGGAATCGTCCGGGGCTGGTTCCCTGCTTGGATGGCAGGGAGAAACTGCCTGACTGACAGAGGGAGCCAAGACTGAGGCCTGAGGATGGGGGGCTGCAAGGGGAGAGGCATTGGGTGGGTGGGTGGGTGGGGGCTGCCCAAAGTCAGGCAGAAATGAAAGAAACTGGGGGGCTGTGGAGAAAGGCTCCATTGAAAAATGCTGCCTTCTGCCCCTTACTTCTCCTCCCCTCCCTCTTCCCTAACTTCTCCTGGCCATCAAGCGTCAAAGGAACATTGTCTTTTTGTACTGTATTCGCCTCCAAAATACAAAATGCCGATCCGGACACTGCAGGCACCCAAAAAGTAACCAGGCCAAGATTCAACAGCTGCTCAGCCAGGACAATTTCCCTGAACTCGGAAGAACCACGAATAAACATGGACCTGGAGGCAAGTCTCACAATCTGCAAATGAGCCCAACAATAAACAGTCATTTTCGTCTTCTAAAATTTCATCGCTAAGTTTTCCTCACCCTCACAGGCCCAAATCGCCACGTCCTGTGTCAGCCAAAGAGGAGAGGAAAGCTTGCAAAGGAAAGGGGGAAATCGTACACTTGGCAAGCTATGAGCAAATTAAAAACCAGTGCTAAGGTGAAATCATTTTCACAAAATCCTGCTTCCTGGGTTCACACAACCAGGCTAGAGGGAGTAGACCCAACCTTTCTCTGCACCCGGAGTGACCGAAGCCGCCCCATTAAAACTACCTTATGCTTTACGGGAGGGAGCCTTAGGTAAGACAGACACAGACCTGTGTACTGTTCAATAGCTCAAATTTAGGGGTTACCGAACCAGGCAAACCCAGAGCTTTGTCTCCAGACCTAGTTCAAAACCAGTGTTCTTTTTCCTGAAAAATATGCAGGTATATACAATTTTGTGGCTTCTTTTTTCATTGCACCATCCACTGAATCCTGCTCTAGCAAGCTCTCCAAGCCCAACTCAACTCAATCTTCATCCTTCAATAAAACTTGATTAAAAAAAGACACCTCAATCTTTATCCCAGCCGCAGCCCAGCATGGTCCCATTCCAGCCTTTGCGCCTCCCGGCAAGACCCCACCAGCAAAAGGTATCGGACTCCCCACATCTGGCAGGACTGCTCACCAGATGGAGCTCCTCAAATGTGGCTTCGTTTTCTTGGGTTTTGGGGGGTTCTTTGGCTGCCATTTAGGAGACTGGCACCTGCAAGGAAATCTGCATCTCCTTTCCTTCTAAGCCATCTTACAGGCGCCGGTTCTGCGCTCCCCAAGGTTGCGGCCGAGAGGCCAAGGCTGCTTCGCGCTCCACCCAGCAAATGCCCCCCCCCCCCCCAGTCTCCCTGCCTGGGATATAAACCCCTCTAACCTTGGCAGGAACAGCTCTCACTCTCTCAGGCTGTAGAGAAATTAAAGCACAAATGCTTCTATTTCTGAGAGAAACACTCACAAAAATGATTTGGTGACCCATTTCCGTGGCCAACCTTCATACCTTCAACGCCCTCTCATCCTGTGTCCTATGAAAAGTGTCACAATATCCTTTTATTTCCCAAGAAGACTCACAATGTCCAGTGCTGCATTTGTTTTCATTTTAAACTCTGATTCAAGTTTTTACCCAATAAAATATACATCACACCAAATGAAAAATCTTTATTAAATTAATAAGAAAAAAAAAGTTTCCCAAACTACTCTGCATGCCACGATTTCCTTACAGCCAGAGAAGAAGCAACAAAAAAAGAACCCTAACTTCTTATATATAAGCACCCACGGAGCCACATTGCTCAAGTGACAGAGATGGGAGACGCTCCCAGCCCTGAGCTCTTGCTGAGCTCAGCTGCCCCTCAAGTGCCAGCGGGCCCCAGCCGGGTCTAAACCCACCATCCAGAGGTTCTGCTCCAGCATCTCCCAGGCAAGAGGCTCCACCAAGCTGGTCAATTCTTCTTGGCCAGCTGGATGAAGCCGAAAGAGCCTCCTGAGGTCCGAGGAGAGGGGGCTCAGGGCAGAGAGTGGGAAGGGGCCGTCAGGGATGGCAAGGCAGGTGGGCCAAGGAGGTGCTCTCGGAGCAGGAGCCGATAGGAGCCAACCAGGTCCCAAGTCAAGCACAAGACTAAACTTCTTCCCTCTTGACTCTGCCCCTGCCATAGACTTCACTCTTGGGAAAGGCACCCCTGTGGGTGAGACTCACATCGCTGGATTGCCCAGATTCCCACACCCTGACGGTGCACCAGCCTGGCTTCACCGCAGTTCTCCCTCCATGTGACCCCAGGAAACAGCCTTGGTTGAGTCACTCCTTCCAGGCATGACATCCTTCAGGAGGTTTTCTCCCAGGGGAAAAGAAAGACCAGCCAGCCGCCTCTGTCCAGGGGAGAAGGGGAGACCCTCCACCAGTAGAACCAAGATGGCCAACTTTTGACTTGCCTCTGCTCTTGTGTGGGTAACACTCCCTCACACACAATATGCTGTTGAGTTGTTTTCATGGTGACACGGTGAGAACATCTCCTTAATGCCGGGGTCAAGCTCTTCCTAAAGAACCATCAGATCTATAGAGTGGCTAACCCAGAAGCTGATAGATCAGCTTGCCAGGAAGGAAGAGATGCAACTATTTTCAGCACGAATCCTAAACTGTTTTCTTCCTCCGCCATTTCTCTTGAAAAAGACACAGAAGGGTAGATTCCCCATCAGGGAGAAAGATTTCCCTCTTCTTGGGGCCCTCAGGGAAGAGGAAGCCAGCCGGCCACTAAGCCCCATGACTCTTGGCAGGCACCCCCTCAGCCTCAGCCGTCTTTGGAAGGTGATTGGGAGGCAGAGCTGTCCATCACACAACATGGGGCAGGGAAAGGGAGAGGCGGGATGCCCTGCTGAAGCTCAAGGCCAGTCCGGCAGTTGGGTCACTGCAAGACAGCCAACCCATCCAAGGCTGCCTGGCCCTCCAGGGCTGACCCTCAGCCTCCTCCCACCGATTCCTTTTTCCCACCAAATGAGGAAGAGCCAAGGTCTTCAAAGCTTTTGAGCAATGGCACACAACCCCCCACCCCCACTCCCAGTCACACAGCTCCCAGCCTTGCTAGACTGTCTTCCTTTCTGGCCTGTTAGCCCCCTGCCCATCAGCTCCCCCGCCCCAAGAATAAGGGCAGGCTCTGTCTATGGAGATTCTCAGTCATCCAGGTCAGGGTTGTCCCAAAGATGCTTTTTTCAAGAGGCAACTGGACTTCGTTTTTCTCTGAAGACGTTTCACTTCTAATCCAAGAAGCTTCTTCAGTGCTGAACAAACTGGTTGGATGAGAAGCGAAACCTTTTCAAAGAAAAACAAAGTCTAGTTGCCTCTTGAAAAAAGCACTTTTGGGCAAAGCCAGGCTCTGTCCATGCTGCCCATAAGGGGAGGTCTCCATCCGGCTGCTGCCCTGAATCCATGGGCATCCAAAGGCTGGCGATGGCTCTAGAAGACAGAGGCCCCTGGGCAGAGCCAGCCAGCCATCCTGGATCAGGAGACAAGGTGTGGTTATGACCTGCAACCTCTTCTGAGCAGAGGTTGGCCTCAATTAATTTATTTAAAACATTTATACGGCCACCCATCTTCAACCAACTCTATATGGCTCAATCAAAAATTAAAAGACATATAAGATCCGATTAAAACTATAAAACTCAACTGGCTGAAGATTAAAAACTATAAAAACCTGGCACCAAAATCAGTTCTAATATGGCTTTCCATCTCTAGGTTTCCCTGAGAGTTTGAAGATCTCTGCTGCCATCACCACCTAGGATAACAGGCTGCCCCCCCACCCCCCCACCGGCCAGGCTTTGAGTTGCCTCTCTCACCCACCCATCTCAGCTCTCTATAAAGCCCCCATGGGGGAGCCTGCGTCTGAGAGGGGCTGGCCGGGACCCCGTCCTCCTACTCATATCCATGCCCCCCCCTTTAAAAGCACTTCATGATGGTCGGGGGGGGGGGGAATCAGCTGAAGGAAACTATTTTGTGATGAACACTGCTGGTAAAATAAGAGTCGGTATACAGAGTCATGAAACTGGGCTTGTTTTCCAGGGATCACTTTGCTTTTTGGACCCGGCCCACTGGGCCTCTTCCAACCCTTTGTGCAAGAGCCAATCCCCCCTCATCTATCAGTCCTAAAGAGGAACATCCTCCAGCTGAGCTAAGCTGAAGTCCCTTGTCCAACATGCTCCAGAAATCCCAGGAAGTGACCCTTGGGAGATCTTCTCCAAGAACTCGTTATTCATCTTTGCCTTTTTAATCCTTTTTAGTTTCGACTGGCTGGCCTAGCAAGAAGGCCTTCTCTGACGCCACCCCTGCATTGTGGGACATCCTGTCCTCAGAAGTGAGGAAAGCCCCCAGTCTCTTGGCCTTCTGCAAGGGGTCAAAACTCAGCTGTGTAGCCTTTTGTGGGGAGCCCACAGGGGCCCACATAATCATGAGGCTGGCTGACCCCAGGAGATCTCCTCCACCTGTACTAAGAACTGTTAATTCTTCACCTTTTGAAATTTTTATAAAGTTGTTTTATAATTTTAAAAGGTTTAATCCTAAATTATTCTGATTTTATTGTTTAATTTTTATTGATTCTATGGTACACCGCCCAGAGTCCCTCTCCGAGGAAGATGGTTAAGAAGTATGAAGTATAAATAAATAAAATATAAATAAATAAATCCTGCATTTTTAATTCAGCAGATCACAAGCCATCTCCTCTGGGGGGGAGGGGACAGGTTTATTTTCTGTCACTTTCATCCTTGATTAAGAGTATTTCATTTTTCTAATCACCTCATTGATTTGATTTTTATCCCACCTTTATTTCTTTTTAAGTAACTCAATAATACAGCTAACATACCTAATACTCCTTCCTCCTCCTGGTTTCCCCACAACCACAACTCTGTGAGGTGGTTTGGGCTGGGAGAGAATGACTGGTTCAGTCACCTAGCCAGCTTTCATGCCTAAGGCAGGACTGGTACTCCGGGTCTCCCGGTTTCCAGCTACGTCTGTTCTCACCCAGAGACCTCTAAAGCAGGGACCCTCTCTGGATTACCCCAGCCACCCGCCTTCCCTGTGTCCCCACGGGCCAAGGAACCTGGGCTTCTCAGCCCTTTGGGAAAACCCACCTGGCCTCTCTCTCAAGGGATCTGCAGAGCCAGCTGGGCCTCGAGAGTCTCCTGCACACAAATCTTTGGCAATGTACCATTGGACAATTATTCTGTGGCTTCCCCAAATAGATTCTCTCAAAGAATATCAAGCACATCCTTTGGGCTGCACTACAATTTAACAGGACCAGCAGATGCCAGGTGTCAGCAGCGAGAGAGGGCTGGGCTTTCACTGATTTGGGCCGTCTTGAGTGCGTCTTGACCTTCTTCCTTCTGAGAAGCCACACCGGGGAGAACAGGTCAGTTCAGGAGGGACAGAGGGGGAAACGGGGCAGTGTGTGTGTGTATGTGTGTGTTTGCACCCTACAAGAGACTCCTAACCCATGTGGTGAACCAGAGAGCAATGTGGGGCTGTGACTGTTAGAACCACGAGTTTCAGTCTAGCTGATCAACTTCCTTCTTGCCCAGGGAGAGAGAGAAGTGAAACCAACAGATGGAGAGAGGCTGGAGCAAGGAAAAACAAAATTGACCCCTCAATTTTGTGGGTTGGGCTATTCCGTGCCACCAAAGGGTGGGGTCCAGCCTGGGGGGAAGGGGTGCCTCCTGAGAGTTTTAACAGCCACCCTGTGGTGCAAAGGGCCCCTGCCCCCAATCCCTCTGGGGTGTCTTGCCTGAGTCCCAGGATCGTGTCCCTTGAGCAAGTGGTCACTCAGCTGGGCTGACTTCAGCAAACGGAAGGTGTGGGAGGGCCGGGCCTTCGCAGGAAATCCTGGCAGCACAAAGAACCAGGACTGAAGACTCTTTGAGTAGGTCTTCTGCTCTCTGAAGAAAGGAGGCCCACTTGCGGGGGAGGGGAGTTAAAGAGCCCTTCCTCTTCCTCCTCCTCCTCCTGCACCAGTAACATGCCACAAACCACCTCAGCACACAACGATGACCGTCCTGGGCAGTGAGTTGCAACAGGTTTGCTATAGGATCTGGCAGGGGAAATCTGCCAGATCCGCAGATCTCTAAAAAATAATTGCACAGAAGTCAGCAACTTTTTAAAGCCCCAGACCTCCTGGGCAATATGTTATCGGGAGATCACCAAAAGGTCAGCAGGTACTCTGGAGGGATGTTTCAGGGAAGAAAGCCCAGACCTAAACAGGGCTTGAAGCCAATCGCACTTAGAAGCAGATTGTCTGCAAAACTGTCCCAGTTCTCCCCCAGCTGTCCGTACCAAGAGACAGAGAAGGAATGAGTTAACAAAATAAGAGATGGAAGGGACCTTGGAGGACTACTGGTACAACTCAAGCAGGAAACCCTGTAGAAATGGCTGTCTCCTTAAAAAGCACCCACAACTTCTGGAAGCAAGGCATTCCACGGATTAATTGTTCTCACTGTCAGGAAATTCCTTAATTCTAAATTGCTTCTCTCCTTGATAAGGTTCCATCCAATGCTGCTTCTCCTGCCTTCTGGTGCTTTGAAGGTGGACCCCCTCTTCTCTGTGGCAGCCCCTCAACTCTTGGAAGACTGTGATCATGTCATGTTTGTTTTAGGGCACTCTCCAACCACAAGACTTTAAAAAAACCTTCTGGGTGATGCTTTTTCCTCTGAGAGGAAGGTTCAAGACTTTTGGGAGACAGACATGGAGACCTGAAGATGGCTCTGCAAAAGCGAATGACTACGGAAACTGTGAGCAGACCATTCCGTGGAACCTCTCTGGATAAGGACAGGTTAGGAGATCACCTACATGTGCTCTAGATAGCAGCTCCTCACAGGAGACTACAGGACAGCGGCTTTTCATAAATTTGAGCACTGGAAGATAATGGAATCAGCCATCTTGTTTGCAATCACAGCAGACTCTTAATGGACACTAAGTTCACAAACCTCAGATTCTAATCACTTTCCAAAATTTCCCTATTAACTATTCTAAAGCTATTAGAGACATTGAGAACAGCAGGCTTGAAAAAAGTCCATAGGATGATTTTATCTTCAAATCTGAACAAAAGAAAAATTAATTACAAACTGAAGAATTTGAAATAAACAAAAACTAAATAAGATTTTAATATAATAAAATTATAAATGGATGAGTTCAGGTAAATTTGGAACATTAATTTTTACTATGAGATTTTGGAATTACAGACTTGATTTAGTTATCCTGGCAATTACAAGTTATAACAAAAGATAAGTGAAGAGCCTTGGTAGTACAATGGTCTAAGGCACCTTGTATTAAGCTGGTTATTAAGACCAGCTGCCTGCAATTACTGCAGGTTCGAATCTCGCCAAGGCTCAAGGTTGACTCAGCCTTCCATCCTTTCTAAGGTAGGTAAATTGAGGACCCAGTTGTGGGGGCAATAAGCTGACTTTATATAAATATACAAAAGGATGAAGGCTATTGCTGAGCACATTGTAAGCCGCCCTGAATCTCCGGAGAAGGGCGGCATATAAATCAATTTTTTTTTTAAAAAAGTGATGATTTTAGAAAATGGACACTAGAGGGACAAAAGATTTTAAGCAGAAGAAAAAGCCTGATGTCAGTTAATTCTGGGATTTACAAAATGATACAAAATGCCATAACATTGGAAATACTAGAAGAGAGCTTTGTAGAATGGAGCCAGTAACTACAGCTTTAACCCTACCAGTAACCACACCTGCTTCTATGCCTAAAAGGTGTTGATGAAGGAATGACAGAATAAATATGTCAGATAAATGACAGATAAAATCTGCAGAACAGATTTTATCTGAAAAGGTAAAGTATAGAATGTGGAACTACAAATGACAGGCTAAGAGAATGATTTGGAAAAGGATGCTTTACTAGTTATCAGAAAAAAGGGGGGCTAGCTGGCTGAAGTTTTAAAAATTAAAAGGAAAATATAAACAATAAAGAGAATGTCTTACTAAATGTTTTCTTATTGAATTTACAAGAGAGGCATGTTAAAGCCTTGAAGGAATCTAAGCAACGGTATAAATAAATGAAGAGAAATAAAATCCTATAACAATATGACATTTGATTAATGATTTTAGACTGTAAAAGGAATATAAAGTTGGTTTATTTGATCAAGGTTAAAATAAGACATATTGTTGTAATCTTCTAGCAACCTTTTATAGACCTTTTGCTGACATCAAAATTGAAAAGTTAATATTTTATGGATTCGCTTATAGATAAAAGACAGGATGTGGCTTGAAGTGATATCTGTTTAACCTTTTAGGGGGTGAAGTATTATTAAATTTGTTTATACTTGCAGTGAAGGTTGGAAGTCACTTCTTTATTTATTATTTTTTTCTTTATTATTTTTTTCCTTTTTCCTTTTTTTTTCTTTTCTTGCACTTTTTATTCTTTCCACATTCTCTTCCCTTTCTCTAAATTAAATCTGTATTAGTTTTTACTACTGTGCTTAAAATTCTTAATAAAAGTATATTTGAGAAGGAATATTCAAGATAGTCAGTGAAGACTAGGCTTTTGCTCTCAGATGCAAATAACATTTATACTGATTTTAGTTTTAGTTAGGAAAATATTTGCAGCTCAGGGTTGAAATGAGGGGTTCTTGGTGCTCTCTGGGCTTGGCTGTTCTCTTGCAAACGTTTCATGACTCGAACTAGTTAACATCATCAGTGCTAGACAGGGCCGGATTTAGATGAAAAGAGGCCCTAGGCTATTTCACTTATGAGGCCCTTTCACCTATAGTGAAAGTGTAATTTTAATTTTGCTAACAATTTGAATGTAGGCCCCTCTTGATCTTGAGGCCCTAGGCTGAAGCCTAGTTAGCCTATAGGAAAATCCGGCCCTGGTGCTAGAGCATATTATTATTCATTAAACTCCTCAATCCCACATGTTTTAAAATTTTGCATATTGATTCTACACCGTATCCCCTGCAATTATTTTATTTATGGCATCTGTATCACCATTTGATAAAGATCAAGGTTGCATACAGCGAAATTAAAAAGAAAATAAATCCCCAAACCACATAAACATGTACGTAAAACCAAAAAAGCAATGAAATATCACCATCTTTAAAAGCTGGCTCTGTGTGTGTGTGTGTGTGTGTGTGTGTGCACTCAGGGGCTCCTGTCCTTTTCCTGTGCTTTGTACATCCTGAAGAACAGAACATCTACAAGCTAAGAAATATGGAAACCCAGTTCAAGGAACCCCCCACGTTCACAGGAAGAGGAATTCAAGGGGTCTGTGAGCTCCATCTATGAGATCCAAGGTTCTCGGCTCGTGGTCCCATCCTCAGAAGCAGTTCTAACACTCCACAACCGCTCACAAGACCCACTTCAAAGACAAACCAGGAGCAGGCATGCAATGGGTGCTGGCAAACTGGAAACTTCGGGAGGGATTTCTGTTCCCGTGCTTTATCTCCACAAATAGAGCCTTGATGGTACAGTGGTTTAATGCACCCTGTTATTAACACAGCTGCCTGCAATTTCTGCTGGTTCGAATCTCTCCAAGGCTCAAGGTTGACTCAGCCTTCCATCCTTTCTAAGGTAGGTGAAATGAGGACCCAGTTTGTGGGGGCAATAAGCTGACTTTGTATAAAATATACAAAAGAATGAAGGCTATTGCTTAACGCATTGTAAGCCGCCCTGAGTCTCCGGAGAAGGGCGGCATATAAATCAATTTTTTTTTTTAAAAAAAAATAGAGTTTTTCTCCTTCTTCTGAAAAATAAGGATGCCACTACTCAACTTATGACCACAACTGAGACCAAAATCTCTGTTGTTAAGCAAGGCAGTTATTGAGTTGTATCCGATTTTTATGACCTTTTTTGCCATGGTTGTTAAGTGAATTGCCGCAACTATTAAGAGAATTAGACAGTGCTTGAGCAAATCCAGCTTCCCCGCCTGACTCTGCTTGTCAGAAGACACCGAGAATCTCTCAAATGGCTCTCAGGTGACCCTAAGATGGCGCAACCATCCGAAATACATGCCAGCTGCCAAGCTGCCAAATTTTGATCGTGTAATAGTGAAGATGTTGTGACAGTTGTAAGTGCAAGGATCGGTTGTAAGTCACTTTTTTCAGTGACGTTGTAACTTCAAATGATCATTAAATAAATGGTTGTAAGTTGAGGACTACCTGTAATCCAATGAAAGGCCATTGGCTGCTTCACTTAAAACATAGATCTTGAAAAATTGAACTCAGAAGGACACTAAAAACTCAACACACTTTTCCCTGAAAGGCCCGTCCCTCCCGCCTGCAGATCTCAGCCCAACTGAAGTTGAAAGTGTCAAGCGCTTGCCTGCCCCTGGGCAGCTGAGTTTCGGGGGCCCCACTGAGGTTGGGGTTCAGCCATGAGTCCACCTTTCAATCGTGGGTGTCTTCAGGAAAGACAAATGAGTCGAAGCGGCAGACGCTCTCTTGTGATGGAAGCCCCGCCCCTTTGCGTAACAATAAAGCTGTGTGAAAAGGGGCAGGACTTCCGCTGCATGGCTGTGGCCACCATCCTGGCCATTTTGACCCATCCCTGCTTCAAATCACACCTGCCCAACAAGGCAAATTCTGCAAACAGAGGGGCGGGAAGGGAGCTAAGAGGTCATCCAGTCTAACCCCCTGTACACAGTCCAGGATTCACCACAACAGAAAATTTTATAGCCTTTGCTTGAAAACTCCAGGGAAGGGGAGGATTCTGCCTGGGACTACACTAACCCTAATCCTAACCCCTTCAGAGTTCGCCTCCATTGCCTTCGTCACAAAAGTCAAAGCCATCTCTGTGGGTCAAATGCTCCTGGACAGCATTGGCAGAGGGGT
The DNA here is from genome assembly GCA_022577455.1 of Arizona elegans. Lineage (NCBI taxonomy): Eukaryota > Metazoa > Chordata > Lepidosauria > Squamata > Colubridae > Arizona > Arizona elegans. The sequence continues at coordinate 5,475,909 of JAKOOJ010000027.1, forward strand.
TGGGAGAGGGAGGACCACGAGGGGGGTGGGTGGGCTGGAAGCCTTTGAGAGAGAGAACCAAGAGTGACACAGAACTGCAATATTCAATTTGCCTTGAGAACTCTCAGCTCCAAAGGATAAAAAAAAGGGAAGTCTGGCAGGGAATTTTCCCACCTGGAACAGGAAGCGAGGCTCTAGGGGGCAGGCTTTCAGCAAAGGCCCCGCCTCTCTCAAGGTGGGAGAGATTGAGCCCCTCCCCACTCCATCTCATTCACGACCTACTTACTGGCGAGTCAGCCAAAGCATTAATGATTGAAGAGCCTCTGGCTAATTGCTGGCTGGGAGAGGCTGCTGGGTTACATAATCTGACTTTTTCTGCCAGCCGCTGGCACCTCTGTGGGGACTGGCAGCCTCTGGCCGCTGCTCCAGGGCTGGCTTTACAGATGGCTGCCAAGTGCGGTGGGGAGGCGGAGGTGTCATTTCTCACATTGCACTCAGGAAACCTTCCCCTCCCCTCCCCTCCCCACCCCACGCATGTGCATAGCCCGTGAAGGTCCAAGGGCCTGGGGAGAGGGGGCAGACCAAAAGCACCCCTTGCTCAGAGCAAGATGGATTGAGGAAGGTCCGAGGTCGACCCCCGATGTACCTTCAGACCCTCTGCCCTTTTCTTTTTAATCATCGGGGCAGATTTAGAGATCTTCTCAGAAAGTGCCCGTTTATCTTGAAAAGTGTTCCCTAAGGCATGAAGCAAGCTGGGAAGAGGAGCCCTGGCAGAACGTGCAGCTTGGATTGCTTGGAAGATGGCCAGGAAATTGGAGTCCCAAAGCAGCAGTGATGGCGGCAGCACCAGCAGCCCGTATTTGGGCAAGATGACCTTAGTTTGCAATGGCTTCATTCCCCGCCCCCCAGTCTGGTCAGCTACTGCTGTTCAAAAGGGACCTGCGGTGGGGAGCTGCCTGCTGCTGCTGCAGCCAAGGGGGGACCAGCAGAAGCACCTTCCCGCGCTCGGCCAGATGTGCAGCCGCTTCCCTGTGAATCAGCAACCTGTGAGAAACACACCACCAACGCGCCACATGCAAGGTGGAATGACAGCCTGCCAACCTTCCCATGGCAACCAAGCGCATGTGCACACACAAACACACACACACTTTCCTGGCCCACAAAGGTTGCAGCAAGAGCGCTGACAAGCAAACCACAACTGGCAGCACGTTGCAAGGTGTGCAAGGCCCCCTGCCAGAGGCAAAGGAGCTCACACATGTGCAAGCTCTCTCGGCAGTCTGGAAGAATGGGGAGTATTGCAGGGAGGGGGCAGGGGAAGACATGGGGGGGGCAGAGACACCCACCACCTGTAGGAAGAAGAGGTGGTGGGTGTCTTCCTGCCTATTTGCCCCCCACCCCCAGGGACTCTGCAAAAGATCTTCCAAGATTCCAGGCAAGATTTCAGCCTACCCAAGTAGGATCATGGAAACCGTTGGGGGTGAGATCACTGCAAATCTCACAAGATGCCATCCCATGGTTATAAATACTGTGAGATTTCTTTTTAACATACCGAGCTTCACAAAACCTTCCTCCTCCTGATATGAAGCCTGTACCTGAGCATTTCAAGTAAGGGCTTCTTTTTCCAGCATGGGTCTAAATCTGTAGTCCCTGCCTCTTTTCCTTCTTCCCAGTTAGGGCTGCCTATTGGGATAAGACAGGACTGAATGCTGCTTAAGTGGCATCCTTTTTCATGCACTTCGAATGATCGAATTCTACCAGATTCAAGGTTGACTCAGCCTTCCATCCTTCTGAGGTCGGTAAAATGAGAACCCAGATTGTTGGGGGAAAATATGCTATAGAGAGGGCTGTAAAAGCATTGTGTATATACAGTATTGCTATTGCTATGCACTTAAAGGGCTGCATTTTCCAAAAAACAATAAAAACTGGCATTATGGAATAAATAGCCCATACAATGCAATACAGAATTAGGGTCGAAATCTAAATGTGACTGGGAGTTATTGGCTTGCATCCTTCCATTGGCCTCCCAAAGAATCGGTTCGTGATTTCACTGTCTTCAGCTTCTTATTTTGCCTATTGGGAAGCTCTTCTGAAGCCCTTGGCAAAATCAGTGCTGCTCCATCTCAATCAGCCTAGTTCTGCTCTTTAGTTCTAGCCCAGATATATTTAGTTAGGAGTCTTAGACTTTGTACAAATATTGAGCTCAGCAGCTCTAACATGTCATGAATCTTGACCTGACCATACTTAAAAACCTGACCTACCGTGGAGGAAAGGCATCCACTGAGTACAAAGGGACTGGAAATAAAGGCAATTCTAGCTGTATAAAAGCCTGACTCTCTTATGCCTTGGCCAAATCTCACCGGAGACCCTTGCTGTTCCCCACCACCACGCACAGAAGAGATTATTAATGAACTAGGTTATGTTCACAAGAGGTTGATGAGAAAAAGTGGAAAGAGAAACTTAATCAATTTGGCAGATAGAGACAGAAATTATTTATTTTGCATTTGCTCCAAATCAGCATTTTTCAGCCACTTTAAGATGCATGGACTTCAACTCCCAGAATTCCCCAGCCAGCATAGCTGGGAGTTGAAGTCCATAATTCTTAACGTTGCCACAATTGAGAAGCGCTACTCTACATGGTAGAAACTGACCCAACAGAGCTGAATGACGGAAAAAGAATCTGAATTAAAAGAACTTCCTTATAGGCAAACTAATCAGCGGTGGAGCAAACTGCCTCTGAATGTGTCAGAAGCTTCCATGAAGATTTCATGGTGATGCACAATCATCGTCACCCATCCAGAAGCTGTGGAGCAGATTTCGTGCCTCAGCAGGCCAGGGGCTGGCTGACCTTTGGATCCCCGCTCGCTTGGCAAGACAGCCAAGGCAGCGTCCTTCTGGATCTCGGTTGAAAGCTTTGATCCTGTCGGTTCAATACTCGCCAAATTGAAAGTCCGATCAAAGTGGTTGTTTATGCTACCAGATGATGAAATCGCAAAAGAGGCATAGGACCGGGGGGGGGGGGGGGGAGAGAAGAGTCTGCTGGGGCGGAGCTGATGAGTCACCCCAAAAGAGGTGAGAAGTTCTGAGAACAAAAGGCAACCCATGGAAGAGGCATCAGCATGGAGGAAGCAAGGATGCCAGGGGGAAAGGGGTCCCTGGGTCACCCAAGTCCAGCTCACGAATATCACACTAACCTGGGAAGACACATTCCCCAAGTGAGCTCTGGCTAAGCAAAAGAGAGTAATTGCAATCTACACTATTTTGCTCTTCTATAGAGAGGCCTGTAAAGCCCTGTGAAGCGATATATAAGTCTAAATGCTATTGCTACGCTTTGCTATTCTGCCTGTAATTACACATCTTTACTCCCTCAATGTCCAGACGGCCATGGGAGAAAACATTTATTGGTGTTGGTAGCCTCTTCCTTCCATACATGGGAATAATAGCAGCTATGCACATTGAAGGTGCCACTCCCTGTCCCCTCCCATGAAGAAGCCAGGAGAGGTTGAGGAGGGACCACCAGGGGGGCTCAGACTGGCACATGCTTCTGAGTGAGGGACACCTCTATGTGCTTCCGGGTCAAAGGTCTGATTTCAGAAAACAAAGAAAATGGACTTTTGGAAGCTAGCAGAAACTTATTTCTGCTTTGACAAACGGGAGGAGGAAGGGGCTCTCCTCTCAACAGCCCTCACACCAGGTCCCCAAAGCCTTTGCAGCAGCAGACATAGAAATGGACAGGAGATTAGCAACCTTCTTTCTTCGGAGGGTAAAGCGTACAAGGAACAGTTGCAGGAACTGGGAATGTCTAGTCTAATGAAGGAAAGAACTGGGCTCCCATGAACAATTAATCAGTGGAATGACCTGCCTCCAGAAGTTGTGTGTGCTCCATCCCTTGTGGTTTTAAAGAAGAGTTTGGACAGCTGTTTGTCCAAAATGGTGTAGGGTTCCCTGCCTTGAGCAGAGGATTGGACTAGAAGACCTCCAGGGTCCCTTCCAACTCTGATAGGCTGTTATTCTACTTGGATGCGGACTACGTAGACATGGGAAGGGAAGGAGTTGCGTTCACTGCTCACTCCGTCCCATGACTCTCCTCTTCCAAATGTTCAAGTGATGAGGAGCTCCAACCAGGGGAAGCCAAACAGCCAAACAGACGCAAATGTGAGAGGCAGAACCACATTGCTGGCCATCTTGTCAGCACTTTGGTTTCTTGCAGGGGTGAAATCCAAAATTTTTCCCTACCAGTTCTGTGGGCGTGGCTTGGTGGGCGTGGCAGGGGAAGGATACTGCAAAATCTCCATTCTCACCCACTCTGGGGCCAGCTAGAGGTGGCATTTACCGGTTCTCCGAACTACTCAAAATTTCTACTACTGGTTCTCCAGAACCTGTTAGAACCTGCTGGATTTCACCCCTGGTTTCTTGCCTGTCAGGCTGTTGCTCCAGGCAGCCATCTTGAGGAAGAGTTATGGTTGGTCCAAGGAATTGCACCAATTTTTTTTATTATTTTTTTAAATTTGATTTATATGCCACCCTTCTCCGGAGACTCAGGGCAGCTTACAATGCGTTAAGCAATAGCCTTCATACTTTTGTATATTTTTATACAAAGTCAGCTTATTGCCCCCACAAACTGGGTCCTCATTTCACCTACCTTAGAAAGGTTGGAAGGCTGAGTCAACCTTGAGCCTTGGAGAGATTCGAACCAGCAGTAAATTGCAGGCAGCTGTGTTAATAACAGGGTGTGTAGACCACTGTACTATCAAGGCTCTTTAACCAGAACAGCGTGGCTGAGGCACCCTTTATGCTATTCCTAGCATAGGACCAACAAATGGCCCTAAAAATGGTCAAAATGCCATTTCTATGGTTTTCCCCCGCTCTTGATGAGGCATTTTGGACATGACTTAGCTGAAGCCCAATCCAACCAACCCCAGGAATTGACAAATGCATGTTCACATGCGGGACGGAAGCCAGTAAACCTGGGTCCCCAACAGTTTTCTGAGACGCCCCAACGCCCACCCCCTTGTTCCCCCAAAAGGCAAAAGGCAAATTCTGTTGCTGGGGTCCACAGCCACCATCAGGAATAAAGAGTGGCCGCAGCCTTTCGCGATGCTCACTGGGGTCGTGGCCAGCTTGAAAGGCCATATTTTTCCCACAGCCTCCTTCCTAGAATAAGCCTTGGCTTCCGGCCACCCAGGGCTGGCCAAGGCTCCCTGTTTGTAGACAGGGAAAGTAAAACTTTCCCAGCAGGGACCAGCGATCCGCCAGCGAAGGCTCTGCTCACCTGCCTGCCCAGCAAAGGCCAGCCGTTCTGAGAAAAACCGCCCAGGAGCTCAGCACAGACCCACCATCTGTCATCGCAATAAATGAGCCCTCTTGACTCTCTCTCTCTCTTGTAAAAGGTGGAGCAATTCACCTTTTAGCCTCACTCCAGAAGAGAGAAGGGGGCCTCCATGAAAATGGCCTTAGGGAAGGCTTCCCTGGAGCCCTTAGGGAGAGGTTGGATGGGCCTCAGGGCTTGCTTCTGTATTTCCTGGGGCTGCTGTGAGTGGAGGAGTCCAGCGTGGGTTGAGGATTGACTGGATCAGCTCCAAGATGAAGATCTAGTCCAACGAGATGGACTAGACCAAGAATCCACTCTAACTCCACAGGAAGGCTAAAGCTATCTTCATTGAGATTGGCTGTAAGAACAGAATCTTGCAAGTCTACTTGTGTTGAACCTTCTAATACTTCAATGAACTAGTGGGGTCTCTCTCTCTCTCTTGTGGACTTCAGATTGTGTCCCACCCCTTGTCAGTTTGGTAATGGAGCTCCCACAGCTCTTATCAAGGTCATCCTCCTCCTTACTCTACAACATCTTCCAACCCTCACCATCTATGATTTCACCATGGTTTTTAAACGACCTTCCAACTTGCCAATGGCAACAAAGGTTGGATTCACACATCACACTAAGTCAACCCAAACAAATCACATTGTGACCGAGTGCTCTTCACAAACCATGCCAATAATGGATTAGAAAGTAAGACCCTTCTCCACTCTCCTATAAAAAAGGGCTTCCAAGGAAACTGCAGTTTATTAAAAACTAGTCCTCAGAAAGGAAAGAAATCTTTGCTCAGGGAAGCCCTGAGGGCAGCTGCAAGGCTGCAAAATTCCAATGGGAGTGGGGGGAGAGGGGGGGAGGACTGCCAGCAGGCCAGGTTCTCAGAGAAGCTGAAGGTTCCCCCCCCCCCCCCGCCACATCCAGTATGGGAAACTGGAGGGCTCTATCCCTTGAGGAATTCAGTCCAGCTGGCAGCTCTCCACCCAAGGCCCCACCACCGACTGCCACCCCCTCCGGTGACGTTCAGACTGGCACTGCCTCAGCCTTGCTGGGTGAAGCGATTAGCTAATTTTATTACTACTCCTCATGAGGGCTGCAACGAGATAAAGAGCCAGGCGGAGCTGAGCAGCCCCTCTTAGGCTGAGGACCAAGTAGGGGCATGTCTGGTAGTCTTGAGGGCTCTGTGGAATCTCCAGGTCCAGACCCTCTGGGCTGGGGCAGGGGGGGCACCTGACCCTCTGGGGGCCTCCCAATGGCTGCTCTCCATAGCCAAAGGCTCCTTCTGTGCTTCATGTGGTCAAGGAGCAGCAGGCAGGAGCTGAAGGTAAATAACAGACTTCAGTTTCAGCTTAGGAGGAAACCTGCTCTCCACAGGGTGGTGAGCAGATATGGTTGAGCTTAAAGTTCCTACAGCCCTAATCCACATCATTGTTTTCCCAGGCTTTGTGATGGCCCAGCCATCTTCAGCACTTGTGATGTGAGCCAGCAGCTCTCATCCTCCACTTCAGCCAGATGCTTCATTTGAACTAAAACTTATCAGCTAACCTGAAAGGATCAGCGAGTGACCACCTTATGTAGGACAATCTGTAGGAGAGCTCCTGAGTGCAGCTGCTCTCTTCCCTGGGTGAGCATTCAAGAAATGGGAAAGGAAGGGAGGGAGGGATTCCTTTGGATCATGTGCTCCCCCCCCCCCCGATTACAGGAAGCCATTTAGTGACCATTCAGTTACTTTGGCACTGAACAAAGGGACTTACAACAGCCCCCCCCCCCCCCCGAGTTATGACCCATTGCAGGGCCTCTGCAATCATGTGATCTTTACAACCACATCACATAGTGATGTAAATTCCGGTCCATCTTTTAGTCATAAGCCAAGGACCCCCTGTACTGCAGCAGAGAATTTGTCCCATTGCAAAATGTTAGATCAAGGGGCACCACAGTATTACCCAGTATTATCCTTTTTGTATTTAACTCACAAAGTAATAATTCCTACCTGAAGTGGAAAGCAACATTCCAGATCTTTGAGCAGTGATAGATGATTTTCTGTCCCTTCTAGAATATTAGTCCATTCCCTGAAACAAAAACCTTGGAGGCTGCTGTTCTGCACCCAACCTCACTAACTCTGTTCCTTGAACACCGCCCCCCCCCAGAGTAATGGACACCAGCGAAGGATTAAGGGGTATCGTGTAAAAAGAAGAACAGGCACCCATTTCCAGGCAACCTTTCCCCCCACAGCAGGCCAGATGCAGAAACAGCTGTGTCCTATCACAACTCTTGCTCCACCTACTTAGGTGGCCTTTTTGTTATTCCCAAGGAGCACAACAACCTACAAACTAAGCTGCCTGCTTAACAACTGCCTCCTGGCTCCTTGCCCCTGGCAGTTGATGCGGCTGCCTCTGGAGGTCTTTGCCAATATTGACTGCTAAGAGGCAATCGGGAAACACTTTTCAGAAAACTCTCTGAACTCTGATCTTGGGACATTCAACACGCTGTGTGATTTGAATCTACCTACATCACATGGGCTTTCACACAACCATTGCAACCCTCAACCCTTTAGTTGCTTTCTCTGCTTCCACAAGATCCTTTGGGTCAGTCAGAAGAAATCACAATGACCTCCAACGTGGGCGCCCTACAGATTTAATGTACTTATGCTACCTGCAATTTTATTTTCCATATCTTTCTTAAAGTATAGTCGAAACCACCAGTCTCGTTTCCATTTACTTAGCCTCTGAAAGCGAATTGATGTCAACAGCTACACATAACCCAAGGCCCATTTCCTATATTTCAGCAGCTACCAGTCCTTTGGTAAGGCAGCCCACTTCAAGCCCCCCGCCCTCCCCGAAAACAGGTGCCACCAAGAGTGAAAGCAGGAAACATCTGCCTTTACAAACAAATCCAGCTGGAGACAATCCAGCTGTTAGGTAGTGACGCAGATAGGTGCAGAAATAATACTCTCAAAAGGAGTTTATTTTTTCCTATCATCAAATCAGGACCCAGAGCAGGCAGTTCTTCTCTCAAGAACTGCCGTACCACCAAGTAACAAAACAAAAATCCTACAAAAGTCAGATGCAAAATGCAAAGAATCAAAGATTTGGATCTCAATAAACAATTGGCAATAGAGTGCCAAAGGCAGAACCATCTTACCTGAAAAAGAAGCTGTGGCATCAGATGAGCTGCTCAAGGAGGAAACCAGAAGAAAGCCCCCTCTCACAAGTTAGCCCGATGAGACTTCAGAAATGAAGTGGGATGCAGCCCCTCCCTCACATCCCTATGAAAGCTTCAAAAATGGAGAGGGGAAACAGAAGTATATTGGAAGCAGGAAATGTGGCTTTTGGACAAGCTGATTTCACAGGTAACTTCCAGAGACACTGAAGAAGAAGAGAATTACATCCTGAAGCTTGGGGAAAGGCCTGGAAAAGCCGAGTCCCTCCTTGATAAAGAGACAACCAATAAATGGGTTTGAAGACATTCAGTTCCCATCAGCTGGTTAAGCCATCAACCCAGGAGAGAGCGGCTGTACTCACCAAGGGTTCCTCAGTGCTTCCATGTGCTGCAAGACTTACTCTAGGTCAGGGGTGTCCAACCTCAGTAACTTTTAAGACCTGTGAACTTCAACTCCCAGAATTCCTCAGCCAGCTCTGCAAAGCTTTGCTGGCTGGGGAATTCTGGGAATTGAAGTTCACAAGTTTTAAAGCTGCCAAGGTTGGATACCCTGGTCCAAGTCTTCTACTGTTCTTCACACTGAAAAATAAGGAATTATTTGGTGAACGGATAAGAGGTAGCTGGCCTCTCTCAAAAGCCCGTGAACGATTTGTCAGGGAAAGAACTGCCCATCTTCACTTTGAATTTTGATTTATGTGAAACCTGGGGACAACGTAGGAATATACAGGTAATCCTCAACTTACGGCCACAACTGAACCCAAAATTTATGTTGCCAAGTGAGAAATTTGTTAATTTTTGCCCCATTTTACGACCTTTCTTGCCACATTTGTTAAGTCAATCACTGCAGTTGTTTAATTAGTAACACGATTATTAAGCGAATCTGGCTTCCCCGTTGACTTTGATTGTCAGAAGGTTGCAAAAGGTGATCACATGACACTGTGACCATCATAAATATGAGTCAGTTGCCAAGCGGCTGAATTTTGATCATGTGACCATGGGGATGTTGCAATGGTCCTAAGTGTGAGAAATGGTTGTAAGAAACCTTTTTCAGTGCTGTTGTAATTTCAAACTCTCACTAAATTAACTGCTGTAAGTTGAGGATTACCTGTAAGGTCTTCGTTCTGCAAAATTAAATTAAAGATTTAATTTTTACATTGACCAGAGATTTGCTGCCTTTCTGTTTCTGGAAATTCTGGAAGGTTCAAGTCTTCCCCTCTTGCTCAAATTTGCTTCTCCTTGGGAATCCATTTCTTCTTGGGGAGGGGCTGAGCTCCCTTTGGATCATCCCTGCAGCTGTTGATCCAGCAACAAGTACAGGAGGAGGATCAGCCGTCTGGACACTCCCAGGAGCAGCAGAACCTGCTCCTCAGTGCTACCAGATCAGCTCTCCACACTAATGGCACATCCAGACACCTATTGATTCCGACAGAAGGGGAAACACCAGCTTTCGTTATCCCTTCAAGAACAGAAGCTGGAACTGCACAAACCACAACCACGAGCTCAAAGCTAGAGCTGGATTCCAAGGGTGCCCCAAGGGGCACGTTCTGCCCAGCAAGATCTCACTCAGTGCCTGCCAGGCGCCATATCCCACCTGATTTTCTAGAAGGATACACCTGTTCCTGAGGAACAAAAACCATCAGAGGGGAGGGGCTGTATTTCAAAAATATTCCCACATATCCAAGAGAACTTCTGTATTGGAGGAGAAACAACTAAAAGCAATACAGCTGCATGGCTCCTCCAGACAAGGAGAAGATGTGGATGAAGTCTTCAAAAGCAAATTGCAGATCTTTCAAATAAACCTGAGGTTCTACTCATGGAGACATCACCTGGCCTCCAGAAGTTGTGGCACTCCAACATTGGAGATTTTTAAGAAGAGATTGGACAACCATATGTCTCCTTGAGCAGGGCTTTGGACTAGAAGACCTCTAAGATCCCTTCCCGCTCTGTTATTCTGTTAAAGAAGCAAACTATCCCAAGATGGGCCTTCCAGGAAATTTCTGATTTATCTTGCTGATTACTTCCTCCTTTAGAAGGGAAGGAAGGCACAGGAGGAGAATCCAACCTTGACTTGACACTAATCAACTGAGAAGATATTGTTGAGGACAGAGAAGTAGCAAGAACTCTGGATGGAAAGGATCACAGGAGGCTGCTGTTCTTGATTTTAAGGGAAACTACAGCAGTCCTCATTCACTGACCAGAGTTATAGTTAGGGCAGTCATGGTGTCCCCATAGTTGTGTGATTGCAGTTTGGGTGCTTGGCAACCAGCTTGCAGTTAAGATGGCTGTAGTATCCCACAGTCACCATTTGCAACAACCTTCACTGGTGGCTTCCAACAAACCAAGTCAATGGGAAAACTGGCAGGTGGTGGCCAATGGCAGTTAAAGGACTGTGGGACGCTGTGGCCGCCTGGGACTTGCTTAACAATGGCAACTGCAACAACTGCAGTTGTAAAATGGCATTAACATGATATTGCACTACATCGCTTAGCGACAAGAGTCACCGTTTACCATAAGTAAGTGAGGACTATCTGTTTAGTCCAGCATATTTAAATACGTATTTTGGAATTCAAGGCAGGGGATTTAAGCACAGTAATAGAAAATAAGCTAATGGAGGAAGGAGCTCACACAATTGTGAGCAATTCCAACAATAAGGCAGAAAATGCCAAAAAATGCAACCCATTACCCAACAAGGCTTTCCCTGAGATTGGAGACGGCTGGGATTGTCCCATTCAACAAGCCTCCCCACCCCAAGTGCGAGGGTGGGCTCTCCATCTCAACAACTCCTCTTGATTCCCTGGGAGTCCCATTTCCTCCAGGACATTCCCAGGAACACTTCTGCATTCCACACAGACCCCAGAGACATTTTCACAAACCAAACGTGGCCATGGGATGCAGTCCAGCAGTTTCTTTGCCAGCTCCAGAGAAAGTGACAGGGAGCATCTTAAATAAACTTGTTTTCTGGAAAATGGATTTTTCATGACAGGCAAGACCTTTGGTGAGGCAACACACAGAATACCTCCAGTTCCAGCTATGTCCCTGCCCCAAACTTTTGGCAATGCTTTGCTACAAATTGGTGCCTATCAGGTTTCTGCTGCCCCATCCTCAAGATGAGGCATACTCGATTCTTCAAGAGTTTGCCCAAAGTATAGAGGCCACTGGCCAAGGAGCCATCTCCATCCCTGCACCTAGCCACCAACTTCTCCCGCCCTGCTGAGGCCGCAGCCCAGGAATCACCCCACAAGTTTGGTCTCAGTTCTATCACGCTGGCTGTGGATTGTGATCCCTTCAAGTGGTTTTGCTGGAGCTTCACTCTGGGCAGACAAAGGACCTGCCCCATACTTACGGCCCTGAGAAGCCAGCAGGTTCTTCATATCCCAAGCCTCCGGTTTTGGAGAGAGGGCAGATCAGGGCAACCAAGTCTCTGCTGCTATTTTTAATCGAAGTACATAAAACAAACCCCAAAAATGCCTGGCTTCTCTTAAAGCCTATGAATATGCATTTAAGCTTCACGTGCTCTAAATTTGGGAAGGAGCAATGACACCTCTTGACTACAAAGAGAAAGTCTTGTCTGCTTCATCAGAAACCTGGCTTTTCACTCAAGCAGGCTATTTTCAAGGACTCTCCTGAACTTGGATTCAGCGTGCTATAAATGTAGTTGGTTCTTTTGAAAACCTACAATTGTATTTGGCACTGGTGTGTAAGACCAATTATAAGGGGAGGAAAAGTCAGGGCAACTCTGACCTCAAAAACATCTAACAAAAAATATGAGGAAAATGGCAAAACCTCAGAAATCTGGTAGCACCTTTTCCAGGAAGAATGAAAATGAATATTAATAATGTATTCTGCTTCATAAAAATCTGAAAATCCCATTTGACTTTCTCTGCAGTGCAAAGAAAAGGAGAAAAGGGACAAAAGCAGAAAAACTAGATCAGCTCTGGGGTCAATCTGGAAAAAAGCCTCCTCAAACGCCATGGAGCATCTGTCAGGAAGGTCCCTGCCTCTGGGGCTTGAGCTGCTGCCTTGGGGGACTCCCTCTCCCACCCTCCAGACCCCCAAATGGATCTGCTTGACTCAGAGCTAGAATCCCCAGGACACCTTGCCTTTCAGATGTAAAGGTGCAACTGGAGACACTGAGAAGCTGGCAATGCTTCATTTCTTATTGGGGGGGGTGGGTGAGAGAGAGAGAGAGGGAGGGAGAGGGAGAGATTTTAAAAAGTCAAGAGCTTGGGCGAGAGAGCTGGAAAAGAAGACAAATGGAAACACCTGAATCTCCAGGTCCACCTCAAGCATGAAATTGCTCATCTTCTAGCAAAAATTCACACTGTGTCCTTAACGCTTGACCTCTGTCCGGAGGGCTGGAAAGGGGCCAATGTTATATCATTATTATTATTTTTTGGAAAAGAGATCCACAGAAAATGAAGCTGTTATCGTTAAAGCTTTAAAAATGCAAGCATATGAAGGTCAGTTTGGTACCGTGGTTAAGGCATCTAGCTAGAAACCAGGAGATGATGAGTTCTAGTCTCGCCTTGGGTACTAAGCCACCTGGGTGACTTTGGGCCAACCACTCTCTCTCAGCCCTAGGAAATAGGCAATAGCAAACTACTTCTGAAAAACTTTGGCAAGAAAACTGCAGGGACTTGTCCAGGCAGTGGCCAGAAGTCAAGACTGACTCAGAGCCCCCACCACCCCTCACTCACACTTGGAAGGAAGCATTGCAAATGAGAAAGAATCAACATCTTTGCCGGAAACTTCAGTTATGTCTTGCTAATCTCTTACAATTACACGGGTACACAGTTGCAGGCAATCTGAAGACTTAGTTAATTTGTATTTTTTGAAAGACTCCTGGCAACCTTTCTTAAGAGCTCCTGAGTAGACTTAAAGACCATATGGGGTAAGAGGCCGTCTTAAAAATCAGCAATGGATTAAAGCACTGAATACAGGTAATAAGTATTTTTGCAAGAGGTATGCAAAAAAGTAATGTTCCCATAGGAGCCACATTTTTTGAAGGTTCATCATGTGAAATATTTAAAGGGCTTTAATCATTTTTTCATCATGTGGAGTTGAGCAGGGAAGCTGATGACATCAAATTATTGAGGAATAAAATCCACCTTTCCTATCTGTCCTGGTGAATTTGTAACCAGTGAGAATTATCCGAAAAGAGGAAGTGAGGCGGAAAGAAAGGTGGAGACCCAGTTTGTACAAGGGCACATTCCAGGATGGGGTGTTAGGAAAGAGACTGGAGCACCGAGCAGAGCTGTGGTCTCTTCAGACAAGTGGCCAAGGCAGGTAAGAACCAGGAAGGACAATCCCCAGGAGCGGTTCTGCATGGAACAAGGCCGTCAGGCTGTCTGTCTGTTTATGGAACTATTCAAGAGCAAGTGGATGTGGGGGGGCGGGGTGTCTCCTGCCTTTTCAGAAACCAGCACAGCAGGCTGGAGACGGGGGAACCAAGCAGCTACAGGGAAGCCCTAATCCTTGGGAGGCATGAATCCTCTCATCCACCCCAGGGGCTGCTTTACACTTCAGCTGCTGTTTCTAGCAAGATCACGGAAGGAAGGGAGCAGACTTCCTACAACGTATTAAATGAAGCTGCCAATTGGTCCAGCATGTTTACAGACCCTAATACCGTGATGGCAAACCTGTGGCACGCGGAGCCATATTAGTGGGCATGCCAGCTCAGCTCTGGGGCGCATGCGCGCGCCAGCCAGCTGATTTTCGGGCCTTCTGGGCCCACCAGAAGTAGGGAAACAGGCTGTTTCCTGCCTCTGGAGGGCCTGGGGGCGGGGTGGGGAAGGCCCGTTTTTCTTTCTTACCTGGCTCCAGATCCTCTCTGTGTATCTGGGAAGGGCGAAAACAGCCTTTCCCACTCCCTTGGAGGCCCTACAGAGGCTGAAAGGGCCCATTTCCCGACTCCCGGTGGGACAGGAAGTGACAATTTTCCTGTACCCAGCCTCCAGAGACTCCTAGAGAGGCTCCTACAGACTCCTAGAGGGGTTCTGGAGGCTGGGGACAGCAAAAAACATCACTTCCTGTCCCACTGAGAGTTGGGAAATGGGCCCTTTCAGCCTCCGTAAGGCCTCCAAGGGAGTGGGAAAGGCTGTTTTCTCTCTTCCCAGATACACAGAGAGGATCTGGAACCAGGTAAGAAAGAAAAACGGGCCTACCAGGCCATCATGTGCCAGGAGTGGGGGGGGAAGGGGGGAGGGGGTTGCGCACACATGTGCGTGGGCACGTGCGTGCGTGACCCTCCCCCGCCCCCCCCTCTCCTGGCACACGATGGCAAAAAGGTTAGCCATCACTGCCCTAATATATTTGGTGGGCAGTTGCCCCTTCAGATACCATAAGCTCCATTTGGGGTCACGCAGTACCTTAGTGAACCCCTCAGGATTACCTTAGTTAATTCCTCAGGATTTGCAGCATACATGTGCTCTACCATCACGGACTGAGAACCCATCAACTGGGGCAGATGGGAGAAGTGTGTCCTTGCATCACCTGCCATGTTTGGCCTGCAAAATGAAAGGGTAAAGCCAGAGAAAGGGTCAGCCTCGGTCAGGAAGACGATGGGCCCCATCTCTTGAGCAAGGCTTGCAAGTGACTTAGATCCATTGAGGGGACCCTGCTCTGACAGCAGCGACTCTGATGCTCAACACCTGGAAGCCACATCCAACCTGCAGCAACTTTTCTTTGGACGTCTGCCAGTTTGCGAACTCAATTCTAAATGCTGAAAAGACTAACAAAATGTTCTATTCTCACTCTTTCATATCTTTCCTACCTAAAATCTGACAAATTATTATTATTTTTTACTGAATATGTAACTAAAACAAAAATTGCTATGGGAACTATCTGGGTGCTGTAAAATCATCATCGGACATTTCTGGACAGGAAGAAGAATATTAGAGCGGGAACGGTAAACCAGGATAGAAAAGTTGAGAAGGAAAACTGGGGTATCTTGGTTTTACCTGATGAACACTGGCAATCTCTCTTTAGAGATGCAAAAGAGCCAGGCCATCATATCTTATGGGCTGCAATGCCGTCTGTTAATACAAAGGCTGGCGAGAGGCTTACCTTCTCTGACCTCGGTGGGAAAAAGGCCCTTCTGGCCAGCCACGCAGAGACTGAAGGGATGTGGGGAGCCAAGGTCATCCTTGACTTCTGCCTGCCTGCCTCCCTTGACAAGCTCTCGCAAAGCACCAGCCAGGCAGCCTTCTCAGCTCGGTGACTAAGACGCCTTACATAAGAGAGCAAGGAAGGAGCTCTTGCGGCATTTATGATGGATGCCCTGTGCACTTAAAGGTATTTCTGCTAAAGCCCAGCCCAGGGCAAAAGCCTCTTTCGGCTGAAGTCACAATGCCTCTTCAGCTTAGGTTTTGGGGCCTGCTGCATTTGCCCCCAGGACACGTGCTTTTGACTCACAGGCCAAGGTTTGGCCAAGACTTTTCAGAACTTCACACAAATTACACACGAGAGATTCTCTCTCTCCATCCTGGGAGAAAGGAGGGCCATGACTTTGACATAAGGGGCTCTTGTAGGTTCTTTGGTGGAAGCATCGGCCAGCCAGCATACGGTACTCTTTCTCTCTCTCTCTCCCTCCCTCCCTCTCTCCATCGGGGTCCTCCAAGAGTCTCATTAAGGAGCAAGTCGGGTTGAAGCTGCTCCTCAAGGAAGTCCCTCTGGGCCTACAGAGACAGGTGTCCTTCATATGCTGAGCTCCTTAATGGAGAGCCCAATTCTGGGACCTGGGAAAGAGCCTGGCTTCTGGGTAAGTGACAGCTCATGCCCCCCCAGGGCTGAGGAATGACGTTCCTCAGGGCCTGTGCATCCTGCCATCAGGGCCTGTGACATTTGCATCTTGCCATCAGGGCTTGTGACACGACTGACAGCCCAGAAGGACAGGTGTCCCTCTGCAGCGGAGAAGAACAGGGGAAGAGATGTGACACTGTCAACGTGGGCTCTTCCTAAAGCTGCCAGTTCCTGCTGGCGACTCGGCCTGCGCTTCGCTCTCCTCCCGGGGCTGCTTCGTTCTGGCTGAGAGGCGGTGCACAGCCCTCCCGGGGCTGTCTGGCCCCTCAGGAAACGGGGAGAGCAGGCCAAGCACAGAGGGCAGCCAATTCCTCCTCTGCAACACCACATTCAACATTCAGAAGCCGGCTTTGAGAATGTACAAATGATCCTCTTACCCAGAGAGCGATCCCAGCCCCCCACTCAGCTAAAGAGACTCCTAGGAGGGAGCAGCTCTGACAACAGAGGAAAAAGAAAGCAGTGGGGGTACGAGGGAACCCCGACACACCGGTGTTGCTGTCCAGAGCCATTTAGTGCTGGCCCACCTGAAAACCATCACAAATCTGCTGTTAAGACTCCTTGCAATTTGCCTACCGAGCAAATAGAACAGCAGATGATGCTGTTAATATGGCTCTGCACTACATCCTACAACATCTTGAATCTCCAAAGGCCAATGCAAGGGTCCTCTTTGTAGACTTCAGCTCAGCATTCAATACCACCATTCCAGACATTCTTCTAATTAAACTGATTCAGCCTGACCACCCTTGTAAGTGGATCATAAGCTCTCTATCAGACAGGAAGCAGCAGGTGAAGCTAGGCAAAACCATATCAGAGAGAATTAGCATGGAGGCCCCCAGGGCTGTGTGGTCTCTCTACTTCTCTCTCTATACCAATGATTACATCTCAAAGGATCCCTCTGTTAGAATACTGAAATTTGCAGATGATACAATAGTGATTGGTCTCATTCGAGACAACAACAAATCTGCTTTGAGACAGGAGCTTGAACTAGCTAGCCTTCTGGTACGGCCAGAACAATCTTGAACTAAACACACTCAAAACCGTAGAAATTGTGATAGATTTTAGGAGAAACCCTCCTATACTAGACAACACAGTATCACAGTAGAGACCTTCAAGTTTCTAGGTTCTATCATATCTCAAGACTTAAAATGGACACCATCATCAAAAACGTCATCAAAAAAAACCAGAACAAAGAATGTTCTTCCTGCGCCAACTCAGAAAGCTCAGACTGCCCAAAGGCTGCTGATGCTGTTCTACAGAGGAATGATTGAGTCTGTCATCTGCACCTCCATAACTGTCTGGTTTGGCTCTGCAACCCAACAAGACAAACACAGACTTCAGAGGATCATTAGAAGTGCAGAAAAAACAATGGCTACCAGCCTGCCTTCCATTGAGGACCTGTATCCTGCACGAGTCAAAAAGGGGGCTGTGAAAGTATCTACAGACCCCTCACATCCTTGACATAAACTGTTTCAATTTCTACCCTCATGACACTATAAGGCATTGCACGCCAGAACAACTAGACACAAGGACAGTTTTTCCCACCATGCCATCCCTCTGCTAAACAACTAATTGCCCCAACTCTGTCGAACTATCTAGTAAGACTGTATTACTATTCTTCTCATCTTTCCTATTACCTATCTCCTTATCTTCATATGATTATAACTGTGGCTTGTATCTTACAATTTATATTGTTTTATTTATTCTAGGATACTGGGATACTTCCTAGTATGATTTAGGTTGTTTGCTTATTTAGTACCCTATGACCATCACTAAGTGTTGTATCTTATGACTTATGATGTATTTTTATGATGATTATGATTTATCACTTGTTGCATGTACCTAGAGCTTATGCACCGGAGATCGTGAACGTATGGAGGAATGGAGGAAGGAAGGAAGGGAGGGAGGGAGGGAGGGAGGGAGGGAAGGAAATTTAGCTCAAATCCTCCCAATTGTGATGGCTAAACCAGATGACTTTATATGACACCCTGACACACATTACAAGGCAAACTAAATATAAGCCAGTTCTGGGGAAGCCAAGAGCCTTGATGAAACCCCATAGAAAGTATGCCCATAATATTAGGCAGGGAAGTGATGCCAGATGCGATCAATCCATTTGCCCAAGAGCCGGCCTGGGAAAACCTGCCATTCCTCTTGGCAAAAAGCTACCAGAAGGCCCCAAGGCAGCTGGCAATTCCCATTGCTCTGCAAAAGGTGCAGGGCAAACCACTGATGGAAACGCAGGCCAGCCCTCCCTCTGGCTCAGAGCCTCCCGTTCAGCAGAGCACTTCCTATTTCTTCCTTCCTTTCACTTCTGCAAGTTAGACGTCACTCTCCTTAAGGACAAATGAAACAACCGCCAGACTTTTCCAGGAAATCAGAAGATGGAATTACGTTTTCCAGTTGGTGCTCAGATTCAAACAAGCTATGTTAGGAACTGATACAGAGGAATTTTAAACTTCTACATTTAATGCAGAGGGAAGTCCTCAACTTATGACCAGTTGGTACCAGCATCTCCATTGTTAAGCAAAATGGTTATTAAGTGAATTGCACCTGATTTCATAACCTTTTTGGCTTGGTTAAGCAAATCACTGGATTTTTTTAAGCAAATCAGGCTTCCCCCATTGACTTTGCTTGTCAGGAGCTGGTTGGGAGGGGGGCAAATGGGGGGGGGAGTGTCACATGACCCCAGGACACTGCAGCCATCAAAAATTCATGCTATTTGTCGAGCATCTGAATTCTGATCATGTGACTGCGGGTTGCTACAACAATCCCAAGTGTTGAAAGTTACTTTTCTTAGTGCCGCTATAACTTCAAGTGACTGTTAAATGAATGGTTGTAAGTCAAGGACTACCTGTACTTAAGGAGCGTGTGTGCAATAAAGAGGAGTTTCAGCCAAAAATAAATGGGGAAACTCAAGAAACTGGCTGGCTGGAGGTGACGAGATCCTGAAAAAGTGATGAAAGGCCCTGAAGCAGCCTGTGGATGTTGCTATCAATTAGAGTTAATTACATTTCCTTTTGTTCTTTCCTTATCTCAACCGTTTAATTTGTAAAGTTTTTGGGCTTATTATTTTGTACTCTATTTCTTTGCTTCGTAGAATGGTGTTCCCCAGAAAAGATCAAATAGGACGGGCACAGCTGTGTGCTTGCAGGTAAGGCTACCTACCACTCAACAAGAGGCAGTGTCTGGCTGACCTGGTCTGGACTGGGACGCTAAGCAGGGCTGGGCATGGTTAGTTTTGGATGGTGCTGGAGTCAAGGAAAGCAGCTGCCATTGTGCCAAGAGAAGGGCACGGCCATCTCAGGAGATCCTTCCTGAGATACTGGGCTTGAGGCATGGGGCCAGCTGGTCTCTGGAGAGCATCCTGGCTCCCCACTTCTGAGACTTCAGCGGGAATTACTTGGATGAATATTTTACACTACCTTTTCTTATTTTTAACAAAAGAGACAAAATGATTCCCTGGCTATGTTCTCCTGTGGAAGAAGAGAATGTCTCCTCTTAGAGAAGCATCATGCCCACTGGCTCCTTACACTTATTTATTTATTTATTTATTTATTTATTTATTAATTATACCGCCCTTCTCCCGAAGGACTCAGGGCGGTGAACAGCCAAGGTTAAAATACATACAGTATGAAAATTTAAAATAATTTAAAAAATAATTAAATCAATTTGGCTTCCCAATTTTAAAACCCCTTACCAATAAAATTAATCAATTAAAATCTTAAGCCAGCCCGGCTCGCTGAAACAAGAAAGTCTTCAGAGCCCGGCGGAAAGTACGGAGGTCTGGGATCAGTCGTATCCCTGGGGGTAGTTCGTTCCAGAGGGCGGGTGCCCCCACAGAGAAGGCTCTCCCCCTGGGGGTCGTCAGTCGACATTGCTTGACCGACGGCACCCTGAGGAGACCCTCTCTGTGGGAGCGTATTGGCCAGTGGAAGGTTATCGGTGGCAGAAAGTGGTCTCGTAGATATCCAGGCCCTCAGCCACTTATCTTGTCTGTAGTGTGCTAAGAAGGCAACAACAACAACAGGTAAACAAGCCTAACAAGATGGTGACCTCAACCGCATGAACATGATGGAAAGTCAGCCTTGGGCGAGATGGGTGGCTATAGAAATATGACTAATAACAAATACAATGAAATATTGCCTTCAAACCTACCTATCCCTCACTGCCTACTTTCAAAAGCTAAACCTTAGCATCCAATAGCTGAGCAGTTTGTCCCATTAATGAGCAGGAATTTATTTATTTATTTATTTATTTATTTATTTATTATATTTCTATACCGCCTTTCTCCCGTAGGACTCAAGGCGGTGTACAGTCAAGAAAAATATAGACACACAAACATCATAAAATTGCTAATTAAAATTATTACTTAGTTTGGTCAATTAAATAAAACCCAGAATTAGATAACACAATTAGGAATCACTTCCTTTGACTGTTTCCCAACCTCAGGAACTTTAAGAAGTGTAGACTCCACCTTCCAGAATTCCTCAACTAGCATAGCTGGCTGAAGAATTCTGGGAGTTACAGTTCACCCATCTTAAAGCTCCCAAGGTTGGGAAACACAGCTGTGGTTGATTACTCAACTTGTATCCCACTGTCATGTCTTTGGGTTTCTGGCTGTTGCTGCTCAGGACACTACTAAAGCAGAAATTCAGGCCAACAACGATGCCTCCAGTACAAAGGGCATAACATCCAGGAGGCCTATAATGAGGAGTCAGGCTTCTTTGCCCCCTTGGCCCCATTCTCTACACCAAAGCCCAGCTGCTGAACTGGGCACCCAACAGACTCAAGTGGGAAGACATCCTTGAGGCTAAACAGCGCCAAATGCAGACCGAACTTGGCATCAACTTTCTCTGGAGAACAGCAGCACTTCGAGTCTGAGCCGGCTGCCTCAGTCGCTCATTGTGAAATAATGACTTGACTGACCAGCTCCTTTGCAAAGAATGCAGAAAAGCAGATTGACATCAGCTTCCTGACCAAGATGCTCTCCACAAAGCCTGATGAGGGCTCTGCTGCTAAGAGGCTGATTTCTCCCCACCCTTACCAAGACTCCTGCTAGGCTGACTCACCTCGAACTGCTTGACAACTGGAATGACTCCATGCTTCCCAGGGACACTTACAGATGTTGCAGATTTGCCATGGGCTGGCATCCATCAATAACCCAATGCTCCCCCGAGACAGCAGGTGTGGACCATGGGGCTTGGTGTCCCTGCATACCCACCTACCCATCAGGGAATCAACAACCTCCATCCGCTCCTTCAGCAGTGGGACATTCAGTGTCTGGTACAAACATTTACAATCTAGGCAGGAGATGCAAATCTTGGTAAGGCAAGATAGTACATAAATAGGGTCACTTGAACAGATTTGATCTGTAGGATGGGGAAACAAAGAGTTTTATGGCAAAGAGAAAAAAGTATAGTTCACACCTGCAGAATTTGTGGCTGCCAAAAATGGCCAAGCCCTTTGTTTCTTCTTTTTTATCCCACGGAAGCCCACGGCTAAACCAACCCTCAAAAGAAGAACAGGAGTCCCAGCGTGTAGATAAATGGAGCGAAGCCTCTGAAGAACCAGTGGCTTTTCTTTCTCCAGAGCTACAAGGGGAGAAACCTTTGGGGTTTCTCAGCAATCCAGATTTTAAAGGGGAAAACGGATTGCAAAACCAAGGAACGAGGTAGCATTACTGTGGTTTTTATCATACCACATCCAGATTTGCTCATGTTGTGGATTGTTTTGTTGAAACTGCTCAGAGATTCCTCTTTCTGCATTCCTCTTGTGAAGACTTCTGAACCATTTTGCCTGTCAGTAGCTAGATAAAGAAAGCTTGGAAGGCCCCGCTTGAATTTGTCCCCCTCATCTCCTGGCTGGGCAACAATTTCAGGTCTTGGAGAAATTCCTCTCCAGCCTCACAGCACACTTGAAGCCACCGTGTGATTTGCATGCCTTTGGCCTAGCGCATTTTGGGGGGTTGCAGCTACTACTGTTTTTAAAGCATAAATGCTAAAGCATTGTGACATTACACAAATCCAGCCAACGGTGGCTTATTAACTAAACTGTGATTAAGCAAACTGATGTGGGAAGCCAGAAACTGCTCTTTTTTGGGCACCGTGATTGGATTTACTTTTAGCCTATTCTTCTGTCTACACAAGTTATTTAAAACTAAACAACTGAGAAGTGAATCAAACCATTAAAAAGTAAAGAGTTACAACCGAACAGAAGCATTAAAAAAGAGAAAATTATAGCTCCACATAAAAACAAAATCATAAACAGCAGCAACAAGCACCAAACGTTAAAGGTCAGGGCACCAAAAGGCAAAATGAAAACCATGGGCACAGCCAAGGATCCCAAACTATGGTTTCTCGCAGCTGCCTGCAGAGTTGGGGCGATGAGCACCTTGTGCTTTTCAAGAACCAGGCCAAGTTTCGGGTTCAGAGAGGTCCCTCACCCACAATCTGCCCCCTGGGCAACCCTGCCCGTCTGTCTCTGTTGGCCAGATTCAAAAAACAGTTCAGCCTCGCTCCAAAGGACGCCAGAACAGAAGATGCTTCAGCCAGGCAGGGATAACGCCAAATATTTTCACTAAGACTGAAGAAGAGATAAGCACAAAAGTGGGCTCTCCTGTGGCTACAAATAAGGAAGAGATTAGGGGTTTCTGACCTCGTTTTTCCCTCCATCTTTGCCCTTCAGAGCAGAAGGCGGCTGGCACCATTGAGAGAAAATGCCGCCCTCCATAAAAGGGTTTCAAAACCAAACATGACAATAATGCAAATTGTCAAAATGCAACTAATGGAGCAGAAAAGGAGGAAGAACAGAGGGATGCCAGGCAAAGGCTGCCAACCCAAAGACGGGCAGAGGGGAAAACCGGCAACAGCCAGAGCTCCAGCAACCACCTGCAGCAGAGCGGCCTGGCTTTGCTGAAAATGCCCACACGCTCTGCCTGTCCAGGAAGATGGCAGCCGGGCTCTCTCCCAGGCCAGGCGGGGATGGGGGTGGGAAGAGGGGATTGCCACAATACTGAAAGCGACAACTGGCAAGCCTGAAGCAAGGCAGCGGATGCAAATGGTGTGTGTGCCCACCCAAACAAGGAGCCCTCGGAGGCTGCTGCTCCAGCCCAGTCCAACCGAAAGAAACAAGGGAGGGGAGGCTGCAGAGGGAAGGGCCAGCTGTACCCCTTGAGACATGGGGCAGGGATGGGGTTAGAAAGGTAGGATTTTTGTAACCCAAAGCTGGGCAAGCACTTCTCTCCCCCTCAAGCCTTTACACCAACCTTTCTACACCAGCACCTGAAATGGTCCAAACTGCACCAAAATCTCCTTCTCGGGCACCAGCCAAACGTTCCTTCCTTCCCTTCCTACCGAAATGGCTGAGGCTTCTCCTGGGTGGCTAGATCTGAAATTCAGCACCAGCACAAAGCTCCGGCAGCCCCGATCAACAGAGAAGCCTGAAAATGCGGCGCTTACAAAAACCTTTCAAAAGAGGCAAATCAGGCGTGTATTTCAAGGAAGAGACCAAAAGGATACAGGAGATGCCACGATGCAGCCAGGTTAGAGAGAAGGCTGAATTTCACACTCTCACTGCCTCCTCACACAGCCTTGTTTTGCGGGGAGCAGATCCAGAGACAACAGCAAAACCGTTAAGCGCCCCTAGACGAAGGATTCTCCCTTCCTGGAAAGACACTGGCCCAAATTTAGGGGAGAGCAACCCAAAGAATGCCCTTCCCTTCATGCCCATCGCTGGCTTGGCATTCAAAGATTCTCTCAGCAGTTGAGGCTACAGATTCTTCAGGTGCTGCACAAACTCTCAACTTACATAACCAGAATAAATGGTGCATGCCAGCCACATCAAGCCATGGTTAACGCGAGGCAATGAGACACTCAGCGTCCTTCTCCTCTGACCATTAGGATCAACCCTCCTCAAAGACATGTTCGTGTCCCGTTTCTCTACAGAGGCGCGCCCCAGAAGAGGAGGGCTGCTGGTTCCAGTCAGGAGACTCACAAAAAGTGCAACATGGGCTGTATTGACACAACATGTTTCAGTGGCTCAATGGGAGGCCCGGTGGCTACACTCCCACGTGCTCAGCGTGGCTAATTTTAGTCCTGTGCAATTTGGTGTGAAGCGCCTCCTTGCCCGGCTGAGGGTTCGGCATATGGCGTTCATTCAGGAACCAAGCTAAACAAGTTATGGGAACCCGGCTATGGGGACACAATCCCTCCTTGGCCCTGTGAGAGCGCGCACACACAGCTGTGCCAACCTGGATAGCAGACAGAAAGGGTGAAGACAAAACCGTTGTGGCAGTCGGTCATATTTCACTGATCTCACGCAAGAGCAAGGACTTGTGGACCTCCTTGATCCTTTCAACTGTGGAACCTGCCTGTGTCCCTCTCCCCAGGTTCCCTGCTCCAAAACAAGCTTTCTGCCAGCTCAGGGCGTGGTGTCCACTACCTCCCCCCCCGACTCCTGCCAATGATACAAGTCTGACTGGCACAGTTGGCTTGTTCACGGGGTGGGCCAAACAGCGACTCTCACCGAGGCACCACGAGAGCCCAGTCTTCGCGGCCGACAGGCCAGAGGCTGCCTGTTGCCTGCTGGAGACCCACTGCCAGGGCAGCAGCAAGCGAGGTCTGAAATGCCGGCAGAAGAGGAGCCCGTTGACCCCTCCAACTCAGGGGACAGAAGTGGCCACCTCCAGAAAGTGGAAAACCAAACCCAGTGGCTGGTTTCACAACAGGCTTACTCATAATAAATTTGGCCACAGTTTAGGGAAATAATCCAACAGGGAATTACACTGGCCAATTCTGCAGGACATTCTGTCCTAAAATGGCATTGCCCAGTGGTGGTTCAGGCCCTGTCTCTGCATGGCACCCAAAGCCAGCAACCCAACTAGCCTGGCATGTCAAACCTATCCGGGTGTTCTTTACATAGACCAACATCACCCAAACGTGGGGAAATTCAATTTTGAGAACAATTATCTTACCCACTGATAAATTCATAACCACCAAGAAAGGCAGTTTCAAAGAATCATCACGTTCAACAGGAGAGGAACAAAATACACACAAACAGGCAGGGAGATTGTTAGAAAGCAACTTGCAATTCTATGAGAACCTGGATGCTTTCCCACAGAGGCTGGGTTCCCACAGCTTATTTACCCCATTAACCCAATCTGGGAGTTTGCCTGACATACAGAAGAATGATAAATTAGCCACAACGGCTGGGTCAAAAAAAACTCATCGAGATTAAAACTGAGAAATGCTAATTTAAGAATGGGAATGCAGTCAAATTGGTTCAAATGCGGAGCCACCATGGATGGGATGAATCCTAAATCCTCTGCCACAATTCTCGCACCCCTTAAAACAAATGCAAAGCAACCGCATGAGAAGTTTGGAAGGAAACGTCCCGTCCCGTTGCCCTCCGTCCAGCAGCCCAGCCCAGGGCCCAGCAGCCTCGGGGTCAGGGAGGGCCCGTCTTGGCGGGAGGGCAGCTGAGCCCCACCGACCATCCATCTGCCCAGCCACGCGCCCCCAAAGCGGCTCCTCCGGGAAGGGGGCGGGGGGGGGTTACAGGGGCTGCCAGGCAGAAAGGCTGCCCCGCGGGACGCCAGGGGGGCTGGGGGCGCCGAGGGGCCCTAACGCCGGCCCAAGGCCCCCCTCCCCCGGCAGCGCCGCTGCCCCCCGCCCGGCCACACGACTCCCGGCCGAGCCTCCGGGGCTGGAGGGACCGGCGGGCGCTGCTCACCTGCGGGCCCCGGGCGGCCTCCTGCTGCTCCTCGGCTCCGCTGCCTTCCGCGCTGGCTGCTCCGAGGCCGCCGCGGCCACTCAGCCCCTCCGGCAGCCAGCAGGGCGAGCCAGGCGGCCGAGGAAGCGGGGCCAATCGCCGCGCCGGGGAGGGAAGGAGGGAGCCGCCTCCGCCTCGCCCGTATCCCTCCGCCCGCACCGGCCCAGGCGGGGCGGCCGAGCCCGGAGGGAGAGCCGGTGAGGGTGGCCGGCCTGAGCCCCGGCCTCTCCCGGGGATGCCCGCCCGACACCCGCTTCCCTCGCCGGCCCCGGGCTACGGCTCCGGCGGGGCAGCCGCGTGAGAGCCCGGGAGGGAGGGAGGGAGGACTCCGTAGGCGGCCGCTGCGCCCTCAGGGCTCGGGAGGCGAGTTGGGAAGGCGGGGAGCCAAACTCCGGCCTGAACCGGCGGCGCTCACATTCTATCGGGCCGGCGCCGCTTTCTGAGGCGAGGCGACACGTGTGCGGGAAGCGGGTCGTGGGGAGGCAGCCGGGCCGGGGACTACATCGCACGCGCGGCGGAGGGAGACGGTGTTTACGAGCGGAGGGCGGCGGTGAAGCCTCCGCGGGAGGAGGAGGAGGAGGAGGAGGAGGAGGAGGAGGAGGAGGAGGGCGAGTCCAGCCGGGCCTTCGGCGGAGGAGGCCCCGCTCTGCCCCCTCGCGGCCGGGTGACGGCGGCCGGGCGTGGCCCCGCCCCGCGACATTGACGTCACGCGTGCGTCACCGTCTCCGGCGCGACCAGACGGCGCGCGCGGCTTACGCCCCCTCGCGGCAGACGGCGGCCCCGCCCTCCCGGCTCCACCCCTTCGGGACGCGGCTGCGCGATGCACGCCAGACGAGCGGTGGGGGTGGGGAGGGCGGTGCATGTAGCGCAGTGTTTCTCAACCTTGGAAGCTTGAAGATGGGTGGACTTCAACTCCCAGAATCCCCCAGCCTGCAACGCTGGCTGGGGGATTCTGGGAGTTGAAGTCCACCCATCTTCAAGCTTCCAAGGTTGAGAAACACTGATCTAGCGGCTTCCAAGCCCGCGTTCCAAAGCGCGTAGAGTAGAGCAACGGTCCCGTCTCTCCCCTTCCCTTCCCTTCCCTGCGTGTCTGCCGGGGGCCTCAGGCTCCCTTGAGAAGGATGCTGCCTTCCGGAAAATGGAGCAAAGTAATTTCCTTATAAAATAACTTTGCTTCCCTTTTTCTTCCATTGCAAATTTCTTGCGTAAAGTAGCAGGCCTAGCGGATGCAGCAGCTCTGTTTTGTAAAAGAAAACCCCTGTATGAATTCCTTTATCCATTTTACAAAATCTGTCGCCTACCTACCGCCATCATTTTAATTGGGTGCCGGAAAAAAAGCCAGAACCGGAGGGAAGGTTTCGGGTTATCCCAGGCTCTGACCTCCCCCCGAGGGCCCTGCTGCAGCCGCCGTGAAGAGGCCGCTTGCCCGGGTCTCTCGTGAGAAACGGTGCTGGTGCTCCAAAGGGCCTGGCACCGAGTCAGCTTCTAGCCGGGATGCCGCCTTTGCTTTCTTTTTCAACGCCTTTCCGGCCAATAAATAAATCCCTCGGCGCGTCCTCTAGACTGCAATCCCTGGATGATTGGCAGCTTTTAACTCTCCTCTCCTGGGGATGGTTCGCTCTGAACTGGCCTTTCCCAGCTGTTTTCCACTTTCAGAACAACTAGACAAAACTGAGCAAAGAGCCAGCCTCCTGGATTCCTCCCAGCCCAAGTATGTCGGTCTCTTGTGTTGGCCCACTGCAGAAGAGACTCAGCGGGGCTCATGCCCTGGTTCATGAGCGGGAGAAGTTTAGACAAAACTGTCCTGGGGATCCTAAGTATCAAGATGACCTCAATGTGACTTCTGGAGCTGTAACACCCCCCCCCTTTTTTTTTCTCGCATCAAGAGCTGTGACCTTGTTAGGTTCAGCTTGCAGCTTACTCCTAACTTGTTGGTCAGGCAATATATCTGTTTCTTTAAGAAACAACTGAGCCACGTAATCAGGGTTTGCTGAACCCTGTAATTAGGCTGTAGTGCAGCACAGCACAGAGAAGCGTTCGTTCTTCCTGCTTCTTTCTGGATCTTCCTGGATCTTCCTGGTTCTTCCTAGTTCTTCCTGAGCGATACCTGTTTGTATCCTGTTGCTTACTGAGTCTATTATATGGTACTGTATACCAAGAGTTACTAAAGTCTGTTTGCTTTGGTAAGGGAAGATACTTACTGGACTGATATTACTGTTTATGACCTTGGACTGTTTTACTTACACCGAGACTGCTTGTTACTTGTAGATAAACTATTTTTTCTCACACGAGCCGCACGTTTGTCTCCTTCCCTGTGTGTTTCTGCTCTGCTCGTTTCACAAGCAACAAATACTTTTTACACACACCCTAACAGACCTCACTCTCAGGACGGCCTTGCCTGGCTGTTTAGGCAGCCAGTGATCATCCCCCCCCCCAATTACTCCTGATGTCCTACCCAGAATATAATGGAACCATCATTGCTACAACTCAAATTGCAAGAAAGCGAATGAATGCCATTCCTCTTCTCCCCTCAAACCTCCTGTCCGCGTTCAAGTTCAGTAGACCTCAAGGCTATTTTTGGCCTGCTTAATTATAGGGGGAAAATCCATCAGCACCCAGGACAGATGCCTTCCAAGAGAAGCCGGGAGAAAACTGCTCTTCACCAGAGTCCTCTGCGTACAGCGGCAGCCATCAATAGAGAACTCTGAGGTGGCAGCACTTCCAAAGGCTTGGGAGAAAATAAATACAATTAAACATTTGGAGGGGGGAGGGGAGGGCTTAACAAGATCTTCTTTATCTCCTGCCTTTGGGGAATTTCTATCTGCCGATCTGTCTGACCTACCTCTTACTCTGGGGAGAAGCCTTTGCCTCCTCCGCCTCCTCCTCCACCGTCTCCTAATAGAATATCCTGGTTACGTTTATCCAACACCATACTATCTACTTATTTACTTATCCAACATATACGCTGCATTATTATTTAACAAACCATAAATAATTCACATTGGCTTACCACAAAATTAAACAAAATCAGCAGATCAAAATAAATAAACACAATAGTAATGTATCTGTAAATTAATTAACCAAGAAATCCAGCTCTATCAGCACTCACTTAGTTCCCAAAATCACTCTGGAAGAGTTTGGGCTTCGCTAGCAATGTGGCCAGCCAGAATATGGGCGCCAAGAGAGAAAAGCCAGCCATTTCTGGCTCTGCCACCCCACAGAAAGCAGGAAGTGCAAGCCCCCTCTGATGGTAAGCAACGTCAGGCAACACACAGCACACACACACACACACACACAAAATAATCAGCAAAATGCAGCCTTGAGACCCAAGTAATTAAAAGGGAAAATAGTCTAAAGAGGCCATTCATGCCTTGGTCTCTTCCCTCCTAGATTACTGCAGCATCCTCTACATGGGGCTGCCTTTGAAGGCCACCCGAGAAACAACTGGCCCAGAATGTGGCAGCACATGCAGTGAAGGGGTTTGCCCATGTACCCATGTGGGTACATTACACCCCTGTTCTGTGAGCTGGATAAACTCCCAGTACCTTCCAGGTGCAATTCAAGATGCTGGC
This sequence comes from Arizona elegans, assembly GCA_022577455.1. Taxonomy (NCBI): domain Eukaryota; kingdom Metazoa; phylum Chordata; class Lepidosauria; order Squamata; family Colubridae; genus Arizona; species Arizona elegans. Next base: position 5,505,492 of record JAKOOJ010000027.1, read on the forward strand.
TATGACAGTAAAGTAGGGGTCTCCAAGCTTGGCAATTTTAAAACTTGTGGACTTCAACTGCCAGAATTCCTGAACTGGCTAAAGAATTCTGGAAATCAAAATCCACAAGTCAATGGCAGCTTTCCCAACCTTCTTCTCAGTGCCTTCCCTCTTCTCTGCATAAGAGAAATGGGGAGAGGTCAGTTGCAGGTGCTTTGCTGGACACCCCACCCCCACCCCCAGCTTCCTATATTCAAACTGTCTCATGAAACCCAGTTTTGCACTTGTCCCCTGTCATTCAGCCCCCTCCATTCCTTCCTTTTCTTTCTGAGGTTCTCTTGTATACCCCCACCTCTTGCTTCCCTCTAGCAAAGTGGGCCAAAGCCGCCTTGATACCCAGCCATTTTCGCCTCTTTGCACACGTATTTGTTGCTAGGAGGAGCAGACCATATTTGTCCACCTGGAAATGTCTTTATGCGCTATCCCATCCTCAATATACACACTCTAGAAATGCAGGCATGTGCTCTAGTTTCCACCATTTATGAGTAACATCCAATTTCTTGCTCTATTTTTGCCAGCAAATGCAGCTGCTTTGATCTTCCATACATTCGTTTTCAAAGCTGTGATTGTCACTCATACAGTATAAAATGGCTTCTCAGCCAAGAGCACAGCCTTGTCTGCCTGCAAAAGTGCGCACACTTTCCCATGTGCAACCAACAAAATTCTACCCCATCCCCTCTTTTGCTGGTCAGAATGCCTTTTAATCTCATTCAGGTCAGGGTCATCTTAGAGACTGACCCACAGAGGGGAGAGAAAGAACCTGAAGCAGAAGGACGAGGGTCCGCAGGGACTGGGGAGGGAGGGTGGGCGAGCAAGGGTTGCACGAGGCTGAAGTTCCAGGCCAACCTGGAACAGGTCCAGTTAGGCAAGTGATGAGAAATACTTGTGGAGAAGAGGCAACTCTAGGGAGACATCAAAGCTGCCAGAGCTGATGTCTAGAAAATGGGGCGTTCAGATTAGTTCCAGAAGGAAGGATTAGAAACAAGGAAGCACTTGGCTGGACATCAGCTGTCCAGGGTGGAGCACTCAGGACAGGGTGGATCTCCTTCCATGGAGAGGTGTGGGGTGTGGATTCCTGGGCAGACTGGATGGCCTCCAAGATTCCCTCCAACCCTTATATATGGGGTCCTGTAGCTGTGACCCTGGCTAAATTGTATTGGGATCTGCATAAATGCTAAAACAGTATGAGATGAAGGGGGCTTCATCTTGGGCTCTTTATGCTGCAATGAGAGGCAAGCCGTAAGGAAAGGCCCTTGTTTTCACAGACAGACAACCGGCCTTTTCCCAGCTCTTCCTCTTTGCTCCTCTTCTGTGCGAAATCACAACAGACGCTGACCTTCGTCATTGCTTTGTTCAGTCAAGGTCTCCACTTCATGCTTCTTAGTAACATGGAGAATAATGTCGTGATTGGCTTGTTGGCCAGTCACACCTGTGCTACGCAGGATTCCCTGCCAGCATTAAGAACAGCACAATTGTGGCCACAATTTCAAAAAAGCCAGCAAGGTGCATTTTTACCTCAAGCCCCCTCACTGTTCTAAGCAAGCCAGGATCGCTAATGTCCAGAATGCCAGTGCCTGGATTCTCATTAGGCAGGAAGGGGAGTCAAGGGGGCTTTGCATGACTTACATCATAAGTAAACAATGAGCCCAATTTTGGAGAAGTTGAGGACACGCAGAGCCATTAATGAATCATCCAGGTTGAACATGTCTGACTTCCTAGGCTAGTTATCTGAGGCCCCACAGAAGCCCTGGCTGGCAAGGGGTTCCCCAGGGGCTTCCTCAGCCTGAGCCAGAATTAGTGGGGAATGAACGTTGGACCTTTAAGCCCTGAGAGGTGGAAGAGCAAGGCCAGCTAGGGATTTGGGGAGCCATTCAGCACTTGCTGGGGAGGCAACGTCAACAGAATGAAGGAGGGGGGCAGGAAAATGCTCCTTCTCGTGATGCCCATATGTAAAGTAGCTCCCTGGGAGGGGCCAAGAGGGGACGGTGGGCAGCAACTCCCGGCCTTGAACTCTGCACTTGCCTTTGGGTGGTATCCTATCCCCCCCTGCTTAAAAGCCCCCACTTCTCCCTCAGTTTGCAACATGACCCTTGATGAAACTCATCTGGCTTTACCCGGCTGCGGTTGCCAAGGCAATCAGATGTCGCCCTGGCAACCGTAACCACCTTATGTTCGTTAATTTGAAGAAGGTTCCCTGTCTAAGAAAGAAAATTGCTTTGGACGGTTATGCCAGTGTAGAAAGGCTGGCATCCCACCACCGCAATGACCATGGGGCAAAGCCCCGGTAGAGTTCTGCTGGGGCCCGTTTCAGGTTCCCTGTGCAAGAGAGGGACTTTCCGGCAGGAGACCAGAGTGGGGCTGGGTGGGGATGCCAGTGCACCTCCTCTGCCCACACAGCCCCAACCAAGGGGAGGGATGTGGAGCAAGGCCACTCCATCGGGGACCAGCCGGGAGCTTCAGAAGAGCCACGATCAGACCACTGTTCTACCACGGTTCTGAAGGCTCTCCGAGAGGCAAGGAGCCATCACAGTGGGAGCCGAGTGTGACTTGCAAGGCCACAGGATTTGAATTGAAAGCCAGGCTGCTGCCCAGAAAGAAGGACCTCCAACCGAGCTGACCCACTCCTCAGTTGCAAACAGCTCAGCTCCACCCTCGTCCCAACACCAGAAACCATGATGGGAACAAATTGCAATTTAGCTCCCTCTGGGGTTGTTAATATCTATAACCTTGAAAGTACTAGGAGCAGCCATGGCTGTTTCCAGGGAAGGGAGGTCCCAACACCCATTGATTCCCCCAGCTGGGTAGCAATGGGGGGAGGGGGGCTCCCTTTGCAATGATAGCTGGCCTGCCTGCAGCCAGATCTGCCAGGGATGAAGCTGAACAGTCCAAGGTAGCCTTTTTATTTCCTCACCTGTCATGGGCGGGGGAGGGGCTTCCCTCCTACCAAGAGCCAGGGCCACTTAGAGACTTTGGGGAGAGCTGATGAAATACCAGTCAAACTCCCTGCAATGTTAACGTGATGCCATAATGCTGAATTTTGGTTGGGGTTGCCAGGATCAGCGTGGACAGGCTGATCATGTGGAGCTGCTTCTCTGGATTTAATTTAATTTAATTTAATTTAATTTCCAATTTATATACCGCCCTTCTCCCTGAGGACTCAGGGCGGTGTACAGCCAAGATAAAAAACATAGAATACAAATATTAAAACATTTAAAAATATATATAGATTTGGGCCGAAAGTTAAGAATCACAAACTAATTAAAAATTTAAAAATTTCTTCTAAGCCAACCCGGCTTGCTGGAAAAGATGGGTTTTCAGGGAACGACGGAAGGCATTGAGGTCATAGATTCTCCTTATCTCCGGGGGCAACTGATTCCAGAGAGTGGGAGCCCCCACAGAGAAGGCCCTCCCCCTGGGGGCCACCAGCCTACACTGTCTGGCTGATGGCACCCTGAGGAGGCCCTCTCTGTGGGAGCGCATGGGACGATGGGAGGTCGTTGGTAGCAGCAGGCGGTCTCGAAGATAGCTAGGCCCGATGCCATGGAGCGCTTTGAAGGTGATAACCAGCACCTTGAAGCGCACCCGGAAGACCACCGGGAGCCAGTGCAGCTCGCGCAGGAGCGGTGTTACATGGGAGCGCCATGTTGCTCCCATCACTACCCGTGCTGCTGCATTCTGGACCAGCTGGAGCCTCCGGGTGCTCTTCAAGGGGAGCCCCATGTAGAGAGCGTTGCAGTAGTCAAGGCGAGAGGTGACGAGGGCGTGAGTGACTGTGCACAAGGAATCCCGATCAAGAAAGGGCCGCAACTGGCGAATCAGGCGAACCTGATAAAAGGTCCCCCTGGTAACAGCCGTCAGATGTTCCTCCAAGGACAGCTGCCTATCCAGGAGGACTCCCAGATTGCGAGCCCCTTCAGTGGGGGCCAAAGACTCGCCCCCAATAGTCAGCGATGGAGTCAACTGACTATATCGGGATGCCGGGAGCCACAGCCACTCAGTCTTGGAAGGGTTGAGCTTGAGCCTGTTCCTCCCCATCCAGATCCGCACAGCCTCCAGGCACTGGGACATCACTTCAAGGGCATCATTGGGGTGGCCTGGGGTGGAGATGTACAGCTGGGTGTCATCAGCGTACTGGTGGTATCTCACCCCAAAGCCACGGATGATCTCGCCCAGCGGCTTCACATAAATGTTGAACAGAAGGGGCGAGAGGACCGATCCCTGCGGCACTCCACAGATGAGAGGCCTCGAGGTCGACCTCTGCCCCCCTGCCAACACAAACTGCGACCGGTCGGAGAGAAAGGAAGAGAACCACCGCAACACAGTGCCTCCCACCCCCAACTCTTCCAGCCGGTGCAGCATGATACCATGGTCGATGGTATCAAAAGCCGCTGAGAGATCTAATAGGACCAGAACAGAGGAATAACCCCTGTCCCGAGCCCTCCAGAGATCATCCACCAATGCGACCAATGCCGTTTCCGTGCTGTGCCCAGACCTGAAACCCGACTGGAACGGATCTAGATAGGATGTTTCCTCCAGGAATTGCGGAAACTGTTGCGCGACCACACTCTCAACAACCTTCGCAATGAAGTGAAGGTTGGAGACAGGACGATAGTTGGCCAATTTTGCTGGATCCAGGGACGGCTTCTTGAGGAGAGGCCTCACCACCGCCTCTTTCAGGGCAGCGGGGAAGTGACCCTCACTCAAAGAAGCATTAATGACGCCCTGGAGCCAGCCTCGTGTAACCTTCCGGGAAGCCAGTACCAACCAGGAGGGACACGGGTCCAGTAAACATGTGGCCGCACTAAGTCTCCCCAAAATCCTGTCCACATCATCGGGAGTCACAGCATCAAACTCCTCCCAGATAACATTCTCAAGACTGTTCCTCGCCACCCTGCCCTGATCTACCCAGTCAGAGTCCAGATCCCCCCGGATCTGAGCGATTTTGTCATACAGGTATTATCCAAAATCCTCCGCCCTGCCTTCTAAGGGATCCTCCCGCACTCCCAGATGGAGCAGGGTGCAGGTCACCCTAAACAGGGCGGCCGGACGATTCCCTGATGACGCAATAGAGGCGGAAAAGTAGTTAGACTTTGCCGTCTTTATCGCCACTAGGTAGGCCTTAATATGCGACCTTACCAGTGTTCGATCAGATTCAGCGAGACTGGCCCTCCAACCACTCTCCAGGCGTCTTTTCCGGCGCTTCATTTCCCTCAGCTCCTCAGTAAACCAAGGAGCCGCACGGGATCGGCATCGGGTCAGAGGCCGCAAAGGCACAACTCGGTCCAAGGCCCCACCAGCCGCCCGATCCCAGGCGGCTACCAGGTCCTTGGCCGAGTCATGTGCTAGATCCTCAGGAAATGGCCCAAGCTCCGTCTGGAACCTATCAGGATCCATCAGGCGCCTGGGGCGGATCCATCTAATTGGGTCCGCCTCCCTGCGGCGAGGGGTCGCGGTTCAAAGATCTAGGCGAAGGAGTGAGTGGTCAGTCCATGACAAGGGTTCCACGTCTATATCCCCTATAACAAGACCACTCAACCACTGGCCAGAGACAAAAATCAAATCCAGAGTGTGACCTCCCCTGTGAGTAGGGCCATGAACTAACTGGGTCAGGTCCATGGCCGTCATGGAAGCCATGAACTCCTGAGCCACCTCAGACGTTTCACCGACGGATGGCAAGTTGAAATCACCCATGACTAAAAGCCTGGGTGTATCTACTGCCACCGTGGCTATCACGTCGAGTAGCTCAGGTAGGGCTGTTGCCACGCGGCAGGGAGCCAGGTACGTAAGCAACAAGCCCATCTGAACCCCACGGCCCCACCTCACAAGGAGGGACTCACATCCGGCTATCTGAGGCACAGTGGTCTCCCTCGGACCCAGATCCTCGTTAATAATAACTGCCACCCCCCCCGCCCCTCCCCTGGGCCCTCGGCTGATGGAATGCTCTGAAGCCTGGTGGGCACATTTCCACCAGAGGGACGCCACCCTCCGGGCCCAACCAGGTCTCCGTAATACCCGCCAGGTCCGCTCCCCCCTCTTGTATAAGATCGTGAATGAGGGGGGCCTTATTGACCATGGACCTGGCATTGCACAGCATCAGCCGAAGGCCCAGCTCCTGAGTATCTAAGCCACCTAGTATCCGAGCAGAGCCTTGGGGACCGGGGCAAGCAATTGCTCTCAAACAGCAAGTGCGAGCCCCCAACACCTGATGTGGTCCCCTGCTCCCGCCATATCTGCCCCTCCCATTCACCGTGCCGATGGTACAGCCCTCATAGATATCGCCCCCCCATCCCTTTTCCAATCCCTCGTCCGGTGCCTCCCGGATCATTACCCTGTGCCGGGCACGGCTCTGACCCTGGTGGATTTCCCCCCCCATCCGCCATAGGATCATCTTGGCTCAGAAGATGCTGTCATCTCTCTGGCCAGCTGCACATCTGGCTGGCTGCTTGACCCTCTCCATGGCCAGCTTTTCCGGGATCAACATCTTGACCACCACACACAAGCCAGCCCTCGCAGGCCATCCCTGGGGTTACTGAACTGAGAGAATCGGTGGGCCTCACCACCCGTGTAGGGCTCCAAGCTTTCTCCCCATTTTCAGGGGAGGCGCTCCCTGCTCTTCCCCTGCCCCTTCTGCTCTGGCTGGCCGAGCCACAAGCCACAGATGCCGTTCTCCTGCCAGGGCTCTGCAGCCCTGGGTGGCCAAGTCACGTGGGGGCCCAGCCAGCCAACCAGCCAGGGGTTGAAGGGTACCTCTGCTTCCCAGCCTGCCTCCCCTCCAGGCCCTGCCCATCGGTCGAAAAGAATGCAGAGGAGCCTTCCAAGAAACAGGAGGGTTGGGGCTGCCTGGCTCAGGGCTTCCTCCATTGCTATGGGGGAACAGCCTCTTCTGCTGCTGCCCAGCTCCTGCGGCAGGAGAGAAACCTCCGAGATGGTCTGTGCAGCCAAAGGACAGGACAAGAACTGGACATTCAAGCGGGTCTTTGGCTTCTAAGATTTGCAGGCACTGAAGGGTCCAGCGAAGCCCCTCTCACCCTCAGCGTGGCCAGGGGAAGTCCCAGACTGGCAGTCCTAAGCAGGAACAGCCTGTGCCAACCTCTGATCCCTGGGAAAGGCCTGAAGGCACCATGGCTCACCATCACCAGATGTGGGCTTCTGCTCCAAGGCTTTGAAATGGGATCAGGTGACTGGTGGAGGCCTCCCTGTGGCTAATGGGCACTCGGACACGTACTTCTTCCAAGCAGCTCAGATGGCACTTCTTGGGCACCCCAGGGAGCTTTCCTGGACCCCTGCGTTGTCTCCCATTCCTTCTTTCCTCCTCACTTATGGCCACTACCTCTGCCTGCTCCCTTTTCTGGCTTCCCTTGAAAACAGTGCCACCTAATGGGCACATCGCCTCCGGCAGTGTTTCCCCAGGCTGAGGCCCCTTTTTACATCCAAAGCTTGGGAGTATTAGAAGATACAACTTGGTTTGTTTAATGCTGTGGCCTTTTGATATTTTGATAGGAAATTAAGAGAGAAACAGGAAGGGAATAGACACAATTTGCCCTCCCTACCCGCCTCCTCTGTTTTTACCAAAAGCCTTTTTTTAAAATTACCGGTGTCTAGGAATATCATTCAGAGAATCTTTTCATATTTCTGTCATTTCTTTAAAGTCCCCATGTTTTCCTTATCCGCTAGATTCGGTTTCTTAGATTTTTCTGTTTTCAATTATTAGGTTTAAGTTCTACATTTTAACTGTGAATTGTACAAATTATGAGAAACCTGGTGTACAAAACATAAAACAGAACTCCTTCACAGTTACACTCATAGCAATTTCTAGCAGATAACATTCAGTAATCTTATTTTAAAAATTGAATAATAGAGTTTATTGTAGGTCTTAATAAAATGTCTGATTATATTAACAATCTGTGTAAACTGTTTATCTTATTCTTTTGATTGAATACTTAAATTATCAGGGAAGATCCAATGAATTCAGTTTTAAATAGCCTTCCAAATGCTGGTATAAAAATAATTGAATTCTTTGACAACTTTGCAGCTTCTGTTTCAAACTAGCACTGGGCAGAAGTGTAATCCACAAATCTGAATTTCTAAAACTCTCCATTTGAGGAAACTTGATTTTGTGTAGATTCTCACTAGGAGTGACAAGTGTTAAACAGCACCCCTTTCTCTCAGACACGCACACCACCGCCTCTCTCCTCTCAAAATAACGGGCAGCTGCCGGGCCTGATTCTTGCCAGCTGCCCCATTGGTAGAAGAAACTGCCCCTCCAGATCAGCACCAGGAACCTGTGGGGGCCAAAAGGCGAAGGGACACAGGGGGAGATCATTGGCCTCCTCAGAGTCTAGCAACTGAGAGAGGCAGACGTTTGAATCTAGAGACTGGTTCTCCAGACTTGCAACATTCAGTTTTTCCTGAACTCTGAGGTTTTAGGCTACCTGGGCTGAATGACAGGTGTGAGTGTGTTTGTGTTTGAAGAGGGCTGGACTGCAGGTGAAATGCTTTGCACTTAGAAAAGCAGCCTATCCTTGATATACTGGTCTAGTGTTCTTACATGCAAGAGGGTTATATGCCAAGGAAGCCTTCTGCCATGCAAGGATCTGCCCAGGTGGGGGGTCCAGTCAGGTGCCCTGAGGGTCCTTTGAGGGGTCTTCTGGGTTTCTTTGAAGCAGGACTGAAGTAAAGCAAGCACTGCTATATTTCTTCGGCATCTTTCCAACAAGGAAAGTTGTGGATTCCAATGATCCACAGCTGTTGCCCAAAGCATATTATTTCTTAAAAAATTTCTTGTTCAGAAGGAAGATTAGAAGGTTGACGTTGATTTTGGCTCTCTCAAACATTTTCATGACCGCCACACCTTCATACTGGAGCTGGAGGAGGTCCTGAAAAGAGAGAGAGGTTCTGGCATGGCACAGGGTCTCCTGCCTGAGCAGGGGGTCAGACTACAAGACCTCCGAGATCCCTTCCAACCCTTCTGCAGCAGAATGTCTCCACGTGAGCTATTGCTAACAAGGCCCAGAATGTTTTAGATGTGATTTATGCAAGTGATATAAATCACTTGATGATATAAAGTGATACAGTAGTCATGCAATGCGCCTGTGCCTCACTCGGTCTACCTTTACCACCATCGGAAAGCTGGTAAATAATTAAATAATCAAACTGTATGGAGGGAACCCCAGTCAGCTGCCCCCTTACCTGGTAACTAAGCTGAAAGTTTTCCATGTTGACCCCCATAAACTTCGCCTTGACCTGGAACTTGCCAGCTTCTTGGGATGGGATAATATCAAAAATGACATTTCTAAGTCTGGGAAAAAAAGACCAGGGAGGGAGGAAGGAATTAAAGCCCTGAAGCTGAGAAAATGTCATTAGGGATGAAAGACGCAGCAAGAAGGAGATCTGCTTTCCTCGCAGAGCAAGAAAGAAAAGTTTGGCCAGGACAACAAGCTGAGATTTCAGACATTTTGCTCCCTCTGAGGAATCTCTGCCGCCCACAGGCAGGCTCAGAGGACGCCCAGGGGGGTGGGGGTGGGGTGGGGGGTAATCCGCATGGAAGAACGAGGGGCGGCAGGAGCTGGGAGGAGGACATCTGGACTTACTGGTTTGGTGGGAGGGCCTCAATCTCCAGCAGGACCCCCTTCTCAAATAGGCGGGCCGCTGTGTAATGAAGCACAGCCTGTTTCTTGCTGGGCCTGAAGGGAAGGAAAAGGGGGCAGCCTGGATACGGAAGCTTGGGGGGAGGCAGGAGGGATGGATGGACGCCAAGCCTCACCTGCCCCCACCTTGGCTTTCCTTCCGCCTGGGCCCCAGTGTGGTCAGCACGGAAGGAGCAGAAGAGGTTTCCGAGCCCCACAGGGTTCCAGCTGGACTCTGCCAGCCTTCCCATGGTGGACTTGGGCACAGCTATCGGACAAGGAATGCCAGGGGAGGGGGCTCTGCTGGGGGAAGAGAAATGGGGCCAGTGTTGCAAGGCCTTTCCAATGGGGCGGGGGGGAGGGAAGCATCTGCAATGTTCTTTTACTGGCTGCCCTGAAAAGTTGCAAAAGGTGAGGTGGGGGGGTGGTGGTGGGGGGTGGCACAGCCAGAACCTTGCTTTGTCAAAAGAGAAGCTGCTCCATAAGAGATTAGGAGCCCCTCCCCACTTTCTTTTCAGGCAAGATTGTGGTGTCTCCAGGCTAGCCCCCACCCCCACCCCGCAAGGCAGAGGGCCCCTTATCTGGACCCAGCCACAGCTGCCAAGTGCCCTTGATCCCGGAGCCGGCCGGGCCCCATACCTGTCTGCAGCAGCCAGGTTGTCTAGGCAGGTGTGGAGATACTTCTGGTAGTAGTCCACTTGCTCCCGGTAGAAGCGGCGCTTGGAGGCCAGGCCTCGCAGGGTCTGCTGCAGCTTAGCAAGATGCTGTCTGCGGCACTGCCGGTGATGCCTCTGAGAGCAGATGTCCTGCGGGAAGCGGAGACCGGCCCAATGCACCAGGCAGTGCTCTGAATTAGCCCCCACCCCTCATCTGGACCCCAGTTCTCAATCTTGGCAACTTTAACATGAGTGGACTGCAACTCCCAGAATCCCCAGCTGAAGACAGAAGGCCCTCCCACTTCCCAAGAGAAGGATAAGGCCTTGGCGACTTTGTGGACTTCAACTCCCAGCTATGTTGGCTGAGGAATTCTGGGAGTTGAAGTTCAAGGTTTTAAAGTTGCGCCATGGTGGAAGAGTCCCCTGAGCTAAAGGCGCCTCCCTCTGGCCCTTCCCCACAGCTGGCCTAAAAACGGCTTCCCTGCGATTTTACTCCTTCCATTTTACAGCTACCGTTAACCAGGATGCACAACAGCCCCGCCAGGTAGGCCAGAGAGTGAAAGAGGCTAGGTGCTGCCAACCCTCCTCCTGCAGGGCACCTTTTCCACTGCCTGGGTCACCTGGGCAATCTCGCCAAGCAGGGCCCGGGACTGGCCGGCCCAGCCCACCAAAGCCAGGTGCTCCAGGTTCTGGAGGACTTCCTTCTTCTTCTCTGCCAGGGAAAGATGGCCATGCAGTGCTCGCTCTCGGCCCTGCGGGTGGCCAGTTGCCCTTCTCTGCAAGAGCTGTCGGTGGAACCGCTCCTGCGGAAAAGGAGGTTGCAGCTTTGACTAGTCGCTAAGTGACTGGTTATAAGTGGAGGACCACCAATTCAGCAACAATCCAAACATTAATACCCAACCAGGAGATCACATTTGTGTCTCTCTGCAGACAAGCCACACCCCTTCTGGGCAATCGGTTCCCCTGCTCATCTCTCCACCCACCTCTGCTTCCGATGCCTTTGAGTGCAGGATCTCAGCCAGGGAGTCTCCAGGCTGGGATTGGATCACGTCCACCAGCATCTGTTTGGTGCTTCATCACAAAAAGAGAAAGACAAGAGGGCACCGGTCACTATGGGCAGAGTGCAGGAGGTCTTCACAGGCCAGTTCAAAGGGTCACTTTGGCAGTGAGGACTGAAAGAGGTCAAACCGCCTGAGCTCTTCTTGCTGTGGTTCTTGAAAATTTACTTGGAATTAATCCTGTTTTGCTACCAAGTAAATGGGGAGAAGAGCGATTGTTTTCCCAGTGGCCCTTATTAACCAAATGTGACCCTCATGGAACAAGAGCCTTGGTAGTACAGTGGTCTAAGGCACCCTGTTATTAAGCTGGTTATTAAGACCAGCTGCCTGCAATTACTGTAAATTCAAATCTTGCCAGGCTCAAGGTTGACTCAGCCTTCCATCCTTTCTAAGGTAGGTGAAATGAGGACCCAGTTTGTGGGGGCAATAAGCTGACTTTGTATAAATATACAAAAGGATGAAGGCTATTGCTTAACGCATTGTAAGCCGCCCTGAGTCTCCGGAGAAGGGCGGCATATAAATCAAATTAAAAAAAAAAAAAAACAACCAAAAAGGGGCATGTCCGAATTCCGCTCCTAGCTACCATTTGGTTAAGAATGGCCCTCTTGGCAAGTCATCATTGTAATTCTCCTAATGAGTCTCCATCCCAATGCAAAGCACAGGGCCACAACATTAGGGACATAGAACCGGAGGTCGGGGAGGGGGGTGGAGTTCGATTTGAAGAGGGCTGTTCCATCAGCATAGTGAGTGGGAGGGGCAGATATGGCGGAAGCTGGGGACCATATCATGTTCGGGGAATGCGCACTCGTTATCTCAGAGCGATTGCGCACTCCGGTCCCCAATGCTTTTCTTGTTCCCCAGGTTGTCCAGATTCTCAGGGCCAGAGCCTTCGGCTGATGTTATGCAACGCCAGGTCCGTTGTTAATAAAGCCCCCCTCATCCACGATCTTATTCAGGAGGGGGAGGCGGACCTGGCGGGTATTACGGAGACCTGGTTGGGCCAGGAGGGGGGAGTCCCCCTCGTGGATATGTGCCCACCAGGTTTCCGCGCATTTCATCAGCCGAGGGCTCAGGGCAGGGGCGGGGGGGGTGGCGGTTATTATAAAGGAAGGTCTGGATCCAAGGGAGACCACTGTTCCACAGATAGCCGGATGTGAATCCCTCTTTGTGAGGTGGGGTCGTGGAGTACAGATGGGCTTGTTGGTCACGTACCTGGCTCCCTGCCACGTGGCAACGGCCCTGCCTGAGCTGCTTAACGTTATAGCCGAGGTGGCGGTGGACACCCCCAGACTTGTCATCATGGGGGATTTCAACCTGCCATCTGTTGGCGAAACGTCTGAGGTGGCTCGAGAGTTCATGGCTTCCATGACGGCCATGGACCTTACTCAGTTAATTCATGACTCCACTCACACGGGGGGACACACTCTGGACTTAGTTTTTGTCTCTGGTCAGTGGTCGAGTGGCCTTGATATAGGGGATATAGCCATCGAACCCTTGTCATGGTCTGACCACTCGCTCCTTCGACTGGACTTTCTGACCGCTGCACCCCGCCGCAGGGAGGCGGGACCGACCAGGTGGTTCCGCCCCAGGCGCCTGATGGACCCTGATAGGTTCCAGATGGAGCTTGGGCCATTTCCTGAGACTCTGGCTCACGACTCGGCTGAGGACCTGGTGGCCGCCTGGGATAGTGCGGCTGCCGGGGCCTTGGACCGAGTCGTGCCTTTGCGGCCTCTGACCTGGCACCGAACTCACTTAGCTCCTTGGTTCTCCGAGGAGCTTAGGGAGATGAAGCGCCGGAAAAGACGCCTGGAGAGTAGTTGGAGGACCAGCCGCTCCGAATCTGACCGAACACTGGTGAGGTCTCATATTAAGACCTACCTAGTGGCGATAAAAGCGGCGAAAACGAGTTATTTTGCCGCTCTTATCGCGTCATCAGATAATCGCCCAGCCGCCCTGTTTAGGGTGACCCGCTCCCTCCTTCATCTGGAGGTGCGGGATGACCCCTTGCAGGGCCGTGCTGAGGATTTTGTGCAGTATCTGTATGACAAAATCGCTCAGATTCGGGAAGGGCTGGCCTCTGACTGGGTATGTCTGGACGGGATGACTGAGGCAGGTCTTGAGAGTGTTACCTGGGGGGAGTTCGATCCTGTGGCTCCCGAGGACATGGACAGGGTCCTGGGACGGCTGAATGCGACCACATGTTTATTGGACCCGTGTCCCTCCTGGTTAGTACTGGCTTCCCGGGAGGTGACACGAGGCTGGCTCCAGAAGATTGTTAACGCTTCTTTGAGTGAGGGGGTCCTGCCAGCCGCTTTGAAAGAAGCGGTTGTGAGGCCCCTCCTCAAGAAGCCCTCCCTGGATCCGGCTGTTTTGGCTAACTATCGTCCAGTCTCCAACCTTCGCTTCGTTGTGAAGGTTGTTGAGTGTGGTAGCGCAACAGCTTCCCCGGTATCTGGATGAAGCTGTCTATCTAGACCCGCTCCAGTCCGGCTTCCAGCCTGGGCACAGCACGGAAACGGCATTGGTCGTGTTGGTGGATGATCTCTGGAGGGCTCGGGACAGGGGTTGTTCCTCTATCCTGGTCCTGTTAGACCTCTCAGCGGCTTTTGATACCATCGACCATGGTATCATGTTGCACCGGTTGGCGGGGTTGGGGGTGGGAGGCACCGTGCTGCGGTGGTTCTCCTCCTACCTCTCTGACCGGTTGCAATCTGTGTTGACAGGGGGGCAACGGTCGACCCCGAGGCACCTTGCTTGTGGGGTGCCACAGGGGTCGGTCCTTTCGCCCCTTCTGTTCAACATTTATGTAAAGCCGCTGGGTGAGATCATCCGTGGCTTTGGGGTGGAGTTCCATCAGTACGCTGATGACACCCAGCTGTACATCTCCACCCCAGGCCACCCCAATGATGCCCTTGAAGTGATGTCCCAGTGTCTGGAGGCCGTGCGGGTCTGGATGGGGAGAAACAGGCTCCGACTCAACCCCTCCAAGACCGAGTGGCTGTGGCTTCCGGCGTCCCGATATAGCCAGCTGATGCCATCGGTGGCTATTGGGGGTGAATCACTTGCCCCCACGGAGAGGGCTCGTAACTTGGGCGTCCTCCTGGACGCACGGCTGTCTTTGGAAGATCATTTGACGGCCGTGGCCAGGGGGGCTTTTTATCAGGTTCGCCTGATACGCCAGTTACGCCCCTTTCTAGATCGGGACTCCCTACGCACAGTCACTCAAGCACTCGTCACTTCCCGCCTGGACTACTGTAACGCTCTCTACATGGGGCTCCCCCTGGGGTGCACCCGGAGGCTCCAGCTGGTCCAGAATGCGGCCGCACGGGGGATTATGGGGGCGACGAGGCGCTCCCATGTGACACCTCTCCTGCGCGAGCTGCACTGGCTCCCGGTGGTCTTCCGGGTGCGCTTCAAGGTGTTGGTGACCACCTTTAAAGCGCTCCATGGCTTAGGGCTGGGGTATTTACGAGACCGCCATCTGCCACCAATAGCCTCCCACCGGCCAGTACGCTCGCACAGAGTGGGCCTCCTCAGGGTGCTGTCCGCCAGACAATGTCAGCTGGCGACCCCCAGGGGGAGAGCCTTCTCTGTGGCGGCGCCCACCCTTTGGAACAACCTCCCCCCAGAGTTACGTACAATAACAGACCTCCGGATTTTTCGTCGGGCCCTGAAAACCCATTTATTCCAACTAGCTGGGCTGGCTTGAGTCAAATTTTTAAACTATTTTAAATTGGAATTGTTTTTAATTATGGCCAAATTATCTAATTATTTTAATCAGTTTTTAATTTTTCTATGTCTGGTTTTTACTTTGGCTGTGCACCGCCCTGAGTCCTATATTGGAGAAGGGCGGTATAGAAATTAAAACAAACAAATAAATAAATAAATAAAATAAATCGGGCCCAGTGAGGGTGAGCGTTGAAGGAATCTGAGCTTGCCTGCCTCGGCCTTCTCCGCCTTCTCCACCAGAAAGCTAAGCTGGGTCAGTCCTGCTTACTCCTTGGATGGGAGACACCCCCCCACCCCGAGATTAGGAAGGCAGAGGCGCAAATCACCTCAGCACTGCTGACCACGTGAACTGAATAGACTCTGCAAGCTTGGGGGCGATTCTCCTGGCAGCCCACTTTTGCTGCAGGGAGACAGACGGGTGAACATCTGGTTCAGCAAGATGCAAGGCAGTCCTCGCTTACCGGCCACTTGTTCAATGACTGTTCAGAGTTATGAGGGTGCTGAACTACAAGCAGTTCTGTTTCTCCCATCACCCCTGCGGTCGTATGTTTGCGATTCGGGCATTTGGCAGCTGCAATAGGACAGCTGCAGCCCCCCAGGGACATATGATCACCACCTGCAACCTTCCCTGCATACCACACGCCAAGTCCATGAGAAAAGCAGCAGAGAAGGTTGCAGGCTGCTCTGGTATTTCTCCCCTACCACCAGTGGTGTGACATGCTCACACCAGCTGCCCCTGCAACCTCCCCACGTGGCAGCTGCTGCTTCCTGCCCTTCAACCTGCTTGCACGCAACCTCGGACCTGCCACTCCCTCCTGGCTTCCCCAATGATCTCTACTTGTGGGAAGCCGGCGGGAAGTTGCACAGAGGTCCTTGCTTAACAACCACGATCATCTTAATGATGGCCATGGGACTGCCGTTGCTAAGAATGCAGTCACCTGACATCATGCTTTACGGTCACATCACTTAGTGACGGTAATTCCAGTCCCAATTGAGGCCTACCTAAAATTCTGTACCTTCCCCTTCCCACTGGCTTGTCTGAGGGATTCTTTGTGCTCCTGATCGTCACCCACTTGCTATTCACGAGTTTTGAGGGGGAGGGAGCCAGGTCCGACCACCTTCCCTGGCAAAGGGATGCAGCCACCCACCTCAGCCACAGGCGTTCGGCACCTGCTTCCCCCTCAGCTTCGGCTTCCACCCCGCCGTATTTGCTGCTGAGCGTGAGCGAGAGCTCCGTTCTGGAGAGCTGAGACAAAGCGTCCTCCCGGGTCCCGTTTGCCCCCCGTCCCAGGCTGTGGCCTGCAAAAAGACAGCAATCCAACAGGTTCAGAGGAGCGAAGGAAGGAAGAAAGCAAGCCAGAAGCCCAACACTCTTTTGGGGCAGATGCTTGCATGGATTGGCGGAGCCTAAAGTATGGGATCCCAGCCATGGAAACTGAAGGACAGGGAGTGAGGAGAGGCCGATAGAAGAGAATGTCTGTAGCTCAGGACAGAATTGTGAAGTCCTTGGGGCTCTCTGAACTTGGTTATGTTCTTAAAGACATTTCAGTACCTAACTAGATAACATCATCAGTGCTAGAAGGGGGTAGGGTTTGTGGAGAGGAGGAAGAGGAGGAGGAAAGTGGCTGTGGAGTCCCTGGTGCTCTCTGAGATTAGTTTTCTTGAGGACGTTTCATGACGTCATCAGTGCTAGAAGGGGTAGGGTTTGCTCTCTTTTTATATACAGTGGTTTGTCCTGTCAGGTTTTCTTCTTGGTAGTTCCTTGATTAGGTTGTTGAAGTACTTGAGAACTACAAATCAGACAAACAATCCAAAAGGAAACAACAGCAGAGCCAACAGGCATTAGCACAGGGCTGGCTGAGCCAATGCGAGTTTCAAGCAGTTTGCTTGGGCACCAAATGAGGAAAATTAGCAAATGGGGCAACCGTGGGGTGAAGCAATGCTCTGTGGCTTCAAATGGGGGCCAGTCAGAGCTCATGCTGGCCGGGGTCTCCAGGACGTCTGCCAGACTTAACGTCCCAAGCGGAATCTTACCCAGATTGGCTCAACCTCAGAGTAACTCCAGATCCCTGAACCGTCCCAGCCCTGCTTTTGCGCCAGCTGGCTCTGGCGGTCTCATGGCCCACGCCCCTCAGAAGCAGCCCCCCAAAACTGGGAGTTGGGCTGAACACAGCGGTCCCACCACTCTCTTGAAAAGCCTGGTTCAGAATTATAAACGTTAAGGGCCCCGTTTCTTGGCTTTGCTATTAGTTGATTAAACATCATAGCTGCCATTTGTATTTATTTATTTTTTGTGGATGTATTTACTGTTTTACTGTTTTTTAATTGTTTTATAATTTTAGAATTGTAAGCCACCCAGAGTCACTTGGTTGAATTGGGTGGCTACAGAAAATGAACGAACGAAATGCAGAAACAGACATTGTGGAAGGAGAGCCACGTTAGTCTCTGGCAGGCCAAAATTAGGAAGAGTCTGCCAGCACCTTTTCCAACTGGCAACCTTTATTAGGACTGTAAATTCTTCTGAGCTGCAGCCTTTTATAAAACATGCAAATTGTTTGAGCCTTGATAGTATAGTGGTTTGGTGCACCCTGTCATTAACACAGCTGCCTGCAATTACTGTAAGTTCGAATCTCACCAGGCTCAAGGTTGACTCAACCTTCCATCCTTTCTAAGGTAGGTAAAATGAGGACCCAGATTGTGGGGGCAATAAGCTGACTTTGTATAAAATATACAAAAGAATGAAGGCTATTGCTTAACGCATTGTAAGCCGCCCTGAGTCTCCGGAGAAGGGTGGCATATAAATCAAATTAAAAAAAAAAAATTGGAAGATGCTACCAGAGCCCTCCTCTTTTGGGCAGGAATCATGTCCCATCCTATGCCAGTAGAGTACTGGGAGGAGACACTGTCCATTCAAAGAGTGCCCTCAGCTTACCTATCAACGATGCAACGGTTGGCACCTCTCCAAGGTCTTGCAAAAGTTTGTGCAGAACATCCTGGGAATCAGGAGCCAGGCAGTGCTGGTGCTCCAGCAGCAACTGTGTCGTTGGCAAAGAGGAACAAGCAGAGAGAAGGACATTTCCCATGCCTTATTTACCCCACTTTCCAAATGGTGTAAAACAAAGATCATTTGCATAATCAAAATACAGTCTTAAAATTATGTATTAATGAAGGGATAGGCAGAAATAAGACAACAAAGATGAAGAATCTGAGAAGCAAGAAAGCCATAGACAGTTAGTCTAAACCAGGGGTGTCCAACCTCGACACTTTAAGACTTCAACTCCCAGAATTCCCCAACCAGCCAGTTGGTCCACAAGTCTTAAAGTGGCCAAGGTTGGACCCCCTGCCATAAACCAAACGGCTTTGTGGAAAAAAGGGGGAACTAGGATGGGAACATGGGTTCAGGTCTATAAAAACTATGGGCTTATTTTAAAAAAGCCACAGATTATTGGATTTTCACATGTCAAGCCAGAAAGCCTGGCTTGCACACACAAAAAAATCACAAACAAGCAAGACAAAGACTGGTTTGGCCTATAGTTTAGTTTAGTTTAGTTTATTTGATTTATATACCGCCCTACTTCCGAAGGACTCAGGGCGGTGAACAGCCAAACAATAAAATAACATAGATACAAAAATTTAAAAAACCAGATAAAATCAAATTAAATCATTTTGGCCCAGACAGAATTAAAACACCCCAATAATTTAAAAACAGATTAAAATTTACATATTTAAAAAAGGGAAGAGATTAGGCCAGGCCCGCCTGATGAAATAAAAAGGTCTTCACAGCGCGGCGGAAGGTGCGCAGATCCGGGATCCTCCGTATCTCTGGGGGGAGCTCATTCCAGACGGTAGGTGCCCCCACAGAGAAGGCTCTCCCCCTAGGGGTCGCCAGCCGACACTGTTTGGCTGACGGCACCCGGAGGAGTCCCTCTCTATGAGAGTGTACTGGCCGGTGGGAGGCTATTGGTGGTAGTAGGCGGTCCCGTAGATAACCAGGTCCTAAGCCATGGAGCGCTCTAAAGGTGGTAACCAAAACCTTGAAGCGCACCCGAAAGACCACCGGGAGCCAGTGCAGCTCGCGCAGGAGAGGTGTTACATGGGAGCGCCATGTCGCTCCCATTACCACCCGCGCGGCCGCACTCTGCGCCAGTTGGAGCCTCCGGGTGCTCCTCAAGGGGAGCCCCATGTAGAGAGCATTGCAATAGTCCAGGCGGGAGGTGACGAGGGCATGAGTGACCGTGCGTAACGAGTCCCGATCCAGAAAGGGACGCAACTGGCGAATCAGGCGAACCTGATGAAAAATCCTCCCGGTCACGGCCGTCAAGTGCTCTTCTAAAGACAGCCGTGAATCCAGGAGGACACCCAAGTTGCGAGCCCTCTCCATGGGGGCCAATGATTCTCCCCCAATGGTCAGTGATGGCGTCAACTGACTATATTGGGACATCGGAAACCACAGCCACTCGGTCTTGGATGGGTTGAGCCTGAGCCTGTTCCTCCCCATCCAGATCCGTACGGCCTCCAGGCACAAAAGCAATTATTTCTCTCCCCTTAAATCACATTTTTCCCCCTGACATTTGAGATTTGCACCTTGTGGGTGTTGACCAGCTCCCCAACCGTTATGTAGACCACTGGTTTGGTGATGGCCACCAGCTCAGAATATTTGTCCAACTTAAACCTCTCTTCCGGTTCAGGGACCAAACAGGCTGCGTCGATGAATGCTCTGGAAGAGACGGAAGGAAAGAAGAACATAGAATCACGGGAGTGGAAGGAACCTGGGAGGTCTTCTAGCCCAACCCCCTTGGCTCAAGCAGGAGACCCTACACCCGTGATGGTGAACCTATGGCACACGGAGCCATGTCTGTGGCCACGTGAGTGTTGCCCTAGCTCAGTTCCGGTTCTACATGTGCGCACCGGCCAGATCATTTTTGGGCCTTCTGGGCTCACCAGAAGTTGGGAAACGGGCTGTTTCCGGACTCCGGAGGGCCTCGAGGGCATAGGTGAGGCTGTTTTTGCCCTCCCCAGACTCCAGGCTTTCTTGGTGAAAAACAAGCATACCGGGCCCACCGGTAACCTTTTTGCCGTTGCGTGCCAAAAGCTGGGTGAGCACGGGCGTTGCGGTGTGTGTGTGCCGCATGCACAGGGGGGCAGGGCACGGCAGGGGGCCTTGAATTATGGGTGTGGGCACATGAGTGGGCAACCTCCCCCATGCTCCCCCCGCTTTTGGCACGCGATGGCAAAAAGGTTACCCATCACTGCCCTATACCATTCCAGTCCAAATGGCTGTCCAGTCACTTCTTAAAAGCCTCCAGTAATGGAGCACCCACAACTTCCGGAGGGAAGACGTTCCACTGGTTAATTCCAGGAGGCTTCTCCCCTTGATTAGTTTCCATCCGTTGCTTGTTCTTCCTTCTGGTGCTTTGGAGAATAGGTTGACCCCCCACTCAAATGTTGGAAGACTGCTATCATGTCACCACTCTTCCTTTTTTATTTATTATTTATTTGTTTGTTCAACTTGTATGCCGCCTTTCTCCGAAGACTCAAGGCGGCTTACAATGCATTTAAAAACCATATATAAAAACATTAAAAAAACCACTATATATAAAAACATTAAACATTAAAACAATTAAAACCCATTCACACCATTCATGGCCGGATCTCGCCAGATCGCAATAGCGAGATCAACGGCCCCAGGCCTGCCGGAAAAGCCAGGTCTTCACCGCTTTCCGGAAGGCTAATAGGGTGGGGGCAGTCCGGACCTCAGGAGGTAGATTAGAGGTAGATTTTTCACTACATTAGACATGGTGGGTCCCTTCCCTCCCTCCCGAACAGCCAAGGCCAAGATCTTTGATGGGAGAGGAATGCTCTCTATCATACCTTCAAATATTTCATTTATCTATTTGAATTTGTTGACTGCCTGCTCCAAGGACTCTTCAGGATGAGCTGCCATTTTGAGCAGACAGAAGGACTTCACCCTTCCAGCCGCACCTTTTCTTTTGGCCAAAAGCTCAGGCGAGCCACAGGCTAAGCAGCGGAAGTAGATTATATGCTGCCAGCATAAGGTGGGCACTGGGGGTGACTCCCAGTTAACAGGTCAGGAATGCCAACCCAGACACCTAAGAGCGGTGAATGGGGCAGCGTTTCCATCGCACTCAGAGGGGTGAGGAACCTCATCTTGCTCCTTCTTCAGGATTAGGGAGGGAAAGACCTGAAGATAACGGCAGACAAGACGGACGTTTCGTCTCCTGACCAACCTGAATTTCTGGTGCGTTTCTTCCAGGTACTGATTTACCACGTTCAAGTGGCTGTTTTCTCCCTCGAAAAGCTGGTTGGCAGCTGCGTGCTGCAGGATCTTGGCCACTGAGGCCAAATTGCGCCTCTGGTCAGGGTGCAGGGGTGCCCCAGCAGAGAAGTCCACAACATCAAAGCCATCTGGTGCCACCACCGCCGGGTTCATGAAGCGATAGTAGAGCAGGTTGCCCACCACCTAAGACGGGAGGGAGCAGGTCTAACTCCAAGAAGCAAGGCTGGTACATGGGCAGCCCATCCTTTCTGGCCTTGGGGTCTTCTGCTGAGCCACCCGTTCCTCGAGTTGATCCACCCATTCCCAGGACTTAGGAACCTGGAGTCAAAATACTGGCCCTCTTGCAAGCTGCTGTGATGGGGCTGGCCAGGGACAGAGGGACCACAGCCATTTCCCTTAAGTGAGCCTCTAAAGGCAACCAACCCCCTGTAACTCCAGAGAGAGGCTTCTCTTGGCAGCCAGAGTGCAGAATGGGATGCCTGAAGGTTGAATCACGGCTACTGGACTAAGATCCTCTGGACTGTTCCTGGGGATTCCCATGTGAGGACTCACCAGGTTAAAGTTAGTTTTGAAGGCCAATCAAATCGAGAGAGTGGTGTGACCTGCTGTGACCTTCGTGCTATCTTTACATGGAGCTTTCATTTTGTCAAAAATAATCTTTTGGGAGACCAAGGACAGACAGAAACAGCCATGAATCCCTGCCCTGTAGCCCCCAACCATTGGGCCACCAGGGACCGGTTCCGTGGGGAGAGGTTTTTCCGCGGACCGGAAGGGTGTGTGGTTTCGCATGCATCCCACGGGGCTTCGTTTGTCTGCGCTGACCGGTTTCTGGCCCAGTGCCAGCCCACAGACGGGGGTGTGGAGAGCCCTGCTGTAGCCCATCCCAATGTGATGTCAACGTTCTAATGTTGACTGAGAAACTCAGCCGCCAAAATAACCTTAAATGGAGGGAAAAGAGCAGACCCTAAGAGCAAGGGCCAGACGCCAGTTCTGCTTTTGTGCCCTGGCCCACCCCTTCGCCCCCAGCCCCAGACCTTGTAGATCTCTTCCTTGGAGGCATCTGGAAACTTCTCAGTCAAGGTTGCCTTCAAGACTTTGGCCATGTAGCGCATCCCATACCTGAAAGGAAAGCGATTTAATTTCTGGGTAGGCAACAAGTAGCACCCCCCCTCAAGACACAGGTCCCGTGTACAGCAAGAGAAAATGGTGGAGGAAATGGGCACCCTGCATGGTCAAAATGGGGACCATCAGTGACCCCCCCCCTTCCAGTCTGGAGTAATTCGATGGAAGGTTTTGGTGAACATTAATCTGATGGGTAGAAAATTGTTCTCTCTCCAGGAGGGTGCTGATTTTATTTCTCTCTCTCTCTCATGGTATCTATGAAGTCATCAATCACTGATGTACAAATTTAGTTTCAATAAAGCACCAGCATAAATATCTGTACAATATAAAAGATAACATTAAATTAAACCATAATAAAGGTTTTATAAGGATGCTGATGAGGAAGGGGGCTCTGGGGCAGGCAGGGGTCTCATCTAGCCATGATTTTGCCTTTTCTCTCTTTCCTTGACTCAGTCACCCTACAGGGTTGTTGCAAAGGTAAGTTGCAAATTGAAGTGTCTTCCCTCTCTGGAGGAAGCATACATAAATACACCCTAGAACTGTTATCACTATGTGGGGATGGGACCCTCCTGGATATTGATTTTATGTTTTAGCGCAATGCCCTGCAGAGTTGTTGCTTAAACCCAGGGCCCCTAACATTGCAGGGGCTGCATGAAACAGGGGCAACTTTTGCCGTGTTGCCTAAAATCAGTCTTTGCATCTGCTTGGCTGGCAGATGCGGGGGCATCGCAAGAGCTAAGACCGTGCTGCCAATTCTAGCAGGATTTCATTGTAAAGGCCTGAAATTGCATGACATTGTGGCCATTTCCTAAGAACAGCAATTTTATTTCTTGCTGGAGGGGGGCAGGTTGGAAGCCAGGTGCCAACCCCAGTGCGAGAAGGAGGGCAGCAGATTGAAAGAGTCATAGCACTAAACCCGTACGGGATCTTGTCCACTGACGAGAGGATGGCCGAGAGAAACTTGTCTGCCAGCACAAGGAGATGGCCAAGGGAGACGTCCAGTCGCCTCTGGACCTCTGGGTGACAGAGGGCTTGTTGTGGGGTGACGTTGTATGGCAGATTGCTGGGGAGAGAGAAAACAGTAACAGCAACTGAAGACAACAGTTTCATCATGTTTGCCATTTCTACCTCCCACAATTGGGGGTCAGTGTTATTTTGCCTCATGCAGAAGACAAGTTGTGGGCACCTGCCATGGGCACGTTTATTTATTTATTTCCTTCCTTCCCTCCCTCCCTCCCACTCTTTCTCTCCATTCCATTTCAAAAACCGGCCTTGGGGTCTTCTCCAAGACTCATGCAGGAAGAGAGAAGCACCCTCAGCCCTGCTCACTTCTTTGCTTTTCATTACAAAAAAAAATTGATCTCATAATATGTGTGTGTGTGTGTGTGTGTGTATGTGTGTGTGTTGTTTCCTGTTGCTCCAGCCCCCCTGCAGTCTCCATGCGTTCCGTAGGCTGCCAGAGTGTCAAGCTGTGAGATCCTCCTCCATCCCAGTCTGAAGAGAGCCAAGCAGAGTGGAGAAATAAATGCCTGTTCTGGCCACCCACCTCTTCTGTCCGCTCTGGGACTCCGTCTCATTGATCCACCCCCTGTAGATCTCCACGGGGCTGGTGCGAATGCTCAGGCCGCTGTTCTGCAGAACCTCCTGCACCGGCTCTGCCAGGATCTGGCGCAGGGCGTTCTGCCCACGGG
This sequence comes from Arizona elegans, assembly GCA_022577455.1. NCBI lineage: Eukaryota > Metazoa > Chordata > Lepidosauria > Squamata > Colubridae > Arizona > Arizona elegans. Next base: position 5,529,711 of record JAKOOJ010000027.1, read on the forward strand.
CGTTGCGGTAGAAGCTCACCACCATGCGGATCACAGTGGGGTTCCCCGTGAGGACCTCCCGCAGCCGAGTCACTCTGGACCTGGGAGGAAAGAGGCAGCATCTCGGATCTGGCAGGAGGGTGGCCCTTCTGTGGCCAGCAACATCTCGGCACGTGCAAGGAGACAGAATGGATTCGGCTTCCCCTTTGACTTCGCTGGTTGGAATCTAGCTGGAAAGGTCGTCAACAGGGATCATGTGACCCACCCCAGGATGACGCAACCATTGTCAATTTGTGCTGGTTGCCCCTGAATTCTAATCATGTGACGGTGGGGATGCCGTGGGGTTGGTTATAAGTGCGAGGACCGGTTGTCACATTTTTCAGTGCCATTGTTACTTTGAATGGTTGCTAAACAAATAATTGTAGCTTGAGGACTACCCGTATGCCAGCCTGGTATATTCAGCACTGGGCCTTGAAATCAGTAAACCTCAGCAGGCATAAACAAAATCATATTTAAATAAAGAGCAGACTAAGCTAGAAGCCTCTACAATAGCAGACTAGTTGCATAAATCCATAGCGGATGAGTGCCAGGAAGGAGCCCAGAGCCCCCAGCCTCTCCTTGGCCAAGCTGTGTGATAAGAGGACCCTTCATCAACCACGGCTGCTTCTCCTAATAAGGCCTGCAGGAAAAGGCGGAGCAAGCCCGACAAATGGCTGCCTGGTCTGCTAACTTTGTCTTGGGCACAAAGATTCAATGAAATGTCTTCCACCGAATGCCATTCAGTGCCCTAAACTGTCAAGAGCCATCAAGGGAGCCTGGCTGTTCTCGCGGGGGAGCAGCAGGGAGGGAGGGAGGAACGGAGGGCCCAGGACTTACGTGATCTCCTCCTGCAGGGCGCACCGGAAGAGCTGGAGCAGGAGGTAAGCCTCTCTGGGGCTGGAGGCGTAATTGTAGAGGCTGAAGACCACCGACTCCAGGAACTTGGTGGACTTGTTGGGTGGCATTTGCATGAGCAGCCTGGCCAGACACACCGGCTGAGTCTGGAAGGAGGGAGGGAAGCAGCAGGAAAGGGCCATCTGTGTGCCAATGGCTTTCCTGGACTGGGCGCCACATCCGCCTGCCCTGGCTAAGGGCAGCTACCAACCGCTGAACCACCCAGAAGATCAGGCGGAGCAGAGAACCGGATTCCCAGGGCAGAAACCACAACCCTTGCTGGTGCATTCGTCCAAGCCCCATTGTAATTTGACCAAGGATAATTTACATAGATCGTAAAATTCAATTCTTAATAAAACAAAGATTAAATAGCTCAAGATTGCCTCTTTGATTTAATATTACTTTTGAGGATTCTTGTTCAATTTTACACAACCTATACATTTCTTTATTCCTTTTCTCTTCGTGGCTATGCTAATATGCTTTTTAAAAAAATAGATGCTGCCCAGGTGACAAGCGAGGGGTCCCAACTGTAGCGATGGTCACGCGCCCATCATACAGCAGATGTTGCCTGATGTTACTCAGTAGTGGCCCCAACCGAGAAGCTCCTTGTCGGATGCAAGGCACCAACAAGTGAAATGAGCCGTAGCTCGCAAAAGCTTTGCCTTTCCACAAGGTGTGTTAGTCCAAGACCAAAAGGTGCCACCTACCTGCAGGTGGTAGAAGAGGTGCTGATAGGCCTCCAGCACCTTCCGCTTCTCCTTGCTGAGCGCCTTCAATCCATTCTCCTTACTCCCGTCCATCCTGCTGGACAGCTCCTCCTTGTTCTTCTTGGTTAACTTCTTGCAATGCGACACCACCTCCTGCCACGGGAGAAGCCGGACAATGGCACCACCCCCACCTTCAGTTCTCTTTCCCACTCAGGAGGGAGCCTGTCTGAGGCCACCTGTCAGATCCGTAAGGCAGGAAACAGGCTGTCCCAGAATGGGGGCTCGGTGAGGGTCCGGCAGGGAGGACACATGAGGTTCACACACACACACACACACACACACACACACGGCAAGAGAAGGCAAGCTGAGAAGCAGCTTTGGAAGAGGCAGGCAGAGGTGATGTTGGCAAGAACATCTGCCACTACCCAAGAAACGTGACCACCTGGCCAGGGAGCTCACTTGCTCTGCTGCTCAGTAAGGGCCACTTCTGCCTTTGTCTGGAAAGGTCAAGGTCAGGATTATTCAACCTTGGCCACTTTAAGACATGTGGACTTCATCTCCCAGAACTCTGCATGGCGGGCCATGGAATTCTGGGAGTTGAAGTCCACACATCTGAAAGGGGCCACATGGTTAGGAAAACCTGTTTAAGAGGAGGGTTAAGTGCTGCTCTTCTCTTCCTTCGGAGGCTAAAGTCTGCATCATCAGGTTAATTCCTGCGAAGTATTTACTTATTGCTACTGCAATAAGTAAATTATTTGACAAAGCAGCAACTTTCCTCCAAAACTGGGGAAAGAGCAGTTTCCACACAAAGACGGCCAGGCACCTGAATTCCTTCCCCTGCCTTTATGGGTCTGCTGGAACTCCTGTGTAGAAGCTGAGCAGCTTCCATCGGCTCTGAGGATGCCCAGAGGTCCCCCCTCCCCAGCTGCAAGCAGATCTCTCTTCCGTCCCCTCCTGACCTGCAGGGTGATCCTATTCTTGACCAGCAATCCAATGTTGATGTCCATGAGGTTGAGGTCACTCTCCAGCTGCTGGTTGGAGCGGATCCCCCTGACCAGCTTCTCCTGGAGCCCCAGAAGCTCCGTCTCCTCCTGGTAGTCGCGTTGGCTCTGCTCCAGCAGGTGGGCGAAACGCCGGATGACGCTGAGTGGGGGGTCCCTGCTGTGCACTGGCAGCAGAGAGAGTGCAGAACCAGCCATCACCCTGACTGCCCATCAGGAGCCCCCCAGAACCTTTCCCTCTTCAGGGCAGTGGAGGGCTCTGCACTGACCCACAATTAACTGCCCTTCAGAAGACCCTCCAGGGCTATCCAGGCCCAGCTGGACCCACAGATCAGGCATTTCGTTGGTGCTCACATACCCATCTTGAAGCGGGCAGAAGTGGGAGCAGCAATTCCCACCAAGTTTCAGAAAGAGGTGCACAGCCCCCACCCCCCCACAAAGAGCTGGTCACTCACCCAGCATCCTGTAATCCTCTCTTGCCTTGTTGGCTCGAACGAAGGCCTGGATCTTAAGCACAGCTGCAACCTGTCAAGAGGCAGAAGAGGCCGCCTGCTGTGAGCCTGGCTGGGGCACCTTTACCAGCTCACAGCAGCACAAAAGGGGGGGAATCAGGCCAATTCACCCACAACTTAAGTTTGGTGTGAACCTGGTTGGGTTAATTTAGTGGTTTTTCAAGGATTTTTCATGATGAGACAGCTGTCCAGATGGGCGGAATTCATCAGCCTGGCTTTACAAGAATTATCAGCCCAGGAACAGGGAATAAAAATAGTCACAGCAATTTTTTGCCATTCTCAAGACCTCCGAGAAGCGGCAGTCATCCACAGAGGGAAGAATCATGGGGAACAGAGAGCAGTAAAAAAAAACTGATCACTTGGATCATGTTGATCACAAAAAGCTGGCTATAAAAATCTGCTTGCTAAAAAGTTGACTGCTGCAATCAATTTCTTTTCCCCTGACATGAGTGGCATCAGTGGTGAAATGTAAAATTTGTTACTTCCGGTTCTGTGGGTGTGGCTCGGGGGGGTAGGTGGGTGGGTAATGTGACTGGGTGGACGTGGCCAACTTTTTTTTTTTTTTTTACTTTTAAAAGCATTTTTTCTACAACCTCTTGGGCCGAAGAAGTTGTAGAAAAAATGCTTTTAAAAGCCTCTGAAAATCCAGCGCTACCGGATTGGGCAATTCGGTCTGAGTCGCATCTCTGCACACCTGGACCGCAGAGGTTGGGGAAGATGAGTGATAACAAAGGGCACTTTATTTAGAGACACAGTAATTGGGGAAGCAGCACTCAGAACGGAGCCTCCACATTCAAGAGCAACCCGAGGACGGAAAGGCCTGCCAAAGGGCTGGCTGGAGGCCTCTGGCTGATCTCTTCTGGGGCCCCCAATGGAAGAGCCCCCCAACCAAGCAACTTCATAACAGTCAGGACAGAAACACTCACGTTCTCCCTGAAGTAGCGCAGGCGTTCCAGGTACCGTTTTCGGGCAAGCCACATCCGAACCCAGGACTGAATCTGGCACAGCAGAGATAGCAGAGGGAAAGCAAAATGACTGGCCCCTCATGGGGAAGTCCACAGCCCCCCACCCCAAGCCCACCCCAAAGCTCACTTTGATCGCAGCGGCTGTGTTTCTCCGCAAGTAGCGCATCCTCTCCAGGTAGCTTCTGCGTTGCAGGTGCCCACGCCAGGCGGCCTGGGGGCAGAGGGCAGAGGTGACACTCCGATCTCTGGGCCCCTTCCCTTGACCCAGCCCTTTCTTCTTCTGTGGCCTTTCCCAGCCTCCTTCGCAGACTGGAGGGGGGGGCGGTGTTTCCTTCCCTTTAAGCAACAGCAGATGCTCCCAGCTTTTCTCAGTACCCCCCGCACCCCCTTCCAGGCCTGCAGCCAGGCAGAGGAGGCAGCTGATGCCCAGCCTGTCTGGGGCTTCTGACGGAGCTATTTCCAGAATTGGGAGCTCCTCCAGGGCAACAGCCCCGAACCCTTTGGGCACCAGGGACTGGTTCTGGGCAGAGAGGTTTTCCCGTGGACCGGAAGGTTTCGTGGGCTGCCTGCATCCCACAAATGGGGCTTCCTTTCTTTGTGCAGCCTGGTTTCTGGTATGCTGCAGCCTGGTGCCGATTCATGGCCCAGGAGCTGGGGGCCCCGCTCTAGGGGTGAGAGCACTTCCCGTATTGCCAGATGTGTCCAAGGAAGGAAACCTGCTTAAATGCACCAGTTTGGGGAAGGCAGCCTCTCTGCAAAGATGCGCCTGCACCGACCTGGATTTTGGCAGCTGCTGGCACCTGCTGGGACAGGAACTGTTGCCGAGCTGCCCAGTGGCGGCGGAACAGGAAGCCCCTCATCCGGGCCTGCAGCCGGACAACAAGCCAGGCATGGGATTGCCAGAGGCACCGCCGGTCGTGGGTGGAAGACACACAGGTGATGGCCCCCTGCGGGAGAGACAGACAAGAGGCCCATCAGCCCCAGGCAAGGAGCAAACCTTTGCTTCAGGAGGACTCCCTGCATGAAGAGTCCGCCTGGGGTGAAGGAAATGTCCAGAGAGGAGGCAGGAAAAGGGGGCAGCCTGTGCCAAGACTGGGACCCTCCATCACATGGGGCAAATGAGGTGGCACCAGGACAGATCTGGTGAGTCCAAAGCCCCCCGTGGTGCCCAGAGGACGCTTTCCTGCCCATCGTGGCTCGTCTCCCCTTTAAGTCCCCCCACTCAGCTCTCTGGGCTGCATTGCATGAACCTGGTGGGATCCTCTGGCTGCATGTCTGGCACAGGAATCTGCTCTTGCCACACGCACCTGGATCTCCTCTCGGCTGAGATGGGCCATGTTGAGGGTGAGGGGCTGGGGCTGCTCCCAGGACCCCTCAAAGGACCGCAGGTGGAAGTAGTACTTGGAGCCATCTCTCAGTCTGTGCTGTACCCAGAGCGCCTCTGGGTGGCCCCCTGCACCCCCTCCCCCCCAAAAGCAAAACATGAATGACAAAGATTGGGATGAACAACTTAGAAAGTGGGGCTCCCCCACCGGGTCTGGGCTGCAGCAGGGGCCCTCCCTCTTTTACCTGCCGGCCTCCGGGCTGCCAGGATGGCACTGAACTGCGCCTGATACGCCACGGCACACTCTGCCACCACACCACAGAGAGCCACGTCTGGACTGCGCAGGACACGCACTGTCTGCGCTGCGTTCCCCTCCTTGATGGCTTGGTTGATGGCAGCAAGGCCCAGGGCCACTGTGGGGAGACAGGGGGCTGCAGCTGGACGGGAAGCCACAGGTCCCAGGGCAGTGGGGATGGGGTGTCGGAACATCTCCCGAGCCCACCTTCCTCCCAATGGCTGCTCAAGTCCCGCCAGCCCTTCAGCCCCTTTTCTTCCAGAAGGGACCCCAGAGAGCGGCCCCCAGCCTTACTTTGCTGTGCAGCTTTGCTATCTAGGTTGGCCCTGCGGACCCCCTCCTGGATTTCTTCCCACCACAGGAGTGCTCCAGGGTCTCCTGCCACCTGTGCAGGGAAGACAAAAGGGCCCCATCCTGACCGAGTTGCCCAGAAACTGGCAATGCAGCCATTCTTCCCCGGATGGACAAATTGTGGCTCCGGAGAAGCCACGATCACCAGCTTCACAAAAGCCAAATCTGCCGTACGTTGATCAAGTGAATCGAAGGTCTGTGCGTGGTTCTTACATTTCCCACAACAACCCTGTGAAGGAGGCCACATGGAGGCGGCCAGGGTGGGCAGTCCCCTGTACGCCCCACACCAAGAGTGGGTTGGCAGCGCACAGCAGCCTCTGACCCCTCCAGGCGGTTGGAAACTTACTCCTTCTCCGTCCTCTAGCTCAGCGGTCCCCAACTCCTTTGGCCCCAGGCAGGGACCGGATTCGTGGAAGACAATTTCTCCAGACTGGGAGGGGGGCCGGGGGGTTTTGTGAGTGACCTGCACATGCACAGACAAAGCTTCCCTCACTGGTTCCTAACAGGCTGTGGACGGCCCCGGAGGTTGGGGGACCCCTGTGCTAGCTAAAGGCAAAAAAGCCTTTCCTGGCTCACAGGTTTTATGAAGAATCAGACGCCACAAGCTCCAATTGGGCAAGCCAGAGTAGGGGCTACCAGACCCCTTCTGATGTTTGGATACCATAGACGGAGACAGCTGCCCTCCTGCACTGCCTAACTCAGCGTTTCTCAACCTGGAGAACCTTAAGATGGGGGAGGGGACTTCCACTTCCAGAATCCCCCCCTCCCCCCATCTTCAAGTTCCCAAGGTTGAGAAACCCTGGTCTAACTAGTGGCACAACAGAAGACAAGCTGGCCTAGAATGGTGGGCCAGGGCCAGGGTTTCAAACCTCCCCCCTTTGGAGACTGTGGTGCCCTCGCTGATCCTCCCAAATTTAGTACTCCCAAATTTGATCACCAGTGCAGTCCTCTGCTTCAACCACCCAAAGCCACAGCGACATCCACGCGTGTGGACTGCGGTTTCCCCAAGCTTCCAATTCTGGGAATTGTAGCACAGACAAGTGAAAGGCCTCCAGGCTGGAGCAGGCAGTGATGCTTTACAGATAAAGTGTGATTGATCTGGTTCCTATCAGTTCATAAAGCCACCTCCTGCTTCCGGGCAGCCCTCGGTGCAGCTTCTGGAGAGGCTCGGCCAGAGATTACACACCCAGTTTTGGGAGCCCCTGGAACTTTTGGTCCAGGTGCCTGACGGTGTTTCTGCATTAGCTCAGGAGCCCCCCAGCCCAGACATCCCCCCTTCTTTTCCTACCTGGGCTTTCTGCCTCAACATCTGGACTAGAACAAAATGGTAGCGCTTGGCTCTGGGCAGGATCACCTCGGAGAGGCCGGCTGAGGGCAGGAGCAGAGCCCTGAGGGTCTTCTCTGGACATTCGCCCTGCAGAGCCTCGTTGATCAGCCGGACGGCAAGGATTTCTGCAACAGGCAAGGGAGGCATTGGCTGAACCCAGGGCCGGAAAGAAACGCTTCTTAAGGATTTTGGTGGAATTATCTCAACGGGGCATCTTAGTGTCATCTTGAAGAATCTCCTGGTTATTCGCCTGTTTGCGACTTGTACATTTTAATGTTCAGGTTTTAAACTCTGGAAAAGGAATCTTTAACAATTTGTAGTTCTGGAATGGGTCCTGTATTTATCTTTATTTCTTAGGTTTTTAACCTGCCTTTGTTATTGGGTGGCAAACAAACATCTCCAAGGGAAATATGAAAAATAAATAAATCCTTTTTCCTTCTCCTACTTCCCCCACAACAACAATCCTTGGGAGTGGGTTGGGCCGAGAGTCACCCTACTGGCCTCAGTGAAGCCTCTGATTTCAGGAGCAGCTTTCCTCTCTGCTCCAGAGGCCAAGACAGCGGCCCAGAAGGACTCTTCCACTGGGAGGCCTCTTTGGCTGTCAGTTGCCGCCCCACACACGTTGTCCACCGCAATTGACACCGAGTCTCCTTTGGACGGAGAGCCTTACTGTCCTGCTCTTCTTGGACGAAGGCTTTCACATCGTTCACCGAGGCCTGGATGTCGTTCCAACTCAGGAAGTTGCGCTGGGTTTCCCGAAAGAGGCGCTTCTGTTTTGACAGGCCCTCAAAGTAACTGCAGAATTGAAACAAAAGAGAATACCAGGCCAGAGTTGCAAGTAGCATTAGTTAGAATGCAGAAATTAAACATGGTCTACGGGTAGTCCTTGACTTACAGCTGTTTCGTTTAACAACCAAAGTTACAACTTTCTTGGAAAAAGTGACTTGCAACCTGCACATAAGGCCTATCACAGCACCGCCATGTCAATCTCATCACAATCTCAAGTCACCAGATTCAGAGATTCAGGAGCCTGGCAACCGTCTCATGTTCAGCATTGGTTGCAGCAATGATGATTTGCAACCTTTTTTTTTTTTTTTTTTTGCCAATTTTCAGCAAAAAAATGTCCATTGAGGAAGCTCAATTTAGTTAACCATGTGATTTGCTTAACAACCACGGTGATTCACTTAACAATAAAATTACCATAAAATTTGTCATTAAATTGTGCCCAACATGACAACAATTTACAACAGATATTCTGGTCCCGATTGTGGAGGTAATCTGTGGACTACCTGTCCTCTAAAGGTGACCAATTTCTGGTCTGTCGGCCAGGTGCTGTGGAGGAGGGTCCCATGCCGGGCCTCTTACCGCTGCGCATGGCTCTCTTCGACGCTGGCAAGGCCCAGGGCGGAGCTGAGGAGGCTCCTCCAGAAGCTGCGGCTGTCTCCATCCTCAAGGGCCTGGTTGACCAGTGCCACTGCGGACAGCATCTCCACGGCCACAAAGAGCTCTTCCTGGGCCAACGTCCTCTGCAACAAAGGAGGCCAGGTGATAGCTTTTTCCCAAGCCAGATGCGCCCCAAAGAAGCCCCAAGCAGATGTTTCTGAACCAGCCGATGGCTTCGCCATCGCAATGTGCCCCGATGTCTACAAGTAGGAGACACCTGCAGCCCAGGACATGCATCTGATTCTGGAAATGGGCTCTGGAACTGTTCTCTGTCTACATATTTTGTAAAGAGTGGAAAGGACAAGAAGCACCTTTCATCTTTAAAAAAAAAAGATTTGAAAAGTTTAGGGCCAAAAGGCATGAAGATGAGATGGGAAGGGAAAAGGAGGGAATGAGGGACTGCTCTGCAGACAAGAAAAGCAGCAGCTGTTTGAGCTGGAACATCCCCCACCCTCCCAGGAAGCCTTTGGGGACCAGCTCACCTGGGGGTGCTGCCACTGCAGGGCAGACAGGTCTCGCTGGTAGAGCTCAGCGGCAAAGGGGAAGACCTCGGGGAGCTGAGCCTCGGGGTTTGCCAGGGCGCGCACCGTTTCTTCCGCAATTCCTCTTCGCAGGGAGGCATTGATGTGGCTCACAGCAAGTGCGGCTAGATAGGTGCAGGGGGCATTCTTAGGTGTTTGAGAAAGGTGATGTTGGGGCAAGAACAGTAAGAAAAGGCACAAGGCCAATAGGGGAAGGGCAGGACACTCCGGCAGGAGAACTCTCCCCAGGGGTTCTTTGTCCCCCAAGAGCAAGGAGACATCTTCCCTCAGATCTTGTCCTGGAGTGTAACCCCTCTCACCGGCATGCTCCTGGTCACTTCTCTGGTTGGCCACGTAAAGCCCAGCTTGAATTTCTTCTTGCTCAAGCAAGTCAACATATCCCAATTCCTGAAGAAAGAAAGAAAGAAAGAAAGAAAGAAAGAAAGAAAGAGAAAAAAAGAAAAAGAGAGAGACAGACAGACAGGAAGGAAGGAAAGAGAGAAAAGGAAAGAAAGAATAAAAACTGTTCTGAATAAACCACTAGGAAGAGAGTTGGCAGAGATGATCAACGTTAGCCTTGGTGGAAGAGGTTATTGTAAAGCAGGAAAGCTGATGCAGCGTCCAACTGGATCATCAGTGGACCTCTTGTGACATTCTTCAATTATAATAAAAAGGAGCTTTTAGACCGGATCTGGGCATTATTGGAGGGGAAATACCCAGGAAATACTCCACCAGTTTCCTGGATGCTTCCTAGCCCAAAATACGCTATTCAGATCAAACTCAAGAGATTCAACAAAATGGTTGTCCAAGAATCCAGGACAGGGAGAAGATGACTTCAGGGGGTGCACAAAATGCTCCCATGGGGTTTGGCAGCATTGGAGCCCCCCCACCCCCACCCCTCAGCATCCACCTTCTCTTCCTGAGATGGAGCCTCTTCTCATGGTCTTACAGAAGGCCAATGCAAGAGAAGTGCAATCCAGAAAATCCCCAGCCCTGTGACACCCTTCTTTCCTTCCTGCTGCCCTTTGGCGTACCAGCGCCTTCTCTTCCCGGTCAGCAGAGAGTTGATCCAGGTACCAGCTGGCGTTGTCTCGTCGCAGGCTCTTCAGGGCTAGGATAGGATCTTGCAAAATGTGGTACAAGATCTGGGGGTCCTGGGCCTCCAGAGCATCATCCACCATCTCAAGGGCACTCCTGACTGATGGAATGGAAAGGAAAGAGTCACAAGGGATCTTATGCAAGAGATCTTGGACCGAAGGCAGGGAGAGAAGGCCTCTTTCCCAAACAGGACATGGGGCAGATTTGGCCTACAAGCAACCAATCCAACAGGAGCTCAGGGTCAGTACATTATTATTATTATTATTATTATTATTATTATTATTATTATTAACAATAATAATAATAATAATTAAATTTCTATACCGCCCTTCTCCAAAAAGGACTCAGGGCGGTGCACAGCCAAAGTAAAAACAGAGCATACAAAATTTAAAAACAGTATTAAAATAATTAAATATTTTGGCCGTAAATTAAAACAACCCAATTTAAAATCAATTTAAAATTAAACTCAAGCCAGCCCAGCTAGTTGAAATAAATAGGTTTTCAGGGCCCGACGAAAAATCCGGAGGTCTGTTATTGTACGTATCTCTGGGGGGAGGTTGTTCCAGAGGGTGGGCGCCGTCACAGAGAAGGCTCTCCCCCTGGGGGTCGCCAGCCGACATTGTCTGGCGGACGGCACCCTGAGGAGGCCCACTCTGTGGGAGTGTACTGGCCGGTGGGAGGCTATTGGTGGCAGAAGGCGGTCTCGTAAGTACCCCAGCCCTAAGCCATGAAGCGCTTTAAAGGTGGTCACCAACACCTTGAAGCACACCCGGAAGACCACCAGGAGCCAGTGCAGCTCGCACAGGAGAGGTGTCACATGGGAGCGCCTCGTCGCACCCATAATCCCCCGCGCGGCCGCGTTCTGGACCAGCTGGAGCCTCCGGGTGCACCCCAGGGGGAGCCCCATGTAGAGAGCGTTGCAGTAGTCCAGGCGGGAAGTGACTAGTGCCTGAGTGACTGTGCGTAGAGTCCCGATCTAGAAAGGGACGCAACTGGCGTATCAGGTGAACCTGATAAAAAGCCCCCCTGGCCACAGCCATCAAATGGTCTTCTAAAGACAGCCGTGCATCCAGGAGGAAACCCAAGTTACGAGCCCTCTCTGTGGGGGCGAGTGATTCACCCCCAATAGCCAGTGATGGCGTCAGCTGGCTATATCGGGACGCTGGAAGCCACAGCCACTCGGACTTGGAGGGGTTGAGTCGGAGCCTGTTTCTCCCCATCCAGACCCGCACGGCCTCCAGGCACTGGGACATCACTTCAAGGGCATCGTTGGGGTGGCCTGGGGTGGAGATGTACAGCTGGGTGTCATCAGCGTACTGATGGAACTCCACCCCGAAGCCACGGATGATCTCACCCAGCGGCTTAACATAAATGTTGAACAGAAGGGGCGAGAGGACCGACCCTTGTGGCACCCCACAAGCAAGGTGCCTCGGGGTCGACCGCTGCCCCCCTCATCAACACAGATTGTGACTGGTCAGAGAGGTAGGAGGAGAACCACCGCAGCACGGTGCCTCCCACCCCCAACCCCGCCAGCCGATGCAACATGATACCATGGTCGATGGTATCAAAAGCTGCTGAGAGGTCTAACAGGACCAGGATAGAGGAGCAACCCGTCCCGAGCCCTCCAGAGATCATCCACCAACACGACCAATGCCGTTTCCGTGCTGTGCCCAGGCTGGAAGCCGGACTGGAGCGGGTCTAGATAGACAGCTTCATCCAGATACCGGGGAAGCTGTTGCGCTACCACACTCTCAACAACCTTCACAACGAAGCGAAGGTTGGAGACTGGACGATAGTTAGCCAAAACAGCCGGATCCAGGGAGGGCTTCTTGAGGAGGGGCCTCACAACCGCTTCTTTCAAAGCAGCCGGCAGGACCTCCTCACTCAAAGAAGCGTTAACAATCTTCTGGAGCCAGCCTCGTGTCACCTCCCGGGAAGCCAGTACCAACCAGGAGGGACACGGGTCCAATAAACATGTGGTCGCGTTCAGCCGTCCCAGGACCTTGTCCATGTCCTCGGGAGCCACAGGATCGAACTCCCCCCAGATAACACTCTCAAGACCTGCCTCAGTCATCCCGTCTGGACATACCCAGTCAGAGGCCAGCCCTTCCCGAATCTGAGCGATTTTGTCATACAGACACTGTACAAAATCCTCAGCTCGGCCCTGCAAGGGGTCCTCCCGCGCTTCCAGATGGAGGAGGGAGCGGGTCACCCTAAACAGGGCGGCCGGGGCGATTATCTGATGACGCGATAAGAGCGGCAAAATAGCTAGATTTCGCCGCTTTTATCGCCACTAGGTAGGTCTTAATATGAGACCTCACCAGTGTTCGGTCGGATTCGGAGCGGCTGGTCCTCCAACTACTTTCCAGGCGTCTTTTCCAGCGCTTCATCTCCCTGAGCTCCTCGGAGAACCAAGGAGCTAAGTGAGTTCGGTGCCGGGTCAGAGGCCGCAAAGGCACGACACGGTCCAAGGCCCCGGCAGCCGCATTATCCCAGGCGGCCACCAGGTCCTCAGCCGAGTCGTGAGCCAGAGTCTCAGGAAATGGCCCAAGCTCCATCTGGAACCTATCAGGGTCCATCAGGCACCTGGGGCGGAACCACCTGGTTGGTCCCGCCTCCCTGCGGCGGGGTGCAGCGGTTAGAAAGTCCAGTCGAAGGAGCGAGTGGTCAGACCATGACAAGGGTTCGATGGCTATATCCCCTGTATCAAGGCCACTCGACCACTGACCAGAGACAAAACAAGTCCAGAGTGTGTCCACCCGTGTGAGTGGGGTCATGAATTAACTGAGTAAGGTCCATGGCCGTCATGGAAGCCATGAACTCTCGAGCCACCTCAGACATTTCGCCAACAGATGGCAGGTTGAAATCCCCCATGACTAGAAGTCTGGGGGTACCAACCGCCACCTCAGCTATGACGTTGAGCAGCTCGAGCAGGGCCGTTGCCACGCGGCAGGGAGCCAGGTACGTGATCAACAAGCCCATCTGTACTCCACGACCCCACTTCACAAAAAGGGACTCACATCCGGCTATCTGTGGAACAGTGGTCTCCCTCGGATCAAGACTTTCCTTTATAATAACCGCCACCACCCCCCGCCCCTGCCCTGAGCTCTCGGCTGATGGAATGCTCGGAAACCTGGTGGGCACATATCCACGAGGGAACCCCCCCCCTCATGGGCCCAACCAGGTCTCCGTAATACCTGCCAGGTCTGCTCCCCCCTCCTGAATATGATCGCAAATGACGGGGGCTTTATTTACCACAGACCTGGCATTGCACGACAGCAGCCGAAGGCTCGGGCCCTGAGAGTCTGAAAAGCCTGGGGTACGAGAAGGGCTATGGGGACCGGGGCGTGCCACCGCTCGAAGATAGCGAGTGCGCACCCCCACCACATGATACGGCCCCCTGCTCCCGCCATATCTGCCCCTCCCACTCAATACATTGATAGAAAAGCCCTCGACAGAATGGACTCTGATGTCCCCCTTACCCCCGGAATCCGCACCCTCCGTGGCCCCACTAACAGCTGGGCCGGACCCCTCCCCCCGTGGGTTAACCCCCAAACCCACACAACCCTCCCGCCCCTTAAAAATCTATCAAAAAGTTTCCCTAAAAAACCTCTCAATCCCCTTTTTGCAGCATGCCACCTCTCGGGGTGCCAAAGCCCGTCATAAAGGTAGGCCCTTGATAAAGTGGAGGGCCACACCTGCGAGAGGGGGGAGTCTCGCAGAATAAGAACCCTCAGCAAGGACCCCTCAGAACCATCCAGAACGATGGCCAGACCCCACCCTCTCAGGGCAGGGAGGTTGGAAAGGGTGGTTTCTGCCCAAGACCCTGAGCTCTGCTTCACTTCAGCCAAGACTGATGCCCGACTCTACTGAAGGCCACCAGAACGTGAGAAACTTCCCCCCAAACCCACCGCCTTCCTCCTAGCTCTGCTCTGGCCATTTCCTCCCTGGGATCAGCATTGCCGCCTGCGCCCACAACAGGAAGTCAGATGGGACCCCTCAAGGGGGTCCCAGGAGAGAATTTGGTTAGAGCATCTTGAATGCAGTCGGAAAGCTGTCAGTCTCATCGTCTTCACCAGAGATGGTGACAGGCAGATGGGAATGGGCCTCCTGGGTCTTTTCCAGAGAAGGCTAACTCTGATTTGACAAGATCTCTTCATTGACAAACTATTGTTTAGAAAACAGGAATTTTTGCCAGGATTGATTACATGAATTGAATTGAATACTTTATTGGCCAAGTGTGATTAGATACACAAGGAATTTGCCCTCAGTGTACATGCAAAGCAACAAAATGATAATAACAATAAAAATAATAATACCAATAAGAGAGGCGAGTAATGAAAATAAGAATAACAGTACTACAGTCATACTACATGGATAAATACACATAGACAATGCCAGTAATAATCAACGTTCCTCCAAGTCCACCCCAAAACAGAATGGGAAAAGGAAGCCAGCCAAGGTCAGGGCCTTCAAGAACCCAAACCATGGTCTGGACCAGTGTTTCTCAGCCTGGGCAAGTTGAAGATGGATGGACTTCAACTCCCAGAATTCCTTAGTCAGCGTAATTTATGGTTTCAGCCCACATCCTGGACTACTCACTGTTCACCAGATTGATGCTGCCTTGAATTTCAACTTGGGTCAAACAGCGATCATAAATGTCTTCCCCATCCGGTATCTTCTGCAGACGCTGAGAACAAGCAAAGAGAAAGCCAAATGGTCCACAGCGGCATTTTGCCACCTCCAGGATAGTTCCAAATGAATGAAACAGAGAATGAGAAACTGCCCGGAGGGAGGCAGGATTCATCCCACCCTCCAGGGAGAAAAAAAAAAATGCACCGGCTAATTTGCATTCTCTATTTACACATTGGCATCCATTCCCCTATTTGCATAATCAGGGATGGGAGCTGAAATCACCTGAGCAGTTTTCCACCCCAAAGCGCTGAGAGGCTGACTCGGATCACCAGCAAATGTTTGGCTTCCCTTCTGCAATCAGCCAAGCCCCACTGAAAATAGGTAGGGGTGATGGAAGAAACTTTACTGTGCTTCTGCTTACCCGATTCTTTGCGTTCTCTGCCTTCTCTCCTTTGGCCCGGCAGAGCTCTTCCTGGTAGGGCCCCCCCAAGCTCTCCTGGATGCCCACCAGCATGGCACTGGGGTTGCACAAAGCCGCCACGGTCTCTGCCACAATCCCCACTTCTATTGCGTTGTTGATGGCCAGGATGGCAGCGTGCACTGAAGGGAAGAAGCCAGGTTAACATGGGGGAGAAGAGAGTAGCAGATCCCATGAATCAGACAGTGATCAGCGCGTACAGTACCGGCTGCCTCGTCGATCGAGAGCTCCTTAGCCAGGATGCCACCGATTTTGCTGAAGGAGGGAAGCTGCAAGCCGTATTTCTCTAGTTCCCCTTTCATGTGGTTTATTTCCTCATCTGGAAGAAAGCAGAGGGAAAGGGAGGGGTCCATGCGCCAGGTCAGGCAAGAGGGCCTGGGCTGCCATTCTCCCCCTCCCAATCTCCAGCCCTGTCAATCAATGTTCACCTGGAGGTGAAAGGGGGTTCTTGGGCCACAAGAAACTGAGTTTCTCCACCCATCCATTCATTCCCCAAGATCCATCAATTCTCCCACAGCAGG
Organism: Arizona elegans; assembly: GCA_022577455.1. Classification (NCBI taxonomy): domain Eukaryota; kingdom Metazoa; phylum Chordata; class Lepidosauria; order Squamata; family Colubridae; genus Arizona; species Arizona elegans. Next base: position 5,545,801 of record JAKOOJ010000027.1, read on the forward strand.
GGTGTCCAACCTCAGGCAATTTAAGCCGAATTCTGGGAGCTGAAGTCCACATATCTAAGTTGCCCAGGTTGGACACTCCTGTCCGACAGCAACAGAGTTAGCATAATTCAGAATCAAAATGCCAAATAAATGAAGAGCCATGCAAAGAAGAGAACCAGGGCAGTAAGAGGTTGAATTTTTATAACTGCCTTCAGGCTCTAGGATTCTGTCAAAAAGCACCAAAGAATTCCAAGTCTCCTTCTGTCCGTCTTACCCGTAAAGTCAACTTTTCCATACAGATCCTGAATCTGGGGAGCCAGCCCTCGTTTAAATAGGTATAAACTGGAAAGCGGATCAGAAAAACAAGCAAGAGCATTTGGTTCAACATGGATCAGATATGAGTAGGAAGATTTAGAGAGCAGACTCACAAAGCGAGAGACTCAACACAACAAGAGGGGAAGTCTCTGAGTATGCATTGATGGCAGATCGCCAACCCAGGAGACCCTGGGATTGGTGAGGAAAGGGAGAGATAGTCGCCATGTATGGCTTCATGGGGCTGTGAGAATTTTATTTTCTTTTAAGAACCCTGTAATCCCTTGCATCAGGGTGGTCGGGCGGCTGAACGGAGGTAGAGCATTTACTGGCCGGATGCTCTTCTTGACGCCTATGTGGAGTTCACAGCAGACTATTACTCATTGCACCCAGAGAGAAATATCTGCCGCTACCTAGGATTGAACTCACAGCCTCCTGATTGTGAGAGTTAGTTATGAGCAACACCTGCAGGCCACTGCGCCAACAGGGTTGACATGAGAATAAAAGATGTTTATTTGTTTAGTGGTTTATGCTGCTTCCTTTCCAAGGCAGGTAGGAATCTTTATTCCTTAATCAATCCCTGACTTTTAATGCAATTTTAACTCTGTCTTGGCCTAACCCCTCCCCCAAACCTGTTGTACTCTTAAAAGTATAACTTACTTACTTACTTAAAGTAAGTATAACTTACTTTATACAGAGTTTGTCTGTATAAATCCTACTATAGAAGCTGATCTCAGCTTCTATAGCAGGATTTATACAGACAAACTCTGTACTAATTTACTGAAAAGAAAGACAAGCCTAAATTAAGAGAAAAAATGGATAGGGCCCCAACTACATTCTCACCTAACCTGACAAGCATCTTATTTAAAAGGTAAATTACTGGAGAACAACTAGGCTTTTAAAGGGGAAAAATACATTAAATACAATAAAGGGAAAAAATATAATATCCTTGCAGTTGTTCTGAAAAAATGTAAAGATGCTATCTTGAAAAGCATCGGACCAATCCGTTTATATCCTAATCACTTGAATATCTTAACAAGTCTATGTTGATGTACTATCTTGAGGGTCCTCAACACACTTGGCAGCTGCTAAACTTTGGTTGCCCTTGAAAAAGCTAAGCATGGTTGGCTAATCTTTGGATGGGGCACCACAAAGAAAGCCCCAAGCTACAAGTAATGTTAGGAAGCTGGAAAACCCCACAAGACCTCCGAAAGCAGCTTAGTCTGAAGTGGCAAAGTTCAACCCACTCCTTGTGAACTCAGACCAAAGTGGAATCTACCGGGGGGTGGGGGGATCCTTTCTCCCCCCACACCCGTGAAGGCTCACCTTAAGGCATGGATGCAATACACCACACGAGGCATGTTCTTCTTGTCGTAAATGTCAGTGGTCTCGGGGTGAAAAATCTGGGAGAGAGCAGGGTGTCAAAGCATGAAGGGGACCCTCTCCCAGACCCCCAGCAAAGGTGGGAGGGGTCGAGGGCCTTACCACAGGCAGCCCAACACGGCTCATGGCGTCCCGCCAGCGGTTGATGTTGTCCGTGTGTCGAAAATGGAGCCCACAGGCCTTCAGAGAGGAAGAGGAGACAGAGAGAACACGGTCACCTCTCCTAGACCCCTCACGAGATGTTGGAGGCAGGGACCGCTCCAGAACTAAGCAGCCCCCAGTTCTGGAGCCGGAAGGAAGACTTGGCAGCAGTGCCAAGCCTCTCACCAGAGGCCGGCCCCCCTTTGCTGGGCACTGGAAAGGCCCAAGCTGCAGTTCCTCCTCCACAAAATATGAAGATGGGGCAGTCTTTCTTCTATGTAGATCTTTAAGACTTTAAGTCCTAGAATTCCCAGCTGTGGCTGGGGAATTTGGGACTTGGGAGTCTACAGGTCTTAAAGTTGCCAAGACACCCCTCTTCTAGGTGGTGAGGTGGACGTGGGAAAAGCCAAGTGAATGGGCGGTAGAGATTGCGGCAAGGAAAAGGGGGTGGTGATGTCCCTATGAGATCATCTTGTCCTAGGAGCTCAGCAATGGGGTCCTGCCCAAAGGCCCTGGGTAGGGAGGATCATCTGTCCAGCCTTCAAGTTGGGGGAGAAGCCACGGATTGCCCCAATGAGCAGAAAGGGGAAGGATTCCTCCTGGTGGAAAGAAGCAGCTGCCTTGGTGATCAAGACTGCCCAGGAATGGCAGACCCGACCAGAAGCTGCCCGTCTCCCTTTGGGGGTCTCACAAGCTTCTTATGAGCAAAACCCAAGCTCTGATAGCTGCAGAGGCCTCAGCTCAAGGCTCTTCACCAGGACCTCCAGCCTCGGGGCTTGCAGGGGGGGGGCTTTCCAAGCCTCTCCCCTCCATTCCGGGCCCCAAGAGCAGCTCTTGGACCCCCAAGGGGGTGGGGAATAGTAGAAGCCAGGATACCCAAGGGTAAAGCCAGCAAGGCCAGAGGGGAGCCCCTGCCTGACCCCCAGGTGTGAAGCCGCTGTCCCAGACCAAGAGGGCTCCAGCCCCCTGAGCCCCTCACCTGGAATCGGGCCTGGTCGAGGTCATAGATCTTCCCCAGGGGACAGGCATCAGGAGCAAAGAAATGCCCGAGCTTGGCCAGGGTGACGCCATTGCGCAAACTCTCCTCCATCTCGGTCGGAGGGGGCAGCAGCTCCTTCAGGCAAGCCTCCATCCAGCTGAGGGGGAAAGTGGGGCAGGGTTACGCCCCTTGTCCCCAGGTGAGGGATTTTCTCAGCAGCCCCTTCAGAGACACCTAATCTGACCTGGGATTTGGCGCAGGGGTGCCAGCAAAGAACCGTCCAAACACCCACCATCCTTTTAAAATGAGTGGCTCACCTCTTATGGGAAGAGCCCCCTCCCCCCGTTTTTTCAGAAGGGCATGTGGGAGGCCCCTCGATGGTCATGAAGTTCAAGCCTCTTTAATTTAAAATTTAATTTAATTTTAATTTCCAAATTAAAACACACACACACACACACACGGTTCATACCAGGGGTGAAATGCTCCGTTCGGACCGGATCGGGCAATCTGACAGCAATTGTGGCAGGTGGTTCGGAGAAACGGTAGCAATGGTGGCGCAAGGCTCCGCTCACCCGCCCGGGTGTCATTACTTCCTGGTTTTAACCAGGAAGTCATGTGTTTTTTACCCTTGGCGCTTGCACTTCCGAACCGGTAAGGAAGGTACTGTAAGTAGATTTCAGCCCAGGGTGGGGGGTGGGGGGTGGTAGTCTTTCAAATACAAAGGGCTTCCCTGCGAACGAGAATCAGGGGTTCTCTCCCACCCAGCCACCCCCAAAACTGTCTCACCGCTTGGCCTCCTCCAGGTGGCAGAGATACTGGTAGGCCACATTCTGCCGCCGCCTCTCGTCCATCTCATCAGCCGTGAGACGCTCATCTGGGGGAACCAGAAAGAATTTCAGCCCCAGGCGCCTCATTGGTGAGATCAACAGAATATAAATTGAATAAATAATTGTCCTGCTGGTTCTCCTTGACCTCTTCAGGGACGGCCTCTCAGAGGCACAGCACCCGGGTGGAGAGGCCCAAGATGCCCCCCACCCCAGTCCTGGAATTTGTTTTCAGCCCTGGAGGGGCAGCCCGGCTGGTCTTCTGAACTGAGGGGCGAGTGTCTTAAGGCCAGCAGTTTGTGAATCTCAACCTTTGTCGCTTAATCAGGGAGCCACAAATAAAACATAGCGCAGTGAGTGCCTGGATAGTTTCATGCAGCATATTTGCATGGATACAACAGCCACACCAGCCCACACAACAATTAGGGCCCCCGAGCTCCCTCTTAGCTCATGCCTGTTTGCTCTCCGTCTGCCAACTCCTAAAGTAGCCTTTCCCAGCCTGGGCAACTTCCAGAGGCCTGGACTTCAACTCCCAGAATCCCCTAGCCAGCATATAAACGGATGGAGACTTCTGGGAGTTGAAGTCCAGGCCTCTAGAAGTTCTGCCGCAGGGAGAAGCGCCCCACCAGATGTAATAGCCCACAAATAAAGGCCGTCCCTTAGTCAGCCCCTTCACTCTCCTAGGCGTTTCCTGCGGGGCCCAAGACCATCCCGCGCCCCTCCAGGGAAGCCCAAAGCCCGGACATCCCCGCTCCGAAGAGCCGATCCCCCCGCCGCGGCCAGCCCAGCCACGCAGCCCGCCGGCCCTTCCCCGCACGGCTCCCCCGCCCGCCTCGCTGCCCGCTTAGCGTCCTCCCTGCGCGGCCAGGTGGACGAGGCTCCGCCGGGTTTCCCCCTCCGTCTCCGGGGAGAGCGGCGGGCTCCGGAGCGGAGAGAAACCGGGCCCTGCGCTTCGCTTCCCCGGCCGCCTTCGGAGAGCCGCGCTCGGCCTGCCCTGCGCCCGCAGACTCACAGCCAGAGGGGGCCCGGCCGCGCTGCGCCATCGCCCTCGCCCCTGCGCCGCTCCCGCCCGCCCCGCCCCGCCCGCCAGTTTGAATCTCCCGCGCCGCCGCCCCCTCCCCCTCCCCCCACGGAGCTGGGCGGCCGCGGAGGCTCCTGGGCGCTGTAGTTTTCCCCCGCGGGAGGCGTGGCCGGCGGCAGCCCCGCCCCCCTTCGGCCCGCATCCAGAGCCCCGGGCGGGGCGGGGCGGGGCGGGGCCAGGGCGGGGGGTGGGGGGGGGCTATGCCTCCTGGCAGCCCCCGAGGGGCCTCGAAGTGGCCGACGCAAAGCGCCCCCTGCAAGGGGCGGGGCTTCCCCCCCCGAGAATCAGGCCCCGCAGCGCGGAGTGATGGGCTTTGTGTTCCTGCCGGCGGTGCGTGGTGGGCCGGAGGGCTGTGAAGGCGGCCCTTCCACGGGGCTGCTGAGTTGGGGGCGTCCCGGCTGGGCGAGCGGCGCTTAAGCGGGCGAAGGGAGGCAAAGCGGCCGCCCCGATTCCGCTGCCCGGGAGCCCCCTCCCCAAAGCGGCCATCTCGGCGGTAGACTGCCCCGAAGCGGAGAGGCTCTACGGCCCGACCGGGGGGGCGGGGCCTCCAGGCCCGAGGGGCGGGGGGAAGAGCCGCCGCTGCCGCCTGCGGAAGGAGGGAGCGGGGCTGGCGCGGGGCTTCCGCATGTCCGGGCCGCGGCGGGTGGCTCTGCTGGGACTCGGGCTGCTCCTGTCCAGGGCGGCGGCCGCGGGACACTGCCCGGCCCGGCTCTGGCCGCCTCCCCGCGCCATGCAGAGCACCGCGCCCGGCCTGAAGTTCCTGGGGTAGGTGGCGGCGGGAGACGCTCTCGCTCCCCGGGAAGGGAAGGGAAGGGAGGGGAGGAAATGCCGCCCCAGTTGCCCCCCCCGCCTCCCTCCCTCCGCCCGCCCAAGAGCCGAGGCTAAAGGGAGGAAAGCGGTCACGCGGCGGCCTTTTGCCTCCTGCCTCCCGGCTTCGCCCTGCCTGCCCCGTGAGCTCAAAGGGGGCTTTGCTTGAGCCGGAGGTGGAAGGAAGGACGGAGCTGGTCAGGGCGGAGGAAAAGGCCGGGCCCGGGGCTCCTCTTGCAAGGGCAGCCCCGGATTTTGCGCAATGGCAGCTGCGCTCCCTCTCCCAGCCAGGCGGGGCCAGGGCTTTCTCTCCCCCTTCCGTTCAAGACGCTGAGAAGCTTGTGGAGGCGGCTGTGCAATCGCCCTTTGGAGCGGGGGTCATTCAGTGCCGGCTTTCGCCCGCCCAAGAGGGAGGCAGGAGGGCAGGGCCCCGAACGGGGCAAGCAGTCCAGCCAGGAGGGCGGAAAGGGGCTTTCGGTGTCCAGTCAGCCATTTGGGGCCTGGGGCAGCCTCTGGGTGGTGGGCAGCAGGGAGTGCTCTTCGGTGGGGTGGGGTGGGGGATGTGGAGGCAAGCGTAGCAGTTCCCTCCTGTCCCCTCCAGGCAGAGAGAAGCCCAGGCCATCGACCAGGAGCTCTTTGAGGAGTACAAATTCAGCGTGGACCAGCTGATGGAGCTGGCCGGTCTCAGCTGCGCCACGGCCATTGCCAAGGTAGGGGGAGGGGGCTGCCTCGGCCAGTAGGAATTTCAAGCCAAGGGGAAGTTAGAAATCTTCCATGTTGTTGTCTTGAGCAGCTCCATTTATGGCTAGACTCATGAGGACTAGAATCCTTGCTCTTCATTAGATTGGGAATCTTGGTACTCTTTCGAGCTATCCCCTTGGTGTTTGTGAGTCTCCCAGGAAATTTGCTCAGGACAACCTTTTCCCCCTCAAGGCATACCCAGCCAGTACCTTCACCATCAGCCAGCCAGCGGTGCTGATCGTGTGTGGCCCTGGGAACAATGGCGGAGATGGACTAGTTTGTGCCCGTCATCTGAAAATGTTTGTGAGTGATTTGTACCTATTCCCTCCTGGCAGGGAACACTCGCAGTGCCTCTTGCCTCCCCCCCCCGCCCCCCGGGGCAGCTGAGCCTCAGACTTGCCACCTCTGTCCACGGAGCGTCTCCGGAGAGCCTTTGCGGAATGCTTAGACTGCTGGCTTTCTGCCCGTGGAGGAGGTCTCAAAAGGCTCCAAAACGGACCCCAGACAAACCAGGAATTCCTTTCCGCGGCAACAGATTAACCCACTTGTCTTCGCAGGGCTACAAGCCGACCCTCTACTATCCCAAACGCCCCAACAAGCCACTTTTTGAAGGTTTGAGCACCCAGTGTCAGAAAATGGAGATCCCGTTCCTCCCAGAGTTTCCCTCTGAAGTAAGTCGAAAAGAAAGAAAATTGAGATCTACCCATCTTCACAGTGTCAAGACTGAGAAACACTGCCGTACAAGGGTGTGTTCGGGTTAATAGCAACAGTGCTTAAACTTACATTTTAAAGCTCCACGGGGCTTTACGGCCCTCTGGGTCCTCAGGACCTCGGAAGGATGGAAGGCTGAGTCAACCTTGAACCAGTGAGAATCGTGCTGCTGGCGGTTGGCAGAATTAGCCTGCAATACTGCATTCTAACCACTGCGCCACCACAGCTCCAGGTGAAGGCTGGTTGGGGAGTTGAAATCCACCCATCTTCAAGCGCCAAGGTTGAGAACCCCCCCCCCCTCTAAAGAGAGCCCCCAGTTGGGGACGGCTGGACTCAAGCACCTCTTGTAGTTCTCCACCCGCCCCCTTCACACAAGTCTGATTCCCACCGCAGGCTGCCCTCATCGACGAGGTCTACGGCCTGGTGGTGGATGCCATCTTTGGGTTCAGCTTCCAGGGCGCCGTGCGGGAACCTTTTGGTACCATCCTGAGCACCTTGGAGAAGGTGACCATCCCTGTGGTCAGCATCGATATTCCTTCCGGTACGTTTGGCCCAGTTGGGCTGAGAGGCCTGGGCTGCTGCTGCATTGTTGGGGGGGCTGTATCTCATCCTGCTGCCTTTCTGTGCCCCACCCAAATTTTCCTCCCAGAAATAATTCTGCTGGAGACCAGTTTTGGAGAATTTAGATCATGGATTAGAATTTGGGCCAGTGCTGAGAAATTTAGTTTTCAACAGATACTAGGTTTATAATTAAAAAAAGATAAAATACATTTTTTCTTCCATTCAATTGTGTCCGATTCTGAGACTGCCCGCAGAAGTCCCTGTAATTTTCTTGGCAAGGTTTTTCAGAGAGGGGTTTGCCATTGCCTCCTTCCTAGGGCTGAGAGGAAATGGCTGGCCCAAGGCAGAATTAGAACTTGGTCTTGGTTTCTAGCCTTGTGCCTTCACAACAGTGAACTGCCCATCAGAGTACAATTAGCCTGAATTTTGCTCATAGCTGCTGTTTTATCTCTCCACCCCCCAGCCCCATACTATGAATGGTTAACTATTCAGAGTGGGCATTGGTAAAACCAGCAGACTTTAAAGCAGGAACCCCCCCCCCCCCCCCCGTGATCAATATCAGGCCCCACTCCCGTGGGCTATTCACTATTATTATTCATAGTACAATTAGTTAAAGTTGTATTTATTATTCCCATGTAATAAATCTTTGGGGATTGATGAACAATGTGAAGCTTTGTGAAGAGTGGATGAGCTGAAGAGGTTGGAGAAGCCCTGCTTTAGACGAATTTGAAAGCACAAAATGGAATCCTGTACGGACGTCCAGCATCCTTTCTCCCCAGAGGCTCCAGGGCTGCGCAGGGGGGTCCACAAGCCTCCCCACAAAACAAACTGAGGAAACGGAGGGTGGTTTAATTCTTCTGACTCTGTACTGGTGGCCACACTCAGTGCCTGAATATTTCATTTTCCCTTTCCGTTCTCTTCTGGCTTTGCCTCCCCCTGAAATTTGGAGAAAATGGGACTGATGTTCCAGGGGCGGGGGGGGAGGTCGAGGGGCCCTGCAGTTTAACCAAGCCAAAGGGCCACAGCAGTGCTGCCTTGGCACCTTGGGGCCCTTGGCCAGCTACCTCACAGCCTCCTTTCCTCTCATTGCCAGGCTGGGACGTGGAGAAGGGGAATCCTGACGGGCTGCAGCCAGACATGCTGATCTCGCTCACAGCCCCAAAGAAGGCGGCCCGCCACTTCCAGGGGCGCTACCATTTCCTGGGGGGCAGGTTTGTGCCCGAGGCCCTGCAGAAGAAGTATGCACTCAACCTGCCACCCTACCCAGAGACGGACTCTGTCCTGCGCCTCACCTAGAGCTGGCCCAGACCCGTCTGCTGAGGAGGAGGGGGGCCTGGGGATGTAGGGGGCAGTTCTGCAGATCCACCCCTTCCCCCCACCATGAGCACAGAGGGGGGTCTTGCTCCCAGAGCCAGCGAGAGGCTGGCTGGCTTGTCTTTCAGATCCGTGCAAGGGAGCAGCTCTTTGTTAGTCTCTCGAGGAGGCTTAGTTGACGCTTTATATAAATCTTGTCTTCCTTGAATAAAAATATGCTGGGGAAAAGCTTGTTCCGTCTTTTTTCAAAATCAACTGTCTTTGCTAAGGTGACGGAAAGAAGACACTCCAAGGGTGTGAAGTGGGGGGGGGAGTGTTTTGGGAGGGGTTGTTGCCCGGGTTCTAGGATAGGAAATTCCACCTCAAGAAATGGGGGACCAACCCTTGGGGTGAGGAGCCTTCTCTCTGGCTACCTTCATCCTGGGGGGCAAACACAGCCAGATAGGCCTGAACGGAGTTTTTGGGCGGAAGGAAATGCGATCTTGAGGCTTAGCCAAAAGCAATGAGAAAAGAGCATCGAATTCTCCTCTTTTTGAAAAGAGGACCCAGAACAGGTTGAGTGGGAAGGCAAGAGAACCTTTTACGTCCTGCTGCTTCAAAGCCCAGAAAAAAAGAGGCTGAGCTCAGCAAGCAGTCATCCGAGACCCCAGGGAGTCTTTGGGGGGTGGGGGCACAGGCAGCTGAGCCATTTAGGCACTTTAGGCAGCGGTGAAATCCACTTACCTTCGCTACCGGTTCAGGACCGGGAGCGCACAGGAGCAAGAGCTAGGCACGTGCCTCTTCTGCACATGCTCAGATGGTAAAAAAAGGGATGTAATGATGTCCCAGCGGATGGGCAGAGCCTCCTGTCACTGGCGTTACCGGTTCAGTGAACCGGATAGAACCGGGGGAGGGGAGGGATTTCACCGCTGACTAGGCCTGGATTGAAAGGTTCAGATAAAAGTGGCTGCTGAAGCCTTTCAAGATGTGACGATTTCAAGCCGCTTGAACCAAAGAGGAGAAGGAGACCCCAAAGTAGATTGCCTCCCTCCATTCTACATCTTTGTGCCTCCAGAAACGGCCTCCAAGGACTTTGGATGGGAGGAGCTGCTACATCAGAGAGAAAAAGGAAGCAGACTGACCCCTTCAGGCACATCAAGGGGAACATTGCCCCCAATGCAGGCAGACCCTTCAAAGCACCCCTTTGTGGTGGGAAACGGCAGGCCCTTCAGCCCCACTGTGGTAGAAGCAGGTCCCAGCACCCATCTAGGCGAGGGCAGTGAGGTTCCCCACCGCCAGACACCCCCGGCTGATGCCTGTTACTGAGAGACGAGAGCCGTGAAAGGGACAGAAGACCACCTGGTTATTTTTACTAGCATTTAACAACATTGTCCCATCTTTCTCTCTTCCACGAGACCCCCTCTGGAGAGGAGGACCACCGCTGGCGTTTCCTTGTGGTTTAGCTTTGGGTGGGAAGGGGGAAAAATCTAAGCAAAGGGCAAACTAAGAGAACACAACAGTTTGAGTTAGTTATACTTCTATGAACTAAGAGGAGGAGGAGCCTAATTTTGAGAACAAAGTGGGGGCAGGAATAAGGGGAGGGGGAGAAACCGTTTCAAAACAGTCATGGGGCCTGGAATCCATGCACAATGCAGCATCTAAAGCAAGGATGTCCAACCTTGAGACCGGTGGACTTCAACTCCCAGAAATCCCCCCTGCTAGTATAGCTGGCTGAGGAATTCTAGGAGTTGAAGTCCGCAGGTCTTAAAGTGGCCAAGGTTGGTCACCCCTGGTCTCAAGCATTTGGTGCAAGACTGGGCTTGCTGTACTGAACTGAAAGAGTTTTTGTTCCAGTGTTTTAGGGATGGGAGGATACTAGTCTTGGGTCTGAACATGGCTGGCCCCTGGAAAGGTCCTTGCGTGCCAAGAGCAGATCAGAAGCGCCCTGCATGATGTTAGGAAGCCTGGAAGCCCAACAGTCTTTCGATGGCAGCATTGATGTCTCCTCCGGTGGCAATGAGGGCCTGGAGGTTGGCCTCGCGGTTGATGAAGCCCATGGCGCTCAGCTGCTCCAGCTGTTGCTGGAACCGGACTTCTGGGCTCTGCGCCTGCTGTGAAAAGAAAACCCTCGTGAACTGCTCAGCAACAGGTGTGGCTGTCAGTCTGCCATCGTTCTCAACCGTTACCCAAGTGGCATCACCTTCCAGCTGTCCAACCTCTGACCTATACTCTACCAAAACTCTGGGGCCGGTAGCCTTTAAGTGGGCAGAATCAGGGCATCACAGGGCAACCATCTGGGAACACAAAGTCTTTGAAATGGGCTAATTTACAAAATGGGTGCAAAATCCAGAGCCCACAACTCTTGTGGAATTGAATTTTGGCAAAGCTTATAAAACATTTTATGGCATATAAATTATAATAATACTATGGCATTAATACAAAATATCATAAAATATTTCCAGAGGGATCAACCGCTGATGTTTGACTCTGCTACGCATGGGCTACTTGCAAGGCAGGTCCATCTCTGAATCTCGCCCTGGATTTTTGGGAACTTTTCTGTTCCCAAAAGAAGCTTGGCCATTGTTGAAGCTGATAAGGAAATATCTCTGAAACTATGGCCCAAGAAGGCTTGTCTTGTCTAGTTATTTACGATATTTACAGACCACCAAGACACTAAGGACGCTGGCAGTTTACAGATGAGAATACAGGTTTAAAGCCCAGATAGTTCTGAAAAACATAAACATTGAACCACACTATAACCAAGCCAAGATGGGGTCGAACCATCTCTGGAAGAGATTTGGGAGCTATCCAAAGAGCCAGTGAAGTGCTGACAAGCAGGAGGCCCCACCTGACCCTCATTCAAAGCTTCAAATGGAAGGAAAGGAACTTCCAGGCCCCCTTGAAGGGAGGGGGGGGCTGGGAGAGCGAACCCCCAGAGGAGGAAGAGCTCAGCAGTCAGAAGAGGACAAATGCATGTGATGCAACCTCCATCACCGCCTACCTGAGAGTTGGCACTGGCCAGGAGCTGCACCATGTGCTGCATGAGCTGCTGGGAGGGGTTGCTGTCCCCAGCTGGGGAGGTGCTGGCAGGGGCCAAGCTGCTGGATAGGGGGGGCTCCAGGACTGTAGTTCCTCCGGCGGAAGGTGCGGGGGGCTGAGGGATCCCCAGAGATCCCAGACTGCAAGGCAAGGATGCGTTTATTTAGTAAAGAAGCAAGGCTTGTCTAGCAGCCACCAGAAAGACAACACTTGGACACTGAACCCTGCAACCAGGCCCACCTCTGCCTCTTCATACCTGGGCATGAGGCCTGGGGCCTCCGTCTGCAGCATCTGGAGCCCCTGCTGGATCTGCAGCAAAGCTTGCATGGCACGAGGGTTCGTCAGAACCGAGAGCGAGTCGGGGTTCTGCATCTGGGGGTGCAACAAAGCCATAAATTAACCATCAGTGTTTCCAAAGCTGCCAAGGGGTAGAGGCTAGCTCTCCTTGTGGGTCCAGCACTCGGACCCAGAGCTGCAACGGGGGATGAGGGGGGGAGAGGAGCTGGGTTGAAAGAGGACTACGATTCTGGCCTTTACTTCAGACTCCAATCGGCAGCCCCTGCCAGCTTTCACCCCAGGCGCACCTGCTGTAGGAAGGCAGGCAGCTGAAGGCGCAGCTGTTCCTGAAGGGAAGGGTTGCCAGCAAAGACCGGAGCGTTGACCATCATCTGCAAGGAAACAGGGCAGCCCGGCTTAGTGGGCGGAGTCCAAGCCCTTCCCTGACTTGGCAATGGTGGTGAATATCTGTAGCTGTGACGTAGGATGAAGGTGAAGGGTTCATCCTCCGAGCTTGTGGATTGGTTTCCGAATGTTTGGTTGCTTGTAGGTCAATGTGTCCTTAATCTCTACCCACCCCGACACTAAACAGCACCAGTTTGATTGGAGCAACACCAAAATCATTGGCCACTCTACCACCCGCCACCCTCGTGAGTTCATCGAAGCCTGGCCCTCCACAAGCAATCCCATCAACAGACACACTGACCTACAACCAGCCTACAAACCCTTCAGAATCCAAATCAACCACACAGCCAACCCTCAACCAACCCATGCAAGCCCCCTGCACCAGTTCACCTCCCAAAGGCCCCATCACAAGACCCTCCCTTATGACCCCCACCTGTCTCATCACAAGACCCTCACTTGACACACCCACACCGGAAGCCTTGATAAACAGAAGAACACTGACACAGTCATCCCACCACCTCCGCTGAAGACGTTTTCTAGTCTGGTAACGAAACGTTGGAAAACCAGCCCCTCAGCTTCCCTAACTACCCTCCCAAGAACACAGCACCACTGGAGACCACGGCATGTGTGGCAACTTCACATTCCACAGCTAATAATCTAGTCTAATAATCTATTATGACAGGGAGTCCTCGTTTAGCAACCACAAGTGGGACCAGACACTTGGTCTTTAAGTGAAGCTGAATGAAAGTGCAACTCTGACTTCCGGCTTCCTTTGCCTTATAGGCCTTCGAAAGTTGTAAATGTGAGGATTGGCCACAAAGTTACTTTTTCATCACGACTGTAACTGTGAACAGTCACTAAACGGGGACTACCTTAAGGAAACCACAGTGCGGACTTCCGGTTTGCGGTTTGTCCCCGCCGGACGCTCCTTCGGGATCGTCGAACCCACTGCCTGTGAAGAGCCGCCTTTATAGCGGAATGGCGGCTCGAAAAAACTCCGTTTCCATTAGGAAACGGAGATAGAGCCGGCTGGGGTGGGTAGAGTCCTCTGCCTAATCCCAAAAGTTTTTTATTTACTTTTGGGATGGAGCGGAAGAGACTTCCCGTATCCCCAGCCGATGCTCCGGGCTCTGGGAGATCTCTGCTATACGCAGAGCTAGGGGGCAAAAGCAAGCCTGTAAATTTGTTAAATTAATTAAAGAAGTCGTGAGATGGACCTCTGATCCTGAAGCGCAAGTATTCTTTTTATTTTAGAAAAGTTACTGAAGTTGTTTAAGAAGTGAAAGGAAAAAAGATTTTTAAAATGGCGATTGCTGAGGCTTGAAGAGAGGTTGAAAGGGAAAGTCCTTCCGTTTTCTATTACAAAGTAGCGGAATGAATACTTCTGGCTGTAATTGAAGGCAAAACCTCACTCTCACTCTTGCTTTTTTTTCCTTTTTTTTTTCCTGGGGATCTGATATTGATCTTGGTTGGAAACAAGCTTTTTTTTTCTCTTTTCCACTAAATCTTGTCTGTGTGGAAAATGGCACTGAGACTTATACAGTTAGACAAACAGGCAGTGGGGGGGAATTCCCCCATTAACAAATTACATGAACAAGTTCTAACTCTTCAGTCTCAGAAACCTGACTTTAATATAATAGAATTTCTCCTTGAAGAGATTGTAAGAAGGGATGAGATTGTGAATCAGCAACTTGAAAAATTTAAGCAGGAAATTAAAGAAATTGGTGAATTGGTGAAATCAAAGTTTGACTTTTTGGATCGAAAGATTTTAAAAACAGCTAACGGTTTATCAGACTTTCTGATTCAATTGGATGTAAAGACTAAATTATTAGAGTCTAAAATGAAAGAAACTGAGGAGAATTTGGTTGACAAGATCCAAAAAATTAAAAAGGATTTGGCAAACACTCAGGATAATACCTCAGAAGACAAACCTAAAATGGAGGTTGACCAAAAGACTGGTAATGAAGAAAATGTGCAACAGAGGATTGAAAGAGAAGTTTTAATGATTCAATATAATTTTACAGAATATGCAATTAGACTGAGAGATCTGCAGGAAAATAACAGAGATGATTTAAGGAAAATATCTTCTGAAATTCTGGCTGGGATTTTAAAGGTTCAACCTGATGAAGTGTTTTGCAGGATTGACAGAATTTATAGAATAAACTCCTGGTTGGCAAAACAAAGGCAACTGCCTAGAGATGTGGTGATTTATTTTACAGATAAAGAAATTAGGAATAATATTGTGCAGAACTCTTTTAATTCTACTTTGCAATTTCATGGAAGAAAGATTTGGATTTTTAAGGAGCTCCCGCCTAAGATGTTAAGGGAGAGGAAGAAATTTGGCTTTCTAGTGACTGAGTTAAAAAAAAGAAATATCCTATTTAGGTGGGATGTCCCAGTTGGTTTAATATTGAGACACCAAGGAGTAAGATACCAACTGAACACTGTTGAAAAAGCGGAAGAATTTTATCAAAAAATTTTAAAAATGAATTTAACATCTTTAGGCACAATACAGGACAAGCAAAAGGAGTTGGAAACAAAAGGAAAATATCAAATTACAGAGGCTGTGGTAGATAAATTGTCTTTGGACTCCCTGGATACCCCAGCTGGACTGTCTATAAATATAAGAGCAGTGTCATCCGACTCCAATGTGATGAATCATCAAGTTACAGACAAGTGCGTAAATCAACCAGTTGATATACAAGTGATGGAAAAGAAAGACGAGATAACAAAACAAAACCAACAAGATCAACTTATAAAGCAGAATGAAAATCGATCAGCTGATACACAATTTGTAGGAAGGAAACCAGGATGGAAATTCAACCCGCAAAAGAAAAAGAAAAGAAATAGATCTCATAGAAATAGCAGTTTCTAAACCAAGCAACAGTGAAGCCAGGGACTTTAAAAAATGAATGAATATGTGAAAAGATAGTGGAGGCGAACAATTGTTTAATACTATCTTGAGGATAGTGGCAGATCTCTGCAATGCCGTGATTTTGGGGTGTGAAAAGAGCCTTACATTCTTGGATTTGAATTATCTACTTTGGATTTTTTTTACTGGTAAATATAACTATTTCGAGTTACAAGGCAAGAGAATCACGCTGGGGCATGCAGAAGATCTGGATGTTACCCACTAGGATGATGGGAATTAATAATCCTGATGAAAACCACAATTACAACTATATGGAATATAATTATAATGTCACTCGGGTGGTTGTTTTTACTTTCATATATATATGAGGATATCTATTACTGATGGGGGCAGAAGATGATTGAAGATCTTGAACAAACTGTTGCACTAGTATGTTATCTTACCCTATTATGGATGATGGATTTAACAATCCAGTGGAAAGACATCAAAGAAGATATTATATGGATTATAAATTTAAAGTTATTGTCTTTTTTCTTTTTATAAAATGGAACGCATATATAGATATATGTATACTTTAGTAGAGTGGGCAGTGGATTATATTTAGAATTGTAATGCATGGTAATTTTGCAGGAATTTGGGTTGAAATAGATTAGTTTACTGATTGATTAGTTTAAGAAAAAGGATTTTTAAGTTATATATTTAGGGGAGTGGAGGAATTGGATAGAACTGAATAAATGTTAAATTTGGATGTAGGGAGAAGGCTGCTTTGAAATGTTATATTAATATTATTAATATTAATATATATAAAAGATTAAATGTTAAATTGTTGTAATAATATACTATAAGTTTGGGGGAGGAGAAAAAGGGCAGATTATTGCGAAAATGGGAGTTATAAGAATATTATGCTAAGGGTCAGTATTTTGAGGAGGGAGTAAGGGAATGGTAAAATTATGTAATTAGTTATGAATTAGCTTATTGTTGTGAAGAAGTCACAGGGGGGGATGGGTGGTGAGGGGGGGTTAGGGAAGAGGGGGGGAAAAGGGGGAAAAACTTGTATTTGAAAACTTTTTCAATAAAAAAAAAAAAGGAAACCACAGTGCGAAGCTGCACTGCAAATATAATGCAAGGGAGAGACAACTGTGGTGCAGAATCAGAGCATCTCTCTAACTCTGAATGGTGGTCTAGCAAAGGAGACCTCTGGGTCTCTCACCCCACCCCCAGCCAGGTGCGAAAAGAGCCACACTCACCTGAGCGGCAACCTCTGGGTTCTGGGCAAGCGTCTGCAACATCGTGCGCATGTAAGGAGCCGAAATCACACTCTGCATCAGCTGAGGATTCTCGGAGACCTGCTGGAGGAGCCCCTGCATCTCAGGGCTGCTGAACATTCCTGCAGGGTTGGGAGAGGAGGGGGCGAAAGGGACGTTCATCTATAGGGAACCATGCCGTAGCAAGAATCCCCCCCCCCAAAGCCCCTCTTACTTAAAAAAAAGGAAGAATACAAGCGACTTGAGGGGAAAGAGATGGAAGTGGATGTTTACGTCATGCCCATCTGAGAAATATACAGGAGACGCAGAAGGAAATGCCACCTGTGTTACTGTCTTTTATTTTATTTATTTTTTTTATTTTTTTAAAAAAATTTATACCACCCCCTCTCCCGAAGGACTCGGGGCGGTGAACAGCCAAGATTAAGAAACATCCAATACAAACATTAAAATGCATTTAAAACAAAATTAAATCCAATGGCTTTCCCCAATTTAAAACCCCTTACCCATAAAATTCACCAATAAAAAATTGTAAGCCAGCCCGGCTTGCCGAAATAAAAACATTTTCAGTGCCCGGCGAAAAGTACAGAGGTCCGGGATCAGTCATATCCCTGGGGGTAGCTCATTCCAGAGGGCGGGTGCCCCCACAGAGAAGGCTCTTCCCCGGGGGGTCGTCAGTCAACATTGCCTTTATAATCCTCTGGAGCCAGCCTCGTGTAACCTCCCGGGTAGCCAGCACCAACCAAGAGGGACACGGGTCCAATAAACATGTGGTTGCGTTCAGCCTCCCCAGCATCCTGTCCACGTCCTCGGGGGTCACAGGGTCGAACTCATCCCAGATAACATTCTCAAGACATACCTCGGACAACCCACCTGAATCCACCCAGTCAGAGTCCAGACCTTCCCGAATTTGAGCAACTTTATCGTGCAGATAATGCGCAAAATCCCCAGCACGTCCTTGCAAGGGATCTTCCCGCGCTCCCAGAAGGAGAAGGGAGCGGGTCACCCTAAACAAGGCAGCTGGGCGATTATCTGCCGACGCGATAAGAGCAGAAAAGTAGTTACACTTCGCCGCTTTTATCGCCACTAAGTAGGTCTTGATATCAGAACCCCACAATCCAAGGCAGAGAAAGAATACTGAAAGTGGGGCAGGATTGAGGCAGCCTTACGGGCTGGGTGCTGTGGCTGAGTGTTTTTATCTAGAAATAGGGGCATGTCAGGGATTTCACTAGTTTTCATGTCCATGCAGTCCGTCCCTCCTCCCCCACAGCTAAATACCAGGAGCTATTTGTATTTGTAGGGTACAAAATACTTCAGTTCCCAGCAGCCACAGCCAGAGTTGGTTCGGCAGCTGGTTCTCCCTTCTGCCTGCCCATAAATGCTGCTTCGCCCAAACTGCCCTGGGTTGCATGAGAAACAGACTTTTCCCTTGAAAATCCAGGGTTTCTACTTAATTGGTATTCCAGACAGAACACATGAAAAGCGTCAACTCACCTTTCTTAAAACAACAGAGACCCTCAGCGCAAGGGGTGATATAACACAAGGGCCCCTCTCTGAATGAAAGCTGATGGCACTGAGCCGGAAAAGTTGGCGAGGCCGGCAAAGCAGTGAAGGCCGTACCTGATCCCAAAGCACCTGCATTGATGCCCAAAGGGTTGGAGATGGTGGGTGTGCTCCGGCTGGGGACCGGCTCAGGGCTCCCTTCACTCTCCGGCTCCTGGCCCTGAGAAGCAGGAACAGGATTCCAAGGGTTGGGCAACGGCTCTCGGTTCTCCATCCGCAGAGGCTGTGCGTTTGGGGCGTCCGAACTCCCAGAGAGCGCAGAGAAGGGATTGTTGCCAAACTAGAAAGAGAAGCCAGTGGCAAAGGACCTGCGCATCCCCACCTGGGGCTGCCTTGTCACAGGGGTGGTGGGAGGGCAGCAGGGCTGCAGATCAATTAACATCAGGTAAAACGGCTAAGCTGACCTGGGCCCTCTCTTGGATCCCCAGCAGCACCACAGAGGAAAGCCCTTGAGGAGCTTGGCTACTCACGCACTTGTAATTGTGAAGGCCATTCTGCGTTCTGCTACATCAAACTGGGTCTTCATTACAACCCATATTTGAGCCAACAAGGTTCTCTTAGAAAGGCCCCAAGATTTTCACCCACCTGGGCTGCTAAGGGTACACGAATATACGATTCTCCCCAAGGAACAGCGGGATGTAACTTTAGAAGACGCCCAAGCCATGAGTCCCTGCTGGTCATGACTAAGACGCCACTGTTCTAATTAGCAGCTGAGAACAGCAGAGCCATGCACACCTGTTCCCTGGCAGCGCTGAACATCGGTTCCTGGATGTCCGTATACATGCGCCGCAAAGCATTGTACCCTCCGGGAACACTCTCCAAGTTGCTCAGGGCTCGGTCCTGGTTGCGCATCATCTCTTGCATCATGGCTGGGTTGCGCGCCAACTCCATGGTCTGAGGAGAGAGACAGAGGACTCTAAGCCAACCGGGGAGAGGGGGCGGACGGCAGACACCTTGCTCGGTACCGCCTTTTTTGTGGCATGAGACCCCGCCGGAGTAGTGTCACCTTGTAAGGGGAGTGGGCAGCATAAAAATTAAATTAATAAATTAATTAAACACAGTCTACACTCTTTTCCTAACAGTCTGCAAGAAGCAAGGATTGACCATCATTGAACCAACTTCTGGAGATGGTAGCAGAGCAACTGAAAAATGAGCAAGCAAGACAGAACCTCCCCCTCTGTGATAGTGCAAGACAACCAGGCCAGACCCCGGTCAGAAACCAGGATCCAAGCAGACAGGATAGCAGGGTGGATAAAAATCAATGGTTTTTTTAAAAAAATTAAAAAAAACCAGATTTTTTTTTATTTAAATCGGATTTATTTGATTTAAATCGGATTTTTTTGATTTTTATCAAATTTATTTTAATAAAAAACTTTTGGGGTAAAAATCTATCGTAAGATAGTTTTCTATTTAAGATGCATAAATAATTTAGTTTATTCAGCATGAAATGGAGCTTAGTTATGTAGCAGGAGGCTGTATATTCTGCAACACCGGGACGATCGGTGAGTCAACAGTGGGTCAAAGGAGGAGCAGAGATGACAGTTGCTCTTTAAAAATTATGATTTAAATCGAGTTGATTTAAATCAAGCCTTTTTACTAGTGATTTAAATCATGATTCAAATTGTGATTCAAATCAACTCGATTTAAATCAAATCCACTCTGCAGGATAGGGTACAAAATACTGTTTGGAAGAACAATTGTACCCGTTGCTCTTCTTCTGGAAATAGGCTGGGCTGAAAAATGGCTGGTCAGGTCTTAAACCATGATTCATTAACACACACCTTAGCTGGTCTGCATCAGGACTTAAATCTTGGGCTGCCCAGTACTAGCACAAAATTTTGTCCACTGAGGGAGGGGGATGAAGAGGAAGCAGGGCCTGGTTTCCAGTATGCAGAGGACAGCCAGACCAAGAAAGAAGAACGATCAACATGGCTGAAGCCTACAGGAGACAGTTCCCTCACCCAGCTTAGGCCATTCATCACATTCCCCAAAGCACAGAAGCCCACCCAGGAGAGTGAGGCCATGAAAAGCTTCCACACAAAAGCTCTGCCCGGAGACGCAAAGCCATGTTTGGCTAGACATTCCACACAACCAATTTCTCCAACCACCTCACCAACTCCACCTGGCAGGCGTCCTCCAAGAGACAAACGTATCAAGGATATTCAACAAAACCAGCATGGCCAGTCTGAGCCAGCACCCAGTCTGTCCCACATCAGCCAGCCAATCAAATTTCATGTGCTCAGAAGCTTCCAATGAGGCTCTCAAGAGTTTCCAGCCCAAAGATGGGACTCAGCATCACCCAGACTTTTCCAGGGAATGAAATTCCCCACCACCGACGGGAGCCTTGCATGGGGACATATTTAAATCACCAGAGCATCTGCAGCACAGGCCTTCCAACCATGCAGGCTCCCAAAGTGTGAGCTTGAGGGTCTGCTGCCCTTCTCTCCCCAGGATTCCTCAGCCACCAAGACGTGGATCAGCACAAACTCCTTTTCACTGTGCAAGCTCTCCTGAAAATGTTCCCTCCTTTCTCTCTGCTTCAGGTATCCCTCAAAGATGCTTCAGCTACCAGAGAAAGCAGGGAGCAGAGATCATGTGACCACCCGAGTGCAGAGCAGAGAAGATCCCATATTGGTTGGGAACTGATAACGTTGTAGCTGAAGGACGCTTACAGACCATGCTCCTCACACCTGCCTTGGTCTTACCTGTAAAGGCAGCCAATCCCACAAGTCAAAGGAGAATGGAGAAGGTGCCCACCTGGCGCATCAACTCGGGGTTGTTCAGCATGTGGGTGATTTCTGGGTTCCGTTCCATCAGCTGCTGCATCTGGGGGTTGGCTGTGATCATTCGCCTCATGAAGTCTGGGTTGGACATCATACTCTGGACCAAGGGGTTCTCCATGATCTGGGACAGCATCTCTGGACTGGACATCAGCTGCCGCT
This sequence comes from Arizona elegans, assembly GCA_022577455.1. Lineage (NCBI taxonomy): Eukaryota > Metazoa > Chordata > Lepidosauria > Squamata > Colubridae > Arizona > Arizona elegans. The sequence continues at coordinate 5,566,972 of JAKOOJ010000027.1, forward strand.
GCATCTGCTGTTGAAGCTCCATGAAGTTTGCTGAGCCCATCCCCAGGTGGCCAAGCCCAGCAATACCACCAAAGCCGGCTGGGAGAGGACAAGCAGAAAAGGAAGAGCAGCTCAGACAACCTCCAAGGAAGGAAGCAGGTGTCAAAATCTTTGGCTTGGTGTGTTGCCGGCATCCAGCCATCAAAATATAGGAGGTGAGGGCAAGGGGGACAAATGGGCAATAAACATGTATGGGGTGTGATGGGAAATGGAGGGGGGGAATAACAGGTTGACGAAAACCAGAGAGACATGGAACTAGTTTGTGCCAACATTGAAGGCCATGAACTCTGAGTGTAATGTAGATTGCCTCAAACTTCTCACCTATGCAGTTCTTTATTTTTAGTAAAAGAACTATCAATTCACCCAAATGGAGTCGAGAGTCTTTTTTTCCTAAGGAATCAGACCATAGCAGGTCTGACAGCAGGCTTGGGGCTGACTACCCAGATCTGGTCTGGAACAGAGCTTAAGAAGAAGCAGGAAAACTGTCTTTCAAATTTTGGCTGTCTATCATTCCTGTTTATAGGTACTTGAAAGCCGGTCCCTCATCAATTTTTGTCGTCTCTGGATGGAAGACCCTGCTGCAGGGCCTGAGACACTGGCAACTCAGACCCGCACCCAAGAAGTAACAGCTTCTCTTACTTTGTAACAGCTCTGCCAGTCAAGAGATCTCTTACTTACACAGGATGGAGGTGGCGCCGCTGGGCGTTCCTTCCCCAGCTGACCCTGGCGTGCCTCCCAAAGCGCTGCTCCTCCAGCTGCTGTTTCCCACATCTGAAAGGCCACTGCTGGAAGTGGATGGCTGGGAGGGGGCCGCAGGGGATGCAGGAGCTGTGGAGGGGGTCAGAACTACCCCAGTGGCAGGCAAAGCAGTGGCAGAGGGGACAGGAGGGGAAGCCGTCGTCACCCCGGGAGGTTCTTGCACCCTACAAATCAAGCAAGACATGAGAATCGCCATTGGGGAGGCAACACTGCCTGAAGGAGAGCAGGTCCAAAATGGGAGCGGGGCATAAAATATTCCCACTGAGGAGTCCATTCAGGGGAGTTAAGGGTCAAACTCTTGGTGTCTTTGCTGCTCTCTGAGCTTGGTTGTTTTCTTGCAGATGTTTCATTGCCCAAACTAGGTAACATCATCTTAGCTTTGTATTTATCATTTCCCAAGGGAAAACAATGGATGGAAACTAACCAAGGAGAGAAGCAACCTGGAGGAACTAAGGAGGAATTTCCTGACAGGGAAAACAATTGATCAGTGGAACAGCTTGACTCCCAGAGTTGTGGCCTTTAAGGGCAGCCACTTGTCTGGAATGCTTCGGGGTCTCCTGCTTGAGTAGAGGGTTGGGCTAGGAGGCCTCCCAGCTCCCTCCCAGCTCTGTTGTTCTGTTATTCTTCTGAACTGGTGACTGGCAATAAAGAAATCTATTCGGGCCATTCTGGGAGCTGTTCTGGCTGCTTGTGCCCAGCAGGCAGGGATGGCGGCCACGGCTGTGGCTCAGCTCAGATGGGCCCTCCCTGCAAAGGAGCGTCAACCCTTTTAATGCACCCATTAAAGGCCGCATCCTCTGCCCGAGTTCAAAGCCCCTAAATGCAAGCCCCCCCGCCCCCGTGTGGCAGCCGAACACGCGGCCCGATTCGCACAACCGGCCGGAGGAAGCCGGGTCTCCCCCTCCCCAACCGCCGCCCCCCCGGGCCCCCCACCGCTCAGCCGTGCGAGGGGGGTCCCAAGGAAGGCCCCTCCCCCTCCTCTCACTTCTGGGGGGTCTTGATGACCAGGTGCACCGTCAGCCCGTCCTTCACGCCGTGCTGGAGCAGCGAGTCGGCGTCCTTCAGGATCTTCCCGGCGAAGATCAGCACCAGCTGCTCCTGCTTGGCCTTGAAGCGCCGCGAGATCTCCTCCTTGAACTGGGGGGGGGGGGGGAGAGAGAGAGAGAGGCCGGGGTCAGGCAGGCCGCGGAGACCCCCCTCCCCCCCCCGCCCCCCAGCAGCCCCGCCCGGCCGGACCTCCCTGACGGAGATGCGCTCGCCGGTCAGGATCTCCTCCTTGTCCTTCGGCGTCTTCACCGTCACGCGGATCAGGGCGCCCGTGGTCGTCGTCGCCGCAGGCTCGCCTTCGCCCCCGCCGCCCGGCTGCGAGGAGGACGAGGCGCCGCTACCCCCGCCGCCGCCTCCGCTGCTCAGCTCCGCCATCTTGGCCGCGGGCGAGCGAGAGGGACCGCAGAGAGGCGCCGGCAGGGTACTTCCGGCGGTCTGGCCGCAGCACCGGAACTCTCGGAGGGCCCCCGGCGGAGTTCAGAGTTCATGGGAGGGATTATTCCGGGAAGCCGCCCTGTCCCCGGGAAGCTCGGAGCGCCGCCATAGGAAAGCGCAGCGCCCCTCCTCGCCCCAAAGGACGGCGCCGGCCCTCCCGCTGCCTCAGCGGACAGAGCGGCGCTGAGGAAAGGCAGGCGCACCCGGAAGAGGAAGAGCCGGGGACTACGACTCCCAGCGTGCCCCGAGGGTGCGGCCTGGTCAGCTGAGAGAGCCGGGCGCTGGATTCCTCCCCGTCTCCCCACCTGAGCGCGGAGAGGCGGCCATGCTGCGCCCCAAGGCCTTGACGCAGGTGCTGAGCCAGGCCAACACGGGAGGCGTCCAGAGCACCCTGTGAGTCCCCCTGCCCGGCCTTCCTGCCTCCCCCGGGCCTTCAAGCCGCGCTTGGAAGGGGCTCCTTCGCCGCCCGGCAGTTGCGCTGCGCCGGTGCGCGTGGAGGGAGCCGAAATACAAGGCCGGCTGCTGCTGCTGCTGCTTCGGCCGAGGAGGAGTTTTGCTCTTCGGAAAGGTTTTTAGAAGGCTATGCGGGTAGTCCTCGATTTACGACCACAACGAAGCCCAGCATTTCCCTGGCTAAGTGGGACATTCGTTAAGCGAGTTTCGCCCCTTTTTACGACCTTTCTTTCCACAGTTGTTAAGTAAACCTTCCTTCTCCATTGAGTTGAAGGTCGTCAATAAGAGTCAGTTGCAAGTGTCTGAATTTTGATCAGGTGACCATGGAGGTACTACAATGGTCATAAGTCACTTTTTTCACCGCCATTGTAACTTCGAATGGTCACTAAATGAACTGTTGTAAGTCGAGGACTACCTGTAACTCTGGAAGAGATTTCATAATTGGCTTTTTTTCCCTCTGGATCATCGTTTCTCAATCTTGGCAACTTGTGTGGACTTCAACTCTCAAAATCCCCACTGATGTATAACACTCTTGCAGTGCATGCTGGGTTAAAGTTACACAGCACTGAATGGCATTTCTATAGCAGCATATATGTAAACTGTAAATTGCTGGAAAGATAGGCAGTGACTGCAGAGGGAAGAGAGTTGTTTCGTCTTCTTAATGTTCTGAAGTTACCCGATGACTGGTCTATTCAGGACCATGGTCTGTTTTAGCAAGATAGTTCTTTATCGTCAAATGGTTATCGGACTGCAGCAGTTTCATCTCAAAGGGCTTTTGGGAAAGTCTTCCAAGACCAGCCTAATCCATTTGTTTTGGCATTCTTTTCTCCTCCAGGCTTCTGAACAACGAGGGTTCTCTTCTCGCTTATTCTGGTTATGGAGACACGGATGCCAGAGTCACAGCTGCCATAGCCAGCAATATATGGGTGGCCTATGACAAGAATGGGCACCAAGCATTCAACGAGGACAATTTGAAGTTCATTCTGATGGACTGCATGGTATGCGCACTAAGATTTGATTTTCCTTCTGGCCTGCTTGGACACTCTTCTTCTCAGAAGCCTTTGCAACAGGGCTGAGCAACTATGGCCCCTTAACAATCTGTGGACTTCCCAGAATTCTAGAAGTGGAAGTCCACAGGTCATCTATAGTTGCCCACTGCTCTGGAAGGCTGGAGGGTGATCAGGGCTGTTTCACTCCAGTATCCAGATCTGAAATGCAGCGGAATTACGGGAAGGGATCCCATAATCTGCTTCCTGTAGAGTTCTCTCAAGTTGCAGCATGACCACATTCTCTATAACCTTCCTTATAAAAGAAACATTGGAGACAAAGTGAAAGATTGCTGTGGGGCCAGAGTGGAGGGGTGCTGGGGGCTAAGACAAGAGATCCCCATTTGGGAATCGCCTCTCCTAGCCTCCCTTTCTTTTCTTTTCCAAAATCCAGGAGGGCCGTGTGGCAATCACCAGAGTTGCTAACCTGCTGTTGTGCATGTATGCAAAGGAGACAGTGGGCTTTGGCATGTTGAAAGCAAAGGTAAGGGGGAAGAAAAATAGAAAAGACAGGAAAAAATATATAAAGCATGAGCTGAGGTGGCACAGTGGTTAGAGTGTATTACTGCAGGCTAATTCTGCTGCCTGCTGGCAGCAGAAGTAACTGCCTGCAATTTGGCAGTTCAAATCTCACCAGGCTCAAGGCTGACTCAGCCTTCCATCCTTCCAAGGTGGATAAAATGAGGGCCCAAATTGTTGGGGGCAAGAGGCTGACTCTGTAAACTGCTTAGAGAGGGATGTAAAGCGGTATATAAGTCTAAGTGCTATTGCTATAATGTTAGCACTATAAAGAAATGGATTCTGATATTATTCACTGCAATTATAAGTACAAAGAAAGTTATATCATGTTGCTCTTCTTTCTATAATCTAATCATAATTGTAGATCACAGATTCATTTTGTTCATTTCTACAGAAAAAGTCCATAAGAGGCTTCCTGTCCAATAAATTAGACCAATATCCTATTCCTGCATGTAGAATTGGACTTCAAAGAGTCTTTGGAATAATATTTTCAGTAATATTTCATGACATGCTTATACATGGTTATCTTAAGTACTGGATTATGAAATTAATCCTGTTTCCTGGATTCTCATGATACAGTTGTAAAAAATCATGCTGCACTGCCATGGCCTCCACCATATTAGACTAAAATATGGTTAGCCATTCCATGGTTTAAAATTCCCTGCAGGAAACTTTAGGTGTTCTCTCTTTCTTCCCAGCAGCAAGAGAGCCTCTTACAAGACGGCCCCTATAGCAGAGATCTGTACTGTGGCCACTCTGGCAGCTGAGTTGAGGCCAGGCCTGGCTGCAGGGCTTTCTTGACAGGCCCAACGTTTCCCCTTCTCTCTGCAGGCTCAAGCCTTGGTGCAGTACCTTGAAGAACCCCTGACCCAGGTGGCTGCTTCCTGACAGAACCTGACTGGCCTTTGAGTCTGGGAGTCCTGCCTCTCGCCAGACTGAAGGGCGCTGAGCACCGTGGGCTTCTTTCAGACACAAGAGGGATACGGGGAAGAGAATAAAGGAAGTTCCTAGCAGCTTTTCTCTGCCTGGTGGATGGGTGAAAGTGGCTGGAAAGATCTCAAGGGCGGCCCTGCTGTCCGAAGGGAGAATGGGGTGGTTAGAAGTAACTGGAGCCATTGTTCCAGAAAAGAGAAAGTGGAGCCTACCATGGCAGAAGAGAATAACATACACAGGGTGTTTTTACCAAGCGCATTGCCCTGGGAGCATAGGTAGTCCTTGACTTAGAACTATTCATTCAGCGACTGTTACAACATTGCTGAAAAGGAGGCAGGATCTTTGCAGGATCCTCACGTGGGGGTAACGTGATCACCATTTGCCACCTTCCCAGCCGGTTTCTGACATGCAAAGTCAATGGGTAAAGATGGACTCCCTTAACAACTGCATCAGCTCCTGTCGGTCAAGAAATACGAAATACAAATAAACGATTCACTTAAGAACTGCAGAGCTTTGCTTAACAATCCTGACAAAAAGTCATTAAACTCAGGCGTGACTCGCTTAACAACCACCTTAGCAATGGGAATTCTGGTCCCAATTATGGTCATAAGTCAAGGACTACATATGGGGGGGGAGGGCGGAGGGCAGGAACCCCTCTTTCGCTGGGGTTCCTAAACTGGAAGGCAGTACTGAAGGCCCCCACTTGGTGTCGCCCAAGACTCGGGAACAGAATGCCACCCCTGGCTTGTTTGATTTCAGACCTGCCCAGCCTCGTCACTGCTGATGCTGAGCATATCTTGGGTCAAGTGACCCTTTTCCAAGAGGGGCTGATGCTGTGCCTTGGGAAAGACCAGAAGGGAGTTGTCAAATTGGGGGGGGGGGGGAGCTGTTGGCCTTTCCTAAAGTAAATTCACCCATCTTGGTAGCCTTGCAGACCTCCTGAATGGCCCCTCCCCGGGTAGATTGTCGGGTTGGAGGGAGAGGCCCAGGTGGGAGGGAGTTTCAGGAGGCATGAAGTGCCAAGACTTTGGGTGGGGAGCTGCACCTGCCACGCCTTCCTCCTCTTGGGTCTATTGTGCCAGTCTTCAGGGGTGAGGCAGCCCTGAGTCACCTCATTGGGGCCCGTCATATCACTCGGAAGCCTCGTCTGCCAATTCTCAAAGCTGGGAAAGACTTCTGGGCATGCAAAAGGTCTCTGCTGGAGCTTCTGACTGACCCAAGAAATTGGAAGAGCTTTCCAGGTGTCTCCTGTTCTACCCAGAAACAAAAAGCAAAGCAGTTAAATCATTGCAGGGACCCAAAGGAAAGAATTGAGGTAATCTAGTTAATTCAGATAAGCCCTTAAAACATCGAGATGAGGGGAGTGTTGTCCTTATCTGTTGGCAATGAAAGTTTTCAAACTTTCCAATTTAGGATTATGTATAGAATTTCCTAAAAATCTGGATGACCAGCCTTCTGCTTTCACACAGGATTTCAAAGTGCTTTACAATAATGCCAGGAAAGAGGACTTTGTGCTTGAGGTGGAAAAAGATGAAACTTTTGAGTTGGGTTTTACCAATTTTACCAATTGAATTGGGTTTTACCAATTAGATATGTTGTTACAGAAATGGCTAGTTTCCATTATGAAAAAGTAAAAAGTTGAACGTAGCTCTTAATGCCTTATTCAACTGCACCAAAAGAATCGGAAGTCAATGCCTTTTTTTTCCGTTTTCCCTTCCTTTCGCCCACTATTCACTTCCCTTTTTCCTTCCCTAATTTCCCTAATATTTGCTTTTGTATTCTCTTTGTATGTTATATTATAAGCTAATAAAACTATATGCATAAAAAGTGCCAGGAAAGATAGAACAGTAATAGTGGAAACTGAAAACCAAAAAGCATCTCCTACACAGCATAATTCGGGAACAGCCTGGCACCCCTTCTCAGTGCTCAGCCTGGCCTTGGCCTACGTGGGGGGCGCCCAGAAGCTTCCAGCTGAAGTTGCTCATTGATGTTCTTGGTCACCCAGCTTTTCAGAGAAATGGCTTTGCCCACTGCTCTGCCCGGGTGCCTGTTCCACAAGGCCAGCCCCCCCCCCCCCCGGCCCCCCAGCACACGACGCTCAGCTCTGGAACTGGGACCTGCCCATCCAAAAGTCTTGCAGGTACCATAGATCAGCTTCTCAGTCAACTGGCTCTCTTCCAGCCTTGGCCAATCATGCACAGCCACACCTGATTCAGTGGTGGCAGAGACATGCCTAAGTGTCACCAGCTTCCTTGTGACGTTCCAAGTTCCCTGAGAATGATAGAACTGGGCACAGACTGGCCACGGGCTGCGTTCCAGTTCCCCAGAGCGCCTCTGAAAATGACTGGCAGTTGTGAGGCATCCTCAGTGCAGAGGCTTCACCACAGCTCAGTTCAAGGAAACCGACTGCAGGGGAGGGAGGGAGGGAGGGATGGCACACATCACCCCTAACAGCAAGCAGGGTTAACTCAGTCCCGGCTCCAGGCCCTGCTGTTCTTCCAGACTCTCCGCCTGGAGTCCTCAATGTGCCTTTTGCCCACACGGGCTTAGCATAACTAGATGACATCCTTGGGAACCCTTGGTCTCCAAAAAGGGTGCTTCAGGAGTGGCCAGCCCATGGCCTGTTGATGCCGGGGGTCACATTCCCCGTCACCAGGATACCCCAAACCTACTACTACTTGGGGTCTTAGACCTTAGTTCCCATCAGCCACGGGTGGCAGGAGCTGTGGGAAAAAAAACACTGGGAATTATACGTGGTGCTGGCCTGCTCTCTTCTTCCTAATCACAGAAGTACCAAGCCTTAATTTCGGGCTGAGGAAAAAAAAATCAAAGTAACCAACAGTTCCTTAGTTTGCGGGGAGGGGAGGAGCCCCAACTCTCCACCGTGTGCAAAGCTTTCTAAAAGGCCACACATGGCTCCTGTTTGGGCAAACTGCACCAACTATCCAGAGACTTCCAGATTAAATCCAGGGTGCATGTTTTGACATTTAAATCCCTTAAAGTTTGGGTGTTGCCTCTGACTTCCCAGAGGATTGTAAACTGGGGTTATCCTCCAAGGATTTCCTGGGTGTGGGAGGGCTGTCCCAGGAGAGGCCCTGCTTGCAATCAGCCACAGCTTTTCCAGTAGCAACAGAATCCTCTCATCTTGCATGTTCAAGCCTCTTTCCAGGGGAAATTCAAACTCTTCTCTCCTTGATGTCATCTCAAAAAAACCCAGCTCAGATTCCGGAAAAATGATGCTTGATATAAGCCCAAAAGTGATAAAATAGCATTCACACTTAGACTTATATACTGCTTCACAATATATACTGTGCATATACTGCTTTACAGCCCACTCTAAGCGGTTCACAGAGTCACATATTGCCCCCAACAATCTGGCTCCTCATTTTATGGATTTTGGAAGGATGGAAGTCTGAATCAACCTTGAGCCTGGTGAGATTCGAACTGCCAAACTGCAGGCAGCCATTAGTCAGCAGAAGTAACCTGCAGTACTGCACTCTAACCAGTGTGCCACCGCGGCTCTTGAAATGATATTTCCCACTCTGAGAAGGCACCAATTGAGCTGAGTGAGGACCTAGGGTTTATCTTATCACTGAATATGAATGTGAATGTTTTGTTTTTATATAAGTTACCACAAATGCTTTCATTGTCTTTCGTTCACCACCAGCGAGCTGGATGAAAACGGGGCCTGGGAATGGAAGAGAACAAAGCAGTGAAACAGGTGAAGACAGTCACTGCTGGCCGGGGACTGTGAGAGCACTAAGCCAGTAGGGAGAGCATCAATTGGGGAAGAGGGTGGCAGCTTTGCTCGCCCAGAGTGCCAATCTTCTCTCGGTTCCCATTCAGGGATCTTCTTGGGGCGACTCCCAGCCTCAGTTCTGAAAGAAGATGTTGATGACAGTATAATCAAAGTTCTGCTTGTTTTTTTAATGCATTTTGCCACAGGCTGTATATATATATAAAAAAAACAGGTCCTGCTTTAATGCCACCCTCTCAAATTTTTCGACCAACACCTTGTGGACACCCTTGAGTGTCTCCAAGTGTTTTGAGCTTAAAAGTAAACAGGGTGACCCTGGAGGCTTCCCAGTACCACCTCAGCTTGCCTTTCCACATTGCAGCCAAGCTGAGGTCACCACCTCCACATTCCTCCCTTCTGGTCTGACCAGATGGACGAGAGGCTTGTGGCATCACTGCCAAAGGAGTCCCTTCAGAGTCAGCTTCCTGTGGCCTACAAATGCCAAGGGCCACTGTGGCAAAGGGGCAGATTCCTGTTTTCCAGAGGAAATGCCATCACCCAGAGTTTCACTCCAGAGCTCAGCGGCCCTGCTCAAAGGATTTGTCCCGGGGGGGGGGCAAATGACCACACCAGCTTCCCACCAGTAGGATATCAGCGAATGTTCTCTGCCACCATGGCTAGCTGGGGAATTCTGGGACTTGAAGTCCACAGGTCTTAAAGTGGCCAAAGTGGAGAAACACTGCTCTAGCTGGGCAGAGATGAAAGGCGGCTGTCATTTTTTTCAGCCAAGGGGCAGGAAAGGAGATCATTTGATCAATTATTGGGGAGTTTTCCAAGCCTTCCCCCACTTTTAATATTCTGTAACATTTTTCTATTAGTTCAATCTGTACGACGATGTCATCAATAAAAGGATCCTGCGCGGTTCCCAAACTTCAGCGCTGACAGAGGCAGCCCAGCCAAGGGGACGAGACGGCAAAGAGCGGCCTTTCGGTTCCACGGGGACCTCCCGGGCCGCCTGGGGGATCGACGGCCAGAGGCGCCCTCCCCCTGACTGGATCCCCGCCCTGGGCGTCCCTCAGCCCGACGGCGAGGCTGCGGCCATCCGCCTCCTCCGCCGCCGCCGGGCCACCCAAGAACCGCGCTCTCCGCCTGGCGCCGGCCGTTTTGCCCAGGCTGCAAACGGGGCTCGGCCACGGAGGGCGCCGGGGCTCCTTTGCCCACAGCCCGCCTCGCCGACCCGGCTTTGGAGACCGAGGTGCCGCCGCCCAGCCCTGCTCCGCTCGGCGGCCACAAACTCCGCCAAGGAGCGCCCGAGCCGCAGTCGGCGGAGCCAAGGAAGCGGCGGCCCCCGGGAGCCTCACCTGCCGCCCGCCCGCCGGCCCCGCCCTCCCAGGTGAGCGCCGCCTCCGCCTCCGCCTCCGCCTCCGCCTCCGCCTCGCCCGCAGAGAGCAGCGGCCGCAGCGGCGCGTCCAGCCATGGCGAAGGCGGCGGCGCCGGACGACGACTACAACTTCGTCTTCAAAGGCGAGGGGCGGCGGCGCGGGGGACGCGCGGGGGCTTCGGGCGGGGCGGGGCGGGCTGGGAAGCGGGGCGGGCGGGGGGCGCGCCTGGGGCTTCGGGGGCGTCTGCCTTGCTGCCCTGCCCTCCGCCGGCTGCCGCCTTCAAGCGCCCACCAAGCGGTCCCCGAGGCGGGATCCGCTCGATGCTCCTGCAGGATTGCAGCCTCCCGATCCCTGCGAGGCGAAAGAGCCACTTTCCTTTGCACAGCGAGGCTTGCCAGGAAAGGCTCCGCTATTTCGAACTTCCTGCTCAGGAGCGATACCGGGCGGCCTTCAGGTTGCCCCGCAACTCTCTTAATTTTCCGCCCCCCCCAAAGCTCCCGTTTAGCTCACCTGCTTTGCCAATGAAGGGGGTGGAAAACGCTGGGCTTGGCCAGGGTCCAGGGGGTGCTCAGGGGGGCAGAAACCTTGCAGCTCTGCGGCCCCAGGAAGGGCCTGGTTGGGGCCCCTGCGTCTCCTCCACCTGCCCCTCTAGTAAGGACCCGGCCGTTACCAGGGGCCAGAAGGGACCAGCCTCTCCTTGCAGCTTCTGGGCCCCCAAATGTGCCCATTCCGTTTAGCATCTGGCCGCAGTGTCGGCCTTTGAGACTTGGCCTACTTCTTTTGGAAGAATTATATTTATTTTTTTAGATAAAAATGCCCAGAATAGAAGCGTTGCTCTCCAAAGGTGTGAATGTTCTGGAAAGCTTCCTTCACAACATTTTGGAAGATGCGGCTCCTGCGTGAGCAGTTCCTTTCCCTGCCTCCTTTCCCCACTTGGACTCTTAGAAATCCTTTCTTAGAGAGCTCAGAGTCAGGTACTTCAATGCCCTGAAGGTCCTCAGCCTCCATGCCCTTCACCTTCTCCCTTCACAGCAACAGGAACTTTTGCCAGGCGTTTTCCTGCAAGGAGCATTCTTACACACTATACGGGAGGGAGAGAGAAACACACTGCTGCCACCCCCGGGTCACAATTATGATTGTGTTCAAGGGAGCGACCAGCGGAAAGGAGAGAGAAACAAGCAGGGCCAAAGGAGAGAACTCTCAAAGTCAGAGAGTTCCCCCTCTGCTTCCTGGTGTGAACACGAAGTAGTCATTTCCATTATGAAAACAGAAACCAGCTTGAGAAAAAATACCTTATGTAGGCGCCACATTCAGTTTCCTCAACTATGCTTGTTGCTCATGGCCTTGAGTGCTTAGATACCATAAGCGGAAAGGTATATATAAATATAATAATGCAAAATGAAAAGCAATAACGTGTGTCAAATAAGATTTTCTTCTAGGAACAGCCTAGATACGTGCTTTCATCAACTTCACTCTGGATAACTTTTCCTTTAATCTGGGTGTTCATTTGATGATTTTGTTCCATGTCTTCCATGTTTCTGGCTCAAGGCAATTTAGCTCTTGGCAAGGAAATCTCAGGCTAAAATTGTGGCCCATGCAGGGCCAAGTGTCTTTAGACTTGAACGGATAATCAATTCAGAGCTGGATTCGTGGTTTCCATTTTTAATGGAAAATTCATGTTCTGCAATCATATTTTGTTAACTTGGGTCTCTTTAAGTGCTGACATTTCAGGGGGATCTCTTGTGATTGACAAACTTCCTGTGACTGGTTTGTTATTATCGTACTTTTATTGACAAATGGAGATTTTTAGAGCTGAGAAGACTCAGAAAGACACACTAGGGCCTAAATCAGACATTAGGGTAAGGAAAACTTCTCACCTGGCTGGCAAGGGAACCCTGAGGTCACAGGTGGCCTCTGAGAGGAAGAGCACCCGCCTCCCCCTTTAGCAGGAGGGAAGCGAGCAGTAAGGCTGCCTGGCCTCTCCCTGGAGCAGGGCCCTGGGCTGCAGTGGACGCACAAGCAAACAAACCGCCAGAAAGAGAAGCCAAGGCCCAGGGAGGGGCCCTGGAGCTGGTTCCTCCAGGAAGTGCCTGCTCTGTGCAGGGCTCCCTCCCGCTGGGGGTGCGGCTGCTGACCCAGCCCAGCTTGGAAGGACTCCAGCCCTGGGAAAGCCCTGGGGGCCTGAGGGCCAATGCAGCCTGCCTCATCCAAACCTGGGTTCCGGCCAGTCAAGCCAGGACACCCAAGAGTTTTGCCCCCTCCCTTGCTGGTCATTCCCTGCTTTGGGCTACTCCCACCTGGCTTCTCCAGCTCCCCTGCTTCAAGGGAGGGGGGAGCCTTTATTGACCCTCAGGACTGGGGAAGAAGAGGGTGACTGTCCTGAAGGTTGCTTTCCTCTCAGATACTCTTCTCCCTCTTTCTCATGCATGTATGTCCCTGTACGCATGAGTGTGAGAACGAGTGTCTGTGTGAGAGGGACAGACTGCTTGATTCACCTGTTCCAGCAAGGTGGTGCTCCTGCCTGGGGCCCTATAAAGTGTTGGGAGGAGCAACTGAATAGGAGACCCCCTGAGGGAGGCTGCTTCAGGGGTGGGTTCTAAATTCTTTTACTGCTGGTTCTGTGGGCATGGCTTGATGGTCATGTGACAATTCTTTAGGATTTAGCAGAGGTTCTGGTCTACCAGGCTTTTAACTGCTTGCAGAGCTGTACCCCTCTACCCATTTGTTTCTGGAGGCACTGGTCTACCAGCACACTGCCTTTTAACACTGATCAGCTGTAGGGCGGCCCTTTGAAGCCCCGCAGCAAGAGTTTAAACAGCTTTTTTCCTTCTAGCCCATCAGCTGGGACTCAGGAGGCAGCAATAGATTGGGGGTGGGGACAAATAAAAGGTAAGAATAGGGCAGGGGGGGGCAGAACCAGTTCGGTGACGTCATATCATCACCGCTACCAGCTCGGCGGAACCGGGAGGAACCCACCACTGGGCTGCTTCCTGCTGTGTCCCGACAGGAAGGCCTGTCCTGGCCGTACCTCCTGCTGATGAAGCTGGCATCTGCTCTGCGGGATCAGGCCTCCTCCCTCGGGATCCAGAAAGTCCAGTCCATGAGCCCCTGGATGACCAGAGGATCATATCTCCTCCGGCTGTTTCTTTTCAGGGAATTTCCTTCGGCTGCCAGTCCTTGACTGCCCCGCCTGGTAGCGCCCTTCACCCAGTTACGGCCTGTTGTATTTGCCCTTCCTGCCACAATTAAGTTGCAAAACCCTCGAGGCATGAAATCACTGCTGTGAAATGAGAGCTTTTCAGAACAGAACAGAACAGAACACCCGGCCATGTTTCTGGTGGGGGCCTTTTGGAGAAAGCCAGGGGCCCTTTGCAAAGGAGGCAGATCCGATCTTTGGGCTGCCTCTGAGCAGCCAGGCTAGACTCACCCTCTGGGATGCACTCCTTTCCCACAAGAGGGTGCAGATCTGGCCACTGGCTGGTGGAGCAATGGGATGGGATTCCAATCTCCAGTTTTCTCAGCCTAATGCTTCCAGGGTGGCTGGGAAGGACGGGAGTCCAGCATCTCCAACAGGGGTTCAGTTGAGGAAGGTTGCAGCAGGGTAGGCAATGCAGCTTCACCCATTTTGCATTCCTGCTTCGGCAAAGTGATGGGGAAGATTTGGTTCTCCCTAATTAGCATGCACATTGGAGGGCCGGGGCTGTTCAGGTTTCAGCACACACACACCCCAGTTGCTAAACGTGAAATCTTGAGAGGCCGCAGAATAACTTCAGGCAGAACTTCAGAGTCACACAGACCTGTTCAGGAGCGTGCCACAGATTCTCTTGTAAAGATAAATAAATATTTGAGTGGTGTGTGTGTGTGTGTTCATTACTCCTGTAGGGCAAGCAGTGGCTGAGGCAACAAAGACACACTTTCACAAATGTCTTCCCCATGGTTAACTGAACCTTGGTTTACTCAACCCCATTTCCTGAGGAAGCAGAATAATGCAATTCAGGAACCACAGACTGACCACATCCACCAGATTTGCACACCCTTAGCTAAAGTGTGGTTAGCCTCTTGCACAATCTCAGCCCCAGTGTGATGGGTGGGGAAGAGCTTGCCTTGCTGGGCAAAGGGTCCTGGGAGGCCGCTACAAGGCCAACGGGAATTCTTCCTCTCTTCTGGGAAACTAAGCCTGGCTGGGCCCGGCTGCATCTCCTCCTCTTACTCTGTCACTGTCCAAATCAGAACTGCACATTCCCTTGGTTCGGCCATTTCCTGGATTTAACCATGGTGCTGCAGAAGGTGCAAATCACAGCTGGCCAAATTGAGAGGAATGGGATGGTTTGGTTGAACTCAGCCACTGTAGCTTCTACTATCAAGAAGGCTGTCTGAGGTCAACCTCTGGGGTCGGCTAACCTCCCCCCCCCCCCAAAATCCCATGATTAAAACAAGCATGGTTTAATCCAACGCCTGTGCATGTCCTGATGGAGAAACGCCCCTCGTGCCCTAAACAGCTTTGTCTTCTTCCTCCTCCCAGTGGTTCTGATTGGAGAATCTGGGGTGGGAAAGACCAATCTGCTCTCGCGCTTCACCCGCAACGAGTTCAACCACGACAGCCGTACCACGATTGGGGTGGAGTTCTCCACACGCACCATCCTGGTGGGAGACGCCCTGGTGAAAGCCCAGATCTGGGACACGGCCGGGCTGGAGCGCTACCGGGCCATCACATCGGCGTAAGTAGAGGCAAAGGGTGTCTGGCCGAGGAGGGCAGTGGGTTGCAAGCTGGGAAGGTCTCCACCTAGTCAAATTCTCCTTCCTTTTACCTTTCTCAGTCTAATAGGTTTCATTGGTGCTTTAGCTGACCTGATCAGGTGTTTACAGGTGATTCCCACAGAACCTGTTGGGTATATTAATGAGTCATAGGAGAATCAGCCTGGATGTGGATGCAGTCAGGGCATATCTAGACGTGTCTTAGAGGAACATCTTGTAGGTGTGAAGGGGAAACTGTGTCTGTCATACAGGATGACTGGAATCACCCGTTTTCTAGGTTCAACATAAACTGAAGCAGCTGAGAGAGGAGGGTTTGCAGAGTGGAGGAGGAGAAGGACAACTGCGGGGACCTTGGTGTACTCTGAGCTTGGTTGTTTTCTTGCAAACGTTTCCTTACCCAACTGGGTAACAATTAATTAATTAATTAATTAATTAATTAATTACATTTATATGCCGCCCCTCTCCGGAGACTCAGTGTCATCTAGCACTGATGATGTTACCCAGGGGTGAAATGTAAAATCTGTTACTACCGGTTCTGTGGGTGTGGCTTGGTGGGGTGTGTGTAATGTGATGGTGGGCGTGGCCATTTTAAAAAAAAACTTTTCAAAGCATTTTTTCTAATGCTTTGAAAAGCCTCTCTGCCAATCAGGAACTCAGCTGGGATCGTCAGAGACTTTTCAAAGCATTTTTTTTTACCACCTCCTGGGCCAAGAGGTTGCAGAAAAAAATGCTTTGAAAAGCCTCTGATGATCCCAGCTGAGTCGCGCGATCATCAGAGGCTTTTTTTTTTTTTTACTTTTAAAAGCATTTTTTCATCAGAAGAGGTAGATAAAATGCTTTTAAAAGTAAAAAAAAAAAGCCTCTGATGATCGGGTGGCTCAGCTGGGCATGGTGGGAGTGGGGCCCGCAGGGATTTTTGCTACCAGTTCTCCGAACCACCCACCACTATCGCTACCGGATCGGGCGATCCCATCCGAACCGGGAGCATTTTAACCCTGATGTTACCCAATTGTGTAATGAAATGGCTGGAAGAAAGCAACCAACTTCAGTGAGCACCAGTGAGCAGAGTTGAACCCTGGGCTACAAAGATTCTCCTTAATTGATAGCAAAGAGGTCTCTATGTCAGTGTATTTTACTCTTCTTCTGTGCCTTAACTGAATGGGAATAGCCTGGTAAGCCAAGGCAGCTCCTTCAGTTTCTGTCGTGCATTTGTGGCAGCAGAAATGCATAGAAACGGTGGCCGTACTCAGTGCTGTCTCACAGACCCTTGACTGCCTTGTTGACAGCACTGGAGGAGATGCTGTCAGCTGAAGACTTTGGTCCCTCTGAGAAAAGCCATCTGGCCAAAAATGCAAGTATTCAAACTTACTGCAAGTTCGAATCTCACCAGGCTCAAGGTTGACTCAGCCTTCCATCCTTCCGAGGTAGGTAAAATGAGGACCTGGATTGTGGGGGCAATAAGCTGACTTTGTATAAAAAAGAACACCGCTTGGGGAGGGGGGGAAAGCCCTACTAAGCAGGTATATACAAAAGTATGAAGGCTGTTGCTTAATGCATTGTAAGCCGCCCTGAGTCTCCGGAGAAGGGCGGCATATAAATTGAACCAACAAAATAAATAAATAAATAAAATAAAGGGCCACCAACCACCCATCCAATCACCTTCGCCAGCATGTCCCCCTCAGAGTCTGGTCTGGGGACCAGTCAGTTGCTGGAGATGCCAAGCAGAATTAGAAGCTCCGGGGAGAAGCAGAAGCTCCAAAGGATGAGCCCCATCAGGGATGAGCGTTCCAGCAGAGGGCTTGTCACGATGGCAAAGTTTTCCCTCTTCTCTTCTTGCTTTTCTCCCCTCACTTTTTTCACCATGTTATCTGCCACAGATACTATCGTGGGGCGGTGGGGGCCCTCTTGGTGTTCGACATCACCAAGCATCAGACGTACGATGTGGTGGAGCGCTGGCTGAAGGAGCTGTATGACCACGCAGAGGCCACCATTGTTGTGATGCTGGTGGGCAACAAGACGGATCTGGCCCAAGCCCGGGAGGTGCCCACGGAAGAGGCCAAGATGTATGCAGGTAAGAAGGGGTGGCTGCCCTTCCCCAGAGGGCTGGGACTTGAGTGGCTGTGGGTACAGCACTGAGCTCAAGGCAGGATGTGGCCCATGGCTTTGACTCTGGATGAAAAACCAGATGGGCGGCTCCAGGCCTTGTGGAAGCTTTGGATGACAATCCACATCAGCCCCAATAGTTCACAATGATGGGATCTCCAGTCCAAAATAGTTTGGAGGTAATTAGTTGACTTGGTTTTCAGCTAGAAGCTGCAAGAGGAAGTGGCGTGCCCAGCAATTTATTCACCCTGATTCAATGATCTTAATAAAACACATTAAAATGGGCAACTAAGAAGAAAAACAAATAGGTCCAAAGAAAAGAGCAGGCAAGTCCTTTTTCTAAATGAGATGTGGGCACTACAGCACCATCCTTGTTATCTTTGAAGTCGACATTTATTTAAGATGGCGGCTGTTCCCTAAAGAAGGAGCCGGTCACCTTCACAGTGTCTTCCTGGAAATAGGAATAAATTTCATTTTGGTGGCTTTTTCACACCTTTTTTCGGTAAAACTCCATTGCTTCTTTGGCCATTGAAGAGGTTTTTCTGCCTTCCTTGTCACAGAAAACAACGGGCTGCTCTTTGTGGAGACCTCTGCCTTGGACTCCACCAATGTGGAACTGGCATTTGAAACCATTTTGAGAGGTAGGTGGGGGCGATCTGGGGCAGGGGTGCCTGTTGGTCGAGATTTGCTTTCCACTACACAGGGAAGTCTTTAACATCTTATTTACTTGGCATCAGAAAGAAGAACATGGAGCTAGATAGACTTCTACTTGATTATCCAGCAAGAAGAAGTAGATACTGTAACTGCAATTTGTCTTGGGGGTGGGGGGGGTGTTCTATAGTGAATCTTTCCTAAATTCACCAGGAAGTCAGTTTGAAAATTCAAGATGTTAGCTAGTTTTGAGTTTGGTCCACAGCAGACTTCTGTTCTCAGCTGAGACAAACGGGTTCTGCCATTCAACAGAACTTGGAGGGATCTGGACTTCTTCTAGATCAGATTGGCATAGATTGTCCAGAGCTTTAAGTGGAGAGCTGCTTCCAACCCTCAGCATCCCAGGGTTCAACTGCCAGGCCTGTCACATGCTCAAGGGGGGGTTTAGATATTCATTCATTGATTGATTGATTGATTAAATGCCCCTCCAGTCAGATGCATCTCGGAGAAACGTTCACTCAACAGTCCAGGAAACAGATTAGATTCACAGCTCAGGCCAAACCATCCGCATGAAGCAAACTAAAGGGAAACCAGAGCCCTCATCACAAACCCTCTTATTCTTCACTTGATTATCCCTCCCACCTGCAAAGGCCCTTCTGAAGGGTCAGGACTTCCGGTTTCTCAGCGTTAGCAACTTTGAGCTGGGTGGACTTCAACTCCAAGAATTTAAATTATTGTATTATTATACATCATATTGTATCATATTGTATCATATTATATTCTAAATTGTATTTATTATATGATATTTAATACAATATGGAAAATTGGTGGTGTCTCTTCACTGCAGATGGAAAAGATGGAAAACACCTTTTCTTTTCTTTTCCTGTTTCTAGACATTTTCCATAAAGTGCAGAAGCAGAAGCAGAAGAGCCCTCTGGACAACAAAATCTCGCTCTCTACCGAAAATCACAACGCGGTATCCACCTCAGCGGCGGCTGAGGGGAAGAAGTCCTGCTGCATGAACCTCTGACGGGGCCGGTGGGTGGGAGTCACCAGCTGGGTTTATGCACTGCATTAAGCCAAGACGACAGTTTAATCCTGGTTTGCCCAACGAGCTAGTAGCTGGGTTCACATTAAAAAATAGTCTCCCCACCTGAACCAGGAGTAAAGAAAATTGGGACTCCATCTTGGGAAGGTGGTCCATCACTGGACACCCTAGAGAGGGTTGAAATCTGGAAAGGGTTGCCCTGTAGGGAAATTCCATGGTATATGTTGAATCTGCTAATCCAAATGAAAGGCAGATATTTTATTCCTCTGGAAGGAATAAAAGCATTTTATTGGTCTGCAAGTAGAACCTGTAGCTGAGCAAATGGTGGGCAGCAGGTGGGCTGGGCAGAAGTATTGTCCATTTATGAAACTGGACCCCTGGGAAGTGGTGAGGGTTGGTGGATGAGCCCTTCTGAGGAGCCCCTCAAAAGAGAATTTGACCAAGACACACACAAACCATGGGTGGTCATATTTACACATAGCACCAAGCTACTGTCCATGGTTACAAGCTACAGTAACTGAGTTCAAAGGAAATGCTAAACAATGTTTTGTTAGCTACATTGAGTCATGCAGATCAGATGGGCGGCCATATCAATTTAGGAAATGAATACAGAGACATTAACACAGGTGGCTGATGTTCTAGCTAAAGGCAATGTGTGGGCCCAGCTACTGGGTCAAGGAAACAGCAGTTGTGGCTTACTACACAGCACACCTGCACCAAATTGTGGTTGGTTTTCACAACAATTGGTTGAGAGAATTGTGCCTTATCGTGCATGTATATAGAAGTTGGATATTGGTGACCCTTGAATTGTGGGGAGGGAGAACAAAGGAAGCTGGTTCCTCATGCCACTTTTTTGATGTTGAGTGATGTCTTCCCTTGGGAATAATTGGCTCCGTGGGGCCAGGGTAGATGGATCATGAGAAGATCAAAAGATCTTTGATGACCTTCCTTCAGTCTTTTGCCTTTCTTCCTAGCTTAGGGAGCTGCAGCTCGACCAATCAGCCTCTTCAGAAGCTTAAATTGCTTTCTTGCTTGCAGAGAAATGAAGCTGAAAGTCACAGGTAGCCCTCCCATCATAGACATTTCCTAGGTGGTAACTTGGGAACCAGGTTGGGCTTGGTAGGCGCTTATGCCTTCCTTTGGTGGCATCAGGCAAACAGTTCAAACTTGCAGTGATTTCTTTTGCCTGTGTACATCACTGGATTCTTTTTCTAAATCTTCCATCCACAAGACGCCTGACTTTGTGGGATGGGAGTCTCTCATATTGTGTGTGTACATTTATAAATATGTATATATAAACATATTTCTAAATAAATTGTTCCAGATGATGGAGTGCATATTTTTATCATGTGGCTTAATAAAATGGTCCTCTTGGGGAAAAGTATATTTTGTATGTTTTGGAAAAAGAGGGACTTGCAAATTGAAGGGAACTGGGAGGGGCGTGCAAGGCATCTTGGATCTCCCTCAACAAGAGGAGAAGAAATGGGACTCTCCCAGACAGGCCACCAGATCCAGAAGATCTCCATCCCTGAGGACCAGGCAGGTTTAAAGGGGGACCGTATTTTGCTCAGTGCAGAAAGACAGGTGGAAGAGGCCAGAATCGCTCACTCGCCAGCTTCTCCCCCCCCCCCCACACACACACCCAGAACAACAAAATTCAGGCTGATAACCCCTGTGGAAAGAAGCCCACTTCTCAAATTTCTGAGTCCTTCTGCTCTTTGAGGATCCATCATCCTATTTCCTGTTCCACAGCATCTCTTCCTGTTTTTTGAAGGTTCAGAAGATGTTTTTTCTGAGGTGGTCTGAAAGATGGTTTGAGTTCCAGCTGTGTGATGTATGTCTTAGTAGTCATTTTGTCCACTGGGTTTCCTGGCTCTTGATCTCATCCTCTCCCTTATGGAAAGTATGTTTCTCTGTCAACAATGCCTGTTGACTGCCAAGTCCTCCTCCTGCCCAATTAGCTGAAGGTTGACCACGCAATACTCCATCCTTTGGTTTTTTCTTCAGGGATGGCGACCTCTGTGCTCTGGCTGCATCTCTGTGCCAGGTTGGGCTCCTTCCTACCTGAGGAGAAACAATCACTGCAGGTTACCACCAGGAGTCAACATGGAGATGTCCAGAAGATCATCGCTTTGCAGCAAATTTAATCAATAAATTAATAAAATAAAAATTAAATGTAGAACATGGAATAATATAAGAAATCTCACTGATCAACTGACCTCAAAGAAGTTCCTTATTAAATGGTGGGAAGGCTGTGAATGCTTTTGACAAAGTTCCCCGTGATAGTATAATTAGCAGGCAATTTAAGCAAGGGCTGCCTGACACGTTTTCCTGGATATCAAATTAACATGGTATCTTGGAACTGGTTTAATCGGTATAAGTTTACACTTGGTAGGCCACCAGTTCTCAAGTAGTCTGTTTTCAGTTGTGCATCCTACAAGAGGCCAGGAGATCAGCCTCACCCAGTCCCCCTACAATCACTCAAAGGAAAATCCAGGTTATTCAGGCAGGCATTTTCCCAACAATGAAAAGAATATTAAATTGTCAAGTGCTGATTTTTAATCTGCTTCAGACCTTCAAAGGATTGGTTAACTGGGAATCTATCCCCTCCCAGCAAGATCCATGAATTGCCATTAATGTAGCCAGGCACTCCCCAAGGAGTGAATATCAATAGCCATTTTAAAAAAATGATATGGTGTAATTATCAGAGCTAGGGAAAAATGATAAAAATGATTTTTCCAGCCTAAACAGCTGTGCTTCCTTAATTCAGATTTAAGAACAGATTAAATGTATTATTAAAGGATGGGGCAAAGTCACAGATGCTATAATCAGTCTGTTTCAGCTGACCCCCACAGTATAGTAAGTCCTCGACTTACGCCCACAATTGGGAACAAAATTTCCATAGCTAAACAAGGTGGTTAAGTGAGTCACTCCTGATTTTATGACCTTTTTTGCCCCAGATGTGAAGTGAATCAAGCAGTTGTTAAGTGAGTCACACGGTCTTTAAATGAATCCAGCTTCCTCGCTGATTTTGCTTTTTGGAAGCTGGCTGGGAAGTTGCAAACGGTTATCTCTCGTGACTCTGGGATTAAGTGGCAATACACGTTTGAATTTGGTGGGCCCATGGGGATACTGCATCCTTCGTAAGTGTGAGGACAGGTCCTAAATCCATTACAACGTTGCTGTAACTTCAAGCATTGCTAAACAAATGGTTTCGTTGAGGACTACCACCTTCAAGGGCATTTTTTTTTATTTTTTTAATTTGATTTATATGCCGCCCTTCTCCGGAGACTCAGGGCGGCTTACAATGCGTTAAGCAATAGCCTTCATCCTTTTGTATATTTATACAAAGTCAGCTTATTGCCCCCACAAACTGGGTCCTCATTTCACCTACCATAGAAAGGATGGAAGGCTGAGTCAACCTTGAGCCTTGGAGAGATTCGAACCCTGCAGTAATTTTACCTGTGATGCCCAAATCTGGAAATACATAAAAGGCAAAGTTTGCTATCAGTAAATGTCAATGAAAACTTTTCCAAGACCGTCTGTCTGGCAGCTGCACACCCCGTTTATTTCACTAGGGTGGGCTCAATTCAGAAGTGGACAGGCTGAAGCCGGGCAGAAAGTCACCATTTAGGGCCCGCCCTTGTTTTCTCCCCTTCAGGTGGAAGGAGGCTGCCCCTTTAAAGAGCCGGAGGGAGCGCGCGCACCTCCCCTCCTCCTACCTGGCCAGGTGAGCAGCCGAATAACCTGCCTGCAGTCAATAAAGCTGCCGGGGCGAGGCCGGGCCAATCAGCGCCACGGGAGAGGCCCCAACCCAGCCCGGAAAGCCTGACCTCCAACCGCCTACCTGAAGCCGGCCAGACGCAGGAAATCGCCGGCCCGTGAGATCACCGCCAGCTCTTCCGGGCGAGGAGAGGCGCGCAGGTGTGGCTGACGGGCTCCGTCGGGAGGCAGCGCAGAAGTCCGGGCGCGATGCGGGGCAAGGACGACGAGTACGACTACCTCTTCAAGAGTGAGTGAGAACTTGCGAACTGCCCCCCCTCCCCCCCCTCCGCTTGCGACGCCGGAGCGGCCCTTCCCCCCTCGGCCTCAGCTGCCGCCTGGAACGGCTGCTCCCTCCTTCCTCAGGGGCCCGTTCCGAGGCTGAAGACGTTTCGCCACGGCCGTTCCGCAGAGCCGGTGAACTTTCGCTGGGAGCTGCCCGTTCGTGGGAATCCCTCGTTCTTTCCCTTCCCCTTCCCACTCGGGATTGAACCAGCCCTCCGAAGCTTCCGTGGAGGAGCCTTCGCGGGGGCGCTCACCTGACTGCTCCAGGTGGGCTGGGAGGAGACCCCCGCCCCAAATCCCGAGCCAACCTAGAATTCTGGGAATTGCAGTCCCAGCAAACGGAGAGGACAGCCCTCCAGAGGTAGCTTAATTCTGGTGCCCCCCCCATACCCCAGGTAGGAGGACCCTCAGGGAGAAAGAAAGCCTGAGGGTTATAGACCTGTAAACTGTCCCCAGCCCCCGCCCTTCACTCCTTTGTTGGCAGGTCTCATCCCAGGCCTGGATCTTCCAGATCCTAAAATCTTTTCATCGACCCGACAAGATGGAATCCCCACCTGAGACCTTTACTCAGTAAAAGGGTGTCCCACCTTGGGAACTTTAAGACCTGTGGACTTCCACTCCCAGAATTCTCCAGCCAGTTTTCAATCAACTTTCAGCTTTCATTCAATTCGGAGTGGAAAGAAGGAAGGAAAACAACTAAAATTAAGCTTTTCTAGCTGGGGAATTCTGGGAATTGAAGTCCACAGGTCTTCAAGTTCCCAAGATTGGACACCTCTGAGGTAGATGCTGCTTTCACACAGCTGGCTATCCTGAGGTTTAAAAGCCTTTGGTACCCATTTGTCTGTTTATATCAGTGTTTCTCAACCTTGGCAACTTTAAGATAGGCAGATTTCAAGTCCTAGAATTCCCCAGCCAGCCAGCCAGCCAGCCAGGCATTTGGTCTTGGGAACTGAGCTTGGTGTTGCCCAAAGAGAACTTTCCAGTGAGTGAGTCAGGGCTGGCCCTCAGGGCGGCTCCTTGCTGGAGCTCTGCTCTCAACTAGCAGGACAGGTGTGGGATGGGCCACGTGCCACACACATCACATGCAGATTTGTCAGAGGCCAGAATGAGGGACCTGCCAGTGGTTCAAGAGCTGGGGGGGGATTTTGGTGAGGGGATCCCCTTTTGTAGATCTCTGGGAAGAGCAGAGCGTGCATCACTTATGCACATCTTA
Organism: Arizona elegans; assembly: GCA_022577455.1. Classification (NCBI taxonomy): domain Eukaryota; kingdom Metazoa; phylum Chordata; class Lepidosauria; order Squamata; family Colubridae; genus Arizona; species Arizona elegans. The sequence continues at coordinate 5,591,138 of JAKOOJ010000027.1, forward strand.
TATGCGCAGAAATGTTCACACAATGGAAGAATGTTGGCACTAGCAGAGAGACTTTTAATGAAAGAGAAGAATTTATCTAGATTTCTTTCTCCTTGGAAACCACTTCTGGATCTTTTGCTCGAAATATAAAAAAATTATTGGATTTTAGGTTTCGAGGACTAAAATGATTTTGGTGATAGAAATGGCTTGAAATGTTGTGAAGTGGAAAACAAAGTTAAGATGACCTTTTTTTGTATTTTACTGCACTGAAAAAAGTTGGAAAAGTCTGCATTTTTATTTTATAATGAAACAAATAATTATAAAAAGGAAAAGCAGAGTGGTCCTCTCTATATAAACAGGCCCGGAGTTCCTTTGTGAAGCTGCCTTTACTATTCTGTCTCCGGTTCTTTTTCAGATGGGAAACATTCAGAAGGTGTCTGAGAGCCTCCTTTATAAGTGTAGGGCATTTCCTGTAAAGTGGTTGTGACCTGCAGTTTTTTCTTTGGCTCCACACCTGTGGCTTAACAGGTGTAGGGTGAAGGGGAGGCATGTTCTTCAAGGGGGCAAATCTGTCGGAACTGTTGCCTCATTTAACAATAGTAAGCTGTTAAGAACCCAGCCTGAAACTGATGAATATCAACCCCAGCTGCCCTCCATTCTCTCGGGCTGGGGAATTATATTATTCTCAAGTGGCCATTTTGAGATTATTAAAAGAATATCATTTATCTATATTCTATATCTATCTTCTATCATGTATATATCTCTATGAAGCATCTCTCTACCATCCATCCATCCATCCATCCATCCATGTGTAGAAACTTCCATCTCCCTCACCATATTCTGGGAGGTTCAAATGCCCATATTTTGTTATTGTTTGACTGTCAAATCTGAGGTCAAATTGCTTGGTGCAAAGCCCGGCCTATTCATTGGCTCAAAACAATTCAGAAAGGTGGATGAGAGAGCTTTCTTAACAAAAACAAAAACCAGGCAAGCACGAAACATCCTTTTCATAGGGTTCTGAGTATTTTAATTAACCGCAGAGTCCCTTGCCTCTTTGCAGTTGTCCTCATTGGGGACTCAGGTGTTGGAAAGAGCAACCTGCTTTCGCGCTTCACCCGGAATGAGTTCAACCTGGAAAGCAAGAGCACCATTGGGGTGGAGTTTGCCACGCGCAGCATCCAGGTGGACAACAAGACTGTGAAGGCCCAGATCTGGGACACGGCTGGGCAGGAGCGCTACCGGGCCATCACTTCCGCGTAAGAGACCTGGTTGCGGCCTCTGGGTGCCCAAGAGGGAAGGGGAGAGGGCGCCATGGCTAGGGAGGGTCTTCTTTTCTAATGGAAAAGTTAAAGTGGCTCTCGTCCTCTAATCTGGTTCCTTGATTTGCATTAGCTTGTGAAGGCTCCCTGGAGCTCAGTCCTTCTGCTTGGCAGCCAAAGCGAGTTTAACAGATCTATCTATGATAGTATTTCTCAACCTTGGCAACTTTAAGCCGGGTGGACTTCAACTCCCAGAATTCTCCAACCAGCCATGCTAGAAACTGGAAGTAAATGCCAATTATTATTATTATTTTTTTGCAAAAACATCATAAATTGTGGTCACCTGACCATGAGATGCTAGAAATGGCAATTAAATCAGATCCAGTTCGATGGTCCTGCAAGGTTTGTTCTGGCAGTGGCCGCCATCTCTGTGCAAAGCCTTACAGCCCCCTGTAAATGAGAGGAATGGCGGCCCTGTTGGGATCGGGGCCTCCCATTGGTGGTGGGATGGAGACCTTGCTGAAAGTCTGGTTCTGCCAGCAAGTGACTTGCCCTCCTCCCCCCTCCCCTCCCCCCTGTAGCTACTACCGAGGGGCGGTCGGTGCCCTCCTTGTTTACGACATTGCCAAGTACCTGACCTATGAAAACGCAGAGCGCTGGCTGAAGGAGCTGCAGGATCATGCGGACGCCAACATCGTCATCATGCTTGTGGGCAACAAGAGTGACCTAAGGCACCTACGGGCCGTGCCCACTGACGAGGCCAAGAGCTTTGCAGGTAAGGCTCCCAGCCCACGGAGGAGCCTCTCCTTCCCCAGAGGAGATTCTGGCTAGCTCAGAACCCTCCACCCGTTCCTTTTCGCCACAGGAAGTGACTTCAGCCCCTGACTCATTCGTGCTGTTAAATGCGCTCATTAGCTAAGCCCTTGGCACCACTCTTGCATCCTTTGGAGAAGAGGGTGAGCCTCAGAGGGTGGCTGGGTCACGTTGAACCACGTGGTTGGGCTCCCTGCTGGGTCTTCAAGGGTTTTGGCCAGGTGTTTCCTGGGCCTGGAGCAAGGGGATCACCCTGCAGCTGTCAGTGTGTAGACAGAGACTCAGCCAGAGGGCCGCAGCTCCTTCCTTGAGTTTTGTGTTACTGCTGTACAGACGGAGCATTGTGTTTAAATGCGGGCCTTTTCCCTTGGCCATTGGAAGCATCGGGGAACCCAGGGTTGTGAAGATGTCGCTGTTTTTTTTCATTCATTTTTTAAATTAGGGCAAGAGGCAAAATTAATTCACTTAAATACCCTTGTTTCCAGCAACATGATTCAAGGAGATTTATAACTTTGGGGGCTAAAAATGTGTATCTTTTAATTTAAGAAAAGACACCTAAGATTCCTGGATCTTCGTTCTGAACTTTGTGTCTTCTGGACACACAACACTCACTATCTTTAAAAAGGAAGGGCTATTTTAGGACATTTATGAATTTGTAAGCTACAGCTAAAAAGATATTTTCCCAAAGGAACTTACCAACATTTTAAAACCAGAAGATAAATGATATACATTAAAGCATAGCATGGATCTGAAAAGCATAAAAAAAGTATTTAACTGAAAGGGAGACAATCTGGGTCGAGGGCTCTGGCTAGAGATGTCCCTCAGGTGCCACCTGCCAATGCTCTGAGGTTGGTGCCTAAACCTGGTGTCACTCAAGGAGGATACATCTCTCGACAGGTGGGAGATGAGCTCCAATGTGATTGATTTGAGTCTCAGCACTTCTGGTGGTGATGGGGCAGCTGAGGTCTGAGGCGCACAAGAGGGTTGGATGGAGCTTCTCACAGAAACTATCTGTGGACCATTTCTGACTGGTGGTATCCTTTTCTATGTATTCACCTGCTGTAGAAAAAAATGGCTTGTCTTTCATTGAGACGTCAGCTCTGGATTCCACCAACGTGGAGACAGCCTTTCACAACATCCTGGCAGGTAAGTCTGATTTCCCTTCACACCTACCTGGGTGGTGGACACAGGTTATGCTCAGATTTGGGAGCAGCAAAAGGCAGGCAGACGCAGCCCCTGCTGACTAGGGTCTTCAAAGCACCTTGGATGTCATAAGCACCAGGAAGATTAATTGATTAATCTCGCCCCCCCACTTTGCAGGGGGGAGATTAAGATCAATTAAGGTCAATCTGTGGAGGCACAGTCCAGACAAAACAAACCTCAGAACCTTCTCCTAGGAATGCCTGGGCAGACATAAAGGCTTCGCTTGAAAAGTGTTTCTTGATCTCAGGAGCTTTAAGATGGGTGGATTTTAACTCTCTGGATTCCCCCAGTCAGCATGCTGGTTGGGAGGAATTCTGGGAGTTGAAGTCCACCCATCCTAAAGCTCCCGAGGTCGAGAAACACTGCCTTAGAGGACGTTGTGCCTAACATCAGGGCAAGAATGGTTTTGGGAGTGCTTGGCCAACCTTTGACCCAGGGTGCATTTACCCAGCAGGTCACGTGAACAGGTCATGGGAAGCTGGGCTTATTCTAACTTTGTACAGGTTGGTTTGTATTTTTGGCCTTTGTTTGTTCCATGACTGCATTTCATTAGGCTATTTTATGTTTCAAAATGTCATGCAAGGCCGGAAGACGTCTCTGGGTATGCAGCAACATTTCCTCCTGCTGTAGGGGTGGGGTCTCATCAACTCTGCAGGCTTCAGGAGAGGTGGTCTCTTCCCTAATTTTGCAGTCCTGAGACTTTCCTTTCAGGAAGGCCACTGCAATACCAGGCAGATGAGGAAGACACCTGAACCCCACCCTTTGATAGATGCCAGATCAAAGCTTTTGGAAATTCCCATGTTCTGACTGCTCAGTGTGTAAACACTGAAATGAGAAGGAATCACTTTGGCATGATACCTCTCTTTGCATTGAGAATAGGACACAATGCAGGGCCGTTGGAGAAGCTAATTATAACAATGCAGCAGTTCATATACTTCAGAAGGGAAATCAGTGGTGTGCAAGTTGATCTCTGGACCTAAGTTATTTTTCAGCCTTGATTGTCTTCTCCTCCTGTGACTGCTTCTGCTCAACACTGAGATGGACTTCCAACTCCATTTGACCTCCTCTCGGTTTTCTTTTCCTCCAGAAATCTACCGGATTGTATCCCAGCGACAACTTGCAGGAGGGCAGCCTGAGACAGAGTTCAGCCATGGGACCACCATCGAGCCCATCAAAGTCTTGCCCACCCAACAGGAAGCGAGACAGACCCCTTGTTGCCAGAACATCTAGCCTGTGGTGGGAAACGGTCACAAAGTGAGGAGGCCACCCAGAAACCACCAGATCTTTCCCTGGTGAAGGAGAGGGGCCAGCTCCACCAGGTGTCCAGCCTACTTGCTCTGCATCCTGCACACCCATTTCTCCACACTTCTTGAAGCTACCCCTTGGTTGCAGCTGAGGCCCCCAGCGGCTGCCCAGTTCTGGATTCTCCTTAGAGGCTGCTCTTCAGCCTCCTAGGAAGCCGCTGACAGATTTTGGGAGGGGAGAAGCATGAAGGAGGCTGCTGAACAGCCCCTTGAGGCTCTTGTGGCGTTTCCCAACTCTTTGCCCCTCTAGTTGATAGGCAGCAGCTCCCCTGGTCTTGAGACAACTTGAGGGAGCGCCATGGACATGTTGGTCCTGGCTGCCTCATGACTGATTCCCAGGGCAAACCTTGCAGGTGGCTTTAGCTACCAGCACCCACCAAAGAAGAGCCTGGCCTGCACGTCTGCCTCAGCTGGACACTCCCCTGAATCTGTAAGGAGTGGGATTTCCTTGGTGATTTTGTGTGTGCCTGTTGTAAAAATGCAACTTGCTGGTCCAGCTTGACTTCTATTTAAGGTTGAGGAAGACTCTCTTGGCCGTAGGACTCCCCCAGGAGATCAGGTCCTTGTTGCCGGTTGTTGACGTGGACTTGAGTCTCACTATCGGACATCCCCAACAATCTACCTCTCCTCCCTCTTTTCCCCTCTGCTAGAATTGGGTTCTTCTTACCTTTGTGTCTTACAAATATTATCTGAGGCAGTTCTGGAAAGGGAACATTACTTTTCTGGAATTCTTACACAATTTTTGTCTGGACAAACAGATTCTTGTAGGGTCCAGCAGAGACCTCATTTTGATGGCTGCCTTTTGAAAATCCACAAATGGGGAGGATGAACCTCAGAGGATATTAATGGATGTTCTCCAAAGCCTTCCCACCAGAGTTTTATTGTGGTTTTCCTCCAGTTGTGTAAATAATAAAACACGAGAATTTTAATGTGTGCCATGTGGTGGTCTGGAATTGTGTTTAATGTCATCTTTGGGATTTCGCATTTGAATGTTTAAATAAAAGATGTCTAATAATGATGTTCTGGTGATAATTGAGTCAGAGCTCTCCTCGTCTCACTTTTGAAGCAAACACTTGTCCTGGTGGAGATGAGGAGGAAGTTGATCCATGTTTCTGGATCCTCAGAAGAAGCACCTCTGGGGAACAGAGTAGAGTGGGATACATGTAGTCCTTGATTTATGACTGGTTGCTTAGTGACCATTAGAAGTTACTACATAAGTACCTGAGGGGCTCAAAGTTCCAACAGTCATTCTCCCTCTGGTCATGTGACCACACCTAGTGCTTGGTAACCAGGCTGCATTTACAGCTGTTTGTAGCATCCTGCAGTCATATTTTACAACAGTTTTGCCCAAAACCTGCATTTACCTATGATGTTAAGTAATACCCCCCTCCCACCCAGCACCTGCCCTCCTCCACCCCAGCCTGGTCTTGCTTACTCAGTGTCATTAGTTGCGGATGGTGGGGAATTTAAAAAAAAATTAAAGAAAATTAAGTCTGGGCATTAAAAGCATTTTATTGTTCCCACCAATCTAAATTGCAGTTCTCCAACCTTGGTAACTTTAAGACGTGGACTTCAACTCCCAGAATTCCAGATTGGAACAGCTGACTGGGGAATTCTGGGAGTTGAAGTCCACAAGTATTAAAGTTGCCAAGGTTGGAGACTCCTATCATAAAGAGTTGGGTAGGAAAGTGGTATCAGCAGATTCTTGCAGCAGAACCAAAAAGAAAAAAGGCTTTCTCTGGAGAAAAGCAGCCCTTGAAAACTTTTTGACCCATGATCGAACCTCAGCTTGGCATGGAGCCTCTCAAGATGGAATGAGGACTTGGGAATTCTGCAGCTGGAAAGAGACATCCACCGTGGGTCTCAGAACATAAAATCCTAGGGCTGGAAGGGACCTAAGAGATCTTCTAGTCCAGCCCCCTGTCAAGGCAGGAGTCTTACATCATCCCAGTCAAAAGGTCTATTTTTTAAAAAATCACCTTCAGTGATGGAGCACCCACAACTAACCCTGGAGGCAAGCCTGTTCCATTGATTCATTGTTGCGGCTCAGAAAAGTTCTCCTTAATTCTAGGTTGGACCTCTCTTTGATAAGCTTCCATCCATTGTTTCTTGTCCTGCCCTCATGTGCTTTGGAGGATAGGTTGACTCCAGGGATAAGTTCTATTTACCTTTACTACCGGTTCACAACAGGATCGTGCTCTTGCTTTGCTCGCGCATATGCCTTGCTTCTGCACATGCGCATTTAGCTTCTGATGATGTCAGGGTCAGTGGGCGGAGCCTCCCGCCAGTTTTACTACCGGTTCTATGGAACCAGTCCGAACCGGGGGCAACCCACCGCTGGTTGACTCTAGTGGTGAAATTCAAAATTTTTCCCTACTGGCTCTGTGGGTGTGGCTTGGTGGTCATGTGACTGGGTGGGCGTGGCTTGGTCATGTGACTGAGTGGGTGTGGCTTGGTGGTCATGTGACCAGGAAAACCAACTATCACACTTTACACAAAAATAACACAAAAGCTACACAACTGACTCACACACAATGCAAAAGCAGCTGGACTTCACACAAAATGGCTCCTGCAACAAACAGGACCCTCACAGAGTCACAGAGAGCTCAAAAACAAACTATCACACTTTACACAAAAATACCAGTTCGGACAATAGGTAGTAAAAAAAATGCTTTAAAAAGTAAAAAAAAAAAAGTTCAAACGATCGCACTGCACAGCTGATTGTCAGAACCTTTTTTTTACTTTTTAAAAGCACTTTTTTACTACCTATTGCCCGAAACTGGTAGTAAAAAATTGCTAAAAAAATGTTACAAAAAAGTTCAGACAATCAGCTGTGCTGTGCGATCATAGGAACTTTTTTTTTTTACTTTTTAAAGCATTTTTTTATTACCGGTTCGGGCGAACCAGTAGCATTTCATCCCTGGTGGACTCCCGCTTCTCTTTCGTTTTAGTTTAGTTTAGTTTATTTGATTTGTATACCGCCCTACTCCCCAAGGACTCAGGGCGGTGAATAGCCACAAGATAAAAACATATAAATACAAAATTTAAAAACAGAATAAAACCGAATTAAACAATTTGGCTGAAGACAGATTTAAAACACCCCAATAAATTAAAAACAAATTAAAATTTGTGTTTTAAAAGGGAAAAAGGGAAAAAAAATTAGGCCAGGCCAGCCTGATGGAATAAAAAGGTCTTGAGAGCGCGGCGGAAGGTGCGTAGATCCAGGATCCTCCGTATCTCCGGGGGGAGCTCATTCCAGATAGTAGATGCCCCCACAGAGAAGGCTCTCCCCCTGGGGGCCGCCAGTCAACATTGTTTGGCCGACGGCACCCGGAGGAGCCCCTCTCTATGAGAGCGTACCGGCCGGTGGGAGGCTAGTGGTGGCAGCATCTTGGGATAGATATCTGTCTTGGGATAGATAGTCCTTCAAATATTGGAAGACAACTATCATGTCACAGCTAGTCCTTCTTTTCAATAGGGTACGCTAGACATACTTAGTTCATCATACAATTTAGTCTCCAGACCCTTTATTTTGTTTTTTCCACCTTTTTTATTGTGGTTTGTTGAAATTTCAGAGATTGTACTAAGTTGTAAGCCACTGTTTATAAATCATGATGATTGAATTCACACGTTAAACCATATAACTGAGCTAAACTGAGCTATGCTTAAAATTCTGACCTGGAAGGAGAGTCAACATTGCAAAATTAGGAAACAGGAATAAGAACAAGAGATTTGGAGAGGTGGCCTAGGTGGTTTTGGGAGAGGGGAGGAAAGGAGAGGGTGCAGCTGGGCTTGGGCCCTTGGTGTCAGAAGCACCCTGAGGCTGAGAGAGAATGTGGGAGTGGGTGGCATAACAGGATCCTGGCCATGGCAGAGAATGAGAAGGAAGTGGGGATAAAGAGGATGGTGGGGCATTAGGGGCAGGGAAGAGAACTCTTGTGGGAGTCTGGGGGCTGTTCTTGAAGAGCACACACCCTTTTGGTCTTGTGTCCCAGCCCTTCCTCCCTCACCTGGTGTTGATAGTCTTGGCTTCCCTGCTGCGTGGCTTCATCCCCGCCTGAGCTGCTAAAAGGATTTGGAGCTGCCAGACACAAGGGAAAAGCTGCTCCCGTGTTTATGGGCCCTCTGGCCTTGTCCCAGGGGATCACTGACCTGCCTTATGCAGAGGCTGCACTCTAGATCTGGTGTCCACCTCGGAGCTGTCCCAAGCAGCTGATCCAAGGGAACTCCTAGATTGACCTGCTGAAGGGCACTGAAAGCTGGTCAGGGAGCAGATGCAGCAGGCAAAATACTTGCAGCAAAGTTGGTGTAAAACAAAGGAGGAACATGAGCAGACTTCGCTATCAGCTTAAGTTGAAGCCTACGACAAATAGTAAGGCTGATGAGGAGGCTTACTTCCCTGCTCCTCTTGAATCTATGAATAGCTACCTAACAACTTGTTTAAAGTCCCATGATCCTTTTTGGAAAAATCTGGGCCAGACCATCTCCTGCATAGCTGATCAAAGAAGCTGCCCGGTGTCTGGAGGATAAGAATCACCTGGAGTGAGACGCCAACTGTCAAGTCCAGTTAAGGTGACAGAAGCCGCATATTGCAATATTCCCTGGCATTAGTTTGAACTTGTGGATCCTGGAGAAATGGGCCGCTACCCTCTGTGGTTAGCTTTGCTATCTGCAGATTGAACCCTCTCGTCTTTGGCTATGATGGGGTTGGGTGCAGTCAGTGGTGAGGAGGGTTTTTCTGCCACCTCCTCAAGAAATCATCACTCACCTTGAATAATAATAATTGACCTGCCTCCCACCTTCTGTTTCCAGAGAAGATTTTTGAGAGGAAGATAGGATGATTCGAGCTTGGATTTGGGACCAATATTGTATTGATCACTCTTGATTGACGAGCTGTGATGGGATTGGGATCGTAGGGATGGTCCTGTTGTGTTCCTCAGTGCCTTTAGTAAGATATATGCAGGCAAGGGATGTGTAGTTTAAACAGTCTAAAAAGTAAATTAGAAATTTTATCTGTTGGAATGGTCCTTAAGTTTGAGTTCAAGGCCATGGAGATCAGTAGAATCAATGGAGACATTTTTCAACTACTAGGAAACTTCCTTACAGAAGGAGACAGGCAGCCACTTCCTTCTCAGGCTGGCTTAATCAACTGGGATTGGCAAAAAGGATATGCTGCAGGAAAACACAGAAGCAGCCATCACAGCTGTAGATCAACCTTTTAAAACTGCCCCTCCAGCCTTAAAATTGCAATATAACATCAAGCTTGGAACAGATCTGAAAGATTTCAAAGAAGATCACTTGGGCCATCAAGTGATCTTCTCACGCCTCCTGCAGGCAGAAACCAGATTTCATAAGTGAATTTGCAGCAGCAAATCAGCCCTCCTTGCTACTTCTTTTGTCATGAAATGTCTCCAAGTGGATCTTGTCATGAGTTCTCCTCTGTCGCTTTGATGTTTCTTTGTGTAGGTTTTGAGATAGAAGTCAATGGCTCTCATTCCAGAGGTGTCAGATTTCTAAGCAGACATCAGTTGCTTGGTTTTAAGACCACTAAGCATCTGCTGATTTGAGGAGGGGAAGGGCTGGAGGTAGAAATTGTGAGTTTAAACAGCCCTGACCGTTGTGTGTTGCTTGATTCTTGCCTGCAGGACAATTCTTTAGCTCAACTGTCTTGTTGAGGCTTCTCCCAAGCCAAGTCAAGTCATGCCAGGGCAGGAGAGATTTTGGGAAAACTGGACACTTTTCCATCAGATCTTCCTCAGTTAACCAAGGAAAAGTCATTCATTGAGCCATTATGTTGGCAGGTAATTCTGCTTTTCCAGTCCAAAATCTAACTTGGTGGAGGAATTCTTCAGAAAGCTACATAAGGTTCCTGAGGCCCGTGTGTGTGTGTGTGTGTGTGTGTGTGTGTGTGTGTGTGTGTGTGTGCCTGCCTGCCTGCAGGGAAGAGATTAAAAAAAAGTTAAGATAGTGGCTGCAACTATGGTGGCTATGTGATCAAACTTGGACCAAATGTAAAAATAATGGGTGGGGGTCCAATTCCATGGTTGTGGCCACCATCTTTACTTTTTTAAAGGCACCCCCACACTGGATTCCACTGCTGAGGCAGCCTTTTCAAGCCTGGTGTCCTCCAGGTATATCTTAATAGTCATTTCAGAATGTTTCGGGAAAATATTTGGAGGGCCCCTCCTTTTATTTTTACTTTACAAATAAATTTGCACTTTGTCTTGCAAAATTCCCAGAATGATTCTACATCATTCTGGTAATTTTGCCTGACACTTGAGTGCCACACAAATATGAGTTAGCAACGTAATATAAAAATAAGGAAAGACAATTTTAGCCAGCATTAACAGAAGTACAACTTCCAAATATTTGGAATTTGTTTGTGTTTTGGCCAGACCGCACACGGAGTATTGTGTCCAATTCTGCAGTACTTTAAAAGCAGTGTTTCCCAACTGTGGCAGGTTTAAGATGTGTGGACTTCAACCCCCAGAATTCCCCAGCCAACTGCAGCAGGATCTCCTCTTCCTCTTGAGGGACAAAGTCAAAGAGAGACGGGACATATCTGGGTTGCAGAAACACCTTCTCAAGGATGCTTCTTGGGTCATGGAGACAGAGCTGGATTGGTGACCCAGCTTCTTCAAGGAACTGAACTTGTCCATCCAGAGGAAATACTTGCCGGCCACGTCTTGAAATACCCTCCAGTCCTTTGTGTTGTTTCTGACTTTGACCAAGAGAGAGAAACCCTGAGAGCCATCCTTGCTCTCTTGGGTGAGAAAGGGCCTGTCAGTTCTCTGTTTCTCCATAAATCTCCTCAGCCTTTTCCAAAAATACCATGGATGGCACTTCAATTGAATACAATTTTGGGGAACCAGAGTCTCCTTGTACTAATTGGGATCATCTTTGATGTCTGAAACCTTCAGGAGGTCTCTTTTCAGAAACTGAGTATCACCTTCTCTGGCTTTGGAATTAATCCAGGTCAAAGAAGAACCGGTCCAGAAAGGACAAGAAGGTTAACCAGGAACTTAGGGCTGTTCCTCTCCAGTCTGTTAATGACCTCTGCTTTAGTCTTAAAGCAGGCAGAAAAGCATGCTGGGATATTTTCTGGTGTCCCCACGGCTGCCGTATATTCTGAATAAGGTTGAATAAGGTGAATTGATGCCTGGAAGAAAGATCTAGCTGCAAGACCAAGTGAGCAGCCACCACAACTGAGATGCTTGTGCTGGTGTCTGGTCACTCAGGGTGCTTCTGAGCATGGTCTAAAACTCCAAATATTCCAGCTGGCAGATATGAGGAGAGGGTGTTGGGTTAGGCTGGAAAGACCTTACTTGGGCAGCCCAAGTGCAAGAACCACAGGCAGAAGTTTGTAGCACCCAAAAGCTAGGAGTCCATGACTGTAGGCTTCTCAAATAGCCAGCAGGAACCATTACTGTCAATGAGGCATGGAAAATTCTTCACACTACTATTAAATACTATACTATGGAGAAAACACTGCTATAAGCATAGAACCAGTAAAGAGCCATTTAAGTGGCCTCCCCAAAGGGCTGGGGATGAGACAAGTCAACATTCTGCTGGAATGAGCTTCGACCACAGTGAGGGAAGCATCTTCCTGCTGTGTTGAGCAGAATCTGAGGGAAAAGCCTGCAATCATTAGAAGAGAACGGAATAGCTTTAGCTGAGGACATTTGGCCTAAAGAGAGCTGGGACGTTTAGCATTGAGAAGAGACGGCTGAGGAGGATGAGATTCCACTCCTCAAATACCTTGAGGAGTGTCAGTGCTTTTGTGATGAGACAGAAGGTTCTAGAAGCCTGAATCAGGCCCTGGTCCACCAACTCTCTTGGATCTCGGACAACTGGTCAACAACAATCAAAATTGCAGCTGCCTGCAATTACTGCAGGTTCGACTCTCACCAGGCTCAAGGTTGACTCAGCCTTCCATCCTTTCTAAGGTAGGTAAATTGAGGACCCAGTTTGTGGGGGCAATAAGCTGACTTTGTATAAATATACAAAAGTATGAAGGGTATTGCTTAACGCACTGTAAGCCGCCCTGAGTCTCCGGAGAAGGGCGGCATATAAATCAAATTTAAAAAAAAAAACAAAAAAACACCCCTTTTGGGAGAAGATTGTTGAGAAAAAGATGGTGCTTCAGACAGAGAAGATTGTAGAGGATATGGCTTACCAGAACCCATAGCAGCTTGACATTCTCATGAATGACCTGTGATGGGATCTGGAGAGGAGAATAATTTATTTAAACAGTTTAGATCAAGGGTGTCAAACTCAAGGCCTGGGGGCTGGATCTGGCCCACAGGGTGCCCTGGAAACAGCAAAACAGCCTTTGCCAGCAAAAACGGGTCCTGAGCTCCATTTTCGGCTGCAACGGCCTCTTGCAACCATCTGCCAGCAAAAACGGAGCTCAGGAGGGCCATGGGCCACCCTGAGTCTCCGGGGAAAGGCGGCATATAAATTGAACTAATAAATAAATGGGCACTTTCTCTGGCAGAGCGCTCGAGCCACCACAGGCACCCCCGATACGAGCTGGCCATGCTTGTGGCCATGTTTCTATTCCTGCCTAAGAAGGTGGGAGCAACTGGTGGAGTGGTCAGGTGTCCAGTTGCCTCATTAAGGAGCAACTAGCAATTTCGTTCTCCCCACCCCCAAATTGTAAGTGCATTGTAAGCCACTCTGAGTGGTCGGAGAAGGGCGGCATATAAATTGAATAAATAAATAAATAAATAAAATTTATTTAACCATTGCAGGAAATCTTTTTTTTTATTTGATTTATATGCCGCCCTTCTCCGGAGACTCAGGGCGGCTTACAATGCGTTAAGCAATAGCCTTCATACTTTTGTATATGTATACAAAGTCAGTTTATTGCCCCCACAAACTGGGTCCTCATTTTACCTACCTTAGAAAGGATGGAAGGCTGAGTTAACCTTGAGCCTGGTGAGATTTGAACTTGCAGTAATTGCAGGCAGCTGATGTTAATAACAGGGCTTTAGTCTGCTGCGCCACCAGGGCTCTTTGGGGCAGGTATCCTCAATATGATGGTGTTAGTCAGTGGTCCATCTCCATCCTGGGCCTGGGAGAAGGAGTGGAATTTCTGACGGTGCCTGCTGGCTGTCTGGGTCTGCATGAGTTAAAAACAGACTCAACCAAAACAAAATGGAGCAGTTATTAATTGGACCCTCAACGGGGCTCCTGCTACAGAGAGAGGAGATACATCTTGAGAGATCTCCTGGACCTTCCGCTCTCTTTGCGGAAACCCAGCTGGTGAAACCTGGATTTTCTGGCGAATTTCTGCTGTTATTATTATGATTTATTGTTATCTGTTTTTGTAGCATGATTAAAAAATCTGCAAACCAGTCACATTCAGGTGGTGATAAAGCACACAGATAAAATAATAAACAAATTTCATTCAGAAGGTCAGGCTCCATAGGGAGAGAACAGGGAGGGAGTTGGACTAGAAGATCCCAAGGTCCCTTCCAGCCCTCGGATTCTATACTTCGACCCAGGACAGGAGTGGTGACCAGACCACCATGAATACAGCAAGCAGATGGGCCTTTTTAGCATGTCAGTCATCTCACTTGTAGGAGCTATTATTGCATTGGGTCAACCATACAAATGGGGAAGGGGGTTATGCCTCACAGGAGGGAAAGTCAGAAATCGACTTTATTTTTACAAACATGTCCAGTTCCTCCAGAAATGAATTGAGTCCACACTGTGTGTTTCTTAAGTAACAATACTTTAATAAAATTAAGTTCTTAATGTAATTTAGCACATTTAATACAATAACCTTTTCCCTTCTTTGTTTTCCTACAAGTTGTGCAACATCATTATTCTCTTTTTAAAATTTTAACTTTTTAAAAATCTTTTTTCACTATATGCCTCAACAACAACAATTCTTCTTCTTCTTTTTCTTCTTCTTCTTCTTCTTCTTCTTCTTCTTCTTCTTCTTCTTCTTCTTCTTCTTCTTCTCCTCCTCCTCCTCCTCCTCCTCCTCCTCCTCCTCCTCCTCCTTGTTCTATCTTTTTTTTCTTTTCATTTTTATATAGAGAGAGGAGAGATGGAATCAAAAACAAAATAAAATCTGAATCCTGCCAGGAATGTATGATCAGCGTCCAAAATTGATTAAAAGTTTCCTATGTTAAAGAAATTCCAATATTTTAACAAAGAATGAGCTAGAAACACCTAGCATCATAGGAATACAAAGTGAACCATGAATATTAAATACATATGTGAATTAGAAAAACATTTCAACATCATATTAACAGAAAAAAATGTTTAAGTCCACAATAGTCCTTATTTAACCTACAACAACTCTGGTTTTCAGGTGTTGGGCTACAACTCCCAAAATCCACAGCCAACCAACTGCTGACTGGGAATTATGGGAAATAACCTTCCATCACACTGAATGGAATCAATGCCTAAACCCCATAACCTGAAGAATTTCAAGATTTCAGCCCATTCCTAACCAGTGAATTTGACACCCTAAACTGAACAGCAAACTTCCCATTCCTCCAATGAAAATGTGATTTCAGGTGCAGAGATTTTTCCTCCTTGGACACCTAGAGAAGATGGTTTACCTCAAACATAGATGCCCTCCCCCTCAAGAGGTTGGTAAGAATTCTATTTTTATGGCAGTATTAGGTTTTCTACTTACAATTAGGTATTTAAGGGGAAGCGTGTGGAAACTGATTTACTCTGTCAGGCTGCTTCCTTCCCTACCTCGTGTGCTCCAGATCTGTTGAAGATATCTGGATGGCTTTCCTGCAAGATCTCAGTCTGGACTAGAGAGACCATGGCTGTTTTATGAACCACCAAAAATGATGGATTTGTGTCCCTCTTGTGTAGCTCTCAGCAAAATGTCCTGAGAAACGTTTTGTGAAGATTGCTTCTGAAGAATCATGGAAGAACTCTATAATATAAGTTCAATCATCCTTCCATTTGGAAGGAGAACTATATCTCCACTCCAAGTGTCCAGGACATTCAGAGTGCAGATTCCCCTCCCTGCCCTCCAAGTGTGTTGGATCAGCTGCTCCAGAAGACAAGAGGTAGTGGAGGGCTCTCCATTTGTGTGGTCAACCTGATCCTGAAGGAACACTACAAAGCCATCTCTACAATCTTTCAGATAGACTCCTTCTCCTTGGAAGGAGATGCCTCTAATCTAGGAACTGAATGTTGCTATCATATCAAAAGTAACTTCCAAATCTCAGTTATTCAGCTTTACCCCAAACAGAAGGACTTTGAATCTTTCTGCTTTGATCTCTTAATGCCCCAAGCAAAACCTGTCTGTTCCAGTTTGGTTCAGAAACTGCCTTGCCTCAACTTCTATGTCCTCCACTGAATCTGGACCCTGTCAGTTTACAACACACACAGGTCCCAACAGAATCTGAGTTTTCCCTGGTGATCTGGAAGGTGAAATATTGCTTTGAGATTTTGAGAATCTCTTTTCGTTACACAGCTGGGAGTAAACTCCATGTAGCTGCATATTGGAACTGAACAGAAGTCAGTAAGATTCTCTACTCAAGGAAACAGATTCTGGATTTCTAACAGTATTAAACAATGAAATCAATGCTCAAATCTTCCCCAAGAACCATTATCTGCTTCTTGAAAAGTGAATATTCTGTCTGCTTCTAAGGATGGATAGGAAAACATTCCATGTTACCTTGACTCAAAGCAAGGATTGCTGTTAGAAATAAATCTACTCTACACAGATACACCAGTTTCCTGCAACATGACTTTCCCTCAAATGCAATTTTGGCAGCTTTAGAACCACCATTCAAGATTTGAAAAAAAATTCTCAGCACCTTTGTAAAAAGACTCTTTTGAGGAAAAATGCTAGTGATTAGAAGAGTGGCTTGAAACCGATGGAGATTAGTGAGGTAACTCTAAAGTGCACCTGAAAGTCAGTCCTGGCATTATTGTTATTAGAGTTCAAGTATCAAACAGAAATAACAAAACGAGGTAAAAATAAATGGAAACAAATGGTGGCTTGGAGGGGAGGGGGCTTGCTGATCTTGCAAGTCCCTTTTAAGAGGGGAGGATTCTCCACATGCCTCCAGAGGAGAGAGAGGGCAAGGGACCCTCGGTGTTAAGAGAAGGGGGGCTATACTGCGGGGTACCAGGGCAGGCGGCCTTCACACAGGGCCAGCAAGGGACTCCAGGCTCACACTGACTCATGACTGGCTTGAAGTTGGAGTCCGGGTGAAAAGGGATCCAACGGGCAAGAAAGGAGGAACTGGTAACCAAACAGCAACATCAAAGGTAAAAGAAGCACAAATCGATGCTTCCAGCTCAGGTGGACTGACCACATCCAGGGTGAGAAAGAATTGGAAACGGACAGGTCCCCCCTTGAGGTGCAGGAGGTGACCCTCAATTTTGGAAAGATTCTTTTACAGCAGAACGAGAAAAGGGCACAGAAGCTTTCAGTCAAAATTATTCTAATAAGAATAACAGCTATTTGTTTTATCTGTGTTATTATTTGTTGTAATATGTAATATTACAACAAGTATGTAACATGTAATGTAATATGTAATATGTAACATATTCATATAGTGATGAATTCTTATTCCTCCTTTGTGGCGCAGAGGCAACAGATCCAGCTACTCTATGGTTCTCCTGGTTGAAAAGGTGGAGGAAATGGAGAAAGGGCAATGCCCTACACCCCACCCCACCCCGATCAGAGGCCCAGCCCTCCTTTTCTGGAATATTTAATATACACTCCTTTGCAGGGCAGGGGTTTAATCAGAAACCGCCCAGCTGACCCTTCACGTCCTCACTAATCCCTTAAACATGTCCAAACGCTGCCTCTTCCTCTCTCTGCAAGTTGGCTGGCTAGAGTGGCTTCCTTCCCCAAGGATGTGGGTGATCAAAGACCTGGCACAAAAGACGGATGAGATCAAAGTGAAGAGAATGCTGAATTTCTGTAGGTGGAGATCCTGTTTTATTTCTCTAGAGGACAACCAGAGTTTTGCCCTGGAGAGCTGGCTGAGGATGGAAGAGTAGCTGGGAAAGAGAGTGACCAAAAGGACCGGGGTGGGGGTGGGGGTGGGGGGCAGCTGCCAATTCAAGACCCCTTGCTGCACAGGGGAAGGAACGCTAAGCACGCTGACTGAGCTGGAGCCTTGGTCTCCTGCAGAGACCCCAAAGGTCTCTGTCCTCCAGGGTTTCTTGGCAGTTTCACCTTGGGATGAGCCAGTTTTATTCCAGATTATTCCAGGGGAATTTGTTTTGGCTGCTGCATATTCAGCAAGAATGAAAACAGGCGGGAACGGATGGAGAATACTAGCCCAACCTTCCTTCAGAGGCAAGAAATCTACAGGATACAGGCAAAAAAGTCAAGATGGTATAACAAAGTTCCACCTGCTGGTGTCCAAGCTGGGATGATCAAAGGTCCTTCCATTTCACACATACAAAACAGGTGGACTTTTAGCCGTTAATGGCCACCAACTAGATTTCCTTCACCATACTCCAGAGACAGCCATCCAAAAACTGGCTTCCCTAGTGCTTTCTATCTATCACGTTGCTTATGGTTATTTATTTGATTTACATATGGAAATTGTTTTGATAAATCTTCCAAACTTCTTTTGTACTTTTGAGAATATTCTTCCTTAACTTTTTCTTTTTTCTTCCAAGGAAAACAATGATTTATCTTTCAAGAAACCTTTAAAAATCTCATTCTCCTATTTCAGTTGCATTTTTAAAAAAAGACAGCTTCCTAGCATAGTACAGGAAGTCTAAATTTAAAAGTATAAAGACTAGTATTTGTCTGGTATTGTGTTCCATGGATACACTTTAAAAGATCAACAATAAAAAAAAGGTTTCTTCTTTTTAAAAAATACATATTATCAGATCTCATAATTTTCCCATTCTGTAAAAAAATAACATTATAGCTTAGACTGACAGAAAGTTGCAATAGTGGGGATCAAATTTCAGCCAAAGAGTAAAAGAGCAGCTGGGAAATTAAACCGAACCAAAGAAAGAACAAAAAACTTGCTGTGATTATGAGTTTATTTTACATTCCACTCAGTCTGGGATTATCAATTTTCTTATATTTTATATGGATAGCATCTACTATTCATTTTTATCATTTTCTATAGGATTATAAGAAATACATTAGAAAGCTTATACTTTTAGAAAGATTCTTCTTTTTTATATATACTTAGCTATTCCTTTTCTCTTTCTCTCTCTTTTTGGTTAAAAAAAAGGCTGCTGGAATTCAGCTGGGACACTACAAGCAGAAAGAGCCAGAAATATTCCTGTCCTAAAACAAAGAGGAACTTGGAATTGCCGTGATTGAAATCGAGAGACGCTTCCATCCAGAGAATTCTGTGGAGCCATTCTTTCTTTTCCCTCTTGATTTCAAAAAAAGAGGGAAAAAAGAATCAGAAAACGGGAGAACTTTAGATGAAAGCCAGCCTCCCTGATAAAACCTGCCCCACAAAGCCTCATCTGGAGTGTCTCTGAGGGGGTGAGACCCCCTCTCTCCTCCGTACAAACACCCTGGCTTAATGCCCGTGCCTGTCTCCCCAGCTCAACCCCAGATCCCGGGCATCCTCGCCAGTCTTCTGGGAAGGCGGCTCACCAGCCTGGCTCTTCCTAGCCCAATCTTGGGGACAGATTCTCTCCTCAGCGGGGCTGGAGAGCAAATGCCAATGGAAATCATTTAATCTCGAGTAAAACAAGACCCGGATCTGTCCTGGGAAAAAAAGGAAAGAACTGCTGATGTTGTTAAACTCCTGAAGAACAAAAGGGCTTCTAGCTCTCCCCTTCTAGTCACTGCTACGGCTGAGAATCTGGAAGGTCCCCCTGGAAGGGACTTCCCCTCTGGACGGCTTCATTTGTGGAGACACCACAATTGTCCACTCCAGGACAACCGGGAGCCTCCTGGCAATCCCTGCAGGAGGAGGCTGGCCAGCGGTCCTTGGGCCTGGCTCTGCCTTTGGCTCCCCCTGCTTGGTTGAGGTGGGCTTCCTCCTCAGTATCGGCTCATGCAGGACTGAAGAGCAGTCAACCCCAGGACGGAGGATTCATTGGGACGCACCCTCCCCAGTCCCTTTGCAGTTAGAGCATCTTAAGTCAGAAACAACAACTTGCATTGCTAAAAGTGGCACTGCCTTTGTCCAATTCCTAATGTTTGCCATTTTTAATTATTTTAACATACAACTTTTGCGATAGCATTTTAATTTCTGGGAACGGCTACTTTTATCATAACTATTCACTTATACAGATACACACACGCACGCACGCACAAAAGGAAGGGGGGAAAAGAAACATATATTAAAAACACTTTTTAAGCAATACTCTGGATACAAATGTATTTTTAACCTACATATATTCTAAACTTTCTAGTCTTTTTAAGGATCACTTTATCATAAAATAAAATATCCTTTTCCCTTATAATAAATTACCTAATAAAAAGTATTTTTATTTAGCCCAGTTCCTTACTACATTTATATGTAATAAATGCATTTATTAAAATAGAATATTAAATTATAAAGAAATGATTTAATTTTTTTCATCTCCCCCCACCTATTAGGAAAAAAATCTCAAACGATTAAGCATGTAAATGAACATCATCAAGGGAAAAAAATGAATGGAACAAAATTGGTAATATTTGTTGCTGTTGATTTGATTCAAGAGAATTAACAGTCAGAGCCTTTGTAATGTTGGATATTTTAAAATTGCATCTGAGAATGAGCGAGGGGTGTGTGTGGGGGAGAGACAATGTAAGTATTCCCCCTTAGCAAAAAAATATTTCTGCAACTAGATTATGGACAGGACAGTAATTTTGATCATATCCCCTTGTTAAAATATAAATCCGAATTTATTTCTTAACATTAAATGCATTATAATAATACTATTTTCTATATATTTAATATCAGTGAAACCTTTATCACAGTATGACAATTGGAAATACCTCTCCCTTTTATAGAAACACACCGATTCCTCTGGTTTCAAACCTTACATAACTTGGCATTATTTTCAAAAAACGCACCCCAAACCAATGCAGACGTCAAGGATGAAAAACCCTTCAGCTAGAGCTGAAAAGATGGGTTTCCTGTGTTCTATAACCCAAAATTTGAAATGGTGAGAAAACTGCTGAAGATTGAAAGCTTCAAAGCTTGTAAGAAAGAGTCACATCACAGTTAAGCAAATGGTTGCACAGGCAGTCCTCAACTTACAACTATTCATTTAGTGACCATTCGAAATTACAACAGCACTGAAAAAAGTGACTTACAACAGATCCTTGCACTTATGACTGTGGCAACATTCCCGTAGCCATGTGATCAGAATTCGGGCACTTGGTAACCAGCATGTATTTGTGCCATTTGCAATGTCCCAGGGTCGCGTGCGATAACTACCTGAGACCTTCTCCCGCCAGCTTCTGACAAAGGAAGCCAACGGAGGGAATCACATTCGCTTAACAACCGTGTTAGCATTTATTCGCTTAATGACTGCAGTTATTCACCTAATGATTGTGGCAAACCATTATTTAGCAACCGAAATTCTGGTCCCAGTTGAGGTCATAAGTCGAGGTCTACCTGTACGTCAGAGCCAGGGCAACAGTTTTTTAAAAATGAATTCAACAAATTGGACATGACTTGCATTCGTTTTGGTCACAGCAAGCAGTGGCAGCTCCTGGTTATCCGGGACTGTCCAGCTCTGGGTGGCTTTGGGGATGGGAGAGCAGGAGAGTGAAAAGAATATGGCCGAAGGGATCCCCAGATGGCCACTTCCAGATTCTTCTCCAACCAAACAGGTAAAATGTCCCATGCAACCATCAGAAACCAAGCTTTGACTCAAAGAAGTCCTGAGCCACTTTAAAATGGATTTGTATACAAGAGTTTAAAAAACTAACAAGGTTTTTCTGGTCTATATTGGAGAGAACATAGCGTAAAGCACCTCTGTTTAAGGCAGGGTTTCTCCCTCTTGGTCACTTTAAGATAGGTGGACTTCAACTCCCAGGATTCCCCAGCCAGCACACCACACAGCACAGCTGGCTGGGGAATTCTGGGAGTTGAAGTCCACCTATCTTAAACTGACCAAGAAGGAGAAACATTGCTTTAGAGTATTGCTGGCATAAGGCATTTTGTAGAATATAAGAAACAGCCCCGGTGCTACTTTTCTCTCAGATAATCATTTCTGCAGATGCAATGGACTGAAATAGCTGCTCATTCAGTTAAAAAAAGCAATGAATATTCCTTTAACTGGATGAGACCCTATTTTTTAAAGCTGCTAGTTATTTGACAAGAATGAAAAGCAAACAATAAATATCCCAAAAGTTTTTTTTTTCTGTTGATAAATTGCTGATAAAGAAAGTATCAGTCTGTGAAGATCTGAAAAAACATTCTCAAAAATCTAAATGCCAAATTATGAATTTTGGTTCTTAATGCGACCTTAGTGGTTTCCTGAATTTTAAATTCCCCATTTAGGAAGAGGTTGAACAGAATAATACAGGGTCTCCTGCTCGGGCAAAAGTTTGGACGAGAAGCCCACCAAGTTCCCTTCTAACTCTGTCATTCGATATTCTGTAAGTTCTCCATTAAAGACGGATAAATTCCAGAAAACTAGATTTTTATTTGAAAAGTTCTGTTTCCACCCCTCCCCTTTGTCTCCTGAGGGTGTGTTGGGGGTTTGGGGCAATGCCAACCAGGCCTGGGCTCCTTTGAAAATTTGAAGCTTTGAGGTTTGGATTTAGAAACACAGAATCCCAAGGCTGGAAGCGACCATGGATGTCTTCTAGTCCAACCTGTCCGAGGCAGGAGACTTCATTTCAGTACTTCCAATTCAGTTATTATAAAATATAATGACTTCTGTTATGGTTTGGCAAGAGAGCTTAGCCCTACTGAACTGGTTAAAATCTACTCTGCGGTTGATGGTCTTTCTTAAAAAAGGATGCCATGAAAGGCACAGCAAAAAAACTTACCCCCCTCCAAGCCTCAGGACTGGGACCTGCAAGGTTGCCATAGGCTCTGGATGTCACCATCCCTACACAGTAGAACCAGCCAGAACTTGGGGTAACCACCACTGGTTTGGTTGGGTGCCCAGGATCCCCCCCAATCACAGCTTGGCACATGCTTGGCTGAGGCCCGCATGGTGTTGCCAAAGCAGGGTTGGTGAGTGACCAAGCTTCCTCAGGCGCTGGACAGGCTGGCACTTGGGAGCTTGGTGGTCTGCTCAGATGACATCTACACCCCCGACCCCCTTGCGCTGGTGAAGCAGCAGGCATGGCTTCCTCCAAGGAATTCTGGGAAGTGTTCTTGAGGTCAGCCAGCAACAGGCAATGTCTTGATTCCCAAATCCCCCATTTTGGTTCTCCAGAAAACAGGCTCCCATCACACAAGAAGAGACCAAATTTGTACTAGGGAAAGCAAGGTCTTCTGAATGCCCCAAGCTGGCAGCAGCGATGGGGGCAGCAGGGGCTGGGGAAAGCTTTTGGCTGCTTACCCAAAGACTAGCCAAGTGGAGGGTCGGTTGATGCCACTCCTGGGGACTGGCATCCTTTCACCTGGTGCTGAGCTGCCCCCCAGGGCTCAGGTGGATCTCCTGGTACCATCTCTGCTGCAGCTTGGTCTTTTGTATGGGGGGTTGGGGCAGTTGGGAGGCAAGACATTTTGGTGCAGGGACTGAACTAATAATTTCCCAGGTTTCCATGAGCTCCCCTGATCCTACTGGAAGGATTACCTGGAGAAAATAAGATCTCATCCATTTTTCTTCCGTTTATTGCTGGTGAATCAGACCAACAAGAGATCTCTGTCTACCTATCAAGGAAGATACAAGTCAGAGCAAAAATTAAGGTCATGGGCATTTTCTTATTTGATAAATGTATGTGTATATATATATATATACATATATATATACACACATACGAATATATATATCCCCTCCTCAACCAAAGATTGATCATGGTTTTGCCGGAGAGGGTATGCAACTCTGGTCAATTTCTTTCTCTCTCTCTCTTTCTTTCTTTCTTTTTCTTTCTATCTTTCTTTTCTCTGTCTCTCTCTCTCAACATTAAAAATAACAAGGACAAGTGGGCAGAATATATATATATATATATATATATATATATATATATATATATACATACACATACATACATACATACATACATACATATACATACATATACATACATACACACACACACATACACATAAAGATGGGAGTTAAAATACTGCTATTAAACTAGAGGTGCTACTATATATATATATATATATATATATATATATATATATATATATATATATATATGATAAAAGATTATTGGGATGAAAAAATGTTATTCTTTTTTTAAACATTGAGAAGGACAAGACCAGCCTGGTTCCTTACCCCTCCAGTTTTAATCAGGTGGATTTTATATTCACATCTATTCTTTAGAAGGGGACATATTCTAATATATTCATCATGGGTAAATATGGTGGAAAGGTTGTTTCAACTTTCCATCTTACTCAGGAGATAACAGGGGGGAATGGGAGGAAAGGGGCTAATTCACCTCCCCTTCTGGGCACACGGTCCTTCCATGCCCCCTGCGCCCTGTATAAGGGCCAGAAATTGATTACAACTGCCTGCCAGCAAAACCTCCCTCGCCTGGAATAAAGTAACCCAACATTGACCCAAAATGTTCTCACGTGATTTACAAAACAGACTACACTCTGCCAAGAACACCTAACCCCAAGAACCCCTGGGGAGCCCCAGCATCACTTCCTGCCTTGCCCCCAAACTTCAACCCCCACTCTTATCTACATCAGCAGAAGTGGAGACCTGCCTCCCCCCCATCCCCTGCCCCCCAGAAAGGACTGAGTTGCTTGGTAACCCTGCCCCACATTTCTTTTGTCTTCTCCTGGAATAAACATATCTGAATATATATATATCTATATCTATATATTCAGATATACATCTATCTATCTATCTATCTATCTCAGTAGAATAGATGTGAGACTGTCAGAATTTGTGGTATCCATGAGGGGTTTCCAGTGAAAAAAGCCCTGTGAAGCCAGGGAATTGCTCAGTCTTTCTGGCTCCCGAAAAGAATGCATAGAAAATGGCTTGGCTGGTGTGCTGGGATGGGGCACCTCCTCACCCTCCCCTGCAGGTGGGGCAGTGCATCCGGGCAGGGAGCAGCCCGGAGCCTTTGCTGACTCAGGGCCAATGAAACCCCCCTCGTGGTCCTCCTCCGATTCCTTGGTTGGCCAGAAAACATTTCCGTGCTGCTGAACGCCTGGGTGGGGCTGCTTGGTTCCGGCCCGGTGAGAAGGGGAATAACCCTAGAGACGTCAGTGAATACAAGAGGGGAGTTGCACGCAAGGAGGCTGCTCTGGGTACAAAACTGGCATGAGTGGCATGGGAATGAAATGCCACTCATCAGGATGTCATTCTGTTCAGATGAAGCTGCAGTGCAGGTTGAAGCCTTGCAGGACAGGTGCAAAGGCCCAGGTGAAGCTGACAGGTCCCCGTTCACTCTACATTGTCTTTGCACGCAGAATCTCGGAGCACGTGAGCGGGCATGCTTCAGCTCGGCCCCGTTCTTTCCACTCCTGGACAAGACCTGGATGTTCTCATCATAAAGAAGAACAGCCGCCGCCGCAGCCGCCATGGCCCTTCCTCCCCAGGTCCTCCCCCCAAAAACAGATCCTGGCCAGATGACACATTTGGCCCAAGGTTGGCTAGGTTGGCCAAAAATCAGGGCTGCGGGTATTCTCTGTGCTGAGAAAGCATGGCTTGAGATGGGATTTGGCATCGTGAGAAGTCGGGGTAGGTGTCAGAATCTCTGAAGCTGGAGGGGGCAGGCATCCCGTGGGTCACAGTGGGGCTTCTTCTGTGGCCAAGGGAGGAAGCGTGGGGTACATGCATAGCTGTGAGCTTCTTCCCAAGGCAGGGATCGGCTACACCAGAAAGGGGTAGCCATGGCTGCAGGTGGTGGGCCTGGCACCGTCCGTGAGGGCCTGGGACAAATCAACAGAGGTCAGAGGGTGATATTTGGGACAGAGAAAAAGAAGGAATTTCCCCCAAGAATGCTACAGGGTGATGAAACAAAAGTCTTCCATAAAATGCACAAAGCAAAACCCAAATCAGAATCTTTTGTCTTCTCAAACCATCTCTGAGCTTGCAAAGGTTCCTTCTGCAAAGGAGTCCAAGAAGTTTAAGCAAAGGAAATGGGCACAAAAGGAATATGTATGTGTGTTTGTGTGTGTGTCGTTTTGTTCCACCCCTTTGCAGTTTGGCATCCAGGTAGCAAGTTGAATAAATCTACCCAAGTGACATGGCTGGATGTGAATTTACAAGGAGACCAGTGCAGCAACTGCCTCTATCCCAGAAGTTGGACCAAGTATCTGAGAGGCAAAAGAAGCAATCAAATGTCTTGAAATGATTAAGGATGTTCTGCAAGGCAATTCAATATTAGGGGTTTTTTCTCTTTTTTTTTCCTTTTTTTTTTTGAGCACATGTCTGCTTCATTCTGAAAAAAATAGAATATATAAAACTAGATAACCTCGGGAAAATCCAGATGAGGACAGTGAAAAGAGGTTTTGGTCCATAAGGAAATACTCTTTCTTTTTTTAAAATTTTTTTACTTGATTTTGAGTAATAAAAGTTTTGGTCCGGTTAGATAACAAAATTATATATGAACATGTTAATTTGAATAGTTACTGGTGTGTGGTTTTTTGTTTTTGTTTTTGCATTGTGTTGGGTTGTGAATTAAAATGGGGCTTTGTCGCCAGTATTGCGTGATCATTTTCTTAGGTTTTCATGTGAAACTGTTGTTTAACTCAAGTGAGAAAAAAGGGGGAAAAATGCTTCTCTTCTGCATGGATGTGTCTTTGAAATTGAATCACAAAATGCACGCTTATGGAGGTCAACCCTCACCCGAAATTTGGAAGGGTTGATTTGCATGTGGGATTTTTGTTCTTTTTTGGAAATACCCTGTTAGTGACTCCTGATTCTTATTAGATGAATCCCTGCTTGAATAGAAAAAGAAAGATCAATGTTCAAAACCCTCTGCGGTGGCTCAGAAGACTCCAAACGAAAAGGTTAAAGTAGCCAGGAGGATTCACCCAGGGCTTCTTCTGACCCCTTTCCTCATTTCCCTGGCCCAAATATTAATTCATTTTCATTAAACTTCTTTTCTTAGAAAAAAAAATACAGGAAACAGAGAATATAAAGGTCTTTAGCTGCTTCTTTTTTTTTTTCTTTTTAAATGTTGAGGTAATGCAGTTGTGCCCTCGTTTGATCATATTCCCAGAGGCTTCTCTCTCATTTATTCGTTTCTCCTGTCCTTCTGATTGAGTTCTTTCCAAAGTTGTTGTCCGCCAGGCCAGACCTTCCGGCCATATTGTGACCACCACCAGAACTGGGTTGTTGGGGAGAAGAGGAGCAGCAGCCCCCAAGGAGAAGTTTCTCGGTCACCAGGAGGTGCCACAGATCCACCGGATGGCCAGCCCCTCCTCCAGCCCCCCCAGACCATCTTGAGAAAGAAAATCAGCACCGTCAACCACTGCGTATCAAATCTCCTGCCCAAATATTTATAGGTTCTCCAGTTAAATCGTATCCGTCATCTTCATCATCATCGCCACTATCATTATTTTCTTTAAAAATAACATACATTGCTCCTAAAATAGTTTCTTTCCTCTTTAAATTAATGTTCGTTTCTCTCCTGTGTTTGTTCCTGCTTCAGATGTCCTTCCATCCGTCTTCTCTCTCACTCGCTCGTCTTCCTGTTTCTCAGGGTTTCCGCGGCTGCTGCTGGTTTTAAGAAAATATCCTGATGGCCTGAGTCGCTGCCGCGTGGCAGACCGGGCACTCGGGGTCGGTCCGCTCGCAGATCCGCACAGCACACTCCATGCAGAAGAGGTTGTGGCCGCAGGGCACCAGGGCCGCCGTTACCTCGCTTTCGAAGCACACCATGCACTCCCGGCTGCTCGAGAGGGATGTCCGGCTGGTCGCGGAAGCACCCAATTTAGAGAACCCTTGCAGGGGCTCCCCCTGAGATCGTCTCGGAAGCCCGGAGAGGGGAGGCTCTTGGATAGATGACGAGGGGGAGCGGTGTGAATTGGGGTGGAGGGTGCCGGCATTGCCCGAGCGCTGTTTGGAGAAGAGCACGGAAACCGGATTGGTGTTTTCCTGGCCAGCCCACAGAGGGGCTCCTGACTCGGGGACCCCATAATATAGATCTTGCTTGTTGACCCCGTAGTTAGGGAAGAGGTAACTGTAATTGAAATCATTTTGGTCATTCAGCCGGGGCGTCTCATAGGCAGGGTCCAAGGAGCAGTCGCCGATGCACCCGAGGCTATTCTGGCGGAAGGTAGAGAGGGGTTTGCAACCCGGGGCCGGAGTGTGGACCCGCCAGGCCTCCGAGTAGCGGTTTTCCATGCCTGAGTCAGGACTGCTGGACAGGAAATCGTTCTCGTTGTTGTATTCTAGGATTTTGCCTGTCCTGACAGCGATGTGAGTTTCAATTTCCTCCCGGGCTCGTTCCACGTTGCCGGGGGCCCCCGTAATCTCAAAGACAGGGTCTCGGTCGCGGCTGGGCGTGATGATGTAGGTGTTGGTCTGCTGTTGGATCCGCTTGATGGTGGCTCCTTTGGGGCCCACAACTAAGCCCACCACACGGTAGGGGACCCGGACCCGGATGGTGACCTGGCCAGGCAAGGTGGGGGCACTGCCAAAGGCGGGGCCGGCCTTGTTGCGGGAAGCACGGATCATGGAGAAATGCTCAGCGGCCGAAATGATTTCCCTCCTGGCCATGGCAACGTCCTCCCGTCGCCCAGTCACCATGAAGACGGGCTCTTCGCCGCGAACTGGGGTCTTGATGTAAGTGTTGGTCTTGGCTCTCAGAGCTTTGATTTTGCAACCTTTGAAAGGAGAGAAGAAACAAAGGAGAAAGAAAACTTAGTAGCTGGACCCAGATCTGAAGGATGCAGAGGAAACAGGGATCTTACGACACTTGGACCACTGAGGAAAAATGGCACAGAAGGAGGCTAAAATGGGAAGGCAGCGGCTCCTCTTCTTCCTTTCTAATATTAAGAGCAGTTTCACAATCACACACACACACACACATTCTCTGGATGTGTTTGAGCTCAGGCTGGATACCATTCACCTAGGACAAGTTTGTTTCTCAAACATGGCCACTTTAAGATGGGTGGACTTCAACTCCCAGAATTCCCCAGCCAGCCATGCTAGAAACCAGAAGGATACGCCAGCTTTCTGCAAAAACATCATGGATCACTGTCATCTGACCATGGGATGTTGGAAAAGGTTGTAAATGTGAAAAATTGCTAAGTGACCAGTCACAAATTGAGGACTACCTCCTCTTCTGTTCTGTTCTAAGTTCTATTTTGTTCTATATTCTATGTTCTTTTCTATTCTGTTCTGCTATGTTCCATTCCATTCTATTCTATTCTATTCTATTCTATTCTATTCCATCCCATTCCATTCCATTCCATATTTTCTATTCTATTCTATTCTATTCTATTCTATTCTATTCTATTCTATTCTATTCCATTCCATTCCATATTTTCTATTCTATTCTATTCTATTCTATTCCATTCCATTCCATTCTTTTCTATTCTATTCATCAAAGTTGCATGTTGCCTAGCTCTTCAAAGGTGATTCTATTATATTCAATTCTATTCTCCTATTTTTCTCATCCATTCTGTTCCATTCCATTTATAACAATGCCTAACTCTGCAACTCTGACTCTGGGTGATATACAGTAAAAATAATCATAAAACACAATTAAGAATCCAAATGCCTGGAAGGAAAACATTCTTGAAAAAGAACCAAACGTCCTTTGTAAAGATTCTGGGGGCAGGAGCGAGGGGTACCTTGTGGGGAAAGCATTTCAGAGAGCTGGTGCTGGCACAAAGAAGGCAGATTTCCTAGGGCCCATCAAGAAACATTGCCTCAGACAGTCGTCTTCAACCCCAGCAATTTTAAGACAGCTGGACTTCAACTCCCAGAATCCCTCACCCAGCATGAAGTCCACCATCTTAAAGTTGCTTGGGTGGAGAGAGACTGGCCCAAGGGAAGGCGCCGGGTCTGTGCCAATTGTGCTCAGGCTCAGGAGAAACCAGGAAGACCAATGATCCCTTGGGTAGGGCTAAGGTTAGGGTTAGTAGATCTCCTGCCATGAAGGCTTTGTAGTTGATAATCAATAGCTTGAATTGCTCTGGCAAGCTTTTGATGGCAACACAACGGGCAGAACGTTATTTGGGACTAGTTGCAGCTTCCGAGAATTCTTCAAGGGAAGCCATACGTAAAGCACATTGCCTTAGCCCATGCCCAAGGTGACCAGGGCAGGAGTGGCTGTTGGAAAAGTCTCTGGAGGACAGATTTGTGCAAAATTCTTCCTATCGAAACAGAATAGAAGCCAAGAAGAACCCAAAGTGTCCACCAGTTCTGATAGATTGTGTATGTGTGTGTGTGTGTGTGTGTGTGTGAGTTTGCAATTAATAAGGAAAGATCCCGGGCAGCAATTGGGCACATTCTTTCCTGCCACAAGGTCTCACTTATGCCCATCAGGTCGGCTGCCTCATTCACAATAAGTAGCCAATGAGGAGGCTTATTCCATTGGGCATCCTAAGGCAACAGCCGGAATTGAGGGCCACTGAGGATCGGACACCCTGCCCTCCAGGATGAGGGTTGAGGCCCGGAAAGAAACTACCAGACCCATTTTCTTCCTGAATAGCCCGTCCTCAGCTTCCCATCCTGCCTTCCTCTGCTGGTCCCAGCCAGGATGGAATTCCTGCCTTCTCACCCTGCTCATCAATGCCCCTCTGCCCACTGCAGTGCTTCCCCAGCCCTGGAAGGCCCCCAAACATTCCACACTCATCCCTCGCACACACACGCCCAGCATGGCTTTTCTGGAATCCCAACCCAGGGGTAGCCAGAAGGGCATCACTGGCGTGTGTGCGTGCGTGCGTGTGTCCGCCAGAGATTAACCTTCCTCATTGGCTGTGTATTTGCAGCAAGGCTGAATGGATCCTCCCAACCCTCCAGGCTGCCTCCTTTGTACCCACTCCGGTCGAGCTCGGCTGCTTTGGAAGCTGCCTTGGGCCGCCTCCACGCAGGTGAGCATCTACAGCTGCTTCACACCCCAAAACGGACGTAAAGCCCTGGGAAAAAAGGTGGCTGCTTTAAGGGTTCAGAGAGAGGGGCTTTGTGCTCCTGCTTCCTCTTTCTCAAGGATTGGTCCAACCCTCCTTGTTCAACTGGCTTTCGCAATTTGCCAGCATCTGGGGACCATTTTTGAGACAAAATCCCTCTGGGGATGCTGCCTTTCCTAGCTTGCTGGTTCTGCAAAGGTTGCCCCCCACCCAATCTGGGAGAAGAGGGTTGTAGCGGTGCTGGCAGGAGCCGCGGAAAGATGGAGCTGACAGCAACAAAGGGGTCATGCAGACGCCGAGACAAAGGAAGGGGGAGCCCAGGCAGGCAGCAGATGGAGAGAATCTAAATCAAGCCAGAAGCTTAACCAAGAACAAATGTCATTTGCACCAGCCTCATGATGGTGGTGGGGGACGCAGAGGGGAGAGCCAGCAAGAACAGGAGCCGGGTTGGGTTGGGGGGGGGTGTGCCTGTGTGCCTGGAGGCGGGCCCCACAAAGGAGAGTGGAAGGAGCAGCAGGTGGACCCACAAGTCCAGCAAGAAGGCTGGTGGGGGGCATCTGCCCTGCAAGACTCTTGAGGGGATCTGCTTTTCGGCAGGAGGGACTCCATCTGCGCCCCCCCCTTGCATCCTGCAGCTCAGGGGAGCTGGTGGAAGTTTGAAGAGGCTGGCAGCTCCTTCTCCAAAGGGCTGGGAAGGGGGAATCCCTAGCAGCAGTCTCTGCTTTGAGGGGCCCCCTGTTCTCAACAAGGATGCTTCATCCAGCTCAAGACCCCTGGGAGTAGCCCAAGGCTTCGTTCCGTTTTCAGGATGAGCTCCTTTACTAAATGGAAGTTAGCCCATCTCGCCCAGCCGGCCAGACCACCAGGGCCCAACCCCACAGCCAGCCTGCTGGAGCGGTGTGAGCCATGAGGCCGTTCCACCAGGGGCTGCCTGGGAGGGCACCATTTCGGGCACCTTCTCAGCAGGGCACAGAAGCTACCCAGAGCCTTATGCTGCTTGTACAGGAACTGACGGTGCCTGCCCATGACAGCATAAGCTGTGACTGTTGTAAAGCAGGTCATGCATGTAACCAATCCAATTTTACAGCCATTTTTGTGATGCTCGTTAAGTCAGCCATTGTTCACTCTAGGATGTTTTTGCTGAAAATTAGGCCAATTTTTGACAAAAAATGTCATAGATCATGGTCAAATAACCATGGGGTGCTGCAAATGTCTAAATGCAGGTTGGTTACCAAGCCTGCAAAATGCAGTCAAGTGACTGCGGGGTGTGTGTGGCCGTGGAACTTTGGAACCTGGTGAAAAGTAAGGCCATAAAGACCTTTGGGAGGGGGAATCCATCACAACTTTGAACAGTTGTTAAGCAAATCAAGGCCATAAGTCAAGACCCATCCTCAGCAAGCACAACGAATGGAGGAGCACCTCAAAGGCCAGAACAGCAAGTCCCCATCTCTGCAAATCCTTGCCGCTCAGGATTTGTCCAAATTTCCTTTGGCTGAAGGTGTAAAAAAATGGGGTGCCAGGAGGGTGGGTTTCATCTCAACTAACCAAAGAGGAGATTTAGGAGATCTTGAACACAGATGCACCAACCCTCCCCACAAAAGGAGCCCTGGTAGCACAGCAGACTAAAGCATTGTTATTAACATCAGCTGCCTGCAATTACTGCAAGTTCAAATCTCACCAGGTTCAAGGTTGACTCAGCCTTCCATCCTTTCTAAGGTAGGTAAAATGAGGACCCAGATTGTGGGAGCAATAAGCTGACTTTGTATAAATATACAAAAAGTATGAAGGATATTGCTTAATGCATTGTAAGCCACCCTGAGTCTTTAGAGAAGGGTGGCATATAAAACAAATAAAAAAAAAGACAAGCTCTTCTGCAGATCATAACCTGGAGAAAGAGGAGCCGAAAAAGCCCACATGACCCCCCCTTCACAAAATGCCCCTTGTAGGATCTCTGCACAGCTTCAGGAACCCTAATTTCCTCCGGTTCCGGCTACTATAATTCATGTTTATCACCCTTAAGAACACACAGAACCTCAGAATTAAAATTCTCCCAGGTGCAGCTAAGCCAGACACTGGCAAACACACCAATGGCACCAAGCAGGCAGCTACAACTATTTTACCAACTGGCCCCAATCCATCTGGCAAGGAAGCCTTCTCTTGCGTTTTCTTACTCCTTTAAGGAGGCTGTGATTGTGAGAGTACAGAAAGTGATGGAACTGCGTAAACTGGTGGGTGATCCAGAACAGAAATGTTTACACAGGAACACCCCACTTGTAATCCATGACTTGTAGAAAAGGCATAAAGATATTCCTTTTGTAGAGAGCACAAAGGCAAGAGACTGAAGTGGGTGTGAGAGGCTCTCTGCAAAGTGAGAGGAGGAGGAGGAGGCACTGAGGTCTCAGGGCCAAACATGCTAAAACTGTCAGTTCACTGACAAACTAATTTGTGATCTAGCTCAGGATTTCTCAACCTCAGCAACCTTAAAATGTGTGAACTCCAACTCCCAGACTTCCCTAGCCACTGGAATGCTGGGAATTGGAGTCCATATATCTTGGATCTCTCTAAATAATGACTGAGGTTGAGAAACCCTGAGCTAGTAAGTGTGTAGTGTAAAGGTTACCATCACAAAAACATTTTAATTTTTTTTTATTTTAGTCATACAATTTTGCACTGAGAACTCTTGTGCATCACCGTGCAAGAAACCTGGAACAGAGGTAGCCCCAGGAAGGTCCTGAGGAGGGCTCCCTGGCCTCCCTTTCCAGGAACATTACTCACGAGGAATCAGACTTTCTCTATTGGGTCCGATGAAGCCGGGAATCAGATGTCTTAAATCTGTCTCATAATACAGATCGGATTGGACTAATCATCAATATTCTTTTCTGATATCTGTACAGAAGAGAGGGCCTTTGTGCTGGAGAATGATGATTGCAATGTTAAATGCAACCTTTTTTTAAAAAAAACAAGCGAAGATTTATTTTCCAAAACCCATGTCCTGGAGTGAGCCAGCCAGTCATCAGAAGTGTGCCCCCACTCTGCTGCCTTTTCTATCTAAAATTGGCACCATCATCCCAGCAGGGCGGGTGGGCGGGCTGGCTCTCTCCAAGAATTGTGGGCAATTGGGGGCTGCCCCACCCAGCTGGGCTTTGAGAGATCTTTTCAGGATGCTCAGGAGGCAGGGGCTGAGATGGGAAGCAGGGAAGGGGGCTCACGCAGGGGGCAGAAGCAGCAGAAAGTGTCCTGAGACAGGTACCAGCTGGCAAGGGACGAGGCAAGCAACAGGCCAGGTGCCCCAAATTCACAGCGGGAATTCTCCCTGGGGCAGACACAATGCTGTGACCCTGGACCCCTTTGCATGCCTTGACCAAGATCCACTGGGCGGATAGCAAGGAACCCCTTCAACGGGAAAGCTCTGCTTGGCTCCCACTAATCCTAAAACACAAAGCCTTTTGTGTGTCTGAAGGCTTCAATTCTGGAGCTTTGGAGGCAGAATTGGGCTCCTACGTTTCTGAATCTTCCCCGTGAACAGCCACACTTTTGGCCCCGGTGCTTACACTTCAACATACGCGAGATTGCAAGAGCCAGGACTGTTGTCAGAAACCAGTAGTGGCCAACGGCCTCCCCGTCACCAGAAATGGACCATTAACACTGGCAAAATGGGACTAGCAAGTCTTCTTCCCATTGCCTTCTTGCTGCCAGACTGCAGAATGTGGCTCTTTCAGATACAGAAACACAGTTCTGAGGGCATGTCCGGATCTAGGCAGAATCCTGCCCTTCACCTCTGAAGGGAGCCAGCAGTCTCCGGGGGCAGAGCGGCCAATTTGTAAAACATTTGCATGATAAACATGGGGGCCATTGACTCAGCCCAGCAGCTGCTTCCAACCGTCCCTCTTTGCAAAGCCCCAAAAATATTTCATTCCAGGGGTCCAAGGAGCCAAGAAACCCACAGCTCCCTTGTTCTTCGCCCCAAATCTCAGCTGCAGTTGCCTTGACCTCCCTTTCCTTTAAGGCAGGTCACAGGGGCCTGTTGACATGCGGGGAGGGCAGAGAAGCTACCATCTCACATACCTGGTTTGGCTCATTGCTGCATACAGCACAAAGCTTCCCCGCCAAACTGGGCAGTTTAGCTGCCAACTTTCAGCATCCGGAGACTGCAGGAAAGGGGCGGGGCTGCAGACCTCTGCAGGACTGATACTCAGGCCCCCCTACACCCCCGCTCAGTTGTCACCAATAGCCCCACTCAGCAGCATTGCATGCCTCAGCCTGGCCCGGCCCTTGCTCCCCACAGAGCATCTGCCTTCCTGGCCAGGAGGATCCATTCAACACTGAACAGCACCGCCCCCCGCCCCCCGCCCCCCTTCCCCTCCCGGCCCAGCCTTCCTGCTCTGGGTTCCAATCCTGAACTTCTCTTCCCTGTTTAAAGAGCTCTTCTATCTACAGAATGCAGAATAACAGAGTCGGAAGAGACACTGGAGGTCTTCTAGTCCAACCCCAAGCAGGACACACTATACCATTCTGGACAAATGGCTGCCCAGTCTCTCCTTGAAAACCTCCGGTGTTGGAGCACCCACAACTTCTGGAGGGAAGCCGTTCTACGGGTTAATTGTTCCCCCTGTCAGGAAATGCCTCCTTAGTTCTTCCACAGCCCTAAGAAATCATAGCCAGCCCCCCCGATCCATGGGGAACGCTGGGCCAATGGTGGCTGCCAGCTCAGCAGTAACTGCCAAGGAAAGGCAGAAGAGACAGGCCTGGTCCTCGGCCTCCTCCAATGGCAGAGGTAGCAGGCCCAGGTGCGCAGCCTTTGCTGGTGTCTTCCTGCTGGGCTGCGCTACAGACAAGGCCACCATCTCCCACCCTGCACCCCCATCTCAGGCCTGAACCAGCTCCCTGGACAGCTCCGCTCTGCCATTCCAGTTTTCAGGGCTGCTTCTGCTGTGATTGAAGCTGGATTCACGTCTCTGTTGCAGGAAAGGCCACCCGGCAAGAGACTGAAAGGAGATGGAGGAAGCCTCTCAGAGACCTGGCTGCAGGGCCCAGTTCACAGGACGGGCCCTACCAAGGTTGGCAGGTGGGCTTCATCCGCTCCTGTGAAGAGTGCTGTCCTCTATTAGCAGGAGCCGGGGTCCTTGTTTGAGCGGAGCAGCTCATGTGAACGCAGCAGTTCCTGGCTGGGGGAGGCTGCGAGTTGGGCCCCAGGACAAGTCAGAACCAGTGCCGCAGATTGAAATCCAGACTGGGTTGAAGGCAGCCCGAAGCAGGAGCAGCTGGCACTATGGAAGACTCTTGAATGCAGGGGGTGGCAAGGTGGGTGGAAGGAAAGGCCCGGAAGGGTTAATTGAGGTGTGGCAACCTGAAGCGCCAGAGTGGCACAGAGGCCTAGCTTGGCTGAGGGGGTCACCTTGTCTTGCTCCAAAGTAGCCCTCAGCGCAGGTTCCAAGGAAGAACATTGTTGGTGCATACAGATGTGGAAGGAGACTCAGCACACCTGGTGGCACCAATCTTCAAATGCTGAATCCTTTCCTGGTCACAAAGTGCCCCTCCCTGCAGGCTGGCAAGGCCCCCGTGCCCATCCCCTCCACAGGGAACCGCCACAGAGACGGCAATGTTCACCCCACTCTCTCCTCCTCCCCCCAGGGCAGAGGAGCCGGTGCTCTCTCAGCGCTTCCCTTTCCCTTACCCGCCTCTTGGACAGGTGGACAGGAAGCCTTGGCAAGCCTTGAACAAGGGCAGGGCGTGGATCGGAGGAAACTGAGGTATCACCCAAGCTGGCACAACTCCTTTGTGGATCTCAAGGACAAGGCTAAACGGGGATTGAGGAACGCCTGCTTTGTATACAAGATCCCTCCGGTCATAAAGGAACGAGCTCAAAATTTCTGCTGCTGACATTTGTTAACTGAATTTTGCCCCATTTGTTGACCTTTCTTGTCACAGCTGTTAAGTGAATCACTGCAGTTGTTAAGTTACTAACGTGGTTGTTAAGTGAATCTGGCTTCCCCATTGACTTTGCTTGTCCCAAGGTCACGAAAGGGGACTTAGCGACTGTCATAAATATGGGTCAATTGACAAGTGTCTAAATTTTGATGATGTGACCATGAGGAGGCTGCAACAGCCGTAAATGTGAAAATGTGGTCACTTTTTGCAGTGCCGTTGTAACTTTGAACGATCACTAAACAAAGTTGTATGTCAAGGACCATCTGTGTATCGCTTGTTCATGCTGCATTTTGGGAAACTGGGACTCTGCGTTAGCTGCTTGTGCAAAGGTTGTTTGCTGGCCCCGTTTGCCTTGTCAGATTTCTGTTTCAAGGGAAATGGGGGTGAGGGAAAGCTGCCCCCAAGACTTGGGGAGAAGGTGGGCTTGGAGCTCTAGGAAAAAAGGCCAGAAAGGCAGAGGGGATTCTGGGAGATGAAGTCCACCCATCTTGAAGTTGCCAAGGTTGAGAAAGATTCTGATCTCATAAATAAAGTCATCGCCTGAGTTTAGGAAAACGCAGCTTCTGTCCGTGATGATTATTTGAACATCTGACTCACCGCTTCCGTTTTGTGATCACTGAGACTACCTCATCCACTCGCTCAGGAATTACAAATGCCAAGGGGTGGATGTTGGTTCGTGTCCAGCCCCTCAACTTCTGGAAAAGAGTTCCAATCCCAGGGTACCTTCCTGTTCAGTTGCCGTCGGTCCTCCCTGTCTTAGAAAAGCCTCCGCAACCACTTAATAGTACGAGAATTGCACTCTGCAGCTGCTCTGGAGCAGTATGTGCATCTGGGTAGTACGAGGCAAGAGTGGCGGGTCCCAGGGGCAAAATTCGGCCTTTGTTGCAGGCCTGTGAGGGGATCCAAAATCCATCCAGGATAAAACAGCATCTGGGAGGCCAAGAGCTTCAGCTAAGCCACCCAGTTTTCTCAGAATTGGCCTACCAGTCCTGTGCCCGTGACTGGGAGATAATCCTCAGCCTCCTCTGGTGGCTCCCATTTAATTTTATTATTACACAAGAAAACTATCTCCATATTAACAGCATTGTCACCTTCAGGCCTGGACTATTAAGGGGGGCTGAGGGCATAAGTCTCTTGTGTTAACTTGTAACCCTGCAGGACAATAGGTGGATCTGCCCTCCATCTCCATCATCCTTGTCTCCATCACCTCCATCCATCTTCATCTCCATTTGTCTCCATCTCTCCATCATCTTCATCTCCACCATCTCATCATTTCTATCCCCATCCCCCCTCCATCATCATCTCCATCTCCATCTGTCTCCATTCCATCCTCTCCATCTCCATCTTCTCCATCATAATACATCTCCATCTTCATTTCCATCATCATCTCCATCTTCTTCGTCATCTTCATCTCCATCCTCTCATCTTCATCTCTATCCCCATCCTCAACTTCACCTCAATTATATCCCCCACCCCAGCCAGGAGGGCAGCTGCAGCACAAAGGATGCTCCCCATCAGGTGAGACCCCTCAACTCCAGCCTGCTGGACAGAAGGTTCTGTGGATGCAGCTTTGGTTCCATGGTGGTTCATTCTCCTGTCACGTTAATCAGTCTTCTTGAGCTTTAGCAGCTATTGGGAAACCCCTCCCTTGACCCCGATGGGGCCTCCCATATGCAAGCGAAGCTCCTACAACGGGCCCCACATGAGAGCAGACCCTGCCATCAAAGGGGCACCACACCTGTTCTCAGCGGGATCTCCTCTGGGTTCAACACACGGGGATCCAGACAATCCAAGGAGAGCCAGAACAAGCTTTTGGAAATGCAAGTTTCATCTGCCCTTCCATCACCAGTTGAAGGCCACTCTGCTGCACCCATCATCCCCAGGCCCAGCCCGAAGAAAAGGGTGTGTGATGGGAGGGTTGCCACACTCATTATTCCCCTCTAGAGATCCGGCCAAGGGGGTTCCCAGCCAGATGGCTCCTTCAGCCACTCATCAAAAGGCATTGTGGGCCTTCTTTTCTTCCTCAACACATTTTGTTTTCCCGAAAAGAAGGAAGGTGGGAGAATTGCAAAGAAAAATTATGCAAAGTCCCAGGAAGGAGGGGGGATTTCCACCCGAGAGCCTGATCTGGAAGCCCCCCAAGGCTGAGCCTGGGCCTGTTCCCAGGAGCATTGTCAAGCACTGAGCATCCAGCTGCCCCTTCTTAGTAGCTACTGACCAGATGCAGCTGGCTTCACACAACATGCTCAACCCTGAATGCAGGTTAACAAAAGACCAAGTGACAGGCTCAGCCAAAGAGTTTGGTGGCTCCACGCTGTGCAAGGGCTCCATGTTTTATTTATTGAATTGGCCGGCAGGTATCTGCCCCCCTTTTCCACCATGACCCCCAAGAGGTACATCCCTCCCTCCCACAGCAGCAGAGGAAGTGCGGGGCCTCAATTTGCCCAGGGGGCTCCCAAGGCTGAGAGAGGATCTGAACCCGGATCCCCTGGGATCAGCGCAAAATCCTCATCACCACGCCATATCCTGAACTCCGCCATTGGCTCAGCGAAACCAAGGTTGAAACGTTGCATGTCTCAATTGGCTATTATTTTTCTTTTTTTTCCCCCCTTCTTCTTCTGGTAGCAAATTTCCTGCTCTGTCGACGAGCCGTTAGGATGGAGCAAAGTAGAAGTAAGATTAATAATTAAATAATAACGAAAGAAATGGAGAGCTGGGCAGATGCTTGCACTTCGAACACAAAGCTATCCTGCGTCCTTCGCAAATGGCAGCAGAAGAGCCCAGATTGTTCCCCTCCACTCACGGTTCAAGGAAATTGGCGATTCTTAGGCTACCTTTCCCGTCAGCTGGATCCACTTTTCCACACCTCTCCATGGAAATCCAGTTGCATGAGAAAATGACAGGTGTTTCCCACGAAAGCCTGGCCTCACTTTTTGGAAGCTGAACTCCATTTTTGGCTGTTGGGGTTGGAGGCCCTCCGTTTTGTTCCTCCAGCCCGGGGTGGGTGGGTGGGTGGGGGTGGGGCGCATGAGAGAAGCCTTCAGGGAGACAACCGAGTCTTTAATGGTCTCTTGTGCACAGGCAGCTGACCTTCCTCCTAGCACACCTTGTCACTGTCTTTGCCTTGCTGATGGAGGAAAGAACTTACCCCCGTGAAGAAGGTTAGATTTAAACCGGGGCTGCTTTCGCAAACGCTTATCCGTAAGCAAGCCGACAGCTTCTGTCTTTATTTCTTCGCAGTTTTCTTGCGCTCAAGTTAAGTCCCATCCCCACCCCTCCCTCCCCCTTCTCTGGATCCCTTCAAAATCTGGAGAAAGCCAACTGGGAAATAGGACTTGGTTCCCCAGGAGTGACCCCTCCCCATGAATCACAACAGGGAGGGGGAGACACATCTATTTACAGCCATGTATTGAAAAAGGGCAAGCAGAACCGAATGTCACTTATCCAAGAGAGACCAGTTTCTTTTCATTGGCTTCAACCACAATACATTTGCAAAGCTGAGCTTCTCAGCATATCCTTTTATTTGTTTGCGGAGGCCATGAAGGAGGACCATTTTCTGGCATTTCCCAAAATTCAAGCAAGGTGAATGAAGTGGGGCCCAAATGGAAGCCATGCTGTCTGCCTTCCAGAGAAGGCATTTCCCCCAAAGCCCCACCGCCAGGCCCCTTGGGGAACAATGGGGCAGAGAACCCTCTTTGTTGCCTGGAGGCAGCGGGAGAGCCTTTCAGAAGCAGCCAAGGAGATGCTAGGCCTTGTCATGGGTTCTCTGGTTTGGGGGGCATGCAAAATAGCCCCCTCATTCCATGGAAAATGAAAAAGGCAAACAAGAAGCGATGAGGACACAGTCGCACTCAGAATGCAGCCGAGACGTATTTATATGAGTTGCAAAAGGTGGGAGGGATTTATCTGCGCCCCCCCCCCCCAAATCCATTCTTTCCTGCCAGCCCCCCTTTCTGCCCTGTGGATCACAAACAGCCCCTTTGGGTCAGCAGGTAACCCAGCCTATGGAAAAGAAGCTTCTTTTGTAGTCACGCACACAATTCCATTTTGCAGAGGGCTTAAAACACGACTTAAAATAACCTGAAAATAATACAAGCGGGACCCTTTCCAGCCCCTCACAAGAACCCAGCCTAATTAAACAAAGAGCAGAGCGGCTTCCGCTGCAATGCACCTTCCGAGGGCTTTGCCTGCACCACCGGCGTGGCAGCGGAGGGCTTGGACAGAGGGGGCTTTGGGTTGGTGGGCCAGCCTGGACAGTGGGAAAACAAGGGGAGGGGGAGGAGGCACACACACACACACACACACACAGACCAGAATGTCAGGGGCTCTTCTCTCTACCTTTTCTTTCTTTCTTTTTCAGAGCCTGTGAATGAACTCTGAATGAAGTGATTTTAGGGCACAGGCAGATCTTTATAATCCCCCTTTTTCTGGAGGATTTATAACCAGATTTGCTGTGAGGCCTCAGAAAGGTGCTCTTTGGAGGGGGCGGGAAGGGTCCTCTCTGCTGCAGGAGCACAGCTGGTGGGCCTCAAGGCCTCCTAGCTTTTGTAGCAGAAAACCCACCGCTGGTTCCATTGTACTGCCTGGGGCTTCTGGATTCAAGAGTCAGACCTTTCCAACTTCCCCCAAGTTCCTTTTCCACCACAGCAAGACCCCCACCCTGAATCCCAGTTTCCCACTTCTGCCCAGAGCCCCAGCAAAGACCCCCCCTCCTTTCTTCCTGGCGCATAGCAATATGGAGCTGCAACCTAGTTCCAAGCCGTTCCTGCCTCGCATGGGGGGAAACCCATGTTTCTTCATCATCGCCATTCCCTTCCCCCCCCCCTTTAAAGACTGGGACTTCAGCAGCGGCGGCCGTTCTTTCCCGGAGGGTGGGGCAGCCCGAGTCCCCCCTCCCCGCCTACACCGGACGACAAAGAAGAGCTGGAAGAGCCCTGGGAGGGAGGGAGGGAGGGGGGGAGGCAGCCTCGGCAGCCCCTCAGCGGCCGCCAGAACAGAGCGCCGGGGCCGAGGGAAGGCCGAGGCGGACGGTCCGGAGGTTCCGAGGTCCCCCTGCCCAAGTTCGACTCCATTCGGCTTCTCCCGAAGCCTCTGCCGGGTCCAGCGCTCGCCGCCTTCCCGGCTCCCCCCCATCAGCCGCCGCCGCCGCCGCCGCGCGAGAGTCCGAGGAGAACCACACCCCCTTTCGCTCCCAGAAAGGCTCCCAACAAAAGAAGGGCTTCGCTCAGCCTTCCCCGCCGGCTCCCCGGCAGCAGCAGCGGCCCATCGAGAAGCGCCGCGCGTCCCTCCGAGCGGGAGCTTGACGGCCACACGGGGCGGGGGGGGCGGGGGGGCTCTGCACACAATTAAAAGTAAGCGGCGGCTTTCTGGGCAGGCGGAGCGCCGGAGCCGCGCATCGCTTTCTCCCCCGCCGCCCCGCCACATCTGGGCACCGCCAGGCAGACAAAGGGAGCGCAACTTTCCGGCCTCGCCTCCAGCGGCGAAGAGGGGGACCCGCCCGGCGGGCCTGGCTCCGAAGGCCCCGCTCCGCGCCTGCCCTGCAGTGCCCAGCAGTCACCTGCGCGGAGGGCCCTTAGGGGGCCCGCTCAGCTTTGGCAGGGCGGCCTGGCCCTTCCCGCCCGCCGCCCCGGCACCAACCGAGGGAGCCCAAAGCGGGAGGGGGCGCGTCGGGGTGGAGGCGCAAAGGGCCGGCAGCGTCCACAAGACAAGTGCAGCCGCCGCCGCCGCCGGCCGGCCCGAGCACAAAGGCAGGAAGGCGGGAGCGCGGCCGAGGGGAGCGGGCGCCGCGGGACCGGGCGGGCGGCGGCCGAGGGGGAGTGGCCCTCCTCGGCCGAGGCAGCGCCGGGAAGGGGAGCGGGCGAGCGCGGGGCGGCGGAGACAATGGGCATGGCGGCGTCCCTCCCTCCCTCCCTCCCTGCCGTCCGTCCGTCCGTCCGTCCGTCCCCTCGGCGGCCCCGCTCACCTTGCCTGCCCACGATCTCGGCCACGTGCTCGGAGCTGGGCACCGGGACGCACTCGGTGGTGTTGGAGCTGCTCTTCAGCCGCAGGTCGGCTTCCTTGTAGAGCACGCAGAGCTTGCCGGCCTCGGGGGCTCCGGGCGGCGGCGGCGGCGGCGGGGGCGGCGGCGGGATGGCGGCCCCCGAGGAGCCCTTGGGGGCGGGGGGCGGCGGGGGCTGCTGCGGCTGCTGGGCCGAGGGCGGCGGGGGCGGCGGCGGCGGCGGCGGCGGGGGCGCGGGCTGCTGGGGCTGCGGCGGCGGCGGGGGCTGCGCCGGCTGGCCGCCGCTGCTGTCGTCCGCCGCCCCGCCGCCCCCCAAGGCCGAGGCGGCGGCGGCGGAGGGCGCGGCGCCGGCCGAAGGCTCCCCCAAGCCCAGCAGGCAGAGCTGGTCGAGGGCCAGCTGCAGCGCCCGGTCGTCCTCCAGCAGCGCCCTGTCCTTGCTGCTCCCCGGGAAGCAGCCCAGGTCCCCGAAGCCCCCGTTCCTTTCCATTATCCCTGACACTACCAGGCTAGGCATGGCTAACAAAGGCTGGGGAGAGAGGGGGGTGGGGGGGCGCGGCGGCGGGATGGCGATGATGGGGCTGCTCCTGCTTTCGCTGGGGCGGCTGCTGCTGCTGCTGCTGCTGCTGGTGGGCTGGGCGGGGGGGGAGGGGGAGGAGGAGGAGGAGGAGGAGGGGAACAAAGAGCCTGCGAGGAGGGAGGGGGAGGCACAAAGAGGGGGAGCGAGGCGGCCGGGAGGGAAGAGCCGGAGACCCCCGCCCACCTCCCTTCTTTCCCTGCTGGCCGAGCCCCAGCTCCCCGCTCCTTTCGCCTCTGGCGGCGCGGCGCGGCTCGCCTCCTCGCCCGGTGCTGCCTGCGCTGAAACCTGATCTTCCTGCCCAACGTGGATCCAGCCAGCCGCACAAAGCTCTCCCGCGCGTCCGCCCGCTTTCTTTCTTTCTTTCTTTCTTTCTTTCTTTCTTTCTTTCTTTCTTTCTTTCTTTCTTTCTTTCTCTCTCTCTCCTTTCCTTCCTTCCTTCCTTCCTTCCTTCGCCTTCTTTCTTTTCTTCCTTCTTTCCTTCTTCCCTTCCCTGCTCTCTGTTCTCGCTGCTCTCCCAGACCCCGCCTGGCAGCGAAGGGGGTGTGGAGATGGAGACCGGGAGAGAGGCGAGCGAGAGCGCGCAGCAGAAGCGCGGAGGGGCGGGGAGACCCGGCAGAACCGAGGAGCGCCCGACTCCGTCCGCCTTGGCCGGCCACCAGCCAGCCAGCCGGCAAGGCCCGCCGAGCCGGAGTCCGGGGCGAGGAAGGGCTCCGGCCGCGGGAGGAGCGGGCGGGCGGGCGGGGGACGCCGAGGGCTTCTTTTGTTTCCAAGTCCCTGGCTGCAGCTCGAAGCCGAGCCTGGCGAAGAGGCCCGGAGGCTGATGGGGGATGTAGTTTCCCGGGCGGCTCACACACCCCCTTTTCGCTCTCCGGGCGCGCGGTGGCGGCTGGCGGGGCCGGCAGGCGTGGGCGCCGGGGCTGCGAGCCTCTCTCCGGCAGGAGCCCCCTCCCCTCCCCGACCCACCGGGGCCATGGCACGCAGGGCGAGCCCGCCGGAGCCGCTCCGTCCTGGCAGCGCGGGGCAGGTGCAGCCCGCCGCGTCCTGGCCGTGGCGGTGCCCTGCTTGGCTCTGGGCTCGCACGGCTCGCGGAGGAAGCCCGGGAAGCCTTCGGTTGCTCCAGCCTCGCTCCGCGCTCGGGCTGGAACGCGGGGGACGAGAGAGGCGCCTCGGGACGGGTTGCCGGGGGCAGAAACCCGCCGGAGGGCCCGAAGTGAAGTGGCCGGGGGATGGCGGGGTCTCTTGGCGTCCAGAGCCCCAGGGGGAGAGAGCGCTGGCCCCTGGGAATTTGGGCTCTGCAGGCCCTCCAGCCGGGGGACCCTCTTTTGCACCCTGGAGGGGCCATAAGGCTGGCCTGAGCCTAGAAGCCCCTCGGCGGGAGCAACCCAATTTAACCTATTAACAGCTTGGAAACCTTGCCGAAGCCTCGGACAAACTTGTATAGTTATTAATGAAGGCATGGAGCATTTTTAAGGACGACTATCCTTGGACCAGAAGCAGATTGTTCAGTGAAACTGATCCTGCAGTTCAGAAAAACAATTGCAGTTGTTTTGGATGGTAGTTCCGGAAATTTGTCCTGAAATCTGTCCTTCTGTTCAACAACCACTTAAGAACAGTCCCTGCTGCATCAGGTTTTGGGGGTTGCCCTTTGTGATATTCCACATTGTGACCATTGGTTATTCTGGGTCAAAAGCGCAGCCGTTCAGGACCCAGAGATGCTAATTTTATCCCACGTCTACACCAGCAATACCGTTAAGGATCTGACTGAATCCCACTCCACATCAGGAGCTTCTACACCTGAT
This sequence comes from Arizona elegans, assembly GCA_022577455.1. NCBI lineage: Eukaryota > Metazoa > Chordata > Lepidosauria > Squamata > Colubridae > Arizona > Arizona elegans. The sequence continues at coordinate 5,636,100 of JAKOOJ010000027.1, forward strand.
CATCTGTGACTCTCTTTCTCTTCCTCTCTGTCTGTGTGTGTGTGTGAGAGAGAGAGCACCATTTACTAGCAATGCCCATTAAATTCGTGGCCTATCGTGTGTTCAGCAGCACAGAAAGCGGAAACATCAGAGACCCTTATCAAGCAGCCTTTGCTTTGTGAATGGAGAGCATTCATAAAGTAATTAGCACCGTCTAGACCCTTCCCTTCTGCCTTGCCACTCTCTGCCACCCTCATTCCTGCCACCAGGCACACATTTCCTCGTCATTTGGGGCATGAACCGGGCAGTGGCTCACCAAAGGCTGTATTAAAACTTTTGAAAGGTTTCAGGTGCCACAAAGTCTCTGTTCTACATAGTTAAGCGGCCCAGCGTCACCTGTGCATGAGTTGGGCGGGGATATATATTTGTTTAATGAATAAATAAACAGACCAACCTCCTGGGATGGATTATTGCCTAGTCTGACCCATGTTCATCCAAGGAGCTCCTGCCTTGTAGTAAACCCCATGGATCAGCAAAAGGGAGAGCAGGCTTCTTTGCATTCTGGACCGAGTGGCAAAGGTGCTCCATGATGCCACGGCACTGAGCCACCAATTTCTGTGGCAGGCTCCTTGCCCTCTCCCAGCCCCTCCAAAATCTGCCTGCCCCCCTCCCCCTGTGGCCTTGTGACTTGAAACTGGACTGCCCCTGGCGGGTCCTGTCACCGGAGGGTTCCCCGGCCATAACTTAGCATTGTAGAAATGAACCTGGGGACTAGAGAGAGCGAGAGAGCCACACCTGGGGTTTTCCTGAGTCTGATGGGGATCACCATTAGCTTCATGGAGGGTTTTCTCAACTTCATTTTTTTTTCAACTGCTGTTTTTAGGGGTTAAGCTTGTGAAAAAGGAATACACCTACTTGTAAAATATCCATGAAATAAAACGTAGTTTTAGCCCAGGCACCCTTCTCCTATTTGTGTGTGTATGCGGGCGGGGCGGGGGGGGCGGGTGCGGGGGGGATTCCCTTGGATCCCCTCCACTTCATTGGGGAAATGGGCCTTCCTGCTGGCCTCTGGATCTCCCAGACCCAGATTCATAATTTTTCTAAGGCTTCCCCTCCCCCCTCGCTCCCACTGCGGTCTGGAAGCCCCAATACTCTGGCCCAGCAGCCCCTCTGCAAGTCCAGGGCCAGAGCCCCCTTGCTATCTCCTGGCCCTCGTCTGCCTGGGGCCTGGGAGTTGGTAGCAGAGCTGGCTTCGCTCTAAACCATCTTCCTGCAACTGGAGTCCTCCAGGAATGATAGGCCTGAAATTCCAGACCAACCAGGTTGGAAAAGCGTTCTTTAGGGTAACCCTGACTTAACCATGGTGGTTTAGTCTCCAAAAGAAGTTTGATCAATTCTTCAAAAAGAAAGAAGGGGGTCAGACGGCATGGATACAAGCAGCAAAGTTTCTCAACCTCAGCAGCTTCACCTTGTGTGGAGTCCAGCTCCCAGAATTCCCCAGCCAGCATGCTTTATATGTAGAGACTTCAACTCCCATACTGGCTGAGGAATTCTGGGTCTTGAAGTCCAGACTGCTTAAAGTTGTTGAGAAACACTGACTGAAGAAATCAGATGAGGTCAACTCCAACCTGTCGCCAGCCTTTCCAAGACTCTGCCCTGGCGATTGGTGGGCTTCAAAGCTGCATGGCTTTGGACGACTTTGCGATTTGCTTTAACAAAGGGAGCCTTCCCATGCTGCTACCTTCTGCCCACCAGAAGAAGGAAGAGACAGTTGCGACCTGGGAAAGTGAGTCCCCCTCCCCTTCATTCCTAGCAGAGACCCTTCCCTCCACTCGGCTCTCACCAAGCCTGACCACTGTTTCGTGGCAGCCCAGTTCTCCACAGCAAAAGCGCGGAGGTGAGCAGAACAGGCTTGCACAGACTTGCGGCTCTCTGTGGCAGGGACCCCAGGTGCTGCTCTGGGTTGGAAGTGCTGAAGGCCACAAAGCCAGGGACCCCGGACTCAGGGCCCCTCCTCTTGCCCTTTTATCATCAGCAGGGGGGGCAGGGCGGGAGGGGGAGAAGAAAGGAAGCAGTGCTGGACTGAGTCCTCTTCCCAAATCTGGTGGGTGGGGGTGGTGAGGAATGCCTTTTCTTCTCCGAGGGAGAGCTGGGAAGGCTTTTGTTCTTGGAAGGCTCCAGCCCCACTTTGAATCAAAACAGATGTCTCTCCCACCACCGCCATCCATTACATGAGCTCATGGAGGGGAAGGGAGGGCAGGGGAGGGGAGGGAGGAGTGGGGCAAGGGGATCAGGAGGGAGGGGCAGAGGGAAGGAGGAAGAGCCCCGGGGAGATGCTCAGGAGGCTGCTGCCGGCAGGCTTCTTCCTCTGCAAGGGGTGGCTGGGGGAGGGAGGAAAAGGCAGGGGGAACCAGGCGCAGCAATTCTCTGGCACCTGCCTGGCAAGTGTCTTCCATCACCCTCGCAAGATTCCCTCGCCATGCCACCAGGGAGGGCTGGGCAGTGCCACAGCAGATCCTTGAGGCCTGCCAAGAACTCGGGGGCAGGAGAAAAAGGCTCCCTATCCCAGCACCCTTGGCACCAGCCATGCATGAAGCCAGCCATCTTAAAGATGGGCTCTGCCCTGGCACTTTTGCTGGAACAAATGTGGAACCTCTGGCCCTCGGTCGGGACTTCCCACCTCTCTGGAAAGCATTTCCCTTGCATTCCCACCTGCACTTTTGAAGTCGGCTATTCCATAGTTGGTTGTTCACAAGATGGTTCCAATGCGCGACAGGAATGGCTTGGAGGCATCACCGGGGGCGTCTTCCTGAACCAATGAGTTTCTCATTTGAGACCAGGACCCTGGGTGTTAATTTGAGAATTGCGGTCAACTGGCACATGATGAAGGGAAAGAAAGTAAAGGCAGAGATTGAAAAGAAGGCAGTCAACATTCATGCCTGACCTCGCGAAAGGAGGGAGGGATTCAGGATATTTCAGGGACTCCTTAGAAGTGGACAAGGGGAGAAGTTGACCATACAGGTAGTCTTCAACTTATAACTATTCATTTAGTGGCCAGTCGAAGTTGCAACAGCAGTGAAAAAAGTGACAGGATCATTTTTCACACTTACGACCATTGCAGCATTGCCCCATTGGGCAAGTGATCAAAATTCAGATACTTGGCAACTGGTTCATATTTATGACGGTCACAGTGTCCTGAGACCATGTGACCCCAGGTTTTGCAACCTTCTGACAAGCACAGTCAATTGGAAACCTGATTCACTTAACAATTGTGTTACTCCCTTAACAGCTGCAGTTATTCACTTAACAACTGTGGCAAGAAAGTTTGTAAAATGGGACAGAATTCACTTAACTGTCTCACTTAACAACAGAAATTTTGAGCTCAATTGTGGCCGTAACTACTTAGAGTTGGCCATGTGCAAACGGTCTCTGCTTCCAGCTGGGTTTTCAGGAGCACCTTTACCTGTTTCAATCCTTACCGATTGCCCTGCAGACTTGAACAAGTTTCTTTCTTTCCCTTCAACTCCACAGATTTTGACAGAAGGAGTTCAGTTTTGACTTGAATTTGGCAAAGTCTATTCTTGTGGCCACCGCCCACATGTCCTTGGTGGCCTCAGGCAAGCCCCCTCCTTTGGGAAATGGGAGGTGGGCAGAAGGTGGCTGAAATTCCAGACAGCCTAACACTGCCCCCCCTCCCCCACCAGTTCTTCCCTTCCCTTTCCTGCTTGCACTGAAAAGGTTTGTTTTTAATCCCAACATTATTATTTTGAGCAATTCCGAACTGTGAGCCTTCAGGACTGGTCACAATGGCTGCGTGAGCATTGGAAGTTGTGCAAGCACATCCAGCCATGGGATCTCAGCCTTTCACCATTACCTGAGCAAGACACCTCTGGCGTCCTGGAATCACAGGACACCGAGAAGCTGGGGAGGGATCGGAGAAGGGTGGGTGAAAGTCACGGCGGACTTCAAAAAGGGGTGTGTTAAAAAGGAGTGGGGCTTTAGCTGCAGGTGGTGGGCCCCACCTTTCTGGCCCACTTCCTGCAGACACCCCAAGTTGATGGGGAAAGGGTCTCAGGGCATCGTAAGCTGAAGGGGTCATGAAGTGGCCCTTCGTCAATTTTACTTCTGAAACGGGAAGACTCGTAGATATGGTACTTACCAGCAGTTAAAGCCAGAGTTCGGCAACATTTTGAGGCTAAAATGAAGAAAACGGTCATAATATAAAATAGATGATAAATCAAGAGACAATAAACAAGCTAAGAAGGAAGCAAAAAGACTAGAACGCAGCCCCTCAGCAGGGTCTATGATAAGTCGCCACAGGACAAGAGTTACATTAATATCGAAGAAATGGTGGGATAGAATCATTAAAGAAAGGATGCCAAAGGAGGGACAAATGAAATGTGAATGACAAAAATTAAAATATTTTAAAAATTATTTTAAATAATTACATTGAATTATTGAGTTGTCCGACAGAGTGTTGTCCCGTGGCGCGTTTGCTGTGGCAAGTTGTGCCATTCTACCTCCAGCAGGCAATGCCCAGAGAAGCTGGGATTCAGGCCAGACAAACATCAAGAAAAAAAAGAATGCCCTAATCAAGGAATTATCAAGGAGAAAACATTCCCACCAACACTGGCAGGGCTACTGTAGGTAAACAGGGAGGAAAACCCACACCCAGGAGCATGGATGATGTTACCTAGTTGGGTAATGAAATGTCTGCAACTACCAAGTTCAGAGAGCACCAAGGGCCTCATAGTTGAGAGCCACAGAGATTCTCCTCTATTCCAAAATCACGACAAGTAAAGTCTTGTGTTGGTTTTCTAGTTCTGGCTCAAGAGTAGTTTTCTATTCTTGCTGGTGCACGTTGGACCAAGCGGTCAGCCTGCTGCAAATTGATCCAGGGTAGGTTTAGGGACAAGGGTTGCCCTTCCCCTATTGGCTGGCCAAGGCTACTGTGCCACTTCCCATCTGATCTGGGCCCACTGAGTTTCCGGGTTCTCCGTCTACGGGCAACAGCAGAGTCAGGCTAGTCCTGGGCCAGAGAGCCAGCTTTGCCCCTTAGCTTGCTACCCTGGGAAGGAGGAGAAGTACCAAATAGGACCCACTTCCCCAAGACCCAGAGCAGGGTATGGCCTCCTCCTCTTCCCCCTCCCATCACAGAGCATCTCTCTCATTTGCCTCCTGCCAGTGGGAAGGCTACAGGTGTGTTCCTGCAGGACTGGCTGTAAAGCTGCCATGCTGGGCTGCCTGGCCTGCTCCCCTGTTCAGCCAGGTCTGCTGGACTGCCAAAGGAAGACGACCCATCTCTCACCTTCCCCAGAATGCCCTGGAGTTTGGAGTAATGCTCAGCTGCAGCTGGCGGAGCATTGTGGGAAGTTTAAAACCCCAGCTCTCTAATTCTCTAATCCCAATGGAGCCAGGCAGGAAGAGGAGTTCAGCAGGGAAGCAGTGGCCAGGGCTGGGGGTGGCGGTGCTCAGGGCAACAAGAAGAGCAGCATCGGGTGGGGTGGGGTGGAGTGGGGGCATCGTGCTCGTGAAGAGCCAGGAGGACCGGGCACAGAGAGCCCAGATGCAAAGGACTCAGGCGCCAGGCCTGGCTTTTGGGGCACTCCTGGTGCCAGGGAGAACCCATCTCTCTCCCCACTCAGGGATGCTGAGGGGCTGGTGGGGGCCCAGGGGAAGGAGCAGGAGCCTCAGAAAGGGAAGGGGAAGGGGAGGGGCTGGAGGCTAGAGAAGGGCTCCTGCCATCCTGGCACTTACGATCATGTTTTTGGCATTAGAAGTAAATGAGCTGATTCCTTCCTGACCTCACCTGAGGACCTCAGGAGCCCTTTGCATACTCACAGACAGACCCTACCCTCCTGGGAGTCTGGCGCAAAGACAGCTTATTAAGAGACCAACATCAGGGTGCCCCCGGAGGGTTGCATGGTGCCAGGGGTGGAACCAGGCAAAGAAAACAAAGTGTAAACACCAGACAGGCTCCATGCACGTTGAAAGGAAAACGGATAGAACTCCACTGATACTGTAAAATCACCAGAATCGAGAAACAGGGTCTTGCTAGAAAGGTGCCCAAGATTCTGTAGTAATGAGCATTGTGAAATTGACGATGAAATAGATGGGAATTTTCTAATACAAATAGTGAAAAGGGAGGGAGAGAGGGAGGGAGGGCCAAAGGGTAGCCAGAGTCCTCTCCCACTCCAAAGGGATGGTGGCAGAGGGCTGAATGCATCTGAATGAAGAAGCCATCTTTGGACCTATGCATGCTTGCAAATAGAAACCAGATGAAAGCTGTCTCCTGGGCAGGGGCTGGCCTATTTGATCTCCCACTCTTACATTTTGTGATTTTGGTGATTCTTCCTTCTGAAATGTGTAAATGCAGAGTATGCCTCACTATAGGGCCCCTTTGCATTGGGGAGCAGGCAGGGCTTTGGAGCCTGCAAGGATGCTCACGCAGTTTCCGTCTGCAATTCCTCAAGGCAGCAGCTTCTCTGGACCTGACTTTGAACACGGCTGCTTTGAAGAGCCGCGGAGGGGGACCACCTGAGCCTCCCTGGAGCCCCCAGCATCAGGCACTTCCCTGACCTGTCCTGCAGACCCTGCAGATCCTGAGCTCAATTGTTGGGTTTTGAAAATCGGCTCTCCCACATGGCTCAGTCTGGAAAGGAAACACCAACATAGAAGGAAAACCTCAGTTTGCCCAAGCTGGGATTTGCACATCAACTTCCAGTGTGATCCCGGCTGGTTTTGTTGTTCACCAAATCTAGTTTGCAATATGGTGCTGCTTCAGATGTTGATGTAGAGCAGCTCGCGGGCCAGATGAGTCACGCACAGGCCACGCCCACCCCAGCTCTGGAAACGTCTTCACGTGACGGCACCGTGGCGCAGCAACTTCAACACCCATGATGTAGAGGTTTGTATCTGATTTGTTGCCCAAGGAATTGAAGGCAGCTGCAACGAATAGCTAACACAGGTAGTCCTTGACTTACAACAATTCATTTAGTGACAGTTCAAAGTTACAACAGCATTGAAAAAAAGTGACTTATGACCATTTTTTCACACTTATGACTGCTGCAGTATCCCCATGGTCACATGATCAAAATTCAGATGCTTGGCAACTGACTCATATTTATGACGATTGTAGTATCCCGGGGTCATGTGATCTCCTTTTGTGATTTTCTGACAAGCAGAGTAACAGGAAAGCCAGATTCACTTAACAACCATGTTATTAACTTAATAACTGCAGTGATTCACTTAACAACGGTGATAAGAAAGGGCATTAATGGGGCAAAATTCACAACTAATGTTTCACTTAGTAACAGAAAGTTTGGGTTCACTTGTGGTTGTAAGTTGAGGGCTGCCTGTAAAAGGAAGGCTAAAACTTAAAAAATATAAAACACAAACAGCAGGAAAAAAATCACCAGCAGCATAAATATGGCTTAAAATGTTTTTAAGAGACTTATTGACTGAGACAACAAGGAGAATTTTGCACAGAAAGTTTTCTCTAGAGAGATTGTCTTCCAGCTTCTGAAAGGTAGTTAGTGGTAGCGTTCACACAACCTGTTTGATCTTTGTTTTGCTTAACCAAGGGAATAAACCACAGTTGGGTGTGCTGATAGAACATATAAACTATAAACCAGGATTTGCAGATTGTTGGCGCAGCTGCACCAAACAAACCGCCATTTGTCTTTGCGTGTTGTGTGAATACAGTCACTGAGCAAATAAAACGGACTTTCTTTGAAAGGAGACCAAAGTCCTTCCTTTTCCTAAGCAAATTAATCTTTATGAAAATTTGCTGTAATTCAGCAAATAACAATTTAGCATTAAATCTGAACTGCCTCTCTAGGATTTGTACGTTGCACTGATCAACGTATTGCTCAACTGAAATGAAGAAGCCACATGGAGTACACATTGCGTTATGAAATTTATGCATTGAGGCAATGTATAAATTTCATAAATGTGGATTGAGCAATATATATGTATATATGTGTGTGTATGTGTATGTTTATGTGTATGATATATACATATATATATCAGTGGTGGGTTGCCCCCGGTTCAGACCGGTTCTATAGAACCGGTAGTAAAACTGGTGGGAGGCTCCGCCCACTGACCCCAACGTCATCAGGCCATCTTCTGCATGTGCAGAAGAGCACACAAGCATGGCCCCATTGTAAACTGGTAGTAAAGGTAAGTAGAACCCACTCCTGATATATACATACACATATATACATACACACACATATATCAGTGGTGGGTTTCAAATTTTTTTACTACCAGTTCTGTGGGTGTGGCTTGGTAGGCGTGGCAGGGGAAGGATACAGTAAAATCACCATTCCCTCCCCAATCCAGGGGAAGGTTACTGCAAAATCCCCATTTCCTCCCAATCAGCTGGGACTTGGGAGACAGAGAATAGATGGGGGTGGGGCCAGTCAGAATTTTTACTACTGGTTCTCCGAACTACTCAAAATTTCTGCTACCATATGTGTGTGTGTGTGTGTGTGTGTGTGTGTGTAACTATGTTCCTCTTGGCTTCTAAGTGCTCACTAAGAAAGGATTTTTTGAAATGACCATCAGAGCATTAGTATTTCCTATATTATGATTAACACGCTCTGATACTAAGGAGTTCTACTCCCCCTTCCCACCTGAAAAGAAATCTGTTCCAAATGTTCCAAACACAAGCAGAGGAGAGGAGTTTCAGTTTCACTTTTACTTTCACAGCAGCAAGCAGGGGATAGGGGAGGCTTCCGTGGAGCAAGCCTGAGGAAGAGAAGGGGATAGGATCAGTGGTGTGTTCCTCCTGGTTCCGCCTGGTTCCGCCGAGCCAGTAGCAGTGACGATATGATGTCACCGAACCAGTTCTGCCCCCCCCAGCCCGTGTTATTCTTACCTTTTATTTGGCCCCACCCCCAATATATTGCTGCCTCCTGAGTCACAGCTGATGGCTAGAGGGAAAAAAACTGTTTAAACTCTTGCGGGGGGGGGGGGGGGGGGCTTCAAAGAGCCGCCCTACAGCTGATCAGTGTTAAAAGAAAACAAATGGGTAGACCGGTGCCTGCAAAAATACATGAGTAGATCAGTGCCTGCAAAAATAAATGGGTAGATCGGTACAGCTCTGCAAGCAGTTAAAAGCCTGGTAGACCAGTACCTCTGCTAAATCCTAAATAATTGTCACATGACCACCAAGCCACGCCCACAGAACCGGTAGTAAAAAAAATGTAGAACCCACCCCTGGATAGGATAGGATAGGATAGGCTTCTGTGGGGCAAGGCTGAGGGAGAGAAAGGGAGAGGAGAGGCTGATCGTAACTACTATTTTCAAGCTGTGTCGATTTATCAAGCCAGATCACATAGTTTTGTAGCGAAGCATGGGTATCCAGCTAGTGTGTGTGTGTGTGTGTGTGTGTGTGTGTGTGTATGTAGGTCTTTGGTTATTCGGGTTTTCTCCCGCGTAAATTTGGAGGTGTCTTGGCAATGTTTCGACGAAGTCTCATTTGTCATCTTCAGGCTGGTGTTCTCGGCTTCGTGCTTCTAGGAGCAATGTGTGTGATCGCAGCTGTTTCTTCCTTTTAACTGCCAGTGGGGGTGTGAACTGATTGGGTGGGAGCTTGGCTGTGTTCTGATTGGGTGGAGGTGTGTTCTGATTGGTTGGGGGTTTGGCTGTGCTCTGATTGGATGGGGGGTTGGCTGTGCTCTGATTGGAAGGGGGTTTGGCTGTGCTCTGATTGGATGGGGGGTTGGCTGTGCTCTGATTGGCTGGGTGTGTGTTTCCAAATGGCTGGCAGGCTGGAAACCCACCCTTATTGACAAACGAGTCCCTAACACAAAGAATGACACCACACCCACACTCACGAGAGCCACACAGGATGTAACCACCACACATCCACGCAGAAAGCAGACTCAAACCCACACTGATGATCAAGCACGACCACGGACCAGAAGCCAGACCACAGCTGCATCATTAGCCACTTTAAACCCCTCCAATCCATACATGAAACAGACTGACACCCAACATGAAGAGATGGCACGACCACGAACACAAAGCCAAACAACAGCAACACAGCTCACCAGGTCAAATCCCCGTTACTCAGACTAACCCGAGCACAACCAAGTCCCCACCTAAACAGAACACACACCCATCCAATCAGAGCACAGCCAACCCCTCATCCAATCAGAGCACAGCCAAACCCCCAACCAATCAGAACACACTCCACCCAATCAGAACACAGCCAAGCTCCCACCCAATCAGTTCACACCCCCACTGGCAGTTAAAAGGAAGAAACAGCTGCGATCACACACATTGCTCCTAGAAGCACGAAGCCGAGAACACCAGCCTGAAGATGACGAATGAGACTTCGTCGAAACGTTGCCAAGACACCTCCAATTTTACGCGGGAGAAAACCCGAATAACCAAAGACCCATACAAACACCTGCGAAAATCTCAGAAAACATACACACATACACACACACACACACTAGCTGGATACCCGTGCTTCGCTACAAAACTAATATATATATTAGGGGCCGGATTCCCTCATCTGTTGGATTTGGTCTACTATTGTAAAATGGAGGAGTTGGAGTTGATCCAGCCAACATCCTGAACAAATAGGCTAGCTGGCCATGAGAGGAATCAATCAATCAATCAATCAATTAATGATATTTATTCAGTCAATGACCAGCAAAATTTAATACAAGCCAAACAAAAATAAATAAATAAATACAATGAAATTTTTACAACTAGTAGAATAAATCTTGGAATATAATATTCATTCCTCTTACTGTATTAATACATTTATGTACGTGTATTAATTAATACAGTTATTTACCCAGGTGATAAATGTAAAATATTAATAGGTATAAAATAAAAATAAAAACTATATATCACCCAGAGTTAACAGTTAAGATATATCAAATCAAGTAGTGTTTTAAAACAAAGGTATACATGTCTTTGACCAATTCTATCTTACTTTCATTGCCGCAACAGAAAATGTAACTTCTGCACAAAGACCCAGAGAAAGTTCGTGTAGAATTTAGCTGGACTCTTCAATAATTTATTTGTTAGGGGTACAATGTAGATTCACGAAATGTCTTTGTAAAATTGACGATGTGGTAATGCATGTGAGACAATTTCAACCATCCAGAGCAGGGAGGGAGGGCTTTAATTTTTCCAAGGGGCCACATGAGAACCTGGGACGGATGGGAAGAGCTGCACCAATAGGGCCGTGAAGGTGCAGAGGCATGCATGCATCAATTGCCAAAAAAAAAAAAAAAAAAAAAGGCAATTGGCTTCAGAATGGAAGCAATGCAATTGTATTGTGTGCCTGGCATACAGTTATTTACATTGGTTTTCTAATTTCTGATTGACCTCAAGTGGGTGGGACAGGGACAGTCAGAGGGTTGGATGTGGCCCAGAGGCTGAAAAATGTCCAGGTCTGATCCAGAGGAAAGTTGCCCCTCTCAGTCTTTGGGTGCTAGGTGGCAAATAAAGGCCTGTCCCACTCACATTAGGCATGATGGTGGTGGTCTCATCCAAGCTGGGCATGGCTGCTTGCTTGGAAAATCCAGGTGCTCTCCAAGATGTTCTCTCAAAGAGATGTTGCCCTCCTTTGGAGTCCTAGAACTGGCCTTTTTGTTGTTAGTTGCAAAGTCATCGCAACCCCATGGACAATGTTCCTCCAGGCCTTCCTGTCCTCTGCCATCCTCTGGAGTCCATTTAAGCTCATGCCGACTGCTTCAGTGACTCCATCCAGCCTCCTCGTTCTCTGTCGTCCCCTTCTTCTTTTGCCCTCCATCATTCCCAGCATTAGCCTCTTCTCCAGGGAGTCCTTCCTTCCCATTAGGTAGCCAAAGTATTTGAGTTTCCTCTTCAGGTTCTGGCCTTCTAAAGATCAGTCAGGATTGATCTCCTCTAGGACTGACCAGTTTGATCGCCTTGCAATCCAAGGGACTCGCAGGAGTTTTCTCCAGCACCAGAGTTCAAAGGCCTCCATTCTTTGGCGCTCAGCCTTCCTTATGGTCCAACTTTCACAGCCATCCATTGCAACTGGGATAACCAAAGCCTTGGCTATATGCACTTTCCCCATCTATTTGCCAGTAATTGAGAGGGCCGGACACCATGATCTTAGTTTTCTTAATGTTGAGTTTCAAGCCAACTTTTACAGTCTCCTTCTTCATCTATCTTTGACTGATAGAAAGTAGCAAAATCCTGAAACATCTCAGAAAAAAAAGTTTGGATTATCTTGCTTGAAGGTGTAACAATTAATTAATTAATTTACTTTTGCAATCAATATACAGTGTACCAAAATGAATATCCCACTCACCTAAAGATAAAATTCACTATATCCATCGAGTGTTTTAATAGTACTACAAGTACTGTTACTTGTAGTAACAGTATAGAATAGTGCAAACAGTGCAGAAAAACAGAAAATAAGGACTAGGGGGGACATGATAGCAGCCTTCCAGCATTTGAGGGGCCGCCACAGAGAGGAGGGGGTCAAGTGATTCTCCAAAGCATCAGAAGGCAGGACAAGAAACAACGGCTGGAAACTAACCAAGGAGAGAAGCAGCCTGGAATTAAGGAGAAACTTCCTAACAGTGCGAGAACAATTTATCAGTGGAACAGGTTGCCACCAGAAGTTGTGGGTGCTCCATCACTGGAGGCTGTCAAAAAAAACCCCATTTGTCTGAAATGATAGAGGGTCTCCTGCTTGTGCAGGGGGTTCGACTAGAAGACCTCCAAGGTCCCTTCCAACACTGGCATCCTGTTATTCTGTTTTCGCTACTCTCAACAATGTTTGTATATTTTATTTTCTTCATCTTCAATGCATTTTTCTGAACAAAGCTAACTCAATTTTATTTTTTATATATTAAATTTATTTGCTGCCCATCTTGCCATGAGGAGTCTGAATTTTGATTTCCAGATTGATTATTTTACCTATTCCTGTAAATAATAAACCCCGGACATTTCTGATTCTTGGGCATGGCTCTCACAGATGGCCTTTCTTAATGTGGCCATTCAGGCAGAGCATATTCTTATTTTTATATATATATCACTTTCACTAGAGTGATGTACCACACAGATGTTATTTCAGTGTAATTTCCTTGAATTTAGGCAGAGGATGAGAATATTGATTTGGATCCACAAATCCAAAAAGTAATTGGTTTGGTTTTAATGTTACATGAATCAAGCGATTGAGATTGGAAACCATGATTTATGGCTTAACACGTTATGACAGTTCAGCTAATCTTGGTTTATTTAGTAAACCATGGTTAATCTAACAATGTCACCATGATGTTCACCTGACATAAAATAACTTGCACACCCCTGCCTCTCCTTTTTTACAGACCAAGCCCAGGAGCGAGGCAGAGTTTGTCTAGATGTTTGATAAACACACACCCCATTTCAGAAAGGAACAGTTGGTTTATTTGAAAATAAATCTGGCACCCCTCAAGTGATTCAGATCACCCATCGCTCGCATGATGGGGAGAACCAAACAGCTCTGCCTGGGATGGCCGTGGGGAGACTCAAGGCAGAGTTTGCAAGGAGCTGGGGCCGGGCTCTTGGGGGGCAGGGAAGAGAGAGACCTTCACAAGCCCCAGCCCCCCCATCACCCGGAACAATCACAGTGGGGGGGAAGGGAATTTGGCAAAACGGGGTGCCCTCTTCTTCCTGCTCTCTCTCTCTTTATGCCAGTTCTGTGAAAACATTTCAGGCTGACTTGTGGGCAGAAAGCCAACAGCCGACTCTTTCCACTCCCCACTAAAACCCGTCAACTGTAGCTTGGAGTGAAAGGCAACTCAGGCTTCCAGCTTGTTATCTCTTCGAGCAGATGTAGGCCTGCTAGACTCGGCTGAACCATAACTCCCAGCATGCAATGCTGCTGATCAGGAATCCTGGGGGATGTCAGGTAGTCCTGCTACATCCTACAACATGGTTTTATTGCAGTGTGTGTGTGTGTGTGTTTTAACGTTGGCAGGTTCCCAAAGTTGCTGGGAGTTGGGCCGTGTGCAGGTTTGATCAATAACCCATAAATAAATCCAGAGTGCCACAGGTTTCCCGCCCCCTGGGAAGAGGGAGAACTCCTGGTAAGCCTGGCGGAAGCTCTTTACTCCTTGTTGCTAGGAGTTCCGCCGGCTGAAATCCAATCAAACTTGTGTCTGCCACAAAAACAGGGAGCAGCTTTGTCTGAAAGAGGCAGGACAGAGGGGATTCTGGTGTGCTTCTTCTTCCTCGGAGGGAGGAAATTGAACTGAGAGAGGATATTTCTGAGTGTATAAATGTCACAGTGGCTAGGATGTTGAATGGAGTGTGAATCTCCGGCAGCTTCTTCACCAGCTGGATGGCTTCTGCTGGGGGCACAATCCTGCCCTCCTTTTCTCTCCCTGCCTCAGGCAGAGCCGGAGCTTTCCCGGGGGGGGGGGGAAGGGGGACACACTCTGAGAGCTGCTTTGTGCGGGACCCGACTCTGAATGGGGATTACCCCATGGAAACAGAGTGCCGTCTGGCCTCCTTGGGGACAGCGCCAGGGTGGCTCAGACTCCCAGCCACGTGGCAAGAGTGACATTCAACACCAGGCCCAGGTGGCCGGGAAGGCAGCCGCCAGGGCGATGCCAGCTGGAGTCACAGAGCAGCCCTTGGAAACAAAGAGTGGGCAACTGGCACACAGGGGCCCAAATCGGGCATGCTGGTTATTGCATGCTTTGGTGGAGCCCGTCCTGCTCTGGAGGGCAGGCAAGGGGGCTAACCAGCAGGGTTTGGGGAACCACAAAGCAGAGGGAAATCCACAGGAATTAAACGTAAAAGAGACATCCGTAGCTCTGGATGGTGACTGTGTTTGCATCACTCCATTGTCTAGGGCTGGGGAGTCCAAGCTGGGTAACGTTAAGATCTGTGGACTTCAACTCAGAATTCTGGGAGTTGTAGTCTACAAGTCTAAAAGTTGTCAAGGCTGGACACCCCTGCCCTAGGGTGTGATCAGTTTTTTGTTTCAGGACATTGTGCCAACTCAGAAAATGAGGTTGAGAAAACAATGGTTACTTTAATGCTGAATAAGCATCTTGTGTGAATTCAGCCGCCCTGGACCTGTTGCCTAAGAGAAAGCCACCAAGGTCCCAAGGAAGGGAGTCCTGCAGAAAACCCTCTTTGGGGGCTCTCTGCCCACACCCTGTGAACAACACCATCGCAATACTCATGATGCCACATCAGCCCCTGAGCTTGGCAGGCGGAAGGAGGCTGTCCCGGTTGTGGCACTAAATGGGCAAAGGAGCCGGGGGTCTGTCCTCAGCTCATCGATGGCTGAGTTGCGGACATGTGAACTGTTGGCACCTCTCTTTTGGGCCCCAGTGGTCCTATGGGACCTTCTTGGCATTTCTGAGTGTTTTAATGGGCCCTAAGACTGGCAGACAAATAGCCCAGAAACTCCTAAAGCTGCTTCCCAGACAAGGAAGCCCGCGCTGGAGGGGAGTGGGCTGGGGGCCACACCACCTTGACTGAGCTCCAGGGTGGTGGGCCAGATGCCGAGAGAAGGCGCTAGGCAGGGTGCCACCTCAGCCCACCTGCCCCAGGTCTCCCAGCCTCTGGCACGCTTGGCATTTAGTAGCCCAGGATGACCCAGGTGCAAAGGGCAGTTAAGACCAGGCTCCCCATTCATTTGAAATAGAAATGAATGTAGGCTTCTTCTCCGGGCCTTTCATTGTTTGTCCTTCTGTCAGCCTTCCAGGGTAGACCAAACGGGAAACACAACCTGTTGTGATGAGCCAATTATATATCAACAGAATCCTGCAAGTGCACACCTCCCACTTTCTCTGGCCTCTGAGCAGCCTTAAGGAAGGTCCTCCCAAGCTTCTTTCTACCTCCATTGTGCACCAAGGGCTGTGCAGTCTCTTCTCGGACTGTTCTTTAGGGAACGCCTCCTTACCTCTTCTCTCAAAGTCTTTCTCAGACACCATTACATCTTCTGCACAATAACAACTACAGGTAGTCCTTGACTTACAACTGTTTGTTTAGTGACGGTTCAAAGTTACAACGGTACTGAAAAAGTGACTTATGACAGTTTTTCACACTTATGACCGATGCTGCATCCTTATGGTCACGTGATCAAAATTCAGATGCTTAGCAACTGATAAGTATGACACTTGCAGTGTCCTGGGTTCACGTGATCCCCTTTTGTGACCTTCTAACAAGCAGAGCGAACGGGGAACCCATACTCACTTAGCAACCGTGTTACTAATTTAACAATTGCAGTGATTCACTTAACAACTGTAGTAAGAAAGGTAGTAAAATGAGGCAAAACTCTATTAACAAATACCTCAACAATAGAAATTTTGGGCTCAATTATGGTCGGAAGGCAAGGACTACCCGTATAACTTGGTAGCACCATCTGGAGGGGCTCTGAGTCCTCACCCTAGGCTTCCAGAGTCACCACCAAAGGGCTCCCGTGGGGCTCAGAGCAGGGCCTGGAAGCTGCTCCCTGGATTCTGCTGAAGCCCCAGACATGCCAAAAGGCCTGGAAAAGCCACCCTTGAGCTGGAAAACACCCCTGCAGAGTCTCACCATCCAGCTCCCCCCCTCTGGGGGCTCAGCCTTCATGCAGAAACCGAAGCCCCCAGGCGATCCTCAAAAAAGAAAGAGGGCTTCACAGGGATCTTGGAATCAGGTGAATAGAAAGTTGGTGAATGAACGGATCAATAAGTAAAATTATAACAGGAAGCCAATTAATGTTAAAACCCATGAGAAAACCCATCAATCAAATTATTTTATTCATTTAAGAAAATTTATAGGGCAGCCCAACTCACTCTCAGTTACTCTGGGTGGCTTTCAAAGATTAAAAGAGCAATATAAAAAAATAAAAAGCGATGACACCCCACCCACCCCACCCTCCTGGGAACAACAATCACTCAACCCATCAGCCACCTGATAGTCTCCCCTCGCTCCCACTCTGGGTTCCCCAGGGCCCTTGGCAAAACCAGACCTGCGGGGCCTTGCGAAGGAGTGTTGGCGTGGGGGAATTACGCTAAGCTGCCACTTTGAAAACTTTTTGAAGGAAGCTAAAGTCATTCAGGGCTGCACAAGGTGGGTCACAGGCAGGATAGAAAGTTATTCAGTACATGAAGAGTAAGCCTGTTAACTGCATTTAATCGGTCAGTCAATTAATTCAACCACTCTCCTTTGTATTACTTAGAGATAACTTTGGCTCTTGCTCAAAGTCCCTCATCCAGACTGAGGGGTTCATGCAACTCACCCAAATCACATTCAGTCTGACGGGAGATCATTTGATTTGTGGGGCGGAGGCACCAGGATGGCCTGGAAAGCACATTTCACCACTAGATGGCAGCCTCACTCTCTTTTGCACTTGGAGGTTTGCATATTATTTGCATATGCTAATAAGGAGACTGGAATCGATCAGCATGTAGGGAAATTAACCCGAGTGAGTGATTAAAAGAGCAATCAAGGGGGGCTGGAAGCCGCAGATTCTACCTTGTAATGAAATGTGTTTGTCTGATAAAGAGCCACAGAGGAGAGACCTTGTCCAGATGGGCTCTGGCTCTGACTGTCTGGGGTGGGGGTCTCCCAGGGGACCACACTTGGAGGGGGATGGGGCAGGGCTCTCAAAGCAGCTGGGAGGTCTTGTCTGAAAGCTCACCCTGGCCCAGTCTCTTTGTTCCAGAAATTACTGCAGAAATAAGGATGGCTCACCTCACAGGGTTGTTGTGAAGGACTGTCAAACTTGACTTCATGGATGTCTGACTTCCGTGGCACCCTTGAGAAGGCAGGGGATGGAGTCTTAGTAAAACCCAGTGCAAATGAGAGAAACAGAATTCTCATCCTGAAAAATAGCCATCAATTCAAGGAATTCTCTGCAGCTGGATTTCTCCAACCCTTTTTTCCGAAGCCGCCTCCCCCCAAAGTTGGCCCAGCGACCCTTGTCTGGCCTGAGGGCTTTGAGTCCCGATGGAGGGGTGGAAAAGGGAGACACTTCAGACATTCCTGGTTTGCATGAGAACCACCGTAAGCTGGGACTTCCACAGGAAGGGTGAGAAATAGAGCTAAGCTGTGTTGGCATAACGTATCTAGCTTTGATGAATTGAACCTGGTTAGTTTTTTAGTTTGCATGAGTCACCGCATCTTATAAACAATCATGGGGTGGGGGGGGAGGAGGGGGTTGGTTGACAGAAATCATTAGGTTACTAGCTGGTCCAGACTCATCAAGGGGGACTCAAGGGCTGGAAGCAGCATTTCTCAAGCTCAGCAATTTTAAGATGTGTGGACTTCAATTTCCAGAATTTGCCAATCAGCATCTCCCCTCCCCTCCCCTCCTGAAACCTTCTAGGACAGGGGTGTGAAACTCAAGGCCCGTGGGCCAGATCTGGAAACAATGAAGGATCGGCCCACGGTGCCTCTGCCAGTGAAAACAGCCCAGGAGAGCCGCATGCAGCCCCCTGGGCTCCGTTTTCAGCTGCGACGGCCTCCTGCAACCATCTGCCAGTGAAAACAGGCTCCATTTTCGCTGGCAGAGGGCTGCAGGAGGCCGTCGCAGGCGAAAATGGGGCCCGGGGGGGGGCTATGCGTGGCCCCCCCAGCTCTGTTTTCATTGGCAGAGGGCTAGCAAAAAAACTAAAAGTAAAACAAAACAAAAGGAGAAATGTTTCCCCTTTTGCATTTGAGCATCCAAGAAGGGACAGGAAAGGAGAAAGGGAAAGAGGAAAGACAAAGGAAAATAAGGAAAGATAGAAAGAGAGCAAGGGAGGAAAAATAAGGAAAGAGGGGAAGGAAGAAGAGAGGAGTATGAAGAGGGAAGAAAAAGGAAGGAAGGAAGTGTTGGAAGAAATGTCCATCTGGGTTCAATTCCAAGTGGGGAGAAAGACATGGGGAACACGGAGACTGTTTGGAAGGATGGTTTTAATGGTAAACAGGACCACATGCTTTGAGGTCTTGGGCAAAAAAAAGGCACATGGGTGAGAGAGAGAGAGAGATTTACACCCTCTTTTGGGCTTTGAACTTGGTTCCTGTTCCTGTGAAGAAATGTATTCTGATTGGTTGTCAGACTCCCATGGGGCCATGCAGGGGTAACTTTGTAGGTTGTCTTGAGATCCAGGCTTGGTTGAATCTTGCCGGGTGATGTAATGAAAGGGCTTTGGGCAATTCCTATTATGGCTTATGCAATGGTGAAATCCAATTTTTTTTTACTACCAGTTCTGTGGGTGTGGCTTGGTGGGCGTGGCAGGGGAAAGATACTGCAAAATCTCCATTCCCTCCCCACTCTGGGGCCAGCCAGAGGTGGTATTTGCCGGTTCTCCGAACTACTCAAAATTTCCGCTACCGGTTCTCCAGAACCTGTCAGAACCTGCTGGATTTCACCCCTGGCTTAATGGCTTTGTCCTGGTTTGGATCTTGAGTGAGGGCTAATCCTATCATGTCCTGAGGGTGAAGGTCTTTTGTTCTGTAGATAAGACAGTCCAGCCATTTGTCTTGTAGATAGGTTGGCACCAGCCTTTCTGGGGTTATTAACAAAGATCCAAGAGCATGTTTCTCCTTTCTCATCCAGGGACGTATAATATTCTGCCTTTTTAATATTTTCTAGAATATTTCATTCTTCTATGAGAAAGGTGGGTGCTAACTTTCTACAGGAGGAAGGAAGGAAGGAAGGAAGGAAGGAAGGAAGGAAGGAAGGAAGGAAGGAAGGGAAAGTTGGGAGGGAGGGAGGATCCCCCAGCCCCGCCCGGGCCACCACAGGTGCCCCCAACACAAGTGACATGGCCATGACCCCCCAGACTCCCCCGAGGTCAAACACAATCCTGATGCAGCCCTCAATTAAATGGAGTTTGAGACCTCTGTTCTAGAACAAGCTCATCCAGTTTCCCAGCCACACAGCAGGTCACTGAGGGAGCCTGTTACAAGAGTTTGTACAACCTAGAGATTTGGGGGGGGGGGGTAGACTTTAAATCAGCTCCAAAAGGGAGGAAGCTTTCCCCCCTTCAGAAGCCTCCTCAAGTTCATATCCCAAAGCAGGGGCATTTGGGGGAGGGGGAGGTTAAAAAGCTCAAGATGGCCAGGCAGGACCTGAATGCCATCTTGGCATTTTAACCTCCCCCTGGGATGTCCTGTCCTGATGGGTTTTCCCAGTTGTGGGAGGGTGGGTGCCGTTTGGACAGGTCTCCAGCAACTCAAAGGGGGTGGGGGTGGGTGGGGGTTCCCCTTTGGACAAGGGCTGGCCGAGCTGCCTTCCCCAGCGCATGAGGCTGCCGATGCTGCCACGGGGGGGGGGGGGGGGAGCATGTGATGCGCTTGTCAGACCGCAGAGGCTTTGGGGTTTCCCTGATGTCACTAAGGAAACCACCTCAAAGAGCCGCCTCAGCTGGCAGGGAGGGGAAAGGGAGGCTCTGTGGGAGTGTCGGCATGGTCTTTATTTTTAACCCTGTGCTGATCCACGGAAATTGAACAGGAGGAGATCCCCTTTGCAGACACTGGACCACCAAGCCGCCCCTGGGACCACGCCTCCCCATGCCCCATTTTTGCTAGCAGAGGCACTGTGGGCTGGTCGTTTGCTATTTCCAGGCTGGTCCTTCGGGCCAGATCTAAGCACCCCGCGGCCCACATTCGGCCCACGGGCCTTGAGTTTGACACCCCTGTTCTAGTCCAACCCTTTGCTCAAGCCAGGAGATACCATTCTGCTCAAATGGTTGTCCAGTCTATTCTTGAAAACCTCCAGTGATGGAACCCCCACAACTCTGGGAGGCAAACTTTAGGAAGAGGTCCCTCTCCCAAGTTGGATCTGCTTTGCCAGATTTTTCCCCAGGTCCAGGCTGAAGATTGCCGGCCCTCAGGAACACCTCCTGCCATGCAGAAGTCAGGCAAAAGAGAGCCAGGATGCTTGAGTGCCCTGCGCTGGGAAAAATGGCATTTGTGCCTAAATGAGACCCCACCTCATGCCCAGTGGGGAACATGGCTCTCAAGGAGACACTTCAAACATGCAGAGAGGACTTGATTGGCATTTGCTGCTGACCGGAGCATCCCACTCGATGGGATATTTATGTAGGACTTTGTGGTTCTCCATCTTATTCTCAAGGGATTCCCTGGCTGACCCACTCTCAGGCCAAACCATGAGGCCAAAACTGCCCCGATGGTCCAAAACTAGGGAGAAATGGTGGGTTGCCTCTTGATGAGGGAAAAAAAAAAAGAAACAAGGAAACCCCATTCCTAAAAGCAGGAAAAGGCAAGACCAGAGGCCAAAAGGCCTCTTCTTCCTTGAAAGAATGAACAATTAACCAGTGGAACAGCTTGCCACCAGAAATTGTGGCTGCTCCATCACTGGAGGATTTTAGGAAGAGACTGGGCAGCCATTTGACTGAAATGGTATAGTGTCTCCTGCTTGAGCAGGGGGTTGGACCAGAAGACCTCCAAGGTCCCTTCCAGCTCTATTCTATTCTAAAGAAGATTCTGTGCCTGGACTGAACCATAGCTTTTTTTGCTGGAAGGAGATTCGATCAGCTGGACTTGCTCCAACCATTTGTTTTAAACCTTTCTGGCCGAAAGTCCACATTTTCCCCCCTCTGCCTGGCGGAAGGCTACAAGGTGGAGGAAAGCAGGAAGGAGCAGGGCCAGTTCAGAGGAAGACGGTCGGAAGAAGGCGCTGCTTTGGACACCTGTGCTGAGAGCCTGGAGGGCAATGGAGAAGGTCTCAGGGCCAGGCTCAGCATCTTCCTCTTCCTCTCGCCAGGCTTAGACAGACATGCAGAATTAGAACCTTCCCCTTAGTGGGTCTTGAACCTGCTGAGGGTTCAGAGCCCTCAAATAGAGGCAGCCCTTGACTTAGACTACAAATGACTACAAATGGGACCAGGACTTTGGTTGCTCAGCAAGGTGGTCTTTAAGTGAGTCACGCCCAATGTTAGGACCTTTTTTTGCCATGGTTGTTCAGCAAATCACTACAGCTGTTAAGTGAATGATGTGGTCATTAAGTGAATCTGGCTTCCCCATTGGCTTAGCTTCTTGGAAGTCAGCTGGGAAGGCTGCAAATGGCGATCAGGTAACCCCAGGATGCTACAAGTTCCCATTGCCTGAATTTTCATCACTGGAACGCTAAGACCAGCTGTAAGCCACTTGTTTCAATCCCATTCTAACTTCAAATGGCCGCTAGATGAATGGTTGTAAGTTGAGGACTACCTATACATACGTTTCTTTGGACTCAGGGCTGGTGGCTGGAGAAAGGCCACTCAGAAGCAGTTTCATCCACCTGCACCTTCCAGCGGGTGACCAGATGTTTTGCAGAGCTGCTTGGAAGATTACTGGGAAAATCACCTGCACTGGGGGATCTGTCTAGAGATCCACCAGATCCTAGGTCAGGCCATCTTAAGAGCGGTTAGGGATGGGGGGTCATAGTAGCTTGAGCAGAAAGTGATCTGACCATGGCAGGAGGCTGGCATCAATGTCTCCATCTTCAGACTCCCTGCCCTCTGGGGTGAGGCTGAGATGACCAGGGATTAAGCCCATGATGGACCTGAACCTCTTTGAATTTCTCTCCCAAAGCATGGCGGTTAAAAGTCCCCAGCATGAAAGCCTGGAAGACCCCATGCCCAGCCCTGCGAAGAGACTCAGGGAGGCAGGAGCATGAACCCCCCTTCAGCCCCGGCTCATCTAAAGGCTCCAACCCTCGGTCACCTCCTGTCAGCCCTTCCAAGCAGACCAGAGGGACATGCTACGGCTGGTGAGCAAGGGGCATTTTCAGAATCTTGCCCATCTGAAAGTCCAGCTCTCCAGCTGGCTCCTTTACAGCTCAAGAACTTCGAGAAGGTCCATCCTGAAGCTCTGCCCACTGTGCAGCCGCCGGACTGGGCCCCTAGGCAGCCTCTTTCTGCCCCTCTGCCAGGGCCAGCCCCACACAGCCCCTGCAGAGAGGAATCTAATTGCAGCAAACGGCCTTGACCTCTTTACCCCCCAACCTCCCCCCCCTTGCAAAAAACAGAGGTCTTCCTCTGCAGGGGCTGGCCACTCCCCCTCCCCAAAAACTGCAGTCCTGGAGGGCTTTGCCTAAAATTGCTGCAAGGCATATTGGATTTCCCTTGATCTACCTTTGTTTGCATTCAGGTGTGGTTTGTGTACGAAAGAGGGTGTGACTGCTTGTTTCCCCATCCTTCCTGCTGGCTCTTTTTGGATCCCCCTGAATTCCACTCAGGGGCTGCTCAGCTTCCAGGTGGGAAACCGCAGCCACTGGGTTACCAAAGTCCAGTTTTGAAGACAGCCTTTCACAGCCTGCCCAGGTGTCCTCTGTGTTTGAAGCCATGATTAGCAAGTGACGTGCAGGGGTGTATTGGGGGAGGGGGGAGCGTCTGCAGGGAAGGGGTCCACAAAGTCAAGATGGTGGCCACCCTCTCATCATGCAAGCCTTTTATGGGCCGCCACCCCCCATAGGGAGCAGGTCAAAAAGGGGCTCGGTTGTGGTCGCCAGTTCTATTCCGGGGGCTGTTGTGTGGCTCACACAAGGCAAAGTGCATCCCACACACCACCGCAACTTCAATCTTGCCATTTTGTAAAGGATTTTTAAGTTGTTATTAAAGTTTATTATAATGTATTTTATTAAATTTTAAATTCTATAAATTTAAATTTATAATTTATTGAAGCTTACTTATAATTTAAAGTGCAGATAGATAATAGGGGGATAAAAAGGGAAATAGAAAGGGGAAGAAGGAGTGAAATAAGAAGGGAAGAAACAAAAAATGGCGACTTCCAACTTTTTGGTGCAATAAAATACAAAATAGAGCGTCAACTTTTTTGCTTTATCTGTATAGCAAATACTAGCAATTTCTATAACAACAATCTAATCTAATCATCAAAAGACAAAATCAAAACTTCATGTTTGTTTCTGTTTCCAGCATAGCCATTTTCAGGATTGCTGCAAAGAAATAAAGTTCCTTGCAGCTGACCTCCCCCATTCCATTGCTCCCCCTCCACTTTTAAAAGCCCGAATAGAAATAGGCATCTTGGAGGTTTCTGTCTTGAACGGAATTCGTTTAAGCTTCACTTCCTCCGGTGCCTTTCAGCGAACAGCTGATTGGGAGGGTCGGATGGGGCCCCCATGGCGCCCGGGAGAAGCCGGGGCAGCCTCGGTCACCTAAGCCAAGCAGGGCAGTCCCTATCGGGGCCTCTCCTCCCAGGCGTCCGCCGCAAGCAGGGCCGGGCTGGGCCAGGCCGAAGGGCCCAGAGGTGGCGCCCACAGGGCTGGGCAGGGGATCCCTCGTGTTCCCGGCGCCCATGGGTTAAGTCCTCTCCTCAGGGCTCCCGTGTCTGGTCTCACCTTTCCACCCCCTCCCCTCCCTTTGTGCCCAACTCGGCGACCCTTGGAGGTGGGTCTGGCTGAGGGCAATTTGGACCCAGGAGGCGAGAGCCACGCCAAGCATCCCGGCTCCCTCCGGCCTTGCCAGCTCTGTGTCCGGGGGGAGAGAGGATGCCCACAGGCCCCACTGGGTTGGCATTGTGGGATTGAGTGGTGAAGGTTGGTGGGGAGCTTGCTAAAGGGTTGCACATTTAGAAAGACGAACTGGACTCTCCCAAAATTATCTTTTTAGTGGTTTTAATATGTTTATGATTTTTAATGGTATTTGCAGTGATTTGAGTGGGCTTTTTATTTGGCGGGGGGGATTTTAACTTTGGAAGCCCAAAACTGTCTTTCTCTGCAAACTTGCAAAAAAAATAAAATAAAAAAGACAGCCGGTTGGGGAAACATGGTCCAACATTCTTACACATTTGAAACATGATCCCAGGTTCAATAAACCAAACCCAACACATTTGCAAGGCAGAGAAAGTGAAGGAAACAGAAATATTGTGGCGAGAGGCTTTGTGTACATAAAAATTTCAGTGCTGCAAAAGTTATCTGACTGGTGGGGGGGAGGGAAGCGAGACCCAAGCGCAGAGTCTTCACTGTTTCAGGAACACCATCCGGGTGTATGTGTGTGTGTGTGTGGGCGGGTGTGGGTTCTGTGTGTTGGGGGACGGCCAACCTGTTTCTACCCACTCTCAAGGCAGATGCCCTGGTGCCCGGGGCCCTTTCTTCTCTTCCACAATTTCAGTTGCTGCTGTTACCAGTTTCTGCCTCTATATAGTCAGCTGAATGGAACCATTTCTTTTAATACCGGTCTGGTGCCCAGCATCAACTTTTTGTTAGGCACAAGATACATAGTGCAAAGGGCCCATGTGTGTTTTTGTGTATAATAATACAATAAATAATAAAATAAGAATATAATATATTTCATATGTATATACGTATGCACACAAACACATAAAATAGAATAACAGAACCATTACTCTTAACGGGTGACAATGGGGGCCTCCCACTTAGCGTGGTCAACTGGCTCAAGAATGTCCTGCCTGATCAGTTTAGCAAGTTCTTTGTCAATCTTGGGTTTTAGGGCAAATGGAACCCTGCAGGGTTTCAACCTAATCAGTGCCACCTTGGGGTCTGGACTGATTGATATTGGGGTGCCCACATACTTGCCGAGTTTGGGTTAAACACATCTTGGAATTCCCAGATCAGGTCATCGGCCCGCGAGCTGGCGATGGCGTTGATGCCAGTCACCCCCAGGCCAAGGGACTCGAACCAGTCCAGCCCGAGCAGGTTGGGAAGGTTTCCTCTGACGACTGTTAAGGTCAGCTCACCCCGGAATTTGTTGAACTGGACCTTGAAGGTTCCGCAGCCGATGACAAGGATACGATTCCCCTGGTAATCACTGAGTCACAAGTGTCGGCATTCAAGTTGGTGTTTTTGAAGTCTTGGGACAGCAGCCTTCAATGCTTGCCAGGAGATAATTGTTACCGACGAGCCGGTGTCAATTTCCATGTCGCAGGGCGGCCCTTCTATCTGTACAGTGACATGAAACTTTTTCCTGCAGGGGGTGCTCGCCTGCGCTATCCTAGTTTGGCAGTTTGTTTCTGGCGCTCTTGCGTTAGCAGCTTCACGCCTAGACTTCCAGGTTTCCCGCCTAAACGGTCTTGAACCCTCTGTCTTTGGAATGTCTGTGTCTGCACGATAACTAGCGGGCAGGTTCGCTCAGCAGACTTTTGCCAAATGTCGACATATGGCGTCCTTGTAACGACAGGATGCCCTAGGGTGCTGCCACCCACAGCTGGCACATGGTTGCCTTCTATTTTCTGGCTCTGCGTGTTTCTTCCTTTCTGTCCAATAGACCTCGTCCTCGCTGCTTTCAGATTCTTTGTCTTGGTGACGGCTCTTATGTATAGTGGCAGTTTGTTTTGTTGCACCCGGAGCTGTAGCAAGCTTCTGGAGGGACTCGGCCACCTTATTTGATGACTCAGTTGCCCTTGCCTTGTCCAATGTAGCCTGCACTGTTAGATTTGTCTTTGCTAAGAATCTTCTCTGCAGCCAGAGGTCTTTTACCCCCCAAATTATTTTGTCAATTAAAATATCGTCCAGGTCTCTAAACTCGCAGTGGGCAGCAGCTTTTCGTAGCGCAGCGACAAATTGATTGATAGGTTCTCCGTCCTGCTGCATTCGGTGCCGGAATTCATAGTGCCTCACCGTCTTTGATGGGGCAGAAGCATAGTGTGTTTTTAGTGCATTTTGTAGCACTTGCCACGGTACGGATTGTATTGGAGTTGGTTCGGACAGGCAGGGCTGGATTTTCCTATAGGCTAACTAGGCTTCAGCCTAGGGCCTCAAGATCAAGAGAGGCCTACACAGTGGTGGGATTCTGGGGGTTCTAGGGGGTTCGGCCAAACCCTTTTTTAAATTGCTGGCTCGCCCCGCCCCTTGCCCCGCCCCTCCGCACTATTATTTATTTCCAATAAATGGGACGGGCAAGCCAGCAATTTAACAAACGGTTCGGTGTTTTTTTATAATTTATTGGCCCCCGAACTGTTTGTTAAATTGCTGGCTCGCCCGCCCCTCCTCCCACCCGCGCGGTGCCAGCCTACCGTAGCCAGGGGTAGGCAATTGTGGCTCTTTTACAACCCGTGGACTTCAACTTCCAGAATTCCTGAGATAGTTTGGCTGTCTCAGGAATTCTGGGAGTTGAAGGCCACAGGTTGTAAAAGAGCCACCATTGCCCACCCCTTCCCTAGCCTAAGTTCCGCTGCCTGGGATCCACGTGGGCTGCCATGTGGTTCCCCAGCGGCTCCGAACGCAAGAGAGCAGGGTAGAGAAAGCAGCTTCCACGCCTTCACTCACCCTCACCCTCTGCCTCGGTTGGATCGCTGGCCGTTCGCTTACCCCGCCCACTCCCCATCTATTGCTGCCTCCGATGGCTAGAGGAAAAAAAAACTTCAAATTCTTGCCGCGGGGCTTCAAAGGGCCGCCCTATAGCCAGTGATGCAGCCGAATCCTTTGTTAAATTGCTGGCATGCCCCGCCCCTCCGCACCACTATTTATTGCCAATAAATAGTGGTGGGCGAGGGGCGGGGGAGCCAGCAATTCAACAAAGGGTTCGGTGGTTTTTTTGTAATTTTATTGGCCCCCGGAGCTTCAGCATAGGCTAATTGGCCTCCCAGCTCTCAGCTGATTTGTCTCAGCTGTTTTGCTCAGGGCTCTGCTGCTTCCTTGCAAAGAGTGCTGATTTTTTTTCCCCTAGCTATGCTGAGAAACGAAACTGAAACTGCTTTGCTGTTGTTGCAAGGTTGGAAAATTGGGCAGGCAGAATTATTTTCTTTTTCCTCACCAAAAAAGGTAGGTGCAAACAATGGGAAATTTAGGGGAAAAGAGGAGAGTTCAGGATTTTAAAACACAAAAGAAAAAAAGCTCTATTTAACTAGGGAATTGTAATAATGGAGATACTATTAATTGTATATTTCTGAAAGCAGAAATGGTTAAGTTGTGGTTTGGAGGAATATATGGGGGAAATTATTTGGTTTATTATTATTGGTAAATATAATTAATTGATTTGTAAGAAATTGGATTACATGGAAATAATTGGAATATTCATGTTCATATTGATTAATATACAAAAAAGGTAGTTATATAACTAATTGATTTATATTAAACAACTAATATTACATAATTAACCAATGTGAGGATGGATATAAAAATAGGTGCCAATGGGAAGGGGTATAATATAGAATAGAAGGGAAAAAATGAATTTGATTAAGATTAGAGATGAGGATGAAGGGTAATATTGGTTTTTTACAAAAATAGATGAGGAATAAATATGGCAAAAAGGAAATATAGAAATTGTAAATTTAATTGAAATGACTAAACACTGTTTAAATTTGTGAACCGGCCAAATACTCTGTTCAAAGACAATACATTGTATGTTTGTATGTGTGTTTCTAATTATTGTTATTTATTCATATTTGTTCTCTTTTATTCTTTAAAGTTTAACAATTCATTCTTTATCTTAATATCTTTATATTTGTTTGGGGTTGGCTTTCTTCCCTTTCATCTTTTTTATTGTACAGCAATCTTTCTCCTCAAACCTACCACCTCTCTCTTTTCTTTCCTTCTTACTTTCTCTTCCTCCCCCTCTTCTCCTCCCTACTTCCTCTTCCTTTCTCCTTCTCCTCCTCTCTTCCTCCCTCTCTTACCCTCCTTCCTACTCTAATTTCCCTTCCCTTCCTTCATCCCTCTCTATTGCTGTATCCTTTTATGCATATGGACTACTCAGAGGGCTGAAAAAGTTTTTTCTGACTGGTCCTCGCACTTTTGACCAGTCCTCAAACTTACGACTGTCCTCACATTTTACGTTTTTGTCCTATCTTGTCACCATGGTGAAGAGAAGCAGTTGTGAAATGAGTGACATGGTTGTTAAGAATGCTACAATGGGCATAAATGATTACCAGTCATAAGTGTGAGGACCGGTCAAAAGTGCGAGGCCCAGTCAGAAATGACTTTTTTCAGCCCTCTGAAAAAAGTCTATGCACATAGCCATGCCCACCCGGTCACATGACGAGCTACCAACGCCTACACAGTCACATGACCAGCTAGCCACGCCCACCCAGGCACATGATTGCCAAGCCATACCCCCAACTAAGCCACGCCCACAGAACCTGTTGTTAAAAAAATTGAATCCCACCACTGGGCCTACATTCCCTACATTCAAATTGTTAGCAAAATTAAAATTACACTTTCATTATAGGTGAAAGGGCCTCATAAGTGGAATAGCCTAGGGCCTCTTTTCATCTAAATCCGGCCCTGCGGACAGGGCTTCAGCAGTGTCGAACACGTTGTGCCCGCAGTGGCTCAGGAGCAGTGCTCTTTTCCTGTTGTCCGACAGTCCAAGGAAGTAGTTTGCTTCCATGAAGCATTCAAATCTCGTCATGTTAAGTGCCCCATTTCTCCTTTGCTGGGTGGAATGGAGCCGGTGAGTGGAATGCAGAAATGCTTGCCGCAGTTCCGAGCATTTGAATTTGGCGCGCAAGATGGCTGCCGTTCGTGTTTGCCACTGGGCTGGATTGTTTCGTTATCAGCTCTTTTTGGTCTCAGTGTTTTCTTCGGTATCCCATCCTCATCGCCAGTGTTAGATAGATGGATTGAAGAGACTGGAGACAGGCTTCAGACAATAGCTCTTTATTCAGCAACTATTTACTACCCAGCAGCCTGTCCCTCTAACAGCCAACCTTTATATAGAGGGCTGTCAGGGAGCTCAGCCATTCACATTTAAACATTCTTCCCACCCAAACAGTGGACCAGAGGGAAAACTATCCTGTTAATATCTAACCAGAAGGGAACTCGGAGGTCATCTAATCTAACCCCCTGCTCAAGCAGGAGACCTTACGCCATTCCAGACAATCGGTTGCCCAGTCTCATAAAAACCTCCACGGTTGGAGCCCCAGCAACTTCCAAAGGCAAGGAGTTCCACTGGTTAATTGTTCTCACTGTCAGGAAATTTCTCCTTAATTCTAGGTACATGTATACTTATCAAAAAGAATAATGAATTAGAAGTTAGTTATTTTGCTGCCTTCTAATAAAAAAAACAACAGGCAAGATACAACATTTAAACATTAAAGTGACAATCTTATTTGTAATGGATAGGCATAGGTCTAGCATGAATACTCAAATTTAGTAACTTTGATATGTCTGACAGACATTAGAGTTAATCAGCAAATACTGATTATTACTACAAAAGAATACACACAATATATTATGTACTATTCCCTACAAAAATGTGAAGAAAATTAAGGAAACCATATGAAATACTGTCTAATTTTGGGTATGGGCTTTATTTTTGGCAGGAGGGTCCCAAAAAGTCTCAAGCCATGGTGGCACCTTCAGCATGCCTGGTCTGCCTGGAAACATGTTGTAAACTACAAATGAAAATAAAACAACAGAGAAATGGGGAAGAGAAAAGATGGAAAGAAAAAAATTGGGGAATGGGGGAAAAAAAGGCATTACTTTTTTTTCAGTGCAATAGAATAAAAATAGTAAGGTAAAGCCTCCATTTTTTACTTTTACTACAAAACATATTAGCCATTCCTGCAACAACAGACTTTATCTAACAACAGACTTAGCAATTCCCAAAGTCAGACTTTAATTTCCTTCTGTTTTAAGTGCAAAGTCTAGAAACGGTTTCCAAGTGGAAAGGAAAGGGGCGTCTTCTTTCTTTGGGAGCTGTTCCCTTCTGGCCAGAGGGTCAGTACTGACCACCAGCTGCTGCTTTTGGGAACTCGAGACTCTTTCTTATGCGTAGTTAGCAAAACATCCCATCTTTGAATCGAATTGAATTCCTCAGCCAGCCATGCAATTATTCCGCTTTCATTCTTATTTCATTCCTTTCCTTCCATGTCTAGTTTTTCCCACCATCCATTCATCATTCTATAAAAAACAATCTGTACAGTTCAAAGTTTCTTCCCCCCCTGCCCCCCCCCCCCCCCGTTCCCCTTCTGCTCTTTAATTCTCTCAGTCCCTCACCAGAACCAAGCAGGTCAATCCTGAGTTTGGCTCTTATGCATTCCTTCCCCTAAGAGCTACTTTGGTGTGGGGGGTGGGGGGTGGGAGAAGGCATCAGGCAAGAAACCAGGAGACTGTGAGTTCTAGTCCCGCCTGAGATGGGAAAGCCAGCTGGGGTCAGTCACTCTCTCTCTCAGCCCAACCCTGTAGGAGATGGCCAGGCTGAGCCCAAGGGAGGCAGAGGTCAAGCGAGTCACCAGTCTCGAGTCCCTTCGCATCCACAAGAGATCTAAGTTCAGTCCACTTTGAGTTCCGTTGACACTTATCTGCCGCTAGTTTGCTTTGACCGTTATGAGTTCAGATTTTTGTCGAGAGCTTGAATTAGAAATCAACCTTTACACCTATTTGAACCGTCTGGATCTTCTGATTTCCCTGGCGCTTGACAAATCCATTTTGTGGGGCTGTTATGGGAAAATAGGAGGAGGAAGGAATATTTATATATGCTTGCCACCTTGAGTTACTTATACTTTGTCACAAGTAAATGCCTTATTCTTTATTATGTAAATAGTACATGACCAGGATATCAGGGGTTAACTTATTCTTCACTACTTAATATATTCATACTTAACCACTCCTATATCTAGCTCCACCCCTTGTATATATAAGGAGCTGTATGCTTTCCTTCTGTGCTTCTATCTGTGAATATTCAGTGAATATAGAATGCCTACTGTAAATAAACAGTGTTATATTTGAATATCTAATTCTTAATCTACTTATTGAGTCTGATCCTGAAAAATATCGTAACAATTTGGTAGCAGAGGATGGTTTGATTGACTCAATAAAACTTTAAATATGTCTGAGAGAGAAAACTCCAGAAACAAAAGAGAAAGACCCAACACCAGGGCATACAGTAAAGAAATGGAAGCAGATCAAGAAAAGATTGATAAACCCACGACTATGACACCAAAAGAAACTGAAGACTACACTACAGACAACGAGGAAATAATTGATGGAATGGATGAACAAAAGGAGAACGAGTTAAAAGGCAGCCCCCTCGGATCAGAGGTACTGAAACTGCTGAAACTCAACGCGAAATTCCAAAACGTAATAAAGAACAGCGGAACAGCGAAAAAAAGGAGTATCGTAACAGATGATCCCAAAAATCCAAAAATGGTGAGCGAATCATCTACAGAAAAAGGAATAATGAAAAGAAAGACCAACGGTCCTGCTCAAAATTTTGAATGGCAGCCATCTTGTTTTCAACCGATCACAAAAAAGAGCGAAGCAGAGTCAATCAGAGTACATCATTCAAAATCTTTGGCGCGAAAGGATTCACATAATAGAAAAAAGAAAAAAGAAAAACTTTACTTTTCAGTAAATTCTGATACAGACTCAGAAGAAATACCTATCGAACTAAAAGTCAAATCAGCTATAAAAACTCTCTTTACAACATTCGGTCCAGGACTGAAAATTACAAAAGAATCGACAAAAGATGGCAATCGAGAAACAGGGAGAGAACAAGCAAGAAAGCAAACGTCTCGGAGTCTGCCCGCTTCTCCTCAATCAACAAGAGCACCGACACCTGAGCCCAGAGAACCTTGCAAATACCACCCCACGCCGCAGACGATGTCAGAAAACAGCGATCTCAACAAGAGTCATCGCAACAGAAAGACACGAGCTTCTGCCGCCGCCTGGACACCGAAGATCGAGCCAGAGACTGAATCATCGGAAGAAGAGCGCTACGAGGGAGCTGCAGCGACGAGAACCTCTCCCAACAGCTTCAGGAGCGAAATGAACAACGCGCATGTGCAAGACTACACAGACAACTTCGGGGGACATGAAGAACAGAGAGAACCATTCAGAATTGTCGCAAGCATACCCACGCCATTTTGTAACTTTCAACATTTGCAAGACCACGGACTGCCTCCAGTTGTAAGTAATGGATCCAACAATATTGGGAATTTGCCCAATGATTTCCCAAAACTGAGAATAGATGGCATTAATTTGCAAGAATGGTGTCAGCAGCTCCAGGTTGTCTTTCTAAAAGAAAACTTATTATTTTTTATCACTGATCCCCCCAAAAGACCTTGGACTCTAAAATTAGACTGTCTGCACCATAGGGCATTTTTCTTATTAATTTCCAGTATATCTCCTGCCATGTACCACAGTATTAAGCAAAATCTAACTGTATCAGAAATTATTCAATGCATGTTTAAATTGTTTCACAGTGAAAGTGTAGCCACTACAACAAGAATGTCTAAAGATTTCTTCTCAGCTAGGATAAAGCCAGGGGTTACCATAAGTGAACATTTAATATCTTTAAACAAAATTAGAACAGAACTGCATTTAAGGGGGGAAATAATTTCAGATCAAACAATGAAGAGTGTTATCATTAACTCACTAGACCCATCGTGGGATAACTATATATCTCATTTAGACACAATCAATTTAGGATATTTATCCATAGAAAGTCTATCTAACAAGCTAATATCTGAAGATAATTCAAGGAGAAGTCGTTGTAACAATCACATGGAACATAAACAATATAAGAGGGTAGTTTCTCAAGAAAGATATCATGAACCAATAGGATGCCACAACTGTGGATCCAAAGAACATAATAGGAGAGACTGTCCAAAACTCCTCAGAAATAGAAAAAATCCTGACTACAGAAATAGGTATCAAAACAGACAGTCATC
Organism: Arizona elegans; assembly: GCA_022577455.1. Taxonomy (NCBI): domain Eukaryota; kingdom Metazoa; phylum Chordata; class Lepidosauria; order Squamata; family Colubridae; genus Arizona; species Arizona elegans. Next base: position 5,669,592 of record JAKOOJ010000027.1, read on the forward strand.
AATTGATAGACATAGATATAGAAGTCCACCCATCTATAGAGAACATAGAGGGGGCAGGGATAACTCAAAAGATAGAAAGTCTGGTTCACTGAATGGGTTAAACAAACATGACAGCACTAACATACAACAGACAGAGGACAATGATTGACTTATCGATTCTGGAGCAACCAACCACACTACAAATAATAAAAATATACTATCTTCATTTGTAGAGGATAAATTCGTAATTAAGGTAGCTAATCAAGAGAAGGTTCAAGTCATAGGTAGAGGAAATATAACCTTACCTGGCCTAGGAAAAATAGAGGGGGTATTGTTAATACCTGAAATACCTCATAACATACTTAGTGCAATAAAACTAAGCATAGATTCTGGCATAAATATTGTGTTCTCGAAAGGAAAAGCAACATTAGAGAAAAACAGAACAAACATAGGTACTGTGATTATTAAAGGAGGTCTACCTTATTTAATGACAAAAGAAAAATGGTTACACAACATTGATTCCAACATGGAAGATAACAATAACATAGACAACGAAAGCGGTAGCAATAGTGACAATGAGGAACATGAGATTATCCATAATCACAAAGACACACCCAACAACAAAATACCTAATATTGGTAAACCAATTCATGATGAGTGTGCTCATGTCTTACATAGGAAATTAGGACATGCCAGTTTTCCTGTAGTTCAAAAGTTGACTGAACATGCTGAAGGTGTTAAAATAAAAAATTGTAAAAACTATTTGGAATGCTCAGTATGTAAATCTACAAAACTCAAAACTAGCTCCAAACCCAAAAAGTCAACAAGATCAACCAACAAAATTTTTGATTTGGTACACATGGACCTAGTTGGTCCATTAACACCATCAATCACATATAGAAAACGTTATTTCCTAACCATTGTGGATGACTATAGTCGTTATGGCTTTGTCTATACACTAAAGCACAAAGATGAAACTTTTCAGAAATTTAAGGAGTTTTACAAACGTACAGAAACACAACATAATATTAGAATAAAACTAATTATGACAGATAGGGGATGTGAATTCATGTCAAAAGAATTCTCCCAATGGCTTAAAGACAAAGGGATGTTGCATTACACGTCTAGCCCTTTCTCTGCATTCCAAAATGGAGTGGCAGAGAGAAAGAACTCAACATTACAAACCATGATTAGATGCACATTAGAAGATGCTGGCTTAGGAAAACAATTCTGGTCAGAAGCGTTACAATATTCCAATTATACACAAAATAGAACTTGGTCCAGCATTGTTAACAAGACACCATATGAAATGATGTATAATAGGAAACCCAAAATAGCTCATATGCACATATTTGGAGTCACTGCAGACGTACACATACCTAAGCAATTAAGACGTAAAGGTGAGAACGTATCTAGGAGACTCAGGTTCATGGGTTACGAAACAGGAACAAAAGGGTACAGATTTATCGATAATAATAACAGATTTATAGTATCCAGAACGGCTGTATTCCATGAACAGGCCAACTGGTCTAAAATACATCTTAATGAAATTTTCCCAAACAACTATACAAACACTAAACACCAAGAGGAAAGAACTGGAGAAGAATACAATCACAACATACATAAAAACAAAAACAGAACATGGACAAACAGTCAATACAAAATAAAGACAGATTCATTAACAAAAAAGGAAGCTAGGTATTTACATGACAATGATAGTAAACCAAAAAGAACAATCAGGAATAACAGAAACCAAATACCAAACAGATACAAAGATTATATAATGGATGGAGAAACATCAACACCAAACACATACAAGGAAGTGCTAAAACTTCCCCCTGAAGAAAAGGAAAAGTGGGAATCAGCCATGTCTAAAGAGATGGATAGTTTGCAGAAATTGAATGTATTCACACCTACACATGCACCTAAAGATAAAACTGTTATTGGTACTAGGTGGATATATAAAATCAAAAACTTAGAAGGAGGCAACACCTTATACAAAGCTAGACTAGTTGCTCAAGGTTATGCACAAAAATATCCCGAGGATTACACGGATACATACTCTCCCACAGTAAGAACTGAGAGTGTTAAAACTGCACTGGTCATAGCATCAGCACTTAACCTTGATGTATTCCAATACGACATACAGACTGCATATCTACATGCAAAATTAGATAAAGAGATATATGTAAGAGCGCCTCACAGTCAATATACGAACAAAAATGAAACATGGTTACTAAATAAAAGTTTATATGGGTTGAAACAATCTAGCAAAAGATGGTATGAATGTTTAGTCAAAGTGCTCAAAACTATGAATTTTAATGCTACTACTGCTGATAACTGTTTCTTTGTTAAAAAAGAGGATGACTCTTTAGAATTCGTGTTAATTTATGTGGATGATATTTTGTATATAGGTAAACACAAAGAGAAGAGAGAAACATTTGTAACGAAACTAAATGAACATTTCTCTTTGAAGTCATTAGGTAAGGTAAATAAGTATCTTGGAGTTCAAATTAGTAAAACAAAAAGGGGATTCAAACTTTCTCAAAGAGATAAGATTATAGAACTTCTGAACAAATGTAACTTAAATAATGCTAAGCCATGTGACACTCCCATGCAAACTGATTTCTTGAGAAACACAGATGAGTCATCCCCTGAATTTAAAGATAATACACTTTACAGATCAGTCATCGGTTCCCTTCTATATATTTCCAATTGGACTAGACCTGATATTGCTTTGCCACTCAACTTGTTGTCTAGGCACGTCAGCAAACCATTATTATATCATTGGGAAGCTGTCAAGAGAATATTAAGATATTTAAATAATAGTTTAGACTTCTGTTTATTATTGGAACCTAATAATGTCAAAGAGCCCATCCTCACGTGTTATGCCGATGCGGATTGGGCTGGTGATACCACATGTAGAAAAAGCACATCTGGCTATATATTTTTCCTTAACGATTGTCCAGTTTACTGGTACACTGGTAAACAAGATTTAGTAGCCACCTCAACGACTGAGGCAGAATATGTTTGTTTGTCTAAAGCCTCAAATAACCACGTATGGTTTAATGACTTATTGTCAAACACTTGGAAGAAACCTTCATTACCATTTATCATACATGAAGATAACAAGGCTGCTATTGAAATATCTAGATCTGATGCTATTGGACAAAGGTCCAGACATATAGATATAAAATTCAAACATGTGAGGCAGTTATCTCAGGATGGATTTATTAAAGCAGTTCATTGTGAAACATCAGAGCAAATAGCTGACATATTGACAAAGCCTTTGCCTTCTAAGCAGCATAAATACTTGACTTCTAAGTTACAAGTTTTATATAGTTCTGAATCTGAATGTAATTGTTGTAATATATCGAATCGGCATTTAGAGGGGGATTTGTCACAAGTAAATGCCTTATTCTTTATTATGTAAATAGTACATGACCAGGATATCAGGGGTTAACTTATTCTTCACTACTTAATATATTCATACTTAACCACTCCTATATCTAGCTCCACCCCTTGTATATATAAGGAGCTGTATGCTTTCCTTCTGTGCTTCTATCTGTGAATATTCAGTGAATATAGAATGCCTACTGTAAATAAACAGTGTTATATTTGAATATCTAATTCTTAATCTACTTATTGAGTCTGATCCTGAAAAATATCGTAACATACTTATACTTGAGTACTTATTCCTTATAAACTAATAAAGGTGGGATAAAAATAAACAAAGCCATGCTTGAAAAAGGCAGAGCTGCTTCTGATTTGATCTTCTAGCAGCATCTCCTTCATTCTTACTCTCCAAATATCACAGTTGCTTTTTCCTAAGTCTCTTGGAATTCCCATCCTCTTATTCTCAATCCATTTCTCCTAGATTATGTTTATCCAGACGGCTGCACAATTCCCCCCAAACACTTCTCTGGTTCTTCTGTTACCTTATTGGACTTATTGGAGGCCTTCACAACACACAACCAGTACCCATTGATGCCTACCTTCATAAGCAGCTGTAAGAGCCTGGATGTCACTCATTCATATTTCTGATATGCACTTTAGCCTTTCATTCCTAATGAAACCTACACCTTCACTTCCCTGCATGTCTTCACCAACTCCACTTTCTATCTCAGTGCCCCCCCACCCCCAACCTTTTGGTGGTGGTTGTTTCGTGCACTACTAGATTCTGCACATGCGCAGGTGAAGCTTCACTTGCTTGTGCGGTGAATGTTACCAATCGATGCAAACAACTGTTCTTTGCAAGCTCCAGTCTAGAACCCGCTCTGCAGCATGACATCCTCTTCCCACATCTCACAACCTGGAGCTGTTTGCAATAGTCTGACACACTCAGGATGCAGAGAAGCCGCCAATTTACATGGAAGAAAGTTGGAAAGCAGCTGTTAGGCATCTGGAGGGGACTCTACAATTCTTTTTCTACTACAACTGTGCTGTTCGTTTCCTTCCTTTTTTCATTTCTTCTCCTGCTTAGCTTTTCTTATTTTCTACGAATAACCATCCCAGGGTTTCTTCTTGCATTGGTTAAAAGCCTTCCTACCCTCTGCTGGAAACCAGAGAATTCCAGGGCTGAAGTCTGTTTCGTGTTAAGCAGCTTGGAAATTTGGCCGGTGGCTTTGGGCAAGTCTAGCCACAGCTCAGATCCCTCCCCTCCCCTCCCCCTCCCAGCATTTATCCTTTTTTACTGATTCCTTGAATGTTCCTGATCTCCTCAAATCTTCCAACTCTCAGGCTCCCTCGTTTTGTTCCCCATGTCCCTTTTAAGTGAGGCTTCAGGCCCTCAAAATGCTTGCACAAGTTGTAACAAGCCTCCTCTGATTCAAGGCTGCACAGCCTACAATTTTACACTATTGCATCATCCAAACACGAGAAAGTTGCAGGAGGAAAGTGCCAGGCCATACATGGCAAAGGTTGTGTTTTAATGTCCAATAGTGTGTTCCCGATGGAAAAGGATCTTTGAGCTCAAGGTTGAAATGAGGGGTCCTTGGTGCTCTCTGGGTTGGCTTGTTTTCTTGCAGACATTTCATGACTCAGCTAGATAACATCATCAGTGCTAAAAGGGAGAGGGGTTGTGGAAGGCTGTGGGGTCCTTGGTGCTCTTGGTGTTTTCTTGCAGACGTTTCATGACTCAACTAGGTACTATCATCAGTGCTAAAGGGGAGTAGGGTTTGCAGAGTGGAGGTGGGGGGGAGGAGGAGGAGGAGTGTGGGGTCCATGGAACTCTCTGAGTGTGGTTGTTTTGTTGCAGATGTTCCATTGCGCAGCTAGGGAACATTATTCCTCCTCCTGCCCCTCCCCTTGGAAGTGCAGCTAATTTCTGTGGTATACCTGGACTTATAGCAACATTAAACCATGACTTGCTTAACTGTAACTGGCCAAATAAGCCACGATAGGCAGGGTTCATGTAAAACATGGTCTCAAACCACAATGGTGCATCCATACCACGTGCCCAGCTTAGTATGACGTAGAGCTCTTTACACACCTCTCCCATCCCCATCTCCCAATGAAGGGGTTTCTGATGGGTTGGTTTTCTCCTGAGAAGAAGACCAGGAGGAGCCCTCTGCCCAAGCCTGGCCTTCTGATCTGCTCAACAGCTTCTAGGACGCAATCCGAGAAGATGCTCCACTATCTTGGATCAGAAGGGATCCAGTGTTGCTCTTTAGTGGCCCAAGGGATCCAACATGGATCTTACTCTGAGAAGAGAGCAACATCAGGAGAGCAAGAGCTGAGGGGAGACCCCTGGAAGGGAGACCGGTGGGCACCTGCAAGGGAAAGCCCAGCTCCAGGACCCCACTGCTCTCTAGAGGGGCGCAATTCTGCCACTCCATATTTAGTACTGTTAGCATTATACAGGCAGTCCTCCATTTATGACCACAACTGAACCAACATTTTCTGTTGCTAAGCGAGACAGTTTAATGAGTTTTACCCCCTTTTATGACCTTTCTTGCCATAGTTGTTAAGTGAATCACTGCAGTTGTGATTAGTAACCTGGTTGTTAAGTGAATCCGGCTTCCCCATTGACTTTGCGTGTCAGAAGGTCACAAAAGGGGATCATGTGACCCGGGGACACTGCAACCATCATAAGTATGAAAAATGGTCCTAAATCACTTTTTTCAGTGCCATTGCAACTTCAAACAGTCATTAAATGAACTGTTGTAAGTCGAGGACTCCTTTCTACTTTTGCTAGTGTTGTTACTGTATTTTTCCATACGGCAGGCATGAAGAGGCGAGCCTTGGGAGCAGTGGTGGGTTTCAAATTTTTTTACCCATGGTTCTGTGGGTGTGGCTTGGTGGGCAGGGCTTGGTGGGCGTGGCAGGGGAAGGATACTGCAAAATCCCCATTTCCTCCTGATCAGCTGGGACTTGGGAGGCAGAGAATGGATGGGGGCGTGGCCAGTCAGAATAATTACTACAGATTCTCTGAACTACTCAAAATTTCCACTACCAGTTCTCCAGCACTGGTCAGAACCTGCTGAATACCCCCTCTGCTTGGGAGACAGGTGACCAGGGACGTAATCAGGGCATCACAGAGACATCTCCGACCTCTTGACCTTTTAGCACAAATGCAGCCCGTTGTGTCACTTGCACGAGTTGCACCAGAGTAACATCATGATGCTCCTCCTGATATCACCTGCCCATCACAGACACCCCTCCCCAAAGCAGGGTGGGAAAATCAGCCACTCACCAGCGACAGAGAAGAAGCGGGGTGACCCACCTGACGCCATTGAAGCTCCCAGGTAATTCATGCAGGGAAAATTCTTCCCCACCTGTGTGTGTGTGTGTGTGTGTGTGTGTGTGTGTGTTTTCCTGGAGCGGTTCGTAGAGATGACCTTGGCAGACGGCGGGATAAGTGGCAGCTGAATTTGCAAAAGGAACCACAAAAGTCTCTGAAGGGACCTTCCCTAATTTATTGGGCTATAAAGGCTGCGGAGGAGAGATGCACTTTGAGACTTGCAAGAGTCCGTTAATGCAAAAAAAAGGGAATGTAATTATAGCTAACACTTCTACAGCTGTGGAGCACCTCACGAAGCTGACCCTTCCCCACAAAGACACACAAAAGGTAAATGCACTCCTCTTGGCCCATGGGAAAAATCTGCCACCCAGGGGCGTCTGGAGAGGGGTCAAAAAAGTCAAGATGATGGTTACACACTACACTCTTGAAGCCCCGGCCCTATGAGAACCAAGCCAGTGTCTGGGCCTTTTCCAGGGCCAGGACTCTGTGATTCATCAGGGAAAAAAGGGAGCGGTTGGGGCTTGGCCCAGCTGTGCTGGCCCATTGTTGGTTTAACAGAATAGATCCTTGGAGGTCATCTAGTCCAACCCTGCTCAAGCACGACACCGTACCCTTCAGACAAATGGTTTTTAAAATCTCCAGCGATGGAGCATCTACAATGTCTGGAGACAAGCCATTCCACTGATCAATTGTTCTCAGGAAATTCCTCCTTATTTCTAGGTTGAATCTCTCCTTGTTCAGTTTCCATGCATTGTTCCTTGTCTGGCCTTCAGGTGCTTTGGAGAATAGCTGGACCCCTTCCTCCTCTCTGGGGCAGCCTCTCAAATATTGGAAGATGCTCTCCTCTCCCCCCTGGTCCTTCTCTTCCCTAGACTAGCCAGGCCCAGTTCCTGCAACCGTCCATCGTATGTTTTAGCCTCCAGTCCCCTCATCATCCTGGTTTCTCTTCTCTGCACTTTTTTCAGTACAGAGACAAGCACCAGGGCTCATTCCCCAAATCTTCCAACTTGATTGAAGGGAAGCAGCGACAGGACAAAAGAGTGCCAGGAATCCAAATGCTTTCAAACTTCTTTGGTCTACTTGCTTTGCAACAATAACTCTCACATTACTACAAAATTTCAATAGTTTTTAAATTAAAAACTATGAATAGGCGAAACAGAAAGGCAAACAACTGTGCTGGCTTAGAATTTCTCCAGAGGGGACCAGAAGATGTGGTCTTTTTTCCCATCTCCAATGAGGACTAATGAATCACGACCGTGTCATTCACTTAACAATGCATTGATTCACTTAACAACCATGGCAAGAGGACATAAAACTCACTAAACAACAGCCTGGATTAGCAACAGACATTCTGGAGCCAACTGTGGTCGTAAGTCCAGGACTTACCTGGAGGGTGAGACTTTCTTTCAGGAGAGCCCGCAAAGGAGCTGCTTCTCCGCTGTGAATTGCGGCCCAAAGGAAGCTGCAGCCCAGCAGCTACACTGGCTTGAAGCTGCATGGCTCTGTGGAGCGGGAGGGTTTTGGGGAAAACTGCAGGGGGCATGTTGAAGGGGGCTGCAACTGAGGGGAGAGAACTTGTAACCATCAGGGTGACTCACCCTGGCGGAGTCTGGGAGAGCCATGCTGCTGGTCGAAGGCTCTGGGTGTCTGTCTGTTTTTGCATGTGCGTATGTGTTGCCAGGGCCAACGAGTGAGTCACTCCTCTGGTGCTGGGAAACTACTCCTGTCTTTTTTCTCCATAAAGTTGTGAGGATGTTTGGTCTCCTGGAGAACCAGGCTGGCCTATCCCAGCCAGAGAAGGAGCAGGAGACACAGCCAGGGAGGAGGGGCCCCATTGCATCCCCTCCCACAGGATTTTGGAAAAAAGTTTCTGGCAAGTAAAAAGAGAGAGGACAGAAGGAATCCAAGCCGACTGGCAGCTCTGCCTGCAACTCTTTTAATCTTGCCAAAAGTGGTTTATTTATTACTCATGTGTGCATTTATTAAATTTATTTGCAACTCATCTCGTTTCAGAACAAAGCAATGAAATGGATGGAAACTACTCAAGGAGAGAACCAACCTAGAACTAAGGAGGAATTTCCTGACAGTGAGAAAAATTAGCCAGTGGAACAGCTTGCCACCAGAAGTTGTGAGTGCTCCAACACTGGAGGCTTTTAAGAAGAAAGCAGAAAGCCACTTGTCTGTAATGTTAGGGTCTCCTGCTTGAGCAGAGGGTTGGACTAGATCTCCAAAGTCCCATCCAAGTCAGTTGTTCTGGGTGGCTTATAGCATGAATCAGTTCGGTATTTTAATGGGATATCTGTGCATGCCTGTGTAAAACACATAGGATATTAGTTTTAAATGTTCATTGTTTAAAGAGGCAGCCTCTTCACCTGCTTGCTCTGCAGGGCTTTGCATCCTGAAGTCTCTCAGTCCTCACACTTTGTGCCAGTATCAAACCACCTGTTTCCAGGATTATACTGCACAAGGATTACATACTGCAGTCCTCCCCCTCCCCCAACATCTGTGATTTGCATTGCTAAATTTGTCTCGGGGTGGTGGTGGTGGTGGTGTTCCAATGGTGGGTTTCAAAATTTTTTACTGCCAGTCTGTGGGTATGGCTTGGAGGGTGTGGCAGGGGGAGGATACTGTAAAATCTCCATTCCCACCCCACTCCAGGGGAAGGTTACTGCAAAATCCCCATTTCCTCCCGATCAGCTGGGACTTGGGAGACAGGGACTAGAAGGGGGCGGGGCCAGTAAGAGGTGGTATTTACCGGTTCTGCGAACTACTCAAAATTTCGGCTACCGGTTCTCCAGAACTGATCAGAACCTGCTGAAACCCACCTCTGGGGTGTTCCATGATTGCCTGTTGCAGCCCAAACTCTCAAGGGCCTTACAACCTTGAGCAGAATCCCACCACCAGTTTACATCAAATCAAATCTTTATTATGGTCATAGACCAGCATAACCAGCCTACATCACTACACTGCAAGGTATTTATTGATTGATTATATTTCTACGCTACCCCTCTCTCCTACAAGGTGACTCTGGGCAGCTTACAGGTCTAGTAAACAAGTAAAAAATAATTAAAAAATTAAACCATTAAAGCTATACAGATTAAAACATTAAAAGCTGCCCTAAAACCACACCTACAAGAGCCAAGCCTAAAAGAGCCTTGATAGTACAGTGGTCTACGCACCCTGTTATTAACACAGCTGCCTGCAATTTCTGCTGGTTCGAATCTCTCCAAGGCTCAAGGTTGACTCAGCCTTCCATCCTTTCTAAGGTAGGTGAAATGAGGACCCAGTTTGTGGGGGCAATAAGCCGACTTTGTATAAAATATACAAAAGAATGAAGGCTATTGCTTAACGCATTGTAAGCCGCCCTGAGTCTCCAGAGAAGGGCGGCATATAAATCAAATTAAAAAAAAAAAAAGGGACAGACGAGATGGAGATCAGGTCTTCTTACCCCACCAGCCCCCTCCTGGGGTGAGCACCCCGCTCGGGGCCCAGGTCAAGCCAGCAAAACCAGAAGGCCAAAGGGGAGGGGGCAGTTCTCCCCTTCAGTGGCAGAGTGTTCCACAGCAGAAAGCCTCTCCTTGATCTCCTCTGCTCCACTTCTTTAGCAGACGGGATCCTCAGCAGGCCTCCTCTTCTGTTGGCATGAGTGGGGTTGGCTTGTCCCCTCAGGGAGAGACACGTCTCCTCAGAGACCCTCAGACATTCTCAGCAGCCGCCACGTCTCTGATTAGGATGAGGCAAAGTGCTGGAAAGACACGAATCCCCACCTACCTCAGCCCAAAGCGCAAAGGATGCGCTTTGAGCTGCAAAAGGAGCTGCATCTCCGGGGAGGCTCATGTAGTTGCTTTAAACAGGTGCCCCGGGAGTGCCAACAGGCAGAGCAGCTGGGCACAAGGTGGGCATGGAGAACCTTCAAAGTAGCCACAATTCACTCTGGAATTGTCACCTCTCTTCTTTTCTCTCCCCTGCTTGAGAAGGGGGTTGGGCTAGAAGACCTCATAAGGCCCTTTGTACCCTGTCATTCTGTGTGAAGGTGGGCATCAATGGGTCCTGGTTGTGTGTTGTAAAGGCCTCCAATGAACAGTGGTAACGGAAGAACCAGAGATAAGTTTGGGGGAAATTGTCCACCCCTCTGAATGAATCTAATCCGGGAGAAATGGATCGAGAATAAGTGGATGAGGATTACAATAGAGGAAGGAAAAAGTAAGACTGATATTTGGAGAGCTAAGAATGAGACACTGCCTGCTAGATGGAATCTGAAGCAGCTCTGCCCTTTTCAAACAGGAGCTTTAACAATTCGGTTCATTTATTTTTATCCTATATTTATTATTTTATAAGTAACTCAAGGCAGCAAGCATACATAAATACTCCTTCCTATTTTCCTCAGAAAAACCATCCTGTGAGGTGGACCGGCCCGAGACAGAGGGACCCAGCTGGCTTTCATACCAGAAGTGGGATTAGAACTCACCATCTCCTGGTGATCAGCCCAATGTCACCCAGCCGGCTTTTACGGCCAAGGCAGAACTAGAACACTGCCCCTTGGTTTCTCACCTGATGCCATCGCCACTACCCCTTGTTCTTATGGCAAGGAGTGAGTGGGACTCAAGTGCAGGATCGGCCTGCTTGGTTCTAGTAATAGAAAGAATTAGAGAAGGGCGGGAGGAGATTTGAAACTGGGAAGGCTATTTTGTGATAGAGTCACAAAGGAATCGTGGGAAAAACTAGATATAGAAGGAAAGGAATGAAATTTGAATACTGCAGGGAGAAAAAGTAGGAGTTTGAAATTAAAATGTATTATAATATAAATTATTTTAGTTGTTACTGCAATTTGCTTCCCAGCCACTTCTCTAAAGCGTCTAGTCTCCCAACAGAGTTTGTGTGGAAAGTGGGTGCAAGGTCTTGCCTCTCCAAACATCCCTCCCTGTGGAAATATCTGGGACCTGACAGTGGGCCTTTGGGAAGAAAAGGGGGGAGGGCAGGGAAGCTGCTTGGGACAGAATGAAAAGAACAAGGGTGCAGAATGGATGAAAAACCAAGTGTGGGAGGGGGGTGAAGGGAAAGACCCCATAGATGAGAAAAAAGGGCATAGAATGGAATGAACAAGGCAAAGAAGGGAAATGAATGATATAGATCTTACAGAAAGAGGAAAAGAGCTGCAAAGAATGCAGGACATTGGAAAAATGCAAAGAAACAAAGAAAATCCAGGGTGATTTTCCACCAAAATGTGTGGCAAGTCATGGAACAAGACACGTTCAGCAAAGCGAACAGGGCTAAAGAAAATGAACCCGATGAAATGATTTGGGCTGAAACCAAAGTGAGGCAAAGGCTGATGGTTGGAAGGGAGGGAGGGAGGGAGGGAGGGAGGGAGGGAGGGAGCTCCTGCTGTTCCTGGGGGTAGCTCCGTCAAAAGGGACGGGGGAATGGGCTTGTGAAATGTGCCTCTAGACTCCTTGGGTGCAATTTTGGTTGAAAGGGTGGGAAAGATGTTAATTTGGACAGTGTGGTGGGGCTTTAAGTTAGGAAGATTGATACTTTTGAAATTGATATTTATTTATTGAACATTTATAAACATATATTTATGAGTAGTTTGTCCTTGAGTTATGACCACAGTTGGGACTGGTACTTCTGTTAAGCAGGGTGGTCATTAAATGAGTTATGACATTTTTGCCACACTTGTTAAGCAAATCACCGTGGTCCTTAAATCAAACAGTCATTAAGTGAACCTGGATTCCCTCATTGACTGTCAGAAGCTGCCTGGGAAGGATGCAAATGGCAGCCTTGTAATTCCAGAATGTTGCAAGATCCCAAGTTCAGGCTATTCGTGACCAAATGCCCCAAATGAGCCTTTTGATGGCTGATGTCCAGCAGGGCCTGCATTCTGCAAAACCCCAAATATGCAGTGAGTGTGTGACCCCCAGATGGCCTGCCTGTCACCCCTCAGGACCCCTTGATGCACTCCTGGTAGCAAAGGGGGGAAGCTCAACTGTGACTGGCAGGCATCACTCTGAAGGGCTGTCACTCATTAGCTCCCCAGGCAGGAGAAAAGGGAGGCTGGGCAAAGACTGGGTGGCCCCAGTTCCCGTTTCCCCCTTCAAAGGGGGGGGGGTCTAATAGGTAAAATAGCAACCCAGCTGAGCCTTCAGGGTCCCCGGGTGCCCCAGAAGACCCTCTACTCACCCCCCCCGAAGGATCCCACCCAAGAGGGGGGTCTCTGTCTTGCAGAAGAGAATTCAGGGCAACAAAGCCCCTTGATGGCACAGGAAGGGGGCTTCTCCCGGGTACGGGCAAAAAAGTCAAAATGGCAGCCAGGCAGTTGCAACTGAAGCTCGGCTGCGATAGCCTTAAAAAAGCCAGCTAGCGCTTGAAGCGCGTCTTCCCGGCCACCGGCCGATCTTCTCGCCCAGCCCGCAGACACCCCGGAGAAGCCAACGGTGGTTGAACCCTAAACCATGGCTTATGCCGCACGGGAAGGCCGGGCTTGGGGAAGCGAAAGGGCGGCGGGCTGGGCTGCCTCGTCCCGAAAGAGCCGGGGGGGGGGTCGGTCCTCTGGGAAAGGAGCCCGCCCAAATCAGCCTCTCAGAGCCGAGCCGGCAGGCGCCGCGCAGGCAACGAAAACTCCCAGCATTCCCTCCGCCTCTCCCGGGCCGCCCCGTTGCTCTTCCGTCGGCGGGCCGGAGCTTCGGGGGCTCGGCGGCGCCCGGTTGGGCAGCGTCCCTGGGAGAGGCGGAGCCGGCGCCGCCCAGCCCGCCCCGCCCCGCGCTCCTCTCGGGGGTATTTGAGGCGGCGGCCAGGCCGGGAGTGACTCAGACGCGCCGCCGTCAGCTGGAGAGCCGCGCCAGCCCCGCCTCGCCTCGCCCGCCGCCGCCGCCGCCGCCGCCATGGAGACCCCCGCCGGGCAGAAGCGCGGCCCCCGCAGCGGGGCCACCTCGACGCCGCTCTCGCCCGCGCGCATCACCCGCCTGCAGGAGAAGGAGGACCTGCAGGAGCTGAACGACCGGCTGGCCGTCTACATCGACAAGGTGCGCTCGCTGGAGTCGGAGAACGCGGGGCTGCGGCTGCGCATCACCGAGTCGGAGGAGGAGGTCAGCCGCGAGGTGGTCGGCATCAAGGCGGCCTACGAGGCCGAGCTGGGCGACGCGCGCAAGACGCTCGACTCGGTGGCCAAGGAGCGCGCGCGGCTCCAGCTGGAGCTCACCAAGGTCCGCGAGGAGTTCAAGGAGCTCAAGGCCAGGTGAGACCCCCGCCCCGCCCCGCCCCGCTTGCTTCCGTGGCGCAGGGCCGGCCGGCCGGCCAAGCGGCCGTAAAATGGCAGCCGCAGCGCCCGGCGCTCCTCGGCCCGGAGGCCCTTGAGGCGGCGACCTTTGGCGAGGAGCCTTTGGGCGCGATCCTCCCTCGCTCCCTGGCCGGCCGGTCCCGCGTGGGCTCCCCTCTCCGGTCGGGCGTGGCGCTGAACGGGTGTAACTCCTAGCCCGTCCGAGCCCAAAGCCTGCCCACCGGGCACTGGGGGCCAAGTGCACCGCGCCCAGGATGGGGCTGCGGGTCGCCGCATTTGGGGGTGGCATCCCCCTCCAGCCAAGGCGGGGCCTCCCGGGACAGAGGGCGAGCCTTAAAGCGGCCTTTGGGTCCCTGGGTGGGTGGGAGAGCGAAGGCGAGAAAAGGGGCCCCTCAAGGCCGCCTGCGCCTCTCTTGAGCGCGCTTCTGACTAACGGATTCCTTGGCTCGGAAAAGTCCAAAAGGCTCGACTGTAGTTGGTGACAGCAGCGGAAAAATTGTAGGAATGTGTGTGTGTGTGTGTGGTAGACGATTTAGTAGCTTAAAACTTTGGGGGGGGGACTGTTTTTTGCAGGGGATGGGAAAATAATATTATAATGTATTAATCAGTACGTAGCTCGGTGGGTTAATGTGTGTGTTAGTTTTTTTTAAATGCAGTCTTTAATGTTTGTTTTGTGTTTGTTTTATTTTTTTGGGGGTGGGGTAGGATTTTAACTGTTGGAGAACACAACTTCCTCAGACTCTAATGGCTCCACACCAGCTGCCTTCTTGTGGGCCATCCCAGATTTGGTTGTGGTCTTCCTGGCATAGTGAGAGGAGGGAGTTGGGGGGGGTCTCATGTTCAGTGTGCCCCTCAGTGCCAAGATTGGGCAGGGTAGAGCTCTTACTTTGCACCCTCTTCATGAGGCACCGTGGGCCAGGGGCTGCATCAGAACCCCCAAGGGCCTCCTGGAAAAGGGACTTCGGAGGACGAGTGTCCTAGGTGGGCTGCCCGACCAGCAACACGCCTGATCTTGTTTAGAGGAGAGGGTCCTCCGTGGGTTGGCTGCAGAGTTCTTCCTGATGGGGTCTGATGCTTTTCAGTGGTGGAGCTACAGGGGGTGGGCAATTAGGGCCTCTTTACGACCTGTGGACTTCAACTCCCAGAATCCCATAGCTGGCTCAGGAATTCTGGGAGCTGAAGTCCACAGGTTGTAAAGGGGCCATAGCTGCCCACTCCTGAGCTGCACCAATGTGGGCCAGGAGAATGCAGCTAAATAACCCCAAATTGCTGTATAGAACACAGAACCCCCCCAAATGTGGAACATCCAGTTGATGACATGTGCATAAGAGATAAAATTAGATTCCAGTTTAGATTCTAACATTCCTGACCTTAAATAACCTCATGATTTGGGCTTCCCACTTGCCAATCTGATTCTTAGCAGGTTTGGCAGCTCTAGTTTTGTCTGCTTACTCACAACCGAGCTGTGACGGTTGATGTGCAGATTACTCCTGCACATGCTATGTGTTCAGCTGAACCTTCCCGGCTTCTGCATTGATCATTTTCACATTTCTTGCAAAGGTTCCTGAGAAATGAGTGTGAAGGTCCTACAAGGACGTTGTTAGTGATAAGTGGACTAATGGGAAGTGTGCAAATAAATCCACCCCAGGAGGCAACTCTCCTTCTGCTCCTCCTGGTGTTGCCTGGATCTCTCTGGTGTTTGTGGTGCTGGGTGTGGCTGTGTTCATTTGGCACCTGTAATTAATCATTCTGCAATGTTATAGGTGTGCCAGTACTCGTTGCCTCCTGGCTGGGCGATGATGCATGGGCTTTGGTATGCTTCTGCCAAGGCTGACTTTGCTTTGACTCTGGACTACAGCTCTCACCTGGATGGCTGGAGTTCAAGGCTCAGTTAAATTTCCTTGCTGTCTGCTAAAATGGATGAATGCCTCATGTGCTCTTGTAATTTTCCATTGGGGGAAATGACTGATTTTTATGCATACAAGTAATCCTCAATTTACAACTGATGGGTTAGAATCAGAATAACAGAGTTGGAAGGGACCTCAGAGGTCTTCTAGTCCAACCCCCTGCTCAGGCAGGAGTCCCAAAGTTATAATGCCTCAGAAAGGTACTTGATGGCATGTAAAACAATTCCAGCTGTTGTAAAACGTTGATTTGCCCCTCCCCTGTGGTCACAGGACCACATTTTGGGTGCTTTGAGGACCTGTTGCATTTACAATCATGGTCACATGACCATGCTTTCTGTTTGGGAAAGTGGTTTTGGAATTGTAGCCCTTAATTTGCTTCATGGCTGCATGGTTCACTTAATGGCCTTGTGATTTGCTTAATGACTGCTATAAAAATGGGTAAAAAACCCCCAGGTCCGGTCACGCGGTGCCTCAACAGCAATGACTTTTGACCGATCCCAAGTATGGTCGGAAGTTGAGGACTCCTGAGTGAGCAGTGGCAAATATATTTAGGGGAAAGGTCACATCCAGGTCGGGGAGGGGTCTTTCCTCAGCCATCCTGGCTTGTGCGTGTGCCAGGACGTGAGCTTTGCAGGGCAGACCCAGGTTGTGACTTTCCAGATAGCCTGTTTGTGCTGTGTCTCCCTCTCCCCTCTGCCCATCCATGCACCCTCAGTAGATCAGCTACTGTTTCTTCTTGTTGGGTGAGTTACATTTGTGTCTTTACCTAGAGAGAGAAACTTTGAGGAATGGATTTCCCAGAACAATAAATAAATATTGCTGGGCTGCTTTCAGGAAATCCTCAGCGCAGAACTAAAAGCGCAAGTGTTTTGTGAGTTCAACAGACTAACACATTTCATTAAAAGACATGAAGTTTGGTAAGCTGAAGCTCGCTCCAACCAATGCAAAAAAAAAAGCTTCTTGCCTCTTAATCAAATTGGCTCGTTTGGAAAGATGCAGCCGGGGTTAGAGTTAAGTTGCCTGATTTTTGGTCATTGCACAGCTTTCCTCCTATGAAAGATTTGCTCATGAGTCAGTAAGCGCAGTAGTAACTCCTTGACTTCAGACACGCCTGGAGGGAGAGAGAAGGGATTCCATGTCTTCATTTGGGCTGTTTATATGGGTAGAAACTCAGCTTCTCCTAAGCTTTGGGGCCGATTGGTGAATCTGAAAGACTCTTGTGACCCTCTTTCCTTTTTGGTCATCGTGGTCTTCAAAGAGCCAACCTAGAAGTAAGGAGAAATTTCCTGACCGTGAGAAACAATTCACCAGTCGAAGAGTTTCCCTGCAGAAGTTGTGGCTGCTCCATTGCTGGAGGCTTTCAAGGAGGTGGGGGGGGCAGCCACTTGTCTGGGATGGGATAGGGCACGGGTGTCAAACTCACATCGTCCAGGTCACGTGATGTATCACGACCCCCCCCCTTTGCTAAACCGGGCGTGGGCAGCTCATGATGCCTCTGGCCTTTGGCAGCCCTGGTATAGAGTCTCCTGCTTGAGCAGAAGGGCTGGACTAGAAGACCTCCAAGTTCCCTTCCAACTCTGGTATTCTGTATTCTGTGGAGCTGCTGGAGGTGCCAAATGTTTGACTCAGAGCTGTTTCAGAGTCTCCGGATGAGAGTCTTGGCCTGGATAAGACTTTGGGGATCCTTGCTGGCTTCCCAGCGGCATTTCTTGGGGATCATTCATCTTGCTGCCTAGTGACTTTTATCTCGGTTCCCCAGACTGGGTCCAGAGACCTACAGAGTGATAATCTGGCCCAGTGGCAGCTTCCTTCTTTTGTGACACCCGCTCCCTTCTTTGGAGGTCATCAAATACTGGAGTCCAGAAAAAAAAGACGGCTGCTCTGATGCGCTCCTCAGAAGCCAGCAGGTTTGGCTGTGGCTAGAGCATGTGCCGTGTTTCTAGTCCTTAGTGTTTGTTTTTGTGATCCATAGGCATTAGGGGCATATTCCATAATCTGGAATAATTAATCAAGTTAGGGTATAAATCAGTCTTTTTGGACCTTGACCACTGTAAGATGTGTCCACTTAAGCTCCCAGAATCCCTAGCCAGCTTTGCTGACAGGAATTCTGGGAATTGAAGTCCACACAGCTTCAAGATTTAACAAGACTGGTATAAATACAACTTTGCTGGGAGAAATTTAAATCCCAAATTCTTGATCTGTTATTCCAAGTCAGTGGGAGGAAAAGCTTCTTGCAAGTGTCCTTTCAGCTTGGCGCCTCTCTCTGTCTCTGATAGTTTTCCTCCCGCTTCCTGCCACTTGCTCTTTCTTAAATCCATCCCCTGCAACCGTTAAAAACTGCTCTGTCCCCGACTGAGTGGCTGCCGCCTCGCTCTCCATGTTTTCTGAGAGAGTTTCTTCCTTGGCCACTTTTAGAAGTGACAGCTGCAGGCAGAGGCTTTGGGGAGGAGCTGCCGGAGAGGGTTGCTCCCCTTTTATCTTCCTAAGCCATTTGTGGCTGGCATCCTGGATTGCCTCTGCTGGGTCACAGGCCCAGCATTCATCCAGACGGAAGAAAAGAGGGCTGGGCAGTGCCTGACAGGAGCCGTGTAGGACAAAAGTGGAGCTTGATGGAGAGGTATTGGTTTGAGTGGTGAGAAGCCAGAAACATTGAGCAGAGCAACGATTGGACTAGAAGATCTCTGAGGTGCCTTCCAGCCCTATGATTCCATGTTCTATCAACGCTCTTCCAAGTTGGGGGACTCTGCATTCCTCGGTGAGGAGAGAACTTGTTTTGCTTAGGCCCCAAAAATAGTCTTTCTAAGCTTACGTATTGCTGCTCAAAAGAGAGTCTGAGCTTGCATCAATGGCTATAACCGTCCACTTCATTCTTGAGTCCTTTCCAGAATTGCTTCTAGCCCAGTGCCCTGTTTCTGGGGGTCACTAAGAAGATGCTTCCCAAAGCCATTAGCAGGGCAGGAGGGGATCCCATTCCACGACTAGGAGTCAAACATGACCTGGGTGTTGTGTTTTGGGATGATTCAAATGTTCAAAGGTCCTTAATTTTCCACATGCATTCAAACAGCCTTCAACCTCTAGAAAGTGTCCTCTCAGCGGCAGCTCCCCTCTTCTCTACTCTTGGGGGAACCCTAGAAAGATTCCTGAAGTTGCTGCTTGGCCCTCCCTTTATGCCAACTGTGCCAAGGCAGGAGCTGGCCTCTGAGAGCGGGACAGGCTGTGAGTAGCAAGGCTCAGCCACGTGCCAGGCGAGCTCTGGGTTGCCAACTTGGCAGAGGTGTTCTGGGCCTCCTCCATGTTGAAATGGAGGACCTTCCTCGGTCCCACCTCCCCTTGAACAGGCCAATTGGCAGCGGTGGGCTGCCCTGCATAATCCGGATTGGCTGTCCCCATGGAAACCAGCTGTTAGTTTGGATTTGAACAGCAGAGGAAGCGCCAGGCAGGACCGTTTCTGACTCACGGCGGCCACTCCTGCAGGAGCAATTATTCCTATGATTCATGGGCCGCTGGTTCTTTCCAAGCATGGGGAGCTGCCAAGTGGGAAGGGGAAGAGCCGAGATGGGCAAGGTGCCCACTTGGAGGGAGGAGGCAGGAAGGAGGCCTCCCCAAATGCTGGGGAAGTCCCCTCTCTGCCTGCCGGAGCTGCCTGCTATTTTTTTAATATATATTTGCTACTTTTAGCTGTGCTTTCCCAAAGGATCCACACTTTCCAAGTTGTCATTTGCTTGGGCATGAAGCAGGATCCTGTAAATTTCCATGACGGGCATCCCAGGAGGATCCAGGGTGATCTTAACATGGGCAAAATCAGTTTCCAGTCCCACTCATCTGAAAACTGATTTTCCCCACTGTAGTTCCCTCCCCTGGCTGCCCCCCTCCCCCCCAGCACTTCATGAAAGGAAAGCTTTGCATGCTGGTGGATGCAGAACCTCCTGGTACCATCCCTGTCTACCTCCCTACGGAGACAGCAGCTGCAGTAACAGGCAGCTCTCCTGCTCTGGAAGTTTTGAAGATCATGCTGTGGTCACAGAAGTTTGCTTCACACCTATTGAGCTTTTATTCTTTTAATTATGTTTTTTTAAAGTTTTTACATTAAAAGAAAAAATATAAGTTTGCAATAGTGGTGAATATCTGTAGCTTGGATGTAGAATGAGGATGAAGCTTCTGGTTGATTTCTGAACATTTTCCTGCCCGGCTAGGAGTTTATGTGGTGTCAGGGTTCCTCTGTTTTGTTGTTGTTGTTAGTTGCGAAGTCGTGTCCGACCCATCGTAACCCCCTGGTTCCTCCAGGCCTTCCTGTCCTCTACCATCCTCTGGAGTCCATTTAAGCTCATGCCGACTGCTTCAGTGACTCCATCCAGCCACCTCATTCTCTGCTGTCCCTTCGTCTTTTGCCCTCCATCGTTCCCAGCATTCGACTCTTCTCCAGGGAGTCCTTCCTTCTCATTCAGTGGCCAAAGTATTTGAGTTTCCTTTTCAGGATCTGGCCTTCTAGAGAGCAGTCAGGGTTGATCTCCTCTAGGACTGACCGGTTGGATCACCTTGCAGTCCAAGGGACTCACAGGAGTCTTCTCCAGCACTAGAGTTCAAAGGCCTCCATTCTTTGGCACTCAGCCTTCCTTATGGTCCAACTTTCACAGCCAGACATTGCAACTGAGAAAACCGTAGCCTTGACTATACGCACTTTTGTTGGCAGGGTGATGTCTCTGCTTATCCACCCTCAAAAATATAAATTAAAGTGCATTAAAAAAAGAACAGAAGAGAAACTTCTCCCTTCATCCAAAGCAGATATAATCAACATTAACAATTTATCACTATCTCTTAAAATGAAACCAAACTTCTTTTTATTTGCTGTCCCCTCCCAATTTCTCATTTCTAGGGTCTATGGAGGTTCTCAGTCCTCCAGGTCATGGCTGTCCCAAAGGTGCTTTTCCAAAAGGCAGCTGGACTTTCTTGGGGTTTTCCTTGAAAATGTTTCACTTCCCATCCAAGAAGCTGCTTCATTTTTAACCAAGAAGTCAGAACTGAAGAGAAGCAAAATATTTTCAAGAAAAAAAAAAAAACCAAGAAAGTTCAGTTGCCTTTTGGAAAAGCATCTTAGGGACTGATGCCTCACCTCCCTGTTAAACAGCAGAATTCCAGTGTAAATTTTATGAGCTTTAGCTGATTTTTTGAGGTGCAAATCACAGCTGCTCCTTGCTTTAAAATGTGTGAAATGTGCACCAATAATGCAATGTGGGCTTTATCTTCTAAGAAGAACTCCTAAGTGATGGATTTCTAATCCTCTGCTCTTCTTCCCTTCACCTTTTAAGGACGAACCTGGGATCAGGCCAGTGGTGGGTTGCTACTGCTTTGCCCCAGATTGGGCGAACTGGTAGCGGCGGTGGCAGGAGGCTCCGCCCACCTGCCCGGTCACTTCTGCACATGCCCACGAGCGAACTGGTAGCGAAGAGTTTTGAAACCTGCGCCTGGATCAGGCAGGTGCAAACGCAGCTATGGTGGGACGAAGGCAGCCTCCCTCACAAATACCTGGGACCCTGTCCTGGCAGGCTATCTTCTCCTGCAACTGCAGCTTTGATGATAAAGCCACCGCTTTAGTCTATACGTCCTTGCCATCAAACAAATGCATACATTCGCAAAATAACAGAGGGCCTTACAAACAAACAGGGAGAAGCACCCTATGGAAATGCCGGGTCTTAAGAGCTTTCCTGGAGTCTGGGGGGGGTTTGCTTCAGGGAAAGAGGGGTCCAAGCTCTGGGGACAAATCCCTATAATAGTGTTTTTCAACCTTGACAACTTCAAGTTGCATGGACTTCATGCTGGCTGGGGAATTCTGGGAATTGAAGTCCATCCATCTTCAAGTAGCCAAGATTAAGAAATACTACCCTAGAGGGAACATGGATCCCAACCCACACAAATGAAACGTGTGCAAGAAATCAATTTGAAGGTGTTCACCAATCTTTGAATTGGACCCAGAAACAAATCAATGGTCTGGGCAACTTCAGACTTCACAATGTGTTGAAATGAAACGAGCAACTTCTCTCCAAGTATCCGCTGTGCTGAAACCTAAGT
This sequence comes from Arizona elegans, assembly GCA_022577455.1. NCBI lineage: Eukaryota > Metazoa > Chordata > Lepidosauria > Squamata > Colubridae > Arizona > Arizona elegans. The sequence continues at coordinate 5,691,559 of JAKOOJ010000027.1, forward strand.
GTAACATGTAACCTGCCCCCAAAGCATTCAGCAGGAATTTGGGACAATTGTGCGAGTGGGTCAGTGCCAGGGAAAGAGGGGTACCTCAGTCCCTGCTCAGGAGGTTCCTGGTTAGCTTTGGGTGGGCTCTTCTTTCCTTTAATTGACTCCTCCTGCCGTTTCTCCTTGGATCCCAAACCACAAGGGGGAACAACTAATTCTTTGCCAGGGTTACATTGCAACAAGAGAGAGAGAGAGGAGGAGGAGGAGGGTTCTGTGCTCTGCCTTGTCAGCATGCTTGTTTTAGAGTGGAAACTTCTGTCGAGGGTGGCAATGTGTTTTTGTGCGATTTGGCCTTGAATGCCCTTGAATTTAGCCCACATATGTCTTTAATTCCTTAGTTCCAGAGCCTTCATGGCAATTATCTCCCCAATCACACAACAACAACATAGATCCAGCTTTGTGTGGTTCTTCAGTGCTTCTAAAAAATCCCCCTCTTACATTTTTGTCTTCCTCCTTGATCTTCCTTTTTTCTACATTGCTGTCCAGGAAGTTTTTCAGGCTTGGGAAATCTCTTCGTTTGTTTGTGTCTGTGTGTACATGCGCAGGCACAAACCGTATAAGCTCCTCAGAATAAAGTTTTCCCAGGTGGCATACAAAACACGTTAGAGCCGCTATTAAAAACAGACTAAAAGGAGCCATTAAATTTAAGGAATGCATAAGCAAGGCAAACCAGAGAGCCTGGGGTTTCATTCAGAAGAGGCTCTGGAACAACAGTTGTCCGTAGCAATTGTGCTATTTTTTTCAGGGCAGAGCAGCTGCCACCGCCATCCAGGATGTCTGCATGGTGCTGGCTGGGGAGGTGGTCTCTTTGATGAGTTGCAAATGGAGTGGGGGGTCTTGCTCCTTTCTTCTCACCTGGGTCCACTCTGAAGTGCTTAGCAAAAGTGCCGTTCCTGAGCTCCACTGGGGTGAGATCCCTTCATTTCGGGCAACAGGGCTGGACCTCTGGAAGCTGTGAGAAGGGCAGCCAGCATGCCCCCAATCCTGGGCAGTGTTTCTCCAGGGTTTTTAATGTTTTTAATTTTTAAATGTTTTTTATAATGATTTTAAATGCATTGTGAGCCACCCTGAGTCTTCGGAGAGGGGCAGCATACAAATTGAATTAATAAATAATAATAATAATAAATAAATAAATAAGTGGTATCAATAAAGGATAATATTAGTAGCTCAGAGTTGAACTGGGATCCTTGATGCTCTCTGAGCTTGGTGGTTTTCTTGCAGATGTTTCATGACCAAACTAAATAACCTCATCAGTGCTGGAAGGGAGAAGGGTTTGTGGAGAGGAGGAGGAATGTGGTATCCTTGGTGCTCTCTGAGTTTGGTTGTTTCCTTGCAGATGTTTCGTGACCCAACTATGTAACATCATCAGTGCCAGACCTATAATATTTCTGCTAATAGTGCTGAGGGTGAGTGGGCTGGCTGGGAAGCAAATCCTCCTCAGCCCCCTCTTGAGCCCAGGAGGAGGAAGAGGCTTGCTTTCCTGTCTTGGAAATGAACCTCTCTGTTTTGCAAGCTGCTTTCCCTTCCCGTTACCCTGGGATGAAGGAAGAGAGCAGCCGGCCCTCCTGCTCCTTCTCCAGCTGAGCTCATCACTTCTGAATGATGTGGCTTAACCTGATTAGTGCAACCAGGCACTTCCTCCCTGGCGCTTCCCAACTCCCCCCTTCATGAAGAGAAGTGGGCTCTGCCTGCCCTTCGCTTAGGTGTCTTGGGTAGGTGTGGGGCGGACGGGCAGACCCGGAAGACCCCAGATGGGAAATGGAGGAAGAAGGCAGAGGAAGGGATGGTTCGACTCCTAAGCAAGTTACGTTGCTTGTCAGTGTCTGTTCACATGAGACGCTAAGCCCTACACCTGGGTAGTGAACACGGCGGCTTTTTTGTCAGGATGCGCCTGACCTGAACCAGTTGGCCACAGGAAGGTCTTCCGGCATTTTTGCTCCTGGAGACTCTTCATCCCAGGGGCTGTTTGGGGACCAGGGGAGAAACCTGCCTGTGCCTGACAGAAACAAGCTTCCTTCTCTCGACTTGGGTCAGCTTGTCTGAAAGCACAGACACTGAGCTTTTGTGGGTGTGTTCCAGTGCTGTGTACTTCACAGCAGCTTTGCTGGATGGGAAATTCTGGGAGTTGAAGTCCAGCCACCTTAAAGTGGCTTAAAGGTTGACCAAGGCCCAAACTGCTCTGTACTGTTCATTCAAACAGCATTTGGAGCAACACACTCTTTGTTGGGGGAGGGTGAGTGGGGTGAGTGAGTTGGGGTGCCAGGTGGAGGTGGACGGTCCCTTTTGAAGCAATAGGAATGCTCACTGGTGGGATTCAAATAATTAAACAACCGGTTCTCTGCCCTAATGATCGGCTGGATGGGTGTGGCCATTGTGGGCGTGGCCATGGGGTATGACAGGCAGTACTCTGCCTCCTGCACCCCCCTGGGAGTAAAAATGGGCTGCAGGGGGGCAGGGCACCATTCCCCTCATGCCCCGTTTTGGGCCTAGGAGGCCTCCCTGCAGCCTCCCGGGAGCCAAAATGGGGTGTGTGGGGACTCCTGGAAGGGGTGGGGTGGGGCCAGCCAGCAATTGAACTACCGGTTCACTCAAACCGGCCCAAATTGGTTGAATCCCACCACTGGCCCCCTCCCCAGTGTGGCGGGGTGGGGATCAGGCATCCTCCACAGACTTGGCACGAAAGAGGGAGCAGAGAGGAGGTTGGGGATCAGAGGCCCCCTTGGAAAGCCCTGCAGTGGCTTGGACCCAGTGGAGGCCGTTGGAGAGAAGAGGCTGCCCACTGGCCTCACAAGGAAGCTGGGCTGAGGCCAGGGAAGAGGATTCTGATGTACACCCACACACCCTTCCTGGGTGCTGACAGAGGGACTTGGGTTCAGTTTCTGCTTCAGGGTGCCCCTGCCCAGCTGGTGGCACCCAGCGAGTGTGTCTGCAGCTCCCCAAAGTCTGGGCCAGGTAAAGAAATCCAACTTGTTCCTGTGGCCTGGATCACCTCATGTTTGGTGACCATCTGTGGCTGAAACAGGTTTTTCAAGCATTGGGAGACAAAATGCACCGAGCTGAGAATTTGATCAGCACAGGAAGGATAAAAAGGAGCAGGCAAATGGTGTTTTTCTTGCTAAATAGTTTGCAGGCCTTGTAAACACGCCCCAATACTGTGGGAGGAGAGATGACGTTAGTCTGTGTCACCCACCCCGGGAACCTGACAGAGTCTTTTCTGACTTAGATTTTATTATGAGGCTTTTGTGAGGGACAACGTTTTCATCCACAAAAGCTCTGAGTTTCTTCCCCTTCCTCAACTGACCCGTCAGGGCAAAGTGTCCAGCTGGCCTTTCTTGGTGCAAGCAGACGGGCTTCCTAACTGCCGCTCCAGCCCTTCCCTGCCTGCCAGCTCCTGTCTCCTGGGCTCCATTCAGGATGCGGAGGGGAGGCTGGACTGCCAACCTGAGCCTATTGACCAAGGCCTTTGGGGGGATGGGGGTCACTTCTCCATCGCTGGTGTCTGATCAACAGGATATGAGTCAAAAGAGCAAATTGTCCTCCTTGCCTGGAAGGAAGGGTGGGCGCCATTCAGCAGACTCCGGCTTATAGCATGGGAGCTCAGGGGCAAAGAAATGGGTGACCTGAGCCGATGCCAGGGACTTAGGCTCCATTGCGGAGGCAATATGAGATCCCCGATGCCCACCTTTGCCATCAATGCTGGAAGTTGGGTAACTGTCACTTCTTGAACAACTTGGTTTCTGTTTGCATCCGAGGGATGTAATGCCAATGCCCTCCATTCGATACAGTAATTCATTGAAGCCCTGAAGGCACGAAATGTCTCCATACATCAGAGAAGAGCAGGCAGAACCATGGGCGGAGTGAAGCGAGTCAGCAACCTAGAGTCCTTACATTCCCACAAATGTCTCAGTTCAACCCTCTGGAATTCCATTGACTCTTATCTGGTACCAATTTAGCTCTGACCCTTACTAGATTAGATCCTTGAGCAATAAATCTTCTGAATTGCAACTTAACATATAGTCCTGGTGCTTATTAGTGGTAGAAGGATATTTCTCCTTTGAGTGTTTCTGGCCTGTGGAAGCCAATGGCCTTTCTCCATCTGGATGGGCTGACCTGGGTTTTGGGGATGGGGAGGCAACGTTACCAGCATCCTATGATTGGCAGCTTGGCCCTTATCTGATATAACCCCTGGCCTATTCAGAAACCTGGCATTTGACGTTGGGTTTGCTTTATTTTATTATTCCTCCATGGAAGAAAATCTGAATGAAATGAGAAGAAGCAGAGGAGGAGGAGGAGAAGGAGAAATCCGCCAATGGGGTGGGAGCTGTAGTGGGGCCAAAGAAGAAGAAGGTTTTAAACACGTGAATCTCAAATTAGGAGGACCACCCCATCCCACAGGCACTCCTCTAACCTACTTTCTTGTTCCCACTCTTTTTTTTAAAAAAATAAGTATCCTGGTTCAAGATGTTGTCATCTCTTCCCTGCAACCAGGTCAGTCTGGAGCTGCAGGCCCTGGGGAAGCAGCCCACCTGTCAGCACAAGCGCTTGCTCCCCTCGGCGTATTCAGGGGGTTGCATTGTCTGGAGGGGAGTAACTGTTACTTTGTAGTCCTTCGGTGGAGGCTGAGATGGAAGGAAACATGAAACCAAGTCTGACTTTGCCCCCGCTTGGTTCCTGCAGCTCTCGTGCTAAATGGGGGTGGGGGTGGGGGTGGGGAAAGAGGGCCACCTGTTCTTCTGGGACCTTCCCTCCCTAGGTTCAGGGACAGCTGTTGTGGGTCTCCAGGATCCATCTCGGATTGTCCCCTGAAAATGAGGAGATTGGACATGTTAGGGAAGGACAGTCCACCTGCCATTTTGCAGGCTTTGCACAGAGAGGTGTGGAGCCATTAATCTGATCAACAACCAGACTGTGGCGAAGTTAATGAAACACTCTTCTAAATTAGAGGCTTAATAGACAAAATAAGGACTAAAATGAAAATCTGGGGGATGGTGGAGTCATCCCATGTAAATTACATGCTCTCCCACCCTTCCAAGTACAGTTGCGTGCATCTTCTGTACTAAGTAGAAAAAAAGTAAACGGATTTTATAGCTAAGGTGGCTAAAAAGAATTTAAAACTGGATCAAATTATTTTCCATGGAAATAATCCAAAGCCAGCAGCAAAATTTTTTTTCTAGAGCATTGTTTCTCAACCATGGCTGCTTGAAGATGGGTGGATTTCAGCTCCCAGAATTTCCCAAACTCAGAGAACACCAAGGACCCCACAGTTCCTTACCTGTTCGTTACCTGTGGCTTGAACCTCTGGCTATTCCTTGTGCTGATTTACTTCTAGGCCAAGTAATTGTGGCTGGATAAATCCTTACCCAAGGTTTGCCTGGACCATCAGACTCTTTTATCCTCCAAGCCACACTAGGACTGGCTTTGTAAATCTGAGCTAACAAAATGTTTTGTTTTTTGTTTCCATGTTATCTAATGGTCTAGTCACTATAACTGACAGGATTCTAGGTTGCCTTGATATTTAACAGACTAAGAGAATTGGAAGAGATTTTGGAGGTCATTTAGTCCAGTCCTTTGCTCAACAGCAGACCCTCTACCATTCCAGACAAGTAGCAGTCCTGCCTCTTCTTAAAAGCACCCACAACTTCCACTAGTTAACTAGTTCTACTGGTTAATTGTCCTCACCGCCAGGAAATTTCTCCTTAGTTTCGATTGCTTCTCTCCTTGATTAGTTTCCATCTGTTGTTTCTGCTTTGGAAGATAGATTGACTCCTCCTCTTCTTTGTGGCAGCCCCTCAAATACTGGGATCCTGCTATCCTGTCTCCCCTAATCCTTCTCTCACTATACTTACCCACTTCCTACAAGTATGGTTTAGCCTCCAGACTCTTAATTGACTTTGTTGCTCTTCTCTGCACTCTTTCCAGAGTTTGAACATCTGCATTCTGGTCTGTGCAGAGGTAGCTGGGTTCTTTTAAAGCCTTGTGAGATAGTAGAAGGTGAAATACGTTTGCCCTTTACAGAGGCTGTGCAAAGCACGCAAAAGAGGCGTGTTGGCCTCTGAGTGTTAAACCGCCATCTCAGAGCCCCGTGGTGGCTTCAGGGCTGCTCTCGGCTGCCTGGCTGATCCCGTGCAGGCAACCTTGCGCCAGTCCCAGCATGTGCAGACAGCCAGGCGGAGCTTTTGAAGGAGCCGAGGGGGCTTGGCAGCAGATAGCAGCTGCCTTGGACACAGGGAGGGAGGGAGGGAGCTGCTTGCTGGTGCCAGGGCCTGGGGAGAGTTTTCCCAAGTACTTTGCACCTTCTAATAATTGACCTGTTGCTCTTTCAAGTTGGGAGAAGAATTGAGAGATTATGTTTGTTTGTAATGCTGAATAAACGGTAGTTTATTAGATGGAGCTCTTGGGTGTGACTGTTTACCCTGCAAACAGTTTTTAACAAATAATTGGAAGATTTAATCTTTCTGCTTGAGGTGCACGACTAGGAACCCAAAATATTTAAATGGACTGTTCTTCAAAATCAGGGTTACCCAACCCTTGCAACTGTAAGACACTGCAACTCCCAGAATTCCCCACCCGGCATGAAGTCCATGCATCTTAAAGTTGCCATGCTTGGGAAACACTGTTCTAAGTGAACACCTACTGATTGAAACAAATGAAGTGTCCATGTTTTTCTTTAGTAACAGGTGAATTTTGAATGTTGGCAATGAATTCACTTATTCGCCTTTAATGGGTTTGCCTGGCAAGGAAGCAGCTGGCTATTTGCTGGATCTGGCTTGGTTCTTAAGCCCTTGCAAGCAACAGGCTCGGAAATGGCTGATGTAAATTGGGGGGGGGGGGGGAGAAAGGAGCCCCTGGAGGACCTCACAGGCACCCTGTCTGGCTTGGAGGGCCAACCGAAGTCTCATGAAGAGCCAGGCTCAAAGCAGAGCAGCAGCTGCCGGCCTCCCATACCCACCCAACCGGATCTGTTTCTCCCACCCCTTCGGCACAGGGTAGCCCTTGACGTCAGCCATGGCTGGGAAGAAAACCCTGCTTTGTTTACCATCTTCGGCAGGAGCTCTGCCCTGAATTCTTGCATGGTGGCACGATGCCCGCCATGCTCTGGCCCCTTTCCCACCCACCCAGAGAAGTGGTGTTGCATCACACTGCAAGGACAGAAAGCTGGGTGGGGGTCTCCCTGGGAAGTGGGGAAGGCAAGGAGAACGTGACCTTTCTCTCTTGGAAGAGAGCTGGGCTGTTGTTGGAGAACAAGGCATCGGAATCGCCTGGCGGGTTTTGGGCCGCCTCCGAGCTTTAGAAGCTGGCACAAGGTCAGTCCACGCCCAGCTTCCCTGCCAAGATTGGGGGCTGAGTCACTGGACAAAAACTGTCCAGAGGGAACACTCTCTACCTCCAACTTAGAAAACGGACAAACCGACAAATCCTTCCTCTCTTTGTTTCTTTAAGCCTGGAAGCGCCTGGAGGATGCTCATCACGTTTTCAGAAAAGGGAGAGGAATATAGCAGTATAACAGAGTTGGAAGGGATCTTGGAGGTCCTCTAGTCCAACCCCTGTTCAAGCAGGAACCCCCCTCTCATTCCAGCCAAATGGCTGCCCAATCTCCTCAACCCTTCGCTTGAGAAAAATCAAGCGTGCTACCCTGAACCTTCAGGTAAGATGCCCAGAGTCGCCCAAAGAGTGAGTCAGGCAGCCATATAAATTTTCTTAACATAAATCAAAAAACCTCCTCTATTTTATCAGCTAAATTCCTATGACACAGGTTTTTGCATCAAGGCACTTTTTATGCTTGCCTTTTATTTTTGTTTATTTTTTGCAGGTCTAATAGTTACAGTATCCCCCTAAGATACATTATTTGGCATCTTTTCCTAGTGATGTTGCTATTTCCCCAGATAAAGGGAAGATGAATCCTGACACTGTAGCTTTTATGTTACCCTTTAAAAAAAAAAAGGATTTCCTGGATTGGATTGAACTCTTGGGTGGAGCAGATCCTTGGTGACTCCCCCCCACCCTTCCCTGATCTGTATCCTTGGGATTTAGAATTCAAAGGTAGACTGCTTTAGAGTAGGAAGGTTCTGTTTTCATGCCTTAAGCCTGCATTGTTGCACATTTAGGGTGCCAGCTTTGGAAACGGGGGTCTATGAAACCATTTTTCCATGTTGTCTTTAAAACATGCAGCTGCACCTTTTGATAAGTTGCCATCAGATGTTCTGGGCCTTTCTGCATTCCTATTTCTGTACAGCTGGCAGTCTTGGCAGTGGGTCCTCCCCATCTCCTCCTCCCTTCCCACTTCAGCTCCCACCCTGTTGGTGAATTTCTTTTCTTCTTCTTCTTCTTCTTCTTCTTCTTCTTCTTCTTCTTCTTCTTCTTCTTCTTCTTCTTCTTCTTCTTCTTCTTCTTCTTCTTCTGCTTCTTCTTCTGCTTCTTCTTCTTCTTCCCTCCTCCTCCTCCTCCTCCTCCTCCTCCTCCTCCTCCTCCTCCTCCTCTTCTTCTTCTTCTTCTTCTTCTTCTTCTTCTTCTTCTTCTTCTTCTTCTTCTTCTTCTTCTTCTTCTTCTTCTTCTTCTTCTTCTTCTTCTTCTTCTTCTGCTTCTGCTTCTTTTTCTTCTGCTTCTTCCTCCTCCTCTTCCTCTTCTTCCTCCTCCGCCACAAAAAACCAGCTGTTTCTGTCAAAAAAATTCTCCTGGGTTTTTGTCAGTGAGCTGAAATACAGTGAGGAAAGTTCATGTGAGTTGTGAGTGATCTGTTTAAACAACAGTTCTCGCTTCTGTCTTGGAGCCAAACAGGCTTCAGCTGCGAAAGGAGTCAGTTGCAAAGCTTCTCCCAAGTGGTAGACAGCAGCTGCTGCTTCCTCCCAGCTGAACGGAAGGAGCCCTGGCCCTGAGGAACACCTGGCCCAGAGCCTGGGCCTTTCCCAACACCAGGGGCTCAGGTACTTCCAGGTGGAGGGCCTGGAGGTTCTCCAGCCTGCCTGCATCGGAGACCATGGTTGTAGGCAAGGCAGACTGTGCCATGGGTCTCCTGTGTGGATCTTTTTATGGGCAGAGACCCTCGTAAGTCCACCCCAAGCCTTGAAAAGTGGGGAAAGGATGCTGGTGCCTTAGGGAAGATCAAAAGGGTTAGGAGGAAGATGAACTTGGTGCCTGGAGAAGGTGGAATTGGGGAAAGGAACATGACTTTCGTGGCTGATGAATTAGTCACAGTACCAGCTTGCCTTCCTCCACTTTCCTACATTGTTGTGACTTACTAAAGCCATGTTGTAAAAAGGCCCGTTTTGTCCATCTGCACTGCACTCTCAATCACAAAGAGAACAGGAGTGAAAAGGCCCATTTTGGGAATGAGGGAGCTGCTTGCTGTCCGAGATTATAGGGAAATTATTTTTTTATTAACTTCAAATGCTGCCCATCTCTCTATCAAGCAACTCTGGGTGGCTTGCAGTGTCCTAAATACTGTAGCCATAGATGACAACATGATTTTGAAAATCACAAAACTGCTTCTCACTTATTTTGGCCATGTCATGCAGAGGAATTTACTGGACAAATAAAATCATTATTATGGTTAGCAGTGAAAGGAAACCAGGCTGCTGAAGAACACGGTGGCTGGACACCAGCCAGAGCAGAGAAGGATTCGAAGAGGGGGGAGAGTCCTGGCCCAGAGAATCGCCCGTTGAATGGAATCAGTTGAATGGATGACATTGTCATCAGCAAAACAATGTGAAGGTTAAAAACCTTAGAACACTGGGCATTAACAATTACAATTAAGTATTTTACCCAAAAGAAGCCCTCTGCTGGATCCCATTCCAGCCATCTGAAGCGGCCATGCTCCAGTGGGCGGGGGGGGGGGGGGGGCAGAAAGCTTTGCCCGCCCACTTTGGAAAGGGAGCCACTGTGTGCCCCGCTTGTTGTGGCTTCTGAGCACTGAGATTTGAACCCCAGTCCCCAGGTCTGTGCAGGGCTGGGTCTGCCACTGCAGCCCCCCACCTGCTTTCCAGCAGAGACTCCCCCACCCGAGCTTTCTGCCTTCTCTTGGCTGCTTCAGCCCTGCAGCGCTTCCCATCAGCTGGAGCAGCGTCTGCCTCTCTCTCCCTGGTCATGCCACTACCTTTCGCGCCCTAGGTGGAGAAGTCGTTTGTCTCCCTGGACTCTCTTGGGGGTGGGTGGGTGGGTGCAGGCAGAGCCTCTGGTAGGATGCCAGGCTTTTCCTCAGCCCAGAGGATTGCCAGTTTTGAGTTGCCTGCCAGGTGAGCAGCTTCAGGATCTCCTCCTAGCGGTGTGGGGCATCTGCAACCACCCACAGGTGCGAAGGTTTTTCTTCCTAGGAGCCACCAGTGCACAAGGGATGTGTGTGTTCCCACATGCCTGTCAAATTGTCCCCGATCCTCAGCCCTTTTTCACTTTCCCAAAGTGCCACTCCATGGAGTGATGCTTAACAATTTAGGATCTATAGCACGGAATCCTAGTGCAGGAAGGGACCTTGGAGATCTTCTAGTCCAGGGGTGTCAAACTCAATTTCATTGAGGGCTGCATCAGGGTTGTGGTTGACCTCCATGTGTGTGTGTGTGAGAGAGTTGGGTGGGTGTGGCCAGCTTGGCGCCACTCCCCAAACTGCTGGCATGTTTCCTCTTTGCATTGGGTAGAGCAGGCTGGCATCGTGTGGGTCAGCCCCTTCCATTTTTCACGACGGCCCTGCGGGCCTTGTGTTCGACACCCCTGTTCTAGTCCAACCCCCTGCTCAAGGCAAGGAGACCTTATACCTGTGATGGCGAACCTATGGCGTGCATGCCGGAAGTGGCACACAGAGCCATCTCTCTAGGCATGCTGTTGCCCGTTGCTCTTCCGGGTTCCAGCGCATGTGCAGAAGCTCCGGAAACCGGAAGAGTAGCTCCGTCGTCATTCCTACATCAGGAAGCTAAGCCTCTGGTTTCCTACACGCACATGCGCACTGGCCAGCTGGTGTTTGCGCACGCATACGTGCCAGAAACCGGAAGACCAGGTGACTGGTCCACACGTGCACGCCGAAAACCAGAAGCTCAGTTTCCTGGTGCGCGCATGCAAAAAGGTTCACCAACATTGCCTTAATACCCTTCTGACAAATAGCTGCCCAACCTTTTCTTGAAAACCTCCCATGATGGAGCACCCATAAGCCTTCCAGGCAAGCTGTTCCATTGATCAGTTTTCCTGTGGGTTTGTTATTTTATGCAGTTCAAGCCAAGATAAGCAATTTCCTTGTATCCACCTTTAAAGAAATAGGAGGAAGCTTTTGAATTTTGGATGTTTTTGCCTAAGTATGACCTGAAAGGGGATCTAATTCTCACACAGGTCTTAAAACTAGACAAGGAGAACCGAAATGAGTCAAAAACACTATCCTTGTTCCCAAAAACCTCCAGTGATGGAGCCCACACAACTTCTGGAGGGAAGTTGTTTCACTGGCTAATTGTCCTGACTGTCAGGAAATTTCTCCTTAGTTCTGGGTTGGTTCTCTCTTTAATGGACTTCCTTCCACCCGTTACTTCCTGCCCTGCCCTCAGGGGCTTTGGAAAATAAGTCTCAATGACAGCCCCTCAAATATTGGGGGACTGCTATCATGTCACCCTTAGTCCTTCTCTGGATTAGAATAGAATGAGCTAGAAGGTACCTTGGAGGTCTTCTAGTCCAGCCCCCTGCTCAAGCAGGAGAACCTAGATTATTTCAGACCACTGACTTATCTAGTCTCTTCTTAAAAACCTCCAGTGATGGAACACCCATGATTTCTGGTGGCAAGCTGTTCCACTGGTTAATTGCAACCATTCATCGTATGTTACCACGACAGGGACTGGCCAATGCATTGTTAAGCAGTGCAGTTGTTAAGGGAGACAGTATGTGATTACACATGGTTTTATGACCTTTTTTGCAAAGGTCGTTGAGCAAATTACCCACAGCCATTAAGACATCACTTGACTGACTTGTGACCTTTCCTACCAACTTCCCCATGGATTGTCAGAAGCTACCTGGGAGGGTCACAAATGGCAAGCAGAGGACTGCAGGACACAGTAACCGCCATAAGCGCGAGCCAATCGCCAAGCACCTGGATCACAATCACAAGACAAGGTTGCTGCGAGGTTGTGAGTGCCAGAACTGGCTGTAAGTCCCTTTTTTCAGCACTGCCATAACTTTGAACAGTGTAAACAGATGATCATAAGTTGAGGACTGCCAATACAGGCCCACACATTCTCAGCAGCAGCATCAAACCTCTCTATGCATAAGTGCATTTTTATGTCTGTGACTAATTTTCCAGCTGACCAGATGCAGGAAACAAGATATTCAATACTGCATTAACAAGGAACAGAAACTAAAACGCAAGCCATATCCCGCCTGACCTTCCCTCCCCATCACTGCCTCCTGATGTGCTCAAAACCCAGGCAGAGAGGCAGCTCTGGACCTTTCCTCCAAGGAATAAGTGAACAAGGATAGTGTTTTTGACTCATTTCAGTTCTCCTTGTCTAGTTTTAAGACCTGTGTGAGAATTAGATCCCCTTTCAGGTCATACTTAGGCAAAAACATCCAAAATTCAAAAGCTTCCTCCTATTTCTTTAAAGGTGGATACAAGGAAATTGCTTATCTTGGCTTGAACTGCATAAAATAACAAACCCACAGGAAAACTGGTCAATGAAACAGCTTGCCTGGAAGGCTTATGGGTGCTCCATCGTTTTCAAGAAAAGGTTGGGCAGCTATTTGTCAGAAGGGTATAAGGCAGTGTTGGCAAACCTTTTTGCATGCGCGTGCCGGGAAATTGAGCTTCTGATTTTTAGTGTGTGCATGTGTGCCAGTCATCTGGTCTTCTGGTTTCTGGCATTTATGCAAAGACCAGTTGGTCAGTGTGCATGTGCATCTCGGAAACTGGAAGCTCAGCTTCCTGGCCTGTGCATGCGTGCCACAGAACTACTCTTCCGGTTTCCGGCGGTCCTGTGCATGAAAAACCAGCTGGAACCCAGAAGAGCAACAGGCTGGTGTGCCCAGAGAGATGGCTCTGTATGCCACTTCCGGCACCCGTGCTATAGGTTCGCCCTCAGGGGTATAAGGTCTCCTGCTTTAGGGACTGCTTCCAACACAGTTAATACTGTTATTCTGTCAGTTGGGGACTCCTTGTAACCTGAAAGGGTAGTAAAGTTGCGTTTTGAGTACGACAATCAAGTTGGAAGCAGAAAAAGCAACAGGAGGGCTGCTCAAATAGCCAGTCACTAGTGGCCCCAACAAAGTTAATGGAGACCAGACATTACTATCCCTAAGTATAGAAGAGTCTTCTCCCTTGCTCGTTTTAACGTCTTGCCTTCAGCATTGCTGGACGGTCGATTCAAGAGGCTTCCGAGGGGCGAGCGGCTATGTCCCTGTGGTAGAGCGGAGGTTGAGACTGTGGAGCATGTCCCTTTACACTGCCCCATGTACAACGTAGCCAGGACTAATTTGATGTCTCTCCTAGAGACAGATTTCTGTGGGCCCAATGATAGTGATTTGGCCTTGTATTGTTTAGGGGATGGCTCCTCATACACTACCTCTCAGGTCTCAAATTTTTTTCTAAGAGCCGTAACCATTAGAGGAGAGCGCTGTGGTCCCTCTCGGCTGGGGCTTCCGGTGGCCGGCTGTTCGTGATGTTCTTTTTCCTATGTTTTTCTGTAGCTATGCTTGCATTTTGGTCTGTGACCGTAAATAAAATTTATATATATATATATACCAGACGTTACTATTAACATTCAACAAATGCATAATTGTTCCTGTTCCCTCTATCTCACAGGCTTGGGAAAAGCATAACTCCTTTTCGTTAACAGCAACACTGGAGTTGGCTCAACGAGGCCCAGATTGCACATACTCGTTTATGGGCTAGAACCGTGATGGTGAACCTATGGCACACGTGCCAGAGGGGACACGCAGCGTCCTCTCTGTGGGCATGTGTGCCATTGCCCCAGCTCAGTCAACTGGTCATCAGGTTTCCGAGGCACACATGCGCACTGTCCAGCTAGTTGTTGGGTTTCTGTGCTCTGGCATGTGTGTACCTTATGGTTTGGGCGCATCACTGGGCTAATGCTTGAAGTTGAACAATTTGTTACCCGTTACTAAGTTTATTCAGGCTTACTTTATGGCATAAATGCTGGACACAGTTTGTGTGTGTGTGAGTGTGTGTGTGTGTAAAGACCAGGTTGCATTTTGCAACTCTGAAGTTAGACAGGGCTGTTGGGTTGTGCGTGCATCCCATGTGCCACATCCATGATTTCTTGGATAGTCCCCCTTTCTGTGGGAGGATCCGGGTGGGGCCCTCAGTGCCCACAAAACTCTGTTCTGGCACTCAGGAAAAACTCTCCCTGGAAACGGAAGCCTGGCGTTTTGCTCCGACTTGCAAGGGATGGTGGCAGCAATGGGCATGTTTCCCCCACGTTTCTTCCTGGCTTTTGGGAGTGGAGCAGATGAGTCAGAGGGTGACGGGCAGTGGAGCTCACTTTCTCTTCCAGAGAACTTTGGTTCTGCTGCCGGTCCAGAAAGAGTGCAGAGAAGAGCAACAGAGATGATTAAGGGGCTGGAGGCTAAAACATATGAGGGACGGTTGCAGGAACTGGGCCCGGCTAGTCTAGGGAAGAGAAGGACCAGGGGAGACAGGAGAGCAGTCTTCCAATATTTGAGGGGCTGCCCCAAAGTAGAGGGGGTCCAGCTATTCCCCAAAGCACCTGAGGACAGGGCAAGAAACAATGGATGGAAATTTAACAAGGAGAGAAGCAACCTGGAATTAAGGAGGCTCCAACTGGTCCAGAATGTGGCCGCACGGGTGATTATGGGAGCGTCATGGCGTTCCCATGTAACACCTCTCCTGCGTGAGCTGCACTGGCTCCTGGTGGTCTTCTGGGTGTGATTCAAGGTGTTGGTTACCATCTTTAGAGCGCTCCATGGCTTAGGACCTGGGTACTTACGAGATTGCCTTCTGCTACCGATAGCCTCCCACCGGCCAGTATGTCCCCACAGAGAGGGACTCCTCGGGGTGCTGTCGGTCAAACTATGTCAACTGGCGACTCCCAGGTGAAGAGCCTTCTCTGTGGGGGCACCTTCCCTCTGGAATGAATTGCCCCGGGATTTACGGATGATCCCTGACCTACGCACCTTTCTTTGTGTCCTCAAGACGCTGTTGTTTCAACAAGCTGGCCTGGCCTGAATACCAAGATCAAATTTAAGTTATATGCGTTGTCTTTGTCTTAATTAAAATTGGCCACAAATTATTTAATTATTTAAATAAAAGGAATTATTTAATTCCTTTTAAACTGTTTGTCAGCCTTTTATATGTATTTGTTTTTTATTTTTGGCTGTGCACCGCCCTGAGTCCTTCGGGAGAAGGGTGGCATAAAAATTAAATAAATAAACAAACAAACAAACAAACAAACCAGTGGAAGAGCTCAGAAGTTGTGGGGGCTCCATCGCTGGAGGTTTTCAAGAATTGATTGGAGAGCGATTTGTCTGGAATGGTCTAGGATGGTCTCCTTGTGCAGGGGTTGGACTAGAAAACCTCCAAGGTCCCTTCCACTTCTGATATTCTGGCAATCCCAAGGCAGCCTTGTAGCAGCTCTTTTCTATAGTAGTCTTGGGGTTGTGAGAACAGGGCTTTCCTTCTGATTGTCGGCAATCAGCCCCGCCATGCTGGTTCTGTGCCAGCTTTGCAAACTCGGCAGGAAAGGAAGTTTCCCAAACCCAGAATAGAAAGTCGTTTTCCCCACCTTCTTTGAAAAGCCTCGTGACATAAAAATGAATGATTCTGAGATTCCACTTCCTGGGAGGGGGGGGGGGGGAGAATCTCAATTCTGGCCGAGGGGAACCGTGGCTGTGATGTGTTGCTGTGATGTTGTTTTTGAGAAACAGCCCAAAGTCTCCTGGGCAACCTCTTTGTTGGCATCTTGAGGCAAGCAAAGAAACTCTGCGTGAGGAGGAGTGGTCACGAGGACTAGAAGCGCCACTTTGCTTTTGCGACCCAAGCCCAAGATTCTCGAGAGTGGGCAGAATGACTGCACAGTCCTCCCTTGAAAAATAAATGCCCTAAAAGTAAAAGGAAAAAGTTGAGGCTGCTTGTTATTATCTTACTCTGCTGTGTGAAAGAGTCTCAAGCCAGTGCTTTTCTTTCTTTTTCCCCTTTCATCCTACACTTTTTCCTTCCCTGCTTTCTCACTATTTTCACTTGTATCTGTAGTTTATATTTTGATAAATGAATGAAAAAATTGGTAGAAGCATAGAAAGGAAAAATAGATACCCTCAAGGATGCCTGATTCCCCCTTTTGCCCTTCAGTGCCCGTGCCAGCAGCTGTTCCTTGCAATTGCTTGCTTGTGGAAGAAAACTCAGCCCACGGGGAATGGGTGTGTGTGTGTGTGTTGCTTTCAGAGTCATCTTTCTAGTAATTTCTTGTGGTGAGCGTAATTTGTAACACTGAGTTTCATATTCAGTTGCATCTTACAAGGCCAATATAAAATCACAAACACACGGACACTCACACCCGTTTCAACGACTGGGCATGTGCCTGCCTGCTTAAGTCGCACCCTTAACATTTCCACTTCTTGGAAAGTGACTGGCACACCGTCCATCCTCACCTGCCAGCTGCAGCTCAGCTGTTTTCAGCCACTGATCGGTTTCCAGAACCACAAATCCGTGCATTAAGTTGTCCTACCAGCTCCCCCTTTCCAAGTGACTGAATAGCACCCCTATTCCTTCCTGGACGGTCCGTGTTGCCGAAAGCTTCCCTTGGCCCATCCCTTTGGGCTCCCTGGCATCATCCTAGGAGCTGCATGGCACTGGCTCTCCTGTTGCAGACTTTGCCAAATTCAAGTCCAAACTGAGCCCCTTCGGTCAAAATCCGTGTAGCCAAAGAGGGAAACAAGAAAGTGCAGGGCAGTCGGTGAGGATCGAAAGAGGTAAAGGAGTTTCCAAAAAGCAGAGACCGGTTGCACATGGCCAATTCTAGATATCCTCAACGTACGACCACAACTGAGCTCAGAATTTCTGTTGCTAAGTGAGACAGTTGTTTTGCCACATTTGATGACCTTTCTTGCCACCGTTGTTAAGCGAATCATTGCCATTGTTACGTTAGTCAGACATTTGCTTGTCAGAAAGTTGCAAAAGGGGATCATGTGACCCCGTGATTGTGATGCTGTGATAGTCATCGTTGCCAGTTGCCAAGCGTCTGAACTTTGCTCACACAACCCTAGGGATGCTGCCATGGTCACATGTGGGGAAAACTA
Organism: Arizona elegans; assembly: GCA_022577455.1. NCBI lineage: Eukaryota > Metazoa > Chordata > Lepidosauria > Squamata > Colubridae > Arizona > Arizona elegans. The sequence continues at coordinate 5,708,827 of JAKOOJ010000027.1, forward strand.
AGCCCCTTTTTTCAGTGCCCTTGCAACAGTCACTAAATGAATGGCTGTAAGTCAAGGACTCCTTGTATTCTTTCACTCCACATCAGCTGCCGAGTTTTGAAGCTTTGAAGCGGCTGCCGTTGTCGTTTCTTGTTGCATCTTGTCTTGTCCAGCCGAGGAATGGAAACTTGGATCCGAGCTCTGATAAACATGCCGATTTTTCTTTCCCTTGTCTCTATTTATTCCCTCTCCTTCCTAAATTAAAGCCAAATGAAAGTTTTAAAAAAATTGAGGCCCCGTTTCCCCTGCTTTGGCTCTGTTGCTGGCATCCTGCCGCTGGGTTTAATGGAGAGAGAGGGAGGGGCTACGTAGGAGTCCCCACCCTCTTCCCGGCTGGGTTCACTGGACCCCACCCTCCCTCTGAGCCATTGGTCTCCAAGCCTGGCAACTGGATGGCCTCAGCCCAGAGGAGAAAGCAGCCTTTGGCTCACGCCACGAGGTGGACATTCCCCTTTGTTGTGCTCCGTAAAACATGGCCCGGGTCTTTTTCACAAACCGAGCCATGCAACAAACTCCCATCCGGCTTCACAATTTTTCTAACTCTAACCCTACCAAGCGCACGACTCCGTCCTCCGGGGCTCATCTGGAGCAGGGTGCTCCAACCTCCCAGAGCAAAGCTGGCTGAGGAATTCTGGGAGTTGAAGTCCACAAGTCTTAAAGTTGCCAAGGTTGGAGAGGCCTCTTCTGGAGGGTTGCACTCACTGGTCTTCATTTATCGCTGCGTTTCTATCCTGCTTGACTTTTCACAACTCCAGACAGTTGATGTGATAAGACGTTGAGTATGTTTAATGCCACTATAAATAGACTGAGGGTTCCGCCTGGTGGTGACTGTAGCTGAAAAATGCCAGACAGGACAGACACCGCTGTTCCTTGGCAACTTGTAAGATAGGCCGACTTTAACTTCAGTGAAACATCTGCAAGGAAACAAGAAGCTCAGAGAACCCTGAGCTCTAAATATTCCTAGTTGGTTATCATCACCAACTGCAGAGGTAGGAAATTGGGATACGAAGCATCGCTCTGCGACTCAACCTTCCTGCTGTCTCTGCTTCCTTTGCTTGTCCCTTTCGGGAGGTATTTATCTTTTGGCCCTCCAGCCTGAAATCCTGGTCCCCAGCTGGTCCCCAGCTCTCGGTACCCAGTTTGGAAGGAATCTCTCCAGAAGCAGCTGAGAATAGAATATCATGTTTATTCTAAATCAGGTCATTGTTTCATGATGGGTACCTAATCACACTTCCCTTCAACATCTTAATTAGCGCTGCAGTTCTTGGATTTTGTTCTCTGAGCAAAATTTGGTGGGGAGGTAGCAACTGAGCAAAGGTTACAGGGGCCGAATTTGCAGTTTCTTCCCCTTCCTGGTGAGGGAGCCCAAATAGCCGGTCCCACAGATGAAAGGTAGGTCCTCTGGATGGGATATCGATTGCTTTAAGTGTTTGGTCCAAACTAATTTAAAGTTCCTGCTTGTTCAAGATCACAAGATCTTAGGCAATGATCAGCACAGCCAGATGGGGGCGCCAGATTCCCAGAAAATGCAATTCTACTGACAGGTGTGCCTGTTGTGGTTTACTTACTGATAGCTTGCTGAAATGTGTGAATGGAGTCATTCTCTTTATTCCTGGGCCTGGGTTCAAATCTGGTTAATATTCTGGTGCTCCCGAGTCTTGTTCCCATGGGGATCTTGTGGGCTGATGCCAAAGTCCATCGTCTTCCGGTGGGGCTGCTGGGAGCTGGGAAGCTCTTTCGTCCTGACCAATCGCTGCCTCTTTCCCTTTCAGGAACGCCAAGAAGGAAGGAGACCTGCTCGCTGCCCAGGGCCGCCTGAAGGATGTGGAGGCCCTACTCAACTCCAAAGAGGCTGCGCTCACCACCGCCTTGGGGGAGAAGCGCAACCTGGAGACTGAAGTCCGTGACCTCAGAGGCCAGCTGGCCAAGGTAAGCCAGGCACACCTGTGAAGGTCCCCAATAGTCCCTCTGCTCTGCTCTTTTGGGACCCTTGAGACAGGAGGGGGCCTGTTTCCCCTTCTGTGCCTCCATCCCGTGTCCATCTTTGGACTACCGGACTCAAAATGTGCCAGGAGGAGTGAGTTAGTAGGCTCAGGTAGACTGTGTCTGTAAATGTCTCTTGTGTGGGAGGGGAGGGGTCCTTCTGCTGGGAGACCACCAGCCTTTCACGTCCTTCATGGGCAGCTCCTGCTCCTGTAGATTGCCAACCAAAGCCAATGAAGATGGCAGAGCCAGGGTTAGGCTGGCCGACGTTATTAGGCCTCCATAAAACTGAGGGCAGGTTGGTGGTCTTTGAGTTTTTTCCCCCCCTGACAATGGGTCACTGGGTGGCTGTGGTGATTTCTATTTGGCCAGCCTTTATCTTTTTGTGAATTTCGTAATTGTGAATTTAATGTGTGCTGTGTCAGAAGGAGGCCAAAACAGCAGCAAGATTTATAACAATATTTCTCAAGCTTGGCAGCCGAATGATGGGTGGACTTTAACTCCCAGAATTCCCCAGTGAACCGCCAGCTGCCAAGCTTGAGAATCCTTGGTCTGTAAGGACCAGCAGCTGTGCTCAGCTGTGGTTCTTCAAAGGTAGACTACTCCTGGCCATCGACTGTCCTGAATTTGGCCCCTTCATCTTTGAAGTTACGTTGCTCAGACACTCCCTCGCTCAAGTGACCCCAAGCTCCGTCACTAAGGGGGACAAAGCCCCTCCTTCCCTCTGCTTTTTCCACTTATCTCTATGTCCGTCCTGCACCCTCTCTGGACTGTGCTCTAGAACAGTCTGAATGTTACAATCAGCTTAATTTTACCTTCACTGCCCCGACCCACTCCTGCTTTGCCCCAAACTGACTGGGGGCTGGAAAAGCTCATCTCTGCAGAAACCAGGTGAGGCCAGCAGGGGGCGATGGAGTCCACCATTTGCCAAGGCAGAAAGGAGGAATGGACTGTTGGAAAGCAAACTGATCCTTCCATTCATTGACCTTTAAGAGGATCTGGTTGTGTGGACTCTTGTTCCCATCATCCACAGCCAGGGATCTGCCTCCCTGCCCAGGGGCTTTTGTGCATAAGGCGGGACTAGAACTCCCAGTCCCCTGGTGATTGGCCCAAAGTCACCCAGGGGCTTTTGTGCATAAGGCGGGACTAGAACTCCCAGTCCCCTGGTGATTGGCCCAAAGTCACCCAGGGGCTTTTGTGCATAAGGCGGGACTAGAACTCCCAGTCCCCTGGTGATTGGCCCAAAGTCTCCCAGGGGCTTTTGTGCATAAGGCGGGACTAGAACTCCCAGTCCCCTGGTGATTGGCCCAAAGTCACCCAGGGGCTTTTGTGCATAAGGCGGGACTAGAACTCCCAGTCCCCTGGTGATTGGCCCAAAGTCACCCAGGGGCTTTTGTGCATAAGGCGGGACTAGAACTCCCAGTCCCCTGGTGATTGGCCCAAAGTCACCCAGGGGCTTTTGTGCATAAGGCGGGATTAGAACTCCCAGTCCCCTGGTGATTGGCCCAAAGTCACCCAGGGGCTTTTGTGCATAAGGTGGACTAGAACTCCCAGTCTCCTGGTCGCTAGTCTGGTACTTTCACCACCCGATGAAACTGGCTTTCCTTCTCCTTCAGGCTCTCTAAGTCCAGATGTTTTTCACTCCCTGCAGCCTCTAAGAGAACGGCAGGCCCTGAGGGAGAGAAGCTAAATTGGGATTGATGGCTCTTCACTAGGGGAAGGGTACCTTAAGAGGATCGGGCTCCTTTGGAGCAAGCTGATGCTACACAGGCTTCCCCTTCCGGGCATGACGGGGTCCCTCATTTGTCCCCCTGCAGTTGGAGGTGGCCTTGGCTGACGTCAAGAAGCAGCTTCAGGACGAAATGCTGCGGCGGGTGGATGCGGAGAACAGGCTGCAGACCCTGAAGGAAGAGCTGGACTTCCAGAAGAACATCTACAGCGAGGTAGGGCCCCTTAGAGGTCATCTAGGCCAACCCTGTCTAGGGCAGGAATTGTACTCCTCAGCTTGAAAAGGGGACTCTGCTGCTTCATAACTCCCGTAGCCAGGAATTCCTCCTTACTTTGAGTTGGGGTCTCCCTCTGTGAAAGACCCACCCATTCTAAAATAAATTTTATTATTAAGTTTCATTATAAAATAAAAATAGAGAAAAAATGAAAGTTAGGAAATGAGACGGAGACGGAGAGAAAAAAGTGGTGACTTCAAACTTTTTCAATACAGGAAGTCCTCGCCTTACAGCAGTTCATTTAGTGACCGTTCAAAGTTACAGCAGCACTGAAAAAAGGGATGTGTGGCTTGACGGTTGCAGCCGCCATGGAGTCCCCTTTTGCAACCTTCGGACAAGCAAAGTCAAAGCCAGATTCACTTAGCAACCCTGTTGTTAATAACTGAAGTGATTCACTTAGCAACTGTGGCAAGGAAGATCATAAAATGGGGCAAAATTCACTTAACAAATGTTTCACTTAGCAAGAGAAATTTTGGGCTCAATTGTGGCCGTAAGTAGAGGACGACCTGTACAGTGGCAAACAAACCCCCTTCTTTACATTTCACAATAGTTCAATATTTCAGAAATAATAACTAATAAACTAATCATCTGAACCTAAACGATGGAGAATCCCTCTCCATGGGCCGGGAGACTTGAACTCGTCACACTGCTTTGGGGCAGGCAGTCGGCCCAATTCCTGCAGCCTTTTCTCCCCACAGAGGAACTGGGGCTGCTGGATCGTGGGGGCAGCAGGTTGGGGCTGGGGGTGGGGAAAATGGGTCACAGTTGGGGGGGTTGTGCCTCCTTGCCTGTCCTGGGATGCCCTGCTTACCCGCTGCCCCCTGCAGGAGCTCCGCGAGACCAAACGCCGTCACGAGACGCGCCTGGTGGAGATTGACAATGGGCGCCAGCGGGAGTTCGAGAGCAAACTTGCCGATGCACTGCACGACCTCCGTGGCCAGCACGAGTCCCAGGTCAAGCTCTACAAGGAGGAACTGGAGAAGACCTACGCGGCCAAGGTAGCACACCTGGGGGGTGGACTCCCGCTCCCATTATCCCCAAGGTGGCACCCTTCTGCTGCCCCCTCCCTTTCAGATGCTCTGGAATCCTCTCCCTCACTGCAGCCTTAAGAGGAGGGAGGCCTTGGGGGTGGGGTGCTGAGGCAGGATGGGGGCCTTGCCGAGTCTAGCTCTTAGCCTTGGGGTGGGGGAGTTCCCCAGTCCTGCCCTGCAGATCAGCCCGGGCAGCCTTGAGGACTGGCCACTTTGAAATAAGCCAACCTCGGCCACCTCTATAATGCTATTTCTGATCTTTGCAGCTGGAAAATGCCAAGCAGTCGGCCGAGAGGAACAGCAACATGGCCGGGGCGGCTCACGAGGAGCTTCAGCAGACCCGGATTCGCATCGACAGCCTGTCCGCCCAGCTCAGCCAGCTGCAGAAGCAGGTAGGGGTCTCGCGAAGGAGGTGGGGTTCCCCTACCTTTCGGTCTCCGGAAGCAGGGAGTGCCGCCCAGGTGCTTCAACTCGCTTCTGGGTCCCCCTTTGAAGATTGGGGGGGACAGGTGGTCCTTGACTTACAACCCTTTGTTAATGACCGTTCAGTGTTGGCAGTGGCACTGAAAAAAAAGTGACTTAAGAACAGTCCTCACACTTACGACCGTTGCAGTGTCCCTACAGTCACTTGATCAAAATGGGGCACTTGGCAACCGGCACGGATTTAAGATGGTTGCAGCTTCAGGTGATCCCCCTTAGGGACCTTCTTGGCCGGTTTCCAACAAGCAGAGTCAATTCACCCAATGACTACACGATTCACTTAATGACCGTGGCCATTTGCTTAACAAAAAAGCTTGGAAAATCAGGCCATGGACAGAATGGTCGTATGTGGAGGACCGACTGCCTCTTGGGAGCAGCATCCTGTCAGCCATCTTACGGGCCCCCCTTCCTCTGTGAGGCCTCCGCTCTTCCTTCCCTGAGGGAGGACATCACAGCCTTGAAGCTAGCAAGTGTGCGGAGGCCTAACCCTCACCCTTGCCATCTCTGGGGCAGCCCTGCCGTAGGAGGAGACCCTGCTTGCCCTCCACTGTTTTGGGTTGGGGTGAAAAGGGATTGGTGGTCTGCTAGCCCGGCCCCCTGGGCAGGCCCCCACCCCTCTCTCGCCTTCCTCCCCACCAGCTGGCAGCCAAGGAGGCGAAGCTGCGGGACCTGGAGGACTCCCTGGCCCGAGAGCGGGATACCAGCCGCCGCATCCTGGCGGAGAAAGAGCGGGAGATGGCTGAGATGCGGGCCCGCATGCAACAGCAGCTGGACGAGTACCAAGAGCTGCTGGACATCAAGCTGGCCCTGGACATGGAGATCAACGCCTACCGCAAACTCCTAGAGGGCGAGGAGGAGAGGTGGGAGCTGGCGGCCTGGGCACACTTTGCAACCTAGGCAGGCCACCTTTGCCTGGGGGGGCTTTACCAAGCTGGGCAGGGCCCCCCACCACAGGCAGTCTGGGACCTTCAGGTGTGACCCCGGAGGGTCTGCTGGAAAAAGGTTGCCTCCCTCATTGAGGTTTCAGTTCAGATTTGGAGAGATCTGGGGCTTGCCCGGCTGCCCCTCCTTTGGGGGGAGCATTTTGGGGCCCTTCTAGGACGGGTTGGGCAGAAAGGTCAGCTTGGCTTGAGCGCTTCCCCCGGCACTGAGGGTGGGCACTGCAGCCCTTCTGTTTGCTGTGGGGAGCGCAGGTGCATCCCTGGGGAAGTAGCCTCTGCCTCAGCCCCTGCCTCTCTCTCCCCCCCCAGGTTGCGCCTCTCTCCCAGCCCCTCCTCCCAGAAGAGCGGCTCGCGCATCCGCGTCTCTTCCTCTGCGCAAAGCTCCACCAAGAAAAGGAAGCTGGAGGACGGCGAGAGCCGCACCAGCTTCTCTCAGCATGCCCGGACCAGTGGCCGCGTGGCCGTGGAGGAGGTGGACCTGGAGGGGAAGTTTGTCCGGCTGAGGAACAAGTCCAATGAGGTGGGTGCTGGTGGCTGGGGGTCCAGAACCCCTGGGCCAAGGAGGGCTGAGGAAGCCATTTGCTCCTGGAGAGGGGGGTTGTTGTTAGGGGGCATAAACTGATCTTTGGAGCTGCAAGAGGCAGCCGTGTCTTTGTAGGGTGGACACCCTCAAGATCCTGTTGTGCAGCCTCCGCCTCTTTTTAAGCTGGCCCCCTAAATGTGGGATGGGATGCAAAAGGGAAGCGGTGTAGGAGAGTGGAGGGCAGCTGTGCTAAGAACAGCAAATTCTAATCTAGTTTAAAGTTTATTTAAATGTATTGCCCACCCAACTCCAAGAGAAATGGAAGAAAGCCCAGTTTAGCTTTTGAGAGCAGAGTCTTTACAGCTCAGTCTTGAACTGTGAGTCCTTGGTGCTCTCTGAGCTGGGCTGTTTTTTGCAGATGTTTCATGACTCAAATAGGTAACATCATCGGTGCTAGAAGAAAATGGGGTTTGGTCTCTGTTTATGAACAACAGCCTGCCCTGCCAGTGATTCTGGGGCGGAGTGGGGGGGGTTTCTCCTTGGTGGTTCGTTGATTGAAATATTGTTTTCTGTTTGTTTGTCTGGGGTTAATCCCTGCTTATCTGGGTGTTGTCTGCCAGAGGGGATGTGTTTGGTCTGATGATGTTACCTAGTTGGGTCATTAAACATCTGCAAGAAAACCACCAAGCTCAGAGAGCACTGAGGGCCCCACAAATTAAGTTTTGTTGTGGCTTCATGGCTACTTTTGAGCTGAGCCCCCCCTCCCTGCCAGCCATCCAGAACCTGGGAAAGGAGGTAGCTTACCTCCCTCTGAGCACATTGAGAGTTTCCTTGAGTTTGCAATGGTGACGGTTGGATTTTGGCTATGGCCAAAGTACCTGGCAGAGCCTTCCCTGCTTTGTGGCTGCCACCAATGGAATCTCTCTGGCTTCTGGTCAAGAGGGATGCAGAACGTTTTTATATATAACTTTATTAAACTTTTGAAGAAGCAAGATAAAAACTAACAAGAACTAATAGAGTTCAAGTTTTACATACAAAGGAGGGCTTTTCCTTTTACTTGATATGTGTATACTGTGGGGAAGTCAGGGGGGAAGGGGAGGGTTAGGGTAGGTTAGGGAGGTTGGGAAGTTTGGGGTGGGATGAGGGGGGAAAAAAAGGGGTGAAAATGTAACTGTAAAACTTTTGCAATAAAAAAAAAAGAACTAATAGAGTAAAGAGAGAAGAAAAAAGAGGACAAGAAAAAGACAAAGCCAAGAGCGGAGAAAGAAAAGAGAAAGAAAAGATAAACTTCAGATTGTCTTTTTACAAGAGTTATTAAGTACAAATGTCAATTAACCGCTCACTCTCTGGTTACAGCCCTACTTAACCTGCTTCTGCCTTCAATTTCTTTTCCAATTGTCAAAGCCAGCCAACTTGGAGGAGAAGCTGGCTGCAGCTCTTTGGGGTTGGGACCAGTCTGGAGAAAATCTCTCAATTTGACTTTAAATTTTTTGGGGGGTGGGGTGGGGTGGATTTTATGATTCTTTTGATGTGTTCCTGCAGTTGTTTGCAGTGTTTTTAAAGGTCAGGCCCCAAATGTAGAGCTGCGGCCACTTTTCTCCTTTTCTTTCCTTTGAAAACATTTTGCTTCTCATCCAAGAAGCTTCTTCAGTTCTGAAACTTCTTGGATGAAAAACAAGACATAGCCCAGCCCCCCCCCCCCCCCCAGCCTGCCTGGAATCTCTTGGGCTACCCTAAGCCCCAGTAGCTGCCTGCCATGGCTCCTTGTTTGTGCCCCCTTAGGACCAGTCGCTGGGAAATTGGCAGATCAAGCGCCAGAATGGAGAAGACAGCCCCATTTCCTACAGATTCCCTCCCAAATTCACCTTGAAGGCCGGCCAGCTGGTTACGGTGAGCAGCAAAGGTGGGCTTGGTGGGCAGGAAGGGTTGGGTCCCAGGATGGGAGAAGCAGCAAGGGGGACGAGGTGCCAGGTAGAGCCTCCCACCCTTCTGGTGCCTGTGCCAGCCGTGGGGAGCTGCTCTGCAAGGGTGATCAACCTCTTCTCTTCCTTCTCCTGCAAGATCTGGGCTGCTGGTGCGGGGGTGTCCCACAACCCCCCCACGGACATGGTCTGGAAGAACCAAAGCTCATGGGGCTCCGGTGACAGCTTGCGCACAGCTCTACTCACCTCCAACGGGGAGGTAAGGCGGCTGGGATTCGGGGGTGAGAGGGCGGAAAACCCCACGGTGTCTCGTTGTGAAGACTACTGTGTGGGTGGGCAAAGGGGTAGACCTCGCCATTGGAAAGGGGTCAGAGCATTATTGAATGTATTCCATTAATTAAATTAACCTACCATGTTTCCCCGAAAATAAGACAGGGTCTTATTTTCTTTTGAACCCCGAAATAATACAGCTTGGCCTTATTATTGGGGGAGGGGTGGTCTTATTTCGGGGGTGCAGGATGCACCGGGTGGCCTGTGCATTCAGAGCCGGAAGTCCAGCAGAGAGAGACTCCCTCCATGCGCTGCCATCAAGCCCCTCCCCTCCTGCAGGGTGTGCGTGTAGAATGCGAACAGCCCAAAAAAAGCGCCAAGCCATGCAAGTGCCTGCCCCCACCCCTCGCACACCTCCCAGGCCTCACCATGCTGATGTGGGCGAAGCTGGTGAGCACCAGGTCCTTGAGGAGCTCATAGCCAATGCCGCCGGCGCCCACACGGAAGCCATAGAAATATAGGCGGAGTTATAATTACAAAAAATTAAATAGACTATTATGGCTGTATAATTGTAAAATGGCCCATCCTCCCCACAATTTTGTTGCCTAAATATGCCCCTTCCCCTTAAATAAATTCTGGAAATCACGATGGTGCCTTTTGTGACTCTTTTGATTCCTGTTTCATTTTGGGATTAACAAATCCGGGGGGGGGGGGAGGGGTGTCATTGGACACATCCTGGCCCTTTTCTTGGTGCCAGCATGGGTAAATCCTTCCTTCCTTCCTTCCTTCCTTCCTTCCTTCCTTCCTTCCTTCCTTCCTTCCTTCCTTCCTTCCCTCCCTCCCTCCCTCCCTCCCTCCCTCCCTCCCTCCTTCCTTCCTTCCTTCCTTTCCCTCCCAAATCCTGCTGTGCTGGGGTGGACCAGAATTTATTTTATTTATTTATTTATTGATTGATTTGATTTGATTTCTATACCGCCCTACTCCCGAAGGACTCGGGGCGGTGCACAGCCAAACAATAAAATACATACATACAAAATTTAAAAGTGGAATTAAAATCAAATTAAATAGTTTTGGCCCAAACAGTTTAAAACCCCAATCAATTTTTAAAACCAATTTTAAAATTTAAATATATAAAATACTAAAAAATATTAAAAAATTAAAAATCTTTTATAAAAGAGGGAGAAAATTAGGCCAGGCCCACCTGGTGAAATAAAAAGGTCTTTAGAGCGCGGCGGAAGGTGCGCAGATCCGGGATCCTCCGTATCTTGTGGGGGGGGGGCTCATTCCAGATAGTAGGTGCCCCCACAGAGAAGGCTCTCCCCCTGGGGGCCGCTAGTTGACATTGTTTGGCCGACGGCACCCGGAGGAGCCCCTCTCTATGAAAGCGTACCGGCCGGTGGGAGGCTATTGGTGGTAGCAGGCGGTCCCGCAAGTACCCAGGTCCTGAGCCATGGAGCGCTCTAAAGGTGGTAACCAAAACCTTGAAGCGCACCCGGAAGACCACCGGGAGCCAGTGCAGCTCACGCAGGAGAGGTGTTACATGGGAGCGCCATGTCACTCCCATTACCACCCGCGCGGCCGCACTCTGCGCCAGTTGGAGCCTCCGGGTGCTCCTCAACGGGAGCCCCATGTAGAGAGCATTACAATAGTCCAGGTGGGAGGTGACGAGGGCATGAGTGACTGTGCGTAACGAGTCCCAATCCAGAAAGGGACGCAACTGGCGAATCAGGCGAACCTGATGAAAAATCCTCCCGGTCACAGCCGTCAAGTGCTCTTCTAAAGACAGCTGTGAATCCAGGACAACGCCCAAGTTGCGATCCCTCTCCGTGGGGGCCAGCAATTCACCCCCAATAGTCAGCGATGGCATCAACTGACTATATCGGGACGTTGGAAACCACAGCCACTCGGTCTTGGATGGGTTGAGCCTGAGCCTGTTCCTCCCCATCCAGACCCGCACGGCCTCCAGGCACTTGTCACTTCAAGGGCATCGTTGGGGTGATCAGGGGTGGAGATGTACAGCTGGGTGTCGTCAGCGTACTGATGAAACTCCACCCCGAAACCACGGATGATCTCGCCCAGCGGCTTCACATAAATGTTGAACAGGAGAGGCGAGAGGACCGACCCTTGCGGCACCCCACATATGAGGGGCCTCGGGGTCGACCTCTGTCCCCCTGTCAACACAGACTGCGACCGGTCAGAGAGAAAGGAGGAGAACCACTGCAACACAGTGCCTCCCACCCCCAACTCTTCCAACCGGTGCAGTATGATACCATGGTCGATGGTATCAAAAGCCGCTGAGAGATCTAACAGGACCAGGACAGAGGAGCACCCCCTGTCCCGAGCCCTCCAGAGATCATCTACCAACGCTGTTTCCGTGCTGTACCCGGGCCTGAAGCCCGACTGGAACGGATCCAGATACGACATTTCAACCCCCTCGTTTCTCCCTCCCTGCAGGAGGTGGCCATGCGGAAGCTGGTCCGCACGGTCGTTGTCAATGATGATGATGAAGAGGATGATGAGGATGGCATCCATGGCCACCATCACCACGTGAGTTTTTTGGGGGGTGTCCGGGGGGTGGGTGGGGGCTCTGCCTGTCTTCTTAGGGCTGGGTTCAATGTGGAACAAGCTAAGACTCAGCAGCAGTCGGGGAGGGTTTCGAAAATGCCAGCGGCTTTGGTTGTGGGGCAGGGACCCCCGTGAGAGAAATTCTTCCTCTGAAGCCATTTGGATTTTTTTACCATGTTCTGCCGAGATTTTGTTTTGTTCGTTAGTCTGCAACTGAGATTAAGTCTGCATTCAGAGGATAAAAAAAGGCTTTTAAGAACCTTCCCTCCCCACCCCCAAATGACACTGAAAGCAAGCATACATGGGAAATACTCCTCAGTTTTAACAATTATTTTAATTGTTCTCAGGTGTACAAATTGAAATATTTATATACCTAGTCTTTTAAACAAAATAGCAAAGAATTTTAATAAAGCTAGTATTTATTTATTGTTTGTTTTATTAATTAAATTGACATGCCATCCGTGTCACTGACTCAGTCAACTCTGGGTGCTTGTCCCTTTGGATGGAGAGTGGGTGAAAATGATGTTAGGTGATCTCAGGAATCACAGGATGGACTCTTCCCCATCCACGGCTACTTAAAAAAATACAAAACAAACATCTGTTAATCAAAACCTGAAATCAGAAGAACAGAAGTAGAACAGGAATAGGAGTAGGAGTAGGAGTAGGAGTAGGAGTAGGAGTAGGAGTAGGGGTAGGGTAGGGTAGAGTAGAAATAGAAAATAAATAGAAATAGAAATAGAATTTTTATTGGCCAAGTGTGATTGGACACATAAGGAATTTGTCTTGGTGCATATGCTCTCAGTGTACATAAAAGAAAAGATACATTTGTCAAGAATCATAAAGTACAACACTTAATGATAGTCATAGGGAAACAGTCAATATAAATCTTAAGGATACCAGCAACAAGGTTACAGTCATACAGTCTTAAGTGGAAGGAGATGGGAACGATGAGAAGATTAATAGTAGTGCAGACTTAGTAAATAGTTTGACAGTGTTGAGGGAATTATTTGTTTAGCAGAGGGATGGCGTTCGGGAAAAAACTGTCCTTGTGTCTAGTTGTTCTGGTGTGCAGTGCCCTATAGCGTAGTTTTGAGGGTAGGAGTTGAGTTTATGTCCAGGATGTGAGGGGTCTGTAGGTATTTTCACAGCCCTCTTTTTGACTCGTGCAGGATACAGTTCCTCCATGGAAGGCAGGTTGGTAGCCATGTTTTTTTCTGCCGTTCTAATGATCCTCTGAAGTCCGTGTCTCTCTTGTTGGGTTGCAGAGCCAAACCAAGTATTGGCTTTGTGTGCATTGGACACTTCAGACCAAGTTGGAAATCAAGTTTAAGATTCAGCTGGTTAACATGCTTGCATTTAACAGGCTTGTAAATTTAACAAGCATGTTAAATAGAAAAATGTGTTTAGCCTCAATTCCAGTGTAATCTTTTATTTCTGGAATAATTAAACTTAACATAGATTCTACACTTGGTTGTTTTTTATAAAAGTCATTGTAGGCTTCAGCGCCCCAGAGCAAGCCAGAATCCTTGCAAGATACGAATCTGATTTTTAACTCAGGGTTGACCTGTGGGGTCCTTGGAGCTCTCAGGGCTTGGTGGTTTTCTTACAGATGTTTCATGACCCAATTGGCATTATATAAAGCCCTAATAAGACCACACCTAGAGTCCTGCATCCAGTTTTGGTCACCACACTATAAAAAAGATGCTGAGACTCTAGAAGAGTGCAGAGAAGAGCAACCAGGATGATGAGGGGACTGGAGGCTAAAACATACGATGAACGGTTGCAGGAACTGGGCCTGGCTAGTCTAGTGAAGAGAAGGACCAGGGGAGACATGATAGCAGTGCTCCAATACTTGACGAGGTGCCACAGAGAGGAGGAAGGGGGTCAAGCTGTTTTCCAAAGCACCTGAAGGCCAAACAAGGAGCAATGGATGGAAAGTGATCAAGGAGAGATTCAACCTGGAAAGGAGGAGAAATTTCCTGACAGTGAGAGCAATCAACCCATGGAAAGAAGTTGCCTTCAGAAGTTGTGGGAGCTTCATCCCTGGAAGCTTTCAAGAAGGAACTAGACTGCCATCTGTCAGAAATGGTGTAGGGTCGCCTGCTTGGGAGGGGGGTTGGACTAGATGACCTACAAGGTCCCTTCCAACTCTGTTAATCTGTAAGTCTGTAAATCTGTAACATCTTCAGTGCGCTGATGAAGTTACCTAGTTTGGTAATGAAACATCTGCAATGAAACCACCAAATTCACAGAGCACCAAGGACCTCACAGATACGAATCCAGTATCTCCAGCCCCAGATGGGGTCTCTGTCCGGATGGTGCCAAGCTTTGCTCCTTACGCTCTTCCTTCCTTCTCCAGAGCCACTGCAGCGGCAGTGGAGATCCGGGCGAGTACAACCTGCGTTCTCGCACAGTGTTGTGTGGCACGTGTGGGCAACCGGCAGAAAAGACCTCCGGGGGCACGAATGTGGGCACCAGCACCATGTCTACTGGCTCCTCCTCCTCCAGCTTGACCATCACACGCAGCTACCGCAGTGGAGGCACCAACCTCGGGGAGAGCCTCCTGCCTCGCTCCTACATCCTGGGCAGCTCCACCCCACGCCAGCAGGTCAGTCCCGGGGCACCCCAGCGGGCATGTCTGATCCTGGGCCGGAAGATCCTGGGCTCTGTGGTGGGAGCCCTCCGACTATGAGTGGTCACCCGCTCCTCCTGTTGCTGGGGAGGGCATGACACATATCACTGTGGGTCGGTGCTTTAAGATGCTTCCAGGAAGGCAGAGAGTTGGCTGTGGGCACCACAGAGCTTCCTGGCACCTTCTGTGCCACACAGGGCTCCTCAGGAGGCCAAGGCCTTTTGGAAAGCCTGGGATGGTCCCCACTGAGTAGCATGTGGGGGGTGGGCTAAAAACCCTGACAGCTGCATTCTGGCTCTGCAAAGTTCAGACGAGAGCAGTCGGCTCCAGTTGGCTCTGTGCCCAGGAGGGTATGCCCTGTGTGGCATGGGATGCAAGCTCCTGCTTGAACCCCTAGGGGTTGGACTGGAAGACCTCTGAGCTCCCTTGCAGCCCTGTGTGTCTATGAAACCCTCTTGAGGGTGGTTGGGACAAGGGCCGTACAGTTTGGCTCTCATGTCTCACATCCGGTGGAATTGCATGGCTTGGATGGGGGTCAGGCAGCTCCCGTGTTCAGCCGAGGTTCAGCCTAAAGCACGAGGACAGCCATGGGTTCGTAGGGGTGCACGTTTGTGTGTGCAGTGGGCAGAGCCAGTCTGTACAGCCAGCACCTCACCCACAGACCCCCGTCCCTCCCCACGGCCAAGCAAACGGACTCAGTGGCCCCACGCTGGGCCTGCTCAGTGGCTGCACTGGGGGGGGGCTGCCGAAGATGCCCCTGAGCTGTGGGACTTTTTAGGCAGAAAATTTTGCACTTTGGAAAATTGTTCTGCTGATCGTCTCCCCTGTTCCTCCCTGGAATTCAGGAGCTGGTGCAAATTTTGGTCGTACTGATCAATTTGGGTGCAGAAATGGGGCTGGAGAGAGGTTGGAGCACACAAAGAGAGCCTTAGCTGGGGGAGGGAGGGCCTGTTGTTCCTTTGGGGCAGGGAAGCCAATGCCTCATAAGCATTTTGGGTTGGCAGCCATGTCTGGGTCTCCCACAACTCGCTTGCTGGTATTTTGAGGGAGGCCTGATTCTGGATCAGCCCTAAATCTTGAATTAAGGAGAAATTTCCTGATTGTGAGAACAATTAATCAGTGCTTCATCAATGGAGGCTTAAGAAGAGCTCTGTCAGCCACTTGTGTGGAATGGAAGAGCATCTCCTGCTTGAGCAGGGGGTTGGGCTAGATGACCTCTGAAGTCCCTCCTAACTCTGCATCCTGTCTCTCTCTCTCTCTCCCCTTAGGGTCCTTCGAACTGCAGCATCATGTAATCGTCCAATGTTCCCCGACATGCACTCAAAAGCCTGCTTTATGAAGCTCTCTGTCCTTTACATGCTGAGAAAAAGAGGAAACCATTTTTAAAAAAGTTATTTTCTATGCAAGAATTTATACTTTATTATATATCTCTATATATCTCTATATATAAATACGCTAAAGATGCTTCAGGGTTTTTTAAGGGGGTTGGGGAGGTCTTTTTTCTATCACGAAAGTTTAAAAGGAGCCCTGCCAAAGAGGTTAATGTATTATTGCCAAAAAGAAAAGAAGTCCTAGAATTTTAATATTTTACTTCTAGTAAGGGGGAGCATGCAAATGGGCATGATCTGTCTGTGTGTGTGTGTGTGTTTGTGTTTGTCCTTGAATACCAAAGCTTTCTTTTTGAAAAACAAAAAAAATCTTACCATTTTTCTCCTTCTGGGGCAGTGTTTGTCAACTTCATCAACTTTAAGCTGGGTGGACTTCAACTCCCAGAATTTCCCAGCCAGCCCCCCCCCCTCCCCCATATCTTAAAGTTGCTGAGGTTGTGAAACACTGCTCCAGGGTAAACTCCGTAAATTTGTTGCACTTAACATTCTCCCTGGGAGGGGTGTTGACCTCTAACTACGGTAACTCTGGTTAACTCCTGCCTTGCTTCCCAGCGACCCATGCACTTGAGCAAAAGAATCCAACTCTTTTGGAGACACTACAAGCCAAGAGTTGACCTTTGTTTACATTTTGAAAATGGGAGGGAGACTTTCATACCGAACCCATTGTGGGTTGCAATGATACATGGGGGGTGTCTCATATTCAACCCTGGCAAGTTTAAGATGGATGAACTTCAACTCCCAGAATTCCCCAGCTAGTATGGGGGACTGCAGCATCCTGGGAGTTGAAGTCCACCCGTTTTAAAATTGCCAAGGTTGAGAAACATGAATTTAACTTCATGTCAAGTCCACTCCAGCCCAAATCAGGTTGTTTAATGCCTGCATTAAAACACTTTAAGAGCTAGTAATTCAGGGATTCTTGAATTAAAATCCAAATTACCCTTACTTTAGAACTTCTAAAATGTCTGACCTACATTGTCCTCTGTTCAAAAACGCCAGGTGTTTCAGGGAAGCCCTTTCTGGTTCCATTCAGGATGACTTTGTACTTTTTAAACAAAATTTGACCTAACTCCCCCCCTGCAAAAAAGCTGGTCCATTGTCCAAACCTATCACCCGACACCCCGCTTCACCGTTTTAAGGGGGAAATTAAGTTTACAGCCATTCTTTGCTTTGAGGAAGGTTTAGTAGAAAATTTGGAAAGCCTTGTTTTCAAATGTGGCCTTTCCTGTCCTCTTTGTAAGAAGAGAAACTGCCTTTAGATGCCACTTGACCTGCTTTGCTTCAGCGGCAATGCTGATCTCTCTGCCCAGCCCTTTGCCCAATCCTACGAATGGCACATGGTGCCTGAGCATGTCTAGAGTGCCTTGACCAAGGTGGGGGATGCAGAAGTGGGCTCCTTGTGTCTGCCAGGGGAACCCCTGGGCTTCAGATTGCCTTCCAGGGCTCCAGAACGGTGAGGACCGACTAGAGAAAAGTGCCTTCAACTCCCTGCTGTGGAATCAGCTGGGTTTCTAGTCAGAGCATCAAGTCAAGGGGGAGATGTGGGACTTTGGCTTCCTGCCCTGAAGCAGAGCTGATGCCTTTTGGCCCTGGGCTGGGGGAGGGGGAGGCGCCAGCTATGCTTTCCAAAATGGGCCCCACTCTGCTCCACCAGGAGGACAGGTCCATGTCTTCTCCTGGGCTTGGAGCAGAGATCTGCAGACCCGTGTGGTGCCTTGAGGTCCAGGTTAAGTTTGAGAAACGTAGTTCTTGTTTGCGGTTTGGGACTGGAAGCCTTACCTTAAACCTACGCTGGTTGGGGAATCCTGGGAGTTGAAGTTCACAAGTCTTAAAGTTGGCCAGATGGAGAAACATTGATTTAAGGTAATGTTCTTCAACCTGATGCTCCTCAGCCTTTGATGGGTAGCTGGCCTCCTGACCCGTGGATCTTTTCCTTGGACACCTCCCACTCCAGAGGATCCATTGATGGGATCCCATGTAAAAGGCCAGATCCCTGTCCACCCCACCCCCAGTCCCTTTGGATGGGCTGTTTGGGGCCCTTCCCCTTTGAGAATTTGCTGGGAAATGGTAAACCGTCTTGTGGGGAGGGACTTGGCTTCTCACCAAGGGGAGGATTGATGATTTCCCCGACTCTGCACGGCTTCCCGGAAAGGAGGAAGAGCTGCAGAGCTTCTCTAGAGGCAGCCCGTGGATGTCCTCTGCCCCCCTCCAGGTAAGTCCCATGTGCCTGGAGGGGGCCAAGCCTGAACCCCCCAACCTGCCCTGCTCAGTTGGGCCAGAGTAGACGGTTCGCTCTGCTTCCAGCTGTGATTGGAGTAGGAAGCAGCTCTGATTCTGACTTCTGTGTCCCACGGGGTCCCCCCTGCCCCCCCTTTTCTCCTGCCGTTTATCTGTTTTGCACTTGGAGAGAGAGGCCCTTTGGAAGCTCTTTCCTCAGGAACCCTGGCAGGATGGAGTACCCACGGCTGCTGTGGGGCACCCTGCCTCCTTCGCGGGGACAGCAAGCCTGCCTTCCAATTGGGGGTGGGAGAGGAGGAGGGGCGCCAATTAAACCAGCCAACTGCTTGTTCCTGCCTGGTGCAGATGCTTGCTGATTGAGGGGGTGTGTGTCTTCTCCGCTCCAGCTGGGTCCGAGGCCTAGTCCTCCCCTTGCCAGGCTCTTTCTCTGTCCTTGGAAAGGGCACCACCTGGAGCAGCTCTGTGGAGAAGACACTCCCTTTTTCATTGTGCTGTTAATTTGGGGTGCTGTCGGGTCTGCCAAGGGCTGCTTGCTGCTCTGATGGCAATTGTGCAGTATTTGTATTTTCTTAAACCAATATAGTTATCCAAAACTATGACTGTTGTGTTTCTTTCATCGGGAATAGGGGGGAGGGGCTCTGGGGGGGGGCTGTTGGGGTTTGCTTGGCTTGAGGTTCTCACCCCACGTTTGGCTTCCCAGGGAGGCAGGGAGGGCACTTAGTCATCACACTGCCTCTGCACCCAAAACCTCACCTGTTAGGATGCTGTCTGAGGCTGGAGGAGGCGACCCATAGAAAAATACCTTTGGGGCAGAATGAAGCTGGCGTTGTTCTCCAGAGGCCTGACACAATCAGTAGGGAAGACCCAGACCTCGGCCCCCCACCCCAGCCCCACTGCTGGCAGGGCCTGCTCTCTGGGGAGGACGCATCCTCCCACGCCAGGCCAAGCGGCCGCTGAACCCATCAAGGTGATATCCACAATGCTGTGACTCACCTGGAGGAGGTGGGCACCATGCTGGGCTCCAGGTGGCCTGCCTGCTTCCATGTCCACTTCAGGGGCTTTGGCTGCAGGAAACAGCAGGAGCTCCCAGCGGCCAGCAGTGTCCTTGTGGTCTCCTCCCTGCCCTTCCCACCGCAGGCTCCTCCTCCCCTCGCAAGCACAGACCCTTCGCCCTGCCCCCCAAAGCACCCGAGGGCAGGACCAGCAACAAAGATCATGAAAGAGAGATCCAACCTGATGGTGAAAACGATCCATTCAGTAGCTTGCTTGCCAGAGTTATGGGGTCTCCATCTCCGGAGGTTTTCAAGGAGACCCATTTGTCCAGAATGGTATAGATTAGCATCTCCCGCTTGAGCAGGGGGCTGGACTAGAAGACCTCCGAGGCTCCTTCCAACTCTCCTCCCTGCTCCTCCCACCACCCCTGGCCCCTGGAAGGGGAGCGCTGGCTGGAGGTGGGTGAAGGAAGAGGCCGTGGAGGGGTGGGTTGTGATGGGGGAGGCAGCAGTTCTGAAGCAACCTCTTAAAAGAAGGAAAGGCATCAGCTGAGGAAGCAGCCCTGCAATTTTGATTTTAAGAGCAACCTTGGATCCCAGGAGTGGTGTTAACCAGGTGGCCCGGAGACCTTGGTTTAAAGGAAACGGCAGCCAAGGGTAATTGAACCCCTGTGGTGGACTTCCAAAACAGTTTAATCAACCCACTGATGAAGGGAGCTCCTGTTCCTGGATATTAGTGGCACAATTGCAAGCCATTCCAGCAAGGATAAAATACCTTGTTTATGTCATTATTTATTTTTCAAATTTAGAATCTGCCCATCTCTCACTCAGGGATTCTGAGTGAAGTGAAATATTAAAACATAAAAACTATATAAAAATTACATAAGAGGCAAAGGTAGTTTAAACCCAGCCACCCTGGCTCCCCTAAAATCTTAGGAAAGCTCTGGAAATTAAAAAGGTCAAGTCCAGGCAAATATGCTGGAGCTGTTGAATTGGTGTCAGAAAGCCTGAGAGTGAGCACAAATGTTCAGAGTTTTTTTTAAAAAAAGGATTATTTAGATGTGTTCAAAAGAAAACAAAATAATACATAGCTGCTTAATTAAGATAGCAAAATGCTGGTAGCCAATATATAAAAAAAGTTATTTTACCACCTATTTTGGTCCAGTTTTACCCACAAAAAACCTCCACCAAGAAATTGAAAAATGGGATTAATCTAGAAAAGCAGCTGTGAGGATGTTTCTGTGGGCCAGTCCCTCTCTTTCTGCACAATCCACCTCACAGGGTGGTTGTGAGGAATAGAATAGGAGAAGAAAGGTATGCTGGATATGTTCACCACTTTCAGTTATTTGTAATAATAAAGTGGGTTAGAAATAATCTTGCAATGTAGACCACTTCACAGGCGACATGAATGCATCCAAGACGCAGGAGGGTCTGGCCAACTCTCTTATGGGTTACCTTGGAGAAAGGGGGGGGGGGGAAGAGGGGAAGCACCAGGTGAAGACAGGTTAGCATCTCAGTTTTTTGATCAGCTTTGTGGGAATGTTGGAGACGCTGATGGATGAAGTGTCATTCAGAGGTTTTCAACCCCTGGTGAAGTTTCTCCCTGATGCTCTCTCTCTCTCTCTCCCACCTGGTCTCCAGTAACTTTATCAAAGAACCCCATGAATTAGCAAGTCAGTGAAGCATGGAAGGACATGCCAAAGGCTCAAAAATTGTACTCTGTACAGGTAGTTCTCAACTTAAGATGACAATTGAGCCCAAAATGCATATTACTAAGTGAAACATTTCTTAAGTGAATTTTGCCCCATTTTACAACTTTTCTTGCCACAGTTGTTAAGTGAATCATTGCAATTATTAAGTTAGTAACATGGTTGTTAAGTGAACCTGCCTTCCCCATTGAATTTGCTTGTCAGGAGGTCGCAAAAGGGGATCACGTGACTTCAGGACACCGCAACCCTCATAAATATGAACCAGTTGCCAAGCATCTGAATTTTGATCACGTGACCACGGGATGCTGCAATGGTCATAGGTGTGGAAAAATCCTTTGAATGGTCACTAACTGAATTGTTGTAAGTCCAGGACTTATCAGAGGTTCCAGATGGGACGGGAGAGTCAGGGAGCATTGTGTAAAAGCAATTCAGTTCTTGGCTCTTTTCAACAACTTTAACGACTTCTGACTTTCTTTGGTGCAGTAGATTACGCAAAAAAGCCTCCCAACCTTTTGCTTTACATTTGACAACATTTCAAGCCGTTTCCATACTTACAAAATCATTCTAATTATCAGAAATAAAATCAAAGTTTCATATTTTTTTCCAGCTTTGAGCAAAAAGTCCAGCAGCGATTTCCAACTTGAAGCAAAATTAGATCAATTCTTTAGTCAATTATGCCATTTCCAGAACATCACTGGACAGACAACGATCAACACAAATGCATGCGATTAAGATATTGTACAAAATGTATTACGTATCAAATCAACGTTTGGATAAACGGTACAAAACGCCAGCTACTAATACGGAAACCCCAAAACCCCAAAATCCCGGCACGTTGGAAGGCAAACTTGGGGCTCTATGGAAGGGCAAAAACACGCTGCTGCCCCCCCCCCCCCCGCCCATTCCACGGGAGCCTGAATGTTGCAAGGGTCTCCCGCGTATTTTCCACAGGTGGCCACTAGAGGTCAGGAGCTGCCCGTTCTGGATTCGGAGGCTCTCCTGGAAAAAGCTGCTTTAAAGACCGAGAAAAAAAGGGGAAAGGCGCGTTGAGGCCCCCAACTCTTGAAGCTGCTGCCGGGGGAATTCTGGGAGTTGAAGTCTGAAAGTGGCCAAGTCCGAGCCAGGCGGGGTTGGGGCGAAGGGAAGGCCAGACCCTCTCAGAGGGGGCCGCTCTGACAGGTGAGCAGAGTTGGAAGGGACCTTGTGGGTCATCTAGTCCAACCCCCGCCCCCGCCCAGGCCATTTGCGCTTCTCTCCCCTCCCTCCCTCCCTCCCTCCCGAGCAGCCTCGGAGCCCCCCGGGGTCCGGCCAGGCAGTCCCGACTCGCCCCTTCGCAAGACCACCGGGCTCCCGTCCCGCAGCGCTGTCAGAGCGCCGTCGGGGCCGGCGAGGGTCGCCTCGGGGCCGGCCGGACCTCCAGCCGGTTTTTTTTTGGGGGGGGGGGGCAGCGCCTCCAGGGCCGCGTTCTCCGCAGGCTGCCCCCTCCCCTCCCCTCCCCTTCCCTCCTCTCCTCCCCCCCTGGCCGGAGCGGTCACGTGGCGGCGGCGCGCGGGCTGCTGACCGACCCAGCGCCCGTCCGGAGGCGGCCAGAGCGGCGGGGCTGCCCCGGAGGGTCTCCCGGCCGGGAAGGGGCGCCAGGAGAAGGCGGGGCCAACTGCAGCCGGCAACGGGGCGCGAAGGAGCGGCCGCCCAGCGGAGCCTGGAGCCGGGAGCGTCCCCAGGTCGGTGTGGCGGCGGGAGGTTGCGCGGAGCTCGAGGCGGCTGCAACGGACGCGGCGGCGGCGGCAGAGCAGCAGCTCCCCCGGGCTGGGAGGTGGCCGGAGCCCCCCGCCAGCCCCGGGGCCAGTTGGGGCCGCGCTTGAAGCCCCCCGGGGCGCTGAGCCTTGGCTTCTGCGGCGCCCCGGGGCCGAAGCGCCGCTTCCTAACTTCAGAAGGGAGCTCCCGAAAAGGCTGCCCGGCGGGCGAGCTCCGCGCCTAAAAGCCCCGGCGTCCCCGGGGGAAGGGCGGTGGGGTTTCCCAGCTCTGGGACGGCTCAGCGAAGCCTCCCGAGGCCCTTTCCTGAAGCAGAAGTGCAGTTTTGGGGTGAGTTTTCCCAGAAAAGCCTCTGAAGTCAGCCCTTCTCAATTCGGGCAACTTTAACAGGGGCTGGACTTCCACTCCCAGAATCGGGGGTGTGACAAATGGTCATAAGTCTCATAACTTCGTTGCTAAACGAACGGTTGGTTATAAGTCAAGGACTACCTGTATTTATTTGACCCCCCCTTTATTATTTTATAAATAACTTAAGGTGGCAAACCTACCTGTTGCTCCTTCCTCCTCCTGTTTTGCCCATCACAACAGCCCTGTGAGGTGGGCTGGGCCGAGGGAGAGAGAGATCCAAGGTCAGCCAGCTGCCTTTCAGGGCTCACCCAGGACTAGAACTCACGACCTGGTTTCTAGGCCTGCGCCTTAAGCAGCGCCAGGCAGCATCCCTTGGGCTGTTGTGTTCTTGTGGATGGTTCACAGGAGGCTTTCTACTGTTTTGGTCTGGCCCTGACCTGACTCTGCCACCGTTCTTGTCCCAAGAAGTCAGCCCTTGTTTCTCACTATTTGCTGGCAGAGGAAAAAAATGAGTTGGCAGAATTCTGATCCCTTCCAAGATTTGAGCAACAGCTCCCCTGCCCTCTTGCTGTCATCATCATCATCATCTTTTAATGACCCCATAATCCCTGCAAGATGGAGTCTGGGCAACTGAATGGAGCTAGCAGAGTGTTTACTGGCCAGATGCCCTTCCTGTCGCCAGCGTAGAGTCTTGTTCACAGATATATTCTCAGTGTGCCCAGAGAGAGAAATATCTGCCTCTACCTAGGATTGAACTCACAGCCTCCTGATTGTGAGGTGAGAGCTCCATCTCTAGGCACCACACCAGCCTGCCCTCTTGCTATGCTTGAGAGAAATGCAGAGTGTTAATTATGTGTAGAATTTATCTACTGCTCAGTCCTTATGGTCCCTGGGGAGTCTGTGCTGCACTCTGATTTTTAATACGGTGAACGGGAAGCATGCAGAGGAGTTATTAATTATGATTCATTAATTCAAGTTAAGTTCACATACTGAATGAGTATAAGCGGTGCCCCTTGGGATCAGACCCTCAGTCCAGCTGCCTTGTTCTCATAACCAGCTGCCCACAGAAGCCCACCGCTTTCCCAGCAGTGGGGACTCTTCCGGGACAGTCCTGCCACCCAAGGCCAAGCCATGGATCTCCACAAAACCATCAGGTCCATTTTTGAAGCCATCTAGGCTTGCAGTAGCCACCATTTCCTCTCATGCTAACAAATTCCAACATTGAATTACTTCGATATTTCCTTTTTTGTCTCCCCTGATTCTTCCAGGATTCTGTTTCATTGGGTGACCTCTGATTCTAGCATTTTGGGAAGGGGGGAATAGCTTCTCCTTGTCCCATTTGTCTATACCAGGGATAATTTTACACACCTCTCATTCCTGTCCTTTGTGGACTAAAAAGCCCCAAAGCCACAGACTTTCCTCCAAAGAAAACTGCTGAAGCTCTTGGATCATCTTAGTGAATGAAAGAAAAACTATTTTTATCTTGAGTGGTCTAGTTCTCCACTCTAAAACTCTCATCTTGGAGCGCCCCTCCCTCCTGGAGGCTTTCTTTACCCTCAAGTCAGAAACATAGGAGTGGCCTTGGGGCAGCAAGCTGAGACTGGTCTAACCCAGAATCCTCCTTGCAATGGCGGGATAGCCGGGTGCCATGATCTCGATGTCCAGAGATAGACTGCTGCTTCACTGGAAGGTTCTGCTTACATCCCCTGGCTAATAATGGCTTACAGATTGTTCTCGTCAGCAGTTGCAAACCATCTTGTGGCAGGGAGTTCCATAGGTTCAGTACACAGAAGAATAGCTTCTTATTAGTCCAGAGTCCATTCATCAAGGACAGCTTTGCAGTTAGCTCCAGGTTCTTCACCTTGAGCATTGCCTGGCCCTTTGCAGACCAAGAAAGTTGATCAGCTGGCGGACAAGAAGAAGCAGGGATCCCCCTTCACCCCTCCAGCTCACTGGCAACCTGCTCCTTGGCCAATGGTACTTAATGCATACGATGTATCCCTACTCACTGAATCTGAACCAAGGCCCCGGGGAGGTTCTAAATTCCCAGGTCTTGCTGCCATCAAAGCCCCAGGTGGACAGTTGCAAAGCCCTCATCTTGCAATACATAAAGTCTGGACTTAAGACCAATTGCTTAGCAACCATTCAAAGTTATGACGGACCTCCCCCAAGTGTTTATGACCCGGTTCTGAAGTTCTGACAGCCATCCCCTGGGTCCCGTGTCTCAGAGAAGTTGAGCCCCCTCTTTGCCCAAATGCTGACCTACCCATCGTCCTCGACTGGGGGGCATTTCATGGTTTGCAGAAATTCTGGGGCCAAAGTGGAATCCACTTCTGGGAAGGAAGAGCTTGTGGGGGAAGTTGTAAAACACGGAGCAGACATCTGGGCCGTGGTTCTTGCCTGGCCTGGGTTCTTGGCGGCAGCAGCCAGGTTTTCCCTCCTCCCGCTGCTTCCCCCACAACGCCCCATCTCCACATCTGCTCCCCTCTGCCCCTTCCCTCCCTCCCTCTCTTTTCCTCAAATAGAGCTTCAAAGCCTGCAGTCCTCCAGAGAAGGAAGGCAGAGAACATGCCCCTCCCCAGGATTCCTGCATCCCAAGGGGGCCCTGAAGGATTTGGGGGGGGGGGGGGCTGAAGCCTTCCCTTCTTGGACTTTCCAGGAAATGGCACTTGGCAAGAAGTGACAGATTTTGCAATGTTTTCCCCTAAGCTTTGCCTATTAAATTTCAGGGATGAGTAGGAAGCAACTGTTAAAATGGAAGAGGAAACAACTAAATAGTTCAGAACTGGGGAAAAAAAATTCCTGGCATTGCATGTTATCTGCTGATTTATTTGATATAATACTGTATGCACAATGAATAATCAGAAATGCTGGACTAGAAGAAGTAGAAATTGGAATTAAAGTTGCTGGGAAATGCATCAACCATCTTGGATGTGGGAATGGTCCTGGAAATGAGGAAGTACAGAATAATAGAATTGGAAGGGACCTTGGAGGTCCTCTAGTCTAGTCCAACCCCCTCCTCAAGCAGGAGACTGTATATCATTTCCGACAAATGGCAGTCCATCCTCTTCTTGAAAATCTCCAGTATTGGAGCACCTGTGATTTGTGGAGGCAAGCTATTCCACTGCTTTTAATTGTTCTAACTGTCAGGAAATTTGTCCTTAGTTCTAGGTTGCTTCTCTCTTTGATTAGTTTCCATCAGTTACGACTACTTCTGCCCTCAGATGCACTTAAGGAAGATCTAAACTGACTGCCAGAGCAGAGATCTCACTCTGTCCTGGAGGTCCATGTAAGTTCTTCCACTTGCAATCTATGGCTTGAAGGTTGGGCTGCAAGAAAGGCTGAAGGAAGAAGAGCAAGGAGGCTTCCAAATTGTGATGCTGAAGAACGTGGCTGAGAAGAGCCTGGGTCTCAAGAGTGGGAACTCCTCCAATAGCAGATGGAGGAGAACCCTGCTCCCTAGAAGTCTCAGAAGGCAGCTCTGGCTTGGGGGTTCTGGGGAGGGAGGCCGAGGCTGGAGAGGCGTGTAGAGGGCAAAGGGGCTGGACCTTCACCCAGGACGTGCCAGGAGCTCTCAGGAACTCAGGCAGTGGGACTGAGGGACCATCCAGAAAGGGATCCCCTCCAACAGGTCACAAAGAGTTGGAAAAGACCAATTTGTTTCCCATGTGCAATTAATTTGCTTGCGCAAGAGAATTAATCCATCACAGGAACCTGCCATTCAGCCCAAAGTGATGTAACTGAGACGGAGGCTAATGTTCTCCAGAATCAGCTGGGCCTAAGAATGGACAATTCCTTTCTTTGGAATTTCTTCCTCCTTTCAGTTCAGACTCCCCCCACCTTTCCTGCGTTTGCTCCCCAACTTTTCTGGAGGGAAAGAGAGAGAGAGAAAGCAGGTGGCTTCTCAGCAAAGCCAGATGGGGGTTCAGAGGCAAAGTGGAAGGCTGGACTGAACCCAGGCTGAGACGCTCCTGGCAAAAAAGAAGGGCTTATGGAGGAAGTTCATCCCTGCCCCATTCTTGGGGAGGGGAGGGTGGGGAACACCCTCCTTCCTTCCAGATGGGGTAAAAGCTGCCTCTGAAGTGAAGAACCTGCCTTTGCGCATAGGAGCCAGCCAGGATGGGGAGTGTGTGTGTTTGCAGCATGGCCTCACCCCAGAGACACACTTGGCTTTCTCTTTGCAAAGAATCTTATTGAAGCCTTTCTTTCCTTGCTCAAGGAGCGGGTGAGAAGCATGGCTTCCTTCTTTCCCTGCCCTTGGGGTCTGACCCCAGAAAGGAGAAGCAAGAAATAAACAGACCCAGTGGGATTCTTACTTGACCCAAGCAGTTGATGTGGCTCTACTCTTTGTGCACAAAGATGTGGCTGGTGTGACATGTTGCTGAGTGAATATTTTTGGCTCAAATGCAGGTGCTCTGCAGGTTGAAGCGATAGCCTCTTCCTGCGGTTGGGGGGAATTGACCCACCGTGACTGAATTGAAAGGATTTGGCTCCACTCTTGCCCCGGGTTGTGCTTGTGGGCATTTTCCTATCTGCCTTGTGAATTCAGGCCTCACAGTTTACTAATTTGGCTTTCATCTGGCTACAACCACGCCCACATTTACCTAGATAATTGGGTTAATTATCCTTGCCCTGAAAGTTTCTGCTTTTCTCTGTTATTCACAGTTTGCTAATGAATCTCTTGTGCTGCTGTTGGGGAAGCTTTTTCCTTGTGGAAATTAGGAAATGTTTGCACAAATGTTTCCTTTTCTGTTTTTGATCTGGGGCCTGTGCTTTCTTTGCATTTCTGTTTTCTGTTCCTGTCTGAGCTCTGTGTCAGGTAGCTTTCCAGAAAGAAAGGGAAGCATATAGTGAAGATATAAGGATGCGAGAACGGCCCACGGGAGTTTGTGGTGTCCGGAGGAGCCCCCAGGATTGAAGGGAAGGCTTATTGTGCACAATGGAGACAGGTGTTTGCATGTGCACTAAACACCTCAGTTGCCTCCTCACTAGAGGCCACCCATGGAAATGTCTCTGAAATTCTCTTCTTCTTGGAAAGCCATTTTGAAAGTTTTCAAAATAATTTTTGAAAATTATTTCAAAAATAGACCGGATGCCTTCTGATTGGTGTGGTATATTGTCTTGAGCAGGGGGTTGGACTAGAAGACCTCTGAGATCCCTTCCAGCCTTATGATTTTGTGTTCTAAACTAAAGTGTTCACTTTCACCAGACCAAATGAAGGTGTTAGGGAAAAAAACAATATTTTTTTTCTTGTGGCACTTAATTTTGTGAAGTAATCACCAATTAGAACTAGCCAGCACTCCACACTGTACTGCCAAGGATCACAGATTGTGATGCGATAGGGCAGTATTTCTCAAACTTGGCCACTTTAAGGTGGGCTTCAATTCCCAGAATTCCCTAGTCAGCTCCCTAATTCTCCATGCTTGCTGGGGAATTCTGGGAGTTGAAGTCCACACAACGTAAAGTGTCTGAGATTGAGAAACACTGTATTAGGGTTTGTCTAACTATGGTTAATTAAATGGTGATTAGCTGAGAGCAGAGGCTTCTTCCTGACCTCCCTCCTCTGTTCCTCCCTGACTGGCCAGTCAGGCCACACTAAGTGGGCTACTTCAACCAATCACAGTTTGGGAAGCTGTCCTCTGATGTTCCCTTCATTCACTCTCTTTCTCTTCATCTCTTTTTCTTGGAGGACTGTAGAGGCAAAAAAAAAAAAAAAACAACCCAAAACAAAAAATGTATTTGTCCCAGGGAGCTAAATGGTTCCATTTTAACATTTTGGTCTGTTGTGGGGTTGCATTTAAGCCCTCATTCATTCTCTTGACATATGAACGTCTTCGTTGCCCCGAGTTTCTTGGGGATGTAGCCTTGCTTGGGCTCTGAGCCAGGAGAGAGCTTCCTGACGTTCCAGTGGATACTGGGTATTGTAGTCCAAGGGGTCTGTTTGGAAGAAGAGATTGTCCAGATTCTCATTGCAGTAATGAGACATACAGGTAATCTTCAACGTAAAACCATTCATTTGGCGACTGTTTGTAGTTATATTGCTGAAATAAGTGGTTTACAACCAGTCCTCGCACTTATGACCGTTGCAGTATTCCCCGCGGTCACATGATCAAAATGTGGGCGCTCGTGACGGCCGTTTAGGACCTTCACACAAGCAACATCAATGGGGGGGAGGGGCGGGAAGCTGGATTTACTTAACAACCATGTGATTCACTTAACAACTGCAGTAATTTGCTTCACAACCAAGGCAAAAAAGGTTGTAAACTCAGGCACAACTCACTATGCAACCGTCTTGCTTAGCAATAGTCATTTTGGCCCTGATTGTGGTCATAATTCAAGGACTACCTATACCAGGCTTGCATTACTCTGTTCTATGAAGAATCAGGGAGCTATTTTCACCACAAACATGGCAGAATATTAGCACGTGGGAGGGAAGCCGAGATCAGCCCTGAGACGGTTTCCTTTGCCTAAGAAAACCTGACGTTGTTTTCTGCCTTGTTCATCTCCCTCGTACAGCCCAGACTCGGGTGGAGGGAGGGCCTAGAATTCAAGGAAGATCAGTCTGGTTAGCTAGGAAACTAACATGCTTTTATCCGGGGTTGATAGAAGAAACCATCGTGGCCGGATCGTGGTGTGGTTGGTTCTGCTGGACCTGCAGCGTACCTAGATGGCTGGTCAGTCCCTGATTTCAGCTACGTTTCTTGTATTCCTATTTTGATGTTACTGACTTTTAAAAGGCACATGAAATGTATTACCAAGAGGCAAAATGGGTAATTGGAATGATGGTTGTACACCCAGAATTTGAGGGTCCCTTTGTCTCTCCTCCAGATGCAAACGGTCTGTTTCGGGGTGGGGTGTCCTTGTGGTCTCTGAGCTGGGTTGTTTTTCTTGTTTTCATTACCTAAACTAGGCAACATCATCAGTGCAAAACATCCCAGCTCCAAGGGCACTAAGGACCCCTCCTTTCTCTCCTGAGCTGCAAATCTCTTTATGGATCTTTATTTGATTTTAGGATCCAAAGTGGGCACATTTCCCTCCATATCAAACACAGAAAATCCCCCCCCCCGTCACCTTTTCCCAGGGAGCAGGGCAGGAGGTCCTTGTATCATGCCCAGCCCTGCGTGGTGGGGGCTGGAGTTTCTTCCGGGAGACACTGCCTAGAAGAACATCTGGCAGCCGGCCGACGTGGCGTGAGGCGAGCAAAGAATTAATGAGGTGCCTGCCGTGTCTTCCCAGGGGTGAGTGGTGAGGAGGCCCCTCGTGTGGAGGAGGAGAGCCCCTCTCTGTCCTTCTGCTGGATGCCACATCTGGACAGGAGCCAGGTGATCCCCAGCCGCCCGACGGATGCCTGGGATGATCTGGGAGGCAGAGGCTGGACCGCTGCTGGAGGTAAAGCGTCGCCATGGCAACCCCATGATGTTCCCTCGGCATAACTAGCAGGCGGTGGTGACAGGGATGGGCTCCTCGGACAACGGAGGGAGTTTCCTTCGCAGGGCTGTCGAGAGCCGGCTAGCTTCCCTGTCGCCCCGGGGAAGCGGTTGTGGCCGCCGGCCAGAAGCCTTTGCCACCCCCGCTGTCTCGTCCCCCCACCCCACCCCATCATCCCGGATCTGCATCCCTCCCAACTGCCAGGTACAGCTTCTGTCTCTGCTTTTTAAATAGTTGCAATGAACAATGAAAGGAATTTGGCTGGTTGTGTTTTTCCAGCTGCACTGGAGGCAGGCAGAAAATTATTTTGCTGCTGCTGCTGCTGTTCTGAAGGGTTTTCCCAGCCATGAGATGTATCTTAATGTATGCGGGCTTTTTTGTTTTGCGGGGCATCTCTGGAGCTTTAGAAACGGGTTACAAAAGCCGATGAGCAGGAATTTAGACGCACGTGTTTCTCTCCCGCATCAGGGAGTTTCCCCACACATTAGTTTTAATTAAGGCTCGCGTGTCCTTTGGGGGTGGATCCTCTGTGGGGAAGCCAGAGCTGAATCTGGAGTTGGGGGGTAAAGGAAGAGGTGAGGAGCCACTAAATTTGGTATAAAAATCCATGGGGTGGGGTAGGTCATTGTGTGTGTGTGTGTGTGTGTGTGTGTGGCAGGACAGAGATGGTTAATGAAATGCAGTGATGCAACAGGCGCCTCTCCCTAAATTCAGTGACAGATAGATTTTGTTTTTGTTTTTTGATTTTGATTTATATGCCACCCTTCTCCGGAGACTCAGGGCGGCTTACAAGGCTTAGAAGCCGGTCTTCTGTCTGATCTCAGGAGCAGCCTCCTCTCTGAGAGCTGGAGGGGGGAGGGTTGTGGGGAAGGGGCATGTCCTGGCTCAGCCAGAAGCTTTGTCCGGTTGGGAATGGAGGAATCCAGCTGGGGGGGGGAGAGGGGGGAGCAGGCAGGGAAGGGCTACCTTGATGTATTGAGAAGCCACTGTGCTTTAGATGGGAGGGGGTCAAGGAGGCAGGGGAGGGGGCTGGCCTAGAGGCAGGCTGAAGTGGCCAATAAGATGGGGTCTGGGGTCAAGTGGTCAATATCTTCAGCCCAAGTAGTCAGATGATTAAGGGAAGGAGGAAGAAAGGAGAAATAGAAGGAAGGTAGGAAGGAAGGAAGGAAGGAAGGAGAAAGGAAGGAAGGAGAGGATAGGAAAGAAGGGAAGGGAGGAAGGAAGGAAGAATGGAAAGGAGAGAGGGAAGGACAAAAGAAGGAAGGAAGGAAGGAGAAAGAGAAGGAAGGGATGAGGGAATAAGGAGGAAAAGAGGGAGGAAGGGATGAAGGAAGGAAGGAGAGAGAGAGAGAGAAAAGTGTCCGTGGGGGTCACTTGCATCCATCCTTCATGGAGCTACTGCTGGTCCCTCTTTGGCTGCCTCTGATTAGGGATTGCCCGGTGCTGCTCCATGCATTGACATGGGAGGGCTGGAGAAATGAGGTCGGTCAGCAGCCCCTCCCCCCCCCCCCCCCCCCCCCCGCCCAGGCTTCCCCTTTCCTCTGCTGTTGTGTGTGCCAGAAGGGGCAGCAGCCTTTGCTTCCTCAGTTTCATTTTGCAGCCCTGCCTGAATTCTTCTCTGTCTCTTGTGCTGGGATCTCCTCCCTTTGCGCTCTCTCGACATGCATCTATCATGAGATTTTCTTTCTACCACGATGGCCATATATTATATACAATTTATGTGTCTTACAAACAGCACATATGTCAAAATGTCAGACACACAAGGCTCTTCACGATAGCAGCCTTTCCCAGCCAGGCATGTCCTAGAAGGGCTGGACTACAAATCCCATCACAGAATGTCAGCAGTTGTGAGTCTGCAAAATGTCACTCAGCGCTTTGCTATTTTCACTGCAATACTCAGAGTTTTCAAATAACCTTTGCAGATTTGGCTTAAATGCCAGACATATTGATTCTTGTTTCACACAATTTTGTCCTTTACTCTCTTTCTAAATCAGTTTTTCTAGGATTGGCCCCTGCTAGTTAAAACTCCGCTGTTCAAAGTTACAGTAGTACTGGAAAAGGTGACTTATGACCAGTCCTCAGACTTACAACCATTGCAGCGTCCTCACAGTCACGTGATCAAAATTCACAATATTTATGATGGTTGCAGCGTCCTGCAGCCACGGGATCGCCATTTGTGACCTGCCCACCTGGGAATGTTGCAATCTGGTATTGCTTAACATCCAAACGATTCACTTAACAATGGTGGCAATAACTCATAAAATCAGGCCTGACTCACTTAACAACCACCTTACTTACCAACAGAAATTCTGGCCCCAACTTCCTCACCTGTTCAGGATGGCTTCAGCCTGAGATGGGAGGCAGCAGCAGCCTAGGGGGTGGGGGGGCGGCTGGCCGGTGGGGGGCGGGAAGACACGTATTTGTGCTGCAGCTGGGAAGAAATGGGGGCACGGCTCTGGAGGAAGAGCTCTCAAAGGCCCGGCTGGGTTACCTTTTTGCAGACGCTGCTATTTTATTCGATGAATGCTTCTTTGAAAAAAATAAAAGGCTAAGTTATTTTGGGGTTTAAACTATAATTAGCAGCCCTAAATAGAAGTGAGGTTTAGAGGGGGTGTATTTCCCAGCATGCTGGCTGGGGGAATTCTGGGAGTTGAAGTCCCCACGGCTTAGAGAGGCCAAGGCTGAGAAGCTCTGCTAAAATGGGTTTGGGTTATTTGAGGTCTTGCATGAACCATTAAGACCCTAAATCGGAAAAGGTGTGATGTCTTGGCAGGCAGCGAGGAATGTGAATATGAGGATTGTGTTTCACTAACTTGGCTTGGGGGTCTTAATGCAAGACAATGACTTTCATTAAACCAGGTTTTGGGTCTTAATGTGAATACAACTACAGGTAGTCCTTGACTTACGGCCACAATTGAGGCCCAATTGCTAAGCGGGACAGGTGTTAAGTGAGTTTTGCCCCATTTTACAACCTTTCTTGCCACACTTGTTAAATGAATCACCACTGCAGTTGTTAAATTAGTAATACGGTTGTGTTGAGCAAATGTGGCTCCCCCATTGACTTTGCTTGTCAGGAGGTTCCAAAAGGAGATCGCATGAAAAAAGTGTGAAAAACAATCACAAGTCACTTTTTTCAGTACTGCTGTAACTTGGAACAATCACTAAATGAACTGTTGTAAATTGAGGACTGCCTGTTTCAGTAAAGCCAGGTTTTGGAGACAAGCGTGTCGTGTGAACCCAGGTCCTGTCAGCCAAGTTGCCTGGAGGGCTGGTGTTTGCAAAACATCTCCAGGATCCTGGAAAGCCGGAAGGTCAAAGCTTTGAAGAAGGGATGGTGTTCGCTAGCCAGAGAGGTAACGGGGGCTTTAATTCCCTCTGTGGTGGCAACGTTCCAAGAGGCAACAATGGCTGCCTTTGTGCAGACACCGTTTCTCAGCCAACGGCAAACAGCAGACTGTGAAATCTGCCTGGGATAACCTAGTTTCCCTGCACCGCTACAAGGAACTTTCTGTCTCTGTTCTGGGGCTCCTCAAAGCCCCCCCTGCAGGGCATGGTGTTCCCTCTTGGGACAATGCGCTCAGCCAGCCACATCCGTGCGGACGAAAGCCGAGAGGGGCTGAGCGGATGGATCCATGCCAGGGCAGAATTTCTGCTTTCCTTTTCCCCCTTTCCCCTTGTTTCTTTCCCTCTTTTTTTCTTGGATGACTGGAATCTTTCCTATAACTTTAATTATTTTTTTCCCCAAAAGGAAGATTAAAAACTAAGACCAACTAACATAAAGTAAGAAAAAGAAATGGAAAGAAATCAAAGAGAAAACTAAAATGCAACAAACGAAAAAATACCAAGAAATAGTTTCCAATCTTCTTCACTGCAGTTATAATTACAATGAAATATTTACCACTTACTCTATGGTTATAACATACCTCTTTTCTAATTTAGCCTGTCTAGTCATCAGAACCATAAAATCATAATTTCATTTTTTTCTGTTTCTTGCTAAAAGTCTATAAGGGGTTGCTAATCAGCAATAAACATAAATATTGTCTTTTCTCTGATAAAAGAAGTCAATTTAGCCATCTCGGCAAGTCCCATAGTCTTCCTCAACCATCCCTTCATTGTGGGTCATGCTGCATCTTTCCATTTTTGTGCAAACAATAATCTTATTTACCGTGTACAGAAACAATCTTCCACAAATCTTTTCTAGCTGACTATCCATAACTCCCAAGAACAACAAAAATCCAGGGATTGTAAATTTGAATAGAAGACTGTCCTCAACGTACGGCTATTCTTTAACAGTGGAGTTACAATGGTGACCTATCCTCAAAGTTATGACTGTCGCATCACTTTCTTGGTGACACAATTTGGATGTTCGATAGTTAACTTGCCTAAGACTTTGATACTGGAATTTATGCCCCAAATAAGAACAAAATATTGTTTTATAAATGTCTTATGTTTAATGGGTTTTGCTCACGAAAATTGGCATTTGATGGAGTGGAGTGATCTCCCCACAACTGAACAGAACTTCTGAGAAAAATATTAAAATCACCCAAGGCAATTTTTTTAAAAAAGTCTTTGATTTGGTGGGCAATTTAGAACCGTTTGATACATGGAGATAAAAAAATGGCAATTCAAAAGAATATACCTCCTTTTCTGAAAGACAGAGGTCCCTTTCAAAAACAGACCTGATTTGAATTTCAAAGGCCTTGGCTACTAAGCTTTCTAAGGTAGATATATTATCCAAGATGATTTTGGATCATAGTCTTGTAACTTTGGTTCATAAAAGGAAATCTGATTCATTTAGATGGAAACTAAAAGTTGCTAGAAAAAGAGACAACAGTGGATTGTAATTTTTGAAGATAAATAAGGTAAAGGCACATTTAAGAATGGTTTGGGATGTAAGAAAAGCTTTTGTTAGATATTATTATATAACATAATAGTGAACTTAGAAGAGTCAAGAAAAGACACAAAGCAATTTTGAGAGATCAAGAGAAAAGAAGAAAAATTAAAGATGCTTCCAGAGAAGATAAATATTTCTTAACAAATTAACTTTTAACTTTTAAGAGAAATGGAAATAATCAATTATGTAAAACAAAAAAGTTTGATTTTGTAAATAAACCAGGGAAGTGGCTAGCATATAAATTACAATAAAATAAAATAAAATAATAATGAAGTTACAAGAGGGAGATACTATATTATACTAATGGCATGTTAGGCGCAAACAACCAGTTTCACGTGTGTAGAGTTCAAACTAGCTACTTTATTGTTCTATGCCTATTTCACAGGAATCTTCCCAGATTGGTAGTTTGCATCTGGGCCAGACTAGATAAGGTGCAAGATACTCGGAGAGGGTGGGACTTGCTCTCTTGCGCTTTCGTAATGATTCCAGGCTAATTCCCCACTTGACTCCTTCCCCTGGCTTAGCCAGTCTCTCCAGCAAAATGCAGACATAGAAAAAACATTTTATTGATATTCCAATTTGTATAAAGGAAATGACCTCTGTCTAGAGAAAAACAGATGAATATCTAAGAAAACAAAAATTGCTGAGAATTACAGAGGAACTGAGACAGTTTATGTGGAATAAATTTATAATAAGTTAAGGACTTCTGCAGATGACAGTGCTGGGTTTGGAAAATCCTGTTCTGGCTGGGGAATTCTGGGAATTGAAGTTTACACATCTTCAAGGGGCCAAGGCTGGGATATTCTGCTTTAAAGGGAATTGAAAGATTAATGGGCAAATCAGAAGAATAGCAGGTTTGAAGGTTAATAATCAGCAGACAAAGGTGTTAACAAAAATATAACATTAGAAGATCCAACAGCATTGATGAAGGACACCAGACTTAATGCTCTGCTTGAATCTTGAGCCTGAAATTTTTGTCATCGGATTTCCCCTGGAATTCTAGCAGCTTTCACTCTTCCTGCTACAGTTTTCTCTTCCGTGCAAAGGAATGGAAAGCGGCAGCAAAGCACTCTTGCCTTTAAATCTGGAATTAATTTGAGAAACCTTCTGAGTCAGATCAAGACCGTGGAATGTGGAGGGGGAGGAACAGTTGGGAAATCTGGCTGACCCCCAAGCCAGCAACACGTTCGTTCCTCCCTCTCTCCCGTTCCTCCCTTTAATGTGCACGGCACTAAGAATTGCAAGTAAACAATACCGTAATAATTTATTAAAAGTGTGTGCACACACAAATGGCTATTCCCAGATGGTGTGTATGGCAGGAGAAGGTCCAAGTCGTGCATGGACTTTCCTGAGGATTATCTGTGGTGCCAGCAGGTTCGAAAGAAATGACTTTCTCGCTTCCTGGAACTCTCTATTTACCTCCCGACCTTCCTTTGCGGTTTATTTCTTATGAGGCCTTTTTATTAGCACTTTGGGGCCTTTTTATAGAAAATAGAAATAGAATGTGCAGTTAAATTAATGGGTTGCACCTTCCCAGGGATCTCAGGTCTGTAGTTCTTGGGTAGGCAAAAAACTATGATTTCCTGCAGAAGCTCCAGAGCTGAATCCAAATTTCTTTCCGAATTCCATGCCAGGATAAAAGAAAGGGAAATAAGTTTCCTGAGTGCTCTGGCCCAAACAGGCTGGATGTAATATGGGTGCTCAATCACTGAAGGTTTTCAATAGGAGACTGGCCAGCCCTTTGTCTGGAATGGCACTGAGCAGGAGAGGGTTGGACTAGAAGACCTCCAAACCCTCCTCAATCCTTTCAATTCTCTTCTGCCATTTCGGAATTGGTGGTGGGATCCCTGGAGCTCTCTGAGCTTGGTGGTTTTCTTTCATTACTCAAACTGGGTAACATCCTCAGTACTGATGATGTTACCTTGTCAGGTCATGAAACGTCTGCCGGAAAGCCACCAAGCTCAGAGAGCACCAAGGATGCCTCATTTCAACCTGAGCTACAAATCATCTCCTTTGTTAGAATTGGGGTTGCTGGGTTTCCTCCCGAGGCCTCCTGCCTTTCCCCCAATGGATGAAGGGTTGCAGGCCCTACATTCGCAGAGAGGGCATGCTCTTCTGGGCCTGGCGGGGCGGGGGGGGGAGAGCTCTTTCTGGGCATGGCGAAGCAGTGGGGGTGGGTGGGGAGCTCCGATGTGCCTTGAGGCCAGCGGCTGTTACATGTTGGGGCAACGGAGAAAAGGGCCTGGAAGCTCTCAGAGTGGAGAGTGGCCTCCCTCCCTCCTCCTTTTCTTCCTTTCCAGCCGTTTTTATTTAATTTACTTATCCGCTGGGCACCAACAAAGGAGCGGCTTGCAGCGCCAGCGGCCTCAGAAACTCCCAATTGTTTGCAAAGGGAGGGGAGCTTAAGAAGCAGGAGAGGCAGAAAGGAAAGTCGCGTGACAAAAAGAATTCCAACTTTGACAAATCCCAAAACATCTGCAAGGGTTGCCAGAGCTGAATTGCCACAGTGGGTGGAGGGTGTGAGTTTCAGGGTTTTTGATGCTCTCTTTATTTCCCAAAAAAATGCCCCTAGGTGGTTTCCCCGCCCCCCCAACTTCAGTCCCAACTTAGTCTGGAAAAGTTATTTTGTGCCCCCTCCCCGAAAAGACAAGAAGAAGCTGGAAGGGCCAGCAGCACCACAAGGAAGCAGTCCCACCCGTGGTGCCCGGATAGCCCCACCAGGGCAGCTTCTCTGGAAATGGCAAGGCTGCATGATGGGCACAGCAGGCAGCCTTGCTTACATGCCTGATGCCATGTAAATTTGACAGGTAGGTAGGTAGGTAGATAGAGGTAGATAGATAAATAAATAAATGAGATAGACAGACAGCTAGACAGACAGAGAGAGAGGAGAATATTGGTAGCTCCAGATTGAAATAAGGGGCCCTCAGTGCTGAGCTTGGTTGTTTTCTTGCAGATGTTTCATGACCCAACTAGGTAACATCATCAGTGCGAGGTGATGTTACCTAGTTTTAGTGGTGGGTTGCTCCCGGTTCAGACCGGTTCGCAAGAACCGCTAGTAAAACCGGCGGAAGGCTCCGCCCACCGACCCCCACATGATTAGGAAGTTCCTGTGCATGTGCAGAAGCGCCAACACATGCGCGGTCCCGTTGTGAACCGGTAGTAAAGGTAAGTAGAACCCACTCCTGCCTAGTTTGGATAATGAAACATCTGCAAGAAAACGACCAAGCCCAGAGAGCACCGAGGACCCCTCATAAGGGGGAGAGAGGATGGAAAGAACAGATCCAGATGGACAGATGGAAGATGGATGGACGAGTAAAACAATAGTTGGATGGATGGACAGACAGACAGACAGATGAATATGGATAAGTAAATAGAAGATAGGTGGACAGACGGATGCAGGAAGATCCAGGGTGCCAAAGGAGCTTGGAGTCTGTTTGGAGACCTCAGCCTTTGGCTGCTTGGCTCCCGAGCATCAGCTGCTTAGAAACAAAACCAATGTAAGAAATTTGGATTGGATTTTCACCCCTTTCTCCCCTTTGGTGGCAGGCCACGTTTCCCGTGGCCCTGATCAGGGGTTCTCCTACTTCTTTACCTTCCCTTGAGAGACGGCTTTGCCAAGCAGGAAGTCATTCTTCCCCCTCGCAGGTCCTCTCCCCATCGGCTGCAGGAGTGTGGCTGGGTCTCTGATTTCAAGCTGAGCTCCAGAAGGACAGTAATGGCTGCCTGGATGGTGTGGCTGCTGGTGGCTGGATCCAGAGCTGGGCTGCTGTTTTTGAACATCTGGAGAAGGTCTGCAGCAAACTTGGGGTGGGGTGGGGGTTCTCTGGGCCTGCCGCGTTTCCTCCAGGTCTCCCTTCTGCAAGCTCTGCTGGGAAAGCGGGGTGCACGATACACCCTGATTGTCATACCAGACACCATCCGTGCTTGTGGCCTGGCGTGCTGTGGGCTGTGGGCAATTTTCTGCATCCTCCATGTTTGAAAAGCCACAAGCGGGGTGATCTTTATGATCAAGAAGTACAAGGAAAAACGGAAGACTCTGTAAATAGTAACCAAACACGTGACAGGTTTGAATGTGTGAAATGGCAAGTTTTTGTCACGGATGGTGTTTCCCTGCATTGGTACCTGAGGATTGGAGACTCATCTCCAACCCAATTTATAGAAACAGAATTCTAGGACTGGAAGGGACCCTAGAGGTCTTCTAGCCCAACCCCCTGCCTGAGGCAAAAGATCTTATACTATGCTGGACAAATGGCTGTCCAGTCTCTTCTTGAAAACCTCCAGTGATGGAGCAGCCATAACTTTTGAGAGGCAACCCCAAAGTTAATTAACAGTTAATTAACTCTTCTCACAGTGGGGAAATTTCTCCTGAAATTTGAAATTGTCTTGAAATTTAAAATTCTCCTGAAATCTGAAAACAGTAAAAAGCCTCCTTGTGCGAAGCTCCTTGTTGGTAGAAGCAGAAAAACGTGTAATGTGTCCAGTGTTACTGGCTGGTGGGCAGTGCCTCTCCTATTGAAGTTGACCTTCTGGGTAGCAGAGTATGGAGGGCACCCCTGTATCGTAGGGCCCCTAAGACTTGAGCCAAGGAAAGGGACTGAGAAGCAGATGCGCCTGCTGCCACTTGAGGAACTCATGAGGTTGGTCTGGGCCTCTCTTGTCCTGGCCAGATCCTGGGTCACCTCACCCATTAAGGAGGCTGTGTAGGAGAGGACCAGGCTGAGCTGAAGAGGGGGGGGAGGGAGGGGTCAAGCAACTCACCAGTCTCGAGTCCCTTGGTGCCCACAAGAGATCTAAGTCCAACCCACCTTGAGTTCCATTGACTCTTATCTGCCGCCAGTTTGCTTTGACTGTTAGTTGGCCAGATTCTTGTCGAGAGCTTGAACTAGAAATCAACCTTACACCCATTTGCACCGCCTGGATCTTCTGATTTCCTGCCCTGGACAGGTTGCTTTCAACCCCGGGCAGCTGAGCCTGGCCTTAAACTGCCTGAGGTGCATCTCAGGCAGGAGAAGAAAGCAGCAGCACCAGGAGGGCACCTTTGGGGCACAACTTGGGGGACGACTTCTCTGAAAACCAGGCTCCCCTCCTTTGCTCCTGCTGCTGGTGGCGGGTGCTGATGTCACAGATGAGGTGGCTTAGTAACCTGGGCAGGGCTTGGCGGTGGGGGGGGGGCATCCAGGGAGTCTTTCAGGACAGAGCAGAGTAATTTCTGCCTTTGGGGTTGGCCTGATCCCAACCCAGCTCCCTCCAACTGTGGGGGGACTGCATGTCTCCAGCCTCCGTGGATAGAAGATTTGGGGAGACCCTACAGCCATTAGGGCCTGGGGCTTTCTAAAGATTGGCCTCTGCATCTGCCTGGATTTCTTCCCGGTCCCCAGATCTGCCTGGTTGGTTGGCTTGAAAGTACTTATGGTCGATTTGGGGATCTGGGTAGAGTCTCCCTCTGAGAACCAGGGAAAAAGGGCACCCCAGAAATTGATGGATGGCGTGGGAAGGGTAGTCTCCCTGCAGGGGGTGGGGGCTCCTGTCTCCCTGCCCCTTTCTCTGACACCGCCCCATGCCCCGAGTTTCCCCCAAGAGGCGAGGGACAAGGGAAACCTCTGGGCATAAAGGGCATCTCAGGAACAGATGGTTATTTCTTTATTTTTTTTTATTTCTTTATTTAATTTAATTTCTGCTGGTTCGAATCTCTCCAAGGCTCAAGGTTGACTCAGCCTTCCATCCTTTCTAAGGTAGGTGAAATGAGGACCCAGTTTGTGGGGGCAATAAGCTGACTTTGTATAAAATATACAAAAGAATGAAGGCTATTGCTTAACGCATTGTAAGCCGCCCTGAGTCTCCGGAGAAGGGCGGCATATAAATCAAATTAAAAAAAAAAATTATTTGCTGTCCATCCCATTTCAAAGCAAGTCTGTTGCTACCTGTTAGAGTTAGTCCTAAACTTATGGCCACAAGGGGGACCAGAATTTCTGTCGCTAAGCAAAGCAGGGTGAATTTTATGACCTTTTTTGCGATGCCCTTCCCTCCTTGGCCTTAGTTGTTGGAAGCCCCCTGGGATGTTGGAAGGTGGCGATCACGAGACCTCAGGAGGCTGCACCTGTCCTAAACACCGGCCCAAATTCTGATCACGTGACCACGGGGGGGGGGAGCTGTGACGGTCGTAACTTGGAGGATCTATCATAAACCACTTTTTCCAGTGCAGTAGTAACTTTGGACAGTCACTAAATGAACGGTTGAAAATCAGGGACTGTATCTGTATAAGGTTACAGATGGGCCTGTTGATTGTGTACCTGGCTCCCTGCCACATATCAGCAGCCCTGCCTGAGCTCCTCAACGTAATAGCCGAGGTGGCAGTTGAGACTCCTAAGCTACTGATTATGGGAGATTTCAACCTGCCATCCATTGGTGAAACGTCTGAAGGGGCTCGGGAGTTTATGGCTTCCATGACGGCCATGGACCTGACCCAATTAGTTCATGGCCCTACTCACACGGGGGGACACACTCTGGATTTGATCTTTATCTCTGACCAGTGGCTGAATGGTCTAGATATAGGGGATATGGTCATCCAACCCTTGCCATGGTCAGACCATTCTCTCCTTAAGCTTGACCTTCTGACCACTACAACCCACCGCAGGGAAGCAGAATCAATTAAATGGTTCCGCCCCTGGCGCCTGATGGATCCTGATAGGTTCTGGATGGAGCTTGGGCCATTTCCTGAGACCTTGGCTCATGACTCGGCTGAAGACCTAGTGGCGTCCTGGGATAGGATGGCCGCAGGTGCTTTAGACCGGGTCGTGCCTTTGCGGCCTTTGACCCGCGTCAAACCTACCCAGCTCCTTAGTTCTCTGATGAGCTGAGGGGGATGAAACGCCGGAAAAGACGCCTAGAGAGCAGCTGGAGGACCAGCTGTTCCGAATCCGACCGAACGCTAGTGAGATCTTATATTAAGACCTACTTAGTGGTGATAAAAGCGGCAAAATGTAACTATTTTTCCTCTCTTATTGCATCGGCAGATAATCGCCCAGCCGCCTTGTTTAGGGTTACCCGCTCTCTACTCCAGCTGAGAGCCCAGGAAGACTCTCTTCAAGGACGAGCTGAGGATTTTGCACAATATCTGCACGATAAAATTGCTCAGATTCGGGAAGGCTTGGACTCTAACTTGGTTAATTCAGATGAAATGACGAGGGCAGATCTTGAGGACATTATCTGGGATGAGTTTGATACTGTGACTCCTGAGGACGTGGACAGGTTACTGGGGAAGCTGAATGCGACCACATATTTATTGGACCCGTGCCCTTCCTGGCTAGTGCTGGCTACCCGGGAGGTTACACGTAGCTGGCTCCAGAGAATTATTAATGCTTCTCTGAGCAAGGGATTCTTACCTCCTGCCTTGAAAGAGACGGTGGAGAGACCCCTTCTTAAGAAGCCCTTTCTGGATCTGGCTGTTTTAGCAAACTACCGTCCAGTCTCCAACCTTTGCTTTTTAGCGAAGGTTGTCGAAAGTGTGGTGGCACGACAGCTCCCACAGTACCTGGATGAAGCTGTCTATCTAGACTCGTTCCAGTCCGGCTTCAGGCCTGGATACAGCAAAGAAACAGCATTGGTTGCGTTGGTTGATGATCTCTGGAGGGCTCGGGATAAGGGATGTTCCTCTATCCTGGTCCTATTAGATCTCTTAGCGGCTTTTGATACCATTGATCATGGTATCATGCTGCACCGGTTGGAGGGGCTGGGAGTGGGAGGCACCGTATTACGGTGGTTCTCGTCCTACCTCTCTGACAGGTTGCAGTCAGTGTTGACAGGTGGACAGAGATTGAACTCGAGGCTCCTTACTTGCGGGGTGCCACAGGGGTCGGTCCTCTCGCCTCTCCTGTTCAACATTTATGTGAAGCCATTGGGGGAGATCATCCGTGGTTTTGGGGTGCGATGTCATCTGTATGCTGATGACACTCAGTTGTACATTTCCACCCCAGACCACCCCAATGATGCCCTCGAAGTGATGTCCCAGTGCCTTGAGGCAGTACGGGTCTGGATGGGGAGAAACAGGCTTCGACTCAACCCTTCCAAGACTGAGTGGCTGTGGCTGCCGGTGTCCCGGTACAGCCAGTTAGTCCCATCACTAACTATTGGGGACGAATCATTGACCCCCGCAGAGAAAGCTCGCAATTTAGGCATCCTCCTGGATGCACGACTGTCTTTAGAAGATCATATAACAGCTGTGGCCAGAGGAGCTTTCTATCAGGTTCACCTGAATCGCCAATTGTGTCCCTTTCTAGACCGGGACTCATTACGCACAGTCACTCAAGCCCTTGTCATTTCCCAACTTGACTACTGCAATGCTCTCTACATGGGGCTCCCCTTGAAGTGCACCCGGAAGCTCCAATTGGTCCAGAATGCGGCCGCGCGAGTAATTATGGGAGCAACATGGCGCTCACATGTAACATCTCTTCTACGCGAGCTGCACTGGCTTCCGGTGGCCTTCCGAGTGCGCTTCAAGGTGTTGGTTCTTACCTTTAAAGTGCTCCATGGCTTAGGACCTGAGTCCTTACGAGACCACCTGCTGCAACCGATAACCTCCCACCAACCAATACGCTCTCATAGAGTAGGCCTACTCATAGTACCATCATTAAAACAATGTCGTCTAGTAGTTCCTAGGGAGAGAGCCTTCTCTGTGGGGGCACCTACTCTTTGGAACAAAATACCCCCTGGAATACGAATAATCCCAGATCTTCGCACTTTCCGACGTGCCCTGAAGACCTTTCTGTTTCAACAAGCAGGGCTAGCAAAAACATCTAAATTCTATGCCAAGGTCTTAGCAGATACACCAAGTTGACTCAATTTATTATTTACTGTTTATAGAAATTCAATAAATAAATAAATAAATAAATAAAATTTCTCTTTTTATAAGCGGTGGGACTTTTGACCAAAGCAAAACTGTGAAAATGGTGACTGCAAAGAAGCTTCTTTCTCTCGCAGATCCCACTGAGACGTCTGAGTGCTTCCTTGCCTGGTCTTGTCCTCCCAGGGGTCCCACGTGGTCGCTGACCTGCATGAACTGGCTTTAAGAGGTAAATAAAATAGGGGGTGGGAAGTGGGGGAGAGGGGAGGGAGACATGGATTTGAGGGGGGGTCCTTGTCTTCACATTTGGCTGCAAAAGAACTAAAGCAGGGGTCTCCAACCTTGGCAGCTTTAAGCCTGGTGGACTTCAACTCCCAGAATTCCCCAGCCAGCAAAGCTTGAATTAAGTCACAAATAAATCCAAAAGTAAAGCTGGCTGGGGAATTCTGGGAGTTGAAGTCCACCAGGCTTAAAACTGCCAAGGTTGGAGACCCCTGAACTAAAGGATAATCCACACTTCCATTTTACCTTCTAAGGGTCGGGGGGACGACACAGTAAGTCATTCTCAACTCACGACCACAATTGAGCCCAACATTTCTGTTGCTAAGCGAGACAGTTGTTGTTACGAAATGGGGTTGAGGGGTACCCCGGACCGTGAACCAGCTCATGAGTAAACACACTGAGACTGAAATGATTCTAACAGAGGCGTCTTGTGTAAAAATATAATTTACTTTAAAACATTTAAAAAGCACTATGTCTTTATGAAAACACATTAAAAA
This sequence comes from Arizona elegans, assembly GCA_022577455.1. NCBI lineage: Eukaryota > Metazoa > Chordata > Lepidosauria > Squamata > Colubridae > Arizona > Arizona elegans. The sequence goes on from JAKOOJ010000027.1 coordinate 5,753,580, forward strand.
CAAAGTCTTGTCTGGGTATGTGAGGCAAGGCTATCTCCCTAGATCCCTCTCCACAATACCGAAAACAGTTCACAAAAGAATAAAGCTAGCATGAAGGTAAGCAGCTTCGGCGTCGATACATCATCAAGGCAATCATAACGAGGGCAGCACGAGCCTCACAGCTGAAAGTCACCTGAAGTAAAAACAGTTCAAACAGCAAACATTGTTTGAAGCTTGTGGGAGGAAGAAGGTCCAGCAACAGCAGTCCCGATGATAGCTTGCGTGCTACAAAACAGCAAAAGGCAAGCATCCGTGGGAGTCTCTCTGTAATGACGTCTGGAGTCCTTATCTGCATTCTTCTCCCATCAGCGGCATTGCCCAAGCTTCCTGCAGGAGCTGTGCATTTAGGCCTAGAAGACTAGGCCCGAGTAGCAAGCGAAAGGTCCTTGCTTATGTAAGGAGTCAACCTGCAATTATCCAGGGCGGGGAAGGCTTGCAGGTAATTGGCAACAGTAGATGGCTTGATTAAAACCATACTGTTTGTGAGTAGGCAGATAGCCACAGCAATCCTGGAAACACTCGTGACAATCCCCTTCTCTGCGGCTATTTGACTCGTTAACAAACATACATTCTACATTGGGTACATATATACATCAATGGGAAGTACATTCACATAGCCATTGACATTTTACCCAGGAGATAGAGGTGTTGGTCACGGGGCAGCGGTTTGGTAAACACGTCCGCTACCTGTTCCTTGGTTTCACAATACACAGTCTTAATGAAACCTGTTTTCACCAATTGCCTCACATGTTTGTTTTGTATATCAATATGGCGTGATCTCTGGCCTACAGCATCGGCTTCCGATATGTTAATGGCAGCCATGTTATCCTCATAGACTTTTATAGGTTGCATGGGCTGCCTCCATAAGCTTACCAGAAGATCGTCAAACCAAACTAGGTTATTGGAAGCTTTGGACAAACTCACATACTCAGCTTCCGCTGTGGAGGTTGCAATTAACTTCTGCTTCCCAGAGTACCAATACACGGGGCTACTATTTAGGTATACAATGTACCCCGAGGTACTTTTTCTAGATCTAACATCCCCTGCCCAATCGGCATCCGAAAAAACAACTCAATCTTAATTCTCTAGTTGCTTCTGGTTCCAATAACAATGAATAATTCACAGTACCTTTTAAATATCTCAGGAGTCGTTTGATTCCGCTCCAATGGTACTGTGTAGGATGTTCAGAATGTCTAGATAACACATTTACACTTAGACTGATGTCCGGTCTAGTCCAATTTGCAATGTACAACAACGACCCAATCACGGACTTGTAAAGGGTCTTATCCTCAAACTCCGTGCTCTCAGTGTACATATTCTTAAGGAAATCTGTTGCCATAGGGGTATCACATGGCTTCGCCTCTACCATGCTACACTTTTTAAGCAATTCCTGAATCTTATCTTCCTGAGAAAGCCGAAACCCCTTCTCGGTTTTTACGAATTGCACCCCTAAAAATTTGCTAATGTGACCTAGTGGTTTTAGAGCGAAACTCTTACTTAGGTCCTCAGAGAACTTCTTATGCCTGTTCTCTGATCTGCAAATATATAGTATGTCATCAACGTACAACAGTACTGTTTCCCTAATGTCCTGATCTTCCTTGACAAAAACACACTCGTCAGCTGACGATGGTAAAAAGCCCATCTCTCTCAGGCTTTTTGTGAGACACTCGTACCATCGTTTACCAGATTGTTTTAAGCCGTATAGGCTCTTATTCAACAACCACACATCATCTTCCCGATGGCTTACTCCCTGAGGAATCCTCACGTACAGCTCTTTGTCTAACTGGGCGTGCAGGTACGCGGTCTGAATATCGAACTGATACACATGTTCGCCTCGCATGGTAGCGATGGTGAGAGCTGTTCTCACGCTCTCAGGGCGCACCGTGGGCGAGAAGGTGTCCTCATAATCGTCAGGGAATCTCTGCGAGAATCCCTGCGCTACTAGTCTTGCTTTATAGACAAAACCCCCACCTTCAATGGGCTTTTGCTTGAAAAGCCACCTGGTGCCGATCACCCTCTTGTCTTTGGGCAATCTTGTTGGCGTGAATACGTCCAGCCTTCTCAGGCTGTCTAATTCCGTATCCATGGCAGCCAGCCATTTCTGTCGTTCATGGTCAGGTAAGGCCAACACATCCTCATATCTCTGAGGGGTGGCCAAAACCTGGTTGACTGAGGTAACAAAGTCGTTGTACCTCTTAGGCTTATTGCCCCTGGTAACCCTAACTGGTCTGCCTTTAGGAGAGTCACTGACATCAGAGTTGTCCGATGAGTCATCTACCTCGTGACTATCACTATGCGTCTCAGAAGCTGGGTGCCTATCCTTCCTGGCTACCCCCATCTTACGCTTCAATACCCCTTTCAAGGGTGCCTGGGATGCATGCTTCCCAGAACCAGATGTATCCCTATCCTCGGGTAGGTTCTCCGATACATCCTCCGCTCGCCTATGACAACTACGGGAAGGGTTCTGAGTAAGAATCTCATTGGCATGGATCTTACTCCAATTGGCCCCTTCGTGAAAGGTGGCAGACCTCGATATCATTAGTTTCCCGTTAGGGTAGGCAAACCTAAATGCCTTGGAGCCCTGCTCATAACCAACAAATCTCAGTTTAACAGAGATTGGGTCTCCCTTTCTCCTGAGCTCCTTCGGGACATGAACATCGGCCATCGCTCCGAAAACGTGGAGGTGTGCCAAGCTAGGCTTATGGCCGTATAGCACCTCGTATGGGGTCTTCTGCACTACGCTAGACCATACTCGGTTCAAGGTGTAATTCGCGTATCTAACTGCTTCTACCCAATACGCGAAGTTTAATCTGGAATCCTCTAGGGCGCACCGCATCATAGTTTGTAACACGCCATTGCGTCGTTCTGCGACGCCATTTTGAAATGCAGAGTAAGGCGCGGTGCGTAAGTGGACTATGCCCTTACTCCTCAACCAGCTGGAGAACTGCCTGGAATTAAATTCAGTACCCCTGTCAGTTAAGATTTTCTTAACTCTGACCTTATGCTGGTTCTGGACTAAGTTACAAAATTCCTTAAACTTAGTCAACGTTTCACTCTTAGACATTAGGGGAAAAACGAATCCAAATCTGCTATGGTCGTCTACTATGGTAAGAAAGTACCGTCTCTTACCCACAGAAGGTGCGAATGGACCCACCAAATCCATGTGGACGAGCTGAAACGGGTGTTCAGAGTACCTCTGAGACTTCTTGGGCGCAGATTTTACCTTCAACTTTGCACTCCTACAAATTGAACAGTCTAGGAATGTGTTACAGTCATTGATCTTGGTTCCCCTTGAGTGTTCGGTTACCTTTTTCACTATAGGAAAACTCACATGACCTAGCCTGCGATGCATCAAGTGAGCACATTCATTGTGCAATGGCTCTCCTATAGAAATTGCATTAGCATTTTCAGGTTTCCTATTATCTGACTCTAAGTTAAAATTTAAAAACTTTTTATTAACTTTACATTTGTCTTTACAAGGCTTCCTCTGGTGAAAGTCTTGATCCTCATCACCTAGTTCTAACTGTGATTCATTGTTACTACCAATTGAGATAGTATAATTGCTATCACTGCAGGACTCAGCATTCGTATTGGGGGAATAATAAGGCAAGCCACCTATCTTCAAAACCTCCCCAATCACACATTTGTTGTTTTTGATCACAGCTGTTCCTCCTGAGAACAGAATCTCCATTCTAGGGTTCTCACATATCCTCATTAGGCTTAGCAAATTGTGATCTATCTCTGGTACGTACAATGCTCCATGAATCTTTCCTATCCCAGGAATATAAACATCTCCAATGCCAACAACATTCACCTTTTTACCATTTGCAACTTTGACCATGGATTGATGCCTTCTCATATTAACAAACAACCTTCGGTCACTGACAACATGGTTACTGGCTCCACTGTCCATTAACCATAGTTGCTCTCGCTGTTTCCTTGTAAGCTCTGACTCAGTAGTTTCCACTATACCTACAGAGCTATCATTAAACCTGGGATTGTTCCCTCTGTTGCCTCTATTTGGCTTTTTACTCCTTCTGTGGTTAGGAACATCTATACTTGGCTTTCTACCAGGAGGCAATGACCTCCTTTTACATTTATTATCAGAAGGTACCTTTGAGCATGCCCTAGCATTCACATTTTGTGGGCAATCCCTTCTATAATGTTCTCTTGAACCACAATTGAAGCATTCTCCGATAGCATATGCTCTATCTGAACTATCGGGCCTTCTTAAAGGTTTTTCCTTTTTGTGAAAAGCCACCCTGCATTTTCGCAAGTTATCTTCTGCAATCAATCTACCAGATAACACTTCTAAAGATAAGTTATTACAACTAACATTATCCAATTGCGATATAAAATTATCCCAGCTAGGGTCAAGGGAATTGAGTATAACAGTAATGAGGGTTTGTTCAGACACTGTTTCCCCCATCAACATCAATTCCTGCCTTAACCTGTTTAACTCACATAAGTGTTCATTAATATCTACTCCCGCCTTCAACCTTGCGGAATAGAACTCCCTATAAACTCTGTTTGTAACATGGGAGCTTTTTGAACAAAATAGCTTATGCAGTTTCACCCAAACTTCTGTTACGGTCAGGTTACTAGGTATACTGGGATATAGTGCAGGGTCAATGGACATCAATAAAATACAAAAGGCCTTATGATGTAAAAGATCAACTTCTAAGGACCATGGTCTAGGTGGGGGTTTTAACAACAACGATAAAACATTCTCTTTCATTAAAATTACTTGAATACTTTTAACCCATTCCTTAAAATTTCCTCCACCCACACTTAAACTTTTAAAATTAGGAGGAAGGACCTGTACATTATTAAACATGGAAACAGACATTAATTGGTGTTCAAAATGTGGTCCATCCTGGAACGGGCAATAAGGCATTGGAATAGAAGCACACAGCACAGTGTCTTCTATCTGGCATTCTGACAATCGTTCCTCCCCAATGGGAGGGATTAAAACTTCAGGTTGTGCGGATGCAAAGCTCATCCTGGTTTGATCACAAAAACTTGAGGGTCCTCTCTGGTGCACATCTCTAGGAATTTTTGGACGCGCTCCCAAATTCCTATCTTCAGTTGAGGCAGCCTCCGGAACCGTCCTGGATGTCGATGTCATCACGGATGGATATGTCCCACTCGTGGTGTGCGCTGAATTAGTTGCAGACATCAGGGGTGCTTTGGTATGTGCAGCTACTATTTGTTGAGCCGATGGTACCTGCAAACCATCGCCTAAAATGGTTGCCAAAGTTTCTATCACACTTGCAACCTTACGCTCAACATGAGAGTCTCTTAAATTTTTAGCAGAAGTCACTGACGTCATCAAGGGAGCTAAAGTCTTTATGGCCTGATCTATGATGGCTTCTACAGCAGGTGGCACAATATCAACTTGGCCATGCTGGTTTAACAAAGAAGCAGGAACATTCGAATCAGGCAGTCTGTTATCCCCCATTCTCCACTTATGGTCTGAGGTGGGGGTTTTAGGAAAAGATTGAAAGTCTCTTACCGATCCGGTGTTTTGTAGGACTTCGATCTTCTTTCCTTTCGCAGCTGGATTCTTTAATAATCCGCTAGAATCAGCAGTCGGGTTCTGACTTACTGTGGGCAAACCTAAAAGCTGAAGGATTGCCTTCCTAAACTCATCATCCACCTCTGTATTTGTTTTCAGGACCTGAAGTGGCGTTCTTCCAGTCTCTACTTCTTTAGGTGATGATGGTTTACTCACTATCTTGGGCCCTTCAAAAGTTGAGGCCTCTGCTCCAAAACTTACAGCTCCACTATTCTCTAAATCAATTAGAGTTTGGGGTTTTTCAGCCAAAACATTTTTGGCCTGAGCCCCGGACAGTTCAGTTTGTGACTTCATACTTTTCGCTGCTGCTGCTGACCTAGTCAACATCTATTCAACTGCAGACATTCCAGTCTAGCGCGTTACCACATGAGCGTAGGTTCGTTAAACCATCCTCTGCTACCAACTGTTACGAAATGGGGTTGAGGGGTACCCCGGACCGTGAACCAGCTCATGAGTAAACACACTGAGACTGAAATGATTCTAACAGAGGCGTCTTGTGTAAAAATATAATTTACTTTAAAACATTTAAAAAGCACTATGTCTTTATGAAAACACATTAAAAACAAAGTCTTGTCTGGGTATGTGAGGCAAGGCTATCTCCCTAGATCCCTCTCCACAATACCGAAAACAGTTCACAAAAGAATAAAGCTAGCATGAAGGTAAGCAGCTTCGGCGTCGATACATCATCAAGGCAATCATAACGAGGGCAGCACGAGCCTCACAGCTGAAAGTCACCTGAAGTAAAAACAGTTCAAACAGCAAACATTGTTTGAAGCTTGTGGGAGGAAGAAGGTCCAGCAACAGCAGTCCCGATGATAGCTTGCGTGCTACAAAACAGCAAAAGGCAAGCATCCGTGGGAGTCTCTCTGTAATGACGTCTGGAGTCCTTATCTGCATTCTTCTCCCATCAGCGGCATTGCCCAAGCTTCCTGCAGGAGCTGTGCATTTAGGCCTAGAAGACTAGGCCCGAGTAGCAAGCGAAAGGTCCTTGCTTATGTAAGGAGTCAACCTGCAATTATCCAGGGCGGGGAAGGCTTGCAGGTAATTGGCAACAGTAGATGGCTTGATTAAAACCATACTGTTTGTGAGTAGGCAGATAGCCACAGCAATCCTGGAAACACTCGTGACAGTTGTTAAGTGAATTTTGCCGTGTTTTGCAACCTTCCTTGCCAGAGTTGTGAAGTGGAAGCACTGCAGTTGTGACATTAGTAGCCCAGATGTTAAGTGAATCCGGCTTCCCCATCGATTTTGCTTGTCAGAAGGTCTCAAAATGGGGTCACGTGACCCTGGGACACTGCGACCGTCATAAGTATGAGTTAGCTGCCTTTTGATCACCTGACTCTGGAGATGCTCCAACGGTTGTAAGTGTGAAAAGTGGTCATAAGTCCGTTTTTTCACTGCTGGTGTGACTTCGGTCACTAAATAAATGATTTTAAATTGGAGTCTACCTATATATAACATATGTACAGTGTGTGTGTGTGTGTGTGTGTGTGTGTATATATATATATATATATATATGTTTTCTCAGGTTTTCGCGGGTGTTTGTATGTAGGTCTTTGGTTCTTCGGGTTTTCTCCCACATAGAATTGGAAGTGTCTTGGTGACGTTTCGATGAAGTCTCATTCGTCATCTTCAGGCTGGTGTTTTCGGCTCTGAAAATACCAGCCTGAAGATGACGAATGAGACTTCGTCGAAACGCTCTGGTGTGCATGTGTGCACCAGCCAGCTGATTTTTGGGCCTTCTGGGCCCACCAGAAGTAGAGAAACAGGCTGTTACCTGCCTCTGGAGGACCTTAGCGGGGTGGTTGGGAAGGGCCGTTTTTCTCTCTCCCCAGACTCCTAGAAAGGCTCTGGAGGCTGGGGAGAGCAAAAAATGGGCTTAGCATGCCAGGAGCGTGGGAGCATGGGGGGGGGGGGGTCGCGTGCACATGCATGGGGGCAGGGCACATAGAATTATGGGTGTGGGCACGCGTGCCACCCCTGCTCCTGGCACGCGAAAGCAAAAAAGGTTAGCCATCACTGGTATAGTTCTTAAAATTTGCCCTGACGAAGCGGATGTGAAGCATGATGCTTGTATGAGCCAGGATTACTCAGTCCTTCAAAGATGAAACGAGCTTCCTGTGCTGGATCTTTTATCATCCCTTTCGCTCCGTCCACCCAAACTGGAGCATCAACGGGTGCTCCAGTCTCCCTGGCAGGGCCCAGGACATTCCAAGGGGACCCAGGCGGTCTGGGTGGGCTCCTTCTCCCACGAGGCTCTAGGGGAGGGGCGCCTAGGAGAGCCGTGGGGCTGCCTGGCCCTCCCTCCCCAGTGGGGTGCGGAGACGAGCAGCTGCTCAAGACAGCCTGGATGTGTCTGTACTCGCCGCCTGCCTCGCTTCACCTGGGCAAGAGCGGCAGGGAGGCTGGGTGGACTTTCAGGTTTTCTGCGCAGCGAGTGGCAGCCTGCTCTCTCTGGCAGGACCTCTGCCAGCCAGGCGGCTTCAGGGCCCAGAGCCCAAGAAGCTGGGCTGCGGTGGGCTGCAGGGCCGGGGGGGCCTTGGCTCCCACCCTCCCCTCTGCTCACTCAGAAAGATGCCCCCGATGGAAGAAAGGTAACGCTTCCTCCTGCGGGCACCGGACGGGCAGCTGGGGGAGGAATGGTGGCACAGTCTTTTGAAGGGGGGCTTCAAGCAAGGAAGGGAAAATGCGCCCGTGGGACCTGATCCCTGGCTCGGGGGGGGGGTCTGTGTCCTCCCTCTCCCTGTCCCACTTTTCTGAGTCTGTCAAGCTCACCGGATAATTGTTTTGCACGGAAGCTGTGTGTATTTTTGTACCCACCACTTTATCTAACTTTGTCTAACCTGCGTAGGTTTTGCGGAGTGTGTCTCCCGTTGGAGTGCATTTTGGACGTTGCTTTGACATGTTTTTGAGTACAATTTTTCTCTTGACATGTATTATTTATTATGGCGAACTGCACAACAACAACTAGAGGACTGCAGTGGAGGTGAGGGAGGTTGAGGAGGCGGCTAAAGGGACCCTTTTAACTAGGGACAGGGCATTTGTGTGGTGGTTGTAGCCCCTCACCGACTCACTGCAGGAAATGGAAAAAAGGGTCTTATATGACTGGAATAAAATAATAGATTATAGGAGAAATGTAAATAATGCTGTAACCATGGAGTAAATCTTTATTTTATATTTATACTTATAACTGCTGTAAAAGTTGTTTCTTGTTTTCTTTTTTTTCTTTGATTCTGCACAATTGTTTTTGCTCCTTCCTTCCTTCTTTTCTTTCTTTTCTTTTTCCTCTTTCCTCTTTTGTTTCCTCTTTTTCCTTTTTCTTCTTTCCTTTCCTTTCTCCATTCTAAATAATAGAATAGTAGAATTTTGATCATGTCATCACAGGGATCCTGTGATGGTTGTAAGTGCATGGACTGATCATAAGTCACTTCTTTCAGCACTTTGAAAATAACTTTGAGTAAATGAATAGTCATACATCTAATTCTTTTGTTTTGCCCCTCCCTCCAACCTACTGAGATTGTTTTGAATTTCACTTCTATCTTCCAGTTGACTAACTTCCTCCTTTTAGTCATCTGCAAATTTGATAAGCGTTTCCCTACCTCTTCGTCCAAATCCTTGATAAAAATATTGCTGAGTTGGGGGTCTGGGACGGGGCTGCTTGGGGTCTGACTGAGTGCTTCTGACCCTGCCTGGCGTGGCACCATTGATTGACTCCCTTTGAGCACAATTTTTACGGCAGCTGTGTATTTTCCCAATTATTGGTTCAGCCCACACTTGAATAGCTTATTACTCAGAAAGTCATGGGATATTTTGTTGAAATCATTTCTCTAGCAAAACAGAAAGCAAGCTATGTCTGAGGCAGTTCAGCTATCAATAAAGGAAATTGCCCAATGAAAAGCAAAATCAGATTAAATTGATTTTTGACTTCTTCAAAAGTCCAGCTGACTTTTGGTCATCACTGCATCACTTTCAAGTTATGGCCTGATCTAAAAATTTCTCGGGTATCCGGGGAAGACCGAGTGGTTTGCAAACAAGGGCAGCTGCAAATTGGATAACCGTTGGTCTGAAATGGTCTAGGGTTTCCTGCCTGAGCAGGGGGTTGGACTAGAAGACCTCTGAGGTCCCTTCCAACTCTGTTATTCTATTCTGCTCTCCAGGGAACTGAGGAGGTTTGGTAGCCCCACTCTAGGGCAACTCTGAGGGTTCCTCCACGCAACTCCACTGAAGTGGAGACTGCCATGGCTGCCCATAGGACATTCGTGTACCTTATCTTGGTGAGAGATGGATTGGGAGAATGCAGGAAGACCGGAGAAACTGCTGAATGGAACCAGGGCAAGAGAAGAGGAGAGAAAAAGAACGAAACCCACTCCTCCCTCATGTAGGCCTCCCTGGGTGGGATGGGGGTCCCCACCTCAGCTAAATGAAGGCGAAAGCAGGTAGACCATCCCATCTCCATTTCAGAGGCTAAAAAATTCAACATCAAGCCACTCCCAAAGCTATAAATAATCACCCACCCCCTGAAGACAGTCAGTCTTTGGGCTGAAGTCTTCTTGAGTGGGGAGGGTAAAAAAAGAAAGGGGGGGTCTACTTTCTCCTCTGGGAATATAGGAGTAGACTAGGTGATCTTCAGGTCCCCACGATGGAGTCCTTCTGACCTGGAGATTTAAATTCATTTCTTGGCCATGTTGCTCTCGATTGTAAACTTCTGTTAGGTCCTTCATCCTACTTTTCACAATCTGCTGGTGGAATTACTTTTGTTGGAGAAGCTGAACCCAAAGGAGCCTCGTCTCTTAATTCTATTTCTCTGTTCCCTGTCAGCATTTTGCCGCCTTCTCTGACCAGCCAGAAATGCCCGTCCTCTTCCTTTTGAGCAGAGATGAGAAGAGATCCTCCTGGCATCCCTGGGTGGCCTCATCCCTTCTGCAGCTCCATCCAACCTTGGCCCGTCTCCCGGCCTCTGTTTTTTCTCACTTGTCTGCTGTTCCCTTTTTAGCAAGTCCTTCTTTGTCAACTCCCGTTGGTCTTGAATTCCTTTCCCTTCCCCTGTCTCCTCATTATTGCTTCTCCGAGTTGAGTAAACCTGTTTGTTGAAAATCCAAGGTAGGCAAGGAAGTTCAGTTTCAGCTTCTCTTAAAATCAAGACCTGCCGCATACCAGAACCATCGTACTTCTCTCACCTCTTCCTGTTCAGATTAGCCTCGTGTGCCTTTTTCTGAAGGAGATCAAGAATCTGAGTAATTAAAGTCACTGTGACTTCGAAGCTTCATTGGAAGGTTTGCAAGAAGACCTTAGGAAGACATCAACCACGTCTTCTTCTGGGTCGGGTGGGTGAGAAGAGATGCCGTGGTGTCCCTCCATTTATTTTAATCCAGATGGTGTCCATCACACGCCTTCATTTTGGATTTCTGGGAAAAAATGAGTATTTACACCAGATATTTGAACTCCTGCCTTTCTGATAGCCTCCAAGATCCTTTCTAACTCCCTTATTCTATTGCATCTGTTCCCTTTGAGCAACTGGGTCCCTCAGTTGTTATATTCGCATCCTGGGAGTGGTCCCACCAGACCTCTTTTACCTTTGAAGTCCTACCTGCCTTTTTCTGCTAAGCGTGGAGCTCCTCTGGTGAGCATTGCTACGTAGACAATGATGTCAGTAACACAATTTAAATGTCCAGTTCTGAGTATAAGATTTTGTTCCGTCTTGAGATTTTTGTGACTACTCCCCAAACTTTTAGGGGTGTTGTTTCTCCTCCTTGGAGGCCAAAACACCCAGATCCCATTTGGTCTCCTTCGCCAGATCTCCATGGCTGAGGACAGCGAATAAATCACAGCATCTGATTTAATTCATATTGTATAAACCTGGCCGGCTCCTTTCACCCTTGACATGAGGTCTGCGGTGGGCCACATAGTGATCAAAGGCAGCCCTCTGCCCCCCCCCACCTCAAATAGTCCGTTGATGGCTTGATGGTACTGTGCAAAAAAAGAAGTAGGACCCAGATAGTCCTCGACATACAACCAATGTTATGTCCTTATAAGGACATCCGCCCGGATTGGTTGCCAGCCACCGGGCGGGAAAGTTTGAATCCCTGTCAGGGGGCGGTGCGTCTGCCGGAGCGAATATAAGGAGAGCTCCGGCAGCGCACGGCAGTCTTGCTACTGTTGCTGTTTAATAAAGTTACTCATGTAACGAGCTGGTCACGTCTTCATTCCTGCGCCGATCTAACACTGGCGACGAAGGACTAGAGAGAAGAAACGAACCTTGTGGCACCAAGCCAACAAGACCAAGACTCCGGCACCTGAAACCACAGTAGGCATTTCCAAAGGCATGGCATCCGCTGAAGTCACTTTGCCAGCCCTTGCTCCTTTCCGCCCAGGGAAGGACAAGTGGAAATCCTACGTGGTCAAATTTCGGCAATACCTGAGAGGCAACAACATCAGGGACGCCGACGATGACCGGAAGAAGGGCATCTTCCTGGCCAACTGCAGCTCCGAAGTCCTCGACATGGCAATCGATCTCGTAGCACCACGAGACATCGAGGAAGTGCCATGGGCAGACCTGCTGCAGATCCTGGAAGACCACTATGCCCCAACGGGAACACCAGTGGCGAACCGTTTCACCTTCCACCAGAGGGATCAGAAGGAAGGTGAGACCATCAAAGAATTCGTGGCCGCCCTACGCCAGATCGCAGCCAGCTGTGAGTTTGACCACGTGGACAACGCCATCGCTGACCGCGTGGTTTTCGGCATGAGGGACAGGGGCCTCCAAAAGAAATTCCTGAGCAGAAAGAAGCTCGTGCTCAAGGATGTGGTGGAGGAAGCCACCGCATCCGAAATATCGGAGAAAGCAGCTGCCGCAGTAAGCAGAGCAAAAGGAATCCACAAGATTCGCTCCACAGCGCAATCGTCAACAGAGGATTCCACAGCTGGATCCGAATCGGAGGGAGAATCCACCGTCCACAAGGTATCCAGACCCCCAAGGCGGGAAACCGCCCAACGGAACTACAAGGGGGAGCGCTGCGCCAGCTGCAGAGGGGAGCATGCCAGAGCAACCTGCAAGTGGAGAGATGCGACCTGCCGACGCTGCAACAGAAGGGGTCACATCGCCGAAGCTTGCAGAGCCGAGGAACCAGCCCCAGAGCCCTCCAGCCACCATCCCCGCGAGAATCGGAAGGATTACCAGAGGTCAGCCAAACGGTCCTCTGGCCCTTCCAGACGCAGAGACGACGAATTTCCCCGGAGCGGAGCGGTCCACCAGACGACCATTGCTCACACGACATCAGACAATGCCACCAAGTTCCACGTGACCATCCACGTGGAGGGAGCACCCTGCAAAATGGAGGTAGACTCGGGCTCGGTCTACTCCATCATGGACTGGCAGCAGTTGAAGCGCCTGCAACCCAGCATCACCAAGCGAGAGCTGAAGCCACTACACTCCAAGCTCGTCGACTTTGGGGGAAACCCCATCGGAGTGTTAGGAAGAGCCAACATCCGAGTCACCTACAAGCAGTTCGAAGGCAAGCTCCCCATCACCGTCGTAAAGGACAGCCGTCCGAACCTGCTAGGAGTGGAGTGGTTCAAGCCGCTGGGGCTTTCAATCGAAGGCATCAACCAAATTGGCAGGGATGAACTCGACAACCTCATCGAAGAGTTCAAGGAAGTCTTCGATGGTAAGCTGGGGAAATTTGTGGGGAGGCCAATCTCTTTCAATCTGGATAAGGGAGTCACCCCAATTAGGCTCAAGCCCCGCCGAGTTCCATTCGCCCTGCGGCCGAAAGTAGACGAACAGCTGGATAAGCTGATCGCCCAGGGCATCCTGGAACCGATCAATCATGCCTCATGGGAGACCCCCATTGTGACCCCACTGAAGCATGATGGGTCTGTGCGCATCTGCGCCGACTACCGTTGTACCATCAACAAGGCGTTGGCACAGAGCGCATACCCAGTCCCAGTAGTGCAACACCTGCTGCATTCCCTGGGATCTGGCTCAATATTCGCGAAACTGGACCTGGCCCAGGCTTACCAGCAATTGCCAGTGGATGAAAAAACGGCGGAGGCACAAACGATTGTCACGCACAGGGGGGCATTCAAATGCAACCGCCTCCAATTTGGAGTCAGCGCTGCCCCCGGCATCTTCCAATCCATGATGGAACGCCTGCTCCAAGGCGTTCCAGGGGTGGTGCCTTACTTCGACGATGTGCTCATCTCCGGGGACTCAAGAGCCCAACTCCTTGAAAGGCTCAGGCTTGTCCTGCAGCGGTTCAAGGCCAAGGGTTTGAGAGTCAGGCGGGACAAGTGCATCATAGGAGTACAGGAAGTCGAGTTCCTGGGCTATCTCATTGATAGCACAGGCATCCACCCCACCAAATCAAAAGTGGAAGCAATCCATGAAGCCCCAAGCCCAAAAAACAAAACGGAGCTTCAGGCATTCCTTGGGTTGCTCAACTTCTATGCAATCTTTCTAAAACAGAAAGCCACAGTTGCTGAGCCACTTCACCGCCTGCTGGGGAAATCGGCGCCCTGGAAGTGGGGCCAGGAAGAGGAAGCAGCGTTCCGGGCCATCAAAGGACTATTGACGTCCAAAAGCGTCCTCATCCAATACAGCGAGACGCTCCCTATCAAGCTGACCTGTGATGCGTCGCCCTACGGGGTGGGGGCAGTCCTCAGCCACGAACTGCCCAACGGCACCGAAGCCCCAATCGCATATTTCTCGAAGACCATGTCTGGAGCAGAACGGAACTACAGTCAGCTGGACAAAGAAGCCCTGGCCATCGTGGCAGGAGTGAAGCGCTTCCACGAATATCTCTATGGAAGACGCTTCACCATAGTCACCGATCACAAGCCACTCCTGGGACTCCTCGCAGGCGACCAACCCACCCCGACCTTCATGTCCCCGCGGATGACGAGATGGGCCATCTTCCTGGCCGGCTACTCCTATAGGCTCGTGCACCAGCCAGGCACAGCCATAGGAAACGCCGACGCACTCAGTAGATGCCCATCGAAGAACCCGGTGGAAGACCCAGCCCCCACGCTCCATCTATTCCACATAGATGACGACGCCAGCTGTCCAGTCTCCTCCGCAGATGTGGCCGCGCACACCCAGAGAGACGCCACCCTCCGCCAAGTAAGGTCCTGGATCCTCAGGGGGTGGCCATCGAAACAGACGGAAGAGAGGTTCAGCCCGTTCACCAGGAAACAGACGGAGCTGTCCACCATAAAGGGCTGTCTGCTATGGGGAGACAGGGTCCTGATCCCAAGCACTCTACAACGGCGGACGCTGGAGACACTGCACAACGGGCACCCGGGCATCGTCCGCATGAAGGCCCTGGCACGGAGTTACGTCTGGTGGCCCTCACTGGACAGAGACATCGAACAATGGGTCTCCAGATGTGACCCGTGCCAAGAAGTCCGCCCCGCGCCACCGCAATCCGAAGTCACAAACTGGGAGACCCCCAGCAACCCCTGGTCGAGGGTCCACATCGACTTCGCGGGCCCGATGCAGGGGCGACACCTCCTCATCGTGGTAGATGCCTTCTCCAAGTGGCTCGAGGTGATACCCATGGCATCTACCACAACAGAAGCGACGATCCGAGCCCTGCGCCGCCTGTTTGCCACACACGGACTACCGGACGTGCTGGTCTCGGACAACGGCCCCCAGCTCACATCCCTGGCCATGGAGTCCTTCCTGGCAGGACTGGGCATCCGCCATGCCCTCTCCGCTCCGTACAGGCCGGCCGGAAACGGACAAGCGGAACGGATGGTCCGGCTCACAAAAGAAGCCCTCACCAAGATGGGCCCGGGAGACTGGCAAGAACGCATCGACAACTTCCTCCTCACCCAGCACATCACGCCGCATGCCACCACCCACAAGAGCCCGGCCGAACTCCTCATGGGCAGAATGTTGAGGTCACCCTTGGACCGGCTGCACCCCCAATACAGCCCGGAAGTGACCGCAACCGCCAGCCGGCCGCTTCGCGCCTTCAGCAAAGGAAATTCAGTTTTCGCGCTGAATTTCAATGGCTCTCCTAAGTGGCTGAAAGGGAAGATTGCCAGCACAACCGGCCCCAAATCCTACACCGTCGAGTTGGAAGATGGACAGGTTGTGAGACGTCACATCGACCAACTCCGGAAAAGGTGGGGGGGAGCACACGAAAACCAGCCTGACGAGGGAGGCCTACAACACCCAGACGAGGTAGGCTTACAACACCCCAGCGAGGTAGACCTACCATACCCAGACGAGGTAGGCCCACCACACCCCTACGAGGCAGAGCAACGCCATCCCGACGAGGTCGGCCCAGCACACTACCAGGCACTGTCACGTCGGCAGTGCAGCGAGGTAGACTGGGGCCAACCACACGGGGGATGGCAACACCAACCCGGCCAGGTGGGCACCCGGCACAACAGGCCCAGGGACCCCCCGACCCAGCCCGCAGGTAGACCAGGACCTGCCCAGAAGGGAAGCACCGCACCCCACCAGCGAAGGCAACCCACGGCAGCCCTACCAGGGAAACCTCAACGCAAGGCGAGTAGACCGGGGACCATCGCAGATGGGCACACCACAGCACATGGGCGAGGGTGGCACACGACTCCCCGGCGAGAGGGACCCCCGCCCAACGCAAGGAACTACCCGGCAACAACAACCCAACCCAGACGACCCCAACCACCAACTGGCGGTAGACCAGGGACTAGGGGGAAGGGAAAGCCAACAACAACCCGGCCAGGGAGGCCTGCGCCAACCCGGCAGGGGAGACCTCCACCGACCCGAGGAGGCATCCCCACAACGACACCCCGACCAGGTCGACCACCACCAACCCAACGGGGAAGACCAACGCCTGCCCGACCTAGGAGACCTGCGCCAACCCTGCAAGGTCGGACACCGCTACCCAAGCCAACACCACCCACAGGGGGCAGACCGGACCCAAGGGCACCGGACCGAGCCACCCTCCAGACCACAGCGGGCCGGGCCACAGCAGAACCGCAGCCACCGGGAGACCGAGGAAGAGCAAGTGACAGCCGGGGTCTTACCGAGACTCAGACGCTCTTCCCGGGTCGGATCCGAACAGCACCGCCGAGGCGAAAGATCCACAGGCCAGGAGGAAGACCACCAGAACCAGCCATTCCAGGTCTGCGGTCCGGCCGGAGGCGCTGAGGGTGACCCCGCACACTCGCCAGCCGAACCGAGCCCGGTTCCGGGGAAGAATCCAGGAGCCACAGAAACCCCGTCCGTCCAGGGCAGGGACACGGGAGAAATGAGACTGCGCAGGTCAAGTAGGGTGCCTAGGCGTCCTACGTACCTGCAGGACTACGTCACGTTTATTGACGAACGCTGAACGTTTTGTTCTTTGGACTAGGGGGGAGGAGTGTTATGTCCTTATAAGGACATCCGCCCGGATTGGTTGCCAGCCACCAGGCGGGAAAGTTTGAATCCCTGTCAGGGGGCGGGGCGTCTGCCGGAGCGAATATAAGGAGAGCTCCGGCAGCGCACGGCAGTCTTGCTACTGTTGCTGTTTAATAAAGTTACTCATGTAACGAGCTGGTCACGTCTTCATTCCTGCGCCGATCTAACAACCAACAATTGGGATCAGTGTGGTGGCCATTAAGTGAGTTGCGCTCAGTTTCATGATTTTTTTGCAATGGTTGTGAAACAAATCACTATGGTTGCTAAGTGCTAAGCAAATCCAGCTTCCCCCATTAACTTGGCTTACCAGGAGCTGCCTCCCCGGGGGGGGGGGGGGGTCACAAGGGTCAGTTATATGATCCAGGATGCTGCGACTGTCGTAAATGCAGACTATCGTTCCCCAGTGCACAAAGGATGCGGCGATGGTCATGGCATGAGGGGCCATGAGTCCCTTTTTTCATTATTATTCTTCATTATATCTTCAGAGAGTTGCTGAAAGAATGGTCGTAAGTCGAGGACTACTTGTATTGATAACATATCATAAAAAGGAGATCTCTCGGTGAGGCAGATGCAGTCTTTAAAGCTTTGTCCTCAGTTTCCCTGGCTTCTGGCCTTTTCTGTTCCTTCCTGCGCAGAGCGAGGGACACTTCAGGAGCCGAGAGAAGCAATTCTAAAGTGAATTTGCTCAGAAATGGGCTTTGTTGTGATTCCTGCAAAAACAGTTGCAGTCAGGCCGATTTTTTCCCTTTTCTGAAGGATGCAATTGGAACTATGAGCAGACCTGGAACATTTAACGGATCCCAGATTCCTGGGGAATGCAAGTGCGATCTTCTGCATCAGGGATCTGTTTCTTCGACTTCTCTTCCCAGCCATCTGCCAACCACAAACCTAGTTTGCAGCCCTCCCTCCCGCTTTCCTATGAGCCTTTCTCAGATTCTGCCATCGTGGCCCATCTGTGTGGTGGTTTGCTAAACAGACGGCGGGAAAATATGGGGAAATTGGCTTCCACCTGTCTCTGTGCTTAGCTCTCACCGTGTGGCTGCTCCAGAGATGCCAAATCACACACAAACACACACCTGCTGGGCTGTCTGTTCTTGGAAAAGGCTGTGGGGATTTTGTGCATGGGTTTTCCCCCCCTTCAAATAAAGATTTGGGGTACCTTAAAAACCTCAGTTTTGTCCCTGTCCAGTGTCTTTAAACAGACACCCCGATGCCTTTAAAGCAATGTTTTTCAATTTCAGCCACTTTCAGATGGGTGGACTTCAATTCCCAGAATTCCAGCTGGCTCGGGAATTCTGGGAGTTGAAGTCCACATCTGAAAATGGCCAAAATTGAGAATCAATCCTCTAAAGATCATAGATGCCAACTACCATAAGCCCTAGGCATCATAGAAATATAGCTCAGTGTTGTGGGAGTTGCAGTATACCAAACTACAGAAAGCACCCGTTTTTTCTGGATTTTTCCACTCCGAGCAGCTTTTTTCTTCTGCTTCCTCCTGACTGTTGTTCTGTTTTCTGCCTCTCGCCTCTGCCTGTTCTGGATCTGCTGCTGGGGTGAACTTTGAGCTGCAATAAAGTGGAGATCACAAGATGAATTTCTGAGCGGGCGGAAGCAGCCGGACTGCCATGCTCTCTCTGCAAAAAGCTCTCTTTCTTGGCTAATGAGGAGGGTTTTGAGCAGGGTCACAAGGGTGGAGGCCAAGGAAACATGCCCGGGAAAGGAATCAGCCAGGGAGGGGCTGGGGAGACTCCTTCTGGCTCATGGACAGGTACGCTCGTCCCTGCAGCGGAGGCCAAAGCGATTTCTTCTTCGGTCAACTCATCACCGACTCACTGGGTTGGAAGTCAGCAGGGCAGCCCAAAGTGACTTTGAGAATGACGAGATCTCTGGGCTGGAAAGCCTTTGCTAAAGGCCGGTGGTGGGGAGAGGAGGACCCCCAGGAATCAGGAGATGAGTCATGGGAAGTGGGCGTTTGAATAGAGAATGTGGAATAACAGAGTTGGAAGGGGCCTTGGAGGTCTTCTACTCCAGGAGACTCTATACCAGGGGTGTCAAACTCAATTTCATTGAGGGCCGCCTTAGGGTTATGTTTGACCTCAGGGTTCTGGGGTGGGCGTGGCCAGGGTGGGCGTGGCCAGCTCAACATCACTGGTGTCGGGCGCGCCTGTGGTGGCCCAAGTGCTCTGCCAGCAAAAACGGGCGCCTGAGCTCTGTTTTGGCTGTGATGGGCTCCTCCAAGCCTCTGCCAGCAAAAACAGAGCCTGGGAGGGCCACGTGTTTTCTCTGGCAGAGGCTTCTCAGGCCAGTCCTTGGCTGTTTCCAGGGCATCCCTGCGGGCCAGATCTTGAGTTTGATACCCCTGCTCTATACCATTCCAGATAAGTGGCTGTCCAGGCTCTTCTTAAAACGCCTCCTGTGATGAAGCCCCCACAACTTCTTGAGGGAAGCTGGTTAATTGTTCTCACTATCAGGAAATGTCTCCTTAGTTCCAGGTTGCTTCTCTCCTTGATAAGTTTCCACCCGTTACTTCTTCTCCTTCTTTCTGGTGCTTTGGAGAACAGGTAGACCCCCTCTTCCTTGTGGCAGCCCCTTAGATAGCAGAAGGCTGATATCACGTCACCCCTAGTCCTTCTCCTTGCTAGACTAGAGATACCCGGTTCCCACCACCATTCATTGTATTCTTTAGTTTCCAGACTCCTTTGTTTGAAATGGATTTGGTGCCTGGAGCTCTCCAAGAAGCAGGATCAATTCAGATCAGTGTTCCTCAACCTTGGCTGCTTTAAAATGCATGAACTTCAACTCCCTGATTTCCCCAGCCACTTTGAACTGTCATTATACAAAGGGTTGTAAATCAAGGACCACCTGTCACTAAAGTCACAAAATACAGAATAGCAACAGCACTTAGACTTATACACCGCTTCATGGTGCTTTACAGCCCTCTCTGAGCGGTCTACACAATCAGCATGTTGCCGCCAACAATCTGGGTCCTCATTTTACCGACCTTGGAAGGATGGAAGGCTGAGTCAACCTTAAATTGGTTAGGATCAAATTGCCCAACTGCTGGCAGTCGGCAGTCAACAGAAGGAGCTTGCAGTACTGCATTCTAACCACTGCACCACCTTGAAATATTTGCTTGATGGAGAGACCCGTCTGCAGATTCAGAAGCTGTAGAATTTTCTGCTCTGGAACTTTTGAATTGTCTTCCAACTTGACGGTCACAAAAGACGTGTGGCCGTTGCAGGCATGTTGTGAATTGCTTTGCATGTGTGGGCAAACTTTGGCAAGAGAAAGCAGCGCAGCGAGTGTCCTTGCAAACATTTGTGCCTCTTTGGAAATCAGCCCGAGCAATTAGAGCCCCCCTTGGTCTGCAGGGGGGTTCACCGCCAGCTGCCAACTTTTCAGCAGGGTTTCTGTGGTCGTTTCCACGCCTGCTGACGTGTCAGCCAGGCCAGGAAGTGGAGATGACCGCCTTATCGCCCGTCATGTACTCTGTGCCGCTGAGGTCAGTGTTAGCAGCAAGCAGGCCAGGAGGGAACGGATGCCTGGCTTGGCCTGTGGTACAGCAAAGCGCTGGAAAAGTGGCCGATGCTTAGCAAAACTTGGCCGTTTCTGGAATTTGGTTTGTGGTTCTGCGTCTTTCTTGTTCTGCGGCAGGAAAAAAAGTGGCCGTTGCAAGAATTAAAGCAAACCCAGGGCAAAGAGGAAACAAGAAAGTGTCAGCCGAAATACTTCTGAGACTTATAATGGGGGTGTTTTTATGGCCAAAAATTTCAGACCGGCAGTCAGACTGAGATCAAGCTGTGTGGCTCAATGGATGACAGGCTTTATAAAAGAGCAATCAGTTATGGCAGTGTTGGTCCATGAGGGGGTCGGGGGGGGGGAGGAAATCCAAAATTAAATCATTCCTTTAGAGCAAGGTGGACAACTTGACATAGTTGTTTCTATAACAGCAAACTATATTAGCAAAACCCAAAGTAAAGAGTTTTCTCGTTTTTTTCTCTCTCAAGCACAAAGTCCAGAAGCGGTTTCCAAGTAGAAACAAAAAGGAATCTATTCCTTTCTCTAACTGACACAGTCAATGTGGCCGTCTCTGCTAGCGCCATCATTTTCCCCATCTGTTCTTCTGAGGTAGGGATTGACGTCTCTTTCCATTTCTGCCCCTGCTCAGAGAGATCTATCATGGCGTACTTCACGTACTGGCTCTGGGTCTTCAACCCACTGTGTATCACCGGTGGCACCTCGCTCCTTCTTAGCAAGGAGGAGGCTTGGTCAACCTTCTCAAATGCCTTTCTGAAGTCCAAGCTCACAATCTTCACCACAGGCCTTCGTCTTGCAAATCTAATCACTGTCAAAGGAAGCAACAAGGTTAACGTGGCACATGTTATTTTTAACAACCCCATGCCGGCTCTGGGTAATCACCTTCCTTTCTAAGTGCTTCCAGGCCGACTGATCGAACATCTTCTCCCCGGATTTTCCTAGACACCGGCGTCACTTGTGCCAGTCTGGAGTTTCCTGGGTTCCCTTTAGAAAGATAGGAAGTTGCTTGTCTGCAGTCTTCTGTGACTTCCATTGAACTCAGCTGAGTTCCCCAAAATTACGGCTGCTGGCTCCCAGCACTCTTTAGTTCTCTGTGATGTGACCTCCTTTGGCCTGGCTAACTTGAATTAAGGCAGTGCAGCCGGACAAATGCAACTCTGCCTTCTCCTGCGGGCTGCCACCATTTTGCCCTCTTCTGCTGCTAGTAGACTGGCGTTTCCTTGACTTTCCTTTTGTTCAACACATACTGTCTCCTCCTGAAGGCTCCTCTGCTGTTGTTTGTGTGTGTTTGTGTTTGTTGCGAGCCACAACTCAAGTTAAGCCTTAGCCTTCCTGACCCCATCCTGGACTATTTCCACATATCTGTTAGTGCTCCCCGCCCCCCACCAGTGGTGGGTTACCCCTGGTTCGGACCGGTTCACAAGTACCGATAGTAAAACGGGTGGGAGGCTCCGCCCACCGACCCCAATGTCATTCCCCCCTTCTATCACACAGAGGCATTCAAGGGATTGCGGGCAGGGGTGACTGAGCTCCTTTTTACTGTATTTTTTTCCAAAGCGGTTTGCAATCCTCACCTTGTTTTGCACTGTTGCTTCAACAAGACCTCGCCTCGTCTCGCCTCTCCTTTTTTTTTTTTTTGGGGTGTAAAAAAGTCAGTTGGTTGCGATAAGGTTTGTTCCAAGGATGTTCAGAGACTTGAGAAGGAGAGACAGGTGTCACCAGCAATTTGGCTAAAAAAGGGTGGAGTTAAACACTGTTGAAACAATGCAGTGATTCTTGTACAGATGTTTTCCACCTGGCAAGGCAGAGAAGGGTTTGCAAAGCCCCGTGGACTCTGCAGACATAGCCCCCTCCCCGAATGTCCCTCAGGAAGAGCTCGCAACCTCCTGGGGCCGGCTCAGAGCTCTCCCACCCCAGAGAAAGGTGCCATCACCCCTTGCAGGCGGGCTTCAGAGTACGGAGACGCCTTCCGGCAGATGTTGCCTCATGCCACCTTCCCCTGCTCAAGCGTCTGCCCTCAACTTGAACCAACATCTTCTCCTTCCTCATTTCTCCAAAGAATCTCATGAGAAGCCATAAGGAGGGACCAGCCAGCATAGCCCAACGTTTCAAGCGCTCATCCGCTTCTGCTCTGGACAAGTGGGAGGCCCTGGATTGCCAAAAGTGGGCACTTCTAACATCCGTTTTCTCCTCCTCTTCCTCCTTCTCCATTTCTTAACAGCTGCCAAGTCAGGACCGGCCCCTTTCCGTCTCCTTCAGCCTTCTTGGTGACGGCTAGCTGCTAACCAGCCATGAAACCTGGCCGGTTCCCCTGCCTCCTGGGATGCTTTCTGATGGCTGCAGCCACCCTGGGCAGCAAGGTGGTGCCCAGAATGACCTTTCAGAGAGGTAAGAAGCCACAGCGCAGGACGGGGCCCGGGGAAGTCATCCCTCGGAGGGCCAGGAAGGGGGACGGAGGGCCCCGGGCAGGAAACGGGTGCTGAGAGAGGCACTTCCCAACCTCAGGTTGCACAATTCAAAGTATGTTACGCCGCATCATCTTAAAGGCAACAAAGCTGTTTGCAGAACTGGTGCAGAGGCCATGCTGTTTGTTTGTTTATGATTGATTCCATTTCTATGCCACCCATTTCACTCTCCAGGGACTCTGGGTGACACTAAAACTTTATTAAAATGAACAGAGATTGAATAAGATATATTTAATTAAACTATTAAATAAGGACCAGAATTGGGACCCAGAATTTCTGATGCTAAGCAAGGCAGTGGCAAAGGGAGTCCCACCCAATTTTATGATCTTGTTGTTAAGTGAATCATTGTGGTTGTTAAGCGAATCTGGCTTCTCAATTGACTTTTCTTGTCAGAAGGTTGAATAAGTTGCATTTAATTATGACAGTTAAATAAGGGCCAGAATTGGGACCAAGATTTCTGTTGCTAAGAAAGGCGGTTGCAGAGAGTTTGCCGTGGTTGTTAGGCAAACCACTGCTGTTATTAAGTGAATCACGGGGTCATTAAGTGAATCCAGCTTCCCCCAGTGACTTTGCTTGTCAGAATTCGAGAGGGATGGTCTCAAATAGAGATCACATGACCCTGGCATGCTGGTTGCCAAGTACTCAAATTTAGATCTTGTTACTGTAGGTCAGGGCCCTCCAACCCCCCGGCCTTCAGCCTTTCAGAACCAGGCTGTGGAAGTGGTGGGCCAGTGTGTGCATGTGTGCAGGCGTCCCCACTCGCTCGAGTAGCATGCAAGTGTGTGTGTGCACGCTCCATTTGTGCAAAGCCACCCCTTCCCCCCATCTGCGAAGCCAAAAAGCTTGGAGAACTCTGCCATAGAATATGCTGCAATGGTCATAAATGTGAGGATTGGTCATAAGTCACTTTTTCCATAGTTGTCATCACTTTGAACAGCCACTAAACGAATGGTTATAAGTCGAGGATGTAACGTCTACACAGCTAGGGAAAAGGAGGGGGCCGGGAGCCTCTCCAGCCCCCCTGGAATTTGGGCAGGTTCTCCCCTCTTTAAATCATTTCCAATTGAATCGCTTTCTCTGTTTTATTCATTTTTCATTATCACTATTAGAATTTATCCCTGTAGTGTTGTGACTTTGATTAGCTATGGGTTGTTTTTCTTTACGGATGTGTATGTTTGTTGTTGTTGTGTAAACTGTAGCCTCTGTTAATCCAGGCGCATCTAATTGGAATGAATCAATACAGAATATGCCAAAAATCAGCAATATTGAATGAAAGGCACCTGGGCTCCAGTTAGCACTTGCGGTTTCTCTCAGGAAACCTGGAACCATATTTCAGGCTAGTAGGATATTTAGGCCCCTTTCAAGCATGTGAAACCTCCTGAACAGCATCTCTTGCAGCATGTTAGTTTGATTGTAAATGACAAAGCTTTCCTTTTCTGGAGATGCACTGGAAAACTCACACCGAAGTGATTGAAGTTGGGGTGCCCAGCCGACACCATCACATCTCCCACAATTTCCTTCTTCAGGGGAAGCATCAGAGCTTCACAGGGTTTGTTATAGGAGCCCCACCGTCCTCCCTGCCAACTCTTGGGTCAGAGACCCAATTTTTCAATAGCTGTTGCTGTATTTGCAGCATTTATGTGGCATTTCTACATGCTGATTGTCCCCCTCAAAGCCCTCTGTGGCTCAAGTCCCGGTTACTTGAAGGACCATCTTTTCCCATTATATCCACCCAACCCACCAGAGCAAGGAGGTAGAGGGTCTCCTCTCTTAAGGAGGTCCACCTGGAGGGACCCAGAAGAAGGGCCTTCTCGGTGGTGGCCTCTCCCTGTGGAACATCATCCCTGCGGAGACAAAATTGGTCCCACCTTGACGCTCTTTCAAAAGGCCCTGAAGGTACGGTTTTGCCAACATGTCAGGGGACCCCAGAGGGTTATGCAGCCCCTGCTTTGTAGGGCTCTGTCAGCCTTGTCAAGTACACTGGAATCACGACCAGAGGAGCTAATTCTACCCCATTGTAAGGCAACATGAGCAGAATCTTGCAAGTCTGAAAGGACAAATCTCCCACCGTCTCATTTACAGCCTGAGTTCTTTTATGGGGTGTGTGTCCTTTTGTTAGCCTTTTTCTCCGCCCATTTTGCAGCTGTGGGCTCAGCTGTCTCTTATCTAATACTCCCTTGGCAGCATCTCTTCACCTGTCTCCTAAGCTTGTTCCTACATGCCGCTCCTCTCTCTAAAGCAGGGGTCTCCAACCTTGGCAACTTTAAGACTTCAACTGCCAGAGTTCCTCAACCAGCTTTGCTGACTGAGGAACTCTGGGAGTTGAAGTCCCCAAGTCTTAAAGTTGCCAAGGTTGGAGACTCTTGCTCTAAAGGATCACTGCCTGCCCTAGGACTTCTAAGTGTGGGGCAGACATGGCTTAGAAGCCCTTATCCCATTGCCCTCATCCAGCCCATGAGGGAGGACCTTTCCCTAGTGCCATGGAGAAGTGCCTTCCGTCTGCTGAAAACTTTTCTGGCAGGGATGCATGGATCCCTCCTCCTAACCCCCTCCCCAGACCATGCACGTCGTGGTGCCCCTCCAAGATAATGGAGAAAGGCCCGTAAAGGGGGAGGCTCTGAGTCACCTCTCTTTGCCACTGGCTTCACCACTGCTTAAACTCAAAATCCAGGCAATGTTTGCAGAAATTAAAACTCATGAGAAGAATCGGCCTCGCTTGCTGATGGTTGGCAGCACAACACTGCTTTCCCCCCAGTCATGGATTCCTTGTGTTAAAATGGAAATTAATTAATCCAGCCACTTGCAGGAGATTTGAAATCCAGCTCCTTTTGGTGCCACCCCAAGGTTGGCCCTGCTGCCTGCCAGCTTTGGCACCACCCAAGGTCCCTGAGTAGGTGAGGGGAAGGAGGGAAGGGGCGTCCTGGGCCACCTCTCTGGATTAATTGTCGGCATCTTCCCTGAAGCTTGCAAAGGGCGGGCAGGCGATAAAAGCAAGGAATTTAGGCTGAGTTGCCGTTGAGAGGCAGCCTGTTAATTATAGGAGCTGCTCTCTGGCTTTAAAAGGACCTGTCAAGTCAACTCTGCTTCCTTCCTGGGCTGGAGCTGTTAAGGGGCGAGTCCTCCTCATTTTCTTCTCCTTGGCTTCCTGCCCTTCAAGACAAGATGCAGGCTGGGTCCCTTCTGCTCTGTCCTCTAAGCAGAGGGTGACAGGCAGGAGGCGGCGAGTGACAGGCGGGGTGACCGAGCTCTCCTTCGCTCGGCTCCTTCATTTGCTGCCCAGGAAAAAAAGAACAAAGCCGGTAAATCCAGTGGGAAAAATTCTCTGCCTCGATTCTGAAGTGCAGGTAGTTCTCCAGTTATGGAATGGAGCCCAGAATTGGTCTTGCTATAAGTGAGATGTTGTAAAGTGAGTTTTGTCCCATTTTACAACCTTTCTTGACACAATTGTTAACTGAATCACTGCAGCTGTTAAGTGACGAACACGGTTGTTAAGTGAATCTGGCTTCTTCCCCATTAACTCTGCTTGACAGAAGATTGAAAAAGGGATCACATGACCCCCCTCGGATGCTGCGACCGTCATAAAGATGAGTCAGTTAGTTGCTAAGCGCCTGAATTTTGATCAGATGACCATGGGGATGCTGCCAGGGTCGTAAGTGTGAAAAGCGGTCATAAGTCACTTTTTTCAATGCTGTTGCAACTTTGAACGGTCACTAAATGAACTGTTGTAAGTGGAACACTGTATTTTACAGCCTTTTTTTGTGGCAGTCATTAAGTGAATGTGACAGTCAAAATAATGATGTCGTCCGTTCAGCTGAGTCCGGCTCATGGCGATTCTCTGGGCCGGGACCCTCCCCCGCTTCTGATCTTGCGCTGCTCCTCCAGTCCTTCTCTGCTCTGGCCAGTCACAGTGTTCTTTGGCGGCCGGTTTTCCTTTTACCACTAACCATAGTAATAATTTCTTTCTCCAGTGAATTTCCCCACATGACATGGCCAAAATAAGTGAGACTTTAAAATAATAATAATAATAATAATAATAATAATAATAATAATAATAATATCAATCGTAATAATAGATGCCTTGGGTGCAATCCCAAAACATCTGGGGCACCACCTGAATACCATTGGCATTGACAAAATCCCCATCAGTCAATTGCAGAAGTCAGCTTCATTCGGAACAGCTGAGGTTCTGTGACGAGACCTTTAACACCATCTAACGCCAATATTTGTCTGGAATAGTAGAGGGTCTCTTGCTTGAGCAGAGGGTCAGACTAGAAGACCTCCAAGATCCCTTCCAACTCTATTTGGTATTCTATATCTGCCTATCCCAGGTCTTGGGAAAGACTTGACAGTGGGTAAAAATACCAATTCCAGTTTGAACATCTGGCTGACGGTGTGATGAATACTACTCCTACTAGGGGTGAGAGGTTAAACCCACCCTGGGGCCTGATTGTTTTGTTTCCTGATGGAAGAAGAAAGGGGTTTTTGAGCCCCATGCGGGTTTTTGGCATGCTTTGTATATTGAGTTGATCAGTTGTGTTTGTTTAATGGTTAAATTTATTTGCTTCCCATCTTGTCATGGGACTCTTCCGGGTGGCAGAGCCGGCTGGGGAATTCTGGGAGCTGAAGTCCTAAAGTCCTAAAGTTCCCAGGATTGGACACCCTGGTCTCAATGCTGTGATGGAAGAGAATCCTTCACACAACAGGTTGAAGTCTCTGGGACGAAGGGCATCTCTGGGTCATCAGCGCCGGCTGGGGAATTCTGGGAATTTTAGCCATCTCAAAGTGGCCAGGCTTGACTTTACGAGAGAAACTCAGGAAATATCCATCTTTGTTATTCTGGTTGGGGCACTTTTTCTTTCTTTGGAGCAAGTGCTTGGTTGTGTCTTACACACACACACACACACACACACACTTTTCTTAGCCTTTGTTTGGGGGTCATTTTCTTCATTCCTCTCTTTTGGCTGCTTGCAGCTTTCTAAGTCTGGGATTCCACTTTTTCACCTTGAGAGCCTCCGGTCTGCCACCCACTCATGGCTGGTTGAGATTCCTGATGTTTTTTTTGTAAAGCTGCTGGGAAATCTGGCAGCTGTTTAACATCTGGCTGAGCAAGACACCAGGTGCCATATAAAGGGGGGCACCCCAAAATGGGGGAACCAAGAGCCCCAGATTTTGTAAGAGAAGAAACAGGCTCCCGGGTCTTGCTCAAAATGTCCTGAACCGGCCAAGTTGCACAAAGCAGGCTACCTCCCGGGGAAGGGGGGGAGGGTTGATGGCCCCCACATTTGCCCGCCTGCTCCAAGGATGCCTTCCACCACACTATAAAAAAGAGGTTGAGGCTCTAGAAAGAGTGCAGATGAGAGCAACCAAGATGATGAGGGGACTGGAGGCTAAAACACAGGAAGAACGGTTGCAGGAACTGGGCCTGGCTAGTCTAGGGAAGAGAAGGACCAGGGGAGACAGGAGAGCCTCTTCCAATATTTGAGGGGCTGCCCCAGAGAGGAGGAAGGGGGTCAAGCTGTTTTCCAAAGCCCCCGAAGGCCAGACAAGGAAGAATGGATGGAAAGTGATCAAGGAGCCTTGATAAGAGCCTTGGTAGCACAATGGTTTAATGCACCCTGTAATTAACACAGCTGCCTGCAATTTCTGCAGGTTCGAATCTTACCAGGCTCAAGGCTGACTCAGCTTTCCATCCTTTCAAAGGTAGGTGAAATGACCCAGATTGTGGGGGCAATAAACTGACTTTGTATAAATATACAAAAAGTATGAAGTATGCGTTAAGTTATTGCTTAACGCATTGTAAGCCGCCCTGAGTCTCCGGAGAAGGGTGGCATATAAATCAATTTTTTTTTTTAAAAAAAAGGAGAGATTCAAGCTAGAAATGAGGAGGAACTTTCTGACAGTGAGAACAATCATCCCATGGAACAGAATTTGTCTTTGGAAGTTGTGGGAGCTTCATCACTTGAGACTTTCAAGAAAAGCCTGGACTGCCATTTGTCAGAAATGGTGTAGGGTCTCCTGCTTGGGCGGGGGTTGGACTAGATGACCAACAAGGTCCCTTCCAGCTCTGTTAATCTGTATACATGTATTCCTTTCTCCTCCAGGGGACCCCAGCCGTGAGATCGGCACCTTCAGCCAGGAGGGGGTCCTCAGCTATGACACTTTCCTCCTCAGTGCAGACGGTGCAACTCTCTTCGTGGGAGGGAGGGACGCCATCCTCGCCCTCAATATCAGCAGCTCCCCCATCAGGCTGAAGGGGAAGGTGAGTGGAAGCGGGGGATTTGGGGAGGGGGAGACCAGGGGGGCATGAAAGCTGGGGGGAGACTCCCTCTTCTGCTTGGAAAGGGTCCGTTTCCACTGTGGAGGAGGGGAGATCCTGACCTAGTGGTTAAGCCACCAGACTTGAAACCGGGAGATTGGGAGTTCTAGTCCGGCTTTAGGCATGAAAGCCGGTTGGATGACCTTGAGCCAGCCCATCTCTCTCTCAGCCCAGCCCACCTCACAGGGTTGTTTTTGTGGAGAAAATACGAGGGAAGAGTATTAGATATGTTTGCCACTATGAATTATTTATAAAAACAGGTAAAAGCGGGATCCAAATACACATAAATAAACATGCCTTGTTTCTCCTTAATTCCTCCCTTCCCAGCCAGGGATTCAAAGACCCAAATGAGGCCTTTCAGGAGCTGCTGTTCCAACATCTGGATGGAGGAAGACAGTCCTCAACAGTCCTATTTATTCTTTATTAATTAAATGTATTGGCCACCCGTCTGACCATGGGGTAACGCTGGGCAGTATTAAAATGCTCTATCCGGTGACTGTCCCTGAGCAGACGGGAAGGGCTGGGGTCCCTGCCTCCCCCTCCTCCTCCAGGATCCTCACCTCAAGGCTTCTGAGCTGGTTTTTCTTTCATTCTTTTAGAAACGGAAATGTGTGCTCTCCTACCTTGGGGTTTTTCTTTGCTTCAAAGTGGAGCTGCTAAGGCTGGCTGACATCCTGTTTTGAAAAGTGGCTAAGAGCTGACAAGTCTGTAAATATAACTTGGTACCAAGGGTGAAATGCTCCTGGTTTGGACCGGATCGCCTGATCCGGTAGCGATGGCGGCGGGTGGTTCGGAGAACCGGTAACAAAAATCCCTCCCCCCCCCCGCCATGCCCAGCTGAGCCACACAATCATCAGAGGCTTTTTTTTTTTTTTTAACTTTTAAAAGCATTTTTTTTACAACTTCTTCGGCCGAAAAAATGCTTTTAAAAGTTTAAAAAAAAAAAAAAGTTGGCCATGCCGACCCAGTCACATTATCCCCCCCCCCCCCACCAAGCCACGCCCACAGAACCCATAGTGAGACGTTTTAGATTTCACCCCTGCTTGGTAGAGAAAAGTATGTGCCCAGGAGCTGCTTGAAAATGTGTGGACTTCAACTCCCAGAATAGCTGGCTGGGGAATTGTGGGGATTGAAGTCCCAAGTATAAGGTATTTGTTGCAGGGGTTGAGAAACAGTGGTGCATCAAAGGGCTTTCTTTCTAAAAAACCCCAAAACCTTTTTATCAGAATAAAAGTTGGAAGGGGCCTTGGAGGTCATCTAGTCCAACCCCCTGCTCAAGCAGGAGCCCCAAGGCTTAGACCGTTCCAGACAAATGGATGTCCAGCCTCTTCTTGAAAACCTCCAGTGTTGGAACACCCATAACTTCAGAAGGCAGGCTCCAAATCTTTTGGGGAGATCAGGGATGAAGAAGCTGTGAACACTCGCTATTCTGTGTCTCTTTTCCGGCCAGTTTCTCTGGGAAATCACCCCGTTTTTCCTGCAGCAGGCGCCTTGTTGAAGGGAAAGGAGGATCTCTGCTGACTTCTATGTCAGCCCCACCGATAATGTCGCGATGGCATCCTTTCTGAAGAAAAGGGGCGTGGGATGCATTTCAGAAGGGACCCTCCCTACACTCCCGGGAGACTTCAAAGGCAGAGATGAAGACTTTTCCTTTCTTTCTGAGCAGCGGGTTAGACTGGAAGACCTCCAAGGTCCCTTCCAACTCTCTTATCCCATTAAATGCTTTCAGTCTTGCAAGGTTCTGCTGATGTAACCTGAAATGAAGCTGGAGCTTCTTGTGCTTCTTGTCTGGACTAACAGCCCCCCAAGACTACCGTTCACCCCCACATATCCAGCACCCTCCGAGACCAAGCTCTCTCGTTTATTTATTTAGCATATGGCATATCATACATGGGTTTGCAATATATATATATATTAACATTTCGCCTAGATCAAGGGTGTCAAACTGGATTACAAACTACAGCATTGTAGTTCTCCGTGGGCTGGCGGGGCGGCAGGGGGGAGACAGGACGGACAGACGCCTCCTGCACCACTTTACTGGTCAAAACGGGCCAAGTGGGCGGTATGTGCCCCCCCCGCGCCTCGTTTTAATCCTACCCGGCCTCCAGCAGCACTCTGCTGGCCAAAAACGGGCCGCATGGAGGGCCCCCCCTGTTTTTGGCCGGCAAAGTGCTGCAGGAGGCCGGGGAGGCTGAAAACGGGCTGTGGGGGGGGCCCGCATGCAGCCTGTTTTGCCTGGCAGAGGCACCGCGCCGGATTTAAGCCCCCCACGGGCCGAATCTGGCCCACGGGCCTTGAGTTTGACACCCCTGGCCTAGATTAAAACAAAACACGCAATAAAATAGGAATGTTAAAAACTATGTTCAAATACCAACGTCTAGGCCATCTAACCATTGAAGTGCAGCCTTGTTTATATTAAAAAAAACCGCTCAGCTTACAGCTCTCTCATAATTATGTTGCTTTGCTGATGAGGAAGTCAAAGCCTGGCCAGCTTTTGCTTTCTGCTTCCTTCCCTTTTTCTCATGCTCTGCTTCTTCTCCTCTCCCGCCCCCACAGATCCCCTGGAGCCCCAGCCCGGAGAAAAGGAGGGAGTGCGTCTTCAAGAAGAAAAGCAACGAGGTGAGGGCAGTCACGGCTCCTCCACCTTCCCCCGGGAAATAACCTGATTATTCACCTGGTAGATTGAGTTGTAAACTTAGAAGCACAGGTAGACCTCAAGTTATGACCCTGCCCGTTATAGTCGTACAGGTGACCTACAGGGTGACTAGGTGGCTCAGTGGTTATGACGCTGAGCTTGTCGATCAGAAAGGTCGGCAGTTCGGGGGTTCGAATCCCTAGTATAGGTCTCCTGCTTGAGCAGGGGGTTGGACTAGATGACCTCCAAGGTCGCTTCCAACTCTGTCACTGTTACCTGTCATGAGTCTAGGTAGTCTTCGACATAGGACCACAATAGAGCCAACATTTGCATCGCTAAGCGAGACAGTTGTTAAGTGAGTTTTGCCCTGTTTTATAACCTTCCTTGCTGCAGTTCTTAAGTAACATGGTTGTTAAGTGAATCTGGCTTCCCCCTTATCTTTGCTTGTTGGAAAGTCTCAAAAAGTGATCACGTGACCCCGGGACACTGCAACCGTCATAACTATGAGTCAACAGCCAAGCCTCGGAATTTTGATCATGTGACCCTGGGGATGCGAGAACGGTTGTGATTGTGGAAAACGGTCCAAAGTTGCTTTTTTCAGTGCTGTTGCAATTTGAATGGTCACTAAACGGATGGTTGTAAGTTGAGGATTACCTGTATTTTACAACCTCTCCGCAGCAGTTGTTCAGCAAATGAGACATCTGTAGGTGCAAAATGTCATGGTTGTGTAAGTAAAGCTGTTGTTTTCTATTGTTGGCTGTGGCTGGAAGTGCCAATCTGCAGCTAAACTGTCATAAAATGAGGTCCTAAGACGGACGGGTGGGTGCCTGGCCCTCAGAATTTCAGATCTATAGTAGATAGTAAATCCCCTTTTTAAGGTAGGCTGTAATTTTGAACAATTGCCAAGCAACCAGCTGTAAGTTGAGGACTAGTTGTAGACTGGTTTGCAAACCTCCCCCCCTCCCCCAAAAAACATTTAACGTAGTACATCTCCCCTCCCCTCCCCTCCCCTGAATTGCTACCTAAGGTTGGGGATTTCAGGGCCCCCAGAGATGCTTAGAAAGAAGCTTTCAGGCTGCAGACTGCCAAGAAAAGTATTCAATAAATAAAGGGAAGGTAAATTCAGGAAATGATCAAACTGAGAAGTGAAATGGAAAATCTGATTCCCCTCCCCCCCCCCAATTTCCTACCCTCTGGCTCAGTTCTGCTTCTTAAGTACCGTTTCGTGTGTGTGTGTGTGTGTGTGTGTGTGTTTGTGTGTTGAGCAAAATTTAAGCGGGAACTGACTTGCCCTCCCCTCCCAATTCTCCTTCCGCAGACGGAATGCTTCAATTTCATCCGCATCCTGGTTCAGCTGAACGAGACCCACCTTTACACCTGTGGCACCTACGCCTTCAGCCCCACCTGTGCCTACATCGTGAGTCTCCGGGAAGCAGCGGAATGGATCTTGCAGCGTGGTCCCTAAATTACTCACAAAGCACTTTATGATTATTATTTCTCCCACATATAAATACCTAACACACCCTGAGTGGAAGGCAGAGGGATTGTTTTGGTGGAGGAGGGTCTTCTCTCTTACCCCACACAGGGAGACCCTTGAAGTGCAAAAAAATGATGATCGGGTGGTGGTTTTGTTGCTTGTCCGAGTCGCGTTCCTTCCAGGGTTACTAACTATGAGCACAAATCCGTTGCATTCTTGGCAGAGAGCAAGGCTTGAAAACAGGGTTACTTCCAGGCCAGGAATGCACACTTCTGTGGCAGACTTCTGGCCTTTTATTCAGTTTTATTTATTAGGTTTTTATCCTGCCTTTATTAGCTTATAAATAACTTGAGGCAGCAAGCATACCTAATATCTCTTCCTCCTCCTGTTTTCCCCATCACAACCACCCTGCGAGGTGGATTGGACTGAGAGAGGGACTGGTCCAAAGTCACCCAGCCGGCTTTCATCTCTAAAGCGGGACTAGAACTGACCGGCACCCGGTTTCTAGGCCAGCATTTCCCCCTCTACAGTCGACTGGCATGCCAAGGGTTTTGCTGCAGGGTGAAAGTGTGGGGGAGCCTCGGGTTTGCCCATTGGCGGCCATGGATTTCACGGTTTCCCTTCTCTCCCACTCGGGATGACAATGTGGTAGCAACCTCTGGATGCACATGGACAGGACTTGGGATTGTGGGGGAACTCGTATTTTGCACCCAGCGCTGAGACGCTGAGCTGCCAGCCCAGCAATTCTCTGCAGAGGCTTCCCTGCCCAGGAGGAAGCGAGAGTCCTCCTGCCTCTCAGCCTCCATCTCCGGATTAGTCATTTCAGTCGGTGGGTTCTTACAGCAGTTTGTCACCAGATCCGTGGGGTCGAAGTGATCCCTGGATCAGGAGATCCGAGTTTCAAGAGGGTCCCAGTGGGTGATTTCGAGGGACTCCCCTTCCTCGCCCCCCTCCCCCCGTTTTTAGGCTGCCTTATTTATTTATTTATTTATTTGTTTGTTTGTTTGTTTGTTTATTATTTATTTATTTATTTATTGAATTTCTATACTGCCCTTCTCCCAAAGGACTCAGGGCGGTGAACAGATTAAGATTTCATATACATATAATATATATATATATATATATATATATATATATATATATATATATATATATATATAAACAATAAATAATAAATTGAGTCAACTTGGTGTATCTGCTAAGACCTTGGCATAGAATTTAGATGTTTATGCTAGCCCTGCTTGTTGAAACAGAAAGGTCTTCAGGGCACATCGGAAAGTGCGAAGATTTGGCCTTGCAAGTTAATTGTGAAAAAAAATAAAATAACAAAATAAAATACATGCAGTCCTTGTCTTATGATGACAGTGGAGCCCAAAATTTCCGTTGGTTGTTAACTGAATTTTACACCACCCTGTGATCTTTCCTTTGCCACAATTGTTAAATGAATCACTGCCGTTGTTAAGTGAGTGGCAATGGCACTCAACGGTGGTTGAGTGGATCTGGCTCTCCCGTTGACTTTGCTTGTCAGAGGGTCACAAAAGGGGATCATGTGACCCTGGGAGACACCACGGCCGTCATAAATAGGAGCCTGTTGCTAAGCAGCCAAATTTTGATCATGTGACCATGGAGATGCTGCCACAGTCATTAAGTGTGAAAACTGGCCACTTTTTTCAGGGCTGTTATAACTTGGAATGGTCCCGAAACAAATGATGGTTAAATCAAGGACGCTGTAAGCGTGGATGAGGAGGTGGCCTGTCCTTTGGGGAAGATTTCCCTTCGCTTCCCCATCTTTTCTTGTCTTGCCAGGACGTGGAGAATTTCACTCTGGTGGCCGATGCCAAAGGGCAGCCCCTCCTGCAGGAAGGCAAAGGGCTCTGCCCCTTCGACCCGCGGCACCAGAACACGGCGCTCATTGTCGGTGAGCAGAGCTGGGCACCTGGGGGGGAGTCAGGGTGTCCTGGGGAGATCACATTACAAAAAAGACGTTGAGACTTCGGAAATAGTGCAGAGAAGAGCAACTAAGATGATTAAAGGCCTGGAGACTAAAACATAGGAAGAACGATTGCAAGATTTGGGTCTGGCTAGTCTAGAGAAAAGAAGAATTAGGGGTGACATGATAGCAGCCTTCCAGTATTTGAGGGGCTGCCCCAAAGAAGAGGAGGGGGTCAATTTATTCTCCAAAGCACCAGAAGGCAGGACAAAAAACAAGGCATGGAATCTAACCAAGGAGAGAAGCAACCTGGAATTAAGGAGAAACTTCCTAACAGGGAGGACAATTAACCAGCTTGCCACTAGCAGTTGTGGGAGTTCCCTCACCGGAGGTTTTTAAGAAGGGACGGGACGGTCACTTGTCTGAAACGTTATAGGGCAGTGATGGTGAACCTTTCCAGCACCGAGTGGCCAAACTGGAATGCGTGCGCTCGCGGCGGAGCACCGGAAACCCAAAGATCAACTTGCCAGCTCGCGTGCCGGAAACCAGAAGAGCAGCTGGCGATGGCTCTGCATGCCACCTCTGACACGCGTGCCATAGGTTCGCCATCCTGGGTATCGGGTCTTCTGCTTGAGCAGGGGGCTGGACTAGAAGACCTCCAAGGTCCCTTCCAGCTCTATTCGGATTCTCACTTCTCACACTTCTGCCTAGGAAGACCACCAGCGGAAGCAGCCTGGTTTTTATGAAGGTTGCACGGATCCTTTCAAACAGCTTCCCTGACCCCTTGCCCTGCATCGGTCCTTGACTCCTCAGATCCCAAGGCTACAGAGCTGAGGATTCTAGGTTGTGTAGTCCACTATCATTTCAGAAGCCGACTTGGCCGGGGGGTCTGTAGATCCACACAGGGGTCTGTGCCGTAGAGAAGAGGCCTTGTCTTCACCTGGCCTCTTCCGTGGTTGAGCCTTTCCTTGCGAGGTTGCCTTGGGGAAGGGGAAGGGGAAGGGGGAGCCCAAATCTCAGATTTCCAGACCAAGCAGGTTCCCATTAGAAGCCTCAGCAGCGGAGTTGCTTTATTTATTATTTTGACTTTATTTCTTAAATTTATTGGCTGCCCATCTTACCACAGGGCAACTCTGGGTGTCTTACAATATTGAAAGGATAACACTTGTTTGCAGGTTTTGGAGTCAGCGATGGGCCCTAAATAGGGTGGGGGTGCCAAAGAGGAGGAGACAAAAAATGGAGCTCCTGCCATCAGGTTCAGGGTCCTCAGATGGAGCCTGCTTCCTTGGTTTGGAGACCCTCCCTCTATTCATGCCCCATGTGTTTATAGAATAATTGAATAACAGAGTTGGAAGGGACCTTGGGGGTCTTCTAGTCCAACCCCCTACTCAAGCAGGAGACCTTGTTGCATCCCGGATAAATGGCTGTCCACTCTCTTTAAAAACCTCCCGAGATGGAGCACCCACAGCTTCTGAAGAAAAGCCTTTCCACTGATCAATTGTTCTCATTGTCAGGAAATTTCTCCTTAGTTCTAGGCTGCTTCTCTCCTTGATTTGTTTCCATTCGTTGCTTCTTGTCCTACTCTTAGGTGCTTTGGAGAACAGGTTGACACCTCCCCCCCCCGCTCTTCTTTGTGGCAGCCCTTCAAATCCTGGAAGGCTGCTACCATGTCCCCCCTGGTCCTTCTCTTTGTTAGGCTAGACATTCCCAGTCCCTGCAGCCGTTCTTTAAAACAGAGGAAGAAAGAACGTCTCCGATCCCCTCGTCCCCTGTTGGAATAGCTTCTTTTATCAGCTGCTACTCTTTTGTTTTTTCTTACTGTTATTTATGATTCTTTATTGTCTCTACTTATTCTTTCTCTCAGGAACCTAGTAATGGGCTTCATTTGCCAGTTTTGTCATTATTTTATTTGTTCATTTACTAAATTTATATGCCCCAACGTCTCACTTTTGAGCGGCCCCAGGGAGTTTATCCTTTACGAAACAGGGTTTTGTTTTCAAAAGCCGCCCTGCTTGCATTCAGATGAATGCCTTCCATGAAGATTTGCGGGGATGAAAAGCAGGCAAAAGGTCTGCAGGGCCCCCCATCTCATGTTCTGCTCATCCCCACCCCAGATGGAGACCTCTACACGGGCACCATGAATAACTTCCAGGGGAACGAGCCGGTCATCTCTCGAAGCCTGGGCAGCCGGACCATTCTGAAGACTGACAGCTTTCTCTCCTGGCTTCACGGTGAGGGCAGAGGGGGGGAGGGGGGAAGGGTCTTAGCCCCTCCCACGGTTGCCTCTATCGTTTGGGGACTGGCTGTCGTCTTGGCAACCAAGGCCCGGTGGGTACCAAGAGAAATGCATCTCCTAAGCAACGGATGCTCCTGGTGGGGGCCCAAGCCCCCCCCTCTGTGTGTGTTTGTGTGTGTGTGTGTGTGCGTGTGTGTGTAGATTCTCCATCATCCAGGTCCTGGTTATCCCAAAGGTGCTTTTTCCAAAAGGCAACTGGACTTTCTTGGTTTTCTTGCTTCTCGAAAACATTTCACTTCTTATCCGAGAAGCTGCTTCAGTTTTGAAGAACTGAAAAAACCAAAAAAAACCAAGAAAGTCCAGTTGCCTTTTGGAAGAACACCTGTGTGTGTGTGTGTGTGTGTGTGTGTGTATGTGTATGGGTCTGTGTGTGTCTGTGTGAGAGGGGATGGAGGAAACATGACTCCCTGTTTTTTTCACAGACGATGCTGTGTTCGTGGCCTCGTTCAACGTCCCAGGACCCCCGGATGACGAAA
Organism: Arizona elegans; assembly: GCA_022577455.1. Taxonomy (NCBI): domain Eukaryota; kingdom Metazoa; phylum Chordata; class Lepidosauria; order Squamata; family Colubridae; genus Arizona; species Arizona elegans. The sequence goes on from JAKOOJ010000027.1 coordinate 5,791,721, forward strand.
AGATCTATTTCTTCTTTGAAGAGACAGCAAAGGAATTTGATTTCTTTGAGAAGCTGACCGTGTCCCGGGTCGCCCGGGTCTGCAAGGTGAGAGGCTTCCCCCGTGCCCAGTTGGAGCCGAGGCTCAGCCGTGTGTCTGTGCAGAGAAGGTTGAGGTTGAAGACCAAGGTTTGATAGGCAAATGCAAAAGCATCTTTAGGTCAAACGTGGCAGCCGGGGGAATTCTGGGAGTTGAAGTCCTCCCATTTTCAAGTGGCCAAGTTTGAGAAACAGCATCATCCTGTGGACGAAGCTCCGGGCTTAACCATCGTATCTTCTGCTCAAACCAGTCAAGTCGAGTTTTGGCTTAAGAGGGTGGCTTCCAGAAAGTGCTAAGAGGAAACCACAAGTCCCACCAGACCTTGAACCCCAAACAGACCATCTTATTCCTGCCATGGACCCAGCCGAGGCTGGTTCCTGAGTGGGTCTTTTCTGCTCCCTCTGTCTCTGCAGAATGATGTTGGGGGCGACAAGGTTCTCCAGAAGAAATGGACCACCTTCCTCAAAGCTCAGCTCTCTTGCAGCCAGACAGGGGTCTTCCCCCACACCGTCCTCCAGCACGTCTTCGCTCTCCCGCAGCCGAGGGGCAGCACCCTGTTTTACGGGATCTTCGCTTCTCAGTGGTAAGAGGTGGGGCGGGTTTGCACAGAGATGGCCCCATAAAGCAGGGGTCGGTCTCCAACTGGGGTAAGTTTATGGCTTGCCGGCTGAGGAATTCCAGGAGTTGAGGTCCACAAGTCATCAAGTTGCCATGCTTGGAGAACCCTGAGATAAGGGCCCCGAGCATGTGCAGAGGGTTTCGGATGGCTGAGGTGCAGCTGGCCTGTCCATTCCCCGCAGGCAGACCAGGAGCTCCAGCAGCTCAGCCGTCTGTGCCTTCAGCCTGGACGCCATCCAGAAGGCCTTTGACGGGAAGTACAAGGAGCTGAACAAGGACTGCTCCCGATGGATGACCTACAGTGGCCCCCCCATGGACCCCCGGCCGGGCAGCGTGAGTGTTGTCATCTCCCTTCCCCCCCCTTGCAACACTCCTGGCAAATGGAGGCCCAGCCAAGGTTTGGACCATCTCTGGAGGGGAGGAACGTGGGGACCTGGTCCAGACCTTCCAGAAACTTCCAGCAAAATTGAGATAGGGTCTCCTTCTTTTCTTCAGTGTTCGGTGGGCCCCTCTTCCGATAAAGCCCTGACCTTCATGAAGGACCATTTCTTGATGGATGAGAAGGTGGCTCCCATCCACAACCAGCCTCTGCTGGTGAAAGAGGACGTGAAGTACACCCGCATCGCAGTGGACCAAGCACAGAAGGCCTGTGGGGCTGCCTGCACCGTCCTGTTCTTGGGCACAGGTAGGGCTCCCTCCACCCAGGACAGCAGAGTTGGAGGGGAACTTAGAGGTCTTCTAAAGCAACCCCCTGCTCAAGCAGGAGACCCATCCCACGATGGACAAGTCTCTCCTTAGAGACCTCCAGGGATGGAGCGCCCACAACTTCTTTCTCACTGTTAGGTTGCTTCTCTCCTTCATTAATTTCCACCCATTGCTTCTTCTCCTGCCTTCTGGTGCTTTGGAAAATAGGCTGATCCCCCCCCCCCCACTTCTTTGTGGCAGCCCCTCAAATACTGGAAGACTGCTGTCAGTCATGTCCTGCCCTGGTCCAATGGGGGCGCGTGGTTTGAGTCATGGCCCTTGGGGGACAAGAGCTGGGGGCTGGGATTTTTTGCACCTTTTTAAAAAAAATAATCAACTAAAAATTCAAAATAAGGAAAAGAACAAACAAAATTGTGAAAGCAGGAAAAGGAAAGCTAAAGTAAGAAACAAATATCTCTGCCATAGGTAGGGGGGTTGGACTAGGTCGTAAAATGAGCCAAAACTCACTTAAGAACTGTTTTGTTTATCAACAGAAATTTGGAGCTCAATTGTGGTCATAAGTCGAGGAGTACCTGAATTGTTCTCCAACTAATGTTTGGCAAACTGTTGTTGGAAAATACTGTTCAGTTAACTCTTCTTTGCTTGGCATTCAGCCACGGCTTGTTTTTGGAAGTTCATCCCTTCCCCGTGTTACTTTCAAAATCCGACCCAAATCATTGGATTGGGGGGAGGCCGAGTAGGAGCCCCCCCCTCCTCTGATGGGCGGCTCCAACTTCTGCTTGTCCCTTGCAGACAGAGGCTCCCTGCACAAGGCGGTGGTGGTTGGCCACAAAGCCCACATCATTGAAGAGATCCAGCTGTTCGAGAAGCCGGAACCCGTCCAGAACCTGCTGCTTGTTCCCGAGAAGGTGGGCCTTGGGTGGGCGCTCATCATCAGCTGCGGAGGGGGCTGTTTTAATTGGGGGTGAGAGGGAGCTCTGCCAGGACTGCCTTTTCTGGCCCAACTCTCCCTCCCAGGGCTTTTGGTCAGAAAAAATGTCAGAAGAGCACATTTTTCTGGTGCGTAATGGGAGATAAATGGAAGCTGGTTGATAATCCTGACTGTGGTTGTGGGAACGTCCCGCAAACTCAACATCATATTGCGACAGAATTCAAAAGATTTCCTGGATCCCTGCATGAAATGTATCATCTGGAGGGCAGTGCTGTCCAATGGCTAAATGATCTGGGCATCTGGCCCCAGCTTTAGTCCCTTCAGTCCCTGCTCGTCTGTAACTCAAGTCTATACATGCTTTTATTCATCACTCGTGCTGTGTGTTTTTAAAAGAATTCACTGCTCTGATGTTTTATATTTTGATAGACATTTTATGTGCTGTTTCCATGAATTTTTTAATGGATTAATGCTGTATTCTATTAGCATGTGAGATGGCATTGCTGACAGCTGTGTGTGAAAAGACACACACACACACACATTTATTACATGATTGAATTTGGGTGCTTGTAATTACAGCTGTTGGCAGCATCCTGCAATCACATGAACTTTATTTTATTTTATTTTTTTGCTGGAAACCACTTTTAATTTCTCAAAACCAAATGCGCATTGTGGACAATGAGTTCTCTTAATGACTCTGGCGTTTGTTTAATCTGTCGAAAAAAAGGTTATAAAATCTGGAGCTGTCTCATTATGACCTGCTTTGCAATCGGCACAACTATGACCAACCATAATTCCAGGCTCAGTTGCGGTTGTAAGTCGAGGACTCCTTGTATTTCTTCCGGAATACCACATCTGGAATAGTGGAAACCGCCTCCGGTTTGGGTGATTTAGTTGCAGGAATGACGGCCAAGCAACTTCATCAGCCGGAGCAAAATTAGAGTCTTGGAATGTGCCAAGTCTTGCCATACCAACTTCGGGGGTTTCTCCCCAAAATGGGTTGAAAATCACCCAGGCAAAAGGTTTCTACTTTTGCTCGGATGAGCCACGAAACGTCTCAGGTGAGCAAAGATTGGTCCAGTTGCCAGGAATCGACTTTGAGGCCCATTTCTCTGCAAGGTTTCCCTAAATGGGTCTCTGATCTCCAGCTTCCATCTCGTTTCGTTCCTATTGCTCCATCACTCTTTCCCAGAGGAACGGGGGCTTTTTCGGCTCAGCCACAAGCGGGAGAGAGGATTTTTAAAAACTTTTTCAACTGCCCCTCTTTGGCCTTTGGAGATCTGGGCCAAGTGGCTGTGCCCCAATTCCTTCCCTTCCCTTCCCTTCTCCTTGGAGACTCCGGCTTCCTCTACTCGTTCCGAGCTCTGGCTTTCCCCACACTGGCTTTGCTTGTGGGGATTGTTTCTTCGGCTTCCGAGGGGAAACTGCAGGAAGCCTCCCACCAAAGTTTCAGCCACGAGAGGGCCGGGCTGGCTTGGAGGCTTCCTAGCTGCTTCCCCTCCCACCCCAGCGCCGACGGAGACGTGCAGAGGGGCGGCCCACACAGGCAGCCTCACAGCAGCTGTTGACATGAAGCTCCTCTGTGCCAAAGCAGCCTGGAAACAAAGCCACCGACACCGAACAAAATGGTGCTTTTCTCCAAAAAGGGGACAGTTAAAAATAGCTGGTGTTTTGTATCCATTCTCTTTCGTTTTGTTTTTCTTATTTATTTCTTCTTCTTATTTCTTTATTCTTTATTTCTTCTATCCAAGAAACCTTCAGACTGAGGTCTGCATAATTCAGGTAACCCTCAACAAGTTTGTTTCATGATCGTTTGAAGTTACGAACGACCTACGACCGTTTTTCACACTTGTGACCGTTGCACCAACCCCATGGTCACATGGCCAGATTTTAGACGCTTGGTAACTGACTCACATTTATGACGGGTTCCAGTGTCCCGGGATTATGTGATCCCCTTTTGTGACCTTCTGACAAGCCAAGTCAATGGGGAAGAATCACTTAACAACTCTGTTATTAACCGTCATAACAATTGCAGAGACTCACTTAACAACTTCACTGGTGGCAAGGAAGGTCGAAAAATGGGGCAAATTCACTGAACAGCTGCCTTACTTAGCAACAGAAATTTTGGGCTCAATTGTGGTGGTAAGTCAAGGACTACCTGTATGAAAGTTCATTTAAATGTACCTGAATTCATGAGATAAAATGGTGGTGAATTTTCTCTTCTATAAAGAGCGGATTGAAGCGGACAATTATAATGAGTGATATAAAGAAATGAATTTAAGTTACCGATTTCCTAAACTAAGGAACATTCCATTTTTGCCAGAATGGATTTTCCTTTTCCTGAAGAATGTGGTACCAAGCACCTCTTCCTCTTTTCCTAGGGCATCCTCTATGTGGGCTATTCCGAAGGGATTTTAGAAGTCCAGGTGGCCAACTGCAGTGTGTATGCCACCTGTGCCAGCTGCCTCTTGGCACGCGATCCGTACTGTGCCTGGGACGGCCACTTGTGTCGAGCAGTTTGGGAGGACACCAGAAACAGGTGAGCAAGGGCGGGAGGGAAGCACCACCTACGAGAGAGCAGAAGAGGTGTGTGTGTGTGTGTGTGTGTGTCCATGGAGACACGGAGTCTCCAACCATGGCAAGTTTACGACTTGTGGACTTCAACTCCCAGAATTCCTCAGCCAGCATGGTTGGAGATCCCTATTCTACAGGATTCCCAAGGTTTGTGTTGATTTGGATCCACTAGATTCCCCTGACCTTGAACCAACTGGGCAGTGGAGATCATTACTGGAGAATGTCCCTTTTTAAGTGGGATTTTGCATTCTTTATTTTATATGTTTACTTAGGTACCTAATTTAGCAACCGCCCATCTGGCTGGTAGAGAGACTCTGGCTGGGGTTCAGGTGCAGGCTGGCTGCTGAGGGCCCAAAAGACAATCGTGCAACCAGCCTGCATATAGTGTCACGTGACCGCAATTTATAATGCTCCCCCCCCCCAAGAAAGTAGCATTTATTTCCGGTTTCAGGCAAAAAAACCCCCCAAAAAAGTAAAAAAATTGTGAGTAATCATGTGGTGACCTGCTTAATGGCTGTAATTGTGGGCTCAGTTACAGTTGTAAGTGGAGGACTTGCCTCCGGAGGTTGTGGATGCTCCACCGCGGGAGTTTTCCAAAAAGAGACTGGACAACCATTTGTCTGAAATGATATAGGGTTTCCTGCTTGAGCGGGGGGTTGGACTAGATGACCTCCACAGTCCCTTCCATTCTGTATTCAATATTCTATCCTACATGTACTTTGTGGGGATAACAGACAATTGTGTGGGCGCAATCTGAAAATGGCTTGGAGGTGCTCTCCGTGCCAGGATATGGGGCAAGCTATAGGGCAGGTTGTCCATTGAGAGGCTCGCTGTGTGACTGCCCAAGTGTTGCTTGCTCACACTTTGCGGTTGTGCGGAGACGGCCTTGCTATGACTCAGAAGTTCCTTTCTTCCTTTCCCTTCCCTTCCCTTCCCCTTCCTTCTTTTCTTCTTTCCTTCTAGGACTGACTGGCTGCAGGACGTTGAGCAGGGGAAGGCTGAGGCCGTGTGCCAGCGCCACAGCGGGAAGGGGCGAGCCATGCCAAGGTCGAGGAACGACTCTGATGGAATCTCACTGAAAGGTGGAGTACTGTCAGCAGCAGCAGCAGCAGCTGAGGAATGGCCTTCAGCTCAGGCGGGTCCAATCGGCCTTCTGCATCAAGGCTGCCCTGAAGGGTGCCACCTCCCTTGGGTGTGCCAGGGCCTCGTGGGAGGGACGTTGGGCCAGGGAGGAAGGTTTGGCCCCAAGGTCAGAGTGGCCCTTGTTCTCTTTTACCCTCAAAAGGGAAGGGTGTGTCTGACTCTCTTTGTGCAAGTTGGCTTTGAGGGTCAATCTCGCAGGCCTTAAGAGCCACAAAGCGTTTTTTAAAGTTGGAAGCTTTCACACCACCCCCTGGAAGGGGTCCATGGAGCAAGGAGCTGTTTTTGTCCCTCGGGAGCAGAATTACACCTTCCTTCTTGCTTTCCTTCCTTGTAGTGCTGACCGGCCCGTTCAACTCCCTGCTGCGGCTGCCCTGCCCACAGGTCTCTGCCCTGGCCAACTACTCCTGGACTTACCCGGAGGGCATCTTCCCATCACAGGAGGGGCTGGCCATCCGAGACCACACTGGCCTGCTTGTGTTTGTGCACAGCCAAACGTTGGGCGAATACACGTGCTGGGCCAGCGAGAACGGCTACCAGCACCGGGTGGCCTGGTACGACCTGCGCAGCGACCTCCCTATGGACGGCACCAGCGGCTCCAAGGGCAGCCCAGAGCACCAGGCAGTGCCCGTGGGGGAATGGCGCTCTTACTGGGTCCAGTTTGTGACCGTGACGGTACTGCTCTCCATGACCTTGGTGGTGGCCATGGCGCTGGGCTTCTTCTCCTACCACGACAAGCTGAAGGCCAAAACCAAAGTGCAGGGGTGCAGCGTTCCCGAGTCCACCAGGACTCCGGTGCAGGAGAAGGCCCCCCTCAACGGCAGCCAGAGCCCGCCAGGAGACAGGGACTACCAATCGCAGGATGCCACTGACGGGACCAAATCCTGCTGCGTCCAGGTGGAAGGTGGGAGCCGAGACGTGGATACAGACAACAATCGCCTGAACTGCCCCTTGATGAATGGGGAGGACGCCCGAGCTGTGGAAGCCATTTAAGTCGGTTTTGACCAGAGAATTTGTGGACTCTCAGATGAGCACAAAACGCCTTGCACGATTGTAGTATGGCTCCCAAACACGGCTAGGTTACCTCTGGGGTCCATTTTTAAACGTTGTTTGTTCTTGGTTGTGTTTTGTACGACACCACACCAACTGCAAAACTGATACTGGGGATCCGGACGGGTTTCTTTCTTTCCCACCTCCTTTGTTTCTGTCTTCTCCTGCCCATCATCAGCAGCAGCTCCACCTGCTTCCTCACAGCCCAATCTGCAAATATTTGCAGGAACCGGAGGAAAAACAAAGCTGGCGTTGGGAGTGTTTTCGTTTGAGGAGCTCCGAGAGGACGAGGGAGGTGTGGGGTGGGTGTCTTCTTAGAAAGACAGTTGGCCGCTCAGGTGGATGACTGAGCCCTCTGCCCATCTCCAGAAACTGTGATGCATTTGTTTTTCTGGAGCAGCGTTGCTCAAATTTCTCAATTTGAAGATGGGTGGTCTTCCACTCCCAGAATTCCCCAGCCAATTCTGGGAGTTGAAGTCCACCCATCTTCTGGTTGCTGAGGTTGAGAACTCGGGAGTAATTTTAGCCACTCCACACATTGTGAGAGCCACTAGAAGTCTATGTTGACTGCAGCAAGAACAGCACATTTGTCAGTGTCTTCGCCCGGCTGCTTCAGTTTAGTCCTTCTCCATCTTGCTGCCACATTCTGCCTTTTGTTCATGGTTTTGGGGCCAAAGAAGCAGCTATGCAAGGTCCTAAGCAAGCCTCCTTGTTCACCCACCTCCCTCCAGTTTCCCTTGCCCTAGAAGTGCCCCCTCTGGCCTCTCACGCTGCATTCACACATGACCTTGGCAGCTGCCAAATCAGAGCCTTGACGTTTCCAAGATGAAAGCTGGTTTTTCCCGAAGGCGGAGCACTCTGCAATGTTGCTGTGTTCCTCTGTCCCTCTGCAAGCCCCCCACCCGTTTTTATTCTTTTAAGAATTCAGTTTTTAAAAGGCTTCCTTTGCACCGGTTGTGCCAGTGAAGATTAGGCTTCCCTCCTGCTTGGCAATGCCGTCTCCTGCCCCCTTTTAATCTGTGCTTTGCCCAGTGCTTTAGGGGAGTGGGCACCGGGGGCGGGGGTGGCTTGATTTTTGACAGGCAGGCACACTCCTTGTTGCCTCACTGTATTCACTCGTGGAGAAGCAGAGAAGCCATTGGCTGCAAGAAAACCTGATTTGAACCAAGGGGGCTTTAGTGGATCCATCCAGCCTCATTTACAAGAGGTTGCTTGCAGCCTCCCTATTTTTCTTCCGTTTCTTTTCATTGTGCAGCTTCTCCAAAATATCAGCTCGGCTGGGGAGGAGATGACACAGTTGCATGCAACATTTTTGAGGTCATTACTCTGGGAGCTGGGATTAATCTGTGCCTAGATCAGCTTTTTTCAACCTCTGCAATTTCATAAGATGGATGGACTTCAACTCCCATAATTCCCTAGCCAGCTGGCTGGGGAATTATGGGAATTGATGTCCTCTCATCTTAAAGTCAGAGAGGTTGAGAAACACCAGTTTCTATTTCTAATGGTTGCAGCTGCTGCCCTCTGGTGAATAAAATGACAGTTGCTCCTGAGCAGGTATTTGGTCCCTGCTCAGCACTGGAGAATTTTACTGTTTGGTCCCCACCGAGGGCGCGCAGAATGTATTATTTCTAATGTTTATAATCCACACCATTGTTGTTGGTTTCACTTAAGCGTTAGTTGAATGGAAGACTCTTGGGAGCACCTTCAAGGTTGCAGATTGGGTGGGAGGGAAGGGGTCTGGGGAAGACCCCCTCATCCCTGAAAGCTGTTTCAGACAATATTCTGCCAAAAACCTGGGTCTGCCATTCAGTGCCATGCAAGGATGATTGCAAAAAAATACAAAACCGTTTTGTATCTTGTCTGCTTAAAGAGCTACCCTTAAAAATGTGAGGTGTGAAGAGGACCTGGGTTGCAAAAGCAAAAGGCCAGGTAGATAGGCTACCCCGGATCCTTATTAAACACTTGGTGTATGCATGTGTGTATGTGTGTGTTTCTCCTGTCTCGGTGTGCAAGAGAGTGGTGTGTTTAATTGTGGTATTGGAGCAGCATGTCTCTTCTGAAGAACAAAGTTGGTACTCAGATTCAGTTAAAGAAATTATCTGTATTATCACCGGCCCATTTGCCATCCATTTTGAGGAGAAAGAAGGAAAAATGGAAGGAAAGGGACTTTTAAAAAGGGGTCAGATTGTACAGAGAAGGGAAGGGGCAGCGAGCTTCTCCTTTACCCCAATCTGCCAAGGGCGGGCAGCCTGGGAACAATTACGAAACTGAGAAGGGAGTCATCTGGTGAGAGAGATGTTGCATTTCAACCGGCAGATGTAAAACTAAAAAAATGTTTAAAACTAGAAGGTGGCTGGTTCTTCTGCCTCTCAAATGTTTGGGTGCAAGAAGTTGGAAGATCTCGCTGGCCCTTTCTCGGCTGGAGAAGGAAAAAGATGTTGCAAGGAGCTGAAAATAGTTTGCTTGGATATTTGACGTACAAACACCTCTGTGACTCTCTTGATCGGAGAAGGACGGAGAGCAGTTGCACTGTGGCCGAGCTCCTTGGTCAAAGTATCTGCAGGGTTTTTAAAAAGTGCCCATTTTCAGCTCAATTCCATAGAAAGAAGGGCATTCATTCATGACTGGCTGTTTGTTGCAATGTTGTTCCTAACTTTGTTTTTTTCTTTTCCTAAAAGAAAAAAAAAGATGTAAATCATTGTGTTTATACAAACTATTTTTATTAAAAAGTGTTTGTGCAGTTGTCCAATGGCTACTTGTGGCATGACGGTCTCTGAAGCGCAAGTACTTTGGCGCTCAGCTGGCACAAGATGCTCTCCGCAAGGCGACTAGAAGAGATTTTCCTGCGGAATTGCCAATCAGAACCAGGATGGCCTCCCAAGATGGTGCTTCATAGTGGGATGGGGAGAAAATTCATTTCTTATTTATTAAATCTATTTACTGCTCACCTCACTGTTACAGCAACTGGGCAGTTTACAGTGTGATGAGAAGATAATACAAAACAATTAAAAATTAAGAAAGACTAAGAAGCTAGAAATTGGCCAAAAATCACCCTAATGTATGTTTGTGCACAGCAAGCCCTGACCCTGGAACTCAGTGGGCGGGGCTTCTGCAATTGAGAGAGGGGCGTTTTACAGGCTTTAGGCGCCAACATTCTCTCTGCGTGGTCTCCTTTTCTTTCTTGCCCAAGCAGTAGGGAAGGATAATTGGTTTCTTAGAAGGATGCTATTATCCAGTCCTGCCATGAAATATTTTTCCATTTACAGGCAGTAAAAGGACTTACAACAACTGAGGCCAAAACGTCTATTGCTAAGTGAGACAGTTTTACAGCCTTTCTTGCCACCGTTAAGTGGCAACTTAACTGCACTTAAGTTACTAATATGGTTGTTAAATGAATCCGGTTTCCCCATTGACATTGCTTGTTAGAAGGTTGCAAAAGGGGATCATGTGACCCCAGGACACTGCAACCGTCATAAATATGAGTCAGTTGCTAACTGTCTTCAGTTTTGATCATGTGACTGTAGGAATGCCATAACAGTCGTAAATGTGAAAAATGGCCATCAGTCACTTTTTTTAGTGGTGTAACTTCAAATGGTCATTAAACGAATGGTTGTAAATCAAGGACTACCTGTACTTCTATCACACTTTTTGCTGAACTGAAAACAACTCGTCTCCTGTTTTCCCCTCAACCTCTTAAGCAGGTGAGCTGGGCTGAAAAACGCTGGCCGAGGCACCCAGCCGGCTTCCTTGCCTTTGGACAGCCACTTAGCAGAAAATCAAGGTTTTCCCACCTTTTCTGTTACGTTGGGGGGAAGATTTACTTGGGGCTAGATTATTTCACGGGTGTCCCTTGGCTGGGCCTGCCAATGGGCTGTCGTGTGGGTCCCCACTGCCTCTGCAGCAGCCATGTTTCTCCAGGGCAAAGAGTTGGGTAACCTGGCCCTGTTAAAATGTAGATCGTATCAGAATGGAGCAGGAAGGGACCATGAGGGTCTTCTAGTCCAGCCCCCTGCTCAAGCAGGAGACCTTATGCCATTTCAGACAAGTGGCTGTCCAGGCTCTTCTTAGGAACCTCCAGTGATGAAGCACCCACAATTTCTGGTGGCAAACTGTTCCATTGGTCAATTGTCCTCTTTGTTAGGAAGTTTCTCCTTAATTCCAGGTTGCTTCTGTCCTTGGTTAGTTTCCATCCGTTGTTTCTTGTCTGGCCTTCAGGTTCTTTGGAGAATAGCTTGGCCCCCTTCCTCCTCTCTGTGGCGGCCCCTCAAATACTGGGGAACTGCTCTCATGACTCTCCTGGTCCTTCTCTTCTCTAGACCAGCCGGGCCCAAATCCTGCAGCTGTTTTTCATACCTCTTGGTCTCCAGGCCTTCGAGCCTCTTAGTTGCTCTTCTCTAAACTTCCCCCAAAGTCTCGACCGCCTCTTTGTAACGTGGGGAGCGAAAGCGGCTGCAGGATGTCCAGGCGGGGCCTTCAGAAAGCGGCCCTGGTGCTCCGCCCGCTTCTCTTTGCATGAGCACGGAATGGAAATGAGGCGAAGTATTAACAGCGCTTTATAACACACACACAGAGACAGACAGACAGACCGGGGAGACTTCCAAGCCCATATTGCTGGCGGGGCTGATGGGAGCGGTAGTCCGGCGAGAGGAGCAAGAACCTCCTTCGTTTCCCGCCGCCCAGCTCTCCCCGCCGGCCTTCAGTGACGCCACACACGCGCGCCGGAAGCGCCGCTCTCCTTCCGCCGGCCATCTTTGTCCAGGGCAGCCGAGCAGGAAGCCGGGCGGGAGCGCGGTTGCCCCGCTCTAAAGTGGCGGCGGCGGCGGCGGCGGCGGCGGCGAGGAGGAGGAGGAAGAGGAGGGCGGTGGTGGCGGCGGCTGTCGAGGCCCCGCAGGGCGTGCTGAGCCGGAGCTCTGGCCGGCCCGGAAAGAGAGCGCGGCCTCCGGGAAGGTGAGTGGCCATGGCCGCCAAGGCGGAGCCGGGCGAGGGGAGGGCGGAGGGGGAGGGGGAGGGGGCGGGGAGAGTCCCGAGACCCTCAACACGGAGGGCGACACGTGTCTCCGCTGTCACGTGGGGAGCCCCGCATGGCCGGTTGGAGCGGGAATCGCCCGCCTTGCGCCGCCCCTTTGCCGTGGGGGGGAGGGCGGCCCAAAGCCTCGGAGGGGCCCCGGACGGAGCCCGGCTCCTTCGGCCGTTGTCGGTGCGGTGCCGAGCGGAGCGGAGCGGCCTCTCCCTCCGTCCCTGCTGTGGCTCCTCGGCCAAAGAAGCGCCTCCCTGGGCGAAGGCGGAGGGGTCCTTTCCTGCACGCCCCGCCACTCCACCGCGGATAGGCAGACAAAGCGCCGGCGGAGGGACTTCCAACCGCAATGGAGCCCGGGATTTCTGTCGCTGAAGGAGACGGCCGTTAAGTGAACGTTGCCCCATTTTACAACCTCTCTTGCCGCAGTTGTTAAGTGAATCCCTGTGGTCGTTCATAATGTGAGCCTGGCTTCCCCGTTGACTTTGCCGGTCAGGAGAGCTCAAACGGGGACCACGTGACCCCGGGACACTGCGACCGTCATAAATATGAGTCAGTTGCCAAGCGCCTGAATTTTGATCAGGTGACCATGAAGCTGCTGCAAGGGGCCCAAAGTCCCTTCTTTCAGTGCCATGGCAACTTTGAATGTCACTAAATGAACTGCTGTAAGTCGAGTAGGTGATACCACTTGCAAATGCGCTCTTCCTCCCCCCCCCAACCCCACAATCCACAAAAGGGAATAGGAGTGTGCTAATATAATAGTTTAAAATCTGATACTTATATAAACCAAATAGATGGGGAAAAGATTTCTCTGCTAGTGTCACAAGGATGGTTGCTGGAGGGTGTGATGGGCAGCATATTAATCCAATTTAATAATAATAAATGGAGGAGAGGAGAGTCAAACCGTCCAAAGAGAACCTCTAAGCAGTGTATGTGTTTAACATCTATATGAAGCCACTGGGGGAGATCATCCGTGGTTTTGGGGTGGGGGTATCATCAATATGCTGATGATACCCAACTTTTTATATCCACCCTGAACCAGCCCAGTGATGCCCTCGACGTGATGTCCTGATGCCTGGAGGCGGTGCAGCTCTGGATGGGGAGGAACAGGCTCCAACTCAACCCTGCCAAGACAGAGTGGCTGTGGGTACCAGCATCTCGGTTGCAAGGGAATATTCCATCTTTGGTCATAGGGGAAGAGGTGTTGCCCCCTGTGGATAGGGCACGCAACTTAGGCGTCCTCCTGGATGCACGGTTGACTTTAGAAGACCATGCATCCAGGATGCCCCCCTGACCATGTGATCAGGGTGGCATTTGCCCAGATTCGTCTGGTGCGCCTACCTGGACCGAGATGCCCTACGCACGGTCACCCATGCACTCGTCATCTCCTGGATCGACTATTGCAACGCTCTCTACATGGGGATGTCCTTGAAAACCACTCGGAGGCTTCAGCTGGTGCAGAATGCGAACGCGCGGGTAGTGATGGGAGTGTCCCGATGCTCCCATGTCACACCCCTCCTGCGTGACCTGCATTGGTTACCGGTTGCCCACCGGGTGAGGTTCAAGGTGCTGGTGATGACCTATAAAGCCCTACATGGCTTAGGCCCAGGGTATTTGACAGATCACTTGTGGCCAGCAACAGCTCCCCATCGCCTGGTGCGCTCACATAGAGAGGGCCTACTTGGGGTCCTGTCGGCCAAACAATGTCGGCTGACGGCCCCTAGGGAGCGAGCCTTCTCTGTGGGCGCATCTACCCTCTGGAATCAGCTCCCCTTGGAGCTCTGGGTAGCCCCCGACCTTCGCTCCTTCCGCCGTGACCTTAAAACATGGCTGTTTCGCCAAGCTGGCCTGGACTGAATGGGGTTTTAATGGGAATTTTACCTTTATTGTTGAATTTTAATTGGACTTGTTATTGTTTATTGCTGTGAGCCGCCCTGAGTCCTTGTGGAGAAAGGGCGGCATATAAGTCCGATAATAAATAAATAAATACATACATACATACATACTGTTTGTTTGTTTGTTTATTTGTGGGTTCCTAAACTCCCGAACTTTGGTTGATGCTAAACCAAGGAGAGCCCAACCTTGGCAACTAAGACTTGTGAGCTGGGTGGGGAATTCTGGGAGTTGAAGTCCACAGTCTTAAAGTTGCCATAATTGGACACCCTGGGCTAAGCATTATACAAAAGCAAAAAGTGCAATAATAATAATATACAGAGAGAGAAATGCAATGTATAGTTTTCAATAAGAAAGTGTAAATAAATAATGCAGCACTCAGATCCCAAAGAGGAAAACCTGACTTTTACAGCCTCAAGATGTGTGGGAACTCCCGTTGCCAGGGGAAACAAGCTGTTCCAGTGGGGAGGGCAGCCCCCCTCTATGAATGCTCACTTTGGGCCATTTCTCTTCCCTCTTTGTTTGTTTATTCAATTTCTATAGCTGCCATCTCGGTCATTTACTCTGGGCAGCTCTGGTTTGTCCTCTGACCTCTTAGTATGGTCAAGAACCATATTTTCAGTTCATCAGGCCTGAATTAGCCCATCAGAGTTGCCTTATCCTCCTCGTGGAGCTTGGTGGGGCCAGTCATCCCCATTGCCATGAGGAAATGATCATCCCCAGTGAGGCACTGATGGAAATGTCCCTGCAACACATCACATTTCATCTGACCTAGGGTATATATAAAACAGTGGATCAGTTCCATGAAGATCCCTCCCCCCCCCCACTTAAGGGGCTTGTCCCTTTTGACCTTACAAATGCACCCAGCTGCCTGCAGAAGTATTGACTTCCAACTAAAGCACCACTTTCTTGCATGGTAGTCTGTCTCTATATATGTCTGTCTGTCTATCCATCTATCTATCTATCCATGTATATCATCTTTATCTGTTATATCTATCTGTCTGTCTCCAGCTATCTAGCTATCTATCTGTTCATCTATTTAATCTTTCAATCCAATCTAATCTCTAACCTATCAAATCTATCTAATCTTTCTATCTAATCTATCTAATCCATCCTAAATCTAAACTAAACTAATCTAATCTATTTGATAGGACCACCTGGGGCACTTCCTTGCATGGTGTTTGTTTGTTTGTTTATTTCCTGTATCATTTTTACAAATAACTCTGGGCAGCAAGTGAACCCAACATACCTTCCTCCTCCTATCTCCTCCACAACAGCAGTCCTGTGAGGTGGGTTGGGCTGAGGAGGAGAGACTGGCCCAAAGTCTCCCAGCTGGATTTCGTGGCTGAGGTGGGACTAGCATTCACCACCTCCCGCTTTCTAGCCAGGTGCCTCTACCACTAGACCAAACGGGCTCACACTAGAACCTGCCAGAACGTGTGGACAATTAATCGAGGGTCTCTTTTCCCCTTTCTTGAACCTTCATCTTTCTCTTCTGGTCCCTTTGAGGAGGGCTTTAGTTTGGTGGGTATCTTTTGCCTTCTTGCCTTAGCCACTATATTCATTTTTTTCCCCTAAACACATTTTATTTTCCTTAGGAGAATGTTGTTGCAGAGCAGAGTATTTCATGCATGCAAAATTGCCGGCATCTCTTGGGTGGAAGAGCTGATAGCGACCCATAATGTCAGATTAATTATCAAGCCTTAGGTTGACTGCAGTGAGCTTGGGAGGTGGGGTGGGGGAGATCAGGGACCAGAGGAGCCTTGCAGATGAAGAGGTTCACATCAGCCCCAACATTTCTCATGAAAGAAGCCTGAGGAGGTTCATGGAGAATTGACCCTTGACAGAGCCGGACTGGCTACCAGTTCAACCCCCTAAAAAGCTTGTATGGTGCCTGCTCTTTCGTGAGTTAAGACCCAAAAGGAGAAAGGAAAAGAAGCAGCCGAAGTTTCCTCCTCCCCCTCACGGAGCATCCCATTTGCCCTTCTGGTTGTTTTTAAGCTTTGGACGGAAATCTCTGGGTGGGAAGGACCTTGATCTGGTCAGTTGAGCAGGTGTGAGAAATACCCGGACATGGTATGAAATCTGCACAACAAGATTCCTTTTGCAGATATCTGGAGATTTCCCTTAAAAGCCAAAATTACTCACCCTCCAGAATTTAAACATTACAAGTTATGCACAAGTGTTCCTTACGCTGTTCTCTGTTAGAGTAAGCGGTGTTGTGCAGAGCGTATAAAGAGAACTACTCGGCAACAATAGAGCCCAAAATTTCTGTGGCTACACAGTTGTTAAGTGAGTTCTCCCTCCCTTCCTTGCCACAGCTGTTATGTGAATCATTGCAATTATTAAATTAGCAATATGGTTGTTAAGTGAATTTGGCTTCCCCATTGACTGAGGTCGCAAAAGAGGATCACGTGACCCCAGGACACCGCAACCGTCATAAATACGAACCAGTTGCCAAGCAGCTGAATTTTGATCATGTGACCATGGGGATGCTGCAACCGTCATAAGTGAAAAGGTCATAAGTCACTTAAATGAACTGTTGTAAGTCTAGCGTATTTAGTAATGATATACCGGTAGCTAGGCAGGATTAGACTATGAAGCAGGATGAGACTTTGAGGAACATGTTCCCGCTAACACTTGAAATACAATCTACACCGTTATTTTGCAGGAAGGCGATGCCTTGAAGGGAAGGATCTACAAGGTTGACAAGGACTCGGAAGCCAGCATGAGGAGGATCAATTGGATCCACAACAAATTCCCAGATCTTCTTCCACCACATGTTCACTGAAGGTACTGCTTCAGTTTAGGGAGTGCTTAATCTGAGATCGGTGGCTTCAGGGGTTCTGTTTATTCCTGCCTAAGCATGGCTTGCCAAACTCTCTTTGACTGATCAATAGTTTTTCACGTCTTTATCTTTAGCTGAGGGTCTAATGCATCTTCTGCCATGTGCCCCATAGCTGCTGCCTAGAGCGCAGGCTTTCTCAACCGTGGCACCTTTCAGATATGTGGATTTCAGCTCCCAGAATTCCCCAGCCAGTAAGCACATTTGTGGTCACATAATTTCCCACTTAGCAATTGCTTTTCTTAGCGGCAGAATTGCCAGTCCTAAATACGGTGGTTAAGCAAGGACTACCTATCATTGAAATGGACTGTCCCATCGGATAGAGGGGAATATTTGCAGCTCAGGGTTGAGAAGTCCTTGGGGCTCTTGGGAGCGTGATGGTTTTGCACTGATGACGTCACGTACTTTGGGTAATAAAATGTCTGCAAGAAAACAACCAAATTCAGGGAGCCCCAAGAGCCCCTCCCTTCTCTGAGAACCTGGGAATCCACGATCTGAATTGTGGCCTTTTAGCCACTGGGGCCTCTGCTTGAGCAGTCCATGAGGCCAGGTGCCGGGTCCCAAGAACGACTCACGGAGTTACTTATGAGTAATTTCCTTTATTGTTCCTCACCTGTAGACGGAATATTGCAAAACTAAAGCAAGCATTTGTGTCACTCAAGATCACGGGGGTCAAATTTGCGGCCTCGCATCGTTACATGACACATCGTGATGTTTTTCCCCTTTGCGGAGCTGGGGTGGGCGTGGCCTGTGCGTGATGCATCTGCCCCGGGGGCCACCAGTTGGATGCCCCTGCTAGATCAGGGGTCTGGGGAATTCTGGGAGTTGAAGTCCATAAGTTTTAAAGTTGCCATGTTTGGAGACCCCTGCCCTAAATATACTCTGGGAATCACTAGCGGGGAGCCATCTTAACTTTCTTCCTGCCTACCAGGCATTCTCAGCTCTGCTGCCTCTTTGTCCTCTGGGGTGCAGCCCCCTCCCCCCTCTAGGAACCCAGGCTACCTTCCACCATCCAGGCCTCGATCTGGGAGACCCCAGGTAAGTTGAGAAGCTCACCCCCCCGCCGCTTGCTCCTCTGCAGGGCGCCCCCCAACCATGGAGAACAAGCGCAACATCCAGATCATCGAGTGGGAACACCTGGACAAAAAGAAGTTCTACGTCTTTGGGGTGTGCATGACGATGATAATCCGCATCAGTGTCTACCCTTTCACCCTCATACGGACACGGCTCCAGGTCCAGAGGGGGAAGAGCCTCTACAACGGGACCTTTGACGCCTTTGTCAAGATCCTGCGGGCTGAAGGGGCAGCCGGGCTGTACCGGGGCTTCCTGGTCAACACCTTCACTCTCATCTCCGGCCAGTGCTACGTGACCACCTACGAACTCACCCGCAAGTACGTCTCGCAGTACAGCAGCAGCAACACCATCAAGTCGCTGGTGGCCGGAGGCTCGGCCTCCCTGGTGGCCCAGAGCATCACGGTGCCCATTGACGTGGTCTCCCAGCACCTGATGATGCAGCGCCTGGGCGACAGCATGGGCCGCTTCCGCGCGCAGCCCCACCAGGGCAAACGGTTCCCTGTCTTCGGCCAAACCCGGAACATCATGGCCCAGATCTTCAAGGCCGACGGGCTGAGGGGCTTCTACAGGGGCTACGTGGCCTCCCTCCTTACGTACATTCCCAACAGCGCCGCCTGGTGGCCCTTCTACCACTTCTACGCAGGTAGGTGGGTTTTCTGCAGGCGTTTCTCAGTGCTAGAAAGGAGCAGGGTTTGTAGATTGGAGGAGGAAGAGGTGACTGTGGGTTGCTCTCTGAGCTTGGTTGTTTTCTTGCGGACATTGCATGAGCCAACTAGGGAACCTCATCAGTGGTAGAGGGGAAGGGTTGTGTGAGGAGGAGGAGGAGGAGGAAGAGGACTGTGGGGTGCTTGGTGTCCTCTGAGCTTGGCTGTTTTCTTGCAGACATTTTATGATCCAAACTAGATAACATCATCAGTTCTAGAAGGAAGCAGGGTTTGCCAGGAGGAGGAAGAGGTGAGAGAGAGGCCTCCTGCCTTAGGCATGAAAGCCAACGGGATTACTGAGATCAATCACTGTCCAGGGCAGAAAATCCGGGCAGTTCAAATGAGCATAAAGATTTATTGCAAGCTCAAGCTCTCTACAAGAATCTGAACTTTTAATGGTCACAGCAAACTGGCGGTAGATACAAGTTAACAGAACTCAAGGTGGGGCCAGACTCTGATCTCTTGTGGGGGCGAAGGGATTCGAGACTGATGACGTGTTTGACCCTTCCCTCTCTCTGGCTCAACCTGGTCATCCCCTACAGTCACTCAGCCCTAAGGAGCAAGTGGCCTTGTTATAGGCTATCTGGGATCCCACTAGCTGAAAGGCAGAGCATGAGGATTGAACGAATAATACCACAGTAAAAACTTTGGACGGGACGTGGATGCACCCCCTCCTACAAGCTTAAGGCCGCCCTTTCAAATGCCTCCAGCTTGCAATGGGCAAACTCATCCTTGAGAGGAGGACACCAATACAAGAAGAGCAGGAGAAGGCTGTGCCCAGAAGACCCTCCTTCCCCCACAAGCCCAGCCTGGCAGAGATTATGGGCTGGGGACGGGGCCCACCGCCTTCTCGGTGGTAGAGCCCATTCTATGACTTTTCTTGCCACATAGTGAATCACTGTGGACTACCTGTATAGCGGGGGAAACTGGTTTAGTGTGCTGTGTGAACGTCATCTATTTAGTTAATTTATAAATGTAATGCAGGATTTTTTTAAATTACGAAGATTTCTTTTAGTGACTGGTAGTCCTTGACATACAACCACAATTGAGCCCAGCATTTCTGCCACAAGATAAGACCGTCGTTAAGTGAATTTTGCCGCATTTTCCAATCTTTCTTGCCACAGTTGTTAAGCAACATGGTTGTTAAGTGAATCTGGCTTCCTCTCTCACTGTGCTTGTCAGAAGGTCACAAAAGCGGGTTCAAGGGACCCCAGTACACGGCAGACGTCATAAATGAGAGTCAGTTGCCAAGCGCCTGAATTTTGATCAGGTGACCATGGAGAGGCTGTCATGTGTAAATATGAAAACTGACCGTAAGTCACTTTTTTCAGTTCCGTTGTAACTTTGAATGGTGACTAAATGAACGGTTGTAAGTCGAGGACAAGCTGTATTGGTTCATATCCCCCATATGGAAGAAATTTCAGGAACTAGGAAGTTCTGGCATTTATTTTGGAGCCGCTAATGTCTTGCTGTCTGCGGAAACATCTCTGTGCAGTCCCATGAAGTCCCACCATATCTGGGAGGGAGGTCCAGATTGGGGGAAAACCCTCCTGGATTTTCCCAGGAGCCCAGAGCCTTTTAAGACTGGATCCCCAGCAGCTCCCTATCGGGATGCTTCCAGTGTGCTCCCCCCCCGCCCCCCCAAAGCATGGCTTCCCAGCAGCTTTTCAGCCCCTGACCTGGTTTCCCTACCTGTTTGCAGAACAGCTCTCCAGCCTGACCCCCAAGGACTGCCCCCACCTGCTCCTCCAAGCCATCTCTGGCCCCATGGCGGCTGCGACTGCTTCCACCCTCACTAACCCCATGGACGTCATCCGGGCCCGTGTGCAGGTAAGTGCCTCTTTTGCCTGAACCTGCTACCTGCGAGGAGAGCCAGCAGCTACTATGGCCCTGCAGGGAGGTCTGGAGCCTGTCCTGCCCCACTGATTGGGGGAGGTGATGCCTCTGAGTGGCTTCTGGACTCCTTCTCCCCCAGCCTCCTATGTCCTGCGGGCAAAGTGATGGTTTTGGTCTTGGGGTCAGAAGCCACTAAGACACTTGGCAGAGGGGGGAGGGGCTCCCTGTTAATCTCATACCTTTCTCCAACCTGTTGGACTACTTGGAGATGGTGGACTTCCAGAATTCTGAATCTTCAAGTGAGAAGCACCGGCCCAGAGATACAGGTGGTCCTCAGCTTACGATCACAATTGAGCCCCAAATTTCCATTGCTAAGCGAGGCGGTTGTTAAGTGAGTTTGGCCCCATTTTACCACCTTTCTTGCCACAGTTGTTACGTGAGCCACACGGTGGTTAACCTGGCTTCTCCATTGACTCAGGAGGACAGCCAAGGGGGATCTGATGACTCAGGGACACTGCGATGGTCATAAATAGGGGCCGGTTGCCTGGCGCCCAAATTTTGTCACATTTCATGTGACCACGGGGAATGCCGCAACGGTCATATCTGTGAAAAACAGTCCTAGGTCACTTTTTTCAGTTGTAAGTCAAAGACTGTCTCTACCGGGATTTCTGAACCTCAAAAGGGGGGCCTGTCCTTTCTCCCTGCAGGTGGGGGGCAAGAGCTCCATCATCCTGACCTTCAAGCAGCTGATGGCTGAGGAGGGTCCCTGGGGGCTCACCAAGGGCCTTTCCGCTCGCATCATCTCGGCCACTCCCTCCACCATCGTCATCGTGGTGGGCTACGAGACCCTGAAGAAGCTCAGCCTGCGTCCGGAGCTGGTGGACTCCCGGCACTGGTAGGGTGCCAGGACGAAGAGAGAGCTTGGTTTCTGAAAGCCCTTGGACGGTTGAGAAAAATCACCAAAAAGCAGGACACGACTGGACACTCCCTGCCACCCATTCTGCTCCAACACCCACTGTCCTGGCCCAGGGTTAGCCTGGTCCAGCCAGGGGATTTCCGTGTGTCCTAAAAAAAGTGTAAGACTTTTGGGCGAGTAAACCTGGCCTGTCTGCTTAGTGCCCCTTTCTAATTTTTTTTAAAAAAGATGTCGGTTGAAGCAAAGCCGTTTTTTCTTCCCCAGGGGGATTTGGATTTTTTTGTATTTTGCCAGAATTTCTGCATTATTGGAAGAGTCACTTGCCCTCACTTTCCCTGCTGCTTGGAAAGGACCCGTCGGGCACAGCCACACGACACACACACACCGCGTTGGAAAGCAGTAACGCGCTTTCCAGAAAAATCCTCCGCCTCCTGATGCTTCTGAAAAGGGTTTTTTTTTTTTTAAACTGAACATTTGGGGAGGACGGGATGCACCAAATACCCAGAATTATTTTTCTAGCCTTTCTTCCAGAACTTGATGCGATCTGTACATAGAGATTTCTTCTTATTTTGTATAAACTTGGAAGCTGTCTTTCTGATCTTCCGCCTCCGAAGAGTAGGATTTTTGTTTATATGTTTCCAATTGTGTCAACGGTGATTGAAGGGAAGCTCCCTTCTTGTCTGTACAGTCGTCGTGCCCAACTGCATTTGTGTGTGTGTGTGTGTGAGAGAGAGAGAGAGAGAGACCTTCCAAGCGGGGATTAAAACCCACCCAGGGAGGGATGTGCACTTTATTCTCCAGGGTTTCACCCATGTGAGCATAGACAAAATAATAATAATCATCAGATCCCTCTTGTATTAGTCTCCTCCTTACCCTGTGCACACAGAGAAATGCGACGGTTGTTTATTCAGGGGGCTTCATTTGAAAGGCAAGGCTGAAAAAAATCGAGGATAATGCTGTTTTTGATCTTCGTATAAGTGGGACTGTCTGAATCACTGGATGAATATTTCATTAACGTGTAGGACGGGGTAGGGAAGGAAGGACGGGATCGGTTTTTCTTGGGAAGAGGAGTCCTTTGAAGCCTAATTCTGATGCAAGAGCTGGTTCTCCCTTGGACTAAGCCAACTGGGCTCCTAAATCCAGCCTAAAACCGTGTAGCCGATGGCAAAGGAGGCTCCCAGCAGGCAGCCTTTTCCCAGGCCCAGCAGCATTGATTGACTCCGTCCTGCCACTTGGCCACCATTTTTCTACTGTGACTCTGGTGCTGATTTGGGGCATTCTTCCCTGAGCTGCTGCTCTTCGCCCCAAATGCGGGTACAAAAACCTTAGAAGGCAGGGAGAGGCTGCAGTTGCTAGGCTGTAAGTAAACTCCTGTGCTTTAAAATTAAGTATTGGGGGGACGGGGGATAGGAGGGATTAGAAGTAATGCCAGGCTGAGGTGTTTTTCTCTGCACTTTGGAGATGCTTCCTTCAAGCAAGCAGCTTTTAACGTCAAACAGGGTTTATTTCTGCCCTAATCATGGGCTGCATAGGGACCTCTAAACCCTTAAATGCGGGGAACTTTAAGCTGCCTGAGCAACGCTGGGAGTTGAAGTCTGCATATTTTAAAGTGGCCCCAGTTGAACGGTCCTTCTAGGTCAGGGGTCTGCAGACTTGGCAATTTAAGACTTGCAGACTTCAACTCCCAGAATTCTTCAGCCAACTGTTCTAGGTAGGACCCCTGTCCGAGGAAGACAAAATGTATGTTGTGGAGCACACGGTCAGCCAAAGCTACCTGCCGGCCACTCCACCAGACTTTCTTATGGAAATGACCCCCTCCCCAAATTCAAGCAAGTGTCTTGGGCTCTCTTTCACCTTAAAGCAGTGTTTCTCAACCTCCGTAACCTTAAGACGGGTGGGCTTCAACCCCCAGCTGGCTGAGGAATTCTGGCAGTCAAAGTTGCTGAGGTTGAGAAATACTGGGAAAGGATGATGGGAGGTGAGTCCTTGAGTGAGAGAGAGATTGTTGGTAATTTCAGTAGGGCTAGAAATTTGGCGGTGGGTGGAGAAAATGTTCCCTGAAGTACACCTCTCATGGGCCCCAAATCAGCCCTCAGTGGAAGCAAACCTGGGCCTGCACAATTTTTAGTCCTTCCTAGCTTTACCCAGCTTAGTTTCTTTTGGGTGTCCTAAGATTTCTCGGTGTTCATTTATTTTCTCCAGATGTGCCACATCTGTGGCTTAAATGTGTGCTTCAAGCTCAGCCTCGACGAAGGTATCCGGGGTTGCTGATGGCCTTTGGTGGAAGTGGATTGTTGGGGTCCCGGGTGGCCAGAGGAGACCTGCTCCCTCTCCACAAAGGACCTCACAACTCTACCACAAGTGCAGTTGTGCCATTGCCAAGAAAAATAGGGTAAATTTGGTTGACTGTAAAGTGAATCCACTCCCCCCCCACAAACGCCCCCCCCTCCCTCCTTTGAGCTTTTGAAAAAGAATATGTAAATCTGTTCTGGGCTGGGCTTTTTCCCGTTTTGCTGTAAATACCAGATTGTGAGGATGGGCTAGCCCTAGTGTTGACGTACAAGGCTCTCTGCAAAACGAAATGGCTTGTGAGAACTGGAGCAGGGGCTGGAGGAGATGGGTTACTTGCCGCCCCCCTCCTCTTGTAGCCAAATTGTGAAAAATGCTTGTCACCTCAGCAAGAGAAATGGTGGAACACCACCTATCCTGCCTCCTGGTGAGATTGTCTGTAACGGATGTGCTTTTCCTGGTGAGCTTACTGGACATTTAGCGCTATTCCAAGCATCACTACTGAACTGAGATTTCATTCCATTTAGCCAGACCAGTAATTTCTCAGGCATGGTGAGTTTCACCTGGGTGGACTTCAGCTCCCAGACAGAGAGACTGGGTGGGGATTCTGGGAATTGAAGTCCGCCCAGCTTAAGCAAGCTTGAGAAACCCTGTTTTGGACATCTTTCTTTTATGTAATGGTACTCTGAATTAATATGTTTCTGATTCAAATTATCGAGAATCTGTAGGGAGCACTGCTGTGAACTTCTCAGGAAGCTGCTTTCCAAACTTGGCAACTTTAAAACTTGCGGAGTTAAACTCCCAGAATTCCCCGTCTGATTACGCAGGCTGGGGAATTCTGGGAGTTGAAGTCTACAAGTCTTAAAGTTGCCAAGTTTGGAGACTCCTGTCCTAAACAATGCCACATAGACTTTTTATGTGAGTGGGGAAGGGGTTGGATGGGGGTGGGTGGGATAAGGCGGAGAGGAAACCACATAAGGCAACCTAAAATTAGGGTTATTTTATTTTCCAGCTGACACTTAATTCCGAGGGTCTCTAATATTGGTGCCTGCCTTTTCAATATGAAGTTTGAATGTATTTGGTACAGTACATTAAAGCTGGTTTCAATTTTGCACTGTAAAAAGTCTTTAAAAGTATAATTAAAGTTTTTTATTATTTATTTGGTGGAGGGATTTTATTTGTGTGGTTAAGGCGAAGAGCAGGCATTGTCCTAGGATGCCCCAGGATTTTCCACCCAGAGACCACCTGAGACGGTGAGATTCACAGACGCCATTCACAAAATGGTATCAGGAGTGAGGGGAACCATCATTCAGGAGAACGAATGGACACAGATTTTAAGAAAAGAAAAAGGCATTGTTTTACTATTTGTAACATATCTGGAAAGAAACCAGAGCAGATGATTCCGCAACTACAGATACAAATAATTTAAAAGTAGGCTTTGTTGCACACACAGCCTTTATCCTTTTGTCTAAATGTCCTTTTTTTTTGTCCTTTTGGTTATCAAAAAGGAAATGTGTGGGGTTTTATTATCTGATGGATTTTTAGCTTTTTGTAAGCCGCCTGGAGTTACCTATGTGTGAGTTGGGCAGCTATATAAATTTGTTTAATGAATAAAATAAAATGCTCAGGTGTGACACATGGATGAGTCTCAACCCGCGTATACTTGAAGAGAATTCCTGAATAGAATTTAGCGGTTTATCATATTGTGTGGCCTGCTTCTCGCTCGCCATCACTATTTACAAAACACAATGATCCCTCTTGCACATTCTGTGGTGGCCATATTAGCAATTTCTCTTCCCGTTGATGAAATTCCCGTTGATTCCAAGGTTTTAATCCTAAATAATACAGATGCACTGTTTCAAATGATTGACCATTAAATCCATTCATTTTCTGGGCCGAATAGTATAGAAGGGGGAAGCACCTTCGAAATGATTGTTGAGTTCTCGGCAGCCAGCCCAAATCCAGCCTGGCCACCTCCATGTCTTGTATTACCGTATCCATCATCCCCAATGATAAGCAGTGGTTGTGCTGCTGGGAGTGATTAAGCTAACTTTTATTGTCGTTTTTTATTGTGAGCACACTGGTACACATTAGAAATGAAATTCTGTTGCCTGCTCTGAAAAAAAGTATATATAACACTGTCCATTTTGAATATATAGCGGAAAGAAGAAATTAGAGTTCACGAGATTGATATTAAACTGTGACTGAGTCTAGATGTTCTGCTTCGGAGATCACAAAGCCTCCTCCCAGAAGGTAACAAGGAGAACAGGTCATAAAGAGGATGAGTAGCATCCTGGACAATACCATGGACAAGTATCGCTTATATGCCACGTCCTGGATAGAAGGAAGTGAACTCCCAGTGATCTTTTTTGCCATCCTTGCTACTCTGCACAGCCTTCTTGCCCAAAGAAATAATGCTTCCGATCCAGACAGTATATGTGGGTATATGCATACTTCTGTATTTATTGATTTTGTCAAGTTTATGTGGTGTATATTGGAGATAGTGACCCTTTGAGAGCTGTATGCAATGAAATTTCATTTTAATGTATGGCGATTTGCGTACATCCAAAGTGACAAAGTTATTCTAAGTTCTAAGTAATGCTCTTTAGAAAGTGGTAAAGGCAGGGGAAGGCTGATACACTTTTCTCATATAGAATAGAATAACCAAGTTGGAAAGGACCTTGGGAGGTCTTCTAGTCTAACCTTGTTTAGGCAGGAAACCTTACCCCACTTCAGACAAACGTTATCCAATCTCTTCTTAAAAACTTCCAGTGTTGGAGTGTTTACAACTTCTGGAGCCAAGTTATTCCCCTGGTTAATTGTTCTATGTGACACAGAAAATGCAGATGCTACTGTGCCCACTTCATCGCTGTCTCACTGTTGAGTTATCCAGAACATCTGGAGAACAAAATGTTCTCACAGCACCAGCAACAACTATTTCCACACATGAGGCAGTTCTGATCATGTTGTTATAGCTGATGAGGAAAACTTGATTTTGCAAAGCACGTTTTAGAGTAATCTCTATTCCAGATCAGATATTCTCCAAATATGGTAGTACCGGGACCCCCAATACAAAAAATGATGTTTTGAGTTGAACTGAATATTTTATTGGGCCAAGTGGGATGAGACACGCAAGGAATTTGTCCCTGGTACAGAAGCACTCGATAAAATGCAAAGCAAGAAAAAGAATAATATCTATAAAAAGGGGAAGTAAAGAAGATATTACAGTGATCAGTAATAATACTACTGCAACCCTCTTGTTAATAAAGGAAATGTGAAAACCTAAGAGCGGCAGTGCATTGCATTAACTCCCAGCTGGCCAACATTGGGCATGGCATGTTGGCTTGCAAGGTATCCTAGTTTGCATCCCAATCATGGCCGCTTGAAGACGGTGGACTGCAACTCCCACAATTCCTCAGCAGTCAAACGCGGCGCCCTGTCTACTTTTCGTGAGGGGCGGGGCCTTCCCGAGCCACGTGATCGCCGCACGCGGGCGAGCCGGGCGGCGGACACCAATCAAGGTCCGCGTGACCGCGACTGGGCGGGGCCTCGCCAGGTTTGGATCCGTTGCTTTGGGCGGGAAGAAGATGGCGGCGGCGTCGCCGCCAAAGGAGGAGAAAGAGAAAGGAAGTCGCGCTCCTGCCGCGGCCCCTCAGGGTAAAATCGGCCGCGAGGAGGTCCTGGACTACATGGTCAATCAGTTCCTGCAGGCGCTGGACGCCGGCGGGTGAGAGGGGCGAGCCGGGCGGAGATGATGGGCTTGGACCGGCGGTGGCAAAGCTGGCTCAGGAATTCTGGGAGTTGCAGTCCACAGGTCCTCAAGTTGCCATAGTTACCCTCCCCTGCTCTAAAGGAGTGAGGTAACTGGGATTATTTCCCCCCCCCCCCCGCTTGAAGCCGCGTGGACTTCAACTCCCAGAATTCCCCATTCAGCTCAGTCTAGCCAGGGGTCCCTATCGCCCCCCAAGCGCCAGAGGGAGCGTCCAAGGGGTGGGGGTGGGGGTCAGTAAATGAGGGAGGGTTGATGGGCATCACCTTTTGGGGTCTGGTCCTCCTCCTGAGAGAGATGGTCAGGGGCCCCAGGGGTGGGTGGTCAGCAGCCAGCAAAAGCCGCCCGGAGATGGTGGAGTTGAGTTAATATTACTGCAGTTTGAGTTTATTCATGAATTATTATTAGCCTGTGAGTCTGTAGAGATTCTCGGTCATCATCCAGGTCCTGGTTGTCCCAAAGGTGCTTTTTCAGGAGGCAACTGGACTTGCTTGTTTTTTCTTGGAGGAGAAGCAGAACGTTTTCAAAGACAAAAATAGAAAGTCCAGTTGCCTCCTGAAAAAGCACCTTTGGGACAACCAGGACCTGGATGATGACTGAAAATCTCTACAGACTTTTAGCTGTACAATTTGGGATGGGGTGGGAGTAGGAATGGATTTCCAGAGGAAAAATTACAGACTACAGGAAACAGGAGCACCATTCAGGTGACCCTGAGGACACAGACAAACCTCCCAGGGGCCTCAACAACTCTCTAAAAGGATGCAAATGACCAGCTGTCTGCAAGGAGTGTAAATCATTCCATTCCCCTCCATCCTAGTCAGAGCTGAAGAAACTTCTTGGATGAGAAGCGAAACATCTTCAAAGAAAAAACAATGTCCAGTTGCCTCCTGAAAAAGCACCTTTGGGATATTAGATTGAGTTTTGTTATTCTTAGGGGTTGGTTGTACAGTCGGCCAGATGTTTAGAATGGATTTGGCCTGGATTTGACCAGTGAGCTGAAGAATTTGCCGATCTTTGGCTCATCTGCTCCAGCTATCAGATGGTTATCAGCAGCTCACAAAAAAACTACACCTTTGACTCATTTGGAAAAGGTGCTACCAGAGTAGATATTGGTGAGCCCCAAACAAGTTTTGTTCTTCAGGAGGTTTTCAACTATGAATTGGCTCTGCATATGAGAAAGGTAGAGGGGATGTTGGCCACCAACGTCATCCAGCGTGAGCTGCATTGGCTTCCAGTGGTCCTCCGGGTGCGCTTCAAGGTGTTGGTTACCACCTTTAAAGCGCTCCATGGCATAGGACCTGGGTTTTCGCAGGACCGCCTTCTGCCGCCGATAGCCTCCCACTGACCAGTACGCGCCCACAGAGAGGGACTCCTCAGGGTGCCGTCAGCCAGGCAATGTTGGCTGGCGACCCCCAGGGGGAGGGCCTTCTCTGTGGCAGCTCCTGCCCTCTGGAACGATTTGCCCCCGGAGATACAAAGGATACCAGATCTCTGGGTCTTTCGCCGTGCCCTGAAAACTTTTCTTTTCCATCAAGCAGGGCTGACGTGAACCCCCCCCCCCCCTTTTTTTTTTTTTTTTTTTTAGTTTTTTAGCTTTTAATCTGTCAATGGGTTTTAATTCGAATTGTTTTAAATTTGGGCCAAAGTATGTAATTCTTTTAATAATTTTAAATTTTGTATTAGTATGTGTTTTAGTTCTGGCTGTTCACCGCCCTGAGTCCACTAGGAGAAGGGCGGTATACAAATTGAATAAAATAAATAAATAAATAGGAGTCCTTCTGAAAAAGAATATTTTGCATTTGTTTTATAACCTGATGGCAGCTTCCCTTTTTTGTCCCTAGATGTCACCTTTTCTCCAAGTGCTACAACTGCCTCTACAAAGCTCATCCTGAATTCACAAAATGTATTTATAATCAGTTCATATCCCATCTGCAAAATTCTGTACGGGTAAGTCCCAGAACATGGACAATTTCCTTCTTTCTTTTTTTCAGGGCACCCAGCAGTTGTTAGTTAGAAGCAAAGATTCTCAATTTGCAAAAAATGATTAGGGGACTGAAGACTAAAACATATGAAGAATGGTTGGAGGAATTGGGTATACCTAGTTTAATGAAAAGAAGGACCAGGGGTGACATAATAGTGTTCCAATATTTGAGGGGCTTCTACAAAGAAGGGTTGGTGGGTGTTCTCCAAAGCAAGAAGCAATGAGTGAAGGCTTATAAAAGAGAGAATCAGCCTAGTATTAAGGAGAAATTTCCTGACAGTGAGAACTATTAACGAGTGGAATGACTTGCCTCCAGAGGTTGTGGGTGCTGTAATACTGGAGGTCTTCAAGAAGAGATTGGACAGTGACTTGTCTGAAATGGTATATAGTGTTTTCTGCCTGAGCAGGGGGTTCGGGTAGGTTCCTTCCAACTCTGGTATTCTGTTATTTTGTTAAAAACTACTGTTCTACTGTGAACTGCATTGTTTTGGTGATTATACTCCCTGTTCCCAAAGCAATTGACAATAAACACAGCATCATAAAAATGGGAAAAAGTAATCTAATTGAACCGCTGTAAAGTAAGAGATTTATCTAAAACATTTCAAACCTCCAGTGAAGAGGAACATGTCCCTTCATGAGGCAATCTGTTCCGCTGGTTGACAGGTCTTCCTATCCAGATGTTCCTCTTAATATCTAACCTGAATCTTTGCCAACAATTTCAACCTATCATTTCTTCCATTGCCCTCCAGGACAACCAAGGAGAGGTCAGTTCCTTCCTCCATTACAGACCAATGTGTTTTAGAAAGGAAGATTCTGAACTTTTTGCTTATATTTTGGGAAATGTTTTATTAAAATGTTTTTTTTTTTTACAAACAGGCTAGTTTGGAAAGCTATTTTAGTTATCCATTTAAATCATGACATTCTTAGATACAGTGTTTACCAGGACTAATTTAGGGTTTCCACCTTTGCAGGCAGTAAAATGTAGTTCGGCCCTACTAAGTGAGAAATTTAATTTGATGAACACTTAAATCTAGAATAACTCTACTCTTAAAATTGAGGGTAAAACTTTTCTCTGGAAAGAATGGGTGCAAAAGGATGCAATTACACTTGCTCCATTGTTGCTTAATTATAACTTTAAAAGTTCTCGGCAAGTACAGCCCTTTAAACCATCAATTCAGTTAAAATGTGTTTTGAAAATTTAATATGGGGCCAATGTTTTAGCACCTTCTAAAGCAGCGGTTCTCAACCTGGGGGTCACGACCCCTTTGGGGGTCGAACGGCCATTTCACAGGGGTCGCCAAAGCCCTCTCTCGTCCCCACCCCACGTCTTCACTCACCCTCACCCTCTGCCTCTGTTGGATCGCCGGTCGCTTATCCCGCCCACTCCCAATCTGTTGCTGCCTCCTGAGTCCCAGCTGATGGCTAGAGGGAAACAAACCGCTTAAATTCTTGCCGCGGGGCTTCAAAGGGCCGCCCTACACCTGATCAGTGTTAAAAGAAAACAAATGAGAAGACCGGTGCCTGCAAAAATAGAAAAAAACAGCCCCTTTCAGCTTCAGCATAGGTTAATTACCATAAATTGATTTGCTCAGCCTCCGGACTCTCAGCTGTTTTGCGGAGGGCTCTGTTGCTAGCTGCAAAGAGAGGAGCAGATTCCCCCCTCCCAGCTATGCTGAAAAACCAAACTGAAAGTAAAGCAGGGTCTTTGCTGCAACGTGACAAAATGGGGCAGAGAGAGATTTCTTTTTCTTTTTCCTCACCAAAAAAAGGTAGGTGCAAAACTGCAAACAATGGGAAATTTAGGGCAAAAGAGGTTCAAGATTTTAAAACACAAAAGGAAAAAAGCTCTATTTAACTAGGGAATTGTAATAATTGAGATACTATTAATTGTATATTGTGCTGAAAGCAAAAATGGTTAAGTTGTGGTTTGGAGGAATATATGGGGGAAATTATTTGGTTTATTATTATTGGTAAATATAATTAATTGATTTGTAAGAAATTGGATTGCATGGAAATAATTGGAATATTCATGTTCATATTGATTGATATACAAAAAAGATAGTTATATAACTAATTGATTTATATTAAAATGTTGAATTTGTATTAAACAACTGTATTACATAATTAACCAATGTGAGGATGGATATAAAAATAGATGACAATGGGAAGGGATATAATATAGAATAGAAGGGAAAAATTGAATTTGATTAAGATTAGAGATGAGGATGAAGGGTAATATTGGTTTTTTACAAAAATAGATGAGGAATAAATATGGCAAAAAGGAAATATAGAAATTGTAAATTTAATTGAAATGACTAAACACTGTTTAAATTTGTGAACCGGCCAAATACTCTGTTCAAAGACAATACATTGTATGTTTGTATGTGTGTTTCTAATTATTGTTATTTATTCATATTTGTTCTCTTTTATTCTTTAAAGTTTAACAATTCATTCTTTATCTTAATATCTTTATATTTGTTTGGAGTTGGTTTTCTTCCCTTTCATCTTTTTTATTGTACAGCAATCTTTCTCCTCAAACCTACCACCTCTCTCTTTTCTTTCCTTCTTACTTTCTCTTCCTCCCCCTCTTCTTCTCTTCCCTACTTCCTCTTCCTTTCTCCTTCTCCTCCTCTCTTCCTCCCTCTCTTACCCTCACTCCTACTCTAATTTCCCTTCCCTTCCTTCATCCCTCTCTATTGCTGTATCCTTTTATGCATATGGACTACTCAGAGGGCTGAAAAAGTTATTTTTGACTGGTCCTCGCACTTTTGACCAGTCCTTGAACTTACGACTGTCCTCACATTTTACATTTTTGCCCTATCTTGTCACCATGGTGAAGAGAAGCAGTTGTGAAATAAGTGACACGGTTGTTAAGAATGCTACAATGGGCATGATGACCAGTCATAAGTGCGAAGACCGGTCAAAAGTGCAAGGACCTGTCAGAAATCACTTTTTTCAGCCCTCTGGGTAGTCCTTTTGTGCACATGGACTACTCAGAGGGCTGAAAAAGTTATTTTTGACTGGTCCTTGCACTTTTGACCAGTCCTCAAATTTACGAATGTCCTCACATTTTACGTTTTTTGCCCTATCTTATCACCATGGTGAAGAGAAGCAGTTGTGAAATGAGTGACATGGTTGTTAGGAATGCTGCACAGGCATAAATGTGAGGATGGTCAAAAGTGCGAGGATCTGTCAGAAATGACTGTTTTCAGCCCTCTGAGTAGTCCCTATACACATAGCCATGGCCACCTGTCACATGACCAGCTAGCCACGCCCACCCAGTCACATGACCTCCAAGCCATGCCTACAAAATAAGCCACACCTACAGAACCGATAGTAAAAATTTTTAGAACCCACCCCTGGTTGGGGGTCACCACAACATGAGGAACTGTATTAATGGGTCGCGGCATTAGGAAGGTTGAGAACCACTGTTCTAAAGTATCTGATTATTAATGCAAAACACTTCAATTTTAGAATCTAAACCTATTTGCACATTTTGTGAAAAGTTGAAGTGTTCAAAACATCAAAAACAAATATACAAGAATCTTGGAATCAAGAACTGGAATTTCCAGTCCTTCCAAACCAACAGACTCAAATCTTGAAGAATATTAAGTTTAGATCCTGTGATTTAAAGTTGAAATTAATCTTCCAAAAGATTGTTTTTCATATTTATAGGATACCATCTAGAAAATTTTTGGAAAGGATGGGTTGATAATTATTTGTGTTGGCATTGGAAGAAAATTGAGGGAACTTCAACTCATATTGTCAATGTTCCTTTTGGAGCAATGTTATATCATATGCTAACAGACGTATCGGGAAAACTTTGGTTTTGAAACACATGTGTATTGTATTAAATTATATATCAGCTACTTGGAAATTACCATGATCAGAATAAATATATTTTTATACCCTAGGAATACCACAAATTATTTGAGAAAATTGCATATTCTGTCAATTGGAAAAATCAACATTCTCTTTCCCTTTGGAAAAAAAATATTGGACAGTTTGGGGTATATTGAAAGCTTATTTTTCTGAGGTGAAGGAGCTGGAAGCTGCTTCTGCTTTGCTGTGCCTGCCCTTCTCTGTGAGAAATAGCAGGCCCTCCCTTTAGTAGCATTTCCTAAATGGCTCAGAACTGAGTTACTCAGAAAAGCATTTGAGTTTTGATCCCTTTTATTCATGTATTTATTGGTTTTATTTTTTAAACTTTTGTGGCGCTTATTATATTTTGTTCTGTGTGCTTTGTTTCTAATTACTAATATTTTTGTGTGTGCATTTTTGTGTACTGGATGGCCTTATGAGCCCCCAGGAGTTGTTTGATTGCAGTGGATAAATGCTTTCATTTGAAGCAGGCTGTTTCTCCAGGGAAAACGGTCTGTGTGCTTACAGTTCCAACCCAGCAGCTTTCTTCACATGGCCCATTTCACTGATTTGATCCATGCCTCACAAAGCGTTTACACCACTCCCATTGGCTGCATTATATAACCCTACTCTGATTTTAAATTTTATTTATTTACTCTAATGCTGCCTTTATTATGTTTACAAACAACTCCTTCCTCCTCTGTTTCTCACCACAACCTTCTGTTGGGCTGAAGGAGAGGGACTGGCCCAAAGTCCCCCAGCTGGCTTTCACGCCTAAGGCAGAACTAGAACTCCGTCTCCCACTTTCTATCCTGGTGCCGTTCTCTGGCTGTTGACATTTTGTAGGCCAACCCAGGCGGTCCTTCTTCCACACATCACTAGACTGCCTCTGTCTCCGCAGGAAGAGATCCAGGCCCTCAAGGAGGAAGGGAACCTGCCGTTGCTCCTGGAGACCCTGGATAAGCTCGAGAAAGAAGCAAAGGACAAGGAAGGCCCTGCCTGGTGAGGCTTCTTTGCATGCAGCTGCATTCTCGGGATTCAGCCCAACGACTCTGCGGCCTGCTGTTTCTCTTCATGGCCCCTTCTTGCTGCCCTCTGTTTCTGAGCTTTGGAGCAGTTGGTATTAGGCCTCTGAAGGCAGCAAAGTTGTGTATTAACGGCAGAGGTTAATACACAAAATGCTGGGTGGGAGCTTTTATGGTGTCCTCCTGCCAGGAGAGCTGATGCCTCCAGGTCACTCCTGATGTGCGCCTTCTCTCTGAATCCAGGCGCCCGAGTGGCATCCCCGAGGAAGATGTCCGTGGGGTGGTCCTGCCCTACCTTCTGAAGCAGCGCAAATTCCTCCAAAAATTCCTGAAGGAAAAGCAGGAGAGCAACTCGCAGCTGGCTGCCGCTGTGGTGGCCGGTCGGCAGAGGATTGTAGAGCTGCAGGACCAGATCTGCCGGCAGAAGGAAGAGTGGCAGGTGGGTGCCGCCTTGACGAGCAGTTGGGACCAGGAAATTCACAGGGATCTTTTTTATAGTGTGGTGACCAAAACTGAATGCAGTACTCTAGATGTGGTCTTACTAGGGCTTTATAGAGTGCTATTAGTACCTCCCTTGATGTTGATCGTATCCCTCTGTTAATGCAATTTAGGATTGTGTTGGCTTTTTTGGCTGCATCTGCACACTGCTGGCTCCTATTTAGCTGGTTGTCCACTAAGACTCCAAGATCCCTCTCACAGTCACTGCTCTTAAGCCTGGTTTCACCTAGTCTATATGTGCACTTTTGGTTTTTCTTGCCTAAATATAGGACTTTACTTTTCTCTACATTGAATTTCGTTTTATTAGATAGGGCCCAGGGTTCAAGTCTGTCAGGATCCATCTGGGTCTTGAGCCCATCTTCTTGGGTGTTGGCTCTTTCTACCAGTTTAGTATCATCCGCAAATTTGGTAAGTTCCCCATCTATTCTCTCATCTATGTCATTTATGAAGATATTGAAGAGTCCTGGGCCTAAGACGGAACCTTGTGGTACCCCACTGCTTACTTCCCTCCATGTAAACGTAGTACCATTAAGGACTACTCGTTGAGTACGGTTTGTCAGCCAGTTACAAATCCATCTGATGGTGAAGCTACCAAGAAGTAGGTTGTGGTCTGCTTTGTTGAATGCCTTGCTGGAGTCTAAGTCTATTAGATCCACAGTGTTTCTGAGGTATATATGAGGGAGACTGTTTCTTCTTACTTAAAGGCTGTTCTGGCAATGGACTTACCTCTTCGTCTCGCCTTGTAGGGAATTGCTATCGAAGGCCGGAAGATGATGGAGACCTTTGATGATCTCTCCTGAGAAGACCTGGCTGCTTTTTGGAGGCGAGAATGTGAGGGAGACCTCAGAGTGAACCTGTGGATTTTCTGCCAGATTTCCAGAGCAGCCAATCTGCAGAAGAGGGCTGCTCCCTCTTGGCTTGACTATGGGGTGGGAGGCTGAGGGTGAGGGTGGGGTGCATGTGACTATGTACTTATTTTTATTAAAATATTACAGCTCATGCTTTGTATTACTTTCACTCAGAATATTAATTCTGCAAGCTCTCTTGTTTGAAATCCATGGACTTGTACAAATACAGCCGTAGAACAGCCAAAGAATGCAGTCAGATAACAAGTGATTGTTTCGGGTATACATTTGGAGATTGCATCTAGATTCATGCTTGCTGAGGAATTCTGGGAGTTGCAGTCCGGACCTCTTAAAGTTGTCAGTTGTTGAAAAAATACTGGACAAGATGGTCTCCAAGCTCCCTTTCATTCTTCAGCATCTTTTCTGATATCTGAAGAGCTTCCTCTCGCCCATCTTTCTCTCAAGGTTCAACCAGCTTTTTCAACACCTTGATGAGCTTTTATTTTTTGGACTCCTGGTCATCTTTCTCGCTTTTTTCAAACTCTTCCCATGTCTCTGAAAACGGAGGCCTGACTTTCACTGACACTTTTTTGGTCTGGGAAGCATGGAAGAGATTTTGCTCGGAGAAGACTTTAGAATTCTTGAGAAGAGAAGAGAATAGAGAATAGAATGTAAAAAATTTAGAATAGAGTAGAGTAGAATTAGAATAGAATTAGAGTAGAATAGAATAGAATAGAATAGAATAGAATAGAATAGAATAGAATAGAATAGAATAGAATAGAATAGAGTTGGAAGGGACCTTGGAGGTCGTCTAGTCCAGCCCCCTGCTCAAGCAGCGGAACCTGTACTATGTCAGATAAGTGGCTGTCTAGTTTCTTCTTAAAAAAAGATGCTTGTCTCTTCTGCAGAGTTCATGCAGCTCTTCAGGGTTATTTATTTTACTATCTGTCAAATGTATGTGCTGTCTGGCTCACATCGGGTGACACCGAGTGGCTTGTTATAATAATGGGAGAGGAACACCCCCAACCCCCCAGACCCAGAGACAAAGCTCCCAAGAGCTTCTGGATCTGCATCTGAAATGCGTCCTGCATTTTGCTTTGATGCGCAGAGCTCTTGGAGCCAGGAAGGGACCCCAACAAGGTCCCTCACGGAAACTGGCGTTCTGCTGCCCTCCAAACATCTGCTTTTGATAAGAAGCCGGTTTGGGAGGGAGGCTGACCCAGCTCAGGACTCCGTAAACAAAGCCTTGAGGTCATGATGAATGTAACAGGAGATGCCAAGGCAGAATCACTGGTTGGGCCACGCTGGGCTTCCTGGGGCCGGTGGGAGATGCCAAAAAAGCCTTCGCTGCCTCCATCTTTGGCTGGGCTTCTACCGGTCGGCGAGCTGTTGAGGTCTCGCTGAGAAAGCGAGTTGGTGCTGCTTCTCCTGAAGGAAGACCTACAGCAGATGGAAGTTCCTCACTAACACAACCACGTGTTGCGTTGCTCACCTCTTTCAGTTTAGTCTGAGACCCCACGTTTAGCAATACGTTATATAACCTGGAGATTTCTCAAGCTCTCCTAGTCCACATTTTGCATCTCCTTCTCCTCCAGTTTCCTCACGAACCAGTATTCTGGTGTCAGATCCCCACATTTGAGAACTACCAAATCAATACTGTTCTTACAATAAGCTGGATTCACACACCTGCTAAGCCCTAAAAAGGTAAACTGCAGTTAATGCAACCAACACGTCTGCACGTAGCTGCTGAATGTTGAACTTGAGCCCCAAAGTCCAGCAGCCACAGCTCTATCAAATGCAAAGAATTGTCTCCTTCCTTGGGAAATCTCCATGGCTATAAGTTGCAGCCACCTATATTTTGTTTAAATGTAATGAATAACCAGCAGATGGTAAACCTATCTATACAAGAGGGGAACAGTCTGCCTGTCCTGAAGGCAGAAGCAGCAGCAGTGGTTGGAAACAAGGAGAGAAGCAACCTAGAACTAAGGAGAAACTTTCTGACAGTGAGGACACTCTGGAAGAGCTTCGCTCCAGAAGTTGTGGGTGCTCCATCACTGGTGCCTTTCAAGAAGAAACTGGGCAGCCATTTGTGATGGTAGAGGGTTTCCTGCCTGAGCAGGGGGTTGGACTAGAGGACCACCAAGGTCCCTTCCAACTAACTCTCTTATTCTATATTCTGGGGTCATGCCTGGCCAGTTGAGCCTTCAGCAGCGGACAAACCGTTTAGGGTTCTTTCCGGCTTCTTCAGTTGCGTGTTGGAGTCTCTCCTGTGTTGGCTTGACTATTTGATTACACTTTGTTTAAATCGCTACCTTTTGCTTCCAATAATTCAGAACGGTTTACATGTCGGTTCCCAGGCTGAGAAGGCGGCACCTTCATTAGGACAGCTGAACTTGTACCAAATTGTTGTTTTTGAGTTTTGAGAATCCTCCTTTCATGCTGGGAGGGGAACAGTGGCTGGTCTCAGTGCCACGTCTGTCTCGAGAGACAGAGGCCCAGCCCGGGCATTGTATTAGGCTGGTTTGGCCCCGCTTGCTAGGCTAGGATAAAGCGGGGCCAGGAAATTCATAGTTTTACATCTCGGGGAGTGTTTTGCCTCTTGCAACTTGGCCAGAGCCCTGGGCTGAATGGGAGGCCCTCCAAAGAAGCCCTGTACTTGGAGAACCAGTAACTTCCAGCTGTCAAAGCCCAGCCTGTCATTATTCTTTGTATCTCGGGCACCGCCCAGATTCGAAGCAGAGGAAAACAGGCACACGTGGCATTCAGGGCAGCAGAGCGTCTCGGGCATCAGCTGGGGCTGGGTGTCTGATGCAAAGAAGGCCCACGGAGTTTCCTCTCCCCGGATCTGGAAGCCTTCCCAGGGCTCGAGTTCAGCAGTGCGGCTGCCCCAGACAGGATGCCTGGCGGGGAAAGGACGGAGGAAGCGGGGACTTAAATCACAGGCTTTCCCCACTTTGGCCCAGCTTATCTGCACAGGCAGGGAAAACCATGCGGATGGCTGGTAATTACAGCCCTGGAGCCTTGCGCCTCCTGGCCTCAGTCTTGCCCAGTCTCTTGGCCAAGGACCAGCCCCCCTTTCCCTGGGGACCCCGTCCCATGGAAACCTGTGCCACAGCGAACAAGCGAAGAGCAGGGGCTGCGGGCTGCACTGTCCAGCTGCTGGTAAACTGCAGTTGCTTCCAAGTGTGAGGAAAATAAGTTTTGGAGGCGTGAGAGATGGAAACATGGAAACATGCCAGTTTTAAGAGTTTGGACTCTCAGGGGACTGAGAACTGAGTACCAGCAGTCCTTGACCTTAATGGAGCCCAAAAAGTCTGTTGCTAAGCGAGACATTTCTTAAGTGAAGAATTTTACGACCTTTCTTGCCACAGTTATTAAGTGAATCACTGCAGCTGTTAAGATAGTAAGAGGTTGTTAAGTGAATCTGGCTTTCTCATTGACTTTGCTTGTCAGAAGGTCGCAAAACAGGATCACACGACCCCGGGAGACACTGCGACCATCATAAATATGAGTCAGTTGTCAAGGGGCTGAATTTTGATCACACGACCACGGGGCTGCTGCAACGGTCATAAGTGTGAAAAATGGTCATAAGTCACTTTTTCAGTGCCGTTGTAACTCTGAACAGTCACTAAATGAAAGGTTGTAAGTCAAGGATAGCCTGTACTTCAAGGTTGCCTCAATGATCGCCCATCCCTTCTAGGTTTCTGTCTTGTTAACATGCTCCACATTCTGCCGTCAGAGGAGGGAAATACTGCCTGTCTCTTCGTTTTGGTTCTAGTACAGTTTTTAAATAATATTTTAATCTGCGTGATTTTAAGGTGTTAATGCTTTAATTATTTTTATTTCTTTTATAATAAGCCACCCATAGTCACTTTGTAGTGGCACAAAATTTTAAGGGAGTGTAAGTTCTCAAAATACACTTGAGTCACCAGAATGCCAAAGAGAGAGACTCAAGACGAGGCTTGCAAAAAAACCCCAGATTTTATTTATGGCCAAAAACAAAATACTGGGTGGAACTATATCCAGAACATACAGATACAATGCATGCGAGGAGATAGCCACACCTTGGGGAAGGTATGGCATCCTTTTATACCCTCAGAGACGTCAGCTTAGTACCCAACTCTGGCCTCCTAATTTAGGTTTGTGTATTCCTTGTTGCCCTGCAAGGGGGAATAGAAACTTCCCAATTAGTCATCTTGAGCATTTCTTTGTTTACTCAATTGGCCACTTAGGCCCCCTGGCCCTGGAAAGCAGGAGTTTATCCAGATCAAACATAAATTAGGGCTGAGGTGTGAATTATCCCTTGGAGATACGTACCATGTTCTTAGATGGCACAAGAAAAAACAGGGAGAAGATCGATATGGGTTCAGGTCAAATGGCAGGGACATACGTTTGACAAATACCAGATACATTACAGGCCTAATAACAGAATATGTTTGTTACAGGAGATACAAATATAAAGGCATATATGTATTACAGGAACCTAATGGTTACAGAATCTAGTATACCAGTATATCATATCCTAGTATTATTTATTATATCCTTATTATTTTTTCCCTTCATTCCACACTTTTTATTTAAATAATGGAATGCTTTCCATCGCGGGAATCATGTGACTATTCTTTGGATTAAAGGAATGAGACAAGGGAGAAGAAGGAGACCTCCAAGGGTTAACAATCATCAATTTTGCAAACAAAATTTGTGGAAATAATTTTTCCATACACACCTACTTTTGCTAACAAATAGTGTACAGCAAGTCTATTCTGGGATATTGCTGTTTTCAACAGAGAGTGCTGTTTAACTAAGAAATTTAGAGCATTAACAG
This sequence comes from Arizona elegans, assembly GCA_022577455.1. Lineage (NCBI taxonomy): Eukaryota > Metazoa > Chordata > Lepidosauria > Squamata > Colubridae > Arizona > Arizona elegans. The sequence continues at coordinate 5,832,189 of JAKOOJ010000027.1, forward strand.
TTGTATTAGGTATCATTGCAATCATTGGCTGTAACCTTACAATTCTATTCAGCGTATAAAGGGAGTTTTATACCATCTTCTGCCCAGGTGGCTGGTCCGTATACCTGAACTATTATTTCTGGAGGCCACTCATCTTTCTATGGCCTACATCCACATAAATAGGTATACACCGTTTTTCACCTTGTTGTATTGTCAGTAGAAAAAGGAAGAAAAATAGATTTCACAGTTCCTAATACACATGCTTCATACCATCGGCTAGGCAATTGCACATAGGCAAATTTTCCATTTATCCAACATAAGCCATCTGGAGCATGCCAATTAAGAGTTACCACATCCATCCATAACCCACTCAGTCTAGGAATATTTTCAAATGGGTTACTAGGTTGTGTCAGGTTAATTCCAGACTGAAAAGTAACAATAAGCAAAGAAAACACCCTTACGTGTAAAATGATTTTTCACACTGATCATTGCATTATATTCTCCTCATATTAGTCCTATGCATAAGAAAATTAGTCCCAAATATTGAACCATTGCATTAAATCAATCCATTCTATATCTTCAGGGATCATGATATCACTATCTCCTAGGACTACTGTATTCAAGTCAGGTTGATCTGATTCAATGTCTCAATTCTCCAGTGTAGGATAGATATATACATAGGAATAGAGTTTCTATCCCTTGCACATTTACACAAACACAGTGTCCCATTATTCCCTACAGGTGTGTATAAATTCACAATTACAACAAGAATAACAATAACATTCAGTGATACAGTTACAATCACGGGACCAACACAATCTGGAGAGTGTGAAGTTGCACAGCTGCTGTTGGGATCTTCAGACGGAATAAGAGAGGCCACCATTCAGGCTGGAAAGTCCAAAAAGTTGCTACTCCTGCAACAAGAAAAATCACAAACAAAACCCATTCATATCACAATGACCACACCAGTTTTTGGAAAAGTTTATTCTCAGCAGGTCGTCTTCAGGAATCACTTGCCACTCTTTAAGTTCTTCCACTGGTCCTTTTACACGGGTGTAGTGGCCCACCCTTTCTCTTTAGGTTGGACTGCTGTTTCAGTAGTCAGCAGGACTTGGTAGGACCTGTCCCAGGCTTGGCTAAGTTTGTCCTCACATCAGGTTTTATCAGGACCCAATCACCAGGCTGGAACTTATGAACAGCAAAATCGAGAGGTAGGGTTTGAGCTAGGAGTCCTTTGATTCTGAGGTAAGATAAAGAAGAATAGAGGCCACGTATACAGTTCTTTACAAACATGTCTTTAGTTTTATATTGTGGAAATTCCCCCCATTCTGTCCAAACGTGGTAATCCAAACATCATTTGGCAAGGCAAGGGTAAAGATTTGGTTCACAGCAGAGATGATTTTGCATTCCATGGAACATGACATTCCCACTGCCTCCATTATTAATTGAAGCACTTTTGCAATAAAATGAGTCTCTTGGTTACTGTCTATAGCTTCTACTATCCCATATTTAGGTATGTTCTGTTATGTTAATTTTGGTGACTACTGCTGAGTGGCTCTCAACCCATCCAGTCAAGTGACCCACTATCACCAATAAATATCTAAGTCTCCCCACTTAAATTAGTCTAATGAAATCAACTCAAATGCATTGAAATGGTCTCACACTAAAGTAGCCCTCCCTTCTCTTTCTACTGCTCACATTTTCTTTAACTAGTACGTCTCACCTAACATTAAACATAACTCATCTCTGTAACAATTCCTAAAAAGGCAGCAACTTGTGTTGCTAACAAACAAGCAAGCAAGCAAGCAAACAAACAAACAAATAAACAAACGGATAGGATAGGATAGGATAGAGCATCTTGTCAAAATTGCATTCCGAGCCAAAAACAGTGAAACTGCAAAGGTAGGTATCAGATATCACCCTTTACCCTGCCTTTCTCAAGCTGTTTCAGCAGAGAACCAGCCCGCAGCCCCCCTTTTTCCTGCTTCTCTCCTCCAAGGGAGAGGGGGAAGGAAATACAGGAAGAAAAAATGTTTAAATTACATAGAATTCTCACCTCCTTTCACCTCTCAGCATCCTTTCAACAAAACAACCCTCTGCATTTCTCTCTAACCTCAACACAGGCATTCACAGGTCTCAGGATCACTTCACTTTATCACTCCTTATGAGCTTCGAGACATCTCACACACACACATTCACATTTGTACTGCAATCAGACTTTTTGTATACACCAATTTCACATACAAAAATTTCATTTAATGCTTCCTCCATGCAAACCAAATTATTTCACGGAGCTTTTCACAAGCCAATGCGCTCCATTTTCTTTAACTTTTTGTGTACTGTTGTTAGAGGGTCTCCTGCAGGTTTGGAAATGATTACATACATACACATACACAAACATACCATCAAACATTTCCAGAGCTGTGGAGGTTGTTTTTTGTTTTAATTTTATTTCCTTGGGCAACCTATAGCTTATTCTTAAAGCAGTGGGAAAACTCAGAGAGCAGTTTAAATCATAAATATGATTGTGGGCCCTAACTACTTTCCCACAGCTCCAAGCCGAGATGTTTACTTAATTTGCAGGCTGGCCAGACATATCACAATCAATTCTACAGGCTATTATTATAGATGCATATCCAGGAATTTTGTAACAGAAATCACACCAGATTAATCAAGTCAAATTATATGAGTCTCCCCATTTAGGCAGGTTTTACATTTTTATTACCTGCTAAAACCCAGGTGGGAAGAACAATAAACAATTTCTTCTTTATGCTTAGTTCTTTCAGACTTCTCTGGCTCTTTTGAGAATGGTAAATTATCAAGATCTTTATAACATTGCAATATTTCTTTGCCACCCATAGATCTCTCTTTAGACACTAGATTGTTACTACGTGCCTCTGCCCTGGGGGTGTTCTGTGTGTTCTCATTCTAACTTGGAGCTCTCAGCAATCGCTGGCCCATTTTAAAGATCAAGATGTATAAGAGGTATACACATCATTTGCATATAGCCAGGGCTCTCATGAGCAAGTTTGAACTCCACTTTTCTTTTTACAGACAACTTTTACTGCCACAACATTTTTCATTCATTTTTTTTATACTCTTTTTTTGTTTTGTTTTTTCACAACTTGTTTGTAACCTGTTCCAGTGGGCTAACATAGCCAAATGGAGAACACGGCCCAATTCTTGTTACTAGTTATTTGTTCCAAACAGGCTACCAGCATGGTTGCCCATTTTCCCCAGGGGATTCCTTTCTGTCAGCTCGAAGCCTGACTAGACTCTCTTTCTTCCTGAGGAGATTTCCCACACCTTTCCGTCGGTGCGAAGCCTAACCAAACCTTCTCTTTTTCCCTAAGAGATTTCCCAGACCTCCCCTGCGGGTCCGAAGTTTGGTCAGAGCCCTCTCCTGCACTACAGATTCTTATTCCAACAGTCACACTCCTTTCAAAGCGATCGTCTTTGGCTGATCTCCTCTCGGATAATCAGAAACGCAGATTGGATCTCCGCACATCGCTTCGAGGGCAAACCTCTGAGGAATTTCCCTCGTCTCATTCACACACTCACAAAGCAACACTCCCCTTCCCAAGAGGAAAAAAAAATATATACTCACCCAGAAGAGCTCAGTTCCATAACCCCCCACAGTGCAAGCCTCTTTGTTAGGCATTCAGGACAGGCAGGATCAGAGCCTGCTAGCAAATGACCAGATCAAAGTCACTGGATAAATTTTTCCAGGAGCGCTCTTGACTTCAGTACTGGTCCAAGCTGGTTTCTTCCATCTGCCTTTAATAAAGGCCACCAAGCCTCAAAGCAGCTCAGTTTGTGGGAAGCTGAATGCAGCCACCTTGAAAAAACTTTGCCTTCAAGTCCTTCAAGGTTGTAAGTCAAGGATAGCCTGTACTTCAAGGTTGCCTCAATGATCACCCATCCCTTCTAGGTTTCTGTCTTGTTAACATGCTCCACATTCTGCCGTCGGAGGAGGGAAATACTGCCTGTCTCTTCGTTTTGGTTCTAGTACAGTTTTTAAATAATATTTTAATCTGCGTGATTTTAAGGTGTTAATGCTTTAATTATTTTTATTTCTTTTATAATAAGCCACCCATAGTCACTTTGTAGTGGCACAAAATTTTAAGGGAGTGTAAGGTCTCAAAATACACTTGACTCACCAGAATGCCAAAGAGAGAGACTCAAGACGAGGCTTGCAAAAAAAACAGATTTTATTTATGGCCAAAAACAAAATACTGGGTGGAACTATATCCAGAACATACAGATGCAATGCATGCGAGGAGATAGCCACACCTTGGGGAAGGTATGGCGTCCTTTTATACTCTCAGAGACGTCAGTTTAGTACCCAACTCTGGCCTCCCAATCCAGGCCCATGCATTCCTTGTTGCCCTGCAAGGGGGAATAGAAACTTCCCAATTAGTCATCTTGAGCATTTCTTTGTTTACTCAATTGGCCACTTAGGCCCCCTGGCCCTGGAAAGTAGGAGTCTATCCAGATCAACATAAATTAAGACTGAGGTGTAAATTATGCCTTGGAGATACGTACCATGCTCTTAGATGGCACAAGAAAAAAACAGGGAGAAGATCGATATGGGTTCAGGTCAAATGGCAGGGACATACGTTTGACAAATACCAGATACATTACAGGCCTAATAACAGAATATGTTTGTTACAGGAGATACAAATATAAAGGCATAATATATGTGATACAAATACAAAGGCATATGTGTATTACAAGAACCTAATGGTTACAGAATCTAGTATACCAGTATATCATATCCTAGTATTATTTATTATATCCTTATTATTGTTTCCCTTCAGGAGGAAGGAAGGATGGAAGGAAAGAGAGAGAAAGAAAGAAAAGAAAAGAAAAAGAGAGAGAAAGTAAGTAAGTTTGAATGGCCATTTGAGATGCCATTACAGGAATGATGGGTGCCCGAAGGACCAGGATGGGCAAAATCTTTTGGATAGCACATAATCAATCAATCAATCAATCAATCAATCAATCAAGATGCGTGATAAAATAAAAGCAATTTAAAAGGAAATTTGGTTTGTTTCCTGAGACCAATTCTTTAAAAAAAGATGATACCAAACAACTAAAAGGGCACAGAATTATGTAATTATAGCAATGCCTAAATCCACACAGTAAAACAATAAAATGTTGATAAATAAGGCCATAATCGACATTAGAAAGTTCCCAATTTAGTGCCCTAAAAGTCAGCCTGCCAATCCAGCCTGAGGGAAGTTCGAACCCTTCAACTTTCTTGGGTTTCTGTGGAAATCCCTGCTTGAAAGAAGTGGCCCTTGGAGTCCAGCCTCTGCCCCTGGCAAGGCCGGGTGGCGGGAGAGTGCCAGTCCTTGGAGAGGCAGAGCGCAGGGCAATCTGAGGCAGCCTCTGATCTTTTGGGAGGAAAGCGATGGAGCTGAAGGGGGAACGTGGGCCTTGCAAGACAGATGGGGACGCAAGGAAACTGGACTGCCGCAGATCGTCGGCCAGCTTCCAAGCCCAGGGTACCCACAGGATGCAGTCAAGAATTGAAGCTCCGTCACAGCACATATTTTATGGAGGCTTCGGTCGCACCTGGGCACCTCTTGGGGAGTGCTCTGGTCTGGGGGTCTCCAACCTTGGCAACCTTAAGACTTGGGGACATGCTGGCTGGGGAATTCTGAGAGTTGAGGTCCCCAAGTCTTAAAGTTGCAAGTTTCTCAACTTTGGCAAATGGGAGATGGCTGAATTTCTGGGAGTCAAAGTCCAGACAACTTAAAAGCTGCTAAGATTGGGAAAGGCCTGCACGGAGCAGGGCCTGGACTAGATGACCTCTGAATTCCCCTCCAAATATGCTGCAATGAAAACTACCTGAAATTTACATCTTCCCTTACACCCCACCTTGAAAGGGGCTCCACTCACGGAACCCCCCAAAGTGCTCGGAGCTCCGCCAGACCCCCGAAGCGTCTGCCGAAACGCGCTTGGCGGAGCCTCCCCTGGCCCGGAACCTGGCAGCTTTCCCGCACTGCCCCCGGCAGCCGGCGGCGGAGGCGGTGGTGACGCGCCCCTTCGGCTGCCAAGGCCGGCTCGGGCGAGTATAAAGGGAGCGCCGGGCATCCCAGGGCGAGAGAGCCGCCCGGAGCATCCCAGCCTCGCCATGAACGCCCTTCTACTGGCCGCTCTCTGCGCCCTGGCCGCGCTCGGCTTCGCCCGCACAGGTAAGGGGCGGTGGGCAGCGGAGGGTCTCCCGGTGCCCCGGCCCTGGGAAGAGGAGCTGGGCCCGAGAGAGGGGCTTCTCCAGCGGGAGGGAAGGGTGCTGCGGGGGGTCTGCAGCCTCCAGCCTGCCCTCGCTCTCCGCTCCCCCTCGGGCTCCCTTCCCCAAACCCAGCGAGCCCCCCAGGATGAGGCTGGCAGAGGAAGCCCCTCGCTGAGCCGCCCGGCCGCTCCTCTTTTGCAGAGGCTGCTCACTCCCGGAGTGTCGACGGGCCGCCCAAGTCGGAAGGTGAGTGAAGCGCCTTCTATTGTGTCCCCCCTCCCGGCCCTCTCACCGCCCCCAGCCCAGGAGAGGAGCAGCCTTGAGGCGCCTCTGAGGTTCCTGGCATCTTCACCCTTTGCAGATTTCGTAAGCCCTTCTGGCGCTGCCCCCCTTGAAGCGGCCCTCTCCGCTGGAGCCACGCCAAAGGGGGCTGCAGAGGCGATGGAGACCCCGGTCCCTGCCCTGCAAGTCGGGATGGCGCCCTTTGGCCCTCGCTTGGAATTAAAGTGGCAGAAAAGCGGAGGTTATGTTATGCCCACCTCGCTTGTGCCAACTCTCAGCTCAGGCCTGGGTGCCTTTGCAGGAAGGCTTTGGAAGTGGCCACCTCTTCTTTCTGTTCAAACCACGAGGACTAGAATCATACAATATACTTCCAATCGGAAACAGAGCTTCCCAGTTGCCCTTCCTCGGCCCCTGTCCTAAACACACCCTCCTTTCCTGCAGCTTTTGTCTCCAAGCGTGTGGGGGCTGAAATCGTGAAGCGACAGAAGAGGAACTACAACAGGTACGGGGAAAGTGGGCGCTCACCATGGCTGGTTGACCCATCCCATCCCTGAATTTCCCAGGGGTAGTCAGTCTGCAGCTCCCTAAATTCCCAGACACAAACCCCCCCCCCCCCCCCCTGCAATTGGACTCCATGAACACTTGGCAACTTCAATTCTGGGAGTTCAAGTCCACACTTCTTCAAGTGTCCAAACTTGAGGGACTCTGCTCTTAGGAGGCATATAACAGACCCCGTAAGCAGGGGAAGCAGCTGGGGTGGTGTGTGACCCAAAGGGGCTGCAGAGGAGAGGTCCTCTCCCATCAGTAGGCCCCAAGCCCTCCATGTCCCCCTGGGGACCCACCCACTCGCTTCCTCGCCTCCCTGTCTTCCACCACAGCGTGACCAAGCCTTGTCCCAGCAAAGCCACCCAAGGCCTCCCCCAATCACCCTCTCCCTGTTGCTTCCTTCACAGTGGCTACGATGCTGCTGGGGCTGCCCCCCAAGTGGCCATGAACCCCCTCGAGGCCCAGCGGGAGGTCTGCGAGCTTAGCCCCGCCTGCGACGAGTTGGCCGACCACATCGGTTTCCAAGAAGCTTATCGGCAGTTCTACGGACCCGTCTAGCCCACCAAGCGTTTCTGCAACCCCCAGAGGACCCCTCCTCTTCCTTTCCCCCCAGTCGAAGCTGCTTGTAACTTTGCTTTGTAAGAAATTGGTAGTTTTATGTTCTAGAAAAAAAATAAAGGGAAAAACCCCAGGAAGTGGTGCTGCAGGTTATTTCACTGGATGGAGCAGATGGGCTTTTCTGTGGCGGAGAGGGGGTGTCGCCTAATGGCTCCCCACGAGGGGGGGGTCCTTTCTGCCCCTTACAGCCACCCCAAATGAGGAAAGCATGAGACCTACAAGCCTAAATGCCCCCCCCAAGAAATCTCAAATCCCTCCTTCTTTCAACCACTGTCATTCGTTGTCATCCATTCAGCCAAGTCTGACCTGCAGCCACTCTATGGATCAGCCCTCTCCCTGCCCCTCTGACCCACACCGCCTCCCTCAGACACACCAGGGTCGTCACAGTGCTATCCTTTATAGTGTCCAGCTAGTGGGTACTGGGGGGGGCTTCTCCTTTTCCCACTGGTCACTCCTGGCATGATTGACTTTTCAAGGGAGTTGGCTTGCATGACGTGCCAAAGAAGGACAGCCCCTGTTGAGAGATCTTGGCCTCCAGGGATATTTTGGGTGCCGTTTGGTCTTTCTTGGTGATTTTCGCAGTCCATGGGGTGGGTAAGAGCGCCTCCAGCATCACAATTCCAAGGCATCCACCCTTCTCCTTTTGGCCCTTTTCAGAGTCCAAGTTTCCCAGCCATAAGTAGCAACTGGAAAAATTATAGTGTTAACTGCATTTGGTTGTGAAGCTGATGCCTTTACTCTTCCAGATGTTATTCATGCCGGACATTGCAGTGTTTAACCATGATAGAATGACAGAGTTGGAAAGGACCTTGGAGGTCTTCTAGTCTAACCCCCTGCTCAAACAAGAGACCCTAGACCAGGGATGGCGAACCTTTTCGTCACAGAGTGCCCAAACCGGAGTGCCAGAAACCGAAGACCGGCTGGTGATGGCGCATGCAGGAGCACCAGCCAGCTGGTCTTCGGTTTCTGGTGCGTGCAAAGACCTGAAGACCAGCTGGTGGTCCCTGGTGGAGACAGCTCTGCGTGCCACTTCTGGCACGTGTGTCATAGGTTCACCATCACGGCCCTCGGCCTAGACCATTCTAGACCAATTTCTTCTTAAAAGCCCTCCAATGATGGAGCACTTACAACTTCTGAAGGGAAGTCGTTCAGCTGTTGTCATTGATGGGAAATTCCTTCTTAGTTCTAGATCTCCTTCTGATGAGTTTCCATCGGCTGCTCCTTCCAAGTGCTGTAGGCCGCCTGATCTTAGGACTGCAGTCACCCTGTAGGCAGGGGGTATTTGGGGTCCTCAGGTTCCATCCCCTCTGCCCACAAAAAAAGCTTGGCATCTGGAGGACTTTCCTACCACACCCAGGGGGCTGCTGGAGGTGTCTGGTGGGCACAGAGCTAAGGAACGCAAGGAGTCCCAAGTCATTTAATACAGGTAGTCCTTGGGGGAGGGGTTGGACTAGATGACCTACAAGGTCCCTTCCAACTCTGTTATCCTGTTCTGTTCTGACTTCCAACCAATTGTGGAAGTGATTGTTCAAAGTTACGACGGACCTCTCCTGGGCTACTTAGGACCTGGATTTCAAATTCCAATGCCCCCTCCCCCATGATCATGTGATGACATTTTGGGCATTGGCAACTGGTCCCCATTTATGACCATTTACAGTGTCCTCTGATCCTGTGATGGTAATTTACAACATTTGTTCCTGGAAACTGGCTTTTACTTCTCGCTTCTGGCAAAAAAATGCCTACTGCAGACAATGGATTCACTTAAGGACTGCCACATTCACTTAATGACCATGTCAATTTACTTAATAACTGCTTCAAAAAGTCGTAAAATTAGGTGCTGTCAGGTGGTGACCCGCTTAATGACCAGCATGACTTACAACAAAATTCCAGGCTGAATTACAGTTGTAAATCAAGAACTACTTGTAATGTGCTAAAACTGACACAGAAGAGCCAGTTAGGTGAAGTTATTGTGCAAAAATAGGGATTTTGATGGCTGAGATTCCCCGCTAGCTAAAGGGCGGAAGAATCCACCGGCAAAGCTTCCCTACTACAAGATAATCCCATCTGTAAGGATGCACACTGTAAGACAAAACGCACCTTCCACTGACTCCTCTGAACTTTCCCACCGAGGGGAGAGGGAACTCCTGAACACTGCAGGGGCAGCTCCTTTCTATTGCTGCTCACCTTGACTGCAAACGCTGCAAGTCATCTTTAACTGAGATTAGGCAGCTGACCTTCTATCGTGGCTTCCAAAATGGTTGGAGACTTGCTGTTTTTCTGCTGCAGCAGGAAATTGGGCAGGGAGGACCTTCTATCCAGGGCCGGATTTAGATGAAAAGAGGCCCTAGGCTATTCCACTTATGAGGCCCTTTCACCTCCCATTTTTAAGTTTTTATGTTTGTTTATTAGTCATATGCGTATAATTTCTTTTTATTTTCAGTTCAGTGTTTTAGTGTTCACTGTTTTTAGAATAGTGTAATTTTAATTTTGCTAACAATTTGAATGTAGGCCCTTCTTGATCTTGAGGCCCTAGGCTGAAGCCTAATTAGCCTATAGGAAAATCCAGCCCTGCCTCTATCAGACCACTAATGTTTTTAAACAGGAGGAACTCAGAAATCCAAGATAAGAGAACAGAGCTGGAACGGACCTTGGAGGTCTTCTAATCCAACCCCCTGCTCAATCAGGAGACCCTGTACCATGTCAGACAAATGGTTGCCTAATCTCTTCTTAAAAGAGTGTTGGAGCACCCACGACGTCTGGAGGGAAGGTGTCCAGTTCTCACTGTCAGGAATTTTCTCCTTAGTTCTAAGGTTGCTTCTCTCCTTGATTGGTCTCCATTCATGGTTTCTTCTCCTGCCTTCAGGTGCTTTGGAGAATAGGCTGGAACCCCGCCCCCCACCTCTTCTTTGGGGCAGCTCTGACCTGATGCTGGCTATAGATTTTGCTTTGTATCCCAAGTTCCAGAACTGAGACTTGCTGTTTTTCTAAAAGAAGAGGGAGGGGCAGGGGGAGGAGGACAAAAAAGTCTGGATGGTGGACGTGGCAGTGCCTGGAGACAGCAGAATAGAAGAGAAAGAACTGGAGAAGATAACAAAATACAAAGACCTACAAATAGAAATAGAATGACTGTGGCAAAGGCAAGCAAGGGTAGTACCAATAGTCATAGGCATTTTGGGTGCAATCCCAAAACAACTGGAGCACCACTTGAACAATATCATTGGCATTGACAAATTCACCATTGGTCAATTGCAGAAGGCAGTTTTACTTGGAACAGCTTCTGTCCTGTGATGATATATGTAACACCGTCAAACATCCAGATCTGCCTATCCCAGGTCCTTGGTAAACTTGATAGGTGGACAAAAGTGCCAAACCCAGGCCGAACATCTGTCTGACTTTGCGATGATCAATAATAATAATAATAGAATTGATGATGATGGATGATGAAACAGATGATGCTACTGTTGCTGCTTATAGCAAGCAAGAACAGGCCGGTCTGTATTTCAGAAAAGGAAAACCGAGATTAGGACACCAGGGGAGGTGGGGATCCTTGGAAGAATCTGTGTGAATGTTTATTACTTTGCCCACATGGGAAGCCCCCTCCCCACAGTTCTTTGGCCTCATCTCTCTCATCCAGGTGGCTGTAGTGGCGGAGGAAGAGGGTTTTCTGGGTCCATCTGGGCTTCTTCGGCAGTCCTGGCAAAAGTGGTGCATGGAAACCACGGACGCCTGGAGTGGCATGGGATCAGCCATACAGTGAACACAACAACGATGCCAGAAAACATAGAAAGACCTGCAACAATGAATCTGGCCACCATAGTCTTTTTGCTCACGTATCTCTTATGCTCTGGGGAAAAAAGCAGAAGGTGTATTAATCATTCTTGCACGAACAGGATAATTGTGGGAAAACTTTCATTTTTTTATTCAAATGATTTCCTAGAGTACAACTCTATTGTGGCTTGCCACAATAATATAACCACAAACCTCAAAAACAAGAAAGTCTGCAGAGAAGAGCAACAAAGATGATTAAGCTAAACTATATGATGCAAGATTGAGGGAACTGGGTATTTGAGGGTATTTGACCGATTCTCCAAAGCCCCTGAAGGCAGGACAAGAAGCAACAGATGGAAACTCATCAAAGAGAGAAGCAACCTGGAATTAAGGAGAAACTTCCTCACAGTGAGGACAATTAACCAGTGGAACAGCTTGCCTCCAGAAGTTGTGGGGGCTCCAACACTGGAAGTTTTCAAGTTTTTCAAGTGGACAGCCACTTGTCTGGAATGCTTGAGTAGGGGGTTGGATTGGAGACTTCCAAGGTCCCTTCCAATGCTATTTTTCTATGTTCTATGTTTTAGAAGTCTTTGGGATGCCCCATTAGATCCAGCCATTCACAGGATCCCACCCCCTTCCCCCAAGACCCGGTGAAGGGCCAAATCTTGATGGAGATTCCAGAAAGCCAAAAGAGAGGGGGTCCTGCTTGGGCAGAGGGTGAGGCGGCCACAGAAAAGGCACGCTTCCAGGGCCCCACTATATGGTGGCATTTCAGGGAGGGCACCTGGAGTGGGCCTCCTCCGTCAGCTCTGGTGGGGTGAGCAGATGTGATCTGAGGGAGGGAAACTCCTGCCCATATCTTCTGGAGGAGGCTGCAAGGCCCCTGATGGACAGGAAGCAGGCCTGAACTGTTAGATCGGCGCAGGGAAAGGAAGACGTGACCAGCTCGTTACATTAGTAACTTTATTTGGAATAGGAAACAGTAGCAAGACTGGCTGTGCGCTGCCGGGGCTCTCCTTATATTCGCTCCGGCAGACGCACCGCCCCCTGACAGGGATTCAAATCTTCCCGCCCGGTGGCTAGCAGCCAATCCGGGCGGATGTCCTTATAAGGACATAACACTCCTCCCCCCTAGTCCAAAGAAAAAAAAAATAGTTCAGCGTTCGTCAATGAACGTGACGTAGTCCCGCAGGTACGTAGGACGCCTAGGCACCCTACTTGACCTGCGCAGTCTCATTTCCTCCGCGTCCCCGCCCTGGACGGACGGGGTTCCTGTGGCTCCTGGCTCCTTCCCCGGAACCGGGCTCGGTTCGGCTGGCGAGTGTGCGGGGTCACCCTCAGCGCCTCCGGCCGGACCGCAGACCTTGGATGGCTGGTTCTGGTCGTCTTCCTCCTGGCCTGTGGATCTTTCGCCTCGGCGGTGCTGTTCGGTCTCGACCCGGGAAGAGCGTCTGAGTCTCGGTAAGACCCCGGCTGTCACTTGCTCTTCCTGGGTCTCTCGGTGGCTGCGGTTCTGCTGCGGCCCGGTTCGTTGTGGTCCGGAGGGTGGTTCGGGCCGGTGCCCTTGGGTCCGGTCTGCTCGCTGTGGGTGGTGTTGATTCGGGTAGCGGTGTCCGACCTTGCAGGGGTGGCGCAGGTCTCCTTTGCCGGGCTGGCGCTGGCCTTCCCCGTCGGGTTGGTGGTGGTCGACCTGGTCGGGGTGTCGTTGTGGGGCTTCCTCCTCGGGCTGGTGGAGGTCTCCCCTGCCGGGGTGGCGCAGGCCTCCCTGGCCGGGTTGTTGTCGGCTTTCCCTTCCCCCTAGTCCCTGGTCTACCGCCAGTTGGTGGTTGGGGTCGTCTGGGTTGGGTTGTTGTTGCCGGGTTGTTTCTTGCGTTGGGCGGGGGTCCCCCTCGCCGGGGAGTCGTGTGCCACCCTCGCCCATGTGCTGTGGTGTGCCCATCTGCGACGGTCCCCGGTCTACTCGCCTTGCGTTGAGGTCTCCCTGGTAGGGCTGCCGTGGGTTGCCGTCACTGGTGGGGTGTGGTGCTCCCCTTCTGGGCAGGTCCCGGTCTACCTGCGGGCTGGGTCGGGGGTCCCTGGGCCTGCTGTGCTGGGTGCCCACCTGGTCGGGTTGGTGTTGCCATCCCCCGTGTGGTTGGCCCCGGTCTACCTCGCTGCACTGCCGACGTGACAGTGCCTGGTAGTGTGCTGGGCCGACCTCGTCGGGATGGCGTTGCTCTGCCTCGCAGGGGTGTGGTAGGCCTACCTCGTCTGGGTGTTGTAGGCCCACCTCGCCGGGGTGTTGCAGGCCTACCTCGTCTGGGTGTTGTAGGCCTACCTCGTCAGGCTGGCTTTCGTGTGCTCCCCCCCACCTTTTCCGGAGTTGGTCGATGTGACGTCTCACGACCTGTCCATCTTCCAACTCGACTGTGTAGGATTTGGGGCCGGTTGTGCTGGCAATCTTCCCCTTCAGCCACTTAGGAGAGCCGTTGAAATTCAGCGCGAAAACTGAATCTCCTTTGCTGAAGGCGCGAAGCGGGCGGCTGGCGGTTGCGGTCACTTCCGGGCTGTATTGGGGGTGTAGCCGGTCCAAGGGTGACCTCAACCTTCTGCCCATCAGGAGTTCGGCCGGGCTCTTGTGGGTGGTGGCATGCGGCGTGATGTGCTGGGTGAGGAGGAAGTTGTCGATGCGTTCTTGCCAGTCTCCCGGGCCCATCTTGGTGAGGGCTTCCTTTGTGAGCCGGACCATCCGTTCCGCTTGTCCGTTTCCGGCCGGCCTGTACGGAGCGGAGAGGGCATGGCGGATGCCCAGTCCTGCCAGGAAGGACTCCATGGCCAGGGATGTGAGCTGGGGGCCGTTGTCCGAGACCAGCACGTCCGGTAGTCCGTGTGTGGCAAACAGGCGGCGCAGGGCTCGGATCGTCGCTTCCGTTGTGGTAGATGCCATGGGTATCACCTCGAGCCACTTGGAGAAGGCATCTACCACGATGAGGAGGTGCCGCCCTTGCATCGGGCCCGCGAAGTCGATGTGGACCCTCGACCATGGGTTGCTGGGGGTCTCCCAGTTCGTGACTTCGGCTTGTGGTGGTGCTGGGCGGACTTCTTGGCACGGGTCACATCTGGAGACCCATTGTTCAATGTCTCTGTCCAGTGAGGGCCACCAGACGTAGCTCCGTGCCAGGGCCTTCATGCGGACGATGCCTGGGTGCCCGTTGTGCAGAGTCTCTAGCGTCCGCCGTTGCAGAGTGCTTGGGATCAGCACCCTGTCTCCCCATAGCAGACAGCCCTTTATGGTGGACAGCTCCGTCTGTTTCCTGGTGAACGGGCTGAACCTCTCTTCCGTCTGTTTCGCTGGCCACCCCCTGAGGATCCAGGACCTTACTTGGCGGAGGGTGGGGTCCCTCTGGGTGTGCGCGGCCACATCTGCGGAGGAGACTGGACAGCTGGCGTCATCATCTATGTGGAATAGATGGAGCGTGGGGGCTGGGTCTTCCACCGGGTTCTTCGATGGGCATCTGCTGAGTGCGTCGGCGTTTCCTATGGCTGTGCCTGGCTGGTGCACGAGCCTATAAGAGTAGCCAGCTAGGAAGATGGCCCATCTCGTCATCCGCAGGGACATGAAGGTCGGGGTGGGTTGGTCGCCTGCGAGGAGTCCCAGGAGTGGCTTGTGATCCGTGACTATGGTGAAGCGCCTTCCATAGAGGTATTCGTGGAAGCGCTTCACTCCTGCCACGATGGCCAGGGCTTCTTTGTCCAGCTGACTGTAGTTCCGCTCTGCGCCGGACATGGTTTTCGAGAAGTAGGCGATGGGGGCCTCCGTGCCGTTGGGCAGCTCGTGGCTGAGGACTGCCCCCACCCCGTATGGTGACGCGTCGCAGGTCAGCTTGATGGGGAGCGTCTCGCTGTATTGAATGAGGACGCTTTTGGACGTCAGTAGTCCCTTGATGGCCCGGAACGCTGCTTCCTCTTCCTGGCCCCACTTCCAGGAAGCCGATTTCCCCAGCAGGCGGTGGAGTGGCTCAGCAACTGTGGCTTTCTGTTTTAAGAAAATGGCGTAGAAGTTGAGCAACCCAAGGAAAGCCTGAAGCTCCGTTTTGTTTTTTGGGCTTGGAGCTTCATGGATTGCTTCCACTTTTGATTTGGTGGGGTGGATGCCTGTGCCATCAATGAGGTAGCCCAGGAACTCGACTTCCTGTACTCCTATGATGCACTTGTCCCGCCTGACCCTCAAACCCTTGGCCTTGAATCGCTGCAGGACAAGCCTGAGCCTTTCAAGGAGTTGAGCTCTTGAGTCACCGGAGACGAGCACATCGTCGAAGTAAGGCACCACCCCTGGAACGCCTTGGAGGAGGCGTTCCATCATGGATTGGAAGATGCCGGGGGCAGCGCTGACTCCAAATTGGAGCCGGTTGCATTTGAATGCCCCCCTGTGCGTGACAATTGTTTGAGCCTCCGCCGTTTTTTCATCCACTGGCAGCTGCTGGTAAGCCTGGGCCAGGTCCAGTTTCGCAAAAATTGATCCCGATCCCAGGGAATGCAGCAGATGTTGCACCACTGGGACTGGGTATGCGCTCTGTGCCAACGCTTTGTTGATGGTGCAACGGTAGTCGGCGCAGATGCGCACAGACCCATCATGCTTCAGTGGGGTCACAATGGGGGTCTCCCATGAGGCATGATCGATCGGTTCCAGGACGCCCTGGGCGATCAGCTTATCCAGCTGCTCATCTACTTTGGGCCGCAGGGCAAACGGAACTCGGCGGGGCTTGAGCCTAATTGGGGTGATTCCCTTGTCCAGATTGAAGGAGATTGGCCTCCCCACAAATTTCCCCAGCTTACCATCGAAGACTTCCTTGAACTCTTCGATGAGGTAGTCGAGTTCGTCCCTGCCAATTTGGTTGATGCCCTCGATTGAGAGCCCCAGCGGCTTGAACCACTCCACTCCTAGCAGGTTCGGTCGGCTGTCCCGTACGACGGTGATGGGGAGCTTGCCTTCGAACTGCTTGTAGGTGACCCGGATGTTGGCTCTTCCTAGCACTCCGATGGGGTTTCCCCCGAAGTCGACGAGCTTGGAGTGTAGTGGCTTCAGCTCTCGCTTGGTGATGCTGGGTTGCAGGCGCTTCAACTGCTGCCAGTCCATGATGGAGTAGACCGAGCCGGAGTCTACCTCCATTTTGCAGGGTGCTCCTTCCACGTGGATGGTCACATGGAACTTGGTGGCACTGTCTGACGTCGTGTGAGCGATGGTCGTCTGGTGGACTGCTCCGCTCCGGGGAAATTCGTCGTCTCTGCGTCTGGAAGGGCCAGAGGACCGTTTGGATGACCTCTGGTAATCCTTCCGATTCTCGCGGGGACGGTGGCTGGAGGGCTCTGGGGCTGGTTCCTCAGCTCTGCAAGCTTCGGCGATGTGACCCCTTCTGTTGCAGCGTCGGCAGGTCGCATCTCTCCACTTGCAGGTTGCTCTGGCATGGTCCCCTCTGCAGCTGGCGCAGCGCTCCCCTTTGTAGTTCCGTTGGGCGGTTTCCCGCCTTGGGGGTCTGGATACCTTGTGGACGGTGGACTCTCCCTCCGACTCGGATCCAGCCGTGGAATCCTCTGTTGAAGATTGCTCTGTGGAGCGAATCTTGTGGATTCCCTTGGCTCTGCTTACTGCGGCAGCTGCTTTCTCCGAGATTTCGGATGCGGTGGCTTCCTCCACCACATCCTTGAGCACGAGCTTCTTCCTGCTCAGGAATTTCTTTTGCAGGCCTCTGTCCCTCATGCCGAAGACCACGCGGTCAGCGATGGCGTTGTCCACGTGGTCGAACTCACAGCTGGCTGCGATCTGGCGTAGGGCGGCCACGAATTCCTTGATCGTCTCACCCTCCTTCTGGTCCCGTTGGTGGAAGGTGAAACGTTCGCCACCGGTGTTCCTGTTGGGGCATAGTGGTCCTCCAGGATCTGCAGCAGGTCTGTCCATGGCACTTCTTCGATGTCTCGTGGTGCTACGAGATCGATTGCCATGTCGAGGACCTCGGAGCCGCAGTTGGCCAGGAAGATGCCCTTCTTCCGGTCATCATCGGCATCCCTGATGTTGTTGCCTCTCAGGTATTGCCGGAATTTCACTACGTAGGATTTCCACTTGTCCTTCCCTGGGCGGAAAGGAGCAAGGGCTGGCAAAGTGACTTCAGCGGATGCCATGCCTTTGGAAATGCCTACTGTAGTTCCCGGTGCCGGAGTCTTGTCTTGTTGGCTTGGTGCCGTGAGGTTCGTTTCTTCTCTCAGTCCTTCGTCGCCAGTGTTAGATCGGCGCAGGGAAAGGAAGACGTGACCAGCTCGTTACATTAGTAACTTTATTTGGAATAGGAAACAGTAGCAAGACTGGCTGTGCGCTGCCGGGGCTCTCCTTATATTCGCTCCGGCAGACGCACCGCCCCCTGACAGGGATTCAAATCTTCCCGCCCGGTGGCTAGCAGCCAATCCGGGCGGATGTCCTTATAAGGACATAACATGAACCATCCCCTGTTATTCTGCAGGCATTTATGAAGATGGTAGGTTGCTGTTGCTTTCAGGGTGGGGGTGGGGGTGGAGTGGAGGAGCAAAGAAGCTGGGAAGAAGTATCTCCTACCTCAGTTTTTTTCCTTGTGCCATCACTCTGCTGAACACTTACTCATTCTCCAAGTATACCCATGTAGTATGGCTGTATTATTATTATTATTATTATTATTATTATTATTATTATTATTATTATTATTATTATTTATTGGTTAATCTTTAGTGAGATTCACAGCCTTTGAGGCTGGTTAATAGCTCAGCAGCTCGAGTCCTAACCAAGGACCTAGGAACTGTTAAGTATCGTCGGAGGATGTAAGCTGTTCCGAGTAAGGTGGTTTTTTGTAGAGTCAAAATGTTCAAGTCCGGCAAATTTAGAATTTCTAAATAGCGGGGTAGCCCTTTGGGTATTGCTATTACGGATTATTATTATTATTATTATTATTATTATTATTATTATTATTATTATTCTCTTTTATTCATTAAAAATGAAACTCAGTCAACTGGACATTTAAAAATGTGTCACAAATACCATTGACTGGTGCTAATGGTTGATACGGGTTGCTGCCAGCATCTTAGGGATCAACCAAGTACCTTCTTAAAATGTATGATGTTCCAAGTAGCATAGTTCCACTGGTGTTATTGCAGGAAGCTGCAATTTCTTGAAGTGTTTTGTGAAATTCTTGGACATGATACCAAGTGCCCCGATGACAATGGGTATCACTATGACATGTTTCATCCATAGCCGTGTAGTTTCGATGGCCAGGTCGTGATATTTCATTTATTTCATTTATTGATTTGTTTTATTTAATTTAATTTGTATACCGCCCTACTTCTGAAGGACTCAGGGCGGTGAACAGGCACAGGATAAAACACATAGAATACAAAAATTTAAGAGCAGAAGTAAAATCGAATTAAATCAATTTAGCCCAAGACAAATTTAAAATCCCAGGTTAAGAACAAATTAAAATTTACATTAAAATTTACATTAAAAAGAGAATGGGAGAGGTTAGGCCAGACCAGCCTGGTGAAATAAAAAGGTCTTGAGAGCGCGGCGGAAGGTGCGTAGATCCGGGATCCTCCGTATCTCCGGGGGGAGCTCGTTCCAGATAGTAGGTGCCCCCACAGAGAAGGCTCTCCCCCTGGGGGCCGCCAGTCGACATTGTTTGGCTGACGGCACCCAGAAGAGTCCCTCTCTGTGAGACCGTACCGGCCGGTGGGAGGCCGTTTGCGGCAGCAGGCGGTCCCGTAAATAACCAGGCCCTAAGCCATGGAGCGCTCTAAAGGTGGTAACCAAAACCACCTTTCATGATTTTTTCCAGTTCTTTTTCTTCGACTCTGGCGTCTCCTGGTACCGTGATGTCAATAAATTGTATGTTTCGGTTTTCAACAACTCTGATATCTGGCGTGTTGTGTTCCAAGTGACGATCTATCTGTTCCACAAGATCTTCATCTTCTCATTTTCTATAACTTTCCACTTTATGTTCCCATGACTTTTTGGATACAGGTAAGTCGTATTTTTTACATAATGACCAGTGGATTAATTTAGCAACTCGGTCGTGTTTAGCTTTGTAATCAGTTCGTGCGATTTTGCTACAATCACATATTAAATGTGAAACAGTTTTGACTTTGTTGTTGCAAAGTTGGCAGTTTGGATTGTCAGTAGATTTTTGTATCTTCGCTTTCATGGCCTTAATTTATAGTGCTTGTTCTTGAGCAGCCAGTATTAAATCTTCCGTTTCTTTCTTCCTTTTTTTTCTTTTCTTAAGCCATGCCCATGTAAAGTTGTCATCACATTTTCCTTCAATGTTTTTCAAGTGCTGTCCATGCAAAGCTTTGGTTTTCCATCTATTTAATCTGTCATGTTGTTGTTGTTGTTGTTGTTATTATTATTATTATTATTAGTAGTAGTAGTAGTAGTTTTATTCATTAAACATGAAACTCGGTCAACTGATCATTTAAAAATGTGTCACAAATACCATTGACTGGTGCTAATGGTTGATACAGGTTGCTGCCAGCATCCTAGGTATCTTCTTAAAATATATGATGTTCCAAGTAGCGCAGTTTTTATCCTTCTCACCGTAACCTCTCTTATTGGTATTATTATTGTGTTTATTATTATTATTATGATTTTGTTGCTTTGCATGTACACTGAGCACTTCTGCACCTGGAGACACATTTCTTGTGTGTCTAATCACAGTTCTCTCCTCTCCTCTCCCCTCTTTTGTTCTGTTTCTGTTTCTGTTTCTATGGTTCATGAGCAGAGAAGAGATTGCTTTGCTGCTACCAAGGGGGGGGGGTGTCTCCTACCCAGCCCCACAGCTGAGATAGCGGTGGTGGTGGGGTCTAGAACTCTCCTCTCCTTGGCAGACTCCCCTGATTTTCTGCCTGGCGCCCATGGATTCCTCCCGGGATTTAGTGCTGACATTCACCTCGACCCAGACCAGGATGGCAAAGCTTTTATTTATTTATTTTTTAAAACAAATTTTGTTGGTTTTTTTCTTTTCTCCTCTCCCACCTTCACCCACATCTTTCTTTCTTTCTTTCTTTTTTTTGAACAGAGTGTTGGTCGTTTCTTATCTTATACAATTAGTCAAGTTCAAATATATTTTACTGGCAAATCTTTTACAAAGAAGGAAACCCATTGTATCCCCAGCTCCACCTCCCCTTCCAGAAACTGCCCCCTACATCTCTCTGTGGAGAGTCTCAGTCATTCTGAGATGGCTCTCCCAAAGGTCTTCCTACAGGTTGTTCCTGAAGAAGCTTCTTGGATGAGAACTTTTTCAAGGAAAAAATACCAAGGAAATCCAGGTGCCTTTTGGAAAAGCCTCTTTGGGACGGCCTCCTCCATAATTGATGACTTGAGTAGAAGGAAATGTTGCATTGCTACGGGGATGTGATTTGTTGGCCAACTGCAACCGTTGTATTCCACAGTCATTGTGGAGAGCTGCTCCTTCCTCAAACCTCATCCAAGGCTAACCCTTTTCAGGTTTCTCCCTGAAACCTGTCCCCGTAAAGACCTGAAACCAGCCCCCGTAAAGACACCTTAAGAAGATGTACTTACTTGAACATGCTTCTTTGAGCGTCATGGTTTTGGATACCTTGCTAACGGGGTTTTCCACCTTGCAGCTGACCTCCTGGTCAAAGATTTGTCTGCTGGTGTAATTGATGGTAAGCAAATTCTCATGGGTGACCCGAGAGATGATCCCCTCTGCCAGAGACCATTGCACATCCAGCTTATCATTCCATCGCTCCACAGAGCAGTTCAACTGCAATGATTTTGTCTGACCCCTATTGATTGTGCAGTTAATGGACAGGTCCTCACTCTGCAAATGTTCTGAGCAGGAGATAGAAAGAACAAGAGGGGTGAAGGACAGGAAGTGGAAGAACGGAGAGATGAAAGAAAGATTTAAAATGAAGGAAAATCCTCCCACCAAGAGTGACTTAAGGGAGATTTTTCTTAGGGCCTTTGATGCCTTGAAACCCAGAGGAAGGAAGCCATAGCAGCTTTTTCCTCTGCCTTGACCCCACCCTACTGTGCTTCTTGTAGACTGTGGACAAGTCAGCCTGGTCAACCTAAACAAAACAACAGAGTAACAGAGCTGGAAGGGATCTTAGAGGTCTTCTAGTCCAACCCACTGCTCAAGTAGAAGACCCTATACCATTCTGGATAAATGGCTGTCCTTAAAAGCCTCCAGTGATGGGGCACCCAGAACATCTGGAGGGAAGCTCTTCCACTGTGTTAGGTCCCCATGGGTCCCCATTGGGATGCTGCCATTCTGGCAGGGAAGGTGGCGGGTAGGGATGGGGGAGAACCAGGACACCATGTATCATTTGCTCTGCCCTTTTGTCTTTCTCTGCTCTGTTCCTTTGATGTACCTGCTTGGGAATATGGGGGGGGGAGGGAGGAGCCCGGGGCCCTCTGTTTTGTCTCCACTCCGCCTTCTCAACTCAAAGGTCTCACAACTTACACCTTGAGTTTGGCCAGCACCACACCGGACAGTTGGGAGGGGTTGCAAAGTCCAATGTTTATGTGTAGGAAATTCAGATTCTGCCCAGCTTCTCTGCTCTCACCATCTCTCAATAAAAGTTCCTTTTGAAAGGCTCCCGGCTTCAAGACTTCTGCTTTCTTGAAGGGATAGTTGAGGCAAGACCTTACCTACTGATTCTCATTCTTAGGAAATTTCTCCTTGATGAATTTCCATCCCTTGTTTCTTATCCTGCCCTTAGGTGCTTTGGGCCCTAAGTCCAAATAGGTGGATCCCTCTTTTTTGTGGCATCCCCTTAGATGTTGGAAGACTGTCATGTCACCGCCCCCCCCCCCCCCAGTCATTCTTTTCACTAGACTAGCCATGCCCAATTCCTGCAACCATTTTTCAGCCTCCAGATCCCAGACTGGTTTCTCTTCTCTGCACTCGTGTGTCTGCAACACTTACTGTAAACTTTCAGGTCAAAGTGCTCGTTGATTTTTTCTGAAGTTGTTAAAGCAATGTTTGCCGTATATCTGTTCATGTCCTCTTGGCTTAGATGGCTGAGATGCAGATTCCGGCAGTCCTTGGTGGAGCTGACCCGCTCCTTAAATGCCTGCAGGGGGATGAGAAGTTTGCAGGGCTTCTTGGGGGCCACCAGGGCGAGGGTACTGAATTTGCTATTTTTCTCAATCCTGAACCAGGAAATGGTTGCAAATGGTTTTGATTCATTGATCTGGAAAGTGATGGATTTCCCCAGAACGCCATTCAGTTGTATGGGTGAGGTTTCTGTGAGAGCCAAGAGGAGACAAAAGGCTTTAGAAGCAAAAAGCAACTTGGTTTATGTTTTTTTTTTATTGGACACTTCAAAAAAAAAAAAGCACAAACAAATACAAAGGTCAACATGAAAAAAACAGAATAAAAGCAATAGCAATAGCACTTAGACTTATATACTGCTTCACAGTGCTCTAAGTCAGGGGTGGGCAACTGTGGCGCTTTTACAAGCTGTGGACTTCAACTCCCAGAACTGAAGTCCACAGGTTGTAAAAGTGCCACAATTGCCCACCCCTGCTCTAAGTGGTTTATAGAGTCAGCCTCTTGCCCCCAACAATCTGGGTCCTCATTTTATCGGAATGGGACTGTTCGTCTCGTACATTTGGCCGCCCCTCATTCTCCTCCGGCGTGACTCCCTTGGGCGATTCTCCGCTGACTATATTCCTTGGCTGACGTGCCCCCACCGATCCGCTCTGGGCAGTGGCCACGGCCACTCCCTCCCAGGTGCTTCACCGCAGCCCATACACAGAAGGAGGTTTCGTCCTGGGGTTTTCGACACCTGGGACAGTTAGGGCCCAACAAATCAGCTAGAGGGGGAAGGAAGGAAGGAAGGAAGGAAGGAAGGAAGGAAGGAAGGAAATCTAGAAATATGATAATTACTTTTTTCTAAACTCTCATTCTAGACAGTTATAAATATTTTGAACAACACAGGATCTAACCACTTGACACTTTCCCTCAACACAACACACAGTCATCCTTTGTGTCTATCAGATCTTTGATAGCTGCCTTATCTGAAAGGAATTTTTCCTAAACATGAATCTCTCCAAGTTCTCTTTAGGAAGTGCTTCTATCTGTTGCTTTTGGTTAAGAAATTAATTGCAAAAAATAAAAAATAAAAAACCCCAGGAGTGCTTCCCTTTGAATTGGGTGAACGGGCAGGGCTGGGACCGGAGCGCTTTTACAATTTCCTTTTCTTCCTTTCTAAATCTTGAATGGGATGTTTGCCAACATCTCCCCCTTTTTTTGGGGGGGTGGGAATCAATGCCATAAATTATTTGTTGTCATTAATTATCGATTTGGATATCTGGCCTGAAAAGGGTTCTTCCTTCTCCCCAAAAAAAGGCCAGAGGTGGAAGTCCCCCCCCTTCTCCCGCCTTCTCCCTCCCATTTCACCAAGGCTCTTCCTTCCTTCCTTCCTTCCTTCCTTCCTTCCTTCCTTCCTTCCTTCCTTCCTTCCTTCCTTCCTTCCCCCTCTAGCTGATTTGTTGGGCCCTAACTGTCCCAGGTGTCGAAAACCCCAGGACGAAACCTCCTCCTGTGTATGGGCTGCGGAGAAGCGCCTGGGAGGGAGTGGCCGTGGCCGATGTGCCGGGGCGAAAGCCTGGGGTGGGGGGCAGCCGAGGAGAAAAGTTTGTGGCTAATAACACAGAGGCGAAAACCTTGAGGAGAAACAGGGAAGGCAAAGGGTTCGAGCTGAAAAGTCCTAGGCCCCATTTTACCTACCTCAGAAGGATGGAAGGCTGAGCCAAACTTGAGTCTAGTGAGATTTGAACTGCTGAACTGCAGCCAGCAGAAATAGCCTGCAGGTGGGCTGAGAGAGAGTGGCTGGCCCAAAGCCACCCAGCCCCTTTCATATGTAAGGCAGGACTTGAACTCACCCCCTCCTGGTTTCTAATCTGGTTCCTTCACCACTAGACTAAACTGACTCTTGTAAAATTAAGATGTAGGTTCTATGCACATATAACCCCAAATTTTGGGTGTGGTACCAGTTAGGTATTATGTCAAAGAATATTATAGCTTAAGAAGTGTCCAGTTGACTTTTAAGGCAGGACATTCTTGGGAACATAGAAGCATTTTCCAACAATTCATTCATAGAAGGGATGAAGTGCTGTTTTAATAAAAGGCAATATAGTATCCTTCCAACAATTAGCACGTATAAAGATAATTCTGCATACTCTGGGGAGATAAACGGTTTGGTAAAACTGCTTATCCTAGGTTGACATTGGAATCCAACTTTTCAGACTTGTTTCATTCAAGTAGGAACTATTTTCCACAATTGTTGAGCTGTACAGCATTGCCCCCCCAGTATGGAATCCTGCTTGCTCCAGTTCTGAGCCTTGACTGGGAGGGAACGTAGAAGGGCCAAAGTCCCCCCCCCAACCAAAACCATCGCAGAAGTTACCAGCTTGGAAGTAAAAAAGTAGGAGTGTCACCCAGAAAACATTCTGGGGTTGCATGCCAGGAACTTTCCTGCCTGGATTCAAGCAAGGCAAAGACGTGGTCCCTGCCACTGGTGGCTCCCACTGCCCCCTCTTGGCTGAGACCTCACAATCAGGTGACTCAGTCTGCATCGTATGCAAATTACTTACCTGGAGGGTGAAAAGGTTAAGCTTCCCTGCCCCAAATTTGCTCCTGGGAGCTTTAGCTTCTTTCGAAAGTTTGTGCCATCCCTGAAGCAAACCTGGCTGAGGCCATCTTGGAGGCTTCATGGTTGTTACCAGGCAGAAGAGGGGACGGGGGGGGGGGGGATAGACAAAACAGACAGCAAACCAAACTGGGAACCAAGGACATTCCAGCACTTGGTTGGGGAGAGGAGGAATGGAGTAACCAAGCAACTGGCCAGCACCTCTATTGGACAATGTGACTGATGACCTGGGGGGAAAGGGGGAACTTTCACTTTTTTAATTAATTTTTTCACCAGTTGTGCCGATATGATGTATCCAATAAAGCTGTTCTTTGAGGAATCTACCTGCCTTGGAGTTCTGTTTTCAGGGGTGCATTACTTGGAACGCTGACAGTTTGAATGTATTTTCAAGGCGGACCCTCACCCCTTGCTTGTTCAGGAAGGGCTGGCCGGCACTGCCTCCCTCTGGCAATTTCTTTCTTCATCTGGTACAAAACTTCCCAGATTGGATTGGAACGGTTGTCACAAAGGTGCTTTTTCAAAAGGCAACTGGACTTCCTTTACTTTTTCTTGAAGATGTTTCACTTCTTATCCAAGAAACTTCTTCAGTTCTTTTTTTTTTTTTTTTTTTTTTGGCAAAAAGTTTTTTTTATTTTTTTCCAAACATACACATTACATCCTTTCGGAACAGAGCTTTGATCCGGTCATCACTTTGTTCAATTTTTAACAAAATCTTTAACAAAATTTTATCTATACTATTTTGCCATAGTACTTATTTCTAAATATTATATCACATATTCAACTAATACCATCTTAAAAAATTAATACATATTTACTTAATCATAACAATTACCCTTCTATTAATTCTTAATTCTTAGTTCAATTAATAACTCATAATACAACAATTCTTACTCTAAATCCTCACTATTAACAATACAATTCAAACATATTTATATATCATTATACTCATTAAATCTTTATTCCATTATTACTTTATCAAATTTAAATCTTATCTTTTTAATTTTAGAAATATAGCAATTTAACATTTAAACATAGTTCTTAGTTCAAATAATGCTTTTTAACACAATTTCCCAATTATCCTATATCAAACCGTACCATTTATATAACACCAATTAAGTAATTTTTGTTTATAAATCATAATCATATATTGTTTCAGTTTTCTTTTTTTTTTCACTTAGGTGATAAATGCTAAAATTATCACAATTGTTATACATACTTAAACAATATCCCAATTATTATAGCAATCAATTTTCCAATTTAACCTTTTCTTTTATCCTTCCATATCCCAATGTACAAAATACATCTTTATTCCACTGTTAAACCTAGCGTAATCATCTTTATTTTTCTCACTATTAATCTCAGTGTAATCATCTTTATTCACTATTAATCTCAGTGTAATCATCTTTATTTTTCTCACTGTTAATTCCAGTGTAATCATTTTAGTGATTACACCCTATGACTATCATTAAGTGTTGTACCTTATGATTGAATGTATTTTTTCTTTTATACACTGAGAGAGTATGCACCAAAGACAAATTCCTTGTGTGTCCAATCACACTTGGCCAATAAAGAATTCTATTCTACCTATCTATTCTATTCTTAGATTAGGGAAGGGAAAATACATCTCACCCATTTCTGTCACAAATAACAGTCCCACAACAACCCTCCTCCTCTCTCCTCCTCTCACCTGTGACACTCATTAGAAGGGAGAGGCCCACCGTGGGAGAGGAAGGCAGGAACCCCTGACCCTCTGCCCTCCACCAAACCAAACTTTTTATACCAAACCATGGATTGAAGAGCCACGGTGGTGCAGTGGTTAGAATGCAGTACTGCAGGCTACCTCTGCTGACTGCCGGCTGCCAGCACTTTGGCAGTTTGAATCTCAGCAGGCTCCAGGTTGACTCAGCCTTCTGTCCTTCCGAGGTTGGTAAAATGAGGACCCAGATAGTTGGGGGCAAATAGAGAGGGCTGGAAAGCACTATGAAGTGATATATAAGTCTAAGGGCTATTGCTATTGAGAACAGGACGATGAGTCTCCATGGTCATCCTCTCAAGGACCCCTTGACTCTTCCTCAAAGAGTTTGTGGGCCCCAAGGTTGGGACCAGAAGTTGGCATCGTAGTGAGACGAGCGGGGTTTTTGGTGCTCCAGAAACTCCATCGAAAACTCCGCTACTGGACGGTCCAAATTGGACCCCACAGTCTCGTTTTGGCTGTGGCAGTGGAGGGCATGTCCACTGAGGATCCCAGGGATATCGCTAAGTCCCTGGTTGATCCAGGAAAGCCCTTTTTCCAGTAGCGGAGCAGAAGCCATAGGCTGCGGAGGCTGTGACAACTTCAGGAAGACAGAACGGAATGACAGTGAACAGATCAGTGAGAGACTTTCACTTTTTTAATAATACTAAGAACACCCTAATTGAGGAATGAGATGGTGATGGTGAATGAATAAAGACAAGCGGCAATCCTAAGGTGGATTAATTTTATTTATTTATTTATTTATTTATTTATTTATTTATTTATTTATTTATTTATTTTTAAATTTGATTTATAGGCCGCCCTTCTCCAGAGACTCAGGGCAGCTTACAATGCGTTAAGCAATAGCCTTCATCCTTTTGTATATTTATACAAAGTCAACTTATTGCCCCCACAAACTGGGTCCTCAATTTACCTACCTTAGAAAGGATGGAAGGCTGAGTCAACCCTGAGCCTGGTGACATTCGAACTTACAGTAATTGCAGACAGCTGGTGTTAATCACAATGCTATCAGTCTGCTGAGCCACCAGGCCCCATATCCAAGTATGTGCTTTAAAAGACTTGAAATTGCTTAATTGTTTTTACTTTCACTTTGGATAACTGGACTGGATTGAAAGAAGGGGAAAAAAAACAGTATTGGGACGCTTTTGAAAGTTGTTGGCACTAGGACTTCCGGTGGCAACGCGTCGTCGATAGCAGTTCCTTTCGGAGCGCTAGCCCCGCGATCTTGTTAAAGCCGCTAAAACAGCAAAAAACAGCTGTTTAGCGGTTTGAAAGTTTTCCCCTCGGGAAAAGAGGGGAAAGAGAGCAGCCAGGCTTGGATTGAGCTCCCCAAGGGTCCCAGGAACAATTCTGGAGCACGAAGGGTGAGAGCTCCCTAGAAGCCTGACACAAGCTCCAGACCCGGGACGCTTCTGCATTTAGCAGAACAAGACGCCGCGACCATCCCTGCAACATTTTAACACTATTTTGGATACAAAGCAGGCAGAGCAAAGACAGGAGGAACACCAATTGCAAGTATTAAACTTTAACTCCTGTGTATTGAATACTTCCTTCTTGATTGCTGTGGGAAGAAAGTGAAAGGAAATGGCGCCGAGTCTTAATTGGGTGTGGTAGCGAAAGTTAATTTCAAAGTACTCATCTGCGCTGACAGTTTCTGCTGCTAATAAACGAGACTGGTCTCAAAAGAAAGAAGAATTAAATTGGACTGTAGAGAAATTTAAATTTACTGAGGACTGAAATTAATTGGAAATTGAGTTAACTTCTGGGAGTGGTTGCTGTAAAATTTGGAACTGAATTTGGAACTGAAAATTTGAAAATGGCTTCTAAGCAAATAAAGATTGCTGGGGCTGAAATTACTGTGAGCTCCCCTATTCCACCACCCAAACCGCAATCTTTGACAGCTTCAGCAGAACCACAAGTTTTAACCCTGGAAGCCTTGCAGCAAGCCTTAAAGCTGCAAGCCTTCTCTTTAGAAGAAAAAATTACTTCTGTTCTTGATGAAAAAATAAAAGTGGTGACTGATAAAATGGATGAAGTAACTCTAGAAGTGGCAGAAATCAAGGATGAAATTCAAGCTTGAAATAAGGCAATTAGAGAAGATATTATTTTTGCATTTAAAGGTTTGGCAAGTCATATTGAAGGGTTAGATGAAAGACTAGAGGAAGTTAATCAAATGTGAATTTGGAGAATAAAATGGGAGAAATTCAGACTCAGATAGAAAAAGCAGACTTAGAGGTGATGATGATACAATATAGATCGATGGAATTTGCTATAAGAGTAAGAGGCCTGAAAGAAAATACACAAGAGAATTTGAGAGAGTTCTTTGCAGAAGCCTTTGCACAGATAACTCAAGAAAGAAAGGAGGATCTGGATTGGCAAATGGATAAAATTTATCACATTAATTCATGGGTGGACAGGCAGAGAAATTTACTAAGAGATATTGTAATTTACTTTACAACAAGAAGGCTAAGAAATATGATATTGCAGGCTTCCTACAAAAATAAACTTCAAGTGGCAGGACAGGAAGTTCTAACACTAAAAGAAATTCCTCCCAAAATGTTGAGAGCCAGGAAGAACTATGCTTTTGTGGTGGATGAACTCAGAAAACGTCAGATACAGTATAGATGGGAGATTCCAACTGGATTGGTGGTGGATTATTCAGGACAGAGATTCCGTCTTAATACATTATGGAAAGCAAGGGATTTCTACTTTAATGTATTGAAGGCTGGAGGTTCCTCTTCCCCAGAAACCAGAAGAAGAAAGGAAATAGAGGAAACAAGAATGGGAGTGAAAGAAATTACCCAGGCTCAGGCAGAGGCTCAAGGAGGGGCTTTGATTGTTGAAGAAGATTCACTACAATTTATGAGCTCTGCCCAAGATGTGGAGTTATTTGGCAAAGTAGAGGAGCCGAGGGATCAAAGACAGACTTGAGCAGCCAAGAAACGCCAAGAGGAATTAAAGGTGCAGCAAGCTCAGATCAAAGCACAAGAAACCACAAAATCAGAAGCAGTGGGAGGAGCTAGGCCGAAGATCAAAGTGAAAGATGACCTCCAGCTGATGCTTGAAAAGCTTCAAAGTGCCAAAAATGGCAAGTAAATTTCTAACTTGGAATGTCAATGGATTAAATTCACTGCAAAAGAGGAGGAAAACATTTCATTATCTGAAGCAGTACAAAGATGACATTATATGCCTACAAGAGACACACATTAGAATGCAAGATCAAAAATATTTAACAAATGCAAGATTGGGGATACATTTTATAGCATCTGCACCGTAGAAGAAAAATGGTATAGTTATATACCTAAAAAAAGACTTAATTGCTAAATTAATTGAAGCAGATCCACAAGGAAGATATATTGCAATTGAAATCTTAATAGAAGGGAAAAAAGAACATTATTGATTGGACTATATGCACCAAATCAGCAACAAGAAAGTTTTTATAAGACTTTACATGCTAAATTAATACAGTGGAATTATAAAACACATATAATGATGGGAGACTGGAATGGAGTTTTGGATATTAAAAAGGATAAAAAAAGATAAAATATTTTTTTATATTTATTTATTTATACAAATATTTATACAAAAATATTTATACAAAATATTCAAACACATGCTAGATTGCCTAAATCTTTTTTTGATATGATGGAGGATATGGAGCTGAGAGATATTTGGGGTGAGAGGAATAGAGAAGAGAAATATTTTATTTTTTTTCTGACAGACATAGGTCATTTTCCAGGATTGATTTTATATTAATTTCTAATGAATTCATTTCTAGGGTGAAGAAAATGAAGATATGTCCAAGAACATTAACAGATCATAGTCCGGTTTGGATGGAATTAGAATATGAAAAGGCACCCAGGAAGTCCTGGAGGCTGAATGAAAATTTGTTTAGATATGAGGAAAATGTGAAAGAATGTAAACAATTTATGAAAGAATTTTTTGTTATGAATTTGCATAAAGGTACACCTATGGAGATGGTTTGGGATGCAAGTAAGGCATATATGAGAAGTATTTTAATTTATTTGAATAATAAACATAGACGTAAACAGGAAAGGAAACGGAAGGAGTTAGAAGAAGAAATAAAAAATAAAGAGCAAGTATTAATTTTAAACCCAGCTGATAAGGAAATAAAAGAAGCAATTAATTTATTGTGAGGGCAATTTAATATGTTGATGGCAGACCAGGTAGCAACTAATTTGCAATATGCCAAACATAATTCCTTTTGTAATGCGAATAAACCAGGCAGATGGTTGGCATATTTGCTTAGGAAAAAACAAAAGCTACGTACTATAGAGAAAATAGAATATAAGGGTAAAGAGGTGTACCAGCAAAATATGATTAAAAAAGCATTTTCAGAATTTTATACGAAGTTGTATACTAGTGATAAGATTCAAGGTATAGATATAGATAAAATTTGCAGAGGGGGAATATCTCCATAATCTCAGAAGAACAAAGGGAAGGACTGAATCAATTGATAACTGTGGAGGAAATTATTTTAGCAATTAAACAATTGAAGGTGGGAAAAGCCCCCGGGACAGATGGGTTGACAACAGTTTATTATAAAAATTTGCAGGCAGAAATGGTGCAACCACTCAAAGAATTATTTAATAAAATACAAACTGGAGGACAAGTGCCTCCTTCCTGGAGAACAGTATTTATCTCCCTGATTCCAAAGGAAGACCAAGATCATACTTAGCCAAAAATCTATAGGCCTATATCATTGTTAAATACAGATTACAAGATCTTTACTAAAATATTGGCAAATAGGTTGATGCCAGTTATGCAACAAATGATTCACAATGACCAAACCGGTTTTATTAACAGGTGATATATGAAGAGTAATGTAAGACAAATAGTTAATATATTGGAGTATTTGGGAAAAAACAACTAGGTCCCTGCGGTGCTTATATTTTTAGATGTGGAAAAAGCGTTTGATCGATTGAACTGGAATTTTTTATTGAAAATAATTGAAAAGATGCAATTTGGAGAGTACTTTATACAATCTATTAAGGCAATATATCAGCAACAAACAGCACACGTAATAATTAATGGTAGTTTAACGGAAACCTTTAATATAGAAAAGGGAACAAGACAAGGATGTCCTTTATCTCCATTATTGTTTATTTTGACTCTGGAAATTTTGTTGAATAAAATACGTGGTTCAGATAAAATAAGGGGAATGAAAATTAGGAATGAGGATTACAGGGTACGAGCATTCGCAGACGACCTGGTTGTGACTTTGACCCAACCAATAAATTCGGTTATAGGTTTAATGGATATAATTAACCAATATGGACAAGTCTCTGGATTTAAAATTAATGCAGGGAAAAGGAAGATAATAATTAAAAATATGGTTACAAGTCAAAAAGAAGAAATTGAAAGAATAACAGGATTTGAATCAGTTAAGAAGGTTAAATATTTAGGGGTTTATATTACAACATCAAATGCGAAATTATATAAGTATAATTATGAAGTACTGTGGCAAAAAATCCAGAAAGAGATGGAGAGTTGGAAAAAATTGCAATTATCATTGCTGGGAAGGATAGCTGCAGTAAAGATGAATATTTTGCCAAAATTTTTATTTCTTTTCCAAATGATACCAATACTGAAAAAAGATGGAAATTTGAACGAATGGTAGAAGGGTATTACCAATTTTGTGTGGGCAGGAAAGAGACCAAGGATAAAACGGAAAATAATGCAAGATATATGTGAAAGAGGAGGTCTCAAAATGCCTAACTTAAGATTGTATTATGAGGCAGCTGTGCTCTCAGCAATTAGTGATTGGATCAATTTAACAGAAGAGAGAATATTGAATATTGAAGGGTATGATTTGTTATATGGATGGCATGCATATTTATTATATGATAAAAAGGTGGATAAGAATTTTAAAAGTCATATACTAAGAAATGCATTGTTACGTGTGTGGAAAAAGTATCAATATAAATTAAATAACAAATTACCTGTTTGGACAATACCTAGACATATGATAGAAAATATAAGTGTGGAGCAAAAACAAGATGTGACTACTTATAAAGCTTCTTATTTTGGAAAGAGGTATATTGCAATTAAAATCTTTAGAGGTGTTAAAGGAAAAAAGGAAAATTCAAACCTGGTTTCAATATGGGCAATTTTATACTAGGTGGAAAGAAGATCAGAAAATTGGTATTGTGCAAAATGAAGAAAATTTAATAAAACAAATCAGAGATCAAAGTCCAATGCATATTAAAAGGTTGTATAATGCACTGATAGAAATAGATTCAGAAACTGAGTTAGTGAAGGATTGTATGATAAAATGGGCACAAAACTTTGGGGAATCAATATCTATGGATGTATGGGAGAAAATATGGGTTAGAAATGTGAAGTTTACTCAAGCCCAAAATCTAAGAGAAAATTTTTACAAAATGTTTTATAGATGGCACTTAGATCCCCAAAAGTTAGCCTGTGTGTACCCGAATTTACAACCTACATGTTGGAGATGTAAATGTGATGATGCAATGTATTTTCATGTAGGGTGGACATGTAAGAAAATTAAGGCATTTTGGATTAAGATATGGTGGATTATACAAAATATTCTTAAAAGGAAGATAAAATTTACTCCACAGTTGTTTTTACTGGGTATAATTGAAGGATGTACAGTTATAGAGACTAATTTGATTTTGAATTTAATAACGGCAGCCAGATTTTTGGTGGTGCAATACTGGAAGAAGGAAGAAATACCTACTATTGAAGAATGGACATTAAAAGTAGCCAATCTGGCGGAGATGGCTAAAATTTCTGCATATTTGAAGGACCGTTCGAATGAAAGATATGTACTGGAATGGAGAAGATGGATTGACTATATACAAAACAAATACGGGACTAAAAAGTTGCAAATAGCTTATGAATGAAATATTTAGATGATTTTTTTTTCTACTTTGATATCTTAGTACCTATGGCGGAGTTAAAGAGTAAGGGGAAGTTAAGAGTTTATACTTAGTTTGCTTATGTTAGATTACGTTTGTTAAATGCAATTCCCTGTATTTTGCTCTGGGAAGTGGGGGGGGGGGAGGGAGAGGGGAAGGGGTGGGGGAAGGGGGGGAATTTGTTTGTAAAACATTTAAAAACTTTTCAATAAAAAAAGAAAAAGAAAGTTGTTGGCACTAGACTGTTTAATTGTTTGATTGGAACATTTGGAATGGGGTTTCAGCTTATTTTTGACAAGGCAACTTTTTGATTAATTTTTAAAAGAAAGAAAGAATTTTTTTTCTTTTTAAAGAATGGGAGGAGAGTTAGGGGAGTGAGCAGCACTGCCACCTACTTAAGTAGCAGAAGAAAGAAATATTGTAGCCAAAACAAATACACAGAATTTGTTTGGATTGATAAGATTGAAGAGCTACTCTAATGTTGTTTACACAGGTGCTCTTCCCTTTAAATTGACAAAGCCTGGGAATATACTGGAAGGCTTTGATTCTTTTTGAGTAATTATTATATGCCCAGTGAGACGTTTGGCCTGGAAAGAGGCAAAAGGAAAAGTAGGCTCTCTGGATATAAAAGGACTTGAAGGACTATTTAATTTTTATTTTTTTCCCCCTTTTTCCCCTCTTTTTTAATTTCCTTATCCTTATTGCCTTTTCCTATTTTTGATTCGGGACCCCCATGCATTCATATTGGATTAAGGCACCCAAGAGCCTGAAGATTTATTGCCTAATATTTCCTTTTCTTTTTTTTTCTTTTTTTTTGGAAGAGGATATTAAATTTTTGTCTCTTCCTATTTTTTTTGTCTTATCCCGTTGGATTAGGGTTCCAGAAGAAGCTGAAGAACTTGAGGAACTTCTTTTTTTTCTTTCTCCTTTTCTTTTTTCCTCTTTCCCCTTTTTTTTCTTTTTCCTTTTTCTCTCCCCCTTTTGTCTAGCTGGATCTTCTAAATTCCTCCCTGTCCTGAAAGTGAGTTTGGCTAAAGATTGAATAAAATGGGTAGAAAAGTAGCGATGGTGGGAGCTGCAGTGACTACACCATCTTCATCACCATCTGGAGGCCAACGTTCCATCCAGTCAATGTTACAACAAGAGAAAGAGAAAGAATCAGCGACACAAACGATTCTACAAACACTTCAAAGAATGGAACAGCAACAACAGAGAGCCTTGATAGTACAGTGGTTTGGTGCACCCTGTCATTAACACAGCTGCCTGCAATTTCTGCTGGTTCGAATCTCTCCAAGGCTCAAGGTTGACTCAGCCTTCCATCCTTTCTAAGGTAGGTGAAATGAGGACCCAGTTTGTGGGGGCAATAAGCTGACTTTGTATAAATATACAGAAGTATGAAGGCTATTGCTTAGCGCATTGTAAGCCGCCCTGAGTCTCTGGAGAAGGGTGGCATATAAATCAAATAAAAAAAAAAAAGGATGGAACAGCAATTATTGCAAACAGATGAAAAGGTGGTCAATATACAACAAACAATGTCAAAATATGAAGAAAGATTTTCCTGTCATGAGTAGTGTGGTTGGTGGCTCCAGAATCTAGGAGCCATGCATTCCCTTCTCCTGATTGCATATGTGTGTTCTGATGTTCCCTAAGAATAAGAATAAGAATAATTTTATTTCTATACCGCCCTTCTCCCGAAGGACTCAGGGCGGTGTACAGCCTATTAAAACAGAAGACAACATCAGTTAAAATAGTTTAAAATTATTAAATGAATTCAGCTCAAATTTAAACCCCAGAAATTTAAAACCCAATTTAAAATTGTTATATTGATAGACCAGCCTGGCGGAACAACAGGGTCTTGAGTGCACAACGAAACACCCGGAGGTCGGAGATCTTACGTATTTCTGGGAGCAGTTCGTTCCACAGGGCTGGGGCTCCCACAGAGAAGGCCCTCCCCCTAAGGCCATACAGCGATCCAGGTTGGCTGTCCCTGGAGCTGTCTCTGTGTCCCCTCCTGTCCCTTGGATTGGGAGAGTCCCTACGTCTGTATCAATTGTTGGGTGAGTGCCTGTCTGAGAACCCTTGTCTTTGGCCTTGCCTGTCCCTGCATTGAGTGTAGTCCCTATCCCTTGAATTTCTAGGGCAGTCCCTCTTATAATGGCTCCTGGAGCCACAGGTGAAGCACTCGGGGGTGTTGTGACCCCTGGTTTGGAATTCAACTCTCTTTACTGGTCTGCTCTCTCTGCGACTCATGGCGCGGTCCCTCTTTAAGCTGTCTTCAGCTATCAGCCTGTTTGTAAGTGTTTCTAGTGTGAGATGTTCGATGTTGAGGCTTTCTAGTTGCACTATAAAGTTGTCCCAACTAGAGTCTTCCGGCGGTGACGTCACCATGTTAGGGACGAAAGGAACGGTCTCCGTTCTCCAAGTCCCTAATATCGCCGATTTAGGCACTATTGACCTCGGAGGGGTCAATAGAAAAAAGGGGAAACTCCGAGGACCTCGGGGAGGACAGCAATCCCCCCGAAGGTTCAGGAAACCCCCCTTAATCCTGATCGGGGAAAAACCAGCCGCTCTGGCTGGCCAGAAACGTTGACAGCTGACTAAGAGGGAAGCGAAAATCAAACAAAGAAGACTTCGGTGGAAAGATCGGGAAGGAAAAAAGCTCAAAAGGTATATGTACAACCCATAACGTGAGATCGAAGACGGAAGAAATTAAAACTCCAACTAAGAAACTAGATAAGCGGCGACTGAAGAAATAAGTGGAGACGGCTTCCATCTTGACAGTGACAGCGCACAAATTAGCAGCCGGTGAAAGCGGAGGAAATCCAGGGGAAACCCGGGAGGAGAAAGCGATCCCAGAGAAGCTTGGATTTTGAATATTTCGCTACAGAGGAGAGATGGAACTTAAGGAGAGAAAGGGATTAATTTGATAGACTTTGTGGAGGTGACAATGAGACAATTAACAAACAGTTGATACCGGAAGAGAGAGCGGCAGGAAAACTCCGTTTAAAGTGGAAGCCAGTGACTTTTGGAGCTAAATTAAATCAACCTAAGCGGAATATTTTTCTTTGGACTTTTTGGACTTTTGGACTTTGGAGATCTGGAGGTTTGGACTTAGACATCGGGATTTGGATTATTCTACCCCCTACTTTGGTGGACATTGGACATTCAATCTAAAAGTATTGGGACATTAGACATTAGACTCTGAACAATAAATAAGAAAGATACAAACCTGGGAAGAAGAGAAGGAAAAAAAAAAAGAGAGAAAAGAGTGATCCAGAAGAAGAACAATTAACTGTAAAGTATAATTAATTGTATTAAAAGCTGATAACAAATTAGTGATTAAGAACCATAAAAAGCATTAATATTAATATTAAATGTACTGTTTGTGAAATCTCATATATAATCCTATATACTATATATACAACTGTTAATTTAATTTTATATTTACTCTGAATATATATCTATATTTATCTTAGTGCTATATTTTATTTCGGTAGTTAAATATTATATTGTTTTGTATGTTTAGCTTTGAAAAACTATAGTAGACAGATTAATTGATTGATTGATTAATTGATTTTAAGATTGAAATTAAGAGTAATTGATTTGACAAATACTAATTAATAGTACTTAACAATAAATTTAAATATGATAGTAAGTAATTAAATATAAGGATAGCTAACTGATGAATTGCTGAAATATTAGACTTTTCCCTCACTCCCTCCCCTTATATTCTACCCCCATGTTTAGAGAGTAATATAGACCAGATAGCCATTTTGAATTGAAGATCTCTGTAAAATATTGAAAAGGGGAAAACAGAATTTATAGATAAATATACATATAGACAGTGATAGTGTGACAAGGAAATTCAGTCTAGTTGCTTATCTCCCTGGGATTACTGGGACGATTGAAAGCCACCAATCATACATAAATTTCAAAAGAAATAGAACAGCCCAAATAGTAATCAGTATATGAAATTCTGGGAGAAGATAATAAAAGAAATACAAATGGCAACTACAAGTTCAACAACAATTTCTAAGTTAAGTAAGAAAATACCATCAAGCCAGATGATACTCACGGCCTCCCCAGTACAACAAAAAACAGTTGAAACCACGGAAAAGGATAAAGCAGCTCCCACCCTTAGTATGCAAAACATTCATTCCATATTAACGACGATCCAGGAAGGAATGAATAAAATGCAAGAGACCATGGCCTATAACCACGAGGAGACAAGGAAAAACCATGAGGAACTTAGGATGGATGTGGGAGAGATAAAGGATAATATTAGGAATATGGACGAGAAGATAGGAAAGATACAACATAAAATAGAGGAAAATGAACAGAGGATTTATAAGGTGGAGGAGAGAATAGAACATACGAATAAGAAAATGGAGAAGATGGAATATAACCAAGCAGCTACTAACAAGGACCTAGAGGACACAGTATCATATCTTGAGATGGAGAAGGCATCCTTCTACTTAAGGTTTCAGAACGTAGAAGAGCAAAAGGAGGAGGACTTAGGAGAACTCATGACCGAGATACTTTCAGAAGTGACCCAGAGAAACAAGGAAGAGATACGAAGTGGAATAGACGAAATCTATAGAGTTCACACGAACTACGCCCGGAGAAATAAATTACCAAAAGAAATACACATCAGATTTACAAAAAAATCGTTAAAAGAAGAGATCTATAGGAAGATGAGAGAGGATACAGCTATGTATAAGGGAAAAGAAATTTTAACCCTCAAACAGATACCAAAAAGGACGAGGGACCAAAGAAGGAACTACAACTTCCTAACAGTACAGTTAAATAAATTTAAAATAAAGTTCCGCTGGCTAATACCGGAGGGTCTACTAATCTCCTGGGAAGACAAAAAATATAGAATTGATAATGTAGGAAAAGCACAGGACTTCTTTGACCAACACTTCGCGCTGGAGGAAGAGCAGGAGAATAGAAAAGAAGAGGGTCCTAAGAGGCAAGAGGAACAGCGGACAGAGAAAGAAGAAAGAGACCGAGAAGAGGGGAGAAGATTGGAAAGAGAAAGAATGGAGAGAGAGGGAGCGAGGGAAAAGACGCAAATGATACTTAGAAACACAAAAAGACTGCAATCAACGGATAAATAAATAAAGAGAGATGGAAAAAGAGCTAAAACTTATTTCAATCAATATAAATGGACTTAACTCACCAGCTAAAAGAAAACACACATTTACAAAACTTCAAAAGCTAGATATGGATATTATAACACTCCAAGAGGTACATATTAAAAGACAGCATCAAAAATTACTGGACAATCAAAGATTAGGAAGACTATACGCAGCTCTTGGAGACCAAAAAAAGAGAGGAGTTGTAATATATGTGAAGAAATACCTAAAAACAAAACAAATATATGCAGATACAGAAGGACGTTTCTTAATAATAGAAATACAAACAGAATCCAAAACAATATTATTAATATCCATATATGCACCCAACGGAAACCAAAATGATTTTTTTAAAAAGCTACACAATATAATTAAAGACCTGGAATACGAAACTATCTGTATAGTAGGAGAGTTCAACGCAATCACGGACATAGAAAAAGACTATCGGAGTAATAAACAAAGTTAAACCAGAAAGAAAACTTTACCGGAACCTTTCAAAGATATGATCAACGAACTACACCTACATGACGTATGGAGAGAGGCAAACATGCAAACGAAACAGTACACATATTATTCGAACCCACATCAGTCATGGTCTAGGATCGACATGGCCTGGATGACTTCAGACCTCAGAGAGGAGGTAAAAGATATCGAGATAGCAGTGAACACCTGGGCAGATCACAACCCCATTAAAATAATATGGAAAGGACATCGAAAGCAAAGGAGGTGGATGATGGATACGGGAATAATAAAAGATAAGGAATATATACAGATGATTGAGAAAGAGGTTAAAATGTTCCTACAAATAAACACTAAAGAACAGACATCGCTTCAAAATCTTTGGGACACAATTAAAGCATACATAAGAGGTCTTACAATCGCGTATATGGCAAAAAAAAATAAAGAGAAACAACGGTCAAGGAATAAGTTGTTAGAAGAACTCAGAACATATGAATTAGAATTGCAGAAGGACCCCCAAAACAAAACAATAAAAGGAAAATTAAACCTTACTAAACACAGAATCAATCTGATTACCCAGACAGAAATCGCACAGAAAATCAAATTAGCAAAACAGAAACAGTTTGAGCCTGCAAACAAAACGGGGCACTGGTTAGCATATAAATTGAAAAAAGAGAAAGAAAGGAGAACAATATTTCAATTGCAGGACGAGACAGGACAAACATACCATACCAACCTAGATAAAAAACGTATAGTCAAAGACTTTTTTCAAAGTCTCTATAAGAAAGAAGAGATTCGGGATGAAGACATTAAGGAATATCTATGTAAAACAAACATTACAAAACTAGAGGAGTCCCACAGAGAAGCATTAAACAGACCAATCACGATGTTTGAGCTGGTGGAAGCAAGGAAAAAGCAAAAAAACAACAAGGTCCCAGGCCCGGATGGAATACCAACGGAGTTTTATAAAAACTGTCAAAATGCAATGGATGAACTGTTACTCCAGGTCCTCAATGATGCATTATTAGAAGCAGAAATTCCCAAATCCTGGACTGAAACCATTATTACACTCATCCCTAAAGAAGATACAGACCCTACACAAGTTAAAAATTATAGGCCGATTTCATTGCTTAATGTAGATTATAAACTCTTCATGTTGGTTATAACGCAAAGACTGAAAACAATTATTCATAAATACATACATACAGATCAGAACGGTTTTGTTCCAAGAAGACAGATCAGAAATAATATAAGAACAATTATCAATGTCCTGGAATACT
Source organism: Arizona elegans (assembly GCA_022577455.1). NCBI lineage: Eukaryota > Metazoa > Chordata > Lepidosauria > Squamata > Colubridae > Arizona > Arizona elegans. Next base: position 5,872,832 of record JAKOOJ010000027.1, read on the forward strand.
ACGAGAAAAGAAGTGATAAACAAGCAGCCTTAATCTTCCTAGACACACAAAAGGCCTTTGATAATTTAAATTGGAACTTCCTCATATTGCAACTAGAAACCATGGACTTTGGTGCTAAATTTTTACAAATGATTAGAAAAGTATATTCCCTCCAAACGGCCAAAATTATGATTAATGGAGATATGACCGAAAACCTAGATATACAAAAAGGTGTGAGACAAGGCTGCCCTTTATCCCCACTATTGTTCATAATCTCATTGGAAATATTATTAAATGAAGTCAGGAAAGATGCCGAAATAAAAGGTTTGAGAACACGGAAAGAAGAGTACAAATTGCAAGCCTTTGCTGATGACGTGGTATTTATAATGGAGCAACAAGAAATAACAGGAACCAAACTTCTAGCGAAGATAGAGGAATATGGAAGAGTCGCAGGGCTTAAAATTAACAAACAAAAAACTAAAGTATTAACAAAGAACTTGACAAAGGTACAAGAGACAAAACTAGAAGACAAATTAGGAATACAAATTGTAAAGAGAATAAAGTATCTAGGAATCTGGCTTACTGCTAAAGCAATAACAATTAGAGAAGACAATTACAATAAATTAATGAAACAAATCAGAAAAGACCTGGAAACGTGGAACAAATTACAACTGTCATTCCTAGGGAAAATTGCATCCATAAAAATGAATATACTGCCTAGATTACTCTACCTTTTCCAAGTAACCCCAATCTGGCCAGGAAAGAACTTTTTTAAGGACCTTAATAAAATAATAACAAAATTTATTTGGAATAGGAAAAGGGCCAGAATCAAAATAAAATGTATGCAAGATACTCGGGAAAAAGGAGGTTTAGGCCTACCGGACTGGGAGCTATACTACAAAGCAGCGTCGCTAAACTGGATAAGGGACTGGATAGACCTTAAGAATAAAAGAATGCTATCACTAGAGGGCTTTGAATTACAACGCGGATGGCACGCCTTTCTGTGGGAGGGAAAGGACAAGCACCATGGATACTTTCAGCAACATATTATCAGAGAATCATTGTACAAATCATGGCAAGAGGTTAGGAAACATTATACCAAGATCCCACGATGGCTATCGACAATGGAAGCACAAATATATCCCAATGCCATGGATATAGAGAAAATGAGGACTTATAAAGAATTACTGAACAGTGAAGGAGAATTACAAACAAGACAAGAACTACAAAATCAGGGTATAGACATTGATTGGTGGCCATACATGCAAATAGAATCAAGATATAAAACTGATCGGGCACAATTCGGATTCCAAAATGAACCAAATGAATTGGATAAAATATTACAAAGTACAGATGAGAAAATGATTACCAAAATTTATAAGTACTTATTAAAATACAAATTGGAAGAGGAGGTTGTCAAAGAGAATATGATAACATGGGCCAAAAACATAGGATATACTATTGAATTGGATAAGTGGGAGAATCTGTGGAAGATAAATTATAAGATGACATTGTCCATACCCTACAAGGAAAACCTTTACAAAATGTTCTACCGATGGCACCTCCCGCCGGCGCGCCTAGCCAAGATGTTCCCAAATACATCTCCGATGTGCTGGAAATGTAAATCACAGAAAGGGACATATTATCATCTCTGGTGGCTATGCCGAAGGGCAAAACAATACTGGCAACAAATTAAAACAATGATTGAAGAAATAACAAAACAAAAACTTGAAATGAGACCGGAAACCTTCTTATTGGGAATAATCACAGCAAACTATACCAAAGAAATAAAATACCTGATCATTCATATCCTCACAGCAGCACGTATACTATTTGCCCAACATTGGAAATCTGAACAGTTACCCACAGAAGACAAAATAATAGCTAAAATTACAGAATGTGCAGAATTGGATAAGCTTACAAAAGAAATACAAGAGAAAGACGATACTGATTACTATTTAGTATGGCAAGGATGGTACAGCTGGCTGGAGGGAAAAATAGGAATACAAAGATAATTTTTTGACTATTTAATAGAAATGCATAGAAGTAAATAAGGAATCAATTATATATATACATATATAACCATGTAAACAGGTGATTGTAGATATTGATACAAATAGAAACATGAAAAATAACCCACCGTTGTAGTAACTTCTAAGAGTCAGTCATTGGACTGAATTGATGTTTGTTTGTCTTGTATGCTGTTTAATGTATTTATGTTGGTTTTGTTTTTTCTTTTTATTATTAATAAAAATTTATAAAAAAAAAAAAAAAGTTGTCCCAACTAGAATCTAGGGAGTTAATGATTATGCTTTTCATGCTTTCTTCGGAGATTATTTCTCCCCTCTGTATTAGTTCAGCCCTGGTAGCGTTTAAACTTAGGATGTGCTCACCCATGGGGGTCCCTGTTTTGTGCTTGGCTGAATGGAACTCCCTAGATATCTTGGTGGTTGTGGCTACGCTCTTGCTATAAAACAGATTGAATATTTTTTGCAGTATTTCTGCTACAGTCAAGTGGTGACCCAGGCTAGGGTAGATGCTAGGTGAGATGCTTGCAATCAATATGTAATAAGCCCTGTGGTGCAAGCAATCTGTATCAAAAGTCCAAAGTTTTCGTGCTGGGTCATTGATTAAGAACAATAAATTTTCCCTTAAGAAAACAATCTGGAGCTGATGATTCCACTCTAAAAGATTAGTCCCATCTAGCTTTAGTTTGTGGAAATCAGCTGGCAAAGTCATTGAGTTGTGTGGTAAGTTACTCACAGTCTGGTGCTGTCCATGGTTTTGCAGATGAGGGAACTCGCAATATGGCATGGGAATGATAGATGCTATTCTGTACTGACTTATCTCTATGTTCCTCTCTTCTCTTCTTACAGATGGCGACTGGGCATGTGCGAAGCTCATTTTGTGCTGGAGGCTGTCCGGAGAGGAGCTCATGGCCGTAGTTCTCAGGCCTAGGCCTAGGCCTGCTGGTGGAGCGCTTGACTCACCCCTGGTGGGTCTGGATGTGTTGTGGGACCCTGGAAGTTGCTGCTGGGCTGTGGAATCTCTGGTGAAGAACGGCTGGAGGCTCGGGATCGAAGCGGTCGTAAGTCGAGAACTCTCAAGGATTGGTGGCACCGCGATGGCAGCGACGGCGGCGATGGCTGGTCGTGATCCAGACGTGCTGGTCCCTGGTCGGTTGGAGAAGCCTGGCGGAGGTTGCGGAGCAGATAAGTAGCTGGCGTGTCTTTCTTCTCTTGAGTCTCTCGTAGTTAGTGAGGCGGGTGGTGAGTTCGAGTCCTGCCTTTGTTCTGCTCCGTAGGCAGTCGGGGTTTCTTGGTCGTCGTGGAAGCACGTTGCCCCCTTTGGTAGTTGATAGGGTTGGTGTCTCGTAGCCAGGGGTCACTCTGGTGCCTTTTTGGCCCTCGAGGTTTTCTTTGCGGCTTGCGGCTGGTGCGGGAGGCTTGAATGTGGAGCCAAAGGCTGCCGCTAGAGTCTCCATTGCTTTTTCTATCTCAAGCTCGCTAGGCGAGTTCTGATTGTCTTGGGTTTGTCCATTATAGTTGTTTCCTGGATGCTCCCCATTTGTTTTGGGGTCTTGGCGGTTTCGCGCCATTAGGTTTGAATCCCGGCTTCCCATTGGTTGCTGGCCATTCCAAGATGGCCACCAGGAAAAGGGCGCAAAAATGGATTCGGCAAGCTCAGAGTCATCCGACTGGGCTGGCCTGTCTCTTACCGGTGCTACGTTTCCTTGGGTCATCTCTGGGGCCTCGATTGCTGCTCCATGTTTCTCAAGAAGGCTCTGGAGGTCCGCGAAGAGGTTTCCTTCGTTGCTGTATGACTCCATCAGCTTCAGGATGGACAGTCTGAGCTCGCTTCTCTCTTGTGGCGTTTCTTTTTCAGGTTTGGTTGTTCTCTCTTGTAGCCTCTTGTCGTTGGGTAGTGAGTTCAGGCTGATGCCCTGCTCACTCTCTGTTGTTGTATCTCTCGCTGCAGCACCCCTGGGTGTTAGTTGTGCAGCCATCTGTCTGGTGAAAGGTCTTGCATTTTCCCTGTTCTTCTTTCCAGAGCAAGCAGTTGATCCATTCATTTTTCAGAGTTATGGGCAAACCATCCTCTGCTACCAAACTGTTAAGTGTTTCTAAGGATCTAGCCCAATAACTCCAGCATGAGGTTAAGTTTGAATCAAAAGTTGTTTATTAATACATGTTACTTATCTCTTGCAGATACACTTCTGGAATACAACATGGACTCCTGGACAAAACCTTATATACCTGGAAGGCGGGGTCAAGGTAAGGAGGGGTCAAGGGAAGTGCTGGGTAGGTTGGGTGGTATTAACCCTTGCCCTGCCATGGGCACACAATGTTGGGCATTTACATGTAACAGGAAGTCCATCTGAGGGGGGTGAGAAACTCCAGCCTGCCAAGGTCAGCTAACAATATGCAGTACTGGGAACCGAGCACCTGTTTCCTGAACAATATACGAGCACCTGATTGGACCTTTGAAGACAACCAGGAAATGGCCAGTGGGGTGGGGGGTGGGGGAAGGGGAAAAGGGGGAACTTTCCAGTGGTGGGATTCAGCCAGTTTGCATCACTTCAGGAGAACCGGTTGTTAACTTTCTGAGCAGTTTGGTGAAATGGTTGTTGGAAGAAATCATTAGGGCAGAGAACTGATTGTAAAATTATTTGAATCCCACCACTGGAACTTTCCATTGTGTTGTTAGATTCAGCTTATGCTATTTCTGTAACCATTTCAGCTTCAGTAAAGTATTTTCTTGGCAAAAGAAATGGTTCTTTGCTAGATGACTGAAGGGGACAGTTGACTGCTGAAATGCACAAAACTCTACCCAAAACTCAGATGGGCAGAGCATGCTGGGACAGAGGCCAAAAAGGAGGGAGCAGCAGCTGAGAAGCTCTGGGTTCCATCTAGAAACCGCATCTCGTCACAAACTGAGCACCCAAAGACCCTTTTCCCAGCAGAAAAGCCCCCCTATATCACCAGGGCAAAAGAGGTGGGGGGAGGAATTGGCTGCCATGGCTGGGATACTTACCACGAAGTACCAGATCGACAGCCTCCACCATCGTCATTCTGGTTCCTGCCGTGTCTATAGGTTGACTCAACCTTCCATCCTTCCAAGGTAGGTAAAATGAGGACCCGGATTGTGGGGGCAATAAACTGACTTTATATAAAAAAGAACACCACTGGGGGGGGGGGGGGCAAAAGCCCTACTAAGCAGGTCTATACAAAAGTATGAAGGCTATTGCTTAACACATTGTAAGCCACCCTGAGTCTCCGGAGAAGGGCGGCATATAAATCGAACCAATCAATCAATCAATCAATCAATCAATCAATAAATCAATCAATAGTACGATCGTCCTCTTCCTCTAGAGGGCTGTGATTTAATTCTCTATGGACTTTGGAGACACTTGATCCCTTTTCAAAGGCTGGGAGGGGGACCTGGACGCTGTAGGGATTCTCTAAGTTCACCACAGCACTGTTTTCAGACTTGCTGCTGACAATTTTATTCCAGGAAATTGTTTCAAATGGCAAAGAGGTCCTCACTTGGAAAGTTGCAGACTCCCCCTGAACGCCGTTCAGTTCTTCTGTTTCAAAAGGTTCTGCCATATCCTCAGATTTTCATCTTTTTTAATTATTGGTATCATTTGAAAAAGAAACAAAAACTTAGGGAAAATATTCATTTTTACTGCTGCTATTCTTCCTAACAAGGATAACTGTAATTTTTTCCAACTTTCCATCTCTCTCTGTATTTTTTGCCACAACGGATCATAGTTATGCGTGAATAGTTTCGCATTTGCTGTCATAATATAAACCCCCAAATACTTAACTATTTTAACTCTTTCAAATCCTGTTAATCTTTCTAATTCCTCTCTTTGATTTGTAGTCATGTTTTTTTTTTTTAAATTTGATTTATATGCCGCCCTTCTCCGGAGATTCAGGGCGGCTTACAATGCGCTAAACCTTCATCCTTTTGTATATTTATACAAAGTCAGATTATTGCCCGCACAAACTGGGTCCTCAATTTACCTACTTTAGAAAGGATGGAAGGCTGAGTCAACCTTGAGCCGTGGCAAGATTCGAACCTGCAGTAATTGCAGGCAGCTGTGTTAATAACAGGGTGCATTAGACCACTGTACTATCAAGGCTCTTGTTTTTAGTTATTATCTTCGTTTTTCCTCCATTTATTTTAAATCCAGATACTTTCCCATATTGCTTAATTATATCCATTAAACCTACAACCGACTGTAATGGTTGGGTTAAAGTAACAACCAAATCATCTGCAAATGCTCGTACTCTGTAATCATGCTGTCTAATTTTAATTCCATTTATTTTGTCCGACCCACGTATCTTGCTCAACAAAAATTCCAAAGTCCGTGACTTTTGTTTTTTCCTTAACAGATATGCTAACCATCTCCCTGGTTTATTAGCATTGCAAAAAGTATTATGTTTAGTATATTGCAAATTAGTTGCGACCTGATCTGCCATTAGCAAATCTGAAGATATGGCAGAAGGGTATTAATAATTTTGTCTCGGCAGGGAAGAGACCGAGAATAAAACAAAAAATAATGTAGAATATATGTGAAAGAGGAGGTCTCAAAATGCCCAACTTAAGACTATATTATGAGGCAGCTGCCCTATCAGCAATGAGTGATTGGATAAACTCAACAGAAGAAAGAATATTGAATATCGAGGGATATGATTTGGTTTATGGGTGGCATGCTTATTTACTATATGATAAGAAAGTGGAAAAGACTTTTAAAAAACATATATTAAGGAATTCTTTATTGCGTGTCTGGAAAAAGTATAAGTATAAATTAAACAAGAAGTTACCAATGTGGGCAATACGCAGATACGCGATAGAGAATATAAGTGTAGAGCAAAAACAAGATGTGATCACATACAAAGAGCTTCTTTTTTTTTTTATTGCAAAAGTTTTACAATTACATTTTCACCCCTTCCCCCCCCCTCAACCCACCCCCAACTTCCCAACCTCCCTAACCCTTCCTAACCCTCCCCTCCCCCCGGACTTCCACACAATATACTCATATCAGGTAAAAAAAAAAACCCTTAGTATAAAACTTATATAGAACTTGAACCCCTCCCTCCCCCTTATAATTTTTTTTTTACCTACATTACATTGAAATATTTCTATCTTAATATATCATTTTCAAATAAAAGCTATTTGATACTTCCTAGTTTGATATTTGTTCTGAACATAATCTATCCACTTTTTCCATTCCCATTCATAAGTCTCTTGTGAACAGTCTTTTAAATATGCTGAAATCTTCGCCATCTCTGCAAAACTGGCCATCTTCAAAGTCCGTTCCTCGATCGTGGGCAAAACTTCATTCTTTCAATATTTACCTATCAATAGTCTCGCAGCTGTTATCATATACAATATCAACTTTGTTTCACCCGAAGTAAAACCCTTAAGTATACCCAATAAAAACAATTGTGGAGAAAATTGAATTTTTTTCTTCAAAACATTCTGCATGACCCACCATATTTTTATCCAAAAAGCCTTAACTTTCCTACAGGTCCACCAAACATGATAATATGTAGCATCTAAACAGTCACATCTCCTTCCTTCTTAACAAGGAAAGAGTTATATTACAATTAAAATCTTTGAATCAACTAAGAGAAGAAGGGACAATTCGAACATGGTTTCAATATGTACAGTTGCAAGCTAGATGGAGAGAAGATCAGAAAATTGGTACCGTATTTATCGGCGTATAACGCGCACTGGCGTATAACACGCACCTTAATTTTAAGAGGGAAGTTTCAGGAAAAAAAGTAAATTTTAAATAAAGAACTTTGAAGCATAACAAAGGTAGTTCAAAACTTTTTTAATTAATATTTAAGCACATATAAAGATAAAGAACGTAGCATGGAAGTAAAAACTACTGTTTTACCGAATAAACTTTGATATTACTGTGATTCAGGTGATTAGGGCACCTGAATCACAGCCACAGTCATAATGCACTGCACACAACTGGCTCACCCACAATGCAAAAGCAGCTGTGCTAGACCCAAAATGGCCCCTGCAACAAGCAGGAACCTCACACAGCCACAAAAAGCCCCCCAAAAAACTTTCACACTTTACACACACAAAATTCCACATATAGCTTTGTGAGATTTTGGGTATTTGTGTAGTTAGAGTGAAACACTACAGAAACACACTAAATCTTAGAAAGCTGCACAAATATTATTTTATTTTATTTTATTTTTATTTTTATATAAAAGCAGCTAAATTTAAAACTTCCTAAACTTTAAATGGCTAGGTCTAAAAAAAGAACAACTAAAAAAAATCCCAATTAACTATTTTTTTTTAAAGACCCCAAAGGGGAAAAAAATTTACCCAATAGAACAGGGGTCTCCAACCTTGGCAATTTTAAGACTTGTGGACTTCAACTCCCAGAATTCCTAAGTTCAGGCAGGCAGGCAGAAAATGCTGCTCACCGATGAGCTTGATTGCAGCCAGGGATATTCAGTTGATTGCTGATGCATGGATTGCAATCGTCATGCAATCAGCAACTAAGGTAAGGAAGCCGGACCATTCGTTCTTTTTACAGTATTTTTTAATACATATCTGCGTATAACGCGCACATGCGATTTCCACATTATTTTCAAGATGAAAAAGTGTGCGTTATACGCCGATAAATACGGTATTTTGCAAAATGAGGAGAATTTGGTAAAACAGATTAGAGATCAAAGTCAAATGCATATAAAAAGGCTGTATAATGCATTGGTAGAAATAGATTCAGAAACTGAGTTAATTAAGGATTGTATGATAAAGTGGGCACAAAATATTGAAGAACCAATAATGATGGATACGTGGGAAAAAGTATGGGTTACAAATGTGAAGTTTACGCAAGCCCAAAACTTAAGAGAGAATTTTTATAAAATGTTTTATAGGTGGCATGTAGATCCTGAAAAGCTAGCCTGTATGTATCCAAGTGTGCAACCTAAGTGTTGGAGATGTGAATGTGATGATGCTACGTATTATCATATATGATGGACATGTAAAAAAATTAAGGCATTTTGGATAAAAATATGGTGGATTATTCAAAATATTCTCAAAAAGAAGATAAAATTTACTCCATAGTTCTTTTTGTTAGGTATAATTACAGATTGTACTGTTATAGAGACTAAGTTGATTTTAAATTTAATAACAGCAGCCAGACTCTTGGTGGCGCAGTACTGGAAGAAGGAAGCCCTGCCTATTATTGAAGAATGGACACTAAAAGTAGTGAGTAGTGGGTTTTTTGTGGCTGTGTGAGGTTCCTGCTTGTTGCAGGGGCCATTTTGGGTCTAGCACAGCTGCTTTTACATTGTGGGTGAGCCAGTTGTGTTGTGTTGTGTTGTGTTGTGTGTGTGTAAAGTGTGAAAGTTGGTTTTTTGGTTTTTTTGTGGCTGTGTGAGGTTCCTGCTTGTTGCAGGGGCCATTTTGGGTCTAGCACAGCTGCTTTTATATTGTGGGTGAGCCAGTTGTGTTGTGTTGTGTTTTGTAGGTTAAAAAAGGCAAAGAAGTGACATTGACTTGGCCACGTCCACCTGACCACCAAGCCACGCCCACTAATTAAGCCCCGCCCACAGAACCGGTAGCAAAAAAAATAGATTTCACTCCTGGGTTGGACTGGATGGTCCTTGTGGTGTTTTCCAACTCTACAATTTTATGTTCCTAGAAGGTCCAGCATCCGGGCCTTGTTCTTTCCTTCCTTCCTTCCAGCCCAAGGAATTTTTTGAGGCTTAAAGTTTATTAAGACTGCAATTACACAGATAGTTGTTGGGCTTGGGATGAGAGTTAGGATTCAAAGAGGCCAAGCGATGTGAACCAAGGAACAATAGAAAGGACCAACAAAGGTGTCCATTTTATTGTTGTTACAGTCCAACCCCTTTCCATTTCCCATGGTTCTCCTGCACAAATAACTCTGGGAAGTTCTATCTTCTCCAGGACCTTTTCTGTCCCAATTCAGTGTCAGCTCCTCCCCTGCACCCTCATCCTGGCTGATTTGCTGAGGATACTTGTCCCTGGCCAATTCGCAGTGTGGGACAAGGCAGCCAATCTGCACACCGAAGGTTGGGCCCTTACCTTCCCATTGGACATCGTCCCACTGGCTCAGGTTCCTGACGTGGAAACTGGAAAGGTTGGGGGGGGGGGCAAGCATGTTGTTTCCCCCGGCAAGAAGCAGAACAATACCACCTGCTGCGCTTTGTGTGTGCACAAGCAGGAGTGACTCGCCAACAAGGTTTGAGCTCTGAGCAGGCTGCACGTGATGGGAAGGCAACGCACCAAGCACAGCAAATTGGGAAGCAGCACCTTGTAGGGGGAAACAACATATTTGCACCTTCAACCTTTCCAGTTTCCACTTCAGGAAGCCAAGCTGGCAGGATCGCATCCAAAGGGGATGTGGCATGCGGATTGGCTGCTGGGATATGCAGCTACTTGTCCCGCACTGCAAATTGACTGGGACAAGGATCCCTGGCAAATTGCCTGGAAGAAGGGTACACTGGAGGAGTGCTGGCAGAGGGCCAGCTGAGGATGAACACCCATGGGGGGGAGGGATTGTCAGCTGCAGCGGGGGCGGGGGGGGCTGAAGTGAAGTGGGTGCAGCCATGTCACTGCAGCTAATTGTCCCATTCCACCTGAGAGACCACCAAACCTCAGTGTCAGGCCTGGCCTGACTTGGTCTTTCAGCAAAGAAACACCCTCGACTCCATTTGTAATGAAAAGGTTACTTTTACCAAAAGCCAAGCGGTTACAATTACGCAAAGCCAGAACTAAGAGTTTGTGCACAAAGATTCCCTAGTTAACTTTCCCTTTTGTATTCCACCCCCGTTATCCCTCCATTGTCCAGTCACATTCGAAGAAGATGTTTTCATGACTGTCCCTCTGATGGTTGGAGAGATGGATGGGTGTTGCTTGCATTCCCAGGACCACAACCTTGTGATGTCTCGGGACGGCATGAAGATTCCTTTTGGTTTCCCCTTCCCCTGTCTTCCCCCTTAGCTCCCTGCCCCCATAGTTTATGAAAGACTGGCATCTAGCAAAGCATAGTTGCAAGGGAAGGAGGAAACCTGATGGAGTACTTTATTTAGCCTCTCTCTGCCACCAGGTTGGTTCCTTCAACTGGGACCCCAGGTGTTGCCCCTGTTATCTGCTGCCACTAATTTAATGCAATAAAACTGTTTCTCCTGCATCTTGCAGAGGGTTGGCTTTGGTGATGATTGTGGCTCTTTCCAACTCTACAATTTTATGCTCCTACAAAGTCCAGCATCTGAAGAAGCCCAGGCCTTGTTCCTGTATTCCAGTTTTCCAACAAATAAAAGTACCAAAGTGGTTTTTAGAGTTCAAGAGTTTATGTAGCGTTTATAAAGACCAGAATGACACAGTTTTGGCAGTTTATTTATTCAGTTATTACAGCTGCTCATCTCATATTCTGGGCATCTTAGAACATAGAATCATAGGAACTTTGGAGGTCTTCTAGTACCATCCCCTACTCAAGGCAGGAGACGTCCTCGCGTTCCAGTCAAATGGTTCTCTATTTTGAAAATCTCCAGTGATGAAGCAACCACAACTCCAGGAGACAACTATTCCACTGATTAATTATTCTCACAATCTGACAATTTCTCCTGTCTTCTACATTGGATCTCTCTTTTGACAATCTGCCACCCATTACTTCTCGTCCTGCCCTCCAGTACCTTAGAGACTAAGTCAATCCCCTTTTTTCAGTGACAGCCCCTCAAGTACTGGAAAACAGTTATCATGCCCCTCCCCCCCAATCTTTATCACCTTTGATAGGCTAGACCAGGGGTCTGCAACCTTAAATACTCAAAGAGCCATTTGGACCCGTTTCCCACAGAAAAGAAAACATCGGGAGCCAAATCGATGTCACTCACTTCCACCGGTCACATGACCCCTCCTAGCCATGCCTACTCAGTCAGTCATTAGGGCAGAGAACCAGTTGTTAAAAAACACCGGGAACCACAAAATCCTTTTGACATCTCTCTCTCTCCCCTCCCCCCCCTCTCTCTGTATCTCCTTGTCTCTGCCCTGGCCGCTTCTCCATCCTCCACTGTTGCCCTTACCTTCTCAGGCCAGGTGAGGAGTGACTGGGAGGGGAGGGCGAGGGGTGGGGCCAGCCAGTGGTGGGATCACCTGACAGGGAGCCACAGTAGAGGGCCCAAAGAGCCACATGCGGCTCCGGAGCCACAGGTTGCTGACCCCTGGGCTAGACAGAACTATCTCTCTCAACTGTTCATTCTACAATTTAGCTTCTGGCTAAAGCCTCTGGCCTCTTTTTTGTTGTTCTTGTCTGCACTCTTTCTAGAGTCTCAACATTTTTGGGGGGCATTGTGGTGACCAAAACTGGATGCAATATTCCAAGTGTGGTCTTATTTTTTTTTTAATCGTGCAATTCCCATTATTTTATATAAAATTTCCATATCCACAATAGCAGTGTACTGTCTGGGTACAATCTCTTTTAAATACAAATAACAAACCTTATACACACAAGTGTGGCCTTACCAAGGCCTTATAAAGTGGTATTAACACTTCACGTGATCTTAACTCTATCCCTCTGTTAATGCAGCCTAGGACTGTGTTGGCTTTTTTGGCAGCTGCAGCACACAGCCGGCTCCTATCTAAATGGTTGTCCACTGGGTCTCCAAGGTCCCTCTTACTACTCTTGTACCTACTTCCGATTCTTTACCAGCCTAAGTTCAGGACCTTACTCTTCTCATGATTGAATATTGTTGGATTCATCACTCCTGGAATTTGCTCTCCCTCCCCCCCCCCATAAAGAAATTGCTCACTCAAAGTAGCTAACAGTAAACAACAGGCGAATCAAGGAACCACCATGAAGAAAACCACACTCCGACCAACACTGACAGGGCAAGTCACTTTTATATAGACAGAGAGGAAACCCACTCCCTTCGACCCTGATGATGTTACCTAGTTGGATAATGAAATGTCTACAAGAAAACAACCAAGCTCAGAGAGCAGCAAGGGCTCCATAGGATGTAGTATTTTATTTAATATCTTGCATGTATATGATTTCAGGCCTGTAATAAACAAATCTGATTTTCCCATCGTTTGTTTTAAGATTTAAACGTATTTCATTACCCGGATTTATTCAAAATAAAAAATGCAGAGCTCTCTGGATTTCTGAGACTGGGTGACTTGCTCCATTGGGCATTGGAGCTCAGAAGTTGGCATCTAGCCAGCACAAAGCCTGTTTTCTACTGTTGAAGAACACAACAGGCCCAGGAAGGATGAACCAGCCTTGCTGAGGTGGGTTGAGGGCGACTCAGCCAGGAACCCACAATAACAAAGTAAACAAATCAAAAATATGTAAGCAAATTGCTTAAAACAATCTTCTGAAAATTTGCTAAGTCTGAACATAAAACAGTTTAAAAACAGCCATGAAAACATCTGACTAGTATTGGGGGAGGGGTCATTTGCTGGGGGGGTAGGAGGGGGCTCAGGTTTTGGTTTGCAGAAAGGAAAAGGTATTTTTGAAAGGAAAATAAATGTTTCTTTATTGAAAGAATACACACTATGGAAGGAAACTGACAAATGTTAGTTGAATATGAAATTCTCAAATAACTACAAAATTTATAAATATTAAAATGTCAAAGCATTAAAATTGTTATACAATAAAACATCATTTCCCATCATCTTCCCAGTTTTCCCGTACGCACTTGTGCAAAGTCCATCAGAAACCCTATGACAAATTTATAGATAAGATAAACTTTGAAAAGTTTACAAACTTCCAGAAAGCAATAAATCTTCAGGGCCGGCTTGGGACCAGCGGTGTCCAGTGTTCAGTTGTCCTGCAAGAGGTCCGAACTTTCAAGAATCAAGAAAGGGGGAGATCAGCAAGTGCCGCTCCCGCACCCAGAAACCCTTGGGAGGGTTTGCTTTGGTTCTAACTGCGAAATGGGCAGCTTTCTTGAATGAATGAATGAATCAAGCAATGAATGTATGAATGATGGACTGAATCAATCAATCAATCAATCAATCAATCAGTCAATCAATCAATGTATCATTTAATTGAGCACAATAAAATTTTCCCTTCAGTTTCTTTCAAACTTCCCATTTTATTCTACTTGAGCAATTATCCCATGTAGATTAAGGATGGGTTAGGATGCTATTTTGTGGCTGAACAGAGGTTGTTCATGGTTGTTTTCTCAATCTCGCCCTTCAATACCTGAATATTAGGTACAGGTAGTCCTCGACTTACAACCACAACAGAGCCCAAAATTTCTGTTGCTAAGCAAGATAGTGAGTGTGTTTGCCCCATTTTATGACTTTTCTTGCCACAGTTGTTAAGTGAATCACTATGGCTGTTAAGTGAATCTGGCTTCCCAATTGAATTTGCTTGCCAGAAGGTGCCAGAAAAGATCTCCTGATCCTGGGATACAGGGACCCTCATGAATATAGGCCAATTGTCCAGCGTTTGAATTTTGATCACATGACCTTGGGGTGGTGGGAGTGCTGCAACAGTCGTAAAAGAGAAAAATGGCCATAAGTCCCTTTTTTTAAGTGCCGCTGTAACTTGAAGCGGTCACTAAATGAGCTGTTGTAAGTTGAGGACTATTTGTAAGGAAGCAACCGTGGGGCTGTTGGGGAGGGTCTTTGGGGGCCAGGCAAGGCAGCAGTGAAAGCAACACGGACCACCCTCGGAGCCCCTCCTAGCCCAAGTGGGGATAAGAGCTCACTGGGTTGTGCCCTTGTGGAATGGAAGCGACCTTGTCCCAAAGAACCTTCTCAAATGTTGCTGAGGAAGACCATGGCTGTCTGGAAGTGGAGCGGTAGGAGGGAGGCGTCCATCAGGGTCCAACGTGGAGCTCGGATGGTCGCAAGCTCTGGCCCACGGAGGTGGTGGTCGTTGGCTCCTCAGGAAGGCTGGCAGGAATTGGGCCAGCAGACACCTTCCTCCATCTGCTGGGAAGAAAAGCAAGGCCACGGTTGAGCTTTAGGAGACAGAAGGTGCCAGAGGACAGAGGTCCAAGGGGCCAGCAGGGGAAAAAGGAGAAGGAGCACTCATGAATTGAATAATTCTTTGTATTTCTGCTCCCTTGAAGGAGGTAGGTTCAAAGTTGAAACCCACGTTGATCCTATGGGATCACTTTGTGTCAATCTCTCTCCGTGCCCCCCTGTTCTCCGGGCTTCAAAGTTTCTACCAGGCTCTGAACCCATGGACCTCTGCACTTAGTTCAGATGACTATATAGGGACCATTAGGTTTAGGAGGTGTCTATGTCCTGATGGTCAGTGGTTGTGCAGCACCCTGTTCTTCTGGGCAACCCATGGACTCTTCTGGGGCAGAAGGCACAAGAAAAGAGAAGGGGAGGGTTGTTTTTTTTCCACAGAGCATCCTTAAGAGGGTACCTTTTCTGGATTTCTTCCTCAAAATGAGCCACAAACAGCCAAGGAGGAGAAGGCTTCCCACTTTGCTAAGGAACAGCACGGCCCAGAGAGACAATCCGGAGCAACTCTGGTCTGAAAAAGAGCAGCAACCCCCGTTAATCCTTTCCATAAGCCACTTCCTAACCTTTAATGCTTGATGTGAAGCCCCTGCTGAGGGAATCTAAAGGTCAACATGAGATTCTAATGGTTTTATCAGCATGAGTTACAAGATAGATTCTAAGAACATTCTCAGTTTTTAGAATCTATCTTAGAATCTAAGAGCTTAATTGTTAAGTTGGGTGAATGAGGACGCAGCAAGCCAGGCAGTGAGTGACAACAGCTCTTTATTGTAGGGTGAGAACCCAGCGACTGACCCAGGGAAACAGCTCCCTTTATATAACCTTGCAGCTGTGGTGGTCAGCCAATCAGCTGACGGTCAGTTAATTCAAACTGCCTGCCCAAATCTACATACATAACACTCCTCCCCTCCCAGAAGTCACTTAGGGTGGACATTAGCATACGTAGTCCCTCAGGTGACCAGGGCGTGTCCGCACCCTAGTTGACCTGCGCAGTTCAGTTGGAGGTGTGGCGTCAAGCAGGTCGGAGGAACTCCCTGCTTCTCCCTGCTCCACCAATGGAACCTCCGAGAATTCGTTGTGGACAGCGACTTCTTCGGCCGATCTTCCACGATGGGGCGGCGCTGGATCTTGAGCCCAAAAGCTAAGTCCTCTGCTTGACTCGGGCTTGAGTTAGGTCTGGAGTTTGGTTGGTTGTTAGGGAGCGGTTTGTCGAAGATGTCTTCTGTGTCGGTGGGTACACGCTTCCGTAACTGATCAATGTGCTGGCGCCAAATCCTCCCATCTCCCATGTCTACCCTATAAGACTTGGGCCCGGTTACTTCTGTGATTGACCCGGTTTCCCAGAGGGGCCCGTTCCCGTAATTTCTTGCAAACACTGGCGTCCCTACTGTGAACTCTCTAAGCCTTTTCTCTGCCCCTCTGAAGTTGTCAGGGAAATAACTGGGGTGTAGCCTGTCTAGGACCCCTCGGAGCTTTCTCCCCATTAGAAGTTCCGCCGGGCTCCTCCCTGTGGTGGTGTATGGTGTGGCGTGTTGGGTCGTTAAGAATTTGTCTATCCGTTCCTGCCAGTCCTCATGGGGCCTAGGCGTGAGATGGCTTCCTTAGCCATTCTCACAAATCTCTCCACCAATCCATTGCTAGCTGGATGAAACGGGGCGGAGAGTACTTGCCTGATTCTCAACTTTGCTAGGTACCCCTCAAACTGCGTGGCCGTGAACTGGGGCCCGTTGTCTGAGACTAAGGTGTCCGGTAGGCCATGGGTGGCGAACAACTGCCTTAGCTCCCTAATGACTGCGTTGGTGGTAGTGGTCTTCATGAGTCTAATCTCCAACCACTTTGAGAAAGCATCCACAATGACCATAAATACCTGCCCATGGAATGGGCCAGTGAAATCTATATGGATCCTGGACCAGGGACCCTGGGGCCATTCCTATTCTCTTACCGATGCTGTGGGGGGGTCTGGCCTAGACTCCTGACAGGGCTGGCACTTCCCAATCCACTCAGTGATGTCCTTATCTATTAGGGGCCACCAAACGTAACTCCTAGCTAACCCCTTCATCCTCACAATCCTGGGGTGCCCCTCATGCAACAGATTCAAAACTTTTTCCCTTAGGCACAAGGGAACAATGACCCGATCACCCCACAATAGACAACCCCCTTGCATTGTCAGCTCGGCCTTTTTGTTAGCGAAGTGTTTGAATTCCCCGCCCTCGGTCTTTTCCGGCCACCCCCTTGTGACCCAACTCGTGACTTTCCTTATCACGTGGTCTTTGGTTGAAGCCCTCACCACCTCTGCTGAAATGATGGGCCCCGAGTCCAAGACGTCAATCAGCAGGACTGGAACTCCGGGTGTGGGGTCCTCTATCCTGTCCAGTAACGGGCAATGGCTGAGGGCGTCGGCATTGCCCATGCTCGCCCCTGGTCAATGTACCAGGCGATAGAAGTATGCTGCCAGGAAGATGGCCCAGTAAGTCATCCTGGGAGACAGGGCTGCCAGGGTGGGTTGGTCCCCTGCTATGATACCCAGAAGGGGACGATGGTCTGTGATGAGTTTGAAGTCTCTGCCGAACAAGTATTCGTGGAACTTCTTGACTCCTGAGACAGCTGCCAGGGCCTCCTTGTCAAGTTGACTGTATTTCCATTCGGCGCTTGAAAGAGTCCGGGAGTAGTAGGCGATGGGCGCCTCTAGACCGTTTGGTAGTCTATGGCTCAGGACAGCCCCCATGCCAAAGGGGGACTAGCACTAGGGGAAGTGTAGAGTTGTACTGAATTAAAAAACTCTCGGCTGACAGGAGTTTCTTTACTGCAGCAAACGCGGTAGGCTCAGCCTTCCCCCAAACCCATGTGGACTTTTTGGCCAACAGTCTGTGCAGGGGCTCCGCTACTGTTGCCTTGTTCCTTAGAAAGATTGCGTAGAAGTTCAGCAGCCCCAGGAACGCTTGTAGTTCCGCCTTGTCTTTGGGGGTGGGGGCCTCTTGGATTGCCCTAATCTTGCTCTTGGTGGTCCCGTCTACCCGATACCCCAAGAATTCCACAGAAGGGACTGCGATCATGCACTTGTTACATTTGACCCTGAGTCCCGCACTTCTGAACTTCCCTAGGACTTATCTCAGCCTTTCCCCTACCTGCTGTTTGTCTTCTGCAGTGACGAGCACATCATCAAAATACGGGACCACCCCGGGGATCCCCTGTAACAGTCGGTCCATGGTGCTCTGGAACAGTCCGGGAGCTATGCTGACTCCGAATTTGAGTCTGGTACACTTGAAGGCACCTCTATGCGTCACTATAGTCTGTGCCTCTGCAGTAGCACCATCTACTGGCAACTGCTGATACGCCTGCGCAAGATCGAGTTTAGCGAACATCTTGCCGGGCCCTAGGGAATGCAGCAGATGGTGTACTATCGGAACCGGATAAGCGCTCTGTTGGAGAGCCTTATTGATCATACACTTATAGTCCACGCAGATGCGCACAGACCCGTCAGGCTTAACTGGGGTCACAATTGGGATCTCCCATCAGGCATGATCGACTGGCACTAACACCCCCTGCTTGATCAATTTGTCCAGTTCCACATCGATCTTGGGCTTTAGGGTGAAAGGTACCCTCCTGGGTTTCAGCCAGATGGGGGCAATATTGGGGTCAAGGTTGAATGAGATAGGGGTCCCCACATACTTGCCAAGCCGCTCATCAAACACGTCCTGGAACTCCTGCATCAGGTCGTCCTTCAGGGTGCTTCGCACGTTCTGGACTCCGGTTGATCCCATGCCCAGGCCTCTGAACCAGTCCATGCCCAGGAGGCTTGGGAGCTTTCCGCTGACCACGGTGAGGGGAAGCTTCTCCCAGAATTCTCCGTACTCCACCTGGAACTCGCAGATTCCTTCCATGGGGATGCAGTTCCCCTGGTAATCACGCAGTCCCAGTCGCTGGTGCCGTAGTTGCCATCTCTGGATGCTGGGGACGGCCTTCTTTAGCTTGTCCCAGGACATGATGGTAATTGGGGATCTGGTGTCGATCTCCATTACGCACCCATGCCCCTCGATGTCGACTGTCGTGTAGGTCTTCTCCCTGGGGGATGTGCAGGTCTGGCCGATTCGAATGGTGCAGGCTTCGAGGTCCTCGGATTTTGCGCTCTTCCTGTAGCCGCCCTTCAGATTGGTTCTCGTCCACTGCGCCATCTCTGATTGGCTAGCGTTGCTCCGCGGCTTGTAATGGGGGTTCTGCTTGGATTTGCAGACCCTAGCGATGTGCCCCTTCCGCTCACATTGCCAACAAATGGCATCTCGGAACTTGAAGGTCTGGCACGGATGGGGTCTCCCACAACTCGCACAGGCATCTCGGTGGCCTCGCCATCCTGCCGATACTGTTCGGTCCGGCAGACCTCCTCATCCGACTCTTCCTCGCTCCCCATGCCTACGGTTTCCTGGTGAACCAGGGCTGACTTCTGTGCTGTTCTGCTCTGCATCGTCCCCTGTAGTCTCTTGGCTACCCTGGAGGAGGACACGTGAGCCCTCGCCTCATCCAGTGCGATGTGTAGTGTGAGATTTGTCTTTGCGAGCAACCTTCTCTGCAAATGAATATCTCTTACTCTGCAGATTAATTGCTCTAGCAGCATCTCATCGAGGTCTCGGTACTCACACTAGTTTGCGGCCTTTCGCAGGGCAGCAACGTACTCGCTGATCAATTCTCTCTCATGCTGCAGCCATTGCCAGAAGTCGTACTGCTGGACGTACTTCGATGGTGTTGGGGCATAGTGGTCCTTCAACAGTGTCTGAAGTATTTGGCACAAGGTAGTGTGGACTGAGTTTGGTTCCGACAGGGCCTTGGCCATATCGAACACCTTGGGTCCACAATGGCTCAGGAACAGAGCTTTCTTTCGTACGTCGGGTAGCCCCTGTAGGTCGCTGGCCAGCAGGAAGCATTTGAAGTGGGACATGTAGGAACCCCACTTCTCTTCCGATGGGTTGAAAGATGCTGGCGGTACATAGGCAGACATTGTCGGTAGATTCTCCAAGTACTCCGCTCGCTCACCTGGCTGGATTCGGGTTTGCAGCTCTCTCGTTGGCTCGTGGCTTCAGCTCTTTCCGTGGCTTCTGGCCTCAAAATCCCACCTTCGTCGCCAATGTTAAGTTGGGTGAATGAGCAAGCCAGGCAGTGAGTGACAACAGTTCTTTATTGTAGGGTGAGAACCCAGCGACTGACCCGGGGAAACAGCTCCCTTTATATACCTTGCAGCTGTGGTGGTCAGCCAATCATCTGACGGTCAGTTAATTCAAACTGCCCACCCAAATCTACATACATAACATTAATGACCATAATTCATATCTTTTCTGCAGTTTCTGTGTTCGTATGCCTCTCCCTGAGTGGGTCTCCCCATCCCATCAGATCCGAAAGAATCGGCCTGCTTGGAGCCCCTCAATTCGGGAACATGATCTGGTGGGCCAGCAACTGTTTCTGTTCTGCCCCCTGAGACAAATCACTGCCATGCTTGGCCATCCAGAAGGGGTTTGGGTCTTGGGTAGGTGAGATGGTTGTGTTAATGGCTGTTACTGCAGCTGTTGTTGTTTTACCTTGGCTGCTGGTTTTGTGTACTTTAGTTTTGGTATTGCTTTTGTTTTTCAATCATTTATGCCTTCAGAACAGAGCTGGAAGATCTTGTAGTCCAACCCCCTGCTCAAGCAGGAGACGCTGGCCCATTTTTTTTTAAATTTGATTTATATGCCACCCTTCTCCGGAGACTCAGGGCGGCTTACAATGCGCTAAGCAATAGCCTTCATTCTTTTGTATATTTATACAAAGTCAGCTTATTGCCCCCACAAACTGGGTCCTCAATTTACCTACCTTAGAAAGGATGGAAGGCTGAGTCAACCTTGAGCCTGGCGAGATTCGAACCTGCAGTAATTGCAGGCAGCTGGTCTTAATAACCAGCTTAATAACAGGGTGCCTTAAACCACTGTGCTACCAAGGCTCATTTCTGATTAATAGGGTTGGAAGGGACCTTGTTGGTCATCTAGTCCAACCCCCGCCCAAGCAGGAGACCCTATACCATCTCTGACAAATAACAGCCCAATCTCTTCTTAAAAGTCTCCAGTGATGAAGCTCCCACAATTTTAATTGCTGTCAGCCATCCAGAGTCACCACAACAGGATGGGCAGTTCTCCAGGCCTCTTTCAAAGAAAGGAAACTTACCTGAGAAAAAAATTCCTGGAAGATGGAGACCAGGAACGGACACATCCTGCATGGATCCTGAAGGCTGTTGGAGAGTTTGCCTGCCTGCTCCCAATCCAGCGATTCCCCAGCCAAGAAGCTTTGCCAGTAAATCATTAAGCAATGGTAAGAAGCTGAAGGATCTCCCCGCCCAGTAGTGAAATGTAAATTTTTTTCCTACCGGCTCTGTGGGTGTGGCTTGGTGGGTGTGGCTTGGTGGGGGGGTCCATGTGGCTGGGTGGGCATGGCCAACTTTTTTTTTTTTTTTTTAACTTTTAAAGCATTTTTTACTACCTATTTGCCCGAACCGGTAGTTAAAAAAATACTTTTAAAAAGTAAAAAAAGAAAGGTTCATATTATCACAGCTGTGCTGCATGATTGTTGGGACCTTATTTTTTTTTTAACTTTTTAAAGCATTTTCTTACTACCAGTTTGCCCGAACTGGTAGTTTTTATCACTACCGGTTTGCCTGAACCGGAGCAAACTGGTAGCATTTCACCCCTGTCCCCGCCCCACTTAAATGCCAGTAAATGGAAGGATCTTCCATGTCGCTGTTCCCCCTTAAGGTCTGGTGAACTTTCTATCCCCTGCTGTTCCTGAATGCTGCCCCACAACCTGCTGCTTTCCCCCCTAAGGAGCCTGCTAATTTTCCTAAGAAAGGAGAGGGAGGAGAAGGAGAAGACAGACAAGGAGGAGGAGCAGAAAAGAGACAAGGAGGAGGAGGAAGAGGATGGAGGAGGATCAAAGAGTGGTGAGGTGCATGGCTCTCTGCCACTTTTCCTCAAGCAGTGACTGCTAAAGAGAAGAAAGGAGAGAGTAAGAAAGCAAGAGCAGCAGAAGGAGAATCTTTTTTTGAAGGCTATAAATCCATGATTACCCTTTTGTGAATAATCCTTCCTTCCTTCCTTCCTTCCTTCCTTCCTTCCTTCCTTCCTTCCTTCCTTCCTTCCTTCCTTCCTTCCTTCCTTCTTCCTTCCTTCCTCCCTCCCTTCCTCCCTCCCTCTCTTTCTTTCTCTATTCTGCCATATTCCAGCCAGAAGTTTATAGTTACACTTACTGTTATTTCAACATTAACCACAAGAGGGAGCAAGTGCCAAATCTATCAGATTTTTAAAAACATCTCTTTCCCTTTTGGCCCTGATTTCACCATTGCTTAAATGCTCTTATCAGCCCACTTCTTGTAAAGTATAAGAGCTGCCTGTGCCTTTCTATAGTTCATGATTTTCTTTTTATATGTTTTCTACCTTGGATAAAGATTCTGTTCTACTTATTTCAATTTATTTATTGGTTCGATTTATATGCCACCCTTCTCCGGAGACTCAGGGCGGCTTACAATGCTTTTAAGCAATAGCCTTCATACTTTTGTATAGACCTGCTTAGTAGGGCTTTCGCCCCCCCCCAAAGCGGTGTTCTTTTTTATACAAAGTCAGCTTATTTGCCCCCACAATCCGGGTCCTCATTTTACCTACCTCAGAAGGATGGAAGGTTGAGTCAACCTTGAGCCTGGTGAGATTTGAACTCACAGTAATTGCAGGCAGCTGGTGCTACTTAACAGCCCTTTAGTCTGCTACACCACCAAGGCTCTTCTTGAAGAGTTATAACCACCAACCTAGAACTAAGGAGAAACTTCCCGACGGTGGAATGGCTTCCCTCCAGAGGTTGTGGGGCCTGCGTCCCTGGAGGCTTTTACGAAGAGACTTGGGCAGCCACTTGTCTGGAATGGCGGAGGGTTTCCTGCCTTGAGCAGGGAGATCGATGGGAAGACCTTTGAGGTCCCTTCCAGCCCTAGATTCTGTCTTCGATGATCTACCTGCACAAACATACTTTTAAATGACCATCCTGGATGGCTGCCTAACCGGGTTTCCTGCTGGTTGACATTAAGATCAAGATCTTAGGAGATGACTTGGATCATAGAACCCTCAGAGGAGCGATAAGGGGAGTGGGCGGCTGAGGCCCAGCTGAATTCCACCTCATTTTCCCAGCCCCATTTTCACAAGCATCGTGAGCACAATTCAGTCTCAGCTGAGAGTCCTGCAAACAACCTGAGCAGGAGATGGAGAAGCGCCATTTGAGAAAGACCACAGAAAGCACAGGAAGGCCAAAGAGGAAGGAAAAGCAGCAACAAACGAGGCTCAATGAATGGCCGAGAGCAGGGAAAACAACATGTTCTGCATTTCGGTCACAAATAACAATCCCACCTCACCTGTGAAGGGAGAGGCCCACCATGGTAGAGAACAGTAGGACCTCTCATCCTCTGCCTTCCTCCATTTTATACCAAACCATGAATTGAGGGCAAGAGGCTGACCCTCCAGGCTCACCCCTCAAGGACCCCTCAACTCTTCCCCAAAGAGTTTGTGGGTCCAGTCACTCCCATCAGATCCACAGAGGGGATCCCGAAGTGCCTCTCTGGAGATTCCAGCCTCAAAGCAAACTCACCTGTCTCTCTTCCTGCCCCCCATCTGGGAAGCCCCTTTTGGCCTGGCCAAATGGAGAGGGGAGGCTAAAGAGAGCTGGGATAGGCCCCCACCTGCCCCCTTCCAAGGTTTCATAAGACACGCCTTGAGCTCCACTTCTAACCTCTCAGAGAAATGCAAGTCTTGAGCTCCTGGCAGAGAAGATGGTGGGGAGGGTAGAACCCAGAGGAAAATGGTGGCATTTGTGGTGTGGGGGTGGGGGTGGGGCAAATGCAAGCCAGGCTAGACCTGATCATAATTTTTCAAACCAATCTGCATTGCTAAAATGCCAAAACTCTGCTGAAACCTCTGATGGGCAGATCAACCTTCAGCAGACATTAAGGTGAGCAACTCTGGGTTCCAACCAGAAAGAGGGTCTCTTCAAAAATTGGATGCCTGAAGCCCCCACAACAGAAATCCCCTCCCCCCACGCCAGCCTGGGCAAAGGAAGGAAGTCAGGAATTTGCTGGCACGGCTGGGATACTTACGAGAAACTTGCAGGTCAAAGAACTCAACCATCGTTTTTTGGTTTGGTAAAACAATTTGTGCAGAGAATTGGCTGGCGTCCTCTTGCTTTAGGTGGCTGAGATACAATTCTCTGCAGTCCTTGGAGACGTTCACTCTGTTTTGGAAGGCTGGGAGGAAGACCTGGAAGCCACATGACTCTGCAAAGGTCACCTTAACAATATCGATTGACTTGTTCCCATCCATTTTACTCCAGGAAATCTTTTCATATGGTGGAGAGGTCTTCAGCTGGAAAGTGATGGATGCCCCCAGGATGCCAGTCAGTTCTTCTATTCCAGAAGCTCCTGAAAGACCTGAGAGAAGAGAGAGAGGAAGCCATCAGAGTTGGGTCACAAGGCACTTTCCAAGCATCCCATTTCTGACCTTCAGATTCCAGGAAAATATTTTCTGAGAAGGAACCAAAGGGCTCCAGGCCAGAGGACAAGTTGGGGGGCTCTCTGGGAGATTGTCTTTCTTTCTTAGAGGAGAAAGTGGGATTCAAATGCCCCACATTTGGGAGCTAAGTTCTTCACTTTGGGGCTCAAAAGGAGGATCTGCCCCATCAGAGATCCCAAAGCTCCTCCAAGCCTCAGGCTGATCAGGCCACCTGAAGGACTCACCTGCTGGAGACCTTCTCCCTGAAGCTGCACCTCT
Organism: Arizona elegans; assembly: GCA_022577455.1. Taxonomy (NCBI): domain Eukaryota; kingdom Metazoa; phylum Chordata; class Lepidosauria; order Squamata; family Colubridae; genus Arizona; species Arizona elegans. Next base: position 5,897,617 of record JAKOOJ010000027.1, read on the forward strand.
TCAACTGGGAACCCCACGGTTGCCCTCCTCTTTGCTGCCACCAATTTTTTAAAATTTCCCCCCTCAACCAGGATGGCAGGAGCCAGGGCAGTGAGGGTAGATGGGGGCGCTGAATGGTTTAACTCAGCAGTCGCCAACCTTTCTGGCTTGGCAGACTGGAGGCCGGGAGGGGCGGGGGGGGGGGGAGGAACAGGGGATGGTTTCGTGTGAGTGGCATGTGAGCATGTGCAGCTCCATTTGCACAAGTCCCACAAGTGGAGCTGCGTGCACGCACACACGTGTGCACTCGCCCACCCCTTGTGCAGACCGGGTTCTGAATGGGCCACAGCCCAGGGGTTGGTGCACATTGGTTTATGTGGTTTAAACCCTGGTTTGACTGGGTTTTGTGCACATTGCTGAGGCTTGGTCCAGATGATCCTTCTGGTTCTTTCAGTGCCTGGGTAGATGTCAGCTCCCCTCATTTCCCAGGCATTGTGCTAGCTGGGGAATTCTGGGAATCGGTTCACGCATCTTCAACTGGCTAAGATTGAGAAAGGGTTTAGAGCAGTGGTGGGTTGCTCCCGGTTCGCACTGGTTCACAAGAACCGGTAGTAAAAATTTAGTTCGGAGAACCGGTAATAACATTGGCTGGCCACGACCCTGAACTGGTCCCTGGCCCAGTCGCCACTCGCTTACCCTCTTAAGGTTGTAGAAAAAATGCTTTTAAGAGTAAAAAAAAAAAAAAAAAAGTTGGCCACCCACTTTTTGTTACATCCCCCCCCCAAGCCATGCCCACAAAACAAGCCACGCCCACAGAACCGGTAGTAAAAAATTTTAGAACCCACCCCTGGTTTAGAGCTCCCCTCCATCCATGACCCTAACTTTTCCGATAGGGTTGTATTTTAATAGCATATTAATCATATTAATTGTTTTAGTCGTTAAATGATGGCTTAATTGGAGCCTAATTATTTAATGATTTTAAATTTTAATCGTTGTTTTGTTCTGTGTTTTTAAATAGGCTGTACACCGCCCTGAGTCCTTCGGGAGAAGGGCGGTATAAAAATAAAATAATAATAATAATAATAATAATAATAATAATAATAATTATTATTATTATTATTATTATTTATAGTTGCCTAGTTTCTTATGTTTGTAAAGAAAAATGAGGAAAATATCTTCTATTTCTTCTGCTAGAGTTTGTCATTTCAATCTTATCTGCCTTTTTCTTGAGGTTCTTCTTCTCTTTTGGGTGGGAAGAAAGTTCCTCCAGAGTTTTATATCTATTCCAGTCAAGATCCTGCCTGGACTCAAGGAAACAAACCATGATTTGAGCCCCCAATTCTAATCCTGATTTGAAACTCCATCTAAAGCTGGAAATACAGTAAGAAAAACAACTTACCAGCTCCTAAGAGAAGAAGCCACAAGCTGAGAATAATCTTGTGCGACATGTCAGCAGTTGGCATTTCAATAAGAAGTGAGGAGCAGCTTAGGGCAACTTCTGCAAACATACAAGGACTGCCTCTTTGCTATGAGAGAGATTCGGCTGCAAAATTGTGCAGCTATCTTAGTACTATGTGAAACAATATGTGCATTTTTTTGCAATTTTTATTTGCTTGATATAGGGCCGTGACGGCGAACCTATGGCATGCGTGCCACAGCTGGCAGCTGTCACCCAGGTCACATCCACTGTGCATGTGTGCGTGTAACTCCCACCGGCCAGCTGATTTTTGGGATGCGCAGGGGGTGGGGCGCATGAGGGAGATGCGTGCGCATCAGTGGTGGGTTGCCCCTGGTTCGCACTGGCTCTATAGTAAAACCGGCAGGAGGCTCCGTCCACCAACGTCATCAAAACGCTTCTGCCCATGTGCAAAAGAGCGCGCTTGCACGACTGAAGCAAGTGTGCAAACGCGGCCCCATTGCAAACCGGTAGTAAAGGTAAGTACAACCCAGCCCTGGTGTGCATGTGTGTGGGGTCATGCGCACATGTGTCGGGGTCGGGGGAGAGTGCGGAGGGAGCAGTGAACATGTTCTGGAAGTGTGGAAACAACCCTGTTTCCAGCCCCCGGAGGGCCTCTGGAGCCTGGGAGGGGGGGTGGCTGTTTTCCCCTTCTCGGAGTCTCAGGGAAAGCCTCTGGAGCCTGGGGAGGGCAAAAAACAGGTCTACCAGAAGTACCAGAAGTCCGGAAACAGGCCCATTTCCAGCCTCTGGAGGGCCTCTGGAGCCCAAGGGAGGCCGTTTTCGCCCTCCCAGAGGCTTGGGGAAAGGCCTCCAGAGCCTGGGGAGGTTGAAAATGCCTGTCCCCACCCTGGTTGCAGATTGCTAAAATTTTTGAATCCCACCCTTCACATGGGTGAGGGGTGGGGGGTCACAGGGGGGATTGCATGTGCATGTGCGGGATGTGGGGGAGGGGAAGTGTGTGTGCATGCATGGGGTGCACACATTGCATTATGGGTGCCAGTGTGTGTGTGTGCTGTTGCATGTGTGCACACAGACTTTTGGCAGCCAAAGGAAGGAAGGTTAGAACATCCCTGATCTAGGGCAATTTTGAGCTTGTCATCTCGGCAGCAAACAAAATTAGGATGTAAGCAATACCTTTTACAACTTCTGGTCCCCTTGGTGGTCTTTGGGGTGGTCTATCTGGGCTGAAGTGCCCCCGAATGAGCAACTGGGTTGGGAGGAAGACAGAATGAGAGGTGATCTGTCCCCGTCCCCCCACACACACAAACACAGCCAGCCGAGGAAACACTTTGGAACGCACCCAGGTCTTATCTCCCACTTGGCAGCGATAGACACACCGTCTGCCAAATGCCTTTATTCTCACAAACAGAAAGATAAGGTACTTAGCGTACAAAAAGTCCAAGCAAAAATAATATTTCTCTCCGCAGTTCCAGACGAGGCTTTAGTGACTATCCAAGGTTTACTTTTGTTTGTCACAAGGATCCCTGACCACCACCCTCTATTATATAGTCTCTGGGGTGTGGTCCAGTGACTCAGTTCTAATCCCTAGCACGCCTCCTGAGCTGCTGCAATCGTTTATCACGCCTTCGGAGGCGTGCGTCCAGGAATGATGTTTCTTCGTCACTCTGATCCGAACGAGCTGTCTCCCTGCTGATCTCGTCTCCCTCGGCCGGCACCTGAGACAATGCCAGAGGGGAGGGGCCTGGAGAGGGAGGCCTGGCTGACTCCTCTTTCTCATGCTCGGAGCTTTCTTCCTCCGATGGGACAGGCTCAGAGGGCGGGGCCACAACAAGAGGGTTGAAAAGGGCCCTGGAGGTCTTCTAGTCCAAGCCAGACAAATGGCTATTCAATCTCTTCTTGAAAGCCTCCAGTGATGGAGCCCCCACAACTTCTGAAGGGAAGCCGTTCCTCTGATTAATTGTTCTCACTGTCAGGAAATTTCTCCTTAGTTCTAGGTTGCTTCTCTCCTTTGCTATATTTCCATCAATTGCTTCTTGTCCTGCCCTCTCACGCTGTGGAGAATAGGTTAGCCTTGTCTTCTCTGTGACAGCTCCTCAAACATTCCCTCATCTAACTCATTTATGAAGATTTACCTAAGAGAGAACTTTGGGGTACCCCATTGCATGCTCCCCTCCATGTAAAAGTAGTTCCATTAAGGGCTACACATTGACTGTGGTTTGTCAGCCAGTTATAAAGCCATCTGGTGGTGATAGTGCTGCCTATCCCACATTGTTCTCTCTTATCAAGAAGTGGTCTACTTTAACAGATTTAACAGAGTCGGAAGGGACCCTTATAGGTCATCTAGTCCAGCCCCCCGCCCAAGCAGGAGACCCTACACCCGTGTTGTCGAACCCATGGCATGCGCAGGGCGTGAAACACGTTCCTGTTCCCGGTAAGTAAAAGGTAAGTAAAAGGTTCGCCATCCCTGCCCTGCACCATTTCTGTCAGAGGGCAGTCCAGGCTCTTCTCGAAAGCCTCCAGGGATGAAGCTCCCACAACTTCCAAAGGCAGCTTCTGTTCCACGGGTGGATTGTTCTCACGGTCAGAAAGTTCCTCCTTATTCTCTCCTTGGTCAGTTTCCATCCATTCTTCCTTGTCTGGCCTTCAGGTGCTTTAGAAAATAGCCTGACCCCCTTCCTCCTCTCTGGGGCAGCCACTCAAATATTGGAAGATGCTCTCCTGTCTTCACTAGACTAGACATACCCCAACTCCTGCAATCATCCATCGTATGTTTGAGCCTCCAGTCCCCTCATCATCCTGGTTGCTCTTCTCTGCACTTTTTTTAGAGTTTCAACCTCTTTTGTAGACTGGATGCAGGACTCTAGGTGTGGCCTTACTAAGGCTTTGTAGAGTGGTAGGAAGACCTCCCTTGTTCTTGACTCTATTTATCAAATACTTTATTAAAAGTATTACTGAAGTCCAAGTATACTGGTAAATTCACAGCATTTTGCAGGACCATAATTTACTGTAGTCACTTTGTCAAATAAGGCAATAAGGTTTGTTTGGCTTTGTCTGTTTTTGACACTGGATGAACCACAGTGCCTCAGATCTTTGGAGTCAAGATTTAACTTGACTGGGTATGGGACTGAAACTGTACTGGTGATGATGATCTTTGGTGGATCCAGGATGGATAGAGATCAGTTATACTGATTCTTCTAAATCTGTGGGCATCTTCAGCTCCATTGACCAGGCTGTCCTCCTGGTTGACCAGGAGTGGTGATGGGAGCATAAGTGGGGCGGCATCTCTGAGTAATGTTTTCAGTAACTAAGAATTCTTAGATTGATGTTTTTACTTCCTTGAAGCAACAAAGCAAGTTCTCCATGCAGAATGTAGAGTTGGATAAGAACTGGTTCAAATATGCCAAGGACAAATTGCAGATAGATTTGAAATTTAGTAACTCACAAACTCATAGTAATGCGAGAAAAACGCCTCTTGAATATGAGGATGAGCATTAACAAGTTCATTCAAAAATATTATGGGATGCTATGAAATGTTACATGTTACAAAAAAGAAACACACACAGCATTTTTAAAGGAAAACGATTTCCCCTTTATTGAAAGAATATATGCTATAGAAGAAAATAAGAAAAGTTTGTTGACTATCAAGCTCTCAAAAAACTGGAAAGTTTATAAACATTAAAATCTCAAAAGCATTAAAAAGTAAAAACAAATTAATCAGATTGGGCAGATTCGTAGATTGGACTAAATTCCCCCCATTTACACATTAGAAACTCTATGACAAATTTACAGTTAAGAGTCACCCCAGATTTGAAAATTCTAGAAAGCAATAAGACAATTTTTCCTTCATTTTCTTTCAAATTTCCCACTTTATCCTATTTACGCAATTATCCCCCATGGACTGAAGATGGCCACAGTCATGCCCTCGTTTTTTCATAGCCCAACCTTCTCCATGTCTCACGTCCATCTTCTCAATCTCACCCTTCAACTTCTGAATATAGAATTCTTTATTGAAGATAGAATTTTTTATTGACCAAATGTGATTGGATACCCAAGGAATTTTTCTCTGGTGTATAAGCTCTCAATGTACACACATACAACAACAACAATAAAATGATAGATCATATATCATAAAATCATAGTTACACTCATTAATCATTAGATACCACAAGAAGTGATAAACCATAGATACCAATAGGAGAATGTAGTAGGAAAGATGAGAAGATGAGAAAGAAGAAAAGAGACGAAAACAAGAAGATGAGAAGGTTAATAGCAATGCAGCCTACTACATGGGTACATTTTTAGGCCTGAGACAGTGCTGTGGCAATTAGGTGTTTGGCAGAGGGATGGTGCTGGTGGTCTTAATTGTTTTGGCATGCAATGCCCTATAGTGGCATCCAGAGGGAAGAAGTTGAAATAGTTTGTATCCAGGATGTGAGGGATCTGCAGATATTTTCTCAGCCGTCTTTCTCGTTGGTGCACTGTACAGATCCTCAATGGAAGGCAGTGTCATGGATCCGTCCCTGCACCCCTCTCCAGATGTGAGTTCGGAGGAGGAGGGTGAGTTTGAGTGGGAAGCAAGCCACAGCTGCTGCAAGTTATCCAGGAGGTACAGCAGATGGGAGCAACTGCTGCCCGCTATCAATGAGGAGGAAGGGGAACGTACTGAATTTGCAGATGATACTAAGCTGGCAGGAATAGCCAACACCCTAGATGATAGGCTCAAGATCCAGATGGATCTTGACAGACTGGGCCCTATCTAACAAAATGAAATTCAATGTAGAGAAAAGTAAAGTCGTACACTTAGGCAAGAAAAACCAAAAGTACACATATAGACCGGGTGAAACCAGGCTTAATAGCAGTGACTGTGAGAGGGATCTTGGATGTTGAGACTCTGGAAAAAGTGCAAAGAAGAGCAACCAGGATGATGAGGGGACTGGAGGCTAAAACATACGATGAACGGTTGCAGGAACTGGGCCTGGCTAGTCTAGGGAAGAGAAGGACCAGGGGAGACAGGAGAGCATCTTCCAATATTTGAGGGGCTTTTGCAGAGAGGGGGGGGGGGGGTCAAGCTATTCTCCAAAGCACCAGAAGGCCAGACAAGGAAGAATGGATGGAAACTGACCAAGGAGAGATTCAACCTGGAAATAAGGAGGAATTTCCTGACAGTGAGAACAATCAACCCATGGAACTAAAAGTTGCCTTCAGAAGTTGTGGGAGCTTCATCCCTGGAAGCTTTCAAGGGAAGACTGGACTGCCATCTGTCAGAAATGGTGTAGGGTTTCCTGCTTGGGTGTGGGGTTGGACTAGATGGCCTACAAGGTCCCTTCCAACTTTGTTAATCTGTTAAAATCATAATGGATGTGTGGAGTCCACACCGCCACCTGACCCAAGGACATCTAGAGCAGAGAGGAGACAGGCACGATGCTGGTCAACTAGATCACTCATGAGGAGGCAACCTCATATCTCATAAAAGGCTGTGCCAGGATTGCCTACTTAACCTCGCCCTGAGGACCTGATGTTGCTGGAGCAACTACCCAGTTCCGGCCTTGTGTGCTAATGCCTTATATCCTGGCCTCCTAGACTGATTCCCTGGATTTTGTGTGTGCCCATTGGACTCGGTTACGCAGTGACTCTTGCTGCACTGAGCTTGGAATCTGGACCTATGCAACAGGGGTGCTTTCCAAGGACCTGTTTGGGGTGGGGGGTTGAATAAACACCTGTAGAAATCTTGCCATATATGTATGTGTGTGGGGGGGGGGGTAGAGTGGGGAAGCACAGGCAGGCTGGTGGCAATGGTTTTTTCTTCAGTTTTAAATATCCTTTGAGGTCGGTGTCTGTCTTGTGTGGTTGCAGTGCCAAACCAGACAGTTATTGTGGTACAAAATAACTCTGTAAAACGGTATCAGCAGATCTTTGGGCAGTCTGAGCTTTCTGAATCAACGCAGGAAGAACATTCTTTGTTGTGCCTTTTTAATGATGGCTCTAATGTTTTAACCCTAACTCCCGAATATTAAATAGCGAAGCTGTTATGTATTGATACTTTTTAAGCGGGAGTTTCAAACCTGCCTAAGTTTCTGATTGGCTGACAGTCTCTCCAGGATTGTATATAAGGAGGACTGCAGCCTCTGAGTTTTTGCTGAAGTCTCACTGTATATTAAAGAGCTGTTGTCACTTGCTTGCTTGTGCCTCTCGTTATTCCCGAACCACTTCAGAAGCAAATGTGGGGGTGGGGTACTTTGGGGCCAGGCAAGGCAGAAGTGAAAGCAGTTACAGAGAAGCAACATGGACCAGAGACCCTCCCATTAGCTTAATTGGTAATCAGCTTCATTGGGTGCCCACGGAGGCACCCTTGTCCCAAAGAAACTTCTTAAAAGCCACCAAGGAAGGTGTCCTATAGTCATCTGGAAGTGACGGGCCGGAGGAAGACTCATTTCAGGCATCCGTCAGTGAGGTCTAATGTGGTCTTCAGATGGTTGCCTCCTCCAGGAGGCAGTCAGGAATCGGGCCAGAGCATTTTCTTCTCCACCTGCAGGGAATAAATCAACTGAGCTTTAGGAGACAGAAGGTGCCAGAAGGTAGCGGTCCAGGGGGCAAGCTGGGGTGGGGGCAAAAAGAGAAGCCTGTGGTACTGCATTCTAACCACGATCTCCTGCAGGGCAGGAGAAGCAAGAAAAGAGAAGGGAAGGGTTGGTTTCCTCAGAGATCATCCATACCTCTTCTCAGTTTTATCATGAGAATGAACCCTGCAGAGCCAGGAAGGAGAAGACTTCCCATTATGCTAAGGAACACCTTGGCCCAGTGAGGCAGCTCAGAGAGGTCATCGGTTTGTCCTGAAAAAAGAGCAGCGGCCCTTGTTAATCCTTTCAGGAGGCCCCAGGGAATATGTAGCAATAGCTCTTAGACTTATATACCACTTTACAATGTTTTACAGCCCTCTCTAAGTGGTTGACAGAGTCAACATAATTGCCCCCAACAATCTGGGTCCTCATTTTACCGACCTCGGAAGGATGGAAGGCTGAGTCAACTGTGAGCCTGGTGAGATTCGAACTGCCAAATTGCAGGCAGCCGGCAGAAGTAGCCTGCAGTACTGCATTCTAACCACTGTGCCACTGCGCCCGGCCCCATCGCTGCAGCAGAGCCACCAGCCCCAGGCAGAGGACAGAACCTGGAAACCAACCCAGAGTCTATCCAGCAACCAAAGCAAGTGTCAGCAGGTGTTACCAGGGTGAACCAAGCTGTGCTCACAAGTGAAGGGCCCTTGGTGCTCTCTGAGCTTGGTGGTTTTCTTGCAGACATTTCATTACCAAACTAAGTAACAAAATCAGTGCACCACTGATGTTACCTAGTTTGGGTAACCACCAAGCTCAGAGAGCAACGAGGGCCCATCATCCAGCCCTGAGCTATAAATATTCTCCTTTATTAGCGTGGCCCAATTGTTTCTGCTGATGCTCAGTGGACCAGCTGAAGCTCCAGAGGCTGGTCCCAACATAAGGCGGTTCAGCATGTGTGACTGTGGTAGGGAAGAGTCTGATTGTCACACAAGGTGGATGTGGATGTGGAGCTTCTTCTGTCACTGACACAAGATGTGCCATGAGTGCTGAGTTGGTTTCGGATTCAGCCACTTCCTAACCATTCATGCTGGACGTGAACCCCCTCCTGTGGGAATCCAGAGATCAACATGAGATTCTATTTTTTTTTTTTTACAACATGAGACTAAGTAGACTCTAAGAATATTGTCAGTAATTCTGGATAGCAGAGCTTAATGTCCCTAATTCATATCCTTTCTGCCAGTTGTGTTCCTATGCCTCTCCCTGACTGTGTGTGGATCCCACTAATCTGCTTGGAGCCCTGTCAATTTGGGAATGTGATCCGGTGGGACCAGGAGGTGAAACAGATCTGTTGGGTCCTTGGGAACATCACTGCCACAGACTGGTGCTTGGTTGTGTCCTGGGAACACAAGATGGTTGTTTTACCATTCTTGTTTTACTTTAACTACTGATTGTGTTTTGTTTAGTGCTGTTTTTGTTTTTATTGCTGTTAATCAACCAGAACCATCACAATATGATGTAACTATAACTTGAATTAAATAAATGAAGAAATTTTATTCTTCCGTATTTTGCTTGCAGCCCAGATTCTTTAGAACTCCCATGATCCTTCTGCAGAAATAGCCACAGGAAGCTCCACCTTCCCTAGGATCTTTATTTTCCCAACAAAATGTCAGCTTCATGCAGAACAAAATGGAAGGTCTTCTAGTCCAACTCCCTGCCCAAGCAGGAGGCTCCAGACCATTCTGGACAAACGACTGTCCAAACTCTTTTTAAAAACCTCCGAATATTGAAGCACCCACAGCTTCTCTAGGGAAGCCATTCCACTGATTAACTATTCTCACTGTCACAAAATTTTCCTTAGTTCTAGATTGGAACTCAACTCTCCTTGCTAAATTTCCACCTGTAAGTAATAACTTTGGTTCCATTGTCTCTTTCAAGGAAAGAAAAACTTACCAGCACAAACTTGCTTTAAGGAGACTGTCTTGGATGCCTGGCTAACCCGGTTTTTTGCTGTGCAAGTGACATTGAGATCACCATCTCGGTAGATGAGCTTGATCACAGAATTCCCGAGGGTGGGATCCATGTTCTGGGTGGCTGAGGTCCAGCTCAACTCAGTCCCCTCTTCCCAGGTCTCTGTAGAGCAATGCAGCTGCCAAGTTTCACTTCCAGCCCCATCAGGCACGCAGGTCACTCTCAGCTGAGAGCCCAGCAAACGTCCTGAGAAGGAGATGCAGAGGCGCCATTTGTGAAAGACCAGAAAATCTCAGGGTGGCCAAAGAGGAAGGACAAGCAGCTGAGGCTGAATGAATGGCTTTGCTTAGATGGCAACAGAGAAAATAGGGGTCATCCATTTCTGTCACAACAATTCTACAACTATCCCCTCTCTCAAGTATGACACTCATTGTGAAGGGAGAGGCCCACCATGGTAGAAGACAGCAGGGATTCCTCATCCTTTGCCTTCCACTAAGACCTTGAGCTCCACTTCTAACTCATTGTAGAAAGACAAGACCAAAACATCTGGTGTGGAAAATGGTGGTTGGGCTTGAACAGGGAGAGAAATGGTGGCATTTGGTGGTATTTGGTGTCTGTGTGAGTGCATATGATCAGAACATCTTGAACCAATTTGCATTGCTAACATAGACAAAACTCTGCACAAACATCTAATGGGCAGAGCACGCTGGGACCGAAGTCCAAGCTGTGGGCTCCATCCAGAAGCTGAGTCGCTTCAGAAAATGTACACTCAGAAGAGCCCCCTCCCCCAAAGAGCCCCCCCCACATCATTTTGGGCAAAGGAGGCGGGCCAGGAATTTCCTGACATGGCTGGGATACTTACTGTAAACATGGAGTTCAAAGGACACATCCTCCACCTTATTGTTTTGTGAAATTATTTTTGCATTGTACCAACCAGCGTCATCTTTCTTTAGATGCCTGAGAAGTAATTTGCTGCAGTCCTTGGAGATGTTCACTCGTTTCTGAAAGTCTTGGAGGGGAACCAGGAGGCCACATGGCTTCCCAAAGGTCGCCACAGAAATATTTCTAGACTTTCCGTCAACAATTTTAGTCCAGAAAATCATTTCAAATGGTGTGGAGATCTTCACTTGGAATGTGACAGACTCCCCCAGAACACCATTTTCTGCTCCAGAAGCTCCTGTAAGGCCAGAGAAAGGAGCCTTTCAAAATTGAGTTACAAGAGACCCTCCCAAACATCCCATTTTTGCGCCTCAGATTCCCAGAAAACTTTTTATGAAGAAAGACTAAATTGCTCCGAGGTAAGTACTTTCTGGTCTTTCCTTCTTAGGGAAGCATCAGGGGTTCAAATGTCCTACGTGGGAGCTAAGACCTTCCCTTGTAGTTTGAAAAGAGGATCTGCCCCACCAGGGAGACCACCAAGCCTCAGCTCACCTGAAGGACTCACCTGGAGGACACTCATTTGATGTACTGGTATTTCTGGTGTTCTGCCACCAGGCTGGTCCCCTTCAACTGGGAACCCTCTATGATGCCCCTCTTATTTTTGCTGCTTTTAATCTAATTTTTCCCCCTCAACCAGGATGATAGGAACAAGGCCAATGGGGAAAGATGGGGGTACTTGAATGGTTTAACTGATTTTCCTGCACAATGCAGAGGGTTGCACTAGACAATCTTGTAGTCCTTTCCCGCTCTACAATTGTATGCTCCTAGATGCTGGACTCAGATGCTGGACTCAGATGCTGGAGAAATCTAGCACTTGTCCCTGGATTCCAGTTCCAAAGACACAAATATGTACCAAGTGGTTTTTAGAGTTTTAGAGTTTATGTAGAGTTTAAAAAGACCACAATGACTCAGATAGTTGTTGTGCATAGAGATGATAGTTGGGATTCAAGGAAGCCAGGTGAACCAAGGAAGATAGTAAGGAACATCAAAGGTGGCTTTTGGATAGTTGTTGCAGCCCAACCGGTTTCCAGCTCCCATGGTTCTTCCACACAAATGACCCTGGAAAGTCAGCCCCCCTTTTTCCTGAGATAATCCTTGACTGCAATCGGGTTTTGCCCAGTCTTTGCTAGGCTAGACATTACCTAGTTCCTTCAACCATTCATCATAGGCTTTAGCCTCCAGACCATTTATCATCTGTGTTAATCTTCTCTGCACTCTTTCTAGAGTCTCAATATCCTTTTTTTGTATGGTGGTGTCCAAAACTGGACACAGTATTCCAAGGGTGGTCTCACCAGTGCAGTATAAAGAGGTACCAATGCTTCATGCGATCTTCATACACCTGTCTTGATGCAAGCTAGGACTGCTACAGCACACTGCTAGGCCACAAGCATGCTTGTCCACTATAGGACAATCTCTCACAGGGATTATTTTTTTGAATACTTGCATTATTGTTACATATATTGTTACAGTCTGAAATTGGATTTTTAGTCCTGTTAATGTGGACTGTACTGTTGACTAACATATCAAATCCATATGAAACATAGATAATGGTATTGTCTTTATGTTTCTTATGCTTTGCGAAGAAAAACGGGGAAAACATCTACTACTACTTCTGCTAGAATTTATAATTTCAATCTTATCTGCGTTTTTCTTGAAGTTCTTCCCCAACTCAACCCTTTTGGGTTGGGTGCCTTCACGTTTTATATCTATTTAAGTGAAGATCCTGCCTGGATTTTAAAGAAACAAACCATGTTCTGAGCACCAAATTTCAATCCTGGTTCGAAACTGTATTTGAAGCTAGAAATACAACTTACCAGTTCCTAAGAGAAGAATTGGAAACCACAATCGGAGTAGGCGGTTGTGTGACATGTCAGCGACTGGCATTTCAACAAGATATAAAGTGAAGCAAAGTCTAATTTCTGCAAAATATAGTCAGGCTAATTTGCTTAATATTCTAATGAGGATTTTTATTCTGCTCCAAGAACTACAGGCTCTCTTTCTTCAATACTTTTCGTGTGGTGAAATCCAGGACTGCCTCTTCAGTGGAAGAGAGATTGCAACTGCACAATTGCGGGGAAAAAAGCTCTTGTAACATTGATTGATGACTGACTGACTGATTGATTGATTGCAAAATTAATTTGCTTGATTGGGTAGCTTCCATAAATAATACCAAAAGAAAGAACAAAATTTAAAATAACGACACAAGCATGAAACAACACTTAAACGTTTTTTTTAAAAAAAAACAGAGAATAGAAAAATCCAAAAAAAGAAGATAGCAAAATGCAGTGTGGGGCATGTTCCTCTCAGAGAAGTGGCTGCACCTGCAGGAAAATTTTCCCAGGTGACTTTTGAACCAGAGACCAGGAGACAGATAGAGGGAAGCATATATTGGTTTATTGACAAAATTAGATGCAAAGATGGACCTCAAGACTCTAAAAAAATCAACAGTTACCTCTCTGTTGGCCCAGCCCATCCTTCAGAATGATCCAGGCAAGGTTGTCCTTGTCAATCACATCATTAATGAACCAACTGTGAGTTGCAGCTGCCCCAAGGCCAAAATTACCTTCCGGTGTATTAATTGGGCTCTAGAAGGTCATTGTTATCTGGGAGGAGTTTGACGCTGTGACTCCTGATGATGTGGACAGGATTTTGGGGAGACTTAGTGCGGCCACATGTTTACTGGACCCATGTCCCTCCTGGTTGGTACTGGCTTCCTGGGAGGTTACACGAGGCTGGCTCCAGGGTGTTATCAACGCTTCGCTGAGTGAGGGTTACTTCCCCACCGCCTTGAAAGAGGCGGTGGTGAGGCCTCTCCTCAAGAAGCCGTCCCTGGATCCGGCAATATTGGCCAACTACCGTCCTGTCTCCAACCTTCGCTTCATGGCGAAGGTTGTTGAGAGTGTGGTCGCGCGACAGTTCCCACAATTCCTGGAGGAAACATCTTATCTAGATCCGTTCCAGTCAGGTTTCAGGTCTGGGCACAGCACGGAAATGGCATTGGTCGCGTTGGTTGATGATCTCTGGAGGGCTCAGGACAGGGGTTGCTCCTCTGTTCTGGTCCTGTTAGATCTCTCAGCGGCTTTTGATACCATCAACCATGGTATCATGCTGCACCGGCTGGAAGAGTTGGGGGTGGGAGGCACCGTGTTGCAGTGGTTCTCCTCCTTTCTCTCCGACCGGTCGCAGTTTGTGTTGGCAGGGAGGCAGAGGTCGACCTCGAGGCCTCTCATCTGTGGAGTGCCGCAGGGATTGGTCCTCTCGCCCCTTCTGTTGAACATTTATGTGAAGCCGCTGGGCGAGATCATCCGTGGCTTTGGGGTGAGATACCACCAGTACGCTGATGACACCCAGCTGTACATCTCCACCCCAGGCCACCCCAATGATGCCCTTGAGGTGATGTCCCAGTGCCTGGAGGCTGTGCGGATCTGGATGGGGAGGAACAGGCTCAAGCTCAAGCCTTCCAAGACTGAGTGGCTGTGGCTCCCGGCATCCCGATATAGTCAGTTGACTCCATCACTGACTATTGGGGGCGAGTCTTTGGCCCCCACAGAAAGGGCTCGCAATCTGGGAGTCCTCCTGGATAGGCAGCTGTCCTTGGAGGAACATCTGACGGCTGTTACCAGGGGGACCTTTTGTCAGGTTCGCCTGATTCGCCAGTTGAGGCCCTTTCTTGATCGGGATTCCCTGTACACAGTCACTCATGCCCTCGTCACTTCTCACTTTGACTACTGCAACGCTCTCTACATGGGGCTCCCCTTGAAGAGCACCCGGAGGCTCCAGCTGGTCCAGAATGCAGCAGCGCGGGTAGTGACGGGAGCAACATGGCGCTCCCATGTAACACCACTCCTGCGCGAGCTGCACTGGCTCCCGGTGGTCTTCCGGGTGCGCTTCAAGGTGCTGGTTATCACCTTTAAAGCGCTCCATGGCATCGGGCCTAGCTATCTTCGAGACTGCCTGCTGTCATCGATGACCTCCCATCGACCCGTGCGCTCCCACAGAGAGGGCCTCCTCGGGGTGCCGTCAGCCAAACAGTGTAGGCTGGTGACCCCCAGGGGGAGGGCCTTCTCTGTGGGGGCACCTACCCTCTGGAATCAGTTGCCCCCGAGATAAGGAGAATCCAAGACCTCAGTGCCTTCCGCCATGCCCTTAAAACCCACTTTTTCCAGCAAGCCGGGCTGGCTTAAGAAGAAATTTTAAATGTTTTAATTGGTTTATATTTTTAATTTTGGGCCAAATTGAGATATTTCCTTTTAATCTGTTCTTAATGTATTTATTATGTGTTTTTATTTGGCTGTACACCGCCCCAAGTCCCTAGGGAGAAGGGCGGTATATAAATTTGAAGTAAAAATAATAATAATAATAAAAAAAAACATCTGAACCCTTGAGTCCATCCTGAAGAGGAGAGACTCACACCCAACAATCTCCGGGGCAGGGATCCTGCGAGGACAAAGACTCTTCCGGACAATAGCTGCCACTCCTCCACCCCTTCCCTGGAGTCGTGGCTGATGCAATATCTGAAACCCATCTGGCAGGCAAGGCATCCCAT
This sequence comes from Arizona elegans, assembly GCA_022577455.1. Classification (NCBI taxonomy): domain Eukaryota; kingdom Metazoa; phylum Chordata; class Lepidosauria; order Squamata; family Colubridae; genus Arizona; species Arizona elegans. The sequence goes on from JAKOOJ010000027.1 coordinate 5,913,020, forward strand.
TCATACCAAACCAGGGGTCATATCTAAGCCTCCATCTGCTTCTGCTTGCACACTCAGCAGCGGGGACTCCATTCCCTGCCCCTGGCTCCCTCATTCTCCCTAATTCCAGCCACTCCAAACCCACTCCTTCCATAATAATTTGAATTTCAATCTATCCCAAACCCACTCACACATACAGACACACGCACCCTCCTAAATTCTCCCAGGTTCTCAAACCTGGCAACTTTGAGATGTGAGGATACACACTGCTGGCTGGGGAATTCTGGGGGTTGAAGACCACAAGTTGCCAATGTTGAGAACCATTGATTAGATGATTCAAGCTCCCCAGATTCTATGAACAGCCTTCCTTACTCCGTTGCATAGTTAAAACAACTTCCTCACAAGCAAACTGCAATTGTTTTTGTCTGGTGAACTTAGTTCCTGGTATGTTGGCTCTCTATTTTGGCTGCTTTGTCCAGTCCTGCTAGACAGCTGCTGCCATGCCAGGGTAGCTTGTGGCTGAAGGCAGCATCAGATATGCTCCTCCCAACAGCAACGTGTTGTGTTACGTGTTTTCTGTGTGCCAGATGAGGAAGGATGATGGACTCCTTTTTACGGAAAGGACGTCTCCTCTTGGGAAAAAGTATTGTGGTTGTACAAGGGGGAAGACGTTTTACTCCATGGGAAAGGCCCAGGATTGGGCCTGAGTGACCACTAGAGCACTAACTGGTAGATCAACTCTGTGGTGATGCTCAGGATTTGAGAGCCAGGCCTGTCTCACCACAACTTCCACCTGTAAATTCAGGACTTGTATGGAAGGAGCCCTCCATGGCTGTACACCTGTGTTTTGGGGTGCACAATTCTACTTCAAAACAGATGAATCTCAGACCCTGAGTCCAGTTCCCTTCTGACCCACAGGAGCACACATTCATCTGATCTCTTGTAATCCTTCCTCTCCAATCTCTCCACTCTGCAGTGGGGAAGAGAAAAAAATGGGTCAGGCACAGGAGAGATTGACTAAAAAGATGATTCCCCCCCCCTTTCTTTTTTGCCTCTCCTTGCTTGTTTAAGCAATCTCTCCAGTCTTGGGTGGGTGTGGGGGGGACAGACAGATGATTTCTATAGGTAATCTTTCTGTGTATGAGCAAACAGAACAGCAACAAAACAGGGAACACACTGAGGCATTTCTGTAGTGTACTGGGGGATGCTGGAGCTACCACATGAATCTATTTATTTAGTATTTATTTATTTAGTATTTATTTATTTATTTATGTATTTATTTATTTAAATTTACATGCTTTTGATGTGTATTTTGTGCCTGTTTATTCTCCTGTAATCCTCTCCTCTCCAATTCCTCTGCTGTGCAAGGGGGAGCAGGGAAAGGAAAATTCAGATCAGGCACAAGGCAGTGCATACTAAGTATAATGGCAACCATTCATGTAGGACACTGAGAAGTAATTGGTATTTTCTCTTTCATTGTGGATTGTATGGTTTTGTATTGCGTGGCTTGCCTCTTCTGGATTTGGTCAGGGTTGATTTTTCCTTTTCCTTTGTCTTTTTGGGCCTTGTGGCCAGAGGGTGCTCCCCACATGGAGCAGCAGGAGAGGGAAACTAGACAGAATTGGACTGAGCCCTCTTTCAAGGTGGGGTGGGGGTGGGGGAAGTTAACAAGACTTGAGATCTTTTTCTATCCCATCGTAGAAATGCAAATCCTCAGCTGTGCCAAAGCTCCTGGCATGGAAGATGGTGGGCAGGGTAGAAAAGGAGGAAAATTGTGGTATTTTGTGGTGATCACACTCCATCTCTCTGGAGATCCAGCCTCAAAGCACACCTGCCTCTCTCTTCCTGCTGTTCCATCTGGGAACCCACTTGGTCCAGCGCAGCCTGTTTCCCATGAAAAGTGAAACCTGGAGAGAGCTGGGCTGGGCCTCCATTATGTAGCATAATTCCTGGCATGGTAGTTCTCTGTTTTGGCTCCTTTGTCCAGTCCTGCTGTCCAACTGCCATGCCAGGACAGCAGGAGCTGGAAGCAGTGGTGGGATTCAAGTAATTTAACAACCGGTTCTCTTCCCTAATGATTTCTCCCAACAACCACTTTGCCAAACTGCTCAGAATGTTAATAACCGGTTCCCCCGAAGTGGTGCAAACCGGCTGAATCCCACCACTGGCTTGAAGACAGCATCAGATAGCTCCCCTCCCACAGTGGCTTGTGTGCACCAGATGAGGAAGTACAATGGATCCCCTTCTGCAGAAAGGAAGTTTCTGCTTGGCAAATGGTCTTGAGGTTGTACAAGGAGGAAGAGGTGAATCCCATGGAAATACCCACCAAGCACTCACAGCCAGAGCAAATCTGTGGCAACATCCTGGAGACAAAACACAAGACCTATCTGACTACAACTCCCACCTGCAAATTCAGGACTTCTAAGAAAGGACCCCTCGATGGAAGCACACCAGAGGTGGGTTTTAGCAGGTTCTGACCAGTTCTGGAGAACCGGTAGTTGAAATTTTGAATAGTTCAGAGATCCGGTAGTAAAAATTCTGACTGGCCCTGCCTCTATCTATTCTCTGCCTCCCAAGCCCCAGCTGATCGGGAGGAAATGGGGATTTTGCAGTAACTTTCCCCTGGATTGGGGTGGGAATTTTACAGTATCCTTCCCCTGGGGTAGGGTGGGAATGGAGATTTTACAGTATCCTTCCCCTGCCATGCTCACCAAGCCACACCCACCAAGCCATGCCACGCCCACCAAGCCACACCCACAGTGTCAACTTGCAAAGCTTTCAAGTTGCCATGAGCAGGAGGGAGGGAGAACTGAAGTGAATTCCATACATTCTTTCTGACCGCAATCAGAAGGAGGGTGTTAGGTTTCACAGCCAGCCAAAGTGGTTAATTGGAGAATGTGATTTATGACATGGCCAGAGAGGAGGGGAGAGACAGGGTCATAGGGGAATGTAAATCTACGTGGGATCAGTCCTAACTGCATCCGAGTATTGCCGGAATGTTGCTCCTAATAAATGACTATATTTCCTTTGAAGTTTGGATCATGGCTCATGAATTAATTAGGGCCTCTTTCGGAAACTTGACACACAGAACCGGTAGTAAAAAATTTTGAAACCCACCACTGAGGCACCCCAGTGTTTTTGGGGTGCACAAATCCACTCCAAAACAGATGAATATCCGAGTTGAGTTTCCTTCTGACCACAGGAGTAGACATCTGACTGGCTTCAAACTTGATCCTCATCACACTTAATATTCAAGGCTTGTTTTAATTGTGTTTAATATACAAAAGAGGAAAAGAGAACAAAAGGCATTGAAACATCATGGAAAACAAACAAATGAAGTAAGAAATTAAGAAAAAGGGAGAAAAATACCTAGATAATATAAATATTCAAATTGTAAACATACAAACAGGGAAAAATCAGCATGTTAAACTTTGACTTTACTGAAAAATAATAGTTTATCAGTATTTTTTCTTCTGTCAATGTGAAATCACCCTCTGGCTACCTGCACACCTTTGGATAGTGGTAGCTTCAGAAGATACGTGCCACTGGACTGGATGGCGCACAATAGAAGATAGAATTATAGAGTTGGAAGGGACCTAACCCTAACCCCAGACCATTTCAGACAGATGGTTGTCCAATCTCTTCTTAAAAGCCTCCAGTGATGGAGTACCCACAACTTCTGAAGGCAAGTCATTCCACTGATTCATTGTTCTAACTGCCAGAACATTTTTTCCATAGTTCTCAATTGCTTCTCTCCATCCCTTGTTTCTTGTCTTGCTTTCTGGTCCTTTGGTAAATAGGTTGGCCTCCTCTTCTTTGTGGCAGCCCCTCAAATACTGGAACTCTGTTATCATGTCTTCCGTAGTCCTTCTTTTCACTAGATTAGACATACTCAGTTCCTGTAATGGTTGGCTTTGCGGAATTCATCAGCTGCTGTTAGATTCCTGATGACTCTGTGGTGGTGGAGGAAGGAATGCAGTGGACAAAGACCATGCCTAGACTGTAGATAGTCCCCATTGTTACTGGGATTGATAGCTGGGATCAGCCGGCATCTTCGTGGTTTGGTGGGGAGGAAGCACAGGGTATCTTGGAAGGGAAGCATGAAGGAAGTTGAAGAGGCCTGGCCTCAGGGAGGCCAGCTTGGGTTATTTGACATTTTCAAGGCCACCTGTCCAGGAATTGGAATGTGGGAAGGAGGACTGGTGCACCTGAACCAGAGGCTTTCCTAAAACATCTCTCTGGCCACTAATTGAACTCTGGTTGCCTAGCTACTGAGGGGTTTGCTTCAGTACTTCTCTCAAAATTTCTTCAGATCTTACCTGACCTTGCTATATTCAACATGTTCGTAGTAAAAGTACCTTTTCTCTGATTTGTGGAATCAAGGGTTTTTCTTTCCTAGGGATTGAGTGGAGATAGCCCTGACAGTAAGTCTGTCAATAAGCTGGTCACTAAATGGGAAATCACATGATTGCAAGTAAAGTCTACTGTTGCCCTTTGAATGCTTATCTGAAGGCTGGTGTAATTGTCAAAAAGAAAATGAATTGTGTCCACATTCATTGGAGAGAAAGGGATTAAAAGGAATATAGGGAATACTCATTGAAAGAAATGCAATAAAGCCAGTTGTACAGCCTGTACAGTATTCCCCATTGTGTGCCTGCTTACTCTCTTGTAATCCCTTCCTCTGCTTATTGTATGTATGTAATCCCTCCCCATAAATCCCAGCCCATTAGACATTGGGTGATACCTTTATAGAAAAGAGTCACCCAGATTTGAAAACTCTGGAAAACAATAAAACAACTTTCCATTTGATTTCTTCCAAACTTCCCACCCTATCCTACTTGTGTAATTCTCAAGTAGGATAGTCACAATCACACCTCTCCTCTTTTGTGATCAAAACTTCTCCATTTTTCAAGCTCGCCATCTCAATCGTCCTTGTTAGCCCTGCAAGGTAGTCCAGACAAGAGGCTCAACCAGGAGTACAAGATCTGTTTTTATTGCATTCATGAAATCTTGCAAGTCCCAAAGTACATTTTTCTCCTCCTGTCTCTCCCAAGGCCCTCCACACCACCTTTGGTTAATCTTCTCAAGATGAATTGGGAGGAAGTGGGGACCTTGGGAGGCTCAGCTACACCATAATATTCTTATAATGACTTGGATAGAAAGGTAGGGTCTGATTCATATCATATTATATCATAGATCATAGATCATAGATTATAGATCATATCATATCAATCACAAAGATGATTAGAGTAGGGACTAGAGGCTAAAACATATGATGTATGGTTGCAGGAACTGGCCATGGCTGGTCTTCCCAAACCGCATAAAATTCCGAATCATCTTTTTCTTTTAGTTCTAGGGTAAGTTTATCCATTTCGGCACATTCATGAATGTTTTGTAGACTTTCAAGTTGTTTTAAGAACTTGACAAAAAATTATCATCTTCTGTAAAACATACGATGAACGGTTGCAGGAACTGGGCCTGGCTAGTCCAGTGATGAGAAGGACCAGGGGAGACAGGAGAGCATCTTCCAATATTTGAGGGGCTGCCCCAGAGAGGAGGAAGGGGGTCAAGCTATTTTCCAAAGCACCAGAAGGCCAGACAAGGAACAGTGGATGGAAATTGACCAAGGAGAGATTCAACCTGGAAATAAAGAGGAATTTCCTGACAGTGAGAACAATCAACCCATGGAACAGAAGTTGCCTTCGGAAGTTGTGGGAACTTCATCACTGGAGGTTTACAAGAAGAGGCTGGATTGCCATCCGTCAGAAACGGTGTAGGGCAGTGATGAAATGTAAAATTTGTTACTACTGGTTCTGTGGACGTAGGTTGGTGGTGGGGCATGGCCAACTTTTTTTTTAAACTTTTAAAAGCATTTTTTCTACAACCTCTTTGGCTAGAGGTTGTAGAAAAAATGCTTTTAAAAGGCTCTGACAATCCCAGCTGACTTGCCGGATTGTCAGACACCTTTTTTTTTTTTTTACTTTTAAAAGCATTTTTTCAGCCAAAGAAAAAAATGCTTTCAAAAGTAAAAAAAAAAAAAAGCCTCTGATGATTGTGTGGCTCAGTTGGGCATGGGGGGATGGGCAGTTCTCCGAACCACCTGCTGCCATTGCTACTGGTTTCTTCCCGGTTCCATCCGGTTCTGCCGAGCCGGTAGCGGTGACGATATGACATCACCGAACTGGTTCTCTTCCCTGCCCCTCCGCATAATTCTTACCTTTTATTTGTCCCCACCCCCAATCTATTGCTGCCTCCTGAGTCCCAGCTGATGGCTAGAAGGAAAAAAACTGTTTAAACTCTTGCTGCGGGGCTTCAAAGGGCCGCCCTACAGCTGATCAGTGTTAAAAGGCAGTGTGCTGGTAGACTGGTGCCTCCAAAAAGAAATGAGTATACCGATGCCTGCAAAAATAAATGAGTAGACTGGTATAGCTCTGGAAGCAGTTAAAAGCCTTGGTAGTACAGGAGTTTAAGGCACCCTGTTATTAAGCTGGTTATTAAGACCAGCTGCCTGCAATTACTGCAGGGTTCGAATCTCGCCAAGGCTCAAGGTTGACTCAGCCTTCCATCCTTTCTAAGGTAGGTGAAATGAGGACCCAGTTGTGGGGGCAATAAGCTGACTTTGTATAAATATACAAAAGGATGAAGGCTATTGCTGAGCACATTGTAAGCCGCCCTGAGTCTTCGGAGAAGGGCGGCATATAAATCAAATTAAAAAAAAAAAAAAGCCTGGTAGACCAGTACCTCTGCTAAATCCTAAAGAATTGTCACATGACCATCAAGCCACGCCCACAAAATAAGCCATGCCCACAGAACTGGCAGTAAAATTTTTTAGAACCCACCCCTGATCCGGTCCGAACCGGGAGCATTTCACCCCTGGTGTAGGGTCTCCTGCTTGGGGGAGGGGGGTTGGACTAGATGACCTACAAGACCCCTCCCAACTCTGTTATTCTGGACTCATATGTTTTATTTAAAGGCAGAAAAAATTGTGAGTGAGAAAAGATGCTGCAAGATGAACATCAAATCAAACCCACTATCTTTATTTTACTTTATCTTTTTTACAGTCGTTCACTGACCTTTACAGTAAAAAAGAGAGATTGTCAGCTGCCACCTTATGCTTTGCTTGTGCTTTGCTGCCATGGGGAAGTGGAGGGAGGGCGAATGATGGGAGGAGGATGTTTTGGGGAAACCGAAAGCTGTGCTGCCTCTGGAAGCTGCTCCAAGGTCACATAACTGGAGGAAGGAGGGAGATCTTACCAACCTGCACTCAGACTGACTTAGGAAAACATCTTGCACGAACTGGATTGGTCAAGGGAGATAAGAGGGGAGGGAATAGAACTTGTTGAACTCCATTTTCTCACCAAAGAAATGAAGGATCATTTTTACTTAAAAGCCCAAGTTTGAGGCAATCTGATAATTAGAAATACTGTTAAAAAACCCAAGACTGACCTGGGACTACTGGAAATAATAGAGAATTTACTATTTTTCTATACTTTTCACAATCATCGCAAATGGAGAATTTTTTTCCTTTTATTCTTTTTGCTTCATCCCTCCGTGGATTACAAACTACATCTTGAAGGAGACCTGAGTTGCCTTCAAAAGTTTACTTCAACATTAGCCATAAGAGGGAGGAAAACAATTTTAGAAACCAAGGATATGGTATTGAAAAGCTGCTTAAAGCTTTTAAAACGATGCATTTGAAGACAGAATAGGAATCAAATGATGAACAGTTGGGGGAGTTAGAGATGTCTAGCCTAGGGAAAAAAAGGACCAGGGATGATAGCATAGCAGTCTTCCAGTGTTTGAGGGGCTGCCACAAACAAGAGGGTGGTCAACCTATTCCCCAAAGCACCTTGAAAGCAGGACAAGAAGCAATAGATGGAAACTAATCAAGGAGAGAAGCAACCTAGAACTAAAGGTCTATGGAGATTCTCAGTCATCCAGGTCATGGTTGTCCCCAAAGTACTTTTTCAAGAGGTAACTCAACTTTCTGGTTTTCCTTTGAACACATTTCGCTTCTCATCCAAGAAGCCTTTTCAGAGCTGAAAAAGCTTCTTGAAAAAGCACTTTTGGGACAACCTAGCACTAAGAAGGAATTTCATGATAGGAAGAACAATTAACCAGTGGAATGGCCTGCCTTCAGAAGTTGTGGGTGGCCCATCACTGGAGGTCTTCAAGAAGAGATTGGACAACCATTTGTCTGGAATGCTATAGATTCTCTTGCTTGAACAGGGGGCTGGACAAGGAGACCTCTGAGGTCCCTTCCAGACCTAAGATGATCTTATATTCGATGAAAGGGAAGAGTCCAACTGCTTCTGCGGTGGTGTCAGCTGCTTTTGCTTCTGTTAGCTCTTCATGGGTTGAGTTTTGTGCCTCTGTGATTTCACTGTCTGCAGTCTAGCTGATTTTCTCATGAAGTGAGGAACCGCTGTGACTTTCCCTTCCCCTCTCTCCTTCCTGAAGACGTGATCTGCCTGTCAGAGCTGAATTTGGCTCCTTCTCCGATGGGTGAAGGTGTTGCACCCTGCTTTCCCACGGCTGCTCCCTGGAACCAGGTCATCCTCCTCTTCAAAAGTGGGATGGAGCTGGCAGTTCAAGGGAAGGAGTGGCTTTCACTCTCTCAATTTGCATTAGACTTTTGGTCACTGCAACTACCTCTCCCCCCATGAAGAACATCCAGTGAATTTGTCAACTTCCCTGGGCACAGGATGAGCACTGAACCTTGCTGTTTCTATTGCTCCATGTATTTAACCACTCCTGGTCCAAACTGGTGTTCCCTAAACACAGAACCTTGGGGGCAATCCCAGGAAGGTCACACTCGCCACTCCAAAGCCAAAGCCATCCCCCCATGCCTTCTGGACACATCTGGTCACTGCTCAGTTGAGCTGGCAGCACGGCAGAGGCAGCAGAACCAAAACTGATTTTTAAAAAAGATCATTGCCTTACACACATCCTAAAGGTGCCCTTAGGTGACAGTGGGATCAAACTCACCACGACAGCCAGTCTACAGTCATCCGCCAATTGCAGGTGGAAAATTGTGAATCCCACTTCTGAAACCAATCTCTCTCGAATCAACTGCCAGACCCCAAACCCAATAATCAAGTCTCATTGCAGTTCTTATTTATTTAATCAATGTGCACCTCAAGTTGCTTCCCAGCCCTTCTCCTGTTCCTGTCTTCATGAGAGAATTATTGCCTTAATAAAAAGAAACACATTGGTATGCTACCATAGATGTTTTGAGAAAGTGTACTGAGAACCGAGCACTTCAAGGTTGCCTCAGTAATCCATATCTTGCTAACACATTCCCACTCCACAAAAGCAACACACACACACACACGCACACACACAAACCCTGACTGATATTAGGGGAAGGGTCAAGTGCTGTAGTGGGTCGGGTTTTGGTTTACAGCAAGGAAACAGGCACGGACTTTTAAAAAACAAAATGAATCCCCCTTTATTGAAAGAATACACACTACAGATACAGATTTTATTGGTTTAATTTATTTATTGGTTCGATTTCTATGCCGCCCTTCTCCGGAGACTCAGGGCGGCTTACAATGTGTTAAGCAACAGCCTTCATACTTTTGTATATACCTGCTTAGTAGGGCTTTCGCCCCCCCCCCCCCAAAGCGGTGTTCTTTTTTATACAAAGTCAGCTTATTGCCCCCACAAACCAGGTCCTCATTTTACCTACCTCAGAAGGATGGAAGGCTGAGTCAACCTTGAGCCTGGTGAGATTTGAACTTGCAGTAATTGCAGGCAGCTGGTGTTACTTAACAGTGCTTTAGACTGCTGCACCACCAAAGCCCAGGATGAAATGTATCCTTAAGGATGTTTTGAACTTTCTTAAGGTGGCGGGAGCTATAAAGCTCTTACAAAGTGGGGAGGGGGCAACAAATGACCCTTTGGGCACTCTGTCTCTTGAGAAAGACAGAACAATTGAATCTCAGAGAGAGGAGAAGGTTCCACAAGAAGGTCACAGAGCCAAGGTGCCAATGGAGAAGGATGGTAGCAACCATCAACCGTCGTTGATATCTGGAACATCTCCAGTCTTGGTCGTCTTCCAACAGAAAAACGAATGCCTAGAGTAGGGCAGATGCAGAGATCTGAACACTCCCCTGGGGGGAGATCTAATGTCCTCCAAAAAGTGTCTTCCCATGGGCCCTGATCTCCTTTGGAAAGCATGCGACGTTTGTCAACTTAGTTTGTTAAGCCAGAAGGTGGCCGAGCACTGGTCCCCTCCTCATATCTGTTCCTGGCAGTCCTTTCAACTTTCAGCCCTGAATGAGCCCAGCGTCTTAGGTTGTAAGTTGCACCGGTCATAAACCAGGTCACCCTGGGTCGGTGGCCGATTGAATGAATGGATTAAGGGAGTTGTTCAAAAGTACAGACGTAAATAATTATGTATTCATCTGCCTCTCCTAGGGGAAATTGTTTTTAAGAATAGAAGAAAAAGAATAGAATAGAGCTGGAAGGGACCTTAGAGGTCTTCTAGCCGAACCCCTGCTCAAGCAGGAGAACTTATTATTATTATTATTATTATTATTATTATTATTATTATTATTATTATTATTATTTCTATACCGCCTTTCTCCTGTAGGACTCAAGGCGGTGTACAGTCAAGAAAAATATAGACACACAAACATCATAAAATTGCTAATTAAAATTATTACTTAGTTTGGTCAATTAAATAAAACCCAGAATTAGATAACATTTAAAAAATCATTCACATGTTCATATGTTTAGCCCCGCCTGTTGGAGCATCAGGGTCTTGAGGGCATGGCGGAAAACACGGAGATCAGGGATATTCCGTATCTCCGGGGGCAGTTCATTCCAAAGGGTTGGAGCCCCCACAGAGAAGGCCCTCCCCCTGGGAGTCGCCAGTCGGCATAATTTGACTGATGGCACCCTGAGTAGTCCCTCCCTGTGAGAACGAACTGGTCGGTGGGAGGCTATTGGTGGCAAAAGACGGTCTCGTAGGTACCCAGGTCCTAAGCCATGGAGCGCTTTAAAGGTGATAACTAACACCTTGAATCGCACCCGGAAGACCACCGGGAGCCAGTGCAGCTCGCGTAGGAGAGGTGTTACATGGGCGCAACGAGCTGCGCCCATAATCACCCGCGCGGCTACGTTCTGGACCAGTTGGAGCCTCCGGGTGCTTTTCAAGGGGAGCCCCATGTAGAGAGCATTACAGTAGTCCATACGGGAGGTACCTAGGGCATGAGTGACCGTGTGCAAGGCGTCCCGATCCAGAAAGGGACGCAACTGGCGGATCAGGCGAACCTGATAAAAGGCACCCCTGGCCACGGCCGTCAAATGATCTTCTAAAGATAGCCGTGAATCCAGGAGGACACCCAAGTTGCGGGCCCTCTCTGTGGGGAGCAAGATCTCATCCCCAATTGTCAGTGATGGTACCAGCTGACTATACCGGGACGCCGGAAGCCACAGCCACTCGGTCTTGGAGGGGTTGAGTCTGAGCTTGTTTCTCCCCATCCAGATCCGCACGGCCTCCAGGCAACGGGACATCACAGTAAGGGCATCGTTGGGGTGGTCTGGGGTGGAGATGTATAGCTGTGTGTCATCAGCATACTGATGAACACTCACCCCGAAACCATGGATGATCTCGCCTAGCGGTTTTACATAAATGTTGAACAGAAGGAGTGAGAGGACTGACCCTTGCGGCACCCAACAAATAAGGTGCCTCGAGGTCGACCTCTGCTCCCCTGCCAACACAAACTGCGAATGGTCAGAGAGGAAGGAGGAGAACCACCGAAGCACAGTGCCCCCTATTCCTAACCCCTCCAGCCGGTGCAGTAAGATACCATGGTCGATGGTATCAAAAGCCGCTGAGAGATCTAATAGGACCAGGATAGAGGAGCAACCTCTGTCCCGAGCCCTCCAGAGATCATCTACCAATGCGACCAATGCCGTTTCCGTGCTGTATCGTGACCTGAAGCCCGACTGGAACGGATCCAGATAGACAACTTCATCCAGGTATCGGGGTAGTTGTCGCGCTACCACACTCTCAACAACCTTCGCAACAAAGCGAAGATTGGAGACTGGACGATAATTTGATAATATAGCCGGGTCCAGGGAAGGCTTCTTGAGGAGGGGCTTCACAACCGCCTCTTTCAAGGCAGCGGGAAAGACACCCTCACTCAGAGAAGCATTTATAATCCCCCGGAGCCAGCCTCGTGTAACCTCCCGGGAGGCCAGTACCAACCAGGAGGGACACGGGTCCAATAAGCATGTGGCAGCGTTAAGCTTGCCCAGAATCCTGTCCACGTCCTCAGGAGCCACAGAGTCAAACTCTTCCCAGATAACACTCTCAAGACCTACCCCTGTCTTGTCCCCTGGATCTACCCAATCGGAGTCTAGGCCTTCCCGAATCTGAGCGACTTTATCATGCAGGAATTGTACAAAATCCTCAGCTCGACCCTGTAAGGGATCTTCCCGTACCCCCACCTGAAGTAGGGAGTAGGGAGCAGGTCACCCTAAACAGCGCGGCTGGGCGGTTCTCTGCAGATGCAGAGCTGAAGTAGCTAGACTTTGCCGCTCTTATCGCCACTAGGTAGGTCTTAATATAAGATCTCACCTGTGTTCGGTCAGATTCAGATCGGCTTGTCCTCCAATCGCTCTCCAGGTGTCTTTTCCGACGCTTCATCTCTCTCAGCTCCTCGGAAAACCAAGGAGCTAGACGAGATCGGCATCGGGTCAGAGGCCGCAAAGGCATGACGCGGTCCAAGGCCGCAGTAGCCGCCCTGTCCCAGGCGACCACCAGGTCCTCAGTCGAGTCGTGAGCCAGAGTCTCAGGAAATGGCCCAAGCTCCATCAGGAACCTTTCGGGGTCCATCAGGCGCCTGGGACAGAACCATTTGGTTGGTTCCGTCTTCCTGCGGTGGGTGGAAGTGACTTGAAAGTCCATGTGAAGGAGAGAATGATCAGACCATGACAAGGGCTTGATGTCTATATCCCCTATTCTTAGATCATTCAGCCACTGATCAGAGACAAAAATCAAGTCCAGAGTGTGATTCCCCAAGTGGGTGGGGCCTTGAACTACCTGGGTCAGGTCCATGGCCGTCATGGAAGCCATGAACTCCCGAGCCGTCTCCGACATCTCACCAGCGGATGGCAGGTTAAAATCCCCCATAACAATAAGTCTGGGGGTTTCCACCGCCACCCCGGGTATAATGTCGAGCAGCTCAGGCAGGACCGCTGTTACGTGACAGGGAGCCAGGTACGCAATCAGTAGGCCCATCTGAATCCCCCGACCCCACTTCACAAGGAGGGACTCACATCCGGCTATCTGAGGAACAGTGGCCTCCCTTGGGCAAAGACTTTCTCTCATGATTGCTGCCACTCCCCCACCCCTTCCCTGAGTCCTTGGCTGATGGAATGCACGGAAACCTGGTGGGCACATTTCCACAAGGGGAACTCCTCCCTCCTGGCCTAACCAGGTCTCCGTAATCCCTGCCAGGTCAGCACCCCCCTCTGAAATAAGATCATGAATGAGGGGGGCTTTATTTACCACTGACCTGGCATTACATAACATCAGCCGTAGACCCAGGGTCTGAGACTCTGAACAACCCGGGACACGAGCAGTGCTTTGGGGGTCGGAGTGGGCAATCGCTCGTAAACATCGAGTGCGCACTCCCGAAACATAATATGGCCCCCTGCAGCCGTCATATCTGCCCCTCCCACTTACTATACTAATGCCCATCGCTTCATCCCCCTGCATCCTTGTCAGATTTCTGTCCCCATCCTCCTCACCGTGATCATCAGACCCATTCCCCTTTCAGTGGATTTATGGATCCCCCCAGATCCATTCCCACAATCCCTCCCAGAACCCCTTAAAATAGAATTTAAAGATTTATCTAAAAAACCCCAAAGCCGTCGGTTGTTTGCAAACCACTTCTCGGGGTTCCAAAACCCGTCCTCAAGGGCGGCCCTCGATAACTGAGAGGGCCAGACGTGCGAGAGGGGGAATCTCGCAGTGCAAGGAGCTCCGCAGTTGAATACATCAAAGATAGGAGCGAATTGAAGGAGATGAAGGATCATTTTCTTCTAAGAGTGTTAGAGATGGTTAAGACAGCTAATTTAAAATAAGGGAGGAAATAGATGTAAAAGGGAGACCAGTATGTTACAAATGTCAATACATCGGAACATCATCGGCCTCTCACGACGATGGGAAGTCTTGTGGTTGTAATAAGTCCATCCAAAGGAGGTGGGGGTAGAGGTCTCAAAGGGTCGCCTTCTCACGGCGACCAAACCATTTGAAACAAACAAAGAGAAGGTGGTCTATCTCCCCATAAACTTATGCTATCTCAGATAAATTTCTCTTCTTAAAAGCCTCCACTGAGGAACCACCCACAATGTCTGAAGGCCAGCTGTTCCACTGGTTAATTGTCTTCTTTGTTAGGAAGTTTCTCCTTAATTCCAGGTTGCTTCTCTCCTTGATGAGTTTCCGTGGTTTCTTCTCCTGCCTTCTGGTGCTTTGGAGAATAATTGGACCCCCTCTTCTTTGGGGCAGCCCCTCAAATCCTGAAAAACTGCTAACATGTCGCCCCTAATTCTTCTTTTCTTTAGAAAAGAATAGTGTCTAATTTTGGTAGATGCCCCAAAGTGGAGAAAGGCAGACCAAAAAGGCATAGAAATATCAGGACAGGTAGTTCTCAACTTATAACCGGTCGTTTAGTGTCCATTCAAAGCTACAATAACACTGAAGAAAGTGATTTATGTCCCTTTTTCACATTGATGACCATTGCAGCATGGTTGATTTCCAACAAGCTAAGCTGGTCCTTGACTTATGACCACAATGGAGCCCAACATTTCTGTTGCTAAGTGAGACCTTTTTAAGTGAATTTTGCCTCATTTTACGACCTTTCCGGCCACTGAATCACTGCACTTGTTAAATTAGTCACACCTTCGTTAAGCGAATCCAGCTTCCCCATTGACTCGGCTTATCAGAAAGTGACAAAAGTTGATAGCATGACCCAGGGACACTGCGACCGTCGTAAATGTGAATCAGTGGCCAAGTGTCTGGATCTGGATCGCGTGACCCTGGGAAATGCTGTGGAAAACGGTCCTAAGTCACTTTTTTCCGTGCCGTTGTAACTTTGAATGGTCACTAAATGAACTGTTGTAAGTCAAGGACTACCTTACCCCAAGGCTTTCCTTTCTTTTCGTTCTCCACTTTCCGTTTCCTTTCTTTTCGTTCTCCACTTTCTGCCAAGTCTTTCCAAATTCTTCCAGCAGATGGTGACATAATCTTACGAGTCTTCCCTCAGACAAGTTCTGTAAAAAAATACTAACCAGAATTTGATTTTGCAATTTTGGAATTTCCCGATATATATGGCATACCTTGTTTGGACTTCCTGAACATGTCCCGGTCAGTTTCTCAGCATGATCGGTTTTTCTTTGCCTCCTTCCAGATTTCTTTCTTTCTTTTTTAAAATCTACCTCTTCCCCTACTTCCTGGTTGTCGGTCTCTCAGCCCCTGAAGACTTCCTGACCAGGCTGTGATTTTAGAAGGTCAGAAAAAGGCAGATGGGTGCTGCCATCTGCTGAAAAAGAGACCACTTGGAAACCAAATTATATTTCAGAAAAACTGCTCGGAAGAGGAATGTTGGGAGTGCCTCCTAGGACAATTCCTACATCAGTTTAGGAGACATAATAGGAAGCGTGCCTTCAATTTCTCCCTAATTCCTTCTCTGTCGTGCTAATGAAAGACAAAGAGAAGGAAGTGAAAGGTTAATGTTGATTGAATGAAGACAAATCTATGCGTCCCAGGATAATGTCTATGGAGACTCTCAGTCATCCAAGTCACGATTGTCCCAAAGGTGCCTTTTCAAGAGGCAACTGGACACTCTCGGTTTTTCTTGGAAGGCCTTTTGCTTCTCATCCAAGAGAGCTGAAGAAGCTTCTTGGATGAGAAGCAAAATGTCTTCAAAGGAAAACCAGAAGTCCGGTTGCCTCTGGAAAAAACCCCTTTGGGAGTCCCAGAATAATGTTGCAAGGTCCGATCTGGTTCCGTCTTCTGAGCTTTTGGACCTGTGCTGGAATCCATCTTCAGTAACTTCTCTCTACCGGAATATGGGCAATTCTACGCTTCATTTTGATGTGGTGCCTTCCTATTGAGTGGTGTGATGATGGCCGGCGATTGGCTGTTGCCAAGCCCTCGGCTCCTAAGTACCTGATAAGCTGGTGGTAAATCAGCCCTCCAATTGACTGGAAGGGACCTTGGAGGTCTTCTAGTCCAGCCCGTTGGTCAAGCGCAGGAGAACCTACACCATTTCCGATAACTGACTGTCTGGTCTCTCCTTATCATCAAGGAGAGAAGCAACCTAGAACTAAGGAGAGATTTCCCGACAGTTAGAACATTCAACCAGTGGGACAACTTGCCTCCAGAAGTTGAATCTGAAGTTGAAACTCCAACACTGGGAGCTTTTCAGAAGAGATTGGTCTGAGATGATTGTAGGGTCAGCTGCCTGAGCTAGGGGTTGGACTAGAAGACCTCCAAGGTCCCTTCCAACGCTCTTATTCTGAAATAATTGGAGAATTCTACTCAGTTCAAAGTTTAACTGATTAAGACAATAGCTGTGACTCGTGGAAACAGCAGATGATTATGTTCAGTGAAGGCATTCAAAATATACAAAGACATTATTAATAGGGTATATTTCCCACAGACGCTGGGACCCTGAACATAACACGATCTCATATTGTTGTTTGACTTATTATCGTTTATTTCATGTCTATAGTCTCTTCCAGTAATGAGACTATTTGTGTCCAATCCAGAAAACGTTCAGCAAGTGAATGGCAGCTCAAATCTCTGGAGAAAGAGCAGATGTGCCGTGTAACCCCGTGAGAAAGAAGGAATGGTTAGGTGCAAAACTGACGGTAGGGAGATCTGATGCCATGAAGGTTGTTCAAAGCTGAAGAGGCCAAGAAACTCGAAATTTAAAGAGCTGCCGGTGTTTAAAGCAACTGAAGCAAACTCAGCTCTGAAACCAGAAGCTGCATTGAATCACAAAAATCGCCCCCTTCAAAACAAACTTCCTTTCTTTCTTCATCTAAGTGAAAGGATTGTCCATCTCACAAAGGAAGAGATTCTGGATGGTCTGCAAGAAAACGGAAATGCAGGTAACCCTTGACTTGCCATCACAATCTAGGCCAAAATTGAGGTTGCTAAGCGGGATGGTCCTTAAGTGAGTTTTGCCTCATTTTACAACCTTTCTTGCCACCGTTGTTAAGTGAATCCCTAGAGTGGAAACTAGACAGCCACTTAACTGAAATCTATAGGTTCTCCTGCTTGAGCAGGGGGCTGGAATAGAAGACCTCCAAGATCCCTTCCAGCTCATTCTATTCTATTCTATTCTATTCTATTCTATTCTATTCTATTCTATTCTATTCTATTCTACTCTACTCTACTCTACTCTACTCTACTCTATTCCAGTTCCAACACTCACTCTTCACAACAGGATGGATCATAGGCTGAAAAAGCTTCCCTTCCTAAAGAAGAAGGACAGCAAGGAGTTCCATCCACAGATCAATAATAATGACCTGCATCAGCGGGACAACCAGGAAGTCCTCTTCTCTGGCTCCCAGCCATCCAGTTCCTCAGCCACTCACCGAACCATGGAGGCCTTGCCTCTGATTGTGACATCTTCCCCAGTTCAATTGGAGGTCAGGAAGGTTCAGCCTCCAGTGCTGGTACTGCCTGATTTGGCCCAGAGAACTACAGTCAAGACGCCTCCAAGGCCTCCTCAAACAGAGAGCAAGCCTGGCCTGAAAGAGCCCCCTCCCTTTCCAGGGAGGCCCAAGAGGGAAAGGCCTCAGGGGAGTAAACCCACTCCAGACGCCGTCCTGCCTTCATATCCAGGTATAGATGCTACAGGGCTGGGCTACCTATGGAACCACCTTGTCCCATCACATCAGCCCATCCCACACTACCAATCAATCTATCTATCAGAACACAGCCAGAAGGGACCTTGAAGGTCTTCTAGTCCAACCTCCTGCTCAAGCAGGAGATGCTATAAAATCCCAGACAAATGCCTATCCAGTCTCTTCTTAAAAGCCTCCAGTGATGAGGCACTCACCACTTCTGCTGGCAAGAAGTTCCACTGGTTGATTGTCCTCACTGTTAGGAAGTTTCTCCTTAATTCCAGGCTGCTTCTCTCCATGAGTAGCTTCCATCCATTGCTTCTCTTCCTGCCTTCTGCTGCTTTGGAAAATAAGTTGACCCCCCTCCTCCATATATGGAATTGGAAAAAATTCCAATTCCATTTATGGAGTTCAAAGTTCCTCCTCAAGACGGTTGTCTAAGAACATGAAGATCAGGGACTCGAGAGTTATGACACGTTTGACCCTTCCCTCAGGATCAGTCTGGTCTAAGCACATTTTTTTCTCTCTTCACTTTGAGAAGGCTTGTCCCATCAAATTGGCCATCAATCTCTGTCTGTCTCTTCTTCTCAGAACTCTCTGACGAATGTTTCCGAAATTTGTGGGAGAGCAAGAAGCCGCTAAAAGGCAGACCCGTCAAGGAAGTCCTCATGAACCTCATGTTCATGAGGACATGAAAACCTCAGGTTTTCCCCAAGTTGATTTAAGACTACAACGGAGCACCAAATTTCTGCTGCTGAGGGAAACAGTCGTAAAGTGAACTTTGTCCCATTCTTGGTGATGCAGGCCAAGGAAACGTGGAATTAACCAAGCCAGCGTGAGCTCTAATAATCCACTCTATTATTTGAGGGGGAAGAGAAAATGGGAGGCCAATTTGTTGCTGTTGCTTGTTTGTTTTGCATTGTGTTTTGTGGTTGCTGCACAAGCCGCCAAGTGCTATCCTGAACAGCAGCGGGAGGCCGATCGGTGTCAGCACAAGCCTGGGCTTTGCAGGGGGCCTCGGCTGAATGATTGGCACCAACTCTTCCTCCTTTCTTTGATTTAGCAATGCAGTGCAAGCCATCAAAAATGTAATATTATGTGCCGGCTATCGGGAGGAGTTCAGTCAGTTGGAGAAGGTTAGATGCTGGGACATGATGGTGACTCCTGATGGTTTGTTCGAAGCCATTTTCTTCCTGGTCCTGTAAGAAATTAAAAGACAAAAGAGCTTGGCTACAAGTGGCAGCGGGTGGGAGAGGGAGGGGAGGGGAGAGGGAGAGAGAAAGAGAGGAACTGGGAGGGGGAGAGAGAGAGGGAGAGGGAGGGGAGAGGGAGAGAGAGAGAGGAAAGAGAGAGAAAGAGAGGGAGGGTGAGAAATTCTCTAAATGGAGTAATTCATTGAGTAATAGAATTCAGATCATGATTTCTCTAGCTTGGTGATTTTCTTCTCCCTAACCAGCAGATCTTGTCTGAGCTCTCCATGTTTCCTCTTTTAGGAACTTATTCAGCTACTCTAAACTGGAGCTGAAGGTGATGTTCAGAGAGGCCAACACCTACCTGCCCCGTCCCGACCTAAGAGAGAAGACCATCGGGAAGGTTTTCTTCTCGGGGGTGAGGAGACCTTGGGGTGCACCCCAATATTCTGGACAGCCATTTGTCTGACGTTGTAGAGCAGGGGTCCTCCAACGGTTTAAAGAGGGGGCCGATTCACAGTCCCTCAGACTGTTGGGGGACCGGACTGGGTGGGCAGGCATGGCTAGGTGGTCATGTGACTGGGTGGGCGTGGCCAATTTAACTGTCCATTTTCTGGCTTCTCTCCTTCTAAGCCCCCATTTAAATTGTTTTTAAAGACTTTTAATTTAAAGGAGTACTTGACAAGCCCAGAGCTGCTTTTCCAGGCTGCACCGGCGAGATCACCCCTCAGCTGGCCCTCAGCTGGCCTTACAGCTGGCTCGCTGGAAGATAAGGCAGTTAGGGGCGGGGCAAGGGGCGGGGCTTAATCACACCACTCCGCGGGCTGTATTCTTTGCCCGTGGGCCGTAGTTTGAGGGTGCCTGTTGTAGAGGGTCTGCTGCTTGAGCAGGGGGTCTCCAAGGTCTTCTGCTATTCTGTTATTCGGTGGAATGGCTTCCCTCCAGAAGTTGTTGGTGGGGAAGGTGGGAAAGAGGGAAAAGAAGGGAGGGAGGGAGGAAGGAAGGAAGGAAGGAAGGAAGGAAGACTCAATGACCACAATTTCCTTTTACTCTTTGCATTATAGGCAGTTTTGTATTCTTACAACTATCATTTACATTACCTTTTGCCATACTGTAGTCCTCGACATATGACTGTCATAGAACCTCCAGTGGTCACTAAGTGACTTCAGCAGTCCTTAAGCCAATGCCGTGGTCGAATACTTAGGATAAACCAGATCTTTCAGTGATTTCCGTCTAAAAGTTGTCCTCGATATACGACCACAACTGAGCCCCAAATTTCTGTTGCTAAGCGAAAGTTCTTAAGCAAGTTTTGCCTCATTGTTTGACCTTCCTTGCCACAGTTGTTAAGTGAATCGCTGCAGTGCAGTTCTTACGGTGGTCAATCTGATGAATTAGTGAATCTGGTTTCCCCATTGACTTGGCCTATCAGACGGTCACAAAAGGGATCATGTAACCTCGAAACACTGCGACCGTCATAAATATGGACCGGCAAGTACCCAAATTTTGATCACATGACCATGATGATGCTACCATGGTCATAATTCTGAAAAATGGACGTATCCCTTTTGTCAGTGCCGTTGTGACTTTCAGCGGTCACTAACCGAGGACTGTGTTTATTTTCTTTTTCTCTCCCCGTAATGGCTGAAAGTGGCATCTTTAGTCGAGGCTCTCAGGGCAGTTCCCGTCCTTGGCTTGGTTAATGCTCCGTATCTCCACTCTTCTTCCTCAGCTGCTGTATCACCCGGAGGTTGGAGACTTCTTTATGACGCAAGACATTCTCGAGGTTCTCCTGGAATGGATGATTCAGCCGTATCCTCTCATCCAGATCTTTAGCGTGAGAGGACTGGGATATGTTCTTCAGCACCCCTTGGAGGTAAGAGATGGAGGCCAGGAAGGGAGTGGCTTCCAAGGTAGTAGCAGGTGTGGCCTCACTCTCTGGGAAGTCTTCAAGGCTGGGAAGGACAGAAGAAGGAGAAGAAGACAAACATCAGGAACAGGATGGACTCAGCTAGAGTGGTGTCTCTTCTACAAAGATGGGTGCACCCCTGGAAGATCTGAAGGATCAAGTAGATCCTCTTGGAGAAGATCTCAAAGCAGAACAAGAGGAAACAGATGGGAACTGATGAAGGAGAGAAACAACCTGGAACTAGGGAGAAATTTCCTGACTGTGAGAACAATTCATCCTTGGAACGACTTGCCTCCAGAAGTTGTGGCTGCTCCATCACTGGAGCTTTTCAAGAAGAGACCAGGCAGCCATTTGTCCAGCATAGTCTAGGGTCTTCTGCTTGAGCAGGGGGTTGGAATGGAAGACCTCCAAGTTCCTTTTCAACCCTCTTCTTCTATGCTCTGTGGCTTCTCTTGTGTTTGTCATGATCGCTGTGAGACTCAGAGAACTCCAGTGACCGTGTTTAATTTCTCGTTTCTTTCCCTGCTTCCTCCAGAAGAACATCTTGGAGCCACTGTTGATGCCAGTTCTACACTGCGCCTGTCATGAACAGAAGAACCTGGCGAAGGAAGCTATAAGGACCCTGCGTTTCCTCCTCAGACACCTCAAGATAGAAACCCACGCATGGAAGGCAGTCAACCTCATTCCGCTCCTTCTAAAATATTTTCATGATGTAAGTCAACCAAATCATGACAAACTGGTTTCCCCCTTTCCCTCCCTCCCCCCCCTCTCTCCCCCCCCTCTCTCTCTCCCTCTTCCCTCCCCCCTCCCTCTCTTTCTCCCCCTCCTCCCTCCCTCTCTCCCCCTCTCTCTTCTCCCTCTTTCTTTCTCTCTCCCTCCCTCCTTCCTCCCTCCTTCCCTCCTTCCCTCCCTCCCACCCTCCCTTTCCCTCTCCCTCTCCCTCTATCTCTATCTATCTCTTTCTCCCATAAAGATGGCCTGGGTACCATCTGCAGAATTCTAATTTTATCAAAATGTTTAGAAAGTTCAGCAACAACTGTGTTGGGCTGATCTGAAACAGTGGGTAAGCTTGCAGATGATCCTTGAGCCCTTCTAGAGAGCTGGAGAAGTGCCAGAGGAGGTGGAAGAGAAGGAAGGTTGCCCCTCTCTTCAGCTTCACCAAACCAGGTGTCCGCCTAGAAAATCTACAACACCACACATCCTATCTAGCAAAATGATCTAGATTGGTCATATAGATTGGCGTTGCTTGATCTCAGACACTTTAAGATGTGTGGACTTCACCACTGCTGACCTGAGAAGTCCAGAAGGAGCTGCTAAGATTGAACAACTCTGGTCTAGATCAGGATTTCTCAACCTTGGCAACTTTAAGAGGTGAGGACTTCAACTCCCAGAACTCTCCAGCCAGCATACTGGAGTTGGGGTCCCCATCTTTGGGGCAACCATGACCTGGATGATTGATCATCTCCATGGACATTGAACTGGGAATAGGTGTGCTCTGAACTTGGGTGTTCTCCTGCAAACTTCAAGAAACTTCTGAATGGCTATTCTGCTATTGGAGGGACTAACCTGTGTCTCTTCCTTCGTAGGAGGACATTGAATTGAGGAATACCTCCATCACCATTTTTTTTCCGTTTTTTATTATATTTTTATTGTTAAGGAATAACAAAAAGGAAAAAAAAATCAATACAAAAAATCAATAGTAAGGAAAGAAAAAAAAAAATTTTTCCCCCTAACGTGCTATACAAACGGAAAGGAAGTTTTAGGAACTTGAAGTCTTCAATTCTTCCAGAAATCTCTTTGATAAGGTACTGATGCCGATTCATCCAATCTCCCAAGAGCAAAGTCCACAAATGGTTGCCAAGTGTTCCAAAAAACATTTTCTTTATATATACCACTTCTAATTTTAATATCACAAGTCAATTTATCATTTAATGCAAATTTTCATGTTTCATTGTACCATTCTTCTAATTTTAAGTCAACATTTAATTTCCAATATCTAGCAATTATAATTCTCCCCATTATAACCAAAATCCTCACCAATTCTCTTTCTCCAGTTGTTAATGTTGTTTCATTCAATATTAATAATAATATGGTTTTCAATTTCAATTTGACCCTCTTCTTAATCATTTCAAATATTTCATTTTCTATCCTAGACCAAAAAAGTTCAACCCCATTACATTTACACCACATATGAGCATATGTCCCGAGTTCCACTTTACATCTCCAACACATTTTATCCACTTTATTATCCATTTGAAAAAGTCTTATTGGGGTCAAATACCACTTCCAAATAACTTTATAATTATGTTCTTTAATCCTTATTGATAATGTCCTCATTATTCTGCTAACCCAATTCATATTCCAATTTTGATCAGAAATTTCAATGCCCAGTTCTTTTACCCAATTCTCTTTCATTACCCTTTGTGAATTATTATCAGGGTTAATAATTTTATAAATTTTACTAACTAATCCCTTTGGCCCAATTTCATCTTTTATTATTCGAGATGTCAAATTTTCAAATTCTGTTTCCTTTCTGCTCTCATCGTTCCTTTCTTTGCATTTCCTATTCCATTTATTCATTTGAATTCTTTCAAACCAATTAATGTTTAATTTTCCAAAAATGTCCTCTTTTCTCATTTCATTTTCTATAAATTTCAACCATTCACTAATTGTTTCCACTTTCTCTTCTATTATAATCCTCTCTCTGTTACTATTTAATTTCATTGGGCAATTCTCTTTCAGTTTACCTAAATACAATGCGTCTGGTATTAATTTTTTTGCTACTCTGTCCCAATTTTTATCAGTGAGATAAGAGAAAGGAGGGGGGCAGAGAAAGAGGGAGCGAGGGGGGAGGAGGAGGACTGGTGTCTCTGAGCTTTGTTGTTTTCTTGTGAAGGTTTCATGACCCAACTAGGTAACGAGAAAACCACCGAGCCCAGAGAGCACCAGGGACCCCTCAGGTCAGCCCTGAGCTACAGATCTTCTCTTCTGTTGGAACGACTAAACCGGCCGTCAGACGAAGGATGTTCAGAAGTTCCGAATGCCAAAATCTGACCTTCTCTTGTTTTCCTCCCTCCAAAGCCAAAGAAATGGATGAAAAACCCAGAAACAAGAAGGGGAATGTCGTCAGTTGGCTGAGGGAAGACTTCTCCTCTTCGGGCCCAACCATATTTTATAATAACGTCTCCAAAATGGCTACGGTACGTTTTTGTTCAGCATTTTGCCTGGCTTCTTATTGACTTTCCTTTCTCTCCTCCTCTTGACCTGGAGATACTCAAAAAAGTCAATATCACAGTGGGGACGGCAGGCTCCAAAGGCCGGAGGGCGGATATCCATCCCCCACAATGTCTAGGAGCAGGCAATCTCGGCTGCCATGTTGGCTTCTTTCACCCACATCCTAATATCACGTGGTGGATGTCATGGAATACGGCCTGCCTCTCTACATGGGGTGCTGTCCCCAGATACGGGTCAAAGTCTCTGGCTTGTCAAAACCCTGATGCATCTCTTCATGGTCTCCTTTTCTTCTTTCCGATAGGCCTTTGGCGAGCATCTGAGCCCGTCACAAATAAACGACCTGATCTTAAAAGCCCTGGCAGCTCTGACACACCTGGACAAAAACATTTCACACACTGCGGGACTCCTGCTCAATTCGTTCTTGGAGGAATGTGGGATGGAAATGGAGGAGGTAAGAAAATGGCAGGGTTTGGAGCAAAAGGGATAGAGGAGATTTTGTAGAAAAGAAAGATGAGAATGGGTGAGACCTTGTTGACTTGGTGACAACACTTCGGCTGGATTTAAGAAGGCTAGGGTTGGATGGAGACCACCAGGTAATCTTAGGGCTGTTGGGAAAGTTGGTCAAACCTTCCAGAAGAAGGTGGGGGCAAAACAAAATAGCCCTATTGTTTTCATGAAAAATAACACTTGGCGAGCCAGTTTGGCAGTGGTTAAGGCACCAGGCTAGAAAGCAAGGTAAGTTCAAGTCCTGTCTTAGCCATGAAAGCCACACGGGTGACTTGGGCCAGTCTCTCTCTCTCTCTCTCAGCCCAGCTCACCTCCCAGGATTGTTGTTGTGGGGGAAAGAGGAGGGAGAAGGCCCGTGTCGGATATGGCAAACTTTGACATTGTGGTTGTCGATTTTTCTCCCCAATGGGTGGGAGTTATCGTCTCTACTGCATCTCCAATGGAGACCAACCCTGGATCTCATCCCTTGGATTTCTCTTTTGCCATAGCTGCCCATGATCCTCAAGGAGATCTACCGACGTCTCCCGAAGATCTTGGACCCTGCCACCAAACAACAAACGCTAAAGGCAGTGTGTCACCTGGCATCCAAACGGGTGAACAAAGTCGTGGATATTCTCCTCGAGTGCTCGGTGGCCTGCGATGGGTAAGAAGAACCTCAAGTGCCTCCTGTTTTCTTGTACTCTACAGAGATTCTCAACCATTTGCGATAGGGGTGAATATCTGTAGCTTGGGGTGGGCAGGTCATGTGCTGATTGGGGGGGAGGTGGCATTGGGTTGGTTGAGGGCCAGTGCAGTCGCTGGTTGGCTGTGCAGTCGATCTGAATTCTGAGAGCTTCCTAGGCTGGTTGTCTCCACCATCCAGGTCATGATTGTCCCAAAGGTGCTTTTCCAAAAGGCAGCTGGACCTCCTTGGTTTTTTAACTTTCTTGGTCGCCACACTGTAGAAACAATGCAGAGACTCTGAAAGAGTGCCGAGAAGAGCAACGAAGATGATTAGTGAACCGGAGCCTAAAACATAGAAAGAAGAGTTGCAGGAATTGGGTCTCTCTAGTTCAATGAAAGGAAGGATTGAGGGGGGACAGGATAGCAGTGTTCTGATATCTGAGGGGCTGCCACAAAGAGGAGGGGGTCAACCTATTTTCCAAACCACCTGAGGGCAGGACAAGAAGCAAAGGATGGAGTCGAATCTAAGAGAGAAGCAACCTACAATGTGCAGAACTTTCCTAGCAGTGCAAACAATTAACCAGTGGAACAACTTGCCTCCAGAAGTTGTGGGTGCACCATCACTGGAGGTTTTCAAGAAGAGATTGGACAGCCATTTGTCTGAAATGGGATAGGATTTCCTGCCTGAGAAGTGGTTTGGAGTACAAGACCTCCAAGGCAGAGGTGAAATCCTCTGGTTTGGTCTGGTTCGCCCGAACCGATAGTAATAATTGCTACTGTTTGCCCGAACCGGTAGTAAAAAAAACCGCTTTAAAAACTACGACAATCAGCTGTGCCGGGCAATGTCGGAACCTTTTTGTAATTTCTAATTTCAGCATTTTTTTACTACCAGTCAGCTGTGAGAAAATCAGCTGTGCCTGATTGTCTGTGAGGTTCCTGTTTGTTGCAGGGGCCATTTTGTGTAAAGTCCAGCTGCTTCTGCATTGTATGTGAGTCAGTTGTGTAGCTTTTGTGTTACTTTTTTGTAAAGTGTGATAGTTTGCTTTTGAGCTCTCTGTGATTCAGTGAGGTTCTGCATTGTGTGTGAATCAGTTGTGCAGCCACGCCCACCCGGACACATAACCACCAAGCCACGGCCACCTGGCCATATGACCACCAAGAAACGGCCACCCGGTCACATGCCCACCAACCAACGCCCAGAGAACCGGTTGGGAACATTTTTGAATTTCACCACTGCTCCAAGGTCCCTTCCAACTCGGTCATTCTGTGAAAAGCACCTTTGGGTTAATTCTGTAGACACACTGCTCCTAGAAACATCCCCTCCCTTGACCAGTTCTGGGTTCTCTGGCACTTCCGGTGGCGCAGAGGCCCTCCTTTGAATGACTACTAGACAAACGGTTGCAAGTCGAGAACTACCTGTAGCTATATTTTTTTCCATGCCTTAAAGCAATTCATTTGGCCATCGGTTCTCTAACCCCTTCTTCCGTTGTGGGGGTTAATCTATCTGGAATGGCCGTCTCTTCGAAAATGGGGAAAGAATCTGATTTTTTTCCCCAATCCATTTTTCCACCTGCACAGAAGTGCTAGGGAGCTATGGAGGGCGCTGGCTGCAGACCCCTATGCTAACCTGAAGATCATGAAGCCCCTCCTAAAAAGGCTTCAGGAAGAAGACCCCAGCACCGAAGCTATTGGGAGGAGATACAGTAAATCCATCATGCCCATTGCGGTAAGCCCTCAACCGGTGGCTCTCCTTTCCTTAGATCTGCAGGTGGGCCAGGCCTGAGGAAAGGGGGAAGGGGCTGAGCAGAAGAGTCACCCTCGGGGCTCTCCTCATCAGGAGCAGGCACGCCCTGGCTGGAGGGAGGCAGAGGGCAAACTGGTGGGGGCTGAAATCGGAGCAAAATTTGACGTAAGCCCCCCTTCCCCCCAAAATGCCCCATTGAAAGTAGAGGCATCTGTGGGCTTCCTCACCAGAACAGCTTTGATATTCATCCATCCATCCATTCATCCACCCATTCATCCAGCCAGCCAGCCAGCCAGCCAGCCAGCTCTATCATCTATCCACCCATCCATCCATCGGTTCATCTATTCATTAATCCATTCATTCATGGATCCATTCATTGATTTATTCGTTTATTCATTCCTTTACTCATCCAATCATTCATAATTCAATTGATTCCTTTATTCATTTCTTACATTATTTCTTACAGAAATAACTAAAAAAGAGTTTGGTTTAAGAAAATACATGATAGGAACCAACAAAGGCAAACACCCAACGGAGTACTTTGTGTCATATCTTATTTTAAATATTCTTAATCTGTATTTTTATTATGTGTTATATTGTTTTATTACATTGTTGTAAACTTCCCAGTGTCGGATTGCTCAGATGGCCGGTGGAGAAATTTAATTAATTAAGACCAATAGATTTGTAGTCCAGGTTTGAACTGTGGGGTCCTTGGTGCTTACTGAGCTTGGTGGTTTTCTTGCAGATGTTTCACGACCCAACCAGTCTAACCCTACCTCTAAGCCTAACTCTTCGAGCACTGATGATGCTACCTAGCTGGGTCATGAAACATCTGCAACCAAAAAACACACGCTCAGACAGCACCCAGGGCCCCTCCAAGGACCCCTAAGAGGTGGAGAGTCAAGAGCCCACTTAGGAATGAAGACAAACAGAGAAACGTGAGGTTACCGATCTCTTTGTCCCCAGTTCTGTCTCACTTGTGCTACTCGTTGTCTCCCTTTTGTCCTGTATCTACACCCCACTGGCCTCTCAAAGTCTGGAGGGGGGGTAGAATGGGAGTTTCAGAAGTCCCACTTCTAGCAACCTTTTGCTCCGTGTCTCAGACATGGACATTCCTGGCTCAGGTTTCATGGACATGAGGATTTTTTTCTTTCTCTGGGCACAAGGAGAATGTATCTGCCGAACAAAACTCTGCATTGGCGACAAGAAGGGCATCCAGCCAGTAAAGCCTCAGCTCCATTCAGTTGCCCAGACTCCACCCCGCAAGGGATTAGGGGGTCGTTAAAAGAAGAAATAGATGATGATGAATCTAAGTAACCTGATGAGCCCGAGCTGACTCTCCTCTCCTCCTGTTTCTAGGCCACCAATGCGCTCTCCTTCCTCCTCTCGCTTCCTGAGGCAGCAACCGTTGTCCAGGATAAGTTCTCCAGCCTGCTCCTGGCGCTCGTGACGCAGATCTATTTTCTGCTGGGAGCAGGCAAGAGCGGGTCAGAACAGACCTACCATCTGGGGTAAGGAATCTCCTAGGCCCAATCTGGATCCTTTCTCCATTTCTGCAAAGCTCAGGAGATGCCTACAGGTTTTCCCCAGGTCGACTTACGACCAATTTTCTGTTGCTGAGTGAAACAGTCGTTAAGTGAACTTTGTCCCATTTTGCAACCTTTCTTGCCAGAGTGGTTAAGTGAATCATTGCACTGGTTAAGTCCCATGGTTGTTAAGTGAATCTGGCTTCCCCGTTGACTTTGCTTGTCAGAAGGTCCCAAAAGGGGATCGCGTGACTCTGAGACACTGCGACCGTCATAAATATGGGTCAGTTGCCGAGAGTCTGAATTCTGACCACATGACCATAGGGATACTGTAACGGGCGGAAGTGCAGGGGGATCAGCTGAATGATTGGCACCAACTCTTCTTCCTTTGTTTCATTTAGCAACGCAGTCAAAGCAGTAAAACACCTCATATTGCGCACCGGCTATCAGGAGGAGTTCAAGGACTTAGACATGCTTCAATGTTGGGCGATGCTGATGAGTCCTGAAAGTGTGTTTGAAGGCATTTTCCACCTGGTCCGGTAAGAAATTAAAAGTCAAAAGAGCTTGGCTACGAGGGGCAGTGGGTGAGAGAGGGAGGGGAGGCAGAGGGAGAGGGAGAAGAAGAGGCACAGAGATAGGGGGAAGGGGAGAGAGAGGGAGGGGAGAGGGAGAGGGGAGAGGGAGAGAAAGAGGGAGAGAAAGAGGGAGAGAGACACACAGAAGGCAAAAGTGAGAGAGAGGAAAGATTAGAGGGGAGGAGAGGGAGGGGAGAGGGAGAGGGAGAAACAGAGAGGGAGGGTGAGAGAGAGAGTGGGAGGGTGAGAGAGAGAGGAAGGGGAGAGGGAGAGAGGGAGGGTGAGAAATTCTCTAAATGGAGTAATTCATTGAGTAATTCATTTATCGATCATTCAGCTCATGATTTCTTTAGCTTGGTGATTTTCTTCTCCCTAACCAGCAGATCTTGTCTGATCTCTCCATCTTTATTCTCGTAGGATCTTGTTCAACTACTCAAAACATGAGCTAAAGGTCATGTTCCGACAGGCCGAGACCTACGTGCGCCACCCCAATTTAAGACGTAAAACCATTGGGATGGTTTTCTTTTCGGAGGTGAGGAGATCTTGAGATGCACCCCAACCTTCTGGAGCTCAAGGAAAGTTGCCCAGGGTTCAACAGAACTTTATGGTTAGAAACTAGAAGTTGTGGGTTCTCCATCATTGGAGGTCTTGAAGAAGAAAGTAGACAGCCATTTGCCTGACATGGTAGAGGGTCTCCTGCTTTACCAGGGGGTTGGGCTAGAAGACCTCCAAGGTCTCCTGGTATTCTGTTAATCAGTGGAATGGCTTCCCTCCAGAAGTTGTGGGAGGGAGGGAGGGAGGGAGGGAGGGAGGGAGGAAGGAAGGAAGGAAGGAAGGAAGGAAGGAAGGAAGGAAGGAAGGAGATTGAGGGAGGGAGGATGGGAGAATGGGAGGAAGGAAGACTCAATGACCCCAAATTCCTTTTACTTTTTGCATTATTTTTTGTATTCTTGCAACTATCATTTACACTACCTATCAGACAGTCACAAAAGGGATGACGTAACCTTGAAACACTGCGACCGTCATATATATTCTTGTTAGGTGTTAGAAAGGAAAAAAGCCCAGAACTGAGTAGATGAGATTCTACTGAGCTGGAGCTACAAAAAAACCTTGGCTACGTAGGGAAAACCTGGCTAGAAGAAAAACACACATAGACCCTACGAAGAAGTAAGAAAATTGATATATATATATATATATATATATATATATATATATATATATATATATATATATATATATATATATATATATATATATATATATATATATATATATATATATATATATATATATATATATATATATATATATATATATATATATATTTATATGCCGCCATTCTCCCGAGGGACTCAGGGCGGCTTACAAAAACAATATCCAATACAAATCACAATAAATTAAAATCAACAACCCAATTAAAACAATTTAAAATTATAACAATGTACACTCATAACGGATCAGTTAAGTTGACGAAAGAGCCACATCTCCAACTCAAATATGGACTGGCAAGTACCCAAATTTTGATCACATGACCATGATGATGCTACCATGGTCATAATTCTGAAAAATGGACGTATCCCTTTTGTCAGTGCCGTTGTGACTTTCAGCGGTCACTAACCGAGGACTGTGTTTATTTTCTTTTTCTCTCCCCGTAATGGCTGAAAGTGGCATCTTTAGTCGAGGCTCTCAGGGCAGTTCCCGTCCTTGGCTTGGTTAATGCTCCGTATCTCCACTCTTCTTCCTCAGCTGCTGTATCACCCGGAGGTTGGAGACTTCTTTATGACGCAAGACATTCTCGAGGTTCTCCTGGAATGGATGATTCAGCCGTATCCTCTCATCCAGATCTTTAGCGTGAGAGGACTGGGATATGTTCTTCAGCACCCCTTGGAGGTAAGAGATGGGGGCCAGGAAGGGAGTGGCTTCCAAGGTAGTAGCAGGTGTGGCCTCACTCTCTGGGAAGTCTTCAAGGCTGGGAAGGACAGAAGAAGGAGAAGAAGACAATCATCAGGAACAGGATGGACTCAGCTAGAGTGGTGTCTCTTCTACAAAGATGGGTGCACCCCTGGAAGATCTGAAGGATCAAGTAGATCCTCTTGGAGAAGATCTCAAAGCAGAACAAGAGGAAACAGATGGGAACTGATGAAGGAGAGAAACAACCTGGAACTAGGGAGAAATTTCCTGACTGTGAGAACAATTCATCCTTGGAACGACTTGCCTCCAGAAGTTGTGGCTGCTCCATCACTGGAGCTTTTCAAGAAGAGACCAGGCAGCCATTTGTCCAGCATAGTCTAGGGTCTTCTGCTTGAGCAGGGGGTTGGAATGGAAGACCTCCAAGTTCCTTTTCAACCCTCTTCTTCTATGCTCTGTGGCTTCTCTTGTGTTTGTCATGATCACTGCGAGACTCAGAGAACTCCAGTGACTGTGTTTAATTGCTCGTTCCTTTCCCTGCTTCCTCCAGAAGAACATCTCAGGGCCAGTTTTCATGCTGGTCATCAACTGCGCTTGTCACCCAGAGAAGAGTGTAGCGAAGGAAACTCTCCGGTCCCTTCATTTCCTCCTTAGGCATCTTGCTGCGGACATCCATGCATTGAAGGCGGTCCATCTAATTCCTCTCCTGTTGAAATATTTTCCTGACGAAAGTCAACCAAATCACGACAAACTGGTTTCCCCTCCTCTTTTTTAATTATTTCTGTAAGAAATAAGAAATGAATGAAGGAATCAATAAATACATGCGTGAATGGATGAATAAAGGAACGAATAAACAAAGCAATAAATGGATAAATGAATAAATAAATGAATGGATTAATGAATAGATGAACCGATGGATGGATGAATGACTGGATGGATAGATGGAACGATGGAAGGATGGATGGATGAATATCAAAGCTGTTCTGGCGAGGAAGCCCACAGATGCCTCTACTTTCAGTGGTGCATTTTGCGGGGTGGGGGCTTATGCCAAATTTTGCTCCAATTTTTTTTTTTTTTTGATTAAATTCCTATACCGCCCTTCTCCCGAAGGACTCAGGGCAGTGAACAGCCACAAGATAAAACACATAAATACAAAAAATTTAAAATGAATTAAAAACGAATTAAATAATTTCAGCCCCCACCAGTTTGCCCACTGCCTCCCACCAACCAGGGCATGCCTGCTCTTGATGAGGAGACCCCCCGAGGCTGACTCTTCTGCTCAGCCCCTTCCCCCTTTCCTCAGGCGTGGCCCACCTCTAGATTTAAGGAAAGCAGAGCTGCGTGGGCATGGTAGACTTGCTGTTTCTTTGGCTTTGGTGCTGGGGTCTTGATCCTGAAGCCTTTTGAGGAGGGGCTTCATGATCTTCAGGTTAGCATAGGGGTCTGTGGCCAGCGCCTTCCATAACTCTCTGGTGCTTCTGTGCAGGTGGAAAAATGGATTGGGGGGAAAATCAGATTCTTTCCCCATTTTCGAAGAGACGGCCAATCCAGATAGATTAAATCCCCCCCACCAACGGAAGAAAGGATTAGAAAACAGATGGCCAAATGAACCGTTTTAATACAAACAGGGTGTGTCTAACTGATGAGGACTTATAAGTCCAAAATAGATCTATCTTAGTCTCCCTAGTCTCCCAATGGGCAGCAGAGTGTTTGCTGGCTGCCAGAAAAAAAAAGCCCAGCATCAGACACTTGGCTACTGCTTCAGATTTATGACCGTTGCTGTGTCCCAAAGTCAAGCGATCACAGTTTGCAACCTTCTGACAAGGAAAGTCAGTGGGGAAACCAGATTCACTTAACAACCATGTTTCTAACTTGAGAGCTGCAGTGATTCACTTAACAGATGTGACAAGAAAAGTCCTAAAATATCTTTAAAAGGTCATTCCCATATCCTCTTCCCCCTCCCTCTCCCTCCCTCCCTCCCTTCCCTCCTTCCCTCTTTCCCTCCCTCCCTTCCTTCCTTAATTCCTTCCTTCCTTCCTTAATTCCTCCCTTCCTTCTTTCCTCAACAACTGTTTCTAACTCAACAACTGTAGTGATTCACTTAACAACCATGGCAAGAAAGTTTGTAAAATGGGGGAAAATCCACTTAACAGCTGTCTTGCTTCAGAACAGCAATGTTGGGCTCACTTGTGTCGTAAGTCAAGGACCGCCCATATATTCCTCTGGGTTGGTATTTCCCTGTGAAGGAGCAAGGGTTGCCAACTGATCTGATTGCAGGAAGCTTACGTTGCTCCTGGGCCTTTGCTGTTTTTTCTCTGCAGCAATGAAAGCCTTCCGAAGCACGGAAATCCTGGTCCACTCCCGAAGTTTGCTTTTCAAGGAAGCCCAGGCAGGTAAAACGTTGGCCATTTCCCTGCCACATCTGCTGAGGAGTTGGCAAGCCACACCACACCCTCCGTGGCTGAGAGTTCAGTGGGCCGTCCCTCACGGAGGGCCTCTGCGCCACCGGAAGTGCCAGGGACCCCAAAACTGATCAAGGGGGGGGGGAGGTTTCCAGGAGCAGCGTGTCTCCAAAATTAACCCAAAGGTGCTTTTCACAGAATGACCCAGTTGGAAGTTGGAGCAGTGGTGAAATTCAAAAATTTTCCCTACTGGTTCTGTGGGCGTGGCTTGGTGGGCAGTTGACTGGGTGGGCGTGGCTTGGTGGTTATGTGACTGGGTGGGCGTGGCTATACAATTGACTCACACACAATGCAAAAGCTGCTTGACTTCACACAAAATGGCCCCTGCAACAAACAGGAACCTCACAGAATCACAGAGAGCTCAAAAAAACTATCACACTTTACACAAAAATAACACAAAAGCTGCACAACTGACTCACACGCAATGCAAAAGCAGCTGGACTTCACACAAAATGGCCCCTGCAACAAACAGGAACCTCATAGACAATCAGGCACAGCTGATTTCTCACAGCTGATTGGTAGTAAAAAAATGCTAAAAAATTTTTTTTAAAAAAGCTCCGATATTGCCTGGTTCAGCTGATTGTCGTACTTTTTAAAGCATTTTTAAACTATCGGTTTGGGCAAACGGTAGCAATTATTACTATCGGTTCGGGCTCACCTGCCCAAACTGGTAGCATTTCACCCCTGCCTTGGAGGTCTTCTACTCCAAACCACTTGTTTTTTTTAATTAAAAAGTTTTTTTAAAAAATTTACACATATTTTCCCTTCCCTCCTCCTCCCTCCTGCCCAACCCTCCTACCCCCCACCCCCAGACTTCCCAGAGCAAATACAGGCTATAGCATTTAACAAACATGTAAAAAAAACATAAGCTAACTATCTATAGATTTATCTCCCTTTTACACTTTAACTCCCCTTGTTCATATCTGAATATAACTATTTAAACCAATTATTGCTTGAAAATAATCAATCCAACTTCATTCTTGTCCGTTCTTCAATAATATGCAAGTCTTCTTTCTTCCAGCATTGCACAATCAGAGCCCAATTACAATTAACCATCACATCTCCAACCCTTACATATATGAACCCATTAACAAAATATTTTAACCAATCTTAAATAAACTATATTGTAAAAACCTTATTTCTACTTTTTACCCCATAAACTCATATTAATTCTTCCTGGGAACATGCCTTACTTAATAACTTTGCATAAACTTATTCATCTTATTCTCTACAAATTCACTGCTTATAATCAAATAACATCTTCACTATTTGATATCTATAAAAAATATTGTAAAGGATCTTCCCTCAACCCTTGCACCACTTATATTTTCCTTATAACCCACAAGTTTATATTTATTCTTCAACAAAACATTCTTTATAAGCTTATGTAAATTTTCAGCAAAGCATTCCTTAAAATTAACTTTAGTGTTAATATACTTCAGGACAAAAGTGAAAGTTTGGTCAGTAGCCCATAACAATTCAAACATAAGCTTACTTAATATAACTTTTCAAAACAAATCATGTCCCTAAATACAAGTCTAGTCATTCATTTTCACTACTACTATCCTCCCCAGGCAAAAAGATTGTAATTTTTCCATCTCGATTTTTTCCTGACTTTTTTGCGAACCTTCTTCTTCAGTCTTATTCCTCCATCTTCTTTTTCTCTTCGCAAAGTAATTCCTTTCATTAAGTATGCCTCTTTAACTGCGATTGAGAACCCATTTTTGTAAAAAAGCTGTAAAATTCCACTTTGAATCCTCCTTCTTATATTAAAGATCCCAACACCTCCTGACAATTTTCCAGTTGTCTGTATCAAAGCCTCTGGAGAAATCTCTCTCAATATTTCCTGGTTACACTCCTTCAAACCTCTCAGCCTTTCCTTCTTAATTTGAAAAACATCCAATCCATTTTCCAAAGGCACATTAAACTGGATTGTTTCTTCCACCCCTTCATTCAGCAACTCACTATTATTTAGCAACTGAAATACCGATACAGTATCTTCGCTTGTAACTTTGTTTCGAGCTTGAATAGAGTCCTTGTTGAAAAACCCTTCCATTCTGTCCAGCATGGAGGTAAATGATTATAAAATTTCTTTAAAAAGATCCTCAATCATCATTTGTGTATTTGCTAATGTTTGTGCTAATGAGCCTTCATCTCTTTTAAAAAAGCCAGCCATTTTTTTTTATCCATCCACCTTGAGCAATGCTGGGTGTTAACAACTTTAACAAGAGTTAACTTTCACTTTCACACCCTATTAAGCCCAAGCGCCATTTTCTTCATGCCTTTAAGCAACTTCAAAAAGTAGCAATTTAAGCGTGGAATCAAGGGTTTGTTACTTGCAACTGTCTATTGTCCTGTCTTCACTCCATCTGCATAGATCTTAGATCTCAATAAAGTTTGCAGAAGTGGTTGTGACGTTTTTTCCTGCTTAAAGCAGAAGCGCCCTGGATCTCGGAGTTTCACCGGACTTCCTGGGGAGCTCTCACCCTCCGAGCCCCCAAAGCTATTTCATGGGCTTTCAGGGAGCTCTACTGCGATCCAATTGCTCTCCTTTTCCTCTTCTCCTGGGGGAAAGGTTTTCCAGCCGCCTGACAGCTGATTTGCACTGTCAGGGCGGCTTTACAAGATCACAGGGCTGGTGCTCCGAGAGAGAGCGTCCAGAAACGTCGGCGGTGCCAGCGGAAGTCTATTCCAAACCACTTCTCAGGCAGGAAATAGTCAGGGTTCCAGACAGGGGATTGGATTAGAAGACCTCCAAGGTTCCTTCCAACTCTCTAATTCTATTCTATTCTATTCTATTCTATTCTATTCTATTCTATTCTATTCTATTCTATTCTATTCTATTCTATTCTTATGGAGTCCTTGGCTTACCACCGTTCTTTTAGTGCTGGTTCAAACTACAACAGCACTGAACAAAGTATTTTTCACACTTATGATCATTCTGGCATCTCCACGGTCATATGATCAGAATTTGGACCTTTGGCAAGTGACTCACATTTATGACAGTCACCGTGTGGAAGTTAGAACAAGAGCCAAAGAGCAGCCCCTGTGCAGGGATTCTTATAGGGGCCCCTGGCCTCTCCCTTACCAAAGTGTGAGGGGGCCAGAGGGCCATTAACTCTCCCCAATGGGGATGCAGGGGCCGGAGCCCTTTGGCCCACCAGTGGGATCAAAGGTGCCTCTTTGCTGCCATCTGGTGGCCTTTTAAGAAACTGCCATGGCTGGCACAAAACACCTAACAATTCCCCTTCTTGCCAGCCAATGACAGGTGCCAGTGAGGATGAGTGAGGGGGTGAGCAGGTGTCATAGACATGCAGATGCATCGTTTACAGGAGCAAACACAAACGCTTACACAGAAGGTTGTGTCGGTCAATGGGCACAGGTTTTGTGAACAGATCAGCTAACTGGTCGGTTGTATTACAATGTTTGATGTGTACAAGCCCCATTCTGGCAAGCTACCTGACATTCTTGTAGCGGATGTCTATGTGGCGTGACCTAGAGCCTACCGTGTACGCCCCCGAGATTCCAATTGCGGCCGTGTTATCTTCTTGAATTTGGATGGGCAGAGTAGGAGGTGCCCAGATGCTCGTTACCAGAGCATTGAACCAAATCAAGTCATTTGTTGTGTCCGATAGGCTGGCATATTCTGCCTCGGCCGTGGAGCAAGAATCAAATTTTTGCTGCCTAACTTGCCAATGGATAGGACAGCCATTTAGCAGTATGAGGAAACCAGAGGTGCTCCGTCTACTCTTGGTGTCACCAGCCCAGTCTGCATCCGAGCGTCTTTATGCTGCATTCCAGCATAAAGAGGGCATCGGCCGTGCCCCTGAGGTACCTAAGTACCCTCTTGACAGCATTCCAGTGGAATTCCTTTGGGTTTTCCACATGCCTGGACAATAGATTTATAGCTAAAGCTATGTCAGGCCTGCTCCAATTGCTAATGTATAGCAAGGAGCCAATCACAGATCTATATAATTTATTATCTGTGAACTCAGGGCTGTCCTTGTCATTATGGCCATAGTAGTCACTTTGCATGGGGCTATGCGTTGAGTTAGACTCCGCCATTTTGCATTTAGCCAACAACTCCTCAATCTTTTTTTTTTTTTTTTTTGGGATAATGCAAATCCCTTTTTAGTGGCCAAGATATGTACGCCCAGGTACCTGTCAACCCGCTCCAAGGACTTCAGGGTAAACTTTTCCCCCAGGGCCTTGGCAAATTTGTCACACATTTCCTTGCCAGGCCCTACATATAGGAGGTCGTCCACGTAGACCAAAACCCATTCTGTATCACCTTTGGTGTCACGTGTGAAAACGCACTCATCTGCATGAGATGCCCTGAAGCCAATTCGCTCTAAACCCTTTTTAAGGCAATCGTACCAGAGTTTCCCCGACTGCTTGAGGCCATATAGTCCCTTTTGGAGCAACCATGTGTTTCCCCCCTCCTGCTGGTAACCAGGAGGGGCCGTCACGTAGATCTGCCGGTCCAAGTTGGCGTGGAGGTAGGACGTCTGGATGTCGAATTGGTAGACTTTCTTCCCCAGAGCAGCTGCAGTTACGAGGGCGGCCTTGACACTTTCTGCCCGGACAGTCGGAGAATAGGTTTCTATGTAGTCCTCCATGTAGCGTTGGGCGAACCCCTGTGCTACCAAGCAGGCCTTGTACAGGTAGTGGCCACTGGCAAGTGGTTTGGCCTTGAAAACCCACCTTGTGCCAATGGCCTTCTTCTCTTTTGGTGGTTGCCTGGGGGTGAAGACCTTGAGCTTTCCTCAGGCTCTCCATCTCCTGTTCCATCGCGAGCTGCCACTTCTCCTGTTCTTCGATGGGCAGC
Source organism: Arizona elegans (assembly GCA_022577455.1). Classification (NCBI taxonomy): domain Eukaryota; kingdom Metazoa; phylum Chordata; class Lepidosauria; order Squamata; family Colubridae; genus Arizona; species Arizona elegans. The sequence goes on from JAKOOJ010000027.1 coordinate 5,951,419, forward strand.
TCCTGGATGTCAGAGAAAGTCTTTGGGATGACCACGACGCTGTTGACAGACACAATGTGACCAATGTCGATTCTCTTCTGTGGGACCCCCTTGTTGGACCTCTTTGACCTTCTGACCTCCTGCCAGTCACCACCCTTTTCTTCTGCAGGTTTCTCGCCGACTGCTGTTCACGACCAGGATGTGGAGGCCCTCGGTCCCAGGCATTGGGCATCATGGGCCTCTAAAGCATCGCTGGAGGTGAAGAGTCGGGTGAAGATGGCGTGTCTTTCCCCTCAGAACTGGGCGGCTCATCCTCCTCATCTGGACCAGGTAGGCTGACCTCTTCATCCTGTTCCTTGATCTCGTTGGTGGCAGGGTCTGTGGTTATCTCGGGCGGTGTTGTGGTTCGTGCAGCCTTACTGTGCTGGTTGATGTATGGGCCCAGATCATTTGAGTGGATCTGGGTGCAATTGGAGTCTTCTTTGAAGGAGTCAGATTGGGAGGTTGCAGTCCTGCCCCCTTCTCCCAGGAATTGGTAGGCCTTGGAGCCAGGGGCATAGCCCAAGAACCTCAGTCTCTGGGAGACGGATCTCCCCTTCTTCCACAGCTGCTTGGGGATGTGCACCCAAGCGTAGGAGCCAAATACACGCAAGTGCCCCAAACATGGCTTCCTACCATGGACCAGAAAGTATGGGGTCTGGTTCACAACCCTACTCCAGGCATGGTTCAGGGTGTAATTGGCCTAGTGTAGTGTACCGCTTCCGCCCAGTATGATTCTGCAACCCCAGCATCTGCAATCAGACTATGCACCATAGTCTGCAGGACACCATTTCATTTTTCAACCACACCGTTCTGCGCAGGAGTAAAATGTCATGTAGATTCTAGAGATGAAATACTGCTTCCCTTACTGTCCTCTTTACTGCTCGTGAGGCACCTTTGAGCCCCTTATCTCCTTTTATTATGTCTTGAGCTCCGGAGCTGAGAATAGATTAAAGGGTAACTTCTACGTGTGAAATGTCTCACTCTTTGTAATAACTTTGCCTTGTATAAATATCTGGTCAAAATCAGCCATCTTTGTTCAGACCCTTCGCTGTCTTTGGACTGTTTGAACCTTGCGCAATAAACTCTTTCCTGCATTGAAGAGCTTGGCCTAGTTCCGTCATTTTTCCTATAACAATGTGATCCTGTCCATCATTAAACCATCTTTCCAAGCAGTCTCCATGTTTCCAGTGTCTTTTTCCCCACTTGGAGCTGAACCCAGAAGGATATTTCTTCCAACAATACAATTCTACTGTAGAGTGCAATATTAATGCAATATCAGGGGGTTTTCAATTCAATTGCATACAGTGTGAAGGAAGTGTGTTTTTGTTTTATTTTTATGGGGATTTTGAAGTATAATACACAGTACAGTGAGGATGGCACTTAATTTCATTCTATGAGGTGCCATGACAATAATGAAAACTATGAAACTATGAAACTATTATTGCTTGGTCTCGGGGATCCTCCTGATGACTTTGGAGAGGAGTTGACTACTAACAAGACCCGGCTTAATCAGATGGCCACACTGCCGAAAGATTTCTTCCATTGAGTCAGCTGCAGCCTGAGCCACTGAGGCTTCGGAATCGCCTTGCAGATCCCGGAGACGTGAAATGAATCCAGAAAACAAAGGATTTCTGGGATCAACCGTGAGAACCAGCCCTGATCAGCGAAAGAGCTTCTGGAGAAAAACTCCTTGTTTCAAGTGAGGGAACTTTGAAACTCACCGAGGAAAACTTCTTTGATTTGTTTTGAAGTCACCACATCCGGTTGCATGTATTGCGCGCAGCAGCCTAGGCACGTAAAAAGAAAACGTTGGTGGGGTTAACAGAGATGGCTAAACCGACTGATTCAGGAAAAAAAAACGCGCAATTCATTGGTTTCCACTTGGAAGAGTCGCTTTGGGACTTTACGGGATGGTTCCAGGGATTGGGTCTGTCTAATAATAACAAGGACTAGGGGTAGCCGTTCTTCCTATGTTTTTGTCTCCAGGCCTCACTGGAGACTTTAAAGAAGAGATTAAAGAAGAGATTGGACAGCCACTGCTCTGAAATGGAAGAGGGTCTCCTGCTTTAGCAGGGGGTTGGAAGACCTCAAAGGTCCCTTCCAACTGTATTAATTTATGTTCTAGGACTGTGCAAACAACCATCATCTTGGAAAAAAACCCAAGCAGCCTTGAATCCAGTTAAAACTAGAATGGGAGGCCAGCTGGAAATATTTCCAGAGAAAAAAACACTGCTGTGGGGTTACCTATACAAGAGAGAGGGATACAGGCCAGGTAGTCCTCGACTTAAAACAGTTCATTGAGTGACCATTCAAAGTTACAATGGCACTGAAAAAAGTGACTTATGACTGATTCTCACACTTACAAGCGTTGCCACATCAAGATCAAAATCCGGATGCTTGGCAAACCGACTCGTATTTATGACGCTTACAGTGTCTTGGGGGTCAAAGATCACTTTTTGCGATCTTCGGGTGAGCAAAATCCGGGAGGAAGCCAGATTCACTTAACAACCATGTGACTAACTTAACAACGGCAGTGATACCCTAAAGAAAGAGGGCAGGAACTGCCTGAAAAACCGTTGCGCAATCGTAGCAGTTCCGGAGAAGCCACATGGTATAAGAGCAGCTTCCAGTCTGATTAAGCCACATGGCTTAATTCTGCATAGATTCTTTTGGTGATAAGGCCGCCCGCCTGTCTTGGGTTTTCCTGCCCTCCTTCCAGAGTTGGCATTGGTGATTACCAATTAAGAGGGCAGCTGCCTCGCGATGGGAAGAGTTCCGGCTCCTCAGGAATCCCAGCATCTGATCCAACATTGCAGGAAGGTTTTGCTTGCATTTATTCATCTGGGGAAAACAAGGCAACAAACAAGCCACTGAACTATAGAGCTTCCTTTTCTTTCTTTCTTTTTTTTTACCAAGGGGCCATTTTCTTGGTTAGGTTTCTAGTCCTCGTGTCCTCAACAACTTACTATGACATTTTTATACTATGCTATACTTTACTATACTAATGGATATTTATGTTATTAGAGACAGTTTTATCCAAATTGAAAGCATAAAGGAAAATAAAGAAAAAAAGCAGATAGTGAAAAAAAGAAAATAGAAAAAGAAAAGGGAAAGAAAAATGCTAAAGAAATGGCTTCTGAACTTATAAATGCATTTATATTTTGCCCCCCTCTACGTCCTAATTTCCTTGTCCCACAAACTGCCATTTCTATTCCTCAAACCCACAAACCAGCAAGATTTCTAGTCCTCATGGTTGCATGGAAACTCTGCTGTTCCCGAGAGAGCAAAAACCCAAGAAAAATCCCTCTAGTCAGATGAGTCTAGTGGTTAACGCATCAGGCAACAACCCAGGAGCCGGTGAGTTCTAGTCCCGCCTTCATCATGATAGTGAGCTGGGTGACTTTGAGAGTTCTAGTCCCGCCTTTGACATGAAAGCTGGATGGGTGATTTTGGCTAATTACCAGGAGACGGTGACTTCTAGTCCCCCCTTGGGCAAGCAAGCGGACTGGGTGACTTTGGGCCAATGACCAGGGAATGGTGAGTTTTGGTCCTGCCTCAGGCATGAAAGCCAGCTGGGTGACTTTGGGAGTTCTAGTCCCTCCTTAGTCAGGATGGCCACTGGGTGACTTTGGTGCAGTCCCTCTCTCTCTCAGGGCAACCCACCTCACAGGGCTGTTGTGAAGAAAAGAAGAAGTATTAGGGGTGTCCACCGTCTTGAACTATTTATAAAAATAAGAAAGGCAGGACAAAATAAAGAAATAAACGCTTAGCATATTCTAATTTGGAAGAAAACCGGCCAGCTTGGCTCCTACTTACAACCACGTAGCAGATGTTGGAGTACATGCTATGAAGGCTGGTGTACTTTTCATAGTCAAACAAGTTGCTGGGAAAGCCCCCCCAGTTCATAAAGGACACACAGGAGTCGAGGGTCTTCCTGGAGACCTGGCCGAGGGAGGAAAGGGGGAGATGCTGTCACCTAGTTGGGTCATGAAAGGTCTTCAAGGAAACAACCCTGTTCAGGGAGCACCAAGGACTCCACAACTTCAGGATTGTCTAGAATCTCTTTGCATTCTGTAGAGTGTCCACGTGGTACAACCACGTTGCTCTGAGTGAAGATGGGGGTACAGAGTGGTCTCTGTGAAGGTAGCAGGATAAGAGCAGGAGTTCAGGTTACGCAGCCCTTCAACTCACCTCTTTTGTCCGATCATTTGACAGTTGTATGAGTAGGGGAACAAGGCTGTTCAGGATGTTTTTGGCCATATTACTGTTCTGTATCTCCTTCAGTCCTTTCAGGAGCATGCCAAAAATGGTGATGGAGTTATTCCGCAATTCGATGTCATCCTACGAAGGAAGAGAGACAGCTTAGTCCCTCCAATAGCAGAATAGCCATGCAGAAGCTTCTTGAAGGAGAACACACAGGTTCAGAGGACACCTATTCCCAGTTCAATGTCCATGGAGATGATCAATCATCCAGGTCATGGTTGCCCCAAAGATGGGGACCCCAACTCCAGTATGCTGGCTGGAGAGTTCTGGGAGTTGAAGTCCTCACCTCTTAAAGTTGCCAAGGTTGAGAAATCCTGATCTAGACCAGAGTTGTTCAATCTTAGCAGCTCCTTCTGGACTTCTCAGGCCAGCAGTGGTGAAGTCCACACATCTTAAAGTGTCTGAGATCAAGCAACACCAATCTAGATGACCAATCTAGATCATTTTGCTAGATAGGATGTAGATTTTCTAGGCGGACACCTGGTTTGGTGAAGCTGAAGAGAGGGGCAACCTTCCTTCTCTTCCACCTCCTCTGGCACTTCTCCAGCTCTCTAGAAGGGCTCAAGGATCATCTGCAAGCTTACCCACTGTTTCAGATCAGCCCAACACAGTTGTTGCTGAACTTTCTAAACATTTTGATAAAATTAGAATTCTGCAGATGGTACCCAGGCCATCTTTATGGGAGAAAGAGATAGATAGAGATAGAGGGAGAGGGAGAGGGAAAGGGAGGGTGGGAGAGAGGGAGGGAAGGAGGGAGGAAGGAGGGAGGGAGAGAGAAAGAGAGAGGGAGAAGAGAGAGGGGGAGAAAGGGAGGGAGGAGGGGGAGAAAGAGAGGGAGGGAGGGAGGGAGGGAAGAGGGAGAGAGAGAGAGAGGGAAGGAGGGAGGGAGGGAGGGAGAGAGGGAGAGGGGGAAACCAGTTTGTCATGATTTGGTTGACTTACATCATGAAAATATTTTAGAAGGAGCGGAATGAGGTTGACTGCCTTCCATGCATGGGTTTCTATCTTGAGGTGTCTGAGGAGGAAACGCAGGGTCCTTATAGCTTCCTTCGCCAGGTTCTTCTGTTCATGACAGGCGCAGTGTAGAACTGGCATCAACAGTGGCTCCAAGATGTTCTTCTGGAGGAAGCAGGGAAAGAAACGAGAAATTAAACACGGTCACTGGAGTTCTCTGAGTCTCACAGCGATCATGACAAACACAAGAGAAGCCACAGAGCATAGAAGAAGAGGGTTGAAAAGGAATTTGCTTAACGCATTGTAAGCCGCCCTGAGTCTCCGGAGAAGGGCGGCATATAAATCAAATTAATTTTAAAAAAAAAACAAGCTTGGAGATCTTCTAGTCCAACTCCCAGCTCAAGCCGGAACCCCTAGATCATTTCAGACAAATGGTTATCCAAACTCTTCTTGAAAAGCTCCAGTGTTGGAGCATCCACAACTTCTGGAGACAAGTTGTTTCACTAATTAATTGTTTTGGGTGTCAGGAAATTTATCCTAAGTTCTAGGTTGCTTCTCTCCTTGATTAGTTTCCATCCGTTGCTTCTTGTTCTGCTTTCAGATGTCCTCCAAGAGGGTCTGGCCTCTACTTGCTCCTTCAGATCTTCCAGGGGTGCAGCCATCTTGGTAGAAGAGACACCACTCTAGCTGTCCTCTTTCTGCTGGTTGCCTTCTTCTTCTCCTTCTTCTATCCTTCCCAGCCTTGTAGACTTCCCAGAGAGCGAGGTCACACCTGCTGCTACCTTGGAAGCCACTCCCTTCCTGCCCCACATCTCTTACCTCAAACGGGTGTTGGATGAGGTTCCCCAGTCCTCTAACGCTGAAAGTCTGTATCAGCGGATATGGCTGGGTCATCCATTCCTTCAGCACCTGGAGGATGTCTTGGATGACAAAGAATTGGCAAATTTCCGGATGGTACAGCAGCTGAGGAAGAAGAGTGGAGACACGGAGCATTAGCCAAGCAAAGGAAGGGAACTTCCCTGAGAGCCTCGACTAAAGATGCCACTTTCAGCCATTATGGGGAGAGAAAAAGAAAATAAACACAGTCCTCGGTTAGTGACCGCTGAAAGTCACAACGGCACTGACAAAAGGGATACGTCCATTTTTCAGAATTATGACCATGGTAGCATCATCATGGTCATGTGATCAAAATTTGGGTACTTGCCGGTCCATATTTGAGTTGGAGATGTGGCTCTTTCGTCAACTTAACTGATCCGTTATGGGTGTACATTGTTATAATTTTAAATTGTTTTAATTGGGTTGTTGATTTTAATTTATTGTGATTTGTATTGGATATTGTTTTTGTAAGCCGCCCTGAGTCCCTCGGGAGAATGGCGGCATATAAATATAAATATATATATATATATGACGGTCGCAGTGTTTCGAGGTTACGTCATCCCTTTTGTGACTGTCTGATAGGTAGTGTAAATGATAGTTGCAAGAATACAAAAAATAATGCAAAAAGTAAAAGGAATTTGGGGTCATTGAGTCTTCCTTCCTCCCTTTCTCCCATCCTCCCTCCCTCAATATCCTTCCTTCCTTCCTTCCTTCCTCCCTCCCTCCCTCCCTCCCTCCCTCCCTCCCTCCCTCCCTCCCACAACTTCTGGAGGGAAGCCATTCCACTGATTAACAGAATACCAGGAGACCTTGGAGGTCTTCTAGCCCAACCCCCTGGTAAAGTAGGAGACCCTCTACCAGAGTGGTTCTCAACCTTCCTAATGCCGCGACCCTTTAATACAGTTCCTCATGTTGTGGTGACCCCCAACTAGGGGTGGGTTCTAAATATTTTTACTACCGGATCTGTGGGCGTGGCTTATTTTGTGGGCGTGTCTTGGAGGTCATGTGACTGGGTGGGCGTGGCTAGCTGGTCATGTGACCGGGTGGCCATGGCTATATGTATAGGGACTACTCAGAGGGCTGAAAAAAGTCATTTCTGACAGGTCTTGCACTTTTGACTGGTCCTCACACTTTTGACCATCCTCACATTTATGCCTGTGCAGCATTCTTAACAACCATGTCACTCATTTCACAACTGCTTCTCTTCAACATGGTATAAGATAGGGCAAAAAACGTAAAATGTGAGGACAGTCGTAAATTCAAGGACTGGTCAAAAGTGCGAGGACCAGTCAAAATAACTTTTTCAGCCCTCTGAGTAGTCCCTGTGCACAAAAGGACTACCCAGAGGGCTGAAAAATGTGATTTCTGACAGGTTCTCGCACTTATGACCAGTTTTCGCAGTTATGACTGGTCATCATTTATGCCCATTGTAGCATTCTTAACAACCGTATCACTCATTTCACAACTGCTTCTCTTCACCATGGTGACAAGATAGCGCAAATACGTAAATTGTGAGGACAGTTGTAAGTTCGAAGACTAGTCAAAAATAACTTTTTCAGCCCTCTGAGTAGTCCATATGCATAAAAGGATACAGCAATAGAGAGGGATGAAGGAAGGGAAGGGAAATTAGAGTAGGAGAGAGAGGGAGGAAGAGAGGAGGAGAAGGCGAAAGGAAGAGGAAGTAGGGAGAAGAAGAAGAGGTGGGGAAGAGAAAGTAAGAAAGAAAGAAAAGACAGAGGTGATAGGTTTGAGGAGAAAGATTGCTGTACAATAAAAAAGATGAAAGGGAAGAAAGCCAAACAAATATTAAGATATTAAAATAAAGAATGCATTGTTAAACTTTAAAGAATAAAAGAGAACAAATAGCAATAAATAGCAATAATTAGAAACACACATACAAACATACAATGTATTTTCTTTGAACAGAGTATTTGGCCAGTTCACAAATTTAAACAGTTGTAGGAGGTTAGCACCCACCCCTTTCCTAGAAGAATGAAATATTTTGGGAAATATTAAAAAGGCAGAATATTATATTTCCCTACTATTTAGTCATTTCAATTAAATTTACAATTTCTATATTTCCTTTTTACCATATTTATTCCTCATCTATTTTTTTTAAAAACAATATTACCCTTCATCCTTATCTCTAATCTTAATCAAATTCAATTTTTCCCTTCTATTCTATATTATACCCCTTCGCATTGTCATCTATTTTTATATCCATCCTCACATTGGTTAATTATGTAATACAGTTGTTTAATACAAATTCAACATTTTAATATAAATCAATTAGTTATATAACTATCTTTTTTGTATATTAATCAATATGAACATGAATATTCCAATTATTTCCATGCAATCCAATTTCTTACAAATCAATTAATTATATTTACCAATAATAATAAACCAAATAATTTCTCCCATATATTCCTCCAAACCACAACTTAACCAATTAATAGTATCTCAATTATTACAATTCCCTAGTTAAATAGAGCTTTTTTTTCTTTTGTGTTTTAAAATCTTGGAACTCTCCTCTTTTGCCCTAAATTTCCCATTGTTTGCAGTGTTGCACTTACCTTTTTTGGTGAGGAAAAAGAAAAAGAAATCTCTCTGCCTCATTTTGTCATGTTGCAGCCAAGACCCTGCTTACTTTCAATTTCGCTTTTTCAGCATAGATAGGGGGAAAAAAACTTGCTCCAGGAATTTACCTCTTTGCAGCTAGCTCTTTGAAGCCCCGTGGCAAGAATTTAAAGTTTTTTTTCCCTCTAGCCACCAGCTGGGACTCCGGAGGCAGCAATAGATTGGGAGTGGGCGGGGTAAGCGAACGGCGACCGGGCGATCCAACAGAGGCAGAGGGTGAGTGAAGGCGTGGGGGGGGGGGCGAGAGAGGGCTTTGGCGACCCCTGGGAAATGGCCCCCAAAGGGGTCGTGACCCCCAGGTTGAGAACCGCTGCTCTACCATGTCAGGCAAATGGCTGTCTAGTTTCTTCTTCAAGACCTCCAGTGATGGAGAACCCACAACTTCTAGTTTCTAACCATAAAGTTCTGTTGAACCCTGGGCAACTTTCCTTGAGCTCCAGAAGGTTGGGGTGCATCTCAAGGACTCCTCACCTCTGAAAAGAAAACCATCCCAATGGTTTTACATCTTAAATTGGGGTGGCGCACGTAGGTCTCGGCCTGTCGGAACATGATCTTCAGGTCATGTTTCGAGTAGTTAAACAAGATTCTATGAGAATAAAGATGGAGAGATCAGACAAGATCTGCTGGTTAGGGAGAAGAAAATCACCAAGCTAGAGAAATCATGAGCTGAATGATCGATAAATGAATTACTCAATGAATTACTCCATTTAGAGAATTTCTCACCCTCCCTCTCTCCCTCTCCCCTTCCTCTCTCTCTCACCCTCCCACTCTCTCTCTCTCACCCTCCCTCTCTCTTTCACCCTCCCTCTCTCTTTCTCCCTCTCCCTCTCCCCTCCCTCTCCTCCCTCTAATCTTTCCTCTCTCTCACTTTTGCCTTCTGTGTGTCTCTCTCCCTCTTTCTCTCCCTCTCCCTCTCCCCTTCCCTCTCTCTCCCCTTCCCCCTATCTCTGTGCCTCTTCTTCTCCCTCTCCCTCTGCCTCCCCTCCCTCTCTCACCCACTGCCCCTCGTAGCCAAGCTCTTTTGACTTTTAATTTCTTACCGAACCAGGTGGAAAATGCCTTCAAACACACTTTCAGGACTCATCAGCATCACCCAACATTGAAGCATGTCTAAGTCCTTGAACTCCTCCTGATAGCCGGTGCGCAATATGAGGTGTTTGACGGCTTTGACTGCGTTGCTAAATGAAACAAAGGAAGAAGAGTTGGTGCCAATCATTCAGCTGATCCCCCTGCACTTCCGCCCGTTACAGTATCCCTATGGTCATGTGGTCAGAATTCAGACTCTCGGCAACTGACCCATATTTATGACGGTCGCAGTGTCTCAGAGTCACGCGATCCCCTTTTGGGACCTTCTGACAAGCAAAGTCAACGGGGAAGCCAGATTCACTTAACAACCATGGGACTTAACCAGTGCAATGATTCACTTAACCACTCTGGCAAGAAAGGTTGCAAAATGGGACAAAGTTCACTTAACGACTGTTTCACTCAGCAACAGAAAATTGGTCGTAAGTCGACCTGGGGAAAACCTGTAGGCATCTCCTGAGCTTTGCAGAAATGGAGAAAGGATCCAGATTGGGCCTAGGAGATTCCTTACCCCAGATGGTAGGTCTGTTCTGACCCGCTCTTGCCTGCTCCCAGCAGAAAATAGATCTGCGTCACGAGCGCCAGGAGCAGGCTGGAGAACTTATCCTGGACAACGGTTGCTGCCTCAGGAAGCGAGAGGAGGAAGGAGAGCGCATTGGTGGCCTAGAAACAGGAGGAGAGGAGAGTCAGCTCGGGCTCATCAGGTTACTTAGATTCATCATCATCTATTTCTTCTTTTAACGACCCCCTAATCCCTTGCGGGGTGGAGTCTGGGCAACTGAATGGAGCTGAGGCTTTACTGGCTGGATGCCCTTCTTGTCGCCAATGCAGAGTTTTGTTCGGCAGATACATTCTCCTTGTGCCCAGAGAAAGAAAAAAATCCTCATGTCCATGAAACCTGAGCCAGGAATGTCCATGTCTGAGACACGGAGCAAAAGGTTGCTAGAAGTGGGACTTCTGAAACTCCCATTCTACCCCCCCTCCAGACTTTGAGAGGCCAGTGGGGTGTAGATACAGGACAAAAGGGAGACAACGAGTAGCACAAGTGAGACAGAACTGGGGACAAAGAGATCGGTAACCTCACGTTTCTCTGTTTGTCTTCATTCCTAAGTGGGCTCTTGACTCTCCACCTCTTAGGGGTCCTTGGAGGGGCCCTGGGTGCTGTCTGAGCGTGTGTTTTTTGGTTGCAGATGTTTCATGACCCAGCTAGGTAGCATCATCAGTGCTCGAAGAGTTAGGCTTAGAGGTAGGGTTAGACTGGTTGGGTCGTGAAACATCTGCAAGAAAACCACCAAGCTCAGTAAGCACCAAGGACCCCACAGTTCAAACCTGGACTACAAATCTATTGGTCTTAATTAATTAAATTTCTCCACCGGCCATCTGAGCAATCCGACACTGGGAAGTTTACAACAATGTAATAAAACAATATAACACATAATAAAAATACAGATTAAGAATATTTAAAATAAGATATGACACAAAGTACTCCGTTGGGTGTTTGCCTTTGTTGGTTCCTATCATGTATTTTCTTAAATCAAACTCTTTTTTAGTTATTTCTGTAAGAAATAACGTAAGAAATGAATAAAGGAATCAATTGAATTATGAATGATTGGATGAGTAAAGGAATGAATAAATGAAGGAATGTATGAATAAACGAATAAATCAATGAATGGATCCATGAATGAATGGATTAATGAATAGATGAACCGATGGATGGATGGGTGGATAGATGATAGAGCTGGCTGGCTGGCTGGCTGGCTGGATGAATGGGTGGATGAATGGATGGATGGATGAATATCAAAGCTGTTCTGGTGAGGAAGCCCACAGATGCCTCTACTTTCAATGGGGCATTTTGGGGGGAAGGGGGGCTTACGTCAAATTTTGCTCCGATTTCAGCCCCCACCAGTTTGCCCTCTGCCTCCCTCCAGCCAGGGCGTGCCTGCTCCTGATGAGGAGAGCCCCGAGGGTGACTCTTCTGCTCAGCCCCTTCCCCCTTTCCTCAGGCCTGGCCCACCTGCAGATCTAAGGAAAGGAGAGCCACCGGTTGAGGGCTTACCGCAATGGGCATGATGGATTTACTGTATCTCCTCCCAATAGCTTCGGTGCTGGGGTCTTCTTCCTGAAGCCTTTTTAGGAGGGGCTTCATGATCTTCAGGTTAGCATAGGGGTCTGCAGCCAGCGCCCTCCATAGCTCCCTAGCACTTCTGTGCAGGTGGAAAAATGGATTGGGGAAAAAAATCAGATTCTTTCCCCATTTTCGAAGAGACGGCCATTCCAGATAGATTAACCCCCACAACGGAAGAAGGGGTTAGAGAACCGATGGCCAAATGAATTGCTTTAAGGCATGGAAAAAAATATAGCTACAGGTAGTTCTCGACTTGCAACCGTTTGTCTAGTAGTCATTCAAAGGAGGGCCTCTGCGCCACCGGAAGTGCCAGAGAACCCAGAACTGGTCAAGGGAGGGGATGTTTCTAGGAGCAGTGTGTCTACAGAATTAACCCAAAGGTGCTTTTCACAGAATGACCGAGTTGGAAGGGACCTTGGAGCAGTGGTGAAATTCAAAAATGTTCCCAACCGGTTCTCTGGGCGTTGGTTGGTGGGCATGTGACCGGGTGGCCGTTTCTTGGTGGTCATATGACCAGGCGGCCGTGGCTTGGTGGTTATGTGTCCGGGTGGGCGTGGCTGCACAACTGATTCACACACAATGCAGAACCTCACTGAATCACAGAGAGCTCAAAAGCAAACTATCACACTTTACACAAAAGTAACACAAAAGCTACACAACTGACTCACATACAATGCAGAAGCAGCTGGACTTTACACAAAATGGCCCCTGCAACAAACAGGAACCTCACAGACAATCAGGCACAGCTGATTTTCTCACAGCTGACTGGTAGTAAAAAAATGCTGAAATTAGAAATTACAAAAAGGTTCCGACATTGCCCGGCACAGCTGATTGTTGTAGTTTTTAAAGCGGTTTTTTTTACTACCGGTTCGGGCAAACAGTAGCAATTATTACTATCGGTTCGGGCGAACCAGACCAAACCAGAGGATTTCACCTCTGCCTTGGAGGTCTTGTACTCCAAACCACTTCTCAGGCAGGAAATCCTATCCCATTTCAGACAAATGGCTGTCCAATCTCTTCTTGAAAACCTCCAGTGATGGTGCACCCACAACTTCTGGAGGCAAGTTGTTCCACTGGTTAATTGTTTGCACTGCTAGGAAAGTTCTGCACATTGTAGGTTGCTTCTCTCTTAGATTCGACTCCATCCTTTGCTTCTTGTCCTGCCCTCAGGTGGTTTGGAAAATAGGTTGACCCCCTCCTCTTTGTGGCAGCCCCTCAGATATCAGAACACTGCTATCCTGTCCCCCCTCAATCCTTCCTTTCATTGAACTAGAGAGACCCAATTCCTGCAACTCTTCTTTCTATGTTTTAGGCTCCGGTTCACTAATCATCTTCGTTGCTCTTCTCGGCACTCTTTCAGAGTCTCTGCATTGTTTCTACAGTGTGGCGACCAAGAAAGTTAAAAAACCAAGGAGGTCCAGCTGCCTTTTGGAAAAGCACCTTTGGGACAATCATGACCTGGATGGTGGAGACAACCAGCCTAGGAAGCTCTCAGAATTCAGATCGACTGCACAGCCAACCAGCGACTGCACTGGCCCTCAACCAACCCAATGCCACCTCCCCCCCAATCAGCACATGACCTGCCCACCCCAAGCTACAGATATTCACCCCTATCGCAAATGGTTGAGAATCTCTGTAGAGTACAAGAAAACAGGAGGCACATCTCCTTGAGGTTCTTCTTACCCATCGCAGGCCACCGAGCACTCGAGGAGAATATCCACGACTTTGTTCACCTGTTTGGATGCCAGGTGACACACTGCCTTTAGCGTTTGTTGTTTGGTGGCAGGGTCCAAGATCTTCGGGAGACGTCGGTAGATCTCCTTGAGGATCATGGGCAGCTATGGCAAAAGAGAAATCCAAGGGATGAGATCCAGGGTTGGTCTCCATTGGAGATGCAGTAGAGACGATAACTCCCACCCATTGGGGAGAAAAATCGACAACCACAATGTCAAAGTTTGCCATATCCGACACGGGCCTTCTCCCTCCTCTTTCCCCCACAACAACAATCCTGGGAGGTGAGCTGGGCTGAGAGAGAGAGAGAGAGACTGGCCCAAGTCACCCGTGTGGCTTTCATGGCTAAGACAGGACTTGAACTTACCTTGCTTTCTAGCCTGGTGCCTTAACCACTGCCAAACTGGCTCGCCAAGTGTTATTTTTCATGAAAACAATAGGGCTATTTTGTTTTGCCCCCACCTTCTTCTGGAAGGTTTGACCAACTTTCCCAACAGCCCTAAGATTACCTGGTGGTCTCCATCCAACCCTAGCCTTCTTAAATCCAGCCGAAGTGTTGTCACCAAGTCAACAAGGTCTCACCCATTCTCATCTTTCTTTTCTACAAAATCTCCTCTATCCCTTTTGCTCCAAACCCTGCCATTTTCTTACCTCCTCCATTTCCATCCCACATTCCTCCAAGAACGAATTGAGCAGGAGTCCCGCAGTGTGTGAAATGTTTTTGTCCAGGTGTGTCAGAGCTGCCAGGGCTTTTAAGATCAGGTCGTTTATTTGTGACGGGCTCAGATGCTCGCCAAAGGCCTATCGGAAAGAAGAAAAGGAGACCATGAAGAGATGCATCAGGGTTTTGACAAGCCAGAGACTTTGACCCGTATCTGGGGACAGCACCCCATGTAGAGAGGCAGGCCGTATTCCATGACATCCACCACGTGATATTAGGATGTGGGTGAAAGAAGCCAACATTGCAGCCGAGATTGCCTGCTCCTAGACATTGTGGGGGATGGATATCCGCCCTCCGGCCTTTGGAGCCTGCCGTCCCCACTGTGATATTGACTTTTTTGAGTATCTCCAGGTCAAGAGGAGGAGAGAAAGGAAAGTCAATAAGAAGCCAGGCAAAATGCTGAACAAAAACGTACCGTAGCCATTTTGGAGACGTTATTATAAAATATGGTTGGGCCCGAAGAGGAGAAGTCTTCCCTCAGCCAACTGACGACATTCCCCTTCTTGTTTCTGGGTTTTTCATCCATTTCTTTGGCTTTGGAGGGAGGAAAACAAGAGAAGGTCAGATTTTGGCATTCGGAACTTCTGAACATCCTTCGTCTGACGGCCGGTTTAGTCGTTCCAACAGAAGAGAAGATCTGTAGCTCAGGGCTGACCTGAGGGGTCCCTGGTGCTCTCTGGGCTCGGTGGTTTTCTCGTTACCTAGTTGGGTCATGAAACCTTCACAAGAAAACAACAAAGCTCAGAGACACCAGTCCTCCTCCCCCCCCCCTCGCTCCCTCTTTCTCTGCCCCCCTCCTTTCTTTTATCTCACTGATCAGGTACAATGACCTCTTTAGTGGTCCAATTACAGGCAGTCCTCGACTTACGGCCACAATTGAGTCCTAAGCAAGACAGTTATGAAGCGAGTTTTGCCTCATGTTGCCATTTTTTTTTGTTGCCAACCTGGTTAAGTGAATTGCCGCAGCAGTTAAGTTAGCAACCCGGTTGTTAAGTGAGTCCGTCTTCCCCATTGACTTTGTTTGGCAGAAGGTCACAAAAGGGATCACATGACCCTGGGACACTGCGACCGTCATAAATCGGAGTCAGTGGCCAAGTGTCCAGATTTTGATCACGTGAGCATGGGGATGCTGCAACGGTCGTAAGTGTGAAAGACAATCACAAGTCACTTTTTTGCAGTGCCAGTTAAACTTTGAATGGTCACTAAATGAATTGTTGTAAGTCAAGGACTACCTGTAACCCCTTTTCTAGGTTAACACAATAGATGGGACTGTAAATGGAGGGGAAATATAGGGCTACATAAGAGACAAATTACATAAATGAAGGAATGAAGGAATGAACCAACAAACAAATGAACAAATGAATGAATGAATCTAACCGGATTTAACCCAGACTACCTTGGTCTGATGTGCAAATGAAGCATTAGGTTGTGAATTGATTGTGTGCTGCCTGGGGAATTCTGGGCATTGAAATCCACATGGCTTAAAGTTGCCACTGGGCTAAGCTTTTAACTAGCCAAATTTAACCGATCCTTTTCTTTAGGTAAACCATTGATATAAGTGCCTGTCTTTCAACCGATTGTGGACGGCTCCCAATTAAAAATTAGAAGACATGTAAAATGGGGTTGAAACTCTAAAATTAACAAATAATGTATTGCAATTATAAACCCCCTTTAGCTCGTCCCTTAACAATGCCCATTCAACCCGTAACTTGGTTAACCCGTTTTCTGGCTTCCTGCAATACATGCAGCCATCCAATGACTAAAAGGTGGCTTTGCAAAACACGCTAAGACCCAACCCATGTGCCAAGACTCACAAGCCCAGGCTGGCTGATGGCAGATGCCTAGCCTAACTCTGTGGTCGGCAAACTGCAGCTCGCGAGCCACATGCGGCTCTTTGGCCCCTTGAGTGTGGCTCTTCCACAAAATACCACCTGCGGGCGCAGAAGTTGGTTTTCGGCCTGGGCGAGTCTATTCTGAAGAAGTGGCGTTAGAAGAAGTGGGGGTGTCTTGCGGGCGAGAGACGGGAGACGGGAGACGCGGCGCAGGTGGGCCACGGGATACGCAGCGTGGGAGAGGCGCACGCGATTCAGGCATGAGTTGAGTGAGCCAGTCAGTCAGCAATCTCCTTGTGCAGTGGTTAGTGCTAGTCGCATCCGCAAATCACGCGCGGGTGACAAAAGAAACTACTCGGAGCATAAAGTTCCCTGTATTTTTCCAACCAGCTGCAAATCCTACAGGTATTTTTGTCATCAATTTAAGAATTGTAATTATTTTGTGTTGGTGGCTTTATTATTATAAAATGAAACATTTTTTAGGTGCCCTGTTTGACATGGCTACAAAGAAGAAGCAAAGAAAAACGGAAGACGAAAACCATGAATTTAAAGTTGAATGGACCGAGACTTTCGCGTTTGTTCAAAACTTAAATGGCCTTCCGACCTGTCTTATTTGTCAGGAGAAATTGGTGCATAACAAAAAATCAAATTTGGAGAGACACTTTAAAACTAAACACGTGTCATTTAGTAGTAAATATCCTGTCGGTGATGCAAGGAAGAAAGCAGTTGAGGAACTTCAGAAGAGTCAAGAAAAATCAAGTTCTGTATTTAATTACTGGATTCAATCTTCCAACAATGTTAATATTGCAAGTTTTGTGGTTAGTCAAAAGATTGCTAAGAGAGGAAAACCATATACAGACGGCGAATACATAAAAAGTTGTTTTATAAATGCATCTGAAGAGCTATTTCGGGATTTTAAGAACAAAGCCGATATTCTAAAAGAAATTAAAGAGTTACCATTGTCTGCTAAAACAGTGAAAGACAGAACAGTCAAAATGTCTTCGAATATAAGCAACCAGCAAGTCGAAGATCTTAAATTGGTTTCAGCTTTATCAATAGCAGTTGACGAGTCTTGTGACATAAATGATACAGCGCAAGTTTCACTTTTTGTACGATTTATTTCATCTACAGGTCCTAAAGAAGAAATTTTAGGATTATTGCCACTCAAAGGTCAAACACGTGGAGAGGAGATAGCAAAGCTGTAATTGAGTACATCATCAAGAAAATAATTCTGATATTGACATTTGCTATTTCAAAACAACACTTTTAAATATGAGGGAAGCTTTTCTCAACAGGTTTCAGGAATTCAGAAACAGCAAAGCGATGTTAGCCTTTGTTAAAAAGCCTCTTAATGCTACTGTAACAGAATTAAATTTTTCTCCCTTTAATATTGACATTGGCAACTTTGAAATGCAATTGCTGGATTTCAAAAACAAAGAATTGTGGAGCTCGAAATTTGAACGTCTTTGTGCTGATACAGAAATATTGGAGAAAAATAAATGTGAACTGAGTTCACAGCACAAGTGGTCTGCTTTGAAAGACCCGCAGAAGGAAGATATGATGATTTTTAACACCTGGAATAGTATTCCTGACTCATATCATCAACTGAAAAAAATAGCGTTTGCTGTTTTTTCCTTATTCGGGTCTACATAGTTATGCGAACAATCATTTTCAAGCATGAACCTTATCAAGAGTAAATTGAGAAGTTGTCTTATTGATGAGAACCTGGAATCGTGCCTAAAATTAAAAACAACATACAAACCTGACTTACTCAAACTTTCCAAGGAGATGCAAGGCCATTGTTCACATTAGTGTTTGTCAGTCATTGTCATGATTTAATTTTATGGATATTGTAAGGTCAATTGTAAGGAATTTAATTTTATCAATAAATAATATCATTATTAAGTATGATATCAAGTTTTAAACCTATAGTTTAACTAAGACTTAAAACTTTAAGTAAAGTTTATTAAGTTAATTTTAGGGAATGTTGTGGAGTGAAAGAAGATGTAGTGTCGAGGAGATGGTTTGGACATATAAAGAGGATGAACGAAAGGAGATAGACGAAAGAAGTATACAGGACGAGTGTGGATGGGAGAGATGGAAGGGGTCGACCTCAGCGAACGTACCTCCATCAAAATGAGGACGTTCTTAGCGAAGGCCAGTTTAGGAGTACCCTAATTAAGTTAATAACAATGTACCTACCTATCTAGTTTAAGTTTAACCAATTTGGCTCTCCAAAGAAATTTCAATCGTTGTACTGTTGATATTTGGCTCTGTTGACTAATGAGTTTGCCGACCACTGGCCTAACGGATCCACTTAACGTGAGAAACTCAGTCTTCAAATGACCCCTGGCCCTGACAGGTGCCAATACCAACGGCCAATTCCAGGCATTTCTGCCCAGGCAAACGACCGGGGTCTTGGTCATACCACAAGCTGTGCCACCCAGTGCTCTCCTGGGCAGTGCGCATCCCTGGGCTCCTGGCAGCCCTTGGAGTCCAACTTTCTCACCCATTTTGCTCATGATGAGGTGGTGGAGGTGGTAGGCGGCCTCTGCGGACGTCTGGCCAACTTCTTTGCTGGTGTCGCCAACGTGCAGGCCCAGCAAAGCCACCAGCTGTCCCAGCAAAGAAAAGTCACCCGTAGTCTAATGAAAGGAAGCAAAAAGGAGGGGAAAGATGAGAAGAGGGGCTCATGAAGGTTTCAGCCAGCTGAAATCAGAGCATAGGAACCATTTTAGAATTATCCAATATTTGAATCTTAGAAGACTTGAATCATAGTCATAGATTCATAAAATCAGTGAATCCTAGAATCTTTGAATAATAGAATCTTAGAATCATAGAATCTTTGAATCTCTAACTCATACAATCTTAGAATCTTTGAATCACAGAATCATAGAACCTTAGAATCCCAGAACCTCAATTGCTGGAAGGGACTGTGGAGGTTTTCTCCTCCAACCCCTTCATCAAGCGGGACTCCTTATATCCTCCTGGTCACATCCCAAAGATGCTTTTTCCAAAAGGCAGCAGGACTTTCTTCTTTTTCTTCCTTTCTTTGAAAACATCTCACTTGGCATCCCAAACGGTGACTTACGTCGAAATTGACGTTTTCAGAAACGAACTTCAGGAGGTGTCTGATGCTCTTGATGGCCCTCTCTCTCTCGTGTCTCTTGGGAGATTCAATCCAGGGATTAATGTGCTGCCAGGAAAAACAAAGGAGGAGGAGGAAAGGAAGAATTTGTGATTCACAGTTGGAAGAGCCACAGAAGTTGCCAGGACTGGGGAGAAAATCTAAGGAGCTCAACAAATTTGAGACATTGATCAATTTAGGTCTATTCTGGACTCAAAACAAGAGTAGGAATTTTTTTTTTTTATTTGATATATATGCCGCCCTTCTCCGAAAACTCAGGGCGGCTTACAATGCGTTAAGCATTGTATACTTTTGTATATACTTTTACAAAAAGTATATAAATATAAATATATGTATACAAAGTCAGCTTATTGCCCCCACAATCTGGGTACTCATTTTACCTACCTTAGAAAGGATGGAAGGCTGAGTCAACCTTGAGCCTGGTGAGATTTGAACTTGCAGTAATTGCAGACAGATGATGTTAATAACAGTGCTTTAGTCTGCTGCGCTACCAGAAGATTTCTGGAATACAACTAGTTTTACAACAGTTCATTTAGAGCCGTGGTGGCACAATGGTTAGAACACAGTCTTGCAGGCTAATTCTGCCAACTGCCAGAAGTTCAGCAGTTCCATCCTGATCGGCTCCAGGTTGATTCAGCTTTCCGTCCTTACAAGGTCGGTAAAATGAGGACCCAGATAGGAGAAGAACCTGGGTCCTCATTTAGAGAGGGCTGTAAACCACGGTGAATCGGTATGTAAGTCTAAGTGCTATTAGGATTTAGTCACTGTTCAAAGTTACAATGGCACTGAAAAAGGGACTTACGACCATTCTTCACACTTATGACCATTGCAGCATCCCTATGGTCACGTGATCAAAATTTGAACACTTGGCCAATAACTCATCTTTATGACGGTCGCAGCATCCCAGCTCGTGGGATCACCTTTTGCGACCATCTGACAAGCTGTTTGGTGCCTTTGTAACTTTGAACGGTCACTAAATGAATGGCTGTATGTCGAGGACTTCCTGTATAAGTAGTCCTTGACTTACGACCAGAATTTGGGGTGCTTACCAAGGTGGATGTTAGGCGACTTGTGACTGGCTTTATGACCTTTTTTTGCCAGGGTTGAATGAATCCCTGTGGTCCTTAAGTGAATAATGCAGTCATTAGCCGAATCTCGCTTTCCCCGTAGACTTTGGCTTGTCGGAAGCCAGTTGGGCAGCTCGCCAATGGTGGTCAGGTGATACACACACACCCCCAGGATGCTGCAACCATCACAAATACAGGTAGTCCTCGACTTATGACCACAATGAGTCCAAAATTTCTGTTGCTAAAATGAATCCCATCGGCATCGACATAATCTGCATCGGTCAATTGCAGAAGGCAGCTTTACTTGGAACAGTTGCGAGGCTCTATGACAGGGGTGTCAAACTCGATTTCATGGAGGGCTAAATCAAGGTTGTGTTTGACCTCGAGGGGGGGGGCGTGGCCGATGTGGGAGTGGCCAGCTCAACGTCTCTCGTGTCAGGGGCACCTGTGGACTTCCCTGAGACCCTCCCTCACTCTTATTATAATCTCCTCCTCCCTTCCTCCTTGCCGTGGGACAAGAGAGACACGAATATCAGAGAAATAGTGGAATAGAATCATTAGTGAAAAGATGCCAGAGGAGGGACAAAACAAATGTAAATGACAAAAATGAACATCATTTTTTAACTATTGAAAGGAGCTAAATTGAATGGTTGAATTGTCCCATGGGACGAGTTGTCCATCCAACAGCCACATTTGCCTATCCCGGGTCCTTGGGAGGGACTCGACAGCTGGACAGAATCGCCAAATCCAGCCTAAACATCTGGCTGACCAACCCCGAGAAAGAATCACTCTTTACCGTCAAGACATCCTGCAGGGAATCCAAATTGGGCGCCTCGGACAGCAAGGCGGTGAGCATGGTGTTGCAGGTGGTCACCATCTGGTCATAAAAATCCTAGAAGGAGAAAAAGAATATCTAAAGGAAGAAGTGGTGTAAAGGAAGAAAGAGGAAGAAATCCAGGGCTGGGGAACTTATGGCCCTTTTAGGACGACTGGTGGACTGCAACTCCCAACAATCCTGAGCCAGCCACGGACTTCTGGGAGTTGAAGTCCACCCTTCTGCAATCAATGGAGTGGCCCGTCTTGCAGGGCTGGTTTTTCTTCCAGAGTTGGAGGAAATGCTTTCTCGGCTGAACACGAGGAACAAAAGGACATTGGGCTCGATGGATGGATCCAGAGTTTTGGAGGAGATTTTGAATCATGCTTATTTCCAGGTGGATCTCAGATGGCTTGGCTCCATCTGGACTGCTCACCTGAGTTTGAGCTGATTGTCCTGGGCTGTTCACGTTCAGTTTTGTCACCAGGAAAGCCGGCAAGGAAAACACCTTCTGGATGCTTTTGCTCACCACTTCAGACCTCATCTCGGAGTTCAAGGGGGGCTTCATACGGCTGATGAAAGACGAGAAAAGAGGAGGAGGGTGAGAAGATCATAGACTCATTAGGCTAAAAGGGACCTCGGAGGTCTTCTACTCCAACCCTTGCTTGATGGTCCTTAAACCATCCCAGTCATATGGTTGTCCACTCTTTTCTTGAAAACCTCGAGTGATGGAGCACCCCCAACTTCTGGAGGCAAACTGTTCCACTGATGGATTGTTCTCGGTGTCAGGAAATTTCTCCTGGATCTCTCTTTGATAAGCTTCCATACATCGCTTCTCATCATGCTCTCAGCTACTTTGGAGAGGAAGTTGACCCCCTCCTCTCTGTGAGAGCTCCTCAAATATCAGAACTCCCCTCATCATCCTGGTTGCTCTTCCCTGCACTCTTTCTAGAGTCTCAACATCTTTTTTATATTGTGTTGACCAAAACAGGATGCAGGATTTCTCTCTCTCTCCCTCCCTCCTTCCTCTCTCTCTCTCTCTCTCTCTCTCTCTCTCTCTCTCTCTCTCTCTCTCTCTCTCTCTCTCTCTCTCTCTCTCTCTCTCTCTCTCTCTCTCCCTCCCTCTCTCTGTCTCTCTCTCTCTCTCTTGGCAGGTACATACCTCATGCAGGTGATGGTGATGATCGCTTGATGGAGATTTTCGATGGACAAGGGTCTCGCGGGCTCATCTTCAATGACTTCCTGAAAAGAGAAGGAAACCCATCTAAGAAAGAACCTGAGATATGGCCACCATCCAGCTGGCCCTCTTCCCAGCCCTACGCTTTTTCTGGTTGACAGAGGAAGTCCCCAGCTTACAACTGGTCACTTAGCCACCATTTAAAGTTTTGAGGGATCTCTTCAGGACTACTTATGACCCAGATGCCAAGTTCCGAGAGGCGCCCCTTCCTCAGCGATCCTGTGACCCTATTTCGGTCACTTGGCCACCAGCTTGCATTGATGGCAGTTTGCAGTGTCCCGTGACCATGATTTAAGTCCGGGATGGGTAACTGTGGCCTCTTGATGACCTCTATAAAATTGGGAAGCCAGATTCCCTTAACAGCCGTGCGATTAACTGAACGAAAATGATTCGGCTAACAACGGTGGCAAGACAGGTCGTACAATGGGCAGAATTCCCTTAACAAATGTCCCACTTAGCAACAAAACCTTTCAGGCTCCATTGATTGGCATTCAATTCGGTTCAAATTCACTTCCAAAAAGAAAGACGCCCAGGAGCACCTGCCTCCCTCCCTCTCCCCACTTACAACGATGTTTGTGACCAGTTCCTGTTTCTGGGGCAAATGGAGGTCTTGCCTCCTGCTGTTGGCAACAGCTTTGGTGATCATGATGATGGACCTCATGAAGGCTTTCTTCAGCCCTTCGTCCTGGAAAACCCCAGTGGGAATGAAAAGAAAACAGAAGGAAGAGGATGTATTTATTTATTGAAACCTTTACGTAGCCGATTGTCTTTGGTTGAACTCTGGGGGCCCCCAATCAAAACATCACCGGACACTCTGGGTTCTAGTCCCACTTTAGGGTGAAAGGCAGCTGAGAGACTTTGGGCCAATCACCAGGAGATGGTGAGTTCTAGTTCCTCCTTAGGGAAAAAGGCCAGCTGCCTTTGGGCCAATCACCAGGAGACTGTGAGTTCAAGTCCCGCCCTAGGCACGAGAGCCAGCTAGGTGAGTTGGGGCCAGTCTCAATCCAAAACACGTCACAGAGTTGTTGTGTGGAAAGGAAGAAAGAGTGTAATGCACGAGCGCTGCCTTGAGGATAATAAATGCAACAAGACCATAGATTCTCCTCCTCCTCCTCCTCCTCCTCTCCCACAACATGCTAGTTGGGTCATGAAATGTCTTTAGGAAAGCAATCAAGCTAAGGACTCCGGATTATAATTGTTCTTGTATTAAACTCAGCATTAAGAGAAGTAGAGGGTGGAAACCTGCCTACCTTTTTCATGCTGGAATACTGGTGGAGTATTTCTGAGACAATGTTGTCCAGGAAAGGCATCATGTCCTCTACTTGCGCTCCCAGGACTGCCTGGCCGTAGCAGAGTATTAATGTGGTCCGAATCCGTCTCTCGGAGAGAGTCTGTGAGTCCTGTCAGTCCAAAGACGAGGGGGTCAAACTCTTTCCCAAAGCCCCAGAAGACAAGACAAGAAGCAATGGATGGAAACTGATGGAGCTTCTTAGTCATCCAGGTCACGGTTGTCCCAAAGGGGCTTTTTCCAAAGACAACTGGACTTTGTTTTTCCTTGAAGAGCTTTCGCTTCTCATCCCAGAAGCTTCTTCAGGTCTGACTTTGGTCAAAACAGAAGAAGCTTTTTGGATGAGAAGCGAAATGTCTTCAGGAAAAAACCAAGCCCAAGCCTTTTGAAAAAGCACCTTTGGTCTACTCGAGGTGTTTGTTGGGGCAACTCCTAATCTTCTCTAGCCTTATAAAATAGTTCTCCAGGAGATGGAGATGGAGCACCACCTACATCCTCAGCGCTGGTCTCGGGTCTACGAGATCTATGACCAATCTGAGGAGACCCGACAGCCTGGAGCCTAAGTCCTTCTAAGCACATTGGACTTTCCTTCCCAGAATCCCCCAGCCTCCTTCTGCACTGAGTTTCAGACCTTGCAACCCCATCCCTGGTCTTACCTCAATGGGGGCTTCTACTGCAAACGGTCCTTTTGTCTGCCTGAGCTGGCCAGCCTCCTCCAGGGCCACCAGAATCTCAGGCAGGTGGCAAAAGGATGCCATTCGAATGCATTCCGAGATTCCCTAGGCAAAGCAATGTTTGTGAATTAGGACATTTATTGATTTATTGGTTCGATTTAGATGCCGCCCTTCTCCGGAGACTCAGGGCGGCTTACAATGCGTTAAGCAATAGCCTTCATACTTTTGTATAGACCTGCTTAGTAGGGCTTTCGCCCCCCCTCCAGCGGTGTTCTTTTTTATACAGCTTATTGCCCCCACAATCCGGGTCCCCATTTTACCTACCTCGGAAGGATGGAAGGTTGAGTCAACCTTGAGCCTGGTGAGATTTGAACTCACAGTAATTGCCGGCACCTGGCAGCTAAGTGCTACTTAACAGCACTTTAGTCCGCTGCACCACCAAGGCTCTTATTTGCACCTAACCCTTTGTCTTTACCTTCTGCTTTCTCCTCCCCTTCTCCACCTCCTGCTCCTCCTCCTCTCTGCAAACCCCAGGCCCTTCTAACACTGATGAAATTACCTAACTGGGTAATGAAATGTCTGCAACAAAACAACCAAGCACAGAGAGCACCAAGGACCCCACAGTCCTCCTCCTCCTCCTCCTCCCTTCACCTCTATTCTGCAAAACCTGTTCTCTTCTAGCACTGATGAGGTGACCTAGTTGGGTCACTAAACGTCTGCAAGAAAGCATCCAAGCTCAGAGAGCACCAAGGACCCCACAAAGATGGAGGTCTCAGCCCCCGCTGGCATCCCACTGCCACTCACCTCTCGGTCTGTTTCTTCCTGGAATGAAAAACTTAGAAGGCTTTGGAGCTGTTCCGTCACCAGGTCCTTCTGTGTTGAGTTTCGCAGTTTAACGCCATAATATTTGTAGAGGCTAATCTGAAGGTAGGAAAAAGACTCTGTGAGTCCTAGGGAGCTCTACCAAACGGCCAGAAAAAGGAAATATTGGAGAAATTATGATCAAAAAAGGACTCCGTGTGGTCAAGCACACGGAAACTGGTCCTGGGTGACCTGATCGGGGAGATGGGCAGCATACGAATCTAATAAGTCAATAATTTCCATTTTGACTTTCTTCTTCTTCTTGAAAAGCTACTTTAACCCCCCTTCCCCCATCCCCATAGGTGCCCTTTGCTGATTCTCTGTTTGGCCATCCTGAGATCCTTTATGGTTTCTGTGGAGATCTGGCAGCTTCATCTTTTTACATGCATTAGCTCTCCGTGGTGGATTGGGACAACTTGCCATGGCCCTCTTGGCTTGGCCAACTAACCATGGCCAACTAGCCATGGCCTACTTGCCGTGGCCAACTCACCAGGGAACAAGAGTTACACTAATAGCAGGGTTCCAATACCTCCAGGGTTGCCAAAAAGAGGAGGGGGTCAGCCTATTCTCCAAAGCACCCGAAGGCAAGACAAGAAACAATGGATGGAAACTTATCAAGGAGAGAACCAATCTAGAACCAAGGAGAAACTTCCAAACAGTGAGAACAATTAACCAGTGGAACAGTTTGCCTCCAGAAGTTGTGGGTGTTGCATCACTGGAATCTTTTAAGAAGAGATTGGACAACCGTTTGCCTGAAATGGGAAAGGGTTTCCTCCTTGAGTAGGGGGTTGGACTAGAAGACCCCCAAGGCCCCCTTCCAAGTCTGTAATTCTATTATTCATTGTCTGTCTAATATCGAGGAAATGGTGGAACAGAAGGTTCAAAGAAAGGAGGCCTCAAAGGAGGGACAAATGAAACATAAACGACAAATGTTAAAATGATTTTTAACATTATTGGAGAGAACGGAATGGTTGAATTAACCCGCGGTGAGTCTGCTGTGGCTCGTGGGCAGCCACGGTGAGTTGGCCACGGCAAGCTGTCCTCTTCTGATGTTGCATCTAAGATAACTGCGGCCCTAAAAGTGTAAAACCTCCGCATATTTACCTTGTCTTTAGACAAGACCTGGGACGTGCTTTGCTTCTGGTCGATGGGCGGCAATGCGCTTGTTTCCCTCCTGGGCAGTTTGTGGTCTGAAGGAATCTGCTTTGCCAACAACAACAAGAACAACAAAAAAGAAGTTGTGAGAAAGTGAAGGAGCAGAGGAAGGAACAGCTTTCTGTGTGTTTCCAAGAGGAGGATTGGTTTCCCTTCTGCGTCCGGATGCATATTCTAATTTCTTCGACTTTTCTAGCTGGGACAGACACGAAGCACGTAATAAGGACCATCCGGATTGTATCAGCTGGAGCTGAGGCAGCTTTTGAGATGAATGGTTGGAAAATCTCTGCCACAAATTTTGAGAACTTGATTTATCACCATTTACTGTTGTGGCCCTCCAGCAGCCGAATCAGAGGAGGAGGAGGAGGAGGAGGAGGAGGAGGAGGAGGAGGAGGAGGAGGCGGCGTGGGAGTCAGGGCCAGCATCAAGGCAACCTGAGAGCTCCGAGGGGGAAGAGGGAATGGGGCTGGCAGAGAGAGAGACAGAGGAGGAGCCTGGGCCATCCGTCAGCCCTCAGATGGTGAGTCAACAGACCGCAGGTCTGGAGGTGGATGAGGAAGAGGAGGAACATCTGGGTCCAGTGCCTGACGTGTGGATGTGCAGAAGGCAGAGGAGAGGAGAGCAGGGGAAATCTATGGGCCGGTCCTTGGGACAGACGAGCCACCACTGCTAGCGAAGCCCCTCCCTAGCTCTGGGGATAAAAGGCAGGGGGCGGAGATGAATAGATGTGGCAGGCAACGATTCTTCTCCCTGCCGGATGGACTTGTTAGCCTGTGGTGAGAGAGAAACTTTTTATCGGGGCTGCTGGCTCTCCTCATAAAGGAATCTTTGAGTTCACTTCAGAGGGTTTGTCGTGTTTGGGTCAGAACATTTATTTACTGACTGTTCGAAGTTATAACGGGTAGTTTACAACTGAAAAAAAAGGGACTTTGTTTTTCACACTCAGGACCATTTCGCATTTCCGTGGCATACAGAGAGCTTCCGGTGCCTGTTGTTGCTGCCCAGCATTCAGTGCCAGACAGTGCAACAGGGCGGATGGTTGTCTTGTAGATCTTAGATTTAAGATGGGTGGCCATTCGTCTTCCAGTAACACACTGGTGAGTTCTCGCCAACGTATCCAGGCTGCATTCTCCTTTGCTCTCACCTCGCCATTGATGTCACCATTGACATTGGAGGTGGGATCCCAGATACCAAAAAATGTCCACCTTCTTTAGGTTTTCTCCATTGATTTGAAGCATTCCAGGGGTGGTGACAGTCCCTAAGTACCCAGTTGTCTTGATGTTGAGGTGGAGTCCAAAATGGTTGAGGCGATCATTCCATGGTCGTTCCATGATCCTTCCAGCAAGGACCCCATAGTTCAGCAAATTCTCCATAACTACACTTGTCTACTTTTGGGATAAATGATCTCCACCGAGGCAGCCCTGGCTTCTGCAACCTCTCCACGATGGACCTCAGGGCCCACCGCGACACAAACCCAGCTGCTTACCTGGAAAGGACGAAGATGGTCCAAGATGGTCTCTAATATTTCTCTCTCATCCATTAGGTCCAACATTTCTTTGATGAGTCTGCCTTTTAATGGCTTCCTGCTCTCCCATAAATTTCTAAAGCACTCGTCAGAGAGTTCTGAGAAGAAGAGACAGACAGAGATTGATGGGCAATTCGACAGGACAAGCCTTCTCAAAGCAGGGAGAGACAAGGAGTGCATAGTGGATCACCAGGCTGAGCCTGAGGGAGGGGTCAAACGTGTCATAAGTCTTGAGGCCCTGATCTTCCTGTCCTTAGACAACCATCTTATATATGGAATTGGAATTTTTTATTGCTTTGAAATTTCATGATGTTGTAATCTTATAATTTAGATCTAGCCTTTGAAAAAGGCTAAGAGGGAGGGGTCTTTCCTCACCTCTGAGGGTAAGATGTTCCCTAATACAGTGGCAGCGGTAGAGAAGACCCTCTTCCTAGACCCCACCAGTCGAAACTCTTTGACTGATGGAGTCTGCACCATAACGTCCCTACCTGACGAAGGACGATTGTAGGATTTGGATTTGGGTAGTCTAGGAAAAGGAAGGAAGGGTGTACTAGTGACATGAGAGCAGTCTTCCAGTATTTGAGGGGCTGGCACACAGAGGAGGGGGTCAACTTATTTTCCAAAGCACTAGAAGGTAGGAAGAGAAACTTATTGCTTAATGCAATTGGTCTCTGGAGAAGGAAGACCTCTAAGGTCCCTTCTGGCTCTGTCCTGATGGATTGATGGATGGATGGATGGATGGATTGTGTGGGGTGGGCTGATGTGATAGGACAAGGCTGGTTCCATAGGTAGCCCAGCCCTGTAGCGTCTATACCTGGATAGGAAGGCAGGACAGCGTCTCGAGAGCGTTTTCTCCCCGGAGCCCTTTCCCTCTCGAGCCTCCTTGGCAAGGGAGGGGGCTCTTTCAGGCCAGCCTTGATCTCCCCCTGAGAAGCCTTCAGAGGGGTCCTGGCAGTTGTCCTGCGCACCAAATCAGGGAGCACCAGTGCTGGAGGCTGCACCTTCTTCCTCATGTCCACTGGAACTGGGGAAGACTTTACCAGAAGGGGCAAGACCTGCGTGGTTCTTTGAGTGCCTGACGGGTGGGAGCCAGAGAAGTGGGCTTCCTGGTCATCCCACTGCCGTGGGTAATTATTACTAATTTGTGGCTGG
Source organism: Arizona elegans (assembly GCA_022577455.1). Classification (NCBI taxonomy): domain Eukaryota; kingdom Metazoa; phylum Chordata; class Lepidosauria; order Squamata; family Colubridae; genus Arizona; species Arizona elegans. The sequence continues at coordinate 5,980,586 of JAKOOJ010000027.1, forward strand.
GATTCTTTGCTGTCCTCCTTCTTCAAGAAGGGCAACTTTTTCAACATGTGGTCCATCCTCTCGTGAAGAGGGAGTTCTTGAACTGGATGGAGATCCTGTCAATAAAGGAGAAGTTTTGTAACTCCAGGTTGAAAGGAGGGGTCCTTGGTGCTCCTATCTACCTATCTATCTATCTATCATCTATCTATCTATCTATCTATCTATCTATCTATCTATCTATCTATCTATCTATCTAGTTGTCTATCTATCTATCTCTATTTATCACATGTCCTTCCTGGGTCAACAAGTTCAGCCTGCCCAAGGAGCTGCTGATCTACAGAGGAATTTGGGAGTCTCTCCTTTGTACCTCTACAACTGTCTGGTTTGGCACTGCAACCAAACTAAAAGTCCCCTAAAGAGAGAAGACGGCAAGGAAATTACAGGCAGCAGAGAAAAAGCAGAGCTGCTTAACTCGTTCTTTGCATCGGTCTTCATGCAAAAAGAAACTATAGCCCAACCTACCAACAACGTAACTGTGAAAGACAGACTAGGAATAAAAGTTGAAAGGCTTCAGCGAGGTATTTGACAAAGTAGAACACTCCCCTCCGCTCTGCTCTGTTCTACTCTGCTCAACACAACTCAACTGAACTCAACTATCCTCTACTCTCTTCAACTCTCCACAGCTCCCCTCTCATCCCTTCTGCCTTTATATCTCTGCCCCAGGGGCTGTGACATCACCGCATTATGTTCTCATGGGGGACAGCTGGTGTCATGACCCAAGGGGCCTCTTACTCCCCAAGATAATAGGGATGGGATATGGAGGGTCCCCTGGATAACCCCCTTGATAACATTAGCGACATTATGGGGAGCAAAGCTAGGGGTCACTATGCAATGACCCACTGTGATGGTGTCCCTCAACGTGCTAGATCTCAAAAGAACCTAACCAAGATTAAGGCTGATCAACTTTGTTCTTTGATTGGCTAAGTCTGCCACTGAGCATAGGACTAAAACATTCCAAATTAGTAAGGGAGTAAGGCAAGGTTGCCCCCTATCCCCATTATTGTTTATTTTGGCCTTAGAAGTTCTTTAACGGAAAATTAGAATTAATGAGGAAATAAAAGGACTGAAGATCAGGAAGGAAATTTACAAGACGCAAGCATTTGCAGACGATGTAGCCTTAATCCTTGAAGACCCCATAGAATCAGGACCCAAAGTGCTAGAGGAATTAAGTAAATATGGAGAGGTGGCAGGCTTCACATTGAACAAAACCAAAACCAAAGTATTGATTAAGAATACAACTGAGAGCCAGAAAAACAAGTATTAAGACTACAGGTTGCCAAAAAAATTAAATACCTAGGAATTTGGATTACATCAAGATGTTCGACCTTAAAAGATGACAATTATACTCCCCTAATTAGGAAGATGAAACAAGACCTTGACAGATGGAAGAAAATAAGATTATCACTTTACGGTTTAGAACTTGGATCAAATGGATTGGATAAAGTCCTGATGGGAACAAATAAAAAGATTCTGGCCAAACTATACAACTATTTATTAGGTGATGACAAGTCCGAAGATATCACAAAGAATCAAATAAATGCATGGGAGAAAAATATAGGGCGTGATACAAATTTTGGGGAATGGGAGGAGGCATGGAATAGGAATCTTAAATTGACTAGAGCGGCGACATACAAGGAAAACCATTATAAAATGCTACATAGATGGTATTTAGCCCCAGCCAGACTAGCAAAGATATACCCTAATATACATCCTAATTGTTGGAAATGTGGCCACGGTCAAGGCACCTTCTTTCACATGTGGTGGACATGCCCGGAAGCGAAAGGATATTGGAACAAGATCAGGAGATGGGTATATGAAATAATTGGCGAAGATATTGAGTTAACACCAGAGATATTTCTCTTGGGAATATGGAAAGGAAAAGATACATTTAATGATCCACATAATTACAGCCGCCAGATTGGCATACGCACAGTACTGGAAAGAGAAAACCCAACCACCAGAAGAGCTCACAATTAGGAAAATATTGGAGTGCGCAGAGATCACTAAATTAACTCATGAATTAAACGATGATGAGAAGTCAGTTTATTATATTGTGTGGGAAAGGTGGTACAAGTGGATGCATGATAAAATGAAAGAAAGACCTAAAGGTGTGTTAAATAACGGTAAAAAGTGATTTGAAATATCACCAAGTATTATTTATGTATATAGTTAAAACACTGCACATCTGATACTAACTGAAAATGTCAGTACACTTATGTTTTTTTTCTTTTTTGTAAAAAATCTCAATAAAGTTTCTCAAAAAAAAAAAACATTAGCGACATTATGGGGAGCAAAACTAGGGGTCACTATGGAATGACTCAGTGTGATGGTGTCCCTCAACGTGCTAGATCTCAAAAGAACCTAACCAAGATTAAGGCTGATCAACTTTGTTCTTTGATTGGTTAAGTCTGCTACCGAGCTTGGTTTTTTAATTTTTCTTATTATGAGATATGAGATATATGAGATATGATATACTGGTGTAGGGTTTCCTGCATGGACAGGGGATTGGATTAGAAGACCTCCAAGGTTCCTTCCAACTCTCTAATTCTATTCTATTCTATTCTATTCTATTCTATTCTATTCTATTCTATTCTATTCTATTCTATTCTATTCTATTCTATTCTATTCTATTCTATTCTATTCTTATGGAGTCCTTGGCTTACCACCGTTCTTTTAGTGCTGGTTCAAACTACAACAGCACTGAACAAAGTATTTTTCACACTTATGACCATTCTGGCATCTCCACGGTCATATGATCAGAATTTGGACCTTTGGCAAGTGACTCACATTTATGACAGTCACCATGTCCCAGGAGTCACGTGATCCCCTTTTGCGGCCTTCTGACAAGCAAAGCCAAGGGGGAAACCTGATTCACTTAACAACCATGTTACTAATTTAGGAATTGCAGTGATTCACTTAACAACTGGCAACAAAAATGTTGGGCTCAGTTGTGGTCGTAAATCGAGGACTACTTGTATATATGATTTTTTATTTTTTTTTTTGGTCCAGTTTCTGCACTGCCCATCATCGCTGAAGTGTTGTAGTAGTTTTGGTAAAACTCTCCAACGATACAAAAGCTGCAGTTGAAACAGTTTTTTTTTGAAAAAAGCCAAACAGTTTTTTAAAATAAAGGAAAAAAGAGACAATTGCAGAGTTGAAAGGAGAGGAAGCTCCTTCTTCCCCAACACCCCCCCCATGGCTTGCAGGGCCCCCTTGGGCCCCCAGACAGCTGGCAGAGTTGAGTCTTCAGGCTCTTGGGGAAGGTCAGGAGGTTGGGGGCCTGCCTCGTCTTTGGGGCTGGGCTACCTAGACGTACAGCCACAATTCAGCTCAAGAGGCTTGGCAACTGGCATGTACTTATGACGGTTGCAATGTCCTGGGGTCACATGACCCCCTTTTCTGACTTTCTGACCAGCAAAGATGATGGGGATGTGAGGGATCTCACAAAGATCGATGGTTCGTTGAGGCCACTTCCAAGAAAAGGCAGCACGCAAGGATGCAATCGAGTTGAATCTTTATTTAGAAGTAAAGTCGAGTAAAATGAGTTCCCTGGCATGGAGGCATCCATGCCTGGATTGAGCCCATGATTCAGTCCTGTAGGAAGTTAGAACAAGAGCCAAAGAGCAGCCCCTGTGCAGGGATTCTTATAGGGGCCCCTGGCCTCTCCCTTACCAAAGTGTGAGGGGGCCGGAGGGCCATTAACTCTCCCCAATGGGGCTGCAGGGGCCGGAGCCCTTTGGCCCACCAGTGGGATCAAAGGTGCCTCTTTGCTGCCATCTGGTGGCCTTTTAAGAAACTGCCATGGCTGGCACAAAACACCTAACAATTCCCCTTCTTGCCAGCCAATGACAGGTGCCAGTGAGGATGAGTGAGGGGGTGAGCAGGTGTCATAGACATGCAGATGCATCGTTTACAGGAGCAAACACAAACGCTTACACAGAAGGTTGTGTCGGTCAATGGGCACAGGTTTTGTGAACAGATCAGCTAACTGGTCGGTTGTATTACAATGTTTGATGTGTACAAGCCCCATTCTGGCAAGCTACCTGACATTCTTCTAGCGGATGTCTATGTGGCGTGACCTAGAGCCCACCGTGTACGCCCCCGAGATTCCAATTGCGGCCGTGTTATCTTCTTGAATTTGGATGGGCAGAGTAGGAGGTGCCCAGATGCTCGTTACCAGAGCATTGAACCAAATCAAGTCATTTGTTGTGTCCGATAGGCTGGCATATTCTGCCTCGGCCGTGGAGCAAGAATCAAATTTTTGCTGCCTAACTTGCCAATGGATAGGACAGCCATTTAGCAGTATGAGGAAACCAGAGGTGCTCCGTCTACTCTTGGTGTCACCAGCCCAGTCTGCGTCCGAGTAAGCGGAGAGCTGGGCCGGCTTCCCCTTCTCTGGTTCCAGCATAAAGAGGGCATCGGCCGTGCCCCTGAGGTACCTAAGTACCCTCTTGACAGCATTCCAGTGGAATTTCTTTGGGTTTTCCACATGCCTGGACAATAGATTTACAGCTAAAGCTATGTCAGGCCTGCTCCAATTGCTAATGTATAGCAAGGAGCCAATCACAGATCTATATAATTTATTATCTGTGAACTCAGGGCCGTCCTTGTCATTATGGCCATAGTAGTCACTTTGCATGGGGTTATGCGTTGAGTTAGACTCCGCCATTTTGCATTTGGCCAACAACTCCTCAACCTTTTTTTTCTGGGATAATGCAAATCCCTTTTTAGTGGCCAAGATATGTACGCCCAGGTACCTGTCAACCCGCCCCAAGGACTTCAGGGTAAACTTTTCCCCCAGAGCCTTGGCAAATTCGTCACACCTTTCCTTGCCAGGCCCTACATATAGGAGGTCGTCCACGTAGACCAAAACCCATTCTGTATCACCTTTGGTGTCACGTGTGAAAACGCACTCATCTGCATGAGATGCCCTGAAGCCAATTCCCTCTAAACCCTTTTTAAGGCAATCGTACCAGAGTTTCCCTGACTGCTTAAGGCCATATAGTCCCTTTTGGAGCAACCATGTGTTTCCCCCCTCCTGCTGGTAACCCGGAGGGGCCCTCACGTAGATCTGCCAGTCCAAGTTGGCGTGGAGGTAGGACGTCTGGATGTCAAATTGGTAGACTTTCTTCCCCAGAGCAGCTGCAGTTATGAGGGCGGCCTTGATGCTTTCTGCCCGGACAGTCGGAGAATAGGTCTCTATGTAGTCCTCCATGTAGCGTTGGGCGAACCCCTGTGCTACCAAGCAGGCCTTGTACAGGTAGTGGCCACTGGCAAGTGGTTTGGCCTTGAAAACCCACCTTGTGCCAATGGCCTTCTTCTCTTTTGGTGGTTGCCTGGGGGTGAAGACCTTGAGCTTTCTCAGGCTCTCCATCTCCTGTTCCATCGCGAGCTGCCACTTCTCTTGTTCTTCGATGGGCAGCACCTGGATGTCAGAGAAAGTCTTTGGGATGACCACGACGCTGTTGACAGACACAACGTGACCAATGTCGATTCTCTTCGGTGGGACCCCCTTGTTGGACCTCTTTGACCTTCTGACCTCCTGCCAGTCACCACCCTTTTCTTCTGCAGGTTTCTCGCCGACTGCTGTTCACGACCAGGATGTGGAGGCCCTCGGTCCCAGGCATTGGGCATCATGGGCCTCTAAAGCATCGCTGGAGGTGAAGAGTCGGGTGAAGATGGCGTGTCTTTCCCCTCAGGACTGGGCGGCTCATCCTCCTCATCTGGACCAGGTAGGCTGACCTCTTCATCCTGTTCCTTGATCTCGTCGGTGGCAGGGTCTGTGGTTATCTCGGGCGGTGTTGTGGTTCGTGCAGCCTTACTGTGCCGGTTGATGTATGGGCCCAGATCATTTGAGTGAATCTGGGTCCAATTGGAGTCTTCTTTGAAGGAGTCAGATTAGGAGGTCGCAGTCCTGCCCCCTTCTCCCAGGAATTGGTAGGCCTTGGAGCCAGGGGCATAGCCCAAGAACCTCAGTCTCTGGGAGACGGATCTCCCCTTCTTCCACAGCTGCTTGGGGATGTGCACCCAAGCGTAGGAGCCAAATACACGCAAGTGCCCCAAACATGGCTTCCTACCGTGGACCAGAAAGTATGGGGTCTGGTTCACAATGCTGCTCCAGGCATGGTTCAGGGTGTAATTGGCCTAGTGTAGTGTACCGCTTCCGCCCAGTATGATTCTGCAACCCCAGCATCTGCAATCAGACTATGCACCATAGTCTGCAGGACACCATTTCATTTTTCAACCACACCGTTCTGCGCAGGAGTAAAATGTCATGTAGATTCTAGAGATGAAATACTGCTTCCCTTACTGTCCTCTTTACTGCTCGTGAGGTGCCTTTGAGCCCCTTATCTCCTTTTATTATGTCTTGAGCTCCGGAGCTGAGAATAGATTAAAGGGTAACTTCTACATGTGAAATGTCTCACTCTTCGTAATAACTTTGCCTTTATACTGTATAAATATCTGGTCAAAATCAGCCATCTTTGTTCAGACCCTTCGCTGTCTTTGGACTGTTTGAACCTTGCGCAATAAACTCTTTCCTGCATTGAAGAGCTTGGCCTAGTTCCGTCATTTTTCCTATAACAATGTGATCCTGTCCATCATTAAACCATCTTTCCAAGCAGTCGCCATGTTTCCAGTGTCTTTTTCCCCACTTGGAGCTGAACCCAGAAGGATATTTCTTCCAACAATACAATTCTACTGTAGAGTGCAATATTAATGCAATATCAGGGGGTTTTCAATTCAATTGCATACAGTGTGAAGGAAGTGTGTTTTTGTTTTATTTTTATGGGGATTTTAAAAAGTATAATACACAGTACAGTGAGGATGGCACTTAATTTCATTCTATGAGGTGCCATGACAATAATGAAAACTATGAAACTATGAAACTATTATTGCTTGGTCTCGGGGATCCTCCTGATGACTTTGGAGAGGAGTTGACTACTAACAAGACCCGGCTTGATCAGATGGCCACACTGCCGAAAGATTTCTTCCATTGAGTCAGCTGCAGCCTGAGCCACTGAGGCTTCGGAATCGCCTTGCAGATCCCGGAGACCTGAAATGAATCCAGAAAACAAAGGATTTCTGGGATCAACCGTGAGAACCAGCCCTGATCAGCGACAGAGCTTCTGGAGAAAAACTCCTTGTTTCAAGTGAGGGAACTTTGAAACTCACCGAGGAAAACTTCTTTGATTTGTTTTGAAGTCACCACATCCGGTTGCATGTATTGCGCGCAGCAGCCTAGGCACGTAAAAAGAAAACGTTGGTGGGGTTAACAGAGACGGCTAAACCGACTGATTCAGGAAAAAGATACGCAATTCATTGGTTTCCACTTGGAAGAGTCGCTTTGGGACTTTACGAGATGGTTCCAGGGACTGGGTCTGTCTAATAATAACAAGGACTAGGGGTAGCCGTTCTTCCTATGTTTTTGTCTCCAGGCCTCACTGGAGGCTTTAAAGAAGAGATTAAAGAAGAGATTGGACAGCCACTGCTCTGAAATGGAAGAGGGTCTCCTGCTTTAGCAGGGGGTTGGAAGACCTCAAAGGTCCCTTCCAACTGTATTAATTTATGTTCTAGGACTGTGCAAACAACCATCATCTTGGAAAAAAACCCAAGCAGCCTTGAATCCAGTTAAAACTAGAATGGGAGGCCAGCTGGAAATATTTCCAGAGAAAAAAACACTGCTGTGGGGTTACCTATACAAGAGAGAGGGATACAGGCCAGGTAGTCCTTGACTTAAAACAGTTCATTGAGTGACCATTCAAAGTTACAATGGCACTGAAAAAAGTGACTTATGACTGATTCTCACACTTACAAGCGTTGCCACATCAAGATCAAAATCCGGATGCTTGGCAAACCGACTCGTATTTATGACGCTTACAGTGTCTTGGGGGTCAAAGATCACTTTTTGCGATCTTCGGGTGAGCAAAATCCGGGAGGAAGCCAGATTCACTTAACAACCATGTGACTAACTTAACAACGGCAGTGATACCCTAAAGAAAGAGGGCAGGAACTGCCTGAAAAACCGTTGCGCAATCGTAGCAGTTCCGGAGAAGCCACACGGTATAAGAGCAGCTTCCAGTCTGATTAAGCCACATGGCTTAATTCTGCATAGATTCTTTTGGTGATAAGGCCGCCCGCCTGTCTTGGGTTTTCCTGCCCTCCTTCCAGAGTTGGCATTGGTGATTACCAATTAAGAGGGCAGCTGCCTCGCGATGGGAAGAGTTCCGGCTCCTCAGGAATCCCAGCATCTGATCCAACATTGCAGGAAGGTTTTGCTTGCATTTATTCATCTGGGGAAAACAAGGCAACAAACAAGCCACTGAACTATAGAGCTTCCTTTTCTTTCTTTCTTTTTTTTTACCAAGGGGCCATTTTCTTGGTTAGGTTTCTAGTCCTCGTGTCCTCAACAACTTACTATGACATTTTTATACTATGCTATACTTTACTATACTAATGGATATTTATGTTATTAGAGACAGTTTTATCCAAATTGAAAGCATAAAGGAAAATAAAGAAAAAAAGCAGATAGTGAAAAAAAGAAAATAGAAAAAGAAAAGGGAAAGAAAAATGCTAAAGAAATGGCTTCTGAACTTATAAATGCATTTATATTTTGCCCCCCTCTACGTCCTAATTTCCTTGTCCCACAAACTGCCATTTCTATTCCTCAAACCCACAAACCAGCAAGATTTCTAGTCCTCATGGTTGCATGGAAACTCTGCTGTTCCCGAGAGAGCAAAAACCCAAGAAAAATCCCTCTAGTCAGATGAGTCTAGTGGTTAACGCATCAGGCAACAACCCAGGAGCCGGTGAGTTCTAGTCCCGCCTTCATCATGATAGTGAGCTGGGTGACTTTGAGAGTTCTAGTCCCGCCTTTGACATGAAAGCTGGATGGATGATTTTGGCTAATTACCAGGAGACGGTGAGTTCTAGTCCCCCCTTGGGCAAGCAAGCGGACTGGGTGACTTTGGGCCAATGACCAGGGAATGGTGAGTTTTGGTCCTGCCTCAGGCATGAAAGCCAGCTGGGTGACTTTGGGAGTTCTAGTCCCTCCTTAGTCAGGATGGCCACTGGGTGACTTTGGTGCAGTCCCTCTCTCTCTCAGGGCAACCCACCTCACAGGGCTGTTGTGAAGAAAAGAAGAAGTATTAGGGGTGTCCACCGTCTTGAACTATTTATAAAAATAAGAAAGGCAGGACAAAATAAAGAAATAAAAGCTTAGCATATTCTAATCTGGAAGAAAACTGGCCAGCTTGGCTCCTACTTACAACCACGTAGCAGATGTTGGAGTACATGCTATGAAGGCTGGTGTACTTTTCATAGTCAAACAAGTTGCTGGGAAAGCCCCCCCAGTTCATAAAGGACACGCAGGAGTCGAGGGTCTTCCTGGAGACCTGGCCGAGGGAGGAAAGGGGGAGATGCTGTCACCTAGTTGGGTCATGAAAGGTCTTCAAGGAAACAACCCTGTTCAGGGAGCACCAAGGACTCCACAACTTCAGGATTGTCTAGAATCTCTTTGCATTCTGTAGAGTGTCCACGTGGTACAACCACGTTGCTCTGAGTGAAGATGGGGGTACAGAGTGGTCTCTGTGAAGGTAGCAGGATAAGAGCAGGAGTTCAGGTTACGCAGCCCTTCAACTCACCTCTTTTGTCCGATCATTTGACAGTTGTATGAGTAGGGGAACAAGGCTGTTCAGGATGTTTTCGACCATATTACTGTTCTGTATCTCCTTCAGTCCTTTCAGGAGCATGCCAAAAATGGTGATGGAGTTATTCCGCAATTCGATGTCGTCCTACGAAGGAAGAGAGACAGGTTAGTCCCTCCAATAGCAGAATAGCCATGCAGAAGCTTCTTGAAGGAGAACACACAGGTTCAGAGCACACCTATTCCCAGTTCAATGTCCATGGAGATGATCAATCATCCAGGTCATGGTTGCCCCAAAGATGGGGACCCCAACTCCAGTATGCTGGCTGGAGAGTTCTGGGAGTTGAAGTCCTCACCTCTTAAAGTTGCCAAGGTTGAGAAATCCTGATCTAGACCAGAGTTGTTCAATCTTAGCAGCTCCTTCTGGACTTCTCAGGCCAGCAGTGGTGAAGTCCACACATCTTAAAGTGTCTGAGATCAAGCAACACCAATCTAGATGACCAATCTAGATCATTTTGCTAGATAGGATGTAGATTTTCTAGGCGGACACCTGGTTTGGTGAAGCTGAAGAGAGGGGCAACCTTCCTTCTCTTCCACCTCCTCTGGCACTTCTCCAGCTCTCTAGAAGGGCTCAAGGATCATCTGCAAGCTTACCCACTGTTTCAGATCAGCCCAACACAGTTGTTGCTGAACTTTCTAAACATTTTGATAAAATTAGAATTCTGCAGATGGTACCCAGGCCATCTTTATGGGAGAAAGAGATAGATAGAGATAGAGGGAGAGGGAGAGGGAAAGGGAGGGTGGGAGAGAGGGAGGGAAGGAGGGAGGAAGGAGGGAGGGAGAGAGAAAGAGAGAGGGAGAAGAGAGAGGGGGAGAGAGGGAGGGAGGAGGGGGAGAAAGAGAGGGAGGGAGGGAGGGAAGAGGGAGAGAGAGAGAGAGGGAAGGAGGGAGGGAGGGAGGGAGAGAGGGAGAGGGGGAAACCAGTTTGTCATGATTTGGTTGACTTACATCATGAAAATATTTTAGAAGGAGCGGAATGAGGTTGACTGCCTTCCATGCATGGGTTTCTATCTTGAGGTGTCTGAGGAGGAAACGCAGGGTCCTTATAGCTTCCTTCGCCAGGTTCTTCTGTTCATGACAGGCGCAGTGTAGAACTGGCATCAACAGTGGCTCCAAGATGTTCTTCTGGAGGAAGCAGGGAAAGAAACGAGAAATTAAACACGGTCACTGGAGTTCTCTGAGTCTCACAGCGATCATGACAAACACAAGAGAAGCCACAGAGCATAGAAGAAGAGGGTTGAAAAGGAATTTGCTTAACGCATTGTAAGCCGCCCTGAGTCTCCGGAGAAGGGCGGCATATAAATCAAATTAATTTAAAAAAAAAAACAAGCTTGGAGATCTTCTAGTCCAACTCCCAGCTCAAGCCGGAACCCCTAGATCATTTCAGACAAATGGTTATCCAAACTCTTCTTGAAAAGCTCCAGTGTTGGAGCATCCACAACTTCTGGAGACAAGTTGTTTCACTAATTAATTGTTTTGGGTGTCAGGAAATTTATCCTAAGTTCTAGGTTGCTTCTCTCCTTGATTAGTTTCCATCCGTTGCTTCTTGTTCTGCTTTCAGATGTCCTCCAAGAGGGTCTGGCCTCTACTTGCTCCTTCAGATCTTCCAGGGGTGCAGCCATCTTGGTAGAAGAGACACCACTCTAGCTGTCCTCTTTCTGCTGGTTGCCTTCTTCTTCTCCTTCTTCTATCCTTCCCAGCCTTGTAGACTTCCCAGAGAGCGAGGTCACACCTGCTGCTACCTTGGAAGCCACTCCCTTCCTGCCCCACATCTCTTACCTCAAACGGGTGTTGGATGAGGTTCCCCAGTCCTCTAACGCTGAAAGTCTGTATCAGCGGATATGGCTGGGTCATCCATTCCTTCAGCACCTGGAGGATGTCTTGGATGACAAAGAATTGGCAAATTTCCGGATGGTACAGCAGCTGAGGAAGAAGAGTGGAGACACGGAGCATTAGCCAAGCAAAGGAAGGGAACTTCCCTGAGAGCCTCGACTAAAGATGCCACTTTCAGCCATTATGGGGAGAGAAAAAGAAAATAAACACAGTCCTCGGTTAGTGACCGCTGAAAGTCACAACGGCACTGACAAAAGGGATACGTCCATTTTTCAGAATTATGACCATGGTAGCATCATCATGGTCATGTGATCAAAATTTGGGTACTTGCCGGTCCATATTTGAGTTGGAGATGTGGCTCTTTCGTCAACTTAACTGATCCGTTATGGGTGTACATTGTTATAATTTTAAATTGTTTTAATTGGGTTGTTGATTTTAATTTATTGTGATTTGTATTGGATATTGTTTTTGTAAGCCGCCCTGAGTCCCTCGGGAGAATGGCGGCATATAAATATAAATATATATATATATATGACGGTTGCAGTGTTTCGAGGTTACGTCATCCCTTTTGTGACTGTCTGATAGGTAGTGTAAATGATAGTTGCAAGAATACAAAAAATAATGCAAAAAGTAAAAGGAATTTGGGGTCATTGAGTCTTCCTTCCTCCCTTTCTCCCATCCTCCCTCCCTCAATATCCTTCCTTCCTTCCTTCCTTCCTCCCTCCCTCCCTCCCTCCCTCCCTCCCTCCCTCCCTCCCTCCCACAACTTCTGGAGGGAAGCCATTCCACTGATTAACAGAATACCAGGAGACCTTGGAGGTCTTCTAGCCCAACCCCCTGGTAAAGTAGGAGACCCTCTACCAGAGTGGTTCTCAACCTTCCTAATGCCGCGACCCTTTAATACAGTTCCTCATGTTGTGGTGACCCCCAACTAGGGGTGGGTTCTAAATTTTTTTACTACCGGATCTGTGGGCGTGGCTTATTTTGTGGGCGTGTCTTGGAGGTCATGTGACTGGGTGGGCGTGGCTAGCTGGTCATGTGACCGGGTGGCCATGGCTATATGTATAGGGACTACTCAGAGGGCTGAAAAAAGTCATTTCTGACAGGTCTTGCACTTTTGACTGGTCCTCACACTTTTGACCATCCTCACATTTATGCCTGTGCAGCATTCTTAACAACCATGTCACTCATTTCACAACTGCTTCTCTTCAACATGGTATAAGATAGGGCAAAAAACGTAAAATGTGAGGACAGTCGTAAATTCAAGGACTGGTCAAAAGTGCGAGGACCAGTCAAAATAACTTTTTCAGCCCTCTGAGTAGTCCCTGTGCACAAAAGGACTACCCAGAGGGCTGAAAAATGTGATTTCTGACAGGTTCTCGCACTTATGACCAGTTTTCGCAGTTATGACTGGTCATCATTTATGCCCATTGTAGCATTCTTAACAACCGTATCACTCATTTCACAACTGCTTCTCTTCACCATGGTGACAAGATAGCGCAAATACGTAAATTGTGAGGACAGTTGTAAGTTCGAAGACTAGTCAAAAATAACTTTTTCAGCCCTCTGAGTAGTCCATATGCATAAAAGGATACAGCAATAGAGAGGGATGAAGGAAGGGAAGGGAAATTAGAGTAGGAGAGAGAGGGAGGAAGAGAGGAGGAGAAGGCGAAAGGAAGAGGAAGTAGGGAGAAGAAGAAGAGGTGGGGAAGAGAAAGTAAGAAAGAAAGAAAAGACAGAGGTGATAGGTTTGAGGAGAAAGATTGCTGTACAATAAAAAAGATGAAAGGGAAGAAAGCCAAACAAATATTAAGATATTAAAATAAAGAATGCATTGTTAAACTTTAAAGAATAAAAGAGAACAAATAGCAATAAATAGCAATAATTAGAAACACACATACAAACATACAATGTATTTTCTTTGAACAGAGTATTTGGCCAGTTCACAAATTTAAACAGTTGTAGGAGGTTAGCACCCACCCCTTTCCTAGAAGAATGAAATATTTTGGGAAATATTAAAAAGGCAGAATATTATATTTCCCTACTATTTAGTCATTTCAATTAAATTTACAATTTCTATATTTCCTTTTTACCATATTTATTCCTCATCTATTTTTTTTAAAAACAATATTACCCTTCATCCTTATCTCTAATCTTAATCAAATTCAATTTTTCCCTTCTATTCTATATTATACCCCTTCGCATTGTCATCTATTTTTATATCCATCCTCACATTGGTTAATTATGTAATACAGTTGTTTAATACAAATTCAACATTTTAATATAAATCAATTAGTTATATAACTATCTTTTTTGTATATTAATCAATATGAACATGAATATTCCAATTATTTCCATGCAATCCAATTTCTTACAAATCAATTAATTATATTTACCAATAATAATAAACCAAATAATTTCTCCCATATATTCCTCCAAACCACAACTTAACCAATTAATAGTATCTCAATTATTACAATTCCCTAGTTAAATAGAGCTTTTTTTTCTTTTGTGTTTTAAAATCTTGGAACTCTCCTCTTTTGCCCTAAATTTCCCATTGTTTGCAGTGTTGCACTTACCTTTTTTGGTGAGGAAAAAGAAAAAGAAATCTCTCTGCCTCATTTTGTCATGTTGCAGCCAAGACCCTGCTTACTTTCAATTTCGCTTTTTCAGCATAGATAGGGGGAAAAAAACTTGCTCCAGGAATTTACCTCTTTGCAGCTAGCTCTTTGAAGCCCCGTGGCAAGAATTTAAAGTTTTTTTTCCCTCTAGCCACCAGCTGGGACTCCGGAGGCAGCAATAGATTGGGAGTGGGCGGGGTAAGCGAACGGCGACCGGGCGATCCAACAGAGGCAGAGGGTGAGTGAAGGCGTGGGGGGGGGGCGAGAGAGGGCTTTGGCGACCCCTGGGAAATGGCCCCCAAAGGGGTCGCGACCCCCAGGTTGAGAACCGCTGCTCTACCATGTCAGGCAAATGGCTGTCTAGTTTCTTCTTCAAGACCTCCAGTGATGGAGAACCCACAACTTCTAGTTTCTAACCATAAAGTTCTGTTGAACCCTGGGCAACTTTCCTTGAGCTCCAGAAGGTTGGGGTGCATCTCAAGGACTCCTCACCTCTGAAAAGAAAACCATCCCAATGGTTTTACATCTTAAATTGGGGTGGCGCACGTAGGTCTCGGCCTGTCGGAACATGATCTTCAGGTCATGTTTCGAGTAGTTAAACAAGATTCTACGAGAATAAAGATGGAGAGATCAGACAAGATCTGCTGGTTAGGGAGAAGAAAATCACCAAGCTAGAGAAATCATGAGCTGAATGATCGATAAATGAATTACTCAATGAATTACTCCATTTAGAGAATTTCTCACCCTCCCTCTCTCCCTCTCCCCTTCCTCTCTCTCTCACCCTCCCACTCTCTCTCTCTCACCCTCCCTCTCTCTTTCACCCTCCCTCTCTCTTTCTCCCTCTCCCTCTCCCCTCCCTCTCCTCCCTCTAATCTTTCCTCTCTCTCACTTTTGCCTTCTGTGTGTCTCTCTCCCTCTTTCTCTCCCTCTCCCTCTCCCCTTCCCTCTCTCTCCCCTTCCCCCTATCTCTGTGCCTCTTCTTCTCCCTCTCCCTCTGCCTCCCCTCCCTCTCTCACCCACTGCCCCTCGTAGCCAAGCTCTTTTGACTTTTAATTTCTTACCGGACCAGGTGGAAAATGCCTTCAAACAAACTTTCAGGACTCATCAGCATCTCCCAGCATTGAAGCATGTCTAAGTCCTTGAACTCCTCCTGATAGCCGGTGCGCAATATGAGGTGTTTGACGGCTTTGACTGCGTTGCTAAATGAAACAAAGGAAGAAGAGTTGGTGCCAATCATTCAGCTGATCCCCCTGCACTTCCGACCGTTACAGTATCCCTATGGTCATGTAGTCAGAATTCAGACTCTCCGCAACTGACCCATATTTATGACGGTCGCAGTGTCTCAGAGTCACGCGATCCCCTTTTGGGACCTTCTGACAAGCAAAGTCAACGGGGAAGCCAGATTCACTTAACAATCATGGGACTTAACCAGTGCAATGATTCACTTAACCACTCTGGCAAGAAAGGTTGCAAAATGGGACAAAGTTCACTTAACGACTGTTTCACTCAGCAACAGAAAATTGGTCGTAAGTCGACCTGGGGAAAACCTGTAGGCATCTCCTGAGCTTTGCAGAAATGGAGAAAGGATCCAGTTTGGGCCTAGGAGATTCCTTACCCCAGATGGTAGGTCTGTTCTGACCCGCTCTTGCCTGCTCCCAGCAGAAAATAGATCTGCGTCACGAGCGCCAGGAGCAGGCTGGAGAACTTATCCTGGACAACGGTTGCTGCCTCAGGAAGCGAGAGGAGGAAGGAGAGCGCATTGGTGGCCTAGAAACAGGAGGAGAGGAGAGTCAGCTCGGGCTCATCAGGTTACTTAGATTCATCATCATCTATTTCTTCTTTTAACGACCCCCTAATCCCTTGCGGGGTGGAGTCTGGGCAACTGAATGGAGCTGAGGCTTTACTGGCTGGATGCCCTTCTTGTCGCCAATGCAGAGTTTTGTTCGGCAGATACATTCTCCTTGTGCCCAGAGAAAGAAAAAAATCCTCATGTCCATGAAACCTGAGCCAGGAATGTCCATGTCTGAGACACGGAGCAAAAGGTTGCTAGAAGTGGGACTTCTGAAACTCCCATTCTACCCCCCCTCCAGACTTTGAGAGGCCAGTGGGGTGTAGATACAGGACAAAAGGGAGACAACGAGTAGCACAAGTGAGACAGAACTGGGGACAAAGAGATCGGTAACCTCACGTTTCTCTGTTTGTCTTCATTCCTAAGTGGGCTCTTGACTCTCCACCTCTTAGGGGTCCTTGGAGGGGCCCTGGGTGCTGTCTGAGCGTGTGTTTTTTGGTTGCAGATGTTTCATGACCCAGCTAGGTAGCATCATCAGTGCTCGAAGAGTTAGGCTTAGAGGTAGGGTTAGACTGGTTGGGTCGTGAAACATCTGCAAGAAAACCACCAAGCTCAGTAAGCACCAAGGACCCCACAGTTCAAACCTGGACTACAAATCTATTGGTCTTAATTAATTAAATCTCTCCACCGGCCATCTGAGCAATCCGACACTGGGAAGTTTACAACAATGTAATAAAACAATATAACACATAATAAAAATACAGATTAAGAATATTTAAAATAAGATATGACACAAAGTACTCCGTTGGGTGTTTGCCTTTGTTGGTTCCTATCATGTATTTTCTTAAATCAAACTCTTTTTTAGTTATTTCTGTAAGAAATAACGTAAGAAATGAATAAAGGAATCAATTGAATTATGAATGATTGGATGAGTAAAGGAATGAATAAATGAAGGAATGTATGAATAAACGAATAAATCAATGAATGGATCCATGAATGAATGGATTAATGAATAGATGAACCGATGGATGGATGGGTGGATAGATGATAGAGCTGGCTGGCTGGCTGGCTGGCTGGATGAATGGGTGGATGGATGGATGGATGGATGAATATCAAAGCTGTTCTGGTGAGGAAGCCCACAGATGCCTCTACTTTCAATGGGGCATTTTGGGGGGAAGGGGGGCTTACGTCAAATTTTGCTCCGATTTCAGCCCCCACCAGTTTGCCCTCTGCCTCCCTCCAGCCAGGGCGTGCCTGCTCCTGATGAGGAGAGCCCCGAGGGTGACTCTTCTGCTCAGCCCCTTCCCCCTTTCCTCAGGCCTGGCCCACCTGCAGATCTAAGGAAAGGAGAGCCACCGGTTGAGGGCTTACCGCAATGGGCATGATGGATTTACTGTATCTCCTCCCAATAGCTTCGGTGCTGGGGTCTTCTTCCTGAAGCCTTTTCAGGAGGGGCTTCATGATCTTCAGGTTAGCATAGGGGTCTGCAGCCAGCGCCCTCCATAGCTCCCTAGCACTTCTGTGCAGGTGGAAAAATGGATTGGGGAAAAAAATCAGATTCTTTCCCCATTTTCGAAGAGACGGCCATTCCAGATAGATTAACCCCCACAACGGAAGAAAGGGTTAGAGAACCGATGGCCAAATGAACTGCTTTAAGGCATGGAAAAAATATAGCTACAGGTAGTTCTCGACTTGCAAGCGTTTGTCTAGTAGTCATTCAAAGGAGGGCCTCTGCGCCACCGGAAGTGCCAGAGAACCCAGAACTGGTCAAGGGAGGGGATGTTTCTAGGAGCAGTGTGTCTACAGAATTAACCCAAAGGTGCTTTTCACAGAATGACCGAGTTGGAAGGGACCTTGGAGCAGTGGTGAAATTCAAAAATGTTCCCAACCGGTTCTCTGGGCGTTGGTTGGTGGGCATGTGACCGGGTGGCCGTTTCTTGGTGGTCATATGACCAGGCGGCCGTGGCTTGGTGGTTATGTGTCCGGGTGGGCGTGGCTGCACAACTGATTCACACACAATGCAGAACCTCACTGAATCACAGAGAGCTCAAAAGCAAACTATCACACTTTACACAAAAGTAACACAAAAGCTACACAACTGACTCACATACAATGCAGAAGCAGCTGGACTTTACACAAAATGGCCCCTGCAACAAACAGGAACCTCACAGACAATCAGGCACAGCTGATTTTCTCACAGCTGACTGGTAGTAAAAAAATGCTGAAATTAGAAATTACAAAAAGGTTCCGACATTGCCCGGCACAGCTGATTGTCGTAGTTTTTAAAGCGGTTTTTTTTACTACCGGTTCGGGCAAACAGTAGCAATTATTACTATCGGTTCGGGCGAACCAGACCAAACCAGAGGATTTCACCTCTGCCTTGGAGGTCTTGTACTCCAAACCACTTCTCAGGCAGGAAATCCTATCCCATTTCAGACAAATGGCTGTCCAATCTCTTCTTGAAAACCTCCAGTGATGGTGCACCCACAACTTCTGGAGGCAAGTTGTTCCACTGGTTAATTGTTTGCACTGCTAGGAAAGTTCTGCACATTGTAGGTTGCTTCTCTCTTAGATTCGACTCCATCCTTTGCTTCTTGTCCTGCCCTCAGGTGGTTTGGAAAATAGGTTGACCCCCTCCTCTTTGTGGCAGCCCCTCAGATATCAGGACACTGCTATCCTGTCCCCCCTCAATCCTTCCTTTCATTGAACAATTCCTGCAACTCTTCTTCCTATGTTTTAGGCTCCGGTTCACTAATCATCTTCGTTGCTCTTCTCGGCACTCTTTCAGAGTCTCTGCATTGTTTCTACAGTGTGGCGACCAAGAAAGTTAAAAAACCAAGGAGGTCCAGCTGCCTTTTGGAAAAGCACCTTTGGGACAATCATGACCTGGATGGTGGAGACAACCAGCCTAGGAAGCTCTCAGAATTCAGATCGACTGCACAGCCAACCAGCGACTGCACTGGCCCTCAACCAACCCAATGCCACCTCCCCCCCAATCAGCACATGACCTGCCCACCCCAAGCTACAGATATTCACCCCTATCGCAAATGGTTGAGAATCTCTGTAGAGTACAAGAAAACAGGAGGCACTTGAGGTTCTTCTTACCCATCGCAGGCCACCGAGCACTCGAGGAGAATATCCACGACTTTGTTCACCCGTTTGGATGCCAGGTGACACACTGCCTTTAGCGTTTGTTGTTTGGTGGCAGGGTCCAAGATCTTCGGGAGACGTCGGTAGATCTCCTTGAGGATCATGGGCAGCTATGGCAAAAGAGAAATCCAAGGGATGAGATCCAGGGTTGGTCTCCATTGGAGATGCAGTAGAGACGATAACTCCCACCCATTGGGGAGAAAAATCGACAACCACAATGTCAAAGTTTGCCATATCCGACACGGGCCTTCTCCCTCCTCTTTCCCCCACAACAACAATCCTGGGAGGTGAGCTGGGCTGAGAGAGAGAGAGAGAGACTGGCCCAAGTCACCCGTGTGGCTTTCATGGCTAAGACAGGACTTGAACTTACCTTGCTTTCTAGCCTGGTGCCTTAACCACTGCCAAACTGGCTCGCCAAGTGTTATTTTTCATGAAAACAATAGGGCTATTTTGTTTTGCCCCCACCTTCTTCTGGAAGGTTTGACCAACTTTCCCAACAGCCCTAAGATTACCTGGTGGTCTCCATCCAACCCTAGCCTTCTTAAATCCAGCCGAAGTGTTGTCACCAAGTCAACAAGGTCTCACCCATTCTCATCTTTCTTTTCTACAAAATCTCCTCTATCCCTTTTGCTCCAAACCCTGCCATTTTCTTACCTCCTCCATTTCCATCCCACATTCCTCCAAGAACGAATTGAGCAGGAGTCCCGCAGTGTGTGAAATGTTTTTGTCCAGGTGTGTCAGAGCTGCCAGGGCTTTTAAGATCAGGTCGTTTATTTGTGACGGGCTCAGATGCTCGCCAAAGGCCTATCGGAAAGAAGAAAAGGAGACCATGAAGAGATGCATCAGGGTTTTGACAAGCCAGAGACTTTGACCCGTATCTGGGGACAGCACCCCATGTAGAGAGGCAGGCCGTATTCCATGACATCCACCACGTGATATTAGGATGTGGGTGAAAGAAGCCAACATTGCAGCCGAGATTGCCTGCTCCTAGACATTGTGGGGGATGGATATCCGCCCTCCGGCCTTTGGAGCCTGCCGTCCCCACTGTGATATTGACTTTTTTGAGTATCTCCAGGTCAAGAGGAGGAGAGAAAGGAAAGTCAATAAGAAGCCAGGCAAAATGCTGAACAAAAACGTACCGTAGCCATTTTGGAGACGTTATTATAAAATATGGTTGGGCCCGAAGAGGAGAAGTCTTCCCTCAGCCAACTGACGACATTCCCCTTCTTGTTTCTGGGTTTTTCATCCATTTCTTTGGCTTTGGAGGGAGGAAAACAAGAGAAGGTCAGATTTTGGCATTCGGAACTTCTGAACATCCTTCGTCTGACGGCCGGTTTAGTCGTTCCAACAGAAGAGAAGATCTGTAGCTCAGGGCTGACCTGAGGGGTCCCTGGTGCTCTCTGGGCTCGGTGGTTTTCTCGTTACCTAGTTGGGTCATGAAACCTTCACAAGAAAACAACAAAGCTCAGAGACACCAGTCCTCCTCCCCCCCCCCTCGCTCCCTCTTTCTCTGCCCCCCTCCTTTCTCTTATCTCACTGATCAGGTACAATGACCTCTTTAGTGGTCCAATTACAGGCAGTCCTCGACTTACGGCCACAATTGAGTCCTAAGCAAGACAGTTATGAAGCGAGTTTTGCCTCATGTTGCCATTTTTTTTTGTTGCCAACCTGGTTAAGTGAATTGCCGCAGCAGTTAAGTTAGCAACCCGGTTGTTAAGTGAGTCCGTCTTCCCCATTGACTTTGTTTGGCAGAAGGTCACAAAAGGGATCACATGACCCTGGGACACTGCGACCGTCATAAATCGGAGTCAGTGGCCAAGTGTCCAGATTTTGATCACGTGAGCATGGGGATGCTGCAACGGTCGTAAGTGTGAAAGACAATCACAAGTCACTTTTTTGCAGTGCCAGTTAAACTTTGAATGGTCACTAAATGAATTGTTGTAAGTCAAGGACTACCTGTAACCCCTTTTCTAGGTTAACACAATAGATGGGACTGTAAATGGAGGGGAAATATAGGGCTACATAAGAGACAAATTACATAAATGAAGGAATGAAGGAATGAACCAACAAACAAATGAACAAATGAATGAATGAATCTAACCGGATTTAACCCAGACTACCTTGGTCTGATGTGCAAATGAAGCATTAGGTTGTGAATTGATTGTGTGCTGCCTGGGGAATTCTGGGCATTGAAATCCACATGGCTTAAAGTTGCCACTGGGCTAAGCTTTTAACTAGCCAAATTTAACCGATCCTTTTCTTTAGGTAAACCATTGATATAAGTGCCTGTCTTTCAACCGATTGTGGACGGCTCCCAATTAAAAATTAGAAGACATGTAAAATGGGGTTGAAACTCTAAAATTAACAAATAATGTATTGCAATTATAAACCCCCTTTAGCTCTTTCCTTAACAATGCCCATTCAACCCGTAACTTGGTTAACCCGTTTTCTGGCTTCCTGCAATACATGCAGCCATCCAATGACTAAAAGGTGGCTTTGCAAAACACGCTAAGACCCAACCCATGTGCCAAGACTCACAAGCCCAGGCTGGCTGATGCCTAGCCTAACTCTGTGGTCGGCAAACTGCAGCTCGCGAGCCACATGCGGCTCTTTGGCCCCTTGAGTGTGGCTCTTCCACAAAATACCACCTGCGGGCGCAGAAGTCGGTTTTCGGCCTGGGCGAGTCTATTCTGAAGAAGTGGCGTTAGAAGAAGTGGGGGTGTCTTGCGGGCGAGAGACGGGAGACGGGAGACGCGGCGCAGGTGGGCCACGGGATATGCAGCGTGGGAGAGGCGCACGCGATTCAGGCATGAGTTGAGTGAGCCAGTCAGTCAGCAATCTCCTTGTGCAGTGGTTAGTGCTAGTCGCATCCGCAAATCACGCGCGGGTGACAAAAGAAACTACTCGGAGCATAAAGTTCCCTGTATTTTTCCAACCAGCTGCAAATCCTACAGGTATTTTTGTCATCAATTTAAGAATTGTAATTATTTTGTGTTGGTGGCTTTATTATTATAAAATGAAACATTTTTTAGGTGCCCTGTTTGACATGGCTACAAAGAAGAAGCAAAGAAAAACGGAAGACGAAAACCATGAATTTAAAGTTGAATGGACCGAGACTTTCGCGTTTGTTCAAAACTTAAATGGCCTTCCGACCTGTCTTATTTGTCAGGAGAAATTGGTGCATAACAAAAAATCAAATTTGGAGAGACACTTTAAAACTAAACACGTGTCATTTAGTAGTAAATATCCTGTCGGTGATGCAAGGAAGAAAGCAGTTGAGGAACTTCAGAAGAGTCAAGAAAAATCAAGTTCTGTATTTAATTACTGGATTCAATCTTCCAACAATGTTAATATTGCAAGTTTTGTGGTTAGTCAAAAGATTGCTAAGAGAGGAAAACCATATACAGACGGCGAATACATAAAAAGTTGTTTTATAAATGCATCTGAAGAGCTATTTCGGGATTTTAAGAACAAAGCCGATATTCTAAAAGAAATTAAAGAGTTACCATTGTCTGCTAAAACAGTGAAAGACAGAACAGTCAAAATGTCTTCGAATATAAGCAACCAGCAAGTCGAAGATCTTAAATTGGTTTCAGCTTTATCAATAGCAGTTGACGAGTCTTGTGACATAAATGATACAGCGCAAGTTTCACTTTTTGTACGATTTATTTCATCTACAGGTCCTAAAGAAGAAATTTTAGGATTATTGCCACTCAAAGGTCAAACACGTGGAGAGGAGATAGCAAAGCTGTAATTGAGTACATCATCAAGAAAATAATTCTGATATTGACATTTGCTATTTCAAAACAACACTTTTAAATATGAGGGAAGCTTTTCTCAACAGGTTTCAGGAATTCAGAAACAGCAAAGCGATGTTAGCCTTTGTTAAAAAGCCTCTTAATGCTACTGTAACAGAATTAAATTTTTCTCCCTTTAATATTGACATTGGCAACTTTGAAATGCAATTGCTGGATTTCAAAAACAAAGAATTGTGGAGCTCGAAATTTGAACGTCTTTGTGCTGATACAGAAATATTGGAGAAAAATAAATGTGAACTGAGTTCACAGCACAAGTGGTCTGCTTTGAAAGACCCGCAGAAGGAAGATATGATGATTTTTAACACCTGGAATAGTATTCCTGACTCATATCATCAACTGAAAAAAATAGCGTTTGCTGTTTTTTCCTTATTCGGGTCTACATAGTTATGCGAACAATCATTTTCAAGCATGAACCTTATCAAGAGTAAATTGAGAAGTTGTCTTATTGATGAGAACCTGGAATCGTGCCTAAAATTAAAAACATACAAACCTGACTTACTCAAACTTTCCAAGGAGATGCAAGGCCATTGTTCACATTAGTGTTTGTCAGTCATTGTCATGATTTAATTTTATGGATATTGTAAGGTCAATTGTAAGGAATTTAATTTTATCAATAAATAATATCATTATTAAGTATGATATCAAGTTTTAAACCTATAGTTTAACTAAGACTTAAAACTTTAAGTAAAGTTTATTAAGTTAATTTTAGGGAATGTTGTGGAGTGAAAGAAGATGTAGTGTCGAGGAGATGGTTTGGACATATAAAGAGGATGAACGAAAGGAGATAGACGAAAGAAGTATACAGGACGAGTGTGGATGGGAGAGATGGAAGGGGTCGACCTCAGCGAACGTACCTCCATCAAAATGAGGACGTTCTTAGCGAAGGCCAGTTTAGGAGTACCCTAATTAAGTTAATAACAATGTACCTACCTATCTAGTTTAAGTTTAACCAATTTGGCTCTCCAAAGAAATTTCAATCGTTGTACTGTTGATATTTGGCTCTGTTGACTAATGAGTTTGCCGACCACTGGCCTAATGGATCCACTTAACGTGAGAAACTCAGTCTTCAAATGACCCCTGGCCCTGAGAGGTGCCAATACCAACGGCCAATTCCAGGCATTTCTGCCCAGGCAAACGACCGGGGTCTTGGTCACGCCACAAGCTGTGCCACCCAGTGCTCTCCTGGGCAGTGCGCATCCCTGGGCTCCTGGCAGCCCTTGGAGTCCAACTTTCTCACCCATTTTGCTCATGATGAGGTGGTGGAGGTGGTAGGCGGCCTCTGCGGACGTCTGGCCAACTTCTTTGCTGGTGTCGCCAACGTGCAGGCCCAGCAAAGCCACCAGCTGTCCCAGCAAAGAAAAGTCACCCGTGGTCTAATGAAAGGAAGCAAAAAGGAGGGGAAAGATGAGAAGGGGGGCTCATGAAGGTTTCAGCCAGCTGAAATCAGAGCATAGGAACCATTTTAGAATTATCCAATATTTGAATCTTAGAAGACTTGAATCATAGTCATAGATTCATAAAATCAGTGAATCCTAGAATCTTTGAATAATAGAATCTTAGAATCATAGAATCTTTGAATCTCTAACTCATACAATCTTAGAATCTTTGAATCACAGAATCATAGAACCTTAGAATCCCAGAACCTCAATTGCTGGAAGGGACTGTGGAGGTTTTCTCCTCCAACCCCTTCATCAAGCGGGACTCCTTATATCCTCCTGGTCACATCCCAAAGATGCTTTTTCCAAAAGGCAGCAGGACTTTCTTCTTTTTCTTCCTTTCTTTGAAAACATCTCACTTGGCATCCCAAACGGTGACTTACGTCGAAATTGACGTTTTCAGAAACGAACTTCAGGAGGTGTCTGATGCTCTTGATGGCCCTCTCTCTCTCGTGTCTCTTGGGAGATTCAATCCAGGGATTAATGTGCTGCCAGGAAAAACAAAGGAGGAGGAGGAAAGGAAGAATTTGTGATTCACAGTTGGAAGAGCCACAGAAGTTGCCAGGACTGGGGAGAAAATCTAAGGAGCTCAACAAATTTGAGACATTGATCAATTTAGGTCTATTCTGGACTCAAAACAAGAGTAGGAATTTTTTTTTTTTATTTGATATATATGCCGCCCTTCTCCGAAAACTCAGGGCGGCTTACAATGCGTTAAGCATTGTATACTTTTGTATATACTTTTATAAAAAGTATATAAATATAAATATATGTATACAAAGTCAGCTTATTGCCCCCACAATCTGGGTACTCATTTTACCTACCTTAGAAAGGATGGAAGGCTGAGTCAACCTTGAGCCTGGTGAGATTTGAACTTGCAGTAATTGCAGACAGATGATGTTAATAACAGTGCTTTAGTCTGCTGCGCTACCAGAAGATTTCTGGAATACAACTAGTTTTACAACAGTTCATTTAGAGCCGTGGTGGCACAATGGTTAGAACGCAGTCTTGCAGGCTAATTCTGCCAACTGCCAGAAGTTCAGCAGTTCCATCCTGATCGGCTCCAGGTTGATTCAGCTTTCCGTCCTTACAAGGTCGGTAAAATGAGGACCCAGATAGGAGAAGAACCTGGGTCCTCATTTAGAGAGGGCTGTAAACCACGGTGAGCGGTATGTAAGTCTAAGTGCTATTAGGATTTAGTCACTGTTCAAAGTTACAATGGCACTGAAAAAGGGACTTACAACCATTCTTCACACTTATGACCATTGCAGCATCCCTATGGTCACGTGATCAAAATTTGAACACTTGGCCAATAACTCATCTTTATGACGGTCGCAGCATCCCAGCTCGTGGGATCACCTTTTGTGACCATCTGACAAGCTGTTCGGTGCCTTTGTAACTTTGAACGGTCACTAAATGAATGGCTGTATGTCGAGGACTTCCTGTATAAGTAGTCCTTGACTTACGACCAGAATTTGGGGTGCTTACCAAGGTGGATGTTAGGTGACTTGTGACTGGCTTTATGACCTTTTTTTGCCAGGGTTGAATGAATCCCTGTGGTCCTTAAGTGAATAATGCAGTCATTAGCCGAATCTCGCTTTCCCCGTAGACTTTGGCTTGTCGGAAGCCAGTTGGGCAGCTCGCCAATGGTGGTCAGGTGATACACACACACCCCCAGGATGCTGCAACCATCACAAATACAGGTAGTCCTCGACTTATGACCACAATGAGTCCAAAATTTCTGTTGCTAAAATGAATCCCATCGGCATCGACATAATCTGCATCGGTCAATTGCAGAAGGCAGCTTTACTTGGAACAGTTGCGAGGCTCTATGACAGGGGTGTCAAACTCGATTTCATGGAGGGCTAAATCAAGGTTGTGTTTGACCTCGAGGGGGGGGCGTGGCCGATGTGGGAGTGGCCAGCTCAACGTCTCTCGTGTCAGGGGCACCTGTGGACTTCCCTGAGACCCTCCCTCACTCTTATTATAATCTCCTCCTCCCTTCCTCCTTGCCGTGGGACAAGAGAGACACGAATATCAGAGAAATAGTGGAATAGAATCATTAGTGAAAAGATGCCAGAGGAGGGACAAAACAAATGTAAATGACAAAAATGAACAACATTTTTTAACTATTGAAAGGAGCTAAATTGAATGGTTGAATTGTCCCATGGGACGAGTTGTCCATCCAACAGCCACATTTGCCTATCCCGGGTCCTTGGGAGTGACTCGACAGCTGGACAGAATCGCCAAATCCAGCCTAAACATCTGGCTGACCAACCCCGAGAAAGAATCACTCTTTACCGTCAAGACATCCTGCAGGGAATCCAAATTGGGAGCCTCGGACAGCAAGGCGGTGAGCATGGTGTTGCAGGTGGTCACCATCTGGTCATAAAAATCCTAGAAGGAGAAAAAGAATATCTAAAGGAAGAAGTGGTGTAAAGGAAGAAAGAGGAAGAAATCCAGGGCTGGGGAACTTATGGCCCTTTTAGGACGACTGGTGGACTGCAACTCCCAACAATCCTGAGCCAGCCACGGACTTCTGGGAGTTGAAGTCCACCCTTCTGCAATCAACGGAGTGGCCCGTCTTGCAGGGCTGGTTTTTCTTCCAGAGTTGGAGGAAATGCTTTCTCGGCTGAACACGAGGAACAAAAGGACATTGGGCTCGATGGATGGATCCAGAGTTTTGGAGGAGATTTTGAATCATGCTTATTTCCAGGTGGATCTCAGATGGCTTGGCTCCATCTGGACTGCTCACCTGAGTTTGAGCTGATTGTCCTGGGCTGTTCATGTTCAGTTTTGTCACCAGGAAAGCCGGCAAGGAAAACACCTTCTGGATGCTTTTGCTCACCACTTTAGACCTCATCTCGGAGTTCAAGAGGGGCTTCATACGGCTGATGAAAGACGAGAAAAGAGGAGGAGGGTGAGAAGATCATAGACTCATTAGGCTAAAAGGGACCTCGGAGGTCTTCTACTCCAACCCTTGCTTGATGGTCCTTAAACCATCCCAGTCATATGGTTGTCTACTCTTTTCTTGAAAACCTCGAGTGATGGAGCACCCCCAACTTCTGGAGGCAAACTGTTCCACTGATGGATTGTTCTCGGTGTCAGGAAATTTCTCCTGGATCTCTCTTTGATAAGCTTCCATACATCGCTTCTCATCATGCTCTCAGCTACTTTGGAGAGGAAGTTGACCCCCTCCTCTCTGTGAGAGCTCCTCAAATATCAGAACTCCCCTCATCATCCTGGTTGCTCTTCCCTGCACTCTTTCTAGAGTCTCAACATCTTTTTTATATTGTGTTGACCAAAACAGGATGCAGGATTTCTCTCTCTCTCCCTCCCTCCCTCCTTTCTCCCTCTCTCCCTCTCTCTCTCTCTCTCTCTCTCTCTCTCTCTCTCTCTCTCTTGGCAGGTACATACCTCATGCAGGTGATGGTGAGGATCGCTTGATGGAGATTTTCGATGGACAAGGGTCTCGCGGGCTCATCTTCAATGACTTCCTGAAAAGAGAAGGAAACCCATCTAAGAAAGAACCTGAGATATGGCCACCATCCAGCTGGCCCTCTTCCCAGCCCTACGCTTTTTCTGGTTGACAGAGGAAGTCCCCAGCTTACAACTGGTCACTTAGCCACCATTTCAAGTTTTGAGGGATCTCTTCAGGACTACTTATGACCCAGATGCCAAGTTCCGAGAGGCGCCCCTTCCTCAGCGATCCTGTGACCCTATTTCGGTCACTTGGCCACCAGCTTGCATTGATGGCAGTTTGCAGTGTCCCGTGACCATGATTTAAGTCCGGGATGGGTAACTGTGGCCTCTTGATGACCTCTATAAAATTGGGAAGCCAGATTCCCTTAACAGCCGTGCGATTAACTGAACGAAAATGATTCGGCTAACAACGGTGGCAAGACAGGTCGTACAATGGGCAGAATTCCCTTAACAAATGTCCCACTTAGCAACAAAACCTTTCAGGCTCCATTGATTGGCATTCAATTCGGTTCAAATTCACTTCCAAAAAGAAAGACGCCCAGGAGCACCTGCCTCCCTCCCTCTCCCCACTTACAACGATGTTTGTGACCAGTTCCTGTTTCTGGGGCAAATGGAGGTCTTGCCTCCTGCTGTTGGCAACAGCTTTGGTGATCATGATGATGGACCTCATGAAGGCTTTCTTCAGCCCTTCGTCCTGGAAAACCCCAGTGGGAATGAAAAGAAAACAGAAGGAAGAGGATGTATTTATTTATTGAAACCTTTACGTAGCCGATTGTCTTTGGTTGAACTCTGGGGGCCCCCAATCAAAACATCACCGGACACTCTGGGTTCTAGTCCCACTTTAGGGTGAAAGGCAGCTGAGAGACTTTGGGCCAATCACCAGGAGATGGTGAGTTCTAGTTCCTCCTTAGGGAAAAAGGCCAGCTGCCTTTGGGCCAATCACCAGGAGACTGTGAGTTCAAGTCCCGCCCTAGGCACGAGAGCCAGCTAGGTGAGTTGGGGCCAGTCTCAATCCAAAACACGTCACAGAGTTGTTGTGTAGAAAGGAAGAAAGAGTGTAATGCACGAGCGCTGCCTTGAGGATAATAAATGCAACAAGACCATAGATTCTCCTCCTCCTCCTCCTCCTCCTCTCCCACAACATGCTAGTTGGGTCATGAAATGTCTTTAGGAAAGCAATCAAGCTAAGGACTCCGGATTATAATTGTTCTTGTATTAAACTCAGCATTAAGAGAAGTAGAGGGTGGAAACCTGCCTACCTTTTTCATGCTGGAATACTGGTGGAGTATTTCTGAGACAATGTTGTCCAGGAAAGGCATCATGTCCTCTACTTGCGCTCCCAGGACTGCCTGGCCGTAGCAGAGTATTAATGTGGTCCGAATCCGTCTCTCGGAGAGAGTCTGTGAGTCCTGTCAGTCCAAAGACGAGGGGGTCAAACTCTTTCCCAAAGCCCCAGAAGACAAGACAAGAAGCAATGGATGGAAACTGATGGAGCTTCTTAGTCATCCAGGTCACGGTTGTCCCAAAGGGGCTTTTTCCAAAGACAACTGGACTTTGTTTTTCCTTGAAGAGCTTTCGCTTCTCATCCCAGAAGCTTCTTCAGGTCTGACTTTGGTCAAAACAGAAGAAGCTTTTTGGATGAGAAGCGAAATGTCTTCAGGAAAAAACCAAGCCCAAGCCTTTTGAAAAAGCACCTTTGGTCTACTCGAGGTGTTTGTTGGGGCAACTCCTAATCTTCTCTAGCCTTATCAAATAGTTCTCCAGGAGATGGAGATGGAGCACCACCTACATCCTCAGCGCTGGTCTCGGGTCTACGAGATCTATGACCAATCTGAGGAGACCCGACAGCCTGGAGCCTAAGTCCTTCTAAGCACATTGGACTTTCCTTCCCAGAATCCCCCAGCCTCCTTCTGCACTGAGTTTCAGACCTTGCAACCCCATCCCTGGTCTTACCTCAATGGGGGCTTCTACTGCAAACGGTCCTTTTGTCTGCCTGAGCTGGCCAGCCTCCTCCAGGGCCACCAGAATCTCAGGCAGGTGGCAAAACGATGCCATTCGAATGCATTCTGAGATTCCCTAGGCAAAGCCATGTTTGTGAATTAGGACATTTATTGATTTATTGGTTCGATTTAGATGCCGCCCTTCTCCGGAGACTCAGGGCGGCTTACAATGCATTAAGCAATAGCCTTCATACTTTTGTATAGACCTGCTTAGTAGGGCTTTGCCCCCCCCCCCCCCAGCGGTGTTCTTTTTTATACAAAGTCACCTTATTGCCCCCACAATCCGGGTCCCCATTTTACCTACCTCGGAAGGATGGAAGGTTGAGTCAACCTTGAGCCTGGTGAGATTTGAACTCATAGTAATTGCCGGCAGCTGGCAGCTAAGTGCTACTTAACAGCACTTTAGTCCGCTGCACCACCAAGGCTCTTATTTGCACCTAACTCTTTGTCTTTACCTTCCGCTTTCTCCTCCCCTTCTCCACCTCCTGCTCCTCCTCCTCTCTGCAAACCCCAGGCCCTTCTGACACTGATGAAATTATCTAACTGGGTAATGAAATGTCTGCAACAAAACAACCAAGCACAGAGAGCACCAAGGACCCCACAGTCCTCCTCCTCCTCCTCCTCCCTTCACCTCTATTCTGCAAAACCTGTTCTCTTCTAGCACTGATGAGGTGACCTAGTTGGGTCACTAAACGTCTGCAAGAAAGCATCCAAGCTCAGAGAGCACCAAGGACCCCACAAAGATGGAGGTCTCAGCCCCCGCTGGCATCCCACTGCCACTCACCTCTCGGTCTGTTTCTTCCTGGAATGAAAAACTTAGAAGGCTTTGGAGCTGTTCCGTCACCAGGTCCTTCTGTGTTGAGTTTCGCAGTTTAACGCCATAATATTTGTAGAGGCTAATCTGAAGGTAGGAAAAAGACTCTGTGAGTCCTAGGGAGCTCTACCAAACGGCCAGAAAAAGGAAATATTGGAGAAATTATGATCAAAAAAGGACTCCGTGTGGTCAAGCACACGGAAACTGGTCCTGGGTGACCTGATCGGGGAGATGGGCAGCATACGAATCTAATAAGTCAATAATTTCCATTTTGACTTTCTTCTTCTTCTTGAAAAGCTACTTTAACCCCCCTTCCCCCATCCCCATAGGTGCCCTTTGCTGATTCTCTGTTTGGCCATCCTGAGATCCTTTATGGTTTCTGTGGAGATCTGGCAGCTTCATCTTTTTACATGCATTAGCTCTCCGTGGTGGATTGGGACAACTTGCCATGGCCCTCTTGGCTTGGCCAACTAACCATGGCCAACTAGCCATGGCCTACTTGCCGTGGCCAACTCACCAGGGAACAAGAGTTACACTAATAGCAGGGTTCCAATACCTCCAGGGTTGCCAAAAAGAGGAGGGGGTCAGCCTATTCTCCAAAGCACCCGAAGGCAAGACAAGAAACAATGGATGGAAACTTATCAAGGAGAGAACCAATCTAGAACCAAGGAGAAACTTCCAAACAGTGAGAACAATTAACCAGTGGAACAGTTTGCCTCCAGAAGTTGTGGGGGTTGCATCACTGGAAGCTTTTAAGAAGAGATTGGACAACCGTTTGCCTGAAATGGAAAAGGGTTTCCTCCTTGAGTAGGGGGTTGGACTAGAAGACCCCCAAGGCCCCCTTCCAAGTCTGTAATTCTATTATTCATTGTCTGTCTAATATCGAGGAAATGGTGGAACAGAAGGTTCAAAGAAAGGAGGCCTCAAAGGAGGGACAAATGAAACATAAACGACAAATGTTAAAATGATTTTTAACATTATTGGAGAGAACGGAATGGTTGAATTAACCCGCGGTGAGTCTGCTGTGGCTCGTGGGCAGCCACGGTGAGTTGGCCACGGCAAGCTGTCCTCTTCTGATGTTGCATCTAAGATAACTGCGGCCCTAAAAGTGTAAAACCTCCGCATATTTACCTTGTCTTTAGACAAGACCTGGGACGTGCTTTGCTTCTGGTCGATGGGCGGCAATGCGCTTGTTTCCCTCCTGGGCAGTTTGTGGTCTGAAGGAATCTGCTTTGCCAACAACAACAAGAACAACAAAAAAGAAGTTGTGAGAAAGTGAAGGAGCAGAGGAAGGAACAGCTTTCTGTGTGTTTCCAAGAGGAGGATTGGTTTCCCTTCTGCGTCCGGATGCATATTCTAATTTCTTCGACTTTTCTAGCTGGGACAGACACGAAGCACGTAATAAGGACCATCCGGATTGTATCAGCTGGAGCTGAGGCAGCTTTTGAGATGAATGGTTGGAAAATCTCTGCCACAAATTTTGAGAACTTGATTTATCACCATTTACTGTTGTGGCCCTCCAGCAGCCGAATCAGAGGAGGAGGAGGAGGAGGAGGAGGAGGAGGAGGAGGAGGAGGAGGAGGAGGAGGAGGAGGAGGAGGAGGAGGAGGCGTGGGAGTCAGGGCCAGCATCAAGGCAACCTGAGAGCTCCGAGGGGGAAGAGGGAATGGGGCTGGCAGAGAGAGAGACAGAGGAGGAGCCTGGGCCATCCGTCAGCCCTCAGATGGTGAGTCAACAGACCGCAGGTCTGGAGGTGGATGAGGAAGAGGAGGAACATCTGGGTCCAGTGCCTGACGTGTGGATGTGCAGAAGGCAGAGGAGAGGAGAGCAGGGGAAATCTATGGGCCGGTCCTTGGAACAGACGAGCCACCACTGCTAGCGAAGCCCCTCCCTAGCTCTGGGGATAAAAGGCAGGGGGCGGAGATGAATAGATGTGGCAGGCAACGATTCTTCTCCCTGCCGGATGGACTTGTTAGCCTGTGGTGAGAGAGAAACTTTTTGTCGGGGCTGCTGGCTCTCCTCATAAAGGAATCTTTGAGTTCACTTCAGAGGGTTTGTCGTGTTTGGGTCAGAACATTTATTTACTGACTGTTCGAAGTTATAACGGGTAGTTTACAACTGAAAAAAAAGGGACTTTGTTTTTCACACTCAGGACCATTTCGCATTTCCGTGGCATACAGAGAGCTTCCGGTGCCTGTTGTTGCTGCCCAGCATTCAGTGCCAGACAGTGCAACAGGGCGGATGGTTGTCTTGTAGATCTTAGATTTAAGATGGGTGGCCATTCGTCTTCCAGTAACACACTGGTGAGTTCTCGCCAACGTATCCAGGCTGCATTCTCCTTTGCTCTCACCTCGCCATTGATGTCACCATTGACATTGGAGGTGGGATCCCAGATACCAAAAAATGTCCACCTTCTTTAGGTTTTCTCCATTGATTTGAAGCATTCCAGGGGTGGTGACAGTCCCTAAGTACCCAGTTGTCTTGATGTTGAGGTGGAGTCCAAAATGGTTGAGGCGATCATTCCATGGTCGTTCCATGATCCTTCCAGCAAGGACCCCATAGTTCAGCAAATTCTCCATAACTACATTTGTCTACTTTTGGGATAAATGATCTCCACCGAGGCAGCCCTGGCTTCTGCAACCTCTCCACGATGGACCTCAGGGCCCACCGCGACACAAACCCAGCTGCTTACCTGGAAAGGACGAAGATGGTCCAAGATGGTCTCTAATATTTCTCTCTCATCCATTAGGTCCAACATTTCTTTGATGAGTCTGCCTTTTAATGGCTTCCTGCTCTCCCATAAATTTCTAAAGCACTCGTCAGAGAGTTCTGAGAAGAAGAGACAGACAGAGATTGATGGGCAATTCAACAGGACAAGCCTTCTCAAAGCAGAGAGAGACAAGGAGTGCATAGTGGATCACCAGGCTGAGCCTGAGGGAGGGGTCAAACGTGTCATAAGTCTTGAGGCCCTGATCTTCCTGTCCTTAGACAACCATCTTATATATGGAATTGGAATTTTTTATTGCTTTGAAATTTCATGATGTTGTAATCTTATAATTTAGATCTAGCCTTTGAAAAAGGCTAAGAGGGAGGGGTCTTTCCTCACCTCTGAGGGTAAGATGTTCCCTAATACAGTGGCAGCGGTAGAGAAGACCCTCTTCCTAGACCCCACCAGTCGAAACTCTTTGACTGATGGAGTCTGCACCATAACATCCCTACCTGACGAAGGACGATTGTAGGATTTGGATTTGGGTAGTCTAGGAAAAGGAAGGAAGGGTGTACTAGTGACATGAGAGCAGTCTTCCAGTATTTGAGGGGCTGGCACACAGAGGAGGGGGTCAACTTATTTTCCAAAGCACTAGAAGGTAGGAAGAGAAACTTATTGCTTAATGCAATTGGTCTCTGGAGAAGGAAGACCTCTAAGGTCCCTTCTGGCTCTGTCCTGATGGATTGATGGATGGATGGATGGATGGATTGTGTGGGGTGGGCTGATGTGATAGGACAAGGCTGGTTCCATAGGTAGCCCAGCCCTGTAGCGTCTATACCTGGATAGGAAGGCAGGACAGCGTCTCGAGAGCGTTTTCTCCCCGGAGCCCTTTCCCTCTCGGGCCTCCTTGGCAAGGGAGGGGGCTCTTTCAGGCCAGCCTTGATCTCCCCCTGAGAAGCCTTCAGAGGGGTCCTGGCAGTTGTCCTGCGCACCAAATCAGGGAGCACCAGTGCTGGAGGCTGCACCTTCTTCCTCATGTCCACTGGAACTGGGGAAGACTTTACCAGAAGGGGCAAGACCTGCGTGGTTCTTTGAGTGCCTGACGGGTGGGAGCCAGAGAAGTGGGCTTCCTGGTCATCCCACTGCCATGGGTAATTATTACTAATTTGTGGCTGGGATTCTTTGCTGTCCTCCTTCTTCAAGAAGGGCAACTTTTTCAACATGTGGTCCATCCTCTCGTGAAGAGGGAGTTCTTGAACTGGATGGAGATCCTGTCAATAAAGGAGAAGTTTTGTAACTCCAGGTTGAAAGGAGGGGTCCTTGGTGCTCCTATCTACCTATCTATCTATCTATCTATCTATCTATCTATCATCTATCTATCTATCTATCTATCTATCTATCTATCTATCTATCTAGTTGTCTATCTATCTATCTCTATTTATCACATGTTCTTCCTGGGTCAACAAGTTCAGACTGCCCAAGGAGCTGCTGATCTACAGAGGAATTTGGGAGTCTCTCCTTTGTACCTCTACAACTGTCTGGTTTGGCACTGCAACCAAACTAAAAGTCCCCTAAAGAGAGAAGACGGCAAGGAAATTACAGGCAGCAGAGAAAAAGCAGAGCTGCTTAACTCGTTCTTTGCATCGGTCTTCATGCAAAAAGAAACTGTAGCCCAACCTACCAACAACGTAACTGTGAAAGACAGACTAGGAATAAAAGTTGAAAGGCTTCAGCGAGGTATTTGACAAAGTAGAACACTCCCCTCCGCTCTGCTCTGTTCTACTCTGCTCAACACAACTCAACTGAACTCAACTATCCTCTACTCTCCTCAACTCTCCACAGCTCCCCTCTCATCCCTTCTGCCTTTATATCTCTGCCCCAGGGGCTGTGACATCACCACATTATGTTCTCATGGGGGACAGCTGGTGTCATGACCCAAGGGGCCTCTTACTCCCCAAGATAATAGGGATGGGATATGGAGGGTCCCCTGGATAACCTCCTTGATAACATTAGCGACATTATGGGGAGCAAAGCTAGGGGTCACTATGCAATGACCCACTGTGATGGTGTCCCTCAACGTGCTAGATCTCAAAAGAACCTAACCAAGATTAAGGCTGATCAACTTTGTTCTTTGATTGGCTAAGTCTGCCACTGAGCATAGGACTAAAACATTCCAAATTAGTAAGGGAGTAAGGCAAGGTTGCCCCCTATCCCCATTATTGTTTATTTTGGCCTTAGAAGTTCTTTAACGGAAAATTAGAATTAATGAGGAAATAAAAGGACTGAAGATCAGGAAGGAAATTTACAAGACGCAAGCATTTGCAGACGATGTAGCCTTAATCCTTGAAGACCCCATAGAATCAGGACCCAAAGTGCTAGAGGAATTAAGTAAATATGGAGAGGTGGCAGGCTTCACATTGAACAAAACCAAAACCAAAGTATTGATTAAGAATACAAGTGAGAGCCAGAAAAACAAGTATTAAGACTACAGGTTGCCAAAAAAATTAAATACCTAGGAATTTGGATTACATCAAGATGTTCGACCTTAAAAGATGACAATTATACTCCCCTAATTAGGAAGATGAAACAAGACCTTGACAGATGGAAGAAAATAAGATTATCACTTTACGGTTTAGAACTTGGATCAAATGGATTGGATAAAGTCCTGATGGGAACAAATAAAAAGATTCTGGCCAAACTATACAACTATTTATTAGGTGATGACAAGTCCGAAGATATCACAAAGAATCAAATAAATGCATGGGAGAAAAATATAGGGCGTGATACAAATTTTGGGGAATGGGAGGAGGCATGGAATAGGAATCTTAAATTGACTAGAGCGGCGACATACAAGGAAAACCATTATAAAATGCTACATAGATGGTATTTAGCCCCAGCCAGACTAGCAAAGATATACCCTAATATACATCCTAATTGTTGGAAATGTGGCCACGGTCAAGGCACCTTCTTTCACATGTGGTGGACATGCCCGGAAGCGAAAGGATATTGGAACAAGATCAGGAGATGGTTATATGAAATAATTGGCGAAGATATTGAGTTAACACCAGAGATATTTCTCTTGGGAATATGGAAAGGAAAAGATACATTTAATGATCCACATAATTACAGCCGCCAGATTGGCATACGCACAGTACTGGAAAGAGAAAACCCAACCACCAGAAGAGCTCACAATTAGGAAAATATTGGAGTGCGCAGAGATCACTAAATTAACTCATGAATTAAACGATGATGAGAAGTCAGTTTATTATATTGTGTGGGAAAGGTGGTACAAGTGGATGCATGATAAAATGAAAGAAAGACCTAAAGGTGTGTTAAATAACGGTAAAAAGTGATTTGAAATATCACCAAGTATTATTTATGTATATAGTTAAAACACTGCACATCTGATACTAACTGAAAATGTCAGTACACTTATGTTTTTTTTCTTTTTTGTAAAAAATCTCAATAAAGTTTCTCAAAAAAAAAAAACATTAGCGACATTATGGGGAGCAAAACTAGGGGTCACTATGGAATGACTCAGTGTGATGGTGTCCCTCAACGTGCTAGATCTCAAAAGAACCTAACCAAGATTAAGGCTGATCAACTTTGTTCTTTGATTGGTTAAGTCTGCTACCGAGCTTGGTTTTTTAATTTTTCTTATTATGAGATATGAGATATATGAGATATGATATACTGGTGTAGGGTTTCCTGCATGGACAGGGTATTGGATTAGAAGACCTCCAAGGTTCCTTCCAACTCTCTAATTCTATTCTATTCTATTCTATTCTATTCTATTCTATTCTATTCTATTCTATTCTATTCTATTCTATTCTATTCTATTCTATTCTTATGGAGTCCTTGGCTTACCACCGTTCTTTTAGTGCTGGTTCAAACTACAACAGCACTGAACAAAGTATTTTTCACACTTATGACCATTCTGGCATCTCCACGGTCATATGATCAGAATTTGGACCTTTGGCAAGTGACTCACATTTATGACAGTCACCATGTCCCAGGAGTCACGTGATCCCCTTTTGCGGCCTTCTGACAAGCAAAGCCAAGGGGGAAACCTGATTCACTTAACAACCATGTTACTAATTTAGGAATTGCAGTGATTCACTTAACAACTGGCAACAAAAATGTTGGGCTCAGTTGTGGTCGTAAATCGAGGACTACTTGTATATATGATTTTTTATTTTTTTTTTTGGTCCAGTTTCTGCACTGCCCATCATCGCTGAAGTGTTGTAGTAGTTTTGGTAAAACTCTCCAACGATACAAAAGCTGCAGTTGAAACAGTTTTTTTTTGAAAAAAGCCAAACAGTTTTTTAAAATAAAGGAAAAAAGAGACAATTGCAGAGTTGAAAGGAGAGGAAGCTCCTTCTTCCCCAACACCCCCCCCATGGCTTGCAGGGCCCCCTTGGGCCCCCAGACAGCTGGCAGAGTTGAGTCTTCAGGCTCTTGGGGAAGGTCAGGAGGTTGGGGGCCTGCCTCGTCTTTGGGGCTGGGCTACCTAGACGTACAGCCACAATTCAGCTCAAGAGGCTTGGCAACTGGCATGTACTTATGACGGTTGCAATGTCCTGGGGTCACATGACCCCCTTTTCTGACTTTCTGACCAGCAAAGATGATGGGGATGTGAGGGATCTCACAAAGATCGATGGTTCGTTGAGGCCACTTCCAAGAAAAGGCAGCACGCAAGGATGCAATCGAGTTGAATCTTTATTTAGAAGTAAAGTCGAGTAAAATGAGTTCCCTGGCATGGAGGCATCCATGCCTGGATTGAGCCCATGATTCAGTCCTGTAGGAAGTTAGAACAAGAGCCAAAGAGCAGCCCCCTGTGCAGGGATTCTTATAGGGGCCCCTGGCCTCTCCCTTACCAAAGTGTGAGGGGGCCGGAGGGCCATTAACTCTCCCCAATGGGGCTGCAGGGGCCGGAGCCCTTTGGCCCACCAGTGGGATCAAAGGTG
Organism: Arizona elegans; assembly: GCA_022577455.1. NCBI lineage: Eukaryota > Metazoa > Chordata > Lepidosauria > Squamata > Colubridae > Arizona > Arizona elegans. Next base: position 6,018,946 of record JAKOOJ010000027.1, read on the forward strand.
CCTCTTTGCTGCCATCTGGTGGCCTTTTAAGAAACTGCCATGGCTGGCACAAAACACCTAACAATTCCCCTTCTTGCCAGCCAATGACAGGTGCCAGTGAGGATGAGTGAGGGGGTGAGCATGTGTCATAGACATGCAGATGCATCGTTTACAGGAGCAAACACAAACGCTTACACAGAAGGTTGTGTCGGTCAATGGGCACAGGTTTTGTGAACAGATCAGCTAACTGGTCGGTTGTATTACAATGTTTGATGTGTACAAGCCCCATTCTGGCAAGCTACCTGACATTCTTCTAGCGGATGTCTATGTGGCGTGACCTAGAGCCCACCGTGTACGCCCCCGAGATTCCAATTGCGGCCGTGTTATCTTCTTGAATTTGGATGGGCAGAGTAGGAGGTGCCCAGATGCTCGTTACCAGAGCATTGAACCAAATCAAGTCATTTGTTGTGTCCGATAGGCTGGCATATTCTGCCTCGGCCGTGGAGCAAGAATCAAATTTTTGCTGCCTAACTTGCCAATGGATAGGACAGCCATTTAGCAGTATGAGGAAACCAGAGGTGCTCCGTTTACTCTTGGTGTCACCAGCCCAGTCTGCGTCCGAGTAAGCGGAGAGCTGGGCCGGCTTCCCCTTCTCTGGTTCCAGCATAAAGAGGGCATCGGCCGTGCCCCTGAGGTACCTAAGTACCCTCTTGACAGCATTCCAGTGGAATTCCTTTGGGTTTTCCACATGCCTGGACAATAGATTTACAGCTAAAGCTATGTCAGGCCTGCTCCAATTGCTAATGTATAGCAAGGAGCCAATCACAGATCTATATAATTTATTATCTGTGAACTCAGGGCCGTCCTTGTCATTATGGCCATAGTAGTCACTTTGCATGGGGTTATGCGTTGAGTTAGACTCCGCCATTTTGCATTTGGCCAACAACTCCTCAACCTTTTTTTTCTGGGATAATGCAAATCCCTTTTTAGTGGCCAAGATATGTACGCCCAGGTACCTGTCAACCCGCCCCAAGGACTTCAGGGTAAACTTTTCCCCCAGAGCCTTGGCAAATTCGTCACACCTTTCCTTGCCAGGCCCTACATATAGGAGGTCGTCCACGTAGACCAAAACCCATTCTGTATCACCTTTGGTGTCACGTGTGAAAACGCACTCATCTGCATGAGATGCCCTGAAGCCAATTCCCTCTAAACCCTTTTTAAGGCAATCGTACCAGAGTTTCCCTGACTGCTTAAGGCCATATAGTCCCTTTTGGAGCAACCATGTGTTTCCCCCCTCCTGCTGGTAACCCGGAGGGGCCCTCACGTAGATCTGCCAGTCCAAGTTGGCGTGGAGGTAGGACGTCTGGATGTCAAATTGGTAGACTTTCTTCCCCAGAGCAGCTGCAGTTATGAGGGCGGCCTTGATGCTTTCTGCCCGGACAGTCGGAGAATAGGTCTCTATGTAGTCCTCCATGTAGCGTTGGGCGAACCCCTGTGCTACCAAGCAGGCCTTGTACAGGTAGTGGCCACTGGCAAGTGGTTTGGCCTTGAAAACCCACCTTGTGCCAATGGCCTTCTTCTCTTTTGGTGGTTGCCTGGGGGTGAAGACCTTGAGCTTTCTCAGGCTCTCCATCTCCTGTTCCATCGCGAGCTGCCACTTCTCTTGTTCTTCGATGGGCAGCTCCTGGATGTCAGAGAAAGTCTTTGGGATGACCACGACGCTGTTGACAGACACAACGTGACCAATGTCGATTCTCTTCGGTGGGACCCCCTTGTTGGACCTCTTTGACCTTCTGACCTCCTGCCAGTCACCACCCTTTTCTTCTGCAGGTTTCTCGCCGACTGCTGTTCACGACCAGGATGTGGAGGCCCTCGGTCCCAGGCATTGGGCATCATGGGCCTCTAAAGCATCGCTGGAGGTGAAGAGTCGGGTGAAGATGGCGTGTCTTTCCCCTCAGGACTGGGCGGCTCATCCTCCTCATCTGGACCAGGTAGGCTGACCTCTTCATCCTGTTCCTTGATCTCGTCGGTGGCAGGGTCTGTGGTTATCTCGGGCGGTGTTGTGGTTCGTGCAGCCTTACTGTGCCGGTTGATGTATGGGCCCAGATCATTTGAGTGAATCTGGGTCCAATTGGAGTCTTCTTTGAAGGAGTCAGATTGGGAGGTCGCAGTCCTGCCCCCTTCTCCCAGGAATTGGTAGGCCTTGGAGCCAGGGGCATAGCCCAAGAACCTCAGTCTCTGGGAGACGGATCTCCCCTTCTTCCACAGCTGCTTGGGGATGTGCACCCAAGCGTAGGAGCCAAATACACGCAAGTGCCCCAAACATGGCTTCCTACCGTGGACCAGAAAGTATGGGGTCTGGTTCACAATGCTGCTCCAGGCATGGTTCAGGGTGTAATTGGCCTAGTGTAGTGTACCGCTTCCGCCCAGTATGATTCTGCAACCCCAGCATCTGCAATCAGACTATGCACCATAGTCTGCAGGACACCATTTCATTTTTCAACCACACCGTTCTGCGCAGGAGTAAAATGTCATGTAGATTCTAGAGATGAAATACTGCTTCCCTTACTGTCCTCTTTACTGCTCGTGAGGCACCTTTGAGCCCCTTATCTCCTTTTATTATGTCTTGAGCTCCGGAGCTGAGAATAGATTAAAGGGTAACTTCTACATGTGAAATGTCTCACTCTTCGTAATAACTTTGCCTTTATACTGTATAAATATCTGGTCAAAATCAGCCATCTTTGTTCAGACCCTTCGCTGTCTTTGGACTGTTTGAACCTTGCGCAATAAACTCTTTCCTGCATTGAAGAGCTTGGCCTAGTTCCGTCATTTTTCCTATAACAATGTGATCCTGTCCATCATTAAACCATCTTTCCAAGCAGTCTCCATGTTTCCAGTGTCTTTTTCCCCACTTGGAGCTGAACCCAGAAGGATATTTCTTCCAACAATACAATTCTACTGTAGAGTGCAATATTAATGCAATATCAGGGGGTTTTCAATTCAATTGCATACAGTGTGAAGGAAGTGTGTTTTTGTTTTATTTTTATGGGGATTTTAAAAAGTATAATACACAGTACAGTGAGGATGGCACTTAATTTCATTCTATGAGGTGCCATGACAATAATGAAAACTATGAAACTATGAAACTATTATTGCTTGGTCTCGGGGATCCTCCTGATGACTTTGGAGAGGAGTTGACTACTAACAAGACCCGGCTTGATCAGATGGCCACACTGCCGAAAGATTTCTTCCATTGAGTCAGCTGCAGCCTGAGCCACTGAGGCTTCGGAATCGCCTTGCAGATCCCGGAGACCTGAAATGAATCCAGAAAACAAAGGATTTCTGGGATCAACCGTGAGAACCAGCCCTGATCAGCGACAGAGCTTCTGGAGAAAAACTCCTTGTTTCAAGTGAGGGAACTTTGAAACTCACTGAGGAAAACTTCTTTGATTTGTTTTGAAGTCACCACATCCGGTTGCATGTATTGCGCGCAGCAGCCTAGGCACGTAAAAAGAAAACGTTGGTGGGGTTAACAGAGACGGCTAAACCGACTGATTCAGGAAAAAGATACGCAATTCATTGGTTTCCACTTGGAAGAGTCGCTTTGGGACTTTACGAGATGGTTCCAGGGACTGGGTCTGTCTAATAATAACAAGGACTAGGGGTAGCCGTTCTTCCTATGTTTTTGTCTCCAGGCCTCACTGGAGGCTTTAAAGAAGAGATTAAAGAAGAGATTGGACAGCCACTGCTCTGAAATGGAAGAGGGCCTCCTGCTTTAGCAGGGGGTTGGAAGACCTCAAAGGTCCCTTCCAACTGTATTAATTTATGTTCTAGGACTGTGCAAACAACCATCATCTTGGAAAAAAACCCAAGCAGCCTTGAATCCAGTTAAAACTAGAATGGGAGGCCAGCTGGAAATATTTCCAGAGAAAAAAACACTGCTGTGGGGTTACCTATACAAGAGAGAGGGATACAGGCCAGGTAGTCCTCGACTTAAAACAGTTCATTGAGTGACCATTCAAAGTTACAATGGCACTGAAAAAAGTGACTTATGACTGATTCTCACACTTACAAGCGTTGCCACATCAAGATCAAAATCCGGATGCTTGGCAAACCGACTCGTATTTATGACGCTTACAGTGTCTTGGGGGTCAAAGATCACTTTTTGCGATCTTCGGGTGAGCAAAATCCGGGAGGAAGCCAGATTCACTTAACAACCATGTGACTAACTTAACAACGGCAGTGATACCCTAAAGAAAGAGGGCAGGAACTGCCTGAAAAACCGTTGCGCAATCGTAGCAGTTCCGGAGAAGCCACACGGTATAAGAGCAGCTTCCAGTCTGATTAAGCCACATGGCTTAATTCTGCATAGATTCTTTTGGTGATAAGGCCGCCCGCCTGTCTTGGGTTTTCCTGCCCTCCTTCCAGAGTTGGCATTGGTGATTACCAATTAAGAGGGCAGCTGCCTCGCGATGGGAAGAGTTCCGGCTCCTCAGGAATCCCAGCATCTGATCCAACATTGCAGGAAGGTTTTGCTTGCCTTTATTCATCTGGGGAAAACAAGGCAACAAACAAGCCACTGAACTATAGAGCTTCCTTTTCTTTCTTTCTTTTTTTTTACCAAGGGGCCATTTTCTTGGTTAGGTTTCTAGTCCTCGTGTCCTCAACAACTTACTATGACATTTTTATACTATGCTATATTTTACTATACTAATGGATATTTATGTTATTAGAGACAGTTTTATCCAAATTGAAAGCATAAAGGAAAATAAAGAAAAAAAGCAGATAGTGAAAAAAAGAAAATAGAAAAAGAAAAGGGAAAGAAAAATGCTAAAGAAATGGCTTCTGAACTTATAAATGCATTTATATTTTGCCCCCCTCTACATCCTAATTTCCTTGTCCCACAAATTGCCATTTCTATTCCTCAAACCCACAAACCAGCAAGATTTCTAGTCCTCATGGTTGCATGGAAACTCTGCTGTTCCCGAGAGAGCAAAAACCCAAGAAAAATCCCTCTAGTCAGATGAGTCTAGTGGTTAACGCATCAGGCAACAACCCAGGAGCCGGTGAGTTCTAGTCCCGCCTTCATCATGATAGTGAGCTGGGTGACTTTGAGAGTTCTAGTCCCGCCTTTGACATGAAAGCTGGATGGGTGATTTTGGCTAATTACCAGGAGACGGTGACTTCTAGTCCCCCCTTGGGCAAGCAAGTGGACTGGGTGACTTTGGGCCAATGACCAGGGAATGGTGAGTTTTGGTCCTGCCTCAGGCATGAAAGCCAGCTGGGTGACTTTGGGAGTTCTAGTCCCTCCTTAGTCAGGATGGCCACTGGGTGACTTTGGTGCAGTCCCTCTCTCTCTCAGGGCAACCCACCTCACAGGGCTGTTGTGAAGAAAAGAAGAAGTATTAGGGATGTCCACCGTCTTGAACTATTTATAAAAATAAGAAAGGCAGGACAAAATAAAGAAATAAAAGCTTAGCATATTCTAATCTGGAAGAAAACTGGCCAGCTTGGCTCCTACTTACAACCACGTAGCAGATGTTGGAGTACATGCTATGAAGGCTGGTGTACTTTTCATAGTCAAACAAGTTGCTGGGAAAGCCCCCCCAGTTCATAAAGGACACGCAGGAGTCGAGGGTCTTCCTGGAGACCTGGCCGAGGGAGGAAAGGGGGAGATGCTGTCACCTAGCTGGGTCATGAAAGGTCTTCAAGGAAACAACCCTGTTCAGGGAGCACCAAGGACTCCACAACTTCAGGATTGTCTAGAATCTCTTTGCATTCTGTAGAGTGTCCACGTGGTACAACCACGTTGCTCTGAGTGAAGATGGGGGTACAGAGTGGTCTCTGTGAAGGTAGCAGGATAAGAGCAGGAGTTCAGGTTACGCAGCCCTTCAACTCACCTCTTTTGTCCGATCATTTGACAGTTGTATGAGTAGGGGAACAAGGCTGTTCAGGATGTTTTCGACCATATTACTGTTCTGTATCTCCTTCAGTCCTTTCAGGAGCATGCCAAAAATGGTGATGGAGTTATTCCGCAATTCGATGTCGTCCTACGAAGGAAGAGAGACAGGTTAGTCCCTCCAATAGCAGAATAGCCATGCAGAAGCTTCTTGAAGGAGAACACACAGGTTCAGAGCACACCTATTCCCAGTTCAATGTCCATGGAGATGATCAATCATCCAGGTCATGGTTGCCCCAAAGATGGGGACCCCAACTCCAGTATGCTGGCTGGAGAGTTCTGGGAGTTGAAGTCCTCACCTCTTAAAGTTGCCAAGGTTGAGAAATCCTGATCTAGACCAGAGTTGTTCAATCTTAGCAGCTCCTTCTGGACTTCTCAGGCCAGCAGTGGTGAAGTCCACACATCTTAAAGTGTCTGAGATCAAGCAACACCAATCTAGATGACCAATCTAGATCATTTTGCTAGATAGGATGTAGATTTTCTAGGCGGACACCTGGTTTGGTGAAGCTGAAGAGAGGGGCAACCTTCCTTCTCTTCCACCTCCTCTGGCACTTCTCCAGCTCTCTAGAAGGGCTCAAGGATCATCTGCAAGCTTACCCACTGTTTCAGATCAGCCCAACACAGTTGTTGCTGAACTTTCTAAACATTTTGATAAAATTAGAATTCTGCAGATGGTACCCAGGCCATCTTTATGGGAGAAAGAGATAGATAGAGATAGAGGGAGAGGGAGAGGGAAAGGGAGGGTGGGAGAGAGGGAGGGAAGGAGGGAGGAAGGAGGGAGGGAGAGAGAAAGAGAGAGGGAGAAGAGAGAGGGGGAGAGAGGGAGGGAGGAGGGGGAGAAAGAGAGGGAGGGAGGGAGGGAGGGAAGAGGGAGAGAGAGAGAGAGGGAAGGAGGGAGGGAGGGAGGGAGAGAGGGAGAGGGGGAAACCAGTTTGTCATGATTTGGTTGACTTACATCATGAAAATATTTTAGAAGGAGCGGAATGAGGTTGACTGCCTTCCATGCATGGGTTTCTATCTTGAGGTGTCTGAGGAGGAAACGCAGGGTCCTTATAGCTTCCTTCGCCAGGTTCTTCTGTTCATGACAGGCGCAGTGTAGAACTGGCATCAACAGTGGCTCCAAGATGTTCTTCTGGAGGAAGCAGGGAAAGAAACGAGAAATTAAACACGGTCACTGGAGTTCTCTGAGTCTCACAGCGATCATGACAAACACAAGAGAAGCCACAGAGCATAGAAGAAGAGGGTTGAAAAGGAATTTGCTTAACGCATTGTAAGCCGCCCTGAGTCTCCGGAGAAGGGCGGCATATAAATCAAATTAATTTAAAAAAAAAAACAAGCTTGGAGATCTTCTAGTCCAACTCCCAGCTCAAGCCGGAACCCCTAGATCATTTCAGACAAATGGTTATCCAAACTCTTCTTGAAAAGCTCCAGTGTTGGAGCATCCACAACTTCTGGAGACAAGTTGTTTCACTAATTAATTGTTTTGGGTGTCAGGAAATTTATCCTAAGTTCTAGGTTGCTTCTCTCCTTGATTAGTTTCCATCCGTTGCTTCTTGTTCTGCTTTCAGATGTCCTCCAAGAGGGTCTGGCCTCTACTTGCTCCTTCAGATCTTCCAGGGGTGCAGCCATCTTGGTAGAAGAGACACCACTCTAGCTGTCCTCTTTCTGCTGGTTGCCTTCTTCTTCTCCTTCTTCTATCCTTCCCAGCCTTGTAGACTTCCCAGAGAGCGAGGTCACACCTGCTGCTACCTTGGAAGCCACTCCCTTCCTGCCCCACATCTCTTACCTCAAACGGGTGTTGGATGAGGTTCCCCAGTCCTCTAACGCTGAAAGTCTGTATCAGCGGATATGGCTGGGTCATCCATTCCTTCAGCACCTGGAGGATGTCTTGGATGACAAAGAATTGGCAAATTTCCGGATGGTACAGCAGCTGAGGAAGAAGAGTGGAGACACGGAGCATTAGCCAAGCAAAGGAAGGGAACTTCCCTGAGAGCCTCGACTAAAGATGCCACTTTCAGCCATTATGGGGAGAGAAAAAGAAAATAAACACAGTCCTCGGTTAGTGACCGCTGAAAGTCACAACGGCACTGACAAAAGGGATACGTCCATTTTTCAGAATTATGACCATGGTAGCATCATCATGGTCATGTGATCAAAATTTGGGTACTTGCCGGTCCATATTTGAGTTGGAGATGTGGCTCTTTCGTCAACTTAACTGATCCGTTATGGGTGTACATTGTTATAATTTTAAATTGTTTTAATTGGGTTGTTGATTTTAATTTATTGTGATTTGTATTGGATATTGTTTTTGTAAGCCGCCCTGAGTCCCTCGGGAGAATGGCGGCATATAAATATAAATATATATATATATATGACGGTTGCAGTGTTTCGAGGTTACGTCATCCCTTTTGTGACTGTCTGATAGGTAGTGTAAATGATAGTTGCAAGAATACAAAAAATAATGCAAAAAGTAAAAGGAATTTGGGGTCATTGAGTCTTCCTTCCTCCCTTTCTCCCATCCTCCCTCCCTCAATATCCTTCCTTCCTTCCTTCCTTCCTCCCTCCCTCCCTCCCTCCCTCCCTCCCTCCCTCCCTCCCTCCCACAACTTCTGGAGGGAAGCCATTCCACTGATTAACAGAATACCAGGAGACCTTGGAGGTCTTCTAGCCCAACCCCCTGGTAAAGTAGGAGACCCTCTACCAGAGTGGTTCTCAACCTTCCTAATGCCGCGACCCTTTAATACAGTTCCTCATGTTGTGGTGACCCCCAACTAGGGGTGGGTTCTAAATTTTTTTACTACCGGATCTGTGGGCGTGGCTTATTTTGTGGGCGTGTCTTGGAGGTCATGTGACTGGGTGGGCGTGGCTAGCTGGTCATGTGACCGGGTGGCCATGGCTATATGTATAGGGACTACTCAGAGGGCTGAAAAAAGTCATTTCTGACAGGTCTTGCACTTTTGACTGGTCCTCACACTTTTGACCATCCTCACATTTATGCCTGTGCAGCATTCTTAACAACCATGTCACTCATTTCACAACTGCTTCTCTTCAACATGGTATAAGATAGGGCAAAAAACGTAAAATGTGAGGACAGTCGTAAATTCAAGGACTGGTCAAAAGTGCGAGGACCAGTCAAAATAACTTTTTCAGCCCTCTGAGTAGTCCCTGTGCACAAAAGGACTACCCAGAGGGCTGAAAAATGTGATTTCTGACAGGTTCTCGCACTTATGACCAGTTTTCGCAGTTATGACTGGTCATCATTTATGCCCATTGTAGCATTCTTAACAACCGTATCACTCATTTCACAACTGCTTCTCTTCACCATGGTGACAAGATAGCGCAAATACGTAAATTGTGAGGACAGTTGTAAGTTCGAAGACTAGTCAAAAATAACTTTTTCAGCCCTCTGAGTAGTCCATATGCATAAAAGGATACAGCAATAGAGAGGGATGAAGGAAGGGAAGGGAAATTAGAGTAGGAGAGAGAGGGAGGAAGAGAGGAGGAGAAGGCGAAAGGAAGAGGAAGTAGGGAGAAGAAGAAGAGGTGGGGAAGAGAAAGTAAGAAAGAAAGAAAAGACAGAGGTGATAGGTTTGAGGAGAAAGATTGCTGTACAATAAAAAAGATGAAAGGGAAGAAAGCCAAACAAATATTAAGATATTAAAATAAAGAATGCATTGTTAAACTTTAAAGAATAAAAGAGAACAAATAGCAATAAATAGCAATAATTAGAAACACACATACAAACATACAATGTATTTTCTTTGAACAGAGTATTTGGCCAGTTCACAAATTTAAACAGTTGTAGGAGGTTAGCACCCACCCCTTTCCTAGAAGAATGAAATATTTTGGGAAATATTAAAAAGGCAGAATATTATATTTCCCTACTATTTAGTCATTTCAATTAAATTTACAATTTCTATATTTCCTTTTTACCATATTTATTCCTCATCTATTTTTTTTAAAAACAATATTACCCTTCATCCTTATCTCTAATCTTAATCAAATTCAATTTTTCCCTTCTATTCTATATTATACCCCTTCGCATTGTCATCTATTTTTATATCCATCCTCACATTGGTTAATTATGTAATACAGTTGTTTAATACAAATTCAACATTTTAATATAAATCAATTAGTTATATAACTATCTTTTTTGTATATTAATCAATATGAACATGAATATTCCAATTATTTCCATGCAATCCAATTTCTTACAAATCAATTAATTATATTTACCAATAATAATAAACCAAATAATTTCTCCCATATATTCCTCCAAACCACAACTTAACCAATTAATAGTATCTCAATTATTACAATTCCCTAGTTAAATAGAGCTTTTTTTTCTTTTGTGTTTTAAAATCTTGGAACTCTCCTCTTTTGCCCTAAATTTCCCATTGTTTGCAGTGTTGCACTTACCTTTTTTGGTGAGGAAAAAGAAAAAGAAATCTCTCTGCCTCATTTTGTCATGTTGCAGCCAAGACCCTGCTTACTTTCAATTTCGCTTTTTCAGCATAGATAGGGGGAAAAAAACTTGCTCCAGGAATTTACCTCTTTGCAGCTAGCTCTTTGAAGCCCCGTGGCAAGAATTTAAAGTTTTTTTTCCCTCTAGCCACCAGCTGGGACTCCGGAGGCAGCAATAGATTGGGAGTGGGCGGGGTAAGCGAACGGCGACCGGGCGATCCAACAGAGGCAGAGGGTGAGTGAAGGCGTGGGGGGGGGGCGAGAGAGGGCTTTGGCGACCCCTGGGAAATGGCCCCCAAAGGGGTCGCGACCCCCAGGTTGAGAACCGCTGCTCTACCATGTCAGGCAAATGGCTGTCTAGTTTCTTCTTCAAGACCTCCAGTGATGGAGAACCCACAACTTCTAGTTTCTAACCATAAAGTTCTGTTGAACCCTGGGCAACTTTCCTTGAGCTCCAGAAGGTTGGGGTGCATCTCAAGGACTCCTCACCTCTGAAAAGAAAACCATCCCAATGGTTTTACATCTTAAATTGGGGTGGCGCACGTAGGTCTCGGCCTGTCGGAACATGATCTTCAGGTCATGTTTCGAGTAGTTAAACAAGATTCTACGAGAATAAAGATGGAGAGATCAGACAAGATCTGCTGGTTAGGGAGAAGAAAATCACCAAGCTAGAGAAATCATGAGCTGAATGATCGATAAATGAATTACTCAATGAATTACTCCATTTAGAGAATTTCTCACCCTCCCTCTCTCCCTCTCCCCTTCCTCTCTCTCTCACCCTCCCACTCTCTCTCTCTCACCCTCCCTCTCTCTTTCACCCTCCCTCTCTCTTTCTCCCTCTCCCTCTCCCCTCCCTCTCCTCCCTCTAATCTTTCCTCTCTCTCACTTTTGCCTTCTGTGTGTCTCTCTCCCTCTTTCTCTCCCTCTCCCTCTCCCCTTCCCTCTCTCTCCCCTTCCCCCTATCTCTGTGCCTCTTCTTCTCCCTCTCCCTCTGCCTCCCCTCCCTCTCTCACCCACTGCCCCTCGTAGCCAAGCTCTTTTGACTTTTAATTTCTTACCGGACCAGGTGGAAAATGCCTTCAAACACACTTTCAGGACTCATCAGCATCGCCCAACATTGAAGCATGTCTAAGTCCTTGAACTCCTCCTGATAGCCGGTGCGCAATATGAGGTGTTTGACGGCTTTGACTGCGTTGCTAAATGAAACAAAGGAAGAAGAGTTGGTGCCAATCATTCAGCTGATCCCCCTGCACTTCCGCCCGTTACAGTATCCCTAGGGTCATGTGGTCAGAATTCAGACTCTCGGCAACTGACCCATATTTATGACGGTCGCAGTGTCTCAGAGTCACGCGATCCCCTTTTGGGACCTTCTGACAAGCAAAGTCAACGGGGAAGCCAGATTCACTTAACAACCATGGGACTTAACCAGTGCAATGATTCACTTAACCACTCTGGCAAGAAAGGTTGCAAAATGGGACAAAGTTCACTTAACGACTGTTTCACTCAGCAACAGAAAATTGGTCGTAAGTCGACCTGGGGAAAACCTGTAGGCATCTCCTGAGCTTTGCAGAAATGGAGAAAGGATCCAGATTGGGCCTAGGAGATTCCTTACCCCAGATGGTAGGTCTGTTCTGACCCGCTCTTGCCTGCTCCCAGCAGAAAATAGATCTGCGTCACGAGCGCCAGGAGCAGGCTGGAGAACTTATCCTGGACAACGGTTGCTGCCTCAGGAAGCGAGAGGAGGAAGGAGAGCGCATTGGTGGCCTAGAAACAGGAGGAGAGGAGAGTCAGCTCGGGCTCATCAGGTTACTTAGATTCATCATCATCTATTTCTTCTTTTAACGACCCCCTAATCCCTTGCGGGGTGGAGTCTGGGCAACTGAATGGAGCTGAGGCTTTACTGGCTGGATGCCCTTCTTGTCGCCAATGCAGAGTTTTGTTCGGCAGATACATTCTCCTTGTGCCCAGAGAAAGAAAAAAATCCTCATGTCCATGAAACCTGAGCCAGGAATGTCCATGTCTGAGACACGGAGCAAAAGGTTGCTAGAAGTGGGATTTCTGAAACTCCCATTCTACCCCCCCTCCAGACTTTGAGAGGCCAGTGGGGTGTAGATACAGGACAAAAGGGAGACAACGAGTAGCACAAGTGAGACAGAACTGGGGACAAAGAGATCGGTAACCTCACGTTTCTCTGTTTGTCTTCATTCCTAAGTGGGCTCTTGACTCTCCACCTCTTAGGGGTCCTTGGAGGGGCCCTGGGTGCTGTCTGAGCGTGTGTTTTTTGGTTGCAGATGTTTCATGACCCAGCTAGGTAGCATCATCAGTGCTCGAAGAGTTAGGCTTAGAGGTAGGGTTAGACTGGTTGGGTCGTGAAACATCTGCAAGAAAACCACCAAGCTCAGTAAGCACCAAGGACCCCACAGTTCAAACCTGGACTACAAATCTATTGGTCTTAATTAATTAAATTTCTCCACCGGCCATCTGAGCAATCCGACACTGGGAAGTTTACAACAATGTAATAAAACAATATAACACATAATAAAAATACAGATTAAGAATATTTAAAATAAGATATGACACAAAGTACTCCGTTGGGTGTTTGCCTTTGTTGGTTCCTATCATGTATTTTCTTAAATCAAACTCTTTTTTAGTTATTTCTGTAAGAAATAACGTAAGAAATGAATAAAGGAATCAATTGAATTATGAATGATTGGATGAGTAAAGGAATGAATAAATGAAGGAATGTATGAATAAACGAATAAATCAATGAATGGATCCATGAATGAATGGATTAATGAATAGATGAACCGATGGATGGATGGGTGGATAGATGATAGAGCTGGCTGGCTGGCTGGCTGGCTGGATGAATGGGTGGATGAATGGATGGATGGATGAATATCAAAGCTGTTCTGGTGAGGAAGCCCACAGATGCCTCTACTTTCAATGGGGCATTTTGGGGGGAAGGGGGGCTTACGTCAAATTTTGCTCCGATTTCAGCCCCCACCAGTTTGCCCTCTGCCTCCCTCCAGCCAGGGCGTGCCTGCTCCTGATGAGGAGAGCCCCGAGGGTGACTCTTCTGCTCAGCCCCTTCCCCCTTTCCTCAGGCCTGGCCCACCTGCAGATCTAAGGAAAGGAGAGCCACCGGTTGAGGGCTTACCGCAATGGGCATGATGGATTTACTGTATCTCCTCCCAATAGCTTCGGTGCTGGGGTCTTCTTCCTGAAGCCTTTTCAGGAGGGGCTTCATGATCTTCAGGTTAGCATAGGGGTCTGCAGCCAGCGCCCTCCATAGCTCGCTAGCACTTCTGTGCAGGTGGAAAAATGGATTGGGGAAAAAAATCAGATTCTTTCCCCATTTTCGAAGAGACGGCCATTCCAGATAGATTAACCCCCACAACGGAAGAAAGGGTTAGAGAACCGATGGCCAAATGAACTGCTTTAAGGCATGGAAAAAATATAGCTACAGGTAGTTCTCGACTTGCAAGCGTTTGTCTAGTAGTCATTCAAAGGAGGGCCTCTGCGCCACCGGAAGTGCCAGAGAACCCAGAACTGGTCAAGGGAGGGGATGTTTCTAGGAGCAGTGTGTCTACAGAATTAACCCAAAGGTGCTTTTCACAGAATGACCGAGTTGGAAGGGACCTTGGAGCAGTGGTGAAATTCAAAAATGTTCCCAACCGGTTCTCTGGGCGTTGGTTGGTGGGCATGTGACCGGGTGGCCGTTTCTTGGTGGTCATATGACCAGGCGGCCGTGGCTTGGTGGTTATGTGTCCGGGTGGGCGTGGCTGCACAACTGATTCACACACAATGCAGAACCTCACTGAATCACAGAGAGCTCAAAAGCAAACTATCACACTTTACACAAAAGTAACACAAAAGCTACACAACTGACTCACATACAATGCAGAAGCAGCTGGACTTTACACAAAATGGCCCCTGCAACAAACAGGAACCTCACAGACAATCAGGCACAGCTGATTTTCTCACAGCTGACTGGTAGTAAAAAAATGCTGAAATTAGAAATTACAAAAAGGTTCCGACATTGCCCGGCACAGCTGATTGTCGTAGTTTTTAAAGCGGTTTTTTTTACTACCGGTTCGGGCAAACAGTAGCAATTATTACTATCGGTTCGGGCGAACCAGACCAAACCAGAGGATTTCACCTCTGCCTTGGAGGTCTTGTACTCCAAACCACTTCTCAGGCAGGAAATCCTATCCCATTTCAGACAAATGGCTGTCCAATCTCTTCTTGAAAACCTCCAGTGATGGTGCACCCACAACTTCTGGAGGCAAGTTGTTCCACTGGTTAATTGTTTGCACTGCTAGGAAAGTTCTGCACATTGTAGGTTGCTTCTCTCTTAGATTCGACTCCATCCTTTGCTTCTTGTCCTGCCCTCAGGTGGTTTGGAAAATAGGTTGACCCCCTCCTCTTTGTGGCAGCCCCTCAGATATCAGGACACTGCTATCCTGTCCCCCCTCAATCCTTCCTTTCATTGAACAATTCCTGCAACTCTTCTTCCTATGTTTTAGGCTCCGGTTCACTAATCATCTTCGTTGCTCTTCTCGGCACTCTTTCAGAGTCTCTGCATTGTTTCTACAGTGTGGCGACCAAGAAAGTTAAAAAACCAAGGAGGTCCAGCTGCCTTTTGGAAAAGCACCTTTGGGACAATCATGACCTGGATGGTGGAGACAACCAGCCTAGGAAGCTCTCAGAATTCAGATCGACTGCACAGCCAACCAGCGACTGCACTGGCCCTCAACCAACCCAATGCCACCTCCCCCCCAATCAGCACATGACCTGCCCACCCCAAGCTACAGATATTCACCCCTATCGCAAATGGTTGAGAATCTCTGTAGAGTACAAGAAAACAGGAGGCACTTGAGGTTCTTCTTACCCATCGCAGGCCACCGAGCACTCGAGGAGAATATCCACGACTTTGTTCACCCGTTTGGATGCCAGGTGACACACTGCCTTTAGCGTTTGTTGTTTGGTGGCAGGGTCCAAGATCTTCGGGAGACGTCGGTAGATCTCCTTGAGGATCATGGGCAGCTATGGCAAAAGAGAAATCCAAGGGATGAGATCCAGGGTTGGTCTCCATTGGAGATGCAGTAGAGACGATAACTCCCACCCATTGGGGAGAAAAATCGACAACCACAATGTCAAAGTTTGCCATATCCGACACGGGCCTTCTCCCTCCTCTTTCCCCCACAACAACAATCCTGGGAGGTGAGCTGGGCTGAGAGAGAGAGAGAGAGACTGGCCCAAGTCACCCGTGTGGCTTTCATGGCTAAGACAGGACTTGAACTTACCTTGCTTTCTAGCCTGGTGCCTTAACCACTGCCAAACTGGCTCGCCAAGTGTTATTTTTCATGAAAACAATAGGGCTATTTTGTTTTGCCCCCACCTTCTTCTGGAAGGTTTGACCAACTTTCCCAACAGCCCTAAGATTACCTGGTGGTCTCCATCCAACCCTAGCCTTCTTAAATCCAGCCGAAGTGTTGTCACCAAGTCAACAAGGTCTCACCCATTCTCATCTTTCTTTTCTACAAAATCTCCTCTATCCCTTTTGCTCCAAACCCTGCCATTTTCTTACCTCCTCCATTTCCATCCCACATTCCTCCAAGAACGAATTGAGCAGGAGTCCCGCAGTGTGTGAAATGTTTTTGTCCAGGTGTGTCAGAGCTGCCAGGGCTTTTAAGATCAGGTCGTTTATTTGTGACGGGCTCAGATGCTCGCCAAAGGCCTATCGGAAAGAAGAAAAGGAGACCATGAAGAGATGCATCAGGGTTTTGACAAGCCAGAGACTTTGACCCGTATCTGGGGACAGCACCCCATGTAGAGAGGCAGGCCGTATTCCATGACATCCACCACGTGATATTAGGATGTGGGTGAAAGAAGCCAACATTGCAGCCGAGATTGCCTGCTCCTAGACATTGTGGGGGATGGATATCCGCCCTCCGGCCTTTGGAGCCTGCCGTCCCCACTGTGATATTGACTTTTTTGAGTATCTCCAGGTCAAGAGGAGGAGAGAAAGGAAAGTCAATAAGAAGCCAGGCAAAATGCTGAACAAAAACGTACCGTAGCCATTTTGGAGACGTTATTATAAAATATGGTTGGGCCCGAAGAGGAGAAGTCTTCCCTCAGCCAACTGACGACATTCCCCTTCTTGTTTCTGGGTTTTTCATCCATTTCTTTGGCTTTGGAGGGAGGAAAACAAGAGAAGGTCAGATTTTGGCATTCGGAACTTCTGAACATCCTTCGTCTGACGGCCGGTTTAGTCGTTCCAACAGAAGAGAAGATCTGTAGCTCAGGGCTGACCTGAGGGGTCCCTGGTGCTCTCTGGGCTCGGTGGTTTTCTCGTTACCTAGTTGGGTCATGAAACCTTCACAAGAAAACAACAAAGCTCAGAGACACCAGTCCTCCTCCCCCCCCCCCCGCTCCCTCTTTCTCTGCCCCCCTCCTTTCTCTTATCTCACTGATCAGGAACGAAACAGGTACAATGACCTCTTTAGTGGTCCAATTACAGGCAGTCCTCGACTTACGGCCACAATTGAGTCCTAAGCAAGACAGTTATGAAGCGAGTTTTGCCTCATGTTGCCATTTTTTTTTGTTGCCAACCTGGTTAAGTGAATTGCCGCAGCAGTTAAGTTAGCAACCCGGTTGTTAAGTGAGTCCGTCTTCCCCATTGACTTTGTTTGGCAGAAGGTCACAAAAGGGATCACATGACCCTGGGACACTGCGACCGTCATAAATCGGAGTCAGTGGCCAAGTGTCCAGATTTTGATCACGTGAGCATGGGGATGCTGCAACGGTCGTAAGTGTGAAAGACAATCACAAGTCACTTTTTTGCAGTGCCAGTTAAACTTTGAATGGTCACTAAATGAATTGTTGTAAGTCAAGGACTACCTGTAACCCCTTTTCTAGGTTAACACAATAGATGGGACTGTAAATGGAGGGGAAATATAGGGCTACATAAGAGACAAATTACATAAATGAAGGAATGAAGGAATGAACCAACAAACAAATGAACAAATGAATGAATGAATCTAACCGGATTTAACCCAGACTACCTTGGTCTGATGTGCAAATGAAGCATTAGGTTGTGAATTGATTGTGTGCTGCCTGGGGAATTCTGGGCATTGAAATCCACATGGCTTAAAGTTGCCACTGGGCTAAGCTTTTAACTAGCCAAATTTAACCGATCCTTTTCTTTAGGTAAACCATTGATATAAGTGCCTGTCTTTCAACCGATTGTGGACGGCTCCCAATTAAAAATTAGAAGACATGTAAAATGGGGTTGAAACTCTAAAATTAACAAATAATGTATTGCAATTATAAACCCCCTTTAGCTCTTTCCTTAACAACGCCCACTCAACCCGTAACTTGGTTAACCCGTTTTCTGGCTTCCTGCAATACATGCAGCCATCCAATGACTAAAAGGTGGCTTTGCAAAACACGCTAAGACCCAACCCATGTGCCAAGACTCACAAGCCCAGGCTGGCTGATGGCAGATGCCTAGCCTAACTCTGTGGTCGGCAAACTGCAGCTCGCGAGCCACATGCGGCTCTTTGGCCCCTTGAGTGTGGCTCTTCCACAAAATACCACCTGCGGGCGCAGAAGTCGGTTTTCGGCCTGGGCGAGTCTATTCTGAAGAAGTGGCGTTAGAAGAAGTGGGGGTGTCTTGCGGGCGAGAGACGGGAGACGGGAGACGCGGCGCAGGTGGGCCACGGGATACGCAGCGTGGGAGAGGCGCACGCGATTCAGGCATGAGTTGAGTGAGCCAGTCAGTCAGCAATCTCCTTGTGCAGTGGTTAGTGCTAGTCGCATCCGCAAATCACGCGCGGGTGACAAAAGAAACTACTCGGAGCATAAAGTTCCCTGTATTTTTCCAACCAGCTGCAAATCCTACAGGTATTTTTGTCATCAATTTAAGAATTGTAATTATTTTGTGTTGGTGGCTTTATTATTATAAAATGAAACATTTTTTAGGTGCCCTGTTTGACATGGCTACAAAGAAGAAGCAAAGAAAAACGGAAGACGAAAACCATGAATTTAAAGTTGAATGGACCGAGACTTTCGCGTTTGTTCAAAACTTAAATGGCCTTCCGACCTGTCTTATTTGTCAGGAGAAATTGGTGCATAACAAAAAATCAAATTTGGAGAGACACTTTAAAACTAAACACGTGTCATTTAGTAGTAAATATCCTGTCGGTGATGCAAGGAAGAAAGCAGTTGAGGAACTTCAGAAGAGTCAAGAAAAATCAAGTTCTGTATTTAATTACTGGATTCAATCTTCCAACAATGTTAATATTGCAAGTTTTGTGGTTAGTCAAAAGATTGCTAAGAGAGGAAAACCATATACAGACGGCGAATACATAAAAAGTTGTTTTATAAATGCATCTGAAGAGCTATTTCGGGATTTTAAGAACAAAGCCGATATTCTAAAAGAAATTAAAGAGTTACCATTGTCTGCTAAAACAGTGAAAGACAGAACAGTCAAAATGTCTTCGAATATAAGCAACCAGCAAGTCGAAGATCTTAAATTGGTTTCAGCTTTATCAATAGCAGTTGACGAGTCTTGTGACATAAATGATACAGCGCAAGTTTCACTTTTTGTACGATTTATTTCATCTACAGGTCCTAAAGAAGAAATTTTAGGATTATTGCCACTCAAAGGTCAAACACGTGGAGAGGAGATAGCAAAGCTGTAATTGAGTACATCATCAAGAAAATAATTCTGATATTGACATTTGCTATTTCAAAACAACACTTTTAAATATGAGGGAAGCTTTTCTCAACAGGTTTCAGGAATTCAGAAACAGCAAAGCGATGTTAGCCTTTGTTAAAAAGCCTCTTAATGCTACTGTAACAGAATTAAATTTTTCTCCCTTTAATATTGACATTGGCAACTTTGAAATGCAATTGCTGGATTTCAAAAACAAAGAATTGTGGAGCTCGAAATTTGAACGTCTTTGTGCTGATACAGAAATATTGGAGAAAAATAAATGTGAACTGAGTTCACAGCACAAGTGGTCTGCTTTGAAAGACCCGCAGAAGGAAGATATGATGATTTTTAACACCTGGAATAGTATTCCTGACTCATATCATCAACTGAAAAAAATAGCGTTTGCTGTTTTTTCCTTATTCGGGTCTACATAGTTATGCGAACAATCATTTTCAAGCATGAACCTTATCAAGAGTAAATTGAGAAGTTGTCTTATTGATGAGAACCTGGAATCGTGCCTAAAATTAAAAACAACATACAAACCTGACTTACTCAAACTTTCCAAGGAGATGCAAGGCCATTGTTCACATTAGTGTTTGTCAGTCATTGTCATGATTTAATTTTATGGATATTGTAAGGTCAATTGTAAGGAATTTAATTTTATCAATAAATAATATCATTATTAAGTATGATATCAAGTTTTAAACCTATAGTTTAACTAAGACTTAAAACTTTAAGTAAAGTTTATTAAGTTAATTTTAGGGAATGTTGTGGAGTGAAAGAAGATGTAGTGTCGAGGAGATGGTTTGGACATATAAAGAGGATGAACGAAAGGAGATAGACGAAAGAAGTATACAGGACGAGTGTGGATGGGAGAGATGGAAGGGGTCGACCTCAGCGAACGTACCTCCATCAAAATGAGGACGTTCTTAGCGAAGGCCAGTTTAGGAGTACCCTAATTAAGTTAATAACAATGTACCTACCTATCTAGTTTAAGTTTAACCAATTTGGCTCTCCAAAGAAATTTCAATCGTTGTACTGTTGATATTTGGCTCTGTTGACTAATGAGTTTGCCGACCACTGGCCTAACGGATCCACTTAACGTGAGAAACTCAGTCTTCAAATGACCCCTGGCCCTGACAGGTGCCAATACCAACAGCCAATTCCAGGCATTTCTGCCCAGGCAAACGACCGGGGTCTTGGTCACACCACAAGCTGTGCCACCCAGTGCTCTCCTGGGCAGTGCGCATCCCTGGGCTCCTGGCAGCCCTTGGAGTCCAACTTTCTCACCCATTTTGCTCATGATGAGGTGGTGGAGGTGGTAGGCGGCCTCTGCGGACGTCTGGCCAACTTCTTTGCTGGTGTCGCCAACGTGCAGGCCCAGCAAAGCCACCAGCTGTCCCAGCAAAGAAAAGTCACCCGTAGTCTAATGAAAGGAAGCAAAAAGGAGGGGAAAGATGAGAAGAGGGGCTCATGAAGGTTTCAGCCAGCTGAAATCAGAGCATAGGAACCATTTTAGAATTATCCAATATTTGAATCTTAGAAGACTTGAATCATAGTCATAGATTCATAAAATCAGTGAATCCTAGAATCTTTGAATAATAGAATCTTAGAATCATAGAATCTTTGAATCTCTAACTCATACAATCTTAGAATCTTTGAATCACAGAATCATAGAACCTTAGAATCCCAGAACCTCAATTGCTGGAAGGGACTGTGGAGGTTTTCTCCTCCAACCCCTTCATCAAGCGGGACTCCTTATATCCTCCTGGTCACATCCCAAAGATGCTTTTTCCAAAAGGCAGCAGGACTTTCTTCTTTTTCTTCCTTTCTTTGAAAACATCTCACTTCGCATCCCAAACAGTGACTTACGTCGAAATTGACGTTTTCCGAAACGAACTTCAGGAGGTGTCTGATGCTCTTGATGGCCCTCTCTCTCTCGTGTCTCTTGGGAGATTCAATCCAGGGATTAATGTGCTGCCAGGAAAAACAAAGGAGGAGGAGGAAAGGAAGAATTTGTGATTCACAGTTGGAAGAGCCACAGAAGTTGCCAGGACTGGGGAGAAAATCTAAGGAGCTCAACAAATTTGAGACATTGATCAATTTAGGTCTATTCTAGACTCAAAACAAGAGTAGGAATTTTTTTTTTTAATTTGATATATATGCCGCCCTTCTCCGAAAACTCAGGGCGGCTTACAATGCGTTAAGCATTGTATACTTTTGTATATACTTTTACAAAAAGTATATAAATATAAATATATGTATACAAAGTCAGCTTATTGCCCCCACAATCTGGGTACTCATTTTACCTACCTTAGAAAGGATGGAAGGCTGAGTCAACCTTGAGCCTGGTGAGATTTGAACTTGCAGTAATTGCAGACAGATGATGTTAATAACAGTGCTTTAGTCTGCTGCGCTACCAGAAGATTTCTGGAATACAACTAGTTTTACAACAGTTCATTTAGAGCCGTGGTGGCACAATGGTTAGAACGCAGTCTTGCAGGCTAATTCTGCCAACTGCCAGAAGTTCAGCAGTTCCATCCTGATCGGCTCCAGGTTGATTCAGCTTTCCGTCCTTACAAGGTTGGTAAAATGAGGACCCAGATAGGAGAAGAACCTGGGTCCTCATTTAGAGAGGGCTGTAAACCACGGTGAGCGGTATGTAAGTCTAAGTGCTATTAGGATTTAGTCACTGTTCAAAGTTACAATGGCACTGAAAAAGGGACTTACAACCATTCTTCACACTTATGACCATTGCAGCATCCCTATGGTCACGTGATCAAAATTTGAACACTTGGCCAATAACTCATCTTTATGACGGTCGCAGCATCCCAGCTCGTGGGATCACCTTTTGCGACCATCTGACAAGCTGTTTGGTGCCTTTGTAACTTTGAACGGTCACTAAATGAATGGCTGTATGTCGAGGACTTCCTGTATAAGTAGTCCTTGACTTACGACCAGAATTTGGGGTGCTTACCAAGGTGGATGTTAGGCGACTTGTGACTGGCTTTATGACCTTTTTTTGCCAGGGTTGAATGAATCCCTGTGGTCCTTAAGTGAATAATGCAGTCATTAGCCGAATCTCGCTTTCCCCGTAGACTTTGGCTTGTCGGAAGCCAGTTGGGCAGCTCGCCAACGGTGGTCAGGTGACACCCCCCCCCAGGATGCTGCAACCATCACAAATACAGGTAGTCCTCGACTTATGACCACAATGAGTCCAAAATTTCTGTTGCTAAAATGAATCCCATCGGCATCGACATAATCTGCATCGGTCAATTGCAGAAGGCAGCTTTACTTGGAACAGTTGCGAGGCTCTATGACAGGGGTGTCAAACTCGATTTCATGGAGGGCTAAATCAAGGTTGTGTTTGACCTCGAGGGGGGGGCGTGGCCGAGGTGGGAGTGGCCAGCTCAACGTCTCTCGTGTCAGGGGCACCTGTGGACTTCCCTGAGACCCTCCCTCACTCTTATTATAATCTCCTCCTCCCTTCCTCCTTGCCGTGGGACAAGAGAGACACGAATATCAGAGAAATAGTGGAATAGAATCATTAGTGAAAAGATGCCAGAGGAGGGACAAAACAAATGTAAATGACAAAAATGAACATCATTTTTTAACTATTGAAAGGAGCTAAATTGAATGGTTGAATTGTCCCATGGGACGAGTTGTCCATCCAACAGCCACATTTGCCTATCCCGGGTCCTTGGGAGTGACTCGACAGCTGGACAGAATCGCCAAATCCAGCCTAAACATCTGGCTGACCAACCCCGAGAAAAAATCACTCTTTACCGTCAAGACATCCTGCAGGGAATCCAAATTGGGAGCCTCGGACAGCAAGGCGGTGAGCATGGTGTTGCAGGTGGTCACCATCTGGTCATAAAAATCCTAGAAGGAGAAAAAGAATATCTAAAGGAAGAAGTGGTGTAAAGGAAGAAAGAGGAAGAAATCCAGGGCTGGGGAACTTATGGCCCTTTTAGGACGACTGGTGGACTGCAACTCCCAACAATCCTGAGCCAGCCACGGACTTCTGGGAGTTGAAGTCCACCCTTCTGCAATCAATGGAGTGGCCCGTCTTGCAGGGCTGGTTTTTCTTCCAGAGTTGGAGGAAATGCTTTCTCGGCTGAACACGAGGAACAAAAGGACATTGGGCTCGATGGATGGATCCAGAGTTTTGGAGGAGATTTTGAATCATGCTTATTTCCAGGTGGATCTCAGATGGCTTGGCTCCATCTGGACTGCTCACCTGAGTTTGAGCTGATTGTCCTGGGCTGTTCACGTTCAGTTTTGTCACCAGGAAAGCCGGCAAGGAAAACACCTTCTGGATGCTTTTGCTCACCACTTCAGACCTCATCTCGGAGTTCAAGGGGGGCTTCATACGGCTGATGAAAGACGAGAAAAGAGGAGGAGGGTGAGAAGATCATAGACTCATTAGGCTAAAAGGGACCTCGGAGGTCTTCTACTCCAACCCTTGCTTGATGGTCCTTAAACCATCCCAGTCATATGGTTGTCCACTCTTTTCTTGAAAACCTCGAGTGATGGAGCACCCCCAACTTCTGGAGGCAAACTGTTCCACTGATGGATTGTTCTCGGTGTCAGGAAATTTCTCCTGGATCTCTCTTTGATAAGCTTCCATACATCGCTTCTCATCATGCTCTCAGCTACTTTGGAGAGGAAGTTGACCCCCTCCTCTCTGTGAGAGCTCCTCAAATATCAGAACTCCCCTCATCATCCTGGTTGCTCTTCCCTGCACTCTTTCTAGAGTCTCAACATCTTTTTTATATTGTGTTGACCAAAACAGGATGCAGGATTTCTCTCTCCCTCCCTCCCTCCTTCCTCTCTCTCTCTCTCTCTCTCTCTCTCTCTCTCTCTCTCTCTCTCCCTCCCTCTCTCTGTCTCTCTCTCTCTCTCTTGGCAGGTACATACCTCATGCAGGTGATGGTGATGATCGCTTGATGGAGATTTTCGATGGACAAGGGTCTCGCGGGCTCATCTTCAATGACTTCCTGAAAAGAGAAGGAAACCCATCTAAGAAAGAACCTGAGATATGGCCACCATCCAGCTGGCCCTCTTCCCAGCCCTACGCTTTTTCTGGTTGACAGAGGAAGTCCCCAGCTTACAACTGGTCACTTAGCCACCATTTAAAGTTTTGAGGGATCTCTTCAGGACTACTTATGACCCAGATGCCAAGTTCCGAGAGGCGCCCCTTCCTCAGCGATCCTGTGACCCTATTTCGGTCACTTGGCCACCAGCTTGCATTGATGGCAGTTTGCAGTGTCCCATGACCATGATTTAAGTCCGGGATGGGTAACTGTGGCCTCTTGATGACCTATATAAAATTGGGAAGCCAGATTCCCTTAACAGCCGTGCGATTAACTGAACGAAAATGATTCGGCTAACAACGGTGGCAAGACAGGTCGTACAATGGGCAGAATTCCCTTAACAAATGTCCCACTTAGCAACAAAACCTTTCAGGCTCCATTGATTGGCATTCAATTCGGTTCAAATTCACTTCCAAAAAGAAAGACGCCCAGGAGCACCTGCCTCCCTCCCTCTCCCCACTTACAATGATGTTTGTGACCAGTTCCTGTTTCTGGGGCAAATGGAGGTCTTGCCTCCTGCTGTTGGCAACAGCTTTGGTGATCATGATGATGGACCTCATGAAGGCTTTCTTCAGCCCTTCGTCCTGGAAAACCCCAGTGGGAATGAAAAGAAAACAGAAGGAAGAGGATGTATTTATTTATTGAAACCTTTACGTAGCCGATTGTCTTTGGTTGAACTCTGGGGGCCCCCAATCAAAACATCACCGGACACTCTGGGTTCTAGTCCCACTTTAGGGTGAAAGGCAGCTGAGAGACTTTGGGCCAATCACCAGGAGATGGTGAGTTCTAGTTCCTCCTTAGGGAAAAAGGCCAGCTGCCTTTGGGCCAATCACCAGGAGACTGTGAGTTCAAGTCCCGCCCTAGGCACGAGAGCCAGCTAGGTGAGTTGGGGCCAGTCTCAATCCAAAACACGTCACAGAGTTGTTGTGTGGAAAGGAAGAAAGAGTGTAATGCACGAGCGCTGCCTTGAGGATAATAAATGCAACAAGACCATAGATTCTCCTCCTCCTCCTCCTCCTCCTCCTCCTCCTCTCCCACAACATGCTAGTTGGGTCATGAAATGTCTTTAGGAAAGCAATCAAGCTAAGGACTCCGGATTATAATTGTTCTTGTATTAAACTCAGCATTAAGAGAAGTAGAGGGTGGAAACCTGCCTACCTTTTTCATGCTGGAATACTGGTGGAGTATTTCTGAGACAATGTTGTCCAGGAAAGGCATCATGTCCTCTACTTGCGCTCCCAGGACTGCCTGGCCGTAGCAGAGTATTAATGTGGTCCGAATCCGTCTCTCGGAGAGAGTCTGTGAGTCCTGTCAGTCCAAAGACGAGGGGGTCAAACTCTTTCCCAAAGCCCCAGAAGACAAGACAAGAAGCAATGGATGGAAACTGATGGAGCTTCTTAGTCATCCAGGTCACGGTTGTCCCAAAGGGGCTTTTTCCAAAGACAACTGGACTTTGTTTTTCCTTGAAGAGCTTTCGCTTCTCATCCCAGAAGCTTCTTCAGGTCTGACTTTGGTCAAAACAGAAGAAGCTTTTTGGATGAGAAGCGAAATGTCTTCAGGAAAAAACCAAGCCCAAGCCTTTTGAAAAAGCACCTTTGGTCTACTCGAGGTGTTTGTTGGGGCAACTCCTAATCTTCTCTAGCCTTATCAAATAGTTCTCCAGGAGATGGAGATGGAGCACCACCTACATCCTCAGCGCTGGTCTCGGGTCTACGAGATCTATGACCAATCTGAGGAGACCCGACAGCCTGGAGCCTAAGTCCTTCTAAGCACATTGGACTTTCCTTCCCAGAATCCCCCAGCCTCCTTCTGCACTGAGTTTCAGACCTTGCAACCCCATCCCTGGTCTTACCTCAATGGGGGCTTCTACTGCAAACGGTCCTTTTGTCTGCCTGAGCTGGCCAGCCTCCTCCAGGGCCACCAGAATCTCAGGCAGGTGGCAAAACGATGCCATTCGAATGCATTCCGAGATTCCCTAGGCAAAGCGATGTTTGTGAATTAGGACATTTATTGATTTATTGGTTCGATTTAGATGCCGCCCTTCTCCGGAGACTCAGGGCGGCTTACAATGCGTTAAGCAATAGCCTTCATACTTTTGTATAGACCTGCTTAGTAGGGCTTTCGCCCCCCCCAAGCGGTGTTCTTTTTTATACAGCTTATTGCCCCCACAATCCGGGTCCCCATTTTACCTACCTCGGAAGGATGGAAGGTTGAGTCAACCTTGAGCCTGGTGAGATTTGAACTCACAGTAATTGCCGGCACCTGGCAGCTAAGTGCTACTTAACAGCACTTTAGTCCGCTGCACCACCAAGGCTCTTATTTGCACCTAACCCTTTGTCTTTACCTTCTGCTTTCTCCTCCCCTTCTCCACCTCCTGCTCCTCCTCCTCTCTGCAAACCCCAGGCCCTTCTGACACTGATGAAATTACCTAACTGGGTAATGAAATGTCTGCAACAAAACAACCAAGCACAGAGAGCACCAAGGACCCCACAGTCCTCCTCCTCCTCCTCCTCCCTTCACCTCTATTCTGCAAAACCTGTTCTCTTCTAGCACTGATGAGGTGACCTAGTTGGGTCACTAAACGTCTGCAAGAAAGCATCCAAGCTCAGAGAGCACCAAGGACCCCACAAAGATGGAGGTCTCAGCCCCCGCTGGCATCCCACTGCCACTCACCTCTCGGTCTGTTTCTTCCTGGAATGAAAAACTTAGAAGGCTTTGGAGCTGTTCCGTCACCAGGTCCTTCTGTGTTGAGTTTTGCAGTTTAACGCCATAATATTTGTAGAGGCTAATCTGAAGGTAGGAAAAAGACTCTGTGAGTCCTAGGGAGCTCTACCAAACGGCCAGAAAAAGGAAATATTGGAGAAATTATGATCAAAAAAGGACTCCGTGTGGTCAAGCACACGGAAACTGGTCCTGGGTGACCTGATCGGGGAGATGGGCAGCATACGAATCTAATAAGTCAATAATTTCCATTTTGACTTTCTTCTTCTTCTTGAAGAGCTACTTTAACCCCCCTTCCCCCATCCCCATAGGTGCCCTTTGCTGATTCTCTGTTTGGCCGTCCTGAGATCCTTTATGGTTTCTGTGGAGATCTGGCAGCTTCATCTTTTTACATGCATTAGCTCTCCGTGGTGGATTGGGACAACTTGCCATGGCCCTCTTGGCTTGGCCAACTAACCATGGCCAACTAGCCATGGCCTACTTGCCGTGGCCAACTCACCAGGGAACAAGAGTTACACTAATAGCAGGGTTCCAATACCTCCAGGGTTGCCAAAAAGAGGAGGGGGTCAGCCTATTCTCCAAAGCACCCGAAGGCAAGACAAGAAACAATGGATGGAAACTTATCAAGGAGAGAACCAATCTAGAACCAAGGAGAAACTTCCAAACAGTGAGAACAATTAACCAGTGGAACAGTTTGCCTCCAGAAGTTGTGGGGGTTGCATCACTGGAAGCTTTTAAGAAGAGATTGGACAACCGTTTGCCTGAAATGGGAAAGGGTTTCCTCCTTGAGTAGGGGGTTGGACTAGAAGACCCCCAAGGCCCCCTTCCAAGTCTGTAATTCTATTATTCATTGTCTGTCTAATATCGAGGAAATGGTGGAACAGAAGGTTCAAAGAAAGGAGGCCTCAAAGGAGGGACAAATGAAACATAAATGACAAATGTTAAAATGATTTTTAACATTATTGGAGAGAACGGAATGGTTGAATTAACCCGCGGTGAGTCTGCTGTGGCTCGTGGGCAGCCACGGTGAGTTGGCCATGGCAAACTGTCCTCTTCTGATGTTGCATCTAAGATAACTGCGGCCCTAAAAGTGTAAAACCTCCGCATATTTACCTTGTCTTTAGACAAGACCTGGGACGTGCTTTGCTTCTGGTCGATGGGCGGCAATGCGCTTGTTTTTCTCCTGGGCAGTTTGTGGTCTGAAGGAATCTGCTTTGCCAACAACAACAAGAACAACAAAAAAGAAGTTGTGAGAAAGTGAAGGAGCAGAGGAAGGAACAGCTTTCTGTGTGTTTCCAAGAGGAGGATTGGTTTCCCTTCTGCGTCTGGATGCATATTATAAGTAACTTGACTTTTCTAGCTGGGACAGACACGAAGCACGTAACAAGGACCATCTGGATTGTATCAGCTGGAGCTGAGGCAGCTTTTGAGATGAACGGTTGGAAAATCTCTGCCACAAATTTTGAGAACTTGATTTATCACCATTTATTGTTGTGGCCCTCCAGCAGCCGAATCAGAGGAGGAGGAGGAGGAGGAGGAGGAGGAGGAGGAGGAGGAGGAGGAGGAGGAGGAGGAGGAGGAGGAGGAGGAGGAGGAGGAGGAGGAGGAGGCATGGGAGTCAGGGCCAGCATCAAAGCAACCTGAGAGCTCCGAGGGGGAAGAGGGAATGGGGCTGGCAGAGAGAGAGACAGAGGAGGAGCCTGGGCCATCCGTCAGCCCTCAGATGGTGAGTCAACAGACCGCAGGTCTGGAGGTGGATGAGGAAGAGGAGGAACATCTGGGTCCAGTGCCTGACGTGTGGATGTGCAGAAGGCAGAGGAGAGGAGAGCAGGGGAAATCTATGGGCCGGTCCTTGGGACAGACGAGCCACCACTGCTAGCGAAGCCCCTCCCTAGCTCTGGGGATAAAAGGCAGGGGGCGGAGATGAATAGATGTGGCAGGCAACGATTCTTCTCCCTGCCGGATGGACTTGTTAGCCTGTGGTGAGAGAGAAACTTTTTATCGGGGCTGCTGGCTCTCCTCATAAAGGAATCTTTGAGTTCACTTCAGAGGGTTTGTCGTGTTTGGGTCAGAACATTTATTTACTGACTGTTCGAAGTTATAACGGGTAGTTTACAACTGAAAAAAAAGGGACTTTGTTTTTCACACTCAGGACCATTTCGCATTTCCATGGCATGCAGAGAGCTTCCGGTGCCTGTTGTTGCTGCCCAGCATTCAGTGCCAGACAGTGCAACAGGGCGGATGGTTGTCTTGTAGATCTTAGATTTAAGATGGGTGGCCATTCGTCTTCCAGTAACACACTGGTGAGTTCTCGCCAACGTATCCAGGCTGCATTCTCCTTTGCTCTCACCTCGCCATTGATGTCACCATTGACATTGGAAGTGGGATCCCAGATACCAAAAAATGTCCACCTTCTTTAGGTTTTCTCCATTGATTTGAAGCATTCCAGGGGTGGTGACAGTCCCTAAGTACCCAGTTGTCTTGATGTTGAGGTGGAGTCCAAAATGGTTGAGGCGATCATTCCATGGTCGTTCCATGATCCTTCCAGCAAGGACCCCATAGTTCAGCAAATTCTCCATAACTACATTTGTCTACTTTTGGGATAAATGATCTCCACCGAGGCAGCCCTGGCTTCTGCAACCTCTCCACGATGGACCTCAGGGCCCACCGCGACACAAACCCAGCTGCTTACCTGGAAAGGACGAAGATGGTCCAAGATGGTCTCTAATATTTCACTCTCGTCCATCAGGTCCAACATTTCTTTGATGGGTCTGCCTTTTAATGGCTTCCTGCTCTCCCATAAATTTCTAAAGCACTCGTCAGAGAGTTCTGAGAAGAAGAGACAGACAGAGATTGATGGGCAATTCAACAGGACAAGCCTTCTCAAAGCAGAGAGAGACAAGGAGTGCATAGTGGATCACCAGGCTGAGCCTGAGGGAGGGGTCAAACGTGTCATAAGTCTTGAGGCCCTGATCTTCCTGTCCTTAGACAACCATCTTATATATGGAATTGGAATTTTTTATTGCTTTGAAATTTCATGATGTTGTAATCTTATAATTTAGATCTAGCCTTTGAAAAAGGCTAAGAGGGAGGGGTCTTTCCTCACCTCTGAGGGTAAGATGTTCCCTAATACAGTGGCAGCGGTAGAGAAGACCCTCTTCCTAGACCCCACCAGTCGAAACTCTTTGACTGATGGAGTCTGCACCATAACGTCCCTACCTGACGAAGGACGATTGCAGGATTTGGATTTGGGTAGTCTAGGAAAAGGAAGGAAGGGTGTACTAGTGACATGAGAGCAGTCTTCCAGTATTTGAGGGGCTGGCACACAGAGGAGGGGGTCAACTTATTTTCCAAAGCACTAGAAGGTAGGAAGAGAAACTTATTGCTTAATGCAATTGGTCTCTGGAGAAGGAAGACCTCTAAGGTCCCTTCTGGCTCTGTCCTGATGGATTGATGGATGGATGGATGGATGGATGGATTGATTGATTGATTGTGTGGGGTGGGCTGATGTGATAGGACAAGGCTGGTTCCATAGGTAGCCCAGCCCTGTAGCGTCTATACCTGGATAGGAAGGCAGGACAGCGTCTCGAGAGCGTTTTCTCCCCGGAGCCCTTTCCCTCTCGGGCCTCCTTGGCAAGGGAGGGGGCTCTTTCAGGCCAGCCTTGATCTCCCCCTGAGAAGCCTTCAGAGGGGTCCTGGCAGTTGTCCTGCGCACCAAATCAGGGAGCACCAGTGCTGGAGGCTGCACCTTCTTCCTCATGTCCACTGGAACTGGGGAAGACTTTACCAGAAGGGGCAAGACCTGCGTGGTTCTTTGAGTGCCTGACGGGTGGGAGCCAGAGAAGTGGGCTTCCTGGTCATCCCACTGCTGTGGGTAATTATTACTAATTTGTGGCTGGGATTCTTTGCTGTCCTCCTTCTTCAAGAAGGGCAACTTTTTCAACATGTGGTCCATCCTCTCGTGAAGAGGGAGTTCTTGAACTGGATGGAGATCCTGTCAATAAAGGAGAAGTTTTGTAACTCCAGGTTGAAAGGAGGGGTCCTTGGTGTTCCTATCTACCTATCTATCTATCTATCTATCTATCTATCTATCATATATCTATCTATCATCTATCATCTATCTATCTATCTATTTATCTATCTATCTATCATCTATCTATCTATCTATCTATCTATCTATCTATCATCTGTCTGTCTGTCTGTCTATCTATCTATCTATCTATCTATCTATCTATCTATCTATCATCTATCTATCTATCTATCTATCTAGTTGTCTATCTATCTATCTCTATTTATCACATGTTCTTCCTGGGTCAACAAGTTCAGACTGCCCAAGGAGCTGCTGATCTACAGAGGAATTTGGGAGTCTCTCCTTTGTACCTCTACAACTGTCTGGTTTGGCACTGCAACCAAACTAAAAGTCCCCTAAAGAGAGAAGACGGCAAGGAAATTACAGGCAGCAGAGAAAAAGCAGAGCTGCTTAACTCGTTCTTTGCATCGGTCTTCATGCAAAAAGAAACTGTAGCCCAACCTACCAACAACGTAACTGTGAAAGACAGACTAGAAATAAAAGTTGAAAGGCTTCAGCGAGGTATTTGACAAAGTAGAACACTCCCCTCCGCTCTGCTCTGTTCTACTCTGCTCAACACAACTCAACTGAACTCAACTATCCTCTACTCTCCTCAACTCTCCACAGCTCCCCTCTCATCCCTTCTGCCTTTATATCTCTGCCCCAGGGGCTGTGACATCACCGCATTATGTTCTCATGGGGGACAGCTGGTGTCATGACCCAAGGGGCCTCTTACTCCCCAAGATAATAGGGATGGGATATGGAGGGTCCCCTGGATAACCTCCTTGATAACATTAGCGACATTATGGGGAGCAAAGCTAGGGGTCACTATGCAATGACCCACTGTGATGGTGTCCCTCAACGTGCTAGATCTCAAAAGAACCTAACCAAGATTAAGGCTGATCAACTTTGTTCTTTGATTGGCTAAGTCTGCCACTGAGCATAGGACTAAAACATTCCAAATTAGTAAGGGAGTAAGGCAAGGTTGCCCCCTATCCCCATTATTGTTTATTTTGGCCTTAGAAGTTCTTTAACGGAAAATTAGAATTAATGAGGAAATAAAAGGACTGAAGATCAGGAAGGAAATTTACAAGACGCAAGCATTTGCAGACGATGTAGCCTTAATCCTTGAAGACCCCATAGAATCAGGACCCAAAGTGCTAGAGGAATTAAGTAAATATGGAGAGGTGGCAGGCTTCACATTGAACAAAACCAAAACCAAAGTATTGATTAAGAATACAAGTGAGAGCCAGAAAAACAAGTATTAAGACTACAGGTTGCCAAAAAAATTAAATACCTAGGAATTTGGATTACATCAAGATGTTCGACCTTAAAAGACGACAATTATACTCCCCTAATTAGGAAGATGAAACAAGACCTTGACAGATGGAAGAAAATAAGATTATCACTTTTGGGCAAGATAGCCACAATTAAGATGAATATTCTCCCCAGAATACTATTTTTATTCCAAAACAATTTAGATAAAAAGTTTTTTTTAGAATTAGACAAAATCATCAGAAAATTTATATGGGAGGGGAAAAAACCGAGGTTTTCTATTAAAATTTTAAGGGGCAAAAGGGATATAGGTGGATTTGGACTCCCCGATTGGGAAATATATTACAGGGCAGCTAAGCTAGTCTGAATAAGAGATTGGATCACCCTGGAAAATGAGAGGATTCTTACCCTAGAAGGCCACGATTTGCAAAAAGGGTGGCATGCCCACATTTGGGATGTAGAGAAGAAAAGGAAGACATATTTCCATAGACATAAAATTAGAGACTCATTGATACAAACATGGACCCCGATTAGGCAAAGATATTACAAAAAAATTCCAAGTTGGCTCTCAACGATGGAGGCCCTGATCCACCCCAATAGATGGGGGATGGAGAAAATGGGCAGATACAAAGATATCTTAGACAAAGGAGGGAATCTTAAATCAAATGATACTTTACGAGAGCAAGGAATAACTTTAGATTGGTGGACCTATTCACAAATAAAATCTAGATATCAGAAAGACAAAGAACAATACGGTTTAGAACTTGGATCAAATGGATTGGATAAAGTCCTGATGGGAACAAATAAAAAGATTCTGGCCAAACTATACAACTATTTATTAGGTGATGACAAGTCCGAAGATATCACAAAGAATCAAATAAATGCATGGGAGAAAAATATAGGGCGTGATATAAATTTTGGGGAATGGGAGGAGGCATGGAATAGGAATCTTAAATTGACTAGAGCGGCGACATACAAGGAAAACCATTATAAAATGCTACATAGATGGTATTTAGCCCCGGCCAGACTAGCAAAGATATACCCTAATATACATCCTAATTGTTGGAAATGTGGCCACGGTCAAGGCACCTTCTTTCACATGTGGTGGACATGCCCGGAAGCGAAAGGATATTGGAACAAGATCAGGAGATGGTTATATGAAATAATTGGCGAAGATATTGAGTTAACACCAGAGATATTTCTCTTGGGAATATGGAAAGGAAAAGATACATTTAATGATCCACATAATTACAGCCGCCAGATTGGCATACGCACAGTACTGGAAAGAGAAAACCCAACCACCAGAAGAGCTCACAATTAGGAAAATATTGGAGTGAGCAGAGATGACTAAATTAACTCATGAATTAAACGATGATGAGAAGTCAGTTTATTATATTGTGTGGGAAAGGTGGTACAAGTGGATGCATGATAAAATGAAAGAAAGACCTAAAGGTGTGTTAAATAACGATAAAAAGTGATTTGAAATATCACCAAGTATTATTTATGTATATAGTTAAAACACTGCACATCTGATACTAACTGAAAATGTCAGTACACTTATGTTTTTTTTCTTTTTTGTAAAAAATCTCAATAAAGTTTCTCAAAAAAAAAAAAAACCATTAGCGACATTATGGGGAGCAAAACTAGGGGTCACTATGGAATGACTCAGTGTGATGGTGTCCCTCAACGTGCTAGATCTCAAAAGAACCTAACCAAGATTAAGGCTGATCAACTTTGTTCTTTGATTGGTTAAGTCTGCTACCGAGCTTGGTTTTTTAATTTTTCTTATTATGAGATATGAGATATATGAGATATGATATACTGGTGTAGGGTTTCCTGCATGGACAGGGGATTGGATTAGAAGACCTCCAAGGTTCCTTCCAACTTTCTAATTCTATTCTATTCTATTCTATTCTATTCTATTCTATTCTATTCTATTCTATTCTATTCTATTCTATTCTATTCTATTCTATTCTTATGGAGTCCTTGGCTTACCACCGTTCTTTTAGTGCTGGTTCAAACTACAACAGCACTGAACAAAGTATTTTTCACACTTATGACCATTCTGGCATCTCCACGGTCATATGATCAGAATTTGGACCTTTGGCAAGTGACTCACATTTATGACAGTCACTGTGTCCCAGGAGTCACGTGATCCCCTTTTGCGGCCTTCTGACAAGCAAAGCCAAGGGGGAAACCTGATTCACTTA
Source organism: Arizona elegans (assembly GCA_022577455.1). Classification (NCBI taxonomy): domain Eukaryota; kingdom Metazoa; phylum Chordata; class Lepidosauria; order Squamata; family Colubridae; genus Arizona; species Arizona elegans. The sequence continues at coordinate 6,053,441 of JAKOOJ010000027.1, forward strand.
ACAACCATGTTACTAATTTAGGAATTGCAGTGATTCACTTAACAACTGGCAACAAAAATGTTGGGCTCAGTTGTGGTCGTAAATCGAGGACTACTTGTATATATGATTTTTTTTTTTTTGGCCCAGTTTCTGCACTGCCCATCATCGCTGAAGTGTTGTAGTAGTTTTGGTAAAACTCTCCAACGATACAAAAGCTGCAGTTGAAAACAAAGTTTTTTTTAAAAAAAAGCCAAACAGGTTTGTTTTTTTAAAAAAGGCAAAAGGGACAATTGCAGAGTTGAAAGGAGAGGAAGCTCCTTCTTCCCCAACCCCACCCCCCAATGGCTTGCAGGGCCCCCTTGGGCCCCCAGACAGCTGGCAGAGTTGAGTCTTCAGGCTCTTGGGGAAGGTCAGGAAGTTGGGGGCCTGCCTCGTCTTTGGGGCTGGGCTACCTAGACATACAGCCACAATTCAGCTCAAGAGGCTTGGCAACTGGCATGTACTTATGACGGTTGCAATGTCCCGGGGTCACATGACCCCCTTTTCTGACTTTCTGACCAGCAAAGATGATGGGGATGTGAGGGATCTCACAAAGATCGATGGTTCGTTGAGGCCACTTCCAAGAAAAGGCAGCACGCAAGGATGCAATCAAGTTGAATCTTTATTTAGAAGTAAAGTCGAGTAAAATGAGTTCCCTGGCATGGAGGCATCCATGCCTGGATTGAGCCCATGATTCAGTCCTGTAGGAAGTTAGAACAAGAGCCAAAGAGCAGCCCCTGTGCAGGGATTCTTATAGGGGCCCCTGGCCTCTCCCTTACCAAAGTGTGAGGGGGCCGGAGGGCCATTAACTCTCCCCAATGGGGCTGCAGGGGCCGGAGCCCTTTGGCCCACCAGTGGGATCAAAGGTGCCTCTTTGCTGCCATCTGGTGGCCTTTTAAGAAACTGCCATGGCTGGCACAAAACACCTAACAATTCCCCTTCTTGCCAGCCAATGACAGGTGCCAGTGAGGATGAGTGAGGGGGTGAGCAGATGTCATAGACATGCAGATGCATCGTTTACAGGAGCAAACACAAACGCTTACACAGAAGGTTGTGTCGGTCAATGGGCACAGGTTTTGTGAACAGATCAGCTAACTGGTCGGTTGTATTACAATGTTTGATGTGTACAAGCCCCATTCTGGCAAGCTACCTGACATTCTTGTAGCGGATGTCTATGTGGCGTGACCTAGAGCCCACCGTGTACGCCCCCGAGATTCCAATTGCGGCCGTGTTATCTTCTTGAATTTGGATGGGCAGAGTAGGAGGTGCACAGATGCTCGTTACCAGAGCATTGAACCAAATCAAGTCATTTGTTGTGTCCGATAGGCTGGCATATTCTGCCTCGGCCGTGGAGCAAGAATCAAATTTTTGCTGCCTAACTTGCCAATGGATAGGACAGCCATTTAGCAGTATGAGGAAACCAGAGGTGCTCCGTCTACTCTTGGTGTCACCAGCCCAGTCTGCATCCGAGCGTCTTTATGCTGCGTTCCAGCATAAAGAGGGCATCGGCCATGCCCCTGAGGTACCTAAGTACCCTCTTGACAGCATTCCAGTGGAATTCCTTTGGGTTTTCCACATGCCTGGACAATAGATTTACAGCTAAAGCTATGTCAGGCCTGCTCCAATTGCTAATGTATAGCAAGGAGCCAATCACAGATCTATATAATTTATTATCTGTGAACTCAGGGCTGTCCTTGTCATTATGGCCATAGTAGTCACTTTGCATGGGGCTATGCGTTGAGTTAGACTCCGCCATTTTGCATTTGGCCAACAACTCCTCAATCTTTTTTTTGGGGGGGGATAATGCAAATCCCTTTTTAGTGGCCAAGATATGTACGCCCAGGTACCTGTCAACCCTCCCCAAGGACTTCAGGGTAAACTTTTCCCCCAGAGCCTTGGCAAATTTGTCACACCTTTCCTTGCCAGGCCCTACATATAGGAGGTCGTCCACGTAGACCAAAACCCATTCTGTATCATCTTTGGTGTCATGTGTGAAAACGCACTCATCTGCATGAGATGCCCTGAAGCCAATTCGCTCTAAACCCTTTTTAAGGCAATCGTACCAGAGTTTCCCCGACAGCTTGAGGCCATATAGTCCCTTTTGGAGCACCCATGTGTTTCCCCCCTCCTGCTGGTAACCAGGAGGGGCCCTCACGTAGATCTGCCGGTCCACGTTGGCGTGGAGGTAGGACGTCTGGATGTCGAATTGGTAGACTTTCTTCCCCAGAGCAGCTGCAGTTACGAGGGCGGCCTTGACGCTTTCTGCCCAGACAGTCGGAGAATAGGTTTCTATGTAGTCCTCCATGTAGCGTTGGGCGAACCCCTGTGCTACCAAGCAGGCCTTGTACAGGTAGTGGCCACTGGCAAGTGGTTTGGCCTTGAAAACCCACCTTGTGCCAATGACCTTCTTCTCTTTTGGTGGTTGCCTGGGGGTGAAGACCTTGAGCTTTCCTCAGGCTCTCCATCTCCTGTTCCATCGCGAGCTGCCACTTCTCCTGTTCTTCGATGGGCAGCTCCTGGATGTCAGAGAAAGTCTTTGGGATGACCACGACGCTGTTGACAGACACAACGTGACCAATGTCGATTCTCTTCGGTGGGACCCCCTTGTTGGACCTCTTTGACCTTCTGACCTCCTGCCAGTCACCACCCTTTTCTTCTGCAGGTTTCTCGCCGACTGCTGTTCACGACCAGGATGTGGAGGCCCTCGGTCCCAGGCATTGGGCATCATGGGCCTCTAAAGCATCGCTGGAGGTGAAGAGTCGGGTGAAGATGGCGTGTCTTTCCCCTCAGGACTGGGCGGCTCATCCTCCTCATCTGGACCAGGTAGGCTGACCTCTTCATCCTGTTCCTTGATCTCGTCGGTGGCAGGGTCTGTGGTTATCTCGGGCGGTGTTGTGGTTCGTGCAGCCTTACTGTGCCGGTTGATGTATGGGCCCAGATCATTTGAGTGGATCTGGGTCCAATTGGAGTCTTCTTCGAAGGAGTCAGATTGGGAGGTCGCAGTCCTGCCCCCTTCTCCCAGGAATTGGTAGGCCTTGGAACCAGGGGCATAGCCCAAGAACCTCAGTCTCTGGGAGACGGATCTCCCCTTCTTCCACAGCTGCTTGGGGCGTCTTTGAGCCCCTTATCTCCTTTTATTATGTCTTGAGCTCCGGAGCTGAGAATAGATTAAAGGGTAACTTCTATGTGTGAAATGTCTCACTCTTTGTAATAACTTTGCCTTGTATAAATATCTGGTCAAAATCAGACATCTTTGTTCATACCCTTCGCTGTCTTTGGACTGTTTGAACCTTGCGCAATAAACTCTTTCCTGCATTGAAGAGCAATCTAGATCATTTTGCTAGATAGGATGTGTGGTGTTGTAGATTTTTTAGGCGGACACCTGGTTTGGTGAAGCTGAAGAGAGGGGCAACCTTCCTTCTCTTCCACCTCCTCTGGCACTTCTCCAGCTCTCTAGAAGGGCTCAAGGATCATCTGCAAGCTTACCCACTGTTTCAGATCAGCCCAACACAGTTGTTGCTGAACTTTCTAAACATTTTGATAAAATTAGAATTCTGCAGATGGTACCCAGGCCATCTTTATGGGAGAAAGAGATAGATAGAGATAGAGGGAGAGGGAGAGGGAAAGGGAGGGAGGGAGGAAGGAGGGAGGGAGAGAGAAAGAGAGAGGGAGAAGAGAGAGGGGGGAGAGAGGCAGGGAGGAGGGGGAGAAAGAGAGGGAGGGAGGGAGGGAAGAGAGAGAGAGAGGGAGGGAGGGAGGAAGAGGGGGAAACCAGTTTGTCATGATTTGGTTGACTTACATCATGAAAATATTTTAGAAGGAGCGGAATGAGGTTGACTGCCTTCCATGCATGGGTTTCTATCTTGAGGTGTCTGAGGAGGAAACGCAGGGTCCTTATAGCTTCCTTCGCCAGGTTCTTCTGTTCATGACAGGAGCAGTGTAGAACTGGCATCAACAGTGGCTCCAAGATGTTCTTCTGGAGGAAGCAGGGAAAGAAACGAGAAATTAAACACGGTCACTGGAGTTCTCTGAGTCTCACAGCGATCATGACAAACACAAGAGAAGCCACAGAGCATAGAAGAAGAGGGTTGAAAAGGAATTTGCTTAACGCATTGTAAGCCGCCCTGAGTCTCTGGAGAAGGGCGGCATATAAATCAAATTAATTTTTTTAAAAAAACAAGCTTGGAGATCTTCTAGTCCAACTCCCAGCTCAAGCCGGAACCCCTAGATCATTTCAGACAAATGGTTATCCAAACTCTTCTTGAAAAGCTCCAGTGTTGGAGCATCCACAACTTCTGGAGACAAGTTGTTTCACTAATTAATTGTTTTGGGTGTCAGGAAATTTATCCTAAGTTCTAGGTTGCTTCTCTCCTTGATTAGTTTCCATCCGTTGCTTCTTGTTCTGCTTTCAGATGTCCTCCAAGAGGGTCTGGCCTCTACTTGCTCCTTCAGATCTTCCAGGGGTGCAGCCATCTTGGTAGAAGAGACACCACTCTAGCTGTCCTCTTTCTGCTGGTTGCCTTCTTCTTCTCCTTCTTCTATCCTTCCCAGCCTTGTAGACTTCCCAGAGAGCGAGGTCACACCTGCTGCTACCTTGGAAGCCACTCCCTTCCTGCCCCCCATCTCTTACCTCAAACGGGTGTTGGATGAGGTTCCCCAGTCCTCTAACGCTGAAAGTCTGTATCAGCGGATATGGCTGGGTCATCCATTCCTTCAGCACCTGGAGGATGTCTTGGATGACAAAGAATTGGCAAATTTCCGGATGGTACAGCAGCTGAGGAAGAAGAGTGGAGACACGGAGCATTAACCAAGCCAAGGACGGGAACTGCCCTGAGAGCCTCGACTAAAGATGCCACTTTCAGCCATTACGGGGAGAGAAAAAGAAAATAAACACAGTCCTCGGTTAGTGACCGCTGAAAGTCACAACGGCACTGACAAAAGGGATACGTCCATTTTTCAGAATTATGACCATGGTAGCATCATCATGGTCATGTGATCAAAATTTGGGTACTTGCCGGTCCATATTTGAGTTGGAGATGTGGCTCTTTCGTCAACTTAACTGATCCGTTATGGGTGTACATTGTTATAATTTTAAATTGTTTTAATTGGGTTGTTGATTTTAATTTATTGTGATTTGTATTGGATATTGTTTTTGTAAGCCGCCCTGAGTCCCTCGGGAGAATGGCGGCATATAAATATAAATATATATATATATATATGACGGTCGCAGTGTTTCAAGGTTACATCATCCCTTTTGTGACTGTCTGATAGGTAGTGTAAATGATAGTTGCAAGAATACAAAAATTAATGCAAAAAGTATAAGGAATTTGGGGTCATTGAGTCTTCCTTCCTCCCTTTCTCCCATCCTCCCTCCCTCAATCTCCTTCCTTCCTTCCTTCCTCCCTCCCTCCCTCCCTCCCTCCCTCCCACAACTTCTGGAGGGAAGCCATTCCACTGATTAACAGAATACCAGGAGACCTTGGAGGTCTTCTAGCCCAACCCCCTGGTAAAGCAGGAGACCCTCTACCATGTCAGGCAAATGGCTGTCTAGTTTCTTCTTCAAGACCTCCAATGATGGAGAACCCACAACTTCTAGTTTCTAACCATAAAGTTCTGTTGAACCCTGGGCAACTTTCCTTGAGCTCCAGAAGGTTGGGGTGCATCTCAAGATCTCCTCACCTCCGAAAAGAAAACCATCCCAATGGTTTTGTGTCTTAAATCGGGGTGGCGCACGTAGGTCTCGGCCTGTCGGAACATGACCTTCAGCTCATGTTTCGAATAGTTGAACAAGATCCTACAAGAATAAAGATGGAGAGATCAGACAAGATCTGCTGGTTAGGGAGAAGAAAATCACCAAGCTAGAGAAATCATGAGCTGAATGATCGATAAATGAATTACTCAATGAATTACTCCATTTAGAGAATTTCTCACCCTCCCTCTCTCCCTCTCCCCTTCCTCTCTCTCTCACCCTCCCTCTCTCTCTCTCTCACCCTCCCTCTCTCTTTCACCCTCCCTCTCTGTTTCTCCCTCTCCCTCTCCCCTCCCTCTCCTCCCCTCTAATCTTTCCTCTCTCTCACTTTTGCCTTCTGTGTGTCTCTCTCCCTCTTTCTCTCCCTCTCCCTCTCCCCTTCCCTCTCTCTCCCCTTCCCCCTATCTCTGTGCCTCTTCTTCTCCCTCTCCCTCTGCCTCCCCTCCCTCTCTCACCCACTGCCCCTCGTAGCCAAGCTCTTTTGACTTTTAATTTCTTACCGGACCAGGTGGAAAATGCCTTCAAACACACTTTCAGGACTCATCAGCATCGCCCAACATTGAAGCATGTCTAAGTCCTTGAACTCCTCCTGATAGCCGGTGCGCAATATGAGGTGTTTGACGGCTTTGACTGCATTGCTAAATGAAACAAAGGAAGAAGAGTTGGTGCCAATCATTCAGCTGATCCCCCTGCACTTCCGACCGTTATAGTATCCCTATGGTCATGTGATCAGAATTCAGACTCGGCAACTGACCCATATTTATTTATTTATTTTATTTTATTTTATTTTATTTTATTTTATTTTATTTTATTTTATTTTATTTTATTTTATTATTTTATTTTATTTTATTTTATTTTATTTTATTTTATTTTATTTTATTTTATTTTATTTTATTTTATTTTATTTTATTTTATTTTATTTTATTTTATTTTATTTTATTTTATTTTATTTTATTTTATTTTATTTTATTTTATTTTATTTTATTTTATTTTATTTTATTTTATTTTATTTATTTATTAAATTTCTCCGAACGGTCGCAGTCTGTGTTGGCTGGAGGGCAGAGGTCGACCTCAAGGCACTTGGTTTGTGGGGCACAAAGGTCGGTCCTCTCGCCTCTCCTGTTCAACATTTATGTGAAGCCGCTGGGTGAGATCATCCGTGGTTTTGGGGTGCAGTGCCATCTGTACGCTGATGACACTCAGCTGTACATCTCCACCCCAGACCACCCCAATGATGCCCTTGAAGTGATGTCCCGGTGCCTGGAGGCCGTGCGGATCTGGATGGGGAGGAACAGGCTTCGACTCAATCCCTCCAAGACTGAGTGGCTGAGGCTGCCGGCATCCCAATATAGTCAGCTGGTGCCATCGCTGACTATTGGGGGCGAGACATTGGCCCCCACGGAGAGGGCGCGTAACTTGGGTGTCCTCCTGGACGCACGGCTGACGGCCATGGCCAGGGGGGCTTTCTATCAGGTTCGCCTGATACGCCAGTTGCGCCCCTTTCTGAATCGGGACTCCCTATGCACGGTCACTCATGCCCTCGTCACTTCCCGCCTCGACTACTGCAATGCTCTCTACATGGGGCTCCCCTTGAGGAGCACTTGGAGGCTCCAACTGGTGCAGAATGCGGCCGCGCAGGTACTTATGGGGGTGACATGGCGCTCCACGTGACACCTCTCCTGCGCGAGCTGCATTGGCTTCCAGTGGTCTTCCGAGTGCGCTTCAAGTTGTTGGTTCTCATCTTCAAAGCGCTCCATGGCTTAGGAGCCGGTTATTTACGAGACCACCTTCTGCCTCCGATAACCTCCCACCGGCCAACACGCTCCCACAGAGAGGGTCTCCTCAGGGTGCCGTCTGTCAGGCAATGTCGGCTGGCAACCCCCCGTGGAAGAGCCTTCTCTGTGGGGGCACCCGCCCTCTGGAATGAGCTACCCCCAGGGATACGACTAATCCCGGACCTCCGGACCTTCCGCCGGGCCCTGAAGACTTTTTTATTTCAGCAAGCCGGACTGGGTTAAAATTTTAATTGGGTGAATTTTATGGGTAAGGGGTTTTAAAATTGGAGAAGCCAAAGATAATTTAATTTTGTTTTAATGTATTTTAATATTTGTATTGTGTGTTTTTAATTCTGGCTGTTCACCGCCCCGAGTCCTTCGGGAGAGGGGGCGGTATAAAAATTTAATAAATAAATAAATAAATAAAAATAACCCTGTGAGAAAGAAGGAATGATTAGGTGCAAAACTGACGGTAGGGAGATCTGATGCCATGAAGGTTGTTCAAAGCTGAAAAGGCCAAGAAACTCGAAATTTAAAGAGCTGCCGGTGTTTAAAGCAACTGAAGCGAATTCAGCTCTGAAACCAGAAGCTGCATTGAATCACCAAAATCGCCCCCTTCAAAACAATCTTTCTTTCTTTCTTCATCTAAGTGAAAGGATTGTCCATCTCACAAAGGAAGAGATTCTGGATGGTCTGCAAGGAAACTGAAACGCAGGCAACCCTTGACTTGCCATCACAATCTAGGCCAAAATTGAGGTTGCTAAGCGAGACGGTCCTTAAGTGAGTTTTGCCCCATTTTACAACCTTTCTTGCCACCGTTGTTAAGTGAATCCCTAGAGTGGAAACTAGACAGCCATTTATCCGAAATGCTATAGGTTCTCCTGCTTGAACAGCGGGCTGGAATAGAAGACCTCCAAGATCCCTTCCAGCTCATTCTATTCTATTCTATTCTATTCTATTCTATTCTATTCTATTCTATTCTATTCTATTCTATTCTATTCTACTCTACTCTACTCTACTCTACTCTACTCTATTCCAGTTCCAACACTCACTCTTCACAACAGGATGGATCATAGGCTGAAAAAGCTTCCCTTCCTAAAGAAGAAGGACAGCAAGGAGTTCCATCCACAGATCAATAATAATGACCTGCATCAGCGGGACAACCAGGAAGTCCTCTTCTCTGGCTCCCAGCCATCCAGTTCCTCAGCCACTCACCGAACCATGGAGGCCTTGCCTCTGATTGTGACATCTTCCCCAGTTCAATTGGAGGTCAGGAAGGTTCAGCCTCCAGTGCTGGTACTGCCTGATTTGGCCCAGAGAACTACAGTCAAGACGCCTCCAAGGCCTCCTCAAACAGAGAGCAAGCCTGGCCTGAAAGAGCCCCCTCCCTTTCCAGGGAGGCCCAAGAGGGAAAGGCCTCAGGGGAGTAAACCCACTCCAGACGCCGTCCTGCCTTCATATCCAGGTATAGATGCTACAGGGCTGGGCTACCTATGGAACCACCTTGTCCCATCACATCAGCCCATCCCACACTACCAATCAATCTATCTATCAGAACACAGCCAGAAGGGACCTTGAAGGTCTTCTAGTCCAACCTCCTGCTCAAGAAGGAGATGCTACACAATCCCAGACAAATGCCTATCCAGTCTCTTCTTAAAAGCCTCCAGTGATGAAGCACTCACAACTTCTGGTGGCAAGAAGTTCCACTGGTTGATTGTCCTCACTGTTAGGAAGTTTCTCCTTAATTCCAGGCTGCTTCTCTCCATGAGTAGCTTCCATCCGTTGCTTCTCTTCCTGCCTTCTGCTGCTTTGGAAAATAAGTTGACCCCCTCCTCCATATATGGAATTGGAAAAAATTCCAATTCCATATATGGAGTTCAAAGTTCCTCCTCAAGACGGTTGTCTAAGAACATGAAGATCAGGGACTCGAGAGTTATGACACGTTTGACCCTTCCCTCAGGATCAGTCTAGTCTAAGCACATTTTTTTCTCTCTTCACTTTGAGAAGGCTTGTCCCATCAAATTGGCCATCAATCTCTGTCTGTCTCTTCTTCTCAGAACTCTCTGACGAATGTTTCCGAAATTTGTGGGAGAGCAAGAAGCCGCTAAAAGGCAGACCCGTCAAGGAAGTCCTCATGAACCTCATGTTCATGAGGACATGAAAACCTCAGGTTTTCCCCAAGTTGATTTAAGACTACAACGGAGCACCAAATTTCTGCTGCTGAGGGAAACAGTCGTAAAGTGAACTTTGTCCCATTCTTGGTGATGCAGGCCAAGGAAACGTGGAATTAACCAAGCCAGCGTGAGCTCTAATAATCCACTCTATTATTTGAGGGGGAAGAGAAAATGGGAGGCCGATTTGTTGCTGTTGCTTGTTTGTTTTGCATTGTGTTTTGTGGTTGCTGCACAAGCCGCCAAGTGCTATCCTGAACAGCAGCGGGAGGCCGATCGGTGTCAGCGCAAGCCTGGGCTTTGCAGGGGGCCTCGGCTGAATGATTGGCACCAACTCTTCCTCCTTTCTTTGATTTAGCAATGCAGTGCAAGCCATCAAAAATGTAATATTATGTGCCGGCTATCGGGAGGAGTTCAGTCAGTTGGAGAAGGTTAGATGCTGGGACATGATGGTGACTCCTGATGGTTTGTTCGAAGCCATTTTCTTCCTGGTCCTGTAAGAAATTAAAAGACAAAAGAGCTTGGCTACAAGTGGCAGCGGATGGGAGAGGGAGGGGAGGGGAGAGGGAGAGAGAGAGAGAGGAAAGAGAGAGAAAGAGAGGGAGGGTGAGAAATTCTCTAAATGGAGTAATTCATTTTGATAAAATTAGAATTCTGCAGATGGTACCCAGGCCATCTTTATGAGAGAAAGAGAGGGGGGGAGAAGAGAGAGAAATAGAGAGATGGAGGGAGAGAGGGAGGGAGGAGGAGAGAGAGAGAGAGAAGGTGTGTGTGAGAGAGAGGTGAGAGAGAGAGGAGAGGGAGGGGAGAGGGAGAGAAAGAAGGAGGTAGGGAGACACAGAAGGCGAAAGTGAGGGAGAGGAAAGGTTAGGGGGAAGAAAGGGAGGGAAGGGAAGAGTGAAAAAGAGAGAGGGAGGGTGAGAGAGAGTGGGAGGTGAGAGGGAGGTTGAGAAATTCTCTAAATGGAGTAATTCATTGAGTAATTGAATTCACATCATGATTTCTCTAGCTTGTTTTTTTCTCCCTAACCAGCAGATCTCGTCTGAGCTCTCCATGTTTCCTCTTTTGGGAATTTAGTCAGCTTCTCTAAACTGGAGCTGAAGGTGATGTTCAGAGAGGCCAACACCTACCTGCCCCGTCCCGACCTAAGAGAGAAGACCATCGGGAAGGTTTTCTTCTCGGGGGTGAGGAGACCTTGGGGTGCACCCCAATATTCTGGACAGCCATTTGTCTGACGTTGTAGAGCAGGGGTCCTCCAACGGTTTAAAGAGGGGGCCGATTCACAGTCCCTCAGACTGTTGGGGGACCGGACTGGGTGGGCAGGCATGGCTAGGTGGTCATGTGACTGGGTGGGCGTGGCCAATTTAACTGTCCATTTTCTGGCTTCTCTCCTTCTAAGCCCCCATTTAAATTGTTTTTAAAGACTTTTAATTTAAAGGAGTACTTGACAAGCCCAGAGCTGCTTTTCCAGGCTGCACCGGCGAGATCACCCCTCAGCTGGCCCTCAGCTGGCCTTACAGCTGGCTCGCTGGAAGATAAGGCAGTTAGAGGCGGGGCAAGGGGCGGGGCTTAATCACACCACTCCGCGGGCTGTATTCTTTGCCCGTGGGCCGTAGTTTGAGGGTGCCTGTTGTAGAGGGTCTGCTGCTTGAGCAGGGGGTCTCCAAGGTCTTCTGCTATTCTGTTATTCGGTGGAATGGCTTCCCTCCAGAAGTTGTTGATGGGGAGGGAGGGAGGGAGGAAGAAAGGAAGGAAGGAAGGAAGGAAGCAAAGGGAGGGAGGAAGGAAGGAAGGAAGGAAGGAAGGAAGGAAGGAAGGAAGCAAAGGGAGGGAGGAAGGAAGGAAGGAAGGAAGAAGAGGGAGGGCGGAAGGGAGGAAGGAAGACTCAGTGACCCCAAATTCCTTTTACTCTTTGCATTATAGGCAGTTTTGTATTTTTACAACTGTCATTTATGCTACCTTTTGCCATAGTATAGTCCTCGACATATGACCATCATAGAACCTCCAGTGGTCACTAAGTGATCGCAGTAGTCCTTAAGCCAATGCCGTGGTCAAATACTTAGGATAAATCAGATCTTTCAGTGATTTCCTTCTACAGGTTGTTCTTGACTTACGACCACAACTGAGCCCCAAATTTCTGTTGCTAAGCGAAACAGTTCTTCAGCAGGTTTTGCCCCACTGTACGACCTGCAGTTGTTAAGTTAGTCACACGGTTCTTAAATGAATCCGGTTTCCCCATTGACTTGGCCTATCAGACAGTCACAAAAGGGATGATGTAACCTCAAAACACTGCGGCCGTCATAAATATGGACCCGCAAGTACCCAAATTTTGATCACATGACCATGAGGATGCTACAATGGTCATAATTCTGAAAAATGGACGTATCTCTTTTGTCAGTGCCGTTGTGACTTTCAGCGGTCACTAACCGAGGACTGTCTTTATTTTCTTTTTCTCTCCCCATAATGGCTGAAAGTGGCATCTTTAGTCGAGGCTCTCAGGGCAGTTCCCTTCCTTTGCTTGGTTAATGCTCCGTATCTCCACTCTTCTTCCTCAGCTGCTGTATCACCCGGAGGTTGGAGACTTCTTTATGACGCAAGACATTCTCGATGTCCTCCTGGAATGGGTGAGTCAGCCGTATCCTTTCCTTCAAATATTCAGTGTTCAAGATCTGGGGACCTTCTTCAGCACCCCTTCGAGGTAAGAGATGAGGGGCAGGAAGTGAGTGGATCTTGCCAGAGGGTATGCTGATTACATGGCAAGGGAAGAAAATCAAAATAGATAGATAGTCTGGTAGAGGCTCAGCACTTTTTAGACCAATTGAGAGGGTCAGAAGAAGACCAGAGCAGTAAAGAGGAACTGGAAGCAACTACTACAGAAGAGGAACTTACCCAGCAAAGAAGATCTAAAGAAGGGACCCCGGAGGAGAAAGAGAAGGAAGAGAAGGAAAGCAAGGAAGCAAGGAAGAAACAAAGACCACAGAGAGTTACACGAGCTAATAAAAACTAAAACAACACAAGACTACAAGAATGGATGACTGGAAATGTCTATCGATTAATGTAAATGGCTTGAATGATTATAAAAAGAGAAAAATATTCTTCACCAAATTAGTCAAACAAAATGCGGATATAGTATGCCTCCAAGAGGTGCATATAAAAAAAGAAAATGAAAAATATTTGGAGTATAAAACCTTGGAAATCTGTATACCTCCCTAGCAGAGAAAAAAAAGAGAGGGGTGGTACTGTATATTAAGAAGGAAATAAAAGCAGAGCTGAAATATGCAGACTCAAAGGGTCGAATACTAGTGGTTGAAATTAAGAGAGGTAATTCCTCAATATTAGTAACAGCTATCTACACCCCAAATAAAAATCTGAGAGAGTTCTATAATAAAGTACGAGAAATAATAAGTAAAATTAATAATAATAATATATGCATAATCAGAGACTTTAACGGAGTGGTGGACTCGAATAAAGATCATAAAAATCATAAAAAACCCTAAGGCCAAAAGAAAAAAAGGAAAAACTTACCAAAATCTTTTTTTGACCTAGCAGACGAACTGAACCTGGTAGATATTTGGTGAACTTTACATCCATATAAAAGGCAATACACTTTCTACTCAAACCCCAACAAATCATGGTCTAGAATTGACATGATGTGGGTAAGCAGAAATATAGGAATGGACATCATGTCAACCGAGATTGCACCCAATATATGGGCGGACCACAATCCACCGGAGATCAAATGGAAGAGTGGGTATAAGAGAAGGAATGTAAGATGGAGACTAAACACACAATTTTTGCGGGATAAACAAAATATCGTGAAAATAAAGGGGGAGTTAAAAGTTTTCTTTGAAGAAAATGAAAAGGAACCAACTGACCGAGGAGTAATCTGGGACACAATGAAGGCGTTCCTAAGGGGACTGGCAATAGCATATGGAGCACATAGAAATAAAGAAAAGAGAGAGATCCAGAGGACATTGTTGGAAGAATTGGGGAAGGCAGAGAAGGAAGTGCAGCAAAACCCAGACAATGAAATAGCAAAAGAAAACTGGATGACTATACGTCACAGAATGAATATAACTGACCAGGAAAAATTAGCGTATGAAATCAAACGAACTAAACAATATTATTTTGAAAATGCCAATAAACCAGGCAGATAGTTGTCCTATAGACTTAAAAAAGAAAAAGAGAAAGGGATTATTTACCAACTGGAAGATTTAGAAGGTCACATCTTAAATAAGGAAGAAGAGAAATTAGAGACGGTCCATGAATTCTAGGCCACTCTATACAAGGAAGAAGATATCCCCAAGGAAAAAGTAGAACAATACCTATTGAAAGAAGAACTTCCACTGATTGGGGAGGAGGAGAAAGAGATGCTAAATAAAGAAATCACAATGGCAGAGCTAAAGACTGTGATATCTAAACTTAAAAAGAACAAATCACCGGGCCCGGACGGATTCCCAGGGGAATTATATAAAAATCTAGATTTAGAGGATGTTCTCCTTCCAAAACTGTTAGAAATCTATAATGAGGCCTTGATAAAATCCAAAATACCAGAATCATGGAGGGAGGCTTATATTACACTTTTACAAAAAGAAGGAAGGGATGTAAAATTGATAAAGAACCCTCCTCAATACTGACTACAAAATTTATATGAGTATTATAGCGGGAAGGTTAAAGGTAATTCTGAATAAGGTAATACATAGCGACCAAAATGGATTCCTTCCAGGGAGACAGATAAGAAACAACATCAGGACAGTTCTAGACGTGCTAGAATACTATGAGGAACATCTGGATAAAGAAATGGCTCTGGTCTTTCTAGATGCCCAGAAGGCCTTTGATAATCTGAACTGGGAGTTTATAAAACAAAAAATTAACAAAATGGGATTTGGACAAAATTTTGTGAATACAATAACCACAATTTATGAGAAACAAATGGCCAATATCCTAGTGAATGGAGAACTAACAAAAACCTTCCAAATCAGCAAGGGAGTGAGACAGGGATGTCCATTATCACCATTCCTGTTTATTTTGGCTCTAGAAGTACTGCTAAAAAGGATTAGAGAAAATAAGCAAATTAAGGGTCTGAAAATTAGAAAGGAAACATATGAAACCCAAGCATTCGCAGACAATGTGGCACTAATTATGGAGGAACCTGTGGAAACAGGCGCTCAAATTTTGGAAGAACTTGGTAAGTATGGAGAGGTGGCAGGGTTCAAATTAAATAAATCTAAAACTAAAATGCTGACCAAAAACATGACCAAAGACCGGAAGAAAATTTTGGAGGAATCAATGGGGATACAAGTTGTTAAGAAGGTTAAATATTTGGGAGTATGGATTTCAACAAAGTGTTCAGCCCTTAAAGAGGATAATTATGTACCAAAATTTGGTCAAAAATATTAAACAAGATTTAGAGAAGTGGGAGAAGCTCTAGATATCCTTTTTAGGGAGGATTGCAGCAATCAAAATGAGTGTCCTATCCAAATTGTTATATTTATTTCAAACCCTCCAATCAAATTAGATAGGAATTTTTTCTGGGAATTTAATTCTATTATCAGGAAATTCATCTGGGGAGGGAAGAAACCAAGGATAGCTATTAGTGAGTCTACAAGACAAAAAAGACAGGGGTGGTCTCGGACTTCCAATTTGGGAAATCTATCACAAAGCGGCAATCTTAGTTTGGTTAAAAGAATGGGCAACTCTGGGAAACAAAAGAATTTTGACTTTGGAAGGGTACAACCTCCAGAAGGGTTGGCATGCTTATCTTTGGGAAACAGGAAAAAGAACAAGAACTTATTTCCATAAACATAAAATAAGGGACATGTTAATGTCAACATGGGGAGAAATAAGACAAAAACAATATACTAAAGTCCCCAGATGGCTATCTACGATGGAGGCGATAATATACCTCAATGTCCTGGAATTGGGCAAAACAGTAAAATATAAAGAGATATTAGATGGGGCAGGGAATCTCAAAACAATGGAACAATTGAAAGAATAGGGCACCCACATAGAATAGTGGACATATGCACAAATTAAATCACGATATAAAAAAGATAAAGAGCAATATGGCATAGAGATAGGCAGCAATGGGTTTGACAAGATATGGATGGGCACGGATAATAAATTATTGGCCAAATTATATAATTATTTGGTAGAGTACGACTTGATGGAGGAGGTGATTAAGGACCCAATGCTAGCATGGGCTAAAAATATTGGACAAACTATAAATCTGGATGAGTGGGACCAAATTTGGAACAACAATCTCAAAATGACCAGGGCAACAACTTATAAGGAAAACCAATATAAGATGATTTATAGGTGGCACTTAGCACCAGCCAGGATTGCCAAAATTTACCGAAATTTGAGTCCAAACTGCTGGAAGTGTGGTCACCAGCAAGGTACTTTTTATCACTGTTGGTGGACCTATCCACAAGCTAAAGAATTTTGGAGGATGATATGTAAATGGCTGTCGGAAATAATAGGAGACACTATTGAATTAGAACCAAAAATATTTCTCCTGGGAATCTTGAAAACAGAAATTGCAAGAAAGAAGAAGTATCTTATTGTACATATAATAACTGCAGCAAGAATCTTCTTCGCTCAACATTGGAAAGAGAAGAAGTTACCACCCAAAGAGCATGTAATTAGGAAAATAATGGAATGTGCCGAAATGAACAAACTGACGTTAGAAATTAATGATAGAGAGGAAACTGACTATTATAGCGTGTGGGATATGTGGTATGAGTGGTTAGAGAAAAGAAAATCGAAGTGAAACATGAGAGAGCTAAAGGTTAATATGATGATTAACTAAATGGGTATATTGAAATGAGTTGTACTACAGGCAGTAGGAAATAAAATGGAGTAAGGATATAAGTTTATGTAAATAAAATGTAATAATAAGTATTAAGGACGATATAAGTAAGAATTCCTACGGGTAGTACTTTTTAAATTAAGATATGCAATACCATGTAAATTAAGATGCAATACCATGTAAATAATAAGTAAATATTATGTATATGTACATGTATATGTTTATTAACACCATGAAACCGGAAAGGTGGAATTGTATTATAATTTTCTAACAATAAAAACTTATAAAAAAAAAAAAGGAAGTGAGTGAGTGGCTTCCAAGCAGTGCTGAAATCTAAAAATTGTTGCTACAGGCTCTGTTGGAGTGGCTTGGTGGGCGTGGCTTGGTGGGCGTGGCCAACTTCACATTGGCCGAGGGGAGAGATGGGGAACTCATCAAATTTGCAGATGACACCAAGCTGGCAGGAATAGCCAACACTCCAGCAGATAGGCTCAAGATACGGAAGGATCTTGACAGACTTGAACATTGGGCGCTATCTAACAAAATGAAATTCAAGAGTGAAAAAAGCCAGGTTCTACTTTTAGGGAAGAAAAACCAAATGCACAGGTACCGTAGATGTGGTCCCTTGCTCAATAGTGGTGACTGTGAGAGGGATCTTGGAGTCCTAGTGGACAACCATTTAGATAGGAGCCAGCCGTGTGCAGCAGCTGCCAAAAAAGCCAACACAGTTCTGGGCTGTGTAAACAGAGGGAGAGAATCAAGAGCCCGTGAAGTCTTAATACCACTTTACAAGGCCTTGGTAAGTCCACACTTGGAATATTGCATTCAGTTTTGGTCACTACGATGTAAAAAAGATGTGGAGACTCTAGAAAGAATGCAGAGAAGAGCAACCAAGAGGATTAGGGGGCTGGAGGCTAAAACATATGAAGAACGGTTGCAGGAACTGGGCATGTCTAGTTCGATGAAGAGAAGGACTAGGGGAGACAGGATAGCAGTCTTCCAATATCTCAGGGGCTGCCCCAAAGAAGAGGGAGTCAAACTATTCTCCAGAGCACCTGAGGGCGGCAGAAGAAGCAACGGGTGGAAACTAATCAAGGAGAGAAGCAATTTAGAACTAAGGACAAATTTCCTGACAGTTAGAACAATTAATAAGTGGAACAATTTGCCTGCAGAAGTTGCGAATGTCCCAACACTGGAAATTTTTAAGAAGATGTTGTATATCCCTTTGTTTGAAGTGGTGTAAGGTTTCCTGCCAGGGCAGGGGGTTGGACCAGAAGACTTCCAAGGTCCCTTCCAACTCTGTTATTCTATTCTATTCTATTCTATTCTATTCTATTCTATTCTATTCTATTCTATTCTATTCTATTCTATTCTATTCTATTCTATCCTATCCTATCCTATCCTATCCTATCCTATCCTATCCTATCCTATCGTATCCTATAAGTTAGTCACACGGTTGGGAACTGAATCTGGCTTCCCCATCATCTTTGCTGGTCAGAAAGTCAGAAAAGGGGGTCATGTGATCCCGGGACACTGCAACCGTCATAAGTACATGCCAGTTACCAAGCTCTTGAGCTGAATTGTGGCTGTACGTCTAGGTAGCCCAGCCCGAGACGAGGCAGGCCCCCAACCTCCTGACCTTCCCGAAGAACATGAAGACTCAACTCTGCCAGCTGTCTGGGGGCCCAAGGGGGCCCTGAAAGCCATGGGAGGTGGGGTTGGGGGCCGAAGGAGCTTCCTCTCCTTTCAACTCTGCAATTGTCTCTTTTTTCCTTTATTTTAAAAAACTGTTTGGCTTTTTTCAAAAAAACGTTGTTTTCAACTGCAGCTTTTGTATCGTTGGAGAGTTTTACCAAAATTACTACAACACTTCAGCGATGATGGGCAGTGCAGAAACTGGACCCAAAAAAAAAATCATATATACAAGTAGTCCTCGATTTACGACCACAACTGAGCCCAACATTTTTGTTGCCAGTTGTTAAGTGAATCACTGCAGTTCCTAAATTAGTAACATGGTTCTTAAGTGAATCGGTTTCCCCCTTGGCTTTGCTTGTCAGAAGGCCGCAAAAGGGGATCACGTGACTCCTGGGACACGGTGACTGTCATAAATGTGAGTCACTTGCCAAAGGTCCAAATTTTGATCATATGACCGTGGAGATGCCAGAATGGTCATAAGTGTGAAAAATATTTGTTCAGTGCTGTTGTAATTTGAACCATCACTAAAAGAACTGTTATAAGCCAAGGACTCCATAAGAATAGAATAGAAGGGAAGGGAAGGGAAGGGAAGGGAAGGGAAGGGAAGGGAAGGGAAGGGAAGGGAACGGAACAGAACAGAACAGAACAGAACAGAATAGAATAAGAGAATTGGAAGGAACCTTGGAGGTCTCCTAATCCAACCTGCTGCCTGTGCAGGAAACCCTACACCAGTATATCATATCTCCTATATCTCATATCTCATAATAAGAAAAATTAAAAAACCAAGCTCAGTAGCAGACTTAGCCAATCAAAGAACAAAGTTGATCAGCCTTAATCTTGGTTAGGTTCTTTTGAGATCTAGCATGTTGAGGGACACCATCACAGTGGGTCATTGCATAGTGACCCCTAGCTTTGCTCCCCATAATGTCGCTAATGTTATCAAGGAGGTTATCCAGGGGACCCTCCATATCCCATCCCTATTATCTTGGGGAGTAAGAGGCCCCTTGGGTCATGACACCAGCTGTCCCCCATGAGAACATAATGTGGTGATGTCACAGCCCCTGGGGCAGAGATATAAAGGCAGAAGGGATGAGAGGGGAGCTGTGGAGAGTTGAGGAGAGTAGAGGATAGTTGAGTTCAGTTGAGTTGTGTTGAGCAGAGTAGAACAGAGCAGAGCGGAGGGGAGTGTTCTACTTTGTCAAATACCTCGCTGAAGCCTTTCAACTTTTATTTCTAGTCTGTCTTTCACAGTTACGTTGTTGGTAGGTTGGGCTATAGTTTCTTTTTGAGTGAAGACCGATGCAAAGAACGAGTTAAGCAGCTCTGCTTTTTCTCTGCTGCCTGTAGCTTCCTTGCCGTCTTCTCTCTTTAGGGGACTTTTAGTTTGGTTGCAGTGCCAAACCAGACAGTTGTAGAGGTACAAAGGAGAGACTCCCAAATTCCTCTGTAGATCAGCAGCTCCTTGGGCAGTCTGAGCTTATTGACCCAGGAAGGACATGTGATAAATAGATAGATAGGAGATAGATACATAAATAGATAGATAGATAGATAGATAGATAGATAGATAGATAGATAGATAGATAGACAGACAGACAGACAGACAGACAGACAGACAGACAGGAGCACCAAGGACCCCTTCTTTCAACCTGGAGTTACAAACTTTCTCCTTTCTTGATAGGATCTCCTTCCAGTTCCAATACTCACTCTTCACAACAGGATGGATCATAGGCTGAAAAAGCTTCCCTTCCTGAAGAAGAAGGACAGCAAGGAGTCCCATCCACAGATCAACAATAATGACCTGCATCAGCGGGACAACCAGGAAGTCCTCTTCTCTGGCTCCCAGCCATCCAGTTCCTCAGCCACTCACCGAACCATGGAGGCCTTGCCTCTGATTGTGACGTCTTCCCCAGTTCAATTGGAGGTCAGGAAGAAGGTTCAGCCTTCAGCGCTGGTGCTGCCTGATTTGGCCCAGAGAACTACTGTCAGGACGCCTCCAAGCCCTCCTCAAACAGAGAGCAAGCCTGGCCTGAAAGAGCCCCCTCCCTTTCCAAGGAGGCCCAAGAGGGAAAGGCCTCAGGGGAGTAAACCCACTCCAGACGCTGTCCTGCCTTCATATCCAGGTATAGATGCTACAGGGCTGTGCTACCTATGGAACCACCTTGTCCCATCACATCAGCCCATCCCACACTACCAATCTATCTATCTATCAGAACACAGCCAGAAGGGTCCTTGAAGGTCTTCTAGTCCAACCTCCTGCTCAAGCAGGAGATGCTATACAATCCCAGACAAATGCCTTGTTCTGTTCCCCAGGCATCTGGCTCCACTGGGAACAGGCAGATAAACTCTAGCAAACAGGTTTTCATGCAGATTATATTTATTTGGGAATCCTTGAACACATAAGACTTACAATCATAGTGAGTCCAGCTGAGGTGCATCCATATTTCATAATCTGTCCCATTTCCTAGTGTAAAAGGATGGTAGTTCTGACTCCCTGTTCAGAAAGCATGTTCTCTTTTCTGAGGCAATTCAACATATGGCCAGGTCTTTGTTCTAAAATCCCGGCAGAGAGCCTCAGTGGCTAATCAGACACACAGATAAGGTCACATGTCATGGACTACATTTCCTATAATGCAATCTCTCACTACATCTCCCACAATGCAATCTCTTAAGGAGACAGCTCTTAATTCTTAAGGTAACTAACTCACCACAACTCACTATCTGTAACAGCACACTCCCCGCCTGGAATTATAAATTCCACTACTAACTAACTACTTAATTGAGATAAACATAGGCATAGCAGAAAATAATGCAATGTAACTATCTACGTAACTAATTAACTAAGTACCTGACTGAGATAACCAAAGGCATAGCAGAAACGATGCAATGTGGCTATCTAAGTGACTAAAGTAAACAAGGTAATAGCATCAAACAATGCAAACAGTGAAGTGGACACGATTCATGCAAAGCTTGAGGTTCAATCTTGAAGGTCTTCTTCCATGTCGGTGACTGGTCTAGAACTACTTGGTAGAAGTCAGGGGGGGTCTCGTAGCCGGTCGATACAAACAGGTCCTATGATGGCCCATCCAAGGTCTGTCTTGAGGGCACACGGAGAGCCTGCTGGGCCTCTGACCGCTTCCTGAGGAGGGAAGGCTTCGGGGGCGTCCGCACCCAACAAGAGCAGGATTTCGGCTTCAGGGTCTAGGGAGGGGAAGAGATTGGCTATGTGTCTCAGGTGAGGTATATTGCTTACTACCTCTGGTGTTGCGATTTGACTGCGGTTGTCTGGTAAAGCGTCACATTCTAGCAGTGGTGGCAATGTGAATTTAGCACTCCCATCTATTGATTCTATGCAGAATCCGGTAGCTCTCCTCCCCGCCGTGCGCTGTACCCCCATACATGTCGACATTGTGAAGCGCGTTTCTTTGGATTGAATGTTAAAGCGGTCGAAGAAAGCTGATTTGGCCAACAATTGGTTGCTCTGCGCGTCCACTACCACATACATTTTCACTGCTTCTTCTGGGTGTCCAGCTGCATAGACTTTAGCTAGGCAGATCGGGTGGCATGAACGAGGTGACGGTGAGTCTCCGCATACTGAAGTGCAGTTGACACTTATCGCTTCTGGGTGTGTTTCATTGTCATTCTGAGACTCATTAGTCGTAGGTGAGGTAGAGGTCGACCGTGAAGTGGGAGTCGGCTGTGGTGTCGACTCATGCTCTAGATGCAAGGCGGTTGGATGCTGGTCACTTTTGCATAGATAACATAGCACCTTAACTGTGCACGTTTTGGCCACGTGGTCCGTAGACTCACAGCATTTGAAGCAGACTTTGTACTCCCTGATCAATGCCTTCCTTTCGCCCAGGGACTTCTTTCGGAATTATCTGCACTTATTCAGGGAATGCGAGGTCTTGTGCAGTGGACAAACGGGTTCTTCCTTCGCTTTCTGAGGTCGATGTAGAGCACTCTTAGACGGCTTTACATCGGAGTTCCTCATTGACAGGGGAACGACCTCTGTGCTATGCACTGACACAGAGGCTGTTCCTCTTGCGTCCTGCACTGGGCTCTTGATCGGACCAAGGCTTTGATTGGTTTTTCTGCTGCCATAGGTTCTTCGTATTGTAAAACCTTTATTTCGTGGATCATTGTACTTCTTCGACATGTGGGCAACAAATTCTTGAAGGGCGGCGAAGGGTGGTTCTCTGCCAAGGTTCTTTGCCCTGTAATTATCAGCTAGGTCGATCCATGCATCAATCAGTTTTATTGGTAGTTTTTCAACGATAGACCTTTGTGTCTTATACAGGTCGAGACAGCTAAGTCCCGGCAAGGTGGGATCCATTTGTGCTGACCGTAGCTGTGTAAGGAGATCGGAGAAGTTCCATAGTTCTTCAGGGTTACTGAGATCCATGGCAGGGAAGTTGTCGACCCGCTCTAGGAATGAGGATTCTGTCATTGTAGCTGCCCCATACCGCTCATCAAGTATTTCCCATGATAGCTTGAGGGCTTCGACTGGCTCGTACATTTTTGCTGCGTAGACCCCCTTTACTGCTTGTGTTGATTGTGGGCCTAGCCATGTGAACATATGACTGAGTTCCTCGGCTGGCTCCAATCGTTCGCCTTCAATGGCATTTACAAAAAGAAGCTTCCATAGCATGTAATCTATGCCTGATTTGTCGGAGAACTTGTGTACTCCCCTATGTGCCAGGTCCATCCTTCTCCAGGATGTTACATTATCCTTTTGGACTTCAGGAGAGTTATACGATGGGGGTGGTGGCAAGGTTCGCCCTACTGCGTTGGCTAGGGCAGGATTAAGTGCCAACGCTGGCTGGTAGTTCCCTACAGAGTGTTTACGGACAATTTCATCTTTCCATGCCACAGGTGATGATAGGTCCTTTTCCTGGCAGGCAAGTGGAGTACCTCCATTGGGCTGGACGTCGGCACTCGGAACACCTGGCAGGTTTGGCTGGAACTCCTTAGCCTCCACTCTGAGGTGGTGTCTCATGGTTGTTTGCGTGCTTGGCTCCAGAGACGCCTTCATTGCTGCTGGAGGAGTACTCTGGTTGCCCTGAATGTCTTCATTTGCCGGAGTAGGTCGTGCACTTTCAAAGGAGGAGTCTCGTGGTCTAGATCTTATGATATCTGCTGTCTGAGTAGTTCGTAGAGCCGGTGGGTGAGGTTCTCCTCTTTGTCCCTGCTGTGGGGAGTTCTGGTCCTCAACATAGGCTTTGACACGCTCATCTGAGTCCTCCTCCTCTAACTGTCCAGGATTGAAGTTGAGTGAAGCGTGTTCAGCCGCCGCCTCTAAAGCTTCAGCCAGTGTTACTTTTTCCAGTGTCTCTTTTTCATACTTCAAATAGTCTAGTCTGGCCTGAACTTTGGCCATTTCTTCCTGTTGTCTGGCCTGAACTTTGGCCAATTCTTCCTTCAGCAGTTGTTCTTCCTTTGACACGCTCAAGGTTGCTTTGGCCACTGCAGCTTCGGCTTGTGCCTCTGCGGCCCAGGCAGCGAAACTCCTCGCTGTGGAGGCTCTGGATGACTGGCTGTGACGGGAAGATGCTTTGGAAGGATGGAAGGAACCTGAGGCAGAAGATTGTTGTGAGACACTGCTACCGTGCCGAGCCCGGGATGACTTGTAAGAGGGGACCGCTTGTGACCAATGAGATGATGTGTGTGAGCGATGGATTGCTTTGGATTGGGCCTTCTCACTCGCAGCTTTCTTGGAAGAATGAGCGATAGATGCATGTGAGCGTTGGGGTGAGGAGGCTTTCTCCCTTGATGTGCCTTTCGCCTGGAGTGCCATGTGGAAAGAGTTCTTACAACTCTGAAATATTTTCCCACGTTCCGCACTCAACATCTCTAAGCGTTGCATGTCCCCCACGAGTTCTGGATCTTCTAACTGCTGCTGGATTTTGACAAGATGGCTTTCAGAATTCTTCCATTGCTTATAAAGTTCATCCATTTCATTCACCAATGTGCGGGTGCAGCCGTGTGAAAGCTCATCCACGGGCCTGTTGCAGATCTGTTGCAACTTCTCCCAATACCTTTTGTTGCGACGATAATGCTTGTCCCAATCTTCCTTCAGGCTTGACTGCATAACACCAGTGAGCTTCCTGTGCTGCCTGAGGTCATAGGTTCTCTGTTGAGCTTCAGCCTCTTTGGAATTTTGGACATTCACTTCTGGAATTGTGTTGAGGTTGGGTGATGGAAGGGTCATCATTCCTGATGAATCATATGCTTCTGCCATGATTGGATAAGACTCCACGGCATCTGATGCTTCAAGTGTGTCAAGATTAGCTGGGAGGTTCAACTCTGTTGACTCATTAGAGGTCTCAGCCATGACTGGGAAACTCGGGGAACTTTCTGCAAACTTTAGGAGGCGTCGTTGCAGTTTGCCTGTTGACCACTGGGGTGCGCTGCAAACTCTAGGGGATGTCGATGCAGTTCGCTTGTTGACTGCTGAGGTGCGCTGCAAACTCTAGGAGAAGTCGTTGCAGTTTGCCTGATGACCGCTGGGGTGCGTTGCAAACTTTAGGAGACGTTGTTGCAGTTTGCCTGTTGACCACTGGGGTGCGTTGCAAACTTTAGGAGACGTTGCTGCAGTTCGCCTGTTGACTGCTGGGGTGTGTGCAAACTTTAGGAGACGTCATTGCAGTTCACCTGTTGACCACTGGGGTGCGCTGCAAATTCTAGGGGATGTCGATGCAGTTCGCCTTTGGCCACTAGGGTGCTGTTACCTAACTAATGCTTGGGTTAAACTGGTTTCAGAGCTGCAAAGCAACTGTCCTATTTGGAGACCCTAAGAGGCTTTCCTCGACTTGGGTTCCTTTGGGCTTTAGTTGTTTGCCCTGTAAAGGGGATTTAGCTTTCCAGTATTTTATTCAAGCAAGATTCAAAGCAACAGCATGCCCTGTGGCTGGATTATTTCTTTTTTCACATGCAAATTGAGTGGTCAGGCTGGGAAGCAACTTGTATCATGCAAATTCAATCTCCAAAGAGCTTAGGTGGTTCGGATTACTTTGTGTTAAAATAAGGCTTTTCGTTTTACTGACGAAGTAAACTTCTAAAACAACATACACACAAACTTTGCAAATGTGATTGAAACATGCAGTCCTGGGCCCCTTTATGGCAGGGCAATCTTCTTAGCTAGCCCAAGAATTGTCTTTCTCGTTCTGTCCTTTTACTGCCAAAGGTGATTCAAACATGCAGCCCCTGGGCCTCTTTATGGCAGGGCAATCTTCTTAGCTAGCACAAGAATTGTCTTTCTCTTTCTGTCTTTTACCGCTGAGCAGAATACTTCACTCAGGCAAAGAGAAGGGAAGCAATTTTTGTCACTTTCGTGGCTAAGCAAAGGTCTAAATTAGATGCAAACAAAGTCCTTTTATAAGTTGTGCGCAGAGAAAAGATGCATTTTCACTCAAACAGAATGTCCATCAATACTCCGAAAGAAAGGGAGGGGGTCAGGCATCTACATCCTTTTACTGTTCTGTTCCCCAGGCATCTGGCTCCACTGGGAACAGGCAGATAAACTCTAGCAAACAGGTTTTCATGCAGATTATATTTATTTGGGAATCCTTGAACACATAAGACTTACAATCATAGTGAGTCCAGCTGAGGTGCATCCATATTTCATAATCTGTCCCATTTCCTAGTGTAAAAGGATGGTAGTTCTGACTCCCTGTTCAGAAAGCATGTTCTCTCTTCTGAGGTAATTCAACATATGGCCAGGTCTTTGTTCTAAAATCCCGGCAGAGAGCCTCAGTGGCCAATCAGACACACAGATAAGGTCACATGTCATGGACTACATTTCCTATAATGCAATCTCTCACTACATCTCCCACAATGCAATCTCTTAAGGAGACAGCTCTTAATTCTTAAGGTAACTAACTCACCACAACTCACTATCTGTAACAGCACATGCCTATCCAGTCTCTTCTTAAAAGCCTCCAGTGATGAAGCACTCACAACTTCTGGTGGCAAGAAGTTCCACTGGTTGATTGTCCTCACTGTTAGGAAGTTTCTCCTTAATTCCAGGCTGCTTCTCTCCATGAGTAGCTTTCATCCGTTACTTCTCTTCCTGCCTTCTGCTGCTTTGGAAAATACTTTGACCCCCTCCTCCATATATGGAATTGGAAAAAATTCCAATTCCATATATGGAGTTCAAAGTTCCTCCTCAAGACGGTTGTCTAAGAACATGAAGATCAGGGACTCGAGAGTTATGACACGTTTGACCCTTCCCTCAGGATCAGTCTAGTCTAAGCACATTTTTTTCTCTCTTCGCTTTGAGAAGACTTGTCCCATCAAATTGCCCATCAATCTCTGTCTGTCTCTTCTTCTCAGAACTCTCTGACGAATGTTTCCGAAATTTGTGGGAGAGCAAGAAGCCGCTAAAAGGCAGACCCGTCAAGGAAGTCCTCATGAACCTCATGTTCATGAGGACATGAAAACCTCAGGTTTTCCCCAAGTTGTTTTAAGACTACAACGGAGCACCAAATTTCTGCTGCTGAGGGAAACAGTCGTAAAGTGAACTTTGTCCCATTCTTGGTGATGCAGGCCAAGGAAACGTGGAATTAACCAAGCCAGCGTGAGCTCTAATAATCCACTCTATTATTTGAGGGGGAAGAGAAAATGGGAGGCCGATTTGTTGCTGTTGCTTGTTTGTTTTGCATTGTGTTTTGTGGTTGCTGCACAAGCCGCCAAGTGCTATCCTGAACAGCAGCGGGAGGCCGATCGGTGTCAGCGCAAGCCTGGGCTTTGCAGGGGGCCTCGGCTGAATGATTGGCACCAACTCTTCCTCCTTTCTTTGATTTAGCAATGCAGTGCAAGCCATCAAAAATGTAATATTATGTGCCGGCTATAAGGAGGAGTTCAGTCAGTTGGAGAAGGTTAGATGCTGGGACATGATGGTGACTCCTGATGGTTTGTTCGAAGCCATTTTCTTCCTGGTCCTGTAAGAAATTAAAAGACAAAAGAGCTTGGCTACAAGTGGCAGCGGATGGGAGAGGGAGGGGAGGGGAGAGGGAGAGAGAGAGAGAGGAAAGAGAGAGAAAGAGAGGGAGGGTGAGAAATTCTCTAAATGGAGTAATTCATTTTGATAAAATTAGAATTCTGCAGATGGTACCCAGGCCATCTTTATGAGAGAAAGAGAGGGGGGGAGAAGAGAGAGAAATAGAGAGATGGAGGGAGAGAGGGAGGGAGGAGGAGAGAGAGAGAGAGAAGGTGTGTGTGAGAGAGAGGTGAGAGAGAGAGGAGAGGGAGGGGAGAGGGAGAGAAAGAAGGAGGTAGGGAGACACAGAAGGCGAAAGTGAGGGAGAGGAAAGGTTAGGGGGAAGAAAGGGAGGGAAGGGAAGAGTGAAAAAGAGAGAGGGAGGGTGAGAGAGAGTGGGAGGTGAGAGGGAGGTTGAGAAATTCTCTAAATGGAGTAATTCATTGAGTAATTGAATTCACATCATGATTTCTCTAGCTTGTTTTTTTCTCCCTAACCAGCAGATCTCGTCTGAGCTCTCCATGTTTCCTCTTTTGGGAATTTAGTCAGCTTCTCTAAACTGGAGCTGAAGGTGATGTTCAGAGAGGCCAACACCTACCTGCCCCGTCCCGATCTAAGAGAGAAGACCATCGGGAAGGTTTTCTTCTCAGAGGTGAGGAGACCTTGGGATGCACCCCAATATTCTGGACAGCCATTTGTCTGACGTTGTAGAGCAGGGGTCCTCCAACGGTTTAAAGAGGGGGCCGATTCACAGTCCCTCAGACTGTTGGGGGACCGGACTGGGTGGGCGGGCATGGCTAGGTGGTCATGTGACTGGGTGGGTGTGGCCAATTTAACTGTCCATTTTCTGGCTTCTCTCCTTCTAAGTCCCCATTTAAATTGTTTTTAAAGACTTTTAATTTAAAGGAGTACTTGACAAGCCCAGAGCTGCTTTTCCAGGCTGCACCGGCGAGATCACCCCTCAGCTGGCCCTCAGCTGGCCTTACAGCTGGCTCGCTGGAAGATAAGGCAGTTAGAGGCGGGGCAAGGGGCGGGGCTTAATCACACCACTCCGCGGGCTGTATTCTTTGCCCGTGGGCCGTAGTTTGAGGGTGCCTGTTGTAGAGGGTCTGCTGCTTGAGCAGGGGGTCTCCAAGGTCTTCTGCTATTCTGTTATTCGGTGGAATGGCTTCCCTCCAGAAGTTGTTGATGGGGAGGGAGGGAGGGAGGGAGGAAGAAAGGAAGGAAGGAAGGAAGGAAGGAAGGAAGGAAGGAAGGAAGGAAGGAAGGAAGGAAGGAAGGAAGCAAAGGGAGGGAGGAAGGAAGGAAGGAAGGAAGGAAGAAAGGAAGGAAGGAAGCAAAGGGAGGAAGGAAGGAAGGAAGGAAGGAAGGAAGAAGAGGGAGGGCGGAAGGGAGGAAGGAAGACTCAGTGACCCCAAATTCCTTTTACTCTTTGCATTATAGGCAGTTTTGTATTTTTACAACTGTCATTTATGCTATCTTTTCCAATAGTATAGTCCTTGACATATGACCGTCATAGAACCTCCAGTGGTCACTAAGTGATCGCAGCAGTCCTTAAGCCAATGCCGTGATCGAATACTTAGGATAAACAAGATCTTTCAGTGATTTCTTTCTACAGATTGTCCTCGTCTTATGACCACAACTGAGCCCCAAATTTCTGTTGCTAAGCAAAACAGTTCTTAAGCAAGTTTTGCCCTACTGTACCACCTGCAGTTGTTAAGTTAGTCATGTGGTTGTTAAGTGAATCCGGTTTCCCCATTGACTTGGCCTATCAGACAGTCACAAAAGGGATGACGTAACCTCAAAACACTGCGGCCGTCATAAATATGGACCCGCAAGTACCCAAATTTTGATCACATGACCATGAGGATGCTACAATGGTCATAATTCTGAAAAATGGACGTATCTCTTTTGTCAGTGCCGTTGTGACTTTCAGCGGTCACTAACCGAGGACTGTCTTTATTTTCTTTTTCTCTCCCCATAATGGCTGAAAGTGGCATCTTTAGTCGAGGCTCTCAGGGCAGTTCCCGTCCTTGGCTTGGTTAATGCTCCGTATCTCCACTCTTCTTCCTCAGCTGCTGTATCACCCGGAAGTTGGAGACTTCTTTATGATGCAAGACATTCTCGATGTCCTCCTGGAATGGGTGAGTCAGCCGTATCCTTTCCTTCAAATATTCAGTGTTCAAGGTCTGGGGTACCTTCTTCAGCACCCCTTCGAGGTAAGAGATGAGGGGCAGGAAGTGAGTGGCTTCCAAGCAGTGCTGAAATCTAAAAATTGTTGCTACAGGCTCTGTTGGAGTGGCTTGGTGGGCGTGGCCAACTTCACATTGGCCGAGGGGAGAGATGGGGAACTCATCAAATTTGCAGATGACACCAAGCTGGCAGGAATAGCCAACACTCCAGCAGATAGGCTCAAGATACGGAAGGATCTTGACAGACTTGAACATTGGGCGCTAACTAACAAAATGAAATTCAAGAGTGAAAAAAGCAAGGTTCTACTTTTATGTTACGAGTAAATGCCTAACTGTGTATACACCATTGCATAGACTGACCCACTGATCCCTCCTCCCTCACTTAGCCCTTCCCATAACCCCTCCTTACCTTGACTCCACCTCCTCCATATATAAGGCTGTGCGCAGAAGTCCAGTTCCAGTTCAAAATGAGTATCTGAATAGAAAGAAATGGAGTAAATAAATACATTGAACTCAAAGCCTATCGTGTCTGTGATTATTGGGCAAGATCCTTGGAAAACTTACTTAACAAAATGGTAGCAGAGGATGGTTATGCCCAATAAACAGAACCAAAATCGGAAATGGAAGGAAGGATGAACACAAGGTCCACCACCAGGCTGATGGCAGAGCTGGGGGAACCTGAAGGTGCCACCGCCAGAATCCCAACTGCCTTGGAGATGGAGGAACTGGACCAAACAAACAGAAGCGTGAGGCCAAAAGAAAGTGCAGCCAGGCATGCCAGAGACAGATCACCCGAGAGAGATGAACTAAAGGACATCATGCAGAAAATGATAGACGCCTCCATAAGCAAGGATGAACTCAACGCGAAGCTCCGGGACCTTCTAGATGACCAGGGAGCAGCGATGAGCCCCCAGGAGCAAGACCATGAGGCTGCCAGACCGGTAAGACAGAGATACCCCCTGGCAGAGGCCCAAGACCCAAGCGGTTCCAGTTTCGCGCCATGCTCCCGGCGGCCATCTTGGGATGGCCACCAACCAATAGGGAGCCAGGATTCAAATCCAATGGCGCCAAATGAAAGAAACCCCAGAACAAATGGGGGAACAGCCAAAGGCACCCCAGAAGGGACACACCAAGGCATCTGGAGCTCGCCTCCCGAGCTCGAAGCCAGAAAGACACCCGAGGCCCCAGCAGCCACGATAGGCCCTGCACGCAACCCCTTCACGCCAGCCACGCACCCCAGAGACACCGCCGCGAACCGAGGGGGCTACGGGGGGGCCATCGATGATAGCACACACCCCCAGATACTCCACACGATGACCAGCCCCCACGAAGACAACCGCAAGGCACCAACTACGTTTGAATCATGCAGATGGCAGGACTCGAACCCAGCACCCGCAGCACCAAGCATAAGAGGCCCGAGGGGAAGAGGCCACACCTGCTACTCAACCCCCATGCGGCCTCCGCCCTGCCTACTCACGTGCCCAGGGACCAGCAATCAAGGATCGGGGCCCACCACAGCCGCCACGCCTCAGAACCCCAGAAGTCCTCGACTTACGACCGCCTCGCCTCCTCGACTCTCTCCAGCCCCCTGCATGGATCCGGACGCCCAGCAATGGATGCCTGCCTCCAGAGATGAAGCCAGACACCCCAGGAGTGAGATGGGACCCCCAACTGGAGGCCTAGGCCGAGGCCTAAGAGCAGCAACAGCCAGCCACTCCCCCATCGGCTACAGTAGCGAAATGGGCCTCGCACATGCTCAGTTGGCTCCAGCAAGAAGAGAAGGAGGGAACATAAATCCAGGTCTGTACAGAGCTGCAAACTGCATACCCAAGCCATATTGTGAGTTCCCTCACCTGAGACACCATGGGCAGCAACAGACTGTGAGTATTTCATCACACAACTCAGGGAATTTACCAGCTAACTTTCCCACTCTTAAATTAGATGGATCGAACCTTATGCAGTGGAATCACCAACTCCAGGTTTTATTTTTAAAAGAGGATCTATTGTTTTTAGTTGATGACCCCCCCACAAAACCTTGGACTTTAGAAACAGATTGCTTGATCACAGGGCTTACTATTTAATTATAGCAAGTATCCCACCAGGTGTATACCCCAGCCTAAGCCATTATCTGACTGTGTCTGAGATACAGCAGATAATATTTAATCTGTTCTATAGTAAAAGCGCTGCCACCACAGCAAGGATATCCAGGGAATTCCACTCTGCCAGGCATAAAGCAGGGACTCCCATGGGTGAACATATACTGAACCTGAATGCCACAAGAACTGAACTGATACAAAGGGGGGAGGATATATCCGAAGAGAGCATGAAGAGCATTGTCATCAACTCCCTGGACTCCAGCTGGGACAATTTTATAATGCAGCTGGATAGCATAGGCTTAGGCCACCTCACACTCGAGTCACTGACAAATAGGATAATAGCAGAAGATAGCTTAAGGAGGGACCGCTCCATCAGCCGCAGGGACAGCAGGCCAACTAAAAAAGTTGAGTTCCAAACCAGGAATCTAGACTACCCAGAATGCTTCACTTGTGGCTCAAAGAACCACTACAAATGGGATTGCCCAAGAAACTCAAGGGGAAGGGACCACACCTACCAAAGGGAAAGGGAAGGCAGGAAGCCGGGGCTCCCCAATAGATCCCCACCAGACAACAGATACAGGCGCAGACACTCCCCCGACCCAAGGAACAGAAGGGGAAGTAGGGACAGCTCTAGGGAGAGCCGACCAGGGTCCATGTAGGGATTGGGGAGAACACACACACACACTCACAAACCAGAGAAGGAGAAGCATGGCTCATCGACTCAGGAGCCACCAACCACACAACTCATGACATAAAGATACTGACCTCATTCACAGAGGAAAACTACCACATTAAGGTGGCCAATCAAAACAAGGTCCTAGTGACAGGGAGAGGAAACACGTTCATAAGCGGAATAGGCAAAGTAGAGGGGGTATTACTCATACCCGAAATACCCCACAACATTTTAGCACCGCTTAAACTGAGCAAGGACATGGGCATAGAGACCACCTTCAAAGAGGGAGAAGCCTACCTGACCAGAGACAGGGAAAGCATCGGCAAAATAGTCATTAATAGAGGGCTAACATACCTCCACCCTAAAAAGAATAACCAGACCCAAGTTATCGCCCAACTAGAAAACACTGAGAATAAAGTCAACACACATGTTGAGGCAGAGGGGGACAGGGAAGACGACCCCACCGGAGGCAACACGACACACAGAGGGAAATTGTTAATAGGCAAACCCATTCACGATGACTGCGCCCATTTGCTACATAGAAAATTGGGCCATGCCAGCTTCCCAGTCATCCAAAAAATGACAGAATGTACCAGTGATTTGAAAATAAAAAACTGCAAAAACTACTTAGAGTGTTCTATATGTAAATCATCTAACTTAAAAACCAAACCCAGACCTAGAAAAGCCACCCGTACTACCAATTCTATCTTCCACCTGGTACATATGGACATTGTGGGCCCAATTAAGCCCTCTATAAAATACAAAAGGACAATAGTAGACCACTACAGCCGCTATGGCTTTGTGTATACCATTAATCATAAAGACGAGGTATTCCAAAAATTTAAAGAGTTTTATAAGAGAGTGGAAACGCAACACAACACAAAGATAAGGCAAATAATGACAGATAGGGGGTCTGAGTTCTTATCGAGGGAATTCTCGAACTGGTCAAAGATGCACGGGATAATACACTACAAGACTTCTCCCTTTTCCGCGTTCCAAAATGGAGTCGCAGAGAAGAGGAATGGAGTCCTACAAACAATGATGAGATGCGCCCTAGAGGATGCGGGGTTAGGACAGCCATTCTGGGCGGAAGCTCTCAACTACTCAAATTATACGCTGAACAGACTCTGGTCTAGCGTAATAGGGAAAACACCTTATGAGGTGATGTACGACCGAAAACCAAAGATTGCGCACCTGCACATATTTGGAGTCACGGCGGATGTGCACATCCCCGGGCAACTGAGGCGAAAAGGAGACAAGGTCTCCAGGAGATTAAGGTTCATGGGGTATGAACCAGGCACAAAAGGCTATAGATTCATTGACAGGGACAACAGGTTCATCGTATCCAGAACAGCGGTGTTCCACGAGAACGCCAACTGGTCTAAGATACACCTCAACGAGACACTCATCAGACAGGAAGACACAAACGAATCAAGGGACAAAAGCAAACCCATCACATTAGAAGCAA
This sequence comes from Arizona elegans, assembly GCA_022577455.1. NCBI lineage: Eukaryota > Metazoa > Chordata > Lepidosauria > Squamata > Colubridae > Arizona > Arizona elegans. The sequence continues at coordinate 6,087,066 of JAKOOJ010000027.1, forward strand.
ATACACAAGACAGACAAAGACCAAGACACCATGAGGTAGCCATCAAGGGGTGGAAGGAAGACCACCCCATCATCAAGGTAGACATGGTCACAGAGAAGGAGGCCAAATACATGCACGACACCGACACAAGACCCATGAGACCTATCAGACCCAACAGAAACAAAATGCCCAAGAGATTTGAAGATTATGTCATGTCCATTCACCCAAATAGAACAACACCCAACTCATACGAAGAAATCATTAGTCTGCCACAGGTAGAGAGAGATAAGTGGGAGCAAGCTATGGAAAGGGAGATGGCTAGCCTGCGCGAACTGAATGTATACACCCCCTCTAAGGTCCCAGCCGATAAGACACTCATAGGCACGAAGTGGGTTTTCAAAATCAAGGAACTCGAAGACAACAAGGCCCTCTACAAGGCTAGACTCGTAGCTCAGGGGTTCGCCCAAAGGTATCCAGACGACTACACGGATACCTACTCACCCACAGTTAGGGCAGAAAGTGTCAAAAGCGCCCTAGTAGTTGCATCTATCTTAGGCCTAGAAGTCTACCAATTTGACGTTCAAACCGCATACCTCCATGCGAAGTTAGACAAAGAAATATATGTCAGGGCACCCCCAGGGAAAGGCGCGAAAGAGGGAGTCACTTGGCTATTAAACAAAAGTTTGTACGGTTTAAGACAGTCCGGGAAAAGATGGTATGAATGCCTAGCCAAAACACTCAGGGACATGGGTTTTACCACCACATCAGCAGACCTCTGCCTCTTCGCCAAGAGGGAGGGCACATCAATCAAATATGCACTCGTTTACGTAGACGACATCCTGTACATGGGGCAGCACAAGCAAAATTGCGATAAATTCGCCAGAGAACTGGGGAAACAATTCACACTCAAGACCCTAGGGAAAGTCAATAAGTATCTAGGAGTACAAATCGAGAAAACAGAGAACGGGTTCAAGGTTTCTCAAAAGGAAAAAATATTAGAACTTGTACATAGATGCAACATGAGGGACGCTAAGCCATGCGAAACCCCCATGCAAACAGACTTCTTGAAACATATGCACGAAGAGGGGGAGTCATTTAAGGACAACACCTTGTATAGATCTGTCATTGGATCCCTCCTGTATATTGCCAATTGGACAAGGCCCGATATCAGCTTAGCTGTTAATTAATTATACAGACATGTCAGTGAACCCAAGGTATACCACTGGGAAGGGGTGAAGCGAGTAATCAGGTACCTGAAACATAGCATAGCATAGCATATGCCTGGAACCATCTAAATCCAAAGAACCGGCGCTGACCTGCTATGCGGACGCTGATTGGGCAGGTGATACCAAGAGCAGGACAGCACAAATATCAAACTAGGAAGTATCAAATAGCCTTTATTTAAAAATGTTATATAAGATAGAAACATTTTAGGGTTGAGGATAAAAATTTGCTAGAAAATGTTATATTAAGATAGAAATATTTTAAGGTTAAGGATGAAAATTTGTTAGAAAATGTTATATTATGATAGAAATATTTTTAAGGTAATCAGGATGAAAATTTATCTGAAAATGTTATACCAAGATAGAAATAGGTTAATGTAATGATGATGAAAATTTGTAAGGGGGAGGGAGGGGTTCAAGTTTTATATATAAAGGAGGGTTTTTTCCTTTTATCTGACATGAGCATACTAGGAAGTCTGGGGGGAGGGGAGGGTTAGGGTGGGCTGGGGAGGTTGGGAAGTTTGGGGGGGGTAGTGGGGGGGGGGGGGAAAAAGGGGGTGAAAATGTAATTGTAAAACTTTTGCAATAAAAAAAAAAAGAACACATAACCTAATGTGCTTTTCCTGCTCTTGGTATCACCTGCCCAATCAGCGTCCGCATAGCAGGTCAGCGCCGGTTCTTTGGATTTAGATGGTTCCAGGCATATGCTATGCTATGCTATGTTTCAGGTACCTGATTACTCGCTTCACCCCTTCCCAGTGGTATACCTTGGGTTCACTGACATGTCTGTATAATAAATTAACAGCTAAGCTGATATCGGGCCTTGTCCAATTGGCAATATACAGGAGGGATCCAATGACAGATTTCAGAGAGCAGGTCATCGAACCACACTAAATTGTTAGCTGCCTTTGATAGGCAGATGTACTCTGCTTCTGCCGTGGATGTGGCAACCAGGTTCTGTTTGCCGGTATACCAGTGTACGGGCAGTTATTGATGAAGAACACATAACCTGCCCGTACACTGGTATACCGGCAAACAGAACCTGGTTGCCACATCCACGGCAGAAGCAGTGTGGTTCGATGACCTGCTCTCTGAAATATGGACCGAACCGACTTATCCTATAACTATCCACGAGGACAATAAAGCAGCCATAGACATCTCCAACGCGGAAGCAGTGGGTCAGAGGTCCAGACATATCGACATCAAGCATAAGCATGTCAGGCAGTTATCAAATGTGGGTTTTATTAGAGCCGTACATTGTGAAACCTCTGAGCAAGTCGCGGACATTCTAACGAAACCATTACCAAACAAGCAACACACATATCTCACATCAAAACTAGGGGTGACCATGCCGGGTACAGAATCAACCCCGAATGTTAGGCATTTAGAGGGGGATTTGTTACGAGTAAATGCCTAACTGTGTATACACCATTGCATAGACTGACCCACTGATCCCTCCTCCCTCACTTAGCCCCTCCCATAACCCCTCCTTACCTTGACTCCACCTCCTCCATATATAAGGCTGTGTGCAGAAGTCCAGTTCCAGTTCAAAATGAGTATCTGAATAGAAAGAAATGGAGTAAATAAATACATTGAACTCAAAGCCTATCGTGTCTGTGATTATTGGGCAAGATCCTTGGAAAACTTACTTATCATTTTAGGGAAGAAAAACCAAATGCACAGGTACCGTAGATGTGGTCCCTTGCTCAATAGTGGTGACTGTGAGAGGGATCTTGGAGTCCTAGTGGACAACCATTTAGATAGGAGCCAGCCGTGTGCAGCAGCTGCCAAAAAAGCCAACACAGTTCTGGGCTGCGTAAACAGAGGGAGAGAATCAAGAGCCCGTGAAGTCTTAATACCACTTTACAAGGCCTTGGTAAGTCCACACTTGGAATATTGCATTCAGTTTTGGTCACTACGATGTAAAAAAGATGTGGAGACTCTAGAAAGAATGCAGAGAAGAGCAACAAAGAGGATTATGGGGCTGGAGGCTAAAACATATAAAGAATGATTGCAGAAACTGGGTATGTCTAGTTTGATGAAGAGAAGGACTAGGGGAGACAGGATAGCAGTCTTCCAATATCTCAGGGGCTGCCCCAAAGAAGAAGGAGTCAAACTATTCTCCAGAGCACCTGAGGGCGGCAGAAGAAGCAACGGGTGGAAACTAATCAAGGAGAGAAGCAATTTAGAACTAAGGACAAATTTCCTGACAGTTAGAACAATTAATAAGTGGAACAATTTGCCTGCAGAAGTTGCGAATGTCCCAACACTTGAAATTTTTAAGAAGATGTTGTATATCCCTTTGTTTGAAGTGGTGTAAGTTTTCCTGCCAGGGCAGGGGGTTGGACTAGAAGACCTCCAAGGTCCCTTCCAACTCTGTTATTCTATTCTATTCTATTCTATTCTATTCTATTCTATTCTATTCTATTCTATTCACGTCACTCACTGTTAGAGCCAGGAGCTGCAGATTCTAAAGCACATTCTGCCCTTCTGAAGCCCCCAACGCTATGAGTTTCCCTCTGCCGTCTGGCTGGACTGCCCAAGCGAACCTCGGAGCCTTCTCTTGGCCCGCTCTCCATCCCGGAGGGCCATGCATTCCCCTCCCCCAATCCCCCTTACAAACTGCCTTCCCCATTTCTGCAAAGGCAGAGGCCCCCCTGCAGGGCGATCCAAAGTGGGGAGAGGGCTGCTGCAGAAAAGGCCGCCTTCCACCCGTGCCGCCCGTGTGGGCTCCGTGGGTTTGGGGCTCCAAAACAGCCCCCTGGATTCCCACCCGGCCACCTGCCTTCTCCCTTTGCAGATCTTTCCCTTCGGCCTGGGTGGCGGTGCTTATCCTGGCAGGCCAGTGTGTGCTGCACTTGGAAGGGCCTGGCATTTTCCTCAGCTGCAAACGCTGAGATTTGAGGTCTACAGATCGTGTTGAAGGGCGAGCTGTTGCAGAAATGGGGCGGGTGCATATGCAGCAGCCCTGGGATGCCCGCTGCCCTCCCAGGCACCACCACAGGGCCATCTTTGCTTTCTTCCTTCTCCCACTGTGAAATGACAGCAAACTGTGGAGGTGGTGCTTCGGGAGGGCACCGCAAGTGCAGCACCGTCCAGGACATCAGCTTGCCCTCCTGGAGCATCGCCACAGTGGCGCCATCCCTCTCAGCCCCGGAACAGCAGCTGCATCTCCACCAAGGGCCGCCCGCCCACCCAACCACTGGCTGGGCCAGGCTGGACGCTCACCTTGGAAGGCAAGCGGGCATAAGGGACCGCTGGGAAGACAGCGTGGAAGGCAGGCAAGCATGGCAGGGCTACGGGCCGCGGACTGGTTCGGGGGCATTGGTAACCAACAATCACAACAGGTTCGGCGAACCAGACCCAATCTCTGCCTCCATTTTGACCGAACTGGTCCAAACCGGTAGCATTTCACCCCTGCTTCCAAGGTAGTAGCAGGTGTGGCCTCACTCTCTGGGAAGTCTACAAGGCTGGGAAGGATAGAAGAAGGAGAAGAAGAAGACAACCAGCAGAAAGAGGATGGACTCAGCTAAAGTGGTGTCTCTTCTACAAACATGGCTGCACCCCTGAAAGATCTGAAGGATCAGCATGGTTGATTTTCAACAAGCTAAGCTGGTCCTCGTCTTACAACCACAATGAAGCCCAACATTTCTGTGGCTAAGTGAGACCTTTTTAAGTGGGTTTTGTCCCATTTGACGAACCATTCTTGCCACCGTTGTTAAGTGAATCACTGCAGTTGTTAACAAGATTGTTAAGTAAATTGGCTTTGCCGGTCAGACGGTAGCAAAAGGGGATCACATGCAGTGGTGGGATTCAATTTTTTTAACAACCGGTTCTGTGGGCGTGGCTTAGTTGGGAGTGTGGCTTGGTGGTCATGTGACTGGGTGGACGTGGCTAGCTGGTCATGTGACCGGGTGGGTGTGGCTATGTGCATAGAGACTACTCAGAGGGCTGAAAAAAGTCATTTCTGACTGGTCCTCGCACTTATGACCATCCTCACATTTATGCCCGTTGCGGCATTCTTAACAACCGTGTCAGTCATTTCACCACTACTTCTCTTCACCACGGTGACAAGATAGGGCGTAAACCGTAAAATGTGAGGACAGTCGTAAGTTCGAGGACTGGTCAAAAGTGCAAGGACCAGTCAAAAATAACTTTTTCAGCCCTCTGAGTAATCCATATGCACAAAAGGATACAGCAATAGAGAGGGATGAAGGAAGGAGAAGAGAGATGGAAGGAAGGAGAGAGAGGGAAGGAAGAGAAGAGAGGAAGGAAGGGAAGGGAAATTAGAGTAGGAGTGAAGGTAAGAGAGGAAGGAAGACAGGAGGAGAAGGAGAAAGGAAGAGTAGGGAGGAGAAGAAGCAGGGGGAAAGAAAGTAAGAAGGAAAGAAAAGAGAGAGGTGGTAGGTTTGAGGAGAAAGATTGCTGTACAGTAAAAAAGGTGAAATAGAAGAAAGGCAACCCCAAACAAATATAAAGATATTAAGATAGAGAATGAATTGTTAAACTTTAAAGAATAAAAGAGAACAAATATGAATAAATAGCAATAATTAGAAACACACATACAAACATACAATTTATTTTCTTTGAACAGAATATTTGGCCGGTTCACAAATTTAAACAGTGTTTAGTCATTTCAATTAAATTTATAATTTCTATATTTCCTTTTTGCCATATTTATTCCTCATCTATTTTTAAAAAAAACCAATATTACTCTTCATCCTCATCTCTAATCTTAATCAAATTCAATTTTTCCCTTCTATTCTATATTATACCCCTTCCCATTGTCATCTATTTTTATATCCATCCTCACATTGGTTAATTAGGTAATATTACAGTTGTTTAATATAAATTCATCATTTTAATATAAATCAATTAGTTATATAACTATCTTTTTTGTATATTAATCAATATGAACATGAATATTCCAATTATTTCCATGCAATCCAAATTTCTTATAAATCAATTAATTATATTTTCCAATAATAATAAACCAAATAATTTCCCCCATATATTCCTCCAAACCACAACTTAACCATTTCTGCTTTCAACACAATATACAATTAATAGTATCTCAATTATTACAATTCCCTAGTTAAATAGAGCTTTTTTTCTTTTGTCTTTTAAAATCTTGAACTCTCCTCTTTTTCCCTAAATTTCCCATTGTTTGCACCTACCTTTTTTGGTGAGGAAAAAGAAAAGAAATCTGCCTGCCTAATTTTCCTACGTTGCAGCAACAGCAAAGCCAACAGCCTGCTTTACTTTCAGTTTTGTTTTTCAGCATAGCTAGGGGGGAAAAAATCTGCTCCAGCACTCTGCAAGCAGCAGAGCCCTGAGCAAAACAGCTGAGAGCAAATCAGCTGAGAGTTGGGAGGCCGATCTAATCAACGGGCTAATTAGCCTATGCTGAAGCTCCGCGGGCCAATAAAATTACAAAAAAATACCAAACCTTTTGTTAAATTGCTGGCTCACCGGCCCCTTGCCCACCGCTATTTATTGGCAATAAATAGTGGTGTGGAGGGGCGGGGCAAGGGGTGGGGTGAGCCAGCAATTTAACAAACTGTTCGGCCGAACCGCCTAGAACCAGCAGAATCCCACCACTGATCACGTGACCCCGGGACATTGCAACTGTCATAAGTACATGCCAGTTGCCAAGCATCTTGAGTTTTGATCATCTGACCGTGGGGATATTTCAAAGGTCCTAAGGATGAAAAATGGTCATCAGCCATTCTTTTTACTGTTTTCACTTCAAAGCATCACTAAATGAATGGTTGTAAGTCGAGATCTGCCTGATACTTAACCCAGGTAGTCCTCGACTTACGACCACAATGGAGCCCAACATTTCTGTGGCTAAGTGAGACATTTGTTAAGTGAATTTTGCCTCATTTTACGACCTTTCCGGCCACTGAATCACTGCACTTGTTAAATTAGTCACACCGTCGTTAAGCGAATCCGGCTTCCCCATTGACTTGGCTTATCAGAAAGTGACAAAAGTTGATAGCATGACCCAGGGACACTGCGACCGTCGTAAATGTAAATCAGTGGCCAGGCCTGGATCGCATGACTGTGCTGTGGAAAAGGGTCCTAAGTCAGTTTCTTCAGTGCCATTGTAACTTTGAATGGTCACTAAATGAACTGTTGTAAGTCAAGTACTACCTTACCCCAAGGCGGCCTGGGTTTCCTTTCTTTTCGTTCTCCACTTTCTGCCAAGTCTTTCCAAATTCTTCCAGCAGATGGTGGCATAATCTTACAAGTCTTCCCGTCATCTCCCTTCTACTGCAAAGGAGCGCCAAACACGGGCGCGGGGAGAGCGGAATTCAAACCAAAATCAAAATCCTTCACATGTTTCAAATGTGGAAAGGAAGGCCATCGGGCCGCCAAATGTTTCTCCAAGCCAGTGCCAAAATCTACCGGCTCGGGACCAAAGAAGGCTGACAAAGCACCTGCAAAAGCTCACAAAACCATTGTGAAAGGAGAAGTTGTTGAGTTCGCTCCCCAAAACCAGGGTGAGTTGGGAACTCTGACCACCGCTGACGATAGCGGGACGGACTCCGACTCTGACTCCGAAGATCTGGTGAGTCACACTGAGGGCCCCATGCTCATCCCCATAGAAATAAGGGTGCCGTCTACAGGGGCACATGCGCAGATGTTAGCCCTATTAGACTCTGGGTGCACCAGGTGCATAATCAGCCCGAAAGTCATGGAGAAAATGGGCCTGAGGCTAAAAACATTAAAAAGGACCATGGCGTTCTATCAATTGGATGGATTGATTGCAGGAGGGGGCCCAGCCAGCTTTGTGATCGAACTCATTGAAATGCAATTGGGGGACCACGTAGAGACCCTCAGGTTTATTGTGGCCCCTAGCACGGAATGACCCCTCATACTTGGACTGTCCTGGCTCCGTAGATGGAACCCACGGGTTAACTGGAAAACTGGGGTTTTGTGCATTCGCACTGGAAAACTGAGACTAGAGAGGGAAGAAAACCCCTTGGAGGACAGAGTAGAACATGAAAGGGCGGAAGTGGCAATAGGCCACATCGAAGGGGAGGAAAAGATTCCAAAGGAGTATTGGGATCTCCAAGAAGTTTTTAGTGAAAAGGCCTCGGATGTGCTACCCCCGCCCCCACAGAGCTACGGACTGTACCATTGAAATACTCCCCGGGGTGAAACTCCCTAAGCCAAAGATCTACCCCATGAGCCCTCGAGAACTAGGGGAATTGTGAAACTTCATTGATAAAAACCTAGAACGGGGCTTTATCCAAACAGCCAGACCAAGGGTGGCAGCACCTGTAATATTCCGAGAAAAGAAAGATGGCTCCTTTCATTTGGTAGTTGATTATAGAAATATCAACGCTATTTGCGTGGAAAACGTTTACCCCCTGCCGCTCATAAAGGACATGCTAGCACATCTAGGAAAGGGGAAAATTTTCACCAAACTGGACTTACGAGAGGTATACTACAGAGTGCGAAGTAAGGAGGGGGATGAATGGAAAACCGCGTTTAAGTGCCCCCTGGGATATTTCCAGTTTCGAGTGCTCCCTTTTGGACTACAAGGAGCCCCTTCTGTGTTCATGCAATTAATTAACGAAGTACTGCATGAGCACCTGTATAAGGAGGTGCTGGTTTATTTGGATGACATTCTTATCTACTCTGAGAGCATGGACGACCATGTGAAATTGGTGCGAACTGTCCTGAAAAAACTCAGGGCTGCTGAACTATATGCCAAGCTCTCTAAATGCGAGTTCCACCAAAGCAAAATTGACTATCTTGGATATTGCATATCACATGAGGGAATAGAGATGGACCCTGGAAAAGTTCGGGCAGTATTAGAATGGGCCGCGCCACGCACCTGCAAACAACTACAAAGTTTCCTCGGATTTGCTAACTTCTATAGACAGTTTATCCCCTCGTTCGCCAAAATCGCGCTGCCAATAACAAATCATCTGCAAACACAAGGTGAAGTAAGACCAAAGCCCTCACAAGCCCTTGAATGGACTATGGACTGTCAGGCAGCATTCAAAAAGTTGAAACGGTTGTTTGCAACCAAAACGGACATGGAAGAGCCTTTTGTAGTACAGGCAGACGTGAGCGATGTGGCAGTAGGAGTAGTACTTCTGCAGAAGAATGCAGAAGGGAAATTACAACTTTGTGCCTATATGTCCCGCAAATTGTCAGAGACCAAAAGGAGATGGGCCATATGGGAGAAGGAAGCTTTTGCAGTGCGATGGGCATTGTTAACGTGGAGACAATTTCTTGAAGGAGCTAAGCATCCTTTTGAAGTTTGGACTGACCATAAAAACTTGGAGGCTTTGAAAACACCGCGTAAGCTGTCACCAAAGCAAGCTCACTGGGCTCAATACTTCAACTGTTTTAATTTCACTTTATGCTACCTTCCTGGTGGAAAGAACTTCATGGCGTATGCACTTTCCAGATTGCCTCAATACAACAGTACCAAGGAGGAAGTGGTTCGGCCTATCATACCTGTGACACAACTACCAGTAACTACCAGAGCACAGTCGAGGGCCGATCCAGCCCTCTCGGGTGATTTGCTTCAGAAACTACAAGAAGCTCTAAAGACTGACGAGTGGTTTCGAACCCACTCAAATGAATGTACACTCTGTGATGGGCTAGCTTGGATTGGGACCAAATTGTATGTTCTGGCCAGTTTAAGAGTAGCGGTGTTGCAGCAAGCTCATGATGTCAAGACGGTGGGACACTTTGGATTTCTTAAAACTCTACATCTCGTTAAAAGACAATTCTGCTGGCCTGCACTCAAAAGGGACATAGAGGCATATGTAGCTAGCTGTCCAGTGTGTGCCTCAGCTAAGAGACCTCCGGGGAAGCCACCTGGTTTACTTCAGAGTGTGGCAAGGCCAAATGTCCCTTGGAAAGAGATATCCATGGATTTTATTGTAGACCTGCCAGACAGTGGGGGGTGCACAGTCAGCGTTTTGCTGGCATAGAGAGCAGAGAGAGAGAGAGATAAGCTCTGAACTTCTGCCTGCTAAATCCCTTTGATGTCCGGTTGTCATGGAAATGAAGGGAGGAGACATTCCTGGGAAATGACGAGACAACGAGTCTGAAGAATGACTTGGAAGATAGCCAATGAGAAGCAGATATTTGGGGATTGGAAAGGGAGGGATTGGGGGGCAAAAGGTCAGTCTTGTCCACATCGAGTCATGATCCGGTGGCTGTGCTCAATTAAAGAAAAGATTTCCTTAAAGATTGGCAGTTTGGAAATTCACTTATTTTGAGATAGCATCGAAGTCTGACACAGTCATTTGGACAGTAACGGATTTGTTTTCCAAACAAGTGCACTTCATCCCGTGTTCTAAAATCCCTTTAGCTAAAACCCTTGGAAAACTGTTTACTCAACATGTTTATCGATTACATGGGGCTCCAAAACATATAATCTCGGACAGGGGTGTGCAATTTACCTCCAACTTTTGGAAGGAGTTTTTAGGGTTAATAGGCTCCGCCCAGGGGTTAAGCTCCGCCCACCACCACCAGACAAATGGGGCTTGTGAGAGAACCAATGCCGCCCACCACCCCCAGACAAATGGGGCTTGTGAGAGAACCAATGCCAGTACCTAGGATGTTACATAAATTACCAGCAAGATAACTGGGTGGACTTATTGCCATTTGCGGAGGTGGCGTATAATAACTCCATACATAGCAGCACCGGTTTCACTCCATTTAGGTGGCCTCTGGCCAAGAGTTTGTGCCAATCCCAGAGCTACCACAGGATAACCCACAGAACCCCTCTTTAATTGAGTGGATCGAACAACTACAGGGTACTTGGGCAGTAACTCGAAAAGCTTTAGATGACGCACACCGAGCACATAAAGCCCAAGCTGACAAAAAGAGGTGCCCGGCACACGTTTACAAAGTGGGTGATATGGTTTATCTTTCCACCAAATATTTACAGACCTCCCAGAAATCAAAAAAGCTCGGACCAAAGTATGTGGGGCCTTTCCCAATCACTAGACTCAACCCAGTCACAGTTGAATTGAAATTGCCAAAAAATTTGAGACGAATCCACCCTGTGTTTCATGTTAGCTTACTGAAACCGGAATATTCGTCCCCTTTGCGTCCGAACCAGGACTCTCCTCCGGTCCCCATACTGATAGAAGGGGAACAACATTTTGAAGTTAAGGAAATCTTGGATTCTAGGAAGCATCACGGTAAAGTGCAGTATTTGGTGGCTTGGAAGCATTTCCCATTGTCTCAAGCTGAATGGGTGAATAAACATGATGTCCGGCCACCAAAGAAAGTTCACTTGTTTCACACCAAATATCCTGAAAAACCCTAATTTCTGTGTTACGTTGTTTTCTCTTTCCCTATTTAGGACTAACATCTCTTCTGCAGAGGGGCCAAATGTCAGCCTCCACCTTTTCTGCTTTGGCTACCATAGTAACAGGAGGGGGGAGAGCTAGGTAGCGTGGGGGGGGAAGCGTGCTGGAGGAAAACAAAACCGATAGTTAAGCCACCAGACTGTATCTTTGAAGCTGCCGTGGGGCCAACGGTCGTGGCATTCCTGATTGATGACGCTGCCAGACGTGTGCTTCCACCTGACCCCTGGGAGACCTTTCGATTGGATGATTTACGGTGGACAGTGGGAGGGGATGCTTTCTATATGCACTTTCTCTATAAACAATGGAGTTTGGGTCATTCTTTCCTGGACTTTGAAGGAAGCACACCTGACATAGGAGGAGGAGGAGAAGGAGAAGAAGAAGGAGGAAGAGAAGGAGGAGGAGGAGGAGGAGGAGAAGGAGGAGGAGGAGAAAGAAAAAGAAAAAGGATTGTGGGGTTCTTGATGCTCTCTGAGCTTGGATATTTTCTTGCAGACGTTTCATGACCCAAGTAGATAACATCATCAATGCCAGAAGGAAGTGGGGTCTCTGTTTCTATATAAGTGGCTGGGCATTTCAGTGTTGGAGGGAGTGTTGTTTTCTTCCTTTTATTTTCCTTATTAGGCAGGGTCATGTGATCCCCTTTTGTGACTGTCTGACAAGTCCATGGGGAAGCCAGATTCACTTAACAGCTCTGCTACTAACCTAACCCCTGCAGAGATTCCCTTAACAACTGCAACAAGAATAGTCATAAAATGGGGGAAAATTCACTTAACAACTCTCTTGCTTAGCAGAAGTCATTTTGGGCTCGGTTGCGGTCATAAGTGGAGGACTACCTGTAATCACAACACCTGTAATGTTTGTGTGTGCATAATACAATAATATACTGTACTATACTATATGATGTAATACTATTATTGCATTCCATTGTATTGTACTGTATAGTAGGATAGTCCAGTCCAGTCCAGTATAGTAGAATAATATCAATGAGGATAGTAAAGTATAATATAGTATAGTAACATTATAGTTTATATGATATAATGATATTTATTTATTAAATGTATTTATATGCCGCCATTCTCCCAAAGGACTCAGGGCGGCAAACACAAGTTAAGAAACAAGTACAATAAAATCATAATTTAATCCAAATAATTAATTAGTAGTAAATAATGAAGCCCGGAATCAGTCTCAGACTATTTGTTTGAAAAGCCAAGTCTTCAAGTCCCGACGGAAGGAGCGGAGATCAGGAGCTGTCCGGAGCTCAGTAGGCAATTCATTCCAGAGGGTGGGAGCACCCACAGAGAACGCCCTACCCCTGGGCACAGCAAGGTGACATTGGCTCGCCGTCGGAACCCTGAGGAGAGCGGCCCTATGTGAGCGAACAGGATGGTGAGATGCAGGCAGGAGAAGGTCATGCAAATATCCCGGACCTAAGTCATGTAGGGCCTTATAGGTGAGGACTAGCACCTTGAAGCGGACCCGGAGAACCACTGGTAACCAGTGCAGCTCATGCAGGAGAGATGTTATATGGGAGTAATGAGGGGCTCCCATAACAACCCGTGCAGCTGCATTCTGGATCAGCTGGAGTCTCCGGGTGCATCTCAGGGGCAGGCCCATGTAGAGGGAATTGCAGTAATCCAAGCGGGAAGTAACCAGGGCATGAGTGACTGTGCGAAGGTCATCTCGGTCCAGGAAAGGGCGCAACTGGCGCACCAGGCGAACCTGTGCGAAGTCCTCCCTGGTCACGGCCGATATGATATGATATGATATGATATGATATGATATATGATATGATATGATACGATATAATATAATATAATATGTTATAGAAGACATTGTTATTGTGGACATGAGGACTAGAAACCTAACCAAGAAAGCGGCCCCTTGGTAAAAAAAAAGAAAGAAAAAAAAGGAAGCTCTATAGTTCAGTGGCTTGTTTGTTGCCTTGTTTTCCCCAGATGAATAAATGCAAGCAAAACCTTCCTGCGATGTTGGATCAGATGCTGGGATTCCTGAGGAGCCGGAACTCTTCCCATCGCGAGGCAGCTGCCCTCTTAATTGGTAATCACCAATGCCAACTCTGGAAGGAGGGCAGGAAAACCCAAGACAGGCGGGCGGCCTTATCACCAAAAGAATCTATGCAGAATTAAGCCATGTGGCTTAATCAGACTGGAAGCTGCTCTTATACCGTGTGGCTTCTCCGGAACTGCTACGATTGCGCAACGGTTTTTCAGGCAGTTCCTGCCCTCTTTCTTTAGGGTATCGCTGCCGTTGTTAAGTTAGTCACATGGTTGTTTAGTGAATCTGGCTTCCTCACGGATTTTGCTCATCCGAAGATCACAAAAAGTGATCTTTGACCCCCAAGACACTGTAAGCGCCATAAATACGAGTCGGTTTGTCAAGCATCCGGATTTTGATCTTGATGTGGCAACGCTTGTAAGTGTGAGAATCAGTCATAAGTCACTTTTTTTCAGTGCCATTGTAACTTTGAATGGTCACTCAATGAACTATTTTAAGTCGAGGACTACCTGGCCTGTATCCCTCTCTCTTGTATAGGTAACCCCACAGCAGTGTTTTTTTCTCTGGAAATATTTCCAGCTGGCCTCCCATTCTAGTTTTAACTGGATTCAAGGCTGCTTGGGTTTTTTCCCAAGATGATGGTTGTTTGCACAGTCCTAGAACATAAATTAATACAGTTGGAAGGGACCTTTGAGGTCTTCCAACCCCCTGCTAAAGCAGGAGACCCTCTTCCATTTCAGAGCAGTGGCTGTCCAATCTCTTCTTTAATCTCTTCTTTAAAGCCTCCAGTGAGGCCTGGAGACAAAAACATAGGAAGAACGGCTACCCCTAGTCCTTGTTATTATTAGACAGACCCAGTCCCTGGAACCATCTCGTAAAGTCCCAAAGCGACTCTTCCAAGTGGAAACCAATGAATTGCGCGTTTTTTTTCCTGAATCAGTCGGTTTAGCCGTCTCTGTTAACCCCACCAACGTTTTCTTTTTACGTGCCTAGGCTGCTGCGCGCAATACATGCAACCGGATGTGGTGACTTCAAAACAAATCAAAGAAGTTTTCCTCGGTGAGTTTCAAAGTTCCCTCGCTTGAAACAAGGAGTTTTTCTCCAGAAGCTCTGTCGCTGATCAGGGCTGGTTCTCACGGTTGATCCCAGAAATCCTTTGTTTTCTGGATTCATTTCAGGTCTCCGGGATCTGCAAGACGATTCCGAAGCCTCAGTGGCTCAGGCTGCAGCTGACTCAAAGGAAGAAATCTTTTGGCAGTGTGGCCATCTGATCAAGCCGGGTCTTGTTAGTAGTCAACTCCTCTCCAAAGTCATCAGGAGGATCCCCGAGACCAAGCAATAATAGTGTCAGGTTCCGATGTTATCTCAAATAAATTTCATTCTCAAACACAAAGTCTTTGATGAAATCTCTTATTTACTGAAGAATAAATAGTCCTGAACTCATTTGCAGCCAAAACTGATCCTCTGATCCCAAACCCCTCCCTTTCCATTCCTCAAATCTCAGTGTCTCATTGGCCATCTTCCAAGTCCATCTTTCATCTCAACTACTTCAAGTTACAGGAATTCCCCCTCCCCCCATCACCTAGGTGACGTTATCTGCCAGGGGAAAGAACTGGGTGAAAAGTCAAGCAACTACTTCTAACAGGCTCTTTCTCTTTCATTCTTTTTTCCCCATTCATTCATGTCAGCGCTGGGGAAATCATAGATTGGAGCGCTAACATCCGGCCCCTCTCCCTTCATTTCTCCAGAGCGGCCTGCCGCAAAAGAAAAAAAACACAACAAGTTACCGTATTTTCCGGCGTATAAGATGACTTTTTAACACATGAAAATCTTCTCAAAAGTCGGGGGTCGTCTTATACGCCGGGTGTCATTCTCCTGTAACCAGGCAGACCAGCCCGAAAGGCTCTGACGAGCTTTAAATGGCTCTGACGATCTGCTAATCAGGCAACTCAGCTGGGATCGCCAGAGCCATGGAGAAGGGAAAAACTTTTCCCCTCCAGCTTGCTTACCTTAGCTCAGTGGTTGGGGGTCAAACAACCCTTTCACCGGGGTCGCCTAAGACAGTGGTCACCAAACGGTGGTCCTTTGATGGTCCGCGGAGAAATTTTTGTATTTTTGCATTTTTGCAGGTGGTGCAATACAGAAAAACGAGCGCAGCCCTCGCCATCCGGAATGAATGGTGCTGTTCTGGCGGTGGGGGAGGGGGTGGCAGAAGCGGGAAGAAGCGGCGTTTGCGATGGCTAGAAGCTGTGGGAGTGAAGCACGACTTTCATTTGTACGGCAACAGCATTCTGCCTTGGTATATTTGTGCCAGCCAGTGGCGAAGGCTGCCTTGCGCCGCAAATATACCAAGGCAGAATCCTGATGCTGCACTTTCAGCAGAGAGATGAGGGCTGCCTTGGCCATCGGCTGGCACAAATATACCAAGGTAAATGCTCATGCCGCACAAGTTCAAGTAGTGCTTCGCTCCCACACTTCTTCTGGCCCTCAGTCTCTCAGGGAGATGCTTGACTTCCTCTCAGCCCCAAGAGTAAATCCTATTGAACATATTGTGCAATATATAAATTGTCTCTGATTAATCCAAAAGTTGTGTTTGTCTTATTAAATCCACAACAGCTCTGTGATGGGAACATGCCCCATTCTGAATTTTGCTATCTTCTTCCTTCAATTTTTCTATTGTATATTTTTTAACAAAACAGTTTAAATGGTGTTTAATGTTTTTATCTTTGAGGTTTGGGGGGGGGTTGTTTATGTTCTAATTTTGATGACAGCTACATACATTGAATATATCTTTATTTATTGAATAAATAAAATTTTGCGAGAGTTGTGTGAAGTTATTGAAGTTTCAATTCCCTCCCACCAAAGAGGCAGTCCTATTTGCTGACTGTGAGCGACAATACATTTTGCAGACGTTGGACAAGGCTTCATTTCATTGACATGTCTCACCAGATCATTCTCTACCTGTGCTTCTCAATCCTTCTCTTAGGAGCTGGTAAGTTGTGTTTCTGTTACTGTGTTTCTAGCATTAGTTGCAGTTTCAAACCGAGGCTGAAATTTGGGGCCAAAACAGGGTTTGTTTCCTTGAATCCAGGCAGGATTTGTGGAGGAATTTTCCTGCCACCCAAAAGAGTTGAGTTGGAGAAGAACTTCAAGAAAAAGGCAATAAGATTGAAATAACAAATTCTAGCAGAAGAAATAGAAAACATTTTCTGCATTTTTCTTTACAAAACGTAAGAAACATGAAGATAAGGCCATTATTTATGTTTTGTATAAATATGTTACTCAACAGCATAGTCTAGATTAACAGGACCAAAAATTCAATTTCAGACCCAAACGTAACAATAACGCAGTGCAGAACATGTAAATAAACATTTCACAGTCCCATATCATTTTATGTTGATTAAAATAATTACAAAACATTGAAAAAAATGAGAAGAACAAAAAAAATTAAAAACAGGAAACAGATTTTTTAAAAAGCAAAACCCCAAAGTTCGGAGAATAGATAAATAGTTTTATAATCACCGAGAAATATATTAATTTAAAATATGCCTAGCTAATATTTTAATCATCAAATGCATTTGTAAAGGTAGACAATTTGTTAACAGCAGTATCTCTGTCAGTGAGGTTTTTTTATACACTGTTTGTGAAAGGTTAAAATGCAGAAACACTTTTCTGAAGAGTAGCGGAAGGAGCTAAAACGGTTCGAATTACCAAATATCACAAAGACAAAAAGTGAAACACAAAAATATCTAAATGCTGAAAAGCAATTGAATTAATTGTAAAACTACTTTGGGATTGGATGCTGAAATGCTAACACACTAAATTGCCAAACTGCTAGGTTGAAAGCCGAGAGTGTCAGACGGACCCTCTTCTGACCACCTTCTTGAATGCAATGTCTGGGGCTTTCATGAGCCCCTCACCCATTTCTGGAGTGGTATTGGAATCAGTGTGAGGTTGGGGGACACGGGGGCAGAGAGAGGGCAGGACGGCTTAGGTGCTAAAATTCTTGGTATTTGCGAGACCTTCAAGGACCTTTGTACCTATTATTATTATTATTATTATTATTATTATTATTATTATTATTATTATTATTACTTTGTTTGTTTATATTTCATATTTCTAAACTGCCCATGTCCCTCAGAGAGGAGCTGTAGTTAATCTGAATTCTATCAGAATAACAAACTGGAGTTGGAAGGGACCTTGGAGGTCTTCTAGTCCAACCCCCTGCTCAAGCAGGAGACCCTAGACCAGTTCAGACAAGTGCCTGTTCAGTCTCTTCTTAAAAACCTCCATAACCCACAAATTATGAAGGCAAGCTATTCCTGACAGCTGTCCATGAATTCAGGAATCTCTTCCTCAGGGATATTGTGATAGATCAGGGGTGTCAAACTCATGGTGTCCCGTCATCATTGCATGACATATCATGATTTTTTTTCCCCTTTGATAAACTGGGGGCGGGTGTGACTAGCGTGTGACACATCCGGCCCACAGACCACGAGTTTGACACCCCTGTGATAGATCCTTGATTTTAATGAATCCAGGGACAATTTCCAAATTGAATCCTAAAGGAGACTCCAGTGAGGGAGATTAACGCCACCCATTGCTATAGGGCATCTTCATGCACAGCGTGCCTTTACATCAATGTCACTGATGATCCCACTGTTATTATTTTTATAAACAATTCAAGGTGGTGAAGATATCTAATACTATGAAATCGAATTTGGGCCTGTCACTGGGACCAGAGATTTACTCTTTTGGTCCCAGTGGCCGACCCGAATTCAATTTTGCATCATTATCCTGGGACATGTACATTTGCCTTCATATCTAATGCTCCTTAATCTGTGGAATTGCTTGCCTTCAGAAGTGGTGGGTGCTCCATCCCTGGAGGTTTCTAGAAAGAGATTGGACAGCCATTTGCCTGGAGTGGTGTAGGGTCTCCTGCTTGAACAATGGGTTGGACTAGAAGACCTCCGAGGTCCCTCTCAACCCTATGATTCTAAGTCCTGGCAATAGCATTACAAATATGAAGAATCAAATACGCCACCTTCCGAGAAGGGATTTGCACAACCATTTGTCTGAAATGGTACAGTATAGAGCTACAGTGTCCAATCTTGGCAAATTTAAGTCTTGTGGACTTCAACTCCCAGAATTCCTCAGCCAGCATAGGTTATTACTGGGAACTGCAGTCCGTTAAAGTTGCCAAGATTGGACACCCCTGCTATAGGGTCCCTTCTGCGTGAGCAGTGGGTTGGACTAGAAGACCTCCAAGGCCCCTTCCAACTCTGTTGTTCTGCTATTGGTTTGCAACAAGGGCATTGTGGAAAAGGTGCCTACAAGGACATAACAATGGGAGGGAGAGAGAAAAAAAGAGTAGCACATCCCCGTGAGCAGAATGTGAGACTTTTAGCCTGGAGCAAAGGCCATCCCAACAGACCACGCATGGTCTCAAGGAGGTGGGCAGACCCTTTGGGACCCTATTTACAGTCACACAGGAAACTGCAACAGAAGCATGAACGGAGCATGGAAATGCAATTAGATGGGGAATTTTTGTGGGTTGGGGGTGGAGACAGGATCTTCAAAACCAAGCAGTTTGGCTTTTTCTGATAAACATATTTAGAGAACGTAAGTTGCTGCAGATAAGGTATAGGGAGCAGATGTGGTGGGTGGAAACTGCTTCCTTAGATTAGGGAACGGTCTGTTTGCAGCAAATTTCAAACCTAATATTGTTTTCCCTTAACTTTTTAGCAATTATGGATCTTTCAAAAAAAAAAAAAAAACCATTCCACACCTTGCACCAATTACCAGCATTAGTTTTACGGCATTATTATTCTTAGAATAGAATAGAGCTGGAAGGGACTTTGGAGGTCTTCTAGTCCAGCCCCCTTTCTCAAGCAGGAGAACCTATACTATTTCAGATAAATGACTGTCTAGTTTCTTCTTAAAAACCTCCAGTGATGGAACGCCCAAGATTTCTGGTGGCAAGCTGTTCCACTGGTGAATTGTCCTCATTGTTATGAAATTCTTACTTAGTTCCAGCTTGGATCTCTCCTTAAATTTCCATGCATTACTTCTTGTCCTGCCCTCTGGTGCTTTGGAGAATAGTTTGACCCCCTCTTCTTTGTGGCAGCCCCTCAAGTACTGGAATACTGCTACTGTGTCACCCCTAATTCTTCTTTTCTTTAGACTAGCCAGACCCAAATCCTGCAGCTGTTCTTCGTATGTTTTAGTCTCCAGGCCTTTGGTCATCTTAGTTGCTCTTCTCTGAACTTTTTCCAAAGTCTCAATATCTTTTTTGTAGTCTGGTGACCAAAACTGGATGCAATATTCCAGATGTGGCCATACCAAGATTTTATAAAGTGGTACTAATACTTCTCGTGATCTTGATTCTATGCCTCTGTTTATACAACCCACTAGAATATCATCAATAATATATTGTTAATATTATTATAATTATTATAAATATAATTCACATACAATAATAACTGCCTGGTAATGCAGTGGTTGAAGTACAGGATTGCAGACTAACTCTGCACACAGCCTGGAGTTTGATCCTAAGCTCAAGGCTTTCTATCCTTCCGAGGTTCTTAAAATGAAGACCCAGATTGTTCCAAAGGTGCTTTTCCAAAAGGCAACTGGAGTTTCTTGGTTTTTTTCCTTGAAAACATTTTGCTTCTCATCCAAGAAGTTTCTTCAGTTCTGAAGTGAAGCTGAAGAAGGAGAATTGAAGAAGCTTCTTGGATGAGAAGCAAAATGTCTTTAAGGAAAAAAACCAAGGAAGTCTTTTGGAAAAGTACCTTTGGGACAACCTGGATGACTGAGAATCTCCAGAAGACCAGATTGTTTGGGGGCAATATGCAAATAACGCTTCAACATTGTATACCGCCCAGAGAGAGCTGCAAAGTGCTATGGGGCAGCACATAAGCCTCAATGCCTTTGCTATTAGATCTCTATTCTCCTGACTGTCAACCCTGAAGCCATTTTGGAGCTTCTTCAAGGCTGCCACAGCTGGGCTGGCTGGAGCTGTGGGAATGGGAGGGAGGAATAGAGATAGGAGGGGATCTGTAGCCAAAATAAAATTCTTTCTCCTGGGAACCAAGAACGTTCCCACCAGGTGCTGGGGAGGCATGGACTGAAACCAACTGGAGTTGGGATTGTGACCTGGTTGGACCATGTGATGGGCATGTGGACTGAGGGGAAGAGCTTTGATTTTTAATTTGGGTGGGGAAAACCTCGGGACCTTCAGAATCAGGTTTTCACCAGATGTGAAAGAGCCTAATAAATCTAGATTTTGAGGAGAAGCTTGGCCTCAAAGTTTTGATTGCATTGGGTCTGTTACTTGGATCCCTGACACTGACAGCAAGCTACCCCAACCTGAAATATCGTTATGTCAAAAAAAATTATTAAGTTATAGAGCAGAGGGGGTATTCAGCCGGTTGGCCCCGGGTTGCGCGAACCGTTGGTGGAGATTTGGCTAAGGTCGTCGAACTGGTAGTGATGGCCAGCTGGCCACACCCCCGAACTGGTCCCCCGGTTGCTGCTCACTCACCCCGCCAGCCACGTTCATCACCCCCATGTTCTTCGTGCATCCATTGCCTTGCAAGTCCAACGGATGCGCATGCACGAAGAACATGGCAGCGATGGCAGCAGCTTTTTCCGCAACCTCTGGTACTTTTCAGCAGCCTGCTTCTTTGCCAGCCGCTTTCCAGCAGTGGCGGCTGGCTGGGGCTGCCAAAAACTCCGGTCAGGTTGCCTTCTGGACTCTGGACCAGCCGCCGTGGAAGGTAAGCAGCCCGAACAAAGAGGCGGGGGGGGGTAGGAAGCGAGGCTAGGGCCGAGGCTGCTAAATGAGGGGAAACGGGGGCGACTGGTGAAAGAAGGGTGGGGGTAAGATAGGTGGAAATTCCAAATATTTTCCTACCTTTTCCTGTGGATGTGGCTAGGTGGGGGGTCATGTGACTGAGTGGGCATGGGCATGAGTGATGCCAAGTAGCGAAAATTTTTGAAACCCACCCCTGTTTTACAAAATACCAAATACAAAAGTAAATAGAAGAACAGTGGGGGGGAGGGGAAAGGGGGAAGTGAAATGAAGAAAAATGGGGGGGGGCGGAAAGAGAAAGAAGCATTGACTTCCGACTCTGTCACAGTAAAATAAGGCATTAACATCGAATCACAGCTGTTTGCTTTTCCATAACAGTATGAAAAAGTCATTTCTATAAAGATCTATGAATCCAGTCTGTGAAACCCCAAGTCAAAATTACATTCTTTTCCACATCAAGCACGAAGTTCAAAAACAGCTTCCATGTGGAAACAAAAGTACTTATATTCTTTTCTTTCATCCAGGTAGTCAGTTTTGCCATTTCCACCAACCACATCAACTTCTGCAACCTTTCTTCCGTAGTAGGAATCGAAGTGTCCTTCCGTTATTGCACATACAATAGACTTGCTGCTGTCAACATATATAGCAGTGATGGGTAACCTTTTTGCTGTCGCTTGCCAAAAGCGGGGGGAGCACAAGGGGGGGGTCACGTGCCCGTATGTCCCATAATTCAATGCACCCCACGCATACGTGCGCTACCCCCCCACGCTCTCCCCGCTTTTGGCACACAATGACACAGTGGGATCGGTAGGCCCATTTTTCACCCTCCCTAGGCTCCAGAGACTTTCTAGGAGCCTGGGGAGGGCAAAAACAGCCTTCCCCACCCCCTGGAGGCCCTCTGGAGGCCCGATTAGCCTGTTTCCCAACTTCCGGTGGGGCCGGAAGAGCCAAAATTCAGCTGGCCGGCGCGCGCATCCACCTGGAGCTGAGCTAGGGCAACCCTCATGTGCCCACAGATATGGCTCTGCTTGCCATCTGTAGCACACATGCCATAGGTTCACTATTACGGATATATAGTAACAAAGTTCCAAATTTTTTCTCCAGGTCTTTTTTCATTAGCCCCCCCACCCCCCCCCCAAAAAAATCTGGTTTCATCTTTATCTTCATTTTCAAAATTTCCTGTATTAAAATATGAATCATACTCCAAAAATTGCTTTGCTTTATCACATGTCCACCACGAATGATAAAAAGTCCCTTCTTTACTTTTACACCTCCATCTGACATCCCTTTGTACATCTTAGATAGCTTATCTGGTGTTAAATACCAGCGATGCATCACCTTAAAGAAATTCTCTTTTAGATTATAATTTAATCTAAATCCTAAACCCTTCGCCCACATATTTTCCCATTGTTCAAGCACCACATTATACCCAAAATTCCTTGCCCACTGAATCCAAATTATCCAAATCCAACCCAAATTATCGATAGAAAAATAGCCACCGAGAGGCCCTGCTTGGGGGGAATAGGGGGTCCTCCCTGAGGGCAGCAGCCCTGCAGAGTCAGGAAATGAAACCACAAAAATAAGAATGAGTCATTGCTAGTAACAGTTTTACTAAGTTTTGGGTTTATTTTTAGTGGCTTTGAAAGACCCCTCACCAGCAAGACTGAATCATGGAGCCACTTCGAGGCAGCAATCATCAAGGGTGTCCTCGGGGGTGGGGGTAGTCAAGATGGCAGCTTTCAGGGGCATCATCTCAACTGCCACCTTGATTTTTTGACTGCACTCTGTGGATGCCCCTGGCAACGTGATTAAACCCAGTAAATCGGGTGGAGATGAGGGGCAGGAAACCCAGAAGGGATCTGCTTTAGATTCAGTTCCAATAGTCTGTTTAGGGTCAGAGATTCTGGTCCCAATTGTGGTTGTAAGTTGAGGACTAGCAGTATAAATTGAGAGCAAACTCCACTCTCCCTTCTACTAATGATGTTACCTAGTTGGTCATGAAACATCTGCAAGAAAACCACCAAGCTCAAAGGACCCCTCGTTTCAGTCCCAAGCTAAAAGCACCCACTTTTGTTTGAAATGCATATATGGCAACACTGATTTGCAAAAATCTATTCCCGTCCCAATCTTCCGCATGACCTCTTGTCATCCTCTAGTTGGGGGAAGTTCATCAATGGACATACAGTTTATAGCCATATCCCCGTTTATATTGTAGCCATAAGCATCTTAGTCAGAGGTTTTCAGTGCTATATTCAGCAATACTTCCTTTTATTTATATAAGGTTTTGCAAACTTTAAATGAGTCTCTTCCAGTCACAGATCACAAGGGAATTTGTACATTTCCTCTGGAGTTTCTATAAGAATGCCCCAGTTGAGTCAGGCCAAAAGTCCAGCCAAATCCATTATTATATTTCTGGATGGCTCACCTGATGCCTCTGAGATGCTTGGAAGCAGGAGTTAGCATTTCTGTCCATTTGGCACCACATTTATATATCCACTTGGTTGCCAGTTTACCCAAAAAGAGGCCCTGCTAGTTCTAGAATCCCTTCAATAGCCATCATTCTTGACTCTTCCCTCTCTGCTCCTTATCCAGTGGTGGGATTCAAGTAATTTAACAACCGGTTCTCTGCCCTAATGATTTCTTCCAACAACCAGTTTGCCAAACTGCTCAGAAAGTTAACAACCGGTTCTCCCGAAGTGGTGCGAATTGGCTGAATCCCACCACTGTCCTTATCCCTCAAAATGTCTCTGTCAGGGTTCCAACAGCTGCCCTAATAAAAGTTGCCAGTCTCTTTAGCTCTTTCCAGTCTGTCTTGTAATTTGTCCTGGTTTGAGGGAAAAATTACACCCCATTTGGACTCTCAAATGGATGCCATAAGGACCTGGTGATTTATCCTTGGCTCACCTCTTAAGGCCTTTCAGGATACCTTCCATTATCTCTGTTTCTTTTAGTTGATTTGATTCTTTCTCTGCAAGAATCAATATAAGCTCAGCCACCTGTCCCATATCTTCTACCGTAAGAAAGGAAAGAAGCATTCCTTCACCTCTTCAATCCTTTCTTTCTCTTTGATCTTCCTTCTTATCACCTTACCCCTTTTTGAGAGATAATTGTGAGGATGGCTTTTCCATTCCTGAAGGAAGTCTTGTTACCACAAGAAAGGGATGCCTCTTCCTGATTTGGTGAATCCTGGATGGAGAGAAAACTAACAGTATAACAGAGTTGGAAGACTCCTTGGAGGTCTTTTAGTCCAACCCCCTGCTCAAGCAGGAGACCCTTCAGACAAATGGCTGCCCAATTATGGCTAGAGAAACCTTCTTGAAAGCCTCCAGTGATGGAGCCCCCACAACTTCTGAAGACAAGCTGTTCCACTGGTTAATTGTTCTCACTGTCAGGAAATTTCTCCTTAGTTTTTGGTTGGTTCTCTTCTTTGAATCCATTGCTTCTTGTTCAGCCTTCAGATGCTTTGGAGAATAGGTTGACCCAGTGGTGAAATGTACATTTTGTTACTACCGGTTCTGTGGGCGTGGCTTGTGGGGAGGGTAATGTGACTGGGTGGGCATGGCCAACTTTTTTTTTTTTACTTTTACTTTTAAAAGCATTTTGTCTACCAACCCTTCAGCCGAAGAGGTTGTTTAAAAAATGCTTTTAAAAGCCTCTGCCGATCAGGCAACTCAGCTGGGATCGTCAGAGGCTTTTAAAAGCATTTTTTCTACAACCTCTTCGGCTAAATAGGTTGCAGAAAAAAATGCTTTTAAAAGCCTCTGACGATCCCAGCTGAGCCGCGGGATCATCAGAGGCTTTTTTTTTTTTACTTTTAAAAGCATTTTTTCTACAACCTCTTCGGCCAAAGAGGTTGCAGGAAAAAAATGCTTTTAAAAGCCTCTGACGATCCCAGCTGAGCCGCGGGATCATAGAAGGCTTTTTTTTTTTTACTTTTAAAAGCATTTTTTCGGCCGAAAAGGTTGTAGAAAAAAATGCTTTTAAAAATTAAAAAAAAGCCTCTGATGATTGTGCGGCTCAGCTGGGCATGGGGGGAGGGAGCAAGGATTTTTGCTACCAATTCTCCGAACTACCCGCCTCCATCCCTACCGGATTGGGCGATCCGGTCCGAACTGGGAGCATTTCACCCCTGGGTTGATCCTATTAGCTGAGACTGCCCAAGGAGCTGATGATCCAGTTCTACAGAGGAATGATTGAGTCTGTCATCTGCACCTCTATAACTGTCTGGTTTGGCTCTGCAACCCAACAAGACAGACACAGACTTCAGAGGATCATTAGGACTGCAGAAAAAACAATGGCTACCAACCTGCCTTCCACTGAAGATCTGTATACTGCACCAGTCAAAAAGAGGGCTTTTTGACAGACCCCTCGCATACTGGACATAAATTGTTTCAACTTCTAAATGACATTATAGAGCATTGCATACCAGAATAACTAGACAAAAGGACAGTTTTCCCCCCATGCCATCCCTCTGCTAAACAACTAATTCCCACAACACTGTCAAATTATCTAGTAAGGCTGTATTGCTATTATTCTTCTCATCCTTCCTATTACCTGTTGCCTTATCTTCTTATGACTGTAACCTTGTTGCTTGTATCTTTATGATTAATATTATTTTATTTAGTTTCCTAGTATGATTTTGACTGCTTATTTAATATCCTATTACTATCACTAGTAATCTTATGATTCATGATGAATGTATTTATGATGACTATGATCATGATTTATCACATATATTTTATGTACACACACCGAAGAGAAATTTATTGTGTGTCCAATCACATTCTATTCTATTCTATTCTACTCTCCAAATATTCTCTAGCCATAACTAATGAAGGCCATAGCTCCTCTCCCTTCTCAGATGTATATTTACACCAAGGTTGATCCTGGTCTGGTCACTTACTCAGTCAAGACTGTGAACCCAACATCTCCAACATTGTTGGATATTTTTAAGAAGAGACTTAAGAAGGCCATTTGTTCTGAATGTTTCCCTGCTCGAGCAGTGGGGTAGGGTTGACTCAGCCTTCCATCCTTCCGAGGTAGGTAAAATGAGGACCCGGATTGTGGGGGCAATAAGCTGACTTTGTATAAAAAAGAACACCGCTTGGGGGGGGGGGGGAAAGCCCTACTAAGCAGGTCTATACAAAAGTATGAAGGCTATTGCTTAATGCATTGTAAGCCACCCTGAGACTCCAGAGAAGGGCGGCATATAAATCAAACCAATAAATAATAAATAATAAATAGGGGTGGTTTAGAAAACTTCCAAGGTCCCTTCCAACTCTATTATGTTGTGTGTTCTAAGTGTGGAGAAATTTGACTTTCTTAACTTCACCTTTCTGACTCTGTTTCAACATTTTTTTTTTTAAAAAAGTTCCCCTTTACGATCAAGACTGACTCTTTCAAAGCCATTGGACAACTTCCTACTTACCTAATTCTTAGTTTCTCATATCTTTAGCAACACTCCTCTATCTTACAAGAGAACAAAGCCAGACCTTTCCCTTTGTGGAGTATGTGAGCACCTAATCTAAGATTTTGCTGCACAGAACCAGGATGACCTGCTTTAATGTTGATCACATGAACCTCAGGATGCTCCAGCTTGTTCTCTCATTTGTCCTGAGGACCTTTCTCAGCTCAATGTTTGTGCATAATGGGAGGATGGAGGTCATCCCAGACCCATCTGAAGGAGGCACATGTCAGTGAACATGGTTGAGGGAGGAGAACCTGGTACTCTCCATCTCATTTGAGGTCCAGAGAGTGGTCCTCCAAGGACAGCTCCATGGGGGGGGGGGGGGTCTTAGGCATGGTTTCCCAGCTTTGGCCCCTTTAAGACATGTGGACTTCAACTCCCAGAATTGAATGGATGGATGATTGGATGGATGGGGAATTCTGGGAGTTGTTCCACACATCTTAAAGGGGCCAAGTTTCAGGGTTCCGACGCGATGCCCTAATTAAATCATGAGCATCAAGCCAAACTTCAAAAGAAATCCAGTTATTTATTAGGAGCTTCATGTCACAATCAAAGTGAAGTCAACTCTGACCTCACATAATTCACGCCTT
Organism: Arizona elegans; assembly: GCA_022577455.1. Taxonomy (NCBI): domain Eukaryota; kingdom Metazoa; phylum Chordata; class Lepidosauria; order Squamata; family Colubridae; genus Arizona; species Arizona elegans. The sequence continues at coordinate 6,114,512 of JAKOOJ010000027.1, forward strand.
GGCTCTGTCCCTGTTTCACCCTCCCTCCTCCCCAGGTGTGTCATCAGTCACATTCCCCAACAAAGCAATTTTGCGGGTTGTGGAAGTCACTCCCTCCGGCCACTGTAGGTCCCCCTGGAGATGACCTTGATGTTGCTGCTGGAATGTGCTTTATTTTGACTAAAATGCAAGTTCCTCGATGCAGCTGTGAGGCTCGGTTTTCCCATCCCCCTGTTTATGGCAATTTGAGAGCAGGTCAGGAATGCTTCATGAGTTGATACCAAGGTTGAGAAGCCCTGATCCAAGGTATCTGAGCAGGTTCCTTTCAGGGTCTCGATGAGTATCTGAAATTGGCAGATGAGGTTCATCCTTCTCTTCCCCCACCTTGCCATTTTTTTCACTTCTGATTGGAACCAAATGGAGTTCAGGCTGAAAAACACCCAAGAATTTCCCAGGCAAGACTTGTGCCTTTGTTGACCAACTATTTTAAGGACAAGGCATGTGATAGTCCTGGAAAAATGGTGAGCCACGCTAACCTTTGGCAAAGTTGGCAAAGTAAGCCCATCTCAGTTGGTTCAGACTCCTGAAGAACCATTCATGGGAGCTCTGAGGATGTTTTTCTTCAGTCATTGAGACCCTGAAGACTGTAAGGGTGTGAAGTTGCAACTAGACATGCCAGCTAACATGGTACTGAGCACGGGGTGTCCCAAGGTCATGTGGCAAAAAGTGGTTTTCAAGAGAAGTCACCTGCAATATTGTTTGGCATTGTGTTTACAATTACAACACAAAAATGGGGAAGTAACATCCAAAGGGAAGATCACATGAGTAACAACACATTTCTTTGGAAGTCATTTTTAAAAAGCTAATAGTGGATGTTCCCTTTTGGGGAGATCACAACCATGAAATGGAACCTGGGGATCCTTTGTCCACAATCCAGGAAGCTACTGCAGAGTGCTTAGCAAAGAGCAGCTGATGGGTTACAAAAAACAGCCTCCCATAATTGTTTTGTGCTCCATCACTGGAGGCTCCCAAGAAAAGATTGGACAACCGTTTGTCCAGAATGGTATAGTGTCTCCTGCCCGACAAATTTAAAACCCCAAACTTTTAAAACCAATTTAAAATTGAATGTATAAAATACTAAAAGATATTTAAAAATTAAAAATCTTTTATAAAAGAGGGGGAAAATTAGGTCAGGCCCGCCTGGTGAAATAGTAAGGTCTTTAAAGCGCGGTGGAAGGTGCACAGATCCAGGATCCTCCGTATCTCCGGGGGGAGCTCGTTCCAGATAGTAGGTGCCCCCACAGAGAAGGCTCTCCCCCTGGGGGCCGCCAGTCGGCATTGTTTGGCTGACGGCACCCGGAGGAGCCCCTCTATGAGAGCGTACTGGCCGGTGGGAGGCTATTGGTGGTAGTAGGCGGTCCCACAAGTACCCAGGTCCTAAGCCATGGAGCGCTTTAAAGGTGGTAACCAAAACCTTGAAGCGCACCCGGAAGACCACCGGGAGCCAGTGCAGCTCGCGCAGGAGGGGTGTTACATGGGAACGCCATGTCGCTCCCATTACCACCCGCGCGGCCGCACTCTGCGCCAATTGGAGCCTCCGGGTGATTCTCAAGGGGAGCCCCATGTAGAGAGCGTTGCAATAGTCCAAGCGGGAGGTGACAAGGGCATGAGTGACCGTGCGTAATGAGTCCCAATCCAGAAAGGGACGCAACTGGCGAATCAGGCGGACCTGATGAAAAATCCTCTTGACGGCTGTCAAGTGCTCTTCTAAAGACAGCCGTGAATCCAGGAGGACGCCCAAGTTGCGAGCCCTCTCCGTGGGGGCCAATGATTCACCCCCAATAATCAGTGATGGCGTCAACTGACTATATCGGGACGTCGGAAACCACAGCCACTCGGTCTTGGATGGGTTGAGCCTGAGCCTGTTCCTCCCCATCCAGATCCGTACGGCCTCCAGGCACCGGGACATCACTTCAAGGGCATCGTTGGGGTGATCCGGGGTGGAGATGTACAGTGGGTGTCATCAGCGTACTGATGGAACTCCACCCCGAAACCACGGATGATCTCGCCCAGCGGCTTCACATAAATGTTGAACAGGAGAGGCGAGAGGACCGACCCTTGCGGCACCCCACATATGAGGGGCCTCGGGGTCGACCTCTGTCCCCCTGTCAACACAGACTGCGACCGGTCAGAGAGAAAGGAGGAGAACCACCGCAACACAGTGCCTCCCACCCCTAACTCTTCCAACCGGTGCAGCATGATACCATGGTCGATGGTATCAAAAGCCACTGAGAGATCTAACAGGACCAGGACAGAGGAGCACCCCTGTCCCGAGCCCTCCAGAGATCATCAACCAACGCGACCAATGCCGTTTCCGTGCTGTACCCGGGCCTGAAGCCCGACTGGAACAGATCCAGATACGTCGTTTCATCCAGGTGCTGGGGGAGCTGTTGCGTGACCACACTCTCAACAACCTTCGCCACGAAGCGAAGGTTGGAGACCGGACGATAATTTACCAACATTGCTGGGTCCAGGGAAGGCTTCTTGAGGAGGGGCCATACCACCGCCTCTTTCAAGGCAGCGGGAAAGTCACCCTCACCCAGTGAAGCATTTATAATCCCCTGGAGCCAGCCTCGTGTCACTTCCCGGGAAGCCAGTACTAACCAGGAAGGACACGGGTCCAATAAACAAGTGGTCGTGTTCAGTCTACCCAGAATCCTGTCCACGTCCTCAGGGGTCACAGGATCAAACTCATCCCAGATAACATTCTCAAGACATGCCCCTGTCTCTCCCCCTGAGACTACCCAGTCGGAGTCCAAATCTTCCTGAATCTGAGTGATTTTGTCATACAGATATTGAACAAAATCCTCGGCTCTACCCTCCAAGGGGTCCTCCCGCGCTTCCTGATGGAGCAGGGAGCAGGTCACCCTAAAGAGGGCGGCTGGGTGATTATCTGATGATGCAATAAGAGCAGCAAAATAGCTACATTTCACTGCTTTTATCGCCACTAAGTAATTCCTAATGTGGGATCTTACTAGTGTCCGGTCAGATTCAGAAAGACTGGCCCTCCAACTACTCTCTAGGCGTCTTTTCCAGCGCTTCAACTCCCTCAGCTCCTCGGTAAACCAAGGAGCCAATTAAGATCGGCGCCGGGTCAGAGGCCACAAAGGCATGACCCGATCCAGAGCTCCAGCAGCCGCCCTATCCCAGGCGGCCGCCAGGTCTCCAGTCGAGGCGTGTGCCAGAACCTCAGGAAATGGCCCAAGCTCCGACTGGAATCTGTCAGGTTCCATCAGGCGCCTGGGGTGGAACCATCTTACCGGCTCCACTCCCTGCGGCGGGGTACAGCAGTTCAAAGGTTGAGACGAAGGAGAGAGTGATCTGACCATGACAAGGGTTCAGTAACTATATCCCCTATCTCAAGATCCCTCGACCATTGTCCAGAGACAAAAACCAGATCCAGCGTGTTTCCCCCTGTGTGGGTAGGGCCATGAATTAACTGGGTCAGGTCCATAGCTGTCATGGAAGCCATGAACTCCCGAGCCATCTCCGACGTCTCACCCATGGATGGCAGGTTGAAATCCCCCATTACCATAAGCCTAGGGGTATCAACTGCCACCGCGGCGATGACGTTGAGTAGCTCGGGCAGGGCTGTTGCCACATGGCAGGGAGCCAGGTACGTGATCAGCAAACCCATCTGAACCCCGTGGCCCCATTTCACAAGGAGGGATTCACAGCCGGCCATCTGAGGAACAGTGGCCTCCCTCTGTCTCAGACCTTCTTTAATGGTAACTGCTACCCCCCCGCCCCTCCCCTGTGACCTCTGGAATGCTTGGAAACCTGGCGGGCACATTTCAATGAGGGGAACCCACCCCTCCTGGCCCAACTAGGTCTCCGTAATACCTGCCAGGTCCGCACACCCCTCCTCAACAAGATCACAGATGAGGGGGGCTTTATTTACTACGGACCTGGCATTGCACAGCATCAGCCGAAGGCCTGGGTCCTGAGGGTCTATGCAACCTGAGGAGCGAGTAGAGCCTTGGGGGCCGGAGCACACCACCACTCGTAAACAGCGAGTGCGCACTCCCCTAACACGATATGGCCCCCTGCTCCCGCCATATCTACCCCTCCCACCTACAGTACAGATGTTCAAAAAACCATCCGGACAAGCTCTAACCCCCCCCCTCGACCCCAGGTCCCCCACCCCCCACACTGCACTTCACTGCCAGACTCGACCCTCCCCCTTGTGGATTATCCCCCATACCCACAACCCAAATTCCAATCTGACCCTCCCCCTCCCTAGGACCCCTTAAAAATTTGACTAAAAATTTCGATAGAAAACCCCTCAATCCCCTAGTTTGCACATGCCACCTCTCTGGGTCGCAAAACCCGTCCTTGAGGTAGGCCCTCGGTAGTGAGGAGGGCCACATCTGCGAGAGGGGGGAATCTCGCAGCGCAAGAAGATCCGCTGTCGTGTACATCTCCAAGATACAGCGATGGAGGCACGGAGCTCAAACAGGGGACTTCACAAAAGATGTAACACAATTAATGAGGTTAATTGTCCTCATTGTTAGAAAGTTTCTCCTTAATCCCAAATTGCTTTTCTCTTGTATTAATTTCCATCCATTGTTTCTTCTTCTGCCTTCTGGTGCTTCGGAAAATAAGCTGCTCCCTTCTTCTTTGTGCCAGCCTCTCAAATACTGGAATCCTGCTATCATGTCCCCCCTAGTCCTTCTTTTCTCTAGCCTGGTCACACCCAGTTCCTGCAACCATTCTTCATATGTTTTCATCTCCAGGCCTTTAATCATCTTTCTTTCTTTCTTTCTTTCTTTCTTTCTTTCTTTCTTTCTTTCTTGGTTCAATTTATATGCCGCCCTTCTCCAGAGACTCAGGGCGGCTTACAATGCGTTAAGCAATAGCCTTCATACTTTTGTATAGACCTGCTTAGTAGGGCTTTCGCCCCCCCACCCCCCCAAGCGGTGTTCTTTTTTATACAAAGTCAGCTTATTGCCCCCACAATCCGGATCCCCATTTTACCTACCTCAAAAGGATGGAAGGCGGAGTCAACCTTGAGCCTGGTGAGATTTGAACTTGCAGTAATTACAGGCAGCTGGTGCTACTTAACAGCACTTTAGTCTGCTGTGCCACCAAGGCTCTTCAGAAGAAAGAAAAGCAAGAAGTTGCTCTTTTTTGCATTTTTTCCAAAGCCTCAACAACTTTTTGGTAATTTGATATCCAAAACTGGATGCAGAATTCCAGGTGTGGCCCTTACTAAGGCTTTATAAAGTGGTACTAATACTTCACATGATTTTATGCCTCTGTTTATGCAACTCAGAATTGTATTAGCTTTTTTGACTGCTGCTGCACACAGCTGGCTCGTGTTTAAATGATCGTCCACTGGGACTCCAAGGTCCCTCTCACAGTTATTGGTTTTGAGCCAGGTTTTGCCTAAAGGTAGGTATACCTTTGGTTTTTCCTGTATAGGTGTAAAACCTTGGTTTTTTCCACATTTTTTCCACATTCGTTTTGTTGGATAGGGCCCATTGTCAAGATCTTTTTGGATCCTGAGCTTGTCTTCTGGGGTGTTGGCTATCGGTCATAGTGTCACCTGCAAATTTGATGAGTTCCCCTTCTATTTCTTCATCGAAGTTATTTATGAAAATATTGAAGAGTCCTGGGCCTAAGATGGAATCTTGTGGTACGCCACTGCTTACTTCCCTCTTTGTAGATATAGTACTGTTAAGGACTACTCATTGAGTACAGTTTGTCAGTCAGTTACAAATCCATTTGGTGGTGATGCTCTCCATCCCACATTTTCCTAGCTTACCAAGAAGTAGGTTGTGGTCTTCCTTGCCAAATGCCTTGCTAAAACCTAAGTGTACTATGTTCACAGCATATCGCTGGTCTATTAATTTAGTCACTTCAAAGAATGAAATAAGATTGGTTTGGCATGATCTGTTTTTAACAAACCCCTGCTGGCTACCAGTTATAACTTTATTTGTTTCTAGATGTTCACAGATCTGTTTTTTATTATTTTTTTCCAGTATTTTCCTAGGTATTGATGTTAGGCTGATTGGTCTGTAGTTTCCAGGGCCTGGGTTTGTTTTTCCCCCTCTTTTTTTGGAGATGGGAAGCGCATCAGCTCTTTTCCAGTCCTCTGGTAGTTCCCCGGCGCTCCAGGATTTTTTAAAGACATGATACAATGGTTCTAACCCTAACATCTGCCAGCTCCTTCAGAACTCTGGGATGTAATAGTCTGTAGAGAGTCAGTCATCCAGGTTATGTTTGTCCCAAAGGTGCTTTTTCAAGAGGCAACTGGACTTTCTTGTTATTTCTTTGGAGGTGTTTCGCTTCTCCTCCAAGAAGCTTCTTCAGCCCCACTATCCAGTCAGAGCTGAAGAAACTTCTTGGAGGAGAAGCAAAACGTCTTCGAAAGAAAAACCAGAAAGTCCAGTTGCCTCTTGAAAAAGCACCTTTGGGACAACCATGATCTGGATGACTGAGAATCTCCATAGACATTCTCCTTTTTGTCTTTCAGTTTATTAGAGAGATCTTTGTGCAACCATGCTGGTTTCTTCTTGGATTTCTTGTTTTTCTTTTTCAGTGATATTGTGTTGGACTGGGCTTTTATGGTCATATTTTTCAGTGTTTCCCATGCTTCTTGAGTTGTTTTCCTCTTTAGGATTTTTATCCATGAAATTTTGCTTAGGGCCTCTCTGTTATAATCATCTTTTAAAGTTTAAGACACTGGTTGGATTGTTTTCTATTGCTTGTGTTTGCATTATATTGAATTCCAGTATGATGTGGTCACTCTCGTTCCAGCAACTTCAACTCCCCCTATCACTTCTTCTCTATTAGTAAGAATTAGGTCCATATAGTTTTTTTCTCTAGTTTAACTTTTGTCAACTAGGTTGGTTAGGAATCTGTTTGATCTCCCATTTGCTGCAAAGTTTGTCTCACAGTGGATATCAAGGTAGTTAAAGTCTCCCATTACTACTGTTAATTGATTAGCAAAGAGTTCATCTATTTCTTTTGCTTGGTTGTATAGTCTGTGCTATACTCCTGTAGCAATGTAATTTTTTCCTCCTTTTATGTTGACCCATGTGAATTCTAGGAGGTTTTCATCCTTGGCTTTGTGGATTTCTGTAGAGATGAAGTGATCTTTTATATACAATGCAACTCCACCTCCTTTTTTGTTAGGTCTGTTTCTTTTGAATAGTTTGTATCCTTCCATTAGTACATTCCAGTCATGAGTTTGTTGGAGACTTTGTTCTTTGAAGAGAAATAGAGATTTCAGCAGTTGGAAAGACCTGGGAGAAGATTTAGTCCAGTGCAAGGATCTACTACTACAAAATCCCCAACTGACGACTGCCTGGCTACTAATTAAACACCAGCAAAGGAGATTCAAATGACTCTTTCCATTCAAATATCTTTTCTAATGTTCAAATTTCTTGCAGGCTTTCTTCTATGCCATAATTCTTATGTTCCTTCCTGCCATTTCTTGGTTCACCTGACCTCTTTGAATTCTAACCTTTATTTTTATGCCCAACTGTAAAGTCTACATAAACTGTAAAAATCCCTTTGGTACTTATTGGTATATCTGAACCAGGAATCCAGGAACAAGGGCTGGGTGTCACCAGATGCTGGACTTTCCAGAAGCATAAAATTGTAGAGTTAGAAAGACCATAATGATCATCTAGCCCAAGCCTCAGCAATATGTACAAAAACCAGTTAAACCATTATAGGGCCCCATTTTTCCCCAGTGGCCTCCACCATAGTTGAGGGGGGGAAACAAATTAGTGGCAGCCAATAATAGGGGCATCACATGGGGTCCCAGGTATAGGGAGGCTGGTAGCAGAGAGAGGCTAAACCAGGGGTGAAATGCTCCCAGTTCAGACCGGCTCGGGCGAGTAGGTAGCGATGGCGGTGGGCAGTTCGGAGAACTGGTAGCAAAAATCCCTGCCCCCGCCCCCCATGCCCAGCTGAGCCGTGTGATCATCAGAGCCTTTTTTTTTTCTTTTAAATGGCTCTGACGATCCAAGCTCTGATGATCCCAGCTGAGTTGCCTGCTAACCAGTAGCAAAAATCCTTCTCCCCCATCCCCGCCAGCCTCCAGCTTGCTTACCTTAGCTGCTGGTCACAACGCCTGCCTTGCTTCGCTTGCTGTAATACCTGCAATCCATTGCATCGGCAAGCAACTGAATCTCCCTGCTGCAATCAAGCTCATCGGTGAGCAGCTCTATCTGCCTGCGTGTCTTCCTGCCTTGGCAAATTTAAGACTTGTGGACTTCAACTCCCAGCAAAGCTGGCTGAGGAATTCTGGGAGTTGAAGTCCACAAGTCTTAAAGTTGCCAAGGTTGGAAACCCCTGTACTATTGGGTAAGTTTTTTCCCCCTTTGGGAGCTTTAAAAAATAGTTAATTGGGATTTTTTTTAGTTGTTCTTTTTTTAGACCTAGCCATTTAAAGTTTAGGAAGTTTTAAATTTAGCTGCTTTTATATAAAAATAAAAATAAAATAAAATAAAATAATATTTGTGCAGCTTTCTGAGATTTAATGTGTTTCTGTAGTGTTTCACTCTAACTACAAAAACACCCCAAATCTCACAAAGCTATATGTGGAATTTTGTGTGTGTAAAGTGTGAAAGTTTTTTGGGGGGGCTTTTTGTGGCTGTGTGAGGTTCCTGCTTGTTGTAGGGGCCATTTTGGGTCTAGCACAGCTGCTTTTACATTGTGGGTGAGCCAGTTGTGTTGTGTTGTGTTTTGTAGGTTAAAAAAGGCAAAGAAGTGACATTGACTTGGCCACGCCCACCCAGTCACTTTACAACCAAGCCACGCCCACTAATTAAGCCACACCCACAGCAAAATATTTTAGATTTCACCCCTGGGCTAAACTCAACTGGTACTTTGAGTGACCCCTTCAGGCCTCCTCCAGGCCAGTCTTTCAGGTGGCCTGAGGCTTGGTGGAGCTTTGGATCTCTCCTGTGAGGTAGATCCTCCTTTTGAAGCCCAAGGGAAGGACTCAGTTCCTAGGGAGGACATTTGAACCCCTCCTGTTACCCTAAGAAGGACAGGCCATTGCCCAGAGAGGCCCCACCATGTCCTTTGGAGCCATTTTGTCCCTTCTCGGAAAAGGTGAGAAATTAAATGACTGTCAGAAGGTCTCTTGTGACCCAATTTTGAAGGCTTCCTCTCTCTTCTCACTGACTTTACAGAAGACATTGAAGCCAAAGTGAATGGCATTCTGGGAGACTCTGTCACATTCCAAGTGAAGTCCTCTCTACCATTTAAATCAATTTCATGGACTAAAATTGTTGGCAGTAAGTCTGAAATTATTGCTCTGGTGACCTTTCGGGAGCCTTGTGACCTCCAGGTCCCCGACCCAGCCTATGAAAAGCGAGTGAACGTATCTGAGGACTGCAGAAAATTACATCTCAGCCATCTCAGGAAAGAGGATGCTGGCGGATTCACAGCAGGAATTATTCCACTACATAGAGAGAAGGTGGATGAGTCCTTTGATCTGCAAATATTCCGTAAGTATCCCAGCCATGGCAGTAAATTCCGGGCCTCCCTCCTTTGCCCAGAGTGATATGTGGGGGAGGGGCATTTGGGGGAGTGGGATTGGTGTCCAGTTTCTGAAGAGACACACTTTCTGGATGGAGCCTGGTGCCATCCATCCCACTTAAGTTAGTTAGTAAAGAAAGACTCCCAGGCCATTCATGTGACCAAGAGTCTACTTTACTGGAGCAAAAGTGATTACAGAAGTAGCAGGATGGAGTCTGTTGCTTTGGTGCAAAACAAAAGATACAGTTTTTTTTTTAAAATTTGATTTATATGCCGCCCTTCTCCGGAGACTCAGGGCGGCTTACAATGTGCTAAGCAATAGCCTTCATCCTTTTGTATATTTATACAAAGTCAGCTTATTGCCCCCACAACTGGGTCCTCAGTTCACTTTTCCTTTTTTCCCGGCCTCCCCCTTGTTATCAGTCATTGTCCAGTTAGAAATATCACCATTGTTTGGGTAATGGGCCTTCATTTCGTGTCTTCTCCATCTGCACATTCCTTTGGGTGACCTTGGGCTGTATGGGAAGGTCTCCTCCCCAGGCCAGTTCTGCTTGGGTTCTCAGCCCTCCCTTTCCCCCCACCCCCCACCCCATTCCAAACCTGTTCCCTCCCCCAATTCCAGAAATGTCAGCCTGGCAGGATGCGAAGTGATGCTAGTAGAATGGCAGCCATGAGTTTCTCACCTGCTGCTCCCTCCTTTTTCATCTCCCTTCAAATGGGCAGAATTTGGATTTTTTTAAAAAAATGCAGATATGAATATTAAATTGCAAACATATTAACCTGATAGCTTAAGCATGTTCTCATCAGGCCTAGTCTTGCTCACATTTGCCCTCCCCCCTCCCCAAATTCCCCCCCTGTTCCCCCCTGCCCATCATCGTCCATGCCTGGAGCTTTGACATATCTGAGGACTTGCATTTCTGCAATGGGTTAGAATGGAGCTCAAGCCATGTCCTGCACACACTTCCTCTCTGGAAGGGGGCTTGTGGAGGTCCATCACAGCTCCCTCCAGGCTCCCTCTCCTTGGGGCTGGACTGGGCCAAGCCAAAAGTGGGTTCCCAGATGGAGAGGAGAGGAAGAGAGAAGCAGGTGGGCTTTGAGGTGGAATCTCCAGAGAGGAGTTCAGGATACTCTTCATGGATCTGGTGGGACCGACTGGACCCACAAACTCTTTGGGGAAGAGTCAGGGAGTCCTTGAGGAGCTGAGCCTGGAGCCTCATCCTCTTCCCCTCAATCCATGGTTTGGTATAAAGAGGAATTGGGGGAAGGCAGAGGATGAGGGGTGCTTGCTCTCCTCTATCTTGGGGGGCCTCTCCCTTCACAATCTGTCTCCCATGTGAGAAGAGGGATTGTTCTGGGATTGTTATTTGCGACAGAAACAGGTTAGAAGTATTTTCCCTGCTCTAACCTAAGCAAAACCTTAGGGAGCCACTGCTGTTGTTGTTCTCCTTCCTCCTTGGTCTCACTGTGATTTTGTGGTCTTCCACAATGTGATTTGTCTGTCTCCTTCTCAGGAGGTTTGCTGGACTCTGAGATGAGAGTGACTTGCACTCCTGATGCAGCTGGAAATGGAACTTGGAAGCTGAATTGCTCTACAGGGACTTGGGAAGATGGGGTGAAATTCAGTTGGACCTCAGCTGTCCAAAGCAAGGATCTTCCCCTCTGGAATTCTTCAATCCTCACCTCCCAAGATCTTAATCTCAATGTCACCTGCGCAGCAGAAAACCCGGTTAGCAAGGCATCCACAACAGTGTCCTTAAAGCAAGTTTGTGCTGGTAAGTTTTTCTCTTCTTGAAAGAGTTCATGGGACCAAAGATGAACCTGACATTTAGCTGGAAGAGAAGAAGTCCTACAGAAGGCAGAACTTCCCTGGGAGTTGGAAAGGGGTTGGGCTGCAACAACAAATCAGAAAAATAAGAATTCAGTGCAAACATACAAATTACAGCCATTAACCACCATCACCAATCATATTCCTTAAATTTATAATTCCTCTTTTTATGGAGGGGGAGGAATCTTCAACTGGCACCGGAAGTCTTATTTGGCCCTTTAGATTTCCATTTCCATTTTGCATTAAGAACTTAAAAGCAGTTGGTTGCTGAATTCCTCTGGTCTCTGAAGCTACTCGGAGCTCAGCTCTTCTCAGATTCCCAACCGAGGCACACCAGGTGCATCTTTTCCTTGTGGGTGAAAAAGTCCCACCTGCAAAGGTTCATTTGGATGACTCTGTTAGCAAATCCCATACAGGCCATTTCTAAGCAAAAGAAATGCAGAACAAGCTTCCGGCCAAGCTGACCAATTAATTTAAGAGAATGTAGCCAAATTCCTTTGGTTTACCCTGATTGTAGGGTCCATGCGCAAGCAACCAGACCCACACATATAGAGTTCAAGCTAGCAACTTTATTGTTCTCTGCCTATAATACAGGAATCTCCCCTGACTGGCAGCTTTCACCTGGGAAAGGCCAGAGAAGGCTTCAGACCTTTGCCTTCTTGTGTTTTTGTAGTGAGTCACTCTAGGCTAATTCCCCACCTGAGCCCCCCTCCCAACAGGGACAGTTGTTCTCCAACAGGGAAACCAAATCAGGGGGATTAGGAACCTGGAAGGATCGTCAAACAAGGAGTCAAAATTCCTCATTTGATTCTTTGCTGGACAGATCTCTGGATGATGAGGTGACGATGACCCTGTACAGACATTCCAGTTATTGGGAGTATATGTTACCTAGTTAAATCTACTTCCAAAATTGCAAAGCTGTTGGATAGAAATATATTTTACAGTTTGGTAGAGAAGATGATTTTACCTCAAGATAGCTAATGGTGCATATGTCTCGTGTTTATTTTTTATTATTATTATTAGTCATATTTCTATGCCGCCCACTCTCCGAGGACTCTGGGCGGCTTTCACCAAAGATAGTATACTAAATAGTATATTGCTCCCAACAATCTGGGTCCTCATTTTACCCACCTCGGGAGGATGGAAGGCTGAGTCAACCTTGAGCCAGTGAGATTTGATCCGCTGATTTGCTGAACTAGCAGTCAGCTGAAGTAGCTGCAGTACTGCACCCTAAGCACTGCGCCACTTCGGCTCATTTAAAGTAAGAGTAAGAGTAAATTAATGCTTCAGGCTGCTGAGTGGCATTTGACTAATGCAGTTACTCCATTCATTTTGCAAGCCTTAACTCAGACACATGATAATGATCAGATTGCATGCATTTCCTGCCCTACTTTTGCTCTCTTTCCTCCAGTTTTCATTTGCGATTGTTTTGTGCTTGTAGTAAAGAATAGAGAAAAATGCTTTGACCTGAGAAAATTATTGTAAAATTAACTAGGCCTAATGATATGCTTCAAGGAGGGTTAATTGGGTCTGGTGGCTGTTAATCGGATGGCTTCACTAAACCAGAGATGCACATTTTCTCACTGTCTGATCTCTGTTTCCTTTCTATCTGCTCTCTTGTACTTGCATTCTGTCCATCACGCTGAACCCCAGAGGAGAGACCTGGGACGGAGGCCCCCCAAGTGAACGGTGAGCTCCACCCCCTCCTTATAGCTTCCACCCTTCCTGCCCCTCCCTCTTGGCAGTTTTCCAAAGGGTCCCCCCCCCAAAAAAAGCACCTAATAGACCCATTCTTGAAGGGGGGGAGGAGGAACTAATGAGTCTCCTATACAGTTGAGGACTCAACTTACAACAGTTCCTTATTGATAATTCAAAGTTACAACTGAAAAAAGTGACTTATGACCATTTTACGCACTTACAATCTTTGCAGGTGACGTGATCAAAATTCAGATGCTTGGCACCTGATCCTTATTTATGACGGTCCCGGGGTCATGTGATCCCCTTTTGCAACCTTCTGACAAGCAAAGTCAATGGGGAATCCAGATTCACTTAACAACTAACTTAACAAGTTCAATGATTCACTTAATAACTATGACAAGAAAGGTCATAAAATGGGGCAAAACTCACTTAACAACTGTCTTGCTTACCAACAGAAATTTTGGCCTCAGTTGTTGTCCTAAGTCCAGGACTACCTTTAATTGCAGTACTTTTCTGGGAAGTGAAAATTGCTCTAAACAGAGGAGAATATTTGTAGCTCAGGTTGAACTGTGGAGTCCTTGGTGCTCCCTGAGCTTGGCTGTTTTCTTGCATTACTCAAATTAGGGAACACCATCAGCGCTAGCCCAAAACATCAATCAACGATTAAACAAAGAGCATCCAAAACCATCCAAAAGAATAAAGCTAATAGATGAAAAAACATAGGAATAAATATAGGGAGAGTTGTAAACGGTAAGAGCCATAAAGAGGAAAGTAACAATAGGACAATATAAACAATACAGTTGGCCAAATTAGGGGAAATAATAATCACTTAACACACCCTTGGGTACCATTGAATCATTTTTCAGAATTATAACTCTTCACCCAAGCTGTAAGCTTTCTCTGTCCACTTCTGCTTGTTTTTATGTATGTGCTTATATGTGTTGTACTTAATAAAGTGTGTAATGTATGTTGCAGATTAATAAAACAGATGTGTTTATGTATGTTTATGTATATTAATAAAGCTATGTATAATATAAATTAATAATGCTGATGTGTTTTCGTATGTTGCAAATTAATAAAGCTGATGGGTTTCTGTTGTGACCCTCCAGTGGCCAGCAGAGCTGGCAACAGACTCAGACAGTGAGGAGGTTGGGGAGCAACATGGGCCAGTCCTGGAGTCTGGGGAAGGCTCTGATGTGTCGGAGGCAGAGATGGGGCCAGGGCCGTCCGACAGTTATCAGTTACCTTTGGAGTTGGAGATAAGTGGGGCAGAAGAACAGCTGAAGCCTGTTCCTGATGTGTGTGCTTGCGCAGAGCTGCCAGGAGAAGGGAACAGCTAAGGAACAAGGGCCTCTCAGGAGTAAAGCCACAGGTGGACAGTGAATGGCCCCTCCCATAGGGAATAAAGAGGAGCAAAGGGGGAGTGGAGTTTGCAGGAGACAATTAGTTTATTAGTGTGAAGATTTGCTTATCGTGCCTCACAGAGACTGCTTGCCAAGTATTTCATTGTACAGCGTTGCGCTTGGAAGCTATCGACTGGCAACTGACTAGGTGGCTCAGTGGCTAAGACACTGAGCTTGTCCGGTTCGAATCCCTAGTACAGGTCTCCTGCATGAGCAGGGGGTTGGACTAGATGACCTCCAAGGTACCTTCCAACTCTGTTACTGTTAAAAACTATCCAAGGACTGATAAGGTCTGTTGTTGCAATTAAACCTCAAAAGGCTTATTGCCGGGACTTTGCTGGCTGATGTGAATGAGAGGAATTCACATTAGCCAAATAAAAAGGCGGTGTGTGTGTGTGTGTGTGACAAAGAGTCTGTTTCATGATTCTGTTGAGCCTAGGTCAGAACAGTTTCTGTATGTTGTACATAAAACAGTGAGTCTGTAAAAAAGAACTCCAAAGAACAGTAGCAAGGAGATAGCATATTATTATTGAGAGACACTATTTAAGCTAACTATGTGTGGTTTGAGTTTACAGGTAATCCCCAAATTAAAACAGTTCACTTAGCGACCATTCAAAGTTTCAACCAAGACCCCCCTCCAAGTACTTAAAACCCAGTCCCAAAATTATGAATGTTGCAGCACCATGGCCGTGTTTCCCCGAAAATAAGCCCTAGTGAAGGAGGTGGGATGGCCAGCAAAGGAGGCAGCCCAACCACGTGTCCCCTCACAAACATGGGCAGAGAAGCCTGAGGTGGTGCTTAGCATGATGGCTCCTTCCCTTCCCCGGGCACCTCATGGGCGCTCGGCCCCTTAATTGCAGCCCCACAGATCGGTTGAGCCAGTGAGGGCCAGGACCTGCATCTCATTCTGTCTCTCTGGGTGCCTAGAGCTGTTTCTGGCGCACTCTCACCAGGCCCAGCCCTGCCTACAGCACCAGGCAACCTCACAGCCGAGGGTCCCTCTCTTCCCCAGCCCACCTTTGTGGCTCTGGAGCAGGCAGCGACCACGATTTGCGCTCCACCAGGCCTGGAGCTCAGGTCTTGCTCAGGCTGCTGCTACAGTACCACAAGGCAGACCTGCTCTCCCCCCCACCCCCACCCCCACCCCCACCCCCCGTGCTTCTGCCCAGCTGCAGGGCCTGCTACACCTGCTGCTGTTGGCCTTGCGGGGGCTCTTCACTCTCCTGGCTGTGATGCTCTTGGCCGCCCTGCTGGCCTGCTCCTGCCTTGTGCAGGGCAACTTGGCCCAGATCTATGACCTCTGGAGCACCTTGCCTGCTTCAGGCTGTGCCCCTCCCCTGCCCTGTGCAAGATCCATGGCGGCCCTGCAGCGGGCTGGAGAAGGGAGGGGGAGATCACTCTAGAGGTCATAGATCTGGGCCAAGTTGCCCTGCACAAGGCAGGAACAGGCCAGCAGGGTGGCTATATGTGGTCAAGAGGGCGAAGAGCCCCCGCGAGGTCAGCAGCAGCAGGTGCAGCAGGCCCAGCAGCCAGGCAGAGGCACAGGAGCGGGGGAGCTGATCCTGATGCACTGAATGGCTGTTTGCCTCATCGTAGCAACAGCCTGAGCACGACCCGAACTCCAGTGTCCCAGGAGCAGCAGGGCCAGCAGACAGGGCAGGCAGAGGGCCGGGGAGCACCAAGAGCTTGGACTGTTGTGGCCACAGGCAAGTAGATGGTAGGATGGAGGGTGGGGCCGGCAGAAGCTGCACTGCCACTCCCATCGGCCCCCCACACTCGCCACTTCCTGTAAGTGAAAAAAAATAAGACATCCCCGAAAATAAACCCTAGTGCTTATTTTTGAGCCCAACAGAAAATAAAACCAGTTCTTATTTTTGGGAAAACACAGTACGAATGACAGCAGAAATGCTATAACATTCACCCTGCCGGGTCTCCACAGCCATTAGACCTGTGGAGACTCACTTACCTTGCAATGATCTAGTAAGACCCCTTGGTCTTCCCCACCCTGAGATACCTCATGTGCAGTTAAACCCACCCCCACCCACCCTGATTAGCAAATGCGTGGGTGAAAGCAGGGAGTGATCGCAGTCAAGTCACGCAATTCACTCCTACGAATCCTCGGGTTACGAATGTAATTGGCAGGCTCCGTGACATTCGTAATTCGAGGACTACCTGTATTTCTTTATTTTTTGCTGGTTTATCTTTTCTCTCTACCAGCCAGATTCTGGCTCCCATAGAACATGTAGCAACCTGTGCACTCTCTGCTCCAACCCCCAGGTCTTCCAGGACAGAGAGTCAGAATGCCTGAAGGCAAAAGCATAAATTTAACAAACTAATAAAAAAAGAAATATTTAGACTTGACTTATCCCAATTAATGCAAGAGTTAGTTTTAGGCTGTGTCCACAGAGTTCATGAATCCTGGAAGCTTAGATAAGAAAATCCAGGGGCCACAATGCACATAGCCCCAAAAGCTGAACATTGCTGGGAGCTGCCACCCATTAATAAGAATAACAGAATAATAAATTTATAAAATTGTATAAATAATAAAATCCTGGAGTACCGGGGAACTACCAGAGGATTGGAAAAGAGCTGATGTGGTTCCCATCTTCAAAAAAGAGAAATAAATTACTCACTGTAATATTAAGGGAGTTTGAAAAAAAAGGCATGTTTTCACAGATGGTTGAAGCTGCCAATTTAGCCCTCTGTCAAAACTCGGACTTGATTTTGCATGAATGTTTTGTATTTGTGAGCTCAAACATCCCCTCCTTTAGTGGGTTGGACTAGAAGATCCCTAAGGTTCCTCCAATCTTATTATTCCATATTCTATGGACACTTTTAGCTTTCTGGACTAGCCCTTTTCTAATCAGCTGATTAGGCAGCTCCCTTTGAACATTTATATTAAATCTTTCGGGGCATTGACTTAGTATTATTTCAGAGGAACATTAAATTGTATTCAAAAGCAGGTAGTCCTCAATTTACACCATAGCGCAGCCTGCCCATTACGGTTGTGGGTCATGACAGCTACAAAGCTGATCATCACAACAGCAGACTCAATTTTACAACCTTTTTTGCAGCAGCCATTAATGAAGGCCATGGTTATTATTTATTTATTTATCAAACGCATATGCCGCCCTTTCTCCGAAAAGGACTCAGGGCGGCTCACAGCAATAAAACACATAAAATTCAATATTAAAATGTTAAAAACCATTAAAACTCCCCTTAAAACCCCTTCAGTCCAATCCGGCCTGGCAAAATAACCATGTTTTGAGGTCACGGCGGCAAGAGCGAAGATCAGGGGCCATCCGTAGCCCCAGGGGGAGTTGATTCCATAAGGTAGGTGTGCCCACAGAGAAAGCCCGTTCCCTAGGAGTCGCCAACCGACACTGCCTGGCCGACGGCACCCCAAGGAGGTTCTCCCTGTGGGAACGCATCGGGCGATGGGGAGCTGTCATTGGCTGCATATTAACCAGACCCATTGTTCATTATAGGCATTTTTTCTGAAAACCAAAAGTAAAAAGTAATTTTCAGCAAAGATGTTGTAAATTGTGTCCATCACTCACTCCAAACAGCCATAAACGCCATCCGAGGAATCCGAACTCTTCCATAAGTCCCTGTCCAGGGTACTGAGGCAACTGCCTAAAACAGGGTTTTTCAACCTTGGCAACTTTAAGATCTGTGAACTTCAAGTCCCAGAATTCCTCATCCAAAGTGCACAACCACCAAACACAATTATTGCTTTCACAGGGCCAGCTAACAAATGTAAAGAAAGTGGTTAAAACTGCAGGCCTGTAGCTGCTTTGAGGTGATCCAACAGTAACTTGGTTCTCTTAATTATGTATTATTTTGAGGAGGCTGAAAAAAACTTGAAATGAATTGCACGATGTGAGTTTTAATGGCTGCTGGTGCTTATCTACCAATGTATTCCTATATATGGTATACAGAGATGATCTGGCAGTTTTTAGAGGCAGGATGAGGTTTGTTGTGATGTTGAGAAATGACTGTGTTGAGACATGTTACGTTGAGAAATAATTTAATTTTTAGTTTGACTTCCTGATGAAATATGCTATCCATGCAATATATCTAGGATGAGCTTTGTAAATTATATTTATGTATTATTTATTAAATTCAGATGCTTGCCCGTCTTGCCAAGGCAACCAAGTAAATGGTTGAAATCATATGAAACTATTACAGTTAGTGAGTAAGCAGGGCCAGATTTAGATTGGAAGAGGCCCTAGGCTATTCCACTTATGAGGCCCTTTCACCAGTGGTGGGATTCAATTTTTTAACAACAGGTTCTGTGGGCGTGGCTTAGTTGGGGGTGTGGCTTGGCAATCATGTGACTGGGTGGGCGTGGCTAGCTGGTCACGTGACTGTGTAGGCGTGGGTAGCTCGTCATGTGACCGGGTGGGCGTGGCTGTGTGCATAGACTTTTTTCAGAGGGCTGAAAAAAGTCATTTCTGACCGGTCCTCACACTTATGACCATCCTCACATTTATGCCCATGCAGCTTTCTTAACAACCATGTCACTCATTTCACAACTGCTTCTCTTCACCATGGTGACAAGATAGGTCAAAAACGTAAAATGTGAGGACAGTCGTAAGTTCGAGGACTGGTCAAAAGTGCGAGGACCAGTCAGAAATAACTTTTTCAGCCCTCTGAGTAGTCCATATGCATAAAAGGATACAGCAATAGAGAGGGATGAAGGAAGGGAAGGGAAATTAGAGTAGGAGAGAGAGGGAGGAAGAAAGGAGGAGAAGGAGAAAGGAAGAGGAAGTAGGGAGGAGAAGAAGAGGGGGAGGAAGAGAAAGTAAGAAGGAAAGAAAAGAGAGGTGGTAGGTTTGAGGAGAAAGATTGCTGTACAATAAAAAAGATGAAAGGGAAGAAAGCCAACCCCCCAAAAATATAAAGATATTAAGATAAAGAATGAATTGTTAAACTTTAAAAAATAAAAGAGAACAAATATGAATAAATAACAATAATTAGAAACACACATACAAACATACAATGTATTTTCTTTGAACAGAGTATTTGGCCGGTTCACAAATTTAAACAGTGTTTAGTCATTTCAATTAAATTTACAATTTCTATATTTCCTTTTTGCCATATTTATTCCTCATCTATTTTTGTAAAAAACCAATATTACCCTCATCCTCATCTCTAATCTTAATCAAATTCAATTTTTCCCTTCTATTCTATATTATACCCCTTCCCATTGTCATCTATTTTTATATCCATCCTCACATTGGTTAATTATGTAATATTACAGTTGTTTAATATGAATTCAACATTTTAATATAAATCAATTAGTTATATAACTACCTAATCAATATGAACATGAATATTCCAATTATTTCCATGCAATCCAATTTCTTACAAATCAATTAATTATATTTACCAATAATAATAAACCAAATAATTTCCCCCATATATTCCTCCAAACAACAACTTAACCATTTCTGCTTTCAACACAATATACAACTAATAGTATCTCAATTATTACAATTCCCTAGTTAAATAGAGCTTTTTTTCTTTTGTGTTTTAAAATCTCCTCTTTTTCCCTAACTTTCCTGTTGTTTGCACCTACCTTTTTTGGTGAGGAAAAAGAAATCTGCCTGCCTAATTTTCCAACGTGCAAAGCCAACAGCCTGCTTTACTTTCTCTTTCGTTTTTCAGGATAGCTAGGGGGGAAAGATCAGCACTCTTTGCAAGCAAGGAGCAGATCCGTGAGCAAAACAGCTGAGAGCAGATCTAAGCAAGGGCTAATTAGCCTCTGCTGAAGCTCCGGGGGCCAATAAAATTACCAAAAAAAACACCGAACCCTTTGTTGAATTGCTGGCTCCCCCGCCCCTCGCCCACCACTATTGATTGGCAATAAATAGTGGTGCGGAGGGCGGGGCAAGCCAGCCATTTAACAAAGGGTTCGGCTGCAGCACTGGCTCTAGGGCGGCCCTTTGAAGCCCCGCGGCAAGAATTGGAAGTTTTTTTTCCCTCCAGCCATGGGAGGCAGCAATAGATGGGGAGTGGGCGGGGTAAGCGAAGGGCAGAGAGGGAGGGCGAGTGAAGGTGGGGAAGCTGCTTTCTCCATCCTGCTCTCTTGCATCCGGAGCCCACCTGGATCCCAGGCAGTGGAACTCAGGCTAGGGAAGGGGGGGGGCAATGGTGGCTCTTTGACAACCTGTGGCCTTCAACTCCCAGAATTCCTCAGACAGCCAAGCTGCATCAGGAATTCTGGGAGTTGAAGGTCACAGGTTGTAAAAGAGCCACAATTGCCCACCCCTGGCTACGGTAGGCTGGTAGGCCCCTCTTGATCTTGAGGCCCTAGGCTGAAGCCTAGTTAGCCTATAGGAAAATCCGGCCCTGAGTGAGTTACATCATGAAATCTAGTCCTTGGTTTAGGACAGGCGTTCAGCTCTCAAATCTTCTTTTGTGCAAGTTACACATCCCTCTCTTGCAACTCATGTCTTCCATTTAGTTCCATTTAGCCAGTCTTGGTCTAGTGGTGTGAAGGCACCAGGTTAGAAACTATGCGATCCTGAGTTCTAGTTCCACCCTGGCATGAAAACCAACCCGGTGACTTTGGGCCAATCACTAGAATACTGAGAGTTCTAGTTCCGCCTTAGGCATGACAGCTGGCTAAGTGGGCCAATCACCAAAAGATGATGAGTTCTAGTCCCAACTTGGCACCCTAGTAGGGTGACTTTGGGCCAATCACCAAGAGACAGTCGGAGGAGAAGTATGGAGTATCAGATGCCTTCACCACCTTGAGTTATTTATCAGAATATTAAAGGCAGATTAACAAAATCTTCAAATAAATAAATAAATGACTGCAATCTCCGCCGAGCTCTTGTGCCTCTTGTGCACAAGGAGGAAGGAAATTAAATTATCTTGAAGCTATAAATAAAAGGCTGAAAGATATTCAATTGTTGCCCTGAATCTCTCAATGGCTCAAGGTTTTCTAAACATCTATCCAATAGGATAGGAAGCAATAGAGTTTCTGGGCAGGAACACTTGTAACCGGAAAAGATGCTGAAAAGGAGATTTTCAGTGATTGGGACAATATTCCTGCTTCAATTACATTGCAGAGTACATCTCCTTTTAAGCATCTTTTCCGGTTAAAAGTTCCGTAGTTACGTCTCTTCAGCTCATGCTCCAGATGTAGAAGTACAGGGTCTCCTACCTGAGAAGCAGGTTGGACTAGAAGACCTCCAAGGTCCCTTCCAGTTCTATTGTTCTATGTTCTAGGAGAGGACAGCATAATCCTGACATGGAAGGAAGAGAGAGTTAAGGCTGCGTTATTCTGGTGGATGATATCTTTCTGCTGTTGCCAGCTTAGCTGTGTCATTTGCAGGGAATTGTGGGTAGAGGAAAATTACCCCATGCAGGGAGTCCTCATTTAGCAACCACAATTGGAACCAGCAATTTGGTCGTTAAACAAAGCAGCTGCTAAACGAAACCACTTAACTGTGCTGATGATCTGACTTCAGTTTTTCTTCACATTACAGACCTGCAAAGGACTGGTTATTTTTTCACCACTGTCACCACTGCAAACGGTCACTAATCGAGGACTACCTGTATAGGGAATAGATCTCCACAGGGTTTGTTAATGTTTGACCAGGGTTGACACAACCTCTGCTCTTTCTTTTGCAGAAAAGGGACCGTCTGCAAGCAATGCATGGATTGGGGCCGTGACTGCAGCTCTTATCATCATTCTGCTTGTCGTTGTCATTGTCGTTTGTCTGTGGAGGAGGAAAGGTACAAGATATTTCTCAGCTGCACACCCCCTTGCAAAGCGCCCCCTCCACTGACCAGGTTCCCCACTCCTCTTCTTTCCTTCTCCCTCGATCCAAAAAGAGAAAAAAGCTGAACCAGAAAGTCACCCAGGCATCTGTGGGCCACCAGGTGGGCCCTCACCCCCCATCCCAGGGCACCGTCTACTTCTCTGTGGATGCTCCAGGGGTAGGAGGGCCCAACCATTTTAATCTGGGCTCTTCCTTGCATCCTTCAGGCCTCCAAGCCATCCTCTAACAGCCATCGTGGTGCAGTGGTTAGAGTGCAGTACTGCAGGCTACTTCTGCTGACTACTGGCTGCCTGCAATTTGGCAGATCGAATCTCACCAGGCTCAAGGTTAACTCAGCCTTCCGTCCTTTTGAGATCCGTAAAATGAGGAGCCAGATTGTTGGGGGCAATGTGCTGACTCTGTAAACTGCTTTGAGAGGACTGCAAAAGCCCTGTGAAGCGGTATATAAGTCTAAGTGCTATTGCTCTTCCAAGGCTGGAAGAGAGAGCTCAGCCAACACACAACGAAAAGAGCAGAACTTGGACCCCATATTGACTTTTTTTACTCCTCATGGTGCTATAAAAAAAGTTATGGGCAAAGAGAATCTCCTAGGAAGTCTCAGGAGTGTGTGGCATCCAAGGCTTCCCTACGGGTCAAAGAGAAAGGATTCCAGGGGGCCCAATCTATTTCCCAGCTTCAGAGAGGCAGCTTCTGCATCTGGTGGGAGATATCAGCAACCTCAAGAACTGCTTCTCTCTGCCTGGCCAAGAGCAATTTCCTCAGCATCCTCTGGTCCACCACCATCATTTGGACAGCTGACAACTGGTGGGCTGGGCAGAGTGCCCCTTTTGCTTTCTACAGAACCTGCTACTCAGCCGACGCCCCACTGCAAACTGGTAGGAGAGTTCTGGTAGGAGACCCATCTAGTACAACTGGAGACTCCAAATCTTTGCTGGATCTTTGCTACCTCAGACCCTGCCCTCTTCCCCGCCCGCCAACGCTTTTCGTAGGCTTCGCCAAGATTAGCCACAACTTATTTGCACACACCCCAGCTTTGCACAAGATAGCAGCTGTGGCTCACAACTCACCCACTTCCTGCATTTCACTTGGTTTCTTTTCTTTCCACAGCTGCTAAGGGAAGCGGACGATATACAACACATGCAGGTAACGTTCCCCCTTCTCCCCCCCCAAGAGAGTGCAAAACCTGCCATGTAAGATTGGAAGGTTTGCCGCACACACAAACACAGAAAGACCACAAAGAGCAAAACGAAAATGGAACCCCCATAGCAAATGGCAAGAGAATTGAGATGTTTAGGAGATCAATCGCCAGCGTGATACACACATTGCTAATTTTCAGGGGCTCCCAGATTTTGGAGTCTGGTGCACATTCAGGATGGTAAGAGCGTGCTCTGGGGGCCTGGCAGGATTGATCAAGTGAGACCCCAGAAAGAGTGCAGAGAAGAGCAACAAAGATGATTAGGGGACTGGAGGCTAAAACAGCTTAATATTCATTATTAAAACAAATGAGGAATTGTTGCAGGAATTGGGAATGTCTAGTCTAGTGAGGAGAAGGACTAGGAGTGACATGATAGCAGTCTTCCAGTACTTGAGGGGTTCTCACAGAAAGAAGAGGTCAACCTGTTTTCCAAACCACCTGAAGGCAGAACCAGAAGCAATAATGGAAACTAAATCAAAGAGAGAAGCAACCTAGAACGAAGGAGAAATGTCCTTACAGCGAGAACTATTAACCCGTAGAATGGCTTGCCTGCAGAGGTTGTGGCTGCTCCATCACTGGAGGCTTTTAAAAAGAGATTGGAAAGTCATTTGTCTGGAATGGTAGAGTTTCCTGCTGAACAGGGGGTTGGACTAGAAGACCTCCAAAGTCTCTTCCAATTCAGTTATCCCATAACACTTTTGCAACGAACCACTAGATCACAAGAGGGGAGAACAGCCCATCCATTCTGCAATTTCTCCTCTGAGAAAGCTGCAAAACCAGAATCAATGTTAGAAGAAATGTTTCGAGATGCTTGAGGCAGTGCTCCTCACATTTTAAAAAAATGGATCAATTACAAAATTTAGAAGGACAGCGAGAAGGGGGCAAAGGAAAGGCAACACTAGCATGGTCTTTGACCTTCTGATACCACTTATTTCTTTCTTTTGTTCTTAAATAAATTTGCTGCCCATCTCACCATGAGGCTGCTCAGGGCAGCTCACAACAGTAACACGGGGGGTGGGAGGGGAGCCCAATAAAAATTGTCAATGCAACACCAGCAAAGCAATGCAACAATTAAAATAAATGACGGAATATGAATTAAAAGGTGGGCGGAGGGGGAGCAGGAAGTGCAGAGGGGAGCTGGGGTCAGCTAATTAATAATCGTGAAAATATATCCCAAGATTCATTTCAACAAATGAGGAGCGATGCTCAATTGGCTACATTTTTCTTCCTGCTGCAGGAGAAGCTGTCAAGCCAGTAGCCCACCAGTTCAGCTCCTGAAAATTGCTGTCTGGATTGGATTGGTTTTGGGAAGGGAGGAGGGATCAAGCACAGAGCTAGTCTAGAGTCATGGTGCAACCATAAAAGGGCCAAAACCAGCCCTTCCTGAATTCCTTGGAGCCTTATCTAAGTGATCCCAAGGGAAAGCTGCCAGACTGGGGGGATTCCTGTATTATAGGCAGAATGTAATGAAGTAGTTAGCTTAAACCCTGCCCAGGTGAGTCTGGTTGTTCATGCCATTCTCCCTTCTGATTAATGAGCCCCATGCAGATCTGCAGAGCCCTTTCACTGTTGTTGAACCATGGATAATTGTCACTAATGACAAAGTTTTAATCACAGGCTACTGGGTTGTTGTTTTTTTTCTCCCAATTATTTGGCAGGTGGTGCTACAAGTTCCTGAATGGGACAAGAGAGACTTTCTCCGTACCCGTCCTTCTTCCTCCATCCCTGCTTTCCCCAGGACTGGGAGCAGGGACAAGCATCTGGTTGCCCCAAATAAATAACAACAACCACTAGCCAAACTAAGAATTGCCTTTGTTCTGCTGCTTTCAAGCAGAGCTTGAATCATTCAGTGGGAGCTTATTCCCACTAAGCCAGGAGTGTCAAACTTGCACCGTCACATGGTTGTCACGTGACATATCGTGACTTTTTCCCCCCTTTGCTAAACCGGGGTTGGGCATGGCCAGCGTGTGATGCATCCGGCCCACCGGCTGCAAGTTTGACACCTCTGCACTAAACATACAGCCCTTCCTTCTTTCCCCCCTTCCTTTTCTCCTTTTTCCTTCCTTCTTTTCTCTTTTGCTTTCCTTCCTCCTCTTTCCCTCTCTCTTTTTCTGAACAAAAGGGAGAGTAGATGAACTACTTACTATGTAAGGCAGGGGTGTTAAACTCGATTTCATTGAGGGCCGCATTGGGGTTGTGTTTGACCTCGGGGGGCCAGGATGGGCACAGGCAGGCTGGGCGTGGCCAGCTCGATGTCACTCATGTGGCTCCTGAGCTCCGTTTCGGATGCGACGGCCTCCTGCAACCCTCTGCCAGAGAAAACAGAGCTTGGGAGTGTCGCCTGTGGCCCTTGCAAGCTCCATTTTTGGTTGTGATGGCTTGGTTTTCGCTGGCAGAAACACTGCGGGCCGGTTCTTTGCTGTTTCCAGGGTGGCCCCACAGGCCAGATCTAAACACCCTGTGGGCCGGATCCAGGCCCCAGGCCTTGAGTTTGACACCCCTGATGCAAGGAGGTGCATTAAAGCAAAATAAAAAACCTGACAAAACTAAGCGATGTGAAATGGGGGAGGGGAGTGAATACTATCAAAATGTTGGTATGGGTCTGTGTGTGTGTCTTAGTGTGTTTATGATTAGCTTATGACACTGCATGCTGTACAATCCAATGTCATCTTGTTGGATGCAATAGCCAAGACAAATATTCCAAATCTGTCTTGTTGTGACTTCATTTTGTGGGTTGATGTTGTGGGTGCTTCATCACTGGATCAGACCACTCTCTTCTGATGAAAACTCACACAGGCCTTGGTTGCTTTTCTAGAAAGTTTGTACATATTTTGCCTTTGCGAGTTGTGCTTTGGAAAAAAGGAATTCAAAGGGCAGATAGACACACACAGCATCCTCTCTGGAAGCACAACCCACAAGCACCACCTGGCTGGTGAAGGGTGGCCATTGGGAAGGAGAAGGAAAGCATCCTGTCTTCAGAAAAGACGTGGGAATTAACTTGGAGCAGAGAGAGGCATGACGGAACGGAGGAGAAAATGGTCTTTTAAGAAAATACATTTACTGTCGAAAAGACAGGGGAAAAAATTGCATTTTGAGGGGGTTGCAAAGCATTTCTGCCTGAACACAAAGCTATGGCTACATTTATAGCTGGAACATGTTTACATGTGTAAATGTCATTCCTCTTGTTCTTAAACAAGAAACACCGACGGGTTTAAAATAAGGCTGAGATCTCTTGGGTTTTTTGCTGATTGTTTCAGGCTTTGGAACGGCTCACAGGGAAATGTCTCGTTTTATTTTGGATCCAAAGGATCAGACAGGATTTATAATTGTGTGGGTTGTTTGGTTTGGCTGTGTTGTTTTGTACAAAGTGGGGTTTGTTCTTTGTTACTAAATGTAGTATTCTTACTTTTGTTGTAAATGTCTTCTGTTGGTGAAGAGGCTTGTTTTCTTTGTGCTAACATGAAATAAAACATCTTCTTGATTCAACTTGCATGATTAACTGACTGACTTGTGGCCCACTTAATGAAGTTTGCACACAATCATTAATGCTTATTAAATGCACCTTCCTCCACTTCTGTTTCTGATGTTCAGCACCCTGTTTAAACCGAGCCCTTTAATTAAATTAATTGCCTGCTTTAGTGAATATAAACACAACAATTAACGTCGGCTCTATTCAGCATCGCTTGGGAGGGGGAGGCTCTCTCTAGGAACAGAGAAATAAAAGGCCAGGCCAGAAGAAAGGAAAGGAAATTATATTTTGACTGCTTAATTTTATTTCTTTATCTTGCCCTGAAAAGGATTGGCAGTTGTCAGCCCAAATAGTCACAGGGTCCATCTGGATAATGGTCACAATTTTTCTTTGCAGAGATTGAAAATCCACCTAGAAGTGATTCCACCTTAATAGGAGACCAGGCCAAGGTAAGTTCATAAGAATGTGAAACATAGAATCAGAGGGCTGGAAGAGACCTTGGAGGTCTTCTAGTCCAACCCCCTCCTCACAAAGGTCTTCTAAAGCTTCTTGAATGAACCAAGGTGATCTATAGTTCAGGGTTCTCCAAACCTGGCCACTTTAAGACTTGTGGACTTCAACAAGCCTTGGTAGTACAGTGGTCTAAAGCACCCTGTTATTAAGACCAGCTGCCTGCAATTACTGCAGGTTCGAATCTCGCCAGGCTCAAGGTCGACTCAGCCTTCCATCCTTTCTAAGGTAGGTAAATTGAGGACCCAGTTTGTGGGGGCAATAAGCTGACTTTGTATAAATATACAAAAGGATGAAGGCTATTGCTTAGCACATTGTAAGCCGCCCTGAGTCTCCAGAGAAGGGCGGCATATAAATCAATTTTTTTAAAAAAACTCCCAGAATTCCCCAGCCAGCCATGCTGTCTGAGAAATTGTGGGAGTTGAAGTCCACAAGTCTTAAAGTGGTCAAGTTTGGAGAATCCTGGACTAGTCCCTGGAAGTCCAAGTCACCCCCTTGAACTCACCTCCAGTTCCCTACTCAGCTCAGGTTCTTCTTGAATGTCACCAACTCAATCCCATGTCCTCCACAAGAGGAAGGAAGACCCCTTATGGGATGAAACCTGAAAAGGCCACCAGGTTTTCAAAATTGAGACTTCCTTAAGGCAGGTGATCTCAATTGCCAGGATTCTCAATCGGGGGTTCGTGTGCAGGGGAATTCTGGCAATTGAAATCCACACTTCCAGAAGATATCCATATGTGGGAAAGAAAGAACGCTCTTCTGAACAGAATAAAATGGGATTGTATGTTATGGGCTGCCTAGCTTCTCTTTCTTTTGCTGACTTGAGGTCTTCTCAAAGGAGGATTTTACACCAGGCTCCTTAAAGAGCTCAAGGCCAGAAAGGGGGTGGAGGAATCAGATTTGGGGTGATGGGCACCCACTTGCTATGCGTTGGGATGCTGTCAGTGTTTTTTGAGGCGCTGTGGTTTTAAAGTTGTATTTTTTTTTCTTTTTTAAGTTTGAACCGTGTTCAATTTTGTGACGCATATCCTACGGTAATTTTTTCTTAAAAGGAAAGAAATAACTGATAACTTTCAGATAACCTGGTAGGAAATGACACTTTTGCTTCTTTAAGAGAAAAAAATGTGTTAGCTTTTGATCTTACGGCAAATATACAATTAAAAATAAATCTCACTAAAATTACTCATAGTTTCTTCATTTTAAATTTTCCGAAAGGAAAACTCACAATCAATGAACTTTGAAGTAAAGCTGCTTGTCGGTCCAGCACTGAAATATATTACCGCTCCCAAAATCATTGGTGGCCCTTTGCCATAAAGAGGACTGTGGGGCTGACTCTGTAGCCACCCAAAGGGTTAGAGAGGCTGTGTGACTTTGAAAAATAAAGGAAAGAACAAAGAGTAAAGCCAAGTAAAAAATAAAGTAAAAAATAGAGTCGTTAGAGGTGAAAGTGAATGTAACAAACAAAGGTCATGTAAAGTAAAAAGTAAAATTAGGTAAGGTGAGTATAGTAAAGAATACAAAGTGAAAGTAAAAGTAAAAAAATAAAGATAAAAAGTAAAGTAAGGTAAAGTAAGGAGTATAATAAAAAGTAGAGGAGAAAATAAAAGTGAAAATAAAAAATAAAGGGTAAGGTAAAGAGTAGTAAAAAGTAGAGTAGAAAGTAAAAGTAAAAGTAAAAATAAAGTTAAGGTAGAGAGTGTAGTAAAAAGTAGAGTAGAAAGTGAAAGTAAAAATAAAAGTAAGGTAAAGTAAAAAGTAAACAGAGGTGAGTATAGTAAAGACTAGAAAGTGAAAGTAAAAATCAAGGAAAGGTAAAGTAAAGGGTATAGTAAAAACTAGAGTGAAAGTGAAAGAAAGGAAAATAAAGTAAAGTAAGATAAGGTAAATAAAGCTAGAAGGAAAGTAAGGTAAATTAAAGAGCAAGGTTTAAAAATGAAAGTAAAGCAAGGTAAGATAAGGTAAAATAAATAACGAATGAAAAGCAAAAGTCAAATAAACAAAACGGTAAAAAGTCAATTAAAAAGTAAGGTAATGTACTAAAATAAAATATTTTACCTGTCCATGCAGGTACACACACACATACACATACACACACTGTAACCAGAGTCAGAAGAAGCAGTTCAGAATTGCTGAAAACTTGGTAAGTGACAATAAATACTTAACTTTCTCTCTCTTTTTTTAAAACTCCTAGGAAACCAGGAGAAAGACAAGTCAGCCAGCTAGAAGAGCAGCAAAGAACAACCAGGAGATGCCTCACACCATTTATTCCGCTGTGCAGCATCCCAAGCAGGTGGGAAATATTTAATGATTATTGTATCTATTAAATTTATATGGCTGCCCAGTTCACACATAGATGACTCTGGGTGGCTTACAATTAAGGTGACCAGATTTTAACATTGGTAAAGCGGGACACCCACCATTTTGTGGGCGTGGCTTGGAGGTCATGTGACTGGGTGGGCGTGGCTAGCTGGTCATGTGACTGGGTGGCCATGGCTATGTGTATAGAAAAAAATCATTTCTGACAGGTCCTCGCACTTTTGACTGGTCCTCACACTTATGACCATCCTCACATTTATGCCTGTGCAGCATTCTTAACAACCATGTCACTCATTTCACAACTGCTTCTCTTCACCATGGTGATAAGATAGGGCAAAAAACGTAAAATGTGAGGACAGACGTAAGTTTGAGGACTGGTCAAAAGTGTGAGGACCAGACCAGTCAAAAATAACTTTTTCAGCCCTCTGAGTAGTCCATATGCATAAAAGGATACAGCAATAGAGAGGGATGAAGGAAGGGAAGGGAAATTAGAGTAGGAGTGAGGGTAAGAGAGGGAGGAAGAGAGGAGGAGAAGGAGAAAGGAAGAGGAAGTAGGAAGTAGGAAGGAGAAGAAGGGGGGAAGAGAAAGTAAGAAGGAAAGAAAAGAGAGAGGTGGTAGGTTTGAGGAGAAAGATTGCTGTACAAAAAAAAAGATGAAAGGGAAGAAAGCCAACCCCAAACAAATATAAAGATATTAAGATAAAGAATGAATTGTTAAACTTTAAAGAATAAAAGAGAACAAATATGAATAAATAGCAATAATTAGAAACACACATACAAACATACAATGTATTTTCTTTGAACAGAATATTTGGCTGGTTCACAAATTTAAACAGTGTTTAGTCATTTCAATTAAATTTACAATTTCTATATTTCCTTTTTGCCATATTTATTCCTCATCTATTTTTTAAAAAACCAATATTACCCTTCATCCTCATCTCTAATCTTAATAAAATTCAATTTTTCCCTTCTATTCTATATTATACCCCTTCCCATTGTCATCTATTTTTATATCCATCCTCACATTGATTAATTATGTAATTATGCAATACAGTTGTTTAATACAAATTCAACATTTTAATATAAATCAATTAGTTATATAACTATCTTTTTTGTATATTAATCAATATGAACATGAATATTCCAATTATTTCCATGCAATCCAATTTCTTACAAATCAATTAATTATATTTACCAATAATAATAAACCAAATAATTTCCCCCATATATTCCTCCAAACCACAGCTTAACCATTTCTGCTTTCAACACAATATACAATTAATAGTATCTCAATTATTACAATTCCCTAATTAAATAGAGCTTTTTTTCTTTTGTGTTTGAACTCTCCTCTTTTGCCCTAAATTTCCCATTGTTTGCAGTTTTGCACCTACCTTTTTTGGTGAGGAAAAAGAAAAAGAAATCTCTCTCTGCCTCATTTTGCCACGTTGCAGCAAAGACCCTGCTTTACTTTCAGTTTAGCTTTTAAAGCATAGTTAGGGGGAAAAAATCTCCAGCACTCTGCAGCTAGCAACTACAGAGCCCTGAGCAAAACAGCTGAGAGCAAATCAGCTGAGAGTCGGGAAGCCGATCTAATCAACTTTTGCTAATTAACCTATGCTGAAGCTTTAAGGGGCTGTTTTTTCTATTTTTGCAGGCATCGGTCTACTCATTTGTTTTCTTTTAACACTGATCAGCTGTAGGGCGGCCCTTTGAAGCCCCACAGCAAGAGTTTAAACAGTTTTTTTCCCTCTAGCCATCAGCTGGGACTCAGGAGGCAGCCGGGAGCAACCCACCACTGCGCCGTGCATTCTTTCCAAAAATCGGAACTTTTTTAAAACACCGCGGGATGCGGGACAAATTGTTCAAAAGCAGGACTGTCCCGCCAAAAGTGGGACGTCTGGTCACCTTACTTACAATGTTAAAAGACACAGTGTAAAAGCTCCATCTCCATTCAGGGTCCCCCGGAGACCACTGATAACACCATATTTTTAGGGCCTTTCTGAAAAGCAACGGAACTGTAGCTATAGGACCGTGAAGGTGAACCTATGGCACATGACCATGTGCGACCATGTGCATGCCCACCAGCTGATTTTTGGGCCTTCTGGGGTCACTGGAAGTAGGGAACCAGGCTGTTTCCTGCCTCCGGAGGGCCTGTGGGGGTGGGGAAGGCCTGTTTTTCTCTCTCCCCAGGCTCCAGAGCATTTATAGGAGCTTGGGGAGAGCGAAAACAGCCTTCCCCACCCCCTGGAGGTCCTCCAGAGGCCGGAAACAGCCCATTTGCTGACTTTCAGTTCCACCGGAAGTGGGCTGTTTCTGGCTTCCGGGGGTGTGGAGAAGGCCATTTTTGGCCTCCCCTGGCTCCTAGAGAGGCTCTGGAGCCTGGGGAGAGCAAAAACGGCCTACCAGGCCCACTGTGCCAAAAGCTGGGGGAGCGAGGGTGTGTGTGTCATGCGCACATGCACAGGAGGTGGAGCACATAAAATTATGGGTGTGGGCGCACTCCCGCGCGACATCCCCCCCACACTCACCTCGCTTTTGGCACGTGATGGCAAAAAGGTTAGTCATCACTGCTATAGGAGAATGATGTTCCATAGGCAAGGGGCAACACCGAGAAAGCCGTTTGTGATATTCCTACCAGGTGTACATCTGTAATTGATGAGACCCGTAACACGCCCTGACTTCCCATGGTGGTGGGACGGGTGGGCTTAACGGGGGAGAGGTGGATCTTCACTCCATTTACAGCAGCCTTTTTGAACACTGGTCTCGGAATCCCACCCATATGGGTCTGGTAGTTCAAAGCATCCAGAGGGGCACCAAGTTGGAGGAGGCCGTGTTGGTAAAACACAGACACTCACTTCTCGAGACCGCAGGGAATAAATTGTGATTCAACCTAAACAGGGATCTCTAAGCCTGGCAACTTTAAGACTTGTGGACTTAAATTCTGGGTGTCAACCCAGAATTCCCCAGCCAGCTATGACTTGAAGTCCATAAGTCTTAAAGTTGCCAAGTTTGCAACTACGAATTTAAATAGGATGGTACTTGGAGAAAAGAGAGCACAAACGGTCCCTGCTATTTGTCCTCTGTTTTTTAAAAAGTGATAACAGTATTAACAGATTAACAGAGTTGGAAGGGACCTTGTAGGTCATCCAGTACAACCCACCCACCCCCGCCCAAGCAGGAGACCCTACTCCATTTCTGACAGATGGCTGTCTTAGACGTTTGGATTTGGTGTTTATGGCCATTCGGGCTTCCCCTAATTGCTTCTGGTTTCGAAAAGGATTGTGCAAATTCTAAGAGTCCAATTTCCTGCCAGTGTGCTAAAAATGTACAATGCAAATTTTATATTTTTCAGAAAGGATGAAGCTGTGAATATGACCGTATATTTCTTCTTCAAAGGGAACAGTACATTTGCTAACCGTTCTGCAAAGCCACTCTGGGAAACTGGAAAACTTAAAAGGTTTATGGCCATGATGGCACACATGCCAGAGGTGGCACACCGAGCCCTGTCTGTGGGCGGGCACGCCATCACCAGTTGCTCTTCTGGTCATGCGTGCCAACCACCTGGTCTCCGGAGCACCGGAAAACAACCTGAAAATGGCCAAAACCCAAGCCATTTTTGGGGCCGTTTTCAGGCTGTTTTTCGGGCCATTTTTGGGCCATTTTTGTACGCACATGCATGCACATTCCAGTTTGGCCACTCAGTGCCAAAAAGGTTCGTCATCACTGGTTTATGGTGTCTAGAAATTCATACAAATTTGTGACCATTCATTCTACAACCGTTTGAAATTATGACAGCACTGAACAAAGAGACTTAAGACCCTTACCCAAAGTTACAACTGCTGCAGCATCATTGGGGTCACATGAACAAAATGTAGTCCTTTACAACCAACTACAGGGATACTACAGTGGCCTCCCCGTGTCAGGGTTCCAAGTAACCCACCCATAGCAATCAAAACTCCGAGGCAGGTGGATTCCTCAAAGAAATAGATTTATTGGACATGTCATATTGGCACGACCTGGTGAAAACTGACTCTAAATGTTCCCACGGTTTTCACCTAATTAAAAGTAAACGTTCTTGTTGCTAGATGACTCCAGCCCCCTCCTTCTGGACACCTGGTGAGAATATTCTTGGTTTCCCAGCTCTCTCTACTGCCCTCTCCCTTTCCCACAGCTCCAGTTGGGGCAGTACTGAAGCCCCAAAATGGCCACAGCCAGATCAGCTTCAGGGTTGACACCCTGCTTATCAAGCCCTCATCCCACCCTGCTGTGTCCCTCCCTCCCCCCCCCCCGTCACAACTCAGTCCACTTACCTTTTCCATAGATCTCCTTCAGGAAGTAGCCACTGTGCCACACTGCCTTCCTACACAGAGGCCACATGGCACTCTTATTATTATAATAATTATAATTATTAGTTCAATTTATATGCCGCCTTTCTCCGGAGACTCAGGGCGGCTCTTCCAAAGTGGGCACCATTTTGGAAACGGTTTCAAAGAATCAATGCAATTGAATGGATGCAAGATGGCGCCACATGGCCGCCATATGGTATAGGGAAACCAAGGGACAAATCAGCCTGCTCTCCTTCCCAAAGTCGATCTCCAGGATCTCGCTGAACAATGGTCATGACTTAGAACAGCAACGGGTAGGCTCCATTAGGGTCATAACTTGAGGACTACCTGTAGGGGTAAAGATTTTCTAAAGATATTTTTGGGGAGGGCAAAGATTCAGTTTCTCCAAACTAATACATTGTTTTTCATACCTGCAAATTTTAAAATGTGTGGACTTCAACTCCCACAATTCCCCAGCCAGCATACCTGACTGGGGAATTCTGGGAGTTGAAGTCCACACATCTTAAAGTTGATATGGTTGAGAAACATTGGGCTAACAACTTCTCTTTTGCAGAATCATTTACAAACAGATGATGAGAAGATACAGAAGGGACGGCGCCACCACCACCAAACCCAGGCAGAGAAAACAATTTATTCGGAGATCACCAAGTCTCAGGAGGCACGTGGCTTTCTTGGTTCTGCTTTTTTTTTTTTTAATTTGATTTATATGCCGCCCTTCTCCGGAGACTCAGGGCGGCTTACAATGTGTTAAGCAATAGCCTTCATACTTTTGTATATTTATACAAAGTCAGCTTATTGCCCCCCAAACTGGGTCCTCATTTCACCTACCTTAGAAAGGATGGAAGGCTGAGTCCATCTTGAGCCTTGGAGAGATTCGAACCAGCAGTAAATTGCAGGCAGCTGTGTTAATAACAGGGTGCTTAGACCACTGTACTATCAAGGCTCTTTTAACACCTCCATAGTCCAGTATACATTTCACCTCAATGAATCTAGTTACTGGGCTTCTGAATGGAAAACAATATTACAACTGTACTACATTCATACATCCTACTATAGCCAGTAGTATAATATACAATTAAAACTGTAAAAACATTTTAAAACAATTTTTTAAAAAAGCTAAATAAAAATATTTTTGCAAAACAAATATGCGTAACAGCTGAGATACTTGGCCAGTTAATAACAAAGCCAAGAAATGGGGCCCTTAGCACGTCTGGTGCTTCTGATATAGGGCCTCCTGCCTTGAGCTTAGGGGTTAGCCTAGAAGACCTCCATGGCCCCTTCCCACTCTGTTATTCTGGATTCCTGTCCATTCTCATCTTCATTGCAGGAGGAAAACCAAACAGCTTCCCCCCCTCCCCATAATCCCTCTTTTCCCAGGTAGGTCTCAGCTCTCCAAATAACCGCTTCCTTGTCTTCTCCTTGGCAGAGTGAAGACCCAAACATCAAGACCATCTATGAAACAGTGCAAAACCCCCTGCCCGTCAAATCCTCTGGCCTGTGAGCCTTTGTTTAAGACACACACCCTCTGCAAAGCTAGCAAGAGATACCCCCCCCCAGAGTTGGGGGTGCCTGAGCCCCGTCTTCCAAAGGCAGCCTGGAGCACCTGCAGAGGACTCCACGCACGAGAGAGAGAGAAAGTGGAGAAGACAAGACATGGGTCATTCCAGGATCGCCACCAACTTTCACTCCTGGACTTGCACCGACCCAGCAGCTCGTCCTTCTGACTTGGGGAGTGGGATGCGACAACTCGCCACGGCCGACTAGCCGCAGGACAACTCGCCACAGGACAATTCAACAAATACAAAGTTAAATTCATTTCAACGGAAGCACGGCCAATAATAATAAAAAAGCCAATCCAGAAAAAGGGGCCGTTAAACGACAAAGAAGAAGAGTCAATCCAGAAAAACAAGAGTGACAAGAATTTCAACGAAAACTTGGTCACCAATAATAAAAGTAACTGAATGGAATGATTAATATAGAGTGTTGGATTGTCCCACGGTGACTTGGTCGTGGCGAGTTGTCCTAGACCCCTCGAGGAGGATGGGGGGGTAGAGAATAATTTCTTTCTTCTTTGTTTCGTAATTTTAAATGATGCACAAATGTGTGCATGCATTCCACTGTGAAGCCCTTTGAACTTTGCACTATTGTTTCACCAGCATTAAAAAAAAAGGCATTAAATGGGAAAATCTGCATACAGATAGCCCTCGACTTATGACCAGCCTTTAGGATAGGTTACTCCAAGTTATGAACATGAGGTTATTCTAATTATGAAGGTTCTACCCAGGGATACTTATGACGCAGTTCCAAAGTCATGTGACTGCAGGTCTGGGTTTTATGACATTTTTGCAAAATCCCAGCATTTACGTCTGGTTTTTGTCTCAGAGCAAAACTGTTGATTCACTTAATGACCACCATGAAAAAGGTCACAAGAGCAGGTCAGTCACATGGATGGGCTATTTTAGAATTGTCACAAATTACAACTATGATGAGCAAGCTCCATTACTGTCGTAAGTCGAGGACGTATACCTAGAAAATGTATAATTCTGTGAAATAATGTACAGAAGATTTATAGGAGGGAAGCTTGTCTCGGTAGATACTTTGTGTAAAAATGTGTTTTTTTAAAGGTAAATGGGCACCCCAATATTTATATATGGTATGAAATGTTTGAGGGTTTTAACGTCAAGTTAGAGGAATAAATGTCCTATGTCTATATGCCCTAGTTGACTTAAATATGAGCCAGCCGTGTGATCCAGCTGCCAAACTAGCCAGTGCAGTCCTGGTTGCATTAACAGAGGGATAGAATCAAGATCACAAGAAGTATTGCTTTATACCGCGCTGGTCAGACCACATGGGGAATATTGTGTCCAATACTGGTTATCCCAATAGAAAAAAGATGTGGAGACTGTAGAAAGAGTGCAGAGAAGAATGACAAAGATGATTAGGGGGCTGGAGGCTAAAACCTATGAAGAACGGTTGTGAGAAATAGGTATGTCTAATAAAAGAAGAATTAGGGGTGACAGCCAGTTCTATCCAGTTTGGACAAACCAGTAACAGAGGTTGTGGGAGGCTCCGCCCACCCACCCAGACGTCATCACATCCCGTTTTTGATGCTCTGCACATCCGCGGAAGGGTCTGTGCATGCACGGAGGTGGCGCGAGCTCACATTTGCGAACCGGTAGCAAAGGTAAGTGAATACCACTCCTTGGTGACACGATATATTGTCCGATATCAAAGAAGAGGGGGTCAACCTATTCTCCAAAGCCCCTGAAGGCAGGACAAGAAGTAATACGTGGAAACCTATCAAGGAGAGATCCAAGATGGAACTAAGGAGTAATTTCCTGGCAGTGCAGACAATTAATCAGTGGAATGGCTTTCCTTCAGAAGTTGTGGGTGCTCCAACACTGGAGGTTTTCAAGAAGAGATTGGACCACCATTTGTCTGAATGGTATAGGGTTTCCTGTTTGAGCAGGGGTTGGACTACAAGATCTCCAAGGTCCCTTCCAGCCCTAGGATTTTATGTGCACAACTGGAGAAATATTCTGAATTCCCTGAAGCTGTGGTCCATCCCTGAAAATTTTCAAGAAAAGAATTGGACAGCCACTTATCCAGAAGAGTCTGCACCCTACCCTACTCAGGGATCTGGGCTAGAAGACCTCCGAAGTCCCTCCCAATTCTACAGGTCTATGAAAATTTGGGGTGAGGGGTGGACAGTTGTAGGCTGGGTTTGGTAAATAGATTGGATGGGAGGCAATGGTGAAATTCAAATTTTTTTACTACAGGTTTTGTGGGCGTGGCTTGGTGAGTGTTGCTTGGTTACTTTTGAAAGGATACTGCAAAATCTCCATTCCCTCCCCACTCCTGCGGCCAGCCAGAGGTGGTATTTGCCGGTTCTCTGAACTACTCAAAATTTCCGCTACCAGTCCTTCAGAACCTGCTGGATTTCACCCCTGATGGGAGGGTGGCTGTGGGATGGGGCCTGGGGGCAGGATTGTGGTGGGATTGAGAAGGGGTTGGGGTTAGGGTCAAGCATGCTGGCTGAGAATTCTGGGAGTTGAAGTCCACCCATCTTAAACTTGTAAAACTTGAGAAACCTTGTTTCAAAAATTGACCCTGAGCTGCAGGGAGTCCATTTTTGGCTCTTGCTGTCGAAATCTGCAGTTTGAAGCCCTTGGGGGAGTGGGGGGGAGTGAGCTGAGTATCTGACAAAATTTACCAAGTGGGTCAGCAGCTCTTCTTACCTAGCTACCTCCACCCAAAGACAAAGAGCCACACGCCCATCTGCACAGCTTTCCCTTCCTCTGTTTTTGCACCTGTGTTCTCTTTCCTCTTTCTTGTTCCTCCTTCCCTTGAGGGTGCAGGGTGGGGGAGGAGGACCTCCTGGTCTTGGGACCTCCACATTCTTCTCCACAAAGGAAACTGCCAGCAGGGGAGGGATTTTCAGCAGTGGGAAAGATTACGCCATTCCTTCCATCTCTTTCTTCCAAAGCTTAGAACATGAGAAGGTTTAGAACAGGAGTCTCCAACCTTAACAACTTTACGACTTGTGGACTTCAACTCCCAGAATTCAGCTTCAACTCAGCATGGCTGGCTGAGGAATTCTGGGAGTTGAAGTCCAAACTCATAAAGTGGCCAAGGTTGGAGACCCCTGATTTAGAAGATGGGGAGAACCTGAGTGGCCTCCTTGGAAAGATGATCAATTGGGTGGACTGAGGAAGCACTTGGAACAGCTGAAAGAGGACTTCCCAGGTTCAGCGATGGAAGCTCAGCCTGGATGCAGCCGGGCGCCTGGGCCATTCTCTTCAACACAAAAGTACAAGAAGAGACATGCATTGTACAACTTTGTCTTAATCACCCTGTGATTTCTTCAGATCTTCTTGACTTCCTCCTGCGAAGAGGAAGCGAAGCCAGCCTTAAAGAGGAAGTCTCTTGGTTCCTTCTGTCCCACCAGAGCTCCTGGTCAAGAAAAAACAGAGAGAGCATGTGGCTGCTTTGGATCGTGGCCCTCTTTCGTCTTGCAGGTGAGTTCTGGAGTCGGAAAGATTTCTGGGCAGAGAAGAGCCACGTTTCTGTTTCCTAAACTCTCGAAGGAACAGGACAAACACGTTGGGCGAGGTTGGCAGGAGGAGAGCTTGGGAATCCTCTCGGCTTCCCTCCCCGTGTCCAAGAGGAACTTGAAGGGAGGAAGGGGTCCGGGGAGGGGGATTCCTGTCCCCAACCAAGAGCAGCAGAAGCAAAACCAAAAGAAAACCAGATTGTGTCAGTACAAGGACTCATTTCCAAAAACTGCTATTAAACTTGGTAGGTGGAGCAAACCACACTTTTTAGGGTGTCTAAAGAACTTCTCATGAGCCATTCGAAAAAGAAACAATTAAAAACTGAACTAACTAGGCCAACACTTTTCCTTCCCTTCAAATTTCCCCATTTGAATCAGCTCACAAAAGAGCTTTTTTTAAAAAAGTCAAAGTCCCAGATAAAAAAAAAATAAGTGTTGAATTAATATAACAGGCTTCATTTATGTTAAAGAGCCAGCAGCTGAATTTCCATCACATGCTAAGTTTGGTTAGAATGAAGGTGGTTTCTGCCCTTTGGGGTGGGGGGGAGCTAAACCAGGTGTGCAAATCCAGCTTGTTTGGTTGGTTTAGAGACTGAATGGTCAGAAAATGGGTCTGAGATTAGTGAGTTGTCTTTCTGAGGATTCTGCAGAATTCTTCTTTCAGGCATTGGAGGGGTTGCAAAAGCTCCTGCTTCAGTCCTTTGCAATGTGTGAGAAAACTAATTAACAGGTAGTCCTCGGCTTACGGCCATAATGGAGCCCCTGTTTTGAACTTATGACAGACACATATATACCCCAATGGCCATGTGATCACATTTTGGGTGTTTAACAAGCGGCCTGCATTTATGACCGTTTGTGACAGAATTCTGCAGTAACAGGACTGTAATTTATGATGGGTTTTTTTGCTGGCAACCGGTGTTTCCTTCCGATTTCCAACAAAAAACACTCACTGGTTACAATGATCCACTTAATGACTGCAGCATCTGCTTAACGACCACCGCAAAAAAGGTTGTAAAATCTGGTGCAATCAAGAGTAGTGACTCAATGAACTACTATAATTCCAGGCTCAATTACAGTCGTAAATCGAGGACTATCTGTGATCAGCTATAATAATCGGAGGCTGTAACTGTTTGCAACTGAGTTCCAAACCATTTGGAAGAGGGGATGAGCGCTGGGCATTCAAACTACACAGGCACTGCCATCTTCAGAAGGGTAGGGTGGCAATTTTTTCACAACCCTGAAGTGGGCCACTTTGTGTGTCACACTCCCTCTGGGTGTGGGAATTGCACCATCAGTTCGGAGGCCTCCATCCCCAGGCCTCAGCCAGGTCTGGTTGCAGAAAAGGGGTCACACCAGGAGGTAAACAGGATTGGGGGCATCAGTATTTCTATGGGTATTTTGCCTGGCACCTGCATGGTCCTCTCGTTTAATTTAATTTAATTTAATTTAATTTAGAATAACAGAGTTGGAAGGAGATCTATCTAGACCAGGGGTAGGCAATTGTGGCTCTTTTACAACCTGTGGACTTCCAACTCCCAGAATTCCTGAGACAGCCAAGCTGTGTGAGAAATTCTGGGAGTTGAAGGCCACAGATTGTAAAAGAGCCACAATTGCCCACCCCTGATCTAGACGAACCCCCTGCATAGGTAGGAAACCCTACACCACTTCAGACAAATGGTTACCCAACATCTTCTTAAAAGCTTCCAGTGTTGGAGCCCCCACAACTTCTGAAGGGAAGCCGTTCCACTGATTAATTGTTCTCACTGTCAAGAAATTTCTCCTTAGTTCTAGGTTGCTTCTCTCCTTGATGAGTTTCCACCCATTGCTTCTTGTCCTGCCCTCAGGGGCTTTGGAGAATAGCTTGACTCCCTCTTCTTTGTGGCAGCCCCTGAGATATTGGAAGACGGCTATCCTGTCTCCCCTGGTCCTTCTTTTCATTCAACTAGACAGACCCAATTCCTGCAACCGCCCTGAGTCCACTAGGAGAAGGGCAGTATACAAATTGAATAAAATAAATAAAATAAATAAATAAATATGTCTTAACCTCCAGCCCCCTTATCATCTTTCTTGCTCTTCTCTGCACTCTTTCTAGAGTCTCAATATCTTTTTTCAGTATTCTATTTTATTTATTATTAATTGTAGTGCTTGGGAGAAAAATACCCTACCCTGAGGTGGAGAGCAGGGGGTGGGGGAGCAGCAGCCTTTGTTAAAAATATGCAACATTTGCAGCATGTGGCAAATCATGGATAGGAACAGATGACACGGTTTATCAGCCAAGGCTGGCTGTACAATCAGTTTGGGCTGATTTATTAAATGTTAGCTAGATAGCAGCATGTGTTAATATGCTTTCTTCATCTGGATGTGTGAGATTTCAGTAGAATTGTATTTACAACTTTGGAACAACAATCAGGACCTCTGAAAAATAATGGAAAATGAAATTATTAAAAATTAGAGGGGAGATATTCTATTTCTTGAAGATCTTCGATATACATTGAAATGCTAGCTGGACGCCTGTGCTTTGCTACAAAACTATGTGCTCGGGCTTGATAAATTGACACTTGCAGCCTGAAATTTAATGTAGAATGTGTAACTCCGTGGCATCAGAGTGTTTTAATATAATGCAACTGCCAGTTGGAACAGAGGGGGAGGGGGAGTAGAATGTCCCAGCCCGCAGCATTCATCAGTATTCATCTGGCTAGCATCCTGTCAGTGTGTGAGAGAGTTGAGGGGTGTTTGGAAACTCAAACAGTATTTGCTGTGTGAGCAAGAAGGAGGCTGGGCGTGGCTTAGCTCAACTGTTCTGTAGTAAAGCTGCTTGCTGCTGTGAAAGTAAAACTGAAAGTGAAACTCCTCTCCTCTGCTTTTGTTTTGCATTTGGAACAGATTTCTTTTGAAGTGGGGAAGGGGAGTAGAACTCCTTAGCATCAGAGCACGTTAATAATAATATAGGAAATACTAATGCAATACTAGATTATTGCAAGGCGCTCTACATGGGGCTACCCTTGAAAAGTGTTCGGAGACTACAGTTGGTCCAGAACGCAGCCCCGCGAGCTGTCGTGGGTGCACCTAGGTACACCCACATTACAAGAATTCTCCGCGAGCTGCACTGGCTCCCTATTGGTCTCCGGTCACAATTCAATGTGTTGGTTATTACCTTTAAAGCCCTACATGGCTCAGGGCCAGGTTATCTTCGAGACCGCCTTCTACTGCATAGCTCCCAGCGACCGGTAAGATGCCACAGAGTTGGTCTCCTCCAGGTCCCATCAGCTAAACAATGTTGGCTGGCGGGCCCGTGGGGGAGGGCCTTCTCTGTGGCAGCCCCAGCTCTCTAGAACCAGTTACCTCCTGAGGTCCAGACCATCCCCACCCTATTGGCCTTCCGAAAAGCGGTGAAGACCTGGCTCTTCCGGCAAGCCTGGGGCCGTTGATCTCGCTGTTGCGATCTGGCGAGATCCGGCCATGAATGGTGTGAATGGGTTTTATTGTTTTTAATGTTTTAAATTTTTAAGTGTTTTTATAGTGATTTTTTGAGTGTATTGTGAGCCACCCTGGGTCTTTGGAGAGGGGTGGCATATAAATTGAATAAATAAAATAAAAATAAATAAATAAATAATGCTCTGATGGTCATTTTGAAAAATCCTTTCTTAGTGAGCACTTAGAAGCGAAGAGGAACATATGTGGCAAATTTCAAGTTTGTAGGCTTTACGGTTCTGGAGATTTTGTGATTAATGCATGAGTGGTTTTCGTTTTTATATATATAGATTTATTTATTTTTATTTTTCCAGCCTTCCAAGGGGTGGAACATGATTCCAAAGAGGGAACCAAGAGGGCTCTGCAGGAATTTCAAGATGGGCTCACCTGGAACAAGACAGTGCTGGAAAATGAGACAAGCACCACTTGGAGATCAACGTGGGTGTTTAACACAACCGCTCCTCCCCTGACCATGCAAACCAGCACTGACTACAAAGCCAGTAAGCCTCAAAAGGAGGGGAGGGAGGGAATACAAGTCCCAGACCCTTTTCT
Organism: Arizona elegans; assembly: GCA_022577455.1. Classification (NCBI taxonomy): domain Eukaryota; kingdom Metazoa; phylum Chordata; class Lepidosauria; order Squamata; family Colubridae; genus Arizona; species Arizona elegans. Next base: position 6,157,689 of record JAKOOJ010000027.1, read on the forward strand.
CAGGAGAACCGACCCTCGCTACCATATGGTTCCTCTGAGGTTGCACAGCTATAACAAAACAAAAGAATAACATAAAATGCAGAATGCAGAATAACAGAGTTGGAGGTCTTCTAGTCCAACCCCTGGAGTCTTTCTTCTCCGTGACTAACATTTTATCAGTTCATCGGCATAAAAATACAAAGAAAATGACAATAATTGGAATCTAGGGGAGGAAAAGAGGAAGAGGAGAAAGTGTGGGTTAGAAGTGGAAAAAGAAAAAAAAGAGCATTGAACTTCCAACTCTTTCCTTTTAGAAAATAATAACATTGCAGCCTCAGCTTGCATATTTTATACAATAATACAGGTAGTCCTCAACTTACAACCACAATTGAGCCCAAAATTTCTGTTGCTGAGAGGGACAGTTGTTAAGTGAGTTTTGCCTCATTTTATGACCTTTCTTGCCACAGTTGTTAAGCGATCCCCTGCAGTTGTTAACGTAGTGACACAGTTGTTAAGTGAATCTGAATTTCCCATGGACTTTGCTTGTCAGAAGGTCACAAAAGGGGATCACATGACCGCAGAACAACCGCAGCCATCATAAATAGGAGTCAGTTGCCGAGTTTTGTCTGAATTGGGATCACTTGACCCTGGGGAGATCTGCAACAGTCGTAAGGGTGAAAAAGAGTCATAAATCACTTTTTTTCAGTGCCTTTGTAACTTTGAATGGTCGCTAAATGAACTGTTGCAAGTTGAGGACTATATATACTTAGCCATTTCTATAACAACAAAAGCACTAATCAGCAAAACCAAAATCAACGTTCCATTTTTTCCCATCACAAGCACAAAATCCAATAGCTGAATGTTAAAAGGGAGTTTAAAAAAAAAAGATGTATTAGAATTGATTGATTTTGGAAATATTTTCAAAGAAAAGTTTAGACTTTTAAAATTGAGGCCTCCTTCTCCCCCAAACGTCGTCCCCACAGCACAGTGACTTGCACCTACTAATACAGTTTGCCAGATCAGCATTGTATTTCTCCTCTGCGGGCCCCCCGGCTGGGAAGTGGAGGGGAGAGATGGAACGGATGCCTCCTGCAGCACCCTGCCAGCCAAAACGGGACATGGGGAGGCCACATGCAGGTCTCCCTCATCCCATTTTTGGCCTGGACGGCCTCCTGCAGCACTCTGCCAGAAAAAATGAGGTGGGGGGGCATTTTGGCCGGCGGAGTGCTCCAGGAGGCTGTCCAGGCTGAAAATAGGACACGGGGGGGGGCATATGTAGCCCCCGCACACCCCATTTTGTCCGGCAGAGGCACCATGGGCTGGTCCTTTGCTATTTCCAAGCTGGTCCCACGCGCCAGATTTAAGCGCTCTGCAGACACCTGTGTACTAACTGTCCCCCCTCCTGGGCTCCCCCAGGGAGGCTGATGGCCCCAACCATCACCGTCCATGCCGAGAACGGGACCTGCCGGGCCCTCCTGAGATGTGCAGTGCCAGAAGAGGAAGCCGGCAACCTGAATTTCACCTGGCTCCAGGTCAACGGCAGCATGGTTCTCTCCACGGCCCAGATGCTGAACATCACCCAGAAGCCTCAGCAGGGCACCCCGGATTACGTCTGCGTTGTTCGCAGCCAAGTGGAGGAACGTTCCAGCGTGGTTTCATTGAAGAAGCATTGCCAGGGTGAGCGCAGATTCTGGTACAAAATCAGGGGATGTTAAGGCACCAGAAGGTTTCACCCAGGGGTACAACAACATTTCACCTTTGAAATTGTGAGGGCAAAGCCTGGGCACATCATGGCTGCTGCAGTAGCCATTCCAGTCAAAAACATCCATTTAGAATGGCGAGACCTGGCTGGGGCTCGACAGAAGATGGAGCATTCTTGTAGGAACAAATCTGTACTCTAGGCAGGTATCTGGGCTAGACTAGATGATCTTCAAAGTCTGTCCAACATATTATTCTATGATGAAATACACCCAGAGGTGGGCTGCTGGGGGTTCGCAGGGGTTCGGAAGACCCTCTAGATTCTGTACAGTTTGGAGAACCCGTAAATCCCACCCCTGACTGGTCCTGGCCACCCCACCCTGCCCCTCCCAGGAGTCCCCACACAGCCCGTTTTGAATGCAGATAAGTGCAGGGCATGCGCAGAGGCTCAGGGAGAGCAAAAAACATGCCTACCGGAAGTTTGGAAAGTTCAGCCTCCAGAGGGCCTCCAGAGCCTGGGGAGGTCGTTTTCACCCTTCTGGAGGCTCAAGGAAAGCCTCCGGAGCCCGGGGAGGGCAAAAACGCCTTCCCCCTGCCGTGGTGCAGGAGCCCAGCTAGGCCACACCCACCATGGCCACGCCCACGCCCACCCAGCAACCAGGCAGAGAACCCCTGAATACGGCATGATACCAGAGTTACGTATTTTGGGGTGGCAACTCCTCCCATTGGGCGCACTGAGTGGGGCTGATGAGAGTTAAATCCTTACTCCAGCTTTCCCCAACCTGGTGGCCACCATTTGAGTTGGGTTTCCTAGCCTGGTGGGTCATTTTGAGCATGGGGGTGGGAGGGAGTTGTCATAAATTATACTTCATAAAAATGTTTAAACCACTCAGCAATTCTGCTAGGAAAAAAAAATAAGGGAAGGATCTAATTGACTTTGCTTTTATTTTGGGTTCCTACAGATCCGCCTATCACCAGCAAATACCTCTCGGCATCTTTTTATGCTAAATATATCGTCCCACTTTTGATCGTTCTTGTGATCTTGCTGGTCCTCTTCTTAATGTATAGACGAAAAAGAGGGAGAGGTAAGACGTGACTGTTCTTTTTTTAGCAAGAAGGCTTATTTGCAAAATGGTTTATTATTTATTATTAAAACATAGGAACTGGGTGTGTCTAGTCTAGTGAAAAGAAGGACTAGGGGTGCCATGATATTCCAGTATTTGAGGGGCTGCCGAGGGCTCAGGGGAGGGGAGGGGGAGTGGCAGCGGTTATTAGGGAAAGTCTTTGCCTGAGGGAGGCCACTGTTCCTCAGATAGCCAGATGTGAGTCCCTTTTTGTGAAGTGGGGTGCAGATGGGCTTGCTGACTGCGTACCTGGCTCCCTGCCACATAGCGGCGGCCCTGCCCGAGCTGCTCGACGTCATTGCCGGGGTGGCGGTGGATACCCCCAGACTTATAGTCATGGGGGATTTCAACCTGCCATCCGCCGGTGAGGCGTCAGAGACGGCTCGGGAGTTCATGGATTCCATGACGGCCATGGACCTGACCCAATTAGTTCAAGGCCCCACTCACACGAGGGGACACACTCTGGACTTGATTTTCATCTCTGGTCAGTGGCTGAATGATGTAGGAACAGGGGATTTAGACATCAAGACCTTGTCATGGTCAGATCATTCTCTCCTTCACTTAGACTTTCGAACCGCTACCCCCCGCCACAGGGAGATGGAGCCAATCAAATGGTTCCGTCCCAGGCGCCTGATGGATCCCGAAAGATTCCTGATGGAGCCTGGGCCGTTTCCTGATACCCTGACACATGACTCGACTGAAAATCTGGTGGCCGCCTGGGATAGGGCGGCTGCTGGAGCTTTGGACCGCGTCGTGCCTTTGAGGCCTCTGACCCGATGCCGATCTCAATTGGCTCCTTGGTTCTCTGAGGAGCTGAAAGAGATGAAGCATCAGAAAAGACGCCTAGAGAGTGTCTGGAGGACTAGTCAATCTGATTCTGACCGAACACAGGTGAGGTCTTATATCAAGACCTACCTAGTGGCGATAAAAGCAGCAAAATCCAATTATTTTTCTGCTCTTATTGCATCTGCAGAGAATCGCCCAGCTGCTCTGTTTAGGGTGACCTGCTCCCTTCTTCGGGAGGGAATGCAGGAAAATCCCTTGCAGGGTCGTGCTGAGGATTTTGCACAATTCCTGCATGATGAAATCGCTCAGATTCGGGAAGGCTTGGACTCCGACTGGATGAGTCCAGGAGAGGAGACGGGGGTAGGTCTTGAGAATATTACCTGAGAGGAGTTTGACCATGTGGCTCCCGAGGATGTGGACAGGATTCTGGGTAGGATTAGTGCTGCCACATGTTTACTGGACCCGTGTCCCTCCTGGTTGGTACTGGCCTTTCAGGAGGTTACACGAGGCTGGCTCCAGGGGATTATAACTGCTTCTCTGAGTGAGGGTGCCTTTCCCACCGCCTTGAAAGAGGCGGTGGTGAGGCCCCTCCTCAAGAAGCCTTCCCTGGACCCGGCTGTATGAGATAATTATCGTCCTGTCTCCAATCTTCGTTTTGTGGCGAGGGTTGTTGAGAGTGTGGTGGCATGACAGCTCCCCTGGTACCTGGATGAAGCTGTCTATCTAGACCTGTACCAGTTGGGCTTCAGGCAGGGGCACAGCATGGAAACAGCATTGGTCGCATTGGTTGATGATCTCTGGAGGGCTCGGGACAGGGGTTGTTCCTCTGTCCTGATCCTATTAGATCTCTCAGCGGCTTTTGATACCATCGACCATGGTATCATGCTGCAGCGGTTGAGGGGGTTAGGAATAGGGGGCACCGTTTTGCGGTGGTTCTCCTCCTTCCTCTCCGACCGCTCGCAGTTTGTGTTGGCAGGGGGGCAGAGGTCGACCCCGAGGCGCCTCACTTGGGGGGTGCCGCAAGGGTCGGTCCTCTCACCCCTCCTGTTCAACATTTATGAGAAGCCGCTGGGCGAGATCATCCGTGGTTTTGGGTGAGGGTACATCAGTACGCTGATGACACTCAGCTGTACATCTCCACCCCAGACCACCCCAATGATGCCCTTGACGTGATGTCCCGCTGCCTGGAGGCCGTACGGGTCTGGATGGGGAGAAATAGGCTCAGACTCAACCCTTTCAAGACCGAGTGGCTATGGCTGCCGGCATCCCAGTATAGTCAGCTGACGTCATCACTGTCTATAGGGGGTGAATCTTTAGCCCCCCCAGAGAGGATCGCAATCTGGGCGTCCTCCTGGACGCATGGCTGTCTTTAGAAGAGCATATGACGACCGTGGCCAGGGGGGCCTTCTATCAGGTTCACCTGATTCGCCAGTTGCAGCCCTTTCTGGATTGGGACGCCCTGCGCACGGGCACTCACGCCCTTGTCACCTCTCGGCTGGACTACTGTAATGCTCTCTACATGGGGCTCCCCTTGAAGAGCACTCGGAGGCTCCAACTGGTCAAGAATGCGGCCACACGGGTGATTATGGGTGCAACCCATTGCTCTCATGTAACACCTCTCCTGCACGAGCTGCACTGGCTCCCAGTGGCCTTCCGGGTGCGATTCAAGGTGTCGGTTACCACCTTTAAAGCGCTCCATGTCTCAGGACCTGGGTATCTACGAGACGGCCTTCTGCCACCGATAGCCTCCCACCAACCAGTTCGCTCCCACAGAGAGGGTCTCCTCAGGGTGCCGTCGGCGAAATTATGTCGGCTGGCGATACCTAGGGGGAGGGCCTTCTCTGTGGGAGCCCCTGCCCTTTGGAACGAACTGCCCCCGGAAATACACACAATCTCTGACCTCGGAGTTTTTCACTGTGCCCTCAAGACGCTGCTCTTCCAACAGGCAGGGCTATCTTTGTAATGGAGTTTCAAATTTGGAGTTTTTAAATTTTTGGCTTCTTAACGAATTTCAGCTGCAAATGTAAGAATTTTAATAATTTTTTAAATTTAATTATGATGTTTGTATTGTGTTTTTACTTGGCTGTGCACCACCCCGAGTCCTTCGGGAGAGGGGCGGTATAGAAATAAAATTATCTAAATTATCTAAAGAAGAGGGGGTCAACCTATTCTCCAAAGCACCAGAAAGCAGGATAAGAAGCAACGGATGAAAACTAATCAAGGAGCCTGAGTTGCGTAGGAGGCTAATACCTCCTACTAAGGCAGCAGAAGTTGTGAATGCTCCAGCACTGGAGGCTTTTAAGAAGAGATTGGAGGGCCATTTGTCTGAGATTGGTATAGGGTGCCCTACTCGAGCAGAGGGTCGGACTAGAAGACCTCCAAGATCCCTTCCAACTCTGTTATTCTGTTATTCCCTAGATTTCAGTCCAGGTTTTTAGAAAATCTGTTCCAAATCAGTGTTTTTCAAACTTGATGAGTTCAAGATGGGTTGTTTTCAACTCCCAGAATTCCCCATCCAGCATGCTTTAAGATTGGGATATCCAACCTTGGCAACTTGAAGATTTGCAGACTTCAACTCCCAGCTATGCTGGCTGGGGAATTCTGGGAGTTGAAGTCCCACACATCTTCACATTGCTAAGGTTGGATGTCCATGCTTTAAGGTGTGCAGATTTCAACTCTCAGAGTCCACCCATCTTAAAAGTTAGCAATTGTAAAATACATAAATTCACCCTGGTTAACAACATCCTCCTTGTTGCAACCACAAATAGCTTTTGAGAAGTCTTTTTCCACTGAATTTCCGGAACCCCGTTGTGCAGACACTAGCTCATTTGCCTGAAATCAATGTGAGAAGCAGAGCCACATTTCCCACTTCCCACAGAAGCCGGGCATTTGACTAATCGATGGCAGACAATCTGGCAAATTCCTTCAGTGAGAGAGGTCTTTGGGCCAGAAAGTTAGAACAAGGTATGCTGGACAATCCATCATCATCATCTACTTCTTCTTTTAACAACCCCATAATACTTGCAGGGTGGAGTCTGGGCAACTGAATGGAGCTAGCAGAGTATTTACTGGCCAATGCAGTTTTGTTCAGCAGATAAATTCTAATAACGCCCAGAGAGAGAAATATCTGCCTCTACCTAGGATCGAACTCACAGCCTCCTGATTGTGAGGCGAGAGCTCCACCTCTAGGCCACTGCACCACTCAATGTGTGCCGGACAATGCCAGGACAAAATTACCTGCAACTGCTCACCTTTCCCAAATTTGATTGTTGTGGGTGCTGCATCACTGGAGGTCTTCCAGAAGAGATTGGACAGCCAATTGTCTGAAATGGCAAAAGGTCTCCTGCCTGAGCAGGGGGCTGGACTAGAAGACCTCCAAAGTCCCTTCAGAATAACTCTGTTATTCTGGATTCTGTAAAACTAAGACACGACAGGGTAGATTTGATCAGCAGACTATGGATTAATTCAGTAAGCAGATTGTGTGAATGCAACGTCCAATATTGCCAACCTGGAGATTTTACAGAACTGATTAAATGTCTTAAAATGGAAACTTACAAGTCAGGTGGCCAACAGGCAATGTCTCAGTCCCTTTTGTGTCCTACTTGGGGCCTCCTTCCAGATTACTACACCTAGTTCTAGTTTAGTGACTGCCCTGTACAATGACCACCAGAGTTATAACCACGATGAATGATAATTTTGCAACCAGTTGTCACACTGATAACTTTTGCAGGCTGTAAAGCAAAGAAAAGCTGAAGTCAGGTTGTAAGCACAATTGTGGTTTCACTTGCCAACCATTTCACTTAATGAAAAAGTGGCTAGGCTCAGTTCGGGTCATTAAGTGAGGACTCCTTGGACTACCACTGAAGAGAAAGTGGCTTGGTCAAAGTTTTCTTGCAGGCAGATCAATTCTTCATGACTTCAGGTCTCCAGGCAGAACCTTGGTTGAAGTTTCACAGCCCTCGTAATCCCAATCCAAGGCGGGCAGGAGTAGCCAACGAATTAACCACCAGTCCTGGCCACAGGCAAGATAATGGGCAAGGGGTAGGGTGCCCCGAATAATGCCTGCAGCAGCCCAGCAGATCCTCCAAAGAATTCATATCTCTTTTCTTTCCTGTCCAACAGAAATCCACAGCAGCATGGAGTCCATCAATGAGTCTTCAGGTACGTCATCTTCGTAGCCACGGCCCTTATCAAGAGCCACAGCTGGGCCACGTTCACATTTCTTGGGGGCCTAGATGGGAAACTGCTCTGGGCAGGAGTTTGTTTGTACTTTCATGTAGCACAAAGAAGGCGTCAGCCATAAATCAGGAAGTCCAGGCAGCTCAAATGAATATATAAGTTTATTACAAGCTGAAGCTCTCAACAAGAATCTGGCCAACTAACAATTCAAAGCAAATTGGCGGCAGATAAGAGTCAGCAGAACTCAAGGCGGACCGAACTTAGACCTCTTGTGAGCACGAAGGGACTCAAGACTGATGACTCGTTTGACCCCTCCCTTGGGCTCAGCCTGGTCATCTCCTATATCAGAACTGTAAATCAGAGCAGGGGGACCCAACCTTGCTGACTTTCAACTCCCAGCAGCCTCAGTCAGCACATGCAATGGTGGGGGACGCTGGGTGTTGTAGTTCTAACAGGTCTCTTTAGGTGGAGCACCCATTCTCCATCCTGAGCATGAACAGCTTAATTCTCATTTCAGACTCCGACAACGAGGTGGGTCCTTCGGTGGAACAGATGGCAGAGGTCAGCTTCCTTCCCGAGGTAATCCAGTTATGCCGTATGGGGGGGTGGGGGGGAGTCCCGTTTTCTTTCCCACTTTTGCCTGGTCCTCTGCATTGCCCGAGAACTAGAATCCTCGGCTTACAACAAGTTGCTTAACAAGCAATCAAAGTTACATCAGATCTACCTTGGGGCTACTTACAACCCAGTTCCAATGGTCAGGCCGTCTCCGCAATCATGTGACCGAAGTTCAGCTGTTCAATCAAAAGGGCACATTTATGGCTGTTTGCACCACCCCACGGTCACGTTTTATGGAGGTTTTGCCAAAACTGGTTCTTGGCCAGACCGTGCCCATAGCCAATCATTGCTTTTGTTAACGACCACTGTTTTTGCTTAACGACCACTGCAAAAGTTGTAAAACCAGGTTGGTCCCACGAGCAACCCATTTTATGACCGTCCTGACATACAACCAAAACGGGCAGCCTCCATTACGGTCGTATGTCGAGGACTACCTGTAAGGATAGCTCATCTTCAGAGCAGAAATGGGGTGTTGCAGGAGGGATGGGGAGGGGCCTCCCGACTCCCCACCTTGACTGGATGGCTGCTTCCCCCAGGAGCTGCAGGAATATTACCAGCAGCAAATTCTGCCTTCCTTTGGCTATGTTGGCAGCCTTTGGAGATGAGAGTGGATAAAATCCAGGCGTTTTGGCTTTAGACTTTAAAATCCCACTGCTATAAGTCGACTCTTTTGCTCCAAAAGACCAACAACAATTGCTTGAGGTTTTAGACCAGGGCTCTCCAAGCGTGGCCCACTTTAAGACTAGTGGAGTTCAATTCCCAGAATTCCCCAGCCAGCGCACTGGGGAATTCTGGGAGTTGGTCCTCAAGTCTTAAAGTTGCCAAGGTTGAGAAATCCCTGCTTTAGAGCTACAGATGTGAACGTGGACCGATGAAAAGGATTTTGCTGTTTCTTGCAGGGCGTTAAACCTGTCCCTCAGAACAACACGTCCAACGCAGAAGCAGCCGTCAGCAACCAGGAAAAGGCCTCCGATATACCAAAGCAACTTCCAACTCAAGCATGATTTTTGCTTCTGATTCTGGGTCACTGCCTTCTCCCCCATGTTATGCAATGTTAAGGGTGGTGGGATGGGGGGCTGGCCACCCCAGTAAGAAGCCCTGGAATGCCCCCCCAATAGGGGGAGGCACCTCCTGGCTTCCAAGACTGGCATCTTATCTCCAACTTCCCTGGTGCCAAAACCGGCACCAAAGGAGCCATTTTAGTCTTGCTTAGGTCCTCGGCAGTTTTAGCCAGACTCTCTATCTGGATAATTTCCAAGAATTGGAAGTGGAAAAGACCACACTTGGAATAATACTAGATCCAATTATTCTGGTCACCATGATACAAAAAAGAGGTTGAGACCCTGGAAAGAATGCAGAGAAGAGCAACAAAGATGATTAGGAGGCTGGAGGTTAAACCGTACAATGAGCAATGTCCCCATATTTGAGGGGCTGCCCCAGAGAGGAGGGGGGTCAAGCTATTTTCCAAAGCATCCGAAGGCCAGACAAGGAAGAATGGATGGAAACTGATCAAGGGGAGATTCCACCTGGAAATAAGGAGGAATTTACTGACGGTGAGAACAATCAACCCATGGAACACAAGTTGCCTTCAGAAGTTATGGGAGCTTCATCCCTGGAGGCTTTCAAGAGGAGACTGGACTGCCATCTGTCAGAAATGGTGTAGGGTCTCCTGCTTGGATGGGGGTCAGACTAGATGACCTACAAGGTCCCTTCCAACTCTGTTAATCTGTAAAATCTGTAAACAATTGAGGGAACCAGGAATATCTACCATGACAAAGAGAAGGACTAGGAGTGACATAAGACAATCTTCCAATATTTGAGGGGCTATCACAGAGAAGAGGGGGTCAACCTATTCTCCAAAGCACCTGAAGGCAGAACAAGAAGCCATGGATGGAACATTATCAGAGATCCAGTTTAAAATTAAGCGAGAAATTTCCTGACTGATGCAAATTAATCAATGGACTGGCTTGCCTTCAGAAGCTGTGGATGCTCCATGACTGGTTTTCAAGAAGAGATTGGACAGCCATTTGTCCAGAATGGCCTTGAGCATGGGGTTGGACTAGAAGACCTTCAAGGTCCCTTCCGACCCTATTATTCTATACCAATGATGGCTAACCTGCATGTGTGCGCAACCCCCCCACGACCCCTGTGAGGGGTGGGATTCAAAAATTTTAGCAACCTGCACCACGGCAGAGGGGGGGACATTTTCACCCTCCCTGGGCTCCGGAGGCTTTCCTCCAGCCTCCGGGAAGACGAAAACCGCCTCCCCTGAGCTCCGGAGGCCCTCTGGAGGCTGGAAACAGGCCCGTTTCTGGACTTCCCAAGAGGCCCGTTTTTCACCCTCCCCACTTCCGGAATGGGTGCACTGCTTCCACTTGCACTCCCCCTGCCCCCCTGCGAATGTGCACGCAACCCCCAGGCATGTGCACCAGGGGTGGGTTATACTTACCTTTACTACCGGTTTGCATCGGGGCTGCGCATGCACAGTAGCATTTTCATGACATCAGCGTCAGTGGGTGGAGCCTCCCGCCGGTTTTACTACGGGTTCTATAGAACCTGTGCGAACCGGGGGCAACCCACCACTGATGTGCACGCATCTCTTCCATGAGTCCCAGCCCCTGCGCCTCCCCAAAATCAGCTGGCTGGCGGGAGGCAGGGTGAACATGAGTTGGGCGATGGCTCAGTTGACTGTAGAGAGGGCTCTGTGGGCCAGCTGTGGCATGCCTAGGTTGCCACAGCTGGTTGCCGTAGCGTAGGTTCACCATCACGGTCCTATATTGTATGTTCCAAGTTGGATGCACCATATTATGATGTTTCTGCTCTTTAAGCGGGAAGTGAAGTGAGTTGCCATTCTGGGCGTCTGAGGCCTTGTTCCACTCCCCTTTGATGTTGGGCATTTGTGTGAAACCACTCTTGGAGTCATTCACCAATTCTGGGTGATGTATCATCAGTCTGTGGGTGATACCCAGTTATCTAGGCCTATCATGGTTTGAATGGAAGTCACCGTGGAAACCCCAACTGGGTCTCTAAAGGTTGTCATGGTCTGGATGAGTCAGGCTCAGCAAGAGAGCGGCTACAAAATGGAATGAATAATCTTGAAATAGGAAAAAAGCAAAATGGAGAATGTAGTTTTGCAACCATTATAAAATGAACTGCAATATTTCAACATTGCAAAAAGGGGATGGAGAGAGAAACAGGTTTGCCCTATCTAACCTCTGGCTTCCAGAAACTTGCAAGAGAGATACCATCTATTTTATTTATTTATTTATTGGTTCGATTTATATGCCACCCTTCTCGGGAGACTCAGGGCGGCTTACAATGCGTTAAGCAATAGCCTTCATACATTTTGTATATATTGTAGGGCTTTTGGTCCCCCCTAAGCGGTGTTCTTTTTATACAAAGTCAGCTTATTGCCCCATCTCTTCTTCTTTCTCTGGAGAAGCCAGAGAACATCAAAACCTGAGGAGCATCTCATGGTATGTCTTGTCCTGTATTCCCACCATTGTGACGCCTGTCTTTCAGGGGCTAAAAATTCAGCTTGGTCAGCCTACTGTGGAAACCCCACCAGGGGATAAAAAACAACTCGAATTGCAGTGGTTCCCTTGATTAAAGGTAAAGGTTCCCCTCGCACATATGTGCTAGTTGTTCCCGACTCTAGGGGGCGGTGCTCATCTCCGTTTCAAAGCTGAAGAGCCAGCGCTGTCCGAAGACGTCTCCGTGGTCATCTGGCCGCCATGACTCAACGCTAAAGACGCACGGAACGCTGTTCCCTTCCCACAAAGGTGGTCCCTGTTTTTCTACTTGCATTTTTTACCTGCTTTCAAACTGCTAGGTTGGCAGAAGCTGGAATAAGTAACGGGAGCTCACCCCATTTTGCAGCACTAGGGATTCAAACCGCTGAACTGCCAACCTTTCAATCGACAAGCTCAGCGTCTTAGCCACTGAGCCATCGCATACCTTGATAAGGAACAGACAAAATCTGATTAGGAAGTTGTGGTAATATTGTAATGTTGATAATATTGTTCTACTAACTAGAGCATACAAAACCTTTGCTAGACCAATTCTCGAATACAGCTCATCTGTCTGGAACCCACACTACATATTGGGCATTAATACAATTGAGCAAGTCCAAAGATATTTCAGGAGAAGAGTCCTCCACTCCTCTGCTTGCAACAGAATATCTTATGCCACCAGACTTCAAATTTTGGGCTTAGACAATTTAGAACTACGCTGCCTTTGGTCTGACCTAAGCGTAGTACACAAAACTATCTGCTACAACATCCTACCTATCAATGACTACTTCAGCTTCAACCACAACAATACATGAGCACACAATAGATACAAACTTAAGATAAACCGCTCCAAACTCAATTGCAGAAAATACGACTTCAACAACAGAGTGGTCAGTGCCTGGAATTCTCTACCTGACTCTGGTTTCTTCCCCAAACCCCCCAAAACTTTAACCTTAGATTGTCTACCGTTGACCTCACCCCATTCCTAAGAGATCTGTAAGGGGCGTGCATAAGTGCACCAGCGTGCCTACCATCCCTGTCCTACTGTTCCCATTTATTCATATCAATTTCCTGTATTCATAATCATGTTGATACTTATATCTGTTACTTTATACATGCTTGACATATAAATAAAAATAAAAATAAATAAGTGCCAAGAAAATTTCCACTGGTGGAGGAAGAGTGTTCTGCCCCAACTACGGACCTCAAAGAACGCAGCACACACAAACTCTATACAAAGCTTATTTTACTCAAATAACTTAGTCTTTATCAACCAAAGGCTGTTAATAACTGTCTTAACAGCCTACCAGAATTCTAAGATAAGGTAATCACAGTCTTACTAGAGTTGGCAGAAAGCCCAGAAACAATTTTGCAGAGAATCCAGACACAAAGGAAATTGAACTAAAGTTGTTCCCTACAGCTTGCTGCAACCGGTGTTCCTCCTTAAATAGGCTAAGGGAGTGGCCAATTAGCCCCAAGCCTTACTCTCGAGGAGACCTCCTCCTGAGGAGCCACTCCTGCCTTTTGGCAGCTCTGTGCACCCGTGCATTGAGAAGAGGCTCCTCCTCTTCGACCTCTTCACTTAAAGGAGCTTCTGGAGGTTCTGAGGGCCCTGGCTGAATCCCTGCCTCTGGCACCACATCTTCTCCAGCCTCCTCGCTGTCCGACTCGAGCATCAGCTGCACAGGCTGCTGGCGCAGCACCACACCAGCCTCCTCCTCGTCAGGATCAGCTACAATCTGTGCAGGCCGCTGACGGGCCACAACAAAGAGATGGATCAAAGGGACAGGAGGGAAATGAAGCCCACCTGGGATTCATGGCTGAGACACCTGGGGTGGGGACACCCATATTGTATTTAGATATTTGTCAACCTGTTTCAAGTTTGGGGGTCCTTGGTGCTCTGTGACCTTGGTTGCTTTCTTGCAGACATTTCATTACCCAACTGGGTAACATCACCAGCCTCCACTGTTTGAATGTTGGCATCCATGTTGACAAATTTCAATGGTTAAGCTTCAAGTAGCACTGATTATGTTACCTAGTTGGATAATAAAATGTCTGCCATAAAACAACTAAGCTCAAAAAGTACCAAGGACACTAGAGTTGTCCTCCTCGTCTACCTCCTCCTCCTCTGCAGACTCTACTTCCTTCTGGCATTGATGATGTTACCTAGTTGGGTCCTGAAACGTCTGCAGAGAAACCACCAGAGCCTCAAAGACCCCACAGTTCAACCCTCAGCTACAGATATTCTCTATTATTCGAAGCTTAACATCAATTTGTTATAAAATCTGGAGTAATGTTTAACCTATTGATTTATTATTGCCTCCAGTGTTAAAATTTAAGAGTTTGCCATCCCAAACAAAAGTACTACCATGTTTCCCTGAAAATAAGACGGTCTTATTTTCTTTTGAACCCCAAAATAGAGGCTTGGCCTTATTATCGGGGGGATCTTATTATTTTGGGGGTGCAGGAAGCTCGGGCGGCCTACGCACTCACAGCCGGGAGTCCGGCAGAGACAGAATCCCTTTGTGCACCGCCATCAAGTCCCTCCCCTCCCACGGGGTGTGTGGAGAACGTGAGCACCAAGCCACGTGAGTGCCTGCCCCCCCCCCAGCTCACGCGCCTCCCAGGCCTCACCATGTCGATGTGGGCGAAGCTGGTGAGCACCAGGTCCTTGGGCTCATAGCCAATGCCACCAGCACCCGCGTGGAAGACACAGCCTGGGCCACCTCTTCCTGCAGGCTCCAGCTGCAGCCGTCACCAGAGAGTGGGAAGCACACTCCCAGAGCGGCCGCTGCCCTGAGGCAGGGTTTGCGGGAGAGAAAGAAAGACTTCTGCACCCAAACTCTGCCTTAGCGCAGGCTATGTGGACGCGGTGCCTGGGAGCGGGAAAGACAGCAGGCGGGCCGCTACCATGGAGCAGGAGTAGGCACACGAGGTTTACGGTTGGTGCCGCGGGTGGTGAAAGGAGCGGGGGGCACAGGAGTTTGCAGGGATGTGGCTGCCTTGGGAGGGTTGGGGGAGTGAGGGACCTATGTGGGTGGGTGAGAGAGAGGGGCTTATTTTCGGGGGAGGGCGTATATTTAGGCCTACCCCAAAAACAAAGCTTGGCCTTATTTTCAGGACATGTCTTATTTTCAGGAAAACACGGTAGAAGCTGAGTTTTTTTCCCCAATGATCTAGCTATTTATTCTGTAATGAATCCCTTATTGTAACTAAAGAAACACCAGGAGTTAAATTGCTTTAGATTAGATGTTCTTTGAATTGTGTTAATCCTTCAGTTTAACAACTTCTTGAGCTGAGAGTAAGCCATTAAAACTTCGCCCTCCAGGCTTAAAGGATCCTTAACACTTATGGGATTATGAGCCACTAAAACATGAGGTGCGACTTTCACATCTCTAAACTTAGTTAACAGTGAGCTGCAAATCTAGTGCATGTCTAATTCAAGGGTTACTTTTATGAACAGAAGAGCAATGATGATGTCCCTTTGTTGAAGGACCTTTATGGCTCCAAATCTCGTAAGAAGGAAAATGGTGACATGCAATCTTGAACATTTTTTGGAAAGTTTGCTGGCATTATCTTCAGACAGGAAACCCCATTCATTCCTCTGGACACCTGTCTTTACCATTTCCAAGAAGCTATTGGGAGGGAAATTGTAAAATGGTGTTTGATCATTTGGAAACTTGAGTTGAAGCTTGGCAAAAGCAACCCATTTAACAAGAGAAAAAAAAAAGATGGAAGGGACCCTTGGAGATCTTCTAGTCCAACCCCCTACTCAAGCAGGAGACCCTATGCCATCCCAAAGAAATAGTTCTCCCAATTTGGTGGACGACTCCTCTGTAGCCATGGATGCTTTCAATTCTAATAAAGACCAGGGACCATTCATTCCCCAACTGAATGAGCTCCCACACCCAGCCCTTCCTGAAAACATCACCAGGCCAGACAGAACAGAAATACCCAAAACTCCAAAAGATGTTTATTTTTAGAAAAAAATGTACAATTTTACTTCCTATTATTTATGAAAAAAACCCTCGACTAACATTGTTGTAATGCTTAGTACCACTGCAAACAGTAAAAACAAAATTTTATATATTAAAAAAAATTTACATTTTACAATTTTCTACATGCATGCACAAGGTTTCTCTGCTTTTTTTTGGGGGGGGGGAATGTCAGAAAATGGTTTCCTAAATTCGGTGTGTGTGTGTGTGTTTGAGCTAAGGAGAAAAGCAGCCTCTGCTTCAATAATACTTCCAGTTTGAGAGGGGAGGATGGTCTCTTGAACTCTTTTCTCCTACTAAACAACCAAGTCTTAAAATGACATGAAAATGGCAGTGAAGTTACTTCTCGGAAGCCAGGTCTGGATGTGCTTTCAAATTTAAGAAGATCAAGAGGAGTGGGCTACAAATACAAGACCCCCCCTGCTCCCCCATGAGGGTTAGGAAGTTTCTATGGAGTCCTTGATTTAGACTCATTTAGTGACCGAAAAGTTACAACAGTGCTGCAGAACGACCGTGTGACGGTCCCAGCACTTATGACCATTGCAGCACCATGTTCATGTAATCACAATCCAGGTTTTTGGCAACCAATTCACACATACAACGATTGCAGCATCCTGAGGTCACATGATCACCATTTGCAGCCATCCCAGCCGGCTTCTGACCCCAACAAAATTGATGGGGAAGCTGGAAGGGAAGGTTGCAATTTGCAGTCATGGGATGCCTCCCTTATTTACAAATAGCAATTTGGTGAAAAATTTCATAAAAATTATGTGTGGCCACATGATGCCTCACTTAATGACAATTTTTTTCAATTGTGGTTGTAAGTCGAGGACTACCTGTACTTGTGTTTTTCCAAGTGCTGGGGGAAACTCTTATCCTGTTATCAACTTTTGTCATCTGACAGCCACCCCAAAATTCCTCTAAACCAGGGTGTCCAACAACCTAAACAACTTTTAAGACTTGTGGACTTCAACTCCCAGAATTCCCCAGCCAGCACAGCTCTAAACCAAGAAGCCACCATCCAAAATCAAGAATGGATCACTGGTGGACCCCATTAAGAATTTCCCTAAGAAACCGATCCCTTCTGTAGCTCCAAGATCTGGGTGCGAACTGCTTCTAAGGCCCTGCAATCCTCTGGATCAAATTAACAGATTAACAGAGTTGGAAGGGACCTTGTAGGTCATCTAGTCTAACCCCCACCTCCACCCAAGCAGGAGACCCTACACCATTTCTAACAGATGGCAGCCCAGTCTCCTCTTGAGAGCTTCCAAGGATGAACATCCGAAGGCAACTTCTGTTCTATTGGTTGATAGTTCTCACTGTCAGAAATTTTCTCATTTCTAGGTTGAATCTCTCTTTGGTCAGTTTCCACCCATTATTCCTTGTCTGGCCTTCAGGTGCTTTGGAAAATAGCTTGACCCCCCTTCCTCCTCTCTGTGGCAGCCCCACAGAGCCTCACTAGACTAGCCATGCCCAGTTCCTGCAACCGTTCGTCACATGTTTTAGTCTCCAGTCCCCTCATCATCCTGGTTGCTCTTCTCTGCACTTTTTCTGGAATCTCAACGTCTTTTTTTATAGTGTGGTGACCAAAACTGGATGCAGGACTCTAGGTG
Organism: Arizona elegans; assembly: GCA_022577455.1. Lineage (NCBI taxonomy): Eukaryota > Metazoa > Chordata > Lepidosauria > Squamata > Colubridae > Arizona > Arizona elegans. The sequence goes on from JAKOOJ010000027.1 coordinate 6,175,190, forward strand.
TGGCCTTACTGAGGCTTTATAGAGTGGCATTAGGACCTCCCTTCATCTTGATTGTATCCCTCTGTTAATGCAATTTAGCATTGCATTGGCTTTTTTGGCTGCTGCTGCACACGGCTGGCTCCTATTTAATTTAAGACTCCAAGAGTGAGGACAATTAACCAGTGGCACAGAAATTACCTTCAGAAATCCTGGGTGCTCCATCACTGGAGGTTTTTAACAAGAGACTGGACAGTCACTTATCTGCAATGGCATAGGGAGGCTGGGCTAGAAGACCTCCAAGTTCCCTTCCAGCATATTCTATTTCATTCAGCAGTGGGTCACAGACACAGCGCTGTTAAAGGCCGCAAAGGTGTAAGACCTCACCTGGTGGGCACCTGCTCAGAAAAACCAAGGCCAGTGTCTGCATAACGACCAAGAGGGACTTTGGAACCTTTAGCAGATTTGCTATGATATCTATTGGTAGTCCTCGATTTACGACAACAGTGGAGCCCAAAATTTCCATCGCTAAGACTGGGTTAAGTGAGTTGCGGCCGATATTACGACACCTTCGCTACCGTTGTTAAACCAGCCACCACAGTCATTAAATAAATCAAGTGTTCGTTAAGCGAATCTGGCTTCCTCCATTGGTTTTGCTGGTCGGGGGCCAGCTGGGAAGGCCACGAGTGGTGATCAGGACAGCACCGTAGACAGTACAACCGACATAAATCCATGCCAGTGGCCACGCGTCCCAATTCTGATCACATGACCACAGGGATGCTGCCCCTGTTGTGTACAAGACGTAAGCCACTTATTACAACTAAACAAATAGTTTTAAGTCAAGGACTACCTGTCCCGGAAACTTCTCTGCGAAGGAGATTGGGCCGGTCTCTCTCAGTTGCTCACTTTGGGGAAATGTTACGGCAGGAATAAAGAAAAGATATAAATATATAAATAGAATGCAAGCTCCGATGTCAGCGTTGATTTATTTTTTTAAAAGGCATCCCTCTCCCAAAGCCAATGCCGTGATTTAAACTGGAATATTCTGATGAAGGTGTAAAGCAGGTATCTCCAAACTTGGCAATTTTAAGACTTGTGGACTTGAAGACAAAGCTGGCTGAGGAATTCTGGGAATTGAAGTCCACAAGTCTTAAAGTTGCCAAGTTTGGAGACCCCTGGTGTAAAAGGCTTTTAAGACCGTTTGGTTCAAGGCAAAACTGTCACTGCAATTTCAGAAGGTCCCTTACTATGGCCAGGTCCTCTCCCAAGAATTAGAATTATTTTAAAAATGTGAATCACAGTGATAATACCCAGACGCCTCTCCACCCCAATCTTCACCCTTCAACGCAGGACCCCGAACGAGGTCAAGCAGCCCCAGCACCAGCTGAGCACCCTAACTGCAACCCCTATCAGATCTTCATCTGCAAAGTCTGACATTAAAAAAAAAACACAAAAACCCCACATTAGATTAAATGGAAACCACTGTCGAGAAAACCCAGCAGAAAAACTGGTGACATTTTCTTTTAAAAAAAAAAAAAATTCTGAAAAATGAACTGCAAAAAAAAAATCTTCTTAGGATCCCAACGACACTTTAAAGTAAGAGTTTCTCAACCTTCAGCCACTTTTAAGACAAGTGGAATTCTGGGAGTTGAAGTCCACCCATCTTAAAAGTGGCTATTGTTGAGAACACTGCCTCAAAATGACATCATCACTCTACTGGTGAGTGATTGGTCCTCAGCCAATCAGTAATTTGGGGGGTGGGAGGCGAACAGGAAAACCCTCTGTGAGCTGTCTTGTTGGGGGTGGGCCCTGACATTTAGGGAGGGAGGAAAGGCAAAATGCAGACAGGAATCTTCCAAAAGGAACAGCCGGATCAAATTTTTGCACATGCGAAAGTGCAAAAAAATTATCCTGCTGATTCAAAGGCAGGAAAGGGGTTCCTTGCTCACATCCCCCCATAACCCTCAACCCCCCCCACACACACACACCACCACCGCTTCACACCAAAGCTTGCTCAAACCACAGAGCAATGAGGAGTCCCCACCACCTTGTGGTCGAGTGAGTGACTCAGAGGAAACGTATTTACAACACAGTGGGCTTCTCTAAAAAGCACAGAGCTCTTAACAAAAAAGCCAGCCTCTTCTTAAAAATGTCCCAACCTCCCTCCCAGCCTTCGTTTTGTGATGGACCTGTTGAAGTTCCAGCCAGCCCAAGACCTCCAGAGGCTGGAAGGATGGCTTCAGGAGGCTGGCTGGGTCCCTCTTCCCTTGGACCTCTGGGTCCTCCTGGGGGGATCCCCCCCAAACCTTGTGCAGTTGGACCTCAAGAGACCCAGGGAGACGACAACAGCACCCAGCGGCATGGGTCGAGGTGGGGTGTGGGTCTGGAGGTGCAGGTGCAGGTGCCGGCATGTAGCTTTGTAGAAAACGACATTCACAACAAGTTCCTTAGCCTGACCATGTCTGCAGATGCTGGTGAAGACAGAGTTAGCCCTTAGAATTTGGCACAGGTAACTTCCAGCAATTCATCAGGAGGGACGGAGGAAGGGAGGGGTGATGCTGTCCTTGTCACCCACGCACCTCCTCAGTTCCTGGGGGGCTTGCTACAAGGGAGGAAGGGAGGGAAAGAGAAAGAGAGAGAGAAGGAGAATGAGAGGGGGGAGAGGAAGGAAGGAAGGAAGGAAGGAAGGAAGGAAGGAAGGAAGGAAGGAAGGAAGGAAGGAAGGAAGGAAGGGCCCCTGGCCTTCCCCTCAGTTGGGGCCACAAAGGAGGGGGGGAAGGAGGGGGAAGCTCTGGCATGGAGAAGGTGAGGCAGGCGCCCCAAGAGGGTCTTCCACCGAGCCCAGGAACCCTCTCAAACCCGAGAGACGCAGGCTGGCACCAGGCCATTGCCTCCTCCTGGCGGGGAACCGCCTTCCCTGGCATTCAAGCCCCTCGGCTCCGCCGTGGGTCACACCGAGGTCTCCGATTGCAGCCGCATGACAAACTTGTGCGATTTGGGGTCCACAAACTCCTCGGAGAGCTTAAAAAAGGGGATCTTTTTGGTGCTGACCACAAGGCTGAAGTCATGGCGCTTCAGGACAAAGACCACCCCGTCTTTCAGCCCATTGGTCACAGGCTCCTCGCTGACCAGAGTCCACTGCTTGGCCAGCCAGCGGTCCTTGTGGTACTGGATAGTGGGCCCTGCGGTCAGGTAGCGCTCCAGGAAGGCCTGCAAAGACGGACGGAGAGAAGAGCCGGTCAGCCTGACTTTAAGGGTAACAAACAGTGGTTTACGAGAAAAGTTTGCAATTCAAAGGGGTAATGCTAAACCAAAGTCAGTAAATGAACTGTTGTAAGTTGAGGATTACCTGTAATAGTAACACCAACAATATTATTTAAAATGAAGGATCTGCTAAGATCTGATTTATCAAATCGACTTGAGTTAAATATTATCCATTTAACGCTCTTTTGATTAGGTCCTTGGGCACCCCCTGGTGGCGCTGTGGATTCCCTGGTGCCCGGGAGCACCCCGTTGCTAATCTCAGCCTTGGGTGGTCTTAAAACAGCGTGAGAATTAAATCTGATACTGACTTTACAGCCGATACGAGGTCAACTATTTTAAAATATGTGTGCTCTATCTCTGGCTGAAATCTCCGTGCTGTCTGATAAAGTCAAATTTAATTTGAACAGATTCTTCCAGAAAATTTCTTGCACAGAATTGCCTTTTAAAATGCACAGAAGAATTCAGTAACCAGCCAAAATGAAATAAAGGTTAAGTCCTCAATTTGCAACCACAATTGGGGCAGAAATTTCCACTGCTAAGTGATGCAGTCATTAAGTGATTGATCAACCTGACCTCACCCAATTTTATGACCTTTTGGCCATGGTTGTTCAGTGAATTCAGCTCCCCATTAATTCTGCTTCTCAGAAGAACCCTGGGAAGGCCCAAATGGGGATCGTGTGACCGAGGGGACGCTGCAATAGTCGTTAAGTGAGGAGACTGGACGTAAGTCACAGACTATTTGCCCCAGCAGAAAAAAATTAAACCAAAACTAAGAAGCTAAAAATACTGACTCCGCAACAGTTCCAAATTCAGGACCGTTCACTATCCTATTCCATTTGAACCGCCATGTTCAAGAGCATTCTATCTCAGACTGTCAGATGGCACAAGGAGCAGCCAAATTGATTTGAAAATCTGCCTGCTCCTCCCCCTCCTATCACTAAAGAAGCAAGGAGCACCCCAGAACCTATCAAATACTCTTCTTTTTTGGAAGAAAACTCCAAAAAGCAATCCCCAAGATCAACTGGACCACAAGGGACCTTGTAGGTCATGTAGTCCAACCCCTCACCCAAGCAGGAGACCCTACATTTCTGACAGGTGGCAGTCCAGTCTCTCCTTGAAAGCCTCCAGTGCGGAAGCTCCCACAACTTCCGAAGGCAACTTCTGTTCCATGGGTTGATTGTTCTCACTGTCAGGAAATTCCTCCTTATTTCCAGGTTGAATCTCTCCTTGGTCAGTTTCCATCCATTCTTCCTTGTCTGGCCTTCGGGTGCTTTGGAGAATAGCTTGACCCCCTTCCTCCTCTCTGGGGCAGCCCCTCGACTATTGGAAGATGCTCTCCTGTCTCCCCTGGTCCTTCTCTTCACTAGACCAGCCAGGCCCAGTTCCTGCAACCGTTCATTGTTATGTTTTAGTCTCCAGTCCCCTCATCTCTTCTCTGCACTTTTTCTAGAGTCTCCACATCTTTTTTATAGTGTAACGACCAAAACTGGATGCAGGACTCTAGGTGTGGCCTTACTAAGACCTTATAGAGTGGTATTAAGACCTCCCTTGATCTTAATTGTATTTTCTTTTTTTATTCAAGGATCGATGCCGGTGAAAATCAAGTGGATGAAGCCATATTTATTTTGGAATCCCACATCAACAGCACCATCAGGCACTGAGCCATCGGCCGGAGCTCGAAATAATCCCATCTTCTGATTTTTAAAGTCTGGTTTGTTTTGTTTTCATATAAAGATGAAAGCGGGAGATTTGTCCTTTCAGACTTGAAAGATTCTGTTTAATGTTCAATGCCTTACAATAAAGGTAGAATTAGCTTAACTGGGCGGGTTTCCTCTATGGCCTCCCTGGTTAAGGCTGACCGTCTTTCTGCAGAGTACTCCAACCAGAGCAGAGGACCTGCGATGGGAACCACCAGCTGCTCCCTGCAGTCCCGGTTCCCCCTCCCATCCCCACCTCCCCCCTCGGCTACCTTGGGCGTCATGTCGTGGGTGATGCAGAACTCCAGATGCTGAAGGATGCTCTCCATGGTGTGGTACGGCTGCTGCTTGGTGGTGCGCAGGTACTTCTGCATGGCCCGGGCCATGGAGGCAAAGATGGCCTGGGCGGCCTCCCGGGGGTCCATGATCTCCCGCGGGTTCTTCTGGTCCTCTTCCTGGAGCCGCTTGATGTGTGTGAAGGCCTCTTCCACAGCCACCACCAACCTGCAGAGACGGGGACCTCGTCATAGCAAGCCACGATCTCCAAAGCATCCCCACCCCTACCTCAAGGACCAACCAGGATGGAAATCCACCTTCGGCACAGACTAAGCTGCTCACCATGGCACACGCATTCACAAAACCCGATTTGAAATTTTGCCGGCAGAGGGAAGAAGTAAAGGGCCCCCAAAACAAGAGGAAGAGAAGAATGAAGAGAGGAGGATGCTGGGGGAGACAATCTTTCCCCTAACTTCTCTAACAGATTACCTGGACTTACTTCACCCTCCAATTTGCACCCCACCAGGATTTCCAGATTTGACAGTACAATGTGTATTTCTGCATTCTAATCTCCTTACCAGGTGCTTACAACTGTGATGTGGAAAGCCCATTACAACTCCCCTAAACTTAATGTTAATCCTATTACTCAGGACGGCAGCCTGCGTGAAGCTAAGAAGCATAGCAGCCATTTCAGCCAAGGCTGAATCTGTTTTCCAAATGGATAAAAAGAGAATATTTGCAGCTTAGCTTTGAACTGTAAAGTCATTGCTGCTCTCTAAGGTTGGTTGGGGGTTTTTTTTGCAGACATTTCAATACCCAGCTCGGTAACATCATCAGTGTTAGAACGAAGTGGGGCTTGTGGAGGAGGAGGAGGAGGAGGAGGAGGAGGAGGAGGAGGAGGAGGAGGACTGGGGGGTCCTTGGTGCTCTCTGAGCTTGGTTGTTTTCTTGTAGACATTTCATGACCCAACTAGGTACCATATTTTTCGGAGTATAAGACGCACCTTTTTCCCCCCCAAAAAGAGGGTGAAAATCTGGGTGCATCTTATACTCCAAATGTAGCCCCGCCCAGCTTCTCAAACGGAGGTTTCAGAGGCTGAAAAAAGCATCAGAAACGAAGCTTCAGAAAAGAAGCCCCCAAACAGAGAGGCTTTTTTTCTGAAGCTGTTTCAGAAGCTTTCAGAGGTAGGAAAAAAAGTTTTTTCTGAAACAGTTTTAGAAGTTTCAGAGGCTGGGAAAAAAAAGCAAGGCACAGAGCTTACAACCAGCAAACCTGTTGCTAAAATTCACCTCTGGGAACAGCTGATTGGGGGTATTCCGGGAGGCTGAGCCACCTGCCAATCAGCTTTTTTCTTATTTTCTTCCCCCAAAATTAAGGTGCGCCTTATTTATTTTATTTATTTATTTTAATTAGATTTGTATGCTGCCCTATCTCCATAGGACTCAGGGCGGCTCACAACAATTAAGATATACAATCTCAATCCAAGTAAGAAACATGTTAAAATACATATTAAACGCATATTAAAATACATTAAAAATCTCCCCCATTAATAAATTACATCAGCAAGTTGTAACTCTCCAGTGTCAGAAACCTGATTTTAATATAATAGAATTTCTTCTTGAAGAGATTGTAAGAAGGGATGAGATTGTGAACCAGCAACTTGAAAAATTTAAGCAGGAAATTAAAGAAATTGGTGAATTGGTGAAATCAAAGTTTGACTTTTTGAATCGAAAGATTTTAAATACAGCTAATGGTTTATCAGACTTTCTGATTCGGTTGGATGCAAAGAATAAATTATTAGAGTCTAAAATGAAGGAAACTGAGGAGAATTTGGATGACAAGATTCAAAAAATTAAAAAGGATTTAGTAAACATTCAGGATAATAGCTCAGAAGACAAACCTAAAATGGAGGTTGACCAAAAGACTGGTAATGAAGAAAATGTGCAACAGAGGATTGAAAGAGAAGTTTTAATGATTCAATATAATTTTACAGAATATGCAATTAGACTGAGAGGTCTGCAGGAAAATAATAGAGATGACTTAAGGAAAATATCTTCTGAAACTCTGGCTGGGATTTTAAAGGTTCAACCTGATGAAGTGTTTTGCAGGATTGATAGAATTTATAGAATAAACTCCTGGTTGGCAAAGCAAAGGCAATTGCCTAGAGATGTGGTGATCTATTTTACAGACAAAGAAATTAGGAATAATATTGTGCAGAACTCTTTTAATTCTACTTTGCAATTTCATGAAAGAAAGATTTGGATTTTTAAGGAGCTCCCGACTAAGATGCTAATAGAGAGGAAGAAATTTGGCTTTCTAATGACTGAGTTAAAAAAAAGAAATATCCTATTTAGGTGGGATGCCCCAGTTGGTTTAATATTGAGACACCAAGGAGTAAGATATCAACTGAACACTGTTGAAAAAGCGGAAGAATTTTATCAAAAAATTTTAAAAATGAACTTAATATCTTTAGGCACAATACAGGATAAGCAAAAGGAGTTGGAAATAAAAGGAAAATATCAAATTACAGAGGCTGTGGTGGATAAATTGTCTTTGGACTCCCTGGATACCCCAGCTGGACTGTCTATAAATAAGAGAGCAGTGTCATCCGACTCCAATGTGATGAACCATCAAGTCACAGACAAGTGCGCAAATCAACCAGTTGATATACAAGTGATGGAGAAGAAAGATGAGATAAAACTAACCCAACAAGATCAACTCATAAAGCAGAATGAAAATCAATCAGCCGACACACAATTGGTAGGCACGAAACGAGGATGGAAATTCAACCCGCAAAAGAAAAAGAAAAGAAATAGATCTCATAGAAACAGCAGTTTCTAAACCAAGCAACAGTGAAGCCAGGAACTTTAAAAAATGAATGAATATCTGAAAAGATAGCGGAGGCGAACAATTGTTTAATACTATCCTGAGGATTGTGGCAGATCTCTGCAATGCCGTGATTTTGGGATGTGAAAAGAGCCTTACCTTGTTGGATTTGAATTATCTACTCTGGATTTCTTTTACTGGTAAATATATTATAATTATTTTGAGCTACAAGGCAGGAGAGTTACCCTGGGGCATGCAGAAGATCTGGATGTTACCCATTAGGATGATGGGAATCAACAATCCTGATGAATACCACAACTATAACTATATGGCTATAATTATAATGTCACTCGGGTGGTTGTTTCTACTTTTATATATATACCAGGATATCTACTACTGATGGGGGAAGAAGATGATTGAAGATTTTGAACAAACTGTTGCACCAGCATGTTATTTTACCCTATTATGGGTGATGGATTTAACAATCCAGTGGAAAGACACCAAAGAAGATATTATATGGATTATAAATTTAAAGTTATTGTCTTTTTTCTTTTTACAAAATGGAATGCATATATAGATATGTGTATATTTTAGTAAAGTGGGCAGTGGATTATATTTAGAATTGTATTGCATGATTTTGTAGGAATTGAAGGGTTGAAATAGGTTAGTTTACTGATTGATTAGTCTAAGAAAAAGGATCTTTAAGTTATATATTTAGGGGAGTGGAGGAATTGGATGGAACTGAATAAATGTTAAATTTGGATGTAGGGAGAAGGCCGCTTTAAAATGTTATATTAATATATATATAAGACTAAATGTTAAATTGTAATAATACATTATAAGTTTAGGGGAGGAGAAAAAGGGCAGATTATCGTAAAAATGGGAGTTATAAGAATAATATGCTAAGGGTCAGTATTCTGAGGAAGGGAAAGGAAAGATATTATGTATGTAATTAGTTATGAAATAGCCTATTGTTGTGAAGAAGTCACAGGGGGGGATGGGTGGTGAGGGGGGGGGTTAGGGAAGAGGGGGGGGAAAAGGGGAAAAAACTTGTATTTGAAAACTTTTTCAATTAAAAAAAAAAAATACATTAAAAATCAAAACCCCATCAGTCCAGGCTGGGCAATTTAAACAGCCATGTTTTTAGTTCGTGGCAGAAACAGCGAAGGTCAGGGGCCAACCGGAGCCCCCGGGGGAGTTGATTCCAAAGGGTGGGTGCGCCCACAGAGAAAGCTCTACCTCTGGGGGTCGCCAGCCGACATTGTCTAGCCGACGGCACCCTGAGTGGGCCCTCCCTGTGAGAACGCACCGGGCAATGGGGAGCTGTTGCTGGTTGCAGATGGTCCGACAGATATCCTGGGCCTAAGCCATGAAGGGCTTTATAGGTCATCACCAGCACCTTCAATCTCACCCGGAGGGCAACCAGCAACCAATGCAAGTCGCACAGGAGAGGTGTAACATGGGCATATCGGGACCCTCCCATCACAACCCGCGCAGCCGCATTCTATACCAGCTGAAGCCTCCGAGCGGTCTTCAAGGGCAGCCCCAAGTAGAGAGCATTGCAGTACTTATACTCCGAAAAATATGGTAACTTCATCAGTGCTAGCAGCAACCAGTCACTAGTTGGGTAAGGAAACGTCTGCAAGCAAAAAACCAAGGGCCCCACAGTTTTCCAAATAATTCTAAAGCCAAAGCCAATTAACACTTGGGGTCATTGGATAAGAGACGGGCAGCAAATAAATTTCATAAAGAAATAAATGAGAAACCTCCAAAACCAATTCGGCCATTCCTTGAAAGCGGAGCTGATCCGAGGATTTTTCTCCCAAACCAACTCAAGGATTCACACAACCACAAGGGTCCGATTTCAGCCGCCAGGAATCCTCCCTCTGCGGGAACCTGAGCCTGGTTTTTTCCCCAGCTGGGAAAGACACCCATATGCACACACACACGGTCCCTTTTGAGGGAACCCACCTGGCTCGCCGCTTTCGCACCCGGCGCTCATGTTCTGCTTCCTCGTAGTAGTACTCGTTGTGGCTATTGTCCCGCCTCCGGGCAGCTGCAGCGATAACAGCCCGCGATTGGCTGGTTGAGTTGTTGGTTGTGTTCTCTGGAGGGAGGAGAGAGGGAAGACCAATGGAGTTATTTTAAGGTTGTTGTTTTTTTATTTTATAGACAAACATTTAATACATCATTCCTTCCATGTGACATCTTGGCGTTTTCTCCATAACTTCATCTTTTTGTTGTTTCTTCTGTCTTCATTATCACCCAATCTATTACAACCTATCTCCAAAAATACATAACTATTGATTTACTTATCTATATCTCTTTTCTAACCAATGATCCCATATCTTAAAGTATTCTAAATCTTCTCTTTCTTTAATCATCAAAGTTAATCTATTCATTTCTGCACAGTTTAAATTTTTTTTTAATTACTTCTCCTTCCACAGGTATTTTCTCTGCTTTCCAATTTTGTGCAAAGACAATCCAATCCTTGCAGCTGTTATTACATGTATAATCAAATAGATATTTTCTTTGCTAGTTTTCTCTGGAAGGATACCCAGTAGGAACAGCTCTGGTTTTAAATCAATACGTTGTGTCATTTCTTCCAACCATGTCTTCATTTTATTCCAATAATTTTTAGCTTCTGGACCAATGGAGTTATTGAGGCGCCTCTCAAACCTCCTCAAAGTGGAGGATCATAAACACCATCAATCCAGCAGAGGGCTGGACTAGAAGACCTCTAAGGTCCCTTCCATCCTGATGACTCTAAAGGAAGAGTCTGTCTCTTCACTAAACATTTGTGGGGAATAACATGCCTAGCAGTTGTCCCCATCCTTGCTGAAAAATACAAGCAACCAAAAAAGAAAACCTGGGTCACCCTAGTCTCCATTTCATAGTCTAAATCAGTGTTTCTCAACCTTGGCAGCTTGAAGATTCACACACAGTTGGAAGGAATCTTGTAGGTCATCTAGTCCGACCCCACCCCCCACTCCCATCCCGGTCCAAAGCAGGAGACCCTACACCATTTCTGAAAGATAGCAGTGCAAGATGTTTGGACTTCAACTCTCAGAATTCCCCAGCCAACTTTGATTCATGACCCACAACTGAGAATTAAACAATGCAAGTAGTTAATCAGGCATTGTCTCAGACACAAATTTACGACCATTTTACCACCGTCGTTAAGTGGTTCCCCCCACTGACTGTAGAGATTCTCAGTCATCTAGGTCATGGCTGTCCCAAAGGTGCTTTTTCAATTTGGGATGGACCCCCCTGGAATGAGGTGGGAGTAGGAATGGATTTCCAGAGGAAAAATTGCAGACTACAGGAACCATTTGCACCACTCAGGTGACCCTGAGGACACGGATAAACCTCCAAGTGGCCTCAACGACCCTCTCAAAGGATGCAAATGGCCAGTTGTCTGCAAGGAATATAAATCCTTCTATTCCCCTCCATCCTAGTCAGAGTTGAAGAAGCTCCTTGGATGAGAAGCGAAACGTCTTCAAAAGAAAAAAAACCAGAAAGTCCAGTTGGGATGATCCATTGACTTAAGCTTGTAGGACACCTGCCAGGAAGATCACAAATCGTGATCATGTGACTACAAGGCACTGCAACTGCCCTAAGCACAAGCCGGTTTGCCAACTGCCCAAATTGTGATCACATGATTTGCAGGGGTGCTGCAACTGTCATAACTTTGAGGATGTGAACTAAGTCGCTTTTTCTGAGGCCATCATATTTTCAAACCATTGTTAAACGAACGGTCGTAAGTCGAGACTTTAGCCCAGAGGTCTTCAAACTTGGCAGCTTTAAGACTTGTGGACTTCAACTCCCAGAATCCCAGACTTCGACTCCTAGGCTGGCTGGAGAATTCTGGGAGTTGAAGTCCACAAGTCTTAAAACTGCCAAGTTTGAAGACCTCTGCTTTAGCCCCACAGCATATGGATAAATCCCCAGGTGAACACCCAAAGAACCAGTCCATGTTTAATCTGGAAGGGGGGTCGGTGGAAGGAGGGACGGACATGGTGGCTGGGGAATTCTGGGAGTTAAAGTCCACACATCTTGAAGCTGCCAAGGTTGAGGTTTTCTGGTCTAAAGCAATCAAACAATCAACATTTCTACCCAGCTGGGGAGATCAGCTGCCCATCTAAGCTACCTTTTACACAAGAGAAGCAAGAACGCAGGAACCATGCTGGCACAGGCTGGCACCCTGGATTGGCATTCAGTCCTCACAGGCATCAGCACAGCCTGCCCCCAACCTGGCACCCCCTAAACAAGCTGAGATTGTCTCACCGGTAGCTGGGAACTCCGGAATTAGCATTGTCAGACATCTAGCAGGCGCCAGGCTTGGGATGTCAGCAGAATAATAGAGACGGAAGGGACTCTGGAGGTCTTCTAGTCCAACCCCCTTCTCTATACCATTTCAGACAAATGGCTGTCCAGTTTTTTAAGAAGCCTCCAGTGATGCACCCACAACCTCTGGAGAGAAGCTGTCCCAGGGGTTAATTCTTCTCACTGTTAAGGAAATTCCTCCTTAGTTCTAATAAGTTGCTTCTCTCCTTGATGTCTTCCCATCCGTTGCTTCTTGTCCTGCCTTCAGGTGCTTGGGAGAATACCATGTTTTCCCCAAAATAAGACCCTGTCTTATATTTTTTGAACCCCGAAATAACCACTTGGCCTTATTTTCGGGGAGGTCTTATTATTTTGGGGCGTGTGGAGCAAGATGGGGCTCCTCTTGCCGTCTTACCTGATTTCCAGCTCTATCTCCCTAACCCTAACCAGAGGAAATGGCAGGGACCCCCTGCACATACATTTAAATATTTTTGGGGAGGGCTTATTTTTGGGGGGGGCTTATTTTAACACATGCGCTCAAAAACCCGACTGGGCTTATTATCAGGGGAGGTCTTATTTTTGGGAAAACAGGGTAGGTTGAGCCCCTCTTCTCTGTGGCAGCCCCTTAGATATTAAAAGACTGGTATCGTATCGCCCCTAGCCCAGTGGTGAAATCCAATTTTTTTTACTACTGGTTCTGTGGGCGTGGCTTGGTGGGTGTGGCAGGGGAAGGATACTGCAAAATCCCCATTCCCTCCCCACTCTGGGGCCAGCCAGAGGTAGTATTTGCTGGTTCTCCGAACTGCTCAAAATTTCCCATACCCAGTTCCTGTAACCATTTTTCGTATGTTTTAGAGTCGCAATTTTTTTTTTTTTTTTGTTATTACGGAATACGGTATGCAGTATTCCAGGTGTGGCCTTACCAAGGCCTTATAAAGTGGTATTAACAACACTTCATGTGGCATGCCGCAAAGAGGGGGTTGTGCGTTTTTTAAAATTGTCTTTGTCTAATTTTTTAAGGGGTTTGGGGAGGGGGGTGGGATTGGAACTAGGGTTGTGGGTTTGGGGGATAGCCCACCAAGGGGAGGGGAGGGCCTGGCCATAACGCGCGGCAGTGTGGGTGAGGGATCCGGGGGCAATGGGGGGGAGGGGTCGAGCTTGTCCAGACTGTGTCTTTACTATCAGTACTGTGAGTGGGAGGCGTAGATATGGCGGGAGCAGGGGGCCATATCATGTTAAGGGAGTACGCACCCGCTGTCTCCAAGCTTAATGCATTGTAAGCCGCCCTGAGTCTCCGGAGAAGGGCGGCATATAAATCAAATTTTAAAAAAATAAATTAAAAAAATTTTTAAAAAGCGGTAGGGTGCTCCGGCCCCCAAGGCTCCACCCGTTCTCCATGTTGCACAGACCCTCATGGCCCGGGCCTTCGTCTGATGCTGTGCAATGCCAGGTCCGTAGTAAATAAAGCCCCCCTCATCTGTGATCTTGTTCAGGAGGGGGGAGCGGACCTGGTGGGTATTACGGAGACCTGGCTGGGCCCGGAGGGAGGGGTCCCTCTGGTAGAAATGTGCCCACCAGGTTTCCATGCATTCCATCAGTCAAGGTCACAGGGGAGGGGCAGGGAGTAGCGGTTATTATTAGAGAAGGCCTTAGGCCGAGGGAGGCCACTGTTCCTCAGACGGCCGGTTGTGAGACCCTCCTTGTGAAGTGGGGCCACGGGGTTCAGATGGGTTTGCTGATCACGTACCTGGCTCCCTGCCACGTGGCAGCAGCCCTGCCCGAGCTACTCAACGTTATCGCCGCGGTGGCGGTTGAGATACCCCCAGACTTATGGTCATGGGGGATTTCAACCTGCCGTCCATGGGTGAGGCATCTGAGGTAGTTTGGGAGTTCATGGCTTCCATGACGGCTATGGACCTGACCCAGCTAATTCATGGCCCTACGCACATGGGGGGGAAACACACTGGACTTGATTTTCGTCTCTGGACAGTGGTTGAGTGATTTCAAGATAGGGGATATAGTCATCGAGCCCTTGTCATGGTCAGATCACTCTCTCCTTCGCCTTGACCTTCGAACCGCTGCACCCCGCCGCAGGGAGGCGGAACCGATGAGATGGTACCGCCCCAGGCGCCTGATGGAACCTGATAGGTTCCAGACGGAGCTTGGACCATTTCCTGAGGTTCTGGCACACGCCTCGACTGGAGACCTAGTGGTCGCCTGGGATAGGGCAGCTGCTAGAGCTCTGGACCGAGTCGTGCCTTTGCGGCCTCTGACCCGGCGCCGATCTCGCCTGGCTCCTTGGTTTACCGAGGAGCTGAGGGAGATGAAGCACTGGAAAAGACGCCTAGAGAGTAGTTGGAGGGCTAGTCTTTCTGAATCGGACCGGACACTGGTAAGATCTCATATTAGGAATTACCTAGTGGTGATAAAAGCAGCAAAATGTGCTCATTTTGCTGCTCTTATTGCGTCATCAGATAATTGCCCGGCCGCCCTGTTTAGGGTGACCCGCTCCCTGCTCCACCAGGAAGTGCGGGAGGACCCCTTGGAGGGAAGAGCCGAGGATTTTGTTCAGTATCTGCATGACAAAATCACTCAGATTCGGGAAGGTCTGGACTCCGACTGGGTAGATCTAGCGGGGGTGACGGAGGCAGGTCTTGAGACTGTTATCTGGGATGAGTTTGATCCTGTGACCCCAGATGACGTGGACAGGATTCTGGGTAGATTGAACGCAACCACATGTTTGTTGGACCCGTGCCCCTCCTGGTTAGTGCTGGCTTCCCGGGAGGTGACGCGAGGCTGGCTCCAGGGGATTATAAATGCTTCACTGGGTGAGGGTGACTTCCCCGCCGCCCTTAAGGAGGCGGTGGTGAGGCCCCTCCTCAAGAAGCCTTCCCTGGACCTGGCAATATTGGCTAATTATCGTCCAATGTCCAACCTTCGCTTTGTTGCGAAGGTTGTTGAGAGTGTGGTTGCGGGACAGCTTCCCCGGTACCTGGATGAAGCGTTGTATCTGGATCCATCCCAGTCGGGTTTCAGGCCTGGATACAGCACGGAAACGGCATTGGTTGAGTTGGTTGATGATCTCTGGAGGGCTCGGGACAGGGGTTGCTCCTCTGTCCTGGTCCTGTTAGATCTCTCAGCGGCTTTTGATACCATCGACCATGGTATCATGCTGCACCGGCTGGAAGAGTTGGGGGTGGGAGGCACCGTGTTGCGGTGGTTCTCCTCCTTTCTCTCTGACTGGTCGCAGTCTGTGTTGACAGGGGGGCAGAGGTCGACCCCGAGGCCCCTTATATGTGGGGTGCCGCAGGGATCGGTCCTCTCGCCCCTTCTGTTCAACATTTATGTAAAGCCGCTGGGTGAGATCATCCGTGGTTTCGGGGTGAAGTACCATCAGTACGCTGACGACACCCAGCTGTACATCTCCACCCTGGACCACCCCAACGATGCCCTTGAAGTGATGTCCCGGTGCCTGGAGGCCGTACGGATCTGGATGGAGAGGAACAGGCTCAGGCTCAACCCATCCAAGACCGAGTGGCTGTGGTTTCCGATGTCCCGATATAGTCAGCTGGTGCCATCGCTGACTATTGGGGGCGAATCATTGGCCCCCACAGATAGGGCTCGCAACTTGGGCGTCCTCCTGGATTCATGGCTGTCTTTAGAAGAGCACTTGACGGCCGTGACTGGGAGGATTTTTCATCAGGTCCGCCTGATTCGCCAGTTGCGTCCCTTTCTAGATCGGGACTCGTTACGCAAGGTCACTCATGCCCTCGTCACCTCCCGTCTGGACTATTGTAACGCTCTCTACATGGGGCTCCCCTTGAGGTGCACCCGGAGGCTCCAACTGGCGCAGAGTGCGGCCGCGCGGGTGGTTATGGGAGCGACCTGGAGTTTCCATGTAACACCTGCGCGAGCTGCACTGGCTCCCGGTGGTCGCGAGCTGCACTGCGCGAGCTGCACTGGCTCCCGGTGGTCTTCCGAGTGCGATTCAAGGTTCTGGTTATCACCTTTAAAGCGCTCCATGGCTTAGGACCTGGTTATTTACAGGACCGCCTGCTACCACCAATAGCCTCCCACCGGCCAGTACGCTCCCATAGAGAGGGGCTCCTCCAGGTGCCGTCGGCCAAACAATGCCGGCTGTCGGCCCCTAGGGGGAGAGCCTTCTCTGTGGGGGCACCTACGATCTGGAACGAGCTCCCCCCAGAAATACGGAGGATCCCGGATCTGCGCACCTTCCGCCGCGCGCTTAAGACTCTTCTATTTCATCAAGCCGGCCTGGCCTAAATCTTCCTCCTTTTAAATGTGGAAATTTTAAATTTGTTTTAATTATAGGGTTATGGGTAAGGCGTTGTAAATTGGGGAGCCATTTTGGATTTAATTTTTCTTTTAAATGTATTTTAATTTTTATATTATATGTTTTTTAATCTTGGCTGTTCACCACCCCGAGTCCTTCGGGAGAGGGAGCGGTATAAAAATTTAATAAATAAATAAATAAATAAATAAATAAATAAATAAATAAATAAATAAATAAATAAATGTGATCTTGACCCAGACCACGGTCACCCCGGTCCAAGAACCCAGCAATCAAGTTAGATCTCCAGGAGATCTGGTTGAAGCCTCTGCCTCTTGGAAGCCGAGCTTGAGAGCCGGAGGAAAGACAGTTCTTGGCTCTCGTGGACGGAGGATCAAAGCTGCCACTTCAGAAGAGGCTGCCAACGCTTACCCTCGCCAAGCGAGTAGACCTTGAAGCCAGACATTTTCTTAGACAGAACCGACTTGGGCAGGTTGAGCAGAGCCGGGTTGTAGACGGGGAAATCGTGGTAATAATTCTCCAGGATCCACACGGCGACTCTCTGGATGCTGCAGAGAAGGAAGCGTTAGATCCAGCGTTAGTTGGACACAACAAGGTAACCGGAGCAATCACCGAAGGATCCAGTTACATAGCACAGTACAGGTAATTCCCGGTTTACGAACGGTCCCTTAGTGAACATTCGAAGTTACGTGATAAGTGTCCCCTAGCATTTGCAAATAACTCCCGAAATTACAAATCTTGCAGCATCACGGCAGTTGTTTGCCCTTACAACCAACCGCAGAAGCTCTGCAACATTTGTCCTGCACATTGCAGGACGAAATGGAGCTTCCGAAGGGCAGATCCACCCCTCTGAACGGTGGTGAAATCCAAATTTTTTTACTACTGGTTCTGTGGGCGTGGCTTGGTGGGCATGGCAGGGGAAGGATACTGCAATATCTCCATTCCCTCTCCACTCCTGGGGGAAGGATATTGCAAAATCTCCATTCCCTCCCCACTCTGGGGCCAGCCAGAGATGGTATTTGCCGGTCCTCCGAACTGCTCAAAATTTCCATTCCAGGTTCTCCAGAACCTGTCAGAACCTGCTGGATTTTACCACTGCTCTGGGGCTAGAATGAAATGCATGCATACTTACATTTCATAAATATTAATATTTGGAGCTAATGGAAGGGCTCCCAACTCATGCTCTCTATATGGGGCTCCCCTTGACGAGCACCCGGAGGCTCCAGCTAGTCCAGAATGCGGCCGCGCAGGTGGTTATGGGAGCGACGTGGTACCCCCATGTGACCCCCCTCCTGCGCGAGCTGCACTGGCTCCCAGTGGTCTTCCGGGTGCGCTTCAAGGTTTTGGTTACCACCTTTAGAGCGCTCCATGGTATTTACAAGACCGTCTTCTGCCACCAGTAGCCTCTCACCGACCAGTACGCTCCCATAGAGAGGGGCTTCTCAGGGTGCCGTCGGTCAAACAGTGTCGACTGGCAGCCCCCAGGGGGAGAGCCTTCTCTATAGGGGCACCCGCCATCTGGAACGTGCTCCCCCCAGAGATACGGAGGATCCCAGATCTGCAGGCTTTCCGCCGTGCCCTCAAAACATTCCTATTCCAACAGGCTGGCCTGGCCTAACTTTTCTTTTAAACTGTTTTTTTAAATTTTAAATTTGTCTTATAATTTGGGGTGTTTTAAATTTATTTCTGGGCCAAATTATTAAATTGTATTTTAAATGATTTTTTAACATTTGTATTATATGTATATTATCTTTTGGCTGTTCACCGGCCTGAGTCCTTCGGGAGTAGGGCGGTATATAAATTCAATGAATAAATAATAATAATAATAATAATAATAATAATAATAATAATAATAATAATAATAATAATAATGTGGTAAATTTCTCACTCTGTCACATGAAAATCTGAAAACTGGGAGATTTTTGCAGGCTATACACAGTATGTGGTCAGAAATGCCAAGGTGTGCTACAAATGTCCTCTAACGTAGAGGTAGAAACTTGATTGCCTAACTGTGACTGCCATTTTCACAACCACCTGTGGATGTGGCTGGACCAGGGGAGAAATCTAAAATTTGTTACTACCGATTCTGTGGGTGTGGCTTGGTAATGTGGGGGTAATGTGGGGCGGGGGGGGGGTAATGTGACTGCGTGGGCGTGGCCAACTTTTTTTTTTTTTTACTTTTAAAAGCATTTTTTCTACAACCTTAAGAGGTTGCAGAAAAAATTGCTTTTAGAAGCTTCTGATGATCAGGCAAGTCAGCTGGGATCGCCAGAAGCTTTATGGGCATTTTTTTTTTCTACAGCCACTTCAGCTGAAGGGGTTGCAGAAAAAAATGCTTTGAAAAGCCTCTGATGATCCCACCTGAGCCGCGTGATCATCAGAGGCTTTTTTTTTTTACTTTTAAAAGCATTTTTTTGGCCGAAGAGGTTGTAGAAAAAATGCTTTTAAAAGTAAAAAAAAAACAGCCACTGATGATCGCACAGCTCAGCTGGGCATTGGGGGGGGCGCTCAGGGATTTTTGCTACCGGTTCTCCAAACCACCCACCGCCATCGCTACCGGACCAGGTCCGAACCAGGAGCATTTCACCTCTGCCTCTGACGTGCCGTGCCGTTAGGCCTTCCGCAGGCCTCCCCTGGCACATTGCCAGCCGAAATACAGCCTCTGGGGGCTGGATCCAACCCTCCGATGCTCCATTCGGCCCCTGGCGGTGTTGTGATCTAGGCCCAAGTAGTTTTTACCAGACACAATCAATCCTAAACAAACATATTTTATTAGAACAGCTGAGAATTACTTCATTCTCAGCTTTGTCCAAGTCCAAAACAAGTCCTTCAAAAACAGTCCTTCAGCTTTATCACAAACCTTTGTCATCTTTGGCACGCTGCCAAAGGCTTTTCTTGGCAAAAGTTCAGAAGCCGACAAGAAACAAATGTAGTAATGTTGCTTTCCTACAAAGATCCCAAGAGGGGCCAATCATCTCCTGGCTTTACTCCCAAGTCGTCCTTTTTGCTTTAACTGCTCTTGCCTTCTGGCAGCTCTTTGCATGCGTGCACTAGGAACAGGCTCCTCCTGTTCCTCTCCCTTTCTGCTATCCGCCTCTGGAGGCTCCAGAAGCCATGCATCGTTCCCAGATGGCCCTGGCCCCACCTCTGCCTCCGATGAAGAGCCCTCATCCGGGCCTTCCCCAGACTCCAGGACTGGCCCATTGTCCTCCCCAGCCTCCTCACTGTCTGACTCCGCTGCCAGCTCCGCAGGCTGCTGGCGGATCACAACACACGGGTCTTCCCCAGCCTGTTGCAGGCCAAAATGGATCCACCCCTCTAGAAGCTTCATTTTGGCCTGCAACAGGCCAGGTGAGGCCAGCGGAGGCCTGCAGAGGGGCACACGCGGTTGAACGGGTGGAGAGTGGACTGCTTGCTAGATCTTCACTAGGTAAGTGACCCAGCGTGGCAGGTTGGGGGGTGAGAACAATTGTGGGGAGCATGAGGTATTTCAGTGGGTCGGGATGGCCTTGGGTGGTCTTAGGCAGGTAGTCTGTTCCATCAGTAGCCCCTCCCCACAACTAGGCCTTCCCCACCCTGAAATACCTTGTGTGCAATTAACGAGCCTCACATTCAATTAGTGAATGCATGGGCGAAAGGAGGGAGTGACCCCCTTCAAAGTAGGCGATTCACTCCCACAAATCCTCGGGTTACGAATGGAATGGGCAGGCTCCATTAGATTCGTAACTCGAGGACTATCTGTAAAGCAGAATCTGGCTCATTTGCTTTCAGCATGATCAGTTTAATGTCCCTTATTATGGCTCAGAGCTGGGCATGAAGGAGGCCACTTCAGCTTCTTCCACAAATGCAATGCAAATAACAACAATAACAAAAAAATAATAATCTCTGGATAGCAGACTTGGTAATACTAGAAACAGAAGAGAAAGAACTGGAGAAAATCACAAAATACCCAAAGACCTGCAAATACAGACAGTCCTCAACTTATGAAGTGATGTCCCAGTGCCTGGAGGCTGTACGGGTCTGGATGGGGAGGAACAGACTCAGGCTCAACCCTTCCAAGACTGAGTGGCTGTGGTTCCCGGCATCCCGATATAGTCAGTTGACTCCATCACTGACTATTGGGGGCGAGTCTTTGGCCCCCACAGAGAGGGCTCGCAATCTGGGCGTCCTCCTGGATACGCAGCTGTCTTTGGAGGAACATCTGACGGCTGGAACCAGGGGGACCTTTTGTCAGGTTCGCCTGATCCACCAGTTGCGGCCCTTTCTTGATCGGGATTCCTTGTGCACAGTCACTCATGCCCTCGTGACCTCTCGCCTTGATTACTGTAACGCTCTCTACATGGGGCTCCCCTTGAAGAGCACCCAGAGGCTCCAACTGGTCCAGAACGCAGCAGCGCAGGTAGTGACGGGAGCAGCATGGCGCTCCCATGTAACACCACTCCTGCGCGAGCTGCACTGGCTCCCGGTGGTCTTCCGGGTGCGCTTCAAGGTGTTGGTTCTCACCTTTAAAGCACTCCATGGCATAGGGCCTAGCTATCTTCGAGACCGCCTGCTGCCACTGACGACCTCCCATCGACCCGTGCGCTCCCACAGAGAGGGCCTCCTCGGGGTGCCATCAGCCAAACAATGCAGGCTGGTGACCCCCAGGGGGAGGGCCTTCTCTGTGGGGGCACCTACCCTCTGGAATCAGCTGCCCCTAGAGATAAGGAGAATCCAGGACCTCAGTGCCTTCCGCCGTGCCCTTAAAACCTTCTTTTTCCAACAAGCCGGGCTGGCCTAACTCTTTTTAAGTGTTTTTAATTGTTTTTGTTTCTGTTTATTGTTTTAATTAATGGGGCCAAATTTATACATATTTTTAAACTGTATTTTAATATTTGTATTTGATGTTTTTATTTGCCTGTTCACCGCCCTGAGTCCTCAGGGATAAGGGCGGTATACAAGTCCAACGAAGAAAAAAAAAATGACCACAATTGAGCCCAAAATTTATTTAGCTAAGTGAGAAATTTGTTTAGTGAGTTTTGCCCCTTTTTACGACCTTTCTCACCACCTTTATTAAGTGGACCAGTGCAGTTTTTCAATGAACAACAAAATTGTTAAGTCCATCTGGCTTCCCTGTTAACTTGGCTCACCAGAAGGTGCGCAAAAGAATATCACACGACCCCAGGACACTGCAATCATCATAAATGATCTCTGATGATCATTTATAGATAGATAGATTTATAGATAGATGATCTCTGGAGGGCTCGGGACAGGGGCTGCTCCTCTGTTCTGATCCTATTAGACCTCTCAGTGGCTTTTGATACCATCGACCATGGTATCATGCTGCACCGGTTGGAAGAGTTAGGGGTGGAGGGCACTGTGTTGTGGTGGTTCTCCTTTCTCTCCGCCGGTCGCAGTCTGTGTTGACAGGGGGGCAGAGGTCGACCCCAAGGCGCCTTGTTTGTGTGGTGCCGCAAGAGTCGGTCCTCTCACCTCTCCTGTTCAACATTTATGTGAAGCCGCTGGGCGAGATCATCCGTGGTTTTGGGGTGCAGTGCCATCTGTACGCTGACAACACTCAGCTGTACATCTCCACCCTGGACCACCCCAACAATGCCCTTGAAGTGATGTCCTGGTGCCTGGAGGCCGTGCGGATCTGGATGGGGAGGAACAGGCTCCGACTCAACCCCTCCAAGACCTAGTGGCTGTGGTTGCCGGCGTCCCAATTTAGCCAGCTGGTGCCATCGCTGGCTATTGGGGGCGAGTCATTGGCTCCCATGGAGAGGGCTCGTAACTTGGGCGTCCTCCTGGATGCACTGCTGTCTTTAGAAGAGCATATGACGGCCGTGACCGGGGGGCTTTTTATCAGGTTCGCCTGATATGCCAGTTGTGCCCCTTTCTGGTTCGGGACTCCTTATGCACGGTCACTCATGCCCTCGTTACTCCCCGCCTGGACTACTGCAATGCTCTCTACATAGGGCTCCCCTTGAGGAGCACCCGGAGGCTCCAGTTGGTTCAGAATGCGGCCACACGGGTGACTGTGGGGGCGACATGGCGCTCCCATGTAACACCTCTCCTGCGCGAGCTTCACTGGCTTCTGGTGGTCTTCTGGGTGCGCTTCAAGGTATTGGTTCTCATCTTTAAAACGCTCCATGGCTTAGGGCCTAGATATCTACAAGACCACCTTCTGCCACCGATAACCTCTCACTGGCCAATACGCTCCCACAGAGAGGGTCTCCTCAGGGTGCCGTCGGTCAAACAATGTCGACTGGCGGCCCCCAGGGGGAGAGCCTTCTCGTGGGGGCACCCACCCTCTGGAACAAGCCACCCCCAGGGATACGACTGATCCCGGACCTCCATACTTTCCGCCGGGCCCTGAAGACTTTTCTATTTCAGCAAGCCGGGCTGGCTTAAAAGTTTTATGGGTAAGGGGTTTTAAATTGGGGAAGCCAAATTGATTTAATTATGTTTTAAATGATTTTAATTTTCATATTGTATGTATTTTAATATTGGCTGTTCACCGCCCTGAGTCCTTCGGGAGAAGGGCGGTATAGAAATTTAATTAATAATAATAATAATAATAATAATAATAATAATAATAATAATAATAATAATAATAATAAATGTGAGTCAGTTGCTAAGTATCGGAATGTAAATCAGGTGACCGTGGAGATGCTACAACGGTCTCAAAGTGTGAAAAATGGTATTAAGTCCCTTTTTCCAGTGCTGTTGTAACTTGTCACTAAACGAACTGTTGTAAATTAAGGACTACCTGTAGAACTAGAACGACTGGATGGCAGAAGCTGGTCGTAAGCATCTTGGGTTCTAATCCAGAACCTCTGGAGGACCACTTGAGCACCATCGGCATTGACAAAATTCCCATCACTCAATTGCAAGAGGCGGCTTCCATCAGCCGCACCCGCCTGTCCCTGACCGCACCGAGATACCCCCAAGCCCCTCTGACCCGCCACCGCTCTTACCTGAGGTGCCCCACGTTGTAGAAGCGGCTGGCCCCATCGGTGGAGCGCACCACCTTGAGGGTGAAGTGGGGCTGGAGCTGGCGCAGCTCCAGCAAGACCACGGCCAGGTAGTGGACAAAGAGCAGGGCGTCCACCAGCGAGACGGCATACTGGACGATGCCCTGGTAGTTGGTGTCGCGGGAATCCAGGATGCGAACGCCGTAGAAGAGCCAGTAGGAGGCCACCAGGAGGAAGACCAGCACCATCAGGAGAGCACGGAAGACGAAGATGCGCGGCAGGAAGGCCTTGGGGCGGCGGAAGAAGAGCGCCCAGCTGCCCAGCAGAAGGATGAGCAGCTTGAAGGCCACCGAGATGAAGAGGCCCTCGCAGGGGGTCCCGCAAGGGCTCAGCTGCTCCCCCCACAGCAGCTGGGGCAGCAGCATGAACGCGATGGGGGTCAGAAAGGAGAGCAGGGCCAGGGCCCCCGCCAGCGAGACCCCCAGGTGGCGGGAACAGTCCAGGTGGGCGCTGTCCTCCATGTCCTTGGTGATGCGTGTGATGTCATCGTGAGAAATGCTGTGCTCCGATGTGCCGGTCACCACAGTGGTCGTCTCGCCCCAGTTGTCGTCCTGCCGGGAAACAAAGGCCACGTCGGGGGGTCAAAGGGAGTTTAGTGAAGTCGATAGTGAAACAGAAGGGGAGTCTTCTGGACAGGAGAGCTGCCCTCTGCGATTGCAAAGGATCTGTCCATGGCACCACGCAGGGACCCCAGCAGCCCTGCAGCCCCTCCAGTCGGCCTCTGTCCCCCCCACACCCCACAGTGGATGATGGAGAGATATGAAAGAGAGAGAGAGAATAGATAGGTGGGTGGGTGGGTGGATAAAAAATAGGATGGATGGATGGGCGGACAGACATAGAAATTGGATGGATGGATGGATGGATGGATGTAGAAATTGGATGGGTGGGTGGGTGGGTGGGTGGGTGGGTGGATGGATGGATGGACGTAGAAATTGGATGGATGGATGGATGGATGGACGGAGACAGACAAGCAGAATTCAACACCTCATAGACACAAGAAGTGCGGCCATTTGTCCTTCCTGCTTCCCCCCTTAAGCCCATGCCGGAAATACCCCCATGTAGGGAAGCCTCCCCAAATTCCTCCAAGAGACCCTTTCGTTTCATCCCTGGGGAGGCCCAACCCCCCCTTCCCCCCCTTCCCCTCCCCCTCCCCCAGGAGGCAAGAGCGAGCCTCCAAGCCGGCTCCAGGCCTGTCTGCCCACTCACCCTTTCGTCCCCTCGGGTCGACTCGTTGTCCAGCAGGGGCTCCCCGGGAGCCTGGATGGTGACCGATTTGTCCCCCCGGCTCCCATCTCGACTCTTGGAGCGGTGCCGCTCTCGGCGGTCTCTGTGGGGCAAGAGGGGGGGGGTTCCTGAAAGTTAGGGGGGACTGGCTCAAGTCACAAGCATTGCAATACCCATCTTCTCCCTACCCAGCTGCTCCGTGGGAACCGGAAGGCAGGGATCTTGCACACAGGCAGTCCTCGACATACAACACTTTGTTTAGTGACTGTTTCGAAGTTACAACGGCACTGAAGAAGGTGACTTTTTCACAATTAATGACTACTGCAGCATCCCCACGGTCACGTGATCCAAATTCGGCTGCTTGGCAAGTAACTCATATTTGTGACGGTGGCAGTGTCCCGGGATCATGTGATCCCCTTTTGCAACCTTTGGACAAGCAAATTCAATGGGGAAGACAGATTCACTTAACAACCATGTTATTAACTTGACAACTAGAATGATTGACTTAGCAACTGTTGTAAAAAAAAAAAAAGGTTATAAAATGGGGCGGAACTCACTTATCAAGTGTCTCATTTAGCAACAGAAATTTAAGGCTCAATTGTGGTCATAAGTCGAGGACTACCTATCGTCCTATTTTACAGCCTCTGCCACAGGTTTTTTTTTCCTCCTTTTCACCACCAGACAGCAAAAAGTCTTCCTTAAATTATCCACAAACGCAGGATAAAAAGGGGGCTTGGGGGCATCCCTTGCATGGAGTCATAGGGCAAAGAATTCGAATCCAGGACAACCGGGATTAAATGTCACACTAAACCCCAGGAGTCTCCAAACTTTAGAGCCATTGAACTGGCAATCAATCTCTTGAGCTTCACACCAGATCCGGCCATAAATCACAGGTCCTTAAGTCAGCCTTTCTGATTTACCGTATTTTTCAGACTATAAGACACACCTGATAAGATGCACCTAAATTTAGAAGAGGAAAACAACAACAAAAAGTTTTTAGCCTCTGTGCAGCCCATTTTTGGCCCTTTTCTAGCCTTTTTTCAGACCGTTTTCAGGGCTTTTTTCAGCCTGTTTTCAGGGCTTTTATGGCTTGTTTTTGAGGCTTTTTGGTCCATTTGGGGGGCTTTTGGGCCCCTTTTTTTTTTTTGAAAAAACGGGCTGAAAAAAGCCCAAAAACTGGGCCGAAAAAAAGCCCCTTAAACTGGGCATGCGGAGGCCAAAGAAGAGCTGGCGGGTGGGTGGGGCTTTGGCAATATTCAGTCTATAAGACGCACAGACATTTTCATCCCCCCCTTTTGAGAGACACAAAAGTGCATCTTATAGTCCAAAAAATACGGCAGATAAGGTTCCCAAATATAATGCCATTTGACTGGAATCCTTATTGCAGAGGAGCATGAAGCCTCCAGTGCCACAATCAATTGTCCAATTCGGCACAAAGAACTCACAACCTTTACACAAATCTATGCTCTGCAACCACCCATTTCTCAATCTCAGCAACGTTTAAGATGTAGGGACTTCAAATAGGGACCAGCAGGCAGGGGGATTCTGGGAACGGAAGTATTTTAAAGTTTTGGGAGATTGAAAAACACGCCTCTAGAGCTTAAATTCTAGGCTTCTTCCTTCTGCCCTCAAGAATTAACTGATTCTTGGAGGGTCTCCGGGTGACCTGTGGGAAATGGGGGAAATGTCCAAACAGAATTAAGTTATGCTGTCCCTTGGCTGAGGGCCACCAAATCCAGACTGCAGCGTTCCAGCCCATCACTAGGTGGCAGTACAGACTTCCAGTTCTCTGGCATCCAAATTTTGATATATTTTTTTAAAATAATTTTTATTTTTACATTTTAAAACCAAGCACACAATAGCAAAAGAAATCAAGAGACAAAAACAAAAAACAAAAACACACGTACACCAGACGTTAAAATATACTGCTCAAACAACTAAAGGGAAGACAAGCAGAAGACATCCGAGATCTGAATGAATGAAATAGCCTTATTAAATCCTTTGTTCTTTACATACAGTAGTTTATACACTGCTCAAACAACTAAAGGGAACACAAAACTACTGTATGTAAAGAACAAAGGATTTAATAAGGCTATGTCATTCATTCAGATCTCGGATGTCTTCTGCTTGTCTTCCCTTTAGTTGTTTGAGCAGTGTACAATACGAACAACAGACATATACAATTTTACAACTTTCTGCATCGACTTTTGTCTTTACTCTTAGCTTTTATCCTCCCGCTCCTTTTCTTTATTTTTAAATATTCATAATTAACTGTTTTGTTAGCAGGATCATTATTTACATTTATATCCAGTATGTTAATATCTAATTTCACTTTATATTCTTATTTCTTAATTTGATTTCTGTTTTCCAACCATGTATAAAACCTATTCAACACTTTATAATAATCCGAGTCTTCTCTTTCTTTGATCTCCATCGTTAATTTATCCATTTCGGCGCAGATATGATAAATTCCCCCGCCTGTGAAGCTGCTGGCCATTCTAGCGTTAGCAAACAACACCCACAAAGGAGAATATTTGTCACTCAGGGTTGAAACAAGAGGTCTCTGGTGCTCTCTGAGGGGTCCTTGGTTGTTTTCTTGCAGACTTTTCATGACCCAACCAGATAACATCACCGACTAGAACTAATGACATTCCTAGTTGGGTCATGAAATGTCTGCAAGAAAACCGCTAAGGACCCCTCAGAGAGCACCAAGGACCCCCCAGTCCTCTTCCTCCTCCTCCTCCTCCTCTCCGTATACCTTTCTCCCTTCCAGCGCTGATGATGTTACTTAGTTTGGGTAATGAAACATTAGCAAGAAAACAACCAAGCACAGAGATCACCAAGGACCCCTCGCAACAAACCATATTTAATGGCAGAAAAGAATGCCGAATGGGAAGGGATCTTGGAAGTCTTCTAGACCAGACCCCTGCTCAAGCAGAAGGCCCTAGACCGGTGGTCACCAACTGGTGGTCCATGAGAAAATTTCGGTGGTCCACAGAAAAAATATTTGCAATTTTTTTATATTGCACTAAAATACTATTTATCTTCTTAGAAAATTCATATTAATGGTCCGCAGGATTTAAAAGTATGAATTTAGTGTTCCCTGAGGTCCAAAAAGTTGGTGACCATCCTGGACAAATGACTGCCCAATCTTTTCTTGAAAATCTCCAGTGATGGAGCATCCACAACTCTTGAGATGAAAGCTAATCAATCTATCTTATCTATCTATCTATCTATCTATCTATCTATCTATCTATCTATCTATCTATCTATTTATCTATCTATCTAATCTAATCTAATATAATCTAATCTAATCTAATCTAATCTATTCATAGGGCAGAAGGGACCTTAGAGGTCTTCTAGTCCAACCCCCTGCTCAAGCAGAAGACCTGATACCATTTCAGACATGTGCCTGTCCAATCTCTTCTTCAAAACCTCCAGAGATGGAGCACCCACAACTTCTGGAGGCAAGGCATCCCATTTATATCAAGTTCCTTTCTGCCCACCTTTTGTCCCTTGCTGAACCTTCTACCGAGGTTCTCCAGATCTTTCCAGGACCGTCCCCGTGTTACCTCCTCCACCTGCCCCAAACTCAGCCCGTCTGGCCAGCTCACCTGGGCTTCCTGGAACTGCGCGAGTGCCCCGATTTGTAGGAGTACCCTGAATATTGCGATTCGTTGTCCATGTTGTCTGAACGCCGAGCCTTGTAGCGATCCACGTTGATGGACTTGGATCTGGCAGGCCCTGGGACAGCCACCAAGGCAGCCGCGGCCTCCTTCAGAGTCGGCTTCTTTAGGCCGAGGGGCACCTTCAGAAAGTCAACTTTCACCTTGAAGGACTCTATTTTGATCGGCTGGCTGGGCACAACCTAGAAGAAAAGTGGCGCACCTGTATGGGGGGAAGGCAGAACAGGTTAGTCCCTCTCATCCTATCCACCAAAGAGTCCACCTGGAGCACACAAGAGGAGAAGAAGCTGAGGGACTAGGAGCTACGTTGATTTGGGGTTGCCAGACGACCAGGGCTCTCCAACCTTGGCAACTTTACAGCCTGTGGACTTCAATTCCCAGAAATCCCCAGCATGCTGGCTGAGGGATTCTGGGAGTTGAAAGTTGCCAAGGTTGGAGAGCCCTGAAGTAGAACATCAGCCACTCCCAAGAAAGTGAAGCGGAAGCCTTCTGCCCTGACACAACTAGCTTTCTCCATGCAAGGATTTCTAATCCACGCTTGGGGCACATAACAACTTCACACGCACACTTTCTGGAGAATGCAGGTAGTTCTCAACTTACAACCATTCATTTAGCAACCATTCAAAGTGAAAACAGTACAGGGGAAAAAGTGACTCACACTCACAACTGTTGCAACGTCCCCAGGGTCACGTGATCCTGGCAACCGGTATGCATTTACAACAGTTGCAGTGTCCCCATCTGCCACCTTCTCAGCTGGCTTCCGACAAGCAAAAAGTCAATGGGGGAAGCCGGATTCGCTTAATGACTGTGTGACTCACTTAACGACTGCAATGATTTGCTTAACAAGTCAAATGGCCAAAAGGTCGTAAAATCAGGCATGATTGACTTAACAACCCCTTCACATAAAAACAGAAATTCTGGTCTCAAGTGTAGTCTATAAGTCAAGGACTACCTTAGCTGTGTGATGCGATTTCATTTCTCCAAAAACTGTGAACTTCAGGTAGTAATTTCTAACCATCTTTGGTTTCCTTTTCCTAACCCCCCTAAACCCCCCCCCCCATTGCTTTTCAGAAGGAAAACAGGAGATTTTCCCAGAATTCCCCTCTTCCAAGGACTCCTGCAGCTCCCTAGAAACAGGAGACGTGTTTGTGGAGATTCTCAAATCCTCGAGTTCATGGTTGTCCCAAAGGTGCTTTTTCCAAAAGGCAGCTGGACTTTCTTGGATTTTTTTCCCCTTGAAAATGTTTCACCTGTGTACCTGATTATTCATGTAATAAGCGCAGCTAGAATTGTATTTGCACAAAACTGGAAAAGTGAAGAGATCCCCATAGATGAAAATGTGATTAAGAAAATATTAGAATATGCAGAAATGAATAGATTAACACTTGCAATTCAAGGAAAGGAAGAATCAGATTATTATAATATATGGGGGTTAATTTAACAATGGTTAAAGAAATTTCAAAAACTTATTTAAAAAAAGAAAAAAGAAAGAAAATGTTTCACTTCTCATCTGAGAAGCTTCTTCGGTTCTTTTTCTTCTTCAGCTTCACTTCAGAACTGAAAAAGCTTCTCAGATGAGAAGTGAAATGTTTTCTTTCCTTTTTTAAAGTTTTAATATTTTTTTTTATTAAACATAAAAAATTCAATGTCTAGATAAATAGTGTGTTGTCTGGGTACAGTTAATCATTCTCTTATGCTTTTAAATTTCTAACTTCTGTTCCTGCCAGTTAACCATGGAGAAAACAAATCCCATCTTAAAAAGAATTCCATTTCTTCCTTCTCCTTAATTTTAAGTGTTAATCTATCCATTTCTGCACTTTCTAATATTTTTTAATTACATTTTCCTCTGTAGGGATCTCTTCGTTTTTCCGCTGTTCTATAAAAACAATTCTAGCTGCTGTTAACACATGTAAAATTAAATATGTATTCCAGTGGTGAAATCTAAAATTTGTTACTACTGGTTCTGTGGGCGTGGCTTGGTGGGGGGGGATGTGACTGGCTGGGCGTGGCCATTTTTTTTTTAACTTTTAAAACCATTTTTAATGGTTTTAAACCTCGGCGAAGAGGTTGTAAAAAAATGCTTTCAAAAGGCTCTGATGATCCCAGCTGAGTTGCCTCATCGGCAGCTTTTTTTCTTTTAAAAACCTCTGCCGATCAGGCAACTCAACTTGGATCATCAGAGGCTCTTAAAAGAGGTTGTAGAAAAAACGCTTTTAAAAGCCTTTGACGATCACAGCTGAGCCGCGCAATCATCAGAGGCTTTTTTTTTACTTTTAAAAGCATTTTTTCGGCCGAAGAGGTTATAGAAAAAATGCTTTTAAAAACTTTTTAAAAAAGCCTCTGATGATTGTGTGGCTCAGCTGGGTAATGGGGGGGGGGCAGGGATTTTTGCTACCGGTTCTCTGAACCACCCACCTCCATCGCTACCGGATTGGTACCGGTCCAAACCGGGAGCATTTCACCCCTGATGTATGCCCTTTATTGTATTTTTCTGGTAAGATACCCAGCAAGAATATTTTGGGCTTTAGATCTATGTGCTGCTCTACCATTTTTTCCAACCATGCATATATTTTTGTCCAATATTTTTTTGCCTTTGGGCATGTCAACCATATATGATAATGCGAAGCCGGTCTCTGATTACATTTCATTTAGCAGACTTGACCTTAAACATCTTTGCCAATCTTGCTGGTGGAAAGTGCCATAGAAGCCAAACGTTTTCAGGGTGGGGGGAAAGACCAAGGAATCCCAGCTGCCTTTTGGAAAAGCACATTTCATACAGCTTTAAAAGACAATTAAGCACCTTTTGAACGTCTCTGCCTGTTTGGGGCAGGGAGAAACCGGGCGAGGGATCTCTCTGAATCCCTTCAGGGGACGCAGAACTTCTCCAGCAGGTTTCCAGGGCAGGGATCCAGAACAGCCCCACGTGGCTCTCTTCACTGGGACTGAGCAGAGAGAGATGCACAGATACCCTTTGGCTACCCAGTCACATATGTGTGGTAAAGTGTGCATTTGTAACTATGGGAGTGCAAAGAATTTCACATTCCACAGGAGAATTTTACCCAAACCCTCTTCTCCTCACAACTAACTTCTGAAGTGACTTCTCCAATTGTGCAATCATCTTCTTTTAACAACTCCATAATCCCTTGCCGGGTGGCTGGGCAACTGAATGGAGCTAGCAGAGTGTTTTACTGGCCGGATGCCCTTCCTGTCGCCAATGTGGAGTTTTGTTCAGCAGATACTTTCTCATTGTGCCCAGAGAGAGAAATATCTGCCTCTACCTAGGAACTCACAGCCTCCAGATTGTGAGGCAAAAGCTCCAATTGTCCAATGTTGGGAACCTTGTTCCAAAATAAAATAATAACCGAATTAAAGGGAGCTTGGAGGTCTTCTAGTCCAACCCCCGTTCAAGCAGGATTGCCATTATAACAACAACAGCACTACATTAAGGCAGACCTGAGCAAATTCTCTGTGCACTTTTAATTCTCTGTGCACTTTTAATTCTTGTTTATCCTATTAGAGAAGTGGTTCAAACTGAGCAGATTCAGGGCAAGTTTTGTCCAGCCACAAGGACCAAACGGTCACCTTCCTGGTGGAAGAGAGGGTCTGGGCTGGGTCTTGGTGGTGGAAGAGGAGAAGGAGTGAACCAAGCAAGAGGCAGAAAACATCCTGGCCAGGATTTGACCAGGAGAAAGTCAGACCAAACAGGAAGCCCAAATTCCTCCCAGAACTCCATGCACTCCACCCTCTTGGAGTCTCCAGTGTTGGAACATGAAGCATGATTGATGTGCTTATTAAGGATCTGCTCTCCTCCATGTTCAGCGCCTGAGAGCAAGAGAGGGAGAAGCCAACTAGAAGATGGTTCTTCCTCCTCCTCCTGCGAGACAGGAGCTCGCTCTGCTGCAGGGCGCCAGGAGTCTGTCAGAACAAGTTGGACACAACCACTCCGGAAAGAAGCTGACTCGACAAAGCTCCCATCCTCCCCCCCCCCAAAGGAAAGTCCCAGATCCGGTTCTCCTGGGGGGGTGGAGGACCGGAGTTGAGGGGCAGGGCGAATTCTTGGCACCACCAAGTCCCGGGTGAAGGTGGCTCCGAGACTGCCAAGCGGAGATCCTGCAGGGTCCTCCATTTCTCCTCCATTAAAGCATCTCCTGGTGTCTAGACGGAGCTTGGTTGGCGCGTTGAGAAGCCACCTCATGCGTGGAGATTCTTTATGAAAGAAACAAGCCTGCTCATTAGAACAAAGAATAAAGGCCAGGAGGGACAAAGCACAATGAAAGGCTGTTTTGGCATCTGGGGCCATATTTTTGCAGACTTAAGAGAGTAAAAATGAAGTAAGGCAGTGATGGCTAACCTTTTTGCCATCACGTGCCAAAAGTGGGGGAATTGCAGGGGGTTGTGCGCGTGCGTGTCCACACCCATAATTCAATGCGCCCCATCCCTCCGAACTCTCCCCACTTTTGGCACACGATGGCACATTTTTGCCTGCTTCCGGTGGGACCGGAAGGCCCGTTTTTCGCTCTCCTCAGGCTCCAGAGCCTTTCTAGGAGCCTGGGGAGGGCGAAAACGGCCTTCCCCAGCCCCCTGGAGGCTCTCCGGAGGCAGAAACAGCCCATTTCCTGACTTCTGGTGGGCTCAGAAGGCCCAAAAATTAGCTGGCCAGTGCGTGCATGCGCGCCAGACCTGAGCTAGGGCAATGCTCGCGTGCCCACCAATATAGCTCCACGTGCCATCTGTGATACACATGCCATAGGTTCGCCATCACGGAGCTAAGGGATACCTAAACACCCTTTTAAGAAGATACAAGGAGATTATTTTATCCTGGTTCACATTTACAGGCAGTCCTCGACTTGCAACAATTTGTTTAGTGGCCATCTGAAGTTACAATGGCATTGAATGAAATGTTTTCACACTTACGACCGTTGTAGCTTCCCTGTGGGTCACCTGATCAAAATTCAGACGCTCGGCAACTGACTCGCATTTATGACGGTTGCAGAGTCCCATGATCCCCTTTTGTGACTTTCTGACATAATAACCGTGTTATTAACTTGACAACTGTGGTGATTCACTTAACAACTGTGGCAAAGAAGGCTGTAAAACGGGACTAAATTCACTTAACAACTGTCTCACTTAGCAACAGAAATTCTAAGCTCAACCGTGGTCGTGAGCCGCCACCTATGCCTATACCGATGGCTGGAGAAGCTGCCTTCTGAGAATTCAGCCCTGGTTCAAAGGAGGTGACCAGAGTGCTTATAGTTGCCAATAATTTTATTCTGGAAGACTCGCTGGTCTTCTGAATTCCATTAAAGGTAAAGATTCCCCTCGCACCTATGTGCTAGTCGTTCCCGACTCTAGGGGGCAGTGCTCATCTCCGTTTCAAAGCCGAAGAGCCAGCACTGTCCGAAGACGTCTCCGTGGCCATGTGGCCGGCATGACTCAATGCCAAAGGTGCAAGGAACGCTGTGACCTTCCCACCAAAGGTGGCCCCTAGTTTTCTACTGGCATTTTTTACCTGCTTTTGAACTGCTAGGTTGGCAGAAGCTGTAACAAGGAACGGGAGCTCACCCCATTACGCGGCACTAGGGATTCGAACCGCTGAACTGCCGACCTTTCGATCAAGAACCTCAGCATCTTAGCCACTGAGCCACCGTGTCCCCCTGAATTCCATTAATGGTCACTAAACGAACGGTTGCATGTCAAGGACTTTCTGCACTGTCTGGAGAATAAATCAGCTTCATAGACACTCATCTATCTCCTAATACCTCACCATGAACGGTCAGGCACTAAAAGAGAAGCCAGAGAAAAACCAAGGGAAGCAAAGTAGAAGCAAAGTTATGCTGGGTACGGATAGTATGGAGCAGGAGCAGCTCTACCCCTCCTTCTCCAAATACTAGAACCAGAGCGCCTTCAACTCAGGGGTCCAACTCTGAGAGTTGAAGTCCACAAGGTTGGAGACCCCTGGCCCCAACTGAATTGCACCCTGGAACAACCAGAACAGACAAAAGGAAGCATTTCTTTCACTCAACGTGTAAATTCCGCTTGAAATCTGCTACCAGATGTGATGCTGGCTACCAACTTGGCTGGTTTCAAAAAAGGGGCTATGTGATCCATGGGAATCCTGTTATTAAGCTCTTTATTATTTATTTATTTATTTATTGGTTCGATTTAGATGCCGCCCTTCTCCGGAGACTCAGGGCGGCTTACAATGTGTTAAGCAACAGCCTTCATACTTTTTGTATATACCTGCTTAGTAGGGCTTTCGCCCCCCACCCCACCCCAAAGGTGTTCTTTTTTATACAAAGTCAGCTTATTGCCCCCACAATCCGGGTCCCCATTTTACCTACCTCGGAAGGATGGAAGGTTGAGTCAACCTTGAGCCTGGTGAGATTTGAACTCGCAGTAATTGCAGGCAGCTGGTGCTACTTAACAGTGTTACTTAACAGTGCTTAAGTCTGCTGAGCCACCATCAAGGCTCCACCATCTTAGCCTCGATGGTGCTGCACCTGCCTCCGAAGGCCTCTGCTGGCAGGCCTCCTGGTGCAGCTGGCTGGCCATGGTGAAAACAAGGGCAAGGGGTCCCATCCAGCAGGGCATGGCTTATACAATCCTGGGACCCTAAGGCTGGAAGGGATCTTAAGAGGTCTTCTAGACCAACCTCTTGCCCAAGATCATAGAACCTTCGGGCTGGAAGGGAGCATGGAGGTCTTTTAATAACCTTTGCCCAAAATCATAGAATGGTAGAACAGGCTAGAAGGGACTTTGGAGGTCTTCTAGTCCATCATCCTGCCCAAGATCACAGAATCATAGAATGACAGGTCTGGAAGGGACCTTACAGGTTTTCTAGTAAGCCCCAAGGTCATAAGAATCATAGAATCCTAGGGCTGGAAGGAACTTTGGAGATCTCTGACTCCAACCCCCTGCCCCAGATATTCATCCATAAACTCAGGAGGAAGGTCATGGGATCTCCTTGCCTGCAGCTTTAGAGATGGCAAAAGGCGGAATCCTAGGGATGGAAGGGACCTTGGAGGTTTTAATCCAGCCTCCTGCCCAAGATCATAGAATCACAGAACCGTGAGCTGGAAGGGACTTTGGAGAACGTCTACTCCAACCCCGTCCCAGATGTTCAGACATAAGCTCAGGAGGGGGGCCATGGGATCTCCTTGCCTGCAGCGTTAGAGAGATGGCGAAAGGAGGACAACACACAGTGTTTTGCAAACCGCACTGCTCAGCAATGGAAGTTCTGGTCCGAATTACAGTCATATGTCAAGGACTACCTGGACTTATGAAGCCATCCTAAAGACAGGCCACCACGCTATGCCAACTGGGTCATGCAGTCAAGCTGCCATCTAGGGCAGGGGCAGGTGGCAGCTCCACTAGCCACACACGGATGGCACCCAGCTGCTGCTTATATTAGCAATGCTCCTTAACATCTGCTTGGCCTCCAGGATTTCCAAGCACAGATGTCTACCTGGGCAAGGTGAGAACTGCTCAGCACCTTTCTCCTTCCACCTGCAGGCCAGGCCCTGAAGGACACTCCCAGACACCTTCCCTGCATCCACCTGGCTTTCAGAGCCTTCTGCTCTCCGAAACTGCAGAACCACACCCTTGCAGTGGGAGGACAATTTCCCAGCCATCGCCAGCCTCCCCCGGTGGCCACCAGCTCCAAAACGATTTCACATGCCTAGAAGCGACAGCAATTTTGGAGGGTGGGACATCAAAGATTGCACCTCTGGCTTGGCCGGCTGCAAAATGAGGACAGCAGCCCAAATCGGCTTTGCAGGATTGAAGCACTGCACCTTCACACAACCCAAGCAACACACAATTGCCAACAGGATGAAGCTGCAGCCTACCAAGAAGAATAGTTTAGAAGCAATGCAGTGACAGATGGTTGTTTTTTTAACCGTGGTCACTTTAAGATGGGTGGACTTCAACTCCCAGAATTCCCCAGCCAGCACAGCTGGGCTGGGGAATTCTGGCAGTTGAAGTCCACCCATCTTAAAGTGACCACAGTTGAGAGATACTATCATAGACTTTGGTTTGGATTATTGACTAGCCTTCCTTACCCAAAAGTATGACCCAACGGGTCAAATCACAAGATTAATATGCTGGCTTTACTCACCCAACAATTTTAACACCGATTATTGTCCACGTTTCTTTTCCCAACCCGAGTTCCCCAGCCTTTCCCCGGCCTCTTCTCCTCCTTAGCCCCCACCCCACCCCCTTCCTCCCTTTGCAAGAAAGGCACTAAGCCCGTAAACCTCAGTTGAATGCGCCTCTTCAAAGAGAGAGCAAGGTTTGTGAAATGATAAAACACCGATTCCGTCAGAGATTCTTCTCTCCCTGGGCCACTCTGTTTCCAGCGAACAAGGCTTCGTTGGAAGAGCCTTACAAAAGACTGGGGACAGGGGAGGGGAGGGGAGGGGGGTCTTGAAGAAAAGGGGAACGAAAGGCAGCCAAGTGTCCTGGATGTGCAATCAACCTTGAGGCTCTGAGAATACAGAGGACCATGCCTCAAAGGTGCTTTTCCAAAAGGTAACTGGATTTTTCTTGTTTTTGTTTTTTTCTCTGAAAACACTTCACACAAACAAAATGTTAGAACTGAAAAAAGCTTCTTGGATGACCAAGGGAAATGTTTTCGAAGAAAAATAACAAGAAAAGCCCAGTTGCCTTTTGGAAAAAGCACTTTTTGGGGACAACCGTGACCTCGATGATTGAGAATCTCCAGAGATGACAACACATGACTGTGTTGGGTTGAAGGTCAGCTAGCAAGAGGCCCTCACACCTCCGCTTTTATACCCAAGAGAAGACTGCAGATCCGTGATGGCAAGCCTATGGCATGTGTGCCCGAAGTGGCATACAGAGCCACGTTTATTTATTATTATTTTATTTATTGGTTCGATTTAGATGCCGCCCTTCTCCGGAGACTCAGGGCGGCTTACAATGCGCTAAGCAATAGCCTTCATACTTTTGTATAGACCTGCTTAGTAGGCCTTTCGCCCCCCCCCCCAAGCGGTGTTCTTTTTTATACAAAGTCAGCTTATTGCCCCCACAATCCAGGTCCTCATTTTACCTACCTCGGAAGGATGGAAGGCTGAGTCAACCTTGAGCCTGGTGAGATTTGAACTCACAGTAATTGCAGGCAGCTGGCAGCTAAGTGCTACTTAACAGCACTTAGTCCACTGCGCCACCAGGCTCTGTTGCCTGGCACACATGGCACTGCCCATTCCTCATGTGCATGATGATCAGCTGGCGACATGTACCGGAAACCGGAAGAGCTAGTCTTCCGTTCTCCGGTGTGAGCAGGCGCCAGCTGATCAGCATATTTGCATGCATGAAAGTAACTGGAAGACTTGCATGTGTGTGCCGGACATCAAAAGTGCACATGCCGCCTGGGCAGCTCCTCTTCCTAGTCCCAGCCCTGACGAGCAAGCGCTAAGGGTTCACTTTTCAGCACTTGGTGCCACACCCACCTGTGCACACTCCCTTTTCAGCACTTGGTGCCGAAAAAGTTCGCCATCACTGCCATAGATGGTAGATGTGGGCATAAGGTCAGCCAGCAGTCAGAAATGTGGGGTTCACCAATGCCACGTAGCTTCCAAAGATCTATGAATGAGATCCTGATTCCAGGAGGGACTTTCAAAATGACATCACAATTTATAAAAACCAACACTCGTGGTAAAACAACACTATATTGGGTGTATGATTGGGGTGTAACCCAGCCATCTTGTTGTTCAGCAATGCTGTTGGGCTGAGGTGACACCCCAAAGAGGGAGGAAGAACCCAGCATCATGAATGTGCTTTTTCCAGATGTTTTGGTCTCCCTAGTCCATCACTTCAGCATAGCTACTGACAGCTGTAGCCCCAAAACATCTGGAAGACACTCAAGTTGGGTCTCCCTGGAGGACGGTCAATTAAAGGATCTCATGCATTTTCCTCCTGGGCAAAATTCACTAAAAGATTCAAAGGCATTGCAAGCAATTCTACCGTTCTGAATCTCCTCAGTTCAAGAGGGCCATTTGTTTGCTAAAATTGAAATTAATCTATTGTCTAAGTCGGCGATTTCTCAGCCTTGCCGCTTTAAGAGGGATGGACTTCAACTCCCAGAATTCTCCAGCCAGCATAGAATTCTGGGAGTTGAAGTCCACTGTGAAGTGACCAGAGTCTGCTCTAAATCATCCAGAGATTCGAAAAGTGCTCAACACTCAGTCTATTTTAGAGTTATCTTTTCACACCAGATCCTTCTCTCCTGCCTGATCCCGGGCAAGAGTGAGAGATCTGTTAGAATCTACAGCCACGTTTGCAGCAGAGAAAGGCAACAGGGCAAATCTAACAGAGGAAAGATATAAAGTGTTTGGGCCGTTCAAAAGTCTCGGTGCCCAGAGACATATTCTCCACCTTGGTTGAACCTCTCCTTGTAACCATCCCTGTCCACTGACATGCAGGCCACCAAGAACATCTACTGATCTTCACCATCTGGACCTTTCCTGGAGAAACCAGAGGCGAAACCTGACAAAACACTCAACCATTGAACTGCTCCAAAATGGTCCGATGTACCCAGAGATACCACCATAACCATTAAGGTGCTGAT
Organism: Arizona elegans; assembly: GCA_022577455.1. NCBI lineage: Eukaryota > Metazoa > Chordata > Lepidosauria > Squamata > Colubridae > Arizona > Arizona elegans. The sequence goes on from JAKOOJ010000027.1 coordinate 6,214,378, forward strand.
CCTAAATTTTTGAAGCCTCTTCCTATTGACCCCAAAGCTGCTGTCGAGAGCCCTCGACACGTCATCGGGAAGCAGCGGTCCTAACCCCAAGTCATGGATACGCAACTGGGCTCGATGACTCTGTAGCGCCATGAAGGGGGGGGAGCGTGGCGACAGTATATCTCACGGGGGTGAAGGGGGGTGTTAATCCCAAGCATACAGGCGGTCGGTCACCCCGCGGCCGGGATAGGGCTATAACTTTAACTCTCCCCTCTCCGGCGGCACATGCACTGTGGCCGCCTGACCCGGAAGGGCGTATGCTTTAACGGCGCAAATGTTTAAAAGGCGTTGGGAGGCAGCCGCTCCCAACGCCGACTTTGTGCACATCGCACCATTGTCATCTACCGTTGCCGTTGTGACCTGCTTGGATTAAAGACTTCATGCACACAAGAACTGGCATTCGAGTCATCTTTTCCTTTTGGGTGAAGCAACGAACGGGGGGTTTGACAGAAAAGTCGGCGTTCGCTTTCATCCGGTACGAGCGGCTGGAGCGTGTCGAGCATGGCGGAAGGCACGATAGCTGGTTCGCCGGGACTAGATGCCGAGGCGGCAGGGGACGTTGCGGCGGATCCTGCAGTGGACGGTCAGGAAGAAGCGGCGGGCCCGCCAGCAGTTAGACCCAAGGAGAAGCCACAGCAGATGGGGACGGTGAACGCTGGGGTGGCTGAACCCGGAGCTGGCCGTCTCGAGAAGTGGGATTGGGGGCAAAGCCCTGTTCTAACCGGGGCCAGACTACCACCCCAAAGCAGCGAGCCCTCGTTCCAGGGGTGGAGGGAGAGACGGTGGCTGGATGGGGATGAAACGGAGAGGAGCCATTCCACGGGCCTGGGGGCTTCCACCTTGGACATTCTCCGTGAGAAGTTCGGCGAGGCAAGCTTCAGAGACGTCCCTCCAAGACAGTCGGGGGTACCTGTACGGGACACCCGATATGGGCGGGGGAAGCCCCAGGGTAGTATTGACTCCCGGTTTCATCTTGCCAGCCCACAGCTGAGACTCGGCGGTAGGGGCTCCTCAGTTCCCGAGCCTGTGTTCTCGCAAGGGGGGGGATCAGTCAGCACCTCGACGGCGGGGACAAGCCCAGGCAGTTCAGACCCGGGCGGAATTCCGTGGCCAACCGGGGCAACACCAAGGGGGAGGTAGTTTCGGAGCAGAACAAGACGCCCCGGCTCCTATCTGGGCACCGGCAGTAAACCAACCCCACCGACAGTTTTGGGGCCCTCCCCCTTTACAAGCGACTTTTGACGGAAGTGCAGACAGAGTATCCCTGTTTCTGAGTCAGGTCCTAAGTTACATAGATTTGTATGGCCATTTATACCCATCGCAATGGGCCATCGTAGTTGCTGTTACTTCTGTTTTGACAGGGGAAGCAGCGGATTGGGTCGCTGATCTGCACAGCGACCACGCTAAAGAACTGACAGACGTAGGGCTTTTTCTGGAAGCGTTGCGCTTACGCTTTGAGGATCAGTCGAGGACACAGTTGTTGGAAGGGGAGCTAGTGGCCTTACGTCAAGGTGGACGGCCTGTGAGGCAGTACGTTAAGGAATTCCGTACTGTAGCTGGGTGTCTAAGAGCATGGCCAGAACGGCTATTGGTGCACCAATTTCGATTAGGCCTAGATAGAGACCTCAGGCAGGCCTGTGTGTATCGGGGATTAGGGCCTAAATTGTCAGATTGGTTCCACGCAGCGGTGGATCTAGATGTCGGATTGAGGGAATTCCGGACTTGCGGAGTGGCTACTTATCTCCCATTAGGCCGGCGTAGCACGGACAAGCCGTCTAGTTCCCCGACAACCAGTGTAGCACCTCCACGCTCTCTGGTCCCGGTGGGGCGGGGCTCGATCCGGTGTGTCCGCTGTGACCGATTGGGCCATCGAGCAGCCGAATGTCCTTCCCCAGCAATAACGCCTACTAAGAGTACGCCAACAGGGCCTAGAGGACGAGAACGGGCTCATTCTTCATCGGACTGGTCCAGGGCTACAACACCAACCGTGTCCAAAGGACCTCGAGCAGGGATGGAGAAATCCCATGAGCAAGACACCACCCCGGGAGCCTCCGAAAGCAGCGATAACGACGCTCCTGTTGACTCTATGGTGAGTGATCCAATACAGCCCTTTGTTATCCCGGTCATACTCAGACACCCCCACACCCGAAAAACAGTCCAACAGGGCGCCCTAATAGACTCTGGGTGTACTCGGTGTCTTATCCGGGAGACTGTAGCCAAGGAACTGGGTCTCCGCATACTAAACCTGCCCAACCCTATTCGTTTTTAACAAATGGACGGGTCTCTGTTGGGGGGGAAACCGGCGACCCGAGTTACCGAATTAGTTACGTTGGGCATTGGGGAGCATTGGGAGACCATTCGATTTGTAGTCATTGAGACTATGGTAGAACCTGTAATATTAGGCCTGGCATGGTTGGATAAATGGAGGCCCACTATATGGTGGGAAGGGGGTTTCCGGCGGATCCGGTTGAGTGTGGGTCCAGAACCAGAACCAGAGGCACCGGTGGGGCAAGGAGGATCCCGAGTGGGTGGAGTAGTTAGTCCACCTTCTACAGCATACCCAGATGTGTATAAAGATCTTGAGGCGGTCTTTAGGGAGGAAGAGTGTGAGATGTTGCCACCCCATAGACCTACTGACTGTGCTATAGAGTTAAAGCCAGGTGTTACTCTACCCAAACCACGTATGTATGCCATGACCAAACCTGAATTGGAGGAGTTAAGGCGCTACATCGATAAGAATCTGGCCAGAGGCTTTATCCAACCCAGCCGTTCCCACCTGGCCGCACCCGTGTTATTTCGGGAGAAGAAGGACGGGGGACTAAGATTATGTGTGGACTTCCGTGGTCTGAACGCCGTCTGTGTCGAGAATTTATACCCCCTTCCTTTAATGAAGGATCTTCTGGCTACTCTGTCAACGGGAAGGGTATTTACAAAACTGGACCTCCGTGAGGCGTACTATAGAGTACGAATAAGGCCTGGTGACGAATGGAAAACAACATTCAACTGCCCGCTGGGGAGCTATAAATTTCGCATCATGCCTTTTGGCTTACAAGGGGCCCCAGCCGTGTTTATGCAGGTAATAAATGAGGTCTTACATGAACATTTATATCGGGGGGTTCTCGTCTACCTCGACGATATACACCAAGACAATGGAACAACATGTGGCGTTGGTGCGGCAAGTGTTGACCAAACTGCTTCGTGCTAAATTGTTTGTCAAGTTATCAAAATGCAAATTTCATCGCAGACAACTTGATTATCTAGGATATCGCATTTCTGAGGCTGGGGTGGAAATGGATCCAAAGAAGGTGAGCACGGTTTTGGAGTGGCAGGCAACCACGACACGAAAGCAGTTACAGAGCTTTCTTGGATTCGCTAATTTCTACCGGCAGTTCATCCCTGCTTTTGCACACATAGCTCTCCCATTGACCGACCTGCTACGGACGAAAGGGTCGGGGGTGAAGGTGAGACCGGGCCAAGTACTCTGCTGGACTCCAGCTTGCCAAAAGGCCTTTGAGGCGTTGAAAACATTGTTCGCACAGTCGCCTATATTGAGACACCCAGATCCTGCTTTACCATTTGTTGTGCAAGCAAATGCAAGTGACGTGGCAGTTGGCGCGGTCCTGTTGCAAAAAACCCCTGAAGGGGACTTACATCCTTGCGCCTATACGTCACGCAAATTTTCCGTTACTGAAAGACGCTGGGCGATCTGGGAAAAGGAGGCTTTTGCAGTACGGTGGGCTTTACTGACATGGCGACATTTGTTGGAAGGTAGTGGTATCGCGTTTGAAGTATGGACGGACCATAAAAACCTAGAAGCCTTGCAAAACCCCAGGCGGTTGTCCCCGAAACAGGTTCGGTGGGCACAATACTTCCAACGTTTTGATTTCCGGTTGCGATATGTTCCGGGGGGACGGAACTTTCTAGCAGATGCACTGTCCCGTCTACCACAATATAACAGTAACAAGGAAGAAGTAGTACAACCGATTCTGCCAGGAAACCAACGAGCGTGCCAAACATTCTACACTGGATTAGATTCCACGTGGAAAGAGGAGCTGCAAGGGCAGCTAACCACGGATGCCTGGTTTAGGGACAATAAACAAACGACAACCCAACGGGATGGGTTTGCTTGGATGGGGGATAAACTATATGTTCCTGAGGCTCTACGACAATCCGTGTTGTACAGGTGTCACGATACTAAAACGGCTGGCCACTTCGGCTTCCAAAAGACATTACATCTGGTGCGCCGTCAATTCTGGTGGCCACAATTTAGAAAAGACGTTGAACAATACGTAAAGAGTTGTAAAACATGTGTTGCAGCAAAACCCCGCATAGGAAAACCTCTTGGCCTCCTACAACCTGTAGCAGAACCCACACGACCCTGGGATGAGATCGCGATGGATTTCATTGTCGATCTCCCAGAGAGTAATGGTAATACAGTGATATGGACTGTCGTAGACCTTTTTTCGAAACAGGCCCACTTTATCCCATGCTCTGGGCTGCCATCAGCCCGCAAATTAGCCAGAATGTTCATATGGCACGTATATCGGCTACACGGGGCCCCTCAACGTATCATCTCAGATAGGGGTGTTCAATTCACCTCGAAATTTTGGCGGATGTTTGTGAAAATGATAGGGTCGTCACAGGGCTTGAGCTCAGGGTTTCATCCGTGTACCAATGGAGCAGCTGAAAGAGCGAATGCGCTAGTAGAGCGATATCTACGTTGTTACATGTCATATCAGCAAACTGACTGGTCTGAATTGCTCCCCTTCGCCGAAATAGCTTACAATAACGCTGTCCACGGTAGTACCGGGTATACCCCTTTCCAGATAGTGTCTGGAAAAGAATTTCCCGCAATACCCGAGCTAGAGGTCCAGGAATAGAAACAGATGGCGCCAGATAAATGGACTAGTCATATATGGAAACAGTGGCCACATATACGAACGGCTCTAAATAAAGCAACAGAGGCATACAAACGTCAGGCAGATAAGAAAAGAACCGATCTTAAGCCCTTCACGGTGGGGGATCAAGTCTTTCTGTCCACAAAATATCTTAAATCGCATACACCTAGTAAAAAACTGGGCCCCAAATACCTAGGACCATTTCCTGTAGTACGCGTTATCAATCCCGTAACTACCACCATTACTAGGTAAGGTCCACCCTGTGTTCCATAGTAGCCTCTTAAAACCACATGAGTCTGTCTGGGACAATCTACCCAGGCCTGGACCAGTGAACGGAAAGCACTATGAAATAGAAGAGCTCCTAGACTCTCGGCACAGGAGAGGCAAAATACAATACCTGGTCAAGTGGAAAGGGTACCCATTCGAGGATGCCTCGTGGGTCAGTGCCGATGATATACAAGCCAACCGATTGATTAGACACTTTCATACACACTATCCACATAAGCCCGGCCCATAACAGGGAGGATAGGCGTCTCCCAAAACTGATGTTAATACTTTCGTTTCTATTTTCCAGGAGCAGCCCTGGTAGGGGGAGCCGCCTGTCGAGAGCCCTCGACACGTCGTCGGGAAGCAGCGGTCCTAACCCCAAGTCATGGATACGCAACTGGGCTCGATGACTCTGTAGCGGCACGAAGGGGGGGGGGCGTGGCGACAGTATATCTCACGGGGGTGAAGGGGGGTGTTAATCCCAAGCATACAGGCGGTCGGTCACCCCGCGGCCGGGATAGGGCTATAACTTTAACTCTCCCCTCTCCGGCGGCACATGCGCTGTGGCCGCCCGACCCGGAAGGGCGTATGCTTTAACGGCGCAAATGTTTAAAAGGCGTTGGGAGGCAGCCGCTCCCAACGCCGACTTTGTGCACATCGCACCATTGTCATCTACCGTTGCCGTTGTGACCTGCTTGGATTAAAGACTTCATGCACACAAGAACTGGCATTCGAGTCATCTTTTCCTTTTGGGTGAAGCAACGAACGGGGGGTTTGACAGCTCCCTGGCATTAATTTACAACACAGCATAAGAGAGTTGGAAGGGGCCTTAAAGCAGGGGTCTCCAACCTTGACAAGTTTAAGACTTGTGGACTTCAACTCCCAGAGTTCCTCAGCCAGCTTTGCTTCAACTCTGGGAGTTGAAGTCCACAAGTCTTAAAGTTGCCAAGGCTGGAGACTCCTGCCTTAGAGGTCTTCTAGTCCAACCCCCTGCTCAAGCAGGAAATTATTCTAGACCAATGGCTGGCCAGTCTCTTCTTGAAAACCTCCAGTGATGGACACCTACCCTACTAAATTCCTGAGACGTTTAGGGTCGGGGCAACTAATAACCATTTAATATTGTTACAGTCAGTTTGTTTTTTGCTCGTCTTTGTCCTTCATTGTCCTGCCTATCTCCTCTCCTAAGCCACATGTATCTGATACTGTTTTACTCTGCCTCAAGGGCCCTTTTATTATGCATGCAGATAGAAACTAATACCTCTGCAAATGAAGGCCATTGTTTAAGAAAGGCCTACTGCTGATCTCAGGCCTGCATTGAACCTTGAGAAAGAAAGAGCAGCATTGAGTGGTTGTTTTTCCTAAGCACTGTCTTAAAAAAACAAATTTACAAATCCTTCACCTTTTAAAACAGCTGCCCTTTAATTTAACTGGTTTGTCTATCTCTGCAACTTTAGGGCGGACTTCAACTCCCAGAATTCCCCAGCCAGCTATGCCTTCCACTGAAAGGTTTGTGTCTATAGGGCAGGGGTCTCCAAACTCGGCCACATTAAGGCCTGTGGACTTCAACTCCCAGAATTCCCCAGCTGGCGCATGCGGGCTGAGGAATTCTGGGAATTGAAGTCCACCCTCTTAAAGTTGCAGAGATTGAGAACATAATATAGAATAATAGGGTTGGAAGGGATTTTGAAGGTCTTCTAGTCCAGGGGTCTGCAATCTTAAACACTCAAAGAGCCATTTGGACCCATTTCCCACAGAAAAGAAAACACCGGGAGCCACAAAACCCTTCCAGTGCCTGACTATTTCTTGAGCGGCCACAAAACAAGCCTATGTAGTGGAATTAAACCTTCTGTTTTCTTCTGAAACTTTTCTTTTCTTGGATTTATCAGAGGGTTGAAAAGCTCAATAAATCGCGTGCCGCGGGTGTTGCACATTGGTGGTTGTGACATATATTTTGAGTGACAGGGAGCTACAGCAGAAGGATGAAAGAGCCACATGCGGCTCCAGAGCTGCAGGTTGCTGACTCCTGTTCTAGTCCAACACCATATTCAAGCAGGAAACCATTCAGGACCCTTGGAGCCTTGGTAGTACAGAGGTCTAAAGCACCCTGTTATTAAGACCAGCTGCCTGCAATTACTGCTGGTTCGAATCTCTCCAAGGCTCAAGGTTGACTCAGCCTTCCATCCTTTCTAAGGCAGGTAAATTGAGGACCCAGTTTGTGGGGGCAATAAGCTGACTTTGTATAAATATACAAAAGGATGAAGGCTGTTGCTTAACGCACTGTAAGCCGCCCTGAGTCTCCGGAGAAGGGTGGCATATAAATCAATTTTTTTTTAAAAAAAAAAGGACATTGAACCTGCCAATACAGGGTGGGTCCTTGACTTATGACTACAACTGAGCCCAAAATTTCTGTTGGTAAGTGAGACATCTGTTAAGTACGTTTTGCTCCGTTTTACGACCTTTCTTGCCAGCTGTTAAACGAATCACTGCAGTTGTTAAAATTACTAACACAGCTGTTCAGTGAATCTGGCTTCCCCATCGACTCTGCTTGTCAGGTTACAAAAGAGGATCAGATGATCCCGGTCATAAATACGAGTCAGTTGCCAAGTGTCTGAATTTTGATCACGTGATCATGGGGAGGGCTTGCTAAAGCCACAGGGCAAAAGTTTGCTCTTTTCCTCGATGCAAGGGGACCTTTACTTCTCCCTCCCACCCCCAAATACAGAGAAGGTGGGGCTGAAATGGGTGGAGGGCTGGGGCCTTCACAAAGAGGGGGAGGCTGCTGCAAATTAGGCTCATATCACTGGGGCTGGGGGCAACCCTTGACAGATTCTCCGCTCCCCCCTCCCCACAATGCAAGCACCGCTGCCTGCACAAAAGGCAAGAGAGAGAGAGACCAGCCTTTTGTGCAAAACCCCTGGAGAGTTTTGCACATTTATCACGGCTGGGGGGGAAACAAAGCCGGCCTGAGACACGCACAGCCGGTTACCTAGGCGATGGCAAGCAGGCCAGGGAGCTTGCAGGCCAGCATCCAAAGAGGCCAGATGAAGTTTTTGGGGAGGGGGTGAGATGGGCAAGGGGTGCCCAAAGAGGGGGACGCTGCCCCTATCAGCCTCCGCCCCCCCTGAGCTTTGTTTGGTGGGGGAGAAAAAACAAGGGTTTCTCGGGGAAACAAAGCAGCCGGGAAAGCTGGAGGCAAACATTTTGGAGAGGGGTTGGGTGGGGGGCTTTTTTTGAATAGAAGAAGTTGGGAAGGCGGCCGTGGACTTATTCAGGCTGGCCTTTGGGTGAAGGAAAACACAGAGGGCCACCTCTGTCACCCCCAGCCCTCTGCGCTGAGCCCCCCCAGCCGGGGGAGGGACCCTTTTGCAAGGTGCCCATTCGGAGCAACCCACTCGGTTACAAAAGAAAATATTCGCACAGCGCAAGGATTCAAAGCTCCACCCGTTCCCAGCAGCTCCAGGCGAGGCAGGGAAGCAGCCCCCATTCAGTGGGGAAGGGGCAATTTAGAGCTGGATGCACCCGCTAGAGAAGGCAACCCCCAAGACCCAATGGAGAGTCCCCCCTCCCGAATGGTGGGGGTGCAGCTTCCTGACCCTAAATCTCTCAGTCAAGTTGTGGATGGCTCACAAGGGGATTAAAGTGGGGAGGGGACATGTTACAGGAGCCCCCAAATTCAGGTTCTGCTCTCAGATGTCCCAGTCTTCAGAAGGCATGTGCAAACAATTTCTTTATGAAATTCATTTACCGCCCATATCACTCTGCAAAGAGACTCTGGGCAGCACAAAATTTGAGAGAGACTAGATAGACAAAAGAGAGACAGAGACAGAGAGAGACGAGAGAGCAAACTAGATAGACAGACGGATGAGAGACAGAAAGAGGGAGGCAGAGTGGGGGGTAGAAAGAAGCTGACTAGACATAGATAAAAAAAAGACAGACAGACCAGAGAGAGATACAGGAAAGAAGGAAAGAAGGAAGGAAGGAAGGAAGGAAGGAAGGGGGGAGAGAGGGAGAGAAGCAAGACTGTTGGAGAGACAGACAAGAGAAAGAAACACACAGAATAAACGGGGGAAAGAGAGACAGAGACAGACAGACAGACAGACAGAAAGACAGACAAGACAGACAGAGACAGAGAGGCAGGGGAGGGGGAGGGGGGCAGAAAGAAAGTGAGTAGACAGACCAGAGAGAGAGATACAGGATGGATGGTTGGACAGATGAGAGGGGGGGGAGAGGGAGAGAGGGAGAGAAGCAAGACTGTTGGAGAGACAGATAAGAGAAAGAAACACACAGGATAAATGGGGGAAAGAGAGACAGAGACAGACAGACAGAAAAGACAGACAGAGAGACAGAGACAGGGAGGTGGGGGAGGGGGGCAGAAAGAAAGTGAGTACAAACCAGAGAGAGATACAGGATGGATGGCTGGACAGGAGAGAGAGAGAGAGAAGCAAGATAGAGAGACAGACAAGAGAACGAAACAAACAGGAGAAAGGGTGGGGGAGAGAGAGAGGGAGATTTGCCTGTGTCTTCTGAAGACTGGGCCATCTGGGAGCAGAACATGAACTTGGGAGCCCAGTTCTCAAATGCCCAACAGTGACCATCCCCAATGGACATCCTGACCCACAGAGGTGGGCCCAAGGGCTGCATTAACCTACAGCGGCCTGCGCCTTCCTGTGCTGCCAGCCCATGGCCTGATGAAGCTACTACCCCACTGCTATTTAAATCCTCAAACATCACAAATGTATTTGTGATTCTCTACAGCTGTGTTTCTCAACCTTGGCAATTTTAAGATGTGTGGACCTCAACTTACAGTGGTCTAAGCACCCTGTTATTAAGACCAGCTGCCTGCAATTTACTGCTGGTTCGAATCTCGCCAAGGCTCAAGGTTGACTCAGCCTTCCATCCTTTCTAAGGTAGGTGAAATGAGGACCCAGTTTGTGGGGGCAATAAGCTGACTTTGTATAAAATATACAAAAGAATGAAGGCTATTGCTTAGCGCATTGTAAGCCGCCCTGAGTCTCCGGAGAAGGGCGGCATATAAATCAATTAAAAAAAAAAAAAAAAACTTCCAGAATTCCCCAGCCTTCTGGGAGCTGAAGTCCATGCAGCTTAAAGTCCCCAAGGTTGAGGCTTTTTCCTCACCTCTGTAACACACCCAGGATTTTATTAAGACTTAAAAAGAACAATTCACCCATTATTAGCCAATATAGCCTCTATTCACACAGCTAAAGGTTTTGGACAACGGCTGAGATAAAGCCACCATTCTTGATCAAAACTCCATCACTGATTAAAAACAGCTTCAACAAAATCTCAGGAATCATAACCAGCAGGAGAAAACACACCCCAGTTGAAGGTCCTTCTTCCAGGCCAGCCCCGCCTCCAAGAGAAGCCACACTCACCGACCCAAAGGGCGCTGAAGAACCGTCTCTTGCTTGCCCACTCAGCCCCACCAACAGCTGTACATAGCCGGGCCGCTGAAGACCTCAGCCACTGGGCCAGACGCTCCCTCCTCTCCCGGTTAGTGTGGCAAGTCCTGGATCTCAGCATCTACAAGGGCTACCGTGTAGTCCAAGGTCCAGAAACGAGCTGCAGAAAGAACCAAGATCAAGTATGAGAGAATGCAAGTAGGGTTGGTTGTTGTTATGATTCCTTATTTTAGCTATGAACCATAACAAAGCAAGAATGGGGTGAAGCATCCAAAAAGTATCTTGAATGGTTGGGGAAAGTAAAGGAGAAGGCAGCTTGAAGGACCGTTTATCCTAGAAGGAAGGAAGAAGGGACAATTAACCAGGGGAAGAGTTTGCCTTCAGAAGTTTGTGGGTGCTCCGTCACTAGAGGTTTTTAAGAAGAGATTGGACAGCCACTTGTCTGAAACCCTGTAGGGTCTCCTGCTTGAGCAGGGGGTTGGACTAGAAGACCTCCAAGGTCCCTTCCAACGCTATTCTGATTCTGATTCAGCATATTTCAACCAATTGGTAAAGGTGCCCAGAATCAAACTGTGAGAGGTGGCACTTCAAGGGTGGCTCCAGCACTTCAGGATATTGAAAGCTCTACAGAATTGGACATCATGAGTTCAACCAATGGAGATCAGGGGAACAGGCCCAGAGGGATAAAGGCGGAGGATGTTGCATGTCCCAGCAAGAATTAACATTACATCAAGGTTTCATGGGTTGAGAAATCAAAAAGGGAAAAAGGAGGATCTCAATAGCACTTAGAGTTATATGCCACTTCACAGTCATTTACAGCCCTAAGTGCTTTACAGAGTCAGCCTTTTGCTCCCAACAATTTGGGTCCTCATTTTACCGACCTCAGAAGGATGGAAGGCCGAGTCAACCTTGAGCTCATCAGGAGCGAACTGCTGGTAGTGGGCAGAATTTAGCCTGCAATCCTGTATTCTAACCACAGGGAGGGAGGGAGGGAGGGAGGGAGGGAGGGAGGGAAGGAAGGAAGGAAGGAAGGAAGGAAGGATAGCAATGGCACTCAGACTTATATACCGCTTCACAGGGCTTTGCAGCCGTCTGTAAGCGGTTTACAAAGTCAGCATAACTGCCCCCCCCCCAACCATCTGGGTCCTCGTTTTATCGATAAACAATAACGCAGATACCCTAGTCTCAAGTCCAGGATTCGGTTTGATGAGAGCTTTTGGTTCTAGAGGAAATTATGGAAATGATGCACACTGTGGACTTCTTGCGATACTAACATTCAAATTCAGCCATGAAATTCTCTGGGAGAACATTCAGGAAGCACAACCATTAATTCCACTCAACAGTTGTGAAACTGACAGACATTGAAGTCCACTCAAGCTTGAAGTCACCAAGGTTGAGAAACATGGAGATGGGGGAAGGGCAAGGGGTCATGGGCTTCCTCCAAGGAACATCACAGCCCACACAGCCCTATACCGCCCTTCATACGCATTCAAACCCCAGAGTCTCCAACCTCGGCAACTTTAAGACGGTGGACCTCAACTCCAGAATTCCCAGCCAGCATGCAGCTGACTGAGGAATTCTGGGAGTTGAAGTCCACCAGTCTTAAAGTTGCCAAGGTTGAGACCCCTGGCCTAAAGACACGAACATTTCAGTGGGAGGGAACCATGGGCGGAATCGGCTCCAACGTCAAGTCTAAAACCTCCATGTTGGCAATTTTAGTGGTTAAGCTTCAACTAATTTTTCCCCACCCTGGGAGCCTATGACAGATTGCATGGCGACTACACGTTCCTGGATTTTTAGATGGGCAACACTTAATCTGACCACAGAATTTAGGAAAAAGATCTTGGAACAAATAGCTGATCACTAGTGAAATGTTAAGCTGGTAAAATACAGACAAGTCTTCAAATTTCAACCATGCGTTTGAACGGTCGTTTGAAGTTACAACAGCACTCAAGAATGGTCCTCGCACTTATGACCATCCGTTTCCCCATCAATTTGGACACTTGTCAACCAGCATGCATTTACAATAGTTGCAGCATCTCAGGATCAGGGGATCACTATTTGCAAACTTCCCAGCCAGATTCCAGCAATCAGAGCCAATGGGGGAAAGGCAGACTCACTTAATGACAATGTGATTCGCTTAACTGCAGTGATTCACTTAACAACTATGGCCAAAAAAGTTTTAAAATTGTGCACCACTCTGCTAACTGCCTTGTTTAGCAACAGAAATTCTGAATTGTGGTTGTTAAGTTGAGGATGATATGGATGGATGGATGGATGGATGGATGGAAGGAAACGAGGAAGGCAGGCAGGCAGGCAGGCAGGAAGGAAGCAGAGGGAGGGAGGGAGGGAGGAAGGAAGGAAAAGAGGCAGGCAGGAACGGGGAAAGGAAAGGAAAGGAAAGGAAAGGAAAGCCCCGAGTAGGAGAAGAGAGGAAAAACAGGAAGGAAACCATGGCAAAGAAGGCCATAAAATCAGCCCTGTCTCACTTAAGAACCACTCTGCTTAGCAACAGTCATTCTGCTCCCAATTGTGAACCTAAGTCGAAGACTGGCATGGCAACCTCAACATTATTTTGCAGTTCCCAAAAGAACAAATATCCTGCTCCCAGCTGCCATACCCAATTCTGGGGGCACCATTTCAAAAAACGATTCAGAGAAATTGCCACGGGTTCAGCCCAGCGCAAGGAAGGCTAATTGGCAGGTAGACGAAACCTCTAATGAGAGGTTGAAGCATTTGGCTGGGCAAGTTTTGGCTCCTTTGAAGAAGACAAGAAAGGGACACAATTGTGCCTCCCGACTCCTTCCCTAGAGAGAACTGAGCAAAATTTCTGGTTTCCTTCGGGGTTTTTGCCTCCCAGCCGCCCCCGAGACCCCCCTAAGTCCCTTCAAAGTCCAGGACTCCTCTGTCAAATCCAGGAAGCATCTGGATCTTCTCACAGCCCCGGTGGCCATTAGGAAGGAAAGCTCCTCTTAGGTGACCCTTGCAACTCCAACAGCTGGAATGTATATTTCCCAATTTTATGAGTTCGTAAAGTTTATGGGGTCTCTACAGCCAACAGATGCCTCGCCTTCCTCCCCCAGACCCAAAGCTTCAAATCCCCCCTTTTTTTTTCCAGAGCCCTCCGAGGCGGCTTATCTGGAGCTTTAATCATCTTGACTGAAGAGGGTTCAAGACATTTGAAACCCTTTTTAGAACTTTCTATCCACTTAATAAAGATCATCCCTGGATATAGGGGTTCAGCCAGGGAAGCTGGAGAAAAAGGGGAGGGGGGTTAAGTCATTTCTCCCCGTCATTGCAGCCCATGAATACAAGACCAGGGATCAACTGGGTCACCAGGCTTCAAAGGGATCATGTCTACCATCTTTTCTAGATCTATCTGCAAGTCAATCTAGAATAGAGGTCTTCCAGCAGGGTGGATTTGATTTAAATCAACTTGATTTAAATCATAATTTTTAAAGAGCAACTGTCATCTCTGTCCCGCTATTGATTCACCGACAGTCCCAATATTGCACAATCTGCAACCTCCTCATGCTACATAACTAAGATCCATGTCACATTGAATAAAGTAAATTATGAATGTATCTTAAATAGAAAACTATCTTTAGATAGATTTTTACTCCAAAAGCATTTTATTAAAATAAATTTTATAAAAAACAAAAAAAATCCAATTAAATTTTTAAAAAAATCTTGATACTTTTGATTTTTTTTAAAAAAAAATCATCAATTTTTATCCACCCTATCCTCCCACTTACACCACCACCCCAAGACTTTGCTACTTCTCTAGTTAGGGTTACACCTTTTCCCAGGTAATCCCTTTTCACCTAATTCTGCAATGAGATGGGATGCACAAGTCCTGTAAAATCCCACCCTAGTTGGATCTGCACTGAGCCGTATTTGATGACAATTTGTTAAATAAGCCATAATCTTGGGTTGATTCCACCCGACATGGCAGACTATGAATAGCCATGTTCGCACCACACCTAAATATCTAGCAGCTACGTTTGCATAAGATGCTAAACTTGGTTAGGTTTAATTTGGTTTTCTGGTCAAATAACTGTGGGAATACTATGATGGACGTAAGTGTGAGGGCTGGACATAAGTCACTGTTTTCAGTGCCGTTCTAATTTCAAACACTAATTGCATTAAATTAATAGGGCTGTACTGCTACTATCCTTCTCATCTGTCCTATTACCTTCCCCCATTGGTATCTTATGATTTATCACTTTGTCGTTTGTATGTACACTGAGAGCTTCTGCACCAGAGACAAATTCCTTGTGTGTCCAATCACACTTGGTCAATAAAGAATAGTCTATTATGAAATGAATGATTGTAAATTGAAAACTACCCATAAATTCTTTTTTTTATTGAAAAGTTTTACAGAAAAAAAGATTTTTCCCCCAATATTCCCCCCACCCTTTTCCCCTCCCCCTACCACCCCCACACCCTTTCCCCCTGCCCATACATTCTTGAAGTTCAACAAAAAAGCCTCCAGCCATCCATTATCAAAAACACAGACAAAGGTACCACAAATCTGTGTTGGATTTTCTCGTGACACCCCAAATCTTCTGTGGGTCCTGCAAAGCCTTTAGAAGTTCTATAATCCAAACAGGTAGTGACTTCTTTGCAATCTGCAAAGAGCAGAGCTATTATGCAAGCTCTATTAATAGATAAAGACGTTCTGGTTAAACAAACAATAGACAACTAGTGTACAATGCCAAGCCTTTGTTAAACTCACTGAATCAATATTCAGCATCTTTGACAGGAAAAGCAGTCAGGG
The DNA here is from genome assembly GCA_022577455.1 of Arizona elegans. Taxonomy (NCBI): domain Eukaryota; kingdom Metazoa; phylum Chordata; class Lepidosauria; order Squamata; family Colubridae; genus Arizona; species Arizona elegans. The sequence goes on from JAKOOJ010000027.1 coordinate 6,229,782, forward strand.
CTTCTAGCAAGTGATGGCACCTCTTATGAGAGGTGGGACTTCAACCAAAGGCTTCCTGTACTTGGGCATCAATCCTACACACCATCCTGGAGACATTTTGGCCCATCTTCCTTTCCAAAACAGCTTTAACTCACTGACGTTGGGGGGCCATCTTGACCAAACTGGTTTCTTCAGCTCATGCTACCACGTTTCACTTGGGTTAAGATCAAGTGGTCAACTCAACCATTTTCAAATGCAAAATTTCTTTGGCTTCAAACCTTCTTTGGTAAATTTATTCATGCATTCAGGGTTGCTGCCATGTTAAGTTTCAACTCATGTACAGACTACCTTGACATTCTCCAGTAAAATATTCTGGTACAATCCAGAATCTACTATTGCCCCAAGGATAAAGACCATCCAGATTCTGAAGCCGCAAAGCAACCTCAAGTTAGATGCTCACACAGTCTGCTTTATGCTGGGAAGGAGAGCTTTTTCTGTTGAAATGAATAGACTTCTCCAGGTGTAACATTTCCCAGTAAAGCCAGAAAGTTCTCCATTGGCTCATCTGTCTATAAGAGTGTGGTTCCAACGACTACTAGGTCATCCAATGTTCCTTGGCAAACTCAAGTTGAAAACAATATGCTTTCTGCAGAAGACTTGCCTCTTTGATGTTCTTCCATGGACATCCTCCTGCTGATGGACCCTGAAATTAAGGCCATGCAAAGATGCTCCACAGATCTTCTGCAGAAGTTTTTTGAGACCTCCTGCAGTATTATATATCCTGTTCTTGAGATAATTCAGTTGGATGAACATCAATGGGAAGGCTAACAATGGTGACCATGGATGAATGGAGACTGTCAACATTTTCTGAGTCCTGCAGAAAACTCTTTGGATTGGGATATAATTCATTTTCACAAACTTGAATAGTAGACTCCAATTGTCGTAATCAGACAACTTCCCTTAAACATACTTCCAACTGCAACTGGTGCAATGATTTACCCTCTCAAGAGCATCAGATAGCCCATATTTTCACCAACAAAAACGGTGACTATTAGCGCAACATTCTTCCATAAAGATTAACAAAAAGCATTATTTTTCATGCTATTTTGTTTAGCCAGAATCCCTTTATCCATTAATAATGTTCAGATGAAGCTCTAATTACATTGCATGTCACAGTCAGCAAGATTATGGATCACCATAATTAAGCCTCACCATAATTAAAATCCCTCCAGCCAACGGCAGTCCACCATTTTCCAAAGCACATCTGGTTCCAGCTTGAACAGCGTTTGCCCTAGGAAGTTTTTCTTAAAAGTCCCATCAAAATCTGCTTCCTCGTCATTTACACCCATTATTCTTCTGAACGAATCTGCCCTCTCTCTTCTACATGAATCCTTCATGTACAGGTAGTCCTCGACTTGCGGCCATAACTGAACCCCAAATTTCTATTGCTAAGTGAAACATTTGTTAAGTGAGTTTTGTCCCATTTTACGACTTTGTCACAGCTGTTAGGTGACTCATTCATTGTTAATAACACAGCTGCAAAGTGAATCTGGCTTCCCCACTGACTTCTGCCTGTCAGGTCGCAAAAGGGGATCACAAGACCATGGGATACAGCAACCGTCATAAGTACATGTCAGTTGCCAAGCATCTAAATTCTGATCATGTGACCATGGGGATGCTGCAATGATCGGAAGTCTGAAAACCGGTCGTAAGTCACTTTTTTCAATACCATTGTAACTTTGGTCGCTAAACAAATTGTTATAAGTCGAGGACTATCTGTATTTGAAGCCAGCTAACCTGAGCCACACATTTATTTTCCTCTGAAGGCTAAACACCCACGAAGTTTTCCCTTCCAGGTCCTGGATCATCTTAGCTGCTCTCCTTTGGACCTGCACCACTCTGTAAATTCCTGAAATTCCTACAATGCATTCTCCAGAACTGGACACAACTGTCTTAAGTGGACTCTGACCCAACCAGAGCTTATGCCAGCAAACAACAAGTCACAATTAACATGGCACTGGCTACAACTGCAACAGGTATCTTAAGAAAGCTGCACAAAAATACACAGAAAGCCATCTTCTCCAATGTGGCTCCTCCAGATGAGAGACTACAACTCCCGGAATTCCCTTAATCAAGGCTGAGGATTCTGGGAATGGTGGCCTCGTCACATCTAGAAGGCACTAGGTTAAGGGTCCTGTCAAGGCAAGGGCTTGGGCGGGGGATTGGACCAGAAGACCTCCACACTTCCAACCCCATTCTTTGATCTTGGGAAGGGGGATAGACTAGACGACCTCCAAGGTCCCTTGCAGCTGTGTGATTCTGTGACTTTAGATCCCCATTTATTATCGCAGGGGAAGGGAGCGGCCCAGGTGTTGGGCAACTGAGATGAAACCCAGGTTGCCAGCCTGTCTGCAGGGTGCAGTCGAAATGGTAGTGTTGATGGTGCAATCAAAGTTCTTTTTATGGGACACCTGGGAGCATCTGCCAAGCTTTGGGCAACAGGTGCCTTGGCCGCCATGAAGTCAGGGCTGCCTCCTGGGAGGTAAGTTTTGTTTGGGGGGCAGCATCCCCAGCCGCTCAAGTGCCCAAGAGCAAGCCCTCCCACTTCTGCAGAACCCCAAAAGCACCAGGTCCCCACACTGGACTCTCCATCTGTGGGCTCCCATCATCCTCAACTGGCAGAGCCAAGAACAGCATCCGGGAGCCCCAGGCTGACATAGGCTGAGCTAGTCTCTGACTTATGACTGGTTGTTTAGTGATGGTTCAGTTACAACAGACACCCCAAAAAGGGACTTGCGACCTGGACTGGAAGTTCTAATGTTTCATGGCCACATTTACAACCGTCACAGTTTGCAATTCTAATTGCAGGGCTCAATTATGGTCATAACTCGAAGACCTGTCATTCAGTCCGTAAAGCAACCCTCCAATGAAACTGGATTCCTGGCGACCTCAACGATACGTCCAGGGCATTTTCTGGGAAGATCAATACCAGTGTCAAGTTTCCGAAAGATGCCCTAATTAATGCCAACCAGCATACAGGTAGTCCTCGACATATGACCATTCGTTTACAACCGTTATGGCAGCACTGAAAAAAGTGACTTGCAATACTTATGACTGTGGCAATATCCCCATGGGCACGATTGCGATCTGAGCTTCTGGCAAGCAGCTCACATCTACGATGGTCACACAACTGACACTTGTGAGCTTCGCAGTTGCCTTCCGACAAGCAAAACCAATGGGGACAGCAGCAGACAAGGTCACAAGTTGTGGTCACGTGATGTCTCACTTAGCAACGCATTTTACAATCCCAATTGTGCTTGTAAGTCAAGGAGTACCTGTATTCCTCCACTGTCTCTTTCTTTTCTTGCTCTTTCTCCTTTCTCTCTCTCTCTCACTCTTTCTTTTCTTTCTTTCCTTCCTTCCTTCCGCCTTTTCTGACACACTCACACCCTTAAAATTACGACCAAAAGCCTGCAGAAATGCCTTCCCCTTCTAGAGTCTCTGTTCAACGTAATGGGTGAAACTGAGGAGGACTTTCCTGTCAGGTCCGGCTCACCTTACACTTCCTTCTTCCTGCCAGGATGACAATTTATATCTGCGCCCTCCAACCTCAGTTGCCCTCTGGATCAGGATTCTTCGTGCTGGGTTTTTAAACCCCATCTGAATTGTTCTAACTTTTTGTCTGGGTTTCTAAGTTGTCAACTTTAAAATTTCATTAAAGTTTTTCTATACGGGTAGTCCTCGGCTTACAACCTTTGGTTTGGCAATTATTCAAAGTTACGACAACACTGAAAAAGGTGACTTGTCACAGGTCCTTGCACTACGACCATCACAGCATGCAACTGACGACGGCTGCATCATCCCTGGAATTAGGAGATTCCCCCATTTGCAGCCTTTCTGACAAGCCAAGTCAGTGGGGGAGTCAGCCAGATTCATTTAAGGACCATGTGAACCGCTTAGCAACTGTGGCCAAAAAGGGAGGTAAAATCAGGCCCAGTTCACTTAACCACAGCAGCTCTTAAGCAGAACTTTCCCCAGTTGTGATCAAGAATTAACTATACCTATATATTTTTATTAATTGTCTATGCAATATATTGTAGGTACACCCAACGTCCTGCTTGGGCGGGGGGGTTGGACCCTTCCAGGGTCCCTTCCATCTCTGTTAATCTGTTTTTTTTTAAAGTCAATAAATAGGTAAAAATAATTCAGTTTAAAACTGATTTGTTGCGATTTTTGCTTTTTTAAGAAATCCAGCTGGCAACCTTGCTCCAGGCAGTGCTGAGTTCGAAGGATTCCGGGTGGAGAAGGCTGGGGAAAGGGGTGACATCCCCTGAAAAGGCAGTCCATCATGCCAGGCTTTTCCTTCTCCCTGCTGCAAAGCTACTCCCCAATTCCTAGCCCTTGCACCCCCAAACCCAGCTACCTTCTAAGCAATAACGAACGAACGCCAATGCTTCCAGCCCCATGGAGCATCCCCATCCTGTACCCGATTTTCTCCCCCTTTTTTGCAAAGGGGGAAAAGCCAGAAATGGAAGGCTTGCCTGATCCCAGCAGCTTCCCACAGCTCACAAAGGGGCTTTCCCAGCTTCTCCCTCCCTCCCTCCCCCACACACAACATTTAGCATTTTTTCAACAATGAAAAGCGAGTTAAATGCATTTTAAAGCATGAGAAATTCTCTATTCAGCTCTTCCTCCCAGCTCTTCAGCCCCAGCCTGGCCCTGAGGCAGGAGGGAGCTGTAGCCTAGCAATCGGTGGCAAAAACAAAAAGGGAAATAATTTTATATTTGCGGTCATATGAATTTCCCAAAGCAAAAACACGCCAAAGCCGAAATGCGGTTTATCTGAGCTCAGCCTGCTGTGTGAACCTAGCCAACGATGGTTTATTCCACACACCAGAGTTAAACTGACTTCTTGGAGGCCAGGAGCCTGGCTAGGAAGAGCTGGCCGGGTCTCCCATCCGCCTGGAACAGGACACAAGGCCGAATCACAAAATGGACTCTGCAAATGTTTCCACTTAAATAAAAATTAAGTCCTTTGCCTTTGCAATTCCAACATGTTGCAATTCACAAAAAGTCTGAATCTGCCCCAATTGGAGGGAAGGAACAGCTTGGTGCACCCCAGAAGTGCCAATCGCCCCAGAAATGGGGGGCTTCTCACCCCTGCCTTGGCCCAGGCCAGATTCCAGGTTTCAGACAACCCTCACCTCCATTCCAGAAACAAAAAACAGCAGCTTTTGCTAAGCAGATGGGATTTGCTGCCACCACCACTCTCCCTTGAGGTTCTCTGCAGCCCCCTCCTCTTCCTCTGCCCCCTCCCATCCCATTGCAATAGCTCTAACTAAGGACCTGCTGGCAGACCTTCATTCTCTCCAGACCCTCCAACTGGGGAGAAAAAGACCCCACCCCAAAAGGCCTCTGCACACCCTGCTAGAAAGACGGGCTGGTTACACCCCCCTTACAAGCTTCACACCCAGACCCATCCGCCCTTGGGGGGGGGGGTTTCTCACACAGCCAGAGGATCCCTGCACCCTCCCCATCCTTGCAGGGGATGGGGGGTGCAAAAGAGCCAACCACACACAATGGGGGGGGGATCTTTGCCCAGAAAAAAAGATTGCCCCATTCACAGCCAGGACACAAGTTCCTCCCACCCCCCAAATAGATCTGATAAGGAGGGGGGGGTCAGGTTTATGCCCCCTCTCAATATACTGAACACCACAGGTTGCAATCTTGATGGTTTAAGATGCTGGGGGAAGCCAGACACTGGGATGAATGCAACAAACCATGGTTTATTCACAGGAACCAGACTGTGCTCTGCATTCCCACTTTGCACTAAGCCAGAATGTCACTGGGATGAAGAGGTTTGCACAAATCAAGGCTAACACTCCCTTCAAAGGCCTGCAGCCCCAGTTCTCACCCCCACCCCCACCCCCTTTCTTCATCCTGAGCAGGGCAGAAAGCAGAGGGGATGAGCTAGTGGGATGAACAGGCTCAGAATCAGGGTTCTTCTCCCCCAAAGTGGACTCCTACAATTTCCCAACCTGTTCAGACCCGAAGCTCACTCAAAGGGACCCACAAATCTACCTCACCCTTCCTAAAGCCCCTGTCGTCCCCCCCCACACACACACACACCTCCCAGCTGCTGCTTGCAATTTCAGCCCTCGAGGTCCCCACCGGCCACTGCTCCCCAGGATCGCCCCCCCTCTTTTTTAAAAAGGGAAAAAATGCAAAACAGCAACCCTGGGAGGTAGGCCACCCGGCGATGCCCGGGGGGGGGGGGGGAGGCAAGGCGGCAGGGGCCAGGAATGCAACAGCTGAGCTCACGCATTGCACCAAGTTGGGGTGACTCCGGCTTGGCGCGATCCCAGCCATTTTAGCTCCTTGGAGGGAGGGGGGGGTGAATGCAAAGCCTGGCTTGTTGTCCCGGGAGCGCGTGGAAGAGCCCACGCAGGACGGAGCAGCAGCAACAGTTCCGCGGAGGAAGAGCCTCCACCAACCCTCCCCCCCCCACTCCCTGGCATCACCCCAAGCCTTTGGCCCGAGCGGCTGCTAACCCAACCCGGGACGGTTGCAATCCACCCAGGTTGCATTGCAGCCCGTTCGCACGTGCAAACCCCGGATTCCCCCCCCACCCCGCCTTCTAAGACCGTGCCAGGCCCCGCGCAGCCCCCCCCGCCCCCCGCCCGAGCTGCTTTGCAACAGGCTCCTGACGCCAAGGGGCAAAACGGGACCCACCGCTTAGACCCCCCCCCCAGCTTCAGAGCCCGGGCAGGGCGAGGGGCGAGACCCGGGGTCTCTCCTGGGCAGGGCAGGGCAGAGCCAGGCAGGGAGACCACTCCGGGCCCGGGGGCGCTTCCCGTCTTTGCAGGCCAGGACGGGGCGGGGGTCGCAGGGTCTGGCCCCTCCTAGCAAGCCCCGGGACCCCCAGGCAGCCTCCGCGGGGCCAGACGGCTCCCTATCCGGGGAGACCCTCCCATGCCCCCCCCCACCCCCGCGGCGGCTCCCTTGCAATGCCCGGCCGTTGCAACCACGCCTTCCCGGCCGCCCCGCTTGCAACGGTTGCAAGGAGCCCGAACAAAAGGCGCTGGGGCCGGATTACCCTCGGGGCGAGACGGCTCCTCCGGCTTTTGTCCTCTGCCTGCCCGGCCGGCCCCAGCCGCGGAATCCCCGCGCTCTCCCTCCCGGGCGGCTCCTTCCGCTTTCCGTGCAATTGCAAAAAGGAAGGGGGGGGTCGGGATCCGACTCAGAGGTTGGAAAAGGGGCCGAAGCGGCGCTGGGCTGCTCCTCGCCTTGGAAAGGGGCCGAATCCAGCGCAAGCCTCCCCCCCCCCCTTCCTCCCGCTGCTCCGGCGTGTGAACGGGGAGGATTCGAACCTGCGGACTCGGCGCGGCTGTTCCCAGGGCTCCGCGCGCCTCCCTCCGGCACTTCCATTGTCTCCGCCGCGAAGTTCCCAGCGCCCGCTCTTCCCTCGGCCGCTCCCGCCCCCTCCTGCTCCTCCCGCCTCCTCCTGGCGGCCGGTTAGTTTTATGGTTCGTTCGTTCAGGAAAGCGGAGGAGGTGAGTGGGCGGGCGGGAGAAAAAATAATAACTTTCTCTTCGTTGGACAATGCACTGGCTTTTGAACCTCATCTCTTTTTAAGGATTTTTTTTTTAAAAAAAAGACACAGAAGGAAAATATATCAGAGATAAGTTAGTCAGGAGCAAAAGGCATAGCAAGGTATCCTTGCTCACCTCTACAGCTTTTTTTTAAAATCCTAACTCTATCCTAAACTATATGGCAAGCAAGCTTCCGAGAAATACTATGATGGTTTGTCATATCTACCAAAAGAAGGATGGCCTTCCTTCCCCCAACCCAAGGGTCCCAAATCACCCAGCCCACTTGAACCTATCCTGGTCAGGATATATATTTTTATCCTGGTCCACAATTACAGATAGTCCTCGGTTTATAAACCATTCGTTTAGTGACTGTTCAAAGACTCAATGGCTTTGAAAAAAGTGACATGACAGTTTTCCACACCCATGTTCTTTGCTGCATCCCCATGATCAGAATTCAAATGCTTGGCAACTGGCATGTACTTATGACGGTTGCATTGTCCCAGGTCACATGATCCCCTTTTGCAACCTCCTGCCAAGCCAAGTCAATGGGGAAGCCAGAGTCACTTAACAACCATATTGCTTAGCGCATTGTAAGCCGCCCTGAGTCTCTGGAGAAGGGCGGCATATAAATCAAATTAAAAAAAAACAAACATGTGACTAATTTAACTGCAGCGATTCATTTAAGAACTCTGGCAAGAAAGGTTGTAAAATGGAGCAAAATTCACTTGACAACTGTCTCACTTAGCAACAGAAATTTTGGAATGACCTGTGGTTGTAAATAGGGGATTATCTGTATAGGTTGTCCTGTTTGAGCAGGAAGTTGGACTAGAAGACCTCTGAGGTCCCTTCCCACACTGTTATTCTGATCTGTTCTGCAAATGCTGCTATTCCCTGGCTTCGGGTGGGCCTCACTACGTTAGGGAGAAATCCGGATTGGGGGGGGCGGTAAGGAAAGAGGAAATATTTAACAGATTAACAGAACTGGAAGGGACCTTTTAGGTCATCTAGTCCAACCCCCAATATTAGTGGGGCGTGTGAGCCAGATTTTACCCGCAGGGATAAGCTAATTGACCTTCTCAAGGTCTGATCGGAAGTTTTGATCTCCTAATCCTGGGATTGGGATCAGGGGGATAGTTCGTTGTGAGGCATTTTTCCCGAAAACTACCACGTCAAGATAAACAGGCTGCCCTGGAGAGTCTTAAGCTGCCCTCTCCCCATTCTGTGAGGTTGTGACTGAGGTTGGCTGACAATGATGTATAGAGATTGAATTGTTTGTTCAGTTTATCCCACGAACACAGCTGTTACTCAACCTTGGTGACTTTAAGAGGGTGGACTTCAACTCCCAGAATTCCCCAGCCAGTTGAAGTCCGCCAAGCTTAAAGTTGCCAAGGTTGGAGACCCCTGCATTAGTGGGTGAGTATTTAGGGAGCAAACAGACGCCTTAACATAATAGCAACCGAATAGCAATATCCAGTAAGCAAAAACTAACAAGGACACAACCGTCTTCACAACCGCTTCCTGTCCTTGGTGTGGTGAAACCAATTAAGAATCTAAAGCTTGGGTGGGAGTCAAGCAGTTTAAGATGCAATTTATTGGCTGGGTTCATAAAAACCATATTTATCCATGGTTCACCTAATCACAGCCTCATGGATTAGCCAGATTTACTGGTTTGGGACAACACCGCAATGCACAAACTAAACACAGGCCTTTCATTTGCACACAACCCCTGAGGCTAAAATGCAGCTGGTAGATTTGTGCAGCGGGGAGTGGTAGAAAAGAGCCATCTCTTCTTACGCTCTGTTTTCTTAAGTCTACTTTTGGGAGGAAACAACTATCATTGTGTGGTTGAAAACTGCTAAGGGGCAAAGTTTGGTCTAATGGTTAAAGCACCAGGCTAGGAAGCAGGAGACTGGGAATTCTAGTCCCGCCTTAACTTTGAAAGCCAACTGGGTGACTTTCGGCCCTGCCTACCTCACAGGGTTGTTGTGAGGAAAATAGGAGGAGGAAGGTCTGTTGATATTTTCACTCCCCTAAGTTATTTGTAAGAATAAGAAAGAATAGGAATAAAAATATAAATGTAAATATATATACTTAAAAAATCAATATAAGTCTTGAAGACTAGGTTGAGAACCCACCACTGGGCTGAAGCTAAAATTTGTTTCTGACCAATGGATCTACACTGCTCAAAAAAATAAAGGGGAGACAAGCAGAAGACATCCGAGATCTGAATGAATGACATAGCCTTATTAAATCCTTTGTTTGTTACATACAGTAGTTTTGTGTTCCCTTTAGTTGTTTGAGCAGTGTATAAACTACTGTATGTAAAGAACAAAGGATTTAATAAGGCTATTTCATTCATTCAGATCTCGGAGGTCTTCTGCTTGTCTTCTCTTTATTTTTTTGAGCAATATATTTACAGGAAGTCCTCAACATACGACCACAATTGGGTGCAGAATTTCCATTGCTAAGCGAAGCAGTCATTAAGTGAGCCGCCCCTGATTTTATCCCCGTTTTGCCATGGCTGCTAAGTGAATGGCTGCAGTTGTTAAGTGAATCGCCCAATTGTAAAAAGCGAATCCAGCTTCTCTCGCTGACTTTGCAGTCTGGGACGAATCCTGGACCTCGGGTGAGGCTGCAAACATGTTAAATCCATGCCAGTTGCCTAGCAACCAAATTGTGATCACCTGACCAGGGAGATGCTGCAATTGTTGTAAGTGTGAGGACTGGTCATGAGTTACTTTTCTCAGTACTATTGTAACTTTGGACAGTTGCTAAACGAATGGCTGTAAGTCAAGGACTGCTTCTGTTCAGTTTATAGGACCATCTAAAACAGGGGTCGCCAACCTTGGCAACTTGTGGACCAACTCCCAGAATTCCTCAGGCAGCAAAGCAAAGCTGGCTGGGGAATTCTGGGAGTTGAAGCCCACAAGTCTTCAAGTTGCCAAGGTTGGAGACCCCTGATCTAATCAAAATTTCCCTGCGTTTTTAAAAATCATCACACAAACAATACAGGATCGAGCACAATATGGGCACCGTAGTCCCAGTCCTTGCCCACCCCTTTACCTGCACCCCTGCCGGCTCTTAAGCGAGGCTGAATTTTCACCCAGGCATGGGGGGAGGGGGGGTCTCAACAGTGGATTCTGTGGTGTGGTTATGGCAACCTCCTTGGCCAAACACCACTCATTATCGCCTCTGAGCTAGGACAATATGTTGTGTAAATATATCGCACCAGGTTTCCTGTTTGGTGAGGCTTTCAAGGGCAGGGAGGGAGGCCAGAGGAATCTGGAGGAAGCGGATCAGATGGGGAGAAAAATTCAAGGAATAAGAACCAGGAACCAAAGACCCCTCTGGGGGCGATGAAAGGAAACCAGATTCCACGCAGCTCTGAACCCTTAAGGCAAACCAAATACAGGTGGTCCTCGCCTAACGACTGGTTGCTTAGCAACCGTTTGAATTTACGACGGACCTCCCCGGAGCAACTCGACCTCTTTTTGAAGTTTTGACAGCCATATGCGCGCGCGCGCGCGCGCACACACCACACACACACACACAGAGTCATTTATGACCAGTTACAGCATCCCACGTGACTGAGGCTTTCTATGTCTTTTGCCAGTTTCTAGCAATTCCTTCTGGTTTCCAGTTAAAAATGCCTATTGGGGAAAATGGACTTGTTTAACAACCATGGTGTTCGTTTAATGACCACAAGGCTCACTTAACAACCATGGCATTTGCCTAACCGCTGTGAAATTCCCCATGCCTAGCTGGGGAATTCTGGGAGTTGAAGAGAAACTAAGAGGATCAAAAGCCTGGAGACTAAAACAGACGAAGAACAGCTGCAGGATTTGGGTCTGGCTGGTCTAAAGAAAAGAAGAGTTAGGGGGGACGTGAGAGCAGGATTCCAGGATTTGAGGGGCTGCCCCAAAGAGGAGGGGGTCAATTTATTTACCAAAGCAGCTGAAGGCAGGACAAGAAACAATGATTGGAAAGTAATCAAGGAGAGAAGCAATTAAGGAGAAACTTCCTAACAGTGAGGACAATTAACCAGTGGAACAACTTGCCACCAGAAACCGTGGGTGCTCCATCACTGGAGCTTTTTAAAAAGAGACTGGACAGCCACTTGTCTGAAATGTTTTAGGTTCTCCTGCTTGAGCAGGGGGATGGACTAGAAGATCTCCAAGGTCCCTTCCAACTCTTTTCTAATTCTAATTCAGTTGCCAAGGTTGAAAATCACTGGATAGACTCTGGTTCCTTGCAGTGAGGCTGGCTCTTGCTGTCTTTCAAATCAAGAGAAGGGGGGACTGTCCTACGCTGGGGACCCCGGGGTCTCTCTTGTCCTGATGCTGCTTAACATCTTCACACAGGTGCTGGCAGGAGTCACTCCTCAAGCTAATTCCGAGACAAGATTTATCCACATCTTGTTTACAACTTATTTCCGCTTCTCTTACCAGCTATGTTTGAAGAACACCTGGAAACGTGTCCAGAAATTGGAACTGGTGGGGGACATCCGTAGGGAGTCGACCTCCAAAGCACCAGAAGGCAGGACAAGAACTAGAAGGTCATTAAAAACAGAACCCAGTCTGGAACTAAGGAGAAATTTCCTGAAATTTACAACAATTAAAATCGATGCAACCGCTTCCCTCCAGAAATCGTGGCTGCTCCAACACTGGAGGTTTTCAAGAAGGCTTTGAACCACCATTTGTCTGGAATGGTATAGGGCCGTGATGGCAAACCTATGGCACATGTGCCAGAAGTGGCACCCAGAGCCATCTCTCCGGGCACGCGAACCATCGCCCGTTGCTCTTCCGGGTTCCAGCGCGCCTGCCAGCTGCTCTTCATGCATGTGGGAGCGCCAGAAACCGAAAGAGAGAGCAGCTGCCTGATGTGATGCACATGCCAGGAAGATCTTCCGGTTTCCGGCGTGCACATGCGCAACTGCCAGACGTTCTTCATGTGCACATCCGTGCCAGAAACCAGAAGACAGGGTGGCCGGCGCACCTGCGCCCACTGGAAACTGGAATATCATCTTCCTGGCGTGCACATGTGCAACATGTGGCTGCTCTTCCGGTTTCTGGCATGTGCCCCGTTTTGGCACTTGGTGCCGAAAAGGTTCACCAACACTGGTGTAGATTCTCCTGCTCAAACGGGGTTGGACTAGAAGACCTAAGAAGGCTCAAACATAGGATGAACGGTTGCAGGAACTGGGCAGGGCTGGTCTAGTGAAGAGGAGGACCAGGGGAGGCAGGAGAGCATCTTCCAGTATTTGAGGGGCTGCCCCAGAGAGGAGGAAGGGGGTCAAGCTATTCTCCAAAGCACCCGAAGGCCAGACAAGGAAGAATGGATGGAAACTGACCAAGGACAACCTAGAAATAAGGAGAAATTTCCTGACGGTGAGAACAATCAACCAATGGAACAGAAGTTGCTGGCTTAGCAAATCAAAGAGGGAGGGAGGAAGGAGAGATAGGTAAAGGTTAGAGTGGAGGAGAAAAAGAGAAAGGAAGAAAGAAAGAAAAGAGAGAACGAAAGAAAGAAAGAAAAAGAAAGAAAGAAAGAAAGAAAGAAAGAAAGAAAGAAAGAAAGAAATGTTGAGACTAGAAAAAGTGCAAAGAAGAGCAACCAGGATGATGAGGGGACTGGAGGCTCAAACATAGGATGAACGGTTGCAGGAAATGGGCAGGGCTAGTCTAGGGAAGAGAAGGACCAGGGGAGACAGGAGAGCATCTTCCGGTATTTGAGTGGCTGCCACATAGAGGAGGAAGGGGGTCAAGCTATTCTCCAAAGCCCCTGAAGGCCAGACAAGGAAGAATGGATGGAAACTGACCAAGGATGGAAATAAGGAGAAATTTCCTGACAGTGAGAACAATCAACCCATGGAACAGAAGCTGCCTTCGGAAGTTGTGGGAGCTTCATCACTGGAGGCTTTCAAGAAGAGGCCGGACTGTCAGAAATGGTGTAGTAGGGTCTCCTGCTTGGGTGGGGGGTTGGACTAGATGGCCTCCAAGGTCCCTTCCAACTCTGTTTTTCTGCATTCTGAGGCCAAATGCCACTGCCACACAGAGCTGGTGCCAGGAGCCCCTGATGCTCTCCTGAAAGATTTGCCCAGGATGCCAACGGCCAGCGGGTGCAATTCAGAGGGTTGATGCTTCTTAGGAACCACCTGCCTTCAGGAGAAGGCCTTCCGAAGGTGCACCCATGCCCTGAAGGTTGGCAGGTGAATGGTGCAGGTGAATCTTCTGTCAGGGAGATGCCGGGCTCTGGAATGCAGACTGTCATGGCAGCCGCTCTGTTCTTCTGCTCCCTTCCCTAGTCTTGGCCTCGCAAGCTGTGTTGAGTGTTGGAAAGTAGAGGTCCTCAACTTACGGCCACAATTGGGGATCAGATTTTCCATTGCCAAGCAAGCCGGTTATTAAGTGAGTTACTCCCAATTTCACCTTTGTTAAGTAAGTCTCTGCCACTGTTAAGTGAATCACACGGTTGTTAAGTGAATTCAAGTTTCCCCATTGACTTTACTTGTCAGAAGGGGAGGAGGGGCAAGGTCGCAAATGGCAGTCACGTGACCCCAGGATGCTGTGATCATTGTAAACATGCGCCAGGTGCCAAACACCTGAATTTTCATCCTGTGACTGTGGGAATGGTCATAAGCAGTGGTAAAATCCATTTTTTTTCACTACTGGTTCTGTGGGCATGGCTTGATGGGCGTAGCAGGGGAAGGATACTGCAAAATCTCCATTCCCACCCCACTCTGGGACCAGCCAGAAGTGGTATTTGCCAGTTCTCTGAACTACTCAAAATTTCCGCTACCGGTTCTCCAGAACCTGTCAGAACCTGCTGGATTTCACCCTGGTCATAAGTCATTTTTTTCAGTGCCATAACTTCAAACACTCTCTCAAAGCAAGGTTGTAAGTTGAGGACAACATAAATGGCCGAGTATTATTTCAATAAAAAATGAATCAAATGTCTCACTTCTAACAGATTTTTTCTGACACAGGTTTAAATCAGATTTTATTTATTTATTCATTTGGTTTCTATAGCCGCCCGTCTCAGTCCTGACTCTATGAATCATTCAGCATCTCCCGTATATAAAAACAGACATATTATTACCGAAAAAAAGAAATATGCTTTTTAGGTGTGAATGAGGAGGGGTTTGGGGATTCAACCCCCTGATCGCTTAATGCCTGCTGGGTGTCTTTTGTGCTCGTTCCCACAATCCGAGGCTACACAATGAAGGGAGAACCATTCGTGTTTCCTGCTCTGTTCCTTCACAAGTCTCTCCCACATTTCTATCACTGTGAGTCATCTTTTTTCAGCCGCAAAATGTTTTTCCAGGTAAAAAAAATGCCCGAGAGCTGATCTCCAGTGTTTACTCAGGGTAAATTTTTTGGAAGCTGCAAATTCACAAACCGGCTGTGCAGACGGGCACCCAAGTCCTTTGACTCACAGCCACAATGGGGAACAGAATTTGTGTTGCTGAGTGAGGCAGTTGTTTAGTGAATCACTTGGTCCTTAAGCAAATCCAGTTCCCCTCCCCCCCCCCCCCCCCCCCCGATTTTGCTTGCGGGGAAACCAGCTGAGAAAGTCCCAAAATGGGGATGATGTGATCCTGGGAAGCTGCAACTGTTAGTGTAGACACATGCTGGTTACCAACTGCATGAATTTTGACTGCATCTGTGGGGAATGCTGCGACAGTCGTAAGGGTGAGGATCAGCCACAGGTTGACATTTTTCAGTGGTCTTCAGATGGTCAATAAATAAATGGTTGTAAGTCAAGGACTTCCTGTACAGTACATGCAAGTACATGCAAGGTGGAGAATTCTGGGAGTTGAAGTCCACCCATCTTAAAGTTGCCAAGATTGAGATTTATTGTGTGATCCATTTTCACAATCCACAAAGTGGCTGCAATCCACAAAAATGCCCTGCAAACACACACACACACAGGGTTTTCCGTTCTTCTGGGGTTTTCAGCTTCAGATTATGAGAGCACTGAGAGCATATGCACCAAGCCACATTCCTCGTGTGTCCAATCACACTTGGCCAATAAAGAATTATATTATTCTATTCTATTCTATTCTAGATTCAAACTTTGCTCTGTTCCTGCAGGTTGCAGATGGCTTCATCTGCTCTTTGGGGGGGGGGCACCCCAGGCATTGGAAACCTATCCAGGCACCCTCTGGCTGGAAAGAGGACCCAGGGAACTTGGGGGGAGGACGCCAATCAGTGGAGCAGCTTGCCTCCTGGGGTTGTGGGTGCTCCTATCACTGGAGGTTTTCAAGGACAGCCGTTTGTCCAGTCTGAGATGGAATAAAGTCCCCTGAACAGGGGGTTGGACTAGATCACCTCCCAGGTTCCTTCCATGATTCTATGATATACGAGATCTTATTTATTTGTATTCATTTCTTTCGTTCCTATCCATATTTATATTTATATCTGCTATCTTGTACATGTTTAACAAACTAATAAATACAAATCTTCTCTTCTCTCCTGTCTGGATCGGGGTTCTCCAAACCTTAACCCTTGTGAACTTCAACTCCCAGAAGTCCCCAGTCAGCTGCGGGTCTAAATCATCTGTGCGGGTCTCCAGGCCAGGCTTGGCCCCGCCCCATGACCAGGGAGGGGCGGCCTGCCACGCCCCCCTCAACTAGCCAATGCGCGGCCAGAGAAAGCCATTGGTAAAGGCGGAGGGGGCGTGGCTTCCTCAAACTGGCCAATCGCGCGGCGGCCCGGGCTCCATTCATAGTTTTTCAAGCGACTTTCCGCTGCAGGGAACGGAGCGGACTCCGCAGCCCCGATTTGCAGGCACCTTCGCCCGCAAGCGCCCCCTGGAGGCCAGCCGCAGATGATGCGGGGCGCTCGGCTGCCCACAGGGGCCGCGTCCAACTGGAAGGTGGGGGGGGGCTGCCTTCCCGGAGGGCGCGGAGTGGGGTGGACCGGCCGCGCGTGGCGCTCCCCTCCTCAGGACGCGTGCGGCGGGGAAGCCGTGGGGCGAAGCCGTCGCTCTTCCCTGCCTCGGGCTCCTGGCCGGCCAGAGGCTCCCACGAGCCTGATCCACGCGGGGTCGCTTCCTCCGGCTTTCTGGTTCACCCCCGGCGGCAGATTGGGAATCGCAGGGCTGGAAGGGACCTTAGAGGTCGTCTAGTCCAACCCGCTACCCAAGGCAGGAGACGTTATTCCGTCGCGGACAACTAAATGGCCGCCCACTCTCCTTAAAGAGGAGTCCAGCCCCACGGCGGTGCCGCTTCCCCCTGGGCTTTTAAAGGGGTTTCCCCATATAATAATAATAATAATAATAATAATAATAATAATAATAATAATAATAATAATAATAATAATAATAATAATAATAATAATAATAATAATAATAATAATTTTATTTCTATACCGCCCTTCTCCTGAAGGACTCAGGGCGGTGTACAGCCAATTTAAAAACACAGGACACAACAATGATTAAAAATTAAAATAATTAAATAATTAGGCTCCAATTAAAACCCCAAAAATGTAAAATACCCCAATTAAAACTATTATGTTGATAGCCCTGCCTGGCGGAACAACAGGGTCTTCAGTGCGCAGCGAAACACCCAGAGGTCGGAGATCTTACGTATTTCCGGGGGCAGTTCATTCCACAGGGCTGGGGCTCCCACAGAGAAGGCCCTCCCCCTGGGTGTCGCCAGCCGACATAACTTGGCTGATGGCACCCGGAGGAGACCCTCTCTGTGGGAGCGGACTGGCCGGTGGGAGGCTATTGGTGGCAGAAAACGGTCCCGAAGGTACCCGGGCCTTATGCCATGGAGCGCTTTAAAGGTGGTAACCAACACCTTGAATCGCACCCGGAAGACCACTGGGAGCCAGTGCAGCTCGCACAGGAGGGGTGTCACATGGGCACAACGGGTTGCGCCCATAACCACCTGCGTGGCCGCATTCTGGACCAGTTGGAGCCTCTGAGTGCTCTTCAGGGGAGCCCCATGTAGAGAGCATTACAATAGTCCAGCCGAGAGGTGACAAGGGCGTGAGTGACCGTGCGCAGGGCGTCCCGATCCAGAAAGGGCTGCAACTGGCAGATCAGGCGAACCTGATAAAAGGCCCCCCTGGCCACGGCCATCATATGCTCTTCTAAAGACAGCCGTGCGTCCAGGAGGACACCCAGATTGCGAGCCCTCTCCATGGGGGGCAAAGATTCACCCCCAATAGTCAGCGATGGCACCTGCTGACTATATCAGGACACTGGCAGCCACAGCCACTCGGTCTTGGAGGGGTCGAGTCTGAGCCTGTTCCTCCCCATCCAGACCCGCACGGCCTCCAGGCAGCGAGACATCACATCAAGGGCATCGTTGGGGTGGTCTGGGGTGGAGATGTACAGCTGAGTATCATCAGCGTACAGATGGCACTTCACCCCAAAACCACGGATGATCTCACCCAGCGGCTTCACATAAATGTTGAACAGGAGGAGCGAGAGGACCGACCCTTGCGGCACTCCCCATGCGAGACGCCTCGAGGTCGACCTCTGCCCCCCTGCCAACACAAACTGCGAGCGGTCGGAGAGGAAGGAGGAGAACCACCGCAAAACGGTGCCCCCTATTCCTAACCCCCTCAACCGCTGCAGCATGATACCATGGTCGATGGTATCAAAAGCCGCTGAGAGATCTAATAGGACTAGGACAGAGGAGCAACCCCTGTCCCGAGCCCTCCAGAGATCATCCACCAACGCAACCAATGCCATTTCTGTGCTGTACCCCTGCCTGAAGCCTGACTGGTACGGGTCCAGATAGATGGCTTCATCCAGGTGCCTGGGCAGTTGTCGTGCCACCACACTCTCAACAACCTTCGCCACAAAACGGTTGGAGACTGGATGGTAGTTGGCTAATTCAGCCGGGTCCAGGGAAGGCTTCTTGAGGAGGGGCCTCACCACCGCCTCTTTCAAGGCGGCAGGAAAGGCACCCTCACTCAGAGAAGCACCTATAATCCCCTGGAGCCAGCCTCGTGTAATCTCCCGGGAGGCCAGTACCAACCAGGAGGGACACGGGTCCAATAAACATGTGGCAGCACTAATCTTACCCAGAACCCTGTCCACATCCTCGGGAGCCACAGGATCAAACTCCTCCCAGGTAATATTCTCAAGACCTGCCCTGGTCTCCTCCCGTGGACTCATCCAATCAGAGTCCAAGCCATCCCGAATCCGAGTGACTTTATCGTGCAGGAATTGCACAAAATCCTCAGCTCGACCCTGCAAGGGATCTTCCTGCACTCCCCCCCGAAGAAGGGAGTGGGTCACCCTAAACAGGGCGGCTGGGCGGTTCTCTGCAGATGCGATAAGAGCGGAAAAATGGTTAGATTTCGCCGCTTTTATTGCCACTAGGTAGGTCTTGATATAAGACCTAACCTGTGTTCGGTCAGAATCAGATTGACTAGTCCTCCAGACACTCTCTAGGCGTCTTTTCCGACGCTTCATCTCTCTCAGCTCCTCAGAGAACCAAGGAGCCAATTGAGATTGGCATCGGGTCAGAGGCCGCAAAGGCACAACGCGGTCCAAAGCTCCAGCGGCCGCCCTTTCCCAGGCGGCCACCAGCTCTTCAGTCGAGTCGTGTGTTAGAGTCTCAGGAAACAGCCCAGGCTCCGTCAGGAATCTTTCGGGATCCATCAGGCGCCTGGGACAGAACCATTTGGTCGGTTCCGTCTCCCTGCAGCAGGGGGAAGCGGTAGGAAAGTCCAAGTGAAGGAGCGAATGATGCCACCATTTCTTGGCCTTTGTGGCTGCCTCCAGACGGTCTGGGGGTCGTTGACAAAAACCTAACCAAGGGGGAGACAAATGAGTCACATCCCCCACTCCCTTCTCCCCTATTGATCTGCCAAGCTTTTGCCCCCCCTTCTTCCTAAACTGTGCTTTCGCAGGAGGGGGGGCTGACTAATGGCACCTGGGGTGCCTGTAACTTCTACCAATTTTCTGGGAAACCTTCATTAGTTAAAATTTAGAACAGGGCTTTCCAATCTTGGCAAGGGGTGAACTTCAACTCCCAGAATTCTCCAGCCAGCATCCTTGAAGAGTGGTGGGCTCCATGGCTGGCTGGGGAATTCTGGGAGTTGAAATCCCCCCACCCCTCTTCAAGTTGCCAAGGGGTGAGAAATGCTGCTTTAGTCTAGAAGGAGAAAAAAAACTACATCCCCCATCATCGCCCGAGCACCAACAATACCCACACTGCAACGGATGGACCCATTGCCTCCCGCTGCCGGCTTCTCCCTGACCGCAGGAGAGGTGCCAACTTTTTCTGGCAGATGAGAAGTTACTCCCTGGCTGAATTCGAAAGCACGTCTTCTTTGACCAGGCCCAAAATGCTGCCTTGATGTCCCGTGTTTGGGCAGAAAGGCGGGGCACCTCTTGACACGCTCATGAAAACAGTAATCATCATTTCAGGCAGAGAAAATTCCTGCCAGCCCAGCTGGGCAAGACCAGGCATGACAAGAACTCTGCCTGCCTCCTTTTGGCTCTGCTGTTAGCAACCATGGCTCCCCTGGGCCAGATCCTACAAGGCTCCTTGATCCTTGTAGGGGGGCAAAACAAACCCAGAGTCCTGCATCCAGTTTTGGTCACCACACTATGAAAAAAGATGTTGAGACTCTAGAAAAAGTGCAGAGAAGAGCAACCAGGATGATGAGGGGACTGGAGGCTCAAACAGACGATGAACAGTTGCAGGAACTGGGCCTGGCTAGTCCAGTGAAGAGAAGGACCAGGAGAGATAGGAGAGCATCTTCCAGTATTTGAGTGGCTGCCCCAGAGAGGAGGAAGGGGTCCAGCTATTTTCCAAAGCACCTGAAGGCCAGACAAGGAAGAATGGATGGAAACTGACCAAGGAGAGATTTAATTAAGGAGGAATTTTCTGACAGAACAATCCACCCATGGAACAGAAGTTGCCTTCGGAAGTTGTGGGACCTTCATCACTGGAGGCTTCCAAGAAGAGACTGGACTGCCATTTGTCAGAAATGGTGTAGGGCCTCCTGCTTGAGTGGGGTTGGACTAGATGACCAACAAGACCCCTTCCAAGTCTGTTTATCTATCTACACATTATGGCCCGTCCATTGGGCTTAGTTTGAAAGTTGAATTCTGGGTGGCTTCTGCATGAAATCAGTTTCCACGCCAAATTTCTTCAGCATGCGAACTGTAAAGTAGATCTGATTTTTTAAAAAAAGAAACATTCACTTTGATGCGGTCCAGCTCTAAATGACTCAGTGGGGTTCCCAGTACATTAGACGAGGTGTGTCCAACCCTGGCAATGTTAAGACTTGCGGACTTCAACTCCCAGAATTCCCCAGCCAGCACACTGAAGGGGAGTTGAAGTCTGCAGGTCCTAACATTGCCAGGATGGACATCCCTCCACCAGGCAATATAGAAACCAAATAAGAACCAACCTAATGGAATCTCCCCAAGTGTGCAAAAGTGGGACTTTGGGCCAATCACCAGGAGACAGTGAGTTCTAGTCCCGCCTTGGGCATGGAAGTCAACTGGGTGACTTTGGGCCAGTCCTTCTCTCCACCTCACAGGGTTGCTGTTCTGAGGAAAATTGAAGGAGGGAAGAGTATATATTCACCCCCTTGAGTTCGTTGTAAAAAAAAAATAAAGCCGGAATATCAATAAAACCAGAAAGGTTGCGTGTAAAGGTGGGTGGGATTCGTAGCTGTTCCCTGGGGTTTGTGCACAACCTGGTGCCTGAAAGCCGTAGCCCTGCCCTCGTCTTTCCTCTGCCCCCGGCACTTGCAGCTCTCCCGGTTTTCCCCCCTCCTCAAAATCTTTGCATGTCAGAGGCGGAAAGTGCAAAACACTTTATAATGCCTGGGATAAACGTCGTCATGTACAGAGCTCACAGGCAGCCTCTGGATTAATAGCCCCGGTGCAGCAGGGAGCCTCTCTTGCCTCCACCGCCTCCCTTTCCTAGAAGAGCCCAACAAAAGCTGGATCTTCGCCCAGCATTTCCCGTAGGAGAGCCCTGGAGATCTACTCCAACCTGCTCCACCGAAAAATGTGGGGAGCCAAGTTAGACGTTTGGCAGTGGAAGAGCCTTTGCAAACAGCCTCTCCAAATCTTCTTGATTCTTACAGATACAGATGGACAGAGTTGGAAGGGAGCTTGTATCTGGTCCAACCCCCCACCCATGCAGGAGACCCTACAGCATTTTTGACAGATGGCAGCCCAGCTTCAACTTGAAAGCCTCCAATGATGAAGCTCCCACAACTCCCGAAGACAGCTTCCGTTCCATGGGTTGATTGATCTCACAATCAGAAAATGTCTCCTTATTTCTAGGTTGACTCTCTCCTTGGTCAGTTTCCATCCATTCTTCCTTGTCTGGCCTTCAGGGGCTTTGGAGAATAGCTTGACCCCCTTCCTCCTCTCTGGGGCAGCCCCACAGATATTGGAAGATGCTCTCCTGTCTCCCCTGGTCCTTCTCTTCCCTAGACTAGCCGGGCCCAGTTCCTGCAACTGTTCTTCATATGTTTCAGCCTCCAGTCCCCTCATCATCCTGGTTGCTCTTCTCTGCACTCTTTCTAGAGTCTCACCATCTTTTTTATAGTGTGACCAAAACTGGATGCAGGACTCCAGGTGTGGCCTTACTAAGGCTTTTTTTTGGCTACTGCCACACACTGCTGGCTCCTATTTAACTGGTTGTCCACTAAGACTCCAGGATCCCTCTCACAGTTCCTGCTTTTAAGCCTGGTTTCACCCAGTCTGTATGTGCACTTTAGGTTTTTCTTGCCTAAGTGTAGGATTCAGTCTTCTGCTGGGCTGGAGTGGCACACGGGGAGTCCTTGACTTAAGTTACAACCATTCATTTAGCAGCCACTCAGCACTGCTAAATGCACTACAACAGCACTGAAAAAGGGGACTTACAACCAGTCCTCGCACTTTCAACCATCGTAGCATCTCTTTGGTCATGTGCTCAAAACTTGCTCACTTGGCAACCAGCATATGTTTATCATGGTTGCAGCAGCCCCAGATCACGTGATCTCCATTTGCGACCTTCCCAGCCAGCTTCTGACAATGGGGGAAGCCAAATTCACTTAATGGCCACATGATTCGCTTAATAACAACAGTGATTTGCTTAACAACCATGGCAAAAAAGGGTCATAAAATTGGGTGCGTCTGACTAAACAATTGCCTTGCTTACCAATGAAAATGTACCAAATTTTACCAGACTTTATTTCTGCAGACTGTGGTGTTTTTGGTTCTGTTCACCACCAGGAGGCAGTACAGACCAGTTTTCAGAGGTTGGGGCAGAGTTTCAGAACCTTGGACCAAAAGGGCTTTTTTCAGGAGGCAACTGGACTTTCTTCTTTTTCCTTGAAGACATTTTGCTTCTCATCCAAGAAGCTTCTTCAGCTCTGATTGGTTGGGGGGGGGGGGGATGGAAGGGTTTATATCCCTTGAAGCAGAGGAGGGCTTCACGTAATTTAACAACTGGTTCACCCAGTATTAAATATGTGAACGTGCGCATGTTCACTCTCATTTCACTCTCGTGCCCGCCTTCTGTCCATGTGCCACCCACAGATCGCAACTATCAGGTCGCCCGAACTGGCTGAATCCGGCCTTGAAGACAGCTGGTCAGTTGCATCCTTTAAGAGCAGGGGTGTCAAACTCAAGGCCCTCGGGCCGGATTCGGCCTGCAATGTGGTTGGATCCAGCCTGCAGGGCCATCCTGGTCCACCTGTGTCGCTTCGGCCCAGGCTACCCAATGCAAAGAGGAAATATGCCAGCAGTTTGGGGAGTGGCGTCAAGCTGGTCACGCCTACTCATCTGGCCACACCCAACCCAGTGGTGGGATTCTGCCAGTTCTAGGGGGTTCGGCAGAACTGTTTGTTAAATTGCTGGCTTGCCCCGCCCCTTGCCCCGCCCCTCCACACCACTATTTATTGCCAATAAATAGTGGTGGGCGAGGGGCAGGCGAGCCAGCAATTTAACAAACAGTTCTATGCTTTTTTGTAATTTTATTGGCCCGCGGAGCTTCAGCATAGGCTAATTAGCCCTTTATTAGATCGGCCTCTTGACTCTCAGCTGATTTGCTCTCAGCTGTTTTGCTCAGGGATCTGCTGCTTGCTGGAGCAGATTTTTTTCCCCTAGCTATGCTGAAAAACGAAAGTGAAAGTAAAGCAGGCTGTTGGCTTTGCTGTTGCTGCAACTTGGAAAATTAGGCAGATTTCTTTTCTTTTTCCTCACCAAAAAAGGTAGGTGCAAACAATGGGAAATTTAGGGAAAAAGAGGAGAGTTCAAGATTTTAAAACACAAAAGAAAAAAAGCTCTATTTAACTAGGGAATTGTAATAATTGAGATACTATTAATTGTATATTGTGTTGAAAGCAGAAATGGTTAAGTTGTGGTTTGGAGGAATATATGGGGGAAATTATTTGGTTTATTATTATTGGTAAATATAATTAATTGATTTGTAAGAAATTGGATTGCATGGAAATAATTGGAATATCCATGTTCATATTGATTAATATATAAAAAAGATAAGTTATATAACTAATTGATTTATATTAAAATGTTGAATTTGTATTAAACAATTGTAATATTACATAATTAACCAATGTGAGGATGGATATAAAAATAGATGACAATGGGAAGGGGTATAATATAGAATAGAAGGGAAAAATTGAATTTGATTAAGATTAGAGATGAGGATGAAGGGTAATATTGGTTTTTTACAAAAATAGATGAGGAATAAATATGGCAAAAAGGAAATACAGAAATTGTAAATTTAATTGAAATGACTAAACACAGTTTAAATTTGTGAACCGGCTAAATACTCTGTTCAAAGAAAATAAATTGTATGTTTGTGTGTTTCTAATTATTGCTATTTATTCATATTTGTTCTCTTTTATTCTTTAAAGTTTAACAATTCATTCTCTATCTTAATATCTTTATATTTGTTTGGGGTTGCCTTTCTTCCCTTTCATCTTTTTTATTGTACAGCAATTTTTCTCCTCAAACCTACCACCTCTCTCTTTTCTTTCCTTCTTACTTTCTCTTCCTCCCCCTCTTCTTCTCCTTCCTACTTCCTCTTCCTTTCTCCTTCTCCTCCTCTCTTCCTCCCTCTCTTACCCTCACTCCTACTCTAATTTCCCTTCCCTTCCTTCATCCCTCTCTATTGCTGTATCCTTTTGTGCATATGGACTACTCAGAGGGCTGAAAAAGTTATTTCTGACTGGTCCTCACACTTTTGACCAGTCCTCGAACTTACGACTGTCCTCACATTTTATGTTTTTGACCTATCATGGTGATGGTGAAGAGAAGCAGTTGTGAAATGAGTGACACGGTTGTTAAGAATGCTACAATGGGCCTAAATGATGACCAGTCATAAGTGCGAAGACCGGTCAAAAGTGCGAGGACCAGTCAGAAATCACTTTTTTCAGCCCTCTGGGTAGTCCTTTTGTGCATATGGACTACTCAGAGGGCTGAAAAAGTTATTTTTGACTGGTCCTTGCACTTTTGACCAGTCCTCGAACTTACGACTGTCCTCATATTTTACGTTTTTGCCCTATCTTGTCACCATGATGAAGAGAAGCAGTTGTGAAATGAGTGACACAGTTGTTAAGAATGCCGCAACGGGCATAAATGTGAGGATGGTCATAAGTGCGAGGACCGGTCAAAAGTGCAAGGACCAGTCAGAAATGACTTTTTTCAGCCCTCTGTAGTCCCTATGCAGATAGCCACGCCCACCGGTCACATGACCAGCTAGCCACGCCCACCCAGTCACATGACCATTAAGCCACAGCCCCAACTAAGCCACGTCCACAGAACCGGTTGTTAAAAAAATTGAATCCCACCACTGACCCAACCAGTCAGCCATGCCTGGTCAGCCCCCCTTGCCCCCGAGCTCAACCACAGCCCTGATGTGGCCCTCAATGAAATTGAGTTTGACACCCCTGTTTTAGAGAGTCGTTGAGGCCATTTGGAGGTTCATCTGTGTCCTCAGGGTCACTCGAGTGGTGCAAAAGAGTGTTGAGCCTTCCTGGCTGCAGGATGGACACCCTTCAAATGGTGCAGGAGTATGAATGGATTTCCAGAAAAGTTTCAGACTACGGGAATTATTTGCGCTTCAGTTTGAGATGCAGACAACACAGACTCATCCCCAACAGCCTCTGCCGACTTCAACAGGGCAGGGACACAGGGCAGAAAAAGCAGCCAAGAAGGCTCCACACCCATTTGCACTACTGCAAGAGATTTAAACCCTTCCCTTCCCCACCATCCAGCCAGAGCTGAAGAAGCTTCTTGGAAGAGAAGTGAAAGGTCTTCAAAGAAAAACAAGGAAGTCCAGCTGCCTCCTGAAAAAGCCATCTTGACCTGGATGACAGAATCACCATCAGAGGTGGCATTTGGCAGGTTCTGACCAGTTCTGGAGAACCTGTAGCGGAAATTTTGAGTAGTTCAGAGAACCGGTAAATATCACCTCTGACCGGTCCCACCCCCATCTATTCCCAGCTGATCGGGAGGAAATGGGGATTTTGCAGTAACCTTCCCCTGCCACGCCCACCAGGCCAGTAGTAAAAAAAAAATTTGAATCCTACCACTGATCGCCATAGACATTTAACCTTGGACCTTTGAAGAAATGTGGACTTTGGTACCCAGAATTCCAGGCTGGGTGGGGGAACTCTGGGAGTTGAAGTTCGTAGGTCTTAAAGTTGGCAGGTTTGGAGACCCCAGATTTAATTGGAGGTCTCTTCTTGCTGTTTAATTCCAGACAGTGTTTTATTGACCAAGTTTAGGATTCAACATGCTGTGTGAATGCACCAAAACTCACAATTTTAAAATGTTATATATTATAATCTGTCTTTCGTAGCTTCCATTAAAATTATTAGACTTAGCACTCGCATTTACTTAAGTAAAACCTACTTGGTTTAATTACCTATAAATATGGCCCTACAAAACTCAGAAAAATTCCTTTCTCTGGTTTTGCTTTTCCCACTAGGTGGCGCCAGCCTCCATGTTTTGGGGGGTTTCTGGTTTTTTTAAAAAAATTATTATTTAATTCATAAATATTAAATAAATAGAAAATATATTAAATAAATACGAGGGATTTCATGGCGGCCATATGTGTGAACACTGGATGAAAAGACGCAATGGTCTTTTTTTTTAATTTATTTATATCCCACTTTTATTATTTTTACAAATAATTCAAGGCAACGAACACACCTTTCTCCTATTTTTCCCACGCCAACAACCCTGCCAGGTAGGCTGGGCTGAGAGAGAGAGAGAGAGGGAGAGAGAGGGACTGACCCAAAGTCACCCAGTTGACTTTTGTGCCCAAGGCAGGATTTGAACTCAGCGCTTTTGAACGCGCTGTTTTAACCACTAGAACAAACTGGCGCTCTTTAAAT
Organism: Arizona elegans; assembly: GCA_022577455.1. Taxonomy (NCBI): domain Eukaryota; kingdom Metazoa; phylum Chordata; class Lepidosauria; order Squamata; family Colubridae; genus Arizona; species Arizona elegans. The sequence continues at coordinate 6,256,699 of JAKOOJ010000027.1, forward strand.
ATAACATGTATTGCAACGAGCCTGCAGAGTAGACCACTATGAGAGTCTTGCCTTGCTGCTTAGTAGGAAGAAACTAGGAAAGACAAATTTGCCTTCAAAAGTTAGGACAAAATACATTTGATGAGACCTAGTCTAACAAAGAGGGGGATCAGAAGGAAGGGGGGGCACAATAACAGTGTTCCTATACTTGAGGCACTGACCCAGAGAAGATGGGGTCAGCCTCTTCTCCATACAACCTCCACCTGACCATACAAGAAGTAATGGCTGGCTGCTTCCGGTTGGCACCGCAGGCTCTGTGGACGGTCTTTTAAGACCGCCAGCCCTGCGTCTCCGTAAAAGCCGCTTTGACAGCGCAAATCGGCTGTCTAGTGGCTGAAAAACTCTCCTTTGGGAAAAGAAGGAGAGGAGAGCCGGTGGGCGAGAGTAGAGCTCCCCGAAAGCCCTCTGGAACATTTCCAGAGGCTTGGAGGGTGAGAGCTCCCCAGCCAGCCCGCCAAGAAGCTCTGGAGCCAGGACGACTCTGCGAAAGCAGAGCGAGAAGCCGCGATCCGATCCTGCTTTTAAAAGTGAGTTTGATTGACTACAAGCGCAGGCAGAGCGGAAAACAGGAGAACAAGCATTAAAAGTACAGAGCTTAACTCCGAAGTTACTTTGTTGCAATTTGAATCTTGAGCTGGAGGCGGAAGATGGCGTCTTTGTTATGGTTTTGAAAGTGAAAGCCAGAAACGAAAGTGCTTGAGAACTTTGCGCTGGGAGAGTGGATTAGCTGCCTATTAACTGCTGGGAACTGAGAGTTTATGGAGGAAAGAGGGGGAAAAAAACTACTCTGCCTGGCAAATTATAGACTATAAATTACAAACATCTTTAAAGACTTTGTGGCTTTTAAAGAAAAGAGGGGGTGGGGAAGGGGGGAAAATGGCTTCTAGACAAGTGAAACCAGGAGTTGTAAAAGGAGGGGGAGGTTCTCCAGTTGTGTCAGTGGTGACACAGAAAGCACAACTTCCGGCTGATTCACAGAGCCAGACTCAGAGTCAAGATGCAGCACTTAATGATTTTAAAGAAGTTATGAAAGAAGCCATGAATAATCAAGCAACAGCAATGAGAGAAGCTATGAATAACCAAGCCACAGCCATGAATAACTTAACACTACTTGTGGAAGGGAAATTTAAGAAAATTGAGGAGGATATAAGTTCGATCAAGGAAGCGGTTGCAGAGGAACATGATAAAATAAGAGATGATATTGTTTTTGCTGTATCAGGATTATCAAACCTTGTTATCCAGCTTGATGGGAAAGTTGAAGAAATTAATGAAGCCAGCTTAAATTTGGAAAGCAAAATGGATGATGTCATGACCAGAACAGAGAAAGTGGATGATGAATTGGTAATGTTACAATACAGATCCATGGAGTTTGCTCTGAGATTGAGAGGCCTGAAGGAAAATAGCAAAGAAAATTTAAAAGACATTTGTGCTGATGCTATGGCAGAGATAATTAAAGAAAGACCAGAAGATGTGGCAATCCAAATTGATAAAATTTACAGGGTTAATTCCTGGTTGGCAAAACAAAGACAGCTGCCAAGAGATATGGTGATTTATTTTACAACTAGGCGGATCAGAAATGAAATCCTACAAGCTTCTTAAAAGAATAAAGTTCAGGTGGCTGGGCAAGAGGTGGTGGTTTTGAAAAAGATTCCTCCAAAGATGTTGAGAAGTAGAAAAGACTTTGGCTTCCTGGTAATTGAGTTGAGAAATCAACAAGTGGCATACAGATGGGATGTTCCAATTGGTGTAATAGTGACTTATAATGGAAAAAGATACCGGTTAAACACAGTTTGGAAGGCAAAAGATTTTTATGTAAATATTTTAAAGGCTGGATACCCACCCTCACCAGGGGGGGGGAAGGAAGAAAATGGAGATGTTACAACAAGAAAAAGATGGAAAACAGATACAAACCTACGCTGAAGTTGCAGCTGGAGGAATTATCATGGAATAAGATTTGGATCTTGGGGGTTTACCCCCAACTTTGGAACCACCTAAGAAGGGAGAGCTGAAAGTACAACGACTGACCCGATCAATTTACAAATTGCAACAACAACAATCAAAAAGGCAACAATCTCAAGATTCATCTCAAGAAGTCCAAAAAACAGAAGCAGTGGGAGGGGGGTCTAGGCCGAAGAGTAAGGTGGAGGAGGAGCTTCAGCTGATGCTCACAAGGCTTTGAAAGGCTAAAGATGGCAACTAAATTCCTATCTTGGAATGTCAATGGCCTAAATTCACCACAAAAAAGAAAGAAAATATTTCATTACTTGAAACAATTTAACAATGATGTTATTTGCTTGCAAGAAACACATATTAGATTATCAGACCAAAAATATTTGATAAATTCAAGATTAGGTACAAATTTTGCGGCATCAGCGCCAGAGAAGAAAAATGGACTAGTCGTATATGTAAGGAAAGGACTATCAGCTAATTTAATTGAGGCAGATGATCAAGGGAGATATATTGCAATTGAATTATTAACACAGACTGGAAAAATGCTTTTTATTGGAATATATGCCCCTAATCAGCAACAAGACAAGTTTTATAAATTTTTACATACTAAAATAATACAATGGGACTATAAATCTTATATATTAATGGGTGATTGGAATGGAGTAATTGACACGCAGAAAGATAAAAAAAGCTTATCAAAGATTTCAACACATGTAAAACTACCTAAATCTTTTTTTGATATGATGGAAGATATAGAACTGAGAGATATCTGGAGAGAGCGTAACCTGGAGGAAAAAGATTTTACTTTTTTTTCTGATAGACATCAATCCTTCTCCAGGACTGATTTTATACTAACCACAAATGATTTTATTTCCAGGGTGAAGAAGACGAAGATATATCCAAGAACTTTAACTGATCATAGTCCGGTTTGGGTGGAATTTGAACAGGAGAGGGGAGAAAGAAGGTCTTGGAGGTTAAATGAAAACTTATTCAGATATGAAGAAAATGTAAAAGAGCTTAAAAAACAAATGAAAGAATTTTTTGTTATTAATATGAATAAGGGTACTCCTATGGAAATGGTCTGGGATGCTAGCAAGGCTTATATGAGGGGTATCTTAATACATATGAACAATAAATATAGACTAAAGCAACAAAAGAAGCGTAAAGAAATAGAGGAAGAAATAAAAAAGAAAGAACAATTACTTATATCTAATCCAGGAGATAAGAAAGTAAAAGAAACAATAAATATACTATGAGGACAATTTAATATGTTAATGGCTGATCAGGTGGCAACTAGTTTACAATATGCTAAACATAATACATTTTGTAATTCCAATAAACCAGGAGGTGGTTGGCCTGCATGTTGAGGAAAAAACAGAAATCACGAGTCATTAGTAAGATAGAATATAGAGGTAAGGAAGTTTACCAACAGAATATGATTAAAAAGGCTTTTTTGGAATTTTATACAAAGTTATATGCTAGTGACTCAATACAAGGTATAGATATAGATAGATATTTAAAGGAAGGGAATATTTTGGAATTAACGTTGGAACAGAGGAAAGGATTGAATCAACCAATAACTTCTGAGGAGATCGTTGCGGCAATTAAGCATTTACAGCTTGAAATGATAGAGCCGCTTAGAACTCTATTTTGTAAAATTCAATTAGCGGGAGGAGTTCCACCCTCCTGGAGAACAGCTTTTGTTTCATTGATTCCGAAGGAAGATCAAAACTGTATCAAACCTGAAAATTTTAGGCCAATTTCACTTTTGAACATGGATTATAAAATCTTTGCTAAGATATTAGCGAATAGATTAATGCCAGTTATGCAACAAGTTATTCACAATGACCAATCAGGTTTTATAAAAGGGAGGCAGATGAAATATAATGTTAGACAAATTATAAACTTATTGGAATATTTGGAAAAAAATAACCAGGTCCCTGCAGCGTTCATATTCTTGGATGCAGAGAAAGCATTTGATCGATTGAACTGGCAACTCCTGTTTAAAATAATAGAAAAAATGCACTTTGGGGAGTATTTCATACATTCAATTAGAGCAATATATCAGGAACAAACAGCACAAATAATAATTAATGGAGGTTTAACAGATGTGTTTAAAATTGAGAAAGGTATGAGGCAGAGTTGTCCCTTGTCGCCATTGTTGTTTATTTTAACTTTAGAAGTTTTGTTGAATAAGTTACGTGATTCTGATAAAATAAAAGGAATTGTAATTAGACAGCAGGATTATAGACTAAGAGCGTTTGCAGTTGACCTGGTTCTTACTTTATCTCAACCTATAGAAGCGGCTCCCTATATGCTGGACATAGTAGCTCAATATGGCAAAGTATCTGGATTTAAAATAAATCTTCACAAGACAAAGATGATAACTAAAAATATGTCCATAACTCAAAGAGAAGATTTAGGGAGAATAACGGGGTTTGAAGTAGTTAAAAAGGTTAAGTATCTAGGAATATATATTGCAGCCTTAAACACGAAATTGTTTTAAAATAATTATGAAATTCTTTGGCAAAAAGTATAGAAAGAAATGGAAAAATGGAAAAAGTTACAATTATCATTATTGGGAAGGATAGCAGCAATAAAAATGAATGTACTACCTAGGTTTTTATTTTTATTCCAAATGATACCAGTGCTTAAAAAAGATGGAAATCTGATGGAATGGCAGAAAGGGTTAATACTTTCATCTGGGCTGGGAAGAAACCAAGAGTGAAACTGAAAATTATACAGGATATACGTGAGAGAGGAGGTCTTAAAATGCCTAATTTAAGATTGTATTATGAAGCAGCTGCTTTATCACAAATTAGTGATTGGTTTAACTTAACTGAAGAAAGAATGTTAAACATAGAAGGTTATGATTTGTTATATGGATGGCATGCTTATTTGTTATATGAAAAAAAAGTGGATAAAGTGTTTAAGGGTCATATACTCAGAAATGCATTGTTGAGGGTTTGGAAAAAGTACCAATATAAGCTAAACTATAAGATTCCCATATGGGCAAATCCCAGACATGCAATAGAAAATATAAGTATAGAGCAAAAAACAGAGGTGATTACTTATAAAGAGCTTCTTTTTTTGGAAAGGGGTAAGTTGCAACTGAAATCTCTAGATGAATTAAAAGAAGAAGGGATAATTTATACTTGGTTTCAGTATGGTCAGCTTCAAGCTAGATGGAGGGAAGATCAAAAATTTGGTGTTATGCAAAATGAGGAAAATTTGGTGAAACAGATTAGAGATCAAAGTCAGATGCATATTAAAAGGTTGTATAATGCATTATTGGAAATAGATTCAGAAACGGAATTGGTTAAGGATTGTATGATAAAATGGGCACAAAACTTTCAGGAACCAGTGATGATGGAAACGTGGGAAAAGATTTGGGTCAGAAATGTTAAATTTACACAAGCACAAAATTTGAGAGAGAATTTTTATAAAATGTTTTATAGATGGCACTTAAATCCTAAAAAATTATCATGTATGTACTCTAATTTGCAAGCTAAATGTTGGAGATGTGAATGTAATGATGCAACCTATTATCATATATGATGGACCTGTAAGAAAATCATTCTGAAAAGAAGGTTGAAATTTACTCCTCAATTGTTTCTATTGGGCATAACTACGGACTGCACAGTATCAGAGACTAAATTGATTTTGAACTTAATATCAGCAGCTAGGCTCTTGGTAGCTCAATATTGGAAGAAGGACTCTTTGCCTACTATTGAAGAGTGGATATTGAAAGTAAGAAACCTAGCAGAAATGGCGAAAATCTCAGCGTATTTGAAGGACCACACGCAAGAAAGATACGTATCGGAATGGAGAAGATGGATTGATTATATTCAAAATAAGTATCAGACAAAAAAATATCAAATAGCTTATGAATGAATGTTAGTATTAGAAGTATTAGGTTATCTATAGTGGAGTTAAGGTTTCAGGGGGGGAGTTAGTACTTTGAGGATAAGTAGATTAATCTAGTTTATGATTGATTAAATGAAATACCTTGTATTTTGCTCTGGGAAGTCGGGGGGGGAGGGTGGGATGAAGGGGGGGAAAGGGTGGGGGGAACATGGGGGGAAGAAAATTTTTGTATTTTTTTGTAAAACTTTTCAATAATAAAAGAAGTAATGGCTGGAAGCTCACCAAGGAGAGAAGCAACCTTGTACTAATAAGGAGAAATGTCTTGACAGTGAGAACAATTAACCAATGGCAGACCGACTTCCCTCCAGAAGTTGTGAGTGCCCCCAGCACTGGAGATTTTGTGACAGAACAACAGGGAGGGACCTTGGAGGTCTTCTAGTCCAACCTCCTGCTCAAGCAAGAGATCCTATACCACTTCAGACCAATCTCTTCTTAAAAACGCATCTACAACTTCTGGAGGGAAGCTCTTCCACTGATTGATTGTTCTCCCTGTCAAGAAATTTCTCCTTAGTTCTAGGTTGCTTGTCTCCTGATTAGGTTCCATCCGTTGCTTCTCCTCCTGCCTCCAGGTGCTTTGCAGAACAGGTTGACCCTTTTCTTGGTGGCAGCCCCTCAAATACTGGAATACTGCTATCATGTCACCCTAGTCCTTCTCTTCATTAAATAAGACATACCTAATTCCAACAACCATTCTTCAAATGTTTGAGCCTCCAGCCCCTTCATCCTCTTGGCTGCTCTTCTCTGCACTCTTTCCAGAATCTCAACATCTTTTTTGCATGGTGATGACCAGAGAGGTCAAGGGCAAGGGTGAAATCCAGCAGGTTCTGACAGGTTCTGAAGAACCGGTAGTGGAAATTTTGGGCAGTTCAGAGAACCGGCAAATCTGGCTGGCCCCAGAGTGGGGTGGAAATGGAGATTTTGCAGTATCCTTCCCCTGCCACGTCCACCATGCCAAAGCCACAGAACTGGTAGTAAAAAAAATTGGATTTCACCACTGGTCAAGGAGGTCCTAAGCGATGGGCAGGGAGGCAAACCTCTTGCTTTCACACCCAGCCCTCTCCCTCAGTCTCCAGCTGCCACACACACCCCAACTCAGTGGTGAAATGCAAATTTTTTGCTACCGGTTCTGTGGGTGTGGCTTGGTGGGGAGGTCATGTGACTGTGTGGGCATGGCTAACTGTTTTTTCTACTTTTTGAAGTATATTTACTACCTATTCGCCCGAACTCTTAGTAAAAAAATGCTTTAAAAAAGTTTTTAAAAGGTTCCAACGATCATGCAGCACAGCTGTGATCATCAGAACCTTTTTTTTTTTAACTTTTTAAAGCATTTTTAAAAACTGGGGGTGCAGAACGGATGGCCCGGCCTTGCCGAGACCCCCAGCGCTCCAGACCAGGTGGGACAGCCCTTTGCGCCTGGGTTCCGCAGGGGTCTCCGTGGCAATGGAGGCAGAGGTCACAGAGGGAGAGAGCCGGACATCGGCCCCCCAGCCCCACAAGCACCATCAGCCATGGCCAAGGGGAGAGAGATGGCGCGGGTCAAACAGGCAGGCCCACAAAAGACCCCAGGTCAGCCCTCGCCAGGGCAGGGGGCACCAGGGCCTCTTGGGGAGGTTGGCACCAGCTTTCCCAGCCGCAGTAGTGGGCAGACCAGCGGCCCAGGACTGGGGGGCCAAAGTCCCAGACAATTGGGGCGGAGGCTGGGACCCTCGGGATCAAGGGCAAGCCAGCTCTTGAGCTTGTCAGCTTCTCCAAAGGGGCGAGAAGGGCTTCTTCCGTTTCTCAGAATGGAAGGGTACTTCTGGGGCCCCCCATTATTTCGAACCATGCCCCTTCCAGACATCTCCCTTTGGGCAGCTAAAGACTCTTGCAGGGAGGCAGGGAGAGGGGATGTGGCGCTTCTTGGCATGAGTTGCCAGCAAGATAGCCATAGCACTTGGACTTATATACCTCTTCGCAGTGCTTTGCAGCCCTATCTAAGTGGTTTTACAGAGTCAGCAGGTTGATAATCTGGGTCCTCTTTTATCAACCTGGGAAGGATAGAAGGCTGAGTCAGCCTTGAGCCAGTCAGGATCGAGTTTCTGGCAGAGTCAGCCTGAAATACTGCATTCTCACCACTGCACCACCACGGTTCAAGATGCCCACTTAGCAGTGGTGAAATCTAAAAATTGTCGCTACCGGTTCTGTGGGCGTGACTTGGTGGGCTTGGTGGGCGTGGCAGGGGAAGGATACTGCAAAATCTCCATTCCCATCCCACTCTGGGGCCAGCCAGAGGTGATATTTGCCAGTTCTCCAAACTACTCAAAATTTCTGCTACCGGTTCTCCAGAACCTGCTGGATTTCACCCCTGCCTCTTAGGGAAGACATCCCTATCCTGCTTCATCCATGCCATATGCCTGGAGATCTGGCACAGAAAGCACCATAAGGAATCCAGGTTCCCATGCTCCCCGGCCAAACAGTAGCCCGGCTAGGCAGAGAGAGCTGAATGGGGCTCTCTGGGCAACATTCAGTGGCATTTATGCCCCCTCTCAACCTTACTTTGGTGTAGGGTCTGCTTGGGTGTGGGGTTGGACTAGATGACCTACAAGGTCCCTTCCAACTCTGTTAATCTGTATCTGTATCTGCTAGCTCTGCCTTGATCCAGAGCAGGGCTCTCCAAACTTGGCAACGTTAAGATATGTGGACTTCAACTCCCAGAATTCCCCAGCCAGCATAGTTGGCCGTATAATTCCCCACTCCAATTTTAGGAGTCGAAATCCACACGTCTTCAAAGTTGCCAAGTTTGGAGAGTCCTGCTTCAGAGCATCACTTGCTGGGCGGGATGGTGCCTAGGAAGGTGGAGGGGTGGGATGGATTACAGTGACGCAGCAATTTCCCAGGAAGAAGGGAGCAGGTGACAAGGAGGAGGGCAAGACGAGAGGCAGCACAGCCCGAAGACGAAGCGGCTTAGGAGAGCCACTCCCTAGAATCTCCCAGAGTAAACTTTAGAGTAAAAGGTCTGTAAAGATTCTCAGTCCTCCAGGTCCTGGTTGTCCCAAAGGTGCTTTTTCAGGGTTTGTTTTTGTTTTTTTTGAAAACTATCAGAGCTGAAGACATTTCTTGGATGAGAAGCAAAATGTCTTCAAAGAAAAAACAGAAAGTCCAGTTGCCTCCTGAAAAAGCACCTTTGGGACAACCAGGACTTGGAGGACCGAGAATCTCTACAGATTTTTAGTTATGCAATATGGGATGGACACTCTTGGAATGGTGTGGGAACAGAAATGGATTTCCAGAGGAAAAAAATTGAAGACTACAGGAACCATTTGCAGCATTCAGGTGACCCTGAGGTCAGAGACAAACCTCCCTCAATGACCATCTAAAAGGATGCAAATGACCAGCTGTCTGCAAGGGCTATAAATCCTTCCCTTCCCCACCATCCTGTTAGAGCTGAAGAAGCTTCTTGGATGAGAAGCGAAACGTCTTCAAAGAAAAAAACAAGAAAGTCCAGTTGCCTCCTGAAAAAGCACCTTTGGGATATCTTAGAGTAGTAAAAGTTTAGTAGCAAAGGAACCCTGGTGGCACAATGGTTAAAGTACTGCATTGCAGACAAACTCTGTCCACAGTCTGGGTGTTTGATCCTGACGGGGTTCAAGCTTGCCTCTGCCTTCCATCCTTCCGAGGTCAGTAAAATGAGGACCCAGATTCTTGGGGGCAAGATGCAAATAAAGCTTTGACATTGTCAAAGCCCAGAGAGTCTCTAAAGCACTATGGGGCAGTATAATCCAAGCCTACAATGCTATTGCTCTTTAGTCCAGCAAGAGTCTGCCAATTGTGCGCAAGGAAATAAAGAACCAGAGCCCGGATGGACTGTCCTCTGTCATTCTTGGGCTGGGCCCGGCTCCTGCCCTCTTCCAATCGCTGCCCCCTCTTCCCAGGCAGGCCTGGAAGGAGCCAAGGTGATGGAAGCACCCAAGGCCCCCAAGAACCCCACCAGCGGCCGAGGCCTCTTCAACACCAACATGGGACCACTGCAGCGCCAGCTGCGCCTGGGCGAGTACAACCTCCTTAAGTGCGCTGCCATGTTTGAAAGCGACTTCGTCCAGGTAAGAGGGCAGGGGGCAGAAGCAGCCGGGGAGGTAGCCGTGGCCTCCCCCAGGAAGCAGCCGTGCTCAGGAATACAGGTAGCCCTGGATTTAGGAGCATTCGTTTAGCAACCTTTCAAAGTTAGGACGGTGCTGAAAAATGTGACCAGTCCTCCCACTTACAACCGTTGCAGTCTTCCAATATCTAAGGGGCTGCCCCAAGGAAGAGAGGGTCACCCTATTCTCCAGAAGGCAAGATGAGAAACAACAGATGGAAACTAATCAACCGGGAATTAAGGAGAAACTTCCTAACAGTGAGGACAATTAACCAGTGGAACAGCTTGCCACCAGAAGTTGTGGGTGCTCCAGCACTGGACGTTTTTAAGAAGAAACTGGACATCCACTTGTCTGAAATGGTATAGGGTCTCCTGCTTGCACAGGGGGTTGGACTAGAAGACCTCCAAAGTCCCTCGCAACTCTGTTATTCTGTTGTGTTCATTGCAGTGTCCCCACACTCACCTGATCACAATTTTTGCACCTGGCCTGTATTGATGGCATCCCAACATCCTGGAATCACATGATTCCCCCAATTACTGGTTTCCAACAAGCAAAGTCAGTGGAAAAAATCAGATTCATTTAATGATGGCATGATTCACTTAACAACATGATAAAAAAAAATTCTAGTGCAGTCACACAATGACTCACTTTAACAATTTCATCGCTCAGTGACGGAGGTTCCCGTTGCGGTCATAAGTCAAGGACTATCTGCAGAGGAAGCCACAGTTCCCCACTTGCCATTGCCAGATCCCGTCCCTTCCTTCCGGCTGCTCTCCCTCCCCCCAGATAGCAGTGATCCTCCATGAGGTCTCTCAGGTGATCTCTTAGCTTCCCCAACCTGCAGGACAGGGATCCCAAAGGAGCAGCTCTCCCAAGGAAAGGACAGCGAGGGGCCAAGGATGCCTCACGGAAAGGGGTCCGAGAGAGGCCGTGTTGTGACCGAGGCCCAAATAGTGATTACCAAACACAATTCAGCCCTCAATAAACTTCTTTTATTAAAACAGCTGAAAATTAATTCATTCTCAGTTTAGTCCAAAACAAAATTCTTAAAAACCAGTCCATCAGCCTTATCACCAACTTTTCATGGCATGCTTTTCTTGGCAAAAACTCCACAAAGTTCAACAGACGCTGACAAGAAGCACTGGAATCAACGTTGCTTTTCTACAAAGAACCCAATGGCTCATTGCTGCTCTTTTAAGCCTTCTGGGAGGGGCCAATCATCTCCTGGCTTTACTCCCAAGTCGTCCTTTTTGCTTTAACTGCTCTTGCCTTCTGGCAGCTCTTCGCATGCGTGCACTAGGAACAGGCTCCTCCTGTTCCTCTGCCTCTCTGCTGTCCGACTCTGGGGGCTCCGGAATCCGTGCATCGCTCCCATCCGATGCCCTGGCTCCATTTCTGCCTCTGATGCAGAGTCCTCATCCGGGCCTTCCTCAGCCTCCAGGACTGGCTCATTGTCCTCCCCAGCCTCCTTACTGTCCGCTGCCAGGTCCGCAGGTTGCTGGTGGATCACTAGAAGCCGATGATACCAGGCATTCTTGACAAACTGCTTGGCAAGTGTGGGCAGAGAGAGAGGTGATTCTTGCCCTGCCAAGGTTGCAACTGGGGTTACCCCTTGAGCCAGAAAGCAGGAAAATTTGGGACTGATCCAGGGAGGTTTTGGGGTTTTTTTTACATTAGAATAAGTTGGGCTGCAGAACAGATTGCCACTGGATATGAGGCTGGCATTCCCTAGGGTGGTTTTGAAGGAGGTTTCCTTGCTTCCAGGATGGGAGATAGTCAGAATGCCATCCGGGGGTGGAGGGGGACCCCGGCTCAGTCATGGCATTTGTGCAATGTGAATTTCAGTTTTAGTTTTAGTTTGACTTTTTTCTTCTTTGGATGGAAAACAGGACAGGTAATGCAATGCTAAGTTGCATTAACGGAGGGATACAAGCAAGATCAAGGGACGTACTAACTCCACTCTATAAAGCCTTTAGTAAGGCCACACCTGGAATCCTGCATCCAGTTTTGGTCACCACACTATAAAAAAACAATCCACCCATGGCACAGAGGCTGCCTTCGGAAGTTGTGGGAGCTTCATCCCTGGAGGCTGGACTAGAGGACCTCCAAGGTCCCTTCCAACTCTGTTATTCTGTTATTATTCTGTTATTCAGAAGTTGTGGGAGCTTCATCCCTGGAGGCTTTCAAGAGGAGACTGGGCTGCCCTCTGTCAGAAATGGTGCAGGGTCTCCTGCTTGGGAGGGGGGGTTGGACTAGATGACCCACAACTCTGTTAATCTGTTAAATCTCTTAAGGTAGTCCTCAACGTATGACCACAAGTTAGTCTGAAATTTTTAGCAGTTGTTAAGTGAGTTTTGCCCCATTTTATGACCTTTTTCACCACCGTTGTTAAGCAAAACTGCAGTCGTTAAGTGAATCTGGCTTCCTCACTGACTTGGCTTGTCGGAAGCCATCTGGGAAGGTTACAAAGGACGATCAGATGACCCCAGGATGCTGCAACCCTCCTAAATCCATGCCAGTGGCCAAGTGCCCTAATTTTGACCGTGTCAGCCATGGGGGATGCTGCAATGGTTGTGTGGAAAACAGGCATAGAGGTCCCTATTTTCAATGCTGTTTTAACTTTGGTCACTAAGCGAATGGTTGTAAGCCGAGGACTACCTGTTCTGTGTTTCTCAACCTTGGCCACATGGGCGGACTTCATCTCCTACTCAGCAAGGCAAGAAAAAAAAGGGGGTGATTCCAACCACGGTTGGCAGGTTACCTGGCCGCCCCCCTCTGTGTCTTTCAGGTCAGCAAGCAAGGTGGCATTCTCGACGTGCACAATCAGGTGCAGCAGGTGCGTGTCGCCATTGCAGCCACCAGCCCGGGCCTCCCGGTGCCCGACATTCTCCTGCTGGCCCGGCCGGTCCTCCTCCCTCAACAGCTGCCACCCAATCTGCAGCACAGGTATCGCCCCCGTGCTCGGAACAGGAAGTTTGAGCTCACCAGGTAAGGCTCTCCGGCCATCTCTCCCCTCCCTTCTTTGGGCTGGGCTACGTTTTCGTGGTCCCTCCCTTGGCCGTGCCTTAGTGGTACTCCGAAGCAATTAGGACTGGCTTTGGGAAGAGATGCTCACCACGCCTGGCAGGAAAACTCTTCGGCCAGCTTTGCCAAAGCTTGGAACTCCTGGCCCTTGTTAAGAGGAACTCAAACGCTAGTGGACTCGCTACTTGTAGGGGCTATAGGACAGCATAATGCTGTGGTCATTTGGAACGGTCACTCACCAAATGGATGCAAGTCGGGGGCTGCCTGTGGGGTCCCTGGGGCTCTCTGAGATTGGTGGTTTTCTTTTGCAGGCGTTTCATTACCAAAGTAGGTAACTTCATCAGTGCAAGAAGGGAGTGGGGTTTGTGGAGAGGAGGAGGAGGAGGAGGAGGAGGAGGAGGAGGAGGAGGAGGACTATGGGATCCTTGTTATTCTTGATTGTTTTCTTGCAGACTGTTTTAGGACCCAACTAGTGAACTACATCAGTGCTAGAAGGTAGAGGGATTTGTTCTCTCTATATATACAGAGGTTTGCCCTGCCAGTGTTGGCAGGAGTGTTACTTTCTTCTTGGTGATTCTTTCGTCTGAGTTGGTAGTTCCTTGATTGGGGTAAAAAAGAGTAAACACCCCTCAATTCCAGTACAGCGGTATACAAATTCAAAATAAAATAAAAATAAAAATAAATACTGATGATGTTATCTTAGGTTAGGTTATGAAACCACTAAGCTCAGAGAGCACCCAGGACCTCACAATTGCTGCCATCCTCCTCCTCCTCCTCTCTGCCAACCCCCCTCCCTTCTAGCACTGATGATGTTCCCTAGTTGGGTCATGAAACGACTGCAGGAAAACAGCCCAGTTCAGAGAGCACCGAGGACCCCAGAGTCCCATCCTGAGCTACAAAGACTGTCTTTACCACAGCATCTAAGCCCCAGCAAATAAATCAATGAGATAAACAGGATGGAGGGAGGTGGCCCAGGGCAAGCCCCCCCCCGTTGCATGAGCCAGTTGCATGCCCCTCCCCACAGTCTTCCCTCCCCCCTTAGGCTCCTTCCGTTGTGCTTCGTCAAGATCACCATCCACGACCAGGAGAAGAAGCAGCTGCGATTCAAGATGGTGACCGGCCGCACCTTCTACCTCCAGCTTTGTCCCCCAGCAGACAACCAGAAGGACAACTTTGACTTGTGGGTCAAGGTGGTCCATCTCCTTCGGCCCCCCTCGGACATTAACCAGGATAAGTGGCGCCAAGACCCATGGAAGTCTGGGGATTTAGCCCCCCAAGCAACCATCGTGAGTTGGCAAGCTGGCTGGGGAGTTTTTGGAGATCTGGAGGGCGCCTGCTTGGAGAAGGCTGCTCTGGACCAGCCCTCTTGGGGGGAGGGTCCTCTCCCCATCACTTGTCTTCTGCCCCGACAGAGTTCTGCCACCCAGGCCTCGGAGGAGAGGGAGATCTCCATCGCAGAAGTGCTGAGCACCCTGCAGGAAGAGATCCTGGACAGCCCCGGCACCACAATGGACTTCCTGGACACTCCCAGCGTCTCCACAAGCCCCACCCCGACCTTGGTGGCCATACAAGAGAGGCTGGAGAGCCCTTTCCCTCTGGAGGCCCACAGCTCCATGGAGGAGCCCTGGAGGGAAAGGGAGAAGAAGAACTCCATGGCGCTGTTACCTATCAGCAGATATGAGACCAAAGATGCTCCGAAGGAGACCCTGGAGGTGGCCCACGGGGCAGGAGCTCAAAGGTACCTCATGGAAACTGCCAGATGAGGGTCAAATGCGGGGGGGGTGGTCCCGCTTGGGGCACTCTGGCTGTTTTCCTGCAGACGTTTCATAACCCAGCTAGGTAACAACATCAGGCCAGAAAACATAACCTTTAATGGGCAAGCAGGGATTAACACCAGACAAACAATCCTATGGAAAACAGTACTCCAATCAAGGAACTCCCAAGGAGAAACAACCCCACCCCAATACTGGCAGGGCAAGGTACTGTCATCTAAACAGCTAAAGAGGCAACAAATCCCACACTTAATAGCACTGATGATGTTACTTAGTTGGGTAATGAAATGTCTGCATGAAAACAACCAAGTTCAGAGAGCATCAAGGACCCCACAGTCCTCCTCCTCCTCTTCCTCCCTTTCTCCTCCTCCTTCACTCCAGACACCCCACTCCCTTCTAGCACTGATGATGTCACTTAGCTGGGGAATTCTGGGAGTTGAAGTCCACATACCTTGCAAAACTGAACCTTTTGCTTCGCATTCTATTTATTCTCTGTGTGCATTTATTTCCATTATTCCTGCTCTTCCCCCCTTCAGCAATCAGCTTTCAACTCAGAATTCAAACCATCAACCTTCCCTGTTTCAGCAAAACCTCCCACCATCCCTTTCCCTGCGTCTGTCCTAACTCCACAAATGAGCAGCAAACCTTTTTTTCCCTCCGTGTGTTTCGGAACGACACGATGAATGGCAAAAAGGGTACCGTCCGCTGCACCTTGGCTGGATGTCCGGCAGCACCAGTGGGCGAATTGGTGGAGTGGGCCAGCATGGGAACGAGACGGGTGGGAGTCCTGATGAAAACTGTTCCTCTTGCAGAAAAAGCAAACCCCGAAGCAAGTCGAGCCGATCTCGCCGAAGCCATTCATCCAAGAGAGGTAAGCAAGGCTGCTGGACTCAGAATCGCAGAATCACAAAGTTGGAAGGGGGCTTGGAGGTCTTCTAGTCCAGCCCTCTTCTCAAACAGGAGACCCTGCATCAGGGATGGTTAACCTTTTTGGCACTGAGTGCCAAAACTGGAGTGTGTGCATGGGCACGTGCCGGACTGCCGGACCCCGGAAGAGAGCAGCTGGCCGGTGCATGATGGAACCCAGAAGAGCACCTGGCGATGGCATGCACACCATAGGTTCACCATCACGGCTCCACCCCAATCATGGAACCACCAAGGAGAAAACCACAGCCCACTAACACTGGCAGGGCAAACGATTGGATATAAACAGGGAGCAAACTCCACTCCTTTCTAACACTGAAGAGGTTACCTAGTGGGGTAATGAAACATCTGCAAGAAAGCCACCAAGTTCAGAGAGCACCAAGGACTCCACAGTCCTCCTTCTCCACCTCCTCTTCCCTCCTTCCCTCCACTCCACTCAGCCCCAAGGATAGCACAGTTGTCCTCTTCCTCTCTTCAAACCCCATTCCTTTCTAGCACTGATGATGTTACCTAGTCAGGTAATGAAAGGTCTGCAAGAAAACCCCCAAGCTCAGGGAACACCAAGAAACCCACAATCTTCCTCCTCCTCCTCTGTCAGAGTTTGTTGCAAATTCAAATCCAGAAGCACACACAGATAAACTGATGCAGCAGGATTCATTAAGTTCTTTATATACACAACAACACATGAAGTAAGTTTACAATGCCAACAGCAGATTCACAGTCTCATTTCAGCTCAGATCTGCAGACAAGTTCACACACACACTGGTTTCAGTTTCTCTTTTCTCTGCACAGACTCAGAAGCTGCAGACTAAGACACGCCCTGGCTGCAGTCTGTCTCAGCTCCCAATTGGCTGATTTAGTTACTATGCCTATTCATTGGCTGACCTTGTTACCATGTCTTCCCAGTCATTAATATTCTGACTTCCTCCTCCTCCCCCTCCCTCTCCTCCTCTCCACATATCACACCCCCTTCTAGCACTGATGATGTTATCTAGTTGGCTCATGAAAGGTCTGCAAGAAAACAGCCAAGCTCAGAGAAGACCAAGAACCCCACAATCTTCCTCCTCCTCCTCCTCCCCCTCCCTCCCCCACAAACCCCCCTCCCTTCTGGCACTGATGGTGTTACCTAGTTGGGTCATGAAAGGCCAAGCCCAGAGAGCACCAAGGATCCCCCAGTTCAACCCTGAGCTACAGATCTTCTCTTCTCTTGTCTCTTCTCTTCCCTTCCTCTCCAGTTGTGAGCCAGGCTTCCAGGAAAATCTCCTCCCTCATGGGCTCCTTCTCTGGGACCAGCCAGAAGGTCCCCAAGAGTTCCCGCAGCAGCCGGAAGCCCTCTACCAGCAAAGAAAGAAAACGCTGAGCAGCCCCCTCCCCACAATCCCCTTGAGAAAAACCAGAGGCCTGAACCAGACAAAAAACCAGGCCTCTTTCCTTTCTTGAATAAAGGAAATCATTAGTAAAGATGATGGCTAGAAACACATTGCGGATACCTTGTCAATGGTCCTGTCTTGTAGAGCAGTGGGAGTTGAGTTCTGGGAGTTGAAGTCCACCTGTTTGAAATTTACCCAATTTGAAGAACACAGACTTTAAAAACAGCCTGATGTCTGATGGGGGAGTCAGGCATCACTTCCTGTCACGGCTTCTTAAGCAAAGGGGGGGGGCTGTGTCCCCCAAACTTTGAGGGTTTTGCTTGCATCCCACCCTCAAGATGAGGAAAATTGAGAATCAGTTCATCCCCAGCAACCTTTTCTCTGTGCTTTGCCCTAGTTAGTAAGGGTCAGGCAACACCTTTGTTATTACAATAGGTCAGCTCAACAGAGCAAGCATCCCACTTGATTTACACTGAGCCCAGAAATCTGGAAATCCAGCATCTGTCCCGGCCAGTTTCCATGTCTTTTGACCTCAACGACTTCTCGCTAGTACCCTGGCACTTCCAGGTGAGGCAGCTGCCCTCTTAGAGGAACGCAAAGTGAACAGACATTTTTGTCCTGGGATTTTCGTTGGCCGAGAGCTGCCGAAAGCAGCTTGCTCTGTCCGTCTGTGAAGGCCACTTAAGCACAAAGGAGCCAGGTTGGATGTGATGGAGGCGCCCAAGCTGTTGCCTCCCAGGAAGTGGGTTGCCACCGGGCAAGATCACAATGCCCTCCATATGTTGCGGGACGATGGACGGGCCCCACCACAATGGGCACCACAGACGGGCTGGGGAAAGCGACAGCATGTTCACACTTTCCCCCCTGATTAATCGGCCTGCTCCCTCTTACAAACACACACAGACGGCCTCAGATCCCCCCCCTCCGGTTGGGAATGGGGAGGGGGAGACAGTGAGGGGTGGCGAGCAGCAGAAGGAGAGGCTGTGGCAGCCTGGAACTGGCCTTCTGGCGGGTCCCCGGAGCCCTTTCCATGGGGGGAGGAGGAGGAGGAGGAGGAATGGGGATCGATTCCCTGCGTCCCCAGGAGGGTGTCCAAATGCAGAGCAACTAAGCGATCCTGGATTTTGCAGCAGCAGCAGGGCATTTGGGGGAGGGGGGGCTGTCTTTCTAGGAAAGGGTGGGGTGCTTTTAAGGGTGCAGATACAGACCATCAGGTTCCCCCCCCCCAACCTTCTTGGAAAAGCTCTTTTGCCCATCAAAGTAGTGGCAGTTTCTCAGGAACAACCAGCCAGCCAGATCGATTGGGCAGCCCAGCTTCACAACATCATCTCTGGCAAAAATCTGAAAATGGACAAACCCCAATTTGGATCCCTGGTGCATTGGATGAATTTGGTGGAGTAATCTCCATCTTCAAGGTTTTTAAATCCTGCCAATCTGGAGAATGGCAGGTTTACATCTTTGGTTACTCGGCCCACTGACACCACCGGATGGTTTTCTGTAAAATGTCACATTATCCTAGCCTATGAATCATAAATACAAAGACCTCGAAACAGAAATAGAATGGCTGTGGCAAAGGAAAGCAAAGGTAATCCTGATAATACGTCATCATAGGTGCCTTGAGGGCAATCGCAGCACATCTGGAGCACCACTTGAACATTTTCGGCATTGACAAATTCACTTATTAGTCAATTGCAAAAGGCAGCTTTATTAGAACATACCTGTAATACTGTCAAAGATCCCCATCTGCCTATCCCAGCTCCTTGGGAAGGACTCAATGGGTGGACAAAAATACCAAATCCAGCCTGAACATCTGGGTGATTGACAGACAATAAATAATAATAATAATAATCCAAAGTGTACAATTTATTGATATCGCTGTACCAGTAGACGCCAGAAAGGAAAAGAATTGGAAAAAAATCACGAAATATGACATTATTATGGATGAAACATGTGACAGTGATACCCATTGTCATCGGGGCACTTGGTACCATGTCCAAGAATTTTACAAAACACATCAAGAAATTGCAGCTTCCTGCAATAAAACCATCAGAACTGCAAAAAAGTGCACTACTCAGCACATCATATATTTTAAGAAGGTACTTGGTTGATACCTGGGACACCGGCAGCAACCCATATCAATCATTAGCACCAGTCAATGGTATTTGTGACCCATTTTTAAATGTTCATTTGACTGAGTTTCATGTTTAATGAATAAAAGAGATAATAATAATAATAATAATAATAATAATAATAATAATAATAATAATAATAATAATAATAAAATAATAACAACCTTACATCCTTCAATGATGCCTTTAATACCCTTGTACACCAACATCCATCTGTTTGAGATCCTTGAGAAGGACATGATAAATGAACAAAAGTGCAAAACCCAGTCTAAACATCTGGCTGACTGTGCAACAAACCATAATAATACTGATGATTTAAATGAGATGTTATTGGCAAAAATGGAAGAAAAAGACTTAACTTCATGACATTTCTTCACCTCTTTTAAAATCTGCATCAGAGGATTCCAGTGGAATCCTTTCCTGCTTGCTGACTCACAAATAATAGCGATAGCAGTTAGACTTATCTACCACTTCACCGTGCTTCACAGCCCTCTCTAAGCGATTTACAGAGTCAGCCTCTTGCTCCCAACAATCTGGCTCCTCATTTTACCCACCTCGGAAGGATAGAAGGCTGAGTCAACCTTGAGTGGGTCAGGATCGAACTGCTGGCAGTCAGCAGATTTAACCTGCAATGCTGCATTCTAATAGGAAGGAAGGAAGGAAGGAAGGAAAATAGCAGTAGCTTTCCAGCCCTCTCTAAGCGGTTTACAGAGTCAGCATATTTACCCCCAACAATCTGGGTCCTCAGAAGGATGGAAGGCAGAGTCAACTTTGAGCCTGGTGAGATTCAAAACTCCTGAACTGCTGGCAATCAGCAGTCAACAGAAGTAGCCTGCAGTACTGCACTCTAACCACTGCGCCACCACGGCTCAAATAATGCTCAACGTTTTAAAATATTTATATTTATAACTTTCTATTTCTACCGATAACTTTCTATGGCACTTTAGATGTTCTGCGTGCCTTTGCTTGTCATGTTTTGGCCTGACCTGAACTTCTCCTCTTTTAAATGGAAATTTTAAAATTTTAAATTTGGTTTTAAATTATTGGGGTTTTAAAATGGTCAGCCAAATTTATTTAATTTGTTTTATTTCTATTTTAAATTTTGTATTTATATGTTTTATTATGGCTGTTCACCACCCTGAGTCCTTCAGGAGTAGGGCGGTATACAAATTTAATAAAATGAAATGAAATGAAATGTTTTCAAAGGATTTCACAAAGTGCCAAAATTCATTATCTCCATCTTGTCGTTAAAATATTTCCACATTCGCCAACGCAGTTCACCAGGTCAGTGCAAGACCCCACTGTGTCATTCACACAACCTGATGAAAGTGTGAGCTGCCTATCCTGTTGGCCTCTGAAAGATACCGGGGCATTTAGAGGCACTGCGCATAAAAGGGAATCTGGCCACATGCTGATAGCTGGAGATGCTTTGTGTTATGTCCTTATAAGGACACCCGCCCGGATTGGCTGCCAGCCTCGGGCGGGAAGTTTGAATAGCCGTCTAGGGGCGGTGCGTCTGCTGGAGAGAATATAAGGAGAGCTCCGGCAGCGCACAGCCAGTCTTGTTACTGTTTCAATAAAGTTACCAAATGTATCGAGCTGGTCACGTCTTCATTTCCTGCGCCTGATCTAACACTGGTGACGAAGGACTAGAGAAGAGAACCTGAGCAAGACTTGTGGCACGATCGCCTAACCGAACTGAAGTCACTCAACCGTGGCATCTCACAGAATGGCAACCCCGCAAGCACCGATCGCTTCACTGAATCCATTCGACCCGGCAAGAGAGAAATGGAGATCGTACATGGTCAGGTTCCGGCAACTCCTCTGAGGGAACGGCTACCAGAACCTCAACGATGAATGCAAGAGAGCCCTGTTCCTGGCCCACTGCGGCTCTGACATCCTGGAGATGGCCATCGACCTCGTGGCGCCCAGAGATATTGAGAAGATGTCCTGGAGTGACCTGCAGGAAGTCCTACAGGAACAGTACACACCCACAGGCACCCCAATCGCAAACAGATTCACCTTCCAGCAGAGGAATCAACGGGAAAGTGAATCCATCAAACAGTTCGTGGCAGCACTTCGTCAAATCGCTGCCAATTGCGAATTTGATAACGTGGATAATGCCATCCGGGACCGCATTGTCTTCGGGATGTAAGATGTGGGTCTCCAGAAGAAGTTCCTGAGCCACAAGAGAATTCCGCTCAAGGAAGTCCTCGAAGAAGCCACAGCCGCTGAGACTTCCGAGAAAGCAGCCGCCGCGATGGTGAAGGCCAGAGGGATCCACAAGATCCACAAGTCGGGCCCAAACTCCTCAGATGACTCCACCACGCCATTGGAATCCGATGAGGAAATGGCCATTCACAAGGTTTCCCGCCCCCCCCAGGCGGGAAAACCCCCAACATGGCGACCGGGGGGAATGGTGCGGCAGTTGCAAAGGCGACCACCCAGGAGCAAACTGCAGATGGAGGGACACGACCTGCTGCCGCTGCCTGAAGAGGGGACACATAGCTGAAGCATGCAGAGCAGCAGATCCAGCCCCGGAACCACCCAGGCCAAGATTCCACGAAAACCGCAGAGAAACCCAGAGGACATCCAAACAGTCCTCGAACCAGTCCAGGCGCAGGGACGACGAATATCCCCACAACAGAGCAGTGCACCAGACCACAATCGCCCACACAAGCGACGATGGTGCCACCAAATTCAACGTGACACTGCTGGCAGAGGGGTCACTATGCACAATGGAAGTAGATTCAGGCTCCATCTACTCCATCATGGACTGGCAACATCTGAAGCGCCTGAAGCCAACCTGTGAAAAGAACCAACTAAAACCCCTGAGGTCGAGGCTCGTGGGTTTCAGCGGAAACCCCATCGGTGTCTTGGGCAGAACCACTCTCCACATCACCTTCAAGGACTTCCAAGGCAAACTTCCCATCACAGTCGTGGAACACAGCCGACCGAACCTGCTAGGAGTGGAATGGTTTAAGCCGCTAGGGTTATCAATCGGAGGCATCCATCAAATTCAGAGGGACGAACTCGACAACCTCATCGAAGAGTTCAAGGAAGTCTTCGATGGTAAACTGGGGAAATTTGTGGGGAAGCCAATCTCTTTTAATCTGGACAAGGGAGTCACCCCAATCAGGCTGAAGCCCCGCTGAGTTCCGTTTGCCTTGCGGCCAAAAGTAGACGCTCAGCTAGATAAGCTGACCGCCCAGGGCGTTCTGGAACCAATCGATCATGCTTCATGGGAAACCCCCATTGTGACCCCAATGAAGCATGATGGGTCTGTGCGCATCTGCGCCGACTATAAGTGTGCAATCAATAAGGCGTTGCCGCAGAGCGCATACTCAGTCCCAGTGGTGCAACATCTGCTGCATTCTCTGGGGCCTGGCTCAATTTTTGCCAAACTGGACCTGGTCCAGGCTTACCAGCAGCTGCCAGTGGATGAAAAGACGGCGGAAGCCCAAACGATAGTCACCCACAGGGGGGCATTCAAATGCAACCGTCTCCAATTTGGAGTCAGCACTGCCCCCGGAATCTTCCAATCAATGATGGAACGCCTTCTCCAAGGCGTTCCAGGGGTGGTGCCTTACTTTGACGATGTATTAATCTCTGGAGATTCCAAAGCACAACTCCTTGAAAGACTCAGGCTTGTCCTGCAGCGATTCAAGGTCAAGGGCTTGAGAGTCAGGAGAGATAAATGCATCTTAGGAGTCCAGGAGGTCGAGTTCCTGGACTATCTCATAGATGGCACGGGCATCCACCCCACCAAATCAAAAGTTAAAGCCATCCATGAAGCTCCCAGCCCAAAAAACAAAACGGAGCTTCAGGCATTCCTTGGATTGCTTAACTTCTATGCCATGTTCTTCAAACAGAAAGCCACGATTGCTGAGCCACTCCACCGCCTGCTGGAGAAAGCGGCTTCCTGGAAGTGGGACCAAGAGGAAGAAGCAGCATTCCGGGCCGTCAAAGGACTTTTAACATCCAAAAGCGTCCTCATACAATACAACGAGACACTCCCAATCAAGCTCACCTGCGACGCATCACCATACGGGGTGGGGGCAGTCCTCTGCCATGAACTTCCGAATGGCTCAGAAGCCCCAATAGCATACTTTTCCAAGATGATGTCCAGCACGGAACGCAATTACAGCCAGCTGGACAAAGAGGCTCTGGCTATCGTCGCAGGAGTAAGACGATTCCATGAGTACGTCTACGGGAGGAGCTTCACCATAGTGACTGACCACAAGCCGCTTCTGGGGCTCCTCGCAGGCGACCAACCAACCCCAACCTTCATGTCCCCGCGGATGACTAGATGGGCCATTTTCCTAGCCGGCTATTCCTACAGGCTCGTGCACCAGCCAGGCACGTCCATTGGGAACGCCGATGCGCTGAGCAGATGCCCATCAAAGGATCCAGTGGAAGACCCAGCTCCCATGCTTGACCTCTTCCACATCGACAACGATGACAGCTGTCCAGTCTCATCTGCAGATGTGGCTGCCCACACTCAAAAGGACCCCACACTCCGCCAAGTGAGATCCTGGATCCTCAGAGGGTGGCCGACGGAGAAGGCAGAGGAGAAATTCAGCCCCTTCGTCAGAAAGCAAAAGGAGCTGTCCACCATGAGAGGCTGTTTGCTATGGGGAGACAGAGTGCTGATTCCCAGCACTCTGCAAAGAAGAACGCTAGAGACCTTGCATAATGGGTACCCCGGCATCGTCCGCATGAAAGCCCTGGCACGGAGTTACGTCTGGTGGCCATCACTGGACAGAGACATCGAAGAATGGGTCTCCAGATGTGACCCGTGCCAAGAAGTATGCCCAGCGTCACCCCAGCCGAACCAACGATGTCCCAGTGCCTGGAGGCTGTGCGGATCTGGATGGGGAAGAACAAGCTCAGGCTCAACCCTTCCAAGACTGAGTGGCTGTGGCTCCCGGCATCCCGATATAGTCAGTTGACTCCATCACTGACTATTGGGGGCGAGTCGTTGCCCCCCACTGAGAGGGCTCACAATCTGGGAGTCCTCCTGGATACGCAGCTGTCCTTGGAGGAACATCTGATGGCTGTAACCAGGGGGACCTTTTGTCAGATTCACCTGATTCGCCAGTTGCGGCCCTTTCTTGATCGGGATTCCCTGTGCACAGTCACTCATGCCCTCGTCACCTCTCGCCTTGACTACTGCAATGCTCTCTACATGGGGCTCCCCTTGAAGAGCACCCGGAGGCTCCAACTGGTCCAGAATGCAGCAGCGCGAGTAGTGATGGGAGCAGCTTGGCGCTCCCAGGTAACACCGCTCCTGCACGAGCTGCACTGGCTCCCAGTGGTCTTCCGGGTGCGCTTCAAGGTGTTGGTTATTACCTTTAAAGCACTCCATGGCATAGGGCCTAGCTATCTTCGAGACCGCCTGCTGCCACCGATGACCTCCCATCGACCCGTGCGCTCCCACAGAGAGGGCCTCCTCGGGGTGCCATTAGCCAAACAGTGTAGGCTGGTGACCCCCAGGGGGAGGGCCTTCTCTGTGGGGGCACCTACCCTCTGGAATCAGCTACCCCTAGAGATAAGGAGAATCCAGGACCTCAGTGCCTTCCGCCGTGCCCTTAAAACCTTCCTTTTCCAGCAAGCCGGGCTGGCCTAATTTTTTTTAAAGTGTTTTTAAGTGTTTTGTTTATTGTTTTTAATTAACGGGGCTAAATTTATATATGTATATTTTTAACTGTATTTTAATATTTGTACTTGATATTTTTACTTGGCGGTTCACCGCCCTGAGTCCTCAGGGAGAAGGGCAGTATACAAATTCAAAATAAAATAAAATAAATAAAATAAAATAAAACGAAGTGGGAGACCCTCAGCAGCCCCAGTCTAGGATCCACATCGACTTTGCGGGTCCTATGCAGGGGCGCCACCTACTCATCGTCGTCAACGCTTTCTCCAAGTGGCTCGAGGTGGTACCCATGGCATCTACCACAACGGAAGCGACGATCCGGGCTCTACACCGTCTCTTCGCCACCCATGGACTGCTGGATGTGCTGGTTTCCGACAACGGGCCCCAACTCACGTCCTTGGCCATGGAGGCATTCCTGGCCGGACTGGGCATTCGCCATGCCCTGTCAGTCCCCTACAGGCCAGCTGGGAACGGACAGACTGAACGGATGGTGAGACTCACCAAGGAGGCACTCACCAAAATGGGCACGGGCGACTGGCAGGAAAGAATTGACACCTTCCTCCTCACCCAACACATCACGCCGCATGCCACCACCCACAAGAGCCCAGCTGAGATGTTGATGGGCAGAAGGCTGAGGTCACCATTGGACCGGCTGCACCCACAATACAGCCCAGAAGTGACCACAACGGCCAGCCGCCCGCTTCGCGCCTTCAGCATAGGAGATCCGGTTTTCGCATTGAATTTCCACAGCTCTCCGAAATGGCTGAAGGGGAAGATAGAAAGCTCAACTGGCCCGAAGTCCTACAGAGTGGAGCTGGAAGATGGACAGGTCTGTAGACGTCACATCGACCAGCTCCGGAAAAGGTGGAGGGAAGTAGGACAAAACCAGCCCGACGAGGTAGCCTTGCAACACCCCGACGAGGTAGGCCTACAACACCCCGACGAGGCAGGTCTACAACACCCCGATGAGGTTGACCAACAACACCCCGGTGAGGTCGGCCTACCAGACCCCAGCAAGGCAGGCCAACAACACCCCGACGAGGTGGGGAGGCAACGACCCGACCAACCAGGGCAGCAGGATGCCAGGGAAGTAAATCGGGGACTTCTCACCCAGGGCGAACCCTGGCCACCCGGCTGGAGCAGCAGATGGGCCCAGAATACGGAGGACTGCCAACCAGGGACAACAGTAGACCGGGGACCGCCCGAGGTGGGCACACCACAGCCCGCAGGTGAAGATGGCACACAACACCCCGGCGAGGGGGACCTCCACCCAGCACAGAGGGCAGCCCAGCAACAACACCCCAGCACAAAAGACCCCAGCCACCGATCTGCGGTAGACTGGGGACTAGTGCGAAAGGAAGGCCTACAACAACCCGGCCAGGGAGGCCAGCACCACCCCGGCAGGGGAGACCTCCACCGCCCCATGGAGGTAGCCCCACAACAACAACCCAACCAGGATGACCACTGCCGACCCGACAGGGTAGGCCAACGCCAGCCCGGCAAGGAAGGCCTCCGCCATCCCGACCAAGGAGGCCTGCACCAACCCGGCGAGGTCGGACCACATGACCAAGGTCAACACCGCCCACTGCCGGGAGACCGGACCCGAGGGCACCGATCCGAGACATCTCCCCGACAACGGGAAACCGAACCGCAGCCGAACCACAGAGCCCGGGAGACTGGGGAGGAGCAAGTGACAACCAGAGACTTACTGAGACTCAGACGCTCTTCCTGGGTCGGCACCGAGCGGCCACAGTGAGATGACCGATGCACAGGCCAGGAGGAAGATCATCAGAACCAGCAGTCTGAGGTCCAAGGTTCGGCCGGAGGCGCTGGGAGTGACCCCGCACACTCGCCAGCCGAACCAAGTCCGGTTCCGGGGAGGGAACCAGGAGACACAGGAGCCCCGTCCGTCCAGGTCGGCGTTGACAAAGAAGTGAGACTGCGCAGGTCAACTAGGGCACCGAGGCGTCCCACGTACCTGCACGATTACGTGACGTTCATTGACTTTGAGTGACTGTTTTCTAACTAGGAGGGGAAGAGTGTTATGTCCTTATAAGGACACCCGCCCGGATTGGCTGTCTAGGGGCGGTGCGTCTGCCGGAAAGAATATAAGGAGAGCTCCGGCAGCGCATAGCCAGTCTTGTTACTGTTTCAATAAAGATTCGAACTTACTTTAATTGCAGACAGCTGGTGTTAAATTACAGTGCTTAGTTTGCAGAGCTATCCAGGCTATTTTTAACTAATATCTTAGTTTTGTCTTTATTTATTTTCATCCCTACCACTTCTCCATATTCCTCAATTTTCCTTATCAATTTAGAACCAGTTTCTAAGGGTTCTTCTAATATAAATACTAGGTTGTCAGCAAATGCTTGGAATTTATACATTTCGTTTTTAATTTCCAGCCCCTTTATCTCTATGTCAAGTCCAATATTCCTGGCTAGAACTTCTAATGTTAAGATAAATAGTAATGGGGAGAATGGACAGCCTTGTTTATATGCCGCCCTGAGTCTTCGGAGAGGGGCGGCATATAAATTGAATTAATTAAATTAAATTAAATTAAATTAAATTGTTTTGTTCCTTTTTGTATAGTAAAGCTTTCTGTCACTTCTCCATTTTCCATCACTTTAGCTTTCTGTTGAGAGTAAATTGCCTTTACTGTGTTTATAAATTTCCCACCAAATTCCATAAAGTTTATTTATTGCAGCATAAATTGCC
This sequence comes from Arizona elegans, assembly GCA_022577455.1. Taxonomy (NCBI): domain Eukaryota; kingdom Metazoa; phylum Chordata; class Lepidosauria; order Squamata; family Colubridae; genus Arizona; species Arizona elegans. The sequence continues at coordinate 6,284,320 of JAKOOJ010000027.1, forward strand.
ATTTTATATTGTCAAATGCCATAGAAAGTTATCAATATAAATATTTTAAAACATTGAGCATTATTTGAGCTGCAGTGGTGAGAGTGCTGTACTGCAGGCTACTTCTATTGACTGCTGATTGCCAGCAGTTTAGCAGTTTGAATCTCATCAGGCTCAAAATTGACTCATCCTTCTGAGGTGGGTAAAATGAGTGTTATGTATGTATCTATTTTGTGCGGGAAATTCAAATGTGCAGTGAATTCTGATTGGTTAACGGTTGCCCCTGAAAAGTATATAAAGAGGGCTGTTGCCTGTGTTCTTTGCTGAAGTCTCACCTTGAATTAAAGAGCTGTTGTCACTAGCTTGCTTGTGCCTCTCGTTATTCCCACGCTACAACATTGGCGACGAGGATGGGATTGAGACCACAAGAGGCGAATCAAAAAGAGCTCTGAGTTTCAGCCAGGGTGACGAGCGAACACGGAGGCACGGCAATATCTGCCTACGTTCTGCCAAAACCCTTCGATCCGACCCGAGAGAAGTGGGGATCGTATCTAACCAGGTTCGAGTGTTCCCTGGAAGCAAGTGAGATGCAAGGGCTCTCTGCGAACTGGAAAAGAACCCTGTTCTTAAGCCACTGCGGGCCAGACGTATTCGAGATGGCCGAGTCCCTCTGCGAGCCAACCCCAGTCCAGACGGTCCCCTGGGATGTCCTTCAAGCAAACCTGAGAGCCCACTACGCTCCAGTTCCTTTGAAATTTGTACAGCGCTACGAGCTCCAGCAACGTGTACAAAGAGAAGGAGAACCGGTCAGCGCATATGTGGCCGCCCTTCGAAAAGCCGCAATGCATTGCGACTACCGAGATATAGATGATGCGCTACTCGAGCAATTGATTTGTGGCGTGAGAGACACTCGTTTACAGAGGCGCCTTCTGGCAAAGCCAGATTTAACGTTAGTCGGCGTGCTCGATGAAGCCAGAGCACACGAAGTGTCCACGAAGGCTTCTGAAGCGCTACAACAGCCACTACCAAGCAAAGACGGCCCAAAAACAGCCCCCGTTCACAGAGAGGAGGTGCGAACCAGCACGGAGGAAGAGTCAGATGAGGACGTCTTCCACACGGAAAAGAAAAAAAGCGAGCAAAGCTGCCGCCACGAGAACTGTCCTAGCTGTGGTGGGGATCATGAGAGACAATTCTGCAAATACAGAGACGCCATTTGCAGGCGTTGTGAGAAGAAAGGCCACCTAGCACGAGTCTGTAGAGCTCAATTTCCGCATAGTCACAAGCCACGTGACTACTGCGACCAACCAGAACCGGCACGTTCAAAACAGCCTACCAGAGATGATGGCGCGAGAAAACGGCGCGAGACTCAAAAGCGAGAGACCTACAGCACGAGAATCGGCCAAGCCAGCACCACCGACGATGAGAAAGTCTACACAAAAGTAGAAATCAAAGGGAGACCATGCGAAACGGAAATCGACACCGGGTCTACCCTGTCCATCATGTCCTGGACTACACTCAAAGCGCTCCAGCCAAAGATCCAGAAAACCCAGCTGTCACGACAAAGAGTTCGCCTCCTCAACTACCAAGGAAACCGAGTTCCTGTGGAAGGCGTGGGCACGTTCCGGGTCACCTACGGCGAGTTCCAGAAAGAGCTTCCCCTGATCATCGTCAGCAAGCCGCTACCAAGTCTCCTGGGCATGGCGTGGTTCCGAGCCCTCGGCATGGGCTTCACGGGCGTCCACAGCATCGGCGGGCCATCACTCAAAGAAAACCTCCTTCACGAATTTCGGGACGTTTTTGAGGAGACACTAGGCAAGTATGTGGGGACCCCTATCTCTTTTAATTTAGACCCCAATGTAGCCCAAATCAGACTAAAAGCAAGACGGGTTCCTTTTGTTTTAAAGCCCAAAATTGACGCTGAGCTCGACAAGCTAATCAGACAAGGGGTGTTAGTTCCCGTAGATCACGCTAAGTGGGAAACCCCAATAGTCACGCCAGTAAAATCAGACGGATGAATTAGAATTTGCGCTGACTATAAAGGCGTTGCAATAGAGCGTCTATCCTGTTCCGATTGTCCACCATCTACTACACTCCCTGGGGCCTGGCAAGCTATTCACCAAATTAGACCTTGCGCAGACGTACCAGCATCTGCCAGTAGATGATGCTATGGCAGAATCACAGACCATAGTAACTCACAGAGGTGCGTTTAAATGCACTAGACTACATTTGGGGTTAGCATCGCCCCAGGGCTCTTCCAGAGTACCATGGAGCGCCTTCTACAAGGCCTCCCAGGAGTCGTCCCCTATTTCGACAACGTCCTCATTAGTGGCCAGGACGAAGCACAGCTTGGGGATAGGGTTAGACAAGTCCTAACCAGGTTCAGAGAAGCGGGACTTAAACTTAAAAAGTCCAAATGCAAGATAGCGGTACCCTCAGTAGAATTTTTGGGCTACCAGATTGACGGAACGGGTATTCACCCCACGGAAAGCAAAGTCAGGGCCATTCAGAATGCGCCCGCTCCCAAATCGAAGCCTGAACTGCAGGCATTCTTGGGACTCCTCAATTTTTACACAATGTTTTTAAAGGACAAAGCCACCATTGCAGAGCCTCTGCATAGACTCTTAGGAAAAAACGTTCCCTGGATGTGGGGCAAACCAGAAGCAGTTGCATTTAAGGCAGTTAAAAAACTTTTGTCTGAGGACAGTTTCTTAATTCAGTACAACTCTGAACTGCCGCTCGTACTCGTGTGCGATGCGTCCCCTTTTTGGTGTCGGCGCTGTGTTGAGCCATAGACTACCGAATGGGTTAGAGGCGCCCATTGCATATTACTCTCGCACTTTATCTGGTGCAGAAAGAAATTACAGCCAGCTGGACAGGGAGGCATTAGCGGCTGTAGCTGGGGTCAAAAAATTTCACAAATACTTGTTTGGCCAGACTTTTGAACTTATTACAGACCACCAGCCTCTTTTGGGACTTTTGGCTGGTGACAAACCGACCCCGGCTGCACTCTCCCCCCGGATGACTAGATGGTCCATTTTCCTGGCTGCCTATTCATACAAACTGCTCCACCAACCGGGCCGAACCCTGGGCCATGCTGATGCCCTCAGCCAATGCCTGTTGCCCGAAATATTAGAAAACCCAACTCCGGAAGCCCCGGTGCTACTGATCGATGTTGTGTCCCCGGGCCCCATTTCTTCTGGCAAAGTGGCAAAGGCTTCTGCCAAAGACTCTGTATTGTGCACTGTAATGGGTTGGGTTATGCGGGGTTGGCCTACCAAGGTGGACAGTGGGGATTTTCAATTGTATTTTAACAAGAAAAATGAACTGTCAATGTTGGGAGGTTGCTTACTGTGGGGAGACAGGGTGGTCATTCCTTCTTGGTTTAGGCATAGAGTTTTGGAAATGCTGCACGAAGGCCACCCTGGTATTGTTCGAATGAAAGGCCTAGCTCAAAGCTATGTGTGGTGGCCACATCTCGACCAAGACATCACTAAGTGGCTGGGGAAGTGCAGGCCCTGCCAGGAGTCCCACCCGGATCCCCCTATAGCTCCAGTTAGGGAATGGGAAAAACCAAAGGGGCCATGGGGGAGGATCCATATTGATTTTGCAGGCCCGTTTCATGGTCAGAATTTTCTCATAATAGTAGATGCCTTTTCTAAGTGGCTAGAGATCATTTTATTTATTTATTATTTATTTATTTTTCATATTTGTATACCGCCCTATTCCCGAAGGACTCAGGGCGGTGAACAGCCATAAATAAAATACAAAGACATACAAAAGTTAAAATTTAAAAGCCAATTTAAAAGGGAGAGTTAGGCCAGACCAGCCTGTTGGAATAAAAACGTTTTTAGGGCATGGCGGAAGATGCGTAAGTCTTGATCCTCCGTATCTCTGGGGGGAGCTCGTTCCAGATGGCAGGTGCCCCCACAGAGAAGGCTCTCCCCCTGGGGGCCGCCAGTCGACATTGTTTAGCCGACGGCACCCTGAGGAGCCCCTCTCTATGGGAGCGAACTGGTCGGTGAGAGGCTACTGGTGGCAGGAGGCGGTCTCGTAAGTACCCTGGTCCTGAGCCATGGAGTGCTCTAAAGGTAGTAACCAAAACCTTGAAGCGCACCCGGAAGACCACCGGGAGCCAGTGTAGCTCGCGCAGGAGAGAGTCACATGAGAGCGCCACATCACTTCCGTCACCACCTGCACGGCCGCATTCTGGACCAGTTGGAGCCTCCGAGTGCTCTTCAAGGGGAGCCCCATGTAGAGAGCATTACAATAATCCAGGCGTGAGGTGACAAGGGCGTGAGTGACCGTGCGTAACAAGTCCCGATCCAGAAAGGGACGCAACTGGCGAATCAGGCGAACCTGATAAAAAGTCCTCCTGGCCACGGCCGTCATATGCTCTTCTAAAGACAGCCACGAGTCCAGAAGGACGCCCAAGTTGCGAACCCCATCTGTGGGGGCCAACGACTCGCCCCCAATAGTCAGAGATGGCGCCAACTGACTATATCGGGACGACGGAAACCACAGCCACTCGGTCTTGGATGGGTTGAGTCTGAGTCTGTTCCTCCCCATCCATATCCGTACAGCCACCAGGTACCGGGACATCACCTCAAGGGCATCATTGGGGTAGTCTGGGGTGGAGATGTACAGCTGGGTGTCATCAGCGTACTGATGGTACTTCACCCCAAAACCATGGATGATCTCACCCAGCGGCTTCACATAAATGTTGAACAGAAGGGGCGAGAGGACCGATCCTTGCGGCACCCCACATACAAGGGACCTCGGGGTCGACCTCTGCCCCCCTGTCAACACAGACTGTGACCGGTCAGAGAGAAAGGAGGAGAACCACTGTAAAACAGTGCCCCCCCCACCCCCAACCCTTCCAACCGGTGCAGCATGATATCATGGTCGATGGTATCAAAAGCCACTGAGAGATCTAATAGGACCAGGATAGAGGAGCAACCCCTGTCCCCAGCCCTCCAGAGATCATCAACCAATGCGACCAATGCCATCTCTGTGCTGTACCCGGGCCTGAAGCCCGACTGGAACAGATCTAGATAATTTGATTCATCCAGGTACTGAGGCAGTTGTCGTGCAACCACACTCTCAACAACCTTCGCAACAAAGGGAAGGTTGGAGACAGGACGATAATTTGCTAACACAGCTGGGTCCAGGGAGGGCTTCTTGAGGAGGGGCCTCACCACCGCCTCTTTCAAGGTGGCGGGAAAGACACCCTCACTCAAAGAAGCATTTATAATCTCCTGGAGCCAGCCTCGCGTCACCTCCCGGGAGGCCAGTACCAACCAGGAGGGACACGGGTCCAATAAACATGTGGCATCATGTTTTGATGCCCTCGACAACTTCTGAGGCTGTAATCAAAGTCCTCAGGAAACTTTTTGCAACTCATGGATTGCCAGACACCCTGGTTTCGGATAATGGGCCCCTATTCACAGCAACCCAATTCGAGGGATATCTGGTTGAGTTAGGCATACGACACGCATTATCTGCTCCTTTTCATCCGGCTTCGAATGGCCTTGTAGAGAGATTTGTACGAACGGCCAAGGAAGCTCTGTCCCGGCTCGATGCAGGAGATTGGCAAGCTAGGATAGATCAATTCTTAGCAATACAACATGCAACCCTGTGCCCTACCACGGGGCGCAGCCCAGCTGAGCTATTAATGGGTCGAAAGCTCAGGTGCATTCTCGATCGTTTACATCCCAATTACTCCTCTGATAATTACAAGGGGGAAGGGGGAGGATTAAGACAATTCCAAATCGGAACCCCGGTATTTGCCAGAAACTATGCCAACGGCCCACTGTGGATTGAGGGAACTATCGTAGGGATCACCGGTCCAAAATCATACATGGTAGATGTAGGGCATGGTAAAATTTGGAGAAGACACATAGACCAATTGCGTAAACGTTTGCATTACGAAAACCCCAACACGGTAAATCCTAACTTCCAAAGTTTCCCTGAAACAGCTATCTCAAGCCCGAGTAAGCCGGAATACTTATCAGGCAAGCCAGAGTTCCAGCGCCGCCCCAGCGAGTCAACATTCCCAGCTGGGGATAATCACGCCTCTGGAGAAATCCAGGAGGTTCCATTGGTGGAGCCAGGAGAGACGGGAGGTTCCTCTGACCGGCTCGACACCTCTCCAGCAACTGAACTGCGCAGGTCAACCAGAGTAAAGACACGCCCAGGTCACCTGCGTGATTTTGTATGTAAATATGTAAATAGATAGGATAAGTGCCTTCTGGGAGTGGAGGAGTGTTATGTATTTATCTATTTTGTGCGGGAAATTCAAATGTTCTGTGAATTGTGATTGGTTAACGGTTGCCCCTGAAAAGTATATAAAGAGGGCTGTTGTCTGTGTTTCTTAGCTGAAGTCTCACCCTGAATTAAAGAGCTGTTGTCACTAGCCTGCTTGTGCCTCTCGTTATTCCTGCACTACAACAATGAGGACCCAGATTGTTGGAGGCAAGTGGCTCTGTAAACCGCTTAGAGAGGGCTGGAAAGCACTTATATAAGTCTAAATGCTATTGCTATTTTTCCTTCCTTCCTTCCTTCCTTCCTTCCTTCCTTCCTTCCTTCCTTCCTTTCTTTAAAATGCAGCATTACATACTAACTCTGCCCACAATCAGGAGTTCAATCCTGACCAGCTCAAGGTTGACTCAGCTTCCTTCCTTCCTTCCAAGGTCAGTAAAATGAGGACCCAGATTATTGGGGACAACAGGCTGACTCTGTAAACTGTTTAGAGAGGGCTGTGAAGCACCGTGAAGTGGGATATCAGTCTAAGGGCTGTTGCTATAAACTTCCCCAGCCATGCTGCAACCACTGTTTTGGCAGGATCCGTCAGCAGGTTGGACAGGCAGTCTCAGTCTGACTCGTGCGCCTTCAGCTCAGAAGGAGCCAGGAGGGAGGATGGCTCGGCCTCCTCCCTTTCTTTAAAGCATGTCCAGCCATGTCCCCGTGGGCCCCCCTCCACCTCCCCTCAGAACTACCATTCCCATCCGTCATAAACAAGGGCGCAGCTGTTGCCATGGCTGAGAATCAAAAGCATTGCAGCCTTTGGCCCTTTGAGATGGTCGGGGCTGCCAGGAGGGGGCGGTGGAAGAGGCTGGGGCTCCTGGGAGCAGAGGAATGGTGGTGGGAGTGGGGGGGACGACAAAACACATGCAAAATGCACAGCCTTGCAGAGGCTCTTTTCATCAGGGCTTCGTCCTTGGGAGCAGCTGGTTGCCAAGCTTCTCTGGTGAGGAAGCAGCGTGCGGCAAAGACAGCATCCAACGCAGCTCGTGGTGAAGTTTCTCTGGGGTGCCTGCACAAAATGGCCTTGTCTCTTTTGCCAAGGGGCTGCTACTCTCCCTTCCTGGCACCTTCCTGGGTTATGCCTCCCTTTTGATCTCCTTCTATGCTGGGCCCAATGGGTTGACACCTGTGTTATTTCAAACATGGCCACTTGAAGATGAGTGGACTTCAACTCCCAGAGTTCCCCAATCAGCCTGGAGTTGAAGTCTATACATCTTAAAGCATGCTGGGTGGGGAATTCTGGGAGTTGGAGTCCATCCATCTTCTGGCTGGGGAATTCTGGGTGTTGAAGACCACTTGTAGGAGATGACCAGGTGGAGGCAGAGGGAGGGGCCAAACAAGTCATAAGTCTCGACTCCCTTCAGGCCCACAAGAGATCTAAGTCCGGCCCTCCTTGAATTCCATCTTATCTGCCGCCGGTTTCTTTGACCGTTACGAGTTCAGATTCTTGTAGAGAACTTGAGCTTGCAATAAATCTTTATGTTCATTTGAACTGCCCGGATTTCCTGGTTTAACAGATTAACAGAGTTGGAAGGGACCTGGTAGGTCATCTAGTCCAACCCCCTGCCCAAGCTGGAAGCCCTACACCATTTCTGACAGATGGCAGTCCAGTCTCTTCTTGAAAGCCTCTAGGGATGAAGCTCCCACAACTTCCGAAGGCAACTTCTGTTCCATCGCTTGATTGACTGTCAGGGAATTCCTCCTTATTTCCAGGTTGAATCTCTCCTTGTTCAGTTTCCATCATTATTCCTTGTCTGGCCTTCGGGTACTTTGGAAAATAGCTTGACCCCCTTCCTCCTCTCTGGGGCAGCCCCTCAAATATTGGAAGATGCTCTCCTGTCTCCCCTGGTCCTTCTCTTCACTAGACTAGACATAACTCAGTTCCTGCAACCGTTCATCGTATGTTTTAGCCTCCAGTCCCCTCATCATCCTGGTTGCTCTTCTCTGCACTCTTTCTAGAGTCTCACCATCTTTTTTATCGTGTGGTGACCAAACTGGATGCAGGACTCTAGGTGTGGTCTTACTAGGGCTTTTCCTGCCCTTGACATCATTCATCTTCAAGTGGACAAATTTGAAAAACACCACATTCGCTTTTAAAGAATGTGACAGATAGTCTTTAATGCTCTTGAATGACCTACACATAAGTCCTCGACTTATGACCACAATTGAGCCCAAAATGTATGTTGTTGAGTGAGACATTTGTTAAGTGAGTCTTACCCCATTTTACAGCCTTTCTTGTCACCATTGTGAAGTGAACCATTGCAGTGGTTACGTTAGTGACATGGTTGTTAAGTGACTTTGGCTTTGCTTGTCAGAAGGCCACAAAAGGGGGTCATGTGACCCCAGGACACAGCAACCGTCATAAATATGAGTCAGTTGCCAAGCATCTGAATTTGGATCACGTGACTGGGGATGCTGAAATGATCATAAGTGTGAAAAATGGTCATAAGTCAGTTTTTTCAATGCTGTTGTAATTTTGGACAGTCACTAAATGAACTGTTGCAAATAGAGGACTGCCTGTAATGATAATTGTTTGGTAGTGGAAATGAGGAAGGTCATAAATTAGAATAGAATGAAATAATGGAATGAAAATAGAATAGAAATAATGGAAGGAAAGGGAAGGGAGGAGAGGAGAGGAGAGGAGAGAACTAGAGGGGACCTTGGAGATCTTCTAGTCCAGCCCCCTGCTCAAGCAGGAGAACCTATACCAGGGGTGAAATCTATTTACCTTCCCTACCAGTTCAGAAGTGCATGTGTGCACGCAGATCTTCTGCGCATGTGCAGAGGGTAAAAAACAGGTTACTTTCTGGTTAAAACCAGGAAGTAATGACGACCAGGCAGGTGGCCAGAGCCTCGTGCTGCCATCGCTACCAGTTCTCCGCACCACCCACCACCATCGCTACCGGTTTAGTCGAACCAGTCCAAACCAGTAGCATTGTACCCCTGACCTATCCCATTTCAGATAAGTAATTGTCCAGTCTCTTCTTAAAAACCTCCGGTGTGTTGTGGCCCGCTAGCGGCCTGCACAGATTGTAGCTGATCCTGACGAGGAGGAGGCTGGTGTGGTGCTGCGCCAGCAGCCTGTGCAGCTGATGCTCGAGTCGGACAGCGAGGAGGCTGGAGAAGATGTGGTGCCAGAGGCAGGGATTCAGCCAGGGCCCTCAGAACCTCCAGAAGCTCCTTTAAGTGAAGAGGTCGAAGAGGAGGAGCCTCTTCTCAATGCACGGGTGCGCAGAGCTGCCAAAAGGCAGGAGTGGCTCCTCAGGAGGAGGTCTCCTCGAGAGTAAGGCTTGGGGCTAATTGGCCACTCCCTTAGCCTATTTAAGGAGGAACACCGGTTGCAGCAAGCTGTAGGGAACAACTTTAGTTCACTCTCTTTCACGTCTGGATTCTCTGTAAAATTGTTTCTGGGCTTTCTGCCAACTCCAGTAAGACTCTGACTATCTTATCTGTGGAATTCTGGCAGGCTGTTAAGAATGCTTATTAACAGCCGGCATTTGCTAAAACTGTGTTATTTGAGTAAATGAAGTTTTGTTCAGAGTTTGTGTGTGCTGTGTTTTTTGGGATCCATAGCTGGGGCAGGAGACGGTGTTGGAGTGCCCATGATTTCTGGAGGCAAGCTGCTCCACAACAGGTTTAGCAACAGAAGCACAGGATGACGCTGGAAAGACCTCCATTCTTCACAAGAGTTTCCCAACTGTGCCAAGAAGTGGTAGCAGACCCGCAACCCTGCCAGCCCCTCCTGCCTTTAGTGGTGTGGTTTGTGGCAGGAAAAAAAACGCAATGTCTTTGCTGTATCTCTGGGGCTGAACCGCGTTTCTTATGGCTTTTGCTGGACCCAAACTCTGAAAGATAGCACCCATGGAGGTGTGTGTGTGTGTGTGTGTGTGTGTGTGTGTGTGAAGGGCAGCATATAAATTGAACCAATAAATAAATAAATAAACTACAATGGGTAGCTTCCCAGAAAGTAGGGAGCACATTTCAAGGAGGACGGGGGGGGGGGGGACCAAGACAAGAGGCAGCATAGCCCAGAGCTGAATCAAAGAAAGAGAGGAAAAAAGATGGGATAGACACCAGGGGTGAAATGCTCCCGGTTTGGACCGGATCGCCCAATCCAGTAGTGATGGCGGTGGGTGGTTCAGAGAACCGGTAGCAAAAATCTCTTCCCCCCCCCCCACCCCGCATCATGCCCAGCTGAGCTGCGCGATCATCAGAGGCTTTTTTTTTAAACTTTTAAAAGCATTTTTTCTACAACCTCTTCAGCCAAAAAAATGTTTTTAAAAGTTAAAAAAAGCCTCTGACGATCCCAGCTGAGTTGCCTGATCGTCAGAGGCCTTTAAAAGAAAGAAAAACCTCTTTGGCTGAAGAGGTTGTAGAAAAAATGCTTTTAAAAGTTAAAAAAAAAAAAGTTGGCCATGCCCATCCAGTCACATTACCCCCACCCCCACCTCCAAGCCACGCCCACAGAAACGGTAGTAACAAGTTTTACATTTCACCACTGATAGACACTACCGAGAATCTCCCAGGTGTAGGTCTGTTAGGGTAAGAAAAATAAAGATTTAGTCTGGCAAGATTCTGTCTGTGGGGTCCTTGGTGCTCTCTGAGCTTCGTTGTTTTCTTGCAGACGTTTCATTACCCAACTTGGTAACATCAGCAGTGCTAGAAGGGAGTGGGATTTATGGAATGGAGGAGGAGGAGGAGCACGATGGGGTCTCTGGTGCTCCCTGAGGTTACTGGTTTTCTTGCAGACATTTCCTTACCCAACTATGTACTGGTAACATCACTGTTAGAAGGGAGGCAGGTTGTGAAGAAGAGGAGGAGGAGGACTTGTGGCTCGGTGATCTCTCAGCTTGGGGTTTTCTTGCAGACATTGCATTACCCAACTATGTAACATTATCAGTGCTAGAAGGGAGTGGGGTGTACAGAGCGGAGGAGGACCTAGAGATCCTTGGTGCTCTCTGAGCTTGGGTTTTCTTGCAGATCTTTCATTACCAAACTAGGTAACATCATCAGTTGCAGAGATGAAGTTACCTAGTTTGGTAATGAAAGATCCACAAGACAGCAACCAAGCTCTGAGAGCACCAGGGACCCATATAAATATGTCTCCACTAACCTGGAAAGGAAGGAGCTGTGTGTGTGTCACAACAAGTGGAAGAAAATACTCACTCAGGCGCTATGAGGAAAAGGGGGCACGCTTGCTTGGAAGGATTCTTGAGATCCAACAATTCATTCTACATGGCCTGTTCTCCAATTGTACATTGACTTATGACCTGTTGCGCCTCCATCAGACAAACCGGTAGCTCTCACATGACCTCTAATAACACTAAAGTTGAGTTCCTATGCTGCGTCCTGGTGGTCTGGAACTCAGCAGGTTCTATCTAGTGGCAGTCGTGGTCTGTAGGCCGTATCACGGCTTCAGCTCTTGACGTTCATTCCATAAATCTGATTCAACGAATCAAGGTTTTGCATAATGTCTAAAGCAGGGTCGACTTCATGCCTTGGGGAACCATCCCACCCTTAACATGCCTTTTTTCCCAACCAGGTACCCTCCCAATTTTGGACTGCCAGTGCATTATGGATGTTGTCACCCTATGGCACCTGGAAAACAAGATCCAGATACAAAGCAAGGTGAATTAAATACTGTTGCCAGGGGGAAGACTCTTCAAGAAGATCTTCCTCAGTGTTTTCTCCACCTTGGCAGCTTTAAGATGCGTAGACTTCAACTCCCAGAATTCTGAAAATTGGACTTCACCTAGGGAGTCAGGGTCAGCATCAGGCAACCTGAGAGCTCCGAGGGGGAGGAGGAAATGGAGCTGGCAGAGAGAGAGAGGCAGAGGCTGAGCCTGGGCCATCCATCAGCCCTCAGATGGAGAGCCAGCAGCCCCCAGGTCTGGAGGTGGCTGATGAGGAAGAGGAGGAACAGCTGGGCCCAGTGCCTGACGCACGGATGCGCAGAAGGCAGAGGAGAGGAGAGCAGTGGAAATCTATGGGCCAGTCCTTGGGACGGAAGAGCCACCGCTGCTAGCAAGGCGCCACCCTAGCTCTGGGGATAAAAGGCAGGGGGCGGAGATGAATAGACGGGCCAGACAACTATTCATCTGCAGGACAGACTTGTTAGCCTGCGGTGAGAGAGAAACTTTTTGCTGGGGCTGCTGGTGCTCCTAAAAAAGCAATCTTTGAGTTCACTTCAGAGGGTTTGTCGTGTTTGGGGAGCTGGGTCAGAACACACTGGTTCTGGATAATAACGGTGCAATGATGCCTTCAGTGGCACCTTGGTTACATTCAATAGCATCTCATCGTGTTTAAGGATGGAACGGGCCCAGGTAACTTCAGGACACATCTGGGCAGAGAAGAAGCAGCTCACCCCTGGCTTGATGGAGGCTGGCGGAGCGGCAGAGGCCTCCTCCAGGCCTATTTTTCCACTCTTGCGATTTCTTCACGCTTTGGAGTGCGAGATTTGATTAGGCTGCTCGTAACGGGCGTGTGACTATCCATTACTGCTCAGGAAATTACCAGCTGCCACCCAACGCCAGAAATAAAATGGGTGGAGGGATTTTTAAGGAGAGGGGGGAAACTGCAGGGGGGGGATTGTTGTCTCTCGCCGCCCACCCCTTTGGCGATCAAATTAGGCTCATCTGCACGGAAGAGTTTAATATTTTGCCAGTCCGGCTTACAAAATAAATAATAAATAGCGATCGAATCTGCTCTGCGCTCACCGAACAAGAGACATACATGAAAATGCACACGTACAGAAGGGCATGTTTTCCTTTCTTTTTCCCACCCTCCTGAAACCTTCTTCCCCAAACCAAAGTGCATCAACGCTGTAAATAAATAACATCTTGAAAAAAAATAAATACATCAAATAAATACATCAATAGAGGGTGGGTCTTGATGTCAAGAAGGTGGGCTCCATTGCGCAGCTAGAAACGACGACGAATTCGGCTTTGCGGTGGGACTGCCATGATTTCAGCGGTGGGATGAAGGCCAGGGTGTTTGTGGGGGGGGCCCTGCAGGATCGGGGTGCAGTCTCTCGGGTGGGCCTCAGTGTGGGAATTGGGGCACCCCCAGCCCCCTTGTGGCTCCTGAACTACCACGAATAATGCAACCAATGATGGAAGCGCCTTGCCTGAAATTAGTTACTTGAACAGAAATTAAGTTTAAATGAAACCAAATCAGAGTTAATTCTCATCCCAGCTTCATTCCTTTCTTAGTCCGAACCCTACCTCCAATCTCTTGAGAGAAACCTGTAACTTAAGGAGGAGCTCCCCAACCGCTACTCATAGTCTTCGACTTACAACCACAATTGCAGCCAGAGTTTCCGTTGTTAAACAAGACAGTGGCGCCACAAGTGAGTTACACCTGATTTTACAACCTTTCTTTTTTAGCAACTCACTGCAGTTGTTAAGTGGATTATGAGGTCATTAAGTAAATCCCCTATTGAAAAGCCTGTTGGAAGCCTGTTGGGAAGGTCATGTGATCCCAGGATGCTGCAGCCATCATATATACATGCGCCCAGAGCTCGGTCACATGACTGTGGGGAAAATCCTCTGATGGTCGTAAGTGCGAGGACCAATCATATACCACTATATTTCAATAAACTCAAACAGCTGCTAAGTGAATGGTCGTAAGTCAAGGACTACCTGGACTTGCAGACAGAAGGCCCTCAGCCTCTTAAGGGCTTGGGAAAGCCTCTCCCATTCTCCACCACCACCACCCACCACAGGCCACCTGCCCTAAACGAGCAAAGGGGTCAGCTCAGATTGAGGCAGCACTAGTAAGTGTGTTTGTGTGCATGTGTGTTGTGTTGTTAAAAAGGCCAAAGGCCCTTGTGGCAACTTCAAAACCAACGTCTTGCACAGGGAGATTTGTGCCGTGATTAGAAGATCTGCAAGAATAAAGTCAGAGGGTTCTTCTGCTTTGTCTGTGTTGGTTTCTTTGACCCCCAAGTAACCCATTTTTAACGCTATAACTAAATCAACCATCTAGGGACACTTTCCCAACCCTGCTCACTTAAAGATGGGTGCACTTCAACTCCCAAAATTGAAGAGAGAATTGAAGACTTCAACTCTGGGAGTTGAAGTCCACAGATCTTCAAGTGAGCAAGGTTGGATAATGTTGATCTCAGAGATATAGGAAGCTTCTCTTTAAATTTCTGGATTTTTTCCCCCCACTTGCTAATTTCCACATTATTATGTTCAAGTATTAAAGATATGCACACAATGACAGAAGGTGTTTAGGCTGCGTTTCAACACACTGGAGATGGAGAGCAATCAAAACTCCAAATGTGTAGAACCCATCGGGAGATGCTTCGCAACCCAGCATCTTGAGGGAATGACAATGTGAGGTTCTTGATTACAGATTTCTGGGGCGAAAGGAAACCAAAGTCCTTGTCTCCTTTAAGCTCATGGTGGAACTGGAGAATTCTGGGCAGCTTCTTCTCAAGGGGAAGGTGGAGAAGGTCCATCGTTGAGTTAGAATCACTCCAGCACTTATGAGAAGCTCCATTTAGTAGCTGGAACGGGAAGGCAGAAATGATGGGAGAGAGAGAGCAAGAAGTGGGTTCTCCTAGAAGTTTGTTCTGTAGACCAAAATCCAGAGAGAGTGTTCATGATTTACTTTTGACGATGTGGGTCACACAGGCAGGCCTAGTCCCCAAGGTGCCTGAGACTCAGACATCCAGGACATGGTTCAGATACGAGATGTAGCAGATAGCCAGCCGCAAAATCTCAATTTTGGACAGCTTCTTATCTGGAGGGAGGGTGGGCAAGAGCTTCCGGAGTTCGGCAAAGGCCATGTTGAAGGCCTCAACGCGGATCCTCTCTCGCGTGGCATGGGCCGTCCGATACTTAGCCGTGGCTCGCCGCCGACGCCGTCGTTCCTCACGGCTGAGGTGCTGAAGGTCCTTCTTCATGTGATCACTGGACTCGGCCCCCCGAGATTGGCCACACAGACTGAGGGACCCGGTGTCTTCTACAGGTCCACCCCGGCCACCCCCACAGTCGCTGAAGACCGACTCCGTCTCTGAATGGGTGGGTTGGAGGTCAATCTCGGTCTGGTCTGAATTGAGCATAGTGGCTGAGAAGACCAAGGGGCAGCCTGGTTGTGGGGTGAAGAGAGAGGAGAAGGGAAGGGAAGGGCTTTGGATAATCCCTACAGGAGGACAGGCAGGATGGGCTTTGGAATCCACCTCAAATTTTCCACGCGATTCACTCTCATGAAATTATGGGAGCCCACCAGAGATATTTGGATGGTGCAGAAATTCTGGATTGATCTGGGCACTTTGACCGTCTACCTGAAAGGATGAGAGAAACAACATGGCAGCAATAATATACATATACTGTACATATTGAAACCTATGCCTATTGAAAGCAATGTCAAAGGGCCACCATTATGTCAGTTTGCTCACACAAGTCCCCTTGAGGTGAACAGGGTTTATTCATATATAAATAATGCCAATCTCAAATAGATCCACAGTTGGAGTTGATCCTTTGACCTAAGAATCCTGGATCTCTGTGATCCACCTCTCTACAAGGAAATGACACCAGTCCTGAAAATGGAACCCAGCTTGGTGGGTGTCCCAACTTTCAAACCTGCTGCGATGCTTCGAAACGTTCTTCAGAAGACACACAAGCACCAGAACATTCACGACACAAGCGATGGTGGCTTGTCCTTCCATAATCTCTGTCTCTAACCCAGTGATTCTCAACCGTGGCAACTTTAAGAAGTATGGACTTCAACTCCAGGAATTCTAATATTTTGCCTAATCCCAACACTGTCACAATCGCTTCTTTAATATCAAGGATGGGTCAGATCCCGGACCTGCGCACGTTTCGCCGTGCTCTCAAAACTTTTCTATTTCAGCAAGCTGGCCTGGCCTAACTCCCCTCTTTTAAATTTTTTTAAATTTTTTAATTCGTGATTTTATAAATTGGGTGTTTTAATCTGTGTTTCGGCCAAAATATTTAATAATTTTAAGGGATTTTTAATATTTGTATTATTTGTATTTTATCTTGGCTGTTCACTGCCCTGAATCCTTCGGGAGTAGGGCGGTATAGAAATTTGATTAAATAAATAAATAAATCTGGTTGGACATTGTCCTTGATGGAAGCAACCCTACCTGCTTCCTCAGTCTCCAGGTTTTAATGATAATATAAGATAAAGCAGGGGTCTCCAACCTTGGCAAGTTTAAAACCTGTGGACTTCAACTCCCAGAATCCCAGACTTCAACTCCCAGAAGCAAAGCTGGCTGAGGAATTCTGGGAGTTGAAATCCACAGGTCTTAAACTTGCCAAGGTTGGAGACCCCTGAGATAAAGGACGGAACACTCCCTGAGACAGAATGGGGAGGAAGGCACAACCCATAAGCTGCCAATGGAGGAGGACCAAGGTGGACACCCTTCTTCATTGTAAGAAAGTACAGGAAGTCCTCGATTTATGAGCCACAGTTGAGCCCTAAACGTCTACTGCTGAGCCAGACAGTTGTTAAGTGATTTTTTTCCCTTCTCCATTTTATGGTCTTTCTTCCCACAGTTGCTGCGGGAATCACTACACTTGTTAAGTTAGCAACACGGTTGTTAAATGAATCTGTAAGTTTTGAATGGTCACTAAACAAACTGTTGTAAATTGAGGACTACCTGTGAGAAGACCTGAACGTTTCTGACAGCTGCTCTGGTTCCTGGGAGGCCCTCTCCAGCGGCTCAGCTCTTAACTGCCCAACTGTTGCTTGAAACCCTGCCTAGTGGGCGGAGATGTTGACGAGAGACGGGCATGTTTGTGCAGCAGGTGAGAAAGGAGAAGGCCGGCCCAGGGTGAGGGGTGGGGAGTGGCAATGGCGACCAGGTGTCCCCTGGACTGGAAGACACCGTCCTCCTTGTTTCCTCCACTGTCCCCATCGTCAGGTCAGAGCATGGGAAGGACCCTTGCTTAAAAGTCTAAGTGGGCCTTGCTGCATAATTCACCTCCCATCTTTTGAGCTCCAGGAATTGACTTCAGAAATTGACCAATTGTCGCATCTCCTTTCCACCCAATCTTCTCCTTCTCTCTCCCTTTTCTCTCTCTTTTTCTTCCATTCTCTCTTTCTTTCTCCCTTTCCCCCTTCTCTTTTTCTTTCTCTGTTTCTTCTCTCTCCCTCTCTCTTTCTCTTTCTTTCTTTCTCTCTCTTCCTCTCTTCCTGTCTTTCTTTCGCTTTCTCCCTCTTTTTCTTTTTCTTTCTCTTTCTTTCTCTCTCCTTTCTCTTTTTCCATCTTGTTTTCCCTCTCTCCCTCTCTTTCTTTCCTTCTCTTTCATTTTTCTTTCTCTGTTTCTTTCTCTCTCCTTTCTCCCTCTCCCTCCCTCCCTCTCTCTTTCTCTCCCTTTCCTTCCCATGCCTATTCACAGAAACGCAGACCTCCCTATCCATTTTCCAAACAGTTCAAACAACCGTCGCCAACATGTGATTCTTAATGGATCTTCTAGATCTACAAAAGCCCAACGCTGGTCAACATTTTCATAAACAAGCTAGACGAGGGGACACAAAGGATCGCCATGCAATCTGTGGATCACACACAACAGCATCGCTAATACCTCAGAAAAGGGGTGCAGGATTCAAAAGGATCTTGATAGAATTGAATTTTGGATCCTATCCAACAAAATGCTTTCAAGAAAAGCGAAGTTTGACTGTAATGAGCAGGAAAAACCAGACTCCAGGTACAATCCCTCAAGCCCCCAAAATTTTAATCTTAGGCTGTCTACTGTTGACCTCACCCCATTCCTAAGAGGTCTGTAAGGGGCATAAGAGCACCAGCGTGCCTCCCGTCCCTGTCCTAATATTCCTTTTTACTTCCTCTTTTCATGTATTCAAATTATGTTTATCCTTTGACCTGTTATCTTATATATGCTTGACAAATGAACTTATGATTATGATTATGAAGTTGGACAATAAGCATCTTAGCACATCTCCACCTTAAGGGAGGTCAGGCTGTCCTGGAAGACCATTTAAGCCTCAGCCAGGAATACATGACAGCTGCCAAAATTGGGATTTGGGTATGGACACACCTGGTCACCACAACACAAAAAGGACACTGAGGAACTAGGGAGAGTGCAGAAAAGAGCAGCAAAGATACTAAACCATTTGGAGGCTAAATCCTACAAAAAAACAGCTAAGAGAACCAAAAGAATAGGCTGATCTATGGCCACAAGAAAGATTTGATCCATAGAAAGAAGAGAAGGCTAAGAGGGGGCCTGAGATTCAGTCTTCCAGTCCTTGAAGATCTGGTCCAGAAAATGGGGGAGGGGATTTATTCTCCACAGCCTCCCAAGAACAAGATAAGAACCACTGGATGGAGAAAAAAACTTTTTGACTGGGAAAACACTGAATGGTGGAACAGCCGCTCTCTCTGAAGGCATGACGCTTCGGTCCCTGGAGGTTTTCAAGAAAAGATTTGATGGCTCTTTGGAGAGGGTTGGATTAGATGACCTCCAAAGTCCCTTCCTGCCTTAAGAGTCTAAACGTGTTTGGAAAGGTGGTCGGTTCAGTGCATGCCTTGGCTTTCAAAGCAGCGCAGGAGGTACACAAGCCACAGATCAAAGGGGAGCCAGAACAGAGACCGCAAAAGAGGGGAGGGGGTTGTTTAGGGGTCTACAACATGAATTAGGATAACGGCAAGTAGAGTTGTGCTTGACTCCTCTGAATAGCTGGGAGAACTGCTTGGCCTCTGATCTCAAATGTGGGTGCCGGGACGTTTGCATTTGAAGATATTCCCTTTCTGGCATTAGAGAATAGCCAGCATTGAGCTTGGACAGAATTAAGCTCCATAAGGCGCACAAAAAATTGAGCTGAAATGCCATTTTTTTGCCAAATCTCTCCAAAGAGAGTATGTACTAGTCCCTGGGACTTAGTTTTTAATACACAAAAGTCTGAAAATGATCTTTAGTTGTGTGAAAGTTTACCCATAAGAAGGGGAGGGAAAGGAAAGCGGGGGGGCGGGGGGAAGGAAAGGGGGAAAAAGGAAAGGAAAGGGGGAGGAGGGAGGAATTAAGGAGGGAGAAGAAGGAAGGAAGGAAGGAAGGGAATGGAAAGGAAAGGAAAGGAAAGGAAAGGAAAGGAAAGGAAAGGAAAGGAAAGGAAAGGAAAGGAAAGGAAAGGAAAGGAAAGGAAAGGAAAGGAAGGAAAGGGGAGGAGGGAGGAATTAAGGAGGGAGAAGAAAGGAAAGGAAGAAAGGAAAGGAAAGGAAAGGAAGAAAGGAAAGGAAAGAAAGCAAAGGAAGAAAGCAAAGGAAGAAAGGAAAGGAAAGGAAAGGAAAGGAAAGGAAAGGAAGGAAAGGGGAGGAGGGAGGAATTAATGAGGGAGAAGAAAGGAAAGGAAGAAAGGAAAGGAAAGGAAAGGAAGAAAGGAAAGGAAAGAAAGCAAAGGAAGAAAGCAAAGAAAGAAAGGAAAGGAAAGGAAAGGAAAGGAAAGGAAAGGAAAGGAAGGAAAGGGGAGGAGGGAGGAATTAATGAGGGAGAAGAAAGGAAAGGAAGAAAGGAAAGGAAAGGAAAGGAAGAAAGGAAAGGAAAGAAAGCAAAGGAAGAAAGCAAAGGAAGAAAGGAAAGGAGAGGAGAGGAGAGGAGAGGAGAGGAGAGGAAAGGAAAGGAAAGGAAAGGAAAGGAAAGGAAAGGAAAGGAAAGGAAAGGAAAGGAAAGGAAAGGAAAGGAAAGGAAAGGAAAGGAAAGGAAAGGAAAGGAAAGGAAAGGAAAGGAAAGCTCTGATACTCTACTGAATTTCAGATTAATTCCCCAGTCCAACTTCTGAGTTTTGAATCAGAACTAAAAATCTAGCTACAATTTGCTCTGCTCTGACTGCTTTTTGCTTCTTGGGTAAGATTCTGCAGAATGGTGGCACCAACCTGGCATCCTGCATTGGGCAGGAAGTAAAGGCACCCAAAGGGCTTATCACCCCTCTCCTCCACAGAGAAATGACCACCCCTCCCCCAACTCTTTCAATACATTTATTTAGGCACCCCCTTGCCTCTCACTCGCTCAAGGCACCCAAGAGCCAACCCCTTGCCCATTGGCAGGACAGGATACAGACGAGCCCAAAGTAAACCCACCAGAATGTAGAACTCCCACCTTCTCCTGAAACCAGGCAAGAAAATTTGGACCTTTGTATTTTTACATCCTTCCAGGCTGAAGACCCCGCATCCTCACCGGGGTGGGGGGGGAGAGATGCCCCTAGGGCTAGTGAGGGGTCTTCCTCACCTGTGCTGCCATCCTGCTCAGCACAAAAAAACGGGGCAGCCCTTGGTAGCATCTTGGCTTTCAAGACGCTCCCAAGTGCAGAGTTTGCCCAGATCTGGAGCTTGTTGGGAGAAAACTGATAAGGCCTCTGCTCTCCATCCGGGCTGCCTCTCGGCCTTGGGGGTGTTAGAGTTAAAAGGAGAGCTAGCAGAGAGCCCAGGCCCCGTTGCTTTCTCTTCCTGCACCCGATTCAGTTCCTTTTGCCCATTGCCCGGTCTTCCCCCAGAAGGGCCAGCAAGGGGATTGCTGCTCGCTGGCGGATTCAGCTGCTCCCCTGGAAATGTCTAGTAAACCAAACAGCTGCCTCTTCTTTATACTTAGCTTTTCTTACCTTTCCTGTCCCTCCGTCTGCACACAGGAGTCAATTAGCGGGGTGGGCATTCAAGGGATCAACTTTCCCTTAAACGGGTGCAGAGCTCTCTCACTAGCAACCCCAGAGAAAGGGCAAGGAAGGAGAGAAGGAGGAGAAGGGGGAAGAAGGGAAGGGAAGGGGAAGAGGGGCAAGAAAGGAAAAGAAGGGTAGCCGGCCACGCACCTAAATCCTAACGGATCCATTCACTACCTCGGTGAGATCAATGAACGGGGCTTTTCCCCCGCTCTTCCTTCTGAACGCGTCAAAGGGGGAAAGCGGGTTGTTTCGATTCAGATTTTTTTCTCTCTCTCTTTTGCCTTCCCGACAGCTATTTTGGGTGCATTTGGTTCTACCGAACCGGAGCGCGAGGTTTCTCCGACGGTCTCCCTTTTGCAAAAGTACCGAGAAGAAAACTTCTTGCTCTGCCTGTTGCGGTGCGCGCTGGCTCTCCGCTGCCCGTCCTGCCTCTGTTTCCCTGCTGGGGAGCCCGTGGCATCCTCAAGATGTGCAAGGAAGGAAGGAAAGGGAGGAAAGGAGGGAGGGGGGAAGGAAGGAAGGAAGGAAGGAAGGAAGGAAAGAAAGAAAGAAGAATGAGAAGTAGGGATGGAAAGGAGGTAGAGAGGGAGGGAGAAAGGAAGGAAAGGAGGGAGGTAGGGAGGAAGGAAGGAAAGAAAGAAAGGAGGGAAGGAGGAAGGGAAAAAAGCCGTACCGGGGTAGGCAGCGGGGAGAAGCGCAGTTCCAGCCTTACCTCCGCGCTCCGCTCTCCTCCTCCGAGGTAGATCTGGGGCCGGGCAGCGGCTGCCGCTCCTCACGCCCTGCTGGCGGGTCCTGCAGTGCCGGGCGGTGGGCGAGCGCCTTGGCCCCGGGGCCGTCCGGAGGCGGCCTCCATCGCGCCAGCCGCCCCGCGCCCTCCGGCAGGTGCTCTGCGCGGACACCGGGGGCGCACCTGGAGGCGCGCGCCATTTATCGGCCGCCTGGCCGCGCGCGGGCCCGGGGGGGGGCGCTTCCCATTGGACGCCCGGGTGACCCCCCCCGCCCCAGCCCGGGATGCCATTGGCTGCGGGAGGGGCCCGGGGCGTGGCGGGGGCCCGCGGGGAGCCGAGACAGCTGGTCCCCATGCATTTTTCATGCGGGGGGCGCCGCGCCTGGCCTCGCCTAGTCTGGGGGGGGGGGGGCGCTGGGGACGAAGGCAGGTTTCCGCGAGCTTTTCCACCCCCCCTCAGGGAAGCCCCTCCGCCCCCCCCAACCCCCTCCCACCCCTCTGCTGGCTGCTGCTCCGAGGCCGCCTCTGCAAGGGAGACCCCTTGATTCCACCACCCCCCACCCCGGACGGAGCTCCAGAAGGTACGGTAAGAAGGGCTAACAACAGCCCTGCCAGGGAGCTCTGGGGTGCTTGGACGCCCTGGATGGGTGAAAGGGCACGTGATGCCCTCTTGAGTTTAAAGGCGGTGCCTTGAAACCGCTTAGCGGCTGCCCCGCTGAACGACCCAGGAAGCGGCAAAAGCGAAGGCAAAAGAGCCTTGGACTGCGGGGGGAAATTTCAGGATATGTGGGGAGTTTTTCCCCACAATTAGAATAGAACAGAATATCGGAGTTGGAAGGGACCTTGGAGGTCTTCTAGTCCATCCCTCTGCTTAGGCAGGAAACCCTACACCACTTCAGACAAATGGTTACCCAACCTCTTCTTAAAAACCCCCAGGGTTGGAGCCTTCGCAACTTCTGCAGGCAAGTCGTTTCACTGATTAATTGTTCTAGCTGCCTTCCTTGCCTTCCTTCTGCTCCTCCGCCATCTCGAGCAACTCACAACTTCGAAAGCGCACAGCATCACAATACATGTCCCAAAGAACAGGTGTGGCTCCCTTCAGCCTTTGATCCCATCTGTAGGCTGAAATTGGTTCAACTTCTCCAATGCATTGAGTTGGCATTGCCTGTTGCTCTGTCTGTCTATCCACCCTTCCTTCCTTCCATCCATCCATCCAAGGAGGGGTTACCTTATCTGTCTGTTTACTTACCTACCTACCTATCTTCTTATCCCACATATTACTTTAACCTTAAACCAGTTCCCTTAAGGGTCCCTCGCGTCCAGCCCTCAAAACGGGACCATCCTCACATCAGAGGTAGCTGAGGCGTCACCAAGCAATTTTAATTCCAATTTCTACTTCTCCTAGCCCAGCACTTTCGTGAGATGTTTTACAAATAGAATGAATAAATGCTCTTTCCCCCGCTTTTTAGTTGCTCCGTGTTCCATGCAACCCTTGTTTCCTGCAATCCCCGAAAAAGACACAATACAGTAAGAACCAAGGTTAAAACAGGCCCGGAGAGAAAATTCTCAGCCCACCTTAAATATCCTGTGATGCTGAATTGTTTCTTTAGCTGCTCAAATAGTCCTCATCTGTCGTTCCTCGCTGCCTTAGTGACATTCAGGGGGTCGATTTTGACAACTTTTTAGCCAGTTGAGTTTCCTGCTTCTTTGCAGAAATGTGTGAGTTTAACCATCTGAATGTCTCTGTGTTAGTATTGTCTGTTAATTCCAGGGATCAGATTTTTTTAAAAAAATAAAGATTAATGTATTTTTTAAACGGAAGGATTACAAACCACCAAAAACCAAGGTGTAGGAGAAACTGAAGAAAGGAGAAGGAGAAACCTGGCGGAGAAGAAAGCAGGTTAGCTGCTCAGTAGGGGGAAAAGAGAACTAGGATCAAAGCATAATTCCCATAAGATTCAAGGGAGTCCACTGACATTTCCAATTCCCAGGATGTAAATCGGGAAGCTGAATTGCAGGGTTGCAAAAGGCTGGTATTACATCACCCGTATTAGTGTGTAAAAAAATTACCAACACTGTTGGGGGCGGGGGTGTCCCAGCCCGCTCTCTATTTTACACAGCAGCCTGGTCTCCAAATATCAGCTGCTGCAATTTGCACTTGTATATTTTTTTACTAGAGGTTAAGAAGTTGTACACCGAGTACCCAACTCATTTCTCTATTGCTCAGAGACCAAATGGGGCTTGTTGGTTCGGTTCACACAACATCCAGTCAAAGCTAGAAGGGGGAAAAGGTCATGATGTGTCTGGAATGGTATAGAATCTCCTGCTTGAGCAGGGGGCTGGACTAAAAGACCTCCGAGGTCCCTTCCAATTATGTTATTCTATAATCCCACATCAATTCATCGGTGGAATGGCTTGCCTCCAGAAGTTGTGGCTGCTCCATCACTGGAGGCTTTGAAGAAGAGCTTGGACAGCCATGTGTCTGGAATGGCGTAAGCGCTCCTGCTTGAGCAGGGGGCTGGACTGGAAGACCTCCGAGGTCCCTCCCAACCCTGTTATTTTATTCTAACTCTACTGTTGGATTCCCTGTGGGTGAACTAAGCCATCATCTCAAACCACAGTGCAGCTGATTTGGTGCAGCATTGTGTGTTCTCTGAATGCCAAAACTCAGCACGGTTAATCTGGATTGAGGGTTTAGCTCATTTCATGGATTTATCCAGGATGATCAAATTGGGGTCAGAGGTGAATTAGGTATGTAAATGAGCTTCCCATAACCATGTTACCTTTGCTTATGAAAGCCACAAAACTTTCCTTTTTGCAAAGGATAATTACAGCGAGATTATTATACGCCCAAAGGTGGAAAGAATTCACACGACCCACAATAGAGGGATGGTTGGTGAAGGTGATGGAACTTGCTGGCTTCTTTGATCAGACAAAAGCCAATATCTACATTTATTGCTAACTGGAAACTTCTTATAGACTTTTAATGTTAAAACAGAAAAAAATGAACTTTTGATTTAAGATGATTAGACAGAAATTGAGAGGCATGTTGTAACTGAGTAGCAAGCAGTAAATTTTATAATTCTACTTATAACTGCTCTAAAGGAGATCAGTAGCTGTTTCTTTGCACTTTTACTCTTTTTTAATTTTCTTTTCCTTTGTGGGCCCTCCATCACTGGGGGGTTTTAAGAAGAGACTGGATTGTTATAGGTTCTCCGGCTTGAGCAAGGGGCTGGACTAGAAGACCTCCAAGATCCCTCCCAGCTCTATTTTTATTCTATTCTATTCTATTCCTTGCACTTTTAACTCCCTCTCTTGATTTCTTTCCTCTGCTTTGCTTTTTCACTTTGCATTCATTTTTAAACTTCTTTTAAAAACAAATCTTTAATAAAAAAAATTCAAAGCTGCAGAACTTCTCCATGACTGCTTTGTTTATTTGTTTACCTCCCAGCTTTATTAATTGCTCTGGAAATGCAGCCTCCTGTGGCATTTTTGTCTTAATAAGAGTGCTGCCCAGCTGTGGGTTTTGGATCCATTTCTCCCATGCCCACAGGCTACCTTGGCTTGGTTTTAGTTCAAGCGCACACATCCAACAAGGAAAAGCGTCCTGTCTCCCCAGATAAGGGTGTCAGATTTCTAAAGCTGCAGGCCTCTTGGGGTACTTGCAGACCCATCAGTGCAGCTTGCTTTCGAGTAACCCCATTGGAGGGTGCCCAGTCCATACTGCTGGCCTTCCATGGACGGGAGCAATTCCATTTGGAGGAAATTTGGGGCATTGTGCCTCTCCATCTGAGAAGGCCCCGTGCGCGTACCTAATGGTGTGGCAGCCGACCGCGTGGCAATTGTGTCCACACAAATGCCATCTGCCTTTAGAACACAACTCCTATTTATACCTTGGAGCTAAATTTGCTGTCCTGGCAGAGAGGCACCCAGCGGCAGAACCCAGCGGGCCTCATCCTGCTTGCGATTCTCTTATCTTAGGGGAGGCAGAGGAGGAGAAGGCAGGGAGGGGGCAGGGAGGGATGGCACCAGAGAGGGAACATTTGGCAAGAGAGGAGGTGACATATTGTCGGTCCCACCAGGGACCTCGGCTGGCCTGGTCTTGTCAGGCAAAGCAGACAGCATTAACCCTCCAAGGACTGGCGGTGCCTCCCTCTTCAAGCCTTGAACCTCCTTTGAAATTCAGGAACAGCAGCTGGGAGGGAATCCGATTATTACTCTCACCATCATCATCATTATTGATCTGGGTTCATATTAATAATAGTTCGTTTTTATCGTGTGGTATGGAAGATGACCAACCTCAAATCATTTGTCCAGAGTTGCAGGGGGTTGGACTAGAAGACCTCCAAGGTCCCGCTGTTAGTCTGTATTCTACTCAATAGAGACCTCTTGGCTTCGCTTTCACTCTGAATTTCGGAGAGCTGTAAAAACTGGGTTGTTTTGCAAAACATGGAAGCGCAAAGTGGATCTAGCTACGGGATCTGGAAAGGCAGGGTGTAATAAAACCAAATTATGATGGGGAGAGAACTTAGAAGTGACCGCAAAACAGGTCCCCCCCCCAAAGCTGGGTTCAAATGTAGTCATAAATCACTGTCGGGGGGGGGGGGGAGTTTGGCATGCTCTGTCAGAGTGTGGCAAGGCCATCTAACATCTTCATTAATGAGTTGGGGGCTGCAGGAGGGGGGAGGGAGGAGGAGCTGGAGAATAAGCTGTCAAAACATCCCGTTGAGACATAAGAGGCGCAAGCTGGATCAAGAGGAAGAGGAGGAAGAGGAAATTTGCCCCATTAGTCAGTTGTTGAGCCCTTAACAGAATAAAAGAAGAACAGAATTGGAAGGGACCTTGGAGGTCATCTAGCCCAACTCTCTGCTCAAGCAGGAGACCCCACACCACTTCAGACAAGTGGCTGTCCAGTCTTCTTCAAAGCCTCCAGGGATGGATCTCCCACAACTTCTGGTGGCACAGCTTCTGATGAATGGCTCTCACTGTCAGGAAATTTCTCCTTAGTTCCAGGTTCCTTGATCGATTTCCATCGTTTCTTCTCTTCCCTTCTGCTGCTTTGGAGAATATAGGTTGAGCCTCCTCTTCTGTGGGGCAGCCCCATAAATATTGGAAAGCTGCTATCCTGCATCCCGGGTCCTCCTTTTTCACTAGACTGCCCACACCCAATTCCAGCAACCCTTCTTCATAGGTTTTCCTTTCCAGCCCTTCTTGCGATGGGGAGATCTCAAGCCAACCTTGAAGAACAGAGTTGGAAGGGACCTTGGAGGGCATCTAGTCCAACCCCCTGCCCAAGCAGGAGACCCTACGCCCTCCTGGACCAATGGCTGCCCGTTCTCTTCTCGAAAGCCTCCAGCATGGAGCCCTTGGATCTGGGCGCGTGGATCGCCCCCGAGGACCCAGCCGCCTCGTCTGCTCGCTTGGATGGCTTTGCGGGAGCGCGGCCGGGCCCCTCCAAAGCCGCCGGCGGGTCTCCGTCCGGGACGGGGCTCGGGGCTCTGCCTTCCACAAAAAAGGGGGCGCCCCCCTCAAGAGAGCCGCTCCCCCCCCAGAGGCCCCTCTTCCCGCTTCCTTCTCTTGTGCCTCTGCCCCGCGGGCCCCCCTCGCTCAGGCGGCCGCCCGGCTCCGCCTCCGCCTCCGGCTCTCCCCAATCTGTTGCGGGCGCAGGGCCGCCGGCTGGGTGGGCGCGCGGCGACCCCCCCCCCCAGTCCCCCGGTCGCTCCCGGCCTCGGGCGCTTTGTTCCCGCCGCAGCCCCGGAGCGGGAGCTGCTCCCCCCCCCGCCCCCCTTGAGCCGGGCATAATCGGAGCCGGGCTAATTAGGCGGGGTCTCCTCCTCCTCTCGGCCAGCGGCGGGGCTCTCTCCCCATCTGTCCCGCCGCCTTTGTGGCCGCCCATCTGTCGAGCGCCAGGCCTGCGCCGGCCCGGGGCTCCCCTCGCCCCCCCCCGCCCGTCTGCTCGGCTCCCTCTCCAGGAGACCCCCCCCCCCCCACGGCCGCCCCTCGCCCGGCTCCGGCGGAGGAGAAGCCCAAGGCGGGGGAAGGGTCGGTGGGCCCCGAAGTCCTTGGTAGCCAGGACACCCAGAGGCCGGCCAAACGGGCCCAGCCGGGGGGGGGAGGGGGGAGGGTGCTGAAGGAAAATGATTCAGGCTGAATTGAATTAGTAACTTTATTTTACTTATTATTTTATTTTATTTCTTATTTATTTTATTACTTACGGTATCTTATCTCGTCTTATTTTATTTTATTATATTATATTATTTTATTATTTTATTTTATTTTATTTTATTTTATTATTTTACTTATTTCATTTCATTTCATTTATTTATTTATTTTATTTATTTTAGCTTAGCTTAGTTTCGTTTAACTTCTCTTCCCTTCTTTTACTGAATGTTTTATCATTCTTTATTTTGATTGGACCACCGTTTGTCTGAAAGGGTGTAGGGTTTCCTGCTTGAGGAGGGGGTTGGACTAGAAGACCTCTAAGGCCTCTCTCCACTGTTATACTGTTTCTATTGTGGTTTCTGCAGAATGGTTTACATTGCTTAGCATAGAACAATTGACCAGTGGAACAGCCTGCCACCAGGTGTTGTGGGTGCTTCATCCCTAGAGGCTTTCAAGAAGAGACTGGACAGCCACTTGTCAGAAATGGAATGAGGTCTCCAGCTTGAACAGGGGGTTGGACTAGAAGACCTCCAAGGTCCCTCCCAACTCTGTTATTCTGTTATTTGGCCAAGGGTGATTAGACACCGAGGGTATTTGTCTTCATAAGGCATCTCCTGGACACCTGGCAGGTTGGGTTTATGCCAGTGCTTCTCAAGTTTCGCCATTTTAAGAGGTGTGGATTTCAATTCCCAGAATTCCCCTCCCCGCATTCTGGGAAGTAAAATCGCTGAGCATGGCTGGTTTATTCGTCTCTTCGCTGGGGCAATTCTTATTCCTGCAGGAGATCAAGCTTGTTGGCGTCCAATTCATTCTGCTGCTTTTTCCCTGTCACAACAACCCTGTGGGGTAGGCTGGGTCCAGAGAGGATGACCAGAACCATCAGGAATATTTTCATGGTCAAGGATGATCATTTTGGCTTAGAGCTGGGCCTTAATTGAGCCCTTCCTTCCTTCTTTCCTTCTTTCCTTCCTTCCCCCCTCCCTCCCTCCCTCCCTCCTTCCCTCCCACCCCTCCCCCTTCCTTTTCTTCCTTCCTTCCTTCCTTCCTTTCTTTCTTTCCTACTTTTCTTTATTCTCCTTCCTTCCTTCTTTTCCTCCTTCCTCCCTTTTCTTTACTCTCCTTTCTTTCCTTCCTCTCTTCTTCCCTCCCTCCCTCCCTCCTTTTCTTTACTCTCCTTCCTTCCTTCCCTTTTTCGTCACTTTGTTTTCTTTCTCCTTCTCCTTCTCCTTCCCTTTCCCCTTCCTTCCTTCCCTCTTTCCGCCCTTTTTCTTTTCCTTCCCTCCTTCCTTCCTCTCTTCTTTTTCTTTATTCTCCTTCAACTCCTTCAACTCCTACCCTCAAAATGACGCTGTAGAGCACTGGACACCGGAACAACTAGACACAAGGACAGTTTTTTCCCAAACACCATCGCTCTGCTCAACAAATAATTCCCTCAACACTCTCAAACTACTTACTAAGTCTGCACTACTAATAATCTTCTCATCGTTCCCACCACCCATCTCCTCCCACTTATGACTGTGTGACTGTAAGTTTGTTGCTGATGTCCTTACGATTTATATTGATATTCTTTCCTGATTGCTTATTTGTACCTTATGACATCATTAAGTGTTGTGCCTTATGATTCTTGATGAACGCATCTTTTCTTTTATATACACTGAGAGCCTATGCACCAAAGACATATTCCTTGTGTGTCCAATCACACTTGGCCAATAAAAAATTCTATTCTATTCTTCCTTCCCTTTTTCCTCCCTTTGTTCCCTTTCCCTTTCCCTTTCCCTCCCTCCCTCCCTCCCTCCCTCCTTCCTTCCTTCCTTCCTTCCTTCCTTCCTTCCTTCCTTCCTTCCTTCCTTCCCAGTCTGCAAAGCCAAGATTCAACAAAACGCCTGCTGGATTATTAACCGTCCCCCTCCTCCTCCTCCTCCTCCTCCACCACCACCGCCCCCATATGTTCCCCCTCAGGGCAAAGGGGGGGGCAGCTGCCGCTTTCTCTCCACTCCACTTTTCTTCTGCCTCCAGGGAAGCAGCTGAGTTCAAAGGTGGGGGGGGGAGGGCTGCACCTTGGCCAGTTTCATACAACCACAAATGCCCAACTAGCATCCTTTGGCGGCTTCTCCAAAGCATCCCGGTGAGAACCTGGTTTGTTTTGCATTGGGCAAACGGGGGGTGGTGGTGGTTTTCAAACAGTTAAGAGCTGATTTTACCCCTAAAAGTACCCTAAGGCCACCCTTCACCTGCCTAGTGTGCAAAGCCTGGCATCTCTGTTAAACCCGGGTTAAACACCCAAAAGGCTGTATTTATTATTTATCAATGCAATTTGTATTTGCATCCCATGTTCCACCTAAGCCAGCCTTTCTCAGACTGACCTGGGAGTCACACAGGGCTCTTCTGCGCTGGGGCAGAGATTTTGACTAGGAAAACAGGATGGGAGATCCATGGGACCCCCAATGAGGCCCCTCGGATTATCTACCCACACAAACCACCTTTGACCAGGATCAGATGTCAGCAATTCAGGTAGCCCTCGACTTACGACCATTCATTTGGTGTCCTTTCCAAGTTACAACGGAACTGAAAAAAGTGACTTATGACCTGTTTTCACACTTAGTGACCATTGCAGCATCCCTGGGGTCATGTGATGAAAATTTGGATGCTTGGCAACTGGCTCATAATTATGACGGTTGCAATGTCCCAGGGCTACATGATCCCCTTTTGTGACTTTCTGATAAATAAAATCAGTAGCTCAAGGGAGGTCCTAACTAACACCACTCTATAAAGCCTCAGTAAGGCCACACCTGGAGTCCTGCATCCAGTTTTGGTCACCACACTATAAAAAAGAGGTTGAGACTCTAGAAAGAGTGCAGAGAAGAGCAACCAGGATGATGAGGGGACTGGAGGCTCAAACATACAAGGAACGGTTGCAGGAACTGGGCCCGGCTAGTCTAGGGAAGAGAAGGACCAGGGGAGACAGGAGAGCATCTTCCGTATGTGAGGGGTTGCCACAGAGAGGAGGATGGGGGTCAAGCTGATTTCTAAAGCACCCAAAGGCCAGACAAGGAAGAATGGATGGAAACTGACCAAGGAGAGATTCAACCTGGAAATAAGGAGGAATTTCCTGACAGAACAATCAACCCATGGAACAGAAGCTGCCTTCAGAAGTTGTGGGAGCTTCATCACTGGAGGCTTTCAAGGAGAGACTGGACTGCCATCTGTCAGAAATGATGTAGGCTCTCCTGCTTGGGCAGGGGGTTGGACTAGATGACCTACAAGGTCCCTTCCAACTCTGTTAATCTGTTATTTTAACAATCGTGTTAGTAACTGCAGTGATTTATTTAATAACCGTCTTGCTTACCAATGGAAATTGTAGGCTCCATTGTGGTCGTAAGTCAAGGACTACCTGTGCCCCAAACAGAACTATAGGAATCAGAGCTTGAGGTAAGAACTGAGCCACCATCCTGGGGACAAAAGAAAACTAGGTTTGCCAGCCATCTGAGGTGAGGCTGCCAGTGATCTCCCCCCTGCAACCTCCAGGGACCCGTCCTTCCTTCCTCTCCTCTGGAGACCCCACAGGTGGTGAGCAAAAAGACTTGTTTACTTTCAAGGTAACTTTTGCTGAAAGTTGCATCATGGCCAGGTGTGGATGGGGGAGGCCTGGGGGTGGGGGGAGAGCGGGCATTGTGACTGTATTTCCCGAATTTCCTTCCCCTTGTGGAAATGGGGATTGGAACAAACCTGTTAGATCACAGTTAGAGTGATCCACACAGAGGAATTCAGCCTTTGGGACTGTATTTGGGTGAGGAAATAGGGAAACTGATTCAGATTATATACCACTTCTTGGAAAAAAAATAGCCTACTGAACCATTGCAGTCAGCTGCTGACTTCATCAAGATGCGAGAAATGAGAGCAAGTGAACAATTTCACAGCTGTGACTCAGGAAAAATGAATCTAGAGCTTGCACTGAATTGGAAAGGAGTCTGTTTCACTTGGAGCGCTTACGTTTAGATGAATTTTTGTAAAAAGTTTGGCAATTTGTTTTATCCAAAAAGAAGCATAAAATATTCAGTTTTAACTGCCTAATGCACGAAAGGCAATCTGTTTTCTTTAGGTTTGTTTCTTTGCTGGGAAACAAGCAAACTTTTTTTTAAAGACATAGAGAAATAATATGATTTAAATTCTTTCTTTTAGTACTGCAGTACTGAAAAAGAAGAAGAAGAAATAGTGGCGGAAAACTAACCATCCATCTAGCATATATTAGAATGACTTCTGATGATGGATTTCTTCCCGAGGGATTTGAACAGAAAGCATACAAGTCCACAATAAATAACTGATGCTCTCGATTAGGTGAACAGATTATAAATACAGGGATACATAGAAGATAAAATGGTTCCCCAAATTCAGTATAAATAAATATAGATTGGTGCAGAAATCATGATTTTTCAGTGGCTGCAGTTCCCTTAAAATTTGGGAGCCCTCTCCATATATTTAATAATTTAGAATAACAAAATAACAAGTGTTGGAAGGGGCCTCAGAGGTCTTCTAATCCAGGGTTTTCCAACCTTGGCAACTTTAAACCTGGCGGACTTCAACTCCCAAAATTCCCCAGCCAGCAAAGCAAAGCTGGCTGGGGAATTCTGGGAGTTGAAGTCCGCCAGGCTTAAAGTTGCCAAGGTTGGAAAACCCTGTTCTAGTCCAACCCCCTGCTGGAGCAGGAGACCCCGTATCATTCCAGTCTCTTCTTAAAAACCTCCAGTAAATTTGATTTAATCTCACGTTTTATCTTGTTGTTTTACTTGGTTGTAAGCTGCCTACAGGTGAGTCTTGCTGCGATGGGGAGCATATGCATTATAAGAAAATATATATAAAATCTGTAAATGCTTTTTCTCATCCAAAACATTCCACAAAGACAGAAGCGATTCTATTTTCTTTTTTTCAAAGCGAAAGGAAAGGATTTCTCCAGTGCCTGTGTCCCGTCCCCCTAACCCTCTGCCCCCCCCCCCCCAGCGCTGGCACTTTGTCTCAAAGGTTTTATTTCCTTTCCTTTCTCGTCCTAAACAGCAGAAGGCCTTGACAGGTTGCAAGAATGGGCTTTGCAGCCTTTTGTAAAGAAAATTGTTGACTTTCTGCCTCCTCCCCCCCTTCCCAGCCTATAATTCTTGCTGCCACTGCTAATTATCCAAGCAGAGCCAGCCGGGATGAAGGGAATTCTCCCTTGAGCCCCAGTACCGGGTCACAGAATTATGTGAAATGGCAGGAGGAGGAGATGGAGGAAAAAGCGTGCAAAAAGCCAGTTAAATTAGATTGTGTGTTTTTGCGAAGGAGAGCGAGAGATATAAATATAGCCACTTGCTAGTTGCATGTTACACAACCTTCCATTGATCCCAGGAAGTGGAAACAGTCCGTAGTCCAGAAAATGGAGTTGTTGGACATTTGGAGAGCTTTTGCAAAAAATAAAAATAGAGCAAATTTGCCAAAAGGAAGGATTTGCAGCAGACTGAAAATGAAATTGCAATCATAGCTGTGCTAATCCATTGCAAGGGTGGAGGGGAGGCGGGATTATAAAAATCTGAGTTTTTGTTTTTCGATTGGGATCAACTAAAGTAGCACAACAGGATATGGCAGCTTTGCAGCCCCCGAGAAATCGTTTGGAGAATTGAGATCAAAAATTAAAATCTTGGCTTGGTTCACACCAAGGATGTTTGCAAATTGGGTTATCGAAACACAAGTGTGTGTTGAACTTGCTATATGGAAAAAACAGAAACTCTCTTCTTCAGGGGGTCCTCAAATGATGAAGCCATCGGAGCCCTAAACTTCTATTGCTGAGAGACAGTTGTTAAGTGAGTTTTGCCCCAATTTAGGACCCTTCTTGCCACAGTTGTTAAGTGAACCACTGCAGTTGTTAAATTAGTCACACAGTTGTTAAGTGAATCTGGCTTCCTAAATGACTTTGCTTGTCAGAAGGTCTCAGAAAGGGAATCACAGGATCCCCAGGATGTGGCAACCATCATAAATACATGCCAGTGGCCAAGCATCTGAATTTTCAACACTGAATTCTCATGGGGATGCTGCAGCAGTTGTACAGTGTGTAAAACGGTCAAAAGTTACTTTCTTCAGTGCTGCTATAACTTCAAATGGTCACTAAATGAATGGCTGTAAGTCGAGGACTACCTGTATTAAAAATGGAGGGATTCCAAGGAAAGAGAGAGACACAGAATCAATGGTAGGTTTCAAAAAATTATACTACCGGTTCTGTGGGCGTGGCTTGGTGGGCGTGGCACGGGAAGGATACTGTAAAATCCCCATTCCCACCCCAATCCAGGGGAAGGTTACTGCAAAATCCCCATTTCCTCCCGATCAGCTGGGACTTAGGAGGCAGAGAATAGATGGGGGTGGGGCCAGTCAGAATTTTTACTACTGGTTCTCTGAACTACGCAAAATTTCCGCTACCGGTTCTCCAGAACTGGTCAGAACCTGCTGAAACCCACCTCTGCACAGAATCTCTTTTAAGTGATTTGATAGAGACCAGCAAAGACATTCAAGTCCCTCAAGGAGCGTTAGACCAAACATGGTGTTTTTTTCTGCAAGATTCTACCTGGATCTGGGATTGTTGCAGTATTCAATACAGCCTCTAAATCTTGTTGAGAGCAATAGCAAGAAAATTTAGACTTATATCCCGCTTCACAGTCCTTTTACAGCCCTCTCTAAGCGGTTTGCAGAGTCAGCATATTTCCCCCCAACAATCTGGATCCTATTTCACCGACCTTGGAAGGGCGGAAGGCTG
Organism: Arizona elegans; assembly: GCA_022577455.1. Classification (NCBI taxonomy): domain Eukaryota; kingdom Metazoa; phylum Chordata; class Lepidosauria; order Squamata; family Colubridae; genus Arizona; species Arizona elegans. The sequence continues at coordinate 6,318,903 of JAKOOJ010000027.1, forward strand.
AGTCAACCTTGAGCCGGTCAGGATTGAACTGGTGGCAGATTTAACCTGGAATGCTGCATTCTAACCACTGGGCCACCATGTTCTCAAAAGCTCCAAGCTCCGGACCTAAAGCAGGATTAACGACGCCACTCATGTGGGGGCTAACACATGATTCTTTTATGTTATTTTAGTTCATTTTATTTTAATTCATTTTATTTTAGTTCATATTATCTCAGTTCATTTTATTTGGTGTCATTTAAATTCCACCTTTATTATATTTCCTGCCTGAGCAGGGGGTTGAACTAGAAGACCTCCAAGGTCCCTTCCAATCCTATTATTCTATATTCTAAGAGTCTAACTTTGTTCACCATGAGTGCATTTGATGGAAGAATCATATGGGGTCAACCTAATCTCCAAAGCACCTGAGGGCAGGAGAAGTAATGAACGGAAACCTATCAAAGACAGATCCAATCCAGAAGTCAGGAGAAATTTCCTGCAACAATTGATCAGTAGAATAACTTCTCTCCAGGAGTTGTGGGTGCTCCCTCACTGGACTTTACAAGAAGAGAATGGGCAGGCATTTGTCTAGAATGGCATAGGGTCTCCTGCTCGAGCAGGGAGTTGGACTAGAAGACCTCTGAGGTTCCACCTGAAACCTGAACAAGAAGCAATGGATGGAAACTAATTAAGGAGAGAACCAACCTAGAAATAAGGAGAAATTTCCTGACAGTGGGAACAATTAATCAGTAGAATAACTTGCCACCAGAAGTTGTGGATGCCCCATCACTGGAGGTTTTCCAGGACAGATTGAACAGTCATTTGTCCAGAATGGTATAGGGTCTCCTGCTTAGAATAGAATAGAATAGAATAGAATAGAATAGAATAGAATAGAATAGAATAGAATAGAATAGAATAGAATAGAATAGAATAGAATAGAATAGAATATTCTTTATTGGCCAAGTGTGATTGGACACACAAGGAATTTATCTTAGGTGCATAGGCTCTCAGTGTACATAAAAGACAAGATACATTCATCAAGAATCATAAGGTACAACACTTAATGATAGTCATAGGGTACAAATAAGCAATCAAATCATACTAGGAAACAATATAAATCAGCAACAAGTTACAGTCGTACAGTCATAAGTGGGAGGAGATGGGTGATAGGAACGATGAGAAGATTAATAGTAAATATTTTAAGTATATATTTTGTATAAATATACAAAAGTATGAAGGCTATTGCTTAACGCATTGTAAGCCGCCCTGAGTCTCTGGAGAAGGGCAGCATATAAATAAAAATAAAATAAAATAAATAAAATAAATAAATAATAGTAGTGCAGCCTTAGTGAATAGTTTGACAGTGTTGAGGGAATTATTTGTTTAGCAGAGTGATGGTGTTCAAGGAGAAACTGTCCTTGTGTCTAGTTGTTCTGGTGTGCAGTGCTCTATAGCGTCGTTTTGAGGGTAGGAGTTGAAACAGTTTATGTCCAGGATGTGAGGGGTCTGTAGATATTTTCCCAGCCCTCTTTTTGATTTGTGCAGAATACAGGTCCTCAATGAAAGGCAGGTTGGTAGCCATGTTTTTTTCTGCAGAGGGCTTTGGGCAGGGGGTTGGATTAGAGGACCACCAAAGTCCCTTCCAACTCTGTATTCTATTCTGTATGTTGCTGTGACCAAAACACCCTTTAGATTCACACAACATCTAGAAGCACACTCTAGCCAGGCATGCAGACTGGGTCCTTACTACCAGGGTAGAAGGTAACCAGCTTGCTTGTAGCTCAGGAAATTTGATGAACCTAGCCTGAAAGTACCAATTTGCCACCCTTTTCAAGATGCCAACTCCAGGCACCCATAGAACCATCTCTTGAGGCCGAGGGGTAGCATCTGGTCGGTGACTGTGTGAAGGCGGCAGTGAGACAAAATGGCTCCTCACCTGGGACTCACCCAGCAGCTGGTCTCAAGTTAAAGGCAACTCCCCCAGGAAGCCGAGACAGCACACATGGGCCAGGAATCCTCAGCAATTGATATTTACCCAGAAATATCAGGAAGACCCCAATTCTTGTAAAATTGTGCCCCTTGCAGCTGTTGAGGGAAAGGAGCTTGGAGAAGAGGTGGTGTGAAGTAAGGGTCAAGTAGTCTATAGAGCTTCTCCATCATCCAGGTCTTGGTTGTCTCAAAGGTGCTTTTTCAGGAGGCAACTGGACTTTCTTGGTTTTTCTTTTGAAGACATTTCACTTCTCATCCAAGAAGCTTCTTCAGCTCTAACTAGGATGGAGGGGAATGGAAGGGTTTATATCCCTTGCAGACAGCTGGTAATCTTTTAGAGCAGGGGTGTCAAACCCACCCTGAGGACACAGATAAACCTTCAAGTGCTTCAACAACCTTCTGGAACAGGGGTGTTGGGCTCACATCGTCACGTGACATATCACGACTTTTTCCCCCCCTTCGCTAAACTGGGCGTGGCCAGCACATGGCACATCCAGTCCATGGGCCATGGGTTTGACACCCCTGCTCTAAAAAGATGCAAAAGACCAGCTGTCTGCAAGGAATATAAACCCTTCCATTCCCCCACCATCCAGTCAGAGCTGAAGAAGCTTCTTGGATGAGAAACAAAACGTCTTCAAAGAAAAAAACAAGGAAGTCCAGTTGTCTCCTGAAAAAAGCCCCTTTGGGTTAAGAGTCAAGTAGTTTCCCACCCCCTCTTCACTCCTTCTAAACTGCTGGTTTTCAAACTTGGCCACTTGAAGAGGCATGGACTTCCCCATGGGGGAATTCTATGAGTTGAAGTCCACACACATCTTTAAGTGGCCCAAGTTTGAAAGACCACTTGAAAATAAATAAATTGGCAGTCATGCAAGCTGGGTCTATCCATCATTAAGTCAGGTATGGTTAGCGAAGGAGCAGTTGGTTGGCTTCACACTTCAAAATTATAAATGGCCACAGGGTCATTAGGCCAGAACTGGACAAGGTCTACGATGGCTCAGCATGGTTTTGTGGTCAGCCAAGAAGACCACAGCTTGTCCACCAGTTAAGAAAGTCCACATCATGGGGAAACTTGTGGTTTCACTCAAAGATTGGGCAATAATTTGTCTGAAATGGTATAAGCTTTCTGCTTAAGCAAGGGGTTGGACGAGGAGACCTCTAAAACAGGGGTCTCCAACCTTGGCAACTTTAAGACTGGTGGACTTTAACTCCCAGAACTCCCAGCAAAGCTGGCTGAGGAATTCTGGGAGTTGAAGTTCACCAGTCTTAAAGTTGCCAAGGTTGGAGACCCCTGCTCTAAAATCCCATGCAACTCTCTGTTATTCTGTTATCCCCCTCCCCTCCCTCAGGTCTCAAGGGGTGAAGTTCTTCTCTGGCATGATGGAGACATCTTTCCAGCTTTCTGTCTGAGGAAAGACACCCCGAAATCATTCCTTCTGAAGGGGAAACTGAGATAAATGAATTCAGTGATGAAAAGATGTGTAACACGAATCACCGCAGCCTCCATCTTCTTGCACCTCCATGATTGATTTAGCTCTTACGCTCTTAACCAACCAAACAAATGAAAAAATTATAAGTGTTTATGGGAATAAGTAGAAGAACAGGACTCTCTTGCTGCCTTCCTTCAGCTTGGCCATTTAGCTCAGCCTGGCCTTCAACCAGCTTTTGGGCAACTGCCCATCCCAGCACTCCAAAAGCTGGAAACGCCAAACCCTTGTGTAGAAGCCCTTGTGCTCGGCCACCCTCCGATGCTGAACGAGGATGGGGCCACCATCCATAAAAGTGCTCGTCCTTCAGAAGAAAGTCTGGGAGGGAGTGAGAAGCAACCGAATCTGCTTTGGGGTCTGTTCCAGGCCTGGCCACTTTTCAGCTTCAGCCTGTCCCTCCTCTGTTGTGGGGCTTCCAGCCGGGGACAGAAGCTACCGAGCGGTCTGTGGGGAGGCCGCTTGGCCTTCGTTGAGTGCGAGAGGAACGGGCAGCAGCTGCTGCTTCCCATCCTTGCCAGCAACTGGATCCAAGAGAAGGAGGGAGCTGCAGAGCGGTGAGAAGGACGAGGCTGTAGCTCCAAAGGAAGGGAACCTCGGTCTCTTCCCTCCAAAAGCCATCGTATCTGAGGACATCGTGAATAAGGAAAGATTGCAGAAAGGCGAATGAAGGAGAAGGGTTGAAGGGGAGGGCCAGGGGCGACAGAATAATAGAACAAGGGTTGGAAGGGACTTTGGAGGTCTTCTAGTCCAACCACCTTCTAAAGCAGGAGACCCCATTCCAGACCAATGGCTGTCCAATCTCTTCTTAAAAACCTCCAGTGGTGAAGCACTCACAACTTCTGAAGGCAAGTCTTCTGAAGACCTAACCCTAACTTTGGATAGATTGACTCCAGGACCATAAGCTTGAGGAACTCCACTGCCAACGTCAAGATGGCCTCCTGAAGGTAGCTTGGGCAGGGAGGATGGTACAGTAGCAACACCCCAACTGATTCTACAAGCCAGTTTTGGGAACAGGATGTTGTGGCTTATCTGCTGCCAGCCCCTCCAGCAGCTGAATCAGAGGAGGAGGAGGAGGAGGCAGCGGCGTGGGGTCAAGGTCAGCATGAGGGCAACCTGAGAGCTCCGAGGCCGAGGGGGAAGAGGGAGTGGAGCTGGCAGAGAGAGAGCCTGGGCTGTCCGTCAGCCCTCAGATGGAGAGTCAACAGCCCCCAGGTCTGGAGGTGGCTGATGAGGAAGAGAAGGAACAGCTGGGTCCAGCGCCTGACGCACGGATGCGCAGAAGGCAGAGGAAAGGAGAGGGGTGGAAACCTATGGGCCGGTCCTTGGGACGGAAGAGCCACCGCTGCCAGTGAAGCCCCGCCCTAGCTTTGGGGATAAAAGGCAGGAGGTGGAGATGAATAGATTTGGCAGACAACTATTCATCTCCCGGCTGGCCAGACTTGTTAGCCAGCGTTGAGAGAGAAACTTTTTGCTGGGGCTGCTGGCACTCCTAAAAAAGCAATCATTGATTTAACTAAAGAGGGTTTGTCGTGTTTGGGGAGCTGGGTCAGAACACAGGGTCTCACAGCTGGAGACTTCGGGAACATGGTCCCTGAAGGTCAGGATTCTTCAATGACCACTGCCGCCCAACTACCCTGCCATGAATACTCGGTGCCAAACAAACAAACAAAGACACATCTCTGAGAAGTGGGGGGGGGCACAGTAGCTTTCAACCTGGTTTGTGGTTTAGCATGGGGGAAATAGGCAAGCTATTACGGTTTGCTCAAGGAATCAAGGCAACCATTGAATGCAGTCAACTATCTCTCCAGTTCTCATGTAGATGTCACAGATCGATCTTGCCACGTTGACAATGTTGGTTCCGGCTGCAGAAGGATGCCAATAAGCCAGCTAACTCACATCCTCACAATCTGAGGTACAGAAAACTACCCATGGTTCTCTACTTGTGACTGTTCAGAGTTGCAACATACCTCCCCAGAGAGACTTACGCCCCTTTTGAAGGTCCGATGACCGTCCCACCCCCTGGGGTCACATGATTGCATTTTGGGGGGCTTGGCTACTGACCCACATTTATGGCTATTTGTAACATCCATACTCATGTGATCGTGTTTTATATTTTTTTGCAGGAAACAGACATTTATTCTGGTTTCTGGGGGAAAAAAAGTCCATTGGCTAAAATGGGCTCGCTTAACGACTGCCGCAAAACAGGTTGCAAAATCAGGCAGGGCCATCTGGTGATCCACTTAACAGCAGGCACGACTTTCAACTGTAACTCCAGCCTCAATGGCGGTCGTAAGTCGAGGACTACCTGTCTCTCAAGAATCCGGAGCCCGATTCCTTTCCAAACACGGACTCAGCTAGCAATATAAAATAATGTGGACTTTCAAATGGTTAAGTCTTTAAAGCTAAATTTCGGCATTGTTGATGGGTTTAATCTAATTTGTCCTCTTCTTCAGCAAAACCAGCCAGCCACATTTAAACGAGCACGTTGGGCACACACTCTGTTTAATTGTGGAACGCCTGCAAACGTTGTCTCCAAGAAATACGGGCACAGTCACAACTGGACCAATGGGCCACGGGCAGAAATGGCTTGGCCCAGCAGTGTAATGGGTCAGGATATCACCTGTTCAGTTTCAACACAGAGAAATATATGTGTCTCCATATTAGGCAGCCTTCCCCTTTCTCAGTGTTTCTCAACCTTAGCTGCTGGAAGACGGGTGCACTTCCACTCCCAGAATTCCCCAGCCAGCCATGTTGAAGTCCACCCAGCAGGCTGGGGAATTCTGGGAGTGGAAGTCCACCCGTCTTCCAGCAGCTAAGGTTGAGAAACACAGCTATCTGCTGTTTTCCAGATGTGCCAGGTTGCATTGGAAGACGACTTTTACAGATTAACAGAGTTGGAAAAGACCTTGTAGGTCATCTAGTCCAACCCTCCCTCCCCCCCAAGCAGGAGACCCTACACCATTTCTGACAAGAGGGCAGTCTTTATAAGCGGGAGGGAGGGGTTCAAGTTTTATATAAGTTTCATACAAAGGAGGGTTTTTTTTCCTTTTTTTTTTCTTACCTGATATGAGTATACTGTGCAGAAGTCCAGGGGGAGGGGAGGGTTAGGGTGGGTTAGGGAGGTTGGGAAGTTTGGGGTGGGTTGAGGGGGTGGGAAAAAGGGGTGAAAATGTAATTGTAAAACTTTTGCAATAAAAAAAAAAGAAAAGAAAATTCCTCCTTATTTCCAGGTTGAATCTCTCCTTGGTCAGTTTCCATCCATTCTTCCTTGTCTGACCTTTGGGTGCCTTGGAAAACAGCTCCTCACACTCTGTGGCAGCCCCTCAAATACGGGAAGATGCTCTCCTGTCTCCCCTGGTCCTTTTCTTCACTAGACCAACCAGGCCCAGTTTCTTCAACTGTTCATCGTCTGTTTGAGCCTCCAGTCCCCTCATCATCCTGGTTGCTCTTCTCTGTACTTTTTCCAGAGTCTCAACCTCTTTTTTATAGTATGGTGACCAAAACTGGATGCAGGATTCTAGGTATGGTCTTACTAAGGCTTTACAGAATGGTATTAGTACCTCATTTGATCTTGATTGTATCCCTCTGTTAAACTGACTGCGGTAGCACCTTCCCAGATGAGACCCCCCCTCCCCAAAATCTCTCCACCCCCAGACCCCAAATTCTTAAACTTCTCAGGTAGCTGAGCAAATAAGCTAAAGGCGGGAGGGATCAACAAATTTAATCTGTAAATTAAGGGGTGGGTGACGGTTTTCAATCAAAACAGGCTATTTATATTGTATGTACAAAAAAAACAGAACCCAAGTTTTCTTTAAAAAAAAAAAAAGGATAGTTTACACCCATTTCCAACTTTCCTGCATCCCCCGGGTTGTTTTTTTTTTTTTCCCACCTTGATCTATGTAAATCAAAAGAGTCAAGCAAATTTATCCAGACCTTCAAAATTAAAAAAAAAGGAAAAGAAAAGTGAGAAAAATACAAGGTTGAAGGTCCACGAATGCTCCGCAGAGAGTCTCCTTGGATGGCCAACACTTCGCCGCTCTCAAGAGGGTGTCGGGACCCCCGTGCTGTGTGCCCCATTTGTGCTGGGCCGCTGGATGGAGGAGGGTCCGAGAGACCCAAGAAAGCCCCCCCTCCCCCAATTAATCCGTGCCTTGCCAGCATTGTGTTTCGCTACACCCGCCATGCGTCTCTCTCTCTCTCTCAACGGGGTGATGATGAACGTGTTCCTTCAAGACCCACAACTCCACGGGACTCAAAGAAAGGGTCCGGCTGTGCCAAATTCAATCTTTTTCTTGTTTGCAGCGCTTCAGAGTTCCCGGCACAGGTTTATCAATAGGCCACTGCTTCAGAGTCCCCCGGCGTGGAAAACAGCACATGGGCTTTGGCGTTGATGAAGTAGGTGGCCACGAACGAGACAATGAGGATGACGAGGCCCAGCATCAGCGTGATGATCTGCAAAAAGGTTACAGTCATACAGTCATAAGTGGGAGGAGATGGGTGGTGGGAAGAATGAGAAGATTAATAGTAGTGCAGACTTAGTAACTAGTTTGAGAGTATTGTGGGAATTATTGGTTGAGCAGAGTGATGGCGTTTGGGAAAAAACTGTCCTTGTGTCTAGTCGTTCTGGTGTGCAGTGCTCTATGGCGTCGTTTTGAGGGTAGGGCTAGAGCAGGAGTCCTCAAACTACGTCCTGCAGAAGCCATTAATCCATCCCGCGTGGGACCATGAGGCTGCCCCACCCACATCTCCCCACCTACCCACTTGCTCCCACCCGCCTTCTGGAGGACGAGGCCAAAAACGGGCCCGTTTTTGGGTGGCAGAGTGGTCCTGTTACCCTCCCCAGCCTCCAGAGAGAGAGAGAGAGAGAAGGAGGGAGGGGGGAGACACACACACCCAAACAGAAGTGCCTCCCCTGCCCCCAAGGCAGCCACATCCCTTCACTAACCTGCTCTCCATCCCCAGGAGCAAAACAAATTGAAGTTTAATTTGTGCGTATTGCTTAATGGACTGTTAAATTGGCCACGCCTACCCAGTCACATGACCACCTAGCCACACCCACCCAGCTGGTCTGCTGGTCCCCCAACAGTCTGAGGGTCCGTGAATTGGCCCCGTTTAAAAAGTGTAAGGACCCCTGCTTTACAGAGCATCCCAAGTTGTGATGGCACTGAAAAAATGTGACTTATGACCATTGCAACCTCTCTATGGTCACGTGACTTATACTGGGATGCTTGGGAACTGGCTCACACTTGTGACGGTCGCAGGGTCTCCCGGGGGGGGGGTTGTCACGTGGTCCCCTTTTGCAACCTTCTGACAAGCAAAGTCAATGGGGGAGCCAGATTCACTTAACAACTGTGTCATTAACTCAATACCTGCAATGATTCACTTAACAACCATGGCAAGAAAGGTCGTAAAATGGGGCAAAACTCACTAAACCACCATCTTGCTTAGCGAAGGAAATTTTGGGTTCAAGTGTGGTGTAAGTCTGTATACGCATTTCTATGACTGCAACTGAGAAGCACCGAGATTTCCTTCTATAGGAGCCGTGGGTCAAGGCCGACATGGCCAGCCCGATCTCAAAAAAGCATCCAAAACCCCCAAGCTTAAATCTGCTCCCACCCTTTGGCCTTCTGAGAGATCTTGAAGACGGGGCGATGCCAACTAACCCAGAGCCCCAGGGGGTGTGGCCCATTGGAGGTGGCTGATGGAATGAGAGGATGCCCTCCCTTCTCCCTGAACGCCCTTGGCTCCCTCCCTCCCTCTTTTTAAGCGGTTTCTTAAATTTAAGATCTTGATTGTTTTAATGTTTTCTGTAAGTCACTTAGAGTTGCTTATGAGTAGCATCAGGGGTGAAATCCAGCAGGTTCTGACAGGTTCTGGAGAACCGGTAGCGGAAATTTTGAGCAGTTTGGAGAACCGGCAAATACCACCTCTGGCTGGCCCCAGGAGTGGGGTGGGAAGGGAGATTTTGCAGTATCCTTCCCCCAGGAGTGGAGTGGGAAGGGAGATTTTGCAGTATCCTTCCCCTGCCATGCACACCAAGCCACACCACACCCACCAAGCCACACCCACAGAACTGGTAGTAAAAAAACTTGGATTTCACCACTGGATGGCATGCAAGATAGATACGTTAGGTAGGTAGGTAGAGAAAGAAAAAGAGAGAGAGAGAGCATAGATAGAGAGACAGATGAAATAAATGATGGGGCAGAGATAGAGATAGAAAAAGATAAGATAGATTATAGAGATAAATTATAAAAAGAGCTAAAGATTAGAGATAAAGATATAGATAAGAGACATACATCCAGAGATATGATGATATGGGATGGATGGATGGATGGCTACATAAAGATAGATAGATGGAGTGAGAGAAAGAGCATAGATAGAAAGATAGATAGATAGAAAGACAGATAGATAGAAAGATAGATGAGATAAATGATGGGGCAGAGATAGAGAGAGAAAGAGATAAAATAGATTATAGAGATAAATTATAAAAAGAGCTAAAGATAAGGGATAAAATAGAGACATACACTCAGAGATATGATGATACGGAATGGATGGATGGCTACATATAGATAGGTAGGTAGGTAGGGAGTGAGAGAGAGAGAGAGAGGGAGGGAGGGAGGGAGGGAGGGACGAGCGGACAGGCAGGCAGGCAGCCAGACTCAAGGGTTAGAAAGCTCCTATATTTTAGCAAACCAACCAATCCAACCCTGTTTGGCACCTCACCTCCAGCTCTTTGCTGGCGATCAAGAAGATGCGTCCATGAAGCTCCTTCCAGCGACTCTCCGTCCAGGTTGAAAACTCGGTGGATCCCCATTGTTGGAGCTCAAAGGCCGGAGAGGAGGCCACCGTGCGGTGGACAGTCGACCTGACGCAGAAGGGCTTGCGGGGAGAGCTGGCATTGGGGTACGGGGAGCCCTGCACCCACATGTATTCATACAACTGCGGGAAAGAAAACACAGGAGGAACAGAAGCAAAGCCCGGTTATTCACGTGTCACTTTGAACATGAAAGCTTTAGCATTAAAGTTTGGGTAATAAAGGGTTATGCTGATTTCTTGTTGTCAGTTTCTATTTTCCATTGTTTTGAACCTCAGCTGCTGAATGGGGGTGTGGTTTTATAGCTCTGATTTTGTTTTTACTGTTCTTAGCCACCGAGAGTCACAAATTTGGGAGAGGTGATATAAATGAAATAAATGAAATGCATGAATGAATAAATGAATGAAAGCCAAGCAATTGCTTTGGTATTAATCTTCCATAGATAGATTTGCAAAAATTGCCTTTTTCCAGATAAACCCTTAAGGCGCATGCAGAAAAAAACCACCATGCCAAGAGCCAGACTTCTTAACACCGGGATGTTTATACAGGTAGACCTCAGATTCAGATGAACAGTCGGAAGGGACCTGGTAGGTCATCTAGTCCAACCCCCCGCCCAAGCAGGAGGCCCTACACCATTTCTGACAGATGGCAGCCCAGTCTCTTCTTGAAAGCCTCCAGGGATGGAGCTCCCACAGCTTCTGAAGGCAACTTATCTAGGTGCTTATTATCGTATGTGGTGGGCATGTATGAAAGCAAGAAAATATTGTACGAAAACACATGCATGGTTGGAAAAGATGATTAAGCAGCACATAGATTTAAAACCAGAAATATTTTTTTAGGTGTAATACCAGGAAGCTGTGACAAAGGGACTATATCCTATGGCACACAAACCTATGGCACACGGAGCCATATCTGTGGGCACATGAGCGTTGCCCTAGCCCAGGTCCAGCCAGCTGATTTTTGGGCCTTCCGGAAGTCAGGAAATGGGCCATTTCTGGCCTCCAGAGGGCATCCAGGGGGGTGGGGAAAGCCGTTTTCACCTTCCCCAGGGTCTTAGAAAGCCTCTGGAGCCAGGGGAGAGTGAAAAATGGGCCTTCTGGTCCCACCGGAAGTTGGGAAACGGGCCGTTTCTGGCTTCCGGAGGGCCTCCAGAGGGTGGGGAAGGCCATTTTTGCCCTCCCTAGGCTCCTAGAAAGGCTCTGGCGCCTGGGGAAAAACGGGCCTACTGGGCCCACCATGCCATTGCGTGCCAAAAGCAGGGGTAGTGCGGGGGTGTGTGTGTCACACGCATATGCACGGGGGGTGGGGGGGTTGGCGGACGCATTGAATTATGGGTGTGGGCACGCCCCACCACTTTTGGCACGCGACAGCAAAAAGGTTAGCCATCACTGGACTATATATCTAATGCTGCATGTATGGACAGCAGCGAGAATTGTTTTTGCACAATATTGGAAAAAACAAGAACACCCCACCAGGTGAAAACATAATTCGGAAAACATTGGATTGTGCAGAGATGGATAGATTGACATTGAAAATAAAAGAGATACAGAGTATTATTTAACATGGAATAGGTTTTATCAATGGTTAGAGATAAGAGGTAAAAATTAGATGAAGAAAGGGCATTGTGATGTTCAAGTAAAATATGAATGTTGTTTATAAGGGTGCCAATATAATCAATAGGATTATAAATAAGCTAATATAATTATAAATATGATTAGAATTATTCTGTTGAATTATTACCAACGGTATATGTGTTACTTTTCCTTTTTTCCTTTTGTAAAATGGTATGCCCGGACAACATACTGTATTCAAAATACTTATATATACATTAAAAAAACCTTGATATATAAAAAAAGGCCACCGAATCTTGTGCAAACTGGCTGTGTGGTATTAACAGCCTCACCCGAGACCTTCTCCAGATGCCTCCAAATCTTAGGGTGGTGGCATCTGAAGAGGTAAGAGGTGGGGCAGCCTTCCCCAAGGTTTCACCATTAAGTTTTCACCAGACGGCTTGTTTATTTTCCAGATTTTTTTAAAAAAACAGTACATGTTTATTTATTTTTCCTGGTGATAATTTTATCTAGTGCTGGATGAGGAGACTCACATCTTCCTTGGAATCTTTGCAATGCTCCTTGGTGATGTTGTCTCCCAGGCGAGTCCCAGTGAGGTTGGCCAAGACATACTGGACCAGGCTGGTGGAGTTGACAGGACTGGAGACGGCAATGTAGTACTGGAGGGGCTCATCGCCTGGGGAGGGGACAGGAAAGGGTGGGGGAAGTCCAAAGGGTACCCTCAGGCGGTAGCCTTCACCCCTGAAGATATCCCTCCCTCCCTCTCTCATTCTCTTTTTCTCTTTCGTTTTCTCTCTCATTCTCTCCCCTCCTCTTTTTCTCTTTCATTCTCTCTCTTGGTTCTTTCTCTCTCATTCTTCCCCTCCCCCTCTCATTCTCTCTTTTCTTATTCTTTTTTTTTCTTTCTTCTCTCTCTCAGTCCTTTTTTTCTTCCCCTCCCCCTCCCCCTCTCATTCTCTCTTTTCTTTTTCTTTCTTTCTTCTCTCTCTTGGTTCTTTCCCTCTCATTCTTCCCCAGCCCCTCTCATTCTCTCTTTTCTTATTCTTTCTCTTTCTTTATTCTCTTTCTTGGCTCTTCTCTCTTTCTCCTCTCTTTCTTTCTTTCTGTAATTCTCTCTCTCTCTCTCTCACAGACACACAGACACGCCTCACCCAGAGGCCCTTTAAAATCTGGCCTCGTGATGGCCTGGAACCAGGAGTTGTTGGACTGGATCAGGAAACCATACAACATGCGAGTGACCTGGAAGACAAAGGCAAATCGTCCAGTTGGGAAGATTCAAAGAGCAGCACCTACTAAACAGTAGTAAACTACTAAACTGTAAACTACTCCTGTAAACTTATTACTGTAAACTACTCGTAAATTTTTTTTATTACTAGTAAAAATTGGAGGAAATTACTCAACAGAAGCAAAAGTTGTTTGTTCAAGATGCAATAAGATCTCCTCCCTTGAGCAGAGGGTTGGACTAGAAGACCTCCAAGATCCCTTCCAGCCCACAGATTCTATGAGATCCGGCTATATATTAAGTGGCCCCGTGGATCCTGACGAGACGGGTAGGGTACTCAAGTGTCCCCCAACACCCAAGGAAAGGGGGCGGATGGGTGGCAGGAGAGTGGGCATTCATCAGACGCCGGGTGACCTACCCAGAGAGCGGAGGGAAGGGCATGCCAACTTAGGACCGGCCCCTTCCTTGCCTCCCCCTCAGAGACCCCATCAGCACCTACCGTGAGTGGATCTGCCTGAATTGACGAGGCGTCGCCCCCTCCTCCGGCCATCTTGTAGAGCGTGCGGCCCACCACGGTGGCTACGGCAGCTAAGGACTGGGAGAAAGAATGGAGGGTCAAGGCAGGCTGGACAGCCCTCCCCCTCTGGGCCCTTCCTTCACACAGCGGCTGCTGCGGCCGTCAGTGCCAAGACAACCACAGCCAGCCAGAGAATCCGAGTTCCCTCCCCCCAGCGCTCCCCACTTGACAGAGGGGCCCAGCCCACCTTCGCTGTGTCCGTCACGTAGTTCAGGGCCTGCTCTGGGCTCAGCCCCTGGGGATAATTCAGCCGGATGTTCTCGGGGGTGTCGTAGAGGCTCTGGTAGTACCTGCGGGAGGGAGGGAGGGAGGGAAGGAGGAGCTGCGATGGTCTGGGGAAGGGGGCAGGGAGAAGGGGGGATTGGGGTCCTTGGGGGAGCAGGTGTGGGGAGGGATCCCTTGGGGTTGGAGATGGATCTGGGCTTGGGCAGAAACCCAGCCTCCCTCCCATCCCGCTCCCTCTGGCAACCCCTCCTCAAAGGACGGTTCACCCCCCTTCCTTCTTCGTGGCAGGAGCATCATTATTAAAATTTTAATTTTAATTATCATAATTAACTTGGCCCTTTGGTGGCTTTGCCTGTTTGATGAGCTGAGGCTTTTTATTAGAAAGCAAAAGGGGGGGGGGAAGGGGCGAGAGACTTTGGCAAACAACACCCCCAAATCTGACAAGGAGGCCAGTCCCAGGTCCTTCCATCTTGCTGGCTGGGGAATTCTGGGACTTCAGCTCCAGGAGTCTTGAAGTCGCCAAGATTGAAAAAAAACATTGCCCACCTAGACATACAGGTAGGCCTTGACTTATGACCGCAACGGACTCAATTTTCTGCCGCTAAGCAAGACAGTCGTTAAGTGAGCTTTGTGCCAGTTGACAAATGTTCTGCCGTAATTGTTAAGCGAATCACTGCGGTCGTCAAATTAGCCTGACGTACATCATTAAGCAAACCCAGCTTCTCCCATTGACTTTGCTTGTCAGGTCACAAAAGGGGAACACGTGACCCGTCCCCCTCCCCTGGGGACACTGCAACCGTCATAAAGGTGAGTCGGTTCCGAAGCCTCTTAAATTTTGATCATGTGACCGGTGGGGGAGGGGATGCTGCGACGGTCATAAGCGTGAAAAAAGGGCCCCAAGTCCCTTTTTTCGGGGCCGCTGTGACTTTTGGTCACCGAGGGAACTGCCGTAAGTCGAGAACCACCTGTAGCCAGCATCTGGATTTTACACACAGAGACAGAGAGAGCCAGACCCCCTTTCCCCTCCCCTCTTTTGCTTTGTTTCCAAGCGGCCCTGCAAGAGCAGCTGCTCCTCCCTTCTGCAGGCTTGCTAACCCCTGGCTGCCGGCCAGCCGCCGGAGACGTTGTGCGAGGCGAAAGTGGGTTTCTCCCGCTTGTCAGAACAATTACGCTGCGGCCCTTTAACTGCACTGTCTGTCTTCCCTCTGCCTCCCCCCCCCCCAGCAACCCCCCCTCCCCCAGTGGCTGCTACCTTCTTCTCCGGCACCCGCCCCTCTCGGGCTTTTGCTGAGCTCCAGGTAAATTGGGGTCTCGGCTTCACCTCCGTTAGTCAAGACTGCGAGGATCCCCCAAATGGGGAAACTGGAGGTTTTTTAAGAAGAGGCTGATATTCCACAGGGCCTCCTGCTAGAGCAGGGGGTTGGACTAGAAGACCTCCAAGGTCCCTTCTGGCTCTATTCTGATTGCAACGTTTTTATTTCATCAAGCCGGCCTAGCCTAAATGGTTTTTAATTGGGATTTTAAATTTTATGGATTTGGGGTTTTAAATTGGGTAGCCAATTATTTAATTCTTTTAATTATCTTAACTTTTGTATTTGTATGTTTTTTAATTTTGACTGTTCTGGGAGAAGGGCGGTATACAAATTAAATTAATAATAATAATAATAACCTATTCCCCAAGCCACCTGAAGGCAGAAGCAGCAGCAACCGATGGAAACTAATCAAGGGGAGAAGCAACCTAGAACTAAGGAGAAACTTCCTGACAGTGAGAACAATTAACCAAAGGAACAGCTTGCCACCAGAAGTTGTGGGTGCTCCATCATTGGTCTGATATTCCACAGGGCCTCCTGCTAGAGCAGGGGGTTGGACTAGAAGACCTTCAAGGTCCCCTCCGGCTCTATTCTGATGGAGAGGCTTCTGAGTTCCGGCCTTCTGCGTCTTGTCTCCAGCTTGGCCACAAGTGTGGACTCACTTCTACACTCACCAGTTCTTAGTCAGTTCTTAGTTCTTAGTTACCAGTTCTTAGTCACATACTCCCCCCGCACTTACGACGACAAGAAGCTCTCATTCGGGAGTATAGTAAGATCCTATTAAATTCCTCTCTACCCATACATGGATACATTCCTGATCTCTTAAGATGCTAATTAAAGTCAAGAAATCCACCAATCTTGAAAAGCGCGTAAGTTGGTGGCCGATCATCAGAACACCACACAAAAGTGGATGGAGGCGTGGAATAGCTGTTCCCCCCAAGATGTCTCCGAGCATATCAGCCCTAGTAGTAGACCTCCAGGATTTAGCCTACCCCGACACATATGGGTGACATACAATAGAATTAGAACAACTCATGGGGGGTGTGCTGACTCCCTGTATAAATGGGGAAAGACACCTTCAGCACAATGTGATTGCTGGGCCCCTCGACAGACTATCCAGCACATAGTGAGGGAATGCCCTAACAGAAGGTACCCAGGAGATTCTAGGGACCTCCTCTGCATAACAACGGCAGCTACTGACTGGATCTCCAATCTCGACATTAAACTTTGAAATGTTATTTCTGTTTTCCTTTTAGGTTTTCTTACTGTTTTTTTATTGTTTTAATTGTTTTTAACCTGTAAAAATGAAGTGTTTTAATACTGTGTGTGACCAGCCATACGCTAAATAAATAAATCTACACTCACCTGCCTTCTATGGGTTTCATAGATTTCAGGTACTCCTCGACTTACAACCAAACACTTAGTGACCGTTCAAAGTTAACAACGGTGCTGAAAAAACTGACTTATGACCGATTTTCACAGTGACCATCTTCCCAGCATCCCCACGGTCATGTGATCAATATTCAGATGCTTGGCCACTGGCTCCTACTTATGACGGTTGCTGTGTCACGGGGTGTGTGTGTGTGTGTTGTGATCCCTTTTGTGACGTTCTGATGGTGTGGAAGCCAGATTCACTTTATAACCGGGCTACTAACTTATTAACTGCAGTGGTTCATTTAACCACCAAGGCAAAAAAGGTCGTAAAATGGAGCAAAACTCACTTAACAACAGAAACGTTGGGCCCAATTGTGGTTGTGAGTCGAGGGCTGCCTATACAGCCGGGATTTCCAAACTCGGCAACTTTGAAGACCTGTGGACTTCACCTTCCAGAATTCCTCGGCCTCCAGCCAGAGCCTTAAAAAGCTGCCACGCTTGGAGGTCTCTGGACTGCTGAAAAGGATCCCTGGTTACCTGTTCTCGAAGTGGGAGGAGTGGTCGGCCAGGACGATCCCGGGAATCTGCTGGGCTCTCAGGAATCGCTGGAAGGAGGAAGGCGGGAGGGGCTGGCTGGCTTCGATCCCACTCACCACCACACTGGTGTTTTTGCTGCTCTTGTTCAAGGCTTCCATCATCCTCTGGACGTTTTGCTAGGAGCACCAGGGAAAGAGGAAGGAACAAGCAGCTCAATTACGCCACAAATTCAGAACGCAGACAAAGTTTTACTTTGGCAAGTGGAGGCAAAGATCCCAGGATAATGTTGCAGGATCCAATCTGACTCAGTTTCACAGCTACTCAAGATTGTTGGCCAAACAGGGACAAAAACAGCTGGGGAAAAAAAAGGAAAAGATTGAAGTCTGGGAAATGGACTCCTTGTCAGTCAATAAGAGTGCTGATTTACTGCCAGTTTACGAGGTACTTATTAATGACTTCATAGCCAGCCATCAACACTCTATTTAACGAGAGAGAGAGAGAGAGGGAGGGGGGGAGGGAGGGGGGGAGGGGAGAGAGAAGGGGAGGGAGTAAGAGTGTGAGAGAGAGAGAGAATGGGAGAGGGAGATAAGTTCTTCAAGGAGGACTCCAGCACAAGCCCGAATTGGGCTTGTGGTTATTTACGGGTTATTTACGGGACCGCCTACTACCACCAATAGCCTCCCACCGGCCAGTATGCTCTCATAGAGAGGGACTCCTCCGGGTGCCGTCAGCCAAACAGTATCAGCTGGCGACCCCTAGGGGGAGGGCCTTCTCTGTGGGGGCACCTACCGTCTGGAATGAGCTCCCCCCAGAGATACAGAGGATCCCGGATCTGCGCTCCTTCCGCCGTGCTGTGAAGACCTTTTTATTCCATCAGGCGGGCTTGGCCTAATCTCTTCCCTTTTTAAATATGTAAATTTTAATCTGTTTTTAAATTATTGGGGTGTTTTAATCTGTCTGGGCCAAAATGATTTAATTTGATTTTATCTGGTTTTTAAATTTTTTGTATTTATGTATTTTATTGTTGGCTGTTCACCGCCCTGAGTCCTTCGGGAGTAGGGCGGTATACAAATCAAATAAACCTAAACCTAAAACTTGGTAGAATAAATCTTTGGTCCTTGTGACTGACTCAGATTGCATCATGAAATTTTCCTTACTATAGGGGGAAAAAACCATCCCACAGCCCCCTCTGGGGCAGTTTACTGATGCTTAATTTAAGATTTTCACGTTCACCCAAATGGGCAGTCTTGAAGACATGGTGCCAAGATAGGCCGCAGCCCAACCCGAGTGTTGCTGAGCACCACGGAGGGCTCCAGACAGAAGTTCTCAAGGGCCATTCAGAACGGAGGATGGTGGGGAGGCAGAGCTAAGAGCCGGCGGCTGTGACAATGCAGTGGTGGTGGCCATGTGGCACCCTCAGCGGACTTCCCTGGACCCTGGTGGCGGCAGGGACTGCCTGCGGAGGCCAGTGGTGGATGGAGTCGGTGCTGAGGAGGTCGATGGTGGTGTCGGCGTCCGGAATGGCGGCTGCTAAGGCGGCGGCAGTGGGAGCGGCAGAAGCCAGAAAGCCGTGAGCGAGAGAGCAGGGGCTTGCCTGGCAGCTATTCCAGCTGAACTCCTTGGGTGACCGCACGGTGCCGACCCATTTTGTGAGGGTCAGCCTTAGGCCGTCCCTGAGGGGCCCCTCCCTGTTTTGGGATTGGGCGGGCTAAGCCGGAGGTGTTGCGGACTATGGAAGAGCTGAGGGTGGCTTAAAGGGACTGAAAGATGGCTGTGGTGACTACCTTGGGGTGTTTTGCCCCGGATACCTCACTGCTTTGCTCCCCCCCTCTCCTTATTTCATCTCTTCTGCCCGTTTTGGCCTGGTGTCAGGCCTTACTGTGATCGCCTGCCATCCAGGTTTGTTTCCTGTTTGCCAGAGAGAGTCCTCCTACTTTTGTGTCATCTTGGTCTCTCTGGACTTGTCTACTGCGTGGCCGCCATGGACTGCCCTTGTTCCTGAATTTAACGACTGGTTTATTCCATCTGTCCCTCCTTACAGTATGGAGAGATGCATCTTGAGGTGCAAATATTGAAGGAGCCGGACCAAGACCCCTGTCTCTCTCTCCTTATTCAGCCACCATGAGAGGGCGGCTGATGTTTAAATCTGAGTCCGAAATGGCATAAGACTCCTCTCACGGGACTTTAGATCGCTGGGATGGACCCCTAGCCATGGACTATTTATTTATTTATTTATTTATTTATTTATTTATTTATTTATTTATTTATTTATTTATTTATTTATTTATTTATTTATTTATTTATTTATTTATTTATTTATTTATTTATTTATTTATTATTTGAATTTATATACCACCCTACTCCCGAAGGACTCAGGGCGGTGAACAGCCATAGAATAAAACATATAAACACAAAATTTAAAATAAGATAAAACGAATTAAATAATTTGGCTGAACAAATTTAAAACCCCAATAATTTAAAACCAAATTTAACATTTCCATTTAAAAAGGGGAAAGACTTAGGTCAAGCCAGGCCTGGGCAGACTATAACCAGTTACTGAATGTATTTGTCGGCAGAACTCCTTAAACTGCGAGATTCCCCCCAACTCTATTGAGGGCCTATCTCGATGACGGGTTTTGGAACCCCGAGAGATGGCACGCAACAAAGAGGAATTTGAAGGGTTTTTGGCAAGAGGGTGTTAGGGTTTTAAAGAAAAAGGCTTTGCATTCTTTTTTAACCAGGTTATTAGGGGCACCAGGGAGGGGGTGGGGCGTGGGTTTGGGGGGTAACCCACAAGGGACAGGGCTTAGCCCGACAGAGGGCTCTGTGATTGGGGGTGTGGGGTCGGGGGTCGAGGATCGAGGAGGGGGCTAGTTTCTGTACTAATGAGGGCTGTTTATTATTTATTTATTTATTAATTAAATTTCTATACCGCCCTTCTCCAAATAGGACTCAGGGCGGTACACAGCCAAGGTAAAAACAGAGCATACAAAATTTAAAAACAGTATTGAAATAATTAAATATTTGGCCGTAAATTAAAAAAACCCAATTTAAAATAAATTTAAAATTTGACTCAAGCTAGCCCAGCTAGTTGAAATAAATAGGTTTTCAGGGCCCGACGAAAAATCCAGAGGTCTGTTATTGTACGTATCTCTGGGGGGAGGTTGTTCCAGAGGGTGGGCGCCACCACAGAGAAGGCTCTGCCCCTGGGGGTCGCCAGCTGACATTGTCTGGCGGACGGCACCCTGAGGAGGCCCACTCTGTGCAAGCGTACTGGCCGGTGGGAGGCTATTGGTGGCAGAAGGCGGTCTGTTCCATCGGCACTGTGTGTGGGAGGGGCAGATACGGCGGGAGCAGAGGGCCATATCATGTTAGGGGAGTGCACACTTGCTATCTTCGAGCGATTGCACGCTTCAGCCCCAATGCTCTTCTTGTTCCCTGGGTTGCAGAGATCCTCAGGGCCCGGGCCTTCGGTTGATGTTGTGCAACGCCAGGTCTGTGGTAAATAAAGCCCCGCTCCTTTGTGATCTTGTTCAGGAGGGGGGAACGGACCTGGCGGGTATTACGGAGACCTGGTTGGGCCTGGAGGGGGGGTCCCCCTCATTGAAATGTGCCCACCAGGTTTCCATGCATTCCATCAGCCGAGGTCTCAGGGGAGGGACGGGGGGGTGGCAGTTGTTATCAAGGAAGGTCTTGGTCCGAGGGAGACCACTGTGCCTCAGATAGCCGGATGTGAGTCCCTCCTTGTGAAGTGGGGCCATGGGGGGCAGATGGGCTTGCTGGTCACGTACCTGGCTCCCTGCCATGTGGCAGCGGCCTTGCCTGAGCTGCTCAACGTGATAGCCGAGGTGGCGGTTGAGACCCCCAGGTTTATGGTCATGGGGGATTTCAACCTGCCATCTATCGGTGAAACGTCTGAGGCGGCTCAGGAGTTCATGGCTTCCATGATGGCCATGGACCTGACCCAGTTAGTTCATGGCCCCACTCACACGGGGGGACACACTCTGGACCTGGTTTTTGTCTCTGGCCAGTGGTTGAATGATTTTGATATAGGGGATATTGTGATCGAGCCCTTGTCATGGTCAGATCATTCTCTCCTTTGACTTGACCTTCAAACCGCTACACCCCGCCGCAAGGAGGCGGAACCGATTAGGTGGTTCCACCCCAGGCGCCTGATGGACCCAGAGAGGTCCCAGATGGAGCTTGGGCCATTCCCTGAGGTTCTGGCTCATGACGTGGCTGAAGACCTGGTGGCCGCCTGGGATAGGGCGGCCGCTGGAGCTTTGGACCATGTTGTGCCTTTGCGGCCTCTGACCCGGTGCCGATCCCAGGTGGCTCCCTGGTTCTCCGAGGAGCTGAGGGAAATGAAGCGCCAGAAAAGACGCCTAGAGAGCGGTTGGAGGGCCAGCCGGTCCGAATCTGACCGAACACTGGTGAGGTCTCATATTAAGACCTACCTAGTGTCAATAAAAGCAGCAAAGTCTGACTACTTTTCCGCTCTTATTGCGTCTGCAGATAATCGCCCAGCTGCCCTGTTTAGGGTGACCCGCTCCCTGCTCCATCTGGGAGTGCGGGAAGACCCCTTGGAGGGTAATGCTGAGGATTTTGTACAGTATCTGCATGACAAAATCTCTCAGATTCGGGAAGGCTTGGACTCTGACGGGACAGATTCAGACAGGGTGATGGAGGAAGGTCTTGAGAGTGTTATCTGGGAGGAGTTTGACCTGGTGACTCCCGAAGACGTGGACAGGATTCTGGGTAGACTTAGCACGGCCACATGTTTATTGGACCCATGTCCCTCCTGGTTGGTGCTGGCTTCCCGGGAGGTTACACGAGGCTGGCTCCAGAGGATTATTAACGCTTCTTTGAGTGAGGGTTGCTTTCCCACCGCCTTGAAAGAGGCAGTGGTGAGGCCCCTCCTCAAGAAGCCCTCTCTGGACCCGGCTGCTTTAGTGAATTATCGTCCAGTCTCCAACCTTCACTTTGTTGTGAAGGTTTTTGAGAATGTGGTGGCGCGACACCTGGATGAAGCGGTCTATCTTGATCCATTCCAGGCAGGTTTCAGACCTGGGTACAGCACGGAAACGGCATTGGTCGCATTGGTTGATGATCTCTGGAGGGCTCGGGATAGGGGTTTTTCCTCTATCCTGGTCCTATTAGATCTCTCAGCGGCTTTTGATACCATCGACCATGGTATCATGCTGCCCCGGTTAGAGGGGTTAGGAGTGGGAGGCACCGTGTTGCGGTGGTTCTCCTCCTTTCTCTGACTGGTCGCAGTTTGTGTTGACGGGAGGCCAGAAGTCGACCTCGAGGTGCCTCATGTGTGGGGTGTCGCAAGGGTCGGTCCTCTCGCCTCTTCTGTTCAACATTTATGTGAAGCTGCTGGGTGAGATCATCCGTGGTTTCGGGGTGCAGTTCCACCAGTACACTTATGACACCCATCTGTACATCTCCACCCCGAACCACCCCAACGATGCCCTTGAAGTGATGTCCCGGTGTCTGGAGGCCGTGCGGATCTGGATGGGGAGAAACAGGTTCAAGCTCAACCCGTCCAAGACCGAGTGGCTGTGGCTTCCAGCGTCCCGATATAGTTAGGTGGTGCCATCTCTGACTATTGGGGGCGATTGATTGGCCCCCACGGAGAGGGCTCGCAACTTGGGTGTCCTCCTGGATGCACGGCTGTCCTTAGAAGAACACGTGACGGCCGTGGCCAGGGGGGCTTTTTATGAGGTTCACCTGATCCGGCAGTTGCATCCCTTTCTGGATTGGGACTCCCTACGCACGGTCACTCATGCCCTCGTCACTTCCCGCCTGGACTATGGTAATGCTCGCTACATGGGGCTCCCCCTGAAGAGCACCTGGAGGCTCCAACTGGTCCAGAATGCGGCTGCGCGGGTGGTTATGGGAGCGTCATGGCGCTCCCACGTAACACCTCTCCTGCGCAAGCTGCACTGGCTTCCTGTGGTCCTTCGGGTGCGATTCAAGGTATTCGTTACCACATTTAGAGCGCTCCATGGCTTAGGATCCGGGTATTTACAAGACCGCCTGCTGCTACCAATAGCCTCCCACTGGCCAACTCGCTCCTACAGAGAGGGGCTCCTCCGGGTGCTGTCGGCCAAGCAATGTTGACTGGCGACCCCCAGGAGGAGAGCCTTCTCTGTGGGGGCTCCTGCCCTCTGGAACGAATTGCCCCCCGAGATGCGGAGGATTCCCAACTTGAGCACCTTCCGCCGGGCCCTCAAGACGCTTTTATTTCAACAAGCCGAGCTGGCCTAATTTTTAAATTTTATTTGTTAATTCTTTTTTAAACATTTAAATTGGGTTGTTTATTTTAATTATGGGCTAAACTATTTAATATTTTTAAACTGTTTTTTAAATTTTATATTTGTGGGTTTTATGCTGGCTGTACACTGCCCTGAGTCCCTTTGGGAGAAGGGCGGTATATAAATTAAATAAATGAATGAATGAATAAGAGTAGAAGAGTACCATCTCCCCAAGGTTCGTTTTGGCCAAAGATGAGAAGTAAGGAACGGTCCCAAAGACCTCTTGGAAAATGTGGGAACTGAGAAAGGTTGGAGGAAAGCAAGGGGAGGGGGCATTGGATGGCTGTTGCCCGGGAGAAGGGATGCAGCCCCCAAGAGGTCAGGAAACACAAGGGCTTGGGAGACACAGGAGAAGGCCACCCTGGTTGGAAGGTGCTGATGAGGAGCATCAACGGGATCTGACCAGGAGCAGAAAGGCAGCCTTTGTATGTTGAGGAAGAAGGTCACAGGTTCTCCCACTAGCTGAGGGAGCAAAGGCAGCAGCACAGCAGAGGGGACCACCTTCAGGCAGGAAACGGCCTGGGAGGAGGAGGAGGAGGAGGAGGAGGAGGAGGAGGAGGAGGAGGAAAAGGACTGTGGAGTTCTTGGTGCTCTCTGAGCTTGGTGGTTTTCTTGAAGATGTTTCTTTACCCAACTAGGTAATATCATCAGTGATAGAAAGGAGGTGGAGGAGAAGGAAGAGAAGGAAGAGAAGGAGAACTGTGGGGTCCTTGGTACTCTCTGAGCTTGGCTGACATTTCATGACCCAACTAGGGAACATCATCAGTGCTAGAAGGGTTTGTGGAGGGAGGGAGGGGAGGAGGAGAACAACTATGGGGTCGTTGGGGCTTTCTGAGCCTGGTGGTTTTCTTGCAGATGTTTCATTGCCCAAGTAGATAACATCTTCAGTGCTAGAGGGGTGTGTGTGGAGTGGAGGAGGAGATGCTGACCCCTCGGGTGAGGGACACTTTCCACAGTGGCAAAAAAGAAGAAGAAGAAGAAAAAAGAGGAAGGCCAGTGTCTGTCAACGTGTCCTCAGTGACGTGAGGAGCAGAACGGGCCATGTGGCGTTCAGCAGAGATGCCAGGGACATCAGAGCCGAAGCTGGCCGTGCTGGATCAGACCCCTGGCCCACCTAGCCCAGCCATCTGCTCTCGCCGTGGCCAACCAACTGTCCGAGGAAGCCCACGAGCCTCCCAGCAGATGGCTGTCGGACACCGTCCTGCTGCAGTCAAGGCCCAGAGCCATGGATCCATAAGGACCCGTCGGAAGCCAACATCGCCATCTTTCTTGTGAGCAGGGAAGGAAGGAAGGAAGGACGGACCAGGCAGCCAAGCAAACGCCCCTACCTCAATCTCAGGGGTCTTTCGTGAGACGGGATCCGTGTGCATCCACAGGGAGGCGTTACTCCGGAGCGCAACCTGCAACAGACGGAGCACGATGAGCACATGTGCAAGATTGCCTGGGTTTTTTTTTCCCAACGGAGCCTCCCATGGGCAGCAAAGGCAGAGCCAGAGACAGGCTGGAAGTCCTCACTGAGGGAAAGCAACTTCCCCAGGTTAACAGGGGGCAGCAACTTTTTAAAAAAATCAGCTGTTGCCAAATCTGACACACAACACACACAGATGCATCCACACACTGTGATTTGCACTGAATTGGCACAAGAAGGAGCAAAGGTGAACCATTTATATTACCCTATTTTTTGGATTATAAAACACACTTTTCCCCCCCCAAAAGAGGCTGAAAATTTGGGTGCCTTTTATACTCTGAACGTAGCTTTTTCAAAGCTTTTTTTCAGTCCTAATGAGGTGCTAGCGAGTGAAGCGACCTCCGTGGTTTGCCTGCTTTTCTCATTGCTGCTCCCTCTCAGCTGTGCTTTAGAAGCTGATTTTTATCCCCAAGTAGGGGATAAAAAGCGCACAAGCGTGCCCACAACCAGCAAACTAATGTGCTGAAGCTGACCAGACTAAGGACGCTAGCCAGATGAATACCTGGTAGGCAGATTTTCCCCCCTATTTTCCTCCCCAGAAACTAAGCTGCACCTTATACACCGAAAAATACAGTGTGTGTGTGTAAATTCCTGGCATACATTTTGAAATGAACTCAAGAGTTTGCTCTGTTGGTGCAAGCAAGGCACGTTCGGTTGAAAGCTCTTTTGTTTCAACTGAATCATTCTGTGGCGGGAAATGCTGGAATCAAAAACGCTAAATAATCTTCCGCAAATTATCCCAAAACAGAGCCAAAGAGAGACGACGGCTAAATCCCTTAATCTACCTAATCTGCAGTAAATCTAATCTCCTGTCGCCTGTTTTTCCCAAAACAATATCCCTGTGAAGTGGGTTGGGTCGAGAGAGAGGGACCGGCCCAAAGTCACCTACATGGATTTCATGCCTAAAGCTGGACTAGAACTCCCAGTCTCCTGGTGATTGGCCCAAAGTCACCCAGCCAGCTTTCATGCTTAAGGCTGGACTAGAACTCCCAGTCTCCTGGTGATTTGCCCAAAGTCACCTGGCCGGCTTTCATGCTTAAGGCTGGACTAGAACTCCCAGTCTCCTGGTGATTTGCCCAAAGTCACTTGGCCGGCTTTCATGCTTAAGGCTGGACTAGAACTCCCAGTCTCCTGGTGATTGGCCCAAAGTCACCCACTTGGATTTCATGCCTAAGGCTGGACTAGAATTCCCAGTCTCCTGGTGATTGGCCCAAAGTCACCCACTTGGATTTCATGCTTAGGGAGGACAAGAACTCACAACCTGTTGCTTTCTAGGCCAGCGCCTAGAAGGACCAAGACCCTATCGGAGGCCTTAGATTTACACGCAGAAGCGCCATGCTGGTTCTAAATTTAAGACACTGTCATTTGCAATGAAGATATTCTGTACTCTATTCTGTGAGGCTTCCACCCGTCTCCCGTCTGGGCATTGTCATGTTTCAAAGACCCAACTCTCTGTGTAGCTCTCTTCCAGTCCCAGGTTCCAAAATTGGGAAATGACAGCCAACACCCCAAACACAGCCAGGTGAAGACACCAAACAGCCTCGGCTGGGCTCTTCTCACCTGGCTCAGCTCCAGGAAGGAGTCGATGTTCTCCAGCTTGATGGGAAAGCGGTCATTCTGCATATCATACACCATGCGGGAGCTGCCGATGTAGTCGAAGGTCTCCTGAGGAGGGGAGGGAAATCCAGAAATGGTCCTCTCAAAAAAGGGACAGAGTAATCCAGCCACAGTAAGGAACGGCCCCGTTAATCTGCCACATTTATTTATTTCTATCCTGGCTCCATTATTTTTGCAAATAACTCAAAATGGTGAACAGAGGCATAGAATCAGGATCACGTGAAGTGCTAATGTCACTTTATAAGGTCTTGGTAAGGCCACACTTGGAATCCTGCATCCAGTTTTGGTCGCCATGATATAAAAAAGAAGTTGAGACTCTAGAAAAAGTGCAGAGAAGAGCAACCAGGATGATGAGGGGACTGGAAGCTAAAACATACAATGAACGGTTGCAGGAACTGGGCCTGGCTAGTCTAGGGAAGAGAAGGACCAGGGGAGACAGGAGAGCATCTTCCAATATTTGAGGGGCTGCCACAGAGAGGAGGAAGGGGATCAAGCTATTCTCCAAGGCACCTGAAGGCTGAATAAGAAGCGATGGATAGAAACTGATCAAGGAGAGAAGCAACCTGGAACTAAGAAGAAATTTCCTGGCAGTGACAATAATCAGTGGAAAGACTTGCCTCCAGAAGTTGTGGATGCCCCATCTATGGAGCTTTTTAAGAAGAGATTGGATAACCATTTGTCTGAAGTGGTATAGGGTTTCCTGCCTAAGCAGGGGGTTGGACTAGAAGACCTCCAAGGTCCCTTCCAACGCTGTTATTCTATATTCCCTATTCAACACACCTCCTTACTCCTATTTTCCCAATAACGACAACCCCGTGAGGTGGGCTGGGCTGAGAGGCAGTGACTGACCCAAAGTCACCCAGCCAGCTTTTGTGGCTAAGGTGAGACTACAACTCACTGTTTTGCGGTGACTGGCCAGGATTTCTGTTGCTAAGCAAGGGGGGGGGGGGGTTCTTAAGCGAGTCACACCAATCCAGTTTACGACTTCTTCTTGCACAATCGCAACTGTACAAGGCCAAATTGTGCGGCCCTCTCAGGAAAGGCACCACTGCCAATCCCCCAACACATCAGAGGTGGAAACAACAGGAGGAGAAATTGTTTTACAGAAGCTCCTGTAAAGTTGACAGCGCTGCTCGAACTCAGCTGCCCCCCCCCAACTCATGCCTGGAGGGGGACATCAGCTGCTAACCACCCCCCCTCCTCCCCCCTCCCCTCTTCAAATATCCTCTTGGCTTTCGGCAGCTGCCGTTGCTCCAAATTAACTGCCTTTTTGCTTCAGTGTGCACATATATTTTTAATCCGCTCCACGTGACTCCGTGTTTGGAGATGGAGGGCCTGCGTGTGCCAGTTGCTAGGGAGAAGGGTCTTTTCCTGCCCCCGTGGGGATACCGCGCTGCCCACAGCTGCTGCCCACAGGCTGCAGGAAACGGCCTTTCCGGCTACACATTCTGAAAAGTCCAACTGGCTTCGGCTCGTCTGCCTGCTGCTCCCAGGAATGTTCCTTTCCCCAAAACAAGTGGCTTTTCCTCAACTGTTCCAATTGTTCTCCCAGCGCCCTCAAATGAAGAAATCACAGGCAGTCCTTGAGTTACAACCACTCGCTCAGTGACCAAAGTTACAGCAGCACTTTAAAGGATTGTGCTTGCGACTGTTTTTCACATTTACGACCGTTGCTGCGTCCCCGTGGTCACCAGATCAAAATTTGGAAACTTGGCTACTGACTCATATCTATGACAGTTGCATGATCTCTTTTTGTGACCTTCTGACCAGCAAAGTCAATGGAGGAAGCCGGACTCGTTTAACGACCGTGTTGCTTAACAACTGCAGCAGGAAAGATCATAGGCGGCCAGCAAAGACGGACTTAGCTGTCTTGCTAAGCAATGGAAACGTTGGGCTCAGTTGTGGTCATAACTTGAGGACTGCCTGTACCCACTTTTTCTCCCTAGGGTTAGGATGCAGAATAAACCCTCAAGTCTTCCCTTCCAGAGAGATCCGACTCTTGCACTCTGCCCCGATTTGCTGCAGCCTGAGATGCTCTCAATGAGCCGGGCTTCCATTTCCCAGAATCCCCTGGGCCTGCCAGCCAGCTGCTGGGAATTCTGGGAAGTGAAGTTGGGCATTTCCTGTTTCAGGAAAGCTGTGATGCCTCTTTAAGATATCGATGCACTTTCCAACATTTGTTTCCCAGATGTTATGCAAGGTGGGGAATGTAGGTTGAGATCTCTTTAAGGCAGCCGGCGTGGCTGGCTAGGGAATTCTGGGAATGGACGTCCGCCCATCTTAATAGGTGCTGGGGTTGAGAAATGCTGCTCTAAATATCGAGATTTGTTTTGGAGCCTAACAGTTTTCTCAACCTGAGCTATTTAAAGGTGGGTGGATTTCAACTCCCAGGTTAATATTGCTAGTTTCTGGGCAAGATCTGTTTAATTTGCATATATTTTAACTTTGCGTTTTATATTTTAAAGTTTGTCATATGGTATGCTTCATTTTGTGATGCTTCTGGTACAAATTAACAAACTCCCCATGCGGCCTGGGGAATTCTGGGAGTTGAAGTCCATCCCTTTTCAAATTGCCCAGGTTGAGAAACGCTGATTTCAACCATCTCCCCCAAAAACCTTGCCAGCTCTTCCTATTTACTTGCTCCCGAACCTTCTCACCCATCCCTGGCTAATTCTGCAGTGGAGCTGGGATTAGCGGCATCTGCCTCTCTCTCTCTCTCTCTCTCTCTCTCTCTCTCTCTCTCTCTCTCTCTCTCTTGAGCTGTTTCATTCATTTCCCAGGGGAAATTCCGCCCTTGCCGAGCGTGATATTTCCTAGCTGAGAGCGACAAAGCCCTCCAATGCAAATCTTATTTCCCAAGTCAGCTTTCTCTGCTTTGCAAACACCACGGAAATTGGTTCCAACGAGACGTGCAACGGTGGACGGGGCGCATGGTCACTCCACGAGATTTCAGGAAAGCGAGACCTTCCAGGTCCAGCCACAGGTTCCAGGGACTGAATCATTTTTATCTGCTCTGGGTTGTTTTTTTTTTATGATCAATGACGTTAATGTTTTAATAAGAAGAGCAACAAAAATGATTAGTGGGCTGGAGGCTGAAACATATGAAGAGCGATTGCTGGAATTGGGTATGTCTGGTCTAATGAAAAGAAGGACATGATAGCACTCTTCCAATATCTGAGGGGCTGCCACAGAGAGGAGGGGGTCAAGCTATTTTTCCAAACACCTGAAGGCAGGACAAGAAGCAATGGATGGAAACTAACAAAGGAGAGAGGCAACCTGGAGGAGGAATTTCCTGACAGTTAGAACAATTAATCAGTGGAACAGCTTCCCTCCAGAAGTTCTGAATGCTCCAACACCGGATGCTTTTAAGAAGACTGGACAACCATTTGTCTGAAATGGTGTAGGGCAGTGGTGAGATTCAAGTAATTTAACAACTGGTTCTCTGCCCTAATGATTTCCTCCAACAATCAGTTTTCCAAACTGCTCATAAAGTTAACAACTGGTTCTCCCGAAGTGGTGCGAACTGGCTGAATCCCATCACTGGTGTAGGGTCTCCTGCTGGACTATATGACCTCCAAGGTCCCTTCCAACTCTGTTCCTCTGTTTTTATTTTGAAAGCTCCCGGAGTTGTTGGATATGAGATAGGCAGCAAATAAATTTCATAAACTAACAAACAAAACAAATAAATCAGAGATCTGTTTCAAACTGCAGAGAGCAGGAAAAAAAGAGAGAGAGAGAGGGAGAACTTACCCCCTGGAAGAAGGCAAACATGATGTTTTTGGGCAGCGACTGAACATCAGGGATTTTATGAATGGCTTCGGCTGCAGCGAGGAGGGTGATAAAGGAAGCCACGGCGCTCTCTGCCCCGGGGGCCACGTTCCAGAAAAAAGAGTGGCTGTCGATCTGCCAGGAAGAAGAGCAAAGAAGACGGTCCGTCCAATTCGGAGACTCTGCCAACGTTTCTCTCCCCAAAGTCAGCCTGGCAGTTTCTGTGCCTGGTTCAAAGCGCTGGCTTCATGCCCAGATGGCAGCCGTTCAGCCCCCAAATCTATTTTTCAGTCGTTTGCTGGAAGTATAGGGTCGAAATCCACCCGGCAGGTTATGCATTTTGGACCCGTTTCGCAAAGGGAGGGGAAAGCTATTATTGTTGCAATAGATATGTCAGGATAACGTGTGTCTTTGTTTTTCATCCTTTAAACTCACTTTCTTTTTTTAATGTGTTCGTTTAGTTTGTTTTATCTTTGCAATTTCCCCCCATTTGGGGTTTTTGTATTTTAATTTTCTGAATCAAATTGAAATTAAAAATTTATCCGGCGTGTCGAAATGAGCTCATGTAGATTTTCAGAAACGGCAGCTGGTGCCTGAAGAGACTGACCTCTGCACTAAGGCTTCAATTGAGTCCTCAGAGGGCCACGGCCGGAGGGAGCTGCCCCTCCTTCTGGTCACCTCATCAAGCAAGACCTGGGGGAAAATGGCCCCCCAGCTGTGCCTTTTTGAGCTCCTCCTCTTTATATAGATGGGGACCGGAGGCTAAAATGTATGAATTATGGTTGCAGAATTGGGCATGTCTAGTTTAATGAAAAGAAGGTGGCATGATAGCAGTCTTTCAGTTTTGAGGGGCTGCCATAAACAAGAGGGCAGTCAAACTATTCTTCAAAGCACCAGAAGGAAGGACAAGAATTAATGGATTGAAACTCATCAAGGAGAGAAGCAATCCGGAACTAAGGAGAAATTGCCTGACAGTGAGAACAATTAACCAGTGGACCAGCTTGCCAACAGAAGTTGTGGGTGCTCCAACACTTTAAAGAAGAAATTGGAGAGACATTTGTCCAGAATGGTGTAAAGTCCCCTGGTTGACTAAGGGGTTGAGCTAGACAACCTCCAAGGTCCCTTTCAATTCAGCTATTTTTCTGCTTGCTTTTTCAACTTAAAACACTGCCCTGTTCCACATTGGCTCGTTCCTGGCATAAAAAAAAAAGAAATACAGGCAGTCCCCAATTTACAACCACAATTGAGCCTAACATTTCTGTTATTCGGTGGGACATTTGTTAGGTAGGTTTTGCCCGTTTTTGCAATTCTTCTTGCCTCCGTTGTTAAGCGATTCACTGCAGTTAAGATGTGTGTCTTAACAACATGGGTTGTTAAGTGAATCTGGCTTTTCCCTGTTGACTCTGCTCATCAGAAGGTTGCCAAAGGGGATCACGTGACAGCCCCCACCCCCAGGACTCTGCAATATGTCATCAATACGAACCCATTGCCAACGGTGCGGATTGTGATCACGTGACCCGGGGGAGGGGCCTTAAGTGTGAAAAACAGTCAGAAGTCACTTTTTTTCCAGTGCTGTTGTAACTTCAAAAGGTCACTAAACTGTTGTAAATTGAGGACTCTCTGCATGATGTTTATAATCTGCGTAATTTGTCATTTTAGGCCAGCCTTGCTTAATCTCCTTGAGGAACTAAAAGTCCCACTTCCAGAATTCCTAAATCATGCTGTCTGGAGATTTCTGGGGGTGGGCTGTCTGGAAGGTGCCCAGGCTGCCAAAAACTATTTCAGGCGTTTTAAATTGAAACCATTTTTCCACCTCCTTTTTGGAATCTGGCCTTCAAAGCAGTTCCAAGTACGGGTAAAAAATACACCTTCCAAGTTATATTAAAACAAGGAAAAGAAAAACGAAGGAGCGCGATCATTTCACACAAGAATTCCCGAATTCCCCAAGGCTGCCTTTGCTTCCCAATGCAGAAAAAAGGGTGCTTCCTGCTTTCTCTCAGCCCAGCCCACCTCACAGGGTTGTTGTTGTAGGAAACATAGGAAGAGGAAGGCGTATTAGATTGTGTTTGCTGCCTTGAATTGTTCACAAAAGAAATAAAGGCGGGATATAAATAATAAGTAAATGAAATAAGAAAATTAAACTGGATTCCCCCGGCCCGGCCCGGCCCAGCCACACTTACTCGAGAGGAAGCAATGATGACACTTTTCGGATCCAGCTTCTCCGAATCGTTCACCGGCCGCACCGTGCTCCAGATGTTATAATCGGCGAGAGGATCACAGACCACTTCTGAATAGAATAGAATTCTTTATTGGCCAAGTGTGGTTGGACACACAAGGAATTTGTCTTCGGTGCATAAACTCTCAGTGTACATAACAAAAAAGACATTCATCAAGAATCATAAGCTACAACCCTTAGTGATAGTCATAGGATACTAAATAAGCAATCAAATCATACTAGCAAACTAAATAAAATAATATAAAGGGTAAAGATACAAGCAACAAGGTTACAGTCATAAGAAGATAAAGAGATAGGTAAAAGGAAGGCTGAGAAGAAGAATAGTAACACAGTCTTAGTGAATAGTTTGACAGTGTTGAGGGAATTATTTGTTGAGCAGAGTGATGGCGTTGGGGAAAAAACTGTCCTTGTGTCTAGTTGTTCTGGTGTGCAATGCTCTATAGCCTCGTTTTGAGGGTAGGAGTTGAAGGAGTTTGTGTTTCAGGATGTGAGGGGTCTGTAGATATTTTCACAGCCCTCTTTTGGATTCGTGCAGTAGACAGGTCCTCCATGGAAGGCAGCAAGCATGACACCACTGCTCATTTCATGAGCCCGGGAAGTGCCACCCACCCAGCACCAGCCATGGGGGACTTGTGGGGCTCCACTTTAGCTCTTCAGCGAGAGTTTTGCCAGCTGCCCAGAGTGCCATAAGCAGAAAGGCCATCCGGAAATGCTGAAAACAGCCAGCTCGATCTTGTTCCCCAAAAGCCAGAAATCATGGCAAACAGGGTGCAGGGGTGCTTGACATACAACCACAACTAGAAGAGCCTTGATAGTACAGTGGTTTACGCACCGTTATTAACACAGCTGCCTGCAATTTCTGCTGGTTCGAATCTCTCCAAGGCTCAAGGTTGACTCAGCCTTCCATCCTTTCTAAGGTAGGTGAAATGAGAACCCAGTTGTGAGGGCAATAAGCTGACTTTGTATAAAAATATACAAAAGTATGAAGGCTATTGCTTAACGCATTGTAAGCTGCCCTGAGTCTCCGGAGAAGGGCGGCATATAAATCAAATTAAAAAAACAAAACAAAACTGAGACTGGAACCTCTGTCACTAAGTGATGCGATCATTAAGCGAGTCATGTCTGATTTTAAGGTTATTGTGCAGTGATTAAGTGAACTTGGCTTCCCTCATTGATTTTACTTGTTGGAAGCCAGAACAGAACAGAACAGAACAGAACAGAACAGAACAGAACAGAACAACATGGTTATGGGAAGTTTACATACCTAATTCATCTCTGGCCCCAATTTGATCATCCTGGACATACTGATGTGTTCATGAAATGAGCTAAACCCTCAATTCAGATTAAGTTTTGGCATTCAGAGAATACACAATGCTGCACCAAATCAGCTGTACTATGGTTTAAGATGAAGTCTTAGTTCATCCACAGGGAATCCAACAGTAGAGTTAGAAAAAAACTACAGGGTTGGGAGGGACTTCGGAGGTCTTCCAGTCCAGCCCCCTGCTCAAGCAGGAGCGCTTACGCCATTCCAGACACATGGCCATCCAAGCTCTTCTTCAAAGCCTCCAGTGATGGAGCAGCCACAACTTCTGAACAACCCAACAATTCTGAACAACTTCCAATAACTTTGAAAGGTTGCTAAGTGCGATAGATAAGGCAGAATATCCCCAAGAATAGGGGTCTTCTAAGAAATAATGGCTTGACTCAGGGCAGCCCCGGAATTTCGCTTCGACTTCCAGAGTCCCTCCAAGTGTGGTATGGAATTACAATTTAATACAACAGAAGAGAGACCTTCCTAAAACCACTGGCTACAGACTTCCGGTTTGCTGTTTGTCCCCGCCGGACGCTCCTTCGGGATCGTCGAACCCACTGCCTGTGAAGAGCCGCCTTTATAGCGGAATGGCGGCTCGAAAAAACTCCGTTTCCATTAGGAAACGGAGATAGAGCCGGCTGGGGTGGGTAGAGTCCTCTGCCTAATCCCAAAAGTTTTTTATTTACTTTTGGGACGGAGCGGAAGAGACTCCCCGTATCCCCAGCCGATGCTCCGGGCTCTGGGAGATCTCTGCTATACGCAGAGCTAGGTGGCAAAAGCAAGCCTGTAAATTTGTTAAATTAATTAAAGAAGTCGTGAGATGGACCTCTGATCCTGAAGCGCAAGTATTCTTTTTATTTTAGAAAAGTTACTGAAGTTGTTTAAGAAGTGAAAGGAAAAAAGATTTTTAAAATGGCGATTGCTGAGGCTTGAAGTGAGGCTGAAAGGGAAAGTCCTTCCGTTTTCTATTACAAAGTAGCGGAATGAATACTTCTGGCTGTAATTGAAGGCAAAACCTCACTCTCACTCTTGTTTTTTTTTTCTTTTTTTTTCCTGGGGATCTGATATTGATCTTGGTTGGAAACAAGCTTTTTTTTCTCTTTTCCACTAAATCTTGTCTGTGTGGAAAATGGCACTGAGACTTATATAGTCAGACAAACAGGCAGTGAGGGGGAATTCCCCCATTAATAAATTACATGAACAAGTTCTAACTCTCCAGTGTCAGAAACCTGATTTTAATATAATAGAATTTCTTCTTGAAGAGATTGTAAGAAGGGATGAGATTGTGAACCAGCAACTTGAAAAATTTAAGCAGGAAATTAAAGAAATTGGTGAATTGGTGAAATCAAAGTTTGACTTTTTGGATCGAAAGATTTTAAAAACAGCTAACGGTTTATCAGACTTTCTGATCCAGTTGGATGTAAAGACTAAACTATTAGAGTCTAAAATGAAAGAAACTGAGGAGAATTTGGATGACAAGATCCAAAAAATTAAAAAGGATTTGGCAAACACTCAGGATAATAGCTTAGAAGACAAACCTAAAATGGAGATTGACCAAAAGACTGGTAATGAAGAAAATGTACAACAGAGGATTGAAAGAGAAGTTTTAATGATTCAATATAATTTTACAGAATATGCAATTAGACTGAGAGGTCTGCAGGAAAATAACAGAGATGATTTAAGGAAAATATCTTCTGAAATTCTGGCTGGGATTTTAAAGGTTCAACCTGATGAAGTGTTTTGCAGGATTGACAGAATTTATAGAATAAACTCCTGGTTGGCAAAGCAAAGGCAATTGCCTAGAGATGTGGTGATTTATTTTACAGATAAAGAAATTAGGAATAATATTGTGCAGAACTCTTTTAATTCTACTTTGCAATTTCATGGAAGAAAGATTTGGATTTTTAAGGAGCTCCCGCCTAAGATGTTAATGGAGAGGAAGAAATTTGGCTTTCTAGTGACTGAGTTAAAAAAAAGAAATATCCTATTTAGGTGGGATGTCCCAGTTGGTTTAATATTGAGACACCAAGGAGTAAGATACCAACTGAACACTGTTGAAAAAGCGGAAGAATTTTATCAAAAAATTTTAAAAATGAATTTAACATCTTTAGGCACAATACAGGACAAGCAAAAGGAGTTGGAAACAAAAGGAAAATATCAAATTACAGAGGCTGTGGTGGATAAATTGTCTTTGGACTCCCTGGATACCCCAGCTGGACTGTCTATAAATATGAGAGCAGTGTCATCCGACTCCAATGTGATGAATCATCAAGTTACAGACAAGTGCGTAAATCAACCAGTTGATATACAAGTGATGGAAAAGAAAGATGAGTTAACAAAACAAAACCAACAAGATCAACTTATAAAGCAGAATGAAAATCGATCAGCTGATACACAATTTGTAGGAAGGAAACCAGGATGGAAATTCAACCCGCAAAAGAAAAAGAAAAGAAATAGATCTCATAGAAATAGCAGTTTCTAAACCAAGCAACAGTGAAGCCAGGGACTTTAAAAAATGAATGAATATGTGAAAAGATAGTGGAGGCGAACAATTGTTTAATACTATCTTGAGGATAGTGGCAGATCTCTGCAATGCCGTGATTTTGGGGTGTGAAAAGAGCCTTACATTCTTGGATTTGAATTATCTACTTTGGATTTTTTCTACTGGTAAATATATTATAACTATTTCGAGTTACAAGGCAAGAGAATCACGCTGGGGCATGCAGAAGATCTGGATGTTACCCACTAGGATGATGGGAATTAATAATCCTGATGAAAACCACAATTACAACTATATGGAATATAATTATAATGTCACTCGGGTGGTTGTTTTTACTTTCATATATATATATGAGGATATCTATTACTGATGGGGGCAGAAGATGATTGAAGATCTTGAACAAACTGTTGCACTAGTATGTTATCTTACCCTATTATGGATGATGGATTTAACAATCCAGTGGAAAGACATCAAAGAAGATATTATATGGATTATAAATTTATTGTCTTTTCTCTTTTTATAAAATGGAATGCATATATAGATATATGTATATTTTAGTAGAGTGGGCAGTGGATTATATTTAGAATTGTATTGCATGGTAATTTTGCAGGAATTTGGGTTGAAATAGGTTATTTTACTGATTGATTAGTTTAAGAAAAAGGATTTTTAAGTTATATATTTAGGGGAGTGGAGGAACTGGATAGAACTGAATAAATGTTAAATTTGGATGTAGGGAGAAGGCTGCTTTGAAATGTTATATTAATATTAATATTACTATATAAAATATAAAAGATTAAATGTTAAATTGTTGTAATAATATATTATAAGTTTGGGGGAGGAGAAAAAGGGCAGATTACTGCGAAAATGGGAGTTATAAGAATAATATGCTAAGGGTCAGTATTTTGAGGAGGGAGTAAGGGAATGGTAAAATTATGTAATTAGTTATGAATTAGCTTATTGTTGTGAAGAAGTCATGGGGGGGATGGGTGGTGAGGGGGGGTTAGGGAAGGGGGGGGGAAAGGGGGAAAAACTTGTATTTGAAAACTTTTTCAATAAAAAAAACAAAAAAACCACTGGCTACAATCCTATAATCCCAATGAAACAATGCTAAAACCTATTTCTGCCTAAGCTTCCTACTCTAGGGAGTTCGCCCTCAGCATGTTTGGGCAGCCCTTGGTGCGAGGTAGGCTGGGCATTCTTGCTTTGAGTTCGAGGCCCGGCCCACCCCAACCTCCACCCTTCTGGGCTCACCTCACCTGGGTTGAGGCTGAAGGTGCTCTGAATGAGGCTGCGCCGCATACAAGTTACGGTGCTGGTGACGGCGTGCATGTGGGAGGACAGCTGCATGGCGCAGAGCGGGTACTCCGGCCCAGAACCGTTTTGAGGAGTGTTGTATTTCCGGTAGCACTAAGAAGCAAGCAGGGAGATTTCAATTGGTCGAAAAAGGCAGTTGAACACGCAGTTAAGTATCAATTTAGTACAGGTAGTCCTTGACTTACGACCACAATCGAACCCAAAATTTCTGTTGCTAAGCGAGACCATGGTTGAATTTGGCCCCATTCAATGACCTTTCTTGCCTCAGCCGTTAAGTGAATCTCTTGCAGTTGTTAAGTTAGCAACACGGTTGTAGGTGAATCTGGTTTCCCTATGGACTTTGCTTGCCAGAAGGTTGCAAAAGGGGATCACGTAACTCCAGGACAGTGCCACCGTCATAAATAGGAATCAGTTGCCAAGCTTCTGAATTGCGACCACGTGACCATGGACATGCTGCAACCATTGTTCAGTGTGAAAAATGGTCATAAGTCATTTTTTTTCAGTGCCATTGCAACAATAGCAATAGCACTTAGACTTATCTACCGCTTCACAGCCCTCTCTAAGCGGTTTACAGAGTCAGCTTCTTGCCCCCAACAATCTGGCTCCTCATTTTACCCACCTCGGAAGGACAGAAGGCTGAGTCAACCTGGAGCCTGGGGAGATTCAAACTTCCAAATTGCAAGCAGCCAGCAGACAGCAGGAGCCGCCTGCGGTACTGCACTCTAACCACTGGGCCCATTATAACTTCAAACAGTCACCAAACAAACTCTTCTAAGTTGAGGACTACCTATACTAACTTCGATACTTTAATTGCCCGCTTTAAAACATTCCCCCCGTCCATCCTGCTGCAGGGAAGTTGGGCAGAGTTTCCATGAAATCCAGTACCTGCTTGATAACCTCGCTTTCGTTTCCATCTTGAAGGAGGAAGATGGGGAAGCCGAAGTCCAGGTACGAGAGGCTGTTCCCCAGGTAGTTCCACTTGGTCACGCTGCAGTGGGCGTACTCTGGGCCGTAGCTGCTGTTGTAGACCCCTGAAGGAAGGAGAAGAGAGGCAGAGGAGGGGGGTTAACCCGTGAAATCACGGTCGCCTGAAAAGCAGCTTCCGGGACAAGGAGAGCCGTCTGTGCCCAGATGTGGAAATCATGGCCTGCTCTGAGCTAGGAAGGTTTCCCGAAAAGACTTCTCCACGTTTGACTGAAAAATTAAGTCAAGTCTCGGGGAGGGCCAGTAAAACGAATTAAAAGTCAGGGGCTGTGAAGAAAAAAGAGGAATGGGCAGAAGTGGGAGTGGAAAGGAAGTAGGAAAACTGGGAAAGGGGCAGGAATCAAAGCAAGCGGAGACCATTGAAACCAAAGCCTGCTAGTGGCACCCACGGCTACAGGCATCACTCAGAAGGCAGCAGAACCCAGAACAAAGCGAGGTTACGGTTGCAGACCTCGGGTTTCCTGCATAGGAATGATAAACACCTGCTCTTCACCGGATCTTTTTTCCCCTTCTGCTTAAATTTTGTGTCTTTTGTAATATTTTTATTATTATTTTTTAATATTAATAACAGGGGATGGGAGGGAGGGAAGGAAGAGAAAGAGAGAAAGAAAAAGGAGAAAGATGGAGGAAGGAAGGAAGGGACAGGGAGGGTGGAAAGGGGGAGGGAATAAGGGAAGGAAGGAGAAAGACAGAGGGAGGGAAGGAAGGAAGGGAGAGAAAGAAAAAGGAAGGAGAAAGACAGAAAGGAAGGAAAAGAGGAAGGAAAGGGGAGGGAGGAGAGATAGGGAGAAAGGAAGGAGAAGGAAGGAAGGAAGGAGAAAGAGACGGAGGGAGGAAGGAAATATTGTCAATCATGCTGTGTCTTCTGTAGCTGGGATACTTTCCTGCGGTGCCCTTAACATTCCTCCAAATTAGTGTGACTCTATTCCTACATGCAACACCACCATGTGCCTTAAACAATGTCGCTGTTTGTGGCCTTTCACAGCAGAGGGAGAACAAGAGCCCCCTTGTTCTTTTCTGTCTTTTTTTTTCCAGGCTCCCATTCCCAACTGCCTGACTCTCTGCCCACCAGGCTCCCTCATGCATCCCTGAGCCTCTTCTGGCATCCTAAACCTCCGCAGCCCTCCAAACAACACGAGGAGAAATGGACACGGTCTTAAAAGAAATCCCCCCAAGCGTTTCTAATGGGTTCGATTCCTCTTAGCAGCAGCAACACTTTTTCAGCCCAAATCTCTGCAAAAGAAGGACCTTTCTCACTTTCTCAGCTGAAGAATATAAAATGCCAATGAAAATAATAGGAAAGTGGCAAAAGGAAGGAGAGAGAAATGGGAAGAAGTAAAGCATCGACTTCCAAGTGTTTTTTAGTACAGTAAAATGCAGAATAGAATTACAGGCTTTTACTTTCCCATTTTAAAGAAGACCGGCCATTTCTATAAAAGCAGATTAACAGTAAAACCCAAAGACAAAATCCCCCCCCCCCCCCAATTCTGGAGCACAAAGTCCAGGAAGCAGTTTCCAGGTAGAAACAAAGCTGGGTGTCTGCTTTTCTCTAAATCAGGCAACCCTGGCAATTTTAAGACCTCTGGACTTCAATTCCCAGAATTCCTCGGCCAGCCCTGATGGCTGAGGAATTCTGGGAGCTGAAGTTCATGAACACTGGGCCCTACCTAAGAAAATGAAATTCAATGTAGAGAAAAGTAAAGTAAAGTCCTACACTTAGGTAAGAAAAACCTAAAGTGCACATACAGACTGGGTGAAACCAGGCTTCAGACCAGTGACTGTGAGAGGGATCTTGGGAGTCTTAGTGGGCAATCAGCTAGATAGGAGCCAGCCGTGTGCAGCGGCAGCCAAAAAAGCCAATGCAATTCTAAATTGCATTAACAGAGGGATACCATCTGGCTCACAGTAGATCTTTACTGTGATGGGGTGTTTGAGAACAAAGCTGTGACTGGGGGTTGTGGAGATTTGGGGTTGGAGAGGCGGGAGGCTGACCATGGTTTGATTTGTTGGTCGCCTCGGGTGGCCTCTCCTCCCCCCCCCCCTTTCCCCCAGGTATGGGTAGGTGTTGGCCTTAATGGCCAACCCCCCTGGATTGGGCTTTCCTGTCTCGCTACTCCTCCTCTCACCTCAAGGAAGATCCTGTGCCCGTGGGTCTATTATCATCTTTATTAACATCTTTACTATTACCATCGTTATTAACATCTACACTCTGGACACTCTGGACCCGTTACTATGCTCCATTCACGCCCTCGCTGGTAGGAGAGACTGAGCACCATTTGAGAGAGCTGAGGGATTTTCCACATCCCAACGGAGAGGATAGAACATTGCTCCCGTTAACTTTGTAACGGGACCGGCCGTCGTGAGAGGATGGTTGGCCATTAGCCTCCGTTGGAGAAAAAGAACATTGGACCCTCTCCCTGTCGTGAGAGGACAGTGGAGTCCAGCTCTATAAATGGATATTTTGTGACCTTTTATGCTCAGTTATCCCTTGGACTATGATAGATTCCCGGACTGGCCTTTCTTTTCCCATCTTTGGTTCGGTTGATGCTCCAAAAAACCGACCTTCTTGCACTGCAAGACTCCCCCCTCTCGCAGGCCTGGCCCTCCACGTTATCGAGGGCCTATCTTGATGACGGGCTTTGGGACCCCGAGAGATGGCATGCAGCAAAGAGGGGGTTGAGGGGTTTTTAAGCTAAATTTTTAAGGAAAATTTTAAGGGGACCCGGGAGGGCGGGTGGGGGTTGTAAAAGTGGACCTGGGGGGGTCCAGATAGTGACTGCGCGGGATGATGGGTTGATTAGCTGCAGCAGAGGGGTATTGTGGCCCCGCCCTCTGAACCTGTCCCATCGGAGGAAGAAAGCTCCGAGCATGAGGAAGAGGAGTCAGCCAGGCCTCCCTCTCCAGGCCCCTCCCCTCTGGCATTGTCTCAAGTGCCAGCCGAGGGAGAGGAGACAGTTGATTCGGATCAGAATGATAATGAAACATCATTCCTGGACGCACGCCTCCGAAGGCGTGATAAACGTTTGCAGAAGCTTAGGAGGCGTGCTAGGGATTAGAACTGAGTCACTGGACCACACCCCAGAGACTATATAATAGAGGGTGGTGGTCAAGGATCTTTGTGACGAACAAAGTAAACCTTGGATAGTCACTAAAGCCTCGTCCGGAACTGCTGGGAGGAATATTATTTCTGCTTGGACTTTTTAGAACGTTCGTATCTTAGCTTTCTGTTTGTGGAAATAAAGTCCCTTGGCAGATGGTGTGTCTATCGCTGCCAAGTGGGAGATAAGAACTGGGTGCGTTCCAAAGTGTTTCCTTAACCCTTGGCTGGCTGTGTTTGTGTGTGTGTGGGGACGGGGACAGATCAAGGGGTCGCGAAAGGAAATTTAACCGGGGGGGCAGGGGGACGACAGAAAGGGCTGTGTAATTGAAATAATGAGTGGGAGGAGCAGGTATGACGGGCACAGGGGGTCATATCAAGTGTCAGGGGTGCACACGTGCTATCTCCGAGAGATTGCGCACTCCGGCCCCCAATACGTGACTCGTGTCCTGGGCTGTGTAGAGCCTCAGGCCCAGGGTCCGCGGCTGATGTTATGTAATGCCAGGTCGGTGGTTAATAAAGCCCCCCTCATCTGTGATCTTATTTTGGAGTGGGGTGCAGACCTGGCAGGTATTACGGAGACCTGGTTGGGCCAAGAGGGGGGGGGTGCCCCTCGTCGAGATGTGCCCACCAGGTTTCCGTGCATTTCATCAGCCAAGGGCCCAGGGGAGGGGTGGGGGAGTGGCGGTGATCATTAGGGAGAGTCTCTGTCCGAGGGAGACCACTGTTCCTCAGAGAGCCGGATGTGAGTCCCTTTGTGTGAAGTGGGGCTGTGAGGTGCAGATGGGTTTGCTGCCACGTGGCAGCGACCCTGTCCGAGCTACTCGACGTCATTGCCGGAGTGGTGGTCGATACCCCCAGACTTATTGTCATGGGGGATTTCAACCTCCCATCCGCGGGTGAGGTGTCAGAGGTGGCTCAGGAGTTCATGGCTTCCATGACGGCCTTGGACCTGACCCAGTTAGTTCAAGGCCCCCCTCACATAGGGGGACACACTCTGGACTTGATTTTTATCTCTGGTCAGTGGTTGAATGATCTTGGTAGAGGGGACCTAGATATCAAACCCTTGTCATGGACAGATCATTCACTCCTTCAACTAGACTTTCCTACTGCCTGCCCCCGCCGCAGGGAGAAGGAACCGACCAGATGGTTCCGTCCCAGGCGCCTGATGGATCCCGAAAGATTCCTGACGGAGCTTGGGCTGTTTCCTGAGACTCTGACACATGACTCGACTGAAGAGCTGGTGGCTGCCTGGGAAAGGGCGGCCGCCGGAGCTTTGGATCGTGTCGTGGCTTTGCGGCCTCTGACCGGATGCCGATCTCAATTGGCTCCTTGGTTCTCTGAGGAGCTGAGAGAGATGAAGC
Source organism: Arizona elegans (assembly GCA_022577455.1). Classification (NCBI taxonomy): domain Eukaryota; kingdom Metazoa; phylum Chordata; class Lepidosauria; order Squamata; family Colubridae; genus Arizona; species Arizona elegans. The sequence continues at coordinate 6,361,965 of JAKOOJ010000027.1, forward strand.
GTCGGAAAAGACGCCTAGAGAGTGTCTGGAGGACTAGTCAATCTGATTCTGACCGAACACAGGTTAGGTCTTATATCAAGACCTACCTAGTGGCGATAAAAGCGGCAAAATCTAACCATTTTTCCGCTCTTATCGCATCTGCAGAGAACCGCCCAGCCGCCCTGTTTAGGGTGACCCACTCCCTTCTTCGGGGGGGAGTGCGGGAAGATCCCTTGCAGGGTCGAGCTGAGGATTTTGCACAATTCCTGCACGATAAAGTCGCTCGGATTCGGGATGGCTTGGACTCCGACTGGATGAGTCCACGGGAGGAGACCAGGGCAGGTCTTGAGAATATTACCTGAGAGGAGTTTGATCCTGTGACTCCCGAGGATGTGGACAGGGTTCTGGGTAGGATTAATGCCGCCACATGTTTATTGGACCCGTGTCCCTCCTGGTTGGTACTGGCCTTTCAGGAGGTTACACGAGGCTGGCTCCAGGGGATTATAACTGCTTCTCTGAGTGAGGGTGCCTTTCCCACCGCCTTGAAAGAGGCGGTGGTGAGGCCCCTACTCAAGAAGCCTTCCCTGGACCCGGCTGAATTAGCCAACTATCGTCCAGTCTCCAACCTTCGTTTTGTGGCGAAAGTTGTTGAGAGTGTGGTGGCACGACAACTGCCCAGGCACCTGGATGAAGCCATCTATCTGGACCTGTACCAGTCGGGCTTCAGGCAGGGGCACAGCACAGAAACGGCATTGGTCGCGTTGGTGGATGATCTCTGGAGGGCTCGGGACAGGGGTTGCTCCTCTGTCCTAGTCCTATTAGATCTCTCAGCGGCTTTTGATACCATCGACCATGGTATCATGCTGCAGCGGTTGAAGGGGTTAGGAATAGGGGGCACCATTCTGCGGTGGTTCTCCTCCTTCCTCTTTGACCGCTCGCAGTTTGTGTTGGCAGGGGGGCAGAGGTCGACCTCGAGGCGTCTCGCATGGGGAGTGCCGCAAGGGTCGGTCCTCTCGCTCCTCCTGTTCAACATTTATGTGAAGCCGCTGGGTGAGATCATCTGTGGTTTTGGGGTGAAGTGCCATCTGTACGCTGATGATACTCAGCTGTACATCTCCACCCCAGACCACCCCAATGATGCCCTTGATGTGATGTCCCGCTGCCTGGAGGCCGTGCGGGTCTGGATGGGGAGGAACAGGCTCAGACTCAACCCATCCAAGACTGAGTGGCTGTGGCTTCCGGCGCCCCGATATAGTCAGCAGGTGCCATCGCTGACTATTGGGGGTGAATCTTTGCCCCCCCCAGAGAGGGCTCGCAATCTGGGTGTCCTCCTGGACGCACGGCTGTCTTTAGAAGAGCATATGACGCCCGTGGCCAGGGGGGCCTTTTATCAGGTTCGCCTGATCCGCCAGTTGCAGCCCTTTCTGGATCGGGACGCCCTGCGCACGGTCACTCATGCCCTTGTCACCTCTCGGCTGGACTATTGTAATGCTCTCTACATGGGGCTCCCCTGAAGAGCACTCAGAGGCTCCAACTGGTCCAGAATGCGGCCGCGCGGGTGGTTATGGGCGCAACCCGTTGTGCCCATGTGACACCCCTCCTGCGCAAGCTGCACTGGCTCCCAGTGGTCTTCCGGGTGCGATTCAAAGTGTTGGTTACCACCTTTAAAGTGCTCCATGGCATAGGACCCGGGTACCTCCGAGACCGTCTTCTGCCACCAATAGCCTCCCACCGACCAGTCCGCTCCCACAGAGAGGGTCTCCTCTGGGTGCCATCGGCCAAGTTATGTCGGCTGGCGACACCCAGGGGGAGGGCCTTCTCTGTGGGAGCCCCAGCCCTGTGGAATGAACTGCCCCCGGAAATACGTAAGATCTCCGACCTCTGGGTGTTTCGCTGCGCACTGAAGACCCTGTTGTTCCGCCAGGCAGGGCTATCAACATAATAGTTTTAAATTGGGGTATTTAAATTTCTGGGGGTTTTAAATCTGAGCCAATTTATTTAATTATTTTAAATTTTACATTGCTGTTTTGTCTGTGTTTTTAAATGGGCTGTACACTGCCCTGAGTCCTTCGGGAGAAGGGCGGTATAGAAATAAAATAAAATAATAATAATAATAATAATAATAATAATAATAATAATAATAATAATAATAATAATAATTACTATTGTTATTATTATACAATCAAGATCAAGGGAGTTCCTAATACCACTTTATAAAGCCTCAGTAAAGCCACACCTAGAGTCCTGCATCCAGTTTTGGTCACCACACTATAAAAAAGAGGTTGAGACTCTAGAAAGAGTGCAGAGAAGAGCAACCAGGATGATGAGGGGATTGGAGGTTGAAACATACGAAGAACGGTTGCAGGAACTGGGCCTGGCTAGTCCAGTGAAGAGAAGGACCAGGGGAGACAGGAGAGCATCTTTCAATATCTGTGGGGCTGCCCCAGAGAGGAGGAAGGGGGTCAAGCTATTCTCCAAAGCCCCTGAAGGCTAGACAAGGAATAATGGATGGAAACTGAACAAGGAGAGATTTGACCTGGAAATAAGGAGGAATTTTCTGACAGTGAGAGCGATCAACCCATGGAAGAAAAGCGGCTTTCGGAAGTTCTGGGAGCTTCACTGGAAAGATGAACTGCCACCTCTCAGAAATGGTGTAGGGTGACGGGTTGGACTAGATTTATTTATTTATTCATTCATTCATTCATTCATTCATTCAAATTTCTATACCGCCCTTCTCCTTTCGGACTCAGGGCGGTGAACAGCCAGATAAAAAACATCTATACAAACATCACAGTTAAAAAATAAAGTTAAAATAATTTATAAATTTGGCCCATAATTTAAAACTTGTCAATTAAAATCAATATTAAAATTTTAAAACTAACCCTAAAATCAAGACAGACCGGCTAACTGAAAAAAATAAGTTTTTAGGGCCCAACGAAAAATCCGGAGGTCGGAGATCATTCGTATCTCTGGGGGTAGATTATTCCATATGACCTCCCAGATCCCTTCCAACTCAGTTATTCTATATTCAATGGAACAGAAGTTGCCTTCAGAACTTGTGGGAGCTTCGTCACTGGAGGTTTTCAAGAAGAGATTGGACTGCCATCTGTCAGAAATGGTGTAGGGTCTCCTGCTTGAGCAGGGGTTAGACTAGATGACCTACGAGGTACCTTCTAACTGTTAATCTAATCTAATCTAATCTAATCTAATCTAATCTAATCTAATCTAATCTAATCTAATTGTATCATTTAAAGAAAATCCATTTAAAGAAGCATTTAGAGTCCGTTAAGGGACTGCTCTCCTTGAGTTGGATCAGAAGTCAGCCAGCCCAGAGCCCACCCAGGGAAGGGCCCAGAGAGACCAAAGCTGGCTTCCTCCTCACCGTAGCCATCATTGGGACACTGAAGACCAGGAGAAAAGCCTTCAGCTGGGCTGGTCTCGGAGACGGCCACGGCCACGCCTGCGATCCGAGTGCTGCCCTTCAGTTTCTCCATCACCTGCCTGTTAAAAAGAACCACGTTGTAAAAAGATATAACTGTACGGTGTTGCACGTAGTCCTCGATTTACAACAGTTCATTTTAGTGTAACTTATTCAAAGGTACAACAGCACTGGGAAAAAGGGACCTATGGCCGTTTTTCAGTTATTTATTTATTTATTTATTAAATTTATATACTGCCCTATTCCTAAGGGACTCAGGGTGGTGAACAGCGAACGAAAAAAATACATTTAATATATCCCAGTTTAAAATAAAATAAAAAAAAAAAGCAATATAAAGGGAAAGTTAGGCCAGGCCGGCCTGCTGAAACAGGAATGTTTTGAGGGCACGGCGGAAAGTGCGCAGGTCCGGAATCTTCTGTATCTCTGGGGGGAGCTCGTTCCAAAGGGCAGGTGCCCCCACAGAAAAGGCTCTCCCCCTGGGGGCCGCCAGTCGACACTGTTTGGCTGACGGCACCCTGAGAAGCCACTCTCTATGGGAGCGTACTGGGCGGTGAGAGGCTATTGGTGGCAGAAGGTGGTCTCGTAAGTACCCCGGTCCTAAGCCATGGAGCGCTCTAAAGGTGGTAACTAAGACCTTGAAGCGCACCCGGAAGACCACCGGGAGCCAGTGCAGCTCGCGTAGGAGGGGAGCCACATGGGAGCGCCATGCTGCTCTCATAACTACCCGTGCGGCCGCATTCAAAGTTACAACTTTGGCGTCACCCCCACGGCCACGTGATCAGAATTCAGGCACTTGGCGATGCACTCATATTTATGACGGTCACTGTGTCCCCTTTTGCGACCTTCTGACAAGCAAAGTCAATGGGGAAGCCAGATTCGCTTTACAACTGTGTTACTTGTTTAACAATGGCAGTGATTCACTTAACAGCGGTGGCGAGAAAAGTTGTAAAATGGGGCAAAACTCACTTAACAATGGTCTCACTCAACAACAGAAATTTTGGACTCAATTGTGGTTGTAACTCGAGGACCGCCTGTATTTATCGGCTACTATAGCACCAAGGGGGTGAAAGATAACAACGCAGAATTGTTTTCCATAAACGTGGAATAAATCACAGGTTTCCAAGTGTTTCTTCCATCTTTGAATTTTGCCCAGCAGCGTTTTCAAGGGACTGGAAAGAGAGAATTGGTGCCCACGCAGGTAGTCCTAGATTTACAGCCTGTTCAGTGATTGTTGGAAGAGCCCTGAAAAATGTGACTTATGACCGTTTTGTCACACTTAACGGCCGTTGCAGCATCCTCATGGTCACGCAATCCAAATTCGGATGCTTGGCAACTGGTGCGTATTTTATGACGGTTGTCTTGTTAGCAACAGAAATGTTGGGCTTGATTGTGGTTGTAAGTCGAGGGCCACCTGTATACCCAGTTCTCACACTTACGACCTTCGTAGCATTCCCCATGGTCACGGGATCAAAATTCGGGCGCTTGGCAATCAGCAGGCATTCAAGGCAGCATCCCGGGGTCACGTGATCGCCACTTGCGACCTTCCCAGCCGACTTCCAACAACAAAGTCAGGGGGGGAATGGATTCGCTTAACAACCTTGTGACCTGCTTAACAACCGCAGTGGTTTGCTTAACAAAGGTGGCAAAAAAGGTGGTAAAATTGGATGCGGCTCACTTCATGACCGCCTCACTTAGCAGTGGAAATTCTGGTCCCAAATGTGGGCATAAAGCAAGGACGACTTGTATCTTGTATGCTGCATCCTAAAAGGGCAGCAGCTGAACTCAACTATTCAGCGACGCCAAGCCCAGATTCGTGGCTTGTATTCACCCCAAAGCGTGGCACAGCCCAGCTAAGAAATCAGGAGAGAGCTCTGTTCATTTATCGCAGGCGTCTGCTTGGAAAAGTAGAAGAACACGAAGAGAAGTTCTTCAACCAAAACAGCAGGTGCCAAGTTCTTCTTTACAGCTGGCAAGTATCTCCTGGGGCTGAGAGTCTGAAGTCAAATGATGTGTTTGGTCACTGGGTACCAGAAGAGCATCTGGCCAGATGTTTTCTGCAGAAGCTGCAGATTCAGGGGAAAAAAAGAAAATTCTTTCTTCCCGGAATGGTGGTTTTTTTTGTGGGTGGGAAGAGGGAAATTCTCACTTACCCTGTAAAAAGCTTCCCATCCAGCAGTACCATGTAAGGGGAGTGGAGGCCATCTGACAGCACCCACTTCAGGTCAGACTCCTTCTCTGCCACGTGGATGACTCCGGTGTCTCCGAACATAGAGGCTGTGAGGATAGAGAGGCCAAGGATATTGGGGGGGGGGAACAAATGACACACCCCACACTCAGAACCAGCAGCCTCTGAAGCAACAGCTCCCTCCTTCCAGAACAAGTTCTATAGCACCCAGAGCCATTTCGTGATGGAGAGGCCTCTTTTCAATGTCCTACAAGCTTAAGGCACTCATGTATCGCCCCACATGGCAGTCTCCCCAAACTTGGCCAATTGTCCCCATTTAGGGGCGAAGGATAAAATAGCTGCCCTTAGCTTCTGCAAATATTAAGACACCCATTTGGTTTTTGAATACAAATCCAGAAAATGAACCACGGTTGTTGGTACCACCCCTTTTATCGATGTGGCACCGTCCCAGCTATAACCCAATCACCCTCTGAGCCCCTGAATGACTAAATAAAGACTGGTTTTGTCCAGCCCCAAACAATACAGTATCTTGAAGACTGTCTGGGCAGTGGTGGAGTTCAATTTTTTTAACTACCGGTTCTGTGGGTGTGGCTTGGTGGGCGTGGCAGAGAAAGGGTACTGCAAAATCTCCATTCCTTCCCCACTCTGGGGCCAGCCAGAGGTGGTATTTGCTGGTTCTCTGAACTATTCAAAATTTCCACTACCGGTTCTCCAGAACCTGTCAGAACCTGCTGGATTTCACCCGTTTCTGGGGATGACCTCTCTATCTCCACTCCTGCACCCCTCTACAAACACACTTCTAAAACTCGGCAAATTTTCACTACAAAACATTTTACAGGTGGTTCTTGCCTTAGAACTATTTGTTTAGCGACCATACAAAGTTACAACGTCCCTGAAAAAAGTGACATGGTATCCCCCCATGGTCACGCGATCAAAATTCAGATGTTTGGCAACTGGTTCATATTTATGACGGTCTCTGTGTCCCGGGGTCATGTGATCCCCTTTTGCGACCTTCTTGACAAGCAAAGTCAATGGGGAAGCCAGATTCACTTAACAACCGGCTCACTATCTTAACAACTGCAGTTGTTAAGTGCAGTTGTGCAACTTCACAACTGTGGCAAGAAAGGTCATAAAAAGAGAACAGAAGCACTGAGGTCATACATTGGCTCAGTGTTTTGGAACTGTGTTGGCATGATGTAGAGCAGGGCCCTCCAACCTTAGCATCTTTAAGACTTGTGGACTTCAATTCCCAGAGTTCCTCAGCATAGCATAGTTGATTGGAGAATTCTGGGAGTTGAAGTCCACAAGTTTTAAAGCTGCCAAGTTTGGGGATCTCTGCCTTAGGTGACCATTCGAAGTTGAAGTTATTTACTAGATATGGGTGACTGGGTGACTGGGTGACTGGGAGCCCCCCCCCCCCCCCCACCGCCGCAGAAATATTCCTTCAACACAGCACTCACACTGGCAGCCTATTTGATGAGTGGCATTCAGGAGACGGACGCAGGTGGCTGTTCTGTTCAGCGGGATGTAGATTTTCGTCTCCACAGAATTGCACCAGCCTGAACCTGTACAAAAAAAGTGATGGATTTAATGGGATTTTTGTGTTTTTTAGAAAAAAGGAAAAAAAAGGCCTAGAAAACAGGAATATCCTGCTCTGGTGCTGGCAAGGCAGACCAGATCGACCAAGGTTCATGCAGGCTTGGTGGATTTCAACTGCCAGCATTTTCAGCAGCTGAATGCAAAGTCCGATGCCTTGCCCTAGGCCCAACCTCCATTCCTTAGTGAGTTTGAAGCAAGGAGACGGGTGGAAGGAAAGGTCCAGGCGGGGTGGAGGTGGAAGGGAAAATAGGACAGCCATGTAAAGAAAAGTATCACCAGCATAAATGCATTAGTTGCAGTCATTTGGCTAAGGGAGACTTTGGCTTTAAGTCACCATTAAACCTCGTTTCATAACTCTCTGGCTCCAAATTTAGCAATGAAGGTTTCTGAGATTCTGCCCAGGTTGGAGGCATAAAACTGGAACTGAATCGGAGGGGAGAAATGCTTCCCTGGAATTTCCTCTATGCATGTATCAAAACAACTGAGTGCAGTACAAATACCCCAAGTTGTGCAAGTTGCAACTGACACCAGCTGCCTTTTCCTCATTATTTACATTCTACTTAGAGTATTAAGTACAGTATTAAGACTCACTATTTACATTCTACTTACAGTATTAAGGCCATCTCTTTACAAAAAAAGAAAGTTAAACCTCAGTCTGTTACCAAGATACAAGTTTGTGCTCAACCAATTTTCCTTTATCTTCCTCCTAAGAGAAAATGAATTTTAGAGCAAAGGTCTCCAACCTTGGCAACTTTAAGACTTGTGGACTTCAACTCCCAGAGCAAAGCTGGCTGAGGAACTCTGGGAGTTGAAGTCCACAAGTCTTAAAGTTGCCAAGGTCAGAGAGCCCTGTTTTAGAGTACTTCCCTAAGATACTGAAGCTAGGAAACCTCTCCTCTCTCCCACTGGGTCCTTATGATGATAAATAGAAATGGAGGTGGCTCTAATCACTATCATCATCTCCCTATTACATCACAGTAAACTCCTGGGAAGAAAGGATATAATACAATAATAAAAATCATATTAAAAATGAGCCCATGTTTATAAACTCAGTAAAAGTCCACATATTGCAAGGAGACCATTTGCAAATACAACAGCAAATCTGGACCCAAAAAGAAAAAAAAAAGAAGAGGAGGGGCACTGCTAAAGACCATTATTTTTATCCCATCTTTATTAGTTTATAAGTAACTCAAGGCAGTGAACCTACTGCAGAGAATACTGTTTCATCCTTTCTCCACAATAACAACCCTGTGATATACCCTCTCAACCCACTGGCTTGAGAGGGTATATTAGGCTCAAGCTTTCATGTCTAAGGCAGAACTAGAAGTCACTGTCTCCTAGTTTCTAGGCAAACACATGACCAACAAACAGCAACAGAACCATTACACGCAGCTCCAATTTGCACTTGAGAAAGTGACAAGCCAGCCTTGGTCACAAAGCGGACCCTGAATGGAGATGCTACCCAAAGCCAAGCGTCCCAGGTTGGGCATAACTCTGTCCTTCATCAAATCTCCCAGAGACCTTGCTGTCCCTCAGATACCCAAACCTACGTCTCTTTCTGAAGTGTCCATAGAGCTAACTTCCAACTGGTGCCCTCCTTACCAGTTGGACTCCAGCTTGGCTAATCCCGAACAGCACAAATCCAAGCTCTTCTCTACTGAGATTCTTGAAAGCCTGACATCAGTAAAGACTCCAGATCCCATCACCCCGGATGAAAGTGCCTTATCTTTGCACAAAGCCCTGGGGGGGGGGGGGGGGTGTCTGATTTTTGACTTAGGGTCAACGGCCAACTAACCCTTTGCTTGTTATCCATCCATCTATCCAACCATTCATCTCCTAATTTAACCTATCATATCTAAAACCTCTCTAACACATATCCATATCTATCATCTATCTATCTATGTATCTATCTATCTATCTATCTATCTACTATCTATCCATCTATGACTCTCACCCTGGTCATCACTTCTTTACCCACCTACCATTGGGCAAACACAAACAGGCTGAAGAACAGTTTTTATCCGTGGGCTGTCAGACTCCTGAATGAGAAATAACATCATAACTATGTAGTATGATGGACTGCAAGGCAGGCGCAATGTGTAACGTGTTCACACTGGTGCAATAGGACCGGGTAGTTTGTTAATATGATTTATTGGGTTAGGGATTTTCACCGTGAGTTGTATTGTGTTGGGAGGAGGTGCAGTGAGGGAGCTCAACCAATCTCATTGCACATATAATAATAATAATAATAATAATAATAATAATAATAATAATAATAATAATAATAATAATAATTTTATTTCTATACCGCCCTTCTCCCGAAGGACTCAGGGCGGTGTACAGCCTATTTAAAAACACAGAACAAAACAACAATTAAAATTTAAAATCATTAAATAATTAGGCTCAGATTAAAACCCCAAAAATGTAAAATACCCCAATTAAAACTATTATGTTGATAGCCCGGCCTGGCGGAACAACAGGGTCTTCAGTGCGCAGCGAAACACCCAGAGGTCGGAGATCTTACGTATTTCCGGGGGCAGTTCATTCCACAGGGCTGGGGCTCCCACAGAGAAGGCCCTCCCCCTGGGTGTCGCCAGCCGACATAACTTGGCTGATGGCACCCGGAGGAGACCCTCTCTGTGGGAGCGGACTGGCCGGTGGGAGGCTATTGGTGGCAGAAGATGGTCTCAAAGGTACCCGGGCCTTATGCCATGGAGCGCTTTAAAGGTGGTAACCAACACCTTGAATCGCACCCGGAAGACCATTGGGAGCCAGTGCAGCTTGCGCAGGAGGGGTGTCACGTGGGCGCAACGAGTTGCACCCATAACCACCCGCGCGACCGCATTCTGGACCAGTTGGAGCCTCTGAGTGCTCTTCAAGGGGAGCCCCCTATGTTGTGCACTGACAAAGATTTGAATTGAATTTAATCTATCCATCTATATATCTATCCATTATCATCTATCTATTATCTATCTATTATCTATCTATCTATCTATCATCTAACTACTCCTATCATCTCTAAAACCTCTATTATTTACCATCTATGTATTTATCAATTATCTATTATCTATTTACCAAATCTATCAATCTGGCGATCTTCCTAGCTAGCTATATCATCTTTTTACCTCTCAGATTATCTATCTAATCTATCATCCTTCTCTCTGTCCGTCTCTCCATCCCTTTTCTTTCTCTCTATCCAGCCAGGCAGCCATCAGAGTCTTCTTCTCCCATCTTATTCACCTTATAAGTAACCTGAAGGTGTAAACACGTGGAATACTCCCCCCTCCTTTCCCTCCCCCTCCCACCCACAACAGCCCTGCGAGGTAGGCTGGCCCGAAGGTGTGTGGGTGTGTGTGTCAGAGAGAGAGAGAGAGAGAGAGAGAGAAGGACTGGCCCAAAGTCACCGTTGCCCCCTAGAACCAGACCCCGTAGAGACCCTCGCTCGTTGCCTTGTTCAACAGCCAGACCGCTCCGGCTGTGCATCATGGGAGCTGGAGTGCAGCCCCTCCGGAGGGCAACTGCTCCGCCACCCAGAGTCCCGGCCCTCCGGGGCCCCCCCATTCCGTCCCACCAGGCCCGGGTCGCCTCACCGGGCGCCAGGGCGCACAGGACGATCCCGCGAAGGAGCCACAGCCTCGCCGCCACCTTCATCCTCCGGCCGCTGCAAGGGGCCGCTTCCTCCTCCTCTTCAACAGCCGCCATCTTGCCGGCAACTTCCGCTTCCTCTCCGAGCGGGCTCTCTAGGGCGGCGGGCGCTTTTCTATGGTCCCGGGCGGCGGTTCTTTCCGGTTCCCGTGAGAAGAGCGTCGGCTTGGCGGTCTTCCTCCTCCTCCTCCTCCTCCTCCCGCTGGGGCCGCAGAGCCGCGCCGCTCTTTCCCCCATCGCTGGTCCCTAGCCGGAAGCGGAAGTGGGGGACTGAGCGCCGTCCCGGCAGCGGTGACGTGGAGGCGGCGGCAGCTGAGGAGGCGACGGGGCGCTGCGGAGATGCTCACCAAGTTCGAGACCAAATCAGCCCGCGTGAAAGGTAGGCCGAGCGTCCGAGGGGTGGCCTGAGCGGCGTTAGGACGGAGGTCTCCCACTGGCTTGGAAAACCGCTATGGGGGTCCCAATCAGGGCCCTGCGGGAGGGACCGTTGAACCCTGAATTAGGACTCTCCTTTTATCTTCGGGTATTCCAGGGTTTGAAGATGGGTGGACTACAACTCCCAGAATCCCCCAGCCTGCATGCATTAAGATGGGTGGACTACAACTCCCAGAATCCCCCAGCCTGCATGCTTTAAAATGGGTGGACTACAACTCCCAGAATCCCCCAGGCAGCTATGCTTTAAAATGGGTGGACTACAACTCCCAGAATCCCCCAGCCTGCATGCATTAAGATGGGTGGACTACAACTCCCAGAATCCCCCAGGCAGCTATGCTGCAAAAGGGGTGGACTACAACTCCCAGAATCCCCCAGCCTGCATGCTTTAAAATGGGTGGATTACAACTCCCAGAATCCTCCAGGCAGCTGCTGCAAAAAAGGTGGACTACAACTCCCAGAATCCTCCAGACAGCTGTGCTGGCTGGGGGAATTCTGGGAATTGCAGTCCACCCATCTTCAAGGAGCCCAGCTGGAGAAAGACTGGGTTATTCAGGTTAAATCTCCCCGTTCCCCTCCCCAGAGGGCTCCGGAAGGCTAGCTGCAACAGAGCAATGAACAAAGCATCAAAATCATCTAAAGCAGGTTTTACAGAGGATTGGAAACCCCTAAGCTTCATGCATAGAAAGGTTTTGTGGGAGGAGGGTTTTGTAGTCAGAAGGCCGCGTTCTTGGTTGAGTTTCCCAAGGCCAAAATGTTGCTTTTGTGCATATGGATTCAATAAATGCCTAGCATGGTAAAACCTTTATTTTCGTCAATGTCTATTGCCACTGATGTGGCAGCTTATAATGGCAAAATTATACAACCATTAAAACATTGAAAAACATTAAATAAATTAATAAAGTGTTCCTGCTTTTTTTTTTTTTTAAATTTGATTTATATGCCGCCCTTCTCCGGAGACTCAGGGCGGCTTACAATGCGCTAAGCAATAGCCTTCATCCTTTCGTATATTTATACAAAGTCAGCTTATTGCCCCCACAAACTGGGTCCTCATTTCACCTACCTTAGAAAGGATGGAAGGCTGAGTCAACCTTGAGCCTTGGCGAGATTCGAACCTGCAGTAATTGCAGGCAGCTGGTCTTAATAACAGGGTGCTTTAGACCACTGTACTACCAAGGCTCTTCTTTGACACCTGCTTCTACAGGTGTCAAAGTAGGTGGAAAGTTATGGGGGTTTGGGGCATCAAACATATCTGTAGACTGAAGACACTAATTTTGCAAATATACTGTCAGCCGTCCCAACGTGGCTAGCTAGCAAGAGGCCATGGCTACAAAGAGTGTACTTTACTAAGCAAATTAGTTACAATATAGCCCAGGGGTCTGCAACCTTAAATACTCAAAGAGCCATTTGGACCCCTTTCCCACAGAAGAGAAAATACTGGGAGCCACAAAACCTGGGTGGGTGTGGCCAAATCGATGTCACTCACTTCCACCAGTCACATGACACCGTAGCTACGCCTACCCAGCCAGTCATTAGGGCAGAGAACAAGTTGTTAAAAAACACCAGGAACCACAAAATCATTTTGACATATCTCTGTCTCCCCTCCCTCCCTCTCTCCCTCTCTCTCTGTATCTCCCTGTCTCTGCCCTGGCCGCTTCTCCATCCCCCACCGTTGCCCTTACCTTCTCAGGCCAGGCGAGGAGAGACTGGGAGGGGAGGGCGAGGAGCAGAGCCAGCCAGTGGTGGGATCACCTGACAGGGAGCCACAGCTGAGGGCCAAAGAGCCACAGGTTGCTGACCCCTGGCATAGCCTAAAGGTTCCTGCCCAAAAGCATCTGGTTCACTTTTCCATTTCTCCCCCCTTAGTTATCTGTTGCTGTTAATCACATTCAGACAGATTGTTTTGGTAACAGTCCCTGGCTTGGCAGGCAAGATAGTGTTGCATTCCGTGATGTGACCTTGGAACTGTTGGTGGCTCTCGCAGGATGGCACGAGTGATTTCGATTATGGCAGACTGGCATGTAGCAAAGCCTAGCTTGCAGGTTGACAAATATGCCCTGATGGAGAGTTAAAGAATTCTTATAACTGGATTCACAAACTATACGAGATCTGTTGCTCCCCACCTGACCTGTGTGGTGGGAATTCAACCTCAGTCAAGACTTGGCACAGATTAGAGGAAATGCCAGTACTGTATTAACAGATGCAAGGCTCTTAACCCACTGTTCCTTTGGATCCAAGCTGGAAAGATAGATTAGTATCTCTTTATCTATGCATAAGAGAGGTCTCCCATGGATACAAAGTAAAAAAACCCACTTTATATACAGGTCATTTTATATAGAGTTCAAAGTTGCATACAGATCTTGCCTCTGGCCATCTTCAGATCTTGGAGTATAGTTCTTATCAGAATGTCGCATTCTTGCTTGTTATTTCAAAGAACTAGAATCATTAATCAAAGGTGCTGCTAGCTACTGAAAAGAGCAGCACCCCTCTTCTGCTCCCATCAGGTTTCTTCTCTTTCTTCATAGAAAAGTTGTATGTTTATCCTTGGCTTACCACCACTCATTTAGTGACCCCTCAAAGTTAGAACAGAGCCGCCCCCAAAGGTGCTTCTGACCTGTTTCTGATGTCCAGAGGACACCCGCCCCCACTCACATAGAGAGTTACGAAGGTGCTTGACAACCAGCCTGCATTTATAGCTGTTTGCATACAATTATGGTCCAATAATTATGCTTTTATGATATTTTTGCTCAAAACCAGCATTTTCTTCTGGTTTTCAGCAAAAATGGCCCATTGCAAACAATGGATTCACTTTACCATCACGGCGGCCGCTTAGCAAGTCAACACTGCTGCAAAACAGGACATTAAAAATGGGTCCAGTCATGTGACCCCACGTTGCGACCCTCACAAATTACGACTCTAGTGGAAGGCTCCATTACGATCATAAGTCAAGGACTACCTGTACTTTATATTAAATGTTGTACAGGTTTTCTGCGGGCATGTGGAAGATAAAGACAGCAGCCGACTTCCAAGTAACAAGTATTGTTTTCACCTCTGTTTTCAGGGCTGAGCTTCCACCCTAAGAGGCCTTGGATCCTCACGAGTTTGCACAATGGAGTGATCCAGCTCTGGGACTATCGGATGTGCACCCTCATTGACAAATTCGACGAACATGATGGTAAGCACTGGCTGTGTGCATGTAAACCGGGCCGCTTGCCTGTAAAATGTGAGAGGCTGCCCTAAATTTGCCATGCAACAAATACATTGCATGTTTTGCTATTGGGGACCTCATTTTCTTTTTTTCAGTAGCTTTTCAGTAGCAATATCGTTGCTTCCAATTCTCTCTTCTTCTTTTTTTTTTATATTTTAATTTACTGATAATCTTTTTAGTGTAAGAAAGGAACACAAGCCAGACTCCTTATGGATTGGAATAGTACCGTATTTTTCGAAGTATAAGACACACCTACCTTTTTTAGTGAGGAAAAGAAGAAAAAGAAATCTCCCTCTGCTTCTGAGCAATTTTGCCTCCTTCCAGCAAACAGGAAACAGCCTGCTTTACTTTCATTTTCGTTTTCAGCATAGCACAAAGAAAAAAAATCTGCTCCAGCAATTTACCTCTTTACAGCAAGCTGCAGAGCCCTGCGCAAAACAGCTGAGAGCAAAACAGCTGAGAGTTGGGAGGCCAGTTCAATCAATTTGTGCTAATTAGGCTGTGCTGAAGCTGAAAGGAGCTGTTTCTTCTTGTTTGCTTGCAAAGAGGTAAACTGCTGGGAGGCAGAGGCCAAAGGGTGGGGGCCACTGGGTGGGAGGGGCTACATTCGGTGTATAAGATGCACCTAAATTTTCACCTCCTTTTAGGGGGGGAAAGGTGCGTCTTACACTCCAAAAAATACGGTATATAAGCTTCAATAAATAATAAATACTTTATAAATAAATACTTTAGCGTTTTGTTATTTTTTTGGTATACCACTGACAACCAGAATTGATCAAACCAGTGAAAAACCTAATCACAGCCCAGAGTTCTGTTTATAATAGATTTTGTTAAAAAGCCAAATTTAACAGCTATTCTAAATCCATTAATTAAGGAAATTTATATGGGCATCTAATTCATAGTGACTCCAGACACATCCAAAAATAAAATCCCAAATACAAAACCTGATGAACCCAATGAATATAACATGATAGAGTTGTAGATAGTTAAGAGCCATGGTGGCGCTGTGGTTAGAATGCAGTACTGCAGGCTACTGCTGCCTGCTGCCTGCAATTTGGCAGTTTGAATCTCACCAGGCTCAAGGTTGACTCAACCATCTGAGGTGGGTAAAATGAGGACCGCTTAGAGAAGGCTGTAAAGCGGTTTATAAGTGTAAGTGCTATTGCTAGATAATCTGATTTTAAGAAGAAATTTCTGCAAGCTATTTTAAAGATGAAGGCTGCTCTTTGGGCCCCATAAATGACCCCACCCCCCAGGATAGGGAGCTGACATCAGCCTGCCTTGCTGGATCTTATTGGACGGGATCAAGTCTGGCCAAGATTGAGTCTGCAGAACTGGAGAAATAAAACTACTGTAAGCAAAGAAGATCCTGTAATAGATGAGTTTCATTCTTCTTTATTGAGTTTCATTCAGCAGAGAGAAGGAGTGAGCAAGACGATGCCAGAAGTAAAGAAAAATCACAAGATCACAATAACAAGGGGGAGAATATTGCTATTGTAAGATTAAGCTAAGCAATTTTTTCCCTTCATAGAGAAAACAGTGAAAAGTTTTATCGCATCCCTTGATTCCTCGGTGACTCTGAGTATTTTATGTTTGCCTTCTAGGACCTGTCAGGGGGATCGATTTCCACAAGCAACAGCCGCTCTTCGTCTCTGGAGGGGATGACTATAAAATCAAGGTAATTTTAGATGGGGGCAGTTGTTGGGGTTGGGATGGTTTCTGAGGGGATGGAGAATTCTTTAAAAATCAGTTGAAAGAAAACAGGATGGTGGCCTGAAGAAACAGAAGCTGTGGTGGTGCAGTGGTTAGAATGCAGGATTGCAGGCTGAGTCCGCCGACTCAGTTCGATCCTGACCGGCTCAAGGTTGACTCAGTCTTCCGTCCTCCCGAGGTAGATAAAAAGAGGACTCAGATTGTTGGGGGAAATAGACTGACTCTGTAAACCACTTAGAGAGGGCTGTGAAACACTGTGAAGCGGGATATAAGTCTAAGGGCTATTGCTATTTCTGATCGACCCCCTAAATTGACCAATTCAGCTGCTGTTTTCCCTTGAGTACAGGTAATCCTCAGTTTATAACAGTTCATTTAGTGACCATTCAAAGTTAACGTTGACACTGACAAAAGTGAGATGACCATTTTTCACATGACCGTTGCTGCATCCCAATAACCATATGATCAAAATTCAGATGCTTAGCAACGGGCTCGTATTTATGACGGTTGCAGTGTCCCTGGGTCATGAGAATCCCCTTTTGCGACCTTCTGACAAAGTCAATGAGGAAGCCAGATTCACTTAATAATGGTGTTACTAACTGCAGTGGTTCGTTTAACAACTGTGGCAAGAAAGGTGGTAAAACGGTAAAATTCACTTAGCAATCTCTTTTCCTTAGCCATGGAAATTTCATGGTCAATTGTGGTCGTAAAGCAAGGACTACCCTGTTTCCCCAAAAATAGGACATCCTCTGATAATAAGCCCAATTGGGCTTTTGAACGCATGCGCTAAAATAACCCCCCAAAAATAAGGCCTCCCCAAAAATATTTAAATACAGAGCTGGAAATCAGGTAAGATGGCAAGAGGAGCCCCATCTTGCTCCATGTGCCCCAAAATAATATAGACCTCCCCGAAAATGAGGGCAAGCACTTATTTTGGGGTTCAAAAAAATATAAGGGTCTTATTTTTGGGAAAACACTGTACATGTATCCACAAAGTACATGTATCCACAAAGATTGAGACAGGTATGTAAGGAGGAAGTGTAGGTAGAACATTTCTTGAGGGACTGTGTGGAATCATGTGATATCTATAATTATTTTTTGGAGTATAGGACAATTTCCCCCCTAAAAGAGGATGAAAATTTGGGTGCATCTTATACACCAAATGTAGCCCAAAACGTGAGGCACAGAGGCAGTGATGGTCTGTGGCCATTGCTGCAGCCTGGAACAGCTGATTGGGGGTATTCTGGGAGGCTGATCCAACCGCCAATCAGCTGCTTGTACTGAATCAGGCTGCAATAATGTGCTGAAACCGACCTGGCTGTTTGCTGCTTCTGCAAGGACTCAGAGTTTGCAGCAGCAATCACATCCAGAAAGCACACACAAGTAACTGATTCAGCAGGATTCAATAACTTCTCTTTATATATAATATACAGTTGCAAGAAAAAGTATGTGAACCCCTTGGGATTACGTGGAGTTTTGCATGAATTGGTCATAAAATGTGCTCTGAACTTCATCTAAGTCATAACAATAGAAAAACACAGTCTGCTTAAAATAATACTACACAAACATTAGGTGTTGCCATGGTTTAATTGAACATAACATGTAAGCATTCATAGTGCAGGGAGGAAAAAGTATGTGAACCTTTGGACTTAATAACTGGTTGACCCTCCTTTGGCAGCAATAACCTCAACCAAATGTTTCCTGTAGTTGCAGATCAGACCTGCACAACGATCTGGAGTAATTTTGGACCTCTCCTCTTCACAAAACTGTTTCAGTGTAGCAATATTCTTGGGATGTCTGGTGTGAATCGCTCTCTTAAGGTCATGCTACAGCATTTCAATCGAAGGTCAGGACTCTGACTGGGCCACTCCAGAAGGCGTATTCTGTGCTGTTGAAGCCATTTTTTTGTTGAATTACTTGTATGCTTTGGGTCATTGTCCTGTTGCATCACCCATCCTCTGCAGAGCATCAGTTGGCGGACAGATGGTCGTACGTTTTCCTGCAAAATGTCTTGATAAACTCTGGAATTCATTTTCCCATCAATGACAACAATCCGTCCAGGCCCTGAGGCAGCAAAGCAGCCCTAAACCATGATGCTCCCTCCTCCATGTTTTACAGTGGGGATGAGGTTTTGATGTTGGTGTGCTGTGCCTTTTTTTCTCCACACATAGTGTTGTGTGTTCTTCCCAAACAACTCAATTTTGGTTTCATCTGTCCACAGTATATTTTGCCAATAGTGCTGTGGAACATCCAGGTGCTCTTTTGCAAACTTCAAACGTGCTGCAATATTTTTTTTGGACAGCAATGGCTTCCTCCGTGGTGTCCTCCCATGTACTCCATTCTTGTTTAATGTTTTCCTTATTGTAGATGTGTCAACAAAAATGTTAGCATGTGCCAGAGATTTCTGTAGGTCTTTAGCTGACACTCTAGGATTCTTCTTTACCTCATGAAGCATTCTGTGCTGTGCTCTTGCAGTCATTTTTACAGGACGACCATGCCTAGGGAGAGTAGCAACAGTGCTAAACTTTCTCCATTTGTAGACAGTCTGTCTTACCGTGGACATATGAACATCAAGGCTTTTGGAGATACTTTTGTAACCCTTTCCAGCTTCATGCAAGTCAACAATTCTTGATCGTAGGTCTTCTGAGAGCTCTTTTCTGCGAGGCATGGTTCACATCAGACAGTGCTTCTTGAAACCAGTAAACCCAAAACAGGTGTGTGTTTTTAAAGGGCAGGACAGCTGTCAGCAACACATCCAATATCATCACACTGATTGGAGTCAAGGTGGCTCACTCCTGGCTCCAATTAGCTCTTGGAGAAGTCATTAGGCTAGGGACTCACATACTTTTTCCTCCCTGCACTGTGAATGTTTACATGTTATGTTCAATTAAACCATGGCAACATCTAATGTTTGTGTAGTATTATTTTAAGCAGACTGTGTTTTTCTATTGTTGTGACTTAGATGAAGTTCAGAGCACATTTTATGACCAATTCATGCAAAACTCCACATAATCCCAAGGGGTTCACATACTTTTTCTTTCAACTGTAACACATGAGGTAAATATACAATACCAAAAGCAGGTTTTCCAACGTGGTAGTAAATACAAGCAAAACACAAGCAGAGGAGAGGCGTTTCAGTTTTGAGCAGCAGACTAATTTAGAGCTCAGCACAGACTCAGAGCTGCAGAGCTAAGCCACACCCAGGCTCCTTGCTGTCTCTTTCCTTGTTGCTCACACAGCAAATCCTGTTTCAGTTTCCCAACAGCCTTCAACTCTCTCACACACTGACAGGACACTAGCCAGATGAATACCAATGAATGGTGGTAGGCAGAGGCAGATTTTTTTTTTTCCTCCCCAAAAACTAAGGTGCATCTTATACTCCGGAATGTCTTATACCCCAAAAAATACAGTAATTAAATAATGAAGAAACGGCAATCTAGGATTCACTCTGTTCACGTCTCTGCTTTTCTCCTCAAGGTCTGGAATTACAAACTGCGCCGTTGTCTCTTCACTCTGCTGGGGCACCTGGATTACATCCGCACCACCTTCTTTCACCACGTGAGTCCAGTTGAGGCTGCCATCCTGTTTATGCCATTTTCTCCCTGAGCTGAGCTGCTGCGTTTCAGAAAGCACCAGAGGCTGGGAGGCTCCCTTGCTGCGGTCCTGCCTGCTGACCGAAAGAAAACCGCCTTTTGTCCCTTCTTTCTAGGAATATCCCTGGATCCTCAGTGCGTCCGATGACCAGACCATCCGGGTGTGGAACTGGCAGTCCAGAACCTGCGTTTGGTAACCTTCAGCCCCAAACAATCATTTCCAAATTAAAATTGTTTTTGTTTCGTGGTTTGCGGATGTTTCTCTTGCCCCCTCCGGCTGTTGGTGGTCAGCACATCACATGTCCTAAACAGCAGAGTGCTTGTGTGAGGACTGCAGCTGAGGAGGGTGGAAATGTGTTAATACCACTTGGTAAGGCCTTGGTAAGGCCACACCTAGAGTATTGCATCCAGTCTTGGCTGCCATAATGTAAAACGTTTGTTGAGATTCTAGAAAGAGTGCAGAGAAGAGCAACAAAGAGTGATGCTGGCGAGCCAATTGCCAAGTTCCCAAAATGCAGTCACATCACTGTCTGGGGTAGGGGGGTGGGATGCAGCCATTGTAACTCTGGGACCTGGTCATAAGTAGCTCTTAAGATATCCGTCATAACGTTGACCGACTGCTTAGCAACCAGTCAGTAAATGAGGACTGCCTCTACTACCTTAGCTTTCCTAACGCTCCTTTCCAGTGTCCAGAGCTTACCAGGTATACGGTCTGACCTGCAGCTGCTTTGAAGGGAACTCCCGAGGATGTGAGATCCTTGGTGCTCCCTGAGCTTGGTGGTTTTCATGAGCAATGTTTCCTTGTTTTGCTAATGAAACATCTGGAAGAGTACAGCCAAGATCATAAAACACCAAGGTCCCCACAGTTCAATTCTGAACTACAAAATGTTCTCTTCTATTCATGATGTTTGCCTTGAATTTCAAGAGGACCAATTGCTGCATTTTTTCCCCTTTCTGTCTAGCGTATTGACCGGACATAACCATTATGTGATGTGCGCCCAGTTCCATCCTTCTGAGGACCTGGTCGTGTCTGCCAGTTTGGACCAGACTGTGCGAGTTTGGGATATTTCCGGTGAGCTGCTCAGGTCAAGGGGGGTATCCAGCAGCGGGACTGTGCTAAGAACTGCAGTTGCTGTGAAACCAGAGGGGAGATTGACAGCAAGGGTATAGCAGGGCTCCCAAATTAGCTAGAGGCTGGAGTTTTACTGAACTGCCTTTCTTGACCCTGTGGGAGGGGTTGGTGAGCCCCCTTAATGTTAGGAAACTTACATTTCTCACTGGTTGTAGGATGACCGCTCTCCAATTCACGATGAAACAGATTTTAAAAAGACGGTGTGTGTGTGAAGAAGGAAATAGGAGTTCAGATGTAGAGTAAAAAAAGTGAAAAAATGGGGGTGGGCAGTCTAGAGGGGGAGAGAAAAATGGTAGATCTTTTAGAAATACCTCTCTTTTTTTCTGCACTGTTAACTATAAAGCTTTCTATCAGGAAGAGATTCTGGTTAAACCAGTCTTCCCGAAACTTGGCCCAGCTAAAATTCCCCCAGCTAGCATGAATTCTGGGAGTTGAAATCCACGCACCTTAAAATCACCAAGTTTGCGAAACAACATCAGGTAACGCAGACAATAAACTCCACTGTCCTGGGTGATATGTAAGATGGATGGGTGGATTTGTCTGGTGGGAAAACTTTGTCCCTGTGTCAAAGGAGGATGGAAGGTATTCTGAAGTTGATCTCCTTTTGATCAACATTTGTCCAGAATGGCATGGGATCTTTTGTTTGAGCAGGGGGTTGGACTAGAAGACCTCCAAGGTCCCTTCCACCTCTACTCCTCTGTATTCCTTTGATCAGCAACAGCCCCAGACTTAGACTGTGGGGCAGTCTTGTGGAGACAGAGCCTATAGGCCTTTTGGCTTCGATATCTGTTGCACCTGGAGGTTTCCAGGATGGGTCCAGCTCTTCTTGAGAGGACAGGGTTCTCTTAACAGTGTCAGAGAAGAGTTGAACTCAGATTGCTGGAGAGGACCCTGGCTGGCCTGGCTTCCCAGGGATATGTGAGCACCCAGAATGCTCAGTGAATCTAAGCGTGGGAACTCCCAACCATGGCAATTTCCAGGTGGGTGGACGGACTTCAGCTCCCAAAATTCTCATCAATGACTATGATGTAGATTAGAATTCTGGGATTTGAAGTTGCCAAGTTTGGGAAATGCTGTGTTGTGGCCTGTCGGTGGCTGGCCCCTCCAGCAGCCGAATCAGAGGAGGAGGAGGAGGAGGTGTGGGAATCAGGGTCAGCCTCAAGGCAACCTGGGAGCTCCCAGGGGGAAGAGGGAATAATGGAGCTGGCAGAGAGAGACAGAGGCAGAGACAGAGGTGGAGCGTGGGCCGTCTGTCAGCCCTCAGATGGAGAGTCAGCAGCCCCCAGGTTTAGAGGTGGCTGATGAGGAAGAGGAGGAACAGCTGGGTCCAGACATGCAGATGCGCAGAAGGCAGAGGAGAGGAGAGCAGTGGAAATCTATGGGCCGGTCCTTGGGACGGAAGAGCCACTGCTAGCAAAGCCCCACCCTAGCTGTGGGGATAAAAGGCAGGGGACGGAGATGAATAGACGGGGCAGACAACTATTCCTCTCCCTACCGGACAGACTTGTTACCCTGCGGTGAGAGAGAAACTTTTTGCTGGGGCTGCTGGTGCTCCTAATAAAGGAATCTTTGAGTTCACTGCAGAGGGTTGGTTGTGTTGGGGGAGCTGGGTCAGAACGTGCTGATTTAGAGGGAAGGAGATTTAGTCCTCGGTGAGTTTGTGTCTGTGTGTGAGCTGCCTGCTGCTTTCTCAACTGCAGTTCTTGGCCTAGTGGGTTGCTGGGGTTTTTGTGGCACACATTCAGAGATGACCCAGCTGTGTCGTGGGAGGGGAGGGGGTGGCGAAGAGGCTGCGCTTGGCATGAGTCCGTCGCTTCCTCTGCCAGCACCCATGCGGTGAGCTTTGCCGGTTCTCTCAGCAGAGCCCAAACCCCTGAAATGGCTTCAAAGGCCTGGAAATGTTTCCTGGGGTTTTCGCACTTCTGGAGTTGCTGAATTTATGGATGCTTTCACGGTCTTTGCACCCCGAACTGGGTTCAACCGAGAGTATCCATACAGCAGCTCTTCCAAAAAGTCTCTTTGGAGTTTTCCAGTCATCCAGGTCATGGTTGTCCCAAAGGTTTCGCTCCTCATCCGAGAAAGTTCTTCAGTTCTGAAGCTTCTGGAACTGAAGAAGCTCCTTAGATGAGAAGCAAAATGTCTTCAAGAAAAAGCAAAGCGTCTCTTCTAAGCAGGAAAGTCTTGTGTGAAAATCAGCTTGATATAAACTTCCTATAATTTTAATTCCTGGCTAAATAAAGCTGGAAGCATCACCGTTTCTGCTAACTGTGGTTTTGGGACTGAGTCTCAACCATGTGATTCGCTTAACGATGGCAGTGAAAATGGTAAAGATAAAATCCCATCAACTCTCGTGATGATTCCACTTGCGACTGGACAAACTTACGATGGAAATTCTAGTTCCAATTGTGATTGTAAGTTGACGGCTGCCTATAATTTTTTTCAGCTAAGTTAGCATCAGGATGGGGGGGGCACAACCCAACCCTATCGGAACCTGTAAAATTACTGCCAAATGGCAACACTGAATGAGCTGGGGAGTTTTAAAAACCATCCAGTGGAAGTCACTCCATTCAGGCTGTTTCATCATTACTTTTCACTCAATGTTTTCCTCTGGGCCTCGTTTCCTGACATGCCGTTCGACAACCACCAAAAGGGTTGATGCCCTCCTTTTAGGATACAGGTAGTTCTCAACTTACAACCACAACTGAGCCCAATGTTTCTGCTGCAAAGCGAGACATTTGTTAAGTGAGTTTTGCCCCCATTTTATGACTTTTTTTGCCACAGTTGTTAAGCGAATATGGCTTCCCCATTGACTTTGCTTGTCAGAAGGTTGCAAAAGGCGATCTCCTGATACACCCCCACCCCCGGGATGTTGCAACCGTCATAAACGTGAGTCAGTTGCCAAGAATCCAAATTCTGACTGCGTGACTGTGGAGATGCTGCGAACGGTTGTAAGTGTGAAAAAATGGTCCCAAGTGACTTTTTTTCCAGTGCCTTTGCAACTTCAGTCATTAAATGAATGGTTGTAAATTGAGAACTATCTGTATTTTATTCTGCAATAAAAAAGCTACTCTCTTGGATTCATGGCACTTTGCGCCCCATTCTGAAGTCTCCTGAGATTTCCAAAACTTTTGGTCTAACTTGACAAAAGAGACCAGTTAGAACAGAGTTCCCCAACTTTTCCGGGTTGGCGGCCAGGAGCGGGGGAAGGAGGGGATGATTTTGTATGCGTGTACGTGCATATGTGCCCACGACATTCATGGCGATGCTCGCACAAGGGGAGATGTGTGCACACCAAAGCACCCACCGCACACGCACTGGCCAGCCCCTCATGCGTCCCAGTGGCAATGGGCCCGTGACCTGGTAGTGGGCCGTGGGCCACAGGTTGGGGATCCCTGAGTTAGACGATTGCAATGGCCCAGACCAGCTCTCCACTTCACTTGTAGGGGGGGGGAGGGGGGGCTGCTCCTGCTGAGAGAGACGGTAAAGAAAACCAATTTGAGTCTGTCTTCCGGGGGCCTTTTGCATGCAAAATTGTATGCAACATAACGATGAAGCCGTTTGCTTGTCAAACTAACGGTGACTTTCCAGGATTGGTGAAATAACCTCTTTTAACTCTCTGCATTCTTTCCTCTAATCCCGAAGTTGGTCCTTCCCTTGAGCGGGAAGACAGGCGGAGTGACATCCCAGCTGTTAAAAACAAGCAGGGTGGTTTCCTTCGTAACAAAACGGCTGGACCTCCGTGGCTGCGATCTTAACCGAGAGCTTCTGGTCCTGAAGATCTGGGCTTGGCATCATTCGATTAGGCTGGGAAAGAGGGACGTCCTGCAAGCTGGGCATTATGGGGCAGGGGTGCCCAATCTTGGCCGCTTGAAGACTTGTGGGCTGGCTGAGGGAATTCTGGGAAGTCTCCCAAGTGGCCATGGTTGGACACCCCTGACCCCCCAAATAACAAAAGGAGCCTGGTGGGGTGTGGCCTAACTCTCTGTCTGGCCTCTAACCTTCTGCTTTGGTCTGAGATTTTAGCATTGCTTTTAACATCCTCTGACTATCTACAGGCCTGGCTCATCCGTCTCCTCTTAACAGCTCCACCCCTGTCTAATTTCTTCCCGTCCCCTCTGTCCTCCGCCTTGTATCTGCCCCTTTTTCTCTCTCTCTCCTCTCTCCCTCCTCGTTCATCCAACCCCCACCCCCACATGCCAGAGCTGGTTCATTCTGTACGTGTCTCCATTCCCTCTTGATTTGTGTAGTAACCTCAGAAATTTTCCATCCGTTGCTCAGTTCTCTCGGATCAACCCGACAGCTTTTACGTGCCTTGATTTCTCCCGGAGCAGGTATCTGTGTGGTTCCTCCTACTCTTGACTCTGCTTCCCTGTGGATCCTGGATTTGCACAATCCCTTCTTGGAAGGGCCTCTGATACATTCACCCCCACCATCATGTTCACAGTAAACCCTTTCCTTCTCTTTTTTTCTCCTCTCAATGTCTGGAAGCTTTGTTGCGCTTGGCAGCCATCAACTGCCCATAGTGGTTTATCTTTTCAGCCTCCTTCTCCAGGGGATTCAACCTCACTTGAGCTTCAACCTCAATTGGGGGCTTCCCTTTCCTGATTGCAGGGGTTGAGTGGCTTTGCTTGGTGAATTTCAAATCCACTTAGAAACCCCTTTTCCCTTGGACAGAGGTTCATTCGAACGATTCGGTCGGGGACCTCTCTTCTCCATTGTCTGTTCAGAAAGAAAATGAGCATTTCCTTCCATCCTTCGCTGCTTTCATCTTTATTTATTAACGTGATCTTTACTTCCTCTGCCCCACAAATTCCCTCTCCTGCCTCAAGGTCTAAGAAAGAAGAATTTATCTCCCGGAGCTGTGGAGTCCGAGGTCCGGGGCATCACCGGCGTGGACCTTTTTGGCACCACGGACGCTGTGGTGAAGCACGTCCTTGAGGTACTTTGGGGTTGGAGATGGGGTGGGTGGGGGAGGAGGAGGAGGGTACCCTCCTGTTAGAATTATTTATATATAAAAAAGCAAAAACCACTCACGCATCATCACAAAATCTCCAGAACCGTAAAGCCTACAAACTTGAAATTTGCCACGTATGTTCCTCTTGGCTTCTAGGTGCCCACCCTAGAAAGGATTTTTCGAAATGACCATCAGAGCATTTGTATTTCCTATATTATTATTATAACATGCTCTGATGCTAATTAGTTAAACGTTCTACTCCCCCTCCCAATTTGAAAATAACTCTGGAGAGAATGGGATAGCATAGAACAGGCTTCTGTGGGGCACGGCTGAGGGAGAGAAGGTGAGAGGAGAGGCCTCGTAACTACTCATTCATTTTCAAGCTGTAAGTGTTGATTTATGAAGCCCGATCACATAGTTCCGTATCTAGCTAGTTGGGAAATAAAAGGAATCGTTGACAGACCATTTTTGAGTGATTGACGTTAGGGGTGGACCTCAAAGGCTGATCAGGAATCCAGCTGTGTTGGTACCAACCCATTTGGTAGGGCATCTGCACACCTGCAGTTTTGAGGAGAAGATGAACTCAAGGTCTTAGACCAGGGGTGTCTCACAGCGGCCATTTTAAGATTTTTGCCCGAATTCTCCAGCCGGCAGGGATAACTGCGTATCTTACGTAGCAGTCCTGCTTTGCAGCACGGTTTATGAGATCTGCTCCCCCATCCAACTCCCTTATTTTGAAGCTCTCTTTCTGTGTATCTTGTTTTAGGGACACGATCGTGGAGTCAACTGGGCGGCTTTCCACCCCACCATGCCCCTCATTGTCTCGGGGGCTGATGACCGGCAAGTCAAGATCTGGAGGATGAACGGTAAGCCCCTGTCGTCATCACCCCCACCCCCCTTTTTTCCCCCCAAAGTGCAGAATGGAAGGCTCCAGATCTGTGGGCACGTCTGCCCTTCACCACTCAGCTGGGCTCTTGCCTCGTTTCAGTCTGAAGAGAGTCTGGGGATTTGGGCATTCGGCCGTGGTCTGCGTGAGGAGGAGGAGGAGGGCTCAGCTGCTGCAGAACAAACCTGGTCTGGTGTTGGGGGTGGGTGGGGGAAAAACCAAACACTGCAAAATTAGTTTTTCTGCTCCCCAAAAGCGTGTGAAGGTAGCCTTTGACTTGAGAACATCTGTTTGAAGTTACAACGGCACTGAAAAAAAATA
This sequence comes from Arizona elegans, assembly GCA_022577455.1. NCBI lineage: Eukaryota > Metazoa > Chordata > Lepidosauria > Squamata > Colubridae > Arizona > Arizona elegans. The sequence goes on from JAKOOJ010000027.1 coordinate 6,389,048, forward strand.
GCTTACAGGCCAGTCCTCACCCTTACGACTATCACAATGTCCCCAGTGGTCATGTAGTTGCCGTCTGAGTTTCCCAGCTGGCTTCCGACAAGCAAACTCAGTGGGGAAGGTCCCAGGTTGTGGTTCCAGGATGCCTGATTAACCAGGTTGATCTGCTTAACAGCTGCTGCAAAGAAAGTGGTAAAATCTTGCACAATCTGTTTTTCAGTCTCTATATTGTGGTTGTAAGTCAAGGTCCACCTGTAGGAACTGCTTGTGCTACAGGCAGCCCTTGACTCACGACCACAATTGAACTCCAAATTTCCATTGCTGTGGGGTTTGCTCCACCTTAACGACCCTCTTTTGGCACAGTTGTTAAGCGAATCAGATGGTCATTAAGCGAACCCAGCTTCCTCCGTTGAGTTTCCTGGCTGGAGGCTGCCTGGGAAGGTCCCAGACGGTTATTACGTGATTCTCCCCGCCCCCCCCCGGGCAGTGCCACCGTTGTTAAACACATGCCAGTTGTTGAGTGCCCCAATTTTGATCACGTGACTGTGGGAGAATGCTGAACACCAATCTTAAATCAGTTTTCTCAGTGCCGTTGTAACTTCGAATGGGGGGGATAAGTTGAGGACTACCTGTACTGGAATTGAAAGCATGGAAGGAAGGAACTCTGCCCAAAACTTGTCCTTCTCCTTTATGGCAGGGGTTTCCAACCTTGGCAACTTTAAGCCTGGCGGACTTCAACTCCCAGAGTTCCCCAGCCACCAGCTGGTGGCTGGGGAACTCTGGGAGTTGAAGTCCGCCAGGCTTAAAGTTGCCAAGGTTGGAGACCCCTGCTTTATGGAATCCGGAAGTCCTGCAGAAGTAGCGGGCAGGGCAGGATGGGGGTTCCCACGTACCTCTTACCAGAACTGTCCAACATAGCTTCCCAACTGCTGGGCATCACAGCCCTTCTTTGCCTTTCCCTTCACGGTCTTCTACTTCCCACTGACCGCTGTCCTTCCCTCCCCCGTCAGAGTCCAAAGCCTGGGAGGTGGACACCTGCCGCGGCCATTACAACAATGTTTCCTGCGCCGTCTTCCACCCTCGGCAGGAGCTCATCCTGAGCAATTCGGAGGACAAGAGCATCCGAGTCTGGGATATGTCCAAACGGTAAGCGCCCTTTGCATCCGGGCCCTCTCCCCCGTGCCATCCCATCCCATGGGGACCCCAAACTGCTGGACTACTTGGCATCTGCAGGTGAACTTAGCAGAAGAGGGCCTCTGGGCAAAGAGCTGGTGGCTGTTCAGCTGTGAGTAGCGATCGGGTGGGTAGTGAATGGGGAAGTGGTTAAGGTGCTGGCCTAGAAACTAGGAGACGGTGAGTTCTAGTCCTGCCCATTCACCAGGAGATAGTGAGTTGCAGTCCTGTTTTTGGCATGACAGCCGGCTGGGTGACTTTCAGCCACTCACCAAGAGATGACTAGGAGACTGTGACTTCTTCTCCTGCCTTGGACATGAAATCCCAGCGATTCTTCCTGGCCAATGGGCTTCTAACCCTTTGCCCCTTGCCCTTCAGCTTGGCCTATTTGCCGAGAAACCGTTTATTTCACCCCACCACCATTGCCTCCACACCTGGACTCCGAGCTGATTCCTCATGGGCAGTTCGGCTGCTGCCTGCCCCCGATCCTGTCTGCTTGATGCCGAACAGGCAGTTTGGCTGCCTCCCCGCCACCGTGCGCCACCCTCTTGCCCCCTCCCTCACCGCCAGGAGCTGCACACAGACAGGGTTTGCCTGCCTGCCTCCCACTTGGTCTCTTCCGTAACTTGTCAGCAATTATATCCCCCTTCCAGCCCCCTTGGTCACTCTTCCCAGCCCCATCGTTGCCACCTGCCACTTGATTGGCTGGCGGATTTTTATCCTGTGGAATGAAACTCCGGGACAAACGGTGTCTCGGCGAATGGGCCGAGCCGAAGGGCCAGAGGCCCATTGGCCAGGGAGAATTGCCGGGGGAGGGCCAGCGGAGGAGGAAAGCTGGCTGGGAATTGGCTGAGGCTGGAGGCGAAGGAGACACGGTCAAGGGTGGGAGCCTGAAGGTCCTAGACCCACCAGGAGATGGTGACTTCTAGTCCCACGTTAGGCCTGAAAGCCGACTGGGTGACTTTGGGTCCAGATATCTTTAAAAGTGGCTAATTTTGAGAAACACTTGATCAAGATCAGTTTCCAGCCCTTGAATCCTGAAACTTCATTGGCTTTTGAGACCGTTATTCCCCCCACAGATCTGGAGATGCTAATGGATGGTCTTGGTCCGTCTTCTTTGCTCCTCCTTTTATCCATCCCTAAATCCCAAGCCAAACCATTCACTGCCAGTTTGTTTTTCTCTGCTTCCTTCCCTCCATCGCCAGAACGGGCGTTCAGACCTTCCGCAGGGATCACGACCGCTTCTGGGTGTTGGCAGCTCATCCGAATCTCAACCTCTTCGCGGCAGGTAAAGGATCTGTGGGTGGCTCTCAGGTGGAGCGGTGAGCCTGAAAGGGAAGTCTGGGGGGGTTGCTACACCTGTTCCCCACATTACAGAAGTCCTCGACTGAACAACCATTTGTTTAGTGACCAGAGTTATGATGGCGCTGAATAACTGGAACTTGCTCTTACGACCTAGTGCCTAGCAACTGCCCACATCTATGATGGTTGCAGCGTCCCATGTCCTGTAATCATCGTTTGTAACCTTCCCAGCCAACTGACAACGTCAATGAGGACACTGGCAAAAAAGGTTGCAAGTTGCAGTCACATGATGTCTCATTTTACAACGCTGGCAAAAAAAAGGATGTAAAATCAAGTGTGGTCACATGATGCCTCACTTAATGACTCTAACCCACTGAACAACAAATATTCCTGTACAATTGTGGTTTGTAAATCAAGGGCTACCTGAGGAAGAGGAGGACTCTGGGGTCCTTGTTGCTCTCTGAGCTTGGTCATTTCCTTGCAGACATTTCATTACCTTACTAGGTAACATCATCAATGCTAGAAAGGAGAGGGGCTTCCTCTCTGCCCTGTCAGTATTGTTCAGGGTGTCCTTGGTTCTTTGGTTAGACTGTTATTTACTATTCGGTTGTTTATCGGATCTGGTAGTTCCTTGATTGGGGAAATATCTCCAGCTCCCAGAACATGACAAACCCTCTGTATTTAAATCAATTATCCCTTTATTAGGAGCGTCAGCAGCCCTAGCAAAAAGTTTCTCTCTCAATGCTGGCTAACAAGTCCGTCCGGCAGGGAGATGAATAGTTGTCTGCCCCATCTATTCCTCTCCGCCCCCTGCCTTTTATCCCCAGAGCTAGGGTGGGGCTTCACTAACAGCGGTGGCTCTTCCGTCCCAAGGACCGGCCCATAGATTTCCCCTGCTCTCCTCTCCTCTGCCTTCTGTGCATCTGCACGTCAGGCACTGGGCCCAGCTGTTCCTCCTCTTCCTCATCAGCCACCTCCAGACCTGGGGGCTGTTGACTCTCCATCTGAGGGCTGACGGACAGCCCAGGCTCTGCCTCTTTCTCTCTCTCTCTGTGCCAGCTCCATTCCCTCCTCCCCCTCGGAGCTCCCAAGTTGCCCTGATGCTGACCCAGACTCCCACACCGCCTCCTCCTCCTCCTCCTCTTTTGATTCGGCTGCTGGAGGGGCCGTCAGCCAATGGGCCACAACCAAGTATTTACTGCGCCTCTTCCCTCCCAGCATGGGTGATTTTATCTTGTTTGGGTAATGAAATGTCGGCTAGCAAACAGCCAAGCTCAGAGAGCACCAAGGGCCCCCGCAAACCTGGCTGAGGGACTCATGAAGGCTGTTGTGTTCCTTACGTAAAGCGGCAGCCATTCATGGGCCTTCTGGAAGTTTCTATGGTTGTTGGAAACTCCTCTTGTTCTCCAGGTCACGACGGAGGGATGATCGTCTTCAAGCTGGAGCGCGAGAGGCCGGCTTACGCCGTGCATGGCAACATGCTCTACTACGTCAAGGACCGCTTCCTCCGCCAGCTGGACTTCAACAGCTCCAAAGATGTGGCCGTGATGCAGTTGAGAAGGTGAGAGGGGAGGGGCGTCTTTCCTTCCTTCCTTCCTTCCTTCGTCAGGGGTCTTTCTCCTCCCTTGAGGACAGAGGAGGGGGATTCCCTGCCCCCTTTTCTGCCCTTTTGTTTCCCATTCTTTTTGCCCGTCTGGGACCCTCCTTGCGCCTTGATGAGTAGAAGGTGAGTAGAATTTCCCTCGACCTACGTCAGTTCATTTAGTGACCGTTCAAAGTTACAACAGCAATGGGAAAAGTGACTTATGATCATTTTTCACACTTACAACCGTTGCAACATCCCCAGGGTCACACGATTTACATTTGGATGCTTGACAACAACTCAACATTTATGACGGTCACAGCATTCTGGAGTCCTGTGACTCCCTTTTGTGACCTGACAAGGGAAGCCAATGGGGAAGCCAGATTCACTTAACGATCAGGTTACTATCTTAGCAATGGCAGTGATTCATTTAACAGCTGTGGCAAGGGAAGTCGTAAAACGGGACAAAACTCACTTAACAAATGTCTCACTTAGGAAGGTAAATTTTGGGCTCAGTTGTCGTAACCTGAGGACTAACGCATAAAAAATAGTCTTGCAGGACTTTGACTCAGAATGACTCAGCCTGGAATTAAGGCATTTTGTAACAGAAGGAGGAACAGACAGAGAAAAGAAAATGATAAAACCACAGACAAAAATGCCGTGTATTGCAGCATGTATTGCAAGTAGTCCTCAACTTATGGCCGTAATGGAGCTGGCCTGCTTATGGTCATAAGTCATGACAGTGTATAAAGCTGGTCGTCTTGCGACCGGCTTGATTTTATGACCTTTTTTGTGGCAGTCTTTAAGTAAATCAGCAGGATGTGAAGTGAACAGCATGATCGTTCAAACAACCCTTTTTTATTTTTGGGTGAAAATCAGATATAAATAAATGCTGTTTTAGGGCAAAAAAGGCCCTGGGATGATGCCCACAACCGTAAATATGTTCTGGTTGCTGGGGGTTAAAATGCAGCCAGGTGACCGCAGGAGGGGGAGTGGCTGATGGGACTTTGGATCCTGATCATAAGATACTTTTGGAGTTCCCATCGCAGCTTCTAAGGGCCCCTGACTGATGGTTGTAAACTTGACTTCCTTGTTTAATGGCAGGCTTTAGGGTTAGGCTTCAACAACACTGAAAAAAGTGATTTATGACTTTAGCATCAGACCCCTAATTGTCTCTGTTGCTTTTCTCTGCACACCATCCGTGGAAAACCCATCCTTTTCTTCCCCAAAGCAAAAAGTCCAGAATTTCTATTTCCTAATTTATCGGGGGGGGGGGGGGGGGGGGGGGGGGGGGGGGGGGGAGAGAGGACTCTCTTCCATAAATAGGCAGGGAGGCAGTGCTCTTTCTCTCTGTGTGTGTACATATACACAGCACTGCTGTAATGTGTATGCATGTGTATGTGTATATATATATATATATGTATAGGTGTGTGTGTGTGTGTGTGTGTTATATGCATGTATATATATATATATGCTGTTTGTGTATGTGTGTGTGTATATGGTATATATATATAGAGAGAGAGAGAGAGAGAAAGAGAGAATAGAATAGAATGCAGGATAGGATAGGATAGGATAGAACAGAATGTTCTTTATTGGCCAAGTGTGATTGGACACACAAGGAATTTGTCTTTGATGCATTATTTATTTATTTATTTTATTTGTTTATTTTATAAAATTTGTATGCCGCCCTATCTCAGGGCGGCTCACAATGACAATCGACCAAGCGACTGTTAAAAACAAAAAATAAAAAAAGTTTTTTAAAAAATTTAAAATAGACTACCCCATCAGTCCAGAATGTACTTTTATGTACACTGAGAGCATACTCTGTCAGTGTACATAAAAGAGGAAAAAAGATATCATAAGGTACAATGCTTAATGATAGTCAAAGGGTACAAATAAGCAGTCAAATCATACTAGGAAACTAAATCAAACAATTTAAAATGTCAAGATACAAGCAACAAGTAGAAAAGGAGAAGGGTAATAGGAAGGATGAGAAGAATAATAGTAACACAATCTTAGATAGATATGCATACATACACACATACACATAGTGCTGTATATGTACTGTACACATACAGAGCCTCCCTGCCTATCCACGGAAGAGGGTTTTATATTTCCCTGAACCTTTTCATTTCTGGATTGCTGTAGAAGCCCCCAGAGGACGGCAGCTGAAAGGCAATGAGGGAGGGTGGGCCAGGCTGGAGGAAGAGCAGATGCTTAAGCGGTTCTGAGTAGGCAGATGGGAGCCCAGCTGAGGCTCCGGTCTGGCTCCGTGCCCCCCGTCCTCTTCCCCGGCCAACCAGGAGATGCTCTTTCTGGAGCGTGTTCAGCCCAGGGGGCTTTGTCCTCCTTCCCTTCCCAACATTCTGTTTGGGTGGGGGTCCCCTAAAATCGTCAGTCTATCTTGGGGAGACGAGAGCGCAGATTTATGACTTATTTGTTTATTAAACTTTTATGCTGCCTGTCTTGCCTAGAAGCAATTTTAGGCTGCTTACAAATTAAAAACAACAAAATGAAACATTTTAAACATTAAAACCATAAAGATTAACAGTAACATTGAGTTAAAATTGACAAAAGATGGGCAGGAAGGGAGCCTTCTGCCTAGCTGTGTGTGTGTGTGTGTGTGTGTGTGTGTGTGTGTGTGTGTCTTAATTCATTAAGCACATTCAGAGTGACACCTCCCCACCATGACCTCCGGCCTGTTCTGACCCAGCTCCCCAAACACGACAAACCCTCTGAAGTGAACTCAAAGATTGCTTTTTTAGGAGCGCCAGCAGCCCCAGCAAAAAGTTTCTCTCTCACCGCAGGCTAACAAGTCTGTCCCACAGATGAATAGTTGTCTGCCCTGTCTATTCATCTCCGCCTCCTGCCTTTTATCCCCAGAGCTAGGATGGGGCTTCGCTAGCAGCGGTGGCTCTTCCGTCCCAAGGACCGGCCCATAGATTTCCACTGCTCTCCTCTCCTCTGCCTTCTGCGCATTCATGTGTCAGGCACTGGACCCAGCTGTTCTTCCTCTTCCTCATCAGCCACCTCCAGACCTGGGGACTGTTGACTCTCCATCTGAGGGCTGACAGACGGCCCAGGCTCCACCTCTGTCTCTGTCTCTCTCTCTCTGTGCCAGCTCCATTCCCTCTTCCCCCTTGGAGCTCTCAGCTTGCCCTGATGCTGGCTCTGACTTCCACGCCTCGTCTTCCTCCTCTGATTCGGCTACTGGAGGTTTTTAAGAAGAGATTGGACAGCCACTTATCTGGAATGGTCTAGGGTCTCCTGATTGTACAGGGGTTTGCCTAGATGACCTCTGAATCCCTTATAACTGTGTTATTCTGTTCAGTTCTAAATTGGCATCTTGAGGCCCGTGCTCCCACCTAGAGCAGGCTCCACTTCTGACCTTCGTCTCCTCTCTCTCTCTCTCTCTTTTTCTCTCTCTTTCTCTCTCTCTCCTATAGTGGCTCCAAGTTTCCCGTCTTCAACATGTCCTACAACCCAGCTGAGAATGCTGTGCTCCTGTGTACGGTAGGTGGGAGACATCCGGCTGGACCAGATGGCTTAACAACTGTCTTGGTCAGCACTGTCAATGTTTGCCTGAATTGTGGCCGTAAGTTGCCCTGTCCAAGCACTCTTCTCGAGGCGGGAGTTCTCTGAATTGGATGGACTACAACTCTCAAGAGCTCCGGCTTTTTGAAGAGTTGAGATCCTCCTCCACCTTTTTCAAAACTTACGCGACCTTCATTCTCCAATCCAAGTGGATTATATTTTTCTGCAAAATATGGATAATAAAATCATTAACGGAAATCGGCAAGGTTGGAAACCAACTCTGGCCATGCTGGTCCTCTTCCATTGAAAACTGAATGGAGAGTCACCCCTTGCTGCTGTTTGATTCATTTAGTCACTTTATTAAATTTGTTGGCTGCCCATCTCGTTTCCAAGAGACTACATAAAAAATATTTAAAATCATCAGAGATAAAACCCTCCTAAACCCAATAAAGCGAATTTACCGACAGTGTTTTCTCTCCGCAGAGGCCAAGCAACCTGGAGAACAGCACCTACGACCTCTACACCATTCCCAAGGATGCGGATTCCCAGAACCCCGATGGTGAGCTCCGTCTGTGCCATGCCGTCTATTCCCTCCCCCCCACCTCAATAAAGCTTTTCCCCTCCCCTCCCACTCGCGCCCGGATCCCGGGGAGCCCAAATGAGATTGGCAGCCCGTCGGACGTGAAAAATTCATGCCCGTCTCTGTTTTTTTACGAGGGGGAAATATATATTTTATAAATCCGTTATTAAGCAGCGATCTGTCCTGCCTCGTCACCCAGCAGGCTGTTGTTCTGGCCTGCTTCCCTCGGCGGATTTCTTCACAAGGCCCCACAAATCTCTCCCAGGCAGGGGCTGGAGGCTTCGGAAGCGGCTGTAAAAATGCCCAGTCTTCATTTTGCTCCCTTCTGGCAGCTTCCGGATCAAACCTGCCCGTCTGCAAATCAAAATGAGTTGCTGGAGCGTCTGCCTAATCAGCAGGCCATTCCACCGGGGAGTTCCCGTCCCACCTGGGTCCCCCCTGCCTCTGACGTCAGCACAGGAAACGCTGCTGCAGCAGGGACCTAGCCGGGCCGTTCCCTCCCTTTCCTCAGATTTAGAAAACCCAGTCATGCCAATAGCTGTCCTTGGGTCTCTTCTCCCATCTTTCCTCCCCCCACCCCCATTTCTCTTTATCTCTCTGTGAAGGCACAAGACACTTTTAATTTATTTTAATTTACAAAAGTCCTATCCCATTTTTTCTCCTCCCGCCCCGCACAAAACCTCATTTTATTTTATATTAGCAATAGCCCTTAGACTTGTATACCACTTCGCAGTGCTTTTACAGCCCTCTCTAATCGGTTTACAAAGTCAGCACATTGCCTCCAACAATCTGGCTCTTCATTTTACCAACCTTGGTAGGATGGAGAGCTGAGTCAACCTTGAGTCTTTACTCAAGTCTTCCTCCCACCTTCTCTCCCTCCCCCCCCCGCCCCGGTGAAGGCACAAAACCTAGTTTAATTTTAATCTTATTTTATTGAAGTCCTTTTCCCATCTTCTCTTCCCACCCCCCTCTCCCCCCCCCCCACTCTCTTGGCACAAAACCTTATTTTACTTTTATTTTATTGTATTATGGTATTTTCTCCCATTTTTCCCATCTCTCTCCCTCTCCCTCCCTTTCCCTCTCTCTCTCCCTTTCTGTGAAGGCGCAAAACCTCTTACTTTATTTTTTGCACATTGGCCTTGCTCACAGCCAACTGGGGCCTCTGGCGCAGGTTTTGAGAGTGCTTTTGAACCTCATCCCTGTCCTGGGGTGATTGTGGCACGCGTGACATGAATGTTTGCCCGGATTCAACCCATGCAGATGCCAGCTCCTTCCCCCTTCAGTCTGAGGAGTCAGTCGGTCTCGTGGCTCCGGCTAGCATGCCTGCAAAATAGCAGCCTGAAACCGAACAGCTGTGTGTGTGTGTGTGTGTGTGTAGGCAGCAGGGGCCAGACCTTGTGTGACTGCCTGTTCCTTGCTTGCCTTTCCAGCACCGGAAGGGAAACGCTCCTCGGGGCTGACAGCCGTCTGGGTCGCCCGGAACCGCTTTGCCGTCTTGGACCGGATGCACTCGGTAAGGGCTGAGCTCCCAGGGGATCCCAAGATTCCTCCTGGGCAGAGCAGCGGCTCCCTCTTCTGCCTAAGTCCTCCACTTACGACTGTTCATTTAGACATCGTTTGAAGTTACAAAGGCACCGACTTACAACCAGTTTTTAGAGCTATGGCCATTGCAGCATTCCCATGGTCACCAGGTCCAAATCTGCTTGGCAACTGACTTCTGTTAATGACGGTTGCAGATCCCAGTGTTCTCGGGTCATGTGATCCCCTCTTGTGACTTTCTGTCAATGGGGACGCCTGATTCGCTTAATGACAGTATGATTCACTTAACAACTGCACTGATTCGCTTAACAACCAGGACAAAGATCATAAAATCGGGCACGGCTCCCTTATCATCCACCTTGCTTAGCAATGGAAAATCCTGGTCCCAATTTGGTTGTAACTGGAGGACTACCCGTATTTAGGCTGTTGGTTTGAGCTCCGAGCTTGGCAAATCGGTTGCAAATGTTTTGTCACCTTTTGAGGAGATGGCAGTGCATTTTGAGTTGTGTAATTGCGAAGCTCGGAGCTCAAACCAACAGCCTAACTACCAACCTGAGCTACTAATATTGAAACACATTTTGATGACCTGCAGAGCTCATATTTTGTTCCACCTAGTTTATGCTTAAGTGTTTTGTGGGCAGAAGGGTTTGTTCCTGCTTGCCTTCCCATCCCTCCTATGTGGCCCTCTTCACTGTTGTGACCCGGCTCCCAAACACGACAAGCCCTTTGTATCCATCTAAACGTTCCCTTTATTAGGAGCACCAGCAGCCCCCCCCCCTCTCTCTCATTCTCACAGCAGGTCTCTAAGTCCTGTGAAAAGTGTAGCTCGCTTCCTTTCCCCCTGAACTGGCCCAATACACCAGGAGTCTCTCTCTCTCTTCTCCTCTCCCCCCATCCCCGTTTGCAAAGGTCCTGGAAGGTGCACTCGCTTTCTTCCAGCAGCAGACACACACGCACGCGCGGGCTTGGAAGGCACTGCAGATTCCAAGAAGAATTCTGATAATTTCCAGACAGGATTTGGAAGTGCAGGCTATCAGTGGCTGTCCGGCAGGGAGAGGAATAGTTGTCTACCACATTTGTTCATCTCCGCCCCCTGCCTTTTATCCCCAGAACTAGGGTGGGGCTTCACTAGCAGCAGTGGCTCTTCCGTCCCAAGGACCGGCCCATAGATTTCCCCTGCTCTCCTCTTCTCTGCCTTCTGTGCATCTGCATGTCAGGCACTGGGCCCAGCTGTTCGTCCTCTTCCTCATCAGCCACTTCTAGACCTGGGGGCTGTTGACTCTCCATCTGAGGGCTGACAGACGGCCCAGGCTCCGTCTCTGTCTCTCTGTCTCTGTCTCTCTGCCAGCTACATTCCCTCTTCCCCCTCGGAGCTCTCAGGTTGCCTTGATGCTGACCTTGACTGCCATGCCTCCTCCTCCTCCTCTGATTCAGCTGCTGGAGGGGCTGGTGGCCAATGGGCCACAGCATTCGCTTTCTTCCTCTGCTCAAACCATGACAGATCCTCATCAAGAACCTAAAGAACGAAATCACAAAGAAGGTCCAGGTGCCCAACTGCGATGAGATCTTCTACGCCGGCACCGGGAATCTGTTACTGAGGGATGCCGATTCCATCACTCTCTTCGATGTCCAGCAGAAACGGTGAGAGACCTTCAAGGGGAGACCTGGGAGTTGACAGCGAGGTAGATTTAAGGGGGTAGATCAAGGTTTCTCAGCTTTAGCAACTTTAAGATGTTTTTCGATCATTCGCAGCATCGTCCCAGGGGACCTTCAGATCTTTCTAATGTACCAAGTTTCCCAAGGCCCTCCACATTCCCTCTTTTCTCCAGGGGGTATCCAGCCTGGTGCAATTTTTCGATGCCGGACTTTAGGCATACGTTGAGATGTAGCCAGCAAGCCGCAATCGACATCCGTTCACAGCTGTTCCAAATCTGATTTTTGTAGTACCTCTTCATTAGTGATGGAGTCACTGTATGAGACACAGGATTCTTCTCAAGCAGACTTGTTGGAAATCATTTAATTATTTAATTGTCTTGGTTGTACATTTCCATGTTTCACCAGCATTTATTGCATGGAATGGGCCATCTTGCCACAGGACAATTTAACAATTCAATTTAATTATTTAAATTGAATTAACTAGACACAAGGATAGTTTTTTCCCCGAATGCCATCATTCTGCTTAACAACTAATTCCCACAACACTGTCAAATAATTTACTAAAAGTGTATTACTATTATTCTTCTCTTCCTTACTAGTATCTATCTCTTCCCACTTATTACTATACCCATGTTGCTTATATCTTTCAATTTATATTGCTTTTACTTATTTCCTAGTATGATTTGATAGCTTATTAGTTACCTTGACTATCAGTAAGTGTTGTATCTTTTTATTCTTGTATTTTATTCTCCTTATTTGCACTGAGAGCACATACACCAAAGACAAATTCCAATAAAGCTATGCTATTCTATTCTATTCTGTTCTATTCTATTCTATTCTATTCTATTCTATTATTCTATTCTATATATAAAATACATGAAAAACATTTTATTTTTTGTCATTCACATTTCACTCTGGTCTTCCTTTTGCGCCCCCTCCTTTTTAAAAAATGATTCTATTCCTCCATTTCTTTGATATTAGTGTAACTCTTGTCTTATGGCCACCGCAAATCATCATAGCCCCTATATTGCAGTGAGTATAACCAATTGGATTCAGCGACCTTAAAATATCAGCAGTGCTTTCATTTGAGTTTGAAGCCTGGCGAGGGGAGCTCTGAGTAACCGGGGACTTGTGCTCGGTCTGTAGAGAGAGATTGAAAAAGCTTGTTTTGAGCAGAAGCAGAATTTAGCTGCCCGAGACTCAAGGTTGTCTTCAGAGTAGTAAGGAAAGAGACGTTCTGTGCTTCTCCTGGTAAGGCAAAAAAGGATTCACGCCTCTGTACTAAGAGCCTCTTCTGGCTTTGCAGGACTCTGGCTTCGGTTAAGATCTCCAAGGTGAAATACGTCATCTGGTCAGCAGACATGTCCCACGTGGCTCTCCTGGCGAAGCACGGTAAGAGGAGGCCGTGTCTGCCTCTCAGCAACCAGGCTTTAAAAAGTAGAAGAACAAAGTTGGAAGGGACTTTGGAGGTCTTCTAGTCCAACCCCCTGAAGCTCAAGCAGGAGACCCTTTCAGGCCAATGGCTGTCCAATCTCTTCTTAAAAAAACCTCCAGTGATGGAGCAGCCACAACTTCTGGAGGGAAGCCGTCCCACTGATTGTGGCTTCACGCAGTGCCTCTAGCCAGAAAGACAGACAGCCCCATGATGGCACCTGAAGCTCATCTGCCTGGAAGTGGGGGCCTCCCCACTGTTTTCAGATTGTTATCCTTGACACAACGGTAGTAGGCAGGACCACTTCGGGAAGGCTTCTGGAGACGATGGTAATTTTTCCAGGAAATTTCTCCTTAGTTCTAGATTGGTTCTCTCCTTGATTAGTTGCCATCCATTGCTGCTTGTCCTGCCCTCTGGTGCTTCGGAGAATAGGTTGGCTCCCCTCTTCTTTGGGGTAGCCCCTCGGATATGGGAACGCTGCTATCATACCTAGATCAAGCCTGATCTAGGGAAATGGCTGGTTATAATTTTGATGAATGCATACAAATATATACTCACCTTGGTTGGATACAATCCAGTTACCATATTTTTCAGACTATAAGACACACCTAAGTTTACAGGTGGAAAACAAGAAAAAAAATAGTTTTTGGCCTCCGCATGTCAGATTTTCGCCTTCCCAGCCCCCCAGAAGCCCTCTGCAGTGCTCTGCATGGCCCATTTTTGCCATAAACGCACCTGTTTTTAGCCTCTGGGAGCCTGGGAGGGCAAAAACACGACGCACGGAGGGTTCGAGAGGCCAAAAACACCCATATTCGGTCTATAAGACGCACCTAAATTTTCACCCACTTTTAAGGGGAAAAAAGATGTGGCTTATACTCCAAAAAATACGGTATTTATTCTCTGCTCTGTAAGTGGCTAGGAATCTACCTTCCCCTCCTGATGGTCAGGCCTGGAGAATTCTCCACCAACCTGGAGGGCAACCGGGCAATGTCAGAGGCTTGGCTTGAGGGGGTGATTTCCTCTCTCTCTCTCCCCGCGTGGGCTTTTTCTCCCCCAGCAATCATGATCTGCAACCGGAAACTGGAGTCACTGTGCAACATCCACGAGAACATCCGGGTCAAGAGCGGCGCCTGGGATGAGAGCGGCGTCTTCATTTACACCACGAGCAACCACATCAAATATGCCGTCACCACCGGGTAAGTGCCCTGTGCAAAGTGTGTGTACACACACACACACACAAACACACATACACCAGGCTGGCCTCCTCTCTCAGGTCCCCCAAAGCAGCATCTTCCAAGGGGCCACACTGATACAAGATTTGCCTTGGACAGGGGGCTGGACTAGAAGATCTCCAAGGTCCCTTTCAGCCCTGGGATTCCACAGGTAGTCCTCAATTTACAACCATTTGTTCAGTGACTGTTCAAAGTTGCAACAGCCCTGAAAAAAGTGACTTATGACCTGTTTTCACACAACCAACATCCTTGTGGTCAGATAATACAGGTGGTCCTCCACCTATGACCATAACGGAGCCCAAAATTTCTGTTGGTAAGTGAGGCATTTGTTAAGCGAGTTTTGCCCCATTTTATGACCATTCTTGCCACAGTTAATAAGTGAATCAGTGCAGTTGTTAAGTTAGTCACCTGGTTGTTAAGTGGTTTCCCTACTGACTTTGCTTGTCAGAAAGTCATAAAAGGGGATTAGGTGATCTTGGGACACAGCGAAGGTGAGAAATATGAGCCAGTTGCCAAGCATCTGAATTTTGATCACATGGGGATGCTGCAAAGGTCGTAACTGAAAAACAGCCATAAGTCACTTTTTTCAGTGCCGTTGTAACTTTGAACGGTCACTAAAAGAACTGTCGTAAATTGAAGACTACTTGTAAAAATTCAGGCGCTTGGCAACTGGCATGTATTTATGATGGTTGCAGCATCCTGATTTCACACCATTTGCAACCTTCCTAACTGACTTTGAACAAGCCCAAATCAACGGGAAAGCCAAATTTGCTTAACAACTGCATGATTCACTTAACAATGGTATGATTCACTTAACAACTGTGGCAAAAAAAGGTTGTAAAATGGGGCAAAATTCCCTTAACAATTGCTTTGTTTGAGCCCTGCTGGCCCAGTGGTTAGAATGTAGGATTGCAGACTAATTCTGCTGACTGCCAGCAGTTTGATCCTGACCAGCTCAGGGTTGACTTAATCCTTCCGTCCTTCTGAAGTTGGTAAAATGAGGACCCAGATTGTTGGGGGAAAATATGCTGACTCTGTAAACTGCTTAGAGTGGGCTGTAAAAGCACTGTGAAGCGGTATATAAGTCTAAGTGCTTAGGAGTGGAAATTTTTGGCCTGATTTGTGGTTGTAAATCCAGGATTACGTATATAAGATCTCCCGCCTTGGGCAGGGGGTTGCATAAGAAGACCTCCCAAATCCCTTCCAGCCCTGTGACTCTATGACTGTGCCTCGCTTCCCTCCTGGGAGAAATAATTCTCCCTCTCTCTTCACATCAAAGCCATGTCTTCCCTTCCTTCCTCCTTCCAGGGACCACGGGATCATCCGCACGCTGGACCTGCCCATCTACGTGACACGCGTGAAGGGCAACAATGTTTACTGCCTCGACCGCGAATGCCGGCCCCGAGTCCTCACCATTGACCCCACGGAGTTCAAGTTCAAGCTGGCCCTGATCAACCGGAAATACGACGAGGTGGGTTGGGGAAGGACGATGGTTTTGTAGAATTTGCCTTCCCCCCCCTTCTTTGTCTACTGTGTTGTATTTCAGTGGGGCTGTTGGGGTCCCAAGGTGGCTTTTATAGCCCAAAGTGACTCACAGGATTCTGAGAATCTTAGGCATCTTAGACTCCTGGAGAAAATATAAGTCTAGCAAAGAAAGTAACTTAATACGCTAAAGCAGTGTTTCTCAACCTGGGCAACTTTAAGATGTGTGAACTACAACTCCCAGAATTCCCCAGCCAGCATAGTCTACACATCTTAAAGTTCCCCAGGTTTAGAAACACTGCACTAAAGAATGACTTTTGGGGGGGATGATCCTTAGAATTAATTATTTTAAATCCCTCTACCACATGTCAAGCCAGGAATTTATTTTAGAACTGGTTTCACACACACAAAATCCATTTCTGCTTTCTTGATCAAACTTCTTTTAATCACCTAATTTAGCTAATTTGGGAGGAAAAGTCCCGTTTTGTCTTTGCTTTATTAAACCATTTGAAGGGATAAACTCTTGATGGATTTTCAGATAACCCACCTGGGACCTCAGTTTATTGGACGAAATATAGAGCGAGGTGTAAAATCTAAACCTAGATTTTTGGTTTCACTCTGTAGGTCCTGCACATGGTGCGTAACGCCAAGCTGGTGGGCCAGTCCATCATCGCCTACCTGCAGAAGAAGGGCTATCCCGAAGTGGCGCTGCATTTCGTGAAGGACGAGAAGACACGGT
Organism: Arizona elegans; assembly: GCA_022577455.1. Classification (NCBI taxonomy): domain Eukaryota; kingdom Metazoa; phylum Chordata; class Lepidosauria; order Squamata; family Colubridae; genus Arizona; species Arizona elegans. The sequence continues at coordinate 6,405,287 of JAKOOJ010000027.1, forward strand.
TCAGCCTGGCTCTGGAATGCGGCAACATTGAGGTGGGTTTCTGCGCCCTGATCCCTCTAGGCATCTTCATGGAAGAGAAGGGATGGCAGGCGTAAAAGGCAGAGGGCTGACAGGTGCCTCTGTTTCCATCAGGATTCTTGGGGATGGGCAGTGCTCCGCTTCAGGGCTTGTGCAAGCAAATTATAATAGCTTAATTTTAATCTGCTTTTATAATAGTTTTTATATCTCTGTTTTTACTGTATTGGGGAGCCAGTTTGTCTCGTGGTTAAACCACCAGGCTAAAAGGCAGGAGACTGCGAGTTCTAGTCCTGCCTTTTTCCTGCTTGGTGACTTTGGGCCAATGAAAGGGAAGGGGAGGGGAGGGGAGGGGAGGAGAGGAAAGAAGGGAAAGGAAGGGAAGGGAAAGAAAGGGAAGGGAGGGAAGGAAAGGAAAGGAAAGAGGAAGGAAAGGAAGGAAGGGAAGGAACAGGAGAGAGGAAGAAAGAAGGAAACGGAGGGAGGCAGGAAGTCCTTCTCCTACTCTCAATTTTGCTTGTCCTAAAACCACTGACTTCATCACCCTCAGCCCACCATTTAAGGTCAACCATCCCACCTGGTTTGTGCAGTAAAAAAGGGGCTCCTGGAACATTTCTTTTCTCCAAGAGTATAATTTACTAGACCAACACGGTTACGGAAGTAACAAAGCCAATTCTGGTATTTTCACGCACAAATAGTGTAGTTAACTTTCCCTTTTCCCCTTGCCTTCCCCCCTGCTATTATTTTCTGTCCAAGCAGCTGCATGGGAAACTGGGCTCTTCATCTCACAGCCACTCCCGGGAGGCCGGCATTGTCTCGGGCTCCAAGCTGGCGTTCTTTGCATTCCTTTGCCCCCCTCTCCTCACCCCCCCCCCCACATTCCTACCCATTCCCTCCCACCTTTGCTATTGTCAGGCTTTGAAGTGAGCCGAATTGCAGCCATGACAGCCCAGGTCATTTTTCCTTTCATCCTGGGTGGAGGGGCCATGACTTTAGCAAGGCAGGCATTCCCTGAGCCCCCTTCTGAGGCTTCCCCCATGTCTCCTCAGATTGCTCTGGAGGCGGCCAAAGCACTGGACGACAAGAACTGCTGGGAGAAGCTGGGAGAGGTGGCTCTGCTCCAAGGGAACCACCAGATCGTGGAGATGTGCTACCAGCGCACCAAGAACTTCGACAAGCTCTCCTTCCTCTACCTGATCACGGGCAATCTGGAAAAGCTGCGCAAGATGATGAGGATCGGTGAGTTTCGGGGCCTTGTGATGCTCCTCCCACTGGCCATGCGGGTTAGAAATTGGGAAGGGGGGGTTGGTTTCATGGGGGGGGGTTATAATGCGAGGTTTCTTAACCGTAGCCATTTGAAGATAGGTGGACTTCAACTCCCAGAATTCCCGCGCCCCCATCAGCATATTTTGAGAGTTGAGAATGCTGGGAGTTGAAGTCCACCCATCTTGAAGTGGCCAAGGTTGAGAAATACAGTCTAGTGCCTGGCCGTAATGGGCCACGCTAGCCACCAACTGGCTGCCTCCCAGGAATCTGACAACCTTAGGAGATGCCATGGCATCCAGGAATTTCTCAGCATTTTGTGCTGCCTTAGTGAGGGGTTCCAACGATAAAGAGCATCAGGCTGCCCATTGCTGAAAAACTTGGTTCCCTTTGCCCAGCCTGGCAGAGGGCATGGAGGGCTTGGAGCAGAGCAGGAGGAGGAAGACGGGCAGCCTTGCCCCAGAGGAGCCGAAGGGGGCTCTGGCAGACAGGCAGGAGTCCTGACCCTCTTTTTCCTCGCAGCCGAAATCCGGAAAGACATGAGCGGCCACTACCAGAATGCCCTCTACCTGGGCGACCTTGCCGAAAGGGTGAGGATCCTGAAGAACTGTGGGCAGAGTAAGTAAGCCAGCGACCCTGGTTGGGCTCCTCACCCCAAGTGGCTCCCGGGTGCCCCCACACTCTTCCCTCACCCGGCCTCCTGCTTCCTGGCTTCCCCTGCAGAGTCCCTGGCCTACCTCACAGCTGCTACCCACGGCCTGGAGGAGGAAGCGGGGAGCCTGAAGGAGACCTTTGATCCCGAGAAGGAGGTGGTGAGTGGGGGGCTGGGGGGTCAGGGGAAGCGGGAAGGGGTTGCTGCTGCTGCCCCAGAAGAGCCCAGGCAGGTTGCAGCTGAGGAGGGGGTGGCTTTCTTCTGGGTGAAACCCTCTCTGTGGCTTTCTTAGCTCCATGGGAAGGACCTTCTCAAACAGCTCTTTCCAGACAGTCCTTGACTTACAACAGTTCGCTTAGTGACCGTTTGAAGTTACAAAGGCACTGAAAACAGTGACCACCATTTTTCACATAACTAGCATCCCTGTGGTCACATGATCCAAATTCAGACGCTTGGCAACTGACTCATATTTATGCAGAGTCATGCAGAGTCCCCGGGGTGTGTGTGTGTGTGTGTGTCACATGACACCCTTTTGCAACCTTCCGACAAGCAAAGTCCGTGGGGAAGCCAGGTTCACTTAACAACCATGTCACTAACAACGGCTGCGATCCACTTAACAACAGTGGCAAGAAAAGTCACAAAATGGGGCAAAGCTCGCTTAACAAATACCTCACTTAGCAACATAAATTTAGCTACATCAGTTGTGGTTGTAAGTTGAGGACCACCTGTACTGATTTATTTATTTATTGTGTGGGGGGGAAACAGGTGGAAGAAAATGTGTTGGATCTCTTCGCCACCTTTGAGTTTTTTGTAAAAAATGATAAAAATGGGATACAAATGAACAAATTAAATAAACCGCGAGCTAATAAATTTTACAACCTCTTTTTGCAGCAGTCACTAAACACTATGGGATGTTTTTCCCCCAAAAAAACGGATATAAAGACCAATTTTTTGGCCAAAACATCCTTATTAAGGTCACCTGTTTATGGGAATCTGCAAATAGCCGTCAAGACAGGCTAGTTGCCAAGCACCCAAAATGTCCTGTGCCCCCCACCCTCAATAATTCATAGTTGCAACAGCACTGAAAAAAGTGACTTATGACTCTTTTTTCATACTTATGACCATTGCAGCATCCCCAGGCTCTCGTGATCCCCATTGGCAACCTTCTGACAAGCGGAATAGGTGGGGAAGCCAGATTCACTTAACAAGCGTCTTACTAATTTAGGAGCTGCAGTGAGTCGCTTAACAACTGGGGCAAGGAAGTTCGTATAGTGGAGCAAGACTCACTCAACAACTGTCTTGCTTTGCAACAAATTTTGGGCTCAATTGTGGTCGTGAGTTGAGCAACACCAGTACCTATTGGAGGGGTCTGTCGTAACTTCAGAGAGTTGCTAAGTGACCGGTCGTACGTCAAGGACTATCTATAGCTGAACATGGGTGGTGTTATAACCCAGATGGTCAAGGCAAGTCTTTAGAGCAGGGGTCTCCAAGCTTGGCAACTTGAAGCCTGGCAGACTTCAATTCCCAGAATTCCCCAGCCAGGCCTAAAGTTGCCAAGGTTGGAGACCCCTGCTTTAGAGAGTCCTTTATTGCTGTGGCCCCCAAAACCTTTTGGGCACCATGTTTTTTTCGCGGACCGGAGGGTGCCAGGTTTTGTATGCTGCTTGCATCCCGTGGATGGGCTTCATTTGTTTGCGTGGCCCAGTTGCTGGTATGCCACAGCCCGGTGCCGATCCATGGACCGGGGGTCGGGGACTCTTGTTTTATTGCTGTTATTTATTTATTTAATTTTTTATACTGCCCTTCGCCCGAAGGACTCAGGACGGTGAATAGTCAAAATAAACATATATCTAAAAATGTGAAATAGAAGCAATTTAAAATAATTAAGCCAATTTGGCTCATCAGTTAAGTTAAGATCTTCAGAATAAAATTTACACAATTAGAAAAAAAAAGTTATGCCAGCAACTTGGTGAAAGAGGAAGGTCTTAAGTGCACGACGGAAAGTGCAAAGATCTGGGATCATTCGTATCCCTGGGGGTATTCTGTTCCAAAGTGTAGATGCCCCCACCAAGAAGGCTCTCCTCCTGGGAACCACCAGTCGACATTGCTTTAGTGATGGTACCCTGAGAAGGCCCACTCTGTGGGAGCGCACTGGTTGGTGGGAGGTTATCGGTTGCAGAAGGTGGTCTTGTAGGTACCCAGGTCCTAAGCCATGGAGCACTTTAAGGGTAAGAACCAACACCTTGAAGTGCACTCGGAAGGCCATTGGGAGCCAGTGCAGCTCGCGTAGGAGAGGTGTTACATGTGAGCGCCATGTTGCTCCCAATATCACCTGCGTGGCCGCATTGTGGACCAGTTGGAGCCTCCGCGTGCACCTCAAGGGGAGCCCCATGTAGAGAGCATTACAGTAGTTATGTTAGTAGTTTGTTCAACAAACAGCCTTACAATGACCAGTAAGGCTCCACCTCACGCTCCCCTGAAGCCAGCCACCCTCAGTCCCCCAAAAAACAGCCCAAGTATTAGCCCAAGTCCACAAGGTAAAGTCCAGGCACAAGACAAATGGCCGTCCTCGGGGCCAAGACAAGATACCAGGCAAAGGCAGTTCTGAAGGTAGAGCAAAGCAAAGGGCAAAGGGCAGTCTGCAAGGCCAGGGCAAGACTAATGGCAGCCTTCCAAGCAAGGCAAAAGGCACGAGTCGAGGCGGGGGAGTGTAATCCAAAACAAACCATGGTTCCTGGCCAGGACTAAACTCCCCACGGCTTCTCTTTTTAAGTCACTCCACTCCAGGTGCTCCTCGTGAGGAGGGGGGGCGGCCTCCTCCCGAGTAGCCTTGCAGCCCTTCTCTGGCCTTGGCCAAACTCTGCTCTCTGTGCTCTCGGATCAGTGGAGGAGGCAGCTGTTCCTCATCGGAGGGTATCAGCCTATCAGCACCACTGCCTGTCCAGGGGTGGGATTCAACTGGTTCGGGCAAACTGGATGCTAATTTTACATCTGGTTTGTTGAACCCTTAGTAGCAAGGATTGGCCGGCCCCGCCCTGCCCCACCCTTCCCAGGAGTCTCCACACGGCCCATTTTAGATGCTGGGTAAGTGCAGAAGCTCTGGGAGGGCGAAAAACGGGGCTTCCGGAAGTCTGGAAACGGGCCCGTTTCTGGCCTCCGGAGGCCAGGGGAGGCTGTTTTTGCCCTCCCAGAGCTTCAAAACCTCCGGAGCATGGGGAGGCTGAAAACGCTCCCCTCCTTCCACCCAGCAACCGGGCAGAGAACCTGTTACTAAAATTTTTGAATCCCACCCCTGTGCCTGTCAGCAGCAATCGTCCCCTGTGTCTCTGCAGGCAGGCAGCTCTCTGGTTGACCACCTCCTACAATGCCTGAGGGGCCTGGGGCAGCATCATCCTCAGCCCCTGGCCTCTGCAAATGTGCCAAGGGAGATGTGTCACCTCTGTCGGACGATCCGGTTCCAACTCCTCCTCCTCCTCCGGACCGGGCTCTGATGGGACCATGATAGCTGCCCCCTCTAGGAGCTCTGAAAGTCCTCCTGTTCCTTCTTCCTTCAGATCCCAGAGATTGATCCCAACGCCCGCTTGCTCCAGCCGCCAGCTCCCATCATGCCCTTGGACACCAACTGGCCTCTGCTGACCGTCTCCAAGGGCTTCTTCGAGGGCACCATCGCCAGCAAAGGTCAGCAGGTCCAGCCCCCTCTCCCAATCCTCGCGGGCCACCCGCAGCTTATGGGCCGAGGGGGGTTGTAGCCGCTTTTGGCGGCCCAGATGCCTGAGCTGCTCTCTTCCCCCCTCCCCAGGCAAAGGAGGTGCCTTGGCGGCCGACATCGATATCGACACCATGGGCACCGAAGGCTGGGGAGAAGATGCCGAGCTGCAGCTGGATGAAGGTGAGGGTGAGGGGGTCACGTCTCGGGAAGGAACCCCAAATTCTGGCCATGGACTGGGCATCTGGACACGTGCAAAATGCATTTCTTCTTATGCCGGTGGCTGTTTCTTAATTGCAATCATGAAACTACTGCTGGTGTTTTCCTCAAGTTTGGAAGGAGTTCGTATGCTGACAAACGTAAAAGTGGAAAGGAATACGGTATCTGTTTGCACGTATTTTGGATGTCAGTATTGCCATGTTTTTCTCCGGTTAGAATGGATTTTTCCCCCCTAAAATGATAGCATAATATTTAGCCTACTGGCAAAAGGTGTAGGTGACAGCTTTAAATTTACATTAAATAGTTCTTTTGATTTTTACTGAATTTATTTCTACAGAAATAGTCTATGGATTAGACTATTCCATTAGCAGTAATTTTAAATAAAAATACATACTAAAAGTAAATAATGTGCCATTAACATGTATTATGTATGATCAGTAAGATTATATCAGTAGCATACATGTTATTGTCATTAATATATATATATTTTAAAAGTTTTCATGAAGTATTTTCTGTGAGACATCTTTTAATTGGGATCTTTTGACTGACAGTTCAATGTTTCTCTAACTGCCACTTTCAGAGGGGTGGACTTCAACTCCCAGAATTCCCCAGGCAGCTGAGCTGGCTAGGGAATTCTGGGAGTTGAAGTCGACCCATATGAAAGTGGCCAAGTTTGAGAAACACAGATCTAGTTCTTTTGAACCATATTTTCCACAGCAGAAACAGTCGAGATTCATCCTTTAGTGCAGCCTTGAAAATCTGTTTATTTTAACTGCAGAGACGTAGCCCTTAATTATTATTTTTAAAATCCCTTTCTTTTTTTTTGTTCAGATGGCTTTGTGGATGCCGGAGAAGGCTTTGGCGAGGACGGCTTGGCCAAAGGCCAGGAGGAAGGAGGCGGATGGGATATTGAGGAAGACCTGGATCTTCCTCCAGAACTGGTAAATTAGCCCAGTTGGTACAACGGGGGGATCTGTGGGCTACACTTTCCTAAGGCCACGTGTGATCGTGATCTTAGTGGATTGTTTTTAAAATCCTCCTCCCTCTTCAAGGGTTCGGACTACAATCCCCATCTTCCCCAAGAGCCGGGACAAGGCAGGACTCTGAATGAAGGCGTCCTCATTGTGTGTGTTTGTGTGTACGTGTGTGGGGGGAGTGTTGCTTGGTGATAGACACATGGGGTATTGCTGCAATAGCAGCTGTCGGCATTACTCCTTCTAGCTCTTTTCTCTTACTGGCTGTTTTTCCTTTCTTTCCTTTCTTTTCTTTTTTCTTTTTGTTATTTTCCAGTTTTATTCAATTGTTATTGCAAGACAAAAGAACACAAAAGAAGGGTCAGAAAATTGAGAGGAAGAAGGAGAAGGATGGGAAGAGAGGAATAGGAATAGAATAGAGCAGGAAGAGACCTTGGAGGTCTTCTAGACTAGCCCCCTGCTCAAGCGATACCATTTCAGACAGGTGACTGTCTAGACCAGGGGTGTCAAACACGATTTCATTGAGGGCCGCATCAGGGTTGTGTTTACCTCGTGCTGGGGTGGGTGTGGCTGGGGTGGGTGTGGCTGGAGTGGGTGTGGCCGGAATGGCGTGGCCAGCTTGACGTCACTCGTGTTGGGGGCATCTGTGGTGGCCCGAGCACTCTGCCAGCAAAAACAGGCTGCTGAGCTCCATTATCAGCTGCGACAGCCTCCTGCTGCCCTCTGCCAGTGAAAACGGAGCTCGGGGATGGGAGAGGCGCACATGCCGCCCCCCCCCCCAAGCTCTGTTTTCACTGGCAGAAGGTGGCAGGAGGCCGTCGCAGTCATAAACAGAGCCTGGGATGGCCACACACAGTCCATCCGAGCTCCATTTTCACTGGCAGAGGCACCCTAGGCTGGTCCTTTGCTATTTCCAGGGTGGCCCCACAGGCCAGACCTAAGCACCCCCGTGGGCCGGATCCACCCCCCTGACACCCCTGGTCTAGACTCTTCTTAGAAACCTCCAGTGATGGAGCGCCCACAATTTCTGGTGGCAAGCTGTTCCACTGGTTAATTGTCCTCGCTGTTAGGAAGTTTCTCCTCAATTCTAAGTTGCTTCTCTTTTTGGTTAGTTTCCAACCATTGCTTCTTGTCCTACCTTCTGATGCTTTGGAGGATAATTTGACCTCTTCTTTGTGGAATGCTGCTGTCATGTCCCCCCTAATTCTTCTTTTCTCTGGACTAGCCAGACCCAAATCCTGCAGCCGTTCTTCGTATGCTTTAGTCTCCAGGCCTTTGATCATCTTAGTCGCTCTTCTCTGAACTTTTTCCAAAGTCTCAACATCTTTTTTGTAGTGTGGTGACCAGAACTGGGTGCAGTACTCCAGGTGTGGCCTTACTAAGCCTTTATAAAGCGGCAATAAAGGCTTCATCTGATCTTGATTCTATGCCTCTGTTTATACAACCCAGGATTGCATTAGCAAAAACACTAGCAATTTCCAACTTATTTCAGTGCCGTAACTACCAGTCCTTGACTTACAACCACAATTGAGCCCAAAATTTGTTAGCTATTTATTAAGCGAGCTTTGCTCTATTTTACAACCTTTCTTGGCACAGTTGCTAAGTGAATCACTGCAGTTGTTAAGTTAGTGACAAGGTTGCTAAGTGGATCATGACCACATGACCGGGGTATCATCATAAACACGAGTCACTTGCCAAGCGCCCGAATTTTGATCATGTCATCATGAAACGACTGCCACGGTCGTAAGTGTGAAAAACGGTCATAAGCCACTTTTTTCAGTGCCATTGTAACTTCAAATGGTCCCTAAATGAATGTTGTGAGACGAGAATTATCTGTAAGTACCAAAGTATAAGTATAAGTATAAGTATAATTTTATTTCTATACCGCCCCTCTCCCGAAGGACTCAGGGCATCTTTTTTCCTCCTCCTAGGATGTCCCTGCAGGTCCCACGGGCGAAGCGGAAGAGGGATTCTTCGTACCACCCACCAAAGGCACCAGCCCTGCTCAGGTGGGAAAACTCTTGGCAGATCCAGGGAGCCCCTCTCCCCCCCCCCCAAGCGGATTTAGAACCACTACAGATCCCACTGAGAAACCCCAGACGGAGCTGGGGAAAATTGGTCCCTGCAAGAGGAGATCCTGTCTCAGACCAAGGCTTGGAGGGTCCCTGCCTTTCTCAGAGCCCCTCATCTTCCTCCAGATGGATTCGGCAGCTGCTGGCTTGTTTAGGGGTTTCAAAAGGCTTTGGCCATGGCAGAGGAGTCCAGAGTCTTAACTGGGGGGGCCTGAGGGCTCTCTGGGCTGGGTGGTTTTCCTGAAGACTTGCCTCTCTCCTCAAGAAAGCAGAACTCTTGAAACAGGCAGCATTATTTCAAAAGGAACTTTTAATGGGAGAGAGGGATAGCAAGAAAAGCCAGGCAGGATCTTACCCTGTCTTTCGGACTATAAGACGCACCAGGTTTTTGAAGAGGAAAACAAGGGGGGGGAGTTCTTGCCCTCCCCAGCCGCTGGAGCACTCTGCAGGCCTCCCAAACCCTCTGTGTGCCCCGTTTTTGCAAAAATGGGACATGCAATGCACAGTTTTGGGAAGCCAAAAATGGCTGTATTCGGTATATAAGACATTTCCACCCTCTTTTAGGGGGGAAAAAGTGCATCTGAAAAGTACGGTAAATTCCAGCTCAAAACCATTAGGTTAAAAGTTGTAGAAACCCCCACCCCCCCCGCCCTTCTGTCCAGTCCGAGGTGAGCCAGTGAAGTTGTGGTGGGAACTTTGAGCTGAGAAGGTAATAAGCCGTTTTGAGATGCTGCTTGCTCATTTCTCCCGAGCTGAGGCAAAACAGGTGGTCCCAGGCCTATCCCTTCCCCCTCCCATTCCCAGGAAGGTACCTCAAAGCAAGAGAAGGACCAGAGACAGGGAAAGGTTGTAAACTGGCATGGGAGGGGAGGAGGCCCTCCCACTAGAATGGCAGCATCCCATTAGGGATCTATGGGGACCTGACAGTGGGGTCCTGAGGGCTCTCGGAGCTGGGTTGTTTTCCTGAAGACGTTTCATGACCCAACCAAGTAACATCATCAGTGCTACTAAGTGTGGAGCTTGCTCCCTGTTTCTGTACTTGTTAGTACTGATGATGTTACCTAGTACAGTAATGAAATGTTTGCAAAAAAAACAACTAAGTTCAGAGAGCATCAGTATTGAGGGAGGGAGGGAGGGAAGGAAGGAAGGAAGGGAGATCACTGATGATGTTACCTGTTGAGTAATGAAATGCCTGTAAAAACCCCACAGTCTCCTCCACCGCCTCCTCCATTTCACAAACCCCCCTCCCTTCTAGCACTGATGACATTCTCTAGTTGGGTCATGAAATGTCTGCAAGCAAACCAACAAGCTTGGAGAGCACCAAACACCGCACGGTTCAGTCCTGAACTACAACTATTCTCTTCTATTAGAATTTTAACTTTCTCTGCCAAGAATAAATCTTATTTTTTTAAGATTGAGTTATAGAGCTGGTTTTCCTGAAAATGGTGTATTTCTAACCTCTTTTTTTCTCTTTCAGGTCTGGTGCAACAATTCCCAACTGCCCGTGGATCACATCCTGGCTGGCTCTTTTGAGACCGCCATGAGGGTACGTTCTCTAGGGTATTTATCCAGGTTGGGTGGAAATTGGCCATTCTGAACTTGTGCAGTGCGTTGATATTTGTAAGTGGGGTTTGGATGTTGTCTTCATTGGAAAAAACTTTTGAAAAAACTCAGTGATGGCTAACCTTTTTGTCATTGCGTGCCAGGAGGGGAGGGGACGGGGGAGGTGTGTGCGTGTGCGTGCCCACACCCATAATTCTATGCACCCCGCCCTGCACATGTGCGCACAACCCCTTCTCCCCCCCCCCCCCCCGCTCCTGGCACGCGATGGCTATGTAGGCCCGTTTTTCTTTCTCACTTGGCTCCAGCTCCTCTCTATGCATCTGAGGAAGGCGAAACAACCTTCCTTCCCGAGTTGGGAAATGGGCCATTTTAGGTCTCCAGAGGGCCTCCGAGGGAGTGGGGAAGGCTGTTTTCGCCCTCCCCAGATGCATAGAGAGGAGCTGGAGCCAGGTGAGAAAGAAAAACGGGCCTTCCCCACCACCCCCAGGCCCTCTGGAGGCAGGAAACAGCCTGTTTCCCTACTTCTGGTGGGCCCAGAAGGCCTGAAAATCAGCTGACCGGTGCACACATGTGCACCAGAGCTTAGCTGGTGTGCCAGGTGGCACACTTGCCATAGGTTCCCCATCACAGCAAGAACTAGATGATTGTCAAACTACTCATGCTCCTTAAGACTTGTGGACTTCAATTCCCAGAATTCCCCAACCAGTTTAGCTGACTGGGGAATTCTGGGAGTTGAAGTCCACACGTCTTACAATCACCAAGTTGGACAAACACTGCCCTCTGGAGGCTGGGGAGGACTCCTAGTGAGGCAGCCTTGAGCTGCACCAGTGATATTCCCGTCTGTTTTCTCCACAGCTCCTCCATGACCAGGTGGGCGTGGTCACATTCGAACCCTACAAGCAGCTCTTCCTGCAGACCTACGCCCGGGGCCGAACCACCTACCAGGCTTTGCCCAGCCTGCCCTCTATGTATGGATATCCTCATCGCAACTGGTACGTGGTAAGCCAAGCGCCCGGCTGTCCTGGCGTTCTTTGGGGTGCCAGCTGGTGGTTGCAGGGCCTGCTCTTTGCAGCAGGAGACAGAAGGAAAATGGGGTGTGTTTGTCCTGGACTGAAGACCCCACTGGCCTTTTGGCTTTATTTTATTTTCCAGGTAGTCCTGGACTTATAACAATGCATTTAGTGACCATTTAAAGTTACAGTGGCACTAAAACAAGAGCCTTATAACCGTTTTCACACTTATGTCTGTTGCACTATCCCAACGGTCACATACCGTATTTTTCAGAGTATAAGACGCACCTTAATTTTGGAGGAGATAAACAAGGAAAAAAGTATTTTACCTCTGCCTACCAGCATTTTGGAACGGTCTGGGAGGAATCTGCCTGGCAGTTTTGGGGAACAAGGCGGGTGCCACGATTTGCGGCTGGTCACCCCTCTGGCCGCCCAGCAGGCAGCTTAGGGCAGACAATGGCCACAATGACTTCACTCCCCTGCAATGTAGGAGCTGCTGCCTAAGCCCTCTGCGCCCAGGAGCCGAGCGAGCCGAACGAGAGCTCCTAAAGAAAAACGCCCCTCCTTTCCAGCCACCGCTGCCCGGATTCCCCAACGTAATAATCAGAGCCGCGTTTCAGGTGGCTGGGAACCGTTTTGGATTTGGGGAGAAGATTGCAGCGCTTCGGGAAGAAAAGCATTTTCAGGCGGAAGCGCTGCAATCCTCTCCCTGAATCCAAAACGGTTCCCAGTTCCCCGCTGCACATTGCAGGGGAACTGGCCGCCCGCCACCTGAAACGCGGCTCTGATTATTACGTTGGGGAATCCGGGCAGCGGCAGAGGGCTTAGGCGGCAGCTCCTACATTGCAGGGGAGTGAAGTCATTGTGGCCATTGTCTGCCCTAAGCTGCCTGCTGGGCGGCCAGAGGGGTGACCAGCCGCAAATCGTGGCACCCGCCTTGTTCCCCAAAACTGCCAGGCAGATTTCCCCTCCCCCCCCAAGACCGTCCCGAAGAGGGTTGTTCCTCAGGCTGTGCCCTGACCCAGATCCCTGCCGCCTGGAACTGCCTGAAAATGGCCGAAGGGTAGGGGCCGGCGGGTGGGTGGGGCTACATTCGGTGTATAAGATGCACCCAGATTTTCACCCCCTTTTTGGGGGTAAAAAGGTGCATCTTATACACCGAAAAATACAGTAATCAAAGGTCAGATACTTGGCAACTGACTCATAGTTACGATGGTTGCATGGCTCCGGGGTGCAATCTTCTCACGAGCAAAGTCAATGGGGGATGTATTAAATTAAGAATATCTGCTGTGATTCATTTAATAACTGTGGCAAAGAGAGGTTGTAAAATGAAGCAAAATCCACTTAACAAATGTCTCATTTAGCAGCAGAAATCGGGGGTTCAATTGCGGTCATAAATCAAGGACTACCTGAGCATTAGTTTTTGTTTGTGAGGAACCTGTTCTTGGCAGAATTTTAGGACTGAGATTGTTCCAACCCTTTTTGAGCCTCCCGGCTTCTGTACGGGGCCAGCGCTCACCTCCCTCTTTGCAATGTCCCCCCTCCAGGAAAGATGCCGGGGTGAAAAACGCCGTCCCGGCTGTGGGCCTGAAGCTGAACGACCTGATCCAGCGCCTGCAGCTCTGCTACCAGCTCACCACGGCCGGCAAGTTTGAGGAGGCCGTGGAGAAATTTCGCTCCGTCCTGCTCAGCGTCCCGCTGGTGGTGGTGGATAACAAGCAGGAGATTGCCGAGGTGCCCATTGCTCCCTTTCGCCAGTCGGGCAGCCATTTTTGAAATACCTATTAATACTTAATAAATTTAAGCCAGCCGTGTGCTGCAGCTGCCAAAAAGGCCAATGCAATCCTAGGCTGCATTAATCGAGGGATAGAATCAATATTACATAAAGAGTTAATACCACTCTATGATGCCTTGGGAAGGCCACACTTGGAATTCTGCATCCAGTTTTGGCCGCCATGATGTAAAAAAGACGTTGAGACTCTAGAAAGAGTGCAGAGAAGAGCAACAAAGATTAAAACAAAAAACAAAGGGACTAAAACATACGATGAACGGTTGCAGGAACTGGGCCTGGCTAGTCTAGTGAAGAGAAGGACCAGGGGAGACAGGAGAGCATCTTCCAATAGTCGAGGGGCTGCCCCAGAGAGGAGGAAGGGGGTCCAGCTATTCTCCAAAGCACCCGAAGGCCAGACAAGGAAGAATGGATGGAAACTGACCAAGGAGAGATTCAACCTGGAAATAAGGAGGAATTTCCTGACAGTGAGAACAATCAACCCATGGAACAGAAGTTGCCTTCGGAAGTTGTGGGAGCTTCCGCACTGGAGGCTTTCAAGGAGAGACTGGTCAGCCACTGAAATAGTATAGGGTTTCCTGGTTGTGCAGGGGGTTGGACTAGAAGACCTCCAAGGTCCCTTCCAACTCTGTTATTCTGTTCTATAAAATGGGGGAGGGGGAAGGATGTCCAGCAAGGAAGCCAGGTGGTGCCCATCGTCTCCGGCCTGGAGACGATGTGCTGTCTTTCAAAATTGCCCAGCAGCAAGGTCATCCAATGGATGTTTTGCAGTGCCAACCAGGTGCCATGGACATTTGTCACTCAGCCACAACCTCCACACAGCCATGACCTCCATCGGTCTCTGCCAAATCATCTGTGACCCAGCTAGGAATGGGGGTCCCGTCCCCAATTTGGTGTTCTTGTTGGAGCAGAGCTTTCGTGGTCTGGAATTGGTGGGCCTATCTTTGATGCCCTTGTTATGGTCCGATCGGAGTCTGCTCTGCTATGGGCTTCTCGAGAGCCGTACCCCTTCCCAGGGAAGTGGGACCTGTCAGATCAGTCCAACCCCAGAGACTGATGGACCCTGAGGATCATAAGAACATCTGTGTAGTCCTGCTGAGACCCCAGTTGCTGACTGGAATACCGTGTTTCCCTGAAAATAAGACCCTGTCTTAAATTTTTTTGAACCCCAAAATAAGCACTTGGCCTTATTTTCAAGGAGGTTTTATTATTTTGGGGAGCATGGAGGAAACCAGAGGAAATGGCGGGACCAGCTGCACATGAGTTTAAATAGTTTTGGGGAGGGCTTATTATCAGGGGAGGGCTTATTTTAGGGGAAACAGGGTAGTAGGCAAATGTGAACTGGGACAAACTTGTCTGTTAGATCCATTAAAATGGTTGCAACAATTATAAATCCTAGGGCTGGAAGGGACCTTGAAGGTCTTCTAGTCCAACCTCCCCTACTCAAGCAGGAGATCCTAAACCATTCCGAACACATGGCTGTCTAATCTCTTTTTAACAACTTTCAGTGAAGCAGCACCTACAACCTCTGGAGGCCACTGGTTAATTGTCCCCATTGTCAGGACAATTTTTCCTTAGTTCTAGGTTGGAGCTCTCTCTGATTAACTTCCACCCATTTCTTCTTCTTCTTGTCCCTGTGAAATCCCCTCCCCTCCCCAAGACAAAGAGCTCCTCCACCTGCTGGTATCTCATTTCCCCCTCCCCTCCCCTCCCCCCAAGGCTTGTGACAGAAGCACCCCCTCTTTGCAGATTTTCATTCGTTGTGACTCTCTTGCCTTGCAGGCCCAGCAGCTAATTGCCATCTGCCGGGAGTACATTGTGGGGCTGTCCATGGAGCTGGAGAGGAAGAAGCTGCCCAAGGATACCCTGGAGGAACAGAAGCGCATTTGTGAGGTGGGTGCAGGGCACAGGTGTCCACAAGTCTTAAAAGTTGCCAAGTTGAAAAACACTGATCCAGAAGAGCAGGCAGAGCTGAGGGTGGAGTTAAGCGAGTCATCAGCCTAGAATCGTTGAGCTCCCATCCAACGGTCTAAACCCAGCCCCCATGAATTGTGTTGATTCTTATCTGGCATCAGTTGAGCGTTGAACCTTAGTTGACTAGATCCTCATGTAGAAGCTCAGGCAATAAATCTTCTGAACCGCAACTTCATGGATGTCCTGATCCTTTGCGCCTGACAGTCGGTTGGCTGGCCAACGTGGGGTTCCCAAGGTGGGAGGGGTCAGGTCTCCAGCTGCTTTGGGGGATTCTGGGGCTGTTGGACTCCTCTTCCTGGCCAAAACTATGGAGAAGCAGATCCTGCATTGATCCTGGAGCCTCTGCATCTGAGACCCCCTCCCCTTTCCTGCAGTCATCCCCTCCCCTTTCTGAACACATGCTGTCCCCTGCAGATGGCCGCCTACTTCACCCACGCCAACCTACAGCCTGTCCACATGATCCTGGTCCTCCGAACAGCCCTCAACCTCTTCTTCAAGCTCAAGAACTTCAAGACGGCCGCCACCTTCGCTCGCCGTCTCTTGGAGCTCGGCCCCAAGCCCGAAGTGGCCCAGCAGGTGGGTGCCCCAAGGGAAGGAGCGATAAGTAAGAGGCCGGCGGGGGTCTCCAGAGGGAAGTGGGAAGCCTCTCGAGTGTCAGGGTTCCGACTGATGCCCTAATGAAAGAAGGAGCCTCAAGCCAGTTTTCAAGAAAAATCCAGTTGTTTCTTAGGAGCGCCATGTCTGCAGGGACCTAGTGAAGGCAGCTCTGACCCCACTCAGTTCATGCCTTGCCTCTGACCCTGTTCCCCCCTTCCCCCAAAGTGTGTCATCAGTCACATTCCCCAATGAAGCAATTTCACGGGGTCGTAGAAGTCACTCCCTCCGGCTGTTGTGGGTCTCTGTGGAGATGGCCTTGACTTTGGCCGGCTAGGATGTATTTTGTTTTGACTGAGGTGTAAATTCCTCGATGCAGCTGCAAAGCTCGATCCCCCCCCCCATCCCCCTGCCTATGGCAACTTGGGAGCAGGTTAGGGAAGCTTTGCGAGTTGACATGGGGGGCTTTTCTTTCAACTCATGGAAGGTACTGGAGTGGGAGGCCTAGAAGGGGAGCGTGTATGTGGGAACGGAGAATCTCACGTTATTCCGAAGAGGGCTTGCACAGCTAAAAGAGGGGAAGTGGGGATCACATTCCCCCCACCATGTTCTGGCGGATTAAAGCAGCTTTTCTCTGAAAGGGCACTGAGGCCTTAAAGGATAAATAAACCAAGGCCTTATTGTTTTATTGGGTGGTTTGCATGCCTCCCAGGCTCACTTTCTGTGAGAGAAGTTTGATCTGAATTAGGCAGACGGGCAGCTGTAGACGGAGATATAAGGAAATAGAAACCAACAGACATAATAGAAAATATTTGTAGCCCGGGTTTTAGATTTTGGCAGAGGTTTGTTCACCAAGCTTGCTTCAGTTTAATTTCTGATGAAGTTACCTAATCTGGTAACGAATCTTTTAGAAACTACTGTATTTTTCAGAGTATAAGACACACTTTTTTCCCCCTAAAAGAGAGTGAAAATTTGGGTGCCTCCTATACACCGAATGTAGAATGGAAGGAAAGAGAAAGAAAAAGAAAAAAGTTGGAGGGAGGGAGGGAGGGAGGGAGGGAAGGAAGGAAGGAAGGAAAGAAAGAAAGAAGAAAGAAAGAAAAAAAAAGAAAGAAAGAAAGAAAGAAAGAAAGAAAGAAAGAAAGAAAGAAAGAAAGAAAGAAAGAAAGAAAGAAATTCTCTTTAAAAAGGGCTCTTCCAAGCAAAGTGTTCCAGTGTTCCAGGTACCCTTCTCAGTCACCCCATCCCAAAAGGAGAATCCTGTCAATCCTGTGCAGCACCCCTTGCTGGTGGGAGCCCCACTGGGTAGCGAATGAGGGTGGGTAGTGGAGGAACGCAGAGCAGCCGCCGTTTCAGGGCCCCCTTTTCACCTCCCACCCTCTGACTTTTGCTCCCGGCTCCTCCAGACCCGGAAGATCCTCTCGGCCTGCGAGAAGAATCCCAGCGACGCTCACCAGCTCAACTACGACATGCACAATCCTTTTGACATCTGTGCTGCCTCCTTCCGGCCCATCTACCGGGGCAAACCGGTGGAGAAGTGCCCGCTCAGCGGGGCCTGCTATTCGCCCGAGTTCCGTGGCCAGATCTGCAGAGTCACAACTGTAAGTTGTTTGCTTTTTCTATCATCTCTTTGGACACATCCCTCGGGGCGGGGCTTCTCAGGTGCCTTTCAGGCCTCTGGACTTCAACTCCCAGAATTCCCCATCCAGCATGATTTATGATCCACAGAACTCCTCAATCAGCATGATTTATATATCTCTGTAAGCTGTCCGGAGTCACTGACTTGGCTGTTCTGATCTGGATCCTAAATACGACAAACCCTCTGAAGTGAACTCAAAGATTCCTTTATTAGGAGCTCCAGCAGCCCAGGCAAAAAGTTTCTCTCTCACCGCGGGCTAACAAGTCTCTCCAGCAGGGAGAGGAATAGTTGTCTGCCCCGTCTATTCCTCTCTACCCACTGCCTTTTATCCCCAGAGCTAGGGAGGGGCTTCGCTAGCAGCGGTGGCTCTTCCGTCCCAAGGACCGGCCCATAGATTTCCCCTGCTCTCCTCTCCTCTGCCTTCTGCGCATCCACACATCAGGCACTGGACCCAGCTGTTCTTCCTCTTCCTCATCAGCCACCTCCAAACTTGGGGACTGTTGACTCCATCTGAGGGCTGACGGACGGCTCAGGCTCCGTCTCTCTCTCTCTCTCTCTCTCCTCCATTCTCTCTTCCCCCTCAGAGGTCTCAGGTTGCCCTGATGCTGACCCTGACTCCCACGCCTCCTCCTCCTACTCTGAGTTGGCTGCTGGAGGGGCCTGCAGGCAACAACAATGGACATGTACATTTTCTTAAATAAACTAACTCCCAGAATTCTCCAGCCACCATGCTTAGCACATTTACAAGTCTTAAAGTCGCCAAGGTTGAGAACCAGCCAGCCAGCCCTGCCTTAAAAATGAGAAACATTGCACTTAAAGCATCTTCTGGCTTACTACCAGCTTGCAAGTCATCGATTGTGGCCTATATTACAAACCAGAAGGGAAAGTATTGTAACACCTTCCACTGGATGGTCTAAATGGCCTCTGAGTAATTCTCTCACCTCTTCTCGTGACTTGAACATGCAGGCAAAATCTGATCTTTTGAAAAAAAATTGCCAGCTTCCCTTCCTGTAATAATCTTTGGAGGCTAAAGCATATGAAGGGCCTGGCTAGTCTAGTGAAGAGAAGGACCAGGGGAGACATGAGAGCATCTTCCGATTTGAGGGGCTGCCACAGAGAGGAGGGGGTCAAGGTATTCTCCAAAGCACCGGAAGGCCAGACAAGGAATAATGGATGGAAGCTGATCAAGGAGAGATTCAACCTGGAAATAAGGAGAAATTTCCTGACAGAATAATCAACCCACGGAACAGAAGTTGCCTTCGGAAGTTGTGGGAGCTTCATCCCCGGAGGCTTTCAAGAAGAAATTGGAATGCTCATTTGTCAAAAATGGTGTAGGATCCCCTGATTGGATGGCGGGTTGGACTAGATGACCTACAAGGTCCCTTCCTTGTAGGTCATCTACTGTTTGAGTCCTTCGCTCTACCCACCTAGGGTAGAGTTTAGCAGGTGGGGACTCTCAATTAAACCCCTATTTTGGTATCACCAGAGATTTAACTTCAGAGACACACAATTGTGTTAATCCACAATTGGCAGCCCTCTCCATCACACCAAGCTAAAACCAACGCATGATGTAGGCTGGTGGGTGAACTACATCAATAGCATCCATATTGTAGGAAGGTTACCCCTAACAAGATTTACCCTCAACGTTACATGCCTTCGGGGTTCAGAGAAGAAGGTTGCGAAATCTGTAAAGGGAGAATTTTTTAAAAAATTGGGGGACCACTAACAATGCCTCCTTTGGTTGCAGGTGACGGAAATCGGCAAAGATGTCATTGGCTTGAGGATTAGCCCTCTGCAGTTCCGCTGAGGTTGACCCAGTCCTGCAGCCCCCCCTCGTTTCCATCTTGGGCGGTTGTCCAGTGTGCCCCCCCCCCCCCCGAATGTTCGCTTTTTCTATCATCTCCTGTAGCATTTCAGATGGGACCCGGTACCTTCTGGGAGATCGAGATATTGAGCCTGTTCCACCATTTTCCAGTTATAATATCTTCTCAATCTTGACAACTTGAAGATGTGTCGACTTCGATAGTCCACACATCTTCAAGTTGAGAAACATTGATTTAGATGCCTGTTGGGCTTAAAGCTGGAAGAAACTCCCCAGGAATGGTCTTAGGAAGAGACAAAAAATTTGGGGGTGTCTTGTTTCGTATGTTGAACGGGCCCCAAACCCCACTGCTTCTTCCATCTTTTGTTGTTTTCCTCTCCTCCCACACCCATCCTGCTTCTTTTTACGTTCTCAGACTCAATAAAGACAAACTAGTTAAGGAAAAAAAAGTGTATTTGTTTGCTTCAGAGCAGTTCCATCTGCGTGAAAAAGCTGCACAGATTTGGACAAAACTGGAAGAAAAGACCCAAGTTTTTCCCAATTGATCCACCACCACCCTCTTCTTTCTCCCCCCCCCCCTCTCCCCAATGGGGTAACATGGACCATTCCTTCAGGGTTTGGCCCCAGGGTTCCTCCAGAAGCCAAGGATGAGGGGATTTTCCTGCAGTTCTTCTACACACCAAACAACCAGGTGGGGTAGCGTAGCCGGAAGAGAAAGTCTCCATGTCACTAGTGAATGTCCATGATGGGAGAGTGGAGATTTTTAGCGGAGGAGTGGTCTAAATTCAACACCGTCACCTTGTTGGTGTTCCCCTTGTGGAGGTGGACAACATCAGAAGAAGCAGGCTTGATGGCATTTGTGGTCTCAAGGCACAAAAACCAACTGTTGGCTGTGTGTTTGCCAATAAAGTGGTGTAACACATTCATCCCAGTTAGCCTTAAATTGCAAGATTGTCCTTCCCATGTAGCTCTCATCTGTTGTGAACTTGTGTGTGTGGGAACCCTCTATTCCGTAGTGACCTTCACGAGAACTTAACTGGGTTGGGCGTGGGAATGGGGAAAGCTACAGGACAGGGAATTCCAGAAGTGCTCCAGTTGCGACCTTTCCGGACATCATTCTGGGTAACCTAAGAGAGAGGAGAGCTTTAAACGGTCCAGTCTCTTGTCAAAGCAAGTTAGATGGTGCCCTCCTGCTACCTGGGTAGAAGGTGGCAGACTGTCCGAACAGAGGGAGCCCTCATGGTGCCTCCTTCCCTCGTCCTCACTGAGACTGGTCACCAAAGGCGGGCACTGTCTTGTCAGTCTGGGGGTTTTCCACATCGAGGGACTGGTAGGGGGCTTTGCGGATGCATTCCACGAAGAGCAGGAAGGACATCAAGAACCAGAAGAGGAAGTTCACCCAAGCAGTTGCCTGAAGGCAGGGAAAAGAGAAGAGTTGGTGGTGGGAACGGAAAGGAGGAGAAGATCGGAGGAGACCTTGGAGGTCCACCACTCCAACCGAAGGCCTCCGGTTCATTTAGCTCCCCTGAAAGTGGGTGAGTCCTGGTGGATCTGCTCCATCCCAGGTCTCAGGCTTTGGATGGCTTCCTAAAATGAGAAGGATGTTCTAGAGTGGGATCGCCAACCTTGACAACTTTAAGACTTGTGGACTTCAACTCCCAGAGTTCCTCAGCCAGCAAAGCTTTAAGACTTGTGGACTTGCTCCTGGGTGAGAAAAGTTGGCTGAGGAACTCTGGGAGTTGAAGTCCACAAGTCTTAAAGTTGCCAAAGTTGGAGACCCCTGTTCTAGAGAGGAAGGTTGGATCCCAGTTGTGGAGGGACCCTTATTCAGACAGAGGAATACTGGCTAGGCAATACAGATAGTCCTCGATTTACGACCACAATTGAACCTAAAATTTCTGTTGCTAAGTGAAATTGTTGTTAAGTGAGTTTTGCCCCATTTTACAACTTTTCTTGACACAGTTGTTAAGCGAATCACTGCAAGTGTTGTGTTAGTAACATGGTTGTTAAGTGAATGGGGCTTCCCCACTGATTTTGCTCGTCAGGCGGTCGCAAAAGGGAGATCACGTGACCCCCGAGACACTAACCGTCATAAATAGGAGGTTCCACGCATCTGAATTTTGATCACATTAACCGTTAGGATTGCAATGGTGGTTGTGTGTCAAAGAATGGTCATTTTTTTTCAGTGCCGTTGTAACTTTGAACGGTCACTAAAAGAATGGTTGTAAGTCGAAGAGTGCCTATAGTACTCAAGACAACAATGATCGCAATTCTATATGAGGGCTCAGGATGAAGATGGATGGACGGATTGATTTATATGCAGCCCATCTCATGTCAAGTGAGCGGCCAGCCTACAAACATTAAAAAGCAAAGGGTACAAAATATTAAAATATCAAATAAACAATTGAATCTAGAGGCGGAGCTCTGGCCTCACAATCAGGAGGCTGTGAGTTCAATCCTAGGCAGAGGCAGATATTTCTCTCTGGGCACACTGAGATGAGAATATATCTGCTGAACAAAACTGCATTGGTGACCGGAAGGGCATCCGCCAGTAAACATTCTGCTAGCTCCATTCAGTTGCCCAGATTCTACCCCGCAAGGGATGATGGGGTCGTTAAAAGATGATGATGAATTGAAATAAATTTCAAAAACAATAGTTAATTTTCAATATACCACCACCATTTAGCCCAAAATTCCTGTTGCTAAGTGAGACAGCGGTTCTGAGTTCTGCCTCTTTTTCCAACTTTTATTTTTGCCACCGTTGTTAAGTGAATCACTGCAGTTGTTTATTTAGTAGCATGGTTGTTAAGTGAATCTGGCTTCCCCATTGACTTTCCTTGGGCAAAGGTCACAAAAGGGGGATCACGTGACTCCCGGGTGCTGCAACCGTCATAAGTACATGCCAGTTGCCAAGCGTCCGAATTTTGATCAGGTGACCACGGGGAAGCCATCTTTTAAGCCTTCTAGAGCAGTGGTCACCAACTGGTGGTCCACAGAAAAATTATTTGCATTTTTTTATATTGCACTAAATCAGGGGTCCTGAAACTACGGCCCCTGGACGGGATACGTGCAATGAACGTTTGTGTTGCTGCAGAGAGTCTCCCCTTTCGGGATCTTTTTGTGTGGGTCAGAGGGGGGCAGAAATTCCGACTTGGGGTCTGCTTCGGCCTCCTGGTGTGGGGCTTTGGGCGAAGGCTGGAGGGAAGTGCCACTGGTGGGGAAGAAGCCGGAGGGCCTTGTTCCAGTGGGACTGCCTCATAGCCTGGAACCGACTGACCATCTCAGCCCACTGAGCCTCCAGGTACCTGACCTTGCACTCCCGCAGGTCTTCTCTCTGCTTGGAAAGCCTATGCTCCTAGTCCTCAGTGAGGTGCTTCTGCTGACCTCCTCGGTCAGATGCAATTTGAACTGAGCAGCTGTTTTGCCAACTCTTTCTTGTGGTGGCTGCTTAGCTCCAACAACTGCTTCCTGTTGTGGCCCTAAGGAGCCCGGGCGGGCAGGCAAGGAGGGGCTGGGAGGGGAAGGGCGAGTAGAGGGGCAAAGTACCCCTCGATGTGAGTGACATATAATTGGCCACGCCCACTCAGTCACATGACCACCTAGCCACGCCCACCCAGCCGGTCAACAGGCAGATCATATTAGTGATCTGTTGGATTTAAAATTATGAATTTAGTGGTCCCTGAGGTCCGAAAGGTTGGTGACCCTTATTCTAGAGGGCATGAAAACCCGCCTATTCCCCACACGGTGGACTGAGGATGGGGGTCCCCGGCATGGGTGGTCTGGCACATGGTGGGCACGATCTGATTGGTTTTATATTCTTTTTGTTATAGTTGTGAGCTGCCTGGGATTACGGGGCGAGACAGGCAGCCTTTTAAGTTTTGAAAAAAATAAGCCATTTTGGATGTTCAGGTGAGGCCTTTGTGTTCTCCTGCACGGAGGAAGCAAGGACAGGTGCAAGGGGATGAATTAAGAAATCTGCTTACCTGGGCAGCATAGAGGTTGTTGTAGAACTTTCCAGGATGATAAGGCTTGACCCAGGGGCGTTGCTGAGCCTCTTGGCAGCTGGACAGAAGGAAATAAGGGGTTTACAATGGACTACAGGTAAGAACAGGCCTTTGAGGTTGAACGACTACTCCTGCTCCAACTCCTCAATGCACCCGAGGGAAGGCAAGACAAGAAGTAATGAGTAGAAGATTATTAAAGAGAGAAGCAACCTGGAACTAAGGAGAAACTTCCTGACAGTGAGGACAATTAACCAGTGGAAATGTGTTGACTTCAGAAGTTGTGGGGGATCCGTCACTGGAGGTCTGTAGAGATTCTCAAGTCATCTACTCATCTACTCAGGTGACCCTGAGGACACAGATAAACCTCCAAGGGCTTCAACGACCCTCTAAAAGGATGCAAACAACCAGCTGTCTGCAAGGAATATAAACCCTAACCCAGGGGTCTGTAATCTTAAACACTGAAAAGAGCCATTTGGACCCCTTTCCCACAGAAAGAAAAACACCGGGAGCCACAAAACCCCTTCCCGTGCCTGACTATTTCTTGAGCAGCCACAAAACTAGCATATGTAGTTGAATTAAACGTTCCGTTTTCTTCTGAAATTTTTATTTTCTTGGATTTATCCATGGCTGGCCTACCGGGGGTTGAAAAGCTCAATAAATTGTGTGCCGGTGGGTGTCATATACTGGCAGTTGTGATGCATATTGAGTGACAGGGAGCTGCAGCAGAGGAGTGAAAGAGCCACATGCGGCTCCAGAGCTGCAGGTTGCTGACCCTTGCCCTAACCCTTCCATTCCACACCAGCCAGCCAGAGCTGAAGAAGCTTCTTGGATGAGAAGAGAAACGTCTTCAAAAGAAAAAAACAAGGAAGTCCAGTTGCCTCCTGAAAAAGCACCTTTGGGATAACCATCACTGGAGGTTTTTAAGAAGAGACTGGACAACCGTTTGTCTGAGATGGGATAAGGCCGGGGTGTCAAACTCGAGGCCTGCGGGCCAGATCCATCCCACGGGTTGCTTAGATCTGGCCCATGGGGCCAGCCTGGAAATATCAAAGGACTGGCCCTCGGTGCCTTCCGGGAGCTGCAATGGGAACAGCTGCCGGCCAGAGAGTGGCTCTGGGAGCAGGAGCCTGCAGCCTCAGCAGGCCAGTGGCTGGCGGCAGAAAGGCCCTGGCGCCTTAGTGACGGCCTATCTAGTCAACAACAACCGGGTGAGGAAGCACCAATACACTCTTGGTGGGTGGGCAGGCTGGCTGGACTTTGGGGCGCGGAAAGTGGGCGTGTGTTGGGCTGCTTCTTCTCAGGGAAACCTGGTGGCCCTTTGCCTCCCCTGGCTTCTCTCCCTTCCCTCTCCCAGGTGCAATGGCCTTTGCTCCTTTGAACAAGCCTTTCTTTGCCTTTCCCCGGGCAAAGGTTGGAGATGCATATAAGCAGGCGCCTCTTCTCTTTGGGGCGAGGGGAGGAGTGGCTGGGAGGGGAGGGGCGATCAGTGGTGGGATTCAGCCGAACTGCACAAAAAGTTAGCTACTGGTTCTAGTGAACCGGCTGAATCCCAGCCTTGCATCTGGAGAAGTTGTCAGTTCATTTATGCTCTGCTTCTATACAAAAGAGTCGAGCCCCATAGCAGCTGGGGACTCTACGTGTCTTTATCTCTACATTATGGAACTGAGACTATTTGTGCCAGGAAGTAAATCTCCCTTTGTCTGGAATAGCTGTTGTCAATGCAAAGGTTGGCGCCGTGGGAACACAAATGGGGAAATGGCGAGCTCCGCTGAGCCCTGCCAAATCCCCTCTGCTAAGCTACCGCCGATAGGTCTGCGGACCTCCCCCGTCTTGTAGGGACAGGGGGACAAGAAGGAACCCCTTGGGCGGCCAAGAGGAACGGGCAGGTTCCTCGGGGCCGGAGGCTTCTCCTTCATGCCGGTGGCAGCGGAACAGCAGCCATGGCGGCTGCCCTGAAACTGCAGCAACCAACTCTGTTATTCTATTACGACTAGTAGTACTACCATACTACTACTGCACTATTTGATGACAATCACTGCATCCTCACAACACAGGTCACCAGGTCAGCTAAAAGCCTACCAGGACCATTTCCACCACAGGCAAAGCTCTGTTAGCTTTCTTTGCTGTTCAGCAGGCGGGGCAAATAATCCTACCTGTTTGCTTGCTTAATGGTCAAGGTCCTATGTGAAGCCAGGAAAAGGGTTTGTTCCCTAATCAGGTAAACATGTTGTGCGAATGCAGCCCAAAGAAATCCTCGCTTCTCGCTCAGCCTCTCCTCTGCCTGGGTCCTTACCTGGCTGCCGCTTTGGATTTCTGAATGGAGCCACAGAAGAAATCCATGCCAACACGGAGAATGCAGGCGGAGACGAGAAGGAAGAAGAGGAGGGTGGCTGAGACCACCAAGGAGGTCCTGATCCAGGTGTGGACCCTGCAGGAGAGCAGGAGAAGCAGCGTCAGGACCCAGGATGCCGCCCTGCCCCCCCCCCCGGTCCCAGCCCCCTCCCGGCCCCTCACTCACAAGTGCCCATCACCGAAGCACAAGCTGTAGAGGCCGCGGAGCAGAGAGACCAGGTTGAAGATGGCCGTCAGCCCAGAGATGGCGGAAATGAAGTAGCAGAGCGAGGGAGGGCTGGAACTCAGGAGGATCAGCGTCCCGTTGTAGTCCACTGAACCGTACAGAATGCACTTGCCGCCAAAGCCCCCCTGAGAAAGAAAGGGGGGGCAGAAGAGGGGTGACAGGTCTGCTGGCCGAAAAAAGGGAGTCCTGGTGTTGACCCCCCCCGTCCCAGTAGAGGGTGGGCATCCACAACCCAACACCCAGTTGAAGGCTGCAATGGAGAATGGCTGGAGGTGGTTGCTCCGTCCATTTTTTTTCTATTTTTGTTTTTCTTTTATCCTGCCTTTGTTATTTGTATTAATAACTCAAAGCAGCGAGCATATCCATCACACCTTCCTCCTCCAATTTTCCCCACCACAACAACCCTGTGAGGTGGACGGAGAGGGAGAGCTGGCCAGTCACCCAGCTGGCTTTCATGCCCAAGGTGGGATTAGAACTCACAGCCGCCTGGTGATAGGCCCAAAGTCACCCAGCCGGCTTTCATGCCTAAGGCGGTACTAGAACTCACTATCTCAGAGCAGAGCTGGCTGAGGGATTCTGGGAGTTGAAGTCCACAAATCATAAAGTTGCCAAGGTTGGAGACCCCTGCCTTAGAGCATGGCACAGCCTGTGGGCTAGACCAGAGCCCCCCAACCTTTGGGGGAAAAGAGGGGATGGTCTTGTGGGAGGGACAGGCAGGTGTGCGTGCACACGCCCGTGACATTCACAGCAACACTCAGGTGAGTGGGGCCCTGCGCATGTCCAGCTGAGCACGCCCTGGCCAGCCATTCACACAGCCTGGTGGTGATTAGGCCATGGCCTGGTAATGGGGTGGGGCCCCCAGGTTGGGGATCCCTGGGCTAGCCCTCCCTGGCCAGCTGGCCTGAAATAAATCCCCCCCTTGAGGGGGCTTCTGCATTTCTCCCCTCCAGGGAGGCTCTGAGCCACACCTGGGGTCTCTCCAGCCTCGAAGGTACCTGGCTGGGAGGGGAAGGAGGTCTGGGGGGGAGGAGCAGGTAGGATCACCCAAACCTTGGTAAATAAAGAGCCTTGGTGGTGCAGCAGACTAAAGTGCTGTTAAGTAACACCAGCTGCCTGCAATTACTGCAAGTTCAAATCTCACCAGGCTCAAGGTTGACTCCGCCTTCCATCCTTTTGAGGTAGGTAAAATGGGGATCCGGATTGTGGGGGCAATAAACTGACTTTGTATAAAAAAGAACACCGCTTTGGGGGGGGGGTGCGAAAGCCCTACTAAGCAGGTCTATACAAAAGTATGAAGGCTATTGCTTAACGCATTGTAAGCCGCCCTGAGTCTCCGGAGAAGGGCGGCATCTAAATCGAACCAATAAATCAATAAATAAACCTTATGACCACAAAGGAGTCCACAATTTCCACTGCTAAGCGAGACAGCTGCTCAGCCCATTTTGCTCCCTTTTCCAACCTTTCTGGCCACAGTCAGTCGTTAAGTGAAGCACCGCAGTTCTTAAACGATCACACAGTTGTTAAGGGTCTGGCTTCCCCATGGGCAAAAGGGGAACACGGGAGCCAGCCCGCAGGGAGCCTGGAGAGATGCCGCGACCGTCGTAAGTGTGAAACATGGTCCCAGTCCCTCCCCCGCCCCCCCCGGGGCCCTTGTAACTTGGAGCGGGGGCTAAAGGAAGGGCGACCCGGCGGGGCGGTTGCTTCTCCGGGCACCGTGGGCGGCGCTGCCCTCGAGCGAGGAAGAAGAGCGCGAGAGGCTCCTTCCCGGGCCCGACGGACGGGAGGCGGACGGGGCCCGGCTTGCTCCCCTCCCTCCCCTCCCCTCCCCGGGACGGCGGCGGCCCCCCTGGCGGCTGACCTGGGCGAGGCCGAGGGCGGCGGCGCAGCCGAGGGCGGCGAGCAGGGCGGCGGCGTTGAGCGCCACCTCCAGCAGCAGCCAGCCGGACGGGCGCGCCATCTTCGCGCTGGGACCGGAGCCAGGCAGCGCCCCGCCCGCCGCGTCAGCAGCGCCCCGGCCACTCGGATCTCAGCTGCCCCTGCAGCGCCCTGTCCGACGGGCTGGGATCCGCTGCGCGCGCGAAGGTCCCGGGTTTAGGGGAAGCCCGACTTCCGCGGGTGCAAAGGCCGCCGGCTGGACAAAGGATGGTTTGGCCATTGGCCCCGGGAAATCAGGAGGGATTTTTCTGACCGTCAGAACCGTCCACCCGTGGAACAGAAGTTGTGGGAGCTTCACTGGAGAGATGGACTGCCATGGTGGAGAGTCTCCTGCTTGGGGGGGGTTGGACTGGATGACCTCCCAGATCCCTTCCAACTCTGTTATTCTGTATTCAGTGGAACAGAAGTTGCCTTCGGAAGTTGTGGGAGCTTCATCCCTGGAGGTTTTCAAGAAGAGATTGGACTGCCAACTGTCAGAAATGGTGTAGGGCCTCCTGCCTGGGGGGTGGGGTGGGGTTGGACTAGATGATCTCCCAGGTCCCTTCCAACTCTGTTATTCTGAAATACAGAAGCTGTGAGAGCTTCATCACTGTAAGATTTCAAGAAGAGACTGGAGTGGCATCGGTCAGAAATGGTGCAGGGTCTCCTGCTTGCGTGGGGGGTTGGACTAGATGAACTACAAGGTCCCTTCCAACTGTTAAATCTGTTTGAAAAAAACCCAGGGCTTGGCAAACTACCTAGGTAGAACAAATCAGGGTTTGGCAGGAGAGACCCAGCCTGAGCCTATCCAAAGGGGGCCAGTGGAGGTGGGTGGGAAAGCATGCAACTGTAGGAGCTGGAGAAATCCCATTTTGTTGCCAAAAAAAGTTTCATTTTGCTCACTTCTGTTTTTCTGACGTTTTTCCTTTGAACCGTCCTTGCCCTAAAATTCCCAGAAGACTTGTGGAGAACTCCAACCAGGCCACAGTTTGACTTCCCTTTTTCTGTTGCAGATAAATTAGCTAGAAAGTTTTGCATACTTAATTGCCAGCCTTCTCAGTTAGGGACAGAAGGGCGAGAGGCTGGAATGCTTTAGTAACGAACGGATTGGCTGGGAGGGCCATTCTTTACTAGCGGTATTCTATTTATTTATTGCTCCTTTAATCCCCATGGTTTGCTAATGACCATGGCTGTTTTGCAAATGTGTATAAAAGCTGCAACAGCAATTGGTGTATTGGGTGGCTCTCGATTTGTGATTTAGTCCGGAGAACACATTTCTCTGTGTTGCATTTAATAAAGAGGTTGCAATTTATACAAGATTTGTAGCTCAGTGTTGAACTGTGGGGTCTTTGGTGCTCTCTGTGCTTGGTGGTTTTCTTGCAAATGTTTTATTACCCAACTTGGTAACATCAATCAGTGTTAAAAGAAAGCGTCTTGCAAGAAAACGAAGCTCAGAGAACACCAAGGACCACCCAGGTTGCAATTTCCCAGCTTGTGTGATAAATGGGCTACTCAGCACCAGGGAAAAATCAAATCCAGCATTCGTGGTTTGGCCAATCCAAACACCTCTGCAATTTCAATCTTTCTCAACCTTGCAACTTTAAGATGGACGTTTAAGAATTTTGCAACTTTTAAGAATTTTGGGAGTTGAATTCCTCCCCCTCCCCCTCCCCCCCAATCTTAAAGTTACCAAGTTTTATAAATGCCAAACTAGATCTCGGACAGGCTATAGAAGGGGGTGAAAATTGCAAAGATAAAAGGATCGTAAGGTACTCCATCTGCATTTTAGCCTATCAGGCAGTCTGGAATATATTCTAACTGGCTTCCTTAAATTCCCAGTCAGCAAGGCCTGTCCATTTTAGCAGCATCTTTTGCAAACAGGCAAGAGTGACAGAAAAGGAGAAACCGCATCTCCTGCCCCACCCCCAAGCCTTTTCCTAGCACAAACAGGAAATTCAATTTCTCTTATTTTTCTTTGCAAAACTGCTCATTCAAAGAAACCGTTTCCGTTTTACAACTGGAAGAGGAAATAGGTTCAAATGATTCCCACCGTTTATTTTTAGTGTACTTTCCAAACGATCAAGGATTGGCCTTGGCCCATCCGTGGCTCTTTCTGACCCCCTCTAAGATACCCACAATTTTCAGAGTCATTATTATTTCAGACAACGTTCAACTCTTCCTCCTGGGTTTTAGCAGGTAATACAAAAAAATGTAAAACCTGCCTAAATGAGAAGACTGATATAATTTGATTTGATCAATTTGGTGTGATTTCTGTTACAAAATTCCTGGATATGCATCTATAATTATAGCCTGTAGAATTGATTGTGATATGTCTGGCCGGCCTGCAAATTAAGTAAACATCTCGGTTTGGAGCTGTGGGAAACGGAAAGTAGTTAGGGCCCACAATCATATTTATGATTTAAACTGCTCTCTGAGTTTTCCCACTGCTTTAAGAATAAGCTATAGGTTGCCCAAGGAAATAAATAAAAAAAAAAAAAAAACCTCCACAGGTCTGGAAATGTTTGATGGTATGTGTGTGTGTGTGTATGTATGTAATCATTTCCAAACCTGCAGGAAGGATGAGACCCTCTAACAACAGTACACAAAAAGTTATTTAGAAAATGGAGCTCATTGGCTTGTGAAAAGCTCCCTGAAATAATTTGGTTTGCAATGGAGGAAGCATTAAATGATATTTTTGTATGTGAAATTGGTGTATACAAAAAGTCTGATTGCAGTACAAAGGTGAATGTGTGTGTGTGAGATGTCCCAAAGCTCATAAGGAGTGATAAAGTGAAGTGATCTTGAGACCTGTGAATGCTTGTGTGTTGAGGATGTGGGAGATAAATTTGTGGGAAAAAATGACTCTGAGTTGTTGAGACTAGAGAGAAATGCAGAAGGTTGTGTTGTTGAAAGGATGCTGAGAGGTGAAAGGAGGTGAGAATTCTATGATATAGAATGGATCTAGCCCAATAACTCAAAAGACAAGTAATTATAAGTTTCAGGTATCTTTTATTTCTAGCCTGGCTTGTTCCAGGCCTATCACGCATAGCACTTACTGACATCAGATCTTTTCATTTACAGGTACGTTCCTGGATCTCCAGGATCTCCACGTGGGGAGAGATCTTATACCCAGGGGGAGGAGCCTAAAGGTAAGGTGTGGTTAAGGGGATGATGGGATGTGTGGTCGGTTAACCCTTGCATGGCCCTGGGCCTGTGATTATGGTGAAGTTAGACATTTACCCTGACAAAACCCCCTCTAAATGTCTAACAGGGTACGGGTACATGGTATTTACATACATACACGTCATATATATAATTACGTATGAACACATATTTCAGACATGAGATATGAGTGTTGCTTATGCGGTAAGGGTTTAGTTAGTATATCTGCAATTTGCTCCTCGGTATCACAATGAACAGCCTTAATGAAACCTATCTCTGAGAATTGCCTTACATGTTTGCACTTGATATCAATGCACCTCAATCGTTGACCCACGGCATCAGCTTTTGATATCTCTATAGCTGCCTTGTTGTCTTCGTGGATGATTATTGGGTATGATAGCTCATCCCAAATGTTACTAAGTAAGTTGTCAAACCACACCAGGTTATTTGCGGCCTTGGATAGGCAGACGAATTCTGCTTCTGTGGTGGAAGTGGCCACCAGTTTCTGCTTTCCTGTGTACCAATGAATGGGACTTCCATTGAGGAAGAGTACATAACCTGAGGTGCTCTTTCTGCTTTTGATGTCCCCCGCCCAGTCAGCGTCAGCAAAGCAGGTCAGTCTTGGCTTAGTGGAAGTCTCTGGTTCAAGGCATTGCTGTGCATTGATGACGTATTTGAGGTATCGGAGCAACTTCTTGATGGCGTCCCAGTGAGAAATAGTGGGCTTGCTTACGTATCTGAATAGTAAATTGACCGCCAGAGCAATGTCAGGTCTAGTCCAATTAGCTATGTACAATAGCGACCCAATGGTAGACCTGTACAATTTGTTGTTGCTGAAGGGTTCGGACTCATCATACATACTTTTCAGAAAGTCTGGCTGCATGGGTGTATCACTGGGCTTTGCCTCTGACATGTTGCATTTGGACAGTAGCTCAATGATCTTCTCCTTTTGTGAAAGTCTGAATCCTTTGTTAGTCTTAGCTACGTGGACTCCTAGGTACTTGTCAATTTTACCTAGCGATTTTAATGAGAAGTGACTTTCCAATTCAGAGGCAAACTTATCGCATTTTTCTTTGTGTTTGCCCATGTACAAAATATCGTCCACGAACACAAGTATGCCCTCGAATAAGTCATTTTCTCTTTTTGTAAAAAAACATTTGTCAGCAGAGGTGACTGTAAAGCCCATGGAGTTGAGGGCTTTGGCTAAGGAGTTGTACCACCTCTTGCCTGATTGTTTTAGTCCATACAAACTTTTATTCAGGAGCCAAGTGTTGCTTTCTCCCTTGTTGTACCCTGGAGGTGCCTTAACGTATATTTCTTTGTCCAAATCAACATGGAGATATGCAGTCTGCACATCGAACTGGAATACTTCAAGTCCCAGAACAGTTGCTGTTACTAGTGCGCTTTTAACACTTTCAGCTCTGACGGTAGGCGAGTATGTGTCCGTGTAATCCTCTGGGTACTTCTGAGCAAACCCCTGTGCGACCAGCCTCGCCTTGTATAGAGCTTTGTTGTTTTCTAGTGTTTTGATTCTGAACACCCATTTTGTCCCAATTGGTTTCTTGTTTTCTGGAACTTGGGCCGGTGAGTACACATGTAGGTCTTTGAGGCTGTCCATTTCCCTTTCCATGGCTAATTTCCATTTTTCTCTTTCTTCTTGTGGAAGATTGAGTATGTCTTTATAGGAGTTAGGTATGGCGTTGTTGCTATGAATGGTCATTACGTAATCCTCTAGCCTTTTTGGTAGCTTATTTCTACTTCCCCTTACAGGCCTACTTGGGGGGGTGTCTGCCTCGTGCATGCGCTCGGCCTCTTTGTTCTTTAGGCTGTCTAGTTTCAGAGTTCCACTCTTTTGTGCTTATTTTGTGATGTTTGGTTTTGTCTGTTTTAGCTTCCTTTGTTTTCTCTGTGGTTAGTTTCTCTTCCCTCTGACCATGGCCGTGTGTGTCTTTGTTGATGAGGATGTCGTTGGAGTGGAGCTTTGACCAGTTTGAGTTTTCGTGAAAGTCAGCGGATCTGGAGACTATAAACCTGTTGTTGTTATCTATGAACCTATATCCTTTAGTCCCTGGCTCATACCCCACGAATTTCAGTCTCTTAGAAATTTTGTCCCCTTTCCTTCTCAGTTGCCTAGGTATGTGTACATCTGCTGGGGCGCCAAATATATGTAGGTGAGCCAGATTAGATTTTCTCTTATACAACATTTCATATGGTGTTTTGTTAATGGAGCTTGACCACAACCTATAGTTAGAATAGTGCAGCGCCTCTGACCAAAAAGATTGTCCCAGTTCTGCGTCCTCCAAAACGCACCTCATCATAGTTTGGAGCACCCCGTTTTTCTTTTCTACGACCCCATTCTGGAATGGCAAAAAAGGCGAAGAGGAGTAATGCACTATGCCCTGCTCCCTTAACCATCTTGTGAATTCATTGGCCATAAACTCTGACCCCCTGTCGGTCATTAACTGTTTTATTTTTGTGTTGTGTTGTAACTCTATTCTTTTGTGGAATTCCTTGAATCTTTGTGATACCTCGCTCTTGTGTCTAAGTGAATAGACGTACCCATATCTGCTGTAATCATCCACAATAGTTAGAAAGAACCTCTTTCTATGTCTGATAGAAGGCCTGAATGGCCCTACTAAATCCATATGTATCAGTTGGAAAGGAGACTCGGTGGTTCGTTCTGACCTTTTTGGCCTAGCCTTGACCTTAATCTTTGAGCGTTTACAAACTGAACACTCGAGATAGTTTGCACAATTTTTTAATTTGAGTCCTTCAGTACACTCTAGCATCTTCTTTACAACAGGGAAGCTGATGTGTCCCAGCCTCTTGTGGAGGAGGTGGGCACAGTTGTCATGCATGGGCTTCCCAATAGATACAACATTCTTGCTGGGTTGTTTACAGTTGGTGATTCCCTGGTGTACCCCCTCTGACTCTGTGTTTCCCTCTTCCTCATTGACCGTGTTCATGTTAATGCTCCCTTCGTTGCCCGTGTCAGATGTGAAGTAGGGTAGGCCCTCTAGTATGGCCACCTTCCCGATCTTATTTCCTTGCTTGAGCACATGTACTTTCCCATCCTTGAACACTACCTCACTGTCTGTGTCATGTGTGAGTTTGGTGGTGGCTAACACATTATAGGGTATCTCAGGTACGTACAATACCCCCTCTATTTCTCCAATTTGTGGAATGTGCACGTTCCCCTTCCCTACTACTTGGACACTACTCTGATTGGCTACCTTTAGCTTGAAGTCTGTCTCAGTGAGTGAACTAAATAGTTTCGGGTTACACGTGGTGTGGTTAGTGGCCCGAGTCTAGGAGCCACATGTCCTTTCTTATCTTTTGTCTGGTATC
Organism: Arizona elegans; assembly: GCA_022577455.1. Lineage (NCBI taxonomy): Eukaryota > Metazoa > Chordata > Lepidosauria > Squamata > Colubridae > Arizona > Arizona elegans. The sequence goes on from JAKOOJ010000027.1 coordinate 6,439,585, forward strand.
TGGGTTATCACATTTAAAACCATACATGTAGCCTGGGTGACTGCCCCTAGAGCTATCCCTATGTTCATGTTGTCTTCTGGGGTTGGGTGACCACCCACGCCCTCGCTCTCTGAATGGTCTGCGCTCTGGTGACCGCCTCCCTCTGCTGTCGCTATAACCTCTGTCTCTGTTGTTCCTGGGGCAGTCCCTCTTTAAATGGTTCCTGGACCCACAGGAGAAACACTCTGGGTTGTTTTTTGACCTATCCTGAAATTCAACTCTCTTTATTGGTCTGGGTTCTCTCCTGGATAGGTGGTGGTCCCTTCTCAGGCTATCCTCAGCTATTAACCTGTTTGTTAGTGTGCCTAGCAATATGTGTTCTATGCTGAGGCTATCCAACTGGGTTACGAAGTTGTCCCAGCTGCTATCTAATGAGTTGATAATAATACTCATCATACTTTCTTCTGTTATTATCTCTCCTCTTTGCATGAGCTCAGCCCTGGTTGCATTTAACTTCAATATGTGCTCGCTCATGGGAACCCCTGGTCTATGTCTGGCTGAATGGAATTCCCTAGATATCCTAGTTCCGTGATGGCGAACCTATGGCACGCGTGCCACAGGTGGCACGCGGAGCCATATTAGTGGGCACGCCAGCTCAGCTCTGGGGCGCATGTGCGCGCCAACCAGCCTTCTGGGCCCACCAGAAGTAGGGAAACAGGCTGTTTCCTGCCTCTGGAGGGCCTGGGGGCGGGGTGGGGAAGGCCCGTTTTTCTTTCTTACCTGGCTCCAGATCCTCTCTGTGTATCTGGGAACGGCGAAAACAGCCTTTCCCATCCCTTGGAGGCCCTACAGAGGCTGAAAGGGCCCATTTCCCCACTCCCGATGGGACAGGAAGTGATGAATCACTGATGCTGCCATTAATCTGAGTTATGGGCAGCCATCCTCTGCTACCATATTGATATAGAATGGATCTAGCCCAATAACTCAAAAGACAAGTAATTATAAGTTTCAGGTATCTTTTATTTCTAGCCTGGCTTGTTTGAGGCCTATCACGCATAGCACTTACTGACATCAGATCTTTTCATTTACAAGTACGTTCCTGGATCTCCACGATCTCCACGTGGGGAGAGATCTTATACCCAGGGGGAGGAGCCTAAAGGTAAGGTGTGGTTAAGGGGATGATGGGATGTGTGATCGGTTAACACTTGCATGGCTGTGGGCCTGTGATTATGGTGAAGTTAGACATTTACCCTGACATTCTATGTAGTTTAAACATTTTTTCTCCCTGTATTTCCTTCCCCCCCTCTCCCTTGGAGGAGAGAAGCAGGAAAAAGGGGGGCTGCGGGCTGGTTCTCTGCTGAACCAGCCTGAGAAAGGTGGGATAAAGGGTGCTATCTGATACCTGCCTTTGCAGTTTCACTGTTTTTGGCTCAGAATGCAAAAATCATCTCTGCTTGTGAACCAAATCTTTACCCTTGCCTTGCCAAATGATGTTTGGATTACCACGTTTGGACAGAATGGGGGGAATTTCCACAATATAAAACTAAAGACATGTTTGTAAAGAACTGTATACGTGGCCTCTATTCTTCTTTATCTTACCTCAGAATCAAAGGACTCCTAGCTCAAACCCTACCTCTCGATTTTGCTGTTCATAAGTTCCAGCCTGGTGATTGGGTCCTGATAAAACCTGATGTGAGGACAAACTTAGCCAAGCCTGGGACAGGTCCTACCAAGTCCTGCTGACTACTGAAACAGCAGTCCAACCTAAAGAGAAAGGGTGGGCCACTACACCCGTGTAAAAGGACCAGTGGAAGAACTTAAAGAGTGGCAAGTGATTCCTGAAGACGACCTGCTGAGAATAAACTTTTCCAAAAACTGGTGTGGTCATTGTGATATGAATGGGTTTTGTTTGTGATTTTTCTTGTTGCAGGAGTAGCAACTTTTTGGACTTTCCAGCCTGAATGGTGGCCTCTCTTATTCCGTCTGAAGATCCCAACAGCAGCTGTGCAACTTCACACTCTCCAGATTGTGTTGGTCCCGTGATTGTAACTGTATCACTGAATGTTATTGTTATTCTTGTTGTAATTGTGAATTTATACACACCTGTGGGGAATAATGGGACACTGTGTTTGTGTAAATGTGCAAGGGATAGAAACTCTATTCCTATGTATATATCTATCCTACACTGGAGAATTGAGACATTGAATCAGATCAACCTGACTTGAATACAGTAGTCCTAGGAGATAGTGATATCATGATCCCTGAAGATATAGAATGGATTGATTTAATGCAATGGTTCAATATTTGGGACTAATTTTCTTATGCATAGGACTAATATGAGGAGAATATAATGCAATGATCAGTGTGAAAAATCATTTTACACGTAAGGGTGTTTTCTTTGCTTATTGTTACTTTTCAGTCTGGAATTAACCTGACACAACCTAGTAACCCATTTGAAAATATTCCTAGACTGAGTGGGTTATGGATGGATGTGGTAACTCTTAATTGGCATGCTCCAGATGGCTTATGTTGGATAAATGGAAAATTTGCCTATGTGCAATTGCCTAGCCGATGGTATGAAGCATGTGTATTAGGAACTGTGAAATCTATTTTTCTTCCTTTTTCTACTGACAATACAACAAGGTGAAAAACGGCGTATACCTATTTATGTGGATGTAGGCCACAGAAAGATGAGTGGCCTCCAGAAATAATAGTTCAGGTATACGGACCAGCCACCTGGGCAGAAGATGGTATAAAACTCCCTTTATACGCTGAATAGAATTGTAAGGTTACAGCCAATGATTGCAATGATACCTAATACAACTGTTAATGCTCTAAATTTCTTAGTTAAACAGCACTCTCTGTTGAAAACAGCAATATCCCAGAATAGACTTGCTGTACACTATTTCTTAGCAAAAGTAGGTGTGTATGGAAAAATTATTTCCACAAATTTTGTTTGCAAAATTGATGATTGTTAACCCTTGGAGGTCTCCTTCTTCTCCCTTGTCTCATTCCTTTAATCCAAAGAATAGTCACATGATTCCCGCGATGGAAAGCATTCCATTATTTAAATAAAAAGTGTGGAATGAAGGGAAAAAATAATAAGGATATAATAAATAATACTAGGATATGATATACTGGTATACTAGATTCTGTAACCATTAGGTTCCTGTAATACATATATGCCTTTATATTTGTATCTCCTGTAACAAACATATTCTGTTATTAGGCCTGTAATGTATCTGGTATTTGTCAAACGTATGTCCCTGCCATTTGACCTGAACCCATATCGATCTTCTCCCTGTTTTTTCTTGTGCCATCTAAGAACATGGTACGTATCTCCAAGGGATAATTTACACCTCAGCCCTAATTTATGTTTGATCTGGATAAACTCCTGCTTTCCAGGGCCAGGGGGCCTAAGTGGCCAATTGAGTAAACAAAGAAATGCTCAAGATGACTAATTGGGAAGTTTCTATTCCCCCTTGCAGGGCAACAAGGAATACACAAACCTAAATTAGGAGGCCAGAGTTGGGTACTAAGCTGACGTCTCTGAGGGTATAAAAGGACGCCATACCTTCCCCAAGGTGTGGCTATCTCCTTGCATGCATTGTATCTGTATGTTCTGGATATAGTTCCACCCAGTATTTTGTTTTTGGCCATAAATAAAATCTGCTTTTTTGCAAGCCTCGTCTTGAGTCTCTCTCTTTGGCATTCTGGTGACTCAAGTGTATTTTGGGACCTTACACTCCAATGTTGGGAACTGAATTCCAAGAATAAATTCAGGAAATATTTTTTATCTTTCAGCAGGAAGGCAAAAGCAAAACTGCTGTGGTTTTGAATCTAGTTTTTTTCTTTCAAAAAAAAATTGATTTATGGACTTCCGGTTTGCTGTTTGTCCCCGCTGGACGCTCCTTTGGGATCGTCGCACCCACTGCCTGTAAAGAGCCGCCTTTATAGCGGAATGGCGGCTCGAAAAAACTCCGTTTCCATGAGGAAACGGAGATAGAGCAGGCTGGGGTGGGTTGAGTCCTCTGCCTAATCCCCAAAGTTTTTTTTTTTACTTTTGGGACGGAGCGGAAGAGACTCCCCGTATCCCCAGCCGACGCTCCGGGCTCTGGGAGATCTCTGCTATACGCAGAGCTAGGGGGCAAAAGCAAGCCTGTAAATTTGTTAAATTAATTAAAGAAGACGTGAGCTGGACCTCTGATCCTGAAGCGCAAGTATTCTTCTTATTTTAGAAAAGTTATTGAAGTTGTTTAAGAAGCGAAAGGAAAAAAGATTTTTAAAATGGCGATTGCTGCTGCGACTGCTGCGGCTTGAAGAGAGGCTGAAAGGGAAAGTCCTTCCGTTTTCTATTACAAAGTAGCGGAATGAATACTTCTGGCCATAATTGAGGCAAAACCTCACTCTCACTCTTGCTTTTTTTTTCTTTTTTTTCCTGGGGATCTGATATTGATCTTGGTTGGAAACAAGCCTTTTTTTTTCTCTCTTTTCCACTAAATCTTGTCTGTGTGGGAAATGGCATTGGGACTCACACAGCTAGACAAACGGGGGGGGGGAATTTCCCCCATTAATAAATTACACCAACAAGTTGTAACTCTCCAGTGTCAGAAACCTGATTTTAATATAATAGAATTTCTTCTTGAAGAGATTGTAAGAAGGGATGAGATTGTGAACCAGCAACTTGAAAAATTTAAGCAGAAAATTAAAGAAATTGGTGAATTGGTGAAATCAAAGTTTGACTTTTTGAATCGAAAAATTTTAAATACAGCTAATGGTTTATCAGACTTTCTGATTCGGGTGGATGCAAAGACTAAATTATTAGAGTCTAAAATGAAGGAAACTGAGGAGAATTTGGATGACAAGATTCAAAAAATTAAAAAGGATTTAGTAAACATTCAGGATAATAGCTCAGAAGACAAACCTAAAATGGAGGTTGACCAAAAGACTGGTAATGAAGAAAATGTGCAACAGAGGATTGAAAGAGAAGTTTTAATGATTCAATATAATTTTACAGAATATGCAATTAGACTGAGAGGTCTGCAGGAAAATAATAGAGATGACTTAAGGAAAATATCTTCTGAAACTCTGGCTGGGATTTTAAAGGTTCAACCTGATGAAGTGTATTGCAGGATTGATAGAATTCATAGAATAAACTCCTGGTTGGCAAAGCAAAGGCAATTGCCTAGAGATGTGGTGATCTATTTTACAGATAAAGAAATTAGGAATAATATTGTGCAGAACTCTTTTAATTCTACTTTGCAATTTTATAGAAGAAAGATTTGGATTTTTAAGGAGCTCCCGACTAAGATGCTAATGGAGAGGAAGAAATTTGGCTTTCTAGTGACTGAGTTAAAAAAAAGAAATATCCTATTTAGGTGGGATGCCCCAGTTGGTTTAATATTGAGACACCAAGGAGTAAGATATCAACTGAACACTGTTGAAAAAGCGGAAGAATTTTATCAAAAAATTTTAAAAATGAACTTAACATCTTTAGGCACAATACAGGATAAGCAAAAGGAGTTGGAAACAAAAGGAAAATATCAAATTACAGAGGCTGTGGTGGATAAATTGTCTTTGGACTCCCTGGATACCCCAGCTGGACTGTCTATAAATAAGAGAGCAGTGTCATCCGACTTCAATGTGATGAACCATCAAGTCACAGACAAGTGCGCAAATCAATCAGTTGATATACAAGTGATGGAGAAGAAAGATGAGATGACAAAACTAACCCAACAAGACCAACTTATAAAGCAGAAGGAAAATCGATCAGCCGATACACAATTGGTAGGCATGAAACGAGGATGGAAATTCAACCCGCAAAAGAAAAAGAAAAGAAATAGATCTCATAGAAACAGCAGTTTCTAAACCAAGCAACAGTGAAGCCAGGGACTTTAAAAAATGAATGAATATCTGAAAAGATATTGGAGGCGAACAATTGTTTAATACTATCCTGAGGATTGTGGCAGATCTCTGTAATGCCGTGATTTTGGGATGTGAAAAGAGCCTTACTTTGTTGGATTTGAATTATCTACTCTGGATTTCTTTTACTGGTAAATATATTATAATTATTTTGAGTTACAAGGCAAGAGTCACGCTGGGGCATGCAGAAGATCTGGTTGTTACCCATTAGGATGATGGGAATCAACAATCCTGATGAATACCACAACTATAACTATATGGATATAATTATAATGTCACTTGGGTGGTTGTTTTTACTTTTATATATATACGAGGATATCTACTACTGATGGGGGCAGAAGATGATTGAAGATTTTGAACAAACTGTTGCACCAGCATGTTATTTTACCCTATTATGGGTGATGGATTTAACAATCCAGTGGAAAGACACCAAAGAAGATATTATATGGATTATAAATTTAAAGTTATTGTCTTTTTTCTTTTTACAAAATGGAATGCATATATAGATATGTGTATATCTTAGTAAAGTGGGCAGTGGGTTATATTTAGAATTGTATTGCATGATTTTGTAGGAATTGAAGGGTTGAAATAGGTTAGTTTACTGATTGATTAGTCTAAGAAAAAGGATCCTTAAGTCATATATTTAGGGGAGTGGAGGAATTGGATAGAACTGAATAAATGTTAAATTTGGATGTAGGGAGAAGGCCGCTTTAAAATGTTATATTAATATATATAAAAGATTAAATGTTAAATTGTAATAATACACTATAAGTTTAGGGGAGGAGAAAAAGGGCAGATTATCGTAAAAATGGGAGTTATAAGAATAATATGCTAAGGGTCAGTATTCTGAGGAGGGAGTAAGGGAAAGGAAAGATATTATGTATGTAATTAGTTATGAAATAGCCTATTGTTGTGAAGAAGTCACAGGGGGGGATGGGTGGTGAGGGGGGGGGTTAGGGAAGGGGGGGGAAAGGGGGAAAAACTTGTATTTGAAAACTTTTTCAATAAAAAAAAAATTGATTTATATGCCGCCCTTCTCCGGAGACTCAGGGTGGCTTATAATGCATTAAGCAATAGCCTTCATACTTTTGTATATTTATACAAAATCAAAAAAAGAGCCTTGGTGGTACAGGGGTTTAAGGCACCCTGTTATTAAGCTGGTTATTAAGACCAGCTGCCTGCAATTACTGCAGGGTTCGAATCTCGCCAAGGCTCAAGGTTGACTCAGCCTTCCATCCTTTCTAAGGTAGGTGAAATGAGGACCCAGTTTGTGGGGGCAATAAGCTGACTTTGTATAAATATACAAAAGGATGAAGGCTATTGCTTAACGCATTGTAAGCCGCCCTGAGTCTTCGGAGAAGGGCGGCATATAAATCAAATTAAAAAAAAAAAAATCAGCTTATTGCCCCCACAAACTGGGTCCTCAATTTACCTAACTTAGAAAGGATGGAAGGCTGAGTCAACCTTGAGCCTTGGTGAGATTCGAAATTACTGTAATTGCAGACAGCTGGTGTTAATCACAATGTTATCAATCTGCTGAGCCACCAGGCCCGTCTTTTGGGGGGAAATCAGCAGAGTGCCCCCCCTCTTATTTCAACTGGATCTCTTTCCAAAGTTTTTCAAGTCAATTTAGCTTAGCTAAAAAGGTTTCCATTAGCAAATCACATATATTTCCTGTCCCTTAAAAAATAAAACACTCAAAAGCCAATCCTTTTGCTTTCTCTCCTTCTGCCCCACAAAAATTCAAACAATGACCCAAACCTCCAGCAAAAATCCTGCCTCCCTCCACCCCCACCTTTTTTTTTTTTTTGGCAGGTTGGGCTTCTGGTCAACATATGGGAGTTTTTTTGGTTAAGTACCAATCTTATTGTTCCATTTTATTACAAAATTGAGAGAAGGACAAATAAGCACATGGCTGGGGAATTCACTCCCTCTGAATTTTTAAAGGGGCTTGGTTATTCCAAGGGGGTAGCCTCAGATTTCCATGCTGCAATCCCTCGGGGGCCCTTCCAACAGATTGGGGACAAGTCCTGGATGGAAATGGCCCCAGGGTATTGGTGGTGGGTTTCTGGGTGTGGGGCACCAGGAGCTCCCAAACAGATGTTCCTGCTTGGAAAAGACCCATTGCTCAGAGAGGTAAGTAGAGGGAATAGTCCGAGTGGCCCCACTTTTTCGCGGGCTTGCTGGTCCGGCCAATCATGGGCAGCTTCTGGGCGTAGCGCGAGACGTGGGTGGGGCCGTGGTGTTGTAAGAAACAGGTCTGGAAGAGGCGCCCCTGGCACCGGCGCTCCACTTGGCGCCCCGCGATAACAAAACTGAAATGGGGCGCCCCCTGCAGGGAAAATCGGCACTTCTGGAAGACATCCCGGGCGACGGGCCGGTGACCTTGCTGGCGCAGGGCACTGCGGGAACGGGCCAGACTGGTTGAGCGGTGCAAGGCAGGCCGGCTGGCCGAAAAGTCCACGCGGGGGCTCTCCTCTTCCCGAGGACTGACAGTGGCGCTGGCGGTCAGCTGGGGCATCTTGCGCACAGCGTCCCCGGTGCCGAAGGCTGGCTGCTCCTTCTTGGTGTCAGTGGTCTTGGGAGGGCTGGCAGGCATTGGCCCCGCTGGGCACAGCCCCGAGCCGGTGCCGAAACGGGTGGCCAGGCTGTCCCCGAAGAAGTAGTAGAGCTCCTGGTAAATCTCGTTGAGCGAGACAGCCAGGGGGATGGCAGGGATGCCCACCCCAGCCTGCGGCCCCCCGCTGCCCAGCTGCAGCAGGTGGCTGGCAATGCCAAAGCCAAACTCCACCTGAGCATCCTGGAGGGGGCTGAGCCAAGGCACACCGTCCCGCGGGCGCCCCTCGGGACCTGCACCGTCAGCCTGGACGGGGACCGAGAGGGCCTGGGCCTTCATCTTGAGAAGCCGCTCGACGGCCACCTGTGGGGAGACCCAGGATTGGCATAATTTAAACACCATAATTGCCCCCCAACTCCAGGCACTAGTTCGTTCTCAAGGCATCCAGTTTGTGCACCGTTCTGCTGAAAAGAATTCAAGGCAGCCCCCTGATTTGTTTAGCATGTGGCATTTCATACATCACGGGTGGCATGTCATACTTTACGACCTGTAGACTTCAGCTCCCAGAATTCCTGAGCAGGCATGGCCCTTTGAATGGCTGCCCCAGGAATTCCGGGAGTTGAAGTCTACGGGTCGTAAATGGGCTGTAATTCCCCACCCTTGTCCTATATGGATGTGCGATATGTATTAATTTAGATTAATATTAGATTAAAAAATTAATTTTTAATATATTTAATAACTAATATTTAATATATTTATATTTATTTAATAATATAATATAATATAATATAAATTTAATAATAAAACTAAATCCTTAGATTAAAAAACAATGAAATAATTCAGATACCAACGTTTAGGGCGTCTAATCATTGAAGCACCGCATCGTTTATATGAACAAAATCAGATGCCGCCAATGGGTTCTGACCCAGCTCCCCAAACACAACCAACCCTCTGCAGTGAACTCAAAGATTCCTTTATTAGGAGCACCAGCAGCCCCGGCAAAAAGTTTCTCTCTCACCGCGGGCTAACAAGTCTGTCCGGTAGGGAGAGGAATAGTTGTCTGCCCTGTCTATTCCTCTCCGCCCCCTGCCTTTTATCCCCAGAGCTAGGGTGGGGCTCCGCTAGCAGCGGTGGCTCTTCCGTCCCAAGGACCGGCCCATAGATTTCCCCTGCTCTCCTCTCCTCTGCCTTCTGCGCATCCACACATCAGGCACTGGACCCAGCTGTTCTTCCTCTTCCTCATCAGCCACCTCCAGACCTGGGGACTGTTGACTCTCCATCTGAGGGCTGACGGCCGGCCCAGGCTCCACCTCTGTCTCTGTCTCTGTCTCTGTCTCTGTCTCTCTCTGTGCCAGCTCCATTCCCTCCTCCCCCTCGGAGCTCCCAAGTTGCCCTGATGCTGACCCTGACTCCCACGCCTCCTCCTCCTCCTCCTCTTTTGATTCGGCTGCTGGAGGGGCCAGAGGGTGACAAGCCACAACACAATGATCCCTTTTTTACAATGATCCCTCCTTCCCTCCCTTGACTGGATCAAGCAAAAAACTAGTCCCCAACATATGATGCTTTATTTAAGGACCATTGGAGATTACACTGTTGCTGAAAACAGTGACTTGTGAGATCCTCTCACATTTACAGGTATTTCTTGACTTACAACTAGTGACAGTTCAATGTTACAACAGCATAGAAAAAGTGACAATAGCGATAGCACTTAGACTTATATACCGCTTCACAGTGCTTTCCAGTCCTTTCTAAGTGGTTTACAGAGTCAGCCTCTTGCCCCCAACAATCTGGGTCCTCATTTTACCAACCTCAGATGGAAGGACGGAAGGCTGAATCAACCTGGAGCCTGGTGAGATTCGAACTGCCAAATTGCAGGCAGCCGGCAGTCAGCAGAAGTAGCCTGTAGTACTGCACTCTGACCACTGCGGCTCAAAACAATATGACCATTTTTCACACTTATGACCGTTGCAGCATCCCTATGGTCACAGGGTCAAAATTCAGGCGCTTGGAAACTGGTTCGTATTTATGACGGGAGCAGCATCCTGAGATTACGTGACTACCATTCGTGACCTTCCCAGCCAGCTCCCGATAAGCAAAATCAATGGGGAAAGTTGGATGCATTTAATGACCACAGCAAAAAACAATTGTAAAATCAGGTGTGTCTCCCTTATTAATTGAATCCCTGAGCCATGGCAATTGTAGTTGTAAATCGAGGACTACCTGCAAATCCTGTAGTTCTTGCCTGCTTAGAATAATTCTCTGGCTGGGAGAGGGCCATCGGAACTTGTAATGGTCACTAACCAAACGGTCTTAAGTCGGGGACTACCAGCAAATGTTGCAGTTCTTACAAAACACTCTGGCTGCAGTTGCCACCATGAGACTCACCAGAATGGCCCCGTAGACCTTGTGTCCATCAGCCTTGACCTGAGCGTTGGACACAGAATAATCATCCAGCACCACCTGCAGGTTGGACCAATAGGTCGAGAGATGGGGGTACAGGACCCGCTGCACCGCCTGAAGGGGGAAGAGGCCCATAAGAGATCAGCACCCACTGGGGAGGCACCCCAAAACCACCAATGAGGCAAGCAACAACTTACCTCCCATCCCAAGGCATGGAGCCCCACCACGGCCCCATAGTGTGAGCAGAGGGGTCGGACAGGGTCAGCCAACACCTTCTGGAGGGTGAGCAGGATCTGATGGTACAAGCTGCTCACCAGATCCCCGTGAGTCCTGAGAAAGCGGGAAGAAAATCCAATCTTAATTAGCCAGGCTTAATAGCAGGAACTGTGAGAGGGATCTTGGAGTCTTAGTGGACAACCACTTAAATAGGAGCCAGCCGTGTGCAGCGGCAAACTGAATGACCTGCGTAGGTCATTCAAGAGCACTAGAGAATAATTGCCACATTCTTTAAAAGTGAGGACACATCATTCAAAGTGGTGTTTTGCAAACTTTACAGACCCCTCACATCCTGGACATAAACAGTTTCAACTCCTGCCCTCAAAATGACACTATAGAGCACTGCACACCAAAATGACTAGACACAAGGACAGTTTTTTCCCGAACGATTACTCTGCTAAACAAATAATTCCCTCAACACTGTGGAACTATTTACAAAGTCTGCACTACTATTAACCTTCTCATCGTTCCTATCACCCATCTCCTCCCACTTATGACTGTATGACTATAACCTTGTTGCTAGTACCCTTATGATTTATATTGATATTGTTTCCTGATTAATGACTATCATTAAGTGTTGTACCTTATGATTCTTGATGAACATATCTTTTATTTTATGTACACTGAGAGCGTATGCACCAAAGACAAATTCCTTGTGTGTCCATTCACACTTGGCCAATAAAAATTTTTATTCTATTCTATTCTATTCTGTTCTGTTCTGTTCTGTTCTGTTCTGTTCTATTCTATTCTATTCTATTCTTCACTTGAAGATGAATGATGTCAAGGGCAGGAAAAGCCCTAGTAAGACCACACCTAGAATCCTGCATCTAGTTTGGTCACCACACGATAAAAAAGATGGTGAGACTCTAGAAAGAGTGCAGAGAAGAGCAACCAGGATGATGAGGGGACTGGAGGCTAAAACATACGATGAACGGTTGCAGGAACTGGGCCTGGCTAGTCTAGTGAAGAGAAGGACCAGGGGAGACAGGAGAGCATCTTTCAATATCTGTGGGGCTGCCCCAGAGAGGAGGAAGGGGGTCAAGCTATTTTTCAAAGTACCCGAAGGCCAGACAAGGAATAATGATGGAAACTGAACAAGGAGAGATTCAACCTGGAAATAAGAAGGAATTCCCTGACAGTCAATCAAGCGATGGAACAGAAGTTGCCTTCGGAAGTTGTGGGAGCTTCATCCCTGGAGGCTTTCAAGAAGAGACTGGACTGCCATCTGTCAGAAATGGTGTAGGGCTTCCAGCTTGGGCAGGGGGTTGGACTAGATGACCTACCAGGTCCCTTCCAACTATGTTAATCTGTTATGCACAATCTAAATAACCTTGGCTTAATCCTGACTGCCTCCCATTGGTGAGTTGACACACAGCCTCAAGCCAGGATTTCTCAACCGTGGCGGCTTGAAGAGGCATGGACTTCAACTCCCAGAATTCCCCAGCCAGGCTCGCCAAGAAGCCTCCTCAGCTTCCCAGCCTTCTCAGCAGTGTTTTCTCAACCTTGGCCACTTTAAGATGTTTGAATCCCAGAATTCCCCAGCCTGCTGGGAGGGCCCTTGGTGCTCTCTGAGCTTGGTTGTTTTCTTGAAGACACTTCATTACCAAACTAGGTAACATAATCAGTGCTAGTACTGCTTTCACTCTGTATTTGTTAAGTATCACCACCTTAAACTACCCTGTTCCTGAAAAAAAAAAAGACCTATCCCCCAAATAAGCCCTACTTAAGAGTTTGCACAGGCAGATGGCTGCCCATTCCATCTGGATGCTTGCGGTACCATGGCCAGAAGGCAAGGTGTTGGGGGAGCTGCCCCACACACACTGTGCCAGCTTACCTCAGGGCCCCCACATCCAGGCCATCCAGGCCACTATCTATCCACTAGCAGTCATGTGCAGCAGGAGCCCACATGGCCGCTGGCCCACTTCTTCTGGCTTGCTCGTGGCCACCACGGAGCAGGAGGTTGAGTGGTGTGTTGGTGCCACACCTGCTAGGCAAGGCAGGTGTCAGGGCAAGGATGGCCTGGCTGAGGAGACCCTGAGGTAAGCCGGTGCAGGGCGCATGGGGCAGATCCACTCTCCCTTCCTTGCCTCGTGGCCCTGGCATCGTTCCGTTGTGGCTGTGAGCCATCAGAAGAAGTGGGCTGATGACCACGTGGGGTCCTGCTGGATGGGGCTGCTGCCTCGAGGTGAGGGAAGTGTTGGAGCATGGGTGGCCTGGCTGCGGGGGCCCTGAGGTAAGCAGTGTGGGGCGCATGGGGCAGCTCCACTCCCCTGCCTCGTGCTGGCACTGGGGTGCCACGCGGCTCCTGGCCTGCCGCGAGCAAGCAGGAGTGGGCCTCCCGTACATGGAAAAAAATAAGACACCCCCCAAAAAATAAACCCTAGTGTTTATTTTGGGGCCCAAAAGAAAATAAGACTCAGTCTTATTTTCAGGGAAACACGGTTATCAAGCTCGAATTTGACATATTTTATTTAGCTCTCTATTATACTATTCTATCTACTATTCTATCAGGTTCGCCTGATATGCCAGTTGCGTCCCTTTCTGGATCGGGACTCCCTATGCACGGTCACTCATGCCCTCGTCACCTCTCGCCTGGACTACTGCAATGCTCTCTACATGGGGCTCCCCTTGAGGAGCACTCGGAAGCTCCAGCTGGTCCAGAATGCGGCCGCGCGGGTACTTATGAGGGCGACATGGCGCTCCCATGTGACACCTTGCCTGCGCGAGCTGCACTGGCTTCCGGTGGTCTTCCGGGTGCGCTTCAAGGTATTGGTCCTCACCTTTAAAGCGCTCCATGGCTTAGGGCCCGGTTATTTGCGAGACCACCTTCTGCCACCGATAACCTCCCACCGGCCAATACGCTCTCACAGAGAGGGCCTCCTCAGGGTGCCGTCGGTCAAGCAATGCTGACTGACAACCCCCAGGGGGAGAGCCTTCTCTGTGGGGGCACCCGCCCTCTGGAACGAACTACCCCCAGGGATACGACTGATCCCGAACCTCCGTACTTTCTGTCGAGCTTTGAAGACCTTCCTATTTCAGCAAGCTGGGCTGGCTTAAAATTTTAATGGGTTATTTTAAGGGTAATGGGTTTTAATATTTTGGGAAGCCATTTCGATTTAATTCTGCTTTTAAATTATTTTAAATTTTGTATTGTATGTATTTTAATTTTGGCTGTTCACTGCCCTGAGTCCTTCGGGAGAAGGGCGGTATACAAATTTTAAAAATAAATAAATAAATAAATAAATAAATAAATACCCATTTATTCCTTTTCTTTCTCTTTCCTATGTAAGGGGGGGTTTCGTGCTCGCCACATTCTTAAGGTGGGAGGAAGAGATAGTGAGGATTGTTTTGACCAGGTGACTTTCTTTCCCCTGGGAACAGAGGCTGCTCCTGTTGAGAATGGAAGGAGTTTGAAGACACCAGGAAATGTGGATTCAGTGTTTATTGGAGAATGTGACTTTTGAGGGAAGTTTCTAACTTGCAATATTATGTGGTGTAATTCCCGTTTATGTCAGATCCAGAATTACAACAGACTTTGCCAATTTGATGGCTACCCAAATAAAAAAAAAATCATTTTACCTAAATAAAAGAAATTTGTTTTGGAAGATGGACTTTGCTTATTTCTTTTTGAATGGGTTTCATCACTTGGAAACCTGACATTAGTATAACTTGCTAAAATCTCCCCTGGCAGAATTTTACATCCACCATGTTACAACATTCGTCACTGGCTGAATTCCCCAGCTTGGGCCATCATAAACTGTGAGATACTGAATCACCTTGAAATTATGGCCCCAGCCTTAATCTTTACACGAACCTGTGGTTGCCCACAGCTTTGGCATAGCCCAAGAAATCTTCCCCAGAGGGAGGACAAATAAATTAATATTTGTTTGCGAAATTTCATTCACCAATGATGTTTCCTACTTGGGTCATGAAATGTCTGCAAGAAAACAAGCTCAGAAAGTACCAAGGACTCCACAGTCCTTCTCCTCCTCCTCTCATTATCTAGCACTCATGATGTTACCTAGTATGGTAAGGAAACGTCTGCAAGAAAACCACCAAACTGGGAGAGCACCAAGGGCCCCACAAACAGCAATGAGTCAGATGGACTCCAGGACAATGGGCATAGTGTTGAAAGAAATTTAAAGCATATTGTTTGCAAACCCTATTCCTTTCCAGCCCTGACGGTGTAACCTAGCTGGATAATGAAATGTCTACATGAAAACAAGCAGAGAGCACCAAGGACCCCACAGTTTAACTCTGAGCTACAGAGAATTTTCGTCCAATTTTGATTTCAGGCCTTCTACGGAGGCCTCTGACCCTCTGTGGTCTGTGGCCAGCTGAGGGCCCAGGGGAGGGGTGGGTGGTGGGTGGCGGTTATTATTAACGAGGATCTGGGTCCGAGGGAGACCACTGTGCCTCAGATAGCCGGATGTGAGTCCCTCCTTGTGAGGTGGGGCCGTGGGGTTCAGATGGGCTTGTTGCTTACGTACCTGGCTCCCTGCCGCGTGGCAACAGCCCTACCTGAGCTACTCAACGTGATAGCCACGGTGGCAGTAGATACACCCAGGCTTTTAGTCATGGGTGATTTCAACTTGCCATCCGTTGGTGAAACGTCTGAGGTGGCTCGGGAGTTCATGGCTTCCATGACGGCCATGGACCTGACCCAGTTAGTTCATGGCCCTACTCACAGGGGAGGTCACACTCTGGATCTGATTTTTGTCTCTGGCCAGTGGTTGAGTGGTCTTGTTATTGGGGATATAGACGTGGAACCCTTGTCATGGACAGACCACTCACTCCTTCGCCTGGATATTCGAACCGCTGCCCCCCGCCGCAGGGAGGCGGATCCAATTAGATGGATCCACCCCAGGCGCCTGATGGATCCTGAGAGGTTCCAGACGGAGCTTGGGCCATTTCCTGAGGTTCTAGCACATGACTCGGCCGAGGAGCTGGTAGCTGCCTGGGACTGGGCGGCTGGTGGGGCCTTGGACCGAGTCGTGCCTTTGCGGCCTCTGACCCGGTGCCGATCCCGCGCGGCTTCTTGGTTCACTGAGGAGCTGAGGGAAATGAAGCGCCGGAAAAGACGCCTGGAGAGCGGTTGGAGGGCCAGTCTCGCTGAATCTGATCGAACACGTGTAAGGTCGCATATTAAGACCTACCTAGTGGCGATAAAGACGGCAAAGTTTAATTACTTTTCCGCCTCTATTGCGTCATCAGGGAATCATCCGGCCGCCCTGTTCAGGGTTACCCACTCCCTGCTCCATCCGGGAGTGCGGGAGGATCCCTTGGAAGGCAGGGCGGAGGATTTCGGACAATACCTGTATGACAAAATCGCTCAGATCCGGGGGGATTTGGACTCTGACTGGGTAGATCAGGGCAGGGTGACAAGGAACAGTCTTGAGAATGTTATCTGGGAGGAGTTTGATGCTGTGACTCCCGATGATGTGGACAGGATTTTGGGGAGACTTAGTGCGGCCACCTGTTTACTGGACCCGTGTCCCTCCTGGTTGGTACTGGCTTCCCGGGAGGTTACACGAGGCTGGCTCCAGGGTGTTATCAACGCTTTGCTGAGTGAAGGCCACTTCCCCGCTGTCTTGAAAGAGGCGGTGGTGAGGCCTCTCCTCAAGAAGCCGTCCCTGGATCCGGTAATATTGGCCAACTATCGTCCTGTCTCCAACCTTCGCTTTATGGCGAAGGTTGTTGAGAGTGTGGTCGCACGACAGTTTCCGCAATTCCTGGAGGAAACATCTTATCTAGATCTGTTCCAGTCGGGTTTCAGTTCTGGGCACACCACGGAAACGGCATTGGTCGCGTTGGTTGATGATCTCTGGAAGGCTCAGGACAGGGGTTGCTTCTCTGTTCTGGTCCTATTAGATCTCTCAGCGGCTTTTGATACCATCGACCATGGTATCATGCTGTACCGGCTGGAAGAGTTGGGGGTGGGAGGCACCGTGCTGCGGTGGTTCTCCTCCTTTCTCTCCGACCGGTCGCAGTTTGTGTTGGCAGGGGGGCAGAGGTCGACCTCGAGGCCTCTCATCTGTGGAGTGCCGCAGGGATCGGTCCTCTCGACCCTTCTGTTCAACATTTATGTGAAGCCGCTGGGCGAGATCATCCGTGGCTTTGGGGTGAGATACCACCAGTACGCTGATGACACCCAGCTGTACATCTCCACCCCGGATCACCCCAACGATGCCCTTGAAGTGATGTCCCAGTGCCTGGAGGCTGTGTGGATCTGGATGGGGAAGAACAGGCTCAGGCTCAACCCTTCCAAGACTGAGTGGCTGTGGTTCCCGGCATCCCGATATAGTCAGTTGACTCCATCACTGACTATTGGGGGCGAGTCCTTGGCCCCCACTGAAAGGGCTCGCAATCTGGGAGTCCTCCTGGATAGGCAGCTGTCCTTGGAGGAACATCTGACGGCTGTAACCAGGGGGACCTTTTGTCAGGTTCACCTGATTCGCCAGTTGCGGCCCTTTCTTGATCGGGATTCCCTGTGCACAGTCACTCATGCCCTCGTGACCTCTCGCCTGGACTACTGCAACGCTCTCTACATGGGGCTCCCCTTGAGGGGCACCCGGAGGCTCCAGCTGGTCCAGAACGCAGCAGCGTGGGTAGTGACGGGAGCAGCATGGCGCTCCCATGTAACACCGCTCCTGCACGAGCTGCACTGGCTCCCGGTGGTCTTCCGGGTGCGCTTCAAGGTGCTGGTTATCACCTTCAAAGCGCTCCATGGCATCGGGCCTAGCTATCTTCGAGACCGCCTGCTGCTACCGACGACCTCCCATCGTCCCGTGCGCTCCCACAGAGAGGGCCTCCTCAGGGTGCCATCAGCCAGACAGTGTAGGCTGGTGACCCCCAGGGGGAGGGCCTTCTCTGTGGGGGCACCTACCCTCTGGAATCAGCTCCCCACAGAGATAAGAAGAATCCAAGACCTCAGTGCCTTCCGTCGTGCCCTTAAAACCCATTTGTTTAAACAAGCCAGGCTGGCTTAAGATGAAATTTTTAACTGTTTTTAAATGTTTTAAACGTTTTAATTGGTAATGAGTTTTAATTGGGCCAAATTTATATATCTTTTAATTGTTTTTTAATATTTGTCCTGCATGTTTTTTAATTTTGGCTGTACACCGCCCTGAGTCCTCAGGGAGAAGGGCGGTATAGAAATTCAATAATAATAATAATAATAATAATAATAATAATAATAATAATAATAATAATAGTAATAATTGCAAGCATGGGGCTCCAAGTCAGCTGGGCCAGTGGTCTCGGGGACATTACCAGAAGATCTGGCCCAAGAGCAGGGCTGCATAGTCACGCAGAGTCCAGTGGTCGTTCAGGGGGTTGATGGAGGCTGCCAAAGGTTCCAGGACACAGTACATGACGCTGGCGATGAGGCTCTTGACGTAAGACCCCAGGCACAAGTAGGGGTTCTGGATGAGGCTCTTGGCCATGTGCAGAAGGCGGTTGAGTTGCTCCAGGTCGTGGCTCACCGACTTGACCTGTAAAGGAAGCCAGAGAGCAAACATCTCACCCAAGGCAGACTCCAGCCTTCCCGAAGTGGTCCTGCCTACTACCGTTGTGTCAAGGATAACAATCTGAAAACAGTGGGGAGGCCCCCACTTCCAGGCAGATGAGCTTCAGGTGCCATCATGGGGCTGTCTGTCTTTCTGGCTAGAGGCACTGCGTGAAGCCACAATCAGTGGGACGGCTTCCCTCCAGAAGTTGTGGCTGCTCCATCACTGGAGGTTTTTTTAAGAAGAGATTGGACAGCCATTGGCCTGAAAGGGTCTCCTGCTTGAGCTTCAGGGGGTTGGACTAGAACAGGGGTCTGCAACCTTATATACTCAAAGAGCCATTTGGACCCGTTTCCCACAGAAAACACCGGGAGCCACAAAACCTAGGTGGGTGTGGCCAACTCGATGTCACTCACTTCCACCTGTCACATGACCCCCCCCAAGCCACGCCTACCCAGCTGGTCATTAGGGCAGAGAACCAGTTGTTAAAAAACACCGGGAACCACAAAATCCTTTTGACACATCTCTCTCTCCCTTCTCTCCCTCTCTCTCTTCCTCTCTCTCTGTATCTCCCTGTCTCTGCTCTGGCCGCTTCTCCATCCCCCACCGTCGCCCTTACCTTCTCAGGCCAGGCGAGGAGTGACTGGGAGGGGAGGGCGAGGGGTGGGGCCAGTCAGTATTGGGATCACCTGACAGGGAGCCACAGCAGAGGGCCCAAAGAGTCACATGCGGCTCCGGAGCCGTAGGTTGCTGACCCCTGGACTAGAAGATCTCCAAGACCCTTCCAGCCCTATATAATTAAATCTTTAAAGCAATTTAAATACAAGAGTAACCACAAAGGAGGCTGCACACTATTGATTTATTTCCTCCAAGGGATATGGGTATAAATGATCTGGAATCGGAGATAAATTATCTTCCAGAATAGTTGAACCTCACACTAGTGAGCGTAAAGGATTGGTCGGTTGACTTTCTCCACAAAGAGTCTCTTTTCTGTTTTAAGGCCACCTAAGCACCCATCGTCCCTGTCAAGATTGAACTGCTTTGCTTCTTTCAATATTCCTTATTTTGGGTTCACTAGATGGACAGTTGACATCTTGATCCTTACGGAAATATCAGGTTGCATCCCATAATTTTCTATAAAACAGAACGCTATTGGTGGCTAAAGTCAACTTCCAAAAAGTCCTGTTATATGTATAAAAAAGGAAACATTTCTGATTTTCGATGCTGCAAAGTTAAACTAAAATGGTAAATGATCTTGGTCAGCTCCTCATGAATGGAGGAGGAGGAGGAATTTATAAATGAATGAATGAAAGACGCAGTCTTCACTCACCCCACTCACGATGTAGACAAAGTAAGGCAGGAGAGCAGCAATCTTTGAATTGGTCTGTAAATCCTGGAGGGCAACCTAGGCAGGAAGGAGAGAGAAGGGTTCAACTTGTTGGCATTGGTCAACATTTGTAACAGATTAACAGAATTGGTCCAACCCCCCACCCAAGCAGGGGACCCTACACCATTTCTGAGAGAAGGCAGTCCAGTCTCTTCTTGAAAGCCTCCAGGGATGAAGCTCCCACAACTTCTGAAGGCAACTTCTGTTCCATGGGTGGATTGTTCTGTCAGAAAATTTCTCTGAGAACTGAATGTTTCACGGGTGGGTCCCCAAAATGGCCGCCCAGTAGAGGTGGGATCAGCCACGGGGACCAATTTGAGGGTTGTTGCGGGCCCACCATCTGCAAATCCCTTCGTTTTCCTCCGACGCCTGTCCTCTCGTATCAGCAGAAGCCCCTGACTCACCTTCATCAGCTGAGGGTCATCGCCCAGTACGGCTCGAGTCACATGCTGGTAATATTTCAACAGGTCATCTGTCAGCACGGAGACGGCATTGGGCACTGGAAACAGAAACGAAGAGGAGATCTTGGAACCCCAAAAAGGAAGTGATAGGGTAGAGTGGGAAACCAATAGACTCTACCAGTTGAATTACAGCTCCCAGGATCCCCCATCACTTCACAGAGGAAGCTGCTGAGAAATATTCTGAGATTCTCCATTTGTGCAATAAAGCATTCACCGCACACCTGAAATATCCCAGTTTTATATATCTGGTCACACAACTCACCAATGTTTTTCAACCCAGGCAGCTTTAGGATGTATGGACTTCAACTCCCAGAATCCCCCAGCCAGTATGCTTCAAAATGGGTGGACTTGAACTCCCAGAATTCCTCAGTCAGCCCAATGCTGGGAGTTGAAGTCCACACATCCTAAAGTTGGCGAGATGGAGAAATGCTCCAATATATGACCTCTGATGAACGACGTAAAAAAAAAATTGCAATTGTTGCTCTCAAACTTTGGGAAATAAATATTGTCATCCCTGATTGTGCTGGCCCATTTCAAGAAGTACAACCAAACCCGTGTTAACAATCCTTACCTGAGCCTTGTGCCTCAAGGTTACCTTTCCCATCCAGGTAAGAGACGTGAACTAGGAAAGAAGAGAGAACCAGTAGCAGAGACGCTGCCCAGAAACAGACGGGAAGTTAGCAAACACTGTCCGAGTGGGTGGCAGAGACGTTTGAACCTTTGATGAGACGCGTTCAGAGGCCAGCAGGGAATTGGGACCCCTGGCCCATTAAACCCCTTTCCTTCAACAGCAGGGATGTCCAACCTTGGCAACTTTTAAGACCAGTGGACTTCAACTCCCAGAGTTCCCCAGCCTGCATATTAAAAAAAAATCCCTGCAGTTATTAAGAGAATCACACGGTCGTTAAGCAAATCCAGCTTCCCCCGCTGACTTTGCTTATCAGACTGGACAGCCACTTGTCTGAAATGGTATAGGTTTTCCTGCTTGAGCAGGGGGTTGGACTAGATGACCTACAAGGTCCCTTCCAACTCTGTCATTCTACTCTATTCTATAACCAGTGGAACAGTTTGCCTCTAGAAGTTGTGAGGGCTTCATCACTGGAGGTTTTTAAGAAGAGACTGGACAGCCACTTATCTGAAATAGTACAAGGTCTCCTGCTTGAGCAGGGGTTGGACTAGAAGACCTCCAAGGTCCCTTCCAGCTCAATTCTGATTATCAGAAGTTGGCTGGGAAGGTTGGAAATTCATTAAAATGCTGACTGCCAAGCGTCCAAGTGTGGACCATGTGACCAGGGAATGTTGCGATGATAAGTCTGAGGACCATTTATGCCTTTCCAGTTGTAGCTTTGAATAGTTCCCTGATATTTTCAAAAAAAAATTTTGCATTTTATATTGACAAACTAGTAAAAAATGTAAACGGCAACCATGAACAGTCACTAAATGAATGATTGTAAGTTGGTGAAATCTGGTTTTATCAACAACCCAGACATATTTTACTAACCTTTTGTTCCTGGGCCACCCACGTAATGAAACACACCTTGAGCTGCCATCTAAGCTAGACAAAGGGGAAGGCAAGGCCGTTTCACCCCAGGAAGACGGTTCCATAGTCAGTAAGTGACCGGGAGATCCCCAGATGGCCTCCCATCCCCCTTCTGTTCTGACCCAGCTCCTCAAACACGCAAATCCTCTGAAGTGAACTCAAAAAACGGCTTTATTAGGAGCGCCAGCAGTCCCGGAAAAAAGTTTCTCTCTCACCGCAGGCTAACAAGTATGTCCGGCAGGAGATGAATAGTTGTCTGCCATATCTATTCATCTCTGACCCCTGCCTTTTATCCCCACAGCTAGGGCGGGGCTTCGCTAGCAGTGGTGGCTCTTCCGTCCCAAGGACCGGCCCATAGATTTCCCCTGCTCTCCTCTCCTCTCCCTTCTTTGCATCTGCACGTCAGGCACTGGGCCCAGCTGTTCTTCCTCTTCCTCATCAGCCACCTCCAGACCTGGGGACTGTTGACTCTCCATCTGAGGGCTGACGGACGGCCCAGGCTCAGCCTCTGTCTTTCTCTTTCTCTACCAGCTCCATTTCCTCCTCCCCCTCGGAGCTCTCAGCTTGCCCTGAATGCTGACCCTGACTCCCACACCTACGCCTCCTCCTCCTCCTCTGATTCGGCTGCTGATGGGGCCGGTGGCCAACAGGCCACAACACCTTCTTTCTCCCCCCAGCCTACCTCTCACCGCTGTCTCCACACAATCCTTTGGTACATTGGTGGCCAATGCGACCTCTACCAGGTTGACCTCACGGTCTTCTTGGAAGTAAAGTTCTCCTTCCTTAATGGCCCGGAAGGGCAGAGGGTCCGGAGAGCCATGGCCACACACCACCTGCAACAGCCACAGCCACATGCTCAACATTGCTCCAGGTCAGGGGTCTCCAAAGTTGCTCACTTTATGACTTGTGGATTTCAACACCCATGGCTGGCTGAGGAATTCTGGGTGTTGAAGTCCACAAGTAGTTTGAAATTTTACTGCCTAGGCAGGTAGACTTCAACTTACGACCACAATCAAGCCCAACATTTCTGTTGCTAACCGAGACAGTTGTTAAGTGAGCTCTGCCCCGTTTTACGACCTTCCTTGCCACAGTTGTTAAGTGAATCACTGCAGCTGTTAATTTAGTCACACGGTTCTTAAGCGAATCCGGCTTCCCCATCGACTTTGCTTGTCAGAAGGTCACAAAAGAGGATCACAGGATCCCTGGACACTGCAAGGGTCATAAATACGAATCAGTTGCCAAGCATCTGAATTTGGATCGCGTGACCACAGGGCGACTGCAACGGTCATAGGTGTGAAAAAGGGTCAATTTTTTCCACTGCCTTTCTAACGGTCATTAAATGAACTGTTGCAAGTTGAGAATCTACCATCTTTCCCTGAAAATAAGACCCTGTCTTATATTTTTTGAACCCCGAAATAAGCGCTTGGCCTTATTTTTGTGGAGGTCCTATTATTTTGGGACACATGGAGGAAACCAGAGGAAATAGCGGGGACCGGCTACGCGTGTGTTTAAATATTTTCGGGGAGGACTTATTTTCAGGGAAACAGCGTATGTGTCCCTTACTATGGTAGAATGCAATTTGGCATCTGTGTGGACAAATCCCCTCCCGTGGCCCCGGAGCCCAACTCACTTCCACGTTGCTCCATCGGAGAGACCGGTTGAAGTCTTCCACCGTCAGCTTCCGCCGTTTGGTGTGTTTCATGAACTGGGAACTGTTCTAAAGCGAGGCAAGGAGGAGTAGGATGTAAACACAGAGCCTCCCACCATGCAGCCCGTCGGGTTAAGCACTGCACAGTTGCCCTTCGTGAGGGCTCCTGCCTTCCAGATGTGCCGATGAGCAATCAGAAAGCGATCAACAGGTGGGCCAGCTGTCAGGTCCCATAGAGCCCCATCGGAATGCTGCCATTCTGGTGGGGGAGGGGCATCTGTTTTGTCTCAGCTCCGGAGTCTCCAGCAAGAGACGCCTGGGAACGTCTTCACACCTGCGGATTGGCTTATTCAACACCGGACTGAGGGGAGGAGTTTCTAACTGTTTTAACCTAACGGAATTGCGCGGGAATCTTCAGATCCTGCTTCCTTTGCCTTGCTATCACTTTCCTTCCAATAAAAGTTTCCTTCTGAAATGCCAGTTGTTTCAAGAGTTCCACTTTCTTGAGTGGAGAGGAGAGGCAGGACCTTACAAGTCCTTGCTGCTCCGAGCTATGATATTCTTGTCCTATTCTAGGACGTGGCCTTGCAGCCAGATGGGTGGCAAAGAAATGAAAGAAAGAAATAGCTAAATAAATGGAGGTAGTCCTTGACGTACAACCACAATTGTGACCGAAATTTCTGTTGATAAGTGAGACAGTTGTTAAGTAAATTTTTTTGGCCCATTTTATGACCTTGCCACAATTGTTCAGTGAATCATTGCAGTGGTTAATTTAGTAACACGGTTGTTAAGTGAATCTGGCTTTCCCCCTCGACTTTGCTCATCAGAAAATCGCAAAGGGACCCTGGGACACCACAGACGTTGTAAATAGGAGTCAGTGGCCAAGCGCCTGAATTTTGATCATGTGACCATGGGGATGCTACAGTGGTCATTAAGTGTGAAAACAGTCATAAGTCACTTTTTTCACTGCTCCTGTAACTTTGAACGGTCACTAAGTGAACTGTTGTAAGTTGAGGACTACCTGTAAGCATAAAACACACTCAGCTTGTTTCTTCTGGGGATCATTAAAGGAAAATACCCTAAAAAGATTAAATATTTGATCATTTATATTACTACAGCAGCGAGAATTGTACTCGCACAAGCCTGGAAAATGTCCACTACACTGGACAGATGGTGTAATAATCCGGAAAAGTTTTGAATGTGCAGAAATGGACAAACTTACTATAGAATTAAATAATAAGGAAGACTCGGAATATTACTCAGCTTGGGAAAACTGGTATCCATGGATAGAAATTAAAAATAGGAAATGTATAGAATAAAATAAACTGCTGGCAGTCAGCAGAAGTAGCCTGCAGTACTGCACTCTCAGCACTGCGCCACTATCATTTTAATAGAATAGAATAATGATAGAATATAAGGAACGCAGTGGCTCAGTGGCTAAGACGCTGAGCTTGTCGATCAAAAGGTTGGCAGTTCAGCTGTTCGAATCCCTAGTGCTGCGTAACGGGGTGAGTTCCCGTGACTTGTCCCAGCTTCTGCCAACCTAGCAGTTTGAAAGTTCGAAAAGCACATAAAAAATGCAAGTAGAAAAATAGGAACCACCTTTGGTGGGAGGGGAACAGCGTTCCGTGCGCCTTTGGCATTGCCGGCCACATGACCACGGAGACGTCTTTGGACAGCGCTAGCTCTTCGGCTTTAAAACAGAGATGAGCACCGCCCCCTAGAGTCGGGAACGACTAGCACAGATGTGTGAGGGGAACCTTTACTTTTACCATTAATGATAGAATAATATGGGGTAGGGGTAGGGTAGGGTAGGGTAGGGTAGGGTAGGGAAGGGAAGGGAAGGGAAGGGAAGGGAAGGGAAGGGAAGGGAATAGAATAGAATAGAATAGAATAGAATAGAATAGAATAGAATAGAATAGAATAGAATTCTTTATTGGCCAATTGTGATTAGACACACAAGGAATTTGTCTCCAGTGCAGCAGCTCTCAGTGTACATACAACAATAGTCATCGTAAAAACACATTCAACATTAGATACAATACTTAGTCATGGATACTAAATAAGCAATCAACATAAATCATACTAATGTGTTTCCCCGAAAATAAGACCAGGCCTTATAATTTTTTGGACCAAAAGTCCCATTAGGTCTTATTTTCGGGGCATGTCTTATTTTGCAGCCACCTGTTTTTCTTATTATGTCTTATTAAGCAGCCGGTCATAAATCGAGGACTACCTGTACAGCTCCAAGGTTCCTTCTAACCCAATTACTGTATCCTAGAACTGCGGCCCTCACCTGGGTTGCTTCTCGCAGACGGTAGCAGACATCTTCTGCTAGCAGAGCAGCCACCTCGTCGGTCAGCTCCACACCCGCACTTTCAGCCATCAGCCGGACTGATTCCCGCGGGATCTCCACAAAGCGCCGTTCTTCCCGTTCAGACATGATGTCGGTCCTGGGAGGAAGGAGTGGAGCCCCACAGCTGTCACACAAAACAGAAGTCGGACACCGCTTTAAAAAAATGCTTTAGTAAGACCACAGTTGGAATGCTGCGTCCAGTTTTGGTTGCCACAGTGCAGAAAAATGTTGAGATTCTAGAAAGAGCACAGAGAAGAGCAACTAAGGATGATTAGGGGGCTGGAGGCTGAAATATATGAAGAATGGTTGCAGTAACTGGGTATGGCCAGTCTAGAGAAAAGAAGGACTAGGGAGGGCATGATAGCCTTCTTCCAAAGAAGGGGGTGGGGGTCAACCTATTCTGCAGACCAGGAGTCACCAACTGGTGGTCTGTGGACCACTGGTGGTCCGCGAGAAAATTTTGGTGGTCCACAGAAAAATTATTTGCATTTTTTATATTGCACTAAATCAAGGGTCCTCAAACTACAGCCCCTGGGCCAGATACGTGCAATGAACGCTTGTATTACTGCAGGGAGTCTCCTCCTTTGGGGTCTTTTTGTGCGTGTCGGAAGCGGCAGAAATTCCGACTCAGGGTCTGCTTCGGCTTCGTGGTGTGGGGCTTTGGGCGAAGGCTGGAGGGAAGCACTGCTGGTGGC
Organism: Arizona elegans; assembly: GCA_022577455.1. Taxonomy (NCBI): domain Eukaryota; kingdom Metazoa; phylum Chordata; class Lepidosauria; order Squamata; family Colubridae; genus Arizona; species Arizona elegans. The sequence goes on from JAKOOJ010000027.1 coordinate 6,466,314, forward strand.
GAAGAGCCGGAGGGCCTCATTCCAGTGGGACTGCCTCATGGCCTGGAACTGGCTGACCATCTCAGCCCACTGAGCCCTACAGTCACCGGTACCTGGCCTTGCATTCCCACAGGTTTCCTTCTGCTTGGAAAGCCTATGCTCCTAGTCCTCAGTGAGGTGCTTCTGCTGAGCCTCCTTCTCGGTCAGATCCAATTTGAACTGAGCAGCTGTTTTGCCAACTCTTTCTCATGGTGGCTGCTTAGCTCCAACAATTGCTTCCTGTTGGGGCCCTAAGGAGCCCGGGTGGGCAGGGAAGGAGGGGCTGGGAGGGGAGGGGCGAGTAGAGGTTGGCAAGGCGTCCCTCGATGTGAGTGACATAAAATGTCACATGACCACCTAGCCATGCCCACCCAGCCGGTCATTAGGCAGATCATATTAGTGGTCTGCGGGATTTAAAATTATGAATTTAGTGATCCCTGAGGTCCAAAAGGTTGGGGACCCCTGTTCCAGAGCACCTGAAGGTAGGACAAAAAGCAACATGTGGAAACTAATCAAAGAGAGAAGCAACCTAGAACTAAGGAGAAACTTCCTGACAGGGAGAACAATTAACCAGTGGAACTGCTTGTCTCCAGAAATTGTGGGTGGTCCATCACTGGAGGATTTTTTTTAAAGAAGAGACTGTCTGAAATGGTACAGGGTCTCCTGCTTGAGCAGAGGGTTGGACTAGATGACTTCCAAAGTCCCTTCCAGCCTTGTTAAGGGAGTCCCGAAATCACTCTGTGGGAAAGATGGGCTGGGTGCCACAATGTAATTTTCACATTCATGCAAAACGAAGCAGAATTCTCATTCTTAACTCCCCTGTTCCCAGACATCTGGTGACAAATAAGACTCAGGACTCTGGACTCTTGGCTGAGCAAGCAGGAGCTGCAGGCCTACTGGAGGAAATGGTGTTTACCCCTCACAAATGCACAAAGACTGAAAACAAAAGCTTCCATCCCATGAGGATATTTTTTAACACAACAATGTCTGCCCATCCCAAGTCCTTGGGAGGGACTTGATAGATGGATAAAAATGACAAATCCAATCTGAACACCTGGCTGACTCGGCAACCAATGCAGGCAGTCCTCAACTGACGACCATAACTGGGATCCTTGCTAAGGAAGGCAGTTGTTAAATGAGTCACATCTGATTTTATGATCTTTTTTTGCCCTGGTCGTTATGTGACTCACTGAAGTTGTTAAGCGAACCAAGTGGTTGTTAAGCCAATTCGCCTTCCCCAAGTGACTTGGCTTATTGGAAATTGGACGGGAAAGTCACAAATGGCGAGCAAGCGATTCTGAGGCTCTGCGACCATCCTCAATACAGGCCAGTTGCCCAAATTTGGATGCTGAAATGGTCCTAAGTACAAGGACCGGTTATAAGTGACTGTTTTCCATGCCACTTCAAAGAGTCACTAAATGAGTGGTTGTAAATTCAGGACTACCTGCCTTACACTTCTCAGCTGCTGTTTCCCAAGGACAGAGAGACGGGAGAAAGAAAGAAAGGAGAGAAAGAAGGGAGGGAGGAAAGAAAAGAATAGAATATTCTTTATTGGCCAGATGTGATTGGACACACAAGGAATTTGTCTCCGGTGTAGAAGCTCTCAGTGCACATACAAACACCAAGTGATAAATCATGATCATAATCATAAAATACAGGAGGAACAGAGAAAAAAGAAAGAGAGAGAGAGAGAGAGAGAAAGAAAGAAAGAAAGAAAGGCTGGAGAGGGGGGAATCACATCCCTCCCAAATGCGATGGGGAAATGAAATCCTGGCGCAAAGCCAGCAAGGGGGCAGCAATTGGGGGTGGGGGGAGCAGGCAAGAGGCGCCACTCACCTGCGGCCCCGTCGGGGCGGCTCCAGCAGCAGCAGCAGCGCCACCCGCGAGGAGGGCTCGCTGATCCCCGCGCTCCGATTGGCCGATTCTGGGAGCCTTAAGGCCACGTGATCAGGTAAGGGCAGAAGCCGCCTCTGCCAGAAGTTTGTCACGTGTCATTTCTTAAAGGGGCAGGGCGCTCCTCAACTAACCTATCTGTGTAAGGCAACGTTTCCCATCCTCCTCTACTTTAAGATGGCTGGGGCGTTCTGGGAGTTGAAGTCCACCCATCTTAAAGCGGCCTTGATGGGGAATATTGGTAAAAACAAAGTATTTTTCACTGTCTACCCATCTTTCCAATTAGTCAATCATTTTAATTGCATTAGATCGTTTAATCTTCTCCTCCAACCAGACCTGGGGCAGAAACGGAACAGGCTCCAAAGGCCATAGAGACTCCACCGGGCGCCTAGAACGCCCCCAGAGCCGTAGAGAAAGCGAGGCCGTCGGAAGTCCAGAGCGCCCTTTCTCCGCTTAAAGCCGCCGCCCCCCCGCGACCCGGAAGCAGACTCGCGGATTGCGCGGGAGCGACGGTTGGAGCGCGAGTAGGTGAGAGTCGGGGCGGGGCGGGGGGGCTGTCGCGGCCGCTGGGGCAGGGGGCGCCTTCCCGGGGTCAGAGGTCAAGAGGGAAGTGTGGGGGAGAGAGAGCGCGGGCGCGGGAGGCCGAGCTCGTCACTAAACGAGGAGGGGGGGAAAGAATCACGTCGATGGGGTCTTCTATGGGGAATCGTCCCGCAGGCCCCGATAATAAGTAATTTTTATAGTGTATTATAAAATTATACTATGCAATTCTGTGCGATGATGATGTATAAGCATATATGCAAGAAATATATTTAGAAATATAGGCCTATGTATATGTATGTGTGTGTGTGTATGTATAATATTTAAAATCTTATATATATGCTTATACATATGTCTGGGTTTGTGTTTATATTTAATTTAATGATTTAAACTTATTTGTCGCCTTTCTTGCCACGGGGCTCACCACACCGAAAGGAAGAAATCAAAAGTGGATACTAAGCAGAAGTAAAATAATAAGAGCAATAAAATAAACAATGACAAAGAAAATATGAGAATACCTCAATACAATGATAAAAAGACGTATGTGATATGTGTGTGTACATATATAATTAGTAGTGTGTGTGTGCATATGTATAATATATATGTATCCACACACAATATCTAACTTTGTATATGCGTGTGGGTGTATAATATGTGTATGTGGGGGTGCATAATAATTGCATATATGATGTATATATATAATTAATATAATTATGTGTATAATGATAATGATATATATAATTATGTGGGTAATTATAATTATGTGGATATGGATATACAGTGGGGCAAAAAAGTATTTAGTCAGCCACCAATTGTGCAAGTTCTCCCACTTAAAAAGATGAGAGAGGCCTGTAATTGTCATCATAGGTAGACCTAAACTATGAGAGACAAAATGAGAAAACAAATCCAGACAATCACATTGTCTGATTTGGAAAGAATTTATTTGCAAATTATGATGGAAAATAAGTATTTGGTCACCTACAAACAAGCAAGATTTCTGGCTCTCACAGACTTGTAACTTCTTCTTTAAGAGGCTCCTCTGTCCTCCACTCATTACCTGTATTAATGGCACATGTTTGAACTTGTTATCAGTATAAAAGACACCTGTCCACAACCTCAAACAGTCACACTCCAAACTCCACTATGGTGAAGACCAAAGAGCTGTCGAAGGACACCAGAAACAAAATTGTAGACCTGCACCAGGCTGGGAAGACTCAATCTGCAATAGGCAAGCAGCTTGGTGTGAAGAAATCAACTGTGGGAGCAATAATTAGAAAATGGAAGACATACAAGACCACTGATAATCTCTCTCGATCTGGGGCTCCATGCAAGATCTCACCCTGTGGGGTCAAAATGATCACAAGAACGGTGAGCAAAAATCCCAGAACCACATGTGGGGACCTAGGGAATGACCTGCAGAGAGCTGGGATCAACGTAACAAAGGCTACCATCAGTAACACACTATGCCGCCAGGGACTCAGATCCTGCAGTGCCAGACGTGTCCCCCTGCTTAAGACAGTACATGTCCGGGCCCGTCTGAAGTTTGCTAGAGAGCATTTGGATGATCCAAAGAGAATTGGGAGAATGTCATATGGTCAGAAGTAGAACTGTTTGGTAGAAACACAACTTGTCGTGTTTGGAGGAGAGAGAATGCTGAGTTGCTTACAGAAAAAGTTTGACCTCTGTCATTGCCAATAAAGGATATATAACAAAGTATTGAGATGAACTTTTGATATTGACCAAATACTTATTTTCCACCATAATTTGCAATTAAATTCTTTCCAAATCAGACAATGTGATTGTCTGGATTTGTTTTCTCATTTTGTCTCCCATAGTTGAGGTCTACGTATGATGACAATTACAGGCCTCCCTCATCTTTTTAAGTGGGAGAACTTGCACAATTGGTGGCTGACTAAATACTTTTTTGCCCCACTGTATGTGTATCTATATAAAACTATGTACATGGGGTGTGTGTGTGTGTGCATGGGTGGGTAGACTCTTTAAGGTGGCCTGGTTTGTAGAATCTCCTTGCAAAAGGTAAAAGGGAAGAATCCTTGCAAGAGATGGGGTCATGGGGTTCAGATGGGCTTGTTGCTTACGTACCTGGCTCCCTGCCACGTGGCAACAGCCCTACCTGAGCTACTCAATGTGATAGCCACGGTGGCAGTAGATACACCCAGGCTTTTAGTCATGGGTGATTTCAACTTGCCGTCGGCTGGTGAAACGTCTGAGGTGGCTCGGGAGTTCATGGCTTCCATGACGGCCATGGACCTGACCCAGTTAGTTCATGGCCCTACTCACAGGGGAGGTCACACTCTAGATCTGATTTTTGTATCTGGCCAGTGGTTGAGTGGTCTTGTTATAGGGGATATAGACATGGAACCCTTGTCATGGACAGACCACTCACTCCTTCGCCTGGATCTTCGAACCGCTGCCCCCCACCGCAGGGAGAATTGGATCCGCCCCAGGCGCCTGATGGATCCTGAGAGGTTCCAGATGGAGCTTGGGCCATTTCCTGAGGTTCTAGCACATGACTCGGCCGAGGAGCTGGTAGCCGCCTGGGATCGGGCGGCTGGTGGGGCCTTGGACCGAGTCGTGCCTTTGCGGCCTCTGACCCGGTGCCGATCCCGCGCGGCTTCTTGGTTCACTGAGGAGCTGAGGGAAATGAAGCGCCGGAAAAGACGCCTGGAGAGCGGTTGGAGGGCCAGTCTCGCTGAGTCTGATCGAACACGGGTAAGGTCGCATATTAAGACCTACCTAGTGGCGATTAAGACGGCAAAGTTTAATTACTTTTCCGCCTCTATTGCGTCATCAGGGAATCGTTCGGCCGCCCTGTTTAGGGTGACCCGCTCCCTGCTCCATCCGGGAGTGCGGGAGGATCCCTTGGAAGGCAGGGCGGAGGATTTCGGACAATACCTGTATGACAAAATCGCTCAGATCCGGGGGGATTTGGACTCTGACTGGGTAGATCAGGGCAGGGTGACGAGGAATAGTCTTGAGAATGTTATCTGGGAGGAGTTTGATGCTGTGACTCCCGATGATGTGGACAGGATTTTTGGGAGACTTAGTGCGGCCACCTGTTTACTGGACCCGTGTCCCTCCTGGTTGGTACTGGCTTCCCGGGAGGTTACATGAGGCTGGCTCCAGGGTGTTATCAACGCTTCGCTGAGTGAGGGCCACTTTCCCGCTGCCTTGAAAGAGGCGGTGGTGAGGCCTCTCCTCAAGAAGCCGTCCCTGGATCCGGCAATATTGGCCAACTATCGTCCTGTCTCCAACCTTCGCTTTATGGCGAAGGTTGTTGAGAGTGTGGTCACGCGACAGTTCCCACAATTCCTGGAGGAAACATCTTATCTAGATACGTTCCAGTCAGGTTTCAGGTCTGGGCACAGCACGGAAACGGCATTGGTCGCATTGGTTGATGATCTCTGGAGGGCTCAGGACAGGGGTTGCTCCTCTGTTCTGGTCCTGTTAGATCTCTCAGTGGCTTTTGATACCATCGACCATGGTATCATGCTGCGCCAGCTGGAGGGACTGGGGGTGGGAGGCACCATGCTGCGGTGGTTCTCCTCCTATCTCTCTGACCGGTCGCAGTCTGTGTTGGCAGGGGGGCAGAGGTCGACCTCGCGGCACCTTGCTTGCGGGGTGCCGCAAGGGTCGGTCCTCTCGCCCCTCCTGTTCAACATTTATGTAAAGCCACTGGGCGAGATCATCCGTGGCTTCGGGGTGAGATACCACCAGTACTCTGATGACACCCAGCTGTACATCTCCACCCCAGGCCACCCCAATGATGCCCTGGAAGTGATGTCCTAGTGCCTGGAGGCTGTGCGGATCTGGATGGGGAGGAACAGGCTCAAGTTCAACCCTTCCAAGACTGAGTGGCTGTGGCTCCCGGCATCCCGATATAGTCAGTTGACTCCATCACTGACTATTGGGGGCGAGTCCTTGGCCCCCACTGAAAGGGCTCGCAATCTGGGAGTCCTCCTGGATACGCAGCTGTCCTTGGAGGAACATCTGACGGCTGTAACCAGGGGGACCTTTTGTCAGGTTCGCCTGATTCGCCAGTTGCGGCCCTTTCTTGGTCGGGATTCCCTGTCCACAGTCACTCACGCCCTCGTCACCTCTCGCCTGGACTACTGCAACGCTCTCTACATGGGGCTCCCCTTGAGGGGCACCTGGAGGCTCCAACTGGTCCAGAACGCAGCAGCGCAGGTAGTGACGGGAGCAGCATGGCGCTCCCATGTAACACCGCTCCTGCGCGAGCTGCACTGGCTCCCGGTGGTCTTCCGGGTGCGCTTCAAGGTGTTGGTTATCACCTTTAAAGCGCTCCATGGCATCGGGCCTAGCTATCTTCGAGACCGCCTGCTGCTACCAACGACCTCCCATCGTCCCATGCGCTCCCACAGAGAGGGCCTCCTCGGGGTGCCATCAGCCAAACAATGCAGGCTGGTGACCCCCAGGGGGAGGGCCTTCTCTGTGGGGGCACCTACCCTCTGGAATCAGCTCCCCCCAGAGATAAGGAGAATCCAGGACCTCAGTGCCTTCTGCCATGCCCTTAAAACCCACTTTTTCCAGCAAGCCGGGCTGGCTTAAGAAATTTTAAATGTTTTAATTGGTTTGTATTTTTAATTTTGGGCCAAATTTATATAGATTTTAATTGTTTTTAATATTTGTCCTGCATGTTTTTTAATTTTGGCTGTACACCGCCCTGAGTCCTCAGGGAGAAGGGCGGTATATAAATTGAAAATAAAATAAATAAATAAAATACAATAAAGAGAAGCTGCCTAAAGTTACGCAGGGTGAAGAAAGTCCCGGGTGGAGCTCTATCGATGGCCCAGGGGAGCTAATACGGCGGTGGGGAGAGTTTGGAGGAAAGCCACGGACCCCGCAAGGACCAGGGCGGTGCCTGAGGGTACCCTGGGAGGCCATAGGAGAGCCTTGAACCAGGTGGCAGAAGCCACATTGCTCTGCACTCCGACCATTAGACCAAGGGGCCCTTTGAAGCTTCTGGTTGCCTCCAAGGGCTGCCCCAGGTAGAGAGTGTGGATGTAGCCTGATACGTAAACTTGACTTTCAGGAGACTTTCCACAAGGGTTATGTAAATGGCCATCGCTGTGGTGATTGTCATAAGTCCCTTGTGTCCGCCTTCATTCTTTGAAGGGCGAGAGCAAGGAAAGGAAATGTAAGCTTAATGCTGAACATTATTCTAATCTATTTAGTAATGAATGCTTTAATGTCTTAATTACTTTTCATTTGTTTCATATCTTATACGCCATCCAGAGTCACCTAGTGAGCCAGATGGGTGGGACAGGAGTTCAGTAAATAAAAGAAATGAAAAAAATACTTGTAAGAGGAATAAAACCAAGAGGAAACAAAGCCAGCTCAGGAGGGATGGCCAGAGGCATCTGTACCACTTCTTAATTTGTTGCAGCCCCGTTAACTGGTTTGGCCCTGAAGGCATCTGCGCAAGGTCAACGCTTCACTTTTACAGTTAAGAAAAAACATTCATGATCGTGTTTATCTATGGGGAGAAAAACATTCAGCCACAGTAGCACAGAGCCCCATGGCCGGATTAAGGATTGTCCCATGGCGTGGGTTTTCTGTCCTTCCCACCAAAGTTGTGCAGTGAACTGGCAGTCCTCGACATACAACCATAATGGAGCCTTCCTATTACAGTTGCATGTCATAACAAGCAATCCATCAGGTCTTATGACCTTGTTTTGCAGTGGTTTTAAGCAAATCTCTGTGGCTGTTAAAGCTAAGGGATGCTGTTTTGCCGAAAACCAGAAACACAGGAAGTCCTTGACTTGCGATCACAATTGAGCCCCAAATTCCTGTTGCTAAGTGAGACAGCTATTAATTGAATTTTGCCTATTGTACAACCTTTCTTGCCGTGGTTGTTCAGTGAATCACTGCAGTTGTTAAGTAACACAATTAAATGACTGTCAGCTGCCACCTCACTCGCTTGTGCAGTGACAGTCTGCCATCAGCTGTGGGGAGGGTGGATGCTTGGGGGCGGGGGAAAGTGAAAGTAACGCCTGCTTGGGGAAAGCAAAAGTAACTGCTGTATCCCTCCCCCACCCCAAAGATGCTGTTTCAAGGCCACCTGGCTGGGAGAAGAATGCAGCTACATACCAACCTCCGCTTGAAGTGACCGTTCTCAAAACAACTTGCTTGAACCTGATTGGTCGGGGGGGGGCAACTGATGGGAGGTAGCTAAGGGAGGGAAAAATTGAGCTTAGGGATTCTGGTGCACGATTCTCAGGTCTGGCTATGCACCACTGCAACACCCTTGACTTCTAATCAAGCTGTACCTTTCTCAACAAATGGAGCCAAGGGTCGTTTCTGTTTAGAGGTTGAAGTGCTGGCTGGTCTGCCGATCTGGCTTCCCCATTGATTTTGCCTTGTCAGAAGATCACAAAGGGGGTCATGTGACCCTGGGGACCCTGCAACCCTCATAAATCCATGCCACTTGCCAAGCGTCCAAATTTTGATTACCTGACCACGGGGATGCTGCGACGACCATGAAAACGGTCATAAGTCACTTTTTTCAGTGCTGTTAACAGGATTGCCTGTAAGTGCCTGTTTTCAGCAACACTATTGTAGAACACAGTCACCTGACTGCAAACCACTTTAAATGCCACCGGGTTCCTGAGTTCACATGACCAGGGAGGGGGCCCAACCATTAGAACTTTGAATCTTGGTTGTCGGTCCCCTTTTCTGGGCCAGTTGTGGTCATAAGTCGAGGACTACTGTAACCTGTTGATCGCTCTTGCCCTTAAACAGAAATTGCCCAATGAGATTTGCAAAGTAGCCGGACTAGCCTTATAGTAACTCCACACCAGAGTTTCCCATAGTAACGGACGTAGGGAGATGTAATAGGATATCTTGAAACAGTTTCTAGGTGCTTCTTCCTTACATGAGCTTTAAACTTCATTATGCTTGGCTGGAAGAAGTGAGAAGGAGACTGGCAAATGCACAGGGTAGGAAGAAATTCCACTTACCTTATTTATTTATTATTAATTTATTAATTAAATTTCTATACCGCCCTTCTCCAAATAGGACTCAGGGCGGTGCACAGCCAAGGTAAAAACAGAGCATACAAAATTTAAAAACAGTATTAAAATAATTAAATATTTGGCCGTAAATTAAAACAACCCAATTTAAAATCAATTTAAAATTTAACTCAAGCCAGCCCTTACCTTACCTACCAGTTGTTCTCCTTGCATATTTCTGGCAGCTGCTCTTAGTATTATTGTAGGCAACTTAGTCTTCGCTTCAGCTGCATTGAGTCTGGCCAGATGTTAGAAAATCCAAGTACCATTCCCAGGTCATTGCACTTGAGGGATCTAGCACCTATGTGGGTGGGCAACTCTGCCCCCATGGCCTTCAACTCCCAAAGTTCCTGCTGGCTCAGGAGCTCTGGGAGTTGAAGTCCACAGGTCGTAAAGGGTCCTTCCATTCCCCACCATCCAGTCAGAGGTGAAGAAGCTTCTTGGATCAGAAGTGGAAAAAAGAAGGAAGTCCAGTTGCCTCCTGAAAAAGCCCTTTTGGGACACCCACGACCTGGATGATGGCCGAGAATCTCCAGAGATGCCCATCCCTGATCCAGCAGATGGTGCTGTTGTGTTACTTTGCTATCTCTCCTGACCACAACATTGCTTTGTTTAGTTGCATTAAGTGTATAAACACACACACACACACACACACACCCTTGGAAATAATCCTCTTCTCCCGGGACGGCAGAAATGAGAGCAGCCCTGCAGGAATCCCCACAAGGCTGCTGCTCTTTCTGATACGGGGTTAGAGCTTCGTAAAATGAAAGTGTTCGGAGACCAGATTTTCAGAAGTTGGCATTAATTTTATTTTGATGCTTTTTTTTATAGCACCTGTATTTTGCCAAGCCCAGGTGAATTGTTGCATCGTGCACTGAAGTGGCTTATGACCATTTTTCACACTTGCAATCCCCGTGATCAGCTGATCAAAACCCAGGCCCTTGGCAACCAGCTCGCATTTACGACGGTGGCAGAGTCCTGGGGCCGTGGTGATATTCAGCCGCTTTAGACCGGTTCAGGTGAACCGATAGCGGTGGGCCCACCCCACCCACCCAGGCACTATGCTGTCCTATTTAGCCACGTTTTCTAAGCTGCGCTCATGTGTGCAAGCCACCCGCGCAAGCAAAGCGCAACCTCACATTTTCAGCACAAAGCGAACCGGTAGTAAAATTCTGTGAAACCAGCTCTGTCCTTGGGTCCTGTGATTGATTCCCTTTGTGACCTCCTGCCAACAAAGTCGACGGGGAAGCCAAATTAATTAACAGCCACGTTACGAACTTTGAACTACGGTGATTCGCTTAACAACTGTGGCAAGAAAGGGCCTAAAATGATGCAGAGCTCACTTAACAGCTGTCTTGCCAGCAATGGACCTTTTGGGCTCAATTGGGGCCGTAAGTCGAGGACTGCCTGTATGCACAATGGATGGGTTGATTCTGCATAGGATGGCTGGTCCTGCAGCTGCAGGTAAATCTTCAGTTTACAATGAGAATTGAGCCCAAAATCTCTGTTGCTAAATGAGACTGAAGTGAATTTTGCCCATTTTTATACGACTGTTCTTGCCACGGTTGTTAAGTGAATCACTGCAGGTGTTAAGTTAGTCACACGGTTGCTAAGTGATTCCACCTTTCCCGTCAACTTAGCTTGTGAGAAGATTGCCAAAGGGGATCACTGCAACCGTCCTAAAGATGAGTCAGCTGCCAAGCACTTGAATTTGGATCATGTGACTGAGGGAATGCTGCAATAGTGGTGAAGTAAGAAACAGTCGTAAGTCACTTTTTTTAGTGCCATTGTAACTTTGAGCGGTCACTTAATGCCCTGTTATAATTCGCGGACTATTGTACTTAGCTGCTAAGTAACAGAAGGATTTCTAGGGCACTGTCAGCATCCTGATCTGGACTTCAAAGCCCCTTGCGTGAGTCTGGCGGAGAGAGAGAGCATCAGTTGCATTTTCCACTTAGTTTCCAAATGCAACCCCTTGTAAATTGCCGTGTAGTAGCCTCACACCTTAGCAGGATCGCTCTGCTGTTTTCCCACACAATCTGGCTTCCGTCTGCGGAAAGATTCCCATTCTTCCTTCAGATTGTGAATCAACTTGTCTAATTTTCCCTTCCTCAAAGGGAAACCAGTAAAACCGGTTGAGGAGACGAATTTCGTCTGTGTAAACTCAAGTCAGTGACAAGAGACACAGTGCAGCCTCTGTTACTAATATGCTAGAGTTAGTAATCGTGTTGCTGCCAGTGTTTAAAGTTTGAAAGTAGTTTGTTTTTCCAGCTTCTAAAAATCATAAAATTGGAAGGGACACCTACTGCAACCCCCTTGGCTTAGTGCAGGATCTTACCAAAGCAAGGGGGCGGGGGGTGTCTCCAAACTAGGCAACTTTTAAGACTTGTGGACTTCAATGCCCAGAATTCCTCAGCCAACAAGGTCTTAAAAGTTGCCGAATTTGGAGAGAAAAATAATTTGATTTATGCTCAGGGATAGTCTTGCTATTTCTCATTACAGGTAGTCCTCGACTTACGACCACAATTGAGCCCCAGATTTCCATTGCTAAGCAAGATAGTTGAGTGAGTTTTGTCCCGTTGTATGACCTTTCTTGCCACAGTTGTTAAGTGAATCACTGCAGGTGTTAAGCGAGTCACAGGGTTGTTATGTGAATCCAGCTTCCCCGTTGACTTTGTCCGAAAAGGGGGTGGTATGACCCCAAGACACACTGCAGCCGTCATAACTATGAGTCAATTGCCAAACATTTTAATTTTGATCACGTGATCCTGGCGTTGCTGTAGCAGTTGTGCGAAAAGCGTTCATAAATCACTTTTTCTTTAGTGCCGTCATTAAGCTTGAACGGTCACTAAAGGAACTATTGTAAGTGAAGGACTACCTGTGCTGTATGGCAGCCAGCTTCCTAGTAGGGCAGGGGTGTCAAACTTGATTTCATTGAGGGCCGCATGTGTTTGACTTGGGGTGGGGGCAGGTGGACTGGCCAGGGTGGGCGTGGCCAGCTCAATGTCATTCAAGACTCCCATTTTTTGCCACAACGGCCTCCTGCAGCCCTCTGCCAGTGAAAATGGAGCTTGGGGAGTCTGTGCACAGCCCGCTTGGGCTACATTTTAGGCCGCGATGGCCTCCTGCAGCCTTCAACCAGCGAAAACGGAGCTCAGGAGTGCCACGCACAGCCTCCTGAGCCCCCTTTTCTCCGGCAGAGGATTGCAGGCTGTCGCAGCTCAAAACAGAGCCCAGGAGGGCTGCACGTGGCCCTCCCGAGCTCCCTTTTCTCTGGCAGAGGCCCCGCGGGCCGGTCCTTCAGGGTTTCCAGCCCCCACCCACCCACCCCCGTGCCTTGAGTTTGAGACCCCTGGAGTAGGGGGATGCACCCTTCATCAGACAGCCTGTTCTTGGCAATTCTTGCTGGCAGGAATTTTTCCTAGCATCTGATCCAGATCTCCTCCCCTGTGGTTCAGCCCATGGGGCCTGGGTGTGCCCTTTCCTGTCGGCTGCTATCGGCCTTTCCTTCTGCTGCTAATCCTGCCCAGGTCCTTCAGCTGTTCCTCGCGGAACCTGGTTTTCCGTCTTCTCACCATCTTTGGTGTGGTAGCCCTTGGCTGCACAAGCTTCCGCTTGTTAATGTCCTTGTGTAGATCGCAGTGCCCCAACCTGAAGTGAACAGGCAGGCCTTGACTTAACAACCGCACTGGAACCTAAAATTTCTTTTGCTAAGTGACAGTCATTAAGTGAGTTTTGCCCCGTTTTACAACCTTTCTTGTCACAGTTGTTAAATGAATCACGGCAGCTGTTAACTTAGTAACACGGTAGATAAGTAAATCTGGCTTCTTCCATTGGCTTTGCTTGTCAGAAATCTGCAAGAGGGGGAAAATATTGGATCATGTGACTCTGGGACCCTGCAACCTTAATAATGCCAAGCATCCAAATTTTGATCACGTGACCACAGGGATGGTGCAATGGTGGTCAGTGCGAAAAATGGTCATGAGTTACTTTTTTCAGGGCCCGTTGTAACCTCGAACTGTCACTAAAGGAACTGTTGTAAGTCAAGGACTGCCTGTATAAGTAGAGCCTGGTCAAGAGGTTCCTAAGTCCCTTTAAAAATTGTTAGCAATATTTATCTTACAGTTTGAATGTTTTTTAATGCTGTAAGCCAGGGGTCTCCAAACTTGGCAACTTTAAGCCTGGTGGACTTCAACTCCCAGAATTCCCCAGCCAGGCTTAAGGTTGCCAAGGTTGGAGACCCCTGCAGTGTAAGCCACCCAGAATCACTTAGAAATGAGATGGGTGGCAAATAAGTTTAATCAATAAATTGTGAAATAAATGACAGAATAGAGCGAAACTATTTCAGGTGAATCAAATCAGTCTGAATGGGTATTGAAATGCAGCTGTTGCATATGGGATGGGCTCTTACCTGTCGGAACATGCTCCCTTCCCGCTCAAGCAGATGATTATTAGTAAAGTTGTGAATAGCGCAGAGCTTAGGACAGAGCTGAACTGGGACTCCATTGTGGAGATAATTAGGATCGATGTGTGTGTCAGCCTCCGCTTTTATATTACTTGCTTGCTACGGCTGCCATTGTAACGGGGGGAGGGGGGAGTGAGCTGGTGGAGTGAATTGGAGAAAGTTTTCCTCAGTGCTTTCTCTGCCGCTGGGAGGCGTGCTGATAACCAGTCAAGGTCAACCATCCTGGCATACCAGAAGGATGGGGCCATCGGAAGCTGCACCCCACATGACACCCTGGGGGGATGTGGATTGGATAATCCTGACTGGACCTTTGTGGGGAGAGTTTTAAGAATGTTTTCTATATGTGATTTTTGCACCTATTGCCTCAGACTTTGCTTTTCTTTGGTTGCATTCAGTTCATACTCAGTAAAAGTACCTCTCTCTATGAAAATGGGGTTTTCTTTCTTGAGTACTGAAAGGAGGCATACCTGACAGTGTTTTGGATGCTTTGCTGATGTCCAGGTATATTATGTCCATGGCATACCCTCAATCAAAGTAGCAACTGTATAGATAAGACAGTTGGGTTGTCCTGGGATCACCAACATGCTGTTTAATCATCTGCTAAAGGATCTGACCTAAAAGAGACTTCAAGCTGACATACTTTTCCTGGTCCTCTTCCTTTCTGTTTTTAAAAATAGAGATATTGTATTTGCTCTCCTTTAATCCTCTCACAAGTTCTCAAAGGTTATGCTTGGCAGATTGGCTGACACTTCTACTAACCAGCTCCTTCAGATTGACATTCATCTGGCTCTGGAGACTAGAATTTGTTGACAGTCACTACATTAAATTAGCTAAATTCTCCTTGCCCGTCCCGAACTGCTCCTGTCCTTCTCTTACTAATGGCACAATTGCATCCAGCAAAGCTTTGTTTCTGAGATTAGGCATAAAATAGGAATTAAGTCCAACCTGTAGACTTTCAAATCCCACTATTCCTGAGCCAGCACCAGATGTCACGGCTGCCATTCGGCTGAGCTACGCCTTGCACACTGACAGCCTGACTTTAGTAACGGGGGAAGGAGGCAGGGAGGGAACCACGAGGAATCCAAACCAAGCTGTGCTGGTCCTGTGAGAAGGAACCATGTTACCAAGGACGTGCCGAAGGAATGAAGAATCAGCAAGCCCTCAAAATGAGGGACTATCACCCAAACAATTTGTTAAAACCTCATTGGACTGTCACTGTGGCCGGGCGAAAGGGAAAAATAACTGTAATGTTTGCACGCGAAAACCTCAGATCCAGCTTTGCTTCTGCTTAGGGTGGATAAAAATCAATGATTTTTTTTAAAAAAAAAATAAAATCGGATTTTTAAAAAATTTAAATCAGATTTTTTTCTATTTAAATTGGATTTTTTTTTATTTTTATCAAATTTATTTTAATAAAATGCTTTCGGACTAAAAAATCTATCTAAGGATAGATTTTTAAGTTACATTCATAATTTAGTTTATTCAGCGTGAAATGGAGCTTAGTTATGTAGTATGAGGCTGTATATTCTGCAATATTGGGACTGTCAGTCAATAGCGGGACAGAGGAGGAGCCGCTGTGGGACAGAGACGACAGTTGCTCTTTAAAAATTATAATTTAAATCAAGCCTTTTTACTGGTGATGTAAATCATGATTTAAATCAACTTGATTTAAATCAATTCTACCCTGCTTCTGCTGTAACCACTTTGGTTCTAATAAAGTATGTTCTGGGCTAAACATGAGTCTTTCTTTTCTGACTGACACTCGGTCTCTTGCTTCCCAGCCAGGGCAAGGCAGCAGCCGGCATGACAACCAGCCAGAAGCACCGGGACTTTGTGGCTGAGCCGATGGGCGAGAAGCCGGTTGGCACGTTAGCGGGCATTGGAGATGTCCTTGGCAAGAGGCTGGAAGACAAAGGGTTTGACAAGGTATCCTTTGAGCCCCTAAATCTGAAAGCCAAGCCAGGATTGTAGCTGCAGAGAGGCCGAGGCCGTTTTCTTTTCCTGGGCAAATCATTCTGAGCCCTTGAGAAATGTTAGTGGGGTCCCTGTAACTTTGGGGGAAGCAGCCTCGCTTTTCTACGGTCTGTCCCAGGGGAAGAGCCAGTCTGGAGAGACCTAGAACTAAGCCAGAGACAAGAGGTCGGTCAATGCTTCGCCCATCCTGTTCCCAGGCTGCCCCCAGGAGACCGGGGTAAAAGTGTAGTGCCTCCATTTCCAGTGCAAACTCACTTATTTGGTAAATTCATATAGCCACACATAGCCGACTCTGGGTGACTGAAAACCTTTATAAAAAAAACTCTGCATAATAAAGACCTGTTTTTTAAAAAACCAGCCACCCCGCAAGGCGGCAACAACACAATCAAATCAGTCACTTGATTGGCTCCCCTCCATTTGGGGGCCCCAGGAGACCACCGGTAGAACCACGTTTTTAGAGCCTCGGAAAAAGCAGCAGGGTGGGGGCCAAGGTGCCTACAGCAGGACAAGAACTTGCCGTCTCCTGGTGATGGAGCTAAAGTCAGCTTGCCATCTTTCATACCTAAAGCAGAATTAGAACTCACGATCAAAAGCGGAGATCTTCACAGTTCTGGGGTACCAGAACCTTTATTTGCTTTATTCATTGTATTTATTGACCTACTAAATTCCTGCGCTGCCCATCTCGCTATCCAACGACTCTTTAGCCTCCCCGTGGCTTTGTTTTACATCAGGGGTGTCAAACTCTATTTCATTGAGGGCCGCATCAAGGTTGTGTTTGA
The DNA here is from genome assembly GCA_022577455.1 of Arizona elegans. Taxonomy (NCBI): domain Eukaryota; kingdom Metazoa; phylum Chordata; class Lepidosauria; order Squamata; family Colubridae; genus Arizona; species Arizona elegans. The sequence continues at coordinate 6,483,035 of JAKOOJ010000027.1, forward strand.
CTTCCGGGGGCGGCATGGCCAGCTCGATGTCACTCATGTGGGGGGCACTTGTGGTGGCTGAGGGATCTGCAGCCCTCGGCCAGTGAAAACAGCTCAGGAGGGCCACATGCAGCCCTCCCGGAGTCCGTTTTCACCGGCAGAGGCTCCGCAGGCCGATCCTTCACTGTTTCTAGGGCAGCCCCACAGGCCGGATCCAGCCCGAGGGCCTTGAGTTTGATACCCCTGTTTTGCGCTCTGACACCAATCCCTTTTGCTCACTGCCTTCCCTTTCTTTCCTTTCCTTTCCCTTCCCCTCCCTTGCACCCAGGCATACGTAGTGCTGGGCCAGTTCTTAGTGCTGAAGAAGGACGAAGACCTCTTCCGCGAATGGCTGAAGGACACGTGTGGAGCCAACGCCAAACAATCCAGAGACTGTCACGGGTGCCTGCGCGAGTGGTGTGACGCCTTCTTGTGAAGGTGGCGGGTCAAAGCCGGGTGGGGGCTCTGAGGGCTTCTGTAGGTAGCTGACCGTTGATCCATTTCCTGATCCTCTTCCGCAGAAACTCCCTCTCGGCTTTGCAGCATGCCCCAGGCTCCTTTCGGGATCTCCCTCTGAAAACTAGACAAAAACGATTGCGCCTTTTTAATCCCCCTCAACCCCGGCCCCTCCAAAGAGGGAGTCGAGAAGGGCACTGTGTTCCGGTCTTGACCCCTGACTGGTTTTCCCCTTTTGTAGCTTCGTCTGTTGAATTCTTCCTTAGCACTTCCCTGCTGAATTCTCGCCTTTCCTGGGCTTGCAGTTTAAAACTCCTGGTTCCCAAAAAATTGAGATTTGTATTATGAAAATTGGGCAGAGGTTCTTGGTCTCTTCTCAGATCTCTGGGTAACTTGACACCAGTGTGGTTGAACGTCAGGAACCCAAATAACATTGCCATGTTTTTAAATCAATAAAAATCAGCTGTGTTTAAAATCCCGGGTGCTTGAAAAGTTATTGGGGGGGGGAGTGTCTGCTTGTCAGCAGCATGCCTGAGGGTTACTGGAAGAGATGTGGGTTGGGGGTAGATCCCATGTAGGGGTGTGTGGCAAGTCTGCCCCCCCCACTCCCGGTTGCATCAGTCGCTGAGTTGAAAGAAAATTTGGGAGTTGCTCTCTTAATCTCACTATACAATAGGGGTGATCAACCTTTGCTAGATCTGTGGACTTCAACTTCCAGAATAGCTGGTTGGGGAATGCTGGGAGTTGAAGTCCACAAGTGATAATATTGCCAAGGATGGAATGACATCCACATGGAGGGAAGTAAGCAGTGGGGTGCCACAAGGCTTTGTCTTAGGTCCAGGACTCTTCAATATCTTCATAAACGACTTAGAGAACAGAAGAGGAACTCATCAAATTTGCAGATGACACTAAGCTGGCAGGTATAGCCAACACCCCAGAAGACAAGCTCAAGGTCCAGATGGATCTCAACAGACTTGGAACACTGGGCCCTTTCTAACAAAATGAAATTCAGCTTAGATAAAAGGAAAGTCTTATTCTTGGGCAAGAAAAGCCAACTGTGTAGATATAGACTAGGTAAAACTTGGCTTAACTGTGGAAGGGACCTTGGAGTCCTAATGGACAAGGATTTAAATAGGAGCCAGCCGTGTGCAGCAGCTGCCCAAAAAAGCCAACACAGTTCTAGGCTGCATCAACAGAGGGATAGAATCAAGATCACGTGAAGGGTTAATACCGCTCTATAAAGCCTTGGGAAGGCCACACTTGGAATTCTGCATCCAGTTTTGGTCGCCATGATGTAAAAAAGATGTTGAGACTCTAGTCTAGAAAGAGTGCAGAGATGAGCAACAAAGAGGATGAAGGGACTGGAGGCTAAAATATACGGCGAATGGTTGCAGGAATTGGGTATAGGTAGCCTTGTGAAGAGAAGCACCAGGGGAGACTGGAGAGCATCTTCCAACATTTGAGGGGCTGCCACAGAGAGGAGGAAGGGGGTCCAGCTATTCTCCAAAGCACCAGAAGGCTGAATAAGCAGCAACGAATGGAAACTGATCAAGGAGAAGCAACCTAGAACTAAGGAGAGATTTCCATACAGTGAGTAGAATTAATCAGTGGAACGGTTTCCCTCCAGAAGTCGTGGGGGCTCCATCACTGGAGAGAGAAGAGACTTGACAACCATTTGTCTGAAATGGTCTAAGGCAGAGGTTTTCAAACTTGGCAGCTTTAAGACTTGTGGACTTCAAGTCCCAGAATTCTCCAGCCAGTTATGGTATGCTGGCTGGAGAATTCTGGGACTTGAAGTCCACAAGTCTTAAAGTTTGAAGACCTCTGGTCTAAGGTCTCCTGCTGGAGCAGGGGGCTGGATAGAAGACCTCCGGGGTCCCTTCCAACTATTATTCTACGTTTAAGTATGCACAGCCCCTCCCTCCCGGGAATCCGGACTACATGCGTTCCACCGCAAAGAGGCTTAGCCCGGTTTCCGTCCCTCCTGCCTTTGCACGTGCAAAGGATCCCAACAGCCGCATTTACGCAAGACAGGCAGCTTCACAAAATCAAACCAGGGTTAACACAGAATCGGGGTTGGACCTCTCCCAGGCCAACCTTGCTCCAGCAGGAGACCTTACATAAGGCTTGCAATTGACCAGGTCGTTTGGAGGCGAGACGGGGGCGGGGGTTGCATCCCTCCCCAGAGCCGGCCGCTTTTGCGCGCAGGGAAGCCGAGCTCGCAAAGGCTACGAGCGGCGAGGAGCTGCAGCGGCCGAGCACTGACCCAACAACACAGGGGGCGGGCGGAAAGGAGGCCCCGCCCCCTTTCCCGGGGGGGGGGAGTGGGCAGCCGGGGGGGCGGGGGAGGCGCTGCAGCCTGTCGGTGCCGCCGGCGGCTCAGTCGCTTTGGAGGATGGCGGCGGCGGCGGCGGCGGCGGCGGCGACTGCGCTTCTCGAGCTGCTGCTGCTGCTGGCGGCGCCCGCCGCGCTGGCGGCTCCGGGCTGGGCTGTGCCGGTGGACGTGCGCGGGGACTCGGTGCGGGAGGCGGCCCGCTTCGCCCTGGCCGAGGCTTTCCCCCAAGGGCATCCCCGAGGACTGTGGGCGCTGCGCGGAGCCAGGACGCAGGTCAGCCGCCGGGACAGCGCTTGCGGGCGGCGCCAGGTTGGAGTTGCGCGCAGCCCAAGCCGGGGAAGGAGGGGAGCGGGCGCCTTCTCTGCAGGATGGGGAGGGGGGGAGGGAGCGACTACTGGACGGGCTAGCGGGGGGTCTTCCCCCCTCTTAGAAAATGGCTCTCCAAACTAAACCAGGGAGAACCCCTCAATCTGGGCATTGCGGACTACACTTTCCATGAGCCCTTGCCAGCGCTTGAGCTGGTGGGAGTTGTGGTCCAAAGGGCCAGGCTCCCTTCCCTTCCAAGGCACCGAGACCCTTCCCCTGCTCCAGGATCTGCCTGGACCCCCATCCGGCCTAAAGTCTATTCAAAGCATGGGCAGAAGAATAGGAATGTTCTCCTCTCCCCCCCCCCCCCACCAAGGATGTCCCCTCCTCCTCCTCACCTCCCCTGTTTATCCTCTGGGAAATTCTGAATCAGTAACAGTTGGAAGGGACCTTGGAGGTCATCTAGTCCACCCCCCTGCTCACGCAGGAGACCTGTACTAGGGATTCAAACCTTTCTGATCAACAAGTTACTCAGCGGCTGCTCCATCTGTTGTTGTAAAGCAGAAAGGAACGGAGTACATTCTAAATCGGGGGTGTCCACTCTGGGGAGCTTGAAGAGCTGCAGACTTCAACTCTCAGAGTTCCCCAGCCAGCCAAGCTTGGCTGCCTGGGGAATTCTGGGAGTTGAAATCCTCAGGTCTTCAAGTTCCCCAGAGTGGACACCCCTGCTCTTGAGGAATTAGAGCCAATATCATTTGCACCCTTAGTGATGCAGGACGGAGAATTTTTGCATCTGAAAAAAAAAGTGCCGTTTCTTAACAGCCTGATGCTGAAGCCATACAGTATAACTTCACACACCTCTGGTCTCCACAGAACTTGGATTCCAATGCCCATCATCCTTGGATCAGCCTCTTGGAATTAGGAGGCTTGTGACCCCCGTTTATCTGGTGATCGGAGAAAGCTCCTTGGAAAAGAGAGAGGGAAGAGGGTGCCCGGAGCTTCCTGCCCCCCCCCCCCCCCCCACACACACACACAATTGCCTGAAATGAAGCCCGGGATTCAGAATAATGTTGCTGGAGCTGTTGACTCCAATTAATGTTGATTTGGGTTCAGAGCTGAGCCTGGAAGGATGGCCTTTTCATGGGCTTTGGATGTGTTTCGTAAGAGGATTAAATCATTGACTAAATGCCACATGCGCCTCAGCTGACCAGCCAGCCAAAGAGTTCCTAAGCTGGTTGACCTCCTTTTTCTCTTCTTCTTTTTTTTTTTAGGGCAGGATTCCTGAGGTTCTGTTTTGTTCTGTTTTGTTTTATGGATTTTATTTTACTATATTTTATTATTTTGTGCTGTTTCATTTTAGTTCATTTTAGCAATAGCCTTTAGATATATCGCTTCACGGTGCTTTTACAGCCCTCTCTAAGCAGTTTACAGAGTCAGCCTCTTGCCCCCAACAATCTGGGTCCTCATTTTACCCACCTCGGAAAGGATGGAAGGCTGAGTCAACCTTGAGAATTGAACCTCTGGCAGTCGGCAGTCAGCTTGCAATCCGACATTCTAACCACTGTGAAGGAAGGAACAAGGAAGGAAAGGGAGGGAGGGAGGGAGGAAGGAAGGAAATGAAAAGGAAGGAAACAGGATGGATGGATGAATGATGGAAGGAAGGTGTTTTCCAGCCCTCTCCAAACAGTTTTCAGAGTCAGCCTCTTGCCCCCAACAATCTGGGTCCTCATTTTACCCACCTCGGAAGAATGGAAGGCTGAGTCAACCTTGAGCCACTGAGAATTGAACTGCTGGCAGTCGGCAGAATTAGCCTGCAATACTACATTGTGCATCAGGGCAGAGAAGGGAAGGGAAGGAAAGGGAGGAAGGGAAGGGAAGGGAAGGAAGAAAGGAAGGAAGGAATACCAATAGTACTTAGACTTATATACCACTTCACAGTGCTTTTACAGCCCTCTCTGAGCAGTTTACAGAGTCAGCCTCTTGCCTCCAACAATGGATGGGGAGGAACAGGCTCAAGCTCAACCCTTCCAAGACTGAGTGGCTGTGGCTCCCGGCATCCCGATATAGTCAGTTGACTCCATCACTGACTATTGGGGGCGAGTCGTTGGCCCCCACAGAGAGGGCTCGCAATCTGGGAGTCCTCCTGGATAGGCAGCTGTCCTTGGAGGAACATCTGACGGCTGTAACCAGGGGGACCTTTTGTCAGGTTCACCTGATTCGCCAGTTGCGGCCCTTTCTTGATCGGGATTCCCTGTGCACAGTCACTCACGCCCTCGTCACCTCTCACCTTGACTACTGCAACGCTCTCTACATGGGGCTCCCCTTGAGGGGCACCCAGAGGCTCCAGCTGGTCCAGAACGCAGCAGCGCAGGTAGTGACGGGAGCAGCATGGCGCTCCCATGTAACACCGCTCCTGCGCGAGCTGCACTGGCTCCCGGTGGTCTTCCGGGTGCGCTTCAAGGTGCTGGTTATCACCTTCAAAGCGCTCCATGGCATCGGGCCTAGCTATCTTCGAGACCGCCTGCTGCCACTGACGACCTCCCATCGTCCCGTGCGCTCCCACAGAGAGGGCCTCCTCAGGGTGCCATCAGCCAGACAGTGTAGGCTGGTGACCCCCAGGGGGAGGGCCTTCTCTGTGGGGGCACCTACCCTCTGGAATCAGCTCCCCCCAGAGATAAGAAGAATCCAAGACCTCAGTGCCTTCCGTCGTGCCCTTAAAACCCACTTTTTCCAGCAAGCCGGGCTGGCTTAGGAAGAAATTTTTAAATGTTTTAATTGGTTTGTGGTTTTTTAAATTTTGGGCCAAATTTATATAGATTTTAATTGTTTTTAATATTTGTATTTCATGTTTTTAATTCTGGCTGTGCACCGCCCTGAGTCCTCAGGGAGAAGGGCGGTATATAAATTGAAAAATAAAATAAAAATAAATAAAATAAATTTTACCGACCTCAGAAGGACAGAAGGCTGAGTCAATTTTGAGCTGGTGAGAATGTATGCTCAGTCTCTGAGCAGGGACAGAATTCCCCCCGTACCTTTGATAGTAGAGCCGGAATCATGCCTTAAATTTTTTTTAAAAATGGGTGTCTTTAGATGATAGCCTTTGTGTGCGGTCCCCTGAGCATGGACAGAGTGCTTTCCCCCTTGACTTTGAGCAGTTGTGGATGAGCAACTGGCACTGGAGGATTAGACCAAATATGGTGTTTTTTTCTGCAAGATTCTACCTGGATCTGGGATTGTTGCAGTGTTCAACACAGCCTCTAAATCTTGTTGAGAGCAATAGCAAGAAAACTTACTTATCTACCGCTTCACAGTGCTTCACAGCCCTCTCTAAACAGTTTACAGAGTCAGCATATTTCCCCCCAACAATCTGATCCTCATTTCACCCACCTTGGAAGGGTGGAAGGCTGAGTCAACCTTGAGCCGGTCAGGATCGAACTGCTGGCAGTTGGCAGATTTAACCTGCAATGCTGCATTCTAACCACTGGGCCACCATGTTCTCAAAAGTTCCAGGCTCCAGACCTAAACCAGGATTAACGACGCCACTGTGTGGGGGCTAACACATGATTCTTTTATGTTATTTTAGTTCATTTTAGTTCCTTTTATTTTAGTTCCTTTTCTAGTTCATGTTAACTCAGTTCATTTTATTTGGTGTCATTTAAATCCTACCTTTATTATATTTCCTGCCTGAGCAGGGGGTTGGACTAGAAGACCTCCAAGGTCCCTTCCAACTCTGTTATTTTATGTTTTTAAAAGCTGCTTGAGGTTGCAAACATACCTAATACTCCTTCCTCCTCCTATTTTCCCCATAAAACAACAAAAACAACCCTGTGAGGTGGGCTGGGCTGAGACAGAGAGGGACTGGCCAAGGTCACCCAGCCAACTTTTACGGCTAGGGCAGGACTAAAACTCACGGTTGCCTGGTGCCTTATGTATCTAGCATGAGAGCCTTGCAGGCACAGAAACAACCTATTCAGTGACTGCATTTTATAACTGGATCCCAAAGATCCAGTTCTGGGGACGGGAATGTCAACATCTTAATGGAGGTGAAATTGCAGCATTTTCTCTCTGGCTTCTCCCAGGTTTCTGCTGGTCTTTGCAAAAGCTGTGAGCTCTTTAAAGCTCCCAGAAGAAGGGATGGAGGAGGCCGGAGGGGGAGGGGGAGCAAAACAGTCTTGGGCAAGAACAGCCCCTCCTGTTCAATTCTTACCAAACCTGCTTCGCCTCCTTTTTCCAAAGCTTTGGTTCTTTCTCAGAATAACAAAAGTTGGAAAGGACCTTGGAGATCTTCTAGTCCCATGATGGCGAACCTATGGCACGCGTGCACCAGGTGGCACACGGAACCATATTTGTGGGCATGCGAGCATTGCCCTGGCTTAGCTCCAGCGTGTATGCACATGCCGGCCAGCTAATTTTCGGGCCTTCCGGGCCCACCAGAAGTCAGGAACGGGGCATTTCTGGCCTCCGGGGGGAGAGGGGGGAAGGCGGTTTTCACCCACCCCAGGCTCCAAGAAAGCCTGGGCAGGGCTACCTTTTTGCCATCGTGTGCCAAAAGCGGAGGGAGTGTAGGGGGGAGCACACGCATGTGCGGGGGGCAGGGTGTAGGGGGCATTGAATTATGGGTGTGGGCACGCATGCGAGCCCCCCACCACATCATATTCTGTCCTAGACAAGTGGCTGTCCAGTCTCTTCTTAAAAGCCTCCAGTGGACTCACAAATTCTGGATAGAATAAATAAGAATAGGAATAGGAATAGGAATAGGAATAGGAATAGGAATAGGAATAGGAATGGAATGGAATGGAATGGAATGGTATAGAATGTTGGAAGGGATCTTGGAGGTCTTCTAGTCCAACCCCCTGCTCAAGCAGGAGGCACTACACCATTCCAGACAAATGGCTGTCCAGTCTCTTCTTAAAAGCCTCCAGTGATGGAGCAGCCACAACTTCTGGAGGGAAGCCATTTCATTGATTGATTGCTTTTGATCTCAGAAAACTTCTCATTAATTTCTTAATTCCCGGTGTTTTTTCTTGAGAACAGGTGGTGAATGGAGTCAAACACTACTTGGATGTCGTCCTGCTCCAGAGTCTGTGTAAGAGGGGTGAGATTGCAGGCTGCAACAATGCTTCGGGGTCTCGTCCTCTAGGAAAACCAGAACCCGTGGTAAGCAGGGACCCTCCCAAAGCATTCGATTCCAATTAAGAGGATGGCTATGCTTATATAAATCACCTTATCAGTGTGATAGGCACTGTATAAATTTAGTAAATAAATAACAGTTTTCATAATAGTACTTACCATTAATAGTCAAAACTATTTTGACATAACAGTCAAAAATAATAGTGTTGACTAATTTTTCAAAGCACCAAGTTTTTGCATCGTTCCATTGAAAATGGTTTGGGCTGGTCAGAAGTTAGGGCAGCCCTGATTGCTTTTGCAGAAGGACCAGGGGTGACATGATAGCACTCTTGAGGGGCTGCCCCAAAGGAGAGGGGGGGTCAACCTATTCTCCAAAGCCCCTGAAGGCAAGGCAAGACAAGCAAAGGATGGAAACTAACCAAGGAGAGAAGCAACCTGGAATTAAGGAGAAACTTCCTAACGGTGAGAGCAATTAACCAGTGGAACAGCTTGCCACCAGAAGTTGTGAGTGCTCCATTATGGCAGGAGGTTTTTAAGAGACTGGACAGCCATTTGTCCAGGATGGTATAGGGTCTCCTGCTTGAACGGGGCTGGACTAGTAGACCTCCAAGGTCCCTTCCGACTCTGTTATTCTGTATTCTGTAACCTTCACACTTCTATGGACAGGGCATTAGATATAGAGCATAGAATCCTAGAATCAGAAGGGACCTTGTAGTCCAGCCCCCTGTTCAAGCAGGAGACCACTGACCAATCTCTTCTTTAAAATCTTCAGTGATGGAGCACCCATAAATTCCATTGATCAATTGTTCTCACTGTCAGGACATTTCTCCTTAATTCTAGGTTGGATCTCTCTTTGATAATCTTCCATGAGGTGAGACTCATGGATCTCGGAGAAGGTCCAGCATATGCTGCGCAAGGATTCCGAGCTAGGGCCTCGCTTGGCTCCTCCTTCCAGGTTAGCTGACAGTCTCCCAACACCCAGAGAGTCAGGACGTTGGACGAGAGAGAGTTCCCACCAAGGCTTCTCTGGGTGGCTGTGATGAAGTTGAGCAACCCTGATTTGGATTGTTAGTAAATCCGATTTCCAATTCCGCCCCTTGTGCATTTCTGACTCATGGCTCTTCTCGCCACCCAGTCCTGCCACTTCGAGGTTTGGAGCCAGCCCTGGGCAAGCAACAAGAATCTGCTTAAGCAAGACTGCCATCCCACCGGTAAGTCAGCTCTCAGGCTGCCTGCAGCACCAAGCGGGCGCCAGATCTCTGCCAGCCTCAGCGGATTCCCCGAGCGTCTGCTTTGCCTCACAAATCAGGGCTGGGAAAAGAAAGGGGAAAGTGGGAAATTGCCTGAAGGCATTCAGAGCGAGAGAGAGAGAGAAGTTGGGATCCTTGTGGCTCGGGCGGGCTTGCACATTGTGGTGGTGAGTTTGGGCTTAGTGCATGGTGAATTCCTGTAATTTTGGTTCGCTCGATAGGTAGTCCTTGACTTACAACCATTCATTTAGTGATGGTTTGAAGTTACAATGGCACTGAAAAAAATGACTTTAGGACCATTTTTCACCCTTACGACCCTTGCAGCATCCCTGTGGTCACAGGATCAAAATTTGCACGCTTGGTAACCGGTTCATATTTATGACGGTCGCAGTGTCCCAGGGTCACGTGATTCCCTTTTGTGACCTTCTGAGAAGCAGAGTCAATGGGGAAGCCAGATTCACTTCACTTAACCGTGTTATTAAGCTAACAAACTGCAGTGGTTCACTTAACAAGTGTGGCAAAAAGGTCATAATATGGGGCAGAATTCACCTAACAACTGTCTCACTCAGCAATAGAAATTTTGGACTCCATTGTGGTCATATGTTGAGTGCATAAGTCTTACGTCATGAGGTCATGTCACTTTTTTAGTGCTGTTGCAACCTTGGTCACTTAGCGAATGGTTCTGTGTTGAGGACTCCCTTTACTGGGCCTCTGATAGGGGTCAGAAGGATTTGCCCTAAAGCTGGAGCGGTGGTGTCCAAGCTTGACCACTTTAAGACCTGTGGACTTCAACTCCCAGAATTCCCCAGCCTGCATGCCTAGCTGAGGAATTCTGGGAGTTAAAGTCCCCAAAGTTATCAATGGTGGACAACCCCCTCCCCCCGGCTGTAACGGCTGTTTGGCCGAAGGGTCCCGTTTTGACCTTGGTGAGGGGGGCTGTTTGGGGCAAAAGAGAATGACAACCAAAATTTCCTTTTGTAATATTTCTCCCCTCCCCCTCCGTTCTTCCCGGCAGAACCATTGGCTGAAATCCAGGCGTCCATGCTGGGTCCATGGGAGACATTTCCTCTGACCGGCCCTTTTGTGGGCGCAGCTGGGACACCTTTGAGGCAGATGGAATCTCTCCAGGTGGGCAATGCTTTTCCCCTGGAGAATACACTAGTCCTCGATTTGTGACTGCACCCGGGACATCCTTAGGGCATCATTAAGCAAGGCATCACGAGACCACCGGATCTGATTTTATTACTGTTTTTTAAAAGGGGCATTAAATGAATCATGCCTCTTTCTGGGCACAGTGAGAATATATCTGCTGAATAAAAACTCCGTATTGGTAACAGGAAGGGCATCCGGCCAGTAAACATTCTGCCAGCTCCATTCAGTTACCCAGACACCACCACGCAAAGGATTATGGGGTCGTTAAAAGGAGATGATGATTAAATGAATCATGCATTCATTAAATAAATTGCATGATCATTAAGTGAATCCAGCTTCCCCCATTGATTTTGATGGTCGGAATCTGGCTGGGAAGATCATACATTGGGATCATGTGATTGTGAGATTCTGCAACCGTTGTAAATATAAGATTTGCCTGGCACCCAAATCTTGATCATGTTAATCACGGGGTGGTACAACAGTCGTAACTTTTTTTTTTATTGAAAAAGTTTTTCAAATACAAATTTTTCCCCCCTTTTTCCCACCCTCCTCCCTAACCCCCCCTCCCCCTCCCCTCCCCCTGTGGCTTCTTCATAATAAAACCCAAATTCATAACAGATTATATAATACTTTACCATCCCCTTACTCCATCCCCATATGCTGACCCTTTCTTTCTAATAATATTATTATATCCCCCTTATACTATACATTTCAAAATAACATTCTACTATGACATTATATAATAACTCCTAATTTAGCATAATATTATTATATCTCCCAGTTTAGCGATTTCTGATCATAATCTACCCTTTTTCTACCCCCCCATACATATATCTCTTAAATCAAATCTTTTATGTATATTAATATAACATTTCAAAGCAACCTTCCGCTATAAAACTATATAATAAATCCTAATTTAACATTTATTCAATTCATAGTCTACCCATTTCCTTCACCCCCATCGTTATATCTCTTAACTCAAATCTTTTACATATATTCATATCTAAACATAATATCCCTTTTCTTAAACTAAACAATCAATAAACTAACCTGTCTCCACCCACTTTCCTACAAGACTACCATACTTAATAATTTATAATATCTTTATTCTTCTGCCCACACCACTAAAAAATATTCCCTTATGTAAATAAAATCCTCTTAAAAAAGACTTTAAGCTTGTAATCCATATGATATCTTCTGTAATGTCTTTCAGGATTGTTATCCAGTCTGGATTGTTAACTCCATCACCCATAACATCACATCCTAATTCCAACAGTATGTTCGGTATCTTCAATTACCATCTGCCCCCATCAATAGCAAATATCTTCATAAAAAAAAAAACAACAACAACCACCCGAGTGACTTTATATTTGTATTCCATATAGTGTCTATAGAGGTGTCTTTTATCCAAATTATTAATTCCAACCACCGTAAAAGGGTAACAGCCAGATCATCTGCGTGCCCCAATCCCATAGCTCTCTCGCCTTGTGAGCTCAGCATAAACGTAGTATATTTATCAAAGAGTCCAAAAAAAAAAGATAGTTCCAATCATTTCAGTTTAAGGCCCTTTTCACATCCCAAAAGTACAGCACTGCAGAAGTCTGTCACTCTCCTCAGGATAATATAAACCAATACTTTGCCTCAACTATCTTTTCATGTATTCAATCATCTCTTAAATAACTGGCATTACACTGTTGTTTGGTTTAAAAGTTTTTGTTTTTGTGTGACCTGCTTCTTCTTTTCTTGACTTTTTGTGGGTTAGATCTCCATCCTGATTTCCTATCTGTAAATTGTATATCAACTGTTTGGTTTTCATGCTGATCTATAACTTGATCTTGTTGGTTTTGCTTTTGTGGCTTAAATCTCCATTCTGGTTCTATGAGTCTTATATCAACTGATTGATTTCCATACTGGTCTGTAACTTGATAAGTCATCACTTTAGAATCCAGAGCCGCCTCTCTTGTATTTATAAATAGTCCAGCTGAGACCTCTGAAGGAGAATCCAGAAGCGGCTCATCTACAAGGACCTCTGTAACTTGTTGTTTTTCCATTACTTCCACCTCCTTTTGCTTATCTTGAATTTCTATCTCTTGTTGATTTTGCTTTTGGAGAACCTTGTAGTAAAATTCTTCCGCTTTTTCAACAGTATTTAGCTGATATCTTTCTCCTTGATATCTCAATATTATACCAACTGGAATGTCCCACCTGAATGAGATATTTTGTTTCTTTAGCTCAGTCACCAAAAATCCAAATTTCTTTCTATCTTTTAGAATCTTAGGCGGCAACTCTTTATATATCCAGATCTTTCTTCCATACAATTGTAGAGTAGAATTAAAAGATTTTTGCACAATATCATTTCTTATTTCTTTGTCTGTGAAGTAAATCACCACATCTCTAGGCAATTGCCTTTGCTTTGCAATCCAAGAATTTATTCTATAAGCCTTGTCAATCTTACAAGATACCTCCTCAGGATGAACCTTTAAAATCCCGGCCAGAATTTGAGCAGATATTTTTCTTAAATCATCTCTATTATTTTCCTGTAACCCTCTCATTCTAACCGCAAATTCCGTGAGCCTATATTCCATCATTATAATTTCTTTTTCAATCCCTTGCTTTATATTTTCTGCATTGTAAGTCTCGTGAGCAGCTTCCTTTTTAGATTTTACTTCTAAACTATTGTCTTGAGTATTTATCAAATCATTTTCAATTATTTGTATTTTATTGTCCAAATTATAAATCTTATCATCAACTTCCTCCATTTTAGACTCTAATAACTTAATATTTGTATCCATCTTTATAACAATTTCTGAAAAAGCGTTAGTCACTGTTACAATCTTTCGTTGCAAATTATCATACTTTAGTTGTATCATTTCTTTAATTTCTTGCCTAAATTTTTCAAGTTTCTGGTTCACAGTCTCGTGGTATCTTTCCTCCTGGACAAATTCTTTTAAATTAAAGCCATTCTGCTGAGTCTGTAAGCTCAGAATTTGTTCACATAATTGTAAATGGGGGAAACCCCCCCCCCGCTGCTTGTTTGTCAGGCTTTATTAGTTTTAACGCCGTCCTGCCACACAAACTCTTTTTAAAGAAAGAAAACTTTTCCCCAAGCAAGATCAAGTACAAATCTCCAAGAAAAAAGAAACTTAAAATAAATATTTTTCTTCCAGATTCTAGCCAGCACTGTTTATTCCGCTACTTTGTAGCTTGTTACGGAAGGACTTTCACTTTCGGCTTTCTTCTTCTTCTCAAGCCTCAGCAGGCGCCATTTTAAACTTTTTTTTTCCTTCACTCTGAAACGCTTGTAAAATCATTAAAAATACTTGCAATTTAGGGTCCCAAGTCCAAATCTCGTCCTTTTTAATTAATCCATCTGTTAATTTCGTTGATTGGTCCGGTTCCAGCGCCTAGCTCTGCAAAAAGGCAGAGTTCTCCCGAAGCCTGGAGCAGCGGCGAGCGGAAATAGGGAGCCACAACCTGCTCGTCCCCAAGAGTAAAAAAAAGAACTCTGGGGACTTCGCAGAGGGCTCTACCTGCCCTCGCCTGCTCTGTCTCACATTTCCTTCAGGAAATGGAGTTTTTCAAGCCGCCTTTCAGATGTAAAGGCGGCTCTTTACAGGCAACGGGGCTGGCGGTCTCAGAGGACCGTCTGGCGGCAACGGAAGCCAGACCGGAAGCCCAACAGTCGTAACTTTTGAGGATGGGTCAAAAGTCACTTTTTCCTGTTGTAACTTTGAACTATCGTAAAACAAACGGTCGTAAGTCGAGGAGCACCTGCATCAGCATGGCTTGCCAGACTGGCTTCCTCCAAGGACGGGACTCTGCCCTCTTTCTCCCTTTGGTTCCCAAAAAGACGGAGGAGACTGTCCACTGAAACTGGAAGGGGTGCATGGGCTATGTTGTTCTTTCTTCTGCTGAATTTTTCCTTTTGCAGAGGAGATTGGGAGGGGGAGGTGTCTGGTGTAGCAGATCTTCCTTCGCGAGGAATTCAGTTCCTCCACACCCCATTTGTGCCCCCACCCCCCAAATTGTCAAGGCTACAATCTTTGCTGCTTTGGGGCGAGGTAGATTTTCAAATTTTCAGCGTTTAAACCCCAATGACTCCTTCCCAGCTCAGGCCAGTTTCTCCCATTGGAAGGCATCGTACAACAAATCAAGGACTTGGAAGTCCGTCTGCCAACCTCTTCTTGAGGGTCCCAGAATCCCCTGTTCTCTGGTGACATCACAGCCCCACCCTTTACGCAGGGTGGGAAACCTGAGGGTGGTCCCCAGCTCAGGCCAAAAAATGGCTGCTTGCTCTCCCTCTTTGGAGCCTTCATTCCCTTAAATTTCTGCCAAGGGCTGGCCTGCTGCAGCCGGGGTGTGGCCAGGCCGTGGTGGGGTCAGTAGTGGTTGTCCTCCATGTCTCTGGTTCTCATCCTGGGGATCTCTTCCTTCCACAGAACGCCTCCGCCCACCTGGTCTCCCTCTTCAAGGACTTTCTGACTACCTACAAGAAGAGCTACCTGGACCAAAGAGGTGATTTCCAAACAGGGGGCGTTGGGGAGGGACTGGTTACCCTTTGCAGTTGGGGGGCGGCAAGCCCCATGGCACAATTTCAAGTGCAGGCATGTGCAGTGCATGACCCACTTTCAAAACAGAACTCCAGTCATGTTGTAAGACGCCCAAATCTCTAAATCAGTGAGATGGACAGCATAAAAAACCAGAGAGATGATAGAGATGGATGGATGGAGACAGAGAGAGAGAATATAGCTAGATGATAAAGAAAGTGAAAAGGAAGGAAGGAAGGAAAAAGAAAGGAAAGAGAAGAAGGAAGAAAGAAGAAAAATAGAAAGAAAAAGATAGACAGAAGATAGATAATGTGACGGTAAAGGTTCCCCTCACACATATGTGCTAGTCGTTCCTGACTCTAGGGGGCGGTGCTCATCTCCATTTCAAAGCCGAACAGCCAGTGCTGTCCAGAGACGTCTCTGTGGTCATGTGGCTGGCATGACTCAACGCCAAAGGCACACGGAATGCTGTTCCCTTCCCACCAAAGGTGGTCCCTATTTTTCAACCTAGCAGTGCTTTCGAACTGCTAGGTTGGCAGAAGCTGGGACAAGGAACGGGAATTTACCCCGTTACGCGGCACTAGGGATTCAAACCGCCGAACTGCCGACCTTTCGATCCACAAGCTCAGCGTCTTAGCCACTGAACCACCGTGTCCCTAAGAAGATAGATAGGTGATAGATAAAGTGAAAGAGAAAAATAGTGAGGATAGAAAAAAAGATAAAGACAGACAATATAGATGCTAGAAGTGAAAGAAAGGAAAAGAGATAATAAAGACAGAATATAGATAATGAAAAGGAAGTGAAAGAAAGATGATAGATAGATAGATAGATAGATAGATAGATAGATAAAAGTTTTTTGAAGTGAGGCTCGATCAGCCCCGAGAGCCAGTTTGGTCTAGTGGTTAAGGCACCAGCTTAGAAAGCAGGGGGGCATGAGTTCAAGTCCTGCCTTAGCCCCGAAAGCCAATCACTAGGAGACTATGAGTTCTAGTTCTGCCTTTAGGCATGAAAGCCAGCAGAGTGACTTTGGGTCAGTTCCTCCCTCTCAGCCCAGCCTACCTCACAGGGCTGTTGGTGTGGGGAAAATAGGAGGAGGGAGGTGTGTTGGATAGGTTTGCCACCTTGAGCTATTTGTAAAGGTAATAAAGATCAGGCTTCAAATATATAAACAATATTTGGGTGCTTGTGAAGCAGCAGGTATTTATAATGTTGGAGCATCCCAGTTTGCTAGCTGACTTCCAACAAGCAGCGGCAATAGGGGTAGCTGGATTCACTTAGCGGCCATGTGATTCGTTTAGCAACGATTCATTTAGTGATTCTCTTGATAACCATGGCAAAAAAAGAAACGGTAAAATTGGGCACAGAGTGCTTAACTAAGTACTGAGTAACTCAAAATTCTGATCCCATTTTGGTCGTAAGTCGAGGATGATTCCAGGGGGTCATGGGCTCTCTAGTCCAGGGGTCTTCAACCGTGGCAACTTGAAGACTTGTGGACTTCAACTCCCAGAATTCCACAGCCAGCAAAACAAAGCTGGCTGTGGAATTCTGGGAGTTAAAGTCCACAAGTCTTCAAGTTGCCACGGTTGGAGACCCCTGGTCTAGTCCTAATTCTAATTAGGGGCTGTTTCCACGGGCTGCTTTGTTTCAGAGACCCAAAAGCGCTTCCGCATTTTTGCCGAGAACCTGGAGAAGGCCCGTCTCTATCAGGAACTGGATCAGGGCACCGCAGAATACGGAGTCACCAAATTTAGCGACCTGACAGGTAGGTGAGAAGTTTGCTTTCTGGTTTCTTTTCTGGATGGCAAAAGTTGCTGGTAAAGTGGACGAATATTTTGCATGTGGATTAGGGGTGAAATGCTCCCGGTTCGGACTGGATTGCCCGATCCGGTAGCGATGGTGGCGGGTGGTTCGGAGAACCAGTAGCAAAAATCCCTGCCCCCCCCCCCGCCACACCATGCCCAACTGAGCCGTATAATCATCAGAGGCTTTTTTTTTTTTTTTACTTTTAAAAGCATTTTTTCTACAACTACTTCCCCCGAAAAAATGCTTTTAAAAGTAAAAAAAAAAGCCTCTGATGATCGCGCGGCTCAGCTGGGATGGTCAGAGACTTTTCAAAGCATTTTTTTCTGCAACCTCTTCCCCGGAAGAGGTTGCAGAAAAAAATGCTTTAAAAGTCTCTCTGACCATCCCAGCTGAGTTGACTGATCGTCAGAGAGACTTTTCAAAGCATTTTTTTCTGCAACCTCTTCAGTGGAAGACGTGGTTAAAAAAATGCTTTGAAAAGCCTCTGACCATTCCAGCTGTGTTCTTGATCGGCAGAGGCTTTTCAAAGCATTTTTCTGCATTTGCAGAAAAAATGCTTTGAAAAGTTAAAAAAAAAAAAGTTGGCCACGTCCACCCTGTCACATTACACCCCCCACCAAGCCACGCCCACAGAACCGGTAGTAACAAATTTTACATTTCACCCCTAATGTGGATCCAAATGTACTCCGTGCGAAACTACCCGTCTCATCTGCAGGCCATTATTTCTCAATCAAAACAGCCAGGAATGGTATACGTTGTGGATGTAACATAGAATAGAATGAATGAGCTGGAAGAGACCTTGGAGGTCTTCTAGTCCAGCCCCTTGCTCAAGCAGAAGAACCGATACTATTTCAGATAAGTGACTGTCTAATCTCTTCTTAAAAATATCCAGTGATGGAGCAGCCACAGTTTCTGGTGGCGAGCTGTTCCACTGGTTAATTGTCCTCACTGTTAGGAAGTTTCTTCTTAGTTCCAGGTTGCTTCTCTCTGGTTAGTTTCCATGCATTGTTTCTTGTCTTGCTTTCTGATGCTTTGGAGAATAATTTGACCCCGTCTTCTTTGTGGCAGCTCCTCAAATTTTGGAAACACTGCCATCATATCCCCCCCAGTCCTTCTCTAGACTGGCTAACGCCAAATCCTGCAGCCGTTTTTCATATGTTTTTGTCTCCAGACCCTTAATTTTTTTAGTTGCTCTTCACTGAACTTTTTCCAAAGTCTCAACATCTATTTTGTAATGTGGGGACCAAAACTGGATACGGTATTCCAGGTGTGGCCCTTACTAGGGTTTTATAAAGCATTACTAATACTTCATGTGATCTTGATTCTATGCCTCTGTTTATACAATCCAGGATTGTATTTGCTTTTTTGGCTGCTGCTCCACACGGCTGGCTCGTGTTTAAGCGATTGTCCACTAGGACTCCAAGGTCCCTCTCACAGTTCCTGTTTTTGAATTCCTGTTGCTATTTTATTCAGTATTTTTTTAAAAAACTTTTGGGCTGGCTGCAGTTGATCTGTCCAAATAGGATAAAAATAATAGAAGAACACAGAATAGAATACCTCATTTGGCCAAGTGTGATTAGAGACGCAAGGAATTTTTCTCCAGCGCAGGAACTCTCAGTGTACATGCAAAGCAACAGAGTACAGCTAGTCCTTGATTTACAACAATTCACTTAATGACCGTTCGAAGTTACAACGGCATTGAAAATGTGACCTATGACCATTTTTCACACTTATGACCTTTGCAGCATCCCCATGGTCATATGATTGACATGTGGATGCTTGGCAACTAACTCACATTTATGACAGTGTGCTGGGGTCACGTGATCCGTTTTGTGAACTTCTGACAAGCAAACTCAATGGAGGAAGCCAAATTCACTTAACAACCATGTCACTAACTTAACAATTGCAGTGATTCACTTAACAAATGTGGCAAGAGAAGTCATAAAATGGGACAAAGCTCATTTAACAAATTTCTCACTTAGCAACAAATTTTGGGCTCAATTGTGGTCGTAATTTGAGGACTGCCTTTAACAATAACTGTCATAATAATACCAATAAGAGGGAACACTTTAATTATGCTGTCAGCCTCATTTTAGTCCTGTCTATCAAGACTGTGGTGCTTAGTTGTGGCTTTGTGTGTTGTGTGTTGGATAGATCCCTTAATTGTAGATAGATGCACCTACGTAGTCTGTTTCTGGGGAAAAAATAAACAGGTAGTCCTCGAATTATGACCAGTTACTTAGCCTCAATGTATGGCCTGCCATTTGCAATGTCCTGTGGTCGTGTGATTTATGATGTTTTTATCAGAAATTTCTGGTTTCTGGCATAAAATATCCCATAGGGAAAATACGTTCATTGAATGATTCCCACATTCACTTTACGGCCACTGGAAAATAGGTCATAAAATCAGGCACAGTAATGCTGCCCTTCTCTCTGGAGAAGGGCAGCATATAAATTGAACTAATAAATAAATAAATAAATAAGTAAGTAAGTAAGTAAGTAAAAGGATGACCACTTAACGACCACGAACACTTAGGACCAAAACCGCAGGCTCAATTAAGGTCATAAATCCTGTTGATTCTTGAGCAGGAAATCACAAAGGATTCCGGTTGAGTTTCAGGAAATGTTAGTTAAATTTGTTTGCCATCCATCTGGCCGCGAGGTTAATTATTTAATTTTGGCAGTTTGGAGATGTCTCTCTCAGAGAAGCTGTGCCAAAGTTGGGGTCTCTTTCCAGCATAATCCTGCAATTCATTTTGGTCATCCCCCACTCATAACATGTAACAGTAACAGAGTTGGAAGGGACCTTGGAGGTCATCTAGTCCACCCCCTGCTCACGCAGGAGACCTGTACTAGGGATTCAAACTGCCAACCTTTCTGATCGACAAGCTCAGTGTCCTAGTCACTGAGCCACCTAGTCAGGGTTGAGTGGATCTCTTCAGCCGCATTTTATGACATGACCTGATCTTATGACGTTCTGGTTTCAACCTGACTCCACTTATTATTCCTGCCTGGCATGTTTTAAATTTGCTAAGTCAATATAATGTCGGTCCTCGATGACCTGGAGTCATGATTTGATTGAAAAGTAAGGCTTGACTTCCTTTCCAATGAGAAGGTGGAACTTTTGCTGTTGAAAATGTTTTAGAGAGTCACAAGCGTGAAGTGGAAATCCTCTAGACTTCCTTGGAGATTTTTAAATGCCTGCCTTGTTTTTTTAAAAAAAATCTATTTCAAATTAAGGTGGCTCAGACTCTTGTCTTATTCTTATTTAGAATGAGAACAAGATTTATTCATTAAACTAGTGTTAGGCAAATCATAACACTGAGTGCAAAACCCAGTCTAAAAGATATAAGTTGCAGGTATATGTAGGAACAGGATTTGGGAGAGCAAAAGGCAGAGTTTTCTACTTTTATCAGAAAGAACAGATTCAGTATGTTTCCCTTTGGCACAGATGTCAAAGTCTTCGGAGAAAGGCGGCATACAAGTTGAACAAATAAATAAAATAAATAAATGTCATGGTCATTTTGCAAACTTTTGTTTTGAAACATGTGGACATTTTCTCATGCTTTTAATATTTGATATGCCTCAAGGTTTGATATTTTCCTGCTTTTGTTTTGCTTGTTATTGCTTGCTGTTATGTTCTTCTAATTTTCAATTATTATTTTTTTTGTAATTTTTGTTAATTTGTTTTTGGTAGATAGTTAGGTTTGAGGGATCTTTTTTAGTTTTTGTCTTTTTTAAAAAAAACCACTTTCAATAAAATAAACCTTAAAAAATAGTCGTAGCATAAATGGGTGGAAGAACATTAAAGAAAGAGCCAACCGAGAATTAAGGATAAATTCCCAGACACCGAGAACAACCAAATGGTGAAACAGCTTCCCTCAAGAAGTTGGGGTGCTCCATCACTGGAGGTCTTGAAGAAGAGACTGGACAGCCATTTGTCTGGAATGGGATAGGGTCTACTGTTTGAGTAGGGGGTGGACTAGAAGACCTCTGGATCCCCTTCCAGCCCTAGATTTAGATCAGGGATCTGCAACCTTAAATACTCAAAGAGCCATTTGGACCCATTTTCCCACAGAAAAGAAAACACCGGGAGCCACAAAACCCTTCCAGTGCCTGACTATTTCTTGAGCGGCCACAAAACTAGCATATGTAGTTGAATTAAACGTTCTGTTTTCTTTTGAAATTTTTCTTTTCTTGGATTTATCCATGGTTGGTCTACCGGGGGTTGAAAAGCTCAATAAATTGTGTGCCGGCAGGTTTCGCAAATTGGTTGTGATGCATATTTTGAGTGACAGGGAGCCGCAGCAGAGGGGTGAAAGAGCCACATGCGGCTCCAGAGCCGCAGGTTGCTGACCCCTGGTTTAGATAGATAGCTAGATAGACAGACAGACAAAGTAAAGAATGGATGGATGGATGGGTGGATAGATGGATTGTCTGTCTATCTATCTACCCATCCATCCATCATTTACTTCATCTGCTGTCTATATCTATCTATCTATTTTATCTGTTTGTCTGACGTGATAGATGAGAGAGACGATGGGTGGCTTGCTTCCTGGAGTTGTGGACAGCAATGGATGGTGCAGGGTCTCCTGCTTGAGCAGGGGGTTGGACTAGAAGACCTCCAAGTTCCTTTCCAACCCTATGATTCTATCTTCTATGGAAATGGAGAACGAGGTTTGGGGCAGGATTCGTCACTCATGGTCTGCTTCTCTTCTTCCAGAGGAAGAGTTCCATTCCAGGTACCTGAATCCACTGCTGACGAAGCTACCTGGCCGGCCCATGAAAGTGGCCTCCATCCCGAATGGTTCGTTTCCCGAGGAATGGGACTGGCGGGACCATGGAGCTGTCACAGGGGTCAAAAACCAGGTGGGTCTTCCTAGGCTAGGTCCTCTGGACAAACAGTTGGATGGATTCTGAGATGGGGTCCTGGGTGGGGCTGGTGGTCGTTCTGCCTAGGTGGTGATGCC
This sequence comes from Arizona elegans, assembly GCA_022577455.1. Classification (NCBI taxonomy): domain Eukaryota; kingdom Metazoa; phylum Chordata; class Lepidosauria; order Squamata; family Colubridae; genus Arizona; species Arizona elegans. Next base: position 6,505,002 of record JAKOOJ010000027.1, read on the forward strand.
TGTCTGTTTAGTCAATAGGGCACCCAACCTTGGCAACTTCTTGTGGACTTCAACTCCCAGAATTCCCTAACCTGAACAGCTTGCTCCTCCTTGAATTAAGCTCAATGTCTCTTTAGGACCGTGTTTCTAAACCATAGCAACTTCAAGATGGGTGGACTTCAATTTCTCTAGCTTTACTGGCTGGGGAATTCTGGGTGTTGAAGTCCACCTGTCCTCCAGTGGCCTTCTCCTGCTTGAGAAACACTAGTGCCAAAATTGAAACGTGGGCAGCTACGTGCCTCTTCATTTCAACTTGTCATTAGAGTTAGGAGAGTAGGGATGTTGACTACTAATGGGTTACTTCGGAGAAATGAAACTTAATGCAGTTCCATGAGAGTTTGTGAGACTCTGGAAACCTTTCAAGGTCAGATCAAAAGGTGTGCAGAAGAAGTCAGATGGTTCCCAAAACAAAGAGAACTTTTTAATACTGTCTACATCAGGGGTGTCAAACCTGCGCCCTCACGGCGGCGTCACGTGACATATCGGGACTTTTATCCCCTTCATGAAACTGGGCGGGGCCAACACGTAACGCATCCGGCCCATGGGCTGCAAGTTTGACACCCCTGGTCTACAAGGAAGCCTGGGGGTTGGGCTGGGAAAATCATTGTTTAACACTGGGGAATTCTGGGAGTTAAAGTCCACCATTTTCAAGTGGCCAAGGTTTAGGAGCACTGCTTCTAAAGCTTGGATGGGGCTTTTCTGATGCTGTTTGTGTTGTCTCTTCTTCTCTCTGCAGGGCGAGTGTGGCTCCTGCTGGGCCTTTTCCGTAACGGGCAACATAGAAGGACAGTGGTACCTTCACAAGGGTACCTTGCTCTCCCTCTCTGAGCAAGGTAAGTGAGGGGTTGGATTCACAATCTGCTGGGGGCGGGGTTGCCCTGTTGGAAAAGATAGATCCACCCCAGTGCCATGCTTTGTGGCGGCTTCTCACCTCCACTGGTGATGTTCATCCCAATTTTTTTTACTACTGGTTCTGTGGGCGTGGCTTGGTGGGTGTGGCTTGGTGGGCGTGGCAGGGGAAGGATACTGCAAAATCTCCATTCCCTCCCCACTCCAGGGAAGGATACTGCAAAATCCCCATTCCCACCCCACTCCAGGGGAAGGATATTGCAAAATCCCCATTCCCACCCCAGCCGGGGGCCAGCCAGAGGGTGGTATTTGCCGGTTCTCCAAACTACTAAAAATTTCCACTACCGGTTCTCTGAACTGCTAAAAATTTCCGCTACCAGTTCTCCAGAACCTGTCAGAACCTGCTGGATTTCACCCCTGCTAATGGGGAAATGCAATAAAAGAATCCAATATTTAATGTTATATGTAATAACAGCGGTTAGAATTACGTATGCACAAAATTGGAAAAATGGAATACCCACAGAGGAAATGGTAAGAAAGAAAACATTAGATGGATAGGTTAATGATGGAAGTTAAAGACAAAGGAGAAGTATGTTACAATCATGGATACAATAGATACAAGTATGTTGTATAATATCAAGTTTTTATTCTTTTTTCTATAGACTATACTGTATGAGTTCCAGGTATATTTGTAAAGAAAGAAACAGACATTCTGCGAGCTCCGGTACTAGGAACTAAATTTCCTTCAACCGGGTATTTTCCTACGTAAACCAAGTTTTTCAAATTGCAGCATAGCTCAGTGAAATCTATGATTTCACTGAGCTATGGCTGCAATTTGAAAAACTTGGTTTACGTAGGAAAATACCCGGTTGAAGAAAAATACATACCGTATTTTCCGGCGTATAAGACGACTTTTTAACACATGAAAATCTTCTCAAAAGTCGGGGGTCGTCTTATACGCCGGGTGTCATTCTCCTGTAACCAGGCAGACCAGCCCGAAAGGCTCTGACGAGCTTTAAATGGCTCTGACGATCTGCTAATCAGGCAACTCAGCTGGGATCGCCTTGGTATATTTGTGCCAGCCAGTGGCGAAGGCTGCCTTGCGCCGCAAATATACCAAGGCAGAATCCTGATGCTGCACTTTCAGCAGAGAGATGAGGGCTGCCTTGGCCATCGGCTGGCACAAATATACCAAGGTAAATGCTCATGCCGCACAAGTTCAAGTAGTGCTTCGCTCCCACACTTCTTCCGGCCCTCAGTCTCTCAGGGAGATGCTTGACTTCCTCTCAGCCCCAAGACAGTGGCTGGCCCATGAGATGAGAGAGAGAGAGAAAGAGAGAGAATCAGAATGAGACAGAGAGAGAAAGAGACAAAGAATGAAAGAGAGAATGAGAGAGAGAGAGAATCAGAATGAGACAGAGAGAGAAAGAGACAAAGAATAAAAGAGAGAGAAAGACAGAATGAAAGAGAATGAGAGAAAGAGACAGAGACAATCAGAGAGAGAGAGAGAGAATGAGAGACAGAAAGAGACAGAATGAGAGAGAATCAAAGAATCAGAGAGAATGAGAGAGAGAGAGACAAAATGAAAGAGAATCAGAATGAGAGAATCAGAACAAGAGGGAGAGAGTGGGGAGAGAGAGAGAGAAAGGGGGAGTGAGAAAGAGAATGAGAGAGAGTGGGGGGGAGAGAGAGAAAGGGGGAGAGAAAGAGAAAGAGGGGGGAGAGAGAGGGACAGAGAGAAAGAGAGAATGAGAGAGAGTGAGGGGAGAGAAAGAGGGGGAGAGAGAAAGAGAAAGAGAGTGGGAGAAAGAGAGAGAAAGGGGGGAGAAAGAGAATGAGAGAGAAAGAATGGGAGAGAGGGGGGAGAGAAAGAGAAAGAGTGGGGGAAAGAAAGAATGAGAAGAGAGGGGGAGAGAGAAAGAGGGGGAGAGAGGGGAGAGAGAGAGAAAGAGAATGAGAAAGAGTGGGAGAAAGAAAGAGGGGGAGAGAGAGAGAAAGCGAAAATGAGAGAGAGAGAAAGAGTGGGAGATAGAGAGGGAGAGACAGAGAGGAGGGAGAGTGCCTGAAGGACCCCATCCCATACTGGGAGTCCAGGTGCTTCAGCAAGCGGCGCACTGGATTCGTATTAGTGGTCCGCGAAATTGAAATTATGAAGTTGGTGGTCCCTGAGGTCCAAAAGGTTGGGGACCCCTGGCCTAAGACCATCGGAAAGCACATATTTTTGATGGTTTTAGGAATAACTTTATCGTTGGGGGTCACCACAACATGAGGAACTGTATTAAAGGGTCGCGGCATTAGGAAGGTTGAGAACCACTGCCTTAGCTGCTCGCCTTGCTTCGCTTGCCTGAATCCATTCCATCAGCAAGCAACTCCCTGCCTGCAATCAAGCAGGCAGGGAGTTGTGGACTTCAACTCCCAGAATTCCTCAGCCAGCAAAACAAAGCTGGCTGAGGAATTCTGGGAGTTGAAGTCTACAAGTCTTAAAGTTGCCAAGACTGGAGACCCCTGTTCTATTGGTTAAGTTTTTTTCCCCTTTGGGAGCTTTAAAAAAAAATAGTTAATTGGGGTTTTTTTTAGTTGTTCTTTTTTAGACCTAGCCATTTAAAGTTTAAGAAGTTTTAAATTTAGCTTTCATATAAAAATAAAAATAAAATAAAATAATATTTGTGCAGCTTTCTGAGATTTAGTGTGTTTCTGTAGTGTTTCACTCTAACTACACAAACACACAAAATCTCACAAAGCTGTATGTGGAATTTTGTGTGTGTAAAGTGTGAAAGTTTTTTGGGGGGCTTTTTGTGGCTGTGTGAGGTTCCTGCTTGTTGCAGGGGCCATTTTGGGTCTAGCACAGCTGCTTTTACATTGTGGGTGAGCCAGTTGATGGGTCTCCCAATGGGCAACAGGGAGCTTGCTGGCTGCTGGAGAAAAGAAAAAAAAGCCTAGAAACGAGTGGATTGGGATTTCACTGAACTAGGGCTGCATAAAAATCTTGGTTTACGTAGGAAGAACCTGGCTAAAGAGAAATACACATAAAGACCTACGGAAAGAAAAGAAAACATATATATATATATATTATAGTATATATTATAATATATACATACATACATACATACATACATACATACATACATACATACATATATAGTATAGTATATATAATATAGCTTTATGACTGCTTCTCACCTTGATTAGTGATGTTCACCCAAAGCCAGGAGGAAGGAAGCTATGTGTCCTGAGCAGCCATTGGTCAACAGGCTTTGTGAAGACTCAGCAACTCTTTCGGGTCATGCCATTGCTACTGACAACAAATGTTGCTGTTGTTAGTGTTGGTCTGACGTGGAGGACCTAAAGAAGGTCTCAGAGCCAGAGGCAACAAGAATGGGGTTCAGTTGCCTTCAGCCTGAGGGAGAAGGACCATCTGAGGTCACCCAGGTGTCTTCTGTATCTGAGGAGGCCTGGAACTTGAGTTCCAACCCTGCTCAGAGGCCAGCCCCTTCCCCACTGGACCCCCTTGGAGTCTGATGGGGCAAGAGTCCCCTAGGAAACCTCTAGACTGGAGTTCTGACCCAAATCTGGGTTTCCAGCTGTGAAGCCTGTCCCTTCCCCATTATACCATGTTGGCCCTGATAATCATTAACAAAATAAATGAAGGTAAATAAAGCCCTTCTCTGCCCTTCTTGGCCTTCTTGACATGTTCAGAAGCTCTACAACCTTATGCCCTTTGAGCAATGGCTAAGTAGGCCCGTTGCAGCTCCCCATAGCTTAGAGCCCCCAAGGTGTAAGTTCAGCCCTTATAGGAAAGGCCATGTTGGATGTAGCTGTCTCCCCAGCAGAGTTCCTGAACCATAGCAGCTTTAAGGTGGGTGGACTTCAACTCCCAGAATTCCCCAGCCAGCTGAGTCATCTTAATTCACCCAAATTGTTGAGATATTCAGAAACATTGCCTTGGAGGTAGTCCATTTGCCTGCACCCATCTCCAGCACCCACTTGATCTTCATCCGACCTTCTCCCTCTACAGAGCTGGTGGACTGTGACCTTATAGACAAAGCCTGTGGAGGCGGCTTGCCTTCTAACGCCTACGAGGCTATTGAGAAGTTGGGTAAGTCTGTGGGGTCCTTGGTGCTCTCTGAGCTTGGTTGCTTTCATGCAGATGTTCCATTGCCCAACTGGGTTTCATCAGTACTGGAAGGGACTGGGATTGTGGAAAAGAGGAGGAGGATTGTAGGGGCCTGGTGCTCTCTGAGTTTGGTTGCTTTCTAGCAGATGTTTCATGATCCAACTGAATATCACCAGTGCTGGAAGGGATTGGGATTTTAGGAGAAGAAGAAAAAGAGGAGGAGGATTAGGGTGCCCTTGGTGCTCTCTGGACTTGGTTGTTTTCTTGCAGATGTTTCATTAACTGTACTGGGAGGGGAGGTGTTTGAGGAGTAGAACAAGAGTAGGAGGAAGAGGCTAAATTAGCGTTTGCTTCAGCCCGAACTCTGGGACTTTTTAAGCAGAGAACAAGGCCAGGCTTTCTGGGCAACTCAGTGAAACAAATTGTTTTGTGTGGTGTTTTGCTGAGTGGGCAGTCCTGGACTGGTGATTTTGAGGCCATCAACTTGTGAAGCTTCTACTGCCCAGTTTTTTCAAGCAAAAGTCTGCTTTGTCCTTTTGGGTATCATGTGAGGTTAATAGTTGGTGGGTCAAAATTAAGGGGCGGGGGGGGGTAAGGATGAGTATTTCACAACCACAATTAAGCCCAAAATGTCTGTTGTTAAGCGAGACATCTGTTCAGTGAGTTCTGCCCCCATTTTACGACCTTCCTTGCCACACTTGTTAAGTGAAACGCTGCAGTGGATAAGTTAGAAACAAGGTTGGTAAGTGAATCCGGCTTTCCTCGTTGATTTTGCTTGTCAAAAGGTCGCCCAAGGGACACAGCAACGGTCATAAGTATGAGCCATTTGCCAAGCAGCTGAGCTTTCATGTGACCTTGAAGATGCTGCAATGATCATCAGGGTGAAAAACGATCATAAGTCACTTTTTCCAGTGCCGTTGTAACTTTGAACGGTCACTAAATGAACTGTTGTAAGTCGAGGACTAGCTGTATTCTAGTGTATTGCGCTTTTTTCTTCTCAGACTTAAAAATAAGAATTGCATGACAACCTTTGGAAGCTGGATCCAAGACCTGAGGTTGTTCGAATGTTTGGGACTTGGTTTTCCTAATGATAAGGGAAGACTTTTCCCTGTTTTCAACATGGCTCTAAAGCAGGGGTCTCCAACCTTGGCAGCTTTAAACCTGGAGGACTTTAACTCCAGAATTCCCCAGCCAGCTGGCTGGGGAATTCTGGGAATTGAAGTCCTCCAGGCTTAAAGTTGCCAAGGTTGGAGACCCCTACTCTAATGTCTGTTTGCTTCCCAACTGTAGCCTCTGTTTCCCCTCTGATTTTCCCAAGTTCCTTCTGGAACCTTCCTTGATGAGGTTTCTGCCTTGCATTCCTCCAGGGGGCTTGGAGACCGAGGGGGATTACAGCTACCAAGGTTTCGAACAAAACTGTGGCTTCTCCAAGGAGAAAGTGGCCGTTTACATCAACAGCAGCGTGGCCATCTCTCAGGACGAGAGCGGTGCGTGTCTACGTCTTTTCCTTAGTTAGCTTTTGGGAAAGAAATTGTTTACAAAGTAAAAACAGTACAATCTTTTTTTAAAAAAGAAAGTAAAAGAAAAGAAAAACGATAAACAGAACAGAAATGAAAAGGAAAGGAAAAGAAAGGAGAAAAGGAAGGAAGGGAAAAGGAAAAAGAAGAAGAAAAAGGGGAAGGGAAGGAATTAAAAAAAGGAAGGGAAGGAAAGGAAAAAGGGAAGGAAAATAGAAAGAAGGGGGGAAGGGAAGAGAAGTGAAGTGAAAGGAAAGACTTAACTTATGATTACAATATCATTATAATTCCGTTCACAATTTTGATCATAAATTGAGGACTACCTCTATAAGATGATGTAACCCCTGCAGTGCACGTATATCCACACTTGTAAGGAGTTTTCACTTGAAATGAATAATGTGTGAGAGATTTTCTGTTATGGGGGGAAGGGTGGGACCTCAGGCAGCCCCCCCCCTTCCTTAGGTGCCCCTCCGTCTTACCTATGCTCCTTTCTTCTTGGACAGAGATTGCAGCTTGGCTGGCCAAGAACGGTCCCATCTCCATTGCTCTGAACGCCTTTGCTATGCAGGTGAGAGACTCCCAATCAATCAATCAATCAGAATAGAGCTGGAAGGGACCATGGAGGTCTTCTAGTCCAACCCTCAAGCAGGAGATGCTATACCATTTCAGACAGGTAGCTGGTCCAGTCTCTTCTTAAAAACCTCCAGTGTTGGACCACCCACAACTTCTGAATGCATTTCACTGTTTTAATTGTTCTCACTGTCAGGCAATTTCTCCTTAGTTCCAGGTTGCTTCTCTCCTTGATTCATTTCCATCCATTGTCTTGCCTTCTGGTGCTTTGGAGAATAAATTGACCCCCTCCTCTCTGTGGCAGCCCCTCAAATATTGGAAGACTGCCATCAAATCCCCTCTAGTCCTTCTCTAGACTGGCTAAAGCCAAATCCTGCAGCCGTTTTTCATATGTTTCTGTCTCCAGGCCCTTTATCTTTTTAGTTGCCCTTCTCTGAACTTTTTCCAAAGTCTCAACATCTTTTTTTAGTACGGTCACCAAAACTGGATGCAGTATTCCAGCTGTGGTCTTACTAAGACTTTAAAAAGTGGTACTAATACTTCACGTGATTTTGATTCCTCTGTTTGTACAACCAAGGATTGTATTAGCTTTTTTGGCTGCTGCTGCAGACTGCTCATTTTTAAGGGATTGTCCATTAGGACTCCAAGGTCCCTCTCACCAGTTATTGTTTTGAGCCAGGTCTCGCCTAATTTGTACTTATACCTTTGATTTTTCCTGCCTAAATGTTAAACTTTGCTTTTCTCCTCATTAAAATTCATTTTGTTGGATAGGGCCCATTGTTCAAGTCTGTCAAGATCTTTTTTGGATCCTGAGCTTGTCTTCGGCACCAAAAGATGCTGAGACCCTAGAAAGTCTGCAGAGAAAATAGTTAGATGGTTAGGGGACTGGAGGCTAAAACATATGAAGAACAGTTGCAGGGAATGAGTATGTCTAGTCTAAGAAAGAGAAGGATTAGGGATGAGCTCATAACTGTGTTCCAATATTTGAAGGGCTGCCACAAGAAGAAGGGGCCCACCTATTCACCAAATCTCCAGAGGGCAGGACAAGAAATAATAGGTGGGAGTATTTTTTTTAAAGACGTATCCAACCTAGAATTAAGGAGAAATTTCCTAACAATGAGAACAATTAACCAGTGGAACGGCTTGGCTTGGGAAGTTGTGGGTGCTCCATCTTTGGAGATTTTAAAGAAGAGACTGGACAGCCACTTGTCTGGAATGGGGGGTAAAGGTGTCTAACCTTAGGAACTTTTAAGACTTGTGGACTTCAACTCCCAGAGTTCTCCAGCCAGCTGAAGTCCACATGTCTTAAAGTTCCAAGGTTGGACATCTGCTTGAGCAGGAGATTGGAGTAGGACCTCCAAAGCCTTCCAACTCTCGGTATTCTGTGGTCTCACTTGTCATAATTACATTTTAATTTGCTTTTTTCTTCTTTCTCTCTCTCTCTCCAGTTCTACCGTAAAGGCATTTCCCACCCCTTCTTCGTGCTCTGTAATCCCTGGATGATCGACCATGCCGTCCTCTTGGTGGGCTACGGCACACGTGAGTGGCTGTTTTGGGTTGAGAAAATCCTGTGGGCCGTCCGTGTTCGTGTGTCTTTATTTCTGCTTCTTTATTCTGGATTTTTCTTTCTGAACCTCCTTTTTTTTTTTTTAACTCCTCCTGTGTGCTTTTGATTCTCTTCCCTGAGATGGCAGAACTGGGCAACCCCTTTGGAAATGATGCTTCGGAGGAGCTGCCCAAGCTTGTTTGGAGCTGATAGATTTGAACAAAAGACACAGTGCATTTCAGGGTGGAAAAACACAAAATGGCCCTTCCTCTCCTTCCCCTGGCAGATGGAACCCAAAATAAATTAAAATGTTTATTTTGAAACACGTGAGTTTATTTTTGGAGCATGAATGCTACTGAACAGAAGTGGATTCCTTTCATGCGATTACTTTGGACATTGCATTCAATACGGAGGAGACCATTTTCACCCTGAATGTATGTCAGCTATTTGCAAAACACAGCAGGAAATCCGTCCATCAGAACTAAAATACAAGATCCCTTTCAGAGTAGGATCTCTTTGATTCAGTGTTTCACAATCTTGGCAACCTTAAGAAGGGTGGCTTTTAATTCCCAGAATTCCCCAGCCAGCATGCTTTAAGATGGGTGGACTTCCACTCCCAGAATTCCCCAGCCAGCATGCATTAAAATGGGTGGGCTACAACTCCCAGAATTCCCCAGCTAGCATGCTTCAAGATGCCTGACTTCAACTCCCAGAATTCCCCAGCCAGCCGTTCTTCCTGGGGGATTTGAGAGTTGAAGTCCACCCCTCTTAAAGTTGCTATGGTTGAGAAACACTGTCTAGTCCAACATGTTGAATTCTGGATGGGATTTCTACTTCTCACAACTCCATTTGGCTTATTTGAGGATTATGGGAGTTGTGATCAGCCTTTCCCATGAGCCTGCTCTGCTTTCTTCTCTGAGTCGGTCCCTGGAAGCAAGTAGCAGGCAGGGCCATTTCATGACAGTTGTGTCTTCTTCCCACAGGTGGCCGAATTCCCTTCTGGGCGATCAAGAACAGCTGGGGTGGAAACTGGGGGGAGAAGGTATGGGACCCCTCCTCTTCCCCGTCCTTATCAGTGGAGGGAAGGGTGGGAGGAGAGAGTCCTCCAATGGGACTCTGCTACTACAGGTAGCCCTCAACTTACAACCATTTGTTTAGTGACTGTTCAGTTACAACGGCAGTGAAAAAAGTGCCTTATGACCGTTTTTGACATGACCACTGCAGCATCCCTGGTCAGAATTCATATGCTTGGCAACTGGCATGTACTTACGACAGTTGCAGTGTCCGGGGTCACGTGATCCCCTTTTGCGACCTTCTGGCAAGCAAAGCCAGATTCACTTAACCAAACGTGTTACTAATTTTAACCACGGCCATGCTTCGCTTAACAACTGTTGCAAGACAGGTCGTAAAGTGGGACAAAACCTTACTCGACAACTGGTTTGCTAAGCAATGAAAAAGTTGGCCGTAAGTCGAGGACTACCTGGCTGTAGGCCACTCCTCCTTCCGAGCTTTGAACCGCTTGTCTCCTCTCCTACAGGGCTACTACTACTTGTACCGTGGGAGCCACTCCTGTGGCATGAACACCATGTGCAGCTCTGCGGTGGTAAACTAGCCAGCTTCGTCCTCTCAGTCGCCTCTTTAGTGCTGGTAATGGTATCCGGGCAGCATCTGCTGTGGAGTCCCACCAGTTCCGGCAGAGCCTGTCAGGCGTCCCCCGTGGGAAGCTGCAGCCCAGAGAAGTGGAGCTGATGCCACAGGATAGAACCTCCACACCACACCCACTTCTCCTGGGTCCAGAACCGGCAATGGCGTATCTCTCGACTCTATACCTGTGTGGAATACGCATCGCCCCTCTCCGTGAATCGGCCTTTGACCTCTTCTCTCACCACTTCCACCAAAGTGATTTTTCAATCGTTTTTCTCCTTGTGGGCTGCAGACCTGCAAGATCCTAAGTTTGCTTTGTTTTAACTTTGATTAGTGTGTGTGTGTGTGTGTGTGTGTGTGTGTGTGTGTGTGTGTAAACCCAGCAAGTGATTATGATTCTGTGTATTGTTTGAGCAAAACAGGATTGAAAAGGCAGCTAATCCTTGACTTTCAACCACAATTGGGAACTAATTTTTCGTTGCTAAGCGACACAAATGTTAAGCGAGTCATGCCTGATTTTACTAGCTTTTTGCCCAGGGCTGCTTAAGCAAAACACTGTAGTTGTTAAATGAATCAGGTGGTCATTAAGTGAATCCAGCTTTCCCCCTTTAACTTTGCTTGTTGGAGGCTGGCTGGGAAAGTCGAAGATGGCGATCACAGGACCCTGGGCTGCTGCAACCGTTGTAAAAATGGACCCAATTTGGGTGCCACAGACCCCAATTTTGATCACATGACCCCAGGGATGCTTGCAGCGTGAATAAGACACTTTTTTTCAGTGTTTTGAGTGGCTGCCACACAAATGGTCATAAGTCGAGGACTACCCACAGCTAAATTTAAGAGTTCCTATAAGACGAGTTGGGTGTCAAACAAATCTATTAAATAAATACATTAAAATAGTATCAATGCAAACTTTTGGAACTCTGAGCTGATCCTTGGAACTCCAACCTCAACAATTATTTTTCATTCATTTAAGTTTTCAGATGACAGTTCCTGCTTTTGTGCAGGAAGGTGACTTAATAAGTTATGGAGGACAGAATAAATTATATTTTCATTTAATTACAGGGGAGAATCCTGATTGAGAACTTCTGCCAGAAATATAGAGGTGTCTGTAGTGTGCTAGTTGAACGTGTGGTCTGACTTCTTGTAATTTAACTTTAAAAAAAAAATCTGTATTAGAGGGATGTTCTGAGAAATTCCTGTTCATTGTGAGAGTCCCTTTTAGGAGCTCTGTCAGTAGGTCAACATCAGTATTCTTTTCTTTGCTTTGAGACCCAATAAAATGCACTTGTAACAAAAATATCTTAAGAATCAAAACACCGGCCTCCTTTTTTCCTTCTACTCCTTTCTTACCTTCTGCTGCAATCATAAACGGGGTAGTTTCCTGAGCCTGAAGAGCTACGAGATATTTGCAAGGTGTTTGCAAGGTGCCTGGGGTTGTGTTGGGGTGTTGCCTGAGCTGTCCTTGCAGGACTTGGAGAAAAAGAGGTTTGGGGACCTACAAAAGGTCTCCAAGTTCTTATTTTTAGTCCTGGTATCCCCAGGCTGTCAACCTGTTCAAGAAAATAATTTTGGCAGTATTGCAATTTAAAGTCATCTAAAATTGGTCGAGCTCAACTTGGGCAATGGATGTTTCTTTTCTTCTGGGCCTCTGCAGGATTTCCCCCCAAAACAGAGCCTGTTTCCAGCTGTTTCTTAGTAGGATCTCCAAGGACCGTTAAGTCTGCCTTAAGTGAGACTCCAGCGTTTGCACGTAGAGTAACTGACACAGTGGCAACTGCCAAACCTCCCCAGAAGGGCTGTGACGGTGGAATCTTGACTTAATCACTGTTACTCTTACTATAATTTGGTTTGCACGATCTAGATCCAGAGGGTTGTCTTTTGGCTTTTAATTTTGGCTTTGTTGAACCAAGCAAAATATCACAGATGAAAGGAAGAAAAGATAGAGAACAAAAATAGAAATCTTTTGTGGTCTTAAGAAGAGATACCTTTTAAACATCCATAAATTATGAGATTCTTTAAAACTCAGAAAAATGCTCCAAATTTTGAAATACCATTAAAGCAAATAGATGTACCCTGTTTCCCTGAAAATAAGCTCTCCCTGAAAACATTTAAAGGCAGAGCTAGAAATCAGGTAAGACGGCAAGAGGAGCCCCATCTTGCTCCATGCGCCCCAAAATAATAAGACCTCCCTGAAAATAAGGCCAAGCGCTTATTTCGGGGTTAAAAAAAAGTCTTATTTTTGGGGAAACATGCTATTAGTTATTTGACTCGGCCTTCCATTTATTTATTTATTTATCTATTTATTTATTTATTTATTTTATTGAATTTCTATACCGCCCTACTCCCGAAGGACTCAGGGCGGTGAACAGCCACGAAATAAAACACATACATATAAAAATTTAAAATCGAATAAAATGAATTAAATAAATTTGGCTGAATTAATACCCATAATTTAACATACCCATATTTTAAAACACATTAAAATTTAAAATTTGGGAGAAGATTTAGGCGAGGCCGGCTTGATGAAATAGAAGAGTCTTAAGCGCGCGGTGGAAGGTGCGCAGATCCGGGATCCTCCGTATTTCTGGGGGGAGCTCGTTCCAGATCGTCGGTGCCCCTACAGAGAAGGCTCTCCCCCTAGGGGCCGACAGCCGGCATTGTTTGGCCGACGGCACCTGGAGGAGCCCCTCTCTGTGGGAGCGTACTGGTCGGTGGGAGGCTATTGATGGTAGTAGGCGGTCCCGTAAATAACCAGGTCCTAAGCCATGGAGCGCTTTAAAGGTGGAACTTTGAAGCGCACCCGGAAGACCACCGGGAGCCAGTGCAGCTCGCGCAGGAGAGGTGTTACATGGGAGTTCCACGCTGCTCCCATAACCACCTGCGCAGCCGCACTCTCCGCCAGTTGGAGCCTCCGAGTGCTCCTCAAGGGGAGCCCCATGTAGAGAGCGTTACAATAGTCGAGACGAGAGGTGACGAGGGCATGAGTGACTGTGCGTAGCGAGTCCCGATCTAGAAAGGGACGCAACTGGCGAATCAGGCGAACCTGATGAAAAATCCTCCCGGTCACGGCCGTCAAGTGCTCTAAAGACAGCCATGAATCCAGGAGAACGCCCAAGTTACGAGCCCTTTCCGTGGGGGCCAATGATTCGCCCCCAATAGCCAGCGATGGCGCCAGCTGACTATATCGGGACATCGGAAACCACAGCCACTCGGTCTTGGATGGGTTGATCCTGAGCCCGTTTCTCCCCATCCAGATCCGTACGGCCTCCAGGCACTGGGACATCACTTCAAGGGCATCGTTGGGGTGGTCCAAGGTGGAGATGTACAGCTGGGTGTCGTCAGCGTAGTGATGGTACTTCACCCCGAAACCACGGATGATCTCGCCCAGTGGCTTTACATACATGTTGAACAAAAGGGGCAAGAGAACCGATCCCTGCAGCACCCCACATATAAGGGGCCTCGGGGTCGATCTCTGCCCCCCTGTCAACACAGACTGCGACCGGTCAGAGAGAAAGGAGGAGAACCACCGTAAAACGGTGCCTCCCACCCCCAACCCTTCCAGCCGGTGCAGCATGATACCATGGTCGATGGTATCAAAAGCCGCTGAGAAATCTAACAGGACCAGGACAGAAGAACAACCCCTGTCCCGAGCCCTCCAGAGATCATCAACCAACACGACCAATGCCATTTCCGTGCTGTACCCAGGCCTGAAGCCCGACTGGAATGGATCCAGATACTACGCTTCATCCAGGTACTGGGGAAGCTGTCGCGCAACCACACTCTCAACAACCTTTGCAACGAAGCAAAGGTTGGAGACTGGACGATAATTAGCCAATACTGCCGGGTCCAGGGAAGGCTTCTTGAGGAGGGGCCTTACCACCGCCTCTTTCAGGGCGGCGGGGAAGACACCCTCACCCAATGAAGCATTTATAATCCCCTGGAGCCAGCCTCGCGTCACCTCCCGGGAAGCCAGCACTAACCAGGAGGGGCACGGGTCCAACAAACATGTGGTCGCGTTCATTCTACCCAGAATCCTGTCCACGTCATCTGGGGTCACAGGATCAAACTCATCCCAGATAACAGTCTCAAGACCTGCCTCCCTCACTCTCGCTGGATCTATCCAGTCGGAGTCCAGACCTGCCCGAATCTGAGTGATTTTGTCATGCAGATACTGAACAAAATCCTCGGCTCTTCCCTCCAAGGGGTCCTCCCGTGCTTCCTAGTGGATCAGGGAGCGGGTCACCCTAAACAGGGCGGCCGGGCGATTATCTGATGACGCAATAAGAGCAGCAAAATGAGTGCATTTTGCTGCTTTTATCGCCACTAGGTAACTCCTAATATGAGATCTTACCAGTGTTCGGTCGGATTCAGAAAGACTAGCCCTCCAACTACTCTCTAGGCGTCTTTTCCAGTGCTTCATCTCCCTCAGCTCCTCGGTAAACCAAGGAGCCAGGCGAGATCGGCGCCGGGTCAGAGGCCGCAAAGGCACGACTCGGTCCAGGGCTCCAGCAGCTGCCCTATCCCAGGCGGCCACTAGGTCTCCAGTCAAGACGTGAGCCAGAACCTCCGGAATTGGCCCAAGCTCCATCTGGAACCTATCAGGTTCCATCAGGCGCCTGGGGCGGTACCATCTTTTTGGTTCCGCCTCCCTGCAGCGGGGTGCCGCGGTTCGAAGGTCAAGGCGAAGGAGAGAGTGATCCGACCATGACAAGGGCTCGATGACTATATCCCCTATCTCGAGATCACTCAACCACTGTCCAGAGACAAAAACCAAGTCCAGTGTGTTTCCCCCAGTGTGCGTAGGGCCATGAATTAGTTGGGTCAGGTCCATGGCCGTCATGGAAGCCATGAACTCCCGAGCCACCTCAGATGCCTCACCCATGGACGGCAGGTTGAAATCCCCCATGACCATAAGTCTGGGGGTATCAACCGCCACCGCGGCGATAACGTTGAGTAGCTCGGGCAGGGCTGCCGCCACGTGGCAGGGAGCCAGGTACGTGATCAGCAAACCCATCTGAACCCCGTGGCCCCACTTCACAAGGAGGAACTCACAACCGGCCGTCTGAGGAACATTGGTCTCCCTCGGCCTAAGGCCTTCTCTAATAATAACTGCTACTCCCCGCCCCTCCCCTGTGACCTTGACTGATGGAATGCGTGGAAACCTGGTGGGCACATTTCTACCAGAGGGACCCCTCCCTCCGGGCCCAGCCAGGTCTCCGTAATACCCACCAGGTCCGCTTCCCCCCTCATAAACAAGATCACAGATGAGGGGGGCTTTATTTACTATGGACCTGGCGTTGCACAGCATCAGACGAAGGCCCGGGCCCTGAAGGTCTGTACTACCTGGAGAACGAGTGGAGCCTTGGGGGCCGGAGCACCCTACCGCTTGAAGACAGCGGGTGCGTGCTCCCTTAACATATGGCCCCCTGCTCCCGCCACATCTACCCCTCCCACACACAGTACCGATGGTAAAAACACAGTCTGGACAAGCTCGACCCCCTCCGGATCCCCCCCCCTGCCGAACGTCCTGGCCAAGCCCGACCCTCCCCTTGGTAGGTTATCCCCCAAACCCACAGCTCTAATTCCAATCCCACCCCCCTCCCCCCATCCTTCCAAAGTGGGTAAAATTAGGACCCAGATTGTTGGGGGAATATGCTGACTCTATAAACAGCTTAGAGGGGGCTGTAACAAGGCAATGTAAAGTGGATATAAGTAAGTGCTATTGCTATATGATGCAACCATAATGTACATCCCAAATCAAGTGACAGGTGATATTGTCCCCAAAACTGGTCTCTTGCTTGGTGTTGAAGCTGATAGGTCCCCGGACACAAGGTGTGATACAGAATGATACTTTTATTTTGATACCAAGATAAAAAGACCCTGATTCGAAAAGCTAACCAAGGGCCCAGATTAGAATTTTACAGCAATTTTTATAGTGAAGGGATGGTCACATTCAACCCTTTGCCCTTCCCCTTGTAGGAAGTTAGCACCCTTTCCCTTTCCTGGAAGAGTGAAATATTTTAGGAAATATGAAAAAGGCAGAATATTATATTTCCCTAGGATAAGCATGTTTTGAAGCAGCTCCCATCTTCCTGCCCCCACCCTTTGTCAATGGGCCATTAAGGCCTGGGCCAGTCTATTCTACATAACAAAGATCTACCTCCTTCAGGCAGAGCCATAGTAGGAATTGCCAAAGATCCAACAAAGATAGGATTAGCCCTCTACACAATAGCAGCAGAAACTCACCACATGTGACCTGGGAAGCACATGTGACCATCAGCCAGCAAGGCTAGCTAAGACCCCAACCCCCCTGGGAGTCTGACAACCAATCAGGATACTCTTTTGGGGCCCCAAGAAATGCAGAGCCAGAGAGAGCATAAAAACACGAGGATTTACTGTATCTGCCCCTTTTCTGTTCAGAAACTCAAGCCATGTGATCCTGTCCACCATTAAACTATCTTTCCAAGCAGTCTCCATGTTTCCAGTGTCTTTTTCCCCACTTGGAGCAAAACCTAGAAGGAGATTTCTTCCAACACCCTAATAATGCGTGCATAACAGATAATATTGATTGGTTATTTGGATTTCAGCCCCCCTAAACCTTTTATGCTAAATAGCTAAATGTTGCATCACCTGTTTTTCACTCCAGGTCACCGGTATTTTGCAAAGTGTGCCAGCTATGTGGTTTTGGGGTTTTTTCTTATAAGCGAGCTATTCTTGTGTCTAATATCCTGGCTAGTGGTCTTCTAACAGGTAAAGTGCTATTACAGAGCAGCTCAAGGCAAGCACCCCCACCCACCCTCCCTCTGCATAGAAAAGTAAAAGCAGTTTTAAGTCTTTGTCTGAGGCAGCACCCCCGCCACTCCCTGTGACCCCACCCCTTCTGCAGTGAGAGAAGACAGGAAAGAGCAAAGCTCTTAATTGTTTGTTGTAAGGCAAAGAAATGAAGACAAGAAAAAATGTTTTATCAGAATTCATATTCCTCACTCTCCTGTCCATTCCATCCATACCTGGGTCCTATCTCCACATGTGACCTTTCCTCTGATCCCCAGGGCCTCATCTGGACATACATTCAATCACCTGATCCTTCAATATCAGCTCTTGGGTTGGGCAAGGAACAAGGAACAGGAGTTGAGTTCAAAGCGCGAAACATTTATTACATGCAACCTATACATAAGAATCTGATCTACTAACAGGGAAGCCAATTGGTGCTAGATAAGGTGTTATGTATGTATCTATTTTGTGCAGGAAATTCAAATGTGCAGTGAATTCTGATTGGTTCATGGTTGCCTCTGAAAAGTATAAAAAGAGGACTGTTGCCTGTGTTTCGTTGCTGAAGTCTCACCCTGAATTAAAGAGCTGTTGTCACTAGCTTGCTTGTGCCTCTCGTTATTCCCGCGCTACAACATTGGCGACGAAGGTGGGATTGAGGCCACAAGAAGCAAACTAAAAGAGCTTGGACTTCCAGCCAGGGTAACGAGTGGACTACGGAGACATATTGCGATGTCTGCCTACGTCCCGCCCAAACCTTTCGATCTGACCCGAGAGAAGTGGGGATCGTATCTGACCAGGTTCAAGTGCTCCCTGGAAGCAAGCGAGATGCAAGGGCTCTCAGCAAGCCCAAAAAGAGCCCTGTTCTTAAGCCACTGTGGGCCAGACATTTTTGAGACGGCTGAGTCCCTCTGTGAGCCAACCCCAGTCCAGACGGTCTCCTGGGACGTCCTTCAAGCAAATCTGAAAGCCCACTACGCTCCACTTCCTTCGAAATTTGTATAGCGCTACGAACTCCAGCAACGTGTACAAAGTGAAGGAGAACCGGTCAGCGCATATGTGGCCGCACTTCGAAAAGCCGCAACACATTGTGACTACAGAGATCTAGACAACGCGCTACTCGAGCAATTGATTTGTGGCATTAGAGACACTCAACTACAGAGGCGCTTACTGGCCAAGCCAGATCTAATGCTAGCCGGCGTGCTTAACGAAGCCAGAGCACACGAAGCATCTACAAAAGCTTCTGAAGCACTACAGCGGCCACTGCCAAGCAAAGACGGCCCGAAAACAGCCCCCGTCCACAGGAGGCGCGAACCAGCACGGAGGAAGAGTCGGACGAGGACGTCTTCCACACGGAGGAGAAAAAGAGTGAGCAAAGCCGCCGCCACGAGAACTGTTCTAGCTGTGGCGGGGATCACGAGAGACAATCGTGTATATACAGAGATGCCATTTGCAGGCGTTGCGATAGGAAAGGCCACCTAGCACGAGTTTGCAGAGCTCAATTTCCGCGTAGTCGCAAGCCACGTGACTACCGCGACCAACCAGAACCGGCTCGTTCAAAACAGCCAATCAAAGATGACAGAGCGAGAAAACAGCGCGAATCTCAAAAGTGGGAGACCTACAGCACGAGAATCGGTCAAGCCAGCACAACCGACGATGAGAAAGTCTACACAAAAGTAGAAATCGAAGGCAGACCATGCGAAATGGAAATCGACACCGGGTCTACACTGTCAATCATGTCCTGGACAACACTCAAAGCGCTCCTGCCTAAGTTCCAGAAAGCCCAGCTGTCTCGACAGAAAGTTCGCCTCCTCAACTACCAGGGAAACCGAGTTCCCGTAGAAGGGGTGGGCATGTTCCGGGTCACCTACGGCGAGTTCCAGAAAGAGCTGCCCCTGACCATCATAAGCAAGCCGCTACCAAGTCTTCTGGGCATGGCGTGGTTCCGAGCCCTCGGCATGGGCTTCACGGGTGTCCACAGCATCGGTGGGCCATCCCTCAAAGAAAACCTTCTTCACGAGTTTCGGGACGTTTTTGAGGAGACGCTACGCAAGTACGTGGGGACCCCTATCTCCTTTAATTTAGACCCCAACGTAGCGCCAATCAGGCTAAAAGCAAGACGGGTTCCATTTGCTTTAAAGCCCAAAATTGATGCAGAGCTCGACAAGCTCATTAAGCAAGGGGTGTTAGTTCCCGTAGATCACGCTAAGTGGGAAACCCCAATAGTCACGCCAGTTAAATCGGACAGATCAATTAGAATTTGCGCTGACTATAAGTGTTCGATCAGTAAGGCGTTGCAGCAGAGCGCCTATCCCGTTCCGATCGTCCACCATCTACTACACTCCCTGAGGCCTGGCAAGCTATTTGCAAAATTAGACCTTGCGCAGGCGTACCAGCAGCTGCCAGTAGATGACGCTACGGCAGAATCGCAGACCATAGTAACTCACAGAGGTGCCTTTAAATGCACTAGACTACAGTTTGGGGTTAGCATCGTCCCAGGGCTCTTCCAGAGTACCATGGAGCGCCTTCTACAAGGCCTCCCAGGAGTTGTCCCTTATTTCGACGACGTCCTAATTAGTGGCCAAGACGAGACACAGTTAGGAAATAGGGTTAGACAAGTTCTAACCAGATTCTGAGAAGCGGGACTCAAACTCAAACGAGCAAAATGCAAAATAGCAGTTCCATCAGTGGAATTCTTAGGCTACCGAATCGACAGCACAGGCATTCACCCCACAGAAAGCAAAGTCAGGGCCATCCAGAACGTGCCCACCCCTAAATTGAAGCCCGAACTGCAGGCCTTCTTGGGGCTTCTTAATTTCTACACCATGTTTTTAAAACACAAAGCCACCATTGCGGAGCCACTGCACAGGCTCCTTGGAAAAAACGTGTGGGAATCAATGAAATTAGTGGTTTGTATGTAACATTTTTGAAGGCAGCTCAGAATCTGATAAATCCAATGAAACTCTGAACACGAGGCTACTGATAATCAGTTTTTATTTTATGCAGAAAGCAAAAAGACTGGACGGCCTTTTTGTCTCCCACCGCAACAGAGCAGGCAGAGAGAAAAGAAGGAGTGCGCAACAAAACCTTTTTTCAGTTACAAGCAAGGTTACTTGGCAGAATTACTTTTCACAAGAAGTTACTTTGCTAGGCTAAGCTTGGCAATTCGCCTAGAAGTTTTATCTCTACAGTTGGCACCTTAGAATGGCGCTTCTTTCAACAGCAATTAATAAAAGCTGAATTAGGTTACACTCTGTGTATGCTCTAAGCCTTTCAACTCTTTCAGCTTCAGAGACCCTTTCAGTTTATAGTTTAAAGCAATGTTTCTCAGCATTAAGAATGTGGACTTAAATTCAGAGCAGGCTGGGGAATTCTGGGAGTTGAGGTCCACCCATCTTAAAGCATGCTGGCTGGGGGATTCTGGGAGTTGAAGTCCACCCATCTTAAAGCATGCTGGCTGGGGGATTCTGGGAGTTGAAGTCCACCCATCTTAAAGCATGCTGGCTGGGGGATTCTGGAAGTTGAAGTCCACCCATCTTGAAATGGCCCGGAAACTCTGCCTCCAAGGCTCTGGCCAGCCACCTTAGAAAGAGCTGCTCCATAACTACAACTCCCTTCCCACCCAGACCCCCACCGTCCCGTATTAGCAACTGGCTGAGCCTCCCCGGGGTCCTTCACCCGAGGCGGATCGGCTCCCTCTGCAGCCCTGCGGCCCGGCAGGACCGATTAAGCCGCTGTACCCGGAATTAGGTCCCTCAGAACCGGAAGCCGGAAGTCACGCTTCTCTCGTTTCGTAGGAGACGCGAGGCGGTGGTCCCTAAGCAGGTACGGTGGGCTGGGGGGCGGGCTGGGAGGCCGGGTGGGGCTCCGCGGGGCTGTTGGCCGCCCGTGAGCCGGTTTGGAAGCCGGGGAAGTCCGGGGATATGGGAAAGGGGGCTTCCGCTGTGCCTGCGGGACTCGCTGCTCCTTTGATGCGGCCCGTTTGGAGTCGGGATGGTCGGATAATTGTTAGGAGAGTTCGGGTCCCGAAGACCGTGAGGAAGGGGAGCTTGCCCTCTGCACGTGTCCTTGGCCTCCTTTGTGGTTGTTGCTATTCTTCGTGAACGAATTCTAACGAATCCTTAATAAATTCTAATCCTAACTGAATGGTGCTGATGGTTGAGAGGGGTTGCTGCCTTCTTAAGATGGACCATGTTCCACGCAGTTTTTTGCAGTTCCGCTGGAGTTATTGCAGGAAGCGGCAATTTGTTGATGTATCTTATAAAATTCTTGGACATGGTACCAAGTGCTACGATGACAACGGGTGTCACTGTTACACGTTTCATCCATAGCCGTGTAGTTCCGATGGCCAGGTTGCGATAGTTCATGATTTTTTCCAGTTCTTTTTCTTCGACTCTGGTGTCTCCTGGTACCGTGATGTCAATAAATAATTGTAATTTTTATTTTTATTTTTACTTTTACTTTTATTATTATTATTTTGCTTTGTACACTGAGTGCTTTTGTAGCTGAGACAAATTCCTTGTGTGTCTAATCACACTTGGCCAAATAAAATATTCAATTCAATTCCTTGGTTAATCCATTCTTTGTTGTTGTATTCCTGTACTCCCAGGTTATGTAAAACTGGTACAAAAATGTGGAAAATGTCATTAACAGAGCAATGACTCAATGGGGATTAAAAGGTAATCATAATCATCATGGGGAATATGGGGAATAACATCTCTTTTTTAAAAAAAAAATGATTTATATGCCGCCCTTCTCCAGAGACTCAGGGCGGCATTAAGCAATAGCCTTCTAGACTATTGTATATTTTATACAAAGTCACCTTATTGCCCCCACCATCTGGGTCCTCATTTTACCTACCTTAGAAAGGATGGAAGGCTGAGTCAACCTTGAGCCTGGTGAGAATTGAACTCACAGTAATTGCAGGCAGCCGGAAGCTAAATACTACCTTTAATAGTAGCATTAGTCTGCTGCGCCACTCAGGCTCTCTTAATGATGAGGCTTTTAAAAATCGAATAATTTCCTCTTCATCCCTATTCCCCAGCTCCTCCAGAAGTGTGAATGAACCAAGGAGTGAAATCAGCACTGGATCCACATTCCTTCATCTGCAACGACATTGGCTGGTCCTGGAAACAGGTCTGTCTCTTGAATCTCCAAACTGAAGGAATGTCTACAGGTAGTCCTCGATTTACAACTGTAATTGAGCCCAAAATTTTGTTGCTATGCGAGACATCTGTTAAGAGAATTTTATGATCTTTCGTGCAACCGTTCTTAAGTGAATCATTGCTGTGATTAAGTTAGTCACAGTTGTTAAGTGAATCTGGTTTCGTTATTGACTTTTCTTGTCAAAAGGTCAAGAAAAGGGGTCACGTGTCCTTGGAACACTGCAACCGTCATAAATACGAGTCAGTGATCAAGTATTCAAATTTTGATCATGTGACCATCAAGCTGCTGCCCAGTTATATGTGTGGGAAATGGTCCTAAGTCACTTTTTTCACTGCCGTTGTAACTTTGAAGATCACTAAACGAACTGATGTATGTCAAGGGCATTCATATTTGTTTATATTTTTAAAAAAATTATGTATAGGCTTGAATAAATCTTTGCTGCGACAACATAAGGTCATGATCTTTTGCTCCTGCAAATAGAGGGCAGAGCTCCTTACCTTTAAGCTCCAGAAAAACAACTGGAAATATTCAGTGGAGCCTGAGGAGCAGCTCTAAAAGTTGCCACCAACATATTACTTTTGTTGGATACTACATATTATTTTTTAAAAATGGAGCTGCCTTTTAGTGTGATTTTAGTTTAATTAAAGGATTTTTTAAATTAATTAAAGAATTAAAGAATTTTTTGCCCTGGCCTTGCCCAGTGTAAGTAGTGAGCTGTCTGCAGGTCAGGTCAAGTGTCCAAAGCTGCTTGCTTTCTCCCTTTTGAAAGTCAATTTTTAATGGCATTTTGCAGCCTTCAGCATTGTGGACGCATCCTGGAAGCAATTCATTTTGGCACAGAAATTCTTTACGGTGGCTAACAGAACATCATGTCCCAGGCGACCAAACGCAAACACGTGGTCAAAGAAGTGCTAGAGGAATATGTGATTCCTTCAGAGAGGCAGCAGATTGTCCGGGTAAGACTGGTTAACCTAACCTAGTTAGCCGGAATCTCTCAAAGCTTTATGTAGACATCTTTATGTAGACACCCAGAGCAGGGGTGTCATACTCAAGGCCCGGGGGGTGGATCCGGCCCACGGGGTGGTTAGATCTGGCTCACAGGGCCACCCTGGAAACAGTGAAGGACCAGCCCACGGTGCCTCTGCCAGCAAAAATGGAGTTCAGGAGCGCCACGGGCAGCCGTCCCGAGCTCTGTTTTCAGAGGCTGTCACAGCAGAAAACTGAGCTTGGGAGCCTGTTTTTTCTGGCAGAGTGCTCGGGCCACCACAGGCATCCCCGACACAAGTGGCATTGAGCTGGCCATGCCCACCCAGGCCACACACCCACTGGCCCCCCAAGGTGAGTAAACAATCCTGATGCGGCCCTCAATGAAATGGAGTTTGACACCCCTGGTCTAGAGGCTGCATAAGAGCCCACTAAGATTTTCCCTCTGCCTCTAAAAATCTTGTGAGAATTGGGTGTGCTTTCAAGAATAGTTGCTGTCTGGTGTTGTTCAATGCCAGTGTGTCGCCCGATATTGTGGCATGTCATCCTTGACACGTGTCATAGATTCACCATCCGTGGTCTAGCTGGGTCTCAATGTGCCATGCGAATAGCCACAAACCAGTCCTGAGTTCTTACTGGCAAGTTTGCTCTGTCCCTCCAGGTGCTCGGGACACCAGGAAACAACCTCCATGAAGTGGAGACCTCTGAGGGGACGCGGTTCCTGGTCAGCATGCCCAACAAGTTCCGTAAGAACATCTGGATCAAGAGAGGTGAGTGGCTGGGGGTCCTGGCATTTGCAGGAGGGAAAACGGACCTCCCTGTTCCCCCTGTCACAGCTGTCTGTCTTTCCTCCCTCCCTCCCTCGCTCCCTCCAGGAGATTTCTTACTGGTTGATCCCATCGAAGAAGGGGAGAAAGTAAAAGCAGAAATCAGTTTTGTCCTTTACAAGGACCACGTTCAGTACCTTAAGAAGGAAGGATATTGGTGAGTAGCTATATTTTGTAAGACTCCCACAGTTGCCTTATTGAAGTGATGGGTGATGAAGTGATGAAGAAATAAAAATAATTAAATAGAGAGAGTACAGTCTTGTTCAGGTACTTAGGAAAGAAAGACCCTTGATTCCATTTGGCTGAAGTGATTTTACTAAGACTAATTGGTTGCAGTGAAAGAATGGCTAGATCTGAATATTCCTGTGCAAAAGGTTATACTTTTCCCCCTTTCCCTGGCCTTCCCACCCACCCACCCTGACCAGTTCATCACTGTCCAGTAGTCATTTAGATCAGGGGTCACCAACCTTTCGGACCTCAGGGTCCACTAAGTTCATAATTTTAAATCCCGCGGACCACTCATATGATATGCCTAATGACCGGCTGGGTGGTCATGTCACTGGGTGGGCGTGGCCAACTCCTTACCTCCCCATCCGGGCTCCTTAGGGCCCCAACAGGAAGCAGTTGCTGAAGCTAAGCAGTCACCATGAGAAAGAGCTGGCAAAACAGCTCAGTTCAAATTGGATCTGACTGAGAAGGAGGCTCAGCAGAAGCACCTTACTGAGGACTAGGAGCATAGGCTTTCCAAGTAGAGGGAAGACCTGTGGGAGTGCAACGCCAGGTACCGGCACCTGGAGGCTCAGTGGCCTGAGATGGTCAGTCAGTTCCAGGCCATGAGGCTGTCCCACTGGAACAAGGCCCTCCGGCTTCTTCCCCCACCAGTGGCACTTCCCTCCAGCCTTCGCCCAAAGCCCCTTACCAGGAGGCTGAAGCAGACCCCAAGTCGGAATTTCTTTTTTTTTTTTTTTGAATACAATTTTTATTGGTTTTTTTTTTTTTTACACAAATAAAATATAGTCACGATTCTATTTAACATCGGATTCTCAGTGTTTTTACATATATACATAAGTAAGTATCTGGTGTCATTTATACTGCACATTTCTAATTAATCTCTGCACCGTTTATTCCTTTCTTAATTCTATCATTTATCCATTCGTACCATCTTCCCCACACAGTATCATAATCAGAGTTTTCGTCATCATTTATCTCGTGTGTTAATTTACTTATCTCTGCACACTCTAATATTTTATTAATTATAAGGTCATCTGGTGGTAGGTCTTTCTTTTTCCAATATTGAGCGTATGCTAGTCTGGCACCCAAGTCGGAATTTCTGCCCCCCTCCAACCCACACAAAAAGACCTCAAAGGGGGAGACTTTCTGCAGCAACGCAAACATTCATTGCATGTATCTGGCCCAGAGGCCATAGTTTGAGGACCCCTGATTTAGTGCAATATAAGAAATGCAAATAATTTTTCTGCGGACCACCAAAACTTTCTCGTGGACCACCAATGGTCCAAGGACCACCAGTTGGTGACCGCTGATTTAGATGGTTTGGGCATGGCTTGGGTGTTTGGCACAATCGGGACTCCCTACGCACGGTCACTCAGGCACTCGTCACTTCCCGCCTGGACTACTGCAATGCTCTCTACATGGGGCTCCCCTTGGGGTGCACCCGGAGGCTCCTGTTGGTCCAGAATGCAGCCGTGCGGGGGATTATGGGAGCGACGGGGCGCTCCCATGTGATACCTCTCCTACGTGAGCTGCACTGGCTTCCTGTAGTCTTCCGGGTGCGCTTCAAGGTGTTGGTGACCACCTTTAAAGCGCTCCATGGCTTAGGGCCGGGGTATTTATGAGACTGCCTTCTGTCGCCAATAGCCTCCCACCGGCCAGTACGCTTGCACAGAGTGGGCCTCCTGAGGGTGCCGTCGGCCAGACAATGTCAGCTGGCGACCCCCAGGGGGAGAGCCTTCTCTGTGGTGGCACCTGCCCTCTGGAACAATCTACCCCCAGAGATACGCACGATACCAGACCTCTGGACTTTTCATCAGGCCCTGAAAACACATCTATTCCATCTAGCCGGGCTGGCTTGACCCCATCCTTACGGTTTTAAATTTATAATTGGTTTTAATTGGGTTATTTTAAATTGACGGCCAAAAGTATTTAATGTTTTTTAAATTGTTTTTAAATTTTATATGTTGTGTTTTTACCGTGGCTGTTCACCGCCCTGAGTCTTGTTGGAGAAGGGCAGTATACAAATTAAATTAATTAATTAATTAATTAATTAATTAATTCCACATTCCGTTCTCAAGCCAGGTGTCCTTGAAGCCTGGCATTTTCTAGTACTGGCACCTCTGGTTTCCATCAAGGCTGTTACCTCCCCTCCCGCCCTTCCCATTCCCATCTCTACTCTCTACATTCCATTACTCCTTCCTTCCCCCTTGCATCTTAAGACAGGATGCCAGCAAAGCGGAGAAGTTGAAGGTGGCAGATCTGACAGGCATCTTCTGGAGGGAAAGGAGAGGAAATAGTTTATGTGCCCATTTTCCTTATAACATCTTTGAGTGGAAGGATCTGTTTTCTTAATAATTTTATCAAAGGAACAGAACAGAAAGCGTTGGAAGGGACCTTGAGCAGGGGTGAAATGCTCGCAGTTTGGACCGGATCGCCCAATCCGGTAGCGATGGCAGTGGGTGGTCCAGAGAACCGGTAGCAAAAATCCCAATGAGTCGCACAATCATCAGAGTCTTTTTTTCTTTAAACTTTTAAAAGCATTTTTTCTATAACCTCTTCCGACGAAAAAATGCTTTTAAAAGTAAAAAAAAAAGCCTCTGATGATTACGCGGCTCAACTGGGATCCTCAGAGGCTTTTCAAAGCATTTTTTTCTGCAACCTCTTGGCCGAAGAGGTGGTAAAAAAAATGCTTTGAAAAGTCTCTGACGATCCCAGCTGAGTTGCCTGATTGCCAGAGGCTTTTCAAAGCATTAGAAAAAATGCTTTGAAAAGTTAAAAAAAAAAAAAGTTGGCCACACCCACCCAGTCACATTACCCTCCCCACCAAGCCATGCCCACAGAACCCGTAGTAACACATTTTACATTTCACCCCTGCTTTGGAAGTCTTCTAGTCCAACCCTCTGCTAAGCAGGAAACCTTAAATAAAAAGAATATAAGGGATCTTCACTCCAGCTTCTCGGTTTGAGACATGGAAATTCTGAAGTGTGAAATAATTTTTACAAACCATCCTACCACATTATGTTGACACTTTATATATATTTTTCCCCCTGCAGGCCTGATGCTTTCTTAGGAGACGTAAAAGGAACTCAAAGCAATACTAAAGAAAGGTAAAGGTGAACAAGATGGGGATGAGAGCTGGTTAGGGGTAGTGGTTAAGATGGTGGTCTAGAGACTAGGAGACGGTGAGTTCTAGTTCCACCTTAGCCATGAAAGCTGGCCAAGTGACTTTGGGCCAATCACCAAGAGACAGGGAATTCTAGTTCCAGTTTAGCCATGAAAGCTGGCTAGGTGACTTTGGGCCAATCACCAGGAGACAGGGAGTTCTAGTCCCACTTTAGGCATGAAAGCCAGCTAGGTAACTTTGGTCCAGTCTCTTTCTTAGCCCAACCCACCTCACAGGGTAGTTGTTACATGGAAAATAGGAGGAGGAAGGATTGTATATATATATATATATTAATTTGATTCATATGCTGCCCTTCTCCGGAGACTCAGGGCGGCTTACAATGCGCTAAGCAATATGTTCATTTCTTTGTATTGCTTATCAAGTAATAAAGTAATATCGAGTAATAAAGGAAGGATAAAAATTCCAATAAATAAATAAAATGGGAGACCTGGACATGTGGGGATGGCACATGCCCAGAAGCGAAGAAATTGCTGAAAATTATCAATATTTTATGTTAAGATTTTGAAAAAAGACACTTCAGGATTCAGGAGGTAGCCTTGGTATTTAGAACAATGTAGCAATAACAGATATTTTATTTCAAATGCCGATGCTCAATTGTTTAAAAACCCTTAAATCTCCATTGATGGATTTCTGATTAGTATGATCTTAGGCTTAATTGTTATAATAATCATAACCTAAAGTAGTTTTACAATTCTGCCATTTCTCTTTATCCTCCACTGCCTAAGTCTGTGGGGAAAAATTGGCAGAAAGTTGCCTATTTTAAGTAGCTTTTGCTCTTAAAGTTATTAAACCTGAAAAACAATACACTAGCATGGTAAAATTATTATTAATATTGCTTGCTTTAAGATCGGACATTTAAAAAACTTTTGCCTGAATTATAATTGGATGCAATTTAACTCACTTTAAAAGTGTGATAGAAATAATTGAGATGGAATGTTTGAAGGGTTTTTTTTTCCTCCCCCCCCATCTTCCTAGTAGAGAGGGGGTACAAAGCACCCCTCAGTCATCTGGAGAAGAGGATTCTGAAGATGATGATACCGACCTGTTTGTGAACACAAACCGAATAACTTACAACTTTATGGAGAGCGAGGAGAGCAGCGACTCGGAGGAAGAAGAAAAATAACCACCCGATTTACTGAGCAGAGCAAACCCTGAAATCCTGGTGTAGCCGGAAGGAACGTGGCTTGAGGGTCTCAGCCAAAGTGAGCATGGACTATTAGATGGTGTTCCTTTAGGGCAGGGCTCTCTAAAGATGGCAACTTTAAGATTTGTGGACTTCAGCTGGCTGAGGAATTCTGGGAGTTGAAGTCCACAAGTCTTAAAGTTGCCATCTTTAGAGAGCCCTGCTTTAGGGGTTTAGGAGCCCCAACTCAGCCTCCCAACGGACTACCAGAGACCCTCTGGTGAGATGACATTAACATCAGAAGGGGGCGTAGTTGAAATTCTCTAGTTAATCATTTTATTTTATTTTTGCATTCTTCTTCTCAGGGTTTTTGAGAATGGGTTACTCCAATTCCCACAGTTAAAAGTGCTGCCCCTAAAGTGCCCTCCAATTTTTGACTCTCGGGGCCAATTTTGGGCTGTTTGGGGTTTGAAGGCTTTGATTTTTTAAGTGCTGGAGGTGGCTGCGTGAAATGTGCAACAACCTGTTGCAGATTTAGAGAGAGGAAGGTGTTCCTCGTTCAGTGCATTGGCTTCTCTCTACTGGCTGTGTTGCCTGTACTCTTAATTCTCTCCATTTCTCTTGCCTTTATTTAATAAAAGCGTACTCCAAATGCAGCGAGCAAATAAATCCGTGATTTTATTCCGCCATTTTTGTGGGAACGGACGTGAAATCTTCCCAGTTTACAAAAGGGGGAAATGATTTGGCTTTCATTAGTCCTGTGGTTAAGCAGTTTAATCTTGGCATCATTGAGCTGCATAAATACCTATTTTCTATTTTTTTCTTAAAAAAATAATCTCTGAATTGGAAAATGAAAGGACAGATAGTCCTCAACTTACGACCATAATAGCTCCCGCTGCCTTAAGAAAGTTCAAAACGTTCTTAAAGATCCATCTCATCCTGGGCACCCTTTTTTTTGAACTATTACCATCTGGCAGACGGTACAGGACAATAAAAACAAGGACAAATAGGCTGCTATCTCAGAGCAGTATCTATACTGAATTCTACTGTAGAGTGCAATATTAATGCAATATCGGGTTTTCAATTCAATTGCATACAATGTAAAGGAAGTGTGTTTTTGTTTTATTTTTATAGTTATAATGTACACTGAAGATGGCATTTAATTTCATTGTACCAGGTGCAATGACAATAAAGTTAACTAACAATCGAGCCCAACGTTTATGTTGCTAAGTGAGAAATTTGCCAAGTGAGTTTTTGCCCCATTTTATGACTTTTCTCGCCACATTTATTAAGTGAATCGTTGCAGTTCTTAAATTGGTAACGTAGTTGTTAAGTGAATCTGGTTTCCCCATTGACTGTCAGAAAGTCGCAAAATGACCCTGGGACACTGCAACTGTCATAAATGTGAGTCAGTTGTGAAGTACCCCAATTTTGATCATGTGACCATGGGGATGCTGCAACAGTCATTAAGTGTGAAAAATGGTCATTAAATCACTTTTCAGTGGTGTTGTAACTTTCAACGGTTACTAAATGAACTGTTGTAAGTCAAAGACTACCAGTAAAAGTTCCTTGCCTTACAGGTAGTCCTCAACTTACAACCATTCATTTAATGACTGCTTGAAGTTACAACGGCACTGAAAAAAGTGACTTATGACTGACCTCCATTACGTGATCAAAATTCAGGTGCTTGGCACGCAGGTGTTTCAAGATGGAGTCACGTGACCAGCATTTGCAACCTTCCCAGCCAGTTTCTGACCAACAAAGTCAATGGAGAAAGCGGAATTCGCTTAACCACCACATGAGTCACTTAACAAAAGTGATTTACAACTGGCAAAAAAAGCCAGTTGTAAATTCAGGCACATCTCAGTGCTTTGCTTAGCAACAGAAATTCTGGTTTGCAATTGTGGTTAAATTGAGGATTACCTGTAGCTTGATGAACAGACACGAGGACCCAGCTATTAAAAGTTGTAAATGGCAGCGGTGATTTGTTTCACCCTTTTTCTCCAAGTATTCCTAACAGCAGAATAATTTTCTTGACATTTCTAACCACTAGAAGAGAATACTTACAGCTCAGGGCTGAATTGTGGGTGCCTTGGTGCTGAGTTTGGTGGTTTTCCTGCAGAAGTTTCATTATCCATCCGAAGCACTGATGATGTTACCTAATTGCGTAATGAAACGTCTGCAAGAAAACCACCAACCTCAGAGAGCACCAAGGACCCCTGTACTATACAGTATATATAAATCCATTTAATGTGGAGTGATGTGAAACATAATTGGTTGTGTTTGCATAATGCTAACTCAGTTACGTGAATCAGTTTATTCAGTTAACCCAGTTTTCTGGTTTCACACGGTAACACAAACCTGCCATGAAATTGGGTAACTCATCCCTCCAGCCAAACAGCCACTAGAATCCAGGCTGCAGAAAAAGCTGTAGTTCCTTCTTTAACCTCGCAGGAAAAGTCCGCTCAATGTATTCTCTCCCGCACCCCAAAAACTTCAAAACTATTCCTCCGCTGAATGCAGAAAGAAAAGGCTTCGACAAAATGAGGTCTCGGCTATTTTTATTACAGCAATTTGGTTTCACACAGAGATACAAAAGTTGCTTAAAAACTCAGCCCCACAACTATATACACGGAAGGCCGGTGAGTACGGGCCCAGTGAACAAGATTCCCACCGAGAGCAACGGATGGAGACTATCTTTGCGCATCCTGCAAGGAGAACGGCATCCAAAGCGTTCCCACCAGCGACAGGAAGTTGGTGCTTCACTTTGTGATGGTGTTTCTGGAGAGAAAGAACACAATTAGTGAAAGTCTTCTCCACCCACCCAACCGGGAAAGATCCTTCGGTTGAGTTTCTTCTCAGGATGTCCTAACCAAGAGTGTCCAACCCTTGCCATTTTTAAAGACTTGTGACTTCAACTCCATGCCAGCTGGGGAATTCTGGGAGTTGAAGTCCGTAAGTCTTAAAAGTCTGTAGAGATTCTCCATCAACCGGATTATGGTTGTCCCAAAGATGCTTTTTCGGGAGGCAACTGGACTTTGTTTTTTTTCTTTGAAGACGTTTCGCTTCTCATCCAAGAAGCTTCTTCAGTTCTGACAGTCTTCAAAAGAAAAAACAAAGTTCAGTTGCCTCCTGTAAAAAGCACCTTTGGGACGTTAGTCTTAAAGTTGCCAAGATTGGAAACTTCTGGTTTAGAACATCATCCTGAAGGTGGTTCTCTCCAGGGATGTGAGAACCACATCTGGGGTCTTGGACCAACCAGTGAGGAACCCACAAAACTGGGAGACTCTAGTTTGGAAGATGAGTAGAAAGAGATGAGATCCTGAGATGTCAAGTTAGAGGAATGACTGGAAGAGATTTCAGATGTAAACAGACGTCCCTCAAATTCCTTTTCCTGCAGGGGGGCCTTAACCAAATTAAAGGAGGAATAAGCACCGCCTGGTATGGTCTTTTCCCCATAATTTTCTGCTTCACTCCCAACAAAAGCAAATTCAAGAAGGAATGGTAGAGGGCACCCAGCCAGCCATCTGATGGCTTGACTTTGGAGAAGACCATGGCTTCTCAGGGACTATTACAACCAGCCCCCTCATACGTGCTCCCCACACATCCTTACGCGTTCATGCTCTTCCCACTGCCACTGAGCACGATGTACGGCGTCTTCTGGGCTTTCTGCTTCTCCTGTAGCAAAGCCACCGTCCCCAGTGGGGTGTCGCTAGAGCTCATCTTCTTCAAGAGCTGGAAAACACAGAGAGAGCATGGCAACTGATATTCCCTGCATCCTCACAGCTAATGTTGACTTTGGCACGCAACACAGGAAGGTGTAAAAAGAGTTCTCCTCCTCAACTTACGAATGAGTCCGGACTGAGCCCTCAACTCCTCGGGGGTGGACTTGGTGCTCTTTGTATCACGTTTCTTAACCTTTTAAGAGGCATGGACTTCAATTCCCAGAAATCTGGGACTTGAAGGCCATATGTCTTAAGATTGCCAAAGATGAGAAACTGTCAGGTCCCTTGGCTTCAAGAAAGTCTTTAAGAAGAAGATGGTTGTTTCATCAGGCCATGAAATCCGTCACATTAGGGTTGCTCCCTCTGTCACGGAATGGGGCTTCCCTTTGGAGCTCAGGATGCTTGTACTCCTGATGGCCCAAAGATGATTTTCAAAGAGCAACTGGACTTTCTTATTATTTTTTTTTCACTTGAAGATGTTTCGCTTCTCATCCAAGAAGCTTCTTCAGTTCAAGGAAAAGATGCCTTTTGTCCAGTTGCCTTTTGAAAAGCACCCTTGGGACAACCATGACCTGAATGATGGAGAACCTCTGCAGACAGACATGTGCTCCGGATGCTTACAATTTAGTGCTTAGATTAATGGCCTCTCTTAATCTGAATTTTTGAAAGCTGAGAATGGTACTGTTGTGACCTGTGGCTCTCCAGCAGCCGAATCAGGAGGAGGAGGAGGAGGAGGTGGTATGGGAGTCAGGGTCAGCATCAAGGCAACCTGAGAGCTCTGGGACTTCTGGTTGGCGCCGCGGAAATACAGACGGGGAATTAGCAGACTCTTCGGAGCCCCAAGAAAACCCCGTCTGCCAAGCTCCCGCCGGTAGGTCTTTGGACCTACCCTCTCCTGTAGGGACAGGGGGATAGAGAGGGACCCCTCGGACGGCCGAGAGGAACGGGCAGGTTCCTCGGGGCCGGAGGCTTGCCCTCTGTGCTGGTGGAATGGCGGCCATGGCGGCTGCCCTGAGACCGCAGCAACCGGGATACAAGAATGCGCAAGAGGAGAAGCGGAGAGCGGAGCCGGGAGTTTGTATGCCGGGTGAGTGGACATCAACCCAGGCAGGAACTGCCCACAAACGCTGAATTACAATTAGTCTGCCCCAGCCTTAACAGCGGCTGAGAACTATTGGGGCACAAAGACAAAAGACCTGTTGGTGGATAAGATAAATTACTGACTTTTTGGAAATGTTTGATTACAGATCTGGATATATTTTTTCTTTACTTTTTGGTGGATAAATGAAATTGGACTATGTTTGGGAGAGAGGAAGGAGAAGAGGAAATAATTATGCCTTCAAAAGCAAAGGAAAAAGACAAACGGAGACGGAAAAAATGGTTGCCAGATGAAAAGTGAAAGTCTAAATTCCAGGCTGCTTGTTACTTGAAAAGAGAAACTTTGTTGCTTGTTATTTAAACTTGACTATTTTGAGGAAAAGACTTAGAGAACTTGATTTAGGATACATAATCTGTTCACTGGAGGATTTATTGAAGATTAGAAAGAAATTAAATGGAACAATGAAAACTGAACTAATAAACATGGCAACAAAAGAAGGGTGTGGCAACAGAAGATGGACATGATGATACCATATATGGAATAGCTTCAGAATTAACTCTGTAGAACTCATAACTCTGATGACATTGAAATGGAAAAGATACATATTTGGACAGACTGGAGAAAGGAATAATGAAATATATTATGTAACAAGACAACAAAATATTATATTTTGATTTAAATGAATGTAACGGTTTCTGGGTGATTGAATAATGCTAGGAGATACTTTTTTTCTTTTTCTTCTCTATGCTCTCTATTTCTTTCTTTTAGTATCTTTCTCTTTGTTTCTTTTCCCCTCTCTATTTTCTTTTTTAATCCATTTGACTTCTTTTGTTATATTTCTACTCTCTTCCTTTTTTCTTTTCCTTTTTTAGTGTTGCCTGTTTTTTGTATTTCTTTTATTGTAATTATTATTATAGCTATTACTCTCTCCTTTTTATTCAATTATTATTCTCATATAAATATATAAACAATTTGATTAAGAAATAAGAGCATAAATGATTGAAGAAAAACATGTTTTTTGGATGTTCTAATGCCTTTCTTAAACTTTGAATTTTTAACTAGCACTACCTACAGATTTAATAATCTGGAAGAAAATGTTTACCTTTAAAGGCGTTGGATGTTAAAAAGAATTATTTATAGAATTAAGAACCATAAAAAATTTATTTTAAAGTGTTTCAAAATGTTTCCTATTGAAAATAAGAAATAAGCATGGAATGGGAGAAAACTTAAGAGAGAATAGGAGATAAGATATTTATTGAAATATACTTTTATCTTAAATTGGTAAGAGATATGGAGGAGAATAGATTGGAAAACAATATTGGTAACACATTCCGAGGTAATTTGGAGCTAAACAACTGAATAAGAGATAAATGTTATGAATTAGTTAAATAAAGAATTTTAGGAGTGGAGGAAAGCATGATTCTGGAAATCAGTGAAAGCAAAGTTGTGACCCAGTTTTACAAATAAGGTAGGAGAGGAGGAAAGCATCATACTGGAGAACAGTTAAAGTAAACTGGGAACCAGTTAAAAATAAAAATAAGATTAAGGAGTGGAGGAAAGCATACGCTGAGTAACAGTTAAAGCAAAACGGAACTAGCCAAAAATAAAAAGTTAGGAGTGGAGGAGACTATACCTGGGGATCAATTGAAATAAAGTTGTGAACCAGTTTTATAATAGATTTAGGAGAAGTTAAGGAGAAGGTTGGTGTGCAGTTAAAATTATACTGTGAACCAGCTAAAATAATTAAGGTAAGTGGAGGAAAGCATTGCTGGAAAGCAGCTGATTAAGATGCGAACCAGCTAAAAAATAAATTTAGGAGGAAGTGGAAGAGATTTTACTGGAGAATAGTAGCTAAACTGTGAACCAGTTTATTATTTATTTATTTATTTATTTAATTTAATTTTATTTTATTTCTATACCGCTCTTCTCCCGAAGGACTCAGGGCGGTGTACAGCCTAATTAAAAACACAAAGACAGACAAAATTTAAAAATAATTAAAATTATTAAATAATAGGCCCAATTTATAAAACCCCCAAAATAATTTTATTTTATTTTATTTTATTTTACTTCAAATTTACATACCGCCCTTCTTCCTGGGAACTCAGGGCGGTGTACAGCCAGATAAAAACACATAATATAAACATTAAGAACAGATTAAAAGGAAATATCTCAATTTGTCCAAGAATTTAAAAAAACATACAAATTTAAAATCATTTAAAAGGATTTGTTAGGCCAGCCCGGCTTGTTGGAAAAGGAAAATTTTAAGGGCATGGCGGAAGGCACGGAGGTCTTGGATTCTCCTTATCTCTGGGGGCAACTGATTCCAGAGGGTGGGAGCCCCCACAGAGAAGGCCCTCCCCCTGGGGGCCACCAGCCTGCATTGCTTGGCTGATGGCACCCTGAGGAGGCCCTCTCTGTGGGAGCGCACGGGACGATGGGAGGTCGTCGGTAGCAGCAGGCGGTCTCGAAGATAGCTAGGCCGGATGCCATGGAGCGCTTTA
Source organism: Arizona elegans (assembly GCA_022577455.1). Lineage (NCBI taxonomy): Eukaryota > Metazoa > Chordata > Lepidosauria > Squamata > Colubridae > Arizona > Arizona elegans. The sequence continues at coordinate 6,540,889 of JAKOOJ010000027.1, forward strand.
AAGATGGTAACCAACACCTTGAAGCGCACCCGGAAGACCACTGGGAGCCAGTACAGCTCGCGCAGGAGCGGTGTTACATGGGAGCGCCATGCAGCTCCCGTAATTACCCGCGCGGCCGTATTCTGGACCAGTTGGAGCCTCCAGGTGCTCTTCAAGGGGAGCCCCATGTAGAGAGTGTTGCAGTAGTCAAGGCGAGAGGTGACGAGGGCGTGAGTGACTGTGCACAGGGAATCCCGATCAAGAAAGGGCCGCAACTGGCAAATCAGGCGAACCTGACAAAAGGTCCCCCTGGCAACAGCCGTCAGATGTTCCTCCAAAGACAGCTGCGTATCCAGGAGGACTCCCAGATTGCGAGCCCTTTCTGTGGGGGCCAAAGACTCGCCCCCGATAGCGATGGAGTCAGCTGACTATATCGGGATGCCGGGAGCCACAGCCACTCGGTCTTGGAGGGGTTGAGCCTGAGCCTGTTTCTCCCCATCCAGATCCGCACAGCCTCCAGGCACTGGGACATCACTTCAAGAGCATCACTGGGGCGGCCTGGGGTGGAGATGTACAGCTGGGTGTCATCAGCGTATTGGTGGTATCTCACCCCAAAGCCACGGATGATCTCGCCCAGCGGCTTCACATAAATGTTGAACAGAAGTGGCGAGAGGACCAATCCCTGCGGCACTCCACAAATGAGAGGCCTCGAGGTCGACCTCTGCCCCCCTGCCAACACAAACTGCGACCGGTCTGAGAGAAAGGAGGAGAACCACCATAACACGGTGCCCCCCATCCCCAACTCTTCTAACCGGTGCAGCATGATATCATGGTCGATGGTATCAAAAGCCACTGAGAGATCTAATAGGACCAGAACAGAGAAGCAACCCCTGTCCCGAGCCCTCCAGAGATCATCAACCAACGCGACCAATGCCGTTTCCGTGCTGTGCCCAGACCTGAAACCCGACTGGAACGGATCTAGATAGGACGTTTCCTCCAGGAATTGTGGGAACTGTCATGCAACCACACTCTCAACAACCTTCGCCATAAAGCGAAGGTTGGAGACAGGACGATAGTTAGCCAATACTGCCGGATCCAGGGAGGGCTTCTTGAGGAGAGGCCTCACCACCGCCTCTTTCAAGGTAGCGGGGAAGTGACCCTCACTCAACGAAGCGTTGATAATTCCCTGGAGCCAGCCTCGTGAGACCTCCCGGGCAGCCAGTACTAACCAGGAGGGACACGGGTCCAGTAAACATTAAGTCTTCCCAAAATCCTGTCCACGTCATCCGGAGTCACAGAGTCAAACTCTTCCCAGATAACATTCTCAAGACTATTCCTTGTCATCCTGCCCGGATCTACTCAGTCAGAGTCCAAACCCTGCCGGATCTGAGCGATTTTGTCATACAGATATCGTTCGAAATCCTCAGCCCTGCCCTCCAGAGGGTCCTCCCGCACTCCCGGTTGAAGCAGGGAGCGGGTCACTCTGAACAGGGCCGCCGGACGATTCTCTGATGACGCAATAAGAGCGGAAAAGTAATTGGACTTCGCCGCTTTTATCACCACTAGGTAGGTCTTAATATGCGACCTTACCAGTGTTCGGTCAGATTCGGCGAGACTGGCCCTCCAACCACTCTCCAAGCGTCTTTTCTGGCGCTTCATCTCCCTCAGCTCCTCAGTAAACCGAGGGATCGGGACCGGGTCAGAGGCCGCAAAGGCATGACTCGATCTAAGGCTCCGCTAGCGGCCTGATCCCAGGCCGCCACCAGGTCCCCGACCGAGTCCTGAACTAGAACCTCAGGAAATGGCCCAAGCTCCATCTGGAATCTATCAGAATCCATCAGGTGCCTGGGGCGGACCCATCATGTAGGCTCCACCTCCCTGCGGTGGGGTGTAGCGGTTCGAAGATCTAGGCGAAGGAGCGAGTGGTCAGACCATGACAAGGGTTCCATGTCTATATCCCCTACAACAAGGCCACTCAACCACTGGCCAGAGATGAAAATCAAGTCCAGAGTGTGACCCCCCCTGTGAGTGGGGCCATGAACTAACTGGGTCAGGTCCATGGCCGTCATGTAAGCCATGAACTCCTGGGCCATCTCAGACGTCTCACCAATGGATGACAGGTTGAAATCACCCATGACCATAAGCCTGGGTGTATCAACTGCCACCGTGGCTATCACGTTGAGCAGCTCGGGCAGGGCCGTTGCCACGCGGCAGGGAGCCAGGTACGTGAGAAACAGGCCCATCTGGACCCCATGACCCCATCTCACAAAGAGGGTTTCACATCTGTGGCACAGTGGTTTCCCTCGGACCCAGATCTTCTTTAATGATAACCGCCACCCCCCCGCCCCTCCCCTGCGCCCTCGGCTGATGAAATGCTCTGAAGCCCGGTGGGCACATCTCAACCAGGGGGACCCCTCCCTCCGGGCCCAACCAGGTCTCGGTAATAGCTGCCAGGTCCGCTCCCCCCTCCTGTATAAGATCATAAATGAGGGGGGCCTTATTAACCACGGACCTGGCATTGCATAACATCAGCCGGAGGCCCAGGTCCTGAGTATCTAAGCCACCTAGTATCTGAGTGGAGTCTTGGGGACCGGGGCGCGCAATTGCTCTCAAACAGCGAGTGCGCACCCCCAACACATGATATGGTCCCATACTCCCGCCATATCTGCCCCTCCCATTCACCGTGCTGATGGAAAATTCCTCTTCCGGATGGTCCTCCAGCCCCTCCCCAATCCCTCGACCCGCACCCTCCAGGCCGTCCCCCCCTGTGCCGGGCTCGGCTTTGACCTTTGTGGGTTCGTCCCTCCAAACCCCTTGGTCTTCCTCCCAGTTCCCCTTAAAAAATCATTATTTCCATCCCTCCTCCCGGGTCCCCTTAAAAATTTCATTAAGAATTTGCGTAGAAAACCCCTCAACCCCCTCTTCGCTGCATGCCATCTCTCGGGGTTCCAAAGCCCGTCATCAAGATAAGCCCTCGATAACGTGGAGGGCCAGGCCCGCGAGAGGGGGAAGTCTCGCGGTGCGAAATCCCATTTAAAACCAATTAAAATCTTTACATTGATAGCCCAGTCTGGCGGAACAGCATGGTTTTGAGGGCACAGCGAAACACACAGAGATCAGAGATTTTACGAATTTCTGGGGGCAGATCATTCCAAAGAGCAGGGGCTACCACAGAGAAGGCCCTCCTCCTGGGTGTCGCCAGCCGACATAATTTGGCCGATGGCACCCTGAGGAGACCCTCTCTGTGGGAGCGAACTGGCCGGTGGGAGGCTACTGGTTTAAATAAATACAGACAGGAGTATTGGAAAATACAGCTGGGAAATAGATATTTAAACTATGAACCAGTTAAAAATTAAGATTCAATAAAATATGAGAATAAACTTGAAGTAAAAAAAAAAGTATTGTGGAAGTAACAAACTATAGAAGGAAATGTTGATTGTTTATGAAATGACTTTAAGAGAGGAGGAAAATACTATAAAAGTGATATGAAAAAAATTGGAATCCAAAAAGAAAGGAATGAATTAGATAAAATCATAATACAATCAGACGACAAATTGATAACTAAAATATATAATTATTTGCTTAAATACAAATTGGAAGAAGAAGTGGTGAAGGAAAACATGATTAGTTGGGCAAAAAATTTTGGATACAATATTAACTTAGAAAAGTGGGAAAAAATGTGGAAAGTAAACACTAAACTGACAATGTCCGTGCCCTACAAAGAAAATACATACAAGATGTTTTATAGATGGCATCTCCCCCCTGCATGGCTGGCAAGGATATTTCCCAACACCAACCAGAATTGCTGGAAATGTAGAATATAGAAGGGAACCTATTACCACATGTGGTGGTTATGCCCGAAAGCCAAAAAATTTTGGAAAACAATTCAAAGTCAGCTGGAAGAAATCACCACCCAAAAAGTGCCCCTCAGACCGGAAACATACCTATTAGGATTATTGACTAAGGACTATAAAAAAGAGACACAATACTTAATAATACACATCCTAACCGCTGCCAGAATCGTTTTCGCACAAATGTGGAAACTGGAAGATACGCCACCAGAAGAAAAAATAATACAAAAAATAATGGAATGTGCGGAAATGGACAAACTGACCAAAGAAATACAGGGAAAAGAAGACTCGGACTATTATTTAATTTGGCAAAAATGGTACAATTGGCTAGATAAAAAGAACACGAAATAAAGAAATACCACCCAATGTTACCAAACAAGGAAATAAAATGAAATATCGTTATATAAATACCGATATATGAGGAAAGATAACATGTACAGATATATTGATCGATATATAATTACCGAAGTAGATCTATTTTCAAAGTTCAAGCTTGATGACTTGATTTCACTGTATAGTTAGTTTATGTTTAGTTTGTTTAAATGTTTATATTTGTATGTGTATGTTTGTCTATAATAAAAAATTTAAAAAAAAAAAAGAGGAGGAAAATACTTTTTGTTAAGATTATGGATATTAGATGTCATTTAAGAGAAGTAAAATATAGATTTGAGGTAATGGGTTTTAGGATTGAGGAATATACATGAAATATTGATTGTTAAAATGATAAAGATTTAGAATGGTGTTTATTGTTTGAATTTTGGGTGTAATAGTAGAATGATAAATGTTTAGAATAAGATTTTTTTTTCTTTTTTAAGATGTAAATGGGTAAAATTTGGAGCAAAATTGATTGAGGGAATGTGAATAATTGTACTCATTTTATGCCGGACCAAACCCTTGCTCTAAAAAGATGTATTTTATGTTTTATGCTTAAAAAAAAATGAAAAAAAAATTTGGGGAAAAAAAAAGGCAACCTGAGAGCTCCGAGGGGAAAGAGGGAATGGAGCTGGCAGAGAAAGAGAGAGACAGAGGCAGAGCCTGGGCTGTCCGTTAGCCCTCAGATGGAGAGTCAGCAGGCCCCAGGTCTGGACGCGCCTGATGAGGAAGAGGAGGAACAGCTGGGTCCAGTGCGTAGAAGGCAGAGGAGAGCAGTGGAAATCTATGGTCTGGTCCTAAGGATGGAAGAGCCACTGCTGCTAGCAAAGCTCCACCCTAGCTCTGGGGATAAAAGGCAGGGGCCGAAGGTGTGGCAGGCAACTATTTATCTCCCTGCTGGACAGACTTGTTAGCCTGCAGTGTGAGAGAGAGAGAGACTTTTTGTTCGGGCTGCTGGTGTTGCTAATAAAGGAATCTGTTGAGTTAACTTCAGGGGGTTGGTCATGTTTGGGGAGCTGGGGTCGGAACAGGTACTCTGTTCAAAGCCACCTTCAACTGGAGAGAGTCTGTCTGGATGAAGGGATGGATACGACTGGCTGCTCCACAGAAAGACTTCACCTGCCCCTTCCTCCCCATCACTCACCGCTTCCTCGTCCAGTTTCTTCATGCGCCGTTCGGTCTTCATCTTCCCAGAACCTTTGCCGTGGAAGCGGTGAGACAGCTGGCGGAAGGCCTGGGACACGAAGACACCCGGTTAAAAGGAAGACAGAGCTCCCTGCAACCTCCAGTAGTGTGGGCATTGAGGCAAAGGAAAAAGGCTACGGCTTTTGGTCTACATAGTGACATGATGAATTTGGTCTAAGGGTAAAGGCAATGGGCTACAAACCAGGAGATGTGGGTTCTAGTCCTGCCTTAGGCATGAAGTGGGCCAGTGGTCGGTTGCCCCGGTTCGCACCGGTTCTATAGAACTGGTAGTAAAACCGGCGGGAGGCTCCACCCACCGACCCGATCAAAACGCTTCTGCGCATGTGCAGAAGAGCATGTGGCTCCGTTGCGAACCGGTAGTAAAGGTAAGTAGAACCCACCCTTGCTTTGGGCCACTCACTAGGAGACATGAGATCTAGTCCAGCCAACTGGATTGATTTTGTATGGAAAATAGGCCGAGGAAGCTTGTTAGGTATGTCTGCCAGCTTGAATTAGTTGTGAAGTAATAAAGGCAGGATAAAAATCAAATAAGAAACACAGATAAATAGACAGCTCCAAACCATTTTGATCTTTTAAAGAAGTATCCACAAAGTCCTAAAAATCTGATTCTTACAATAAGAGTGGATTCATTTGGAATAACAACAACAAAAACAACAGCAGCAGCATTATAGGAGCAGAGGTTCTGCCCTGGGAGGAAGGGAAAGTGTTAAATCCACTCTCCTTTGGAAAAGACCCCTGGGGTGGGGGATTCCCAGTACCTCCTTGGGTGTGAGTTTGCGTCCTGTCTCGTCCACGTATTCGATCTTCACGTCCGGTTTGTAGCCATCTTTTTCCTTGAAGTCCTGAGTGAATCCCCGATATTCCTCTCGCCGGCTGTATTTATCATCGATGGCCCTGGGGATGGGACGATAGTCAGCCGTCTCAACTTCCCTGGCCATCCCATTGGCTGAGCCAAGGCAAAGGAGGGAGCAGATGCTGGATGTAACACCCCCTCCGCATAATACACCTCTCATTTCTGTACACACAACGCAGGTATAGTCCTCGACTTACGGCAACAATTGGGAAGAAACTTTCTGTTGCTAACCAAAGGAGGTTTAAAGGAGCGACACCTGATTTTACAACTTTGTTTGCAGTGTTGTTAAAAGTCAGTCACTGCAAGTGAGTCATGGGGGTCATTAAACGAATCCGGCTTCCCCCACTGACTTTTTCGGTTGGAAGCTGGCTAGGAAGGTTACAAAAGATGATCATGTGACCCCGGGATGGATGCTGCCGTTCTAAATACATGCCGGTTGCCGAGCATCTGAATTTTGATCCTATGAAGACTGTGGAGATGCTGCGTCCAATCTAAGTGTGAGGACCAGTTGTAAGCAGAGGTGGGCTGCACATAATTTAACAACCAGTTCGTCTAGTGCAGAACCTAAAATGTGAGCGTACGCCTTCCGCGCTGCTTCAAACATACAGCAATTTCATGCATGTGGCTTCCAGCACACTTTCTCGGGCAGCTGCGGTGACTAAAGCGGGCGAGGCGCGGAAATCAGCTAGGCTGCGTGGGCAGGGCGAGCGATCCAGAAAGTGAGATATATAGGACGGGATAGCGCCGGGGCAGGTGGGTGTGCCCAGCCGGTGGTTGGAACTACCGTTTCGCTTGAAACGGTCCAAACCGGCAGCAGCCCAGCTCTGGTTGTAAGTCCCTTTACTCACTGCTGTTTTTAACTTTGAATGGTCCCTAAATGAAGGGTTGTAAGCCGAGGACTACTCCTGGTCCAGCAAGAACCATCTCTGCCCTCTACACTTAACTGTTTACTTAATTATTTGGCCAAGTGTGGTTAGACACACAAAAGGAATTTGCCTTTTTGTGGAATGACAGAACAGAATAAGCGTACAGCCAATAAAAGGGAGAAGTAGAAAATAATAAGAGATAAGTAATAATATCGCATAAATAATAAATGATAAAATTTTAAATAATGAAATAATAAGTGAATGAATAATGAATATAAATATGAAATGAAATATGAGATGTATGAATCATAAAACGGTGCCAGGAAGACCTGCTCTCTCTATGCCCACTTACATCTTGTCCTCAATGCAATAAACGGCCGAAGGCAGTGACTTGTTGGGCGCCTTCACCCGTGCCACCTTCTGCACCGTGGTCTCCAGCAAGCCTGGTGAAAGAAGACCAAGGGAAAAAACCAGCCAGTATTCCATCCATCCAGCAACGGATCAACCAAGGGAGGGTGGGTGCAGGTTGAGAGAAGGCTGAGCAAAGAAGGGCCTTCTCCTGGTTTGAACCCAGGGCATCCTCCTGCTTACCTTTGTTCTGGCACAGCAACAAAGCGGCGGCCAGGCCCCGGTTGACGATGGGTTCCTCATCCAGGATGGTGGTGGACGAGGTGGAGAACTGCAGACCAGAGGAAGACAGGTTTGATCATGGGTAGCCCTTTAAACAAGCCAATATCAACCTCCAGGTTTCCTTGGCCAGCTGGACCATGGTTGAGGTTGACCATGCATCCGGAGCAGCGTTTCTCAATCTTGGCAACTTGAAGGTGGGTGGACTTCAACTCCCAGAGTTCCCCAGGCAGCAGCAGAGAATTCTGGAAGTTACTCAGCTTAAAGGGGCTGAGATTGAGAAGCAGTGACCTTTAATCTAGCCTGGTGTTTTTCAATCTTGGCAACTTGAAGGTGGGTGGACTTCAATTCCCAGGCAGCCTTTGAGACCCCCCCCACAAACCCCACTTACATCCTGCTGGTGCTTCTCTTCATCCAGGTTGACCATGCTCCAGCCAATGTTCTCCTCACCATCCGAGTCGGAGCCTCCAGTGGCTGACCTCTCATCGTCACGTTCAAAGTCCTGGGGGGTGGGGATGAGGAAGGGAGACGTGAGGAAGGGCTGTCGCAAGGACCCTGGCTGGCCACGCAAGGAAACCACTGGTTTGAACCAGCTGGAGCTTCCAGATCCTTTCCAAGGGCAGCCCCATGTGCCACTCACTGCAGTAGTCAAGATGGGAGGTGACTGTGACTAATGCCATGCCGCTTAAAAATGTATCCCTCAGCCCTGCTTTCTAACCTAGTTTCCCCACCCCAGAAGGTTTTACCAGAAGTTCTTCCTGCTCCTCCCGGTTCCCAGCCAGCCCGTAGGTGGGGATCTCCCCCAGTGTGCGGCAGAATTCAGAGGTGGCGTTGAAGACAATGGCCCCCTTCTTCTCAAGCTCAGCATCATCCTCCTGGCTCCGGCTGCGCCCCAGGGTCCGCACGATTTCGATCACCTGGAAAGGCCAGGAAAGGGAGGTTAGCCTCCCTTTGTGGATCATCACAGTGTGTTGTAGATGGAGAGTCAACAGCCCCCAGGTCTGGAGGTGGCTGATGAAGAAGAGGAGGAACCGCTGGGCCCAGTGTCTGACACACAGATGTACAGAAGGCAGAGGAGAGGAGAGCAGTGGAAATCTATGGGCTGGTCCTTGGGATGGAAGAGCCACCGCTGCTAGCAAAGCTCCACCCTAGACAGCCACTAGTAGCCTCCACTTCTGAATCGTGTTTGGAAATTATCAGAATTCTTCCTGGAATCTGCAGCGTCTTCAGAGTGTGTGTGTGTGTGTGTGTCTGCTGCTGAAAGAAAGTGTGTGCACCTTCCAGGACTTCCTTTGCAAATTGGGGGTGGGTGGGTGGGTGGGAGGGAGGGAGAGAGAGACTGACTGACTGACTGACTCACTCACTCCCGGTGTGTTGGGTCAGTTCAAGGGGAAAGGGAGCAAGCGTCACTTTCCAAAGGACTTAGAGACTTTGCAGCCTGCTATGAGAGAGAGAGAGAGAGAGAGAGAGAGGGAGGGAGGGAGAGAGAGCGAGCAGCTGCTGATGCTCCTAATAAAGGGAACGTTTCATTAATTACAAAGGGTTTTCTGACCTGGCTCCCAAACGCAACAAGCTTGTTCAACCAACAGGTCCAACGCACACTTGGGGCAGTTTGAAATGTTGAGAAAAAGGCTCGGGACCGGTGGGAGGGGAAAGCCACTTCGTTGTGCCCCCACTTCACATGGCAAAGGCACCAGTGACTGCCCCACATGGGGGCAGAGCTCTGGCCTTCTTTGCAGGCCCCTCACCTTTTCACCACTGTCCTTCAACTGCTGGATCTGCCTCAGCTTCCGCCCCTTCTCCAGCTGTTTCTGCAGCTCCATCTCGGCCTCATCTTCCTCCAGCACAGGGGGAGAGTCAGGGCCTTCCATGGCATCCTCTGGCCACCCAGGGAAAGACAGTACGGTTTGAACTCAACTCTCCTCTCTCCAGCCCTAGAGGGCTACTCCTTTTAAATCCAGGCCAGACCCAGGTTCCTTGTTGGTTTAAAGACCAGCAATGCTCAACAAGGGCTGCCAGAGAGATAATCGTGGCGTCCCCAACAGTGGTGGGATTCAAAAAATTTTACTACCAGTTCTGTAGGCGTGGCTTGGTGGGCGAGGCAGGGGAAGGTTACTGCAAAATCCCCATTCCTTCCCGATCAGCTGGGACTCGGAAGGCAGAGAATAGATGGGGGCGGGGCCAGTCAGACGTGGTATTTACTGGTTCTCCAAACTACTCAAAATTTCTGCTACCAGTTCTCCAGAACTTGTCAGCACCTGCTGAATACCACCTCTGGTCCCCAGTACTTCCTGAGCTTGGCTGTTTTCTTCCAGACATTTCATTATCCAACTAGGTAACACCATCAGTGTCAATGAGTGGTGAGTTTGTCCATTTATATATAGTAGCTTGCCCCGCCAATGTTGGGGGTCGGGGTTGGTTTTTCTCCTTGGAGGTTCCATGTTTAGGCTACTGTTTTCTGCCTCTTTGTCTGGTGTTAACCCCTGCTTATCTAGGTAGGGATATTTCTGGTCTGATGATGTTACCTAGTTGGAAATGTTTGCACAAAGACCAGCGACCTCCAGGGACACCAAAGTTCAACCACAGTTTAACCCTGAGCTACAGAGATTGTCCTCTACCGAAAATAGAAGACAATGCCTCCTTCCTTCCCACTAATCAATCATCATCATCATAGCACTTAGACTTATATCCCGCTTCATGGTGCTCTACAGCCCTCTTTAAGCGGTTTACAGAGTTGGCCTCTTGCCCCCAATAATCTGGGTCCTCATTTTATCCACCTCGGAAGGACGGAAGGCAGAGTCAACCTTGAGCCGGTCAGGATTGAGCTGCTGGCAGTCGTCAGAGTCAGCCTGCAATCCTGCATTCTAAGGACTGCGCCATCACGGCTCTTACATCAAGATTTAATCCACTCCAGGTGCCGTCTTGGTTCCCCAAGCATTTTAATTTAAGCGATCCTCACCATCCTCACTGCTGATCTCCATTTTTTCTACACGGATGTCATCTGACTGGATCAGCTGTTCTCCTGCTCCATTTCTGCTGGGGACCAGGGATCCCTCCTCTTCCTCCTCCTCCTCTTCTTCTTCCTCTTTCACAGGCGCCCGCTGCTTACCTCGGCCCCGGGTCCTAGGGAGGCAGGACAAAGTGGGTCAGGCCTGACAAGAAGGGGCCGAAGAAACTTCCCTCCCATGATCAAGATGGGGCTGACCTGGGTTAAGGTCTTAACACCGTAACTGTTCTGACCCAGCTCCCCAAACAGGACAAACCCTCTGAAGTGAACTCAAAGATTCGTTGGTCAGGAGCACCAGCAGCCCCAGCAAAAAGTTTCTCTCTCAACGCAGACTAATAAGTCTGTCCGGCCGGGAGAGGAATAGTTGTCTGCCCCATCTATTCCTCTCCGCCCCCTGCCTTTTATCCCCAGATCCGCCCCACAGTGGGGCTTCGCTAGCAGCGGTGGCTCTTCCGTCCCAAGGACCGGCCCATAGATTTCTACTGCTCTCCTCTCCTCTGCCTTCTGCGCATCCACACATCAGGCACTGGACCCAGCTGTTCCTCTTCTTCCTCATCAGCCACTTCCAGACCTGGGGGCTGTTGACTCTCCATCTGAGGGCTGACGGATGGCCCAGGCTCCGCCTCTGCCTCTCTCTCTCTCTGTGCCAGCTCCATTCCCTCTTCCCCCTCAGAGCTCCCAGGTTGCCTTGAGGCTGATCCTGACTCCCACGCCTCCTCCTCCTTCTCCTCTGATTCGGCTGCTGGAGGGGCCGGGGGCCAACAGGCCACAACAGTAATACCTTAATTGCAACCCACACTGGCTCAGGAGGTTGTGTGAACACAGCTGCTGGGATCAAGCATCCACGTGTGTGCAAGGGAGAGAATGGCATGGAGACACAACTGTTCCCTGCTGCCAGCTTTCTGGCCTGAAGCAACACAACAGCAGGCGTGAAAGGGCAGCTACATAATGGCTATGTTCACACAGGTTTCACTGTTTACTGAAGATGAGATTATCTCGTGGTCCGATTGTGCAAACTCGAATGTGGGTGAATTTCCAAGACAGGGAGTGGGATTTCAAAGCAGCAGACCCTGGGACTGTTCCTTTGCCCACCCCCCGCCTCCCAGGCAGCCACGTAGCTGACCCTGACCTGGACCCGAAATCCCGCTCGTTGCTCTCGATGCCAAAGGGCAGCAGCTCGTCAGCCTTGACCGGCTTCTCCTTCTTGCGTATCTTCTTCACCCGTCGCCTCGTCTTCTTGAACGTGGTCTGCAGGCCGGAGGAGGGAGTGGGGGGAAAGGCAGGCTAAGAGTCCAGCAGGACGGTCCCTTTGGCTAGGCCTACTGCTACCCAAACGGCCCCACTGGCCTCCCAGCCCCTCCAGGGTAGGGAACCCAGGCAGCCCAGAACCCCATCCAGGCTGGGCCCCTTTCCCAACCCCACCAGCCCAGGGCTTTTCCTCTGGCTGTCAGCCTCTGGAGTCTGCCTCCCCCAGCACGGGGGTCTCACCCACCCTACCATCTCTTCGGGGGTGTAGTACTCCGAGGCCAAGTGGACGCTGGGCAGGTCCAGCGACTGGGCCCGACTCTGCAGGCTGTCCCGGATGTTCTGCAGTTCCCGTTCCCGGGAGCCGTCCGCCATGCCCACCGCGTCCAGCTTGAAGGACTTCTTCCTCTCCCCTTCGATCTCTTCGTCGTACTTGGAGAGGACGCCCTTGTGCTTGAACTGAGGGAAGAAAGCGAGGGTCACAGAGGGATTGGGGCGAGGGGCCCAAGGCAACCAGCCGGGCTCTGCCTTTTTGCCCTAAACATGACTGCAAAATGGCGGCTCGGCTGGACACGCAGGCCCTTGGCTGGGCTCACGTAGCAGATCCAGCCAGAAACCACAATTTGCAAACCCCAAAGGCCGGGTTCACACCAAATTAAACAGACCATGTTATACGCAACAATGAATGTTTGACTGTCCCATTAGATCCTGGCAGACGGGATTGGCTTTGGGTTCCCTCTGTGAGGGGCTTATGTTTGAGCCGTTGTGGCGCAATGGTTAGGATGCAGGACTGCAGACTAACTCTCGGCTCACTGCCAGCAGTTCGATCCTGACTGGCTGAAGGTTGACTCAGCCTCCCGTCCTTCCCAGGTTGGTAAAATGAGGACCCAGATTGTTGGGGGCAAGAAGCTGACTCTGTAAACCACTTAGAGAGGGCTGTAAAAGCACCATGAAGTGATAAATAAGTCTAAGGGCTACTGCTATTTTCTTTCCTCCCTCCCTCCCTCCCTCTCCTGTCTATCAGGGGAATTGTGGGAGTTGAAGTCCACACGTCTTAAAGCGGTCGAAGTGGAGAAACATGATTTACTCCATCAAATTTGTTGAAGCTGCCGGGGACCCTAGGAAGAGGACGGAGGGGGACTTACAACCACCATGTCGTCCACACTCTCCTCTTCTTCGTAGGGTTTGTACTCCGGCTTCTTTTTGCGCAGCTCCACATTCTTCTTGGCCTTCTCCTTGTCCACCATGTTGACGTTCACCAGAACATCGCCACCTTTCTCCTCCAAGACACCTAAAGGGACGCCAATCCTAGTCAGCTGGAGGAGACCACCAGGTGCCACACCTGCAGGGTCAGCTCTGGAGTGGGGAGGAGAGGCTCTGAAGGGTTCCTACCTTTATCTTTGAGGGTCAGAATGACCGTCTGCCCTTCCTGGAAGGAATCGATGGTGTGCTCCACAGTCAGGCCTTTGAGATCCTGGGCGCTGTAGCCCATCTGTTTGGAGTCAGAGAGTAGAAACAGGCATCAGAAGGCATGGAGGGAAATCCCCAGCTTGGGGAAGGATAGAAACAGTGGTGGCAAATCAAGGAGCTGCCCAAAAGACGTCCTCAAAAGATTCTTCAGCAGGAAGAATTTATTTTTTTAATTTTTATGAATGAATGGTCTTTGTTGGCCAAGTGTTGTGACCCCGACTCCCGAGCCTGTCCTAATAGAGGAAGAGGACTCAGCAGGTGATGGGGAGGAACTGACAAGGCCTCCCTCTCCAGGACCCTCCTCTCTGGCAATGCCTCAGGTTCCATCCGAAGGCCAAGAGGAACAGCCTGGGATATGCCAGGAGGAAAGCATATCGGAACAACAACAGATAGGGAGCGAGGATGATGAATCCTGGCTTGATCCCAGGCAGCGTCGGAGGAAGAAGCATGCGCAGCAACGAAAGAGGCGAGGGAGGGTCAGAGATTGAGCTGAGTCACGGAGCCCCACCCCACAAGGAATAAAGGTGGGTGGGATTGCTCTTCAGGCTTTGTGACGGTCAAAGTTAAAAACCTGAGAGTCACATCGCGTTACCTGAAATCTGGCTTGTGCATATTTGGATTGGACCTTGGCTAACTCTTGCTTGGTGGATTACTTTTTGCTACTGAACCGGACTGAGGATAAACTCTCTCTTACTGACTGTGAGTGAAAACTGACTTGGCAGGCATTTTGCAGTTTACTGCCAAAACTCTTACTTGCAAGGGTTTCTAGTCTGATTGCTTAATAAAATCTTGGCAGGCGTGCCTGGTTGTGTGTTTGCCTGTGTGGGGAAGGGGGACAGAACACCAAGTGTGATTGGACATACAAGCAGTGGTGGGTTGCCCCCGGTTGCGAACTGGTAGTAAAACTGGTGGAAGGCTCCGCCCACTGACCCAGACGTCATCATATGTGATCTGCACATGTGCAGAAGAGCGCCTGCGGGTGCAATGCGAACTGGTAGTAAAGGTAAGTAGAACCCATCCCTGCATACAAGGAATTGGCCTCTGGTGTATAAACTCTCAGTGTATGTACAAACAACAAAGTAATAGATCACAAGACACCAATAGGAGAAGGTATTAGGAAAGAGGAGAAGGATAATAGTGATACAGCCCTACTACATGAGTAAAAATCCTTAGGCTGTTGGAAGTAGGTATTCAGCAGAGTGATGGTACGGAGGGAAAAAACTGTCTTTGTGTCTCGTATCCCACCTTAATTATTTTTACAAATGACTCAAGGTAGCGAATATATCCAACACTCCTTCCTATTTTTCACACAACAACCCTGTGAGGTGGGTTGGCCAAGAGAGGCGTTCTTCATGTCTGACAGGTAGATTGTAAACACCATTCTGAGGCCTCCTGTCTAAAGCATATCTGGAACGGCTCAAGCTGCCCTTTATTTGTCCCTTGGATCTAGAGAGCGGACAGCAAGAAGGAGAAAGCCCTCGAGTAAATTTTCTTCGCAGAGGTGAAGGCGAAAAGCGCCTTTGCCAACTGAAGAGTCAATTCAATCCAGATTTTTGCTTAGTGTCATGGTCGCTAAGCTGATCGCACTTGACTTGACTCGATTTTACAATGCCGGTGTCATCGTGGTCATTGAGTGAATCACGGTGTCAATAAGCAAAAAGGACACAAATTGCAGTAACATGACCGTGAGATGCTACCACCAGTTGTAAAGGTGGAGCCACATGTCAGGTGCCCAAAATATGATCATGCAACCACTTGGGCCATGTGAGTGTAGGGCGTGTGTGTGTCAGTTGCCACTTGGAGAAAGGGTTGCAAGTAACTTTTGGGAGGTCCATCGTAACTTTGAACAGTCGTTAAGCGACCATTCGTTAAATGAGAACGGGGCTTTCTTCCACTTCTTACCTTCTTCTTCTGCCCAAATTCCTCCTCCACGAGGTTGCTGATGCCGAATTCCTGGTCCATCTCCTCCAAGAGCTTGGCCTGTTTGAGGAACACAAAACATGAGTGGTGGGGAGGGGCTGTTCCAAGCATCCTGAGGAAGGTGTTGCAGTGCGTGCTCGACTTAGGATCACAATTAGGACTGGGACATCTATCACTCAAAATGTCAGCTGCCCCAGCTTGATTAGTTAAGAAAAGAGAGGCTTTCGAGGCCGTGCTTTGCCAAATGTTAAACTGTGCTAAAGCCAAGTGGTTGCAGTAGAAGCAAAGCCGGATCTAAGGTTTTCGCGTCCAAAACATCTGGTTAACTTTTCCCTTGTTTCCACCTTCAGCCTGTTCCTGTCTTTGAGGGCTGTTTGGTTCTGCATTCCACAGTGAAACCCTGGAATGGCGGCTTTCATGGTGGGGTGGTGGTGGTTCTGATGCTTAGTTTTGATTCCTCTCATGCTGCTAACCCCTCCCCCCTTATCCCACCCTGCAGCTCTCCCTGCACCCCGCAAGGATGGAAGGCTGCTAGCAGGCAATGCACAGTGTAGGATGGCAGTCCTGACAAAGGCGAAGTGCTAAAGTGAGTCATCAGCTAAACGGATCTCATTTTATCACCTGTTTTTGCCACGGTCATTAAGTGAACCACACCAGTCATTAAGTGAATCATGCAGTCGCTAAAGAAAGTCGGCTTTCCCCATTGACTTTGCTGTTGGAAGCCGGCTGGGAAGTTGAATAATCGTGATCCCAGGTAACATTGGGATGCTGCAACGCTCGTAAATATATGCAGTGGACAAACCTCTGAAGTTTGATCAGGTGGCCACAGGGATGCTGCAACGGTTGTAAGTGTGAGGAATGGTCATACATCCCTTTTTTCAGCACCGTTGTAACTTCAAACAGAAGCTAACTGAATGATTGTTAAGTCAAAGACTGCCAGTAGGAGTTTAATTTGGGGAAGTGCAACAGAGGCAGTCCTTGACTTACAACAAACAGTTCCTTTGGTGACCGTTTGAAGTTCCGACGGTGCTGGAAAAAAGTGATCAGTCCTCCCACTTAAGACCACTGCAGCATCCCCATGGTCATGTGATCCAAATGTGGGCGCTCGGCAACTGGCATGTACTTATGACGGTTGCAGTGTCCCGGGAAGGTCATGTGATCCTGTTTTGGGACCTTCTGACAATCAAAGTTGGTGGGGAAGCCGGATTCACTTAATTGTGTCACTAACTTAGCAGTGATTCACTTAACAACTGCGGCAAGAAAGGTGGTAAAATGGGGAAAAACTCACTGGACAACTGTCTTGCTTAGCAATGGAAATTTTGGGCTCATTTGTGGCCATAGGTCAAGGATTACCTGTGGATAAGCAATTCTCAGTCCTTAGGCAGAGCGCTGACCCGTTCTGGGTTCCTCACCCCATCTAAAGTGGAGAACAACATGCTGCCCCCCAAGTTCCTCAGGAATGGCTGAAAGTGACACTCCTGAAGGACACTCAGCCCTCACTTTCAAGACTGATGGCAGCCACTATAGAACAGGGGTCTCAGCCATAACTATGTTAAGACTTGTGGACTTCAACTCCCAGAATTTTGGGGGTTGATGTCCACAAGTCTTACAGTTGCCATGGTTGGAGACCCTTGCTGTAGAACAGGGGTTCCCAACCTTTTCTATACCCCACACCCCTAGAACACTTCTGATATATTTTCGCACCCCTTTGCAAAAGTAACCACCAGGTATGAGTTATGCATATACACTTTTATGCATATATGAATTATGTATATACATTATAATTTTGAAACTTCTAAGCCCAAGTTTTTGCACCCCTTGGAATCTTGTCTCACACCCCCGGCTGGGCACCCTGCAGTAGAATCATAGAATCCTAGGGCTGGAAAGGGACCTTGGAGGTCTTCTAGTCCAACCTCCTGCTCAAGGCAGGAGACCTCATACGGTTGTCCAATCTTTTCTTGCAAACCTCCAGGGATTAAAACAGCTACCGACACCCACCCTCTTCTCTGCCATCTCTTTCTCCAACTGCAGCTTCCGGCTTCTCTCAATCCAGGCAGCCGTGTCGTCCAGCCAGGGGTCATCTTCGCCCAGGGATTTGACTTTCCTAAAGACACAAAGATAGCAGCCTCTTACGGAAAGCTCTGGTCCTGGCACTGAGATGACCAGGGAGGACCCAATTCCAGAAAACAGGTCTGGATAAGAAACAACATATGTATAGTAAGCCAACCACAGGCAGTCCTCCACTTACAGCAGCTTGTTTAATGACCGTTCAAAGTCACAACGGCACTCAAAAAAGTGGCTTACAACGGTTTTTCACACTTATGACCATTGCAGCATCCCCCCCCATGGTCATGTGATCAAAATTCAGGCGCTTGGCAACTGACTCATAGTTATGACTATATGTCCCGGGGTCGCATGACCCCCTTTTGCAACCTTCTGACCAACAAAGTCAATGGGGAAGCCAGATTCACTTAACAACCGTGTGACCAACTTAACAACTGCAGTGATTCACTTTACAACTGGGGCAAGAAAGGTTGTAAAATGGGGCAAAATTCCCTTAACTAATGTCTCGCTTAGCCACATAAACTGTGGGCTCAATTGTGGTCGTAAGTTGAGGACTGCCTGTCATTTAGAAGCCGTTTTCAAATAGTCAAATAGTGAAGAGTTGAAAGGCTACCCAAGTTTCTGGTTTAAAAGCCGCTTCTCCTTGGCGGCGGCTAGTTTCTCCCGGATCTCCTCGCGCTGCCTGAGGGCGATCGGGTTGATGACCTCCGCAGCCACCGGGTCCTCCTTGCTGCCAGTCTCTGCAGGGGGAGGAGAAGACAATAGGGAGACCAAGACTTTACTCTGAGCTGGACCAGCTTAAAGGAACACTAAAGCCAGTGGTGGGACTCAGACGGTTCAGGCAAACTGGTGGCTGGCCCCGCCTCTCCCCTCCCCTTCCAAGAGTCCCCACGTGCCCCATTTTGGTTCCCAGGTAAGTGCAGGGAAGCCTCCTAGGCCCAAAATGGGGCGTGGGGGTGGACGACAGGTTCCCCCACCACGGCCCATTTTTCCTCCGGGTGTGTATGTGTGTGTGCAGGAGGCCGAGTGCTGCATGTCACACACCCACCATGGCCATGCCCACCCAGCTGGTCCTTAGGGCAGAGAACCGGTTGTTAAATTATTTGAATCCCACCACTGGATGGAACCCAACACTGTCCAAACTCCACGAGACGCAAAGACACAAGCTGTTAGGCTCAAGGACAAAGTAAGTCAACCAAACTCTGTTTTTATAGCAGCCGTCTCTGCAAACGCCCAGGCCCTTAACTGTGGCTCTGTTCACTCTCCCAAACAAGGAAATCAGTTTTGCCTCAGCTGCTTTGTGAACTCAGCTTGTATCCTCCGCCACAGGGCAAAGAGGTGAGGTGGCCGTTTAACAGGAAACGGGAAATGGAGACTTCTAACCTTCTGTCGAGAGGTTTTCTTCTTTGCTTTTACTTCCTTGCCTTTCCACTTTAAAGCGGGCGTCCCAATGGTGCTATTTTCAAAAAAGCACCTGGACTTTCTTGCTTTGCTTTGAAGACGTTTCGCTTCTCATCCAAGAAGCTTCTTCAGCTCTGACTGGATGGTCACTTCTCATCCAAGAAGCTGAAGAAGCTTCTTGGATGGGAAGCGAAATGTCTTCAAAGCAAAACAAGGAAGTCCAGTTGCTTTTTTGAAAAAAGCACCTTTGGGACCTGGATGACGGAGAATCTCCATAGACATTTAAAGTGAGCAGTTAAAAAAAGAGAACACTGGCAATTCTAGAAGCCCTTGACTGATTTTACAAGGAAAGCAACTGAAAGCAGAATGAAGTGGTCCAGCCCAGACCCAAAGCCAACCTACCTTTTTTGATTGTGTGGATCTCCAGAGGCTTCAACCCAAGTTTAGCTCGAAGTTTACTATCGGGAGAGAGAGGGAGAAAAAAGCAACAAAATGCATGTAATTTTGTGTACTCGTTGTTGAACCAGACAACAGAATCTCTATGGGGTCTCTGGTGCTTCCTGAGTTGGGTTGTTTTCTTGAAAACATTTCATTTCCCAACAAGGTAACACCATCAGTGCTAGGAGGAGGTGGAGTTTCATCAAACACATGCACAAAGCGAACCGGTAGTAAAGCCGGTTAGAACCCGCCACTGCCTTCAAGCACTGATGATGTTCCTTAGTTGGGTCATGAAATGTCTTCAAGGAAACAATCAAGCTCTGAGAGCATCAAGGACACCCACAGTCCTTCTCCTCTCCTCCGCAAACCCCAGTTCTAGCATTGATGATGTTCCCTAGTTGGGTCATGAAATTCCTGCAAGAAAACCACCAAGCTCAGAGAGCACCAAGGACCCCCCAGTTCAACCTTGACCTACGAATCTTCTCTTCTATTGGAACAGAATCTCGTCAGCAGATGAAGACAGATCTCAAGGTGACTAAAGGAGCTAGTCAGACTTTTTTTTTTTTATGTAAAAAAGTAACAGATTTCTGTGAGAAAATCCAAGACCATTCTTACGGTCTTTCAGGAAAAGGATTGATCTTGGAGGTGGGAAGTACCGTATTTTTTGGATTATAAAACAGACTAAGGACACTAGCCAGATGAATTCTTGGTAGGCAGATTTTTCCCCCATTTTCCTCCTCAAAAACTAAGCTGCATCTTATACTCCGGTTGGCAGCCGCTTTTCTGAAGTGCAGATAAGCAGCCTCTGCTCCCCTCTTCTCTTCCTCCCATTGCCACCAACTACACCCCAGACTGACCCATTCCTGAAGCCCCATGTGGATTTGCTGCCAGCCTGATCCCCGCAGCCCCTGTAAGCTTGCAGAGAATTTAGCTACAAGAAGGATGCCAGAGATATAAACCTGGGTGGAATGCCAATTTCCCAATGAATTTAATTCACTCACTTTGTCTCCTCAATGCTGAGCGAAGCGTCTCCTCCGGAGGATGACTTCGAGCTAACAGCTATTTGGGAATGAAAACAGGAAGAGAAATTAGTCAGCACCCAGTAAGTGAGTTGTGAGTTGGCAACTATCTCATGGTGGGTTTTTTGCATAACTTGATCCCCAAAACAATCAGATTTCAGTTTCTTTTGGGAGTTTTGAGAATGAGCTAGTCTGAAGAGAAAACCACAATGCTTGCACAGTTGGCACCTTGGATACATCCACCAAGGAAATCATTCTGAAACAGGTGTCCTACCTGAGGAATTACAATGCAATTTGAATATTCAATTTTAAAGGCTAGGAATATTCTTAGTTCAGCAACCTCTTCCACAGTTTAATTAATTTAATTTATCAGCACACCAGTTTTGATTGCACACACTGATTCGCTCAAATCCACTTTGGCTGTCAATTTAGATCTTGCAGTATAAGCTGGAATTTTCGCAGCACGGAATGTTTTAAGCTGACAAAGGCAAACTCAGGGATGAAAATAGGTCCCGCCCCAAAAAAACAGGAGTGGGAAAGGGTGGGAGGGACTTTACAACCCGTGGACATGGCTGGCTCAGGAATTCTGGGAGTTGCAGTCATTTATTTATTTATTTATTTATATATTTATTTAATTAATTGAATTTGTATACCGCCCTACTCCCGAAGGACTCAGGGCGGTGAACAGCCATGGAATAAAACATATAAATACAAAATTTAAAACAGATTAAAACAAATTAAATAATTTGGCTGAACAAATTTAAAACCCCAATAGTTTTAAAACCAGATTTAAAATTTCCATATAAAAAGGGGAAAGACTTAGGTCAGGCTGGCTTGATGAAATAGGAAGGTCTTGAGGGCGCGACGGAAGGTACGCAGATCCGGGATCCTCCGTATCTCCGGGGGGAGCTCGTTCCAGATCGTAGGTGCCCCCACAGAGAAGGCTCTCCCCCTGGGGGCCGCCAGTCGATATTGTTTGGCCGACGGCACCTGGAGGAGCCCCTCTCTATGGGAGCGTACTGGCCGGTGGGAGGCTATTGGTGGTAGCAGGCGGTCCCGTAAATAGCCAGGTCCTAAGCCATGGAGCGCTCTAAAGGTGATAACCAAAATCTTGAAGCGCACTCGGAAGACCACCGGGAGCCAGTGCAGCTCGCGCAGGACGGGTGTTACATGGGAACGCCATGTCGCTCCCGTCACCACCCGCGCGGCCGCACTCTGCGCCAGTTGGAGCCTCCGAGTGCACCTCAAGGGGAGCCCCATGTAGAGAGCGTTACAATAGTCCAGACGGGAGGTGACGAGGGCATGAGTGACTGTGCGTAAGGAGTCCCGATCTAGAAAGGGACACAACTGGCGAATCAGGCGAACCTGATGAAAAATCCTCCCGGTCACGGCCGTCAAGTGCTCTTCTAAAGACAGCCGTGAGTCCAGGAGGACACCCAAGTTGCGAGCCCTATCCGTGGGGGCCAATGATTCGCCCCCAATAGTCAGCGATGGCACCGGCTGACTATATCGGGACGTCGGAAACCACAGCCACTCGGTCTTGGATGGGTTGAGCCTGAGCCTGTTTCTCCCCATCCAGATCCGTACGGCCTCCAGGCACTGGGACATCACTTCAAGGGCATTGTTGGGGTGGTCCAGGGTGGAGATGTACAGCTGGGTGTCGTCAGCGTACAGATGGCACTGCACCCCAAAACCATGGATGATCTCGCCCAGCGGCTTCACATAAATGTTGAACAAAAGGGGCAAGAGGACCGATCCTTGTGGCACCCCACATATAAGGGGCCTCGGGGTTGACCTCTGCCCCCCCGTCAACACAGACTGCGACCGGTCGGAGAGAAAGGAGGAGAACCACCGTAGTACGGTGCCTCCCACCCCCAACTCTTCCAACCAGTGCAGCATGATACCATGGTCGATGGTATCAAAAGCCGCTGAGAGATCTAACAGGACCAGGACAGAGGAGCACACCCTGTCCCGAGCCCTCCAGAGATCATCCACCAACGCGACCAATGCCGTTTCTGTGCTGTACCCAGGCCTGAAGCCCGACTGGAACGGATCTAGATATGTCGTTTCATCCAGGTACTGGGGGAGCTGTCGTGCAACCACACTCTCAACAACCTTCGCCACAAAGCGAAGGTTGGAGACTGGACGATAGTTAGCCAATACTGCCGGGTCCAGGGAAGGCTTCTTGAGGAGAGGTCTCACCACCGCCTCTTTCAAGGTGGCGGGAAAGTCACCCTCGCCCAATGAAGCATTTATAATCCCCTGGAGCCAGCCTCGCGTCATCTCCCGTCCCAAAGGAGCCATAGTTGCCCACCCCTTTTCTTCCCTCAACTGACAGCCTCAATGACTTAAAACCACTTTCCCATTATGGGATTTGGCTCATGGGAGAAGATGAGTATTTGCCACCATCATTTTTAATGCAAAAACAATTTTTTAAAAAAGAATTACAGTAGAATGAGCTGGGTGGGACCTTGGAGGTCTTCTAGTCCAGCCCTCTGCTCAAGTAGGAGAACCTATGCTATTTTAGATAAGTGACTCTCTAGACTCTTCTTAAAAACATCCAGTGTTGGAGCACCCACGATTTCTGGAGGCAATTTAATTTAACATAGCAATAGCATTTAGACTTATATAAATGCTTTCCAGCCCTCTCTAAGCAGTTTACAGCGTCAGCCTTTTGCCCCCAACAATCTGGGTCCTCATTTTACCCGCCTGGGAAGGATGGAAGGCTGAGTCAACCTTGAAATTTAATATAGTATACAACAGAGACAAGTACAGACAGTCCTTGACCTATGACCACAATTGAGTCCAAAATGTCTGTTGCTAAGTAAGACTGTTGCTAAGTGAGTTTTTCCCCATTTTACAACCTTGCTTGCCGCAGTTGTTAAGCGAATTACTGCAGCTGTAACGTTAGTAAAACGGCTGTTAAGTGAATCAGGCTTCCCACATTGACTTTGCTTGTCAGAAGGCCGCAAAAGGGGATCACTTGACCGCCCCCCCCATGCCTGGGAGATACTGCGACCGTCATAAGTACACGCCAATTGCCAAGCGTCCAAATTTTGATCACATGACCATGGGGATGCTGCAAAGTCATGTGAAAGATGGTCGTAAATTGCTTTTTTTCAGTGCCATGGTAACAGTCACCGAACAAACTATTTGTAACTTGAGGACTACCTGTAACCAGAGGTGGTAATCAGCGGTTTGTACTGGTTAAGCCAAACTGGTAGCGGAAATCGCGTGTGAGCCCGCCCACCTGCCCCGGTTCTATGCCATCTATTGAGGCACGTTTTTGAGGCCGGGCACAGGTGTGCAAGTGCACCGAACTGGTGGTAAGAATATTGGAAACCCAAAGCTGCCTGTAACATCCTGGAATATTTACAGATAGTTCAACTCCTGTTAACCTCCAAATCAGAGGTCTTCAAACTTCAAGCTATGCTGATTGGAGAATTCTGGGAGTTGAAGTCCACAAGTCTTAACGCTGCCAAGTTTGAAGACCTCTGCTCCAGATTAATCTGGCTCGTTCAAAATTCAGGAATTCTGTGGAAAATGGGAGCATAAATCCTCTGATTTATTTATTTATTTATTACATGTATTTATATGCCACCATTCTCCCGAAGGACTCAGGGTGGCGAACACAAGTTAAGAAACAAGTACAATAAAATCATTATTTAATCCAAATAATTAATTAGTAGTAAATAATAAAGCCCGGAATCAGTCTCAGCCTATTTGTTTGAAAAGCCAAGTCTTCAAGTCCCGACAGAAGGAGCGGAGATCAGGAGCCGTCCGGAGCTCAGTAGGCAATTCATTCCAGAGGGTGGGAGCACCCACAGAGAACGCCCTACCCCTGGGCACAGCAAGGTGACATTGGCTCGCCGTCGGAACCCTGAGGAGACGGGCCAATGTGAGCGAACAGGACGGTGAGAGGCAGGCAGGCAGAAGGTCATGCAAATATCCTGGACGTAAATCATGAAAGGCCTTATAGGTGAGGACTAGCACCTTGAAGTGGACCCAGAGAACCACTGGTAACCAGTGCAGCTCACGCAGGAGGGGTTATATGGGAGTAACGAGGGGCTCCCATAACAACCCGTGCAGATGCATTCTGGATCAGCTGGAGTCTCCGGGTGCATCTCAGGGGCAGGCCCATGTAGAGGGAATTGCAGTAATCCAAGCGGGAAGTAACCAGGGCATGAGTGACCGTGCGAAGGTCATCTCAGTCCAGGAAAGGGCGCAATTGGCGCACCAGGCGAACCTGTGCGAAGGCCCCCCTGGTCACGGCCGTTAGATGGTCTTCTAGGGATAGCCAAGCATCCAGGAGGACACCCAAGTTGCGAGCCCTATCAACGGGTGCAAGTTTTTCCCCATCTATCAAAAGTGATGGAGCCTCTGAAACCCGAGATGCCGGCATCCACAGCCACTCAGTCTTGGAGGGATTGAGTTTGAGTCTGTTTCTGCCCATCCAGGCCCGTACCTCCTCCAGGCAACGGGACATCACGGAAAGGGCATCTCTGGGGTGGGCTGAGGTGGAGATGTCTAATTGGGTATCATCAGCATATTGATGATATCTCACCCCAAAGCCATCATAAATCCTCTGATGCCACCTGTCTGAAGTCAGAAGCGAGTCCTTGTGCATTTCCTGGGAAAAGAAGGGGAGGGAGAGCCCTCTGGCATCCCAAGTGCCAGGCACTTACATCCTGGTCAATAATTCATGAGCATCTTTGCACACAAAGGCATAATGGAGTCTCTTCTAAGATAATGGAGGCTCCCAAGAGCTTGTCTCAGGGGGAAAAAAGCGAGGCTTCAGCAAGTAGCTGGAGAAAGACGACTCGGCTGCTTTCAATAGGATTTGCAGAAATAAATCCATTTGGAAAGCTTGCAACTCAATATGTTGTGGGAACTCAACCAAGTCCTGGAGAGTAAGGACTTTAAGGCTAAGCAGGTGGTGTGAACCTGGGATCCGAAGGAAATACAAGAAGTCCTCGACTCACACAATGGCAATTGAGCCCCAAATTTATGTTGCTAAATGAAACATTTGTGAAATGAAATTTCAGGCCCTTGGGGCTGCCCTGGAAACAGCAAAGGACCAGCCTGTGGTACCTCTGCCAGTGGAAACAAAGCCCAGGAGGCTGCGAACTGCCCTCCCGAGTTCTGTTTTCGGTGGCAGAGGGTTGCAGGAGGCAGTTGCAGCCGAAAATGGAGCTCGGGAACTCGTTTCTGCTGGCAGAGCACTTGGCCCACCACAGACACCCACGACACAGGTGACATTGAGCTGGCCACGCCCACTCCGGCCACATCCACCCCGAGTTCAAACACAACCCAGATGCGGCCCTCAATGAAATTGAGTTTGACACTCCTGATGCACGATGACTCCGAGCAGTGTACAGCAATTAAAAGCCACAATTAAAAGCCACAAAGCCACAAAGAAAAATCATGGAGTGTGTGGAAATGGATAAGCTTACGAAGGAGATACAAAAAAAAAAGAGGAAACAGAACCCTACATAGTCTGGGAGAGATGGTATAAATGGTTGGAGGAAAAGGAAAAAAAGGACATGGAAAGATTAACTAACGGTTGAATTATGAGGAGAAATATAAGAACAAATGGGAAGAAACAAAAATTGTGAAAAGAAAATTGGGGACACGTTTATGTCTAATGTAAATAAAACAATTAGAATAATAAAATATATTATAGTGGTATATATTAGAAATATATGTGTAAAAGATATACTAGGATAAGAGAGAGAAAATGTATAAGTATGGATTACTGATGCGAAATTGTTAAAAAGAAGGAAGGGTTAATATTTCTTTTTTGTTTTTTTAAAAAAACTGTTTAATAAAAATATTTTTTTAAAAAAGCCACAATTAACACTCCCCACCAACCTCACCTGCCTCTTTCAAACAAGCCAGTTGATTGGCTCCGTATCAACTGTGTATGAGTGTGTCTGTGTGCGTTCATAAATCTGCTGACAGAGCACGGTGGGGGCCATCTTATCTCTGGGGGAGGGACATGCCAGAGGGAGGGAGCCACTATGGTGAAGACCCGCTTTTCTTGCCCTATGAGATGTGTTTCTTTAATAGGTGGGACTCTCAACGCATCCTGCCTTTGTGCTCAGGTGAGCCAGGCTTAGAGGCAATTCCTCAAATAACCTGGCCCCAAGACACACAGTGTCAAACTGTTTGACACAGGGGTGTCAAACTCACAGCCCATAGGCCAGATGCGTCATGCGCTGGCCACGCCCACCCATTTTAGCGAAGGGGGGGAAATCGTGATATGTCATGTGACGATGTGAGTTTGACACCCTGGATGTAAGTAGGACTTTAAAAGTGATAAATCAGCACCTTAAATTGTACCCAGAAGCAAACTAGCAACCAGGGTGGATAAAAATCAATGATTATTTTTTACAAAAAAATAAAAAAAATCATATTTTTTAAAAAATTAAATCAGATTTTTTTTATTTTAATCAAATTTATTTTAATAAAATGCTTTTTGGAGTAAAAATATCTAAAGAATAGTTTTCTATTTAAGACACATTAATAATTTAGTTTATTCAGCATGAAATGGAGCTTAGTTATGTAGCATGAGGCTGCATATTCTGCAAAATTTACAACTCATTCAATGAATCCAAACTCTGCAAGCTAAATAGGAAACCTTAATTTTGTTTGCAAATAATAATATTAAAGATTCTAGGTATCAGCAAGAATGAGTCCTTACATTTAAAGAGCACCTGTCATTTCAGATCCATCATGGCGGTGCCTGTTAGCGGGCATCCACTGACCTGCTGCCTGCCATGTGATGCCCTCAGCTTGTTGAGTCACTGCCACAATACCCGCTGTCCCATTAAAGTGAATGGGACTGTTGGTGAGTCAAATCAAGCCTTTTTACTAGTGATTTAAGTCTCAATTTAAATCGTGACTTAAATCAACTTGATTTAAATTTAAATTGGTTGCTGGCAACCAATACAGCTCCCTCTAAAGAAGTGCAAATTTGGGACTCGCAAAAAACTATGCCAGATGCTGCATTTTGAGCCAACTGAAGCTTCCGGATACTCTTCAAGGGCAGCCCCAGGTAGAGGGCATTATAATAGTCCAAATGAGAGATCATGGACCTATTGGCCCAGCTAAGAGTTACAGCTAAAGCACTTTCACCAGGCCTCGTATGCACGAGAACATTTTTCTCCGTGAGTCAGCCAATTCATTCATGCGTCAGCACGACCGGAGAGCAGTCAAATTAACATATGCAAAGCAGTTAACAATTATACCTGACCAGAAAAATGGCAAGCAACTTTCTTGAAATTGCAGTTCCTAATGATGCCTTAGGGCGGGGATCCCCAAACTTGGCAACTTTTAAGACTTGTGGAGTTCAACTCCCAGAAGTTCTCAGCCAGTGCAATCTGGGAGTTGAAGTTCACGAGTCTTAAAGTTGCCAAGCTTGGGGTCCCCGTTGCCATGGGGCGACCCCTAAATCTTTCTTCCATCAGCCACTTTTTGATCTATCTATTCATTGCTGATTCTCAGCCATTGATCCTCTTGCTTTCCAAATAATAATAATAATCATCACAAAGAGCAAATGAAGAAAAAAGTCATTCTCACAGCTTTGAAATCAGGGGAGGGTAGAGCAGCTGCAGCCTTCCCCAAGGAGCAAGGCTGGCCAGGGAATTCTGAGAGTTGAAGTCCATCATCTTAAGGTTGCCAAAGATGAGGAAAAAGGGCTGTAGGCAGTGCTTCATAGGGCACCAACAGAAGAGGGCCATCAATCTAATAAATCACACACAGGTAGTCCTTGATTTACAGCAGGTCGCTTAGTGAACGTTCAAAGTTACAACGGAGCTGGAAAAAGTGACTTAGGACCTTTTTCACACTTACGACCATTGTGACATCACCATGGTCCCATGATCAAAATTGAGACACTTGGCAACTGATTTGTATTTACAACGGTTGCAGTTTCCTGGGGGTCATATGATCTGCTTTTGCGACCTCCTGGCAAGGGAAGTCAGTGGGGGAAGCCAGATTCATTTAAAAAATCATGCTATTAACTTAACAATTGCATTGATTCACTTAACAACTCGGGCAAATTAACAAATGTCTTAGCAGAAATGGTGGGCTCCATTGTGGTCGGAAGTTGAGGACTACCTGTATAACCGATAACAATTCCAATCATCCCTCGAGGCAAAGCAACACTAACACACAAGCCATTTGGATAGGTACAACAATTCGTTTAGTGACCATTTGAAGTTGCAATGGCGTTGAAATGACTTCTGACTGTTTTTCACAGTTACGACTGTTGCAGCATCTATATGATCAGGTGATCAAAACTCACGACATTTAGCAACTGACTCATGCAGTGTGCTGGGATCTTGTGATCCCATTTTGTAATCACCTGACAAGCAAACTCAATGAGAAACTAGATTCACTTAACAACTGTGTTACCAACTTAGCAATTGCAGTGATCCACCTGACAACTGTAGCCAGAAAAGTGGTAAAATGGAGCAAAACTCACTTAACAACTGTCTCAGCAACAGATTTGGGGCTCAATTTTGGCCGTAAATTGAGGACTACCTGTAATTGTGCAGATACAGATAAACGACTTTGTTTAGCAACCATTCAAAGTTGCAACGGCACTAAAAAAGACGACTGACAACCATTCCTCACACTTGCAACCTTCATAGGATCCTTATGGTCATGTGATCAAATTCGGGCTACTTGGCAGCTGACTCACATTTATGATGGGTCATAATGTCTGGGGGGGGGGGCATCTGATCCCATTTTGCGACCTTCTGACAATCGTAGTCAATGGGGAAGAAGCCAGATTCACTGAACAACCAGGTTATTGACTCATCAACGGCAGTGATTCACTTTACGACAGTGGCAGAAAAGGTCGTAAAACAGGGCAAGGCTCAACTTATCCACTGTCTCGCTTAAGGATCAAAACGTTGGGCTCAATTGTGACCTTAAGAGGAGGATTGCCGATACTCCCTGCCCGTTCACGTCTCCCCTGCGAGGTAGGCCGCCCCCCACTCTTCCCCCTCCAGAGTCGCACCTGCGCCCTCGTGGCCCTCCTCCCGCTTCTCTCTCTGGCTCCGCCGCCCCGTCTCGCCGTCCTGCCCGGCGGCGGCGCTGCTGCGGCTGCCCCGGGCGGAGGAAGAGGAGGCGGCCTCATCCCCGCCGCCGCCCCGCCGCCCGCTCCGTTCGCCCCGGCTCCGGCTCCTCTTGCTCCGCCGTTCGCTGCCGCCGCCTCCGCCGCCGCGGTGCTTGTGCTTCTTGTGCTCCCGGTGGCGGGACGAGGAGGAGGACGCGGCGCCGGCCGCCGAGGAAGACGAGGCCGCGGGCGGCGCGGAGTCCTCGGTGGCCTCGCTGCGGTCGCGGTGCCGCTTGGAGGAGCCCATTGCGAGAAAATGGCGGCTCCTCCTCCCGCACCCCACACACACACCGCCGAGGACCGCGCAGAACGGCGCTTCCTCGTTGCCGGCAGACCACTTCCGGGGCCAGAGTGCCACTTCCGGTCCGTGCGGAAACGC
Source organism: Arizona elegans (assembly GCA_022577455.1). Lineage (NCBI taxonomy): Eukaryota > Metazoa > Chordata > Lepidosauria > Squamata > Colubridae > Arizona > Arizona elegans. The sequence continues at coordinate 6,570,713 of JAKOOJ010000027.1, forward strand.
CTTCCGCCGGCGGTCTTGTTCCCTAAATAATGGGTTCCTACGCAAGGCTTGGTTCCTCTTTTGCTGCCTCTAAGTCTCCGCTGAGTGTTTCGGGGGCAGGCGGGAGGATTTTCTTTAAGAAGGGATGGGATATTAGCCTAATTCCTCCTTCGTTTTCTCTCTGTGTCATATATACGCAATTTTTTTTTTTATTTATGTATCTGTCTTGTCATGTTTATGTGGTGTAATATTGGAGGTGGTAGCCCTTTAAGAGCTGTATGCAACGAAATTTCACTTTTAATATATGCCAATTAGTGTACATTCAAAGTGACAATAAAGTTATTCTGTTCTGTTCTGTTCTGTTCCCTTCCCTTATTCTAATTCTATTCCATTCCATTCCATATTTATTCTCTCTTCTCTTCTTTTCTCTGCCTTTTTCTGAATCGAATACATTGAATTCCAACTCTATTGTTCTATTTTCTACTCTGAATCATAGACTCGGTACTGTTTTTCAAAACTTGCCCACTTTAAAATGGACTTCAGTTCCAAGCATGGTGGCTGGGAGATTCTTGGGGGTTGAAGTCCATACATCTTAAAAGTTGCTAAAGTTAGAAAAACATTGAGGTAGAGGCAAATGACAATAAAGTTTATTTATTTATTTATTTTATTTAAATGGGCTGTGTTGCTGTAATATGATAATCTGCAAAAAAAAAAAATCTCAAATCTGAGATTAATGAAAGTTTAGCATTTTCTGACACTGCATCTGCTAACCTTGTACCTGACACAGGTAAAGCTGGTATGTGAATGCAATCTTTGTTTGATTTATGTTCACATTTCATTGGGAGCAAGCATGAACTAATTAGAATGTGAGAGTATATGGTTAATTGAACACCAACAGATGATAATATTGGCAGCTCAGGGTTGAGCTGTGGGAACATTACTAGTGTTAGAAGGAAGTGGGCTTTACAAAGGGAGAGGAGGAGGACTGTGGGGTCCTTGATACTCTCAGAGCTTGATGGTTTCCTTGCAGATATTTCATTACCCAACTAGATAACACGAATGCGTACAGGACACCAGAATAAAAATGCGGTTGATTAGTTGGTGCTTTTCAGAAGGCTGTTGAACTCGGCCACTGAAATTTATTTTGCAGGTGAATTTTCACTGGACAGAAGTATAAATTCCACACTCTAATTCTCTTTCCGTAGCCTTTAAATATGTCCAACTAAAGACACAGATGATCTTCATTAATCTTGTTACAGGGTTTTTCCCTCCTTTCAGTGGTTAATAGGTCAAGCCTGTGCTTAAAATGGATGAAGGAAAATGAAGAGATCAAAGATCACTGCCGAGTGGGAAGGAGTCTAAACAGGAGTGTCCAAATTTGGCCATTTTAAGACTTGCGGACTTCAACTCCTAGAATTTCCCAGCCAGTTTTAAAGTCGCCATTGGGTATCCCTGTTCTAGAGGTTTATTTATATGCAATAGGCTGTATTTTAGTCTTGTAAGGACTTTGGAAATTTACTCTGAAAAGTGTGATATAAATTACTGCAAAAATGTTATTTTATTTAGAAGACACCACAAGACTCTTGAGTTATTTTAATGTTTTTGCATGCAACACCTTGTAAGTATTCCAATAAATTAATCAGCTACCATTAGTGGCACTCCTGCCCTTAAAGCCCCGCCCACTCCTGCAGAAAATAACGTCATCGGCCCCGCCCACCCCGGGAGATTCCAGGAACCCCGGAAGAGTTGCGGGGGCGAGGGGGAGGAGTGGCACGTGGCGCTTGGGCGGGGTTGCTTGTTTTGGGGCTGGTAGTCCAGGATGTTTATTTTACACTCTGTCCACGCCCAGAGGCACCTCTCCCAAAAACGAGGCGGCGCCTCTTGTTTCTTTCCTCCCCCTCCCCACCCACTCACGTGTGGGGGGGGCGACTCTCCCCTCTTGCCCACTTCTCGCCCAAGATGCCCGCCAAGGCATTCCAATAGCCGCGACACCAAGCACCTGCCCTTTCCCAAGATGGCCGCGGCTCCGAGCTCCATTAGCCGCGCCCAGCGCCCTTCCTGAACATGGCCGCCGCGGCGTTCAATATCCGCGACGCCCGCCCGTCCTCAACATGGCCGCCGCAGCGTTTAAGAGCCGCGACGCCCAACATGGCGTCCACTCGGGCGGCGCCTCTCCGGTTCCAGTCACAAAGATGGCGCTTTCCGCCTCGCCGCTCCCACGGGTTGGAACGGGGTCGGCAGGTCAGGGAGGCCCGGATGTCGCCTCTCTCTCTCTCTCTCTCTCTCTGGGTAGGAGGCGCCGGTTGCCCGGATGTTCCTGTTGCTGCGGCGGCGGCGGCGCCCGTGGTCGGGTCGTCACCGGGGGGGCGCGGAGCGGCTGGGCCCAATATGGCTTCCCCGGCGGCCCTGAGGAGAAAGTGAGAGGGGGTGAGGCGGGCGGGGTCGGAAAATGGGAGGAGCCAGAGGCCTAATTGGGGAGGGGGCGTCCGAGGAAGGGAGGGGCCGGCCCCGCCCCGTGGCCCTGGGGCAGGCAGGCAGGCAGGCGTTCCTCGGGGGGTGCGGGGGAGCGGAGGAGAGGGCCGGACCCCCCCCCCCGTGGCTTGAGCTGCTGCGAGTGGGGGGAGGGGGGCTGGAAAGGGTCTGGCACATTCCTAATTGGGAAGGGGGAGGTCCACCCTCCCTCATATTGAAGTTATCCCTTCCTGCAGGGCGGGGCGGTGCTTCTCCGGCTCTCCCCAGGGAGGGGCTGCGGGGTGGTGGTGGTGGAGGAAGACCTCGGGGGTCTTTGGGGCTGGAGGGGAGGGGGCCTATTGCGGGGGGCGTGAGCTTCGCAGGCCTGCCTCTGAGCCCTCCAGGTGGGTCAGGCCAGACTGAATGGGGGAGGGGGGAGAGGCTGCTGGGTCACGGTGGGCACAAGAGGCCTGGTCTCTCCACCAGCTGCTCTGCCTTGCCAGCCAGTCCTCTGGATCCCCAAAGCCAGGAAATGGACTGGGTGGCAGGACCGAATTTGGGGATTCTCAGAGGGGATTTGTAGCTGGGGGAGGGGAGGAAAGCTGCGAGAGGGAGGAAAATAATCACAATATTTTAAGCCAGGGGTCTCCAACTTGGGGACTTCACTCCCAGAATTCCCCCATTCAAGCGATAGATAAGTCCTCGACTTAACAGCCATGGTTGAGCTCAACATTTCCGTTGTTAAGCCAGACAAGGGTTAAAGTGAGTTTTACCCTGTTGTGTGACCTTCCTTGCCACAGTTGTTAAATGCGTCATTGCAGTTGTTAAGTGAGAAACGTTGTTAATGTGAATCTGGCTTCCCCCTTGACTTTGCTGGTTAGAGGGTCGCAAAAGGGGATCGCGTGACCCCAGGACACTGCGACCGTCATAAGCATGTTGTCGAGCGTCTGAATTTTAATCACGTGACCATGGGGGATGCTCCAGTGGTCATTAAGTGTGAAAAACGGTCATAAGTCACTTTTTTCAGGGCCGTTGTGACTTTGAATGGCCACTAAGTGAATGGTTATAAATCGAGGACTTCCTCTGTGCTGGCTGGGGAATTCTAAGAATTGAAGTCCACAAGTCTTAAAAGTGGCCAAGGTTGGAAATGTCAGTTTTAGATCATCGATCTCTTAGCCGATCAAAAGGTAGATCAGCTGCCTTGATGAATGCAACCGGGCCCATCATTTGCAGGTCTAGTTTTCTTGGTTGGTTGGTTGGGAAAGGTTTGTTTCAGTGGGTTTCTGTTTTAAACCAATTGGAAATTGTTTCGGGTTTAAAGAAGAGTTCAGGCATCTTGTGGAAAGGGGAAATAGGGTTTTGTCAACACACAGCCTCTTGCACTGATGATGTTACCTAGTTGGGTCATGAAATGTCTGCAGCAAAGCAAGCAAGTTCAAGGATCCCACAGTTCTCCTCCTCCTCCCCTCTTCTAGCACTGATTGTGTTATTTAATTGGTTAATGTTAGTTGCGGCACCAAGGACTCCACAATTCTTCCTCCTCCCGATAAACCCCCCTCTCTTCACTGATGATGTTCCCTACTTGGGTCATTAAATGTCTGCAAGAAAACAACTAAGCTCAGAGAACAAAGACTCCAAAAGCTGCACAATTAAGGAGGCTCCTGTAAGCAAGAAAAGTTTTTGAATACCCTTTATGAAATATTCTTTACAGACTGATACATAAGCCAACCGCTACCATATTCTAAATACAGTAGCCTCAATTATCTTCATTCTTACCCTATGATTATCCCTTCAGCTACTTTTGAGTGACTGAAAAACTTAGCCTACATTCAGCCTGGGGAGAAGGACTCTCTTGCCTGTGGTCAGGGGAGAGGAAAGAAAGAATAGAATACCAAAGTAAAAGAGTTGGAAAGGACCTCGGAGGTCTTCTAGTCCAACCCCCTGCTCAAGCAGGAGATCCATTCCAACTGTCCAATATCTTCTTAAAAACCTCCTGTGGTGGAACTCCTGCAACTCCAGGAGGTAAGAAACTCAGCTGAAGTTTGCAGATCAATTTGGGGGCTCTTATTCATACCATTTTTTCTTTTTTGCAGCATGAAAGAGAGAGTGAGGACACCTGTTTTGGCTGTGAGGCATGGACTGAAATATAACTCTAGGAGAAATCTTACACTATTAAGAGCCACATATGAAATCTCTTTGCCGGGGCAGGGACTATTCTCTTTAAAAAATGATTTAAAAATTTGTGTGTTCATACCTGATCCTTTGTGCCCTATCACTTATGCAAGACATGGCCAAGCAGGAATCTCAGAAAATAACAAAGACATAAGGTTAGTGTGCCATAGTTCTCATAAGCTAAAGTATCTCAAGGGCTGCTATATAACACAAGAGGTCTTCAAACTTGGCAGCTTTAAGACTTGTGAACTTCAATTCCCAGAATTCTCCAGCCAGCTATGCTTTGTTGGAGAATTCTGGGAGTCGGAGTCCCCAAGTCTTAAAGCTGCCAAGTTTGAAGACCTCTGATATAACATAACCAGTGATTCATTAACATAAATAGAGCACCATGCTTGCCTTTACCTTCCTGTTGACTGACCTGCCTTTTTAGGTTAGAGACGAATTGAGTTTTCAGGGCTGTGGAGAAGTTAAGTCTCTAACAGGAGATCTCTTTGAGAACTTTTGAGAGAGACTTTTAAAATGACACCTTGATCACCTTAACTGAAACATGTGGAATATGTTTGTGGCTTGCTTTTTAGCTTCTTGTGCATATTTGAAGAAAATGATTTGGGTTGAACGAGGGATTCTCGGTGCTCTCTGAGCTTGGTTGTTTTCTTGCAGACGTTTCATGACCCAACTACCCTGTTTCCCCCCAAATAAGACATCCCCTGATAATAAGCCCAATCGGGCTTTTGAGCGCATGGCAATAAGGCCAAGTGCTTATTTCAGGGTTCAAAAAAATATAAGGCAGGCTCTTATTTTTGGGGAAACACGGTAGGTAGCTTCATCAGTGCTGGAAAGGAGTGGGCAGCAGTGCTATTCAGCAGATTCTGACAGGTTCTGGAGAACCGGTAGCGGAAATTTTGAGTAGTTCGGAGAACCGGCAAACACCACCTCTGGCTGGCCCCAGAGTGGGGTGGGAATGGGGATTTTGCAGTATCCTTCTCCTGCCACACCTACCAAGCCACGCCCACAGAAGCGGTAGTAAAAAATTTTTAATTCCACCACAGGGAGGGGGAGTTGTGGAGAGGAGGAGTAGGAGTAGGAAGAGGAGAACTGTGGGGTCCTTGGTGCTCCCTGAGCTTGTTTCTTTTCTTGAGGACATTTCATGATCCAACTGAAGCGACAGCTTCCTCAGTACTTGGATGAATCGGCTTATCCGTTCCAGTCGGGCTTCAGGCCTGGATACAGCACGGAAATGGCATTGGTCGCATTGGTAGATGATCTCTGGAGGGCCCGGGACAGGGGTTGCTCCTCTGTCCTGGTCCTATTAGACCTCTCAGCAGCTTTTGATACCATCGACCATGGTATCATGCTGCACCGGTTGGAAGAGTTAGGGGTGGGGGGCACCGTGTTGCGGTGGTTCTCCTCCTTTCTCTCTGATCGGTTGCAGTCTGTGTTGACGGGGGCAGAGGTCGACCCCGAGGCCCCTTGTATGTGGGGTGCCACAGGGGTCGGTTCTCTCACCCCTTCTGTTCAACATTTATGTGAAGCTGCTGGGTGAAATCATCTGTGGTTTTGGGGTGAAGTATCATCAGTATGCTGATGATACTCAGCTATACATCTCCACCCTGGACCACCCCAATGATGCCCTTAAAGTGATGTCCCGGTGCGTGGAGGCTGTACGGATCTGGATGGGGAGGAACAGACTCAGGCTCCACCCATCCAAGACCGAGTGGCTGTGGTTTCCGATGTCCCATTATAGTCAGCTGGTGCCATCACTGACTATTGGGGATGAGTCATTGCCCCCCACGGAGAGGGTTCGCAACTTAGGCGTCCTCTTGGACTCACGGCTGTCTTTAGAAGAACACTTGACGGCTGTGGCCGGGAGGTCTTTTTATCAGGTTCGTCTGATTCGCCAGTTGCGTCCCTTTCTGGATCGGGACTCGTTAAATACGGTCACTCATGCCCTCGTCACTTCACGCCTGGACTACTGTAATGCTCTCTACATGGGGCTCCCCTTGAGGAGCATTTGGAGGCTCCAGCTGGTCCAGAATGCGGCCGCCCGGGTAGTTATGGGAGCAGCATGGCGCTCCCATGTGGCTCCCCTCCTACGCGAGCTGCACTGGCTCCCTGTGGTCTTCCGGGTGCGCTTCAAGGTCTTAGTTACCACCTTTAGAGCGTTCCATGGCTTAGGACCGGGGTACTTACGAGACCGCCTTCTGCCACCAATAGCCTCTCACCGACCAGTTCGCTCCCATAGAGAGGGGCTTCTCAGGGTGCCGTCAGCCAAACAGTGTCGACTGGCGGCCCCCAGGGAGAGAGCCTTTTCTGTGAGGGCATCCACCATCTGGAACGAGCTCCCCCCAGAGATACAGAAGATTCCGGATCTGTGCACTTTCCGCCGTGCCCTCAAAACATTCCTGTTTCAGCAGGCCGGCCTGGCCTAACTTTCCCTTTATATTGCTTTTGATTTTGTTTTAAACTGGGATGTCTTGAATTATCTAGGACCAGAGTGTTTAGTATATTTTAATTGGTTTTTAACATTTGTATTACATGTATTTTTATCATTCGCTGTTCACCGCCCTGAGTCCCTCAGGAATAGGGCGGTATATAAATTTAATAAATAAATAAACAAACAAACTAGGGAACTTCATCAGTATTACAAAGGAGTGGGTTTACAGAGTGAAGGAGAAGGGAAGGAGGAAGGGAGAAGAAGGGAGGAGAGTGGTGGGAGAATGAGGAGGACTGTGGGGTCCTTGCTGTTCTCTGATCTCGGTTGTTTTCTTGCAGGCGTTTCATGACCCAACTAGGTAACATCAGTGTTCAAAGGGAATGGGGTCTCATCTCTGTTTATATACAACTGGCAAGGCAAACCAGTGGAAACATCTGCCAGAAAGCAACTGACCTCAGGGAGCCCCTGCCTATTTGAAGACAGGCCTGTTTGGTGAAATGAGAGTTTTTGGACCCTTCCGTGAACTAGGGACATTGATTGGAAAAACCTCTGCGATTCATTGCAGGGAATTTTAAACTAGGCGTTTTCAAAGGCCAGCTCACCACACAGAAATATTGTGACTTTTTGGCATGTAATGTCCTTCCTCCAGTTCTCAGTATGGCCCTGCATGACCCACCTTTTTCTCAGGCGTACCGTAAACCTCGTTTCAAAGAATTGCGAAGATGCACGGTGTCAAAAGGGGAGCCTCCTCTTTGGTGTGCGAACATGTCGGATCCATTGTCCTTTCTTGCCAGAGAAGTGAATCTGGAACGCTTGTTAAGAGTGGGTAGGAAGGCTGCTTGAAAAAGACTGAACTATTTTGAGTTTAGATATATTATCTCAGTAATCCTGCAGGCAAATTGGCATAATTACCTCTTGCTCGGAGTGAAGGGCCTTATACTTTAAAGTGTAGGCCATTTATTTTTTAAAATGAAACCATAACATGAAACCATTTCATAAAATGAAATACATACGTATTTGTTTGAGAAACAGACGGATTATTTGTATTCACCTGTGACTGTTTGGCACTGAAAAAAGTGACTTAGAACCATTTTTCACAGTTAAGACGGTTGCAGCATTCCTGTGGTCACATGATCAAAATTTGGCCTCTTGGTGATTGGCTCATATTTATGATGGTTGCAGTCTCCCGGGGTCATGTAATCCCCTTTTGCGACCTCCTGACAAGGCAGATTCATTTAACAACTGTGTGACTAACTTAACAACTGCAGTGAGAAAGGTTGTAAAATGGGGCAAAACTCACTTAAGAATCATATAAATCAAATTAAAAAAAAAAATAATCGTCTCGCTTAACAGATGTTTTGGGCTTAATTGTGGTTGTAAGTCGAGGACTACTTATATGTGCTCTTATCTCCTCTAGTAACCCTGTGAGATGCGTTGGTCTTTGAGAAGAGCAGCTGGTCCCAATCTGGATCTCCCCACACTCTTGAGTTCATTAATCACAATGTCACACTTTTGGGGTGGGGGAGGGGGAGAGGTGAACACACACAGGATACTCCTGGCCCAGTAATGAAATCCATTTTTTTTACTACCGGTTCTGTGGCCGTGGCTTGGTGGGCGTGGCAGGGGAAGGATACTGCAAAATCTCTATTCCCACCCCACTCCAAGGGAAGGATATTGCAAAATCTCCATTCCCATCCCACTCTGGGGCCAGCCAGAGGTAGTATTTGCCGGTTCTCTGCTGCTTAAAATTTCCGCTACCAGTTCTCCAGAACCTGCTGGATTTCACCCCTGCTCTGGCCCGTTGAATTATTGTGCAGTGAGTTTTGTATTGTGATACTGTGGTGCCATTCATTGGCTCTAGTTTCTGCGTTTGTGAAAAATGGCTGCTGTTTTTGCTGGTGCAAATTACCTCCAAGGCTAGATTTTTTCAAGAGTGGGAGAATCTGAAAGAAACGTGGGGTGTGGGTGTGTGTTTTATTTATTTATCAAATTTAGATCCCGCCCATCTCACACTCAGGAGTGACTATGCCCATCATTCAGTCACTCACACCTTTGTTTGTGGTCATGTTCCACTGTCGTGCCTTGACTAGGTGGCTCAGCGGCTAAGACATTGTCGATCAGAAAGGTTGGCAGTTCGGCGGTTCGAATCCCTAGTACAAGTCTCCTGCGTGAGCAGGGGTTGGACTAGATGACCTCCAAGGTCCTTTCCAACTCTGTTATTGTTACACTGTTACTGACACCTGCCCTGTATCACCTGGATCTGCTTCCCCCGCTAAGATCTGGAAGCCCCCGAAAGGGAAAGGGGTTTTACCCCCAGGTGCTGGGCTGGCATTTCAGGGTGGACCCAGCATGTCTGAGGTTTGTGTGGTGAATTTGTTGTGGCATGCCTTGGTCACTGTATTACAATTTTTTTTATTTTGGGGAGGTTTTGGGGTTTGTTTACAGTAGTTTTATTATATTGTTTCCTTGTCGATGGTTGTTAGCAATCCCCCTGGCCTTGCCTAAGGTAGCTCACAACTGACAACCATTGATGGGTTGAATCAACGCATCATGCTAAGTGTAACATGGTTTGTTTTTAGCTCATTGGAATCAGCATGAATCTCTAGGTCTTGTGCAGGTCATCCTTGACTTACGACAATTGAGCCCACAATTTCCATTGCTAAGCGAAACAGTTGTTAAGTGGGTCTTGCCCCGTTTTACGACCTTTCTTGCCACAGTTGTGAAGTGAATTGTCGCAGTTGTTAAGTTAGTCACATGGTTGCAAAGTGAATCTGGCCTCCCCACTGACTTTATTTGTCAGAGGGTCATAAAAGGGAATCACATGACCACGGGACACCACAACCGTCATAAATATGAACCAGTTATAAATATGAACCAGTTGCCAAGTGTCCGAATTTTGATCATGTGACCATGGCCTAAATCTTCCCCCTTTTTAAATGTGGAAATTTTAAATTTTAAATTCGTCTTATTTATAGGGTCATGGGTAAGGCGTTTTAAATTGGGGAGCCATTTTGGATTTAATTCTGTTTTAAACGTATTTTAATGTTAATATTGTATGTTTTTTAATTTTGGCTGTTCACCGCCCCGAGTCCTTCGGGAGAGGGGGCGGTATAAAAATCTAATAAATAAATAAATAAATAAATGGGGATGCTGCAGTGGCCGTAAGTGTGAAAAACGGTCATAAGTTACTCCCCCCCCAATGCTGTTGTAACTTCCAGGGGCCACTAAACTCATGGTTGAGAATTACCTGTAGTTGTTTCTTTACTCGTTGCATTTTTATCCTGCCTTTTCACTCATACATGGAGGTCTCCCCGAATTTTATTCCTCCACAGCAGTCCTGTGAGCTAGTTTGGGGTGACAACATGACTGTCCCAAAATCATTCTGTCATCTTCCATACTTTGGACCGGCCTGGATTTTGCTCCATGTCTGACTCTTCACGAACCCGTCGTCTCCGTCCCAGTGTTCTCCACGGCCTTCTGAGTGTGTCCAAATTCACGTTCATTGCTTCAATGATGCTATCTAACCAGTCCTGGTCCCATGTCAGTGCAGTACTTCATTCCCACTAGTCAATTACGGTCAGGTGAAAATTGTGGATCGTTCATCAAACCATGATTAAACATGACATACCACGATGTGTGAATGCATATATCTTTTTTTTTTTAAAAAATTTGATTTATATGCCGCCCTTCTCCGGAGACTCAGGGCGGCTTACAGTGTGTTAAGCAATAGCCTTTATCCTTTTGTATATTTTATACAAAGTCAACTTATTGCCCCTACAAACTGGGTCCTCATTTCACCTACCTTAGAAAGGATGGAAGGCTGAGTCAACCTTGAGCCTGGCAAGATTCGAACTTACTTTAATTGCAGACAGCTGGTGTTAAATTACAGTGCTTAGTCCACAGAGCTATCCAGGCTCCCTAATCTAATCTAATGTATGTTGCTATTTACAAGCGGCTTTCTGAGATTCTGGAGAAGTTATAAGGAGTTGAACCTGGGACTTTCTTCATGAAAAGTTCTGGACCAGTGAAGTTGAGAAATATGGGTGGTCCTCAACTTACAACAGTTCATTTAGTGACCGTTTGAAGTTACAACAGCATTGAAAAAGGTGATTTACGACTGTTTTTCACACTTATGACCGTTGCAGCATCCCCAGGGTCATGTTATTTACATTTGGATGCTTGACAGCTGGTTCATATTTATGAAGGTTGCAGTGACACAGTTTGTGTGTCATTTTGTGACCACCTAAGAAGCAAAGTCAGTGGGGAATCCGTATCCACTTAATTGTGTTACTTAACAGCTGCAGTTATTCACTTAACAACTGTGGCAAGAAAAGTTGTAAAATGGGGCAAAACTCACTCAACAGATTTCTCAGAACATAAATTTTGGGTTCAATTGTGGTTGTAAGACGAGGACTATTTCCTAATGCCTTTGCTGAACTTTGCAATTTCTTGATACGGGATCAGACTGTCTTCCTTATTGACAATCTTACTGTTCTCGTCTCGTCTCTATCCTTCTTTCCTAGTTTGGATCGTTCAGATATTCAGCACCCTTTTTTGCACAGGCAGTCCTTGACTTATGACAGTAATTGAGCCCACAATTATGATCATTGGTTGTTGAGCAGGTTACCACGTGAACGTGACTGATTTTGTGACTTTTCTTGTAATGGTTGTAAAGTGAATCCTGTGGTTGTTAAGTACAGCCATTGTTTGCTTTGGGGCATTTTTTTAAAATGGGAAACGGGAAATAAAAAACCGTTTTCAGCAAACCCCTAAATCATGGTCTTTGCAACCACAGGACATGGCAGACAGCTTGTTGCCAAGTGCCCAAAATACAGTCACATGACCGCAGGATGAGGGGTTGGGGGGGCAACCTTTGGAACTTCAAATTCGGGGCGAAAGTAACTTTTCTGAGGTCTGTTGTAACTTTGAACGGTTGCTAAACCACCGGTTGTAAATCAAGGACTTTTATTGGATTGAAGGCTTCTTGAATTGCAGGGGTTCCTGGGCTCACTTCAGGTCTTCCTTTAAAGCAGAGGTCTTCAAACTTGGCAGCTTTAAGACTTGTGGACGAGTTGAAGTCCACAAGTCTTAAAGCTGCCAAGTTTGAAGACCTCTGCTTTAAACAATGCTGTTTGCAAATGGCTCTTATATGTGGTGACTTGTCTGGAAGACTGGAGAAGGACCTCCACACGGGCTGTGGGAGCATTTGCTGATATGGCCGTCACGTGGGGAACTTAGCAGCACAGGGTGCTGTTGGAATCTGCTCCCGGGGTCTCCTCCTTGAGCAAGGTCCCTCCCAGCACTATTCTGATTCAAATGTGTGTGAAATGGTTGAACCAAGCAGGCAGGTCCCTGGCCCGGAATTCTTGCTTGTATTTTTTCAATTTAAAAAAAAAAATCAATTTTGAACAAAAATCTTTATTTTTCTGTTCCTGGCCTCTCTCTTCTTCCCTCCCCCTCCCCAAAAGTATTTTTAAACTTACTCCTTAAATGCCTTTGGCACCAAAAGAGCCGTTCCTGTCCAAGAAATATTCTTCAGCATGTCAGTTGGGCCTTGATCCAAGAAAAATGGTAATAAAAGAGTCGTATTTTAATTGCATTCAAAAAACTTTCTAGGGTTGACCTTTCCCTGCCTTCTCCTTACCAACTTAGAGCCTTGGAGGGTCTTTCTTCCTACTTTCCCCAGAGTCCTAGAACCCCCGTCCCCAAACGAGGCCAGGGGACAGAAGACAGGAGATAATTGTGGGGCCCTTGGTGCTCCTTGAGCTGGGCGGTTTTCGTGCAGACGTTTCATGACCCAATTAGATAACAACATCAGTACTAGAAGGGAGAGGGGTTTGAGGAGGAGGCAGAGGACAACAACTCTGGGATCCTTGAGCCTTTGTTTCCTCGCACACATTTCATTGCCAAACTAGGCAACTTCAATAGCGCTTAAACAGAGTGCCAACCTCCCCTCCCTTCTAGCATTGATAATGTTTCCTAGTTGGGTCATGAAACATCTGCAAGAAAATCACCAAGCTCAGAGAGCCCCAAGGACCCCTCAGTCCTCCTCCTCTCTGCAAACTCCGCTCCCTTCTAGCACTGATGGTTTAGGGGCCCCAACCTTGGCAACTTTAAGACTTGTGGGCTTCACTCCCAGAGTTCCTCAGCCAGCTTTGCTTTGCTGCCTGAGGAATTCTGGGAGTTGAAGTCCACAAGTCTTAAAAGTTGCCAAGGTTGGAGACCTCTGCCCTAGTTGGGTCACAGAACATCTGGAAGAAAACCACCAAGCTCAGTTAGCCACCGAGGACTCCACAGTTTCAACCCCGAGCTACACATTATCCTCTTCTGGAGAGAACTCTGAATAGTTCACGGGCATCCCTTGCTTCAGAGGAAGTGGAGGGAAATCTGCCAATTGCACTCCATGCCAATTGGCTCCTGAGTGCAGCCTTTGACAGTGCCATCTGCCATCTGTGAAGGCTTTGCAAGGCTTTGTGATGGCATCAGGTATCAGGCCCACTTTGCTCCAGTTGTTCTTGTCCGTTGAAATGCTGGCTGGGTTGGATTGCCGTTGGTTCTGGCAACGAAGCTGTCCTTTTGCAGGTCTGTTCAGATGTCTGCAAGGAAGCAACCGTGCTCAGAGAGCCCCAAGGACCTCATCTTCCTCCTCCTCACAAACCCCACGTGCTTCTAGCACTACCTAGTTGTGTCATGAAACATCTGCAAGAAAACCACCAGGCTTAGAGAGCACCAAGGACCCCACAGCCCTCCTCCCCACTCTCTCTCTCTCTCTCTCTCTCTCTCTCTGTCTGTCTGTCTCTCACTGTTTGACTCTGTCTCTCTGTCTCTGTGTCTCTGTCTCTCTGCCTCTCTCTGTTTCTGTCTGTCTCTGTCTGTCTGTCTCTGTCTGTCTGTCTGTCTCTCTCTCTCTGCAAACCCCCCTCCCTTCTAGTTCTGACGATATTACCTAGTTGGATCATGAAGCATCTGCAAGAAAGCCACCAAGCTCAGAGAGCCCCAAGGACCCCACAGTCGTCCTGCTCCTCCTCTCTGCAAACCCCCCTCCCTTCTAGTTCTGATATTACCTGGTTGGGCCATGAAACGTCTGCTTGGCTTACCAAGATCAGAGGGCACCAAGGACCCCACAGATTAAGTCAGTACTACGCAAAACAATTCAGGGCAGCCAGTTGGCTCTTCTTACCCCTGTTCAGCCCGAATTGCAGCCTAAGGTGCTACCAGGGGCCCGTGGCTCTGACCCGAACTTGCTTTCCTCTCTTCCAGTGCCCCAGGTGAAGGAAACCCACCATCCCCTCAGTTCCCCTGGATGCTGGGCGGCCGGGGCCGGTTCTCGCAGTCGCTCAAGATGGCGACCTTGAAACGGAGCCACCAGCAAGCCTGGCCGGAGGAGGAGGGGGACCAGGAGCACGGCCTCTACAGCCTGCACCGCATGTTTGACATCGTGGGCACCCACCTGACTCACCGCGACGTCCGAGTGCTGTCTTTCCTCTTCGTGGATGTCATTGATGACTATGAACGGGGCATGATCCGCAGCGGGCGGGACTTCCTCCTGGCGCTGGAGCGTCAGGGCCGCTGCGACGAAACCAACTTCCGCCAGGTGCTGCAGCTGTTGCGGATCATCACCCGCCACGACCTGTTGCCCTACGTCACGTTGAAGAGGAGGAAGGCTGGTAGGTCGCCTCCCGCTTGGCTTTCTAAGGGTGGGTGTGCATGTAGACCAGACATGTCGAACACAAGCTCCGCGGGCCAGATCCGGCCCGTGGTGTGTTTAGATCCGGTCCGCAAGCAGTCAAGTAGGAGGAAGTGATTGAGTAATTACCTCCTCACTTCTTTGGGGGACTTCTCAGTGGCAGCAGCGCCAGGAGAGGATGAGCACTGGGAGCCACTCTGATGCATGGAGCCGTAACCTCAGGGGGGAGGGTTTGGGGGGGCAGGCATGGCTCAAGCGCCCTCCGCCTGAGAGCCAATGACTGGTGAGAGAAGGAAAGAGAAAGGACAGAAGGCGCTCAGGACGAGGGGTTCTTCAGTTCTCGCCCCTCCCTGCCTCACCGCCTTTCCCTCCTCCTCTTCTTTTGTCTCTGCGGCACTTTCTTTCAAGTAGCCGCTCGCCTTGCAGACTTTTCCCCCAAAGATGGGAAGAAACGCGAGACGGGAGTCTGGCACACGGCAGGCCTGGGTCAAAGCTAATCAAGAAACCTGAGCTAATATAGCAATAGCAATAGCCCTTAGACTTATCTACCGCTTCACGGTGCTTTTACAGCCCTCTCACAGAGCAGAGATATTACATGGGTGTAACAAGGGATGTCTTTAACTCTGCTACTTCGCTTTAGACCAACTGAAGCTTCCAGAGGGTCCTCAAGGGCAGCCCCTCTCTTGCAATAGCAACAGCCCTTAGACTTACCTACCGCTTCACAGTTCTTTTACAGCCCTCTTTAAGCGGTTTTCAGAGTCAGCCTCTTGCCCCCAACAATCTGGGTCCTCATTTTACCCACCTCGGAAAGGATGGAAGGCTGAGTCAACCTTGAGAATTGAACTTCTGGCAGTCGGCAGTCAGCTTGCAATCCGGCATTCTAACCACTGTGAAGGAAGGAACAAGGAAGGAAAGGAAGGAAGGGAGGGAGGAAGGAAGGAAATGAAAAGGAAGGAAACAGGATGGATGGATGAATGATGGAAGGAAGGAAGGAAGGTGCTTTCCAGCCCTCTCCAAACAGTTTTCAGAGTCAGCCTCTTGCCCCCAACAATCTGAGTCCTCATTTTACCCACCTTGGATGGAAGGATGGAAGGCTGAGTCAACCTGGAGCCTGGTCAGATTCGAACTGCCAAACTGCTGGCAGCCGGCAGTCAGCAGAAGTAGCCTGCAGTACTGCATTCTAACCACTGTGCCACCACGGCTCAGTTACACGCAACTGGCCCTTTGAGGGCAACCATAATGCTGATGCAGCCCTCAGTGAAATTGAGTTTGACACCCCTGGTGTTAAAAGCAGCTCTGTTCGTTTGTGGATGTCTGCAGGGAGTCCTCCATTTACGACTACAATTGGGAACGGAAACAGGACGGCTCTTAAGTGAGTTGCTCACCTGATTTGGTGAATTATTTATTTATTTATTTATTTATTTATTTAATTTGAATCCCGCCCTTTTCCTAGTGGACTCAGGGCGGTGCACAGCCAGAACTAAAACACATACCAATGCAAAATTTAAAATTTTTAAAAGAATTATATGACTTTGGCCAAAATTTAAACATTCAAACTAAAACCCATTGACAATTTAAAAGGCTAAAAAAAAAGGGGGGGGGGGGTTTCACGCAAGCCCTGCTTGATGGAAAAGAAAAGTTTTTAGGGCACGTCGAAAGACCCGGAGATCCGATATCCTTCGTATCTCCAGGGGCAAATCGTTCCAGAGGGCAGGAGTTGCCACAGAGAAGGCCCTCCCCCTGGGGTTGCCAGCCGAAATTGGCTGATGGCACCCTGAGGAGTCCCTCTCTGTGGGAGCGTACTGGTCGGTGGGAGGCTATTGGTGGCAGAAGGCGGTCCTGCAAATACCCAGGTTCTATGCCATGGAGCGCTTTAAAGGTGGTAACCAACACCTTGAAGCGCACCCGGAAGACCGGAGATAAGGAGAATCCATGACCTCAATGCCTTCCGCTGTCCCCTGAAAACCCATCTTTTTCAGCAAGCCGAGTTGGCTTAAGAAGAAATTTTTAAATTCTTTTAATTAGTCTGTGATTTTTAACTTTCGGGCCAAAATTTATATATATTTTTAAATGTTTTAATATTTGTATTCTATGTTTTTTATCTTGGCTGTATACCGCCCTGAGTCCTCAGGGAGAAGGGCGGTATATAAATTGTAAATTAAATTAAATTAAATTAAATTAAATTAAATTAAAAGACCACCAGGAGCCAGTGCAGCTCACACAGGAGAGGTGTCAGATGGGAGCGTCCCCTCGCTCCCATAATCCCCCGCGCGGCCGCATTCTGCACCAGTTGGAGCCTCCGGGTGCTCCTCAAGGGGAGCCCTATGTAGAGAGCATTACAATAGTCCAGGCGGGAAGTGACGAGTGCCTGAGTGACTGTGCGTAAGGAGTCCCGATCCAGAAAGGGACACAACTGGTGAATCAGGCGAACCTGATAAAAATCCTCCCGGTCACGGCCGTCACATGCTCTTCTAAAGACAGCCGTGCGTCCAGGAGGACACCTGGTACGCAGATCCGGGATCCTCCGTATCTCCGGGGGGAGCTCGTTCCAGATCGTAGGTGCCCCCACAGAGAAGGCTCTCCCCCTGGGGGCCGCCAGTCGACATTGTTTGGCCGACGGCACCCGGAGGAGCCCCTTTCTATGGGAGCATACTGGTCGGTGGGAGGCTATTGGTGGTAGCAGGCGGTCCCGTAAATAACCAGGTCCTAAGCCATGGAGCGCTCTAAAGGTGATAACCAAAATCTTGAAGCGCACTCGGAAGACCACCGGGAGCCAGTGCAGCTCGCGCAGGACGGGTGTTACATGGGAACGCCATGTCGCTCCCGTCACCACCCGCGCGGCCGCACTCTGCGCCAGTTGGAGCCTCCGAGTGCACCTCAAGGGGAGCCCCATGTAGAGAGCGTTACAATAGTCCAGACGGGAGGTGACGAGGGTATGAGTGACTGTGCGTAAGGAGTCCCAATCTAGAAAGGGACACAACTGGCGAATCAGGCGAACCTGATGAAAAATCCTCCCGGTCACGGCCGTCACATGCTCTTCTAAAGACAGCCGTGCGTCCAGGAGGACACCCAAGTTGCGAGCCCTGTCCGTGGGGGCCAATGACTCGCCCCCGATAGCCAGCGATGGCACCAGCTGGCTATATCGGGACGCCGGAAGCCACAGCCACTCGGTCTTGGAAGGGTTGAGTCGAAGCCTGTTTCTCCCCATCCAGATCCGCACGGCCTCCAGGCACCGGGACATAACTTCAAGGGCATCGTTGGGATGGCCTGGGGTGGAGATGTACAGCCGAGTATTGTCAGCGTACTGATGGAACTCCACCCCAAAGCCACGGATGATCTCACCCAGCGGCTTCACATAAATGTTGAACAGAAGGGGCGAGAGAACCGACCCCTGCGGCATAGTTGTTAAGTGAATGCCTGAAGCTGTTAGGTGACTCATGTGGTCATTAAGCGGATCTGCCTCTCCCCTTGGGCTTTGCTTGTCGGAAGCTGACTGGGACGGTCAATCACATGACCTTTGAACTCTGTAACCGTCCTAAATACATGCTGGCTGCCAACTCCCCGTATTTTGATTATGTAACTGAGGACGTTGCGACGGTCACAATGCAAGGGCCAGTTGTAAGTAACTTTTTTCTGTGCCGTTATAAGTTTTGAATTACAACCGTTGCTAAAGTAATAGTTGTAACTCGAGGGCTACCTGTGCAGCATTGACCAAGCTGGCTGGGGAATTCTGGGAGTTGAAGTCCAGAGAAGTTAAAGTGGCCCAGGTTGGGAACCATTGCACTGAGCCATTCATGGAGATTTCTTGCAGGTTTGCCAAGCAGACAAATGGCCGTGTGTAGCCACCCAAAAGGCATCGGGCAACTTGTGCAGTGACGTTTTTGTGTTATTTCACTGTGTTAGACAACTTACTCACCCATCTGATCCTTCAGCTGAATTCCACCCCACTGCTTTTAAGAAACTTCAAAAAAAAATAACCCAATCCTGTGAAGTTTGGTCTATTGCAGGGGTCTCCAACCTTGGCCACTTTAAGACTTGTGGACTTCAACTCCCAGAGTTCCTCAGCCAGCAAAGCAGGGGTCTCAGACGAAGCTGGCTGAGGGACTCTGGGAGTTGAAGTCCACAAGTCTTAAAGTGGGCAAAGTCGGAGGCCCCTGATCTATTGCTTCATCCCAGGTTTATCTGCATGGCTGGAAGTGTTTTCTCAGCTCTGGTTCTGCTTAATAGACATTTATTTACTCCGTTTTTGCAGTTTAAAGCTTGGATATAATGAAAAATTCTGCATCTGATCTTTTTTTTTTAAAAAAAGAAGTGTAATTTAAAACTCACTTCTCTTCCTCTTCTGGGGTAGAAACTTCCTATTGGCATTCCAAGAAGGCATCCACATTAAAGCTTCTAGGTATACAGGTAGTCCTCGATTTACAATGGTTCATTTACTGACCATTCAAAGTTGCAATGGCCCTGAAAAAAAGTGACTTATGACCATTTTTCACACTTAACAACCGTTGCAGCATCCTCCATGGTCACCTGAGTTACATTCAGATGCTTGGCAACTGGTTGACATTTATGACGGTTGCAGTGTCCCGGCCTCACGCTTTTGTGACCTTCTAACAAGCAAAGCCACTGGGGAAGCCCGACTCGCTTAACAACCAGCTTACCCACTTTATCGATTGCAGTGATTCACTTAACAACTTAGTCAAGGAAGGTTGTAAAATGGGGCAAAACTCACTTAAGGACTGTCTCACTTAGCAACAGAAATGTTGGGCTCAATTGTCGTAAGTGGAGGACTACCTGTGTTTCAAATTATATTTTTATATTGTTTGTCTTTCACACGTTGTTTTTTCCTTTCTCCCTCTTCAGTATGTCCGGACCTTGTAGATAAGTATCTCGAAGAGACTTCGATCCGCTATGTGACACCCCGAGCTCATAGCAATACGGAGCATGTCCCTCTGCACCAACACAAATCTGGTGAGATTTTCATACGTGTCCCCACCTTCCAAAGCTGCGTCTCCGGATGCTGAAATGTTTGTACGCTTTGGTTTGGACATCTTGGCTTAAAAGGTCACCTCTTGCAGTGGTGAGACCAGACTTGGTCACCACAATAAGGAAAAAAAAGATGTGGAGATTCTAAAAAGAGTGCAGCAAAGATGATTAGGGGGCTGGAGGCTAAAACATAAGATGAACAGCTGCAGCAGGGGTGAAATCCAGCAGGTTCTGGAGAACCGGTAGCGGAAATTTTGAGCAGTTCGGAGAACCGGCAAATGGCATCTCTGGCTGGCCCCAGAGTGGGGTAGGAATGGAGATTTTGCAGTATCTTTCTCCAGGAGTGGGGAGGGAATGGGGGTTTTGCAATATCCTTCCCCTGCCACACCCACCAAGCCATGCCCACAGGACTGGTAGTAAAAAAAATGGATTTCACTACTGGGCTGCAGGGATTAGTTTTGGCCAGTCTAGAGAAAAGAAGAGTTAGGGGTGACTTGATAGCAGCAATCCAGTACTTGAGGAGCTGCCACAAAGAAGACAGGGTCAAGCTATTTTCCAAACCACCAGAAGGCAGGACAAGAAGTAACGGATGGACACTAATCAAGGAGAGAAGCAACCTGGAATTAAGGAGAAACTTCCTAACAGGGAGGACAATTAATCAGTGGAACAGCTTGCCACCAGAAGTTGTGGATGCTCCAACACTGGAGGCTTTTTAGAAGACATTTGGACAACCACTTATCTGAAATGATAGTATAGGTTCTCCTCTTCGAGCAAGGAGTTGGACTAGAAGACCTCCAAGGTCCCTTCCAACTCTTATTGTTATGTCTATGGTGAGATTTTGTCTCCCATAGGTGTTTGATTTATATAGCCATTAAACGAATGGTTGTAAATTGGGGACTCGTCTCTAGTTAAATTTTGGGGTGGGGTATTGCAGAAGTGCAATACCAGCCTGCCTATATTTGTATGTTCTGGTTCTTATGGAGGTTGAAGTTTTTTGAAGATCTTGAATAGGAAAGTGAGGCTTTCAGTGTCGAGCCCTAAGGCCAAAGTTCCATTGCCTCTTGAGCTCCTTAATCTTCCATAATACAAAATCTAGGACATTAATTTGCAGTATTGTTATGGGGGATTGTTATGTGTGTTGGACCCGGTCTTTGGGTGTTAAGTGAATTTCATTGATTGGGTATACTGTGTATACACGGACAATGACAATAAAATTATTATTATATTTATTATTTAATAAATGGGAGGGGGTCTTTAATTGGTTTGTCCTGTGGTTATAGTAATCAGTTGTGTTTGAGATGTTTCTGATGTGTGGCAGTGTCATCCTTTAGGTTGATAAAGTTACCTGGGCATCCATTTTGTGGGAAGATGCCATCCAGGTGGTCTGTTTCCTTGTCTCTGTCTATTAATAGGACTTAGAGGAAACTCTGATTGCCACTTGTTCTGTCATGGGCAGGAAAACACTTGCAGGGAAACTCAAGCAAAATATTCCTTTCCTTTCAGCAGAAACGAGAGAGAGAGAGAGAGAGAGAGAGAATTGGGAAGGGGAGGAAAGGAAATGGGAAGGAACAAAATTGGAGAGAGACAGGATGAAGGAATAAGGTGACTGAACAGGGGAGAACAGGGGAGATTGTTATGGCGTATGTGTGTTAAATTGTGGACGCAAACAGGACCTCCCAACCAGGCACTACCGTCTCCAAGAAGGAGATCCGCATCCATTTGCAACCCCAACCCAATTTCTAGGTAACTATTCAATGGTTAACGATGCCAGCTTGTCAGCTGGCTCACTCCGTTGTGTGCCACGGAGGCCCAAGCACTGCACAATGGGGTGAGTTCCTGTCCTCGCCTCAGCTCCTGCCCACCTAGTTGTTTGAAAGCAAGCAAATGCGAGCAAATCAACAGGTACCACTTCAGTGGGAGGGTAACAGCGTTCCATGTGCCTTTGGCGTATAGCCATGCTGGCCACGGAAATTGGTCTTTAAACACTGGCCCCCTCGGCCAAGAAACAGATATGACCACCACGCCTGAGAGTCGGACCCAACTGGACAGGGAAGCCTTCAGCTTTATTTAGGAAATAAAATCCTGGCTCCTCCTGGGTACACCTGGTCCACATTGAGACAGACTCTGCAGTAGGTGCCTGCGTCTGTCACTTTTTTAAATCTGTGGATTCCTGGATACAAAACCTCCCATTTGAAGAAAATGTTGTTGAAGGTTTCTGGGAATCATTAGTTCTGTGTTCCAGTGATAGTGGCTGAAAAATGGGGCTCGGGGGGGTGTTGGTGTTTGCTCACCACTGAAGGTGGCCGATGGGGTAAGAAGACCCCCCACCCTCCATCCCATCCGCCTCTCAGCCCTCTTGGTTTTGCTTTAGAATGGTTCTTCATAGTATTTTAACTCGGTTGTTTTAGCCTTAATCTATTTTCTTCTTTGCTTGTTTTAATTTTAATCGATTTTTTTGTTGCTTGTTTTATAACTTCTAAGCCGAACGAGATCACCTTGTAAGGAGGCACGAGTGGCATAAAACTTTAATAAATAAATAAAAAATTGGGTGAAGTTGGTTGTTGAGAGCGGCTTCTCCCATGTTTGTTATGACTTAGATTGTTCTCAGGTGACCAATTTTGATTTGGTTCTTTTACTTTACTTTTACTCTTTATTTTACTTTGGTGGGTGATACTGACGGAGAACAGCATGGCTGAAATTTGCGTAGGGATTTCTACCTGATAAGCCTCCCTCCCCCTCCCCTGCATGCACCTTTCTTTTGGGGGGGGCAGTTCCTGGAGTCCCCTGCAACGATTTAACCAGGTTTAAGAAGCAGTGCTCTTAAGAGTGCTGGTCTCAGTGAACGGGCACTGTCAACCTGGGTGTCTTTCTTGTTGATTTCACCCACATCAGCAATAAACCGTGCATCCCCTTTTACAAAAGTGATGAGCCCTGGTTCTCTTGGGCCCAAATCTACGCATGCCCAAGATGGCGACGGTTGCCGAGATCGCGGCTTGAGGATGAGGGACTGACCTACCCTCTGGGGTCTTTGGGGGTCGTTGTGAAGATCTACGACCCCAGGCCCGGTTAGGAGAACTCTCTGCCCACACGGAGAGGGTCTTTTCCCCTCCGGATATTGAGGCTGGGCTGAGAGAGAGAGCGGGCGATGTCGGGAGCAGCGGACTGCATCAGCTGGGCGTCGGCAGCGTTTCCTCCAGCTGGAGTCCACGTGGGCGTCGGAATCGGCGTGGCGGCGTTTTTGCCTGGGGCGCTGCTCTACGGCGATTTCCCAGGCTGAGGGGTTGCCCGGAGTGCTGTGGGAGTTGCCGGATTTCCCAGGAGATCTTTGGGACGTTGCCAGACCTTTCTGGGCATTGTGGCAGCGACGGCGGCAATGGCATAACGACGGCAGCTGTGATGGCAGTCCAGAGGGCCTGGCAGGGAGGAGACAGCCCCCCCCTTTTGGGTTGGGCAAGGACCTGGCATGAGACGCTTTTAGATCTTGGGAGGCCTCGTTTACGTGTGGGGCTGGGGGGGGGGCTAGAGATAACTGCCCCTGTTTCCCCCCAATGCTTCTCTACCAGGACTGTGCACACCTTGGATTGTCGGCTAGCTCACTGACTCACCCGACGCCAAGTTTAATTTTCATCTGAACTTTCCCTAACTGCGGGGAGGACTATTTAAATCTGAATGGGGGCTGGTACATGGCTCCATCCCATCAGCTGAGAGGGCTGGGCTCAGTTAAACCACCGTGAGAGGGTGGCTCTGATGTCGGGGCCCCTGGGGGCTGAACTGGGATGATATTGAATTTTTTGCATCTGCCAGCAGAGGGGACCTGACCATCGGACCAACCGCCGTGAGAGGGCGGTTTTTGGACCTGAGCCCCGGATGCTGTGCTGTCTGCATTGGCTCATCGCTGCCATCTCACCACAAGAGGGGGTTGACTGGTTGATCGGACCTCCGTGAGAGGGTGGTTGGGTCTTTCCTCCCCCCCGGACTGTGGTCGACCTGGAACTTGACCTCGTCCTCTGTTGTGAGGGGACAGTGGACCGGTCTTGTTGAAAATGCTCCTAAAACTCCCATTCCATGTCTCTCCCCTGGACCTTCTATATGGACCCCTAGGATATGGTTGCTCCCATCCTCTGTGGTCAAGATGTATTCTGCAGCGGAGCTTCTTGGTCTGCGAGACTCCCCCCTCTTGCAGGCTTGGCCCTCCACTCTATCGAGGGCCTACCTCAATGACGGGCTTTGGAACCCCGAGAGGTAGCATGCCGCAAAGAGGGGGTTGTGGGGTTTTTTAAAATTGTCTTTTTGTAATCTTTTAAGGGGTTTAGGGCGGGGGGTGGGGAGGGAGGGGCATAGGTCAGGCTTGTTACAGGGGCATGGAACGGAAGGCGGGGAGCGGGGTGTGGAGGAGCTCAGTGTGGATAGGGTGGAGGGCAGTTCTATCAGGACCGTGGTTGGGAGGGGCAGATATGGCGGGAGTAGGGGGCCACATCAGGTGGTGGGGGCACGCACCCGCTATCTCCAAGCGGTGGCATGCCTCGGCCCCCATGACTCTTCTCGTCTCCCCGGCTGTCCAGAGTCTCAGAGCCCAGGCCTTAGACTGATGTTGTGCAACGCTAGGTCCGTGGTTAATAAGGCCCCCCTCATTTGTGAGCTAATACAGGAGGGGGGTGCGGACCTGGCAGGTATTACAGAGACCTGGTTGGGCCAAGAGGGGGGGGTCCCCCTCGTAGAGATGTGCCCACCAGGTTTCCGCGCATTCCATCAGCCAAGGGCCCAGGGCAGGGGTGGGGGGGGTGGCGGTCGTTATAAAGGAAGGTCTTGATCCGATGGAGGCCACTGTACCTCAGATAGCCGGATGTGAGTCTCTCCTGGTGAAGTGGGGCCATGGGATGCAGGTGGGCCTGCTGATCGCGTACCTGGCTCCCTGCCACGTGACAGCGGCCCTGCCCGAGCTTCTCAACGTTATTGCTGGGGTGGCGGTTGATACCCCCAGATACCCCCCACATGTTTATTGGACCCGTGCCCCTCCTGGCTGGTACTGGCCACCCGGGAGGTAACACGAGGCTGGCTCCAGAGGACCATAAATGCTTCTTTGAGAGAGGGTTTCTTGCCTCCCGCCTTGAAAGAGGCGGTGGTGAGGCCCCTCCTCAAGAAGCCTTCTCTGCACCCAGCCGTTTTGGCAAACTATCGTCCGGTCTCCAACCTTCGCTTTGTTGCAAAGGTTGTGGAGAGTGTGGTTGCGCGACAGCTCCCACAGTTCCTGGATGAAACCGTCTATCTAGATCCGTGCCAGTCCGGCTTCAGGCCTGGGTACAGCATGGAGACGGCATTGGTCGCATTGGTGGATGATCTCTGGAGGGCTCGGGACAGGGGTTGCTCCTCTGTTCTGGTCCTATTAGACCTCTCAGCGGCTTTTGATACCATCGACCATGGTATCATGCTGCGCCGGCTGGAGGGACTGGGGGTGGGAGGCACCGTGCTGCGGTGGTTCTCCTCCTATCTCTCTGACCGATCGCAGTCTGTGTTGGCAGGGGGGCAGAGGTCGACCTCGCGGCACCTTGCTTGCGGGGTGCCGCAAGGGTCGGTCCTCTTGCCACTCCTGTTCAACATTTATGTGAAGCCGCTGGGTGAGATCATCCGTGGTTTTGGGGTGCGATGCCATCTGTACGCTGATGACACTCAGCTGTACATTTCCACCCCAGACCACCCCAATGATGCCCTCGAAGTGATGTCCCAGTGTCTGGAGGCCGTGCGGGTCTGGATGGGGAGGAACAGGCTTCGGCTCAACCCTTCCAAGACCGAGTGGCTGTGGATGCCGGCATCCCGGTATAGCCAGCTGGTGCCATCGCTGGCTATTGGGGGCGAGTCACTGACCCCCACAGAGGGGGCTCGCAACTTGGGCATCCTCCTGGACACACGGCTGTCTTTAGAAGAGCATATGACGGCCGTGGCCGAGGGGGCTTTTTATCAGGTTCGCCTGATACGCCAGTTGCGCCCCTTTCTGGATCGGGACTCCTTGTGCACAGTCACTCATGCCTTGGTTATGTCACGCCTGGACTACTGTAACGCTCTCTACACGGGGCTCCCCCTGAGGAGCACCCGGAGGCTCCAGCTGGTGCAGAATGCGGCCGCGCGGGTGATTATGGGAGCGACGTGGCGCTCCCACGTAACACCTCTCCTGCGCGAGCTGCATTGGCTCCCAGTGGTCTTCCGGGTGCACTTTAAGGTGTTGGTTCTCATCTTTAAAGCGCTCCATGGCTTAGGGCCAGGGTATTTGCGAGACCGCCTGCTGCTACCGATAACCTCCCACCGGCCAATACGCTCTCACAGAGAGGGCCTCCTCGGGGTGCCGTCGGTCAGGCAATGACGGCTGGCGGCCCCCAGGGGGCGAGCCTTTTCTGTGGGGGCACCCGCCCTGTGGAATGAGCTGCCTCCCGGAATACGATTGATCCCGGACCTCTGGACCTTCCGTAAAGCCCTGAAGACGTTTTTATTTCATCAAGCCGGCCTAGCCTAAATGGTTTTTAACTGGGATTTTAAATTTTATGGATTTGGGGTTTTAAATTGGGTAGCCAATTATTTAATTTTTTTAATTATCTTAACTTTTGTATTTGTATGTTTTTTAATTTTGGCTGTTCACCGCCCTGAGTCCCTTCTGGGAGAAGGGCGGTATACAAATTAAATTAATAAAATAAAATAAATAAATGAACCTGGCTAGTTTTAGATTATTGTGGGTAACCTGTTGTTCCGATCGAAGTCTTTCCCAAATCCTGAACTTGGTCTTCTCTGGTGCATTAACTGTTGCTAGGACAAGCAGTCCTTCATAAAGGGTTGTGTGGTCTTATTTATTTAACTAAAGGATTTGTACGGACATACCGTAAAACATAATCCTGGGCAGCTCACGACCACAATAATAAAAAAAGAAGCCAGATTACAAAACCCATAAAACACAACCGCAAGCCC
The DNA here is from genome assembly GCA_022577455.1 of Arizona elegans. NCBI lineage: Eukaryota > Metazoa > Chordata > Lepidosauria > Squamata > Colubridae > Arizona > Arizona elegans. The sequence continues at coordinate 6,597,370 of JAKOOJ010000027.1, forward strand.
TGAATCATCCTGCTTGAGCAGGGGGTTGGACTAGAAGACCTCCAGGGTCCCTTCAGCCCTATGATTCTAACGGTATGTTCTACATTGCCAGCTTTCAGCAGTATATTTGCCAAACTGCTTTCTTGTCATTTTTTTTAGGTAGGAAATACATGCAATTTTTTTTAGTGCCCCTTTTAAAAAAAAAAACAGTGTCCAAGATACCTGGGCAGAAAAACCATTGCAATGGTATGTGAGAATGGCCCCGGAAGGCTCAGCTTGGAAAACCGGCATGTAAGGGTATTTCAGAATTAAGAGGGTGTGGGGATTGTTTTGGAAGAGACCTAACTTGGTTTTCCAAAGAGTAAAAGGAAAGGAAAAGAGGACTTTTCAGTCTTGCAAAATTCTGTTAATATAATTCTTAACCTTAGCAACTTTAGGATAGGTGGACTTCAACTCCCAGAATTCCCCAGCCAGCAAAGCAAATTCTGGAAGTTGAAGTCCACCCACCTTAAAGTTGAACAAGGTTGAGAAACTTAGTGCTATACTCCTGAACTACACTGGACTACACTCTGGACTACCTCACAGGGCTAACAGGAATGACTATACTATAAAGCCTGGCCCCAAGTCACCCGGCCTCTTCAATGCCTTTGGGAGAACTAGAACTCATCCTCTCCCAGTCTGTCTCTCCTCTACAGTAGTGGCCAGAATTGTGGGAACCTTTTGGGAAAAGTGTATTTTCTAAAACTAGCTAAGAACACCACTTTTTTTGTAGTAGTAGTGCCATAAAATTATATATCAATGAAAAGATAATTGAATCAAGAATGTAATGCAACAACTTTTATGAAGGATTTGCTAATAGAATAGCAGTTACAATATAAAGAAGAAAAGTGAAACATGTAGAAAAAATGAGATATACAAAAATTATCACCATGTCAGTTAATCCTTAGTTGGGTAACCTTTAGTATGAATGACGGCCTTACAACGTCTTCCCATGGAGGGAACCAAGTCTTTGAGTTCTGCAGCTGTTACAATATGAAACCAAGATTGAATGATGGCTTCTATTAACTGGGTTTTATTGCTGGGTCGCTTCTGACTAACAAGTTTCTTTAGTCAGCTCCATAGATTTTCAATTGGGTTAAGAAGGTCTGGACTATTCCCAGGCCATTCCAGCAGTGGAATAGGATTATCTTGAAACTCCCTCCCCCCCAAAAAAAAGTGTTATTATCCATCAAACCTCAAAAATACACTTTTCCCAAGTTTTCCACAATTTTGGCCACTGCTGTATATCACCTTAACCGCTAAATCAGACCATCCAACTTAATTTCTGTGTCACCCAGAGCAAACCTCGCCTGGCTTTGAACTCTCTTACATTTGTTTTTGTTTGTTTTTTTAAATAAAGTTTTATTACACACATATTAAAACGTTGGACACGGTGTAACCGTCCTGGCATTCTTTTTGCCATACATACTAAAATGAAAAATAATTATCATATATACCTTATTACTTATATACAATTTCTGTTCAGTATTTACATATCTAAAGACATCCTCCTTCTATCTATATTAGTTATACATTTGTTTTATCCATTATCATTCTATTGTAGTTACATAACTTTAATTCTCCATTTTATGAATTCTAGTCAGTTCTTGTTTTTCGACCCTCCTTTCTGTTCCAACCATTGATACATTTTGTTCCATCTCTCCTGGTATTCTGACTCGCCTTTATTTTTCAATTCCAAGGTTAATCTATCCATTTCTGCACATGTCAAAAAAATTTTCATCACTTCATCTTCTAGAGGAGTTTCTTTATTTTTCCAATTTTGGGCAAAACTCATTCTTGCTACTGTTATAATATGTCTTATTAAGTAAGTTACCCCTTTATTGTATTTCCCATTTATGATTCCCAATAGGAATAGTTCTGGTTTATATTCTATTTCGTCTCCAATTATTTCCACCAACCATAAATCAATCTTCCGCCAATACTCCTGTGCTTTTTTTACATAACTATCATATGTGGTGGTTATGTAAGCTCTTTGACGTTTGTGTGTCCCACAGTGCCTCCCCACCACCCGTTGGTCTGCTGCTCCTCTTCGGGTCCCCAGATCTGCACCAAGAGGTCCGGCCGGGGAAGGGCGCTGCTCAGCAACCAGCGGAAAAGGAGGAAGTCCGTCACGCCGGATCCGAAGGACAAACAGACCTGTGGTGAGGTTCCCGACAACCACACTTTACGCGGGACCCTCAGGGCTGCACACCCATTTGCCACCAGATCCATCAGCTTCCTCAAAACGGCATAGAATCATGGGGCTGGCAGGGACCCCGCTGGTCTTCTAGTCCCAACCCCCTGCAGATGACAGAGCTCAGTATGGGGAAAGGCCAAGCATGGCTGCCAACAGGTTGTTGCTACACCTCCCAGCGTGTAGGAACCCAGCGTGAAGCAGGAGGAGCCCTTCTTCCCTCTCTCCCTTTCCAGGATTCTCTCTCTTAAAAAAAAAAGACTTTATTAAGTTTCGTCAAAAAAATAAAAGAGAAGAAAATAGCAAAAGTGAGAGAGAGAGAGAGAAAAGAAAGGCAGGAAAGAAAGAAGGTTAGGAGTGCGAACAAGGAAAAGGAAGGACAACATAGGAGTGACTCCTGATTTTCTTCAGGTGAGGTTCAAATAGCCACTGTAGAAACCTGTTACTTTAAGGGGAATGATGGTACGCCAGTAGTTCCATAATCGTAAACACTTCTAATCGTCAACTCCTGAAATTAAAAGTTTTGTTTCTTTCTGTTTCAAATTTTAAAAAATGTTTTTTTCAAGTAAGATCAAAGCTAGAGAAAGTCTTTAATCAGAATTAAAGAGTTTATCCGCCCAGACTAATTTGCTGAGAAGGGTGGCTCTAGAAATAAAATAAAATAAATTGCCAATTTTGCCATCTCTGCTAATTCCATTAACTTTACCATCCATTCTTCCATTGTGAGAATAAGTCCTTCTCTCCCTCCAACAGTTCTGAAAGCAAAATAAAATGCTGGAGAAACCACAGAGAAGATTTGATGGCTGGTGTTGTGTTCGTAGCATGGAGTACATACTAGACTAAATTAAAAGTATTTTTCAGTAGAGAGCTAATGGTGAAGGTGCTGGCCTAAAAACAGGGAGATTGTAATTCTGCTTTAGGCATGGCCCAGTCACTCTCTCTCAGCCCAACCCACCTCACAGGGTTGTTGTGCAGAAAATAGGAGGAAGGAACATGTTCACTGCCCTGAGTTATTTATAAAAACAATACCAGGTAATCCTCGATTTACGACCACAATGGAGCCCCAAATTTCCATTGCTAAATGAGACAGTTGTTAAGTGAGTTTTGCTCCAGTTTATGACCTTTCTTGCCACAATTGTTAAATTGTTAAGTAAGTAACATGGTTATTAGGTGAATCTGGCTTCCCCATTGAGACTTGGCTTGCAAGAAGGTCGCAAAGGGGAATCACCTGACGCCGGGAGACACTGCAAATGTCATAAATACAAGTCAGTTGCTAAGCATCCGAATTTTGATCACGTGATCATGGGGATGCTGCAAGTGTCGGGTGAAAAATGGCCATAAATCATTTTTTTCAGTGCTGTTGTAACTTTGAGCAGTCACTAAAGAAACCAGGGGTGGGCTTCAAAAATTTTAGCAAGGGGTTCTCTGCCCAGTTGCTGGGTGAGCGTGGTCATGGTGGGTGTTGCCTAGTCAGCCTGCACCATGACCGGGGGGGGGGGTGTTTTTGCCCTCCCCGAGCCCCTGCAGCACCCAGCACTTACCTGCATCCAAAATAGGCCACGGGACTCCTGCGAGGGGTGGGATGGGCGGGGCCAGCCAGGAGTGGCATTTTGGGGTTCTCCGAACTGCACAGAATCTTAGCTAAAGTTTCTCCCAAACCCCAGCAAACCCCCAGCAGCCCCACCCCTGAAACAAACTGTTGTAAATTGAGTCTAGAAATTAGGAGACTCTGAGTTCTAGTCCCGCTTTAGGCTGTTCTTCCCAGCCTGGTTGCCACTTAACGCTCCCGCCGGTGTCTCCCCCCCCCGGCAGATATCCGCCTCCGAGTCCGGGCCGAATACTGCCAGCACGAGACGGCCCTGGAGGGCAACATCTTCTCCAACAAGCAGGACCCCCTGGAGCGCCAGTTTGAACGTTTCAGCCAGGCCAACACGATCCTGAAGTCGCGGGATCTGGGCTCCATCATCTGTGACATCAAGTTCTCGGAGCTGACGTACCTGGACGCCTTCTGGCGCGACTACATCAACGGCTCCTTGCTGGAGGCCCTGAAGGGCGTCTTCATCACAGACTCGCTCAAGCAAGCCGTGGGCCACGAGGCCATTAAACTCCTGGTCAACGTGGACGAAGAGGATTACGAGGTGGGCCGGCAGAAACTCCTGAGGAACTTGATGCTGCAGACGGCCCCTTGAACCCCGGCGGTGGATAATTCATTGTGGATTTTTTTCTCCTTTTTCTTCCTTCCCTGCCTTTCCTCAGGCTCTCGCTGGGAGGAATATTTTTCTTTCTTTCTTTTATTTTCCTTAAAAAAAAGAAGAGAGAGGCGGGGGGGGGGGAAGAATATCTCCGAGGAACGAAATCGGTCACGGATACTGAATAAGTCTTTTCCGTAGGAGGATACACTGTTTTTTCCCTTCTTCCCCCAGGGGGGAACTGGAAACGAGGAGCCGGAGAGGCCTGTCTCACACCCCTGCCTCGAAGGAGCCCCCTTTTCCTGGGCTCGCTGAGCAATTGGGGGATCCCTGAAAGGTGCTCGGCGGTTCTTTTCTTATCGCCTGCCCTCTTGTGCTGTCCGACTTTTCTGTTGTTTCGGTATTGTTGCTATCGATTCGCTCGCCCGCCGTCGCCCCCTCCCAGTGGATCTCTACACGAAACCCCCGAAGGCAGGCCCTTAATTCCCCCCTTCCTATTAAAGAAACTGTTCTCGTCATCAGGTCCCCGTTCCTGTCTCTCTGTGAGGGAAGGGGACGGAAAGGGAGGCCTTGGCTCAGGGGAGGGGAGGGGGCTCTGCCTCCCCATCCGTGGTCTTTTGTTTTCCACTCGGCTGCTTCCCCTCTGTAACAATGGTTTTAAAGCAGGGGGGCTCCGATTTAATCACAGTTTGGCAAGGGGTAGGGCTGGGAACGTGTTTCGATGGAGGGGGTCTCATGTGAAGCTCAGCCACGCGATGTGGGTCCAAAGACGAGGGTGAGCCACAGCTGCTGCTCTGAACCCCACTTCGGTGGGGTGGGAGATTTCCTTGTGGGTCAAATAGGACGGGGCTCTCCAACCTTGGCAGCTTTTAAGACGAGCGGACTTCAACTCCCAGGATTCCCCAACCTTAAAGTCGCCGCGGTTGGAGAGCCCTGAGATCGGGGGCCCCCCTCTGGCTAAGCAGCTCCTCCGAGACCCTCTCTTGGCTCTGCTCTCCCTGCCCTCCATCCCGCCTGTGCCTTTTCCTCTCACTCTGCGGCCTCCAGAGATGAACGAGAAGGGCCTTCCCTCCTCAGCCGGGCAACCTCCGAGGACAGCTGCCCACCTGGGATGGAAAGGAAGACCTCTGCCAGCTAGAGAAGAAGAGGGGGCCGAGCTTAGGAGGGAGGAACACCCCTGTGTGGCCGGGCCCAACTTTTGTGGGATCCTGTTGGTTTAGCTCAGCGGTCTTCAACCTTGGTAACTGTTAAGACTTGTGGACTTCAACTCCCAGAATTCCTCAGCCAGCTGCTGGCTGAGGAATTCTAGGAGTTGAAGTCCACAAGTCTTAAAGTTACCAAGGTTGAAGATCCCTGATTTAGCTGACCGGTCTGTTTCTCCGGTGGTTTCTCCCCCCACCCCATCTTGACTTCCCCACCAGTGGGGCAAAACCAAATAGCTCGGAAGACGCTTGGAGTGGGGACAGACATACACCAGCCCTTGCTTCCCATGGTGCTGAGCGCTGGTTACATCTAAATTTTCACTTTCTTTGGGGAGACGGCCAGGTAGTCAGCTGTGGGGGTTACGTTTTTGGTAGCCCCACAGGCCTTGGCAAGGGATCTCTTCTCCCCCCCCCCCACCCCCCAGGCCTGTCTCTCTTTTCCCTATCAGCTGCAGGGAGGCTGGGGATATGCTGGGGCTCCATCAGTTGGGAAAATAGAACAGCCTGGGAGGAAGGAATCGGTTCTTTGGTTCGTGCTGGATTTCTTTCTATCGGGTGCTCACACTTGCCGTGTGTCATTTCCGTTTGGCCCCCTTAAATCATGCGAAAGCTTTGGCAAGCAGCAGCCAAGCCCCCTACCTGCCTCCCTTTTCCAAGTAAGACCCCCTTGGCTGACTTCTTCAAGAGGGTGGAGGGGCCGCTGTTGACACCTTCTGGTTAGGGAAGGAACTGGGAGCCGCCCAGCAAGCGTCCAGTTTATCCAGCCATAAACTCAGGTGGCCCTCGAGCATTTCACGGGGAGGGAACGGACAGGGAAAAAGTGGGTTTCCCATCCTGCAGAGCAGAGAGAGAGGCCATTTAATTCACCCAGACGTTTAATCGCTTACGAGTTTGTGTTAACGATTTGCCTCTTGGCTTCTCTGCATTTGCCGGAAACGGCTTTTTTCACAAAGGTTTGTAATGGCGCTTCGGATTTGATTCGGGAGCGAAGGCCCCTCCTGCTTTGTGCGCAGAAGAGCCAAATGCGATGCCTTCGTGTGACCCAACCAAGCAGGCGCCTCTTCTTTCCAAAATTGCACAGTTGCCAACCTTAAAATTGCACAGGCCGTTTTTTGTGGTATCTGCTTCCGTGAGTTTTTCTAAATCTAAACGCAGGGCAACTCTTCTCAATTTTGCCCCCATTTTTTCCCCCTATAACAATCCGTTTCTTGTCCAAAGCGAGTCCAGGAAAAGTTATGACCCCTGACTCCATTGGCTGCATAAACTGGCGCCAAAACCTGGGAAAACAGAGCAAGTGACCCTTTGCTTGGCTTAAAATGGTCCAGTCGGACTTCAGAGGCTTTTTCTGTTTTCCTCCAGCTGCCTCGCAAAGTACACAAAAGTCTAATCATTGCAAATCCTTGTTGTTTCATGATAATCCTGGCACAAATTTGTGTAAAATCGGTGACTTATTTTTTTTTTTTTTTAAGGAAATGCCAGTGTGACTGGGCATGTTCCCTAATGTACCTTTGGGGTTTTTTTTTTCCCTGAAATGATGATGATGATGATGATAATAAAAAAAATCTTCTGCCTTTGTTCGGTGCAGCTGTTGGGGTCGGTGGCTCCCTGGAAGAGCATGTGCCAACCAACCAAAGTTTTCTCAGAGTCCGTGTAAGTCAGTCGATGCCCTGGAAAAGATTTTTGACAAGAGGAAATAAGTGTTTCCTCCTCAAAGCATAGGTGGGTGAGGGGTCTCCAACCTTGACCACTTCATGACTTGTGGACTACAACTCCCGAAATTCCTCCCTCTGCAACTTTACAACTTATGGACTTCAACTCCCAGAATTCTGCGAGTTGAAGTCCATAAGTCATAAAGTTGCAGAGTGAAGAATTCTGGGAGTTGTAGCAGGGGTGAAATCTAAAATTTGTTACCACAAATGTTCTGTGGGCGTGGCTTGGTAGGGGGTAATGTGACTGGGTGGGCGTGGCCAACTTTTTTTTTTACTTTTAAAAGCAGTTTTTCTACAACCTCTTCGGCTGAAGAGGTGGTAGAAAAAAATGCTTTTAAAAGCCTCTGACGATCCCAGCTGAGCTGCGCGATCATCAGAGGCTTTTCTTTTACCTTTAAAAGCATTTTTTCGGCCAAAGAGGTTGTAGAAAAAATGCTTTTAAAAGTAAAAAAAACAGCCTCTGATGATCGTGCGGCTCAGCTGGGCATAGGGATGGGGGGAGCACAGAGATTTTTGCTACCGGTTCTCTGAACCACCCGCCTCCATCGCTACTGGATCGGGCGATCTGGTCCGAACTGGGAGCATTTCACCCCTGAGTTGTAGTCCACAAGTTGTAAAGTTGCAGAGTGAAAAATTCTGGGAGTTGAAGTCCGTAAGTCGTAAAGTTGCAGAATAAGGAATTCTGGGAGTTGTAGTCCACAAGTCGTAAAGTAGCAGAGTGAGGAATTCTGGGAGTGTAAGTCCATAAGTCATAAAGTTGCAGAGAGGAATTCTGGGAGTTATTTTATTTTATGCAATTTATATGCCGCCCTATCTCCGAGGACTCAGGGCAGCTCACAACGGTAAAATGCACAATTCCTCATAAAAGCCAGTATAAAATTAAAATCCCAATTTAAACAATTTAAAATTCATTAACCACCACCACCACCACCACCCCCATCAGTCCAGGCTGCGGAACCAGGTCTTCAACTCACGGCGGAACGAGCGAAGGTCCAGGGCCATCCGGAGCTCCAAAGGAAGCTGGTTCCAGAGGGTGGGTGCGCCCACAGAGAAAGCTCTCCCCCTGGGGGTCGCCAGACGACACTGTCTGGCCGACGGCACCCTGAGGCCCTGTCTGGAAATGCACCGGGCAATTGGGAATTGTCACTGGCTGCAGGGGGTCTGACAAATTTCCCAGGCCTAGGCCATGCAGGGCTTTATAGGTAATAACCAGCACTTGAACCTCACCTGAAGGGCAACTGGTAACCAATGCAAGTCACGCAGGAGGGGTGTAACATGGGAGTGTTGGGATGCTCCCATCACAACCCGCGCGGCTGCATTCGGCACCAGCTGAAGCCTTTGAGTGGTTTTCAAGGGCAGCCCTAGGTAGAGAGCGTTGCAGTAGTCAAGATGGGAGGTGACCAGCGCATGAGTAACAGTGCGTAGGGCATCTTGGTCCAAATAAGGGCGCAACTGGCGTACAAGGCGAACCTGGGCAAATGCCCCCCTAGCCGCAGTCGTTACATGAATCCAGGATGACACCCAAGTTGCGAGCCATATCCACAGGGGGTAACACCTCACCCCCGATGGTCAATGATGGAAGATCTCGATCGGACCAAGATGCTGGTACCCACAGCCACTCAGTCTTGGCAGGGTTGAGTTCCTGGATGGGGAGCCTGTTCCTCCCCATCCAGCTCCGTACCGCTTCCAGGCAGCGGGACGTCATGTCGAGGGCATCACTGGGCTGGTTTGGGGTGGATATAAAAAGCTGGGTATCATCAGCATACTGATACCGCACCCCAAAACCACGGATTATCTTCCCAAGCAGCTTCATATAGATGTTGAACAGGAGAGGTGAGAGGACCGACCCCTGGGGCACCCCACAAGTGAGGGGCCTCATAGCCGACCTCTGCCCCCCTGCCAACACCGCTTGTGTACGGCCCGAGAGATAGGAGGAGAACCACCGTAGAACAGTGCCTCCCATTCCCTTGAGCCGTCGCAGCAAGATACCATGGTCGATGGTATCAAAAGCTGCCGACAGATCCAAGAGGACCAGAATAGAGGAGTATCCCGTCCCGAGTCCTCCAAAGATCATCCACCAGCACGACCAATGCCGTCTCCGTGCGGTATCCCAGCCTGAAACCCGATTGGTATGGATCGAGGTAGTCTGTATCCTCCAGGGCCAACGGGAGCTGCCCTGCCACCACGCTCTCAACAACCTTTGTAGTTGTAGTCCATAAGTCGTAAAGTTACAGAGTGAAGAATTCTAGGAGTTGTAGTCCTCAAATCGGCAAGTTTGGAGACCCCTAGATTAGGCTATAGGCTATTAGACCCCTGGTACATCCTGAAATAACTTTATGGTCCTAACCTCTGTGTACAGGTAGTCCTCGACTTACGACCACAATTGGGACCAGGATTTCCATTGCTAAGCAAGGCGTCCATTGAGTTGCGTCCAATTTTATGACCATCTTTGCGTTATTTTGAGGGGACAGGACATTTACACTGTTATACAAGCTGTATACCCACTACTTTACATTGTAGACAAGTGTCATTTCTTCAGTGTTGTCACATGAAAAGATAATAGAAGAAAAAATAGAGAACATTAAGATGTACTTAAATACTTACAAAATGTGAGGGGGTGTACTGTGATATATTGTATATGTATATGTACACCTGCATATCACAAAAAGTGAACATACTTTCTTTGGGGGGTGACTCTGCCTAGAGTCCCTCTTTGAGGGAGATGGGGGGGGGTTCAAAAATGTGAAAAATAAATTTTAAAAAGTAAAAATACATACAAGCTGAATAGAAAATCCTGTTCTGGCAGAAAGAATGTTAACTTCTGAAGGTGATGTACCCCGACCTCTTTATTTTATCAAAACCAGCAGTCTCCCAACTTTAGAAACTTGAAGATCTGTGGACTTCAACTCCCAGAATTCAACTGTGTTGCCTGGGGAATTCTGGGACTTGAAGTCCACAAGTCTTAAAAGTTGCCAAGGTTGGACATCTCTGATCCAACAGAAATAAAAGAGTCTTGAGCTGCTTAGAAAATCTGGATTATTAAAGTGAAGAAAGGAAAGGCGTGTGGCTGAAATACAAATTTATATCAGGAATGGAGGCCCTCTCGAGGAAAAGTGACTGATTGGACCCCATGCCAGTCTGAACCCCAAATGTCTGAGTAGCCAAAACCAAACATCGGATGCTCCCAGGAGGGGGAATTGTGTTGAAATGCCTCCCTCCCCATCTCAGAAGTTGTCTGCATTCTATTTCTCTCCTTCCCGTTTTCTCTTGGCCCCTCTGGACAGCAACTACTGGAGGGCCAGAGCCCCTGCAGAGTCCAGCTGCAGCAGCCAAGCCCTCTCCGTGGGGCAGCTGAGCCCATCAAGGGGGCGCAAAGCCCCATTCAGCAGCTGCCCGGCCATAGAGGCGAGGCTGGCGGTGGGCAAAGATGGGCATCTCCTGGCGGAGGTGGTGCAGGTAGGCCAGGTCGATTTCGGCATAGCAGAGGCTGGGCCCTTCCTGGCACTGGGCCACGATGCTGCCCCAAGGGTTCACCACCATGCTGTGGCCGAAGGAGGTGCGGCGTGGGTGGTGCTGGCCGGTCTGGGCCGCGGCCACCACATAGCACTGGGTCTCTACGGCACGGGCTCGCAGCAGGACCTGGGAAATAGAACAGAGTGAATCAGCTGGAAGGGACCTTGGAGGTTTTCGATTAGATTAACAGAGTTGGAAGGGACCTTGGAGGTCATCTAGTCCAACCCCCAGCCCAAGCAGGAGACCCTACACCATTTCTGACAAATGGCAGTCCGGTCTCTTCTTGAAAGCTTCCGGTGATGGAGCTCCCACAACTTCCAAAGGCAGCTTCTATTCCATGGGTTGATTGTTCTCACTGTCAAGAAATTTCTCCTTATTTCCAGGTTGAATCTTTCCTTGTTCAGTTTCCATCCATTATTCCTTCTCTGGCCTTCAGGTGCTTTGGAGAATAGCTTGACCCCCCTTCCTCCTCTCTTCCATCATGTCTCCCCTGGTCGTTCTCTTCACTGGACGAGCCATGCCCAGTTCCTGCAACCGTTTGTCTGTTTAAGCCTCCAGTCCCCTCATCATCCTGGTTGCCCTTCTCTACACTCTTTTTTATAGTGTGGTGACCAAAGCTGGCTGCAGGATTCTAGATGGGGCCTTACTAAGGCTTTATAGAGTGGTAGTAGTACCTCAATACAAGGTCTTCTAGTACAAGCAGGAGAATCTATACATTTCAGATAAGTGACTGTTTGGATCTGTGATAGCGAACCTGTGGCACGCGAGCCATATCTGTGGGCACGCAAGTGTTGCCCTAGCTCAGCTCCAGCGTGCCCAGTTGATTTTCGTGCCTTCCGGACCCACCAGAAGTCGGGAACCGAGCTGTTTCTGGCCTCCAGAAGGCCTCTGGGTGGGTGGGGAAGGCTGTTTTTGCCCTCCCCAAACTCCAAGAAAGCCTCTGGGGCCTGGGGAGGGTGAAAAACGGGCCTACCGGGCCAGTGTGTGCCAAAAGCGGGGGGGGGGGAGTGCAGGGGGTCGCATGCACATGCATGGGGGGACGGGGCATGGGGACATTGAGTGTCCCCCCTGCTTTTGGCACGTGACGGCAAAAAGTTAACCCTCACTGGTCTAGATTCTTCTTAAAAATATCCAGCGATAGAGTGCTCACAATTTCTGGTGGCAAGCTGTTCCACTGATATAAGAAGGAAGAGAGGGAGAGAAGGAAGCTGTGAATGTAATACAGGCAGTCCTTGACATACGACCACAATTGAGCCCCAAATTTCTGTCACTAAGTGAAACATTAAGTGAATGTCCCATTTTACAACCTTTCTTGCCACAGTTATTAAGCAAACTATAGTTGTTAAGTTAGTAACACAATCATTAAGGCGTCCCCTATTGGCATTACTTGTCGGAAAGTCGCAAAAAAGGATCACATGACCCCGGGACATTGCGACCGCCATAAACATGGGTCACTTGCCAAGCGTCTTGAGTTTTGATCATGTGATCCTGGGGAGGCTGCAATGGTCGTAAGTCACTTTTTAAAGTGCTGTTGTAACTTCGAACGGCCACTAAGCGAATTGTTGTTAAGTGGAGGGCCCCCTATAGCAAAGGCCGAGGGACTTACCTCCCAGTGGGCAGCGCCAGTTGTCACAGTGAAGGCTGATGGGTAGGTGAGGATCTCGGCCCCCGCCTGGGCCAGAGCCAGGGACATTTCTGGGAAACGGAGGTCGTAGCAGATGGCCAGCCCCACCTGCAAAGGGGGCAGAACCGGTGAGAAATGTCCAGAACTGAGGAGATGTTAAGTAGCACAGCTAGTCCTCGACTTACAACCACAATTGGGACTGGAAACCCCATCCCTAAGTGAATCAGGCCTGATTTTATGACCTTTTTCCCCATGGCCGTTAAGCAAATCCAACTTCCCCCATTGACTCTGCATGTCAGAAAGCCTCAAGGAAATCACAGGATGCTCCAAGCGCTGTAAATAACATGTTAGATACAGATTAATAGAGTTGGAAGGGACCATGTAGGTCATCTAGTCCAACCCCCCGCCCAAGCAGGAGACCCTACACCATTTCTGACAGATGGCAGTCCAATCTCTTCTTGAAAGCTTCCAGGGATGAAGCTCCCACAACTTCTGAAGGCAACTTCTGTTCCATGGGTTGATTGTTCTCACTGTCAGGAAATTTCTCCTTATTTCCAGATTCAGTCTCTCCTTGTTCCATCCATTCTTCCTTGTCTGGCCTTGGTGTCTTGGAAAATAGCTTGACCCCCTTCCTCCTCTCTGGGGCAGCCCCTCAAATACTGGAAGATGCTCTCATGTCTTCCCTGGTCCTTCTCCTCACTAGACTAGCCAAGCCCAGTTCCTGCAACCGTTCTTCATTGTATGTTTTAACCTCCAGTCCCCTCATCATCCTGGTTGCTCTTCTCTGCACTCTTTCTAGAGTCTCTTCATCTTTTTCATAGTGTGGATGCAGTATTCTAGGTGTGGCCTTACTAATTAGTTGCCCAGGGTCTGAATTTTGTCCCGTGTTTTTTTATTTTTATTTATTGTTCACATTTTGGAACTGCCCATCTCCCTGAGAGAGGAAATCTGGATGGTGTGCCATCAAACATTAAAATATATAAGAGGATTTAAAAGTTAAAAATTTAGAAATAGTCAAGGATGATTAACCCCCATACAAGGAAATTACAGGTGGTCCTCAATTTACAATGGTTCGTTTGAAATTACTAACAAAAAGTGACTGTGTTGAAATTTACAACTGTTGCAGAGTGGTGAAATTCAAACTTTTTTACTACCAGTTCTGTGGGCATGGCTTGGTGGGCATGGTGTGGCTTGATGGGAGTGGCAGGGGAAGGATTCTGCAAAATCTCCATTCCCATCCCACTCAGGGGCCAGCCAGATACGGTATTTGCCAGTTCTCCAAACTGCTCAAAAGTTCCACAACTGGTTCTCCAGAACCTGTCAGAACCTGCTGGATTTCACCCCTGCCGTTGCAGCATTCCCATAGTCACGTGATCGAAATTCTGGCAACTGACTCGTATTTATGACGGACGCAATGTCCCGGGAGGGTCACTGTGATCCCCTTTGGTGATCTTTCCGACGAGCAAAGTCAAGGGGGAAAGCCTGATTCACTTAACAGCGGTGTTACTAATTTAAGAACTTCAGTGATTCACTTAAAAGCTATGGCAAGAAAGGTCGTAAAATGAGGCAAAACTCACTTAATGAGCGATTGATTTAGTGACGGAAAATTTGGGCTCAATTGCGATCATGAGGACTTACCTGTACATGGAAATTCATTGTAAAGGTGAAAGGAGGGCTAGGTGCTCCTCAGCCCCGCCCCCCAGGCGAGGCCACAGAGCCCCGTTTTGAACCCCGTACCTTTCCAGCCGGGGTGGGCACAGGTGGCACTATTTCTGAGCCGGGGTTGGTGAAGGTGCTTTCTTTCAGAGAGACCCTTCCTTCCAGCTCCACATCAAACAGGTGGATCTTCCGATAAGTAGCCACAACACACCCTGAGACCAGCCTCGCCAAGGAGAAAGGAAGGATCCGGTGGATTAGGAGCAGATAAAGAGACTGGGAATAAAATCTACGAAATTACAACCTCATGTATGTAATATTCATGCCAGCTAAGAGGTGATCCTTGGCTTGTTTAATGACCCTTCAAACAACGTACTAAAAAAACGTTTTTCCCACTTACGACTACATGCTGGTCAGGTGATCAAAATTCAAATGTTTGGCCACTGGCTCTTATTTATGACGGTTGCAATGTCCCGGAGTCATATGATCCCCTTTTGCAACCGTCTGACAAGCAAAGTCAATGGAGAAGCCAGATTCACTTAACAACCGGGTTAGTGATGTAACAACTGCATGATTCACTTAACTGTGGCAAAGAAGGTTGTAAAATGGGGGCAAAACTCATTTACCATATTTTTCATAGTATGAGATGCACTCCCCCCCAAAAGAGGGTGAAAATTTGGGTGCGTCTTATATACTGAATGTAGCCCCACCCACCCGCCGGCCCCCACCCTTTGGCCTCTGCCTCCCAGCAATTTACCTCCTTGCAGCAAACAGCAAACAGCCTGTTTCAGTTTCAGCATAGCCTGATTAGCACAAGCAGCTGATTGTCGGTTGGATGGGCCTCCCGACCCTCAGCTGTTTCAGCCTGCAGGGATTGTCATTGCCTATTGCCGCGCGGGCCTCCACTGTTTCCTGCAAGGAGGCAAATTGCTGGGAGGCAGAGGCAGATTTTTTTTTCTTGTTTTCCTCACTAAAAAAGGTAGGTGCGTCTTATAGTCCGGAGCGTTTTATACTCTGAAAAATACGGTAAGTGACTCTTAGCAATGAACATTTTGGGCTCAATTGTGGTCATGAGTCCAGGGCTCCCTGTATCACATCCTCTGACATTATGCTTTCAGAAAGTAATTACCAATGTCCAATTTTTTATTTTCAGGATATATTTTTTCCTGCCTGCCTATAATTTAAGACCTCCATTTTCCAACCTGAGATGAAGCTCATACCGGTAATAATTTATTGGGATCTTTCCATAAAATAATTTTCCATACTTCAGGAAAAAAAATTGTTAGAATGAATTAAAAGAATATCTTGCCAGTCATCTGGATGACCCAAGATCTGATATTATGAGAATAAAGGGTGACACCTCAATTTATTTAATTTTCTTAACAGACCTACTAGGGATGATGAGATAGCATCTTCCAATATTTGTGGGGCTGTCATAGGGAAGAGGGAGTCAAATTATTCTCCAAAGCACCAGAAGCCAGAACAAGAAGCAATGGATGGAAACTCATCAAAGAGAGAAGCAACCTGGAATTAAGGAGAAACTTCCTAACAGTGAGAACAATTAACCACTGGAACAGAAGTTGCCTTCAGAAACCGTGGGTGCTCCATCACTGGAGGTTTTTGAAGAAGAGATTGGACAGCCACTTGTCTGAAATGGTATACGGTCTCCTGCTTGAGCAGGGGGTTGGAATAGAAGACTTCCATGGTCCCTTCCAACTCTCTTATTCTGTTAATACATGGCTTTCTATATTCGTGGAGTCCTTGGTGCTCTGTGAGCTTGGTTGTTTTCTTGTAGCACTGATGATGTTACCCAACTGGGCCATGAAATGTCTGGGAAAAAACCACCATGCTCAGAGACCACCAAGAACTCCACAGTTCTACCCTGACCTACAAATCTCTTTTTCAGAAATATATTTCACAAACTCTTATTTATTTATTTTATTTATTTATTAAATTTTTATACCACTCCCTCTCCCGAAGGACTCGGGGCGGTGAACAGCCAGAATTAAAAACACACAATACAAATATTAAAATACATTAAAACAAAATTAAAGTATCTTAGGCTTCTCCAATTTAAAACCCCTTACCCATAAAATTCACCCAATTAAAAATTTTTAACCCAGCCCGGCTTGCTGAAATAAAAAAGTCTTCAGGGCCCGGCGGAAGGTCCGGAGGTCCGGGATTAGTCGTATCCCTGGGGGTAGCTCATTCCAGAGGGCGGGTGCCCCCACAGAGAAGGCTCTTCCCCGGGGGGTCGCCAGCCGACATTGCCTGACAGACGGCACCCTGAGGAGACCCTCTCTGTGGGAGCGTGTTGGCCGGTGGGAGGTTATCGGAGGCAGAAGGTGGTCTCGTAAATAACCGGCTCCTAAGCCATGGAGCGCTTTGAAGATGAGAACCAACACCTTGAAGCGCACTCGGAAGACCACTGGAAGCCAATGCAGCTCTTGCAGGAGAGGTGTCACGTGGAGCGCCATGTCACCCCCATAAGTACCCCGCGCGGCCGCATTCTGCACCAGTTGGAGCCTCCGAGTGCTCCTCAAGGGGAGCCCCATGTAGAGAGCGTTGCAGTAGTCGAGGCGGGAAGTGACGAGGGCATGAGTGACCGTGCATAGGGAGTCCCGATCCAGAAAGGGGCGCAACTGGCGTATCAGGCGAACCTGATAGAAAGCCCCCCTGGCCATGGCCGTCATATGCTCTTCTAAAGACAGCCGTGCGTCCAGGAGGACACCCAAGTTACGCGCCCTCTCCGTGGGGGCCAATGTCTCGCCCCCAATAGTCAGCGATGGCACCAGCTGACTATATTGGGATGCCGGCAGCCACAGCCACTCAGTCTTGGAGGGATTGAGTCGAAGCCTGTTCCTCCCCATCCAGATCCGCACGGCCTCCAGGCACCGGGACATCACTTCAAGGGCATCGTTGGGGTGGTCTGGGGTGGAGATGTACAGCTGAGTATCATCAGCGTAAAGATGGCACTGCACCCCAAAACCACGGATGATCTCGCCCAGTGGCTTCACATAAATGTTGAACAGGAGAGGCGAGAGGACCGACCCTTGTGGCACCCCACAAACCAAGTGCCTTGAGGTCGACCTCTGCCCTCCTGCCAACACAGACTGCGACCGGTTGGAGAGATAGGAGGAGAACCACCGTAAAACAGTGCCTCCCACTCTCAACCCTTCCAACCAGCGCCGCATGATATCATGGTCGATGGTATCAAAAGCCGCTGAGAGGTCTAATAGGACCAGAACAGAGGAGCAACCTCTGTCCCAAGCCCTCCAGAGATCATCAACCAACGCGACCAATGCCGTTTCCGTGCTGTACCCGGGCCTGAAGCCGGACTGGAACGGATCTAGATAGACAGTTTCATCCAGGTACTGCGGGAGCTGTCGCGCAACCACACTCTCAACAACCTTCGCCAAGAAGCGAAGGTTGGAAACTGGACGATAGTTTGCTAAAACAGATGGGTCCAGAGAGGGCTTCTTGAGGAGGGGCCTCACCACCGCCTCTTTCAAGGCGGGAGGCAAGAACCCCTCACTCAAAGAAGCATTTATAATCCTCTGGAGCCAGCCTCGTGTAACCTCCCGGGTAGCCAGCACCAACCAGGAGGGACACGGGTCCAATAAACATGTGGTTGCGTTCAACCTCCCCAGCATCCTGTCCACGTCCTCGGGAGTCACAGGGTCAAACTCATCCCAGATAACCGTCTCAAGACAGACCTCGGACAACCCGCCTGTACCTACCCAGTCAGAGTCCAAGCCTTCCTGAATTTGAGCGACTTTATCGTGCAGATAATGCGCAAAATCCTCAGCACGACCTTGCAATGGGTCTTCCCGCGCTCCCAGATGGAGAAGGGAGCGAGTCACCCTAAACAAGGCGGCTAGGCGATTATCTGCCGATGCGATAAGAGCGGAAAAGTAATTACACTTCACCGCCTTTATCGCCACTAAGTAGGTCTTGATATAAGACCTCACTAGTGTACGGTCAGATTCGGAGCGACTGGCCCTCCAACTACTCTCTAGGCGTCTTTTCCGGCGTTTCATCCCCCTCAGCTCCTCAGAGAACCAAGGAGCTGGGCAGATTCGGCACTGGGTCAGAGGCCGCAAAGGCACGACCCGATCTAAAGCACGAGCGGCCGCCCTATCCCTGGCGGCCACCAGGTCTTCCTTTTCTGGTACGGTTTCTTTCTTACCTCTACACAGCCTTTCTTTCACCATGTAATTTCAGCAATGTACCTAAGATTCCAAGTTTAATTTAACCTTAGATTTATCCAAAGGCTTTTCTGTATGGCATACAGCTTTAAACAGTTGCTTTTCCTCGCCCTTGAGTCCTAAACCAGTGTTTACAGATTACAATGTCTTTGTCCCACAAAAAAACCAACCACCTGTTGGTTGAACATAACAGTGTAAACTCAGCCATCCTGGGTGCTTTGTGTTGACTTAAGAAGTTGTGTAAACACAGCCACTGTACTTCATCAACAGGCTTTATATCTTAATTTGATGTGTGAAGTTGAATGTTTCCAACTATCACCACTGCAAAGTAGAATTTTTTAAGGAAACATGGACAATCCAGATACAGACACAGATTAACAGAGTTGGAAGGGACCTTGTAGGTCATCTAGTCCAACCCCCCGCCCAAGCAGGAGACCCTATATCATTTCTGACAGATGGCAGCCCGGTCTCTTCTTGAAAGCTTCCAGGGATGAAGCTCCCACAACTTCTGAAGGCAACTTCTGTTCCATGGGTTGGTTGATCTCACTGTCAGGAAATTCCTCCTTATTTCTAGGTTGAATCTCTCCTTCAGTTTACATCCATTATTCCTTGTCTGGCCTTCAGGTGCCTTGGAGAATAGCTTGACCCCCTTCCTCCTCTCTGGGGCAGCCCCTCAAATATTGGAAGATGCTCTCCTGTCTCCTCTGGTCCTTCTCTTCTCTTCACTAGACCAGCCATGCCCAGTTCCTGCAACCGTTCTTCGTATGTTTTAGTCCAATCTGACTCAGCACCCGTGTGACTGTACTCTCTTGGTGCAGGAATATTGGAGGAAGAGCGCAAAAATTTAAGGCACCTAATTTAAGGACGTTTCGTTACCTTTGGGATCCACAAGAAGGTGGCAGTTGTAGATCCGTTGCGTGCTTTCCCAGTCTTTGCCCCTCTCATGGAAACCTCCAAGGGACAGCCACACTGCACACTCCCTGTCCGGAGAGAAACAAAGGTTTGTTTCCACCTGGGTGGGCCTGGCTGAGGTTCTCCTCCTCCCCATTTGGTGGCACCTACAGAAGATGGAGCCATTCTCTGCATCTACTACAAGAACGAAGATCTTTTATTTTATTTGTTCCGCCAGGCCGGGCTATCAACAAGACTTCCCATCGTCGTGAGAGGCCGATGATGTTCTGATGTATTGACATTTGTAACATACTGGTCTCCCTTTTACATCTATTTCCTCCCTTATTTTAAATAGCTGTCTTAACCATCTCTAACACTCTTAGAAGAAAATGATCCTTCATCTCCTTCAATTCGCTCCTATCTTTGATGTATTCAACTGCGGAGCTCCTTGCACTGCGAGATTCCCCCTCTCGCACGTCTGGCCCTCTCAGTTATCGAGGGCCGCCCTTGAGGACGGGTTTTGGAACCCCGAGAAGTGGTTTGCAAACAACCGACGGCTTTGGGGTTTTTTAGATAAATCTTTAAATTCTATTTTAAGGGGTTCTGGGAAGGATTGTGGGAATGGATCTGGGGGGATCCATAAATCCACTGAAAGGGGTAATGGGTCTGATGATCACGGTGAGGAGGATGGGGACAGAAATCTGACAAGGATGCAGGGGGATGAAGCGATGGGCATTAGTATAGTAAGTGGGAGGGGCAGATATGACGGCTGCAGGGGGCCATATTATGTTTCGGGAGTGCGCACTCGATGTTTACGAGCGATTGCCCACTCCGACCCCCAAAGCACTGCTCGTTTCCCGGGTTGTTCAGAGTCTCAGACCCTGGGTCTACGGCTGATGTTATGTAATGCCAGGTCAGTGGTAAATAAAGCCCCCCTCATTCATGATCTTATTTCAGAGGGGGGTGCTGACCTGGCAGGGATTACGGAGACCTGGTTAGGCCAGGAGGGAGGAGTTCCCCTTGTGGAAATGTGCCCACCAGGTTTCCGTGCATTCCATCAGCCAAGGACTCAGGGAAGGGGTGGGGGAGTGGCAGCAATCATGAGAGAAAGTCTTTGCCCAAGGGAGGCCACTGTTCCTCAGATAGCCGGATGTGAGTCCCTCCTTGTGAAGTGGGGTCGGGGAATTCAGATGGGCCTACTGATTGCGTACCTGGCTCCCTGCCACGTAACAGCGGTCCTGCCTGAGCTGCTCGACATTATACCCGGGGTGGCGGTGGAAACCCCCAGACTTATTGTTATGGGGGATTTTAACCTGCCATCCGCTGGTGAGATGTCGGAGACGGCTCGGGAGTTCATGGCTTCCATGACGGCCATGGACCTGACCCAGGTAGTTCAAGGCCCCACCCACTTGGGGAATCACACTCTGGACTTGATTTTTGTCTCTGATCAGTGGCTGAATGATCTAAGAATAGGGGATATAGACATCAAGCCCTTGTCATGGTCTGATCATTCTCTCCTTCACATGGACTTTCAAGTCACTTCCACCCACTGCAGGGAGACGGAACCAACCAAATGGTTCCGTCCCAGGCGCCTGATGGACCCCGAAAGGTTCCTGATGGAGCTTGGGCCATTTCCTGAGACTCTGGCTCATGACTCGACTGAGGACCTGGTGGTCGCCTGGGACAGGGCGGCTACTGGGGCCTTGGACCGCGTCGTGCCTTTGCGGCCTCTGACCCGATGCCGATCTCGTCTAGCTCCTTGGTTTTCCGAGGAGCTGAGAGAGATGAAGCGTCGGAAAAGACGCCTGGAGAGCGATTGGAGGACAAGCCGATCTGAATCTGACCGAACACAGGTGAGATCTTATATTAAGACCTACCTAGTGGCGATAAGAGTGGCGAAGTCTAGCTACTTCTCCGCTCTTATTGCATCTGCAGAGAACTGCCCAGCCGCGCTGTTTAGGGTGACCCGCTCCCTACTTCAGGTGGGGGTACGGGAAGATCCCTTACAGGGTCGAGCTGAGGATTTTGTACAATTCCTGCATGATAAAGTCGCTCAGATTCGGGAAGGCCTGGACTCCGATTGGGTAGATCCAGGGGAGGAGACGGAGGCAGGTCTTGAGAGTGTTATCTGGGAAGAGTTTGACTCTGTGGCTCCTGAGGACGTGGACAGGATTCTGGGCAAGCTTAACGTTGCCACGTTTATTGGACCCGTGTCCCTCCTGGTTGGTACTGGTCTCCCGGGAGGTTACACGAGGCTGGCTCCGGGGGATTATAAATGCTTCTCTGAGTGAGGGTGTTTTTCCCGCCGCCTTGAAAGAGGCGGTTGTGAAGCCCCTCCTCAAGAAGCCTTCCCTGGACCCGGCTATATTATCAAATTATCGTCCAGTCTCTAATCTTCGCTTTGTTGCGAAGGTTGTTGAGAGTGTGGTGGCGCGACAACTACCCGATACCTGGATGAAGTTGTCTATCTGGATCCGTTCCAGTCGGGCTTCAGGTCACGATACAGCACGGAAACGGCATTGGTCGCATTGGTGGATGATCTCTGGAGGGCTCGGGACAGAGGTTGCTCCTCTATCCTGGTCCTATTAGATCTCTCAGCGGCTTTTGATACCATCGACCATGGTATCTTACTGCACCGGCTGGAGGGGTTAGGAATAGGGGGCACCGTGCTTCGGTGGTTCTCCCCCTTCCTCTCTGACCGTTCGCAGTTTGTGTTGGCAGGGGGGCAGAGGTTGACCTCGAGGCACCTTATTTGTGGGGTGCCGCAAGGGTCAGTCCTCTCACCCCTTTTGTTCAACATTTATGTAAAACCGCTAGGCGAGATCATCCGTGGTTTTGGGGTGAGTGTTCATCAGTATGCTGATGACACACAGCTATACATCTCCACCCCAGACCACCCCAATGATGCCCTTGCTGTGATGTCCCGTTGCCTGGAGGCCGTGCGGATCTGGATGGGGAGAAACAAGCTCAGACTCAACCCCTCCAAGACCGAGTGGCTGTGGCTTCCGGCGTCCTGGTATAGTCAGCTGGTACCATCACTGACAATTGGGGATGAGATCTTGCTCCCCACAGAGAGGGCCCGCAACTTGGGTGTCCTCCTGGATTCACGGCTATCTTTAGAAGATCATTTGACGGCCGTGGCCAGGGGTGCCTTTTATCAGGTTCGCCTGATCCGCCAGTTGCGTCCCTTTCTGGATCGGGACGCCTTGCACACGGTCACTCATGCCCTAGGTACCTCCCGTATGGACTACTGTAATGCTCTCTACATGGGGCTCCCCTTGAAAAGCACCCGGAGGCTCCAACTGGTCCAGAACGTAGCCGCGCGGGTGATTATGGGCGCAGCTTGTTGCGCCCATGTAACACTTCTCCTACGTGAGTTGCACTGGCTCCCAGTGGTCTTCCGGGTGCGATTCAAGGTGTTAGTTATCACCTTTAAAGCGCTCCATGGCTTAGGACCTGAGTACCTACGAGACCGTCTTTTGCCACCAATAGCCTCCCACCGACCAGTTCGTTCTCACAGGGAGGGACTACTCAGGGTACCGTCAGTCAAATTATGTCGACTGGCGACTCCCAGGGGGAGGGCCTACTCTGTGGGGGCTCCAACCCTTTGGAATGAACTGCCCCCAGAGATACGGAATATCCCTGATCTCCGTGCTTTCCGCCGTGCCCTCAAGACCCTGATGCTCCAACAGGCGGGGCTAAACATACGAACATGTGAATGATTTTTTAAATGTTATCTAATTCTGGGTTTTATTTAATTGACCAAACTAAGTAATAATTTTAATTAGCAATTTTATGATGTTTGTGTGTCTATATTTTTCTTGACTGTACACCGCCTTGAGTCCTACGGGAGAAAGGTGGTATAGAAATATAATAAATAAATAAATAAATAAATAAATAAATAAATAAATAAATAAATATCAACATAATAATTTTAAATTGGGGTATTTTAAATTTTCGGGGTTTTAAACCGGGCCAAATCTATTTAATTGTTTTAATTTTTAATCATTGTTTTGTCTTGTGTTTTTAAATTGGCTGTACACCGCCCTGAGTCCTTCGGGAGAAGGGCGGTATGGAAACAAAATTATTATTATTATTATTATTATTATTATTATTATTATTATTATTATTATTATTATTATTATTATTATTATTATTATTTCTGAAAGAATCTTAGGCTAGGGTTTCTCAGAAACTTTAAGAGGTGTGGACCAACTCCCAGAATTCCCCAGCCAATCATACTGGGGCTGGG
Source organism: Arizona elegans (assembly GCA_022577455.1). Taxonomy (NCBI): domain Eukaryota; kingdom Metazoa; phylum Chordata; class Lepidosauria; order Squamata; family Colubridae; genus Arizona; species Arizona elegans. Next base: position 6,620,826 of record JAKOOJ010000027.1, read on the forward strand.
GAATTCTGGGAGCTGAAGTCTGCATGTTTTAAAGTTGCTAAAGTTGAGAAACATCATCTTAAGAGATGAACGCATTTTTTAAAGATGTTTTATCTTGCCTTTATGATTTTTATAAATAACTCTAGGTGGCAAACACACCTAACAGACCTTCCTTCTTCTATTTTCCCTACAATAACAACCCAGTGAGTGGGTTTAGCTGAGAGAAAGTGAATGGCCTAAACCAGGTTTTTCACCCAACCAGGTTTCATGCCTAAAGCAGGACTAGAACTCACCATCTCCTGGCGATTGGCCCAAAGTCACCCAGCTGTCTTTCATGGCTAAGGCAGGACTTGAACTCACAACCTCCTGGTTTCTAGCCTGGTGCCTTAACCCTAGACCAAACTGATTTGTTCTGTGGCCATTTTTATTATTCATCTTAGCTGTATGTTGATAGGCCCCCATAAGGATCCAAATTCGTTGAGAAGCCATTCTGGCACCCTGCACGTCCCACCTGGCCAGGCTGACATAGCGCTGAAGATAATCCCCCTCCAAGGGCTCCGCCAAGCTGAGGGTCTCTTCCATGCAGCTGCCAATGAAGTCAAAGGCTTCCGGGAGGAAGACAACGCAAGCATCCCTCTGAGTTGCCTCTCGGACCAGCTGTGAACAAGTCGTCCAGTTGTGTTCTCGATCCGGCGTCGAAGTCACCTGGCAGACAGCAATGAGAGGCTTTGAGCCTCTGGCACCCGTTGACATGGCTGGGAAACTGGAGAGAAAATATGGAGAAAGGATCAGAGGAAATCTATGCAGAAATCATCAACCCCCGAGATGAGAAACAGAAAATTTACTTAGCGGTTTAGGTTTAGATTTTTGGGTTGCTGGGGAAGAAAACGTTTGTTTTCTATCCCTGCATTAACCTGAAAGTGGAAGGTAACAACTGAGTTTTTTGAAAATCCCTACATTTCAACTAGATATAAAATGGCAGACCTCCTATTTTAAAATTATTAATCGGCATTCTTAACGCCCAGAGTGTTGAATAGCAATCAATAGACAGAAGATTGCATCCACAGCAAATGCCGAATCGCAAACTAGCGCACCATATTTTAGCCTACTGTGTCTTGTGTACTCAATATACTGGATGGATGGTTGATCTCTCTGTTATGCAAATCCCCAAAAATGGACTCAGTTGTGCAAACCATGGATTAACATGGTGCAAAATTCTAGGAGTAAACAGAACCCAATTCTGGGCCAGGATACCTACAGAGTTGCAATGAAAATAAGCAAGGGAAGGCCACATACCAAGTTGTAAAAAGCACCAGAAATCAGTGTTTTTAATAGATTAACAGTTGGAAGGGACCTTGTAGGTCATCTAGTCCAACCTTACACCATTTCTGACAGATGGCAGTCCAGTCTCTTCTTGAAAGTTTCCGGTGATGAAGCTCCCACAACTTCTGAAGGCAAGTTATCCTTCAGATATGGCTGAACTGTAACTCGCAGTTCAGAATGCTGGAGCTTCACATCAACTTTTTCCATTTTCCTACCCTGTCTTATTGCTCTGAGGGTGTGGTGCAAAAGCGGCCCAGAGGTGAGTTACCTGTGGCCAGGTCCCTGGCTCTGGATCCTTCTAAAGTGTTTCCCAGCACCACACAGGATTTGCAAGGTCTTCTGGACAAGCCCTCTCAACCTGGAATAGTCAAAAGGATAAAAAGTCTTTTGTTTCGAAGCTTCCAAACCATGGAGGAGGTTCATGGCTTTAATAGAAGAGAATATTTGTAGCTCAGAGGTGAACAGTGAAGTCCTTGGTGATCTCTGAGCTTGCTTGATCTCTTTGGTACTTGGACAAATCAGCCATCAACAGTCACGTAGAGAGAGATAAGCCATCTACCTGTATTTTATTGTCACCTCTTCTCCACCAGTCCCTGCCCTGCCACATCGATTAACTCTTTTCCTACACTGTGATTCATTGGCACCTTCATACGACTCCTTGAACCCAGCTGAAGAACTAATACTGGGTTTTTTCAAGCTTGGCCACTTGTTGATGGGTGGACTTCAACTCCCAGAATTCTTTGCTGGCTGGGGAATCCTGGGAGTTGAAGTCCACCGCTCTTAAAGGGGCCAAGCCTGAAAAGCCTTGCATTTGCATTTGCACAACTTGCTGCAACCGGGTTACTGACACCCCATGCCCTGACCCCGCCCCCCATGAAAATGGGCTAATTGGGGGGTGGGGCTCGTGCCTCAAACCTCCCAGCCAGCCTCCCTCCCTCCCAGCCCTGCAGCTGCAGCGCCCCACATTCCGCTCCTGCCTCCGAGGACCTTCCACGCCAGCGGCAGGCAGCTGCATCCCGGAAGTCCACTGAGCCCCTAACAAAGATGGCGGCTCCGACGCTCAACAGCCCGCCCCATTTCCGCTTCCGCTTGCCTGATTTGAATAACGTTCGTCCTTTCGCCGTTTTTCCCTCGCGGGCCGGTCACGTGGTGGCGGCGAGCAGCCCCCTGGGAGGTGTCAGCCGCGCCCTTAACAAAGATGGACACCTCAGGATGTTACCAAGCTGAAATAAACCGCCCGACCTCGACTTGTGTTCACGTCCCCTTCACTCTCTGTGGCAGAACTTTGGTTTTCAATGTGGCTGCTGTTATATTTCCCGGAGAAAAAGGCGAGGAGGGGGAGATGCCCGTCTCAAAGATGGCGGACGAAACGGCGCCAACGGCCGCTTCCGGTCCCCGTTCGAAGAACTCGGCAACCCGGAAGCCGTCTTTCTCCCAGCCCGGAGGGAGGAGGGCGAAGATGGCGGAGGAGAGCAAGAGCAAGAGCGGCCCGGCGGCGACTCCGGCGGGTCCTGCCGGCGGTGGCGGGGCGGCGAAGCCCTTGACTCCCGAGCAGGTACCGCGGGGGGCGGGACGGGAGCGACTCGAGCGGCGGGCTTCTGGGCATGTGCAGAGCGCCCCGCCGAGCAGAAGGATGCGGTTGCCACGGGCGACGGTGCCGCTTCTTTCCCCGGAGCATGTGCAGAGCGCCCTGAGCCCGTTTCCTCTGTCCCCATCACGAGGCTCTTAGGAGACCTTCCTCATTTCTTTTATTTCTTTTTCATTTTTACTTTTTGTTCACTATTAATTTTCTGTCCCTCCCGGTCGGTGACTCTGGGCGGTTTAGGATTCGAATCCTGATCTGGGCCTGGAAGGTTCCTGAATCCACTGGGGGGAAGGGCGGGGGGAGAGTGTCATAGAAATACAGGTAGTCCTCGACTTACAACCATTCGCTTAGTGACCGTTCCAAGTTACAACGGCACTGAAAAAAGGGGCTTATGATCATTTTTCACACTTAACGGCCGTTGCAGCGCCCCCCTTCCCAGTGGTCAGGTGATCAAAATTTGGCCATTTGCCAACTGTCACCCAGTCTCCCCGGGTCACGTGATCCCCTTTTGTGACCTTCTGACAAGCAAAGCCAATGGGGGGAGCCAGATTCGCTTAACAGCCGCCTGACTAACTTTAACAACGGCAACGATTCGCTTAAAAACTATGGCAAGGAAGGTGTTGAAATGGGGCCAAATTCACTTAACGACATGACTCGCTTAGCAACATAAATGTTGGGCTCGTTTGTGGTCGTAAGTTGAGGACTACCTGTATAAGAAAACTTGAGGGCAGAAAAGACCTAGTCATCTATTGAGTCTGCTCTTTGAGGGGTTTTTTGGTCTTACTTTTAATTTATTATCTTTAATTTAATTTAATTTTAAAATGTCATATGATGGACATGTGCTTATACCAAGAACGTTTAAACTCAGTAACTGATGACTGACCTGCTGCCTCCGCTGGAAGTTGGGGTCAATCAGAGGTAAAACAAAGCGAGATTAAAAGATAACGTGCGAATGCAGACCTGGGTCTGGGCTCAATTTCACGTTCAGGAGGTGTGTTTCCCTCCTGAATTATACTGAGTTTGCAAGTGACTAGAGCTCAAATCTTTGCACAGACCTTGTTTCTGGCTGGTTTGAACTGGTTCTTAGAGAATCCACATTCCACATGGAGAAGATGATGTTAATTCAAAGGAATAGAATAGAATTCAATTCAATTCAATTCTTTATTGGCCAAGTCTGATTGGACACACAAGGAATTTGTCTTGGTGCATACGCTCTCAGTGTAAAAGAAAAGATACATTCGTCAAGAATCATAAGGTACAACACTTAATGATAGTCATAGGGTACAAATAAGCAATCAGGAAACAATATGAATATAAATCGTAAGGATACAAGCAACAAAGTTACAGTCATGCAGTCATAAGTGTCATTAAAAATCATTAATCAAAGACATTCCTAAAACATTACACAAAGACACCCTCCCCCCCTCCTACTCGCAACAGGGGCTTCTGATCAAAGTGGCCATGCTAAGCCATCCAGATTCATTCTGGAAAGTGACACAGATGGCATATACATTTAATATGTGGTGGTTACCTTCCCTCCTGTCATCAGGAGGAAGGGAGGATGGGAAGGGAGGGGAACAAGGGGGGAACAAACGGTCAGGTTGCTGTATACTTTTTTGCTGGGAAATTGGGAGGGGGGAATTGACAGGTGACGAAAAACAGAAGGCAGGCAGGAGGCAATTGGACTTTCTTTTTTCTTTTGAAAACATTTCACTTCTCATCCAGGAGGCTTCTTCAGCTCTGACAGGATAGTGGGGAATGGAAGGATTTATATTCCTTGCAAACCCTAAAAGGATGCAAAGGACCAGCTCTCTGCAAAGAATATAAACCCTTCCATTCCCCTCCATCCTAGTCAGAGCTGAAGAAGCTTCTTGGATAAGAAGCAAAATGTCTTCAGAGAAAAAACAAGAAAGTCCAGTTGCCTCCTGAAAAAAGCACCTTTGGGACAACCAGGACCTAGATGATGACTGAGAATCTCAACAGACATACACAGGCAGAAGTGGTATTCAGCCGGTTCGTACTGGTTCAGGCGAACCGGTAGCGGAGATCACAGGTGGGCCTGCCCACTCACCCGCCTCGACTCTATGCCGTCCTATTTAGGCACAGTTTTGAGGCCAGGCGCATGCGCGGAAGACACATGCACAAGCAAAGCACATGTGTGGAAGGCCGGGTGCATGCGTGTGGCGAACCGGTACCAACAAAATGTGAACCCCACCTCTGTACACAGGGATGGTTGTCACAAATCCTCAGTGCAGTCCACTAGTTGAGGAAAGCAAAGATGGTGGCTGTTTACCATCTCAAATTTATTCACAAAAGACAGGATGGTGGGGGGGGCTAGAAATAAGAAATAAGAGGGGTTCTCCTTTATCAACGTAAGATGTCATTTTCCCTTCCAGGTGGTAGCCGGATTCAACCGCCTCCGCCAGGAGCAGAGAGGTCTGGCTTCAAAGGCGGCTGAGCTGGAGATGGAGCTGAACGAGCACAAGTATGTCGTGGCCACAGATGGAAAGCGGGGACTCTTGGCAGAGAAAAAAGCCTGCTGTTTTTTCTGCTTTGATTGCAATTGCATTAGGGTAGCCCAGATCCACCTACTACAGGTAGTCCTTGACTTACAACTACAAATTGAGACCCAAATTTCTGTTGCTAAGCGTGACCGTTAAGTGAGCCTTGCCCCATTTATGACCTTTCTTGCCCCGGTTGTTAAGTGAATCACTGCACTTATTAGCTTAGCAACATGGTTGTTAAGTGAATTTGACTTTGAAATGAACCTTGCTTGTTGCAAAAGGGAAGCCCTTGACCTGTCATAAATATGAGTCAAAATTGCCCAGCGTCTCAATTTTGATCACTGACCAGGGGGATGCTGCAACGGTCATAAGTATGAAAAACAGTCAAGGCACTTTTTTCCAGTAACTTCAAATGGTCACTAAATGAGCAGTTGTAAGTCGAGGACTACCTGCGTTCAAAATATGACGCCACTGGGCAGCAACGAGCCTTCAAGTCTTGCCAACCAATTTACGGGTTCCTTGATTTCTAGATTCTTTCCTTGTGTTGCCTGATGCTGAACCAAGCTTGCAATTTTCATCCCCTCTGCAGGTTGGTTATTGAGACCCTCCGAGAGGTTGACCCGACCCGGAAGTGTTTCCGCATGGTAGGGGGGGTGTTGGTGGAGCGCACAGTCAAGGAAGTCCTCCCAGCCCTGGAAAACAACAAGGAGCAGGTAAGACAGAGTCGCTTGACGGGAAGATGGATGGTAGATGGCAGGGGGAAAAAAAACCATACATAAATAAGGCTGTTCGGACATTGCGTAGCCTCCAACTCTCAGTGAGGTCTCTTTGGCACTTTTAACAAAGACTTAGACTTAGAATAGCTTTATTGTCACTTTGAATGTCCACTAATCGGCATACATTAAAATGAAATTTCATTGCATAACAGCTCTCCAAGGCTCACCCCCTCCAATATATACTACATAACCATGACAAAATAAATAAATGGAGCCCCAAATTTCCATTGCTAAGCAAGGCGGTTGTTAAGTGAGCCGTGTCCCATTTTACGATGTGTTTTTGCCACAGTTGTTACGCAAGTCGCTCTGGAGCAGGAGTCTCCAACCTTGGCAACTTTAAGCCTGGAGAACTTCAACTCCCAGAATTCCCCCAGCTAGCTGCCAAGGTTGGAGACTCCTGCTCTAGTGAGTTGTGCTCAATTTCATGATAATTTTTTGCGTACATTCCTTACATTCCTGTTGGAATGCAAGTTGGACAGGGCTGCCGCGGTTCTTCCAGTTCCCAGGCTTCTCCGAGGCACAGAAAGTCACTGCAATTTGGGAAGAAGCAAACCCAAATATAACACTGCCATTTGACACCGGTTCTCTCCCAGCCTTGTCAGTTTTTCACTGCCAGCCTGTTATGGCACGAATAACAGATCCCAGCCTCCCAGTTCAGTTCAGGTTGGACATAATTCCATGTTAACTACAGGGAGTTATTTTTCTGAGCCTAGATCCGCCCAAATAGACATCCCTGCCTCTTCAATGAAGGTGAAAAGAGAGCCTGCCTTCCTTCCTCCCTCCCTCCCTCCCTCCCTCCCACCCCTCCCCTCCTTTTCCTCTTTCTCTCTTTCCTTCCATTCTTTTCTTTACTCTCCTTCCTTCATTCCCTTTTCCTCCCTTCTTCCTTCCTTCCTTCCTTCCTTCCTTCCTTCCTAACAAATTACCCAAGGCGGCAAACATACCTAATCCCCCTCCTATTTTCCCTACAGTAACAACAACCCTGTGAGGTTAGCTGGGCTGAGAGAATGATTGGCCCAAGGTCATCCAGCCAGATTTTGTGGCTAAGGCGGGACCTGAACTTCCAGCCGCCCCATTGGCTAACTCTTGCCGCCTCTTCCTTCTTTGCCCCCCTGCAGATCAACAAGATCATTGAGACCCTGAGCCAACAGCTGCAGACCAAAGGCCGGGAACTGAACGAGTTCCGCGAGAAGCACAACATTCGCCTGATGGGCGAGGAAGAGCAGAAGCCACCAGCCAAAGACAGCCCGGAGGGCGCGGCTGCCAAATCCAGTTCAACTGGGGTCCTGGTTTCTTAAAAAGAAGAGTGGACTTGTATGGAAGGACTTGACCCCACCCTCCCTCAGCCCACAGTTGCAGTTTGGATCTCAAGAGACCCCCGCCGTTATCACTATGGATGTTACAGGGTCATATCCTCTGTGTTTTGTTAAATAAATGTTGGTTTGTTGTGAAATTTAGGCAAGCATGCAAGTGTCGGGTTATCTTTATTTATTTATTTATTTATTTATTAAATTTATATACCGCCCTATTCCTAAGGGACTCAGGGTGGTGAACAGCGAACGAAAAAAATACATTTAATATATCCCAGTTTAAAATAAAATAAAAAAAAAAAGCAATATAAAGGGAAAGTTAGGCCAGGCCGGCCTGCTGAAACAGGAATGTTTTGAGGGCACGGCGGAAAGTGCGCAGGTCCGGAATCTTCTGTATCTCTGGGGGGAGCTCGTTCCAAAGGGCAGGTGCCCCCACAGAAAAGGCTCTCCCCCTGGGGGCCGCCAGTCGACACTGTTTGGCTGACGGCACCCTGAGAAGCCCCTCTCTATGGGAGCGAACTGGTCGGTGAGAGGCTATTGGTGGCAGAAGGCGGTCTCGTAAGTACCCCGGTCCTAAGCCATGGAGCGCTCTAAAGGTGGTAACTAAGACCTTGAAGCGCACCCGGAAGACCACAGGGAGCCAGTGCAGCTCGCGCAGGAGGGGAGCCACATGGGAGCGCCATGCTGCTCTCATAACTACCCGTGCGGCCGCATTCTGGACTAGCTGGAGCCTCCGGGTGCTCCTCAAGGGGAGCCCCATGTAGAGAGCATTACAGTAGTCCAGGCGTGAAGTGACGAGGGCATGAGTGACCGTATTTAACGAGTCCCGATCCAGAAAGGGACGCAACTGGCGAATCAGACGAACCTGATAAAAAGACCTCCCGGCCACAGCCGTCAAGTGTTCTTCTAAAGACAGCCGTGAGTCCAAGAGGACGCCTAAGTTGCGAACCCTCTCCGTGGGGGGCAATGACTCATCCCCAATAGTCAGTGATGGCACCAATTGACTCTCGGAACGTCGGAAACCACAGCCACTTGGTCTTGGATGGGTTGAGCCTGAGTCTGTTCCTCCCCATCCAGATCCGTACAGCCTCCAGGCACTGGGACATCACTTTAAGGGCATCATTGGGGTGGTCCGGGGTGGAGATGTATAGCTGAGTATCATCAGCATACTGATGATACTTCACCCCAAAACCACGGATGATCTCACCCAGCGGCTTCACATAAATGTTGAACAGAAGGGGTGAGAGAACTGACCCCTGTGGCACCCCACATACAAGGGGCCTCGGGGTCGACCTCTGCCCCCCTGTCAACACAGACTGCGACCGATCAGAGAGAAAGGAGGAGAACCACCGCAACACGGTGCCCCCCACCCCTAACTCTTCCAACCGGTGCAGCATGATACCATGGTCGATGGTATCAAAAGCTGCTGAGAGATCTAATAGGACCAGGATAGAGGAGCAACCCCTGTCCCGGGCCCTCCAGAGATCATCTACCAATGCGACCAATGCTGTTTCCGTGCTGTATCCAGGCCTGAAGCCCGACTGGAACGGATCTAGATAAGCCGATTCATCCAAGTACTGAGGAAGCTGTCGCGCTACCACACTCTCAACAACCTTTGCAACGAAGCGCAAAGGCATGGGAGTAGGGCGTGTCTGTGTCCGGGGCAGTGTTTCTGAACTTTAAGATAAGTGGATTTCCAGCTCTCAGAATTCCCCAGCCAGCAATTCCTTGGTGATTCCTAAGACATTCCTTTTGATGTCTGTCCCCACTGAATACCTGCTTGCTCTCTTGGGATCCCTTTCTGTGCAATCTCTCCATTGTAAGAATTAAGCGACAGAAAATGGGCATGGCTGGCAGGGGAATTCTGGGACTTGAAGTCCACTCATCTTTAAAGCAGCCTAGGTTGAGAAATATTTGAGGCCACTCCAGCGAAAACACATTTTGGTTCCTTGAACCAAAATTTCTCAATGGAGAAAGGAGGACAATTGCTAAGGTGAAATTCTGGACAGTGTCTGTGGAGCTTCATTTTCTCAACGCTGGCAAAATACGCATGGCAATTGCTGTCCTGTAAACGTGGGTATTGGTTTGGGAAAGCTGTGCCCCAGATCATCTCTAAGACAAATCCCACCGCAGAATGAATTGTAAGAAATACTGTAATTTTGAATTAATGGGTGGCATTGATTCAGTTCTTTATGAAAAATGAAAAAAAACATGCTTGGTTTCTCAGGTAACACATTTTTAACGTGAGCAAAGTGACTGTTTGAACTCTAGTAGCACTTCAGAAATGTGTTTCTCCTCTTGTCACAACTGGGGAAGTTGACCAGAACTTCCCACCCTCCCCCAAAATGCAGCAGGAACATGGTCTGATTTTTTAAAAAGATGAGAATCTGAATCTAGAACTCTGGGAGAAATCTTTTCATTCCCTCTCTTAAAAACCCCTTTTCTACAAAACTTATATTCATGTGAAAATATATTTGCTTTAATTCATACATTAAAAGCCACGGCAGGCAGTCCTTGACTTATGACAATTATTGAGTCCAAAACTTCCATTTAGCCCCATTTTATAAGCTTCCTTGCCACAGTTGTTACTGTTAATTGTTACGTTAGCAACACAGCTGTGAAATGAATCTGGCTCCCCTCCCCCCCCCGACTTTGCTTGTCAGAAGATTGCAAAATGGGATCACGGGACACTGGGACCGTCATAAACATGAGTCGGTTGCCAAGCATCCGAATTTTGATCCCGTGACTACAGGAATGCTGCAAGTGTGAAAAACTGTCTTTAGGTCACTTTTTTCAGGGCCTTTGTAATTGAATGGTCACTAAATGAATGGTTGTAAGTCAAGGACTACTTGTATGTGGCTGATCTTGATCAAACCTTTAATGGGACCAGAACCATTAAAAAATAAGTTGAAGATTCCACTTTTTGCAATAGTGGCGGATATCTGTAGCTTGGATGTACACTTGGTTGACACTCTTGAGCTTGTAGGTTGGTTTCCAAAATGTTTCGTTACCAGGCGAGGTAATGGACATCCCTTAAACTCCACTGAAGACATTACCTCGCCTGGTTAACCAAATGTTCGGAAACCAACTCTAAAGCTCAAAGAACGGACCTCCATCCTCATTCTATTTTTTATTTTTAGATTTTGCTTTACAACGGGGGTCTCCAACCTTGGCAACTTTAAGCCTGGTGGACTTCAACTCCCAGAATTCTGGGAGTTGAAGTCTGCCAGGCTTAAAGTTGCCAAGGTTGGAGACCCCTGCTTTAAAAGATCAGATCAAAACCAGACTTTTTGGAAAGGTTACAACAACGGGGGAAGTCAACTTTTATTTGTAAATTGGGCAAAACTTTATTCATAAATGGGGAACACATCTCAAGGAGGTAACTTCATGCTGGCATTTTTGGTTTAAGTCAGATATTTGTATGCACAAAGAGACGTATTTCTGACATGCTCGGGTGCATTTACTGCATCATAGCAGGCCAACTCTCGGCAGCCAAAAAGAAACATCCTTCAGGAGTGATGGAAGAAGCATTTGGCGGTCCCAGCTGGCGAGCAAGATTCTCCGTTTCATGGTGAGATCCTTAAGCTGCAGATCTCTGGGCAAGGGGTCTTCCCATCGGCTCCAAACCCACCCACCAGGTAAAGCGTGTCGTTCCAGAAGCATGTTCGGTGGCCGCATCTCTTCTGTGCATGGGTCGAAGAAGGAAAGTGAAACCAGTTGGCTGGCGACGCCCCTGCAAGAACGAAACAGACACGCCTAAATCCTTGACTTAACGACCGTTCGCTTAGCAAATTGTTCAAAATTACAACAGCCCAGAAAAAAAGGGACTTAGGCCAGCCGGCCTTCACACTTAGCAACTGTTGCATTGTTCCCCCGCACTGACACGATTGCAAATCAAGAACTTGTCAACTATTGTGCATTTATCATAAATCGAGGACTACCTGCAAATGCAGGTTCCAATCTCGGATGGCCAGGCTGCTAATTGCAATTTTCCTGAGTTGAAGTGGGCTGTTTGGAATCCCAATTTTCTTGTGACCGGGACTGGTAAGGGTTGAGTGGACAAGACAAGTTGTGTGACAGAAAACTGAGAAGGATCTATTTGTGTTCTGTCAGTTGCACAGTTGTCACCTTAAGACTTGTGGATTTCAACTCCCAGGATTCCCCTGCCTGCATTTAAGTTTACAAGTCTTAAAGTGACCCAGGTTTGGCGGCCCCTGGTTTAGAGGAAGAGAAAATATTTTTTTAAGAACTCTTACTGGCGTCGTAGATGTAAAGATCATTGCAGATGGCATCTCGGCCCCTCGCTAGGGTCTCTCCCCCAAAGATGACCGCAAAGGGCCCAACCACCGTGCAGGAATGGTGCCTTAGGCCTTTGGGGGCCTGCGGGGACCCCTTTTCAGTGGCCACTAAGTGAGAGAGCTGCTCGGTCAGCTCTGGGGCTTGGGCGGACTCTACCTGCAAAAGAAAAGGCAGAGACGGATTGGCTTGGACCTGACCTCAAGGATGCTGCACTTTTTGATTGACTTCCTTTGAACTAATGTAATCTTATGCATACATGCAGCTGTAAACCCTGCTGGCTAGGGAATCCTGGGAATTGAAGTCCATCTTCTGATGGCCAAGATTGAGACACACCGCCCCTAGAGCCAGGGTTAGCATGCTAAAAATATTGCTGACCATCCTTGATTTCAGATGAAGCCCTATGGATTTCCTCCTTGCTAGCAAGATTTTAGGGGGGGGGCATATGGCCAGCAGGTCCCCTGTTTCATACCCCTTGTCAGGTTTCGGTGCTATCTTGAAAAAACTTCATTCTCAAGCGCAAGCTCTCTAATGAATCACTTTTATTTTAAGAATAGCAAAGTCCGACATTTCTGATTCATGTTGCAGCCAAACTGGCCCCTCCTTCCAACCCCCTCCTCTTCCGCACTCCAACCCCAATGTCTCATTGGCCATCATGCAAATCCATCTCTACATCCCAGTACATTCTTTTCACAGGAATGTGCCCCCCCCCTCGTCTCCCAGGAAACCCTATCTGTAATATACAAAGACTAGGTAAAAGTTCATCTCAGCAATAAATCAAGCTACTGTTCTTTCTATGTCAGCGCTGGAAGAGAGCCTAATTTGGAACGCTGACATCCGGCCCCTCTCCCTTCACTTCTGCGACATCACCTATCCCATAGGGAAAACACAACAAGATTAGTCTCATCAGCCCCTCCCTGGCTGTGCACCCCCCCCTCCCGGCTTTCCCGGGTGGTCTGCATGGAATTTTGCTATAAGGCGATCAGCTTGAATGTTTGCGCTCTTCACCCAGGAAGCCTCTGACACTGGGTAACCTTTCCATTTAATTAAGTACTGGAGGCGCCCCCTGTGCCATCTTGAATCAAGAATCCGCTGCACTTCGTAGTGCGTTTGGCCCCCAACAACCAGGGGCCCAGGGGGTTCACGTGGCATTGGCCTTAAAGTAGACCCCACTACAGGTTTTAAAAGGCTACTGTGAAAAACGGGGTGAATTTTCCCCAAAAGCCGTGGCAACTGCAATTGAACTGTAACGGGGTTGATTATTTTTATTATAGGAAATGGTCCTATAAATTTTGGACCCAATTTCCTGCTCAGGAGTCTAAGTCTCAAGTACTTGGTGGAGAGGTAAACTTTCTCTCCCAGTTGAAATGGTCTTGGGGAGTTCGGTGCTTGTCTGCTTGTTCCTTATAAGATTGAGCTGCCTTTGCCAGCGCCCTCTTAACATTTTCCCAAGTTTGTCTCAACATTGCCATCCAGTCGGTCAAACTGACTGAGGAAGGGGGCTCCCTCGGGTATTCTGGCATGGGAACAAAATCCATGCCACTCACTATTTTGAACAGGGTTAGCCCCGTGCTGCTGTGGACAGCATTATTATATGCAACCTCCACAAAAGATAGGAGGTCTGCCCAATTGGACTGCTGGTAGTCGACGTAGCATCTTAAATACTGTTCTATCATAGCGTTCAGTCTTTCTGCCCCCCCATTGGTGCTCAGGTGAAATGCTGAGCTGAGCCCTTGGGATGAACCTATGGATCGTAGAAACTCCCTCCAGAACTTTGCTGTGAACTGGACCCCTCTGTCGGAAATGATTCTCCTGGGGACTCCATGTAGGCGGTAAATGTGTTTCAGGAACAGTTTGGATAACTGACGAGCTGAAGGCAGTCCACTACAAGGAATGAAGTGTGCCTGTTTGGAGAATAAGTCTATTACAGTCCAGATCACTGTATTTCCACTGCTCCTCAGTAGGTCTACTATAAAGTCCATTGCAATCTCCTCCCATGGTCTTGTTGGTTCAGCTACTGGTTGCAACAATCCAGGCGGGCACCCTGGCCTTGTCTTCATCGTGGCACAAATGGTGCAGCTTTTTACATAACTGTCTACGTCCTTTCTCATGTGTGGCCACCAGAACTGCCTTCGTACTAGGTGCAGAGTCTTTAGGAATCCGAAGTGTCCTGCTGGTTTAACGTCGTGGCTCCTCTTGAGAATCAGGATGCGTAAACTCTGTGGGACACAGAGCTTTGTCCCCCTCCATGCTAGTTCATCTCTTTTTGTCAAGAGATGTTGATTGTCCCGATACCAGGGGTCTGTCAGGGTTTCATTTTTTAATTTTGCAGTTAAGTCACTTGCAAGTTGGCCTTGCTGATCACGTCGCTGCCGTCTGGTGATCACTTGGGCCGCAGCTTGGGTGGAGGGGATGATGGCATTCACTACCTGCTCCCGCTCACTATTGTATTGGGGCATCCGGGAGAGGGCATCAGCCAGGAAATTTCTCCCTCCTGGGATGTGCTTAAGCTCGAAATTGAAACGATTGAAGTATTGTGCCCACCGCACTTGCCTGGGCGACAGTTTTCATGTGGTTTTTAGGGCCTCTAGGTTTTTATGATCAGTCCAGACTTCAAATGGTTTCTGGCCTCCCTCTAGAAGGTGCCGCCAGGTCAACAAGGCCCACCTTACTGCAAACGCTTCCTTCTCCCACGCCGCCCATCGTCTCTCCGTATCGGTGAGTTTGCGGGAGGTGTAGGCGCAGGGTTGTAGATCACCTTGGTTGTTCTTTTGGAGTAACACGGCTCCTACTGCCACATCACTTGCGTCTGCTTGGATGACAAAAGGCTGTTCCGGATCCGGGTGTTTTAAGACAGGTTCTTTCGCGAACAGTCCTTTTAGTGTCTCAAATGCCTGTTGGCAGGTCAGGTCCCACTGTAGGGGTTGTCCCGGGCGAGGTTTCATCGCTGGGCTTCCTGTCTTTAGGAGGTCCGTCAAAGGTTTGGCAATCTTCGCGAACGAGGGGATGAATTGTCTGTAGAAATTCGCAAAGCCTAGAAAACTTTGCAGTTGTCTGCGGGTGCGAGGAGGCTGCCATTGTAGAACTGATTGGACCTTGGCTGGGTCCATCTCTATCCCCTCATTTGATACTCGGTAGCCCAGGTAGTCTAGCCGTGATTGGTGGAAATCGCATTTTGGCAGTTTGACATATAGGTTTGCCCGTAGCAGTTTTTCCAGTACTTGGCGGACGAGGGGTATATGTTCGTCTATGGTCTCCGTGTAGATAAGAATATCATCCAGGTAGACGAGGACCCCTTTGTAAAGGTGTTCATGTAAGACTTCGTTTATTAACTGCATGAATACTGCCGGGGCTCCTTGCAATCCAAAAGGCATTACTTTAAACTGGAAACTACCCAGGGGGCAGTTGAATGCTGTTTTCCATTCATCTCCTGCCTTTATGCGTACTTGGTAATAAGCTTCTCGAAGGTCTAATTTGGTGAAAACCTTCCCTTTAGCTAGGTGGGCTAACATGTCTTTCATGAGGGGGAGGGGGTACAAGTTGTGTACGCAAACAGCGTTGATACTTCGAAAGTCGACCACCAGTCTCATGGAGCCGTCCTTTTTCTCTTTAAACATGACCGGCGCCGCTACCCTTGGTTTTACTGGCTCAATAAATCCCCTTTGTAAGTTTTTGTCTATGTAGTCTCGCATTTCCTGCATTTCTCGGGGCATCATGGCATACATTTTAGGTTTGGGTAGTTTCGCTCCGGGGATAATTTCGATGGCACAATCGGTCTCGCGGTGGGGGGGCAGAATGTCACACTCGGCCTCGCTGAATACCCCTGCCAGGTCTTGGTACTCCCTTGGGATCTGGTTTGCGTTACAAGCGGTGGTGGGTACGGCTGCCAATTGCTTTGCTGCACCTTCTGGGAGGGACCCTTGTGTTTGTGGTGTTTTCTTCTGTAGTGGAGGGCTGCTTTGGGGTTTCAGCGTGGGAGGGAATTCTTCTGGTCGGGGTGGCAGGGGTTGGAGCCCCTTTGCAATTCTCAGCCTGCGGGTTCCCTCTTGCCACCAAATGATTGGGCCCCATTTGTCGAGCCACGAGAGCCCCAATATGACTGGTTCTGTCATCTTGGGGGCTATTATGAAGCGGATCGTCTCCCAGTGATCTGCGAGTTCTAGTCTCACGGGTTCAGTCAAGTGTGTGGCGTACGCTCCTCCCACTAGGGACCCATCAACTTGCTCGAAGCGAATTGGTTGTTTGAGCTGTTTAGCGCGGATTCCCAATTTTAGAACTGTGGGTAGGTTGATTAGGCACCGTGTGCTACCCGAGTCTATTAGGGCTTGGAAAGTCTCTTGGGCCCCTGTTTTGGGGGCTGTTAGGCGTATGGGGAAAAGAAAAGGATGGACGGGTCCACTCACCATCGGGTCATCCTCGCTTTCGTCCTCTGTGTCATAGGGTTCAGGGGACTGATCTCCCTCATCTGGGATTCCTCTGGTTTCGGTCAGATGAGCGAAAAACTCCGGGATTTGGGGAGCTTCCCGCGGTACGTGGGTGATGCGCTTGGGCCCTCGTTCCGGTCGTGCTTTGGGTGGTGGAGCTGGTCCCGGTCTAGGCGTTCCACATCTTGCTGCTATGTGGCCGCTTCCTCCACATCTGTAGCATTTCAGTGGGCTCCGTGGGGCAGTTGGTCTGTAGGAGGGCTGTGATGTTGGGGTTTCTCGTCTGTTGAGTGGCCCCTGGTCTGGTCGGCCTCTCTCCTTTCCCTCTGGTGGTTCTGATGTGTCACTCGCCCGCAGCCCTCTGTCGACTTTTATTGCTACCCGGAACCATTCAGCGAGTCGGTTTGGGATGTCACGATAGGCAGTCACTTGGGAAATTCTTTTATCTAGGCTTGTTCTAAAAAAATACACCAGCAATCGCTCTGGTAGGGGAGGCAGTGTCCCAATGACTCTCCTGAATTCACGGATATGCTCTCTGATAGGCTTCCCCCTCTGCATTAGGTTTCTGAGCTCGTCTTCCACATAGGGGTCCTCCTCCTCCTCCTCATAACGTGCTCTCAATAGTTGCAAGAACCCATCTGCATCTCGTAGCTGGGGGGCCCTGTATTTGTAGAGTGATGCTGACCACCTCTTTGCTTCTCCCTCCAGCCCTTCCGAGATAGCATTCACTAGGGCTCTGGGGAAAGGGTAGAGGTGTCCGAACCGCTCTATGTATATCTCAGCTGAATCGAGGAATTGGGTGAGGTTGTCTGGGTCACCATCGAACTTCCCTCTGAACTGGGGTGGCTCCTCCCTCTCTGCCCTCTCCTCTCTGTGCTGAGGTCTGGAGGGCCAGCCTTGGTGTTGATAGTCCTCTGCCTCGTCTCTCATCCTGGGGTGGGGAGGTGCTGCCTTGTCTGGGCTTCGCTGCCATTCCCATCCCCAGCTCGCCCTTCTCAATTCACTTAGGGGTTTTTCCTTATCTTTTACATTTGCAAAAGAAAATACTGCCTCTAAAGCTTTTGGCACAGTCCCCAGGTACTTATCTGCCTCACGTTTCTTTGCTTGAAGTTCTGCGGGGAGGGAAGGCGGAGAAAGTTGAACCTTTGTATTTTCCAAGTTGGCTGGAATCACGACCGCTTCTGCTCCTCCAGTCTCTTGAAGCAGGCTTTCCTCCGAGAGCTTGGCTTCAGCCATAGTCCGTCCGACCAGATGTCTGGGAGGGAACGGGATGATTTAAACTCAGCCAGCCTGGATTTGGGGGAGAGTTTGGCTGTCTGTCAGGTTTCGGTGCTATCTTGAAAAAACTTCATTCTCAAGCGCAAGCTCTCTAATGAATCACTTTTATTTTAAGAATAGCAAAGTCCGACATTTCTGATTCATTTTGCAGCCAAACTGGCCCCTCCTTCCAACCCCCTCCTCTTCCGCACTCCAACCCCAATGTCTCATTGGCCATCATGCAAATCCATCTCTACATCCCAGTACATTCTTTTCACAGGAATGTGCCCCCCCCCGTCTCCCAGGAAACCCTATCTGTAATATACAAAGACTAGGTAAAAGTTCATCTCAGCAATAAATCAAGCTACTGTTCTTTCTATGTCAGCGCTGGAAGAGAGCCTAATTTGGAACGCTGACACCCCTCTCATAATTTAGCCCATCTTCCCATCAAGCAGCTCAGTGCACCCCCTCTCGCTTTCTGAATTACTGTGTAATTTTGGGAAAAGGTGGCAACGGACAGAAAGGACCCCTTCAAACCTTCAAACTCAAAGAGCCATTTGGACCCGTTTCCCACAGAAAAAGAAAACACCGGGAGCCACCAAACCCTTCCCGTGCCTGACTATTTCTTGAGCCTACAAAACAAGCCTATGTAGTGGAATTAAACGTTCTGTTTTCTTCTTAAACTTTTCTTTTCTTGGATTTATCCATGGTTGGCCTACCAGGGGTTGAAAAGCTCAATAAATCATGTGCCAGCGGATGTCGCACGTTGGCGGTGGTGACATATATTTTGAGTGACAGGGAGGGGTGAAAGAGCCACATGCGGCTCCAGAGCCACAGGTTGCAGAACCCTGGCCTAGGCTGACCCTAAGGGGTGGGATCCATTTCCACCGGGGTCTTGGCTTTCCCAGTCTTTGTCCAGAATGACATAAGAGTCTTCTGCTTGAGCAGGGGGTTGGACTAGAAGACCTCCAAGGTCCCTTCCAACTCTGTTATTCTGTGTTCTTTTGAGCTACCAGACTGTAGTCCACGGATTGGCATCTGACTCACATGGAGCTTTCCTTTGCTCCAATGTCCAGCCACATCGCAGTCTGCAGAATCACGCCCTCCAAAGACCAAGAGTTTGTAGCCACTGCTCTTTCCAAGTGGGCCATAATCCTGTAGCAGCATGGCAGAGTGTCCGGCTCGGGAGGCTGTTCGTGATTCCTCTTCTTTGTACCTTGGAGGAGGAGGAGGAGAAGGAGGAAGAAGAAGAGAAAGAGAAACAGGGAGGAGGAGAAGGAGCAAGAGGAAGAAAAGAAGGAAAAAGGAAGAAGAGGAGGAGGAAGAGGAAGAGGAGGGAAAGAAGGAAGAAGAGAAAAAGAACAGGGAGAGAAGAAGGAGGAGGAAGAGAAGGGAAAAGGAGGAGGAAGAGAAGAAGAGAAGAGAAAAAAGGAGGAAGAGAAGAAAAGGAAAAGGAGAAGAGGAGGAGGAGAAGAAAAAAGAGAAGGCAAAGATTTTGATTTTCAATGGATCAGATTTTTCTGCCTGCTTTTAAAACATCATTTTTGGTTCTGCTGAGAATAAGCTTTGACATAAACTGTGTCATTTAAACAATGCAAAATGCAAATGTATTGTCTACAATTGTATAATCGCATTCGCATTTTGTATTCCTTATCTACCTGTACACTTAGCTTGTGCTCAATCTTGGTTTACAAAACAAACAATTCTTTACAGGTGCATTGGATGCAGTGGCTTGCTTTGGTTTACCACATCTGTGGAGAGCTTCCCACAGGTCCTGGTTATCCCAAAGATGTTTTTTCAAAAAGCAACTTGGCTTTCTTGGTTTTTCCTTGAAGATGTTTCACTTCTCATCCAAGAAGCTTCTTCAGTTTTGAAGTGAAGCTGAAGTAAAAGAACTGGAAGGAGCCTGGATAGCTCAACAGACAGAGCACTATAATTTAACACCAGCTGTCTGCAATTAAAGTAAGATCGAATCTCGCCAGGCTCAAGGTTGACTCAGCCTTCCATCCTTTCTAAGGTAGGTAAATTGAGGACCCAGTTTGTGGGGGCAATAAGCTGACTTTGTATAAATATACAAAAGTATGAAGGCTATTGCTTAACGCACTGTAAGCCGCCCTGAGTCTCCGGAGAAGGGCGGCATATAAATCAAATTTAAAAAAAAAAAACTGAAGAAGCTTCTCGGATGAGAAGCGAAACATCTTCAAGGAAAAACCAAGAAAGTCCAGTTGCCTTTTGATAAAGCACCTTTAGGAATATTCGGTTTAATCCTGATTGTTTTTCTAACTCTTCTATTTGTTTTGCTGTTAAATTTTTAGTTAATATTTTAGTCTTATCCTTATTGTCTTTTAAACTTGCCACCTTACCAGATTTCTCTATTTCTTCTGTTAATTTTAATTCTGTTTCTAGTGGATCCTCTATGAAGAATACAAGGTCGTCAGCAAACGCTTGGACCTTGTATTTTTCTCCTTTAACCTTGAGTCCTTTTATATTTTTGTTGAGTCTGATTCTTCTAAGTAGATTTTCTAATGTTAGAATAAAAAGTAGTGGTGAAAGTGGGCACCCTTGTCGTACTCCTCTACCTATTTCAAAAAAATTTGTTAGTTCCTCACTGACTAATATCCTTGCTCTCTGTTTTGTGTATATTGAAACTATCTGTCAGCCTCAGCTTTCCTGCTTCAGCTGCCATAAGAAACGGGGGAGGGATTAGTTATGAAGCTGGGGGGGGGGGGGAAGCAACAGGAGAGGGGTTTTTTTTTTCCTTGTCTGGTAGGATGTGTCTTCATGAGAAAACGAAACTGAATCTTCAAACGGAGACGGCTGACCAACTGCCTTACATTCCTGATGAATGACGCTGCCAGACGTGTTGCCACCTGACCTTTGGAAGACCTTTGGATTGGCTGATGATTTATGTACAGGAGGGGGGGAGAAGCTTAGTAGAGGCATTTCGGCGTTTTGCTCAGTTCCAGCTTTTCCTGGGTTGTTATCATTTCATATTCAGTAAAAGTACCAAATTCTTCAAAATGCTTGAGTTTGGGAGTTTCTTTCCTGGATACTGAAGGAAGCATACTTGACATTAAGCTGGAACTCACAATCAGTCAACCCGGACAAAAACCGAGGGGACTGTAAATCCAGAATATGTCAGATCGGGGGAGTGATGGAGAAGAGAAGATGGGGGCAGCCAGTTCAACTGCCCTCCAGTCGGAAAAGGAGACTGCAGAATGGTTGGAAAAACTCCGTTTGGAGACAGAAGAGGCTAGATGGTCAAAAGGAGTGGGAAGACTGCCAGACTGGGGAGAAGATCCCCGGGGAGTGACAATTTCCAGACCCCGGAAAAAGGAGGCAGTGTGGATGCAAGAACAAAAAGAACGTCTCATGATAGACCAAGCCTTGCAGCTTATCCGTGATGTAGAGGAAAGCAGAAGAAATTGTGAGTCTTTTGAAATTCCTGGGGAGAGGGGGAGAGAAAGCCCCAGGGGGGAGCCAGGAGAAACAGCCTGTGGGGGAGAGGAAGAGTTTGAAGAGGGAACATCCCAGACTTCAGCAGCTCGTGGGAGAGATGCAGCCGGCCAGAGAACCCCAGCCTTGCAGGCCCCCCCCCCCCCCCCCCGCAGACGTAAAAAGCCAAAAATCCCCCCCCCTTCCTGGGAAGTTTGATGGGAATCCTAAAGCCTTGGGATTTTTCCTGACCCAAGTGTGGAACCACATGCAGGACTGGGGGGAGGACTACGAGACAGAGGCGGCGAAAGTCAGAAGTGTCGCGAATGCCCTAGAGGGAGTAGCTGCTGAGTGGATGGTGGTTCTCCACAATAACAACTCACTCCTGCTGAGAAATTACAACCAGTTCATGAGAGCCCTTAGAAGACGGTTTGAAGACCATTTAGCTGAACGAAAGGCGAGACTCAGAATGAAGAGCATTCAGCAGGGCCGGAGGCCGGTGGCAGAGTATATCCAAGAGTTTCGTGAACTGGCACCCTATATGACAGGCTGGTCAGAGATGGCTCTTTTGGAGAGTTTCAAAGATGGATTGAATGAAGAGATATATCGAGACTGTAGAAGCATGGGGGTCCCCGATGATTTGGATAGATGGTACATAATAGCTGAGGATGTGGAAATCGAGCTGAAACGGAGCGAACTCCGAGGAAAACGAATGGGGGACCAGTCATTCTCTTCCTACCGTAAGGGGGCGCCCAAGATGATTGGCGGGAAGACCGAATTCAAACCCAAGTCAAAGCCCTTCACCTGTTTCAAATGTGGGAAGGAGGGTCACCGAGCGGCCGAGTGTTTCTCCAAACCACTGCCAAAAGCCACCGGGCCCGGCCAAAAGAAAGGCGATAAGATACCCGCCAAAGCCCGCGGCACTGCCCTGAAAGGAGAAGTCGTTGAGTTCGCTCCCCGGAACTCAGGTGAGCTGGGAACTCCGACCAATGATGACGATAGCGAGACGGACTCCGACTCCGACACTGACGAACGGGTGAGTCACACGGAAGAACCCTTACTCATCCCCGTAGAAGTAAGGGTGCCCTCCACAGGAACTCACACGCAATTGTTAGCCCTGTTGGACTCAGGGTGCACTAGATGCATAATTAGCCCCAAGGTAGTGGAGGAAATGGGACTGAGACTGAAAACTTTAAAAAGACCTATTGCATTTTGTCAATTAGACGGGTCGATTGCAGGAGGGGGCCCAGCTAGTTTTATGACCGAACCCCTTGAACTGCAGTTGGGGAATCATATAGAGAAGCTCAGCTTTATTGTAGCCCCTGGAATGGAAAGACCCCTCATTTTAGGACTGCCCTGGCTTCGTAAATGGAATCCACGAGTAAATTGGAAGACAGGGGTCCTGCGCATTCGTACGGCAGAACCGACTTCAGAAAAGGAAGCCCCCCCCCCATAAGGGACAACATAAGGCCGGAAAGGGTGGCAGTAGCCATTAATTATATTGAGGGAGAAGAAAAAATTCCTAAAGAATATTGGGACCTCGAGGAAGTGTTTAGCGAAAAGGCATCAGATGCCCTGCCTCCCCACAGAGCCACTGACTGCACCATTGAAATTCTCCCTGGGGTGAAGCTTCCCAAACCAAAAATTTACCCCATGACACCTCGGGAATTGGGGGAATTGCGGAATTTCATCGATAAAAACTTAGAACGTGGATTCATCGAACGAGCCAAACCCAAGGTGGCAGCACCAGTGATGTTCCGCGAAAAGAAAGATGGCTCCTTCAGATTAGTAGTTGATTATAGAAACATGAATGCCATTTGTGTAGAAAACGTCTACCCCCTCCCACTTATGAAGGACATGTTGGCCCATTTAGGGAAGGGAAAAATTTTCACCAAACTTGATTTAAGAGAGGCATACTACCGAGTGAGAATAAAAGAGGGAGATGAATGGAAGACAGCATTTAATTGCCCACTGGGATGTTTCCAGTTTAGAGTACTCCCTTTTGGACTACAAGGAGCTCCGGCTGTTTTCATGCAGTTGATCAACGAAGTGTTGCATGAGCACCTATATAAGGGGGTTTTGGTCTATTTGGACGATATTCTAATTTATTCTGACAACATGGCCGACCATGTACGACTGGTTCGAGCGGTCTTGAATAAACTCAGAGCAGCTGAACTCTATGCCAAACTTTCTAAATGTGAGTTCCACCAAGACAAAATCGACTATCTTGGATATCGTATATCGCATGAAGGGATAGAGATGGACCCGGAAAAAGTCCGGGCCGTGATGGAATGGGCCGCACCACGCACCCGTAAACAATTACAGAGTTTCTTAGGGTTTGCAAATTTTTATAGACAATTTATCCCCTCTTTCGCAAAAATCGCACTGCCAATTACAGACTTGCTAAAAACCAAAGGGGAAGTAAAACCCAAACCCTCGAAACCACTAGAATGGACTATGGAATGTCAGGCTGCTTTCGAGAAACTGAAACGACTGTTTGCAGCTGAACCAGTGCTCAAACACCCCAACATGGAACAACCTTTTATAGTACAAGCTGATGCTAGTGACGTCGCTGTAGGAGCAATACTCTTGCAAAAGAATGAGAACTGGATATTACAACCCTGTGCTTACACGTAAACTATCAGACACGGAAAGGAGATGGGCCATATGGGAGAAAGAAGCGTTTGCAGTTAGATGGGCGTTGTTAACATGGAGACAATTTTTAGAAGGGGCGAAACACCCTTTCGAGGTGTGGACTGATCATAAGAATCTAGAAGCACTGAAAACACCACGCAAACTATCACCAAAACAGGCTCGCTGGGCCCAACACTTCAAGCGATTCAATTTTACTCTACGTTACCTTCCTGGTGGAAAAAATTTCATGGCGGACGCACTTTCCAGACTGCCACAGTACAACAGCATCAAGAAGGAGTTGGTTCAACCAATGATCCCATTGACACAGTTAGCGATACCTGTTAGTACCAGAGCTCAGAGTAAACCCGAACCAGAACTCTCGGGAGATTTACTTGAGAAATTACGAGAAGCTCTAAAAACCGACGAGTGGTTTAAGAATCACTCGAATGAATGCACACTTCGTGACAGATTAGCTTGGGTGGGATCAAAGTTGTATGTTCCAGCCCCTTTAAGAACAATTGTATTAACATATGCTCATGATGCTAAGACTGCAGGACACTTTGCGTTTGTCAAGACACTGCATCTTGTTAAGAGACAGTTTTGTTCAGTCAGATACCTGACACTATCATCTTTTCGAATTTCTCCCCGAATTTCATATTCTTTATTTGTTGTGTCATGAATCTCCAGTTGACCCGATCAAATGCCTTTTGTGTATCCAGGAAAATCAGGGCTACATAGTATTCTATTACATTGATCACTGTCCTTACGTTGTTTTTAATTTGTCTTGTCGGCAGGAATCCGTTCTGGTCCGAATGTATTCTATGTGGATAAAATATTTAGGTATTAATCTGACAACTAGGAATGTGGCCATAAAAGATAATAATTACGGAGAATTAGTACAACAAATTAAAAATGATTTAGAAAGATGGGGGAAACTAAAGTTATAATTGCTGGAAAAATTGGGGCGATAAAGATGAATATACTCCCGAGGCTCCTCTACTTATTTCAAACTATCCCAGTTAAATTAGAGAAAAACTTTTTTATAAATTTGAATAAAATAACATCAAAATTCGTATGGGAGGGAAAAAAACCAAGAATAAATTTAAACATATTACAGGATGATAGATCTAGAGGGGGAAAAATATTATAAGGCAGCGAGTTTAACATGGGTCAATTTGGACAATTACAGACTATTAAAACTGGAAAGCCACGATCTATTAAAGGGGTGGCATGCCTACTTGTGGAACGCCGGGAACAAAACCTATAAACATTTTAAAAACCACATAATAAGAAATTCACTGATTGGCACTTGGTTTGAAATTAAAAATAAACATTATACTGGATCCCCAAGGAAGATTAAAAACATGGCAGGAACTCAGGGAACAAGGTATAGAAATAGATTGGTGGCCCTACCTACAAATACAAACTAGATACAATAAAGATAATGAGGAAGGAGGAATCGAAATAAATCCCAACCGACTAGACAAATTATTAGGAGCTAAAGATGGAAATTTGATTTCAAAGATATACAAACACTTCGACCTAGCAGAAAATCTAGTCAAAGGACAAATGATAGCTTGGGCACGGAATATTGGCAAAAATATACAATTGGAAGAATGGGAAAGGGTATGGGAAACCAACTATAGAATAACAAAATCCATAGCATATAAAGAGAACCACTACAAGATGTGGTACAGATGGTATCTAGCCCCTGTGAGATTGGCGAGGATGTATGCAAATCTTAATCCAACGTGTTGGAAATGTAAGCAAGCACAGGGAACCTTCTTTCATGTCTGGTGGCTTTGCCCAAAAATTAAGAAATATTGGATAAGGGGCTTCCGGTTTGCTGCTGGCCGCCGCCAGACGTTCCTTTGGGATCGTCAGCTTCCTTTGCCTGTATAGAGCCGCTGTTACAGCGGATGGCGGCTCGAAAAAACTCCGTTCCCAAGAGGAAACGGAGATAGAGCCGGCAGGGGTGGGTAGAACTCTCCGCAGTGTCCCAAAAGTTTTTTTTTTACTTTTGGGACGGAGCGGATGAGAAGCCCCATATCCCCTGCCGCTGCTCCGGGCTTTGGGAGACCTCTGCTTATGCAGAGCCAGGCGTCAAGAGCAAGCCTGCGAATTCAACAGAATAATTAAAGAAATGACGAGCTGGACCCTTAATACTGAACTGCAAGTATTTCATCCTTCCAAAATCTATTTAAGAGAAAAGAGGAGAGGAAAAGAGGGAAAAAGAACCTTTTAAAATGGCGTCTGCTGTGGCTGGAGAAGGGCTAAAAGGGAAAGTCCTTCCGTTTCTCCTTACTACAATGTAGCGGAATAAATATCACTGGCTACATTTGTAGATAAAACCTCGCTCCTGTGCTGTTGATTGAAAAGAAGTTTTTTTTTTCTCTTTCTAAGGGAAAGTCCTTTCGTTTTCTATTCTCTCTTTTTTGCTAAATCTTGTCTGTGTGGGAAATGGCATCGGGACTTATACAGCTGGACAAATGGGGGGGGGGGAACTTCCCCTCTCAAGAAATTACGCCAACAAATTTCAACTCTCCAGCGTCAGAAACCCGATTTTAATATATTAGAATTTATCCTTGAAGAGATTGTAAGAAGGGATGAGATTGTGAACCAGCAACTTGAAAAATTTAAGCAGGAAATTAAAGAAATTGGTGAATTGGTGAAATCAAAGTTTGACTTTTTGAATCAAAAGATTTTAAAAGCTACTAATGGTTTATCAGGCTTTCTGATTCGGGTGGATGCAAAGACTAAATTATTAGAGTCTAAAATGAAGGAAATTGAGGAGAATTTGGATGACATGACTCAAAAAATTAAAAAGGATTTGATAAACACTCAGGATAATAGCTCGGAAGACAAATCTAAAATGGAGACTGACCAAAAGATTGGTAATGAAGAAAATGTACAACAGAGGATTGAAAGAGAAGTTTTAATGATTCAATATAATTTTACAGAATATGCAATTAGACTGAGAGGTTTGCAGGAAAATAATAGAGATGATTTAAGGAAAATATCTTCTGAAATTCTGGCTGGGATCTTAAAGGTTCAACCTGATGAAGTGTATTGCAGGATTGATAGAATTTACAGAATAAACTCCTGGTTGGCAAAGCAAAGGCAATTGCCTAGAGATGTGGTGATCTATTTTACAGATAAAGAAATTAGGAATAATATTGTGCAGAACTCTTTTAATTCTACCTTGCAATTTCATGGAAGAAAGATTTGGATTTTTAAGGAGCTCCCGCCCAAGATGTTAATGGAGAGGAAGAAATTTGGCTTTCTAGTGACTGAATTAAAAAAAAGAAATATCCTATTCAGGTGGGACACCCCAGTTGGCCTAATATTGAGATATCAAGGAATAAGATATCAATTGCATACTGTTGAAAAAGCGGAAGATTTTTATCAAAAAATTTTAAAAATGAATTTAACACCTTTAGGCATAATACAGGATAAGCAAAAGGAGTTGGAAACAAAAGGAAAACATCAAATTACAGAGGTTGTGATGGATAAATTGTCTTTGGACTCCCTGGATACCTCAGCTGGACTGTCTATAAATAAGAGAGCAGTGTCATCCGACTCCAATGTGATGAACCATCAAGTCACAGACAAGTGCGCAAATCAATCAGTTGATATACAAGTGACAGAGAAGAAAGATGAGATGATAAAACTAACCCAACAAGAACATTACATAAAGCAGAATGAAAATCAACTAGCAGACACACAATTGGTAGGCAAGAAACGAGGATGGAAATTCAACCCGGAAAAGAAAAAGAAAAGAAATAGATCGCATAGAAACAGCAATTTCTAAACTATGCAACAGTGATGCCAGGGACTTTAAAAAATGAATGAATATTTGAAAAGATAGTGGAGGCGAACAATTGTTTGATACTATCCTGAGGATTGTGGCAGATCTCTGCAAGGCCATGGTTTTGGGATGTGAAAAGAGCCTCACTTTGTTGGATTTGAATCATCTAAAAATTTTTTTTTTTTTTTTTTTTGGTAAATATATTATAACTATTTTGAGTTATAAGGCAGGAGAGTTTCGCCGGGGCATGCAGAAGATCTGGATGTTACTCAGTAGGATGATGGGAATTAATAATCCTGATGAATACCACAACTATACCATATGGATATAATTATAATTATAATGTCACTCGGGTGGTTGTTTTTGCTTTTATACAGATGCGAGGATATTTACTACTGATGGGGGCAGAAGATGACTGGAGATTTTGAACAAACTGTTGCACTAGCATGTTATTTTACCCTATTATGGGTGATGGATTTAACAATCTAGAGGAAAGACATCAAAGAAGATACTATATGGATTATAAATTTAAAGTTATTGTTTTTTCCTTTTTTACAAAATGGAATGCATATATAGATATGTGTATATCTTAGCAATGTGGGCAGTGGATTATATCTAGAATTGTACTGCATGATTTTGTAGGAATTGAAGGGTTGAAATAGGTTAGCTTACTGATTGATTAGTCTAAGAAAAAGGATTTTTAAGTCATATATTTAGGGGAGTGGAGGACCTAATAATTCAGTGGAAAGATACTAAAGAAGATATATTTTTTTCTCTTTTTTTTTTTCTTCTTTTTATAAAATGGGATGCATATATAGATATGTGTATATTTTAGTAAAGTGGGTAGTGGATTATATCTAGAATTGTATTGTACTGTATGATTTTAAGTCATATATTTAGAGGAGTGGAGGAATTGGACAGAATTGAATAAATGTTAAATTTGGATGCAGGGAGAAGGTCGATTTAAAATGTTATATTAATATATATAAAAGACTAAAGGTTAAATTGTAATAATACTCAATAAGCTTAACATGTTAAGGGTCAGTATTTCGAGAAGGGATTAAGGGAAAGGAAAGATATTATGTATGTAACTAGTTATGAAATAGCCTATTGTTGTGAAGAAGTCACAGGGGGGGTTGGGTGGAAAGGGTGGGTTAGGGAAGAGTGGGGGGGGGAAAGGGGGAAAAACTTGTATTTGAAAACTTTTTCAATAAAAAAAAAAAGAAATATTGGATAAAAATCAAAATTTGGATATCAAAAATAATTGCGGAGGATATTGAGTTAGAACCAGAAATTTTTTTGTTAGGAATGCTTAAACAAAACATTAGAAAGTAAAAAAAGTACCTAATATTACATATAATCACGGCAGCTAGGTTAGCCCTAACACAAATCTGGAAAACAGATCAATTGCCAACGGAGCAGCAAATAATTCAAAAAATTTACACATGTGCAGAAATGGATAGACTAACGTTGAAATTGAAAGATAAGGAAGACTCACAGTATTTTAAGATATGGGACAGTTGGTATGAGTGGATAAACCAATGGAAAAGAAGGTAAAGTCAAAATTTAGTAAGAAATTAAAAGTAATAATTATACACCGTCACCGAAATAAAGCTGCTAGTTGGAGCATGCGCAAGATGGCGGCTGCATGGTGAAACGCTGCGCTTAGATGGAGGGTATTTTGGGACCCTAGGGGACACCGCAGGGGCGCTCGTTCATCAGCGACCCCCTGTTTGGTCGGATGGGCCTGGGGCGAGGGTTTTGAGATCTTCCCCGCCCCTGGGTGTTTCCGGAGTCAGAAATGGCAATGGAGAGCTGAAGCCATGCTGCTTCTGACGCTGCCGAGAGCGGAGGTATGGTGGCTTATCGGCGGCGGCGGCGATTTCGGTTGGTGGAGCTCTGGGCGAGTTTTTGGGACCTCCCTCGCCCCTGGACATGCCTAGAGCCGGTGGCATTTGGCGGAGAGCTGTGGCTGTGCTGCCCCGACGTTTTTTGACGCTGCCGAAAATGAGGGTATGGTGGTTAGTTCGGCAGCGGCTCGTCGGAAGCAGCAGCGTCGATGATGAAGGAGAAGGTGGAAGTGTGGCAGTGAGGTGGCGAGTGGCAGGCAGTCCATTGAATTTCCATCTGCTCCACTCAGAGACTTCCCGGCGGCCCCTTGGAACCGGGAATGGTGGTTTGGACATCAGCAGGGGTGGTGAGGCCGGCCCTGATATTAAACTGGGCCATGACACACCCCACTGAAGTACTGGACACTGTTTTTTCATCTCCATTGCCGGCGGAAGGGGCTTGCTGGGGGGTGAGAACTGAGAGGGCATAAGCGGTCTGCTGAGTCCGGAGATGAAAGACTCCTTCCCGGAAGACCTGTGGTGGCTGCAGAGGACCTGGAGGCCCCCTATGGCATCTAATGGGGGCTGGGGCTCAGAAGCAGGTTGTTATCCCGGAAGAATCTGAGGAAGATAGGGTTGGTGGGCGACGGAGGGGTTTTTCCCCGTTGTACGCATACCAACCTTCTTCCTCCTTCCCCCTCCTGGGACTTTGTTTACCAAAGTCCCAGGTCTTGGGACTTTGTTTACCAAATAAAGGGCTTATTATCCGCCCTGACTAAAGGAGTCCGCCCTCTTCTCCACCCCGTTTCCCTCCTTCCCCTTCCCTTCTTTTTTCCCTTTCATCGGGACTTACTAGGATACGATCTGGAGCATAAGACTTTGCCAAGGATTTTCGTCTTTGCCCCTGGCGTGACTCACGGACTGACTGACTGATAAACTATCTCCCTCTGACCATGGGTCAGTTAATTGATGCAACTGCTGAGGGGTTCTTTATTACATCAGGACTTTCGCCACTGGGAGAAGTACTTTTTGATCTATGACCCTTCGAGGGTCCCGCCGTGAGAGGGCAGACTGGACGCTGTTCCCATTGGCTGAAATTGTCAGAACCCTCCTACTGTCGTGGGAGGACAGTAGAGATACCAATGGTACATCAATGAACAATATGGCCCCATGATACATCTTGAGACCCCTGATTAAGTTCCCTTCCTCCATCGCTGCACTTGGAGATGTATACAACTGCGGATCTTCTTGTGCTGCGA
The DNA here is from genome assembly GCA_022577455.1 of Arizona elegans. Lineage (NCBI taxonomy): Eukaryota > Metazoa > Chordata > Lepidosauria > Squamata > Colubridae > Arizona > Arizona elegans. The sequence goes on from JAKOOJ010000027.1 coordinate 6,651,245, forward strand.
GATTCCCCCCTCTTGCAGATGTGGCCCTCATTGTTATCGAGGGCCCACCTCAATGACGGGCTTTGGGACCCAGAGAGGTGGCATGTGAAAACTAGGGGGTTGAGGGCTTTTTAATCAAATTTTTTAGTTAAATTTTTAAGGGGTCTCAGGGAGGGGGAGGGTCAAATTAGAACTCAGGTTGTGGGTTTGGGGGAAAACCCACAAAGGGGAGAGTCGGGGTTGGGTCTGGCTGCAAAGCACGGTGGGGGGTGGGTGGGCCCGGGATCGAGGGGGGGTTAGAGCTCATCCGGATAGTGTTTTGAATATCAATACTGTGGGTGGGAGGGGTAGATATGGTGGGAGCAGGGGGCCATATCGTGTTAGGGGAGCACGCACTCGCTGTTTATGAGCGATGGCGTGCTCCAGCCCCCAAAGCTCCACCCGTCTCCCAGGTTGCATAGACCCTCAGGGCCCGGGCCTTCGGCTGATGCTGTGCAATGCCAGGTCCGTAGTAAATAAAGCCCCCCTCATTTGTGATCTTATTCAGGAGGGGGGTGCGGACCTGGCAGGTGTTACAGAGACCTGGTTGGGCCAGGAGGGGGGGGTTTCCCCTCATTGAAATGTGCCCTCCAGGTTTCCTTGCCTTCCATCAGCCGAGGTCACAGGGGAGGGGCGGGGGGGGGTAGCGGTTATTATTAAGGAAGGTCTGAAACCGAGGGAGGCCACTGTCCCTCAGAAGACCGGCTGTGAATCCCTCCTTGTGAAATGGGGCCACGGGTTCAGATGGGTTTGCTGACGTGGTTCCCTGCCACGTGGCAGCAGCCCTGCCCGAGCTACTCAACGTCATCGCCGCGGTGGTGGTTGATACCCCCAGGCTTATGGTCATGGGGGATTTCAACCTACCGTCCGTGGGCGAGGCGTCTGAGGTGGCTCGGGAGTTCATGGCTTCCATGACAGCTATGGACCTGACCCAGTTAATTCATGGCCCTACCCACACGGGGGGAAACACGCTGGATCTGGTTTTTGTCTCTGGACAGTGGTTGAGTGATCTCGAGATAGGGGATATAGTCACCGAGCCCTTGTCATGGTCTGATCACTCTCTCCTTCATCTCGACCTTTGAACCGCTGCACCCCACCGCAGGGAGGTGGAGCCGGTAAGATGGTTCCGCCCCAGGTGCCTGATGGAACCTGACAGGTTCCAGATGGAGCTTGGGCCATTCCCTGAGGCTCTGGCACACGTCTCGACTGGAGACCTAGTGGCCGCCTGGGATAGGGCGGCCACTGGAGCTCTGGACCGGGTCGTGCCTTTGCGGCCTCTGACCCGGCGCCGATCTCATTTAGCTCCTGAGTTCACTGAGGAGCTGAGGGAGTTGAAGCGCTGGAAAAGAGGCCTAGAGAGTAGTTGGAGGGCCAGTCATTCTGAATCTGACCGGACACTGGTAAGATCTCATATTAGGAATTACCTAGTGGCGATAAAAGAAGCGAAATGTAGCTACTTTGCTGCTCTTATTGCGTCATCAGATAATCGCCTGGCCGCCCTGTTTAGGGTGACCCGCTCCCTGCTCCACCAGGAAGCGCGGGAGGACCCCTTGGAGGGTAGAGCCGAGGATTTTGTTCAATATCTGTATGACAAAATCACTCAGATTCGGGAAGATCTGGACTCCGACTGGGTAGTCTCAGGGGGAGGGACTGGGGCAGGTCTTGAGAATGTTATCTGGGATGAGTTTGATCCTGTGACCCCTGAGGACGTGGACAGGATTCTGGGTAGACTGAACGCGACCACTTGTTTATTGGACCCGTGTCCCTCCTGGTTAGTGCTGCCTTCTCGGGAGGTGACACGAGGCTGGTTCCAGGGGATTATAAATGCTTCGTTGGGTGAGGGAGTCTTTCCTGCCACCTTGAAAGAGGCGGTGGTAGGCCTCTCCTCAAGAAGCCTTCCCTGGACGCAGCAATGTTGGTAAATTATCGTCCGGTCTCCAACCTTCGTTTTGTGGCGAAGGTTGTTGAGAGTGTGGTCGTGCAACAGCTCCCCCAGCACCTGGATGAAACGACGTATCTGGATCCGTTCCAGTCGGGCTTCAGGCCTGGGTACAGCATGGAAATGGCATTGGTCGCGTTGGTTGATGATCTCTGGAGGGCTTGGGACAGGGGGTGCTCCTCTGTCCTGGTCCTGTTAGATCTCTCAGCGGCTTTTGATACCATCAACCATGGTATCATGCTGCACCGGTTGGAAGAGTTAGGGGTGGGAGGCACTGTGTTGTGGTGGTTCTCCTCCTTTCTCTCTGACCGGTCGCAGTCTGTGTTGACAGGGGGACAGAGGTCGACCACGAGGCCCCTCATATGTGGGATGCCGCAAGGGTTGGTCCTCTTGCCTCTCCTGTTCAACATTTATGTGAAGCCGCTGGGCGAGATCATCCGTGGTTTCGGGGTGGAGTACCATCAGTACGCTGACGACACCCAGCTGTACATCTCCACCCTGGATCACCCCAACGATGCACTTGAAGTGATGTCCCGATGCCTGGAGGCCGTACGGATCTGGATGGGGAGGAACAGGCTCAGGCTCAACCCATCCAAGACCGAGTGGCTGTGGTTTCCGACCTCCCGGTATAGTCAGTTGACGCCATCACTGACTATTGGGGGCGAATCATTGGCCCCCATGGAGAGGGCTCGCAACTTGGGCTTCCTCCTGGATTCACGGCTGTCTTTAGAAGAGCACTTGATGGCCGTGACTGGGAAGATTTTTTATCGGGTTCGCCTGATTCGCCAGTTCGTCCCTTTCTGGATTGGGATTCGTTACGCACGGTCACTCATGCCCTCGTCACCTCCCGCCTGGACTATTGTAATGCTCTCTTCATGGGGCTCCCCTTGAGGAGCACCCGGAGGCTCCAACTGGCGCAGAGTGCGGCTGCGCGGGTGGTAATGGGAGCGTCATGGCGCTCCCATGTGACACCTCTCCTGCGCGAGCTGCACTGGCTCCCGGTGGTCTTCCGGGTGCGCTTCAAGGTTTTGGTTACCACCTTTAAAGCGCTCCATGGCTTAGGACCTGGTTATCTACGGGACCGCCTACTACCACCAATAGCCTCCCACCGGCAAGTACGCTCTCATAGAGAGGGACTCCTCCGGGTGCCGTCAGCCAAACAGTGTCGACTGGCAGCCCCTAGGGGGAGAGCCTTCTCTGTGGGGGCACCTACCGTCTGGAATGAGCTCCCCCCAGAGATACGGAGGATCCCGGATATGTGCACCTTCCGCCGCGTTGTGAAGACCTTTTTATTCCATCAAGCGGGCTTGGCTTAATCTCCTCCCTCTTTTAATATGTAAATTTTAATCTCTTTTTAAATTATTGGGGTGTTTTAATCTGTCCGGGCCAAAATGATTTAATTTGATTTTATCTGGTTTTTAAATTTTTTGTATTTATGTATTTTATTGTTTGGCTGTTCACCGTCCTGAGTCCTTCGGGAGTAGGGCGGTATACAAATCAAATAAACTAAACTAAACTAAACTAAGTGAAAAAAAAAGGAAAATAAGTTTTTGTATATATGTGTATTTATATACATTATATATACTTTGTTTGTTGTTTGTTGATACTGTTGATTGTATTTTAAAGCTGTGAGTGTTTTATACAATTTTATCTTTTTTAAAAATCCAATAGTTTGTTTTTTAAAATGAAAAAAAAAGGAATATTTGGTTTAGCATGTTAGGGAAACATTGATATGGTGGTTTGTTAACCATGATACTCTAGCTAGCACACTACTGCAATTCCTGGGGATTCTGAGAGTTGTAGTCAACACATCTTTAACTGGCTATGGTTGAGAAATGCTGTCATAGATCAGGGTGTCAAACTCAAGGCCCATGGGCCAAATCCAGCCTGTGGGGTGCTTAGATCTGGCCCGGGGGGGCCCCCTGGAAACAGCAAAGATCAGCCCATGGTGCCTCTGCCAGCGCACGCCCCACCCCCCTTCCTGGGCTTGGTTTTCACTAGCAGAGTGAAAACAAAAAACAAAACAAAAGCAGAAATGTTTCCCCTTTTGCATTTGAGCATGCAAGAAAAGACAGGAAAGGAGAAAGGAATAGAGGAAAGAAAAAGAAAAAGAAGGGAAGAGAGCAAGGAGGAAAAATAAGGAAAGAGGGGAAGGAAGAACAAAGGAGAAGGAAGAGGTAAGGAAAAAGAAGAAAGGGAAGGGAAGGGAAGGGAAGGAAGGAAGGAAGGAGGGAGGGAGATTATAATGAGAGTGAGCGAGGGTCCCAGGGAAGTCCTGCCTTACCACTTGGTACCATAGGTGTCCCCGACACAAGTGACGTTGAGCTGGCCACATCCACCCTGCCCCCCCCCTCAAGGTCAAGCATAACCCTGATGCGACCCTCAATGAAATCGAGTTTGACACCCCGTCATAGATGAACCCAGCCCTATGTCTCCATTGGCCATGCCAGGAACTAGGTGGGACCTTACCAGTAGGTCTTGCTGCTAGGCTGCAGGTGCAACGTGAAGATGCTGGCATAACGCCGCTGGGTGCGCAGGCCACCCTCCCGGCCCACCACCAGCAATTCATGCTCCGTCAGCTTGGTGCAAGTATGGCTGCTCAGCCCCACGGGGGTCTCGGATGTCCTGGCTGCCCAGCCTTCCCACTGCTTCTTCTCTGCATCGAAACTGCAGACATCGGAGACCCTACGGGATCCATCCCACCCACCCACCACACACAGCAAGTGGTCACCCAGGACCACCGCCTCGTGGTGACTGCGACGGTAGCCGTGTTCTGAAGCAAGCGTATGGACGGTCTGGACAGCTGGGTCAAAGGCCACCACATCTCCCAAGGGGGGCTCCTGAGAGGCCTGTGTCTTTAGCCCCCCAAAAATCAGGAACTTTCCTTGCACCACGTTGCAGGAATGGAAGGCCCGAGCCAAGAGGTCGCTGCGGACCACTGGCTCCCATTCCCAGCGGCTTCCACCCGAGGTGGACATTCTGGTCTTCAGGCGTTGGGACAGTCACAGGCCAGATGAAGGCTGAAGAGGATGACATGGAAAATGGGGGTCACCATATTGGAACACAACAGCAAACTTCATTAGAAGAGTAGCAAGCTTTGGGTTAGAACACAGAATAATAGAGTTGGAAGAGATCTTGGAGGTCTTCTAGTCCAACCCCGTGCCCAAGCAGGAGATCTGCCCAACCTCCTGCCTGAGCCTGGTGGGAAACATTCACACCGAAATGTTTTCAACCCTGAATAAAGAGCGAAAGTATGGAGGATTAACACGGCAGGAGAATTTCTAACAAATTCTAATGAAAGAGCCGTTTTAAGCCATGGTTTGTGAACCAAACTGTAATTGGCTGAATTCTCATATCCTGGTTAGGGTGACCAGGTATCCTTTGTTATAAAGGACAGCCTTTTTTTTCACAAAGCTGTTCTTTAGGTTGATTTCTTTTTCAAAAAAGGAACTTTTATCCCTTATTTTGCTCATTCAATTTTTACGGTGCAGATACTGTACAACGCAGAATCTTTAACAATATAAATTTTACATTGTAAAATTTCACAATTTTTCAATATCCTCTTTTTAAAATAAATTCCTCTGCACTTCTCAATTTCAGATATTTTTATTCGAATTCACCTTTCTGTAAAGTTTTTCTTTTTTTAAAAAAAAAAGATTTGTATTCAATTTCAAAGAATAAAAAAAATGTTAAAATACACAAAGGTTTTCTCATGATGGAATTTTCCTTTACAAAACCATTTGTAAACATCCACAATATATATATTTTTAATCCTTATGAACCTCTTTCAGATTTGCTCCTTTTTCAAAATCAGTGCTTTATTTTTTCCCCAAAAAATAAGCTCACCATATCCATACTAAACCAACAGCATAATTTTAACAAATGATAGCTTAATTAACACAAGGGATGCAATAGCTAATTTGCAGAACTGCTAAGCCAAAATAAAGGCATTGCTGTGTTTTGCGAATATTGCCAGGAAAAAAATCCAACCTATTGATCGCAACAATCATGTTTTCTAGCTAAACATAAAGGAAAAAAACCAGCCATCCGTTATAGAGAAATATTGCATCAGAGAGGTGCAAACAGTGCAAAAATAAATTCTTGCTCAGGGCAAACGGGATGCCTATTGACAGCTGGGCTGGGTCTGCCCCAGTGACAAGTGTGCAAAAGCCCCATGTACACACACGCTTCCTGTTTTGCACACTCAGCCTGCCTCATCTCTCCCCCCACCCCCCCATGCAGGAGGCAGTGTCCCTGGAAGTGTGTATGTGGGTCTGGCGGCTTCCCCACCTTTGCAAGCTGCCCTGGGGCCTACCTTGCCATAGGGATTCCTGCAGTGGTGCAGAGCCTGGTTGCTAGGCAACCGCAGCCAGCCCAGACAAGGAGGAGGCAGGCAATGGAGGCCTGGCTTGGGTGGGGCAGACTGCAATGATTGGAAGGGGTAGGGAGCCCCACTTTCCGCCCCAAATCTTTGCTTTCAGGGGTGTGGACTTCAGTCCCCTCTCCCAGGCACAGGAGCTGGGGAGCATGGGAGTTGTAGTGCAAGGGGCACGACTGCATTAATGCCACTGCAGATCACTGGCAAAAGTGGCCATGCAGGGAGACAAGCTGATGGAGTAGGATGGAGGTGTGGGTGGGTGATAATGATAATCTGGGAGTCTCTGGGCATATGCAGAGAGGCTTTTCAGACTGGAGCCCTCCAAGGCAGTACAGCATTGCCCTGTTTTTGCAGGCCTCCTGTTTTTATTATTATTATTTTCCAGGAAGTGCCAAAGGCTGATTTTGAGCCCTTCTCTCTTTTTGTTTGCCATGGAAAACAGGACCTGCTCAGTTAGTTAGGGAGCCTCCATGCAAAATGTGTTGGTGTTCCAGTTGTGGGTGTAATGTAGGTAGGTAAATGCGGGTCCAGCTGGATGATCATTGAAGGGCCCTCTTTAAGAAAGGAAATGTGCTTGTTTGAGGGAAGCCAATTATCTCCAGTTGAAAGGAGAGAATTCCTTTGAAGTAGAAACATTCAGAAGAAGGGGCCCCTCAGTTGTCAGAGATAAGAGACATTTGGTGATATACAGTATGAAGGTTAAAGAGATCAAGTATGACCACATGTAATATTAACAAGAGATAATTTGAATCTATGCTTCAGTAATTGGCAAAAAGAATTATGACTGTTGGCAAAGAATAAAATGAAACGGTAATTGGGAAGTGTCAATTAAATATGACAAATGTATATGATCACATAAACTGCTGAGTTAACAGAATCCTTTGTCTAGAAGGGTATAAAAACCATTGCACCTAATTTCTGTCTTTGTTCAACGCTTCATGTACAGAGCTTTGAACCTATTGCGCAATATACATTGTCTCTGATTAACCCAGAAAAGTTGTGTTGGTCTTATTAAATCCACAACAGGTGTGCCGAAGCGGAGAGGGGGGACTGTCCTGCGTCTCTGAGCATGTGGGGAGATTTTTTCCCCCCTCATATTTTTGCTTTGAGACGCAAATGACAGCAGTGTTTTTCAGCTTCAGCAGTTTTAAGACCGGTGGACTTCAACTCTCAGAATTCCCCAGCCGACATGGTCAGCTGGGGAATTCTGGGAGCTGAAATCCATACAATTAAATCATGCTGACTAGGGAATTCTGGGAGCTGAAGTCCACCCATCTTAAAGCAAGTTGGTTGGGGAATTCTGGAAGCTGAAATCCATACAATTAAATCATGCTGACTAGGGAATTATGGGAGTTGAAGTCCACCCATCTTAGAGTGGCCAAGCTTTGAAACACTGAAAATAAAGCAGAAGTGGGAAACTATTGTTGACCGATGGGTTTTGGTGTGATCCTCTTGGTAGATTTACATTAAACAAATCATAAAGGTGTCAGAATATTAAAACTTCCTCTTCTTGTCTCTTCTAGAGGATGAAATGCCATTAGAATCCTGCGTCGTTGCAAAGCGAGGATCTCATTTCTCCCTCTGGTTTGTACCCTAATCTGCTGTTCCTCATTTGTTATTTTTCCATGCTTTTACAAAATAGGCAAAAATGCACAAATATGCAAAGCCGCCCAAGGCTCAGAAACCAGCTTCTTTTCTTTCCTCCTGTGGCTAAAATGGCTTCAGGACAGATGCCAGCTGAATCACAAAAAATAAAATAAAATAATATGCCATTTGTTAGAAAAAACTGGATTTTTGTTTGTTTGCTCTAATACAGTCTCCATAAACAGTGTAGGTTTAAGAGTCACCTTGAACAGACATTCTCTGCCAAATTTGACATTCTCCTGCCTTACAATACCAGAAAAAGCTGCCTCTGGCTGAAATCATCCCTTAGGGTTACTTTCCGCCTCCCCCCCCCCAATGTTTTATTAAAGTGTGTTGTAGAATAAAATACAAATACAAACAGAACTTCAGCAAATTAAAAGAGAACAAGAAAGGTGCAAAGAGAGATAAAAAGAATGAAAAAAAAATGTGGCTTCTGATTCTTTTTTCAGTGCAGTAGAATAAAAAAAAGAATGAGACCCTAAACCTTTTGCTCTACATTTCTAAATATTTCAAGCCATTTAGATTCACTGAATCCTAGAGGTGGAAAGGACCTTGGAGGTCATTTAATCCAACCCCTTCTCCAAGGAAGGAGATCTCATACAAACCTGGCCAAATGGTTGTCTAGGCTATTTTTGAAAACCACCAGTGATTTCTATAACAACAAAACCATCCTAATCTTAAAGAGAAGAATTTATTTAGTTTTGTTTGCAGCTGGACTTTTTCCTTGAAACTGAAAAAAATATATGAAATTTTCATCTTAGTTTTTGAAGATTAGAAAGATTAACCCTGCTCAGGACACCTTCATCATGTCATGACAATCCAGTTGGTTATTAGATTACAGTTCAGGATTTTGTGCGAGCCCCAAAATAAATAAATTATTTTAACTGGGTTCAGCAAGCTGGGAGGAAGAGATTTGACAGCCATTTGTCCAGAAAGATCTAGAATTCTCCTGCTCTACATGGGGGTTGGACTAGGAGACCTCCAAGGTCCCTTTTAACTCTGTTATTTTGTATTCTGCATAACCTATCCTCTCCTTTGCTTGAAATACCTGCATGCAGAAATGTTATTTCTCTTTCACAAACAGGTGTAGGAAAAGGTTCCCTTAATGGGGAAGATTTGAAGGTCAGGGTTTCTGCTGTGGTGAAGTATGCCATAGGAGGCCAGGTTGTTGACACTACACACACAGGGAGTGGTTTTCTGTTGCCGAGAAAGCTTGGTTGTGTCTCTCTCTTCCAGTGCCCTCCAGCCCCTTCCAGATCCTGGGTGCCTACTCAGGTCAGAACTGGCTTGGAGGAATCGGCAAGTCCCTTACTCCTCCATCAGAACCCCTCTGCTTCCTGCTGAAGACAGAGCAGGCATCTCACCTTACTTAACTGCCGGAGGAAAGGAAAGCACATACCGAGCAGGTGGTGCCAACTCCTAGAAAAATTTCCACCTTCCCAATGGTAAGATGAGCTTGATTTAAGAAGGCAAAGCAAAGCTGGAGGAAAATCAGACTTTAATGGGCATTATTTCCTATAATTCCATTTCTTATGCATTCACTCAGGATGATATACTGTGTCCAATTTGGTTACCACGATATAAAAAAGATGTTGAGACTCTAGAAAGAATTGGGTATGTCTAGTTTAATGAAAAGAAGGATTAGGGGTGTCATGATTGCAATCTTCCAGTATTTAAGGGGCTGCCACAAACAGGAGGGGGTCAAATTATTCTCCAAAGCACCTGGAGGCTGGACAAGAAGTAACGGGTGAAAATCAAGGAGAGAAGCAACCATAGAACTAAGGAGAAATTTACTGGACAACCATTTGAATGGAATGGTATAAGTTCTCCTGCCATGAGCAAAGGGTTGGGCTAGAAGGCCTCTGATGTTCCTGACCCTCTGAGACTCAGAAGCTCCAAAATTTGGCCACCCAAATCACAAACTAGGAGTCCTTGGGGCGGGGTGGGGGGTTGGTCCCTTCACTGAAAGAAGAGTAAGAAAGTTTTTTTTAAAATCCTCCTGTTTCATTGCCTTATTTTATGTCTGCTGGTTTTTGCTACAGAGCTTGCGGTCATCGTAGAACTGGGATCCGGCTGCCTTAATTGACCCACGGGAGCGATGGATTTCTCTGAGCTTCCCAAGATTGGGGATGCAGAAAAGGAAAATGAATTGGGGTTTGTCCATGGCGTCTCTGGGCCTGGTAGGTTGGCTGAGAACCGAAGAAGCCTTTTAACTATCTGCAGTGGAAAAATGGTGAATGAGAACGAGGAGTGAGTAGGACTAGGGGTGACATGATAGCTGTTTTCCAGTGCTTGAGGGGCTGTCACAGAGAAAAGAGGTTGACCTGAGGGCATCTGAGGGCAGGACCAGAAGCAGTGGAAGGAAACTTGAGGGGTCCTTGGTGCTCTTTGAGCTTGGCTATTTTCTTGCAGATGTTTCATGTCCCAACTAGGTAACATCATCAGTCCTAGAAGGGAGTGTGGCAGGAGGAGTAGGACTGTGGGGTCCTTGATGCTCTCTGAGTATGGTGGTTTTCTTGCAGACCAAGTAACATCATCAGTTAGGCTAGTCAATTATGTTATCTAGTTTGGATAATAACATGTCTGCAAGAAAGCCATCAACACTGAACTACAAATATCCTGTGTTATTGGACAAAAAATTATCAAGGAGAGATCCAACATGGAATGAAGGAGAAATTTCCTGACAGTGAGAACAATCAACCAGTGAAATGTCTTCCCTCCAGAAGTTGTGAGTGCTCCCTCACAGGAGGCTTTTAAGAAGAAGTTGGACAGCCATTTGTTCAGAATGCAGTGAGGTCTCCTTCATGAGCAGGAGGTTGGACTAGAAGATCTCTGAGGTCCCTTCCACCCCTGTGAGTCTATGTTTGATGTTCTCATTTTTCATTACCTGCTTATTTCATTTATCCTGCCTTTCAATGCTGCAGCAGGGTCAAAAGTGTTAAACTGACCTTAAATCACATTCTCATAAAAATTGCAATGAGGCTGTTTCATCCCATCTCTGGCATGAGTTATAACATCCTATCAGCTAGCTGGAATTTTCTCAAAGGTTTTCCTAATCCAGGACAGATATATTACATCCCCCCCACACACACACACTTTGCAAGGATTAGAAATCTTTTCAGCTAGTTTTAAATTCATTTTTGGTTGAAAACCCACTGGGATTAGAGGCTGATTACATAGAATATATAGTAAGGGAAAAGGGATTTTTGGAGACCCCAGTACCAAATCATAATCTATTGCTTAAAGGCAGCTGCCTAGATTTTACCTAAACAGTAACAGTAACAGAGTTGGAAGGGACCTTGGAGGTCATCTAGTCCAGCCCCCTGCTCAAGCAGGAAACCTTATACCATTTCAGACAAGTGGCTGCCCAGTCTCTTCTTAAAAGCTTCCAGTGATGGACCGCCCACAATTTCTGGTGGCAAGCTGTTCCACTGGTTTATTGTTCTCACTGTTAGGAAGTTTCTCCTTAGTTGCTTCTCCCCTTGATTAGTTTCCATTCATTGCTTCTTATTCTGACTTCAGGTGCTTTGGAGAATAGGTTGACCTCTCTTCTTTGGGGCAGCCCTTGGCTGGAATGCTGCTATCATGTTAGCAGCATTATTAACCTAATTCTTTTTTTCTCTAGACTGGCCCAACCCAAATCCTGCAACTGTTCTTCAAACGTTTTACTCTCCAGACCCTTAACCATCTTAGTTGCTCTTCTTTCCACTTTTTCTAGTCTCAACCTCTTTGATGCAAGCAGCAAGCAGATGCAAGCAGAAGTCAATTTTGTGTGTCATTTTGCATTATTATTAAGCTGCTTCCCTCCCACACGTTTTACTAGCATTTCTAAACTGCAAAGAGTGCAAATTTAACGTAGAGACTGGGTAAGAATTGGCTACCAAAGACTTGAAAATTTTCTTAATTTTTATTTCTTTAAAATAAAAGAACAGAGGCTCCCGAGTGCCATCTAGTGGCCTTTGAATCTTCCCTGTCTGTTTGGGTGCTGGGTTTAAACCCTCAATTTATTTACAAAAATCAAATCTAAAATCCAAAAAAACGATATATAACAATACCATACTAGAGGATTTTGGAGAAATTAAGATGAGCTATAAATCTAACGGACAGTCCAGGGGGATAAACAGAGATTCCATACAAAAAGGAGAATAGTCTGAGAATAGTTGAGATTCTTTAAGTAGTTTTAAAGAAAATTAAGGATGTCACTACCCCTTGGACCTTGAAACTGTTTAAAATAAAATCTTGGACACAATTTCTCAAGCATGGTTGGGATAGTCTAAGAGCGACTGCTAATTTATTGCTGGGTTTTGAATGTTGGTTAGAAGTCAGCCTGATGAAGGTGGAGGCTGAAATGTAGATAATCCCTATTTAGATGTTGGCTAATGTCTGTGTTTCTCAACCTTGGCTACTTGAAGATGGGTGGACTTCAACTCCCAGGATTCCCCAGCCAGCTGGCTGGGAAATTCTGGGAGTTGAAGTCCACCCATCTTCAAGTGGCTGAGAAGCACTGATAAATTTATCCTGTCTCCAATAGATTATTTTCTCTTCTGCAGCATATTCAAGTATCTTATTTTGTCTGCTAAAAATACCTATTTTAAAAAAATTCCCAACAGTCGTGATTGCCTGCAAGATGGCCGGTGCTGCGATGTATGAGCTGGTCCGTGTTGGCCACTTCGAATTGGTGGGCGAGATAATTCGGCTGGACGGAGACCTGGCCACTATCCAAGTGTACGAGGAGACATGTATCCTTCTGGGGAAATCTCGTTTTCCTTGTCCAATTTTGCTAACTCTTCATTTCCAGGGTCTCCCTTTCTCGCAGTAGGTAGAGTTGTAGGTGCTCCATAGATTAGAATAGAATAACAGAGTTGGAAGGGACCTTGGAGGTCTTCTAGTCCAACCCCCTGTTTAGGCAGGAAACCCTATAGCATTTCAAAAAAATAGTTATTCAATCTCTTCTTAAAAATTTCTAGTGTTGGAGCATTTACAACTTCTGGAGGCAAGTTGTTCCACTGATTAATTGTTCTAACTGTCAGGAAACTTCTCTTCAGTTCCATCCTTGGAGGTTTTCAAGAGTTCATTTGTTACATGCCTGGAAACGAGATTGAAATCCTCTTTTTAAAAGAGAGTTTTATTAACGTTTATTACAAGATAAAATACAAAGAGAAGCAGAAGTCAAGAAAGATGGATGATAACAAAGGGTAAAGGTGCAAAGATTAAAAAAAAAAGAATAAGTCTAATTTTTTTCCCGTGCAATAGAAGGCAAGGAAAGTTGCAACCTTTTGGCTTTAAATTTCTAGCAAATTCAAACCATTTCTCTAACAGCCAAGTCAATCTAATTGTCAAAACCTCAAGAAAGACGGAAAACCTAGGTGTCTCAGCTTTCTGCTCTTGCATGACAAGACAATCTCTGTAGACAGGGTTTAAGCCAGGATTAAACCAGGATTAAGCCAGGATGTGGCCTTCCCCTCCCCAAATGTCTCGTTTCCCTACCAGAGATTCTACCATCTTTCTCCTTTTTTCCCCTGCCGTGCACCCCTCTTTTTCCTGAGCCGTCCCTGTAGCGGGGGTCTGCGTGGGGGACCCTGTGCTGCGAACGGGGAAGCCGCTCTCCGTGGTTCTTGGGCCTGGGATCATGGGCTCCATCTTTGATGGGATCCAGCGTCCTCTGAAGGACATCACCGACCTTACCAAGAGCATCTACATTCCCCGAGGGATCAACATCTCCGCTTTATCCCAAGACCTGAAGTGGGACTTTAAGCCGAGTTCCAACATCCGGGTACGAGACAAACAGCCGTGCAGGGAAGGGGCATTTGGGATCCTCCATCCATGTTGGCTTCAGATCTACTTCAGGGAAAGCAAACTGCTCAAGCCAGACCATACAGGTCCTCCACTTACAACAGTTCATTTAGTGAAGTTAGTTCGAAGTTACAGCAGCACTGAAAAAAACGCCATAGGATACGATCGTTGCAAGAATCCCCATGGTCAAAATTCAGACACTTGACACGTATTTATGACAGTTGCAGTGTCCCGGGGTCATGTGATCCCCCTTTTTGCGACCTTCCAACAAGCAAAGACAGTGGGGAAGCCAGTTTCACTTAACAACCATGTTACTACAGTGATTTGCTTAACAACTGTGGCAAGAAAGGTCGTAAAATGGGGTGAAATCACTTAACAACAGGAATTTTGGGATCAAATTGTGGTTGTAAGTCAAGGACCAGCTGTCATTGGCTTCTTAGAACCTGGGAAAAGGGATGGAAATTTGCAAAAAGAATAAAATCACAAATGAAGAAGTGCTTTCTTTCATCCGTAGAAAAATGGTTAGCTGCTTCTCCAGAGCAGGGGTCTCCAACTTTGGCAACTTTAAGACTTGTGGACTTCAACTGCCAGAATTCCTCAGCCAGCTTTGCCACAAGTCCACAAGTCTTCAAGTTGCCAAGGTTGGAGACCCCTGCTCCAGAGCATCAAAAGTGTTTAAAGCAGCATTCCTTTTCTTTTTAGGTTGGGAGCCATTTAACTGGAGGGGACATTTATGGGATGGTGCATGAAAATTCCCTCATCAAGCATCTAATCATGGTGCCACCCCGAATCCGTGGCACCGTCACTCACGTTGCCCCGGCTGGGAACTACGACATTTCGGTAAGTGGTGTCTCTGCAGAGTGATGGTTCAGCCCCAGGTGGAGAGAACAGCATGAGATCAGATTAACAGAGTTGGAAGGAACCTTGTAGGTCATGTAGTCCAACTTTCCACCCAAGTAGTAGAACCTACACCATTTCTTGCAGATGGCAGCCCAGTCTCTTCTTGAAAGTTTCCAGCAATCTCAAGGAAGGGGATCTGAATTGCCAGCAAACAGGGCCCTGATAGGATCGTTTTATGCTGCACTGGTCAGATCACACTTAGAATACTGTGTCCAGTTCTGGTCACCATGATACAAAATAGATACTGAGACTCTAGAAAGAGTGCAAAGAAGAGCAAGAAGGGGGCTGGAGGCTAAAACATATGAAGAACGGTTGCAGGAATTGGGTATATTTAGTTTAATAAAAAGAAGAATTGGGGGGACATGGCAGTGGTCTTCCAGTATTTGAGGGGCTGCCCCAGAGAAAGGGGGGGGGTTCAAAGTATTATCTTGAGCACCAGAAGGCAAGACTAGAAACAATGAATGGAAGGATATTAAAGAGAGATTCAACCTGGAAATAAGGAGAAATTTCCTGACAGTGAAAACAATCAACCAGTGGAACAGAAGTTGCCTTCAAAAGTTATGGGTTCTTCTCCACGACTGGAGGTTTTTAAGAAGAGACTGGACAGCCACTTTTTTGGAATGTATAAGGTGTTCTGCTTGACCAAGGGGTTGGAGTAGAAGACCACCAAGATCCCTTCCAACTATATGATTCTATGTTCTATAAAGTGATTTCACCCATCCCCCTGGGAGAACGCTATCTCAGACTCTGAAAATACGTGGACTTCAGCTCCCGGAATTCTGGCCGTTGAAGTCCACCTATCTTCTACTTGCCAAGGCTGAAAAACTAAGGACAAAATTAGATTTGGTCAAGGAAAGCTGTCTTTTTCAGGGAGTTGAGTCAAAACAAGATCTGAACCCTTGGCAAACACTTCCTGCCCATAACCCCTTGTTCTTCTCATCTGGGTCTTCCTCCCCAAAAGGACATAGTGTTGGAGCTTGACTTCGAGGGTGTCAAGGAGAAACTGACCATGATGCAAGTCTGGCCCGTCCGGCAGATCCGTCCGGTGTCCGAGAAGCTCCAGGCCAATCATCCACTGCTTACTGGCCAGAGAGTTCTGGATGCGCTCTTTCCGTAAGTCATCATTTTTGTGAAAAAGGGAAGGTTCGGCATGGGTGGGCTACTCTGACCCCTTTATGACCTGTGGACTTCAACTCTGCTTCAACTCTGAGCTCTGCTGGCTCAGGAATGCTGGGAGTTGAAGTCCAGAGTCATCAAAGGACCATAGCTGCCCATCCCTGTTTTTCAAGATCCTTGAAATGAAGGAGAACTTCAAATCGAACTCCAATTGCTAAATTTGCAAGAGATTCTAAAGTTATGCAGGGGGTCCTCAACTTACGAGCAAAATTGGGACTGGAATTTTGGTCGCTTAGCGATGCATTCACTAAGTGAGTAATCACTGACCAGATCAAATTTTCTGCTCCGTTTCACCGGGGTTGTTTAACCCAAGTCATGTCATTGTTAGATGAATCAGACAGTCATTAAAGTGAATCTGACTTTGCTTGTCTAAAGGTCGCAAAAGGGGATCACATGACCTGGGACAATGGAACTGTCATAAATGTGAATCAGTAACCAAGCGTTTGAATTTTTTTTTTTTATTGCAAAAGTTTTACAATTACATTTTCGCCCCTTTTCCCCCCCCCTCAACCCACCCCAAACTTCCCAACCTCCCTAACCCACCCTAACCCTCCCCTCCCCCCCAGACTTCCATACAATATACACATATCAAGTAAAAGGAAAAACCCTCCTTTGTATCTAAAACTTGAACCCCTCCCTCCCCCTTATAAATTTTCATCTTCATTACATTAACATATTTCTATCTTAATATAACAAGCGTTTGAATTTTGATCATGTGACCATGGAGATGTTGCAACAGTTGTCAGTGTGAAAAATGGCCATAAATTGTCACTTCGAACGGTCACTAAATGAATGGATTTAAGTCAAGGACAACCTTTGCCATAGGAAGGACATAGAAAGTCAGCCACTCTCTCAGAAGGGTCCATTGGTTGAGTTAACCATGGTTTAACCAATAAATCCTAGTTGCAGGAGAAACTGGATTCCTTTGTTCAAGGGTGTGGTTGGTTCTTTATGGTTCAGTGGTTGGATGAATCCAGTCATTGGCTGAACACCCTCCCAGGATCTCATTAAAAGCTGAATGAGGGGTCCCTCCTTCTGCATTCCTCTTCAGGTGTGTCCAAGGTGGCACCACAGCCATCCCAGGTGCCTTTGGATGTGGGAAGACGGTCATCTCCCAGTCTCTGTCCAAATACTCCAACAGTGATGTCATCATCTATGTGGGCTGCGGAGAGCGTGGGAACGAGATGTCTGAGGTGCTCAGGGACTTTCCCGAGGTGAGGATGGCAGAGACACCAGCAAGAAACTGTCAAGGTTCCAACTGATGAATCTAACCCAACAAGCGCTGACGAGACAATCTGATCTCTTAATGCAAAGCTTTATTGAATACATGATTACATAAGCACAGCATGAAAAGAAAACCAGCTCTGGCTAATTCCCGGGCAATTCAATATAATTAAAGTATAGAATCATCCCTCCCGCCATTAGTGCAGGTCACATTGTCCAATTAGGCGTCCAGGAATTGTTATTGGAAAACCTCCACCACTCTGGCAGATACCTGCTGGAACGTCCTTGGTTCCCATTAGACAGTTCCTTGTTATCGTCTGGAATGCATATTGCAATCTCTCTCTCCCTAATCCCCCAAGCTTGACAGAACCACTGTTGTTCTTCATCTGGGTGCAGGACTCCCTTTTCCTTGGTGGAAATGGTGGATCATGGGCTGGAAGGACAGGGGGAGGCTTCGGAGGAAAACAATTCTGCTCTTCTATCAGTTCTCATGGATCAGCTTAAAAAATCATATAGGATCAAGATCATGTGAATTGTTAATACCACTATAATGCCTTAGTAAGGCCACATCTGGAATCCTGCACCCAGTTTTGGTCACTACACTATAAAAAAGATGTTGAGACTCTGGAAAAAGTACAGAGAAGAGCAACCAGGATGATGAGGGGACTGGAGGCTCAAACATAGGATGAATGGTTTCAGGAACTGGGTCTGACTAGTCTAGAGAAAAGAAGGATTGGGCCGGGGTGACATGATAGCAGTTTTCCAGTATTTGAGGGGTTGTTACAAAGAACCTATTCTCCAAAGCACCGAGGAATAATGGATGGAAACTGAACAAGGAGAGATTCAACCTGAAAATAAGGAGAAATTTCCTGACAGTGAGAACAATTAACCAGTGGAACCACTTGCCACCAGAAGTTGTAGGTGCTCTGACACTGGAGGTCTTCAAGAAGAAAATTGGACAGCCATTGGTATAGGGTTTTCTGCCAGAGCAGGGGGGCGGGGTTGGACCAAGGTTCCTTCCAACGCTGTTATTCTGTTATAATTATTTTTGTCTTTAAGAAAGATATGCAAAGTATTTGGAGATCAAAATGTCATGATCCAAATTTTTATTTGTGATCATCCTAGGTTTTTGGGTTTTAGGGATAGCATATAATGTTTTATATAAGAATATTAGATATCAGTGTTTCTCAAATTGTTGTCATTTTAAGATGGGTGGACTTCAACTCTCAAAATTCCTCAGCCAGCATAGATGGACTTCAACTCCCAGAATATCCCCTTTCAATTTTGGAAAGCTAGCTTAGTGTTTCTCAACCTCTGCATCTGTAAATGGATGGACTTCAGCTCCCAGAGTTCCCTTCAACTTCCCAGAGTTGCAGAGTATGCTGGCTGGGGAATTCTGGGAGTTGAAGTCCACATGCCTTAAAATGGCTCTGGCTGAAAAATACCGCTGTAAGCCATGGCTTTTCTTTGGCCTTACCTCCCTTGACTTCCTCCTCACCCGCCCCCATCTCTCCCCCCATTTCCCATTATTCTGCTCTCATCCTCCTAGCTCACCATGGAAGTAGATGGGAAGACGGAGACCATCATGAAAAGGACCTCGCTGGTGGCCAATACCTCCAATATGCCCGTGGCTGCTCGGGAAGCCTCTATTTACACGGGTGAGGGGCTTTTTCAAGCCACCCCCATTTCCCCCCCCTCCCCACCTGAGAACCACAACCATGGGAAGGGCTTCCAAAGCAATTTTTAAAATTTAAAAACTTCATGAATTAAAAATTGTCCTGTTTTTTGCTAAAAGATTCTTTTTGGATCAAAGTTGGTGCCCCACTGCTAAATCCTAAAAACCAGATTAAGAAAGAGAAATGGTTGGATCTACAACTTGTTAAGACAGTTTAAGGCTGAATTCCCACAGTGTATTTTCAATGGTCCTCGACTTACATTTATTTGTTCAGTGACCATTCCAAGTTACAATGGCCCTGGAAAAAATGATTTACTTATGACCACAGTTGGGGCCAGAATTTCTGGTTGTTAAGCAAGGGAGTGGTTAATGGGTCATGCCCAATTTTACGACCTTTTTTTCCCATAGTCATTAAGCAAATCACTGCAGCTGTTAAGCAAACCCCCAATTTACTTTGCTTGTTGGCTGGGAAGGTTGCAAGTGGCCATCACGTGAACCTGGGACCTTACAGCTCTCCTAAAGATATGGCTGAATTTTGATCATGTAACCACAGGAGTGCTGTGATGGCCATAGGTGTGAGGACCAGTCGTAAGTGATATTTTTCAGTGCTGTTGTAACTGGGAATGGTCTTTCAATGAACATTTTGTAAGTCAAGGACTATTCATATCCCTCTTGAAACTTTCAGGGGATTAATATTCCTGCCCAAATATTAATAGCTTTTTCAAGATCAGCCAAGGAAAGCCAGGTGCCGCTATCTTAAGATGGCCAATGTCACAAAGTGAGAAAATTGTCTCCCTTTCCAGGATTCGCACATACTTTTGATAAAAATCACAGCATACAAAGCAGGGGTGAAATGCTCCCGGTTTGGACCGGATTGCTCGATCTGGTAGCAATGGAGGCAGGTGATTCGGAGAACCAGTAGCAAAAATTCCTGCCCCCTCCCCCCATGCCCAGCTGAGCCACACGATCATCAGAGGCTTTTTTTTTACTTTTAAAAGCATTTTTTCTACAACCAGAGGCTGTAGGAAAAAAATGCTTTTAAAAGCCTCTGACGATCCCAGCTGAGTTGCCTGATCGTCAGAGGCTTTTAAAAGCATTTTTTTCTGCAACCTCTTAAGGTTGTAGGAAAAATGTTTTTAAAAGTAAAAAAAAAGTTGGCCACGCCCACCCAATCACATTACCCCCCCAAGCCATGCCCACAGAACCAGTAGTAATAAATTTTACATTTCACCATTGATACAAAGGTAGGAAGGGACTAGCAAAGATTCTTTACTGTATTTTTCGGACTATAAGACGCATCGGAGTATAAGACGCACCAAGATTTCCAAGAGGTAAACAAGAAAAAAAATTTTTTTGCCCTCCCCGGCCCCCAGGAGTACTCTGCAGGCCTCCCAAATCCTTTGCGTGCCCCGCTTTTGTGAAAAACAGGCTTGTTTTTCACACGGGGCAGGGTTTTGGGAGGCCAAAAATGGCTGTATTTGGTGTATAAGACATACCAACATTTCCACCCTCTTTTAGGGGGGAAAAAGTGCATCTGATACTCTGAAAAATACGGTATTTTGTTTTAGAATCTTCCTGTAATTTGTTTTGGAATCTTTCCTTTCTTCCCCATTCCCCATCCTTTTTCTCTCCCCAGGAATCACCCTCTCGGAATATTTCCGGGACATGGGATACCATGTCAGCATGATGGCCGATTCCACCTCCCGCTGGGCGGAAGCCCTTCGCGAGATTTCTGGACGTTTGGCTGAAATGCCTGCAGGTTGGTTTTTTCATACATTTCTTGGACTTCTTAACCAGCGTTTCTCAGCCATGGCTATTTGGAAGATACATGGACAGAATAACGAACCTGGAAGAGACCTTGGAGGTCATCTAGTCCAAACCTTTGCTGAAGTAGGAGACCCTGTACCATCACAGACAAATGGTTGTCCAATTTCTTCTTAAAAATGTCCAGTAGTGGAGCACCCACAACTTCTGGAGGCAAGTTGTTCCACTGATTAATTGTTCTAATTGTCAGGAAATTTCTCCTTAGTTCTAGGCTTCTCTTCTTGATTATCTTCTATCCATTTCTTCTTGTCCTGCCTTCTGGTGCTTTGAGGAATAGATTGACCTCCTCTTCTTTGTGGCAGCCCCTCAAATATTGGAACCCTGCTATCATATCACTCCTAATCCTTCTTTTCAACAGGCTAGACTAGGGGTCTCCAAACCTGGCAACTTTAATTCTCCATGCTGGCTGGGGAATCCTGAGAGTTGAAGTCCACAAGCCTTAAAGCTGCCAAGGTTGGAGACCCCTGAACTAGATAAATCCAGTTCCTGGCCTTCCCATTGAACACAGGGTTGATACTGGGAGTGTCAAGATTGAACCGCTTTGCCTCTTTCAACACTAAATGCTTTTCAATTTGCCAATGAACTGGGGTGGGGGGGAGGGAAGGGGGAAATCGAATGCTGAGAATGTGTGTGTGTGTATGTGTATTCTTGCAGGCAGGCAGTTCGATTCTCTCCTCAAAAAGGCCATCAGCCTTTCAAGGTCAATTCCTACAGCAGGACAGGCAGTCCTTTCGTTTTAGGGGTCGCCAGGGCAGCCCTCAGAGATGTTCCTTCCGTGGGACTGATGGTCGCCAGTTCCACAAGCAACAGTGACACATCAGCTGCCCCTATAGGAGGTCGCTTGAGCCTCTTCGTAGACCAGTGGGAGAGAACAACTCTGAGAGCCTGTGCAACCATCAAGGTCACTGCTGTAGGTGCTTGAAAAAGAGACGGACTGTTCCCATAACAAAAAGACGTCTCATAATTGGACAATGTGACCACTCAGGGGTGGGGAGAAAGGGAAGCTATTGTTTAACTAAGAGAGCATTTGTGCAGGAAAAACCAGAGCTGGTTTTGATTCTTCAGTACCAAAATTGTGTACCCAATAAAGTTTTACTTTCGGGAATTCAACGTTCCTGAGAATGTTTCCTTATTTTGGGTTCACTAGTCGGACAGTTGACAGAGAATTGAAGTCCACATATCTTAAAGATGCTGAGCTCAAGAAGCATTGATCTCTCTTCCGGTTTGCTGGCTACCGACGAAAGACGGTCCTTCTTCTCGGACCGCCAGCCCAGCCGCCTGTAGAGCCGCTTCGATCCCAAGAAGCGGCTTGAAAACTCCCAGATCTGAAGGATTGGTGGAGGAGAGCGAGCAAGGAGCAGGTTGAGCCCCTGTGAGCCCCCAGAAAATTGCTACTGGGGAGGAAACAGGCGCGGCTCCCTTTCAACTTGCTGAGACTCCGGACGGCGTGGGACGACTCTGCTTTGCGCAGAGCAAGTTGGCTGCAGCAACCTTTCAAATTAATGAAATCAGCTTCAATAATTAGCGGAAACAACAACTTGAACCTTCAAACCTAGAAATTGCAAGTATTATTATTTTTGTGACTTTCTGATCTAAGTAAAAGTGCAAGCGAGTGAAAGCGGCTTGAAAAAATGGCGCCTGGCTTCAGCGTTAACAAGCTGAGAGTGAGAGTGGACTTGTAAAGTTATTTTAACTAGCTACAAAGTTGCGCTGCTTGTAACAAGCAGGAACAGGAGAAGAGGAAAAATTCTTTTAAAATAAGCCTGAGCTTGCTTCAGTCTAATTCTACCCCCAACTTGATTAAACCTGGGGGATTTTTTTAGAGGACTTTGTGGTGGTGGAAAAGGAAAAAGGATCTCCTTTTTCAGAAAAGCTAACCTACGTGGCAGAATGGCTTCTAAGAAACAGGAAGGAAAGGCAGCAGGGGGGGGGGTGTCCCCCACACGTAAACCTGAGCAGCACCTTCCTTCCAGTCAGCAGAGTCAGAAAAAAGATTTTGATGTTGAAAGTTTAAAGGATTTTATTACTCAGGCTCTGGATGATAAATTTCAAAAATCACAACAGGAAATTAAGCAGGAAATTAATGAAATCA
This sequence comes from Arizona elegans, assembly GCA_022577455.1. Lineage (NCBI taxonomy): Eukaryota > Metazoa > Chordata > Lepidosauria > Squamata > Colubridae > Arizona > Arizona elegans. The sequence goes on from JAKOOJ010000027.1 coordinate 6,673,908, forward strand.
AAAAGGTGGTGCAAGAGAATTATGGCAATGTGACTAATAAATTATCGAATGTGGTGTCTGGCCTGTCAGAAATTATTATTAAAATGGATTCCAAGTTGGAAGAATTTAAATCAGAAGTGAATGTTAAAATAAAGGATACTGATTACAAAATTTCTGATGTTGATAATAAAATGCAGAGAGTTGAAAATGAAATTACGATGATGCAATTCAGGTCAATGGAATTCGCCATAAGAATTAGAGGTATTAAGGAGAATGATCGACAAGACCTGAGACAGATTTGTGCTGATGCTTTGGCTGTGTTGTTAAAAGTTAATCCTGAAGAGATTTTTTACAAAATAGATAAAATTTACAAAGTGAATTCGTGGGTGGCCAGACAAAGACAATTGCCTAGAGTTGTGGTGATATATTTTACAGATAGAAGAATGAGAAATGATATTTTGCAAAAATCTTTTCTTTCTTCTGTGCAAGTGAAGGGAACTCAAATTGGAATTTATAAAGAACTGCCACCTAAGATGTTAAAAGATAGAAAAGATTTTGGTTTTTTAGTGAATGAATTAAAAAAACAACAAATACCATTTCGGTGGGATGCCCCAACTGGCATAATACTGAAGTACAATGGAGAAAGATATTGATTGAATACTGTTGAGAAGGCGGAACATTTCTACTATACTGTTTTTAAAGAGAGATCACCATCCCCATGTACATCTACTGTGTTGGAGATAAAGGAGAGTGAAAAGGAGAAGCAACCTCAGCAAGAGATGGAAGAGCAGCTTAAGCAGGTGGAACCAGAGCCAGCGGAAATGCAGGGTGCTACAGGAGGTTTTTTGGAGGAACCCTTGTTAGAATCTTCTCCAATTTTGTCTACAAGAGATGTGGCTTTGGACCTAGCTCGGATGGCTGAAGCCAAAAACCAGCGTGTAACTCGTGCAATTTCCAAGCAACTCAAAGAAAAGCAACAACAGGAAAGATCTAAGGCACAACAATACAAAAAGGGTACTACACAAGAAAGTGAAGCCATGGGGGGAGCAAAGCCGAAGACTTCGAAAGATATTCGGCAATTCTGCTTGTCGCTTCAAAAAAGTATACATGACGATTAAGTTTCTATCTTGGAATGTGAATGGATTGAATTCACCACAGAAAAGGAAGAAGTTATTTACATATTTGAGACAATTTAATAATGATATAATTTGCTTACAAGAAACTCATGTCAGAACACAAGATCAAAAATACTTGATAAATTCAAAATTAGGAATACATTTCATAGCTTCAAATTTGGAAAAAAAGAATGGTGTGGTCATTTATATAAATAAAAGACTGTCAGCTAAAATTATAGAAGCAGATGAAGGTGGCAGGTTTATAGCAATTGAACTAAATACAGTAAATGGCCAAATTCTTGTGATTGGAATTTATGTTCCTAATCAACAACAGGATCATTTTTACAAAACTTTGCACACTAAAATACTGCAATGGGATTATAGATCTATTTTAATCATGGGAGATTAATTGGAGTAATTGATTCCAAATTAGATAAAAAGAGCATGGCGAAGATCCTAGAGGATTAGACTACCACAGACTTTTTTTGACATGAAAGAAGATTTGGAATTAAAAGATATTTGGAGAATACATAATCCAAAAGAATTGGACTATACTTTTTTCTCTGATAGACATAGATCTTTTTCTAGGATTGATTTTATTTTATTATCAGATGATTTACTTGTTAAGACAAAAAGAACAAAGATTTTTCCAAGAACTCTAACCGACCATAGCCCAGTATGGATAGAAATTGAGACTGGAAAGACTGAGAGAAGATCATGGAGATTAAATGAAAATTTGTTTAGATATGAAAAAAATATAATAGAACTTAAAAAGCAGATGAAAGAATTTTTTGAAATAAACTTGAATAAGGGTACCCCAATTGAAATTGTGTGGGATGCGAGTAAAGCGTATATGAGAGGGGTACTCATTCATATGAATTCTAAACATAAACTGAATCGACAAAAGAAAAGATCTGAACTGGAAGTAGAAATAAAGAATAAAGAACAGTTACTTATTAAAAATCCAACAGATGAAAGAATACATGGTGCTATAAAACTTCTGAAAGATCAATTTCAAATGCTTATGGCGGAACAAGCTGCAACAAATTTACAATATGCGAAGCATAATACATTTTGTAATGCCAATAAACCGGGCAGATGGTTGGCTTACACATTAAGGAAGAAGCAGAGTATACGGACTATTGATAGTATCGATATTGGAGGGAAAGAAATTTTTCAACAAAAATTAATTAAAGAAGTTTTTGTAGATTATTATACTAAATTATATGCTAAAGATGATATGCAGAATGGATTTATAGAAAAATATTTAGAAAATAAAAGAGTCACAAAAATTACCAACCAACAAAAGGAAAGAATGAATCATCCTATAACAGTTGAGGAGATAATTGCAGCAATTAAACAATTGAAAACAGCTAAAGCTCCTGGAACGGATGGCTTGCCTGCAGTGTATTATAAAACTTTGCAAGCAGAAATGGTGGAACAACTTAGAGACTTATTTTGTAATATACAACAAGGGGGTAAAATACCCCCATCATGGAAAACAGCTTACATTTCTTTGATACCAAAAGAGCAAGTAGGTCCTAAAAAACCGGAGAATTATAGACCAATATCTCTTCTGAATAATGATTATAAAATTTATGCAAAAGTACTAGCCAACAGATTGATGCCAGTAATTCAAGAGGTGATTCATGATGATCAAGCGGGATTTATAGAGGGCAGATATATGAAGGATAATGTAAGGCAAGTTATAAATTTATTGGAATATCTTGAGAAGAATAAACAGATCCCTGCAGTGCTGGTTTTCTTGGATGCAGGGAAGGCCTTTGATAGAGTGGACTGGAATTTTCTATTAAAGACTTTAAAAAAGATGGACTTTGGGGATCAATTTATACAGGCGGTTTCAGCGATTTACCAAGAGCAAAAGGCACAGATTATTATTAATGGAAGTTTGACAACAGACTTTAATATTGAAAAAGGAACAAGACAAGGTTGTCTGTTATCCCCATTGTTATTTATTTTAACACTAGAAGTCTTGTTGAATACAATACGGGACTCGAATATTTTGAAAGGAATAGTGATAAGGCAAGAGGACTACAGAATACGGGCATTTGCAGATGATCTGGTTGTTACCCTAACACAGCCGATGGAATCAATAATCCAGATGAAAGACATTATAAAAGACTATGGCACAGTATCAGGATTTAGATTGAACCAGAAAAAAACTAAGATGATAGTTAAAAATATGACACAAGATCGAAAACACGAACTTGAAAGGAGGGCAGGTTTTGAGATTGTACCTAAGGTTAAATATCTAGGAGTTCAGGTTGCAGAATCAAATATGAAATTGTTTCAAAATAATTTTGAGGTGTTGTGGCGAGACGTACAGAAAGATATGGAGACTTGGAAAAAACTGCAGCTGTCTTTACTTGGAAGAATAGCAGCAGTTAAGATGAACATTTTGCCAAGATTTCTTTTTTTGTTTCAAATGATTCCAGTGCTTAAAAGTGATAAACAATTGAAAAAATGGCAAAGTGGACTGAATATGTTTGTCTGGAACGAGAAAAAACCGAGAGTGAAATTGAAAATCATGCAAGATGTTCCAGAAAGGGGAGGTCTTAAACTTCCAAACCTACAGTTATATTATGAAGCAGCAGCTCTGACTCAAGCAAGCGATTGGTTTGGAAGGAAAAAGACTGGAATATTGAATATAGAAAGTTTTGATCCTGAATTTGGATGGCACGCTTACTTATTTTATGAAAACAAAGTGGATAAAGCATTTAAAAGCCATATACTTAGAGACTCTTTGATGAGAGTTTGGAAGAAGCACCGACTCAAATGGGATTATAAAATACCGCTATGGCTGGATCTTGGTCATACCTTGTGGAATACAAATATAATGTCACTCGGGGGGTTTTTATATAAGGAAGTTCTTTTTACAGATGCGGGCAGATGGCAGTTGAAGACACTACAGACACTGTTGGACGAGGGGATTAATTTAATTTGGTTACAGTATAATCAACTTCAACTGAAATGGAAAGAGGACCAAAAATTGGTATTATGTTGCATGAGGAAGAATTGGTTAGACATATAAAAGAGAAAGGTCCAATGCATATTAAAAGGCTTTATAATGTTTTGTTAGAAAGGGATTCAGAAACTGAATTGGTTAAAGATGGTATGATTAAGTGGGCACAAAATTTTGCAGAACCAGTGATGTTGGAAACATGGGAAAAAATTTGGGTTCAGAATGTTAAATTCACACAGTCGCAGAATTTGAGGGAAAATTTTTATGAAATGTTTTACAGATGGCATTTAGATCCTAAGAAATTGTCGTGTATGTACCCTAATGTTCAGCCAAAATGTTGGAGATGTGATTGCCTAGACGCTACATATTATCATGTTTGGTGGACTTGTAAGAAAGTTAAGGCTTTTTGGATAAAAATTTGGTGGGTCATGCAGAATGTTTTGAAGAAAAAAATTCAATTTTCTCCACAATTGTTCTTATTGGGTATAGTTAAGGGTTTTGCATTGGGGGAAACTAAGTTGATATTGTATGTGATAACAGCAGCGAGATTATTGATAGGTAAATATTGGAAAAATGAAGCTTTGCCCACTATCGAGGAATGGACTTTGAAGATGGCCAGTTTTGCAGAGATGGTGAAGATTTCAGCATATTTAAAAGATCGCTCACAAGAGACTTATGAATGGGAGTGGAAAAAGTGGATAGATTATGTGCAGAATAAATACCAAACTAGGAAGTATCAAATAGCTTTTCATTGAAAGTATTACATAAAGATAGAAATATTTGAGTTTTGTGAAGATGAAAAATTATATGGGGGATGGAGGGGTTCAAGTTTTATAAAAAGGGGTTTTTGATTGGATTATATTCTATGGAAGTCCGGGGGGGAGGGGAGGGTTAGGGGGGGTTGGGGAGGGGGAATGGGGTGAAAATGTAATTGTAAAACTTTTGCAATAAAAAAAAAAAGAAGCATTGATCTAACTTTCCAAGATGCAGTGGGGGATTCTGGGAATCAAAATTCGACGTCAAAGCTGTCCAGGTTGAGAACCACATTCAGAAGAAACAGATCTTCCTGAGTCTTCATTCCCGTCTCAACTTTCACAGACTTTTTCCAAGCCACGAGAGATGAAAACTCTCTTTTTCCTTTGCAGACAGTGGGTACCCAGCCTACCTGGGCGCCCGCTTGGCATCCTTCTATGAACGGGCTGGGCGTGTCAAGTGCCTGGGCAGTCCCGAGCGAGAGGGGAGCGTCAGCATCGTTGGAGCGTAAGTTGCCAGATTCTTTTTCTTGTTTCTTGCTAGAAATCTTGAAGATCAGTGGATCTCTTCATTTTTGCAAGCCAATCATGGGTTGTGTTGAAATCTGCCAATGTTCTCATCAAGACCTTGAACGCAGCTGACGGGAAAGCTTTGTAAACAAACTTCAGCCGTTCGTAGGAGGGAGAAATCATCAGATATTTGGGATTTCTGCCTTTGACCAACCTTCCCGTGCCTGTTTCTCATAGGGTGTCCCCTCCTGGTGGGGATTTCTCAGATCCGGTGACCTCTGCAACCCTGGGGATTGTCCAGGTGAGTCAGGTTTTACTGCTTCCATGCCCTTAAGCACTCCTAGGAACATCCAACCCTTTCCTGGACCAACCATCCCATGGCAAACAAATCCACGCCCTAGTCACCTCCCGTCTTGACTATGGCAATGTATTCTACATGGGGCAGCCCTTGGAAAGCATCCAAAAGCTCTATAGTCAGTTCAAAATGTGGCATCCCACATGTTTATGTGCAAGCCTAGATTTGCACATGTGTCACTTCTCTTGCGGGAGCTGCCCTGGCTGCTGATTTGCTTCCGGGTCCAATTCAAGGTACTAGTTGTTGCCTCCATGGCTTATTTGAAAGACCTTCTTTTACCTGGGCTCCTATATACATTTTCAAAAAATAAAATAATAAAATAAAATAAAATAATAAAATAAAATAAAATAAATAAAATAAAATAAAATAAAATAAAATAAAATAAAATAAAATAAAATAAAATAAAATAAAATAAAATAAAATAATAAAATAAAATAAAATAAAATAAAATAAAATAAAATAAAATAAAATAAAATAAAATAAAATAAAATAATAAAATAAAATAATAAAATAAAATAATAAAATAAAATAAAATAAAATAAAATAAAATAAAATAAAATAAAATAAAATAATAAAATAAAATAAAATAAAATAAAATAAAATAAAATAAAATAAAATAATAAAATAAAATAAAATAATAAAATAAAATAAAATAAAATAAAAAAATAAAATAAAATAAAATAAAATAAAATAAAATAATAAAATAAAATAAAATAATAAATAAAATAAAATAAAATAATAAAATAAAATAAAATAAAATAATAAAATAAAATAAAATATAAAATAAAATAAAATAAAATAAAATAAAATAATAAAATATTGAATTAAAAAATTAAAAGAAATAAAATAATAAAATAAAATAAATAATAAAATAAAATAAATAAATAAAAATAATAATAAATAATAAAATAATATAATATAATAATTGATAATAATTTATTCATAATTTATAATAATAAATTAATATTTTTAAAATTAAATTTATTAAATTACATTTATTATTTAATAACAATAAATTAATAATAAAAAGTGATACCCATTGTCATCGGGGCACTTGGCACCATGTCCAAGAATTTTGCAAAATACATCAATAAATTGCCTCTTCCTGCAATAACACCAGCAGAACTGCAAAAAGTGGCGCTACTTGGAACATGGTACATCTTAAGAAGGTCCTTGGTTGATACCTAGGATGCTGGCAGCAACCCCTATTAACCATCAGCACCAGTCAATGGTATTTGTGATGCATCTTTGAATGTTCAGTTGACTGAGTTTCATATTTAATGAATAAAGTATACAATAATATTAATAAATTAAACCCATGTGAGACTTCCTTTTCTGCTCCCCATCCAGGTCTTCTGGGGCCTGGACAAGAAGCTGGCTCAGCGGAAGCATTTCCCGTCTGTCAACTGGCTGATCAGCTACAGCAAATACACGCGGGCGCTGGACGAGCACTACGAGAGGCTGTACCCAGAGTTCATCTCCCTGCGGACCAAGGCCAAGGAGATCCTGCAGGAGGAGGAGGACCTGGCCGAGATTGTCCAGCTGGTGGGAAAGGTAGGATGTCCGAATCACAGGGTTGGACCTTAGAGGTCTTCTAGTCCATCCTCTACTTAAGCTGGAGACAAAGAAACACGAAACCATACTGTAATCCAGAAACCTCCAAGGAGTAAACCACACCCCACCAACACCGATGGAGGAAGCGGCTGTATGTGAACAGAGAGCATGTAGCACTGATGATATTACCTAGCTGGGTCATGAAACATCTGAAGAAAATCACCAAGCTCAGAGAGCACTAAGGATTCCACGGTCCTCCTCCTCCTCTCTACAAACCCCCTTCCCCTTCCAGCACTGACAATGTTTTCTAGTTGGGTCATGAGATGTCTGCAAGAAAGTCACCAAGCTCAGAGAGCACCGAGGACTCCACAGTTTAACCCCGAGCTACAAATCTTCTAAAGGTGACCCTTCCTGAGACAGAGCAGGGAGCCCACATTCATTGCCTCCCCTTGTGCCTTCCTTTCTTCTGCTGCTATGTCCACATACACACCACCCTCTCTTCTTCCTTTTTGTTGTCCAGGCATCTCTTGCTGAAAGCGACAAGATCACCCTGGAGGTAGCCAAGCTGATCAAAGACGACTTTTTGCAGCAAAATGGTTACTCTTCCTACGACAGGTAATTTGAGGGCTCCTTACAACCTCTCAGCCCAGCCTTTACTCCAGGGCAGATCTCCTCAAGGACACCCATTGAGTCTGCAGGGCATTCTTTGCGTTTCAACAGTGAGCCACAAAATGTGTGGCTGTGTGTTATTGTTAGTACAGTTGTCCCCTCAATTTAGGACCAAATTTCTGTTGCTAAGCGAGAGGTTTATGAAATGAATTTTGCCCCATTTTGTAACCTTTCTTGCCACACTTATTAAGTCAGTCACTGTAGTTGTTAAGTGAATAACATGGTTGTTAAGTGAATCCGGGCTTCCCCACTGACTTTGCTTGTCAGAAGGTCGCAAAAGGGGATCACGTGACCCTGGGAGACTTTGCGACCGTCACTTGGCCAGTTGCCAAGCCTCCAAATTTTGATCACGTGACCCCGGAGAATGCTGCAATGGTCATACGTGTGAAAATGGTCATAATTCCCTTTTTTTCACTGCTGTGTAACTTGGAAAGGTCACTAAACGAACTGCCATTGTAAGTGGAGGACTACCTGTATGTAGTTACGAAACAAATGTATTTGGCGACTTCATTTCCATTCAGGGTCCCCAGGAAACCAAATTGACCAAACCTCATATTTAGGGCCTTTCACCACCTCCAGGGGAATGATGTTCCACAGAGAAGGGGCCATCACCGAGAAGGCCCTTTTTGGTGGTCCCACCAGAAGCACATCCCCGATTGAGGGGACCCGTAACATGCCCTGACTTTCTGTCCTAGGGGCAGTGGTGGGATCCAAATAATTTAACAACCAATTTTCTGCCCTAATAACTGGCTTGGTGGGTGTGGCCATGGTGGGCCTGGCCAGGGGGTGTGACAGGCAGCATATGGCCTCCTGCACCCTCCTGGGAGCAAAAATGGGCCGCAGGTGGGGAGAAACACCCCCCCCCCCGGTTTTGGGCCTAGGAGGCCTCCCTGCACTTACATAGGAGCCAAAATGGGGCACATACGGATTCCTGGAAGGGGCAGGGCAGGGAGGGGTGGGACCAGCCAGCAATTTAACTACTGGTTTGCTCGAACTGGCCCGAACTGGCTGGAGGGCCAGGTAGATGTAATAGGGGAGAGGCCCTCCTTCAAGTAACCTGGCCCAAAGCCAGATAGGGCTTTAAAGGTGATAACCAGCACCTTTTTGGGAACAAACCTCTTGATCCTAGAAAGAAGGGTTGGTGTCCATATTCAGTTCCTGAAGTGCCGCTAGAAATGGAATGGATCTATTTAATTATTTTATTGTGTATAAAATTTGTCACGTTTAGATAATCCTTGACAAATTGGGAGGTTCTATCTCCTCCCCGTCTCCCTTGGAATTTTTCTTCGCCTTCTCGTTTCTGAGGAAAAGCAATACAAGAGAAAAGCCTGGGCTGAAGGTCTGGGGGCGATGGCTGTCCCAAAGCCCCCCCGGGGAGGACCAGGTGGGCTGAGTGAGTTAGGATCTGTTGGTTCTTTGCTGCTTCAGGTTCTGCCCTTTCTACAAGACGGTGGGCATGCTGCAGAACATGATCACTTTTTACGAGCTGGCTCGCCACGCCGTGGAGTCGACAGCCCAATCGGAGCACAAGATCACCTGGGCCATCATACGGGAGAACCTGGGTGACATCATGTACAAGCTCAGCTCCATGAAGTTCCAGGTAAGTTGAAGGGAGGGTTCAACTCAGAACTAAGGAAGAATTTCCTAGCAGAAGAATTAATTACGATGATATTTGAATAACACACCAGAAAGACCTTTTTTATTTCCAAAGCAAGAGGCTTGACTCCAGAAGTGCCTCCAGAAGTTGTAGATGCTCCATCACTGGAGGTTTTCAGGAAGAGATTTGACAGCCACTTGTCTGGAATGGTAGAGGTTCAGAGGGCTGGGCTTGAAGACCTCCAAGGATAGATAGATAGATAAATGATAGATAAATAAAAAGACAGAAAGATAGATAGATAGATAGATAGATAGATAGATAGATAGATAGATAGAGGGATGGACATATAGATGATAGATGGATAGATAGATGATAGATAGATAGATAGATAGATAGATAGATAGACAGACAGACACAGATAGATAGAAAAGAGAGAGAGGGAGATAAAGGGATAGATGATGGATAGATCAGCTTTCTTCCTGGAGTTGTGGCTGCTCCATTACTGGAGGTTTTCAAAACGAGACTGGACAGCCATTTGACCGAGATGATCTAGGCTCTAGGCCCAGGGTCTCCTGCTTGGGCAGGAGGTTGGACTAGAAGACCTCAAGGCCCCTTCCAAGTCTGTTATTCCGTATTCTGTACAGGATCCAGGAAAGGATGGTGAGGCCAAGATAAAAGCCAGCTACGCTCAGCTGAATGAGGAGATGCAGAACGCCTTCCGTAACTTGGAGGACTGAATCTGGAGGCTGGGAAGGGACGAAGCCTGCAAAAAGGGTTCCCGTCAGTCCTGGTTTAGAGCTGCTTTTCCTGTGCTGGATCTTTCCGGAGAGGGCTGACCACCTCCTGCAACGTTTGGGAGTTTGCACACTGCTAGCCAAAGTCTCCAAGGCAAATTGTTCTATTTTCCGGATGTAGAATTCCAGGATTAGTGTCTCTTGAATAAATTGTTTGACTTGTTTATTGTTCTTTTTTTTTGTGTAATAACACGAGAATGCCAGGGGAGGTCCCTTCCTTCCTTCCACCCTCCCTCCCTCCCTCCCTCTCTTCTTCCTTCCTTCCTCCTTTTCTTTCTTTCTCTTTCTTTCTTTCTTCCTTCCTTCCTCCCTTTCTTTCTTTCTTTCTTCCTCTCTTCTCCTCTCCTCCCCTCTTCCTCCTTTCCTTTCCTTTCCTTTCCTTCCCTTCCCTCCCCTCCCTCCCTCCCTCCCTTCTCCCACTCACAGTTCTGAACCAGTAGCGAAGGTAAGTGGAACCCACTACTGATCCACATGGTCAGTATATATATGTACATACATACATACATATATATATATATATATATCTGATATATATATATATGTACCATACATACATATATATATCTGTATGTACGTATATATATCTGATGATCAGAATCATCAGATGCTTGGCAACTGGCTCATATTTATGAGTTTGGGTCAGGCGACCCTCTGATGAGCAAAGTCAATGGGGAAGCCAAATTCACTTAACAACGGTCTTACTAGAGATGTGCAGAGGTTAGAATGCATACTGCAGGCTAACTCACGGCCTATTGCGAGCAGTTCGATCCTAACCAGCTCCAGGTTGACTCAGACTTCCGTCCTTCCAAGGTTGGTAAAATGAGGACCTAGATTGTTTGGGGGCAAGAGGCTCTGTAAACTGCTTAGAGGGGGCCATAAAGCACTGTGAAGTGGTATATAAGTCTAAGGGGTATTGCTATTGCCCTTCCTTCCTTCCTTCCTTCCTTCCTTCCTTCCTTCCTTCCTTCCTTCCTTCCTCTCATTCATCCACCCATCTTCCTTCCTTCCTTCCTCTCATTCATTCACTCATGGATCCACCCATCTTCCTTCCTTCCTTCCTTCCTTCCTTCCTTCTTCCTTCCTTCTTTCCTTCCTTCCTCTCAGTCATCCACCCATCTTCCTTCCTTCCTTCCTTCCTTCCTTCCTTCGCTTAAAATGCAGCATTGCAGACGAAGACTGCCCACAGTCAGGTGTTCGATCCTGACTGGCTCAAGCTTGACTCATCCATCCTTCCGTGGTGGGTAAAATGAGGACCCAGATTGCTGGGGGCAAGAGGCTGACTCTGTAAACTGCTTAGAGAGGGCTGTGAAGCACTGTAAAGTGGTATATAAGTAAGTGCTATTGCTACAAATTTAAGAACTGCAGTCATTCATTTAACAAACATGGTGTCGAGTAGCAAATCTCCTTGACACACACGTGATGAACCTGATGGCAAGAACCTTACCATGCAGGGAAGGGGTGTTCAAGAATACATCCGGATTCAGCAATAGAGCACGGTGGAGGGGGGTGCGTGTATAGGAAACACATTGACGGTGATAGGTGGTGGACGGTATAGGAAAGAGGAAACCAAGGGGGGGGGGGAACCCAGGCAATCTGAAGCAAAAGCGGTGATGACAGCTGATGACATCATTCACCGGCAATCTCAGTCTTCAAATGGGAGGGGCGGGAGCTGGCGGTATATTCAAAGATGCTACAGCTGTAAACTCATTTACAATGCCTATAAAACCGCAGCGACTGAGCAGCCAGCTAACTCCGTCTTTGAGCTGAAGTCACGGCGCCAGCGTTTTTTGTAAGACCGCCGTGTTAACCGAGATTAAACCCTGGGTTGTATTAGCCAATTCCGTGTGTGTGTTGTGTTTTACCCAGCTTCGGACAGACGGTTCCTGAAGCGCTGAGAGAAAGACGGAGTTCCTTGTGATTTCTTTGCTCTCCGTTGGGGCGGAACGACAGCAGGCAGCTGATAGGAGCGATGGCAGAAGGGGCAACGGACGGAGTGTCTATGCCAGATTTGGAGGTGCTGGAGGGGGCTGAGAAGACAGAGAAAGGTGCGGAAGGGACGGTGGAGTGTGATTTGCTGGTAGTTCCCCCCTAAACAGCGAGTGGCTCAAGCAGAAGAGAAGAAAGGGGCCCAGGACTCTTTGGGAGGAGAAAACGCTCCCACCTCTTCTGGACATTGCTGGCACAGCTCCGTCTTACTTGGGAAGCAGGGTTTACGAGCACCAACCCCTCCCCCATTGGGGGTGCAGTGTCAAGGCTGGAGAGAGAGACAGTGGGGAGATGAAGAGGAGGGAGATTGGAGTTATTCTGCTCGTCCTGGAGCTACCACGATGGATATATTAAGGGATAGATTCCGAGAAGCTAGTTTTAGAGACACTCCCTCCTGGCCACCATGGGCACCTGGAGCAGACACAGGGGCATGGCAAGGAGTGGGAAGTGGTTCATCAATGGGAGGCCCTTCCGAAACCAGATTCCGTCTCGCTAGCTCCAAATTGAGATTAGACCAGGCAAGATATCGCACCAGGGGAGAGGAGTCTGTAAACCCTGAACCAACATCTTCGCTGGGGGGAGCAATGAGAAGTGGGGCTCACCCGCAGAGACAAATCCAATGTGAGAGGGAGGGGGACCCAATAGGTAGGTCCCGGACCGGAACGGGTAGGAGAGCCCATGATGGTGATGGAACCATTCGAGGCAGAGATCAAGGACCAATGTGGGTGCCAGGCATGTGACCACCACAGCTACCATGGGCCCCACCCCGGTTGCAAGCTACTTTTGATGGGAACTCTGAACGTGTAGCCCTTTTTCTCAGTCAGGTGATAAGTCATATGGACACCTATGGGCATTTTTACCCCTCTCAATGGGCAAGAGTAGTAGTTGTCACTACGGTCTTGAAGGGTGAAGCAGCAGACTGGCTGGCTGGCTTGCATAATAAACACGCTAGGGAGTTAGCTAACCTTGGGCCTTTCTTGGAGGCCCTTTGTAGATGGTTTGGAGATGACGCCTGTGCCCAGGCTGCTACCGAGGAAGAGTTGATGTAATTGAGACAAAGGGGCCGTGGAGCGAAGGACTACGTACAGGAGTTCCGCAAAATAGCTGGATGATTGAGAGGCTGGCCCGAACGCATGTTAGTACATCAGTTCCACATGGGCCTCGATAGGGAATTACAGCAAGCCTGTGTGTACCGAGGATTGGGGACCAGTTTAGCGGAATGGTATAGGTCTGCAGTAGAGCTTGACGTCGGCTTGAAAGAGTTTCGTCCCAACGTGGAAAAGCTGAGTCAACCCCGTAGACTGCCGGAGAGACCACCAGCAGGGCGGGGGGTGGGTAGACCCTACATACCGATGAATATCAGGCCAGCAATCAATCAACAATGCACATTTTGCTGTTTTCGATGTGACCAGGAGGGTCATCGAGTAGTGGACTGTCCCCTTCCTCCCATTCGGGTGTCAACCCCACAAGCAGCAGTGCCAGGGAGACGACCAAAGCCACAAGCACAAGTGACCCAGGAGAGGTCTTGAATAGCGGCCCAATTGCCGGGCATTGAGCCAGAGGTACGTGAGGGAGGTGGTTACCATTCCGGACCAGCTCGATTACCAACCCAAATGGAAGCTGCAGAGGAAGAAGAGGAGGCACAAGACCCTATGGTATGTGCTCCCATATGTCCTTTCATAATTCTGATGACATTAAAAAATACCCAAACGGGTAAGGAGGTACAACAGGGAGCATTAATAGACACTGGGTGTACACGTTGTTTGTTAAGGTGGTCGATAGCAGATAACCTGGGTCTTCGTATTGTTCAGTTGCGAAAGCCCATAGTGTTTGAACAAATGGATGGCTCAGTACTAGGAGGACAACCAGCCACCCATGTCACTGAACCAGTACGACTTGAATTCGGACAACATTGGGAATTAATACGGTTTGTAGTGGTTGGGGCCATGATTGAACCCCTCATTTTGGGACTCTCCTGGCTGGATAAATGGAAACCCACTATTTGGTGGGAGGATGGGTATCATAAAGTAAGGATTGCAGTGGGTCCTGAACCCTTAGGGAGTACTCACGGAGTGGTTGGGAAGGAAATGCCTCTGCCACTTCCAATAGGGGTTCCAGATATATTCAAGGATTTGGTGAGAGTATTCAGTGAAAAGGAGTGTGAGTCCCTTCCACCTCGTCGCAACACTGACTGTGCCATAGAATTAAAACCGGGTGCCAGGCTTCCAAAGCCACGGATGTATTCGATGGCCCCTCATGAACTGAAAGAGTCAAGAAGCTATATTGATAAAAACCTTGCCAGAGGGTTTATTAAACCCAGTAGGTCTCATATGGCGGCACCAGTATTATTCAAGGAAAATAAAGATGGTGGGTTGCAATTATGCGTTGATTTTAGAGGATTGAATGCTGTTTGCATGGAGCCGCTATATCCGTTACCACTCATGACTGATTTGATGGTGGCCTTAGCAACTGGTAAGATTTTTACCTAGACCTGAGAGAGGCATATTACAGGGTCCGTATCTGTGAAGGTGATGAATGGAAAACCACCTTTAACTGTCCTCTTGGCAGTTATATGTTTCAGGTGATGCCATTCGGTCTGCAGGGCACCCCTGCTGTTTTTATGCAGCTTATCAATGAAATGCTCCATGACCATTTGTATCAGGGCGTTCTTGTTTATTTAGATGATATCTTAATTTATTCTAATACGATGGAGGAACACGTACACCTAGTAAGACAAGTCCTGAGTAAATTATTGAGGGCTCGACTGTTTGTGAAACTGTCAAAATGCGAGTTTCACAAAACAGAAATCGGTTATTTGGGCTTTAGGATTACAGGTAAAGGTATAGAAGTGGATCCCAACAAGGTTAGAGCAGTGTTGGGGTGGCAGGCACCGAGAACCCAGAAGCAGTTACAAAGCTTTCTGGGTTTTGCCAATTTTTACAGGCAATTTATTCCATCTTTTGCCCAAATAGCTTTACCTCTGACTGATCTTTTGCGAACCAAACATTCCAAACCAGGAAAACCAAACCCAAAGCAGATCATAGAATGGACACAGGCCTGTCAAATAGCATTTGAACAGTTAAAATCCTTATTCGCCCGAGAACCTATCCTGAAACATCCTGACATGTCACAGCCGTTCGTGTTGCAGGCCGATGCCAGTGACATAGCGGTAGGAGCAGTATTATTACAGAAAGATAACCAGGGGGTGCTTCACCCCTGTGCGTATACCTCCCGAAAATTAACAACCACAGAACGGAATTGGACTGTATGGGAAAAGGAGGCTTATGCCATCAAATGGGCACTCCAGACCTGGAGACATCTTCTAGAGGGCACCAGTCCGAAGTCTGGACCGATCATAAAAACTTGGAAGCCCTCCATACTCCCCGTAGATTGTCACCAAAACAAATCAGATGGGCACAGTATTTTCGTCGTTTTACATTTAGGTTGAAGGTAGTGTCAGGGGGAAAGAATTATTTGGCTGATTCCTTATCCCATATGCCTCAATATGAGAGTAAAAGAGATAATACAACACAAGCTCTAATACCCCACCCCCGACAAATTGGACATCAGTTAAGAGATTGTGGTCTTGGGAGGTCTCCATGGATAGATGAATTAAAGCAAGAATTGTCAACCGATAGCTGGCTTACAAATCATCAAACATTAATAACACATAGGGGAGGACTCGCTTGGAGAGGAGATAAATTATATATCCCTTCTGCTCTAAGGGATAAAATGCTAAAGCAGTGTCACGATGTGAAAACTGCGGGGCACTTTGGCTTTGTAAAAACATTGCATCTGGCACGTTGGCAGTTTTGGTGGCCAAAGATGCGGTCTCAAATGTATGTATGGGGTTGTCCCATTTGTGCGCAAACTAAACCGGCCCCAGGTAAACCCTTTGGTCTTCTCCAAAAGGTAGCAGATCCACAGCATCCATGGGATGAGGTAGCAATGGACTTTATCGTCGAACTACCAAAGAGTGATGGGTGTACGGTTATATGGACCATACTTGATCTGTTTTCAAAACAGGCGCATTTTGTACCATGTTCAGCGAGGCGTCTAGCAAAACTATTTGTACAACATGTGTACCACAAACATGGTGCACCCAAAAGAATCATATCAGATAGGGGACCCCAATTCACCGCTCGCTTTTGGAGAGCATTTTTGCAGCGGATAGGTACCAATCAGGGACTTAGTTCAGCCTTTCACCTGAGCACTAATGGGGTAGCCGAACGGACCAATGCTATGATAGAAAGATATTTACAATCATACGTCTCATACCAGCAAAACGATTGGATCGACCTTCTTCCGTTTGTGGAAGCAGCATACAATAACACTATATGCAGTAGTACAGGGTACACACCTTTCCAAGTAGTATTGGGTAAAGAATTTCCTGCCATTCCCGAACTAGATAGCCAAGTACCGAACCAATACAAACCCCCTGATTGGATAGAAAAAATAAACAGAAACTGGCCACACATAAAAATTGCTTTAACCAAGGCATCCAAAGAATATAAAAAATATGCTGATAAAAGGAGACATGATACCCCACCCTTCCGGGTGGGAGATGGAGTATATTTATCCACCAAATATATTAAACTGCGAATACCAAGTAGGAAAATGGGTCCGAAGTATATAGGCCCTTTCACTATTATTAAAATAATAAACTCAGTTACACCTTTGTTAAGTCGAATACACCCCGTATTCCATAGTAGCCTCCTTAAACCAGCAAATAACATACGGCTAACAGCTAATTGTCCAGGACCTATAACAGGTATGAGGTGCAAACTATACTTGATTCAAAAATAAGACATGGAACACTTAGCTATTTAGTGAGATGGAAAGGATATCCTGATACAGATGTGTCATGGGTATGTAGCGAGGACCTAAACGCTCCACGATTGTTAAAACAATTTCATAGAAAGCACCCAGACAAACCAGGAAATGCGGCAGGTAACAGTTAATCAATGTCTTTGTTCTCACCCCTGCAGGAGGAAACCTGGTGGGGGAGGCAGCATGTCGAGTAACAAATCTCCTCAACACACACGTGATGAACCTGATGGCAAGAACCTTACCCGTGCAGGGAAGGGGTGTTCAAGAATACATCCGGATTCAGCAACAGAGCACGGTGGAGGGGGGGGATGCGCGTATAGGAAACACATTGATGGTGATAGGTGGCGGACAGTATAGGAAAGAGGAAACCAAGGGGGTGGAAAACCCAGGCAATCTGAAGCAAAAGCGGTGACGACAGCTGATGACATCATTCACCCGCATTCTCAGCCTTCGAATGGGAGGGGCGGGAGCTGGCATCAAAGATGCTACAGCTGTAAACTCATTTACAACACCTATAAAACCACAGCGACTGAGCAGCCAGCTAACTCCGTCTTTGAGCTGAAGTCACGGCGCCAGCGTTTTCTGTAAAACCGTCGTGTTAACCGAGATTAAACCCTGGGTTGTATTAGCCAATTCCATGTGTGTGTTGTGCTTTACCCAGCTTCGGACAGACGGTTCCTGGAGTGCTGAGACTTGGCAAGAAAAGTTGTAAAATGGCGCAAAACTCAGTTAACAAATTTTTCATCCAGCAACATAAATTTTGGACTCCGTTGTGGATGTAAGGATGAGGACAACCTGTACACACACACCCCCCTATATAATTGAAGAAAAGCTACAGAAAAATGAAAAAAGATATAGAAAAAAGATATAAAAAGAAAAGATAGGAAGAAAAAATGAATGACAGTCCCAGTCAAGAAAAGACAAAGAAACAGAAACATTCAAAGAAGCAATCCCCCCCCCCACCCGCAACAATCTAGGTCCTCATTTTAGCGACTTGGGAAGGACGGGAGGCTGAGTCAACCTTGAGCTGGTCAAGATCGAACTGCTGGCAGTGAACCGTGAGTTAGCCTGCAGGGCTGCATTCTAAGCACTGGGCCACCTTGACTTAAATGTTTAAACATCTTATTAGGCTACAGAATAAAGTACAAAATACATAAGTAAATAGGAAGACGGTAGCGGGGGGAGGGGGGAGGGAAGAGGGGAAAGAGAAGTGAGGAGGGGCTGGGGAAAAGTTAGCCTGTAGTAAAATAAAACATTAACATCAAACCACAACATTTGCTTTTCCATAATAATATAAACTAGCAGTTTTTATAAACACGTATCAATCTAATCGGTAAAACCCAAAATTTATTTTTTTTTCCACCTCAAGCACAAAGTTCAGGAGCGCTCTTCATGTGGCAACAAAAGTACTTATATTCTTTTCTTTAGTCGAAACAGTCAATTTAGCCATTTCTGCCAACTCCATCAGCTTCTGCAGCCATTTGTGCCCCCATTTTGGCTTAGCAGGCTGCAAAAGGGGATCATGTGAGCTTGGGACACAGCGACTGTCCTAAGTTGCCAAACTTAGGTAAGAAAAGCCCAAAGTGCACATACAGATTGGGTGAAACCAGGCTTCATAGCAGTGACTGTGAGAGGGATCTTGGAGTCTTAGTGGACAACCAGCTAAATAGGAGCCAGCCGTGTGCAGTGGCAGCCAAAAAAGCCAATGCAAGCCTAAGCTGCATTAACAGAGGGATACAATTAAGATCAAGAGAGGTACTACTACTACTCTATAAAGCATTAGTAAGTCCACACCTAGAATCCTGCATCCAGTTTTTGGTCACCACACTATAAAAAAGATGTTGAGACTCTAGAAAAAGTGCAGAGAAGAGCAACCAGGATGATGAGGGGACTGGAGACTAAAACATATGCAGAACGGTTACAGGAACTGGGCATGGCTGGTCTAGTGAAGAGAAGGACCAGGGGAGGCAGGAGAGCATCTTCCAATATTTGAGGGGCTGCCCCAGAGAGGAGGAAGGGGGTCAAGCTATTTTCCAAAGCACATGAAGGCCAGACAAGGAATAATGGATGGAAACTGAACAAGGAGAGATTGAACCTGGAAATAAGGAGGAACTTTCTGACAGTGAGAACAATCAACCCATGGAACAGAAGTTGCCTTCGGAAGTTGTGGGAGCTTCCTCACTGGAGGCTTTCAAGGAGAGACTGTCAGAAATGATGTAGAGTCTGCTGCTCAGGCAGGGGGTTGGACTAGATGACCTACAAGGTCCCTTCCAACTCTGTTAATCTGTAATCTTTAAACATCTGAAATTTTATCATGTGACTGCAAAGGTTGCAATTGTGAAAAACGGACGTAAGTCACTGTTTGTTGCCATTGTAACTTTGAATGTTCACTTCATGAACTGTTGTAAGACGAGGACGACATGCATTTCCAGGGCTGTATTTTAGAGCCATGGGGGTGGGGGGTGGGGAAACAGCAGCTCTCAGCCCAGGGATGGGACCTGCAGCCCCAAAACAATGCAATCCGTGATCTCAGAGGATTTGCTGGCTCCATTGACCCTTGCCGCAATTCCATTTACTGGGCCTCCTGCATCAGCAAAAACCCCGGCAGGAGGGGGTCGATGCTTGGCAACCGGTGGGTGCGAGATGCTTCTACCCCATTGTCAACCTTATCACCTGGTAGACAATGTGCTGCGCTGAGGGCTCTATAAAAGTTGAGTCGTCTCAGCATTTTCGGCTGATGTTGCGTGCTGCTTGCAGCGGCTGCGGTGGGTGACAGGTGCATGGAAGAGCAAGCCAAAGGCATCAGGGTTAAACAGCACTTGCCACGGGCTTCTCCCTCGGATCATGGTGGGTCCCTGGACCAACTGCTGAAGGTAAGTGAGAGAGAGAGTTTCACAGATTAAGTTGGAAGGGTCCTTGCAGGTCATCTAGTCCAATCCTTGCCCAAGCTGGGGACCCTACACATGACAGTCCAATCTCCCCTTGAAAGCCTCCAGTGATGAAGCTCCCACAACTTCTGAAGGCAACTTCTGTTCCATGGTTTGATTATTCTCACTGTCAGGAAATTCTTCCTTATTTCCAGGTTGAATCTCTCCTTGGTCAGTTTCCATCCATTCTTCCTTGTCTGGCCTTCAGGTGCTTTGGAGAATAGCTTGACCCCCCCTCCTCTCTGCAAAAGCCCCTCAAATATTGGAAGAGGCTCTCCTGTCTCCCCTGGTCCTTCTCTTCACTAGACCAGCCAGGCCCAGTTCCTGCAACCGTTCATCGTATGTTTGAGCCTCCAGTCCCCAATCATCCTGGTTGCTCTTCTCTGCACTTTTTCTAGAGTCTCAACATCTTTTTTTATAGTGTGGTGACCAAAAGGCTTTCTAAGACAGGTGGAGTTGGGTTGAAGTCATGAAGGCTTAGTTCACACCAAAGTCACTTCATATGGCTTGAAGCCATCGTTGTGTTATCAACTGCAACACTCTAAGCCAGGGTTCTCCAAACTTGGCACTTTAAGACCTGTGAACTTCAACTCCCAGAATTCCCCAGCCAGCTTGGAGGTTGGAGACCCTTGCTCTAAGGCTAAGCTAAAACCAAACAAGCCACTTTCTTCCTTGGATCAGGGTTTCCCAAACAATTTCCTTTGTTATCCCAAACCGCTGATCAGAAAGTCCTCATTTTAAATGTCCAGGTTCTGACTGAGTTGGTATAATTAACCAAAAAACCCCAACTTTCATCCAATTTTATCCAAGTTTGGGAAGCACAGGCTTAGAGTGATATGTGAGGCTGGTTTTTTAGCAGTCTGAATAAGGAAGTTTCTTAAGACAGTGAGAAGCTCAGAACAGGAACGTATCCATAGAAGAGAATATTCGTAAATCAGGGTTGAATTGTGGGGTCCTTGGTGCTCTCTGAGCTTGGGGGGTTTCTTACTTTTAGACCTCTGATTTCCAACCTTGGTGGCTTGAAGATGTGTGGACTTTAACTCCCTGAATTCTTTGCTGGCTGGGGAATTCTGGGAGTTGAAGTCCACCAATCTTCAAGTCGCCAAAATTGAGAAACTCTATTTTAGACGATGGTGCTTTTCAAATTTGAAAGCTCATCCAGTAAATTCTTCTGCATTAATTAGATTTTACATTTTATTTGGGTGGTTTTTATGGCCACAGCAGGACATTGTTTAAATCAGCACCACATGTTCAACCATCAACTACCCCAAATGACTATGGTTGTGCGTTATGTTAAAGCTCAAAAATCTCATCAAAGCAAACCAACCATAACATCTTGTCTGAAAGCAACATAACAGGTAGTCCTTGACTTACAACAGCTTGTTTAGTGACCTTTCAAAGTTACGGCACTGAAAAAAGTGACTTTTGACCTTTTACACACTTACTGGTATGACCGTTGCAGCATCCCCATAGTCACATGATCAAAATTCATATGTTTGGCAACTGGCATGTACTTATGACAGTTGCAGGGTCATGTGATTCCCCTTTTGCAACCTTCTGACAAGCAAAGTTAATGACCGTGTTACTAAATGAACAACTGCAGTGATTCACTTAACAACGGTGGCAAGAAAGGTCGTAAAATAAGGGAAAATGCACTTAACCAATGTTTCATTTAGCAACAGAAATGTTGGGCTCAATTGTGGTCGTATGTCGAGGACTACATGCACTCTGTTTTTAAGAATGGGACCATTGGAGACAATGACGTAGCTTGGTATTTCTCTCCTTGCCAGGACAGAGCATCTGTGACTGGGATACTGCATTAATTCGGAAAATACAGTTCTCCCAAAGGTGAGGAAAAATGTGATTATTATTGTGTAAGTATGATGAGCGTGCAACAGTGTGAGAATCACTAATGTAGGGTCTGGTGATCTTTTTGCAAAAATTTGTTCTAGCAAAGGACAAAGGAAGAATTTCCCCCCATGACCAGTAATCATTTGGATTGGGGATTGGGTGATATGTAGATTAAAATTATTGTTAAGCAGGGAGTGGTTATGCAGGGGCTAAAGGAGTATTGGTCCATCTACCTCTATAACTTTAGAACAGGTAAACTTCAAGTCCCAGAATTAGCCAGCATTCTCCGCAACTCTGGGTAGTTGAAGAGAACTCTGGGAGTTGAAAAGTGTACATATCTTACTGAGGTTGAGAAACACTGAGCTAGCTGTCCAGATCAAACAGGGGATTCTGGGAGTTGAAGTCCACCCATTTTAATGCTGAGGTTGAGAAACACTGACTTAGCTGGCCAAGATCAAAGGAGGGAATTCTGGGAATTGAAGTCCATACATCACTCAAAGTTTCAGAGGTGAAGAAAAATGGAGCTAGCTGTCCAGATCAAACAGGGGATTCTGGGAGTTGAGGCCAGCCATGAGGGGAGAATTCTGGGAGTTGAAGTCCACCCATCTTAAAGAGACTGAGGTTGAGAAACACTGAGCTAATTTGCCAGGACGTAAGGGGGGATTCTGGGAATTGAAGTCCATGCATGGAGAACTGAACCACTCTTGCCTAGCTTTTTATGAGCAGCAAAACCAAATAACAATGGTTGCCCCCATTTCACCAGGGGTGAAATGCTCCCGGATCGGACTGGATCACTCGATGGTAGCGATTTTTCCCTGTGGTTTGGCGATCTGGTAGCGATCGCTGCCCGGGTGTCATTACTTCCTGGTTTTAAAGAAGGTTTTTCTGCACACCTTCTGTGCATGTAATGCATGTACTTCCAAACCGGTAAGGAAGGTAAGTAGATTTCACCCCTGCCCCCACCCCATCAAAAGTCAAGAGGAGAAAAAAATATATGCCTCGATTAGGCTGATTTTTCCAGTTTGCAGAATTCTCCCCCAGCTCTTTCTTCTTCCAAAGGAGATCCGGCTGGAGCATCTTCAACACCACCAGGGTCCACGATGTTCGGTTGGATGGGAGGGGCCCTGATGTGTGCCGTTTCTGGGCTGGTCCTCCTCATTGTTGCCACAGCGACGGACTTTTGGATGCAATACCGATACTCCGGCAGTCTCAGCAATCAAGGGCTCTGGCGCTTCTGTGTGGGGAACAAATGTCACCCGCACACCATTACCCTCGGTGAGGACCCCACGGTTGGGGGCTGGAAGAGGGGGCCGTTTTCAATGCATTGTCCTAAGAGTCCCTCTGGCTGGTTTAGTGCAGGGGTGTCCAACCATGGCAACTATAAGACCTGTGGACTTCTACTCCCAGAATTCCCCAGCCAGCATGTCTTAAAGCATGGCTGACTAGGGAATTCTGGGAGTTGAAGTCCACAGGTACTGAATAGAATGGAATGGAATAGAATGGAATGGAGACTAGAATAGGATAGGATGGGATGGGATAGAGAATAGAATAGAATAGAATAGAATAGAATAGAATAGAATAGAATAGAATAGAATAGAATAGAATAGAATTTGGAAGGGAGTTTGGAGAAGGTTCAGACCTTGGAGATCTAGTCCAGTCTACTCCCCAACCAGGATAACCTATACCACTTCAGTTGCCAAGGTTGGACATCCTCTAAGCATCTATACAGGTAGTCTTCAACTTACGACCATTCATTTAGTGACTGTTCAAAGTTATAACGGTGCTGAAAAAAGTGACTTATGACTAGTCCTCACACCTACAACTATGGCACAGTTCCATGGTCATGTGGTCAAAATTTGGGCACCTGTCATTCACCATGTATTAATTAATTTATTTAATTTGTATATCCCACCTTTATTACATTTGCAATTACTCAAGGCGGTGAACATATCTAACACACCTTCCTCCTCCTATTTTCCCAATAACAACAGCCCTGTGAGGTGGGTTCAGCTGAGCCCAAAGTCACCCAGCCGGCTTTCATGCCTAAGGCGGGACTAGAACTCACTGTCTAGCCTAGTGTCTTCTCCACACAGTTGCAATGTCCTAGGATGATATTTGCAAACTTTCAAGCTGGCTTCCCACAAGTACAGTCAATGAGGGAGGGCAAATTTGCCCAATGACTGCACTTAATTCACTTAACAACGGCAGCGATTCATTTAGCAAGAAAGATGGTGACTATCAGAACTCTGGGTTGTAAGTAATTCTGGGAAGGACCGTCCTGACTTTGAATGGTCGTTTAAAGTGACTGGTTGTTAAATGAGGACTAATTGTACTTTTTTTTTTTTTAAATTTAATTTATATGCCGCCCTTCTCCGGAGACTCAGGGCGGCTTACAATGCGTTAAGCAATAGCCTTCATTTTTTTGTATATTTTTATACAAAGTCAGCTTATTGCCCCCACAAACTGGGTCCTCATTTCACCTACCTTAGAAAGGATGGAAGGCTGAGTCAACCTTGAGCCTTGGAGAGATTCGAACCAGCAGAAATTGCAGGCAGCTGTGTTAATAACAGGGTGCACTAAACCACTGACTTTCTTAACTTGAAGCTAAGCATTCAAGTTAAAGAACCAATGGCTCTTGCTCCCCACACAGCTTTCTGGGATGCCACGAGAGCCTTCATGCTCATTTCCATCCTCTCCTCCTTTGCTGGGATCATCCTGGAACTGATGACCTACTCTGGCACCAACCGGTTCTCCCGCAGTCGCTCTGCAGGGGTCACTCTCTTGATTGCAGGTAAGTGAGGTTGGCTGGGGGATTCAGAGAGATGAAGTCCACCTATCTTCAAGCTGCCAAGCCTGACAAGCCACCACTCTATCCAGATAAGCAGTGTAGCTTTGAGCACCTAGAAATAAACAAGGGGATTGCATTAACCAAAGGATACAATCAAGATCAAGGGAGATACTACTACCACTCTCTAAAGCCTTAGTAAGACCACACCTAGAGTACTGCATCCAGTTTTGGTCACCACACTATGAAAAAGATGTTGAGATTCTAGAAAGACTGCAGAGAAGACCTTGGGCAGGGGATTGGACTAGATGACCTACAAGATACCTTCTAACTCAGTTAATCTGTATCTATCTGTATCTGATTACTAGAAGCCAGCATGAGTTTGTCAAAAACAGATCATGCCAAACAAATCTTGTTTCATTCTTCGACAAAGTGACTAATTTAGTGGATCAGCGAAATGCCGTGGACATAATATACTTGGACTTCAATAAGGCATTTGACAAAGTAGACCACAATCTACTTCTTGGTAAGCTAGAAAAATGTGGGATAGACAGCATCACCACCAGATGGATTTGTAACTGGCTGACAAATCATACTCAACATGTAGTCTTTAATGGAGGTACATCTACATGGAGGGAAGTAAGCAGTGGGGTACCACAAGGTTCTGTCTCAGGCCTAGGACTCTCCAACATCTTCATAAACAATTTAGATGAGAGGATAGAAGGGGAACCCATAAAACTTGCAGAGGATACTAAGATGGTAGGAATAGGCAACATTTTAGAAGATAGGCTCAAGATCCAGAATGATTTTGACAGACTTGAACACGGGCAAGACAAGAAGCAACAGATGGAAACTAACCAAGGGGAGAAGCAACCTAGAACTAAGGAAAAATTTCCTGACAGTGAGAGCATTCAACCAACGGAACAGAAGTTTCCTCCAGAAGTTGTGGCTGCTCCATCACTGGAGGTGTTTAAGAAGAGATTGGATATGTGTCCAGAATGATGTAAGGTCCCCTGCTTGACTAAAGGGTTGGGCTAGAAAACCTCCAAGGTCCCTTCAAACCCTCCTATTCTATGTTCTATGTCAGAGGTGTCAAACTCAAGGCCCTGGGGCTGGATCTGGCCTGTGGGGTGGTTATATCTGGCCCTCAGGGGCAAAGGACCGGCCCGCAGTGCCAGCAAAAATAGAGCTTGGGAGGGCTGTGTGTGGCCCTCCCGAGCTCCATTTTCGCAGGCAGAGGGTTGCAGGAGGCCATCCCAGCCGAAAACGGAACTCAGCAGCCTGTTTTTGCTGGCAAAGCTGTGGCCACCACAGGTGCCCCTGACACAAGTGACGTCGAGCTGGCCACACACCCCCTTGGCCCCCCCAAGGTCAAACACAATTTTTGATTTCAGTGAAATCAAGTTCGACACCCCTGTTCTATGTTCTAAGCCTAGTTTGATATTTCCCCTTCAATAAAATCATCGTTTTGTTCCCAGGACTCTTCGCCTTGCTGGGCCTCTCCGTCTACACCGGCGTGACTGTGAATTTCTATGGCAAGCGTTACGCTGATTGGCGTTTCTCCTGGTCGTACATTCTGGGATGGATCGCGGTTCTCCTGACCTTCTCAGCAGGTATTGGTGCTCTGTGAGGTGCAGTGAGGTCCCCCTTGTCTTCCAGATCCTGAGATCTGCAGTGGGGCTGAGGGTCTCTCAATGCTGAATTCCTGAGTCCTCATCCTATTGTACAGGTCTCAATTTACAACCGCAATGGAGCCCAAAATTTCCATTGCTAAGCAAGACAGTTGTTAAGTGAATTTTGCCATCATTTTATGACATTTCTTAGCCTTTGTTGTTAAATGAGTCACTGCAGTTGTTAAGTTCGTAACATGGTTGTTAAGCAACTCTGGCTCCCCCACTGATTTTGCTTGTCAGAAGGTCATAAAAATAGATGCCATGACCCCAGGACACTGTGACTGTCACAAATATGAGTCAGTTGACAAGCGTCCAAATTTCAATTATGTGACTATAAGGCTGCTTGCCATACTCATAAGGGTGAAAAACGGTCCCGTTGTTACGTCAAACGGTCACTAAATGAATTGTTGTAAGTCGTGGACTACCTCTGCTGTGTGTTTGTGTTGCCTACAGATTGTGTCCTTGGGAACTCCACTGGTCACCCAGTAGAATAGAATTCCCAGTAGAAGGGAAGGGACCAGCGAAGGGACCTTGGAGGCCTTCTAGTCCAGCCCCTGCCCAAGCAGGAGAACCTGTATACCATTTCAGAGTTAAGATGTTAACCAGTTAAGATGCACAAACTTCAACTCCCAGAATGAGAAACACTGGGAAATTTCTCCATAAAGCCAAATAAAGTGATGGCAATTCTGGTGAAGGATAAGCAGGAAAAAGAAGGCATCAACCAACAGCTGGAACAGACCTATTGGTATAGTTTCAGGGGTATCACACTCAATTTCATTGAGGGTCACATCAGGGTTGTGTTTGACCTGGGGGGGGGCAGGGATGGGCATGGCCATGATTGACATGGTCAGCTTGACATCATTCGTGTTAGGGGGCACCTGTGGTGGCCAAGTGGTAAGGCAAGACTTCCCTGAGAGCCTCTCTCAATCTCATTATAATCTCCTCCCTCCCTCCCTCCCTTTTCTTCTTTTTCCTTCCCTCTTCTTTCTCCTTTCTTCTTCCTTCCCCTCTTTCCTTCTTCTTCCTTCCTTCCCCTCTTCCTTTCCTTTTCTTTGTCTTTCCTCTTTTCCTTTCCTGTCCCTTCTTGCTGAAATACAAAAAAGGAAGAAACATTTCTCCTTTTGCTTTGTTTTTAGTTTGTTTTGCTAACCCTCTGCCAGTGAAAACCGAGCCGGAGGGGTCCGTGCTGGCAGGGGCACTGTAGGCTGGTCCTTTGCTGTTTCCAGGGTGGCCCCACGGGTCAGATCTAAGGACCCCATGGACCAAATCTGGCCTGCTGGCCTTGAGTTTGACATCCTGGTATAGTTGTTTACCAATAATGCCAATAATTGGGTTAATTCCTCTAATTATTTCTATTTCCTCTACCTTGGAAAAATAGTGAGAAATTTGGGCTAAGTTCAAATTACAAGCAAAATGCCCCAAACAGCCACGCCTGGACAGGAGTAAAGGTGGGATATAACTGACCCTAACCCTCTCCCCTTTCTCTCCCCAGCTCTGTTCCACTTCTGTGCTGTCCGTAGAAATTTGTCTACTGGTGGATCTGGCGGGACGAGTGGTTGACTCCCCTTTGTGGCACCCTCTTGGCTCAAGTCCATCCCAGCCGGATGCCAACGATCCCCCCCTTGTGCAGCCACGTGGCCCCCTCATCTGTGTTCTTCCTCCTCTGCCAGGTGCCCCCAGTGGGCTGGCTAATGCCGAGAGGCCACTAGGGCTAGTCCTTGACTTACGAACAGAATTGAGCCCGTTGCTAAGTGAAACATCTGTTGTGTTTTTTTGCCTCATTTTACGACCTTTCTTGCCACTGTTAAGTGAATTACTGCAGTTGTTAAACGAATCATGCCATTGTGAAGTGAATCTGGGCTTCCCCATCAACTTTACTTGTCACACAAGTCACAAAAGGGGAATCCCCTGACCCCGGTGACACTTGCGTCCGTCGTAAATATGAGCTAGTTGCCATGCGTCTGAATCTTGATCCTGTGACCATAAGGATCCTGCCAATGGTCATAAGTGTGAAAGTCACTTTTCTCAACTTTAAACGGTCACCAAGCAAACTGTTGTAAGTCGAGGACTACCAGTAGAAAGACTAAGGAAATGCAACACAATTTTTTCACTTTCACTTAATGCACAAAATCACAATCTCCAGTCCACGAAGTACGATGGTTAGGTTCACATAGCAATTCAGGCAGGGGGAAACATCTGGATTCACCCATCTTCTGGGGCTGCTCAGCAGGTTGAACCATGAAGGAAGAGACCGGGTGGGTGGTGCTCACAGAAGACCCACAAAATGTTAACTCAGTTTAGAATATTGTATCCACCAGATGAAGTACGTTATGAGAATCCAACTGTGGGGCTGTGCCAATTCCCTGCCCTTCCTCCTAAAACTCTCTGTTCTTTCGGTCACTCTTTGCATGTCCAAAGTTCCTCTTCCTTCTCCCTCACTCTGGAGAAGATGCTTTGTGTGTGTAATGACGGGAAGGCAATAAATGAGTTCGATCCAGTAGATCACGCTTGTGTGTGTCAGCAGTATTTTTCCCTTTGCTTAAAAAGGGTGGCCAGATGCATAAGAGAGGAGAATGGTTGCAGGAGTTGGATGTGTCTAGTCTAATGAAAAGAAAGACCAGGGGGGACATGACAGCCATGTTCCAGTATTTGAGGGGCTGCTACAAAGAAAAAAAAAGGGGGGGGGGTTGTCAACCTGTCTTCCAAAGCCCCTGAAGTCAGGAGAAGAAACAATGGAGGGAAACTAATCAAGGAGAGAAGCAACCTGGAATTAAGGAGAAATTTCTTGATGGTGGAAACAGCTTCCCTCCAGAAGTCCTCCAAGGTCCCTTCTAGCCCTATGATTCTATGAGCTTGGGTGGGGTGTGTGTGGACTAGAAGACCTCCAAGGTCCCTTCAAGCCCTATGATTCTATGACTTTGGGCAAGGGGGTAGAGTAGACCTCCAAGCTCCCCTCCAGGCCTATGATTCTATGATTGTGTGAGCTTGGGCATAGGGGGATGGAGCAGAAGTCCTCCAAGGCCCCTTCCAGCCCTATGATTCTATGACCTCCAAGGTCCCTTCAAGCTCTATGATTCTATGACTTTGGGCAAGGGGATGGAGTAGAAGACCTCCAAGCTCCCTTCCAGCCCTATGATTCTATGACTTCCAAGCTCCTCTCCAGCCCTATGATTCTATGATTGTGTGAGCTTGGGCATAGGGGGATGGAGCAGAAGTCCTCCAAGGCCCCTTCCAGCAGTATGATTCTATGACCTCCAAGGTCCCTTCAAGCCCTATGATTCTATGACTTTGGGCAAGGGGATGGAGTAGAAGACCTCCAAGCTCCCTTCCAGCCCTATGATTCTATGATTGTGTGAGTTTGGGCATAGGGGGATGGAGTAGAAGACCTCCAAGCTCCCTTCCAAACTTATGATTCTATGATTTTGGGCAGTGGGGGAAGTGGACTAGGAGACCAATGAGCCCGCAATGTGCGGCAGCATCCAAAAAAGTGAATTCAATCCTTGGTGGTATAAACAGAGGCATAGAATCCAAATCACGTCAAGTCTTAGTAATGTGGTAAAGTAATAAATAAAGTGGTAAATAAAGTAATAAATAAAGTAAAAGCGGGTCCAGCTAGATGATCACTGAAGGGCCCTCTTTGTTCATAGTATTGTAGAAGAGAAATTGTGCTTGCAAATGTATCCAGTTGAAATAAAAGGCAGACACATTCCTTCTTTGATGTAGAATCAGCGAGGAGAGGCCCTTCAGTTGCCCCTCAGTTGTCACAGATAAAGACAGTCTGGTGATTTACATTTTTAAGGTCAGAGAGAGGAGATGTCCATATTATTGTTTCAACAAGAGATAATTTGAATCTATGCTTCAGTAACTTCTAAGAAGAATTATAACTGTTTGGCAAAGATAGTAATTAAGGTATGTCATTTTGTGTAACAAATGTCTTGTGATAATAAGAAAATGCCGACTTCACAGAATCCTTTGTTTGAAACTGTATAAATGCTTTGAGCTGAAAATCATAGGTTGTTCAGACCTCCTTTTTGGTAGCGATACCAGGTTTGATCCTTTATTGCAATAAATAAATAAACTGATTCTGTCTGCCCTAAAGGGATGTTTCTTTAATTCCTTATTCCACAATATTAGTACTGCTGTATAAAGCCTTGGTAAGACCACACTTGGAATACTGCATCCACTTTTTGTCCCCACGTTTTGTTATTTATTTTATTATTTTATTATTTTATTGAATTTGTATACCGCTCTACTCCCGAAGGACTCAGGGCGGTGAACAGCCATGGAATAAAACCTATAAATACAAAATTTAAAATAGATTAAAACGAAATTAAATAATTTGGCAGAACAAATTTAAAACCCCAGTAATTTAAAACCAAATTTAAAATTTCCATTTAAAAAGGGGAAAGACTTAGGTCACGCCGGCTTGGTGAAATAGAAAGGTCTTAAGCGCGCAACGGAAGGTACGCAGATCCGGGATCCTCCGTATCTCCGGGGGGAGCTCGTTCCAGATCGTAGGTGCCCCCACAGAGAAGGCTCTCCCCCTGGGGGCCGCCAGTCGATATTGTTTGGCCGACGGCACCCAGAGGAGCCCCTCTCTATGGGAGCGTACTGGTCGGTGGAAGGCTATTGGTGGCAGCAGACGGTCCCGTAAATAACCAGGTCCTAAGCCATGGAGCGCTCTAAAGGTGATAACCAAAATCTTGAAGCGCACTCGGAAGACCACCGGGAGCCAGTGCAGCTCGCGCAGGAGAGGTGTTACATGGGAGCGCCACGTCGCTCCCGTCACCACCCGCGCGGCCGCACTCTGCGCCAGTTGGAGCCTCCGAGTGCACCTCAAGGGGAGCCCCATGTAGAGAGCGTTACAATAGTCCAGACGGGAGGTGACGAGGGCATGAGTGACTGTGCGTAACGAGTCCCGATCCAGAAAGGGACGCAACTGGCGGATCAGGCGAACCTGATGAAAAATCCTCCCGGTCACGGCCGTCAAGTGCTCTTCTAAAGACAGCCGTGAGTCCAGGAGGACACCCAAGTTGCAAGCCCTTTCCGTGGGGGCCAATGATTCGCCCCCAATAGTCAGCGATGGCACCAGCTGACTATATCGGGATGTCGGAAACCACAGCCACTCAGTCTTGGATGGGTTGAGCCTGAGCCTGAAAAGATCTTAGAAAAAGATCTTGAGACTTCAGAAAAGGTTCAGGAAAGAGCAACTAAGATGATTAAAGGCCTGGAATAAAAAACATATGAAGAAAAGTTTCAGGAATTGGATTTGGCTAGTCTAGGGAAAAGAAGGACTAGGGGTGACATGATAGCAGTGTTCCAATATTTGAGGGGCTTCCCCAAAGAAGAGAGGGAGTCAAGCTATTCTCCAAAGCACCTGAAGGCTGAATAAGAAGCAATGGATGGAAACTCATCAAGAGAGAAGCAACCTGGAACTAAGGAGAAATTTCCTGACAGTAAGAACAATTAACCAATGGAACAGCTTCCCTCCAGAAGCTGTGGGGGCTCCATCACTGGAGGCTTTCAAGAAAAGACTGGACAGTCACTTGTCTGAAATGGTATAGGATCTCCTGCTTGAGGAAGGGATTGAACTAGAAGACCCCCTCCCAAGATCCCTTCCAGCTCTGTTCTGATTTGTTGGACTAGAAAACCTCCAAGATCACTTCCAGCTCTATGATTCTATGAGCTTGGGTCATAGGGTGGACTAGAAGAGGGTGGACTAGAAGACCTCCAAGATCCCTTGCAGCCCTATATTCTATAATTCTAACCAGGGATGGGCTTCAAAAATTTTAGCAAGAGGTTCTCTGCCCGGTTGCTGGGGGAGGGGGGGCTTTTTGCCCTCCCTGGGCTCTGGAGGCTTTCTTTGAGCCTCCGTGAGGGTGAAAATGGCCTCCCCAGGCTCTGGAAGCCATCTCGAACTTCCGGTAGGCCTGTTTTTCGCTCTCCCCGAGCCTCCGCGTGCACCCTGCACTTACCTGCTTGCAAAACAGGCTGTGTGTGGACTCCTGGGAGGGGAAGGGTGGGGTGGGCATGGCCAGTCAGGAGTGGGATTTGGGGGTTCTCCGAACTGCACACAATCTTAACAAAAAAAAAATCAGCCTTGATTCTAACTCACTGGTTTAAGAATTAGTTCTGATTGAGCTTCTGCTCCAGGACTGAGAGACTGAGGAGAAAGGAGATCCTTTCACACAGGAAATCCTGAATTTACGACCATTTATGTAACAACTGTTCACAGTTATCACAGCACTAAAAAAACCCCAGACCTTATAACCAATATTGCACTTTTTTGAATTCATTCTCCCTCCCTCCCTCCTTCTTTCTTCTTTCTTTCTTTCGTTCCTATTTTTTGTCAATCTGTGCTTATTTTAATGCAAAATTCTGTTATTTTTTTAAGAGACACTCAATGACAAACTCTATGCCAAAAAGTAGCTTGCTAGGTTGAAGCTGGATGGCCGCACTTCCCTTTCCTTGGGGCTGCCTGTAAGGATCACCTCTCCTTCCAACTTAAGAAAGTGAGAACTCTTGAAACGTAGTTGTTCAAAAGGATCCTTTTATTAAGCAGAAGTGACAGCCACCCAGTTAAAGCAAGAGTTGAATACCCTTAGGCAAAACAAGTAGGATTAAAGCAGTAGAGACCCCTCCCTTTAAATCAGAATGCAGATTTTAACTAATACACAAGTGTAAAGATGCTTTCTTTCCCAGTTTCCCTGAGAACCCGAACAACCATGCATTCACACTGTTATCCTTTAAAGTGAAACAACCCACATGGCTATCATAAACATTCCTCCATATAAAGAGGATCTCAGGCTCTTTGGCGCCAGGATATAGGTTGTCAAATATCTGTTGACACAGGAAATGCTAGTAAATTGAATCTAGGTCTCCCCCTTCTCCCAATTGAATGGCAGTATCACTTTTAGGGATCTGACATGCTACCCTCCTTAGAAAATGAAAGGGTCCACCTGTAAAAAAACCAAATATACATAAGATTTCATTATTCTTGTTTGTTAGGGTATTGGGAGTGAAATTTTCTCAGTAAGATTGGAGCCCTAACATGGTGTTTAGAGACTCATTCATTGTATGCTGATGGTAAATGTTTCCAAGCAACTAAGTATTGGATTTTCCCTCTGTGGATCCTAGAGTCAAGGATTTCCTTGACTTCAAAGTGTTGTTCACCTTCAATCATAATGGGCACAGGTGGTGTAGATGCAGGTGGTCTGAGGGATGTGATTACTTCTCACTTGAGTAAACAGATAGGGAATACTGGGTGGACTTGCCTGAGTGTCTTTGGAAGGAGTAGTTCAACTGCTACTGGATTGATGACCCTAGTGATGGGGAAAGGTCCAATGAACTTTGGCCCTAGTTTCTTTGATGGTTGTAATGATTTCAGGAATTTTGTAGATAAGTATACTCTGTCTCCAGTATGAAAAGGTTTGGGTTCCATCCAGTGGTGGGATTCAATTTTTTTAACAACCTGTTCTGTGGGCATGGCTTAGTTGGGGGTGTGGCTTGGTGGTCATGTGACTGGGTGGGCATGGCTAGCTGGTCATGTGACCGGGTGGGCATGGTTATGTGCATAGGGACTACTCAAAGGGTTGAAAAAAGTCATTTCTGACTGGTCCTTGCACTTATGACCATCCTCACATTTATGCCCATTGCGGCATTCTTAACAATCGTGTCAGTCATTTTACCACTACTTCTCTTCACCACGGTGACAAGATAGGGCGTAAAACGTAAAATGTGAGGACAGTCGTAAGTTCAAGGACTGGTCAAAAGTGCAAGGACCAGTCAAAAATAACTTTTTCAGCCCTCTGAGTAGTCCATACGCACAAAAGGACCACCCAGAGGGCTGAAAAAAGTGATTTCTGACAGGCCTTTGCACTTTTGACTGGTCCTCACCCTTATGACTGGTCATCATTTATGCCCATTGTAGCATTCTTAACAAGCGTTCACTCATTTCACAACTGGTTCTCTTCACCATGGTGACAAGATAGGGTGAAAAACGTAAAATGTGAGGACAGTTGTAAGTTCGAGGACTGGTCAAAAGTGCGAGGACCAATCAAAAATAACTTTTTCAGCCCTCTGAGTAATCCATATGCACAAAAGGATACAGCAATAGAGAGGGATGAAGGAAGGAGAAGAGAGATGGAAGGAAGGAGAGAGAGGGAAGGAAGAGAAGAGAGGAAGGAAGGGAAGGGAAATTAGAGTAGGAGTGAAGATAAGAGAGGAAGGAAGACAGGAGGAGAAGGAGAAAGGAAGAGGAAGTATGGAGGAGAATAAGGGGGGGGGGAAGAAAGTAAGAAGGAAAGAAAAGAGAGAGGTGGTAGGTTTGAGGAGAAAGATTGCTGTACAGTAAAAAAGATGAAATGGAAGAAAGGCAACCCCAAACAAATATAAAGATATTAAGATAAAGAATGAATTGTTAAGCTTTAAATAATAAAAGAGAACAAATATTGCTGAACACATTGTAAGCTGCCCTGAGTCTCCAGAGAAGGGCGGCATATAAATTAAAAAAAAAAAAAAGAATAAATAGCAATAATTAGAAACATACATACAAACGTACAATTTATTTTCTTTGAACAGAGTATTTGGCCGGTTCACAAATTTAAACAGTGTTTAGTCATTTCAATTAAATTTCCAATTTCTATATTTCCTTTTTGCCATATTTATTCCTTATCTATTTTTTTAAAAAACCAATATTACCCTTCTTCCTCATCTCTAATCTTAATCAAATTCAATTTTTCCCTTCTATTCTATATTATACCCCTTCCCATTGTCATCTATTTTTATATCCATCCTCACATTGGTTAATTATGTAATATTACAGTTGTTTAATATAAATTCAACATTTTAATATAAATCAATTAGTTATACAACTATCTTTTTTGTATATTAATCAATATGAACATGAATATTCCAATTATTTCCATGCAATCCAATTTCTTACAAATCAATTAATCATATTTACTAATAATAATAAACTAAATAATTTCCCCCATATATTCCTCCAAACCACACCTTAACAATTTCTGCTTTCAACACAATATGTAATTAATAGTATCTCAATTATTACAATTCCCTAGTTAAATAGAACTTTCTTTCTTTTGTGTTTTAAATTCTTGAACTCTCCTCTTTTTCCCTAAATTTTCCATTGTTTGCACCTACCTTTTTGGAAAAAAGGTAGAAAACAAATCTGCCTGCCTAATTTTCTAAGGTTGCAGCAACAGCAAAGTCAACAGCCTGCTTTACTTTCAGTTTCATTTTTCAGCATAGCTAGGGAAAAAAATCAGTTCAGCACTCTTTGCAAGCAAGCAGCAAAGCCCTCCACAAAACAGCTGAGAGTAAATCAGCTGAGAGTCGGGAGCCGATCTAATCAAGGGCTAATTAGCCTATGCTGAAGCTCCGCGGGCCAATAAAATTACAAAAAAACTCCGAACCGTTTGTTAAATTGCTGGCTCACCCGCCCCTTACCCACCCCTTACCCATCACTATTTATTGGCAATAAATAGTGGTGCGAAGGGGCGGGGCAAGCCAGCAATTTAACAAACGGTTCGGCCGAACCACCTAGAACCGGCAGAATCCCACCACTGGTTCCATCCTTTTCTTGTCAGCTTGATTTTTAAAAGCTTCTCTAGCTTCCTTTAAGGCTAATCTAATCACTGGCCACGTGTTTTGCAAATTATCCATCCACTCTTTAAGTGAGGGGATGGTGGGTTCTTCTGTGGGTAGTTCAGGCATGGGGCTGAAATCCTGGTCTGTCGCTACTCTAAAAGGGATAAAACCAGTGCTAGAGTGTACAGCATTATTAAATGCAACTTCAGCAAAAGGCAAAAGCTCGATCCAGTTATCCTGTTGAAAATTAATGAAACATCTTAAATATTGTTCTAGGACCGAGTTCAAAATTTCAGAATTGCCATTAGTAGCTGGATGATGGGAAGAGCTCAACCCCTAGCCAGTACCAAGTAAGTCCAAAAATGCCCTCCAAAATTTGGAGGTGAATTGAACTCCTCTGTCAGAGATGATCCTTTGTGGAGCTCGTCATGTGAGTGGGTGGGCGTGGCTATGTGCATAGGGACTACTCAGAGGGCTGAAAAAAGTCATTTCTGACTGGTCCTCACACTTACGACCATCCTCACATTTATGCCCGTGCAGCTTTCTTAACAACCATGTCACTCATTTCACAACTGCTTCTCTTCACCATGGTGACAAGATAGGGCAAAAACGTAAAATGTGAGGACAGTCGTAAGTTTGAGGACTGGTCAAAAGTGTGAGGACCAGTCAAAAATAACTTTCTCAGCCCTCTGAGTAGTCCATATGCACAAAAGGACTACCCAGAGGGCTGAAAAAAGTGATTTCTGACAGGTCCTCGCACTTTTGACCGGTCTTCGCACTTATGACTGGTCATCATTTATGCCCATTGTAGCATTCTTAACAACCATGTCACTCATTTCACAACTGCTTCTCTTCACCGTGGTAACAAGATAGGGCAAAAACGTAAAATGTGAGGACAGTTGTAAATTAGAGGACTGGTCAAAAGTGTGAGGACCAGTCAGAAATCACTTTTTCAGCCCTCTGAGTAGTCCATATGCATAAAAGGATACAGCAATAGAGAGGGATGAAGGAAGGGAAGGGAAATTAGAGTAGGAGGGAGGGTAAGAGAGGGAGGAAGAGAGGAGGAGAAGGAGAAAGGAAGAGGAAGTAGGGAGGAGAAGAAGAGGGGGAGGAAGAGAAAGTAAGAAGGAAAGAAAAGAGAGAGGTGGTAGGTTTGAGGAGAAAGATTGCTGTACAATAAAAAAGATGAAAGGGAAGAAAGGAACCCCAAACAAATATAAAGATATTAAAGAATGAATTGTTAAACTTTAAAGAATAAAAGAGAACAAATATGAATAAATAACAATAATTAGAAACACACATACAAACATACAATGTATTTTCTTTGAACAGAGTATTTGACCGGTTCACAAATTTAAACAGTGTTTAGTCATTTCAATTAAATTTACAATTTCTATATTTCCTTTTTGCCATATTTATTCCTCACCTATTAGGAATATTGGGTATTCCTTGGGTATTACCCAATATTACCCTTCATCTTCATCTCTAATCTTAATCAAATTGAATTTTTCCCTTCTATTCTATATTATACCCCTTCCCATTGTCATCTATTTTTATATCCATCCTCACATTGGTTAATTATGTAATATTAGTTGTTTAATATAAATTCAACATTTTAATATAAATCAATTAGTTATATAACTACCTTTTTTGTATATTAATCAATATGAACAATAATTCCAATTATTCCCATGCAATCTAATTTCTTACAAATCAATTAATTATATTTACCAATAATAATAAACCAAATAATTTCCCCCATATATTCCTCCAAACCACATCTTAACCATTTCTGCATTCAGAAATATACAATTAATAGTATCTTAATTATTACAATTCCCTAGTTAAATAGAGCTTTTTTTCTTTTGTGTTTTAAGATCCTGAACTCTCCTCTTTTTCCCTAAATTTCCCATTGTTTGCACCTACCTTTTCTGGTGAGGAAAAAGAAAAGAATTCTGCCTGCCTAATTTTCCAACCTTGCAGCAACAGCAAAGCAGTTTCAGTTTCGTGTTTCAGCATAACTAGGGGAAAAAAATTGCTCCAGGACTCTTTGCAAGGAAGAAGTAGAGCCCTGAGCAAAACAGCTGAAACAAATCAGCTGAGAGCCGGGAGGCCAATTAGCCTATGCTGAAGCTCCGTGGGCCAATAAAATTACCAAAAAACACCGAGCCATTTGTTAAATTGCTGACTCGCCCACCCCTTGCCCACCACTATTTATTGGCAATAAATAGTGGTGCGGAGGGGCGGGGCAAGCCAGCAATTTAACAAAGGGTTTGGCTGCACCACTGGCTATAGGGCGGCCCTTTGAAGCCCCGCGGCAAGAATTTGAAGTTTTTTTGACTCCGGAGGCAGCAATAGATTGGGAGTGGGCGGGGTAAGGGAACGGCCGGCGATCCAACAGAGCCGAGAGTGAGGGTGAGTGAAGGCGTGGAAGCTGCTTTCTCCATCCTGCTCCGGAGCTGCTGGGGAACCACGTGGCAGCCCACGTGGATCCCAGGCAGCGGAACTCAGGCTAGGGAAGGGGTGGGCAATTGTGGCTCTTTTACAACCTGTGGCCTTCAACTCCCAGAATTCCTGAGACAGCCAAGCTGTCTCAGGAATTCTGGAAGTTGAAGTCCACAGGTTGTAAAAGAGCCACAATTGCCTACCCCTGGCTAGGGTAGGCTGGCGCCGCACGGGTGGGAGGAGGGGCGGGCGAGCCAGCAATTTAACAAATGGTTTGGTGTGCTGCGGGACCAATAAATTACAAAAAAACACCGAACCGTTTGTTAAATTGCTGGCTCGCTCGCCCCATTTATTGGGAATAAATAGTAGTGCGGAGAGGTGGGGCAAGGGGCGGGGCGAGCCAGCAATTTAACAAAGGGTTCGGCTGAACCCCCTAGAACCTCCAGAATCCCACCACTGAGTCTATTAGTATATGATTACTAGTCTCTTAGTATTTGAGTCTCTTAGTATATGATTACTAAAATATTTATATGTTTTCTTCCCGGTGTTCCATAAGAAGGCGTGCCAACCCATCCTTCTAATTTTAATAGTCTTTGATTTTTCAAGCTCACCCATTCTCTAATCTATGTCAGACTTGTTGCTTTATAGTATGTTTCCGATGCTGGCAATCCAAATCCACCTCTGGTTCTATCGTCTTGTAAAATACTTAATTTGATTCTTGGCTTTTTCCCTTCCCATACAAATTTTGTAGTTATTTTATTCAAATTATTGAAAAAAAAATTATCCAATTTTACCGGAATTGTTTGAAATAAATAAAGGAGTCTCGGCAGTCTTTATCGCTGCAATCCTCCCTAATAGTGATAATTTCAATTTCCCCCATTTTTCTAAATCTTCTTTTATTTGTTGGACTAAGGTTCCATAATTGTTCTCCTTTATGGTTGCACATCTAGCCGTCAAATTTATACCTAAATATTTCACCTTTTTTACTACCTGTAATCCTAATTCGTTAACTAATTCTTCTATTTGTTTCCTGTTATATTTTTTGTTAACATTTTAGCCTTATCTTTATTGATTTTTAAATCCGCTACTTTTCCAAATTCCTCTATCTCTTTTATTAATATTGGTCCTGTTTTTAATGGTTCTTCTAAGAAGAATACAAGGTCATCCGCAAGTGCTTGGACCTTGTATTCTTCTCGTTTTACATTTAGTCCTTTTATTTCTTTATTTGATCTAATTCTTATAAATAAATTTTCCAATGTTAAAATAAAAAGTAAAGGTGAAAGTGGACATCCCTGCCATACTCCTTTATTTATTTCAAAGAATTTAG
The DNA here is from genome assembly GCA_022577455.1 of Arizona elegans. NCBI lineage: Eukaryota > Metazoa > Chordata > Lepidosauria > Squamata > Colubridae > Arizona > Arizona elegans. The sequence goes on from JAKOOJ010000027.1 coordinate 6,713,649, forward strand.
TAGAGTCTCCATTTACTAATATACTTGCTTTTTGTTTCGTATATATAGAGGCTATAATTTTTTCAAATCTCTCCCCAAATTTCATCTTTTTTATTTGCGGAATCATAAATTGCCAATTGACCTGATCAAAAGCTTTTTGTGCATCCAGAAACACCAGTGCTACCTGCCTCTCTGGATGCACCTCATAATATTCTAATACATTAATTACTGTTCTTATGTTGTTTTTTATTTGCCTCATTGGTAAAAACCCATTTTGATCTGAGTGTATTCTATAATTCAATAATTTTTTCATCCTATTTGCCATTATATTCATAAAAATTTTGTAATCAGTGTTTAATAAAGAGATCGGTCTATAATTTTTTATTTGTGTTATATCTGCTCCTTCCTTCGGTATCAGCAAAATGTATGCTTCCCTCTATGAGTCTGGTAGCTTTGCCTCTGTCAATGCCTCATTACACGTTTCTAGTAGTATCCAATTCAATATTTCTCCTAATCCTTTATAAAATTCAATTGGTAATCCATCTGGGGTTTTATTATTTTTTTGCTTCTTGATCACTTCCTTTAGCTCTTCTATGGTGATATCCCTATTTAATATCTCTTTTTCTTCCTCTGTTAATGCCGACATTCCCTCCCCACTCAGATATTGATTTATTTCTTCGGCTGTCACTTTATCTTGCTCATAAAGCTCTTGAAAAAATTGAATTGCTATCTCCTTTTTCTTTTCTAAACTATGTTGCATTTTACCCCTATTGTCCTGTAGTTGTTGAATTTCTCCCTTTCTTCTTCTGTTCTTTTCTCCCTTTCTTTCCTCAATCTATAAACAGGCCACCTCCCTGGCTTATTCACGTGCTCAAAATGATTCTGTTTTATTAATTTCAATGCCTTTACATAATTTTCCTGTTCTAATATATTCAATTTATGTTTAGCTGCTATCCATTTACCTCTAATTTGCTCATCCCCAGGATTATCTTGTAATTTTCCTTCCCAATTTTTAATCTCTTCTTGTACATATTATAATATTATATAATATTATATTATTATATATTCTTTTTCCCTCTCCTTTTTTCGTTTTACATTATAAGATATCGTTAATCCTCTCACATAAGCTTTTGTTGTGTTCCATAAATTCTGAAGGGAGGTATGATATTTTGTATTATCTTTAAAAAACAATTTTAATTCCTTTTTCATTTGTTCAATATATTCCTTTTCCTTCAATATCTGTAGATTCATCGTCCATCGACTCTTTTTCCTCTGCTGTCCTTTCCATATCAACATTACTGGGTTATGGTCAGCCCAATTGTTTGACATTATTTCTACTATTTCTACTTCTTGTATCAGTATTTTGGTTACCTATGCCATGTCTATTCTAGACCAGGACTTATGGGGATTGGAATAATATGTAAAATTCTTTACCTCAGGGTTATAAAATCTCCAACTATCTACTAAATTTAGTTCTACTAGATCCATAAAAGTTCTAGACAGTACATTTTTCTTTTCTTTTATTGCTCTGATCACTTTTATAATCCTTTTTTACATCTACAATTGTGTTGAAATCGCCAATCAAACATACATTCTCCATTTTTTGTTCTATTATTTTTTGATGTACTTTTTTGTAAAATTCTGTTTGTCCGCTGTTCAGCGCATATATGACCACCAATAAAATATTTTTATATTTAAATTTTACCTCTATCATCAATATTCTTCCTACTGAGTCTGCATATTTCAAGCTACTCTCTATTCCTTCTTTACTATATACCACTATTTCTCTTTTCTTTTCTTCTGCTAGTGTTACAAATTGTTTACCTACTTTTTTGCATTGTAAGTATCTTTCATCTTGTTTTCTTATTTAATAGTGGGGCTAGGAACCAATATTCTTTTCTCAGTTCCCTTATTCTCTTAGGGACTTGCTTTAATGTAATTATTTCCTTACTTCTATAAAACATCAGTTCATTTTTCATTATTTTATAAACAATGTCTCTTACTTTTCGTTGCATAAATCTTATGTGGACCTCCCTTGGTAATTTATACTGTCTAGCATAATTCGTGTGGACTCTATAAACCTCGTCCAACTCATTTATTATTTCATCTTTATCTCGTTAAAGGGCCTCTGCAATCACTTCCGCCATCACCAATGTTAAGTCCTCTTCTCTATCTTCAACTACGTTTTGAAATCGCAGTTAGAATGCAGCTCTCTCCATCTCCAGGTGTGCCACTGTATTTTCCAGTTCTTTATTTAGTCCTATCATTTTCTGGTCCAGTGAGTCCAGTTTTTCTTCTGTTTGTTCTGTTCTTTTTTCTATTACTGTTATTCGTTGGTCATTTTTTTGTATGATTTCTTGTATTGAATCCATCTTTTTGTCTAATTTTTGAATATCACTTTTAACTTCTTTTTTGACCTTTTTTGACTTTTTCTTTAAGGAAAATAAGAAAGAAGAAACATCAACACAAAATTGTTGGGATACAATGAAGGCCTTTGCCAGAGGATTAATTATAGACTATACAAGGAAAAGAAATGTGAAGAAAAGACAAATCTTTAAAATATTGACCGATGACTATAAAAGATGTGAAAAGGAATTCCAGAAAGTTCCATATAAGAAAGATGTAAAAATTAAGATGGATATAATAAAGCATAAAATGGACCTACTGGAGAAGAAGGAATTAGCCCAAAAAAATAAGAAATGCCAAACAGAATTACTTTGAAAATGCAAATAAACCAGGAAGATGGCTAGCATATAAACTGAAAAAGGAAAAAGAATCAAGAAAAATAACACAATTAATTGATGATCAAGGACAAAGTAAATTTGGAAACAAAGAGATGGGGAAAATAATACAAGAATACTACACACAACTTTATAAGAAAGAGATAATAGAGGAGGAAAACATGGCAAAGTACCTACAAAAAGCAAAATTACCAAAATTCCCAAAGATATTGAGGAGATGTTGGAAGGGAGTATAACGATGATGGAATTAACAGAGGCAATCAAGAAGCAGAAAAATGGAAAGGCACCAGGACCAGATAGATGGTCTGCCAGTTGACTACTATAGGACGCTACAAGAATCCTTAAGTCTCCCGCTACTGCATGTTATGAATGAAGTAATGACAAAAAAGGAAATACCCAAATCATGAACTGAGGCTTATATTACACTGATTCATAAAGAAAACACAGACTCACAACAAATCAAAAATTATAAGGAAGGGAGGAGAGGTTTGAACTTTCACCTACTTTTTCCCCTGAAGTACTGTCTCCATAGAGATAGAGATGGGAGGGGGGCATTCCTGTGAAATGACAGAGATGGGATGAGTAGAGTGGCTTGGAAGATGGCCAATGAGATGCAGAGAATTGGGAACCGGAAAGGGAGGTTTTGGGGTGCCAAAGTTCAGTGCTAACTACGCTTGAGTCAGGGTCAGTTTGTTATGCCCAATAAAGAGAAAAATTTCCTCAAAAATCGGGCGTTTGGAAATTCATTTATTTGGAGATAACAACGAAGCTTGACAATATCATTGCTAAATTCAGATTATAAAATTTTTGCTTCAATATTGGCAGAAAGACTTAAGAGATATTTGAATAATTTTATACATTCAGATCAAAATGGATTCCTGCCAAAAAGACAAATTAGAGATAATATAAGAATAATTCTGGATACTTTAGAATATTATGAAGCACATCCTGAAAAGCAGATGGCCTTGATATTCTTAGATGCACAAAAAGCCTTTGACAATGTGAACTGGTGATTTATGATGCTCCAAATGGAAGAGATGGGCTTTGGTAGGAAATTTCTTCAGGCAATTGAAGCCATATATTCTAAGTAGACGGCAAAGGTAATGATCAATGGAGAATTGACTGACTTTATTGAGATAGAAAAAGGCACTAGACAAGGATGCCCATTGTCCCCATTGTTGTTTATATTGATGCTGGAAGTTTTAAATAGAAATATCAGGGAAGAAAAAGAGATAATACTCTCTTTTTAATAATACTCTCCTGCGCATGCTCCAAGATGGCGACAAGGCTCTAAGCTCGCTGCGGTAGAGATGGGGTGTTTTGGCTTGTGAGGGTCTCTGGGGGTTGTTTTGACCATCTAGGACCCCCTGCCCAGCAAGCATTGCTTGTGGTCAGCTGGCTGAGAGCTTTTGTGCTCTCTAAGGTGCCGATAACAATGTGGCACCGACGCTCCGAAGAACAGCTGTTCCGTGGCCGCCACGAGAAGGGCGGCGCGAGAAGGGCAGCGTTCGTGGTCTATGGGTGGCGGCGGCGGTGGAGGCAATTGAAATGGCTGGCTTTCAGCTATGTCAAGATGGCTGGTGCGGTGGCTGCAGTGGAGACGCTGGCGTCGTCGTGGACAGCACCCCCCCCGCGTCGGAGCAGTGGAGTTAGACATCGGGGGGAAGGAAGTGGGCGTCAAAGGAGGCGAGGGCGAATGGAAGACATGGCTGTTGGTGGTGCCCGCGATGATGCCAGTGCCTCCGCTGACGCCATTGCAGCAGCCAGCTGTTGGGATGGCTGGAGTCGTGTAGCCGAGAAAGAACATGAGGTGGGAGCCTCCATCGCTGAATTTTTAAATCTTGGCAACTTTGGGCCGCCATAGGGCCTTGGGATAATTCCCAAATTTTAGCTCCTATGGTGAGCTAAACCATAACCATCTTGGGGGGCTAAGACTAGACATGGATAGGGTGGTTGGAAAATCTGGAAGACCTGGGGGGGTGTTAATGAGGGTTGAGAGGCTGTTGGAGTTACTGCGTAGCCCCGGTCAACCCTCCCCCCACTCCCTAGTTGGGCCACTATTAGGCCCTACGATTAACACGCTTGCCCTGCCAGTTTCTGTTCGATGGAGGCGGTTCCCACCTATTTTTCATCTATCTTCTTGCCTGTTCTATCCATCTGTACGCTGCCTGTATGAACATTGTGGACAGCTTATTTTCATTTTCATTTTTTTCATTTTATTAAATTTGTATACCGCCCTACTCCCGAAAGACTCAGGGCAATGAACAGGCACAAAATAAAACACATAAATACAAAAGTTAAAACATGATTAAAACCCAATTAAATAATTTTTGCCTGAGACAATTAAAAACTCCCAATAATTTAAAACAAATTAAAATTTCAGTTTAAAAATTTAAAAGAAGGGGAAAAAATTAGGCCAGGCCAGCCTGCTGGAATAGGAGTTTCTTCAAAGCACAGCGGAAAGTGCGCAGATCCGGGATCCTCTGTATCTCCGGGGGGAGCTCGTTCCAGGTGCCCCCACAGAGAAGGCCCTCCCCCTAGGGGCCGCCAGTCGACATTGTTTGGCTGATGGCACCTGGAGGGGCCCCTCTCTATGAGAGCATACCGGCTGGTGGGAGGCTGTTTGTGGTAGTAGGCGGTCCCGTAAGGCGGTCCCATAACTAGCCAGGTCCTAAGCCATGGAGCGGTCTAAAGGTGGTAACCAAAACCGTGAAGCGCATCCGGAAGACCACCGGGAGCCAGTGCAGCTCGCGCAGGAGAGGTGTCACACGGGAGCGCCATGTTGCTCCCATAACCACCCGCGCGGCCGCACTCTGCGCCAGTTGGAGCCTCCGGGTGCTTCTCAAGGGGAGCCCCATGTAGAGAGCGTTACAATAGTCCATCTTATTTCCTTCTGGAGACTTTGGACCTGGCTTTGTTTGTTATCCAGCACGCTGGCTGTATGGAAAATGGCAGCTTACGGGAGGATGAACGGAGCCGGTTTCTATCATTGTTTCACCACCGACAGGATGTACCATCTTCCCCATGGACCAGTGAGAGGCTGGTTAGACGATTACCCCGAGTTGGTTGGAACATTGGACTCCCCCACAGCTGTGAGAGGACAGTGGAGACTCTCCCATTTATGGTCAACCTGCCTTGTTTTTTCAGGACATTTTGGACTATCATAGTGGAGCCCTTGAAGCCCTTATCACTACCTCAGAGCTTTAGATATATTTAAGGTCACAGCTTCTTGCACTGTGAGACTCCCCCCTCTTGCAAGCCTGGCCCTCCACATTATCGAGGGCCTATCTCAATGACGGGTCTTGGAACCCAGAGTGGTGGCATGTGGCGAAGAGGAGGTTGAGGGGTTTTTTATGTAAATTTTTGGTTAAACTTTTAAGGGGTCCCGAGGGAGAGGGTAAAATTGGAACTAGGGTTGTGGGTTTGGGGAGGGTCGGGCCTGGCCACTATGCACAGCGGAGGGGGTGGGGGATCCGGAGGTAATGGGGGGGTCGAGCTTGTCCAGATTGTGTTTTTACCATCAGTACTGTGAGTGGGAGGGGTAGATATGGCGGGAGCAGGGGGCCATATCATGTTAAGGGAGCGCGCACCCGCTATCTTTGAGCAGTAGCGTGCTCCGGCCCCCAAGGCTCCACTCATTCTCCTGGTTGCATAGACCCTCAGGGCCCGGGCCTTCGACTGATGTTGTGCAATGCCAAGTCCGTAGTAAATAAAGCCCCCCTCATTTGTGATCTTGTTCAGGAGGGGGGAGTGGACCTGGCGGTTATTACGGAGACCTGGTTGGGCCCAGAGGGAGGGATCTACCCTACCAGGCTTCCAGGCATTCCATCAGCCGAGGTCACAGGGGAGGGGCAGGGAGTAGCGGTTATTATTAGAGAAGGCCTTAGGCCGAGGGAGGCCACTGTTCCTCAGGCTGTGAGACCCTCCTTGTGAAGTGGGGTCATGGGGTTCAGATGGGTTTACTGATCACATACCTGGCTCTCTGCCACATGGCAGCAGCCCTGACCGAGCTACTCAACATTATCGCCGCAGTGGCGGTTGATACCCCCAGACTTATGGTCATGGGGGATTTTAACCTGCTGTCCATGGGTGAGGCGTCTGAGGTGGCTCGGGAGTTCATGGCTTCCATGACAGCTATGGACCTGACCCAGCTAATTCATGGCCCTACGCACATGGGGGGAACACACTGGACTTGGTTTTTGTCTCTGGACAGTGGCTGAGTGATCTCGAGATAGGGGATATAGTCATTGAGCCCTTGTCATGGTCGGATCACTCCCTCCTTCGCCTTGACCTTCGAACCGCTGCACCCCGCCGCAGGGAGGTGGAACCGATAAGATGGTACCGCCCCAGGCGCCTGATGGAACCTGATACGTTCCAGATGGAGCTTGGGCCAATCCCCGAGGTTCTGGCTCACGCCTCGACTGGAGACCTAGTGGCTGCCTGGGATAGGGCGACCACTGGAGCACTGGATCGAGTTGTGCCTTTGCGGCCTCTGACCCGGAGCCGATCTCACCTGGCTCCTTGGTTCACCGAGGAACTGAGGGAGTGAAGCGCCGGAAAAGATGCCTAGAGAGTAGTTGGAGGGCCAGTCGTGCTGAATATGACCGGACACTGGTAAGATCTCATATTAAGAATTACCTAGTGGTGATAAAAGCAGCAAAATGCACCTATTTCGCTGCTCTTATTGCGTCATCAGATAATCGCCCGGCCACCCTGTTTAGGGTAACCCGCTCCCTGCTCCACGAGGAAGTGAGGGAGGACCCCTTGGAGGGAAGAGCCAAGGATTTTGTTCAGTATCTCTATGACAAAATCACTCAGATTCGGGAAAATCTGGACTCCGACTGGGTAGATCCAGCAGGGATGACAGAGGCAGGTCCTGAGAATGTTATCTGGGATGAGTTTGATCCTGTGACCCCTGAGGATGTGGACAGGATTCTGGGTAGACTGAACGCGACCACATGTTTGTTGTACCCGTGCCCTTTCTGGTTAGTACTGGCTTCCTGGGAGGTGACGCGAGGCTGGCTCCAGGGGATTATAAATGCTTCATTGGGCAAGGGTGTCTTTCCTGCCACCTTGAAAGAGGATGTGGTGAGACCTCTCCTCAAGAAGCCTTCCCTGGACCTGGCAGTATTGGCTAACTATTGTCCAGTCTCTAACCTTCGCTTTGTGGTGAAGGTTGTTGAGAGTGTGCTTGCGCGACAGCTCCACCAGTACCTGGATGAAACGATGTATCTAGATCCATTCCAATCGGGCTTCAGGCCTGGGTACAGCACGGAAAGGGCATTGGTCACGTTGGTGGATGATCTCTGGAGGGCTCGGGACAGGGTGTGCTCCTCTGTCCTGGTCCTGTTAGATCTCTCAGTGGCTTTTGATACCATCGACCATGGTATCATGCTGCACCGGTTGGAAGAGTTGGGGGTGGGAGGCACCGTACTATGGTGGTTCTCCTCCTTTCTCTCCGACCGGTCGCAGTCTGTGTTGACAGGGGGGCAGAGGTCGACCCCAGGGCCCCTTATATGTGGGGTGCCACAAGGATCGGTCCTCTCGCCCCTTTTGTTCAACATTTATGTGAAGCCGCTGGGCGAGATCATCCATGGTTTAAGTTGCAGCCCTTTCTGCCCACGTGACACCCCTCCTGCGCGAGCTGCACTGGCTCCCAGTGAGCTTCCGGGTGCGATTCAAGGTGTTAGTCACCACCTTTAAAGCGCTCCATGTTATTGGACCCAGGTACCTTCGAGACCGACTTCTGCCCCAAAAATGCTCATTCAGGAGTCAGTTTTTGCATTTGGTTTTTTAAAAAAATTAACTTCAAAAAACATTTTGCTTCCTGGGCAGCATTTTCCTGACCGCTGAGTCACAACTTTTCTTCCCCAGGCACCAAAAAGGCTCAATTTTTAAAAAGTGGAAGCAACACTATTTTTAGACATGGAATTTCACCCCGAAACTCATCCAGGGGTCCGTTTTTGCATTTGGTTTAAAAACACAAATTTGGCTTCAAAAAACATTTTGGTTCCTGGGCAGCATTTTCCTGACCGCGGAGTCACGCGTTTCCTTCCCCAGGCACCAAAATGGCTCGATTTTTAAAAAGTGGAAGCAACACCATTTTTAGACATGGAATTTCACCCCGAAACTCATCCTGAAAGTCCAGGAGCAAGGGGCTATCTTGCAACAACAGGGGTGTGGCCCATCGGGCGGCAGTGCCAGAGAGGGAGCTGATAACAAATTCCACCCGAGCCCGGTCATCCGGAAAATCCTCCGGCCTCATCGCCATAAACAGTTGGCATTGTCCCAAGAAGGACGGAAACATCTCCTGCTGCCCAGAAAACCTATCTGGCACGTTCACTGGGCATCTCGGATGGGGAGGGGGAGGAGGTGGAGCTGCAGGAGCATTTCCCAAAGCAAGTTGGGCAGTTAGCTGTGCTACTTGCTGTTGCAGAAGCTGATTGGCCTGCAGTATCTGCTGTAACTGCTGCTGCAGCTGTTGGTCCATCGTGGGTTAACGATGGAGTATGGGGGTGACGAACAAGATGATTTGTCCCCGTCCCCACACACACACAAACACAGCCAGCCGAGGGTTAAGGAAACATTTTGGAACGCACCCAGGTCTTATCTCCCACTTGGCAGCGATAGACACACCGTCTGCCAAGTGACTTTATTTTCTCAGTAAAACAGAAAGATAAATACTCAAGAGTCCAAATGTCCGACACTATAAATCTTTCTCTCAGCAGTTTCGGACAAAGCTTTAGTGACTATCCAAGGTTTGCTTTTGTTGGTCACAAGGATCTCTGACCACTACCCTCTATTATATAGTCTCTGGGGTGTGGTCCAGTGACTCAGTTCTAATCCCTAGCACGCCTCCTAAGCTGCTGCAATCGTTTATCACGCCTTCGGAGGCGTGCGTCCAGGAATGATGTTTCATCGTCACTCTGATCCGAACCAGCTGTCTCCCTGCTGATCTCTTCTCCCTCGGCTAGCACCTGAGACAATGCCAGAGGGGAAGAGCCTGGAGAGGGAGGCCTGGCTGACTCCTCTTCCTCATGCTTGGAGCTTTCTTCCTCCGATGGGACAGGCTCAGAGGGCGGGGCCACAACACTACACCCCACTGGCCTCTCAAAGTCTGGAGGGGGTGTAGAATGGGAGTTTCAGAAGTCCCACTTCTAGCAACCTTTTGCTCCGTGTCTCAGACATGGACATTCCTGGCTCAGGTTTCATGGACATGAGGATTTTTTTCTTTCTCTGGGCACAAGGAGAATGTATCTGCCGAACAAAACTCTGCATTGGCGACAAGAAGGGCATCCAGCCAGTAAAGCCTCAGCTCCATTCAGTTGCCCAGACTCCACCCCGCAAGGGATTAGGGGGTCGTTAAAAGAAGAAATAGATGATGATGAATCTAAGTAACCTGATGAGCCCGAGCTGACTCTCCTCTCCTCCGGTTTCTAGGCCACCAATGCGCTCTCCTTCCTCCTCTCGCTTCCTGAGGCAGCAACCATTGTCCAGGATAAGTTCTCCAGCCTGTTCCTGGCGCTCGTGACGCAGATCTATTTTCTGCTGGGAGCAGGCAAGAGCGGGTCAGAACAGACCTACCATCTGGGGTAAGGAATCTCCTAGGCCCAATCTGGATCCTTTCTCCATTTCTGCAAAGCTCAGGAGATGCCTACAGGTTTTCCCCAAGTCGACTTACGACCAATTTTCTGTTGCTGAGTGAAACAGTCGTTAAGTGAACTTTGTCCCATTTTGCAACCTTTCTTGCCAGAGTGGTTAAGTGAATCATTGCACTGGTTAAGTCCCATGGTTGTTAAGTGAATCTGGCTTCCCCATTGACTTTGCTTGTCAGAAGGTCCCAAAAGGGGATTGCGTGACTCTGAGACACTGCGACCGTCATAAATATGGGTCAGTTGCCGAGAGTCTGAATTCTGATCACATGAACATAGGGCTACTGTAACGGTCGGAAGTGCAGGGGGATCAGCTGAATGATTGGCACCAACTCTTCTGCCTTTGTTTCATTTAGCAACACAGTCAAAGCCGTCAAACACCTCATCTTGCGCACCGGCTATCAGGAGGAGTTCAAGGACTTAGACATGCTTCAATGCTGGGAGATGCTGATGAGTCCTGAAAGTTTGTTTGAAGGCATTTTCCACCTGGTCCGGTAAGAAATTAAAAGTCAAAGGAGCTTGGCTACGAGGGGCAGTGGGTGAGAGAGGGAGGGGAGGCAGAGGGAGAGGGAGAAGAAGAGGCACAGAGATAGGGGGAAGGGGAGAGAGAGGGAAGGGGAGAGGGAGAGGGGAGAGGGAGAGAAAGAGGGAGAGAGACACACAGAAGGCAAAAGTGAGAGAGAGGAAAGATTAGAGGGGAGGAGAGAGGGAGAGGGAGAAAGAGAGAGGGAGGGTGAAAGAGAGAGGGAGGGTGAGAGAGAGAGGAAGGGGAGAGGGAGAGAGGGAGGGTGAGAAATTCTCTAAATGGAGTAATTCATTGAGTAATTCATTTATCGATCATTCAGCTCATGATTTCTCTAGCTTGGTGATTTTCTTCTCCCTAACCAGCAGATCTTGTCTGATCTCTCCATCTTTATTCTCGTAGGATCTTGTTCAACTACTCGAAACATGAGCTGAAGATCATGTTCCGACAGGCCGAGACCTACGTGCGCCACCCCGATTTAAGACACAAAACCATTGGGATGGTTTTCTTTTCGGAGGTGAGACCTTGAGATGCACCCCAACCTTCTGGAGCTCAAGGAAAGTTGCCCAGGGTTCAACAGAACTTTATGGCTAGAAACTAGAAGTTGTGGGTTCTCCATCCCTGGAGGTCTTGAAGAAGAAACTAGACAGCCATTTGCCTGACATGGTAGAGGGTCTCCTGCTTTTCCACGGGATTGGGCTAGAACACCTCCAAGGTCTCCTGGTATTCTGTTAATCAGTGGAATGGCTTCCCTCCAGAAGTTGTGGGAGGGAGGGAGGGAGGGAGGGAGGGAGGGAGGGAGGAAGGAGATTGAGGGAGGGAGGATGGGAGAAAGGGAGGAAGGAAGACTCAATGACCCCAAATTCCTTTTACTTTTTGCATTATTTTTTGTATTCTTGCAACTATCATTTACACTACCTATCAGACAGTCACAAAAGGGATGACGTAACCTTGAAACATTGTGACCACCATTCTCCCGAGGGACTCAGGGCGGCTTACAAAAACAATATCCAATGCAAATCACAATAAATTAAAATCAACAACCTAATTAAACAATTTAAAATTATAACAATGTACACCCATAACGGATCAGTTAAGTTGACGAAAGAGCCACATCTCCAACTCAAATATGGACCGGCAAGTACCCAAATTTTGATCACATGACCATGATGATGCTACCATGGTCATAATTCTGAAAAATGGACGTATCCCTTTTGTCAGTGCCGTTGTGACTTTCAGCGGTCACTAACCGAGGACTGTGTTTATTTTCTTTTTCTCTCCCCATAATGGCTGAAAGTGGCATCTTTAGTCGAGGCTCTCAGGGAAGTTCCCTTCCTTTGCTTGGCTAATGCTCCGTGTCTCCACTCTTCTTCCTCAGTTGCTGTACCATCCGGAAATTTGCCAATTCTTTGTCATCCAAGACATCCTCCAGGTGCTGAAGGAATGGATGACCCAGCCATATCCGCTGATAGACTTTCAGCGTTAGAGGACTGGGGAACCTCATCCAATACCCGTTTGAGGTAAGAGATGGGGGGCAGGAAGGGAGTGGCTTCCAAGGTAGCAGCAGGTGTGACCTCGCTCTCTGGGAAGTCTACAAGGCTGGGAAGGATAGAAGAAGGAGAAGAAGAAGGCAACCAGCAGAAAGAGGACAGCTAGAGTGGTGTCTCTTCTACCAAGATGGCTGCACCCCTGGAAGATCTGAAGGAGCAAGTAGAGGCCAGACCCTCTTGGAGGACATCTGAAAGCAGAACAAGAAGCAACGGATGGAAACTAATCAAGGAGAGAAGCAACCTAGAACTTAGGATAAATTTCCTGACACCCAAAACAATTAATTAGTGAAACAACTTGTCTCCAGAAGTTGTGGATGCTCCAACACTGGAGCTTTTCAAGAAGAGTTTGGATAACCATCTGTCTGAAATGATCTAGGGGTTCCGGCTTGAGCTGGGAGTTGGACTAGAAGATCTCCAAGCTTGTTTTTTTTTAAAAATTAATTTGATTTATATGCCGCCCTTCTCCGGAGACTCAGGGCGGCTTACAATGCGTTAAGCAAATTCCTTTTCAACCCTCTTCTTCTATGTTCTGTGGCTTCTCTTGTGTTTGTCATGATTGCTGTGAGACTCAGAGAACTCCAGTGACCGTGTTTAATTTCTCGTTTCTTTCCCTGCTTCCTCCAGAAGAACATCTTGGAGCCACTGTTGATGCCAGTTCTACACTGCGTCTGTCATGAACAGAAGAACGTGGCGAAGGAAGCTATAAGGACCCTGCGTTTCCTCCTCAGACACCTCAAGATAGAAACCCATGCATGGAAGGCAGTCAACCTCATTCCGCTCCTTCTAAAATATTTTCATGATGTAAGTCAACCAAATCATGACAAACTGGTTTCCCCCTCTCCCTCTCTCCCTCCCTCTCTCTCTCCCCTCCCTCCCTCCCTCTCTTTCTCCCCTCCTCCCTCCCTCTCTCCCTCTCTCTCTTCTCCCTCTCTCTTTCTCTCTCCCTCCCTCCTTCCTCCCTCCTTCCCTCCCTTTCCCTTTCCCTCTCCCTCTCCCTCTATCTATCTCTTTCTCCCATAAAGATGGCCTGGGTACCATCTGCAGAATTCTAATTTTATCAAAATGTTTAGAAAGTTCAGCAACAACTGTGTTGTGCTGATCTGAAACAGTGGGTAAGCTTGCAGATGATCCTTGAGCCCTTCTAGAGAGCTGGAGAAGTGCCAGAGGAGGTGGAAGAGAAGGAAGGTTGCCCCTCTCTTCAGCTTCACCAACCAGGTGTCCGCCTAGAAAATCTACAACACCACACATCCTATCTAGCAAAATGATCTAGATTGGTCATCTAGATTGGTGTTGCTTGATCTCAGACACTTTAAGATGTGTGGACTTCACCACTGCTGGCCTGAGAAGTCCAGAAGGAGCTGCTAAGATTGAACAACTCTGGTCTAGATCAGGATTTCTCAACCTTGGCAACTTTAAGAGGTGAGGACTTCAACTCCCAGAACTCTCCAGCCAGCATACTGGAGTTGGGGTCCCCATCTTTGGGGCAACCATGACCTGGATGATTGATCATCTCCATGGACATTGAACTGGGAATAGGTGTGCTCTGAACCTGTGTGTTCTCCTTCAAGAAGCTTCTGCATGGCTATTCTGCTATTGGAGGGACTAACCTGTCTCTCTTCCTTCGTAGGATGACATCGAATTGCGGAATAACTCCATCACCATTTTTGGCATGCTCCTGAAAGGACTGAAGGAGATACAGAACAGTAATATGGTCGAAAACATCCTGAACAGCCTTGTTCCCCTACTCATACAACTGTCAAATGATCGGACAAAAGAGGTGAGTTGAAGGGCTGCGTAACCTGAACTCCTGCTCTTATCCTGCTACCTTCACAGAGACCACTCTGTACCCCCATCTTCACTCAGAGCAACGTGGTTGTACCACGTGGACACTCTACAGAATGCAAAGAGATTCTAGACAATCCTGAAGTTGTGGAGTCCTTGGTGCTCCCTGAACAGGGTTGTTTCCTTGAAGACCTTTCATGACCCAACTAGGTGACAGCATCTCCCCCTTTCCTCCCTCGGCCAGGTCTCCAGGAAGACCCTCGACTCCTGCGTGTCCTTTATGAACTGGGGGGGGCTTTCCCAGCAACTTGTTTGACTATGAAAAGTATACCAGCCTTCATAGCATGTACTCCAACATCTGCTACGTGGTTGTAAGTAGGAGCCAAGCTGGCCGGTTTTCTTCCAGATTAGAATATGCTAAGCTTTTATTTCTTTATTTTGTCCTGCCTTTATTATTTTTATAAATAGTTAAAGACGGTGGACATCCCTAATACTTCTTCTTTTCTTCACAACAGCCCTGTGAGGTGGGTTGCTCTAAGAGAGAGGGACTGCACCAAAGTCACCCAGTGGCCATCGTGACTAAGGAGGGACTAGAACTCCCAAAGTCACCCAGCTGGCTTTCATGCCTAAGGCAGGACCAAAACTCACCATTCCCTGGTCATTGGCCCAAAGTCACCCAGTCCGCTTGCTTGCCCAAGGGGGGACTAGAACTCACCGTCTCCTGGTAATTAGCCAAAATCACCCATCCAGCTTTCATGGCAAAGGCGGGACTAGAACTCTCAAAGTCACCCAGCTCACTATCATGATTAAGGCGGGACTAGAACTCTCCGGCTCCTGGGTTGTTGCCTGATGCGTTAACCACTAGACTCAACTGACTAGAGGGATTCTTCTTGGGTTTTTGCTCTCTCGGGAACAGCAGAGGTTCCATGCAACCATGAGGACTAGAAACCTTGCTGGTTTGTGGGTTTGAGGAATAGAAATGGCAGTTTGTGGGAAAAGGAAATTAGGATGTAGAGGGGGGCAAAATATAAATGCATTTATAAGTTCAGAAGCCATTTCCTTAGCATTTTTCTTTCCCTTTTCTTTTTCTATTTTCTTTTTTTCACTATCTGCTATTTCTCTTTATTTTCCTTTATGCTTTCAATTTGGATAAAACTGTCTCTAATAACATAAATATCCATTAGGATAGTAAAGTAGAGCATAGTATAAAAATGTCATAGTAAGTTGTTGAGGACACGAGGACTAGAAACCTAACCAAGAAAGCGGCCCCTTGGTAAAAAAAAAAAGAAAGAAAAAAAAGGAAGCTCTATAGTTCAGTGGCTTGTTTGTTGCCTTGTTTTCCCCAGATGAATAAAGGCAAGCAAAACCTTCCTGCAATGTTGGATCAGATGCTGGGATTCCTGAGGAGCCGGAACTCTTCCCATCGCGAGGCAGCTGCCCTCTTAATTGGTAATCACCAATGCCAACTCTGGAAGGAGGGCAGGAAAACCCAAGACAGGCGGGCGGCCTTATCACCAAAAGAATCTATGCAGAATTAAGCCATGTGGCTTAATCAGACTGGAAGCTGCTCTTATACCGGGTGGCTTCTCCGGAACTGCTACGATTGCGCAACGGTTTTTCAGGCAGTTCCTGCCCTCTTTCTTTAGGGTATCGCTGCCGTTGTTAAGTTAGTCACATGGTTGTTTAGTGAATCTGGCTTCCTCACGGATTTTGCTCATCCGAAGATCACAAAAAGTGATCTTTGACCCCCAAGACACTGTAAGCGCCATAAATACGAGTCGGTTTGCCAAGCATCCGGATTTTGATCTTGATGTGGCAACGCTTGTAAGTGTGAGAATCAGTCATAAGTCACTTTTTTCAGTGCCATTGTAACTTTGAATGGTCACTCAATGAACTATTTTAAGTCGAGGACTACCTGGCCTGTATCCCTCTCTCTTGTATAGGTAACCCCACAGCAGTGTTTTTTTCTCTGGAAATATTTTCAGCTGGCCTCCCATTCTAGTTTTAACTGGATTCAAGGCTGCTTGGGTTTTTTTCCAAGATGATGGTTGTTTGCAAAGTCCTAGAACATAAATTAATACAGTTGGAAGGGACCTTTGAGGTCTTCCAACCCCCTGCTAAAGCAGGAGACCCTCTTCCATTTCAGAGCAGTGGCTGTCCAGTCTCTTCGTTAATCTCTTCTTTAAAGCCTCCAGTGAGGCCTGGAGACAAAAACATAGGAAGAATGGCTACCCCTAGTCCTTGTTATTATTAGACAGACCCAGTCCCTGGAACCATCCCGTAAAGTCCCAAAGCGACTCTTCCAAGTGGAAACCAATGAATTGCGCGTTTTTTTTCCTGAATCAGTCGGTTTAACCATCTGTGTTAACCCCACCAACGTTTTCTTTTTACGTGCCTAGGCTGCTGCGCGCAATACATGCAACCGGATGTGGTGACTTCAAAACAAATCAAAGAAGTTTTCCTCGGTGAGTTTCAAAGTTCCCTCGCTTGAAACAAGGAGTTTTTCTCCAGAAGCTCTGTCGCTGATCAGGGCTGGTTCTCACGGTTGATCCCAGAAATCCTTTGTTTTCTGGATTCATTTCAGGTCTCCGGGATCTGCAAGGTGATTCCGAAGCCTCAGTGGCTCAGGCTGCAGCTGACTCAATGGAAGAAATCTTTCGGCAGTGTGGCCATCTGATCAAGCCGGGTCTTGTTAGTAGTCAACTCCTCTCCAAAGTCATCAGGAGGATCCCCGAGACCAAGCAATAATAGTTTCATAGTTTCATAGTTTTCATTATTGTCATGGCACCTCATAGAATGAAATTAAGTGTCATCCTCACTGTACTGTGTATTATACTTTTTAAAATCCCCATAAAAATAAAACAAAAACACACTTCTTTCACACTGTATGCAATTGAATTGAAAACCCCTGATATTGACTTCCGGGTTTGACTGCCACCGGCGAAGACGGTCGCTTTTGAACAGGCGCCAGCCCCGCCGCCTGTAGAGCCGCCCCGAGTGAGGGAAGCGGCTTGAAAACTCCAGAATCCTGAGGATTTGAGGAGAAGAGCAAAGCAAGAAGCAGGTTGAGCCCCCGTGAACCCCCAGAAGTTTGCTACTGGGGAGGAAACGGGTGTGGCTCCCTTTTAACTTGCGGAGACTCCGGACGGCGTGGGACGACTCTGCTCGTCAGAGCAAGCCGGCTGCAGCAAACATTTAAACTGATGGGAAGATAACTTTGTTATAAAACAACCTCAACCCCCAAACCAAGAAACTGCAAGTATTTCTTCTCTTTTGAACTTTTGATTTGGGGAAAAGCTAGAGCGAGAGGAAACGGCTTGAAAAAATGGCGCCGTTCCAGCGTTAACGAGCTGAAAGGGAGAGTGATTGCGCAGAACTATTCTAACAAGCTACATTGTAGCAGTGCCTGTTGCAAGCGAACGGAGAAGAGTGGAAAAGAAAAGAAAAATAAATTTGAGCTTGTCTCAATCTATTTAATTCTGGGGGACTTTTTCAAAGGATATTGTGGAGGTGCAAAGGAAAGGAAAAAAAAAAGATTTTCTTCTTTCAGAAAAGTTAATTTACGTGGCAAAATGGCTTCAAAGAAACAGGAAGGAAAGGTGGCAGGGGAGGGATCTCCCACCCACAAACCAGAACAGCAGCCCCCTCCCAGTCAGCAGAGGGAGGGAAAGGACTTTGATGTGCAAAGTTTAAAAGATTTTATTACCCAGGCTTTGGATGAAAAATTTCAAAAATCACAACAGGAAATGAAGAGGGAAATTAATGAATTTAAAGAGGCAATGAAAGAAAATTATGATAAGGTGTCAGATAAATTGTCAAATGTGGTTTCTGACTTGGCAGAATCCATTACTAAAGTGGACTCCAAACTGGAAGAATTTAAATCAGAAGTCAATGTCAAAATGAAGGATGCTGATATTAAAATTGCAGATGTGGATAACAAAGTGGAGAGAGTCGAAAACGAAATCACAATGATACAGTTCCGATCCATGGAATTTGCTATTAGGCTTCGAGGAATTAAAGAGAGTGATAGGCAAGATCTGAGACAGATTTGTTCTGATGCCTTGGCTGTATTGCTAAAAATTGATCCAGCAGATGTGGTCTATAAAATAGATAAAATTTACAGAGTGAATTCATGGGTTGCTAGACAAAGAAAATTGCCCAGAGATGTGGTGATATACTTTACTGATAGAAGAATAAGAAATGATATTTTGCAAAGATCCTTTCTTTCCTCTGTGCAAGTGGAGGGAGCTCAAATTGGAATTTATAAGGAATTACCACCTAAGATGTTAAAAGATCGAAAAGAGTACAGGTTCTTAGTGAATGAATTGCAAAAGCAAGAAATACCATTTCGGTGGGATGCCCCAACTGGTATAATTTTGAAATATAATGGAGAGAGACATCGATTGAATACTTTTCAGAAGGCGGAATATTTTTATTATAATATCCTTAAAGAAAGATCATCATCCCCACGTACATCTACATTGTTGGAGATAAAAAGTGATAAAGAAAAGCAATCTCAGCACGAGAGGGCACAACAGTCTAAGCAGATGGAACCAGTGGAAATGCAGGGTGCTGCACAGGGAGGAGGCCTTTTGGAGGAATCATTGTCAGAACCTTCCCCGATTCTGTCAACTGGTGCTGTTTTGGATGAAGCTGGGATGCCTGAAGTTAAAGACCAGCGTATAACTCGTGCAATTTCCAAGCAGATAAAAGAAAAACGTGAAGCCATGGGAGGAGCTAGGCCGAAGACTTCAGAAGAAGTTAGGCAAAGCAGCTCATCGCTTCAGAAAGGTCAAGATGACAATTAGGCTCTTATCTTGGAATGTTCATGGACTAAATTCACCACAAAAAAGGAAGAAATTATTTACATATTTGAGACAATTTAATAATGACATAATTTGTTTACAAGAAACTCATATTCGAACTCAAGATCATAAATATTTGATAAATTCTAAATTAGGAACACACTTTATAGCTTCAACCTCGGAAAAAAATAATGGTGTGGTTATTTATGTGAATAAAAGACTGCCCGCTAAAATTATAGAAGCAGATGAAGATGGTAGGTTTGTTGCAATTGAATTGCACACAGCAAATGGCCAAATTCTTTTGATTGGAATTTATGCTCCGAACCAACAACAGGATCATTTTTATAAGACTCTACATAATAAAATATTGCAATGGGACTATAGATCTATTCTAATAATGGGAGACTGGAATGGAGTAATTGATTCTAAATTAGATAAAAAAAGTTTGGCGAAATCAAGGATCAGACTGCCACAGACTTTTTTTGATATGAAAGAAGATTTGGAATTAAAGGATATCTGGAGAATATATAACCCAAAAGAACTGGACTATACTTTTTTCTCTGACAGACACAGATCTTTCTCCAGGATTGACTTTATCTTGTTATCAGATGATTTACTTATTAAAACAAAAAGAACAAAGATATTTCCAAGAACTTTAACTGATCATAGCTCTGTATGGATAGAAATCGAGATGGGAAAGTCTGAGAGAAGGTCATGGAGACTAAATGAAAATTTGTTCAGATATGAAAAAAATATAATAGAACTTAAAAAACAGATGAAAGAATTTTTTGAAATGAATTTGAATAAGGGTACCCCAATTGAAATAGTATGGGACGCGAGCAAAGCTTATATGAGAGGGGTACTTATTCATATGAACTTCAAACATAAACAGAATCGACAAAGGAAAAGACTTGAATTGGAAGCAGAAATAAAGAATAAGGAACAGTTACTTATTAAAAACCCAACAGATGAAAGAATACGTGGTGCTATAAAACTTTTGAAAGATCAGTTTCAAATGCTTTTGGCGGAACAAGTTGCAACAAATCTACAATATGCGAAGCATAATACGTTTTGTAATGCTAACAAACCGGGGAGATGGTTGGCTTATACCTTAAGGAAAAAGCAGAGTATACGGACTATTGAGAATATTGACATTGGGGGGAAAGAAATTTTCCAACAAAAACTGATTAAAGAAGTCTTTGTAGATTACTACGTTAAATTATATGCTAAAGATGACATACAGAATGGACTTATAGAAAAATATCTAGAAGAGAAAAGAGTCTCAAAAATTACTAGCCAACAAAAAGAAAGAATGAATTACCCTATAACAGTTGAGGAAATAATTGCAGCAATTAAACAATTGAAAACAGCTAAAGCTCCTGGAACAGATGGATTGACAGCAGTGTATTATAAAACTTTACAAGCAGAAATGGTGGAACAACTTAGAGACTTATTTTGTAATATACAACAAGGGGGTAAAATACCCCCATCATGGAAATCAGCATATATTACTTTGATACCAAAAGAACAAGCAGGTCCTAAAAAACCGGAAAATTATAGACCAATATCTCTTCTAAATAATGACTATAAAATTTATGCAAAAGTATTAGCCAACAGATTGATGCCAGTAATTCAAGAGGTGATTAATGACGACCAAGCTGGGTTTATAGAGGGTAGATACATGAAGGATAATGTAAGGCAAGTTATAGATTTACTGGAATATCTTGAGAAGAATAAACAGATCTCTGCAGTGCTGGTTTTTTTGGATGTGGAGAAGGCCTTTGATAGAGTGGATTGGAATTTTCTACTAAAGACTCTAAAAAAAATGGGATTTGGAGACCAACTTATACAGGCGGTTTCAGCAATCTACCAAGAGCAAAAGGCACAGATTATTATTAATGGAAGTCTGACATCAGAGTTTAAAATCGAAAAAGGAACAAGACAGGGATGTCCGTTGTCCCCATTGTTGTTTATTTTAACACTAGAAGTCTTGCTAAATACAATAAGGGACTCTAATATCTTGAAAGGTATAATGATAAGGCAAGAGGGTTACAGAATAAAGGCATTTGCAGATGATCTGGTCGTTACCCTAACACAGCCAATGGAATCAATAATCTAGATGAAGGACATTATACAAGACTATGGTAAAGTTTCAGGTTTTAGTCTGAACCAGAAAAAAACTAAGATGATAGTCAAAAATATGACACAAGATCGTAAACACGAGCTTGAAAGGAGGGCAGGTTTTGAGATTGTACCAAAGGTAAAATATCTAGGAGTTCAGGTTGCAGAATCAAATATGAAATTGTTTCAAAATAATGATGAGGTGTTGTGGCGAGAGGTGCAAAAAGACATGGAGACTTGGAAAAAACTGCAGCTGTCTTTACTTGGAAGAATAGCAGCAGTTAAGATGAACATTTTGCCAAGATTTCTTTTTTTGTTTCAAATGATTCCGGTGCTTAAAAATGATAAACAACTAAAAGTATGGCAAACTGGAGTGAACAAGTTTGTCTGGAACGAGAAAAAACCAAGAGTAAAATTGAAAATTATGCAAGATGTTCCAGAAAGGGGAGGTCTTAAACTTCCAAACCTACAGTTATATTATGATGCAGCAGCTTTGACTCAAGCAAGTGATTGGTTTGGAAGGAAAAAGACTGGAATACTAAATGCAGAAAGTTTTGATTTGGAATTTGGATGGCATGCTTATTTATTTTATGACAGCAAAGTGGATAAAGTATTTAAAAGCCATATACTTAGAGACTCTTTGTTGAGAGTTTGGAAGAAGCACCGACTCAAATGGGATTATAAAATACCGCTATGGCTGGATCTTGGTCATATTTTGTGGAATACAAATATAACGTCACTCGGGGGGTTTTTATACAAAGAGGTTCTTTTTACAGATGCGGGCAGATGGCAGCTGAAGACATTACAGACACTGTTGGCTGAAGGGATTAATTTAACTTGGTTACAATATAATCAATTGCAATTGAGATGGAAAGAGGACCAAAGAACTGGTATTATGTTGCATGAGGAAGAATTGGTTAGACATATAAAAGAGAAAGGTCCAATGCATATTAAAAGGCTTTATAATGTTTTGTTAGAAAGGGATTCGGAAACTGAATTAGTTAAAGATTGTATGATTAAGTGGGCACAAAATTTTGAAGAACCAGTGATGTTGGAAACATGGGAAAAAATTTGGGTTCAGAATGTTAAATTTACACAGTCGCAGAATTTGAGGGAAAATTTTTACAAAATGTTTTATAGATGGCATTTAGATCCTAAGAAATTGTCGTGTATGTACCCTAATGTTCAGCCAAAATGTTGGAGGTGTGATTGTTTAGATGCTACATATTATCATATTTGGTGGACTTGTAAGAAAGTTAAGGCTTTTTGGATAAAAATTTGGTGGGTCATGCAGAATGTTTTAAAGAAAAAAATCCAATTTTCTCCACAATTGCTTTTATTGGGTATAGTTGAGGGTTTTACAGTGGATGAAATAAAGTTGATTTTGTATATGATTACAGCAGCGAGATTGTTGACAGGTAAATATTGGAAAAATGAAGCTCTGCCCACCGTAGAAGAATGGATTTTGAAGATGGCCAGCTTCGCGGAGATGGCGAAGATTTCAGCATACTTAAAAGATCGCTCACAAGAGACTTATGAATGTGGATGGAAAAAGTGGATAGATTATGTGCAGAACAAATACCAAACTAAGAAGTATCAAATAGCTTTTCATTGATAGTATTAATATTAAGATAGAAATAGTCGAACTATGTGAAGATGAAAAATGACATGGGGGTCGGGGGGGTTCAAGGTTTTTGTATAGGGGATAATGATATTCTATGGAAGTCCGGGGGGGAGGGGAGGGTTAGGGGGGGTTGGGAGGGGGGGTTGGGGAGTTTGGGGAGGGTTAGGGGGGTGAAAATGGGGTGAAAATGTAATTGTAAAACTTTTACAATAAAAAAAAAAGAAAACCCCTGATATTGCATTAATATTGCACTCTACAGTAGAATTGTATTGTTGGAAGAAATATCCTTCTGGGTTCAGCTCCAAGTGGGGAAAAAGACACTGGAAACATGGAGACTGCTTGGAAAGATGGTTTAATGATGGACAGGATCACATTGTTATAGGAAAAATGACAGAACTAGGCCAAGCTCTTCAATGCAGGAAAGAGTTTATTGCGCAAGGTTCAAACAGTCCAAAGACAGCGAAGGGTCTGAACAAAGATGGCTGATTTTGACCAGATATTTATACAAGGCAAAGTTATTATGAAGAGTGAGACATTTCACACGTAGAAGTTACCCTTTAATCTATTCTCAGCTCCGGAGCTCAAGACATAATAAAAGGAGATAAGGGGCTCAAAGGCGCCTCACGAGCAGTAAAGAGGACAGTAAGGGAAGCAGTATTTCTTCTCTAGAATCTACATGACATTTTACTCCTGCGCAGAACGGTGTGGTTGAAAAATGAAATGGTGTCCTGCAGACTATGGTGCGTAGTCTGATTGCAGATGCTGGGGTTGCAGAATCATACTGGGCGGAAGCGGTACACTACACTAGGCCAATTACACCCTGAACCATGCCTGGAGCAGTGTTGTGAACCAGACCCCATACTTTCTGGTCCACGGTAGGAAGCCATGTTTGGGGCACTTGCGTGTATTTGGCTCCTACGCTTGGGTGCACATCCCCAAGCAGCTGTGGAAGAAGGGGAGATCTGTCTCCCAGAGACTGAGGTTCTTGGGCTATGCCCCTGGCTCCAAGGCCTACCAATTCCTGGGAGAAGGGGGCAGGACTGCGACCTCCCAATCTGACTCCTTCAAAGAAGACTCCAATTGGACCCAGATCCACTCAAATGATCTGGGCCCATACATCAACCGGCACAGTAAGGCTGCACGAACCACAACACCGCCCGAGATTACCACAGACCCTGCCACTGACGAGATCAAGGAACAGGATGAAGAGGTCAGCCTACCTGGTCCAGATGAGGAGGATGAGCCGCCCAGTCCTGAGGGGAAAGACACGCCATCTTCACCCGACTCTTCACCTCCAGTGATGCTTTAGAGGCCAATGATGCCCAATGCCTGGGACCGAGGGCCTCCACATCCTGGTCGTGAACAGCAGTCGGCGAGAAACCTGCAGAAGAAAAGGGTGGTGACTGGCAGGAGGTCAGAAGGTCAAAGAGGTCCAACAAGAGGGTCCCACCGAAGAGAATAGACATTGGTCACGTTGTGTCTGTCAACAGCATCGTAGTCATCCCAAAGACTTTCTCTGACATCCCGGAGCAGCCCATCGAAGAACAGGAGAAGTGGCAGCTCGCGATGGAACAGGAGATGGAGAGCCTGAGAAAGCTCAAGGTCTTTACCCCCAGGCAACCACCAAAAGAGAAGAAGGTCATTGGCACAAGGTGGGTTTTCAAGGCCAAACCACTTGCCAGTGGCCACTACCTGTACAAGGCCTGCTTGGTAGCACAGGGGTTCGCCCAACGCTACATGGAGGACTACATAGAGACCTATTCTCCGACTGTCCGGGCAGAAAGTGTCAAGGCTGCCCTTGTAACTGCAGCTGCTCTGGGGAAGAAAGTCTACCAATTCGACATCCAGACGTCCTACCTCCACGCCAACTTGGACCGGCAGATCTACGTGAGGGCCCCTCCTGGTTACCAGCAGGAGGGGGGAAACACATGGTTGCTCCAAAAGAGACTATATGGCCTCAAGCAGTCGGGGAAACTCTGGTACGATTGCCTTAAAAAGGGTTTAGAGCGAATTGGCTTCAGGGCATCTCATGCAGATGAGTGCGTTTTCACACGTGACACCAAAGGTGATACAGAATGGGTTTTGGTCTACGTGGACGGCCTCCTATATGTAGGGCCTGGCAAGGAAAGGTGTGACAAATTTGCCAAGGCCCTGGGGGAAAAGTTTACCCTGAAGTCCTTGGGGAGGGTTGACAGGTACCTGGGCATACATATCTTGCCCATTAAAAAGGGATTTGCATTATCCCCCCCCCCAAAAAAAAGATTGAGGAGTTGTTGGCCAAATGCAAAATGGCGGAGTCTAACTCAACGCATAGCGCCATGCAAAGTGACTACTATGGCCATAATGACAAGGACAGCCCTGAGTTCACAGATAATAAATTATATAGATCTGTGATTGGCTCCTTGCTATACATTAGCAATTGGAGCAGGCTTGACATAGCTTTAGCTGTAAATCTATTGTCCAGGCATGTGGAAAACCCAAAGGAATTCCACTGGAATGCTGTCAAGAGGGTACTTAGGTACCTCAGGGGCACGGCCGATGCCCTCTTTATGCTGGAACCAGAGAAGGGGAAGCCGGCCCAGCTCTCCGCTTACTCGGACGCAGACTGGGCTGGTGACACCAAGAGTAGACGGAGCACCTCTGGTTTCCTCATACTGCTAAATGGCTGTCCTATCCATTGGCAAGTTAGGCAGCAAAAATTTGATTCTTGCTCCACGGCCGAGGCAGAATATGCCAGCCTATTGGACACAACAAATGACTTGATTTGGTTCAATGCTCTGGTAACGAGCATCTGGGCACCTCCTACTCTGCCCATCCAAATTCAAGAAGATAACACGGCCGCAATTGGAATCTCGGGGGCGTACACGGTGGGCTCTAGGTCACGCCACATAGACATCCGCTACAAGAATGTCAGGTAGCTTGCCAGAATGGGGCTTGTACACATCAAACATTGTAATACAACCGACCAGTTAGCTGATCTGTTCACAAAACCTGTGCCCATTGACCGACAGTGAATGGAGACAGAACTCAGGCATTTCAGATTCAAAGAGGAGTCAGGCAGGGATGTCCCCTATCTCCCTTACTTTATATCCTGGCACTAGAGGTCCTACTTAGAAAGATTAGAGCCAATAAAGATATTAAAGGCTTAAAGATCAGGAAGGAAACATTTAAAACCCAAGCTTTTGCGGACGACGTTGCCCTCATAATAGAAGACCCATTAGAAACCGGTTTAAAATTAATGCAGGAAGTACAGGATTATGGAGAAGTTGCGGGCCTTAAACTTAATAAGAATAAAACTAAAATAATTGTGAAAAATATGACAAACCCACAAATGAAAGAATTAGAAGATCGATTAGGCCTCCAGGCAGTTAAGAAAACAAAATATCTGGGAATATGGATTACTGCGAGACTCTCTTCATTAAAAGATGATAATTATATCCCCTTATTGCAGAAAATTTATCAAGACCTTGATAGGTGGAGGAGGCTTAAATTGTCCCTGATTGGTAAAATTGCGGCAATCAAAATGAACATCTTACCTAAAATTCTATTTCTATTCCAAAATATACCGATATCACTAGATAAATTTTTTTTTCTGGATTTGAACAAACATATAAGGAACTTTCTGTGGGAGGGCAAAAAATCGAGGATCTCTCTTAAGACACTTCAAGGGAAAAGGAATTTGGGAGGGTTCGGGCTCCCTGACTGGGAATTATATCAAAAGGAGGCAAAAATAATTTGGATAAAGGAGTGGATCAAGCTACAAGATGAGAGAATTCTGACACTAGAAGGACATGATATCCTTGAAGGATGGCATGCTTACATCTGGGATTCAAAGGATAGGAGGAAAACTTATTTTCATAAACATAAAATTAGGGAGACACTGATTCGTACGTGGGTGGAAATCAGACAGAGGATTTATACCAAGGTTCCTAGCTGGTTGTTGATTATGGAAGCTTTAGTGGCCCCAAATAGGAGAGGAAACTATAAATTGGGCACATATAAGGACATCTTGGATCAAGAAGGGAAGCTCAAATCGTTGGAAGTATTGAGGGACCAGGGGTTCAACCTGGATTGGTGGAATTATCTCCAGATAAATTCTAGATTTCAAAAAGATAGAGACATATGTGGTATTGAAATGAAATATGGATATTTTGATAAAATTATCTGGGGAACAGATAAGAAAATGCTATCAAAAATCTACAATTTTCTATTAGATGAGGATAGAGCAGAGACCATAGCAAAAAATCAGTTAAGCATTTGGGGAAAAAACTTAGGATACAGCCTTAATTTCAATGATTGGGAGATAGCTTGGAACAGGAATTATAAAATAACGAAATCGGCAACATTCAGAGAAAATCACTAAAAATGTTGCATAGGTGGTACCTAGCCCCGGAAAGGCTGGCGAAAATATTCCCAAACCTCTCTGCTACATGTTGGAAATGTGGAAAAACAGTCGGCACCTTCTATCATCTTTGGTGGACTTGTCCCGAGACCAAAAAGTTCTGGTTAAAGATTCGACTCTGGCTCTCTGAAATAACGGGACAGGAGATAGTCCTGGCCCCGGAATCCTTTCTCTTAGGTATGACTGAAGATGGTCTCAACAATAACAAAACCCAACTTGTAATTCAAATCACAACCGTGGCTAGACTAGCTTTTGCGAAACTCTGGAAAAATAAATCTACGCCTTCAGAAGAAACATTAATAAATAAAATTCTAGAGTGCGCAGAAATGGCAAAATTGACAAGCGAGTTAAAAAATGAGGAGAATTCTAAATATTATGAAGTATGGGGAAATTGGTATAACTGGTTGAAGAACAAGATAAAAGTATGATAATAGGTTATGACTTATTAGGCACTAGAATTGGACTTAATTGTATAGAATTGTATAGAATTGTATAGTATATTGTATAGTTATGGATGGAATCCATCCAACGCTTGATTCACCAATTGTGTAAACACTGTACCTCTGATCAAGATAGAGATTGTATATTATCTTTTTAATTCTGGAAAAGTCAATAAAGTATTTAAAAAAAAATATTTGACATACGTGCTTCATAGTGCGTGAGACAGCATATAAAGCACCTATTTTTGAAAAAATAAATAAAGTTCCCCTTTGGGCCTGTGCCAACAATTCTTCCTTCTCCCCCTTTCTTGCCCCCTCTGCTTCTGTCTTCCTTCTAGCTTCTGGGGACTTTGGGCATCCAGCCTTTAATACATTGGTATAGAAATCTCTTGCCTTCCACACTGAGTTAAGACGATATCTTTCTCCTGAATAGTTCACCACTAGTCCAGCTGAGGACTTCCAGTAGCACCGTAGGCGCCGAAGACGCTCCTTTTGTGAGCGCCAGCCCCGCGATCGCGTAAAGCCACTAGAACAGTGCAAATCAGCTGTCTAGTGGCTTGGAAACTTTCTCCCCGGGAAAAGGGGAGGAAGAGAGCAGACGGGTGCAGGTAGAGCTCCCCAAGTGCCCCAGGAACAATTCTGGGGCTCGAAGGGTGAGAGCTCCCTGGAAGCCCGACAGAGCTCCGGATCCGGGATGTTTCTGCTTTAAGCAGAAGAAGATGCCGCGACCACCCCTGCAAACAACGCTTGGAATAAAACATTGGATTTGGAAGCAGGCTGAGCAAACTCAGGAGAGACCAGATTTGCAAGTACTAAACTTTAACTCCAAATGTGTATTACTTTCTTCTGACTCACTAAGGGGGGAAAGTGAAACCAAGATGGCGATTGAGCTTTAATGGGGCGTGAAAATGAAAGTTAAAAAGGAAAGTTTCATCTAGTGCTGGCAGCCCCTGTCTAAAATTAGAGATTTTTGCTTTGAAAGAAAGAAGATTAAAGGCTAAAGGACTATAGCAGTATTTTTTTTTAAAAAAAGAGGATTGCTTATATAAAGACTGGAAATTTTTGGATCTGGTGGATTTGTTGCTCTGGTTGCTGAATAAATTCAAATTGGAAACTAAAAATGGCTTCAAAACAAATAAAGACTATTGTCCCTAAAAGTGCTGGGAGCTCGCCAGCTCAAATGTCCAAATTGCAATCTCTCTCTGTTCCAACAGAACCACCAATATTAACACTTGAAATGTTGCAGGAAGCCCTTAAAACACAAGCCTCTGTTACAGAAAAAAAAATTACTTCGGTGTTTGAGGATAAAATCCGAGATGTTGCTGAGGAGATGGCTCAAATTAAAGAGTTCATTCAAAATCAAAATCAGGAAATTAGAGAAGATATTATCATGGCAGTTCAAGGTCTGGCAGGCTATATTGAAGCAATAGATGAAAAAGTGGAAGAAATTAAGCAGTCTAATGAGATTTTGGAAAATAAAATGGGAGAGGTTCAGAATAAGATGGAAAGAGCAGAGGCTGATGTAATAATGATACAATATAGAGATATGGAATTTGCTTTGAGAATAAGAGGCCTCAAAGAAAATAAGCAAGAGAATTTGAGAGAGATTTTTTCAGAAGCATTTGCACAGATAATGGGAGATCAAAAAGCAAATTTTGAATGGCAAATTGACAAAATTTACCATGTCAACTCATGGGTTGCCAGACAGAAACATCTACCAAGAGACATTGTAGTCTATTTTACAACAAGGAGAATATGCAATGAAATCCTACAAATCACTTTTAAAAATAAACTTCAAGTGCAGGGGCAGGAGATTTTAATACTGAAAGGAATCTCCCCCAAAATGTCGAGAGCCAGAAGGGATTATGTCTAAGGTGACCAGACGTCCCGCTTTTGGCGGGACAGTCCCGCTTTTGAGCAATTTGTCCCGCGTCCCGCGGCGTTTTAAAAAAGTCCCGATTTTTCATTCTGCCTCCTGAATCCCCGCTGATGGCTAGAGGGAAAAAAAACTCTTTAAACTCTTGCCGTGGGGCTTCAAAGGGCCGACCTACAGCTGATCAGTGTTAAAAAAAAAATGAATAGACCCATGCCTGCAAAAATAGAAAAAACAGCCCCTGTTAACAGCTTCAGCTAGGTTAATTAGCTGCAAAAAGCTGCAAAAAGTTCCTGGAGCAGATTTCCCCCCCCCCCAGCTATACTGAAAACAAAGGCGAAAGCAAAACTAAACCTGCAACATGACAAAATGAGGCAGAGAGAGATTTCTTTCTTTTTCTTTTTCTTTTTCCTCACCAAAAAAGGTAGGTACAAAACTGCAAACAATGGGAAATTTTGGGCAAAAGAGGAGAGTTCAAGATTTTAAAACACAAAAGAAAAAAAGCTCTATTTAACTAGGGAATTGTAATAATTGAGATACTATTAATAATTGTATATTGTGTTGAAAGCAGAAATGGTTGTGGTTTGGAGGAATATATGGGGGAAATTATTTGGTTTATTATTATTGGTAAATATAATTAATTGATTTGTAAGAAATTGGATTGCATGGAAATAATTGGAATATTCATGTTCATATTGATTAATATACAAAAAAGATAGTTATATAACTAATTGATTTATATTAAAATGCTGAATATGTATTAAACAACTGTATTACATAATTACATAATTAACCAATGTGAGGATGAATATAAAAATAGATGACAATGGGAAGGGGTATAATATAGAATAGAAGGGAAAAATTGAATTTGATTAAGATTAGAGATGAGGATGAAGGGTAATATTGTTTTTTTAAAAAGATAGATGAGGAATAAATATGGCAAAAAGGAAATATAGAAATTGTAAATTTAATTGAAATGACTAAACGCTGTTTAAATTTGTGAACCAGCCAAATATTCTGTTCAAAGAAAATACATTGCATGTTTGTATGTGTGTTTCTAATTATTGCTATTTATTGATATTTGTTCTCTTTTATTCTTTAAAGTTTAACAATTCATTCTTAATCTTAATATCTTTATATTTGCTTGGGGTTGGCTTTCTTCCCTTTCATCTTTTTTATTGTACAGCAATCTTTCTCCTCAAACCTACCACCACTCTCTTTTCTTTCCTTCTTACTTTCTCTTCCCCCCACCCTCTTTTTCTCCTCCCTACTTCCTCTTCCTTTCTCCTTCTCCTCCTCTCTTCCTCCCTCTCTTACCCTCACTCCTACTCTAATTTCCATTCCTTCATCCCTCTCTATTGCTGTATCCTGTAATGCATATGGACTAACCAGAGGGCTGAAAAAGTTATTTTTGACTGGTCCTCACACTTTTGACCAGTCCTCGAATTTATGACTGTCCTCACATTTTACATTTTTGCCCTATCTTGTCATCATGGTGAAGAGAAGCAGTTGTGAAATGAGTGACATGGTTGTTAAGAATGCTGCACGGGCATAAATGTGAGGATGGTCATAAGTGTGAGGACCAGTCAAAAGTGTGAGGACCTGTCAGAAATGACTTTTTTCAGCCCTCTGGTTAGTCCTTTTGTGCATATGGACTACTCAGAGGGCTGAAAAAGTTATTTTTGACTGGTCCTCACACTTTTGACCAGTCCTCGAACTTACGACTGTCCTCACATTTTACGTTTTTGCCCTATCTTGTCACCATGGTGAAGAGAAGCAGTTGTGAAATGAGTGACATGGTAGTTAAGAAAGCTGCACGGGCATAAATGTGAGGATGGTCATAAGTGTGAGGACCAGTCAAAAGTGTGAGGACCTGTCAGAAATGACTTTTCAGCCCTCTGAGTAGTCCCTATACACATAGCCATGGCCACCCGGTCACATGACCAGCTAGCCACGCCCACCCAGTCACATGGCCTCCAAGCCACGCCCACACAATAAGTCACGCCCACAATGGTGTCCTTCTTACCAATGTTAAAATCTGTTCACCTTACCCTATACGCATAGCCATGGCCACCCGGTCACATGACCAGCTAGCCACACCCACCCAGTCACATGACCAGCTAGCCACGCCCACAAAATAAGCCACGCCCACAATGTCCCTCTTTACCAATGTTAAAATCTGGTCACCTTAATTATGTCTTTCTGGTGGAAGAACTGAGAAACTGTCAGATACAGTACAGATGGGAGGTTCCGATTTAGTAGAACAGTTTCAAGTTCAGGTGGAGGTGGTATGCTTACCTGAACCTGAAGAGTTTGCCTTCTTTTGCCATAATTCCATATTTCCTTTTTTTTCTGGTGAAGTACTTGTGAAATGTTTAATGCGAAAATCCAAATTCAAGATAAATTCAAGATAAATTTACAATGCAGGGGATGGAATAGATCCCAGATTTAATTGAACAATTTAAACTAGCTACTATTGATTCTTAGCTTTATTATCACGGCTGCTAGGCTGATTTTTTGGAGGGGGAATGGGGAGATAATTCAGAAGAAGTTAGCATAAAAAGCTGGCTTCCATACTGTGACAAGATACACATTAAGTAAATAACCTGAAGCAAAACTTGGACTGAACATTATTTGAGCTGCAAAGCTATTTCATACTTTCCCATTTCTTAATAATTTCCAGAATTAGATCTTTCAAAGCTGGGGGAATATATGAGAATGTATTTATTTATTTATAAAAAAAAATCTTTCAAAGCTGGGGGAATATATGAGAATGTATTTTTATTTATATAAAAATATTTTATATTTTTTCAGATATACTATACCAGCCCCTGAAGGCTCTATAAAATGTTGTCTTATCTATAGCTTGTCCCACCTTCTCATTTCACCCTTATCCAGTGGTGGGATTCAAATAATTTAACAGCCAGTTCTCTGCCCTAATGACTGCTGGGTGGGCGTGGCCAACTCGATGCCACTCACATCATGGGGTGCTTTGCCTGGCCTCTCCTCTCCTCCCCCCTCCCAGCCAGTCCTCGCCTCATCTTGCATGTTATGGTGAGAGATGAATCTTTTTCAAAGTCATCTTCCCCTTGATACTAGCCAATAAGATGAGATTTTGCTATTAGAAGACCTGATGTACATTTCCAAGTATTGTTTATCACCATTCTCTTGGTAAGACTGAATGGAGAGATTTATAAAGAATAACAGAGTTGGAAGGGACCTTTGAGGTTTTCTAATCCAACCCCTGCTCAAGCATGAGGCCCTATACTATTATGGACAAATTTCTTCTTAAAAATCTCCAGAGATGGTATACCCACAACTTCTGAAAGCATCCCATTCCTCTGATTAATTGTTCTCACTGTCAGGAAATTTCTTCTTATTTCTAGGTTGGATCTGTTTGATAAGTTTACATCTCACAGATCCATCTCACAGTTACTTCCAGTTGAGCCAGGCACCACCTATTCTAAAACTGTGCATTTGGTTTTTTTCTTGCCTAAGTATAAAATCTTACTTTACTCTCCATTAAATTGTTTTTTTTTTGTGAGAAATCATGTTCTACAGTGGCATTCAGTTTACTACAATGATTTTTGCAAAATGCACTAAGTCTGAAGAACACATCTCTGCTTATAAAGATTATTATTTTTGAACATTAAATATAGTCAAGCAAATATTTCCAATCCATTGTAAATGGATTGCCGCTATTCCATTATTCCTTTGATCTCCTCTAATTTCTGTAGCAAGAGGATGCAGCTAGTTGCCACTTTAAAAAGAACTTTTTAATAAAAAAAAAGAGCCACTAGGAGTTGGGCAGCATATAAATTTAATTTTTATATTATTGTTACTATTGCCTGTACAGTCCACAGACAACCCACAGATCTTCTTGTACATAAAGAAGAGGCAAAAGACCCAGGCTTTGCTTTGAGCAGGCCAGCTTCCTACTGACTTACTTTAATTAAACGGAAAATTCAAATATGGCAAGGAGCCAAGCCAGTTGTTGGTGGACATCCAAGGCATCCAGGACACCCTTGCTTAATTTACATAATTATGTTAGATCAATCCAGGTCAAAGACACATATGCAACTGGGGTAGTATTTTCTTTGTATTCTCATTACCAAATCATTGTGCGGCCTTAGGGAAATGTTGGTTTCTATCATCCACAGCAGCCCCTCTGACATTTGTCAGTTACAACATCCCACATGATGATTCATGCCACACCTGGAATCATTTAAGAACCCATCAAAGCTCTTTCAGGGTGTGGTACATCTCCCCACCTCTGCAGGATTTAGTGCCTCTTTATCAACTGATTGATAGGGAAGGATGCACCATTGACTGTGTACTGAACTATGCTGCTCTTCCAATGACAAACTGTACTAAAAAGCTTTCTTTGCTTTTAGCTCAAGTGATACTGGACCTCTTAGAAACAGTTCATGTAGATAGGTTAGGAAACTGAACAAACATTTCTGCATGGTCCTAACAGGAAGAAGAGCAGAAGTATTTACTCCATGGGGCCTTGCTCTCAATAGACATGTGATAGTTACTGATTGACAAGCCCTGGGCTTGATGTTCAGTGGAGCAACTGAGCCAAGTTGGGGCTGAAAAGAGATGGCAACAACACAGAGGCTGCTGTTTCTGGTGCATTGGGGCTGAGGCAATCTACTTGTGAGGCTTTTTGAAGGGCCCCTTTGTAGGTTTGACTTAGGATAGCAACAAACATGGAGTGACAGAGTCTCATTCCATTACTGACCTGTTCCCTAAAGAATCCCAGTCTCTGCTGATCATAGAATAGAATAACAGAATTGGAAGGGACCTTGGAGGTTCTTCTAGTCCTGCTTAGGCAGGAAACCCTACACCACTTCAGACAAATGGTTATCGAATCTCTTCTTAAAAACTTCCAGTGTTGAAGCATTTACAACTTCTGGAGGCAAGTTGTTCCACTGATTAATTGTTCTAACTGTCGGGAAATTTCTCTTAGTTCTAAGTTGCTTCTCTCCTTGAGTAGTTTCCACCCACTGCTTCTTGTCCTACCCTTAGGTACTTTGGAGAATATCTTGACTCCCTCTTCTTTGTGGCAGCTTCTGAGATATCAGAACACGATCATGTTACCCCTAGTCCTTCTTTTCATAAGACTAGACATATCCAGTCCCAGCAACTGTTCTTCATATGTTTTAGTCTCCAGTCCCCTAATCATCTTTGTTGCTCTTTCTTCACTCTTTCTAGAGTTTCTACATCTTTTTTACATTGTGATGGCCAAAACTTGATGCAGTATTCCAAGTGTGGCCTTACCAAGGTAAAGGTAGTATTAACACTTCACGTGACCTTGATTCTATCCCTCAGTTTATGCAGCCTAGAGTTGTGTTGGCTTTTTTGCAGGGGTGAAATCTAAAATTTTTTGCTACCGGTTCTGTGGGCGTGGCTTAATTAGTGGGCATGGCTTGGTGGTAAAATGGGCGTGGCCAAGTCAATGTCACTTCTTTGCCCTTTTTAACCTACAAAACACAACACAACACAACTGGCTCACCCACAATATAAAAGTAGCTGTGCTAGATCCAAAATGGCCCCTGCAACAAGCAGGAACCTCACACAGCCACAAAAATCCCAAAAAACCAACTTTCACACTTTACACACACAAAATTCCACATACAGCTTTGTGAGATTTTGTGTGTTTGTGTAGTTAGAGTGAAACACTACGGAAACACACTAAATCTCAGAAAGCTGCACAAATATTATTTTATTTTTATTTATTTTTATTTTTATATAAAAGCAGCTAAATTTAAAACTTCCTAAACTTTAAATGGCTAGGTCTAAAAAAAGAACAACTAAAAAAACCCCAATTAACTATTTTTTTAAAGCTCCCAAAGGGGAAAAAAACTTACCCAATAGAACAGGGGTCTCCAACCTTGGCAACTTTAAGACTTGTAGACTTCAACTCCCAGAATTCCTCAGCCAGCTTTGCTTTGCTGGCTGAGGAATTCTGGGAGTTGAAGTCCACAACTCCCTGCCTGCTTGATTGCAGGCAGGGAGATTCAGTTGCTTGTTGATGCAATGGATTGCGTTGCGACCAGCAGCTAAGGTAAGCAAGCTGAGGGGGAGAGGGGGAGGGATCGTCAGAGCCATTTAAAAGAAAAAAGTTTTTTTCTTTTACATGGCTCTGGCGATCCAAGCTGAGTTGCCTGATTAGCAGGCAACGCAGCTGGGATCGTCAGAGCTTGGCTGGTCAGAGCCATTAAAAGAAAAAAAAGGCTCTGATGATCACGCGGCTCAGCTGGGCATGAGGGGGCAGGGATTTTTGCTACCGGTTCTCCAAACTGTCTGCCGCCATCGCTACCTACTCACCCGAGCCGGTCCGAACCGGGAGCATTTCACTCCTGCTTTTTTGGCAGCTGCAGCACACTGCTGTCTCATATTCAAGTGATTGTCCACTAGGATTCCAAGATCCCTCTCACAGTTACCACTATTGAACAAGGTACCACATATACTGTAGCTGTGCATTTTGTTTTTCTTGCCTAAATGTAGAATTTTACTATTTTCAGTATCGAATTTCATTTTGTTAGATAGCGCCCAATGTTCAAGTCTGTCAAGATCCTTCTGTATCTTGAGCCTATTTTCTGGAGTGTTGGCTATTCCTGCTAGCTTGGTGTCGTCTGCAAATTTGATGAGTTCCCCATCTATCCCTTGTCCAAATCATTGATAAAGATGTTGAAGAGTCTAAGGCCTAAAACAGAGCCTGGGGGTACTCCAGTGAATACTCCTCTCCATGTAGATGCAGTTCCATTGAGGACTACACGTTGAATGTGGTTGGTCAGCCAGTTACGAATCCATCTGGTGGTGATGCTGTCTAACCCACATTTTTCTATTTTATCAAATAGTAGATTATGATCTACTTTATCAAATGCCTTACTGAAGTCCAAGTAATTGGACGGCATTCCTCTGGTCTACTAATTTTGTCACTTTGTCAAAGAATGCAATAAGATTAGTCTGGCATGATCTGTTTTGTGGCTTTTGGTTATTACTTTTGTTTGCTTCTAGGCGTTTGTTGATTCGTTGCTTGACTATCTTTTCTAGAATCTTCCCTGGTATTGAGGTCAGGCTGATGGGTCTGTAATTTTCTGGATCTATTTCTCTCTCTCGCCACCCTCCACCCCATTTTGAATATGGGAACTACATCAGCTCTTTTTCAGTCCTCTAGCAGTTCCCTGGTGCTCTAGGATCTTTGAAAGACATCGTTCCGTGGTTCTGAGATCACATCTGCTATTCCTTCAGAACCTTGGGGTGTAATCCATCTGGTCCTGGTGATTTGAACTTGTCTAGGATAGAGAGGTGCTCACTTACCATTTTCTTCCCTATTTTAACTTATGTTCCTAATCTGTTTTTGTGGTGCTGTGTTTGCTTTTGGTTGGACTGCTTTTTTCCTTTGTGTAAAGACAGATGCAAAAAACGAGTTAAGTAGTTCTACTTTCTCCCTGTTGCTTGCTACCTTCTTGCCACTTTCTCCCAGCAATGGACCAATTTTTTCCTTGACTATTTTCTTGTTTTTAACATATTGGAAGAAGCTTTTTTTGTTATTTTTTACTTTTGTCACAAGCCTTTATTCGTTGTGAGCCTTAGCTTTCCTCACTTCATCTTTGCAGGCTCAGGCTATTTGCTGATATTGTGCCTTAGTTATGTGCCCCTCTTTCCACTTTTTATAGTTGTCCTATTTGTCTTTTAATTTGTCAGAGAGTTCTTTATGCAGCCATGCTGGTTTCTTTTGAGAGCTGTTATTTTTCTTCTTCATTGGTATTGTGCTAGACTGGGCTTTTATAATCTCACTTTTCAAAATTTCCCAAGCTTATTGAGTTGTTTTCCCCTTGAAGATTCTCATCCATGGAATCCTTCCCAAGCTGTCTCTAAGTTTATTGAAATTAACTCTCTTAAAGTCCAAGACTCTACTTGACTTTGTTCTATTGCTTGTGTTTGCATAATGTTGAATTCCAATATTGCATGATCACCCCACCCCCTATCATGGAGATCTATGAATCACCTGGTTGGTAAATGCCTCCTGAGACCAGCTGGGCCTATAGGATCCCAAATCTCTGAGGCCAGCTGCCTCCCCTTGTGCCAGGAAGCTCCTGCAACAGTGACCCTGCTTAGCAACTGGCTCCAGCTCTATCTTTCCATTCTCTTCAATGGGTCACGTCTGCAGGAGCTTCTTTTTATTATTATTAATTGCTATTGAAAATTTTAATAACATTAATAAAAGGCAATGCAAACTAAACACATGTAGGAAGTTAGCACTCACCCCTTTCCTAGAAGAATGAAATATTTTAGGAAATATTAAAAAGGCAGAATATTATGTTTCCCTGGATGAGAAATGGAGAAGCATGTTTTAAAGACGAAGCAGCTCCCATCTTCCTGCCCCCACCCTTTGTCAATCGGCCAGAGGCAGAAACTCAATCTTTGTCAATGGACCATCATCTGCAACACAATAGGACCCATCTAGTAACAGAAACTAACACAATAGGACTCATCTAGCAACAGAAACTCATTACATGGCACCTGGGAAGATTACATCAGCCAGCAAGGCTAGCTAAGACCCCTACCCCCTGGGAGTCTGACAACCAATCAGGATACTCTTTCTGGGCCCCAAGAAGTTCAAAGCCAGAGAGGGCATAAAACCCGGGGACTCACTGCGTCTCGCCCCTTTTCTGTTCAGGAACTCAAGCCATGTGATCCTGTCCACCATTAAACCATCTTTCCAAGCAGTCTCCGTGTTTCCAGTGTCTTTTTCCCCACTTGGAGCTGAACCCAGGAGGATATTTCTTCCAACACACATAAAGAGAAAAAAGTAAGGAAAGAGAGAATAGTAAATGCAAGGAAAAAGAAGAAGAGAGAAAAATATTTAAAGTTAGTTCTGATCTTCATCACAAGTACAAATTTAGTAATTTTTTTACTCATTATAAGGTTATATACAAGTATCTCTTTTTCCCTTAACCCAGCGGTTCTCAACCTGGGGGTCGTGCCCCTTTGGGGGTCGAACGGCCATTTCATAGGGGTCGCCAAAGCCCTCTCTCGCCCTCCCCATGCCTTCAGTCACCCTCACTCTCTGCTCTGTTGGATCGCCAGCCGTTCGCTTACCCCGCCCACTCCCAATCTATTACTGCCTCCTGAGTCTCAGCTGATGGCTAGAGGAAAAAAAAACTGTTTAAATTCTTGCCGTGGGGCTTCAAAGGGCCGCCCTATTGCCAGTGGTGGGATTCTGCCGGTTCCGCCCTGCCCCTTGCCCCACCCCTCCGCACCACTATTTATTGCCAATGAATAGTGGTGGGCAAGGGGTGGGCAAGCCAGCAATTTAACAAATGGTTCAGTGTTTTTTTGTAATTTTATTGGCCCACAGAGCTTCAGCATAGGCTAATTAGCCCTTGATTAGATCGGCTCCCGACTCTCAGCTGATTTGTTCTCAGCTGTTTTGCAGAGGGCTCTGCTGCTTGTTTGCAAAGAGTACTGGAGCAATTTTTTTTCCCCTATATTAATCAATATGAACATGAATATTCCAATTATTTCCATGCAATCCAATTTCTTACAAATCCATTAATTATATTTACCAATAATAATAAACCAAATATTTTCCTCCATATATTCCTCCAAACCACAACTTAACCATTTCTGCTTTCAACACAATATACAATTAATAGCATCTCAATTATTACAATTCCCTAGTTAAATAGAGCTTTTTTTCTTTTGTCTTTTAAAAGCTTGAACTCTCCTCTTTTTCCCTAAATTTCCCATTGTTTGCACCTACCTTTTATGGTGAGGAAAAAGAAAAGAAATCTGCCTGCCTAATTTTCCAACGTTGTAGCAACAGCAAAGCCAACAGCCTGCTTTACTTTCAGTTTCGTTTTTCAGCATAGCTAGGGGGAAAAAAATTGCTCCAGCACTCTTTGCAAACAAGCAGCAGAGCCCTCTGCAAAACAGCTGAGAGCAAATCAGCTGAGAGTCGGGAGCCGATCTAATCAAGGGCTAATTAGCCTATGCTGAAGCTCCGTGGGCCAATAAAATTACAAAAGAACACCGAACCATTTGTTAAATTGCTGGCTCGCCCACCACTATTTATTGGCAATAAATAGTGGTGTGGAGGGGCGGGGCAAGGGGCGGGGCAGAACCAGCACAATCCCACCACTGGCTATAGGGCGGCCCTTTGAAGCCCTGTGGCAAGAATTTAAACAGTTTTTTTTCCTCTAGCCATCAGCTGGGACTCAGGAGGCAGCAATAGATTGAGAGTGGGCGGGGTAAGCGAACGGCCGGCGATCCAACAGAGCAGAGAGTGAGGGTGAGTGAAGGTGTGGGGGGGGGCAAAAGAGGGCTTTGGCGACCCCTATGAAATGGCCGTTCGACCCCCAAAGGGGTCGCGACCCCCAGGTTGAGAACCGCTGCTGTAAGGCAACCTGTTCTGGATCATCTCTACCTGCCCCAAAAGATTCAATAGGCTTGGCAAGGTCCAGGTCCTCTCTGTTAAGCTACCTGAATGCAAAATAGAAATAAATCCACTGGGGGAAAGTCTTGCCATTGGAGATCCCACAACTGTAGAAAAAAAGAGGAAGATCCAGTACTTCTTAAATGTCAAGAGGGACACAGTATTTATAAGATCTAAATTAATCCTATAGAGCAAGAACGTAAAGTTACAATATTTTGGACATGTGATGCGACACCTAGAAAAATACAGCATCCTTCATTTAATCCTCCAGAGATTGAAGGCAAACAAGGTCCAGGCAGAAGAAGAACATCATGGTTTCAAAATCTAAGGGACTGGTTTGGACAAAACTCAGTAACCAACATCTGATGACGGATATGGCACAACAAGAAAAAGAAGAGCAAGAACAAGCTGCTTTTTACTGTTGCCAAAAAACTATTGTCCATGAAGTACTCAGGATCCAAAAATGATTGGAAGGATTTGTGATTTTTTTATTTGTTTTTTTTATTGGTTGAATCATTGGGTAGATTCTGTTAAAAATAATAATAAAGGAACATTTTAAATGCTAAGAATGTATTGTATGAGACAATGTTAAGAGTGAGTGAAAACATTATTATCTTCATTATAATCAAACATGTTATTTTCTTTGATGTCTCAAAATGCCTCTACCTGTTAACATTCTTGAACCAAAGTATGGTTGAACCTGATAGGTTCTGTTGTTGCAAATTTCCTTTCAGGTCTTTTCCACTGATTCAATGTTTTTGACTAATCAGGGAAAA
This sequence comes from Arizona elegans, assembly GCA_022577455.1. Lineage (NCBI taxonomy): Eukaryota > Metazoa > Chordata > Lepidosauria > Squamata > Colubridae > Arizona > Arizona elegans. Next base: position 6,754,367 of record JAKOOJ010000027.1, read on the forward strand.
AAACCTCATAATCATTTAAGAGGGGTAATAAGCATTTGAATACAATTCCCAATATTTCACAAACAAATGCTAACATGTATTGGGTTTCCCAGCATCTCTTTGGCCATGGTCAGCCCAGTTTCCTGAAGATTATCTATGATGTGCCAAGAACTCAGAAACATGAACCAGAGGACAGGTTTTGGGTGTTAAGGGCGGGGAAGTTTTTTTCCCCTTCCTTAACAGCCAGAATTATCTGAATGGACCAATTGCATTCCTTCCCTTAGTATAAAAGTACCGCACAAGAGCAAGCCAAAGGATTCCTCTTTAGCAGCCTGGTTCCAGTCTGTCAGTCTCCTTTTCAAACCCATGCTGACATTTTGACAGTAAGGTTTCATTTTGACAGAAGGGATATATTGGAAAAGGCTTGGGGATGTGGGAATAACTAAATTCTTTCTTAGGCAAGTAGAAATTAAAATAAATTCTCTTTCAGAGAATTTATTTTTCAGAGATCTTAAAATAAAGATCTCTTTCAGCTTTTCTATTCTGAGAGGTTATGATAGCATTTAGTCAATATTAGTTCCTTTTTCTCCTGTTGTTTATATCACAATATTATTTATCTGCAGTCTAGAAATATAGATAAATTGTTATTTCTTTATAAAATATAATTTTTACATATTTCATATTCCTATTGCATGTTATTACTAATTTTAATATCTTGAGTCTTTCTAATTTAGCATCTATATAAATCAAATAAGCAAACAAATAAACAGGGTTACATTAATAAGGATAAATAATAGCAACCTTTAATTCTTTTATTATTAAAATTTGACACATTTCCATCAGAATGTGCATTTTTTCAAACCAAGACTTCTATTTGTATTTTGAAAGAACTGATGAAAATGATTTGTTTGATTTATCTTTAGGAAAATAACCCAGTTTGTGAAGAAGGTTGTAAAACTGAGGCCAAGACTTAAATATTAATATTTTAATTAATTAGTTCATTAATTTATTTCTAGACACTTGTATGTCAACCATGCATACTTTATTTATTCATTTAATAATATTTTGAATTTTGTCCTTTTATTATGATTAATTTATGGGAACATGATTTTGCTATTTATTTGCTTGATTGATTTTCATCTCATCTTTATTACTTTATATAATAACTCAAGGTGGTGAACATACATAATGCTCTTTCTTCCTCCTATTTTCCCTACAACAATTCAGTAAGTTGGGCTGGGCTGAGAGATATTGACTGGCCCAAATTCATCAAGCCAGAACAGGCATGTTTTGGGCCCTGCTGATTAAAGAGTGCAGGCTGGTGAGGCCCAAGAGGCCTGCCTTTTCTGAAATAGCGCCCACCCTCTGGAGCATTTTGCCTCCAGAGATCAGGAGGGTCCCAGCCCTGCTGTCTTTCCAAGGCCCTAAAGGCAGTGGTGGGATTCTGCCGGTTCTAGGGGGTTCGGTGTTTTTTTATAATTTTACTCGCCTCGCAGCTGCGGTGGGGCTTCAAAGAGCCACCCTACAGCTGATCAGTGTTAAAAGAAAAAGAAATGAGTAGACCGACGCCTGCAAATATCAATGGGTAGCCCCAGTGGTGGGATTCTACTTTGGTAGAACCAGTGGTTAAGTAGTTAAGCCAGTGGTTGCCAGAGTGGGCGGTACCGCCCCCTGGGGGTCGGTGGGATGCCTTAGGGGGGCGGTAAACGGCAAGGGGGGCGGCATGAGGGACGCTAGAGGCAAAGGGGGGCGACAGGGGGGCTAAGTGGCAAGGAGGGTGCCCCCCCCTTTGACCTGTGCCTCGCAGCACTTACCTCCTTGCAAGCAAACAGCAAGAAAAAAACAGCCTCTTTCAGTTTCAGCATAGGTTAATTAGCATGATTACATCGGCCTCCGACTGCTCTCAGCTGCTTTGCAAGCTCTTGTTTTGCAAGCTCTTTGCTTGCTGCAAAGAGTGCTCGAGCAGATTTTTTTTCCCTAGCTAAAAGGAAAATGAAAGTAAAGCAGGCTCTGCTGCACGTGACAAAATGAGGCAGGGAGAGAGATTTCTTTTTCTTTTTCTTTCTCTTCACCAAAAAAGGTAAGTGCAAAGAATGGGAAATTTAGGGCAAAAGAGGAGAGTTGAAGCTTTTAAAAGACAAAAGAAAAAAAGCTCTATTTAACTAGGGAATTGTAATAATTGAGATACTATTAATTGTATATTGTGTTGAAAGCAGAAATGGTTAAGTTGTGGTTTGGAGGAATATATGGGGGAAAATATTTGGTTTATTATTATTGGTAAATATAATTAACTGATTTGTAAGAAATTGGATTGCATGGAAATAATTGGAATATTCATGTTCATATTGATTAATATACAAAAAAGATAGTTATATAACTAATTGATTTATATTAAAATGTTGAATTTATATTAAACAACTGTAATATTACATAATTAACCAATGTGAGGATGGATATAAAAATAGATGACAACTGGAAGGGGTATAATATAGAATAGAAGGGAAAAATTGAATTTGATTAAGATTAGAGATGAGGATGAAGGGTAATATTGGTTTTTTACAAAAATAGATGAGGAATAAATATGGCAAAAAGGAAATATAGAAATTGTAAATTTAATTGAAATGACTAAACACTGTTTAAATTTGTGAACAGGCCAAATACTCTGTTCAAAGAAAATACATTGTATGTTTGTATGTGTGTTTCTAATTATTGTTATTTATTCATATTTGTTCTCTTTTGTTCTTTAAAGTTTAACAATTCATTCTTTATCTTAATATCTTTATATTTGTTTGGGGTTGGCTTTCTTCCCTTTCATCTTTTTTATTGTACAGCAATCTTTCTCCTCAAACCTACCACCTCTCTTTTCTTTCCTTCTTACTTTCTTCCCCCCCCCTTATTCTCCTCCCTACTTCCTCTTCCTTTCTCCTTCTCCTCCTCTCTTCCTCCCTCTCTTACCCTCACTCCTACTCTAATTTCCCTTCCTTCATCCCTCTCTATTGCTGTATCCTTTTATGCATATGGACTACTCAGAGGGCTGAAAAAGTTATTTTTGACTGGTCCTCGCACTTTTGACCGGTCCTCGAACTTATGACTGTCCTCACATTTTACGTTTTTGCTCTAGCTTGTCACTATGATGAAGAGAAATAAGTGACACGGTTGTTAAGAATGCTGCAACGGGCATAAATGTGAGGATGGTCATAAGTGCGAGGACCGGTCAAAAGTACGAGGACCAGTGAGAAATGACTTTTTTCAGCCCTCTGAGTAGCCCCTATGCAGATAGCCACGCCCACCCGGTCACATGACCAGCTAGCCACGCCTACCTGGTCACATGACCAGCTAGCCACACCCACCCAGTTGCATGACCACCAAGCCACACCCCCAACTAAGCCACGCCCACAGAACCGGTTGTTAAAAAATTGAATCCCACCACTGCCTAAAGGCCTGAGTCTAGAATTGTTTTTATTCTAGTAGTTATTGTTTGCCACCCAGAGTCAGTTGTGGAAATTGGTGGCTTTACAAATTGGTTAAATAAGTAAATAATTCCATAAGGATGTAGTGAATCAGCAATAACTCGAGAAATCTCTTTCTAACTCTGGAAATGCCCACCCCCAAGTCTATGTTTAATTCAGATTGGATGTGTTTACACAACACCCTAGTACCTGTACTTACACAATATATTAAACATGTTTTTATGTGTATTTTTTATATTATATTATATATATTATTATATTATATATATTTATATATATAATTATATATATAATTATATATATAATTATATGCATGATTTAGCAACTTCAGAGAACCTAATCTACTTAGATTATGATGTAATGGATGCTTGTGAACCTAAGCAGTTGGTTACTTCAGTAACCTGGATAAAAGTGATGTGTGGAGGTAGCCATTACCGTATTTTTCGGTGTATAAGACGCACCAGAGTATAAGATGTACCTACCATTTTTGGGTTTTTTAAAGTTTTTTTTTATTTTTTAGACAAACACACATACAAACATACATAATGCATAAAAACATAATGTATTTTACATAAAATACATAAAAACATAATGTATTTTCTTTGAACAGAGTATTTGGCTGGTTCACAAATTTAAACAGTGTTTAGTCATTTCAATTAAATTTACAATTTCTATATTTCCTTTTTGTCATATTTATTCCTCATCTATTTTTGTAAAAAACCAATATTACCCTTCATCCTCATCTCTAATCTTAATCAAATTCAATTTTTCCCTTCTATATTAAGTCACTTCCCATTGTCATCTATTTTTATATTCATCCTCACATTGGTTAATTATGTAATATTACAATTGTTTAATACAAATTAAACATTTTAATATAAATCAATTAGTTATATAACTATCTTTTTTGTATATTAATCAATATGAATATTTTTATTTTTATTTTTATTTTTATATTCCCTTTTTCCCTTTTGTGTTTAAAATCTTGAACTCTCCTCTTTTGCCCTAAATTTCCCATTGTTTTCACCTTACCTTTTTTGGTGAAGAAAAAGAAGAAAAAGAAATCTCTCTCTGCCTCTGCCTAATTTTGCTTTATTGCAGCAAACAGCCTGCTTTACTTTCAGTTTCGTTTTCAGCATAGCTTGATTAGCACAAGGAAAAAAAAATCTGCTCCAGCAATTTTGCAACAAGCAACAGAACCCTGAGCCAAACAGCTCAGAACAAATCAGCTGAGAGTTGGGAGGCCGATCTAATTAACTTGTGCTAATTAGCCTGTTTGAAGCTGAAAGGAGCTGTTTTTTCTTGCTCTTTGCTTGCAAGGAGGTAACTGCTGCGAGGCACAGGCCAAAGGGTGGGGGCCAGTGGGTGGACAGGGCTACATTCGGTGTATAAGACACACCCAGATTTTCACCCCCTTTTGGGGGGTAAAAAGGTGCGTCTTATATTCCAAAAAATACGGGTAATTCATTTCTCAATAGCCCTATAATCTCACTGTAGCCAGCTTCTCACTGGTTAGCTTCAATGGATTACCATCAAGCTATTATTGATGGTAGATATTCAGAATGCTTTGCCTTTATAGCTCCCAGGCAAAAAGGACTGGCTATAATAACAACTGTGAGAGGGATCTAGGTTACTTAGTGGACCACCACTTAAATATGAGCCAGTAGTGTGCTGTTTATTTATTTTATATATATATTTATTTATTTGTCAAGCATATATAAGATAACAGATAAAAGTATAAACATGATTATGAATACATGAAATGGATATGAATAAAAAGGGACATTAGGACAGGGACCTTGGTGTGCTTATGCACCAAAAAAGCCAGTGCAGTCCTAGGTTGCATCAAGAGAGGGATAGCATCAAGATTACACAAAGTGATAGTGTGGCATTATTCTGTAATAGTAAGACCATGCTTGGAATACTGCATCCAGTTCTGGACATCACCATATTAAAAAAATGCTGAGACCCTTAGAAAATATGCAGAAAACAGCAACCACAATGATAATGGGTCTAGAGATATAGGATGAAGGGTTAAGGGAACTACATTTAGCCTATCAAACACTAGGATTAGGGGTGATATGATAGTATGTTCTAATGCTTGAGAAGTTGTCAGACAGAAGAGCAACAAAGTCAATTTATTCTCCAAAGTACCTGAGAGCAGGACAAGAAGCAGTGGGTGGAAGCTCATTAAAGAGAGATCTAACCTAGAATTAAAGAGAAATTTCCTAATAGAACAATTAATCAATAGAACAGCTTGCCTCATGGAGTTGTGAGTATTCCATCACTGGAGGTTTTCAATAATAGATTGGACAATCATTTGACCAGGATGGAATAAGTACACCTGCCAGGCAAGGGGTTGGACTAGAAGACCTCCCTTCCAGCCCTATGGTTTATTGATTTTATGAAATGAATTCATATCCTGCCCTCTGGGAAGTTAAAAAAATAGCTCTGATCCTTCTGGATTCAGGATTCTTGAAGACGACTATCTTTTTCTCAAATTATGTTTTCCAGGAGTTTCAAGGTCTGTCTAAGAAGCATTGTAGCTATGAAGGAAAATGAGGGTCTCCTCATTTTTGTAGCCTTTGCAACGATACTACTGTGGGGTAAGTGATTTAAACCAAGGGTTTAAAAAATGCAATAATCGTATTCATTTATTTAATAACTGCCCATGTCACAAAGCATTCTATTGGTTGCTGAAAATGAAGAAAGAATTTCTGTCAGGTTTTCAAAATTCTGTTACAATACAATATAAATGGAGTTCCACTAATTCACATGGTATTTTTTTTTCCTGATATGGCCTACAGTGACACTAATGAGCAGCTGCATAATCTTTGCAGTATTATTACTGTACACCCTACATGCTATTACAAGTACATCTTTTTGTTTAGTGACAGTTCAAAGTTATGAAAATACCAAAAAATTGGATGCACAATCAATCCTCAAAGTTCTGGCCACCGCAGTACCCCACAGTCACACTATCAAAATTCAGGCTGGCCCACACTTGTGATATCCCACCTGCTGTCCCATCGTAACCTGTGCTGACCTTTGTCATCTTCTTTGCCTAGGAAGAGGCAGGAATTCAAAGCAAGCATGCAGGCAGGTGACAGCTAGGGGTGGAGTAGCAGGTGCTATGGGCAGATGCTAGGGAACATGGTGATGCAGCACTTCATCGATGTGTGCTTTGAGGTGACCTGGGGCTTGAGGCCAATCAGTGGTGCTCGGTCTTGAGGCCATGTGGGGCTGCTGGGGCTTGCCAGGGCACTGGGGTTTGAAGACGATGTTGGGTCTTGAGATCACCTGGCCCTGCAGGGGATTCTAACCAGCATATACAGGATTGGAGTGTTAGTTAGCTAACTATGGACAGTTAGTTAGTTAGCTACTAGAGTTGCTGTATCAGTGAAATGGGTGGCATGAAAATGTAATGAATAAATAAAAACTACAGGCCTCAGTCTTGACTTGTTCCTAAACACAACTTACCATATTTTTCGGAGTATAAGACACACCGTTTTCCCCCCTTAAAAGGGGGTGAAAATTTAGGTGAATCTTATACACCGAATGTAGCCCTGCCCACCCAATGGCCCACACCCTTTGGCCTGTTCCTCGCAGCAGTTACCTCCTTGCAAGCAAACAGCAAGAAAAAACAGCTCCTTTCAGCGTCAGCATAGGCTAATTAGCATAAGTTGATTAGATTGGCCTCCCAACTCTCACCTGATTTAGTCTCAGCTGTTTTGTGCACGGCTCTGCTCCTTGCTGCAAAGAATGCTGGAGCAGATTTTTTTTTCCCTTGTGCTAATCAAACTATGCTGAAACCGAAACCGAAAGTAAAGCAGGCTGTTTGCTGCAAGGAAAAATTAGGCAGAGGCAGGGGGAGATTTCTTTTTCTTCTTTTTCCTCACTAAAAAAGGTAGGTGCAAACAATGGGAAATTTAGGGCAAAAGAGGAGAGTTCAAGATTTTAAAACACAAAAGAAAAAAAGGAGAAAGAAAAAGGCAAAAATAAAAATGGGAAGGGAGAAAAAGAAATGAAAGAGAAAGATGTTATACATATTTAGAATTGAAATATGAATAGTAGTAAGAAATAAATGGGAACTCATGATTGTAAAAATGAAATGAATAATAATTGGGATATTTGTCTTTGTATTTTTGAAATCTAGACAATGATAAGTTTTTATTTTTTTATTTTTTTTAGAAATATGAATAAGTATAAACTGTAACAATTGAAATACCTTTAATGGTAAAAGCCAGTAAAATCAATATAATTCTGGGCAAAGAAAAATAACTTTTTATCCAGCTCATTAATTTATGGAACTTAATGAATAGTATGTTGCTTGAATAGTATGAGGGACGCTAAATTGGGTGGCTTAGCTGTTTTTAAAAAATGGAAGTCTTTTCTGTATTCTAACTATTTAAACTTGCATTTTAAGGAGATTGGGCAGAAGGCAGTATACATGATCATATTACTCGTCGACCTTATCCTGTTCCTTTGAATGGAGTAAGTAAAAAAAAGCTTCAGTAACTTCCATATATGACTGCTTTATAATTTGATAACTAATCTCAAATCAACATAATTTATTCAAAATAAAACTATAATGATCATAGCAGATTGTAAAAATGTTAAGTGGGAGAATAAACACACCATATTTAAGAATCATGTTTTTTTAAGATACTTTAACTTATATTTCAAACACCATATTTTCAAGAGGGCAACAAATTAAAACATTTAAAAATATTTGTTGTGTCTTTGAAAAGAACTAATGTCAGATGTGGGATTTGTTGTCTAGTTTTAAAGTAAATAAACACCAGCCAAAACTCTCAAGAAAAAAATGATGGTAATTTTATTTATTACTTTTCAAAGAGTACCACCATGAACACACAGGTACAGTGGACACACCTTATATCATCAATATGTTTTCCTTATATTCCCTATTGATGTTACAAATTTACCTCCCACCTTTTCCAAGTACTTGGCTTAGTACTCATGCTGTCACAACCTATCCAAAGTGTCTAAAGTGCATACATTATCTCTGCCCCACCCCTTACATCTCCCATTACTTTATCGCCCCCTGCCCTCATTTCCAAATTACCTTTTATGGCCTTAGTTCCTAGGGGTTGTCTCTAGAGCAGTGGTTCTCAACCTGTGGGTCGCGACCCCTTTGGGGGTTGAATGACCCTTTCACAGGGGGTGCCTAAGACCATCAGAAAACACATATTTTCAATGGTTTTAGGAATAATTTTATGGTTGGGGGTCACCACAACATGAGGAACTGTATTAAAGGGTTGCGGCATTAGGAAGGTTGAGAACCACTGCTCTAGAGTAACTATCATATCAGCAAATTCTGGTTCAGACTGGTTTCTAGTATAGCAGAGGCCTTCCTACGTACAATTCTCAGGCTTCAGCCTAGTTTATGAGATTAGAAATATGTACAATATGTTTTCTTCACAGGCTAGCATGTCTTCTGTAGTTTTAGTAAAAACAATAGGCTCTATTTCCCACACAGGTTCTGTCATTATCTTGAAGTCCCCTACTATCTAATATTGAACTAGCTTTTCAGAATTGATGTTATTCTATGTACAAGGATTAGGCATTCCTAATGATGCTTCTCTTTTCTTTTATTACTCAGTGTCCAGCACACCCAACCTGTAAGTAAAATCTGCTTCGCTTTTACATTTTTGACCCCAATGATGTTCAAAGGAATGAGTGGGATGGAGGCTAGTTGGATCCATAATTAACAGCAGATACAGTGGTTGTAGCTCAGAACTAGCTACAGTAATAATATAAACCTTCTCCTCATTTAGCGATTATAATCCATTTCATTGAGTGAAATGGTCACTAAGTGAATTATCTGATAGACACACTGAGAGAGAGAGAGATTGTGAAGATTGCTGGTTGCTGCCATATCATTTAGATAATGTTCCCTAATGCAGCAATGCTAGCATTAGTCTCATTGTCATCAAGCACAGAAATCTGGAGTATAAGTGCACCGATTGGTGGGAAAAAGATTTTTTAATTATCATTTCCTCCTCCTCCTCCTCCTCCTCCTCCTCCTCCTCCTCCTCCTCCTCCTCCTCCTCCTCCTCCTCCTCCTCCTTTTAGCCATTGTCTATCTACTACAGGATGAAGGCCTCTTCAACCTGTACAGTTTATCATTTACTTACCATTATATTTATGAACAGTTGCTAACAGGTACTTGCTACATAAATGAGGCTTCTATCAATGTGTGTGGGGGGGAAATCTTTGTTCTTTGGTTGCATTGATTGTGACCAAGAAACACAGAACCCAGGATTTCAAGCACAGGCAACACTTCCTGAAGGAGAAAACTCAGACTGTAATCTAGAACAAAACTGTTTAAATGTAAAGATATTCGGGACTTTTGAATAGGAAAGATTATTTTATTTTCATCTTTGTTTCTATGTTGTTTTATGTCATTTAAAGCCAATCAAAAACTAGAGTAAAATAATTTCATTTCATTTATGAGCAGCAACTATTATTTTTATTATTAAGGTTATTCTTTTTCTTCCCCAGCTCCAACCTACTGCTCTTTTGTCAGCAGGTATGTCAGAACTGAAGGGGATGACTTAAAATATTGTGGATGAGGAAATAAGGAACCTTAGCATACTTTCTCTCTAGTATGCTAATCAATTATTTCACACAAAAATAAACTAACAAGATCTTGATCTTGATTTATTGTTTCAAAAGAAATATCGTTTGGTTCAATGGGTCAGTACATATAAGACTGGAGCAGGGATATCTGGGGAGGGAGGGGGAGGGAGGTGAAAAAAGTCAAGATGGAAGTCATGAGGTCTTCTTCCCATCCAGCCTTCCAAAGTACTTCCCATGAGTCTGGTGTGTGTGTGTGTGTGTGTCTATTATTTCAGGTGTTCTATTTGTTTGTGAAGTTTGTGGAGCCTCCTTAAAACTGCTTTCAGGTTCTCAGTTCCATTTCCCAAGGTCTGGGCTTCAGATTTCATCAGATTCCATTTGATCTCTGAGCAACTAGTTTGAGGTCCCTGAAGTCTCCTTCGGGGAAGTGACTTTTCCAAGCCTCCAGCTGGACAGGGGAAGGTTCCTGGGCTTGGCAGGCAGCAGCCCTTCTAGCTAGGAGCTGAGGCAGCAGGTGGCCAGGGTTTGTCCTCTGAGTGTTTGCCTGTCCTGGGGGGAGATGCTGCGTTCAGGCTCCAGCTCTTCAAGGAGGCTACGTTGGTTGCTGGACTTGGTGGGGCCTCCTTCTAGGATGGGGTCCACCAGAGGATGGTGTGGGGAGCAGGAGATTGCTACCAGGCTGGCAGCCTCTGAAAGATAAAGTTGAGCCTCGCATCACATCGGCCAGGCTCCTCTGTGGAAAGCAGAAAGCTCATTAAATGCATGTGAATGTTGTTAAGTGGAACACTAAGTGTCTCAGGGGTGGGAAAGACCCTGGGAGTCCTAGCTCAGGCCCAGGCCCACCTGCCTTGGGTCTCCCAAGTCTCCACCCCCACCCTCAAGGCACCCAGTGTGCCACTCATTGCCCCTTGGGATTCCCCCAGGCCACAGCCTGCTCCCAATCCAGTTACTGAGACATGCAAAGAAGTCTAAAGCTGCTCAACAGAAATAACTGGTGTACAGAGGGTAATTACAGTCTGTTGGCCAAGGCCTGCTTCCCACCCAGCCACTGAAGGAAGCTTAAGATGGTCTGTAGAAGCTATGGATGTATGGAGGGCAGTTACAGTTTGTAGGTCTCAGCCTGCTTCCCACCCACTCAGGGACTTGCAGGGCTTGACTGCTCTTCAGCCAGCTGCAGCATTTAATGGCCTACTTCCAGCCCAGGAAGAGCAGGAGTGGAGGTCATTAAATGAGGCCATTTCGATTAGCAGCCATCACCATCTGCAATTTTAATGGACAGTCTCCAGTAGTCATAAATCAAGGACTGCCTGTATATGTATCCTGACCTGAAAGAAAGAACTCCATCCTCAACTCTCAGAATTGTCCAGGATTGGGTTGATGGTACCAAAAGCTGTTAAGAAGTTGCATAAGAATGGATGCACCACCTCTACCCTAGGTCTGCTACAGGTCACCTATATGACTAAGGCTATTTCTGTACTAAATACTGGCCTGAAAACCAATTGAAATAGATCCAGTTAATGTGTTTCCTGTAGGGTTTTCTGTAAGCAGACATCTGGCCGCTTTCTTAATATTTCCCCAAAAAGGAAGGTTGGATCCAACTACAGGTCATTTCTCTGACCATTCTCATGATTAAGGAGGGACCAAGATAACAGCAAAAAGAATCCTGTCCACTTCCTCAGGAGTCACTTGTTCAAAATCATCGCAGATCATGCCATAAAGTTAAGCTCCAGGTACCTCAGTTGGACCTGCCCAGTCAGAGTCCAGGCTGATCTGAGTGACTTTATCTACCAGATGACCACAATATACGGTACCTCCAAGAGGCCATGTGGCCTGTCTCTACCCAATAGGGACCAGGTCACCCACAACAGAGCCAATGGGAAGTACATAGGGTAGACACAATAAGGGTAGAAGAATATTGACATTTCACTATTCTCATTGCCATAAGATACTGTAAATCCTAACATGGGGTTTTACCCAGTCCAGTCAGACTTATTCTGAGTTTTCTTCCAACAATGCTCCGGGTACCTCTTGTATTTCATCACTTTCTTTTCTTTTTTTCAGGGGAGATCTCAACTCTACTGTTGAAAACTTATGCCAATTTTCTATGCCGCAATATGCCTGTGGCTTTGTAGAAAAGGTATCCTTCTTGGCTTTTGAATATCTTCAAGAAAGTGATTTCTTAAATAACCATTTTGAAAGCTCAGTTGGACAGCATTATCAAACACTCAGCTCAGCTAATTGACCAGTCCTGAGAATGAATATCTTAGGAATTGGTTTGCTACAAGTTTGAAAGATCTATTTTTGGAAAACACCCATTGATTCAACAAAACATAATTATTTAGAAAATTGTAAGTAAGGATATGGCCAGAATAGAAATAAAGAGCACAAAGAAAAGAAGAGAGTTGGGCTTCACAATGCAAAAGACAATTGGGAGGAGATATCTTTTTTTTTTTATTGAAAAAGTTTTCAATTACAATTTTCCCCCCTTTTCCCCCCTCTCCTCCCTAACCCCCCCTCACCACCCCTTCCCCCCATGACTTCTTCAAAATAAAAACCTAATACATAACAGTTTATATAATATTTTACCATCCCCTTACTCCCCTCTCCAAATACTGACCCTTACTTCTAGTAATATTATTAATATTATTACTTCCCCCTCTTACCAAACACTTCAAAATAACATTCCATTACAACACTATATGATAACTTCTGATCTAACACAGTAATATTATTATAACTCCCAATTTATCGATAGTCTGCCCCTTTTTTCCCCCTTCCCCATACTTATATCTATATATTAATATAACATTTCAAAACAACCTTCCACTTTAAAACTATATAATAAATCCTACTTTAACATTTAATCTTTTGCGTATATTAATATAACATTTCAAAGCAGCCTTCCCCATGAATTCTAGTTTTACATTTGTTCTACTCTATCCATTTCCTCCACTCCCATATATATATCTCTTAAACATCCCTTTTTTAAATCTATACAATCAATACACTAGCCTGTCTCCACCCACTTTCCTACAAGATTACCATGTACAACAATTCTTAATATCTTTATTCTTCTGCCCATCCTACTAAAAAAATATTCCCTTATATAAACAAAATCAATGACTTTAAATTTATAATCCATATAATATCTTCTTTGATGTCTTTCCACTGGATTGCCGACTCCATCATCTGGATTAGGGTAACATAACATCCCAGTTGCAACAGAGTATTCAAAATCCTCTTATCATCTCCAGATGTGATATCTTAATCACATCTGGAGAGAAAGAAATTACCCTACACACAAATACATGCTTTAAACAAAAAAGACTCCATAATTTGCAGTTTGCATTAGAGCAGCGGTTCTCAACCTGGGGGTCGCGACCCCTTTGGGGGTCGAACGGCCATTTCACAGGGGTCGCCAAAGCCCTCTTTCGCCACCCCCACGCCTTCACTCACCCTCACTCTCTGCTCTGTTGGATCGCCGGCCGTTCGCTTACCCTGCCCACTCTCAATCTATTGCTGCCTCCTGAGTCCCAGCTGATGGCTAGAGGAAAAAAAACTGTTTAAATTCTTGCCGCGGGGCTTCAAAGGGCCGCCCTATAGCCAGTGGTGCAGCCGAACCCTTTGTTAAATTGTTGGTTTGCCCCGCCCCTCCGCACCACTATTTATTGCCAATAAATAGTGGTGGGTGAGGGGTGGGCGAGCCAGCAATTTAACAAATGGTTCAGTGTTTTTTTGTAATTTTATTGGCCCACAGAGCTTCAGCATAGGCTAATTAGCCCTTGATTAGATCGGCTCCCAACTCTCAGCTGATTTGCTCTCAGCTGTTTTGCAGAGGGCTCTGCTGCTTGTTTGCAAAGAGTGCTGGAGCAAAATTTTTTTCCCCTGGCTATGCTGAAAAACGAAACTGAAAGTAAAGCAGGCTGTTGGCTTTCCTGTTGCTACAACGTTGGAAAATTAGGCAGGCAGATTTCTTTTCTTTTTCCTCACCATAAAAGGTAGGTGCAAACAATGGGAAATTTAGGAAAAAAGAGGAGAGTTCAAGATTTTAAAAGACAAAAGAAAAAAAGCTCTATTTAACTGGGGAATTGTAATAATTGAGATGCTATTAATTGTATATTGTGTTGAAAGCAGAAATGGTTAAGTTGTGGTTTGGAGGAATATATGGAGGAAAATATTTGGTTTATTATTATTGGTAAATATAATTAATGGATTTGTAAGAAATTGGATTGCATGGAAATAATTGGAATATTCATGTTCATATTGATTAATATACAAAAAAGGTAGTTATATAACGAATTGATTTATATTAAAATGTTGAATTTATATTAAACAACTGTAATATTACATAATTAACCAATGTGAGGATGGATATAAAAATAGATGACAACTGGAAGGGGTATAATATAGAATAGAAGGGAAAAATTGAATTTGATTAAGATTAGAGATGAGGATGAAGGGTAATATTGGTTTTTTACAAAAATAGATGAGGAATAAATATGGCAAAAAGGAAATATAGAAATTGTAAATTTAATTGAAATGGCTAAACACTGTTTCAATTTGTGAACAGGCCAAATACTCTGTTCAAAGAAAATACATTGTATGTTTGTATGTGTGTTTCTAATTATTGTTATTTATTCATATTTGTTCTCTTTTATTCTTTAAAGTTTAACAATTCATTCTTTATCTTAATATCTTTATATTTGTTTGGGGTTGGCTTTCTTCCCTTTCATCTTTTTTATTGTACAGCAATCTTTCTCCTCAAACCTACCACCTCTCTCTTTTCTTTCCTTCTTACTTTCTCTTCCTCCCCCTCTTCTCCTTCCTACTTCCTCTTCCTTTCTCCTTCTCCTCCTCTCTTCCTCCCTCTCTTACCCTCACTCCTACTCTAATTTCCCTTCCCTTCCTTCATCTCTTTCTATTGCTGTATCCTTTTATGCATATGGACTACTCAGGGCTGAAAAAGTTATTTTTGACTGGTCCTTGCACTTTTGACCAGTCCTCGAACTTACGACTGTCCTCACATTTTACGTTTTTGCCCTATCTTGTCACCATGGTGAAGAGAAGCAGTTGTGAAATGAGTGACACGGTTGTTAAGAATGCTACAATGGGCATAAATGATGATCAGTCATAAGTGCGAAGACTATTCAAAAGTGCGAGGACCTGTCAGAAATCACTTTTTTCAGCCCTCTGAGTAGTCCCTATACATATAGCCATGGCCACCCGGCCACAGGACCAGTTAGCCACGCCTACCCAGTCACATGACCTCCAAGCCACGCCTACAAAATAAGCCACGCCCACAGAACCGGTAGTAAAAAAATTTAGAACCCACCCCTGGTTGGGGGTCACCACAACATGAGGAACTGTATTAAAGGGTCCGGCATTAGGAAGGTTGAGAACCACTGCATTAGAGAAATAAAAATCTTGCTGGACGGAAACAACTTTTCCAATGAAATCCCAGCCTCTGTAGGAAAAAGTGAATGAAAGCAAAGACCAAGGAATGAGGTATATCTCTGCATGTAGCCAAATGGGTGAAAATGGGTGTGTAAAGCACTAGACACAGAGTCATCATTTGTCTCCAACCCCACTGGTTATTGGCCACGACCTCAGAGTTGTGAAACTGGACATTTGAGGCTTCTCTTGATATTTGTACATTTCTTCTTTCAGTGAAAATAACACAACCAACTAACAGCGGTTTTGTGCTTCAGGTTTCCAATCTAACCCCAAGAAAACTGGTCTCCATTCTCATGTGCTCTCTGAGGGACCCTGCCACCCAGCCTGATCAAGAGGCTTTCTTGCTGCTTTTTGAAGGAGTCAATCTCAGCACTTTACAGGATGCTCTGAATCAGATGAGCATGGAGGTAAGGCGACTGCAACCAGGGGCAGGGCTGATGGGGGAGCATTTCTGCAAGTTCCTGGAGACTATACTGAGCTTTAAGTTTGTTTCCCAGTTTCTCAGTTTATCGTTTGTAAGTGAGGAAGTGAATGCCTTGCTCAAATGAAGTCTGTGGCATCATTTTCTAGTATAATATAAACAGTGCAGTGTATAGGCAAGAAAATGGTAAGGGTTCATCTATCCATTCTAGAAGAGTTCAAATCACCAGCACCAGATACATTCCAGAATTCTGAAGAAGCTGGCAGATGTGATCTCTGAACTACTGAACCATATATTTCCAAGATCCTGGAGCACCAGGGAACTACCAATGGACTGGAAAAGAGCTAATGTGGTTCCCATCTTCAAAAAGGGGGAAAAATGGATCCAGGAAACTACAGACCAATAAATACCAGGGAAGATTTTGGAAAAAATAAGGAATAATCTGCAAATATCTAGAGACAAGCAAAATTATAACCAGAAGCCACATGGGTTTGTCAAAAATAAATTGTGCCATACAAATCTTATTGCATTCTTCAGCAAAGTGACTAAATTAGTGGACCGGTGAAATGCTGTGGACATAATATACGTAGACTTCAGTAAGGCATTTGACAAACTAGACCCCATATTTATGCAATGGGGTACCCCAAGGTCTGTCTTAGGTCCAGTACTCTTCAACATCTTCATAAATGATTTAGACAAGACACCAAGCTGGGGCAAATAGCCAATACTTTAGAACAGGGGGGGACACACTCTGGATTTGATTTTTGTCTCTGGCCAGTGGTTGAGTGGTCTTATCATAGGGGATATAGACATGAAACCCTTGTCATGGTCAGATCACTCACTCCTTCGTCTGGACCTTCAAACCGCTACACCCTGCCACAGGGAGGCGGAGCCAATTAGGTGGGTCCGCCCCAGGCGCCTGATGGATCCTGATAGGTTCCAGATGGAGCTTGGGCCATTTCCTGAAGATCTGGCACACGACTCGGCCAAAGACCTGGTGGCTGCCTGGGATCGGGCGGCTGGTGGGGCCTTGGATCGAGTTGTGCCTTTGCGGCCTCTGACCCGGTGTCGATCCCTCGCGGCTCCTTGGTTCACCGAGGAGCTGAGGGAGATGAAAGGCCGGAAAAGACGCCTAGAGAGCGGTTGGAGGGCCAGTCTCACTGAATCTGCCCGAACACTGGTAAGGTCGCATATTAAGACCTACTTAATGGCGATAAAAGCAGCAAGGTTTAATTACTTTTCCGCCTCTATTGCGTCATCAGAGAATCGTCCGGCTACCCTGTTCAGGGTGACCCGCTCCCTGCTCAACCCTGGGACCGCGGGAGGACCCTTGGAAGGCAGGGCCGAGGATTTCGGACAATATCTGTATGACAAAATCGCTCAGATCCGGGGGGATTTGGACTCTGACTGGGTAGATTCGGGCAGGGTGGCGAGGAATAGTTTTGAGAACGTTATCTGGGAAGAGTTTGACTCTGTGACCCCTGAAGACGTGGACAGGATTCTGGGGAGACTTAGTGCGGCTACATGTTTACTGGACCCGTGTCCCTCCTGGTTAGTATTGGTTTCCTGGGAGGTTACACGAGGCTGGCTCCAGGGAATTATTAACGCTTCGTTGAGTGAGGGTTACTTCCCCACGGCCCTGAAAGAGGCGGTGGTGAGGCCTCTCCTTGAGAAGCCTTCCCTGGACCCGGCAGTATTAGCCAACTATTGTCCTGTCTCCAACCTTCGCTTTGTGGCGAAGGTTGTCGAGTGTGGTCGCACAACAGTTTCCGCAGTACCTGGAGGAAACGTCTTATCTAGATCCGTTCCAGTCGGGTTTCAGGCCCGGGCACAGCACGGAAACGGCATTGGTCGTGTTGATAGATGATCTCTGGAGGGCTCAGGACAGGGGTTGCTCCTCTGTTCTGGCCCTGTTAGATTTCTCCGCGGCTTTTGATACCATCGACCATGGTATGCTGCACCGGTTGGAAGAGTTGGGGATGGGGGGCACCGTGTTATGGTGGTTCTCCTCCTTTCTCTCAGACCGGTCGCAGTTTGTGTTGGCAGGGGGGCAGAGGTCGACCTCGAGGCCTCTTATATATGGAGTGCCTCAGGGGTCGGTCCTCTCGCCCCTTCTGTTCAACATTTATGTGAAGCCGCTGGGCGAGATCATCCGTGGTTTTGGGGTGAAGTATCATCAGTTTGCTGATGACACCCAACTGTACATCTCCACCCCAGGCCACCCCAACGATGCCCTTGAAGTGATGTCCCAGTGCCTGGAGGCTGTGTGGATCTGGATGGGGAAGAACAGGCTCAGGCTCAACCCTTCCAAGACTGAGTGGCTGTGGTTCCCGGCATCCCGATATAGTCAGTTGACTCCATCACTGACTATCGGGGGCGAGTCTTTGGCCCCCGTGGAGAGGGTGCACAATCTGGGAGTCCTCCTGGATAGGCAGCTGTCCTTGGAGGAACATCTGACGGCTGTTGCCAGGGGGACCTTCTGTCAGGTTCACCTGATTCGCCAGTTGCGGCCCTTTCTTGATCGGGATTCCCTGTGCACAGTCACTCATGCCCTCGTCACCTCTCGCCTGGACTACTGCAACTCTCTCTACATGGGGCTCCCCTTAAAGAGCACCCGGAGGCTCCAACTGGTCCAGAATGCAGCCGCGCGGGTAGTGATGGGAGCAACATGGCGCTCCCATACAACACCTCTCCTGCGTGAGCTGCACTGGCTCCCAGTGATCTTCCGGGTGCGCTTCAAGGTGTTGGTTATCACCTTTAAAGCATTCCATGGCATAGGACCTAGTTATCTTCGAGACCGCCTGCTGCTACCGACGGCCTCCCATCGACCTGTGTGCTCCCACAGAGAGGGCCTCCTTGGGGTGCCATCAGCCAAACAATGTAGGCTGGTGACCCCCCAGGGGGAGGGCCTTCTCTGTGGGGGCTCCCACCCTCTGGAATCAGCTGCCCCCAGAGATAAGAAGAATCCAAGACCTCGGTGCCTTCCGCCGTGCCCTTAAAACCTTCTTTTTCCAGCAAGCCAGGCTGGCCTAACACTTTTAAAAATGTTTTTAATTGTTTGTTATTGTTTTTAATCATGGGGCCAAATTTATATATATCTTTTTAATTGTATTTTAATGTTTGTAGTTTATGTTTTTACTTGGCTGTTCACTGCCCTGAGTCCTCAGGGAGAAGGGCGGTATACAGACTTAAAAATAATAATAATAATAAAATAATAATAATAATAATAATAATAATAATAATAATAATAATATTAAAAAAAACAGGCTCAAGACCCAGAAAGATCTTGAGAAACTTGAGTACTCGGTCCAATCTAAAAAAATGAAATTCAAGGTTAGAAAAGTAAGGTTTTATACTTAGGCAAGAAAAACCAAATGCACAGGTATAGAATAGGTGGTACCTGACTCAATAGCAGTAACTGTGAGAGTGATCTAGGAGTCCTAGTGGATAACAACTTGAATATGAACCAGGAATGTATTGCAGCCACAAAAAAGCCAATGCAGTCCTAGGCTGCATTAACAGAGAGATAGAATCTAGATCATGTGAACTGTTAGATGTTGAGACTCTAGAGCAGTGGTAGTCAACCTGGTCCCTACCGCCCACTAGTGGGCATTCCAGCTTTCATGGTGGGCAGTAGGCGTTTTGTCTCTACTTTATAAATCACCATTACTGTGACCGGCGGTCAGAAAATTTTACTACTATAACAGAGATACAAAAGTGGACGGTAGGTATAAAAAGGTTGACTACCCCTGCTCTAGAGTCTAGAAAGAGCTCAGAGAAGAGCAACAGAGATGATTAGGGGACTGGAGGCTAAATCATGATGAATGGTTGCAGGAACTGTGTATGTCTAGTCTAAGGAAGAGAAGGACTTCGGGTGACATGACAGCATTCTTCAAATACCTAAGGGGCTGCCATAAAGAGGAGGGGATCAACCTATTCAGACATGTGAGGGTAGGACAAGGAGCAACGGATGTAAACTTATCAAAGAGAGATCCAACCTAGAACTAAGGAGAAATTTCCTGATAGTGAGAACAATTAATCATTGGAACGACTTGCCTTCAGAAGTAGTGAGTGCTCCATGATTGTAGGTTTTTAAGAAGATATTGCACAGCCACTTGTCTGAAAAGTTATAGGGTTTCTTGCCTAAGTAGGAGGTTGGATTAGAAGACCTCCAAGGTCCCTTCCAACTCTGTTATTCTGTTTCATGGGAAATTAATAAGAGGGGGCTTCATTTTCCTTCTGCTTTCCTCTGACATACATAAAATCAATCAGTTTGCCCAAAGATACTCAAATTAATAGGCCTGCTGTTTTAGATCTCCAGAGACTAGATGTTACCAGCTTTCAAAAGATTTTTGCTGAATGCAGTATGGGAAAAAATTAAGACAGATCCTCTGGTATCAAATGCTGGCTTCCTCTCCTCTTGGTTCCAAGAGACGATGCACTCTTACTTGACAGATGTGAACACCAACATCTTAGACTGCATGACTCAAATTCCAATCACCTGCGATGGCTTCAGAACAATGTATGTAGCAACTATTTGAATGGGTTTTTAGAATTATTTCTTATTAAAAGCTTTTACCCAGCTAAAAGAGAAATACAGAAGTATAAATGAAAAAGGAAAAAGTGATGAAAAGAATACTTTAAAAAGGGGAAGGATAGTTAAGAAGCTACTTTCACCCTCCTTTACCAACAAAATCATTCTCCCTCTTTCCTCCTAAATGTTACAACAATCTCCTCAGCCCCTGTAACCATCTGAATGTTAGCCACTTTATATAAGACTAATGGAGAGGGAGAGATGACAGGTACAGCTGCACAAATTTGATTTTTTTTTGTTGTCAGGTGACTCATTTATTGAATGTTTATCAGAGCTATATTTCAATTTTTTTATCCACAGATGGCTCTTTAGACAGCTATCTAAAAGCTTGCCCAGCACATTACAATGCATTTTCAGTCTCATCACTCTGAATGCAACAATTTCTGTAAAGAATTTGCCTTTTGCCCTGATGCGCTTGTCCCCTAAGCCAGGGGTCCCTAACCCCCAGTCCATGGACCAGCATCAGTCTGCACCATGGCCAGCAACCAGTCCGCGTAAACAAGTGAAGCCCCATCTGCAGATACAGGTAGCATGCAAGACCAGCCCTCTCTGGTATGCGGACAAATATCACTCCACTGGTCCCTGGTGCCCAAAAGATTGGGGCAAGTTCCAAATTGTACTGCAAAATTCAGAAAAGTACATTTTCTATACTATTTGCATTGTGCCCATTTCCAGAGACATTTGCAAATTATGCATAACCTTCCCAGATATTTTAAATGGTTGTCTAGATATTACAGACAAAATATAGACTCTGCAGTAGGGACTTAATGCAGGCTAGAATCCAGATAGCCTACTAGGTTTGAAGCAGGTGGGATGGGAACTAAAATTTGAATCCTAAAGACCACTATCCACAAAAGGAATGTTTGTAGCATATCTATATTCACAGGATTTTTTTTTTATTGAAAAAGTTTTTCAAATACAAATTTTTCCCCCTTTCCCTCCCCTCCTCCCTAACCCCCTCCCCCTCCCCTCCCCCTGTGACTTCTTCAAAGTAAAACCCAAATTCATAACAGATTATATAATACTTTACCAACCCCTTGCTCCATCCCCCATATACTGACCCTTTCTTTGTAATAATATTATTATATCCCCCTTATACTATACATTTCAAAATAACATTCTACTATAACATTATATAATAACTCCTAATTTAGCATAGTAATATTATTATATCCCCCAATTTAACAATTTCTACTCATAATCTACTCTTTTTCTCCTCCCCCATACATATATCTCTTAAATCAAATCTTTTTTGTATATTAATATGACATTTCAAAGCAACCTTTCACTATAAAACTATATAATAAATCCTAGTTTAACATTTATTCAACTCATAGTCTGCCCCTTTCCTCCACCCCCATAAATATATCTCTTAACTCAAATCTTTTACATATATTCATATCTAAACATAATATCCCTTTTCTTCAACTAAACAATCAATAAGCTAACCTATCTCCACCCACTTTCCTACAGGACTACCATACATAATAGTTCTTAACATCTTTATTCTTCTGCCCACACCACTAAGAAGTATTCCCTTATATAAATAAAATCCTCAAGTGACTTTAAGCTTGTAATCCATATAATATCTTCTGTAGTGTCTTTCAGCTGGATTGTTAACTCCATCAGCCATATTAAGGTAACATCACATCCTAATTCCAACAGTATGTTCAGTATCTTCAATTACCATCTGCCCCCATCAACAATAGATGTCTTGATATATAAAAAAACAACCACCCGAGTGACTTTATATTTGTATTCCATATAGTGTCTATAGTAGTGTCTTCCATCTAAATTATTAATTACAACCACCGTAATAGGGTAACAACCAGATCTTCTGCGTGCCCCAATCCCATAACTCTCTTGCCTTGTAGCTCCGCGTAAACATAATACATTTATCAAAGAATCCAAAATAGATAATTCCAATCCATTCAGTTTAGGGCCCTTTTCACATCCCAAAAGTACAGCACTGCAGAGGTCTGTCACTCTCCTCAGGATAATATAAATCAATACTTTGCCTCAGCTATCTTTTCATATATTCAATCATCTCTTAAATAACTGGCATTACACTGTTGTTTAGTTTAAAAGTTTTTGTTTTTGTAAAACCTGCTTCTTCTTTTCTTGACTTTTTGTGGGTTAGATCTCCATCCTGATATCCTTTCTATAACTTGTGTATCAACTATTTGGTTTTCATGCTGATCTATAACTTGATCTTGTTGGTTTTGCTTTTGTGGCTTAAATCTCCCTTCTGGTTTCTTTTCTATGAGTTGTATGTCAACTGATTGATTTCTATGCTGGTCTGTAACTTGATAAGTCATCACATTAGAATCCAAAGCCGCCTCTCTTGTATTTATATTCACAGAATTTTTGATTATGTGTCTTCCTTTCATTAGTGTCCAGGCCTTAGACAGTGTATACCCTGATATGGATAACAGCACAAGGCAGTTGGTGACCAGCTGGATTGGAAGATTCCTTACTGTATTCCGTAAGTGAAGGAATGGGAGATACAGAGCAATCTCCCATTCCTGATTCACAGTTGAAATAAATTATAACTCCAGCTAAAAAGCACAATTTGGTCATTAGCACAACTTAGCCTGCCTTAGAAATAACTTCCTACATTTCATTGTATAAGAGTTCTTCCCATACTGATTCAGGAGACTAAGGTAAACAAGCCACCACAAGTTCCCTATTGCTGTACCTGTGAAAAGGTCCACTTCCTAAATAAATCACAGATAAATCAGAAATGGGAGATATTGACCTTAGGTTGAAAAAAAATCAGCTGCTGGAACTCCTGTGGAGAATTTGCTCAGGCCTCTTGCTAAAGAGAACTTCTTTAAAAAACCATTTACTTGATTCTCCGCCAAGGAGATTGAGTATCTGCTGTTGAGTATGTGCTTAAGTTACTTAGGTGAGGTGGGTAGTATAGAAATTTAATAATTAAAATGTGCTCCATTGTGCACTCCATTTAATTTGGAGATTCTGAACCAGTGAGCTCGGTCTCAGCAAATTATATAATTTGCATGATGGCATCGTGATGCCTGTCATTACTCAAGCCCCTGCAGATAGCAGTAACTATCAGCCCTGCCAAAAGATCTACCAGAGGTGCCTGGAAGGGGGGAGTCAGAAAAGTGGCTACATCTGTGTACTCCAAGACTCTCCATTCAAATACATTGTGATGCACATAAAAAACCCCCAGGTCTCATGGTCTGTGTGGTCAAAGTTGTTGTGTTAATTTACCTGCTTTCCCTTTTCTTTGACTTTGGGTCTGATGATTCCAGCGTGCTAGTTAAGGATACTCCATTTCAGCATAATATCTAGTATGAGCTTTGATGGCATCATATGCATCTTAACTTCATTTCACAAATGTCACATATGTGCTATGTTTTCTGAATAGATGCAATGTCAGTCTCTTATCCTCTTCACCAGGCCTTTGGCTCTGCTCTTCAGCCTCTCTCAGCTTGGTGTCCTCTGGATTTAAACTGTGAGAATTCCCAATAATCAGGTGGGTGGGTGGAAATTTTGGGAATTATGGCCCAGTAACACAGAAATTTGTTCTACCAACCCAAGAATTCCAACAGAACCAAAGAATCCAACCTAGGTCCCCTCCAATTTCTTTCTATATTCCTTTATATTGCCTTTCAGGGTGCCAGAAAAGATCACCTAACGAATGGATACAAAGCAACTGGAAGAACTTTCAAAACCATGCCTCCTATAATGACTTCACAAAGATCTGGAGTGGTTTTGATGGGGTAAGGTTGTTTTTCCTTCACTTTATTGACCTTTGATAAAGGGTTTCAACTAGCAAAACCTTTTGAACATTCAACAGATACTATAGCAGCACTAAATAAATACTGTAAGCTTTTTGTTCTAAGGTCAAGGCACTCCAGTCACATAGTTAGGTCGTTTCTTAAACAGGTGCTACTTCAGCCAAAGTAGAAAGGTGAAAGTGAAAGGTAACCTTAGGCAGACTTGCTCTTTAAAAAAACAATCAATGAGAATTCTGCACATGTTTGGAAATGTTTGGAAATAAATAAAAATTATCACAAAAAAGAATGCTTATTGGTATTTTGCATATCAGCCATCTGGGCAAATCCTTAAAAGTTCTTTTAAGGCATATATTGGAGGTATTTCATCATCAAAATAATTATTTTTGCTTTTGAGCCCATTGGTCACACGAGGCAGCCAACTAGCTATGTTGCTCTTTAGCTATTTCAGCTTAATCAGTGAAAGTTTCCTTGAGGGTGCACCATTCTCACTCCCTTCTCTTCTCTTCACATCTTTCTAGTTTGCCGCTCTCAATGTCTTTACCGCTTCCCAGCTGGCCCAACTGATTGTCACTCATAAGGTCCTCTCCAATCTCACCCTAATGGAACCTGTTGCCAAAGCCCTCAGCAGCCAGGATGTCATCTATATAGAGGGCTTCCTGGATGAGTTGTCCAGATCACCTCTTGACCTCCTGCTTGACCACAAAGCTGCATCTCTTGCCCTGGAGACCATTCTGACCAAGATCAACCACAGCTTCCCTGATCTTTGCTCGCCCTCCCTGAAAGATCTGTTTCAAATCAAACTTGTGCGCTTGCTACCCTTTGTTGATACCAAGATAATGATGCTGTTTCCAACTCAGATAGGCTGTGTGGACTTCCATGATATGTAAGTTTGTTCAGGTTTGGAATAAGGTGTGGGGGAGGGAAAGTCAAGGTAGTGGTTATAATGAAGCTTCATCTTTTTTTTAGTGCTCATTGCATGTGTAACATAGGTACAAATTAGGTGTTACATTTTGCATGATTTTCATATCTGCCCCAATCTGATCCCCTAGGGAAGTAAAACTCTCAAATCCATTTGATGAAAGCAAAAGGTACTTTTACTAAGAGATGCTGATTGCAGTAGATGGAATCTAAAGTTCCCGCGTATCAATACAAAACTAATCCCTTGGTTTCTCCAGCCCTCTCCCCATAGTCCACCCATCTGTAGCCAATCCGGTACCGCCAAAATGTTTTGGGAAGCACCGAGGTGTTTAGACTGGTGAAATTCCACTCTCAGGGTAAACGGCCTTGAATTTGCTGGCACAAACCGGATTCCAAACCGCTCTATTCTTCCTCAGTCATGTATCATTTGTAAGGTGCAGAATATATAAATTGAATTACAATAGTAAAATAAAATACATTGTTGATATGATATAAATAGCTATGTTAACTTTGAGGTACTCTTTACCTCAGAGGTATGTATGTATATGTAGCACTTCAGTATTCTTCAGCAAAGAAGCTTGAGTCTCCAGGAACACAACTCCAGTCACTGTTCATGATTCTATAAAGCTCCTGCATCTGTTCCCCAGATCATACAACTGCCTTTTGCAGCTATCACAGGCCTCAAGGAAAAGACATAGCTGTTTTCAAGAGTTGCTGATAGTGTTAGATATTGACAGGATGGTTTTCCCTCTTGTCCGCTGTTTGAGCAGGAAGAATGCTTAAATGTGATTGGCTGGGTTCTCCGACAGCTCTCTATAAAAGGGCCGGCTGTTGGAGAGGCTAGCTGCTAGGTTGTAAATAGTTGCTGAATAAAGAGTTGTTGTCTGAAGCCCGTCTCCAGTCTCTTCAATCCACCTATCTAACCGATAGGATTAACATTTGTGCCCCACACACTCCAAAGCATCTTTTCAGATTTGAATCAAAAACACTACATACTTTCTAGTTAACCCATTCATGATTTTTAATGGCAATATAACTCTCATATTTTTATGTTCTATGTTCAGTTTCAGGCAATGTTAAATGTACTTTATTTAATGGAAATACTTTGCCAACTAGTTTCTGGAAGTAAAGTGATGTAATAATAATAGTCCTAGTGTATAGGATGGTACAATTAGAAAGGCTGACGGGGCAATCATAGAAGGTAGTTCTGTTATGTTTGTGCTGATCTGGAATAATGATTAGAGAAAACAGAAAGCACAGCAATGTAAAACATAGCTCTGTTCAAAGTGTGGGATTACAGTCCTGTGTTACTTGACATGCAGCAAGCAAGCATTCATTTTCTTTTCTTCTTTTGCAGCTACAAAGGTCTAAATTCTGTTTATTATAAACTAAATCCAATGACTCAGCTTGCTGTCTTTCAAAATCGTTTGAATTTCCTTGAAGGGCAGCTTGCAAAAGAAGGTGACTGTTTCTGATATGCTGTGTTTTTCTTGCTAGTTGTTTCCTTCTGAACAATTCCAAAAATAAATTGGGAAATCATTTTGGGCTAGTGCCTATGAACACAAAGTTGTTCAGCTTTAACCAACCTCAAATCTTAATGCTGTCTTGAAATGTTTGTTTATTTATTTATCATATGTAAACTTCACCTTTTTTAACAGAAGCTCAAGGCAATATACATAGTGCTTCCTCTTGTTTTTCCCAATAGGTTATGAAGCAGGTTGGGCAGAGAGAAAGTCACTGGCCTAAAGTCACCAGTGAGCTTCCTTGGCTGTGTGGGAATAGAACTCAAGTCTCCTAGCTCCTAGTCCCTGCCCCCCTCGCCCATCTTGGCTGCCTTAAGATGTAGGCCAGGACCCAATCCACTAGAGAGATTTTTCATGTGGTCTCCCTTAAAATAACATAAAACTGTATGTAAATATATGATCGATTTTATTTTGGCATCATTCAGTTCCAAAATGTGCATAAAATCTTTCTCATGATTTTGCAGGGCCGTTTCACAAAGAATGTCCTCTTTTTTTGGACAAAAATGTCTCATCATTTCAAATATGTGAACTGACTTTGTAAGAGCTAACATCTCCCATATTGAACCAAGTAATGTTTCACAGAAATTTGGAATAAATAAAGCAGCTTCAACCAAATGTTCCACACATATGAAAGTAAAACTTTTGTGTTCTTGCTTTGGATGTACAGATATTGTTCCAGGGATGGAAAATGAATTGTAAGGATGGATAAGGTGACAGAGGAAATGTGAGGCAAAGAAGCAGAAATGGAGAAGGACTGGCACACAAGGAAAGATTGGTCAAACTATGATTTCTGTTTAATTAAACTTTCTTGTTTGTGCATATATTGCAGGAGTTGCATGTACGTTCACAGCTTCGAACAGTAGAGATTGGCTGCATGAAAATTTTGGACATTCCAGTTACTTGGCTAATTACAGCAACTTTGTCCACTTGAATCCATCTTTCAATGGAGTAAGTACTATTTCTTTCTCCACATATGCAAATCACTTAAGGTGGCTCATCCAAGCTGTCTCCACTTATCACTGGGACCCACGGGATGAACAAAGGTAGGGAATGTAATATCATGTGAGTGATGCAAATTGCACAGTTCATATAATTTGTACAATAACTTCATGATGCAGGTGACATCATCATGACCTCAATTGGATGGCTATGCCTCTTATCCTCACATTTATCTTGGGAAAGAAGTTAGACTAAAAAGTTAATCTTGTCCAGTACTGTAGCATGGTGGATCAAAAGAATTAATATTGTAGCTTTGCCCCTTTTTTACATGCTTCGTGAGAGTTTGCTGCAGCTCCCTTTGTGGCTTTTTAAAAAATCTTTCCTTGTAGATGTCCTAGGTCTGCTCTTTTTAAATTTGTATATCAGTGAGGTTATTAGTAAATGGTTGGGATATGCCAATCAGTCAAGATTTTAATTGTTATTTTGGACTTACAGATTCAAATCAAAAAATAAATTGTCTTTAGATCAAAGCTGTGCACATATTGCAAAACTATAATTGTATAATTATAGTCCATGTTGACTGAGATTGCTGGAAATTACCATTTGGAAACATGGGGATGGGCCACGAATGTCCACGTTATTAAAATTTATAAAGAATTTTAATATTATAAAATTATATTATAGACCTCATCAGTTGACACAAGGGAAATAATTCTCATTGTTATTTTATTACTGTCTGTTCATCCAACAAATATTACAGTGAGTTGTCATTATTACTACTTGTAGTTTGAAGTGCTGGATTTGCTAACATCAACCCAGGTTGGAACCCTGGTAGTCTTGTCTGGCATTCTGACTGACAGCTCGAGGATGAATGCAGAGATGGAGGCAGCCAATGTGATGAACATTTTCCAAAGTCGAAATGTATCTGAGCTCCAGAATTTTCTCCTCAAAATCAGTGCACTTGCAGAACAGGTGAGAGAAGATTATCTGGTATACTATTTTAGCAAACCAAAAATCACTACTGTGGCTATGGTTTTTATTTTAGTTTTTTTAAATGTATTTGACAAAGTAGACCACAACCTATTTCTTGGTAAAATAAAAAAAAATGTGGGATAGACAGCATCACCATCAGATGAATTGGTCTCTGGCTGACCAACTACACTCAGTGTGCAGTCCTCAATGGAACAACATATGCATGGAGGGAAGCATGCAGTGGGATACAACAAGGCTCTGTCTTAGGCCCAATACTCTTCAACATTTTCATAAATGATCCAGATAAGGAGATAGAAGGGGAACTCATTACATTTGGAGATGATACCATCTGCAAAGCTGGTGGGAAATCTAACAGTTTGGAAGATAGACAAAATTTATAAGGACCTTTACAGATTTGAACACTTGACCCTATCCAACAAAATGAAATGCAGTGGTGCGAAAAGTAAGGTTTTGTACTTAGGCGAGAAAAACCAACTGCATAGGTATAGAATAAGTGGTACCTTGCTTGATAACAGTAAAACTGTGAGAGGGATCTAGGTATCTTAGTGGACAATCACTTAAATATGTGGCAACAGTGTGCTGTAGTTGCCAAAAAAGCCAATACAATTCTAGGCTGCATCAACAGAGGAATAGTATCTAGAACACATGAAGTGTTAGACCATTTTATACTACTTTCATAGGACTCCACTTGGAATACTGCATCTATACCATGATACAAAAAAGAAGCTGAGATTCTAGAAACAGTGCAGAAAAGAGAAAAATGGTGATTAGGGCAGGGGTGAAATGTAAAATTTGTTGCTACCAGTTCTGTGGGCGTGGCTTGGGGGGGTTAATGTGACTGGGTGGGCGTGGCCAACTTTTTTTTTTCAAACTTTTCAAAGCATTTTTTCTAATGCTTTGAAAAGCCTCTGCCAATCAGGGAACTCAGCTGGGATCGTTAGAGAGGCATTTTAAAAAATACCTCTCTGCCGATCAGGCAACTCAGCTGGGAGTTGCCAGAGGCTTTTCAAAGCATTTTTTTCTACAACCTCTTCGGCCAAGAGGTTGTAGAAAAAAATGCTTTGAAAAGCCTCTGATGATCCCAGCTGAGCTGCGCCATCATCAGAGGCTTTTTTTTTTACTTTTAAAAGCATTTTTTCTTTGGAAGAGGTTGTAGAAAAAATGCTTTAAAAGTAAAAAAAAAAAGCCTCTGATGATCGTGCGGCTCAGCTGGACATTGGGTGGGGGGGCAGGTGCAGGGATTTTTGCTACTGGTTCTCTGAACCACCCCCTGCCATCGCTACCGGATCGAACAATCCAGTCCAAACCGGGAGCATTTCACCTCTGGATTAGGGGCCTGGGGGCTAAAACATATGATGAACTGTTGCAGGAACTAGGTATGTCTAGTCTAACAAAGAGAAGGACTAAGGATGACATATGTTTGGGGGGCAGTCACAGAGAAGAGAGTGGTCAACTTCTTAAGGCCCTTGAGGGCAGGACAAGAAATAACAAATGGAAATTTATCAAGGAGAGAGTCAATCTAGAACTAAAGAGAAATTTCCTGACAATGAGAACAATTAATCTTGTTAATTGGCTTGTTTCCAGAAGTTTTGGATCTCCATCACTGGAGGTTAAGAAAAGATTGGACAGCCATTTCTCCAGAATGGTAGAATCTCCTGTTTGAGCAGGGTGTTGGACTAGAAGACCTCCAAGGTCCCTTCCAGTTCTGCAATTCTGTATTCTGTATTGGTTTAATGACATACTATACATCTGCCTCTTTAAGAATTAACAGATTTTGAAATGATGACAGCCAATGGCTGTTCATTAGTTGCACTGATATTCCTTTTCATAAGAAATGGCAAAAAAAATGAACCAATACATCAACAGAATTGAGAAGTATAATCTGACCTAGAGTCACTAAGCCTAGAGGTTGAAATTGGGTTTTTGCTCAGGCTTTTAAAGTGAAGAACTAGCATTCAGCCCATTATCCTACAATCTAGAAGGATTTAAGTCAGAACCAAGCATCTTTTTGCTCTGCATGTTCCTCATCCAAAGCTTCTGCCACTATTGAATTAAGACTTCTGGTGAAAGAAATCAGAAGCCTTTGAGAAGCTAGAATGAAAGCAGTTATGTCAAAAAACCTAACGTAGCTGGACACATTCATACCACTGATAATGCTAAGCAATATTAAAATGGATCGAGATTGTGCAAATGCAATTTTAGGCTTTAGCTGATCTGTCTGAAATACAGGTAATCCTCGATTTACAACAGTTCATTTAGTGACCATTAAAAGTTACAACGGCACTGGAAAAAGTGACTTAAGACCATTTTTCACAGTTACAACTGTTGCAGCCATCCCCATGATCAGGTGATCAAAATTCAGATGTTTGGCAACTGGTTCATAGTTATGATTGTTGCAGTGTCCCAGGGTCATATGATCCTCTTTTGCAACCTTCTGACAAGCAAAATCAATGGGGAAACCAGATTCACTTAACAGCCAGGTTTATTAACTTACTAATTGCAATGATTCACTTAACAACTGTGGCAAGAAAAACCATAAAATGGGGCAAAACTCACTAACAAATTCTCACTTAACAACCAAAATTTTGGGCTCAATTGTCATCATAAGTCAAGGACTACCAGTATGTTATGATAATTTAATGACATAGTATGGACATTGCGCCTTCTAAAAACAACTACATGTAGTCCTCAACTTACGACTACAATTGAGCCAGAGGTGGGGTTCTGACCAGTTCTGGAGAATCGGTAGCAGAAATTTTGAGTAGTTCGGAGAAACGGTATTAAAAATTCTGACTGGTCCCACCCCCATCTATTGTCTACCTCCCGGCTGCTGCTGCCGGAGTGTCTTTGCAGCAGCTCCTCTTGGTTTTATTTTATTTTATTTTATCAATTTTTAGTACACCCATTGGAGCCTTTTTATTTAAATAATATTTTTGGAGACTATAACAGAGTAGACCACAACACAGACAAAGTTTTGGCTGATGAGGCATGGGGAAAAGAAACAAGCGCCATGGCACCAGCCTGGGATCTCTCCTACCAATGAAGAATGCAAAACAACCAAAAACTGACGAGCACTGACGAGATTTGTAAGTAAAAATATCCCCCCCTCCATTTCCAACAATCTAGAGAGATTAGAACAAGACCAGCAAAGAGATTTGACAAAACAGCAGATACTAGACTTTCCCGATCTGAGGGGGAGGGGAGCAAAATGACAGCCAGCTGTTTTCACAAACAACGACTCCAGCTACAGCCTATACGGAGACAACAAACTAATCCAGAGTGTGGAGAGTTTACAGTGGGAGAATACAACAGAGTTTATGGCAAAGCAATGCCTTCTTACAACACAAGTGGTTGTTTCAATATTTGAGCAACTAATAACCATCCAACATGATGTAGAGACATTGAAAAAAGATATAGCTGTTTTTCTGCAAGCACAACATTGGGCTACAGGCACCCCCACTAATGTCCGTACAGCAGATTTGGGTAAATCCCATATACAGGATAAGGAAAAGGAAGAAGAGCAAAGATCTGGGGAAA
Source organism: Arizona elegans (assembly GCA_022577455.1). NCBI lineage: Eukaryota > Metazoa > Chordata > Lepidosauria > Squamata > Colubridae > Arizona > Arizona elegans. The sequence goes on from JAKOOJ010000027.1 coordinate 6,786,565, forward strand.
CAATTAAAGAGCCTGCCAAAAAGTGGCAGCCCACTCAGAAAAACAGTCCTTCTCCAGACAAGGCATCAAGAGGAGGTATTAATAGAGGTATTAATAGAGAGGTTTCATTGGAAGACAGTAAAGCATCTCCCCTACAATTACAGCAATCACATCACTCACAAACACATCACGTTGCGCTTAGAATCCATATGAAAAGAATTAATTATGGACGCTGGATTACCAAGAGTGCTATACTAAATTCCCTAAGCCAGTTTCTTCACTGTCACTGGAGGCAGATTGATCTCCATGCTGCGGAGTGGCTTCCTGAGGCCCCAAATTGGAAGCGGATACTTCTATCTTTCAAACAGCTGACCATACCACTGATGCTATTCAAAATGAAGGCACATCTAGCCTCCTTTCAAATCTTTCCCATCAGAGTTTTCTGGGAGGAAAGGGTTAAACCCTTAATTGTTAACATGTGAGCTCCCAAAGTTGCTGTCTCTTCCGCATTCTCAACCTTGGAAAAGAGAGAGGAAGAAAGTGGGAGTAAGCCAGCCTTGTCCAGCGAAGATGTACTTAACAGCACAGAAACTGGTCTCATTAATGCTTTTGGCGCTCTCCCAAGGAAAGAACAAGGTAACATACTATTCAAGTTAGAAAATTTAAAGAAATCCTTATTGGTCATAATCGACACAGCTGAACCACTTATTGATCTGGTTTCCCCTACAACTGAGCCCCTTACTTCTCCCCCAGGGGGCAAGGATTTGCATGAATATGAGATCATGGAAAACAGAAGCCAAAACACACAGGGGCCATTAGAGGCCCCAGTAGAGAAGGAGATGTTAGCATCCTTATGTGATTACCCTTTAGCACCACATCAAGAAATCGAGAGAGGACCCACATCAGTGTCATCAGCTCAAAGCCAAATGGAGCATGACCAAATAACCCCCTGCTCTACACCTAGAGAAGAGGCATTGGAATGGCAAGCCTTGCTAGCTGGCCCCCCTCATTTACGACCTTATGTAGGAGAGGGGAGTGGACCTGGAGGGTATTACGGAGACCTGGCTGGGTCCGGAAGGGGGGGTGCCCCTTGTTGAAATGTGCCCACCAGGCGTCTGTGCATTCCATCAGCCGAGGGCCCAGGGTAGGGGCGGGTGGGTGGCGGCTATTATTAAAGAAGGTCTTTGTCTGAGCGAGGCCACTGTAACTCAGATAGCCAGATGTGAGTCCCTCCTTGTGAAGTGGGGTCGTGGGGTGCAGATCGGCTTGCTGACTGCATACCTGGCTCCCTGCCACGTAGCGGCAGCCCTGCCCGAGCTGCTCAACGTAATAGCCGGGGGGCGGGGCGGTGGATACCCCCAGATTTATGGTCATGGGGGATTTCAACCTGCCATCCATCGGTGAAAAGTCAGAGACAGCCCGGGAGTTCATGGCTTCCATGACGGCCATGGACCTGACCCAGTTAGTTCAAGGCCCTACTCACATGGGGGGACACACACTGGATCTGATTTTTGTCTCTGGTCAGTGGTTGAATGATCTAGAAACAGGGGATATAGTCACCAAGCCCTTGTCATGGTCAGATCACACTTTCAACTAGACTTTTGAACCACTACCCTCCGCTGCAGGGAGACGGAACCGACCAGGTGGTTCCGTCCCAGGCGCCTGATGGATCCGGATAGGTTCCTGACGGAGCTTGGGCCATTCCCTGAGGCTCTGGCTCACAACTCGACTGAAGAACTGGTGGCCACCTGGGATAGGGTAGCCACTGGAGCTTTGGATTGCGTCGTGCCTTTGCGGCCTCTGACCTGGTGCCGATCTCAATTGGCTCCCTGGTTTTCTGAGGAGCTGAGGGAGATGAAGCACCGGAAAAGATGCGTGGAGAACGATTGGAGGGCCAGCCGCTCTGAATCTGACCAAACACTGGTGAGATCTCATAAGAACTACCTAGTGGCGATAAGGGTGGCAAAATCAAACTATTTTTCCGCTCTTATTGCATCTGCAGAGAACCGCCCAGCAGCCCTGTTTAGGATGACCCGCTCCCTTCTTCATTTGAGAGCGAGGGAAGACCCCTTGCAGGGTAGGGCTGAGGATTTTGTGCAATTCCTGCATGACAAAGTCACTCAGATTCAAGAAGGCCTGGACTCCGACTGGGTAGATTCAGATGGGGTGACGGAGGTGGGTCTTGAGAGTGTTATCTGGGAGGGGTTTGACCTTGTGACTCCCGAGGACGTGGAGAGGATTCTGGGTAGGCTTAGCGCTGCCACATGTTTATTGTTCCTCCTGGTTGGTGCTGGCCTCCTGGGCGGTTACACAAGGCTGGCTTCAGGGGATTATTAATGCTTCTTTGAGTGAGGGTTTCTTTCCTCCATCTCTGAAAGAGGCAGTGGTGAGGCCCCTCCTCAAGAAGCCTTCCCTTGACCCAGCTGTATTAGCGAACTATCGTCCAGTCTCCAACCTTCGCTTTGTGGCGAAGGTTGTTGAGAGTGTGGTGGCGCGACAACTTCCCCAGTACCTGGATGAAGCTGTCTATCTAGATCCGTAGCAGTCGGGCTTCAGGCCGGGGTACAGCATGGAAACGGCATTGGTCGCATTGGTTGATGATCTCTGGAGGGCTCGGGACAGGGGTTGTTCCTCTGTCCTGGTCTTATTAGACCTCTCGGCAGCTTTTGATACCATCGACCATGGTATCATGCTGCGCCGATTGGAGGGGTTGGGAGTGGGGGGCACTGTGTTGCGGTGGTTCTCCTCCTTCCTCTCTGACCGTACGCAGTTTCTGTTGGCAGGGGGACAGAGGTCGACCTCGAGGCGTCTTGTTTGTGGGGTGCCGCAAGGGTCGGTCCTCTCGTCCCTCCTGTTCAACATTATGTCAGCATTCTGATGCTGCCATAAAAAGACGAGGCTTGACTTTTCACCTACTTATTTCTCTGTAGATAATATCCCCTAGGAGATGGGATGGTGGGGGGAACATTCCTGTGCAGTGAGGTCAGAAGCTGGGGAGACTGACTTGGAAGATGGCCAATGTGAAGATGAGAATTGGGGGATGGAAAGGAAAGGGTTTGGGGGTCAGAGGGTTAGTATCGGCTACGATGAAGTCAGGGCTAGACTGTCGTATTCAATAAATGGAATATTTCAGCAAAGATTAATTGTTTGGGAGTGCAATTTATTTGAGATGACATCGAAACCTGACACATTTATGTGAAGCCTCTGGGTGAGATCATCCGTGGTTTTGGGGTGAAGTTCCATCAGTATGCTGACGATACTCAGCTGTACATCTCCACCCTGGACAACCCCAATGATGCCCTTGATGTGATGTCCCGGTGCCTGGAGGCCGGGTGGATCTGGATGGGGAGAAACAAGTTCAGACTCAACCCCTCCAAGAGCGAGTGGCTGTGGTTTCCGGCGTCCCGATATAGTCAGCTAGTTCTATCGCTGACTATTGGGGGTGAGATCTTGGCCCCCTCAGAGAGGGCTCGCAACTTGGATGTTCTCCTGGATGCACGGCTGTCTTTAGAAGACCATATGATGGCTGTAGCCAGGGGAGCTTTTTATCAGGTTCGCCTGATGCACCAGTTGCGTCTCTTTCTAGACCGAGACGCCTTGCGCACGGTCACTCACGCCCTCGTCACGTCCCGCCTGGACTACTGTAATGCTCTCTACATGGGGCTCCCCTTGAAGAGCACTCGGAGGCTCCAACTGGTCTAGAATGCAGCCACGTGGGTGATTATGGGGGCGACATGGCGCACCCATGTAGCACCTCTCCTGCACAAGCTGCACTGGCTCCCGGTGGTCTTCCAGGTGCGATTCAAGGTGTTGGTTACCACCTTTAAAGTGCTCCATGGCTTAGGACCTGGGTATGTACGAGATCGCCTTCTGCCACCGATAGCCTCCCACCGGCCAATACGCTCCCACAGAGAGGGACTCCTCAGGGTGCCGTCGGCCAGGCAATGTTGACTGGTGACACCCAGGGGGAGAGCCTTCTCTGTGGGGGCACCTGCCCTCTGGAATGAATTTCCCCCGGAGATTTGCATGATCCCCGACCTATGTACCTTTCGCCGTGCCTTTAAGACTCTTTTGTTTCGGACTTCCGGTTTGGTCTTCATCGTCGCCAGACAGTCTTTTTTTAGACCGCCAGCCCCGCCGTCTGTAAAGAGCCGCTTTGAGAGAGAGAAGCGGCTTGGAAAACTCCAAATCCAAGAGGAATTGTGAGGAGAGCCGGTGAGATTAGGTTGAGCCCCTGTGAAGCCCCCAGATTGCTTTCTTTTGCTTCTGGGGGAGGAAACAGGCGAGGCTCCCTCTCCAGCCCGCCGAAGCTCCGGACCTCGGGGACAATTCTACCTTGTAGAACAAGACGGCGTGACCATCCTTACAAGTGAAAACAAAGAAAACTTCCTAATTGAACAGGGTGAAACCGGGACTTGAACTTAAGTGAGAGATTGAAAGTTTCCTGAAAATGGCGCCCGGCTTCAGCGCAGGGGAATGCTGAAAGCGAAAGTGGATTTGCATAGTTACTTTAACAGGCTACAAAGTCTCACTGCTTGTAACAACTGAAGAGAAAAGACAATTTTTTTTCTTAAAAATAAGCAAGCTTGACTCTGATTTAACTTTATCCCTAGTTTGATCAAACCTGGGGGAATTTCTTAGAGGATTTTGTGGAGGAAGAAGGGAAAAAAGGTCCTCCTTTTTTGAAAAAGTTAGGCTACGTGGCAGAATGGCTTCTAAACAGCCTAAGCAAGATATGAAGGCGGCAGGGGGGGGGATCCCCCACGCATAAGCCGCAACAACAGCCTTCTAGCCAGCAGAGTCAGTGAAAGGAGATTGATCTTGAAAGCTTGAAAGAGTTTATTGCCCAGGCTTTGATGAGGCAAGATGAAAATATGGATGAGAAGTTTAAAAAATCTCAACAGGAAATTAAGCAGGAGATTAAAGAAATCAAAGAGGTGGTTCAAGAAAAATATGACAAAGTGACTAAAAAGTTAATGACAGTGGTGACTGGTCTCTCAGCTGCAGTTGTGCAAACTGATAAAAAAGTAGAGGAATATAAATCTGAAATGGATGCTAAAATGAAGGAGGCAGACCATAAAATTTTTAATGTTGATAATAAAATGCAAAGGATGGAAAATGAGCTGACAATGATGCAATTTAGGACTATGGAATTTGCTATAAGACTTAGAGGAATAAAAGAGGATATTAGAGAAGATTTGAGAAGGATTTGTGCTGATGCCTTAGCTGTGATGTTAAAGACCAGTCCTGAAGAGATTTTTTGTAAGATGGATAAAGCTTATAGAGTGAATTCCTGGGTGGCTAAACAAAGACAATTGCCTAGAGATGTGGTGATATATTTCACAGATAGAAGAATAAGAAATGATATTCTGCAAAGGTCTTTTGTTTCTATTGTGCAAGTGGATGGAAGAGAAATTGGAGTTTACAAAGAGTTGCCACCTAAGATGTTAAAAGATAGAAAGGACTTTGGATTTTTAGTGTTTGAATTAAAGAAACAGCAAATCCCATTCAGATGGGATGCCCCAACTGGCATAATATTGAAGTATGAAGGAGAAAGGTATAGATTGAATACAGTTGAGAAAGCGGAAGAATTTTATTCTGCAGTTTTTAAAAAAACAGGCACAACATCCCCACGTACATCTTCAGTGTTGGAGATAAAGGAGAGTGATAAGGAGAAGCAGTTTGAACAAGAGACTGAGGAGCAGTGCAAACAGATGGAGTGGGAGGCAATGGAAATGCAGGGAGCTACAGGGGGATTTCTAGATGAGTCTTTATTAGATCTCCCTCTGGAACCTGTATTTGGAGTACCCACAAATACAAGAGAAGTGGCTTTGGACCTGGTCCGGATGTCTGAAGCTAAAGATCAGCGTATAACTCAAGCAGTTTATAAGCAATTTAAAGAAAAACAACAACAGGAGAGGTCCAAGCCACAACAAGACAAGAAGGGAGCTAAGGGTACACAAGCATGTGAAGCCATGGGGGGAGCTAAGCCGAAGACTACCAACCTGGAAGAAAGTCTTCAGCAAATGTTCCTATCGCTTCAAGAGGTTCCAGATGACAATTAAGTTTTTATCTTGGAATGTGAATGGACTAAACTCACCACAGAAGAGGAGGAAACTATTTAATTATCTGAAACAGTTTAACAATGATATTATTTGCTTACAAGAAACTCATATTCGAATACAAGATCAAAAATATTTAATAAATTCTAGATTAGGAACACAATTCATAGCTTCTAGTTCGGAAAAAAAGAATGGAGTAGTGATTTACATAAATAAAAGACTATCATCTAAAATTATAGAAGCAGATGATTCTGGGAGGTTTATAGCAATTGAACTTTATACAGAAAATGGTCCAATTTTGGTGATTGGAATCTATGCTCCTAACCAACAACAAGAAAATTTTTATAAAACATTGTATTCTAAAATACTACAATGGGACTATAGATCTATTTTAATTATGGGAGATTGGAATGGAGTAATTGATCCCAAAATAGATAAAAAGAGTATGGCAAAGTCAAGGATTAGATTGCCACAGATTTTTTTTGATATGAAAGAAGATTTGGAATTAAAAGATATTTGAAGAATACATAACCAAAAGACTTGGACTTTACCTTTTTCTCAGACAGGCACAGATCCTTCTCTAGGATTGATTTTATCTTAATATCATCTGACTTCCTTGCAAAAACAAAAAAACCAAAGATTTTTCCAAGGACTCTAACCGACCATAGCCCGGTATGGATAGAAATTGAAATGGGAAAGATTGAGAGAAGATCATGGAGAGTAAATGAAAATTTGTTTAGATATGAAAAAATGTAAATGAACTTAAAAAGCAAATGAAAGAATTTTTTGAAATGAATTTGAATAAGGGTACCCCTATTGAAATTGTGTGGGATGCGAGTAAGGCATATATGAGGGGGGTACTCATTCATATGAACTCTAAACATAGATTAAACTGACAAAAGAAAAGATTGGAAATGGAAGCAGAGATAAAGAAGAAAGAACAGCTACTTATAAAGAACCCAAAAGATGAAAGAATATGAGGAGCTATAAAACTTTTGAAAGATCAATTTCGTATGCTTATGGCGGAACAAACAGCAATTAACTTACAATTTGCGAAACATAATATATTTTGCAACGCTAATAAACCGGGCAGATGGCTGGCTTATACATTGAGGAAACGTCAGAGCACACGGGTTATTGGTAGTATTGACATTGGAGGGAAGGATATTTTTCAACAAAAATTAATCAAAGAAGCTTTTTTAGATTATTATACTAAGTTATATGCTAAAGATGAAATAAAGACTGGACTTATAGATAAATATTTAGAAGAAAAAAGAGTTATAAAAATTTCTAGTGATCAAAAGGAAAGAATGAGTCAACCAATTATAGCTGAGGAGATTATTGCCGCAATTAAACAATTAAAAACAGCTAAAGCACCAGGAATGGATGGCTTAACTGCGGTGTATTATAAAACTTTACAAGCAGAAATTATTGAACATCTTAAAGACTTATTTTGTAGTATACAACAAGGGGGTAAAATACCCCCTTCATGGAAAGCAGCTTATATTTCACTGATACCGAAAGAGTAAGCAGGTCTTAAAAAACCTGAGAATTATAGACCAATATCTCTTCTGAACAATGATTATAAAATTTTTGCAAAAGTATTAGCCAACAGATTAATGCCAGTTAATTCAAGAGGTGATTCATCATGACCAAGCAGGATTTATAGAAGGCAGATACATGAAGGATAATGTAAGGCAAATAATAAACTTATTGGACTATCTTGAGAAGAATAAACAGATATCTGCAGTGCTGGTGTTTTTGGATGCGGAGAAGGCCTTTGATAGAGTGGATTGGAACTTTCTATTAAAGAAAAATGGACTTTGGGGATCAGTTTATATAGGCGGTTTCAGCAATTTATCAATAGCAAACGGCACAAATTATTATTAATGGAAGTTTGACTACAAATTTTAGTATTGAAAAAGAAACAAGACAAGGTTGTCCGCTATTCCCATTGTTATTTATTCTAACGTTAGAAGTCTTGTTGAATACAATACGGGACACAAACTCATTACATGGCATAGCTATTAGGCATGAGGATTACAGGACCAGGGCATTTGCAGATGATCTGGTTGTTACCCTAACACAGCCGATGGAATCAATAATCCAGATGAAAGACATTATAAAAGAATATGGTACAGTATCGGGATTTAGACTGAACCAGAAAAAGACTAAGATGATTGTTAAAAATATGACACAAGATCGGAAGCAGGAGCTTGAAAGCAAGGCAGGCTTTGAAATAGTATCAAAAGTTAAATATCTAGGAGTTCAAGTTGCAGTTTCAAATATAAAATTATTTCAAAATAATTATGAGATGTTGTGGCAAGAGGTACAAAAGGATATGGAGATTTGGAAAAAACTGCAGCTGTCGTTGCTTGGAAGAATAGCAGCAGTTAAAATGAACATTTTTCCTAGATTTCTTTTTTTGTTTCAAATGATTCCGGTGCTCAAAAGTGATAAGCAATTGAGAGAATGGCAAAATGGATTGAATAAGTTTGTTTGGAATGAGAAAAAGCCGAGAGTCAAACTGAAAATTATGCAAGATGTTCCAGAAAGGGGAGGCCTTAAACTTCCAAATCTACAACTGTACTATGAAGCAGCAGCTTTGACGCAAGCAAGTGACTGGTTGGAAGGATAAAGACTGGAATATTGAACATAGAAAGTCATGATCTTGAATTTGGTTAGCATGCATATTTATTCTATGAGAATAAAGTGGATAAAGTATTCAAAAGCCACATACTTAGGAACTCTTTGATGAGAGTCTGGAAGAAGCACCGATTCAAATGGGATTACAAAATACCGTTATGGCTGGATCTTGGTCATATCATGTGGAATACAAATATAATGTCACTCGGGGGGTTTTTATACAAAGAAGTTCTTTTTATAGATGGGGGCAGATGGCAATTAAAGACATTAGAAATGCTGTTGGAAGAAGGGATTAATTTAACTTGGTTACAGTATAATCAACTTCAACTGAGATGGAAAGAAGATCAGAAAACTGGTATAATGATGCATGAAGAAGAATTGGTTAGACATATAAAAGAGAAAGGTCCAATGCATATTAAGAGGGTTTATAATGTTTTGCTAGAAAGGGACTCGGAAAATGAATTGGTTAAAGATTGTATGATAAAGTGGGCACAAAATTTTGCAGAACCAGTGATGTTGGAAACATGGGAAAAAATATGGGTCCAGAATGTTAAATTTACACAGTCGCAGAATTTGAGGGAAAATTTTTATAAAATGTTTTATAGGTGGCATTTAGATCCTAAGAAATTATTGTGTATGTATCCTAATGTTCAACCAAAATGCTGGAGATGTGATTGCTTAGATGCCACATATTACCATATGTGGTGGACTTGTAAGAAAGTGAAGGCTTTTTGGATAAAAATTTGGTGGGTTATGCAAAATGTTTTGAAGAAAAACAATTGTTTTTATTGGGAATAGTTAAGGGTTTTACACTGGGCGAAACAAAGCTGATATTGTATATGGTGACAGCAGCGAGATTACTGATAGGTCAATATTGGAAAAATGAAGCTATGCCCACTATTGAAGAATGGACTTTGAAGATGGCCAGTTTTGCAGAGGTGGCGAAGATTTCAGCATATTTAAAAGACTGAGGAGTGGAAAAAGTGGATAGATTATGTGCAGAATAAATATCAAACTAGGAAATATCAGATAGCTTTTAGCTGAATGAATGTATTATGTAGGGACAAATTAATTGAGTTTTATGAAGATATAAATAGTATATAGGGGGTGGAGGGGTTTAAGCTTTATAAAATGTATTTTTCGATTAGGATTTTATTTTGTGGAAGTCCTGGGGGGAAAAGGGGAGGGCTAGGGAGGGTATGGGGGGCTTGGGGGGGGGGGAAATTGGGGAGAAAATGTATTTGTAAAACTTTTTAAATTAAAAAAAAAAGACTCTTGTTTCAACAGGCCGGGCTGGCTTAGAAAATGAATTTTAATTGGGTGTTTGTAGTTTTTCACATAAGGGCCAAATTTTATATATTTTAAATTGTTTTTAAATTTTATGGTATATGCTTGTTTTAATATGGCTGTACACCGCCCTGAGTCCTTCGGGAGAAGGGCGGTATAAAAATTTAATAAATGAAATAAATGAAATGAATGCTAAATCCTCTTACCCTGAAAAATTTTACCAGGAGTTGACACAGAATTTAGATGGGGCACCCCTCCTTTTAGAGAAGGTTAATTTTGTGCGTTGCAGTAACCTTCCTCTGGATTGGGGAGGGAATGGCGTTACAGTATCCTTCCCCTGCCATGCCCACCAAGCCATGCCCATAGAACCGGTAGTAAAAATTTTTGAAACCCACCACTGAATTGAACCCAAAATTTATGTTGCTAAGTTTGTTAAGTGAGTTTTGCCCCATTTTACAACTTTTTTTGCCCCAGTTGTTAAGTGAATCTGCAATTAAGTTAGTAACACTGTTGTTAAATGAATCTGGCTTCTCCACTGCCTTTGATTCTCAGAAAGTTGCAAAAGTTGATCTCATGACTTCAGGACATTGCAACGATCATAAGCATCTGAAGTTTGATCACATGGCCATCAGAAAGCTGCAATAGTTGTAAGTGTGAAAAATAAGGCACTTTTTTCAGTGCCTTTGTAACTGAATGGTCATAAGCAAACTGTTGTAAGTTGAGGACTACCTGTACAAAAGCATTTTTTCATGGATAACTTGAATCTCTGTATTTGGTTTTTCATTTGTCTGCAGAATAACTTAGTGGAAATAACCAATGTGAGAGTCCGTGGCATCATGCTAAAGGGAATTTTTCAAATCCTAAAGCCACATTTTGTCTTCATGAGGATAACTGATTTGGAGCTTTGGTTCAGTAGGATTCTGACATTGTACCTGCCCTCCATCACTGTTCAAGAGCTGAAGATTCTTCCTTCTCCATCCAACTGCACCCACTTGCATGTTATGTAAGTAAAATTTGCCAGCCAAATTTCCACAGGTTATTATTTTATGTGTGCATAGTGAAGGATTGCAAGTGGCAGAGAGAAAGGAAGGAGATATTTGGAAGGGGAATCTTTAAAAAGGAAGTGAGTATTAATTACTTTATTTAATTACTTAATTACAAACATCTTTTTTTATTGAAAAGTTTTACAAAAAGCAAAATTTTCCCCCCCCATATTCCCCCCACCCTTTCCCTCCCCTCATCCCACCCTCCCCCCAAGACTTCCCAGAGCAAAATACAAGGTGTTTCATTTAACAATCATAAACTAGATTAACTTACTTATCCTCAGACTACTAACTCCCCCCCTGAAACCTTAACTCCATTATAGATAACATAATACTTAACGTTCATTCATAAGCTATTTGATATTTTCTTGTCTGATACTTACTTTGAATATAGTCAATCCATCTTCTCCATTCCGATACATATCTTTCTTGTGTATGGTCCTTCAAATATGCTGAGATTTTCGCCATTTCTGCTAGGTTCGTTACTTTCAATATCCACTCTTCAATAGTAGGCAAAGAGTCCTTCTTCCAATATTGCGCTACCAACAGCCTAGCTGCTGATTCAAAATCAATTTAGTCTCTGATACTGTACAGTCCATAGTTATACCCAATAGGAACAATTGAGGAGTAAATTTCAACCTTCTTTTCAGAATGATTTTCTTACAGGTCCATCATATATGATAATAGGTTGCATCATTACATTCACATCTCCAACATTTAGCTTGCAAATTAGAGTACATACATGATAATTTTTTAAGATCTAAGTGCCATCTATAAAACATTTTATAAAAATTCTCTCTCAAATTTTGTGCTTGTGTAAATTTAACATTTCTGACCCAAATCTTTTCCCACGTTTCCATCATCACTGGTTCCTGAAAGTTTTGTGCCCATTTTATCATACAATCCTTAACCAATTCCGTTTCTGAATCTATTTCCAATAATGCATTATACAACCTTTTAATATGCATCTGACTTTGATCTCTAATCTGTTTCACCAAATTTTCCTCATTTTGCATAACACCAAATTTTTGATCTTCCCTCCATCTAGCTTGAAGCTGACCATACTGAAACCAAGTATAAATTATCCCTTCTTCTTTTAATTCATCTAGAGATTTCAGTTGCAACTTACCCCTTTCCAAAAGAAGAAGCTCTTTATAAGTAATCACCTCTGTTTTTTGCTCTATACTTATATTTTCTATTGCATGTCTGAGATTTGCCCATATGGGAATCTTATAGTTTAGCTTATATTGGTACTTTTTCCAAACCTTCAACAACACATTTCTGAGTATATGACCCTTAAACACTTTATTGACTTTTTTCTCATATAACAAATAAGCATGCCATCCATATAATAAATCATAAAATTCTATGTTTAACATTCTTTCTTTAGTTAAGTTAAACCAATCACTAATTTGTGATAAAGCAGCTGCTTCATAATACAATCTTAAATTAGGCATTTTAAGACCTCCTCTCTCACGTATATCCTGTATAATTTTCAGTTTCATTCTTGGTTTCTTCCCAGCCCAGATGAAAGTATTAACCCTTTCTGCCATTCCATCAAATTTCCATCTTTCTTAAGCACTGGTATCATTTGAAACAAAAATAAAAACCTAGGTAATACATTCATTTTTATTGCTGCTATCCTTCCCAGTAATGATAGTTGTAACTTTTTCCAATTTTCCATTTCTTTCTGTACTTTTTGCCAAAGAATTTCATAATTATTTTTAAACAATTTCGTGTTTGAGGCTGCACTATAGATACTTAACCTTTTTAACTACTTCAAATCCCATTATTCTCCCTAAGTCTTCTCTTTGAGTTTTGGACATATTTTTAGTTATCATCTTTGTCTTATGAAGATTTACTTTTAATCCAGATACTTTGCCATATTGAGCTACTATGTCCAACATATAGGGAGCTGCTTCTATAGGTTGAGATAAAGTAAGAACCAGGTCATCTGCAAACCCTCTTAATCTATAATCCTGCTGTCTAATTACAATTCCTTTTATTTTATCAGAGTCACGTAACTTATTCAACAAAACTTCTAAAGTTAAAATAAACAACAATGGCGACAAGGGACAACCCTGCCTAGTACCTTTCTCAATTTTAAACGCATCTGTTAAACCTCCATTAACTATTATTTGTGCTGTTTGTTCCTGATATATTGCTCTAATTGAGTGTATAAAATACTCCCCAAAATGCATTTTTTCTATTATCTTAAACAGGAGTTGCCAGTTCAATCGATCAAATGCTTTCTCTGCCTCCAGAAATATGAATGCTGCAGGGACCTGGTTATTTTTTTCCAAATATTCCAATAGGTTTATATTTCATTTGCCTCCCTTTTATAAAACCTGATTGATCATTATGAATTGTTTGTTGCATAACTGGGATCAGTGAAACAAAAGCTGTTCGCCAAGAGGGTGGGACTCCTCCCCCTAATTGAATTTTACAAAATAGAACTCTAAGCGGTTCTACCATTTCAAGCTGTAAATTCTTATAATAAACAGCTGTTAATCCATCTGTTCCCGGAGCTTTCCCTACTTTTAATTGCTTAATTGCATCAGTAATCTCATCAGAAGTTATTGGTTGATTCAATCCTTTCCTCTGTTCCAATGTTAATTCAGGAATATTCCCTTCCTTTAAGTATCTATCTATATCTATACCTTGTATTGAGTCACTAGCATATAACTTTGTATAAAATTCTAAAAAAGCCTTTTTGATCATATTCTGTTGGTAAACTTGCTTACCTCTAAATTCTATCTTACCAATGACTCGTGATTTCTGTTTTTTCCTCAACATGTAGGCCAACCACCTACCTGGTTTATTGGCATTACAAAATGTATTATGTTTAGCATATTGTAAGCTAGTTGCCACTTGATCAGCCATTAACATACTAAATTGCCCTCGTAGTATATTTATTGTTTCTTTTACTTTCTTATCTCCTGGATTAAGTATGAGTGATTGTTCTTTCTTTTTTATTTCTTCCTCTATCTCTTTCCGCTTCTTTTGTTGTTTTAGTCTATGTTTATTATTCATGTGTATTAACATATCCCTCATATAAGCCTTACTAGCATCCCAGACCATTTCCATAGAAGTACCCTTTTTCATATTGATTACAAAAAATTCTTTCATTTGTTTTTTAAGCTCTTTCACATTTTCTTCATATCTAAATAAATTTTCATTTAACCTCCAAGACCTCCTTTCTCCCCTCTCCTGTTCAAATTCCACCCAAACCGGACTGTGATCAGTTAAAGTTCTTGGACATATCTTCGTCTTCTTCACCCTAGAAATAAAATCATTTGTGGTTAGTATAAAATCAATCCTGGAGAAGGATTGATGTCTATCAGAAAAAAAATTAAAGTCTCTTTCCTCCACATTACGTTCTCTCCAAATATCTCTCAGTTCTATATCTTCCATGATATCAAAAAAAGATTTAGGTAATTTTGCACGTGTTGATATCTTTGATAAACTTCTTGTATCTTTCTGTGTGTCTATTACTCCATTCCAGTCACCCATTAATATAAAAGATTTATAATCCCATTGTATTATTTTAGTATGTAAAAATTTATAAAACTTGTCCTGTTGCTGATTAGGGGCATATATTCCAATAAAAAGCATTTTTCCAGTCTGTGTTGATAGTTCAATTACAATATATCTTCCTTGATCATCTGCCTCTATTAGATTAGCTGATAATCCTTTCCTTACATATATGACTAGCCCATTTTTCTTCTCTGGCGCTGATGCCACAAAATGTGTATCTAATCTTGAATTTATCAAATATTTTTGATCTGGTAATCTAATATGTGTTTCTTGCAAGCAAATAACATCATTGTTAAATTGTTTCAAGTAGTGAAATACTTTTTTTCTTTTTTGTGGTGAATTTAGGCCATTGACATTCCAAGATAGGAATTTAGTTGCCATTTTTAGCCTTTCGAAGCCGTATGAGCATCAGCTGAAGCTCCTCCTCCACCTTACTCTTCGGCCTAGCCCCCCCCCCCCCGCTTCTGTTTTTTGAACTTCTTGAGATAAATCTTGAGATTGTTGCCTTTTTGATTGTTATTCTTGAAGTTTATAAGTTGATCGGGTCAGTCGTTGTACTTTCGGCTCTCCCTTCTTAGGTGGTTCCAAAGTTGGAGGTAAGCCCCCAACCAAATCTTCTTCCATGATAATTCCTCCAGCTGCAACTTCAGCATAGGTTTGTATCTGTTTTCCATCTTTTTCTTGTTGTAACATCTCCATTTTCTTCCTCCCCCCTGCCCCCCCCCCCAGTGAGGGTGGGTATCCAGCCTTTAAAACATTTACATAGAAGTCTTTTGCCTTCCAGACTGTTTAACCAGTATCTTTCTCCATTATAAGTCACTATTAGACCAATTGGAACGTCCCATCTGTATGCCACTTGTTGATTTCTCAGCTCATTTACCAAAAAGCCAAAGTCTTTTCTACTTCTCAGCATCTTTGGGGGAATCTCTTTCAAAACCACTACCTCTTGCCCAGCCACCTGAACTTTATTCTTGTAGGAAGCTTGTAAGATATCGTTTCTGATCCTCCTAGTTGTAAAATAGATCACTACATCTCTTGGCAGCTGCCTTTGTTTTGCCAGCCAGGAATTAACCCTGTAAATTTTATCAATTTGGCTTGCCACATCTTCTGGTCTTTCTTTAATTATCTCTGCAATAGCATCAGCACAAATATCTTTTAGGTTTTCTTTACTATTCTCTTTCAGGCCTCTCAATCTCAGAGCAAACTCCATGGACCTGTATTATAACATTACCAATTCATCATCCACCTTTTCTGTTCTGGTCATAACATCTCTCATTTTGCTTTCCAAATTTAAATTGGCTTGATTAATTTCTTCAACTTTCCCATCAAGCTGGATAACAAGGTTTGACAATCCTGATACAGCATAAACAATATCCTCTCTTATCTCTCTTATCTCATCATGTTTCTCTGCAACCACTTCCTTAATTGAACTTATATCCTCCTCAACTTTCTTTAATTTCCCTTCCACAAGTAGTGTTAAATTATTCATTGCTGTGGCTTGATTATTCATAGCTTCTTTCATTGCTGTTGTTTGATTGTTCATAGCTTCTCTCATTGATGTTGCTTGATTATTCATGGCTTCTTTCATAAATTCTTTAAAATCATTAAGTGCTGCATCTTGACTCTGACTCTGGCTCTGTGAATCAGCCGGAAGTTGTGCTTTCTGTGTCACCACTGGAGAACCTCCCCCTCCTTTAACAACTCCTGGTTTCACTTGTCTAGAAGCCATTTCCCCCCCCTCTTTTAAAGAGATCTTCTTCCCCCCCCTCCCCAAAAGCCACAAAGTCTTTAAACAACTTTAAAATGTTTGTAATTTATAGTCTCTAATTTATCAGGCAAAATATTTTTTTTCCCACAAGCTCTCACTTCCTAGCAGTTAATAAGCAGCTAATCCATTCTCCCAGCGCAAAGTTTTCAAGCACTTTCATTTCTGGCTTTCACTTTCAAAACCATAACAAAGACGCCATCTTCAGCCTCCAGCTCAATGAGATTCAGATTGAAACAAAGTAACTTCGGAGTTAAACTCTGTACTTTTAAGGCTTGTTCTCCTGTTTTCCGCTCTGCCTGCGCTTGTAATCAGTCAAACTCACTTTTAAAAGCAGGATCGGATCGCGGCTTCTCGCTCTGCTTTCGCAGAGTCGTCCTGGCTTTGGAACTTTTTGGCAGGCTGGCTGGGGAGCTCTCACCCTCCAAGCCCCTGGAAATGTTCCAGAGGGCTTTCGGGGAGCTCTACTCTCGCCCACCGGCTCTCCTCTCCTTCTTTTCCTGAAGGGGAGGTTTTTCAGCCGCCAGACAGCCGGTTTGCATTGTCAAAGCGGCTTTTATGAAGACACAGGGCTGGCGGTCTTAAAAGACTGTCCACGGAGCCTGCGGTGCCCAAAGGAAGTCCAATTACAAACATCTTTACTACCATGTTTTACAGCTGAAATTATTTTGGTTTGGTACAGGGGGAGTGGAAAAGAAATCTTGAAACACATACAGTCAGGTCCAGAAATATTGGGACATCGACACAATTCTAACATCTTTGGCTCTATACACCACCACAATGGAGTTGGAATGAAACAAACACAATGTGCGTTAACTGCAGACTGTCAGCTTTAATTTGAGGGTATGTACATCCAATTCAGGTGAACGGTGTAGGACTTACAGCAGTTTGTATATGTGCCTCCCACTTGTTAAGGGACCAAAAGTAATGGGACAATTGGCTTCTCAGCTGTTCCATGGCCAGGTGTGTGATATTCCCTCATTACCCCAATTACAATGTGCAGATAAAAGGCCCAGAGTTCATTTCAAGTGTGCTATTTGCATTTGGAATCTGTTGCTGTCAACTCTCAAGATGAGATCCAAAGAGCTGTCACTATCAGTGAAGCAAGCCATCATTAGGCTGAAGAAACAAAACAAACCCATCAGAGAGATAGCAAGAACATTAGGCGTGGCCAAAATAAGTGTTTGAAACATTCTCAAAAAGAAGGAATGCACCGGTGAGCTCAGCAACACCAAAAGACCTGGGAGACCACGAAAAACAAGTGTGGTGGATGACCGAAGAATTCTTTCCCTGGTGAAGAAAACACCCTTCACAACAGTTGGCCAGATCAAGAACACTCTCCAGGAGGTAGGTGTATGTGTGTCAAAGTCAACAATCAAGAGAAGACTTCACCAGAGTGAATACAGAGGGTTCACCACAAGATGTAAACCATTGGCGAGCTTCAAAAACAGGAAGGCCAGATTAGAGTTTGCCAAACAACATCTAACAAAGCCTTCACAGTTCTGGAACAAGATCCTATGGACAGATGAGACCAAGATCAACTTGTACCAGAGTGATGGGAAGAGAAGAGTATGGAGAAGGAAAGGAATTGCTCATGATCCTAAGCATACCACCTCATCAGTGAAGCATGATGGTGGTAGTGTCATGGTGTGGGCATGTATGGCTGCCAATGGAACTGGTTCTCTTGTATTTATTGATGATATGACTGCTGACAAAAGCAGCAGGATGAATTCTGAAGTGTTTCAGGCAATATTATCTGCTCACATTCAGCCAAATGCTGCAGAACTCATTGGACGGCGCTTCACAGTGCAGATGGACAATGACCCAAAGCATACTGCAAAAGCAACCAAAGAGTTTTTGAAGGGACAGAAGTGGAATGTTATGCAATGGCCAAGTCAATCACCTGACCTGAATCCCATTGAGCATGCATTTCACTTGCTGAAGACAAAACTGAAGGGAAAATGCCCCAAGAACAAGCAGGAACTGAAGACAGTTGCAGTAGAGGCCTGGCAGAGCATCACCAGGGATGAAACCCAGCATCTGTTGATGTCTATGTGTTCCAGACTTCAGGCTGTGATTGACTGCAAAGGATTTGAACCAAGTATTAAGAAGGGGAAGTTTGATTTATGATTATTATTCTGTCCCATTACTTTTGGTCCCTTAACAAGTGGGAGGCACATATGCAAACTGCTCTAAGTCCTACACCGTTCACCTGAGTTGGATGTATATACCCTCAAATTAAAGCTGACAGTCTGCAGTTAGCGCACATTGTGTTTGTTTCATTCCAATTCCATTGTGATGGTGTATAGAGCCAAAGATGTTAGAATTGTGTCGATGTCCCAATATTTCTGGATCTGACTGTATTTCTGGCTACTAGAAATTAGTCTTCATTGTAGCAGAGCTTTGCTATACCTAATTGATTTGAGGAATAATTTGATCATACTTTTCATTAAATATATTCATTAAATATATTCATTGAATCAAATTGATGCATTGGTTCAGTTCCTTAAATCATACAGAATAAAATCAGTTCAGACAATAAAACAATATGACACAGAGGATTTTTTTCAGATCAACACAATTTAAAATTTCCATTTTCCAGAATAAATTGGAATACTATTAATGAATTGATCTGCTCTTCATAACTGACATTAGATTCTAGAATTTATAATCTTAATACAGAAATTGATTTTCATGCATTTTCCCCAAGACAATACCTTCCAGATTTAATTTTAGTTATATAGTTGGGAATTATACTTCCAAATGTCTAGCAAAAAACAGGTTACAGAAAAGTGGTGCAAAGAAAAAGCATTGAAAAGATACATTATTGCCTCCAAGAAAGAATTTGGTTCTTGCTTAGTGACAATGTTCACTCCACCTACAAGCCTCTGAAGTAAAAGAAATTAGTGCTGCATATGATAACTGGTGAGGACAAAAAGAAGGAAAATTTCCACTATTACTGCTACTTGGGGCTACATTGGGCTCCCCTTGAAGAGCACTCGGAGGCTCCAACTGGTCCAGAATGCGGCTGCGCGGGTGGTTATGGGCGCAACTCGTGCCCGTGTGACACCCCTCCTGCACAAGCTGCACTGGCTCCCAGTGGTCTTCCGGGTGCAATTCAAGGTGCTGGTTACCACTTTTAAAGCGCTCCATGGCATAGGACCCGGGTACCTTCGAGACCGACTTCTGCCACCAGTAGCCTCCCACCGGCCAGTCCGCTCCCACAGAGAGGGTCTCCTCAGGGTGCCATCAGCCAAGTTATGTTGGCTGGCGACACCCAGGGGGAGGGCTTCTCTGTGGGAGCCCCAGCCCTGTGGAATGAACTGCCCCCGGAAATACGTATAGTATAGTTTATTGAATAGCCCGAAGGCCTTTTCAAACAAAACAGAAAAGAAAAAGGGAAAAAGGCAAAACGGTTACAAAAATAGCAATCTAAAAATATATGATAGATGACATTAAAATTTTACAATATCAATTTTCAATAGCTAAGTTGCCAAGACTAGATAACCCAAATAGGATAGCTCCTCTCTAACTGAGCTCATCTTCCTTACAATCGATAAATTTTTTTTTGATATAACTGGCTCGTATTGCTGTCATTCTTTTAAGATATCGAGTGATCGCTCTTATCAGGGGAGGAGAGTCAGCCCTCAACAGAAATGCTAGTTTTTGGCTTATATTCCAGTGGGGAAATTTATTTATAATTGGGGACAGATATTGTTTTCTTACTTCTTGATAGAGACTACATTCGAATATTATATGCGCCGTGTCCTCCACGACGTTTACCCCACATATGCATATTCTTTTGTCATACGGGATTTTCCGATAACGGCCGAATCTAACGTTTGTATCTAGAAGTTCGAATCTAAACTTAACAAATAACTGTCTCTCCATTGATGGCATTTCTAAATGTAAATACTTTTCCAGAGTGAAAGTTGTTTTAACTGCTGTCAGCAGTTTAAGGGAATGATTAATTGAAAGGGTTGCCATGTCCATTTGCCCATGTATATCTGTAATCCGTTGTTTAACTTGGTTCAGTGTGTCACACAACGGGAACCCTACACCATATCGGTTCAATATTTCTGACAGCCGGGTTAGCCAGGAATACCTTTGAGGATTTGAAATCTGCTGTTCCTCTAGACATATTTTGGGGAGTCTGCTGGCATCCATCTGGGTCATTTTTAGCCAGTAGGCTACCGCCCTAGTGATTGTATAGGTGTACAGTGAGAAATGTCCCAATTCAGCTCTGACGGCTGCAGCTGAAGTGGAATTGTTTACCCCAAGCATCCTCCTTAACAGATTATTTTGAGTTCTCTCTAATATGGGGGCTTCTGTAAGACCCCAAATTTCGGCACCATAGAGCATGATCGGAACAAGTTTAGCCTGAAAGACTTTATGAAGAGGTAAAATGGAGGTTGGTTGGATTCGTTTACTTAATTTGGATACAAGGCTTGCTCCTGCTCTGACCTTTTGAGAAAGGGGTTGATGGTGCAGAGTCCAACCTCCTGCACTGGAAAAAACAATTCCAAGATAAGTATATTGGGTAACTTGCTCAATTTTTGTGTCATTAATCTGCCAATTGTGCTTTTTATTCTTATTGCCAAAGACTAAAACTTTTGATTTAGCTACATTTATAGTCAAGTGGTTTGCAGTACAGTAACGTGTGAGCTTGTCAAGAAGTCTCCTCATTCCTATTTGGGTTCTAGAAAACAACACTAAGTCATCGGCATACATTAATACGTTAATAAATCTAGAGCCTATTTGGGGAACGTTGTTTTAATATACCGGCTATCTTATGCCAAAAGATCGTAGGGAATTGGGATTTCGCTGCCGTTTCTACCTCTTTCCACATCCTGGTGTTATAGTTACTTTTCTTGTTTTTCAGGAGGGATTTGTATGCTCTCCTGAGTTGAACCATATTTGAATAATCACCATCCTGTCTGGATCGGTTAACTTTCTTAACTGCGGCTCTTAGATTTGACCTCAAGTTATGGCAATCATCATCAAACCACTTTCTAGAGATCCCATCTACTTTTATATCGTTCTGGATCATTAAGTTCCTAAGAGTAGAAGTTAGCTCTGTATAAGCTGGCATTGGGGTGTTGTCTCCGGGCTTAGATTGGGAGATTTCCCTTGCTAGGTGTCTGGCTTCGTCTGAGCCCAAATAAGTGGTGACAGATTTGACATCAAGCCTGTGCCAATATAACCTTTTATAGTTATAAACCCGGGCGTTTGCTAAGGTGTCAATTTCCTCTCTTGAATGAGGCCTAACTTCTGAAGAGAGTGAAACCAGAGCTGTGATGGGAAAGTGGTCGCTTTCCTCTCTAAATATAGCTCTTACTTCTGAAAAATGATGTACTAAACTAGAGGAAGTGCAGATATAATCGATAGAGGTTGAGGTTTTGTTGGACGAGAAAGTATAGGGATATATATATACCCATCACTCGAGCCACTATGTACTTGCATATCATTCATAAACAGCAGGGAAATTAACCTCTGGGCATATTTATTGGTCCTCTTGTCCATTGAGGACCAAGTGAACTCATTATATAAGTAACCAGTTGGTACCAGGCCTCGGTTAGCATAGCTCTTCATTGAGGGACCTAGTCTTGCATTAGTATCTCCAGCTAATATAATTTTTGCTTGGGGAAAGCGTCCCTTTAAGGTAGCTAATACTGAATCTAATTCATCCCACAAATCCCTTCCTAGAAGGTGGAATGAAAATGGAGCGATATATACATTGATTAAGATTAAGTCCATCCCCCTGTACATACATCTAATAGGCAGAATATATTGGAATTGAGGATCTAAAGAAATTTCTTCACCCTTCCATCCCATATCCCTTTTGACCAACGTGGTTAAGCCCCCAATTGCCCTCCCTCTTAAATTGACTTTGCCTGCTGGTTTATGCCATGAGGCAAAACCCGGTAAGCTGATCTGTGGATCATTAGTAGTCAGCCAGGTTTCTTGAAGGAGGATGAGTTGATGTGTTGAAATCAATTTTATAAAATCCATCCGGTTTGCAATGCCTTTCTAGCCCGCTATATTCCAGGACAGGAGGGAAAGGCTAGGGATATAAGATACCCTAGTTGTTGGCCATTTGTTGTTTAGTCAGTCACCCCGAGGCACTACTCCTTGTGTCTCTTCCTCCACCCTTCTGGTGGAGGGGGTCCGGAATTACTACCACCGCCTTCTCTGGAGTGCCAAAGGAGTCAAAAGTGGCCTCTGTTTGTTGCGGAAGTACCTCCTCCGTTCTTAAGGAAGATGAGACAGGTGAGGGCAGTTGCACTGTTGGGGGAGGGTGAACTTCTGCCGCTACGTTCACGGCCTTGTTTCTTTGAAAAGACTTTTGCCTTCCCTTCTATCCCGCTGGACGGACTTTACGACTTTAGGCCTTGTCTGCACATGCTTTCCCCGTTCTTCTGACTTGGATAGCCTTCTCGTTGAACTACAGGCTTCTGCTAGCGAAGATCTTAATAAATCAAATTCAATTAACATCGACCTTTGCTCCTTTGGAGACAAGGAGACAAATTTGCTGATTATAGCATCCTCTGGTTTGTCGGTGCTTGCCTTCATATGTGGGACCTCCCTGATCTGACCTGCCTCCATAGTTTCTCTGGATTCTGGAGGAAAGACCCTGGTGGTAGCAGAGTGGTTCCTAGGTACCATTTTTGATGTTTGGTTAAGTCCTTGTAAAAGCGGTTTAATAGGCCCACTCGAGAAGACTCTTGTAGGAATGACTTCAAATCTGAGCAGGGATCCTTTTCTTTTCATTACAGCATTCGGTATAGTATTGCTGTCAAAATGCAGTATTAGTTGAACACAATTGATATGCTGGGGAAGTTTTTCATATCTGAGTAGATCTATTATATAAAGGATCAGATTTCAATAGCTGTGCAAGTGAGAGGGTTATCCTTTCCTTTGAAGTCCATCGTCCTCTATTGCATGGGATTTTCCTTATCCTTAAAGCGATTTGTTTCTTTAACAACCTTCTTCCTTGATGAGGGTTAGCATGAGTACTTGCAATGCTTTGTTGTTTGGGTTGAGGTCTTACACCCTCCCACTCTCTCCGCGCATCAGGATGGTGTGCAGTCTCACCCTCCTTAGCTGCAGAGTGAGGGCCATTTAAGAATTGGAAGATCCTCTCGATGTCTCTTTTGATCGATGTCAGTAAGTCATATATTGAATCTACTGTGTGCGCAGTTAACATACTCTGAGTACAGACCATCTCTCTGAGGTCTGAATATGTCGGAACTTCTTTTAAGCAGCTAGAAGTAGGTGAGGGGATGGAGCTTGAAAAATCACCCATTCTAGCAGGCAAGTTTGAATCTGAAATCCGGGAAGAAAACTCCCCTTCTGTATCTCCCTCTCCCAGTGATACAGTCGACAGAGACAAAGTTCGAAGTTCAGATTGGGGTTCTGGATTACACCTCTCCATAAAGTCATCCAATTTAAGCTGTTTAAGAGGCTTGGAATAATTAAGTTCTGTCATAGATTTTGGGGAGAGAGAGCAAGCTCTCTGCCTCTTACTTTTCTTTCCCATTCTGGTAGATAGTTGATCCAGTATCTCCCAGCGAAATTAAATATCGCAACAATTTATCCTCCCTCAGCAATCGTAGTTAAGGTAGGCCTTAATGATGGTCTCAGCCGAGGCACCACAGAGGTAAAAACCACTCTCCTTTCCAAACAACGGCTTGTCTTTTACTCCCACTTCTTTGCTATCATCTATTTTCAGAATTGTTTAAATTGTTTAAATTATTTCACAGGGGAAATATGTGGGAGAAAGAGACTAAAAAGCTGATAGAGTTTCATTAAAAGCAGGCCTACCGGGAGCGTCTGCAGCCAGCCAGTTCCTTACTGTACTCGTTCCAAAAACAAACAGCTCAAAATCCCCTCCGAGGTTAGGGGTCTCCACTGAGGTTTGTCAACAAGTCCAGTAATCCGAATTTCAGGCCTTGCAAGGAAAAGTCACAGGAGTAGCCTAAGCCAGGAATGCAGGTTGTAGTGTTGTTAAAATATGTTTAAAACAAACAGTAGCCACACTATATGTGCTTTGTAAAAGTCCAGTATAAATTAAAAATAGATTAAAAATGAATTAAAAATATAAAAATACTTTAAAAACGTTAAAAAAGGAAAACCTAATTTGCTTTTGGGAGAGCTCCTTACAGCCATTGCTCACCTCCCGACTGAGAAACCACCTGGAAATACGTAAGATCTCCGACCTCCGGGTGTTTCGTTGCGCATTGAAGACCCTGTTGTTCCGCCAGGCCGGGCTATCAACATAATAATTTTAATTTGGGGTATTTTATTTTTCTGGGATAAGGGCGGAATAGAAATAAAATTATTATTATTATTATTATTATTATTATTATTATTATTATTATTATTATTATTATTATTATTATTATTATTTTGATTTCTTATAGTGTGAAAGGATTGGATTATGTATTTGACCTAATGTTGGTGGAGACCAAAATTAAAGTGGCCCAGTGGATTAAAACAACTCTTCAGAAAATTGGTGAGCTGTTTCCTTCTGTTTCCTTTTGTTAACTCATGACCAATATGGAGGCTCCTTTGACTAAAAGAGGAACCTCAGCAGTTTTTGGGGATAGCAGTTTTCCTGCATTTTTTGCAGTGGCCCTTTACTCACACATAAAATTAATGTACAATGTGTTTTTTAAAAAACTACATTAACTACATTAACTAAATATACATAAAGAAAATAATCCAAGAGTTCGTGTTATGGAAAGACCTAAGTCTAAAAATGTTTGATATCTATTAATTATTATGTTAAATGTATTTAATTATGCTGATTTTTAAAAGATAATATAGAACAATGAGGAAATGAATCAGTCAATTAATTAACATGGGAAAAATTGGCATAAGCCAACAGAAGTAGAGCATCTGTTCCATCTGTAACAAAATATGTGTAACCACATACAGTACACGTGCACGCACGCATACACACACAGAATCTCTGAAAGTATTTATGTGCATGCCCTTCGAGATTAGCGAAAATTGGCCGCTCAACAAATGTCCAGGATAGACGCTTGAGTGGACCACGCGGCCGACGTGGCTGCGCTGCGTGTGGAATGTGCCCAAATTCGCCCTGGCACTTGCTTGCCCTGAGTGCCATAGGCTGCGGAGATACAAGCCCTAATCCATCTAGCTACGGTTTGAGATGACAACCTTCGTCCCATGGTTGCAGGATGGAAGGACACGAACAGGGACTCTGACTTACGAAAGGAAACGGTCCTGGCAATATAACGGCGCAGGGCACGTCGTACGTCAAGGGTATGCCATTGGGTCTCTAAAGGGTGTCGGGGGTCGGGACAGAAATCAGGGAGGATAACTTCCTGTTGCCTGTGGAATACTGAATTGATTTTGGGAACAAAGGAGGGATCCAGCCTAAGTACAACCATATTGGGTTTGAAAATACAAAGGTCACTGCGAATTGACAGGGCGGCAAGTTCAGAGACCCTCCGAGCTGACGTGATGGCCAGTAGAAAAGCCAGCTTCAGAGACAAAAACGTAAGGCTGACGGAGGCTAGTGGCTCGAAAGGAGCAACCGTAAGTGATTTCAACACAAGCTGCAAGTCCCAGGTAGGATATCTACGAATGGGAGGAGGTCGGAGATTTGTGGCACCCCTTAAAAAGCTACGTATACGGGGGTCCAGGGTGAGCGAACCAGAATTCCCCGGTCCGAGAACCGTTGCTAACACAGCCACCTGTCTTTTGAGAGTGGAGGGGACAAGACCCTTGGCGAGACCCGCTTGGAGGAAGTCTATAACCTCAGGAACAGCCGCAGATGTAGGATCCGTATGCCAGGAAGCACACCAAAGGCAAAAGGCCTTCCAGCAGGCGTCATAAATTCGCACAGTGGACGGGCGTCTGGCCGCTTGCCCTTCGAGATTAGCGAAAATGTACCCTAAAATGAGCCCCATATGTTGGAAATGTAAAAAGAAAGAGGGAACATACTACCATATGTGGTAGTCCTGTCTTGAGGCTCGAAAATATTGGCTAAAAATTAAAGACTGGCTACAGGAAATTGCTAATTAAAAATTAGACTTGGAACTGGAGCTCTTCCTATTGGGGATCTTCAAAAAAAAAAAAATGTGAAGGACACAAAATATCTAGTGCTACACATATTAACTGCTGCCAGGATTGCCTATGCTCAATGTTGGAAACAGCCATGTACACCCGCAGAGAAACTGACCATATAAAAGATCATCAATTGCGCAGAAATGGACAAATTAATGCAGAGTTTAAAAGATAAAGAGACATCGATATTTTACAATGTGTGGGAACAGTGGTATAACTGGATAGAACGGAGATAGATTGAAGATAGATAGTTATTAAGTACAAGTAATAGATAAAATAAGAATGTAAATACGCACAATTTAATTTTTGTAAATAATGCACAAATTATTGTCACAAGAAAAACACCACAATTATCTGTTGTTGATTGAATAACTTTTTATGTTTTTAATGTAATAAAAGTATAATAAAGTGTTTATTAAAAAAAGAAAGTATTTATGTGCATGGATGACAATACAGTTCTTTTCAACTTTTTGAACTCTGTTGCTACCTTCATTTAATTTCAGACTGCCATAAAACAGAAGACTGGTTATCCCTCACTTTCCAGAGATTCAGTTCCATCGTTAACCTTACAGACCTGATGGCGATTGATTCCAACTTCAGTGGGGTAACATCAGCCATGACATTTGCTAACCAGACAGGGTTTGCATAGCAAGCTAGAATGTGGTCAGCATGCTAAGTTTATTTGTTTGGAAGAGCACATAAGGAGAATGCAAAATCAGAATTTCTGTGTTTTGATCCTTGACAAGATGAAAATACAAATGTCCAATTCATCAAATTAAAATAAAAATGTACTAAATTGCATGAATACATCCAAAAGCATGTTCTTTTTTCCTGTAAAGGTAAACGTGGGAGTTGCACCATATGATAATGTATTTAGTGTGTTGTATGAACAGATGTTCTATTAATTACACAAGTGTGGGGAACTGCATACCTAAAGCTCAAGACTTTTCCTAAGTCAAAGTTCAGTCATTTCTAGATTAGAACCTACATATAGTTTTTACATGCAAATCTATAAAAACGTTCTACCTCAGTGTCATCTGGTAATGCAATTCCATTTTATTCCTCACAAACTGGAAGAGGCTGCTAGGTAGGAGATCCTCTGCCTAGGAAGGTACTACCATTTGGCAAAGTGAGGCCGCTGTCTCTGGAGCACTGTGTGTCCAGATGTTGGCATCAGACTCCTCAGTCAGTATCTCAAGGAAAGCTCTTTTGCTCTCCTGTGTATCTATCTTGCCTAATCCCATCTTCTTACTCATTCAATAGAGCATCCTTGGGAAAGACCTCTGGTAAATGAGTAGGGGAGAGAGGCAACCTCTCTCGTTACACACTAGTAGCCATCATCTAGCACAGGGGATGCATATCGATCCACTAATGCTATATTGGAGAGCTGACAAACCAGCAGGAACTGGGTGGTGGGAGATTTAACGGGCAGGGCTGGGTATGCCATAGGGCTGCCCCATACCTCCTAAACCAACCAGTTAGTCCTGTACCTCCTAAGCCAGTTAGGTTATTCTTACTACATTGGAGGAACACTACTGGATACAATCAAACTCAAAGCATATCTAGTCCAATGTCTCGACCTCCTACTGTTCCTTTCTCCTGAAATATAGGACTATGTGTACCACAGACGTTGTCCTGGATATCTTAAAATCTAATGTGTGGGAATTTATTTCCAGTTGCTAGTATCGTGTGCCAACTATCTCTGAATGGAGACTACACATAGTGCCATCTTGCTTTTTGATGCCACCTCCAAAAATATCTTAGTCTATCAAATGTAGGTTAATCAGTGAATTCCAGGCCATTAGAATTCAGTTGTTTTTGATCCAAATATGACATAATGCTGATTCACTAGATATGGTAGAAAGCTTTCCATTCACATTGTGCTTTGTTTCTCTCCTTTAGATAGTTCACCTAAAGGAACTCTCAGTTGCTCAACTCGCTCAGCTCACCATGACAGAAGAAGTGCTGAGCTCCATTGACAAGGTGATGAAAGTCTTTCAAACACTGGGTCATTTCCCAAGCCTTGATGCCTTAGCAGCATATTGGGATGAATTCAACATTGCCTTTGAAAAGGTACAGCTTTCTTTAAGAAACACTTTAATTTGCAGGAATAATTGATGCAGATTTTAAAAACTGTTTTTGGTTCTTGTTCCCATTTGGGATGGGTGGGCAACCTAATCCCTTTTTAATGTGTGTATGATTTAGTGACGCGAAGTTGGCTATTGGATTATATCCGTTGCAAATAATAGCAGTGTGCTTCTGTCCTTATGGATCCTTGTACTCAAAGAAATATTGCAGTCATTTAGGGGACTGGACCTCGGGTATTGCCACAATCCTATCCATGCTTCAATGTGTACCCATTGAGACTCAGGATATTACAGAATTGATTTCGTGGAAATTTAATAATCATGAATCTTCTCTAAATAATGTTGGCTTTAGTAATTCTCAAAAACTTGAGAACAACCACACAAACCACGTGTTCACAGTCATTTGCAATTCCCCAGATTGAAGAAAAAAACCCCCATCCATATTGGTCAATATTGGTCAGGCTGTTTTCCTATTTTCTTACACAGGAGCTATAAGAAAATTCATGGTCAAATTCTTTTGATGCCTATTTATTTATTTATTTATTTATTTATTTATTTATTCAACTTGTATGCCGCCTTTCTCTGAAGACTCAAGGCGGCTTACAATGCATTTAAAAACCATATATAAAACATTAAAAGTTAAACCATTAAAAACAATTAAACCCATTCACACCATTCATGGCCGGATCTTGCCAAATCGCAGCAGCAAGATCAACGGCCCCAGGCCTGCCGGGAGAGCCAGGTCTTCACCGCTTTTCGGAAGGCCAATAGGGTGGGGATGGTCCGGACCTCAGGAGGTAACTGGTTCCAGAGAGCTGGGGCAGCCACAGAGAAGGCCCTCCCCCGTGGGCCCGCCAGCCGGCATTGTTTAGATGACGGGACCCTGAGGAGACCAACTCTGTGGGATCTTACCGGTCACTGGGAACTATGCGGTAGAAGGCGGTCTCGAAGATACCCTGGCCCTGAGCCATGTAACGCTTTAAAGGTAATAACCAACACCTTGAATTGTGACCAAGACCAATAGGGAGTCAGTGCAGCTCGTGGAGAATTGGTGTAATGTGGGTGTACCTGGGTGCACCCACGACAGCTCTCGCGGCTGCGTTCTGGACCAACTGTAGTCTCCGAACACTTTTCAAGGGTAGCCCCAAGTAGAGCGTGTTGCAATAATCTAACCGTGAGGTGACAAGAGCATGTGACTGTGAGGAGAGCCTCCTGATCCAAGTAGGGTCACAATTGGTGCACCAGGCGAACTTGTGCAAAGGTCCCCCTAGCCACAGCTGACAGATGTTGCTCCAATCTTAGCTGTGAATCTAGGAGGACACCCAAATTGCGAGCCTGTTCTGAGAGGGGCAATTTCTCTCCCCCCCCCCCCCCCCCCGAACCAAGGATGGACAATCAGCATGGTCTTTAGGATGCAATACCCGCAGCCACTCGGTCTTGTCTGGGTTAAGTCTGAGCCTGTTGACTCCCATCCAGACCTTCACGGCCTCCAGGCACTGGCACATCACATCCACTGCCTCACTGAATTGACGCGGGGTAGAGATATACAGCTGGGTATCATCAGTGTATTGCTGATACCTCACCCCGTATCATCGGATGATCTCACCCAGCGGCTTCATG
Source organism: Arizona elegans (assembly GCA_022577455.1). Taxonomy (NCBI): domain Eukaryota; kingdom Metazoa; phylum Chordata; class Lepidosauria; order Squamata; family Colubridae; genus Arizona; species Arizona elegans. The sequence continues at coordinate 6,816,689 of JAKOOJ010000027.1, forward strand.
TAGATGTTAAATAGGAGGGGAGAGAGGACCAAGCTCTGAGGCACCCCGCAAACGAGGAGCCTAAGGGTTGACCGCTGTCCTCCTACCAACACTGACTGTGACCGACCAGAGAGATAGGAGGAGAACCACCGTAACACGGTGCCTCCCACTCCCAACTCCCTTAGTTGTCCCAGAAAGATACCATGGTCAATGGTATCGAAAGCTGCTGAGAGGTCAAGTAGCACCAAGATGGAGGAATGACCCCCATCTCGGGCTCGCCAGAGATCATCCATCAGCGTGACCAAGGCAGTTTCTGTGCTGTAGCCAGGCCTGAAGCCAGACTGAAAAGGGTCTAGATAATCCATTTCCTCCAATGACTGCAGGAGCTGAAGTGCCACCACTTTCTCTACAACCTTTCCCACAAAGGGTAGGTTGGAGACTGGACAAAAGTTCTTTAATTCTGCTGGATCCAGGGAAGGCTTCTCAAGGAGGGGCCTTACAACCCCTTCCTTTAATGGTTGTGGGAAGGCCCCTTCCCTCAAGGACGTGTTAACTAAAGCCTGGAGCCAACCTCGTGTCACTTCCCTGCTGGCCAAAACCAGCCAGGAGTGGCACGGGTCCAACAAACAAGTGGAGGAACTCATCGCTCCTACAGCCTAGCTTCTAAAACTACAAGTCACTTGGATATGAAGATCTGCATTAGCTAGCAGTAATTTGGACAAGTTGCCTTCATGATCATAATTCATCTAGTTTTCTCTTTTCCTAAACATCATCAGATGTGGCCATGAAGTGCCCAATTCCTTAGAGCAGACATTTTTTCACTCTTGACAACAGATCTCCCCAAATTCTAGTACTCAGAAATAGATTAACTTGTGAATGAAAGATGCAAATCACAAATATTCAAAGTGAAACAATTCAGACCTACAAAGCTTTTTTCCACTCCTTATGTGGAAAAGGAGCATGCAAAGAGGGAAACAAGTTTGTTTCCAAGATTTTAACCTCTTCTGATGTTCTGTACCCCAACTAGACAATATCCTTGTCCATTTTCATCTTTCCAATCCTTTTCAATAAGTACAATAATAACTTTTATCAGGCTAATCGAAGACACACAAAGTCTCGGAAGTCGAGACACAGAGGGCCCAGGTCTTTGGTCCAGGTAAGATCTTCCACATTTTGGAAAAAAGCCCATCTTAAACTATTATTTGAATCAACAGCTTCTTCAGTAGTTTAATTATAGTAGGTATCTACATTAACAGCTTGTTGGTCTGAGAAGCAGTGTGGTTCTGGATTTTTCAAGGATGTAACAGCAAATACAGTATGTGGCACTGTATAACTTGAACAATGGTAGCGGTAAATAATAAAAGCATTGGTTGTCTAGTTTTCAATACACTTTCCCAAAGTACCAAATAGGACCTGTGTAGCAGACCTGTGTAGCATAAATCACTTCATGTGTATTGCACTTTCAGGAGACTACTCTGTCCAATTTACTTGTCTGAACTATCTCACAATGAGCTTTGAAAATGGTAGTATTCTATGATTGAGAATTTGCAATTACCTTAGTACTCAGTCCTTTTACTGAATATGAAATGATAACAACCCAGGAAAAGCTGGAACTGAGCAAAACGCGCGAAATGCATCTACTAAGCTTCTCCCCCCCCCCTCCTGTTCATAAATCATCAGCCAATCCAAAGGTCTTCCAAAGGTCAGGTGGCAACACGTCTGGCAGCGTCATTCATCAGGAATGTAGGGCAGTTGGTCAGCCGTCTCCGTTTGAAGATTCAGTTTCGTTTTCTCATGAAGACACATCCTACCAGAAAAGAAAAAAAAACCCTCTCCTGTTCCTTCCCCCCCCCCCCAGCTTCATAACTAATCCCTCCCCCGTTTCTTATGGCAGCTGAAGCAGGAAAGCTGAGGCTGACAGAGCTAATCATAGGGTGGGGAATGGAATGAATAAGCAATGGCCATCCACTAGAACAGCGGTTCTCAACCTGGGGGTCGCGACCCCTTTGGGGGTCGAACGGCCATTTCACGGGGGTCGCCAAAGCCCTCTCTCAGCCCCCTCCCCATGCCTTCACTCACCCTCTGCCTCTGCTGGATCGCCCGGTCGCTGTTCGCTTACCCCGCCCGCTCCCAATCTATTGCTGCTCCGGAGTCCCAGCTGATGGCTAGAGGGGAAAAAAACTTTAAATTCTTGCCGCGGGGCTTCAAAGAGCCGCCCTACTCTCAACTGTTTTGCGGGGGGCTCTGTTGCTAGCTAGATGCAAAGAGGTAAATTCCTGGAGCAGATTTCCCCCCCTAGCTATGCTGAAAAAGCAAAATTTAAAGTAAGCAGGGTCTTGGCTGCAACGTGACAAAATGAGGCAGAGAGATTTCTTTTTCTTTTTCCTCACCAAAAAAGGTAGGTGCAAACTGCAAACAATGGGAAATTTAGGGCAAAAGAGGAGATTCAAGATTTTAAAACACAGAAGAAAAAAAGCTCTATTTAACTAGGGAATTGTAATAATTGAGATACTATTAATTGCATATTGTGTTGAAAGCAGAAATGGTTAAGTTGTGGTTTGGAGGAATATGGGGGGAAATTATTTGGTTTATTATTATTGGTAAATATAATTAATTGATTTGTAAGAAATTGGATTGCATGGAAATAATTGGAATATTCATGTTCATATTGATTAATATACAAAAAAGGTAGTTATATAACTAATTGATTTATATTAAAATGTTGAATTTGTATTAAACAACTGTATTATATAATTAACCAGTGTGAGGATGGATATAAAAATAGATGACAATGGGAAGGGGTATAATATAGAATAGAAGGGAAAAATTGAATTTGATTAAGATTAGAGATGAGGATGAAGGGTAATATTGGTTTTTTAAAAAAATAGATGAGGAATAAATATGGTAAAAAGGGAATATAAAAATTGTAAATTTAATTGAAATGACTAAATACTGTGTTGGAAGAAATATCCTTCTGGGTTCTGCTCCAAGTGGGAAAAAAGACACTGGAAACATGGAGACTGCTTGGAAAGATTGTTTAATGGTGGACAGGATCACATGGCTTGATGGGGCCCATTGTGTTAGTTTCTGTTGCTATTGTGTTGCAAATGTCCTTTGACAAAGGATTGAGTTTCTGCCTCTGGCCCATTAACAAAGGGTGGGGGGCAGGAAGGTGGGAGCTGCTTTGTCTGTAAAATATGCTTCTCCATTTCTCATACAGGTAGGGAAATATAATATTCTGCCTTTTTAATATTTCCCAAAATATTTCATTCTTCTAGGAAAGGGGTGGGTGCTAACCTCCTACAACTGTTTAAATTTGTGAACTGGCCAAATACTCTGTTCAAAGAAAATACGTTGTATGTTTGTATGTGTGTTTCTAATTATTGCTACTTATTGTTATTTGTTCTCTTTTATTCTTTAAAGTTTAACAGTGCATTCTTTATCTTAATATCTTAATATTTGTTTGGCTTTCTTCCCTTTCATCTTTTTTATTGTACAGCAATCTTTCTCCTCAAACCTATCACCTCTGTCTTTTCTTTCTTTCTTACTTTCTCTTCCCCACCTCTTCTTCTTCTCCCTACTTCCTCTTTCTCTTTCTCCTCCTCTCTTCCTCCCTCTCTTACCTTCACTCCTATTCTAATTTCCCTTCCCTTCCTTCATCCCTCTCTATTGCTGTATCCTTTTATGCATATGGACTACTCAGAGGGCTGAAAAGGTTATTTTTGACTGGTCCTCACACTTTTGACCAGTCCTCGAACTTACGACTGTCCTCACAATTTACATTTTTGCCCTATCTTGTCACCATGGTGAAGAGAAGCAGTTGTGAAATGAGTGACACGGTTGTTAAGAATGGTACAATGGGCATAAATAATGATAACTGCGAAGACCGGTCAAAAGTGCGAGGACCTGTCAGAAATCACATTTTTCAGCCCTCTGGGTAGTCCTTTTGTGCACAGGGACTACTCAGAGGGCTGAAAAAGTTATTTTTGATTGGTCCTCACACTTTTGACCAGTCCTCGAATTTACGACTGTCCTCACATTTTACGTTTTTTGCCCTATCTTATACCATGTTGAAGAGAAGCAGTTGTGAAATGAGTGACATGGTTGTTAAGAATGCTGCACAGGCATAAATGTGAGGATGGTCATAAGTGTGAGGACCAGTCAAAAGTGCGAGGACCTGTCAGAAATGACTTTTTTCAGCCCTCTGAGTAGTCCCTATACACATAGCCATGGCCACTCGGTCACATGACCAGCTAGCCACACCCACTCAGTCACATGACCTCCAAGCCACGCCCACAAAATAAGCCACACCCACAGAACCGGTAGTAAAAAAAATTAGAACCCACCCCTGGTTGGGGGTCACCACAACATGAGGAACTGTATTAAAGGGTCGCGGCATTAGGAAGGTTGAGAACCACTGCACTAGAACATAATGCTGGAGGCCTTCAAAATCTTCAGAACAATCTCAGTGTTAAAACAAAAAGAATTACATTTGATCTCAGAATTTTGGAATGTGTGAGAGGAAAAACTGTTGGTCAGAAATCTTGAATATCAAAGGGGTAGGGAAACCCCCCTGTAGTAGCAGGATTGAGGATGTAGACTGAAAGATTGAAAGTCTCTAACCTCCTGCCCAAGAAGCCTGTTGTGTTTGTGTGCCTTCAAGTCAGTGCTGATTCCTCACCTGCTGGACAAGTCTGCAGTTGTCTTGGCAAGATTTTTAGAAGAGGTTTGCCATTGCTTGTTTCCTAGGGCTGGAAATGTGACTGGCCGAAGGTCACCTAACCAGCTTTGTGTTTTAAGTCGGGACTAGAACTAATGACTTCTCAGTTTCTAGCCTGATTCCTTAATGACTACACCAAACTGGCTCTATCTCTCAAATCACTGAAGGGCTCAAACTTCCTCTCCAAGAAGTCCTCTAGACCTATATACCCCACTTCTACTTCCTACCATGGTAGCTTGGTAGTTATTGCTAAAATACAATATCTTAGCTGGCACTTTCCCCTTTCACATGCTGCTATTACAAATGAAACACCACCTGCTGGTCCTGTAAATCTTAGCTCATGGCTAGGGGAATCAACCCTTCTTCCCCCTTCCCTTTCCACAAGAGAGAAATGAAAATAGAGAAATTTCAAACTTTTATTTGAAAAAAGAAAATGGAAAAATCCCTTTGCAGCTTTGGGTGCAGAATATTCAGTGTCAAAGGATATCAAAATATACAGGTGTATAAATCAGAAATCATGACTTAAAAGGACCTCCTATAGAAAAATATAAAGATAAAACTGGGGATGAGGAAGACTAGGCAGACCACAACATGATGCTTATCTTCCCTGGTTTGGAGGCAGCTCTGCAACTCTGCTGTACAGAGTCTCTAGGCTGCATAAAATGCTCTTATCCTGTACATAGAAATAAATTCAAGAGCAAAATATTAGATTTTCTTTAAACACACATAATAGAAGTTACAAATCCACTACAAGTGGGACAATCAATTAAATATGAGTCAGCAATGTGCTTCAGCTGCCAAAAAATCCAATGCAATTCTAGGCTGCATTAATAGAGGGATAGAATCAAGATAATGTGAAATATCAATATCAGTTTATAATGTCTTGGTAAGACCACACTTGGAATATTGCGTCTAGTTTTGGTTGCCACAAATTAAAAAAGATGTTGAGATTCTAGAAAGAGTGCAGAGAAGAGCAACACAGATACTTGGGGGGCTGGAAGATAAAACATACAAAGAACAGTTTGGGGATTTCTAGTTTAATGAAAAGAAGGACTAGGGATGATATGATAGCAATATTTCAATATCTAAGGGGTGTCTCAAAAAAGAGGGTGGGCAATCTATTCTCCAAAGCACCAGAAGTCAAGATGAGAAACAATATATGGAAGCTAATCAAGGAGACCCAACCTAGAAGTAAGGAGAAATTTCCTGACAGTTAGAACAATTAATCAGTGGAACGATTTGCCTTCAGAAATTATGGGTGCTCCATCACTGGAGGTTTTTAAGAAGAGATTGGACAACCAATCTGAAATGGTGTAGGGTTTCCTGCTTGAGCAGAGGGTTGGAGTAGAAGACCTCCAAGGTCATTTCCAACACTATTATTCTGTTATACAAGTTTCTGGCTAAACATTTTCTAATTGAAATGACCAGATTCCAGAAGCAACAATTCTCTGATTGCTTTCTCGGATTTTTTTTTTTTTTTTTTTTTTTTTTTTTACAATTTTCATGCTGATTTACACCACCCCATTTCCTATCTTTAGCTTTCCAGTTTTTTTTTAAAAAAAATACTATTACTCTGGATCTGATGTTCATCTTCCAGTCATTACTATAAAAAGACAAAAATGCAACTAAACATTAACAAAGCATGCTGAAGAGCATGCAAAACATAAGAGATAGTGTGGCATTTTGTGATGTTCCATGATAATAATTTCTTATCCTGTGATTTGATTCATCCATTCATTTGATTTGAGAAGAAGATACTCCTTGAGTCAAATTTCTGAGATATTTTAAGAGTTGATGAGTTGATAAGGAAAAGCTTTCCCCCTTATTCAAACAAGAAACCCATTTAAGAAGCAAAAACAGATGGTTTTTATTATTTCTTTCTTACCAGCCATCTCATTCAAAATCATGATGGCCTTTCATCCCTCTTTTAGCCCACTTTTGTCAGCATTCTCAACATTTCAATGGAAGTGAAAACATTCTTGCTTACCAAGACAATCAAAAGGTTGCATAAGGAATTTCCAACTTTCACGGATCTTGACTATCAACTTTGGTTTGAGAAGAGGCTTGTGATGGTGCTGCCAAGTGTAACTGCTGCTATTCTTCAACAAATCCCCATCAGTATTTCCTGCAAGGCCTTCGAATCTGTGTGAGTCTTCACTGGTTTGCTAGGTGTTTGGGGGTGGGAGGGCAGGGCTGTAGCCTTATCTTTATATCCAAAAAGGATAAGAAGAAAATAAGAATAACTATCCTGTACTTTAGCTTAACTTCTGGATTCAATGGCCTATAGCAGTGTTTCTTAACTATGAAGACTTGAAGATGTGTGAACAACTCCTTCAGGGGAATTCTGGGAGTTGGGCTCCCACTGGACTAGAATAGGATTCAACTCCTGCATGTGTTGACTGAATATAACTACATTTTTTTTGTCTTCCAGGATTGCTGGAATTGACCGCGGCTTTTCTGAAATTTCACAAAAAAGGAAAACAGATATTATAAACTACATAGTGTCTTTCTTCACCCAAGAGTCTCAAACAACTGGTAACTAACTTAAATATAGTGAGACCTAAAAGAATTAGAACAATGATTAAAAAAAGGTTACTGTCTGTATGGTTGGGTAGCTCACCAAAATCCCATTAAAGTTCATAAACCTGTGAGATTTAGACATATTTTATTGCATTTTATGTGAAGGCAAAGCATATCGGTGGGCCCAGTAGAAATCCTGAAATCTTCCGGCATTGATTGTATTTCCAAACCTTGGCTTAGGGGAAATGTTGCCATTAATCTTATATTGACACTTCATTTAGAATTTGAAGGATGATTTCCAAAGAATGACAACACTAAGAGAAGTGCCAGGATGTTCTTAAAAAGAGTTTATTAAAAATCACCCTTGAGCATATTAACAGCATCTGAAAGATACAACTCTAAACAGCTGGATGAGCTGAAATGGCGGAGGAGGATCCCAGAAATTAATTCAGGAGGAAGCTGGGAAAAGGGAGGCAGTCTTATAGCCCCTTTTCCCCACTTCCCACCCTTTGAAATCCTCATGTGGTTCTATTATACTAGCAAGGGGGCAATTAATGCTTATATTTACACTCTTTGGTCAGAAACAGATTACAAGAGCAAGCATTGTAGGTGCACAACAGGGAATATACTGGCTGTTTGCTTAGCATGCTCCCAGATGCTTAGGAGGCAGAAGAAAGCCTTTAGGGCAGGGGTGGAATCCAGCAGGTTCTGACAGGTTCTGGAGAACCGGTAGCGGAAATTTTGAGTAGTTTGGAGAACCAGCAAATACCACCTCTGGCTGGCCCCAGAGAAGGGTGGGAAAGGAGATTTTGCAATATCCTTTGCCCAGGAGTGGGGAGGGGATGGGGATTTTGCAGTATCCTTCCCCTGCCACGCCCACCAAGCTGTACTCACCAAGCCACACCATGCCCACCAAGCCACACCCACAGAACCGGTAGTAAAAAAATTTGGATTTCACCACTGCTTTAGGATGAAACTAATTAGGGTCTTGCCAATTTCAGAAGTGGAAGGGGTTAATTGACTAATTAAGCTCACAGAGCTGAGCTAACTGAGGTTAGCCAGTTTTGGGGAAGTACTTCCACTGTCGCCTCAACTGAAAAGAAAAGCACTGTAGGAAAAGAGAGCTTGTTTAAGCAAACTTTCCTCTCTTCAAGGGGGGGAGAAGGGGTTAGGATCAGGCTGTCAGGCACAGGAGAAAGAAGTCTTAAGATTGAGCAGGAAGCAAGGCACACAGGCATTACTATTGAAAAAGAAGAAAACAACATATATATAGGTAATCAATTATGTCTGAAGATGCAATAATAATTAATTTGCACTAAATTAGAATTTCATTAGGGAGGAGAACCACAGTCCTCAGTAAAGAAGTTGGCTCACAACTTTTATTTTTGCATGCTTTTGTAGGTCCCATCTGCTCTGAACAAACCACAACCAGAAAGTGGCTCCTCACATTCTTTAGGAGATTCTCTGTGACTATGCCATACATTCAGTTGGTTTCCTACTACCGCCAGACCTTTGATGTAGTAAGTCTTTTATGGTTGGAGTTGAGCCTGTCACATCTTTTGGTTTCTGGGCATATAAGAGACATCCCACAGAAGAACTCTTTGGCTTAGTGGTGTTGACCTAATGCCCCATTTCTCTAGATGTAAAAGGAAAACTATGTTCACTATTAGCTAGGGCAAGATTGACTGTCTCTTGGTGAAGAATTGAAGGAAAGAAAATGTGTGAGATGTGAGATTGGTTCGTTCAGAAGGGTGCTTGGATATTAAAGACTAGAAATGGAAAAATCAGCACTTTTACTTTAAAAAGTATACTGTACAGTGTATCAGTTTATCACTTGCTGAAGATAATAGATTTCTTGATTGATTGACTGACTGGCTGAGGAAAAAAAAGCCCCAGTGTACTTTTTTCCATTATCTTCAGCAAGCTATTACCTTTCCATGCTAAGCAAGAAGGAAGAGTGACAAAGGGAATTACACAATTAAAATGAGCACAGTGTTCCTCTAATCTGACAGTTTCTGGCCAGCTGGCTGGGAATTTGGGAATTATCTGTGAACTGCTTGGAGAAGATGACTTGTTATTGGCAATATCCACTATCATAGCCAGCCTACTAGTCTGAGTAGTAGTGTGACTTATTCATTTGCTTCCATATTGATTAATATTTGAAAGAGTGGGTGATTGTATTGATATTTGCTTACAGCAGGGGTGAAATTCAGCAGGTTCTGACAGGTTCTGTAGAACCGGTAGCGGAAATTTTGAGTAGTTCAGAGAAATGGCAAATACCACCTCTGGGTGGCCCCAGAGTGGGGTGGGAATGGAGATTTTGCAATATCCTTCCCCCAGGAATGGGGAGGGAATGGGGATTTTTCAGTATTCTTCCCCTGGAGTGGGGTGGGAATGGAGATTTTGCAGTATCCTTCCCCTGCAATGCCCACCAAGCCACACCACACCCACCAAGCCACGTCCACAGAACCAGTGGTAAAAAAATTTGAATTTCACAACTGTCTTACAAGTCTCTCTTTCGTGTCTGTCTGTCTGTCTGTCTGTCTGTCTATCATCATCTCAGATATATAGATATTTATTTATTTTTCCCAACAGTACACAGTTTTGGATCTATTAACTCCGAAACAAATGGGGGATATGATAATCCATTCTGACACTTTGACCAGCATCTCTTTGGCAAAACACCTTGTGGTCTTCTTCCAAGATAGCAGCTTCAGCAATATCCAGATGATTCTCAAAGAATTCACCCAAGCTGCTATTAAGGTATGTCTCCCTATCTCTCCACCCCTGCTCCCAGTCCATTTTTATGAGGAAAACATAAAGGTGGTTGTTTCAAAATTTCAGCACTATTTGCCTTGAGAATTCCATTAGTAACCTGGTTTCTTCAAACAAATTAGTTAAAATCTATAATACCCTGTTTTCCCCAAAATAAGACATCCCCTGATAATAAGCCCAATTGGGCTTTTTTCTTCTTCAATTTTTTATTTTTTTAGCATAAAACATAAAATACATCTTTTTAGAGCAGGGGTTTGGTCCGGCTTAAAATAAGTACAATTATTCACATTCCCTCAATCAATTTTGTTCCAAATTTTAAAATCTTTAAGAAGAAAAAAAAAGAATAATAATAATAAAAAAGACAAAATTCTTATTCTAAACATTTATCATTCTACTATAACACCCACAATTCTAAACAATAAACACCGTTCTAAATCTTTATCATTTTAACAATTAATATTTCATATATATTCCTCAATCCTAAAACCCATTGCCTCAAAACTATATTTTATCTCTCTTAAATGACAACAGATATCCAATTCTTAACAAAAAATATTTTCCTCCTCTCTTAAAATCATTTGAAATAAATCAACATTTCTTTCTATATTTTATTACTTCCAAAATATTTTACCTTAATACTTCAAATTTATTCTTAAATTCTATTAGACCAGCTGTTTAACTGATTCATGGTTTAAATATCTATTTCCCAGTTATAATTTCCAATATTCCTTTATCCATTTATTTAACTGGTTCACAGTTCAATTACTATTCTCCAATAATGTCTCTTCCACTTCCTCCTAGGTTTATTTTTGAGCTGGTTCGCATCTTAATCAGCTGCTTTCCAGCAATACTTCCTCCCCTCCTTACCTTAATTATTTTGGCTGGTTCACAGTATAATTTTAACTGCATACCAACCTTCTCCTTTACTCCTCCTAAATGTAATGTAAAACTGGTTCACAACTCAGATGGTTGCCTTCCAGCAATGCTTTCCTCCACTCCCACCCCTATTTTTAACTGGCTCACAACTTTATTTCAATTGATCCCCAGGTATAGTCTCCTCCACGCCTACCTTTTTATTAAGACTCATCTTAATCCAGAGTCCATGGGCAATTCCCGCCTGGGCTGATGGTCACTCACCCGGCAAACAAACTCCCGGCTCTGTTCTCCGTTTCTCCTCCTCTCTTCCTGTGCATTCTTGTGTCCCAGTTGCCGCAGTTTCAGGGCAGCCGCCATGGCTGCCGCTTTGCTGCTGCCAGCGCAGAGGGCAAGCCTGCCTGTTCCTCTCGGCCGACCGAGGAGTCCCTCTCCATGCCCCCTGTCCCTACAGGACAAGGGAGGTCCAAAGACCTGCTGGCGGGGGCTTGACAGACGGGGTTTTCGCGGGGCTCCAAAGAGCCTGCTATTTCCCCGTCTGGATCCCCGCGGCGCCAACCAGAAGTCCCCCAATTGGGCTTTTGAGTGCATGGCAATAAGGCCAAGCGCTTATTTCAGGTTTCAAAAAAATATAAGACAGGGTCTTATTTTCGGGGAAACACAGTAGAAATCTATATATTCTTAAAAATCTGCTTTATTCTCCTCTCTTCAGTGGAACAGTTTTGTGGTCTGGCATTTTTTTCTTATTTTTTTTTTCAAAAAATTGAAATGTTCATTGGGTTACATGGGAGCAGATGGAAATTTTACTTTTTTAAAAAACAGTTGCCACATTATTTATTGTGTGATCATACTAGAAAGTGCCAAAGGTGAGTCAGGGAGCCTCTCTTCAAATAGCATTTTTGTGTTTTAAAACATTTTTAAACTACGAAGAGACCTTTTCACCAATTTTTACATAAAAAAAGAAACTAATCAGTCTTTACGCAAAAAGAAATTATAGCCCAATGTACCAAACCCCCCCCCACCAACCACCAATTGTAAAAGACAAACTAGAAATAAAAATTAAAATAAGCAAGAAAATGGTAAGAGAACACCTATCTGATCTTGATGAATATAAATTAAGGAGACCTGATAGATTACATCCTAGAGTTCTGAAGGAGCTGGCAGATCAGGGGTGGTATTCACTTACCTTTGATACCGCTTCGCAAATGTGAGCGCAGGGTCTTCCGTGCATGGTGCAGAGTGTCAAAAATGTGGATAGACGGGACGTGATTATGTCCGGGTGGGTGGGCAGAGCCACCTACAGCCACCGCTACTGGGTTGCCCAAATTGGATAGACTGTGGCAGACGTTATCTCAGAACCATTGTACCATATCTTCCAAAATCCTGGAGCACCGGAAAAGTACCTGAAGATTGGAAAAGGACTGATATGGTTCCCATCTTCAAGAAGGGGGAAAAAAACAAACCCAGGAAGCCAATCAGTCTAACATCAATACCTGGGAAGCAAATAAAGTTATAACTAATAACCATCACAGGTCTGTTAAAAACAGATTATGCCAAACCAATCTTAATTCATTCTTTGATAAAGTCACTAAATCAGAAGACCAGCAAAATGCTGTGGATGTAGTATACTTAGATTTCAGCAAAGCATTTGACAAAGTAGATCACAATCTACTTCTTGGTAAGATAGAAAAATGTGGAATAGATAACATCACAGATGGATTTGTAGCTGGCTGACAAACTGTACTCAACAAATAGTCCTTAATGGACTAACATCTATATGGAGGGAAGTAAGCAGTGGGGTACCACAAGGCTCCGTCTTAGGTCCAATACTCTTCAGTATCTTCATACATGACTTAAATGAGGAGAACTTTCATGATGAGAAGGGTAACTCATCAAATTTGCAGTTGACACTAAACTGGCAGGAATAGCCAACACCCCTGAAGACAAGCTTAGGATCCAAAAAGATATTGACAAACTTGAACAATGGGCCCTATCCAATAAAATGAATTTCAATGTGGAGAAAAGCAAAGTTTTACATTTAGGCAGGAAAAAATCAAAGGTATAAGTACAGATTAGACAAGACCTGGCTCAAAAACACTAACTATGAGAGGGCCCTTGGAGTCCTAGGGGATGATCACTTGAATATGAGCCAGCAGTGTGCAGCAGCCGCCAAAAAAGCTAGTACAATCCTGGGTTGTATAAACAGACACCTAGAATAAAGATCACATGAGGTACTAGTACCACTCTATAAAACCCTAGTAAGATCACACCTGGCTACAAAACCACACCAGACTACAAAAAAGATGTTGAGACTTTGGAAAAAGTTCAGAGAAGAGCAATTCCAGGATCAAAGGCCTGGAGACTAAAACATATGAAGAATGGCTGCAGGATTTGGGTTTGGCTAGTCTAAAGAGAAGAAATATTAGCGGTGACATGATAGCAGTATTCCGGTATTTAAGGGGCTGCCAAAAGAAGAGGGAGTCAGATTATTCTCCAAAGCACCAGAGGGCAGGACAAGAAACAATGGTTGGAAACTAATCAAAGAGAAGCAACCTGGAATTAAGGAGAAACTTCCTAACAGTGAGGACAATTAACCAGTGGAACAGCTTGGCCTTTGGAAATTGTGGATGCTCCATCACTGGATATTTTTAATGGTCTAGACCAGGGGTGTCAAACTCTATTTCATTGAGGCCACATCAGGGTTGTGTTTGACTTTAGGGAGCCAGGGTGGGTATTGTCAACTCGACATCATTCATGTCGGAGGAACCTGTGGTGGCCTGAGTGCTGTGCCAGAAAAAACGGGCTCCCAACCTCCATTTTCAGCTACGACGGCTTCCTGCAACCCTCTGCCAGTATAATCGGAGCCTGGGAGGGCCACATGCAGCCCTCGCGAGCTCCATTTTGACTGGCAGAGGCACTGCGGGCCAGTCCTTTGCTGTTTTCAGGGCAGCCCCATGGGCTAGATCTAAGCACTCCATGGGTCAGATCCAGCCCCCAGGCCTTGAGTTTGACACCCCTGGTCTAGAGAGTCACTTATCTAAAATGGTATAGGTCAGTGATAGCAAATCTTTTCAGCACTGAGTGACTTCTCGAACTTTCTTGTAATCCCTGTGCAGCACAAGTTTGTTGTCCTTCCAAACCTGGAGGTGACCCAGTTGCTTTTGACACATTTCCTGGAACTGGCATCTTCTCATTTGGAGATGTACACTGCAATTGATTGGAACATCACATTCCAGCAAGATCTGCGCTTCCTTGCTTATGCATTCAATACCACAACACTTACTTACATCATTCCCCGAGACTATGCATCCTTCGTGGTTATGTACGTATTTCATACATTTGCCCTTATAGCAGGCGTGTCTAGCCTTTCTGTGTCAGTAGGCACCTTTCATATTTTTAAAGTATGTTGTGCAAATTTAAAGAGCCATGGCAGTCCCTTAAAGAAGTCCATTTACAAAATGGCCAAAATCTGAGCAACTCTGGGCAATCACAGAACAAATTAGTGAGGTTGCTCTCTACCATTTTTCTTAGTCCTCAGACACCCATTATCACTCACTGACTTATCTTGCCTTTTTTTCTGATCAAGGGAGCTCACTTGCAAATGAAGCACTGGACTCCTTGCATATTTTCTAAGACCAGCTGGCTATTGCAGTACCAGGTTGGTCTTAGAAAATATGCAAGGTCCATTTAAATCATTAGACCAGAGATGGTATATAACAGTGCAAAAAATAGCACATATCATCATGTATAATATAGTAAAATAGTAACATAATAAACAAAGACATAGGGTTGAGAGAGAGCGACTCCCCCGGGTTACCCAGCTGGCTTCATGTCAAAGGTGGGATTAGAACTCATGATGGTGCCTCAATTGCTGCACAAAACTGCCTTTCCTATGTTTTATTTAAGGGGAAGAGGAAAGTGGAAGGCTAATGCCATTAAGGCCTAATTTCTGCCCCTCTTCCCAGTACTACTGGAGGGGATAGGACCCTTAACAGTTCTTCCATTTTCAGATTCAGTCTATACTGAGTTTGCCTAACATCCATTTTGGGATGCACTTCTTCTTTTCCTTCCATCTCTTTGGTTGGTGGTTGCTATCTTGGGGTTAATCCATAAATAGGTTTAAATATCTAATGGTTCTGCACCATGATGGTTCTGCCAGGACAGAAAATAAAGTTGGGAAGAGCCATGCAACCTGTGGTGATATCCTCTGGGAGCTCTTGCATAGAGAAATCTCAGTGATTGTGAACCATTGAGCCATTTTCTGTTGTTACTTATATCATTTCAGTGTGTCAAGATTTAGCGATGCACATGACCAAATGTCAGAAATCTCAAAGAGAGCAGTGGTGCTCTGGATTGTTCACTATCTCAAGGAATTTAAAGGTAATTGGACATCAGACTCATTCTGTCTTTGGCAGATTTAAGATGTCTCCATTGGACTTATTTCCATCACTCATTCCCTAATGACAGCCACTTGTGAGATGGTCACTGAGATGTGTCATCTGTGCTTCATGTCCCATGGACACATGAGAGAGCAAAGAGATGGCTAGATAAATTTCCTGTGCTGTCCAGGAAAAAGGGAATTACTTCTGATTTGCCATGCATAACCATTCTGCTGCCCCAGAGAGCTGTTTCTATGAGCTTAAGTCAAACCATTTTTAGTGAGGGATTACAGTGGTGATGAGTGTCAGAGTTTGTTGCAAAAAACAAATCCAGGAGCACACACATAAACTGATGCAGCAGGATTCATTAACTTCTTTATATACACAATAATACATGAAGTAAATTTACAATACCAACAGTAGATTCACAATTTCATTTCAGATCAGATCAGCAGACAAGTTCACACACATTGGTTTCAGTTTCTCTTCTCTGCACAGAATCAGATGCTGCAGACTAAGGCACACCCTGGCTCCAGTCTGTCTCAGCTCCCAGTTGCCTATTCATTGGCTGACCTTGTTACCATGTCTTCCCAGTCATGAATATTCTAACAATGAGTGCATTGTTCTGAAGCGTAAAGGGCCAATTTGGGGAAAGATCATTCTGAAGAAGATCTATTTATGTGGCTGCTAAGAGTCAACACTAACTTGATTGCACATGATTTCTGAGAGAGACTTGTCTGCTCTCCCCCCCTTAAACAATTTCCATTTGGAGGGGATGACAATGATTGGCAGTTGTAAATAGATAGGAATGGACATGCTTTGCATTGGTTAAAGGGGAGGGTCAAGGTCTCCTCAGTGTGGAGGATGGCAAGGTAAGGTATACCGGTAGTGTTTGCATTTGATAAACTCTGTATTCCATGAGTTTTTTTGTTCTTTATTCAGCATATCTCATGGAGCCCAGTGATGAATGGATCCATCAGGCATGGGGCTTGTTCTTCCATGATGCCACCTTGGAAGAAGTGAAATCCACTCATGAGAAGTTTGAACCTGTGAGTATGATTTAGTATAACAGAGTTGGAAGGTCTTGGAGGTCTTCTAGTCAACCCCCTGCCCAGGCAGGAAACCCTACACCACTTCAGACAAATGGTTATCCAACATCTTAAAAATTTCCAGTGTTGGAGCATTCACAATTTCTGCAGGCAAGTTGTTCCACTTATTAATTGTTAATTTGTTGCTTAGCAGCTAATTCTGACCATAGCGATTGTGGAGGCAGAAGGTATGTGTGTATTTTCAAAGTGATTTTTGCCAAATTTTTGCAGATGTTTTTGCAATTGCCTTAAGAAATTTTGTCTTGCCTTGTCTTGGTCTTGGTCTTGGTCTTGGTCTTGGTCTTGGTCTTGGTCTTGGTCTTGGTCTTGGTCTTGGTCTGTCCTGTCTTGTCTTTTGTCTTGTCTTGTCTTGTCTTGTCTTGTCTTGTCTTGTCTTGTCTCGTCTCGTCTCGTCTCCTGTCCTGTCCTGTCCTGTCCTGTCCTGTCCTGTCCTGTCTTGTCTTTTGTCTTGTCTTGTCTAACTTAGTCCAGCTTAGTAAACACCTTTCCTTTGGATAAGTATCCCAGCACGTCTTTCATGAGAGGGAGGAGGTACATGTTTTCTATGTAGATCGCATTGATCCTGCGGAAATACATGCACAGCCTCAATGACCTATCTATTTATCTTTAAATAGCATAGGGGCTGCCATTTGGGACTTCGCTGGCTGGATGAAGCCCCTGGCTTGATTTTTGTCGACAAAGTCTCTTGGTTCCCACATTTCCTTGGGGGTCAGTGCATACATCTTAGGCTTAGGGAGCTTCACTCCCAGCAAAATCTCAATTGCACAGTCCATAGGACAATGGGAGGTCAGACCATTGGATTCCTTCTCGCTGAATACTTCACTAAGGTCTCTGTATTCCTTGGGGATAGTGGGGCACTGCTATCCCCAAAATGGGATACCATCTTGGTAGCCATTCTCAGGCCTTCCATCCTCCCTGATTGTGGCTGGGGTTTGCTATGCTTCTTCCCCGTAGGTTTTGGGTTCTGTGGGCATTCTATCCGTTCCCCGGTATATTGTTGGACTCCACTTCTTCAACCATGCCAACCTCAATATCATGACTTCCACCATTTTGGGGGCCACCATGAATCGGTTAGTCTCTTTATGACTTCCCATTCTCATACTCACTAGCTCAGTCAGATAGGAATTAGCAGTCATCCTATAATTGAACCACTGACCTGCTCGAACTTCATGGGCTGGTGTAGTTTCCTCACTCTTAATCCTAAACTCCTCACTGATTGCAGGCTGACCAAGCATTGGGTGCATTCCGAGTCTATTAGGGCCGTTATGACTCCTTTCACCCACAAGTGGGGCACTACAATCTCCACCCGGGCAGTAAAAGGAGCGACAGCTCCACTTACCATTGGGTCATCCTCCCTTTTGCTATCACTTCCGTAAAAGGTCAGCTCAGCCTCGCCGGCAGTCAGAATTCCTTCCCTCTCACTGGTTGGGGAAAAGGCCTTCCCCACCCCCCACCCCCAGAGGCCCTCCGGAGACCAGAAACAGCCCTTTTTGTTGACTTTGGAAATTCGGCAAAAAGGGCTGTTTCCGGTCTCCGGAGAGCCTCCAGGGGGGTGGGGAAGGCTGTTTTCACCCTCCCCAGGCTCCTAGAAATACTCTGGAGCCTGGAGAACAGCAAAAAATGGGACTTCCGGTCCCACTGGAAGTTGGCAAATGGGCCATTTCCGGCCTCCAGAGGGCCTCCAGGTGGGGTGTGGAAGGGCATTTTTGCCCTCCCCAACATCCTAGAAAGGCTCTGGAGCCTGGGGAGAGAGAAAAATGGGCCTACCGGGCCCACATTGCCATCACGTGCCAGGAACGGTGGGGGAGGGGAGAGTGCATGCATGTGTGGGGGCGGGGCGCATAGAAATGATTGTGGGCACATGTGCGTGTGACCCGCTCCCCCCGGCACGCAATGGCTAAAGGTTAACTTGGATTACTCAAAAATAGTCATCTCAGCAACTCTCTAGTAACATGGGAGCCCCAAACCTCATAATGTAACCAGGTCTTGAGGGCCTTTTGGAAATTCAAAAGGGATGGGGTTAATCTAAATTCTAAGGAAGAATGTTCTATAAGAAGTCACATCTGGGAATTACCAATGTAGGTCCCTAAACAATAAAACCCACAACATGACTTCTCTGCCAGATCTAATGGTATTAAAATAAACTAAAATAAAAGAAATAAAATAATAAATAGGCATGCTCCAGGTCCCTTTAATTAAAATCTTTCAGAATCTAGGAAATGTGCTGTCATGGCACCTGCCCTCTGGAGGTGTATCCTCCCAGAAGTCTGTATAGGTCTCACCAGGTGATGTTCAAAAAGTTGCTAAAACCTTCCTGTTCCTTCAGTCCTTGGGTTAGGTAGTTGTTCAGACCTATAAATGTTATTGAGTTCGGGTTCATTCATTCTGATTGCACTCTGCCCTGTAGTCTTATGGAATTGGGTGGCCTCTGCACAAATAAATTTCAAAATAAATTATTGAAGCACACACAGTCCTCAAGATTACTACAGTAAATTTTGTTCAGAGACATAAATCTGGTCATTTATCGTGAACACAAGATACTGAGCTTGCACCCAAGCTCAACTCAACAATCTGAGAAAAATCAATAAAGGAATTTCCCTTCTGCTGGCAGTATCCTCCTTTTTAGTTTCAAATGGAAGGAAAAGCTGACTAGTGACCAGGAACCATCTTTATTTTTTAGTTTCTGCTCTTACGTTTCCTGAATGTTCGCCAGCTGATTGACTTCATTGCAACATCAAATGCATTGGTCAATGTGACTACAATGAGGCATGTTCTTTCAACCCTAAAGAATAAACACTCTGAAATCTCTCTTGCTAAAATGGATGAATTCCTGACAAGGCTCAACTTGGTCATCGAACAGGTAATTTCTTAGAAAAATATGGGGAATATTTTGCAGGTAGCATTACATGCTTTCACGGATCCATCTGTAGGCCTTCAAGAGCAGTGGCAACTGAGTTCATCCTTTATGCCTTCTCTCATCTTCCTTTTTTCCCAGCAAGCTCTTATGTAAGGAGTAAATTATTCTTGCTGGTTTTCTGGAAAATTTTATTAAATTTTCCAAGTTAAAATCAACATAAGACAAAAACATTGATTATACATAACAACAAAAATCATACATTCCCCTTCCTCCCTCCCCCATTCATAACACTAGACACACAAACACATCCATCCTGGCAGATAATATTCCTGCCCTCATTAATAAATAATTGTGCCCACAACACAGAATAAAGTAAATAATCCCCAAATATGGTTTTCAAACAATTATCTTTCACTCTAGATAAGTATATCTCTCCTCATATTGACTTAGGCCCTCACTTTATCTCAATCCTTTTATTCAACCACCGGTACCAACTGTACCAACTTTGAAAAAATTCAGAATCCTCTTTTGCTTTCAACCTGGACTGATGTCTTGAGGGACACTTGGGAATCTGGAAGTCTTCGATTGCCAATCCCCATAATAAAACATTAAATTTATCTTAAATTTGTTACTTGGATGGGGTTTCCTATTGATTGATTGATTGATTGGATTTGTATGCCACCCTTCTCCCAAAGGACTCAGGGTGGCTCACAACAATAAGAGACAGAAAATACAAAAGTTAAAAGACGAATTAAATCAGAATATCCAATAAATAAGATTAAACGTGGGAATACAAATTCAAATTTAAATTTTGAAAAAAACCTGCTAAAACCAATTTAGGGTCAGCCCAGGCCTGCCCGCTGGAAGAGCCAGGTCTTCAAGGCCCAGTGGAAGGTTCGGAGGTTGGGGATTATCCGGAGCTCCGGGGGTAACATATTCCAGAGGGTAGGGGCTCCCACAGAGAAGGATCTCCCCCTGAGGGTCACCAGTCGACATTGTCTGGCTGAAGGTACCCTGAGGAGGCCAACTCTGGGAGCGAACTGGGCGATGGGAGGCTACCGGTGGCAGGAGATGGTTCACAAGTACTCTGGTCCTAGACCACGTAGGGCTTTAAAGGTGATCACCAGCACCTTGAATTGCACTCAGAAGACAACCGGGAGCCAGTGCAGACCGCGAAGGAGTGGTGTGACATGGGAGTACCGAGGCACCCCCATGACAACCCACGCGGCCGCATTCTGCACCAGTTGAAGTGCTCCTCAAGGGCAGCTCCATGTAAAGTGCATTGCAGTAGTCCAAACGAGAGGTGATGAGGGCATAAGCAACTGTGAGTAAGGCATCTTGGTCCAGAAAGGGGCGCAATTGGCAAACCAGGTGAACCTGGACAAATGTGTCCCTGGCTACGGCAGTCAAATGATCTTCCAAGCTAAGCCGTGGGTCCAGGAGGACTCCCAAATTGCATACCTTCTCTGAGGGGGTCAACACCTCCCCCCCTAGGGATAGTGATGGAACATAATGGACAAAACGGGGTGCCGGTAACCATAGCCACTCGGTCTTGTCGGGGTTGAGAGTCTATTGTTTTTAGATCAATAAATGGGATGGCTGGTGGGGAAGACAGGGTAGGGAAGTGTATTTCAGTGGTGTTGGGTAATGGGAAGTCGGATGTGTGTGCTCCTGTGGATTCCATGTCCTCTCACTCACCTCACAATGAGGGGCCCAGGTTTTAGGCTGCTACTTTTAAATGCCAGATCAGCCCATAGTAAATTTGATCTCTCAGCAGCCTCCAATAACATTAGTGATGGTTCAAAGTTACAATGGCACTGAAAAAAGTGACTTATGACCATTTTTCACGACTGTTGCAGAATCCCCATGGTCATTTGATCAAAATTTAGATGCTTGACAAAGGATTCATATTTATGACACTTGCAGTGTCCTGGGGTCATGTGATCAGCTTTTGCAACCTTCTGACAAGCAAAATCATTGGGGAAGCCAGATTCACGTAACAACCATGTTACTAACTTAACAACTGCAATGATTCACTTAACAACTATGGCAAGAAAGGTCGTAAAATGGGGCAAAATTCACTTAACAAATGTCCCACTTAGCAATATAAATTTTAGGATCAATTGTGGTGACAAGTCAAGGACTAGCTGTATTCTTCTAGAGAGGCTTCGGGAGTAGGGAATTGGGAGCTCTGGTAGTCCTGATTCACTTCCTTCCTCTATGATTGTTCTCAGTGGGTGTTGATAGGAAGTAAGAAGCCTGTCCTTTGTCCCCTGTTTTGTGGGGTGCTGCGGGGCTCAGCACTTTCTCCATCTCTGTTTAACAGCTACATTAAGCAGCTCGGTGAGATCATCTGCCACTGTGAACTAAGGTATCAAATATGTTAACACCTAGATATATGTCTCAGCTCACAGTGAGTTAAATGATGTTGTGACCTCCCTCTTGCAGTGATTGGAGAGGGAGGAATCCAGAGAGGGATGGAGACCATCAAATGGCACATTTGAGTGTTGTTACTGGGTGTATTTTTTAAATTGTTTTTATTGAGTTTTTATCCTTGTAAGCCACCCAAAATCACTGAGAATGAGTTGGGCACAGGGGTGAAATGCTCCCAGGTTGGACCAGATCATCCGATCCGGTAGGGATGGAGGCAGGTGGTTCGAAGAACCAGTAGCAAAAATCCCTGCCACCCCCCCCCACCATGCCCACCTGAGCTGCACAATCATCAGAGGCTTTTTTTAAAAAAAAATTAAAGCATTTTTTCCTACAACCTCTTTGGCCGAAAAAATGCTTTTAAAAGTAAAAAAAAGAAGCCTCTGATGATCGTGTGGCTCAGCTGGGATCGTCAAAGGCTTTTAAAAGTAAAAAATGCTTTTAAAAGCCTTTGATGATCCAAGCTGAGTTGCCTGATCGGCAGAGGCTTTTTTTCTTTTAAAAGCCTCTGATGATCTAAGCTGAGTTGCCTGATTAGCAGAGGCTTTTTTTCTTTTAAATGCCTCTGATGATCCATGCTGAGTTGCCTGATCGGCAGAGGCTTTTAAAAGAAAAAAAGCCTCTACCGATTAGGCAACTCAGCTGGGATTGTCACAGCCTTTTGAAAGCATTTTTTTACAACCTCTTCGCCGAAGAGGTTGTAGAAAAAATGGTTTTAAAAGTAAAAAAAAAAATGGCCACGCCCACCCAGTCACATTACCACCAAGCCACGCCCACAGAACTGGTAGTAACAAATTTTAGATTTCACCACTGGTTGGGCAGCCATACAAATTTCCATAAACAAACAAACATATGCATCATATATATAGCAACTTACATCAATTGCATTGTGGCATTATTATACAAACAATTTAGCTGATTATTGGAAATATACATTGAACAAATAAAATTAAATTGATACAAATGATACAATTTGCATACTTGCATAATGGCATATTCACATAAATAATATAAATTGCTATGCTGACAGAATTTCATATTTAATAGCAATTTATGAAGAATGGAAATCTCCCTGAATAGTCCATTAAATCAAGGTCTCACTGTGCAGTTCGTCATTCAGTAAATCATTTTCATAGCAAACTTGGCTTTCCTGCAGTTTTCTTGCATGCACATGTCGCAGGCAAATTGTGTTGATGCCTGATCTTTGTTACAAAATATAAAAGGGTGCTGTCCAATTTAAAATATGGACTAAATGAATTTCCAGTAGCCATTCAGCCTAATATGCACTCTCTGGTTTAGTGTATCCATCTAAGTGAAGAGCTTTAGAACGTCTCTCTTTTCTTTCCTTCTTTTTGAAATTCTTTACAGAAGAACATTCTGAGACTCAGAAATGCTGAGGTGAGGCTGGAGCTGCTGAGTACCATTTTGACAAACCTGGCACGCTATTTCTACAAATTTACAGCTTTAGACTACGAATCCTGGTTCTTGAATAAACTAACATTCCTTCTGCCTAGCATTAATGTGAATTTGTTGCAGTTGATACCACTGGATGTCAGTTATTCTGCCTACAGATCCATGTAAGTATTACCTTTCCTCCCCCAGCCCCAGGCCCCCCCTTAAGATCAATCTGCTCAAGCTTTCTTTAATACGCACCTCTCTTCGTATATTTAAACTCCACGTTTCCTAGTGAGTTTGGCGGATTGGCAAAAGGATTTGGCCCTTTATGAGGTCATGAAAAAATGAATTGGACCTTTCATGCAGCCAAATGTATCATTGTGGAATTTGCTGTCATAATATATTTCATGTAATATTTTTATTTTGATGATACATGGTTTTGACCATGGTTTAGATGGCTTTGCAGGAGAAAGAAAAGTTTGTTACAGTCACAGAATCGCTGAGTTGGATGGGATCTCAGAGATCTTCTACGCTAATCCCCCTCCTCAGTATAGGATCGTCTTTGCAACTGAACATCCATTCACGATTTGAAGTTTCTAGTGAGCCAAACGGTTATCATGGCTAAGCAGTGATGAAATCTGATCCGGTTTACTACCGGTTCACTGGCTGCGCATGCACAGTGCTCACCATGAACCAAATGCAGAGTGCGCGGGTGCAGCACACACCAAAAGGAGGCAGGCGGTAAGTAGAACAGCACGCAAGGGGGGTGATCAGCTGTGGCGTGCAATCTTTTTTTTTAACTTTTAAAAGCATTGCTTTTAAAAGTAAAAAAAAAGCCTCTGACGATCATGTTGCTCAGCTATGATCGTCAGAGGCTTTTTTTCACCTTTTAAAAGCATTTGTTTTACAACCTCTTAGGTTGTAGAAAAAATGCTTTTAAAAGGCTCTGTCAATCACAGCTGAGCAATGTGATCGTCAGAGGCTTTTTTTTACTTTTAAAAGCATTTATTTTTTTGCTTTTAAAAGAAAAAAAAAGCCTCTGAGGATCAGGCAACTCAGCTGGGATCATCAGAGCCTTTTAAAAGCATTTTTTACAACCTCTTTGGCTGAAGAGGTCGTAGAAAAAATGCTTTTAAAAATAATAAAAAAGCCTCTGATGATTGCGTGGCTCAGCTGAGCATGGGCGGGGGGATGGGGGGCAGGGATTTTTCCTACCAGTTCTCCGAACCACCCGCCGCCATCGCTATCGGATTGGGCGATCCAGTCCGAACCGAGAGCATTTCACCTCTGTGGCTAAGGCACCAAGCTAGAGATGGCCTTGGGCCAATCACTCTCTGTTTGCCTGGGAAGAAGGCAAGGACAAACCACTTCTGGAAAAACTTTGCAAAGAAAACTATAGTTTCTTGTCTGGGCAGTCAGCAGAAGTCAAAAATTGAAGGCACATGTACAGGGAGTCCTCAATTTCCAAACATAATGGAGGCTGGCTATTATTGTTACAAGTGACAACATCCTTACTTAATGACCGCCACTCCTTGCTTTCCCTAATGCAGCATTAAACAAACATGTGGACCTTTAAGGAGAGCACAGGGTGCCACAGGGGTGGGGGAAGCCTTGGGAGGCCTTGCCCAGACCCAGCTGCCTCTGACTTCTCAAGACTCCCTTACCCCAAAACATCCATGGATCTGCTCCCAACCTGACCACTTAGCCACCAAAAGGAACTAAAATCAGGCAATAGAAGATACTGGCACATGGGAAGCTGTTAAGAGCTTGTAAACCAAGGCCTTCTATCTATCCAGGGACCCTTAAAAACAGAGCACCCTAAGATGAGCCTTGCATCCTCTTTGCAAAAACCAGAAAGGTATGTTGAATGCTTCTGGGCCCTGGAGTGGCTGAGTTCGGTGGTAACCGTGTGGAAAGCAAACCGAGGCCTACAGGCTGCAGGCAGCCCTCACAAGCCGATAGCTTCTGCTATCCTGTTTTAGGCTGCCTCAGGTGGCTGAGTAGCTGAGTTGGGAGCTGGACCATGGCTTGCAGGGACTTAGTGTGATGGAAGAGGGAGATGGGAGGGGTAGGGGTTGCTACAACATCCCTACGGTCAGTTGTATGGGTGAACAACCATAGGACACTGCAGCAGCCATAACTTTGAAACTCAGTACTAAGTAGCTTTCGGGGGAATTGTCATAACATTGAAGCGATCTGTTGTAAATTGAAGACTACTTGTACTCACAAAATTTTGTGGCAACATATTGTACCAGTTGATAGCTAATATTAGTCATAGAGCTTTCTTTTCTCCCTTTTTATAATGTTAGTATAAATCTTGATACATTATATACTTTGGTACTATGATATTTATATAACATACTGAAATTCTTAGCATTCTATTGTTTAGATCAGCATTATAATTGTTTGGCTTTTTCATTCCAAATTACTATAATTAAAATGAAGGAACAGCATACAGCAAGGCATTTGTTATATACTTTGTGTTTATACATATCAATAGAAGGAAAAACAATACATGAACAAAACAAGTTTAACAGAATTAAAATACCAAAAAGGGGGAGGTAGGGAGACAAGGAGAAAATATATATATATGTTTTCTCAGGTTTTCGCGGGTGTTTGTATGTAGGTCTTTGGTTATTCGGGTCTTCTCCCACGTAAAATTGGAAGTGTCTTGGCGACGTTTCGACGAAGTCTCATTCGTCATCTTCAGGCTGGTGTTCTCGGCTTCGTGCTTCCAGGAATGTCACCACCACACATCCACGCAGAAAGCAGACTCAAACCCACACTGATAATGAGCCACGACCAAGGACCAGAAGCCAGACCGCAGCTGCATCATTAGCCACTTTAAACCCCTCCAATCCATACATGAAGCAGACTGACACCCACCATGAAGAGCTCACACGGCCACAAACACGAAGCCAAACAACAACAACGCAGCTCACCAGCTCAAATCCCCCTGCAACTCAGACTAAGATGAGCACAACCAAGCCCCCACCCAAACAGAACACATCCCCATCCAATCAGAGCACAACCAACCCCCCATCCAATCAGAGCACAGCCAAGCCCCTAACCAATCAGAACACACCTCCACCCAATCAGAACACAGCCAAGTTCCCACCCAATCAGCTCACACCCCCACTAGCAGTTAAAAGGAAGAGACAGCTGCGATCTCACATTGCTCCTGGAAGCACGAAGCCGAGAACACCAGCCTGAAGATGACGAATGAGACTTCGTCGAAACGTCGCCAAGACACTTCCAATTTTACGTGGGAGAAGACCCGAATAACCAAAGACATACATATGTATGTATGTATGTATGTATGTATGTATGTATGTATGTATATGTATATTTAAAATTAATCTACCGTATTTTTCGGAGTATAGAACACATCTTTTTACCTCCCAAAAGGGGGTGAAAATTTAGGTGTGTCTTATACACTGAATGTAGCCCTGCCCACCCACTGGCTCCCACCCTTTGGCCTGTGCCTCCAGCAGTTACCTCCTTGCAAGCAAACAGCAAGAAAAAACAGCTCCTTTCAACTTCAGCATAGGTTAATTAGCACAATTTGATTAGATCGACCTCCTGGCTCTCAGCTGATTTGCTCTCAGCTGTTCTGCCAGGGCTCTGCTGCTTGCTGCTGGAGCATATTTTTCCCCCCTAGCTATGCTAAAAAATGAAACTGAAAGTAAAGCAGTCTCTTTGCTCCAATGTGGCAAAATGAGGCAGAGAAAGATTTCTTTTTCTTTTTCCTCACCAAAAAAGATAGGTGCAAACAATGGGAAATTTAGGACAAAAGAGGGGAGTTCAAGATTTTAAAACACAAAAGAAAAAAGGCAAAAATAAAAATGGGAAAGGAGAAAAAGAAATGAAAGAGAAAGATGTTATACATATTTAGAATTGAAATATGAATAGTAGTAAGAAATAAATAGGAAATCATGATTGTAAAAATGAAATGAATAATAATTGGAATATTTTTCTATATGGGCAAAACTTTGGGTTATTGGGAGAGTTTAAGATGTGAAAATGAGTAACATAAGGGGAAAGCTCTATTTAACTAGGGAATTGTAATAATTGAGATACTATTAATTGTATATTGTGTTGATAGCAGAAATGGTTAAGTTGGGGTTTGGAGGAATATATGGGGAAAATTATTTGGTTTATTATTATTGGTAAATATAATTAATTGATTTGTAAGAAATTGGATTGCATGGAAATAATTGGAATATTCATGTTCATATTGATTAATATACAAAAATTAGTTATATAACTAATTGATTTATATTAAAGTGTTGAATTCATATTAAACAACTGTAATATTACATAATTAACCAATGTGAGGATGGATATAAAAATAGATGACAATGGGAAGGGGTATAATATAGAATAGAAGGGAAAAATTGAATTTGATTAAGATTAGAGATGAGAATGAAGGGTAATATTGGTTTTTTTAAAAAAATAGATGAGGAATAAATATAGCAAAAAGGAAATATGGAAATTGTAAATTTAATTGAAATGACTAAACACTGTTTAAATTTGTGAACCGGCCAAATACTCTGTTCAAAGAAAATACATTGTATGTTTGTATGTGTGTTTATCTAAAAAATAAAAAAAAACTTTTTTTAAAAAAAAACAACCAAAAAAGGTAGGTGCGTCTTATACTCCGAAAAATACGGTAGTCAGTTTATAATTTCCCCACAACATGAGCACTTAGGTTCTCTTAAAAATCCAACTGTAGGTGATTATATTTGCCATTTTGCATGATGTATTGTATATTTGGGAACCACTTCCTTCAGTGGAGTTAAACTTCTATTATGTATATATACTGTTAGTTGTGCCATTATTGCATAGTCTCCAAGTTTAAATTCCCAATCAAGTATTATCAGAATTATGACTTTCAGTATTGAGCACAAAATTTATTCTGGCTGCTATAAGCATATATCTCATTTAATTGGTGTTTCCTTTTTTCTCAGATCATTCCAGTAAGAAAAGTTGTGTTTTTATTTTTACTTTAAATTCCAAAGTGTTGCGGGGGAATTTGTTTACATGTCCATCACATGTGATAAAATGTTTATTTTGTCTCATTACATTTCCAACATCTATTCAATTCCTCCTCATAAGTTGTAGTTGTTGCTCTTCTTTATCTTGGTTGCTAGTATTCCCCTGATTTTGATCTGAGATTGGCCTTTCTACTAATGAATGAGGACTCTGCCCATCCTTCTCATTATCTAATTGTTGTAGTGGATGGTTAATTTAATTTTGTACTGTTATATCCTGCTGAGTATCCTTTTATTTTACTTTTTGCTTTGGGCTGACACGCCTTCTCTTTTTATTTGCTGGGGATTTGGTGTTTTCAGAAGCCGAGCCTGATAACAATTCCACAGAAGAGCAGCTAGAGGGGAGCAGAGTGTTCAGACGGTCTGTTGCATTAGTTACCGATTTCAACATTGAACTAATTATTCTGATTTTTTTAAAGAATCAGCTGTTGATCTCCTGGGCAAAGGGTGGCAAAGTGATGGATTAATTCTTCCTCATCATCCATAAACTGTAACTGTTCATTAAGTAGATCTGAGTTCTCTTTTTTTATTATTCTTATCTTGTTCTATCCTTGTTAAGATAGAAGGAGGAGTTCTTTGGCTAGTTGTTGATACTTTAGAATTTTCAGGGTTGAAGTCAGCCTCCCTCACTGTCTTGGCTCTCTGCTCAGACTTTAGCAGAGACTGGATTTTGGTGGTATAAAATACCAGTATTGGCCGAATAGAATATTTAAATATTAAAAAGGTTTCAAGCCTGAATAACATTGAAGGAAGAACAAACTGCCTAAAGGTTAACAATATTCTTTTGCAACCATGTCTGCTGGGGAGCCAAGAAATCTCTGTTAATTTGTTAGAATATACCCTACAGCAGGGGTGTCAAACTCACGTCGTCACAGCATTGTCATGTGATGTATCATGACTTTCCCCCCCTTTGCTAAACCAGGCATGGACGTGGCCAGCGTGTGACGCATCCATCCTGTGGGCTGCAACTTTGAAAGCCTTGCCCTTCAGTCTAAAAGTTGGGAAAGAGAGTTCAGTATTACTCATCTGTTATGCCACCTGCCCTTGTTCAAAGAAATATCAAGAATCCTATGTCTCTGTAAAACTAACCTCTGTTTTATTAATTTATTTTATTAATTTAATTTGTATACCGCCCTTCTCCCAGAAGGGACTCAGGGCGGTGAACAGCCAAAATTAAAAAACATACAAATACAAAAGTTAAGATAATTAAAAAAATTAAATAATTGGCTACCCAATTTAAAACCCCAAATCCATAAAATTTAAAATCCCAGTTAAAAACCATTTAGGCTAGGCCGGCTTGATGAAATAAAAACGTCTTCAGGGCTTTACGGAAGGTCCAGAGGTCCGGGATCAATCGTATTCCGGGAGGCAGCTCGTTCCAGAGGGCGGGTGCCCCCACAGAGAAGGCTCGCCCCCTGGGGGCCGCCAGCCAACATTGCCTGACCGACGGCACCCCGAGGAGGCCCTCTCTGTGAGAGCGTATTGGCCGGTGGGAGGTTATCGGTAGCAGCAGGCGGTCTCGCAAATACCCTGGCCCTAAGCCATGGAGCGCTTTAAAGATGAGAACCAACACCTTAAAGCACACCCGGAAGACCACCGGGAGCCAATGCAGCTCGCGCAGGAGAGGTGTTACGTGGGAGCGCCACGTCGCTCCCATAATCACCCGCGCGGCCGCATTCTGCACCAGCTGGAGCCTCCGGGTGCTCCTCAGGGGGAGCCCCATGTAGAGAGCGTTACAGTAGTCCAGGCGTGATGTAACCAAGGCATGAGTGACTGTGCACAAGGAGTCCCGATCCAGAAAGGGGCGCAACTGGCGTATCAGGCGAACCTGATAAAAAGCCCCCCTGGCCACGGCCGTCATATGCTCTTCTAAAGACAGCCGTGTGTCCAGGAGGACGCCCAAGTTGCGAGCCCCCTCTGTGGGGGTCAGTGACTCGCCCCCAATAGCCAGCGATGGCACCAGCTGGCTATACCGGGACGCCGGCATCCACAGCCACTCGGTCTTGTAAGGGTTGAGCCGAAGCCTGTTCCTCCCCATCCAGACCCGCACGGCCTCCAGACACTGGGACATCACTTCGAGGGCATCATTGGGGTGGTCTGGAGTGGAAATGTACAGCTGAGTGTCATCAGCGTACAGATGGCATCGCACCCCAAAACCACGGATGATCTCACCCAGCGGCTTCACATAAATGTTGAACAGGAGTGGCGAGAGGACCGACCCTTGCGGCACCCCGCAAGCAAGGTGCCTCGAGGTCGACCTCTGCCCCCCTGCCAACACAGACTGCGACCGGTCAGAGAGATAGGAGGAGAACCACCGCAGCACAGTGCCTCCCACCCCCAGTCCCTCCAGCCGGCGCAGCATGATACCATGGTCGATGGTATCAAAAGCCGCTGAGAGGTCTAATAGGACCAGAACAGAGGAGCAACCCCTGTCCCGAGCCCTCCAGAGATCATCCACCAATGCGACCAATGCCGTCTCCGTGCTGTACCCAGGCCTGAAGCCGGACTGGCATGGATCTAGATAGACGGTTTCATCCAGGAACTGTGGGAGCTGTCGCGCAACCACACTCTCCACAACCTTCGCAACAAAGCGAAGGTTGGAGACCGGACGATAGTTTGCCAAAACGGCCGGGTCCAGAGAAGGCTTCTTGAGGAGGGGCCTCACCACCGCCTCTTTCAAGGCGGGAGGCAAGAAACCCTCTCTCAAAGAAGCATTTATGATCCTCTGGAGCCAGCCTCGTGTTACCTCCCGGGTGGCCAGTACCAGCCAGGAGGGGCACGGGTCCAATAAACATGTGGTTGCGTTTAGCCTCCCCAGGATCCTGTCCACGTCCTCAGGAGTCACAGGGTCGAACTCATCCCAGATAACATTCTCAAGACCAGCCTCAGTCACCCCGCCGGGATCTACCCAGTCAGAGTCCAAGCCTTCCCGAATCTGAGCGATTTTATCATGCAGATACTGTGCAAAATCCTCAGCCTGCCCTTGCAAGGGGTCTTCCCGCGCTCCCTGATGTAGGAGGGAGCGAGTCACCCTAAACAGGCGGCTGGGCGGTTATCTGCCAATGCAATAAGAGCGGAAAAGTGGTTACGCTTTGCCGCTTTTATCGCCACTAGATAGGTCTTAATATGAGACCTAACTAGTGTTCGGTCGGATTCGGAGCGACTGGCCCTCCAACCACTCTCTAGGCGTCTTTTCCGGCGCTTCATCCCCCTCAGCTCCTCGGAAAACCAAGGGGCCGGGCAGGTTCGGCGTCGGGTCAGAGGCCGCAAAGGCACGACTCGGTCCAGAGCATCGGCGGCTGTCCTATCCCAGGCAGCCACCAGATCTTCAGCCGAGTCGTGAGCCAGAGTTTCAGGAACTGGCCCAAGCTCCCTCTGGAACCTATCGGGATCCATCAGGCGCCTGGGGCGGAACCACCTGGTCGGTTCCGCCTCCCTGCAGTGGGGTGCAGCGGTCGAAAGGTCCAGTCTCAGGAGAGAATGGTCCGACCATGACAGGGGTTCAATAACTATATCCCCTATATCCAGACCACTCCGCCACTGACCAGAGATAAAAACCAAGTCCAGAGTGTGTCCTCCCACGTGAGTGGGGCCATGAATTAATTGTGTCAGGTCCATGGCTGTCATGGAAGCCATAAACTCCCGAGCCATCCCAGACGCCTCACCGGTAGATGGCAGGTTGAAATCCCCCATGACCTAAAGTCTGGGGGTATCAACCGCCACCCCAGCAATAACGTTGAGAAGCTCGGGCAGGGCCGCTGTCACGTGGCAGGGAGCCAGGTACGCGATCAGCAGGCCCACCTGCATCCCATGGCCCCACTTCACCAGGAGAGACTCACATCCGGCTATCTGAGGTACAGTGGCCTCCCTCGGATCAAGACCTTCCTTTATAATGACCGCCACCCCCCCCACCCCTGCCCTAGGCCCTTGTCTGATGGAATGCGCGGAAACCTGGTGGGCACATCTCTACGAGGGGGACCCCCCCCCTTCTTGGCCCAACCAGGTCTCTGTAATACCTGCCAGGTCCGCACCCCCCTCCTGTATTAGCTCACAGATGAGGGGGGCCTTATTAACCACGGACCTGGCGTTGCACAACATCAGTCTAAGGCCTGGGCTCTGAGACTCTGGACAGCCGGGGAGACGAGAAGAGTCATGGGGGCCGAGGCATGCCACCGCTTGGAGAT
Organism: Arizona elegans; assembly: GCA_022577455.1. Taxonomy (NCBI): domain Eukaryota; kingdom Metazoa; phylum Chordata; class Lepidosauria; order Squamata; family Colubridae; genus Arizona; species Arizona elegans. Next base: position 6,848,964 of record JAKOOJ010000027.1, read on the forward strand.
AGCGGGTGCGTGCCCCCACCACCTGATGTGGCCCCCTACTCCCGCCATATCTGCCCCTCCCAACCACGGTCCTGATAGAACTGCCCTCCACCCTATCCACACTGAGCTCCTCCACACCCCGCTCCCCGCCTTCCGTTCCATGCCCCTGTAACAAGCCTGACCTATGCCCCTCCCTCCCCACCCCCCGCCCTAAACCCCTTAAAAGATTACAAAAAGACAATTTTAAAAAACCCCACAACCCCCTCTTTGCGGCATGCCACCTCTCGGGGTTCCAAAGCCCGTCATCGAGGTAGGCCCTCGATAGAGTGGAGGGCCAAGCCTGCGAGAGGGGGGAGTCTCGCAGACCAAGAAGCTCCGCTGCAGAATACATCTTGACCACAGAGGATGGGAGCAACCATATCCTAGGGGTCCATATAGAAGGTCCAGGGGAGAGACATGGAATGGGAGTTTTAGGAGCATTTTCAACAAGACCGGTCCACTGTCCCCTCACAACAGAGGATGAGGTCAAGTTCCAGGTCGACCACAGTCCAGGGGGTGGGGAAAGACCCAACCACCCTCTCACGGAGGTCCGATCAACCAGTCAACCCCCTCTTGTGGTGAGATGGCAGCGATGAGCCAATGCAGACAGCACAGCATCCGGGGCTCAGGTCCAAAAACCGCCCTCTCACGGCGGTTGGTCCGATGGTCAGGTCCCCTCTGCTGGCAGATGCAAGAAATTCAATATCATCCCAGTTCAGCCCCCAGGGGCCCCAACATCAGAGCCACCCTCTCACGGTGGTTTAACTGAGCCCAGCCCTCTCAGCTGATGGGATGGAGCCATGTACCAGCCCCCATTCAGATTTAAATAGTCCTCCCCGCAGTTAGGGAAAGTTCAGATGAAAATTAAACTTGGCGTCGGGTGAGTCAGTGAGCTAGCCGACAATCCAAGGTGTGCATAGTCCTGGTAGAGAAGCATTGGGGGGAAACAGGGGCAGTTATCTCTAGCCCCCCCCCAGCCCCACACGTAAACGAGGCCTCCCAAGATCTAAAAGCGTCTCATGCCAGGTCCTTGCCCAACCCAAAAGGCAGATGATCTCCCGGCCTCGTTGCCCCCCCCATCCCCAGCCTCCGGGGGGGGGTGTCTCCTCCCTGCCAGGCCCTCTGGACTGCCATCACAGCTGCCGTCGTTATGCCATTGCTGCCGTCGCTGCCACAATGCCCAGAAAGGTCTGGCAACGTCCCAAAGATCTCCTGGGAAATCCGGCAACTCCCACAGCACTCCGGGCAACCCCTCAGCCTGGGAAATCGCCGTACAGCAGCGCCCCAGGCAAAAACGCCGCCACGCCGATTCCGACGCCCACGTGGACTCCAGCTGGAGGAAACGCTGCCGACGCCCAGCTGATGCAGTCCACTGCTCCCGACATCGCCCGCTCTCTCTCTCAGCCCAGCCTCAATATCTGGAGGGGAAAAGACCCTCTCCGTGTGGGCAGAGAGTTCTCCTAACCGGGCCTGGGGTCGTAGATCTTCACAACGACCCCCGAAGACCCCAGAGGGTAGGTCAGTCCCTCATCCTCAAGCCGCGATCTCGGCAACCGTCGCCATCTTGCGCATCTGTAAGAACTAACCTCTGTGTCTTCTCCATCTCAAAGCTCTAATCTGATCTATCCATGAATTAAGAATACATTTTGAAGCATGGGCGTTTCTAGTTGCTTCCTTATCTAATTTATTTTTTTCCTTTTTTTTTTTTTTTTGCAAAAAGTTTTTTTATTTTTATTTTTCAACATACAAATTACATCTTTTTGGAACAGAGCCCTGATCCGGTCATCAATTTGTACAATTTTTCTTTCCATCTTTAACAAAATTTTATATATTTTATTTTCCCATAACGCTTATTTCTTAATCTTAAGTCGCCTATCTCAACTAATACCATGTTAAAAAATTTACTCAAATTTACTTAAGAAAAAAGAATATTTACCCTTCTATTAAACCCCCTTTTATCTTAGTCACTATCAACTATATTTAATAAATCATCAATCTCCCCTATTAGTATCTTAAACAAAATTTACTCTTATTTAATCAAAACAATTACCCTTCTATTGAATCTCAATTCAATTAATAACTCATAATAAATTTCACAATTCTTAATCTAAATCCTCACAATTAACAATACAAATCAAACATATTTATATTTCAAGATCTTATTTCCCTCTCTAGTATTTCCCCATATTATTGCTTCATATAGTGTTCATTAAATCTTAGTAAAATTATTAAAAATATTCAAATTGTTACAATTATAGATCTTTAAACATTATCACCATTTTAGTCATCAATTATTCTCAAGTAATATCATATAACATCATAATAGTCATTGATTCATTGTATCCATTATTATATTTTCTTTTAACATAGTCTATTTCTCATATATTATAGCTTCCATCCATATTTCAATTTTAAATGTCTATAACATACTCTTCACATATTTATTAAGCATTATTAATCTCAATATAGTTATTTTGTAAATCAAAATCCTGTACTTTTCTATTTTACCCCCTATTCCCCCATTCTTTCACTGTTAATCCCAGTGTAATCATCTTTATAACTATTGTTATTCACAATGTCTTCTAAAAAAAACCCTCCTTTTTATTATTACTATCCACCTGTACATTACTTATTCATATTTAATCACATTGTTTTTATCTTCTTTATTTCCAGCCGTTGCATCTTGGTTCTTCATTTTCTTGTCTGCTTGCGTATACTTCATTTTAGTTTCAATATCCTCAGATTTTGTCCTCTATGTATCATTTTAATTATTTTTTCTTACTTCCACTCCAAGCCAAATGTGTCAAATTGTTCCTTCTCTAATTCCTGCGCCATTTTATTCCTTTTAAGTCAACATTATACCAATTATAAGAGTTCCATTGTGATTTCCCTTTCCTTTCCCCAAAGTCAAGTCACCTGCAGACAAAGAAATCCTCCTCCACATATTCTCACGGTTATTATCTGTAAAGTTTACGATTCTACAAAACAAAAACCAAGTTACAATGTTTCTTTTTAATCCAGAAGGTGTCTCTTTACAATCCACAATAACCAATTGTTAAGAAGTATCCATTTTGTTTCAATTATGTAACAATCTTACTTAGTATCTCTTTTTCTTTTTAATTTTAAAAATGTCAAATCTTCTTTAAAGTCCAGTCCAAATTTAAATTCTTCTCAATCCTTTGACCTTGTCTCAGTATTTAACATTTCCAATTGGTTTTATTCAAAAGTCAATTTTCTATCGGGTCTTTGTCTCTTTAAAGTTGCGTTTTAAAATCTTCTTTGTCCCCGTGCACCTTAGCCACTTTTTTTTATCGCTAGGAGTCTTATCATTAAAAGATGTTTCCCTTGATGTTATTACAAGCCTGGGTTGGCTATCACTCACCCGGCTTCAAAAAACTCAGTTCCGTTCCACTTTCCTCCTGCAGATTAGTTGGTTTGGTTGTCCCAGCTTTATGGCAGCTGCCATGGCTGCCGCCCCCCGCCACCGATGCACAGAGAGTTCCCTCCGACCTCCGAGGAACTTCCCTGTTCCTCTTGGTTGTCCAAGGTGCCTGTCCCTGCAGGACGGTTATGGTCTGAAGACCCATCGGCAGCGGTTCGTCAACTGGGGTTTTCGCAGAGCTCATCAGAGCCCGCTAATTCCCCAACTGTCTCGCCAAACCGCCAAACCGGAAGTTTATTTATTTTTATTTTATTATTTTATTAGATTTCTATACCGCCCTACTCCCGAAAGACTCAGGGCGGTGCACAGCCAAACAATAAAAACACATACAATACAAAATTTAAAAATAGAATAAAATCAAATTAAATAATTTTGGCCCCGACAGATTTAAAACCCCAAACTTTTAAAACCAATTTAAAATTGAATATATAAAATACTAAAAGATATTTAAAATTTTAAAAATCTTTTATAAAAGAGGGGGAAAATTAGGCCAGGCCGGCCTGGTGAAATAGTAAGGTCTTTAAGGCGGGGCGGAAGGTGCGCAGATCCGGGATCCTCCGTATCTCTGAGGGAAGCTCGTTCCAGATAGTAGGTGCCCCCACAGAGAAGGCTCTCCTCCTGGGGGCCGCCAGTCGGCATTGTTTGGCTGACGGCACCCGGAGGAGCCCCTCTCTATGGGAGCGTACCGGCCGGTGGGAGGCTATTGGTGGTAGTAGGTGGTCCCGCAAGTACCCGGGTCCTAAGCCATGGTGCGCTTTAAAGGTGGTAACCAGAACCTTGAAGCGCACCCGGAAGACCACCGGGAGCCAGTGCAGCTCGTGCAGGAGGGGTGTTACATGGGAATGCCATGTCGCTCCCATTACCACCCGCGTGGCCGCACTCTGCGCCAGTTGGAGCCTCCGGGTGCTCCTCAAGGGGAGCCCCATGTAGAGAGCATTGCAATAGTCCAGGCGGGAGGTGACAAGGGCATGAGTGACCGTGCGTAACGAGTCCCGATCCAGAAAGGGTCGCAACTGGCGAATCAGGCGAACCTGATGAAAAATCCTCCCGGTCACGGCCGTCAAGTGCTCTTCTAAAGACAGCCGTGAATCCAGGAGGACGCCCAAGTTGCGAGCCCTCTCTGTGGGGGCCAATGATTCACCCCCAATAGTCAGTGATGGCGTCAACTGACTATATCGGGACGTCGGAAACCACAGCCACTCGGTCTTGGATGGGTTGAGCCTGAGCCTGTTCCTCCCCATCCAGATCCGTACGGCCTCCAGGCACCGGGATATCACTTCAAGGGCATCATTGGGGTGATCCGGGGTGGAGATGTACATCTGAGTGTCGTCAGCGTACTGATGGTACTCCACCCCAAAACCACGGATGATCTCGCCCAGCGGCTTCACATAAATGTTGAACAGGAGAGGCGAGAGGACTGACCCTTGCGGCACCCCACATATGAGGGGCCTCGGGGTCGACCTCTGTCCCCCTGTCAACACAGACTGCGACCGGTCAGAGAGAAAGGAGGAGAACCACCGCAACACAGTGCCTCCCACCCCCAACTCTTCCAACCGGTGCAGCATGATACCATGGTCGATGATATCAAAAGCCGCTGAGAGATCTAACAGGACCAGGACAGAGGAGCACCCCCTGTCCCGAGCCCTCCAGAGATCATCAACCAACGCGACCAATGCCGTTTCCATGCTGTACCCGGGCCTGAAGCCCGACTGGAACGGATCCAGATACGTCGTTTCATCCAGGTGCTGGGGGAGCTGTTGCGTGACCACACTCTCAACAACCTTCGCAACAAAGCGAAGGTTGGAGACCGGACGATAATTTAACTGTATTACATAATTAACCAATGTGAGGATGGATATAAAAATAGATGACAATGGGAAGGGGTATAATATAGAATAGAAGGGAAAAATTGAATTTGATTAAGATTAGAGATGAGGATGAAGGGTAATATTGGTTTTTTAAAAAAATAGATGAGGAATAAATATGGTAAAAAGGAAATATAGAAATTGTAAATTTAATTGAAATGACTAAATACTGTGTTGGAAGAAATATCCTTCTGGGTTCTGCTCCAAGTGTGGAAAAAGACACTGGAAACATGGAGACTATTTGGAAAGATGTTTTAATGGTGGACAGGATCACATGGCTTGATGGGGCCCACTGTGTTAGTTTCTGTTGCTATTGTGTTGCAAATGTCCTTTGACAAAGGATTGACTCTCTGCCTCTGGGCCATTAACAAAGGGTGGGGGGCAGGAAGGTGGAAGCTGATTTGTCTGTAAAATATGCTTCTCCATTTCTCATCCAGGGAAATATAATATTCTGCCTTTTTAATATTTCCCAAAATATTTCATTCTTCTAGGAAAGGGGTGGGTGCTAACCTCCTACAACTGTTTAAATTTGTGGACCGGCCAAATACTCTGTTCAAAGAAAATACGTTGTATGTTTGTATGTGTGTTTCTAATTATTGCTATTTATTCATATTTGTTCTCTTTTATTCTTTAAAGTTTAACAATTCATTCTTTATCTTAATATCTTTATATTTGTTTGGGGTTGGCTTTCTTCCCTTTCATCTTTTTTATTGTACAGCAATCTTTCTCCTCAAACCTACAACCTCTGTCTTTTCTTTCCTTCTTATTTTCTCTTCCCCCCCGTTCTTCTTCTTCCTACTTCCTCTTCCTTTCTCCTTCCCCTCCTCTCTTCCTCCCTCTCTTACCCTCACTCCTACTCTAATTTCCCTTCCCTTCCTTCATCTCTCTCTATTGCTGTATCCTTTTATGCATATGGACTACTCAGAGGGCTGAAAAAGTTATTTTTGACTGGTCCTCGCACTTTTGACCAGTCCTCGAACTTACGACTGTCCTCACATTTTACGTTTTTTGCCCTATCTTGTCACCATGGTGAAGAGAAGCAGTTGTGAAATGAGTGACACGGTTGTTAAGAAAGCTACAATGGGCATAAATAATGACCAGTCATAAGTGCGAAGACCGGTCAAAAGTGCGAGTACCTGTCAGAAATCACTTTTTTCAGCCCTCTGGGTAGTCCTTTTGTGCATATGGACTACTCAGAGGGCTGAAAAAGTTATTTTTGACTGGTCCTCGCACTTTTGACCAGTCCTTGAACTTACGACTGTCCTCACACTTTACGTTTTTGCCCTGTCTTGTCACCATGGTGAAGAGAAGCAGTTGTGAAATGAGTGACATGGTTGTTAAGAAAGCTGCACGGGCATAAATGTGAGGATGGTCATAAGTGTGAGGACCAGTCAAAAGTGCGAGGCCCAGTCAGAAATGACTTTTTTCAGCCCTCTCAGTAGTCCCTATGCACATAGCCACGTCCACCCGGTCACATGACGAGCTACCCACGCCTACACAGTCACGTGACCAGCTAGCCACGCCTACACAGTCACATGATTGCCAAGCCACACCCCCAACTAAGCCACGCCCACAGAACCTGTTGTTAAAAAAATTGAATCCCACCACTGGTGAAAGGGCCTCATAAGTGGAATAGCCTAGGGCCTCTTTTCATCTAAATCCGACCCTGCTTGTGCCGGCTAGCTAATGAGGAGCGAGAATGGGCGTGAGAGGCGGAGGGACGCCGGGAGTGGCGGTTGTTTCAAGGTGGCAGATGTGGCCGCGGGGCTGAAGCCGACAGGAGCTGCTTCCTGGAGCCGAGGCCGTATCCTTTATTCGCGGGCGGTTGGTCGTGGGATGAGGCGGTTGACGGAAGGGACCTTGGCGGGCTTGTCCTGAGGGGAGACCGTGGCCTGGCAGCGGTGACGCGGAGAACCATGACTGGGTAGCCTCTGAACATGTACAGACTGCTGCCGTTGTCTTTTTTTTTTTTTCCCGTAGGAGTTTTCTGGCCTTTAAAGTTGCTTGTAGCCCGGAAAGATAAAGCAGTCTTCCTCAGCCTGCTTGTCTTTTGGACTACAACACCCATCCTCCGCAGGTTGCGGAGCCGTTGGCTTTCCAGCAGGGAGGGACTCTAGTTCCCATCCTTCTCAGCCAGCTGTGTGGCACAGTGGTGGCTTTCAAAAATTTTTACTACCGGTTCTGTGAGTGTGGCTTGGTGGGCGTGGCAGGGGAAGGATACTGTAAAATCTCCATTTATGGTACAGGTATTCCTCGATTTATGGACACAATTGAGCCCAAAATTTCTGTTGCTAAGTGAGACAGTTAAGTGAACTTTGCCCTATTTTATGACCTTTGTTGCCACAGTTGTTAATAGCTGCAGTTGGGCATGTAATCACACGGTTGTTAAGGGAATCCGGCTTCCCAATTGACTGTCGGAAGGTCGCAAAAGGAGATCACGTGACTCTGGGACACTGCATCTGAATTTGAATCGTGACCATGGGGATGCTACAAAGGACGTGAGTGTGAAAAAGGTCATAAGTCACTTTTTTCAGTGCTGCTGTTAACTGTTACTAAACGAACTTTTGTAAGTGGAGGACTACTTGTACACCGCCTATCTCATTAAGCAAAGTGACTCTGGGTGACTTCATTGCACCAGAAAACCTATATAATGACTTTGGTGGCGGGATGGACAGACAAGGGTGGGGGTCCTTCCAGTGGGAATTTGCCCCAAGAGATCCCATTGCAGGCCAAGCGTATCGGGTGGCCTTCATCCTCCAAAAAGCAACATGTCATTTTGTGCTTGAATGAAACCAACAATAACTGTGTTGACAATGGTGGATTGTTGTTTCCCACTTACAAACTATGCCCTTAAACCTGGTTAAAGACGGATCTAAAATTTATTTAATGCAACAAACTATATAGTAAACTGAAAAGGAAGCTCAGTTCTTCAACTTAAACATAAACTGCTCTCGCGATGGGTGAGTACATAAATATATATTAGGTATATACTTAATATATACTTAATATGTATTTTATGTATGTACACTTAATGTCCATGAAATGTATGAACATAAAATGCATATGAAATATGTATTAATTATATTACATATACAATTAACACATATTAAAAAGTATAAAGTACTTAAAATATGTACATTGTCAGATCCCTAAAAGTGATACTGCCATTCAGTTGGAGGAGGGGGGACACTTGGATCCCTAGCATTGCCTGTGTCAACATATACTTTACAACCTATATCCTGGCGCCAAAGAGCCCTGAGATCTCCTTTACCTGCAGGAATTTTTATGATAGCCATGTGGGTTGTCTCACTTTAAAGTAAATGGTGGGAATGCATGTTTGTTCATTTCTTATTCTTAATTTAACTTAATTAATTTAAATTAATTAATTTAAGTTCATTCTTAAATCAGCTAGCCATGCAAAGAAACCAGATTTTTTCCTGGATGTTCATTTTCTTGGAGTTGAATGAGAGCAGTGAGATGGAACTGAACCCATTTTCTCTGAAAATACTATCTCAAATAGTTGGAATAATTTATATGTATGTATGTGCAGCATTTATTTATATTCCGCCTTTATTATTTTTACAAATAACTCCAAATGCTCCTTCTTCCTCCTATTTTCCCGGCAACAACAATTCTGTGAGGTGGGTTGGGCTGAGAGAGAGGCCCAACATCACCAAGTTGGCTTTCATGGCTAAAGTGCAGGGGTGAAATGCTCCCGGTTTGGACCGGATCACCCGATCCGGTAGCGATGGAGGTGGGTGGTCATGCCCAGCTGAGCCGCACAATCATCAGAGGCTTTTTTTTTTACTTTTAAAAGCATTTTTTCTACAACTTCACCCAAATGCTTCACCCAAATGCTCCACGAGTCCGGAATTCTGGATCTCATTAAAGCCTCATTGCATATTTCTTGTAATTTTGTAATAATATTTTCCTCCAAAATAAATCCAAATTTTTACACAATTCTCCTGGGAAACCGTCTGGGCCTGGTGATTTAATATTTTTGAGTTTGGATATTGGTATCTTTAATTCTTCTGTTGTGACTTCCCTGTTCAGCATTTCTTTTTCCTCCCCCTCCTATCAGTGGGAGTTTTTCCCCTATCAAATATTGTTCAATTTTCTCCTTCAGGATTTCCTCCTCCTTGTACAATGTTGCGTAATCCGTGCTATTTTGAGTTTATCTTCCTCTTTATTTCGTAGGTTCCCACTCTTATCTTCTAGTACAGTGGTTCTCAACCTTCCAAATGCCGCGACCCTTTAATACAGTTCCTCATGTTGTGGTGACCCCCAACCAGGGGTGGGTTATGGTATAAGATAGGGCAAAAAACGTAAAATGTGAGGACAGTCATAAATTCGAGGACTGGTCAAAAGTGCGAGGACCAGTCAAAAATAACTTTTTCAGCCCTCTGAGTAGTCCCTGTGCACAAAAGGACTACCCAGAGGGCTGAAAAATGTGATTTCTGACAGGTCCTCGCACTTTTGACCGGTCTTCGCAGTTATGACTGGTCATCATTTGTGCCCATTGTACCATTCTTAAAAACCGTGTCACTCATTTCACAACTGCTTCTCTTCAACATGGTATAAGATAGGGCAAAAAACGTAAAATGTGAGGACAGTCGTAAGTTCGAGGACTGGTCAAAAGTGCGAGGACCAGGACTTCCGGTTTGCTGTTTGTCCCCGCTGGACGCTCCTTTGGGATCGTCGCACCCACTGCCTGTAAAGAGCCACCTTTATAGTGGAATGGCGGCTCGAAAAAACTCTGTTTCCATGAGGAAACGGAAATAGAGCAGGCTGGGGTGGGTTGAGTCCTCTGCCTAATCCCAAAAGTTTTTTTTTACTTTTGGGACGGAGCGGAAGAGACTCCCCGTATCCCCAGCCGATGCTCCGGGCTCTGGGAGATCTCTGCTACACGCAGAGCTAGGTGGCAAAAGCAAGCCTGTAAACTTGTTAAACTAATTAAAGAAGACGTGAGCTGGACCGCTGACCCTGAGGCGCAAGTATTTTTTTTTCTTATTTTAGAAAAGTTACTGAAGTTGTTTAAGAAGTGAAAGGAAAAAAGATTTTTAAAATGGCGATTGCTGAGGCTTGAAGAGAGGCTGAAAAGGGAAAGTCCTTCCGTTTTCTATTACAAAGTAGCGGAATGAATACTTCTGGCCGTAATTGAGGCAAAACCTCACTCTCATTCTTGCTTTTTTTTTCTTTTTTTTTTCCTGGGGATCTGATATTGATCTTGGTTGGAAACAAGCCTTTTTTTTTTCTCTCTTTTCCACTAAATCTTGTCTGTGTGGGAAATGGCATCGGGACTCACACAGCTAGACAAGCGGGGGGGGGGGGAATTTCCCCCATTAATAAATTACACCAACAAGTTGTAACTCTCCAGTGTCAGAAACCTGATTTTAATATAATAGAATTTCTTCTTGAAGAGATTGTAAGAAGGGATGAGATTGTGAACCAGCAACTCGAAAAATTTAAGCAGGAAATTAAAGAAATTGGTGAATTGGTGAAATCAAAGTTTGACTTTTTGAATCGAAAGATTTTAAATACAGCTAATGGTTTATCAGACTTTCTGATTCGGGTGGATGCAAAGACTAAATTATTAGAGTCTAAAATGAAGGAAACTGAGGAGAATTTGGATGACAAGATTCAAAAAATTAAAAAGGATTTGTGTTTATTCAGGATAATAGCTCAGAAGACAAACCTAAAATGGAGGTTGACCAAAAGACTGGTAATGAAGAAAATGTGCAACAGAGGATTGAAAGAGAAGTTTTAATGATTCAATATAATTTTACAGAATATGCAATTAGACTGAGAGGTCTGCAGGAAAATAATAGAGATGATTTAAGGAAAATATCTTCTGAAATTCTGGCTGGGATTTTAAAGGTTCAACCTGATGAAGTGTATTGCAGGATTGATAGAATTTACAGAATAAACTCCTGGTTGGCAAAGCAAAGGCAATTGCCTAGAGATGTGGTGATCTATTTTACAGATAAAGAAATTAGGAATAATATTGTGCAGAACTCTTTTAATTTTACTTTGCAATTTCATGGAAGAAAGATTTGGATTTTTAAGGAGCTCCCGACTAAGATGCTAATGGAGAGGAAGAAATTTGGCTTTCTAGTGACTGAGTTAAAAAAAAGAAATATCCTATTTAGGTGGGATGCCCCAGTTGGTTTAATATTGAGACACCAAGGAGTAAGATATCAACTGAACACTGTTGAAAAAGCAGAAGAATTTTATCAAAAATTTTTAAAAATGAACTTAACATCTTTAGGCACAATACAGGATAAGCAAAAGGAGTTGGAAACAAAAGGAAAATATCAAATTACAGAGGCTGTGGTGGATAAATTGTCTTTGGACTCCCTGGATACCCCAGCTGGACTGTCTATAAATAAGAGAGCAGTGTCACCCGACTCCAATGTGATGAACCATCAAGTCACAGACAAGTGCGCAAATCAACCAGTTGATATACAAGTGATGGAGAAGAAAGATGAGATGACAAAACTAACCCAACAAGATCAACTCATAAAGCAGAATGAAAATCGATCAGCCGATACACAATTGGTAGGCACGAAACGAGGATGGAAATTCAACCCGCAAAAGAAAAAGAAAAGAAATAGATCTCATAGAAACAGCAGTTTCTAAACCAAGCAACAGTGAAGCCAGGGACTTTAAAAAATGAATGAATATCTGAAAAGATAGTGGAGGCGAACAATTGTTTAATACTATCCTGAGGATTGTGGCAGATCTCTGTAATGCCGTGATTTTGGGATGTGAAAAGAGCCTTACCTTGTTGGATTTGAATTATCTACTCTGGATTTCTTTTACTGGTAAATATATTATAATTATTTTGAGTTACAAGGCAAGAGAGTCACGCTGGGGCATGCAGAAGATCTGGTTGTTACCCATTAGGATGATGGGAATCAACAATCCTGATGAATACCACAACTATAACTATATGGATATAATTATAATGTCACTCGGGTGGTTGTTTTTACTTTTATATATATACGAGGATATCTACTACTGATGGGGGCAGAAGATGATTGAAGATTTTGAACAAACTGTTGCACCAGCATGTTATTTTACCCTATTATGGGTGATGGATTTAACAATCCAGTGGAAAGACACCAAAGAAGATATTATATGGATTATAAATTTAAAGTTATTGTCTTTTTTCTTTTTACAAAATGGAATGCATATATAGATATGTGTATATCTTAGTAAAGTGGGCAGTGGGTTATATTTAGAATTGTATTGCATGATTTTGTAGGAATTGAAGGGTTGAAATAGGTTAGTTTACTGATTGATTAGTCTAAGAAAAAGGATCCTTAAGTCATATATTTAGGGGAGTGGAGGAATTGGATAGAACTGAATAAATGTTAAATTTGGATGTAGGGAGAAGGCCGCTTTAAAATGTTATATTAATATATATAAAAGATTAAATGTTAAATTGTAATAATACACTATAAGTTTAGGGGAGGAGAAAAAGGGCAGATTATCGTAAAAATGGGAGTTATAAGAATAATATGCTAAGGGTCAGTATTCTGAGGAGGGAGTAAGGGAAAGGAAAGATATTATGTATGTAATTAGTTATGAAATAGCCTATTGTTGTGAAGAAGTCACAGGGGGGGATGGGTGGTGAGGGGGGGTTAGGGAAGAGGGGGGGAGGGGGAAAAACTTGTATTTGAAAACTTTTTCAATAAAAAAAAAGTGCGAGGACCAGTCAAAAATAACTTTTTCAACCCTCTGAGTAGTCCATATGCATAAAAGGATACAGCAATAGAGAGGGATGAAGGAAGGGAAGGGAAATTAGAGTAGGAGTGAGGGTAAGAGAGGGAGGAAGAGAGGAGGGGAAGGAGAAAGGAAGAGGAAGTAGGAAGAAGAAGAAGGGGGGAAGAGAAAGTAAGAAGGAAAGAAAAGACAGAGGTGGTAGGTTTGAGGAGAAAGATTGCTGTACAATAAAAAAAGATGAAAGGGAAGAAAGCCAACCCCAAACAAATATAAAGATATTAAGATAAAGAATGAGTTGTTAAACTTTAAAGAATAAAAGAGAACAAATAGGAATAAATAACAATAATTAGAAACACACATACAAACATACAACGTATTTTCTTTGAACAGAGTATTTAGCCGGTTCACAAATTTAAACAGTTGTAGGAGGTTAGCACCCACCCGTTTCCTAGAAGAATGAAATATTTTGGGAAATATTAAAAAGGCAGAATATTATATTTCCCTGGATGAGAAATGGAGAAGCATATTTTACAGACAAAGCAGCTCCCACCTTCCTGCCCCCCACCCTTTGTTAATGGGCCAGAGGCAGAAAGTCAATCCTTTGTCAAAGGACATTTGCAACACAATAGCAACAGAAGTGGGAGTGGGCGGGGTAAGCGAACGGGCGAACGGGCGATCCAACAGAGGCAGAGGGGAGGGTGAGTGAAGGCGTGGGGGGGGCGAGAGAGGGCTTTGGCAACCCCTGTGAAATGGCCGTTCAACCCCCCCAAAGGGGTCACGATCCCCAGGTTGAGAACCGCTGCAACAGAGGAACAGCACTTGGAAATTGTTGTCCCAGCAGTCATCATGCACCTTGCTATCGATACAGAAGGTGCCGGTTTGGGAAAGTCAGCTTAGTAAACTTGGTTTGGAGCATTAAAATGTATCATGCACCAGGATGATGCAAAGCAAGAAGAAATGTGGCATTTGAACCAATGGGAAGGAGAATGAGCTGAGGTGGTGCAGTGGTTAGAGTGCAGTACTACAGCTACTTCAGCTGACTGCTAGTTCAGCAGATCAGCGGATCAAATCTCAGTGGCTCAAGGTTAACTCAACCTTCCATCCTTCCGAGGTGGGTAAAATGAGGACCCAGATTGTTGGAGGCAATTATGCTATTTAGTATATTATCTTTGGTGTAAGCCGCCCAGAGTCCTCGGAGACTGGGCGGCATAGAAATATGACTAATAAATAAATAAATTATTCCTTAGCTTTTCTAAGAAAAACCATTACGATGACATTAATTTTGAGAATTAAAACCTGCCCGACCCTCTCTTATCTCCAATTCTTCTTTTTATTTTAAAAAACTTAATCACGTTTTAATCGCTGTGATGGAACAAGAATTTCTTCAGCCTAACGGGGAAGTTAAGCTTGAGTTTTCTTCACCTCATTCCACCTTTTAAAACATGTTGTAATATTTCATTTTTTTCTTTATTTATTTTCAATCCTGCCAGGAGGCACATCTCCTTGAGGTTCTTCTTACCCATTGCAGTCCACTGAGCACTCCAGGAGAATGTCCACCACTTTGTTCACCTGTTTTGAGGCCAGGTGACACACCGACTTCAGAGTCTGTTCTTTCATTGCGGGTTCCAAAATGTTTGGGAGACACTGGTAAATTTCCCTGAGGATCCTGGGTAGCAACGGCAAAACAGAGATCAGAGGGATGAGATCCAGCGTTGGTCTCCATTGGAGATGCAGTAGAGATGATAATTCTCAGACATTGGGGGAAAAAATGGCCCCCACAATGTCAAAGTTTGCCTTATATTTTCAAAAAACCACCTGATTTGTCCAGCCTGTGTCATATAGGCAACACCGAACCAAATTTCCACCGGCCATGGTAGATGCGCTTGGCAAAATATTATTACTGAATTGTGACAGTGGGCCCAAAAAACAAACTATCCAACATATACAGATAGTCCTCGACTTACGATCAGAATTAAACCCAAAGTTTCTGTTGCTAAGCGAGACAGTCATTCAGTGAGTTTTGCTCTATTTCATGATCTTTCTTGCTATAGTTATTAAATGAATCAGTGTGGTTGTTAAGTTAGAAACACGGGGGTTAAGTGAACTCGGTTTCCTCGTTGTCTTTCCTTGTCAGGTCAGAAAAGGGTCACATGACCCTGGGATGTTGCAACCATCATAATATGGAACAAGTTGCCAAGCACCTGAATTTTATCACGTGACCATGGGGTAATATCTTAATATATTTCTGTTTGAAAGTGTTGAACTGGCCAATTGAGCCGGGGGTGAGTCTGGATAGCCTTGATGGGTCTTCCAAACCTGCTTGCCATTTGTTTTTTTAATGTCAGCTGGAATGGATCCAGGAAAAGATGAGGAACATCCAAAAAGACTGATAAGGACTCGACACCACCCCAACCATTGGCAAGAAATCCTGCGTTTCAGAGTTCAAATTTTGGATAGCCTCTAATTCTGCACTTCTGTGCTTTTTCTGAGGTGTTTCCTGCTGGTATCTTGGACTACCACCTCCATTATCCCCAGTCAAGTCCAGATGTGATGCCTGAAGGCAATATTTTTATTTATTTATTTAAACAAGCGAAACATTTTCAAGGGGAAAAAAACAAGAAATTCCAGTTGTCTTTTGAAAAGCCCCTATGGGATGTGCGCTGAAGATGCCCCAAAGAGGGATGGTGCTTTCAGAGTCTGTTCCATGGCTGAACAATGTAGGATATGAGAAAATTCAAAAATAAAATAGTATGTAGGTATATATAGGTTAGAAATATAAGTAAAGATTCAATTTTGCTTAGGCAGGGGGTTGGACTGGATGACCTGCAGGGTCCCTTCCAACTCTGCTACTCTGGTAAATTTGTTAGATATTATTCTGCTTTAAGATAGTTGGAGAACATGCTGACCAGTATATAACAATGTTGTGTTAGAATAGATCTTTTGTTTGAGGCCCGTTACAAAGAGGCCCACTCTTTAATGCCAAGGCAATAGAGATAAGAAAGAGCTATGCTTGCAAAATATTGTATGGGTATAGGGAGGTGTTGATGGACATGTAATTAGAGAAAGAGATGATGTTCTCTCTAAAAGACGCTTCAGATTAGCTGTGATCGGTTACTGGATGCGACGTCGGGATAGGGAACTATAAAATGTAATGCTTTTGAAACTTTAGATGTGGCTTCCTGGCTCAAACTCCTTGTTGAGATCTGCTGGGATACCACCCTATTTTGCAAAATTGTTTTTATTTTTTTCTTTTAATAAAGTCTCTTTGTTTTCATCGACCCATGCTTGTTGGCTAAATTCATTTCCAACAACAAGGCAAAGGGATTAAGGGGAAGAGCCTTTCTTTGAGGCTGCCCCTCAGGTCTTCTGCATGAGCTTCCCTTTGCAAATGGTGGCTGAACCAGGCCTGCTTTGCAGGAATTAAGTTTCTGCCGTGAGTGAAACCCTAACTTTCTACAGTATTATTTTGAAACCAGAAATTTATTCTTCCTCCTCCATCCATTTTCCCTTTTAGACATGGACCCTAATGAACTGCTGCGGCCATCCAATGACAGCCCCAGACCTTCCTTGGAGACCCCTGGAAAATGACATTGGTTGTCTTTGGGGTCCAAGTATTGATCAGCCTCTGCGTTTTTCTCCACCAGTGCAAGTAAGTTGCTCCTGATCAAGGGAGTGGCATCACCACCACCTGGGGAGCCCTAGGGCACTGAAAGCTTCCCCCAAATGTTGATGGAACTAACAGGAGAAAACAGAATCTCTCAGGGCTGGAAGGGACCTTGGAGGTCTTCTAGTCCAGGGGTGTCAAACTCAAGGCCCGCAATGTGGTCACGTCTGGGCCGCAGGGCCATCCTGGTCTACCCAATGCGAAGAGGAGACATGCCAGCAGTTTGGGGAATGGCGTCTAGTTGGCCACGCCCTCCCCCCTAGGTCAACCACAACCCTGATGCGGCTCTCAATGACATTGAGTTTGACACCCCTGCCCTATACCATTTCAGACAAATAGTTCTCCAATCTCTTCTTAAAAATCTCTAGTGATGAAGCACAACTTCTGGAGGCAAACTGTTCCAGTGGTTAATTGTTCTCAATGTCAGGAAATTTCTCCTCAGTTCTAGATTGGTTCTCTCCTTGATAAGTTTCCATTCATTGTTTCTTGTCTTGCTTTCAGGTGCTTTGAAGAATAGGTTGACCTCCCTCTTCTTTGTGACAACCCCTGAGATATTGGAACACTGCTATTAGTGTAACTCTTGTTCCCTGGTGAGTTGGCCACGGTGAGTAGGCCATGGTTAGTTGGCAAGATGTCCCAATCCACCAAGAAGAGCTAATGCATTTAAAAAGATGAAGCTGCAAGATCTCCACCAAAATCATAAAGCCTATCAGGACCCCCAAACAGAGAAGGCTGGGGGATTCTGGAAAGGAAAGTCCAACGTGTTTAGAAGGACTTATGCACCAGGCTGTCTGGCCTCCTCAGATTGGTCATAGATCTCAAAGACCTGAGACCACCACTGAGGATGTAGGTGGGGCTGGAAATTCTCCATCTCTTGGAAAACTATTTTATAATGCTAGAGAAGATTATGAGTTGCCCCGACAAAACATCTCAAGGAGACCCAAAGATGCTTTTTCAAAAGGCAACTGGACTTCGTTTTTCCCTGAAGACATTTCACTTCTTACATAAGAAGCGTCTTCTGTTTTGACCATTCAGAACTGAAGAAGCTTCAGCCAGAACTGGGTTAGAAGTTCAGGGTTAGAAGGAGTGGGGTTTGCTCTCAATTTATATTCAAGTGGCTTGCCTTGTCAGTGTTGCTGGGAGTAGTCTTGGAGGTTCTTTGGTTGGGCTACTTACTCTTAGCTTGTTTGCCAGATGCTTGATTGGAACATTGTTTACTTCTTGGTGGTTGGTACTCCTCTGGGTGTTGATTGCTGGTAGGGAGGGGTTTTTCCCCCTTTTTGGCTTGTTGATTGTCTCCTTTTGCACAGTATGTAGATATTATTCATCGTGTCTCTCGATGGCCAGTTTGTCAGAGTACCAGGTTTCCAGGAATTACCTAGCATTTTTGTACTTGGTTTGTCTAAGATGGTCACAGTTTCTGTGTATAGATAGATCATGGATCTATCTATGTATTGTTGTTATTAGTTGCAAAGTCATGTCCAACTCATTGTTGTCCGATCCATGGACAATGTTTCTCCAGGCCTTCCTGTACTCTACCATGTTCTGGAGTCCATTTAAGCTGACGCCCATCCAGCCACCTCGTTCTCTTTCATCCCCTTCTTCTTTTGCCCTCAATCTTTCCCAGCATAAGGCTCTTCTCCAGTGAGTCCTTCTTTCTCATTAGGTGGTATTTGAGTTCTATCTTCAGGATCTAGCCTTCTAAAGAGCATCTCCTCTAGGACTGACTGGTTTGATCGCCTTGCAATCCAAGGGATTCACAGGAGTCTTCTCCAGCACCATAGTTCAAAGGCCTCAATTCTTTGGCACTCAGCCTTTCTTATGATCCAACTTTCACATCCATACATTGCAACTGGGAAAGCCATAGCCTTGACTATACGCACTTTTGTTGGCAGGGTGATCTCTCTGCTTTTTAGTAAGCTGTCGTGATTTGCCATAGCTTTCCTCCCCAGGACCAACTGTCTTTTAATATCTTGGCTGCAGTCCCCATCTGCGGTGATCTTGGAGCTCAGGAAAATAAATATGTCACTACCTCCATTTCTTCCCCATCTATTTGCCAGGAATTGAGAGAGCCAGATGCCATGATCTTAATGTTTTCTTAATATTGAGTTTCAAGCCAACTTTTGCACTCTCCTCCTTCACCCGCATCAAGAGGCTCTTTAGTTCCTCTTCACTTTCTTCTATTAGAGTGGTATAGATGTATGTATAGATCATGGATCTCCCAAAGTGCAGCAAAGATGTTTAGGAGGCTGGAGGCTAAAACATATGAAGGACAGTTGCAGGATTTGGTCATGCAACGGTTAGAAAGCGGTATTGTAGGCTAACTCTGCCCACAGTCTGGAGTTTGATCCTGATGGGGCTCAAGGTTGACGCAACCTTCCATCCTTTTGTGGTCAGTAAAATGAGGACCCAGATTGTTGGGGGCAAGAGGCTGAATCTGAAAACTGCTTAGAGAGGACTGCAAGCACTAAGAAGCGGTATATAAGTCTCAGTGCTATTACTATAAATAAATCATAGATACATAGATGATGGGAGGGTGGGAGGGAGAGGGAGAGAGAGGTTGAGATTCTGCATCCAGTTTTGGTCACCATGATGTAAAACAGATGTTGAGACTCTAGAAAGTGCAGAGAAGAGCAACAAAGATTATTAGGGGGCTGGAGGCTAAAACATACAAAGAGCAGTTGCAGGAATTGGGTATGTCTAGTTTAATGAAAAGAAGGATTGAGGGGGGCATGATAGCAGTGTTCTGCTATTTGAGGGGCTGTCACAGAGACGAGAGGGCCAACCTACTCTCCCAAGTATCTTAAGAGCAAGATAAGAAGTGATGTTTGGAAGCTTATCAAAGAGAGATCCAGGAGAAATTTCCTTCCACCGAGAACAATCAATCAGTGGAACGGTTTGCCTACAGAAGTGGGGGCTACTCCATCACCGAAAGCCCTACTAAGCAGGTATATATAAAAGTATGAAGGCTATTGCTTAACACATTGTAAGCCGCCCTGAGTCTCCGGAGAAGGGTGGCATATAAATCGAACCAATAAATAAATAAATAAATAAAATCACTCAAGGGTTTCAAGAAAAGAGTGGACAACCATATGACTGGGATGGTTTAAGGACCATCAAGCTAGGATTGGACTAGAAGGCCCTATGAGTGTGTGATCATCTCACGTTACCTCTTCTCTTTTCTTGTCTTTCATCAGCTGTTTGAAGCCCTCCTTGAGCTCGGAGTTGAGGTCTAACCTTGTGAACAAGATC
This sequence comes from Arizona elegans, assembly GCA_022577455.1. Lineage (NCBI taxonomy): Eukaryota > Metazoa > Chordata > Lepidosauria > Squamata > Colubridae > Arizona > Arizona elegans. The sequence goes on from JAKOOJ010000027.1 coordinate 6,868,933, forward strand.
ATCCTCCAAATGTTTTCCCTGCCGGCTCTGAAGGTGACCAAAGTGAAAGTGGGGAGCCCAGCCCAATCTACCCAAACTCAAGTGAGCAGTCCTGATAGAGCAAAGCAATATGAGATCCACCTGGAAACAAGAATGAGGTGAAACATGATTCAAAATCTCTTCAAAAGCTCTGGATCCATCCGTCAAGCAAAAATGACACCTTGGCCACCATTCATCTTTGGTCTTGAAAGTATGCTTCCACTTCTCATTGTAGGTAGTCCTCAATTTACAATCATTTGTAAGCAACCGTTCAAAGTTACAACGGCAATGAAAAAAGTGACTTACAACTGTTTTTCATAGTTGCAACCTTTGGTCAGGTGATCAAATTTCAGATGATTGGCAACTGTGTTGTACTTATGATGGTTACAGTGTCCCGGGGTCATGTGATCCCCTTTTGTGACCTTTCGACAAGCAAAGTCAACGAGGAAGCCAGTTTTACTTAACAACCGTGTTGTTAACAACTGCAGTGATTCACTTAACCCCTGTGGCAAGAAAAAAAATCGTAATGGGGCAAAACTCGCTTAACAAATGTCTTGCTTAGCGACATAAATTTTGGGCTCAATTGTGGCCGTAATTTACTTGCAAATGTTTCTTTAGCAAAGCCATCAGAACAACACGGTATGCACCACAAACACACACCCCACTGGGCCTGATGATGGTGCCAGGGTTAGGTTCCAGGTAATGCCAGATGGGTGGGGTTCTTAGTGTTTTCTGAGCTTGTCTGATTGCTTGTCGATGTTTCATTACCCAGCTAGGTAACATCATCAGTGCTAGGAGGGAGTTGTGTTTGGAGATAGGAGGAGGAGGAGAATTGTGAGGTCCTTGGAGCTCTCCGAGCTTGATGGTTTTTTGGCAGACATTTCGTGACCCAAGTAGGCAACATAAGGAGAAGTGGGCGGGAGAGAGGGAGACAGGGAAGAGGGAAGAGCAGGAGGAGGAGGACTGTGGAGTCCTTGGTGCTCTCTGAGCTTTGTTGTTTTCTTGCGGATGTTTCATGACCCAACTATGTAACATCATCAATGTTAGAAGGGAGGAATCTTTTCACTGTGTTTCTTTTTTTTTTTTTTTATTGCAAAAGTTTTACAGTTACATTTTCACCCCTTTTCCCCCCCACAACCCCCCCAATCTTCCCAACCTCCCTAACCCACCCTAACCCTCCCCTCCCCCCAGACTTCCTAGTATACTCATGTCAGATAAAAGGAAAAAACCCTCCTTTGTATATAAAACTTGAACCCTTCCCTCCCCCTTACAAATTTTCATCTTCCTTGCATTAACATTAATATTTCTATCTTAGTATAACATTTTCAAATAAATTTTCATCCTGGTTACCTTAAAGATATTTCTATCTTGATATAACATCTTCTAACAAATTTTCACCCTCGACCTTAAAATATTTCTATCTTGATATAACATTTTCAAATAAAAGCTATTTGGTACTTCCTAGTTTGGTATTTATGCTGAACATAATTTATCCACTTCTTCCATTCCCATTCATAGGTCTCTTGAGAACAATCTTTTAAATATGCTGAAATCTTCGCCATCTCTGCAAAACTGGCCATCCTCAAAGTCCATTCCTCAATCGTAGGCAGCGCTTCATTTTTCCAATATTTGCCTATCAACAATCTTGCTGCAGTTATCATATACAATATCAATTTTGTTTCACCCGATGTAAAACCCTTAACTATACCCAATAAGAACAGTTGTGGAGAAAACTGAATTTTTTTCTTCAAAACATTCTGCATGACCCACCAAATTTTTATCCAAAAAGCCTTAACTTTCTTACAGGTCCACCAAACATGATAATATGTAGCGTCTAGGCAATCACATCTCCAACATTTAGGCTGCACATTAGGATACATACACGACAATTTTTTGGGGTCTAAATGCCATCTATAAAACATTTTATAGAAATTTTCCCTCAGGTTCTGCGACTGTGTAAATTTAACATTCTGAACCCAAATTTTTTCCCATGTTTCCAACATCACTGGTTCCTCAAAATTTTGTGCCCACTTAATCATGCAGTCTTTAACTAGCTCAGATTCTGAATCCCTTTCTAACAAAACATTATAAAGTCTTTTAATATGCATTGGGCCTTTCTCTTTTATGTGTCTAACTAATTCTTCCTCATACATCATAATACCAGTTTTTTGGTCCTCTTTCCATCTCAATTGCAATTGATTATATTGTAACCAGGTTAAATTGATCCCTTCAGCCAACAATGTCTGTAATGTCTTCAGCTGCCATCTGCCCGCATCTGTAAAAAGAACCTCTTTATATAAAAACCCCCCGAGTGACATTATATTTGTATTCCACAAGGTATGACCAAGATCCAGCCATAGCGGTATTTTATAATTCCATTTGTTTCGGTGCTTCTTCCAAACTCTCAACAAAGAATCTCTAAGTATATGGCTTTTAAAAACTTTATCCACTTTACTGTCATAAAATAAGTAAGCGTGCCATCCAAATTCCAAATCGAAACTTTCTGCGTTTAATATTCCAGTCTTTTTTCCTCCAAACCAATCACTTACTAAAGTCAAAGCTGTTGCATCATAATATAATTGTAGGTTTGGAAGTTTGAGACCTCCCCTTTCTGGAACGTCTTGCATAATTTTCATTTTTACTCTTGGCTTTTTCTCGTTCCAGACAAACTTGTTCACACCAGTTTGCCATACTTTTAATTGTTTATCATTTCTGAGCACCGGGATCATTTGAAACAAAAAAAGAAATCTTGGCAAAATATTCATCTTAACTGCTGCTATTCTTCCAAGTAAAGACAGCTGCAGTTTTTTCCAAATCTCCATATCTTTTTGCACCTCTCGCCACAACACCTCATAGTTATTTTGAAACAATTTCATATTTGATTCTGCAACCTGAACTCCTAGATATTTTACCTTTGGTACAATCTCAAAACCTGCCCTCCTTTCTAACTCCAGTTTACGATCTTGTGTCATATTTTTGACTACCATCTTAGTTTTTTTCTGATTCAATCTGAAACCTGAAACTTTACCATAGTCTTGTATAATGTCCTTCATCTGGATTATCGATTCCATTGGCTGTGCTAGGGTAACAACCAGATCGTCTGCAAATGCCTTTATTCTGTAATCCTCTTGCCTTATCATTATACCTTTCAAAGTGTTAGAGTCCCTTATTGTATTTAACAAGACTTCTAGTGTTAGAATAAACAACAATGGGGACAGTGGACATCCCTGTCTTGTTCCTTTTTCAATTTTAAACTCTGTTGTCAAGCTTCCATTGATAATGATCTGTGCCTTTTGCTCTTGATAAATTGCTGAAACCGCCTGTATAAATTGGTCCCCAAAGTCCATCTTTTTTAAAGTCTTTAATAGAAAATTCCAATCCACTCTATCAAAGGCCTTCTCCGCATCCAGAAAAACCAGCACTGCAGAAATCTGTTTATTCTTCTCAAGATATTCCAATAAGTCTATTACTTGCTTTACATTGTCCTTCATGTGCCTACCCTCAATAAATCCCGCTTGGTCATCATGAATCACCTTTTGAATTACTGGCATCAGTCTGTTGGCTAATACTTTTGCATAAATTTTATAATCCGTATTCAAAAGAGATATTGGTCTGTAATTCTCCGGTTTTTTGGGACCTGCTTGCTCTTTTGGTATCAAAGAAATATAAGCTGTAGTCCATGATGGGGGTACTTTTCCCCCTTGTTGTATATTACAAAATAAGTCTCTAAGTTGTTCCACCATTTCTGCCTGTAAAGTTTTATAATACACTGCTGTCAAACCATCCGTTCCAGGAGCTTTGGCTGTTTTTAATTGTTTTATTGCTGCAATTATCTCCTCCTCTGTTATAGGATAATCCATTCTTTCCTTTTGTTGCTCAGTAATTTTTGTAACTCTTTTGTTGTCTAAGTATTTTTCTATAAGTCCATTCTGCACCTCCTCTCTGGCATATAGTTTAGTGTAATATTGAAGAAAAGCTTCTTTTATTAAATTCTGTTGAAAAACTTCTTTCCCCCCAATATCAACACTATCAATAGTCCGTGCGCTCTGTTTCTTCCTTAATGTGTAAGCCAACCACCTGCCTGGTTTATTAGCGTTGCAGAATGTATTATGCTTCGCATATTGTAAATTTGTTGCAACTTGTTCCGCTATAAGCATTTGGAATTGGTCTTTCTAAAGTTTTATAACACTAAGTATTCTTTCATCTGTTGGATTTTTAATAAGTAACTGTTCTTTGTTCTTTATTTCTGCTTCCAGTTCAAGTCTTTTCTTTTGTCGAATCAACCTATGTTTGGAGTTCATATATATAAGCACCCCTCTCATATAAGCTTTGCTTGCGTCCCACACAATTTCCATTGGGGTGCCTTTATTCAAATTCATTTCAAAAAACTCTTTCAAATACTTTTTAAGTTCTATTATATTTTTCTCATATCTGAACAAGTTTTCATTTAATCTCCAAGAGCGTCTCTCATTCTTGCATGTCTCAATTTCTATCCACACTGGGCTATGATCAGTCAAAATTCTTGGCAGAATCTTTGTTCTTTTTGTCCTAAGAAGTAGATCATCAGACAACAAGATAAAATCAATCCTGGAAAAGGATCTATGTCTGTCAGAAAAGAAAGTATAGTCCAGTTCTTTTGGATTATGTATTCTCCAAATATCTTTTAATTCCAGATCTTCTTTCATATCAAAAAAAGTCTGTGGTAATCTAATTCTTGACTTTGCCAAAGTCTTTTTGTCTAATTTAGAGTCAATTACTCCATTCCAATCTCCCATAATTAAAATAGATCTGTAATCCCATTGGAGTATTTTAGTATGCAGCATTTTATAAAAATAGTCCTGTTGTTGGTTAGGAGCATAAATTCCTATCAAAAGAATTTGATTATTAGCAGAAAGCAATTCAATTGCTACAAACCTACCATCTTGATCAGCTTCTATAAGTTTGGCTGTTAGTTTTTTATTTACATAAATAACCACACCATTCTTTTTTTGGTTAGTTGAAGATATAAAATGTGTTCCTAATTTGGAATTTTTCAAATAGTTTTGATCTTGAGCTGTAATATGCGTTTCTTGTAAGCAAATTATATCATTATTATGTTGTTTTAAATATGTAAATACTTTCTTCCTTTTTTGTGTTACATTCAGCCCATTTACGTTCCAAGATAAACATTTAATCATCATCATTCTCTTTCTGGAGCGAAGCGCAGAACCTTAGGATTTCATCCGAAATCTTCTGTCCTGCATTCCCCACAGCCCCAGCTTCATCTCGCCTTTCCTGCTGTAACTTTTGTTTAAGTTCCTTGGCTTTTGCTCGGGTTATACGCTGGTCCTTAACTTCAGCCGCCCAAGCCAGCTCCAGGATTGGAGAAGGTTCCAGCAAGGGCTCATCCAGAAAACCTCCTTCAGCGCCCTTCAACTCCTCTGATTCCTGCTTAGATTGTTGTTGCAATTCTTGAGGTTGCTTCTTATCACTCTCTTTAGTCTCCAAAACTGTAGATGTGCGTGGGGATGGTGTTCTTTCTTTAAAGATGTCAGTATAAAATTGCTCCGCCTTCTCCACAGTATTCAAGCGGTGTTTCTCTCCCTTATATCTCAAAATTATGCCAGTTGGAGCGTCCCAACGAAATGGGATTTGATTATTCTGCAGTTCTTTAACAAGAAAACCATATTCTTTTCTGGATTTCAACATCTTAGGTGGGAGCTCCTTGTAAACTGTAACCTTGGATCCGCTCACTTGCACAGAAGTGAGGAAAGATTTTTGCAGGATATCCTTTCTTATTGCTCTGTCTGTAAAATATATGACCACATCTCTGGGCAATTGTCTTTGTCTGGCCACCCACGAGTTAACTCTGTAGATTTTATCTATTTTGCAAAAGACCATCTCAGGATCAGTTTTTAAAATCACAGCTAGGGCTTCAGCACAAATCTGTCTCAAATCTTGTCTCTCCTCTTCTCTAATTCCTCGAAGCCGTATAGCAAATTCCATTGCCCGGAATTGCATCATAACAATGTCATTCTCAACTCTCTGCATCTTGTCATCAACATCAAAAAATTTATGATCATTATTTTTCAACTTAGCATTAACTTCTAATTTAAATTCATCCACTTTTGACTCAACTTTCATAATAAATCCTGCCAGGCCAGACGCCACATCCGTTATTTTTTTGGTCACCATCTTTTGGTTCTGCTGCATTTCCTGCATAATTTCCTGTTGTGACTTTTGGATTTTTTCATCTATTTTATTTATTTTATCATCCATGTCTTGAAATTTCTCATCCAAAATATTTGAAATGAATTCTTTTAAATCTCCCATGTCCAGATCTTTTTTTTGAGCTTGTGACTGCGTGTTCTGTTTACGTGGGGGGGATCCCCCCCCTGTTTTCCCTTCCTGCTTCTTTGAAGCCATCCTGCCACGTAAGCTGGCTTTTCTAAAAAGGGAGGTTCCGCCTCTTCTGCCACCTCCACAAAACCTTCTAAGAAAGTCCCCCAGATTTACTCAAGGCAAAACTATAGTGCAGCAAAAACAAGTAAAAGGGAGAGATTTTCCTCTTATTTCTGTTACAGCCGGAGCAACTTTGTAGCAACTTTTTAACTTTATAGAAGACAAGGTAACTTCACCAATCCACACCCACTGATTCATTTGCTGAGCGCCATATTTTTTTCAGTCACTTTCACTCATTCCGAAACTTTCACTTCAGCATAAAAAATCAGCAAAGGGCTAATACTTGCAGTTCAGAGTTTCAGGGTTCAAGTGGATTTCAAGTGTTTATTTGGCTTATTTCCTCGCTCTTTAAAGGTTTCCTGAAGTCGGCTTGTTCTGCAAAGGCAGAAGACGTCCCACGCCGCCCGGAGTCTCAGCAGGTTGTAAGGGAGCCGCGCCTGTTTCCTCCCCAGAAACAATTCCCTGGGGGGGTTGCAGGGGCTCTACCTGTACCCTGCTGCCTCTTCTTCATAAATCCTGGGGATTTTGAAGATTTCAAGCCGCTTCACGATCGGGAAGCGGCTCTACAAGCGGCGGGGGTGGCGGTGCTAAAAGAAGGCATCGTCGCCGCCGAAGACGGGGAAACCGGAAGCCTTTTCACTGTGTTTCTATACAAGTGTTTTGCCCTGTCAGTATTGATGGTCATCATTCCTGATGATGTTGCGTAGTTGGGCAATGAAACGTCTGCGAGAAAACCACCAAGCTCAGAGAGCACCAAGGACCCCTCATGTCAACCCTGAGCTATAAATCTCCTCTTCTATTGGAACAACTAAACCAGCGGTCAGATGAAGGATGTTCCAAAGTTCCAAATGCCAAAATCTGACGTGGGATTTTTTTCCTCCCTACAAAGCTGGAGATGGATAAGAAGCTGAAGAACAAGAAGGGGAATATAGTCAAATGGCTCAGAGAAGATTTCTTCGTTTTGGGCCCAGCAATATTTTATAACAACATCTCCAAAACGGCTAAGTTCAGCATTTTGCCTTGCTTCTTGTTGACCTTCCTTCCGCTCTTCCTCATGACCTGCTCAAAAAAGAATAAAACAAGTGGGGACAGCATGCTCCAAAGGCTAGAGTTTGGATATCCATCCCCCTCAATGTCTAGGAGCAGGGAACTGTAGCTGTCATGTTGGCTTCTTTGACCCACATCTTAATATCACATGATTGATGACATGGAAAAAGACCTGCCTCTCTACATTGTGCGCTGCCCCCAAATCTGGGTCAAAGTCTCTGGCTTGTCGAGAGAAGGGAGTCAAAACCCTGATGCATCTCTGCATGGTCTCCTTTTCTTGTCTCGGATAGGCCTTTGGTGAGCATGTCACCACCTCGGAGATAACAGACCTTTATCCTGAAAGCCCTCGAGGCTCTCATACATGTGAACAAGAACATTTCTAAGACTGGAGGAATGCGGGATAGACATGGAAGAAATAAGAAAACACAGGGTTTGGAGCAAAAGGGATATAGGAGATTTTGTAGAAAACAAAGACAAGAATGGGTGAAACCTTGTCTTGGTGACACTTTGGCTGGTTTTAAGAGAACTAGGGCTGGATGGGAGACCATCAGGTGATCTTAAGGCTGTCGATAAAGTTGGGTAAACCTTACAGAAGAAGGTAAGGGCAAAATAGCCATATTGTTTTCATGAAAAATAATATTTAGAGAGCCGGTTTGGCACTGGTTAAGGCTCCTAAGAAAGCAGAAGAAATTCAAGTCGTACCTTAAAGCCGTGAAAGCCTCATGGGTGACTTTGGGCCAGTTACTCTTTTTCTCTTAGCCCAACTCACCTCACAGGGTTGTTGTTGTGAGGAAAACAGGAGAGGGAAGGTACGTGTTAGATATATTCTCCGCTTTGAATTATTTGTAAAAATAATAAAGATGGGGTTAAAAATATTGCCTTCAGGCATCACATCTGGACTTGACTGGGGATAATGGAGGTGGTAGTCCAAGATACCAGCAGGAAACACCTCAGAAAAAGCACAGACGTGCAGAATTAGAGGCTATCCAAAATTTGAACTCTGAAACGCAGGATTTCTTGCCAATGGTTGGGGTGGTGTCGAGTTCCTGATCAGTCTTTTTGGATGTTCCTCATCTTTTGGTAAGCAGAGTTATAGACTCCTAGGTTTGGAAGACCCATCGAGGCTATCCAGACTCACCCCCAGCTCAATTGGCCAGTTCAACACTTTCAAACAGAAATATATTAAGATATTACCCCATGGTCACGTGATAAAATTCAGGTGCTTGGCAACTTGTTCCATATTATGATGGTTGCAACATCTCAGGGTCATGTGACACCCCCCCCCCCCTTTTCTGACCTGGCAAGGAAAGACAACGAGGAAACCAAGTTCACTTAACAACCGTGTTTCTAACTTAACAACCACACTGATTCATTTAATAACTATAGCAAGAAAGATCATGAAATAGAGCAAAACTCACTGAATGATTGTCTCGCTTAGCAACAGAAACTTTGGGTTTAATGCTGATCGTAAATCGAGGACTATCTGTATATGTTGGATAGTTTGTTTTTTGGGCCCACTGTCACAATTCAGTAATAATATTTTGCCAAGCGCATCTACCATGGCCGGTGGAAATTTGGTTCGGTGTTGCCTATATGACACAGGCTGGAAAAATCAGGTGGTTTTTTGAAAATATAAGGCAAACTTTGACATTGTGGGGGCCATTTTTTCCCCCCAATGGCTGAGAATTATCATCTCTACTGCATCTCCAATGGAGACCAACGCTGGATCTCATCCCTCTGATCTCTGTTTTGCCGTTGCTACCCAGGATCCTCAGGGAAATTTACCAGTATCTCCCAAACACTTTGGAACCTGCAATGAAAGAACAGACTCTGAAGTCGGTGTGTCACCTGGCCTCAAAACAGGTGAACAAAGTGGTGGACATTCTCCTGGAGTGCTCCGTGGACTGCAATGAGTGATGATGTTTGTCCATCATGTTCGAAGAGGACCTTGACATCTAATAGGTTGTGGGCTGTCCACAATGTGTCTGCAGGTGGCTGATAAGGCCTATACGGGCACGAAATGTTCTGACACATGTTGGGCAGATGTGTGGGCACCATTGTTCCTGCAATGAGTAAGAAGAACCTCAAGGAGATGCTGTTTTCTTGTAGTCTACGGAGAATCTCAGTCATTTGCTATGGGGTGAATACCTGTAGCTTGGGTGGAGGATGAGGGTGGAGGTTGGTTCGCCGAGCTTGTGGGTTGGTTTCTGAATGTTTCGTTACCAGACTAGGTAACATCTTCAGTGGAGTTTAGACAATGCCAGTGTTGGTGTTCTTCTGCTTGTAAAGGCTTTGTGTGGTCAGTAGGTCTTGTGATGGAGAGGTTATGTCAGGTATGGGTCTTCTGATGGGTCAGGTATGGGTAACATCAGGTGAGGATCTTGTGATGGGTCTTACGATGAGCCAGGTGTGAGTCACATCAAGTGAGAGTCTTTTTTGAATCAAGTTTTATTGATTTTTTCCCCCCACATTCATCCACATCTTTTTTTGAACAGAGTATTGGCCATTTCTTATCTTATACAATTTTTCAAATTCAAATACATTTTACTCAAGTAAAATTTTTGCCGAAATATTCCTTTTTTCCCTATTTTTTCTTTAATTCATATCTCAATGTTTCTATATTTATTTATGTAAACAACATCTTCATTCACTCTCAAATTCTAATTTTCCTATTTGTTCACATTTATTCTCTTTTATTTTTTAACAATTTCTTCTTTATCTTCATACAGTATTCATACTGTATCTTCATACAGTTTACAGTATCTTCATACAGTATTCATACAGTATGCATGTTCGGTGTTGCCTTTCTTCCATTTCCTCTTTTTTGTTATATAGCAATCTTTCTTCTCAGTCTCTTCTCCCTCTCTTCCTTTCTTCTTACTTTCATTCCCTCTTCTCCTGCTCCTTACTACTTCCTCTTCCTTTCTCCTCCTCCTTTCTTCCTCCCTGACTGGTTTTCTTTCCTACTCTGATTTCCCCTCCCTCCCTTCCTCCCTTCTCTTCTATCCCTCTCTCTCCTTCCCTTCTCTCCCAACTTCTTCTTCCACCTCTCTCTATTGCTGTATAGATTTTCAATTTAATATTTTCACTATGGTGTCCAGGCAACCCTGACCTTTCTTTCATTTATTAAATATCTTTCTCAAAATTCTTCTTATCTTTTTAATTGTTAACAATATATATTTATAATTCACATCTTAATCATTTCTAATTGCCCCCAATCTAATTAGTTCTTATTTTAATCTTAATTTATCTTCTTTCTCTTTTTTGATTACATTTCAAATATATAGTTTAAAATATTCCAATTTATTACAATTCCCCCAATTAAATTTATTCATATTATTACAACTTATCATTTTATAAAACTCCAACATTGCACTTAAAAATATGACAATTCTTTCAATTTCTCAAATTTTCAATAGAGCATATTTAAAACATCAAACATAAATCTTATTTCATTTACTTCATACATCTCTATAATTTCCCATCATTTTAAGTCACTTAATTGTATCACTATTTTATCTTTTTTCTAACATTCATCATATCTGTTAAATCTTACAATTCTAAATTTATTCCCTTTCCTTTCTTTCTCCTCTTCTATTTTTTTCTTTTTCTTTTCCTTCCTCTTCCTTTCTTTTGTGTTTTAAGATTCTGAGTTCTATTCTGCCCTAGTTTTTCCCATTATTTCTCCTCTCTCTTTCCTTTTTCTTATATTTCCATTGTTATTCCCAGTATGCTTGTTTTGTTTTTGAAAATCATAAAATCTTTTGTTTTGCCCTTTTATTTCCCATTATTTTCCATCTCTTTTCCCTCTTTCTTGTACTTCCATTGTAAATCCCAGTGTAATCATTTAATCTTTTTATATTTTTCTATTCGACCCTCTTTTCCTTCCTTGTTTCTTTCCCTTTTTTCTATATTCCCCATTATTAGTCCCACTGTAATCTTTAAGGTTCCCCCTTTTATTATTACAACCTATTTCATTGTTTAATTTTCCATAGTCAGTTTCTTTGTCTTTGTCTTCTTCTTCGTTGTCGATCTTTCTTTCCTGTTTTTCATTGATTATTTCATTTTCAGCTTCAATGTATTCTAGCTCAGTCTTAGATTCCTCAAGTTTTGATTTTCCATGCAAGATTGTAATCATTTCCTTTATTTCCAAGCACATCATCTTCATCATTTCCTTAAGTTCCTGCACCATTTTATTCTTTCTGGGTTGATATTGTTCCAATTTAAATCCTTTTTTAATCATCAAACTCTAACTGCTTGTAGACAAACAAATCCCCCTTAGTTCTCACAGCTTATCATTTTAAAAGTTCAAGGTTGTTTTTTTTCTCATTGCTTCAAAGTTTTCCCTGAAAACAGAAAGTTTAATGTCATACTCTCATTTCTCCTGGAGATGTCTCTCTACAATCCACAATTCCACTCAGCCGGTTAAAAAATATCCATTTTGTTTATAATTCAAAAAGGAGAAAAGGAAAATTTTCCCACTTCTTTAACTTTTATATCCAACCAATCTGTTTATAATCCAATCCAAATCTGAAAAGTCCAAATCCCAGCTTAACATTTTCATTTATATTCAACTTTAAATCTTTAGTCATGCTCTCTTATAGAGCGCTTATCACTTCCATATTTTTTCTCAATCAGTTGTCTCTCCCTGTCGCTATTTAGCCGCTATTTCCACGCCAGGGTAATTCTAAAATTTTCCAATTGGAGTTGGCCAATCACTCACCCGGTACCAGTACTCTGTCCAAATCTTCACTCCTGCACAACACTTATTCCGGATGCTCCAGCTTCATGGCGATTTGCACTGATCGCCGCCCCCCATTGCTGGATCAAAGAGTTTTGTTGAGCTTTCCGAGGAACTAGCCTGTTCCTCTGTAGCTACCGAGCTGCCTCTCCTTCTCCACTGTCCCTACAGGACAGATCCGGTCCAAAGACCCCCCGGCGATGGTTTTTCTGGCTGGGTTTCGCCAGGCTCATCGGAGCCTGGTATTTTCCCAACCAGTCACGCTGCTCGCTTCCGGAAACTCCCTCAAGTGAGAGTTTTGTGGTGGGGAGTGTCACATCAGATGAGGGTTGCATCAGGTGAGTGTCTTCGGATGACTTTTATGATGGGTCAAGTGTGTGTCACAGATGAAGGTCTTGTCATGGGTCTTGTGATCGGGAGGTCATGTGCTGATGGGGGGGGTGCAGTGGGTTGGTGCAATGCAGCCAGTGCAGTCGCTGGTTGGCTGTGCAGTTGATTTGAATTCTGAGGGGTTCCTAGGCTGGTTGTCTCAATCATCCAGGTCACGGTTGTCCCAAAGGTAGTTTTCCAAAAGGCAACTTTCTTGGTTTTTTAAACTTTCTTGGTCGCCACAATGTAAAAACAATGTAGACACTCTGAAAGAGTGCAGAGAAGAGCAACAAAGATGATTAGGGAGTTGAAGGCTAAAATATACGAAGGGCAGTTGCAGGAATTAGGTATGTCTAGTTTAATGAAAGGAAGAATTGAGGGGGACTGTGATAGCAGTGTTCTGATATCTGAGGGGCTGCCACAAAGAATGGGTCAACTTTTTTTCCAAACCAACTGAAGGCAGGACAAGAGGCAAAGGATGAAAACTAATCAAAGAGAGAAGCAACCTACAACTAAGCAGAAGTTTCCTATCAATGCAAACAATTAACCCGTGGAACAACTTGCCTCCAGAAGCTGTGGGTGCTCCATCAGTGGAGGTTTTTAAGAAGAGATTGGACAACCATTTATTTGTAATGGTATAGGATTTCCTGCCTGAGAAGTGGTTGGACTAGAAGACCTCCAAGGTCCCTTCCAACTCTGTTATTCTGCTAAAAGTACCCTTTGAGTTAATTTTGTAGACACACTGCTCCTAGAAACATCCCCTTCCTTGATTAGGTCTGGGTTACCTAGCACTTCCGATGGGGCAGATGCCCTCCTTGAGGGATCACCAACTGAACTCTCAACCATGGTGTGGCTTGCCAACTTCTCAGCAAATGTGGCAGACAAATGGCCAACTTTACCTGCCTGGGCTTCCTGTACCTTGAAAAGCAAACTTTGGGAGGTGACCCATGCCAATTGCAGTAAGCCATTAACCAGCAGCTCTGTTTAATAGAAGTCTTTATTGGCCAAGTGCGATTGGACACACAAGGAATTTATCTTGGTGCATATGCTCTCAGTGTACATAAAAGAAAAGATACATTCATCAAGAATCATAAGGTACAACACAATGATAGTCATAGGATACAAATAAGCAATCAAATCACATTAGGAAACAATCAATATAAATCGTAAGGATACCAGCAACAAGGTTACAATCATACAGTCATAAGTGGGAGGAGATGTGTGATAGGAACGATGACAAGATTAAAAGTAGTGCAGACTTAGTAAATAGTTTGACAGTGTTGAGGGAATTATTTGTTTAGCAGAGTGATGGCGTTTGGGAAAAAACTGTTCTTGTGTCTAGTTGTTCTGGTGTGCAGTGCTCTATAGCGTCGTTTTGAGGGTAGGAGTTGAAACGGTTTATGTCCAGGATGCGAGGGGTCTGTGAATATCACTTCTTTTTTATTCGTGCAGTATACAGGTCCTCAATGGAAGGCAGATTGGTAGTAATTGTTTTTTCTGTAGTTCTAATTATCCTCTGAAGTCTGTGTCTGTCTTGTTGGGTTGCAGAACCAAACCAAACAGTTATAGAGGTGCAGATGACAGACTCAATAATTCCTCTGTAGAACTGGATCAGCAGCTCCTTAGGCAGTTTGAGCTTTCTGAGTTGGCGTAGAAAGAACATTCTTTGTTGTGCTTTTTTGATGACATTTTTAGGTCTTGAGCTATGGTAGTATCTAGAAATTTGAAGGTCTCTACTGTTGATATTGTGTTGTCTATTTATTTATTTATTATTTATTAGTCCAATTTATATGCCACACTTCTCTAGACTCAGGGCAGCTTACAATGCATTATAGCAATAGCCTGCATACTTTTTTGTCTATACCTGCTTATTAGGGCTTTCTTCCCCCCCCACCAAGCGGTGTTGTCCTATACAAAATTGGCTTATTGCCCCCACAATCCGGGTCTTCAATTTACCTACCTCGAAAGGATGGAAGGCTGAGTCAACCTTGAGCCTGGTGAGATTCGAACTTGCACTAATTGCAGGCAGCTGGCAGCTAAGTGCTAGCACTTAACAGCACTTCAGTCCGCTGCACCACCGAGGCTCTAGTATTGTAAGAGGTGGTAGCATGGGAGGATTTCTCCTAAAGTCTACCACCATTTCTACAGTTTTGAGTGTGTTCAGTTCAAGATTATTCTGGTCACACCACAAGGTTAGTTGTTCAACCTCCCTGTCTGTATGCGGATTCATCATTGTCTCGAATGAGACCGATCACTGTTGTGTCATCTGCGAACTTCAGTAGTTTAACAGATGGATCGTTTGAGATGCAGTCATTGGTATATATAGAGAAGAGAAACGGAGAGAGCACACAACCTTGGGAGGGCCCCTGTGCTAACTAATCTAGACGTGGGGCACACCTGATGGATGGGGGAAGGGCTGAGCAGAAGAGTCATCCCTCGGAGGTCTCCCCATTAAGAGCAGGCATGTCCTGGTTGGAGGGAGGCAGTGGGCAAACTGGTGGGGGCTGAAATTGAAGCAAAATTTTGGTTAAGCCCCCCCCAACCCTATTGAAAGTAGAAGCGTCTGTGGGGTTCCTTGCCAGATGCAGAGCAGCTTTGATATCCATCCATCCATCCAATCATCCATTTATTTATTTATTTATTTATTTATTTATTTATCCATTCCTTTAGGTATTCATTCCTTTATTCATCCATTCATTCATTCATGTATTTATTTATTTATTTATTCATTCATTTATTAAGACAACTCATGGTTGCCCAATTCACTCATGGTGATTCTGGGTGGCTTACAGAAATAATTAAAAAGAGTTGGATTTAAGAAAATACATGATAGGAACCAACAAACACGCAGCTAAGTATTGCACATCGTATCTTATTTTAAATGTTTTTAATCTCTGTTTTTATTATGTATTATATTGTTTTATTACATTGTTGTAAACTGCCCGGTGTCAAGAAACACATATTCATGATCCACACGGTCTGGAAAAGGGCAAAAACACATTTAATTTTCAAGTACGAGATTTCCCGGGGGAGTTAGACCAAAGTGTATCTCAGAATTGGCAGTAGGGCTCAATTCTGCTAGAAAACTTAACTTTTGACACAAGCTCAGATTTGCAACACAGATACATATTCATGTTCCCCACGGTCTGAAAAAGGGCAAAACCACACAATTTTCAAACCTGAGCTATCCCTGAGGAGATAGACCAAAGGGCATCTCAGAATGGGCGGTAGGGCTCAATTCAGCCAGAAAACTTAACTTTTGACACACAGCTCAGATATGCAAAACAAACATATATTCATGTACCCCACAGTCTGAAAAGCCGAAAAAACAGTCAATTTTTTCAAATCTGAGCTTTCCCTGAGGAGATAGACCAAAGTGTATCTCAGAACTGGCAGTAGGGCTCAATTCAGCCAGAAAACTTAACTTTTGACACTGATCTTAGATATGGAAAACAAACATATATTCATGTACCCCCCAGTCTGAGAAGCCCAAAAAATTGTCAATTTTTTCAAATCTGAGCCTTCCCTGAGGAGATAGACCAAAGGGTATCTCAGAATTGGCAGTAGGACTCAATTCAGCCAGAAAACTTAACTTTTGACACAAGCTCAGATTTTCAAAGAAACACATGTTCATATTATGCAAAGTATGAAAACACCAAAAACACACAATTTTCAAATCTGAGCTTTCACTGAGGAGATAGACCCAAGCTATATCTCAGAATAGGCAGTCGGACTGCATTCAACCCGAAAACATAACTTTTGAAAGAGAGCTTAGATATGGAAAACAAACATATATTCATGTACCCCCCAGTCTGAGAAGCCCAAAAAATTGTCAATTTTTTCAAATCTGAGCCTTCCCTGAGGAGATAGACCCAAGGGTATCTCAGAATTGGCAGTAGGACTCAATTCAGCGAGAAAACTTAACTTTTGACACAGAGCTTAGATATGGAAAACAAACATATATTCATGTACCACAGTCTGAGAAGGCCAAAAAACAGTCAGGGGTTGGGGTCGGGGCCGGGGGTGAGGGTGAGGGTGAGGGGTCGAGGGTCAGGGTCCGGGTCAGGGTCAGGGTCCGGGTCAGGGTCTGGGTCCTGGTCCCTGTCTGGGTCCGGGTCCGGATCCGGGTCAGGGTCCGTGTCCGGGTCAGGGTCAGGGTCCGGGTCCGGGTCCGGGTCCGGGTCAGGGTCTGTGTCAGGGTCCGGGTCCGGGTCAGGTTCCGGGTCCGGGTCCGGGTCAGGGTCAGGGTCAGGGTCTGGGTCCTGGTCCCTGTCTGGGTCCGGGTCAGGGTCCGGGTCCGGGTCAGGGTCCGGGTCCGGGTCAGGGTCAGGGTCAGGGTCATGGTCCGTGTCAAGTTCAGGGTAAGGGTCAGGGTCAGGGCCCGTGTCAGGGTAAGGGTCCGGGTCAGGGTAAGGGTAAGGGTCCGGGTCAGGGTCCATGTCCGTGTCCGTGTCCGTGTCAGGGTCCGGGTCAGCGTCAGGGTCCGGGTCAGGGTCAGAGTAAGGGTCAGGGTAAGGGTCAGGGTCCAGGTCAGGGTAAGGGTCCGGGTTAGGGTCAGGGTCAGGGTCAGGGTCAGGGTCAGGGTCCGGGTCCGGGTCCGGGTCCGGGTCCGGGTCCAGGTCAGGGTCTGGGTCCGGGTCAGGGTCTGGGTCCGGGTACTTTTCTGTGTCCCTGTCCGTGTCCGTGTCAGGGTCAGGGTCAGGGTCCAGGTCAGGGTCAGGTTCTGGGTCAGGGTCAGGGTCCTGGTCAGGGTCCATGTCAGGGTAAGGGTCCGGGTCAGGGTCAGGGTCAGGGTCAGGGTCAGGGTCAGGGTCTGGGTCAGCGTCAGGGTAAGGGTCCGGATCCAATTCCGGGTCAGGGTCAGGGTCCGGGTCAGGGTCAGGGTCTGTGTCAGGGTCCGGGTCCGGGTCCGGGTCCGGGTTAGGTTTTGGGTCAGGGTCAGCGTCAGGGTCCCGGTCAGGGTCAGGGTCAGGGTCAGGGTCAGGGTCCGTGTCCAGGTCAGGGTAAGGGTCAGGGTCAGGGTCCGGGTCCGTGTCAGGGTAAGGGTCAGGGTCCAGGTCAGGGTAAGGGTAAGGGTCCGGGTCATGGTCCATGTCCGTGTCTGGGTCAGGGTCCGGGTCCGGGTCAGCGTTAGGGTCCGGGTCAGGGTCAGGGTCAGAGTTAGGGTCAGGGTCCGGGTCAGGGTAAGGGTCAGGGTCCGGGTCCGGGTCAGGGTCCATGTCCGTGTCCGGGTCCAGGTCCGGGTCAGCGTCAGGGTCAGGGTCCGGGTCAGGGTCCGGGTCCGGGTCAGGGCCAGGGTCAGGGTCCGGGTCAGGGTCCGGGTCAGGGTAAGGGTCCGGGTCCGTGTCAGGGTCCGGGTAAGGGTTAGGGTCCGTGTCAGGGTCAGGGTCAGAGTAAGGGTCAGGGTCAGGGTAAGGGTCTGAGTCCAATTCCGGGTCAGGGTCCGTGTCCGTGTCCTGGTTAGGGTCCGGGTCAGGGTCTGTGTCAGGGTCCGGGTCAGGGTCCGGGTTAGGTTCTGGGTCAGGGTCAGCATCAGGGTCCGGGTCAGGGTCAGGGTCATGGTCCGTGTCAAGTTCAGGGTAAGGGTCAGGGTCAGGGTCCGTGTCAGGGTCAGTGTCCGTGTCAGGGTAAGGGTCCGGGTCAGGGTCCATGTCCGGGTACGTGTCCGTGTCAGGGTCCGGGTCAGCGTCAGGGTCCGGGTCAGGGTCAGAGTAAGGGTCAGGGTAAGGGTCAGGGTCCGGGTCAGGGTAAGGGTCCGGGTAAGGGTCCGGGTTAGGGTCAGGGTCCGGGTCAGTGTTAGGATCCGGGTTCTTTTCCGTGTCCCTGTCCGTGTCTGTGTCAGGGACCTGGGTCAGGGTAAGGGTCAGGGTCAGTGTCAGGGTAAGGGTCCGGGTCTGTGTCCGTATCCGTGTCAGGGTCAGGGTCAGGGTCACGGTCCATGTCAGGGTCAGGGTAAGGGTCCGGGTCAGGGTCCGTGTCAGGGTTGGAGTCGGGGTCAGGGTTCCGAGTCAGGGTCCGGTTCCGGGTTGGGGTCCAGGTTGGGGTCCGGGTCAGGGTCCGATTCCGTGTCAGGGTCAGGGTCAGGGTCCGGGTCAATTTCCGGGTCAGGGTCCGGGTCAGGGTCCGGTTCCGGGTCTGGGTCCGGGTCTGGGTCCGGGTTAGGGTCAGGTTCAGGGTCCGGGTCAGGGTCAGGGTCAGGGTCCGGGTCAGGGTCAGGTTCAGGTTCAGGTTCAGGGTCCGGGTCAGGGTCAGGGTCAGGGTCAGGGTCAGGTTACGGGTCAGGGTCAGGTTCCGGGTCAGGGTCACGGTCTGGGTCTGTGTCCGGGTCAGGGTCAGGGTCAGGGTCAGGGTCACGGTCACGGTCCATGTCAGGGTCAGGGTAAGGGTCAGGGTCAGAGTCAGGGTCAGGGTTAGGGTCAGGGTCCGTGTCGGGGTCAGGGTCCGGGTCAGGGTCCGGTTCCGGGTCGGGGTCCGGGTCAGGGTCAGGGTCCGGGTCAGGATCCGCTTCCGGGACAGGGTCAGGGTCTGGGTCAGGGTCAGCGTCCGGGTCAGGGCCAGGGTAAGGCTCCGTGTCAGGGTCCGTGTCAGGGTCAGGGTCTGGGTCCGGGGCCGTGTCAGGGTCAGGGTCAGGGTCCGGGTCCAATTCCGGGTCAGGGTCCGTGTCCGGGTCAGGGTCAGGGTCAGGGTCCGGGTCAGGGTCTGTGTCAGGGTCCGGGTCCGGGTTAGGTTCTGGGTCAGGGTCAGCATCAGGGTCAGGGTCCGTGTCCAGGTCAGGGAAAGGGTCAGGGTCCGGGTCCGTGTCAGGGTCCGGGTCCGTGTCAGGGTAAGGGTCAGGGTCAGGGTCCGGGTAAGGGTAAGGGTCCGGGTCAGGGTCCATGTCCGTGTCCGTGTCTGTCAGGGTCCGGGTCAGGGTCAGGGTCCGTGTCAGGGTCAGGGTAAGGGTCCGGGTCAGGGTCCGTGTCAGGGTTGGAGTCGGGGTCAGGGTTCCGAGTCAGGGTCCGGTTCCGGGTTGGGGTCCAGGTTGGGGTCCGGGTCAGGGTCCGATTCCGTGTCAGGGTCAGGGTCAGGGTCCGGGTCAATTTCCGGGTCAGGGTCCGGGTCAGGGTCAGGGTCCGGTTCCGGGTCTGGGTCCGGGTCTGGGTCCGGGTTAGGGTCAGGTTCAGGGTCCGGGTCAGGGTCAGGGTCAGGGTCCGGGTCAGGGTCAGGTTCAGGTTCAGGTTCAGGGTCCGGGTCAGGGTCAGGGTCAGGGTCAGGGTCAGGTTACGGGTCAGGGTCAGGTTCCGGGTCAGGGTCACGGTCTGGGTCTGTGTCCGGGTCAGGGTCAGGGTCAGGGTCAGGGTCACGGTCACGGTCCATGTCAGGGTCAGGGTAAGGGTCAGGGTCAGAGTCAGGGTCAGGGTTAGGGTCAGGGTCCGTGTCGGGGTCAGGGTCCGGGTCAGGGTCCGGTTCCGGGTCGGGGTCCGGGTCAGGGTCAGGGTCCGGGTCAGGATCCGCTTCCGGGACAGGGTCAGGGTCTGGGTCAGGGTCAGCGTCCGGGTCAGGGCCAGGGTAAGGCTCCGTGTCAGGGTCCGTGTCAGGGTCAGGGTCTGGGTCCGGGGCCGTGTCAGGGTCAGGGTCAGGGTCCGGGTCCAATTCCGGGTCAGGGTCCGTGTCCGGGTCAGGGTCAGGGTCAGGGTCCGCGTCAGGGTCTGTGTCAGGGTCCGGGTCCGGGTTAGGTTCTGGGTCAGGGTCAGCATCAGGGTCAGGGTCCGTGTCCAGGTCAGGGAAAGGGTCAGGGTCCGGGTCCGTGTCAGGGTCCGGGTCCGTGTCAGGGTAAGGGTCAGGGTCAGGGTCCGGGTAAGGGTAAGGGTCCGGGTCAGGGTCCATGTCCGTGTCCGTGTCTGTCAGGGTCCGGGTCAGGGTCAGGGTCCGTGTCAGGGTCAGGGTCCGGGTCCGGGTCGGGGTCGGGGTCAGGGTCCGGGACAGGGTCAGGGTCCGGGTCAGGGTCAGGGTCCGGGTCTGGGTCTGGGTCAGGGTCGGGGTCAGGGTCCGGGTCAGGGTCAGGGTCCTGGTCCCTGTCTGGGTCCGGGTCCGGATCCGGGTCAAGGTCAGGGTCAGGGTCAGGGTCAGGGTCCGGATCCAGGACAGGGTCTAGGTCTGGGTCCGGGTCAGGGTCAGGGTCAGGTTCAGGGTCCGGGTCAGGGTCAGGGTCAGGGTCAGGGTCAGGGTCAGGGTCAGGTTACGGGTCGGGGTCGGGGTCAGGGTCCGGGTCAGGGTCAGGGTCAGGGTCAGGGTCAGGGTCAGGGTCCGGGTCCGGGTCAATTTCCGGGTCAGGGTCCGGGTCAGGGTCAGGGTCCGGGTCTGGGTCTGGGTCAGGGTCGGGGTCAGGGTCCGGGTCAGGGTCAGGGTCCTGGTCCCTGTCTGGGTCCGGATCCGGGTCAAGGTCAGGGTCAGGGTCAGGGTCAGGGTCAGGGTCCGGATCCAGGACAGGGTCTAGGTCTGGGTCCGGGTCAGGGTCAGGTTCAGGGTCCGGGTCAGGGTCAGGGTCAGGGTCAGGGTCAGGGTCAGGGTCAGGTTACGGGTCAGGGTCAGGTTCCGGGTCAGGGTCAGGGTCTGGGTCAGGGTCCGGGTCAGGGTCTGGGTCTGGGTACTTTTCTGTGTCCCTGTCCATGTCTGTGTCAGGGTCAGGGTCGGGGTCAGGGTCAGGGTCCGGGTCCGGGTCCGGGTCAGGGTCCGTGTCAGGGTTGGAGTCGGGGTCAGGGTTCCGGGTCAGGGTCCGGTTCCGGGTCGGGGTCCAGGTTGGGATCCGGGTCAGGGTCCGATTCCGTGTCAGGGTCAGGGTCCGTGTCAGGGTCTGGGTCCGGGGCCGTGGCCGTGTCAGGGTCAGGGTCAGGGTCAGGGTCCGGATCCAATTCCGGGTCACGGTCCGTGTCCGGGTCAGGGTCAGGATCAGGGTCCGGGTCAGGGACTGTGTCAGGGTCCGGGTCCGGGTTAGGTTCTGGGTCAGGGTCAGCGTCAGGGTCTGGGTCCGGGTCCGGGTCGGGGTCAGGGTCCGGGTCCGGGTCCGGGTCAGGGTCAGGGTCAGGGTCCGGGTCAACTTCCGGGTCAGGGCCTGGGTCCGGGTCAGGGTCTGTGTCAGGGTCCGGGTCCGGGTTAGGTTCTGGGTCAGGGTCAGCGTCAGGGTCTGGGTCCGGGTCCGGGTCGGGGTCAGGGTCCGGGTCAGGGTCAGGGTCAGGGTCAGGGTCCGGGTCAACTTCCGGGTCAGGGTCAGGGTCTGGGTCAGGGTCAGGGTCAGGGTCCGGGTCTGGGTCCGGGTCAGGGTCGGGGTCAGGGTCCGGGTCAGGGTCAGGGTCCTGGTCCCTGTCTGGGTCCGGGTCCGGATCCGGGTCAAGGTCAGGGTCAGGGTCAGGGTCAGGGTCCGGGTCCAGGACAGGGTCTAGGTCTGGGTCCGGGTCAGGGTCAGGTTCAGGGTCCGGGTCAGGGTCAGGGTCAGGGTCAGGTTACGGGTCAGGGTCAGGTTACGGGTCAGGGTCAGGGTCTGGGTCAGGGTCCGGGTCAGGGTCTGGGTCTGGGTACTTTTCTGTGTCCCTGTCCATGTCTGTGTCAGGGTCGGGGTCAGGGTCAGGGTCCGGGTCCGGGTCAGGGTCCGTGTCAGGGTTGGAGTCGGGGTCAGGGTTCCGGGTCAGGGTCCGGTTCCGGGTCGGGGTCCAGGTTGGGATCCGGGTCAGGGTCCGATTCCGTGTCAGGGTCAGGGTCCGTGTCCGTGTCAGGGTCTGGGTCCGGGGCCGTGGCCGTGTCAGGGTCAGGGTCAGGGTCAGGGTCCGGATCCGGGTCAAGGTCAGGGTCAGGGTCAGGGTCAGGGTCCGGGTCCAGGACAGGGTCTAGGTCTGGGTCCGGGTCAGGGTCAGGTTCAGGGTCCGGGTCAGGGTCAGGGTCAGGGTCAGGTTACGGGTCAGGGTCAGGTTCTGGGTCAGGGTCAGCGTCAGGGTCTGGGTCCGGGTCCGGGTCGGGGTCAGGGTCCGGGTCCGGGTCCGGGTCAGGGTCAGGGTCCGGGTCAGGGTCAGGGTCAGGGTCAGGGTCCGGGTCAACTTCCGGGTCAGGGTCCGGGTCAGGGTCTGTGTCAGGGTCCGGGTCCGGGTTAGGTTCTGGGTCAGGGTCCGGGTCAGGGTCTGTGTCAGGGTCCGGGTCCGGGTTAGGTTCTGGGTCAGGGTCAGCGTCAGGGTCAGGGTCAGGGTCCGTGTCCAGGTCAGGGTAAGGGTCAGGGTCTGGGTCCGTGTCAGGGTCCGGGTCCGTGTCAGGGTAAGGGTCAGGGTCAGGGTCAGGGTCAGGGTCAGGGTCAGGGTCAGGGTCAGGGTCAGGGTCCGGGTCAGGGTAAGGGTCCGGGTCAGGGTCCATGTCCGTGTCTGTGTCAGGGTCCGGGTCAGCGTCAGGGTCCGGGTCAGGGTCAGAGTAAGGGTCAGGGTCCGGGTCAGGGTAAGGGTCAGGGTACGGGTCAGGGTACGGGTCCGGGTCAGGGTCTGGGTCTGGGTACTTTTCTGTGTCCCTGTCCATGTCTGTGTCAGGGTCAGGGTCGGGGTCAGGGTCAGGGTCCGGTTCCGGGTCCGGGTCAGGGTCCGTGTCAGGGTTGGAGTCGGGGTCAGGGTTCCGGGTCAGGGTCCGGTTCAGGGTCGGGGTCCAGGTTGGGATCCGGGTCAGGGTCCGATTCCGTGTCAGGGTCAGGGTCCGTGTCCGTGTCAGGGTCTGGGTCCGGGGCCGTGGCCGTGTCAGGGTCAGGGTCAGGGTCAGGGTCCGGGTCCAATTCCGGGTCAGGGTCCGTGTCCGGGTCAGGGTCAGGATCAGGGTCCGGGTCAGGGTCTGTGTCAGGGTCCGGGTCCGGGTTAGGTTCTGGGTCAGGGTCAGCGTCAGGGTCAGGGTCAGGGTCCGTGTCCAGGTCAGGGAAAGGGTCAGGGTCTGGGTCTGTGTCAGGGTCCGGGTCCGTGTCAGGGTAAGGGTCAGGGTCAGGGTCAGGGTCAGGGTCAGGGTCAGGGTCAGGGTCCGGGTCAGGGTAAGGGTCCGGGTCAGGGTCCATGTCCGTGTCTGTGTCAGGGTCCGGGTCAGCGTCAGGGTCCGGGTCAGGGTCAGAGTAAGGGCCAGGGTCCGGGTCAGGGTAAGGGTCAGGGTACGGGTCAGGGTCCGGGTCCGGGTCAGGGTCAGGGTCTGGGTCTGGGTACTTTTCTGTGTCCCTGTCCATGTCCGTGTCAGGGTCAGGGTCCGGGTCAGGGTCAGGGTCCGGGTCCGGGTCAGGGTCCGGGTCAGGGTTGGAGTCGGGGTCAGGGTTCCGAGTCAGGGTCCGGTTCCGGGTTGGGGTCCAGGTTGGGGTCCGGGTCAGGGTCCGATTCCGTGTCAGGGTCAGGGTCCGTGTCCGTGTCAGGGTCTGTGTCAGGGTCAGGGTCAGGGTCCGGGTCAGGGTCAGGGTCAGGGTCCGGGTCAGGGTCAGGGTCTGGGTCCGGGGCCGTGTCAGGGTCAGGGTCAGGGTCCGGGTCCAATTCCGGGTCAGGGTCCGTGTCCGGGTCAGGGTCAGGATCAGGGTCCGGGTCAGGGTCTGTGTCAGGGTCCGGGTCCGGGTTAGGTTCTGGGTCAGGGTCAGCGTCAGGGTCAGGGTCAGGGTCCGTGTCCAGGTCAGGGAAAGGGTCAGGGTCTGGGTCCGTGTCAGGGTCCGGGTTCGTGTCAGGGTAAGGGTCCGGGTCCGGGTCCGGGTCCGGGTAAGGGTCCGGGTCAGGGTCCATGTCCGTGTCTGTGTCAGGGTCCGGGTCAGGGTCAGGGTCCGGGTCCGGGTCAGGGTCCGTGTCAGGGTTGGAGTCGGGGTCAGGGTTCCGAGTCAGGGTCCGGTTCCGGGTTGGGGTCCAGGTTGGGGTCCGGGTCAGGGTCCGATTCCGTGTCAGGGTCAGGGTCCGTGTCCGTGTCAGGGTCAGGGTCAGGGTCAGGGTCAGGGTCAGGGTCCGGGTCCGGGTCCGCGTCCGGGACAGGGTCTAGGTCTGGGTCCGGGTCAGGGTCAGGGTCAGGGTCAGGTTACGGGTTAGGGTCAGGTTCCGGGTCAGGGTCAGGGTCTGTGTCCGGGTCAGGGTCAGGGTCACGATCAGAGTCAGGGTCAGGGTCAGGGTCCTGGTCCGTGTCGGGGTCAGGGTCCGGGTCAGGGTCCGGTTCCGGGTCGGTGTCCGGGTCAGGGTCAGGGTCCGGGTCAGGATCCGCTTCCGGGACAGGGACAGGGTCTGGGTCAGGGCCAGGGTAAGGCTCCGTGTCAGGGTCCGTGTCAGGGTCCGTGTCAGGGTCCGTGTCAGGGTCAGGGTCTGGGTCCGGGGCCGTGGCCGTGTCAGGGTCAGGGTCAGGGTCCGGGTCCAATTCCGGGTCAGGGTCCGTGTCCGGGTCAGGGTCAGGATCAGGGTCCGGGTCAGGGTCTGTGTCAGGGTCCGGGTCCGGGTTAGGTTCTGGGTCAGGGTCAGCATCAGGGTCAGGGTCAGGGTCCGTGTCCAGGTCAGGGAAAGGGTCAGGGTCCGGGTCCGTGTCAGGGTAAGGGTCCGGGTCCGGGTCAGGGTCCATGTCCGTGTCCGTGTCCGTGTCAGGGTCCGTGTCAGGGTCAGGGTCCGTGTCAGGGTCCGGGTCCGGGTCGGGGTCAGGGTCAGGGTCCGGGTCCGGGTCAGGGTCAGGGTCAGGGTCCGGGTCAATTTCCGGGTCAGGGTCCGGGTCATGGTCCGGTTCCGGGTCTGGGTCCGGGTCTGGGTCAGGGTCAGGGTCAGGGTCAGGGTCAGGGTCAGGTTACGGGTCAGGGTCAGGTTCCGGGTCAGGGTCTGGGTCAGGGTCCGGGTCAGGGTCAGGGTCAGGGTCTGGGTCTGGGTACTTTTCTGTGTCCCTGTCCATGTCCGTGTCAGGGTCAGGGTCCGTGTCAGGGTCAGGGTCCGGGTCCGGGTCAGGGTTTGTGTCAGGGTTGGAGTCGGGGTCAGGGTTCCGGGTCAGGGTCCGGTTCTGGGTCGGGGTCCAGGTTGGGGTCCGGGTCAGGGTCCGATTCCGTGTCAGGGTCAGGGTCCGTGTCAGGGTCCGTGTCAGGGTCAGGGTCAGGGTCCGGGTCAGGGTCCGGGTCCGGGACAGGGTCTAGGTCTGGGTCCGGGTCAGGTTCAGGGTCCGGGTCAGGGTCAGGGTCAGGGTCAGGTTACGGGTCAGGGTCAGGTTCCGGGTCAGGGTCAGGGTCTGGGTCTGTGTCCGGGTCAGGGTCAGGGTCAGGGTCAGGGTCAGGGTCAGGGTCACGGTCTGTGTCAGGGTCCATGTCAGGGTCCGTGTCAGGGTCAGGGTCTAGGTCCGGGGCCGTGGCCGTATCAGGGTCAGGGTCAGGGTCAGGGTCCGTTTCCAATTCCTGGTCAGGGTCCGTGTCCGGGTCAGGGTCAGGATCAGGGTCCGGGTCAGGGTTTGTGTCAGGGTCCGGGTCTGGGTTAGGTTCTGGGTCAGGGTCAGCATCAGGGTCAGGGTCCGTGTCCAGGTCAGGGAAAGGGTCAGTGCCCAGGTCCGTGTCAGTGTCCGGGTCCGTGTCAGGGTGAGGGTCAGGGTCAGGGTCCGTGTCAGGGTAAGGGTCCGGGTCAGGGTCCATGTCCGTGTCTGTGTCAGGGTCCGGGTCAGGGTCAGGGTCAGGGTCTGGGTCCGGGTCAGGGTCAGGGTCCGGGATGGGGTCAGGGTCAGCGTCAGGGTCAGGGTCAGGGTCCGTGTCCAGGTCAGGGAAAGGGTCAGGGTCCGGGTCCGTGTCAGGGTCCGTGTCAGGGTAAGGGTCAGGGTCAGGGTCCGGGTCTGGGTAAGGGTCCGGGTCAGGGTCCGTGTCCGTGTCCGTGTCCGTGTCTGTGTCTGTGTCTGTGTCTGTGTCATGGTCCGGGTCAGGGTCAGGGTCAGGTTCCGGGTCAGGGTCTGGGTCAGGGTCCGGGTCTGGGTCTGGGTACTTTTCTGTGTCCATGTCCCTGTCAGGGTCAGGGTCCGTGTCAGGGTCAGGGTCCGTGTCAGGGTCCGTGTCAGGGTTGGAGTCGGGGTCAGGGTTCCGGGTCAGGGTCAGGGTCCGGGTCCGGGTCAGGGTCCGGGTCAGGGTTGGAGTCGGGGTCAGGGTTCCGAGTCAGGGTCCGGTTCCGGGTTGGGGTCCAGGTTGGGGTCCGGGTCAGGGTCCGATTCCGTGTCAGGGTCAGGGTCCGTGTCCGTGTCAGGGTCTGTGTCAGGGTCAGGGTCAGGGTCCGGGTCAGGGTCAGGGTCAGGGTCCGGGTCAGGGTCAGGGTCTGGGTCCGGGGCCGTGTCAGGGTCAGGGTCAGGGTCCGGGTCCAATTCCGGGTCAGGGTCCGTGTCCGGGTCAGGGTCAGGATCAGGGTCCGGGTCAGGGTCTGTGTCAGGGTCCGGGTCCGGGTTAGGTTCTGGGTCAGGGTCAGCGTCAGGGTCAGGGTCAGGGTCCGTGTCCAGGTCAGGGAAAGGGTCAGGGTCTGGGTCCGTGTCAGGGTCCGGGTCCGTGTCAGGGTAAGGGTCCGGGTCCGGGTCCGGGTCCGGGTAAGGGTCCGGGTCAGGGTCCATGTCCGTGTCTGTGTCAGGGTCCGGGTCAGGGTCAGGGTCCGGGTCCGGGTCAGGGTCCGTGTCAGGGTTGGAGTCGGGGTCAGGGTTCCGAGTCAGGGTCCGGTTCCGGGTTGGGGTCCAGGTTGGGGTCCGGGTCAGGGTCCGATTCCGTGTCAGGGTCAGGGTCCGTGTCCGTGTCAGGGTCAGGGTCAGGGTCAGGGTCAGGGTCAGGGTCAGGGTCAGGGTCAGGGTCAGGGTCCGGGTCCGGGACAGGGTCTAGGTCTGGGTCCGGGTCAGGGTCAGGGTCAGGTTACGGGTTAGGGTCAGGTTCCGGGTCAGGGTCAGGGTCTGTGTCCGGGTCAGGGTCAGGGTCACGATCAGAGTCAGGGTCAGGGTCAGGGTCCTGGTTCGTGTCGGGGTCAGGGTCCGGGTCAGGGTCCGGTTCCGGGTCGGTGTCCGGGTCAGGGTCAGGGTCCGGGTCAGGATCCGCTTCCGGGACAGGGACAGGGTCTGGGTCAGGGCCAGGGTAAGGCTCCGTGTCAGGGTCCGTGTCAGGGTCCGTGTCAGGGTCCGTGTCAGGGTCAGGGTCTGGGTCCGGGGCCGTGGCCGTGTCAGGGTCAGGGTCAGGGTCCGGGTCCAATTCCGGGTCAGGGTCCGTGTCCGGGTCAGGGTCAGGATCAGGGTCCGGGTCAGGGTCTGTGTCAGGGTCCGGGTCCGGGTTAGGTTCTGGGTCAGGGTCAGCATCAGGGTCAGGGTCAGGGTCCGTGTCCAGGTCAGGGAAAGGGTCAGGGTCCGGGTCCGTGTCAGGGTCCGGGTCCGTGTCAGGGTAAGGGTCCGGGTCCGGGTCAGGGTCCATGTCCGTGTCCGTGTCCGTGTCAGGGTCCGTGTCAGGGTCAGGGTCCGTGTCAGGGTCTGGGTCCGGGTCGGGGTCAGGATCAGGGTCCGGGTCAGGGTCAGGGTCAGGGTCAGGGTCCGGGTCAATTTCCGGGTCAGGGTCCGGGTCAGGGTCCGGTTCCGGGTCTGGGTCCGGGTCTGGGTCAGGGTCAGGGTCAGGGTCAGGGTCAGGGTCAGGTTACGGGTCAGGGTCAGGTTCCGGGTCAGGGTCTGGGTCAGGGTCCGGGTCAGGGTCAGGGTCTGGGTCTGGGTACTTTTCTGTGTCCCTGTCCATGTCCGTGTCAGGGTCAGGGTCCGTGTCAGGGTCAGGGTCCGGGTCCGGGTCAGGGTTTGTGTCAGGGTTGGAGTCGGGGTCAGGGTTCCGGGTCAGGGTCCGGTTCTGGGTCGGGGTCCAGGTTGGGGTCCGTGTCAGGGTCCGATTCCGTGTCAGGGTCAGGGTCCGTGTCAGGGTCCGTGTCAGGGTCCGTGTCAGGGTCAGGGTCAGGGTCCGGGTCAGGGTCCGGGTCCGGGACAGGGTCTAGGTCTAGGTCCGGGTCAGGTTCAGGGTCCGGGTCAGGGTCAGGGTCAGGGTCAGGTTACGGGTCAGGGTCAGGTTCCGGGTCAGGGTCAGGGTCTGGGTCTGTGTCCGGGTCAGGGTCAGGGTCAGGGTCAGGGTCAGGGTCAGGGTCACGGTCTGTGTCAGGGTCCATGTCAGGGTCCGTGTCAGGGTCAGGGTCTAGGTCCGGGGCCGTGGCCGTATCAGGGTCAGGGTCAGGGTCAGGGTCCGTTTCCAATTCCTGGTCAGGGTCCGTGTCCGGGTCAGGGTCAGGATCAGGGTCCGGGTCAGGGTTTGTGTCAGGGTCCGGGTCTGGGTTAGGTTCTGGGTCAGGGTCAGCATCAGGGTCAGGGTCCGTGTCCAGGTCAGGGAAAGGGTCAGTGCCCAGGTCCGTGTCAGTGTCCGGGTCTGTGTCAGGGTGAGGGTCAGGGTCAGGGTCCGTGTCAGGGTAAGGGTCCGGGTCAGGGTCCATGTCCGTGTCTGTGTCAGGGTCCGGGTCAGGGTCAGGGTCAGGGTCTGGGTCCGGGTCCGGGTCAGGGTCCGGGATGGGGTCAGGGTCAGCGTCAGGGTCAGGGTCAGGGTCCGTGTCCAGGTCAGGGAAAGGGTCAGGGTCCGGGTCCGTGTCAGGGTCCGTGTCAGGGTAAGGGTCAGGGTCAGGGTCCGGGTCTGGGTAAGGGTCCGGGTCAGGGTCCGTGTCCGTGTCCGTGTCCGTGTCTGTGTCTGTGTCTGTGTCTGTGTCATGGTCCGGGTCAGGGTCAGGGTCAGGTTCCGGGTCAGGGTCTGGGTCAGGGTCCGGGTCTGGGTCTGGGTACTTTTCTGTGTCCATGTCCCTGTCAGGGTCAGGGTCCGTGTCAGGGTCAGGGTCCGTGTCAGGGTCCGTGTCAGGGTTGGAGTCGGGGTCAGGGTTCCGGGTCAGGGTCCGGTTCCGGGTCGGGGTCCAGGTTGGGGTCCGGGTCAGGGTCCGATTCCGTGTCAGGGTCAGGGTCCGTGTCCGTGTCAGGGTCCGTGTCAGGGTCAGGTTACGGGTCAGGGTCAGGTTCCGGGTCAGGGTCAGGGTCTGGGTCTGTGTCCGGGTCAGGGTCAGGGTCAGGGTCACGGTCCATGTCAGGGTCAGGGTAAGGGTCAGAGTCAGGGTCCGGGTCCTGGTCCGTGTCGGGGTCAGGGTCCGGGTCAGGGTCCGGTTCCGGGTCGGGGTCCGGGTCAGGGTCAGGGTCAGGGTCCGTGTCAGGGCCAGGGTAAGGCTCCGTGTCAGGGTCCGTGTCAGGGTCCGTGTCACGGTCCGTGTCAGGGTCAGGGTCTAGGTCCGTGGCCGTGGCCGTGTCAGGGTCAGGGTCAGGGTCAGGGTCCGTTTCCAATTCCGGGTCAGGGTCCGTGTCCGGGTCAGGGTCAGGATCAGGGTCCGGGTCAGGGTTTGTGTCAGGGTCCGGGTCCGGGTTAGGTTCTGGGTCAGGGTCAGCGTCCGGGTCAGGGCCAGGGTAAGGCTCCGTGTCAGGGTCAGTGTCATGGTCCGTGTCAGGGTCAGGGTCTGGGTCCGGGGCAGTGGCCGTGTCAGGGTCAGGGTCAGGGTCCGGGTCCAATTCCGGGTCAGGGTCCGGGTCAGGGTCAGGATCAGGATCAGGGTCCGGGTCAGGGTCTGTGTCAGGGTCCGGGTCCGGGTTAGGTTCTGGGTCAGGGTCAGCGTCAGGGTCAGCGTCAGGGTCAGGGTCCGTGTCCAGGTCAGGGTAAGGGTCAGGGTCAGGGTCAGGGTCAGGGTCCGGGTCAGGGTAAGGGTCCGGGTCAGGGTCCATGTCCGTGTCCGTGTCTGTGTCTGTGTCCGGGTCAGCGTCAGGGTCCGGGTCAGGGTCAGATTAAGGGTCAGGGTCCGGGTCAGGGTAAGGGTCAGGGTCCGGGTCAGGGTAAGGGTCCGGGTCAGGGTCCGGGTCAGGGTCTGGGTCTGGGTACTTTTCTGTGTCCCTGTCCATGTCCGTGTCAGGGTCAGGGTCCGGGTCCGGGTCAGGGTCCGTGTCAGGGTTGGAGTCGGGGTCAGGGTTCCGGGTCAGGGTCCGGTTCCAGGTCAGGGTCCGGGTTGGGGTCCGGGTCAGGGTCCAGGTCAGGGTCTGGGTCTGTGTCCGGGTCAGGGTCAGGGTCAGGGTCAGGTCAGGATCACGGTCTGGGTCCGGGTCAGGGTCAGGATCATGGTCCGGGTCAGGGTCTGTGTCAGGGTCCGGGTCCGGGTCCGGGTTAGGTTCTGGGTCAGCATCAGCGTCTGGGTCAGGGTCAGGGTCCGGGTCAGGGTCCGTTAAGGGTCCGGGTCCGAGTCCGATTCCGGGTCAGGGTCCAGGTCAGGGTCAGGGTCAGGGTCCGGGTCAGGGTCTGTGTCAGGGTCCGGGTCCGGGTCAGGGTCTGGATCCGGGTCCGGGTCCTTTTCCACGTCCCTGTCCGTGTCCGTATCCGTGTCAGGGTCAGGGTCAGGGTCAGGGTCAGGGTCAGGGTCTGGGTCCGGGACAGGGTCTAGGTCTGGGTCCGGGTCAGGTTCAGGGTCCGGGTCAGGGTCTGGGTCCGGGTCCGGGTCGGGGTCGGGGTCAGGGTCCGGGTCCGGGTCAGGGTCAGGGTCAGGGTCAGGGTCCGGGTCAATTTCCGGGTCAGGGTCCGGGTCAGGGTCAGGGTCCGGTTCCGGGTCTGGGTCCGGGTCTGGGTCCGGGTCAGGGTCAGGTTCAGGGTCCGGGTCAGGGTTAGGGTCAGGGTCAGGTTACGGTTCAGGGTCAGGTTCCGGGTCAGGGTCTGTGTCAGGGTCTGGGTCAGGGTCTGGGTCTGGGTACTTTTCTGTGTCCCTGTCCATGTCCGTGTCAGGGTCAGGGTCCGTGTCAGGGTCAGGGTCCGGGTCCGGGTCAGGGTTTGTGTCAGGGTTGGAGTCGGGGTCAGGGTTCCGGGTCAGGGTCCGGTTCCGGGTCGGGGTCCAGGTTGGGGTCCGGGTCAGGGTCCGATTCCGTGTCAGGGTTAGGGTCCGTGTCCGTGTCAGGGTCCGTGTCAGGGTCAGGGTCAGGGTCCGTGTCAGGGTCCGGGTCTGGGACAGGGTCTAGGTCTGGGTCCGGGTCAGGGTCAGGTTCAGGGTCCGGGTCAGGGTCAGGGTCAGGGTCAGGTTACGGGTCAGGGTCAGGTTCCGGGTCAGGGTCAGGGTCTGGGTCTGTGTCCGGGTCAGGGTCAGGGTCAGGGTCACGGTCCGTGTCAGGGTCCGTGTCAGGGTCAGGGTCAGGGTCAGGGTCTAGGTCCGGGGCCGTGGCCGTGTCAGGGTCAGGGTCAGGGTCAGGGTCCGTTTCCAATTCCTGGTCAGGGTCCGTGTCCGTGTCAGGGTCAGGATCAGGGTCCGGGTCAGGGTTTGTGTCAGGGTCCGGGTCCGGGTTAGGTTCTGTGTCAGGGTCAGCATCAGGGTCAGGGTCCGTGTCCAGGTCAGGGAAAGGGTCAGTGTCCAGGTCCGTGTCAGTGTCCGGGTCCGTGTCAGGGTCAGGGTCAGGGTCCGTGTCAGGGTCAGTGTCAGGGTCAGGGTCAGGTTACGGGTCAGGGTCAGGTTCCGGGTCAGGGTCTGGGTCAGGGTCTGGGTCAGGGTCTGGGTCTGGGTACTTTTCTGTGTCCCTGTCCATGTCCGTGTCAGGGTCAGGGTCCGTGTCAGGGTCAGGGTCCGGGTCCGTGTCAGGGTTTGTGTCAGGGTTGGAGTCGGGGTCAGGGTTCCGGGTCAGGGTCCGGTTCCGGGTCGGGGTCCAGGTTGGGGTCCGGGTCAGGGTCCGATTCCGTGTCAGGGTCAGGGTCCGTGTCCGTGTCAGGGTCCGTGTCAGGGTCAGGGTCAGGGTCCGGGTCCGGGACAGGGTCTAGGTCTGGGTCCGGGTGAGGGTCAGGTTCAGGGTCAGGGTCAGGGTCAGGGTCAGGTTACGGGTCAGGGTCAGGTTCCGGGTCAGGGTCAGGGTCTGGGTCTGTGTCCGGGTCAGGGTCAGGGTCAGGGTCACGGTCCGTGTCAGGGTCCGTGTCAGGGTCCGTGTCAGGGTCAGGGTCTAGGTCCGGGGCCGTGGCCGTGGCCGTGTCAGGGTCAGGGTCAGGGTCAGGGTCCGTTTCCAATTCCTGGTCAGGGTCCGTGTCCGTGTCAGGGTCAGGATCAGGGTCCGGGTCAGGGTTTGTGTCAGGGTCCGGGTCCGGGTTAGGTTCTGGGTCAGGGTCAGCATCAGGGTCAGGGTCCGTGTCCAGGTCAGGGAAAGGGTCAGTGTCCAGGTCCCTGTCAGTGTCCGGGTCCGTGTCAGGGTAAGGGTCAGGGTCAGGGTCCGTGTCAGGGTAAGGGTCTGGGTCAGGGTCCATGTCCGTGTCTGTGTCTGTGTCAGGGTCCGGGTCAGGGTCAGGGTCAGGGTCAGGGTCAGGGTCAGGGTCTGGGTCTGGGTCTGGGTCCGGGTCAGGGTCAGGGTCCGGGATGGGGTCAGGGTCCGGGTTAGGGTCAGGGTCCTGGTCCGGGTCCGGGTCAGGGTCCGGTTCCGGGTCTGGGTCAGGGTCCGGGTCAGGGTCCTGGTCCCTGTCTGGGTCCGGGTCCGGATCCGGGTCAAGGTCAGGGTCAGGGTCAGGGTCCGGGTCCGGGACAGGCTCTAGGTCTGGGTCCGGGTCAGGGTCAGGTTCAGGGTCCGGGTCAGGGTCAGGGTCAGGTTCCGGGTCAGGGTCAGGTTCCGGGTCAGGGTCAGGGTCTGGGTCCGGGTCAGGGTCAGGGTCAGGTTCCGGGTCAGGGTCAGGTTCCGGGTCAGGGTCAGGGTCCGATTCCGTGTCAGGGTCAGGGTCCGTGTCCGTGTCAGGGTCCGTGTCAGGGTCAGGTTACGGGTCAGGGTCAGGTTCCGGGTCAGGGTCAGGGTCTGGGTCTGTGTCCGGGTCAGGGTCAGGGTCAGGGTCAGGGTCACGGTCCATGTCAGGGTCAGGGTAAGGGTCAGAGTCAGGGTCCGGGTCCTGGTCCGTGTCGGGGTCAGGGTCCGGGTCAGGGTCCGGTTCCGGGTCGGGGTCCGGGTCAGGGTCAGGGTCAGGGTCCGTGTCAGGGCCAGGGTAAGGCTCCGTGTCAGGGTCCGTGTCAGGGTCCGTGTCACGGTCCGTGTCAGGGTCAGGGTCTAGGTCCGTGGCCGTGGCCGTGTCAGGGTCAGGGTCAGGGTCAGGGTCCGTTTCCAATTCCGGGTCAGGGTCCGTGTCCGGGTCAGGGTCAGGATCAGGGTCCGGGTCAGGGTTTGTGTCAGGGTCCGGGTCCGGGTTAGGTTCTGGGTCAGGGTCAGCGTCCGGGTCAGGGCCAGGGTAAGGCTCCGTGTCAGGGTCAGTGTCATGGTCCGTGTCAGGGTCAGGGTCTGGGTCCGGGGCAGTGGCCGTGTCAGGGTCAGGGTCAGGGTCCGGGTCCAATTCCGGGTTAGGGTCAGGGTCCGGGTCAGGGTCAGGATCAGGATCAGGGTCCGGGTCAGGGTCTGTGTCAGGGTCCGGGTCCGGGTTAGGTTCTGGGTCAGGGTCAGCGTCAGGGTCAGCGTCAGGGTCAGGGTCCGTGTCCAGGTCAGGGAAAGGGTCAGGGTCCGGGTCCGTGTCAGGGTAAGGGTCAGGGTCAGGGTCAGGGTCAGGGTCCGGGTCAGGGTAAGGGTCCGGGTCAGGGTCCATGTCCGTGTCCGTGTCTGTGTCTGTGTCCGGGTCAGCGTCAGGGTCCGGGTCAGGGTCAGATTAAGGGTCAGGGTCCGGGTCAGGGTAAGGGTCAGGGTCCGGGTCAGGGTAAGGGTCCGGGTCAGGGTCCGGGTCAGGGTCTGGGTCTGGGTACTTTTCTGTGTCCCTGTCCATGTCCGTGTCAGGGTCAGGGTCCGGTTCCGGGTCAGGGTCCGTGTCAGGGTTGGAGTCGGGGTCAGGGTTCCGGGTCAGGGTCCGGTTCCAGGTCAGGGTCCGGGTTGGGGTCCGGGTCAGGGTCCAGGTCAGGGTCTGGGTCTGTGTCCGGGTCAGGGTCAGGGTCAGGGTCAGGTCAGGATCACGGTCTGGGTCCGGGTCAGGGTCAGGATCATGGTCCGGGTCAGGGTCTGTGTCAGGGTCCGGGTCCGGGTCCGGGTTAGGTTCTGGGTCAGCATCAGCGTCTGGGTCAGGGTCAGGGTCCGGGTCAGGGTCCGTTAAGGGTCCGGGTCCGAGTCCGATTCCGGGTCAGGGTCCAGGTCAGGGTCAGGGTCAGGGTCCGGGTCAGGGTCTGTGTCAGGGTCCGGGTCCGGGTCAGGGTCTGGATCCGGGTCCGGGTCCTTTTCCACGTCCCTGTCCGTGTCCGTATCCGTGTCAGGGTCAGGGTCAGGGTCAGGGTCAGGGTCAGGGTCTGGGTCCGGGACAGGGTCTAGGTCTGGGTCCGGGTCAGGTTCAGGGTCCGGGTCAGGGTCTGGGTCCGGGTCCGGGTCGGGGTCGGGGTCAGGGTCCGGGTCCGGGTCAGGGTCAGGGTCAGGGTCAGGGTCCGGGTCAATTTCCGGGTCAGGGTCCGGGTCAGGGTCAGGGTCCGGTTCCGGGTCTGGGTCCGGGTCTGGGTCCGGGTCAGGGTCAGGTTCAGGGTCCGGGTCAGGGTCAGGGTTAGGGTCAGGGTCAGGTTACGGTTCAGGGTCAGGTTCCGGGTCAGGGTCTGTGTCAGGGTCTGGGTCAGGGTCTGGGTCTGGGTACTTTTCTGTGTCCCTGTCCATGTCCGTGTCAGGGTCAGGGTCCGTGTCAGGGTCAGGGTCCGGGTCCGGGTCAGGGTTTGTGTCAGGGTTGGAGTCGGGGTCAGGGTTCCGGGTCAGGGTCCGGTTCCGGGTCGGGGTCCAGGTTGGGGTCCGGGTCAGGGTCCGATTCCGTGTCAGGGTTAGGGTCCGTGTCCGTGTCAGGGTCCGTGTCAGGGTCAGGGTCAGGGTCCGTGTCAGGGTCCGGGTCTGGGACAGGGTCTAGGTCTGGGTCCGGGTCAGGGTCAGGTTCAGGGTCCGGGTCAGGGTCAGGGTCAGGGTCAGGTTACGGGTCAGGGTCAGGTTCCGGGTCAGGGTCAGGGTCTGGGTCTGTGTCCGGGTCAGGGTCAGGGTCAGGGTCACGGTCCGTGTCAGGGTCCGTGTCAGGGTCAGGGTCAGGGTCAGGGTCTAGGTCCGGGGCCGTGGCCGTGTCAGGGTCAGGGTCAGGGTCAGGGTCCGTTTCCAATTCCTGGTCAGGGTCCGTGTCCGTGTCAGGGTCAGGATCAGGGTCCGGGTCAGGGTTTGTGTCAGGGTCCGGGTCCGGGTTAGGTTCTGTGTCAGGGTCAGCATCAGGGTCAGGGTCCGTGTCCAGGTCAGGGAAAGGGTCAGTGTCCAGGTCCGTGTCAGTGTCCGGGTCC
The DNA here is from genome assembly GCA_022577455.1 of Arizona elegans. Taxonomy (NCBI): domain Eukaryota; kingdom Metazoa; phylum Chordata; class Lepidosauria; order Squamata; family Colubridae; genus Arizona; species Arizona elegans. The sequence continues at coordinate 6,904,819 of JAKOOJ010000027.1, forward strand.
GTGTCAGGGTCAGGGTCAGGGTCCGTGTCAGGGTCAGTGTCAGGGTCAGGGTCAGGTTACTGGTCAGGGTCAGGTTCCGGGTCAGGGTCTGGGTCAGGGTCTGGGTCAGGGTCTGGGTCTGGGTACTTTTCTGTGTCCCTGTCAATGTCCGTGTCAGGGTCAGGGTCCGTGTCAGGGTCAGGGTCCGGGTCCGTGTCAGGGTTTGTGTCAGGGTTGGAGTCGGGGTCAGGGTTCCGGGTCAGGGTCCGGTTCCGGGTCGGGGTCCAGGTTGGGGTCCGGGTCAGGGTCCGATTCCGTGTCAGGGTCAGGGTCCGTGTCCGTGTCAGGGTCCGTGTCAGGGTCAGGGTCAGGGTCCGGGTCCGGGACAGGGTCTAGGTCTGGGTCCGGGTGAGGGTCAGGTTCAGGGTCAGGGTCAGGGTCAGGGTCAGGTTACGGGTCAGGGTCAGGTTCCGGGTCAGGGTCAGGGTCTGGGTCTGTGTCCGGGTCAGGGTCAGGGTCAGGGTCACGGTCCGTGTCAGGGTCCGTGTCAGGGTCCGTGTCAGGGTCAGGGTCTAGGTCCGGGGCCGTGGCCGTGGCCGTGTCAGGGTCAGGGTCAGGGTCAGGGTCCGTTTCCAATTCCTGGTCAGGGTCCGTGTCCGTGTCAGGGTCAGGATCAGGGTCCGGGTCAGGGTTTGTGTCAGGGTCCGGGTCCGGGTTAGGTTCTGGGTCAGGGTCAGCATCAGGGTCAGGGTCCGTGTCCAGGTCAGGGAAAGGGTCAGTGTCCAGGTCCCTGTCAGTGTCCGGGTCCGTGTCAGGGTAAGGGTCAGGGTCAGGGTCCGTGTCAGGGTAAGGGTCTGGGTCAGGGTCCATGTCCGTGTCCGTGTCTGTGTCAGGGTCCGGGTCAGGGTCAGGGTCAGGGTCAGGGTCAGGGTCAGGGTCTGGGTCTGGGTCTGGGTCCGGGTCAGGGTCAGGGTCCGGGATGGGGTCAGGGTCCGGGTTAGGGTCAGGGTCCTGGTCCGGGTCCGGGTCAGGGTCCGGTTCCGGGTCTGGGTCAGGGTCCGGGTCAGGGTCCTGGTCCCTGTCTGGGTCCGGGTCCGGATCCGGGTCAAGGTCAGGGTCAGGGTCAGGGTCCGGGTCCGGGACAGGCTCTAGGTCTGGGTCCGGGTCAGGGTCAGGTTCAGGGTCCGGGTCAGGGTCAGGGTCAGGTTCCGGGTCAGGGTCAGGTTCCGGGTCAGGGTCAGGGTCTGGGTCTGTGTCCGGGTCAGGGTCAGGGTCAGGGTCAGGGTCAGGGTCAGGGTCACGGTCCATGTCAGGGTCAGGGTAAGGGTCAGGGTCAGAGTCAGGGTCAGGGTCAGGGTCAGGGTCCGTGTCCGTGTCGGTGTCAGGGTCCGGGTCCGGGTCCTGGTCAGGGTCCGGTTCCGGGTCGGGGTCCGGGTCAGGGTCAGGGTCCGGGTCAGGATCCGCTTCCGGGACAGGGTCAGGGTCTGGGTCAGGGTCAGCGTCCGGGTCAGCGCCAGGGTAAGGCTCCGTGTCAGGGTCCGTGTCAGGGTCCGTGTCAGGGTCAGGGTCTGGGTCCGGGGCCGTGGCCGTGTCAGGGTCAGGGTCAGGGTCCGGGTCCAATTCCGGGTCAGGGTCCGGGTCAGGGTCAGGATCAGGGTCCGGGTCAGGGTCTGTGTCAGGGTCCGGGTCCGGGTTAGGTTCTGGGTCAGGGTCAGCGTCAGGGTCAGCGTCAGGGTCAGGGTCCGTGTCCAGGTCAGGGAAAGGGTCAGGGTCCGGGTCCGTGTCAGGGTCCGGGTCCGTGTCAGGGTAAGGGTCAGGGTCAGGGTCCCGGTCAGGGTAAGGGTCCGGGTCAGGGTCCATGTCCGTGTCCGTGTCTGTGTCTGTGTCAGGGTCCGGGTCAGGGTCAGGGTCAGGTTCCGGGTCAGGGTCTGGGTCAGGGTCCGGGTCAGGGTCTGGGTCTGGGTACTTTTCTGTGTCCCTGTCCATGTCCGTGTCAGGGTCAGGGTCCGTGTCAGGGTCAGGGTCCGGGTCAGGGTCCGTGTCAGGGTTGGAGTCGGGATCAGGGTTCCGGGTCAGGGTCCGGTTCCGGGTCGGGGTCCAGGTTGGGGTCCAGGTTGGGGTCCGGGTCAGGGTCCGATTCCGTGTCAGGGTCAGGGTCCGTGTCAGGGTCCGTGTCAGGGTCAGGTTACGGGTCAGGGTCAGGTTCCGGGTCAGGGTCAGGGTCTGTGTCCGGGTCAGGGTCAGGGTCAGGGTCAGGGTCATGGTCCATGTCAGGGTCAGGGTAAGGGTCAGGGTCAGAATCAGGGTCAGGGTCCGGGTCCGTGTCGGGGTCAGGGTCCGGGTAAGGGTCCGGTTCCGGGTCGGGGTCCGGGTCAGGGTCAGGGTCAGCGTCCGGGTCAGGGCCAAGGTAAGGCTCCGTGTCAGGGTCCGTGTCAGGGTCCGTGTCAGGGTCAGGGTCTAGGTCCGTGGCTGTGGCCGTGTCAGGGTCAGGGTCAGGGTCAGGGTCCGTTTCCAATTCCGGGTCAGGGTCCGTGTCCGGGTCAGGGTCAGGATCAGGGTCCGGGTCAGGGTTTGTGTCAGGGTCCGGGTCCGGGTTAGGTTCTGGGTCAGGATCAGCGTCCGGGTCAGGGCCAGGGTAAGGCTCCGTGTCAGGGTCCGTGTCATGGTCCGTGTCAGGGTCAGGGTCTGGGTCCGGGGCCATGGCCGTGTCAGGGTCAGGGTCAGGGTCCGGGTCCAATTCCGTGTCAGGGTCCGGGTCAGGGTCCGTGTCCAGGTCAGGGAAAGGGTCAGGGTCCGTGTCAGGGTCCGGGTCCGTGTCAGGGACAGGGTCCGGGTCAGGGTAAGGGTCCGGGTCAGGGTCCATGTCCGTGTCCGTGTCTGTGTCTGTGTCAGGGTCCGCGTCAGCGTCAGGGTCCGGGTCAGGGTCAGAGTAAGGGTCAGGGTCCGGGTCAGGGTAAGGGTCAGGGTCCGGGTCAGGGTAAGGGTCCGGGTCAGGGTCCGGGTCAGGGTCTGGGTCTGGGTACTTTTCTGTGTCCCTGTCCATGTCCGTGTCAGGGTCAGGGTCCGTGTCAGGGTCAGGGTCCGGGTCCGGGTCAGGGTCCGTGTCAGGGTTGGATTCGGGGTCAGGGTTCCGGGTCAGGGTCCGGTTCCAGGTTGGGGTCCGGGTCAGGGTCCGGGTCAGGGTCTGGGTCTGTGTCCGGGTCAGGGTCAGGGTCAGGTCAGGATCACGGTCTGGGTCCGGGTCAGGGTCAGGATCATGGTCCGGGTCAGGGTCTGTGTCAGGATCCGGGTCCGGGTCCGGGTTAGGTTCTGGGTCAGCGTCAGCGTCTGGGTCAGGGTCAGGGTTCGGGTCAGGGTCCGGGTCAGCTTAAGGGTCCGGGTCCGAGTCCGATTCCGGGTCAGTGTCCAGGTCAGGGTCAGGGTCAGGGTCAGGGTCCGGGTCAGGGTCTGTGTCAGGGTCCGGGTCCGGGTCAGGGTCTGGATCCGGGTCCGGGTCCTTTTCCACGTCCCTGTCCGTGTCCGTATCCGTGTCAGGGTCAGGGTCAGGGTCAGGGAAAGGGTCAGGGTCCGGGTCCGTGTCAGGGTCCGGGTCCGTGTCAGGGTCCGGGTCCGTGTCAGGGTAAGGGTCAGGGTCAGGGTCCCGGTCAGGGTAAGGGTCCGGGTCAGGGTCCATGTCCGTGTCCGTTTCTGTGTCTGTGTCAGGGTCCGGGTCAGGGTCATGGTCAGGTTCCGGGTCAGGGTCTGGGTCAGGGTCTGGGTCTGGGTACTTTTCTGTGTCCCTGTCCATGTCCGTGTCAGGGTCAGGGTCCGTGTCAGGGTCAGGGTCCGGGTCCGGGTCAGGGTCCGTGTCAGGGTTGGAGTCGGGATCAGGGTTCCGGGTCAGGGTCCGGTTCCGGGTCGGGGTCCAGGTTGGGGTCCGGGTCAGGGTCCGATTCCGTGTCAGGGTCAGGGTCCGTGTCAGGGTCCGTGTCAGGGTCAGGTTACGGGTCAGGGTCAGGTTCTGGGTCAGGGTCAGGGTCTGGGTCTGTGTCCGGGTCAGGGTCAGGGTCAGGGTCAGGGTCACGGTCCATGTCAGGGTCAGGGTAAGGGTCAGGGTCAGAGTCAGGGTCAGGGTCCGGGTCCGTGTCGGGGTCAGGGTCCGGGTAAGGGTCCGGTTCCGGGTCGGGGTCCGGGTCAGGGTCAGGGTCAGCGTCCGGGTCAGGGCCAGGGTAAGGCTCCGTGTCAGGGTCCGTGTCAGGGTCCGTGTCAGGGTCCGTGTCAGGGTCAGGGTCTAGGTCCGTGGCCGTGGCCGTGTCAGGGTCAGGGTCAGGGTCAGGGTCAGGGTCCGTTTCCAATTCCGGGTCAGGGTCCGTGTCCGGGTCAGGGTCAGGATCAGGGTCCGGGTCAGGGTTTGTGTCAGGGTCCGGGTCCGAGTTAGGTTCTGGGTCAGGGTCAGCGTCCGGGTCAGGGCCAGGGTAAGGCTCCGTGTCAGGGTCCGTGTCATGGTCCGTGTCAGGGTCAGGGTCTGGGTCCGGGGCCATGGCCGTGTCAGGGTCAGGGTCAGGGTCCGGGTCCAATTCCGGGTCAGGGTCCGGGTCAGGGTCAGGATCAGGGTCCGGGTCAGGGTCTGTGTCAGGGTCCGGGTCCGGGTTAGGTTCTGGGTCAGCGTCAGGGTCAGGGTCAGTGTCCTTGTCCAGGTCAGGGAAAGGGTCAGGGTCCGTGTCAGGGTCCGGGTCCGTGTCAGGGACAGGGTCCGGGTCAGGGTAAGGGTCCGGGTCAGGGTCCATGTCCGTGTCCGTGTCTGTGTCTGTGTCAGGGTCCGGGTCAGCGTCAGGGTCCGGGTCAGGGTCAGAGTAAGGGTCAGGGTCCGGGTCAGGGTAAGGGTCAGGGTCCGGGTCAGGGTAAGGGTCCGGGTCAGGGTCCGGGTCAGGGTCTGGGTCTGGGTACTTTTCTGTGTCCCTGTCCATGTCCGTGTCAGGGTCAGGGTCCGTGTCAGGGTCAGGGTCCGGGTCCGGGTCAGGGTCCGTGTCAGGGTTGGATTCGGGGTCAGGGTTCCGGGTCAGGGTCCGGTTCCAGGTTGGGGTCCGGGTCAGGGTCCGGGTCAGGGTCTGGGTCTGTGTCCGGGTCAGGATAAGGGTCAGGTCAGGATCACGGTCTGGGTCCGGGTCAGGGTCAGGATCATGGTCCGGGTCAGGGTCTGTGTCAGGGTCCGGGTCCGGGTCCGGGTTAGGTTCTGGGTCAGCGTCAGCGTCTGGGTCAGGGTCAGGGTCCGGGTCAGGGTCCGGGTCAGCTTAAGGGTCCGGGTCCGAGTCCGATTCCGGGTCAGGGTCCAGGTCAGGGTCAGGGTCAGGGTCAGGGTCCGGGTCAGGGTCTGTGTCAGGGTCTGGGTCCGGGTCAGGGTCTGGATCCGGGTCCGGGTCCTTTTCCACGTCCCTGTCGGTGTCCGTATCCGTGTCAGGGTCAGGGTCTGGGTCAGGGTCAGGGTCCGGGTCCGCGACAGGGTCTAGGTCTGGGTCCGGGTCAGGGTCAGGGTCAGGGTCCGTGTCCAGGTCAGGGAAAGGGTCAGGGTCCGGGTCCGTGTCAGGGTCCGGGTCTGTGTCAGGGTAAGGGTCAGGGTCAGGGTCCGGGTCCGGGTAAGCGTCCGGGTCAGGGTCCATGTCCGTGTCCGTGTCAGGGTCCGGGTCAGCGTCAGGGTCCGGGTCAGGGTCAGAGTAAGAGTCAGGGTCCGGGTAAGGGTAAGGGTCAGGGTCAGGGTAAGGGTCCGGGTCAGGGTCCGGGTCCGGGTCTGGGTCTGGGTACTTTTCTGTGTCCCTGTCCGTGTCCGTGTCAGGGTCAGGGTCCGGGTCAGGGTCCGTGTCAGGGTCAGGGTCCGGGTCACGGTCTGGGTCTGGGTACTTTTCTGTGTCCCTGTCCGTGTCCGTGTCAGGGTCAGGGTCCGTGTCAGGGTCAGGGTCCGGGTCAGGGTCCGGGTCAGGGTCCGGGTCAGGGTCCGGGTCGGGGTCAGGGTCCGGGTCCGGATCAGGGTCAGGGTCAGTGTCCGGGTCCGGGTCCGGGTCCGGGTCGGGGTCGCGTCGTGGTCAGGGTCCGTGTCCGGGTCAGGGTCCGGGTCCGGGTCTGGGTCAGGGTCAGGGTCAGGGTCCGGGTCACTTTCCGGGTCAGGGTCCGGGTCAGGGTCAGGGTCCGGTTCCGGGTCTGGGTCAGGGTCCGGGTCAGGGTCCGGGTCCCTGTCTGGGTCCGGGTCCAGATCCGGGTCAAGGTCAGGGTCAGGGTCAGGGTCATGGTCAGTGTCCGGGTCCGGGACAGGGTCAGGTTCAGGGTCCGGGTCAGGGTCAGGGTCAGGGTCAGGTTACGGGTCAGGGTCAGGTTCCGGGTCAGGGTCTGGGTCTGTGTCCGGGTCAGGGTCAGGGTCAGGGTCAGGATCATGGTCCGGATCCGGGTCAGGGTCAGGGTCGGGGTCGGGGTCAGGGTCCCGGTCCGGGTCGGGGTCAGGGTCAGGGTCAGGGTCAGGGTCAGGGTCAGGGTCAGGGTCAGGGTCCGGGTCCGGGACAGGGTCTAGGTCTGGGTCCGGGTCAGGGTCAGGGTCAGGTTCAGGGTCCGGGTCAGGGTCAGGGTCAGGGTCAGGGTCCGGATCATGGTCCGGGACAGGGTCTAGGTCTGGGTCCGGGTCAGGGTCAGGTTCAGGGTCCGGGTCAGGTTCAGGTTCAGGGTCAGGTTACGGGTCAGGGTCAGGTTCCGGGTCCGGGTCAGGGTCAGGGTCATGGTCCGGGTCCGTGTCGGGGTCCGTGTCCGTGTCAGGGTCTGGGTCTGGGTCAGGGTCCGGTTCCGGGTCGGAGTCCGGGTCAGGGTCCGGGTCAGGATCCGCTTCCGGGACAGGGTCAGGGTCTGGGTCAGGGTCAGCGTCCGGGTCAGGGCCAGGGTAATGCTCCGTGTCAGGGTCCGTGTCAGGGTCCGTGTCAGGGTCAGGGTCTGGGTCCGGGGCCGCGGCCGTGTCAGGGTCCGTGTCCGGGTCCAATTCCGGGTCAGGGTCCGTGTCCGGGTCAGGGTCAGGATCAGGGTCCGGTTCAGGGTCTGTGTCAGGGTCCGGGTCCGGGTTAGGTTCTCGGTCAGGGTCAGCGTCAGGGTCAGGGTCAGGGTCCATGTCCAGGTCAGGGAAAGGGTCAGGGTCCGGGTCCGTGTCAGGGTCCGGGTCCGTGTCAGGGTAAGGGTCAGGGTCCGGGTCAGGGTAAGGGTCCGGGTCAGGGTCCATGTCCGTGTCCATGTCTGTGTCAGGGTCCGGGTCAGCGTCAGGGTCCGGGTCAGGGTCAGAGTAAGGGTCAGGGTCCGGGTAAGGGTAAGGGTCAGGGTCAGGGTCCGGGTCAGGGTAAGGGTCCGGGTCCGGGTCTGGGTCTGGGTACTTTTCTGTGTCCCTGTCCATGTCCGTGTCAGGGTCAGGGTCCGGGTCAGGGTCAGGGTCCGGGTCCGGGTCAGGGTCCGTGTCAGGGTTGGAGTCGGGGTCAGGGTTCCGGGTCAGGGTCCGGTTCTGGTTCGGGGTCCGGGTTGGGGTCCGTGTCAGGGTGCGATTCTGTGTCAGTGTCAGGGTCCGTGTCCGTGTCAGGGTCTGTGTCAGGGTCAGGGTCAGGGTCAAGGTCCGGGTCCGGGTCAGGGTCAGGGTCCGGGTCAGGGTCCGGGTCCGTGTCAGGGTCCGGGTCCGGGTCCGGGTCTGGCTCCCGTTCTGGGTCCGGGTCAGGATCCGGGTCCGGGTCCGTTTCCGAGTCCGGGTCCGGATCTGGGTCAGGGTCAGGGTCAGTGTCCGGGTCCGGGTCCGGGTCCGTGTCAGTGTCAGTGTCAGGGTCAGAGTCAGGGTCTGGATCCGGGTCAGGGTCAGGGTCAGGGTCAGGGTCAGTGTCCGGGTCCGGGTCTGGGTCAGGGTCCGGGTCCGGGTCAGGGTCCGGGTCTGGGTCCGGGTCAGGGTCCGGGTCAGGGTAAGGGTCAGGGTCAGGGTCAGGGTCAGGGTCCAGGTCCGGTTCAGGATCCGTGTCAGTGTCAGTGACCGGGTCAGGGTCAGTTTCAGGGACCGTGTCAGGGTCAAGGTCAGGGTCCGGTTCCGGGTCAGAGTCCGTGTCAGGGTAAGGGTCAGGGTCAGGGTCCGGGTAAGAGTCCGAGTCAGGGTCTGGGTCAGGGTAAGGGTCCGGGTCAGGCTCAGGGTCCAGGTCAGGGTCAGGGTCCAGGTCAGGGTCCGGTTCTGTGTTAGGGTTAGGGTCCGGGTCAGGGTAAGGGTCACGGTCAGTGCCAGGGTAAGGGTCACGGTCAGTGCCAGGGTAAGGGTCCGGGCGAGGGTCCGGATCAGGGTGAGGGTAAGGGTCCGGGTCAGGGTCTGGGTCCGGGTAAGGGTCAGGGTCTGGGTCTGGGTCAGGGTCCGGGTCCGTGTCAGGGTCAGTGTCAGGGTCCGGGTCAGGGTCAGGGTCCAGGTCTGGGTCCAGGTCGGGGTCAGGGTCAGGGTCAGGGTCCAGGTCTGGGTCCAGGTCGGGGTCAGGGTCTGGGTCATGGTCAGGGTCAGGGTCCGGGTCAGTGTCAGCGTCAGCGTCAGGGTCAGGGTCAGGGTCTGGGTCCGGGTAAGGGTCAGGGTCTTGGTGTGGGTCAGGGTCCGGGTCAGGGTCAGGGTCAGGGTCCAGGTCCGTGTCAGTGTCCGGGTCCGTGTCAGGGTCAGGGTCAGGGTCCGTGTCAGGGTCAGTGTCAGGGTCAGGGTCAGGTTACGGGTCAGGGTCAGGTTCCGGGTCAGGGTCTGGGTCAGGGTCTGGGTCAGGGTCTGGGTCTGGGTACTTTTCTGTGTCCCTGTCCATGTCCGTGTCAGGGTCAGGGTCCGTGTCAGGGTCAGGGTCCGGTTCCGTGTCAGGGTTTGTGTCAGGGTTGGAGTCGGGGTCAGGGTTCCGGGTCAGGGTCCGGTTCCGGGTCGGGGTCCAGGTTGGGGTCCGGGTCAGGGTCCGATTCCGTGTCAGGGTCAGGGTCCGTGTCCGTGTCAGGGTCCGTGTCAGGGTCAGGGTCAGGGTCCGGGTCCGGGACAGGGTCTAGGTCTGGGTCCGGGTGAGGGTCAGGTTCAGGGTCAGGGTCAGGGTCAGGGTCAGGTTACGGGTCAGGGTCAGGTTCCGGGTCAGGGTCAGGGTCTGGGTCTGTGTCCGGGTCAGGGTCAGGGTCAGGGTCACGGTCCGTGTCAGGGTCCGTGTCAGGGTCCGTGTCAGGGTCAGGGTCTAGGTCCGGGGCCGTGGCCGTGGCCGTGTCAGGGTCATGGTCAGGGTCAGGGTCCGTTTCCAATTCCTGGTCAGGGTCCGTGTCCGTGTCAGGGTCAGGATCAGGGTCCGGGTCAGGGTTTGTGTCAGGGTCCGGGTCCGGGTTAGGTTCTGGGTCAGGGTCAGCATCAGGGTCAGGGTCCGTGTCCAGGTCAGGGAAAGGGTCAGTGTCCAGGTCCCTGTCAGTGTCCGGGTCCGTGTCAGGGTAAGGGTCAGGGTCAGGGTCCGTGTCAGGGTAAGGGTCTGGGTCAGGGTCCATGTCCGTGTCTGTGTCTGTGTCAGGGTCCGGGTCAGGGTCAGGGTCAGGGTCAGGGTCAGGGTCAGGGTCTGGGTCTGGGTCCGGGTCAGGGTCAGGGTCCGGGATGGGGTCAGGGTCCGGGTTAGGGTCAGGGTCCTGGTCCGGGTCCGGGTCAGGGTCCGGTTCCGGGTCTGGGTCAGGGTCCGGGTCAGGGTCCTGGTCCCTGTCTGGGTCCGGGTCCGGATCCGGGTCAAGGTCAGGGTCAGGGTCAGGGTCCGGGTCCGGGACAGGCTCTAGGTCTGGGTCCGGGTCAGGGTCAGGTTCAGGGTCCGGGTCAGGGTCAGGGTCAGGTTCCGGGTCAGGGTCAGGTTCCGGGTCAGGGTCAGGGTCTGGGTCTGTGTCCGGGTCAGGGTCAGGGTCAGGGTCAGGGTCAGGGTCACGGTCCATGTCAGGGTCAGGGTAAGGGTCAGGGTCAGAGTCAGGGTCAGGGTCAGGGTCAGGGTCAGGGTCCGTGTCCGTGTCGGGGTCAGGGTCCGGGTCCGGGTCCTGGTCAGGGTCCGGTTCCGGGTCGGGGTCCGGGTCAGGGTCAGGGTCCGGGTCAGGATCCGCTTCCGGGACAGGGTCAGGGTCTGGGTCAGGGTCAGCGTCCGGGTCAGCGCCAGGGTAAGGCTCCGTGTCAGGGTCCGTGTCAGGGTCCGTGTCAGGGTCAGGGTCTGGGTCCGGGGCCGTGGCCGTGTCAGGGTCAGGGTCAGGGTCCGGGTCCAATTCCGGGTCAGGGTCCGGGTCAGGGTCAGGATCAGGGTCCGGGTCAGGGTCTGTGTCAGGGTCCGGGTCCGGGTTAGGTTCTGGGTCAGGGTCAGCGTCAGGGTCAGCGTCAGGGTCAGGGTCCGTGTCCAGGTCAGGGAAAGGGTCAGGGTCCGGGTCCGTGTCAGGGTCCGGGTCCGTGTCAGGGTAAGGGTCAGGGTCAGGGTCCCGGTCAGGGTAAGGGTCCGGGTCAGGGTCCATGTCCGTGTCCGTGTCTGTGTCTGTGTCAGGGTCCGGGTCAGGGTCAGGGTCAGGTTCCGGGTCAGGGTCTGGGTCAGGGTCCGGGTCAGGGTCTGGGTCTGGGTACTTTTCTGTGTCCCTGTCCATGTCCGTGTCAGGGTCAGGGTCCGTGTCAGGGTCAGGGTCCGGGTCAGGGTCCGTGTCAGGGTTGGAGTCGGGATCAGGGTTCCGGGTCAGGGTCCGGTTCCGGGTCGGGGTCCAGGTTGGGGTCCAGGTTGGGGTCCGGGTCAGGGTCCGATTCCGTGTCAGGGTCAGGGTCCGTGTCAGGGTCCGTGTCAGGGTCAGGTTACGGGTCAGGGTCAGGTTCCGGGTCAGGGTCAGGGTCTGTGTCCGGGTCAGGGTCAGGGTCAGGGTCAGGGTCACGGTCCATGTCAGGGTCAGGGTAAGGGTCAGGGTCAGAATCAGGGTCCGGGTCCGTGTCGGGGTCAGGGTCCGGGTAAGGGTCCGGTTCCGGGTCGGGGTCCGGGTCAGGGTCAGGGTCAGCGTCCGGGTCAGGGCCAAGGTAAGGCTCCGTGTCAGGGTCCGTGTCAGGGTCCGTGTCAGGGTCCGTGTCAGGGTCAGGGTCTAGGTCCGTGGCTGTGGCCGTGTCAGGGTCAGGGTCAGGGTCAGGGTCCGTTTCCAATTCCGGGTCAGGGTCCGTGTCCGGGTCAGGGTCAGGATCAGGGTCCGGGTCAGGGTTTGTGTCAGGGTCCGGGTCCGGGTTAGGTTCTGGGTCAGGATCAGCGTCCGGGTCAGGGCCAGGGTAAGGCTCCGTGTCAGGGTCCGTGTCATGGTCCGTGTCAGGGTCAGGGTCTGGGTCCGGGGCCATGGCCGTGTCAGGGTCAGGGTCAGGGTCCGGGTCCAATTCCGTGTCAGGGTCCGGGTCAGGGTCCGTGTCCAGGTCAGGGAAAGGGTCAGGGTCCGTGTCAGGGTCCGGGTCCGTGTCAGGGACAGGGTCCGGGTCAGGGTAAGGGTCCGGGTCAGGGTCCATGTCCGTGTCCGTGTCTGTGTCTGTGTCAGGGTCCGCGTCAGCGTCAGGGTCCGGGTCAGGGTCAGAGTAAGGGTCAGGGTCCGGGTCAGGGTAAGGGTCAGGGTCCGGGTCAGGGTAAGGGTCCGGGTCAGGGTCCGGGTCAGGGTCTGGGTCTGGGTACTTTTCTGTGTCCCTGTCCATGTCCGTGTCAGGGTCAGGGTCCGTGTCAGGGTCAGGGTCCGGGTCCGGGTCAGGGTCCGTGTCAGGGTTGGATTCGGGGTCAGGGTTCCGGGTCAGGGTCCGGTTCCAGGTTGGGGTCCGGGTCAGGGTCCGGGTCAGGGTCTGGGTCTGTGTCCGGGTCAGGGTCAGGGTCAGGTCAGGATCACGGTCTGGGTCCGGGTCAGGGTCAGGATCATGGTCCGGGTCAGGGTTTGTGTCAGGATCCGGGTCCGGGTCCGGGTTAGGTTCTGGGTCAGCGTCAGCGTCTGGGTCAGGGTCAGGGTTCGGGTCAGGGTCCGGGTCAGCTTAAGGGTCCGGGTCCGAGTCCGATTCCGGGTCAGGGTCCAGGTCAGGGTCAGGGTCAGGGTCAGGGTCCGGGTCAGGGTCTGTGTCAGGGTCCGGGTCCGGGTCAGGGTCTGGATCCGGGTCCGGGTCCTTTTCCACGTCCCTGTCCGTGTCCGTATCCGTGTCAGGGTCAGGGTCAGGGTCAGGGAAAGGGTCAGGGTCCGGGTCCGTGTCAGGGTCCGGGTCCGTGTCAGGGTAAGGGTCAGGGTCAGGGTCCCGGTCAGGGTAAGGGTCCGGGTCAGGGTCCATGTCCGTGTCCGTTTCTGTGTCTGTGTCAGGGTCCGGGTCAGGGTCATGGTCAGGTTCCGGGTCAGGGTCTGGGTCAGGGTCTGGGTCTGGGTACTTTTCTGTGTCCCTGTCCATGTCCGTGTCAGGGTCAGGGTCCGTGTCAGGGTCAGGGTCCGGGTCCGGGTCAGGGTCCGTGTCAGGGTTGGAGTCGGGATCAGGGTTCCGGGTCAGGGTCCGGTTCCGGGTCGGGGTCCAGGTTGGGGTCCGGGTCAGGGTCCGATTCCGTGTCAGGGTCAGGGTCCGTGTCAGGGTCCGTGTCAGGGTCAGGTTACGGGTCAGGGTCAGGTTCCGGGTCAGGGTCAGGGTCTGGGTCTGTGTCCGGGTCAGGGTCAGGGTCAGGGTCAGGGTCACGGTCCATGTCAGGGTCAGGGTAAGGGTCAGGGTCAGAGTCAGGGTCAGGGTCCGGGTCCGTGTCGGGGTCAGGGTCCGGGTAAGGGTCCGGTTCCGGGTCGGGGTCCGGGTCAGGGTCAGGGTCAGCGTCCGGGTCAGGGCCAGGGTAAGGCTCCGTGTCAGGGTCCGTGTCAGGGTCCGTGTCAGGGTCCGTGTCAGGGTCAGGGTCTAGGTCCGTGGCCGTGGCCGTGTCAGGGTCAGGGTCAGGGTCAGGGTCAGGGTCCGTTTCCAATTCCGGGTCAGGGTCCGTGTCCGGGTCAGGGTCAGGATCAGGGTCCGGGTCAGGGTTTGTGTCAGGGTCCGGGTCCGAGTTAGGTTCTGGGTCAGGGTCAGCGTCCGGGTCAGGGCCAGGGTAAGGCTCCGTGTCAGGGTCCGTGTCATGGTCCGTGTCAGGGTCAGGGTCTGGGTCCGGGGCCATGGCCGTGTCAGGGTCAGGGTCAGGGTCCGGGTCCAATTCCGGGTCAGGGTCCGGGTCAGGGTCAGGATCAGGGTCCGGGTCAGGGTCTGTGTCAGGGTCCGGGTCCGGGTTAGGTTCTGGGTCAGCGTCAGGGTCAGGGTCAGTGTCCTTGTCCAGGTCAGGGAAAGGGTCAGGGTCCGTGTCAGGGTCCGGGTCCGTGTCAGGGACAGGGTCCGGGTCAGGGTAAGGGTCCGGGTCAGGGTCCATGTCCGTGTCCGTGTCTGTGTCTGTGTCAGGGTCCGGGTCAGCGTCAGGGTCCGGGTCAGGGTCAGAGTAAGGGTCAGGGTCCGGGTCAGGGTAAGGGTCAGGGTCCGGGTCAGGGTAAGGGTCCGGGTCAGGGTCCGGGTCAGGGTCTGGGTCTGGGTACTTTTCTGTGTCCCTGTCCATGTCCGTGTCAGGGTCAGGGTCCGTGTCAGGGTCAGGGTCCGGGTCCGGGTCAGGGTCCGTGTCAGGGTTGGATTCGGGGTCAGGGTTCCGGGTCAGGGTCCGGTTCCAGGTTGGGGTCCGGGTCAGGGTCCGGGTCAGGGTCTGGGTCTGTGTCCGGGTCAGGATAAGGGTCAGGTCAGGATCACGGTCTGGGTCCGGGTCAGGGTCAGGATCATGGTCCGGGTCAGGGTCTGTGTCAGGGTCAGAGTAAGGGTCAGGGTCCGGGTCAGGGTAAGGGTCAGGGTCCGGGTCAGGGTAAGGGTCCGGGTCAGGGTCCGGGTCAGGGTCTGGGTCTGGGTACTTTTCTGTGTCCCTGTCCATGTCCGTGTCAGGGTCAGGGTCCGTGTCAGGGTCAGGGTCCGGGTCCGGGTCAGGGTCCGTGTCAGGGTTGGATTCGGGGTCAGGGTTCCGGGTCAGGGTCCGGTTCCAGGTTGGGGTCCGGGTCAGGGTCCGGGTCAGGGTCTGGGTCTGTGTCCGGGTCAGGATAAGGGTCAGGTCAGGATCACGGTCTGGGTCCGGGTCAGGGTCAGGATCATGGTCCGGGTCAGGGTCTGTGTCAGGGTCCGGGTCCGGGTCCGGGTTAGGTTCTGGGTCAGCGTCAGCGTCTGGGTCAGGGTCAGGGTCCGGGTCAGGGTCCGGGTCAGCTTAAGGGTCCGGGTCCGAGTCCGATTCCGGGTCAGGGTCCAGGTCAGGGTCAGGGTCAGGGTCAGGGTCCGGGTCAGGGTCTGTGTCAGGGTCTGGGTCCGGGTCAGGGTCTGGATCCGGGTCCGGGTCCTTTTCCACGTCCCTGTCGGTGTCCGTATCCATGTCAGGGTCAGGGTCTGGGTCAGGGTCAGGGTCCGGGTCCGCGACAGGGTCTAGGTCTGGGTCCGGGTCAGGGTCAGGGTCAGGGTCCGTGTCCAGGTCAGGGAAAGGGTCAGGGTCCGGGTCCGTGTCAGGGTCCGGGTCTGTGTCAGGGTAAGGGTCAGGGTCAGGGTCCGGGTCCGGGTAAGCGTCCGGGTCAGGGTCCATGTCCGTGTCCGTGTCAGGGTCCGGGTCAGCGTCAGGGTCCGGGTCAGGGTCAGAGTAAGAGTCAGGGTCCGGGTAAGGGTAAGGGTCAGGGTCAGGGTAAGGGTCCGGGTCAGGGTCCGGGTCCGGGTCAGGGTCTGGGTCTGGGTACTTTTCTGTGTCCCTGTCCGTGTCCGTGTCAGGGTCAGGGTCCGGGTCAGGGTCCGTGTCAGGGTCAGGGTCCGGGTCACGGTCTGGGTCTGGGTACTTTTCTGTGTCCCTGTCCGTGTCCGTGTCAGGGTCAGGGTCCGTGTCAGGGTCAGGGTCCGGGTCAGGGTCCGGGTCAGGGTCCGGGTCAGGGTCCGGGTCGGGGTCAGGGTCCGGGTCCGGATCAGGGTCAGGGTCAGTGTCCGGGTCCGGGTCCGGGTCCGGGTCGGGGTCGGGTCGTGGTCAGGGTCCGTGTCCGGGTCCGTGTCCGGGTCCGGGTCTGGGTCAGGGTCAGGGTCAGGGTCCGGGTCACTTTCCGGGTCAGGGTCCGGGTCAGGGTCAGGGTCCGGTTCCGGGTCTGGGTCAGGGTCCGGGTCAGGGTCCGGGTCCCTGTCTGGGTCCGGGTCCAGATCCGGGTCAAGGTCAGGGTCAGGGTCAGGGTCATGGTCAGTGTCCGGGTCCGGGACAGGGTCAGGTTCAGGGTCCGGGTCAGGGTCAGGGTCAGGTTACGGGTCAGGGTCAGGTTCCGGGTCAGGGTCTGGGTCTGTGTCCGGGTCAGGGTCAGGGTCAGGGTCAGGATCATGGTCCGGATCCGGGTCAGGGTCAGGGTCAGGGTCGGGGTCGGGGTCGGGGTCAGGGTCCCGGTCCGGGTCGGGGTCAGGGTCAGGGTCAGGGTCAGGGTCAGGGTCAGGGTCCGGGTCCGGGACAGGGTCTAGGTCTGGGTCCGGGTCAGGGTCAGGGTCAGGTTCAGGGTCCGGGTCAGGGTCAGGGTCAGGGTCAGGGTCCGGATCATGGTCCGGGACAGGGTCTAGGTCTGGGTCTGGGTCAGGGTCAGGTTCAGGGTCCGGGTCAGGTTCAGGTTCAGGGTCAGGTTACGGGTCAGGGTCAGGTTCCGGGTCCGGGTCAGGGTCAGGGTCATGGTCCGTGTCCGTGTCGGGGTCCGTGTCCGTGTCCGTGTCAGGGTCTGGGTCAGGGTCCGGTTCCGGGTCGGAGTCCGGGTCAGGGTCCGGGTCAGGATCCGCTTCCGGGACAGGGTCAGGGTCTGGGTCAGGGTCAGCGTCCGGGTCAGGGCCAGGGTAATGCTCCGTGTCAGGGTCCGTGTCAGGGTCCGTGTCAGGGTCAGGGTCTGGGTCCGGGGCCGCGGCCGTGTCAGGGTCCGTGTCCGGGTCCAATTCCGGGTCAGGGTCCGTGTCCGGGTCAGGGTCAGGATCAGGGTCCGGTTCAGGGTCTGTGTCAGGGTCCGGGTCCGGGTTAGGTTCTCGGTCAGGGTCAGCGTCAGGGTCAGGGTCAGGGTCCATGTCCAGGTCAGGGAAAGGGTCAGGGTCCGGGTCCGTGTCAGGGTCCGGGTCCGTGTCAGGGTAAGGGTCAGGGTCCGGGTCAGGGTAAGGGTCCGGGTCAGGGTCCATGTCCGTGTCCATGTCTGTGTCAGGGTCCGGGTCAGCGTCAGGGTCCGGGTCAGGGTCAGAGTAAGGGTCAGGGTCCGGGTAAGGGTAAGGGTCAGGGTCAGGGTCCGGGTCAGGGTAAGGGTCCGGGTCCGGGTCTGGGTCTGGGTACTTTTCTGTGTCCCTGTCCATGTCCGTGTCAGGGTCAGGGTCCGGGTCAGGGTCAGGGTCCGGGTCCGGGTCAGGGTCCGTGTCAGGGTTGGAGTCGGGGTCAGGGTTCCGGGTCAGGGTCCGGTTCTGGTTCGGGGTCCGGGTTGGGGTCCGTGTCAGGGTGCGATTCTGTGTCAGTGTCAGGGTCCGTGTCCGTGTCAGGGTCTGTGTCAGGGTCAGGGTCAGGGTCAAGGTCCGGGTCCGGGTCAGGGTCAGGGTCCGGGTCAGGGTCCGGGTCCGTGTCAGGGTCCGGGTCCGGGTCCGGGTCTGGCTCCCGTTCTGGGTCCGGGTCAGGATCCGGGTCCGGGTCCGTTTCCGAGTCCGAGTCCGGGTCCGGATCTGGGTCAGGGTCAGGGTCAGTGTCCGGGTCCGGGTCCGGGTCCGTGTCAGTGTCAGTGTCAGGGTCAGAGTCAGGGTCTGGATCCGGGTCAGGGTCAGGGTCAGGGTCAGGGTCAGTGTCCGGGTCCGGGTCTGGGTCAGGGTCCGGGTCCGGGTCAGGGTCCGGGTCTGGGTCCGGGTCAGGGTCCGGGTCAGGGTCAGGGTAAGGGTCAGGGTCAGGGTCAGGGTCAGGGTCCAGGTCCGGTTCAGGATCCGCGTCAGTGTCAGTGACCGGGTCAGGGTCAGTTTCAGGGACCGTGTCAGGGTCAAGGTCAGGGTCCGGTTCCGGGTCAGAGTCCGTGTCAGGGTAAGGGTCAGGGTCAGGGTCCGGGTAAGAGTCCGAGTCAGGGTCTGGGTCAGGGTAAGGGTCCGGGTCAGGCTCAGGGTCCAGGTCAGGGTCAGGGTCCAGGTCAGGGTCCGGTTCTGTGTTAGGGTTAGGGTCCGGGTCAGGGTAAGGGTCACGGTCAGTGCCAGGGTAAGGGTCACAGTCAGTGCCAGGGTAAGGGTCCGGGCGAGGGTCCGGATCAGGGTGAGGGTAAGGGTCCGGGTCAGGGTCTGGGTCCGGGTAAGGGTCAGGGTCTGGGTCTGGGTCAGGGTCCGGGTCCGTGTCAGGGTCAGTGTCAGGGTCCGGGTCAGGGTCAGGGTCCAGGTCTGGGTCCAGGTCGGGGTCAGGGTCAGGGTCAGGGTCCAGGTCTGGGTCCAGGTCGGGGTCAGGGTCTGGGTCATGGTCAGGGTCAGGGTCCGGGTCAGTGTCAGCGTCAGCGTCAGGGTCAGGGTCAGGGTCTGGGTCCGGGTAAGGGTCAGGGTCTTGGTGTGGGTCAGGGTCCGGGTCAGGGTCAGGGTCCAGGTCTGGGTCCAGGTCGGGGTCAGGGTCAGGGTCAGGGTCAGGGTCCAGGTCAGGGTCAGGGTCCGGGTCCGGGTAAGGGTCAGGGTCCGGGTCCGGGTCAGCGTCAGCGTCAGCGTCAGGGTCCAGGTCAGGGTCAGTGTCAGGGTCTGTGTCAGGGTCTGGGTCCGGGTCAGGGTCCGGGTCAGGTTCAGGGTCCGGGTCCTTTTCCGTGTCCCTGTCCGTGTCCGTTTCTGTGTCAGGGACCCGGGTCAGGGTGAGGGTATGGGTAAGGGTCCGGGTCTGGGTCACGGTCAGGGTCAGGGTCAGGGTCCTTTTCCGTGTCGCTGTCCGTGTCTGTGTCAGGGACCCGGGTCAGGGTCAGGGTCTGGGTCACGGTCAGGGTCAGGGTCCGGGTCAGAGTCAGGGTCAGGGTCAGGGTCTGTGTCAGAGTCTGGGTCCGGGTCAGGGTCCGGGTCAGGGCCAGGGTCCGGGTCCTTTTCCGTGTCCCTGTCCGTTTCCGTGTCTGTGTCAGGGACCCGGGTCAGGGTAAGGGTAAGGGTAAGGGTAAGGGTCCGGGTCTGGGTCACGGTCAGGGTCCGCGTCCGGGTAAGGGTCACGGTCAGGGTCGGGATCGGGGTCTGGGTAAGGGTCAGGGTCAGGGTCAGGGTCAGGGTCCGGGTCAGGGTCAGGGTCAGGGTCAGGGTCTGGGTCTGGTTACAGTTCCGGTTCCGGTCCGGGTCAGGGTCAGGGTCAGGGTCCTGGTCAGGGTCAAGGTCTGTGTTAGGGTCTGGGTCCGGGTCAGGTTCCGGGTCAGGGTCCGGGTCAGGGTCAGGGTCCGTGTCCTTTTCCGTGTCCCTGTCCGTGTCCGTGTCTGTCTCAGGGACCCGGGTCAGGGTAAGGGTAAGGGTAAGGGTCCGGGTCTGGGTTATGGTCAGGGTCACGGTCAGGGTCACGGTCAGGGTCCACGTCAGTGTCAGGGTCCGGGTCCAGGTCAGGGTCAGGGTCAGGGTCAGGGTCCAGGTCTGGGTCCAGGTCGGGGTCAGGGTCAGGGTCAGGGTCAGGGTCAGGGTCCAGGTCAGGGTCAGGGTCAGGTTCCGGGTCCGGGTCCTTTTCCACGTCCCTGTCCGTGTCCGTATCCGTGTCAGGGTCAGGGTCAGGGTCAGGGTCCGGGTCAGGGTAAGGGTCCGGGTCCGAGTCCAATTCCGGGTCAGGGTCCAGGTCAGGGTCAGGGTCAGGGTCCGGGTCAGTGTCTGTGTCAGGGTCCGGGTCCGGGTCAGGGTCTGGATCCGGGTCCGGGTCCTTTTCCACGTCCCTGTCCGTGTCCGTATCCGTGTCAGGGTCAGGGTCAGGGTCAGGGTCAGGGTCAGGGTCAGGGTCCGGGTCCGGGACAGGGTCTAGGTCTGGGTCCGGGTCAGGGTCAGGTTCAGGTTCAGGGTCCGGGTCAGGGTCAGGGTCAGGGTCAGGGTCCGTGTCCAGGTCAGGGAAAGGGTCAGGGTCCGGGTCCGTGTCAGGGTCCGGGTCTGTGTCAGGGTAAGGGTCAGGGTCTGGGTCCGGGTCCGGGTCAGGGTAAGGGTCCGGGTCAGGGTCCATGTCCGTGTCCGTGTCCATGTCAGGGTCCGGGTCAGCGTCAGGGTCCGGGTCCGAGTCCGGGTCAGGGTCAGAGTAAGAGTCAGGGTCCGGGTAAGGGTAAGGGTCAGGGTCCGGGTCAGGGTAAGGTTCCGGGTCAGGGTCCGGGTCAGGGTCTGGGTCTGGGTACTTTTCTGTGTCCCTGTCCGTGTCCGTGTCAGGGTCAGGGTCAGGGTCCGGGTCAGGGTCAGGGTCCGGGTCGGGGTCAGGGTCCGGGTCCGGGTCCGGGTCCGGATCAGGGTCAGGGTCAGGGTCAGGGTCCGGGTCTGGGTCTGGGTCCGGGTCCGGGTCGGGGTCCGGGTCGCGGTCAGGGTCCGGGTCCGGGTCAGGGTCCGGGTCCAGGTCTGGGTCAGGGTCAGGGTCAGGGTCCGGGTCACTTTCCGGGTCAGGGTCCGGGTCAGGGTCAGGGTCCGGTTCCGGGTCTGGGTCCGGGTCAGGGTCCGGGTCAGGGTCCGGGTCAGGGTCCGGGTCCTGGTCCCTGTCTGGGTCCGGGTCCAGATCCGGGTCAAGGTCAGGGTCAGGGTCAGGGTCAGGGTCAGGGACCGGGTCCGGGACAGGGTCTAGGTCTGGGTCCGGGTCAGGGTCTGGTTCAGGGTCCGGGTCAGGGTCAGGGTCAGGGTCAGGATACGGGTCAGGGTCAGGTTCCGGGTCAGGGTCAGGGTCTGGGTCTGTGTCCGGGTCAGGGTCAGGGTCAGGGTCAGGGTCAGGATCATGGTCCGGATCCGGGTCAGGGTCAGGGTCAGGGTCCGGGTCAGGGTCGGGGTCGGGGTCCGGGTTGGGGTAAGGGTCAGGGTCAGGGTCAGGGTCCGGGTCCGGGTCCGGGTCCGGGACAGGGTCTAGGTCTGGGTCCGGGTCAGGGTCAGGGTCAGGTTCAGGGTCCGGGTCAGGGTCAGGGTCAGGGTCCGGATCATGGTCCGGGTCCGGGACAGGGTCTAGGTCTGGGTCCGGGTCAGGGTCAGGTTCAGGGTCCGGGTCAGGTTCAGGTTCAGGGTCAGGTTACGGGTCAGGGTCAGGTTCCGGGTCCGGGTCAGGGTCAGGGTCAGGGTCCGGGTCCGTGTCGGGGTCCGGGTCCGGGTCAGGGTCTGGGTCAGGGTCCGGTTCCGGGTCGGGGTCCGGGTCAGGGTCAGGTTCCGGGTCAGGATCCGCTTCCGGGACAGGGTCAGGGTCTGGGTCAGGGTCAGCGTCCGGGTCAGGGCCAGGGTAATGCTCCGTGTCAGGGTCCGTGTCAGGGTCCGTGTCAGGGTCAGGGTCTGGGTCCGGGGCCGCGGCCGTGTCAGGGTCAGGGTCAGGGTCCGTGTCCGGGTCCAATTCCGGGTCAGGGTCCATGTCCGTGTCAGGGTCAGGATCAGGGTCCAGGTCAGGGTCTGGGTCAGGGTCTGGGTCCGGTTACAGTTCTGGTTACGGTCCGGGTCAAGCTCAGGGTCAGGGTCCGGGACAGGGTCAGGGTCAGGGTCTGTGTCAGGGTCTGGGTCCGGGTCAGGTTCCGGGTCCGGGTCAGGGTCCGTGTCAGGGTCAGGGTCCGGGTCCGGGTCCGGGTCCTTTTCCGTGTTCCTGTCCGTTTCCGTGTCTGTGTCAGGGACCCAGGTCAGGGTAAGGGTAAGGGTAAGGCTAAGGTTCCGGCTCTGGGTCATGGTCAGGGTCAGGGTCAGGGTCCGCGTCAGGGTCCGGGTCAGGGTCCGGGTCCGGGTCAGTGTCAACGTCAGCGTCAGGGTCAGGGTCTGGGTCCGGGTAAGGGTCAGGGTCTTGGTGTGGGTCAGGGTCCGGGTCAGGGTCAGGGTCAGGGTCAGGGTCCAGGTCTGGGTCTAGGTCGGGGTCAGGGTCAGGGTCAGGGTCAGGGTCCAGGTCAGGGTCAGGGTCCGGGTCCGGGTAAGGGTCAGGGTCCGGGTCCGGGTCAGCGTCAGCGTCAGCGTCAGGGTCCAGGTCAGGGTCTGTGTCAGGGTCTGTGTCAGGGTCTGGGTCCGGGTCAGGGTCAGGGTCCGGGTCCTTTTCCGTGTCCCTGTCCGTGTCCGTGTCTGTGTCAGGAACCCGGGTAAGGGTATGGGTAAGGGTCCGGGTCTGGGTCACGGTCAGGGTCAGGGTCAGGGTCAGGGTCCGGGTCAGGGTCAGGGTCAGGGTCCTTTTCCGTGTCGCTGTCCGTGTCTGTGTCAGGGACCCGGGTCAGGGTCAGGTTCTGGGTCACGGTCAGGTTCAGGGTCCGGGTCCGGGTCAGGGTCCGGGTCAGGGCCAGGGTCCGGGTCCTTTTCCGTGTCCCTGTCCGTTTCCGTGTCTGTGTCAGGGACCTGGGTCAGGGTAAGGGTAAGGGTAAGGGTAAGGGTCCGGGTCTGGGTCACGGTCAGGGTCCGGGTCCGGGTAAGGGTCACGGTCAGGGTCGGGATCGGGGTCTGGGTAAGGGTCAGGGTCAGGGTCAGGGTCAGAGTCCGGGTCAGCATCAGGGTCCGGGTCAGGGTCAGTGTCAGGGTCTGGGTCCGGTTACAGTTCCGGTCCGGGTCAGGGTCAGGGTCCGGGTCAGGGTCAGGGTCTGTGTTAGGGTCTGGGTCCGGGTCAGGTTCCGGGTCAGGGTCCGGATCAGGGTCAGGGTCCGTGTCTTTTTCCGTGTCCCTGTCCGTGTCCGTGTCTGTCTCAGGGACCCGGGTCAGGGTAAGGGTAAGGGTAAGGGTCCGGGTCTGGGTTATGGTCAGGGTCACGGTCAGGGTCACGGTCAGGGTCCACGTCAGTGTCAGGGTCCGGGTCCAGGTCAGGGTCAGGGTCCAGGTCTGGGTCCAGGTCGGGGTCAGGGTCAGGGTCAGGGTCAGGGTCAGGGTCAGGTTCCGGGTCCGGGTCCTTTTCCACGTCCCTGTCCGTGTCCGTATCCGTGTCAGGGTCAGGGTCAGGGTCAGGGTCCGGGTCAGGGTCAGGGTAAGGGTCCGGGTCCGAGTCCGATTCCGGGTCAGGGTCCAGGTCAGGGTCAGGGTCAGGGTCCGGGTCAGGGTCTGTGTCAGGGTCCGGGTCAGGGTCTGGATCCGGGTCCGGGTCCTTTTCCACATCCCTGTCCGTGTCCGTATCCGTGTCAGGGTCAGGGTCAGGGTCAGGGTCAGGGTCCGGGTCCGGGTCCGGGATAGGGTCTAGGTCTGGGTCCGGGTCAGGTTCAGGGTCCGGGTCAGGGTCAGGGTCAGGGTCCGTGTCCAGGTCAGGGAAAGGGTCAGGGTCCGGGTCCGTGTCAGGGTCCGGGTCTGTGTCAGGGTAAGGGTCAGGGTCCGGGTCCGGGTCAGGGTAAGGGTCCGGGTCAGGGTCCATGTCCGTGTCCGTGTCCGTGTTAGGGTCCGGGTCAGCGTCAGGGTCCGGGTCAGGGTCAGAGTAAGAGTCAGGGTCCGGGTAAGGGTAAGGGTAAGGGTCAGGGTCCGGGTCAGGGTAAGGGTCCGGGTCAGGGTCCGGGTCAGGGTCTGGGTCTGGGTACTTTTCTGTGTCCCTGTCCGTGTCCGTGTCAGGGTCAGGGTCCGTGTCAGGGTCCGTGTCAGGGTCAGGGTCCGGGTCAGGGTCTGGGTCACGGTCTGGGTCTGGGTACTTTTCTGTGTCCCTGTCCGTGTCCATGTCAGGGTCAGGGTCCGTGTCAGGGTCTGGGTCCGGGTCAGGGTCAGGGTCCGGGTCGGGGTCAGGGTCCGGGTCCGGATCAGGGTCAGGGTCAGGGTCAGGGTCCGGGTCTGGGTCCGGCTCCGGGTCCGGGTCCGGGTCCGGGTCGGGGTCCGGGTCGTGGTCAGGGTCCGGGTCCGGGTCAGGGTCAGGGTCCGGGTCCGGGTCTGGGTCAGGGTCAGGGTCAGGGTCCGGGTCAGGGTCCGTTTCCGGGTCTGGGTCCGTGTCAGGGTCAGGGTCCGTGTCAGGGTAAGGGTCAGGGTCAGGGTCATGGTCAGGGTAAGGGTCAGGGTCAGGGTCAGGGACCGTGTCAAGGTCAGGGTCCGGGTCCGGGTCCGGGTCCGGGTCCGGGTCAGGGTCACGGTCAGGGTCTGGGTCCGGTTACAGTTCCGGTTCCGGTCCGGGTCAGGCTCAGAGTCAGGGTCCGGGTCAGCGTCAGTGTCAGGGTCTGTGTCAGGGTCTGTGTCCGGGTTTGTGTCCGGGTCAGGTTCCGGGTCAGGGTCAGGGTCAGGGCCTGGTTCCGGGTCCGGGTCAGGGTCCGGGTCAGGGTCCGGGTCCGGGTCCTTTTCTGTGTCCCTGTCCGTGTCCGTGTCTATGTCAGGGATCCGTGTCAGGGTCAGGGTCCGTGTCAGGGTTAGGGTCAGGGTCAGGGTCAAGGTCAGGGTAAGGGTCAGTGTCAGGGTCCGTGTCAAGGTCAGGGTCCGGGTCAGGGTCAGGGTCCGTGTCCCTTTCCGTGTCCCTGTCCGTGTCCGTGTCTGTGTCAAGGACCCGGGTCAGGGTAAGGGTCCTGGTCAGGTTCAGGGTCACGGTCAGGGTCAGGGTCAGGATAAGGGTCAGGGTCAGGGTCAGGGTCAGGGTCAGTTTCGTTGTCAGGGTCAGGGTCTGGGTCAGCGTCAGGGTCCGGATCAAGGTCAGGGTCCGGGTAAGGGTCACGGTCAGGATCCGGGTCGGGGTCGGGGTCCAGGTCGGGGTAAGAGTCCGGGAAAGGGTCAGGGTACGTGTCAGTGTCAGGGTCAGGGTCCGGGTCAGGGTCAGGGTCAGAGTCAGGGTCAGGGTCAGGGTCAGGGTCCAGGTCTAGGTCCAGGTCAGGGTCCAGGTCAGGGTCAGGGTCAGGGTCAGGGTCAGGGTCAGGGTCAGGGTCAGGGTCCGGGTAAGGGTCGGGGTCGGGGTCCGGGTAAGGGTCAGGGTCGGGGTCGGGGTCGGGGTCCTGGTCCGGGTCAGGGTCTGTGTCAGGGTAAGGGTCCTGGTCAGGGTCAGGGTCAGGGTCTGGGTCCGGTTACAGTTCCGGTTCCGGTCCGGGTCCGGGTCCGGGTCCGGGTCCGGGTCCGGGTCCGGGTCCGGGTCCGGGTTAGGGTCAGGGTCAGGGTTTGGGTCCGGTTACAGTTCCGGTTCCGGTCCGGGTCAGGCTCAGGGTCAGGGTCCGGGTCAGCGTCAGGGTCAGGGTCTGTGTCAGGGTCTGGGTCCGGGTCAGGTTCCGGGTCAGGGTCAGGGTCAGGGTCAGGGTCTGGGTCTGGGTCTGGGTCCGGGTCAGGGTCCGGATCAGGGTCAGGGTCCGGGTAAGGGTCACGGTCAGGGTCCGGGTCGGGGTCGGGGTCCAGGTCAGGGTAAGAGTCCGGGTAAGGCTTAGGGTCCGTGTCAGTGTCAGGGTCCGGGTCAGGGTCAGGGTCAGGGTCCAGGTCTGGGTCCAGGTCAGGGTCCAGGTCGGGGTCAGGGTCAGAGTCAGGGTCAGGGTCAGGGTCAGGGTCCGGGTCAGGATCAGGGTCAGGGTCAGGGTCCGGGTCGGGCCCGGGTCAGGGTCCGGGTCCGGGTAAGGGTCAGGGTCGGTGTCCGGGTCCGGGTCCGGGTCCGGGTAAGGGTCAGGGTCAGGGTCAGGGTCAGGTTCCGGGTCAGCGTCAGGGTCCGGGAAAAGGTCCGGGTCAGGGTCAGGGTCAGGGCCAGGGTCAGGGTCAGGGTCTGGGTCCGGTTACAGTTCCGGTTCCGGTCCGGGTCAGGGTCAGGGTCCGTGTCAGGGTCAGGGTCAGGGTCAGGATCTGGGTCCGGTTACATTTCCGGTTCCGGTCCGGGTCAGGCTCAGGGTCTGGTTCCGGGTCCGGGTCAGGGTCCGGGTCAGGGTCAGGGTCCGGGTCCTTTTCCGTGTCCCTGTCCGTGTCCGTGTCTGTGTCAAGGACCCGGGTCAGGGTAAGGGTCCTGGTCAGGTTCAGGGTCACGGTCAGGGTCAGGGTCAGGGTCAGGATAAGGGTCAGGGTCAGGGTCAGGGTCGTGGTCAGGGTCAGGTTCCTTGTCAGGGTCAGGGTCCGGGTCAGCGTCAGGGTCCGGATCACGGTCAGGGTCCGGGTAAGGGTCACGGTCAGGGTCCGGGTCGGGGTCGGGGTCCAGGTCGGGGTAAGAGCCCAGGTAAGGGTCAGGGTCCGGGTCAGTGTCAGGGTCCGGGAAAAGGTCCGTGTCCGTGTCGGTGTCCAGGTCAGGGTCAGGGTCCGTGTGAGTGTCCGTGTCTGGGTCAGGGTCCGGGTCAGGGTTAGGGTTAGGGTCCGGGTCCGGGTCCTGTTCCGGGTCCGGGTCAGGGTCAGGGTCATGATCAGTGTTCGGGTCCGGGTCAGGGTCAGGGTCCGGGTCAGGGTCCGGGTCGAGTTACAGTTCCGGTTCCAATTCCGGTCCGGGTCAGGGTCAGGGTCAGGGTCAGGGTCAGGGTCCGGGTCCTTTTCCGTTTCCCTGTCTGTGTCCGTGTCTGTGTCAGGGACCCGGGTCAGGGTAAGGGTCAGGGTCAGGGTCAGGGTAAGGGTCCAGATCAGGGTCTGGGTCATGGTCAGGGTCAGGGTCCATGTCAGGGTCCGGGTCAGGGTCAGGGTCCGGGTCCGGGTCCTTTTCCGTGTCCCTGTCCGTGTCCGTGTCTGTGTCAAGGACCCGGGTCAGGGTAAGGTTTCGGGTCAGGGTCAGGGTCAGGGTCTGGGTCCAGTTACAGTTCCGGTTCCAGTCCGGGTCAGGCTCAGGGTCCGGGTCAGGGTCAGGGTCTGTGTCAGGGTCTGGGTCCGGGTCAGGTTCCGGGTCAGGGTCAGGGTCAGGGTCCGGGTCCGGGTCAGGGTCAGGGTCCGGGTCCGGGTTAGGCTCAGGGTCAGGGTCCGGGTCCGGGTCAGGGTCAGGGTCAGGGTCTGTGTCAGGGTCTGGGTCCGGGTCAGGTTCCGGGTCAGGGTCAGGGTCAGGGTCTGGGTCCGGGTCCGGGTCAGGGTCCGGGTCAGGGTCCGGGTCTTTTTCCGTGTCCCTGTCCCTGTCCATGTCCGTGTCTGTGTCAGGTAAGAGTAAGGGTAAGGGTCCAGGTCTGGGTCAGGGTCAGGGTCAGGGTCCGCGTCAGGGTCCGGGTCAGGGTCCGGGTCCGGGTAAGGGTCACGGTCAGGGTCGGGGTCCGGGTAAGGGTCAGGGTCAGGGTCCGGGTCAGCGTCAGGGTCCGGGAAAAGGTCCGGGTCAGGGTCAGGGCCAGGGTCAGGGTCAGGGTCTGGGTCCGGTTACAGTTCCGGTTCCGGTCCGGGTCAGGCTCAGGTTCAGGGTCCGGGTCAGGGTCAGGGTCAGGGTCAGGGTCAGGGTCTGTGTCAGGGTCTGGGTCCGGGTCAGGGTCAGGGTCAGGGTCAGGGTCAGGGTCAGTGTCAGGGTCCGCATCAGGGTCAGGGTCCGGGTCAGGATCCGGGTCAGGGTCCGGGTCCTTTTCTGTGTCCCTGTCCGTGTCCGTGTCTGTGTCAGGGATCCGTGTCAGGGTCAGGGTCCGTGTCAGGGTCAGGGTCCGGGTCTTTTTCCGTGTCCCTGTCCCTGTCCATGTCCGTGTCTGTGTCAGGTAAGAGTAAGGGTAAGGGTCCAGGTCTGGGTCAGGGTCAGGGTCAGGGTCAGGGTCCGCGTCAGGGTCCGGGTCAGGGTCCGGGTCAGGGTCCGGGTCCGGGTAAGGGTCACGGTCAGGGTCGGGGTCTGGGTAAGGGTCAGGGTCAGGGTCCGGGTCAGCATCAGGGTCCGGGAAAAGGTCCGGGCCAGGGTCAGGGTCAGGGTCTGGGTCCGGTTACAGTTCTGGTTCCGGTCCGGGTCAGGCTCAGGTTCAGGGTCAGGGTCAGGGTCAGGGTCAGGGTCAGGGTCAGGGTCTGTGTCAGGGTCTGGGTCCGGGTCAGGTTCCGGGTCAGGGTCAGGGTCAGTGTCAGGGTCTTCATCAGGGTCAGGGTCCGGGTCAGGATCCGGGTCAGGGTCCGGGTCCTTTTCTGTGTCCCTGTCCGTGTCCGTGTCTGTGTCAGGGATCCGTGTCAGGGTCAGGGTCCGTGTCAGGGTAAGGGTCAGGGTCAGGGTCAAGGTCAGGGTAAGGGTCAGGGTCAGGGTCCGTGTCAAGGTCAGGTTCCGGGTCCGGGTCAGGGTCAGGGTCCGGGTCCCTTTCCGTGTCCCTGTCCGTGTCCGTGTCTGTGTCAAGGACCCGGGTCAGGGTAAGGGTCCTGGTCAGGTTCAGGGTCACGGTCAGGGTCACGGTCAGGGTCAGGATAAGGGTCAGGGTCAGGGTCAGGGTCCTGGTCAGGGTCAGGTTCGTTGTCAGGGTCAGGGTCCGGGTCAGCGTCAGGGTCCGGATCAGGGTCAGGGTCCGGGTAAGGGTCACGGTCAGGGTCCGGGTCGGGGTCGGTGTCCAGGTCGGGGTAAGAGTCCGGGTAAGCAGCAGTTAAGATGAATATTTTGCCAAGATTTCTTTTTTTGTTTCAAATGATCCCGGTGCTCAGAAATGATAAGCAATTAAAAGTATGGCAAATTGGTGTGAACAAGTTTGTCTGGAACGAGAAAAAGCCAAGAGTAAAAATGAAAATTATGCAAGACGTTCCAGAAAGGGGAAGTCTCAAACTTCCAAACCTACAATTATATTATGATGCAACAGCTTTGACTTTAGTGAGTGATTGGTTTGGAGGAAAAAAGACTGGAATATTAAACGCAGAAAGTTTCGATTTGGAATTTGGATGGCACGCTTACTTATTTTATGACAGTAAAGTGGATAAAGTCTTTAAAAGCCATATACTTAGAGATTCTTTGTTGAGAGTTTGGAAGAAGCACCGAAACAAATGGAATTATAAAATACCGCTATGGCTGGATCTTGGTCATACCTTGTGGAATACAAATATAATGTCACTCGGGGGGTTTTTATATAAAGAGGTTCTTTTTACAGATGCGGGCAGATGGCAGCTGAAGACATTACAGACATTGTTGGCTGAAGGGATCAATTTAACCTGGTTACAATATAATCAATTGCA
Source organism: Arizona elegans (assembly GCA_022577455.1). Taxonomy (NCBI): domain Eukaryota; kingdom Metazoa; phylum Chordata; class Lepidosauria; order Squamata; family Colubridae; genus Arizona; species Arizona elegans. Next base: position 6,932,870 of record JAKOOJ010000027.1, read on the forward strand.
ATTGAGATGGAAAGAGGACCAAAAAACTGGTATTATGATGTATGAGGAAGAATTAGTTAGACACATAAAAGAGAAAGGACCAATGCATATTAAAAGACTTTATAATGTTTTGTTAGAAAGGGATTCAGAATCTGAGCTAGTTAAAGACTGCATGATTAAGTGGGCACAAAATTTTGAGGAACCAGTGATGTTGGAAACATGGGAAAAAATTTGGGTTCAGAATGTTAAATTTACACAGTCGCAGAACCTGAGGGAAAATTTCTATAAAATGTTTTATAGATGGCATTTAGACCCCAAAAAATTGTCGTGTATGTATCCTAATGTGCAGCCTAAATGTTGGAGATGTGATTGCCTAGACGCTACATATTATCATGTTTGGTGGACCTGTAAGAAAGTTAAGGCTTTTTGGATAAAAATTTGGTGGGTCATGCAGAATGTTTTGAAGAAAAAAATTCAGTTTTCTCCACAACTGTTCTTATTGGGTATAGTTAAGGGTTTTACATCGGGTGAAACAAAATTGATATTGTATATGATAACTGCAGCAAGATTGTTGATAGGCAAATACTGGAAAAATGAAGCGCTGCCTACGATTGAGGAATGGACTTTGAGGATGGCCAGTTTTGCAGAGATGGCGAAGATTTCAGCATATTTAAAAGATGGTTCTCAAGAGACTTATGAATGGGAATGGAAGAAGTGGATAGATTATGTTCAGCATAAATACCAAACTAGGAAGTACCAAATAGCTTTTATTTGAAAATGTTATATCAAGATAGAAATATTTTAAGGTCGAGGGTGAAAATTTGTTAGAAGATGTTATATTAAGACAGAAATATTTTTAAGGTTGAGGGTGAAAATTTGTTAGAAAATGTTATATCAAGATAGAAATATCTTTAAGGTAATCAGGATGAAAATTTATTTGAAAATGTTATACTAAGATAGAAATATTAATGTTAATGTAAGGAAGATGAAAATTTGTAAGGGGGAGGGAAGGGTTCAAGTTTTATATACAAAGGAGGGTTTTTTCCTTTTATCTGATATGAGTATACTAGGAAGTCTGGGGGGAGGGGAGGGTTAGGGTGGGTTAGGGAGGTTGGGAAGATTGGGGGGGTTGTGGGGGGGGGAAAAAAGGGGTGAAAATGTAACTGTAAAACTTTTGTAATAAAAAAAAAGAGTCCGGGTAAGGGTCAGGGTCCGTGTCAGTGTCAGTGTCAGGGTCAGGGTCAGGGTCCAGGTCTGGGTCCAGGGTCAGGGTCCGGGTCAGGGTTCGGGTAAGGGTCCGGGTCCGGGTAAGGGTCAGGGTCAGGGTCAGGTTCCGGGTCAGGGTCAGGGTCAGGGTCAGGGTCTGGGTCCGGGTCCGGGTCAGGGTCAGGGTCCGGGTCAGGGTCAGGGTCCGGGTCCTTTTCCGTGTCCCTGTCCGTGTCTGTGTCAGGGTAAGGGTAAGGGTAAGGGTCCAGGTCTGGGTCAGGGTCAGGGTCAGGGCCAGGGTCCGCGTCAGGGTCCGGGTCAGGGTCCGGGTCAGGGTCCGGGTCCGGGTAAGGGTCACGGTCAGGGTCGGGGTCCGGGTCCGGGTAAGGGTCAGGGTCAGGGTCCGGGTCAGGGTCAGGGTCCGGGAAAAGGTCCGGGTCAGGGTCAGGGTCAGGGTCAGGGTCAGGGTCAGTGTCCGGGTCAGGATCAGGGTCCAGGTCAGGGTCCGGTTCCGTGTCAGGGTCAGGGTCTGTGTCAGGGTCAGGGTCTGTGTCAGGGTCAGGGTCCAGGTCAGGGTCAGGGTCCAGGTCAGGGTCCGGTTCTGTGTCAGGGTTAGGGTCCGGGTCAGGGTCAGGGTCTGTGTCAGGGTCAGGGTAAGGGTCAGGGTCAGTGCCAGGGTAAGGGTCCGGGTCAGGGTCCAGGTCTGGGTAAGGGTCAGGGTCGGGGTCCGGGTCCGGGTCCGGCTAAGGGTCAGGGTCAGGGTCAGGGTCAGGGCCAGGGTCAGGGTCAGGGTCTGGGTCCGGTTACAGTTCCAGTTCTGGTCCGGGTCCGGGTCCGGGTCCGGGTCAGGGTCAGGGTCAGGGTCAGGGTCTGGGTCCGGTTACAGTTCCGGTTCTGGTCCGGGTCAGGCTCAGGGTCAGGGTCTGGGTCAGGGTCAGGGTCAGGGTCTGTGTCAGGGTCTGGGTCCGGGTCTGGGTCCGGGTCAGGTTCCGGGTCAGGGTCAGGGTCAGGGTCAGGGTCTGGGTCCGGTTACAGTTCCGGTTGCGGTCCGGGTCAGGCTCAGGGTCCGGGTCAGGGTCAGGGTCTGTGTCAGGGTCTGGGTCCGGGTCAGGTTCCGGGTCAGGGTCCGGGTCCGGGTCAGGGTCAGGGTCAGGGTCCGGGTCAGGGTCCGGGTCAGGGTCAGGGTCCGGGTCCTTTTCCATGTCCCTGTCCGTGTCCGTGTCTGTGTCAGGGACCCGGGTCAGGGTCAGGGTCCGTGTCAGGGTCAAGGTCAGGGTAAGTTTCCAGGTCAGGGTAAGGGTCCGGGTCTCGGTCCGGGTCAGGGTCTTGGTCCGGGTACTTTTCCTTTTCCCTGTCCGGGCCAGGGACAGGGTCAGGGTCAGGGTCAGGGTCCAGGTCCGTGTCAGGGTCAGGTGAGGGTGAGGGTCAGGGTCTGGGTCCGGGTCAGGGTCAGCGTCAGGGTCCGGGTCAGGGTGAGAGTCAGGGTCCGGGTCAGGGTAAGGGTAAGGGTCCAGCTCAGGGTGAGGGTGACGGTGAGGGTGCGGGTCCATGTCAGGGTCTGGGTCAGGGTCAGTGTCCGTGTCAGGGTCAAGGTCCAGGTCAGGGTCCGGTTCCGTGTCAGGGTCAGGGTCCGTGTCAGGGTCAGGGTCCGTGTCAGGGTCAGGGTCTGTGTCAGGGTCAGGGTCCAGGTCAGGGTCAGGGTCAGGGTCAGGGTCCGAGTCAGCGTCAGGGTCCGGGAAAAGGTCCGGGTCAGGGTCAGGGCCAGGGTCAGGGTCAGGGTCTGGGTCCGGTTACAGTTCCGGTCCGGGTCCGGGTCAGGGTCCGGGTCCGGGTCAGGGTCAGGGTCAGGGTCAGGGTCTGGGTCCGGTTACAGTTCCGGTTCCGGTTCCGGTCCGGGTCAGGCTCAGGCTCAGGGTCAGGGTCCTGGTCAGGGTCCGGGTCAGGGTCTGTTTCAGGGTCTGCGTCCGGGTCTGGGTCAGGGTCAGGGTCAGGGTCAGGGTCTAGGCCTGGGTCCAGGTCAGGGTCCAGGTCGGGGTCAGGGTCCGGGTCAGGGTTCGGGTCAGGGTCCGGGTCCGGGTCAGGATCCGGGTCAGGGTCCGGGTCAGGTTCAGGGTCCGGGTCCTTTTCTGTGTCCCTGTCCGTGTCCGTGTCTGTGTCTGGGATCCGTGTCAGTGTCAGGGTCCGTGTCAGGGTAAGGGTCAGGGCCAGGGTCAGGGTCAGGGTCTGGGTCCGGTTACAGTTCCGGTTCCGGTCCGGGTCAGGGTCCGGTTCCGGGTCAGGGTCTGGGTCAGGGTCAGGGTCCGGGTCAGGGTCCGGGTCAGGGTCAGGGTCCGGGTCCTTTTCCGTGTCCCTGTCCGTGTCCGTGTCTGTGTCAGGGACCCGGGTCAGGGTCAGGGTCCGTGTCAGGGTCAAGGTCAGGGTAAGGGTCCGGGTCAGGGTAAGGGTCCGGGTCTGGGTCCGGGTCAGGGTCTTGGTCCGGGTACTTTTCCTTGTCCCTGTCCGGGCCAGGGTCAGGGTCAGGGTCAGGGTCAGGGTCAGGGTCCAGGTCCGTGTCAGGGTCAGGGTCAGGTGAGGGTCAGGGTCTGGGTCCGGGTCAGGGTCCGGGTCAGGGTCGGGGTCCGGGTCCAGGTCCGGGTAAGGGTCACGGTCCGGGTCAGCGTCAGGGTCCGGGAAAAGGTCCGGGTCAGGGTCAGGGCCAGGGTCAGGGTCAGGGTCTGGGTCCGGTTACAGTTCCGGTTCCGGTCCGGGTCAGGGTCCGGGTCCGGGTCAGGGTCAGGGTCAGGGTCAGGGTCAGGGTCTGGGTCCGGTTACAGTTCCGGTTCCGGTCCGGGTCAGGCTCAGGGTCAGGGTCCGGGTCAGGGTCAGGGTCAGGGTCAGGGTCTGTGTCAGGGTCTGGGTCCGGGTCTGGGTCCGGGTCAGGTTCCGGGTCAGGGTCAGGGTCAGGGTCAGGGTCAGGGTCTGGATCCGGTTACAGTTCCGGTTCCGGTCCGGGTCCGGGTCAGGGTCAGGGTCAGGGTCAGGGTCAGGGTCTGGGTCCGGTTACAGTTCCGGTTCCCGTCCGGGTCAGGCTCAGGGTCAGGGTCCGGGTCAGGTTCCGGGTCAGGGTCAGGGTCAGGGTCAGGGTCTGGGTCCGGTTACAGTTCCGGTTGCGGTCCGGGTCAGGCTCAGGGTCCGGGTCCGGGCCAGGGTCAGGGTCAGGGTCAGGGTCTGTGTCAGGGTCTGGGTCCGGGTCTGGGTCCGGGTCAGGTTCCGGGTCAGGGTCAGGGTCAGGGTCTGGGTCCGGTTACAGTTCCGGTTGCGGTCCGGGTCAGGCTCAGGGTCCGGGTCAGGGTCAGGTTCAGGGTCTTTGTCAGGGTCTGGGTCCGGGTCAGGTTCCGGGTCAGGGTCAGGGTCCGGGTCCGGGTCAGGGTCAGGGTCAGGGTCAGGGTCCGGGTCCGGGTCCTTTTCCATGTCCCTGTCCGTGTCCGTGTCTGTGTCAGGGACCCGGGTCAGGGTCAGGGTCCGTGTCAGGGTCAAGGTCAGGGTAAGGGTCCGGGTCAGGGTAAGGGTCCGGGTCAGGGTCTTGGTCCGGGTACTTTTCCTTGTCCCTGTCCGGGCCAGGGTCAGGGTCAGGGTCAGGGTCAGGGTCCAGGTCCGTGTCAGGGTCAGGTGAGGGTCAGGGTCTGGGTCCGGGTCCGGGTCAGGGTCAGGGTCAGCGTCAGGGTCCGGGTCAGGGTGAGAGTCAGGGTCCGGGTCAGGGTAAGGGTAAGGGTCCAGGTCAGGGTGAGGGTGACGGTGAGGGTGCGGGTCCATGTCAGGGTCTGGGTCAGGGTCAGTGTCCGGGTCAGGGTCAGGGTCCAGGTCAGGGTCCGGTTCCGTGTCAGGGTCAGGGTCCGTGTCAGGGTCTGTGTCAGGGTCAGGGTCCAGGTCAGGGTCAGGGTCCAGGTCAGGGTCCGGTTCTGTGTCAGGGTTAGGGTCCGGGTCAGGGTCAGGGTCTGTGTCAGGGTCAGGGTAAGGGTCAGGGTCAGTGTCAGTGCCAGGGTAAGGGTCCGTGTCAGGGTCCGTGTCAGGGTCCGGGTCTGGGTAAGGGTCAGCGTCAGGGTCTGGGAAAAGGTCCGGGTCAGGGTCAGGGCCAGGGTCAGGGTCAGGGTCTGGGTCCGGTTACAGTTCCAGTTCCTGTCCGGGTCCGGGTCAGGGTCCGGGTCCGGGTCAGGGTCAGGGTCAGGGTGAGGGTCTGGGTCCGGTTACAGTTCCGGTTCCGGTCCGGGTCAGGCTCAGGGTCAGGGTCCGGGTCAGGGTCAGGGTCAGGGTCTGTGTCAGGGTCTGGGTCCGGGTCTGGGTCCGGGTCAGGTTCCGGGTCAGGGTCAGGGTCAGGGTCTGGGTCCGGTTACAGTTCCGGTTGCGGTCCGGGTCAGGCTCAGGCTCAGGGTCCGGGTCCGGGTCCGGGTCAGGGTCACGGTCAGGGTCAGGGTCAGGGTCTGTGTCAGGGTCTGGGTCCGGGTCTGGGTCCGGGTCAGGGTCAGGGTCAGGGTCAGGGTCAGGGTCAGGGTCTGGGTCCGGTTACAGTTCCGGTTGCGGTCTGGGTCAGGCTCAGGGTCCGGGTCAGGGTCAGGGTCAGGGTCAGGGTCTGTGTCAGGGTCTGGGTCCGGGTCTGGGTCCGGGTCAGGTTCCGGGTCAGGGTCAGGGTCAGGGTCTGGGTCCGGTTACAGTTCCGGTTCCGGTCCGGGTCAGGGTCCGGGTCAGTGTCCGTGTCAGGGTCAGGGTCCGGGTCCTTTTCCGTGTCCCTGTCCGTGTCTGTGTCTGTGTCAGGGTAAGGGTAAGGGTAAGGGTCTGAGTCAGGGTCAGGGTCAGGGTCAGGGTCCGTGTCAGGGTCAGGGTCTGTGTCAGGGTCATGGTCCAGGTCAGGGTCAGGGTCCAGGTCAGGGTCCGGTTCTGTGTCAGGGTTAGGGTCCGGGTCAGGGTCAGGGTCTGTGTCAGGGTCAGGGTAAGGGTCAGGGTCAGGGTCAGGGTCAGTGCCAGGGTAAGGGTCCGTGTCAGGGTCCGTGTCAGGGTCCGGGTCTGGGTAAGGGTCAGGGTCAGGGTCGGGTTCCGGGTCCGGGTCCGGGTATGGGTCAGGGTCAGGGTCAGGGTCAGGGTCCGAGTCAGCGTCAGGGTCTGGGAAAAGGTCCGGGTCAGGGTCAGGGCCAGGGTCAGGGTCAGGGTCTGGGTCCGGTTACAGTTCCGGTCCGGGTCAGGGTCCGGGTCCGGGTCAGGGTCAGGGTCAGGGTCAGGGTCAGGGTCTGGGTCCGGTTACAGTTCCGGTTCCGGTCCGGGTCAGGCTCAGGCTCAGGGTCAGGGTCCTGGTCAGGGTCAGGGTCAGGGTCTGTTTCAGGGTCTGCGTCCGGGTCTGGGTCAGGGTCAGGGTCAGGGTCAGGGTCCAGGCCTGGGTCCAGGTCAGGGTCCAGGTCGGGGTCAGGGTCAGGGTCCGGGTCAGGGTTCGGGTCAGGGTCCGGGTCCAGGTCAGGATCCGGGTCAGGGTCCGGGTCAGGTTCAGGGTCCGGGTCCTTTTCTGTGTCCCTGTCCGTGTCCGTGTCTGTGTCTGGGATCCGTGTCAGGGTCAGGGTCCGTGTCAGGGTAAGGGTCAGGGCCAGGGTCAGGGTCAGGGTCTGGGTCCGGTTACAGTTCCGGTTCCGGTCCGGGTCAGGGTCCGGGTCCGGGTCAGGGTCAGGGTCAGGGTCCGGGTCAGGGTCCGGGTCAGGGTCAGGGTCCGGGTCCTTTTCCGTGTCCCTGTCCGTGTCCGTGTCTGTGTCAGGGACCCGGGTCAGGGTCAGGGTCCGTGTCAGGGTCAAGGTCAGGGTAAGGGTCCGGGTCAGGGTAAGGGTCCGGGTCTGGGTCCGGGTCAGGGTCTTGGTCCGGGTACTTTTCCTTGTCCCTGTCCGGGCCAGTGTCAGGGTCAGGGTCAGGGTCAGGGTCAGGGTCAGGGTCCAGGTCTGTGTCAGGGTCAGGTGAGGGTCAGGGTCTGGGTCCGGGTCCGGGTCAGGGTCGGGGTCCGGGTCCGGGTCCGGGTAAGGGTCAGGGTCAGGGTCAGGGTCCGGGTCAGCGTCAGGGTCCGGGAAAAGGTCCGGGTCAGGGTCAGGGCCAGGGTCAGGGTCAGGGTCTGGGTCCGGTTACAGTTCCGGTTCCGGTCCGGGTCAGGGTCCGGGTCCGGGTCCAAGTCAGGGTCAGGGTCAGGGTCAGGGTCAGGGTCTGGGTCCAGTTACAGTTCCGGTTCCGGTCCGGGTCAGGGTCAGGGTCAGGGTCTGTGTCAGGGTCTGGGTCCGGGTCTGGGTCCGGGTCAGGTTCCGGGTCAGGGTCAGGGTCAGGGTCAGGGTCTGGATCCGGTTACAGTTCCGGTTCCGGTCCGGGTCCGGGTCAGGGTCCGGGTCAGGGTCAGGGTCAGGGTCAGGGTCTGGGTCCGGTTACAGTTCCGGTTGCGGTCCGGGTCAGGCTCAGGGTCAGGGTCAGGGTCTGTGTCAGGGTCTGGGTCCGGGTCTGGGTCCGGGTCAGGTTCCGGGTCAGGGTCAGGGTCAGGGTCTGGGTCCGGTTACAGTTCCGGTTGCGGTCCGGGTCAGGCTCAGGGTCCGGGTCAGGGTCAGGGTCTTTGTCAGGGTCTGGGTCCGGGTCAGGTTCCGGGTCAGGGTCAGGGTCAGGGTCCGGGTCCGGGTCAGGGTCCGGGTCAGGGTCCGGGTCCGGGTCCGGGTCCGGGTCCTTTTCCATGTCCCTGTCCGTGTCCGTGTCTGTGTCAGGGACCCGGGTCAGGGTCAGGGTCCGTGTCAGGGTCAAGGTCAGGGTAAGGGTCCGGGTCAGGGTAAGGGTCCGGGTCAGGGTCTTGGTCCGGGTACTTTTCCTTGTCCCTGTCCGGGCCAGGGTCAGGGTCAGGGTCAGGGTCAGGGTCCAGGTCCGTGTCAGGGTCAGGTGAGGGTCAGGGTCTGGGTCCGGGTCCGGGTCCGGGTCAGGGTCAGGGTCAGCGTCAGGGTCCGGTTCAGGGTGAGAGTCAGGGTCCGGGTCAGGGTAAGGGTAAGGGTCCAGGTCAGGGTGAGGGTGACGGTGAGGGTGCGGGTCCATGTCAGGGTCTGGGTCAGGGTCAGTGTCCGGGTCAGGGTCAGGGTCCAGGTCAGGGTCCGGTTCCGTGTCAGGGTCAGGGTCCGTGTCAGGGTCCAGGTCAGGGTCAGGGTCCAGGTCCGGGTCAGGGTCGGGGTCCGGGTCCGGGTCCGGGTAAGGGTCAGGGTCAGGGTCAGGGTCCGGGTCAGCGTCAGGGTCCGGGAAAAGGTCCGGGTCAGGGTCAGGGCCAGGGTCAGGGTCAGGGTCTGGGTCCGGTTACAATTCCGGTTCCGGTCCGGGTCAGGGTCCGGGTCCGGGTCCAGGTCAGGGTCAGGGTCAGGGTCAGGGTCAGGGTCAGGGTCTGGGTCCAGTTACAGTTCCGGTTCCGGTCCGGGTCAGGGTCAGGGTCAGGGTCTGTGTCAGGGTCTGGGTCCGGGTCTGGGTCCGGGTCAGGTTCCGGGTCAGGGTCAGGGTCAGGGTCAGGGTCTGGATCCGGTTACAGTTCCGGTTCCGGTCCGGGTCCGGGTCAGGGTCCGGGTCAGGGTCAGGGTCAGGGTCAGGGTCTGGGTCCGGTTACAGTTCCGGTTGCGGTCCGGGTCAGGCTCAGGGTCAGGGTCAGGGTCTGTGTCAGGGTCTGGGTCCGGGTCTGGGTCCGGGTCAGGTTCCGGGTCAGGGTCAGGGTCAGGGTCTGGGTCCGGTTACAGTTCCGGTTGCGGTCCGGGTCAGGCTCAGGGTCCGGGTCAGGGTCAGGGTCTTTGTCAGGGTCTGGGTCCGGGTCAGGTTCCGGGTCAGGGTCAGGGTCAGGGTCCGGGTCCGGGTCCGGGTCAGGGTCCGGGTCAGGGTCCGGGTCCGGGTCCTTTTCCATGTCCCTGTCCGTGTCCGTGTCTGTGTCAGGGACCCGGGTCAGGGTCAGGGTCCGTGTCAGGGTCAAGGTCAGGGTAAGGGTCCGGGTCAGGGTAAGGGTCCGGGTCAGGGTCTTGGTCCGGGTACTTTTCCTTGTCCCTGTCCGGGCCAGGGTCAGGGTCAGGGTCAGGGTCAGGGTCCAGGTCCGTGTCAGGGTCAGGTGAGGGTCAGGGTCTGGGTCCGGGTCCGGGTCCGGGTCAGGGTCAGGGTCAGCGTCAGGGTCCGGTTCAGGGTGAGAGTCAGGGTCCGGGTCAGGGTAAGGGTAAGGGTCCAGGTCAGGGTGAGGGTGACGGTGAGGGTGCGGGTCCATGTCAGGGTCTGGGTCAGGGTCAGTGTCCGGGTCAGGGTCAGGGTCCAGGTCAGGGTCCGGTTCCGTGTCAGGGTCAGGGTCCGTGTCAGGGTCAGGGTCTGTGTCAGGGTCATGGTCCAGGTCAGGGTCAGGGTCCAGGTCAGGGTCCGGTTCTGTGTCAGGGTTAGGGTCCGGGTCAGGGTCAGGGTCTGTGTCAGGGTCAGGGTAAGGGTCAGGGTCAGGGTCAGGGTCAGTGCCAGGGTAAGGGTCCGTGTCAGGGTCCGTGTCAGGGTCCGGGTCTGGGTAAGGGTCAGGGTCAGGGTCGGGGTCCGGGTCCGGGTCCGGGTATGGGTCAGGGTCAGGGTCAGGGTCAGGGTCCGAGTCAGCGTCAGGGTCTGGGAAAAGGTCCGGGTCAGGGTCAGGGCCAGGGTCAGGGTCAGGGTCTGGGTCCGGTTACAGTTCCGGTCCGGGTCAGGGTCCGGGTCCGGGTCAGGGTCAGGGTCAGGGTCAGGGTCAGGGTCTGGGTCCGGTTACAGTTCCGGTTCCGGTCCGGGTCAGGCTCAGGCTCAGGGTCAGGGTCCTGGTCAGGGTCAGGGTCAGGGTCTGTTTCAGGGTCTGCGTCCGGGTCTGGGTCAGGGTCAGGGTCAGGGTCAGGGTCCAGGCCTGGGTCCAGGTCAGGGTCCAGGTCGGGGTCAGGGTCAGGGTCCGGGTCAGGGTTCGGGTCAGGGTCCGGGTCCAGGTCAGGATCCGGGTCAGGGTCCGGGTCAGGTTCAGGGTCCGGGTCCTTTTCTGTGTCCCTGTCCGTGTCCGTGTCTGTGTCTGGGATCCGTGTCAGGGTCAGGGTCCGTGTCAGGGTAAGGGTCAGGGCCAGGGTCAGGGTCAGGGTCTGGGTCCGGTTACAGTTCCGGTTCCGGTCCGGGTCAGGGTCCGGGTCCGGGTCAGGGTCCGGGTCAGGGTCCGGGTCAGGGTCAGGGTCCGGGTCCTTTTCCGTGTCCCTGTCCGTGTCCGTGTCTGTGTCAGGGACCCGGGTCAGGGTCAGGGTCCGTGTCAGGGTCAAGGTCAGGGTAAGGGTCCGGGTCAGGGTAAGGGTCCGGGTCTGGGTCCGGGTCAGGGTCTTGGTCCGGGTACTTTTCCTTGTCCCTGTCCGGGCCAGTGTCAGGGTCAGGGTCAGGGTCAGGGTCAGGGTCAGGGTCCAGGTCTGTGTCAGGGTCAGGTGAGGGTCAGGGTCTGGGTCCGGGTCCGGGTCAGGGTCGGGGTCCGGGTCCGGGTCCGGGTAAGGGTCAGGGTCAGGGTCAGGGTCCGGGTCAGCGTCAGGGTCCGGGAAAAGGTCCGGGTCAGGGTCAGGGCCAGGGTCAGGGTCAGGGTCTGGGTCCGGTTACAGTTCCGGTCCCGGTCCGGGTCAGGGTCCGGGTCCGGGTCCAGGTCAGGGTCAGGGTCAGGGTCAGGGTCAGGGTCTGGGTCCAGTTACAGTTCCGGTTCCGGTCCGGGTCAGGGTCAGGGTCAGGGTCTGTGTCAGGGTCTGGGTCCGGGTCTGGGTCCGGGTCAGGTTCCGGGTCAGGGTCAGGGTCAGGGTCAGGGTCTGGATCCGGTTACAGTTCCGGTTCCGGTCCGGGTCCGGGTCAGGGTCCGGGTCAGGGTCAGGGTCAGGGTCAGGGTCTGGGTCCGGTTACAGTTCCGGTTGCGGTCCGGGTCAGGCTCAGGGTCAGGGTCAGGGTCTGTGTCAGGGTCTGGGTCCGGGTCTGGGTCCGGGTCAGGTTCCGGGTCAGGGTCAGGGTCAGGGTCTGGGTCCGGTTACAGTTCCGGTTGCGGTCCGGGTCAGGCTCAGGGTCCGGGTCAGGGTCAGGGTCTTTGTCAGGGTCTGGGTCCGGGTCAGGTTCCGGGTCAGGGTCAGGGTCAGGGTCCGGGTCCGGGTCAGGGTCCGGGTCAGGGTCCGGGTCCGGGTCCGGGTCCGGGTCCTTTTCCATGTCCCTGTCCGTGTCCGTGTCTGTGTCAGGGACCCGGGTCAGGGTCAGGGTCCGTGTCAGGGTCAAGGTCAGGGTAAGGGTCCGGGTCAGGGTAAGGGTCCGGGTCAGGGTCTTGGTCCGGGTACTTTTCCTTGTCCCTGTCCGGGCCAGGGTCAGGGTCAGGGTCAGGGTCAGGGTCCAGGTCCGTGTCAGGGTCAGGTGAGGGTCAGGGTCTGGGTCCGGGTCCGGGTCAGGGTCAGCGTCAGGGTCAGCGTCAGGGTCCGGTTCAGGGTGAGAGTCAGGGTCCGGGTCAGGGTAAGGGTAAGGGTCCAGGTCAGGGTGAGGGTGACGGTGAGGGTGCGGGTCCATGTCAGGGTCTGGGTCAGGGTCAGTGTCCGGGTCAGGGTCAGGGTCCAGGTCAGGGTCCGGTTCCGTGTCAGGGTCAGGGTCCGTGTCAGGGTCCAGGTCAGGGTCAGGGTCCAGGTCCGGGTCAGGGTCGGGGTCCGGGTCCGGGTCCGGGTAAGGGTCAGGGTCAGGGTCAGGGTCCGGGTCAGCGTCAGGGTCCGGGAAAAGGTCCGGGTCAGGGTCAGGGCCAGGGTCAGGGTCAGGGTCTGGGTCCGGTTACAATTCCGGTTCCGGTCCGGGTCAGGGTCCGGGTCCGGGTCCAGGTCAGGGTCAGGGTCAGGGTCAGGGTCAGGGTCTGGGTCCAGTTACAGTTCCGGTTCCGGTCCGGGTCAGGGTCAGGGTCAGGGTCTGTGTCAGGGTCTGGGTCCGGGTCTGGGTCCGGGTCAGGTTCCGGGTCAGGGTCAGGGTCAGGGTCAGGGTCTGGATCCGGTTACAGTTCCGGTTCCGGTCCGGGTCCGGGTCAGGGTCCGGGTCAGGGTCAGGGTCAGGGTCAGGGTCTGGGTCCGGTTACAGTTCCGGTTGCGGTCCGGGTCAGGCTCAGGGTCAGGGTCAGGGTCTGTGTCAGGGTCTGGGTCCGGGTCTGGGTCCGGGTCAGGTTCCGGGTCAGGGTCAGGGTCAGGGTCTGGGTCCGGTTACAGTTCCGGTTGCGGTCCGGGTCAGGCTCAGGGTCCGGGTCAGGGTCAGGGTCTTTGTCAGGGTCTGGGTCCGGGTCAGGTTCCGGGTCAGGGTCAGGGTCAGGGTCCGGGTCCGGGTCCGGGTCAGGGTCCGGGTCAGGGTCCGGGTCCGGGTCCGGGTCCTTTTCCATGTCCCTGTCCGTGTCCGTGTCTGTGTCAGGGACCCGGGTCAGGGTCAGGGTCCGTGTCAGGGTCAAGGTCAGGGTAAGGGTCCGGGTCAGGGTAAGGGTCCGGGTCAGGGTCTTGGTCCGGGTACTTTTCCTTGTCCCTGTCCGGGCCAGGGTCAGGGTCAGGGTCAGGGTCAGGGTCCAGGTCCGTGTCAGGGTCAGGTGAGGGTCAGGGTCTGGGTCCGGGTCCGGGTCCGGGTCAGGGTCAGGGTCAGCGTCAGGGTCCGGTTCAGGGTGAGAGTCAGGGTCCGGGTCAGGGTAAGGGTAAGGGTCCAGGTCAGGGTGAGGGTGACGGTGAGGGTGCGGGTCCATGTCAGGGTCTGGGTCAGGGTCAGTGTCCGGGTCAGGGTCAGGGTCCAGGTCAGGGTCCGGTTCCGTGTCAGGGTCAGGGTCCGTGTCAGGGTCCAGGTCAGGGTCAGGGTCCAGGTCAGGGTCCGGTTCTGTGTCAGGGTTAGGGTCCGGGTCAGGGTCAGGGTCTGTGTCAGGGTCAGGGTAAGGGTCAGGGTCAGGGTCAGGGTCAGTGCCAGGGTAAGGGTCCGTGTCAGGGTCCGTGTCAGGGTCCGGGTCTGGGTAAGGGTCAGCGTCAGGGTCTGGGAAAAGGTCCGGGTCAGGGTCAGGTTCAGGGCCAGGGTCAGGGTCAGGGTCTGGGTTCGGTTACAGTTCCGGTTCCGGTCCGGGTCCGGGTCCGGGTCAGGGTCAGGGTCAGGGTCAGGGTCTGGGTCCAGTTACAGTTCCGGTTCCGGTCCGGGTCAGGCTCAGGGTCAGGGTCCGGGTCAGGGTCAGGGTCAGGGTCAGGGTCTGTGTCAGGGTCTGGGTCCGGGTCTGGGTCCGGGTCAGGGTCAGGGTCAGGGTCAGGGTCAGGGTCTGGGTCCGGTTACAGTTCCGGTTGCGGTCTGGGTCAGGCTCAGGGTCCGGGTCAGGGTCACGGTCAGGGTCAGGGTCAGGGTCTGTGTCAGGGTCTGGGTCCGGGTCTGGGTCCGGGTCAGGGTCAGGGTCAGGGTCAGGATCTGGGTCAGGGTCTGTGTCAGGGTCTGGGTCCGGGTCAGGTTCCGGGTCAGGGTCAGGGTCAGGGTCAGGGTCTGGGTCCGGTTACCGTTCCGGTTCCGGTCCGGGTCAGTGTCCGTGTCAGGGTCAGGGTCCGGGTCCTTTTCCGTGTCCCTGTCCGTGTCTGTGTCTGTGTCAGGGTAAGGGTAAGGGTAAGGGTCCAGGTCTGGTTCAGGGTCAGGGTCAGGGTCAGGGTCCGCGTCAGGGTCCGGGTCAAGGTCCGGGTCAGGGTCCGGGTCCGGGTAAGGGTCACGGTCAGGGTCGGGGTCCGGGTAAGGGTCAGGGTCAGGGTCAGGGTCCAGGTCAGCGTCAGGGTCAGGGAAAAGGTCCGGGTCAGGGTCAGGATCAGGGCCAGGGTCAGGGTCAGGGTCTGGGTCCGGTTACAGTTCCGGTTCCGGTCCGGGTCAGGCTCAGTGTCAGGGTCCGGGTCAGGGTCAGGGTCAGGGTCTGTGTCAGGGTCTGGGTCCGGGTCCTTTTCTGTGTCCCTGTCCGTGTCCGTGTCTGTGTCAGGGATCCGTGTCAGGGTCAGGGTCCATGTCAGGGTAAGGGTCAGGGTCAGGGTCAAGGTCAGGGTAAGGGTCCGTGTCAGGGTCAGGGTCCGTGTCAGGGTCAGGGTCCGGGTCCGGGTCAGGGTCCGGGTACTTTTCCGTGTCCCTGTCCGTTTCCGTGTCTGTGTCAAGGACCCGGGTCAGGGTAAGGGTCCTGGTCAGGTTCAGGGTCACGGTCAGGGTCAGGGTCCTGGTCAGGGTCAGGTTCCTTGTCAGGGTCAGGGTCCGGGTCCGCGTCAGGGTCAGGGTCCGGGTCCTTTTCCGTGTCCCTGTCCGTGTCCGTGTCTGTTTCACGGACCCGGGTCAGGGTAAGGGTCCGGGTCAGGGTCAGGGTCAGGGTCTGGGTCCGGTTACAGTTCCGGTTCCGGTCCGGGTCAGGCTCAGGGTCAGGGTCAGGGTCTGTGTCAGGGTCTGGGTCCGGGTCAGGGTCAGGGTCCGGGTCCGGGTCCGGGTCAGGGTCAGGGTCAGGGTCCGGGTCAGGGTCAGGGTCCGGGTCAGGGTCCGGGTCAGGGTCAGGGTCCGGGTCCTTTTCCGTGTCCCTGTCCGTGTCCGTGTCTGTGTCAGGGACCCGGGTCAGGGTCAGGGTCCGTGTCAGGGTTAAGGTCAGGGTAAGGGTCCGGGTCAGGGTAAGGGTCCGGGTCTGGGTCCGGGTACTTTTCCTTGTCCCTGTCCGGGCCAGGGACAGGGTCAGGGTCAGGGTCTGGGTCAGGGTCATTGTCCGGGTCAGGGTCAGGGTCCAGGTCAGGGTCTGGTTCCGTGTCAGGGTCAGGGTCCGTGTCAGGGTCAGGGTCTGTGTCAGGGTCAGGGTCCAGGTCAGGGTCAGGGTCCAGGTCAGGGTCCGGTTCTGTGTCAGGGTTAGGGTCCGCGTCAGGGTCAGAGTCTGTGTCAGGGCCAGGGTAAGGGTCAGGGTCAGGGTCAGTGCCAGGGTAAGGGTCCGGGCCAGGGTCCTGATCAGTGTGAGGGTCAGGGTCCGGGTTAGGGTCAGGGTCCGGGTCAGGGTCAGCGTCATGGTCCGGGTGTGGGTCTAGGTCCGGGTAAGGGTCAGGGTCCGGGTGTGGGTCAGGGTCCGGGTCAGCGTCAGGGTCGGGGTGTGGGTCAGGGTCCGGGTCAGCGTCAGGGTCCGGGTCAGGGTAAGGGTCCGGGTCAGGGTCAGGGTCCGTGTCCGGGTCTGCGTCCGGGTCAGGGTCAGGGTCCGTGTCAGTGTCAGTGTCAGGGTCAGGGTCAGGATCAGGTTCCAGGTCAGGGTCCAGGTCGGGGTCAGGGTCAAGGTCAGGGTCAGGGTCAGGGTCAGGGTAAGGGTCTGGATCAGGGTCTGGGTCATGGTCAGGGTCAGGGTCCGTGTCAGGGTCCGTGTCAGGGTCAGGGTCTGGGTCCGGGTCCTTTTCCGTGTCCCTGTCCGTGTCCGTGTCTGTGTCAAGGACCCGGGTCAGGGTAAGGTTTCGGGTCAGGGTCAGGGTCAGGGTCTGGGTCCGGTTACAGTTCCGGTTCCAGTCCGGGTCAGGCTCAGGGTCCGGGTCAGGGTCAGGGTCTGTGTCAGGGTCTGGGTCCGGGTCAGGTTCCGGGTTAGGGTCAGGGTCAGGGTCCGGGTCAGGGTCAGGGTCCGGGTCCGGGTCAGGGTCAGGGTCAGGGTCAGGGTCAGGGTCCGGGTCCTTTTCCGTGTCCCTGTCCGTGTCCGTGTCTGTGTCAGGGACCCGGGTCAGGGTCAGGGTCCGTGTCAGGGTCAAGGTCAGGGTAAGGGTCCGGGTCCGGGTCCGGGTCCGGTTCCGGTTCCGGGTCAGGGTAAGGGTCCGGGTCTGGGTCCGGGTCAGGGTCTGGGTCCGGGTACTTTTCCTTGTCCCTGTCCGGGCCAGGGTCAGGGTCAGGGTCAGGGTCCAGGTCCATGTCAGGATCAGGTGAGGGTCAGGGTCTGGGTCCGGGTCAGGGTCAGGGTCCGTGTCAAGGTCAGGGTCCGTGTCAGGGTCACGGGTCAGGGTCAGCATCAGGGTCCGGGTCAGGGTGAGAGTCAGGGTCCGGGTCAAGGTAAGGGTAAGGGTCCAGGTCAGGGTCTGGGTCAGGGTCAGTGTCCGGGTCAGGGTCAGGGTCCAGGTCAGGGTCCGGTTCCGTGTCAGGGTCAGGGTCCGTGTCAGGGTCAGGGTCTGTGTCAGGGTCAGGGTCCAGGTCAGGGTCAAGGTCCAGGTCAGGGTCGGGGTGTGGGTCAGGGTCCGGGTCAGCGTCAGGGTCCGGGTCAGGGTAAGGGTCCAAGTCAGGGTCAGGGTCCGTGTCCGGGTCTGTGTCCGGGTCAGGGTCAGGGTCAGGGTCCGTGTCAGTGTCAGGGTCCGGGTCAGGGTCAGGGTCAGGGTCAGGGTCTGTGTCAGGGTCTGGGTCCGGGTCTGGGTCCGGGTCAGGGTCAGGGTCAAGGTCAGGGTCAAGGTCAGGGTCTGGAGCCGGTTACAGTTCCGGTTCCGGTCCGGGTCAGGGTCCGGGTCAGGGTCAGGGTCAGGGTCAGGGTCAGGGTCAGGGTCAGGGTCTGGGTCCGGTTACAGTTCCGGTTCCCGTCCGCGTCAGGCTCAGGGTCAGGGTCCGGGTCAGGGTCAGGGTCAGGGTCAGGGTCTGTGTCAGGGTCTGGGTCCGGGTCAGGTTCCGGGTCAGGGTCAGGGTCAGGGTCAGGGTCTGGGTCCGGTTACAGTTCCGGTTGCGGTCCGGGTCAGGCTCAGGGTCCGGGTCCGGGTCCGGGTCAGGGTCAGGGTCAGGGTCTGTGTCAGGGTCTGGGTTCGGGTCTGGGTCCGGGTCAGGTTCAGGGTCCGGGTCCTTTTCTGTGTCCCTGTCCGTGTCCGTGTCTGTGTCAGGGATCCGTGTCAGGGTCAGGGTCCGTGTCAGGGTAAGGGTCAGGGCCAGGGTCAGGGTCAGGGTCAGGGTCTGGGTCCGGTTACAGTTCCGGTTCCGGTCTGGGTCAGGGTCCGGGTCCGGGTCCGGGTCTGGGTCAGGGTCAGGGTCAGGGTCCGGGTCAGGGTCCGGGTCAGGGTCAGGGTCAGGGTCCGGGTCCTTTTCCGTGTCCCTGTCCGTGTCTGTGTCAGGGACCCGGGTCAGGGTCAGGGTCCGTGTCAGGGTCAAGGTCAGGGTAAGGGTCCGGGTCAGGGTAAGGGTCCGGGTCTGGGTCCGGGTCAGGGTCTTGGTCCGGGTACTTTTCCTTGTCCCTGTCCGGGCCAGGGTCAGGGTCAGGGTCAGGGTCAGGGTCAGGGTCCAGGTCCGTGTCAGGGTCAGGTGAGGGTCAGGGTCTGGGTCCGGGTCAGGGTCCGGGTCAGGGTCGGGGTCCGGGTCCGGGTAAGGGTCAGGGTCAGGGTCAGGGTCCGGGTCAGCGTCAGGGTCCGGGAAAAGGTCCGGGTCAGGGTCAGGGCCAGGGTCAGGGTCAGGGTCTGGGTCCGGTTACAGTTCCGGTTCCGGTCCGGGTCAGGGTCCGGGTCCAGGTCAGGGTCAGGGTCAGGGTCAGGGTCAGGGTCAGGTTCCGGGTAAGGGTCAGGGTCTGGGTCCGGGTCCGGGTCAGGGTCCGGGTCAGGGTCAGGGTCCGGGTCCTTTTCCGTGTCCCTGTCCGTGTCCGTGTCTGTGTCAGGGTAAGGGTAAGGGTAAGGGTCCAGGTCTGGGTCAGGGTCAGGGTCAGGGCCAGGGTCCGCGTCAGGGTCCGGGTCAGGGTCCGGGTCAGGGTCCGGGTCCGGGTAAGGGTCACGGTCAGGGTCAGGGTCGGGGTCCGGGTCCGGGTAAGGGTCAGGGTCAGGGTCCGGGTCAGGGTCAGGGTCCGGGAAAAGGTCCGGGTCAGGGTCAGAGTCAGGGTCAGGGTCAGGGTCAGGGTCTGCGTCCGGTTACAGTTCCGGTTCCGGTCCGGGTCAGGCTCAGGGTAAGGGTCCGGGTCAGGGTCAGGGTCAGGGTCTGTGTCAGGGTCTGGGTCCAGGTCAGGTTCCGGGTCAGGGTCAGGGTCAGGGTCTGGGTCCGGGTCCGGGTCAGGGTCCGGGTCCGGGTCCGGGTCAGGTTCAGGGTCAGGGGCCGGGTCCTTTTCCGTGTCCCTGTCTGTGTCCGTGTCTGTGTCAGGTAAGGGTAAGGGTAAGGGTCCAGGTCTGGGTCATGGTCAGGGTCAGTGTCAGGGTCCGCGTCAGGGTCAGGGTCCGGGTCAGGATCCGGGTCAGGGTCCGGGTCAGGGTCAGGGTCCGGGTCCTTTTCTGTGTCCCTGTCCGTGTCCGTGTCTGTGTCAGGGATCTGTGTCAGGGTCAGGGTCCGTATCAGGGTAAGGGTAAGGGTCAGGGTCAGGGTCAGGGTCAAGGTCAGGGTAAGGGTCCGGGTCAGGGTCAGGGTCCGTGTCAGGGTCAGGGTCCGGGTCCAGGTCAGGGTCAGGGTCCGGGTCCTTTTCCGTGTTCCTGTCCGTTTCCGTGTCTGTGTGAAGGACCCGGGTCAGGGTAAGGTTCCTGGTCAGGTTCAGGGTCACGGTCAGGGTCAGGGTCCTGGTCAGGGTCAGGTTCCTTGTCAGGGTCAGGGTCCGGGTCCGGGTCAGGGTCAGGGTCCGGGTCCTTTTCCGTGTCCCTGTCGTGTCCGTGTCTGTGTCAAGGACCCAGGTCAGGGTAAGGGTCCGGGTCAGGGTCAGGGTCAGGGTCTGGGTCCGGTTACAGTTCCGGTTGCGGTCCGGGTCAGGCTCAGGGTCCGGGTCAGGGTCAGGGTCTGTGTCAGGGTCTGGGTCCGGGTCAGGGTCAGGGTCCGGGTCAGGGTCAGGGTCAGGGTCTGGGTCAGGGTCAGGGTCAGGGTCCGGGTCTGTGTCAGGGTCTGGGTCCGGGTCAGGGTCAGGGTCCGGGTCAGGGTCAGGGTCAGGGTCTGGGTCAGGGTCAGGGTCAGGGTCCGGGTCAGTGTCAGGGTCCGTGTCCGGATCCGGGTCCGGGTCCGGGTCCGGGTCCGGGTCCGGGTCCGGGTCCGGGTCTGGGTCCGGGTCCAGGGTCAGGATCCATGTCCGGGTCCGGGTCCTGGTCTGGGTCTGGGCCCGGGTCCGGATCCGGATCTTGGTCAGGGTCAGGGTCCGGTTCCGGGTCCGGTTCCGGGTCTGGGTCCGGGTCCGGGTCCGGGTCCGGGTCTGGATCCGGGTCCGTATCCGGATCAGGGTCCGGGTCCGTATCCGGGTCCGGGTCCGGGTCCGGGTCCGGGTCCGTGTCAGGGTCCGGGTCCAGGTCAGGGTCAGGGTCAGGGTCTGGGTCAGGGTCAGGGTCAGGGTCCGGGTCAGTGTCAGGGTCCGTGTCCGGATCCGGGTCCGTGTCCGGATCCGGGTCCGGGTCCGCGTCCGGGTCTGTGTCCCATTCAGGGTCCGGGTCCGGGTCTGTGTCAGTTTCAGTGTCAGTGTCAGAGTCAGGGTCCGGTTCAGGGTCAGGGTCAGGGTCAGGGTCAGGGTCAGGGTCAGGGTCCGGGTCCGGGTCAGGGTCCGGGTCCGGGTCAGGGTCCGGGGTCAGGATTCTAGTCCGGGTCCGGGTCCGGGTCCGGGTCCGGGTCCGGGTCCGTATCTGGGTCAGGGACCGGGTCAGGGTCAGGGTCAGGATCCGGGTCCGGTTCTGGGTCCGGGTCCGGGTCCGGGTCAGGGTCCGGGTCCGGGTCCGGGTCCGGGTCCGGGTCAGGTTCAGGTTCAGGGTCAGGGTCAGGGTCAGGATCCGTGTACGGGTCAGGGTCAGAGTCAGGGTCAGGGTCAGGGTCCGGGTCCGGGTCCGGGTCCGGGTCCGAGTCAGGGTTCGGGTCCGGGTCCGGGTCAGTTTCAGGATCAGGGTCAGAGTCAGGGTCCGGTTCAGGGTTAGGGTCAGTGTCCGGGTCCAGGTGAGGGTCCGGGTCGTGGTCAGGGTCAGTGTCCGGGTCTGGGTCAGGGTCCGGGTCCGGGTCCGGGTCCGGGTCTGGGTCCGGGTCCGGGTCAGGTTCCGGGGTCAGGATTCTAGTCCGGGTCCGGGTCCGGGTCCGGGTCCGGATCTGGGTCAGGGTCCGGGTCAGGGTCAGGGTCAGGATCCGGGTTCGGTTCCGGGTCCAGTTCCGGGTCAGGGTCCGGGTCCGAGTCAGGGTCCGGGTTCGGGTCCGGGTCCGTGTCAGTGTCAGTGTCAGGGTCAGAGTCAGGGTCCGGGTCCGGGTCTGGGTCCGGCTCAGGGTCCGGGTCCGGGTCTGGGTCCGTGTCAGGGTCCGGGTCCGTGTCAGGGTCCGCGTCCGTGTCAGGGTCCTGGTCCGTGTCAGGGTCCGGGTCCGGTTCCGGTTCCGGTTCCGGTTCCGGTTCTGTTTCCAGGTCAGGGTCCGGGTCCGGGTCCGAGTCCGGGTCCGGGTCTGGGTCCGGGTCCGGGGTCAGGATCCGAGCCCGGGTCCGGATCCGGGTTCGGGTCCGGGTCCGGGTCCAGGTCCGGATCCGGATCTTGGTCAGTGTCAGGGTCCGAGTCAGGGTCTGGGTCCGGGTCCGGGTCCGGGTACGGGTCAGTTTCAGGGTCAGTGTCAGAGTCAGGGTCAGGGTCAGGGTCAGGGTCAGGGTCAGGGTCAGGGTCAGGGTCAAGGTCAGGGTCAGGGTCAGGGTCAGGGTCAGGGTCGGGGTCTGGGTCGGGGTCAGTTTCAGGGTCAGTGTCATAGTCACGGTCCGGGTCAGGGTCAGGGTCAGGGTCAGGGTCAGGGTCAGGGTCAGGGTCAGGGTCAGGGTCCGGGTCAGGGTCAGGGTCAGGGTCCGGGTCCGGGTCCGGGTCAGGTTCAGGGTCAGGGTCAGGGTCCGGGCCCGGGTCCGGGTCAGGGTCTGGGTCCGGGTCAGGGTCAGGGTCAGGGTCAGGGTCAGGGTCAGGGTCAGGGTCAGGGTTAGGGTCAGGGTCTGGGTCAGTGTCCCGTTCAGGGTCCGAGTCCGGGTCTGTGTCAGTTTCAGGGTCAGTTTCAGAGTCAGGGTCCGGGTCAGGGTCAGGGTCAGGGTCAGTGTCAGGGTCCGGGTCCGTGTCAAGGTCTGGGTCGGTGTCAGGGTCCGGGTCCAGGTGCGGATCAGGGTCCGGGTCCGGGTCCGGGTCCGGGTCCGTGTCTGTGTCAGGGTGAGGGTCAGTGTCAGAGTCAGGGTCCAGGTCCGGGTCCGGGTCAGGGTCAGGGTCAGTGTCAGTGTCAGTAACAGGGTCAGAGTCAGGGTCCGGGTCCGGGTCAGGGTCCGGGTCCGGGTCTGTGTCAGTTTCAGGGTCTGTGTCAGGGTCAGAGTCAGGGTCAGGGTCAGGGTCAGGGTCCGGGTCCGGGTCTGGGTCCGTGTCCGAGTCAGGGTTCGGGTCCGGGTCCGGGTCAGTTTCAGGATCAGTGTCAGAGTCAGGGTCCGGTTCAGGGTTAGGGTCAGTGTCCGGGTCCAGGTGAGGGTCCGGGTCGTGGTCAGGGTCAGTGTCCGGGTCTGGGTCAGGGTCCGGGTCCGGGTCCGGGTCCGGGTCCGGGTCTGGGTCCGGGTCCGGGTCAGGTTCCGGGGTCAGGATTCTAGTCCGGGTCCGGGTCCGGGTCCGGGTCCGGGTCCGGGTCCGGATCTGGGTCAGGGTCCGGGTCCGGGTCAGGGTCAAGGTCAGGATCCGGGTCCGGTTCCGGGTCCAGTTCCGGGTCAGGGTCCGGGTCCGAGTCAGGGTCCGGGTTCAGGTCCGGGTCCGGGTCCGGGTCCGTGTCAGTGTCAGTGTCAGTGTCAGGGTCAGAGTCAGGGTCCGGGTCCGGGTCTGGGTCTGGCTCAGGGTCCGGGTCCGGGTCCGGGTCCGTGTCAGGGTCCGGGTCCGTGTCAGGGTCCGCGTCCGTGTCAGGGTCCTGGTCCGTGTCAGGGTCCGGGTCCGGTTCCGGTTCCGGTTCCGGTTCCGGTTCCGGTTCTGTTTCCAGGTCAGGGTCCGGGTCCGGGTCCGAGTCCGGGCCCGGGTCTCGGTCCGGGTCCGGGGTCAGGATCCGAGTCCGGGTCCGGGTCCGGGTTCGGGTCCGGGTCCGGGTCCAGGTCCGGATCCGGATCTTGGTCAGGGTCAGGGTCCGAGTCAGGGTCTGGGTCTGGGTCCGGGTCAGGGTCCGGGTCCGGGTCTGGGTCCGGGTCAGTTTCATGGTCAGTGTCATAGTCACGGTCCGGGTCAGGGTCAGGGTCAGGGTCAGGGTCCGGGTCCGGGTCAGGGTCCGGGTCCGGGTCAGGGTCCGGGGTCAGGATTCTAGTCCGGGTGCGGGTCCGGGTCCGGGTCCGGGTCCGGGTCCGTATCTGGGTCAGGGACCGGGTCAGGGTCAGGGTCCGGGTCCGGGTCCGGGTCCGGGTCCGGGTCAAGGTCAGGTTCAGGGTCAGGGTCAGGGTCAGGGTCCGGGTCCGGGTCCGGGTCCGATTCCGGGTCCGGGTCAGGGTCTGGGTCCAGGTCAGGATCAGGGTCAGGGTCAGGGTCAGGGTCAGGGTCAGGGTCCGGGTCAGTGTCAGGGTCAGTGTCAGGGTCCGGGTCCGTGTCAGGGTCCGGGTCGGTGTCAGGGTCCGGGTCCGGGTCCGGATCCGGGTCCGGATCAGGGTCCGGGTCCGTGTCCGTGTCCGGGTCCATGTCCATGTCAGGGTCAGGGTCAGGGTCAGAGTCAGGGTCCAGGTCCGGGTCCGGGTCCGGGTCAGGGTCAGGGTCAGGGTCAGTGTCAGTGTCAGGGTCAGAGTCAGGGTCCGGGTCTGGGTCCGCGTCCGGGTCCGGGTCCGGGTCCGGGTCCGGGTCCGGGTCCGGGTCCGGGTCTGGGTCCGGGTCCGGGGTCAGGATCCATGTCCGGGTCCGGGTCCTGGTCTGGGTCCGGGCCCGGGTCCGGATCCGGTTCTTGGTCAGGGTCAGGGTCCGGTTCCGGGTCCGGTTCCGGGTCTGGGTCCGGGTCCGGGTCCGGGTCTGGATCCGGGTCCGTATCCGGATCAGGGTCCGGGTCCGTATCCGAGTCAGGGTCCGGGTCCGGGTCCGGGTCCGGGTCCGGGTCCGGGTCCGGGTCCGTGTCAGGGTCCGGGTCCGTGTCCCGTTTAGGGTCCGAGTCCGGGTCTGTGTCAGTTTCAGGGTCAGTGTCAGAGTCAGGGTCCGGGTCAGGGTCAGGGTCACGGTCAGTGTCAGGGTCCGGGTCCGTGTCAAGGTCTGGGTCGGTGTCAGGGTCCGGGTCCAGGTGCGGATCCGGGTCCGGATCAGGGTCCGGGTCCGGGTCCGGGTCCGGGTCCGGGTCCGGGTCAGGGTGAGGGTCAGGATCAGAGTCAGGGTCCAGGTCCGGGTCCGGGTCAGGGTCAGGTTCAGGGTCAGGGTCAGGGTCAGGGTCAGGATCCGTGTACGGGTCAGGGTCAGAGTCAGGGTCAGGGTCAGGGTCAGTGTCCGGGTCCGGGTCCGGGTCTGGGTCCGGGTCCGAGTCAGGGTTCGGGTCCGGGTCCGGATCTTTGTCAGGGTCAGGGTCCGGTTCCAGGTCCGGTTCCGGGTCCGGGTCTGGGTCCGGGTCCGGGTCCGGGTCCGGGTCCGGGTCCGGGTCTGGGTCTGGGTCCGGGGTCAGGATCTGAGTCCGTGTCCGTGTCCGGGTCCTGGTCCGTGTCCGGGTCCGGGTCCGGATCCGGATCTTGGTCAGGGTCAGGGTCCGGGTCCGGGTCCGGGTCCGGGTCTGGGTCCAGGTCCGGGTCAGGGTCCGTATCCGGGTCCGTATCCGGATCAGGGTCCGGGTCCGTATCCGGGTCCGGGTCCGGGTCCGGGTCCGTGTCCTGGTCCGGGTCTGGGTCAGGGTCAGGATCCGTGTCCGTGTCCGGGTAAGGGTCCGTGTCCGGGTCTGTGTCAGGGTCCATGTCCGGGTCCGAGTCAGGGTCCGGGTCCGGGTCCGGGTCCTGGTCCGGGTCAGTTTCAGGGTCAGTGTCAGACTCAGGGTCCGGGTCCGTGTCAGGGTCAGGTTCAGGTTCAGGGTCAGGGTCCGGGTCCGGGTCCGCGTCCGGGTCCGGGTCCGGGTCCGGGTCCGGGTCCGGGTCTGGGTCCGGGTCCGGGGTCAGGATCCATGTCCGGGTCCGGGTCCTGGTCTGGGTCCGGGCCCGGGTCCGGATCCGGTTCTTGGTCAGGGTCAGGGTCCGGTTCCGGGTCCGGTTCCGGGTCTGGGTTCGGGTCCGGGTCCGGGTCCGGGTCTGGATCCGGGTCCGTATCCGGATCAGGGTCCGGGTCCGTATCCGAGTCAGGGTCTGGGTCCGGGTCCGGGTCCGGGTCCGGGTCCGGGTCCGGGTCCGTGTCAGGGTCCGGGTCCGTGTCCCGTTTAGGGTCCGAGTCCGGGTCTGTGTCAGTTTCAGGGTCAGTGTCAGAGTCAGGGTCCGGGTCAGGGTCAGGGTCACGGTCAGTGTCAGGGTCCGGGTCCGTGTCAAGGTCTGGGTCGGTGTCAGGGTCCGGGTCCAGGTGCGGATCCGGGTCCGGATCAGGGTCCGGGTCCGGGTCCGGGTCCGGGTCCGGGTCAGGGTGAGGGTCAGGATCAGAGTCAGGGTCCAGGTCCGGGTCCGGGTCAGGGTCAGGTTCAGGGTCAGGGTCAGGGTCAGGGTCAGGATCCGTGTACGGGTCAGGGTCAGAGTCAGGGTCAGGGTCAGGGTCAGTGTCCGGGTCCGGGTCCGGGTCTGGGTCCGGGTCCGAGTCAGGGTTCGGGTCCGGGTCCGGATCTTTGTCAGGGTCAGGGTCCGGTTCCAGGTCCGGTTCCGGGTCCGGGTCTGGGTCCGGGTCCGGGTCCGGGTCCGGGTCCGGGTCCGGGTCCGGGTCTGGGTCCAGGTCCGGGTCAGGGTCCGTATCCGGGTCCGTATCCGGATCAGGGTCCAGGTCCGTATCCGGGTCCGGGTCCGGGTCCGGGTCCGGGTCCGGGTCCTGGTCCGGGTCCGGGTCAGGGTCAGGATCCGTGTCCGTGTCCGGGTAAGGGTCCGTGTCTGGGTCTGTGTCAGGGTCCATGTCCGGGTCCGAGTCAGGGTCCGGGTCCGGGTCCGGGTCCGGGTCCGGGTCCGGGTCAGTTTCAGGGTCAGTGTCAGACTCAGGGTCCGGGTCCGTGTCAGGGTCAGGTTCAGGTTCAGGGTCAGGGTCCGGGTCCGGGTCCGGGTCCGGGTCCGGGTCCGGGTCCGGGTCCGGGTCCGGGTCAGGGTCTGGGTCCGGTTCAGGGTCCGGGTCAGGGTCCGGGTCCGGTTCCGTTTCAGTTTCAGGGTCAGTGTCAGAGTCAGGGTCAGGGTCTGGTTCAGGATCCGAGTCCGGGTCCGGGTCCTGGTCCGGGTCCGGGTCCGGGTCCGGGTCCGGGTCCGGGTCCTGGTCCGTGTCCGGATCCGGATCTTGGTCAGGGTCAGGGTCCGGTTCCGGGTCCGGGTCAGGGTCCGGGTCAGGGTCAGGATCCGTGTCCGGGTCCGGGTAAGGGTCCGTGTCCGGGTTCGTGTCCGGGTCCGAGTCAGGGTCCGGGTCCGGGTCCGGGTCCGGGTCCGGGTCCGGGTCAGTTTCAGGGTCAGTGTCAGAGTCAGGGTCCGGGTCAGTGTCAGGGTCAGGTTCAGGGTCAGGGTCAGGGTCAGGGTCAGGGTCAGGGTCAGGGTCCGGGTCCGGGTCCGGGTCCGGGTCCGGGTCAGGTTCAGGGTCAGGGTCAGGGTCAGGGTCAGGGTCCGGGTCCGGGTCCGGGTCCGATTCCAGGTCCGGGTCAGGGTCTGGGTCCAGGTCAGGGTCAGGGTCAGGGTCAGGGTCAGGGTCAGGGTCAGGGTCAGGGTCCGGGTCAGTGTCAGGGTCCGTGTCCGGATCCGGGTCCGTGTCCGGATCCGGGTCCGGGTCCGGGTCCGGGTCTGTGTCCCATTCAGGGTCCGGGTCCGGGTCTGTGTCAGTTTCAGTGTCAGTGTCTGAGTCAGGGTCCGGTTCAGGGTCAGGGTCAGGGTCAGGGTCAGGCTCAGGGTCAGGGTCCGTGTCCGTGTCAGGATCCGGGTCCCGGTCCGGGTCCGGGTCCGGGTCCGGGTAAGGGTCCGTGTCCGTGTCCGGGTCAGGGTCCGGAACCGGGTCCGTGTCAGTTTCAGGGTCAGTGTCAGGGTCCGGGTCCGTGTCAGGGTCCGGGTCGGTGTCAGGGTCCGGGTCCGGGTCCGGATCCGGGTCCGGGTCCGTGTCCGTGTCCGGGTCCATGTCCATGTCAGGGTCACGGTCAGGGTCAGAGTCAGGGTCCAGGTCCGGGTCCGGGTCAGGGTCAGTGTCAGTGTCAGGGTCAGAGTCAGGGTCCGGGTCTGGGTCCGCGTCCGGGTCCGGGTCCGGGTCCGGGTCCGGGTCCGGGTCCGGGTCCGGGTCTGGGTCCGGGTCCGGGGTCAGGATCCATGTCCGGGTCCGGGTCCTGGTCTGGGTCCGGGCCCGGGTCCGGATCCGGATCTTGGTCAGGGTCAGGGTCCGGTTCCGGGTCCGGTTCTGGGTCTGGGTCCGGGTCCGGGTCCGGGTCCGGGTCTGGATCCGGGTCCGTATCCGGATCAGGGTCCGGGTCCGTATCCGGGTCAGGGTCCGGGTCCGGGTCCGGGTCCGGGTCCGGGTCCGTGTCAGGGTCCGTGTCCGTGTCCCGTTCAGGGTCCGAGTCCGGGTCTGTGTCAGTTTCAGGGTCAGTGTCAGAGTCAGGGTCCGGGTCAGGGTCAGGGTCACGGTCAGTGTCAGGGTCCGGGTCCGTGTCAAGGTCTGGGTCGGTGTCAGGGTCTGGGTCCAGGTGCGGATCCGGGTCCGGATCAGGGTCCGGGTCCGGGTCCGGGTCCGGGTCCGTGTCAGGGTGAGGGTCAGGATCAGAGTCAGGGTCCAGGTCCGGGTCCGGGTCAGGGTCAGGGTCAGGGTCAGGGTCAGAGTCAGGGTCCGGGTCCGGGTCCGGGTCAGGGTCCGGGTCCAGGTCTGTGTCAGTTTCAGGGTCTGTGTCAGGGTCAGAGTCAGAGTCAGGGTCCGGGTCACGGTCCGGGTCAGGGTCCAGGTCAGGGTCCGGGTCCGGGTCCGGGTCCGGGTCCGGGTCCGTATCCGGGTCAGGGTCCGGGTCCGGGTCCGGGTCCGGGTCCTGGTCCCCGGGTCCGGGGTCAGGATCCGAGTCCGGGTCCGGGTCCGGGTTCGGGTCCAGGTCCGGATCCAGGTCCGGATCCGGATCTTGGTCAGTGTCAGGGTCCGAGTCAGGGTCTGGGTCCGGGTCCGGGTCCGGGTCCGGGTCCGGGTCCGGGTCCGGGTCCGTG
This sequence comes from Arizona elegans, assembly GCA_022577455.1. Taxonomy (NCBI): domain Eukaryota; kingdom Metazoa; phylum Chordata; class Lepidosauria; order Squamata; family Colubridae; genus Arizona; species Arizona elegans. The sequence continues at coordinate 6,960,183 of JAKOOJ010000027.1, forward strand.
TCAGTGTCAGGGTCAGGGTCCGAGTCAGGGTCTGGGTCCGGGTCCGGGTCCAGGTCAGTTTCAGGGTCAGGGTCAGGGTCAGGGTCAGGGTCAGGGTCAGGGTCAGGGTCAGGGTCAGGGTCAGGGTCCGGGTCTGGGTCCGTTTCCGTGTCAGGGTCAGGGTCAGGGTCAGAGTCAGGGTCCAGGTCCGGGTCCGGGTCCGGGTCCGGGTCTGGGTCCGGGTCCGGGTCAGGTTCCGGGGTCAGGATTCTAGTCCGGGTCCGGGTCCGGGTCCGGGACCGGATCTGGGTCAGGGTCCGGGTCAGGGTCAGGGTCAGGATCCGGGTTCGGTTCCGGGTCCAGTTCCGGGTCAGGGTCCGGGTCCGAGTCAGGGTCCGGGTCCGTGTCAGGGTCCTGGTCCGTGTCAGGGTCCGGGTCCGGTTCCGGTTCCGGTTCCGGTTCCGGTTCTGTTTCCAGGTCAGGGTCCGGGTCCGGGTCCGAGTCCGGGTCCGGGTCTGGGTCCGGGTCCGGGGTCAGGATCCGAGTCCGGGTCCGGATCCGGGTTCGGGTCCGGGTCCGGGTCCAGGTCCGGATCCGGATCTTGGTCAGTGTCAGGGTCCGAGTCAGGGTCTGGGTCCGGGTCCGGGTCCGGGTCCGGGTCCGGGTCCGGGTCCGGGTCCAGGTCAGTGTCAGGGTCAGGGTCCGAGCCAGGGTCTGGGTCCGGGTCCGGGTCCGGGTCCGGGTCAGTTTCAGGGTCAGTGTCAGAGTCAGGGTCCGGGTCAGGGTCAGGGTCAGGGTCAGGGTCAGGGTCAGGGTCAGGGTCAGGGTCAGGGTCAGGGTCTGGGTCGGGGTCAGTTTCAGGGTCAGTGTCATAGTCACGGTCCGGGTCCGGGTCAGGGTCAGGGTCAGGGTCAGGGTCAGGGTCACGGTCAGGGTCAGGGTCAGGGTCCGGGTCAGGGTCAGGGTCAGGGTCCGGGTCCGGGTCCGGGTCCGGGTCCGGGTCCGGGTCAGGGTCAGGTTCAGGGTCAGGGTCCGGGCCCGGGTCTGGGTCCGGGTCAGCGTCAGGGTCTGGGTCCGGGTCAGGGTCAGGGTCAGGGTCAGGGTCACGGTCAGGGTCAGGGTCAGGGTCAGGGTCTGGGTCAGTGTCCCGTTCAGGGTCCGAGTCCGGGTCTGTGTCAGTTTCAGGGTCAGTTTCAGAGTCAGGGTCCGGGTCAGGGTCAGGATCAGGGTCAGTGTCAGGGTCCGGGTCCGTGTCAAGGTCTGGGTCGGTGTCAGGGTCCGGGTCCAGGTGCGGATCCGGGTCCGGATCAGGGTCCGGGTCCGGGTCCTGGTCCGGGTCCGGGTCCGTGTCTGTGTCAGGGTGAGGGTCAGTGTCAGAGTCAGGGTCCAGGTCCGGGTCCGGGTCAGGGTCAGGGTCAGTGTCAGTGTCAGTGTCAGTAACAGGGTCAGAGTCAGGGTCCGGGTCCGGGTCAGGGTCCGGGTCCGGGTCTGTGTCAGTTTCAGGGTCTGTGTCAGGGTCAGAGTCAGGGTCAGGGTCAGGGTCAGGGTCCGGGTCCGGGTCTGGGTCCGTGTCCGAGTCAGGGTTCGGGTCCGGGTCCGGGTCCGGGTCAGTTTCAGGATCAGTGTCAGAGTCAGGGTCCGGTTCAGGGTTAGGGTCAGTGTCCGGGTCCAGGTGAGGGTCCGGGTCGTGGTCAGGGTCAGTGTCCGGGTCTGGGTCAGGGTCCGGGTCCGGGTCCGGGTCCGGGTCCGGGTCTGGGTCCGGGTCCGGGTCAGGTTCCGGGGTCAGGATTCTAGTCCGGGTCCGGGTCCGGGTCCGGGTCCGGGTCCGGGTCCGGATCTGGGTCAGGGTCCGGGTCAGGGTCAGGGTCAGGATCCGGGTCCGGTTCCGGGTCCAGTTCCGGGTCAGGGTCCGGGTCCGAGTCAGGGTCCGGGTTCAGGTCCGGGTCCGGGTCCGGGTCCGTGTCAGTGTCAGTGTCAGGGTCAGAGTCAGGGTCCGGGTCCGGGTCCGGGTCCGGGTCAGTGTCAGGGTCAGGGTCCGAGTCAGGGTCTGGGTCCGGGTCTGGGTCCGGGTCAGTTTCAGGGTCAGTGTCAGAGTCAGGGTCAGGGTCAGGGTCAGGGTCAGGGTCAGGGTCCAGGTCCGGGTCCGGGTCAGGGTCAGGGTCAGGGTCAGGGTCAGGGTCAGGGTCAGGGTCAGGGTCAGGGTCCGGGTCGGGGTCAGTTTCAGGGTCAGTGTCATAGTCACGGTCCGGGTCCGGGTCAGGGTCAGGGTCAGGGTCAGGGTCAGGGTCAGGGTCAGGGTCCGGGTCAGGGTCAGGGTCAGGGTCAGGGTCAGGGTCAGGGTCAGGGTCCGGGTCAGGGTCCGGGGTCAGGATTCTAGTCCGGGTCCGGGTCCGGGTCCGGGTCCGGGTCCGGGTCCGGATCTGGGTCAGTGACCGGGTCAGGGTCAGGGTCAGGATCCGGGTCTGGTTCTGGGTCCGGGTCCGGGTCAGCGTCCGGGTCCGGGTCCGGGTCCGGGTCCGGGTCCGGGTCAGGTTCAGGGTCAGGGTCAGGGTCAGGATCCGTGTACGGGTCAGGGTCAGAGTCAGGGTCAGGGTCAGGGTCAGTGTCCGGGTCCGGGTCCGGGTCCGGGTCCGGGTCCGGGTCCGGGTCCGAGTCAGGGTTCGGGTCCGGGTCCGGATCTTGGTCAGGGTCAGGGTCCGGTTCCAGGTCCGGTTTCGGGTCCGGGTCTGGGTCCGGGTCCGGGTCCGGGTCCGGGTCTGGGTCTGGGTCCGGGGTCAGGATCTGAGTCCGGGTCCGTGTCCGGGTCCTGGTCCTTGTCCGGGTCCGGGTCCGGATCCGGATCTTGGTCAGGGTCAGGGTCCGGGTCCGGGTCCGGGTCCGGGTCTGGGTCCAGGTCCGGGTCAGGGTCCGTATCCGGGTCCGTATCCGGATCAGGGTCCGGGTCCGTATCCGGGTCCGCGTCCGGGTCCGGGTCCGGGTCCGGGTCCGGGTCCGGGTCCGGGTCCTGGTCCGGGTCTGGGTCCGGGTCAGGGTCAGGATCCGTGTCCGTGTCCGGGTAAGGGTCCGTGTCCGGGTCTGTGTCAGGGTCCATGTCCGGGTCCGAGTCAGGGTCCGGGTCCGGGTCCGGGTCCGGGTCCGGGTCAGGGTCAGTTTCAGGGTCAGTGTCAGACTCAGGGTCCGGGTCCGTGTCAGGGTCAGGTTCAGGTTCAGGGTCAGGGTCAGGGTCCGGGTCCGGGTCCGGGTCCGATTCCGGGTCCGGGTCAGGGTCTGGGTCCAGGTCAGGTTCAGGGTCAGGGTCAGGGTCTGGGTCAGGGTCAGGGTCAGGGTCCGGGTCAGTGTCAGGGTCCGTGTCCGGATCCGGGTCCGGGTCCGGGTCCGGGTCCGGGTCCGGGTCCGGGTCCGGGTCTGGGTCCGGGTCCAGGGTCAGGATCCATGTCCGGGTCCGGGTCCTGGTCTGGGTCTGGGCCCGGGTCCGGATCCGGATCTTGGTCAGGGTCAGGGTCCGGTTCCGGGTCCGGTTCCGGGTCTGGGTCCGGGTCCGGGTCCGGGTCCGGGTCTGGATCCGGGTCCGTATCCGGATCAGGGTCCGGGTCCGTATCCGGGTCCGGGTCCGGGTCCGGGTCCGGGTCCGGGTCCGGGTCCGTGTCAGGGTCCGGGTCCAGGTCAGGGTCAGGGTCAGGGTCAGGGTCTGGGTCAGGGTCAGGGTCAGGGTCCGGGTCAGTGTCAGGGTCCGTGTCCGGATCCGGGTCCGTGTCCGGATCCGGGTCCGGGTCCGCGTCCGGGTCTGTGTCCCATTCAGGGTCCGGGTCCGGGTCTGTGTCAGTTTCAGTGTCAGTGTCAGAGTCAGGGTCCGGTTCAGGGTCAGGGTCAGGGTCAGGGTCAGGGTCAGGCTCAGGGTCAGGGTCCGTGTCCGTGTCAGGATCCGGGTCCCGGTCCGGGTCCGGGTCCGGGTCCGGGTAACGGTCCGTGTCCGTGTCCGTGTCCGTGTCCGGGTCAGGGTCCGGAACCGGGTCCGTGTCAGTTTCAGGGTCAGTGTCAGGGTCCGGGTCCGTGTCAGGGTCCGGGTCGGTGTCAGGGTCCGGGTCCGGGTCCGGATCCGGGTCCGGATCAGGGTCCGGGTCCGGGTCCGTGTCCGTGTCCGGGTCCATGTCCATGTCAGGGTCAGGGTCAGGGTCAGAGTCAGGGTCCAGGTCCGGGTCCGGGTCAGGGTCAGGGTCAGTGTCAGTGTCAGTGTCAGAGTCAGGGTCCGGGTCTGGGTCCGCGTCCGGGTCCGGGTCCGGGTCCGGGTCCGGGTCCGGGTCCGGGTCTGGGTCCGGGTCCGGGGTCAGGATCCATGTCCGGGTCCGGGTCCTGGTCTGGGTCCGGGCCCGGGTCCGGATCCGGATCTTGGTCAGGGTCAGGGTCCGGTTCCGGGTCCGGTTCTGGGTCTGGGTCCGGGTCCGGGTCCGGGTCCGGGTCCGGGTCTGGATCCGGGTCCGTATCCGGATCAGGGTCCGGGTCCGTATCCGGGTCAGGGTCCGGGTCCGGGTCCGGGTCCGGGTCCGGGTCCGTGTCAGGGTCCGGGTCCGTGTCCCGTTCAGGGTCCGAGTCCGGGTCTGTGTCAGTTTCAGGGTCAGTGTCAGAGTCAGGGTCCGGGTCAGGGTCAGGGTCACGGTCAGTGTCAGGGTCCGGGTCCGTGTCAAGGTCTGGGTCGGTGTCAGGGTCCGGGTCCAGGTGCGGAGCCGGGTCCGGATCAGGGTCCGGGTCCGGGTCCGGGTCCGGGTCCGGGTCCGTGTCAGGGTGAGGGTCAGGATCAGAGTCAGGGTCCAGGTCCGGGTCCGGGTCAGGGTCAGGTTCAGGGTCAGGGTCAGGGTCAGGGTCAGGATCTGTGTACGGGTCAGGGTCAGAGTCAGGGTCAGGGTCAGGGTCAGTGTCCGGGTCCGGGTCCGGGTCTGGGTCCGGGTCCGAGTCAGGGTTCGGGTCCGGGTCCGGATCTTGGTCAGGGTCAGGGTCCGGTTCCAGGTCCGGTTCCGGGTCCGGGTCTGGGTCCGGGTCCGGGTCCGGGTCTGGGTCTGGGTCCGGGGTCAGGATCTGAGTCCGTGTCCGTGTCCGGGTCCTGGTCCGTGTCCGGGTCCGGGTCCGCATCCGGATCTTGGTCAGGGTCAGGGTCTGGGTCCGGGTCCGGGTCCGGGTCTGGGTCCAGGTCCGGGTCAGGGTCCGTATCCGGGTCCGTATCCGGATCAGGGTCCGGGTCCGTATCCGGGTCCGGGTCCGGATCCGGGTCCTGGTCCGGGTCTGGGTCCGGGTCAGGGTCATGATCCGTGTCCGTGTCCGGGTAAGGGTCCGTGTCCAGGTCTGTGTCAGGGTCCATGTCCGGGTCCGAGTCAGGGTCCGGGTCCGGGTCCGGGTCCGTGTCCGGGTCAGTTTCAGGGTCAGTGTCAGACTCAGGGTCCGGGTCCGTGTCAGGGTCAGGTTCAGCTTCAGGGTCAGGGTCCGGGTCCGGGTCCGGGTCCAGGTTCGGGTCCGGGTCCGGGTCCGGGTCCGGGTCCGGGTCCGGGTCCGGGTCAGGGTCTGGGTCCGGGTCAGGGTCCGGGTCAGGGTCCGGGTCCGGTTCCGTTTCAGTTTCAGGGTCAGTGTCAGAGTCAGGGTCAGGGTCTGGTTCAGGATCCGAGTCCGGGTCCGGGTCCTGGTCCGGGACCGGGTCCGGGTCCGGGTCCGGGTCCTGGTCCGTGTCCGGATCCGGATCTTGGTCAGGGTCAGGGTCCGGTTCCGGGTCCGGGTCAGGGTCCGGGTCAGGGTCAGGATCCGTGTCCGGGTCCGGGTAAGGGTCCGTGTCCGGGTCCGTGTCCGGGTCCGAGTCAGGGTCCGGGTCCGGGTCCGGGTCCGTGTCAGTTTCAGGGTCAGTGTCAGAGTCAGGGTCCGGGTCAGTGTCAGGGTCAGGTTCAGGGTCAGGGTCAGGTTCAGGGTCAGGGTCAGGGTCAGGGTCCGGGTCCGGGTCCGGGTCCGGGTCCGGGTCCGGGTCCGGGTCAAGGTCAGGGTCAGGGTCAGGGTCAGGGTCAGGGTCAGGGTCAGGGTCAGGGTCAGGGTCAGGGTCAGGGTCAGGGTCCGGGTCCGATTCCGGGTCCGGGTCAGGGTCTGGGTCCAGGTCAGGGTCAGGGTCAGGGTCAGGGTCAGGGTCAGGGTCAGGGTCCGGGTCAGTGTCAGGGTCAGTGTCAGGGTCCGGGTCCGTGTCAGGGTCCGGGTCGGTGTCAGGGTCCGGGTCCGGGTCCGGATCCGGGTCCGGATCAGGGTCCGGGTCCGTGTCCGTGTCCGGGTCCATGTCCATGTCAGGGTCAGGGTCAGGGTCAGAGTCAGGGTCCAGGTCCGGGTCCGGGTCCGGGTCAGGGTCAGTGTCAGTGTCAGGGTCAGAGTCAGGGTCCGGGTCTGGGTCCGGGTCCGGGTCCGGGTCCGGGTCCGGGTCCGGGTCCGGGTCTGGGTCCGGGTCCGGGGTCAGGATCCATGTCCGGGTCCGGGTCCTGGTCTGGGTCCGGGCCCGGGTCCGGATCCGGATCTTGGTCAGGGTCAGGGTCCGGTTCCGGGTCCGGTTCCGGTTCCGGGTCTGGGTCCGGGTCCGGGTCCGGGTCTGGGTCCGGGTCTGGATCCGGGTCCGTATCCGGATCAGGGTCCGGGTCCGTATCCGGGTCAGGGTCCGGGTCCGGGTCCGGGTCCGGGTCCGGGTCCGGGTCCGGGTCCGGGTCCGTGTCAGGGTCCGGGTCCGTGTCCCGTTCAGGGTCCGAGTCCGGGTCTGTGTCAGTTTCAGGGTCAGTGTCAGAGTCAGGGTCCGGGTCAGGGTCAGGGTCACGGTCAGTGTCAGGGTCCGGGTCCGTGTCAAGGTCTGGGTCGGTGTCAGGGTCCGGGTCCAGGTGCGGATCCGGGTCCGGATCAGGGTCCGGGTCCGGGTCCGGGTCCGGGTCCGGGTCCGGGTCCGGGTCCGTGTCAGGGTGAGGGTCAGGATCAGAGTCAGGGTCCAGGTCCGGGTCCGGGTCAGGGTCAGGTTCAGGGTCAGGGTCAGGGTCAGGGTCAGGATCCGTGTACGGGTCAGGGTCAGAGTCAGGGTCAGGGTCAGGGTCAGTGTCCGGGTCCGGGTCCGGGTCTGGGTCCGGGTCCGAGTCAGCGTTCGGGTCCGGGTCCGGATCTTGGTCAGGGTCAGGGTCCGGTTCCAGGTCCGGTTCCGGGTCCGGGTCTGGGTCCGGGTCCGGGTCCGGGTCCGGGTCTGGGTCTGGGTCCGGGGTCAGGATCTGAGTCCGTGTCCGTGTCCGGGTCCTGGTCCATGTCCGGGTCCGGGTCCGGATCCGGATCTTGGTCAGGGTCAGGGTCCGGGTCCGGGTCCGGGTCCGGGTCTGGGTCCAGGTCCGGGTCAGGGTCCGTATCCGGGTCCGTATCCGGATCAGGGTCCGGGTCCGTATCCGGGTCCGGGTCCGGGTCCGGGTCCGGGTCCGGGTCCGGGTCTGGGTCCGGGTCAGGGTCAGGATCCGTGTCCGTGTCCGGGTAAGGGTCCGTGTCCGGGTCTGTGTCAGGGTCCATGTCCGGGTCCGAGTCAGGGTCCGGGTCCGGGTCCGGGTCCGGGTCCGGGTCCGGGTCAGGGTCTGGGTCCGGGTCAGGGTCCGGGTCAGGGTCCGGGTCCGGTTCCGTTTCAGTTTCAGGGTCAGTGTCAGAGTCAGGGTCAGGGTCTGGTTCAGGATCCGAGTCCGGGTCCGGGTCCTGGTCCGGGTCCGGGTCCGGGTCCGGGTCCGGGTCCGTGTCCGTGTCCGGGTCCTGGTCCGTGTCCGGATCCGGATCTTGGTCAGGGTCAGGGTCCGGTTCCGGGTCCGGGTCAGGGTCCGGGTCAGGGTCAGGATCCGTGTCCGGGTCCGGGTAAGGGTCTGTGTCCGGGTCCGTGTCCGGGTCCGAGTCAGGGTCCGGGTCCGGGTCCGGGTCCGGGTCAGTTTCAGGGTCAGTGTCAGAGTCAGGGTCCGGGTCAGTGTCAGGGTCAGGTTCAGGGTCAGGGTCAGGGTCAGGGTCAGGGTCAGGGTCAGGGTCAGGGTCAGGGTCAGGGTCCGGGTCCGGGTCTGATTCCGGGTCCGGGTCAGGGTCTGGGTCCAGGTCAGGGTCAGGGTCAGGGTCAGGGTCAGGGTCAGGGTCAGGGTCCGGGTCAGTGTCAGGGTCCGTGTCCGGATCCGGGTCCGTGTCCGGATCCGGGTCCGGGTCCGGGTCCGGGTCTGTGTCCCATTCAGGGTCCGGGTCCGGGTCTGTGTCAGTTTCAGTGTCAGTGTCAGAGTCAGGGTCCGGTTCAGGGTCAGGGTCAGGGTCAGGGTCAGGGTCAGGGTCAGGGTCAGGGTCCGTGTCCGTGTCAGGATCCGTGTCCGTGTCCGGGTCCGGGTCCGTGTCCGGGTAAGGGTCCGTGTCCGTGTCCGTGTCCGTGTCCGGGTCAGGGTCCGGAACCGGGTCCGTGTCAGTTTCAGGGTCAGTGTCAGGGTCCGGGTCCGTGTCAGGGTCCGGGTCGGTGTCAGGGTCCGGGTCCGGGTCCGGATCCGGGTCCGGATCAGGGTCCGGGTCCGTGTCCGTGTCCGGGTCCATGTCCATGTCAGGGTCACGGTCAGGGTCAGAGTCAGGGTCCAGGTCCGGGTCCGGGTCAGGGTCAGGGTCAGGGTCAGTGTCAGTGTCAGGGTCAGAATCAGGGTCCGGGTCCGGGTCCGGGTCCAGGTCCGGGTCCGTGTCAGGGTCCGGGTCCGTGTCCCGTTCAGGGTCCGAGTCCGGGTCTGTGTCAGTTTCAGGGTCAGTGTCAGAGTCAGGGTCAGGGTCACGGTCAGTGTCAGGGTCCGGGTCCGTGTCAAGGTCTGGGTCGGTGTCAGGGTCCGGGTCCAGGTGCGGATCCGGGTCCGGATCAGGGTCCGGGTCCGGGTCCGGGTCCGGGTCCGGGTCCGTGTCAGGGTGAGGGTCAGGATCAGAGTCAGGGTCCAGGTCCGGGTCCGGGTCAGGGTCAGGGTCAGGGTCCAGGTCAGGGTCCGGGTCCGGGTCCGGGTCCGGGTCCGGGTCCGGGTCCGGGTCCGTATCCGGGTCAGGGTCCGGGTCAGGGTTCGGGTCCTGGTCCCCGGGTCCGGGGTCAGGATCCGAGTCCGGGTCCGGGTCCGGGTTCGGGTCCAGGTCCGGATCCAGGTCCGGATCCGGATCTTGGTCAGTGTCAGGGTCCGAGTCAGGGTCTGGGTCCGGGTCCGGGTCCGGGTCCGGGTCCGTGTCAGTGTCAGGGTCAGGGTCCGAGTCAGGGTCTGGGTCCGGGTCCGGGTCAGTTTCAGGGTCAGGGTCAGGGTCAGGGTCAGGGTCAGGGTCAGGGTCAGGGTCCGGGTCTGGGTCCGTTTCCGTGTCAGGGTCAGGGTCAGGGTCAGAGTCAGGGTCCGGGTCCGGGTCCGGGTCAGTGTCAGTGTCAGTGTCAGGGTCAGAGTCAGGGTCCGGGTCCGGGTCAGGGTCCGGGTCCGGGTCCGGGTCCGTGTCAGTTTCAGGGTCTGTGTCAGGGTCAGAGTCAGAGTCAGGGTCCGGGTCACGGTCCGGGTCTGGGTCCAGGTCAGGGTCCGTGTCCGTGTCCGTGTCCGGGTCCGTGTCCGTGTCCGTGTCCGTGTCCGTGTCCGGGTCCGTGTCCGTGTCCGTGTCCGTGTCCGTGTCCGGGTCCGTGTCAGGGTCCGGGTCCGGGTCCGTGTCAGTTTCAGGGTCTGTGTCAGGGTCAGGGTCAGGGTCAGGGTCCGGGTCCGGGTCAGGATCTGGGTCCGGGTCCGGGTCCGGGTCCGGGTCCGGGTAAGGGTCCGTGTCCGGGTCCGGGTCAGGGTCCGGATCCGGGTCCGTGTCAGTTTCAGGGTCAATGTCAGTGTCCGGGTCCGTGTCAGGGTCCGGGTCGGTGTCAGGGTCCGGGTCCGGGTCCGGATCCGGGTCCGGATCAGGGTCCGGGTCCGGGTCCGGTTCCGGGTCCGTGTCCGTGTCAGGGTCAGGGTCAGGGTCAGAGTCAGAGTCAGGGTCAGGGTCCGGGTCACGGTCCGGGTCTGGGTCCAGGTCAGGGTCCGGGTCCGGGTCCGGGTCCGGGTCCGTGTCAGGGTCCGGGTCCGTGTCAGGGTCCGGGTCCGTGTCAGGGTCCGGGTCCGGGTCCGGGTCCGGGTCCGGGTCCGGGTCTGGGTCCGGGTCCGGGTCCGGTTCTGTTTCCAGGTCAGGGTCAGGATCCGGGTCCGGGTCCGGGTCTGGGTCCGGGTCCGGGTCAGGGTCCGGATCCGGGTCCGGATCCGGATCAGGGTCTGGGTCCGTATCCCGGTCAGGGTCCGGGTCCGTATCCGGGTCAGGGTCCGGGTCCGGGTCCGGGTCCGGGTCCGGGTCCGGGTCTGGGTCTGGGTCTGGGTCTGGGTCCGGGGTCAGGATCTGAGTCCGGGTCCGGGTCCGGGTCCGTATCCGGGTCCGTATCCGGATCAGGGTCCGGGTCCGTATCCGGGTAAGGGTCCGTGTCCGGGTCCGTGTGAGGGTCCATGTCCGGGTCCGAGTCAGGGTCCGGGTCCGGGTCTGGGTCCAGGTCAGTTTCAGGGTCAGTGTCAGACTCAGGGTCCGGGTAAGTGTCAGGGTCAGGTTCAGGTTCAGGTTCAGGGTCAGGGTCCGGGTCCGGGTCCGGGTTCGGGTCCGGGTCCGGGTCAGGGTCTGGGTCCAGGTCAGGGTCCGGGTCTGGGTCCGGGTCCGGGTCAGGGTCTGTATCCGGGTCCGGATCCGGATCATGGTCCGGGTCCGTATCCGGGCCAGGATCCGCGTCCGGGTCCGGGTCCTGGTCCGGGTCTGGGTCCGGGTCAGGGTCAGGATCCGTGTCCGGGTCCAGGTCCGGGTCCGGGTCCGGGTCAGGGTCTGGGTCCAGGTCAGGGTCAGGGTCAGGGTCAGGGTCAGGGTCAGGGTCAGGGTCAGGGTCCGGGTCAGTGTCAGTGTCCGTGTCCGTGTCCGTGTCCGGGTCCGGGTCCGGGTCCGGGTCCGGGTCTGTGTCCCGTTCAGGGTCCGGGTCCAGGTCTGTGTCAGTTTCAGGGTCAGTGTCAGAGTCAGGGTCCGGGTCAGGGTCAGGGTCCGGATCCGGGTCCGTATCCGGATCATGGTCCGGGTCCGTATCCGGGCCAGGATCCGGGTCCGGGTCCGGGTCCTGGTCCGGGTCTGGGTCCGGGTCAGGGTCAGGATCCGTGTCCGGGTCCGGGTAAGGGTCCGTGTCCGGGTCCGTGTCAGGGTCCATGTCCGGGTCCGAGTCAGGTTCAGGGTCAGGGTCAGGGTCAGGGTCAGGGTCAGGGTCAGGGTCCGGGTCAGTGTCAGTGTCAGTGTCCGTGTCCGGGTCCGGGTCCGGGTCCGGGTCCGGGTCCGGGTCTGTGTCCCGTTCAGGGTCCGGGTCCAGGTCTGTGTCAGTTTCAGGGTCAGTGTCAGAGTCAGGGTCCGGGTCAGGGTCAGGGTCAGGGTCAGGGTCAGGGTCAGGGTCAGGGTCCGGGTCAGGATCCGGGTCCGTGTCCGTGTCCGTGTCCGGGTAAGGGTCCGTGTCCGTGTCCGGGTCCGGGTCAGGGTCCGGATCCGGGTCCGTGTCAGTTTAAGGGTCAGTGTCAGGGTCCGGGTCCGTGTCAGGGTCCGGGTCGGTGTCAGGGTCCGGGTCCGGGTCTGGATCCGGGTCCGGATCAGGGTCCGGGTCCGGGTCCGGGTCCGGGTCTGGGTCCGTGTCCGTGTCAGGGTCAGGGTCAGGGTCAGAGTCAGGGTCCAGGTCCGGGTCCGGGTCAGTGTCAGTGTCAGTGTCAGGGTCAGAGTCAGGGTCCGGGTCAGGGTCCGGGTCCGGGTCCGGGTCCGTGTCAGTTTGAGGGTCTGTGTCAGGGTCAGAGTCAGAGTCAGGGTCCGGGTCACGGTCCGGGTCTGGGTCCAGGTCAGGGTCCGTGTCCGTGTCCGTGTCCGTGTCCGTGTCCGTGTCCGTGTCCGTGACCGGGGCCGGGTCCGTGTCAGGGTCCGGGTCCGGGTCCGTGTCAGTTTCAGGGTCTGTGTCAGGGTGAGGGTCAGGGTCAGGGTCAGGGTCCGGGTCCGTGTCCGGGTCCGGGTCCATGTCCATGTCAGGGTCACGGTCAGGGTCAGAGTCAGGGTCCAGGTCCGGGTCCGGGTCAGGGTCAGGGTCAGGGTCAGTGTCAGTGTCAGGGTCAGAATCAGGGTCCGGGTCCGGGTCCGGGTCCGGGTCCAGGTCCGTGTCCGTGTCAGGGTCCGGGTCCGTGTCCCGTTCAGGGTCCGAGTCCGGGTCTGTGTCAGTTTCAGGGTCAGTGTCAGAGTCAGGGTCAGGGTCACGGTCAGTGTCAGGGTCCGGGTCCGTGTCAAGGTCTGGGTCGGTGTCAGGGTCCGGGTCCAGGTGCGGATCCGGGTCCGGATCAGGGTCCGGGTCCGGGTCCGGGTCCGGGTCCGGGTCCGGGTCCGGGTCCGTGTCAGGGTGAGGGTCAGGATCAGAGTCAGGGTCCAGGTCCGGGTCCGGGTCAGGGTCAGGGTCAGGGTCCAGGTCAGGGTCCGGGTCCGGGTCCGGGTCCGGGTCCGGGTCCGGGTCCGTATCCGGGTCAGGGTCCGGGTCCGGGTTCGGGTCCTGGTCCCCGGGTCCGGGGTCAGGATCCGAGTCCGGGTCCGGGTCCGGGTTCGGGTCCAGGTCCGGATCCAGGTCCGGATCCGGATCTTGGTCAGTGTCAGGGTCCGAGTCAGGGTCTGGGTCCGGGTCCGGGTCCGGGTCCGGGTCCGTGTCAGTGTCAGGGTCAGGGTCCGAGTCAGGGTCTGGGTCCGGGTCCGGGTCAGTTTCAGGGTCAGGGTCAGGGTCAGGGTCAGGGTCAGGGTCAGGGTCAGGGTCCGGGTCTGGGTCCGTTTCCGTGTCAGGGTCAGGGTCAGGGTCAGAGTCAGGGTCCGGGTCCGGGTCCGGGTCCGGGTCAGTGTCAGTGTCAGTGTCAGGGTCAGAGTCAGGGTCCGGGTCCGGGTCAGGGTCCGGGTCCGGGTCCGTGTCAGTTTCAGGGTCTGTGTCAGGGTCAGAGTCAGAGTCCGGGTCCGGGTCACGGTCCGGGTCTGGGTCCAGGTCAGGGTCCGTGTCCGTGTCCGTGTCCGGGTCCGTGTCCGTGTCCGTGTCCGTGTCCGTGTCCGGGTCCGTGTCAGTTTCAGGGTCTGTGTCAGGGTCAGGGTCAGGGTCAGGGTCCGGGTCCGGGTCAGGATCCGGGTCCGGGTCCGGGTCCGGGTCCGGGTCCGGGTAAGGGTCCGTGTCCGGGTCCGGGTCAGGGTCCGGATCCGGGTCCGTGTCAGTTTCAGGGTCAATGTCAGTGTCCGGGTCCGTGTCAGGGTCCGGGTCGGTGTCAGGGTCCGGGTCCGGGTCCGGATCCGGGTCCGGATCAGGGTCCGGGTCCGGGTCCGGTTCCGGGTCCGTGTCCGTGTCAGGGTCAGGGTCAGGGTCAGAGTCAGAGTCAGGGTCAGGGTCCGGGTCACGGTCCGGGTCTGGGTCCAGGTCAGGGTCCGGGTCCGGGTCCGGGTCCGGGTCCGTGTCAGGGTCCGGGTCCGTGTCAGGGTCCGGGTCCGTGTCAGGGTCCGGGTCCGGGTCCGGGTCCGGGTCCGGGTCCGGGTCTGGGTCCGGGTCCGGGTCCGGTTCTGTTTCCAGGTCAGGGTCAGGATCCGGGTCCGGGTCCGGGTCTGGGTCCGGGTCCGGGTCAGGGTCCGGATCCGGGTCCGGATCCGGATCAGGGTCTGGGTCCGTATCCCGGTCAGGGTCCGGGTCCGTATCCGGGTCAGGGTCCGGGTCCGGGTCCGGGTCCGGGTCCGGGTCTGGGTCTGGGTCTGGGTCCGGGGTCAGGATCTGAGTCCGGGTCCGGGTCCGGGTCCGTATCCGGGTCCGTATCCGGATCAGGGTCCGGGTCCGTATCCGGGTAAGGGTCCGTGTCCGGGTCCGTGTGAGGGTCCATGTCCGGGTCCGAGTCAGGGTCCGGGTCCGGGTCTGGGTCCAGGTCAGTTTCAGGGTCAGTGTCAGACTCAGGGTCCGGGTCAGTGTCAGGGTCAGGTTCAGGTTCAGGTTCAGGGTCAGGGTCCGGGTCCGGGTCCGGGTTCGGGTCCGGGTCCGGGTAAGGGTCTGGGTCCAGGTCAGGGTCCGGGTCAGGGTCCGGGTCCGGTTCTGTTTCCAGGTCAGGGTCAGGATCCGGGTCCGGATCCGGGTCTGGGTCCGTGTCCGGTTCTGGGTCCGGATCCGGGTCCGTATCCGGATCAGGGTCCGGGTCCGTATCCGGGTCAGGGTCCGGGTCCGTATCCGGGTCAGGGTCCGGGTCCGGGTCCGGGTCCGGGTCTGGGTCTGGGTCCGGGGTCAGGATCTGAGTCCGGGTCCGGGTCCGGGTCCTGGTCCGGGTCCGGGTCCGGGTCCGGATCCGGATCTTGGTCAGGGTCAGGGTCCGGTTCCGGGTCCGGGTCCGGGTCTGGGTCCGGGTCCGGGTCAGGGTCTGTATCCGGGTCCGGATCCGGATCATGGTCCGGGTCCGTATCCGGGCCAGGATCCGCGTCCGGGTCCGGGTCCTGGTCCGGGTCTGGGTCCGGGTCAGGGTCAGGATCCGTGTCCGGGTCCAGGTCCGGGTCCGGGTCCGGGTCAGGGTCTGGGTCCAGGTCAGGGTCAGGGTCAGGGTCAGGGTCAGGGTCAGGGTCAGGGTCAGGGTCCGGGTCAGTGTCAGTGTCCGTGTCCGTGTCCGTGTCCGGGTCCGGGTCCGGGTCCGGGTCCGGGTCTGTGTCCCGTTCAGGGTCCGGGTCCAGGTCTGTGTCAGTTTCAGGGTCAGTGTCAGAGTCAGGGTCCGGGTCAGGGTCAGGGTCCGGATCCGGGTCCGTATCCGGATCATGGTCCGGGTCCGTATCCGGGCCAGGATCCGGGTCCGGGTCCGGGTCCTGGTCCGGGTCTGGGTCCGGGTCAGGGTCAGGATCCGTGTCCGGGTCCGGGTAAGGGTCCGTGTCCGGGTCCGTGTCAGGGTCCATGTCCGGGTCCGAGTCAGGTTCAGGGTCAGGGTCAGGGTCAGGGTCAGGGTCAGGGTCAGGGTCCGGGTCAGTGTCAGTGTCAGTGTCAGTGTCCGTGTCCGTGTCCGGGTCCGGGTCCGGGTCCGGGTCCGGGTCCGGGTCCGGGTCCGGGTCTGTGTCCCGTTCAGGGTCCGGGTCCAGGTCTGTGTCAGTTTCAGGGTCAGTGTCAGAGTCAGGGTCCGGGTCAGGGTCAGGGTCAGGGTCAGGGTCAGGGTCAGGGTCAGGGTCAGGGTCCGGGTCAGGATCCGGGTCCGTGTCCGTGTCCGTGTCCGGGTAAGGGTCCGTGTCCGTGTCCGGGTCCGGGTCAGGGTCCGGATCCGGGTCCGTGTCAGTTTAAGGGTCAGTGTCAGGGTCCGGGTCCGTGTCAGGGTCCGGGTCGGTGTCAGGGTCCGGGTCCGGGTCCGGATCCGGGTCCGGATCAGGGTCCGGGTCCGGGTCCGGGTCCGGGTCTGGGTCCGTGTCCGTGTCAGGGTCAGGGTCAGGGTCAGAGTCAGGGTCCAGGTCCGGGTCCGGGTCAGTGTCAGTGTCAGTGTCAGGGTCAGAGTCAGGGTCCGGGTCAGGGTCCGGGTCCGGGTCCGGGTCCGTGTCAGTTTGAGGGTCTGTGTCAGGGTCAGAGTCAGAGTCAGGGTCCGGGTCACGGTCCGGGTCTGGGTCCAGGTCAGGGTCCGTGTCCGTGTCCGTGTCCGTGTCCGTGTCCGTGTCCGTGACCGGGGCCGGGTCCGTGTCAGGGTCCGGGTCCGGGTCCGTGTCAGTTTCAGGGTCTGTGTCAGGGTGAGGGTCAGGGTCAGGGTCAGGGTCCGGGTCCGGGTCAGGATCCGGATCCGGGTCCGGGTCCGGGTCCGGGTCCGGGTAAGGGTCCGTGTCCGTGTCCGTTTCCGGGTCCGGGTCAGGGTCCGGATCCGGGTCCGTGTCAGTTTCAGGGTCAATGTCAGCGTCCGGGTCCGTGTCAGGGTCCGGGTCGGTGTCAGGGTCCGGGTCCGGGTCCGGGTCAGGGTCCGGATCAGGGTCCGGGTCCGGGTCCGGTTCCGGGTCCGTGTCAGTGTCAGGGTCAGGGTCAGAGTCAGAGTCAGGGTCCGGGTCACGGTCCGGGTCTGGGTCCAGGTCAGGGTCCGGGTCCGGGTCCGGGTCCGGGTCCATGTCAGGGTCCGGGTCCGTGTCAGGGTCCGGGTCCGTGTCATGGTCCGGGTCCGGGTCCGGGTCCGGGTCCGGGTCCGGGTCCGGGTCTGGGTCCGGGTCCGGTTCTGTTTCCAGGTCAGGGTCAGGATCTGGGTCCGGGTCCGGGTCTGGGTCCGGGTCCAGGTCAGGGTCCGGATCAGGGTCTGGGTCTGGGTCCGTATCCCGGTCAGGGTCCGGGTCCGTATCCGGGTCAGGGTCCGGGTCCGGGTCCGGGTCCGGGTCCGGGTCCGGGTCTGGGTCTGGGTCCGGGGTCAGGATCTGAGTCCGGGTCCGGGTCCGGGTCCTTGTCCGGGTCCGGGTCCGGGTCCGGGTCCGGATCCGGATCTTGGTCAGGGTCAGGGTCCGGGTCCGGGTCGGGGTCCGGGTCCGGGTCTGGGTCCGGGTCCGTGTCAGGGTCCGTATCCGGGTCCGTATCCGGATCAGGGTCCGGGTCCGTATCCGGGTAAGGGTCCGTGTCCGGGTCCGTGTGAGGGTCCATGTCCGGGTCCGAGTTAGGGTCCGGGTCCGGGTCTGGGTCCGGGTCAGTTTCAGGGTCAGTGTCAGACTCAGGGTCCGGGTCAGTGTCAGGGTCAGGTTCAGGTTCAGGGTCCGGGTCCGGGTTCGGGTCCGGGTCCGGGTCCGGGTCTGGGTCAGGGTCTGGGTCCGGGTCAGGGTCCGGGTCAGGGTCCGGGTCCGGTTCCGTTTCAGTTTCAGGGTCAGTGTCAGAGTCAGGGTCAGGGTCTGGTTCAGGATCCGAGTCCGGGTCCGGGTCCGGGTCCGGGTCCGGATCCGGATCCGGATCTTGGTCAGGGTCAGGGTCCGGTTCTGGGTCCGGTTCCGGTTCCGGGTCAGGGTCAGGATCCGTGTCCGTGTCCGGGTAAGGGTCCGTGTCCGTGTCCGGGTCCGTGTCCGAGTCAGGGTCCGGGTCCGGGTCCGGGTCCGGGTCAGTTTCAGGGTCAGTGTCAGAGTCAGGCTCCGGGTCAGTGTCAGGGTCAGGTTCAGGGTCAGGGTCCGGGTCAGGGTCCGGGTCCGGGTCTGTGTCAGTTTCAGGGTCTGTGTCAGGGTCAGAGTCAGAGTCAGGGTCCGGGTCACGGTCCGGGTCTTGGTCCAGGTCACTGTCCGGGTCCGGGTCCGGGTCCGGGTCCGGGTCCGGGTCCGGGTCCGGGTCTGGGTCCGTGTCAGGGTCCGGGTCCGTGTCAGGGTCCGGGTCCGGGTCCAGGTACGGGTCCGGGTCCGGGTCCGGGTCCGGGTCCGGGTCCGGGTCCGGGTCCGGGTCTGGTTCCGTTTCCAGGTCAGGGTCAGGATCCGGGTCCGGGTCCGGGTCTGGGTCCGGGTCCGGGTCCGGGTCCGGTTCAGGGTCCGGATCCGGGTCCGGATCCGGATCAGGGTCCGGGTCCGTATCCGGGTCAGGGTCCGGGTCCATATCCGGGTCAGGGTCCGGGTCCGGGTCCGGGTCCGGGTCCGGGTCTGGGTCTGGGTCCTGGGTCAGGATCTGAGTCCGGGTCCGGGTCCGGGTCCTGGTCCGGGTCCGGGTCCGGGTCCGGGTCCAGATCTTGGTCAGGGTCAGGGTCAGGGTCAGGGTCCGGTTCTGGGTCCGGGTCCGGGTCTGGGTCCGGGTCCGGGTCCGGGTCAGGGTCCGGATCCGGGTCCGTATCCGGATCATGGTCCGGGTCCGTATCCGGGCCAGGATCCGGGTCCGGGTCCGGGTCCTGGTCCGGGTCTGGGTCCGGGTCAGGGTCAGGATCCGGGTCCGGGTCCGGGTAAGGGTCCGTGTCCGGGTCCGTGTCAGGGTCCATGTCCGGGTCCGAGTCAGGGTCCGGGTCCGGGTCTGGTCCGGGTCAGTTTCAGGGTCAGTGTCAGACTCAGGGTCCGGGTCAGTGTCAGGGTCAGGTTCAGGTTCAGATTCAGGGTCAGGGTCCGGGTCCGGGTCCGGGTCCGGGTCCGGGTTCGGGTCCGGGTCCGGGTCCGGGTCCGGGTCAGGGTCTGGGTCCGGGTCAGGGTCCGGGTCAGGGTCCGGTTCCGGTTCCGTTTCAGTTTCAGGGTCAGTGTCAGAGTCAGGGTCAGGGTCTGGTTCAGGATCCGAGTCCATGTCCGGGTCCGGGTCCGGGTCCGGATCCGGATCTTGGTCAGGGTCAGGGTCCGGTTCCGGGTCCGGTTCCGGGTCCGGGTCAGGGTCAGGATCCGTGTCCGGGTCCGGGTAAGGGTCCGTGTCCGGGTTCGTGTCCGTGTCCGAGTCAGGGTCCGGGTCTGGGTCCGGGTCAGTTTCAGGGTCAGTGTCAGAGTCAGGCTCCCGGGTCAGTGTCAGGGGTCAGGTTCAGGGTCAGGGTCAGGGTCAGGGTCCGGGTCCGGGTCCGGGTCTGGTTCCGGGTCCGGGTCAGGGTCAGGTTCAGGGTCAGGGTCAGGGTCCGGGTCCGGGTCCGGGTCCGGGTCCGGGTCCGGGTCCGGGTCCGGGTCCGGGTCTGGGTCTGGGTCCAGGTCAGGGTCAGGGTCAGGGTCAGGGTCAGGGTCAGGGTCAGGGTCCGGGTCAGTGTCAGTGTCCGTGTCCGTGTCCGGGTCCGGGTCCGGGTCCGGGTCCGGGTCCGGGTCCGGGTCTGTGTCCCGTTCAGGGTCCGGGGTCCAGGTCTGTGTCAGTTTCAGGGTCAGTGTCAGAGTCAGGGTCCGGGTCTGGGTCAGGGTCCGGATCCGGGTCCGTATCCGGATCATGGTCCGGGTCCGTATCCGGGCCAGGATCCGGGTCCGGGTCCCGGGTCCTGGTCCGGGTCTGGGTCCCGGGTCAGGGTCAGGATCCGTGTCCGGGTCCAGGTAAGGGTCCGTGTCCGGGTCCGTGTCAGGGTCCATGTCCGGGGTCCGAGTCAGGGTCAGGGTCCGGGTCCGGGTCCGGGTCCGGGTCTGGGTCCGTGTCAGGGTCCGGGTCCGTGTCAGGGTCCAGGTACGGGTCCGGGTCCGGGTCCGGGTCCGGGTCCGGGTCCGGGTCCGGGTCCGGGTCCGGGTCCGGGTCTGGTTCCGTTTCCAGGTCAGGGTCAGGATCCGGGTCCGGGTCCGGGTCTGGGTCCGGGTCCGGGTCCGGGTCCGGTTCAGGGTCCGGATCCGGGTCCGGATCCGGATCAGGGTCCGGGTCCGTATCCGGGTCAGGGTTCGGGTCCATATCCGGGTCAGGGTCCGGGTCTGGGTCCGGGTCCGGGTCCGGGTCTGGGTCTGGGTCCTGGGTCAGGATCTGAGTCCGGGTCCGGGTCCGGGGTCCTGGTCCGGGTCCGGGTCCGGGTCCGGGGTCCAGATCTTGGTCAGGGTCAGGGTCAGGGTCAGGGGTCCGGTTCTGGGTCCGGGTCCGGGTCTGGGTCCGGGTCCGGGTCCGGGTCAGGGTCCGGATCCGGGTCCGTATCCGGATCATGGTCCGGGTCCGTATCCGGGCCAGGATCCGGGTCCGGGTCCGGGTCCTGGTCCGGGTCTGGGTCCGGGGCCAGGGTCAGGATCCGTGTCCGGGTCCGGGTAAGGGTCCGTGTCCGGGTCCGTGTCAGGGTCCATGTCCGGGTCCGAGTCAGGGTCCGGGTCCGGGTCTGGGTCCGGGTCAGTTTCAGGGTCAGTGTCAGGGTGAGGGTCAGGGTCAGGGTCAGGGTCCGGGTCCGGGTCAGGATCCGGGTCCGGGTCCGGGTCCGGGTCCGGGTAAGGGTCCGTGTCCGTGTCCGTTTCCGGGTCCGGGTCAGGGTCCGGATCCGGGGTCCGTGTCAGTTTCAGGGTCAATGTCAGCGTCCGGGTCCGTGTCAGGGTCCGGGTCGGTGTCAGGGTCCGGGTCCGGGTCCGGGTCAGGGTCCGGATCAGGGTCCGGGTCCGGGTCCGGTTCCGGGTCCGGGTCCGTGTCAGTGTCAGGGTCAGGGTCAGAGTCAGAGTCAGGGTCCGGGTCACGGTCCGGGTCTGGGTCCAGGTCAGGGGTCCGGGTCCGGGTCCGGGTCCGGGTCCATGTCAGGGTCCGGGTCCGTGTCAGGGTCCGGGTCCGTGTCATGGTCCGGGTCCGGTCCGGGTCCGGGTCCGGGTCCGGGTCCGGGTCCGGGTCTGGGTCCGGGTCCGGTTCTGTTTCCAGGTCAGGGTCAGGATCTGGGTCCGGGTCCGGGTCTGGGTCCGGGTCCGGGTCAGGGTCCGGATCAGGGTCTGGGTCTGGGTCCGTATCCCGGTCAGGGTCCGGGTCCGTATCCGGGTCCAGGGTCCGGGTCCGGGTCCGGGTCCGGGTCTGGGTCTGGGTCCGGGGGTCAGGATCTGAGTCCGGGTCCGGGTCCGGGTCCTTGTCCGGGTCCGGGTCCGGGTCCGGGTCCGGATCCGGATCTTGGTCAGGGTCAGGGTCCGGGTCCGGGTCGGGGTCCGGGTCCGGGTCTGGGTCCGGGTCCGTGTCAGGGTCCGTATCCGGGTCCGTATCCGGATCAGGGTCCGGGTCCGTATCCGGGTAAGGGTCCGTGTCCGGGTCCGTGTGAGGGTCCATGTCCGGGTCCGAGTCAGGGTCCGGGTCCGGGTCTGGGTCCGGGTCAGTTTCAGGGTCAGTGTCAGACTCAGGGCCCGGGTCAGTGTCAGGGTCAGGTTCAGGTTCAGGTTCAGGGTCCGGGTCCGGGTTCGGGTCCGGGTCCGGGTCCGGGTCTGGGTCAGGGTCTGGGTCCGGGTCAGGGTCCGGGTCCGGGTCAGGGTCCGGGTCAGGGTCCGGTTCCGGTTCCGTTTCAGTTTCAGGGTCAGTGTCAGAGTCAGGGTCAGGGTCTGGTTCAGGATCCGAGTCCGGGTCCGGGGTCCGGGTCCGGGTCCGGATCCGGATCTTGGTCAGGGTCAGGGTCCGGTTCCGGGTCCGGTTCCGGGTCCGGGTCAGGGTCAGGATCCGTGTCCGGGTCCGGGTAAGGGTCCGTGTCCGGGTCCGTGTCCGTGTCCGAGTCAGGGTCCGGGTCTGGGTCCGGGTCAGTTTCAGGGTCAGTGTCAGAGTCAGGCTCCGGGTCAGTGTCAGGGTCAGGTTCAGGGTCAGGGTCAGGGTCAGGGTCCGGGTCCGGGTCCGGGTCTGGGTCCGGGTCCGGGTCCGGGTCCGGGTCCGGGTCAGGGTCTGGGTCCAGGTCAGGGTCAGGGTCAGGGTCAGGGTCAGGGTCAGGGTCAGGGTTAGGGTCCGGGTCAGTGTCAGTGTCCGTGTCCGTGTCCGGGTCCGGGTCCGGGTCCGGGTCCGGGTCCGGGTCTGTGTCCCGTTCAGGGTCCGGGTCCAGGTCTGTGTCAGTTTCAGGGTCAGTGTCAGAGTCAGGGTCCGGGTCAGGGTCAGGGTCCGGATCCGGGTCCGTATCCGGATCATGGTCCGGGTCCGTATCCGGGCCAGGATCCGGGTCCGGGTCCGGGTCCTGGTCCGGGTCTGGGTCCCGGGTCAGGGTCAGGATCCGTGTCCGGGTCCGGGTAAGGGTCCGTGTCCGGGTCCGTGTCAGGGTCCATGTCCGGGTCCGAGTCAGGGTCAGGGTCAGGGTCAGGGTCAGGGTCAGGGTCAGGGTCAGGGTCAGGGTCAGGGTCAGTGTCCGTGTCCGTGTCCGGGTCCGGGTCCGGGTCCGGGTCCGGGTCCGGGTCCGGGTCTGTGTCCCGTTCAGGGGTCCGGGTCCAGGTCTGTGTCAGTTTCAGGGTCAGTGTCAGAGTCAGGGTCCGGGTCAGGGTCAGGGTCAGGGTCAGGGTCAGGGTCCGGGGTCCGGGTCAGGATCCGGGTCCGTGTCCGGGTCCTTGTCCGGGTAAGGGTCCGTGTCCGTGTCCGTGTCCGGGTCCGTGTCAGGGTCCGGATCCGGGTCCGTGTCAGTTTAAGGGTCAGTGTCAGGGTCCGGGTCCGTGTCAGGGTCCGGGTCGGTGTCAGGGTCCGGGTCCGGTCCGGATCCGGGTCCGGATCAGGGTCCGGGTCCGGGTCCGGGTCTGGGTCCGTGTCCGTGTCAGGGTCAGGGTCAGAGTCAGGGTCCGGGTCCGGGTCCGGGTCCGGGTCCGTGTCAGTTTCAGGGTCTGTGTCAGGGTCAGAGTCAGAGTCATGGTCCGGGTCACGGTCCGGGTCTGGGTCCAGGTCAGGGTCCGGGTCCGTGTCCGTGTCCGTGTCCGTGTCCGTGTCCGGGTCCGGGTCCGTGTCAGGGTCCGGGTCCCGGTCCGTGTCAGTTTCAGGGTCTGTGTCAGTGTCAGGGTCAGGGTCAGGGTCAGGGTCCGGGTCCGGGTCAGGATCCGGGTCCGGGTCCGTGTCCGGGTCCGGGTCCCGGGTCCGTGTCCGGGTCCGGGTAAGGGTCCGTGTCCGTGTCCGGGTCCGGGTCCGGGGTCAGGGTCCGGATCCGGGTCCGTGTCAGTTTCAGGGTCAATGTCAGCGTCCGGGTCCGGGTCCGGGTCTGGGTCCGGGTCCGGGTCAGTGTCAGGTTCAGGGTCAGGTTCAGGGTCAGGGTCCGGGTCTGGGTCCGGGTCCGGGTCAAGGTCCGGGTCCTGGTCAGGGTCTGGGTCCAGGTCAGGGTCAGGGTCAGGGTCAGGGTCAGGGTCAGGGTCAGGGTCAGGGTCCGGGTCAGTGTCAGGGTCCGTGTCCGGATTCCGGGTCCGTGTCCGGATCCGGGTCCGGGTCCGGGTCCGGGTCCGGTCCGGGTCTGTGTCCCGTTCAGGGTCCGGGGTCCGGGTCTGTGTCAGTTTCAGGGTCAGTGTCAGAGTCAGGGTCCGGGTCAGGGTCAGGGTCACGGTCAGGGTCAGGGTCAGGGTCAGGGTCCGGGTCCGTGTCAGGATCCGGGTCCGGGTCCGGGTCCGGGTCCGGGTAAAGGTCCGTGTCCGTGTCCGGGTCCGGGTCCGGGTCAGGGTCCGGATCCGGGTCCGTGTCAGTTTCAGGGTCAGTGTCAGGGTCCGGGTCCATGTCAGGGTCTGGGTCGGTGTCAGGGTCCGGGTCCGGGTCCGGATCCGGGTCAGGGTCTGGGTCCAGGTCAGGGTCAGGGTCAGGGTCAGGGTCAGGGTCAGGGTCAGGGTCAGGGTCCGTGTCAGTGTCAGGGTCCGTGTCCGGATCCGGGTCTGGGTCCGGGTCCGGGGTCCGGGTCCGGGTCCGGGTCAGGGTCCGTGTCAGGGTCAGAGTCAGGGTCCAGGTCCGGGTCCGGGTCAGGGTCAAGGTCAGTGTCAGTGTAAGGGTCAGAGTCAGGGTCCGGGTCCGGGTCCGGGTCCGTTTCCGTTTCCAGGTCAGGGTCAGGATCCGGGTCCGGGTCCGGGTCCGGGTCCGGGTCTGGGTCCGGGTCCGAGTCAGGGTCCGGGTCCAGGTCCGGGTCCGGGTCAGTTTCAGGGTCAGTGTCAGAGTCAGGGTCCGGGTCAGTGTCAGGGTCAAGTTCAGGGTCAGGGTCAGGGTCAGGGTCAGGGTCCGGGTCCGGGTCCGGGTCTGGGTCCGGGTCAGGGTCAGGTTCAGGGTCAGGGTCCGGGTCCGGGTCCGGGTCCGGGTCCGGGTCCGGGTCAGGGTCTGGGTCCAGGTCAGGGTCAGGGTCAGGGTCAGGGTCAGGGTCAGGGTCAGGGTCCGTGTCAGTGTCAGGGTCCGTGTCCGGATCCGGGACCGTGTCCGGATCCGGGTCCGGGTCCGGGTCCGGGTCCGGGTCCGGGTCCGGGTCCGGGTCTGTGTCCCGTTCAGGGTCCGGGGTCCGGGTCTGTGTCAGTTTCAGGGTCAGTGTCAGAGTCAGGGTCCGGGTCAGGGTCAGGGTCACGGTCAGGGTCAGGGTCAGGGTCAGGGTCCGGGTCCGTGTCAGGATCCGTGTCCGGGTCCGGGTCCGGGTCCGGGTAAGGGTCCGTGTCCGTGTCCGTGTCCGTGTCCGGGTCAGGGTCCGGATCCGGGTCCGTGTCAGTTTCAGGGTCAGTGTCAGGGTCGGGTCCATGTCAGGGTCTGGGTCGGTGTCAGGGTCCGGGTCCGGGTCCGGATCCGGATCCGGGTCCGGATCAGGGTCCGGGTCTGGGTCCGGGTCCGGGTCCGGGTCCGGGTCCGGGTCCGGGTCAGGGTCCGTGTCAGGGTCAGAGTCAGGGTCCAGGTCCGGGTCCGGGTCAGGGTCAAGGTCAGTGTCAGTGTAAGGGTCAGAGTCAGGGTCCGGGTCCGGGTCCGGGTCCGGGTCCGGGTCCGTTTCCGTTTCCAGGTCAGGGTCAGGATCCGGGTCCGGGTCCGGGTCCGGGTCCGGGTCCGGGTCTGGGTCCGGGTCCGGGTCAGGGTCCGGATCCGGGTCCGGGTCCGGGTCCGGGTCAGGGTCCGGGTCCGGGTCCGGGTCCGGGTCCTGGTCCGGGTCCGGGTCAGGGTCCGGGTCCGGGTCCGGGTCCGGGTCCGGGTCCCGGGGTCAGGATCCAAGTCCGGGTCCGGGTCCTGGTCTGGGTCCGGGTCCGGGTCCGGATCCGGATCTTGGTCAGGGTCAGGGTCCGGTTCCGGGTCCGGGTCCGGGTCCGGGTCCGGGTCCGGGTCTGGGTCCGGGTCCGGGTCCGGGTCCGGGTCCGGGTCCGGGTCTGGATCCGGGTCCGTATCCGTGTCAGGGTCCGGGTCCGGGTCCGGGTCCGGGTCCGGGTCTGGGTCTGGGTCGGGGTCCGGGGTCAGGATCCGAGTCCGGGTCCGGGTCCTTGTCCGGGTCCGGGTCCGGGTCCGGGTCCGGGTCCGGATCCGGATCCGGATCCGTATCCGGATCTTGGTCAGGGTCAGGGTCCAGTTCCGGGTCCGGTTCCAGGTCCGGGTCAGGGTCAGGATCCGTGTCCGGGTCCGGGTAAGGGTCCGTGTCCGTGTCCGGGTCCGGGTCCGGGTCCGGGTCCGAGTCAGGGTCCGGGTCCGGGTCCGGGTCCGGGTCAGTTTCAGGGTCAGTGTCAGAGTCAGGGTCCGGGTCCGGGTTCGGGTCCGGGTCCGGGTCCGGGTCCGGGTCAGGGTCAGGTTCAGGGTCAGGGTCAGTGTCAGGGTCCGGGTCCGGGTCCGGGTCCGGGTCAGTGTCTGGGTCCGGGTCAGGGTCAGGGTCAGGGTCAGGGTCAGGGTCAGGGTCAGGGTCCAGGTCAGTGTCAGGGTCCGTGTCCGGATCCGGGTCAGTGTCCGGATCCGTGTCCGGGTCCGTGTCCGGGTCAGGGTCCGGGTCCGGGTCTGTGTCCCATTCAGGGTCCGGGTCTGGGTCTGTGTCAGTTTCAGGGTCAGTGTCAGAGTCAGGGTCCGGGTCAGGGTCACGGTCAGGGTCAGGGTCAGGGTCAGGGTCAGGGTCAGGGTCAGGGTCCGGGTCCGTGTCAGGATCCGGGTCCGGGTCCGGGTAAGGGTCCGTGTCCGTGTCCGTGTCCGGGTCCGGGTCAGGGTCCGGATCCGGGTCCGTGTCAGTTTCAGGGTCAGTGTCAGGGTCCGGGTCCATGTCAGGGTCTGGGTCGGTGTCAGGGTCCGGGTCCGGGTCCGGATCCGGGTCCGGATCAGGGTCCGGGTCTGGGTCCGGGTCCGGGTCCGGGTCCGTGTCAGGGTCAGGGTCAGGGTCAGAGTCAGGGTCCAGGTCCGGGTCCGGGTCAGGGTCAAGGTCAGTGTCAGTGTAAGGGTCAGAGTCAGGGTCCGGGTCCGGGTCCGGGTCCGGGTCCGGGTCCGTTTCCGTTTCCAGGTCAGGGTCAGGATCCGGGTCCGGGTCCGGGTCCGGGTCCGGGTCCGGGTCCGGGTCTGGGTCCGGGTCCGGGTCAGGTTCCGGGTCCGGGTCCGGGTCCGGGTCCGGGTCCGGGTCCGGGTCCGGGTCTGGGTCCGGGTCCGGGGTCAGGATCCAAGTCCGGGTCCGGGTCCTGGTCTGGGTCTGGGTCCGGGTCCGGATCCGGATCTTGGTCAGGGTCAGGGTCCGGTTCCGGGTCCGGGTCCGGGTACGGGTACGGGTCTGGGTCCGGGTCCGGGTCCGGGTCTGGATCCGGGTCCGTATCCGGATCAGGGTCCGGGTCCGTATCCGTGTCAGGGTCCGGGTCCGGGTCCGGGTCCGGGTCCGGGTCCGGGTCCGGGTCTGGGTCGGGGTCCAGGGTCAGGATCCGAGTCCGGGTCCGGGGTCCTGGTCCGGGTCCGGGTCCGGGTCCGGGTCCGGATCCGGATCCGTATCCGGATCTTGGTCAGGGTCAGGGTCCAGTTCCGGGTCCGGTTCCAGGTCCAGGTCAGGGTCAGGATCCGTGTCCGGGTCCGGGTAAGGGTCCGTGTCCGTGTCCGGGTCCGGGTCCGAGTCAGGGTCCGGGTCCGGGTCCGGGTCCGGGTCAGTTTCAGGGTCAGTGTCAGAGTCAGGGTCCGGGTCCGGGTCCGGGTCCCGGGTCAGTGTCTGGGTCCGGGTCAGGGTCAGGGTCAGGGTCAGGGTCAGGGTCAGGGTCAGGGTCCGGGTCAGTGTCAGGGTCCGTGTCCGGATCCGGGTCCGTGTCCGGATCCGGGTCCGGGTCCGGGTCCGGGTCCGGGTCCGGGTCTGTGTCCCGTTCAGGGTCCGGGTCCGGGTCTGTGTCAGTTTCAGGGTCAGTGTCAGAGTCAGGGTCCGGGTCAGGGTCAGGGTCACGGTCAGGGTCAGGGTCAGGGTCAGGGTCAGGGTCCGGGTCCGTGTCAGGATCCGGGTCCGGGTCCGGGTCCGGGTCCGGGTAAAGGTCCGTGTCCGTGTCCGTGTCCGTGTCCGTGTCAGGGTCCGGATCCGGGTCCGTGTCAGTTTCAGGGTCAGTGTCAGGGTCCGGGTCCATGTCAGGGTCTGGGTCGGTGTCAGGGTCCGGGTCCGGGTCCGGATCCGGATCCGGGTCCGGATCAGGGTCCGGGTCTGGGTCCGGGTCCGGGTCCGGGTCCGGGTCAGGGTCCGTGTCAGGGTCAGAGTCAGGGTCCAGGTCCGGGTCCGGGTCAGGGTCAAGGTCAGTGTCAGTGTAAGGGTCAGAGTCAGGGTCCGGGTCCGGGTCCGGGTCCGGGTCCGGGTCCGGGTCCGTTTCCGTTTCCAGGTCAGGGTCAGGATCCGGGTCCGGGTCCGGGTCCGGGTCCGGGTCCGGGTCTGGGTCCGGGTCCGAGTCAGGGTCCGGGTCCAGGTCCGGGTCCGGGTCCGGGTCAGTTTCAGGGTCAGTGTCAGAGTCAGGGTCCGGGTCAGTGTCAGGGTCATGTTCAGGGTCAGGGTCAGGGTCAGGGTCAGGGTCCGGGTCCGGGTCCGGGTCTGGGTCCGGGTCAGGGTCAGGTTCAGGGTCAGGTTCAGGGTCAGGGTCCGGGTCCGGGTCCGGGTCCGGGTCCGGGTCCGGGTCCGGGTCCGGGTCTGGGTCCAGGTCAGGGTCAGGGTCAGGGTCAGGGTCAGGGTCAGGGTCAGGGTCCGTGTCAGTGTCAGGGTCCGTGTCCGGATCCGGGTCCGTGTCCGGATCCGTGTCCGGGTCCGGGTCCGGGTCCGGGTCCGGGTCCGGGTCTGTGTCCCGTTCAGGGTCCGGGTCCGGGTCTGTGTCAGTTTCAGGGTCAGTGTCAGAGTCAGGGTCCGGGTCAGGGTCAGGGTCACGGTCAGTGTCAGGGTCAGGGTCAGGGTCCGGGTCCGTGTCAGGATCCGTGTCCGGGTCCGTGTCCGGGTCCGGGTAAGGGTCCGTGTCCGTGTCCGTGTCCGGGTCCGGGTCAGGGTCCGGATCCGGGTCCGTGTCAGTTTCAGGGTCAGTGTCAGGGTCCGGGTCCATGTCAGGGTCTGGGTCGGTGTCAGGGTCCGGGTCCGGGTCCGGATCCGGATCCGGGTCCGGATCAGGGTCCGGGTCTGGGTCCGGGTCCGGGTCCGGGTCCGGGTCCGGGTCAGGGT
The DNA here is from genome assembly GCA_022577455.1 of Arizona elegans. Classification (NCBI taxonomy): domain Eukaryota; kingdom Metazoa; phylum Chordata; class Lepidosauria; order Squamata; family Colubridae; genus Arizona; species Arizona elegans. Next base: position 6,988,037 of record JAKOOJ010000027.1, read on the forward strand.
CCGTGTCAGGGTCAGAGTCAGGGTCCAGGTCCGGGTCCGGGTCAGGGTCAAGGTCAGTGTCAGTGTAAGGGTCAGAGTCAGGGTCCGGGTCCGGGTCCGGGTCCGGGTCCGGGTCCGTTTCCGTTTCCAGGTCAGGGTCAGGATCCGGGTCCGGGTCCGGGTCCGGGTCCGGGTCTGGGTCCGGGTCCGGGTCAGGGTCCGGATCCGGGTCCGGGTCCGGGTCCGGGTCAGGGTCCGGGTCCGGGTCCGGGTCCGGGTCCTGGTCCGTGTCCGGGTCAGGGTCCGGGTCCGGGTCCGGGTCCGGGTCTGGGTCCGGGTCCGGGGTCAGGATCCAAGTCCGGGTCCGGGTCCTGGTCTGGGTCCGGGTCCGGGTCCGGATCCGGATCTTGGTCAGGGTCAGGGTCCGGTTCCGGGTCCGGGTCCGGGTCCGGGTCCGGGTCTGGGTCCGGGTCCGGGTCCGGGTCCGGGTCCGGGTCCGGGTCCGTGTCTGGATCCGGGTCCGTATCCGGATCAGGGTCCGGGTCCGTATCCGTGTCAGGGTCCGGGTCCGGGTCCGGGTCCGGGTCCGGGTCCGGGTCTGGGTCGGGGTCTGGGGTCAGGATCCGAGTCCGGGTCCTTGTCCGGGTCCGGGTCCGGGTCCGGGTCCGGGTCCGGGTCCGGATCCGGATCCGGATCCGTATCCGGATCTTGGTCAGGGTCAGGGTCCAGTTCCGGGTCCGGTTCCAGGTCCGGGTCAGGGTCAGGATCCGTGTCCGGGTCCGGGTAAGGGTCCGTGTCCGTGTCCGGGTCCGGGTCCGGGTCCGAGTCAGGGTCAGGGTCCGGGTCCGGGTCCGGGTCCGGGTCCGTGTCAGTTTCAGGGTCAGTGTCAGAGTCAGGGTCCGGGTCCGGGTTCGGGTCCGGGTCCGGGTCCGGGTCCGGGTCAGGGTCAGGTTCAGGGTCAGGGTCAGGGTCAGTGTCAGGGTCCGGGTCCGGGTCCGGGTCAGTGTCTGGGTCCGGGTCAGGGTCAGGGTCAGGGTCAGGGTCAGGGTCAGGGTCAGGGTCCAGGTCAGTGTCAGGGTCCGTGTCCGGATCCGGGTCAGTGTCCGGATCCGTGTCCGGGTCCGTGTCCGGGTCCGGGTCCGGGTCCGGGTCTGTGTCCCATTCAGGGTCCGGGTCTGGGTCTGTGTCAGTTTCAGGGTCAGTGTCAGAGTCAGGGTCCGGGTCAGGGTCACGGTCAGGGTCAGGGTCAGGGTCAGGGTCAGGGTCCGGGTCCGTGTCAGGATCCGGGTCCGTGTCCGGGTCCGGGTCCGGGTAAGGGTCCGTGTCCGTGTCCGTGTCCGGGTCCGGGTCAGGGTCCGGATCCGGGTCCGTGTCAGTTTCAGGGTCAGTGTCAGGGTCCGGGTCCATGTCAGGGTCTGGGTCGGTGTCAGGGTCCGGGTCCGGGTCCGGATCCGGGTCCGGATCAGGGTCCGGGTCTGGGTCCGGGTCCGGGTCCGGGTCCGTGTCAGGGTCAGGGTCAGGGTCAGAGTCAGGGTCCAGGTCCGGGTCCGGGTCAGGGTCAAGGTCAGTGTCAGTGTAAGGGTCAGAGTCAGGGTCCGGGTCCGCGTCCGGGTCCGGGTCCGGGTCCGTTTCCGTTTCCAGGTCAGGGTCAGGATCCGGGTCCGGGTCCGGGTCCGGTCCGGGTCTGGGTCCGGGTCCGGGTCAGTTTCAGGGTCAGTGTCAGGGTGAGGGTCAGGGTCAGGGTCAGGGTCCGGGTCCGGGTCAGGATCCGGGTCCGGGTCCGGGTCCGGGTCCGGGTAAGGGTCCGTGTCCGTGTCCGTTCCGGGTCCGGGTCAGGGTCCGGATCCGGGTCCGTGTCAGTTTCAGGGTCAATGTCAGCGTCCGGGTCCGTGTCAGGGTCCGGGTCGGTGTCAGGGTCCGGGTCCGGGTCCGGGTCAGGGTCCGGATCAGGGTCCGGGTCCGGGTCCGGTTCCGGGGTCCGGGTCCGTGTCAGTGTCAGGGTCAGGGTCAGAGTCAGAGTCAGGGTCCGGGTCACGGTCCGGGTCTGGGTCCAGGTCAGGGTCCGGGTCCGGGTCCGGGTCCGGGTCCATGTCAGGGTCCGGGTCCGTGTCAGGGTCCGGGTCCGTGTCATGGTCGGTCCGGGTCCCGGGTCCGGGTCCGGGTCCGGGTCCGGGTCCGGGTCCGGGTCTGGGTCCGGGTCCGGTTCTGTTTCCAGGTCAGGGTCAGGATCTGGGTCCGGGTCCGGGTCTGGGTCCGGGTCCGGGTCAGGGTCCGGATCAGGGTCTGGGTCTGGGTCCGTATCCCGGTCAGGGTCCGGGTCCGTATCCGGGTCAGGGTCCGGGGTCCGGGTCCGGGTCCGGGTCTGGGTCTGGGTCCGGGGTCAGGATCTGAGTCCGGGTCCGGGTCCGGGTCCTTGTCCGGGTCCGGGTCCGGGTCCGGGTCCGGATCCGGATCTTGGTCAGGGTCAGGGTCCGGGTCCGGGTCGGGGTCCGGGTCCGGGTCTGGGTCCGGGTCCGTGTCAGGGTCCGTATCCGGGTCCGTATCCGGATCAGGGTCCGGGTCCGTATCCGGGTAAGGGTCCGTGTCCGGGTCCGTGTGAGGGTCCATGTCCGGGTCCGAGTCAGGGTCCGGGTCCGGGTCTGGGTCCGGGTCAGTTTCAGGGTCAGTGTCAGACTCAGGGTCCGGGTCAGTGTCAGGGTCAGGTTCAGGTTCAGGTTCAGGGTCCGGGTCCGGGTTCGGGTCCGGGTCCGGGTCGGGTCTGGGTCAGGGTCTGGGTCCGGGTCAGGGTCCGGGTCCGGGTCAGGGTCCGGGTCAGGGGTCCGGTTCCGGTTCCGTTTCAGTTTCAGGGTCAGTGCAGAGTCAGGGTCAGGGTCTGGTTTCAGGATCCGAGTCCGGGTCCGGGTCCGGGTCGGGGTCCGGATCCGGATCTTGGTCAGGGTCAGGGTCCGGTTCCGGGTCCGGTTCCGGGTCCGGGTCAGGGTCAGGATCCGTGTCCGGGTCCGGGTAAGGGTCCGTGTCCGGGTCCGTGGTCCGTGTCCGAGTCAGGGTCCGGGTCTGGGTCCGGGTCAGTTTCAGGGTCAGTGTCAGAGTCAGGCTCCGGGTCAGTGTCAGGGTCAGGTTCAGGGTCAGGGTCAGGGTCAGGGTCCGGGTCCGGGTCCGGGTCCGGGTCCGGGTCCGGGTCCGGGTCCGGGTCAGGTGTCTGGGTCCAGGTCAGGGTCAGGGTCAGGGTCAGGGTCAGGGTCAGGGTCAGGGTTAGGGTCCGGGTCAGTGTCAGTGTCCGTGTCCGTGTCCGGGTCCGGGTCCGGGTCCGGGTCCGGGTCCGGGTCTGTGTCCCGTTCAGGGTCCGGGTCCAGGTCTGTGTCAGTTTCAGGGTCAGTGTCAGAGTCAGGGTCCGGGTCAGGGTCAGGGTCCGGATCCGGGTCCGTATCCGGATCATGGTCCGGGTCCGTATCCGGGCCAGGATCCGGGTCCGGGTCCGGGTCCTGGTCCGGGTCTGGGTCCGGGTCAGGGTCAGGATCCGTGTCCGGGTCCGGGTAAGGGTCCGTGTCCGGGTCCGTGTCAGGGTCCCATGTCCGGGTCCGAGTCAGGGTCAGGGTCAGGGTCAGGGTCAGGGTCAGGGTCAGGGTCAGGGTCAGGGTCAGTGTCCGTGTCCGGGTCCGGGTCCGGGTCCGGGTCCGGGTCCGGGTCTGTGTCCCGTTCAGGGTCCGGGTCCAGGTCTGTGTCAGTTTCAGGGTCAGTGTCAGAGTCAGGGTCCGGTCAGGGTCAGGGTCAGGGTCAGGGTCAGGGTCCGGGTCCGGGTCAGGATCCGGGTCCGTGTCCGGGTCCTTGTCCGGGTAAGGGTCCGTGTCCGTGTCCGTGTCCGGGTCCGTGTCAGGGTCCGGATCCGGGTCCGTGTCAGTTTAAGGGTCAGTGTCAGGGTCCGGGTCCGTGTCAGGGTCCGGGTCGGTGTCAGGGTCCGGGTCCGGGTCCGGATCCGGGTCCGGATCAGGGTCCGGGTCCGGGTCCGGGTCTGGGTCCGTGTCCGTGTCAGGGTCAGGGTCAGAGTCAGGGTCCGGGTCCGGGTCCGGGTCCGGGTCCGTGTCAGTTTCAGGGTCTGTGTCAGGGTCAGAGTCAGAGTCATGGTCCGGGTCACGGTCCGGGTCTGGGTCCAGGTCAGGGTCCGGGTCCGTGTCCGTGTCCGTGTCCGTGTCCGTGTCCGGGTCCGGGTCCGTGTCAGGGTCCGGGTCCCGGTCCGTGTTCAGTTTCAGGGTCTGTGTCAGTGTCAGGGTCAGGGTCAGGGTCAGGGTCCGGGTCCGGGTCAGGATCCGGGTCGGGTCCGTGTCCGGGTCCGGGTCCGGGTCCGTGTCCGGGTCCGGGTAAGGGTCCGTGTCCGTGTCCGGGTCCGGGGTCCGGGTCAGGGTCCGGATCCGGGTCCGTGTCAGTTTCAGGGTCAATGTCAGCGTCCGGGTCCGGGTCCGGGTCTGGGTCCGGGTCCGGGTCAGTGTCAGGTTCAGGGTCAGGTTTCAGGGTCAGGGTCCGGGTCTGGGTCCCGGGTCCGGGTCAAGGTCCGGGTCCTGGTCAGGGTCTGGGTCCCAGGTCAGGGTCAGGGTCAGGGTCAGGGTCAGGGTCAGGGTCAGGGTCAGGGTCCGGGTCAGTGTCAGGGTCCGTGTCCGGATCCGGGTCCGTGTCCGGATCCGGGTCCGGGTCCCGGGTCCGGGTCCGGGTCCGGGTCTGTGTCCCGTTCAGGGTCCGGGTCCGGGTCTGTGTCAGTTTCAGGGTCAGTGTCAGAGTCAGGGTCCGGGTCAGGGTCAGGGTCACGGTCAGGGTCAGGGTCAGGGTCAGGGTCCGGGTCCGTGTCAGGATCCGGGTCCGGGTCCGGGTCCGGGTCCGGGTAAAGGTCCCGTGTCCGTGTCCGGGTCCGGGTCCGGGTCATGGTCCGGATCCGGGTCCGTGTCAGTTTCAGGGTCAGTGTCAGGGTCCGGGTCCATGTCAGGGTCTGGGTCGGTGTCAGGGTCCGGGTCCGGGTCCGGATCCGGGTCAGGGGTCTGGGTCCAGGTCAGGGTCAGGGTCAGGGTCAGGGTCAGGGTCAGGGTCAGGGTCAGGGTCCGTGTCAGTGTCAGGGTCCGTGTCCGGATCCGGGTCTGGGTCCGGGTCCGGGTCCGGGTCCGGGTCCGGGTCAGGGTCCGTGTCAGGGTCAGAGTCAGGGTCCAGGGTCCGGGTCCGGGTCAGGGTCAAGGTCAGTGTCAGTGTAAGGGTCAGAGTCAGGGTCCGGGTCCGGGTCCCGGGTCCGTTTCCGTTTCCAGGTCAGGGTCAGGATCCGGGTCCGGGTCCGGGTCCGGGTCCGGGTCTGGGTCCGGGTCGAGTCAGGGTCCGGGTCCAGGTCCGGGTCCGGGTCAGTTTCAGGGTCAGTGTCAGAGTCAGGGGTCCGGGTCAGTGTCAGGGTCATGTTCAGGGTCAGGGTCAGGGTCAGGGTCAGGGTCCGGGTCCGGGTCCGGGTCTGGGTCCGGGTCAGGGTCAGGTTCAGGGTCAGGGTCCGGGTCCGGGTCCGGGTCCGGGTCCGGGTCCGGGTCAGGGTCTGGGTCCAGGGTCAGGGTCAGGGTCAGGGTCAGGGTCAGGGTCAGGGTCAGGGTCCAGGGTCCGTGTCAGTGTCAGGGTCCGTGTCCGGATCCGGGACCGTGTCCGGATCCGGGGTCCGGGTCCGGGTCCGGGTCCGGGTCCGGGTCCGGGTCCGGGTCTGTGTCCCGTTCAGGGTCCGGGTCCGGGTCTGTGTCAGTTTTCAGGGTCAGTGTCAGAGTCAGGGTCCGGGTCAGGGTCAGGGTCACGGTCAGGGTCAAGGGTCAGGGTCAGGGTCCGGGTCCGTGTCAGGATCCGTGTCCGGGTCCGGAAGGGTCCGTGTCCGTGTCCGTGTCCGTGTCCGGGTCAGGGTCCGGATCCGGGTCCGTGTCAGTTTCAGGGTCAGTGTCAGGGTCCGGGTCCATGTCAGGGTCTGGGTCGGTGTCAGGGTCCGGGTCCGGGTCCGGATCCGGATCCGGGTCCGGATCAGGGTCCGGGTCTGGGTCCGGGTCCGGGTCCGGGTCCGGGTCCGGGTCCGGGTCAGGGTCCGTGTCAGGGTCAGAGTCAGGGTCCAGGTCCGGGTCCGGGTCAGGGTCAAGGTCAGTGTCAGTGTAAGGGTCAGAGTCAGGGTCCGGGTCCGGGTCCGGGTCCGGGTCCGGGTCCGTTTCCGTTTCCAGGTCAGGGTCAGGATCCGGGTCCGGGTCCGGGTCCGGGTCCGGGTCCGGGTCTGGGTCCGGGTCCGGGTCAGGGTCCGGATCCGGGTCCGGGTCCGGGTCCGGGTCAGGGTCCGGGTCCGGGTCCGGGTCCGGGTCCTGGTCCGGGTCCGGGTCAGGGTCCGGGTCCGGGTCCGGGTCCGGGTCCGGGTCTGGGTCCGGGTCCGGGGTCAGGATCCAAGTCCGGGTCCGGGTCCTGGTCTGGGTCCGGGTCCGGGTCCGGATCCGGATCTTGGTCAGGGTCAGGGTCCGGTTCCGGGTTCGGGTCCGGGTCCGGGTCCGGGTCTGGGTCCGGGTCCGGGTCCGGGTCCGGGTCCGGGTCCGGGTCTGGATCCGGGTCCGTATCCGGATCAGGGTCCGGGTCCGTATCCGTGTCAGGGTCCGGGTCCGGGTCCGGGTCCGGGTCCGGGTCTGGGTCTGGGTCGGGGTCCGGGGTCAGGATCCGAGTCCGGGTCCGGGTCCTTGTCCGGGTCCGGGTCCGGGTCCGGGTCCAGGTCCGGATCCGGATCCGGATCCGGATCCGGATCTTGGTCAGGGTCAGGGTCCAGTTCCGGGTCCGGTTCCAGGTCCGGGTCAGGGTCAGGATCCGTGTCCGGGTCCGGGTAAGGGTCCGTGTCCGTGTCCGGGTCCGGGTCCGGGTCCGGGTCCGAGTCAGGGTCCGGGTCCGGGTCCGGGTCCGGGTCAGTTTCAGGGTCAGTGTCAGAGTCAGGGTCCGGGTCCGGGTTCGGGTCCGGGTCCGGGTCCGGGTCCGGGTCAGGGTCAGGTTCAGGGTCAGGGTCAGTGTCAGGGTCCGGGTCCGGGTCCGGGTCCGGGTCAGTGTCTGGGTCCGGGTCCGGGTCAGGGTCAGGGTCAGGGTCAGGGTCAGGGTCAGGGTCCAGGTCAGTGTCAGGGTCCGTGTCCGGATCCGGGTCAGTGTCCGGATCCGTGTCCGGGTCCGTGTCCGGGTCAGGGTCCGGGTCCGGGTCTGTGTCCCATTCAGGGTCCGGGTCTGGGTCTGTGTCAGTTTCAGGGTCAGTGTCAGAGTCAGGGTCCGGGTCAGGGTCACGGTCAGGGTCAGGGTCAGGGTCAGGGTCAGGGTCAGGGTCAGGGTCCGGGTCCGTGTCAGGATCCGGGTCCGGGTCCGGGTCCGGGTCCGGGTAAGGGTCCGTGTCCGTGTCCGTGTCCGGGTCCGGGTCAGGGTCCGGATCCGGGTCCGTGTCAGTTTCAGGGTCAGTGTCAGGGTCCGGGTCCATGTCAGGGTCTGGGTCGGTGTCAGGGTCCGGGTCCGGGTCCGGATCCGGGTCCGGATCAGGGTCCGGGTCTGGGTCCGGGTCCGGGTCCGGGTCCGTGTCAGGGTCAGGGTCAGGGTCAGAGTCAGGGTCCAGGTCCGGGTCCGGGTCAGGGTCAAGGTCAGTGTCAGTGTAAGGGTCAGAGTCAGGGTCCGGGTCCGGGTCCGGGTCCGGGTCCGGGTCCGGGTCCGTTTCCGTTTCCAGGTCAGGGTCAGGATCCGGGTCCGGGTCCGGGTCCGGGTCCGGGTCCGGGTCCGGGTCTGGGTCCGGGTCCGGGTCAGGTTCCGGGTCCGGGTCCGGGTCCGGGTCCGGGTCCGGGTCCGGGTCTGGGTCCGGGTCCGGGGTCAGGATCCAAGTCCGGGTCCGGGTCCTGGTCTGGGTCTGGGTCCGGGTCCGGATCCGGATCTTGGTCAGGGTCAGGGTCCGGTTCCGGGTCCGGGTACGGGTACGGGTACGGGTCTGGGTCCGGGTCCGGGTCCGGGTCTGGATCCGGGTCCGTATCCGGATCAGGGTCCGGGTCCGTATCCGTGTCAGGGTCCGGGTCCGGGTCCGGGTCCGGGTCCGGGTCCGGGTCCGGGTCTGGGTCGGGGTCCAGGGTCAGGATCCGAGTCCGGGTCCGGGTCCTGGTCCGGGTCCGGGTCCGGGTCCGGGTCCGGGTCCGGATCCGGATCCGTATCCGGATCTTGGTCAGGGTCAGGGTCCAGTTCCGGGTCCGGTTCCAGGTCCAGGTCAGGGTCAGGATCCGTGTCCGGGTCCGGGTAAGGGTCCGTGTCCGTGTCCGGGTCCGGGTCCGAGTCAGGGTCCGGGTCCGGGTCCGGGTCCGGGTCAGTTTCAGGGTCAGTGTCAGAGTCAGGGTCCGGGTCCGGGTCCGGGTCCGGGTCAGTGTCTGGGTCCGGGTCAGGGTCAGGGTCAGGGTCAGGGTCAGGGTCAGGGTCAGGGTCCGGGTCAGTGTCAGGGTCCGTGTCCGGATCCGGGTCCGTGTCCGGATCCGGGTCCGGGTCCGGGTCCGGGTCCGGGTCCGGGTCTGTGTCCCGTTCAGGGTCCGGGTCCGGGTCTGTGTCAGTTTCAGGGTCAGTGTCAGAGTCAGGGTCCGGGTCAGGGTCAGGGTCACGGTCAGGGTCAGGGTCAGGGTCAGGGTCAGGGTCCGGGTCCGTGTCAGGATCCGGGTCCGGGTCCGGGTCCGGGTCCGGGTCCGGGTAAAGGTCCGTGTCCGTGTCCGTGTCCGTGTCCGGGTCAGGGTCCGGATCCGGGTCCGTGTCAGTTTCAGGGTCAGTGTCAGGGTCCGGGTCCATGTCAGGGTCTGGGTCGGTGTCAGGGTCCGGGTCCGGGTCCGGATCCGGATCCGGGTCCGGATCAGGGTCCGGGTCTGGGTCCGGGTCCGGGTCCGGGTCCGGGTCAGGGTCCGTGTCAGGGTCAGAGTCAGGGTCCAGGTCCGGGTCCGGGTCAGGGTCAAGGTCAGTGTCAGTGTAAGGGTCAGAGTCAGGGTCCGGGTCCGGGTCCGGGTCCGGGTCCGGGTCCGGGTCCGGGTCCGGGTCCGTTTCCGTTTCCAGGTCAGGGTCAGGATCCGGGTCCGGGTCCGGGTCCGGGTCCGGGTCCGGGTCTGGGTCCGGGTCCGAGTCAGGGTCCGGGTCCAGGTCCGGGTCCGGGTCCGGGTCAGTTTCAGGGTCAGTGTCAGAGTCAGGGTCCGGGTCAGTGTCAGGGTCATGTTCAGGGTCAGGGTCAGGGTCAGGGTCAGGGTCCGGGTCCGGGTCCGGGTCTGGGTCCGGGTCAGGGTCAGGTTCAGGGTCAGGTTCAGGGTCAGGGTCCGGGTCCGGGTCCGGGTCCGGGTCCGGGTCCGGGTCCGGGTCAGGGTCTGGGTCCAGGTCAGGGTCAGGGTCAGGGTCAGGGTCAGGGTCAGGGTCCGTGTCAGTGTCAGGGTCCGTGTCCGGATCCGGGTCCGTGTCCGGATCCGTGTCCGGGTCCGGGTCCGGGTCCGGGTCCGGGTCCGGGTCTGTGTCCCGTTCAGGGTCCGGGTCCGGGTCTGTGTCAGTTTCAGGGTCAGTGTCAGAGTCAGGGTCCGGGTCAGGGTCAGGGTCACGGTCAGTGTCAGGGTCAGGGTCAGGGTCCGGGTCCGTGTCAGGATCCGTGTCCGGGTCCGTGTCCGGGTCCGGGTAAGGGTCCGTGTCCGTGTCCGTGTCCGGGTCCGGGTCAGGGTCCGGATCCGGGTCCGTGTCAGTTTCAGGGTCAGTGTCAGGGTCCGGGTCCATGTCAGGGTCTGGGTCGGTGTCAGGGTCCGGGTCCGGGTCCGGATCCGGATCCGGGTCCGGATCAGGGTCCGGGTCTGGGTCCGGGTCCGGGTCCGGGTCCGGGTCCGGGTCAGGGTCCGTGTCAGGGTCAGAGTCAGGGTCCAGGTCCGGGTCCGGGTCAGGGTCAAGGTCAGTGTCAGTGTAAGGGTCAGAGTCAGGGTCCGGGTCCGGGTCCGGGTCCGGGTCCGGGTCCGTTTCCGTTTCCAGGTCAGGGTCAGGATCCGGGTCCGGGTCCGGGTCCGGGTCCGGGTCTGGGTCCGGGTCCGGGTCAGGGTCCGGATCCGGGTCCGGGTCCGGGTCCGGGTCAGGGTCCGGGTCCGGGTCCGGGTCCGGGTCCTGGTCCGTGTCCGGGTCAGGGTCCGGGTCCGGGTCCGGGTCCGGGTCCGGGTCCGGGTCTGGGTCCGGGTCCGGGGTCAGGATCCAAGTCCGGGTCCGGGTCCTGGTCTGGGTCCGAGTCCGGGTCCGGATCCGGATCTTGGTCAGGGTCAGGGTCCGGTTCCGGGTCCGGGTCCGGGTCCGGGTCCGGGTCTGGGTCCGGGTCCGGGTCCGGGTCCGGGTCCGGGTCCGTGTCTGGATCCGGGTCCGTATCCGGATCAGGGTCCGGGTCCGTATCCGTGTCAGGGTCCGGGTCCGGGTCCGGGTCCGGGTCCGGGTCCGGGTCTGGGTCGGGGTCTGGGGTCAGGATCCGAGTCCGGGTCCGGGTCCTTGTCCGGGTCCGGGTCCGGGTCCGGGTCCGGGTCCGGGTCCGGATCCGGATCCGGATCCGTATCCGGATCTTGGTCAGGGTCAGGGTCCAGTTCCGGGTCCGGTTCCAGGTCCGGGTCAGGGTCAGGATCCGTGTCCGGGTCCGGGTAAGGGTCCGTGTCCGTGTCCGGGTCCGGGTCCGGGTCCGGGTCCGAGTCAGGGTCCGGGTCCGGGTCCGGGTCCGGGTCCGTGTCAGTTTCAGGGTCAGTGTCAGAGTCAGGGTCCGGGTCCGGGTTCGGGTCCGGGTCCGGGTCCGGGTCCGGGTCAGGGTCAGGTTCAGGGTCAGGGTCAGGGTCAGTGTCAGGGTCCGGGTCCGGGTCCGGGTCAGTGTCTGGGTCCGGGTCAGGGTCAGGGTCAGGGTCAGGGTCAGGGTCAGGGTCAGGGTCCAGGTCAGTGTCAGGGTCCGTGTCCGTATCCGGGTCAGTGTCCGGATCCGTGTCCGGGTCCGTGTCCGGGTCCGGGTCCGGGTCCGGGTCTGTGTCCCATTCAGGGTCCGGGTCTGGGTCTGTGTCAGTTTCAGGGTCAGTGTCAGAGTCAGGGTCCGGGTCAGGGTCACGGTCAGGGTCAGGGTCAGGGTCAGGGTCAGGGTCCGGGTCCGTGTCAGGATCCGGGTCCGGGTCCGGGTCCGGGTCCGGGTAAGGGTCCGTGTCCGTGTCCGTGTCCGGGTCCGGGTCAGGGTCCGGATCCGGGTCCGTGTCAGTTTCAGGGTCAGTGTCAGGGTCCGGGTCCATGTCAGGGTCTGGGTCGGTGTCAGGGTCCGGGTCCGGGTCCGGATCCGGGTCCGGATCAGGGTCCGGGTCTGGGTCCGGGTCCGGGTCCGGGTCCGTGTCAGGGTCAGGGTCAGGGTCAGAGTCAGGGTCCAGGTCCGGGTCCGGGTCAGGGTCAAGGTCAGTGTCAGTGTAAGGGTCAGAGTCAGGGTCCGGGTCCGCGTCCGGGTCCGGGTCCGGGTCCGTTTCCGTTTCCAGGTCAGGGTCAGGATCCGGGTCCGGGTCCGGGTCCGGTCCGGGTCTGGGTCCGGGTCCGGGTCAGGTTCCGGATCCGGGTCCGGGTCCGGGTCCGGGTCCGGGTCCGGGTCCGGGTCCGGGTCCGGGTCTGGGTCCGGGTCCGGGGTCAGGATCCAAGTCCGGGTCCGGGTCCTCGTCTGGGTCTGGGTCCGGGTCCGGATCCGGATCTTGGTCAGGGTCAGGGTCCGGTTACGGGTCCGGGTCCGGGTACGGGTACGGGTCTGAGTCCGGGTCCGGGTCCGGGTCCGGGTCCGGGTCCGGGTCTGGATCCGGGTCCGTATCCGGATCAGGTCCGGGTCCGTATCCGTGTCAGGGTCCGGGTCCGGGTCCGGGTCCGGGTCCGGGTCCGGGTCTGGGTCGGGGTCCGGGGTCAGGATCCGAGTCCGGGTCCGGGTCCTGGTCCGGGTCCGGGTCCGGGTCCGGGTCCGGATCCGGATCCGTATCCGGATCTTGGTCAGGGTCAGGGTCCAGTTCCGGGTCCGGTTCCAGGTCCAGGTCAGGGTCAGGATCCGTGTCCGGGTCCGGGTAAGGGTCCGTGTCCGTGTCCGGGTCCGGGTCCGAGTCAGGGTCCGGGTCCGGGTCCGTGTCCGGGTCAGTTTCAGGGTCAGTGTCAGAGTCAGGGTCCGGGTCCGGGTCCGGGTCCGGGTCCGGGTCAGGTTCAGGGTCAGGGTCAGGGTCAGTGTCAGGGTCCGGGTCCGGGTCCGGGTCAGTGTCTGGGTCCGGGTCAGGGTCAGGGTCAGGGTCAGGGTCAGGGTCAGGGTCCGGGTCAGTGTCAGGGTCCGTGTCCGGATCCGGGTCAGTGTCCGGATCCGTGTCCGGGTCCGTGTCCGTGTCCGGGTCCAGGTCTGTGTCCCATTCAGGGTCCGGGTCTGGGTCTGTGTCAGTTTCAGGGTCAGTGTCAGAGTCAGGGTCCGGGTCACGGTCAGATTCAGGGTCAGGGTCAGGGTCAGGGTCAGGGTCAGGGTCCGGGTCCGTGTCAGGATCCGGGTCCGTGTCCGGGTCCGGGTCCGGGTAAGGGTCCGTGTCCGTGTCCGTGTCCGGGTCCGGGTCAGGGTCCGGATCCGGGTCCGTGTCAGTTTCAGGGTCAGTGTCAGGGTCCGGGTCCGGGTCGGTGTCAGGGTCCGGGTCCGGGTGCGGATCCGGGTCCGGATCAGGGTCCGGGTCCGGGTCCGGGTCCGGGTCCGTGTCAGGGTCAGGGTCAGGGTCAGAGTCAGGGTCCAGGTCCGTGTCCGGGTCAGGGTCAGTGTCAGGGTCAGGGTCAGAGTCAGGGTCCGGGTCCGGGTCCGGGTCAGGGTCCGGGTCCGGGTCCGGGTCTATGTCAGTTTCAGGGTCTGTGTCAGGGTCAGAGTCAGAGTCAGGGTCCGGGTCACGGTCCGGGTCTGGGTCCAGGTCAGGGTTTCGGTCCGGGTCCGGGTCAGGGTCCGGGTCCGGGTCCGGGTCCGTGTCCGGGTCCGTGTCAGGGTCCGGGTCCGTGTCAGGGTCCGGGTCCGTGTCAGGGTCCGCGTCCGGGTCCGGGTCCGGGTCCGGGTCCGGGTCCGGGTCCGGTTCCATTTCCAGGTCAGGGTCAGGATCCGGGTCTGGCTCCGGGTCCGGGTCAGGGTCCGGATCCGGGTCCGGATCCGGATCAGGGTCCGGGTCCGTATCCGGGTCAGGGTCCGGGTCCGGGTCCGGGTCCGGGTCCGGGTCCGGGTCTGGGTCTGGGTCCGGGGTCAGGATCTGAGTCCGGGTCCGGGTCCGGGTCCTGGTCCGGGTCCGGATCCGGGTCCGGATCAGGGTCCGGGTCCGGGTCCGGGTCCGGGTCCGGGTCGGGGTCCGGGTCCGGGTCCGGGTCCGTGTCAGTGTCAGGTTCACGGTCAGGGTCAGGGTCAGAGTCAGAGTCAGAGTCAGGGTCCGGGTCACGGTCCGGGTCTGGGTCCAGGTCAGGGTCCGGGTCCGGGTCCGGGTCCGGGTCCGTGTCAGGGTCCGGGTCCGGGTCAGGGTCCGGGTCCGTGTCAGGGTCCGGGTCCGGGTCCGGGTCCGTGTCAGTTTCAGGGTCTGTGTCAGGGTCAGGGTCAGGGTCCGGGTCCGAGTCCGGGTCCGGGTCCGGGTCCTGGTCCGGGTCAGTTTCAGGGTCAGTGTCAGAGTCAGGGTCCGGGTCCGGGTCAGGGTCCGGGTCCGGGTCCGTGTCAGTTTCAGGGTCTGTGTCAGGGTCAGGGTCAGGGTCAGGGTCAGGGTCCGGGTCCGGGTCAGGATCCGGGTCCGGGTCCGGGTCCGGGTCCGGGTCCGGGTAAGGGTCCATGTCCGTGTCCGTGTCCGGGTCCGGGTCAAGGTCCGGATCCGGGTCCGTGTCAGTTTCAGGGTCAATGTCAGGGTCCGGGTCCGTGTCAGGGTCCGGGTCGGTGTCAGGGTCCGGGTCCGGGTCCGGATCCGGGTCCGGATCAGGGTCCGGGTCCGGGTCTGGGTCCGGGTCCGGGTCCGGGTCCGGGTCCGGGTCCGGGTCCGGGTCCGGGTCGGGGTCCGGGCCCGGGTCCGTGTCAGTGTCAGGGTCAGGGTCAGGGTCAGAGTCAGAGTCAGGGTCCGGGTCACGGTCCGGGTCGGGGTCCAGGTCAGGGTCCGGGTCCGGGTCCGGGTCCGGGTCCGTGTCAGGGTCCGGGTCCGGGTCAGGGTCCGGGTCCGTGTCAGGGTCCGGGTCCGGGTCCGTGTCAGGGTCCGGGTCCGGGTCCGGGTCCGGGTCCGGGTCTGGGTCCGGGTCCGGTTCTGTTTCCAGGTCAGGGTCAGGATCCGGGTCCGGGTCCGGGTCTGGGTCCGGGTCCGGGTCAGGGTCTGGATCCGGGTCCGGATCCGGATCAGGGTCTGTGTCCGTATCCCGGTCAGGGTCCGGGTCCGTATCCGGGTCAGGGTCCGGGTCCGGGTCCGGGTCCGGGTCTGGGTCTGGGTCCGGGGTCAGGATCTGAGTCTGGGTCCGGGTCTGGGTCCTGGTCCGGGTCCGGGTCCGGGTCCGGATCCGGATCTTGGTCAGGGTCAGGGTCCGGGTCCGGGTCCGGGTCCGGGTCTGGGTCCGGGTCCGGGTCAGGGTCCGTATCCGGGTCCGTATCCGGATCAGGGTCCGGGTCCGTATCCGGGTAAGGGTCTGGGTCCGGGTCCGTGTCAGGGTCCATGTCCGGGTCCGAGTCAGGGTCCGGGTCCGGGTCTGGGTCCGGGTCCGGGTCAGGGTCCGTATCCGGGTCCGTATCCGGATCAGGGTCCGGGTCCGTATCCGGGTAAGGGTCTGGGTCCGGGTCCGTGTCAGGGTCCATGTCCGGGTCCGAGTCAGGGTCCGGGTCCGGGTCTGGGTCCGGGTCAGTTTCAGGGTCAGGGTCCGGGTCCGGGTCCGTGTCCGGGTCCGGGTCCGGGTCCGGATCCGGATCCGGATCTTGGTCAGGGTCAGGGTCCGGTTCCGGGTCCGGTTCCGGGTCCGGGTCAGGGTCAGGATCCGTGTCCGTGTCCGGGTAAGGGTCCGTGTCCGGGTCCGTGTCCGTGTCCGTGTCCGAGTCAGGGTCCGGGTCTGGGTCCGGGTCCGGGTCAGTTTCAGGGTCAGTGTCAGAGTCAGGCTGCGGGTCAGTGTCAGGGTCAGGTTCAGGGTCAGGGTCAGGGTCAGGGTCAGGGTCCGGGTCCGGGTCTGGTTCCGGGTCCGGGTCAGGGTCAGGTTCAGGGTCAGGGCCAGGGTCAGGGTCAGGGTCCGGGTCCGGGTCCGGGTCCGGGTCCGGGTCCGGGTCAGGGTCTGGGTCCGGGTCAGGGTCAGGGTCAGGGTCAGGGTCCGGGTCAGTGTCAGTGTCCGCGTCCGTGTCCGGGTCCGGGTCCGGATCCGGGTCCGGGTCCGGGTCCGGGTCCGGGTCCGGGTCTGTGTCCCGTTCAGGGTCCGGGTCCAGGTCTGTGTCAGTTTCAGGGTCAGTGTCAGAGTCAGGGTCCGGGTCAGGGTCAGGGTCAGGGTCAGGGTCATGGTCAGGGTCAGGGTCTGGGTCCGGGTCAGGATCCGGGTCCGGGTCCGGGTCCGGGTAAGGGTCCGGGTCCGTGTCCGTGTCCGGGTCAGGGTCCGGATCCGGGTCCGTGTCAGTTTCTGGGTCAGTGTCAGGGTCCGGGTCCGTGTCAGGGTCCGGGTCGGTGTCAGGGTCCGGGTCCGGGTCCGGATCCGGGTCCGGATCAGGGTCCGGGTCCGGGTCCGGGTCCGGGTCCGGGTCCGGGTCTGGGTCCGTGTCCGTGTCCGTGTCAGGGTCAGGGTCAGGGTCAGAGTCATTGTCCAGGTCCGGGTCCCGGTCAGTGTCAGTGTCAGTGTCAGGGTCAGAGTCAGGGTCCGGGTCCGGGTCTGGGTCCGGGTCCGGGTCCGGGTCCGTGTCAGTTTCAGGGTCTGTGTCAGGGTCAGAGTCAGAGTCAGGGTCCGGGTCACGGTCCGGGTCTGGGTCCAGGTCAGGTTCCGGGTCCGTGTCCGTGTTCGTGTCCGTGTCCGTGTCCGTGTCCGGGTCCGTGTCAGGGTCCGGGTCCGGGTCCGTGTCAGGGTCCGGGTCCGTGTCAGGGTCAGGGTCAGGGTCAGGGTCAGGGTCAGGGTCCGGGTCAGGGTCCGGGTCCGGGTCCGGGTCCGGGTCCGGGTCCGGGTCTGTGTCAGTTTCAGGGTCAGTGTCAGAGTAAGGGTCCGGGTCATGGTCATGGTCAGGGTCATGGTCAGGGTCAGGGTCAGGGTCAGGGTCAGGGTCCGGGTCCGGGTCAGGGTCCGGGTCCGGGTCCGGGTCGTGGTCCGGGTCCGAGTCCGGGTCCGGGTCCGGGTCCGGGTCCGGGTCAGTTTCAGGGTCAGTGTCAGAGTCAGGGTCCGGGTCAGTGTCAGGGTCCGGGTCCGGGTCCGGGTCCGTGTCAGTTTCAGGGTCTGTGTCAGGGTCAGGTCAGGGTCAGGGTCAGGGTCCGGGTCCGGGTCAGGGTCAGGTTCAGGGTCAGGGTCAGGGTCAGTGTCAGGGTCCGGGTCCGGGTCCGGGTCAGTGTCTGGGTCTGGGTCAGGGTCAGGGTCAGGGTCAGGGTCAGGGTCAGGGTCAGGGTCCAGGTCAGTGTCAGGGTCCGTGTCCGGATCCGGGTCAGTGTCCGGATCCGTGTCCGGGTCCGTGTCCGGGTCCGGGTCCGGGTCCGGGTCTGTGTCCCATTCAGGGTCCGGGTCTGGGTCTGTGTCAGTTTCAGGGTCAGTGTCAGAGTCAGGGTCCGGGTCAGGGTCACGGTCAGGGTCAGGGTCAGGGTCAGGGTCAGGGTCAGGGTCCGGGTCCGTGTCAGGATCCGGGTCCGGGTCCGGGTCCGGGTCCGGGTAAGGGTCCGTGTCCGTGTCCGTGTCCGGGTCCGGGTCAGGGTCCGGATCCGGGTCCGTGTCAGTTTCAGGGTCAGTGTCAGGGTCCGGGTCCATGTCAGGGTCTGGGTCGGTGTCAGGGTCCGGGTCCGGGTCCGGATCCGGGTCCGTATCAGGGTCCGGGTCTGGGTCCGGGTCCGGGTCCGGGTCCGTGTCAGGGTCAGGGTCAGGGTCAGAGTCAGGGTCCAGGTCCGGGTCCGGGTCAGGGTCAAGGTCAGTGTCAGTGTAAGGGTCAGAGTCAGGGTCCGGGTCCGGGTCCGGGTCCGGGTCCGGGTCCGTTTCCGTTTCCAGGTCAGGGTCAGGATCCGGGTCCGGGTCCGGGTCCGGTCCGGGTCTGGGTCCGGGTCCGGGTCAGGTTCCGGATCCGGGTCCGGGTCCGGGTCCGGGTCCGGGTCCGGGTCCGGGTCCGGGTCTGGGTCCGGGTCCGGGGTCAGGATCCAAGTCCGGGTCCGGGTCCTCGTCTGGGTCTGGGTCCGGGTCCGGATCCGGATCTTGGTCAGGGTCAGGGTCCGGTTCCGGGTCCGGGTCCGGGTACGGGTACGGGTCTGGGTCCGGGTCCGGGTCCGGGTCCGGGTCTGGATCCGGGTCCGTATCCGGATCAGGTCCGGGTCCGTATCCGTGTCAGGGTCCGGGTCCGGGTCCGGGTCCGGGTCCGGGTCCGGGTCCGGGTCTGGGTCGGGGTCCGGGGTCAGGATCCGAGTCCGGGTCCGGGTCCTGGTCCGGGTCCGGGTCCGGGTCCGGGTCCGGATCCGGATCCGTATCCGGATCTTGGTCAGGGTCAGGGTCCAGTTCCGGGTCCGGTTCCAGGTCCAGGTCAGGGTCAGGATCCGTGTCCGGGTCCGGGTAAGGGTCCGTGTCCGTGTCCGGGTCCGGGTCCGAGTCAGGGTCCGGGTCCGGGTCCGTGTCCGGGTCAGTTTCAGGGTCAGTGTCAGAGTCAGGGTCCGGGTCCGGGTCCGGGTCCGGGTCCGGGTCAGGGTCAGGGTCAGGGTCAGGGTCAGGGTCAGGGTCAGGGTCCGGGTCCGGGTCCGGGTCAGTGTCTGGGTCCGGGTCAGGGTCAGGGTCAGGGTCAGGGTCAGGGTCAGGGTCCGGGTCAGTGTCAGGGTCCGTGTCCGGATCCGGGTCAGTGTCCGGATCCGTGTCCGGGTCCGTGTCCGTGTCCGGGTCCAGGTCTGTGTCCCATTCAGGGTCCGGGTCTGGGTCTGTGTCAGTTTCAGGGTCAGTGTCAGAGTCAGGGTCCGGGTCACGGTCAGATTCAGGGTCAGGGTCAGGGTCAGGGTCAGGGTCAGGGTCCGGGTCCGTGTCAGGATCCGGGTCCGTGTCCGGGTCCGGGTCCGGGTAAGGGTCCGTGTCCGTATCCCGGTCAGGGTCCGGGTCCGTATCCGGGTCAGGGTCCGGGTCCGGGTCCGGGTCCGGGTCTGGGTCTGGGTCCGGGGTCAGGATCTGAGTCTGGGTCCGGGTCTGGGTCCTGGTCCGGGTCCGGGTCCGGGTCCGGATCCGGATCTTGGTCAGGGTCAGGGTCCGGGTCCGGGTCCGGGTCCGGGTCTGGGTCCGGGTCCGGGTCAGGGTCCGTATCCGGGTCCGTATCCGGATCAGGGTCCGGGTCCGTATCCGGGTAAGGGTCTGGGTCCGGGTCCGTGTCAGGGTCCATGTCCGGGTCCGAGTCAGGGTCCGGGTCCGGGTCTGGGTCCGGGTCCGGGTCAGGGTCCGTATCCGGGTCCGTATCCGGATCAGGGTCCGGGTCCGTATCCGGGTAAGGGTCTGGGTCCGGGTCCGTGTCAGGGTCCATGTCCGGGTCCGAGTCAGGGTCCGGGTCCGGGTCTGGGTCCGGGTCAGTTTCAGGGTCAGGGTCCGGGTCCGGGTCCGTGTCCGGGTCTGGGTCCGGGTCCGGGTCCGGATCCGGATCTTGGTCAGGGTCAGGGTCCGGTTCCGGGTCCGGGTCCGGGTCCGGGTCCGGGTCTGGGTCCGGGTCCGGGTACGGGTCCGGGTACGGGTCTGGATCCGGGTCCGTATCCGGATCAGGGTCCGGGTCCGTATCCGTGTCAGGGTCCGGGTCCGGGTCCGGGTCCGGGTCCGGGTCTGGGTCGGGGTCCGGGGTCAGGATCCGAGTCCGGGTCCGGGTCCTGGTCCGGGTCCGGGTCCGGGTCCGGGTCCGGGTCCGGATCCGGATCCGTATCCGGATCTTGGTCAGGGTCAGGGTCCAGTTCCGGGTCCGGTTCCAGGTCCGGGTCAGGGTCAGGATCCGTGTCCGGGTCCGGGTAAGGGTCCGTGTCCGTGTCCGTGTCCGGGTCCGAGTCAGGGTCCGGGTCCGGGTAAGGGTCCGTGTCTGTGTCCAGGTCCGAGTCAGGGTCCGGGTCCGGGTCCGGGTCCGGGTCAGTTTCAGGGTCAGTGTCAGAGTCAGGGTCCGGGTCCGGGTCCGGGTCCGGGTCCGGGTCAGGGTCAGGGTCAGGGTCAGGGTCAGTGTCAGGGTCCGGGTCCGGGTCAGTGTCTGGGTCCGGGTCAGGGTCAGGGTCAGGGTCAGGGTCAGGGTCAGGGTCAGGGTCCGGGTCAGTGTCAGGGTCCGTGTCCGGATCCGGGTCAGTGTCCGGATCCGTGTCCGGGTCCGGGTCCGGGTCCGGGTCCGGGTCTGTGTCCCATTCAGGGTCCGGGTCTGGGTCTGTGTCAGTTTCAGGGTCAGTGTCAGAGTCAGGGTCCGGGTCAGGGTCAGAGTCAGGGTCAGGGTCAGGGTCAGGGTCAGGGTCAGGGTCAGGGTCCGGGTCCGGGTCAGGATCCGGGTCCGTGTCCGGGTCCGGGTCCGGGTAAGGGTCCGTGTCCGTGTCCGTGTCCGGGTCCGGGTCAGGGTCCGGATCCGGGTCCGTGTCAGTTTCAGGGTCAGTGTCAGGGTCCGGGTCGGTGTCAGGGTCCGGGTCCGGGTGCGGATCCGGGTCCGGATCAGGGTCCGGGTCCGGGTCCGGATCCGGGTCCGGGTCCGGGTCAGGGTCAGGGTCAGAGTCAGGGTCCAGGTCCGGGTCAGGGTCAGTGTCCGGATCCGGGTCCGTGTCCGGATCCGGGTCCGGGTCCGGGTCCGGATCCGGGGCCGGGTCTATGTCCCGTTCAGGGTCCGGGTCCGGGTCTGTGTCAGTTTCAGGGTCAGTGTCAGAGTCAGGGTCCGGGTCAGGGTCAGGGTCACGGTCAGGGTCAGGGTCAGGGTCAGGGTCAGGATCCGGGTCCGGGTCAGGATCCGGGTCCGGGTCCGGGTCCGGGTCCGGGTCCGGGTAAGGGTCCGTGTCCGTGTCCGGGTCCGGGTCAGGGTCAGGGTCCGGATCCGGGTCCGTGTCAGTTTCAGGGTCAGTGTCAGGGTCCGGGTCCATGTCAGGGTCTGGGTCGGTGTCAGGGTCCGGGTCCGGGTCCAGATCAGGGTCCGGATCAGGGTCCGGGTCTGGGTCCGGGTCCGGGTCTGGGTCCGTGTCAGGGTCAGGGTCAGGGTCAGAGTCAGGGTCCGGGTCCGGGTCCGGGTCAGGTTTAGGGTCAGTGTCAGTGTAAGGGTCAGAGTCAGGGTCCGGGTCCGGGTCCGGGTCCGGGTCCGGGTCCGGGTCCGGGTCCGTTTCCGTTTCCAGGTCAGGGTCAGGATCCGGGTCCGGGTCCGGGTCCGGGTCCGGGTCCGGATCCGGGTCCGGGTCCGGGTCCGGGTCCGGGTCAGGGTCCGGGTCCGGGTCCGGGTCCGGGTCCGGGTCCGGGTCCGGGTCTGGGTCCGGGTCCGGGGTCAGGATCCAAGTCCGGGTCCGGGTCCTGGTCTGGGTCCGGGTCCGGGTCCGGGTCTGGGTCCGGGTCCGGGTCCGGGTCCGGGTCTGGATCCAGGTCCGTATCCGGATCAGGGTCCGGGTCCGTATCCGTGTCAGGGTCCGGGTCCGGGTCCGGGTCCGGGTCTGGGTCGGGGTCCGGGGTCAGGATCCGAGTCCGGGTCCGGGTCCTGGTCCGGGTCCGGGTCCGGGTCCGGGTCCGGATCCGGATCCGGATCCGGATCTTGGTCAGGGTCAGGGTCCAGTTCCGGGTCCGGTTCCAGGTCCGGGTCAGGGTCAGGATCCGTGTCCGGGTCCGGGTAAGGGTCCGTGTCCGTGTCCGGGTCCGGGTCCGATTCAGGGTCCGGGTCCGGGTCCGGGTCAGTTTCAGGGTCAGTGTCAGAGTCAGGGTCCGGGTCCGGGTCCGGGTCCGGGTCCGGGTCCGGGTCCGGGTCAGGGTCAGGTTCAGGGTCAGGGTCAGGGTCAGTGTCAGGGTCCGGGTCCAGGTCCGGGTCAGTGTCTGGGTCCGGGTCAGGGTCAGGGTCAGGGTCAGGGTCAGGGTCAGGGTCAGGGTCAAGGTCCGGGTCAGTGTCAGGGTCCGTGTCCGGATCCGGGTCAGTGTCCGGATCCGTGTCCGGGTCCGGGTCTGTGTCCCATTCAGGGTCCGGGTCTGGGTCTGTGTCAGTTTCAGGGTCAGTGTCAGAGTCAGGGTCCGGGTCAGGGTCAGAGTCAGGGTCACGGTCAGGGTCAGGGTCAGGGTCCGGGTCCGGGTCAGGATCCGTGTCCGTGTCCGGGTCCGGGTCCGGGTAAGGGTCCGTGTCCGTGTCCGGGTCCGGGTCCGGGTCAGGGTCCGGATCCGGGTCCGTGTCAGTTTCAGGGTCAGTGTCAGGGTCCGGGTCGGTGTCAGGGTCCGGGTCCGGGTGCGGATCCGGGTCCGGATCAGGGTCCGGGTCCGGGTCCGGATCCGGGTCCGGGTCCGGGTCAGGGTCAGGGTCAGGGTCAGAGTCAGGGTCCAGGTCCGGGTCCAGGTCAGTGTCAGTGTCAGTGTCAGGGTCAGAGTCAGGGTGCGGGTCCGGGTCCGGGTCAGGGTCCGGGTCCGGGTCCGGGTCTGTGTCAGTTTCAGGGTCTGTGTCAGAGTCAGAGTCAGGGTCCGGGTCACGGTCCGGGTCTGGGTCCAGGTCAGGGTTTGGGTCCGGGTCCGGGTCCGGGTCCGGGTCCGGGTCCGTGTCCGGGTCCGTGTCAGGGTCCGGGTCCGTGTCAGGGTCCGGGTCCGTGTCAGGGTCCGCGTCCAGTTCCGGGTCCGGGTCCGGGTCCGGGTCCGGGTCCGGGTCCGGTTCCATTTCCAGGTCAGGGTCAGGATCCGGGTCTGGCTCCGGGTCCGGGTCCGGGTCCGTGTCCGGGTCCGTGTCAGGGTCCGGGTCCGTGTCAGGGTCCGGGTCCGTGTCAGGGTCCGCGTCCGGGTCCGGGTCCGGGACCGGGTCCGGGTCCGGGTCCGGTTCCATTTCCAGGTCAGGGTCCGTATCCGGGTCAGGGTCCGGGTCCGGGTCCGGGTCCGGGTCCGGGTCTGGGTCTGGGTCCGGGGTCAGGATCAGAGTCCGGGTCCGGGTCCGGGTCCTGGTCCGGGTCCGGGTCCGGGTCCGGATCCGGATCTTGGTCAGGGTCAGGGTCCGGTTCCGGGTCCGGTTCCTGGTCTGGGTCCGGGTCCGGGTCAGGGTCAGGGTCAGGGTCAGGGTCAGGGTCAGGGTCCGGGTCAGTGTCAGGGTCCGTGTCCGGATCCGGGTCAGTGTCCGGATCCGTGTCCGGGTCCGTGTCCGGGTCCGGGTCCGGGTCCGGGTCTGTGTCCCATTCAGGGTCCGGGTCTGGGTCTGTGTCAGTTTCAGGGTCAGTGTCAGAGTCAGGGTCCGGGTCAGGGTCAGAGTCAGGGTCAGGGTCAGGGTCAGGGTCAGGGTCCGGGTCCGGGTCAGGATCCGGGTCCGTGTCCGGGTCCGGGTCCGGGTAAGGGTCCGTGTCCGTGTCCGTGTCCGGGTCAGGGTCCGGATCCGGGTCCGTGTCAGTTTCAGGGTCAGTGTCAGGGTCCGGGTCGGTGTCAGGGTCCGGGTCCGGGTCCGGGTGCGGATCCGGGTCCGGATCAGGGTCCGGGTCCGGGTCCGGATCCGGGTCCGGGTCCGGGTCAGGGTCAGGGTCAGGGTCAGAGTCAGGGTCCAGGTCCGGGTCCGGGTCAGGGTCAGTGTCAGTGTCAGGGTCAGAGTCAGGGTGCGGGTCCGGGTCCGGGTCAGGGTCCGGGTCCGGGTCCGGGTCTGTGTCAGTTTCAGGGTCTGTGTCAGGGTCAGAGTCAGAGTCAGGGTCCGGGTCACGGTCCGGGTCTGGGTCCAGGTCAGGGTTTGGGTCCGGGTCCGGGTCCGGGTCCGGGTCCGGGTCCGGGTCCGTGTCCGGGTCCGTGTCAGGGTCCGGGTCCGTGTCAGGGTCCGGGTCCGTGTCAGGGTCCGCGTCCGGGTCCGGGTCCGGGTCCGGGTCCGGGTCCGGGTCCGGTTCCATTTCCAGGTCAGGGTCAGGATCCGGGTCTGGCTCCGGGTCCGGGTCCGGGTCCGTGTCCGGGTCCGTGTCAGGGTCCGGGTCCGTGTCAGGGTCCGGGTCCGTGTCAGGGTCCGCGTCCGGGTCCGGGTCCGGGACCGGGTCCGGGTCTGGGTCCGGTTCCATTTCCAGGTCAGGGTCCGTATCCGGGTCAGGGTCCGGGTCCGGGTCCGGGTCCGGGTCCGGGTCTGGGTCCTGGTCCGGGTCCGGGTCCGGGTCCGGATCCGGATCTTGGTCAGGGTCAGGGTCCGGTTCCGGGTCCGGTTCCTGGTCTGGGTCCGGGTCCGGGTCAGGGTCCGGATCCGGGTCCGGATCCGGGTCAGGGTCCGGGTCCGGGTCCGGGTCCTGGTCCGGGTCTGGGTCCGGGTCGGGGTCAGGATCCGTGTCCGGGTCCGGGTAAGTGTCCGTGTCCGGGTCCGTGTCAGGGTCCATGTCCGGGTCCGAGTCAGGGTCCGGGTCCATGTCTGGGTCCGGGTCAGTTTCAGGGTCAGTGTCAGACTCAGGGTCCAGGTCAGTGTCAGGGTCAGGTTCAGATTCAGGTTCAGGGTCAGGGTCCGGGTCCGGGTCCGGGTCCGGGTCCGGGTCCGGGTTCGTTTCTGGGTCCGGGTCCGGGTCCGGGTCAGGGTCTGGGTCCGGGTCAGGGTCCGGGTCAGGGTCCGGGTCCGGTTCCGGGTCCGGTTCCGTTTCAGTTTCAGGGTCAGTGTCAGAGTCAGGGTCAGGGTCTGGTTCAGGAATCAAGTCCCGGTCCGGGTCCGGGTCCGGGTCCGGATCCGGATCCGGATCATGGTCAGGGTCACGGTCCGGTTCCGGGTCCGGTTCCGGGTCCGGGTCAGGGTCAGGATCCGTGTCCGGGTCCGGGT
Source organism: Arizona elegans (assembly GCA_022577455.1). Lineage (NCBI taxonomy): Eukaryota > Metazoa > Chordata > Lepidosauria > Squamata > Colubridae > Arizona > Arizona elegans. The sequence continues at coordinate 7,012,083 of JAKOOJ010000027.1, forward strand.
AAGGGTCCGTGTCCGGGTCCGTGTCCGGGTCCGAGTCAGGGTCCGGGTCCGGGTCCGGGTCCGGGTCCGGGTCAGTTTCAGGGTCAGTGTCAGAGTCAGGGTCCGGGTCAGTGTCAGGGTCAGGTTCAGGGTCAGGGTCAGGGTCAGGGTCAGGGTCCGGGTCTGGGTCCGGGTCCGGGTCAGGGTCCGGGTCCGGGTCAGGGTCAAGTTCAGGGTCAGGGTCAGGTTCAGGGTCAGGGTCCGGGTCCGGGTCAGGGTCTGGGTCCAGGTCAGGGTCAGGGTCAGGGTCAGGGTCAGGGTCAGGGTCAGGGTCAGGGTCAGGGTCAGGGTCAGGGTCCGGGTCAGTGTCAGGGTCCGTGTCCGTGTCCGGGTCCGGGTCCGCATCCGGGTCCGGGTCCGGGTCCGGGTCCGGGTCCGGGTCTGTGTCCCGTTCAGGATCAGTCTCAGAGTCAGGGTCAGGGTCAGGGTCAGGGTCAGGGTCAGGGTCAGGGTCCGGGTCAGTTTCAGGGTCAGTGTCATAGTCAAGGTCCGGCTCAGGGTCAGGGTCAGGGTCAGGGTCAGGGTCAGGATTCTAGTCCGGGTCCGGGTCCGGGTCCGGGTCCGGGTCCGGGTCCGGATCTGGGTCAGGGATCGGGTCAGGGTCAGGGTCAGGATCCGGGTCTGGTTCTGGGTACGGGTCTGAGTCAGGGTCCGCGTCCGGGTCCGGGTCCGGGTCTGGGTCCGAGTCCGGGTCCGGGTCCGGGTCAGGTTCAGGGTCAGGGTCAGGGTCAGGATCCGTGTACGGGTCAGCGTCAGAGTCAGGGTCAGGGTCAGGGTCAGTGTCCGGGTCCGGGTCCGGGTCCGGGTCCGGGTCCGAGTCAGGGTTCGGGTCCGGGTCCGGGTCCGAGTCAGGGTTCGGGTCCGGGTCCGGGTCAGTTTCAGGGTCAGTGTCAGAGTCAGGGTCCAGTTCAGGGTTAGGGTCAGTGTCCGGGTCCATGTGAGGGTCCGGGTCCTGGTCAGGGTCAGTGTCCGGGTCTGGGTCAGGGTCCGGGTCCGGGTCCGGGTCCGGGTCCGGGTCCGGGTCTGGGTCCGGGTCCGGGTCCGGGTCAGGGTCCGTATCCGGGTCCGTATCCGGATCAGGGTCCGGGTCCGTATCCGGGTCAGGGTCCGGGTCCGTTTCCGGGTCCTGGTCCGGGTCTGGGTCCGGGTCAGGGTCAGGATCCGTGTCCGGGTCCGGGTAAGGGTCCGTGTCCGGGTCCGTGTCAGGGTCCATGTCCGGGTCCGAGTCAGGGTCCGGGTCCGGGTCCGGGTCCGGGTCAGTTTCAGGGTCAGTGTCAGACTCAGGGCCCGGGTCAGTGTCAGGGTCAGGTTCAGGTTCAGGGTCAGGGTCCGGGTCCGGGTCCGGGTCCGGGTCCGGGTTTGGGTCCGGGTCTGGGTCCGGGTCAGGGTCTGGGTCCGGGTCAGGGTCCGGGTCAGGGTCCGGGTCCGGTTCCGTTTCAGTTTCAGGGTCAGTGTCAGAGTCAGGGTTAGGGTCTGGTTCAGGATCCGTGTCAGGGTCCGGGTCCGTGTCAGGGTCCGGGTCCGTGTCAGGGTCCGCGTCCGGGTCCGGGTCCGGGTCCGGGTCCGGGTCCGGTTCCATTTCCAGGTCAGGGTCAGGATCCGGGTCTGGCTCCGGGTCCGGGTCCGGGTCCGTGTCCGGGTCCGTGTCAGGGTCCGGGTCCGTGTCAGGGTCCGGGTCCGTGTCAGGGTCCGCGTCCGGGTCCGGGTCCGGGACCGGGTCCGGGTCTGGGTCCGGTTCCATTTCCAGGTCAGGGTCCGTATCCGGGTCAGGGTCCGGGTCCGGGTCCGGGTCCGGGTCCGGGTCTGGGTCCTGGTCCGGGTCCGGGTCCGGATCCGGATCTTGGTCAGGGTCAGGGTCCGGTTCCGGGTCCGGTTCCTGGTCTGGGTCCGGGTCCGGGTCAGGGTCCGGATCCGGGTCCGGATCCGGGTCAGGGTCCGGGTCCGGGTCCGGGTCCTGGTCCGGGTCTGGGTCCGGGTCGGGGTCAGGATCCGTGTCCGGGTCCGGGTAAGTGTCCGTGTCCGGGTCCGTGTCAGGGTCCATGTCCGGGTCCGAGTCAGGGTCCGGGTCCATGTCTGGGTCCGGGTCAGTTTCAGGGTCAGTGTCAGACTCAGGGTCCAGGTCAGTGTCAGGGTCAGGTTCAGATTCAGGTTCAGGGTCAGGGTCCGGGTCCGGGTCCGGGTCCGGGTCCGGGTCCGGGTTCGTTTCTGGGTCCGGGTCCGGGTCCGGGTCAGGGTCTGGGTCCGGGTCAGGGTCCGGGTCAGGGTCCGGGTCCGGTTCCGGGTCCGGTTCCGTTTCAGTTTCAGGGTCAGTGTCAGAGTCAGGGTCAGGGTCTGGTTCAGGAATCAAGTCCCGGTCCGGGTCCGGGTCCGGGTCCGGATCCGGATCCGGATCTTGGTCAGGGTCACGGTCCGGTTCCGGGTCCGGTTCCGGGTCCGGGTCAGGGTCAGGATCCGTGTCCGGGTCCGGGTAAGGGTCCGTGTCCGGGTCCGTGTCCGGGTCCGAGTCAGGGTCCGGGTCCGGGTCCGGGTCCGGGTCCGGGTCAGTTTCAGGGTCAGTGTCAGAGTCAGGGTCCGGGTCAGTGTCAGGGTCAGGTTCAGGGTCAGGGTCAGGGTCAGGGTCAGGGTCCGGGTCTGGGTCCGGGTCCGGGTCAGGGTCCGGGTCCGGGTCAGGGTCAAGTTCAGGGTCAGGGTCAGGTTCAGGGTCAGGGTCCGGGTCCGGGTCAGGGTCTGGGTCCAGGTCAGGGTCAGGGTCAGGGTCAGGGTCAGGGTCAGGGTCAGGGTCAGGGTCAGGGTCCGGGTCAGTGTCAGGGTCCGTGTCCGTGTCCGGGTCCGGGTCCGCATCCGGGTCCGGGTCCGGGTCCGGGTCCGGGTCCGGGTCTGTGTCCCGTTCAGGATCAGTCTCAGAGTCAGGGTCAGGGTCAGGGTCAGGGTCAGGGTCAGGGTCAGGGTCAGGGTCTGGGTCAGTTTCAGGGTCAGTGTCATAGTCAAGGTCCGGCTCAGGGTCAGGGTCAGGGTCAGGGTCAGGGTCAGGATTCTAGTCCGGGTCCGGGTCCGGGTCCGGGTCCGGGTCCGGGTCCGGGTCCGGATCTGGGTCAGGGATCGGGTCAGGGTCAGGATCCGGGTCTGGTTCTGGGTACGGGTCTGAGTCAGGGTCCGCGTCCGGGTCCGGGTCCGGGTCTGGGTCCGAGTCCGGGTCCGGGTCCGGGTCCGGGTCCGGGTCCGGGTCCGGGTCCGGGTCCGGGTCAGGTTCAGGGTCAGGGTCAGGGTCAGGGTCAGGGTCAGGATCCGTGTACGGGTCAGGGTCAGAGTCAGGGTCAGGGTCAGGGTCAGTGTCCGGGTCCGGGTCCGGGTCCGGGTCCGGGTCCGAGTCAGGGTTCGGGTCCGGGTCCGGGTCCGAGTCAGGGTTCGGGTCCGGGTCCGGGTCAGTTTCAGGGTCAGTGTCAGAGTCAGGGTCCAGTTCAGGGTTAGGGTCAGTGTCCGGGTCCATGTGAGGGTCCGGGTCCTGGTCAGGGTCAGTGTCCGGGTCTGGGTCAGGGTCCGGGTCCGGGTCCGGGTCCGGGTCCGGGTCCGGGTCTGGGTCCGGGTCCGGGTCCGGGTCAGGGTCCGTATCCGGGTCCGTATCCGGATCAGGGTCCGGGTCCGTATCCGGGTCAGGGTCCGGGTCCGTTTCCGGGTCCTGGTCCGGGTCTGGGTCCGGGTCAGGGTAAGGATCCGTGTCCGGGTCCGGGTAAGGGTCCGTGTCCGGGTCCGTGTCAGGGTCCATGTCCGGGTCCGAGTCAGGGTCCGGGTCCGGGTCCGGGTCCGGGTCAGTTTCAGGGTCAGTGTCAGACTCAGGGCCCGGGTCAGTGTCAGGGTCAGGTTCAGGTTCAGGGTCAGGGTCCGGGTCCGGGTCCGGGTCCGGGTCCGGGTTTGGGTCCGGGTCTGGGTCCGGGTCAGGGTCTGGGTCCGGGTCAGGGTCCGGGTCAGGGTCCGGGTCCGGTTCCGTTTCAGTTTCAGGGTCAGTGTCAGAGTCAGGGTTAGGGTCTGGTTCAGGATCCGAGTCCGGGTCCGGGTCCGGGTCCGGGTCCGGGTCCGGGTCCGGGTCCGGGTCCGGATCCGGATCCGGATCTTGGTCAGGGTCAGGGTCCGGTTCCGGGTCCGGGTCAGGGTCCGGGTCAGGGTCAGGATCCGTGTCCGGGTCCGGGTAAGGGTCCGTGTCCTGGTCCGTGTCCGGGTCCGAGTCAGGGTCCGGGTCCGGGTCCGGGTCAGTTTCAGGGTGAGTGTCAGAGTCAGGGTCAGGGTCAGGGTCAGGGTCAGGGTCAGGGTCCGCATCAGTGTCAGGGTCCGTGTCCGGATCCGGGTCCGTGTCCGGATCCGGGTCCGGGTCCGGGTCCGGGTCCGGGTCTGTGTCCCATTCAGGGTCCGGGTCCGGGTCTGTGTCAGTTTCAGGGTCAGTGTCAGAGTCAGGGTCCGGGTCAGGGTCAGGGTCAGGGTCAGGGTCAGGGTCAGGGTCCAGGTCCGTGTCAGGATCCGGGTCCGGGTCCGGGTCCGGGTCCGGGTAAGGGTCCGTGTCCGTGTCCGTGTCCGTGTCCGTGTCCGTGTCCGGGTCAGGGTCCGGATCCGGGTCCGTGTCAGTTTCAGGGTCAGTGTCAGGGTCCGGGTCCGTGTCAGGGTCCGGGTCGGTGTCAGGGTCCGGGTCCGGATCCGGGTCCGTATCAGGGTCCGAGTCCGTGTCCGTGTCCGGGTCAGGGTCCGTGTCAGGGTCAGGGTCAGGGTCAGAGTCAGGGTCCAGGTCCGGGTCCGGGTCAGGGTCAGGGTCAGGGTCAGGGTCAGGGTCAGGTCAGAGTCAGGGTCCGGGTCCGGGTCCGGGTCCGGGTCCGGGTCCGGGTCCGTGTCCGTTTCCGTTTCCAGGTCAGGGTCAGGCTCCGGGTCCGTGTCCGGGTCCGTGTCTGGGTCCGTGTCCGGGTCAGGGTCCGGGTCCGGGTCCGGGTCCGGGTCAGGGTCCGGGTCCGGGGTCAGGATCCAAGTCCGGGTCCGGGTCCTGGTCTGGGTACGGGTCCGGGTCCGGATCCGGATCTTGGTCAGGGTCAGGGTCCGGTTCCGGGTCCGGGTCCGGGTCCGGGTCCGGGTCTGGGTCCGTATCCGGGTCAGGGTCCGGGTCCGGGTCCGGGTCCGGGTCCGGGCCCGGGTCTGGGTCCGGGTCCGGGGTCAGGATCCGAGTCCGGGTCCGGGTCCGGGTCCTGGTCCGGGTCCGGTTCCGGTTCCGGTTCCGGGTCCGGTTCCAGGTCCGGGTCAGGGTCAGGATCCGGGTCCGGGTCCGGGTAAGGGTCCGTGTCCGGGTCCGTGTGCGTGTCCGAGTCAGGGTCCAGGTCCTGGTCCGGGTCCGGGTCAGTTTCAGGGTCAGTGTCAGAGTCAAGGTTCGGGTCCGGGTCCAGGTCCGGGTCCGGGTCCGGGTCCGGGTCAGGGTCAGGTTCAGGGTCAGGGTCAGGGTCAGGGTCCGGGTCCGGGTCCGGGTCCGGGTCCGGGTCCGGGTCCGTATCCGTGTCAGGGTCCGGGTCCGGGTCCGGGTCCGGGTCCGGGTCTGGGTCGGGGTCCGGGGTCAGGATCCGAGTCCGGGTCCGGGTCCGGGTCCTGGTCCGGGTCCGGGTCCGGGTCCGGGTCCGGGTCCGGATCCGGATCCGTATCCGGATCTTGGTCAGGGTCAGGGTCCAGTTCCGGGTCCGGTTCCAGGTCCGGGTCAGGGTCAGGATCCGTGTCCGGGTCCGGGTAAGGGTCCGTGTCCGGGTCCGGGTCCGGGTCAGGGTCCGGGTCCGGGTCCGGGTCCGGGTCAGTTTCAGGGTCAGTGTCAGAGTCAGGGTCCGGGTCCGGGTCCGGGTCCGGGTCCGGGTCAGGGTCAGGTTCAGGGTCAGGGTCAGGGTCAGTGTCAGGGTCCGGGTCCGGGTCCGGGTCAGTGTCTGGGTCCGGGTCAGGGTCAGGGTCAGGGTCAGGGTCAGGGTCAGGGTCAGGGTCAGGGTCCGGGTCAGTGTCAGGGTCCGTGTCCGGATCCGGGTCAGTGTCCGGATCCGTGTCCGGGTCCGGGTCCGGGTCCGGGTCTGTGTCCCATTCAGGGTCCGGGTCTGTGTCTGTGTCAGTTTCAGGGTCAGTGTCAGAGTCAGGGTCCGGGTCAGGGTCAGAGTCAGGGTCAGGGTCAGGGTCAGGGTCAGGGTCAGGGTCAGGGTCAGGGTCCGGGTCCGGGTCAGGATCCGGGTCCGTGTCCAGGTCCGGGTCCGGGTAAGGGTCCGTGTCCGTGTCCGTGTCCGGGTCCGGGTCCGGGTCAGGGTCCGGATCCGGGTCCGTGTCAGTTTCAGGGTCAGTGTCAGGGTCCGGGTCGGTGTCAGGGTCCGGGTCCGGGTGCGGATCCGGGTCCGGATCAGGGTCCGGGTCCGGGTCCGGATCCGGGTCCGGGTCCGGGTCAGGGTCAGGGTCAGAGTCAGGGTCCAGGTCCGGGTCCGGGTCAGGGTCAGTGTCAGTGTCAGAGTCAGAGTCAGGGTCCGGGTCCGGGTCCCGGTCAGGGTCCGGGTCCGGGTCCGGGTCTGTGTCAGTTTCAGGGTCTGTGTCAGGGTCAGAGTCAGAGTCAGGGTCCGGGTCACGGTCCGGGTCTGGGTCCAGATCAGGGTTTGGGTCCGGGTCCGGGTCCGGGTCCGGGTCCGGGTCCGGGTCCGGGTCCGGGTCCGTGTCCGGGTCCGTGTCAGTGTCCGGGTCCGTGTCAGGGTCCGGGTCCGTGTCAGGGTCCGGGTCCGTGTCAGGGTCCGCGTCCGGGTCCGGGTCCGGGTCCGGGTCCGGGTCCGGGTCCGGGTCCGGGTCCGGTTCCATTTCCAGGTCAGGGTCAGGATCCGGGTCTGGCTCCGGGTCCGTGTCCGGGTCCGTGTCCGGGTCCGTGTCAGGGTCCGGGTCCGTGTCAGGGTCCGGGTCCGTGTCAGGGTCCGCGTCCGGGTCCGGGTCCGGGTCCGGGTCCGGGTCAGGGTCCGGGTCCGGGGTCAGGATCCAAGTCCGGGTCCGGGTCCTGGTCTGGGTACGGGTCCGGGTCCGGATCCGGATCTTGGTCAGGGTCAGGGTCCGGTTCCGGGTCCGGGTCCGGGTCCGGGTCCGGGTCTGGGTCCGTATCCGGGTCAGGGGTCCGGGTCCGGGTCCGGGTCCGGGTCCGGGCCCGGGTCTGGGTCCGGGTCCGGGGTCAGGATCCGAGTCCGGGTCCGGGTCCGGGTCCTGGTCCGGGTCCGGGTCCGGTTCCGGTTCCGGGTCCGGTTCCAGGTCCGGGTCAGGGTCAGGATCCGGGTCCGGGTCCGGGTAAGGGTCCGTGTCCGGGTCCGTGTGCATGTCCGAGTCAGGGTCCAGGTCCTGGTCCGGGTCCGGGTCAGTTTCAGGGTCAGTGTCAGAGTCAAGGTTCGGGTCCGGGTCCAGGTCCGGGTCCGGGTCCGGGTCCGGGTCAGGGTCAGGGTCAGGTTCAGGGTCAGGGTCAGGGTCAGGGTCCGGGTCCGGGTCCGGGTCCGGGTCCGGGTCCGTATCCGTGTCAGGGTCCGGGTCCGGGTCCGGGTCCGGGTCCGGGTCTGGGTCGGGGTCCGGGGTCAGGATCCGAGTCCGGGTCCGGGTCCGGGTCCTGGTCCGGGTCCGGGTCCGGGTCCGGGTCCGGGTCCGGATCCGGATCCGTATCCGGATCTTGGTCAGGGTCAGGGTCCAGTTCCGGGTCCGGTTCCAGGTCCGGGTCAGGGTCAGGATCCGTGTCCGGGTCCGGGTAAGGGTCCGTGTCCGGGTCCGGGTCCGGGTCAGGGTCCGGGTCCGGGTCCGGGTCCGGGTCAGTTTCAGGGTCAGTGTCAGAGTCAGGGTCCGTGTCCGGGTCCGGGTCCGGGTCCGGGTCAGGGTCAGGTTCAGGGTCAGGGTCAGGGTCAGTGTCAGGGTCCGGGTCCGGGTCCGGGTCAGTGTCTGGGTCCGGGTCAGGGTCAGGGTCAGGGTCAGGGTCAGGGTCAGGGTCAGGGTCCGGGTCAGTGTCAGGGTCCGTGTCCGGATCCGGGTCAGTGTCCGGATCCGTGTCCGGGTCCGGGTCCGGGTCCGGGTCTGTGTCCCATTCAGGGTCCGGGTCTGTGTCTGTGTCAGTTTCAGGGTCAGTGTCAGAGTCAGGGTCCGGGTCAGGGTCAGAGTCAGGGTCAGGGTCAGGGTCAGGGTCAGGGTCAGGGTCAGGGTCAGGGTCCGGGTCCGGGTCAGGATCCGGGTCCGTGTCCAGGTCCGGGTCCGGGTAAGGGTCCGTGTCCGTGTCCGTGTCCGGGTCCGGGTCCGGGTCAGGGTCCGGATCTGGGTCCGTGTCAGTTTCAGGGTCAGTGTCAGGGTCCGGGTCGGTGTCAGGGTCCGGGTCCGGGTGCGGATCCGGGTCCGGATCAGGGTCCGGGTCCGGGTCCGGATCCGGGTCCGGGTCCGGGTCAGGGTCAGGGTCAGGGTCAGAGTCAGGGTCCAGGTCCGGGTCCGGGTCAGGGTCAGTGTCAGTGTCAGAGTCAGAGTCAGGGTCCGGGTCCGGGTCCCGGTCAGGGTCCGGGTCCGGGTCCGGGTCTGTGTCAGTTTCAGGGTCTGTGTCAGGGTCAGAGTCAGAGTCAGGGTCCGGGTCACGGTCCGGGTCTGGGTCCAGATCAGGGTTTGGGTCCGGGTCCGGGTCCGGGTCCGGGTCCGGGTCCGTGTCCGGGTCCGTGTCAGGGTCCGGGTCCGTGTCAGGGTCCGGGTCCGTGTCAGGGTCCGGGTCCGTGTCAGGGTCCGGGTCCGGGTCCGGGTCCGGGTCCGGGTCCGGGTCCGGGTCCGGGTCCGGGTCCGGGTCCGGTTCCATTTCCAGGTCAGGGTCAGGATCCGGGTCTGGCTCCGGGTCCGTGTCCGGGTCCGTGTCCGGGTCCGTGTCAGGGTCCGGGTCCGTGTCAGGGTCCGGGTCCGTGTCAGGGTCCGCGTCCGGGTCCGGGTCCGGGTCCGGGTCCGGGTCCGGGTCCGGGTCCGGTTCCATTTCCAGGTCAGGGTCCGTATCCGGGTCAGGGTCCGGGTCCGGGTCCGGGTCCGGGTCCGGGTCTGGGTCTGGGTCCGGGGTCAGGATCTGAGTCCGGGTCCGTGTCCGGGTCCTGGTCCGGGTCCGGGTCCGGGTCCGGATCCGGATCTTGGTCAGGGTCAGGGTCCGGTTCCGGGTCCGGTTCCGGGTCTGGGTCCGGGTCCGGGTCAGGGTCCGGATCCGGGTCCGGATCCGGATCATGGTCCGGGTCCGGATCCGGGTCAGGGTCCGGGTCCGGGTCCGGGTCCTGGTCCGGGTCTGGGTCCGGGTCGGGGTCAGGATCCGTGTCCGGGTCCGGGTAAGGGTCCGTGTCCGGGTCCGTGTCAGGGTCCATGTCCGGGTCCGAGTCAGGGTCCGGGTCCATGTCTGGGTCCGGGTCAGTTTCAGGGTCAGTGTCAGACTCAGGGTCCGGGTCAGTGTCAGGGTCAGGTTCAGATTCAGGTTCAGGGTCAGGGTCCGGGTCCGGGTCCGGGTCCGGGTCCGGGTTCGTTTCTGGGTCCGGGTCCGGGTCCGGGTCAGGGTCTGGGTCCGGGTCAGGGTCCGGGTCAGTGTCAGGGTCAGGTTCAGGGTCAGGGTCAGGGTCAGGGTCCGGGTCCGGTTCCGGTTCCGGGTCAGGGTCAGGATCCGTGTCCGGGTCCGGGTAAGGGTCCGTGTCCGGGTCCGTGTCCGGGTCCGAGTCAGGGTCCGGGTCCGGGTCCGGGTCCGGGTCCGGGTCCGGGTCAGTTTCAGGGTCAGTGTCAGAGTCAAGGTCCGGGTCAGTGTCAGGGTCAGGTTCAGGGTCAGGGTCAGGGTCAAGGTCCGGGTCTGGGTCCGGGTCCGGGTCAGGGTCCGGGTCCGGGTCAGGGTCAGGTTCAGGGTCAGGGTCAGGTTCAGGGTCAGGGTCCGGGTCCGGGTCCGGGTCAGGGTCTGGGTCCAGGTCAGGGTCAGGGTCAGGGTCAGGGTCAGGGTCAGGGTCAGGGTCAGGGTCCGGGTCAGTGTCAGGGTCCGTGTCCGGGTCCGGGTCCGGGTCCGCATCCGGGTCCGGGTCTGGGTCCGGGTCCGGGTCCGGGTCTGTGTCCCGTTCAGGATCAGTGTCAGAGTCAGGGTCAGGGTCAGGGTCAGGGTCAGGGTCAGGGTCAGGGTCATTGTCAGGGTCAGGGTCAGGGTCAGGGTCAGGGTCAGGGTCCGGGTCTGGGTCCGGGTCAGTTTCAGGGTCAGTGTCATAGTCAAGGTCCGGCTCAGGGTCAGGGTCAGGGTCAGGGTCAGGGTCAGGATTCTAGTCCGGGTCCGGGTCCGGGTCCGGGTCCGGGTCCGGGTCCGGGTCCGGGTCCGGATCTGGGTCAGGGATCGGGTCAGGGTCAGGGTCAGGGTCAGGATCCGGGTCTGGTTCTGGGTCCGGGTCCGAGTCAGGGTCAGGGTCCGGGTCCGGGTCCGGGTCCGGGTCCGGGTCCGGGTCCGGGTCCGGGTCCGGGTCCGGGTCCGGGTCAGGTTCAGGGTCAGGGTCAGGGTCAGGGTCAGGATCCGTGTACGGGTCAGGGTCAGAGTCAGGGTCAGGGTCAGGGTCAGTGTCCGGGTCCGGGTCCGGGTCCGGGTCCGGGTCCGAGTCAGGGTTCGGGTCCGGGTCCGGGTCCGAGTCAGGGTTCGGGTCCGGGTCCGGGTCAGTTTCAGGGTCAGTGTCAGAGTCAGGGTCCAGTTCAGGGTTAGGGTCAGTGTCCGGGTCCAGGTGAGGGTCCGGGTCCTGGTCAGGGTCAGTGTCCGGGTCTGGGTCAGGGTCCGGGTCCGGGTCCGGGTCCGGGTCCGGGTCCGGGTCCGGGTCCGGGTCAGGGTCCGGATCCGGGTCCGGGTCCGGGTCCGGGTCCGGGTCCGGGTCAGGGTCCGTATCCGTGTCCGTATCCGGATCAGGGTCCGGGTCCGTATCCGGGTCAGGGTCCGGGTCCGGGTCCGGGTCCGGGTCCTGGTCCGGGTCTGGGTCCGGGTCAGGGTCAGGATCCGTGTCCGGGTCCGGGTAAGGGTCCGTGTCCGGGTCCGTGTCAGGGTCCATGTCCGGGTCCGAGTCAGGGTCCGGGTCCGGGTCCGGGTCAGTTTCAGGGTCAGTGTCAGACTCAGGGTCCAGGTCAGTGTCAGGGTCAGGGTCAGGTTCAGGTTCAGGGTCAGGGTCCGGGTCCGGGTCCGGGTCCGGGTTTGTGTCCGGGTCTGGGTCCGGGTCAGGGTCTGGGTCCGGGTCAGGGTCCGGGTCAGGGTCCGGGTCCGGTTCCGTTTCAGTTTCAGGGTCAGTGTCAGAGTCAGGGTTAGGGTCTGGTTCAGGATCCGAGTCCGGGTCCGGGTCCTGGTCCGGGTCTGGGTCCGGGTCCGGGTCCGGGTCCGGATCCGGATCCGGATCTTGGTCAGGGTCAGGGTCCGGTTCCGGGTCCGGGTCAGGGTCCGGGTCAGGGTCCGGGTCAGGGTCAGGATCCGTGTCCGGGTCCGGGTAAGGGTCCGTGTCCTGGTCCGTGTCCGGGTCCGAGTCAGGGTCCGGGTCCGGGTCCGGGTCCGGGTCAGTTTCAGGGTCAGTGTCAGAGTCAGTGTCAGGGTCAGTGTCAGGGTCAGGGTCAGGGTCAGGGTCAGGGTCAGGGTCAGGGTCAGGGTCAGGGTCCGCATCAGTGTCAGGGTCCGTGTCCGGATCCGGGTCCGGGTCCGGATCCGGGTCCGGGTCCGGGTCCGGGTCCGGGTCTGTGTCCCATTCAGGGTCCGGGTCCGGGTCTGTGTCAGTTTCAGGGTCAGTGTCAGAGTCAGGGTCCGGGTCAGGGTCAGGGTCAGGGTCAGGGTCAGGGTCCAGGTCCGTGTCAGGATCCGGGTCCGGGTCCGGGTCCGGGTCCGGGTAAGGGTCCGTGTCCGTGTCCGTGTCCGTGTCCGTGTCAGGGTCCGGATCCGGGTCCGTGTCAGTTTCACGGTCAGTGTCAGGGTCCGGGTCCGGGTCAGGGTCCGGGTCGGTGTCAGGGTCCGTGTCCGGGTGCGGATCCGGGTCCGGATCAGGGTCCGGGTCCGGGTCTTGGTCCGTGTCCGTGTCCGTGTCCGTGTCCGTGTCAGGGTCAGGGTCAGAGTCAGGGTCCAGGTCCGGGTCCGGGTCCGGGTCAGGGTCAGTGTCAGTGTCAGGGTCAGAGTCAGGGTCCGGGTCCGGGTCAGGGTCCGGGTCCGGGTCTGTGTCAGTTTCAGGGTCTGTGTCAGGGTCAGAGTCAGAGTCAGGGTCCGGGTCACTGTCCGGGTCTGGGTCCAGGTCACGGTCCGAGTCTGGGTCCGGGTCCGGGTCCGGGTCCGGGTCCGGGTCCGGGTCCGGGTCCGGGTCCGGGTCCGGATCCGGATCTTGGTCAGGGTCAGGGTCCGGTTCCGGGTCCGGTTCCGGGTCCGGGTCAGGGTCAGGATCCGTGTCCGGGTCCGGGTAAGGGTCCGTGTCCGTGTCCGTGTCCGTGTCCGAGTCAGGGTCCGTGTCCGGGTCCGGGTCCGGGTCCGGGTCCGGGTCAGTTTCAGGGTCAGTGTCAGAGTCAGGCTCCGGGTCAGTGTCAGGGTCAGGGTCAGGGTCAGGGTCCGGGTCCGGGTCCGGGTCTGGTTCCGGGTCCGGGTCAGGGTCAGGTTCAGGGTCAGGGTCAGGGTCAGGGTCAGGGTCCGGGTCCGGGTCCGGGTCCGGGTCAGGGTCAGGGTCAGGGTCAGGGTCCGGGTCAGGGTCAGGGTCAGGGTCAGGGTCAGGGTCAGGGTCAGGGTCAGGGTCCGGGTCAGTGTCAGTGTCCGTGTCCGTGTCCGGGTCCGGGTCCGGGTCCGGGTCCGGGTCTGTGTCCCGTTCAGGGTCCGGGTCCAGGTCTGTGTCAGTTTCAGGGTCAGTGTCAGAGTCAGGGTCCGGGTCAGGGTCAGGGTCAGGGTCAGGGTCAGGGTCAGGGTCCGGGTCCGGGTCAGGATCCGGGTCCGTGTCCGGGTCCGGGTCCGGGTAAGGGTCCGTGTCCGTGTCCGGGTCCGTGTCCGGGTCAGGGTCCGGATCCTGGTCCGGGTCCGTGTCAGTTTAAGGGTCAGTGTCAGGGTCCGGGTCCGTGTCAGGGTCAGGGTCAGGGTCAGGGTCATGGTCCAGGTCCAGGTCCAGGTCCAGGTCTGGGTCAGGGTCCGAGTCCGGGTCAGGGTCAGGGTCAGGGTCAGGGTCCGGGTCCGGGTCTGGGTCAGGGTCAGGTTCCGGGTCCGGGTGGGGGTCCGGGTCCGGGTCCGGGTCCGGGTCCGGGTCCTGGTCAGGGTCAGGGTCCTGGTCTGGTTCCGGGTACGGGTCCGGGGTCCGGATTCTAGTCCTGGTCCGGGTCCGGGTCCGGGTCCGGATCTGGGTCAGGGTCAGGGTGAGGGTCACGGTCAGGATCCGGGTCCGGGTCCGGGTCCGGGTCCGGGTCCGGGTCCGAGTCAGGGTCTGAGTCCGGGTCCGGGTCAGTTTCAGGGTCAGTGTCAGAGTCAGGGTCCGGGTCAGTGTCAGGGTCAGGGTCTGGGTACGGGTACGGGTCCGGGTCCAGGTCCTCGTCCGGTTCAGGGTCCGGGTCCGGGTCTGTGTCAGTTTCAGGGTCAGTCTCAGAGTCTGGGTCCAGGTCCGGGTCCAGGTGAGGGTCCGGGTCCTGGTCAGGGTCAGGGTCCGGGTCCGGGTCCAGGTCCGGGTCAGGGTATGGGTCCGGGTCCGGGTCTGGCTCCGGGTCCGGGTCAGGGTCCGGGGTCAGGATTCTAGTCCGGGTCCGGGTCCGGGTCCCGGTCCGGATCCGGGTCAGGGTCAGGTTCAGGGTCAGGGTCAGGATCCGGGTCCGGGTCCGGGTCCGGGTCTGGGTCCGGGTATGGGTACGGGTCCGGGTACGGGTACGGCTACGGGTATGGGTCCGGGTACGGGTACGGGTACGGGTCCGTGTCAGGGTCTGGGTCCGGGTCCGGGTCAGTTTCAGGTTCAGTGTGAGAGTCAGGGTCCGGGTCAGGGTCAGGGTCCGGGGTCAGGATTCTAGTCCGTGTCCGGGTCCGGGTTTTGGGTCCGGATCTGGGTCAGGGTCAGGGTCAGGATCCGGGTCCGGGTCCGGGTCCGGGTCCGGGTCCGGGTCCGGGTCCGGGTCTGGGTCCGGGTCCGGGTTCGGGTCAGTTTCAGGGTCAGTGTCAGAGTCAGGGTCCGGGTCAGTGTCAGGGTCAGGGTCTGGGTCCGGGTCCGGGTCCGGGTCCGGGTCATCGTCCGGTTCAGGGTCCGGGTCCGGGTCTGTGTCAGTTTCAGGGTCAGTCTCAGAGTCTGGGTCCACGTCCGGGTCCGGGTGAGGGTCCGGGTCCTGGTCAGGGTCAGGGTCCGGGTCCGGGTCCAGGTCCGGGTCAGGGTATGGGTCCGGGTCCGGGTCTGGCTCCGGGTCCGGGTCAGGGTCCGGGGTCAGGATTCTAGTCCGGGTCCGGGTCCGGGTCCGGGTCCGGGTCCGGGTCCGGATCTGGGTCAGGGTCAGGTTCAGGGTCAGGGTAAGGATCCGGGTCCGGGTCCGGGTCCGGCTCCGGGTCCGGGTCCGGGTCCGGGTCCGGGTCCGGGTCCGGGTCCGGGTCCGAGTCAGGGTCCGGGTCCGGGTCCGAGTCAGGGTCCGGGTCCGGGTCCGGGTCAGTTTCAGGTTCAGTGTGAGAGTCAGGGTCCGGGTCAGGGTCAGGGTCAGGGTCCGGGGTCAGGATTCTAGTCCGTGTCCGGGTCCGGGTTTTGGGTCCGGATCTGGGTCAGGGTCAGGGTCAGGGTCAGGATCCGGGTCCGGGTCCGGGTCCGGGTCCGGGTCCGGGTAAGGGTTCGGGTCCGGGTCCGGGTCCGGGTCAGGGCCTGGGTCCGGGTCCGGGTAAGGGTCCGGGTCCGGGTCTGGGTCAGGGTCCGGGTCAGGGTCCGGGTCCGGATCCGGGTCCGGGTCCGGGTCCGGGTCCGTGTCCGTGTCCGTGTCCGTGTCCGTGTCAGTGTCAGTGTCCGTGTCAGGGTCAGAGTCAGGGTCAGAGTCAGGGTCCGTGTCAGGGTCAGGGTCAGGGTCAGGTTCCGGGTCCGGGTCCGGGTCCGGGTCCGGGTCCGGGTCCGGGTCCGGGTCCGGGTCCGTGTAAGGGTTCGGGTCCGGGTCCGGGTCCGGGTCCGGGTCCGGGTCCGGGCCGAGGCTGGGTCCGGGTCTGGGTAAGGCTCCGGGTCCGGGTCCGGGTCAGGGCCTGGGTCAGGGTCTGGGTAAGGGTCCGGGTCTGGGTCCGGGTCTGGGTCAGGGTCCGGGTCAGGGTCCGGGTCCGGGTCCAGGTCCGGGTCCGTGTCCGTGTCCGTGTCCGTGTCAGTGTCAGTGTCCGTGTCAGTGTCAGAGTCAGGGTCAGAGTCAGGGTCCGGGTCAGGGTCAGGGTCAGGGTCCGGGTATGGGTGGGGGTCCGGGTCCGGTTCCGGGTTTGGGTCCGGGTCCGGGTCAGGGTCCGGGGTCAGGATTCCAGTCCAGGTCCGGGTCCGGGTCCGGGTCCGGGTCCGGGTCCGGGTCCGGATCTGGGTCAGGGTTTGGGTGAGGCTCACGGTCAGGATCGGGGTCCGGGTCCGGGTCCGGGTCTGGGTCCGGGTCCGGGTCCGAGTCAGGGTCCGGGTCCGGGTCTGGGTCAGTTTCAGGGTCAGTGTCAGCGTCAGGGTCCAGGTCAGGGTCCGGGTCCGGGTCCGTGTCCGGGTCCGGGTCTGGGTCCGTGTCCGGTTCCGGGTCCAGGTCAGTTTCAGGGTCAGTGTGAGAGTCAGGGTCAGGGTCCGGGTCCGGGTCCGGGTCCGGGTCCGGGTCCGTGACCGTGTCCGGGTCCGTGTCCGGGTCCGTGTCCGGGTCCTGGTCCGGTTCACGGTCCGGGTCCGGGTCTGTGTCAGTTTCAAGGTCAGTCTCAGAGTCAGGATCCGGGTCCGGGTCCGGGTCCGGGTCCGGGTCCGGGTAAGGGTTCGGGTCCGGGTCCGGGTCCGGGTTTGGGTCCGGGTCCGGGTCAGGGTCCGGGGTCAGGATTCCAGTCCAGGTCCGGGTCCGGGTCCGGGTCCGGGTCCGGATCTGGGTCAGGGTTTGGGTGAGGCTCACGGTCAGGATCGGGGTCCGGGTCCGGGTCCGGGTCCGGGTCCGGGTCCGGGTCTGGGTCCGAGTCAGGGTCCGGGTCCGGGTCTGGGTCAGTTTCAGGGTCAGTGTCAGCGTCAGGGTCCAGGTCAGGGTCCGGGTCCGGGTCCGGGTCCGGGTCCGGGTCAGGGTCCGGGTCCGGTTCCGGGTCCAGGTCAGTTTCAGGGTCAGTGTGAGAGTCAGGGTCAGGGTCCGGGTCCGGGTCCGGGTCCGGGTCCGGGTCCGTGTCCGGGTCCGGGTCCGTGTCCTGGTCCGGTTCACAGTCCGGGTCCGGGTCTGTGTCAGTTTCAAGGTCAGTCTCAGAGTCAGGATCCGGGTCTGGGTCCGGGTCCGGGTCCGGGTCCGGGTCCGGGTAAGGGTTCGGGTCCGGGTCCGGGTCCGCGTCCGGGTCCGGGCCGAGGCTGGGTCCGGGTCCGGGTCCGCGTCCGGGTCCGGGCCGAGGCTGGGTCCGGGTCTGGGTCAGGGTCCGGGTCAGGGTCCGGGTCCGGGTCCGGGTCCGGGTCCGGGTCCGGGTCCCTGTCCCTGTCCGTGTCAGTGTCCGTGTCAGGGTCCGGGTCCGGGTCAGGGTCAGGGTCAGGGTCAGAGTCAGGGTCAGGGTCAGGTTCCGGGTCCGGGTCCGGGTCCTGGTCCTGGTCCGGGTCCGGGTCCGGGTCCGGGTCCGGGTCCGGGTCCGGGTCCGGGTCCGAGTCAGGGTCCGGGTCCGGGTCTGGGTCAGTTTCAGGGTCAGTGTCAGAGTCAGGGTCCAGGTCAGGGTCCGGGTCCGGGTCCGGGTCTGGGTCCGGGTCCGGGTCAGGGTCCGGGGTCAGGATTCTAGTCCGGGTCCGGGTCCGGGTTTTGGGTCTGGATCTGGGTCAGGGTCAGGGTCCGGGTCCGGGTCCGGGTCCGGGTCCGGGTCCGTGTAAGGGTTCGGGTCCGGGTCCGGGTCCGGGTCCGGGTCCGGGCCGAGGCTGGGTCCGGGTCTGGGTAAGGCTCCGGGTCCGGGTCCGGGTCAGGGCCTGGGTCAGGGTCCGGGTAAGGGTCCGGGTCTGGGTCCGGGTCTGGGTCAGGGTCCGGGTCAGGGTCCGGGTCCGGGTCCGGGTCCGGGTCTGTGTCCCATTCAGGGTCCGGGTCCGGGTCTGTGTCAGTTTCAGGGTCAGTGTCAGAGTCAGGGTCCGGGTCAGGGTCAGGGTCAGGGTCAGGGTCAGGGTCCAGGTCCGTGTCAGGATCCGGGTCCGGGTCCGGGTCCGGGTCCGGGTAAGGGTCCGTGTCCGTGTCCGTGTCCGTGTCCGGGTCAGGGTCCGGATCCGGGTCCGTGTCAGTTTCAGGGTCAGTGTCAGGGTCCGGGTCCGTGTCAGGGTCCGGGTCGGTGTCAGGGTCCGGGTCCGGGTCCGGATCCGGGTCCGTATCAGGGTCCGGGTCCGTGTCCGTGTCCGGGTCAGGGTCTGTGTCAGGGTCAGGGTCAGGGTCAGAGTCAGGGTCCATGTCCGGGTCCGGGTCAGTGTCAGGGTCAGGGTCAGTGTCAGGGTCAGGGTCAGAGTCAGGGTCCGGGTCCGGGTCCGGGTCCGGGTCCGTGTCCGTTTCCGTTTCCAGGTCAGGGTCAGGCTCCGGGTCCGTGTCCGGGTCCGTGTCTGGGTCCGGGTCCGGGTCAGGGTCCGGGTCCGGGTCCGGGTCAGGGTCTGGGTCCGGGGTCAGGATCCAAGTCCGGGTCCGGGTCCTGGTCTGGGTACGGGTCCGGGTCCGGATCCGGATCTTGGTCAGGGTCAGGGTCCGGTTCCGGGTCCGGGTCCGGGTCCGGGTCCGGGTCTTGGTCCGTATCCGGGTCAGGGTCCGGGTCCGGGTCCGGGTCCGGGTCCGGGTCCGGGTCTGGGTCCGGGTCCGGGGTCAGGATCCGAGTCCGGGTCCGGGTCTGGGTCCTGGTCCGGGTCCGGGTCCGGTTCCGGTTCCGGTTCCGGGTCCGGTTCCAGGTCCGGGTCAGGGTCAGGATCCGTGTCCGGGTCCTGGTAAGGGTCCGTGTCCGGGTCCGTGTGCGTGTCCGAGTCAGGGTCCAGGTCCTGGTCCGGGTCCGGGTCAGTTTCAGGGTCAGTGTCAGAGTCAGGGTCCGGGTCCGGGTCCAGGTCCGGGTCCGGGTCCGGGTCCCGGTCAGGGTCAGGGTCAGGGTCAGGTTCAGGGTCAGGGTCAGGGTCAGGGTCAGGGTCCGGGTCCGGGTCCGGGTCCGGGTCCGGGTCCGGGTCCGGGTCCGGGTCAGGGTCTGGGTCAGGGTCTGGGTCAGGGTCAGGGTCAGGGTCAGGGTCAGGGTCAGTGTCAGGGTCCGTGTCCGGATCCGTGTCCGTGTCCGGATCCGTGTCCGTGTCCGTGTCCGTGTCCGGGTCCGGGTCTGTGTCCCGTTCAGGGTCCGGGTCCGGGTCTGTGTCAGTTTCAGGGTCAGTGTCAGAGTCAGGGTCCGGGTCAGGGTCCGGGTCCGGGTCCGGGTCAGGGTCAGGTTCAGGGTCAGGGTCAGGGTCAGGGTCAGGGTCAGGGCCCGGGTCCGGGTCCGGGTCAGGGTCAGGGTCAGGGTCAGGGTCAGGGTCAGGGTCCGGGTCAGGATCCGGGTCCGGGTCCGGGTCCGGGTCCGGGTCCGGGTCCGGGTAAGGGTCCGTGTCCGTGTCCGTGTCCGTGTCCGGGTCAGGGTCCGGATCCGGGTCCGTGTCAGTTTCACGGTCAGTGTCAGGGTCCGGGTCCGGGTCAGGGTCCGGGTCGGTGTCAGGGTCCGTGTCCGGGTGCGGATCCGGGTCCGGATCAGGGTCCGGGTCCGGGTCTTGGTCCGTGTCCGTGTCCGTGTCCGTGTTAGGGTCAGGGTCAGAGTCAGGGTCCAGGTCCGGGTCCGGGTCCGGGTCAGGGTCAGTGTCAGTGTCAGGGTCAGAGTCAGGGTCCGGGTCCGGGTCAGGGTCCGGGTCCGGGTCTGTGTCAGTTTCAGGGTCTGTGTCAGGGTCAGAGTCAGAGTCAGGGTCCGGGTCACTGTCCGGGTCTGGGTCCAGGTCACGGTCCGAGTCTGGGTCCGGGTCCGGGTCCGGGTCCGGGTCCGGGTCCGGGTCCGGGTCCGGGTCCGGGTCCGGGTCCGGATCCGGATCTTGGTCAGGGTCAGGGTCCGGTTCCGGGTCCGGTTCCGGGTCCGGGTCAGGGTCAGGATCCGTGTCCGGGTCCGGGTAAGGGTCCGTGTCCGTGTCCGTGTCCGTGTCCGAGTCAGGGTCCGTGTCCGGGTCCGGGTCCGGTTCCGGGTCCGGGTCAGTTTCAGGGTCAGTGTCAGAGTCAGGCTCCGGGTCAGTGTCAGGGTCAGGTTCAGGGTCAGGGTCAGGGTCAGGGTCCGGGTCCGGGTCCGGGTCTGGTTCCGGGTCCGGGTCAGGGTCAGGTTCAGGGTCAGGGTCAGGGTCAGGGTCCGGGTCCGGGTCCGGGTCCGGGTCCGGGTCCGGGTCAGGGTCAGGGTCAGGGTCCAGGTCAGGGTCAGGGTCAGGGTCAGGGTCAGGGTCAGGGTCAGGGTCAGGGTCCGGGTCAGTGTCAGTGTCCGGGTCCGGGTCCGGGTCCGGGTCCGGGTCCGGGTCCGGGTCCGGGTCCGGGTCCGGGTCTGTGTCCCGTTCAGGGTCCGGGTCCAGGTCTGTGTCAGTTTCAGGGTCAGTGTCAGAGTCAGGGTCCGGGTCAGGGTCAGGGTCAGGGTCAGGGTCAGGGTCAGGGTCCGGGTCCGGGTCAGGATCCGGGTCCGTGTCCGGGTCCGGGTCCGGGTAAGGGTCCGTGTCCGTGTCCGGGTCCGTGTCCGGGTCAGGGTCCGGATCCGGGTCCGGGTCCGTGTCAGTTTAAGGGTCAGTGTCAGGGTCCGGGTCCGTGTCAGGGTCAGGGTCAGGGTCAGGGTCATGGTCCAGGTCCAGGTCCAGGTCTGGGTCAGGGTCCGAGTCCGGGTCAGGGTCAGGGTCAGGGTCAGGGTCCGGGTCCGGGTCTGGGTCAGGGTCAGGTTCCGGGTCCGGGTGGGGGTCCGGGTCCGGGTCCGGGTCCGGGTCCGGGTCCTGGTCAGGGTCAGGGTCCTGGTCTGGTTCCGGGTACGGGTCCGGGGTCAGGATTCTAGTCCTGGTCCGGGTCCGGGTCCGGGTCCGGATCTGGGTCAGGGTCAGGGTGAGGGTCACGGTCAGGATCCGGGTCCGGGTCCGGGTCCGGGTCCGGGTCCGGGTCCGAGTCAGGGTCTGAGTCCGGGTCCGGGTCAGTTTCAGGGTCAGTGTCAGAGTCAGGGTCCGGGTCAGTGTCAGGGTCAGGGTCTGGGTACGGGTACGGGTCCGGGTCCAGGTCCTCGTCCGGTTCAGGGTCCGGGTCCGGGTCTGTGTCAGTTTCAGGGTCAGTCTCAGAGTCTGGGTCCAGGTCCGGGTCCAGGTGAGGGTCCGGGTCCTGGTCAGGGTCAGGGTCCGGGTCCGGGTCCAGGTCCGGGTCAGGGTATGGGTCCGGGTCCGGGTCTGGCTCCGGGTCCGGGTCAGGGTCCGGGGTCAGGATTCTAGTCCGGGTCCGGGTCCGGGTCCCGGTCCGGATCCGGGTCAGGGTCAGGTTCAGGGTCAGGGTCAGGATCCGGGTCCGGGTCCGGGTACGGGTCCGGGTCTGGGTCCGGGTCCGGGTACGGGTCCGGGTACGGGTACGGCTACGGGTATGGGTACGGGTACGGGTACGGGTACGGGTACGGGTCCGTGTCAGGGTCTGGGTCCGGGTCCGGGTCAGTTTCAGGTTCAGTGTGAGAGTCAGGGTCCGGGTCAGGGTCAGGGTCCGGGGTCAGGATTCTAGTCCGTGTCCGGGTCCGGGTTTTGGGTCCGGATCTGGGTCAGGGTCAGGGTCAGGATCCGGGTCCGGGTCCGGGTCCGGGTCCGGGTCCGGGTCCGGGTCCGGGTCTGGGTCCGGGTCCGGGTTCGGGTCAGTTTCAGGGTCAGTGTCAGAGTCAGGGTCCGGGTCAGTGTCAGGGTCAGGGTCTGGGTCCGGGTCCGGGTCCGGGTCCGGGTCATCGTCCGGTTCAGGGTCCGGGTCCGGGTCTGTGTCAGTTTCAGGGTCAGTCTCAGAGTCTGGGTCCACGTCCGGGTCCGGGTGAGGGTCCGGGTCCTGGTCAGTGTCAGGGTCCGGGTCCGGGTCCAGGTCCGGGTCAGGGTATGGGTCCGGGTCCGGGTCTGGCTCCGGGTCCGGGTCAGGGTCCGGGGTCAGGATTCTAGTCCGGGTCCGGGTCCGGGTCCGGGTCCGGGTCCGGGTCCGGGTCCGGATCTGGGTCAGGGTCAGGTTCAGGGTCAGGGTAAGGATCCGGGTCCGGGTCCGGGTCCGGCTCCGGGTCCGGGTCCGGGTCCGGGTCCGGGTCCGGGTCCGGGTCCGAGTCAGGGTCCGGGTCCGGGTCCGAGTCAGGGTCCGGGTCCGGGTCCGGGTCAGTTTCAGGTTCAGTGTGAGAGTCAGGGTCCCGGTCAGGGTCAGGGTCAGGGTCCGGGGTCAGGATTCTAGTCCGTGTCCGGGTCCGGGTTTTGGGTCCGGATCTGGGTCAGGGTCAGGGTCAGGGTCAGGATCCGGGTCCGGGTCCGGGTCCGGGTCCGGGTCCGGGTCCGGGTCCGGGTAAGGGTTCGGGTCCGGGTCCGGGTCCGGGTCAGGGCCTGGGTCCGGGTCCGGGTAAGGGTCCGGGTCCGGGTCTGGGTCAGGGTCCGGGTCAGGGTCCGGGTCCGGATCCGGGTCCGGGTCCGGGTCCGGGTCCGTGTCCGTGTCCGTGTCCGTGTCAGTGTCAGTGTCCGTGTCAGGGTCAGAGTCAGGGTCAGAGTCAGGGTCCGTGTCAGGGTCAGGGTCAGGGTCAGGTTCCGGGTCCGGGTCCGGGTCCGGGTCCGGGTCCGGGTCCGGGTCCGTGTAAGGGTTCGGGTCCGGGTCCGGGTCCGGGTCCGGGTCCGGGTCCGGGTCCGGGCCGAGGCTGGGTCCGGGTCTGGGTAAGGCTCCGGGTCCGGGTCCGGGTCAGGGCCTGGGTCAGGGTCTGGGTAAGGGTCCGGGTCTGGGTCCGGGTCTGGGTCAGGGTCCGGGTCAGGGTCCGGGTCCGGGTCCAGGTCCGGGTCCGGGTCCGTGTCCGTGTCCGTGTCAGTGTCAGTGTCCGTGTCAGTGTCAGAGTCAGGGTCAGAGTCAGGGTCCGGGTCAGGGTCAGGGTCAGGGTCCGGGTATGGGTGGGGGTCCGGGTCCGGTTCCGGGTTTGGGTCCGGGTCCGGGTCAGGGTCCGGGGTCAGGATTCCAGTCCAGGTCCGGGTCCGGGTCCGGGTCCGGGTCCGGGTCCGGGTCCGGATCTGGGTCAGGGTTTGGGTGAGGCTCACGGTCAGGATCGGGGTCCGGGTCCGGGTCCGGGTCCGGGTCCGGGTCCGGGTCCGGGTCCGAGTCAGGGTCCGGGTCCGGGTCTGGGTCAGTTTCAGGGTCAGTGTCAGCGTCAGGGTCCAGGTCAGGGTCCGGGTCCGGGTCCGGGTCCGGGTCCGGGTCTGGGTCCGTGTCCTGTTCCGGGTCCAGGTCAGTTTCAGGGTCAGTGTGAGAGTCAGGGTCAGGGTCCGGGTCCGGGTCCGGGTCCGGGTCCGGGTCCGTGACCGTGTCCGGGTCCGTGTCCGGGTCCGTGTCCGGGTCCTGGTCCGGTTCACGGTCCGGGTCCGGGTCTGTGTCAGTTTCAAGGTCAGTCTCAGAGTCAGGATCCGGGTCCGGGTCCGGGTCCGGGTCCGGGTCCGGGTAAGGGTTCGGGTCCGGGTCCGGGTCCGGGTCCGGGTTTGGGTCCGGGTCCGGGTCAGGGTCCGGGGTCAGGATTCCAGTCCAGGTCCGGGTCCGGGTCCGGGTCCGGGTCCGGATCTGGGTCAGGGTTTGGGTGAGGCTCACGGTCAGGATCGGGGTCCGGGTCCGGGTCCGGGTCCGGGTCCGGGTCCGGGTCTGGGTCCGAGTCAGGGTCCGGGTCCGGGTCTGGGTCAGTTTCAGGGTCAGTGTCAGCGTCAGGGTCCAGGTCAGGGTCCGGGTCCGGGTCCGGGTCCGGGTCAGGGTCCGGGTCCGGTTCCGGGTCCAGGTCAGTTTCAGGGTCAGTGTGAGAGTCAGGGTCAGGGTCCGGGTCCGGGTCCGGGTCCGGGTCCGGGTCCGGGTCCGGGTCCGGGTCCGTGTCCGGGTCCGGGTCCGGGTCCTGGTCCGGTTCACGGTCCGGGTCCGGGTCTGTGTCAGTTTCAAGGTCAGTCTCAGAGTCAGGATCCGGGTCTGGGTCCGGGTCCGGGTCCGGGTCCGGGTAAGGGTTCGGGTCCGGGTCCGGGTCCGCGTCCGGGTCCGGGCCGAGGCTGGGTCCGGGTCCGGGTCCGCGTCCGGGTCCGGGCCGTGGCTGGGTCCGGGTCTGGGTCAGGGTCCGGGTCAGGGTCCGGGTCCGGGTCCGGGTCCGGGTCCGGGTCCGGGTCCGGGTCCGGGTCCCTGTCCCTGTCCGTGTCAGTGTCCGTGTCAGGGTCAGGGTCCGGGTCAGGGTCAGGGTCAGGGTCAGAGTCAGGGTCAGGGTCAGGTTCCGGGTCCGGGTCCGGGTCCGGGTCCGGGTCCGGGTCCGGGTCCGGGTCCGGGTCCGGGTCCGGGTCCGGGTCCGAGTCAGGGTCCGGGTCCGGGTCTGGGTCAGTTTCAGGGTCAGTGTCAGAGTCAGGGTCCAGGTCAGGGTCCGGGTCCGGGTCCGGGTCTGGGTCCGGGTCCGGGTCAGTGTCCGGGGTCAGGATTCTAGTCCGGGTCCGGGTCCGGGTTTTGGGTCTGGATCTGGGTCAGGGTCAGGGTCCGGGTCCGGGTCCGGGTCCGGGTCCGGGTCTCTGTCCCTGTCCGTGTCAGTGTCCGTGTCAGGGTCAGGGTCCGGGTCAGGGTCAGGGTCAGGGTCAGAGTCAGGGTCAGAGTCAGGGTCCGTGTCAGGGTCAGGGTCAGGGTCAGAGTCAGGGTTCGGGTCAGGGTCAGGGTCAGGGTCAGACTCATGGTAAGGGTCAGGGTCAGGGTCAGGGTCAGGGTCCGGGTGGGGGTCCGGGTTCGGGTCCTGGTCCTGGTCAGGGTCCGGGTCTGGGTGAGGGTCCGGGTCCTGGTCAGGGTCAGGGTCCGGGTCCGGGTCCGGGTCCGGGTCAGAGTCCGGGTCCGGGTCCGGGTCCGGGTCCGGGTCCGGGTTTGGGTCCGGGTCCGGGTCCGGGTTTGGGTCCGGGTCCAGGTCACGGTCCGGGTCCGGGTCTGTGTCAGTTTCATGGTCAGTCTCAGAGTCAGGGTCCAGGTCCGGGCCGAGGCTGGGTCCGGGTCTGGGTAAGGGTCCGGGTCCGGGTCCGGGTCAGGGCCTGGGTCCGGGTCCGGGTAAGGGTCCGGGTCCGGGTCTGGGTCAGGGTCCGGGTCCGGGTCCGGGTCCGGGTCCGGGTCCGGGTCCGGGTCAGGGTCAGGATCCGGGTCCGGGTCAGGGTCTGGGGTCAGGATTCTAGTCTGGGTCCGGGTCCGGGTTTTGGGTCCGGATCTGGGTCAGGGTCAGGGTCAGGGTCAGGGTCAGGGTCAGGATCCGGGTCCAGGTCCGGGTCCGGGTCCGGGTCCGGGTCCGGGTCCGGGTCCGGGTCCGGGTAAGGGTTCGGGTCCGGGTCCGGGTCCGGGTCCGGGTCCGGGTCTGGGTCCGGGTTCGGGCCGAGGCTGGGTCCGGGTCCGGGTAAGGGTCCGGATCCGGGTCCGGGTCCGGGTCAGGGCCTGAGTCCGGGTCCGGGTAAGGGTCCGGGTCCGGGTCTGGGTCCGGGTCTGGGTCCTGGTCCGGTTCAGGGTCCGGGTCCGGGTCTGTGTCAGTTTCAGGGTCAGTCTCAGAGTCCGGGTCCGGGTCAGGGTCAGGGTCATGGTCAGGGTCCGGGTCCGGGTCCGGGTCCGGGTCAGGGTCAGGATCCGGGTCCGGGTCCGGGTCCGGGTCCGGGTCAGGGTCCGGGTCCGGGTCCGTGTCCGTGTCCGTGTCAGTGTCAGTGTCCGTGTCAGGGTCAGAGTCAGGGTCAGAGTCAGGGTCCGTGTCAGGGTCAGGGTCAGGGTCAGAGTCAGGGTTCGGGTCAGGGTCAGGGTCAGGGTCAGACTCATGGTAAGGGTCAGGGTCAGGGTCAGGGTCAGGGTCAGGGTCCGGGTGTGGGTCCGGGTTCGGGTCCTGGTCCTGGTCAGGGTCCGGGTCTGGGTGAGGGTCCGGGTCCTGGTCAGGGTCAGGGTCCGGGTCCGGGTCCGGGTCCGGGTCAGAGTCCGGGTCCGGGTCCGGGTCCGGGTCCGGGTTTGGGTCCGGGTCCGGGTCCGGGTTTGGGTCCGGGTCCAGGTCACGGTCCGGGTCCGGGTCTGTGTCAGTTTCATGGTCAGTCTCAGAGTCAGGGTCCAGGTCCGGGCCGAGGCTGGGTCCGGGTCTGGGTAAGGGTCCGGGTCCGGGTCCGGGTCAGGGCCTGGGTCCGGGTCCGGGTAAGGGTCCGGGTCCGGGTCTGGGTCAGGGTCCGGGTCAGGGTCCGGGTCCGGGTCCGGGTCCGGGTCCGGGTCCGGGTCCGGGTCCCTGTCCGTGTCAGTGTCAGTGTCCGTGTCAGGGTCAGAGTCAGGGTCAGAGTCCGGGTCCGTGTCAGGGTCAGGGTCAGGGTCAGAGTCAGGGTTCGGGTCAGCGTCAGGGTCAGGGTCAGGGTCAGGTTCCGGGTCCGGGTCCGGGTCCGGGTCCGGGTCCGGGTCAGGGTCCGGGTCCGGGTCTGGGTCAGTTTCAGGGTCAGGGTCAGAGTCAGGGTTCGGGTCAGGGTCAGGGTCAGGGTCAGGGTCAGGGTCAGGTTCCGGGTCCGGGTCCGGGTCCGGGTCCGGGTCCGGGTCCGGGTCCGGGTCAGGGTCAGGATCCGGGTCCGGGTCCGGGTCCGGGTCAGGGTCCGGGTCCGTGTCCGTGTCCGTGTCCGTGTCAGTGTCAGTGTCCGTGTCAGGGTCAGAGTCAGGGTCAGAGTCAGGGTCCGTGTCAGGGTCAGGGTCAGGGTCAGAGTCAGGGTCCGTGTCCGTGTCCGTGTCAGGGTCAGGGTCAGGGTCAGACTCAGGGTCAGGGTCAGGGTCAGGGTCAGGGTCAGGGTCAGGGTCAGGGTCCGGGTGGGGGTCCGGGTTCGGGTCCGGGTCCTGGTCAGGGTCCGGGTTCGGGTTTGGGTCCGGGTCCAGGTCACGGTCCGGGGTCAGGATTCTAGTCCGGGTCCGGGTCCGGGTCCGGGTCCGGATCTGGTCAGGGTCAGGGTGAGGGTCAGGGTCAGGATCCGGGTCCGGGTCCGGGTCCGGGTCCGGGTCCGGGTCCGGGTCCGGGTCCGGGTCCGGGTCCGAGTCAGGGTCCGGGTCCGGGTCCGGGTCCGGGTCATTTTCAGGGTCAGTGTCAGAGTCAGTGTCCGGGTCTGGGTCAGGGACAGGGTCCGGGTCCGGGTCCGGGTCCGGGTCCGGGTGAGGGTCCGGGTCCGGGTCCGTGTCATGGTCCTGGTCCGTGTCAGGGTCCGGGTCCGGGTCTGGGTCCGGGTCTGGCTCCGGGTCCGGGTCCGGGTCCGGGTCCGTTTCCGATTCCGGTTCCGGTTCCGGGTTAGGGTCAGGATCCGGACCCGGACCCGGACCCGGGTCTGGGTCCGGGTCCGGGTCCGGGTCCAGGTCCGGGTCCGGGTCCGGGTCTGGGTCCGGGTCAGGGTCCGGGTCTGGGTCCGGGTCTGGGTCCGGGTCCGGGTCAGGGTCCGGGGTCAGTATTCTAGTCCGGGTCCGGGTCCGGGTTTTGGGTCCGGATCTGGGTCAGGGTCAGGGTCAGGGTCAGGGTCAGGATCCGGGTCCAGGTCCGGGTCCGGGTCCGTGTCCGTGTCCGTGTCCGTGTCCGCGTCCGCGTCCGGGTCCGGGTCCGGGTCCGGGTCCGGGTCCGGGTAAGGGTTCGGGTCCGGGTCCGGGTCCCGGTCCGGGTCTGGGTCCGGGTCCGGGTTCGGGCCGAGGCTGGGTCCGGGTCTGGGTAAGGGTCCGGGTCCGGGTCAGGGCCTGGGTCCGGGTCCGGGTAAGGGTCCGGGTCCGGGTCTGGGTCCGGGTCTGGGTCCTGGTCCGGGTAAGGGTCCGGGTCCGGGTGTGTGTCAGTTTCAGGGTCAGTCTCAGAGTCCGGGTCCGGGTCAGGGTCAGGGTCATGGTCAGGGTCCGGGTCCGGGTCCGGGTCCGGGTCCGGGTCAGGGTCAGGGTCCGGGGCCGGGGCCGGGGCCGGGTCCGTGTCAGTGTTAGTGTCCGTGTCAGGGTCAGAGTCAGGGTCAGAGTCAGGGTCCGTGTCAGGGTCAGGGTCAGGGTCAGAGTCAGGGTTCGGGTCAGGGTCAGGGTCCGGGTCCGCGTCCGTGTCAGGGTCAGGGTCAGGGTCAGGGTCAGGGTCAGGGTCAGGGTCAGGGTCAGGGTCAGGGTCTGGGTGAGGGTCCGGGTCCTGGTCAGGGTCCGGGTCCGGGTCCGGGTCCGGGTCAGAGTCCGGGTCCGGGTCCGGGTTTGGGTCCGGGTCCGGGTACGGGTTTGGGTCCGGGTCCAGGTCACGGTCCGGGGTCAGGATTCTAGTCCGGGTCCGGGTCCGGGTCCGGGTCCGGATATGGTCAGGGTCAGGGTGAGGGTCAGGGTCAGGATCCGGTTCCGGGTCCGGTTCCGGGTCCGGGTCCGGGTCCGGTTCCGGGTCCGGGTCCGGGTCCGGGTCCGGGTCCGGGTCCGAGTCAGGGTCCGGGTCCGGGTCCGGGTCCGGGTCAGTTTCAGGGTCCGTGTCAGTGTCAGTGTCCGTGTCAGGGTCAGGGTCAGGGTCAGAGTCAGGGTTTGGGTCAGGGTCAGGGTCCGGGTCCGGGTCAGGGTCAGGGTCAGAGTCAGGGTCAGGGTCAGGGTCAGGGTCAGGGTCAGGGTCAGGGTCAGGGTCTGGGTGAGGGCCCGGGTCCTGGTCAGGGTCAGGGTCCGGGTCCGGGTCCGTGTCCGTATCAGGGTCCGTGTCCGGGTCAGGGTCCGTGTCCGTGTCCGGGTCCGGGTCCGGGTCTGAGTCAGGGTCAGGGTACGGGTCCGGGTCAGTTTCAGGGTCAGTGTCAGAGTCAGGGTCCGTGTCAGGGCCAGGGTCAGAGTCAGGGTTCGGGTCAGGGTCAGGGTCCGGGTCCGGGTCCGTGTCCGTGTCAGGGTCAGGGTCAGGGTCAGGGTCAGAGTCAGGGTCAGGGTCAGGGTCAGGGTCAGGGTCAGGGTCAGGGTCAGGGTCCGGGTGGGGGTCCGGGTTCGGGTCCGGGTCCGGGTCCTGGTCAGGGTCCGGGTCTGGGTGAGGGTCCGGGTCCTGGTCAGGGTCAGGGTCCGGGTCCGGGTCCGGGTCAGAGTCCGGGTCCGGGTCCGGGTCTGGGTCCGGGTCTGGGTCCTGGTCCGGGTAAGGGTCCGGGTCCGGGTCTGTGTCAGTTTCAGGGTCAGTCTCAGAGTCCGGGTCCGGGTCAGGGTCAGGTTCATGGTCAGGGTGCGGGTGCGGGTCCGGGTCCGGGTCAGGTTCCGGGGCCGGGGCCGGGTCCGGGTCCGGGTCCGGGTCCGGGTCAGTGTCAGTGTCCGTGTCAGGGTCAGAGTCAGGGTCAGAGTCAGGGTCCGTGTCAGGGTCAGGGTCAGGGTCAGAGTCAGGGTTCGGGTCAGGGTCAGGGTCCGGGTCCGGGTCCGTGTCAGGGTCAGGGTCAGGGTCAGAGTCAGGGTCAGGGTCAGGGTCTGGGTGAGGGTCCGGGTCCTGGTCAGGGTCAGGGTCCGGGTCCGGGTCTGGGTCCGGGTCAGGGTCAGGGTCAGGGTCAGGGTCCGGGTCCGGGTCCGGGTCCGGGTCCGGGGTCAGGATCCGAGTCCGGGTCTGTGTCCGGGTCCGGTTCCGGTTCCTGTTCCGGTTCCGGTTCCGGTTCCGGTTCCGGACCCGGGTCCGGGTCAGGTTCTGGGTCTGGGTCCGGGTCCGGGTCCGTGTCCGTGTCAGGGTCCGGGTCCGGGTCAGGGTCCGTGTCCGTGTCCGTGTCCGGGTCCGGGTCTGAGTCAGGGTCAGGGTACGGGTACGGGTCAGTTTCAGGGTCAGTGTCAGAGTCAGGGTCCGTGTCAGGGTCAGGGTCAGGGTCAGAGTCAGGGTTCGGGTCAGGGTCAGGGTCCGGGTCCGGGTCCGTGTCAGGGTCAGGGTCAGGGTCAGAGTCAGGGTCAGGGTCAGGGTCAGGGTCAGGGTCAGGGTCTGGGTGAGGGTCCGGGTCCTGGTCAGGGTCAGGGTCCGGGTCCGGGTCCGTGTTCGTATCAGGGTCCGGGTCCGGGTCAGGGTCCGGGTCCTGGTCAGGGTCAGGGTCCGGGTCCAGGTCCGGGTCCGGGTCAGAGTCCGGGTCCGGGTCCGGGTCTGGGTCCGGGTCTGGGTCCTGGTCCGGGTAAGGGTCCGGGTCCGGGTCTGTGTCAGTTTCAGGGTCAGTCTCAGAGTCCGGGTCCGGGTCAGGGTCAGGGTCATGGTCAGGGTGCGGGTCCGGGTCCGGGTCCGGGTCAGGGTCCGGGGCCGGGGCCGGGTCCGGGTCCGTGTCAGTGTCAGTGTCCGTGTCAGGGTCAGAGTCAGGGTCAGAGTCAGGGTCCATGTCAGGGTCAGGGTCAGGGTCAGAGTCAGGGTTCGGGTCAGGGTCAGGGTCCGGGTCCGGGTCCGTGTCAGGGTCAGGGTCAGGGTCAGAGTCAGGGTCAGGGTCAGGGTCAGGGTCAGGGTCAGGGTCTGGGTGAGGGTCCGGGTCCTGGTCAGGGTCAGGGTCCGGGTCCGGGTCTGGGTCCGGGTCAGGGTCAGGGTCAGGGTCAGGGTCAGGGTCCGGGTCCGGGTCCGGGTCCGGGTCCGGGTCCGGGGTCAGGATCCGAGTCCGGGTCTGTGTCCGGGTCCGGTTCCGGTTCCGGTTCCGGTTCCGGTTCCGGTTCCTGTTCCGGACCTGGGTCCGGGTCAGGTTCTGGGTCTGGGTCCGGGTCCGGGTCTGGGTCCGGGTCCGGGTCCGGGTCCAGGTCCGGGTCCGGGTCCGGGTCTGGGTCCGGGTCCGGGTCTGGGTCCGGGTCTGAGTCAGGGTCCGGGTCCGGGTCTGGGTCCGGGTCAGTTTCAGGGTCAGTGTCAGAGTCAGGGTCCAGGTCAGGGTCCGGGTCCGGGTCCGGGTCCGGGTCCGGGTCCGGGTCCGGGTCAGGGTCCGGGTCCGGGTCCGGGTCCGGGTCCGGGTCCGGGTCCGGGTCAGGGTCCGGGTCCGGGTCCAGGTTAGGGTCCGGGTCCGGGTCTGTGTCAGTTTCAGGGTCAGTGTCAGAGTCAGGGTCCGGGTCAGGGTCAGGGTCAGGGTCCGGGTCCGGGTCCGGGTCCGGGTCCGGGTCCGGGTGAGGGTCCGGGTCCGGGTCCGGGTCCGGGTCCGGGTCCGTTTCCGTTTCCGGTTCTGGGTTAGGGTCAGGATCCGGATGCGGGTCCGGGTCCGGGTCTGGGTCCGGGTCCGGGTCCGGTTTCGGGCCGAGGCTGGGTCCGGGTCTGGGTAAGGGTCCGGGTGCGGGTCCGGGTCCGGGTCAGGGCCTGGGTCCGGGTCCGGGTAAGGGTCTGGGTCCGGGTCTGGGTCCGGGTCTGGGTCCTGGTCCGGGTAAGGGTCCGGGTCCGGGTCTGTGTCAGTTTCAGGGTCAGTCTCAGAGTCCGGGTCCGGGTCTGGGTCAGGGTCCGGGTCAGGGTCCGGGTCCGGGTCCAGGTCCGGGTCCGGGTCCGGGTCCGGGTCCGGGTCAGGGGCCGGGGCCGGGGCCGGGTCAGGGGCCGGGGCCGGGGCCGGGTCAGGGTCCGGGGCCGGGTCCGGGTCCGGGTCCGTGTCAGTGTCAGTGTCCGTGTCAGGGTCAGAGTCAGGGTCAGAGTCAGGGTCCGTGTCAGGGTCAGGGTCAGGGTCAGAGTCAGGGTTCGGGTCAGGGTCAGGGTCTGGGTCCGGGTCCGTGTCAGGGTCAGGGTCAGGGTCAGAGTCAGGGTCAGGGTCAGGGTCAGGGTCAGGGTCAGGGTCTGGGTGAGGGTCCGGGTCCTGGTCAGGGTCAGGGTCCAGGTCCGGGTCCGGGTCCGGGTCAGAGTCCGGGTCCGGGTCCGGGTCCGGGTTTGGGTCCGGGTCCGGGTCCGGGTTTGGTTCCGGGTCCAGGTCACGGTCCGGGGTCAGGATTCTAGTCCGGGTCCGGGTCCGGGTTCGGGTCCGGATATGGTCAGGGTCAGGGTGAGGGTCAGGGTCAGTATCCGGTTCCGGGTCCGGTTCCGGGTCCGGGTCCGGGTCCGGGTCCGGGTCCGGGTCCGGGTTCGGGTCCGGGTCCGAGTCAGGGTCCGGGTCCGGGTCCAGGTCAGTTTCAGGGTCAGTGTCAGAGTCAGTGTCCGGGTCAGGGTCAGGGTCAGGGTCCGGGTCCGGGTCCGGGTCCGGGTGAGGGTCCGGGTCTGGGTCCGTGTCATGGTCCTGGTCAGTGTCAGGGTCCGGGTCCGGGTCTGGGTCCGAGTCTGGGTCCGGGTCCGGGTCCGGTTCCGGTTCCGGTTCCGGTTCCGGTTCCGGGTTAGGGCAGGATCCGGACCCGGGTCCGGGTCTGGGTCCGGGTCAGGGTCAGGGTCAGGGTCCGGGTCCGGGTCCGGGTCCGGGTCCGGGGTCAGGATCCGAGTCCGGGTCTGTGTCCGGGTCCGGTTCCGGTTCCTGTTCCGGTTCCGGTTCCGGTTCCGGTTCCGGACCCGGGTCCGGGTCAGGTTCTGGGTCTGGGTCCGGGTCCGGGTCTGGGTCCGGGTCCGGGTCCAGGTCCGGGTCCGGGTCCGGGTCCGGGTCTGGGTCCGGGTCCGGGTCTGGGTCCGGGTCTGAGTCAGGGTCCGGGTCCGGGTCTGGGTCCGGGTCAGTTTCAGGGTCAGTGTCAGAGTCAGGGTCCAGGTCAGGGTCCGGGTCCGGGTCCGGGTCCGGGTCCGGGTCCGGGTCCGGGTCCGGGTCCATTTCCGTTTCCGGTTCTGGGTTAGGGTCAGGATCCGGATGCGGGTCCGGGTCCGGGTCTGGGTCCGGGTCCAGGTCCGGGTCCCAGTCCGGGGTCAGGATCCGAGTCCGGGTCTGTGTCCGTGTCTGCTTCCGGTTCCGGTTCCGGTTCCGGTTCCGGTTCCGGTTTAGGGTCAGGGTCCGGATGGGGGTCCGGGTCTGGGTCTGGGTCCGGGTCTGGGTACGGGTCCAGGTCCGGGTCCGGGTCCGGGTCGGGGTCCGGGTCGGGGTCCGGGTCCGGGTCCGGGTCAGGGTCAGGGTCAGTGTCAGAGTCAGGGTCCTGGTCACGGTCTGGGTCCCGGTCCGGGTCCGGGTCCGGGTGAGGGTCCGGGTCCGGGTCCGGGTCCTGGTCAGGATCTGGGTCTGGGTGAGGGTCCGGGTCCTGGCCAGGGTCAGGGTCCGGGTCCGGGTCCGGGTCCGGGTCAGAGTCCGGGTCCGGGTCCTGGTCCAGGTTTGGGTCCGGGTCCAGGTCACGGTCCGGGGTCAGGATTCTAGTCCGGGTCCGGGTCCGGGTCCGGGTCCAGATCTGGGTCAGGGTCAGGGTCAGGGTCAGGGTCAGGGTCAGGATCCGGGTCCGGGTCCGGGTCCGGGTCCGGGTCCGGGTCCGGGTCCGGGTCCGAGTCAGGGTCCGGGTTCGGGTCCTGGTCCGGGTCCGGGTCAGAGTCAGGGTCAGAGTCAGGGTCCGGGTCCCGGTCTGGGTCCCAGTCCGGGTCAGGGTCAGGGTGAGGGTGAGGGTCCGGGTCCGGGTCTGGGTCCGTGTCCGTGTCATGGTCCGGGTCCGTGTCAGGGTCCGGGTCCGGGTCCGGGTCCGTGTCCGTGTCCGTGTCCGTGTCCGGGTCCGGGTCTGAGTCAGGGTCCGGGTACGGGTCCGGGTCAGTTTCAGGGTCAGTGTCAGAGTCAGGGTCCGTGTCAGGGTCAGGGTCAGGGTCAGAGTCAGGGTTCGGGTCAGGGTCAGGGTCCGTGTCCGTGTCAGGGTCAGGGTCAGGGTCAGGGTCAGGGTCAGGGTCAGGGTCAGGGTCCGGGTGGGGGTCCGGGTTCGGGTCCGGGTCCTGGTCAGGGTCCGGGTCTGGGTGAGGGTCCGGGTCCTGGTCAGGGTCAGAGTCCGGGTCCGGGTCCGGGTCCGGGTTTGGGTCCGGGTCCGGGTCCGGGTTTGGGTCCGGGTCCAGGTCACGGTCCGGGGTCAGGATTCTAGTCCGGGTCCGGGTCCGGGTCCGGGTCCGGATCTGGTCAGGGTCAGGGTGAGGGTTAGGGTCAGGATCCGGGTCCGGGTCCGGTTCCGGGTCCGGGTCCGGGTCCAGGTCCGGGTGAGGGTCCGCGTCCGGGTCCGGGTCATGGTCCTGGTCCGTGTCAGGGTCCGGGTCCGGGTCTGGCTCCGGGTCTGGCTCCGGGTCCGGGTCCGGGTCTGGGTCCGGGTCCGTTTCCGGTTCCGGTTCCGGTTCTGGGTTAGGGTCAGGATCCGGACCCGGGTCCGGGTCCGGGTCCGTGTCAGGGTCAGGGTCAGGGTCCGGGTCCGGGTCCGGGTCCGGGGTCAGTATCCGAGTCCGGGTCTGTGTCCGGGTCCAGTTCCGGTTCCTGTTCCTGTTCCGGTTCCGATTCCGGTTCCGGTTCCGGTTCCGGGTCAGGGTCAGGGTCAGGATCCGGACCCGGGTCCGGGTCAGGTTCTGGGTCTGGGTCCGGGTCCGGGTCTGGGTCCGGGTCCGGGTCCAGGTCCGGGTCCGGGTCCGGGTCTGGGTCCGGGTCCGGGTCTGGGTCCGGGTCTGAGTCAGGGTCCGGGTCCGGGTCTGGGTTCAGGTCAGGGTCCGGGTCCGGGTCCGGGTCTGGGTCCGGGTCTGGGTCAGGGTCCCGGGTCAGGATTCTAGTCCGGGTCCGGGTCTGGGTTTTGGGTCCGGATCTGGGTCAGGGTCAGGGTCAGGGTCAGGGTCAGGATCCGGGTCCAGGTCCGGGTCCGGGTCCGGGTCCGTGTCTGTGTCCGTGTCCGGGTCCGGGTCCGGGTCCGGGTCCGGGTAAGGGTTCGGGTCCGGGTCCGGGTCCAGGTCCGGGTCCGGGTCCGGGTTCGGGCCGAGGCTGGGTCCGGGTCTGGGTAAAGGTCCGGGTCCGGGTCCGGGTCCGGGTCCGGGTCCGTGTCAGGGTCCAGGTCCGTGTCAGGGTCCGGGTCCGGGTCCGGGTCCGGGTCCGGGTCCGGGTCCGGGTCCGGCTCCAGGTCCGGGTCCGTTTCCGTTTCGGTTTCCGGTTCCGGGTTAGGGTCAGGATCCGGACCCGGGTCCGGGTCCGGGTCAGGGTCAGGGTCAGGGTCCGGGTCCGGGTCCGGGTCCGGGGTCAGGATCCGAGTCCGGGTCTGTGTCCGGGTCCGGTTCTGGTTCCGGTTCCGGTTCCGGTTCCGGTTCCGGTTCTGGGTCAGGGTCAGGGTCAGGATCCGGACCCGGGTCCGGGTCAGGTTCTGGGTCTGGGTCCGGGTCTGGGTCCGGGTCCAGGTCCGGGTCCGGGTCCGGGTCCGGGTCCGGGTCCGGGTCCGGGTCCGGGTCTGATTCAGGGTCCGGGTCCGGGTCCGGGTCCGGGTCAGTTTCAGGGTCAGTGTCAGAGTCAGGGTCCAGGTCAGGGTCCGGGTCCGAGTCAGGGTCCGGGTCCGGGTCCGGGTCAGTTTCAGGGTCACTGTCAGAGTCAGTGTCCGGGTCAGGGTCAGGGTCAGGGTCCGGGTCCGGGTCCGGGTCCGTGTCCGGGTCCGTGTCGGTGTCTGGGTCCGGGTCCGGGTCCGGTTGAGGGTCCGGGTCTGGGTCCGTGTCATGGTCCTGGTCAGTGTCAGGGTCCGGGTCCGGGTCCGGGTCCGGGTCTGGCTCCGGGTCCGGGTCCGGGTCCGGGTCCGGGGTCAGGATCCGAGTCCGGGTCTGTGTCCGGGTCCGGTTCCGGTTCCTGTTCCGGTTCCGGTTCCGGTTCCGGTTCCGGACCCGGGTCCGGGTCAGGTTCTGGGTCTGGGTCCGGGTCTGGGTCCGGGTCCGGGTCCAGGTCCGGGTCCGGGTCCGGGTCCGGGTCTGGGTCCGGGTCCGGGTCTGGGTCTGGGTCTGAGTCAGGGTCCGGGTCCGGGTCTGGGTCCGGGTCAGTTTCAGGGTCAGTGTCAGAGTCAGGGTCCAGGTCAGGGTCCGGGTCCGGGTCCGGGTCCGGTTCCGGGTCCGGGTCCGGGTCCGGGTCCGGGTCCGGGTCCGGGTCCGGGTCCGGGTCTGTGTCAGTTTCAGGGTCAGTGTCAGAGTCACGGTCCGGGTCAGGGTCAGGGTCAGGGTCCGGGTCCTGGTCCGGGTCCGGGTGAGGGTCCGGGTCCGGGTCCGTTTCCGTTTCCGGTTCTGGGTTAGGGTCAGTATCCGGATGCGGGTCCGGGTCCGGGTCTGGGTCCGGGTCCGGGTCCGGGTCCCGGTCCGGGGTCAGGATCCGAGTCCGGGTCTGTGTCCGTGTCTGCTTCCGGTTCCGGTTCCGGTTCCGGTTCCGGGTTAGGGTCAGGGTCCGGATGGGGGTCCGGGTCTGGGTCTGGGTCCGGGTCTGGGTCCCGGTCCGGGTCCGGGTCCGGGTGAGGGTCCGGTTCCGGGTCCGGGTCCGTGTCATGGTCCGTGTCCGTGTCAGGGTCCGGGTCCGGGTCCGGGTCCGGGTCCGGCTCCAGGTCCGGGTCCGGGTCCATTTCCGGTTCTGGTCCCGGTTCCGGGTTAGGGTCAGGATCCGGATGCGGGTCCGGGTCCGGGTCCGGGTCCGGGTCCGGGTCCGGGGTCACGATCCGAGTCCGGGTCTGTGTCCAGGTCGGCTTCCGGTTCCGGTTCCGGTTCCGGTTCCGGTTCCGGTTCCGGATTAGGGTCAGGATCCGGGTCCGGGTCCGGGTCCGGGTGGGGGTCCGGGTCCGGGTCCGGGTCCTGGTCAGGATCCGGGTCTGGGTGAGGGTCCGGGTCCTGGCCAGGGTCAGGGTCCGGGTCCGGGTCCGGGTCCGGGTCAGAGTCCGGGTCCGGGTCCTGGTCCAGGTTTGGGTCCGGGTCCAGGTCACGGTCCGGGGTCAGGATTCT
Organism: Arizona elegans; assembly: GCA_022577455.1. Taxonomy (NCBI): domain Eukaryota; kingdom Metazoa; phylum Chordata; class Lepidosauria; order Squamata; family Colubridae; genus Arizona; species Arizona elegans. The sequence goes on from JAKOOJ010000027.1 coordinate 7,048,150, forward strand.
AGTCCGGGTCCGGGTCTTGGTCCGGATCTGGGTCAGGGTCAGGGTGAGGGTCAGGGTCAGGATCCGGGTCCGGTTCCGGGTCCGGGTCCGGGTCCGGGTCCGGGTCCGAGTCAGGGTCCGGGTCCGTGTCCGTGTCCGGGTCAGGGTCAGGGTCAGGGTCAGAGTCAGGGTCCGAGTCACGGTCTGGGTCCCAGTCCGGGTCAGGGTCAGGGTGAGGGTCCGTGTCCGTGTCCGGGTCCATGTCCGTGTCATGGTCCGGGTCCGTGTCAGGGTCCGGGTCCGGGTCCGGGTCCGGGTCCGGGTCCGTGTCCGGGTCCGGGTCCGGGTCCGTGTCCGTGTCCGGGTCCGGGTCTGAGTCAGGGTCCGGGTACGGGTCCGGGTCAGTTTCAGGGTCAGTGTCAGAGTCAGGGTCCAGGTCAGGGTCCGGGTCCGGGTCCGGGTCCGGGTCCGGGTCCGGGTCCGGGTCCGGGTCCGGGTCTGTGTCAGTTTCAGGGTCAGTCTCAGAGTCAGGGTCCGGGTCCGTGTCCTGGTCAGGATCCGGGTCTGGGTGAGGGTCCGGGTCCTGGTCAGGGTCAGGGTCCGGGTCCGGGTCCGGGTCAGAGTCCGGGTCCGGGTCCTGGTCCAGGTTTGGGTCCGGGTCCAGGTCACGGTCCGGGGTCAGGATTCTAGTCCGGGTCCGGGTCCGGGTCCGGGTCAGGGTCAGGGTCAGGATCCGGGTCTGGGTCCAGGTCAGGGTCAGGGTCAGTCTCAGAGTCAGGGTCCGGGTCCGGGTCCTGGTCAGGATCCGGGTCAGGGTCAGGGTCAGGATCCGGGTCCGGGTCCAGGTCAGCGTCAGGGTCAGGGTCAGAGTCAGGGTCCGGGTCACGGTCTGGGTCCCAGTCCGGGTCAGGGTCAGGTTGAGGGTCCGGGTCCATGTCCGTGTCCGTGTCAAGGTCCGGGTCCGTGTCAGGGTCCGGGTCCGGGTCCGGGTCCGTGTCCGGGTCCGGGTCTGAGTCAGGGTCCGGGTCCGGGTCCGGGTCAGTTTCAGGGTCAGTGTCAGAGTCAGGGTCCAGGTCAGGGTCCGGGTCCGGGTCCGGGTCCGGGTCCGGGTCCGGGTCCGGGTCCGGGTCCGGGTCCGGGTCAGGGTCCTGGTCCGGGTCTGTGTCAGTTTCAGGGTCAGTCTCAGAGTCAGGGTCAGGGTCCGGGTCCGGGTCCGGGTCAGGGTCAGGGTCAGGGTCAGGGTCACGGTCCGGGTCTGTTTCCGTTTCCGTTTCCGGTTCTGGGTTAGGGTCAGGATCCGGATGCGGGTCCGGGTCCGGGTCCGGGTCTGGGTCCGGGTCCGGGTCTGGGTCCCGGTCCGGGGTCAGGATCCGAGTCCGGGTCTGTGTCCGTGTCTGCTTCTGGTTCCGGTTCCGGTTCCGGTTCCGGGTTAGGGTCAGGGTCCGGATGGGGGTCCGGGTCCGGGTCTGGGTCCGGGTCTGGGTCCGGGTCCGGGTCCGGGTCCGGGTCCGGGTCCGGGTCGGGGTCCGGGTCCGGGTCCGGGTCTGGGTCAGGGTCAGGGTCAGGGTCAGAGTCAGGGTCCGGGTCACGGTCTGGGTCCCGATCCGGATCAGGGTCCGGGTGAGGGTCCGGGTCCGGGTCCGGGTCCGTGTCATGGTCCGTGTCCGTGTCAGGGTCCGGGTCCGAGTCCGGGTCCGGGTCCGGCTCCAGGTCCGGGTCCGGGTCCGTTTCCGGTTCTGGTCCCGGTTCCGGGTTAGGGTCAGGATCCGGATGCGGGTTCGGGTCCGGGTCCGGGTCCGGGTCCGGGGTCACGATCCGAGTCCGGGTCTGTGTCCAGGTCGGCTTCCGGTTCCGGTTCCGGTTCCGGTTCCGGTTCCGGGTCCGGTTCCGGGTCCGGGTTAGGGTCAGGATCCGGGTCCGGGTCCGGGTCCGGGTCCGGGTCACGGTCCGGGTCCGGGTCCGGGTCAGGGTCACGGTCGGGGTCCGGGTCCGGGTCAGGGTCAGGGTCCGGGTCCGGGTCCGTGTCATGGTCCGGGTCCGGGTCCGTGTCAGGGTCGGGGTCCGGGTCCGGGTCCGGGTCCGGGTCCGAGTCCGGGTCCGGGTTAGGGTCAGGATCCGGATGCGGGTCCGGGTCCGGTTCCGGGTCTGGGTCCGGTTCCGGGTCAGGGTCCGGGTCCGGGTCCGGGTCCGTGTCAGTGTCCGTGTCAGGGTCTGGGTCAGGGTCCGGGTGGGGGTCCGGGTCCGGGTCCTGGTCAGGATCCGGGTCTGGGTGAGGGTCCGGGTCCTGGTCAGGGTCAGGGTCCGGGTCCGGGTCCGGGTCAGAGTCCGGGTCCGGGTCCGGGTCCAGGTTTGGGTCCGGGTCTGGGTCACGGTCTGGGGTCAGGATTCTAGTCCGGGTCCGGGTCCGGATCCGGGTCCGGGTCCGGGTCCAGGGTCCGGGTGAGGGTCCGGTTCCGGGTCCGGGTCCGTGTCATGGTCAGGGTCCGTGTCAGGGTCATAGTCAGGGTCCGGGTCATGGTCTGGGTCCCGGTCCAGGTCAGGGTCCGGGTGAAAGTCCGGGTCCGGGTCCGGGTCATGTCATGGTCCGGGTCTGTGTCAGGGTCCAGGTCCGTGTCAGGGTCCGGGTCCGGGTCCGGGTCCGGGTCCGGGTCCGGGTCCGGCTCCAGGTCCGGGTCCGTTTCCGTTTCGGTTTCCGGTTCCGGGTTAGGGTCAGGATCCGGACCCGGGTCCGGGTCCGGGTCCGGGTCAGGGTCAGGGTCAGGGTCCAGGTCCGGGTCCGGGTCCGGGGTCAGGATCCGAGTCCGGGTCTGTGTCCGGGTCCGGTTCTGGTTCCGGTTCCGGTTCCGGTTCCGGTTCCGGTTCCGGTTCCGGTTCTGGGTCAGGGTCAGGGTCAGGATCCGGACCCGGATCCGGGTCAGGTTCTGGGTCTGGGTCCAGGTCTGGGTCCGGGTCCAGGTCCGGGTCCGGGTCCGGGTCCGGGTCCGGGTCCGGGTCCGGGTCCGGGTCTGATTCAGGGTCCGGGTCCGGGTCCGGGTCCGGGTCAGTTACAGGGTCAGTGTCAGAGTCAGGGTCCAGGTCAGGGTCAGGGTCCGGGTCCGGGTCCGGGTCCGGGTCCGGGTCCAGGTCCGGGTCCGGGTCCGGTTCCGGGTGAGGGTCCGGGTCCGGGTCCGGGTCCGGATCCGTGTCATGGTCCAGGTCCGTGTCAGGGTCCGGGTCTGGGTCCGGATCCGGGTCCGGCTCCGGGTCTGTTTCCGTTTCCGTTTCCGGTTCTGGGTTAGGGTCAGGATCCGGATGCGGGTCCGGGTCCGGGTCCGGGTCTGGGTCCGGGTCCGGGTCTGGGTCCCGGTCCGGGGTCAGGATCCGAGTCCGGGTCTGTGTCCGTGTCTCCTTCTGGTTCCGGTTCCGGTTCCGGGTTAGGGTCAGGGTCCGGATGGGGGTCCGGGTCCGGGTCTGGGTCCGGGTCTGGGTCCGGGTCCGGGTCCGGGTCCGGGTCCGGGTCCGGGTCCGGGTCCGGGTCGGGGTCCGGGTCCGGTTCCGGGTCCGGGTCAGGGTCATGGTCAGGGTCAGAGTCAGGGTCCGGGTCACGGTCTGGGTCCCGATCCGGGTCAGGGTCCGGGTGAGGGTCCGGGTCCGGGTCCGGGTCCGTGTCATGGTCCGTGTCTGTGTCAGGGTCCGGGTCCGGGTCCGGGTCCGGGTCCGGGTCCGGCTCCAGGTCCGGGTCCGGGTCCGTTTCCGGTTCTGGTCCCGGTTCCGGGTTAGGGTCAGGATCCGGATGCGGGTCCGGGTCCGGGTCCGGGTCCGGGGTCACGATCCGAGTCCGGGTCTCTGTCCAGGTCGGCTTCCGGTTCCGGTTCCGGTTCCGGTTCCGGTTCCGGTTCCAGGTCTGGGTTAGGGTCAGGATCCGGGTCCGGGTCCGGGTCCGGGTCCGTGTCACGGTCCGGGTCCGGGTCCGGGTCCGTGTCATGGTCCGGGTCCGGGTCCGGGTCAGGGTCCGGGTCCGGGTCCGGGTCCAGGTCCGGGTCCGAGTCCGGGTCCGGGTTAGGGTCAGGATCCGGATGCGGGTCCGGGTCCGGTTCCGGGTCTGGGTCCGGTTCCGGGTCAGGGTCCGGGTCCGGGTCCGTGTCAGGGTCCGTGTCAGGGTCAGGGTCAGGGTCAGGGTCCGGATGGGGGTCCGGGTCCGGGTCCTGGTCCGGGTCCGGGTCCGGGCCCGGGTCCGGGTCCGGGTCCGGGTCCGGGTCCGGTTCCGGGTCCGGGTCAGGGTGAGGGTCCGGGTCCTGGTCAGTGTCAGGGTCAGGGTCCGGGTCCGCGTCCGGGTCCAGGTTTGGGTCCGGGTCCGGGTCACGGTCCGGGGTCAGGATTCTAGTCGGGGTCCGAGTCCGGGTCCGGGTCCGGGTCCGGATCTGGGTCAGGGTCAGAGTGAGGGTCAGGGTCCGGGTCCGGGTCCGGGTCCGGGTCCGGGTCCGGGTCCGGGTCCGGGTCCGTGTCCGGGTCTGGGTCAGGATCAGGGTCAGAGTCAGGGTCCGGGTCACGGTCTGCGTCCCAGTCTGGGTCAGGGTCAGGGTGAGGGTCCGGGTCCGGGTCCGTGTCCGTGTCATGGTCCGTGTCCGTGTCCGTGTCCGTGTCCGTGTCCGTGTCCGTGTCCGTGTCCGGGTCCGGGTCTGAGTCAGGGTCCGGGTCCGGGTTCGGGTCAGTTTCAGGGTCAGTGTCAGAGTCAGGGTCCAGGCCAGGGTCCGTGTCCGGGTCCGTGTCCGGGTCCGGGTCCGTGTCCGGGTCCTTGTCCGGGTCCGGGTCAGGGTCCGGGTCAGGGTCCGGGTCCGGGTCTGTGTCAGTTTCAGGGTCAGTCTCAGAGTCAGGGTCCGGGTCCGGGTCCGGGTCAGGGTCCGGGTCCGGGTCTGTGTCAGTTTGAGGGTCAGTCTCAGAGTCAGGGTCCGGGTCCGGGTCCAGGTTTGGGTCCGGGTCCGGGTCACGGTCCGGGGTCAGGATTCTAGTCGGGGTCCGATTCCGGGTTAGGGTCAGGATCCGGATGCGGGTCCGGGTCCGGGTCCGGGTCCGGGTCCGGGTCCGGGGTCACGATCTGAGTCCGGGTCTGTGTCCAGGTCGGCTTCCGGTTCCGGTTCCGGTTCCGGTTCCGGTTCCAGGTCTGGGTTAGGGTCAGGATCCGGGTCCGGGTCCGGGTCCGGGTCCGTGTCACGGTCCGGGTCCGGGTCCGGGTCCGTGTCATGGTCCGGGTCCGGGTCCGGGTCAGGGTCCGGGTCCGGGTCCGGGTCCAGGTCCGGGTCCGAGTCCGGGTCCGGGTTAGGGTCAGGATCCGGATGCGGGTCCGGGTCCGGTTCCGGGTCTGGGTCCGGTTCCGGGTCAGGGTCCGGGTCCGGGTCCGTGTCAGGGTCCATGTCAGGGTCAGGGTCAGGGTCAGGGTCCGGATGGGGGTCCGGGTCCGGGTCCGGGTCCGGGTCCGGTTCCGGGTCCGGGTCAGGGTGAGGGTCCGGGTCCTGGTCAGTGTCAGGGTCAGGGTCCGGGTCCGCGTCCGGGTCCAGGTTTGGGTCCGGGTCCGGGTCACGGTCCGGGGTCAGGATTCTAGTCGGGGTCCGAGTCCGGGTCCGGGTCCGGGTCCGGATCTGGGTCAGGGTCAGAGTGAGGGTCAGGGTCCGGGTCCGGGTCCGGGTCCGGGTCCGGGTCCGGGTCCGGGTCCGTGTCCGGGTCTGGGTCAGGATCAGGGTCAGAGTCAGGGTCCGGGTCACGGTCTGCGTCCCAGTCTGGGTCAGGGTCAGGGTGAGGGTCCGGGTCCGGGTCCGTGTCCGTGTCATGGTCCGTGTCCGTGTCCGTGTCCGTGTCCGTGTCCGTGTCCGTGTCCGTGTCCGTGTCCGGGTCCGGGTCCGGGTCTGAGTCAGGGTCCGGGTCCGGGTTCGGGTCAGTTTCAGGGTCAGTGTCAGAGTCAGGGTCCAGGCCAGGGTCCGTGTCCGGGTCCGTGTCCGGGTCCGGGTCCGTGTCCGGGTCCTTGTCCGGGTCCGGGTCAGGGTCCGGGTCAGGGTCCGGGTCCGGGTCTGTGTCAGTTTCAGGGTCAGTCTCAGAGTCAGGGTCCGGGTCCGGGTCCGGGTCAGGGTCCGGGTCCGGGTCTGTGTCAGTTTCAGGGTCAGTCTCAGAGTCAGGGTCCGGGTCCGGGTCCAGGTTTGGGTCCGGGTCCGGGTCACGGTCCGGGGTCAGGATTCTAGTCGGGGTCCGGGTCCAGGTCCGGGTCCGGGTCCGGATCTGGGTCAGGGTCAGGGTGAGGGTCCGGGTCAGGATCCGGGTCCGGGTCCGGATCCGGGTCCGGGTCCGGGTCAGGGTCAGGGTCAGAGTCAGGGTCCGGGTCACGGTCTGGGTCCCAGTCCGGGTTAGGGTCAGGGTGAGGGTCCGTGTCAGTGTCCGTGTCCGTGTCATGGTCCGGGTCCGTGTCAGGGTCCGGGTCCGGGTCCGGGTCCGGGTCCGGGTCCGGGTCCGGGTCCGGGTCCGGGTCCGAGTCCGGGTCCGGGTCTGAGTCAGGGTCCGGGTCCGGGTCCGGGTCAGTTTCAGGGTCAGTGTCAGAGTCAGGGTCCAGGTCCGGGTCCGGGTTTGTGTCCGTGTCCGTGTCCGTGTCCGGGTCCGGGTCCGGGTCCGGGTCTGGGTCCGGGTCAGGGTCAGGGTCCGGGTCAGGGTCCGGTTCCGGGTCTGTGTCAGTTTCAGGGTCAGTCTCAGAGTCAGGGTCCGGGTCCGGGTCCGGGTCAGGGTCCGGGTCCGGGTCTGTGTCAGTTTCAGGGTCAGTCTCAGAGTCAGGGTCTGGGTCCGGGTCAGGGTCAGGGTCCGGGTCCATGTCCGTGTCATGGTCCGGGTCCGTGTCAGGGTCCGGGTCTGGGTCCGGGTCCGGGTCTGGGTCCGGGTCCGGGTCCGGGTCCGGTTCCGGTTCTGGGTTAGGGCCAGGATCCGGATGCGGGTCCGGGTCCGGGTCCGGGTCCGGGTCTGGGTCCTGGTCCGGGTGCGGGTCCGGGTCAGGGTCAGGTTCAGAGTCAGGGTCAGGGTCAGGGTCAGGGTCAGTCTCAGAGTCAGGGTCCGGGTCCGGGTCAGGGTCAGGGTCAGGGTCAGGGTCACGGTCTGGGTCTGTTTCCGTTTCCGTTTCCGGTTCTGGGTTAGGGTCAGGATCCGGATGCGGGTCCGGGTCCGGGTCCGGGTCCGGGTCCAGGTCCGGGTCTGGGTCCCGGTCCGGGGTCAGGATCCGAGTCCGGGTCTGTGTCCGTGTCTGCTTCTGGTTCCCGTTCCGGTTCCGGTTCCGGGTTAGGGTCAGGGTCCGGATGGGGGTCCGGGTCCGGGTCTGGGTCCGGGTCCGGGTCCGGGTCCGGGTCCGGGTCCGGGTCCGGGTCGGGGTCCGGGTCCGGTTCCGGGTCCGGGTCAGGGTCAGGGTCAGGGTCAGAGTCAGGGTCCGGGTCACGTTCTGGGTCCCGATCCGGGTCAGGGTCCGGGTGAGGGTCCGGGTCCGGGTCCTGGTCCGTGTCATGGTCCGTGTCCGTGTCAGGGTCCGGGCCCGGGTCCGGGTCCGGGTCCGGCTCCAGGTCCGGGTCCGGGTCCGTTTCCGGTTCTGGTCCCGGTTCCGGGTTAGGGTCAGGATCCGGATGCGGGTCCGGGTCCGGGTCCGGGTCCGGGTCCGGGTCCGGGTCCGGGGTCACGATCCGAGTCCGGGTCTGTGTCCAGGTCGGCTTCCGGTTCCGGTTCCGGTTCCGGTTCCGGTTCCGGGTCTGGGTTAGGGTCAGGATCCGGGTCCGGGTCCGGGTCCGGGTCCGGGTCCGTGTTACGGTCCGGGTCCGGGTCCGGGTCCGTGTCATGGTCCGGGTCCGGGTCCGGGTCCGGGTCCGGGTCCGAGTCCGGGTCCGGGTTAGGGTGAGGATCCGGATGCGGGTCCGGGTCCGGTTCCGGGTCTGGGTCCGGTTCCGGGTCAGGGTCCGGGTCCGGGTCCGTGTCAGGGTCCGTGTCAGGGTCAGGGTCAGGGTCCGGATGGGGGTCCGGGTCCGGGTCCTGGTCCGGGTCCGGGTCTGGGTCCGGGTCCGGGTCCGGGTCCGGGTCCGGGTCCGGGTCGGGGTCCGGGTCCGGTTCCGGTTCCGGGTCAGTGTGAGGGTCCGGGTCCTGGTCAGGGTCAGGGTCCGGGTCCAGGTCCGGGTCCGGGTCAGAGTCCGGGTCCGGGTCCGGGTCCAGGTTTGGGTCCGGGTCCGGGTCACGGTCCGGGGTCAGGATTCTAGTCGGGGTCCGGGTCCGGGTCAGGGCCTGAGTCCGGGTCCGGGTAAGGGTCCGGGTCCGGGTCTGGGTCCGGGTCTGGGTCCTGGTCCGGTTCAGGGTCCGGGTCCGGGTCTGTGTCAGTTTCAGGGTCAGTCTCAGAGTCCGGGTCCGGGTCAGGGTCAGGGTCATGGTCAGGGTCCGGGTCCGGGTCCGGGTCCGGGTCAGGGTCAGGATCCGGGTCCGGGTCCGGGTCCGGGTCAGGGTCCGGGTCCGGGTCCGTGTCCGTGTCCGTGTCAGTGTCAGTGTCCGTGTCAGGGTCAGAGTCAGGGTCAGAGTCAGGGTCCGTGTCAGGGTCAGGGTCAGGGTCAGAGTCAGGGTTCGGGTCAGGGTCAGGGTCAGGGTCAGACTCATGGTAAGGGTCAGGGTCAGGGTCAGGGTCAGGGTCCGGGTGGGGGTCCGGGTTCGGGTCCTGGTCCTGGTCAGGGTCCGGGTCTGGGTGAGGGTCCGGGTCCTGGTCAGGGTCAGGGTCCGGGTCCGGGTCCGGGTCCGGGTCAGAGTCCGGGTCCGGGTCCGGGTCCGGGTCCGGGTTTGGGTCCGGGTCCGGGTCCGGGTTTGGGTCCGGGTCCAGGTCACGGTCCGGGTCCGGGTCTGTGTCAGTTTCATGGTCAGTCTCAGAGTCAGGGTCCAGGTCCGGGCCGAGGCTGGGTCCGGGTCTGGGTAAGGGTCCGGGTCCGGGTCCGGGTCAGGGCCTGGGTCCGGGTCCGGGTAAGGGTCCGGGTCCGGGTCTGGGTCAGGGTCCGGGTCAGGGTCCGGGTCCGGGTCCGGGTCCGGGTCCGGGTCAGGGTCAGGATCCGGGTCCGGGTCAGGGTCCGGGGTCAGGATTCTAGTCTGGGTCCGGGTCCGGGTTTTGGGTCCGGATCTGGGTCAGGGTCAGGGTCAGGGTCAGGGTCAGGGTCAGGATCCGGGTCCAGGTCCGGGTCCGGGTCCGGGTCCGGGTCCGGGTCCGGGTCCGGGTCCGGGTAAGGGTTCGGGTCCGGGTCCGGGTCCGGGTCCGGGTCCGGGTCTGGGTCCGGGTTCGGGCCGAGGCTGGGTCCGGGTCCGGGTAAGGGTCCGGGTCCGGGTCCGGGTCCGGGTCCGGGTCAGGGCCTGAGTCCGGGTCCGGGTAAGGGTCCGGGTCCGGGTCTGGGTCCTGGTCCGGTTCAGGGTCCGGGTCCGGGTCTGTGTCAGTTTCAGGGTCAGTCTCAGAGTCCGGGTCCGGGTCAGGGTCAGGGTCATGGTCAGGGTCCGGGTCCGGGTCCGGGTCCGGGTCAGGGTCAGGATCCGGGTCCGGGTCCGGGTCCGGGTCAGGGTCCGGGTCCGTGTCCGTGTCCGTGTCAGTGTCAGTGTCAGTGTCCGTGTCAGGGTCAGAGTCAGGGTCAGAGTCAGGGTCCGTGTCAGGGTCAGGGTCAGGGTCAGAGTCAGGGTTCGGGTCAGGGTCAGGGTCAGGGTCAGACTCATGGTAAGGGTCAGGGTCAGGGTCAGGGTCAGGGTCCGGGTGGGGGTCCGGGTTCGGGTCCTGGTCCTGGTCAGGGTCCGGGTCTGGGTGAGGGTCCGGGTCCTGGTCAGGGTCAGGGTCCGGGTCCGGGTCCGGGTCCAGGTCAGAGTCCGGGTCCGGGTCCGGGTCCGGGTCCGGGTTTGGGTCCGGGTCCGGGTCCGGGTTTGGGTCCGGGTCCAGGTCACGGTCCGGGTCCGGGTCTGTGTCAGTTTCATGGTCAGTCTCAGAGTCAGGGTCCAGGTCCGGGCCGAGGCTGGGTCCGGGTCTGGGTAAGAGTCCGGGTCCGGGTCCGGGTCAGGGCCTGGGTCCGGGTCCGGGTAAGGGTCCGGGTCCGGGTCTGGGTCAGGGTCCGGGTCAGGGTCCGGGTCCGGGTCCGGGTCCGGGTCCGGGTCCGGGTCCGGGTCCGGGTCCGGGTCCCTGTCCGTGTCAGTGTCAGTGTCCGTGTCAGGGTCAGAGTCAGGGTCAGAGTCCGGGTCCGTGTCAGGGTCAGGGTCAGGGTCAGAGTCAGGGTTCGGGTCAGCGTCAGGGTCAGGGTCAGGGTCAGGTTCCGGGTCCGGGTCCGGGTCCGGGTCCGGGTCCGGGTCAGGGTCCGGGTCCGGGTCTGGGTCAGTTTCAGGGTCAGGGTCAGAGTCAGGGTTCGGGTCAGGGTCAGGGTCAGGGTCAGGGTCAGGTTCCGGGTCCGGGTCCGGGTCCGGGTCCGGGTCCGGGTCCGGGTCCGGGTCCGGGTCAGGGTCAGGATCCGGGTCCGGGTCCGGGTCCGTGTCAGGGTCCGGGTCCGGGTCCGTGTCCGTGTCCGTGTCAGTGTCAGTGTCCGTGTCAGGGTCAGAGTCAGGGTCAGAGTCAGGGTCCGTGTCAGGGTCAGGGTCAGGGTCAGAGTCAGGGTCCGTGTCCGTGTCAGGGTCAGGGTCAGGGTCAGACTCAGGGTCAGGGTCAGGGTCAGGGTCAGGGTCAGGGTCAGGGTCAGGGTCAGGGTCCGGGTGGGGGTCCGGGTTCGGGTCCGGGTCCTGGTCAGGGTCCGGGTTCGGGTTTGGGTCCGGGTCCAGGTCACGGTCCGGGGTCAGGATTCTAGTCCGGGTCCGGGTCCGGGTCCGGGTCCGGATCTGGTCAGGGTCAGGGTGAGGGTCAGGGTCAGGATCCGGGTCCGGGTCCGGGTCCGGGTCCGGGTCCGGGTCCGGGTCCGGGTCCGAGTCAGGGTCCGGGTCCGGGTCCGGGTCCGGGTCATTTTCAGGGTCAGTGTCAGAGTCAGTGTCCGGGTCTGGGTCAGGGACAGGGTCCGGGTCCGGGTCCGGGTCCGGGTCCGGGTCCGGGTGAGGGTCCGGGTCCGGGTCCGTGTCATGGTCCTGGTCCGTGTCAGGGTCCGGGTCCGGGTCTGGGTCCGGGTCTGGGTCCGGGTCCGGGTCCGGTTCCGGGTCAGTTTCAGGGTCAGTGTCAGAGTCAGGGTCCGTGTCAGGGTCAGGGTCAGGGTCAGAGTCAGGGTTCGGGTCAGGTTCAGGGTCCGTGTCCGTGTCCGTGTCAGGGTCAGGGTCAGGGTCAGGGTCAGGGTCAGGGTCAGGGTCCGGGTGGGGGTCCGGGTTCGGGTCCGGGTCCTGGTCAGGGTCCGGGTCTGGGTGAGGGTCCGGGTCCTGGTCAGGGTCAGAGTCCGGGTCCGGGTCCGGGTCCGGGTTTGGGTCCGGGTCCGGGTCCGGGTTTGGGTCCGGGTCCAGGTCACGGTCCGGGGTCAGGATTCTAGTCCGGGTCCGGGTCCGGGTCCGGGTCCGGATCTGGTCAGGGTCAGGGTGAGGGTTAGGGTCAGGATCCGGGTCCGGGTCCGGTTCCGGGTCCGGGTCCGGGTCCGGGTCCGGGTCCGGGTCCAGGTCCGGGTGAGGGTCCGCGTCCGGGTCCGTGTCATGGTCCTGGTCCGTGTCAGGGTCCGGGTCCGGGTCTGGCTCCGGGTCTGGCTCCGGGTCCGGGTCTGGCTCCGGGTCCGGGTCCGGGTCTGGGTCCGGGTCCGTTTCCGGTTCCAGTTCCGGTTCCGGGTTAGGGTCAGGATCCGGACCCGGGTCCGGGTCCGGGTCCGTGTCAGGGTCAGGGTCAGGGTCCGGGTCCGGGTCCGGGTCCGGGTCCGGGGTCAGTATCCGAGTCCGGGTCTGTGTCCGGGTCCGGTTCCGGTTCCTGTTCCTGTTCCGGTTCCGATTCCGGTTCCGGTTCCGGTTCCGGGTCAGGGTCAGGGTCAGGATCCGGACCCGGGTCCGGGTCAGGTTCTGGGTCTGGGTCCGGGTCCGGGTCTGGGTCCGGGTCCGGGTCCAGGTCCGGGTCCGGGTCCGGGTCTGGGTCCGGGTCCGGGTCTGGGTCCGGGTCTGAGTCAGGGTCCGGGTCCGGGTCTGGGTTCAGGTCAGGGTCCGGGTCCGGGTCCGGGTCTGGGTCGGGGTCTGGGTCAGGGTCCCGGGTCAGGATTCTAGTCCGGGTCCGGGTCTGGGTTTTGGGTCCGGATCTGGGTCAGGGTCAGGGTCAGGGTCAGGGTCAGGGTCAGGATCCGGGTCCAGGTCCGGGTCCGGGTCCGGGTCCGTGTCTGTGTCCGTGTCCGGGTCCGGGTCCGGGTCCGGGTAAGGGTTCGGGTCCGGGTCCGGGTCCAGGTCCGGGTCCGGGTCCGGGTTCGGGCCGAGGCTGGGTCCGGGTCTGGGTAAGGGTCCGGGTCCGGGTCCGGGTCCGGGTCCGGGTCAGGGCCTGGGTCCGGGTCCGGGTAAGGGTCCGGGTCCGGGTCTGGGTCCGGGTCTGGGTCCTGGTCCGGGTAAGGGTCCGGGTCTGTGTCAGTTTCAGGGTCAGTCTCAGAGTCCGGGTCCGGGTCAGGGTCAGGGTTATGGTCAGGGTCCGGGTCCGGGTCCGGGTCCGGGTCAGGGTCAGGGTTCGGGTCCGGGGCCGGGTCAGGGTCCGGGGCCGGGGCCGGGGCCGGGTCCGTGTCAGGGTCAGGGTCCGGGTCCGGGGCCGGGTCAGGGGCCGGGGCCGGGGCCGGGGCCGGGGCCGGGGCCGGGGCCGTGTCAGTGTCAGTGTCCGTGTCAGGGTCAGGGTCAGGGTCAGAGTCAGGGTTCGGGTCAGGGTCAGGGTCCGGGTCCGGGTCCGGGTCCGTGTCAGGGTCAGGGTCAGAGTCAGGGTCAGGGTCAGGGTCAGGGTCAGGGTCAGGGTCTGGGTCTGGGTGAGGGTCCGGGTCCTGGTCAGGGTCAGGGTCCGGGTCCGGGTCCGTGTCCGTGTCAGGGTCCGGGTCCGGGTCCGGGTCAGGGTCCGTGTCCGTGTCCGGGTCCGGGTCTGAGTCAGGGTCAGGGTACGGGTACGGGTCAGTTTCAGGGTCAGTGTCAGAGTCAGGGTCCGTGTCAGGGTCAGGGTCAGGGTCAGAGTCAGGGTTCGGGTCAGGGTCAGGGTCCGGGTCCGGGTCCGTGTCCGTGTCCGTGTCAGGGTCAGGGTCAGGGTCAGAGTCAGGGTCAGGGTCAGGGTCAGGGTCAGGGTCAGGGTCAGGGTCCGGGTGGGGGTCCGGGTTCGGGTCCGGGTCCGGGTCCTGGTCAGGGTCCGGGTCTGGGTGAGGGTCCGGGTCCTGGTCAGGGTCAGGGTCCGGGTTCGGGTCCGGGTCCGGGTCAGAGTCCGGGTCCGGGTCCGGGTCTGGGTCCGGGTCTGGGTCCTGGTCCGGGTAAGGGTCCGGGTCCGGGTCTGTGTCAGTTTCAGGGTCAGTCTCAGAGTCCGGGTCAGGGTCAGGGTCAGGGTCATGGTCAGGGTGCGGGTCCGGGTCCGGGTCCGGGTCAGGGTCCGGGGCCGGGGTCGGGTCCGGGTCCGTGTCAGTGTCAGTGTCCGTGTCAGGGTCAGAGTCAGGGTCAGAGTCAGGGTCCGTGTCAGGGTCAGGGTCAGGGTCAGAGTCAGGGTTCGGGTCCGGGTTCAGGTCCGGGTCCTGGTCAGGGTCCGGGTCTGGGTGAGGGTCCGGGTCCTGGTCAGGGTCAGAGTCCGGGTCCGGGTCCGGGTCCGGGTCCGGGTTTGGGTCCGGGTCCGGGTCCGGGTTTGGGTCCGGGTCCAGGTCACGGTCCGGGGTCAGGATTCTAGTCCGGGTCCGGGTCCGGGTCCGGGTCCGGATCTGGTCAGGGTCAGGGTGAGGGTTAGGGTCAGGATCCGGGTCCGGGTCCGGTTCCGGGTCCGGGTCCGGGTCCGGGTCCAGGTCCGGGTGAGGGTCCGCGTCCGGGTCCGTGTCATGGTCCTGGTCCGTGTCAGGGTCCGGGTCCGGGTCTGGCTCCGGGTCTGGCTCCGGGTCCGGGTCTGGGTCCGGGTCCGTTTCCGGTTCCGGTTCCGGTTCCGGGTTAGGGTCAGGATCCGGACCCGGGTCCGGGTCCGGGTCCGTGTCAGGGTCAGGGTCAGGGTCCGGGTCCGGGTCCGGGTCCGGGTCCGGGGTCAGTATCCGAGTCCGGGTCTGTGTCCGGGTCCGGTTCCGGTTCCTGTTCCTGTTCCTGTTCCGATTCCGGTTCCGGTTCCGGTTCCGGGTCAGGGTCAGGGTCAGGATCCGGACCCGGGTCCGGGTCAGGTTCTGGGTCTGGGTCCGGGTCCGGGTCTGGGTCCGGGTCCGGGTCCAGGTCCGGGTCCGGGTCCGGGTCTGGGTCCGGGTCCGGGTCTGGGTCCGGGTCTGAGTCAGGGTCCGGGTCCGGGTCTGGGTTCAGGTCAGGGTCCGGGTCCGGGTCCGGGTCTGGGTCCGGGTCTGGGTCAGGGTCCCGGGTCAGGATTCTAGTCCGGGTCCGGGTCTGGGTTTTGGGTCCGGATCTGGGTCAGGGTCAGGGTCAGGGTCAGGGTCAGGATCCGGGTCCAGGTCCGGGTCCGGGTCCGGGTCCGTGTCTGTGTCCGTGTCCGGGTCCGGGTCCGGGTCCGGGTCCGGGTAAGGGTTCGGGTCCGGGTCCGGGTCCAGGTCCGGGTCCGGGTCCGGGTTCGGGCCGAGGCTGGGTCCGGGTCTGGGTAAGGGTCCGGGTCCGGGTCCGGGTCCGGGTCCGGGTCAGGGCCTGGGTCCGGGTCCGGGTAAGGGTCCGGGTCCGGGTCTGGGTCCGGGTCTGGGTCCTGGTCCGGGTAAGGGTCCGGGTCTGTGTCAGTTTCAGGGTCAGTCTCAGAGTCCGGGTCCGGGTCAGGGTCAGGGTTATGGTCAGGGTCCGGGTCCGGGTCCGGGTCCGGGTCAGGGTCAGGGTTCGGGTCCGGGGCCGGGTCAGGGTCCGGGTCCGGGTCCGGGGCCGGGTCCGTGTCAGGGTCAGGGTCCGGGGCCGGGGCCGGGTCAGGGGCCGGGGCCGGGGCCGGGGCCGGGGCCGGGGCCGGGGCCGGGGCCGGGGCCGGGGCCGTGTCAGTGTCAGTGTCCGTGTCAGGGTCAGGGTCAGGGTCAGAGTCAGGGTTCGGGTCAGGGTCAGGGTCCGGGTCCGGGTCCGTGTCAGGGTCAGGGTCAGGGTCAGAGTCAGGGTCAGGGTCAGGGTCAGGGTCAGGGTCAGGGTCTGGGTGAGGGTCCGGGTCCTGGTCAGGGTCAGGGTCCGGGTCCGGGTCCGTGTCCGTGTCAGGGTCCGGGTCCGGGTCCGGGTCAGGGTCCGTGTCCGTGTCCGGGTCCGGGTCTGAGTCAGGGTCAGGGTACGGGTCCGGGTCAGTTTCAGGGTCAGTGTCAGAGTCAGGGTCCGTGTCAGGGTCAGGGTCAGGGTCAGAGTCAGGGTTCGGGTCAGGGTCAGGGTCCGGGTCCGTGTCCGTGTCCGTGTCAGGGTCAGGGTCAGGGTCAGAGTCAGGGTCAGGGTCAGGGTCAGGGTCAGGGTCAGGGTCAGGGTCCGGGTGGGGGTCCGGGTTCGGGTCCGGGTCCGGGTCCTGGTCAGGGTCCGGGTCTGGGTGAGGGTCCGGGTCCTGGTCAGGGTCAGGGTCCGGGTTCGGGTCCGGGTCCGGGTCAGAGTCCGGGTCCGGGTCCGGGTCTGGGTCCGGGTCTGGGTCCTGGTCCGGGTAAGGGTCCGGGTCCGGGTCTGTGTCAGTTTCAGGGTCAGTCTCAGAGTCCGGGTCAGGGTCAGGGTCAGGGTCATGGTCAGGGTGCGGGTCCGGGTCCGGGTCCGGGTCAGGGTCCGGGTCCGGGGTCGGGTCCGGGTCCGTGTCAGTGTCAGTGTCCGTGTCAGGGTCAGAGTCAGGGTCAGAGTCAGGGTCCGTGTCAGGGTCAGGGTCAGGGTCAGAGTCAGGGTTCGGGTCAGGGTCAGGGTCCGGGTCCGTGTCAGGGTCAGGGTCAGGGTCAGAGTCAGGGTCAGGGTCAGGGTCAGGGTCTGGGTCAGGGTCTGGGTGAGGTTCCGGGTCCTGGTCAGGGTCAGGGTCCGGGTCCGGGTCCGGGTCCGGGTCAGAGTCCGGGTCCGGGTCCGGGTTTGGGTCCGGGTCCGGGTCCGGGTTTGGGTCCGGGTCCAGGTCACGGTCCGGGGTCAGGATTCTAGTCCGGGTCCGGGTCCGGGTCCGGGTCCGGATGTGGTCCGGGTCAGGGTCAGGGTCATGGTCAGGGTGCGGGTCCGGGTCCGGGTCCGGGTCCGGGTCAGGGTCCGGGGCCGGGGCCGGGTCCGGGTCCGTGTCAGTGTCAGTGTCCGTGTCAGGGTCAGAGTCAGGGTCAGAGTCAGGGTCCGTGTCAGGGTCAGGGTCAGGGTCAGAGTCAGGGTTCAGGTCAGGGTCAGGGTCCGGGTCCGGGTCCGTGTCAGGGTAAGGGTCAGGGTCAGAGTCAGGGTCAGGGTCAGGGTCAGGGTCAGGGTCAGAGTCAGGGTCAGGGTCAGGGTCAGGGTCAGGGTCAGGGTCAGGGTCTGGGTGAGGGTCCGGGTCCTGGTCAGGGTCAGGGTCCGGGTCCGGGTCCGGGTCCGGGTCAGAGTCCGGGTCCGGGTCCGGGTTTGGGTCTGGGTCCGGGTCCGGGTTTGGGTCCGGGTCCAGGTCACGGTCCGGGGTCAGGATTCTAGTCCGGGTCCGGGTCCGGGTCCGGGTCCGGATGTGGTCAGGGTCAGGGTGAGGGTCAGGGTCAGGATCCGGTTCCGGGTCCGGTTCCGGGTCTGGTTCCGGGTCCGGTTCCGGGTCCGGGTCCGGGTCCGGGTCCGGGTCCGGGTCCGAGTCAGGGTCCGGGTCCGGGTCCGGGTCAGTTTCAGGGTCACTGTCAGAGTCAGTGTCCGGGTCAGGGTCAGGGTCAGGGTCCGGGTCCGGGTCCGGGTCCGTGTCCGGGTCCGGGTCCGGGTCCGGTTGAGGGTCCGGGTCTGGGTCCGTGTCATGGTCCTGGTCAGTGTCAGGGTCCGGGTCCGGGTCCGGGTCTGGCTCCGGGTCCGGGTCCGGGTCCGGGTCCGGGGTCAGGATCCGAGTCCGGGTCTGTGTCCGGGTCCGGTTCCGGTTCCTGTTCCGGTTCCGGTTCCGGTTCCGGTTCCGGACCCGGGTCCGGGTCAGGTTCTGGGTCTGGGTCCGGGTCTGGGTCCGGGTCCGGGTCTGTGTCCGTGTCTGCTTCCGGTTCCGGTTCCGGTTCCGGTTCCGGGTTAGGGTCAGGGTCCGGATGGGGGTCCGGGTCTGGGTCTGGGTCCGGGTCTGGGTCCGGGTCCAGGTCCGGGTCCGGGTCTGTGTCAGTTTCAGGGTCAGTGTCAGAGTCAGGGTCCAGGTCAGGGTCCGGGTCCGGGTCCGGGTCCGGGTCCGGGTCCGGGTCCGGGTCCGGGTCCGGGTCCGGGTCCGGGTCCGGGTCTGTGTCAGTTTCAGGGTCAGTGTCAGAGTCAGGGTCCGGGTCAG
Organism: Arizona elegans; assembly: GCA_022577455.1. Lineage (NCBI taxonomy): Eukaryota > Metazoa > Chordata > Lepidosauria > Squamata > Colubridae > Arizona > Arizona elegans. The sequence continues at coordinate 7,065,611 of JAKOOJ010000027.1, forward strand.
GGTCAGGGTCAGGGTCCGGGTCCGGGTCCGGGTGAGGGTCCGGGTCCGGGTCCGTTTCCGTTTCCGGTTCTGGGTTAGGGTCAGTATCCGGATGCGGGTCCGGGTCCGGGTCTGGGTCCGGGTCCGGGTCCGGGTCCCGGTCCGGGGTCAGGATCCGAGTCCGGGTCTGTGTCCGTGTCTGCTTCCGGTTCCGGTTCCGGTTCCGGTTCCGGGTTAGGGTCAGGGTCCGGATGGGGGTCCGGGTCTGGGTCTGGGTCCGCGTCTGGGTCCCGGTCCGGGTCCGGGTCCGGGTGAGGGTCCGGTTCCGGGTCCGGGTCCGTGTCATGGTCCGTGTCCGTGTCAGGGTCCGTGTCCGGGTCCGGGTCCGTGTCCGGCTCCAGGTCCGGGTCCGGGTCCATTTCCGGTTCTGGTCCCGGTTCCGGGTTAGGGTCAGGATCCGGATGCGGGTCCGGGTCCGGGTCCGGGTCCGGGTCCGGGTCCGGGGTCACGATCCGAGTCCTGGTCTGTGTCCAGGTCGGCTTCCGGTTCCGGTTCCGGTTCCGGTTCCGGTTCCGGTTCCGGTTCCGGGTTAGGGTCAGGATCCGGGTCCGGGTCCGGGTCCGGGTCCGTGTGATGGTCCGGGTCCGGGTCCGGGTCAGGGTCACGGTCCGGGTCCGGGTCCAGGTCAGGGTCAGGGTCCGGGTCCGGGTCCGGGTCCGGGTCCGTGTCATGGTCCGGGTCCGGGTCAGGGTCCGGGTCCGGGTCCAGGTCCGGGTCCGGGTCCGGGTCCGGGTTAGGGTCAGGATCGGGATGCGGGTCCGGGTCCGGGTCCGGGTCCGGGTCCGGGTCCGGGTCCGAGTCCGGGTCCGGGTCCGGGTCCGGGTCCGGGTCCGGGTCCGGGTCCGGGTCTGTGTCAGTTTCAGGGTCAGTCTCAGAGTCAGGGTCCGGGTCCGGGTCCTGGTCAGGATCCGGGTCTGGGTGAGGGTCCGGGTCCTGGTCAGGGTCAGGGTCCGGGTCCGGGTCCGGGTCAGAGTCCGGGTCCGGGTCCTGGTCCAGGTTTGGGTCCGGGTCCAGGTCACGGTCCGGGGTCAGGATTCTAGTCCGGGTCCGGGTCCGGGTCCGGGTCAGGGTCAGGGTCAGGATCCGGGTCCGGGTCCAGGTCAGGGTCAGGGTCAGGGTCAGTCTCAGAGTCAGCGTCCGCGTCCGGGTCCTGGTCAGGATCCGGGTCAGGGTCAGGGTCAGGATCCGGGTCCGGGTCCAGGTCAGGGTCAGGGTCAGGGTCAGAGTCAGGGTCCGGGTCACGGTCTGGGTCCCAGTCCGGGTCAGGGTCAGGTTGAGGGTCCGGGTCCATGTCCGTGTCCGTGTCATGGTCCGGGTCCGTGTCAGGGTCCGGGTCCGGGTCCGTGTCCGGGTCCGGGTCTGAGTCAGGGTCCGGGTCCGGGTCCGGGTCAGTTTCAGGGTCAGTGTCAGAGTCAGGGTCCAGGTCAGGGTCCGGGTCCGGGTCCGGGTCCGGGTCCGGGTCCGGGTCCGGGTCCGGGTCCGGGTCCGGGTCCGGGTCTGGGTCCGGGTCCGGGTCAGGGTCCTGGTCCGGGTCTGTGTCAGTTTCAGGGTCAGTCTCAGAGTCAGGGTCAGGGTCCGGGTCCGGGTCCGGGTCAGGGTCAGGGTCAGGGTCAGGGTCACGGTCCGGGTCTGTTTCCGTTTCCGTTTCCGGTTCTGGGTTAGGGTCAGGATCCGGATGCGGGTCCGGGTCCGGGTCCGGGTCTGGGTCCGGGTCCGGGTCTGGGTCCCGGTCCGGGGTCAGGATCCGAGTCCGGGTCTGTGTCCGTGTCTGCTTCTGGTTCCGGTTCCGGTTCCGGTTCCGGGTTAGGGTCAGGGTCCGGATGGGGGTCCGGGTCCGGGTCTGGGTCCGGGTCCGGGTCCGGGTCCGGGTCCGGGTCCGGGTCCGGGTCGGGGTCGGGGTCCGGTTCCGGGTCTGGGTCAGGGTCAGGGTCAGGGTCAGAGTCAGGGTCCGGGTCACGGTCTGGGTCCCGATCCGGATCAGGGTCCGGGTGAGGGTCCGGGTCCGGGTCCGGGTCCGTGTCATGGTCCGTGTCCGTGTCAGGGTCCGGGTCCGAGTCCGGGTCCGGGTCCGGCTCCAGGTCCGGGTCCGGGTCCGTTTCCGGTTCTGGTCCCGGTTCCGGGTTAGGGTCAGGATCCGGATGCGGGTTCGGGTCCGGGTCCGGGTCCGGGTCCGGGGTCACGATCCGAGTCCGGGTCTGTGTCCAGGTCGGCTTCCGGTTCCGGTTCCGGTTCCGGTTCCGGTTCCGGGTCCGGGTTAGGGTCAGGATCCGGGTCCGGGTCCGGGTCCGGGTCCGTGTCACGGTCCGGGTCCGGGTCCGGGTCAGGGTCACGGTCGGGGTCCGGGTCCGGGTCAGGGTCAGGGTCCGGGTCCGGGTCCGTGTCATGGTCCGGGTCCGGGTCCGTGTCAGGGTCGGGGTCCGGGTCCGGGTCCGGGTCCGGGTCCGAGTCCGGGTCCGGGTTAGGGTCAGGATCCGGATGCGGGTCCGGGTCCGGTTCCGGGTCTGGGTCCGGTTCCGGGTCAGGGTCCGGGTCCGGGTCCGTGTCAGTGTCCGTGTCAGGGTCAGGGTCAGGGTCCGGGTGGGGGTCCGGGTCCGGGTCCTGGTCAGGATCCGGGTCCGGGTCTGGGTCCGGGTCCGTTTCCGGTTCCAGTTCCGGTTCCGGGTTAGGGTCAGGATCCGGACCCGGGTCCGGGTCCGGGTCCGTGTCAGGGTCAGGGTCAGGGTCCGGGTCCGGGTCCGGGTCCGGGTCCGGGGTCAGTATCCGAGTCCGGGTCTGTGTCCGGGTCCGGTTCCGGTTCCTGTTCCTGTTCCGGTTCCGATTCCGGTTCCGGTTCCGGTTCCGGGTCAGGGTCAGGGTCAGGATCCGGACCCGGGTCCGGGTCAGGTTCTGGGTCTGGGTCCGGGTCCGGGTCTGGGTCCGGGTCCGGGTCCAGGTCCGGGTCCGGGTCCGGGTCTGGGTCCGGGTCCGGGTCTGGGTCCGGGTCTGAGTCAGGGTCCGGGTCCGGGTCTGGGTTCAGGTCAGGGTCCGGGTCCGGGTCCGGGTCTGGGTCGGGGTCTGGGTCAGGGTCCCGGGTCAGGATTCTAGTCCGGGTCCGGGTCTGGGTTTTGGGTCCGGATCTGGGTCAGGGTCAGGGTCAGGGTCAGGGTCAGGGTCAGGATCCGGGTCCAGGTCCGGGTCCGGGTCCGGGTCCGTGTCTGTGTCCGTGTCCGGGTCCGGGTCCGGGTCCGGGTAAGGGTTCGGGTCCGGGTCCGGGTCCAGGTCCGGGTCCGGGTCCGGGTTCGGGCCGAGGCTGGGTCCGGGTCTGGGTAAGGGTCCGGGTCCGGGTCCGGGTCCGGGTCCGGGTCAGGGCCTGGGTCCGGGTCCGGGTAAGGGTCCGGGTCCGGGTCTGGGTCCGGGTCTGGGTCCTGGTCCGGGTAAGGGTCCGGGTCTGTGTCAGTTTCAGGGTCAGTCTCAGAGTCCGGGTCCGGGTCAGGGTCAGGGTTATGGTCAGGGTCCGGGTCCGGGTCCGGGTCCGGGTCAGGGTCAGGGTTCGGGTCCGGGGCCGGGTCAGGGTCCGGGGCCGGGGCCGGGGCCGGGTCCGTGTCAGGGTCAGGGTCCGGGTCCGGGGCCGGGTCAGGGGCCGGGGCCGGGGCCGGGGCCGGGGCCGGGGCCGGGGCCGTGTCAGTGTCAGTGTCCGTGTCAGGGTCAGGGTCAGGGTCAGAGTCAGGGTTCGGGTCAGGGTCAGGGTCCGGGTCCGGGTCCGGGTCCGTGTCAGGGTCAGGGTCAGGGTCAGAGTCAGGGTCAGGGTCAGGGTCAGGGTCAGGGTCAGGGTCTGGGTGAGGGTCCGGGTCCTGGTCAGGGTCAGGGTCCGGGTCCGGGTCCGTGTCCGTGTCAGGGTCCGGGTCCGGGTCCGGGTCAGGGTCCGTGTCCGTGTCCGGGTCCGGGTCTGAGTCAGGGTCAGGGTACGGGTACGGGTCAGTTTCAGGGTCAGTGTCAGAGTCAGGGTCCGTGTCAGGGTCAGGGTCAGGGTCAGAGTCAGGGTTCGGGTCAGGGTCAGGGTCCGGGTCCGGGTCCGTGTCCGTGTCCGTGTCAGGGTCAGGGTCAGGGTCAGAGTCAGGGTCAGGGTCAGGGTCAGGGTCAGGGTCAGGGTCAGGGTCCGGGTGGGGGTCCGGGTTCGGGTCCGGGTCCGGGTCCTGGTCAGGGTCCGGGTCTGGGTGAGGGTCCGGGTCCTGGTCAGGGTCAGGGTCCGGGTTCGGGTCCGGGTCCGGGTCAGAGTCCGGGTCCGGGTCCGGGTCTGGGTCCGGGTCTGGGTCCTGGTCCGGGTAAGGGTCCGGGTCCGGGTCTGTGTCAGTTTCAGGGTCAGTCTCAGAGTCCGGGTCAGGGTCAGGGTCAGGGTCATGGTCAGGGTGCGGGTCCGGGTCCGGGTCCGGGTCAGGGTCCGGGGCCGGGGTCGGGTCCGGGTCCGTGTCAGTGTCAGTGTCCGTGTCAGGGTCAGAGTCAGGGTCAGAGTCAGGGTCCGTGTCAGGGTCAGGGTCAGGGTCAGAGTCAGGGTTCGGGTCCGGGTTCAGGTCCGGGTCCTGGTCAGGGTCCGGGTCTGGGTGAGGGTCCGGGTCCTGGTCAGGGTCAGAGTCCGGGTCCGGGTCCGGGTCCGGGTCCGGGTTTGGGTCCGGGTCCGGGTCCGGGTTTGGGTCCGGGTCCAGGTCACGGTCCGGGGTCAGGATTCTAGTCCGGGTCCGGGTCCGGGTCCGGGTCCGGATCTGGTCAGGGTCAGGGTGAGGGTTAGGGTCAGGATCCGGGTCCGGGTCCGGTTCCGGGTCCGGGTCCGGGTCCGGGTCCAGGTCCGGGTGAGGGTCCGCGTCCGGGTCCGTGTCATGGTCCTGGTCCGTGTCAGGGTCCGGGTCCGGGTCTGGCTCCGGGTCTGGCTCCGGGTCCGGGTCTGGGTCCGGGTCCGTTTCCGGTTCCGGTTCCGGTTCCGGGTTAGGGTCAGGATCCGGACCCGGGTCCGGGTCCGGGTCCGTGTCAGGGTCAGGGTCAGGGTCCGGGTCCGGGTCCGGGTCCGGGTCCGGGGTCAGTATCCGAGTCCGGGTCTGTGTCCGGGTCCGGTTCCGGTTCCTGTTCCTGTTCCTGTTCCGATTCCGGTTCCGGTTCCGGTTCCGGGTCAGGGTCAGGGTCAGGATCCGGACCCGGGTCCGGGTCAGGTTCTGGGTCTGGGTCCGGGTCCGGGTCTGGGTCCGGGTCCGGGTCCAGGTCCGGGTCCGGGTCCGGGTCTGGGTCCGGGTCCGGGTCTGGGTCCGGGTCTGAGTCAGGGTCCGGGTCCGGGTCTGGGTTCAGGTCAGGGTCCGGGTCCGGGTCCGGGTCTGGGTCCGGGTCTGGGTCAGGGTCCCGGGTCAGGATTCTAGTCCGGGTCCGGGTCTGGGTTTTGGGTCCGGATCTGGGTCAGGGTCAGGGTCAGGGTCAGGGTCAGGATCCGGGTCCAGGTCCGGGTCCGGGTCCGGGTCCGTGTCTGTGTCCGTGTCCGGGTCCGGGTCCGGGTCCGGGTCCGGGTAAGGGTTCGGGTCCGGGTCCGGGTCCAGGTCCGGGTCCGGGTCCGGGTTCGGGCCGAGGCTGGGTCCGGGTCTGGGTAAGGGTCCGGGTCCGGGTCCGGGTCCGGGTCCGGGTCAGGGCCTGGGTCCGGGTCCGGGTAAGGGTCCGGGTCCGGGTCTGGGTCCGGGTCTGGGTCCTGGTCCGGGTAAGGGTCCGGGTCTGTGTCAGTTTCAGGGTCAGTCTCAGAGTCCGGGTCCGGGTCAGGGTCAGGGTTATGGTCAGGGTCCGGGTCCGGGTCCGGGTCCGGGTCAGGGTCAGGGTTCGGGTCCGGGGCCGGGTCAGGGTCCGGGTCCGGGTCCGGGGCCGGGTCCGTGTCAGGGTCAGGGTCCGGGGCCGGGGCCGGGTCAGGGGCCGGGGCCGGGGCCGGGGCCGGGGCCGGGGCCGGGGCCGGGGCCGGGGCCGTGTCAGTGTCAGTGTCCGTGTCAGGGTCAGGGTCAGGGTCAGAGTCAGGGTTCGGGTCAGGGTCAGGGTCCGGGTCCGGGTCCGTGTCAGGGTCAGGGTCAGGGTCAGAGTCAGGGTCAGGGTCAGGGTCAGGGTCAGGGTCAGGGTCTGGGTGAGGGTCCGGGTCCTGGTCAGGGTCAGGGTCCGGGTCCGGGTCCGTGTCCGTGTCAGGGTCCGGGTCCGGGTCCGGGTCAGGGTCCGTGTCCGTGTCCGGGTCCGGGTCTGAGTCAGGGTCAGGGTACGGGTCCGGGTCAGTTTCAGGGTCAGTGTCAGAGTCAGGGTCCGTGTCAGGGTCAGGGTCAGGGTCAGAGTCAGGGTTCGGGTCAGGGTCAGGGTCCGGGTCCGTGTCCGTGTCCGTGTCAGGGTCAGGGTCAGGGTCAGAGTCAGGGTCAGGGTCAGGGTCAGGGTCAGGGTCAGGGTCAGGGTCCGGGTGGGGGTCCGGGTTCGGGTCCGGGTCCGGGTCCTGGTCAGGGTCCGGGTCTGGGTGAGGGTCCGGGTCCTGGTCAGGGTCAGGGTCCGGGTTCGGGTCCGGGTCCGGGTCAGAGTCCGGGTCCGGGTCCGGGTCTGGGTCCGGGTCTGGGTCCTGGTCCGGGTAAGGGTCCGGGTCCGGGTCTGTGTCAGTTTCAGGGTCAGTCTCAGAGTCCGGGTCAGGGTCAGGGTCAGGGTCATGGTCAGGGTGCGGGTCCGGGTCCGGGTCCGGGTCAGGGTCCGGGTCCGGGGTCGGGTCCGGGTCCGTGTCAGTGTCAGTGTCCGTGTCAGGGTCAGAGTCAGGGTCAGAGTCAGGGTCCGTGTCAGGGTCAGGGTCAGGGTCAGAGTCAGGGTTCGGGTCAGGGTCAGGGTCCGGGTCCGGGTCCGTGTCAGGGTCAGGGTCAGGGTCAGAGTCAGGGTCAGGGTCAGGGTCAGGGTCTGGGTCAGGGTCTGGGTGAGGTTCCGGGTCCTGGTCAGGGTCAGGGTCCGGGTCCGGGTCCGGGTCCGGGTCAGAGTCCGGGTCCGGGTCCGGGTTTGGGTCCGGGTCCGGGTCCGGGTTTGGGTCCGGGTCCAGGTCACGGTCCGGGGTCAGGATTCTAGTCCGGGTCCGGGTCCGGGTCCGGGTCCGGATGTGGTCCGGGTCAGGGTCAGGGTCATGGTCAGGGTGCGGGTCCGGGTCCGGGTCCGGGTCCGGGTCAGGGTCCGGGGCCGGGGCCGGGTCCGGGTCCGTGTCAGTGTCAGTGTCCGTGTCAGGGTCAGAGTCAGGGTCAGAGTCAGGGTCCGTGTCAGGGTCAGGGTCAGGGTCAGAGTCAGGGTTCAGGTCAGGGTCAGGGTCCGGGTCCGGGTCCGTGTCAGGGTAAGGGTCAGGGTCAGAGTCAGGGTCAGGGTCAGGGTCAGGGTCAGGGTCAGAGTCAGGGTCAGGGTCAGGGTCAGGGTCAGGGTCAGGGTCAGGGTCTGGGTGAGGGTCCGGGTCCTGGTCAGGGTCAGGGTCCGGGTCCGGGTCCGGGTCCGGGTCAGAGTCCGGGTCCGGGTCCGGGTTTGGGTCTGGGTCCGGGTCCGGGTTTGGGTCCGGGTCCAGGTCACGGTCCGGGGTCAGGATTCTAGTCCGGGTCCGGGTCCGGGTCCGGGTCCGGATGTGGTCAGGGTCAGGGTGAGGGTCAGGGTCAGGATCCGGTTCCGGGTCCGGTTCCGGGTCTGGTTCCGGGTCCGGTTCCGGGTCCGGGTCCGGGTCCGGGTCCGGGTCCGGGTCCGAGTCAGGGTCCGGGTCCGGGTCCGGGTCAGTTTCAGGGTCACTGTCAGAGTCAGTGTCCGGGTCAGGGTCAGGGTCAGGGTCCGGGTCCGGGTCCGGGTCCGTGTCCGGGTCCGGGTCCGGGTCCGGTTGAGGGTCCGGGTCTGGGTCCGTGTCATGGTCCTGGTCAGTGTCAGGGTCCGGGTCCGGGTCCGGGTCTGGCTCCGGGTCCGGGTCCGGGTCCGGGTCCGGGGTCAGGATCCGAGTCCGGGTCTGTGTCCGGGTCCGGTTCCGGTTCCTGTTCCGGTTCCGGTTCCGGTTCCGGTTCCGGACCCGGGTCCGGGTCAGGTTCTGGGTCTGGGTCCGGGTCTGGGTCCGGGTCCGGGTCTGTGTCCGTGTCTGCTTCCGGTTCCGGTTCCGGTTCCGGTTCCGGGTTAGGGTCAGGGTCCGGATGGGGGTCCGGGTCTGGGTCTGGGTCCGGGTCTGGGTCCGGGTCCAGGTCCGGGTCCGGGTCTGTGTCAGTTTCAGGGTCAGTGTCAGAGTCAGGGTCCAGGTCAGGGTCCGGGTCCGGGTCCGGGTCCGGGTCCGGGTCCGGGTCCGGGTCCGGGTCCGGGTCCGGGTCCGGGTCTGTGTCAGTTTCAGGGTCAGTGTCAGAGTCAGGGTCCGGGTCAGGGTCAGGGTCAGGGTCCGGGTCCGGGTCCGGGTGAGGGTCCGGGTCCGGGTCCGTTTCCGTTTCCGGTTCTGGGTTAGGGTCAGTATCCGGATGCGGGTCCGGGTCCGGGTCTGGGTCCGGGTCCGGGTCCGGGTCCCGGTCCGGGGTCAGGATCCGAGTCCGGGTCTGTGTCCGTGTCTGCTTCCGGTTCCGGTTCCGGTTCCGGTTCCGGGTTAGGGTCAGGGTCCGGATGGGGGTCCGGGTCTGGGTCTGGGTCCGCGTCTGGGTCCCGGTCCGGGTCCGGGTCCGGGTGAGGGTCCGGTTCCGGGTCCGGGTCCGTGTCATGGTCCGTGTCCGTGTCAGGGTCCGTGTCCGGGTCCGGGTCCGTGTCCGGCTCCAGGTCCGGGTCCGGGTCCATTTCCGGTTCTGGTCCCGGTTCCGGGTTAGGGTCAGGATCCGGATGCGGGTCCGGGTCCGGGTCCGGGTCCGGGTCCGGGTCCGGGGTCACGATCCGAGTCCTGGTCTGTGTCCAGGTCGGCTTCCGGTTCCGGTTCCGGTTCCGGTTCCGGTTCCGGTTCCGGTTCCGGGTTAGGGTCAGGATCCGGGTCCGGGTCCGGGTCCTGGTCCGTGTGATGGTCCGGGTCCGGGTCCGGGTCAGGGTCACGGTCCGGGTCCGGGTCCAGGTCAGGGTCAGGGTCCGGGTCCGGGTCCGGGTCCGGGTCCGTGTCATGGTCCGGGTCCGGGTCAGGGTCCGGGTCCGGGTCCAGGTCCGGGTCCGGGTCCGGGTCCGGGTTAGGGTCAGGATCGGGATGCGGGTCCGGGTCCGGGTCCGGGTCCGGGTCCGGGTCCGGGTCCGAGTCCGGGTCCGGGTCCGGGTCCGGGTCCGGGTCCGGGTCCGGGTCCGGGTCTGTGTCAGTTTCAGGGTCAGTCTCAGAGTCAGGGTCCGGGTCCGGGTCCTGGTCAGGATCCGGGTCTGGGTGAGGGTCCGGGTCCTGGTCAGGGTCAGGGTCCGGGTCCGGGTCCGGGTCAGAGTCCGGGTCCGGGTCCTGGTCCAGGTTTGGGTCCGGGTCCAGGTCACGGTCCGGGGTCAGGATTCTAGTCCGGGTCCGGGTCCGGGTCCGGGTCAGGGTCAGGGTCAGGATCCGGGTCCGGGTCCAGGTCAGGGTCAGGGTCAGGGTCAGTCTCAGAGTCAGCGTCCGCGTCCGGGTCCTGGTCAGGATCCGGGTCAGGGTCAGGGTCAGGATCCGGGTCCGGGTCCAGGTCAGGGTCAGGGTCAGGGTCAGAGTCAGGGTCCGGGTCACGGTCTGGGTCCCAGTCCGGGTCAGGGTCAGGTTGAGGGTCCGGGTCCATGTCCGTGTCCGTGTCATGGTCCGGGTCCGTGTCAGGGTCCGGGTCCGGGTCCGTGTCCGGGTCCGGGTCTGAGTCAGGGTCCGGGTCCGGGTCCGGGTCAGTTTCAGGGTCAGTGTCAGAGTCAGGGTCCAGGTCAGGGTCCGGGTCCGGGTCCGGGTCCGGGTCCGGGTCCGGGTCCGGGTCCGGGTCCGGGTCCGGGTCCGGGTCTGGGTCCGGGTCCGGGTCAGGGTCCTGGTCCGGGTCTGTGTCAGTTTCAGGGTCAGTCTCAGAGTCAGGGTCAGGGTCCGGGTCCGGGTCCGGGTCAGGGTCAGGGTCAGGGTCAGGGTCACGGTCCGGGTCTGTTTCCGTTTCCGTTTCCGGTTCTGGGTTAGGGTCAGGATCCGGATGCGGGTCCGGGTCCGGGTCCGGGTCTGGGTCCGGGTCCGGGTCTGGGTCCCGGTCCGGGGTCAGGATCCGAGTCCGGGTCTGTGTCCGTGTCTGCTTCTGGTTCCGGTTCCGGTTCCGGTTCCGGGTTAGGGTCAGGGTCCGGATGGGGGTCCGGGTCCGGGTCTGGGTCCGGGTCCGGGTCCGGGTCCGGGTCCGGGTCCGGGTCCGGGTCGGGGTCGGGGTCCGGTTCCGGGTCTGGGTCAGGGTCAGGGTCAGGGTCAGAGTCAGGGTCCGGGTCACGGTCTGGGTCCCGATCCGGATCAGGGTCCGGGTGAGGGTCCGGGTCCGGGTCCGGGTCCGTGTCATGGTCCGTGTCCGTGTCAGGGTCCGGGTCCGAGTCCGGGTCCGGGTCCGGCTCCAGGTCCGGGTCCGGGTCCGTTTCCGGTTCTGGTCCCGGTTCCGGGTTAGGGTCAGGATCCGGATGCGGGTTCGGGTCCGGGTCCGGGTCCGGGTCCGGGGTCACGATCCGAGTCCGGGTCTGTGTCCAGGTCGGCTTCCGGTTCCGGTTCCGGTTCCGGTTCCGGTTCCGGGTCCGGGTTAGGGTCAGGATCCGGGTCCGGGTCCGGGTCCGGGTCCGTGTCACGGTCCGGGTCCGGGTCCGGGTCAGGGTCACGGTCGGGGTCCGGGTCCGGGTCAGGGTCAGGGTCCGGGTCCGGGTCCGTGTCATGGTCCGGGTCCGGGTCCGTGTCAGGGTCGGGGTCCGGGTCCGGGTCCGGGTCCGGGTCCGAGTCCGGGTCCGGGTTAGGGTCAGGATCCGGATGCGGGTCCGGGTCCGGTTCCGGGTCTGGGTCCGGTTCCGGGTCAGGGTCCGGGTCCGGGTCCGTGTCAGTGTCCGTGTCAGGGTCAGGGTCAGGGTCCGGGTGGGGGTCCGGGTCCGGGTCCTGGTCAGGATCCGGGTCTGGGTGAGGGTCCGGGTCCTGGTCAGGGTCAAGGTCCGGGTCCGGGTCCGGGTCAGAGTCCGGGTCCGGGTCCGGGTCCAGGTTTGGGTCCGGGTCTGGGTCACGGTCTGGGGTCAGGATTCTAGTCCGGGTCCGGGTCCGGATCCGGGTCCGGGTCCGGGTCCAGGGTCCGGGTGAGGGTCCGGTTCCGGGTCCGGGTCCGTGTCATGGTCAGGGTCCGTGTCAGGGTCATAGTCAGGGTCCGGGTCATGGTCTGGGTCCCGGTCCAGGTCAGGGTCCGGGTGAAAGTCCGGGTCCGGGTCCGGGTCATGTCATGGTCCGGGTCCGTGTCAGGGTCCAGGTCCGTGTCAGGGTCCGGGTCCGGGTCCGGGTCCGGGTCCGGGTCCGGGTCCGGCTCCAGGTCCGGGTCCGTTTCCGTTTCGGTTTCCGGTTCCGGGTTAGGGTCAGGATCCGGACCCGGGTCCGGGTCCGGGTCCGGGTCAGGGTCAGGGTCAGGGTCCGGGTCCGGGTCCGGGTCCGGGGTCAGGATCCGAGTCCGGGTCTGTGTCCGGGTCCGGTTCTGGTTCCGGTTCCGGTTCCGGTTCCGGTTCCGGTTCTGGGTCAGGGTCAGGGTCAGGATCCGCACCCGGGTCCGGGTCAGGTTCTGGGTCTGGGTCCGGGTCTGGGTCCGGGTCCAGGTCCGGGTCCGGGTCCGGGTCCGGGTCCGGGTCCGGGTCCGGGTCCGGGTCTGATTCAGGGTCCGGGTCCGGGTCCGGGTCCGGGTCAGTTTCAGGGTCAGTGTCAGAGTCAGGGTCCAGGTCAGGGTCCGGGTCCGAGTCAGGGTCCGGGTCCGGGTCCGGGTCAGTTTCAGGGTCACTGTCAGAGTCAGTGTCCGGGTCAGGGTCAGGGTCAGGGTCCGGGTCCGGGTCCGTGTCCGGGTCCGTGTCGGTGTCTGGGTCCGGGTCCGGGTCCGGTTGAGGGTCCGGGTCTGGGTCCGTGTCATGGTCCTGGTCAGTGTCAGGGTCCGGGTCCGGGTCCGGGTCCGGGTCTGGCTCCGGGTCCGGGTCCGGGTCCGGGTCCGGGGTCAGGATCCGAGTCCGGGTCTGTGTCCGGGTCCGGTTCCGGTTCCTGTTCCGGTTCCGGTTCCGGTTCCGGTTCCGGACCCGGGTCCGGGTCAGGTTCTGGGTCTGGGTCCGGGTCTGGGTCCGGGTCCGGGTCCAGGTCCGGGTCCGGGTCCGGGTCCGGGTCTGGGTCCGGGTCCGGGTCTGGGTCTGGGTCTGAGTCAGGGTCCGGGTCCGGGTCCGGGTCTGGGTCCGGGTCAGTTTCAGGGTCAGTGTCAGAGTCAGGGTCCAGGTCAGGGTCCGGGTCCGGGTCCGGGTCCGGTTCCGGGTCCGGGTCCGGGTCCGGGTCCGGGTCTGTGTCAGTTTCAGGGTCAGTGTCAGAGTCAGGGTCCGGGTCAGGGTCAGGGTCAGGGTCCGGGTCCGGGTCCGGGTCCGGGTCCGGGTGAGGGTCCGGGTCCGGGTCCGGGTCCGTTTCCGTTTCCGGTTCTGGGTTAGGGTCAGTATCCGGATGCGGGTCCGGGTCCGGGTCTGGGTCCGGGTCTGGGTCCGGGTCCGGGTCCCGGTCCGGGGTCAGGATCCGAGTCCGGGTCTGTGTCCGTGTCTGCTTCCGGTTCCGGTTCCGGTTCCGGTTCCGGGTTAGGGTCAGGGTCCGGATGGGGGTCCGGGTCTGGGTCTGGGTCCGGGTCTGGGTCCCGGTCCGGGTCCGGGTCCGGGTGAGGGTCCGGTTCCGGGTCCGGGTCCGTGTCATGGTCCGTGTCCGTGTCAGGGTCCGGGTCCGGGTACGGGTCCGGGTCCGGCTCCAGGTCCGGGTCCGGGTCCATTTCCGGTTCTGGTCCCGGTTCCGGGTTAGGGTCAGGATCCGGATGCGGGTCCGGGTCCGGGTCCGGGTCCGGGTCCGGGTCCGGGGTCACGATCCGAGTCCGGGTCTGTGTCCAGGTCGGCTTCCGGTTCCGGTTCCGGTTCCGGTTCCGGTTCCGGTTCCGGGTTAGGGTCAGGATCCGGGTCCGGGTCCGGGTCCGGGTCCGTGTGATGGTCCGGGTCCGGGTCCGGGTCAGGGTCAGGGTCACGGTCCGGGTCCGGGTCCAGGTCAGGGTCAGGGTCCGGGTCCGGGTCCGGGTCCAGGTCCGTGTCATGGTCCGGGTCCGGGTCAGGGTCCGGGTCCGGGTCCAGGTCCGGGTCCGGGTCCGGGTCCGGGTTAGGGTCAGGATCGGGATGCGGGTCCGGGTCCGGTTCTGGGTCTGGGTCCGGTTCCGGGTCCGGGTCCGGGTCCGGGTCCGTGTCAGGGTCAGGGTCAGGGTCAGGGTCAGGGTCAGGGTCAGGGTCAGGGTCCGGGTGGGGGTCCGGGTCCGGGTCCGGGTCCTGGTCAGGATCCGGGTCTGGGTGAGGGTCCGGGTCCTGGCCAGGGTCAGGGTCCGGGTCCGGGTCCGGGTCCGGGTCAGAGTCCGGGTCCGGGTCCTGGTCCAGGTTTGGGTCCGGGTCCAGGTCACGGTCCGGGGTCAGGATTCTAGTCCGGGTCCGGGTCCTGGTCCGGATCTGGGTCAGGGTCAGGGTGAGGGTCAGGGTCAGGATCCGGGTCCGGTTCCGGGTCCGGGTCCGGGTCCGGGTCCGGGTCCGGGTCCGAGTCAGGGTCCGGGTCCGGGTCCGTGTCCGGGTCAGGGTCAGGGTCAGGGTCAGAGTCAGGGTCCGAGTCACGGTCTGGGTCCCAGTCCGGGTCAGGGTCAGGGTGAGGGTCCGTGTCCGTGTCCGGGTCCATGTCCGTGTCATGGTCCGGGTCCGTGTCAGGGTCCGGGTCCGGGTCCGGGTCCGGGTCCGGGTCCGGGTCCGGGTCCGGGTCCGGGTCCGTGTCCGTGTCCGGGTCCGGGTCTGAGTCAGGGTCCGGGTACGGGTCCGGGTCAGTTTCAGGGTCAGTGTCAGAGTCAGGGTCCAGGTCAGGGTCCGGGTCCGGGTCCGGGTCTGTGTCAGTTTCAGGGTCAGTCTCAGAGTCAGGGTCCGGGTCCGGGTCCTGGTCAGGATCCGGGTCTGGGTGAGGGTCCGGGTCCTGGTCAGGGTCAGGGTCCGGGTCCGGGTCCGGGTCAGAGTCCGGGTCCGGGTCCTGGTCCAGGTTTGGGTCCGGGTCCAGGTCACGGTCCGGGGTCAGGATTCTAGTCCGGGTCCGGGTCCGGGTCCGGGTCAGGGTCAGGGTCAGGATCCGGGTCCGGGTCCAGGTCAGGGTCAGGGTCAGTCTCAGAGTCAGGGTCCGGGTCCGGGTCCTGGTCAGGATCCGGGTCAGGGTCAGGGTCAGGATCCGGGTCCGGGTCCAGGTCAGGGTCAGGGTCAGGGTCAGAGTCAGGGTCCGGGTCACGGTCTGGGTCCCAGTCCGGGTCAGGGTCAGGTTGAGGGTCCGGGTCCATGTCCGTGTCCGTGTCATGGTCCGGGTCCGTGTCAGGGTCCGGGTCCGGGTCCGGGTCCGTGTCCGGGTCCGGGTCTGAGTCAGGGTCCGGGTCCGGGTCCGGGTCAGTTTCAGGGTCAGTGTCAGAGTCAGGGTCCAGGTCAGGGTCCGGGTCCGGGTCCGGGTCCGGGTCCGGGTCCGGGTCCGGGTCCGGGTCCGGGTCCGGGTCCGGGTCAGGGTCCTGGTCCGGGTCTGTGTCAGTTTCAGGGTCAGTCTCAGAGTCAGGGTCAGGGTCCGGGTCCGGGTCCGGGTCAGGGTCAGGGTCAGGGTCAGGGTCACGGTCCGGGTCTGTTTCCGTTTCCGTTTCCGGTTCTGGGTTAGGGTCAGGATCCGGATGCGGGTCCGGGTCCGGGTCCGGGTCTGGGTCCGGGTCCGGGTCTGGGTCCCGGTCCGGGGTCAGGATCCGAGTCCGGGTCTGTGTCCGTGTCTGCTTCTGGTTCCGGTTCCGGTTCCGGTTCCGGGTTAGGGTCAGGGTCCGGATGGGGGTCCGGGTCCGGGTCTGGGTCCGGGTCTGGGTCCGGGTCCGGGTCCGGGTCCGGGTCCGGGTCCGGGTCCGGGTCGGGGTCCGGGTCCGGTTCCGGGTCTGGGTCAGGGTCAGGGTCAGGGTCAGAGTCAGGGTCCGGGTCACGGTCTGGGTCCCGATCCGGATCAGGGTCCGGGTGAGGGTCCGGGTCCGGGTCCGGGTCCGTGTCATGGTCCGTGTCCGTGTCAGGGTCCGGGTCCGAGTCCGGGTCCGGGTCCGGCTCCAGGTCCGGGTCCGGGTCCGTTTCCGGTTCTGGTCCCGGTTCCGGGTTAGGGTCAGGATCCGGATGCGGGTTCGGGTCCGGGTCCGGGTCCGGGTCCGGGGTCACGATCCGAGTCCAGGTCTGTGTCCAGGTCGGCTTCCGGTTCCGGTTCCGGTTCCGGGTCCGGTTCCGGGTCCGGGTTAGGGTCAGGATCCGGGTCCAGGTCCGGGTCCGGGTCCGTGTCACGGTCCGGGTCCGGGTCCGGGTCAGGGTCACGGTCGGGATCCGGGTCCGGGTCAGGGTCAGGGTCCGGGTCCGGGTCCGTGTCATGGTCCGGGTCCGGGTCCGTGTCAGGGTCGGGGTCCGGGTCCGGGTCCGGGTCCGGGTCCGAGTCCGGGTCCGGGTTAGGGTCAGGATCCGGATGCGGGTCCGGGTCCGGTTCCGGGTCTGGGTCCGGTTCCGGGTCAGGGTCCGGGTCCGGGTCCGTGTCAGTGTCCGTGTCAGGGTCTGGGTCAGGGTCCGGGTGGGGGTCCGGGTCCGGGTCCTGGTCAGGATCCGGGTCTGGGTGAGGGTCCGGGTCCTGGTCAGGGTCAGGGTCCGGGTCCGGGTCCGGGTCAGAGTCCGGGTCCGGGTCCGGGTCCAGGTTTGGGTCCGGGTCTGGGTCACGGTCTGGGGTCAGGATTCTAGTCCGGGTCCGGGTCCGGATCCGGGTCCGGGTCCGGGTCCAGGGTCCGGGTGAGGGTCCGGTTCCGGGTCCGGGTCCGTGTCATGGTCAGGGTCCGTGTCAGGGTCATAGTCAGGGTCCGGGTCATGGTCTGGGTCCCGGTCCAGGTCAGGGTCCGGGTGAAAGTCCGGGTCCGGGTCCGGGTCATGTCATGGTCCGGGTCCGTGTCAGGGTCCAGGTCCGTGTCAGGGTCCGGGTCCGGGTCCGGGGTCCGGGTCCGGGTCCGGGTCCGGGTCCGGGTCCGGCTCCAGGTCTGGGTCCGTTTCCGTTTCGGTTTCCGGTTCCGGGTTAGGGTCAGGATCCGGACCCGGGTCCGGGTCCGGGTCCGGGTCAGGGTCAGGGTCAGGGTCCAGGTCCGGGTCCGGGTCCGGGGTCAGGATCCGAGTCCGGGTCTGTGTCCGGGTCCGGTTCTGGTTCCGGTTCCGGTTCCGGTTCCGGTTCCGGTTCCGGGTCAGGGTCAGGGTCAGGGTCAGGATCCGGACCCGGGTCCGGGTCAGGTTCTGGGTCTGGGTCCGGGTCTGGGTCCGGGTCCAGGTCCGGGTCCGGGTCCGGGTCCGGGTCCGGGTCCGGGTCCGGGTCCGGGTCCGGGTCCGGGTCTGATTCAGGGTCCGGGTCCGGGTCCGGGTCAGTTTCAGGGTCAGTGTCAGAGTCAGGGTCCAGGTCAGGGTCAGGGTCCGGGTCCGGGTCCGGGTCCGGGTCCGGGTCCAGGTCCGGGTCCGGGTCCGGTTCCGGGTGAGGGTCCGGGTCCGGGTCCGGGTCCGGATCCGTGTCATGGTCCAGGTCCGTGTCAGGGTCCGGGTCTGGGTCTGGGTCCGGGTCCGGGTCCGGGTCCGGGTCTGTTTCCGTTTCCGTTTCCGGTTCTGGGTTAGGGTCAGGATCCGGATGCGGGTCCGGGTCCGGGTCCGGGTCCGGGTCTGGGTCCGGGTCCGGGTCTGGGTCCCGGTCCGGGGTCAGGATCCGAGTCCGGGTCTGTGTCCGTGTCTGCTTCTGGTTCCGGTTCCGGTTCCGGGTCTGGGTCCCGGTCCGGGGTCAGGATCCGAGTCCGGGTCTGTGTCCGTGTCTGCTTCTGGTTCCGGTTCCGGTTCCGGGTTAGGGTCAGGGTCCGGATGGGGGTCCGGGTCCGGGTCTGGGTCCGGGTCTGGGTCCGGGTCCGGGTCCGGGTCCGGGTCCGGGTCCGGGTCCGGGTCCGGGTCCGGGTCCGGGTCCGGTTCCGGGTCCGGGTCAGGGTCAGGGTCAGGGTCAGAGTCAGGGTCCGGGTCACGGTCTGGGTCCCGATCCGGGTCAGGGTCCGGGTGAGGGTCCGGGTCCGGGTCCGGGTCCGTGTCATGGTCCGTGTCTGTGTCAGGGTCCGGGTCCGGGTCCGGGTCCGGGTCCGGGTCCGGCTCCAGGTCCGGGTCCGGGTCCGTTTCCGGTTCTGGTCCCGGTTCCGGGTTAGGGTCAGGATCCGGATGCGGGTCCGGGTCCGGGTCCGGGTCCGGGTCCGGGTCCGGGGTCACGATCCGAGTCCGGGTCTGTGTCCAGGTCGGCTTCCGGTTCCGGTTCCGGTTCCGGTTCCGGTTCCGGTTCCGGGTCTGGGTTAGGGTCAGGATCCGGGTCCGGGTCCGGGTCCGGGTCCGTGTCACGGTCCGGGTCCGGGTCCGGGTCCGTGTCATGGTCCGGGTCCGGGTCCGGGTCAGGGTCCGGGTCCGGGTCCGGGTCCAGGTCCGGGTCCGAGTCCGGGTCCGGGTTAGGGTCAGGATCCGGATGCGGGTCCGGGTCCGGTTCCGGGTCTGGGTCCGGTTCCGGGTCAGGGTCCGGGTCCGGGTCCGTGTCAGGGTCCGTGTCAGGGTCAGGGTCAGGGTCAGGGTCCGGATGGGGGTCCGGGTCCGGGTCCTGGTCCGGGTCCGGGTCCGGGCCCGGGTCCGGGTCCGGGTCCGGGTCCGGGTCCGGGTCCGGGTCCGGGTCCGGGTCGGGGTCCGGGTCCGGTTCCGGGTCCGGGTCAGGGTGAGGGTCCGGGTCCTGGTCAGTGTCAGGGTCAGGGTCCGGGTCCGCGTCCGGGTCCAGGTTTGGGTCCGGGTCCGGGTCACGGTCCGGGGTCAGGATTCTAGTCGGGGTCCGAGTCCGGGTCCGGGTCCGGGTCCGGATCTGGGTCAGGGTCAGAGTGAGGGTCAGGGTCCGGGTCCGGGTCCGGGTCCGGGTCCGGGTCCGGGTCCGGGTCCGGGTCCGGGTATGGGTCAGGATCAGGGTCAGAGTCAGGGTCCGCGTCACGGTCTGCGTCCCAGTCTGGGTCAGGG
Organism: Arizona elegans; assembly: GCA_022577455.1. NCBI lineage: Eukaryota > Metazoa > Chordata > Lepidosauria > Squamata > Colubridae > Arizona > Arizona elegans. Next base: position 7,083,866 of record JAKOOJ010000027.1, read on the forward strand.
TCAGGGTGAGGGTCCGGGTCCGGGTCCGTGTCCGTGTCATGGTCCGGGTCCGTGTCCGTGTCCGTGTCCGTGTCCGTGTCCGTGTCCGTGTCCGGGTCCGGGTCCGGGTCTGAGTCAGGGTCCGGGTCCGGGTTCGGGTCAGTTTCAGGGTCAGTGTCAGAGTCAGGGTCCAGGCCAGGGTCCGTGTCCGGGTCCGTGTCCGTGTCCGGGTCCGTGTCCGGGTCCTTGTCCGGGTCCGGGTCAGGGTCCGGGTCAGGGTCCGGGTCCGGGTCTGTGTCAGTTTCAGGGTCAGTCTCAGAGTCAGGGTCCGGGTCCGCGTCCGGGTCAGGGTCCGGGTCCGGGTCTGTGTCAGTTTCAGGGTCAGTCTCAGAGTCAGGGTCCGGGTCCGGGTCCAGGTTTGGGTCCGGGTCCGGGTCACGGTCCGGGGTCAGGATTCTAGTCGGGGTCCGGGTCCGGGTCCGGGTCCGGGTCCGGATCTGGGTCAGGGTCAGGGTGAGGGTCCGGGTCAGGATCCGGGTCCGGGTCCGGATCCGGGTCCGGGTCCGGGTCAGGGTCAGGGTCAGAGTCAGGGTCCGGGTCACGGTCTGGGTCCCAGTCCGGGTTAGGGTCAGGGTGAGGGTCCGTGTCCGTGTCCGTGTCCGTGTCATGGTCCGGGTCCGTGTCAGGGTCCGGGTCCGGGTCCGGGTCCGGGTCCGGGTCCGGGTCCGGGTCCGGGTCCGAGTCCGGGTCCGGGTCTGAGTCAGGGTCCGGGTCCGGGTCCGGGTCAGTTTCAGGGTCAGTGTCAGAGTCAGGGTCCAGGTCCGGGTCCGGGTTTGTGTCCGTGTCCGTGTCCGTGTCCGTGTCCGGGTCCGGGTCCGGGTCCGGGTCAGGGTCAGGGTCCGGGTCAGGGTCCGGTTCCGGGTCTGTGTCAGTTTCAGGGTCAGTCTCAGAGTCAGGGTCCGGGTCCGGGTCCGTGTCAGGGTCCGGGTCCGGGTCTGTGTCAGTTTCAGGGTCAGTCTCAGAGTCAGGGTCTGGGTCCGGGTCAGGGTCAGGGTCCGGGTCCATGTCCGTGTCATGGTCCGGGTCCGTGTCAGGGTCCGGGTCTGGGTCCGGGTCCGGGTCTGGGTCCGGGTCCGGGTCCGGGTCCGGTTCCGGTTCCGGGTTAGGGCCAGGATCCGGATGCGGGTCCGGGTCCGGGTCCGGGTCCGGGTCCGGGTCTGGGTCCGGGTCCGGGTGCGGGTCCGGGTCAGGGTCAGGTTCAGAGTCAGGGTCAGGGTCAGGGTCAGGGTCAGTCTCAGAGTCAGGGTCCGGGTCCGGGTCAGGGTCAGGGTCAGGGTCAGGGTCACGGTCTGGGTCTGTTTCCGTTTCCGTTTCCGGTTCTGGGTTAGGGTCAGGATCCGGATGCGGGTCCGGGTCCGGGTCCGGGTCCGGGTCCAGGTCTGGGTCTGGGTCCCGGTCCGGGGTCAGGATCCGAGTCCGGGTCTGTGTCCGTGTCTGCTTCTGGTTCCGGTTCCGGTTCCGGTTCCGGGTTAGGGTCAGGGTCCGGATGGGGGTCCGGGTCCGGGTCTGGGTCCGGGTCCGGGTCCGGGTCCGGGTCCGGGTCCGGGTCCGGGTCGGGGTCCGGGTCCGGTTCCGGGTCCGGGTCAGGGTCAGGGTCAGGGTCAGAGTCAGGGTCCGGGTCACGTTCTGGGTCCCGATCCGGGTCAGGGTCCGGGTGAGGGTCCGGGTCCGGGTCCTGGTCCGTGTCATGGTCCGTGTCCGTGTCAGGGTCCGGGTCCGGTTCCGGGTCCGGGTCCGGCTCCAGGTCCGGGTCCGGGTCCGTTTCCGGTTCTGGTCCCGGTTCCGGGTTAGGGTCAGGATCCGGATGCGGGTCCGGGTCCGGGTCCGGGTCCGGGTCCGGGTCCGGGGTCACGATCCGAGTCCGGGTCTGTGTCCAGGTCGGCTTCCGGTTCCGGTTCCGGTTCCGGTTCCGGTTCCGGGTCTGGGTTAGGGTCAGGATCCGGGTCCGGGTCCGGGTCCGGGTCCGTGTTACGGTCCGGGTCCGGGTCCGGGTCCGTGTCATGGTCCGGGTCCGGGTCCGGGTCCGGGTCCGGGTCCGAGTCCGGGTCCGGGTTAGGGTCAGGATCCGGATGCGGGTCCGGGTCCGGTTCCGGGTCTGGGTCCGGTTCCGGGTCAGGGTCCGGGTCCGGGTCCGTGTCAGGGTCCGTGTCAGGGTCAGGGTCAGGGTCCGGATGGGGGTCCGGGTCCGGGTCCTGGTCCGAGTCCGGGTCTGGGTCCGGGTCCGTGTCCGGGTCCGGGTCCGGGTCCGGGTCGGGGTCCGGGTCCGGTTCCGGTTCCGGGTCAGTGTGAGGGTCCGGGTCCTGGTCAGGGTCAGGGTCCGGGTCCAGGTCCGGGTCCGGGTCAGAGTCTGGGTCCGGGTCCGGGTCCAGGTTTGGGTCCGGGTCCGGGTCACGGTCCGGGGTCAGGATTCTAGTCGGGGTCCGGGTCCGGGTCCGGGTCCGGGTCCGGATCTGGGTCAGGGTCAGAGTGAGGGTCAGGGTCCGGGTCCGGGTCCGGGTCCGGGTCCGGGTCCGGGTCAGGATCAGGGTCAGAGTCAGGGTCCGGGTCACGGTCTGGGTCCCAGTCCGGGTCAGGGTCAGGGTGATGGTCCGGGTCCGGGTCCGGGTCCGTGTCATGGTCCGTGTCCGTGTCCGTGTCAGGGTCCGGGTCCGGGTCCGGGTCCGGCTCCAGGTCCGGGTCCGGGTCCGTTTCCGGTTCTGGTCCCGGTTCCGGGTTAGGGTCAGGATCCGGATGCGGGTTCGGGTCCGGGTCCAGGTCCGGGTCCGGGTCTGGGGTCACGATCCGAGTCCGGGTCTGTGTCCATGTCGGCTTACGGTTCTGGTTCCGGTTCCGGTTCCGGGTCCGGTTCCGGGTCCGGGTTAGGGTCAGGATCCGGGTCCGGGTCCGGGTCCGTGTCACGGTCCGGGTCCGGGTCCGGGTCAGGGTCACGGTCGGGGTCCGGGTCCGGGTCAGGGTCAGGGTCCGGGTCCGGGTCCGGGTCATGGTCCGGGTCCGGGTCCGTGTCAGGGTCCGGGTCCGGGTCCGGGTCCGGGTCCGGGTCCGGGTCCGGGTCCGAGTCCGGGTCCGGGTTAGGGTCAGGATCCGGATGCGGGTCCGGGTCCGGTTCCGGGTCTGGGTCCGGTTCCGGGTCAGGGTCCGGGTCCGGGTCCGTGTCAGGGTCCGTGTCAGGGTCCGTGTCAGGGTCAGGGTCCGGGTCCGGGTGGGGGTCCGGGTCCGGGTCCTGGTCAGGATCCGGGTCTGGGTGAGGGTCCGGGTCCTGGTCTGGGTGAGGGTCCGGGTCCTGGTCAGGGTCAGGGTCAGGGTCCGGGTCCAGGTCCGGGTCCGGGTCAGAGTCCGGGTCCGGGTCCGGGTCACGGTCCGGGGTCAGGATTCTAGTCGGGGTCCGAGTCCGGGTCCGGGTCCGGGTTCGGATCTGGGTCAGGGTCAGAGTGAGGGTCAGGGTCCGGGTCCGGGTCCAGGTCCGGGTCCGGGTCCGGGTCCAGGTCCGGGTCCGGGTCCGGGTCCGGGTCTGGGTCCGGGTCCGGGTCCGGGTCCGGTTCCGGTTCCGGGTTAGGGCCAGGATCCGGATGCGGGTCCGGGTCCGGGTCCGGGTCCGGGTCCGGGTCCGGGTCCGGGTCCGGGTCCGGGTCCGGGTCTGGGTCAGGATCAGGGTCAGAGTCAGGGTCCGGGTCACGGTCTGGGTCCCAGTCTGGGTCAGGGTCAGGGTGAGGGTCCGGGTCCGTGTCCGTGTCCGTGTCATGGTCCGGGTCCGTGTCCGTGTCCGTGTCCGGGTCCGTGTCCGGGTCCGGGTCCGGGTCCGGGTCCGGGTCTGAGTCAGGGTCCGGGTCCGGGTCCGGGTCAGTTTCAGGGTCAGTGTCAGAGTCAGGGTCCAGGTCAGGGTCCGTGTCCGGGTCCGTGTCCGGGTCCGGGTCCGTGTCCGGGTCCTTGTCCGGGTCCGGGTCCGGGTCAGTGTCCGGGTCCGGGTCTGTGTCAGTTTCAGGGTCAGTCTCAGAGTCAGGGTCCGGGTCCGGGTCCGTGTCAGGGTCCGGGTCCGGGTCTGTGTCAGTTTCAGGGTCAGTCTCAGAATCAGGGTCCGGGTCCGGGTCCAGGTTTGGGTCCGGGTCCGGGTAACGGTCCGGGGTCAGGATTCTAGTCGGGGTCCGGGTCCGGGTCCGGGTCCGGGTCCGGATCTGGGTCAGGGTCAGGGTGAGGGTCCGGGTCAGGATCCGGGTCCGGGTCCGGATCCGGGTCCGGGTCCGGGTCAGGGTCAGGGTCAGAGTCAGGGTACGGGTCACGGTCTGGGTCCCAGTCCGGGTTAGGATCAGGGTGAGGGTCCGTGTCCGTGTCCGTGTCCGTGTCATGGTCCGGGTCCGTGTCAGGGTCCGGGTCCGGGTCCGGGTCCGGGTCCGGGTCCGGGTCCGGGTCCGAGTCCGGGTCCGGGTCTGAGTCAGGGTCCGGGTCCGGGTCCGGGTCAGTTTCAGGGTCGGTGTCAGAGTCAGGGTCCAGGTCCGGGTCCGGGTCCGGGTCCGTGTCCGGGTCCGTGTCCGGGTCCGGGTCCGGGTCCGTGTCCGGGTCCGGGTCAGGGTCAGGGTCCGGGTCAGGGTCCGGTTCCGGGTCTGTGTCAGTTTCAGGGTCAGTCTCAGAGTCAGGGTCCGGGTCCGGGTCCGGGTCAGGGTCCGGGTCCGGGTCTGTGTCAGTTTCAGGGTCAGTCTCAAAGTCAGGGTCTGGGTCCGGGTCAGGGTCAGGGTCCGGGTCCATGTCCGTGTCATGGTCCGGGTCCGTGTCAGGGTCCGGGTCTGGGTCCGGGTCCGGGTCTGGGTCCGGGTCCGGGTCCGGGTCCGGTTCCGGTTCCGGGTTAGGGCCAGGATCCGGATGCGGGTCCGGGTCTGGGTCCGGGTCCGGGTCCGGGTCCGGGTCCGGGTCCGGGTCCGGGTCAGGGTCAGGTTCAGAGTCAGGTTCAGGGTCAGGGTCAGGGTCAGTCTCAGAGTCAGGGTCCGGGTCCGGGTCAAGGTCAGGGTCAGGGTCAGGGTCACGGTCCGGGTCTGTTTCCGTTTCCGTTTCTGGTTCTGGGTTAGGGTCAGGATCCGGATGCGGGTCCGGGTCCGGGTCCGGGTCCGGGTCCGGGTCCGGGTCTGGGTCCCGGTCCGGGGTCAGGATCCGAGTCCGGGTCTGTGTCCGTGTCTGCTTCTGGTTCCGGTTCCGGTTCCGGTTCCGGGTTAGGGTCAGGGTCCGGATGGGGGTCCGGGTCCGGGTCCGGGTCCGGGTCCGGGTCCGGGTCCGGGTCCGGGTCCGGGTCGGGGTCCGGGTCCGGTTCCGGGTCCGGGTCAGGGTCAGGGTCAGGGTCAGGGTCAGAGTCAGGGTCCGGGTCACGTTCTGGGTCCCGATCCGGGTCAGGGTCCGGGTGAGGGTCCGGGTCCGGGTCCGGGTCCGTGTCATGGTCCGTGTCCGTGTCAGGGTCCGGGTCCGGGTCCGGGTCCGGGTCCGGCTCCAGGTCCGGGTCCGGGTCCGTTTCCGGTTCTGGTCCCGGTTCCGGGTTAGGGTCAGGATCCGGATGCGGGTCCGGGTCCGGTCCGGGTCCGGGTCCGGGTCCGGGTCCGGGTCCGGGGGTCACGATCCGAGTCCGGGTCTGTGTCCAGGTAGGCTTCCGGTTCCGGTTCCGGTTCCGGTTCCGGTTCCGGTTCCGGGTCTGGGTTAGGGTCAGGATCCGGGTCCGGGTCCGGGTCCGGGTCCGTGTTACGGTCCGGGTCCGGGTCCGGGTCCGTGTCATGGTCCGGGTCCGGGTCCGGGTCAGTGTCCGGGTCCAGGTCCGGGTCCGGGTCCGGGTCCGAGTCCGGGTCCGGGTTAGGGTCAGGATCCGGATGCGGGTCCGGGTCCGGTTCCGGGTCTGGGTCCGGGTCCGGGTCAGGGTCCGGGTCCGGGTCCGTGTCAGGGTCCGTGTCAGGGTCAGGGTCAGGGTCCGGATGGGGGTCCGGGTCCGGGTCCTGGTCCGGGTCCGGGTCTGGGTCCGGGTCCGGGTCCGGGTCCGGGTCCGGGTCGGGGTCCGGGTCCGGTTCCGGTTCCGGGTCAGGGTGAGGGTCCCGGGTCCTGGTCAGGGTCAGGGTCCGGGTCCAGGTCCGGGTCCGGGTCAGAGTCCGGGTCCGGGTCCGGGTCCAGGTTTGGGTCCGGGTCCGGGTCACGGTCCGGGGGTCAGGATTCTAGTCGGGGTCCGGGTCCGGGTCCGGGTCCGGGTCCGGGTCCGGATCTGGGTCAGGGTCAGAGTGAGGGTCAGGGTCCGGGTCCGGTCGGGTCCGGGTCCGGGTCCGGGTCCGGGTCAGGATCAGGGGTCAGAGTCAGGGTCCGGGTCACGGTCTGGGTCCCAGTCCGGGTCAGGGTCAGGGTGAGGGTCCGGGTCCGGGTCCGGGTCCGTTTCATGGTCCGTGTCCGTGTCCGTGTCAGGGGTCCGGGTCCGGGTCCGGGTCCGGCTCCAGGTTCGGGTCCGGGTCCGTTTCCGGTTCTGGTCCCGGTTCCGGGTTAGGGTCAGGATCCGGATGCGGGTTCGGGTCCCGGGTCCAGGTCCAGGTCCGGGTCCGGGGGTCACGATCCGAGTCCGGGTCTGTGTCCAGGTCGGGTTCCGGTTCCGGTTCCGGTTCCGGTTCCGGGTTAGGGTCAGGATCCGGGTCCGGGTCCGGGTCCGTGTCACGGTCCGGGTCCGGGTCCGGGTCAGGGTCACGGTCGGGGTCCGGGTCCGTGTCAGGGTCAGGGTCCGGGTCCGGGTCCGGGTCCGTGTCATGGTCCGGGTCCGGGTCCGTGTCAGGGTCCGGGTCCGGGTCCGGGTCCGGGTCCGGGTCCGAGTCCGGGTCCGGGTTAGGGTCAGGATCCGGATGCGGGTCCGGGTCCGGTTCCGGGTCTGGGTCCAGTTCCGGGTCAGGGTCCGGGTCCGGGTCCGTGTCAGGGTCCGTGTCAGGGTCCGTGTCAGGGTCAGGGTCAGGGTCCGGGTGGGGGTCCGGGTCCGGGTCCTGGTCAGGATCCGGGTCTGGGTGAGGGTCCGAGTCCTGGTCAGGGTCAGGGTCCGGGTCCGGGTCCGGGTCCGGGTCAGGGTCACGGTCCGGGTCCAGGTCCGGGTCCGGGTCAGAGTCCGGGTCCGGGTCCGGGTCCAGGTTTGGGTCCGGGTCTGGGTCACGGTCTGGGGTCAGGATTCTAGTCCGGGTCCGGGGTCCAGATCCGGGTCCGGGTCTGGGTCCGTGTCCGTGTCCGTGTCCGGGTCCGGGTCCGGGTCCAGGGTCCGGGTGAGGGTCCGGGTCCGGGTCCGGGTCCGGGTCATGGTCCGGGTCCGTGTCAGGGTCAGAGTCAGGGTCCGGGTCACGGTCTGGGTCCCGGTCCAGGTCAGGGTCCGGGTGAAAGTCCGGGTCCGGGTCCGGGTCCGGGTCCGGATCTGGGTCAGGGTCAGGGTGAGGGTCCCGGTCCGGGTCCGGATCCGGGTCCGGGGTCCGGGTCCAGGGTTCCGGGTGAGGGTCCGGTTCCGGGTCCGGGTCCGTGTCATGGTCAGGGTCCGTGTCAGGGTCATAGTCAGGGTCCGGGTCATGGTCTGGGTCCCGGTCCAGGTCAGGGTCCGGGTGAAAGTCCGGGTCCGGGTCCGGGTCATGTCATGGTCCGGGTCCGTGTCAGGGTCCAGGTCCGTGTCAGGGTCCGGGTCCGGGTCCGGGTCCGGGTCCGGGTCCGGGTCCGGGTCCGGGTCCGGCTCCAGGTCCGGGGTCCGTTTCCGTTTCGGTTTCCGGTTCCGGGTTAGGGTCAGGATCCGGACCCGGGTCCGGGTCCGGGTCCGGGTCAGGGTCAGGGTCAGGGTCCAGGTCCGGGTCCGGGTCCGGGGTCAGGATCCGAGTCCGGGTCTGTGTCCGGGTCCGGTTCTGGTTCCGGTTCCGGTTCCGGTTCCGGGTTCCGGTTCCGGTTCCGGTTCTGGGTCAGGGTCAGGGTCAGGATCCGGACCCGGGTCCGGGTCAGGTTCTGGGTCTGGGTCCGGGTCTGGGTCCGGGTCCAGGTCCGGGTCCGGGTCCGGGTCCGGGTCCGGGTCCGGGTCCGGGTCCGGGTCCGGGTCCGGGTCTGATTCAGGGTCCGGGTCCGGGTCCGGGTCAGTTTCAGGGTCAGTGTCAGAGTCAGGGTCCAGGTCAGGGTCAGGGTCCGGGTCCGGGTCCGGGTCCGGGTCCAGGTCCGGGTCCGGGTCCGGTTCCGGGTGAGGGGTCCGGGTCCGGGTCCGGGTCCGGATCCGTTGTCATGGTCCAGGTCCGTGTCAGGGTCCGGGTCTGGGTCTGGGTCCGGGTCCGGGTCCGGGTCCGGGTCTGTTTCCGTTTCCGTTTCCGGTTCTGGGTTAGGGTCAGGATCCGGATGCGGGTCCGGGTCCGGGTCCGGGTCCGGGTCTGGGTCCGGGGTCCGGGTCTGGGTCCCGGTCCGGGGTCAGGATCCGAGGTCCGGGTCTGTGTCCGTGTCTGCTTCTGGTTCCGGTTCCGGTTCCGGGTTAGGGTCAGGGTCCGGATGGGGGTCCGGGTCCGGGTCTGGGTCCGGGTCTGGGTCCGGGTCCGGGTCCGGGTCCGGGTCCGGGTCCGGGTCCGGGTCCGGGTCCGGGTCCGGGTCCGGTTCCGGGTCCGGGTCAGGGTCAGGGTCAGGGTCAGAGTCAGGGTCCGGGTCACGGTCTGGGTCCCGATCCGGGTCAGGGTCCGGGTGAGGGTCCGGGTCCGGGTCCGGGTCCGTGTCATGGTCCCGTGTCTGTGTCAGGGTCCGGGTCCGGGTCCGGGTCCGGGTCCGGGTCCGGCTCCAGGTCCGGGTCCGGGTTCCGTTTCCGGTTCTGGTCCCGGTTCCGGGTTAGGGGTCAGGATCCGGATGCGGGTCCGGGGTCCGGGTCCGGGTCCGGGTCCGGGTCCGGGGTCACGATCCGAGTCCGGGTCTGTGTCCAGGTCGGCTTCCGGTTCCGGTTCCGGTTTCCGGTTCCGGTTCCGGTTCCGGGTCTGGGTTAGGGTCAGGATCCGGGTCCGGGTCCGGGTCCGGGTCCGTGTCACGGTCCGGGTCCGGGTCCGGGTCCGTGTCATGGTCCGGGTCCGGGTCCGGGTCAGGGTCCGGGTCCGGGTCCGGGTCCAGGTCCGGGTCCGAGTCCGGGTCCGGGTTAGGGTCAGGATCCGGATGCGGGTCCGGGTCCGGTTCCGGGTCTGGGTCCGGTTCCGGGGTCAGGGTCCGGGTCCGGGTCCGTGTCAGGGTCCGTGTCAGGGTCAGGGTCAGGGTCAGGGTCCGGATGGGGGTCCGGGTCCGGGTCCTGGTCCGGGTCCGGGTCCGGGCCCGGGTCCGGGTCCGGGTCCGGGTCCGGGTCCGGGTCCGGGTCCGGGTCCCGGGGTCGGGGTCCGGGTCCGGTTCCGGGTCCGGGTCAGGGTGAGGGTCCGGGTCCTGGTCAGTGTCAGGGTCAGGGTCCGGGTCCGCGTCCGGGTCCAGGTTTGGGTCCGGGTCCGGGTCACGGTCCCGGTGGGTCAGGATTCTAGTCGGGGTCCGAGGTCCGGGTCCGGGTCCGGGTCCGGATCTGGGTCAGGGTCAGAGTGAGGGTCAGGGTCCGGGTCCCGGGTCCGGGTCCGGGTCCGGGTCCGGGTCCGGGTCCGGGTCCGGGTCCGGGTATGGGTCAGGATCAGGGTCAGAGTCAGGGTCCGCGTCACGGTCTGCGTCCCAGTCTGGGTCAGGGTCAGGGTGAGGGTCCGGGTCCGGGTCCGTGTCCGTGTCTGTCATGGTCCGGGTCCGTGTCCGTGTCCGTGTCCGTGTCCGTGTCCGTGTCCGTGTCCGGGTCCGGGTCCGGGTCTGAGTCAGGGTCCGGGTCCGGGTTCGGGTCAGTTTCAGGGTCAGTGTCAGAGTCAGGGTCCAGGCCAGGGTCCGTGTCCGGGTCCGTGTCCGTGTCCGGGGTCCGTGTCCGGGTCCTTGTCCGGGGTCCGGGTCAGGGTCCGGGTCAGGGTCCGGGTCCGGGTCTGTGTCAGTTTCAGGGTCAGTCTCAGAGTCAGGGTCCGGGTCCGGGTCCGGGTCAGGGTCCGGGTCCGGGTCTGTGTCAGTTTCAGGGTCAGTCTCAGAGTCAGGGTCCGGGTCCGGGTCCAGGTTTGGGTCCGGGTCCGGGTCACGGTCCGGGGTCAGGATTCTAGTCGGGGTCCGGGTCCGGGTCCGGGTCCGGGTCCGGATCTGGGTCAGGGTCAGGGTGAGGGTCCGGGGTCAGGATCCGGGTCCGGGTCCGGATCCGGGTCCGGGTCCGGGTCAGGGTCAGGGTCAGAGTCAGGGTCCGGGTCACGGTCTGGGTCCCAGTCCGGGTTAGGGTCAGGGTGAGGGTCCGTGTCCGTGTCCGTGTCCGTGTCATGGTCCGGGTCCGTGTCAGGGTCCGGGTCCGGGTCCGGGGTCCGGGTCCGGGTCCGGGTCCGGGTCCGGGTCCGAGTCCGGGGTCCGGGTCTGAGTCAGGGTCCGGGTCCGGGTCCGGGTCAGTTTCAGGGTCAGTGTCAGAGTCAGGGTCCAGGTCCGGGTCCGGGTTTGTGTCCGTGTCCGTGTCCCGTGTCCGTGTCCGGGTCCGGGTCCGGGTCCGGGTCAGGGTCAGGGTCCGGGTCAGGGTCCGGTTCCGGGTCTGTGTCAGTTTCAGGGTCAGTCTCAGAGTCAGGGTCCGGGTCCGGGTCCGTGTCAGGGTCCGGGTCCGGGTCTGTGTCAGTTTCAGGGTCAGTCTCAGAGTCAGGGTCTGGGTCCGGGTCAGGGTCAGGGTCCGGGTCCATGTCCGTGTCATGGTCCGGGTCCGTGTCAGGGTCCGGGTCTGGGTCCGGGTCCGGGTCCGGTTCCGGTTCCGGGTTAGGGCCAGGATCCGGATGCGGGTCCGGGTCCGGGTCCGGGTCCGGGTCCGGGTCCGGGTCTGGGTCCGGGTCCGGGTGCGGGTCCGGGTCAGGGTCAGGTTCAGAGTCAGGGTCAGGGTCAGGGTCAGGGTCAGTCTCAGAGTCAGGGTCCGGGTCCGGGTCAGGGTCAGGGTCAGGGTCAGGGTCACGGTCTGGGTCTGTTTCCGTTTCCGTTTCCGGTTCTGGGTTAGGGTCAGGATCCGGATGCGGGTCCGGGTCCGGGTCCGGGTCCGGGTCCAGGTCTGGGTCTGGGTCCCGGTCCGGGGTCAGGATCCGAGTCCGGGTCTGTGTCCGTGTCTGCTTCTGGTTCCGGTTCCGGTTCCGGTTCCGGGTTAGGGTCAGGGTCCGGATGGGGGTCCGGGTCCGGGTCTGGGTCCGGGTCCGGGTCCGGGTCCGGGTCCGGGTCCGGGTCCGGGTCGGGGTCCGGGTCCGGTTCCGGGTCCGGGTCAGGGTCAGGGTCAGGGTCAGAGTCAGGGTCCGGGTCACGTTCTGGGTCCCGATCCGGGTCAGGGTCCGGGTGAGGGTCCGGGTCCGGGTCCTGGTCCGTGTCATGGTCCTTGTCCGTGTCAGGGTCCGGGTCCGGTTCCGGGTCCGGGTCCGGCTCCAGGTCCGGGTCCGGGTCCGTTTCCGGTTCTGGTCCCGGTTCCGGGTTAGGGTCAGGATCCGGATGCGGGTCCGGGTCCGGGTCCGGGTCCGGGTCCGGGTCCGGGGTCACGATCCGAGTCCGGGTCTGTGTCCAGGTCGGCTTCCGGTTCCGGTTCCGGTTCCGGTTCCGGGTCTGGGTTAGGGTCAGGATCCGGGTCCGGGTCCGGGTCCGGGTCCGTGTTACGGTCCGGGTCCGGGTCCGGGTCCGTGTCATGGTCCGGGTCCGGGTCCGGGTCCGGGTCCGGGTCCGAGTCCGGGTCCGGGTTAGGGTCAGGATCCGGATGCGGGTCCGGGTCCGGTTCCGGGTCTGGGTCCGGTTCCGGGTCAGGGTCCGGGTCCGGGTCCGTGTCAGGGTCCGTGTCAGGGTCAGGGTCAGGGTCCGGATGGGGGTCCGGGTCCGGGTCCTGGTCCGAGTCCGGGTCTGGGTCCGGGTCCGTGTCCGTGTCCGGGTCCGGGTCCGGGTCGGGGTCCGGGTCCGGTTCCGGTTCCGGGTCAGTGTGAGGGTCCGGGTCCTGGTCAGGGTCAGGGTCCGGGTCCAGGTCCGGGTCCGGGTCAGAGTCTGGGTCCGGGTCCGGGTCCAGGTTTGGGTCCGGGTCCGGGTCACGGTCCGGGGTCAGGATTCTAGTCGGGGTCCGGGTCCGGGTCCGGGTCCGGGTCCGGATCTGGGTCAGGGTCAGAGTGAGGGTCAGGGTCCGGGTCCGGGTCCGGGTCCGGGTCCGGGTCCGGGTCAGGATCAGGGTCAGAGTCAGGGTCCGGGTCACGGTCTGGGTCCCAGTCCGGGTCAGGGTCAGGGTGATGGTCCGGGTCCGGGTCCGGGTCCGTGTCATGGTCCGTGTCCGTGTCCGTGTCAGGGTCCGGGTCCGGGTCCGGGTCCGGCTCCAGGTCCGGGTCCGGGTCCGTTTCCGGTTCTGGTCCCGGTTCCGGGTTAGGGTCAGGATCCGGATGCGGGTTCGGGTCCGGGTCCAGGTCCGGGTCCGGGTCTGGGGTCACGATCCGAGTCCGGGTCTGTGTCCATGTCGGCTTACGGTTCTGGTTCCGGTTCCGGTTCCGGGTCCGGTTCCGGGTCCGGGTTAGGGTCAGGATCCGGGTCCGGGTCCGGGTCCGTGTCACGGTCCGGGTCCGGGTCCGGGTCAGGGTCACGGTCGGGGTCCGGGTCCGGGTCAGGGTCAGGGTCCGGGTCCGGGTCCGGGTCCGGGTCATGGTCCGGGTCCGGGTCCGTGTCAGGGTCCGGGTCCGGGTCCGGGTCCGGGTCCGGGTCCGGGTCCGGGTCCGAGTCCGGGTCCGGGTTAGGGTCAGGATCCGGATGCGGGTCCGGGTCCGGTTCCGGGTCTGGGTCCGGTTCCGGGTCAGGGTCCGGGTCCGGGTCCGTGTCAGGGTCCGTGTCAGGGTCCGTGTCAGGGTCAGTGTCCGGGTCCGGGTGGGGGTCCGGGTCCGGGTCCTGGTCAGGATCCGGGTCTGGGTGAGGGTCCGGGTCCTGGTCTGGGTGAGGGTCCGGGTCCTGGTCAGGGTCAGGGTCAGGGTCCGGGTCCAGGTCCGGGTCCGGGTCAGAGTCCGGGTCCGGGTCCGGGTCCAGGTTTGGGTCCGGGTCCGGGTCACGGTCCGGGGTCAGGATTCTAGTCGGGGTCCGAGTCCGGGTCCGGGTCCGGGTCCGGATCTGGGTCAGGGTCAGAGTGAGGGTCAGGGTCCGGGTCCGGGTCCAGGTCCGGGTCCGGGTCCGGGTCCAGGTCCGGGTCCGGGTCCGGGTCCGGGTCTGGGTCCGGGTCCGGGTCCGGGTCCGGTTCCGGTTCCGGGTTAGGGCCAGGATCCGGATGCGGGTCCGGGTCCGGGTCCGGGTCCGGGTCCGGGTCCGGGTCCGGGTCCGGGTCCGGGTCCGGGTCTGGGTCAGGATCAGGGTCAGAGTCAGGGTCCGGGTCACGGTCTGGGTCCCAGTCTGGGTCAGGGTCAGGGTGAGGGTCCGGGTCCGTGTCCGTGTCCGTGTCATGGTCCGGGTCCGTGTCCGTGTCCGTGTCCGGGTCCGTGTCCGGGTCCGGGTCCGGGTCCGGGTCCGGGTCTGAGTCAGGGTCCGGGTCCGGGTCCGGGTCAGTTTCAGGGTCAGTGTCAGAGTCAGGGTCCAGGTCAGGGTCCGTGTCCGGGTCCGTGTCCGGGTCCGGGTCCGTGTCCGGGTCCTTGTCCGGGTCCGGGTCCGGGTCAGTGTCCGGGTCCGGGTCTGTGTCAGTTTCAGGGTCAGTCTCAGAGTCAGGGTCCGGGTCCGGGTCCGGGTCAGGGTCCGGGTCCGGGTCTGTGTCAGTTTCAGGGTCAGTCTCAGAATCAGGGTCCGGGTCCGGGTCCAGGTTTGGGTCCGGGTCCGGGTAACGGTCCGGGGTCAGGATTCTAGTCGGGGTCCGGGTCCGGGTCCGGGTCCGGGTCCGGATCTGGGTCAGGGTCAGGGTGAGGGTCCGGGTCAGGATCCGGGTCCGGGTCCGGATCCGGGTCCGGGTCCGGGTCAGGGTCAGGGTCAGAGTCAGGGTACGGGTCACGGTCTGGGTCCCAGTCCGGGTTAGGATCAGGGTGAGGGTCCGTGTCCGTGTCCGTGTCCGTGTCATGGTCCGGGTCCGTGTCAGGGTCCGGGTCCGGGTCCGGGTCCGGGTCCGGGTCCGGGTCCGGGTCCGAGTCCGGGTCCGGGTCTGAGTCAGGGTCCGGGTCCGGGTCCGGGTCAGTTTCAGGGTCAGTGTCAGAGTCAGGGTCCAGGTCCGGGTCCGGGTCCGGGTCCGTGTCCGGGTCCGTGTCCGGGTCCGGGTCCGGGTCCGTGTCCGGGTCCGGGTCAGGGTCAGGGTCCGGGTCAGGGTCCGGTTCCGGGTCTGTGTCAGTTTCAGGGTCAGTCTCAGAGTCAGGGTCCGGGTCCGGGTCCGGGTCAGGGTCCGGGTCCGGGTCTGTGTCAGTTTCAGGGTCAGTCTCAAAGTCAGGGTCTGGGTCCGGGTCAGGGTCAGGGTCCGGGTCCATGTCCGTGTCATGGTCCGGGTCCGTGTCAGGGTCCGGGTCTGGGTCCGGGTCCGGGTCTGGGTCCGGGTCCGGGTCCGGGTCCGGTTCCGGTTCCGGGTTAGGGCCAGGATCCGGATGCGGGTCCGGGTCCGGGTCCGGGTCCGGGTCCGGGTCCGGGTCCGGGTCCGGGTCCGGGTCAGGGTCAGGTTCAGAGTCAGGTTCAGGGTCAGGGTCAGGGTCAGTCTCAGAGTCAGGGTCCGGGTCCGGGTCAAGGTCAGGGTCAGGGTCAGGGTCACGGTCCGGGTCTGTTTCCGTTTCCGTTTCTGGTTCTGGGTTAGGGTCAGGATCCGGATGCGGGTCCGGGTCCGGGTCCGGGTCCGGGTCCGGGTCCGGGTCTGGGTCCCGGTCCGGGGTCAGGATCCGAGTCCGGGTCTGTGTCCGTGTCTGCTTCTGGTTCCGGTTCCGGTTCCGGTTCCGGGTTAGGGTCAGGGTCCGGATGGGGGTCCGGGTCCGGGTCTGGGTCCGGGTCCGGGTCCGGGTCCGGGTCCGGGTCCGGGTCCGGGTCCGGGTCGGGGTCCGGGTCCGGTTCCGGGTCCGGGTCAGGGTCAGGGTCAGGGTCAGGGTCAGAGTCAGGGTCCGGGTCACGTTCTGGGTCCCGATCCGGGTCAGGGTCCGGGTGAGGGTCCGGGTCCGGGTCCGGGTCCGTGTCATGGTCCGTGTCCGTGTCAGGGTCCGGGTCCGGGTCCGGGTCCGGGTCCGGCTCCAGGTCCGGGTCCGGGTCCGTTTCCGGTTCTGGTCCCGGTTCCGGGTTAGGGTCAGGATCCGGATGCGGGTCCGGGTCCGGGTCCGGGTCCGGGTCCGGGTCCGGGTCCGGGGTCACGATCCGAGTCCGGGTCTGTGTCCAGGTAGGCTTCCGGTTCCGGTTCCGGTTCCGGTTCCGGTTCCGGTTCCGGGTCTGGGTTAGGGTCAGGATCCGGGTCCGGGTCCGGGTCCGGGTCCGTGTTACGGTCCGGGTCCGGGTCCGGGTCCGTGTCATGGTCCGGGTCCGGGTCCGGGTCAGTGTCCGGGTCCAGGTCCGGGTCCGGGTCCGGGTCCGAGTCCGGGTCCGGGTTAGGGTCAGGATCCGGATGCGGGTCCGGGTCCGGTTCCGGGTCTGGGTCCGGGTGCGGGTCAGGGTCCGGGTCCGGGTCCGTGTCAGGGTCCGTGTCAGGGTCAGGGTCAGGGTCCGGATGGGGGTCCGGGTCCGGGTCCTGGTCCGGGTCCGGGTCTGGGTCCGGGTCCGGGTCCTGGTCCGGGTCCGGGTCCGGGTCCGGGTCGGGGTCCGGGTCCGGGTCCGGTTCTGGTTCCGGGTCAGGGTGAGGGTCCGGGTCCTGGTCAGGGTCAGGGTCCGGGTCCAGGTCCGGGTCCGGGTCAGAGTCCGGGTCCGGGTCCGGGTCCAGGTTTGGGTCCGGGTCCGGGTCACGGTCCGGGGTCAGGATTCTAGTCGGGGTCCGGGTCCGGGTCCGGGTCCGGGTCCGGGTCCGGATCTGGGTCAGGGTCAGAGTGAGGGTCAGGGTCCGGGTCCGGGTCCGGGTCCGGGTCCGGGTCCGGGTCAGGATCAGGGTCAGGGTCAGGGTCCGGGTCACGGTCTGGGTCCCAGTCCGGGTCAGGGTCAGGGTGAGGGTCCGGGTCCGGGTCCGGGTCCGTTTCATGGTCCGTGTCCGTGTCCGTGTCAGGGTCCGGGTCCGGGTCCGGGTCCGGCTCCAGGTTCGGGTCCGGGTCCGTTTCCGGTTCTGGTCCCGGTTCCGGGTTAGGGTCAGGATCCGGATGCGGGTTCGGGTCCGGGTCCAGGTCCAGGTCCGGGTCCGGGGTCACGATCCGAGTCCGGGTCTGTGTCCAGGTCGGGTTCCGGTTCCGGTTCCGGTTCCGGTTCCGGGTTAGGGTCAGGATCCGGGTCCGGGTCCGGGTCCGTGTCACGGTCCGGGTCCGGGTCCGGGTCAGGGTCACGGTCGGGGTCCGGGTCCGTGTCAGGGTCAGGGTCCGGGTCCGGGTCCGGGTCCGTGTCATGGTCCGGGTCCGGGTCCGTGTCAGGGTCCGGGTCCGGGTCCGGGTCCGGGTCCGGGTCCGAGTCCGGGTCCGGGTTAGGGTCAGGATCCGGATGCGGGTCCGGGTCCGGTTCCGGGTCTGGGTCCAGTTCCGGGTCAGGGTCCGGGTCCGGGTCCGTGTCAGGGTCCGTGTCAGGGTCCGTGTCAGGGTCAGGGTCAGGGTCCGGGTGGGGGTCCGGGTCCGGGTCCTGGTCAGGATCCGGGTCTGGGTGAGGGTCCGAGTCCTGGTCAGGGTCAGGGTCCGGGTCCGGGTCCGGGTCCGGGTCAGGGTCACGGTCCGGGTCCAGGTCCGGGTCCGGGTCAGAGTCCGGGTCCGGGTCCGGGTCCAGGTTTGGGTCCGGGTCTGGGTCACGGTCTGGGGTCAGGATTCTAGTCCGGGTCCGGGTCCAGATCCGGGTCCGGGTCTGGGTCCGTGTCCGTGTCCGTGTCCGGGTCCGGGTCCGGGTCCAGGGTCCGGGTGAGGGTCCGGGTCCGGGTCCGGGTCCGTGTCATGGTCCGGGTCCGTGTCAGGGTCAGAGTCAGGGTCCGGGTCACGGTCTGGGTCCCGGTCCAGGTCAGGGTCCGGGTGAAAGTCCGGGTCCGGGTCCGGGTCATGTCATGGTCCGTGTCCGTGTCAGGGTCCGGGTCCGGGTCCGGGTCAGGGTCCGGGTCCGGGTCCGGGTCCGGGTCCGGGTCCGGGTCCGGGTCCGGGTCCGGGTCCGGGTCCGGGTCCGGGTCCGTTTCCGTTTCGGTTTCCGGTTCCGGGTTAGGGTCAGGATCCGGACCCGGGTCCGGGTCCGGGTCCGGGTCAGGGTCAGGGTCAGGGTCCGGGTCCGGGTCCGGGTCCGGGGTCAGGATCCGGGTCCGGGTCTGTGTCCGGGTCCGGTTCTGGTTCCGGTTCCGGTTCCGGTTCCGGTTCCGGTTCCGGTTCTGGGTCAGGGTCAGGGTCAGGATCCGGACCCGGGTCCGGGTCAGGTTCTGGGTCTGGGTCCGGGTCTGGGTCCGGGTCCAGGTCCGGGTCCGGGTCCGGGTCCGGGTCCGGGTCCGGGTCCGGGTCCGGGTCTGATTCAGGGTCCGGGTCCGGGTCCGGGTCCGGGTCAGTTTCAGGGTCAGTGTCAGAGTCAGGGTCCAGGTCAGGGTCCGGGTCCGGGTCCAGGTCCGGGTCCGGGTCCGGGTCCGGGTCCAGGTCCGGGTCCGGGTCCGGTTCCGGGTGAGGGTCCGGGTCCGGGTCCGGGTCCGGATCCGTGTCATGGTCCAGGTCCGTGTCAGGGTCCGGGTCTGGGTCCGGGTCCGGGTCCGGGTCCGGGTCTGTTTCCGTTTCCGTTTCCGTTTCTGGGTTAGGGTCAGGATCCGGATGCGGGTCCGGGTCCGGGTCCGGGTCTGGGTCCGGGTCCGGGTCTGGGTCCCGGTCCGGGGTCAGGATCCGAGTCCGGGTCTGTGTCCGTGTCTGCTTCTGGTTCCGGTTCCGGTTCCGGTTCCGGGTTAGGGTCAGGGTCCGGATGGGGGTCCGGGTCCGGGTCTGGGTCCGGGTCTGGGTCCGGGTCCGGGTCCGGGTCCGGGTCCGGGTCTGGGTCGGGGTCCGGGTCCGGTTCCGGTTCCGGGTCAGTGTCAGGGTCAGGGTCAGAGTCAGCGTCCGGGTCACGGTCTGTGTCCCGATCCGGGTCAGGGTCCGGGTGAGGGTCCGGGTCCGGGTCCGGGTCCGGGTCATGGTCCGTGTCCGTGTCAGGGTCCGGGTCCGGGTCCGGGTCCGGGTCCGGCTCCAGGTCCGGGTCCGGGTCCGTTTCCGGTTCTGGTCCCGGTTCCGGGTTAGGGTCAGGATCCGGTTGCGGGTCCGGGTCCGGGTCCGGGTCCGGGTCCGGGGTCACGATCCGAGTCCGGGTCTGTGTCCAGGTCGGCTTCCGGTTCCAGTTCCGGTTCCGGTTCCGGTTCCGGTTCCGGGTCTGGGTTAGGGTCAGGATCCGGGTCCGGGTCCGGGTCCGGGTCCGTGTCACGGTCCGGGTCCGGGTCCGGGTCCGTGTCATGGTCCGGGTACGGGTCCGGGTCAGGGTCCGGGTCCGGGTCCGGGTCCGGGTCCGGGTCCGAGTCCGGGTCCGGGTTAGGATCAGGATCCGGATGCGGGTCCGGGTCCGGTTCCGGGTCTGGGTCCGGTTCCGGGTCAGGGTCCGGGTCCGGGTCCGTGTCAGAGTCCGTGTCAGGGTCAGGGTCAGGGTCCAGATGGGGGTCCGGGTCCGGGTCCTGGTCCGGGTCCGGGTCTGGGTCCGGGTCTGGGTCCGGGTCCGGGTCCGGGTCCGGGTCCGGGTCCGGGTCCGGGTCCGGGTCCGGGTCCGGTTCCGGGTCTGGGTCCGGGTCAGGGTGAGGGTCCGGGTCCTGGTCAGGGTCAGGGTCCGGGTCCAGGTCCGGGTCCGGGTCAGAGTCCGGGTCCGGGTCCGGGTCCAGGTTTGGGTCCGGGTCCGGGTCACGGTCCGGGGTCAGGATTCTAGTCGGGGTCCGGGTCCGGGTCCGGGTTTGGGTCCGGATCTGGGTCAGGGTCAGAGTGAGGGTCAGGGTCCGGGTCCGGGTCCGGGTCCGGGTCCCGGTCCCGGTCCGGGTCCGGGTCCGGGTCAGGATCAGGGTCAGAGTCAGGGTCCGGGTCACGGTCTGGGTCCCAGTCCGGGTCAGGGTCAGGGTGAGGGTCCGGGTCCGGGTCCGTGTCCGTGTCATGGTCCGGGTCCGTGTCCGTGTCCGTGTCCGTGTCCGTGTCCGGGTCCGGGTCCGGGTCCGGGTCTGAGTCAGGGTCCGGGTCCGGGTCCGGGTCAGTTTCAGGGTCAGTGTCAGAGTCAGGGTCCAGGTCAGGGTCCGTGTCCGTGTCCGTGTCCGTGTCCGGGTCCGCGTCCGCGTCCGTGTCCGTGTCCTTGTCCGGGTCCGGGTCCGGGTCCGGGTCCGGGTCCGGGTCCGGGTCTGTGTCAGTTTCAGGGTCAGTCTCAGAGTCAGGGTCCGGGTCCGGGTCAGGGTCCGGGTCCGGGTCCGGGTCTGTGTCAGTTTCAGGGTCAGTCTCAGATTCAGGGTCCGGGTCCGGGTCCAGGTTTGGGTCCGGGTCCGGGTCACGGTCCGGGGTCAGGATTCTAGTCGGGGTCCGGGTCCAGGTCCGGGTCCGGGTCCGGATCTGGGTCAGGGTCAGGGTGAGGGTCCGGGTCAGGATCCGGGTCCGGGTCCGGGTCCGGGTCCGGGTCCGGGCCCGGGTCAGGGTCAGGGTCAGAGTCAGGGTCCGGGTCACGGTCTGGGTCCCAGTCCGGGTTAGGGTCAGGGTGAGGGTCCGTGTCCGTGTCCTTGTCCGTGTCATGGTCCGGGTCCGTGTCAGGGTCCGGGTCCGGGTCCGGGTCCGGGTCCGGGTCCGGGTCCGGGTCCGGGTCCGGGTCCGAGTCCGGGTCCGGGTCTGAGTCAGGGTCCGGGTCCGGGTCCGGGTCAGTTTCAGGGTCAGTGTCAGAGTCAGGGTCAAGGTCCGGATCCGGGTCCGGGTCCGTGTCCGTGTCCGGGTCCGTGTCCGGGTCCAGGTCCGGGTCAGGGTCCGGGTCCGGGTCAGGGTCCGGTTCCGGGTTTGTGTCAGTTTCAGGGTCAGTCTCAGAGTCAGGGTCCGGGTCCGGGTCCGGGTCAGGGTCCGGGTCTGGGTCCGGGTCCGGGTCTGTGTCAGTTTCAGGGTCAGTCTCAGAGTCAGGGTCCGGGTCCGGGTCAGGGTCAGGGTCCGGGTCCATGTCCGTGTCATGGTCCGGGTCCGTGTCAGGGTCCGGGTCTGGGTCCGGGTCCGGGTCCGGGTCCGGGTCCGGTTCCGGTTCCGGGTTAGGGCCAGGATCCGGATGCGGGTCCGGGTCCGGGTCCGGGTCCGGGTCCGGGTCCGGGTCTGGGTCCGGGTCCGGGTCCGGGTCCCGGTCAGGGTCAGGTTCAGAGTCAGGGTTAGGGTCAGGGTCAGGGTCAGTCTCAGAGTCAGGGTCCGGGTCCGGGTCCGGGTCAGGGTCAGGGTCAGGGTCACGGTCCGGGTCTGTTTCCGTTTCCGTTTCCGGTTCTGGGTTAGGGTCAGGATCCGGATGCGGGTCCGGGTCCGGGTCCGGGTCTGGGTCCGGGTCCGGGTCTGGGTCCGGGTCCGGGTCTGGGTCCCGGTCCGGGGTCAGGATCCGAGTCCGGGTCTGTGTCCTTGTCTGCTTCTGGTTCCGGTTCCGGTTCCGGTTCCGGGTTAGGGTCAGGGTCCGGATGGGGGTCCGGGTCCGGGTCTGGGTCCGGGTCTGGGTCCGGGTCCGGGTCCGGGTCCGGGTCCGGGTCGGGGTCCGGGTCCGGTTCCGGGTCCGGGTCAGGGTCAGGGTCAGGGTCAGAGTCAGGGTCCGGGTCACGGTCTGGGTCCCGATCCGGGTCAGGGTCCGGGTCCGGGTCCGGGTCCGGGTCCGGGTCCGTGTCATGGTCCGTGTCCGTGTCAGGGTCCGGGTCCGGGTCCGGGTCCGGGTCCGGCTCCAGGTCCGGGTCCGTGTCCGTTTCCGGTTCTGGTCCCGGTTCCGGTTTAGGGTCAGGATCCGGATGCGGGTCCGGGTCCGGGTCCGGGTCCGGGTCCGGGGTCACGATCCGAGTCCGGGTCTGTGTCCAGGTCGGCTTCCGGTTCTGGTTCCGGTTCCGGTTCCGGGTACGGTTCCGGGTACGGGTTAGGGTCAGGATCCGGGTCCGGGTCCGGGTCCGGGTCCGTGTCACGGTCCGGGTCCGGGTCCGGGTCAGGGTCACGGTCGGGGTCCGGGTCCGGGTCCGGGTCAGGGTCAGGGTCCGGGTCCGGGTCCGGGTCCGTGTCATGGTCCGGGTCCGGGTCCGTGTCAGGGTCCGGGTCCGGGTCCGTGTCAGGGTCCGGGTCCGGGTCCGGGTCCGGGTCCGGGTCCGGGTCCGAGTCCGGGTCCGGGTTAGGGTCAGGATCCGGATGCGGGTCCGGGTCCGGGTCCGGGTCCGGGTCCGGGTCTGGGTCCGGGTCCGGGTCTGGGTCCCGGTCCGGGGTCAGGATCCGAGTCCGGGTCTGTGTCCGTGTCTGCTTCTGGTTCCGGTTCCGGTTCCGGTTCCGGGTTAGGGTCAGGGTCCGGATGGGGGTCCGGGTCTGGGTCCGGGTCCGGGTCCGGGTCCGGGTCCGGGTCCGGGTCGGGGTCCGGGTCCGGTTCCGGGTCCGGGTCAGGGTCAGGGTCAGGGTCAGAGTCAGGGTCCGGGTCCAGGTCCGGGTCCCGATCCAGGTCAGGGTCCGGGTGAGGGTCCGGGTCCGGGTCCGGGTCCGTGTCATGGTCCGTGTCCGTGTCAGGGTCCGGGTCCGGGTCCGGGTCCGGGTCCGGCTCCAGGTCCGGGTCCGGGTCCGTTTCCGGTTCTGGTGCCGGTTCCGGGTTAGGGTCAGGATCCGGGTCCGGGACCGGGTCCGGGTCCGTGTCACGGTCCGGGTCCGGGTCCGGGTCAGGGTCACGGTCGGGGTCCGGGTCAGGGTCAGGGTCCGGGTCCGGGTCCGGGTCCGTGTCATGGTCCGGGTCCGGGTCCGGGTCAGGGTCCGGGTCCGGGTCCGGGTCCGGGTCCGGGTCCGGGTCCGAGTCCGGGTCCGGGTTAGGGTCAGGATCCGGATGCGGGTCCGGGTCCGGTTCCGGGTCTGGGTCCGGTTCTGGGTCAGGGTCCGGGTCCGGGTCCGTGTCAGGGTCCGTGTCAGGGTCAGGGTCAGGGTCCGGATGGGGGTCCGGGTCCGGGTCCTGGTCAGGATCCGGGTCTGGGTGAGGGTCCGGGTCCTGGTCAGGGTCAGGGTCCGGGTCCGGGTCTGTGTCCGGGTCCGGGTCAGAGTCCGGGTCCGGGTCCGGGTCCAGGTTTGGGTCCGGGTCCGGGTCACGGTCCGGGGTCAGGATTCTAGTCGGGGTCCGGGTCCGGGTCCAGGTCCGGATCTGGGT
The DNA here is from genome assembly GCA_022577455.1 of Arizona elegans. Taxonomy (NCBI): domain Eukaryota; kingdom Metazoa; phylum Chordata; class Lepidosauria; order Squamata; family Colubridae; genus Arizona; species Arizona elegans. The sequence continues at coordinate 7,106,321 of JAKOOJ010000027.1, forward strand.
CAGGGTCAGAGTGAGGGTCAGGGTCGAGGTCCGGGTCCGGGTCCGGGTCCGGGTCCGGGTCCGGGTCCGGGTCCGGGTCCGGGTCCGGGTCAGGATCAGGGTCAGAGTCAGGGTCCGGGTCACGGTCTCGGTCCCAGTCCGGGTCAGGGTCAGGGTGAGGGTCCGGGTCCGTGTCCGTGTCCGTGTCATGGTCCGTGTCCGTGTCCGTGTCCGTGTCCGTGTCCGGGTCTGGGTCCGGGTCCGGGTCCGAGTCCGGGTCCGGGTCTGAGTCAGTGTTCGGGTCCGGGTCCGGGTCAGTTTCAGGGTCAGTGTCAGAGTCAGGGTCCAGGTCAGGGTCCAGGTCCGTGTCCGTGTCCGTGTCCGGGTCCGTGTCCGTGTCCGTGTCCGGGTCAGGGTCCGGGTCTGGGTCAGGTTCCGGGTCCGGGTCTGTGTCAGTTTCAGGGTCAGTCTCAGAGTCAGGGTCCGGGTCCGGGTCCGGGTCAGGGTCCGGGTCCGGGTCTGTGTCAGTTTCAGGGTCAGTCTCAGAGTCAGGGTCCGGGTCCGGGTCCAGGTTTGGGTCCGGGTCCGGGTCACGGTCCGGGGTCAGGATTCTAGTCGGGGTCCGGGTCCGGGTCCGGGTCCGGGTCCGGATCTGGGTCAGGGTCAGGGTGAGGGTCAGGGTCAGGATCCGGGTCCGGGTCCGGGTCCGGGTCCGGGTCCGGGTCAGGGTCAGGGTCAGGGTCAGAGTCAGGGTCCGGGTCACGGTCTGGGTCCCAGTCCGGGTCAGGGTCAGGGTGAGGGTCCGGGTCCGGGTCCGTGTCCGTGTCATGGTCCGGGTCCGTGTCAGGGTCCGGGTCCGGGTCCGGGTCCGGGTCCGGGTCGGGGTCCAGGTCCGGGTCCGGGTCCGGGTCCGGGTCCGGGTCCGGGTCCGGGTCTGAGTCAGGGTCCGGGTCCGGGTCCGGGTCCGGGTCAGTTTCAGGGTCAGTGTCAGAGTCAGGGTCCAGGTCAGGGTCCGGGTCCGGGTCCGTGTCCGGGTCCGGGTCCGGGTCCGGGTCCGGGTCCGGGTCCGGGTCAGGGTCCGGGTCCGGGTCAGGGTCCGGGTCCGGGTCTGTGTGAGTTTCAGGGTCAGTCTCAGAGTCAGGGTCCGGGTCCGGGTCCGGATCAGGGTCCGGGTCCGGGTCAGGGTCCGGGTCCGGGTCTGTGTCAGTTTCAGGGTCAGTCTCAGAGTCAGGGTCCGGGTCCGGGTCAGGGTCAGGGTCCGGGTCCATGTCCGTGTCATGGTCCGGGTCCGTGTCAGGGTCCGGGTCTGGGTCCGGGTCCGGGTCCGGTTCCGGTTCCGGGTTAGGGCCAGGATCCGGATGCGGGTCCGGGTCCGGGTCCGGGTCCGGGTCTGGGTCCGGGTCCGGGTCCGGGTCCGGGTCAGGGTCAGGTTCAGAGTCAGGGTCAGGGTCAGGGTCAGGGTCAGGGTCAGGGTCAGGGTCAGGGTCCGGATGGGGGTCCGGGTCCGGGTCCGGGTCCGGTTCAGGGTCCTGGTCAGGGTCAGGGTCCGGGTCCGGGTCCGGGTCAGAGTCCGGATCCGGGTCCGGGTTTGGGTCCGGGTCCGGGTCACGGTCTGGGGTCAGGATTCTAGTCCGGGTCCGGGTCCGGGTCCGGGTCCGGGTCTGGGTCCGTGTCCGGGTCCGTGTCCGTGTCCGGGTCCGTGTCCGGGTCCAGGGTCCGGGTGAGGGTCCGGGTCCGGGTCCGGGTCCGTGTCATGGTCCGGGTCCGTGTCAGGGTCAGAGTCAGGGTCCGGGTCATGGTCTGGGTCCCGGTCCGGGTCAGGGTCCGGGTCCGGGTCCGGGTCTGAGTCAGGGTCCGGGTCCGGGTCCGGGTCAGGTCCAGGGTCAGTGTCAGAGTCAGGGTCCAGGTCAGGGTCCGGGTCCGTGTCCGTGTCCGTGTCCGAGTCCGTGTCCGGGTCCGGGTCAGGGTCCGGGTCCGGGTCCGGGTCCGGGTCCGGGTCAGGGTCCGGGTCAGGGTCCGGGTCCGGGTCTGTGTCAGTTTCAGGGTCAGTCTCAGAGTCAGGGTCCGGGTCCGGGTCCGGGTCAGGGTCCGGGTCCGGGTCAGGGTCCGGGTCCGGGTCCGGGTCCGTGTCTGTGTCATGGTCCGTGTCCGTGTCAGGGTCCGGGTCTGGGTCCGGGTCTGGGTCCGGGTCCGGGTCCGGGTCCGGGTCCGGGTCAGGGTCAGGTTCAGAATCAGGTTCACGGTCAGGGTCAGGGTCAGGTTCAGGGTCAGGGTCAGGGTCAGGGTCAGGGTCAGGGTCCAGGTCCAGGTCCGGGTCAGGGTCCGAGTCAGGGTCAGGGTCAGGATCCAGGTCCGGGTCCGGGTCCGGGTCCGGGTCCGGGTCCGGGTCCGGGTCAGTTTCAGGGTCAGTGTCAGAGTCAGGGTCCGGGTCAGGGTCAGGGTCAGGGTCAGGGTCCCGGTCTAGGTCCGGGTCCCCGTCCGGGTCCGGGTCCGGGTCCGGGTCCGGGTCCTGGTCCGGTTCAGGGTCCGGGTCCGGATCTGTGTCAGTTTCAGGGTCAGTCTCAGAGTCAGGGTCCGGGTCAGGGTCAGGGTCAGTGTCAGGGTCAGGGTCCAGGTCCAGGTCCGGGTCAGGGTCAGAGTGAGGGTCAGGGTCGAGGTCCGGGTCCGGGTCCGGGTCCGGGTCCGGGTCCGGGTCCGGGTCCGGGTCCGGGTCCGGGTCCGGGTCCGGGTCCGGGTCAGGATCAGGGTCAGAGTCAGGGTCCGGGTCACGGTCTCGGTCCCAGTCCGGGTCAGGGTCAGGGTGAGGGTCCGGGTCCGTGTCCGTGTCCGTGTCATGGTCCGTGTCCGTGTCCGTGTCCGTGTCCGTGTCCGGGTCTGGGTCCGGGTCCGGGTCCGAGTCCGGGTCCGGGTCTGAGTCAGTGTTCGGGTCCGGGTCCGGGTCAGTTTCAGGGTCAGTGTCAGAGTCAGGGTCCAGGTCAGGGTCCAGGTCCGTGTCCGTGTCCGTGTCCGTGTCCGTGTCCGTGTCCGGGTCAGGGTCCGGGTCTGGGTCAGGTTCCGGGTCCGGGTCTGTGTCAGTTTCAGGGTCAGTCTCAGAGTCAGGGTCCGGGTCCGGGTCCGGGTCAGGGTCCGGGTCCGGGTCTGTGTCAGTTTCAGGGTCAGTCTCAGAGTCAGGGTCCGGGTCCGGGTCCAGGTTTGGGTCCGGGTCCGGGTCACGGTCCGGGGTCAGGATTCTAGTCGGGGTCCGGGTCCGGGTCCGGGTCCGGGTCCGGATCTGGGTCAGGGTCAGGGTGAGGGTCAGGGTCAGGATCCGGGTCCGGGTCCGGGTCCGGGTCCGGGTCCGGGTCAGGGTCAGGGTCAGGGTCAGAGTCAGGGTCCGGGTCACGGTCTGGGTCCCAGTCCGGGTCAGGGTCAGGGTGAGGGTCCGGGTCCGGGTCCGTGTCCGTGTCATGGTCCGGGTCCGTGTCAGGGTCCGGGTCCGGGTCCGGGTCCGGGTCCGGGTCGGGGTCCAGGTCCGGGTCCGGGTCCGGGTCCGGGTCCGGGTCCGGGTCCGGGTCTGAGTCAGGGTCCGGGTCCGGGTCCGGGTCCGGGTCAGTTTCAGGGTCAGTGTCAGAGTCAGGGTCCAGGTCAGGGTCCGGGTCCGGGTCCGTGTCCGGGTCCGGGTCCGGGTCCGGGTCCGGGTCCGGGTCCGGGTCAGGGTCCGGGTCCGGGTCAGGGTCCGGGTCCGGGTCTGTGTGAGTTTCAGGGTCAGTCTCAGAGTCAGGGTCCGGGTCCGGGTCCGGATCAGGGTCCGGGTCCGGGTCAGGGTCCGGGTCCGGGTCTGTGTCAGTTTCAGGGTCAGTCTCAGAGTCAGGGTCCGGGTCCGGGTCAGGGTCAGGGTCCGGGTCCATGTCCGTGTCATGGTCCGGGTCCGTGTCAGGGTCCGGGTCTGGGTCCGGGTCCGGGTCCGGTTCCGGTTCCGGGTTAGGGCCAGGATCCGGATGCGGGTCCGGGTCCGGGTCCGGGTCCGGGTCTGGGTCCGGGTCCGGGTCCGGGTCCGGGTCAGGGTCAGGTTCAGAGTCAGGGTCAGGGTCAGGGTCAGGGTCAGGGTCAGGGTCAGGGTCAGGGTCCGGATGGGGGTCCGGGTCCGGGTCCGGGTCCGGTTCAGGGTCCTGGTCAGGGTCAGGGTCCGGGTCCGGGTCTGGGTCAGAGTCCGGATCCGGGTCCGGGTTTGGGTCCGGGTCCGGGTCACGGTCTGGGGTCAGGATTCTAGTCCGGGTCCGGGTCCGGGTCCGGGTCCGGGTCTGGGTCCGTGTCCGGGTCCGTGTCCGTGTCCGGGTCCGTGTCCGGGTCCAGGGTCCGGGTGAGGGTCCGGGTCCGGGTCCGGGTCCGTGTCATGGTCCGGGTCCGTGTCAGGGTCAGAGTCAGGGTCCGGGTCATGGTCTGGGTCCCGGTCCGGGTCAGGGTCCGGGTCCGGGTCCGGGTCTGAGTCAGGGTCCGGGTCCGGGTCCGGGTCAGGTCCAGGGTCAGTGTCAGAGTCAGGGTCCAGGTCAGGGTCCGTGTCCGTGTCCGTGTCCGTGTCCGAGTCCGTGTCCGGGTCCGGGTCAGGGTCCGGGTCCGGGTCCGGGTCCGGGTCCGGGTCAGGGTCCGGGTCAGGGTCCGGGTCCGGGTCTGTGTCAGTTTCAGGGTCAGTCTCAGAGTCAGGGTCCGGGTCCGGGTCCGGGTCAGGGTCCGGGTCCGGGTCAGGGTCCGGGTCCGGGTCCGGGTCCGTGTCTGTGTCATGGTCCGTGTCCGTGTCAGGGTCCGGGTCTGGGTCCGGGTCTGGGTCCGGGTCCGGGTCCGGGTCCGGGTCCGGGTCAGGGTCAGGTTCAGAATCAGGTTCACGGTCAGGGTCAGGGTCAGGTTCAGGGTCAGGGTCAGGGTCAGGGTCAGGGTCAGGGTCCAGGTCCAGGTCCGGGTCAGGGTCCGAGTCAGGGTCAGGGTCAGGATCCAGGTCCGGGTCCGGGTCCGGGTCCGGGTCCGGGTCCGGGTCCGGGTCAGTTTCAGGGTCAGTGTCAGAGTCAGGGTCCGGGTCAGGGTCAGGGTCAGGGTCAGGGTCCCGGTCTAGGTCCGGGTCCCCGTCCGGGTCCGGGTCCGGGTCCGGGTCCGGGTCCTGGTCCGGTTCAGGGTCCGGGTCCGGATCTGTGTCAGTTTCAGGGTCAGTCTCAGAGTCAGGGTCCGGGTCAGGGTCAGGGTCAGTGTCAGGGTCCGGGTCCGGGTCCGGGTCCGGGTCCGGGTCCGGGTCACGGTCCGGGTCCGGGTCCGGGTCTGTGTCAGGGTCCGGGTCCGTGTCAGGGTCCGGGTCCGGGTCCGTGTCAGGGTCAGGGTCAGGGTCGGGGTCAGGGACAGGGTCAGGGTCAGGGTCAGGGTCCGGGTCCGGGTCCGGGTCCGGGTCAGGGTCTGTGTCCGGGTCCGGTTCCGTGTCAGTTTCAGGGTCAGTGTCAGAGTCAGGGTCCGGGTAAGGGTCAGGGTCAGGGTCAGGGTCAGAGTCCAGGTCCAGGTCCGGGTCAGGGTCCGGGTCAGGGTCAGGGTCAGGATCCGGGTCCGGGTCCGGGTCCGTGTCAGGTTCCGGGTCCGTGTCATGGTCCGGGTCCGGGTCCGGGTCCGGGTCCGGGTCCGGGTCCGGGTCCGGGTCCGAGTCAGGGTCCGGGTCCGGGTCCGGGTCAGTTTCAGGGTCAGTGTCAGAGTCAGGGTCCGGAACCGGGTCCGGGTCCGGTTCAGGGTCCTGGTCAGGGTCAGGGTCCGGGTCCGGGTCCGGGTCAGAGTCCGGGTCCGGGTCCGGGTTTGGGTCCGGGTCCGGGTCACGGTCTGGGGTCAGGATTCTAGTCCGGGTCCGGGTCCGTGTCCGGGTCCGGGTCTGGGTCCGTGTCCGTGTCCGTGTCCGTGTCCGGGTCTGGGTCCGGGTCCAGGGTCCGGGTGAGGGTCCGGGTCCGGGTCCGGGTCCGTGTCATGGTCCGGGTCCGTGTCAGGGTCAGAGTCAGGGTCCGGGTCACGGTCTGGGTCCCGGTCCGGGTCAGGGTCCGGGTCCGGGTCCGGGTCTGAGTCAGGGTCCGGGTCCGGGTCCGGGTCCGGGTCAGTTTCAGGGTCAGTGTCAGAGTCAGTGTCCAGGTCAGGGTCCGGGTCCGGGTCCGTGTCCGTGTCCGTGTCCGGGTCAGGGTCCGGGTCCGGGTCCGGGTCTGGGTCCGGGTCCGGGTCAGGGTCCGGGTCCGGGTCTGTGTCAGTTTCAGGGTCAGTCTCAGAGTCAGGGTCCGGGTCCGGGTCCGGGTCCGTGTCCGGGTCCGGGTCCGGGTCCAGGGTCCGGGTGAGGGTCCGGGTCCGGGTCCGGGTCCGTGTCATGGTCCGGGTCCGTGTCAGGGTCAGAGTCAGGGTCCGGGTCACGGTCTGGGTCCCGGTCCGGGTCCGGGTCCGGGTCCGGGTCCGGGTCCGGGTCCGGGTCCGGGTCAGGGTCCGGGTCCGGGTCTGTGTCAGTTTCAGGGTCAGTCTCAGAGTCAGGGTCCGGGTCCGGGTCCGGGTCCGGGTCCGGGTCCGGGTCCGGGTCCGGGTCAGGGTCCGGGTCCGGGTCTGTGTCAGTTTCAGGGTCAGTCTCAGAGTCAGGGTCCGGGTCCGGGTCAGGGTCAGGGTCAGGGTCCGGGTCCGGGTCCGTGTCATGGTCCGGGTCCGTGTCAGGGTCCGTGTCAGGGTCCGGGTCCGGGTCCGGGTCCGGGTCCGGGTCAGGGTCAGGTTCAGAGTCAGGGTCAGGGTCAGGGTCAGGGTCAGGGTCAGGGTCAGGGTCAGGGTCAGGGTCAGGGTCAGGGTCAGGGTCCGGATGGGGGTCCGGGTCCGGGTCCGGGTCCGGTTCAGGGTCCTGGTCAGGGTCAGGGTCCGGGTCCGGGTCCGGGTCAGAGTCCGGGTCCGGGTCCGGGTTTGGGTCCGGGTCCGGGTCACGGTCTGGGGTCAGGATTCTAGTCCGGGTCCGGGTCCGGGTCCGGGTCCGGGTCTGGGTCCGTGTCCGGGTCCGTGTCCGGGTCCGGGTCCGGGTCCAGGGTCCGGGTGAGGGTCCGGGTCCGGGTCCGGGTCCGTGTCATGGTCCGGGTCCGTGTCAGGGTCAGAGTCAGGGTCCGGGTCACGGTCTGGGTCCCGGTCCGGGTCAGGGTCCGGGTGAGGGTCCGGGTCTGGGTCCGCGTCGTGTCATGGTCCGGGTCCGTGTCAGGGTCCAAGTCCGGGTCCGGGTCCGGGTCCGGGTCCGGCTCCAGGTCCGGGTCCAGGTCCGTTTCCGGTTCTGGTCCCGGTTCCGGGTTAGGGTCAGGATCCGGATGCGGGTCCGGGTCCGGGTCTTGGTCCGGGTCCGGGTCCGGGTCCGGGTCCGGGTCCGGGTCCGGGTCTGGGTCCGGGGTCACGATCCGAGTCCGGGTCTGTGTCCGGGTCGGCTTCCGGTTCTGGTTCCGGTTCCGGTTCCTGTTCTGGTTCCGGGTCCGGGTCCGGGTTAGGGTCAGGATCCGGGTCCGATTCCGGGTCCGGGTCCGGGTCCGGGTCAGGGTCCGGGTCCGGGTCCGGGTCCGGGTCCGGGTCCGGGTCAGGGTCAGGTTCAGAGTCAGGGTCAGGGTCAGGGTCAGGGTCAGGGTCAGGGTCAGGGTCAGGGTCAGGGTCCGGATGGGGGTCCGGGTCCGGGTCCGGGTCCGGTTCAGGGTCCTGGTCAGGGTCAGGGTCCGGGTCCGGGTCCGGGTCAGAGTCCGGATCCGGGTCCGGGTTTGGGTCCGGGTCCGGGTCACGGTCTGGGGTCAGGATTCTAGTCCGGGTCCGGGTCCGGGTCCGGGTCCGGGTCCGGGTCTGGGTCCGTGTCCGGGTCCGTGTCCGTTTCCGGGTCCGGGTCCAGGGTCCGGGTGAGGGTCCGGGTCCGGGTCCGGGTCCGTGTCATGGTCCGGGTCCGTGTCAGGGTCAGAGTCAGGGTCCGGGTCACGGTCTGAGTCCCGGTCCGGGTCAGGGTCCGGGTCCGTGTCCGGGTCTGAGTCAGGGTCCGGGTCCGGGTCCGGGTCAGGTTCAGGGTCAGTGTCAGAGTCAGGGTCCAGGTCAGGGTCCGGGTCCGGGTCCGTGTCCGGGTCCGCGTCCGGGTCCGGGTCCGGGTCCGGGTCAGGGTCCGGGTCCGGGTCCGGGTCAGGGTCCGGGTCCGGGTCTGTGTCAGTTTCAGGGTCAGTCTCAGAGTCAGGGTCCGGGTCCGGGTCCGGGTCAGGGTCCGGGTCCGGGTCAGGGTCCGGGTCCGGGTCTGTGTCAGTTTCAGGGTCAGTCTCAGAGTCAGGGTCCGGGTCCGGGTCAGGGTCAGGGTCCGTGTCCGTGTCTGTGTCATGGTCCGTGTCCGTGTCAGGGTCCGGGTCTGGGTCCGGTTCCGGGTCCGGGTCCGGTTCCGGTTCCGGGTTAGGGCCAGGATCCGGATGCGGGTCCGGGTCCGGGTCCGGGTCCGGGTCCGGGTCCGGGTCCGGGTCCGGGTCCGGGTCCGGGTCAGGGTCAGGTTCAGAGTCAGGGTCAGGGTCAGGGTCAGGGTCAGGGTCAGGGTCAGGGTCAGGGTCAGGGTCAGGGTCAGGGTCAGGATCCGGGTCCGGGTCCGGGTCCGGGTCCGGGTCAGGTTCCGGGTCCGTGTCACGGTCCAGGTCCGGGTCCGGGTCCGGGTCCGGGTCCTGGTCCGGGTCCGGGTCCTGGTCCGGTTCAGGGTCCGGGTCCGGATCTGTGTCAGTTTCAGGGTCAGTCTCAGAGTCAGGGTCCGGGTCAGGGTCAGGGTCAGTGTCACGGTCCGGGTCCGGGTCCGGGTCCGGGTCCGGGTCCGGGTCCGGGTCCGGGTCACGGTCCGGGTCCGGGTCCGGGTCTGTGTTAGGGTCTGGTTCCGTGTCAGGGTCCGGGTCCGGGTCCGTGTCAGGGTCAGGGTCAGGGTCGGGGTCAGGGTCAGGGTCAGGGTCAGGGTCATGGTCCGGGTCCGGGTCCGGGTCAGGGTCTGTGTCCGGGTCCGGTTCCGTGTCAGTTTCAGGGTCAGTGTCAGAGTCAGGGTCCGGGTAAGGGTCAGGGTCAGGGTCAGGGTCAGGGTCCAGGTCCAGGTCCGGGTCAGGGTCCGGGTCAGGGTCAGGGTCAGGATCCGGGTCCGGGTCCGGGTCCGGGTCAGGTTCCGGGTCCGTGTCACGGTCCGGGTCCGGGTCCGGGTCCGGGTCCGGGTCCGGGTCCGGGTCCGGGTCCGGGTCCGGGTCAGGGTCCGGGTCCGGGTCCGGGTCCGAGTCAGGGTCCGGGTCCGGGTCCGGGTCAGTTTCAGGGTCAGTGTCAGAGTCAGGGTCCGGAACCGGGTCCGGGTCCGGTTCAGGGTCCTGGTCAGGGTCAGGGTCCGGGTCCGGGTCCGGGTCACGGTCTGGGGTCAGGATTATAGTCCGGGTCCGGGTCCGTGTCCGGGTCCGGGTCTGGGTCCGTGTCTGGGTCCGGGTCCGGGTCCGTGTCCGGGTCCAGGGTCCGGGTGAGGGTCCGGGTCCGGGTCCGGGTCCGTGTCATGGTCCGGGTCCGTGTCAGGGTCAGAGTCAGGGTCCGGGTCACGGTCTGGGTCCCGGTCCGGGTCAGGGTCCGGGTCCGGGTCCGGGTCTGAGTCAGGGTCCGGGTCCGGGTCCGGGTCAGTTTCAGGGTCAGTGTCAGAGTCAGGGTCCAGGTCAGGGTCCGGGTCCGGGTCCGTTTCCGGGTCCGGGTCCGGGTCCGGGTCCGGGTCCGGGTCCGGGTCCGGGTCAGGGTCCAGGTCCGGGTCCGGGTCAGGGTCCGGGTCCGGGTCTGTGTCAGTTTCAGTGTCAGTCTCAGAGTCAGGGTCCGGGTCCGGGTCCGGGTCCGGGTCCGGGTCAGGGTCCGGGTCCGGGTCTGTGTCAGTTTCAGGGTCAGTCTCAGAGTCAGGGTCCGGGTCCGGGTCAGGGTCAGGGTCCGGATCCGTGTCCGTGTCATGGTCCGGGTCCGTGTCAGGGTCCGGATCTGGGTCCGGGTCCGGGTCCGGGTCCGGTTCCGGTTCCCGGTTAGGGCCAGGATCCGGATGCGGGTCCGGGTCCGGGTCCGGGTCCGGGTCCGGGTCCGGGTCCGGGTCCGGGTCCGGGTCCGGGTCCGGGTCAGGGTCAGGTTCAGAGTCAGGGTCAGGGTCAGGGTCAGAGTCAGGGTCAGGGTCAGGGTCAGGGTCCGGATGGGGGTCCGGGTCCGGGTCCGGGTCCGGTTCAGGGTCCTGGTCAGGGTCAGGGTCCGGGTCCGGGTCCGGGTCAGAGTCCGGGTCCGGGTTTGGGTCCGGGTCCGGGTCACGGTCTGGGGTCAGGATTCTAGTCCGGGTCCGTGTCCGGGTCCGGGTCCGGGTCCGGGTCCGGGTCTGGGTCCGTGTCCGGGTCCGTGTCCGGGTCCGTGTCCGGGTCCGTGTCCGGGTCCAGGGTCCGGGTGAGGGTCCGGGTCCGGGTCCGGGTCCGTGTCATGGTCCGGGTCCGTGTCAGGGTCAGAGTCAGGGTCCGGGTCACGGTCTGGGTCCCGGTCCGGGTCAGGGTCAGGGTGAGGGTCCGGGTCTGGGTCCGCGTCGTGTCATGGTCCGGGTCCGTGACAGGGTCCGGGTCTGGGTCCGGCTCCGGGTCCGGCTCCGGCTCCAGGTCCGGGTCCGGGTCCGTTTCCGGTTCGGGTCCCGGTTCCGGGTTAGGGTCAGGATCCGGATGCGGGTCCGGGTCCGGGTCTTGGTCCGGGTCCGGGTCCGGGTCCGGGTCCGGGTCCGGGTCTGGGTCCGGGGTCACGATCCGAGTCCGGGTCTGTGTCCGGGTCGGCTTCCGGTTCTGGTTCCGGTTCCGGTTCCTGTTCTGGTTCCGGTTCCGGGTCCGGGTTAGGGTCAGGATCCGGGTCCGATTCCGGGTCCGGGTCCGGGTCCGGGTCCAGGTCAGGGTCCGGGTCCGGGTCCGGGTCCGGGTCAGGGTCACGGTCCGGGTCCGGGTCTGGGTCAGGGTCAGGGTCCGGGTCCGGGTCCGTGTCCGTGTCATGGTCCGGGTCCGGGTCAGTGTCCGGGTCCGGGTCCGGGTCCGGGTCCGGGTCCGGGTCCGGGTTAGGGTCAGGATCCAGATGCGGGTCCGTGTCCGGGTCCGGGTCCGGGTCTGGGTCCGGGTCCGGGTCCGGGTCCGGGTCTCTGTCAGTTTCAGGGTCAGTCTCAGAGTCAGGGTCTGAGTCAGGGTCGGGGTACGGGTCCGGGTCAGTTTCAGGGTCAGGGTCTGAGTCAGGGTCCAGGTCAGGGTCCGGGTCCAGGTCCGGGTCAGGGTCAGGGTCCGGGTCCGGGTTTGGGTCCGGGTCCGGGTCACGGTCTGGGGTCAGGATTCTAGTCCGGGTCCGGGTCCGGGTCCGGGTCCGGGTCTGGGTCCGTGTCCGGGTCCGGGTCCGGGTCCGGGTCCAGGGTCCGGGTGAGGGTCCGGGTCATGGTCCGGGTCCGTGTCAGGGTCAGAGTCAGGGTCCGGGTCACGTTCTGGGTCCCGGTCCGGCTCAGGGTCCGGGTCCGGGTCCGGGTCCGGGTCTGAGTCAGGGTCCGGGTCCGGGTCCGGGTCAGTTTCAGGGTCAGTGTCAGAGTCAGGGTCCAGGTCAGGGTCCGGGTCCGGGTCCGTGTCCGGTTCCGGGTCCGGGTCCGGGTCTGTGTCAGTTTCAGGGTCAGTCTCAGAGTCAGGGTCCGGGTCCGGGTCCGGGTCCGGGTCCGGGTCAGTCTCAGGGTCAGGTTCCGGGTCCGGGTCCGTGTCATGGTCCGGGTCAGGGTCCGGGTCCGGGTCTGTGTCCGTGTCATGGTCCGGGTCCGTGTCAGGGTCCTGGTCCGGGTCCGGGTCCGGGTCCGGTTCCGGTTCCGGGTTAGGGCCAGGATCCGGATGCGGGTCCGGGTCCGGGTCCGGGTCAGGGTCAGGTTCAGAGTCAGGGTCAGGGTCAGGGTCCGGGTCAGGGTCAGGGTCAGGGTCAGGGTCCGGATGGGGGTCCGGGTCCGGGTCCGGTTCAGGGTCCTGGTCAGGGTCAGGGTCCGGGTCCGGGTCCGGGTCAGATTCCGGGTCCGGGTCCGGGTTTGGGTCCGGGTCCGGGTCACGGTCTGGGGTCAGGATTCTAGTCCGGGTCCGGGTCCGGGTCCGGGTCCGGGTCTGGGTCCGTGTCCGGGTCCGTGTCCGTGTCCGGGTCCGGGTCCAGGGTCCGGGTGAGGGTCCGGGTCCGGGTCCGGGCCCGTGTCATGGTCCGGGTCCGTGTCAGGGTCAGAGTCAGGGTCCGGGTCACGGTCTGGGTCCCGGTCCATGTCAGGGTCCGGGTGAGGGTCCGGGTCTGGGTCCGGGTCATGTCATGGTCCGGGTCCGTGTCAGGGTCCGGGTCCGGGTCCGGGTCCGGGTCCGGGTCCGGGTCCAGCTCCAGGTCCGGGTCCGGGTCCGTTTCCGGTTCTGGTCCCGGTTCCGGGTTAGGGTCAGGATCCGGATGCGGGTCCGGGTCCGGGTCTTGGTCCGGGTCCGGGTCCGGGTCCGGGTCCGGGTCTGGGTCCGGGGTCACGATCCGAGTCCGGGTCTGTGTCCGGGTCGGCTTCCGGTTCTGGTTCCGGTTCCGGTTCCTGTTCTGATTCCGGTTCCGGGTCCGGGTTAGGGTCAGGATCCGGGTCCGATTCCGGGTCCAGGTCCGGGTCCGGGTCCGGGTCAGGGTCCGGGTCCGGGTCCGGGTCCGGGTCCGGGTCCGGGTCAGGGTCACGCTCCGGGTCCGGGTCTGGGTCAGGGTCAGGGTCCGGGTCCGGGTCCGTGTCCGTGTCATGGTCCTGGTCCTGGTCCTGGTCTGGGTCCGGGTCCGGGTCCGGGTCCGGGTCCGGGTTAGGGTCAGGATCCGGATGCGGGTCCGTGTCCGGGTCCGGGTCTGGGTCCGGTTCCGGGTCCGGGTCCGGGTCCGTGTCAGGGTCAGGGTCAGGGTCAGGGTCAGAGTCAGGGTCCGGGTCAGGGTCAGGGTCAGGGTCACGGTCAGGGTCCGGGTGGGGGTCCGGGTCCGGGTCCGGGTCCTGGTCAGGATCCGGGTCTGGGTGAGGGTCCGGGTCCTGGTCAGGGTCCGGGTCCGGGTCCGGGTCCGGGTCCGAGTCAGGGTCCGGGTCCAGGTCCGGGTCCGGGTCAGGGTCAGGGTCAGGGTCAGAGTCAGAGTCAGGGTCCGGATCACGGTCTGGGTCCCAGTCCAGGTCAGGGTCAGGGTGAGGGTCCGGGTCCGGGTCCGTGTCCGTGTCTTGGTCCGTGTCCGTGTCAGGGTCCGGGTCCGGGTCCGGGTCCGGGTCCGGGTCCGGGTCCGGGTCCGGGTCTGAGTCAGGGTCCGGGTACGGGTACGGGTCAGTTTCAGGGTCAGTCTCAGAGTCAGCGTCTGAGTCAGGGTCGGGGTACGGGTACGGGTCAGTTTCAGGGTCAGAGTCAGAGTCAGAGTCCGGGTCCGGGTCCGGGTCCGGGTCCGGGTCCGGGTCACGGTCCGGGTCCGGGTCCGGGTCTGTGTCAGGGTCCGGTTCCGTGTCAGGGTCCGGGTCCGGGTCCGTGTCAGGGTCAGGGTCAGGGTCGGGGTCAGGGTCAGGGTCAGGGTCAGGGTCATGGTCCGGGTCCGGGTCCGGGTCAGGGTCTGTGTCCGGTTCCGGTTCCGTGTCAGTTTCAGGGTCAGTGTCAGAGTCAGGGTCCGGGTAAGGGTCAGGGTCAGGGTCAGGGTCAGGGTCCAGGTCCAGGTCCGGGTCAGGGTCCGGGTCAGGGTCAGGGTCAGGATCCGGGTCCGGGTCCGGGTCCGTGTCAGGGTCAGGGTCAGGGTCAGAGTCAGGGTCCGGGTCAGGGTCAGGGTCAGGGTCAGGGTCAGGGTCCGGGTGGGGGTCCGGGTCCGGGTCCGGGTCCGGGTCTCTGTCAGTTTCAGGGTCAGTCTCAGAGTCAGGGTCTGAGTCAGGGTCGGGGTACGGGTCCGGGTCAGTTTCAGGGTCAGGGTCTGAGTCAGGGTCCAGGTCAGGGTCCGGGTCCAGGTCCTGGTCAGGGTCAGGGTCCGGGTCCGGGTTTGGGTCCGGCTCCGGGTCACGGTCTGGGGTCAGGATTCTAGTCCGGGTCCGGGTCCGGGTCCGGGTCCGGGTCTGGGTCCGTGTCCGGGTCCGGGTCCGGGTCCGGGTCCAGGGTCCGGGTGAGGGTCCGGGTCCGGGTCCGGGTCCGTGTCATGGTCCGGGTCCGTGTCAGGGTCAGAGTCAGGGTCCGGGTCACGTTCTGGGTCCCGGTCCGGCTCAGGGTCCGGGTCCGGGTCCGGGTCCGGGTCTGAGTCAGGGTCCGGGTCCGGGTCCGGGTCCGTGTCCGGGTCCGTGTCCGTGTCCGGGTCCGGGTCCAGGGTCCGGGTGAGGGTCCGGGTCCGGGTCCGGGCCCGTGTCATGGTCCGGGTCCGTGTCAGGGTCAGAGTCAGGGTCCGGGTCACGGTCTGGGTCCCGGTCCATGTCAGGGTCCGGGTGAGGGTCCGGGTCTGGGTCCGGGTCATGTCATGGTCCGGGTCCGTGTCAGGGTCCGGGTCCGGGTCCGGGTCCGGGTCCGGGTCCGGGTCCGGGTCCAGCTCCAGGTCCGGGTCCGGGTCCGTTTCCGGTTCTGGTCCCGGTTCCGGGTTAGGGTCAGGATCCGGATGCGGGTCCGGGTCCGGGTCTTGGTCCGGGTCCGGGTCCGGGTCCGGGTCCGGGTCTGGGTCCGGGGTCACGATCCGAGTCCTGGTCTGTGTCCGGGTCGGCTTCCGGTTCTGGTTCCGGTTCCGGTTCCTGTTCTGGTTCCGGTTCCGGGTCCGGGTTAGGGTCAGGATCCGGGTCCGATTCCGGGTCCGGGTCCGGGTCCGGGTCCGGGTCAGGGTCCGGGTCCGGGTCCGGGTCCGGGTCCGGGTCCGGGTCAGGGTCACGCTCCGGGTCCGGGTCTGGGTCAGGGTCAGGGTCCGGGTCCGGGTCCGTGTCCGTGTCATGGTCCTGGTCCTGGTCCTGGTCTGGGTCCGGGTCCGGGTCCGGGTCCGGGTCCGGGTTAGGGTCAGGATCCGGATGCGGGTCCGTGTCCGGGTCCGGGTCTGGGTCCGGTTCCGGGTCCGGGTCCGGGTCCGTGTCAGGGTCAGGGTCAGGGTCAGGGTCAGAGTCAGGGTCCGGGTCAGGGTCAGGGTCAGGGTCACGGTCAGGGTCCGGGTGGGGGTCCGGGTCGGGGTCCGGGTCCTGGTCAGGATCCGGGTCTGGGTGAGGGTCCGGGTCCTGGTCAGGGTCCGGGTCCGGGTCCGGGTCCGGGTCCGAGTCAGGGTCCGGGTCCAGGTCCGGGTCCGGGTCAGGGTCAGGGTCAGGGTCAGAGTCAGAGTCAGGGTCCGGATCACGGTCTGGGTCCCAGTCCAGGTCAGGGTCAGGGTGAGGGTCCGGGTCCGGGTCCGTGTCCGTGTCTTGGTCCGTGTCCGTGTCAGGGTCCGGGTCCGGGTCCGGGTCCGGGTCCGGGTCCGGGTCCGGGTCCGGGTCCGGGTCCTGGTCTGAGTCAGGGTCCGGGTACGGGTCCGGGTCAGTTTCAGGGTCAGTCTCAGAGTCAGCGTCTGAGTCAGGGTCGGGGTACGGGTACGGGTCAGTTTCAGGGTCAGAGTCAGAGTCAGGGTCCGGGTCCGGGTCCGGGTCCGGGTCCGGGTCCGGGTCCGGGTCCGGGTCCGGGTCACGGTCCGGGTCCGGGTCCGGGTCCGGGTCTGTGTCAGGGTCCGGTTCCGTGTCAGGGTCCGGGTCCGGGTCCGTGTCAGGGTCAGGGTCAGGGTCGGGGTCAGGGTCAGGGTCAGGGTCAGGGTCATGGTCCGGGTCCGGGTCCGGGTCAGGGTCTGTGTCCGGGTCCGGTTCCGTGTCAGTTTCAGGGTCAGTGTCAGAGTCAGGGTCCGGGTAAGGGTCAGGGTCAGGGTCAGGGTCAGGGTCCAGGTCCAGGTCCGGGTCAGGGTCCGGGTCAGGGTCAGGGTCAGGATCCGGATCACGGTCTGGGTCCCAGTCCAGGTCAGGGTCAGGGTGAGGGTCCGGGTCCGGGTCCGTGTCCGTGTCTTGGTCCGTGTCCGTGTCAGGGTCCGGGTCCGGGTCCGGGTCCGGGTCCGGGTCCGGGTCCGGGTCCGGGTCTGAGTCAGGGTCCGGGTACGGGTCCGGGTCAGTTTCAGGGTCAGTCTCAGAGTCAGCGTCTGAGTCAGGGTCGGGGTACGGGTACGGGTCAGTTTCAGGGTCAGAGTCAGAGTCCGGGTCCGGGTCCGGGTCCGGGTCCGGGTCCGGGTCCGGGTCCGGGTCACGGTCCGGGTCCGGGTCCGGGTCTGTGTCAGGGTCCGGTTCCGTGTCAGGGTCCGGGTCCGGGTCCGGGTCAGGGTCAGGGTCAGGGTCGGGGTCAGGGTCAGGGTCAGGGTCAGGGTCATGGTCCGGGTCCGGGTCCGGGTCAGGGTCTGTGTCCGGGTCCGGTTCCGTGTCAGTTTCAGGGTCAGTGTCAGAGTCAGGGTCCGGGTAAGGGTCAGGGTCAGGGTCAGGGTCAGGGTCCAGGTCCAGGTCCGGGTCAGGGTCCGGGTCAGGGTCAGGGTCAGGATCCGGGTCCGGGTCCGGGTCCGTGTCAGGGTCAGGGTCAGGGTCAGAGTCAGGGTCCGGGTCAGGGTCAGGGTCAGGGTCAGGGTCAGGGTCCGGGTGGGGGTCCGGGTCCGGGTCCGGGTCCGGGTCTCTGTCAGTTTCAGGGTCAGTCTCAGAGTCAGGGTCTGAGTCAGGGTCGGGGTACGGGTCCGGGTCAGTTTCAGGGTCAGGGTCTGAGTCAGGGTCCAGGTCAGGGTCCGGGTCCAGGTCCTGGTCAGGGTCAGGGTCCGGGTCCGGGTTTGGGTCCGGCTCCGGGTCACGGTCTGGGGTCAGGATTCTAGTCCGGGTCCGGGTCCGGGTCCGGGTCCGGGTCTGGGTCCGTGTCCGGGTCCGGGTCCGGGTCCGGGTCCAGGGTCCGGGTGAGGGTCCGGGTCCGGGTCCGGGTCCGTGTCATGGTCCGGGTCCGTGTCAGGGTCAGAGTCAGGGTCCGGGTCACGTTCTGGGTCCCGGTCCGGCTCAGGGTCCGGGTCCGGGTCCGGGTCTGAGTCAGGGTCCGGGTCCGGGTCCGGGTCAGTTTCAGGGTCAGTGTCAGAGTCAGGGTCCAGGTCAGGGTCCGGGTCCGGGTCCGTGTCCGGTTCCGGTTCCGGGTCCGGGTCTGTGTCAGTTTCAGTGTCAGTCTTAGAGTCAGGGTCCGGGTCCGGGTCCGGGTCCGGGTCCGGGTCAGGGTCCGGGTCCGGGTCTGTGTCAGTTTCAGGGTCAGTCTCAGAGTCAGGGTCCGGGTCAGTCTCAGGGTCAGGGTCCGGGTCCGGGTCCGTGTCATGGTCCGGGTCAGGGTCCGGGTCCGGGTCTGTGTCCGTGTCATGGTCCGGGTCCGTGTCAGGGTCCTGGTCCGGGTCCGGGTCCGGGTCCGGGTCCGGTTCCGGTTCCGGGTTAGGGCCAGGATCCGGATGCGGGTCCGGGTCCGGGTCCGGGTCAGGGTCAGGTTCAGAGTCAGGGTCAGGGTCAGGGTCCGGGTCAGGGTCAGGGTCAGGGTCAGGGTCCGGATGGGGGTCTGGGTCCGGGTCCGGGTCCGGTTCAGGGTCCTGGTCAGGGTCAGGGTCCGGGTCCGGGTCCGGGTCAGATTCCGGGTCCGGGTCCGGGTTTGGGTCCGGGTCCGGGTCACGGTCTGGGGTCAGGATTCTAGTCCGGGTCCGGGTCCGGGTCCGGGTCCGGGTCCGGGTCTGGGTCCGTGTCCGGGTCCGTGTCCGTGTCCGGGTCCGGGTCCAGGGTCCGGGTGAGGGTCCGGGTCCGGGTCCGGGCCCGTGTCATGGTCCGGGTCCGTGTCAGGGTCAGAGTCAGGGTCCGGGTCACGGTCTGGGTCCCGGTCCATGTCAGGGTCCGGGTGAGGGTCCGGGTCTGGGTCCGGGTCATGTCATGGTCCGGGTCCGTGTCAGGGTCCGGGTCCGGGTCCGGGTCCGGGTCCGGGTCCGGGTCCGGGTCCAGCTCCAGGTCCGGGTCCGGGTCCGTTTCCGGTTCTGGTCCCGGTTCCGGGTTAGGGTCAGGATCCGGATGCGGGTCCGGGTCCGGGTCTTGGTCCGGGTCCGGGTCCGGGTCCGGGTCCGGGTCTGGGTCCGGGGTCACGATCCGAGTCCTGGTCTGTGTCCGGGTCGGCTTCCGGTTCTGGTTCCGGTTCCGGTTCCTGTTCTGGTTCCGGTTCCGGGTCCGGGTTAGGGTCAGGATCCGGGTCCGATTCCGGGTCCGGGTCCGGGTCCGGGTCCGGGTCAGGGTCCGGGTCCGGGTCCGGGTCCGGGTCCGGGTCCGGGTCCGGGTCCGGGTCAGGGTCACGCTCCGGGTCCGGGTCTGGGTCAGGGTCAGGGTCCGGGTCCGGGTCCGTGTCCGTGTCATGGTCCTGGTCCTGGTCCTGGTCTGGGTCCGGGTCCGGGTCCGGGTCCGGGTCCGGGTTAGGGTCAGGATCCGGATGCGGGTCCGTGTCCGGGTCCGGGTCTGGGTCCGGTTCCGGGTCCGGGTCCGGGTCCGTGTCAGGGTCAGGGTCAGGGTCAGGGTCAGAGTCAGGGTCCGGGTCAGGGTCAGGGTCAGGGTTACGGTCAGGGTCCGGGTGGGGGTCCGGGTCCGGGTCCGGGTCCTGGTCAGGATCCGGGTCTGGGTGAGGGTCCGGGTCCTGGTCAGGGTCCGGGTCCGGGTCCGGGTCCGGGTCCGAGTCAGGGTCCGGGTCCGGGTCCGGGTCCGGGTCAGGGTCAGGGTCAGGGTCAGAGTCAGAGTCAGGGTCCGGATCACGGTCTGGGTCCCAGTCCAGGTCAGGGTCAGGGTGAGGGTCCGGGTCCGGGTCCGTGTCCGTGTCTTGGTCCGTGTCCGTGTCAGGGTCCGGGTCCGTGTCCGGGTCCGGGTCCGGGTCCGGGTCCGGGTCCGGGTCTGAGTCAGGGTCCGGGTACGGGTCCGGGTCAGTTTCAGGGTCAGTCTCAGAGTCAGCGTCTGAGTCAGGGTCGGGGTCCGGGTACGGGTCAGTTTCAGGGTCAGAGTCAGAGTCAGGGTCCGGGTCCGGGTCCGGGTCCGGGTCCGGGTCCGGGTCACGGTCCGGGTCCGGGTCCGGGTCTGTGTCAGGGTCCGGTTCCGTGTCAGGGTCCGGGTCAGGGTCCGTGTCAGGGTCAGGGTCAGGGTCGGGGTCAGGGTCAGGGTCAGGGTCAGGGTCATGGTCCGGGTCCGGGTCCGGGTCCGGGTCAGGGTCTGTGTCCGGGTCCGGTTCCGTGTCAGTTTCAGGGTCAGTGTCAGAGTCAGGGTCCGGGTAAGGGTCAGGGTCAGGGTCAGGGTCAGGGTCCAGGTCCAGGTCCGGGTCAGGGTCCGGGTCAGGGTCAGGGTCAGGATCCGGGTCCGGGTCCGGGTCCGGGTCAGGTTCCGGGTCCGTGTCACGGTCCGGGTCCGGGTCCGGGTCCGGGTCCGGGTCCGGGTCCGGGTCCGGGTCAGGGTCCGGGTCCGGGTCCGGGTCCGAGTCAGGGTCCGGGTCCGGGTCCGGGTCAGTTTCAGGGTCAGTGTCAGAGTCAGGGTCCGGAACCGGGTCCGGGTCCGGTTCAGGGTCCTGGTCAGGGTCAGGGTCCGGGTCCGGGTCCGGGTCACGGTCTGGGGTCAGGATTATAGTCCGGGTCCGGGTCCGTGTCCGGGTCCGGGTCTGGGTCCGTGTCCGGGTCCGGGTCCGGGTCCGGGTCCAGGGTCCGGGTGAGGGTCCGGGTCCGGGTCCGGGTCCGTGTCATGGTCCGGGTCCGTGTCAGGGTCAGAGTCAGGGTCCGGGTCACGGTCTGGGTCCCGGTCCGGGTCAGGGTCCGGGTCCGGGTCCGGGTCTGAGTCAGGGTCCGGGTCCGGGTCCGGGTCAGTTTCAGGGTCAGTGTCAGAGTCAGGGTCCAGGTCAGGGTTCGGGTCCGGGTCCGTTTCCGGGTCCGGGTCCGGGTCCGGGTCCGGGTCCGGGTCCGGGTCAGGGTCCGGGTCCGGGTCCGGGTCAGGGTCCGGGTCCGGGTCTGTGTCAGTTTCAGTGTCAGTCTCAGAGTCAGGGTCCGGGTCCGGGTCCGGGTCCGGGTCCGGGTCAGGGTCCGGGTCCGGGTCTGTGTCAGTTTCAGGGTCAGTCTCAGAGTCAGGGTCCGGGTCCGGGTCAGGGTCAGGGTCCGGATCCGTGTCCGTGTCATGGTCCGGGTCCGTGTCAGGGTCCGGATCTGGGTCCGGGTCCGGGTCCGGGTCCGGTTCCGGTTCCGGGTTAGGGCCAGGATCCGGATGCGGGTCCGGGTCCGTGTCCGGGTCCGTGTCCGGGTCCGTGTCCGGGTCCGGGTCCGGGTCCGGGTCAGGGTCAGGTTCAGAGTCAGGGTCAGGGTCAGGGTCAGGGTCAGAGTCAGGGTCAGGGTCAGGGTCAGGGTCCGGATGGGGGTCCGGGTCCGTGTCCGGGTCCGGTTCAGGGTCCTGGTCAGGGTCAGGGTCCGGGTCCGGGTCCGGGTCAGAGTCCGGGTCCGGGTCCGGGTTTGGGTCCGGGTCCGGGTCACGGTCTGGGGTCAGGATTCTAGTCCGGGTCCGTGTCCGGGTCCGGGTCCGGGTCCGGGTCCGGGTCTGGGTCCGTGTCCGGGTCCGTGTCCGGGTCCGTGTCCGGGTCCAGGGTCCGGGTGAGGGTCCGGGTCCGGGTCCGGGTCCGGGTCCGGGTCCGTGTCATGGTCCGGGTCCGTGTCAGGGTCAGAGTCAGGGTCCGGGTCACGGTCTGGGTCCCGGTCCGGGTCAGGGTCCGGGTGAGGGTCCGGGTCTGGGTCCGCGTCGTGTCATGGTCCGGGTCCGTGACAGGGTCCGGGTCTGGGTCCGGCTCCGGGTCCGGCTCCGGCTCCAGGTCCGGGTCCGGGTCCGTTTCCGGTTCGGGTCCCGGTTCCGGGTTAGGGTCAGGATCCGGATGCGGGTCCGGGTCCGGGTCTTGGTCCGGGTCCGGGTCCGGGTCCGGGTCCGGGTCCGGGTCTGGGTCCGGGGTCACGATCCGAGTCCGGGTCTGTGTCCGGGTCGGCTTCCGGTTCTGGTTCCGGTTCCGGTTCCTGTTCTGGTTCCGGTTCCGGGTCCGGGTTAGGGTCAGGATCCGGGTCCGATTCCGGGTCCGGGTCCGGGTCCGGGTCCAGGTCAGGGTCCGGGTCCGGGTCCGGGTCCGGGTCAGGGTCACGGTCCGGGTCCGGGTCTGGGTCAGGGTCAGGGTCCGGGTCCGGGTCCGTGTCCGTGTTATGGTCCGGGTCCGGGTCAGTGTCCGGGTCCGGGTCCGGGTCCGGGTCCGGGTCCGGGTCCGGGTTAGGGTCAGGATCCAGATGCGGGTCCGTGTCCGGGTCCGGGTCTGGGTCCGGGTCCGGGTCCGGGTCCGGGTCCGTGTCAGGGTCAGGGTCAGGGTCAGAGTCAGGGTCCGGGTCAGGGTCAGGGTCAGGGTCAGGGTCGGGGTCCGGGTGGGGGTCCGGGTCCGGGTCCGGGTCCGGGTCTCTGTCAGTTTCAGGGTCAGTCTCAGAGTCAGGGTCTGAGTCAGGGTCGGGGTACGGGTCCGGGTCAGTTTCAGGGTCAGGGTCTGAGTCAGGGTCCAGGTCAGGGTCCGGGTCCAGGTCCGGGTCAGGGTCAGGGTCCGGGTCCGGGTTTGGGTCCGGGTCCGGGTCACGGTCTGGGGTCAGGATTCTAGTCCGGGTCCGGGTCCGGGTCCGGGTCCGGGTCTGGGTCCGTGTCCGGGTCCGGGTCCGGGTCCGGGTCCAGTGTCCGGGTGAGGGTCCGGGTCCGGGTCCGGGTCCGTGTCATGGTCCGGGTCCGTGTCAGGGTCAGAGTCAGGGTCCGGGTCACGTTCTGGGTCCCGGTCCGGCTCAGGGTCCGGGTCCGGGTCCGGGTCCGGGTCTGAGTCAGGGTCCGGGTCCGGGTCCGGGTCAGTTTCAGGGTCAGTGTCAGAGTCAGGGTCCAGGTCAGGGTCCGGGTCCGGGTCCGTGTCCGGTTCCGGGTCCGGGTCCGGGTCTGTGTCAGTTTCAGGGTCAGTCTCAGAGTCAGGGTCCGGGTCCGGGTCCGGGTCCGGGTCCGGGTCAGGGTCCGGGTCCGGGTCTGTGTCAGTTTCAGGGTCAGTCTCAGAGTCAGGGTCCGGGTCAGTCTCAGGGTCAGGGTCCGGGTCCGGGTCCGTGTCATGGTCCGGGTCAGGGTCCGGGTCCGGGTCTGTGTCCGTGTCATGGTCCGTGTCCGTGTCAGGGTCCTGGTCCGGGTCCGGGTCCGGGTCCGGTTCCGGTTCCGGGTTAGGGCCAGGATCCGGATGCGGGTCCGGGTCCGGGTCCGGGTCAGGGTCAGGTTCAGAGTCAGGGTCAGGGTCAGGGTCCGGGTCAGGGTCAGGGTCAGGGTCAGGGTCAGGGTCCCGATGGGGGTCCGGGTCCGGGTCCGGGTCCGGTTCAGGGTCCTGGTCAGGGTCAGGGTCCGGGTCCGGGTCCGGGTCAGATTCCGGGTCCGGGTCCGGGTTTGGGTCCGGGTCCGGGTCACGGTCTGGGGTCAGGATTCTAGTCCGGGTCCGGGTCCGGGTCCGGGTCCGGGTCCGGGTCCGGGTCCGGGTCTGGGTCCGTGTCCGGGTCCGTGTCCGTGTCCGGGTCCGGGTCCAGGGTCCGGGTGAGGGTCCGGGTCCGTGTCCGGGCCCGTTTCATGGTCCGGGTCCGTGTCAGGGTCAGAGTCAGGGTCCGGGTCACGGTCTGGGTCCCGGTCCATGTCAGGGTCCGGGTGAGGGTCCGGGTCTGGGTCCGGGTCATGTCATGGTCCGGGTCCGTGTCAGGGTCCGGGTCCGGGTCGGGGTCCGGGTCCGGGTCCGGGTCCGGGTCCAGCTCCAGGTCCGGGTCCGGGTCCGTTTCCGGTTCTGGTCCCGGTTCCGGGTTAGGGTCAGGATCCGGATGCGGGTCCGGGTCCGGGTCTTGGTCCGGGTCCGGGTCCGGGTCCGGGTCCGGGTCCGGGTCTGGGTCCGGGGTCACGATCCGAGTCCGGGTCTGTGTCCGGGTCGGCTTCCGGTTCTGGTTCCGGTTCCGGTTCCTGTTCTGGTTCCGGTTCCGGGTCCGGGTTAGGGTCAGGATCCGGGTCCGATTCCGGGTCCGGTTCCGGGTCCGGGTCCGGGTCAGGGTCCGGGTCCGGGTCCGGGTCCGGGTCCGGGTCCGGGTCCGGGTCAGGGTCACGCTCCGGGTCCGGGTCTGGGTCAGGGTCAGGGTCCGGGTCCGGGTCCGTGTCCGTGTCATGGTCCTGGTCCTGGTCCAGGTCTGGGTCCGGGTCCGGATCCGGGTCCGGGTCCGGGTTAGGGTCAGGATCCGGATGCGGGTCCGTGTCCGGGTCCGGGTCTGGGTCCGGTTCCGGGTCCGGGTCAGGGTCAGGGTCAGAGTCAGAGTCAGGGTCCGGATCACGGTCTGGGTCCCAGTCCAGGTCAGGGTCAGGGTGAGGGTCCGGGTCCGGGTCCGTGTCCGTGTCATGGTCCTGGTCCTGGTCCTGGTCTGGGTCCGGGTCCGGATCCGGGTCCGGGTCCGGGTTAGGGTCAGGATCCGGATGCGGGTCCGTGTCCGGGTCCGGGTCTGGGTC
Organism: Arizona elegans; assembly: GCA_022577455.1. Taxonomy (NCBI): domain Eukaryota; kingdom Metazoa; phylum Chordata; class Lepidosauria; order Squamata; family Colubridae; genus Arizona; species Arizona elegans. Next base: position 7,129,866 of record JAKOOJ010000027.1, read on the forward strand.
CGGTTCCGGGTCAGGGTCAGGGTCAGGGTCAGAGTCAGAGTCAGGGTCCGGATCACGGTCTGGGTCCCAGTCCAGGTCAGGGTCAGGGTGAGGGTCCGGGTCCGGGTCCGTGTCCGTGTCTTGGTCCGTGTCCGTGTCAGGGTCCGGGTCCGGGTCCGGGTCCGGGTCCGGGTCCGGGTCCGGGTCCGGGTCCGGGTCTGAGTCAGGGTCCGGGTACGGGTCCGGGTCAGTTTCAGGGTCAGTCTCAGAGTCAGCGTCTGAGTCAGGGTCGGGGTACGGGTACGGGTCAGTTTCAGGGTCAGAGTCAGAGTCAGGGTCCAGGTCAGGGTCCGGGTCCGGGTCCGGGTCCGGGTCCGGGTCCGGGTCCGGGTCCGGGTCCGGGTCAGGGTCAGGGTCAGGGTCCGGGTCCGGGTCAGGGTCCGGGTCTCTGTCAGTTTCAGGGTCAGTCTCAGAGTCAGGGTCCGGGTCCGGGTCAGGGTCAGGGTCAGGGTCAGGGTCAGGGTCCGGGTCCGGGTTTGGGTCCGGGTCCGGGTCCGGGTCACGGTCTAGGGTCAGGATTCTAGTCCGGGTCCGGGTTCGGGTCCGGGTCCGGGTCTGGGTCCGTGTCCGTGTCCGTGTCCGGGTCCGGGTCCGGGTCCGGGTCCAGGGTCCGGGTGAGGGTCCGGGTCCGGGTCCGGGTCCGTGTCATGGTCCGGGTCCGTGTCAGGGTCAGAGTCAGGGTCCGGGTCACGGTCTGGGTCCCGGTCCGGGTCAGGGTCCGGGTGAGGGTCCGGGTCCGGGTCATGTCATGGTCCGGGTCCGTGTCAGGGTCCGGGTCCGGGTCCGGGTCCGGGTCCGGGTCCGGGTCCGGGTCCGGCTCCAGGTCCGGGTCCGGGTCTGGGTCCGGGGTCATGATCCGAGTCTGGGTCTGTGTCCGGGTCGGCTTCCGGTTCTGGTTCCGGTTTCGGTTCTGGTTCCAGTTCCGGTTCCGGGTCCGGGTTAGGGTCAGGATCCGGGTCCGGGTCCGGGTCCGGGTCCGGGTCCGGGTCCGGGTCATGGTCCGGGTCCGGGTCCGGGTCCGGGTCCGGGTCAGGGTCCGGGTCACGGTCCGGCTCCAGGTCCGGGTCCGGGTCCGTTTCCGGTTCTGCTCCCGGTTCCGGGTTAGGGTCAGGATCCGGATGCGGGTCCGGGTCCGGGTCCGGGTCCGGGTCTGGGTCCGGGGTCACGATCCGAGTCCGGGTCTGTGTCTGGGTCGGCTTCCGGTTCTGGTTCCGGTTCCGGTTCCTGTTCTGGTTCCGGTTCCGGTTCCGGGTTAGGGTCAGGATCCGGGTCCGATTCCGGGTCCGGGTCCGGGTCCGGGTCCGGGTCCGGGTCAGGGTCCGGGTCCGGGTCCGGGTCCCGGTCAGGGTCACGCTCCGGGTCCGGGTCTGGGTCAGGGTCAGGGTCCGGGACCGGGTCCGGGTCCGTGTCAGGGTCAGAGTCAGGGTCCGGGTCACGTTCTGGGTCCCGGTCCGGCTCAGGGTCCGGGTCCGGGTCCGGGTCCGGGTCTGAGTCAGGGTCCGGGTCCGGGTCCGGGTCAGTTTCAGGGTCAGTGTCAGAGTCAGGGTCCAGGTCAGGGTCCGGGTCCCGGTCCGTGTCCGGTTCCGGGTCCGGGTCCGGGTCTGTGTCAGTTTCAGGGTCAGTCTCAGAGTCAGGGTCCGGGTCCGGGTCCGGGTCCGGGTCCGGGTCAGGGTCCGGGTCCGGGTCTGTGTCAGTTTCAGGGTCAGTCTCAGAGTCAGGGTCCGGGTCAGTCTCAGGGTCAGGGTCCGGGTCCGGGTCCGTGTCATGGTCCGGGTCAGGGTCCGGGTCCGGGTCTGTGTCCGTGTCATGGTCCGTGTCCGTGTCAGGGTCCTGGTCCGGGTCCGGGTCCGGGTCCGGTTCCGGTTCCGGGTTAGGGCCAGGATCCGGATGCGGGTCCGGGTCCGGGTCCGGGTCAGGGTCAGGTTCAGAGTCAGGGTCAGGGTCAGGGTCCGGGTCAGGGTCAGGGTCAGGGTCAGGGTCAGGGTCCGGATGGGGGTCCGGGTCCGGGTCCGGGTCCGGTTCAGGGTCCTGGTCAGGGTCAGGGTCCGGGTCCGGGTCCGGGTCAGATTCCGGGTCCGGGTCCGGGTTTGGGTCCGGGTCCGGGTCACGGTCTGGGGTCAGGATTCTAGTCCGGGTCCGGGTCCGGGTCCGGGTCCGGGTCCGGGTCCGGGTCCGGGTCTGGGTCCGTGTCCGGGTCCGTGTCCGTGTCCGGGTCCGGGTCCAGGGTCCGGGTGAGGGTCCGGGTCCGTGTCCGGGCCCGTTTCATGGTCCGGGTCCGTGTCAGGGTCAGAGTCAGGGTCCGGGTCACGGTCTGGGTCCCGGTCCATGTCAGGGTCCGGGTGAGGGTCCGGGTCTGGGTCCGGGTCATGTCATGGTCCGGGTCCGTGTCAGGGTCCGGGTCCGGGTCCGGGTCCGGGTCCGGGTCCGGGTCCAGCTCCAGGTCCGGGTCCGGGTCCGTTTCCGGTTCTGGTCCCGGTTCCGGGTTAGGGTCAGGATCCGGATGCGGGTCCGGGTCCGGGTCTTGGTCCGGGTCCGGGTCCGGGTCCGGGTCCGGGTCTGGGTCCGGGGTCACGATCCGAGTCCGGGTCTGTGTCCGGGTCGGCTTCCGGTTCTGGTTCCGGTTCCGGTTCCTGTTCTGGTTCCGGTTCCGGGTCCGGGTTAGGGTCAGGATCCGGGTCCGATTCCGGGTCCGGGTCCGGGTCCGGGTCCGGGTCAGGGTCCGGGTCCGGGTCCGGGTCCGGGTCCGGGTCCGGGTCCGGGTCAGGGTCACGCTCCGGGTCCGGGTCTGGGTCAGGGTCAGGGTCCGGGTCCGGGTCCGTGTCCGTGTCATGGTCCTGGTCCTGGTCCTGGTCTGGGTCCGGGTCCGGGTCCGGGTCCGGGTCCGGGTTAGGGTCAGGATCCGGATGCGGGTCCGTGTCCGGGTCCGGGTCTGGGTCCGGTTCCGGGTCCGGGTCCGGGTCCGTGTCAGGGTCAGGGTCAGGGTCAGGGTCAGAGTCAGGGTCCGGGTCAGGGTCAGGGTCAGGGTCACGGTCAGGGTCCGGGTGGGGGTCCGGGTCCGGGTCCGGGTCCTGGTCAGGATCCGGGTCTGGGTGAGGGTCCGGGTCCTGGTCAGGGTCCGGGTCCGGGTCCGGGTCCGGGTCCGAGTCAGGGTCCGGGTCCGGGTCCGGGTCCGGGTCCGGGTCAGGGTCAGGGTCAGGGTCAGAGTCAGAGTCAGGGTCCGGATCACGGTCTGGGTCCCAGTCCAGGTCAGGGTCAGGGTGAGGGTCCGGGTCCGGGTCCGTGTCCGTGTCTTGGTCCGTGTCCGTGTCAGGGTCCGGGTCCGGGTCCGGGTCCGGGTCCGGGTCCGGGTCAGGGTCAGGGTCAGGGTCCAGGTCCGGGTCAGGGTCCGGGTCTCTGTCAGTTTCAGGGTCAGTCTCAGAGTCAGGGTCCGGGTCCGGGTCAGGGTCAGGGTCAGGGTCAGGGTCAGGGTCAGGGTCCGGGTCCGGGTTTGGGTCCGGGTCCGGGTCCGGGTCACGGTCTGGGGTCAGGATTCTAGTCCGGGTCCGGGTTCGGGTCCGGGTCCGGGTCTGGGTCCGTGTCCGTGTCCGGGTCCGGGTCCGGGTCCGGGTCCGGGTCCAGGGTCCGGGTGAGGGTCCGGGTCCGGGTCCGGGTCCGTGTCATGGTCCGGGTCCGTGTCAGGGTCAGAGTCAGGGTCCGGGTCACGGTCTGGGTCCCGGTCCGGGTCAGGGTCCGGGTGAGGGTCCGGGTCTGGGTCATGTCATGGTCCGGGTCCGTGTCAGGGTCCGGGTCCGGGTCCGGGTCCGGGTCCGGGTCCGGGTCCGGCTCCAGGTCCGTGTCCGGGTCTGGGTCCGGGGTCATGATCCGAGTCTGGGTCTGTGTCCGGGTCGGCTTCCGGTTCTGGTTCCGGTTTCGGTTCTGGTTCCAGTTCCGGTTCCGGGTCCGGGTTAGGGTCAGGATCCGGGTCCGGGTCCGGGTCCGGGTCCGGGTCCGGGTCCGGGTCATGGTCCGGGTCCGGGTCCGGGTCCGGGTCCGGGTCAGGGTCAGGGTCACGGTCCGGCTCCAGGTCCGGGTCCGGGTCCGTTTCCGGTTCTGGTCCCGGTTCCGGGTTAGGGTCAGGATCCGGATGCGGGTCCGGGTCCGGGTCCGGGTCCGGGTCTGGGTCCGGGGTCACGATCCGAGTCCGGGTCTGTGTCTGGGTCGGCTTCCGGTTCTGGTTCCGGTTCCGGTTCCTGTTCTGGTTCCGGTTCCGGTTCCGGGTTAGGGTCAGGATCCGGGTCCGATTCCGGGTCCGGGTCCGGGTCCGGGTCCGGGTCCGGGTCAGGGTCCGGGTCCAGGTCCGGGTCCCGGTCAGGGTCACGCTCCGGGTCCGGGTCTGGGTCAGGGTCAGGGTCCGGGACCGGGTCCGTGTCCGTGTCATGGTCCTGGTCCGGGTCAGTGTCCGGGTCCGGGTCCGGGTCCGGGTCCGGGTCCGGGTCCGGGTTAGGGTCAGGATCCTGGTCAGGGTCCGGGTCCGGGTCCGGGTCCGGGTCCGAGTCAGGGTCCGGGTCCGGGTCCGGGTCCGGGTCCGGGTCCGGGTCAGGGTCAGGGTCAGGGTCAGGGTCAGAGTCAGGGTCCGGATCACGGTCTGGGTCCCAGTCCAGGTCAGGGTCAGGGTGAGGGTCCGGGTCCGGGTCCGTGTCCGTGTCTTGGTCCGTGTCCGTGTCAGGGTACGGGTCCGGGTCCGGGTCCGGGTCCGGGTCCGGGTCCGGGTCCGGGTCCGGGTCCGGGTCCGGGTCCTGGTCAGGATCCGGGTCAGGGTCCGTGTCCGGGTCCGTGTCCGGGTCCGGGTCCGGTTCCGGGTCCGGGTCCGGGTCCGGGTCAGGGTCCGGGTCCGGGTCCGGGTCAGGGTCCGGGTCCGGGTCTGTGTCAGTTTCAGGGTCAGTCTCAGAGTCAGGGTCCGGGTCCGGGTCCGGGTCCGGGTCCGGGTCCGAGTCAGGGTCCGGGTCCGGGTCCGGGTCCGGGTCCGGGTCCGGGTCCGGGTCAGGGTCAGGGTCCGTGTCAGGGTCAGAGTCAGGGTCCGGGTCACGGTCTGGGTCCCGGTCCGGGTCAGGGTCCGGGTGAGGGTCCGGGTCAGGGTCGTGTCATGGTCCGGGTCTGTGTCAGGGTCCGGGTCCGGGTCCGGGTCCGGGTCCGGGTCCGGGTCCGGCTTCAGGTCCGGGTCCGGGTCAGGGTCCGGGGTCATGATCCGAGTCTGGGTCCGTGTCCGTGTCCGTGTCCGTGTCCGGGTCTGGGTCCAGGGTCCGGGTGAGGGTCCGGGTCCGGGTCCGGGTCCGTGTCATGGTCCGGGTCCGTGTCAGGGTCAGAGTCAGGGTCCGGGTCACGGTCTGGGTCCCGGTCCGGGTCAGGGTCCGCGTCCGGGTCCGGGTCTGAGTCAGGGTCCGGGTCCGGGTCCGGGTCAGTTTCAGGGTCAGTGTCAGAGTCAGGGTCCAGGTCAGGGTCCGTGTCCGTGTCCGTGTCCGTGTCCGGGTCCGGGTCCGGGTCCGGGTCCGGGTCCGGGTCCGGGTCAGGTTCCGGGTCCGGGTCCGGGTCAGGGTCCGGGTCCGGGTCTGTGTCAGTTTCAGGGTCAGTCTCAGAGTCAGGGTCCGGGTCCGGGTCCGGGTCCGGGTCCGGGTCCGGGTCCGGGTCCGGGTCCGGGTCTGTGTCAGTTTCAGGGTCAGTCTCAGAGTCAGGGTCCGGGTCCGGGTCAGGGTCAGGGTCAGGGTCAGGGTCCGGGTCCGGGTTTGGGTCCGGGTCCGGGTCACGGTCTGGGGTCAGGATTCTAGTCCGGGTACGTGTCCGGGTCCGGGTCCGGGTCTGGGTCCGTGTCCGGGTCCGTGTCCGGGTCCGGGTCCGGGTCCAGGGTCCGGGTGAGGGTCCGGGTCCGGGTCCGGGTCCGTGTCATGGTCCGGGTCCGTGTCAGGGTCAGAGTCAGGGTCCGGGTCACGGTCTGGGTCCCGGTCCGTGTCAGGGTCCGGGTGAGGGTCCGGGTCCGGGTCATGTCATGGTCCGTGTCCGTGTCAGGGTCCGGGTCCGTGTCCGGGTCCGGGTCCGGGTCCGGGTCCGGCTCCAGGTCCGGGTCCGGGTCTGGGTCCGGGGTCATGATCCGAGTCTGGGTCTGTGTCCGGGTCGGCTTCTGGTTCTGGTTCCGGTTCCGGTTCTGGTTCCAGTTCCGGTTCCGGGTCAGCGTCCGGGTCCGGGTCCGGGTCCTGGTCCGGGTCCGGGTCCGGGTCTTGGTCCGGGTCCGGGTCCGGGTCCGGGTCCGGGGTCACGATCCGAGTCCGGGTCTATGTCCGGGTCGGCTTCCGGTTCTGGTTCCGGTTCCGGTTCCTGTTCTGGTTCCGGGTCCGGGTCCGGGTTAGGGTCAGGATCCGGGTCCGATTCCGGGTCCGGGTCCGGGTCCGGGTCCGGGTCAGGGTCCGGGTCCGGGTCCGGGTCCGGGTCAGGGTCACGCTCCGGGTCTGGGTCTGGGTCAGGGTCAGGGTCCGGGACCGGGTCCGTGTCCGTGTCATGGTCCTGGTCCGGGTCAGTGTCCGGGTCCGGGTCCGGGTCCGGGTCCGGGTCCGGGTCCGGGTCCGGGTCCGGGTCCGGGTTAGGGTCAGGATCCGGATGCGGGTCCGTGTCCGTGTCCGGGTCTGGGTCCGGTTCCGGGTCCGGTTCCGGGTCCGTGTCAGGGTCAGGGTCAGGGTCAGGGTCAGAGTCAGGGTCCGGGTCAGGGTCAGGGTCAGGGTCAGGGTCAGGGTCCGGGTGGGGGTCCGGGTCCGGGTCCGGGTCCTGGTCAGGATCCGGGTCTGGGTGAGGGTCCGGGTCCTGGTCAGGGTCCGGGTCCGGGTCCGGGTCCGGGTCCGGGTCCGGGTCCGGGTCCGAGTCAGGGTCCGGGTCCGGGTCCGGGTCCGGGTCCGGGTCCGGGTCCGGGTCAGGGTCAGGGTCAGGGTCAGGGTCAGAGTCAGGGTCCGGATCACGGTCTGGGTCCCAGTCCAGGTCAGGGTCAGGGTGAGGGTCCGGGTCCGGGTCCGTGTCCGTGTCTTGGTCCGGGTCCGGGTCCGGGTCCGGGTCCGGGTCTGGGTCCGTGTCCGGATCCGGGTCCGGGTCCGGGTCCGGGTCCAGGGTCCGGGTGAGGGTCCGGGTCCGGGTCCGGGTCCGTGTCATGGTCCGGGTCCGTGTCAGGGTCAGAGTCAGGGTCCGGGTCACGGTCTGGGTCCCGGTCCGGGTCAGGGTCCGGGTGAGGGTCCGGGTCCGGGTCATGTCATGGTCCGGGTCCGTGTCAGGGTCCGGGTCCGTGTCCGTGTCCGGGTCCGGGTCCGGGTCCGGGTCCGGGTCCGGGTCCGGGTCCGGGTCCGGGTCCGCGTCCGGGTCCGGGTCAGGGTCAGGGTCAGGGTCAGAGTCAGGGTCCGGATCACGGTCTGGGTCCCAGTCCAGGTCAGGGTCAGGGTGAGGGTCCGGGTCCGGGTCCGTGTCCGTGTCTTGGTCCGGGTCCGGGTCCGGGTCTGGGTCCGTGTCCGGATCCGTGTCCGGGTCCGGGTCCGGGTCCAGGGTCCGGGTGAGGGTCCGGGTCCGGGTCCGGGTCCGTGTCATGGTCCGGGTCCGTGTCAGGATCAGAGTCAGGGTCCGGGTCACGGTCTGGGTCCCGGTCCGGGTCAGGGTCCGGGTGAGGGTCCGGGTCCGGGTCATGTCATGGTCCGGGTCCGTGTCAGGGTCCGGGTCCGGGTCCGGGTCCGGGTCCGGGTCCGGGTCCGGGTCCGGCTCCAGGTCCGGGTCCGGGTCTGGGTCCGGGGTCATGATCCGAGTCTGGGTCTGTGTCCGGGTCGGCTTCTGGTTCTGGTTCCGGTTCCGGTTCTGGTTCCAGTTCCGGTTCCGGGTCAGCGTCCGGGTCCGGGTCCGGGTCCTGGTCCGGGTCCGGGTCCGGGTCTTGGTCCGGGTCCGGGTCCGGGTCTGGGTCCGGGGTCACGATCCGAGTCCGGGTCTATGTCCGGGTCGGCTTCCGGTTCTGGTTCCGGTTCCGGTTCCTGTTCTGGTTCCGGGTCCGGGTCCGGGTTAGGGTCAGGATCCGGGTCCGATTCCGGGTCCGGGTCCGGGTCCGGGTCCGGGTCCGGGTCCGGGTCCGGGTCCGGGTCCGGGTCCGGGTCAGGGTCACGCTCCGGGTCCGGGTCTGGGTCAGGGTCAGGGTCCGGGACCGGGTCCGTGTCCGTGTCATGGTCCTGGTCCGGGTCAGTGTCCGGGTCCGGGTCCGGGTCCGGGTCCGGGTCCGGGTCCGGGTTAGGGTCAGGATCCGGATGCGGGTCCGGGTCCGGGTCCGGGTCTGGGTCCGGTTCCGGGTCCGGTTCCGGGTCCGTGTCAGGGTCAGGGTCAGGGTCAGGGTCAGAGTCAGTGTCCGGGTCAGGGTCAGGGTCAGGGTCAGGGTCAGGGTCCGGGTGGGGGTCCGGGTCCGGGTCCGGGTCCTGGTCAGGATCCGGGTCTGGGTGAGGGTCCGGGTCCTGGTCAGGGTCCGGGTCCGGGTCCGGGTCCGGGTCCGGGTCCGGGTCCGAGTCAGGGTCCGGGTCCGGGTCCGGGTCCGGGTCCGGGTCCGGGTCCGGGTCCGGGTCCGGGTCCGGGTCAGGGTCAGGGTCAGGGTCAGAGTCAGGGTCCGGATCACGGTCTGGGTCCCAGTCCAGGTCAGGGTCAGGGTGAGGGTCCGGGTCCGGGTCCGTGTCCGTGTCTTGGTCCGTGTCCGTGTCAGGGTCCGGGTCCGGGTCCGGGTCCGGGTCCGGGTCCGGGTCCGGGTCCGGGTCTGAGTCAGGGTCCGGGTACGGGTCCGGGTCAGTTTCAGGGTCAGTGTCAGAGTCAGGGTCCAGGTCAGTGTCCGGGTCCGGGTCCGGGTCCGGGTCCGGGTCCGGGTCCGGGTCCGGGTCAGGGTCAGGGTCCGGGTCCGGGTCCGGGTCCGGGTCAGGGTCAGGGTCCGGGTCCGGGTCAGGGTCCGGGTCCGGGTCTCTGTCAGTTTCAGGGTCAGTCTCAGAGTCAGGGTCTGAGTCAGGGTCGGGGTACGGGTCCGGGTCAGTTTCAGGGTCAGGGTCAGAGTCAGGGTCCAGGTCAGGGTCCGGGTCCGGGTCCGGGTCCGGGTCCGGGTCCGGGTCCGGGTCCGGGTCCGGGTCAGGGTCAGGGTCCGGGTCCGGGTCAGGGTCCGGGTCTCTGTCAGTTTCAGGGTCAGTCTCAGAGTCAGGGTCCGGGTCCGGGTCAGGGTCCGGGTCAGGGTCAGGGTCCGGGTCCGGGTTTGGGTCCGGGTCCGGGTCACGGTCTGGGGTCAGGATTCTAGTCCGGGTCCGTGTCCGGGTCCGGGTCCGGGTCTGGGTCCGTGTCCGGGTCCGGGTCCGGGTCCGGGTCCGGGTCCAGGTTCCGGGTGAGGGTCCGGGTCCGGGTCCGGGTCCGGGTCCGTGTCATGGTCCGGGTCCGTGTCAGGGTCAGAGTCAGGGTCCGGGTCACGGTCTGGGTCCCGGTCCGGGTCAGGGTCCGGGTGAGGGTCCGGGTCCGGGTCGTGTCATGGTCCGTGTCCGTGTCAGGGTCCGGGTCCGCGTCCGGGTCCGGGTCCGGGTCCGCGTCCGGGTCCGGCTCCAGGTCCGGGTCCGGGTCTGGGTCCGGGGTCATGATCCGAGTCTGGGTCCGTGTCCGTGTCCGTGTCCGTGTCCGGGTCCGGGTCCAGGGTCTGGGTGAGGGTCCGTGTCCGGGTCCGGGTCCGGGTCATGGTCCGTGTCCGTGTCAGGGTCAGAGTCAGGGTCCGGGTCACGGTCTGGGTCCCGGTCCGGGTCAGGGTCCGGGTCCGGGTCCGGGTCTGAGTCAGGGTCCGGGTCCGGGTCCGGGTCAGTTTCAGGGTGAGTGTCAGAGTCAGGGTCCAGGTCAGGGTCCGGGTCCGGGTCCGGGTCCGGGTCCGGGTCCGGGTCCGGGTCCGGGTCAGGGTCCGGGTCCGGGTCCGGGTCAGGGTCCGGGTCCGGGTCTGTGTCAGTTTCAGGGTCAGTCTCAGAGTCAGGGTCCGGGTCCGGGTCCGGGTCCGGGTCCGGGTCCGGGTCAGGGTCCGGGTCCGGGTCTGTGTCAGTTTCAGGGTCAGTCTCAGAGTCAGGGTCCGGGTCCGGGTCCGTGTCATGGTCCGGGTCCGTGTCAGGGTCCGGGTCTGGGTCCTGGTCCGGGTCCGGGTCCGGTTCCGGTTCCGGGTTAGGGCCAGGATCCGGATGCGGGTCCAGGTCCGGGTCCGGGTCCGGGTCCGGGTCCGGGTCCGGGTCCGGGTCCGGGTCCGGGTCCGGGTCAGGGTCAGGTTCAGAGTCCGGGTCACGGTCTGGGTCCCGGTCCGGGTCAGGGTCCGGGTGAGGGTCCGGGTCCGGGTCATGTCATGGTCCGGGTCCGTGTCAGGGTCCGGGTCCGGGTCCGGGTCCGGGTCCGGGTCCGGGTCCGGGTCCGGCTCCAGGTCCGGGTCCGGGTCTGGGTCCGGGGTCATGATCCGAGTCTGGGTCTGTGTCCGGGTCGGCTTCTGGTTCTGGTTCCGGTTCCGGTTCTGGTTCCAGTTCCGGTTCCGGGTCAGCGTCCGGGTCCGGGTCCGGGTCCTGGTCCGGGTCCGGGTCCGGGTCTTGGTCCGGGTCCGGGTCCGGGTCCGGGTCCGGGTCCGGGTCTGGGTCCGGGGGTCACGATCCGAGTCCGGGTCTATGTCCGGGTCGGCTTCCGGTTCTGGTTCCGGTTCCGGTTCCTGTTCTGGTTCCGGGTCCGGGTCCGGGTTAGGGTCAGGATCCGGGTCCGATTCCGGGTCCGGGTCCGGGTCCGGGTCAGGGTCAGGGTCCGGGTCCGGGTCCGGGTCCGGGTCCGGGTCAGGGTCGCGCTCCGGGTCCGGGTCTGGGTCAGGGTCAGGGTCCGGGACCGGGTCCGTGTCCGTGTCATGGTCCTGGTCCGGGTCAGTGTCCGGGTCCGGGTCCGGGTCCGGGTCCGGGTCCGGGTCCGGGTCCGGGTTAGGGTCAGGGTCACGCTCCGGGTCCGGGTCCGGGTCTGGGTCCGGTTCCGGGTCCGGGTCCGGGTCCGTGTCAGGGTCAGGGTCAGGGTCAGGGTCAGAGTCAGGGTCCGGGTCAGGGTCAGGGTCAGGGTCAGGGTCAGGGTCCGGGTGGGGGTCCGGGTCCGGGTCCGGGTCCTGGTCAGGATCCGGGTCTGGGTGAGGGTCCGGGTCCTGGTCAGGGTCCGGGTCCGTGTCCGTGTCATGGTCCTGGTCCGGGTCAGTGTCCGGGTCCGGGTCCGGGTCCGGGTCCGGGTCCGGGTCCGGGTCCGGGTCCGGGTTAGGGTCAGGGTCACGCTCCGGGTCCGGGTCCGGGTCTGGGTCCGGTTCCGGGTCCGGGTCCGGGTCCGTGTCAGGGTCAGGGTCAGGGTCAGGGTCAGAGTCAGGGTCCGGGTCAGGGTCAGGGTCAGGGTCAGGGTCAGGGTCCGGGTGGGGGTCCGGGTCCGGGTCCGGGTCCTGGTCAGGATCCGGGTCTGGGTGAGGGTCCGGGTCCTGGTCAGGGTCCGGGTCCGGGTCCGGGTCCGGGTCCGGGTCCGGGTCCGAGTCAGGGTCCGGGTCTGGGTCCGGGTCCGGGTCCGGGTCCGGGTCAGGGTCAGGGTCAGGGTCAGGGTCAGAGTCAGGGTCCGGATCACGGTCTGGGTCCCAGTCCAGGTCAGGGTCAGGGTGAGGGTCCGGGTCCGTGTCCGTGTCCGTGTCTTGGTCCGTTTCCGTGTCAGGGTCCGGGTCCGGGTCCGGGTCCGGGTCCGGGTCCGGGTCCGGGTCCGGGTCTGAGTCAGGGTCCGGGTAGGGGTCCGGGTCAGTTTCAGGGTCAGTGTCAGAGTCAGGGTCCAGGTCAGTGTCCGGGTCCGGGTCCGGGTCCGGGTCCGGGTCCGGGTCCGGGTCAGGGTCCGGGTCAGGGTCAGGGTCCGGGTCCGGGTCAGGGTCCGGGTCTCTGTCAGTTTCAGGGTCAGTCTCAGAGTCAGGGTCCGGGTCCGGGTCAGGGTCAGGGTCAGGGTCAGGGTCCGGGTCCGGGTTTGGGTCCGGGTCCGGGTCACGGTCTGGGGTCAGGATTCTAGTCCGGGTCCGTGTCCGGGTCCGGGTCCGGGTCTGGGTCCGTGTCCGGGTCCGGGTCCGGGTCCGGGTCCGGGTCCAGGTTCCGGGTGAGGGTCCGGGTCCGGGTCCGGGTCCGGGTCCGTGTCATGGTCCGGGTCCGTGTCAGGGTCAGAGTCAGGGTCCGGGTCACGGTCTGGGTCCCGGTCCGGGTCAGGGTCCGGGTGAGGGTCCGGGTCCGGGTCGTGTCATGGTCCGTGTCCGTGTCAGGGTCCGGGTCCGGGTCCGGGTCCGGGTCCGGGTCCGCGTCCGGGTCCGGCTCCAGGTCCGGGTCCGGGTCTGGGTCCGGGGTCATGATCCGAGTCTGGGTCCGTGTCCGTGTCCGTGTCCGTGTCCGGGTCCGGGTCCAGGGTCTGGGTGAGGGTCCGTGTCCGGGTCCGGGTCCGGGTCATGGTCCGTGTCCGTGTCAGGGTCAGAGTCAGGGTCCGGGTCACGGTCTGGGTCCCGGTCCGGGTCAGGGTCCGGGTCCGGGTCCGGGTCTGAGTCAGGGTCCGGGTCCGGGTCCGGGTCAGTTTCAGGGTGAGTGTCAGAGTCAGGGTCCAGGTCAGGGTCCGGGTCCGGGTCCGGGTCCGGGTCCGGGTCCGGGTCCGGGTCCGGGTCAGGGTCCGGGTCCGGGTCCGGGTCAGGGTCCGGGTCCGGGTCTGTGTCAGTTTCAGGGTCAGTCTCAGAGTCAGGGTCCGGGTCCGGGTCCGGGTCCGGGTCCGGGTCCGGGTCCGGGTCAGGGTCCGGGTCCGGGTCTGTGTCAGTTTCAGGGTCAGTCTCAGAGTCAGGGTCCGGGTCCGGGTCATGGTCAGGGTCCGGGTCCGGGTCCGTGTCATGGTCCGGGTCCGTGTCAGGGTCCGGGTCTGGGTCCGGGTCCGGGTCCGGGTCCGGTTCCGGTTCCGGGTTAGGGCCAGGATCCGGATGCGGGTCCGGGTCCGGGTCCGGGTCCGGGTCCGGGTCCGGGTCCGGGTCCGGGTCCGGGTCCGGGTCCGGGTCCGGGTCCGGGTCAGGGTCAGGTTCAGAGTCCGGGTCACGGTCTGGGTCCCGGTCCGGGTCAGGGTCCGGGTGAGGGTCCGGGTCCGGGTCATGTCATGGTCCGGGTCCGTGTCAGGGTCCGGGTCCGGGTCCGGGTCCGGGTCCGGGTCCGGGTCCGGCTCCAGGTCCGGGTCCGGGTCTGGGTCCGGGGTCATGATCCGAGTCTGGGTCTGTGTCCGGGTCGGCTTCTGGTTCTGGTTCCGGTTCCGGTTCTGGTTCCAGTTCCGGTTCCGGGTCAGCGTCCGGGTCCGGGTCCGGGTCCTGGTCCGGGTCCGGGTCCGGGTCTTGGTCCGGGTCCGGGTCCGGGTCCGGGTCCGGGTCCGGGTCCGGGTCTGGGTCCGGGGTCACGATCCGAGTCCGGGTCTATGTCCGGGTCGGCTTCCGGTTCTGGTTCCGGTTCCGGTTCCTGTTCTGGTTCCGGGTCCGGGTCCGGGTTAGGGTCAGGATCCGGGTCCGATTCCGGGTCCGGGTCCGGGTCCGGGTCCGGGTCAGGGTCCGGGTCCGCGTCCGGGTCCGGGTCCGGGTCAGGGTCGCGCTCCGGGTCCGGGTCTGGGTCAGGGTCAGGGTCCGGGACCGGGTCCGTGTCCGTGTCATGGTCCTGGTCCGGGTCAGTGTCCGGGTCCGGGTCCGGGTCCGGGTCCGGGTCCGGGTCCGGGTCCGGGTTAGGGTCAGGGTCACGCTCCGGGTCCGGGTCCGGGTCTGGGTCCGGTTCCGGGTCCGGGTCCGGGTCCGTGTCAGGGTCAGGGTCAGGGTCAGGGTCAGAGTCAGGGTCCGGGTCAGGGTCAGGGTCAGGGTCAGGGTCAGGGTCCGGGTGGGGGTCCGGGTCCGGGTCCGGGTCCTGGTCAGGATCCGGGTCTGGGTGAGGGTCCGGGTCCTGGTCAGGGTCCGGGTCCGTGTCCGTGTCATGGTCCTGGTCCGGGTCAGTGTCCGGGTCCGGGTCCGGGTCCGGGTCCGGGTCCGGGTCCGGGTCCGGGTTAGGGTCAGGGTCACGCTCCGGGTCCGGGTCCGGGTCTGGGTCCGGTTCCGGGTCCGGGTCCGGGTCCGTGTCAGGGTCAGGGTCAGGGTCAGGGTCAGAGTCAGGGTCCGGGTCAGGGTCAGGGTCAGGGTCAGGGTCAGGGTCCGGGTGGGGGTCCGGGTCCGGGTCCGGGTCCTGGTCAGGATCCGGGTCTGGGTGAGGGTCCGGGTCCTGGTCAGGGTCCGGGTCCGGGTCCGGGTCCGGGTCCGGGTCCGGGTCCGAGTCAGGGTCCGGGTCTGGGTCCGGGTCCGGGTCCGGGTCCGGGTCAGGGTCAGGGTCAGGGTCAGGGTCAGAGTCAGGGTCCGGATCACGGTCTGGGTCCCAGTCCAGGTCAGGGTCAGGGTGAGGGTCCGGGTCCGGGTCCGTGTCCGTGTCTTGGTCCGTTTCCGTGTCAGGGTCCGGGTCCGGGTCCGGGTCCGGGTCCGGGTCCGGGTCCGGGTCCGGGTCTGAGTCAGGGTCCGGGTAGGGGTCCGGGTCAGTTTCAGGGTCAGTGTCAGAGTCAGGGTCCAGGTCAGTGTCCGGGTCCGGGTCCGGGTCCGGGTCCGGGTCCGGGTCCGGGTCCGGGTCAGGGTTTGGGTCCGGGTCCGGGTCACGGTCTGGGGTCAGGATTCTAGTCCGGGTCCGGGTCCGGGTCCGGGTCCGGGTCTGGGTCCGTGTCCGGGTCCGTGTCCGGGTCCGGGTCCGGGTCCGGGTCCGGGTCCAGGTTCCGGGTGAGGGTCCGGGTCCGGGTCCGGGTCCGGGTCCGTGTCATGGTCCGGGTCCGTGTCCGTGTCAGGGTCAGAGTCAGGGTCCGGGTCACGGTCTGGGTCCCGGTCCGGGTCAGGGTCCGGGTGAGGGTCCGGGTCCGGGTCGTGTCATGGTCCGGGTCCGTGTCAGGGTCCGGGTCCGGGTCCGGGTCCAGGTCCGGGTCCGGGTCCGGGTCCGGCTCCAGGTCCGGGTCCGGGTCTGGGTCCGGGGTCATGATCCGAGTCTGGGTCCGTGTCCGTGTCCGTGTCCGGGTCCGGGTCCGGGTCCAGGGTCTGGATGAGGGTCCGTGTCCGGGTCCGGGTCCGTGTAATGGTCCGGGTCCGTGTCAGGGTCAGAGTCAGGGTCCGGGTCACGGTCTGGGTCCCGGTCCGGGTCAGGGTCCGGGTCCGGGTCCGGGTCTGAGTCAGGGTCCGGGTCCGGGTCCGGGTCAGTTTCAGGGTGAGTGTCAGAGTCAGGGTCCAGGTCAGGGTCCGGGTCCGTGTCCGTGTCCGGGTCCGGGTCCAGGTCCGGGTCCGGGTCCGGGTCAGGGTCCGGGTCCGGGTCCGGGTCAGGGTCCGGGTCCGGGTCTGTGTCAGTTTCAGGGTCAGTCTCAGAGTCAGGGTCCGGGTCCGGGTCCGGGTCCGGGTCCGGGCCCGGGTCAGGGTCCGGGTCCGGGTCTGTGTCAGTTTCAGGGTCAGTCTCAGAGTCAGGGTCCGGGTCCGGGTCATGGTCAGGGTCCGGGTCCGGGTCCGTGTCATGGTCCGGGTCCGTGTCAGGGTCCGGGTCTGGGTCCGGGTCCGGGTCCGGGTCCGGTTCCGGTTCCGGGTTAGGGCCAGGATCCGGATGCGGGTCCGGGTCCGGGTCCGGGTCCGGGTCCGGGTCCGGGTCCGGGTCCGGGTCCGGATCCGGGTCCGGGTCCGGGTCAGGGTCAGGTTCAGGGTCAGGGTCAGGGTCAGGGTCAGGGTCAGGGTCAGGGTCAGGGTCAGGGTCAGGGTCAGGGTCCGGATGGGGGTCCGGGTCCGGGTCCGGGTCCGGTTCAGGGTCCGCGTCGTGTCATGGTCCGGGTCCGTGTCAGGGTCCGGGTCCGGGTCCGGGTCCGGGTCCGGCTCCGGCTCCAGGTCCGGGTCCGGGTCCGTTTCCGGTTCTGGTCCCGGTTCCGGGTTAGGGTCAGGATCCGGATGCGGGTCCGGGTCCGGGTCTTGGTCCGGGTCCGGGTCCGGGTCCTGGTCCGGGTCTGGGTCCGGGTCTGGGTCCGGGGTCACGATCCGAGTCCGGGTCTGTGTCCGGGTCGGCTTCCGGTTCTGGTTCCGGTTCCGGTTCCTGTTCTGGTTCCGGTTCCGGTTCCGGGTTAAGGTCAGGATCCGGGTCCGATTCCGGGTCAGGGTCCGGGTCCGGGTCCGGTTCCGGGTTAGGGCCAGGATCCGGATGCGGGTCCGGGTCCGGGTCCGGGTCCGGGTCTGGGTCCGGGTCCGGGTCCGGGTCCGGGTCAGGGTCAGGTTCAGAGTCAGGGTCAGGGTCAGGGTCAGGGTCAGGGTCAGGGTCAGGGTCAGGGTCAGGGTCAGGGTCCGGATGGGGGTCCGGGTCCGGGTCAGGGTCCGGTTCAGGGTCCTGGTCAGGGTCAGGGTCCGGGTCCGGGTCCGGGTCAGAGTCCGGATCCGGGTCCGGGTTTGGGTCCGGGTCCGGGTCACGGTCTGGGGTCAGGATTCTAGTCCGGGTCCGGGTCCGGGTCCGGGTCCGGGTCTGGGTCCGTGTCCGTGTCCGGGTCCGGGTCCGTGTCCGGGTCCAGGGTCCGGGTGAGGGTCCGGGTCCGTGTCCGGGTCCGTGTCATGGTCTGGGTCCGTGTCAGGGTCAGAGTCAGGGTCCGGGTCACGGTCTGGGTCCCGGTCCGGGTCAGGGTCCGGGTCCGGGTCCAGGTCCGGGTCTGAGTCAGGGTCCGGGTCCGGGTCCGGGTCAGGTTCAGGGTCAGTGTCAGAGTCAGGGTCCAGGTCAGGGTCCGGGTCCGGGTCCGTGTCCGGGTCCGCGTCCGTGTCCGGGTCCGGGTCCGGGTCAGGGTCAGGGTCCGGGTCCGGGTCAGGGTCCGGGTCCGGGTCTGTGTCAGTTTCAGTGTCAGTCTCAGAGTCAGGGTCCGGGTCCGGGTCCGGGTCAGGGTCCGGGTCCGGGTCAGGGTCCGGGTCCGGGTCTGTGTCAGTTTCAGGGTCAGTCTCAGAGTCAGGGTCCGGGTCCGGGTCAGGGTCAGGGTCCGGGTCCGTGTCTGTGTCATGGTCCGTGTCCGTGTCAGGGTCCGGGTCTTGGTCCGGGTCCGGGTCCGGGTCCGGTTCCGGTTCCGGGTTAGGGCCAGGATCCGGATGCGGGTCCGGGTCAAGGTCCGGGTCCGGGTCTGGGTCCGGGTCCGGGTCCGGGTCCGGGTCCGGCTCAGGGTCAGGTTCAGAGTCAGGGTCAGGGTCAGGGTCAGGGTCAGGGTCAGGGTCAGGGTCAGGGTCAGGGTCAGGGTCAGGGTCCAGGTCCAGGTCCGGGTCCGGGTCAGGGTCCGGGTCAGGGTCAGGGTCAGGATCCGGGTCCGGGTCCGGGTCCGGGTCAGGTTCCGGGTCCGTGTCACGGTCCAGGTCCGGGTCCGGGTCCGGGTCCGGGTCTGGGTCCGGGTCCGGGTCCGGGTCCGGGTCCGGGTCCGGGTCCGAGTCAGGGTCCAGGTCCGGGTCCGGGTCAGTTTCAAGGTCAGTCTCAGAGTCAGGGTCCGGGTCAGGGTCAGGGTCAGTGTCAGGGTCCGGGTCCGGGTCCGGGTCCGGGTCCGGGTCCGGGTCCGGGTCCGGGTCACGGTCCGGGTCCGGGTCCGGGTCTGTGTCAGGGTCCGGTTCCGTGTCAGGGTCCGGGTCCGGGTCCGTGTCAGGGTCAGGGTCAGGGTCGGGGTCAGGGTCAGGGTCAGGGTCAGGGTCAGGGTCAGGGTCCGGGTCCGGGTCCGGGTCAGGGTCTGTGTCCGGGTCCGGTTCCGTGTCAGTTTCAGGGTCAGTGTCAGAGTCAGGGTCCGGGTAAGGGTCAGGGTCAGGGTCAGGGTCAGGGTCAGGGTCCAGGTCCAGGTCCGGGTCAGGGTCCGGGTCAGGGTCAGGGTCAGGATCTGGGTCCGGGTCCGGGTCCGTGTCAGGTTCCGGGTCCGTGTCACGGTCCGGGTCCGGGTCCGGGTCCGGGTCCGGGTCCGGGTCCGGGTCCGGGTCCGGGTCCGAGTCAGGGTCCGGGTCCGGGTCCGGGTCAGTTTCAGGGTCAGTGTCAGAGTCAGGGTCCGGAACCGTGTCCGGGTCCGGTTCAGGGTCCTGGTCAGGGTCAGGGTCCGGGTCCGGGTCCGGGTCCGGGTCAGAGTCCGGGTCCGGGTCCGGGTTTGGGTCCGGGTCCGGGTCCGGGTCCGGGTCCGAGTCAGGGTCCGGGTCCGGGTCCGGGTCCGGGTCAGTTTCAGGGTCAGTGTCAGAGTCAGGGTCCGGAACCGGGTCCGGGTCCGGTTCAGGGTCCTGGTCAGGGTCAGGGTCCGGGTCCGGGTCCGGGTCCGGGTCCGGGTCAGAGTCCGGGTCCGGGTCCGGGTTTGGGTCCGGGTCCGGGTCACGGTCTGGGGTCAGGATTCTAGTCCGGGTCCGGGTCCGTGTCCGTGTCCGGGTCTGGGTCCGTGTCCGTGTCCGTGTCCGGGTCCGGTTCCGGGTCCGGGTCCAGGGTCCGGGTGAGGGTCCGGGTCCGGGTCCAGGTCCGTGTCATGGTCCGGGTCCGTGTCAGGGTCAGAGTCAGGGTCCGGGTCAAGGTCTGGGTCCCGGTCCGGGTCAGGGTCCGGGTCCGGGTCCGGGTCTGAGTCATGGTCCGGGTCCGGGTCCGGGTCAGTTTCAGGGTCAGTGTCAGAGTCAGGGTCCAGGTCAGGGTCCGGGTCCGGGTCCGGGTCCGGGTCCGGGTCCGGGTCCGGGTCCGGGTCCGGGTCCGGGTCCGGGTCCGGGTCCGGGTCAGGGTCCGGGTCCGGGTCAGGGTCAGGGTCCGGGTCCGGGTCTGTGTCAGTTTCAGGGTCAGTCTCAGAGTCAGGGTCCGGGTCCGGGTCCGGGTCCGGGTCCGGGTCAGCGTCCGGGTCCGGGTCTGTGTCAGTTTCAGGGTCAGTCTCAGAGTCAGGGTCCGGGTCCGGGTCAGGGTCAGGGTCCGGGTCCGTGTCCGTGTCATGGTCCGGGTCCGTGTCAGGGTCCGGGTCTGGGTCCGGGTCCCGGTCCGGGTCCGGTTCCCGTTCCGGGTTAGGGCCAGGATCCGGATGCGGGTCCGGGTCCGGGTCCGGGTCCGGGTCTGGGTCCGGGTCCGGGTCCGGGTCCGGGTCCGGGTCCGGGTCCGGGTCCGGGTCAGGGTCAGGTTCAGAGTCAGGGTCAGGGTCAGGGTCAGGGTCAGGGTCAGGGTCAGGGTCAGGGTCAGGGTCAGGGTCAGGATCAGGGTCAGGGTCAGGGTCCGGATGGGGGTCCGGGTCCGGGTCCGGGTCCGGTTCAGGGTCCTGGTCAGGGTCAGGGTCCGGGTCCGGGTCCGGGTCAGAGTCCGGGTCCGGGTCCGGGTTTGGGTCCGGGTCCGGGTCACGGTCTGGGGTCAGGATTCTAGTCCGGGTCCGGGTCCGGGTCCGGGTCCGGGTCCGGGTCTGGGTCCGTGTCCGGGTCCGTGTCCGGGTCCGGGTCCGGGTCCAGGGTCCGGGTGAGGGTCCGGGTCCCGGTCCGGGTCCGTGTCATGGTCCGGGTCCGTGTCAGGGTCAGAGTCAGGGTCCGGGTCACGGTCTGGGTCCCGGTCCGGGTCAGGGTCCGGGTGAGGGTCCGGGTCTGGGTCCGCGTCGTGTCATGGTCCGGGTCCGTGTCAGGGTCCGGGTCCGGGTCCGGGTCCGGGTCCGGGTCCGGGTCCGGCTCCAGGTCCGGGTCCGGGTCCGTTTCCGGTTCTGGTCCCGGTTCCGGGTTAGGGTCAGGATCCGGATGCGGGTCCGGGTCCGGGTCTTGGTCCGGGTCCGGGTCCGGGTCCGGGTGCGGGTCCGGGTCCGGGTCTGGGTCCGGGGTCACGATCCGAGTCCGGGTCTGTGTCCGGGTCGGCTTCCGGTTCTGGTTCCGGTTCCGGTTCCTGTTCTGGTTCCGGTTCCGGGTCCGGGTTAGGGTCCGGATCCGGGTCCGATTCCGGGTCCGGGTCCGGGTCCGGGTCCAGGTCAGGGTCCGGGTCCGGGTCCGGGTCCGGGTCAGGGTCACGGTCCGGGTCCGGGTCTGGGTCAGGGTCCGGGTCCGGGTCCGGGTCCGTGTCCGTGTCATGGTCCGGGTCCGGGTCAGTGTCCGGGTCCGGGTCCGGGTCCGGGTCCGGGTCCGGGTCCGGGTCCGGGTCCGGGTCCGGGTTAGGGTCAGGATCCGGATGCGGGTCCGTGTCCGTGTCCGGGTCTGGGTCCGGTTCCGGGTCCGGGTCCGGGTCCGTGTCAGGGTCAGGGTCAGGGTCAGAGTCAGGGTCCGGGTCAGGGTCAGGGTCAGGGTCAGGGTCAGGGTCCGGGTGGGGGTCCGGGTCCGGGTCCGGGTCCTGGTCAGGATCCGGGTCTGGGTGAGGGTCCGGGTCCTGGTCAGGGTCCGGGTCCGGGTCCGGGTCCGGGTCCGGGTCCGGGTCCGAGTCAGGGTCCGGGTCCGGGTCCGGGTCCGGGTCCGGGTCAGGGTCATGGTCAGGGTCAGAGTCAGGGTCCGGATCACGGTCTGGGTCCCAGTCCAGGTCAGGGTCATGGTCCGGGTCTGGGTCCGGGTCCGGGTCCGGGTCCGGGTCCGGGTCCGGGTCCGGGTCCGGGTCCGGGTCAGGGTCAGGGTCCGGGTCCGGGTCAGGGTCCGGGTCCGGGTCTCTGTCAGTTTCAGGGTCAGTCTCAGAGTCAGGGTCTGAGTCAGGGTCGGGGTACGGGTCCGGGTCAGTTTCAGAGTCAGGGTCAGAGTCAGGTTCCAGGTCAGGGTCCGGGTCCGGGTCCGGGTCCGGGTCACGGTCTGGGGTCAGGATTCTAGTCCCGGTCCGGGTCCGGGTCCGGGTCCGGGTCTGGGTCCGTGTCCGGGTCCGGGTCCGGGTCCGGGTCCGGGTCCAGGGTCCGGGTGAGGGTCCGGGTCCGGGTCCGGGTCCGTGTCATGGTTCGGGTCCGTGTCAGGGTCAGATTCAGGGTCTGGGTCACGTTCTGGGTCCCGGTCCGGCTCAGGGTCCGGGTCCGGGTCCGGGTCTGAGTCAGGGTCCGGGTCCGGGTCCGGGTCAGTTTCAGGGTCAGTGTCAGAGTCAGGGTCCAGGTCAGGGTCCGGGTCCGGGTCCGTGTCCGGTTCCGGGTCCGGGTCCGGGTCTGTGTCAGTTTCAGGGTCAGTCTCAGAGTCAGGGTCCGGGTCCGGGTCCGGGTCCGGGTCAGGGTCCGGGTCCGGGTCTGTGTCAGTTTCAGGGTCAGTCTCAGAGTCAGGGTCCGGGTCAGTCTCAGGGTCAGGGTCCGGGTCCGGGTCCTTGTCATGGTCCGGGTCAGGGTCCGTGTCCGGGTCCGTGTCCGTGTCATGGTCCGGGTCCGTGTCAGGGTCCGGGTCTGGGTCTGGGTCCGGGTCCTGTTCCGGTTCCGGGTTAGGGCCAGGATCCGGATGCGGGTCCGGGTCCGGGTCCGGGTCCGGGTCAGGGTCAGGTTCAGAGTCAGGGTCAGGGTCAGGGTCAGGGTCAGGGTCAGGGTCAGGGTCAGGGTCAGGGTCAGGGTCCGGATGGGGGTCCGGGTCTGGGTCCGGGTCCGGTTCAGGGTCCTGGTCAGGGTCAGGGTCCGGGTCCGGGTCTGGGTCAGAGTCCGGGTCCGGGTCCGGGTTTGGGTCCGGGTCCGGGTCACGGTCTGGGGTCAGGATTCTAGTCCGGGTCCGGGTCCGGGTCCGTGTCCGGGTCCGTGTCTGGGTCCGTGTCCGGGTCCGTGTCCGGGTCCGGGTCCGGGTCCAGGGTCCGGGTGAGGGTCCGGGTCCGGGTCCGGGCCCGTGTCATGGTCCGGGTCCGTGTCAGGGTCCGGGTGAGGGTCCGGGTCTGCGTCCGGGTCATGTCATGGTCCGGGTCCGTGTCAGGGTCCGGGTCCGGGTCCGGGTCCAAGTCCGGGTCCGGGTCCGGCTCCAGGTCCGGGTCCGGGTCCGTTTCCGGTTCTGGTCCCGGTTCCGGGTTAGGGTCAGGATCCGGATGCGGGTCCGGGTCCGGGTCAGGGTCACGGTCCGGGTCCGGGTCTTGGTCAGGGTCCGGGTCCGGGTCCGGGTCCGGGTCCGGGTCCGGGTTAGGGTCAGGATCCGGATGCGGGTCCGTGTCCGTGTCCGGGTCTGGGTCCGGTTCCGGGTCCGGGTCCGGGTCCGTGTCAGGGTCAGGGTCAGGGTCAGAGTCAGGGTCCGGGTCAGGGTCAGGGTCAGGGTCAGGGTCAGGGTTAGGGTCCGGGTGGGTGTCCGGGTCCGGGTCCGGGTCCTGGTCAGGATCCGGGTCTGGGTGAGGGTCCGGGTCCTGGTCAGGGTCTGGGTCCGGGTCCGGGTCCGGGTCCGAGTCAGGGTCCGGGTCCGGGTCCGGGTCCAGGTCAGGGTCAGGGTCAGGGTCAGGGTCAGAGTCAGGGTCCGGATCACGGTCTGGGTCCCAGTCCTGGTCAGGGTCATGGTCCGGGTCTGGGTCCGGGTCCGGGTCCGGGTCCGGGTCAGGGTCAGGGTCCGGGTCCGGGTCAGGGTCCGGGTCCGGGTCTCTGTCAGTTTCAGGGTCAGTCTCAGAGTCAGGGTCTGAGTCAGGGTCGGGGTACGGGTCCGGGTCAGTTTCAGGGTCAGGGTCAGAGTCAGGGTCCAGGTCAGGGTCCGGGTCCGGGTCTGGGTCCGGGTCACGGTCTGGGGTCAGGATTCTAGTCCGGGTCCGGGTCCGGGTCCGGGTCCGGGTCTGGGTCCGGGTCCGGGTCCGGGTCCGGGTCCGGGTCCAGGGTCCGGGTGAGGGTCCGGGTCCGGGTCCGGGTCCGTGTCATTGTCCGGGTCCGTGTCAGGGTCAGATTCAGGGTCCGGGTCACGTTCTGGGTCCCGGTCCGGCTCAGGGTCCGGGTCCGGGTCCGGGTCTGAGTCAGGGTCCGGGTCCGGGTCCGGGTCTGGGTCAGTTTCAGGGTCAGTGTCAGAGTCAGGGTCCAGGTCAGGGTCCGGGTCCGGGTCCGGGTCCGGTTCCGGTTCCGGGTCCGGGTCCGGGTCCGGGTCTGTGTCAGTTTCAGGGTCAGTCTCAGAGTCAGGGTCCGGGTCCGGGTCCGGGTCCGGGTCCGGGTCAGGGTCCGGGTCCGGGTCTGTGTCAGTTTCAGGGTCAGTCTCAGAGTCAGGGTCCGGGTCAGTCTCAGGGTCAGGGTCCGGGTCCGGGTCCGTGTCATGGTCCGGGTCAGGGTCCGTGTCCGGGTCCGTGTCCGTGTCATGGTCCGGGTCCGTGTCAGGGTCCGGTTCTGGGTCTGGGTCCGGGTCCGGTTCCGGTTCCGGGTTAGGGCCAGGATCCGGATGCGGGTCCGGGTCCGGGTCCGGGTCCGGGTCAGGGTCAGGTTTAGAGTCAGGGTCAGGGTCAGGGTCAAGGTCAGGGTCAGGGTCAGGGTCAGGGTCAGGGTCAGGGTCAGGGTCAGGGTCTGGATGGGGGTCCGGGTCTGGGTCCGGGTCCGGTTCAGGGTCCTGGTCAGGGTCAGGGTCCGGGTCCGGGTCTGGGTCACAGTCCGGGTCCGGGTCCGGGTTTGGGTCCGGGTCCGGGTCACGGTCTGGGGTCAGGATTCTAGTCCGGGTCCGGGTCCGGGTCCGGGTCCGTGTCCGGGTCCGTGTCTGGGTCCGTGTCCGGGTCCGTGTCCGTGTCCGGGTCCGGGTCCAGGTTCCGGGTGAGGGTCCAGGTCCGGGTCCGGGCCCGTGTCATGGTCCGGGTCCGTGTCAGGGTCAGAGTCAGGGTCCGGGTCAGGGTCAGGGTCAGGGTCAGGGTCAGGGTCAGGGTCCGGGTGGGTGTCCGGGTCCGGGTCCGGGTCCTGGTCAGGATCCGGGTCTGGGTGAGGGTCCGGGTCCTGGTCAGGGTCCGGGTCCGGGTCCGGGTCCGGGTCCGAGTCAGGGTCCGGGTCCGGGTCCGGGTCCAGGTCAGGGTCAGGGTCAGGGTCAGGGTCAGAGTCAGGGTCCGGATCACGGTCTGGGTCCCAGTCCAGGTCAGGGTCATGGTCCGGGTCTGGGTCCGGGTCCGGGTCCGGGTCCGGGTCCGGGTCCGGGTCCGGGTCCGGGTCCGGGTCCGGATCTGGGTCAGGGTCAGCGTGAGGGTCAAGGTAAGGATCCGGGTCCGGGTCCGGGTCCGGCTCCGGCTCCGGCTCCGGCTCCGGGTCCGGGTCCGGGTCCGGGTCCGAGTCAGGGTCCGGGTCCGCATCCGGGTCAGTTTCAGGGTCAGTGTCAGAGTCAGGGTCCGGGTCAGTGTCAGGGTCAGGGTCTGGGTCCGTGTCCGTGTCCGTGTCCGGGTCTGTGTCCGGGTCCGGGTCCAGGGTCCGGGTGTGGGTCCGGGTCCGGGTCCGGGTCCGTGTCATGGTCCGGGTCCGTGTCAGGGTCAGGGTCCGGGTCCGGGTCCGGGTCAGGGTCCGGGTCCGGGTCTGTGTCAGTTTCAGGGTCAGGGTCAGGGTCAGGGTCAGGGTCAGGGTCAGGTTCCGGGTCCATGTCCGGGTCCGTGTCTGGGTCCGGGTCCAGGGTCCGGGTGTGGGTCCGGGTCCGGGTCCGGGTCCGGGTCCGGGTCCGGGTCCGGGTCCGGGTCCGGTCCCGGTTCCGGGTCAGGGTCAGGATCCGGAGCCGGGTCCAGGTCAGGGTCAGGGTCAGGGTCAGGGTCAGGGTCCGGGTCCGCGTCCGTGTCCGGATCCGGGTCCAGGGTCAGGATCCGAGTCCAGGTCTGGGTCCGGGTCCGGGTCCGGGTCCGGGTCCGGGTCCGGGTCCGGGTCCGTGTCAGGGTCAGGGTCAGGGTCAGAGTCAGGGTCCGGGTCCGGGTCAGGGTCAGGGTCAGTGTCAGGGTCAGGTTCCGTGTCCGTGTCCGTGTCCGTGTCCATGTCCGTGTCCGTGTCCGGGTCTGAGTCAGGGTACGGGTACGGGTACGGGTACGGGTCAGTTTCAGGGTCAGTGTCAGTGTCAGGGTCCAGGTCAGGGTCCGGGTCCGGGTCCGGGTCCGGGTCCGGGTCCGGGTCAGGGTCAGGGTCAGGGTCCGGGTCCGGGTCCGGATCAGGGTCCGGGTCCTGGTCTGTGTCAATTTCAGGGTCAGTCTCAGAGTCAGGGTCCGGGTCACGGTCAGGGTCAGGGTCAGGGTCCGGGTCCGGGTCCGGGTCCAGGGTCCGGGTGAGGGTCCGGGTCCGGGTCTGGGTCCGTGTCATGGTCCGGGTCCGTGTCAGGGTCCAGGTCCGGGTCCGGGTCCGGGTCCGGGTCCGGGTTAGGGTCAGGATCCGGATGCGGGTCCGGGTCCGGGTCCAGGGTCCGGGTGTTGGTCCGGGTCCGGGTCCGGGTCCGTGTCATGGTTTGGGTCCGTGTCAGGGTCAGGGTACGGGTCCTGGTCCGGGTCAGGGTCCGGGTCCGGGTCTGTGTCAGTTTCAGGGTCAGGGTCAGGGTCAGGGTCAGGGTCAGGGTCAGGTTCCGGGTCCGTGTCCGGGTCCGTGTCCGGGTCCGGGTCCAGGGTCCGGGTGTGGGTCCGGGTCCGGGTCCGGGTCCGGGTCCGGGTCCGGGTCCGGGTCCGGGTCCGGGTCCGTGTCCGGTCCCGGGTCCGGGTCAGGGTCAGGATCTGGAGCCGGGTCCAGGTCAGGGTCAGGGTCAGGGTCAGGGTCCGGGTCCGCATCCGTGTCCGGATCCGGGTCCAGTGTCAGGATCCGTGTCCAGGTCTGGGTCCGGGTCCGGGTCCGGGTCCGGGTCCGTGTCAGGGTCAGGGTCAGGGTCAGAGTCAGGGTCCGGGTCCGGGTCAGGGTCAGGGTCAGGGTCAGGGTCAGGGTCAGGTTCCGTGTCCGTGTCCATGTCCGATTCCGTGTCTGGGTCCGTGTCCGTGTCCGTGTCCGTGTCCGTGTCAGGGTCTGAGTCAGGGTACGGGTACGGGTACGGGTACGGGTCAGTTTCAGGGTCAGTGTCAGAGTCAGGGTCCAGGTCAGGGTCCGGGTCCGGGTCCGGGTCCGGGTCCGGGTCCGGGTCCGGGTCCGGGTCAGGGTCAGGGTCCGGGTCCGGGTCCCGGTCCGGATCAGGGTCCGGGTCCGGGTCTGTGTCAGTTTCAGGGTCAGTCTCAGAGTCAGGGTCCGGGTCACGGTCAGGGTCAGGGTCAGGGTCCGGGTCCGGGTCCGGGTCCAGGGTCCGGGTGAGGGTCCGGGTCCGGGTCCGGGTCTGGGTCTGTGTCATGGTCCGGGTCCGTGTCAGGGTCCAGGTCCGGGTCCGGGTCCGGGTCCGGATCCGGGTTAGGGTCAGGATCCGGATGCGGGTCCGGGTCTGGGTCCGGGTCCGGGTCTGGGTCCGGGTCCGGGTCCGGGTCCAGGTCCGGTTCCGGGTTAGGGTCAGGATCCGGACGCGGGTCTGGGTCCGGGTCCGGGTCTGGGTCCGGGTCCGGGTCCGGGTCCGGGTCCGGGTCAGGGTCAGGTTCAGAGTCAGGGTCAGGGTCAGGGTCAGGGTCAGGGTCAGGGTCCGGTTGGGGGTCCGGGTCCGGGTCCCGGTCCGTGTCAGGGTCCTGGTCAGGTTCAGGGTCCGGGTCCGGGTCCGGGTCAGAGTCCGGGTCCGGGTCCGGGTCCGGGTTTGGGTCCGGTTCCGGGACACGGTCTGGGGTCAGGATTCTAGTCCGGGTCCGGGTCCGGGTCCGGGTCCGGATCTGGGTCAGGGTCAGCGTGAGGGTCAAGGTAAGGATCCGGGTCCGGGTCCGGGTCCGGGTCCGGGTCCGGGTCCGGCTCCGGCTCCGGGTCCGGGTCCGGGTCCGGGTCCGAGTCAGGGTCCGGGTCCGCATCCGGGTCAGTTTCAGGGTCAGTGTCAGAGTCAGGGTCCGGGTCAGTGTCAGGGTCAGGGTCTGGGTCCGTGTCCGTGTCCGGGTCTGTGTCCGGTTCCGGGTCCAGGGTCCGGGTGTGGGTCCGGGTCCGGGTCCGTGTCAGGGTCAGGGTCCGGGTCCGGGTCCGGGTCAGGGTCCGGGTCCGGGTCTGTGTCAGTTTCAGGGTCAGGGTCAGGGTCCGGGTCCGGGTCACGGTCTGGGGTCAGGATTCTAGTCCGGGTCCGGGTCCGGGTCCGGGTCCGGGTCCGGATCTGGGTCAGGGTCAGCGTGAGGGTCAAGGTAAGGATCCGGGTCCGGGTCCGGGTCCGGGTCCGGCTCCGGCTCCGGCTCCGGCTCCGGCTCCGGGTCTGGGTCCGGGTCCGGGTCCGAGTCAGGGTCCGGGTCCGCGTCCGGGTCAGTTTCAGGGTCAGTGTCAGAGTCAGGGTCCGGGTCGGTGTCAGGGTCAGGGTCTGGGTCCGGGTCCGTGTCCGGGTCCGTGTCCGGGTCCGTGTCCGGATCCGGGTCCAGGGTCCGGGTGTTGGTCCGGGTCCGGGTCCGGGTCCGTGTCATGGTTTGGGTCCGTGTCAGGGTCAGGGTACGGGTCCGGGTCCGGGTCAGGGTCCGGGTCCGGGTCTGTGTCAGTTTCAGGGTCAGGGTCAGGGTCAGGGTCAGGGTCAGGTTCCGGGTCCGTGTCCGGGTCCGTGTCCGGGTCCGGGTCCAGGGTCCGGGTGTGGGTCCGGGTCCGGGTCCGGGTCCGGGTCCGGGTCCGGGTCCGGGTCCGTGTCCGTGTCCGGTCCCGGGTCCGGGTCAGGGTCAGGATCTGGAGCCGGGTCCAGGTCAGGGTCAGGGTCAGGGTCAGGGTCCGGGTCCGCGTCCGTGTCCGGATCCGGGTCCAGGGTCAGGATCCGTGTCCAGGTCTGGGTCCGGGTCCGGGTCCGGGTCCGGGTCCGTGTCAGGGTCAGGGTCAGGGTCAGAGTCAGGGTCCGGGTCCGGGTCAGGGTCAGGGTCAGGGTCAGGGTCAGGGTCAGGTTCCGTGTCCGTGTCCATGTCCGTGTCCGTGTCTGGGTCCGTGTCCGTGTCCGTGTCCGTGTCCGTGTCAGGGTCTGAGTCAGGGTACGGGTACGGGTACGGGTACGGGTCAGTTTCAGGGTCAGTGTCAGAGTCAGGGTCCAGGTCAGGGTCCGGGTCCGGGTCCGGGTCCGGGTCCGGGTCCGGGTCCGGGTCAGGGTCAGGGTCAGGGTCCGGGTCCGGGTCCCGGTCCCGGTCCGGATCAGGGTCCGGGTCCGGGTCTGTGTCAGTTTCAGGGTCAGTCTCAGAGTCAGGGTCCGGGTCAGGGTCCAGGGTCCGGGTGAGGGTCCGGGTCCGGGTCTGGGTCCGTGTCATGGTCCGGGTCCGTGTCAGGGTCCAGGTCCGGGTCCGGGTCCGGGTCCGGATCCGGGTTAGGGTCAGGATCCGGATGCGGGTCCGGGTCTGGGTCCGGGTCCGGGTCTGGGTCCGGGTCCGGGTCCGGGTCCAGGTCCGGTTCCGGGTTAGGGTCAGGATCCGGACGCGGGTCTGGGTCCGGGTCCGGGTCTGGGTCCGGGTCCGGGTCCGGGTCCGGGTCAGGGTCAGGTTCAGTGTCAGGGTCAGGGTCAGGGTCAGGGTCAGGGTCAGGGTCAGGGTCAGGGTCCGGTTGGGGGTCCGGGTCCGGGTCCCGGTCCGTGTGAGGGTCCTGGTCAGGTTCAGGGTCCGGGTCCGGGTCCGGGTCAGAGTCCGGGTCCGGGTCCGGGTCCGGGTTTGGGTCCGGTTCCGGGACACGGTCTGGGGTCAGGATTCTAGTCCGGGTCCGGGTCCGGGTCCGGGTCCGGGTCCGGGTCCGGGTCCGGGTCCGGATCTGGGTCAGGGTCAGCGTGAGGGTCAAGGTAAGGATCCGGGTCCGGGTCCGGGTCCGGGTCCGGGTCCGGGTCCGGCTCCGGCTCTGGGTCCGGGTCCGGGTCCGGGTCCGAGTCAGGGTCCGGGTCCGCATCCGGGTCAGTTTCAGGGTCAGTGTCAGAGTCAGGGTCCGGGTCAGTGTCAGGGTCAGGGTCTGGGTCCGTGTCCGTGTCCGGGTCTGTGTCCGGGTCCGGGTCCAGGGTCCGGGTGTGGGTCCGGGTCCGGGTCCGTGTCCGTGTCATGGTCCGGGTCCGTGTCAGGGTCAGGGTCCGGGTCCGGGTCCGGGTCAGGGTCCGGGTCCGGGTCTGTGTCAGTTTCAGGGTCAGGGTCAGGGTCAGGGTCAGGGTCAGGGTCAGGTTCCGGGTCCATGTCCGGGTCCGTGTCCGGGTCCGGGTCCAGGGTCCGGGTGTGGGTCCGGGTCCGGGTCCGGGTCTGGGTCCGGGTCCGGGTCCGGGTCCGGGTCCGGGTCCGGGTCCGGGTCCGGTCCCGGTTCCGGGTCAGGGTCAGGATCCGGAGCCGGGTCCAGGTCAGGGTCAGGGTCAGGGTCAGGGTCAGGGTCCGGGTCCGCGTGCGTGTCCGGATCCGGGTCCAGGGTCAGGATCCGAGTCCAGGTCTGGGTCCGGGTCCGGGTCCGGGTCCGGGTCCGTGTCAGGGTCAGGGTCAGGGTCAGAGTCAGGGTCCGGGTCCGGGTCAGGGTCAGGGTCAGTGTCAGGGTCAGGTTCCGTGTCCGTGTCCGTGTCCGTGTCCGTGTCCGTGTCCGTGTCCGGGTCTGAGTCAGGGTACGGGTACGGGTACGGGTACGGGTCAGTTTCAGGGTCAGTGTCAGTGTCAGGGTCCAGGTCAGGGTCCGGGTCCGGGTCCGGGTCCGGGTCCGGGTCCGGGTCAGGGTCAGGGTCAGGGTCCGGGTCCGGATCAGGGTCCGGGTCCGGGTCTGTGTCAGTTTCAGGGTCAGTCTCAGAGTCAGGGTCCGGGTCACGGTCAGGGTCAGGGTCAGGGTCCGGGTCCGGGTCCGGGTCCAGGGTCCGGGTGAGGGTCCGGGTCCGGGTCCGGGTCTGGGTCTGTGTCATGGTCCGGGTCCGTGTCAGGGTCCAGGTCCGGGTCCGGGTCCGGGTCCGGATCCGGGTTAGGGTCAGGATCCGGATGCGGGTCCGGGTCTGGGTACGGGTCCGGGTCTGGGTCCGGGTCCGGGTCCGGGTCCAGGTCCGGTTCCGGGTTAGGGTCAGGATCCGGACGCGGGTCTGGGTCCGGGTCCGGGTCTGGGTCCGGGTCCGGGTCCGGGTCCGGGTCAGGGTCAGGTTCAGAGTCAGGGTCAGGGTCAGGGTCAGGGTCAGGGTCAGGGTCAGGGTCCGGTTGGGGGTCCGGGTCCGGGTCCCGGTCCGTGTCAGGGTCCTGGTCAGGTTCAGGGTCCGGGTCCGGGTCCGGGTCAGAGTCCGGGTCCGGGTCCGGGTCCGGGTTTGGGTCCGGTTCCGGGACACGGTCTGGGGTCAGGATTCTAGTCCGGGTCCGGGTCCGGGTCCGGGTCCGGGTCCGGGTCCGGATCTGGGTCAGGGTCAGCGTGAGGGTCAAGGTAAGGATCCGGGTCCGGGTCCGGGTCCGGGTCCGGGTCCGGCTCCGGCTCCGGCTCCGGGTCCGGGTCCGGGTCCGGGTCCGAGTCAGGGTCCGGGTCCGCATCCGGGTCAGTTTCAGGGTCAGTGTCAGAGTCAGGGTCCGGGTCAGTGTCAGGGTCAGGGTCTGGGTCCGTGTCCGTGTCCGGGTCTGTGTCCGGGTCCGGGTCCAGGGTCCGGGTGTGGGTCCGGGTCCGGGTCCGGGTCCGTGTCATGGTCCGGGTCCGTGTCAGGGTCAGGGTCCGGGTCCGGGTCCGGGTCCGGGTCAGGGTCCGGGTCCGGGTCTGTGTCAGTTTCAGGGTCAGGGTCAGGGTCAGGGTCAGGGTCAGGGTCAGGTTCCGGGTCCATGTCCGGGTCCGTGTCCGGGTCCGGGTCCAGGGTCCGGGTGTGGGTCCGGGTCCGGGTCCGGGTCCGGGTCCGGGTCCGGGTCCGGGTCCGGGTCCGGGTCCGGGTCCGGTCCCGGTTCCGGGTCAGGGTCAGGATCCGGAGCCGGGTCCAGGTCAGGGTCAGGGTCAGGGTCAGGGTCAGGGTCCGGGTCCGCGTCCGTGTCCGGATCCGGGTCCAGGGTCAGGATCCGGATGCGGGTCCGGGTCCGGGTCCGGGTCTGCGTCCGGGTCCGGGTCCGGGTCCGGGTCCAGGTCCGGGTGCGGGTCCGGGTCCGGTTCCGGGTCCGGGTGCGGGTGCGGGTCCGGTTCCGGTTCCGGGTTAGGGTCAGGATCCGGATGCGGGTCCGGGTCCGGGTCCGGGTCTGGGTCCGAGTCCGAGTCCGGGTCCGGGTCCGGGTCCGTGTCAGGGTCAGGGTCAGGGTCAGAGTCAGGGTCCGGGTCCGGGTCCGGGTCCGGGTCCGGGTCCGGGTCCGGGTCCGTGTCAGGGTCAGGGTCAGGGTCAGAGTCAGGGTCCGGGTCCGGGTCAGGGTCAGGGTCAGTGTCAGGGTCAGGTTCCGTGTCCGTGTCCGTGTCCGTGTCCGTGTCCGTGTCACTGTCCGGGTCCGGGTCTGAGTCAGGGTACGGGTACGGGTACGGGTACGGGTCAGTTTCAGGGTCAGTGTCAGTGTCAGGGTCCAGGTCAGGGTCCGGGTCCGGGTCCGGGTCCGGGTCCGGGTCCGGGTCCGGGTCCGGGTCCGGGTCCGGGTCCGGGTCCGGGTCAGGGTCAGGGTCAGGGTCCGGGTCCGGGTCCGGATCAGGGTCCGGGTCCTGGTCTGTGTCAGTTTCAGGGTCAGTCTCAGAGTCAGGGTCCGGGTCACGGTCAGGGTCAGGGTCAGGGTCCGGGTCCGGGTCCGGGTCCAGGGTCCGGGTGAGGGTCCGGGTCCGGGTCTGGGTCCGTGTCATGGTCCGGGTCCGTGTCAGGGTCCAGGTCCGGGTCCGGGTCCGGGTCCGGGTCCGGGTTAGGGTCAGGATCCGGATGCGGGTCCGGGTCCGGGTCCGGGTCTGGGTCCGGGTCCGGGTCCGGGTCCGGGTCCGGGTCCGGTTCCGGGTTAGGGTCAGGATCCGGATGCGGGTCCGGGTCCGGGTCCGGGTCTGCGTCCGGGTCCGGGTCCGGGTCCGGGTCCGGGTCCGGGTCCGGGTCCAGGTCCGGGTGCGGGTCCGGGTCCGGTTCCGGGTCCGGGTGCGGGTGCGGGTCCGGTTCCGGTTCCGGGTTAGGGTCAGGATCCGGATGCGGGTCCGGGTCCGGGTCCGGGTCTGGGTCCGAGTCCGAGTCCGGGTCCGGGTCCGGGTCCGGGTCCGGGTCCGAGTCAGCGTCCGGGTCCGGGTCCGGGTCAGTTTCAGGGTCAGTGTCAGAGTCAGTGTCCGGGTCCGGGTCCGGGTCCAGGTCCGGGTCCGGGTCCGGGTCTGAGTCAGGGTCCGGGTCCGGGTCTGTGTCAGTTTCAGGGTCAGTCTCAGAGTCCGGGTCCGGGTCCGGGTCCGGGTCCGGGTCCGGGTCCGGGTCCGGGTCCGGGTCCGAGTCAGGTTCCGGGTCCGGGTCCGGGTCCGGGTCCGGGTCAGTTTCAGGGTCAGTGTCAGAGTCAGGGTCCGGGTCCTGGTCCGGGTCCCGGTCCGGGTCCGTGTCATGGTCCGTGTCCGGGTCAGGGTCCGGGTCCGTGTCCGGGTCCGGGTCCGGATCCGGGTCCGGGTCCGGGTCCGAGTCATGGTCTGGGTCCGGGTCCGGGTCCGGGTCAGTGTCAGTGTCAGGGTCCGGGTCCGGGTCCGGGTCCGGGTCAGGGTCCGGGTCCGGGTAAGGGTCAGGGTCCAGGTCCGGGTCCGGGTCAGGGTCCGGGTCCGGGTAAGGGTCAGGGTCCAGGTCCGGGTCCGGGTCCGGGTCAGGGTCCGGGTCCTGGTCTGTGTCAGTTTCAGTGTCAGTCTCAGAGTCAGGGTCCGGGTCAGGGTCAGGGTCAGGGTCAGGGTCCGGGTCCGGGTCCGGTTCCGGGTCCGGGTCAGGATCTGGCTCCGGGTCCGGGTCCGGTTCCGCGTTAGGGTCAGGATCTGGATGCGGGTCTGGGTACGGGTCCGAGTCATGGTCCGGGTCCGGGTCCGGGTCCGGGTCAGGGTCAGGGTCAGGGTCAGGGTCAGAGTCAGGGTCCAGGTCACGGTCTGGGTCCCGGTCCGGGTCAGGGTCCGGGTCCGGGTCCGGGTCCGGGTACGGGTACGGGTACGGGTACGGGTACGGGTACGGGTACGGGTACGGGTACGGGTACGGGTCTGAGTCAGGGTACGGGTACGGGTACGGGTACGGGTCAGTTTCAGGGTCAGTGTCAGAGTCAGGGTCCAGGTCAGGGTCCGGGTCCGGGTCCGGGTCCGGGTCCGGGTCCGGGTCCGGGTCCGGGTAAGGGTCAGGGTCAGGGTCCGGGTCCGGGTTTGGGTCAGGGTCCGGGTCCTGGTCTGTGTCAGTTTCAGGGTCAGTCTCTGAGTCAGGGTCCGGGTCAGGGTCAGGGTCAGGGTCAGGGTCAGGGTCCGGGTCCGGGTCCGGGTCCGGGTCCGGGTCCGGGTCCGGGTCTGGCTCCGGGTCCGGGTCCGGGTCCGGGTCCGGGTCCGGGTCCGGGTCCGGGTACGGGTACGGGTACGGGTACGGGTACGGGTACGGGTCTGAGTCAGGGTACGGGTACGGGTACGGGTACGGGTCAGTTTCAGGGTCAGTGTCCGAGTCAGGGTCCAGGTCAGGGTCCGGGTCCGGGTCCGGGTCCGGGTCCGGGTCCGGGTCCGGGTCCGGGTCCGGGTCCGGGTCCGGGTCGGGGTCCGGGTAAGGGTCAGGGTCCAGGTCCGGGTCCGGGTCAGGGTCCGGGTCCTGGTCTGTGTCAGTTTCAGTGTCAGTCTCAGAGTCAGGGTCCGGGTCAGGGTCAGGGTCAGGGTCAGGGTCCGGGTCCGGGTCTGGGTCCGGGTCCGGGTCCGGGTCCGGGTCTGGCTCCGGGTCCGGGTCCGGTTCCGCGTTAGGGTCAGGATCTGGATGCGGGTCTTGGTACGGGTCCGGGTCCGGGTCCGGGTCCGGGTCCGGGTCCGGGTCCGGGTCCCGGTCCGGGTCTGGGTCTGTGTCAGTTTTAGTGTCAGTCTCAGAGTCAGGGTCCGGGTCCGGGTCAGGGTCAGGGTCAGGGTCTGGGTCCGGGTCTGAGTCCGGGTCCGGGTCCGGGTCTGGCTCCGGGTCCGGGTCCGGTTCCGCGTTAGGGTCAGGATCTGGATGCGGGTCTGGGTCCGGGCCCGGGTCCGGGTCCGGGTCCGGGTCCGGGTCCGGGTCCGGGTCCGGGTCCTGGTCTGTGTCAGTTTCAGGGTCAGTCTCAGAGTCAGGGTCCGGGTCCGGGTCAGGGTCAGGGTCAGGGTCAGGGTCAGGGTCAGGGTCAGGGTCCGGGTCCGGGTCCAGGGTCCAGGTGAGGGTCCGGGTCCGGGTCCGGGTCCGGGTCCGTGTCATGGTCCGGGTCCGTGTCAGGGTCAGGGTCCGGGTGGGGGTCCGGGTCCGGGTCCGGTTCAGGGTCCTGGTCAGGGTCAGGGTCAGGGTCCGGGTCCGGGTCCGGGTCAGAGTCCGGGTCCGGGTCCGGGTTTGGGTCCGGGTCCGGGTCACGGTCTGGGGTCAGGATTCTAGTCTGGGTCCGGGTCCGGGTCCGGGTCCGGGTCTGGGTCCGTGTCCGTGTCCGTGTCCGTGTCCGGGTCCAGGGTCCGGGTGAGGGTCCGGGTCCGGGTCCGGGTCCGTGTCATGGTCCGGGTCCGTGTCAGGGTCAGAGTCAGGGTCCGGGTCACGGTCTGGGTCCCGGTCCGGGTCAGGGTCCGGGCGAGGGTCCGGGTCCGGGTCCGGGTTGTGTCATGGTCCGGGTCCGGGTCAGGGTCCGGGTCCCGGTCCGGGTCAGGGTCCGGGTGAGGGTCCGGGTCCGGGTCCGGGTTGTGTCATGGTCTGGGTCCCGGTCCGGGTCAGGGTCCGGGTGAGGGTCCGGGTCCGGGTCCGGGTCAGGGTCCGGGTCCTGGTCTGTGTCAGTTTCAGTGTCAGTCTCAGAGTCAGGGTCCGGGTCAGGGTCAGGGTCAGGATCAGGGTCCGGGTCCGGGTCTGGGTCCGGGTCCGGGTCCGGGTCCGGGTCTGGCTCCGGGTCCGGGTCCGGTTCCGCGTTAGGGTCAGGATCTGGATGCGGGTCTTGGTACGGGTCCGGGTCCGGGTCCGGGTCCGGGTCCGGGTCCGGGTCCCGGTCCGGGTCTGGGTCTGTGTCAGTTTTAGTGTCAGTCTCAGAGTCAGGGTCCGGGTCCGGGTCAGGGTCAGGGTCAGGGTCTGGGTCCGGGTCTGAGTCCGGGTCCGGGTCCGGGTCTGGCTCCGGGTCCGGGTCCGGTTCCGCGTTAGGGTCAGGATCTGGATGCGGGTCTGGGTCCGGGCCCGGGTCCGGGTCCGGGTCCGGGTCCGGGTCCGGGTCCGGGTCCGGGTCCGGGTCTGTGTCAGTTTCAGGGTCAGTCTCAGAGTCAGGGTCCGGGTCCGGGTCAGGGTCAGGGTCAGGGTCAGGGTCAGGGTCAGGGTCAGGGTCCGGGTCCGGGTACAGGGTCCAGGTGAGGGTCCGGGTCCGGGTCCGGGTCCGGGTCCGTGTCATGGTCCGGGTCCGTGTCAGGGTCCGGGTCCGGGTCCGGGTCCGGGTCCGGGTCCGGGTAAGGGTCAGGGTCAGGGTCAGGGTCAGGGTCAGGGTCAGAGTCCGGGTGGGGGTCCGGGTCCGGGTCCGGTTCAGGGTCCTGGTCAGGGTCAGGGTCAGGGTCCGGGTCCGGGTCCGGGTCAGAGTCCGGGTCCGGGTCCGGGTTTGGGTCCGGGTCCGGGTCACGGTCTGGGGTCAGGATTCTAGTCTGGGTCCGGGTCCGGGTCCGGGTCCGGGTCTGGGTCCGTGTCCGTGTCCGTGTCCGTGTCCGTGTCCGGGTCCAGGGTCCGGGTGAGGGTCCGGGTCCGGGTCCGGGTCCGTGTCATGGTCCGGGTCCGTGTCAGGGTCAGAGTCAGGGTCCGGGTCACGGTCTGGGTCCCGGTCCGGGTCAGGGTCCGGGCGAGGGTCCGGGTCCGTGTCCGTGTCCGTGTCCGTGTCCGTGTCCGGGTCCGGGTCTGAGTCAGGGTACGGGTACGGGTACGGGTACGGGTCAGTTTCAGGGTCAGTGTCAGTGTCAGGGTCCAGGTCAGGGTCCGGGTCCGGGTCCGGGTCCGGGTCCGGGTCCGGGTCCGGGTCCGGGTCCGGGTCCGGGTCCGGGTCCGGGTCAGGGTCAGGGTCAGGGTCCGGGTCCGGGTCCGGATCAGGGTCCGGGTCCTGGTCTGTGTCAGTTTCAGGGTCAGTCTCAGAGTCAGGGTCCGGGTCACGGTCAGGGTCAGGGTCAGGGTCCGGGTCCGGGTCCGGGTCCAGGGTCCGGGTGAGGGTCCGGGTCCGGGTCTGGGTCCGTGTCATGGTCCGGGTCCGTGTCAGGGTCCAGGTCCGGGTCCGGGTCCGGGTCCGGGTCCGGGTTAGGGTCAGGATCCGGATGCGGGTCCGGGTCCGGGTCCGGGTCTGGGTCCGGGTCCGGGTCCGGGTCCGGGTCCGGGTCCGGTTCCGGGTTAGGGTCAGGATCCGGATGCGGGTCCGGGTCCGGGTCCGGGTCTGCGTCCGGGTCCGGGTCCGGGTCCGGGTCCGGGTCCGGGTCCGGGTCCAGGTCCGGGTGCGGGTCCGGGTCCGGTTCCGGGTGCGGGTGCGGGTGCGGGTCCGGTTCCGGTTCCGGGTTAGGGTCAGGATCCGGATGCGGGTCCGGGTCCGGGTCCGGGTCTGGGTCCGAGTCCGAGTCCGGGTCCGGGTCCGGGTCCGGGTCCGGGTCCGAGTCAGCGTCCGGGTCCGGGTCCGGGTCAGTTTCAGGGTCAGTGTCAGAGTCAGTGTCCGGGTCCGGGTCCGGGTCCAGGTCCGGGTCCGGGTCCGGGTCTGAGTCAGGGTCCGGGTCCGGGTCTGTGTCAGTTTCAGGGTCAGTCTCAGAGTCCGGGTCCGGGTCCGGGTCCGGGTCCGGGTCCGGGTCCGGGTCCGGGTCCGGGTCCGAGTCAGGTTCCGGGTCCGGGTCCGGGTCCGGGTCCGGGTCAGTTTCAGGGTCAGTGTCAGAGTCAGGGTCCGGGTCCTGGTCCGGGTCCCGGTCCGGGTCCGTGTCATGGTCCGTGTCCGGGTCAGGGTCCGGGTCCGTGTCCGGGTCCGGGTCCGGATCCGGGTCCGGGTCCGGGTCCGAGTCATGGTCTGGGTCCGGGTCCGGGTCAGTGTCAGTGTCAGGGTCCGGGTCCGGGTCCGGGTCCGGGTCAGGGTCCGGGTCCGGGTAAGGGTCAGGGTCCAGGTCCGGGTCCGGGTCAGGGTCCGGGTCCGGGTAAGGGTCAGGGTCCAGGTCCGGGTCCGGGTCCGGGTCAGGGTCCGGGTCCTGGTCTGTGTCAGTTTCAGTGTCAGTCTCAGAGTCAGGGTCCGGGTCAGGGTCAGGGTCAGGGTCAGGGTCCGGGTCCGGGTCCGGTTCCGGGTCCGGGTCAGGATCTGGCTCCGGGTCCGGGTCCGGTTCCGCGTTAGGGTCAGGATCTGGATGCGGGTCTGGGTACGGGTCCGAGTCATGGTCCGGGTCCGGGTCCGGGTCCGGGTCAGGGTCAGGGTCAGGGTCAGGGTCAGAGTCAGGGTCCAGGTCACGGTCTGGGTCCCGGTCCGGGTCAGGGTCCGGGTCCGGGTCCGGGTCCGGGTACGGGTACGGGTACGGGTACGGGTACGGGTACGGGTACGGGTACGGGTACGGGTACGGGTCTGAGTCAGGGTACGTGTACGGGTACGGGTACGGGTCAGTTTCAGGGTCAGTGTCAGAGTCAGGGTCCAGGTCAGGGTCCGGGTCCGGGTCCGGGTCCGGGTCCGGGTCCGGGTCCGGGTCCGGGTAAGGGTCAGGGTCAGGGTCCGGGTCCGGGTTTGGGTCAGGGTCCGGGTCCTGGTCTGTGTCAGTTTCAGGGTCAGTCTCTGAGTCAGGGTCCGGGTCAGGGTCAGGGTCAGGGTCAGGGTCAGGGTCCGGGTCCGGGTCCGGGTCCGGGTCCGGGTCCGGGTCCGGGTCTGGCTCCGGGTCCGGGTCCGGGTCCGGGTCCGGGTCCGGGTCCGGGTCCGGGTCCGGGTACGGGTACGGGTACGGGTACGGGTACGGGTCTGAGTCAGGGTACGGGTACGGGTACGGGTACGGGTCAGTTTCAGGGTCAGTGTCCGAGTCAGGGTCCAGGTCAGGGTCCGGGTCCGGGTCCGGGTCCGGGTCCGGGTCCGGGTCCGGGTCCGGGTCCGGGTCCGGGTCCGGGTCGGGGTCCGGGTAAGG
The DNA here is from genome assembly GCA_022577455.1 of Arizona elegans. Lineage (NCBI taxonomy): Eukaryota > Metazoa > Chordata > Lepidosauria > Squamata > Colubridae > Arizona > Arizona elegans. The sequence continues at coordinate 7,167,960 of JAKOOJ010000027.1, forward strand.
GTCAGGGTCCAGGTCCGGGTCCGGGTCAGGGTCCGGGTCCTGGTCTGTGTCAGTTTCAGTGTCAGTCTCAGAGTCAGGGTCCGGGTCAGGGTCAGGGTCAGGGTCAGGGTCCGGGTCCGGGTCTGGGTCCGGGTCCGGGTCCGGGTCCGGGTCTGGCTCCGGGTCCGGGTCCGGTTCCGCGTTAGGGTCAGGATCTGGATGCGGGTCTTGGTACGGGTCCGGGTCCGGGTCCGGGTCCGGGTCCGGGTCCGGGTCCCGGTCCGGGTCTGGGTCTGTGTCAGTTTTAGTGTCAGTCTCAGAGTCAGGGTCCGGGTCCGGGTCAGGGTCAGGGTCAGGGTCTGGGTCCAGGTCTGAGTCCGGGTCCGGGTCCGGGTCTGGCTCCGGGTCCGGGTCCGGTTCCGCGTTAGGGTCAGGATCTGGATGCGGGTCTGGGTCCGGGCCCGGGTCCGGGTCCGGGTCCGGGTCCGGGTCCGGGTCCGGGTCCGGGTCCGGGTCTGTGTCAGTTTCAGGGTCAGTCTCAGAGTCAGGGTCCGGGTCCGGGTCAGGGTCAGGGTCAGGGTCAGGGTCAGGGTCAGGGTCAGGGTCCGGGTCCGGGTACAGGGTCCAGGTGAGGGTCCGGGTCCGGGTCCGGGTCCGGGTCCGTGTCATGGTCCGGGTCCGTGTCAGGGTCCGGGTCCGGGTCCGGGTCCGGGTCCGGGTCCGGGTAAGGGTCAGGGTCAGGGTCAGGGTCAGGGTCAGGGTCAGGGTCCGGGTGGGGGTCCGGGTCCGGGTCCGGTTCAGGGTCCTGGTCAGGGTCAGGGTCAGGGTCCGGGTCCGGGTCCGGGTCAGAGTCCGGGTCCGGGTCCGGGTTTGGGTCCGGGTCCGGGTCACGGTCTGGGGTCAGGATTCTAGTCTGGGTCCGGGTCCGGGTCCGGGTCCGGGTCTGGGTCCGTGTCCGTGTCCGTGTCCGTGTCCGGGTCCAGGGTCCGGGTGAGGGTCCGGGTCCGGGTCCGGGTCCGTGTCATGGTCCGGGTCCGTGTCAGGGTCAGAGTCAGGGTCCGGGTCACGGTCTGGGTCCCGGTCCGGGTCAGGGTCCGGGCGAGGGTCCGGGTCCGGGTCCGGGTTGTGTCATGGTCCGGGTCCGGGTCAGGGTCCGGGTCCCGGTCCGGGTCAGGGTCCGGGTGAGGGTCCGGGTCCGGGTCCGGGTTGTGTCATGGTCTGGGTCCCGGTCCGGGTCAGGGTCCGGGTGAGGGTCCGGGTCCGGGTCCGGGTCAGGGTCCGGGTCCTGGTCTGTGTCAGTTTCAGTGTCAGTCTCAGAGTCAGGGTCCGGGTCAGGGTCAGGGTCAGGGTCAGGGTCCGGGTCCGGGTCTGGGTCCGGGTCCGGGTCCGGGTCCGGGTCTGGCTCCGGGTCCGGGTCCGGTTCCGCGTTAGGGTCAGGATCTGGATGCGGGTCTTGGTACGGGTCCGGGTCCGGGTCCGGGTCCGGGTCCGGGTCCGGGTCCCGGTCCGGGTCTGGGTCTGTGTCAGTTTTAGTGTCAGTCTCAGAGTCAGGGTCCGGGTCCGGGTCAGGGTCAGGGTCAGGGTCTGGGTCCGGGTCTGAGTCCGGGTCCGGGTCCGGGTCTGGCTCCGGGTCCGGGTCCGGTTCCGCGTTAGGGTCAGGATCTGGATGCGGGTCTGGGTCCGGGCCCGGGTCCGGGTCCGGGTCCGGGTCCGGGTCCGGGTCCGGGTCCGGGTCCGGGTCCGGGTCTGTGTCAGTTTCAGGGTCAGTCTCAGAGTCAGGGTCCGGGTCCGGGTCAGGGTCAGGGTCAGGGTCAGGGTCAGGGTCAGGGTCAGGGTCCGGGTCCGGGTACAGGGTCCAGGTGAGGGTCCGGGTCCGGGTCCGGGTCCGGGTCCGTGTCATGGTCCGGGTCCGTGTCAGGGTCCGGGTCCGGGTCCGGGTCCGGGTCCGGGTCCGGGTAAGGGTCAGGGTCAGGGTCAGGGTCAGGGTCAGGGTCAGGGTCCGGGTGGGGGTCCGGGTCCGGGTCCGGTTCAGGGTCCTGGTCAGGGTCAGGGTCAGGGTCCGGGTCCGGGTCCGGGTCAGAGTCCGGGTCCGGGTCCGGGTTTGGGTCCGGGTCCGGGTCACGGTCTGGGGTCAGGATTCTAGTCTGGGTCCGGGTCCGGGTCCGGGTCCGGGTCTGGGTTCGTGTCCGTGTCCGTGTCCGTGTCCGTGTCCGGGTCCAGGGTCCGGGTGAGGGTCCGGGTCCGGGTCCGGGTCCGTGTCATGGTCCGGGTCCGTGTCAGGGTCAGAGTCAGGGTCCGGGTCACGGTCTGGGTCCCGGTCCGGGTCAGGGTCCGGGCGAGGGTCCGGGTCCGGGTCCGGGTCCGGGTCCCGGTCCGGGTCAGGGTCCGGGTGAGGGTCCGGGTCCGGGTCCGGGTTGTGTCATGGTCCGGGTCCGGGTCAGGGTCCGGGTCCGGGTCCGGGTCCGGGTCCGGCTCCAGGTCCAGGTCCGGGTCCGTTTCCGGTTCTGATCCCGGTTCCGGGTTAGGGTCATTATCCGGATGCGGGTCCGGGTCTGGGTCCGGGTCCGGGTCCGGGTCCGGGTCCGGGTCCGGGTCCGGGTCTGGCTCCGGGTCCGGGTCCGGGTCCGGGTCCGGGTCCGGGTACGGGTACGTGTCTGAGTCAGGGTACGGGTACGGGTACGGGTACGGGTCAGTTTCAGGGTCAGTTTCAGAGTCAGGGTCCAGGTCAGGGTCCGGGTCCGTGTCCGGGTCCGGGTCCGGGTCCGGGTCCAGGTCAGGGTCCGGGTCCGGGTAAGGGTCAGGGTCCAGGTCCGGGTCCGGGTCAGGGTCCGGGTCCTGGTCTGTGTCAGTTTCAGTGTCAGTCTCAGAGTCAGGGTCCGGGTCAGGGTCAGAGTCAGGGTCAGGGTCCGGGTCCGGGTCTGGGTCCGGGTCCGGGTCCGGGTCTGGCTCCGGGTCCGGGTCCGGTTCCGCGTTAGGGTCAGGATCTGGATGCGGGTCTGGGTCCGGGTCCGGGTCCGGGTCCGGGTCCGGGTCTGTGTCAGTTTCAGTGTCAGTCTCAGAGTCAGGGTCCGGGTCCGGGTCCGGGTCAGGGTCAGGGTCCGGGTCCGGGTCCGGGTCTGGGTCCGGGTCCGGGTCCGGGTCTGGCTCCGGGTCCGGGTCCGGTTCCGCGTTAGGGTCAGGATCTGGATGCGGGTCTGGGTACGGGTCCGGGTACGGGTCCGGGTCCGGGTCCGGGTCTGTGTCAGTTTCAGGGTCAGTCTCAGAGTTAGGGTCCGGGTCCGGGTCAGGGTCAGGGTCAGGGTCAGGGTCAGGGTCCGGGTCCGTGTCCGTGTCCGGGTCCGGGTCCGGGTCCGGGTCCGGGTCCGGTTCCGGTTCCGGGTTAGGGTCAGGATCCGGATGCGGGTCCGGGTCCGGGTCCGGGTCTGGGTCCGGATCCGGGTCCGGGTCCGGGTCAGGGTCAGGTTCAGAGTCAGGCTCAGGGTCAGGCTCAGGGTCAGGGTCAGGGTTAGGGTCAGGGTCAGGTTCAGGGTCAGGGTCAGGGTCAGGGTCAGGGTCCGGGTGGGGGTCCGTGTCCGGGTCCGGTTCAGGGTCCTGGTCAGGGTCAGGGTCAGGGTCCGGGTCCGGGTCAGAGTCCGGGTCCGGGTCCGGGTTTGGGTCCGGGTCCGGGTCACGGTCTGGGGTCAGGATTCAAGTCTGGGTCCGGGTCCGGGTCCGGGTCCGGGTCAGGGTCTTGGTCCGTGTCCGTGTCCGTGTCCGTGTCCGGGTCCGGGTCCAGGGTCCGGGTGAGGGTCCGGGTCCGGGTCCGGGTCCGTGTCATGGTCCGGGTCCGTGTCAGGGTCAGAGTCAGGGTCCGGGTCACGGTCTGGGTCCCGGTCCGGGTCAGGGTCCGGGTGAGGGTCCGGGTCCGGGTCCGGGTCGTGTCATGGTCCGGGTCCGGGTCCGGGTCAGGGTCCGGGTCCGGGTCCGGGTCCGGCTCCAGGTCCGGGTCCGGGTCCGTTTCCGGTTCTGGTCCCGGTTCCGGGTTAGGGTCAGGATCCGGATGCGGGTCCGGGTCCGGGTCCGGGTCCGGGTCCGGGTCCGGGTCCGGGTCCGGGTCCGGTTCCGGGTCTGGGTCCGGGGTCACGATCCGAGTCCGGGTCTGTGTCCGGGTCGGCTTCCGGTTCCGGTTCCGGTTCCGGTTCCGGTTCCGGTTCCGGTTCCGGGTTAGGGTCAGGATCCGGGTCCGGGTCTGGGTCCGGGTCCGGGTCCGGGACATGGTCCGGGTCCGGGTCCGGGTCCGGGTCAGGGTCACGGTCCAGGTCCGGGTCCGGGTCAGGGTCAGGGTCCGGGTCCGGGTCCGGGTCCGGGTCATGGTCCGGGTCCGGGTCAGGGTCCGGGTCCGGGTCCGGGTCCGGGTCCGGGTCCGGGTCCGGGTCCGGGTCCGGGTCCGGGTCCGGGTTAGGTTCAGGATCCGGATGCGGGTCCGGGTCCGGGTCCAGGTCTGGGTCCGGGTCCGGGTCCGGGTCCGGGTCCGGGTCCAGGTCCGTGTCAGGGTCAGGGTCAGGGTCAGAGTCAGGGTCCGGGTCAGGGTCAGGGTCAGGGTCAGGGTCATGGTCAGGGTGGGGGTCCGGGTCCGGGTCCGGGTCCTGGTCAGGATCCGGGTCTGGGTGAGGGTCCGGGTCCTGGTCAGGGTCCAGGTCCGGGTCCGGGTCCGGGTCCGGGTCCGTGTCCGTGTCCGGGTCCGGGTCCGGGTCAGAGTCAGGGTCCGGGTCCGGGTCCGGGTCCGGGTCCGGGTCAGGGTCAGGGTCAGAGTCAGAGTCAGGATCCGGGTCAGGGTCAGGGTCAGGGTCTGGGTCCGGGTACGGGTCCGGGTCCGGGTCAGTTTCAGGGTCAGTGTCAGACTCAGGTTCCAGGTCAGTGTCAGGGTCAGGGACTGGGTCCGGGTCCGGGTCCGGGTCTGGGTCCTGGTCCGGTTCAGGGTCCGGGTCCGGGTCCGGGTCTGTGTCAGTTTCAGGGTCAGTCTCAGAGTCAGGGTCCGGGTCCTGGTCCGGGTCCGGGTCCGGGTCCGGGTCCGGGTCCGGGTCCGGGTCCGGGTCCGGGGTCAGGATCCGAGTCCGGGTCTGGGTCCTGGTCCGGGTCCGGGTCCATGTCAGCGTCAGGCTCAGGGTCAGTTTCAGGGTCCGGGTCAGGATCAGGGTCAGGGTCAGGGTCAGGGTCCGGGTGGGGGTCTGGGTTGGGGTCTGGGTCCGGGTCCGGGTCAGGGTCCGGGTCCGTGTGAGGGTCCGGGTCCTGGTCAGGGTCCGGGTCCGGGTCCGGGTCCGGGTCCGGGTCCGGGTCCGGGTTTGGGTCCGGGTCTGGGTCAGGGTCCGGGTTCAGGATTCTAGTCCGGGTCCGGGTCCGGGTCCGGGTCCGGATCTGGGTCAGGGTCAGGGTCAGGGACAGGGTCAGGATCCGGGTCCGGGTCCGGGTCCGGGTCCGGGTCAGGGTCCGGGTCCGAGTCAGGGTCCGGGTCCGGGTCCGGGTCCGGGTCAGTTTCAGGGTCAGTGTCAGAGTCAGGGTCCGGGTCAGTGTCAGGGTCAGGGTCTGGGTCCGGGTCCGGGTCCCGGTCTGGGTCCTGGTCCGGTTCAGCGTCCAGGTCCGGGTCCGGGTCTGTGTCAGTTTCAGGGTCAGTCTCAGAGTCAGGGTCATGGTCCGGGTCCGGGTCCAGGTCCGGGTCCGGGTCCGGGGTCAGGATCCGAGTCCGGGTCTGGGTCCTGGTCCGGGTCCGGGTCAGTGTCAGGGTAAGGCTCAGGGTCAGTTTCAGGGTCCGGGTCAGGGTCAGTTTCAGGGTCAGTGTCAGGGTCAGTGTCCGGGTCCGGGTCCGGGTACGGGGTCAGGATCCGAGTCCAGGTCTAGGTCCTGGTCCGGTTCCGGGTCCGTGTCAGGGTCAGGCTCAGGGTCAGTTTCAGGGTCCGGGTCAGGGTCAGTGTCAGTGTCAGGGTCAGTGTCCGTGTCCGGGTCCGTGTCCGGGTCCGGGTCCGAGTCAGGGTCCGGGTCCGGGTCCGGGTCAGTTTCAGCGTCAGTGTCAGAATCAGGGTCCGGTTCAGGGTTAGGGTCAGGGTCCGGTTCCGGGTCCGGGTCAGGGTCCGGGTCCGAGTAAGGGTCCGGGTCCGGGTCCGGGTCAGTTTCAGGGTCAGTGTCAGAGTCAGGGTCCGGGTCAGTGTCAGGGTCAGGGTTCGGGTCCGGGTCCGGGTCCGGGTCCGGGTCCGGGTCCGGGTCCGGGTCCGGGTCCGGGTCCTGGTCTGGGTCCTGGTCCGGATCAGGGTCCAGGTCCGGGTCCGGGTCTGTGTCAGTTTCAGGGTCAGTCTCAGAGTCAGGGTCAGGGTCCGGGTCCGGGTCCGGGTCCGGGTCCGGGGTTAGGATCCGAGTCCGGGTCTGGGTCCTGGTCCGGGTCCGGGTCCGTGTCAGGGTCAGGCTCAGGGTCAGTTTCAGGGTCCGGGTCAGGGTCAGTTTCAGGGTCAGTGTCAGGGTCAGTGTCCGGGTCCGGGTCCGGGTACGGGGTCAGGATCCGAGTCCGGGTCGGGGTCCTGGTCCGGGTCCGGGTCCGTGTCAGGGTCAGGCTCAGGGTCAGTTTCAGGGTCCGGGTCAGGGTCAGGGTCAGTGTCAGGGTCAGTGTCCGGGTCCGGGTCCGGGTCCGGGTCCGGGTCCGGGTCCGGTTCCGGTTCCGGTTCCGGGTCCGGGTCCGGATCCGAGTCAGGGTCTGGGTCCGGGTCCGGGTCAGGGTACAGGTCCGGTTCCGGGTCCGGGTCCGGGTCCATGTCCGGGGTGAGGATCCGAGTCCAGGTCTGGGTCCGGGTCCGGGTCCGGGTCCGGGTCCGGGTCCGGGTCCGGGTCTGAGTCAGGGTCCGGGTCCGGGTCCGGGTCAGTTTCAGGGTCATTGTCAGAGTCAGGGTCCAGGTCAGGGTCAGGGTCCGGGTCCGGATCTTGGTCAGGGTCAGGGTCCGGTTCCGGGTCGGGATCCGGGTCCGGGTCTGGGCCCGGGTCCAGGTCCATGTCAGTGTTAGTTTCAGGGTCAGAGTCAGGGTCCGGGTCCAGGTCCGGGTCAGGGTCAGGATCCGGGTCCGGGTCCGGGTAAGGGTCCGTGTCCGGGTCCGGGTCCGGGTCCGTGTCCCGGTCCGGGTCAGGGTCCGGGTCCGGTTCCGTGTCAGTTTCAGGGTCAGTGTCAGAGTCAGGGTCCATGTCAGGGTCAGGGTCAGGGTCAGGGTCAGGGTCCATGTCAGGGTCCGGTTCCGGTTCCGGTTCCGGGTCCGGGTCAGGATCCGGGTCCGGGTCCGGGTCCGGGTCCGAGTCCGTGTCCGGATCTGGATCAGGGTAAGTGTCCGGGTCCGGTTCCAGGTCCGGGTCCGTGTCAGTTTCAGTGTCAGTGTCCGTGTCAGGGTCAGAGTCAGGGTGCGGATCAGGATCCTGGTCAGGGTCAGGGTCAGTGTCCGGGTCCGGGTCAGGGTCCGGGTCCGGGTCAGGGTCCGGGTCCGGGTCCGGGTCAGGGTCCACGTCAGGGTCAGTATCCAGGTCCAGGTCCGTGTCCGGGTCCGGGTCCGGGTAAGGGTTCGGGTCCTGGTCCGGGTCCGGGTCCGGGTCCGGTTCCGCTTCCGGGTCTGGGTCAGGATCCGGTTCCGGTTCCGGTTCCGGTTCTGGTTCTGGTTCCAGTTCCGGGTCAGGGTCAGAGTCAGGATCCGGGTCCGGGTCCGGGTCAGGGTCCGGTTCCGAGTCCGGTTCCGGTTCCGGTTCCGGTTCCGGGTCTGGGTCAGGGTCAGGGTCAGGGTCAGGGTCAGGGTCTTGGTCCGGGTCCGGGTCCGGGTCCGGGTCCGGGTCCAGGTCCGGGTCCGGGTCCGGGTCCGGGTCTGGGTCCTGGTCCGGTTCAGGGTCCGGGTCTGGGTCCGGGTCTGTGTCAGTTTCAGGGTCAGTCTCAGAGTCAGGGTCAGGGTCCGGGTCCGGGTCAATTTCAGGGTCAGTGTCAGAGTCAGGGTCCAGGTCAGGGTCAGGGTCCGGGTCCGGATCTTGGTCAGGGTCAGGGTCCGGTTCCGGGTCGGGATCCGGGTCCGGGTCTGGGTCCGGGTCCAGGTCCATGTCAGTGTTAGTTTCAGGGTCAGAGTCAGGGTCCGGGTCCAGGTCCGGGTCAGGGTCAGGATCCGGGTCCGGGTCCGGGTAAGGGTCCGTGTCCGGGTCCGGGTCCGGGTCCGTGTCCCGGTCCGGGTCAGGGTCCGGGTCCGGTTCCGTGTCAGTTTCAGGGTCAGTGTCAGAGTCAGGGTCCATGTCAGGGTCAGGGTCAGGGTCAGGGTCAGGGTCCGGGTCCGTGTCAGGGTCCGGTTCCGGTTCCGGTTCTGGGTCCGGGTCAGGATCCGGGTCCGGGTCCGGGTCCGGGTCCGAGTCCGTGTCCGGATCTGGATCAGGGTAAGTGTCCGGGTCCGGGTCCAGGTCCGGGTCCGTGTCAGTTTCAGTGTCAGTGTCCGTGTCAGTGTCAGAGTCAGGGTGCGGATCAGGATCCTGGTCAGGGTCAGGGTCAGTGTCCGGGTCCGGGTCCGGGTCAGGGTCCGGGTCCGGGTCAGGGTCCGGGTCCGGGTCAGGGTCCGGGTCCGGGTCCGGGTCAGGGTCCATGTCAGGGTCAGTATCCAGGTCCAGGTCCGGGTCCGGGTCCGGGTCCGGTCAGGGTCCGGGTCCGGGTCCGGGTCCGGATCTGGGTCAGGGTCAGGGTCAGGGTCAGGGTCAGGGTCAGGGTCAGGGTCAGGGTCAGGATCCGTGTCCGTATCCGGGTCCAGGTCCGGGTCCGGGTAAGGGTTCGGGTCCTGGTCCGGGTCCGGGTCCGGGTCCGGTTCCGCTTCCGGGTCTGGGTCAGGATCCCGTTCCGGTTCCGGTTCCGGTTCTGGTTCTGGTTCCAGTTCTGGGTCAGGGTCAGAGTCAGGATCCGGGTCCGGGTCCGGGTCAGGGTCCGGTTCCGAGTCCGGTTCCGGTTCCGGGTCTGGGTCAGGGTCAGGGTCAGGGTCAGGGTCAGGGTCAGTGTCCGGGTCAGGGTCAGGTTCAGTGACAGGGTCAGGGTCAGTGTCCGGGTCCGGGTCTGGGTCAGGGTCCGGTTCAGGGTCCGTGAAAGTTTCAGGGTCAGTGTCAGAGTCAGGGTCCGTGTCAGGGTCAGGGTCCGGGTCCGGGTCCGTGTCAGGGTCCGGGTCCGGGTCTGGGTCCGGGTCCGGGTCTGGGTCTGGGTCCGGGTCCGGGTCCCGGTCCTGGTCCGGTTCAGGGTCCGGGTCCGGGTCTGTGTCAGTTTCAGTGTCAGTCTCAGAGTCAGGGTCCGGGTCAGGGTCAGGGTCAGAGTCAGGGTCAGGGTCAGAGTCCGGGTCCGGGTCTGGGTCCGGGTCCGCGTCCGGGTCCGTTTCCGTGTCAGGGTCCGGGTCCGAGTCCGTGTCAGGGTCCGGATCCGTGTCAGGGTCCTGGTCTGGGTCCGGGTCAGGGTCAGGGTCAGGGTCAGGGTCAGGGTCAGGGTCAGGATCCGGGTCCGGTTCCGGTTCCGGTTCCGGGTCCGGTTCCGGGTCCGGTTCCGGGTCCGGGTCCGGGTCCGTGTCAGGGTCAGGCTCAGGGTCAGTTTCAGGGTCCGGGTCAGGGGCAGGGTCAGTGTCAGGGTCAGTGTCCGGGTCTGGGTCCGGGTCCGGGTCCGAGTCAGGGTCCGGGTCCGGGTCCGGGTCCGGTTCAGGGTTAGGGTCAGGGTCCGGGTCCGGGTCCGGGTCCGGGTCCGGGTGAGGGTCCGGGTCCTGGTCAGGGTCAGGGTCCGGGTACGGGTCCGGGTACGGGTCAGGGTCCGGGTCCGGGTCCGGGTCCTGGTCTGGGTCCGGGTCCGGGTCAGGGTCCGGGGTCAGGATTCTTGTCCGGGTCCGGGTCCGGGTCCGGGTCCGGGTCCGGGTCCGGATCTGGGTCAGGATCAGAGTCATGGTCAGGGTCAGGGTCAGGATCCAGGTCCGGGTCCGGGTCCGGGTCCGGGTCCGGGTCCGAGTCAGGGTCCGGGTCCGGGTCTGGGTCAGTTTCAGGGTCAGTGTCAGAGTCAGGGTCCGGGTCAGGGTCAGGGTCAGGGTCCCGTTCTGGGTCCGGGTCCGGGTCCGGGTCCGGGTCCGGGTCCGGGTCCGGGTCCGGGTCCGGGTCCGGTTCAGGGTCCGGGTCCGGGTCTGTGTCAGTTTCAGGGTCAGTCTCAGAGTCCGGGTCCGGGTCTGTGTCAGGGTCCGGGTCCGGGTCAGGGTCCGGGTCCGGGTCCGGGTCAGGGTCAGGGTCAGGGTCGGGGTCAGGGTCAGGGTCAGGGTCAGGGTCAGGGTCAGGATCCGGGTCTGGGTCCGGGTCAGGGTCAGGGTCAGGGTCAGGGTCAGGGTCAGGGTCAGAGTCAGGGTCCGGGTCACGGTGTGGGTCCCGGTCCGGGTCAGGGTCTGGGTCTTGGTCCGGGTCAGGGTCCAGGTCCGGTTCCGGTTCCGGGTCCGGGTCCTGGGTGAGGATCTGAGTCCAGGTCTGGGTCCGGGTCCGGGTCCGGGTCCGTGTCAGGGTCAGGGTCAGGGTCAGAGTCAGGGTCCGTGTCAGGGTCCGTGTCAGGATCCGGGTCCGGGTCCGGGTCCGGGTCCGGGTCCGGGTCCGGGTCCGGGTCCGGGTCCGGGTCCGGGTCCGGGTCCGGGTCCGGGTCCGAGTCAGGGTCCGGGTCCGGGTCCGGGTCCGGGTCCGGGTCAGTTTCAGGGTCAGTGTCAGAGTCAGGGTCCAGGTCACGGTCAGGGTCCGGGTCCGGATCTTGGTCAGGGTCAGGGTCCGGTTCCGGGTCGGGATCCGGGTCCGGGTCTGGGTCCGGGTCCAGGTCCAGGTCCGTGTCAGTGTTAGTTTCAGGGTCAGAGTCAGGGTCCGTGTCCAGGTCCGGGTCAGGGTCAGGATCCGGGTCCGGGTCCGGGTAAGGGTCCGTGTCCGTGTCCGTGTCCGGGTCCGTGTCCGTGTCCGGGTCAGGGTCAGGGTCAGGGTCAGGGTCAGGGTCACGGTCCAGGTCCAGGTGCGGGTCCGGGTCCGGGTCCGGGTCCGGGTCAGGGTCAGGGTCAGGGTCAGGATCAGGGTCCGGGTCCATGTCAGGGTCCGGGTCCGTGTCAGGATCCGGGTCCGGGTCCGGGTCCGGGTCCGAGTCCGTGTCCGGATCTGGATCAGGGTCAGGGTCCGGGTCCAGGTCCAGGTCCGGGTCCGTGTCAGTTTCAGTGTCAGTGTCCGTGTCAGGGTCAGAGTCAGGGTCCGGATCAGGATCCTGGTCAGGGTCAGGGTCAGTGTCCGGGTCCGGGTCAGTTTCAGGGTCAGTGTCAGGGTCAGGGTCCGGGTCAGGGTCAGGGTCAGGGTCCCGGTCTGGGTCCGGGTCCGGGTCCGGGTCCGGGTCCGGGTCCTGGTCCGGTTCAGGGTCCGGGTCCGGGTCTCTGTCACTTTCAGGGTCAGTCTCAGAGTCCGGGTCCAGGTCTGTGTCAGGGTCCGGGTCCGTGTCAGTGTCCGGGTCCGGGTCCGGGTCTGTGTCAGTTTCAGGGTCAGTCTCAGAGTCCGGGTCCGGGTCTGTGTCAGCGTCCGGGTCCGGGTCAGGGTCCGGGTCCGGGTCCGGGTCCGGGTCCGGGTCAGGGTCAGGGTCGGGGTCGGGGTCAGGGTCAGGGTCAGGGTCAGGGTCAGGGTCAGGATCCGGGTCTGGGTCCGGGTCAGGGTCAGGGTCAGGGTCAGAGTCAGGGTCAGAGTCAGGGTCCGGGTCACGGTGTGGGTCCCGGTCCGGGTCAGGGTCTGGGTCTTGGTCCGGGTCAGGGTCCAGGTCCGGTTCCGGTTCCGGGTCCGGGTCCTGGGTGAGGATCTGAGTCCAGGTCTGGGTCCGGGTCCGGGTCCGGGTCCGTGTCAGGGTCAGGGTCAGGGTCAGTTTCAGGGTCCGGGTCAGGGTCAGGGTCAGGGTCAGGGTCAGGGTCAGAGTCAGGGTCCGGGTCACGGTCTGGGTCTCGGTCCGGGTCAGGGTCAGGGTCAGGGTCAGGGTCAGGGTCAGGGTCAGGGTCAGGGTCAGGGTCAGGGTCAGGATCCGGGTCCGGGTCCGGGTCTGTGTCAGTTTCAGGGTCAGTCTCAGAGTCAGGGTCCGGGTCAGGGTCAGGGTCAGAGTCAGGGTCAGGGTCAGGGTCCGGGTCCGGGTCCGGGTCCGGGTCCGCGTCCGGGTCCGTTTCCGTGTCAGGGTCCGGGTCCGAGTCCGTGTCAGGGTCCGGATCCGTGTCAGTGTCCTGGTCTGGGTCCGGGTCCGGGTCAGGTTCAGGGTCAGGGTCAGGGTCAGGGTCAGGGTCAGGGTCAGGATCCGGGTCCGGGTCCGGGTCCGGGTCCGGGTCCGGTTCCGGTTCCGGTTCCGGTTCCGGTTCCGGGTCCGGGTCCGTGTCAGGGTCAGGCTCAGGGTCAGTTTCAGGGTCCGGGTCAGGGTCAGGGTCAGGGTCAGTGTCAGGGTCAGTGTCCGGGTCTGGGTCCGGGTCCGGGTCCGAGTCAGGGTCCGGGTCCGGGTCCGGGTCCGGGTCAGTTTCAGCGTCAGTGTCAGAATCAGGGTCCGGTTCAGGGTTAGGGTCAGGGTCCGGGTCTGTGTCAGTTTCAGGGTCAGTCTCAGAGTCCGGGTCCGGGTCTGTGTCAGGGTCCGGGTCCGGGTCAGGGTCCGGGTCCGGGTCCGGGTCAGGGTCCGGGTCCGGGTCCGGGTCAGGGTCAGGGTCAGGGTCGGGGTCAGGGTCAGGGTCAGGGTCAGGGTCAGGGTCAGGATCCGGGTCTGGGTCCGGGTCAGGGTCAGGGTCAGGGTCAGGGTCAGGGTCAGAGTCAGGGTCCGGGTCACGGTGTGGGTCCCGGTCCGGGTCAGGGTCTGGGTCTTGGTCCGGGTCAGGGTCCAGGTCCGGTTCCGGTTCCGGGTCCGGGTCCTGGGTGAGGATCTGAGTCCAGGTCTGGGTCCGGGTCCGGGTCCGGGTCCGTGTCAGGGTCAGGGTCAGGGTCAGAGTCAGGGTCCGTGTCAGGGTCAGGGTCAGGATCCGGGTCCGGGTCCGGGTCCGGGTCCGGGTCCGGGTCCGGGTCCGTGTCCGGGTCCGGGTCCGGGTCCGGGTCAGTTTCAGGGTCAGTGTCAGAGTCAGGGTCCGGGTCAGTGTCAGGGTCAGGGTCAGTGTCTGGGTCCGGGTCCGTGTCGGGGTCCGTGTCCGGGTCCGGGTCCTGGTCCGGTTCAGGGTCCGGGTCCGGGTCTGTGTCAGTTCCAGGGTCAGTCTCAGAGTCAGGGTCCGGGTCCGGGTCCGGGTCCGGGTCCGGGTCCATGTCCGGGTCCGGGTGAGGGTCCGGGTCCTGGTCAGGGTCCGGGTCCGGGTCCGGGTCCGGTTCCCGGTCCGGGTCCGGGTGAGGGTCCAGGTCCGGGTCCGGGTCCGGATCTGGGTCAGGGTAAGGGTCAGGGTCAGGGTTAGGGTCAGGATCCGGGTCCGGGTCCGGTTCCGGGTCCGGGTCCGGGTCCGGGTCGGGTCCGGGTCCGGGTCCGGGTCCGGGTCCGGGTCCGGGTCCGGGTCCGAGTCAGGGTCCGGGTCCGGGTCCGGTTCAGTTTCAGGGTCAGTGTCAGAGTCAGGGTTCCGGTCAGGGTCAGGGTCCCGGTCCGGGTCCGGGTCCGGATCTGGGTCAGGGTCAGGGTGAGGGTCAGGGTCAGGGACAGGATCCGGGTCCGGGTCCGGGTCCGGGTCCGGGTCCGGGTCCGTGTCAGGGTCAGGCTCAGGGTCCGGGTCCGGGTCGGGGTCCGGGTCCGGGTCAGGGTCCGGGTCCGGGTGAGGGTCCGGGTCCTGGTCAGGGTCAGGGTCCGGGTCCGGGTCCAGGGTCCGGGTCCGGGTCCGGGTCCGTGTCATGGTCCAGGTCCGTGTCCGTGTCCGGGTCCGGGTCCGGGTCCGGGTCCGGGTCCGGGTCCGGGTCCGGGTTAGGGTCAGGATCCGGATGCGGGTCCGGGTCCAGGTCCGGGTCCGGGTCTAGGTCCGGGTCCGGGTCCGGGTCCGGGTCCGGGTCCGGGTCTGGGTCAGGGTCAGGGTCAGAGTCAGGGTCAGGGTCAGGGTAAGGGTCAGGGTCAGGTGTCAGAGTCAGGGTCCGGGTCAGTGTCAGGGTCAGGGTCTTGGTCCGGGTCCGGGTCCGGGTCCGGGTCTGGGTCCTGGTCCGGTTCAGGGTCCGGGTCCGGGTCCGGGTCTGTGTCAGTTTCAGGGTCAGTCTCAGAGTCAGGGTCAGGGTCCGGGTCCGGGTCTGGGTCCGGGTCCGGGTCCGGGCTCAGGATCCGAGTCCGGGTCTGGGTCCTGGTCCGGGTCCGGGTCCATGTCAGTGTCAGGCTCAGGGTCAGTTTCAGGGTCCGGGTCAGGGTCAGGGTCAGGGTCAGGGTCCGGGTCCGGGTCCGGGTCAGGGTCCGGGTACGGGTCCGGGTTTGGGTCCGGGTCCGGGTCCAGGTCCGGGTCCGGGTCCGAGTCAGGGTCCGGGTTCGGGTCCGGGTCAGTTTCAGGGTCAGTGTCAGAGTCAGGGTCCGGGTCAGTGTCAGGTTCAGGGTCCGGGTCCGGGTCCGGGTCCGGGTCTGGGTCCGGGTCCGGGTCCGGGTCTGGGTCCTGGTCCGGTTCAGGGTCCAGGTCTGGGTCTGGGTCTGTGTCAGTTTCAGGGTCAGTCTCAGAGTCAGGGTCAGGGTCCGGGTCCGGGTCCGGGTCCGGGTCCGGGGTCAGGATCCGAGTCCGGGTCTGGGTCCTGGTCCGGGTCCGGGTCCGTGTCAGGGTCAGGCTCAGGGTCAGTTTCAGGGTCCGTGTCAGGGTCAGTTTCAGGGTCAGAGTCAGGGTCAGTGTCCGGGTCCGGGTACGGATCCGGGTCCGGGGTCAGGATCCGAGTCCGGGTCTGGGTCCTGGTCCGGGTCCGTGTCAGGGTCAGGGTCAGGGTCAGGGTCAGGGTCCGGGTCCGGGTCCAGGTCCGGGTCCGGTTGAGGGTCCGGGTCCTGGTCAGGGTCTGGGTCCGGGTCTGGGTCCGTGTCCGGGTCAGGGTCCGGGGTCAGGATTCTTGTCCGGGTCCGGGTCCGGGTCCGGGTCCGGATCGGGGTCAGGATCAGGGTCATGGTCAGGGTCAGGATCCAGGTCCGGGTCCGGGTCCCCGTTCGGGTCCGGGTCCGAGTCAGGGTCCGGGTCCGGGTCCGGGTCCGGGTCAGTTTCAGGGTCAGTGTCAGAGTCAGGGTCCGGGTCAGGGTCAGGGTCAGGGTCAGGGTCCCGGTCTGGGTCCAGGTCCGGGTCCGGGTCCGGGTCCGGGTCCGGGTCCGGGTCCGGGTCCGGGTCCGGGTCCTGGTCTGGTTCAGGGTCCGGGTCCGGGTCCGGGTCCGGGTCCGGGTCCGAGTCAGGGTCCGGGTCCGGGTCCGGGTCAGTTTCAGAGCCATTGTCAGAGTCAGGGTCCGGGTCCGTGTCCGGGTCCGGGTCACGGTCCGGGTCTGGGTCCGGGTCTGTGTCTGGGTCCGGGTCCGTGTCAGGGTCCGGGTCCGGGTCTGGGTCAGGGTCAGGGTCAGGGTCGGGGTCAGGGTCAGGGTCAGGTTCAGGGTCACGGTCAGGATCTGGGTCCGGGTCCGGGTCCGGGTCCAGGTCCGGGTCCGGGTCCGGGTCCGGGTCCGGGTCAGGGTCAGGGTCAGGGTCAGAGTCAGGGTCCGGGTCACGGTCTGGGTCCCGGTCCGGGTCAGGGTCAGTGTCAGGGTCAGGGTCAGGGTCAGGGTCAGGGTCAGGATCCGAGTCCGGTTCAGGGTTAGGGTCAGGGTCCGGGTCCGGGTCCGGGTCCGGTTGAGGGTCCGGGTCCTGGTCAGGGTCTGGGTCCGGGTCTGGGTCCGTGTCCGGGTCAGGGTCCGGGGTCATGATTCTTGTCCGGGTCCGGCTCCGGGTCCGGGTCCGGATCTGGGTCAGGATCAGGGTCATGGTCAGGGTCAGGATCCAGGTCCGGGTCCGGGTCCGGGTTCGGGTCCGGGTCCGAGTCAGGGTACGGGTCTGGGTCCGGGTCCGGGTCAGTTTCAGGGTCAGTGTCAGAGTCAGGGTCCGGGTCCGGGTCCGGGTCAGGGTCCGGGTACGGGTCCGGGTTTGGGTCCGGGTCCGGGTCCAGGTCCGGGTCCGGGTCCGAGTCAGGGTCCGGGTTCGGGTCCGGGTCAGTTTCAGGGTCAGTGTCAGAGTCAGGGTCCGGGTCAGTGTCAGGTTCAGGGTCCGGGTCCGGGTCCGGGTCCGGGTCCGGGTCCGGGTCCGGGTCCGGGTCTGGGTCCTGGTCCGGTTCAGGGTCCAGGTCTGGGTCTGGGTCTGTGTCAGTTTCAGGGTCAGTCTCAGAGTCAGGGTCAGGGTCCGGGTCCGGGTCCGGGTCCGGGTCCGGGGTCAGGATCCGAGTCCGGGTCTGGGTCCTGGTCCGGGTCCGGGTCCGTGTCAGGGTCAGGCTCAGGGTCAGTTTCAGGGTCCGTGTCAGGGTCAGTTTCAGGGTCAGTGTCAGGGTCAGTGTCCGGGTCCGGGTACGGATCCGGGTCCGGGGTCAGGATCCGAGTCCGGGTCTGGGTCCTGGTCCGGGTCCGTGTCAGGGTCAGGGTCAGGGTCAGGGTCAGGGTCCGGGTCCGGGTCCAGGTCCGGGTCCGGTTGAGGGTCCGGGTCCTGGTCAGGGTCTGGGTCCGGGTCTGGGTCCGTGTCCGGGTCAGGGTCCGGGGTCAGGATTCTTGTCCGGGTCCGGGTCCGGGTCCGGGTCCGGATCGGGGTCAGGATCAGGGTCATGGTCAGGGTCAGGATCCAGGTCCGGGTCCGGGTCCCCGTTCGGGTCCGGGTCCGAGTCAGGGTCCGGGTCCGGGTCCGGGTCCGGGTCAGTTTCAGGGTCAGTGTCAGAGTCAGGGTCCGGGTCAGGGTCAGGGTCAGGGTCAGGGTCCCGGTCTGGGTCCAGGTCCGGGTCCGGGTCCGGGTCCGGGTCCGGGTCCGGGTCCGGGTCCTGGTCTGGTTCAGGGTCCGGGTCCGGGTCCGGGTCCGGGTCCGGGTCCGAGTCAGGGTCCGGGTCCGGGTCCGGGTCAGTTTCAGAGCCATTGTCAGAGTCAGGGTCCGGGTCCGTGTCCGGGTCCGGGTCACGGTCCGGGTCCGGGTCCGGGTCTGTGTCTGGGTCCGGGTCCGTGTCAGGGTCCGGGTCCGGGTCTGGGTCAGGGTCAGGGTCAGGGTCGGGGTCAGGGTCAGGGTCAGGTTCAGGGTCACGGTCAGGATCTGGGTCCGGGTCCGGGTCCGGGTCCGGGTGCGGGTCCGGGTCCGGGTCCGGGTCAGGGTCAGGGTCAGGGTCAGAGTCAGGGTCCGGGTCACGGTCTGGGTCCCGGTCCGGGTCAGGGTCAGGGTCAGGGTCAGGGTCAGGGTCAGGGTCAGGGTCAGGGTCAGGATCCGAGTCCGGTTCAGGGTTAGGGTCAGGGTCCGGGTCCGGGTCCGGGTCCGGTTGAGGGTCCGGGTCCTGGTCAGGGTCTGGGTCCGGGTCTGGGTCCGTGTCCGGGTCAGGGTCCGGGGTCATGATTCTTGTCCGGGTCCGGCTCCGGGTCCGGGTCCGGATCTGGGTCAGGATCAGGGTCATGGTCAGGGTCAGGATCCAGGTCCGGGTCCGGGTCCGGGTTCGGGTCCGGGTCCGAGTCAGGGTACGGGTCTGGGTCCGGGTCCGGGTCAGTTTCAGGGTCAGTGTCAGAGTCAGGGTCCGGGTCAGGGTCAGGGTCAGGGTCAGGGTCCCGGTCTGGGTCCGGGTCCGGGTCCGGGTCCGGGTCCGGGTCCGGGTCCGGGTCCGGGTCCGGGTCCGGGTCCGGGTCCGGGTCCGGGTCCGGGTCCGGGTCCGGGTCAGGTTCAGGGTCAGGGTAAGGGTCAGGGTCCGGGTCCATGTCAGGGTCCGGGTCCGTGTCAGGGTCCGGTTCCGGTTCCGGTTCCGGGTCCGGATCCAGGTCCGGGTTCGGTTCCGGGTCCGGGTCAGGATCCGGGTCCGGGTTCGGGTCCGAGTCCGTGTCCGTGTCCGGATCTGGATCAGGGTCTGGGTCCGGGTCCGGGTCCAGGTCCGGGTCCGTGTCAGTTTCAGTGTCAGGGTCCGGATCAGGATCCTGGTCAGGGTCAGGGTCAGTGTCCGGGTCCGGGTCCAGGTCAGGGTCCGGGTCAGGGTCAGGATCCGTGTCTGGATCAGGGTCCGGGTCCGGATCCGGGTCAGGGTCCGGGTCCGGGTCCGGGTCCGGGTCCGGGTCCGGGTCCGGGTCCGGGTCCGGGTCCGGGGTGAGGATCCGAGTCCGGGTCTGGGTCTGGGACCGGGTCCGGGTCCGGGTCCGTGTCAGGGTCAGGGTCACGGTCAGAGTCAGGGTCAGGGTCAGGATCCGGTTCCGGTTCAGGTTCTGGTTCCGGTTCCGGGTCAGGGTCAGGATCCAGGTCCGGGTCCGGGTCTGGATCAGGGTCCGGGTCCGGGTCCGGGTCCGGTTCCGGATCCGGGTCCGGGTCAGGTTCAGGGTCCGGGTCCGGGTCCGGGTCCGGGTCCTGGTCCGTGTCCGTGTCCGTGTCCGTGTCCGTGTCCGTGTCCGGGTCAGGGTCAGGGTCAGGGTCCAGGTCCGGTTCCGTGTCAGTTTCAGGGTCAGTGTCAGAGTCAGTGTCAGGGTCAGGGTCAGGGTCAGGTTCAGGGTCAGGGTCCAGGTCCAGGTCCGGGTCCGGGTCCGGGTCCGGGTCAGGGTCAGGGTCAGGGTCAGGGTCCGGGTCCATGTCAGGGTCCGGGTCCGTGTCAGGGTCCGGTTCCGGTTCCGGTTCCGGGTCCGGATCCAGGTCCGGGTTCGGTTCCGGGTCCGGGTCAGGATCCGGGTCCGGGTCCGGGTCCGAGTCCGTGTCCGTGTCCGGATCTGGATCAGGGTCAGGGTCCGGGTCCGGGTCCAGGTCCGGGTCCGTGTCAGTTTCAGTGTCAGGGTCCGGATCAGGATCCTGGTCAGGGTCAGGGTCAGTGTCCGGGTCCGGGTCCAGGTCAGGGTCCGGATCCGGGTCAGGGTCAGGGTCCGGGTCCGGGTCCGGATCCTGGTCCGGGTCAGGGTCAGGATCCGAGTCCGGGTCCGGGTCAGTGTCCGGGTCTGGGTGAGGGTCCGGGTCCGGGTCCAGGTCCGGGTCCGGGTCCACGTCAGGGTCAGTATCCAGGTCCAGGTCCGGATCCGGGTCCGGGTCCGGTCAGGGTCAGGGTCCGTGTCCGGGTCCTAGTCCGGGGTCAGGATTCTAGTCCGGGTCCGGGTCCGGGTCCAGGTCCGGGTCCGGGTCCGGGTCCGGGTCCGGATCTGGGTCAGGGTCAGGGTCAGGGTCAGGGTCAGGGTCAGGGTCAGGGTCAGGGTCAGGGTCAGGATACGTGTCCGTGTCCGTGTCCGTGTCTGGGTAAGGGTTCGGGTCCTGGTCCGGGTCCGGGTCCGGTTCTGGTTCCGGTTACGGTTACGGTTCCAGTTCCGGGTCAGGGTCAGAGTCAGGGTCAGGGTCCGGGTCCGGGTCCGGGTCCAGGGTCCGGGTCCGGGTCCGGGTCCGGGTCCGTGTCATGGTCCGGGTCCGTGTCAGGGTCCGGGTCCGGGTCCGGGTCCGGGTCCGGGTCCGGGTCCGGGTCCGGGTTAGGGTCAGGATCCGGATGCGGGTCCGGGTCCGGGTCCGGGTCCGGGTCCGGTTCCGGTTCCGGTTCCGGTTCCAGTTCCGGGTCAGGGTCAGAGTCAGGGTCAGGGTAAGGGTCAGGGTCAGGGTCAGGGTCAGGGTCAGGGTCAGGGTCAGGGTCCGGGTCCGGGTGGGTGTCCGGGTCCGGGTCCGGGTCCGGGTCAGGGTCCTTGTCAGGGTCAGGGTCCGGGTCCGGGTCAGAGTCCGGGTCCGTGTCCGTGTTTGGGTCCGGGTCACGGTCTGGGGTCAGGATTCTAGTCCGAGTCCGGGTCCGGGTCCGGATCCGGGTCCGGATCTGGGTCAGGGTCAGCGTGAGGGTCAGGGTCAGGATACGTGTCCGTGTCCGTGTCCGTGTCTGGGTAAGGGTTCGGGTCCTGGTCCGGGTCCGGGTCCGGTTCTGGTTCCGGTTCCGGTTCCGGTTCCAGTTCCGGGTCAGGGTCAGAGTCAGGGTCAGGGTCCGGGTCCGGGTCCGGGTCCAGGGTCCGGGTCCGGGTCCGGGTCCGGGTCCGTGTCATGGTCCGGGTCCGTGTCAGGGTCCGGGTCCGGGTCCGGGTCCGGGTCCGGGTCCGGGTCCGGGTCCGGGTCCGGGTCCGGGTTAGGGTCAGGATCCGGATGCGGGTCCGGGTCCGGGTCCGGGTCCGGGTCCGGTTCCGGTTCCGGTTCCGGTTCCAGTTCCGGGTCAGGGTCAGAGTCAGGGTCAGGGTAAGGGTCAGGGTCAGGGTCAGGGTCAGGGTCAGGGTCCGGGTCCGGGTGGGTGTCCGGGTCCGGGTCCGGGTCCGGGTCAGGGTCCTGGTCAGGGTCAGGGTCCGGGTCCGGGTCAGAGTCCGGGTCCGTGTCCGTGTTTGGGTCCGGGTCACGGTCTGGGGTCAGGATTCTAGTCCGAGTCCGGGTCCGGGTCCGGATCCAGGTCCGGATCTGGGTCAGGGTCAGCGTGAGGGTCAGGGTCAGGATCCGGGTCCGGGTCCGGGTCAGGTACCGGGTCCGGGTCCGGGTCCGGGTCTGGGTCCGGGTCCGGGTCCGGGTCCGGGTCCGGGTCCGAGTCAGGGTCCAGGTCCGGGTCCGGGTCAGTTTCAGGGTCAGTGTCAGAGTCAGGGTCCGGGTCAGTGTCAGGGTCAGGGTCACTGTCTGGGTCCGGGTCCGTGTCGGGGTCCGTGTCCGTGTCCGGGTCCTGGTCCGGTTCAGGGTCCGGGTCCGGGTCTGTGTCAGTTACAGGGTCAGTCTCAGAGTCAGGGTCCGGGTCCGGGTCCGGGTCCGGGTCCGGGTCCATGTCCGGGGTCAGGATCCGAGTCCGGGTCTGGGTCCGGGTCCAGGTCCGGGTCCGTGTCAGGGTCAGGCTCAGGGTCCGGGTCCGGGTCGGGGTCCGGGTCCGGGTCAGTGTCCGGGTCCGGGTGAGGGTCCGGGTCCTGGTCAGGGTCCGGGTCCGAGTCCGGGTCCGGGTCCGGGTCCGGGTCCGGGTCCGGGTCCGGGTCCGGGTCCGGGTCCAGGTCCGGGTCTGGGTCCGGATCTGGGTCAGGGTAAGGGTCAGGGTCAGGGTTAGGGTCAGGATCCGGGTCCGGGTCCGGGTCCGGGTCCGGTTCCGGGTCCGGGTCCGGGTCGGGTCCGGGTCCGGGTCAGGGTCCGGGTCCGGGTCCGGGTCCGAGTCAGGGTCCGGGTCCGGGTCCGGTTCAGTTTCAGGGTCAGTGTCAGAGTCAGGGTTCCGGTCAGGGTCAGGGTCCCGGTCCGGGTCCGGGTCCGGATCTGGGTCAGGGTCAGGGTCAGGGTCAGGGTCAGGGAAAGGATCTGGGTCCGGGTCCGGGTCCGGGTCCGGGTCCGGGTCCGTGTCAGGGTCAGGCTCAGGGTCCGGGTCCGGGTCGGGGTCCGGGTCCGGGTCAGGGTCCGGGTCCGGGTGAGGGTCCGGGTCCTGGTCCTGGTCCTGGTCAGGGTCAGGGTCCGGGTCTGGGTCCAGGGTCCGGGTCCGGGTCCGGGTCCGGGTCCGTGTCATGGTCCAGGTCCGTGTCAGGGTCCGGGTCCGGGTCCGGGTCCGGGTCCGGGTCCGGGTCCGGGTCCGGGTTAGGGTCAGGATCCGGATGCGGGTCCGGGTCCGTGTCCGGGTCCGGGTCCGGGTCTAGGTCCGGGTCCGGGTCCGGGTCCGGGTCCGGGTCCGGGTCCGGGTCTGGGTCAGGGTCAGGGTCAGAGTCAGGGTCAGGGTAAGGGTCAGGGTCAGGGTTAGTGTCAGGATCCGGGTCCGGGTCCGGGTCCGGGTCCGGTTCCGGGTCCGGGTCGTGTCCGGGTCCGGGTCCGGGTCCGGGTCCGGGTCCGGGTCCGAGTCAGGGTCCGGGTCCGGGTCCGGTTCAGTTTCAGGGTCAGGGTCAGGGTCAGGGTCAGGGTCAGGGACAGGATCCGGGTCCGGGTCCGGGTCCGGGTCCGGGTCCGGGTCCGTGTCAGGGTCAGGCTCAGGGTCCGGGTCCGGGTCGGGGTCCGGGTCCGGGTCAGGGTCCGGGTCCGGGTGAGGGTCCGGGTCCTGGTCAGGGTCAGGGTCCGGGTCCGGGTCCAGGGTCCGGGTCCGGGTCCGGGTCCGGGTCCGTGTCATGGTCCAGGTCCGTGTCAGGGTCCGGGTCCGGGTCCGGGTCCGGGTCCGGGTCCGGGTCCGGGTCCGGGTCCGGGTTAGGGTCAGGATCCGGATGCGGGTCCGGGTCCGGGTCCGGGTCCGGGTCCGGGTCTAGGTCCGGGTCCGGGTCCGGGTCCGGGTCCGGGTCCGGGTCTGGGTCAGGGTCAGGGTCAGAGTCAGGGTCAGGGTAAGGGTCAGGGTCAGGTGTCAGAGTCAGGGTCCGGGTCAGTGTCAGGGTCAGGGTCTTGGTCCGGGTCCGGGTCCGGGTCCAGGTCCGGGTCTGGGTCCTTGTTCGGTTCAGGGTCCGGGTCCGGGTCCGGGTCTGTGTCAGTTTCAGGGTCAGTCTCAGAGTCAGGGTCAGGGTCCGGGTTCGGGTCAGGGTCAGGGTCCGGGTCCGGGTCCGGGTCCGGGTCCGGGTCCTGGTCCGTGTCCGTGTCCGTGTCCGTGTCCGTGTCCGTGTCCGTGTCCGTGTCCGGGTCAGGGTCAGGGTCCAGGTCCGGTTCCGTGTCAGTTTCAGGGTCAGTGTCAGAGTCAGTGTCAGTGTCAGGGTCAGGGTCAGGTTCAGGGTCAGGGTCCAGGTCCAGGTCCGGGTCCGGGTCCGGGTCCGGGTCCGGGTCAGGGTCAGGGTCAGGGTCCGGGTCCATGTCAGGGTCCGGGTCCGTGTCAGGGTCCGGTTCCGGTTTCGGTTCCGGGTCCGGATCCAGGTCCGGGTTCGGTTCCGGGTCCGGGTCAGGATCCGGGTCCGGGTCCGGGTCCGAGTCCGTGTCCGTGTCCGGATCTGGATCAGGGTCAGGGTCCGGGTCCGGGTCCAGGTCCGGGTCCGTGTCAGTTTCAGTGTCAGGGTCCGGATCAGGATCCTGGTCAGGGTCAGGGTCAGTGTCCGGGTCCGGGTCCAGGTCAGGGTCCGGGTCCGGGTCAGGGTCAGGGTCCGGGTCCGGGTCCGGATCCTGGTCCGGGTCAGGGTCAGGATCCGAGTCCGGGTCCGGGTCAGTGTCCGGGTCTCGGTGAGGGTCCGGGTCCGGGTCCAGGTCCGGGTCCGGGTCCACGTCAGGGTCAGTATCCAGGTCCAGGTCCGGATCCGGGTCCGGGTCCGGTCAGGGTCAGGGTCCGTGTCCGGGTCCTGGTCCGGGGTCAGGATTCTAGTCCGGGTCCGGGTCCGGGTCCAGGTCCGGGTCCGGGTCCGGGTCCGGGTCCGGATCTGGGTCAGGGTCAGGGTCAGGGTCAGAGTCAGGGTCAGGGTCAGGGTCAGGATACGTGTCCGTGTCCGTGTCCGTGTCTGGGTAAGGGTTCGGGTCCTGGTCCGGGTCCGGGTCCGGTTCTGGTTCCGGTTCCGGTTCCGGTTCCAGTTCCGGGTCAGGGTCAGAGTCAGGGTCAGGGTCCGGGTCCGGGTCCGGGTCCAGGGTCCGGGTCCGGGTCCGGGTCCGGGTCCGTGTCATGGTCCGGGTCCGTGTCAGGGTCCGGGTCCGTGTCCGGGTCCGGGTCCGGGTCCGGGTCCGGGTCCGGGTCCGGGTTAGGGTCAGGATCCGGATGCGGGTCCGGGTCCGGGTCCGGGTCCGGGTCCGGTTCCGGTTCCGGTTCCGGTTCCAGTTCCGGGTCAGGGTCAGAGTCAGGGTCCGGGTAAGGGTCAGGGTCAGGGTCAGGGTCAGGGTCAGGGTCAGGGTCAGGGTCCGGGTCCGGGTGGGTGTCCGGGTCCGGGTCCGGGTCCGGGTCAGGGTCCTGGTCAGGGTCAGGGTCCGGGTCCGGGTCAGAGTCCGGGTCCGTGTCCGGGTTTGGGTCCGGGTCACGGTCTGGGGTCAGGATTCTAGTCCGAGTCCGGGTCCGCGTTCGGATCCGGGTCCGGATCTGGGTCAGGGTCAGCGTGAGGGTCAGGGTCAGGATCCGGGTCCGGGTCCGGGTCAGGGACCGGGTCCGGGTCCGGGTCCGGGTCTGGGTCCGGGTCCGGGTCCGGGTCCGGGTCCGGGTCCGAGTCAGGGTCCAGGTCCGGGTCCGGGTCAGTTTCAGGGTCAGTGTCAGAGTCAGGGTCCGGGTCAGTGTCAGGGTCAGGGTCAGTGTCTGGGTCCGGGTCCGTGTCGGGGTCCGTGTCCGTGTCCGGGTCCTGGTCCGGTTCAGGGTCCGGGTCCGGGTCTGTGTCAGTTCCAGGGTCAGTCTCAGAGTCAGGGTCCGGGTCCGGGTCCGGGTCCGGGTCCGGGTCCATGTCCGGGGTCAGGATCCGAGTCCGGGTCTGGGTCCGGGTCCAGGTCCGGGTCCGTGTCAGGGTCAGGCTGAGGGTCCCGGTCCGGGTCGGGGTCCCGGTCCGGGTCAGTGTCCGGGTCCGGGTGAGGGTCCGGGTCCTGGTCAGGGTCCGGGTCCGGGTCCGGGTCCGGGTCCGGGTCCGGGTCCGGGTCCGGGTCCGGGTCCGGGTCCGGGTCCGGGTGAGGGTCCAGGTCCGGGTCTGGGTCCGGATCTGGGTCAGGGTAAGGGTCAGGGTCAGGGTTAGGGTCAGGATCCGGGTCCGGGTCCGGGTCCGGGTCCGGTTCCGGGTCCGGGTCCGGGTCGGGTCCGGGTCCGGGTCCGGGTCCGGGTCCGGGTCCGAGTCAGGGTCCGGGTCCGGGTCCGGTTCAGTTTCAGGGTCAGTGTCAGAGTCAGGGTTCTGGTCAGGGTCAGGGTCCCGGTCCGGGTCCGGGTCCGGATCTGGGTCAGGGTCAGGGTCAGGGTCAGGGTCAGGGACAGGATCCGGGTCCGGGTCCGGGTCCGGGTCCGGGTCCGGGTCCGTGTCAGGGTCAGGCTCAGGGTCCGGGTCCGGGTCGGGGTCCGGGTCCGGGTCAGGGTCCGGGTCCGGGTGAGGGTCCGGGTCCTGGTCAGGGTCAGGGTCCGGGTCCGGGTCCAGGGTCCGGGTCCGGGTCCGGGTCCGGGTCCGTGTCATGGTCCAGGTCCGTGTCAGGGTCCGGGTCCGGGTCCGGGTCCGGGTCCAGGTCCGGGTCCGGGTCCGGGTCCGGGTTAGGGTCAGGATCCGGATGCGGGTCCGGGTCCGGGTCCGGGTCCGGGTCTAGGTCCGGGTCCGGGTCCGGGTCCGGGTCCGGGTCCGGGTCCGGGTCTGGGTCAGGGTCAGGGTCAGAGTCAGGGTCATGGTAAGGGTCAGGGTCAGGTGTCAGAGTCAGGGTCCGGGTCAGTGTCAGGGTCAGGGTCTTGGTCCGGGTCCGGGTCCGGGTCCGGGTCTGGGTCCTGGTCCGGTTCAGGGTCCGGGTCCGGGTCCGGGTCTGTGTCAGTTTCAGGGTCAGTCTCAGAGTCAGGGTCAGGGTCCGGGTCCGGGTCCGGGTCCGGGTCCGGGCTCAGGATCCGAGTCCGGGTCTGGGTCCTGGTCCGGGTCCGGGTCCATGTCAGTGTCAGGCTCAGGGTCAGTTTCAGGGTCCGGGTCAGGGTCAGGGTCAGGGTCAGGGTCCGGGTTCGGGTCCGGGTCAGGGTCCGGGTCCGGGTCCGGGTTTGGGTCCGGGTCCGGGTCCGGGTCCGGGTCCGGGTCCGAGTCAGGGTCCGGGTCCGGGTCCGGGTCAGTTTCAGGGTCAGTGTCAGAGTCAGGGTCCGGGTCAGTGTCAGGGTCAGGGTCCGGGTCCGGGTCCGGGTCCGGGTCCGGGTCCGGGTCCGGGTCCGGGTCCGGGTCTGGGTCCGGGTCCGGGTCTGGGTCCTGGTCCGGTTCAGGGTCCAGGTCTGGGTCTGGGTCTGTGTCAGTTTCAGGGTCAGTCTCAGAGTCAGGGTCAGGGTCCGGGTCCGGGTCCGGGTCCGGGTCCGGGGTCAGGATCCGAGTCCGGGTCTGGGTCCTGGTCCGGGTCCGGGTCCGTGTCAGGGTCAGGCTCAGGGTCAGTTTCAGGGTCCGTGTCAGGGTCAGTTTCAGGGTCAGTGTCAGGGTCAGTGTCCGGGTCCGGGTACGGATCCGGGTCCGGGGTCAGGATCCGAGTCCGGGTCTGGGTCCTGGTCTGGGTCCGGGTCCGTGTCAGGGTCAGGGTCAGTGTCAGGGTCAGGGTCCGGGTCCGGGTCCGGGTCCGGGTCCGGTTGAGGGTCCGGGTCCTGGTCAGGGTCTGGGTCCGGGTCTGGGTCCGTGTCCGGGTCAGGGTCCGGGGTCAGGATTCTTGTCCGGGTCCGGGTCCGGGTCCGGGTCCGGGTCCGGATCGGGGTCAGGATCAGGGTCATGGTCAGGGTCAGGATCCAGGTCCGGGTCCGGGTCCCGGTTCGGGTCCGGGTCCGAGTCAGGGTCCGGGTCCGGGTCCGGGTCCGGGTCCGGGTCCAGGTCCGGGTCCGGGTCCGTGTCCGGGTCCGGGTCAGGGTCAGGGTCAGGGTCAGAGTCAGGGTCCGGGTCACGGTCTGGGTCCCGGTCCGGGTCAGGGTCAGGGTCAGGGTCAGGGTCAGGGTCAGGGTCAGGGTCAGGGTCAGGATCCGAGTCCTGTTCAGGGTTAGGGTCAGGGTCCGGGTCCGGGTCAGGGTCCGGTTGAGGGTCCGGGTCCTGGTCAGGGTCTGGGTCCGGGTCTGGGTCCGTGTCCGGGTCAGGGTCCGGGGTCAGGATTCTTGTCCGGGTCCGGCTCCGGGTCCGGGTCCGGATCTGGGTCAGGATCAGGGTCATGGTCAGGGTCAGGATCCAGGTCCGGGTCCGGGTCCGGGTTCGGGTCCGGGTCCGAGTCAGGGTCCGGGTCCGGGTCCGGGTCCGGGTCCGGGTCCGGGTCCGGGTCCGGGTCAGTTTCAGGGTCAGTGTCAGAGTCAGGGTCCGGGTCAGGGTCAGGGTCAGGGTCAGGGTCAGGTCCCGGTCTGGGTCCGGGTCCGGGTCCGGGTCCGGGTCCGGGTCCGGGTCCGGGTCCGGTTCCGGGTCCGGGTCCTGGTCCGGATCAGGGTCCGGGTCCGGGTCCGGGTCCGGGTCCGGGTCCGGGTCCGAGTCAGGGTCCGGGTCCGGGTCAGTTTCAGGGCCATTGTCAGAGTCAGGGTCCGGGTCCGGGTCCGGGTCCGGGTCACGGTCCGGGTCCGGGTCCGGGTCTGTGTCTGGGTCCGGGTCCGGGTCAGGGTCCGGGTCCGGGTCCGGGTCAGGGTCAGGGTCAGGGTCGGGGTCCGGGTCAGGGTCAGGTTCAGGGTCAGGGTCAGGATCTGGATCCGGGTCCGGGTCCGGGTCCGGGTCCGGGTCAGGGTCAGGGTCAGAGTCAGGGTCCGGGTCACGGTCTGGGTCCCGGTCCGGGTCAGGGTCAGGGTCAGGGTCAGGGTCAGGGTCAGGGTCAGGATCCGGGTACGGGTACGGGTCAGGGTCAGGGTCAGGGTCAGGGTCAGAGTCAGGGTCCGGGTCACGGTCTGGGTCCCGGTCCGGGTCAGGGTCAGGGTCTGGGTCCGGGTCCGGGTCAGGGTCCAGGTCCGGTTCCAGTTCCGGGTCCGGGTCCGGGTCCGGGTCTGGGGTGAGGATCCGAGTCCAGGTCTGGGTCCGGGTCCGGGTCCGGGTCCGGGTCCGGGTCCGGGTCCGAGTCAGGGTCCGGGTCCGGGTCCGGGTCCGGGTCAGTTTCAGGGCCATTGTCAGAATCAGGGTCCGGGTCCGTGTCCGGGTCCGGGTCACGGTCCGTGTCAGGGTCCGGGTCCGGGTCTGGGTCAGGGTCAGGGTCAGGGTCGGGGTCAGGGTCAGGGTCAGGTTCAGGGTCACGGTCAGGATCTGGGTCCGGGTCCGGGTCCGGGTCCAGGTCCGGGTCCGGGTCCGTGTCCGGGTCCGGGTCAGGGTCAGGGTCAGGTTCAGAGTCAGGGTCCGGGTCACGGTCTGGGTCCCGGTCCGGGTCAGGGTCAGGGTCAGGGTCAGGGTCAGGGTCAGGGTCAGGGTCAGGGTCAGGGTCAGGATCCGAGTCCGGTTCAGGGTTAGGGTCAGGGTCCGGGTCCGGGTCCGGGTCCGGGTGAGGGTCCGGGTCCTGGTCAGGGTCTGGGTCCGGGTCTGGGTCCATGTCCGGGTCAGGGTCCGGGGTCAGGATTCTTTTCCGGGTCCGGCTCCGGGTCCGGGTCCGGATCTGGGTCAGGATCAGGGTCATGGTCAGGGTCAGGATCCAGGTCCGGGTCCGGGTCCGGGTTCGGGTCCGGGTCCGAGTCAGGGTCCGGGTCCGGGTCCGGGTCCGGGTCCGGGTCCGGGTCCATGTCCGGGGTCAGGATCCGAGTCCGGGTCTGGGTCCGGGTCCAGGTCCGGGTCCGTGTCAGGGTCAGGCTCAGGGTCCGGGTCCGGGTCCGGGTCGGGGTCCGGGTCCGGGTCAGTGTCCGGGTCCGGGTGAGGGTCCGGGTCCTGGTCAGGGTCCGGGTCCGGGTCCGGGTCCGGGTCCGGGTCCGGGTCCGGGTCCGGGTCCGGGTCCGGGTCCGGGTCCGGGTGAGGGTCCAGGTCCGGGTCCGGGTCCGGATCTGGGTCAGGGTAAGGGTCAGGGTCAGGGTTAGGGTCAGGATCCGGGTCCGGGTCCGGGTCTGGGTCCGGGTCCGGGTCAGGGTCCGGGTCCGGGTGAGGGTCCGGGTCCTGGTCAGGGTCAGGGTCCGGGTCCGGGTCCAGGGTCCGGGTCCGGGTCCGGGTCCGTGTCCGTGTCATGGTCCAGGTCCGTGTCAGGGACCGGGTCCGGGTCCGGGTCCGGGTCCGGGTCAGGGTCTGGGTCCGGGTCTGGGTCCATGTCCGGGTCAGGGTCCGGGGTCAGGATTCTTGTCCGGGTCCGGCTCCGGGTCCGGGTCCGGATCTGGGTCAGGATCAGGGTCATGGTCAGGGTCAGGATCCAGGTCCGGGTCCGGGTCCGGGTTCGGGTCCGGGTCCGAGTCAGGGTCCGGGTCCGGGTCCGGGTCCGGGTCCGGGTCCATGTCCGGGGTCAGGATCCGAGTCCGGGTCTGGGTCCGGGTCCAGGTCCGGGTCCGTGTCAGGGTCAGGCTCAGGGTCCGGGTCCGGGTCCGGGTCGGGGTCCGGGTCCGGGTCAGTGTCCGGGTCCGGGTGAGGGTCCGGGTCCTGGTCAGGGTCCGGGTCCGGGTCCGGGTCCGGGTCCGGGTCCGGGTCCGGGTCCGGGTCCGGGTCCGGGTCCGGGTCCGGGTCCGGGTGAGGGTCCAGGTCCGGGTCCGGGTCCGGATCTGGGTCAGGGTAAGGGTCAGGGTCAGGGTTAGGGTCAGGATCCGGGTCCGGGTCCGGGTCTGGGTCCGGGTCCGGGTCAGGGTCCGGGTCCGGGTGAGGGTCCGGGTCCTGGTCAGGGTCAGGGTCCGGGTCCGGGTCCAGGGTCCGGGTCCGGGTCCGGGTCCGTGTCCGTGTCATGGTCCAGGTCCGTGTCAGGGACCGGGTCCGGGTCCGGGTCCGGGTCCGGGTCCGGGTCCGGGTCCGGGTCCGGGTCCGGGTCCGGGTCCGGGTCCGGGTCCGGGTTAGGGTCAGGATCCGGATGCGGGTCTGGGTCCGGGTCCGGGTCCGGGTCTAGGTCCGGGTCCGGGTCCGGGTCCGGGTCCGGGTCCGGGTCCGGGTCCGGGTCCGGGTCTGGGTCAGGGTCAGGGTCAGAGTCAGGGTCAGGGTAAGGGTCAGGGTCAGGTGTCAGAGTCAGGGTCCTGGTCAGTGTCAGGGTCAGGGTCTTGGTCCGGGTCCGGGTCCGGGTCCGGGTCCGGGTCTGGGTCCTGGTCCGGTTCAGGGTCCGGGTCCGGGTCCGGGTCCGGGTCTGTGTCAGTTTCAGGGTCAGTCTCAGAGTCAGGGTCAGGGTCCGGGTCCGGGTCCGGGTCCGGGTCCGGGCTCAGGATCCGAGTCCGGGTCTGGGTCCTGGTCCGGGTCCGGGTCCATGTCAGTGTCAGGCTCAGGGTCAGTTTCAGGGTCCGGGTCAGGGTCAGGGTCAGGGTCAGGGTCCGGGTTCGGGTCCGGGTCAGGGTCCGGGTCCGGGTCCGGGTTTGGGTCCGGGTCCGGGTCCGGGTCCGAGTCAGGGTCCGTGTCCGGGTCCGGGTCAGTTTCAGTGTCAGTGTCAGGGTCAGGGTCCGGGTCAGTGTCAGGGTCAGGGTCCGGGTCCGGGTCCGGGTCCGGGTCCGGGTCCGGGTCCGGGTCCGGGTCCGGGTCCGGGTCCGGGTCTGGGTCCTGGTCCGGTTCAGGGTCCAGGTCTGGGTCTGGGTCTGTGTCAGTTTCAGGGTCAGTCTCAGAGTCAGGGTCAGGGTCCGGGTCCGGGTCCGGGTCCGGGTCCGGGGTCAGGATCCGAGTCCGGGTCTGGGTCCTGGTCCGGGTCCGGGTCCGTGTCAGGGTCAGGCTCAGGGTCAGTTTCAGGGTCCGTGTCAGGGTCAGTTTCAGGGTCAGTGTCAGGGTCAGTGTCCGGGTCCGGGTACGGATCCGGATCCGGGGTCAGGATCCGAGTCCGGGTCTGGGTCCTGGTCCGGGTCCGGGTCCGTGTCAGGGTCAGGGTCAGTGTCAGGGTCAGGGTCCGGGTCCGGGTCCGGGTCCGGTTGAGGGTCCGGGTCCTGGTCAGGGTCTGGGTCCGGGTCTGGGTCCGTGTCCGGGTCAGGGTCCGGGGTCAGGATTCTTGTCCGGGTCCGGGTCCGGGTCCGGGTCCGGATCTGGGTCAGGGTCAGGGTGAGGGTCAGGGTCAGGGACAGGATCCGGGTCCGGGTCCGGGTCCGGGTCCGGGTCCGTGTCAGGGTCAGGCTCAGGGTCCGGGTCCGGGTCGGGGTCCGGGTCCGGGTCAGGGTCCGGGTCCGGGTGAGGGTCCGGGTCCTGGTCAGGGTCAGGGTCCCGGTCCGGGTCCAGGGTCCGGGTCCGGGTCCGGGTCCGGGTCCGTGTCATGGTCCAGGTCCGTGTCAGGGTCCGGGTCCGGGTCCGGATCCGGGTCCGGGTCCGGGTCCGGGTCCGGGTCCGGGTTAGGGTCAGGATCCGGATGCGGGTCTGGGTCCGGGTCCGGGTCCGGGTCTAGGTCCGGGTCCGGGTCCGGGTCCGGGTCCGGGTCCGGGTCCGGGTCTGGGTCAGGGTCAGGGTCAGAGTCAGGGTCAGGGAAAGGGTCAGGGTCAGGTGTCAGAGTCAGGGTCCGGGTCAGTGTCAGGGTCAGGGTCTTGGTCCGGGTCCGGGTCCGGGTCCGGGTCCGGGTCTGGGTCCTGGTCCGGTTCAGGGTCCGGGTCCGGGTCCGGGTCCGGGTCTGTGTCAGTTTCAGGGTCAGTCTCAGAGTCAGGGTCAGGGTCCGGGTCCGGGTCCGGGTCCGGGTCCGGGCTCAGGATCCGAGTCCGGGTCTGGGTCCTGGTCCGGGTCCGGGTCCATGTCAGTGTCAGGCTCAGGGTCAGTTTCAGGGTCCGGGTAAGGGTCAGGGTCAGGGTCAGGGTCCGGGTTCGGGTCCGGGTCAGGGTCCGGGTCCAGGTCCGGGTTTGGGTCCGGGTCCGGGTCCGGGTCCGAGTCAGGGTCCGGTCCGGGTCCGGGTCAGTTTCAGTGTCAGTGTCAGGGTCAGGGTCCGGGTCAGTGTCAGGGTCCGGGTCCGGGTCCGGGTCCGGGTCCGGGTCCTGGTCCGGGTCCGGGTCCGGGTCCGGGTCCGGGTCCGGGTCCGGGTCTGGGTCCTGGTCCGGTTCAGGGTCCAGGTCTGG
Source organism: Arizona elegans (assembly GCA_022577455.1). NCBI lineage: Eukaryota > Metazoa > Chordata > Lepidosauria > Squamata > Colubridae > Arizona > Arizona elegans. The sequence continues at coordinate 7,199,664 of JAKOOJ010000027.1, forward strand.
GTCTGGGTCTGTGTCAGTTTCAGGGTCAGTCTCAGAGTCAGGGTCAGGGTCCGGGTCCGGGTCCGGGTCCGGGTCTGGGGTCAGGATCCGAGTCCGGGTCCGGGTCCGTGTCAGGGTCAGGCTCAGGGTCAGTTTCAGGGTCCGTGTCAGGGTCAGTTTCAGGGTCAGTGTCAGGGTCAGTGTCCGGGTCCGGGTACGGATCCGGGTCCGGGGTCAGGATCCGAGTCCGGGTCTGGGTCCTGGTCCGGGTCCGGGTCCGTGTCAGGGTCAGGGTCAGTGTCAGGGTCAGGGTCCGGGTCCGGGTCCGGGTCCGGTTGAGGGTCCGGGTCCTGGTCAGGGTCTGGGTCCGGGTCTGGGTCCGTGTCCGGGTCAGGGTCCGGGGTCAGGATTCTTGTCCGGGTCCGGGTCCGGGTCCGGGTCCGGGTCCGGATCGGGGTCAGGATCAGGGTCATGGTCAGGGTCAGGATCCAGGTCCGGGTCCGGGTCCCGGTTCGGGTCCGGGTCCGAGTCAGGGTCCGGGTCCGGGTCCGGGTCCGGGTCCGGGTCAGTTTCAGGGTCAGTGTCAGAGTCAGGGTCCGGGTCAGGGTCAGGGTCAGGGTCAGGGTCCCGGTCTGGGTCCGGGTCCGGGTCCGGGTCCGGGTCCGGGTCCGGGTCCGGGTCCGGGTCCGGGTCCGGGTCCTGGTCCGGTTCAGGGTCCGGGTCCGGGTCCGGGTCCGGATCCGGGTCCGAGTCAGGGTCCGGGTCCGGGTCCGGGTCAGTTTCAGGGCCATTGTCAGAGTCAGGGTCCGTGTCCGTGTCCGGGTCCGGGTCACGGTCCGTGTCCGGGTCCGGGTCTGTGTCTGGGTCCGGGTCCGTGTCAGGGTCCGGGTCTGGGTCTGGGTCAGGGTCAGGGTCAGGGTCGGGGTCAGGGTCAGGGTCAGGTTCAGGGTCACGGTCAGGATCTGGGTCCGGGTCCGTGTCCGGGTCCAGGTCCGGGTCCGGGTCCGTGTCCGTGTCCGGGTCAGGGTCAGGGTCAGGGTCAGAGTCAGGGTCCGGGTCACGGTCTGGGTCCCGGTCCGGGTCAGGGTCAGGGTCAGGGTCAGGGTCAGGGTCAGGGTCAGGGTCAGGGTCAGGGTCAGGATCCGAGTCCGGTTCAGGGTTAGGGTCAGGGTCCGGGTCCGGGTCCGGGTCCGGGTCCGGTTGAGGGTCCGGGTCCTGGTCAGGGTCTGGGTCCGGGTCTGGGTCCGTGTCCGGGTCAGGGTCCGGGGTCAGGATTCTTGTCCGGGTCCGGCTCCGGGTCCGGGTCCGGATCTGGGTCAGGATCAGGGTCATGGTCAGGGTCAGGATCCAGGTCCGGGTCCGGGTCCGGGTTCGGGTCCAGGTCCGAGTCAGGGTCCGGGTCCGGGTCCGGGTCCGGGTCCGGGTCAGTTTCAGGGTCAGTGTCAGAGTCAGGGTCCGGGTCAGGGTCAGGGTCAGGGTCAGGTCCCGGTCTGGGTCCGGGTCCGGGTCCGGGTCCGGGTCCGGGTCCGGGTCCGGGTCCTGGTCCGGTTCAGGGTCCGGGTCCGGGTCCGGGTCCGGGTCCGGGTCCGAGTCAGGGTCCGGGTCCGGGTCCGGGTCAGTTTCAGGGCCATTGTCAGAGTCAGGGTCCGGGTCCGGGTCCGGGTCCGGGTCACGGTCCGGGTCCGGGTCCGGGTCTATGTCTGGGTCCGGGTCCGGGTCAGGGTCCGGGTCCGGGTCCGGGTCCGGGTCAGGGTCAGGGTCGGGGTCAGGGTCAGGGTCAGGTTCAGGGTCAGGGTCAGGATCTGGGTCCGGGTCCGGGTCCGGGTCCGGGTCCGGGTCCGGGTCCGGGTCAGGGTCAGGGTCAGAGTCAGGGTCCGGGTCACGGTCTGGGTCCCGGTCCGGGTAAGGGTCAGGGTCAGGGTCAGGGTCAGGGTCAGGGTCAGGGTCAGGGTCAGGGTCAGGATCCGGGTACGGGTATGGGTCAGGGTCAGGGTCAGGGTCAGGGTCAGAGTCAGGGTCCGGGTCACGGTCTGGGTCCCGGTCCGGGTCAGGGTCTGGGTCCGGGTCCGGGTCAGGGTCCAGGTCCGGTTCCGGTTCCGGGTCCGGGTCTGGCTCCGGGTCTGGGGTGAGGATCCGAGTCCAGGTCTGGGTCCGGGTCCGGGTCCGGGTCCGGGTCCGGGTCCGGGTCCGGGTCCGAGTCAGGGTCCGGGTCCGGGTCCGGGTCCGGGTCAGTTTCAGGGCCATTGTCAGAGTCAGGGTCCGTGTCCGTGTCCGGGTCCGGGTCACGGTCCGGGTCCGGGTCCGGGTCTGTGTCTGGGTCCGGGTCCGTGTCAGCGTCCGGGTCCGGGTCTGGGTCAGGGTCAGGGTCAGGGTCGGGGTCAGGGTCAGGGTCAGGTTCAGGGTCACGGTCAGGATCTGGGTCCGGGTCCGGGTCCGGGTCCAGGTCCGGGTCCGGGTCCGTGTCCGGGTCCGGGTCAGGGTCAGGGTCAGGGTCAGAGTCAGGGTCCGGGTCATGGTCTGGGTCCCGGTCCGGGTCAGGGTCAGGGTCAGGGTCAGGGTCAGGGTCAGGGTCAGGGTCAGGGTCAGGATCCGAGTCCGGTTCAGGGTTAGGGTCAGGGTCCGGGTCCGGGTCCGGGTCCGGTTGAGGGTCCGGGTCCTGGTCAGGGTCTGGGTCCGGGTTGGGTCCGTGTCCGGGTCAGGGTCCGGGGTCAGGATTCTTGTCCGGGTCCGGCTCCGGGTCCGGGTCCGGATCTGGGTCAGGATCAGGGTCATGGTCAGGGTCAGGATCCAGGTCCGGGTCCGGGTCCGGGTTCGGGTCCGGGTCCGAGTCAGGGTCCGGGTCCGGGTCCGGGTCCGGGTCCGGGTCAGTTTCAGGGTCAGTGTCAGAGTCAGGGTCCGGGTCAGGGTCAGGGTCAGGGTCAGGTCCCGGTCTGGGTCCGGGTCCGGGTCCGGGTCCGGGTCCGGGTCCGAGTCCGGGTCCGGGTCCGGGTCCTGGTCCGGTTCAGGGTCCGGGTCCGGGTCCGGGTCCGGGTCCGGGTCCTGGTCCGAGTCAAGGTCCGGGTCCGGGTCCGGGTCAGTTTCAGGGCCATTGTCAGAGTCAGGGTCCGGGTCCGGGTCCGGGTCCGGTTCACGGTCCGGGTCCGGGTCCGGGTCTGTGTCTGGGTCCGGGTCCGGGTCAGGGTCCGGGTCCGGGTCCGGGTCAGGGTCAGGGTCAGGGTCGGGGTCAGGGTCAGGGTCAGGTTCAGGGTCAGGGTCAGGATCTGGGTCCGGGTCCGGGTCCGGGTCCGGGTCCGGGTCAGGGTCAGGGTCAGGGTCAGAGTCAGGGTCCGGGTCACGGTCTGGGTCCCGGTCCGGGTCAGGGTCAGGGTCAGGGTCAGGGTCAGGGTCAGGGTCAGGGTCAGGGTCAGGATCCGGGTACGGGTACGGGTACGGGTCAGGGTCAGGGTCAGGGTCAGGGTCAGGGTCAGAGTCAGGGTCCGGGTCACGGTCTGGGTCCCGGTCCGGGTCAGGGTCTGGGTCCGGGTCCGGGTCAGGGTCCAGGTCCGGTTCCGGTTCCGGGTCCGGGTCCGGCTCCGGGTCTGGGGTGAGGATCCGAGTCCAGGTCTGGGTCCGGGTCCGGGTCCGGGTCCGGGTCCGTGTCAGGGTCAGGGTCAGAGTCAGGGTCCGGGTCAGGGTCAGGGTCAGGTTCAGGGTCAGGGTCAGGATCCGGGTCCGGGTCCGGGTCCGGGTCTGGGTCCGCGTCCGGGTCTGGGTCCGGGTCCGGGTCCGGGTCCGAGTCAGGGTCCGGGTCCGGGTCCGGGTCAATTTCAGGGTCAGTGTCAGAGTCAGGGTCCAGGTCAGGGTCAGGGTCCGGGTCCGGATCTTGGTCAGGGTCAGGGTCCGGTTCCGGGTCGGGATCCGGGTCCGGGTCTGGGTCCGGGTCCAGGTCCGTGTCAGTGTTAGTGTCAGGGTCAGAGTCAGGGTCCGGGTCCAGGTCCGGGTCAGGGTCAGGATCCGGGTCCGTGTCCGGGTAAGGGTCCGTGTCCGTGTCCGTGTCCGTGTCCGTGTCCGTGTCCGGGTCCGGGTCAGGGTCCGTGTCCGGTTACATGTCTGTTTCAGGGTCAGTGTCAGAGTCAGGGTCCGTGTCAGGGTCAGGGTCAGGGTCAGGGTCAGGGTCCAGGTCCAGGTCCGGGTCCGGGTCCGGGTCCGGGTCAGGGTCAGGGTCAGGGTCCGGGTCAATGTGAGGGTCCGTGTCATGGTCCGGTTCCGGTTCCGGTTCCGGGTCCGGGTCCAGGTCCGGGTCATTGTCAGTTTCAGTGTCAGTGTCCGTGTCAGGGTCAGAGTCAGGGTCCGGATCAGGATCCTGGTCAGGGTCAGGGTCAGTGTCCGGGTCCGGGTCCGGGTCAGGGTCCGGGTCTGTGTCTGGGTCCGGGTCCGGGTCACGGTCCGGGTCCGGGTCCGGGTCAGGGTCCGGGTCCGGGTCCGGGTCAGAGTCAGGGTCAGGGTCGGGGTCAGGGTCAGGGTCAGGGTCAGGGTCAGGATCCGGGTCCGGGTCCGGGTCCGGGTCCGGGTCCGGGTGAGGGTCCAGGTCCGGGTCCGGGTCCGGATCTGGGTCAGGGTAAGGGTCAGGGTCAGGGTTAGGGTCAGGATCCGGGTCCGGGTCCGGGTCCGGGTCCGGTTCCGGGTCCGGGTCCGGGTCGGGTCCGGGTCCGGGTCCGGGTCCGGGTCCGGGTCCGGGTCCGGGTCCGGGTCCGGGTCCGAGTCAGGGTCCGGGTCCGGGTCCGGTTCAGTTTCAGGGTCAGTGTCAGAGTCAGGGTTCCGGTCAGGGTCAGGGTCCCGGTCCGGGTCCGGGCCCGGATCTGGGTCAGGGTCAGGGTCAGGGTCAGGGTCAGGGTCAGGGACAGGATCCGGGTCCGGGTCCGGGTCCGGGTCCGGGTCCGGGTCCGGGTTAGGGTCAGGATCCGGATGCGGGTCCGGGTCCGGGTCCGGGTCCGGGTCCGGGTCTAGGTCCGGGTCCGCGTCCGCGTCCGGGTCCGGGTCCGGGTCTGGGTCAGGGTCAGGGTCAGAGTCAGGGTCAGGGTAAGGGTCAGGGTCAGGTGTCAGAGTCAGGGTCCGGGTCAGTGTCAGGGTCAGGGTCTTGGTCCGGGTCCGGGTCCGGGTCCGGGTCCGGGTCTGGGTCCTGGTCCGGTTCAGGGTCCGGGTCCGGGTCCGGGTCCGGGTCTGTGTCAGTTTCAGGGTCAGTCTCAGAGTCACGGTCAGGGTCCGGGTCCGGGTCCGGGTCCGGGTCCGTGCTCAGGATCCAAGTCCGGGTCTGGGTCCTGGTCCGGGTCCGGGTCCATGTCAGTGTCAGGCTCAGGGTCAGTTTCAGGGTCCGGGTCAGGGTCAGGGTCAGGGTCAGGGTCCGGGTTCGGGTCCGGGTCAGGGTCCGGGTCCGGGTCCGGGTTTGGGTCCGGGTCCGGGTCCGGGTCCGGGTCCGGGTCCAGGTCCGAGTCAGGGTCCGGGTCCGGGTCCGGGTCAGTTTCAGGGTCAGTGTCAGAGTCAGGGTCCGGGTCAGTGTCAGGGTCAGGGTCCGGGTCCGGGTCCGGGTCCGGGTCCGGGTCCGGGTCCGGGTCCGGGTCCGCGTCTGGGTCCTGGTCCGGTTCAGGGTCCAGGTCTGGGTCTGGGTCTGTGTCAGTTTCAGGGTCAGTCTCAGAGTCAGGGTCAGGGTCCGGGTCCGGGTCCGGGTCCGGGTCCGGGGTCAGGATCCGAGTCCGGGTCTGGGTCCTGGTCCGGGTCCGGGTCCGTGTCAGGGTCAGGCTCAGTGTCAGTTTCAGGGTCCGTGTCAGGGTCAGTTTCAGGGTCAGTGTCAGGGTCAGTGTCCGGGTCCGGGTACGGATCCGGGTCCGGGGTCAGGATCCGAGTCCGGGTCTGGGTCCTGGTCCGGGTCCGGGTCCGTGTCAGGGTCAGGGTCAGTGTCAGGGACAGGGTCCGGGTCCGGGTCCGGGTCCTGGTCAGGGTCTGGGTCCGGGTCTGGGTCCGTGTCCGGGTCAGGGTCCGGGGTCAGGATTCTTGTCCGGGTCCGGGTCCGGGTCCGGGTCCGGATCGGGGTCAGGATCAGGGTCATGGTCAGGGTCAGGATCCAGGTCCGGGTCCGGGTCCCGGTTCGGGTCCGGGTCCGAGTCAGGGTCCGGGTCCGGGTCCGGGTCCGGGTCCGGGTCAGTTTCAGGGTCAGTGTCAGAGTCAGGGTCCGGGTCAGGGTCAGGGTCAGGGTCCGGGTCCTGGTCCGGTTCAGGGTCCGGGTCCGGGTCCGGGTCCGGGTCCGGGTCCGAGTCAGGGTCCGGGTCCGGGTCCGGGTCAGTTTCAGGGCCATTGTCAGAGTCAGGGTCCGGGTCCGTGTCCGGGTCCGGGTCACGGTCCGGGTCCGGGTCCGGGTCTGTGTCTGGGTCCGGGTCCGTGTCAGGGTCCGGGTCCGGGTCTGGGTCAGGGTCAGGGTCAGGGTCAGGGTCGGGGTCAGGGTCAGGGTCAGGTTCAGGGTCACGGTCAGGATCTGGGTCCGGGTCCGTGTCCGGGTCCGGGTCCAGGTCCGGGTCCGGGTCCGGGTCCGTGTCCGTGTCCGGGTCAGGGTCAGGGTCAGGGTCAGAGTCAGGGTCCGGGTCACGTTCTGGGTCCCGGTCCGGGTCAGGGTCAGGGTCAGGGTCAGGGTCAGGATCCGAGTCCGGTTCAGGGTTAGGGTCAGGGTCCGGGTCCGGATCCGGGTCCGGTTGAGGGTCCGGGTCCTGGTCACGGTCTGGGTCCGTGTCTGGGTCCATGTCCGGGTCAGGGTCCGGGGTCAGGATTCTTGTCCGGGTCCGGCTCCGGGTCCGGGTCCGGATCTGGGTCAGGATCAGGGTCATGGTCAGGGTCAGGATCCAGGTCCGGGTCCGGGTCCGGGTTCGGGTCCGGGTCCGAGTCAGGGTCCGGGTCCGGGTCCGGGTCCGGGTCCGGGTCAGTTTCAGGGTCAGTGTCAGAGTCAGGGTCCGGGTCAGGGTCAGGGTCAGGGTCAGGGTCAGGGTCAGGTCCCGGTCTGGGTCCGGGTCCGGGTCCGGGTCCGGTTCGGGTCCGGGTCCGGGTCCGGGTCCGGGTCCGGGTCCGGGTCCGGGTCCTGGTCCGGTTCAGGGTCCGGGTCCGGGTCCGGGTCCGGGTCCGGGTCCGGGTCCGAGTCAGGGTCCGGGTCCGGGTCCGGGTCAGTTTCAGGGCCATTGTCAGAGTCAGGGTCCGTGTCCGTGTCCGGGTCCGGGTCACGGTCCGTGTCCGGGTCCGGGTCTGTGTCTGGGTCCGGGTCCGTGTCAGGGTCCGGGTCTGGGTCTGGGTCAGGGTCAGGGTCAGGGTCGGGGTCAGGGTCAGGGTCAGGTTCAGGGTCACGGTCAGGATCTGGGTCCGGGTCCGTGTCCGGGTCCAGGTCCGGGTCCGGGTCCGTGTCCGTGTCCGGGTCAGGGTCAGGGTCAGGGTCAGAGTCAGGGTCCGGGTCACGGTCTGGGTCCCGGTCCGGGTCAGGGTCAGGGTCAGGGTCAGGGTCAGGGTCAGGGTCAGGGTCAGGGTCAGGATCCGAGTCCGGTTCAGGGTTAGGGTCAGGGTCCGGGTCCGGGTCCGGGTCCGGGTCCGGTTGAGGGTCCGGGTCCTGGTCAGGGTCTGGGTCCGGGTCTGGGTCCGTGTCCGGGTCAGGGTCCGGGGTCAGGATTCTTGTCCGGGTCCGGCTCCGGGTCCGGGTCCGGATCTGGGTCAGGATCAGGGTCATGGTCAGGGTCAGGATCCAGGTCCGGGTCCGGGTCCGGGTTCGGGTCCAGGTCCGAGTCAGGGTCCGGGTCCGGGTCCGGGTCCGGGTCCGGGTCAGTTTCAGGGTCAGTGTCAGAGTCAGGGTCCGGGTCAGGGTCAGGGTCAGGGTCAGGTCCCGGTCTGGGTCCGGGTCCGGGTCCGGGTCCGGGTCCGGGTCCGGGTCCGGGTCCGGGTCCTGGTCCGGTTCAGGGTCCGGGTCCGGGTCCGGGTCCGGGTCCGGGTCCGAGTCAGGGTCCGGGTCCGGGTCCGGGTCAGTTTCAGGGCCATTGTCAGAGTCAGGGTCCGGGTCCGGGTCCGGGTCCGGGTCACGGTCCGGGTCCGGGTCCGGGTCTGTGTCTGGGTCCGGGTCCGGGTCAGGGTCCGGGTCCGGGTCCGGGTCCGGGTCAGGGTCAGGGTCGGGGTCAGGGTCAGGGTCAGGTTCAGGGTCAGGGTCAGGATCTGGGTCCGGGTCCGGGTCCGGGTCCGGGTCCGGGTCCGGGTCCGGGTCCGGGTCAGGGTCAGGGTCAGAGTCAGGGTCCGGGTCACGGTCTGGGTCCCGGTCCGGGTAAGGGTCAGGGTCAGGGTCAGGGTCAGGGTCAGGGTCAGGGTCAGGGTCAGGGTCAGGATCCGGGTACGGGTATGGGTCAGGGTCAGGGTCAGGGTCAGGGTCAGAGTCAGGGTCCGGGTCACGGTCTGGGTCCCGGTCCGGGTCAGGGTCTGGGTCCGGGTCCGGGTCAGGGTCCAGGTCCGGTTCCGGTTCCGGGTCCGGGTCCGGCTCCGGGTCTGGGGTGAGGATCCGAGTCCAGGTCTGGGTCCGGGTCCGGGTCCGGGTCCGGGTCCGGGTCCGGGTCCGGGTCCGAGTCAGGGTCCGGGTCCGGGTCCGGGTCCGGGTCAGTTTCAGGGCCATTGTCAGAGTCAGGGTCCGTGTCCGTGTCCGGGTCCGGGTCACGGTCCGGGTCCGGGTCCGGGTCTGTGTCTGGGTCCGGGTCCGTGTCAGCGTCCGGGTCCGGGTCTGGGTCAGGGTCAGGGTCAGGGTCGGGGTCAGGGTCAGGGTCAGGTTCAGGGTCACGGTCAGGATCTGGGTCCGGGTCCGGGTCCGGGTCCAGGTCCGGGTCCGGGTCCGTGTCCGGGTCCGGGTCAGGGTCAGGGTCAGGGTCAGAGTCAGGGTCCGGGTCATGGTCTGGGTCCCGGTCCGGGTCCGGGTCAGGGTCAGGGTCAGGGTCAGGGTCAGGGTCAGGGTCAGGGTCAGGGTCAGGGTCAGGATCCGAGTCCGGTTCAGGGTTAGGGTCAGGGTCCGGGTCCGGGTCCGGGTCCGGTTGAGGGTCCGGGTCCTGGTCAGGGTCTGGGTCCGGGTTGGGTCCGTGTCCGGGTCAGGGTCCGGGGTCAGGATTCTTGTCCGGGTCCGGCTCCGGGTCCGGGTCCGGATCTGGGTCAGGATCAGGGTCATGGTCAGGGTCAGGATCCAGGTCCGGGTCCGGGTCCGGTTTCGGGTCCGGGTCCGAGTCAGGGTCCGGGTCCGGGTCCGGGTCCGGGTCCGGGTCAGTTTCAGGGTCAGTGTCAGAGTCAGGGTCCGGGTCAGGGTCAGGGTCAGGGTCAGGTCCCGGTCTGGGTCCGGGTCCGGGTCCGGGTCCGGGTCCGGGTCCGGGTCCGAGTCCGGGTCCGGGTCCGGGTCCTGGTCCGGTTCAGGGTCCGGGTCCGGGTCCGGGTCCGGGTCCGGGTCCTGGTCCGAGTCAAGGTCCGGGTCCGGGTCCGGGTCAGTTTCAGGGCCATTGTCAGAGTCAGGGTCCGGGTCCGGGTCCGGGTCCGGTTCACGGTCCGGGTCCGGGTCCGGGTCTGTGTCTGGGTCCGGGTCCGGGTCAGGGTCCGGGTCCGGGTCCGGGTCAGGGTCAGGGTCAGGGTCGGGGTCAGGGTCAGGGTCAGGTTCAGGGTCAGGGTCAGGATCTGGGTCCGGGTCCGGGTCCGGGTCCGGGTCCGGGTCAGGGTCAGGGTCAGGGTCAGAGTCAGGGTCCGGGTCACGGTCTGGGTCCCGGTCCGGGTCAGGGTCAGGGTCAGGGTCAGGGTCAGGGTCAGGGTCAGGGTCAGGGTCAGGATCCGGGTACGGGTACGGGTACGGGTCAGGGTCAGGGTCAGGGTCAGGGTCAGGGTCAGAGTCAGGGTCCGGGTCACGGTCTGGGTCCCGGTCCGGGTCAGGGTCTGGGTCCGGGTCCGGGTCAGGGTCCAGGTCCGGTTCCGGTTCCGGGTCCGGGTCCGGCTCCGGGTCTGGGGTGAGGATCCGAGTCCAGGTCTGGGTCCGGGTCCGGGTCCGGGTCCGGGTCCGTGTCAGGGTCAGGGTCAGAGTCAGGGTCCGGGTCAGGGTCAGGGTCAGGTTCAGGGTCAGGGTCAGGATCCGGGTCCGGGTCCGGGTCCGGGTCTGGGTCCGCGTCCGGGTCTGGGTCCGGGTCCGGGTCCGGGTCCGAGTCAGGGTCCGGGTCCGGGTCCGGGTCAATTTCAGGGTCAGTGTCAGAGTCAGGGTCCAGGTCAGGGTCAGGGTCCGGGTCCGGATCTTGGTCAGGGTCAGGGTCCGGTTCCGGGTCGGGATCCGGGTCCGGGTCTGGGTCCGGGTCCAGGTCCGTGTCAGTGTTAGTGTCAGGGTCAGAGTCAGGGTCCGGGTCCAGGTCCGGGTCAGGGTCAGGATCCGGGTCCGTGTCCGGGTAAGGGTCCGTGTCCGTGTCCGTGTCCGTGTCCGTGTCCGTGTCCGTGTCCGGGTCCGGGTCAGGGTCCGTGTCCGGTTACATGTCTGTTTCAGGGTCAGTGTCAGAGTCAGGGTCCGTGTCAGGGTCAGGGTCAGGGTCAGGGTCAGGGTCCAGGTCCAGGTCCGGGTCCGGGTCCGGGTCCGGGTCAGGGTCAGGGTCAGGGTCCGGGTCAATGTGAGGGTCCGTGTCATGGTCCGGTTCCGGTTCCGGTTCCGGGTCCGGGTCCAGGTCCGGGTCATTGTCAGTTTCAGTGTCAGTGTCTGTGTCAGGGTCAGAGTCAGGGTCCGGATCAGGATCCTGGTCAGGGTCAGGGTCAGTGTCCGGGTCCGGGTCCGGGTCAGGGTCCGGGTCTGTGTCTGGGTCCGGGTCCGGGTCACGGTCCGGGTCCGGGTCCGGGTCAGGGTCCGGGTCCGGGTCCGGGTCAGAGTCAGGGTCAGGGTCGGGGTCAGGGTCAGGGTCAGGGTCAGGGTCAGGATCCGGGTCCGGGTCCGGGTCCGGGTCCGGGTCCGGGTGAGGGTCCAGGTCCGGGTCCGGGTCCGGATCTGGGTCAGGGTAAGGGTCAGGGTCAGGGTTAGGGTCAGGATCCGGGTCCGGGTCCGGGTCCGGGTCCGGTTCCGGGTCCGGGTCCGGGTCGGGTCCGGGTCCGGGTCCGGGTCCGGGTCCGGGTCCGGGTCCGGGTCCGGGTCCGAGTCAGGGTCCGGGTCCGGGTCCGGTTCAGTTTCAGGGTCAGTGTCAGAGTCAGGGTTCCGGTCAGGGTCAGGGTCCCGGTCCGGGTCCGGGTCCGGATCTGGGTCAGGGTCAGGGTCAGGGTGAGGGTCAGGGTCAGGGACAGGATCCGGGTCCGGGTCCGGGTCCGGGTCCGGGTCCGGGTCCGGGTTAGGGTCAGGATCCGGATGCGGGTCCGGGTCCGGGTCCGGGTCCGGGTCCGGGTCTAGGTCCGGGTCCGCGTCCGCGTCCGGGTCCGGGTCCGGGTCTGGGTCAGGGTCAGGGTCAGAGTCAGGGTCAGGGTAAGGGTCAGGGTCAGGTGTCAGAGTCAGGGTCCGGGTCAGTGTCAGGGTCAGGGTCTTGGTCCGGGTCCGGGTCCGGGTCCGGGTCCGGGTCTGGGTCCTGGTCCGGTTCAGGGTCCGGGTCCGGGTCCGGGTCCGGGTCTGTGTCAGTTTCAGGGTCAGTCTCAGAGTCAGGGTCAGGGTCCGGGTCCGGGTCCGGGTCCGGGTCCGGGCTCAGGATCCAAGTCCGGGTCTGGGTCCTGGTCCGGGTCCGGGTCCATGTCAGTGTCAGGCTCAGGGTCAGTTTCAGGGTCCGGGTCAGGGTCAGGGTCAGGGTCAGGGTCCGGGTTCGGGTCCGGGTCAGGGTCCGGGTCCGGGTCCGGGTTTGGGTCCGTGTCCGGGTCCGGGTCCGGGTCCGGGTCCAGGTCCGAGTCAGGGTCCGGGTCCGGGTCCGGGTCAGTTTCAGGGTCAGTGTCAGAGTCAGGGTCCGGGTCAGTGTCAGGGTCAGGGTCCGGGTCCGGGTCCGGGTCCGGGTCCGGGTCCGGGTCCGGGTCCGGGTCCGCGTCTGGGTCCTGGTCCGGTTCAGGGTCCAGGTCTGGGTCTGGGTCTGTGTCAGTTTCAGGGTCAGTCTCAGAGTCAGGGTCAGGGTCCGGGTCCGGGTCCGGGTCCGGGTCCGGGGTCAGGATCCGAGTCCGGGTCTGGGTCCTGGTCCGGGTCCGGGTCCGTGTCAGGGTCAGGCTCAGTGTCAGTTTCAGGGTCCGTGTCAGGGTCAGTTTCAGGGTCAGTGTCAGGGTCAGTGTCCGGGTCCGGGTACGGATCCGGGTCCGGGGTCAGGATCCGAGTCCGGGTCTGGGTCCTGGTCCGGGTCCGGGTCCGTGTCAGGGTCAGGGTCAGTGTCAGGGACAGGGTCCGGGTCCGGGTCCGGGTCCTGGTCAGGGTCTGGGTCCGGGTCTGGGTCCGTGTCCGGGTCAGGGTCCGGGGTCAGGATTCTTGTCCGGGTCCGGGTCCGGGTCCGGGTCCGGATCGGGGTCAGGATCAGGGTCATGGTCAGGGTCAGGATCCAGGTCCGGGTCCGGGTCCCGGTTCGGGTCCGGGTCCGAGTCAGGGTCCGGGTCCGGGTCCGGGTCCGGGTCCGGGTCAGTTTCAGGGTCAGTGTCAGAGTCAGGGTCCGGGTCAGGGTCAGGGTCAGGGTCCGGGTCCTGGTCCGGTTCAGGGTCCGGGTCCGGGTCCGGGTCCGGGTCCGGGTCCGAGTCAGGGTCCGGGTCCGGGTCCGGGTCAGTTTCAGGGCCATTGTCAGAGTCAGGGTCCGGGTCCGTGTCCGGGTCCGGGTCACGGTCCGGGTCCGGGTCCGGGTCTGTGTCTGGGTCCGGGTCCGTGTCAGGGTCCGGGTCCGGGTCTGGGTCAGGGTCAGGGTCAGGGTCAGGGTCGGGGTCAGGGTCAGGGTCAGGTTCAGGGTCACGGTCAGGATCTGGGTCCGGGTCCGTGTCCGGGTCCGGGTCCAGGTCCGGGTCCGGGTCCGGGTCCGTGTCCGTGTCCGGGTCAGGGTCAGGGTCAGGGTCAGAGTCAGGGTCCGGGTCACGTTCTGGGTCCCGGTCCGGGTCAGGGTCAGGGTCAGGGTCAGGGTCAGGATCCGAGTCCGGTTCAGGGTTAGGGTCAGGGTCCGGGTCCGGATCCGGGTCCGGTTGAGGGTCCGGGTCCTGGTCACGGTCTGGGTCCGTGTCTGGGTCCATGTCCGGGTCAGGGTCCGGGGTCAGGATTCTTGTCCGGGTCCGGCTCCGGGTCCGGGTCCGGATCTGGGTCAGGATCAGGGTCATGGTCAGGGTCAGGATCCAGGTCCGGGTCCGGGTCCGGGTTCGGGTCCGGGTCCGAGTCAGGGTCCGGGTCCGGGTCCGGGTCCGGGTCCGGGTCAGTTTCAGGGTCAGTGTCAGAGTCAGGGTCCGGGTCAGGGTCAGGGTCAGGGTCAGGGTCAGGGTCAGGGTCAGGTCCCGGTCTGGGTCCGGGTCCGGGTCCGGGTCCGGTTCGGGTCCGGGTCCGGGTCCGGGTCCGGGTCCGGGTCCGGGTCCTGGTCCGGTTCAGGGTCCGGGTCCGGGTCCGGGTCCGGGTCCGGGTCCGGGTCCGAGTCAGGGTCCGGGTCCGGGTCCGGGTCAGTTTCAGGGCCATTGTCAGAGTCAGGGTCCGGGTCCGGGTCCGGGTCCGGGTCACGGTCCGGGTCCCGGTCCGGGTCTGTGTCTGGGTCCGGGTCCGGGTCAGGGTCCGGGTCCGGGTCCGGGTCAGGGTCAGGGTCAGGGTCAGGGTCGGGGTCAGGGTCAGGGTCAGGTTCAGGGTCAGGGTCAGGATCTGGGTCCGGGTCCGGGTCCGGGTCCGGGTCCGGGTCAGGGTCAGGGTCAGGGTCAGAGTCAGGGTCCGGGTCACGGTCTGGGTCCCGGTCCGGGTCAGGGTCAGGGTCAGGGTCAGGGTCAGGGTCAGTGTCAGGGTCAGGGTCAGGGTCAGGGTCAGGATCCGGGTACGGGTCCGAGTCAGGGTCAGGGTCAGGGTCAGGGTCAGAGTCAGGGTCCGGGTCACGGTCTGGGTCCCGGTCCGGGTCAGGGTCTGGGTCCGGGTCCGGGTCAGGGTCCAGGTCCGGTTCCGGTTCCGGGTCCGGGTCCGGCTCCGGGTCTGGGGTGAGGATCCGAGTCCAGGTCTGGGTCCGGGTCCGGGTCCGGGTCCGGGTCCGTGTCAGGGTCAGGGTCAGGGTCAGGGTCAGAGTCAGGGTCCGGGTCAGGGTCAGGGTCAGGTTCAGGGTCAGGGTCAGGATCCGGGTCCGGGTCCGGGTCCGGGTCTGGGTCCGCGTCCGGGTCTGGGTCCGGGTCCGGGTCCGGGTCCGAGTCAGGGTCCGGGTCCGGGTCCGGGTCAATTTCAGGGTCAGTGTCAGAGTCAGGGTCCAGGTCAGGGTCAGGGTCCGGGTCCGGGTCCGGATCTTGGTCAGGGTCAGGGTCCGGTTCCGGGTCGGGATCCGGGTCCGGGTCTGGGTCCGGGTCCAGGTCCGTGTCAGTGTTAGTGTCAGGGTCAGAGTCAGGGTCCGGGTCCAGGTCCGGGTCAGGGTCAGGATCCGGGTCCGGGTCCGGGTCCGGGTCCGGGTCTGGGTCCGCGTCCGGGTCTGGGTCCGGGTCCGGGTCCGGGTCCGAGTCAGTGTCCGGGTCCGGGTCCGGGTCAGTTTCAGGGTCAGTGTCAGAGTCAGGGTCCGGGTCAGGGTCAGGGTCAGGGTCAGGGTCCCGGTCTGGGTCCGGGTCCGGGTCCGGGTCCGGGTCCGGGTCCGGGTCCGGGTCCGGGTCCGGGTCCGGGTCCGGGTCCGGGTCCGGGTCCTGGTCCGGTTCAGGGTCCGGGTCCGGGTCCGGGTCCGGGTCCGGGTCCGAGTCAGGGTCCGGGTCTGGGTCCGGGTCAGTTTCAGGGCCATTGTCAGAGTCAGGGTCCGGGTCCGTGTCCGGGTCCGGGTCACGGTCCGGGTCCGGGTCCGGGTCTGTGTCTGGGTCCGGGTCCGTGTCAGGGTCCGGGTCCGGGTCTGGGTCAGGGTCAGGGTCAGGGTCGGGGTCAGGGTCAGGGTCAGGTTCAGGGTCACGGTCAGGATCTGGGTCCGGGTCCGGGTCCGGGTCCGGGTCCAGGTCCGGGTCCGTGTCCGTGTCCGTGTCCGGGTCAGGGTCAGGGTCAGGGTCAGAGTCAGGGTCCGGGTCACGTTCTGGGTCCCGGTCCGGGTCAGGGTCAGGGTCAGGGTCAGGGTCAGGGTCAGGGTCAGGATCCGAGTCCGGTTCAGGGTTAGGGTCAGGGTCCGGGTCCGGATCCGGGTCCGGTTGAGGGTCCGGGTCCTGGTCACGGTCTGGGTCCGGGTCTGGGTCCATGTCCGGGTCAGGGTCCGGGGTCAGGATTCTTGTCCGGGTCCGGCTCCGGGTCCGGGTCCGGATCTGGGTCAGGATCAGGGTCATGGTCAGGGTCAGGATCCAGGTCCGGGTCCGGGTCCGGGTTCGGGTCCGGGTCCGAGTCAGGGTCCGGGTCCGGGTCCGGGTCCGGGTCCGGGTCAGTTTCAGGGTCAGTGTCAGAGTCAGGGTCCGGGTCAGGGTCAGGGTCAGGGTCAGGTCCCGGTCTGGGTCCGGGTCCGGGTCCGGGTCCGGGTCCGGGTCCGGGTCCGGGTCCTGGTCCGGTTCAGGGTCCGGGTCCGGGTCCGGGTCCGGGTCCGGGTCCGGGTCCGAGTCAGGGTCCGGGTCCGGGTCCGGGTCAGTTTCAGGGCCATTGTCAGAGTCAGGGTCCGGGTCCGGGTCCGGGTCCGGGTCACGGTCCGCGTCCGGGTCCGGGTCTGTGTCTGGGTCCGGGTCCGGGTCAGGGTCCGGGTCCGGGTCCGGGTCAGGGTCAGGGTCAGGGTCGGGGTCAGGGTCAGGGTCAGGTTCAGGGTCAGGGTCAGGATCTGGGTCCGGGTCCGGGTCCGGGTCCGGGTCCGGGTCAGGGTCAGGGTCAGGGTCAGAGTCAGGGTCTGGGTCACGGTCTGGGTCCCGGTCCGGGTCAGGGTCAGGGTCAGGGTCAGGGTCAGGGTCAGGGTCAGGGTCAGGGTCAGGGTCAGGGTCAGGGTCAGGGTCAGGGTCAGGATCCGGGTACGGGTACGGGTCAGGGTCAGGGTTAGGGTCAGCGTCAGAGTCAGGGTCCGGGTCACGGTCTGGGTCCCGGTCCGGGTCAGGGTCTGGGTCCGGGTCCGGGTCAGGGTCCAGGTCCGGTTCCGGTTCCGGGTCCAGCTCCGGCTCCGGGTCTGGGGTGAGGATCCGAGTCCAGGTCTGGGTCCGGGTCCGGGTCCGGGTCCGGGTCCGTGTCAGGGTCAGGGTCAGGGTCAGGGTCAGAGTCAGGGTCCGGGTCAGGGTCAGGGTCAGGTTCAGGGTCAGGGTCAGGATCCGGGTCCGGGTCCGGGTCCAGGTCTGGGTCCGCGTCCGGGTCTGGGTCCGGGTCCGGGTCCGGGTCCGAGTCAGGGTCCGGGTCCGGGTCCGGGTCAATTTCAGGGTCAGTGTCAGAGTCAGGGTCCAGGTCAGGGTCAGGGTCCGGGTCCGGATCTTGGTCAGGGTCAGGGTCCGGTTCCGGGTCGGGATCCGGGTCCGGGTCTGGGTCCGGGTCCAGGTCCGTGTCAGTGTTAGTGTCAGGGTCAGAGTCAGGGTCCGGGTCCAGGTCCGGGTCAGGGTCAGGATCCGGGTCCGTGTCCGGGTAAGGGTCCGTGTCCGTGTCCGTGTCCATGTCCGTGTCCGGGTCCGGGTCCGGGTCAGGGTCCGTGTCCGGTTCCATGTCTGTTTCAGGGTCAGTGTCAGAGTCAGGGTCCGTGTCAGGGTCAGGGTCAGGATCCGGGTCCGGGTCCGGGTCCAGGTCTGGGTCCGCGTCCGGGTCTGGGTCCGGGTCCGGGTCCGGGTCCGAGTCAGGGTCCGGGTCCGGGTCCGGGTCAATTTCAGGGTCAGTGTCAGAGTCAGGGTCCAGGTCAGGGTCAGGGTCCGGGTCCGGATCTTGGTCAGGGTCAGGGTCCGGTTCCGGGTCGGGATCCGGGTCCGGGTCTGGGTCCGGGTCCAGGTCCGTGTCAGTGTTAGTGTCAGGGTCAGAGTCAGGGTCCGGGTCCAGGTCCGGGTCAGGGTCAGGATCCGGGTCCGTGTCCGGGTAAGGGTCCGTGTCCGTGTCCGTGTCCATGTCCGTGTCCGGGTCCGGGTCCGGGTCAGGGTCCGTGTCCGGTTCCATGTCTGTTTCAGGGTCAGTGTCAGAGTCAGGGTCCGTGTCAGGGTCAGGGTCAGGGTCAGGGTCAGGGTCCAGGTCCAGGTCCGGGTCCGGGTCCGGGTCAGGGTCAGGGTCAGGGTCAGGGTCCGGGTCAATGTGAGGGTCCGTGTCCGTGTCATGGTCCGGTTCCGGTTCCGGTTCCGGGTCCGGGTCCAGGTCCGGGTCATTGTCAGTTTCAGTGTCAGTGTCCGTGTCAGGGTCAGAGTCAGGGTCCGGATCAGGATCCTGGTCAGGGTCAGGGTCAGTGTCTGGGTCCGGGTCCGGGTCAGGGTCCGGGTCCGGGTCCTGGTCCGGTTCAGGGTCCGGGTCCGGGTCCGGGTCCGGGTCCGGGTCCGGGTCCGAGTCAGGGTCCGGGTCCGGGTCCGGGTCAGTTTCAGGGCCATTGTCAGAGTCAGGGTCCGGGTCCGGGTCCGGGTCCGGGTCACGGTCCGGGTCCGGGTCTGTGTCTGGGTCCGGGTCCGGGTCCGGGTCAGGGTCCGGGTCCGGGTCCGGGTCAGGGTCAGGGTCAGGGTCGGGGTCAGGGTCAGGGTCAGGTTCAGGGTCAGGGTCAGGATCTGGGTCCGGGTCCGGGTCCGGGTCCGGGTCTGGGTCAGGGTCAGGGTCAGGGTCAGAGTCAGGGTCCGGGTCACGGTCTGGGTCCCGGTCCGGGTCAGGGTCAGGGTCAGGGTCAGTGTCAGGGTCAGGGTCAGGGTCAGGGTCAGGGTCAGGATCCAGGTACGGGTACGGGTCAGGGTCAGGGTCAGGGTCAGGGTCAGAGTCAGGGTCCGGGTCACGGTCTGGGTCCCGGTCCGGGTCAGGATCCGGGTCCGGGTCCGGGTCCAGGTCTGGGTCCGCGTCCGGGTCTGGGTCCGGGTCCGGGTCCGGGTCCGAGTCAGGGTCCGGGTCCGGGTCCGGGTCAATTTCAGGGTCAGTGTCAGAGTCAGGGTCCAGGTCAGGGTCAGGGTCCGGGTCCGGATCTTGGTCAGGGTCAGGGTCCGGTTCCGGGTCGGGATCCGGGTCCGGGTCTGGGTCCGGGTCCAGGTCCGTGTCAGTGTTAGTGTCAGGGTCAGAGTCAGGGTCCGGGTCCAGGTCCGGGTCAGGGTCAGGATCCGGGTCCGTGTCCGGGTAAGGGTCCGTGTCCGTGTCCGTGTCCATGTCCGTGTCCGGGTCCGGGTCCGGGTCAGGGTCCGTGTCCGGTTCCATGTCTGTTTCAGGGTCAGTGTCAGAGTCAGGGTCCGTGTCAGGGTCAGGGTCAGGGTCAGGGTCAGGGTCCAGGTCCAGGTCCGGGTCCGGGTCCGGGTCAGGGTCAGGGTCAGGGTCAGGGTCCGGGTCAATGTGAGGGTCCGTGTCCGTGTCATGGTCCGGTTCCGGTTCCGGTTCCGGGTCCGGGTCCAGGTCCGGGTCATTGTCAGTTTCAGTGTCAGTGTCCGTGTCAGGGTCAGAGTCAGGGTCCGGATCAGGATCCTGGTCAGGGTCAGGGTCAGTGTCTGGGTCCGGGTCCGGGTCAGGGTCCGGGTCCGGGTCCTGGTCCGGTTCAGGGTCCGGGTCCGGGTCCGGGTCCGGGTCCGGGTCCGGGTCCGAGTCAGGGTCCGGGTCCGGGTCCGGGTCAGTTTCAGGGCCATTGTCAGAGTCAGGGTCCGGGTCCGGGTCCGGGTCCGGGTCACGGTCCGGGTCCGGGTCTGTGTCTGGGTCCGGGTCCGGGTCCGGGTCAGGGTCCGGGTCCGGGTCCGGGTCAGGGTCAGGGTCAGGGTCGGGGTCAGGGTCAGGGTCAGGTTCAGGGTCAGGGTCAGGATCTGGGTCCGGGTCCGGGTCCGGGTCCGGGTCCGGGTCTGGGTCAGGGTCAGGGTCAGGGTCAGAGTCAGGGTCCGGGTCACGGTCTGGGTCCCGGTCCGGGTCAGGGTCAGGGTCAGGGTCAGTGTCAGGGTCAGGGTCAGGGTCAGGGTCAGGGTCAGGATCCAGGTACGGGTACGGGTCAGGGTCAGGGTCAGGGTCAGGGTCAGAGTCAGGGTCCGGGTCACGGTCTGGGTCCCGGTCCGGGTCAGGGTCTGGGTCCGGGTCCGGGTCAGGGTCCAGGTCCGGTTCCGGTTCCGGGTCCGGGTCCGGCTCTGGGTCTGGGGTGAGGATCCGAGTCCAGGTCTGGGTCCGGGTCCGGGTCCGGGTCCGGGTCCGTGTCAGGGTCAGGGTCAGGGTCAGAGTCTGGGTCCGGGTCAGGGTCAGGGTCAGGTTCAGGGTCAGGGTCAGGATCCGGGTCCGGGTCCGGGTCCGGGTCTGGGTCCGCGTCCGGGTCTGGGTCCGGGTCCGGGTCCGGGTCCGAGTCAGGGTTCGGGTCCGGGTCCGGGTCAATTTCAGGGTCAGTGTCAGAGTCAGGGTCCAGGTCAGGGTCAGGGTCCGGGTCCGGATCTTGGTCAGGGTCAGGGTCCGGTTCCGGGTCGGGATCCGGGTCCGGGTCTGGGTCCGGGTCCAGGTCCGTGTCAGTGTTAGTGTCAGGGTCAGAGTCAGGGTCCGGGTCCAGGTCCGGGTCAGGGTCAGGATCCGGGTCCGTGTCCGGGTAAGGGTCCGTGTCCGTGTCCGTGTCCGTGTCCGTGTCCGTGTCCGTGTCCGGGTCCGGGTCAGGGTCCGTGTCCGGTTCCATGTCTGTTTCAGGGTCAGTGTCAGAGTCAGGGTCCGTGTCAGGGTCAGGGTCAGGGTCAGGGTCAGGGTCCAGGTCCAGGTCCGGGTCCGGGTCCGGGTCCGGGTCAGGGTCAGGGTCAGGGTCCGGGTCAATGTGAGGGTCCGTGTCCGTGTCATGGTCCGGTTCCGGTTCCGGTTCCGGGTCCGGGTCCAGGTCCGGGTCATTGTCAGTTTCAGTGTCAGTGTCCGTGTCAGGGTCAGAGTCAGGGTCCAGATCAGGATCCTGGTCAGGGTCAGGGTCAGTGTCCGGGTCCGGGTCCGGGTCAGGGTCCGGGTCTGTGTCTGGGTCCGGGTCCGGGTCAGGGTCCGGGTCCGGGTCCGGGTCAGGGTCAGGGTCAGGGTCGGCGTCAGGGTCAGGGTCAGGGTCAGGGTCAGGATCCGGGTACGGGTACGCGTCAGGGTCAGGGTCAGGGTCAGGGTCAGAGTCAGGGTCCGGGTTATGGTCTGGGTCCCGGTCCGGGTCAGGGTCAGGGTCAGGGTCAGGGTCAGGGTCAGGGTCAGTGTCAGGGTCAGGATCCGGGTACGGGTACGGGTCAGGGTCAGGGTCAGGGTCAGGGTCAGAGTCAGGGTCCGGGTCACGGTCTGGGTCCCGGTCCGGGTCAGGGTCTGGGTCCGGGTCAGGGTCCAGGTCCGGTTCCGGTTCCGGATCCGGGTCCGGCTCCGGGTCCGGCTCCGGGTCTGGGGTGAGGATCCGAGTCCAGGTCTGGGTCCGGGTCCGGGTCCGAGTCCGGGTCCGTGTCAGGGTCAGGGTCAGGGTCAGAGTCAGGGTCAGGGTCAGGGTCAGGGTCCGGGTCCAGATATTGGTCAGGGTCAGGGTCCGGTTCCGGGTCGGGATCCGGGTCTGGGTCTGGGTCCGGGTCCAGGTCCGGGTCAGTGTTAGTGTCCGGGTCAGGGTCAGGATCCGTGTCCGTATCCGGGTAAGGGTCCGTGTCCGTGTCTGGGTCCGGGTCCGGGTAAGGGTCCGTGTCCGGTTCCGTGTCCGTTTCAGGGTCAGTGTCAGAGTCATGGTCCGTGTCAGGGTCCGTGTCAGGGTCAGGGTCAGGGTCCAGGTCCAGGTCCGGGTCCGGGTCCGGGTCCGGGTCCGGGTCAAGGTCAGGGTCAGGGTCCGGGTCCATGTGAGGGTCCGTGTCCGTGTCATGGTCCGGTTCCGGTTCCGGTTCCGGGTCCAGGTCCAGGTCGGGGTCCGGGTCAGTTTCAGTGTCATTGTCCGTGTCAGGGTCAGAGTCAGGGTCCGGATCAGGATCCTGGTCAGGGTCAGGGTCAGTGTCCGGGTCCGGGTCAGGGTCCGGGTCCGGGTCAGGGTCCGGGTCCGGGTCCGGGTCAGGGTCCGGGTCCGGGTCCGGGTCCGGGTCCGGGTCAGGGTCAGGATCCGAGTCCGGGTCCGGGTCCGGGTCCGTGTCCGGGTCTGGGTCCGGGTCCGGATCAGGGTCCGGATCTGGGTCCGGGTCCGGGTTTGGGTCCGGGTCTGGGTCAGGGTCCGGGTTCAGGATTCTAGTCCGGGTCCGGGTCCGGGTCCGGGTCTGGATCTGGGTCAGGGTCAGGGTGAGGGTCAGGGTGAGGGTCAGGATCCGGGTCCGGGTCCGGGTCCGGGTCCGGGTCCGGGTCCGGGTCCGGGTCCGGGTCCGGGTCCGAGTCAGGGTCCGGGTCCGGGTCCGGGTCAGTTTCAGGGTCAGTGTCAGAGTCAAGGTCCGGGTCAGTGTCAGGGTCAGGGTCTTGGTCCGGGTCCGGGTCCGGGTCTGGGTCCTGGTCCGGTTCAGGGTCCGGGTCCTGGTCCGGGTCTGTGTCAGTTTCAGGGTCAGTCTCAGAGTCAGGGTCAGGGTCCGGGTCCGGGTCCGGGTCCGGGTCCGGGTCCGGGCTCAGGATCCGAGTCCGGGTCTGGGTCCTGGTCCGGGTCCGGGTCCATGTCAGGGTCAGGTTCAGGGACAGTTTCAGGGTCCGGGTCAGGGTCAGGGTCAGGGTCAGGGTCCGGGTGGGGGTCCGGGTTGGGGTCCGGGTCCGGGTCCGGGTCAGGGTGCGGGTCCGGGTGAGGGTCCGGGTCCTGGTCAGGGTCAGGGTCCGGGTCCGGGTCCGGGTCAGGGTCCGGGTCTGTGTCCGGGTTTGGGTCTGGGTCTGGGTCAGGGTCCGGGTTCAGGATTCTAGTCCGGGTCCGGGTCCGGGTCCGTGTCCGGATCTGGGTCAGGGTCAGGGTCAGGGTCAGGGTCAGGGTCAGGGTCAGGGTCAGGGTCCGGGTCAGGGTCCGGGTCAGTGTCAGGGTCAGGGTCTTGGTCCGGGTCCGGGTCCGGGTCCGGGTCCGGGTCCGGGTCTGGGTCCTGGTCCGGTTCAGGGTCCGGGTCCGGGTCCGGGTCTGTGTCAGTTTCAGGGTCAGTCTCAGAGTCAGGGTCAGGGTCCGGGTCCGGGTCCGGGTCCGGGTCCGGGTCCGGGCTCAGGATCCGAGTCCGGGTCTGGGTCCTGGTCCGGGTCCGGGTCCATGTCAGGGTCAGGCTCAGGGTCAGTTTCAGGGTCCGGGTCAGGGTCAGGGTCAGGGTCAGGGTCAGGGTCCGGGTCCGGGTCGGGGTCAGGGTCCGGGTCCGGGTCCGGGTTTGGGTCCGGGTCCGGGTCCGGGTCCGGGTCCGGGTCCGGGTCCGGGTCCGAGTCAGGGTCTGGGTCCGGGTCCGGGTCAGTTTCAGGGTCAGTGTCAGAGTCAGGGTCCGGGTCAGTGTCAGGGTCAGGGTCAGGGTCCGGGTCCGGGTCCGGGTCCGGGTCCGGGTCCGGGTCCGGGTCCGGGTCCGGGTCCGGGTCCGGGTCCGGGTCCGGGTCCGGGTCCGGGTCTGGGTCCTGGTCCGGTTCAGTGTCCAGGTCTGGGTCTGGGTCTGTGTCAGTTTCAGGGTCAGTCTCAGAGTCAGGGTCAGGGTCCGGGTCCGGGTCCGGGTCCGGGTCCGGGGTCATGATCCGAGTCCGGGTCTGGGTCCTGGTCCGGGTCCGGGTCCGTGTCAGGGTCAGGCTCAGGGTCAGTTTCAGGGTCCGTGTCAGGGTCCGGGTCAGGGTCCGGGTCCGGGTCCGGGTTTGGGTCCGGGTCCGGGTCCGGGTCCGGGTCCGGGTCCGAGTCAGGGTCCGGGTCCGGGTCCGGGTCCGGGTCAGTTTCAGGGTCAGTGTCAGAGTCAGGGTCCGGGTCAGTGTCAGGGTCAGGGTCCGGGTCCGGGTCCGGGTCCGGGTCCGTGTCAGGGTCAGGCTCAGGGTCAGTTTCAGGGTCCGGGTCAGTGTCAGGGTCAGGGTCAGTGTCAGGGTCAGGGTCCGGGTCCGGGTCCGGGTCCGGGTCCGGTTGAGGGTCCGGGTCCTGGTCAGGGTCTGGGTCCGGGTCTGGGTCCGTGTCCGGGTCAGGGTCCGGGGTCAGGATTCTTGTCCGGGTCCGGCTCCGGGTCCGGGTCCGGATCTGGGTCAGGATCAGGGTCATGGTCAGGGTCAGGATCCAGGTCCGTATCCGGGTCCCGGTTCGGGTCCGGGTCCGAGTCAGGGTCCGGGTCCGGGTCCGGGTCAGTTTCAGGGCCATTGTCAGAGTCAGGGTCCGGGTCCGGGTCCGGGTCCGGGTCACGGTCCGGGTCCGGGTCCGGGTCTGTGTCTGGGTCCGGGTCCGTGTCAGGGTCCGGGTCCGGGTCTGGGTCAGGGTCAGGGTCAGGGTCGGGGTCAGGGTCAGGATCAGGTTCAGGGTCACGGTCAGGATCTGGGTCGGGGTCCGGGTCCGGGTCCGGGTCCGGGTCCGGGTCCGGGTCCGGGTCCGGGTCCGGGTCCGGGTCAGGGTCAGGGTCAGGGTCAGAGTCAGGGTCCGGGTCACGGTCTGGGTCCCGGTCCGGGTCAGGGTCAGGGTCAGGGTCAGGGTCAGGGTCAGGGTCAGGGTCAGGGTCAGGGTCAGGATCCGAGTCCGGTTCAGGGTTAGGGTCAGGGTCCGGGTCCGGGTCCGGGTCCGGGTCCGGTTGAGGGTCCGGGTCCTGGTCAGGGTCTGGGTCCGGGTCTGGGTCCGTGTCCGGGTCAGGGTCCGGGGTCAGGATTCTTGTCCGGGTCCGGCTCCGGGTCCGGGTATGGATCTGGGTCAGGATCAGGGTCATGGTCAGGGTCAGGATCCAGGTCCGGGTCCGGGTCCGGGTCCGGGTCCGGGTCCGGGTCAGTTTCAGGGTCAGTGTCAGAGTCAGGGTCCGGGTCAGGGTCAGGGTCAGGGTCAGGGTCCCGGTCTGGGTCCGGGTCCGGGTCCGGGTCCGGGTCCGGGTCCGGGTCCGGGTCCGGGTCCTGGTCCGGTTCAGGGTCCGGGTCCGGGTCCGGGTCCGGGTCCGAGTCAGGGTCCGGGTCCGGGTCCGGGTCAGTTTCAGGGCCATTGTCAGAGTCAGGGTCCGGGTCCGGGTCCGGGTCCGGGTCACGGTCCGGGTCCGGGTCCGGGTCTGTTTCTGGGTCCGGGTCCGGGTCAGGGTCCGGGTCCGGGTCCGGGTCAGGGTCAGGGTCAGGGTCGGGGTCAGGGTCAGGGTCAGGTTCAGGGTCAGGGTCAGGATCTGGGTCCGGGTCCGGGTCCGGGTCCGGGTCAGGGTCAGGGTCAGGGTCAGGGTCAGAGTCAGGGTCCGGGTCACGGTCTGGGTCCGGGTCAGGGTCAGGGTCAGGGTCAGGGTCAGGGTCATGGTCAGGGTCAGGGTCAGGGTCAGGGTCTGGGTCAGGGTCAGGATCCGGGTACGGGTACGGGTCAGGGTCAGGGTCAGGGTCAGGGTCAGAGTCAGGGTCCGGGTCACGGTCTGGGTCCCGGTCCGGGTCAGGGTCTGGGTCCGGGTCAGGGTCCAGGTCCGGTTCCGGGTCCGGGTCCGGCTCCGGCTCCGGGTCTGGGGTGAGGATCCGAGTCCAGGTCTGGGTCCGGGTCCGTGTCCGGGTCTGGGTCCGTGTCAGGGTCAGGGTCAGGGTCAGAGTCAGGGTCCGGGTCAGGGTCAGGGTCAGGTTCAGGGTCAGGGTCAGGGTCAGGATCCGGATCCGGGTCCGGGTCTGGGTCCGCGTCCGCGTCCGGGTCTGGGTCCGGGTCCGGGTCCGGGTCCGAGTCAGGGTCCGGGTCCGGGTCCGGGTCCAGGTCCGGGTCAGTGTTAGTGTCCGGGTCAGGGTAAGGATCCGTGTCCGTATCCGGGTAAGGGTCCGTGTCCGTGTCCGTGTCCGTGTCCGGGTCAGGGTCCGTGTCCGGTTCCGTGTCCGTTTCAGGGTCAGTGTCAGAGTCAGGGTCCGTGTCAGGGTCCGTGTCAGGGTCAGGGTCAGGGTCCAGGTCCAGGTCCGGGTCCGGGTCCGGGTCAAGGTCAGGGTCAGGGTCCGGGTCCATGTGAGGGTCCGTGTCCGTGTCATGGTCCGGTTCAGGGTCCGGGTCCGGGTCCGGGTCCGGGTCCGGGTCCGGGTCCGAGTCAGGGTCCGGGTCCGGGTCCGGGTCAGTTTCAGGGCCATTGTCAGAGTCAGGGTCCGGGTCCGGGTCCGGGTCCGGGTCACGGTCCGGGTCCGGGTCCGGGTCTGTGTCTGGGTCCGGGTCCGGGTCAGGGTCCGGGTCCGGGTCCGGGTCAGGGTCAGGGTCAGGGTCGGGGTCAGGGTCAGGGTCAGGTTCAGGGTCAGGGTCAGGATCTGGGTCCGGGTCCGGGTCCGGGTCCGGGTCCGGGTCCGGGTCCGGGTCAGGGTCAGGGTCAGGGTCAGAGTCAGGGTCCGGGTCACGGTCTGGGTCCCGGTCCGGGTCAGGGTCTGGGTCCGGGTAAGGGTCCAGGTCCGGTTCCGGTTCCGGATCCGGGTCCGGGTCCGGCTCCGGGTCCGGCTCCGGGTCTGGGGTGAGGATCCGAGTCCAGGTCTGGGTCCGGGTCCGGGTCCGAGTCCGGGTCCGTGTCAGGGTCAGGGTCAGGGTCAGAGTCAGGGTCAGGGTCAGGGTCAGGGTCCGGGTCCAGATATTGGTCAGGGTCAGGGTCCGGTTCCGGGTCGGGATCCGGGTCTGGGTCTGGGTCCGGGTCCAGGTCCGGGTCAGTGTTAGTGTCCGGGTCAGGGTCAGGATCCGTGTCCGTATCCGGGTAAGGGTCCGTGTCCGTGTCCGTGTCCGGGTCCGGGTCAGGGTCCGTGTCCGGTTCCGTGTCCGTTTCAGGGTCAGTGTCAGAGTCATGGTCCGTGTCAGGGTCCGTGTCAGGGTCCGTGTCAGGGTCCAGGTCCAGGTCCGGGTCCGGGTCCGGGTCCGGGTCAAGGTCAGGGTCAGGGTCCGGGTCCATGTGAGGGTCCGTGTCCGTGTCATGGTCCGGTTCCGGGTCCGGTTCCGGGTCCAGGTCCAGGTCCGGGTCCGGGTCAGTTTCAGTGTCAGTGTCCGTGTCAGGGTCAGAGTCAGGGTCCGGATCAGGATCCTGGTCAGGGTCAGGGTCAGTGTCCGGGTCCGGGTCAGTGTCCGTGTCCGGGTCAGGGTCCGGGTCCGGGTCCGGGTCCGGGTCAGGGTCCGGGTCCGGGTCCGGGTCCGGGTCCGGGTCAGGGTCAGGATCCGAGTCCGGGTCCGGGTCCGGGTCCGTGTCCGGGTCTGGGTCCGGGTCCGGATCAGGGTCCGGGTCCGGGTCCGGGTCCGGGTTTGGGTCCGGGTCTGGGTCAGGGTCCGGGTTCAGGATTCTAGTCCGGGTCCGGGTCCGGGTCCGGGTCTGGATCTGGGTCAGGGTCAGGGTGAGGGTCAGGGTGAGGGTCAGGATCCGGGTCCGGGTCCGGTTCCGGGTCCGGGTCCGGGTCCGGGTCCGGGTCCGGGTCCGGGTCCGGGTCCGGGTCCGAGTCAGGGTCCGGGTCCGGGTCCGGGTCAGTTTCAGGGTCAGTGTCAGAGTCAAGGTCCGGGTCAGTGTCAGGGTCAGGGTCTTGTTCCGGGTCCGGGTCCGGGTCTGGGTCCTGGTCCGGTTCAGGGTCCGGGTCCTGGTCCGGGTCTGTGTCAGTTTCAGGGTCAGTCTCAGAGTCAGGGTCAGGGTCCGGGTCCGGGTCCGGGTCCGGGTCCGGGTCCGGGTCCGGGCTCAGGATCCGAGTCCGGGTCTGGGTCCTGGTCCGGGTCCGGGTCCATGTCAGGGTCAGGTTCAGGGACAGTTTCAGGGTCCGGGTCAGGGTCAGGGTCAGGGTCAGGGTCCGGGTGGGGGTCCGGGTTGGGGTCCGGGTCCGGGTCAGGGTCAGGGTGCGGGTCCAGGTGAGGGTCCGGGTCCTGGTCAGGGTCAGGGTCCGGGTCCGGGTCCGGGTCAGGGTCCGGGTCCGTGTCCGGGTTCGGGTCTGGGTCTGGGTCAGGGTCCGGGTTCAGGATTCTAGTCCGGGTCCGGGTCCGGGTCCGGGTCCGGATCTGGGTCAGGGTCAGGGTCAGGGTGAGGGTCAGGGTCAGGGTCAGGGTCCGGGTCAGGGTCCGGGTCAGTGTCAGGGTCAGGGTCTTGGTCCGGGTCCGGGTCCGGGTCCGGGTCCGGGTCCGGGTCTGGGTCCTGGTCCGGTTCAGGGTCCGGGTCCGGGTCCGGGTCTGTGTCAGTTTCAGGGTCAGTCTCAGAGTCAGGGTCAGGGTCCGGGTCCGGGTCCGGGTCCGGGTCCGGGTCCGGGCTCAGGATCCGAGTCCGGGTCTGGGTCCTGGTCCGGGTCCGGGTCCATGTCAGGGTCAGGCTCAGGGTCAGTTTCAGGGTCCGGGTCAGGGTCAGGGTCAGGGTCAGGGTCCGGGTCCGGGTCCGGGTCCGGGTCAGGGTCCGGGTCCGGGTCCGGGTTTGGGTCCGGGTCCGGGTCCGGGTCCGGGTCCGGGTCCGAGTCAGGGTCCGGGTCCGGGTCCGGGTCAGTTTCAGGGTCAGTGTCAGAGTCAGGGTCCGGGTCAGTGTCAGGGTCAGGGTCCGGGTCCGGGTCTGGGTCCGGGTCCGGGTCCGGGTCCGGGTCCGGGTCCGGGTCCGGGTCCGGGTCCGGGTCCGGGTCTGGGTCCTGGTCCGGTTCAGTGTCCAGGTCTGGGTCTGGGTCTGTGTCAGTTTCAGGGTCAGTCTCAGAGTCAGGGTCAGGGTCCGGGTCCGGGTCCGGGTCCGGGTCCGGGGTCATGATCCGAGTCCGGGTCTGGGTCCTGGTCCGGGTCCGGGTCCGTGTCAGGGTCAGGCTCAGGGTCAGTTTCAGGGTCCGTGTCAGGGTCCGTGTCAGGGTCCGGGTCCGGGTCCGGGTTTGGGTCCGGGTCCGGGTCCGGGTCCGGGTCCGGGTCCAAGTCAGGGTCCGGGTCCGGGTCCGGGTCCGGGTCAGTTTCAGGGTCAGTGTCAGAGTCAGGGTCCGGGTCAGTGTCAGGGTCAGGGTCCGGGTCCGGGTCCGGGTCCGTGTCAGGGTCAGGCTCAGGGTCAGTTTCAGGGTCCGGGTCAGTGTCAGGGTCAGGGTCAGGGTCAGGGTCAGGGTCCGGGTCCGGGTCCGGGTCCGGGTCCGGTTGAGGGTCCGGGTCCTGGTCAGGGTCTGGGTCCGGGTCTGGGTCCGTGTCCGGGTCAGGGTCCGGGGTCAGGATTCTTGTCCGGATCCGGCTCCGGGTCCGGGTCCGGATCTGGGTCAGGATCAGGGTCATGGTCAGGGTCAGGATCCAGGTCCGTATCCGGGTCCCGGTTCGGGTCCGGGTCCGAGTCAGGGTCCGGGTCCGGGTCCGGGTCAGTTTCAGGGCCATTGTCAGAGTCAGGGTCCGGGTCCGGGTCCGGGTCCGGGTCACGGTCCGGGTCCGGGTCCGGGTCTGTGTCTGGGTCCGGGTCCGTGTCAGGGTCCGGGTCCGGGTCTGGGTCAGGGTCAGGGTCAGGGTCGGGGTCAGGGTCAGGGTCAGGTTCAGGGTCACGGTCAGGATCTGGGTCGGGGTCCGGGTCCGGGTCCGGGTCCGGGTCCGGGTCCGGGTCCGGGTCCGGGTCCGGGTCAGGGTCAGGGTCAGGGTCAGAGTCAGGGTCCGGGTCACAGTCTGGGTCCCGGTCCGGGTCAGGGTCAGGGTCAGGGTCAGGGTCAGGGTCAGGGTCAGGGTCAGGGTCAGGATCCGAGTCCGGTTCAGGGTTAGGGTCATGGTCCGGGTCCGGGTCCGGGTCCGGGTCCGGTTGAGGGTCCGGGTCCTGGTCAGGGTCTGGGTCCGGGTCTGGGTCCGTGTCCGGGTCAGGGTCCGGGGTCAGGATTCTTGTCCGGGTCCGGCTCCGGGTCCGGGTATGGATCTGGGTCAGGATCAGGGTCATGGTCAGGGTCAGGATCCAGGTCCGGGTCCGGGTCCGGGTCCGGGTCCGGGTCCGGGTCAGTTTCAGGGTCAGTGTCAGAGTCAGGGTCCGGGTCCGGGTCAGGGTCAGGGTCAGGGTCAGGGTCAGGGTCCCGGTCTGGGTCCGGGTCCGGGTCCGGGTCCGGGTCCGGGTCCGGGTCCGGGTCCGGGTCCTGGTCCGGTTCAGGGTCCGGGTCCGGGTCTGGGTCCGGGTCCGAGTCAGGGTCCGGGTCCGGGTCCGGGTCAGTTTCAGGGCCATTGTCAGAGTCAGGGTCCGGGTCCGGGTCCGGGTCCGGGTCACGGTCCGGGTCCGGGTCCGGGTCTGTTTCTGGGTCCGGGTCTGGGTCAGGGTCCGGGTCCGGGTCCGGGTCAGGGTCAGGGTCAGGGTCGGGGTCAGGGTCAGGGTCAGGTTCAGGGTCAGGGTCAGGATCTGGGTCCGGGTCCGGGTCCGGGTCCGGGTCAGGGTCAGGGTCAGGGTCAGGGTCAGAGTCAGGGTCCGGGTCACGGTCTGGGTCCCGGTCCGGGTCAGGGTCAGGGTCAGGGTCAGGGTCAGGGTCAGGGTCAGGGTCAGGGTCAGGGTCAGGGTCAGGATCCGGGTACGGGTACGGGTCAGGGTCAGGGTCAGGGTCAGAGTCAGGGTCCGGGTCACGGTCTGGGTCCCGGTCCGGGTCAGGGTCTGGGTCCGGGTCAGGGTCCAGGTCCGGTTCCGGGTCCGGGTCCGGCTCCGGCTCCGGGTCTGGGGTGAGGATCCGAGTCCAGGTCTGGGTCCGGGTCCGGGTCCGGGTCTGGGTCCGTGTCAGGGTCAGGGTCAGGGTCAGAGTCAGGGTCCGGGTCAGGGTCAGGGTCAGGTTCAGGGTCAGGGTCAGGGTCAGGATCCGGATCCGGGTCCGGGTCTGGGTCCGCGTCCGCGTCCGGGTCTGGGTCCGGGTCCGGGTCCGGGTCCGAGTCAGGGTCCGGGTCCGGGTCCGGGTCCAAGTCCGGGTCAGTGTTAGTGTCCGGGTCAGGGTAAGGATCCGTGTCCGTATCCGGGTAAGGGTCCGTGTCCGTGTCCGGGTCCGGGTCCGGGTCAGGGTCCGTGTCCGGTTCCGTGTCCGTTTCAGGGTCAGTGTCAGAGTCAGGGTCCGTGTCAGGGTCCGTGTCAGGGTCAGGGTCAGGGTCCAGGTCCAGGTCCGGGTCCGGGTCCGGGTCCGGGTCAAGGTCAGGGTCAGGGTCCGGGTCCATGTGAGGGTCCGTGTCCGTGTCATGGTCCGGTTCAGGGTCCGGGTCCGGGTCCGGGTCCGGGTCCGGGTCCGGGTCCGAGTCAGGGTCCGGGTCCGGGTCCGGGTCAGTTTCAGGGCCATTGTCAGAGTCAGGGTCCGGGTCCGGGTCCGGGTCCGGGTCACGGTCCGGGTCCGGGTCCGGGTCTGTGTCTGGGTCCGGGTCCGGGTCAGGGTCCGGGACCGGGTCCGGGTCAGGGTCACTGTCAGGGTCGGGGTCAGGGTCAGGGTCAGGTTCAGGGTCAGGGTCAGGATCTGGGTCCGGGTCCGGGTCCGGGTCCGGGTCCGGGTCAGGGTCAGGGTCAGGGTCAGAGTCAGGGTCCGGGTCACGGTCTGGGTCCCGGTCCGGGTCAGGGTCAGGGTCAGGGTCAGGGTCAGGGTCAGGGTCAGGGTCAGGATCCGGGTACGGGTACGGGTACGGGTCAGGGTCAGGGTCAGGGTCAGGGTCAGAGTCAGGGTCCGGGTCACGGTCTGGGTCCCGGTCCGGGTCAGGGTCTGGGTCCGGGTCCGGGTCAGGGTCCAGGTCCGGTTCCGGTTCCGGGTCCGGGTCCGGCTCCGGGTCTGGGGTGAGGATCCGAGTCCAGGTCTGGGTCCGGGTCCGGGTCCGGGTCCGGGTCCGTGTCAGGGTCAGGGTCAGAGTCAGGGTCCGGGTCAGGGTCAGGGTCAGGTTCAGGGTCAGGGTCAGGATCCGGGTCCGGGTCCGGGTCCGGGTCTGGGTCCGCGTCCGGGTCTGGGTCCGGGTCCGGGTCCGGGTCCGAGTCAGGGTCCGGGTCCGGGTCCGGGTCAATTTCAGGGTCAGTGTCAGAGTCAGGGTCCAGGTCAGGGTCAGGGTCCGGGTCCGGATCTTGGTCAGGGTCAGGGTCCGGTTCCGGGTCGGGATCCGGGTCCGGGTCTGGGTCCGGGTCCAGGTCCGTGTCAGTGTTAGTGTCAGGGTCAGAGTCAGGGTCCGGGTCCAGGTCCGGGTCAGGGTCAGGATCCGGGTCCGTGTCCGGGTAAGGGTCCGTGTCCGTGTCCGTGTCCGTGTCCGTGTCCGGGTCCGGGTCCGGGTCAGGGTCCGTGTCCGGTTCCATGTCTGTTTCAGGGTCAGTGTCAGAGTCAGGGTCCGTGTCAGGGTCAGGGTCAGGGTCAGGGTCAGGGTCCAGGTCCAGGTCCGGGTCCGGGTCCGGGTCCGGGTCAGGGTCAGGGTCCGGGTCAATGTGAGGGTCCGTGTCCATGTCATGGTCCGGTTCCGGTTCCGGTTCCGGTTCCGGGTCCGGGTCCAGGTCCGGGTCATTGTCAGTTTCAGTGTCAGTGTCCGTGTCAGGGTCAGAGTCAGGGTCTGGATCAGGATCCTGGTCAGGGTCAGGGTCAGTGTCCGGGTCCGGGTCCGGGTCAGGGTCCGGGTCTGTGTCTGGGTCCGGGTCCGGGTCACGGTCCGGGTCCGGGTCCGGGTCAGGGTCCGGGTCCGGGTCCGGGACAGGGTCAGGGTCAGGGTCGGGGTCAGGGTCAGGGTCAGGGTCAGGGTCAGGATCCGGGTCCGGGTCCGGGTCCGGGTCCGGGTCCGGGTGAGGGTCCAGGTCCGGGTCCGGGTCCGGATCTGGGTCAGGGTAAGGGTCAGGGTCAGGGTTAGGGTCAGGATCCGGGTCCGGGTCCGGGTCCGGGTCCGGTTCCGGGTCCGGGTCGGGTCCGGGTCCGGGTCCGGATCCGGGTCCGGGTCCGGGTCCGAGTCAGGGTCCGGGTCCGGGTCCGGTTCAGTTTCAGGGTCAGTGTCAGAGTCAGGGTTCCGGTCAGGGTCAGGGTCCCGGTCCGGGTCCGGGTCCGGATCTGGGTCAGGGTCAGGGTGAGGGTCAGGGTCAGGGACAGGATCCGGGTCCGGGTCCGGTTCCGGTTCCGGGTCCGTGTCAGGGTCAGGCTCAGGGTCCGGGTCCGGGTCGGGGTCCGGGTCCGGGTCAGGGTCCGGGTCCGGGTGAGGGTCCGGGTCCTGGTCAGGGTCAGGGTCCGGGTCCGGGTCCAGGGTCCGGGTCCGGGTCCGGGTCCGGGTCCGTGTCATGGTCCAGGTCCGTGACAGGGTCCGGGTCCGGGTCCGGGTCCGGGTCCGGGTCCGGGTCCGGGTCCGGGTCCGGGTCCGGGTCCGGGTTAGGGTCAGGATCCGGATGCGGGTCCGGGTCCGGGTCCGGGTCCGGGTCTAGGTCCGGGTCCGCGTCCGCGTCCGGGTCCGGGTCCGGGTCTGGGTCAGGGTCAGGGTCAGAGTCAGGGTCAGGGTAAGGGTCAGGGTCAGGTGTCAGAGTCAGGGTCCGGGTCAGTGTCAGGGTCAGGGTCTTGGTCCGGGTCCGGGTCCGGGTCCGGGTCCGGGTCTGGGTCCTGGTCCGGTTCAGGGTCCGGGTCCGGGTCCGGGTCTGTGTCAGTTTCAGGGTCAGTCTCAGAGTCAGGGTCCGGGTCCGGGTCCGGGTCCGGGTCCGGGCTCAGGATCCGAGTCCGGGTCTGGGTCCTGGTCCGGGTCCGGGTCCATGTCAGTGTCAGGCTCAGGGTCAGTTTCAGGGTCCGGGTCAGGGTCAGGGTCAGGGTCAGGGTCAGGGTCCGGGTTCGGGTCCGGGTCAGGGTCCGGGTCCGGGTCCGGGTCCGGGTTTGGGTCCGGGTCCGGGTCCGGGTCCGGGTCCGGGTCCGGGTCCGAGTCAGGGTCCGGGTCCGGGTCCGGGTCCGGGTCAGTTTCAGGGTCAGTGTCAGAGTCAGGGTCCGGGTCAGTGTCAGGGTCAGGGTCCGGGTCCGGGTCCGGGTCCGGGTCCGGGTCCGGGTCCGGGTCCGGGTCCGGGTCCGGGTCTGGGTCCTGGTCCGGTTCAGGGTCCAGGTCTGGGTCTGGGTCTGTGTCAGTTTCAGGGTCAGTCTCAGAGTCAGGGTCAGGGTCCGGGTCCGGGTCCGGGTCCGGGTCCGGGGTCAGGATCCGAGTCCGGGTCTGGGTCCTGGTCCGGGTCCGGGTCCGTGTCAGGGTCAGGCTCAGGGTCAGTTTCAGGGTCCGTGTCAGGGTCAGTTTCAGGGTCAGTGTCAGGGTCAGTGTCCGGGTCCGGGTACGGATCCGGGTCCGGGGTCAGGATCCGAGTCCGGGTCTGGGTCCTGGTCCGGGTCTGGGTCCGTGTCAGGGTCAGGGTCAGTGTCAGGGACAGGGTCCGGGTCCCGGTCCGGGTCCGGGTCCGGTTGAGGGTCCCGGTCCTGGTCAGGGTCTGGGTCCGGGTCTGGGTCCGTGTCCGGGTCAGGGTCCGGGGTCAGGATTCTTGTCCGGGTCTGGGTCCGGGTCCGGGTCCGGATCGGGGTCAGGATCAGGGTCATGGTCAGGGTCAGGATCCAGGTCCGGGTCCGGGTCCCGGTTCGGGTCCGGGTCCGAGTCAGGGTCCGGGTCCGGGTCCGGGTCCGGGTCCGGGTCAGTTTCAGGGTCAGTGTCAGAGTCAGGGTCCGGGTCAGGGTCAGGGTCAGGGTCAGGGTCCCGGTCTGGGTCCGGGTCCGGGTCCGGGTCCGGGTCCGGGTCCGGGTCCGGGTCCGGGTCCTGGTCCGGTTCAGGGTCCGGGTCCGGTTCCGGGTCCGGGTCCGGGTCCGAGTCAGGGTCCGGGTCCGGGTCCGGGTCAGTTTCAGGGCCATTGTCAGAGTCAGGGTCCGGGTCCGTGTTCGGGTCCGGGTCACGGTCCGGGTCCGGGTCCGGGTCTGTGTCTGGGTCCGGGTCCGTGTCAGGGTCCGGGTCCGGGTCTGGGTCAGGGTCAGGGTCAGGGTCGGGGTCAGAGTCAGGGTCAGGTTCAGGGTCACGGTCAGGATCTGGGTCCGGGTCCGGGTCCGGGTCCGGGTCCAGGTCCGGGTCCGGGTCCGTGTCTGGGTCCGGGTCAGGGTCAGGGTCAGGGTCAGAGTCAGGGTCCGGGTCACGTTCTGGGTCCCGGTCCGGGTCAGGGTCAGGGTCAGGGTCAGGGTCAGGGTCAGGGTCAGGATCCGAGTCCGGTTCAGGGTTAGGGTCAGGGTCCGGGTCCGGGTCCGGGTCCGGTTGAGGGTCCGGGTCCTGGTCAGGGTCTGGGTCCGGGTCTGGGTCCATGTCCGGGTCAGGGTCCGGGGTCAGGATTCTTGTCCGGGTCCGGCTCCGGGTCCGGGTCCGGATCTGGGTCAGGATCAGGGTCATGGTCAGGGTCAGGATCCAGGTCCGGGTCCGGGTCCGGGTCCGGGTTCGGGTCCGGGTCCGAGTCAGGGTCCGGGTCCGGGTCCGGGTCCGGGTCCGGGTCAGTTTCAGGGTCAGTGTCAGAGTCAGGGTCCGGGTCAGGGTCAGGGTCAGGGTCAGGTCCCGGTCTGGGTCCGGGTCCGGGTCCGGGTCCGGGTCCGGGTCCGGGTCCGGGTCCGGGTCCGGGTCCTGGTCCGGTTCAGGGTCCGGGTCCGGGTCCGGGTCCGAGTCCGGGTCCGGGTCCGGGTCCGAGTCAGGGTCCGGGTCCGGGTCCGGGTCAGTTTCAGGGCCATTGTCAGAGTCAGGGTCCGGGTCCGGGTCCGGGTCCGGGTCACGGTCCGGGTCCGGGTCCGGGTCTGTGTCTGGGTCCGGGTCCGGGTCCGGGTCCGGGTCCGGGTCCGGGTCAGGGTCAGGGTCAGGGTCGGGGTCAGGGTCAGGGTCAGGTTCAGGGTCAGGGTCAGGATCTGGGTCCGGGTCCGGGTCCGGGTCCGGGTCCGGGTCAGGGTCAGGGTCAGGGTCAGAGTCAGGGTCCGGGTCACGGTCTGGGTCCCGGTCCGGGTCAGGGTCAGGGTCAGGGTCAGGGTCAGGGTCAGGGTCAGGGTCAGGGTCAGGGTCAGGGTCAGGATCCGGGTACGGGTACGGGTCAGGGTCAGGGTCAGGGTCAGGGTCAGGGTCAGAGTCAGGGTCCGGGTCACGGTCTGGGTCCCGGTCCGGGTCAGGGTCTGGGTCCGGGTCCGGGTCAGGGTCCAGGTCCGGTTCCGGTTCCGGGTCCGGGTCCGGCTCCGGGTCTGGGGTGAGGATCCGAGTCCAGGTCTGGGTCCGGGTCCGGGTCCGGGTCCGGGTCCGTGTCAGGGTCAGGGTCAGGGTCAGGGTCAGAGTCAGGGTCCGGGTCCGGGTCAGGGTCAGGGTCAGGTTCAGGGTCAGGGTCAGGGTCAGGATCCGGGTCCGGGTCCGGGTCCGGGTCTGGGTCCGCGTCCGGGTCTGGGTCCGGGTCCGGGTCCGGGTCCGAGTCAGGGTCCGGGTCCGGGTCCGGGTCAATTTCAGGGTCAGTGTCAGAGTCAGGGTCCAGGTCAGGGTCAGGGTCCGGGTCCGGATCTTGGTCAGGGTCAGGGTCCGGTTCCGGGTCGGGATCCGGGTCCGGGTCTGGGTCCGGGTCCAGGTCCGTGTCAGTGTTAGTGTCAGGGCCAGAGTCAGGGTCCGGGTCCAGGTCCGGGTCAGGGTCAGGATCCGGGTCCGTGTCCGGGTAAGGGTCCGTGTCCATGTCCGTGTCCATGTCCGTGTCCGTGTCTGGGTCCGGGTCAGGGTCCGTGTCCGGTTCCATGTCTGTTTCAGGGTCAGTGTCAGTGTCAGAGTCAGGGTCCGTGTCAGGGTCCGTGTCAGGGTCAGGGTCAGGGTCCAGGTCCAGGTCCGGGTCCGGGTCCGGGTCAGGGTCAGGGTCAGGGTCAGGGTCCGGGTCAATGTGAGGGTCCGTGTCCGTGTCATGGTCCGGTTCCGGTTCCGGTTCCGGGTCCGGGTCCAGGTCCGGGTCATTGTCAGTTTCAGTGTCAGTGTCCGTGTCAGGGTCAGAGTCAGGGTCCGGATCAGGATCCTGGTCAGGGTCAGGGTCAGTGTCCGGGTCCGGGTCCGGGTCAGGGTCCGGGTCCGGGTCCTGGTCCGGTTCAGGGTCCGGGTCCGGGTCCGGGTCCGGGTCCGGGTCCGGGTCCGAGTCAGGGTCCGGGTCCGGGTCCGGGTCAGTTTCAGGGCCATTGTCAGAGTCAGGGTCCGGGTCCGGGTCCGGGTCCGGGTCACGGTCCGGGTCCGGGTCCGGGTCTGTGTCTGGGTCCGGGTCCGGGTCAGGGTCCGGGTCCGGGTCCGGGTCAGGGTCAGGGTCAGGGTCGGGGTCAGGGTCAGGGTCAGGTTCAGGGTCAGGGTCAGGATCTGGGTCCGGGTCCGGGTCCGGGTCCGGGTCCGGGTCCGGGTCAGGGTCAGGGTCAGGGTCAGAGTCAGGGTCCGGGTCACGGTCTGGGTCCCGGTCCGGGTCAGGGTCAGGGTCAGGGTCAGGGTCAGGGTCAGGGTCAGGGTCAGGGTCAGGGTCAGGGTCAGGATCCGGGTACGGGTACGGGTCAGGGTCAGGGTCAGGGTCAGGGTCAGAGTCAGGGTCCGGGTCACGGTCTGGGTCCCGGTCCGGGTCAGGGTCTGGGTCCGGGTCCGGGTCAGGGTCCAGGTCCGGTTCCGGTTCCGGGTCCGGGTCCGGCTCCGGGTCTGGGGTGAGTATCCGAGTCCAGGTCTGGGTCCGGGTCCGGGTCCGGGTCCGGGTCCGTGTCAGGGTCAGGGTCAGGGTCAGAGTCAGGGTCCGGGTCAGGGTCAGGGTCAGGGTCAGGGTCAGGGTCAGGGTCAGGATCCGGGTCCGGGTCCGGGTCCGGGTCTGGGTCCACGTCCGGGTCTGGGTCCGGGTCCGGGTCCGGGTCCGAGTCAGGGTCCGGGTCCGGGTCCGGGTCCGGGTCAATTTCAGGGTCAGTGTCAGAGTCAGGGTCCAGGTCAGGGTCAGGGTCCGGGTCCGGATCTTGGTCAGGGTCAGGGTCCGGTTCCGGGTCGGGATCCGGGTCCGGGTCTGGGTCCGGGTCCAGGTCCGTGTCAGTGTTAGTGTCAGGGTCAGAGTCAGGGTCCGGGTCCAGGTCCGGGTCAGGGTCAGGATCCGGGTCCGTGTCCGGGTAAGGGTCCGTGTCCGTGTCCGTGTCCGTGTCCGTGTCCGTGTCCGGGTCCGGGTCCAGGTCAGGGTCCGTGTCCGGTTCCATGTCTGTTTCAGGGTCAGTGTCAGAGTCAGGGTCCGTGTCAGGGTCAGGGTCAGGGTCAGGGTCAGGGTCCAGGTCCAGGTCCGGGTCCGGGTCCGGGTCCGGGTCAGGGTCAGGGTCAGGGTCCGGGTCAATGTGAGGGTCCGTGTCCGTGTCATGGTCCGGTTCCGGTTCCGGTTCCGGTTCCGGGTCCAGGTCCGGGTCATTGTCAGTTTCAGTGTCAGTGTCCGTGTCAGGGTCAGAGTCAGGGTCCGGATCAGGATCCTGGTCAGGGTCAGGGTCAGTGTCCGGGTCCGGGTCCGGGTCAGGGTCCGGGTCTGTGTCTGGGTCCGGGTCCGGGTCAGGGTCCGGGTCCGGGTCCGGGTCAGGGTCAGGGTCAGGGTCGGGGTCAGGGTCAGGGTCAGGGTCAGGGTCAGGATCCGGGTACGGGTACGCGTCAGGGTCAGGGTCAGGGTCAGGGTCAGAGTCAGGGTCCGGGTCATGGTCTGGGTCCCGGTCCGTGTCAGGGTCAGGGTCAGGGTCAGGGTCAGGGTCAGGGTCAGGGTCAGGGTCAGGATCCGGGTACGGGTACGGGTCAGGGTCAGGGTCAGGGTCAGGGTCAGAGTCAGGGTCCGGGTCACGGTCTGGGTCCCGGTCCGGGTCAGGGTCTGGGTCCGGGTCCGGGTCCGGGTCAGGGTCCAGGTCCGGTTCCGGTTCCGGGTCCGGGTCCGGCTCCGGGTCTGGGGTGAGGATCCGAGTCCAGGTCTGGGTCCGGGTCCGGGTCCGAGTCCGGGTCCGTGTCAGGGTCAGGGTCAGGGTCAGAGTCAGGGTCAGGGTCAGGGTCAGGGTCCGGGTCCGGATATTGGTCAGGGTCAGGGTCCGGTTCCGGGTCGGGATCCGGGTCTGGGTCTGGGTCCGGGTCCAGGTCCGGGTCAGTGTTAGTGTCCGGGTCAGGGTCAGGATCCGTGTCCGTATCCGGGTAAGGGTCCGTGTCCGTGTCCGTGTCCGGGTCCGGGTCAGGGTCCGTGTCCGGTTCCGTGTCCGTTTCAGGGTCAGTGTCAGAGTCAGGGTCCGTGTCAGGGTCCGTGTCAGGGTAAGGTCTGGGTCCAGGTCCAGGTCCGGGTCCGGGTCCGGGTCCGGGTCAAGGTCAGGGTCAGGGTCCGGGTCCATGTGAGGGTCCGTGTCCGTGTCATGGTCCGGTTCCGGTTCCGGTTCCGGGTCCAGGTCCAGGTCCGGGTCCGTGTCAGTTTCAGTGTCAGTGTCCGTGTCAGGGTCAGAGTCAGGGTCCGGATCAGGATCCTGGTCAGGGTCAGGGTCAGTGTCCGGGTCCGGGTCAGTGTCCGTGTCCGGGTCAGGGTCCGGGTCCGGGTCCGGGTCCGGGTCAGGGTCCGGGTCCGGGTCCGGGTCCGGGTCCGGGTCAGGGTCAGGATCCGAGTCCGGGTCCGGGTCCGGGTCCGTGTCCGGGTCTGGGTCCGGGTCCGGATCAGGGTCCGGGTCCGGGTCCGGGTCCGGGTTTGGGTCCGGGTCTGGGTCAGGGTCCGGGTTCAGGATTCTAGTCCGGGTCCGGGTCCGGGTCCGGGTCCGGGTCCGGGTCTGGATCTGGGTCAGGGTCAGGGTGAGGGTCAGGGTGAGGGTCAGGATCCGGGTCCGGGTCCGGGTCCGGGTCCGGGTCCGGGTCCGGGTCCGGGTCCGGGTCCGGGTCCGGGTCCGGGTCCGGGTCCGAGTCAGGGTCCGGGTCCGGGTCCGGGTCAGTTTCAGGGTCAGTGTCAGAGTCAAGGTCCGGGTCAGTGTCAGGGTCAGGGTCTTGGTCCGGGTCCGGGTCCGGGTCTGGGTCCTGGTCCGGTTCAGGGTCCGGGTCCTGGTCCGGGTCTGTGTCAGTTTCAGGGTCAGTCTCAGAGTCAGGGTCAGGGTCCGGGTCCGGGTCCGGGTCCGGGTCCGGGTCCGGGTCCGGGCTCAGGATCCGAGTCCGGGTCTGGGTCCTGGTCCGGGTCCGGGTCCATGTCAGGGTCAGGTTCAGGGACAGTTTCAGGGTCCGGGTCAGGGTCAGGGTCAGGGTCAGGGTCAGGGTCCGGGTGGGGGTCCGGGTTGGGGTCCGGGTCCGGGTCCGGGTCAGGGTGCGGGTCCGGGTGAGGGTCCGGGTCCTGGTCAGGGTCAGGGTCCGGGTCCGGGTCCGGGTCAGGGTCCGGGTCCGTGTCCGGGTTTGGGTCTGGGTCTGGGTCAGGGTCCGGGTTCAGGATTCTAGTCCGGGTCCGGGTCCGGGTCCGTGTCCGGATCTGGGTCAGGGTCAGGGTCAGGGTGAGGGTCAGGGTCAGGGTCAGGGTCCGGGTCAGGGTCCGGGTCAGTGTCAGGGTCAGGGTCTTGGTCCGGGTCCGGGTCCGGGTCCGGGTCCGGGTCCGGGTCCGGGTCCGGGTCTGGGTCCTGGTCCGGTTCAGGGTCCGGGTCCGGGTCCGGGTCTGTGTCAGTTTCAGGGTCAGTCTCAGAGTCAGGGTCAGGGTCCGGGTCCGGGTCCGGGTCCGGGTCCGGGTCCGGGTCCGGGCTCAGGATCCGAGTCCGGGTCTGGGTCCTGGTCCGGGTCCGGGTCCATGTCAGGGTCAGGTTCAGGGACAGTTTCAGGGTCCGGGTCAGGGTCAGGGTGAGGGTCAGGGTCCGGGTGGGGGTCCGGGTTGGGATCCGGGTCCGGGTCCGGGTCAGGGTGCGGGTCCGGGTGAGGGTCCGGGTCCTGGTCAGGGTCAGGGTCCGGGTCCGGGTCCGGGTCAGGGTCCGGGTCCGTGTCCGGGTTTGGGTCTGCCTCTGGGTCAGGGTCCGGGTTCAGGATTCTAGTCCGGGTCCGGGTCCGGGTCCGTGTCCGGATCTGGGTCAGGGTCAGGGTGAGGGTCAGGGTCAGGGTCAGGGTCCGGGTCCGGGTCAGGGTCCGGGTCAGTGTCAGGGTCAGGGTCTTGGTCCGGGTCCGGGTCCGGGTCCGGGTCCGGGTCCGGGTCTGGGTCCTGGTCCGGTTCAGGGTCCGGGTCCGGGTCCGGGTCTGTGTCAGTTTCAGGGTCAGTCTCAGAGTCAGGGTCAGGGTCCGGGTCCGGGTCCGGGTCCGGGTCCGGGTCCGGGCTCAGGATCCGAGTCCGGGTCTGGGTCCTGGTCCGGGTCCGGGTCCATGTCAGGGTCAGGCTCAGGGTCAGTTTCAGGGTCCGGGTCAGGGTCAGGGTCAGGGTCAGGGTCAGGGTCCGGGTCCGGGTCCGGGTCAGGGTCCGGGTCCGGGTCCGGGTTTGGGTCCGGGTCCGGATCCGGGTCCGGGTCCGGGTCCGAGTCAGGGTCCGGGTCCGGGTCCGGGTCAGTTTCAGGGTCAGTGTCAGAGTCAGGGTCCGGGTCAGTGTCAGGGTCAGGGTCCGGGTCCGGGTCTGGGTCCGGGTCCGGGTCCGGGTCCGGGTCCGGGTCCGGGTCCGGGTCCGGGTCCGGGTCTGGGTCCTGGTCCGGTTCAGTGTCCAGGTCTGGGTCTGGGTCTGTGTTAGTTTCAGGGTCAGTCTCAGAGTCAGGGTCAGGGTCCGGGTCCGGGTCCGGGTCCGGGTCCGGGTCCGGGTCCGGGGTCAGGATCCGAGTCCGGGTCTGGGTCCTGGTCCGGGTCCGGGTCCGTGTCAGGGTCAGGCTCAGGGTCAGTTTCAGGGTCCGTGTCAGGGTCCGGGACAGGGTCCGGGTCCGGGTCCGGGTTTGGGTCCGGGTCCGGGTCCGGGTCCGGGTCCGGGTCCGAGTCAGGGTCCGGGTCCGGGTCCGGGTCCGGGTCAGTTTCAGGGTCAGTGTCAGAGTCAGGGTCCGGGTCAGTGTCAGGGTCAGGGTCCGGGTCCGGGTCCGGGTCCGGGTCCGTGTCAGGGTCAGGCTCAGGGTCAGTTTCAGGGTCCGGGTCAGTGTCAGGGTCAGGGTCAGTGTCAGGGTCAGGGTCCGGGTCCGGGTCCGGGTCCGGGTCCGGGTCCGGGTCCGGTTGAGGGTCCGGGTCCTGGTCAGGGTCTGGGTCCGGGTCTGGGTCCGTGTCCGGGTCAGGGTCCGGGGTCAGGATTCTTGTCCGGGTCCGGCTCCGGGTCCGGGTCCGGATCTGGGTCAGGATCAGGGTCATGGTCAGGGTCAGGATCCAGGTCCGGGTCCGGGTCCCGGTTCGGGTCCGGGTCCGAGTCAGGGTCCGGGTCCGGGTCCGGGTCAGTTTCAGGGCCATTGTCAGAGTCAGGGTCCGGGTCCGGATCCGGGTCCGGGTCACGGTCCGGGTCCGGGTCCGGGTCTGTGTCTGGGTCCGGGTCCGTGTCAGGGTCCGGGTCCGGGTCTGGGTCAGGGTCAGGGTCAGGGTCGGGGTCAGGGTCAGGGTCAGGTTCAGGGTCACGGTCAGGATCTGGGTCGGGGTCCGGGTCCGGGTCCGGGTCCGGGTCCGGGTCCGGGTCCGGGTCCGGGTCAGGGTCAGGGTCAGGGTCAGAGTCAGGGTCCGGGTCACGGTCTGGGTCCCGGTCCGGGTCAGGGTCCGGGTCAGGGTCAGGGTCAGGGTCAGGGTCAGGGTCAGGGTCAGGATCCGAGTCCGGTTCAGGGTTAGGGTCAGGGTCCGGGTCCGGGTCCGGGTCCGGGTCCGGTTGAGGGTCCGGGTCCTGGTCAGGGTCTGGGTCCGGGTCTGGGTCCGTGTCCGGGTCAGGGTCCGGGGTCAGGATTCTTGTCCGGGTCCGGCTCCGGGTCCGGGTATGGATCTGGGTCAGGATCAGGGTCATTGTCAGGGTCAGGATCCAGGTCCGGGTCCGGGTCCGGGTTCGGGTCCGGGTCCGAGTCAGGGTCCGGGTCCGGGTCCGGGTCCGGGTCCGGGTCAGTTTCAGGGTCAGTGTCAGAGTCAGGGTCCGGGTCAGGGTCAGGGTCAGGGTCAGGGTCCCGGTCCGGGTCCGGGTCCGGGTCCGGGTCCGGGTCCGGGTCCGGGTCCGGGTCCGGGTCCGGGTCCGGGTCCGGGTCCTGGTCCGGTTCAGGGTCCGGGTCCGGGTCCGGGTCCGGGTCCGAGTCAGGGTCCGGGTCCGGGTCCGGGTCAGTTTCAGGGCCATTGTCAGAGTCAGGGTCCGGGTTCGGGTCCGGGTCCGGGTCACGTTCCGGGTCCGGGTCCGGGTCTGTTTCTGGGTCCGGGTCCGGGTCAGGGTCCGGGTCCGGGTCCGGGTCAGGGTCAGGGTCAGGGTCGGGGTCAGGGTCAGGGTCAGGGTCAGGGTCAGGATCCGGGTACGGGTACGCGTCAGGGTCAGGGTCAGGGTCAGGGTCAGAGTCAGGGTCCGGGTCATGGTCTGGGTCCCGGTCCGGGTCAGGGTCAGGGTCAGGGTCAGGGTCAGGGTCAGGGTCAGTGTCAGGGTCAGGATCCGGGTACGGGTACGGGTCAGGGTCAGGGTCAGGGTCAGGGTCAGAGTCAGGGTCCGGGTCACGGTCTGGGTCCCGGTCCGGGTCAGGGTCTGGGTCCGGGTCCGGGTCCGGGTCCGGGTCAGGGTCCAGGTCCGGTTCCGGTTCCGGGTCCGGGTCCGGCTCCGGGTCTGGGGTGAGGATCCGAGTCCAGGTCTGGGTCCGGGTCCGGGTCCGAGTCCGGGTCCGTGTCAGGGTCAGGGTCAGGGTCAGAGTCAGGGTCAGGGTCAGGGTCAGGGTCCGGGTCCGGATATTGGTCAGGGTCAGGGTCCGGTTCCGGGTCGGGATCCGGGTCTGGGTCTGGGTCCGGGTCCAGGTCCGGGTCAGTGTTAGTGTCCGGGTCAGGGTCAGGATCCGTGTCCGTATCCGGGTAAGGGTCCGTGTCCGTGTCCGGGTCCGGGTCAGGGTCCGTGTCCGGTTCCGTGTCCGTTTCAGGGTCAGTGTCAGAGTCAGGGTCCGTGTCAGGGTCCGTGTCAGGGTCAGGGTCAGGGTCCAGGTCCAGGTCCGGGTCCGGGTCCGGGTCCGGGTCAAGGTCAGGGTCAGGGTCCGGGTCCATGTGAGGGTCCGTGTCCGTGTCATGGTCCGGTTCCGGTTCCGGGTCCGGGTCCAGGTCCAGGTCCGGGTCCGTGTCAGTTTCAGTGTCAGTGTCCGTGTCAGGGTCAGAGTCAGGGTCCGGATCAGGATCCTGGTCAGGGTCAGGGTCAGTGTCCGGGTCCGGGTCAGGGTCCGGGTCCGGGTCAGGGTCCGGGTCCGGGTCCGGGTCCGGGTCAGGGTCCGGGTCCGGGTCCGGGTCCGGGTCCGGGTCAGGGTCAGGGTCAGGATCCGAGTCCGGGTCCGGGTCCGGGTCCGTGTCCGGGTCTGGGTCCGGGTCCGGATCAGGGTCCGGGTCCGGGTCCGGGTCCGGGTCCGGGTTTGGGTCCGGGTCTGGGTCAGGGTCCGGGTTCAGGATTCTAGTCCGGGTCCGGGTCCGGGTCCGGGTCTGGATCTGGGTCAGGGTCAGGGTCAGGGTGAGGGTCAGGGTGAGGGTCAGGATCCGGGTCCGGGTCCGGGTCCGGGTCCGGGTCCGGGTCCGGGTCCGGGTCCGGGTCCGGGTCCGGGTCCGGGTCCGGGTCCGGGTCCGGGTCAGTTTCAGGGTCAGTGTCAGAGTCAAGGTCCGGGTCAGTGTCAGGGTCAGGGTCTTGGTCCGGGTCCGGGTCCGGGTCTGGGTCCTGGTCCGGTTCAGGGTCCGGGTCCTGGTCCGGGTCTGTGTCAGTTTCAGGGTCAGTCTCAGAGTCAGGGTCAGGGTCCGGGTCCGGGTCCGGGTCCGGGTCCGGGTCCGGGCTCAGGATCCGAGTCCGGGTCTGGGTCCTGGTCCGGGTCCGGGTCCGTGTCAGGGTCAGGCTCAGGGACAGTTTCAGGGTCCGGGTCAGGGTCCGGGACAGGGTCCGGGTCCGGGTCCGGGTTTGGGTCCGGGTCCGGGTCCGGGTCCGGGTCCGGGTCCGAGTCAGGGTCCGGGTCCGGGTCCGGGTCCGGGTCAGTTTCAGGGTCAGTGTCAGAGTCAGGGTCCGGGTCAGTGTCAGGGTCAGGGTCCGGGTCCGGGTCCGGGTCCGGGTCCGTGTCAGGGTCAGGCTCAGGGTCAGTTTCAGGGTCCGGGTCAGTGTCAGGGTCAGGGTCAGTGTCAGGGTCAGGGTCCGGGTCCGGGTCCGGGTCCGGGTCCGGGTCCGGGTCCGGTTGAGGGTCCGGGTCCTGGTCAGGGTCTGGGTCCGGGTCTGGGTCCGTGTCCGGGTCAGGGTCCGGGGTCAGGATTCTTGTCCGGGTCCGGCTCCGGGTCCGGGTCCGGATCTGGGTCAGGATCAGGGTCATGGTCAGGGTCAGGATCCAGGTCCGGGTCCGGGTCCCGGTTCGGGTCCGGGTCCGAGTCAGGGTCCGGGTCCGGGTCCGGGTCAGTTTCAGGGCCATTGTCAGAGTCAGGGTCCGGGTCCGGATCCGGGTCCGGGTCACGGTCCGGGTCCGGGTCCGGGTCTGTGTCTGGGTCCGGGTCCGTGTCAGGGTCCGGGTCCGGGTCTGGGTCAGGGTCAGGGTCAGGGTCGGGGTCAGGGTCAGGGTCAGGTTCAGGGTCACGGTCAGGATCTGGGTCGGGGTCCGGGTCCGGGTCCGGGTCCGGGTCCGGGTCCGGGTCCGGGTCCGGGTCAGGGTCAGGGTCAGGGTCAGAGTCAGGGTCCGGGTCACGGTCTGGGTCCCGGTCCGGGTCAGGGTCCGGGTCAGGGTCAGGGTCAGGGTCAGGGT
The DNA here is from genome assembly GCA_022577455.1 of Arizona elegans. Taxonomy (NCBI): domain Eukaryota; kingdom Metazoa; phylum Chordata; class Lepidosauria; order Squamata; family Colubridae; genus Arizona; species Arizona elegans. The sequence continues at coordinate 7,244,515 of JAKOOJ010000027.1, forward strand.
CAGGGTCAGGGTCAGGATCCGAGTCCGGTTCAGGGTTAGGGTCAGGGTCCGGGTCCGGGTCCGGGTCCGGGTCCGGTTGAGGGTCCGGGTCCTGGTCAGGGTCTGGGTCCGGGTCTGGGTCCGTGTCCGGGTCAGGGTCCGGGGTCAGGATTCTTGTCCGGGTCCGGCTCCGGGTCCGGGTATGGATCTGGGTCAGGATCAGGGTCATGGTCAGGGTCAGGATCCAGGTCCGGGTCCGGGTCCGGGTTCGGGTCCGGGTCCGAGTCAGGGTCCGGGTCCGGGTCCGGGTCCGGGTCCGGGTCCGGGTCAGTTTCAGGGTCAGTGTCAGAGTCAGGGTCCGGGTCAGGGTCAGGGTCAGGGTCAGGGTCCCGGTCCCGGTCCGGGTCCGGGTCCGGGTCCGGGTCCGGGTCCGGGTCCGGGTCCGGGTCCGGGTCCGGGTCCGGGTCCGGGTCCGGGTCCTGGTCCGGTTCAGGGTCCGGGTCCGGGTCCGGGTCCGGGTCCGAGTCAGGGTCCGGGTCCGGGTCCGGGTCAGTTTCAGGGCCATTGTCAGAGTCAGGGTCCGGGTTCGGGTCCGGGTCCGGGTCACGGTCCGGGTCCGGGTCCGGGTCTGTTTCTGGGTCCGGGTCCGGGTCAGGGTCCGGGTCCGGGTCCGGGTCAGGGTCAGGGTCAGGGTCGGGGTCAGGGTCAGGGTCAGGGTCAGGGTCAGGATCCGGGTACGGGTACGCGTCAGGGTCAGGGTCAGGGTCAGGGTCAGAGTCAGGGTCCGGGTCATGGTCTGGGTCCCGGTCCGGGTCAGGGTCAGGGTCAGGGTCAGGGTCAGGGTCAGGGTCAGTGTCAGGGTCAGGATCCGGGTACGGGTACGGGTCAGGGTCAGGGTCAGGGTCAGGGTCAGGGTCAGGCTCAGGGTCAGTTTCAGGGTCCGGGTCAGTGTCAGGGTCAGGGTCAGTGTCAGGGTCAGGGTCCGGGTCCGGGTCCGGGTCCGGGTCCGGGTCCGGGTCCGGTTGAGGGTCCGGGTCCTGGTCAGGGTCTGGGTCCGGGTCTGGGTCCGTGTCCGGGTCAGGGTCCGGGGTCAGGATTCTTGTCCGGGTCCGGCTCCGGGTCCGGGTCCGGATCTGGGTCAGGATCAGGGTCATGGTCAGGGTCAGGATCCAGGTCCGGGTCCGGGTCCCGGTTCGGGTCCGGGTCCGAGTCAGGGTCCGGGTCCGGGTCCGGGTCCGGGTCAGTTTCAGGGCCATTGTCAGAGTCAGGGTCCGGGTCCGGATCCGGGTCCGGGTCACGGTCCGGGTCCGGGTCCGGGTCTGTGTCTGGGTCCGGGTCCGTGTCAGGGTCCGGGTCCGGGTCTGGGTCAGGGTCAGGGTCAGGGTCGGGGTCAGGGTCAGGGTCAGGTTCAGGGTCACGGTCAGGATCTGGGTCGGGGTCCGGGTCCGGGTCCGGGTCCGGGTCCGGGTCCGGGTCCGGGTCCGGGTCAGGGTCAGGGTCAGGGTCAGAGTCAGGGTCCGGGTCACGGTCTGGGTCCCGGTCCGGGTCAGGGTCCGGGTCAGGGTCAGGGTCAGGGTCAGGGTCAGGGTCAGGGTCAGGATCCGAGTCCGGTTCAGGGTTAGGGTCAGGGTCCGGGTCCGGGTCCGGGTCCGGGTCCGGTTGAGGGTCCGGGTCCTGGTCAGGGTCTGGGTCCGGGTCTGGGTCCGTGTCCGGGTCAGGGTCCGGGGTCAGGATTCTTGTCCGGGTCCGGCTCCGGGTCCGGGTATGGATCTGGGTCAGGATCAGGGTCATGGTCAGGGTCAGGATCCAGGTCCGGGTCCGGGTCCGGGTTCGGGTCCGGGTCCGAGTCAGGGTCCGGGTCCGGGTCCGGGTCCGGGTCCGGGTCAGTTTCAGGGTCAGTGTCAGAGTCAGGGTCCGGGTCAGGGTCAGGGTCAGGGTCAGGGTCCCGGTCCGGGTCCGGGTCCGGGTCCGGGTCCGGGTCCGGGTCCGGGTCCGGGTCCGGGTCCGGGTCCTGGTCCGGTTCAGGGTCCGGGTCCGGGTCCGGGTCCGGGTCCGAGTCAGGGTCCGGGTCCGGGTCCGGGTCAGTTTCAGGGCCATTGTCAGAGTCAGGGTCCGGGTTCGGGTCCGGGTCCGGGTCACGGTCCGGGTCCGGGTCCGGGTCTGTTTCTGGGTCCGGGTCCGGGTCAGGGTCCGGGTCCGGGTCCGGGTCAGGGTCAGGGTCAGGGTCGGGGTCAGGGTCAGGGTCAGGGTCAGGGTCAGGATCCGGGTACGGGTACGCGTCAGGGTCAGGGTCAGGGTCAGGGTCAGAGTCAGGGTCCGGGTCATGGTCTGGGTCCCGGTCCGGGTCAGGGTCAGGGTCAGGGTCAGGGTCAGGGTCAGGGTCAGTGTCAGGGTCAGGATCCGGGTACGGGTACGGGTCAGGGTCAGGGTCAGGGTCAGGGTCAGAGTCAGGGTCCGGGTCACGGTCTGGGTCCCGGTCCGGGTCAGGGTCTGGGTCCGGGTCCGGGTCCGGGTCCGGGTCAGGGTCCAGGTCCGGTTCCGGTTCCGGGTCCGGGTCCGGCTCCGGGTCTGGGGTGAGGATCCGAGTCCAGGTCTGGGTCCGGGTCCGGGTCCGAGTCCGGGTCCGTGTCAGGGTCAGGGTCAGGGTCAGAGTCAGGGTCAGGGTCAGGGTCAGGGTCCGGGTCCGGATATTGGTCAGGGTCAGGGTCCGGTTCCGGGTCGGGATCCGGGTCTGGGTCTGGGTCCGGGTCGAGGTCCGGGTCAGTGTTAGTGTCCGGGTCAGGGTCAGGATCCGTGTCCGTATCCGGGTAAGGGTCCGTGTCCGTGTCCGGGTCCGGGTCAGGGTCCGTGTCCGGTTCCGTGTCCGTTTCAGGGTCAGTGTCAGAGTCAGGGTCCGTGTCAGGGTCCGTGTCAGGGTCAGGGTCAGGGTCCAGGTCCAGGTCCGGGTCCGGGTCCGGGTCCGGGTCAAGGTCAGGGTCAGGGTCCGGGTCCATGTGAGGGTCCGTGTCCGTGTCATGGTCCGGTTCCGGTTCCGGGTCCGGGTCCAGGTCCAGGTCCGGGTCCGTGTCAGTTTCAGTGTCAGTGTCCGTGTCAGGGTCAGAGTCAGGGTCCGGATCAGGATCCTGGTCAGGGTCAGGGTCAGTGTCCGGGTCCGGGTCAGGGTCCGGGTCCGGGTCAGGGTCCGGGTCCGGGTCCGGGTCCAGGTCAGGGTCCGGGTCCGGGTCCGGGTCCGGGTCCGGGTCAGGGTCAGGGTCAGGATCCGAGTCCGGGTCCGGGTCCGGGTCCGTGTCCGGGTCTGGGTCCGGGTCCGGATCAGGGTCCGGGTCCGGGTCCGGGTCCGGGTCCGGGTTTGGGTCCGGGTCTGGGTCAGGGTCCGGGTTCAGGATTCTAGTCCGGGTCCGGGTCCGGGTCCGGGTCTGGATCTGGGTCAGGGTCAGGGTCAGGGTGAGGGTCAGGGTGAGGGTCAGGATCCGGGTCCGGGTCCGGGTCCGGGTCCGGGTCCGGGTCCGGGTCCGGGTCCGGGTCCAGGTCCGGGTCCGGGTCCGGGTCCGGGTCCGGGTCCGGGTCCGGGTCCGGGTCAGTTTCAGGGTCAGTGTCAGAGTCAAGGTCCGGGTCAGTGTCAGGGTCAGGGTCTTGGTCCGGGTCCGGGTCCGGGTCTGGGTCCTGGTCCGGTTCAGGGTCCGGGTCCTGGTCCGGGTCTGTGTCAGTTTCAGGGTCAGTCTCAGAGTCAGGGTCAGGGTCCGGGTCCGGGTCCGGGTCCGGGTCCGGGTCCGGGCTCAGGATCCGAGTCCGGGTCTGGGTCCTGGTCCGGGTCCGGGTCCATGTCAGGGTCAGGTTCAGGGACAGTTTCAGGGTCCGGGTCAGGGTCAGGGTCAGGGTCAGGGTCCGGGTGGGGGTCCGGGTTGGGGTCCGGGTCCGGGTCCGGGTCAGGGTGCGGGTCCGGGTGAGGGTCCGGGTCCTGGTCAGGGTCAGGGTCCGGGTTCGGGTCCTGGTCAGGGTCCGGGTCCGTGTCCGGGTTTGGGTCTGGGTCTGGGTCAGGGTCCGGGTTCAGGATTCTAGTCCGGGTCCGGGTCCGGGTCCGTGTCCGGATCTGGGTCAGGGTCAGGGTCAGGGTGAGGGTCAGGGTCAGGGTCAGGGTCCGGGTCACGGTCCGGGTCAGTGTCAGGGTCAGGGTCTTGGTCCGGGTCCGGGTCCGGGTCCGGGTCCAGGTCTGGGTCCTGGTCCGGTTCAGGGTCCGGGTCCGGGTCCGGGTCTGTGTCAGTTTCAGGGTCAGTCTCAGAGTCAGGGTCAGGGTCCGGGTCCGGGTCCGGGTCCGGGTCCGGGTCCGGGCTCAGGTTCCGAGTCCGGGTCTGGGTCCTGGTCCGGGTCCGGGTCCATGTCAGGGTCAGGCTCAGGGTCAGTTTCAGGGTCCGGGTCAGGGTCAGGGTCAGGGTCAGGGTCCGGGTCCGGGTCCGGGTCAGGGTCCGGGTCCGGGTCCGGATTTGGGTCCGGGTCCGGGTCCGGGTCCGGGTCCGGGTCCGAGTCAGGGTCCGGGTCCGGGTCCGGGTCAGTTTCAGGGTCAGTGTCAGAGTCAGGGTCCGGGTCAGGGTCCGGGTCCGGGTCCGGGTCCGGGTCCGGGTCCGGGTCCGGGTCCGGGTCCGGGTCCGGGTCCGGGTCCGGGTCCGGGTCCGGGTCCGGGTCCGGGTCTGGGTCCTGGTCCGGTTCAGTGTCCAGGTCTGGGTCTGGGTCTGTGTCAGTTTCAGGGTCAGTCTCAGAGTCAGGGTCAGGGTCCGGGTCCGGGTCCGGGTCCGGGTCCGGGGTCAGGATCCGAGTCCGGGTCTGGGTCCTGGTCTGGGTCCGGGTCCGTGTCAGGGTCAGGCTCAGGGTCAGTTTCAGGGTCCGTGTCAGGGTCCGGGTCAGGGTCCGGGTCCGGGTCCGGGTTTGGGTCCGGGTCCGGGTCCGGGTCCGGGTCCGGGTCCGAGTCAGGGTCCGGGTCCGGGTCCGGGTCCGGGTCAGTTTCGGGGTCAGTGTCAGAGTCAGGGTCCGGGTCAGTGTCAGGGTCAGGGTCCGGGTCCGGGTCCGGGTCCGTGTCAGGGTCAGGCTCAGGGTCAGTTTCAGGGTCCGGGTCAGTGTCAGGGTCAGGGTCAGTGTCAGGGTCAGGGTCCGGGTCCGGGTCCGGGTCCGGGTCCGGTTGAGGGTCCGGGTCCTGGTCAGGGTCTGGGTCCGGGTCTGGGTCCGTGTCCGGGTCAGGGTCCGGGGTCAGGATTCTTGTCCGGGTCCGGCTCCGGGTCCGGGTCCGGATCTGGGTCAGGATCAGGGTCATGGTCAGGGTCAGGATCCAGGTCCGGGTCCGGGTCCCGGTTCGGGTCCGGGTCCGAGTCAGGGTCCGGGTCCGGGTCCGGGTCAGTTTCAGGGCCATTGTCAGAGTCAGGGTCTGGGTCCGGATCCGGATCCGGGTCCGGGTCACGGTCCGGGTCCGGGTCCGGGTCTGTGTCTGGGTCCGGGTCCGTGTCAGGGTCCGGGTCCGGGTCTGGGTCAGGGTCAGGGTCAGGGTCGGGGTCAGGGTCAGGGTCAGGGTCAGGTTCAGGGTCACGGTCAGGATCTGGGTCGGGGTCCGGGTCCGGGTCCGGGTCCGGGTCCGGGTCCGGGTCCGGGTCAGGGTCAGGGTCAGGGTCAGAGTCAGGGTCCGGGTCACGGTCTGGGTCCCGGTCCGGGTCAGGGTCAGGGTCAGGGTCAGGGTCAGGGTCAGGGTCAGGGTCAGGATCCGAGTCCGGTTCAGGGTTAGGGTCAGGGTCCGGGTCCGGGTCCGGGTCCGGGTCCGGTTGAGGGTCCGGGTCCTGGTCAGGGTCTGGGTCCGGGTCTGGGTCCGTGTCCGGGTCAGGGTCCGGGGTCAGGATTCTTGTCCGGGTCCGGCTCCGGGTCCGGGTATGGATCTGGGTCAGGATCAGGGTCATGGTCAGGGTCAGGATCCAGGTCCGGGTCCGGGTCCGGGTTCGGGTCCGGGTCCGAGTCAGGGTCCGGGTCCGGGTCCGGGTCCGGGTCCGGGTCCGGGTCAGTTTCAGGGTCAGTGTCAGAGTCAGGGTCCGGGTCAGGGTCAGGGTCAGGGTCAGGGTCCCGGTCTGGGTCCGGGTCCGGGTCCGGGTCCGGGTCCGGGTCCGGGTCCGGGTCCGGGTCCGGGTCCGGGTCCGGGTCCGGGTCCTGGTCCGGTTCAGGGTCCGGGTCCGGGTCCGGGTCCGGGTCCGAGTCAGGGTCCGGGTCCGGGTCCGGGTCAGTTTCAGGGCCATTGTCAGAGTCAGGGTCCGGGTCCGGGTCCGGGTCCGGGTCACGGTCCGGGTCCGGGTCCGGGTCTGTTTCTGGGTCCGGGTCCGGGTCAGGGTCCGGGTCCGGGTCCGGGTCAGGGTCAGGGTCAGGGTCGGGGTCAGGGTCAGGGTCAGGTTCAGGGTCAGGGTCAGGATCTGGGTCCGGGTCCGGGTCCGGGTCCGGGTCAGGGTCAGGGTCAGGGTCAGAGTCAGGGTCCGGGTCACGGTCTGGGTCCCGGTCCGGGTCAGGGTCAGGGTCAGGGTCAGGGTCAGGGTCAGGGTCAGGGTCAGGGTCAGGATCCGGGTACGGGTACGGGTACGGGTCAGGGTCAGGGTCAGGGTCAGGGTCAGAGTCAGGGTCCGGGTCACGGTCTGGGTCCCGGTCCGGGTCAGGGTCTGGGTCCGGGTCAGGGTCCAGGTCCGGTTCCGGGTCCGGGTCCGGCTCCGGCTCCGGGTCTGGGGTGAGGATCCGAGTCCAGGTCTGGGTCCGGGTCCGGGTCCGGGTCTGGGTCCGTGTCAGGGTCAGGGTCAGGGTCAGAGTCAGGGTCCGGGTCAGGGTCAGGGTCAGGTTCAGGGTCAGGGTCAGGGTCAGGATCCGGATCCGGGTCCGGGTCAGGGTCAGGGTCAGGATCCGGATCCGGGTCCGGGTCTGGGTCCGCGTCCGGGTCTGGGTCCGGGTCCGGGTCCGGGTCCGAGTCAGGGTCCAGGTCAGGGTCAGGGTCCGGTTCCGGATCTTGGTCAGGGTCAGGGTCCGGTTCCGGGTCGGGATCCGGGTCCGGGTCTGGGTCCGGGTCCAGGTCCGTGTCAGTGTTAGTGTCAGGGTCAGAGTCAGGGTCCGGGTCCAGGTCCGGGTCAGGGTCAGGATCCGTGTCCGGGTCCGGGTCAGGGTCCGTGTCCGGTTCCATGTCTGTTTCAGGGTCAGTGTCAGAGTCAGGGTCCGTGTCAGGGTCAGGGTCAGGGTCAGGGTCAGGGTCAGGGTCCAGGTCCAGGTCCGGGTCCGGGTCCGGGTCCGGGTCAGGGTCAGGGTCAGGATCCGGGTCAATGTGAGGGTCCGTGTCCGTGTCATGGTCCGGTTCCGGTTCCGGTTCCGGGTCCGGGTCCAGGTCCGGGTCAGTGTCAGTTTCAGTGTCAGTGTCCGTGTCAGGGTCAGAGTCAGGGTCAGGGTCAGGGTCAGGGTCCGGGTCCGGGTCCGGGTCCGGGTCCGGGTCCGAGTCAGGGTCCGGGTCCGGGTCCGGGTCAGTTTCAGGGTCTGTGTCAGAGTCAAGGTCCGGGTCAGTGTCAGGGTCAGGGTCTTGGTCCGGGTCCGGGTCCGGGTCTGGGTCCTGGTCCGGTTCAGGGTCCGGGTCCTGGTCCGGGTCTGTGTCAGTTTCAGGGTCAGTCTCAGAGTCAGGGTCAGGGTCCGGGTCCGGGTCCGGGTCCGGGTCCGGGCTCAGGATCCGAGTCCGGGTCTGGGTCCTGGTCCGGGTCCAGGTCCATGTCAGGGTCAGGTTCAGGGACAGTTTCAGGGTCCGGGTCAGGGTCAGGGTCAGGGTCAGGGTCCGGGTGGGGGTCCGGGTTGGGGTCCGGGTCCGGGTCCGGGTCAGGGTGCGGGTCCGGGTGAGGGTCCGGGTCCTGGTCAGGGTCAGGGTCCGGGTCCGGGTCCGGGTCAGGGTCCGGGTCCGTGTCCGGGTTTGGGTCTGGGTTTGGGTCAGGGTCCGGGTTCAGGATTCTAGTCCGGGTCCGTGTCCGTGTCCGTGTCCGTGTCCGGATCTGGGTCAGGGTCAGGGTCAGGGTGAGGGTCAGGGTCAGGGTCAGGATCTGGGTCCGGGTCCGGGTCCGGGTCCGGGTCCGGGTCCGGGTCCGGGTCCGGGTCCGGGTCCGGGTCCGAGTCAGGGTCCGGGTCCGGGTCCGGGTCCGGGTCCGGGTCAGTTTCAGGGTCAGTGTCAGAGTCAGGGTCCGGGTCAGTGTCAGGGTCCGGGTCCGTGTCCGGGTCCGGGTCCGGGTCCAGGTCCGGGTCAGTGTCAGTTTCAGTGTCAGTGTCCGTGTCAGGGTCAGAGTCAGGGTCAGGGTCAGGGTCAGGGTCCGGGTCCGGGTCCGGGTCCGGGTCCGGGTCCGGGTCCGAGTCAGGGTCCGGGTCCGGGTCCGGGTCAGTTTCAGGGTCTGTGTCAGAGTCAAGGTCCGGGTCAGTGTCAGGGTCAGGGTCTTGGTCCGGGTCCGGGTCCGGGTCTGGGTCCTGGTCCGGTTCAGGGTCCGGGTCCTGGTCCGGGTCTGTGTCAGTTTCAGGGTCAGTCTCAGAGTCAGGGTCAGGGTCCGGGTCCGAGTCAGGGTCCGGGTCCGGGTCCGGGTCAATTTCAGGGTCAGTGTCAGAGTCAGGGTCCAGGTCAGGGTCAGGGTCCGGTTCCGGATCTTGGTCAGGGTCAGGGTCCAGTTCCGGGTCGGGATCCGGGTCCGGGTCTGGGTCCGGGTCCAGGTCCGTGTCAGTGTTAGTGTCAGGGTCAGAGTCAGGGTCCGGGTCCAGGTCCGGGTCAGGGTCAGGATCCGTGTCCGGGTCCGGGTCAGGGTCCGTGTCCGGTTCCATGTCTGTTTCAGGGTCAGTGTCAGAGTCAGGGTCCGTGTCAGGGTCAGGGTCAGGGTCCGGGTCAGGGTCAGGGTCAGGATCCGGGTCAATGTGAGGGTCCGTGTCCGTGTCATGGTCCGGTTCCGGTTCCGGTTCCGGGTCCGGGTCCAGGTCCGGGTCAGTGTCAGTTTCAGTGTCAGTGTCCGTGTCAGGGTCAGAGTCAGGGTCAGGGTCAGGGTCAGGGTCCGGGTCCGGGTCCGGGTCCGGGTCCGGGTCCGGGTCCGGGTCCGAGTCAGGGTCCGGGTCCGGGTCCGGGTCAGTTTCAGGGTCAGTGTCAGAGTCAAGGTCCGGGTCAGTGTCAGGGTCAGGGTCTTGGTCCGGGTCCGGGTCCGGGTCTGGGTCCTGGTCCGGTTCAGGGTCCGGGTCCTGGTCCGGGTCTGTGTCAGTTTCAGGGTCAGTCTCAGAGTCAGGGTCAGGGTCCGGGTCCGGGTCCGGGTCCGGGTCCGGGTCCAGGTCCGGGCTCAGGATCCGAGTCCGGGTCTGGGTCCTGGTCCGGGTCCAGGTCCATGTCAGGGTCAGGTTCAGGGACAGTTTCAGGGTCCGGGTCCGGGTCAGGGTCAGGGTCAGGGTCCGGGTGGGGGTCCGGGTTGGGGTCCGGGTCCGGGTCCGGGTCAGGGTGCGGGTCCGGGTGAGGGTCCGGGTCCTGGTCAGGGTCAGGGTCCGGGTCCGGGTCCGGGTCAGGGTCCGGGTCCGTGTCCGGGTTTGGGTCTGGGTTTGGGTCAGGGTCCGGGTTCAGGATTCTAGTCCGGGTCCGTGTCCGTGTCCGGGTCCGTGTCCGGATCTGGGTCAGGGTCAGGGTCAGGGTGAGGGTCAGGGTCAGGGTCAGGATCTGGGTCCGGGTCCGGGTCCGGGTCCGGGTCCGGGTCCGGGTCCGGGTCCGGGTCCGGGTCCGGGTCCGAGTCAGGGTCCGGGTCCGGGTCCGGGTCCGGGTCCGGGTCAGTTTCAGGGTCAGTGTCAGAGTCAGGGTCCGGGTCAGTGTCAGGGTCCGGGTCCGTGTCCGGGTCCGGGTCCGGGTCCGGGTCCGGGTCCGGGTCCGGGTCCGGGTCCGGGTCTGGGTCCGGGTCTGGGTCTGGGTCCTGGTCCGGTTCAGGGTCCAGGTCCGGGTCCGGGTCTGTGTCAGTTTCAGGGTCAGTCTCAGAGTCAGGTTCAGGATCCGGGTCCCGGTCCGGTTCCGGTTCCGGGGTCAGGATCCGAGTCCGGGTCTGGGTCCTGGTCCGGGTCCGGGTCCGTGTCAGGGTCATGCTCAGGGTCAGTTTCAGGGTCCGTGTCAGGGTCAGTTTCAGGGTCAGTGTCAGGGTCAGTGTCCGGGTCCGGGTACGGATCCGGGTCCGGGGTCAGGATCCGAGTCCGGGTCTGGGTCCTGGTCCGGGTCAGGGTCCGGGTCAGGGTCAGGCTCAGGGTCAGTTTCAGGGTCCGGGTCAGGGTCCGGGTCAGTGTCAGGGTCAGGGTCTTGGTCCGGGTCCGGGTCCGGGTCCGGGTCCGGGTCCGGGTCTGGGTCCTGGTCCGGTTCAGGGTCCGGGTCCGGGTCCGGGTCTGTGTCAGTTTCAGGGTCAGTCTCAGAGTCAGGGTCAGGGTCCGGGTCCGGGTCCGGGTCCGGGTCCGGGTCCGGGCTCAGGATCCGAGTCCGGGTCTGGGTCCTGGTCCGGGTCCGGGTCCATGTCAGGGTCAGGCTCAGGGTCAGTTTCAGGGTCCGGGTCAGGGTCAGGGTCAGGGTCAGGGTCCGGGTCCGGGTCCGGGTCAGGGTCCGGGTCCGGGTCCGGGTCCGAGTCAGGGTCCGGGTCCGGGTCCGGGTCAGTTTCAGGGTCAGTGTCAGAGTCAGGGTCCGGGTCCGGGTCTGGGTCCGGGTCCGGGTCCGGGTCCGGGTCCGGGTCCGGGTCCGGGTCCGGGTCCGGGTCTGGGTCCGGGTCCGGGTCCGGGTCCGAGTCAGGGTCCGGGTCCGGGTCCGGGTCAGTTTCAGGGTCAGTGTCAGGGTCAGGGTCCGGGTCCGGGTCTGGGTCCGGGTCCGGGTCCGGGTCCGGGTCCGGGTCCGGGTCCGGGTCCGGGTCCGGGTCTGGGTCCTGGTCCGGTTCAGTGTCCAGGTCTGGGTCTGGGTCTGTGTCAGTTTCAGGGTCAGTCTCAGAGTCCGGGTCTGGGTCCTGGTCCGGGTCCGGGTCCCTGTCAGGGTCATGCTCAGGGTCAGTTTCAGGGTCCGTGTCAGGTTCAGTTTCAGGGTCAGTGTCAGGGTCAGTGTCCGGGTCCGGGTACGGATCCGGGTCCGGGGTCAGGATCCGAGTCCGGGTCTGGGTCCTGGTCCGGGTCAGGGTCCGGGTCAGGGTCAGGCTCAGGGTCAGTTTCAGGGTCCGGGTCAGGGTCCGGGTCAGTGTCAGTGTCAGGGTCTTGGTCCGGGTCCGGGTCCGGGTCCGGGTCCGGGTCCGGGTCCGGGTCTGGGTCCTGGTCCGGTTCAGGGTCCGGGTCCGGGTCCGGGTCTGTGTCAGTTTCAGGGTCAGTCTCAGAGTCAGGGTCAGGGTCCGGGTCCGGGTCCGGGTCCGGGTCCGGGTCCGAGTCCGGGCTCAGGATCCGAGTCCGGGTCTGGGTCCTGGTCCGGGTCCGGGTCCATGTCAGGGTCAGGCTCAGGGTCAGTTTCAGGGTCCGGGTCAGGGTCAGGGTCAGGGTCAGGGTCCGGGTCCGGGTCCGGGTCAGGGTCCGGGTCCGGGTCCGGGTTTGGGTCCGGGTCCGGGTCCGGGTCCGGGTCCGGGTCCGAGTCAGGGTCCGGGTCCGGGTCCGGGTCCGGGTCAGTTTCAGGGTCAGTGTCAGAGTCAGGGTCCGGGTCAGTGTCAGGGTCAGGGTCCGGGTCCGGGTCCGGGTCCGGGTCCGGGTCCGGGTCCGGGTCCGGGTCCGGGTCCGGGTCTGGGTCCTGGTCCGGTTCAGTGTCCAGGTCTGGGTCTGGGTCTGTGTCAGTTTCAGGGTCAGTCTCAGAGTCAGGGTCAGGGTCTGGGTCCGGGTCCGGGTCCGGGTCCGGGGTCAGGATCCGAGTCCGGGTCTGGGTCCTGGTCCGGGTCCGGGTCCGTGTCAGGGTCAGGCTCAGGGTCAGTTTCAGGGTCCGTGTCAGGGTCCGGGTCAGGGTCCGGGTCCGGGTCCGGGTCCGGGTTTGGGTCCGGGTCCGGGTCCGGGTCCGGGTCCGGGTCCGAGTCAGGGTCCGGGTCCGGGTCCGGGTCCGGGTCCGGGTCAGTTTCAGGGTCAGTGTCAGAGTCAGGGTCCGGGTCAGTGTCAGGGTCAGGGTCCGGGTCCGGGTCCGGGTCCGTGTCAGGGTCAGGCTCAGGGTCAGTTTCAGGGTCCGGGTCAGTGTCAGGGTCAGGGTCAGTGTCAGGGTCAGGGTCCGGGTCCGGGTCCGGGTCCGGGTCCGGGTCCGGTTGAGGGTCCGCGTCCTGGTCAGGGTCTGGGTCCGGGTCTGGGTCCGTGTCCGGGTCAGGGTCCGGGTCCGGGTCCGGGTCCGGGTCAGGGTCAGGGTCAGAGTCAGGGTCCGGGTCACGGTCTGGGTCCCGGTCCGGGTCAGGGTCAGGGTCAGGGTCAGGGTCAGGGTCAGGGTCAGGGTCAGGGTCAGGGTCAGGGTCAGGATCCGAGTCCGGTTCATGGTTTGGGTCAGGGTCCGGGTCCGGGTCCGGGTCCGGCTCCGGTTGAGGGTCCGGGTCCTGGTCAGGGTCTGGGTCCTGGTCTGGGTCCGTGTCCGGGTCAGGGTCCGGGGTCAGGATTCTTGTCCGGGTCCGGCTCCGGGTCCGGGTACGGATCTGGTTCAGGATCAGGGTCATGGTCAGGGTCAGGGTCCGGGTCCGGGTCCGGGTCAGGGTCCGGGTCCGGGTCCGGGTTTGGGTCTGGGTCTGGGTCAGGGTCCGGGTTCAGGATTCTAGTCCGTGTCCGGGTCCGGGTCCGTGTCCGGATCTGGGTCAGGGTCAGGGTCAGGGTGAGGGTCAGGGTCAGGGTGAGGGTCAGGATCTGGGTCCGGGTCCGGGTCCGGGTCCGGGTCCGGGTCCGGGTCCGGGTCCGGGTCCGGGTCCGGGTCCGAGTCAGGGTCCGGGTCCGGGTCCGGGTCCGGGTCCGGGTCAGTTTCAGGGTCAGTGTCAGAGTCAGGGTCCGGGTCAGTGTCAGGGTCCGGGTCCGGGTCCGGGTCCGGGTCCGGGTCCGGGTCCGGGTCCGGGTCCGGGTCCGGGTCCGGGTCCGGGTCTGGGTCCGGGTCTGGGTCTGGGTCCTGGTCCGGTTCAGGGTCCAGGTCCGGGTCCGGGTCTGTGTCAGTTTCAGGGTCAGTCTCAGAGTCAGGTTCAGGATCCGGGTCCCGATCCGGTTCCGGTTCCGGGGTCAGGATCCGAGTCCGGGTCTGGGTCCTGGTCCGGGTCCGGGTCCGTGTCAGGGTCATGCTCAGGGTCAGTTTCAGGGTCCGTGTCAGGGTCAGTTTCAGGGTCAGTGTCAGGGTCAGTGTCCGGGTCCGGGTACGGATCCGGGTCCGGGGTCAGGATCCGAGTCCGGGTCTGGGTCCTGGTCCGGGTCAGGGTCCGGGTCAGGGTCAGGCTCAGGGTCAGTTTCAGGGTCCGGGTCAGGGTCCGGGTCAGTGTCAGGGTCAGGGTCTTGGTCCGGGTCCGGGTCCGGGTCCGGGTCCGGGTCCGGGTCCAGGTCTGGGTCCTGGTCCGGTTCAGGGTCCGGGTCCGGGTCCGGGTCTGTGTCAGTTTCAGGGTCAGTCTCAGAGTCAGGGTCAGGGTCCGGGTCCGGGTCCGGGTCCGGGTCCGGGTCCGGGTCCGGGCTCAGGATCCGAGTCCGGGTCTGGGTCCTGGTCCGGGTCCGGGTCCATGTCAGGGTCAGGCTCAGGGTCAGTTTCAGGGTCCGGGTCAGGGTCAGGGTCAGGGTCAGGGTCCGGGTCCGGGTCCGGGTCAGGGTCCGGGTCCGGGTCCGGGTTTGGGTCCGGGTCCGGGTCCGGGTCCGGGTCCGGGTCCGAGTCAGGGTCCGGGTCCGGGTCCGGGTCAGTTTCAGGGTCAGTGTCAGAGTCAGGGTCCGGGTCAGTGTCAGGGTCAGGGTCCGGGTCCGGGTCCGGGTCCGGGTCCGGGTCCGGGTCCGGGTCCGGGTCCGGGTCCGGGTCCGGGTCCGGGTCCGGGTCTGGGTCCTGGTCCGGTTCAGTGTCCAGGTCTGGGTCTGGGTCTGGGTCTGTGTCAGTTTCAGGGTCAGTCTCAGAGTCAGGGTCAGGGTCCGGGTCCGGGTCAGTGTCAGGGTCAGGGTCTTGGTCCGGGTCCGGTTCCGGGTCCGGGTCTGGGTCTGGGTCCTGGTCCGGTTCAGGGTCCGGGTCCGGGTCAGGGTCATGGTGAGGGTCAGGATCCGGGTCCGGGTCCGGGTCCGGGTCCGGGTCCGGGTCCGGGTCCGGGTCCGGGTCCGGGTCCGGGTCCGGGTCCGTGTCCGGGTCCGGGTCCGGGTCCGGGTCAGTTTCAGGGTCAGTGTCAGAGTCAGGGTCCGGGTCAGTGTCAGGGTCAGGGTCTTGGTCCGGGTCCGGGTCCGGGTCCGGGTCTGGGTCCTGGTCCGGTTCAGGGTCCGGGTCCGGGTCCTGGTCCGGGTCTGTGTCAGTTTCAGGGTCAGTCTCAGAGTCAGGGTCAGGGTCCGGGTCCGGGTCCGGGTCCAGGTCCGGGCTCAGGATCCGAGTCCGGGTCTGGGTCCTGGTCCGGGTCCGGGTCCATGTCAGGGTCAGGTTCAGGGACTGTTTCAGGGTCCGGGTCAGGGTCAGGGTCAGGGTCAGGGTCCGGGTGGGGGTCCGGGTTGGGGTCCGGGTCCGGGTCAGGGTGCGGGTCCGGGTGAGGGTCCGGGTCCTGGTCAGGGTCAGGGTCCGGGTCAGGGTCAGGGTCCGTGTCCGGGTTTGGGTCTGGGTCTGGGTCAGGGTCCGGGTTCAGGATTCTTGTCCGGGTCCGGGTCCGGGTCCGGGTCCGGATCTGGGTCAGGGTCAGGGTCAGGGTGAGGATCAGGGTCAGGGTCAGGATCTGGGTCCGGGTCCGGGTCCGGGTCCGGGTCCGGGTCCGGGTCCGGGTCCGGGTCCGGGTCCGGGTCCGGGTCCGAGTCAGGGTCCGGGTCCGGGTCCGGGTCCGGGTCCGGGTCAGTTTCAGGGTCGGGGTCAGTGTCCGGGTCCGGGTCCGTGTCCGGGTCCGAGTCCGGGTCTGGGTCAGTTTCAGCGTCAGTGTCAGAGTCAGGGTCCGGTTCAGGGTTAGGGTCAGGGTCCGGGTCCGGGTCCGGGTCCGGGTCCGGGTCCGGGTCCGGGTC
This sequence comes from Arizona elegans, assembly GCA_022577455.1. Taxonomy (NCBI): domain Eukaryota; kingdom Metazoa; phylum Chordata; class Lepidosauria; order Squamata; family Colubridae; genus Arizona; species Arizona elegans. Next base: position 7,259,629 of record JAKOOJ010000027.1, read on the forward strand.
CGGGTCCGGGTCCGGGTCCGGGTCCGGGTGAGGGTCCGGGTCCTGGTAAGGGTCAGGGTCCGGGTCCGGGTCCGGGTCCGGGTCTGGGTCCGGGTCCGGGTCAGGGTCCGGGTCCGGGTCCGGGTCCGGGTTTGGGTCAGGGTCTGGGTCAGGGTCTGGTTTCAGGATTCTAGTCCGGGTCCGGGTCCGGGTCCGGGTCTGGATCTGGGTCAGGGTCAGGGTGAGGGTCAGGGTGAGGGTCAGGATCCGGGTCCGGGTCCGGGTCCGGGTCCGGGTCCGGGTCCGGGTCCGGGTCCGGGTCCGGGTCCGGGTCCGGGTCCGGGTCCGGGTCCGGGTCCGAGTCAGGGTCCGGGTCCGGGTCCGGGTCCGGGTCCGGGTCAGTTTCAGGGTCAGTGTCAGAGTCAGGGTCCGGGTCAGTGTCAGGGTCAGGGTCTTGGTCCGGGTCCGGGTCCGGGTCCGGGTCCGGGTCTGGGTCCTGGTCCGGTTCAGGGTCCGGGTCCGGGTCCGGGTCCGGGTCCGCGTCCGGGTCCGGGTCCTGGTCCGGGTCCGGGTCCGGGTCCGGGTCCGGGTCCGGGTGAGGGTCTGTGTCCTGGTAAGGGTCCGGGTCCGGGTCCGGGTCCGGGTCCGGGTCCGGGTCTGGGTCCGGGTCCGGGTCAGGGTCCGGGTCCGGGTCCGGGTCCGGGTTTGGGTCAGGGTCTGGGTCAGGGTCTGGTTTCAGGATTCTAGTCCGGGTCCGGGTCCGGGTCCGGGTCTGGATCTGGGTCAGGGTCAGGGTGAGGGTCAGGGTGAGGGTCAGGATCCGGGTCCGGGTCCGGGTCCGGGTCCGGGTCCGGGTCCGGGTCCGGGTCCGGGTCCGGGTCCGGGTCCGGGTCCGGGTCCGAGTCAGGGTCCGGGTCCGGGTCCGGGTCAGTTTCAGGGTCAGTGTCAGAGTCAGGGTCCGGGTCAGTGTCAGGGTCAGGGTCTTGGTCCGGGTCCGGGTCCGGGTCCGGGTCCGGGTCCGGGTCTGGGTCCTGGTCCGGTTCAGGGTCCGGGTCCGGGTCCGGGTCCGGGTCTGTGTCAGTTTCAGGGTCAGTCTCAGAGTCAGGGTCAGGGTCCGGGTCCGGGTCCGGGTCCGGGTCCGGGTCCGGGCTCAGGATCCGAGTCCGGGTCTGGGTCCTGGTCCGGGTCCGGGTCCATTTCAGGGTCAGGTTCAGGGACAGTTTCAGGGTCCGGGTCAGTTTCAGGGTCAGGGTCAGGGTCACGGTCCGGGTGGGGGTCCGGGTTGGGGTCCGGGTCTGGGTCCGGGTCCGGGTCAGGGTGCGGGTCCGGGTGAGGGTCCGGGTCCTGGTCAGGGTCAGGGTCCGGGTCCGGGTCCGGGTCAGGGTCCGTGTCCGTGTCCGGGTTTGGGTCTGGGTCTGGGTCAGGGTCCGGATTCAGGATTCTAGTCCGGGTCCGGGTCCGGGTCCGGGTCCGGATCTGGGTCAGGGTCAGGGTGAGGGTGAGGGTGAGGGTGAGGGTCAGGATCTGGGTCCGGGTCCGGGTCCGGGTCCGGGTCCGGGTCCGGGTCCGGGTCCGGGTCCGGGTCCGAGTCAGGGTCCGGGTCCGGGTCCGGGTCCGGTTCAGTTTCAGGGTCAGTGTCAGAGTCAGGGTCCGGGTCAGTGTCAGGGTCAGGGTCCGGGTCCGGGTCCGGGTCCGGGTCCGGGTCCGGGTCCGGGTCCAGGTCCGGGTCCGGGTCTGGGTCCGGGTCTGGGTCTGGGTCCTGGTCCGGTTCAGGGTCCAGGTCCGGATCCGGGTCTGTGTCAGTTTCAGGGTCAGTCTCAGAGTCAGGGTCAGGATCCGGGTCCCGGTCCGGTTCCGGTTCCGTGGTCAGGATCCGAGTCCGGGTCTGGGTCCTGGTCCGGGTCCGGGTCCGTGTCAGGGTCATGCTCAGGGTCAGTTTCAGGGTCCGTGTCAGGGTCAGTTTCAGGGTCAGTGTCAGGGTCAGTGTCCGCGTCCGGGTCCGGGTCCGGGTCCGGGTCCGGGTCCGGGTGAGGGTCTGTGTCCTGGTAAGGGTCCGGGTCCGGGTCCGGGTCCGGGTCCGGGTCCGGGTCTGGGTCCGGGTCCGGGTCAGGGTCCGGGTCCGGGTCCGGGTCCGGGTTTGGGTCAGGGTCTGGGTCAGGGTCTGGTTTCAGGATTCTAGTCCGGGTCCGGGTCCGGGTCCGGGTCTGGATCTGGGTCAGGGTCAGGGTGAGGGTCAGGGTGAGGGTCAGGATCCGGGTCCGGGTCCGGGTCCGGGTCCGGGTCCGGGTCCGGGTCCGGGTCCGGGTCCGGGTCCGGGTCCGGGTCCGAGTCAGGGTCCGGGTCCGGGTCCGGGTCAGTTTCAGGGTCAGTGTCAGAGTCAGGGTCCGGGTCAGTGTCAGGGTCAGGGTCTTGGTCCGGGTCCGGGTCCGGGTCCGGGTCCGGGTCCGGGTCTGGGTCCTGGTCCGGTTCAGGGTCCGGGTCCGGGTCCGGGTCCGGGTCTGTGTCAGTTTCAGGGTCAGTCTCAGAGTCAGGGTCAGGGTCCGGGTCCGGGTCCGGGTCCGGGTCCGGGTCCGGGCTCAGGATCCGAGTCCGGGTCTGGGTCCTGGTCCGGGTCCGGGTCCATTTCAGGGTCAGGTTCAGGGACAGTTTCAGGGTCCGGGTCAGTTTCAGGGTCAGGGTCAGGGTCACGGTCCGGGTGGGGGTCCGGGTTGGGGTCCGGGTCTGGGTCCGGGTCCGGGTCAGGGTGCGGGTCCGGGTGAGGGTCCGGGTCCTGGTCAGGGTCAGGGTCCGGGTCCGGGTCCGGGTCAGGGTCCGGGTCCGTGTCCGGGTTTGGGTCTGGGTCTGGGTCAGGGTCCGGATTCAGGATTCTAGTCCGGGTCCGGGTCCGGGTCCGGGTCCGGATCTGGGTCAGGGTCAGGGTGAGGGTGAGGGTGAGGGTGAGGGTCAGGATCTGGGTCCGGGTCCGGGTCCGGGTCCGGGTCCGGGTCCGGGTCCGGGTCCGAGTCAGGGTCCGGGTCCGGGTCCGGGTCCGGGTCAGTTTCAGGGTCAGTGTCAGAGTCAGGGTCCGGGTCAGTGTCAGGGTCAGGGTCCGGGTCCGGGTCCGGGTCCGGGTCCGGGTCCGGGTCCGGGTCCGGGTCCGGGTCTGGGTCCGGGTCTGGGTCTGGGTCCTGGTCCGGTTCAGGGTCCAGGTCCGGATCCGGGTCTGTGTCAGTTTCAGGGTCAGTCTCAGAGTCAGGGTCAGGATCCGGGTCCCGGTCCGGTTCCGGTTCCGGGGTCAGGATCCGAGTCCGGGTCTGGGTCTGGGTCCTTGTCCGGGTCCGGGTCCGTGTCAGGGTCATGCTCAGGGTCAGTTTCAGGGTCCGTGTCAGGGTCAGTTTCAGGGTCAGTGTCAGGGTCAGTGTCCGCGTCCGGGTACGGATCCGGGTCCGGGGTCAGGATCCGAGTCCGAGTATGGGTCCTGGTCCGGGTCAGGGTCCGGGTCAGGGTCAGGCTCAGGGTCAGTTTCAGTGTCCGGGTCATGGTCAGGGTCAGGGTCAGTGTCAGGGTCAGTGTCCGGGTACGGGTACGGGTCCGGGTCCGAGTCAGGGTCCGGGTCCGGGTCTGGGTCAGTTTCAGCGTCAGTGTCAGAGTCAGGGTCCGGTTCAGGGTTAGGGTCAGGGTCAGGGTCCGGGTCCGGGTCCGGGTCCGGGTCCGGGTGAGGGTCCGGGTCCTGGTAAGGGTCAGGGTCCGGGTCCGGGTCCGGGTCCGGGTCAGGGTCCGGGTCCGGGTCCGGGTCTGGGTCCGGGTCCGGGTCAGGGTCCGGGGTCAGGATTCTTGTCCGGGTCCGGCTCCGGGTCCGGGTCCGGATCTGGGTCAGGATCAGGGTCATGGTCAGGGTCAGGATCCAGGTCCGGGTCCGGGTCCGGGTCAGTTTCAGGGTCAGTGTCAGAGTCAGGGTCCAGGTCAGGGTCAGGGTCAGGGTCCCGGTCTGGGTCCGGGTCCGGGTCCGGGTCCGGGTCCGGGTCCGGGTCCGGGTCCGGGTCCGGGTCCTGGTCCGGTTCAGGGTCCGGCTCCGGGTCCGGGTCCGGGTCAGTTTCAGGGTCATTGTCAGAGTCAGGGTCCGGGTCCGGGTCCGTGTCCGGGTCTGGGTCCGGGTCCGGGTCAGGGTCCGGGTCCGGGTCCGGGTCCGGGTCCGGGTTTGGGTCCGGGTCTGGGTCAGGGTCCGGATTCAGGATTCTAGTCCGGGTCCAGGTCCGGGTCCGGGTCTGGATCTGGGTCAGGGTCAGGGTGAGGGTCATGGTGAGGGTCAGGATCCGGGTCCGGGTCCGGGTCCGGGTCCGGGTCCGGGTCCGGGTCCGGGTCCGGGTCCGGGTCCGGGTCCGGGTCCGGGTCCGAGTCAGGGTCCGGGTCCGGGTCCGGGTCAGTTTCAGGGTCAGTGTCAGAGTCAGGGTCCGGGTCAGTGTCAGGGTCAGGGTCTTGGTCCGGGTCCGGGTCGGGGTCCGGGTCCGGGTCTGGGTTCTGGTCCGTTTCAGGGTCCGGGTCCGGGTCCGGGTCTGTGTCAGTTTCAGGGTCAGTCTCAGAGTCAGGGTCAGGGTCCGGGTCCGGGTCCGGGTCCGGGTCCGGGTCCGGGTCCGGGTCCGGGCTCAGGATCCGAGTCCGGGTCTGGGTCCTGGTCCGGGTCCGGGTCCGGGTCCGTGTCAGGGTCATGCTCAGGGTCAGTTTCAGGGTCCGTGTCAGGGTCAGTTTCAGGGTCAGTGTCAGGGTCAGTGTCCGGGTCCGGGTACGGATCCGGGTCCGGGGTCAGGATCCGAGTCCGAGTATGGGTCCTGGTCCGGGTCAGGGTCCGGGTCAGGGTCAGGCTCAGGGTCAGTTTCAGGGTCCGGGTCATGGTCAGGGTCAGGGTCAGTGTCAGGGTCAGTGTCCGGGTACGGGTACGGGTACGGGTCCGGGTCCGAGTCAGGGTCCGGGTCCGGGTCTGGGTCAGTTTCAGCGTCAGTGTCAGAGTCAGGGTCCGGTTCAGGGTTAGGGTCAGGGTCAGGGTCCGGGTCCGGGTCCGGGTCCGGGTCCGGGTGAGGGTCCGGGTCCTGGTAAGGGTCAGGGTCCGGGTCCGGGTCCGGGTCCGGGTCAGGGTCCGGGTCCGGGTCCGGGTCTGGGTCCGGGTCCGGGTCAGGGTCCGGGGTCAGGATTCTTGTCCGGGTCCGGCTCCGGGTCCGGGTCCGGATCTGGGTCAGGATCAAGGTCATGGTCAGGGTCAGGATCCAGGTCCGGGTCTGGGTCCGGGTCAGTTTCAGGGTCAGTGTCAGAGTCAGGGTCCAGGTCAGGGTCAGGGTCAGGGTCCCGGTCTGGGTCCGGGTCCGGGTCCGGGTCCGGGTCCGGGTCCGGGTCCGGGTCCTGGTCCGGTTCAGGGTCCGGCTCCGGGTCCGGGTCCGGGTCAGTTTCAGGGTCATTGTCAGAGTCAGGGTCCGGGTCCGGGTCCGTGTCCGGGTCTGGGTCCGGGTCCGGGTCAGGGTCCGGGTCCGGGTCCGGGTCCGGGTCCGGTTTTGGGTCCGGGTCTGGGTCAGGGTCCGGGTCCGGGTCCGGGTCCGGGTCCGGGCTCAGGATCCGAGTCCGGGTCTGGGTCCTGGTCCGGGTCCGGGTCCGGGTCCGTGTCAGGGTCATGCTCAGGGTCAGTTTCAGGGTCCGTGTCAGGGTCAGTTTCAGGGTCAGTGTCAGGGTCAGTGTCCGGGTCCGGGTACGGATCCGGGTCCGGGGTCAGGATCCGAGTCCGAGTATGGGTCCTGGTCCGGGTCAGGGTCCGGGTCAGGGTCAGGCTCAGGGTCAGTTTCAGGGTCCGGGTCATGGTCAGGGTCAGGGTCAGTGTCAGGGTCAGTGTCCGGGTACGGGTACGGGTACGGGTCCGGGTCCGAGTCAGGGTCCGGGTCCGGGTCTGGGTCAGTTTCAGCGTCAGTGTCAGAGTCAGGGTCCGGTTCAGGGTTAGGGTCAGGGTCAGGGTCCGGGTCCGGGTCCGGGTCCGGGTCCGGGTCCGGGTGAGGGTCTGGGTCCTGGTAAGGGTCAGGGTCCGGGTCCGGGTCCGGGTCCGGGTCAGGGTCCGGGTCCGGGTCCGGGTCTGGGTCCGGGTCCGGGTCAGGGTCCGGGGTCAGGATTCTTGTCCGGGTCCGGCTCCGGGTCCGGGTCCGGATCTGGGTCAGGATCAGGGTCATGGTCAGGGTCAGGATCCAGGTCCGGGTCCGGGTCCGGGTCAGTTTCAGGGTCAGTGTCAGAGTCAGGGTCCAGGTCAGGGTCAGGGTCAGGGTCCCGGTCTGGGTCCGGGTCCGGGTCCGGGTCCGGGTCCGGGTCCGGGTCCGGGTCCGGGTCCGGGTCCTGGTCCGGTTCAGGGTCCGGCTCCGGGTCCGGGTCCGGGTCAGTTTCAGGGTCATTGTCAGAGTCAGGGTCAGGGTCCGGGTCCGTGTCCGGGTCTGGGTCCGGGTCCGGGTCAGGGTCCGGGTCCGGGTCCGGGTCCGGGTCCGGGTTTGGGTCCGGGTCTGGGTCAGGGTCCGGATTCAGGATTCTAGTCCGGGTCCAGGTCCGGGTCCGGGTCTGGATCTGGGTCAGGGTCAGGGTGAGGGTCATGGTGAGGGTCAGGATCCGGGTCCGGGTCCGGGTCCGGGTCCGGGTCCGGGTCCGGGTCCGGGTCCGGGTCCGAGTCAGGGTCCGGGTCCGGGTCCGGGTCAGTTTCAGGGTCAGTGTCAGAGTCAGGGTCCGGGTCAGTGTCAGGGTCAGGGTCTTGGTCCGGGTCCGGGTCCGGGTCCGGGTCCGGGTCTGGGTTCTGGTCCGGTTCAGGGTCCGGGTCCGGGTCCGGGTCTGTGTCAGTTTCAGGGTCAGTCTCAGAGTCAGGGTCAGGGTCCGGGTCCGGGTCCGGGTCCGGGTCCGGGTCCGGGTCCGGGCTCAGGATCCGAGTCCGGGTCTGGGTCCTGGTCCGGGTCCGGGTCAGTTTCAGGGTCAGGTTGAGGGACAGTTTCAGGGTCCGGGTCAGGGTCAGGGTCAGGGTCAGGGTCAGGGTCCGGGTGGGGGTCCGGGTTGGGGTCCGGGTCCGGGTCCGAGTCAGGGTGCGGGTCCGGGTGAGGGTCCGGGTCCTGGTCAGGGTCAGGGTCCGGGTCCGGGTCCGGGTCAGGGTTCGGGTCCGTGTCCGGGTTTGGGTCTGGGTCTGGGTCAGGGTCCGGATTCAGGATTCTAGTCCGGGTCCGGGTCCGGGTCCGGGTCCGGGTCCGGGTCCGGATCTGGGTCAGGGTCAGGGTGAGGGTGAGGGTGAGGGTCAGGATCTGGGTCCGGGTCCGGGTCCGGGTCCGGGTCCGGGTGAGGGTCCGGGTCCTGGTAAGGGTCAGGGTCCGGGTCCGGGTCCGGGTCCGGGTCAGGGTCAGGGTCCGGGTCCGGGTCCGGGTCTGGGTCCGGGTCCGGGTCAGGGTCCGGGGTCAGGATTCTTGTCCGGGTCCGGCTCCGGGTCCGGGTCCGGATCTGGGTCAGGATCAGGGTCATGGTCAGGGTCAGGATCCAGGTCCGGGTCCGGGTCCGGGTCAGTTTCAGGGTCAGTGTCAGAGTCAGGGTCCAGGTCAGGGTCAGGGTCAGGGTCCCGGTCTGGGTCCGGGTCCGGGTCCGGGTCCGGGTCCGGGTCCGGGTCCTGGTCCGGTTCAGGGTCCGGCTCCGGGTCCGGGTCCGGGTCAGTTTCAGGGTCATTGTCAGAGTCAGGGTCCGGGTCCGGGTCCGTGTCCGGGTCTGGGTCCGGGTCCGGGTCAGGGTCCGGGTCCGGGTCCGGGTCCGGGTCCGGGTTTGGGTCCGGGTCTGGGTCAGGGTCCGGATTCAGGATTCTAGTCCGGGTCCAGGTCCGGGTCCGGGTCTGGATCTGGGTCAGGGTCAGGGTGAGGGTCATGGTGAGGGTCAGGATCCGGGTCCGGGTCCGGGTCCGGGTCCGGGTCCGGGTCCGGGTCCGGGTCCGGGTCCGGGTCCGAGTCAGGGTCCGGGTCCGGGTCCGGGTCAGTTTCAGGGTCAGTGTCAGAGTCAGGGTCCGGGTCAGTGTCAGGGTCAGGGTCTTGGTCCGGGTCCGGGTCCGGGTCCGGGTCCGGGTCTGGGTTCTGGTCCGGTTCAGGGTCCGGGTCCGGGTCCGGGTCTGTGTCAGTTTCAGGGTCAGTCTCAGAGTCAGGGTCAGGGTCCGGGTCCGGGTCCGGGTCCGGGTCCGGGTCCGGGTCCGGGCTCAGGATCCGAGTCCGGGTCTGGGTCCTGGTCCGGGTCCGGGTCAGTTTCAGGGTCAGGTTGAGGGACAGTTTCAGGGTCCGGGTCAGGGTCAGGGTCAGGGTCAGGGTCCGGGTGGGGGTCCGGGTTGGGGTCCGGGTCCGGGTCCGAGTCAGGGTGCGGGTCCGGGTGAGGGTCCGGGTCCTGGTCAGGGTCAGGGTCCGGGTCCGGGTCCGTGTCCGGGTTTGGGTCTGGGTCTGGGTCAGGGTCCGGATTCAGGATTCTAGTCCGGGTCTGGGTCCGGGTCCGGGTCCGGGTCCGGGTCCGGATCTGGGTCAGGGTCAGGGTGAGGGTGAGGGTGAGGGTCAGGATCTGGGTCCGGGTCCGGGTCCAGGTCCGGGTCCGGGTCCGGGTCCGGGTCCGGGTCCGGGTCCGGGTCCGGGTCCGAGTCAGGGTCCGGGTCCGGGTCCGGGTCCGGGTCCGGGTCCGGGTCAGTTTCAGGGTCATTGTCAGAGTCAGGGTCCGGGTCCGGGTCCGTGTCCGGGTCTGGGTCCGGGTCCGGGTCAGGGTCCGGGTCCGGGTCCGGGTCCGGGTCCGGGTTTGGGTCCAGGTCTGGGTCAGGGTCCGGATTCAGGATTCTAGTCCGGGTCCAGGTCCGGGTCCGGGTCAGGGTCAGGGTCAGGGTCAGGGTCAGGGTCCGGGTGGGGGTCCGGGTTGGGGTCCGGGTCCGGGTCCGAGTCAGGGTGCGGGTCCGGGTGAGGGTCCGGGTCCTGGTCAGGGTCAGGGTCCGGGTCCGGGTCCGGGTCCGGGTCAGGGTTCGGGTCCGTGTCCGGGTTTGGGTCTGGGTCTGGGTCAGGGTCCGGATTCAGGATTCTAGTCCGGGTCCGGGTCCGGGTCCGGGTCCGGGTCCGGGTCCGGATCTGGGTCAGGGTCAGGGTGAGGGTGAGGGTGAGGGTCAGGATCTGGGTCCGGGTCCGGGTCCGGGTCCGGGTCCGGGTGAGGGTCCGGGTCCTGGTAAGGGTCAGGGTCCGGGTCCGGGTCTGGGTCCGGGTCAGGGTCCGGGTCCGGGTCCGGGTCTGGGTCCGGGTCCGGGTCAGGGTCCGGGGTCAGGATTCTTGTCCGGGTCCGGCTCCGGGTCCGGGTCCGGATCTGGGTCAGGATCAGGGTCATGGTCAGGGTCAGGATCCAGGTCCGGGTCCGGGTCCGGGTCAGTTTCAGGGTCAGTGTCAGAGTCAGGGTCCAGGTCAGGGTCAGGGTCAGGGTCCCGGTCTGGGTCCGGGTCCGGGTCCGGGTCCGGGTCCGGGTCCGGGTCCGGGTCCGGTTCAGGGTCCGGCTCCGGGTCCGGGTCCGGGTCAGTTTCAGGGTCATTGTCAGAGTCAGGGTCCGGGTCCGGGTCCGTGTCCGGGTCTGGGTCCGGGTCCGGGTCAGGGTCCGGGTCCGGGTCCGGGTCCGGGTCCGGGTTTGGGTCCGGGTCTGGGTCAGGGTCCGGATTCAGGATTCTAGTCCGGGTCCAGGTCCGGGTCCGGGTCTGGATCTGGGTCAGGGTCAGGGTGAGGGTCATGGTGAGGGTCAGGATCCGGGTCCGGGTCCGGGTCCAGGTCCGGGTCCGGGTCCGGGTCCGGGTCCGGGTCCGAGTCAGGGTCCGGGTCCGGGTCCGGGTCAGTTTCAGGGTCAGTGTCAGAGTCAGGGTCCGGGTCAGTGTCAGGGTCAGGGTCTTGGTCCGGGTCCGGGTCCGGGTCCGGGTCCGGGTCTGGGTTCTGGTCCGGTTCAGGGTCCGGGTCCGGGTCCGGGTCTGTGTCAGTTTCAGGGTCAGTCTCAGAGTCAGGGTCAGGGTCCGGGTCCGGGTCCGGGTCCGGGTCCGGGTCCGGGTCCGGGCTCAGGATCCGAGTCCGGGTCTGGGTCCTGGTCCGGGTCCGGGTCAGTTTCAGGGTCAGGTTGAGGGACAGTTTCAGGGTCCGGGTCAGGGTCAGGGTCAGGGTCAGGGTCCGGGTGGGGGTCCGGGTTGGGGTCCGGGTCCGGGTCCGAGTCAGGGTGCGGGTCCGGGTGAGGGTCCGGGTCCTGGTCATGGTCAGGGTCCGTGTCCGGGTCCGTGTCCGGGTTTGGGTCTGGGTCTGGGTCAGGGTCCGGATTCAGGATTCTAGTCCGGGTCCGGGTCCGGGTCCGGGTCCGGGTCCGGGTCCGGATCTGGGTCAGGGTCAGGGTGAGGGTGAGGGTGAGGGTCAGGATCTGGGTCCGGGTCCGGGTCCGGGTCCGGGTCCGGGTCCGGGTCCGGGTCCGGGTCCGGGTCCGGGTCCGGGTCCGGGTCCGAGTCAGGGTCCGGGTCCGGGTCCGGGTCCGGGTCCGGGTCCGGGTCCGGGTCAGTTTCAGGGTCATTGTCAGAGTCAGGGTCCGGGTCCGGGTCCGTGTCCGGGTCTGGGTCCGGGACCGGGTCAGGGTCCGGGTCCGGGTCCGGGTCCGGGTTTGGGTCAGGGTCTGGGTCAGGGTCCGGGTTCAGGATTCTAGTCCGGGTCCGGGTCCGGGTCCCGGTCTGGATCTGGGTCAGGGTCAGGGTGAGGGTCAGGGTGAGGGTCCGGATCCGGGTCTGGGTCCGGGTCCGGGTCCGGGTCCGGGTCCAGGTCCGGGTCCGGGTCCGAGTCAGGGTCCGGGTCCGGGTCCGGGTCAGTTTCAGGGTCAGTGTCAGAGTCAGGGTCCGAGTCAGTGTCAGGGTCAGGGTCTTGGTCCGGGTCCGGGTCCGGGTCCGGGTCCGGGTCTGGGTCCTGGTCCGGTTCAGGGTCCGGGTCCGGGTCCGGGTCTGTGTCAGTTTCAGGGTCACTCTCAGAGTCAGGGTCAGGGTCCGGGTCCGGGTCCGGGTCCGGGTCCGGGTCCGGGTCCGGGTCCGGGTCCGGGCTCAGGATCCGAGTCTGGGTCTGGGTCCTGGTCCGGGTCCGGGTCCATGTCAGGGTCAGGTTCAGGGAGAGTTTCAGGGTCTGGGTCAGGGTCAGGGTCAGGGTCAGGGTCAGGGTCCGGGTGGGGGTCCGGGTTGGGGTCCGGGTCCGGGTCCGGGTCAGGGTGCGGGTCCGGGTGAGGGTCCGGGTCCTGGTCAGGGTCAGGGTCCGGGTCCGGGTCCGGGTCAGGGTCCGGGTCCGTGTCCGGGTTTGGGTCTGGGTCTGGGTCAGGGTCCGGATTCAGGATTCTAGTCCGGGTCCGGGTCCGGGTCCGGGTCCGGATCTGGGTCAGGGTCAGGGTCAGGGTGAGGGTCAGGGTCAGGGTCAGGATCTGGGTCCGGGTCCGGGTCCGGGTCCGGGTCCGGGTCCGGGTCCGGGTCCGGGTCCGGGTCCGAGTCAGGGTCCGGGTCCGGGTCCGGGTCCGGGTCCGGGTCAGTTTCAGAGTCTGTGTCAGAGTCAGGGTCCGGGTCAGTGTCAGGGTCAGGGTCCGGGTGCGGGTCCGGGTCCGGGTCCGGGTCCGGGTCCGGGTCTGGGTCCGGGTCTGGGTCTGGGTCCTGGTCCGGTTCAGGGTCCAGGTCCGGGTCCGGGTCTGTGTCAGTTTCAGGGTCAGTCTCAGAGTCAGGGTCAGGATCCGGGTCCGGGTCCGGTTCCGGTTCCGGGGTCAGGATCCGAGTCCGGGTCTGGGTCCTGGTCCGGGTCCGGGTCCGTGTCAGGGTCATGCTCAGGGTCAGTTTCAGGGTCCGTGTCAGGGTCAGTTTCAGGGTCAGTGTCAGGGTCAGTGTCCGGGTCCGGTTACGGATCCGGGTCCGGGGTCAGGATCCGAGTCCGAGTATGGGTCCTGGTCCGGGTCAGGGTCCGGGTCAGGGTCAGGCTCACGATCAGTTTCAGGGTCCGGGTCAGGGTCAGGGTCAGGGTCAGTGTCAGGGTCAGTGTCCGGGTACGGGTCCGGGTCCGGGTCCGAGTCAGGGTCCGGGTCCGGGTGTGGGTCAGTTTCAGCGTCAGTGTCAGAGTCAGGGTCCGGTTCAGGGTGAGGGTCAGGGTCCGGGTCCGGGTCCGGGTCCGGGTCCGGGTCCGGGTCCGGGTGAGGGTCCGGGTCCTGGTAAGGGTCAGGGTCCGGGTCCGGGTCCGGGTGCGGGTCAGGGTCCGGGTCCGGGTCCGGGTCTGGGTCCGGGTCCGGGTCAGGGTCCGGGGTCAGGATTCTTGTCCGGGTCCGGCTCCGGGTCCGGGTCCGGATCTGGGTCAGGATCAGGGTCATGGTCAGGGTCAGGATCCAGGTCCGGGTCCGGGTCCGGGTTCGGGTCCGGGTCTGAGTCAGGGTCCGGGTCCGGGTCCGGGTCAGTTTCAGGGTCAGTGTCAGAGTCAGGGTCCAGGTCAGGGTCAGGGTCCGGGTCCGGGTCCGGGTCCGGGTCCGGGTCCGGGTCCGGGTCCGGGTCCGGGTCCGGGTCCGGGTCCGGGTCCGGGTCCGGGTCCGGGTCCTGGTCCGGTTCAGGGTCCGGCTCCGGGTCCGGGTCCGGGTCCGGATCTGGGTCAGGATCAGGGTCATGGTCAGGGTCAGGATCCAGGTCCAGTCCAGGTCTGGGTCCGGGTCCGGGTCCGGGTTTGGGTCCGGGTCTGGGTCAGGGTCCGGATTCAGGATTCTAGTCCGGGTCCGGGTCCGGGTCCGGGTCCGGGTCTGGATCTGGGTCAGGGTCAGGGTGAGGGTCAGGGTGAGGGTCAGGATCCGGGTCCGGGTCCGGGTCCGGGTCCGGGTCCGGGTCCGGGTCCGGGTCCGGGTCCGGGTCCGGTTCCGGGTCTGGGTCCGGGTCCGAGTCAGGGTCCGGGTCCGGGTCCGGGTCAGTTTCAGGGTCAGTGTCAGAGTCAGGGTCCGGGTCAGTGTCAGGGTCAGGGTCTTGGTCCGGGTCCGGGTCCGGGTCCGGGTCCGGGTCCGGGTCTGGGTCCTGGTCCGGTTCAGGGTCCGGGTCCGGGTCCGGGTCTGTGTCAGTTTCAGGGTCAGTCTCAGAGTCAGGGTCAGGGTCCGGGTCCGGGTCCGGGTCCGGGTCCGGGCTCAGGATCCGAGTCTGGGTCTGGGTCCTGGTCCGGTTCAGGTTCCGGCTCCGGGTCCGGGTCCGGGTCCGGATCTGGGTCAGGATCAGGGTCATGGTCAGGGTCAGGATCCAGGTCCAGTCCGGGTCTGGGTCTGGGTCCGGGTCCGGGTCCGGGTTTGGGTCCGGGTCTGGGTCAGGGTCCGGATTCAGGATTCTAGTCCGGGTCCGGGTCCGGGTCCGGGTCTGGATCTGGGTCAGGGTCAGGGTGAGGGTCAGGGTGAGGGTCAGGATCCGGGTCCGGGTCCGGGTCCGGGTCCGGGTCCGGGTCCGGGTCTGGGTCCGGGTCCGAGTCAGGGTCCGGGTCCGGGTCCGGGTCAGTTTCAGGGTCAGTGTCAGAGTCAGGGTCCGGGTCAGTGTCAGGGTCAGGGTCTTGGTCCGGGTCCGGGTCCGGGTCCGGGTCCGGGTCCGGGTCCGAGTCAGGTTCCGGGTCCGGGTCCGGGTCAGTTTCAGGGTCAGTGTCAGAGTCAGGGTCCGGGTCAGTGTCAGGGTCAGGGTCTTGGTCCGGGTCCGGGTCCGGGTCCGGGTCCGGGTCCGGGTCCGGGTCCGGGTCTGGGTCCTGGTCCGGTTCAGGGTCCGGGTCCGGGTCCGGGTCTGTGTCAGTTTCAGGGTCAGTCTCAGAGTCAGGGTCAGGGTCCGGGTCCGGGTCCGGGTCCGGGTCCGGGCTCAGGATCCGAGTCCGGGTCTGGGTCCTGGTCTGGGTCCGGGTCCATGTCAGGGTCAGGTTCAGGGACAGTTTCAGGGTCCGGGTCAGGGTCAGGCTCAGGGTCAAGGTCAGGGTCCGGGTGGGGGTCCGGGTTGGGGTCTGGGTCCGGGTCCGGGTCAGGGTGCGGGTCCGCGTGAGGGTCCAGGTCCTGGTCAGGGTCAGGGTCCGGGTCCGTGTCCGGGTTTGGGTCTGGGTCTGGGTCAGGGTCCGGGTTCAGGATTCTAGTCCGGGTCCGGGTCCGGGTCCGGGTCCGGATCTGGGTCAGGGTCAGGGTCAGGGTGAGGGTGAGGGTGAGGGTCAGGATCTGGGTCCGGGTCCGGGTCCGGGTCCGGGTCCGGGTCCGGGTCCGGGTCCGGGTCCGGGTCCGAGTCAGGGTCCGGGTCCGGGTCCGGGTCCGGGTCCGGGTCAGTTTCAGGGTCAGTGTCAGAGTCAGGGTCCGGGTCAGTGTCAGGGTCCGGGTCCGGGTCCGGGTCCGGGTCCGGGTCCGGGTCCAGGTCCGGGTCTGGGTCCGGGTCTGGGTCTGGGTCCTCGTCCGGTTCAGGGTCCAGGTCCGGGTCCGGGTCTGTGTCAGTTTCAGGGTCAGTCTCAGAGTCAGGGTCAGGATCCGGGTCCGGGTCCGGTTCCGGTTCCGGTTCCGGGGTCAGGATCCGAGTCCGGGTCTGGGTCCTGGTCCAGGTCCGGGTCCGTGTCAGGGTCATGCTCAGGGTCAGTTTCAGGGTCCGTGTCAGGGTCAGTTTCAGGGTCAGTGTCAGGGTCAGTGTCCGGGTCCGGGTACGGATCCGGGTCCGGGGTCAGGATCCGAGTCCGGGTATGGGTCCTGGTCCGGGTCAGCGTCCGGGTCAGGGTCAGGCCCAGGGTCAGTTTCAGGGTCCGGGTCAGGGTCAGGGTCAGGGTCAGTGTCAGTGTCAGTGTCAGTGTCCGGGTCCGGGTCCGGGTCCGAGTCAGGGTCCGGGTCCGGGTCTGGGTCAGTTTCAGCGTCAGTGTCAGAGTCAGGGTCCGGTTCAGGGTTAGGGTCAGGGTCTGGGTCCAGGTCCGGGTCCGGGTCCCGGTGAGGGTCCGGGTCCTGGTAAGGGTCAGGGTCCGGGTCCGGGTCCGGGTCCGGGTCCGGGTCCGGGTCAGGGTCCGGGTCCGGGTCCGGGTCTGGGTCCGGGTCGGGGTCAGGGTCCGGGGTCAGGATTCTTGTCCGGGTCCAGCTCCGGGTCCGGGTCCGGATCTGGTTCAGGATCAGGGTCATGGTCAGGGTCAGGATCCAGGTCCGGGTCCGGGTCCGGGTTCGGGTCCGGGTCTGAGTCAGGGTCCGGGTCCGGGTCCGGGTCAGTTTCAGGGTCAGTGTCAGAGTCAGGGTCCGGGTCAGGGTCAGGGTCAGGGTCCCGGTCTGGGTCCGGGTCCGGGTCCGGGTCCGGGTCCGGGTCCGGGTCTGGGCCGGTTCAGGGTCCGGCTCCGGGTCCAGGTCCGGATCTGGGTCAGGATCAGGGTCATGGTCAGGGTCAGGATCCAGGTCCGGGTCCGGGTCCGGGTTCGGGTCCGGGTCTGAGTCAGGGTCCGGGTCCGGGTCCGGGTCAGTTTCAGGGTCAGTGTCAGAGTCAGGGTCCGGGTCAGGGTCAGGGTCAGGGTCCCGGTCTGGGTCCGGGTCCGGGTCCGGGTCTGGGTCCGGGTCCGGTTCCGGGTCCGGGTCTGGGTCAGGGTCCGGGTCCGGGTCCGGGTCTGGGTCAGGGTCCGGGTCAGGGTCCGGGGTCAGGATTCTTGTCCGGGTCCGGCTCCGGGTCCGGGTCCAGATCTGGGTCAGGATCATGTCATGGTCAGGGTCAGGATACAGGTCCGGGTCCGGGTCCGGGTTCGGGTCCGGGTCTGAGTCAGGGTCCGGGTCCGGGTCCGGGTCAGTTTCAGGGTCAGTGTCAGAGTCAGGGTCCGGGTCTGGGTCAGGGTCAGGGTCCCGGTCTGGGTCCGGGTCCGGGTCCGGGTCCGGGTCCTGGTCCGGTTCAGGGTCCGGCTCCGGGTCCGGGTCCGGATCTGGGTCAGGATCAGGGTCATGGTCAGGGTCAGGATCCAGGTCCAGGTCTGGGTCCGGGTTCGGGTCCGGGTCTGAGTCAGGGTCCGGGTCCGGGTCCGGGTCAGTTTCAGGGTCAGTGTCAGAGTCAGGGTCCGGGTCAGGGTCAGGGTCAGGGTCCCGGTCTGGGTCCGGGTCCGGGTCCGGGTCCGGGTCCGGGTCCGGGTCCGGGTCCTGGTCCGGTTCAGGGTCCGGCTCCGGGTCCGGGTCCGGATCTGGGTCAGGATCAGGGTCATGGTCAGGGTCAGGATCCAGGTCCGGGTCCGGGTCTGGGTCCGGGTCCGGGTCCGAGTCAGTTTCAGGGTCAGTGTCAGAGTCAGGGTCCGGGTCAGGGTCCGGGTCCGGGTCCGGGTCAGGGTCCGGGTCCGGGTCCGGGTCTGGGTCAGGGTCCGGGTCAGGGTCCGGGGTCAGGATTCTTGTCCGGGTCCGGCTCCGGGTCCGGGTCCAGATCTGGGTCAGGATCATGTCATGGTCAGGGTCAGGATACAGGTCCGGGTCCGGGTCCGGGTTCGGGTCCGTGTCTGAGTCAGGGTCCGGGTCCGGGTCCGTGTCCGGGTCAGGGTCAGTTTCAGGGTTAGTGTCAGAGTCAGGGTCCGGGTCTGGGTCAGGGTCAGGGTCCCGGTCTGGGTCCGGGTCCGGGTCCGGGTCCGGGTCCTGGTCCGGTTCAGGGTCCGGCTCCGGGTCCGGGTCCGGGTCTGGGTCAGGATCAGGGTCATGGTCAGGGTCAGGATCCAGGTCCGGGTCCGGGTCCGGGTTCGGGTCCGGGTCTGAGTCAGGGTCCGGGTCCGGGTCCAGGTCAGTTTCAGGGTCAGTGTCAGAGTCAGGGTCCGGGTCAGGGTCAGGGTCAGGGTCCCGGTCTGGGTCCGGGTCCGGGTCCGGGTCCGGGTCCGGGTCCTGGTCCGGTTCAGGGTCCGGCTCCGGGTCCGGGTCCGGATCTGGGTCAGGATCAGGGTCATGGTCAGGGTCAGGATCCAGGTCCGGGTCCGGGTCTGGGTCCGGGTCCGGGTCCGAGTCAGTTTCAGGGTCAGTGTCAGAGTCAGAGTCCGGGTCAGGGTCCGGGTCCGGGTCCGGGTCAGGTTCCGGGTCCGGGTCCGGGTCTGGGTCAGGGTCCGGGTCAGGGTCCGGGGTCAGGATTCTTGTCCGGGTCCGGCTCCGGGTCCGGGTCCAGATCTGGGTCAGGATCATGTCATGGTCAGGGTCAGGATACAGGTCCGGGTCCGGGTCCGGGTTCGGGTCCGGGTCTGAGTCAGGGTCCGGGTCCGGGTCCGGGTCAGTTTCAGGGTCAGTGTCAGAGTCAGGGTCCGGGTCTGGGTCAGGGTCAGGGTTCCGGTCCGGGTCCGGGTCCGGGTCCGGGTCCGGGTCCTGGTCCGGTTCAGGGTCCGGCTCCGGGTCCGGGTCCGGATCTGGGTCAGGATCAGGGTCATGGTCAGGGTCAGGATCCAGGTCCGGGTCCGGGTCCGGGTTCGGGTCCGGGTCTGAGTCAGGGTCCGGGTCCGGGTCCGGGTCAGTTTCAGGGTCAGTGTCAGAGTCAGGGTCCGGGTCAGGGTCAGGGTCAGGGTCCCGGTCTGGGTCCGGGTCCGGGTCCGGGTCCGGGTCCGGGTCCGGGTCCGGGTCCGGGTCCTGGTCCGGTTCAGGGTCCGGCTCCGGGTCCGGGTCCGGATCTGGGTCAGGATCAGGGTCATGGTCAGGGTCAGGATCCAGGTCCAGGTCCGGGTCTGGGTCCGGGTCCGGGTCCGAGTCAGGGTCCGGGTCCGGGTCCGGGTCCGGGTCAGTTTCAGGGTCATTGTCAGAGTCAGGGTCCGGGTCCGGGTCCGGGTCCGGGTCAAGGTCCGGGTCCGGGTCCGGGTCTGTGTCAGGGTCCGGGTCCGGGTCCGGGTCAGGGTCAGGGTCAGGGTCGGGGTCAGGGTCAGGGTCAGGTTCAGGGTCAGGGTCAGGATCTGGGTCCGGGTCCGGGTCCGGGTCCGGGTCCGGGTCCGGGTCCGGGTCAGGGTCAGAGTCAGGGTCCAGGTCACGGTCTGGGTCCCGGTCCGGGTCAGGGTCAGGGTCCGGGTCAGGGTCAGGGTCAGGGTCAGGGTCAGGGTCAGGGTCAGGGTCAGGGTCACGGTCTGGGTCCCGGTCTGGGTCAGGGTCTGGGTCCGGGTCCGGGTCAGGGTCCAGGTCCTGGTCCGGGTCCGGGTCCGGGTCCGGGTCCGGGTCTGGGGTGAGGATCCGAGTCCAGGTCTTGGTCCGGGTCCGGGTCCGGGTCCGGGTCAGGGTCAGGGTCAGGGTCAGGGTCAGAGTCAGGGTCCGGGTCAGGGTCAGGGTCAGGTTCAGGGTCAGGGTCAGGGTCAGGATCCGGGTCCGGGTCCGGGTCCGGGTCCGGGTCCGGGTCCGGGTCCGGGTCCGGGTCCGGGTCCGGGTCCGGGTCCGGGTCCGGGTCCGAGTCAGGGTCCGGGTCCGGGTCCGGGTCAATTTCAGGGTCAGTGTCAGAGTCAGGGTCCAGGTCAGGGTCAGGGTCCGGGTCCGGGTCCGGGTCCGGGTCCGGGTCCTGGTCCGGTTCAGGGTCCGGCTCCGGGTCCGGGTCCGGGTCCGGATCTGGGTCAGGATCAGGGTCATGGTCAGGGTCAGGATCCAGGTCCAGTCCAGGTCTGGGTCCGGGTCCGGGTCCGGGTTTGGGTCCGGGTCTGGGTCAGGGTCCGGATTCAGGATTCTAGTCCGGGTCCGGGTCCGGGTCCGGGTCTGGATCTGGGTCAGGGTCAGGGTGAGGGTCAGGGTGAGGGTCAGGATCCGGGTCCGGGTCCGGGTCCGGGTCCGGGTCCGGGTCCGGGTCCGGGTCCGGGTCCGGGTCCGGTTCCGGGTCTGGGTCCGGGTCCGAGTCAGGGTCCGGGTCCGGGTCCGGGTCAGTTTCAGGGTCAGTGTCAGAGTCAGGGTCCGGGTCAGTGTCAGGGTCAGGGTCTTGGTCCGGGTCCGGGTCCGGGTCCGGGTCCGGGTCCGGGTCTGGGTCCTGGTCCGGTTCAGGGTCCGGGTCCGGGTCCGGGTCTGTGTCAGTTTCAGGGTCAGTCTCAGAGTCAGGGTCAGGGTCCGGGTCCGGGTCCGGGTCCGGGTCCGGGCTCAGGATCCGAGTCTGGGTCTGGGTCCTGGTCCGGTTCAGGTTCCGGCTCCGGGTCCGGGTCCGGGTCCGGATCTGGGTCAGGATCAGGGTCATGGTCAGGGTCAGGATCCAGGTCCAGTCCGGGTCTGGGTCTGGGTCCGGGTCCGGGTCCGGGTTTGGGTCCGGGTCTGGGTCAGGGTCCGGATTCAGGATTCTAGTCCGGGTCCGGGTCCGGGTCCGGGTCTGGATCTGGGTCAGGGTCAGGGTGAGGGTCAGGGTGAGGGTCAGGATCCGGGTCCGGGTCCGGGTCCGGGTCCGGGTCCGGGTCCGGGTCTGGGTCCGGGTCCGAGTCAGGGTCCGGGTCCGGGTCCGGGTCAGTTTCAGGGTCAGTGTCAGAGTCAGGGTCCGGGTCAGTGTCAGGGTCAGGGTCTTGGTCCGGGTCCGGGTCCGGGTCCGGGTCCGGGTCCGGGTCCGAGTCAGGTTCCGGGTCCGGGTCCGGGTCAGTTTCAGGGTCAGTGTCAGAGTCAGGGTCCGGGTCAGTGTCAGGGTCAGGGTCTTGGTCCGGGTCCGGGTCCGGGTCCGGGTCCGGGTCCGGGTCCGGGTCCGGGTCTGGGTCCTGGTCCGGTTCAGGGTCCGGGTCCGGGTCCGGGTCTGTGTCAGTTTCAGGGTCAGTCTCAGAGTCAGGGTCAGGGTCCGGGTCCGGGTCCGGGTCCGGGTCCGGGCTCAGGATCCGAGTCCGGGTCTGGGTCCTGGTCTGGGTCCGGGTCCATGTCAGGGTCAGGTTCAGGGACAGTTTCAGGGTCCGGGTCAGGGTCAGGCTCAGGGTCAAGGTCAGGGTCCGGGTGGGGGTCCGGGTTGGGGTCTGGGTCCGGGTCCGGGTCAGGGTGCGGGTCCGCGTGAGGGTCCAGGTCCTGGTCAGGGTCAGGGTCCGGGTCCGTGTCCGGGTTTGGGTCTGGGTCTGGGTCAGGGTCCGGGTTCAGGATTCTAGTCCGGGTCCGGGTCCGGGTCCGGGTCCGGATCTGGGTCAGGGTCAGGGTCAGGGTGAGGGTGAGGGTGAGGGTCAGGATCTGGGTCCGGGTCCGGGTCCGGGTCCGGGTCCGGGTCCGGGTCCGGGTCCGGGTCCGGGTCCGGGTCCGAGTCAGGGTCCGGGTCCGGGTCCGGGTCCGGGTCCGGGTCAGTTTCAGGGTCAGTGTCAGAGTCAGGGTCCGGGTCAGTGTCAGGGTCCGGGTCCGGGTCCGGGTCCGGGTCCGGGTCCGGGTCCAGGTCCGGGTCTGGGTCCGGGTCTGGGTCTGGGTCCTCGTCCGGTTCAGGGTCCAGGTCCGGGTCCGGGTCTGTGTCAGTTTCAGGGTCAGTCTCAGAGTCAGGGTCAGGATCCGGGTCCGGGTCCGGTTCCGGTTCCGGTTCCGGGGTCAGGATCCGAGTCCGGGTCTGGGTCCTGGTCCAGGTCCGGGTCCGTGTCAGGGTCATGCTCAGGGTCAGTTTCAGGGTCCGTGTCAGGGTCAGTTTCAGGGTCAGTGTCAGGGTCAGTGTCCGGGTCCGGGTACGGATCCGGGTCCGGGGTCAGGATCCGAGTCCGGGTATGGGTCCTGGTCCGGGTCAGCGTCCGGGTCAGGGTCAGGCCCAGGGTCAGTTTCAGGGTCCGGGTCAGGGTCAGGGTCAGGGTCAGTGTCAGTGTCAGTGTCAGTGTCCGGGTCCGGGTCCGGGTCCGAGTCAGGGTCCGGGTCCGGGTCTGGGTCAGTTTCAGCGTCAGTGTCAGAGTCAGGGTCCGGTTCAGGGTTAGGGTCAGGGTCTGGGTCCAGGTCCGGGTCCGGGTCCCGGTGAGGGTCCGGGTCCTGGTAAGGGTCAGGGTCCGGGTCCGGGTCCGGGTCCGGGTCCGGGTCCGGGTCAGGGTCCGGGTCCGGGTCCGGGTCTGGGTCCGGGTCGGGGTCAGGGTCCGGGGTCAGGATTCTTGTCCGGGTCCAGCTCCGGGTCCGGGTCCGGATCTGGTTCAGGATCAGGGTCATGGTCAGGGTCAGGATCCAGGTCCGGGTCCGGGTCCGGGTTCGGGTCCGGGTCTGAGTCAGGGTCCGGGTCCGGGTCCGGGTCAGTTTCAGGGTCAGTGTCAGAGTCAGGGTCCGGGTCAGGGTCAGGGTCAGGGTCCCGGTCTGGGTCCGGGTCCGGGTCCGGGTCCGGGTCCGGGTCCGGGTCTGGGCCGGTTCAGGGTCCGGCTCCGGGTCCAGGTCCGGATCTGGGTCAGGATCAGGGTCATGGTCAGGGTCAGGATCCAGGTCCGGGTCCGGGTCCGGGTTCGGGTCCGGGTCTGAGTCAGGGTCCGGGTCCGGGTCCGGGTCAGTTTCAGGGTCAGTGTCAGAGTCAGGGTCCGGGTCAGGGTCAGGGTCAGGGTCCCGGTCTGGGTCCGGGTCCGGGTCCGGGTCTGGGTCCGGGTCCGGTTCCGGGTCCGGGTCTGGGTCAGGGTCCGGGTCCGGGTCCGGGTCTGGGTCAGGGTCCGGGTCAGGGTCCGGGGTCAGGATTCTTGTCCGGGTCCGGCTCCGGGTCCGGGTCCAGATCTGGGTCAGGATCATGTCATGGTCAGGGTCAGGATACAGGTCCGGGTCCGGGTCCGGGTTCGGGTCCGGGTCTGAGTCAGGGTCCGGGTCCGGGTCCGGGTCAGTTTCAGGGTCAGTGTCAGAGTCAGGGTCCGGGTCTGGGTCAGGGTCAGGGTCCCGGTCTGGGTCCGGGTCCGGGTCCGGGTCCGGGTCCTGGTCCGGTTCAGGGTCCGGCTCCGGGTCCGGGTCCGGATCTGGGTCAGGATCAGGGTCATGGTCAGGGTCAGGATCCAGGTCCAGGTCTGGGTCCGGGTTCGGGTCCGGGTCTGAGTCAGGGTCCGGGTCCGGGTCCGGGTCAGTTTCAGGGTCAGTGTCAGAGTCAGGGTCCGGGTCAGGGTCAGGGTCAGGGTCCCGGTCTGGGTCCGGGTCCGGGTCCGGGTCCGGGTCCGGGTCCGGGTCCGGGTCCTGGTCCGGTTCAGGGTCCGGCTCCGGGTCCGGGTCCGGATCTGGGTCAGGATCAGGGTCATGGTCAGGGTCAGGATCCAGGTCCGGGTCCGGGTCTGGGTCCGGGTCCGGGTCCGAGTCAGTTTCAGGGTCAGTGTCAGAGTCAGGGTCCGGGTCAGGGTCCGGGTCCGGGTCCGGGTCAGGGTCCGGGTCCGGGTCCGGGTCTGGGTCAGGGTCCGGGTCAGGGTCCGGGGTCAGGATTCTTGTCCGGGTCCGGCTCCGGGTCCGGGTCCAGATCTGGGTCAGGATCATGTCATGGTCAGGGTCAGGATACAGGTCCGGGTCCGGGTCCGGGTTCGGGTCCGTGTCTGAGTCAGGGTCCGGGTCCGGGTCCGTGTCCGGGTCAGGGTCAGTTTCAGGGTTAGTGTCAGAGTCAGGGTCCGGGTCTGGGTCAGGGTCAGGGTCCCGGTCTGGGTCCGGGTCCGGGTCCGGGTCCGGGTCCTGGTCCGGTTCAGGGTCCGGCTCCGGGTCCGGGTCCGGGTCTGGGTCAGGATCAGGGTCATGGTCAGGGTCAGGATCCAGGTCCGGGTCCGGGTCCGGGTTCGGGTCCGGGTCTGAGTCAGGGTCCGGGTCCGGGTCCAGGTCAGTTTCAGGGTCAGTGTCAGAGTCAGGGTCCGGGTCAGGGTCAGGGTCAGGGTCCCGGTCTGGGTCCGGGTCCGGGTCCGGGTCCGGGTCCGGGTCCTGGTCCGGTTCAGGGTCCGGCTCCGGGTCCGGGTCCGGATCTGGGTCAGGATCAGGGTCATGGTCAGGGTCAGGATCCAGGTCCGGGTCCGGGTCTGGGTCCGGGTCCGGGTCCGAGTCAGTTTCAGGGTCAGTGTCAGAGTCAGAGTCCGGGTCAGGGTCCGGGTCCGGGTCCGGGTCAGGTTCCGGGTCCGGGTCCGGGTCTGGGTCAGGGTCCGGGTCAGGGTCCGGGGTCAGGATTCTTGTCCGGGTCCGGCTCCGGGTCCGGGTCCAGATCTGGGTCAGGATCATGTCATGGTCAGGGTCAGGATACAGGTCCGGGTCCGGGTCCGGGTTCGGGTCCGGGTCTGAGTCAGGGTCCGGGTCCGGGTCCGGGTCAGTTTCAGGGTCAGTGTCAGAGTCAGGGTCCGGGTCTGGGTCAGGGTCAGGGTTCCGGTCCGGGTCCGGGTCCGGGTCCGGGTCCGGGTCCTGGTCCGGTTCAGGGTCCGGCTCCGGGTCCGGGTCCGGATCTGGGTCAGGATCAGGGTCATGGTCAGGGTCAGGATCCAGGTCCGGGTCCGGGTCCGGGTTCGGGTCCGGGTCTGAGTCAGGGTCCGGGTCCGGGTCCGGGTCAGTTTCAGGGTCAGTGTCAGAGTCAGGGTCCGGGTCAGGGTCAGGGTCAGGGTCCCGGTCTGGGTCCGGGTCCGGGTCCGGGTCCGGGTCCGGGTCCGGGTCCGGGTCCGGGTCCTGGTCCGGTTCAGGGTCCGGCTCCGGGTCCGGGTCCGGATCTGGGTCAGGATCAGGGTCATGGTCAGGGTCAGGATCCAGGTCCAGGTCCGGGTCTGGGTCCGGGTCCGGGTCCGAGTCAGGGTCCGGGTCCGGGTCCGGGTCCGGGTCAGTTTCAGGGTCATTGTCAGAGTCAGGGTCCGGGTCCGGGTCCGGGTCCGGGTCAAGGTCCGGGTCCGGGTCCGGGTCTGTGTCAGGGTCCGGGTCCGGGTCCGGGTCAGGGTCAGGGTCAGGGTCGGGGTCAGGGTCAGGGTCAGGTTCAGGGTCAGGGTCAGGATCTGGGTCCGGGTCCGGGTCCGGGTCCGGGTCCGGGTCCGGGTCCGGGTCAGGGTCAGAGTCAGGGTCCAGGTCACGGTCTGGGTCCCGGTCCGGGTCAGGGTCAGGGTCCGGGTCAGGGTCAGGGTCAGGGTCAGGGTCAGGGTCAGGGTCAGGGTCAGGGTCACGGTCTGGGTCCCGGTCTGGGTCAGGGTCTGGGTCCGGGTCCGGGTCAGGGTCCAGGTCCTGGTCCGGGTCCGGGTCCGGGTCCGGGTCCGGGTCTGGGGTGAGGATCCGAGTCCAGGTCTTGGTCCGGGTCCGGGTCCGGGTCCGGGTCAGGGTCAGGGTCAGGGTCAGGGTCAGAGTCAGGGTCCGGGTCAGGGTCAGGGTCAGGTTCAGGGTCAGGGTCAGGGTCAGGATCCGGGTCCGGGTCCGGGTCCGGGTCCGGGTCCGGGTCCGGGTCCGGGTCCGGGTCCGGGTCCGGGTCCGGGTCCGGGTCCGGGTCCGAGTCAGGGTCCGGGTCCGGGTCCGGGTCAATTTCAGGGTCAGTGTCAGAGTCAGGGTCCAGGTCAGGGTCAGGGTCCGGGTCCGGATCTTGGTCAGGGTCAGGGTCCAGTTCCGGGTCGGGATCCGGGTCAGGGTCTGGGTCCGGGTCCAGGTCCGTGTCAGTGTTAGTGTCAGGGTCAGAGTCAGGGTCTGGGTCCAGGTCCGGGTCAGGGTCAGGATCCGGGTCCGGTCCGGGTAAGGGTCCGTGTCCGTGTCCGTGTCTGGGTCCGTGTCCGTGTCCGGGTCAGGGTCAGGGTCAGGGTCAGAGTCAGAGTCAGGGTCCGTGTCAGGGTCAGGGTCAGGGTCAGGGTCAGGGTCAGGGTCAGGGTCAGGGTCCAGGTCCAGGTCCGGGTCCGGGTCCGGGTCCGGGTCAGGGTCAGGGTCAGGGTCAGGGCCCATGTCCATGTGAGGGTCCGTGTCCGTGTCATGGTCCGGTTCCGGTTCCGTTTCCGGGTCCGGGTCCAGGTCCGGGTCCGTGTCAGTTTCAGTGTCAGTGTCCTTGTCAGGTTCAGAGTCAGGGTCCGGATCAGGATCCTGGTCAGGGTCAGGGTCAGTGTCCGGGTCCGGGTCCGGGTCAGGGTCCGGGTCCGGGTCCGGGTCAGTGTCCGGGTCCGGGTCAGGGTCCGGTTCCGGGTCCGGGTCCGGGTCAGGGTCAGGATCCGAGTCCGGGTCCGGGTCCGGGTCGGTGTCCGGGTCTGGGTGAGGGTCCGGGTCTGGGTCCAGGTCCGGGTCCGGGTCCACGTCAGGGTCAGTATCCAGGTCCAGGTCCTGGTCCGGGTCCGGGTCCGGTCAGGGTCAGGGTCCGGGTCCGGGTCCGGGTCCGGGGTCAGGATTCTAGTCCGGGTCCGGGTCCGGGTTTAGGTCCGGGTCCGGGTCCGGGTCCGGATCTGGGTCAGGGTCAGGGTCAGGGTCAGGGTCAGGGTCAGGGTCAGGGTCAGGGTCAGGGTCGGGGTCCGGGTCCGGGTCAATTTCAGGGTCAGTGTCAGAGTCAGGGTCCAGGTCAGGGTCAGGGTCCGGGTCCGGATCTTGGTCAGGGTCAGGGTCCAGTTCCGGGTCGGGATCCGGGTCTGGGTCTGGGTCCGGGTCCAGGTCCGTGTCAGTGTTAGTGTCAGGGTCAGAGTCAGGGTCTGGGTCCAGGTCCGGGTCAGGGTCAGGATCCGGGTCCGGTCCGGGTAAGGGTCCGTGTCCGTGTCCGTGTCTGGGTCCGTGTCCGTGTCCGGGTCAGGGTCAGGGTCAGGGTCAGAGTCAGAGTCAGGGTCCGTGTCAGGGTCAGGGTCAGGGTCAGGGTCAAGGTCAGTGTCAGGGTCCAGGTCCAGGTCCGGGTCCAGGTCCGGGTCAGGGTCAGGGTCAGGGTCAGGGTCCGGGTCCATGTGAGGGTCCGTGTCCGTGTCATGGTCCGGTTCTGGTTCCGTTTCCGGGTCCGGGTCCAGGTCCGGGTCCGTGTCAGTTTCAGTGTCAGTGTCCTTGTCAGGTTCAGAGTCAGGGTCCGGATCAGGATCCTGGTCAGGGTCAGGGTCAGTGTCCGGGTCCGGGTCCGGGTCAGGGTCCGGGTCCGGGTCCGGGTCAGTGTCCGGGTCCGGGTCAGGGTCCGGTTCCGGGTCCGGGTCCGGGTCAGGGTCAGGATCCGAGTCCGGGTCCGGGTCCGGGTCGGTGTCCGGGTCTGGGTGAGGGTCCGGGTCTGGGTCCAGGTCCGGGTCCGGGTCCACGTCAGGGTCAGTATCCAGGTCCAGGTCCTGGTCCGGGTCCGGGTCCGGTCAGGGTCAGGGTCCGGGTCCGGGTCCGGGTCCGGGGTCAGGATTCTAGTCCGGGTCCGGGTCCGGGTTTAGGTCCGGGTCCGGGTCCGGGTCCGGATCTGGGTCAGGGTCAGGGTCAGGGTCAGGGTCAGGGTCAGGGTCAGGGTCAGGGTCAGGGTCAGGGTCAGGGTCAGGGTCAGGGTCGGGGTCCGGGTCCGGGTCAATTTCAGGGTCAGTGTCAGAGTCAGGGTCCAGGTCAGGGTCAGGGTCCGGGTCCGGATCTTGGTCAGGGTCAGGGTCCGGTTCCGGGTCGGGATCCGGGTCCGGGTCTGGGTCGGGGTCCAGGTCCGTGTCAGTGTTAGTGTCAGGGTCAGAGTCAGGGTCCGGGTCCAGTTCCGGGTCAGGGTCAGGATCCGTGTCCGTGTCCGGGTAAGGGTCCGTGTCCGTGTCCGTGTCCGTGTCGGTGTCTGGGTCCGGGTCAGGGTCCATGTCCGGTTCCGTGTCCGTTTCAGGGTCAGTGTCAGAGTCAGGGTCCGGGTCAGGGTCAGGGTCAGGGTCAGGGTCAGGGTCCAGGTCCAGGTCCGGGTCCGGGTCCGGGTCAGGGTCAGGGTCAGGGTCAGGGTCCGGGTCCATGTGAGGGTCCGTGTCCGTGTCATGGTCCGGTTCCGGTTCCGGTTCCGGGTCCGGGTCCAGGTCCGGGTCCGGGTCAGTTTCAGTGTCAGTGTCCGTGTCAGGGTGAGAGTCAGGGTCCGGATCAGGATCCTGGTCAGGGTCAGGGTCAGTGTCCGGGTCCGGGTCCGGGTCCGGGTCAGGGTCAGGGTCAGGGTCAGGGTCAGGGTCAGGGTCAGGGTCAGGGTCAGGGTCAGGGTCAGGATCCGGATACGGGTACGGGTCAGGGTCAGGGTCAGGGTCAGAGTCAGAGTCAGGGTCCGGGTCACGGTCTGGGTCCGGGTCAGGGTCAGGGTCAGGGTCAGGGTCAGGGTCAGGGTCAGGGTCAGGGTCAGGGTCAGGGTCAGGGTCAGGGTCAGGATCCGGGTACGGGTACGGGTCAGGGTCAGGGTCAGGGTCAGGGTCAGAGTCAGGGTCCGGGTCGCGGTCTGAGTCCCGGTCCGGGTCAGGGTCTGGGTCCGGGTCCGGGTCAGGGTCCAGGTCCGGTTCCGGTTCCGGGTCCGGGTCCGGCTCCGGGTCTGGGGTGAGGATCCGAGTCCAGGTCTGGGTCCGGGTCCGGGTCCGGGTCCGGGTCCGTGTCAGGGTCAGGGTCAGGGTCAGAGTCAGGGTCCGGGTCAGGGTCAGGGTCAGGTTCAGGGTCAGGGTCAGGATCCGGGTCCGGGTCTGGGTCCGGGTCCGCGTCTGGGTCTGGGTCCGGGTCCGGGTCCGGGTCCAAGTCAGGGTCCGGGTCCGGGTCCGGGTCAATTTCAGGGTCAATGTCAGAGTCAGGGTCAAGGTCAGGTTAAGGGTCCGGGTCCGGATCTGGGTCAGGGTCAGGGTCCGGTTCCGGGTCGGGATCCGGGTCCGGGTCTGGGTCCGGGTCCAGGTCCGTGTCAGTGTTAGTGTCAGGGTCAGAGTCAGGGTCCGGGTCCAGGTCCGGGTCAGGGTCAGGATCCGGGTCCCTGTCCGGGTAAGGGTCTGTGTCCGTGTCCGTGTCGGTGTCTGTGTCCGTGTCCGTGTCCGGGTCAGGGTCCGTGTCCGGTTCCGTGTCCGTTTCAGGGTCAGTGTCAGAGTCAGGGTCCGTGTCAGGGTCAGGGTCAGGGTCATGGTCAGGGTCAGGGTCCAGGTCCAGGTCCGGGTCCGGGTCCGGGTCCGGGTCAGGGTCAGGGTCAGGGTCCGGGTCCATGTGAGGGTCCGTGTCCGTGTCATGGTCCGGTTCCGGTTCCGGTTCCGGGTCCGGGTCCAGGTCCGGGTCCGTGTCAGTTTCAGTGTCAGTGTCTGTGTCAGGGTCAGAGTCAGGGTCCGGATCAGGATCCTGGTCAGGGTCAGGGTCAGTGTCCGGGTCCGGGTCCGGGTCAGGGTCCGGGTCCGGGTCCGGGTCCGGGTCCGGGTCCGGGTCCGGGTCCGGGTCAGGGTCAGGATCCGAGTCCGGGTCCGGGTCCGGGTCCGGGTCCGTGTCCGTGTCTGGGTCCGGGTCCGGGTCCGGGTCAGGGTCCGGGTCCGGGTCCGGGTCCGGGTTTGGGTCCGGGTCAGGGTCAGGGTCCTGGTTCAGGATTCTAGTCCGGGTCCGGGTCCGGGTCTGGGTCCGGGTCCGGGTCTGGATCTGGGTCAGGGTCAGGGTCAGGGTCAGGGTGAGGGTCAGTATCCGGGTCCGGGTCCGGGTCCGGGTCCGGGTCCGGGTCCGGGTCCGGGTCCGGGTCCGGGTCCGAGTCAGGGTCCGGGTCCGGGTCCGGGTCTGTTTCAGTTTCAGGGTCAGTCTCAGAGTCAGGGTCAGGGTCTGGGTCCGGGTCCGGGTCCGGGTCCGGGTCCGGGTCCGGGTCCGGGTCCGGGCTCAGGATCCGAGTCCGGGTCTGGGTCCTGGTCCGGGTCCGGGTCCGGGTCAGGGTGCGGCTCCGGGTGAGGGTCCGGGTCCTGGTCAGGGTCAGGGTCCGGGTCCGGGTCCGAGTCAGGGTCCGGGTTTGGGTCTGGGTCTGGGTCAGGGTCCGGGTTCAGGATTCTAGTCCGGGTCAGGGTCCGGGTCCGGGTCCAGGTCCGGATCTGGGTCAGGGTCAGGGTGAGGGTGAGGTTCAGGGTCAGGATCCGGGTCCGGGTCCGGGTCCGGGTCCGGGTCCGGGTCCGGGTCCGGGTCCGGGTCCGAGTCAGGGTCCGGGTCCGGGTCCGGGTCAGTTTCAGGGTCAGTGTCAGAGTCAGGGTCCGGGTCAGTGTCAGGGTCAGGGTCCGGGTCCGGGTCCGGGTCCGGGTCCGGGTCCGGGTCTTGGTCCGGGTCCGGGTCTGTGTCCGGGTCCGGGTCTGGGTCTGGGTCTGGGTCTGGGTCCGAGTCCGGATCCGGGTCCGTGTCCGTGTCTGGGTCCGGGTCGGGGTCAGGGTCCGGGTCCGGGTTTGGGTCCGGGTCTGGGTCAGGGTCCGGGTTCAGGATTCTAGTCCGGGTCCGGGTCCGGGTCCGGGTCCGGATCTGGGTCAGGGTCAGGGTCAGGGTGAGGGTGAGGTTCAGGGTCAGGATCCGGGTCCGGGTCAGGGTCCGGGTCCGGGTCCGGGTCCGGGTCCGGGTCCGGGTCCGGGTCCGAGTCAGGGTCCGGGTCAGGGTCCGGGTCAGTGTCAGGGTCAGGGTCCGGGTCCGGGTCCGGGTCCGGGTCCGGGTCCGGGTCTTGGTCCGGGTCCGGGTCCGGGTCCGGGTCTGGGTCTGGGTCCGAGTCCGGGTCCGGGTCCGTGTCCGTGTCTGGGTCCGGGTCCGGGTCAGTGTCCGGGTCCGGGTCCGGGTCCGGGTCCGGGTTTGGGTCCGGTTCTGGGTCAGGGTCCGGGTTCAGGATTCTAGTCCGGGTCCGGGTCCGGGTCCGGGTCTGGATCTGGGTCAGGGTCAGGGTGAGGGTCAGGGTGAGGGTCAGGATCCGGGTCCGGGTCCGGGTCCGGGTCCGGGTCCGGGTCCGGGTCCGGGTCCGGGTCCGGGTCCGGGTCTGGGTCCGGGTCCGGGTCCGGGTCCGGGTCAGGGTCCGGGTCCGGGTCCGGGTCAGTTTCAGGGTCAGTGTCAGAGTCAGGGTCCGGGTCAGTGTCAGCGTCAGGGTCTTGGTCCGGGTCCGGGTCCGGTTCCGGGTCCGGGTCCGGGTCCGGGTCCGGGTCCGGGTCCGGGTCCGGGTCCGGGTCTGGGTCCTGGTCCGGTTGAGGGTCCGGGTCCGGGTCCGGGTCCGGGTCCGGGCTCAGGATCCGAGTCCGGATCTGGGTCCTGGTCCGGGTCCGGGTCCATGTCAGGGTCAGGCTCAGGGACAGTTTCAGGGTCCGGGTCAGGATCAGGGTCAGGGTCAGGGTCAGGGTCAGGGTCAGGATCTGGGTCCGGGTCCAGGCCCTGGTCCGGTTCAGGGTCCGGGTCCGGGTCTGTGTCAGTTTCAGGATCAGTCTCAGAGTCAGGGTCAGGGTCAGGGTCAGGGTCAGGGTCAGGGTCCGGGTCCGGGTCCGGGTCCGGATCCGGGTCCGGGTCCGGGTCCGGGTCCGGTTCAGGGTCCGGGTCCGGGTCCGGGTCCGGGTCCTTGTCAGGGTCCTGGTCCGGGTCAGGGTCCGGGTCCGGGTCCGGGTCCGGGTCCGGGTCCGGGTCCGGGTCCGGGTCCGAGTCAGGGTCCGGGTCAGGGTCCGGGTCAGTGTCAGGGTCAGGATCCGAGTCCGGGTCCGGGTCCGGGTTCGGGTCCGGGTCTGAGTCAGGGTCCGGGTCCGGGTCCGGGTCAGTTTCAGGGTCAGTGTCAGAGTCAGGGTCCGGGTCTGGGTCAGGGTCAGGGTCAGGGTTCCGGTCCGGGTCCGGGTCCGGGTCCGGGTCCGGGTCCTGGTCCGGTTCAGGGTCCGGCTCCGGGTCCGGGTCCGGATCTGGGTCAGGATCAGGGTCATGGTCAGGGTCAGGATCCAGGTCCGGGTCCGGGTCCGGGTTCGGGTCCGGGTCTGAGTCAGGGTCCGGGTCCGGGTCCGGGTCCGGGTCCGGGTCAGTTTCAGGGTCAGTGTCAGAGTCAGGGTCCGGGTCAGGGTCAGGGTCAGGGTCCCGGTCTGGGTCCGGGTCCGGGTCCGGGTCCGGGTCCGGGTCCGGGTCCGGGTCCGGGTCCGGGTCCTGGTCCGGTTCAGGGTCCGGCTCCGGGTCCGGGTCCGGATCTGGGTCAGGATCAGGGTCATGGTCAGGGTCAGGATCCAGGTCCAGGTCCGGGTCTGGGTCCGGGTCCGGGTCCGAGTCAGGGTCCGGGTCCGGGTCCGGGTCCGGGTCAGTTTCAGGGTCATTGTCAGAGTCAGGGTCCGGGTCCGGGTCCGGGTCCGGGTCAAGGTCCGGGTCCGGGTCCGGGTCTGTGTCAGGGTCCGGGTCCGGGTCCGGGTCAGGGTCAGGGTCAGGGTCGGGGTCAGGGTCAGGGTCAGGTTCAGGGTCAGGGTCAGGATCTGGGTCCGGGTCCGGGTCCGGGTCCGGGTCCGGGTCCGGGTCCGGGTCAGGGTCAGAGTCAGGGTCCAGGTCACGGTCTGGGTCCCGGTCCGGGTCAGGGTCAGGGTCCGGGTCAGGGTCAGGGTCAGGGTCAGGGTCAGGGTCAGGGTCAGGGTCAGGGTCACGGTCTGGGTCCCGGTCTGGGTCAGGGTCTGGGTCCGGGTCCGGGTCAGGGTCCAGGTCCTGGTCCGGGTCCGGGTCCGGGTCCGGGTCCGGGTCTGGGGTGAGGATCCGAGTCCAGGTCTTGGTCCGGGTCCGGGTCCTGGTCCGGGTCAGGGTCAGGGTCAGGGTCAGGGTCAGAGTCAGGGTCCGGGTCAGGGTCAGGGTCAGGTTCAGGGTCAGGGTCATGGTCAGGATCCGGGTCCGGGTCCGGGTCCGGGTCCGGGTCCGGGTCCGGGTCCGGGTCCGGGTCCGGGTCCGGGTCCGGGTCCGGGTCCGAGTCAGGGTCCGGGTACGGGTCCGGGTCAATTTCAGGGTCAGTGTCAGAGTCAGGGTCCAGGTCAGGGTCAGGGTCCGGGTCCGGATCTTGGTCAGGGTCAGGGTCCAGTTCCGGGTCGGGATCCGGGTCAGGGTCTGGGTCCGGGTCCAGGTCCGTGTCAGTGTTAGTGTCAGGGTCAGAGTCAGGGTCTGGGTCCAGGTCCGGGTCAGGGTCAGGATCCGGGTCCGGTCCGGGTAAGGGTCCGTGTCCGTGTCCGTGTCTGGGTCCGTGTCCGTGTCCGGGTCAGGGTCAGGGTCAGGGTCAGAGTCAGAGTCAGGGTCCGTGTCAGGGTCAGGGTCAGGGTCAGGGTCAGGGTCAGGGTCAGGGTCCAGGTCCAGGTCCGGGTCCGGGTCCGGGTCCGGGTCAGGGTCAGGGTCAGGGTCAGGGTCCGGGTCCATGTGAGGGTCCGTGTCCGTGTCATGGTCCGGTTCCGGTTCCGTTTCCGGGTCCGGGTCCAGGTCCGGGTCCGTGTCAGTTTCAGTGTCAGTGTCCTTGTCAGGTTCAGAGTCAGGGTCCGGATCAGGATCCTGGTCAGGGTCAGGGTCAGTGTCCGGGTCCGGGTCCGGGTCAGGGTCCGGGTCCGGGTCCGGGTCAGTGTCCGGGTCCGGGTCAGGGTCCGGTTCCGGGTCCGGGTCCGGGTCCGGGTCAGGGTCAGGATCCGAGTCCGGGTCCGGGTCCGGGTCGGTGTCCGGGTCTGGGTGAGGGTCCGGGTCTGGGTCCAGGTCCGGGTCCGGGTCCACGTCAGGGTCAGTATCCAGGTCCAGGTCCTGGTCCGGGTCCGGGTCCGGTCAGGGTCAGGGTCCGGGTCCGGGTCCGGGTCCGGGGTCAGGATTCTAGTCCGGGTCCGGGTCCGGGTTTAGGTCCGGGTCCGGGTCCGGGTCCGGATCTGGGTCAGGGTCAGGGTCAGGGTCAGGGTCAGGGTCAGGGTCAGGGTCAGGGTCAGGGTCGGGGTCCGGGTCCGGGTCAATTTCAGGGTCAGTGTCAGAGTCAGGGTCCAGGTCAGGGTCAGGGTCCGGGTCCGGATCTTGGTCAGGGTCAGGGTCCAGTTCCGGGTCGGGATCCGGGTCTGGGTCTGGGTCCGGGTCCAGGTCCGTGTCAGTGTTAGTGTCAGGGTCAGAGTCAGGGTCTGGGTCCAGGTCCGGGTCAGGGTCAGGATCCGGGTCCGGTCCGGGTAAGTGTCCGTGTCCGTGTCCGTGTCTGGGTCCGTGTCCGTGTCCGGGTCAGGGTCAGGGTCAGGGTCAGAGTCAGAGTCAGGGTCCGTGTCAGGGTCAGGGTCAGGGTCAGGGTCAAGGTCAGTGTCAGGGTCCAGGTCCAGGTCCGGGTCCAGGTCCGGGTCAGGGTCAGGGTCAGGGTCAGGGTCCGGGTCCATGTGAGGGTCCGTGTCCGTGTCATGGTCCGGTTCTGGTTCCGTTTCCGGGTCCGGGTCCAGGTCCGGGTCCGTGTCAGTTTCAGTGTCAGTGTCCTTGTCAGGTTCAGAGTCAGGGTCCGGATCAGGATCCTGGTCAGGGTCAGGGTCAGTGTCCGGGTCCGGGTCCGGGTCAGGGTCCGGGTCCGGGTCCGGGTCAGTGTCCGGGTCCGGGTCAGGGTCCGGTTCCGGGTCCGGGTCCGGGTCAGGGTCAGGATCCGAGTCCGGGTCCGGGTCCGGGTCGGTGTCCGGGTCTGGGTGAGGGTCCGGGTCTGGGTCCAGGTCCGGGTCCGGGTCCACGTCAGGGTCAGTATCCAGGTCCAGGTCCTGGTCCGGGTCCGGGTCCGGTCAGGGTCAGGGTCCGGGTCCGGGTCCGGGTCCGGGGTCAGGATTCTAGTCCGGGTCCGGGTCCGGGTTTAGGTCCGGGTCCGGGTCCGGGTCCGGATCTGGGTCAGGGTCAGGGTCAGGGTCAGGGTCAGGGTCAGGGTAAGGGTCAGGGTCAGGGTCAGGGTCAGGGTCGGGGTCCGGGTCCGGGTCAATTTCAGGGTCAGTGTCAGAGTCAGGGTCCAGGTCAGGGTCAGGGTCCGGGTCCGGATCTTGGTCAGGGTCAGGGTCCGGTTCCGGGTCGGGATCCGGGTCCGGGTCTGGGTCGGGGTCCAGGTCCGTGTCAGTGTTAGTGTCAGGGTCAGAGTCAGGGTCCGGGTCCAGTTCCGGGTCAGGGTCAGGATCCGTGTCCGTGTCCGGGTAAGGGTCCGTGTCCGTGTCCGTGTCCGTGTCCGTGTCTGGGTCCGGGTCAGGGTCCGTGTCCGGTTCCGTGTCCGTTTCAGGGTCAGTGTCAGAGTCAGGGTCCGGGTCAGGGTCAGGGTCAGGGTCAGGGTCAGGGTCCAGGTCCAGGTCCGGGTCCGGGTCCGGGTCAGGGTCAGGGTCAGGGTCAGGGTCCGGGTCCATGTGAGGGTCCGTGTCCGTGTCATGGTCCGGTTCCGGTTCCGGTTCCGGGTCCGGGTCCAGGTCCGGGTCCGGGTCAGTTTCAGTGTCAGTGTCCGTGTCAGGGTGAGAGTCAGGGTCCGGATCAGGATCCTGGTCAGGGTCAGGGTCAGTGTCCGGGTCCGGGTCCGGGTCCGGGTCAGGGTCAGGGTCAGGGTCAGGGTCAGGGTCAGGGTCAGGGTCAGGGTCAGGGTCAGGGTCAGGATCCGGATACGGGTACGGGTCAGGGTCAGGGTCAGGGTCAGAGTCAGAGTCAGGGTCCGGGTCACGGTCTGGGTCCGGGTCAGGGTCAGGGTCAGGGTCAGGGTCAGGGTCAGGGTCAGGGTCAGGGTCAGGGTCAGGGTCAGGATCCGGGTACGGGTACGGGTCAGGGTCAGGGTCAGGGTCAGGGTCAGGGTCAGAGTCAGGGTCCGGGTCGCGGTCTGAGTCCCGGTCCGGGTCAGGGTCTGGGTCCGGGTCCGGGTCAGGGTCCAGGTCCGGTTCCGGTTCCGGGTCCGGGTCCGGCTCCGGGTCTGGGGTGAGGATCCGAGTCCAGGTCTGGGTCCGGGTCCGGGTCCGGGTCCGTGTCCGTGTCAGGGTCAGGGTCAGGGTCAGAGTCAGGGTCCGGGTCAGGGTCAGGGTCAGGTTCAGGGTCAGGGTCAGGATCCGGGTCCGGGTCTGGGTCCGGGTCCGCGTCTGGGTCTGGGTCCGGGTCCGGGTCCGGGTCCAAGTCAGGGTCCGGGTCCGGGTCCGGGTCAATTTCAGGGTCAGTGTCAGAGTCAGGGTCAAGGTCAGGTTAAGGGTCCGGGTCCGGATCTGGGTCAGGGTCAGGGTCCGGTTCCGGGTCGGGATCCGGGTCCGGGTCTGGGTCCGGGTCCAGGTCCGTGTCAGTGTTAGTGTCAGGGTCAGAGTCAGGGTCCGGGTCCAGGTCCGGGTCAGGGTCAGGATCCGGGTCCCTGTCCGGGTAAGGGTCTGTGTCCGTGTCCGTGTCGGTGTCTGTGTCTGTGTCCGTGTCCGGGTCAGGGTCCGTGTCCGGTTCCGTGTCCGTTTCAGGGTCAGTGTCAGAGTCAGGGTCCGTGTCAGGGTCAGGGTCAGGGTCAGGGTCAGGGTCAGGGTCCAGGTCCAGGTCCGGGTCCGGGTCCGGGTCCGGGTCAGGGTCAGGGTCAGGGTCCGGGTCCATGTGAGGGTCCGTGTCCGTGTCATGGTCCGGTTCCGGTTCCGGTTCCGGGTCCGGGTCCAGGTCCGGGTCCGTGTCAGTTTCAGTGTCAGTGTCTGTGTCAGGGTCAGAGTCAGGGTCCGGATCAGGATCCTGGTCAGGGTCAGGGTCAGTGTCCGGGTCCGGGTCCGGGTCAGGGTCCGGGTCCGGGTCAGGGTCCGGGTCCGGGTCCGGGTCAGGGTCAGGATCCGAGTCCGAGTCCGGGTCCGGGTCCGTGTCCGTGTCTGGGTCCGGGTCCGGGTCCGGGTCAGGGTCCGGGTCCGGGTCCGGGTCCGGGTTTGGGTCCGGGTCAGGGTCAGGGTCCTGGTTCAGGATTCTAGTCCGGGTCCGGGTCCGGGTCTGGGTCCGGGTCCGGGTCTGGATCTGGGTCAGGGTCAGGGTCAGGGTCAGGGTGAGGGTCAGTATCCGGGTCCGGGTCCGGGTCCGGGTCCGGGTCCGGGTCCGGGTCCGGGTCCGGGTCCGGGTCCGAGTCAGGGTCCGGGTCCGGGTCCGGGTCTGTTTCAGTTTCAGGGTCAGTCTCAGAGTCAGGGTCAGGGTCTGGGTCCGGGTCCGGGTCCGGGTCCGGGTCCGGGTCCGGGTCCGGGTCCGGGTCCGGGCTCAGGATCCGAGTCCGGGTCTGGGTCCTGGTCCGG
Source organism: Arizona elegans (assembly GCA_022577455.1). Classification (NCBI taxonomy): domain Eukaryota; kingdom Metazoa; phylum Chordata; class Lepidosauria; order Squamata; family Colubridae; genus Arizona; species Arizona elegans. Next base: position 7,295,406 of record JAKOOJ010000027.1, read on the forward strand.
GTCCGGGTCCGGGTCAGGGTGCGGCTCCGGGTGAGGGTCCGGGTCCTGGTCAGGGTCAGGGTCCGGGTCCGGGTCCGAGTCAGGGTCCGGGTTTGGGTCTGGGTCTGGGTCAGGGTCCGGGTTCAGGATTCTAGTCCGGGTCAGGGTCCGGGTCCGGGTCCGGGTCCGGATCTGGGTCAGGGTCAGGGTGAGGGTGAGGTTCAGGGTCAGGATCCGGGTCCGGGTCCGGGTCCGGGTCCGGGTCCGGGTCCGGGTCCGGGTCCGGGTCCGGGTCCGAGTCAGGGTCCGGGTCCGGGTCCGGGTCAGTTTCAGGGTCAGTGTCAGAGTCAGGGTCCGGGTCAGTGTCAGGGTCAGGGTCCGGGTCCGGGTCCGGGTCCGGGTCCGGGTCCGGGTCTTGGTCCGGGTCCGGGTCTGTGTCCGGGTCCGGGTCTGGGTCTGGGTCTGGGTCCGAGTCCGGATCCGGGTCCGTGTCCGTGTCTGGGTCCGGGTCGGGGTCAGGGTCCGGGTCCGGGTTTGGGTCCGGGTCTGGGTCAGGGTCCGGGTTCAGGATTCTAGTCCGGGTCCGGGTCCGGGTCCGGGTCCGGATCTGGGTCAGGGTCAGGGTCAGGGTGAGGGTGAGGTTCAGGGTCAGGATCCGGGTCCGGGTCAGGGTCCGGGTCCGGGTCCGGGTCCGGGTCCGGGTCCGGGTCCGGGTCCGGGTCCGAGTCAGGGTCCGGGTCAGGGTCCGGGTCAGTGTCAGGGTCAGGGTCCGGGTCCGGGTCCGGGTCCGGGTCCGGGTCCGGGTCTTGGTCCGGGTCCGGGTCCGGGTCCGGGTCTGGGTCTGGGTCCGAGTCCGGGTCCGGGTCCGTGTCCGTGTCTGGGTCCGGGTCCGGGTCAGTGTCCGGGTCCGGGTCCGGGTCCGGGTCCGGGTCCGGGTTTGGGTCCGGTTCTGGGTCAGGGTCCGGGTTCAGGATTCTAGTCCGGGTCCGGGTCCGGGTCCGGGTCTGGATCTGGGTCAGGGTCAGGGTGAGGGTCAGGGTGAGGGTCAGGATCCGGGTCCGGGTCCGGGTCCGGGTCCGGGTCCGGGTCCGGGTCCGGGTCCGTGTCTGGGTCCGGGTCCGGGTCCGGGTCCGGGTCAGGGTCCGGGTCCGGGTCCGGGTCAGTTTCAGGGTCCGGGTCAGTGTCAGCGTCAGGGTCTTGGTCCGGGTCCGGGTCCGGGTCCGGGTCCGGGTCCGGGTCCGGGTCCGGGTCCGGGTCCGGGTCCGGGTCTGGGTCCTGGTCCGGTTGAGGGTCCGGGTCCGGGTCCGGGTCCGGGTCCGGGCTCAGGATCCGAGTCCGGATCTGGGTCCTGGTCCGGGTCCGGGTCCATGTCAGGGTCAGGCTCAGGGACAGTTTCAGGGTCCGGGTCAGGATCAGGGTCAGGGTCAGGGTCAGGGTCAGGGTCAGGATCTGGGTCCGGGTCCAGGCCCTGGTCCGGTTCAGGGTCCGGGTCCGGGTCTGTGTCAGTTTCAGGATCAGTCTCAGAGTCAGGGTCAGGGTCAGGGTCAGGGTCAGGGTCAGGGTCCGGGTCCGGGTCCGGGTCCGGGTCCGGGTCCGGGTCCGGGTCCGGGTCCGGTTCAGGGTCCGGGTCCGGGTCCTGGTCCGGGTCCGGGTCCGGGTCCTTGTCAGGGTCCGGGTCCGGGTCAGGGTCCGGGTCCGGGTCCGGGTCCGGGTCCGGGTCCGGGTCCGGGTCCGAGTCAGGGTCCGGGTCAGGGTCCGGGTCAGTGTCAGGGTCAGGGTCCGGGTCCGGGTCCGGGTCCGGGTCTTGGTCCGGGTCCGGGTCCGGGTCCGGGTCCGGGTCTGGGTCTGGGTCCGAGTCCGGGTCCGGGTCCGTGTCCGTGTCTGGGTCCGGGTCCGGGTCAGTGTCCGGGTCCGGGTTCCGGTCCGGGTTTGGGTCCGGTTCTGGGTCAGGGTCCGGGTTCAGGATTCTAGTCCGGGTCCGGGTCCGGGTCCGGGTCCGGGTCTGGATCTGGGTCAGGGTCAGGGTGAGGGTCAGGGTGAGGGTCAGGATCCGGGTCCGGGTCCGGGTCCGGGTCCGGGTCCGGGTCCGGGTCCGGGTCCGGGTCCGGGTCCGGGTCCGGGTCCGGGTCCGTGTCCGGGTCCGGGTCCGGGTCCGGGTCCGGGTCAGGGTCCGGGTCCGGGTCCGGGTCAGTTTCAGGGTCAGTGTCAGAGTCAGGGTCCGGGTCAGTGTCAGCGTCAGGGTCTTGGTCCGGGTCCGGGTCCGGGTCCGGGTCCGGGTCCGGGTCCGGGTCCGGGTCTGGGTCCTGGTCCGGTTGAGGGTCCGGGTCCGGGTCCGGGTCCGGGTCCGGGCTCAGGATCCGAGTCCGGATCTGGGTCCTGGTCCGGGTCCGGGTCCATGTCAGGGTCAGGCTCAGGGACAGTTTCAGGGTCCGGGTCAGGATCAGGGTCAGGGTCAGGGTCAGGGTCAGGGTCAGGATCTGGGTCCGGGTCCAGGCCCTGGTCCGGTTCAGGGTCCGGGCCCGGGTCTGTGTCAGTTTCAGGATCAGTCTCAGAGTCAGGGTCAGGGTCAGGGTCAGGGTCAGGGTCAGGGTCCGGGTCCGGGTCCGGGTCCGGGTCCGGGTCCGGGTCCGGTTCAGGGTCCGGGTCCGGGTCCTGGTCCGGGTCCGGGTCCGGGTCCTTGTCAGGGTCCGGGTCCGTGTCAGGGTCCGGGTCCGGGTCCGGGTCAGGTTCAGGGTCAGGTTCAGGGTCAGGGTCAGGGTCAGGGTCAGGGTCAGGGTCAGGGTCCGGGTCCGGGTCCGGGTCAGGGTCAGGGTCAGGGTCAGAGTCAGGGTCCGGGTCACGGTCTGGGTCCCGGTCCGGGTCCGGGTCCGGGTCCGGGTCCGGGTCCGGGTCCGGGTCCGGGTCCGGGTCAGGGTCAGGGTCAGGGTCAGGGTCAGGGTCCTGGTCAGGGTCAGGGTCCGGGTCCGGGTCCGGGTCAGAGTCCGGGTCCTGGTTCCGGTTTGGGTCCGGGTCCGGGTCACGGTCTGGGGTCAGGCTTCTATTCCGGGTCCGGGTCCGGGTCCGGGTCCGGATCTGGGTCAGGGTCAGCGTGAGGGTCAGGGTCAGGGTCAGGGTCAGAGTCAGAGTCAGGGTCCGGGTCACGGTCTGGGTCCGGGTAAGGGTCAGGGTCAGGGTCAGGGTCAGGGTCAGGGTCAGGGTCAGGGTCAGGGTCAGGATCCGGGTACGGGTACGGGTCAGGGTCAGGGTCAGGGTCAGGGTCAGAGTCAGGGTCCGGGTCACGGTCTGAGTCCCGGTCCGGGTCAGGGTCTGGGTCCGGGTCCGGGTCAGGGTCCAGGTCCGGTTCCGGTTCCGGGTCCGGGTCCGGCTCCGGGTCTGGGGTGAGGATTCGAGTCCAGGTCTGGGTCCGTGTCCGGGTCCGGGTCCGTGTCCGTGTCAGGGTCAGGGTCAGGGTCAGAGTCAGGGTCCGGGTCCGGGTCAGGGTCAGGGTCAGGTTCAGGTTCAGGGTCAGGGTCAGGATCCGGGTCCGGGTCTGGGTCCGGGTCCGCGTCTGGGTCTGGGTCTGGGTCTGGGTCCGGGTCCAAGTCAGGGTCCGGGTCCGGGTCCGGGTCAATTTCAGGGTCAGTGTCAGAGTCAGGGTCAAGGTCAGGGCCAGGGTCCGGGTCTGGATCTGGGTCAGGGTCAGGGTCCGGTTCCGGGTCGGGATCCGGGTCCGGGTCTGGGTCCGGGTCCAGGTCCGTGTCAGTGTTAGTGTCAGGGTCAGAGTCAGGGTCCGGGTCCAGGTCCGGGTCAGGGTCAGGATCCGGGTCCCTGTCCGGGTAAGGGTCTGTGTCCGTGTCCGTGTCGGTGTCTGTGTCCGTGTCCGTGTCCGGGTCAGGGTCCGTGTCCGGTTCCGTGTCCGTTTCAGGGTCAGTGTCAGAGTCAGGGTCCGTGTCAGGGTCAGGGTCAGGGTCAGGGTCAGGGTCAGGGTCAGGGTCCAGGTCCAGGTCCGGGTCCGGGTCCGGGTCCGGGTCACGGTCAGGGTCAGGGTCCGGGTCCATGTGAGGGTCCGTGTCCGTGTCATGGTCCGGTTCCGGTTCCGGTTCCGGGTCCGGGTCCAGGTCCGGGTCCGTGTCAGTTTCAGTGTCAGTGTCTGTGTCAGGGTCAGAGTCAGGGTCCGGATCAGGATCCTGGTCAGGGTCAGGGTCAGTGTCCGGGTCCGGGTCCGGGTCAGGGTCCGGGTCCGTGTCAGGGTCCGGGTCCGGGTCCGGGTCCGGGTCAGGGTCAGGATCCGAGTCCGGGTCCGGGTCCGTGTCCGTGTCCGTGTCTGGGTCCGGGTCCGGGTCAGGGTCCAGGTCCGGTTCCGGTTCCGGGTCCGGGTCCGGCTCCGGGTCTGGGGTGAGGATCCGAGTCCAGGTCTGGGTCCGTGTCCGGGTCCGGGTCCGTGTCCGTGTCAGGGTCAGGGTCAGGGTCAGAGTCAGGGTCCGGGTCCGGGTCAGGGTCAGGGTCAGGTTCAGGTTCAGGGTCAGGGTCAGGATCCGGGTCCGGGTCTGGGTCCGGGTCCGCGTCTGGGTCTGGGTCTGGGTCTGGGTCCGGGTCCAAGTCAGGGTCCGGGTCCGGGTCCGGGTCAATTTCAGGGTCAGTGTCAGAGTCAGGGTCAAGGTCAGGGCCAGGGTCCGGGTCTGGATCTGGGTCAGGGTCAGGGTCCGGTTCCGGGTCGGGATCCGGGTCCGGGTCTGGGTCCGGGTCCAGGTCCGTGTCAGTGTTAGTGTCAGGGTCAGAGTCAGGGTCCGGGTCCAGGTCCGGGTCAGGGTCAGGATCCGGGTCCCTGTCCGGGTAAGGGTCTGTGTCCGTGTCCGTGTCGGTGTCTGTGTCCGTGTCCGTGTCCGGGTCAGGGTCCGTGTCCGGTTCCGTGTCCGTTTCAGGGTCAGTGTCAGAGTCAGGGTCCGTGTCAGGGTCAGGGTCAGGGTCAGGGTCAGGGTCAGGGTCAGGGTCCAGGTCCAGGTCCGGGTCCGGGTCCGGGTCCGGGTCACGGTCAGGGTCAGGGTCCGGGTCCATGTGAGGGTCCGTGTCCGTGTCATGGTCCGGTTCCGGTTCCGGGTCCGGGTCCGGGTCCAGGTCCGGGTCCGTGTCAGTTTCAGTGTCAGTGTCTGTGTCAGGGTCAGAGTCAGGGTCCGGATCAGGATCCTGGTCAGGGTCAGGGTCAGTGTCCGGGTCCGGGTCCGGGTCAGGGTCCGGGTCCGTGTCAGGGTCCGGGTCCGGGTCCGGGTCCGGGTCAGGGTCAGGATCCGAGTCCGGGTCCGGGTCCGTGTCCGTGTCCGTGTCTGGGTCCGGGTCCGGGTCCGGGTCAGGGTCCGGGTCCGGGTCCGGGTCCGGGTCCGGGTTTGGGTCCGGGTCTGGGTCAGGGTCCTGGTTCAGGATTCTAGTCCGGGTCCGGGTCCGGGTCCGGGTCCGGGTCTGGATCTGGGTCAGGGTCAGGGTCAGGGTCAGGGTGAGGGTCAGTATCCGGGTCCGGGTCCGGGTCCGGGTCCGGGTCCGGGTCCGGGTCCGGGTCCGAGTCAGGGTCCGGGTCCGGGTCCGGGTCCGGGTCAGTTTCAGGGTCAGTGTCAGAGTCAGGGTCCGGGTCAGTGTCAGGGTCACGGTCTTGGTCCGGGTCCGGGTCCGGGTCCGGGTCCGGGTCTGGGTCCTGTTCCGGTTCAGGGTCCGGGTCCGGGTCCGGGTCTGTGTCAGTTTCAGGGTCAGTCTCAGAGTCAGGGTCAGGGTCTGGGTCCGGGTCCGGGTCCGGGTCCGGGTCCGGGCTCAGGATCCGAGTCCGGGTCTGGGTCCTGGTCCGGGTCCGGGTCCGGGTCAGGGTGCGGCTCCGGGTGAGGGTCCGGGTCCTGGTCAGGGTCAGGGTCCGGGTCCGGGTCCGAGTCAGGGTCCGGGTTTGGGTCTGGGTCTGGGTCAGGGTCCGGGTTCAGGATTCTAGTCCGGGTCAGGGTCCGGGTCCGGGTCCGGGTCCGGATCTGGGTCAGGGTCAGGGTGAGGGTGAGGTTCAGGGTCAGGATCCGGGTCCGGGTCTGGGTCCGGGTCCGGGTCCGGGTCCGGGTCCGGGTCCGGGTCCGGTTCCGGGTCCGAGTCAGGGTCCGGGTCCGGGTCCGGGTAAGTTTCAGGGTCAGTGTCAGAGTCAGGGTCCGGGTCAGTGTCAGGGTCAGGGTCCGGGTCCGGGTCCGGGTCCGGGTCCGGGTCCGGGTCCGGGTCCGGGTCCGGGTCTTGGTCCGGGTCCGGGTCTGTGTCCGGGTCCGGATCTGGGTCAGGGTCAGGGTCAGGGTGAGGGTGAGGTTCAGGGTCAGGATCCGGGTCCGGGTCAGGGTCCCGGTCCGGGTCCGGTTCCGGATCCGGGTCCGGGTCCGGGTCCGAGTCAGGGTCCGGGTCAGGGTCCGGGTCAGTGTCAGGGTCCGGGTCCGGGTCCGGGTCCGGGTCCGGGTCTGTGTCCGGGTCCGGGTCCGGGTCCGGGTCTGGGTCTGGGTCCGAGTCCGGGTCCGGGTCCGTGTCCGTGTCTGGGTCCGGGTCCGGGTCAGGGTCCGGGTCCGGGTCCGGGTCCGGGTCCGGGTTTGGGTCCGGGTCTGGGTCAGGGTCCGGGTTCAGGATTCTAGTCCGGGTCCGGGTCCGGGTCCGGGTCTGGATCTGGGTCAGGGTCAGGGTGAGGGTCAGGGTGAGGGTCAGGGTCCGGGTCCGGGTCTGTGTCAGTTTCAGGATCAGTCTCAGAGTCAGGGTCAGGGTCAGGGTCAGGGTCAGGGTCCGGGTCCGGGTCCGGGTCCGGGTCCGGGTCCGGGTCCGGGTCCGGTTCAGGGTCCGGGTCCGGGTCCTGGTCCGGGTCCGGGTCCCGGTCCTTGTCAGGGTCCGGGTCCGGGTCCGTGTCAGGGTCCGGGTCCGGGTCCGGGTCAGGTTCAGGGTCAGGTTCAGGGTCAGGGTCAGGGTCAGGGTCAGGGTCAGGGTCAGGGTCCGGGTCCGGGTCCGGGTCCGGGTCAGGGTCAGGGTCAGGGTCAGAGTCAGGGTCCGGGTCACGGTCTGGGTCCCGGTCCGGGTCCGGGTCCGGGTCCGGATCCGGGTCCGGGTCCGGGTCCGGGTCCGGGTCCGGGTCAGGGTCAGGGTCAGGGTCAGGGTCAGGGTCAGGGTCCTGGTCAGGGTCAGGGTCCGGGTCCGTGTCCGGATCAGAGTCCGGGTCCTGGTTCCGGTTTGGGTCCGGGTCCGGGTCACGGTCTGGGGTCAGGCTTCTATTCCGGGTCCGGGTCCGGGTCCGGGTCCGGATCTGGGTCAGGGTCAGCGTGAGGGTCAGGGTCAGGGTCAGGGTCAGAGTCAGAGTCAGGGTCCGGGTCACGGTCTGGGTCCGGGTAAGGGTCAGGGTCAGGGTCAGGGTCAGGATCCGGGTACGGGTACGGGTCAGGGTCAGGGTCAGGGTCAGGGTCAGAGTCAGGGTCCGGGTCACGGTCTGAGTCCCGGTCCGGGTCAGGGTCTGGGTCCGGGTCCGGGTCAGGGTCCAGGTCCGGTTCCGGTTCCGGGTCCGGGTCCGGCTCCGGGTCTGGGGTGAGGATCCGAGTCCAGGTCTGGGTCCGGGTCCGTGTCCGTGTCCGTGTCCGTGTCAGGGTCAGGGTCAGGGTCAGAGTCAGGGTCCGGGTCAGGGTCAGGGTCAGGTTCAGGTTCAGGGTCAGGGTCAGGATCCGGGTCCGGGTCTGGGTCCGGGTCCGCGTCTGGGTCTGGGTCCGGGTCCGGGTCCGGGTCCAAGTCAGGGTCCGGGTCCGGGTCCGGGTCAATTTCAGGGTCAGTGTCAGAGTCAGGGTCAAGGTCAGGGTCAGGGTCCGGGTCCGGATCTGGGTCAGGGTCAGGGTCCGGTTCCGGGTCGGGATCCGGGTCCGGGTCTGGGTCCGGGTCCAGGTCCGTGTCAGTGTTAGTGTCAGGGTCAGAGTCAGGGTCCGGGTCCAGGTCCGGGTCAGGGTCAGGATCCGGGTCCCTGTCCGGGTAACGGTCTGTGTCCGTGTCCGTGTCGGTGTCTGTGTCCGTGTCCGTGTCCGGGTCAGGGTCCGTGTCCGGTTCCGTGTCCGTTTCAGGGTCAGTGTCAGAGTCAGGGTCCGTGTCAGGGTCAGGGTCAGGGTCAGGGTCAGGGTCAGGGTCCAGGTCCAGGTCCGGGTCCGGGTCCGGGTCCGGGTCAGGGTCAGGGTCAGGGTCCGGGTCCATGTGAGGGTCCGTGTCCGTGTCATGGTCCGGTTCCGGTTCCGGTTCCGGGTCCGGGTCCAGGTCCGGGTCCGTGTCAGTTTCAGTGTCAGTGTCTGTTTCAGGGTCAGAGTCAGGGTCCGGATCAGGATCCTGGTCAGGGTCAGGGTCAGTGTCCGGGTCCGGGTCCGGGTCAGGGTCCGGGTCCGGGTCAGGGTCCGGGTCCGGGTCCGGGTCCGGGTCTCAGGGTCAGGATCCGAGTCCGGGTCCGGGTCCGGGTCCGGGTCCGTGTCCGTGTCTGGGTCCGGGTCCGTGTCCGGGTCAGGGTCCGGGTCCGGGTCCGGGTCCGGGTTTGGGTCCGGGTCTGGGTCAGGGTCCTGGTTCAGGATTCTAGTCCGGGTCCGGGTCCGGGTCCGGGTCCGGGTCCGGGTCTGGATCTGGGTCAGGGTCAGGGTCAGGGTCAGGGTGAGGGTCAGTATCCGGGTCCGGGTCCGGGTCCGGGTCCGGGTCCGGGTCCGGGTCCGGGTCCGAGTCAGGGTCCGGGTCCGGGTCCGGGTCCGGGTCAGTTTCAGGGTCAGTGTCAGAGTCAGGGTCCGGGTCAGTGTCAGGGTCAGGGTCTTGGTCCGGGTCCGGGTCCGGGTCCGGGTCCGGGTCTGGGTCCTGTTCCGGTTCAGGGTCCGGGTCCGGGTCCGGGTCTGTGTCAGTTTCAGGGTCAGTCTCAGAGTCAGGGTCAGGGTCTGGGTCCGGGTCCGGGTCCGGGTCCGGGTCCGGGTCCGGGTCCGGGTCCGGGCTCAGGATCCGAGTCCGGGTCTGGGTCCTGGTCCGGGTCTGGGTCCGGGTCAGGGTGCGGCTCCGGGTGAGGGTCCGGGTCCTGGTCAGGGTCAGGGTCCGGGTCCGGGTCCGAGTCAGGGTCCGGGTCCGGGTCCGGGTCCGGGTCAGTTTCAGGGTCAGTGTCAGAGTCAGGGTCCGTGTCAGTGTCAGTGTCAGGGTCCGGGTCCGGGTCCGGGTCCGGGTCCGGGTCCGGGTCCGGGTCTTGGTCCGGGTCCGGGTCTGTGTCCGGGTCCGGGTCTGGGTCTGGGTCCGAGTCCGGATCCGGGTCCGTGTCCGTGTCTGGGTCCGGGACGGGGTCAGGGTCCGGGTCCGGGTTTGGGTCCGGGTCTGGGTCAGGGTCCGGGTTCAGGATTCTAGTCCGGGTCCGGGTCCGGATCTGGGTCAGGGTCAGGGTCAGGGTGAGGGTGAGGTTCAGGGTCAGGATCCGGGTCCGGGTCAGGGTCCGGGTCCGGGTCCGGGTCCGGGTCCGGGTCCGGGTCCGGGTCCGGGTCCGAGTCAGGGTCCGGGTCAGGGTCCGGGTCAGGGTCAGGGTCAGGGTCCGGGTCCGGGTCCGGGTCCGGGTCCGGGTCCCGGTCTTGGTCCGGGTCCGGGTCCGGGTCCGGGTCTGGGTCTGGGTCCGAGTCCGGGTCCGGGTCCGTGTCCGTGTCTGGGACCGGGTCCGGGTCAGGGTCCGGGTCCGGGTCCGGGTCCGGGTCCGGGTTTGGGTCCGGGTCTGGGTCAGGGTCCGGGTTCAGGATTCTAGTCCGGGTCCGGGTCCGGGTCCGGGTCTGGATCTGGGTCAGGGTCAGGGTGAGGGTCAGGGTGAGGGTCAGGATCCGGGTCCGGGTCCGGGTCCGGGTCCGGGTCCGGGTCCGGGTCCGGGTCCGGGTCAGGGTCCGGGTCCGGGTCCGGGTCAGTTTCAGGGTCAGTGTCAGAGTCAGGGTCCGGGTCAGTGTCAGCGTCAGGGTCTTGGTCCGGGTCCGGGTCCGGGTCCGGGTCCGGGTCCGGGTCCGGGTCCGGGTCTGGGTCCTGGTCCGGTTGAGGGTCCGGGTCCGGGTCCGGGTCCGGGTCCGGTCTCAGGATCCGAGTCCGGGTCTGGGTCCTGGTCCGGGTCCGGGTCCATGTCAGGGTCAGGCTCAGGGACAGTTTCAGGGTCCGGGTCAGGATCAGGGTCAGGGTCAGGGTCAGGGTCAGGGTCAGGATCTGGGTCCGGGTCCAGGTCCTGGTCCGGTTCAGGGTCCGGGTCCGGGTCTGTGTCAGTTTCAGGATCAGTCTCAGAGTCAGGGTCAGGGTCAGTTTCAGGGTCAGGGTCCGGGTCCGGGTCCGGGTCCGGGTCCGGGTCCGGGTCCGGGTCCGGGTCCGGTTCAGGGTCCGGGTCCGGGTCCTGGTCCGGGTCCGGGTCCGGGTCCTTGTCAGGGTCCGGGTCCGGGTCCGTGTCAGGGTCCGGGTCCGGGTCCGGGTCAGGTTCAGGGTCAGGTTCAGGGTCAGGGTCAGGGTCAGGGTCAGGGTCAGGGTCAGGGTCAGGGTCCGGGTCCGGGTCAGGGTCAGGGTCAGGGTCAGAGTCAGGGTCCGGGTCACGGTCTGGGTCCCGGTCCGGGTCCGGGTCCGGGTCCGGGTCCGGTTCCGGGTCCGGGTCCGGGTCAGGGTCAGGGTCAGGGTCAGGGTCAGGGTCCTGGTCAGGGTCAGGGTCCGGGTCCGGGTCCGGGTCAGAGTCCGGGTCCTGGTTCCGGTTTGGGTCCGGGTCCGGGTCACGGTCTGGGGTCAGGCTTCTATTCCGGGTCTGGGTCCGGGTCCGGGTCCGGATCTGGGTCAGGGTCAGCGTGAGGGTCAGGGTCAGTGTCCGGGTCACGGTCTGGGTCCCGGTCCGGGTCAGGGTCAGGGTCAGGGTCAGGGTCAGGGTCAGGGTCAGGGTCAGGGTCAGGGTCAGGATCCGGGTACGGGTACGGGTCAGGGTCAGGGTCAGGGTCAGGGTCAGGGTCCGGGTCACGGTCTGGGTCCCGGTCCGGGTCAGGGTCTGGGTCCGGGTCCGGGTCAGGGTCCAGGTCCGGTTCCGGTTCCGGGTCCGGGTCCGGCTCCGGGTCTGGGGTGAGGATCCGAGTCCAGGTCTGGGTCCGGGTCCGGGTCCGGGTCCGTGTCAGGGTCAGGGTCAGGGTCAGAGTCAGGGTCCGGGTCAGGGTCAGGGTCAGGTTCAGGGTCAGGGTCAGGATCCGGGTCCGGGTCCGGGTCCGGGTCCGGGTCCGGGTCCGGGTCCGGGTCCGGGTCCGGGTCCGGGTCCGGGTCCGGGTCCGAGTCAGGGTCCGGGTCCGGGTCCGGGTCCGGGTCAATTTCAGGGTCAGGGTCAGAGTCAGGGTCCAGGTCAGGGTCAGGGTCCGGGTCCGGATCTTGGTCAGGGTCAGGGTCCGGTTCCGGGTCGGGATCCGGGTCCGGGTGTGGGTCGGGGTCCAGGTCCGTGTCAGTGTTAGTGTCAGGGTCAGAGTCAGGTTCCGGGTCCAGGTCCGGGTCAGGGTCAGGATCCGTGTCCGTGTCCGGGTAAGGGTCCGTGTCCGTGTCCGTGTCCGTGTCCGTGTCCGTGTCCGTGTCCGGGTTAGGGTCCGTGTCCGGTTCCGTGTCCGTTTCAGGGTCAGTGTCAGAGTCAGGGTCCGTGTCAGGGTCAGGGTCAGGGTCAGGGTCAGGGTCCAGGTCCAGGTCCGGGTCCGGGTCCGGGTCCGGGTCAGGGTCAGGGTCAGGGTCCGGGTCCATGTGAGGGTCCGTGTCCGTGTCATGGTCCGGTTCCGGTTCCGGTTCCGGGTCCGGGTCCAGGTCCGGGTCCGTGTCAGTTTCAGTGTCAGTGTGCGTGTCAGGGTCAGAGTCAGGGTCCGGATCAGGATCCTGGTCAGGGTCAGGGTCAGTGTCCGGGTCCGGGTCCGGGTCCGGGTCCGGGTCAGGGTCCGGGTCAGGGTCAGGGTCAGGGTCAGGGTCAGGGTCAGGGTCAGGGTCAGGGTCAGGGTCAGGGTCAGGATCCGGATACGGGTACGGGTCAGGGTCAGGGTCAGGGTCAGAGTCAGAGTCAGGGTCCGGGTCACGGTCTGGGTCCGGGTCCGGGTCAGGGTCAGGGTCAGGGTCAGGGTCAGGGTCAGGGTCAGGGTCAGGGTCAGGATCCGGGTACGGGTACGGGTCAGGGTCAGGGTCAGGGTCAGGGTCAGAGTCAGGGTCCGGGTCACGGTCTGAGTCCAGGTCTGGGTCTGGGTCCGGGTCCGGGTCCGGGTCCGGGTCCGGGTCCGGGTCCGGGTCCGGGTCCGGGTCCGGGTCCGAGTCAGGTTCCGGGTCCGGGTCCGGGTCAGTTTCAGGGTCAGTGTCAGAGTCAGGGTCCGGGTCAGTGTCAGGGTCAGGGTCTTGGTCCGGGTCCGGGTCCGGGTCCGGGTCCGGGTCCGGGTCCGGGTCCGGGTCCGGGTCCGGGTCTGGGTCCTGGTCCAGTTCAGGGTCCGGGTCCGGGTCCGGGTCTGTGTCAGTTTCAGGGTCAGTCTCAGAGTCAGGGTCAGGGTCCGGGTCCGGGTCAATTTCAGGGTCAGTGTCAGAGTCAGGGTCCAGGTCAGGGTCAGGGTCCGGGTCCGGATCTTGGTCAGGGTCAGGGTCCGGTTCCGGGTCGGGATCCGGGTCCGGGTCTGGGTCGGGGTCCAGGTCCGTGTCAGTGTTAGTGTCAGGGTTAGAGTCAGGGTCCGGGTCCAGGTCCGGGTCAGGGTCAGGATCCGTGTCCGTGTCCGGGTAAGGGTCCGTGTCCGTGTCCGTGTCCGTGTCCGTGTCTGGGTCCGGGTCAGGGTCCGTGTCCGGTTCCGTGTCCGTTTCAGGGTCAGTGTCAGAGTCAGGGTCCGTGTCAGGGTCAGGGTCAGGGTCAGGGTCAGGGTCAGGGTCAGGGTCAGGGTCAGGGTCCAGGTCCAGGTCCGGGTCCGTGTCAGTTTCAGTGTCAGTGTCCGTGTCATGGTCAGAGTCAGGGTCCGGATCAGGATCCTGGTCAGGGTCAGGGTCAGTGTCCGGGTCCGGGTCCGGGTCCGGGTCCGGGTCCGGGTCAGGGTCCGGGTCAGGGTCAGGGTCAGGGTCAGGGTCAGGGTCAGGGTCAGGGTCAGGGTCAGGATCCGGATACGGGTACGGGTCAGGGTCAGGGTCAGGGTCAGAGTCAGAGTCAGGGTCCGGGTCACGGTCTGGGTCTGGGTCAGGGTCAGGGTCAGGGTCAGGGTCAGGGTCAGGGTCAGGGTCAGGATCCGGGTACGGGTACGGGTCAGGGTCAGGGTCAGGGTCAGGGTCAGAGTCAGGGTCCGGGTCACGGTCTGAGTCCCGGTCCGGGTCAGGGTCTGGGTCCGGGTCCGGGTCAGGGTCCAAGTCCGGTTCCGGTTCCGGTTCCGGGTCCGGCTCCGGGTCTGGGGTGAGGATCCGAGTCCAGGTCTGGGTCCGGGTCCGGGTCCGGGTCCGGGTCCGGGTCCGTGTCAGGGTCAGGGTCAGGGTCAGAGTCAGGGTCCGGGTCAGGGTCAGGGTCAGGTTCAGGGTCAGGGTCAGGGTCAGGATCCGGGTCCGGGTCTGGGTCCGGGTCCGCGTCTGGGTCTGGGTCCGGGTCCGGGTCCGGGTCCAAGTCAGGGTCCGGGTCCGGGTCCGGGTCAATTTCAGGGTCAGTGTCAGAGTCAGGGTCAAGGTCAGGGTCAGGGTCCGGGTCCGGATCTTGGTCAGGGTCAGGGTCCGGTTCCGGGTCGGGATCCGGGTCCGGGTCTGGGTCCGGGTCCAGGTCCGTGTCAGTGTTAGTGTCAGGGTCAGAGTCAGGGTCCGGGTCCAGGTCCGGGTCAGGGTCAGGATCCGGGTCCCTGTCCGGGTAAGGGTCTGTGTCCGTGTCCGTGTCCGTGTCTGTGTCTGTGTCCGTGTCCGTGTCCGGGTCAGGGTCCGTGTCCGGTTCCGTGTCCGTTTCAGGGTCAGTGTCAGAGTCAGGGTCCGTGTCAGGGTCAGGGTCAGGGTCAGGGTCAGGGTCAGGGTCCATGTGAGGGTCCGTGTCCGTGTCATGGTCCGGTTCCGGTTCTTGTTCAGGTCCGGGTCCAGGTCCGGGTCCGTGTCAGTTTCAGTGTCAGTGTCCGTGTCAGGGTCAGAGTCAGGGTCCGGATCAGGTTCCTGGTCAGGGTCAGGGTCACGGTCTGGGTCCTGGTCTGGGTCAGGGTCTGGGTCCGGGTCCGGGTCAGGGTCCAGGTCCGGTTCCGGTTCCGGGTCCGGGTCCGGGTCCGGGTCCGGGTCTAGGGTGAGGATCCGAGTCCAGGTCTGGGTCCGGGTCCGGGTCCGTGTCAGGGTCAGTGTCAGGGTCAGAGTCAGCGTCCGGGTCAGGGTCAGGGTCAGGTTCAGGGTCAGGGTCAGGATCCGGGTCCGGGTCCGGGTCCTGGTCCGGGTCCGGGTCCGGTTCCGAGTCAGGGTCCGGGTCCGGGTCCGGGTCCGGGTCAATTTCAGGGTCAGTTTCAGAGTCAGGGTCCAGGTCAGGGTCATGGTCCGGGTCCGGATCTTGGTCAGGGTCAGGTTCCAGTTCCGGGTCGGGATCCGGGTCTGGGTCTGGGTCCGGGTCCAGGTCCGTGTTAGTGTCAGGGTCAGAGTCAGGGTCCGGGTCCAGGTCCGGGTCAGGGTCAGTATCCGGGTCCGGGTCCGGGTCCGGGTCCGGGTAAGGGTCCGTGTCCGTGTCCGTGTCTGGGTCCGTGTCCGGGTCCGTGTCCGGGTCAGGGTCAGAGTCAGGGTCCGTGTCAGGGTCAGGGTCAGGGTCAGGGTCAGGGTCCAGGTCCAGGTCCGGGTCCGGGTCCGGGTCCGTGTCAGGGTCAGGGTCAGGGTCCGGGTCCATGTGAGGGTCCGTGTCCGTGTCATGGTCCGGTTCCAGTTCCGTTTCCGGGTCCGGGTCCAGGTCCGGGTCCGTGTCAGTTTCAGTGTCAGTGTCCTTGTCAGGGTCAGAGTCAGGGTCCGGATCAGGATCCTGGTCAGGGTCAGGGTCAGTGTCCGGGTCCGTGTCCGGGTCAGAGTCCGGGTCTGGGTCAGGGTCCGGGTCCGGTTCCGGGTCCGGGTCAGGGTCAGGATCCTAGTCCGGGTCCGGGTCGGTGTCCGGGTCTGTGTGAGGGTCCGGGTCTGCGTCCAGGTCCAGGTCCGGGTCCACGTCAGGGTCAGTATCCAGGTCCAGGTCCTGGTCCGGGTCCGGGTCCGGTCAGGGTCAGGGTCCGGGTCCGGGTCCGGGTCCGGGTCCGGGTCCGGGGTCAGGATTCTAGTCCGGGTCCGGGTCCGGGTCTAGGTCCGGGTCCGGGTCCGGGTCCGGATCTGGGTCAGGGTCAGGGTCAGGGTCAGGGTCAGGGTCAGGGTCAGGGTCAGGGTCCGGGTGGGGGTCCAGGTCCGGGTCCGTGTCTGGGTCAGGGTCATGGTCAGGGTCAGTGTCCGGGTCCGGGTCCGGGTCCGGGTCAGAGTCCGGGTCCGGGTCCAGGTTTGGGTCCGGGTCCGGGTCACGGTCTGGGGTCAGGCTTCTAGTCCGGGTCCGGGTCCGGGTCCGGGTCCGGATCTGGGTCAGTGTCAGCGTGAGGGTCAGGGTCAGGGTCAGGATCTGGGTCCGGGTCCAGGTCCTGGTCCGGTTCAGGGTCCGGGTCCGGGTCTGTGTCAGTTTCAGGATCAGTCTCAGAGTCAGGGTCAGGGTCAGGGTCAGGGTCAGGGTCCGGGTCCGGGTCCGGGTCCGGGTCAGGGTCCGGGTCCGGGTCCGGGTCCGGTTCAGGGTCCGGGTCCGGGTCCGGGTCCGGGTCCGGGTCCTTGTCAGGGTCCGGGTCCGTGTCAGGGTCCGGGTCCAGGTCCGGGTCAGGTTCAGGGTCAGGTTCAGGGTCAGGGTCAGGGTCAGGGTCAGGGTCAGGGTCCGGGTCCGGGTCCGGGTCAGGGTCAGGGTCAGGGTCAGAGTCAGGGTCCGGGTCACGGTCTGGGTCCCGGTCCGGGTCCGGGTCCGGGTCCGGGTCCGGGTCCGGGTCAGGGTCAGGGTCAGGGTCAGGGTCAGGGTCCTGGTCAGGGTCAGGGTCCGGGTCCGGGTCCGGGTCAGAGTCCGGGTCCTGGTTCCTGTTTGGGTCCGGGTCCGGGTCACGGTCTGGGGTCAGGCTTCTATTCCGGGTCCGGGTCCGGGTCCGGGTCCGGATCTGGGTCAGGGTCAGCGTGAGGGTCAGGGTCAGGATCTGGGTCCGGGTCCGGGTCCGGGTCCGGGTCCGGGTCGGGGTCTGGGTCCGGGTCCGGGTCCGGGTCCGGGTCCGGGTCCGGGTCCGGGTCCGAGTCTGGGTCCGGGTCCGGGTCAGAGTCAGGGTCCGGGTCAGGGTCAGGGTCAGGTTCAGGTTCAGGGTCAGGGTCAGGATCCGGGTCCGGGTCTGGGTCCGGGTCCGCGTCTGGGTCTGGGTCCGGGTCCGGGTCCGGGTCCAAGTCAGGGTCCGGGTCCGGGTCCGGGTCAATTTCAGGGTCAGTGTCAGAGTCAGGGTCAAGGTCAGGGTCAGGGTCCGGGTCCGGATCTGGGTCAGGGTCAGGGTCCGGTTCCGGGTCGGGATCCGGGTCCGGGTCTGGGTCCGGGTCCAGGTCCGTGTCAGTGTTAGTGTCAGGGTCAGAGTCAGGGTCCGGGTCCAGGTCCGGGTCAGGGTCAGGATCCGGGTCCCTGTCCGGGTAACGGTCTGTGTCCGTGTCCGTGTCGGTGTCTGTGTCCGTGTCCGTGTCCGGGTCAGGGTCCGTGTCCGGTTCCGTGTCCGTTTCAGGGTCAGTGTCAGAGTCAGGGTCCGTGTCAGGGTCAGGGTCAGGGTCAGGGTCAGGGTCAGGGTCAGGGTCCAGGTCCGGGTCCGGGTCCGGGTCCGGGTCCGGGTCAGGGTCAGGGTCAGGGTCCGGGTCCATGTGAGGGTCCGTGTCCGTGTCATGGTCCGGTTCCGGTTCCGGTTCCGGTTCCGGGTCCGGGTCCAGGTCCGGGTCCGTGTCAGTTTCAGTGTCAGTGTCTGTTTCAGGGTCAGAGTCAGGGTCCGGATCAGGATCCTGGTCAGGGTCAGGGTCAGTGTCCGGGTCCGGGTCCGGGTCAGGGTCCGGGTCCGGGTCAGGGTCCGGGTCCGGGTCCGGGTCCGGGTCCGGGTCCGGGTCCGTGTCCGTGTCCGTGTCTGGGTCCGGGTCCGTGTCCGGGTCAGGGTCCGGGTCCGGGTCCAGGTCCGGGTTTGGGTCCGGGTCTGGGTCAGGGTCCTGGTTCAGGATTCTAGTCCGGGTCCGGGTCCGGGTCCGGGTCCGGGTCCGGGTCCGGGTCTGCATCTGGGTCAGGGTCAGGGTCAGGGTCAGGGTGAGGGTCAGTATCCGGGTCCGGGTCCGGGTCCGGGTCCGGGTCCGGGTCCGGGTCCGGGTCCGGGTCCGAGTCAGGGTCCGGGTCCGGGTCCGGGTCCGAGTCAGGGTCCGGGTCCGGGTCCGGGTCCGGGTCAGTTTCAGGGTCAGTGTCAGAGTCAGGGTCCGGGTCCGGGTCAGTGTCAGGGTCAGGGTCTTGGTCCGGGTCCGGGTCCGGGTCCGGGTCTGGGTCCTGTTCCGGTTCAGGGTCCGGGTCCGGGTCCGGGTCTGTGTCAGTTTCAGGATCAGTCTCAGAGTCAGGGTCAGGGTCAGGGTCAGGGTCAGGGTCCGGGTCCGGGTCCGGGTCCGAGTCAGGGTCCGGGTCGGGGTCCGGGTCCGGGTCAGTTTCAGGGTCAGTGTCAGAGTCAGGGTCCGGGTCAGTGTCAGGGTCAGGGTCTTGGTCCCGGTCCGAGTCAGGGTCCGGGTCCGGGTCCGGGTCTGGGTCAGTTTCAGGGTCAGTGTCAGAGTCAGGGTCCGGGTCAGTGTCAGGGTCACGGTCCGGGTCCGGGTCTGGGTCCGGGTCCGTGTCCAGGTCCTGGTCCGGGTCCGGATCCAGGTAAGGGTCCGGGTCCGGGTCCGGGTCGGTGTCCGGGTCTGGGTGAGGGTCCGGGTCTGGGTCCAGGTCCGGGTCCGGGTCCACGTCAGGGTCAGTATCCAGGTCCAGGTCCTGGTCCGGGTCCGGGTCCGGTCAGGGTCAGGGTCCGGGTCCGGGTCCGGGGTCAGGATTCTAGTCCGGGTCCGGGTCCGGGTTTAGGTCCGGGTCCGGGTCCGGGTCCGGATCTGGGTCAGGGTCAGGGTCAGGGTCAGGGTCAGGGTCAGGGTCAGGGTCAGGGTCAGGGTCGGGGTCCGGGTGGGGGTCCGGGTCCGGGTCCGGGTCTGGGTCAGGGTCATGGTCAGGGTCAGGGTCCGGGTCCGGGTCCGGGTCCGGGTCCGGGTCCGGGTCAGAGTCCGGGTCCGGGTCCGGGTTTGGGTCCGGGTCCGGGTCACGGTCTGGGGTCAGGCTTCTAGTCCGGGTCCGGGTCCGGGTCCGGGTCCGGATCTGGGTCAGGGTCAGCGTGAGGGTCAGGGTCAGGATCTGGGTCCGGGTCCAGGTCCTGGTCCGGTTCAGGGTCCGGGTCCGGGTCTGTGTCAGTTTCAGGATCAGTCTCAGAGTCAGGGTCAGGGTCAGGGTCAGGGTCAGGGACCGGGTCCGGGTCCGGGTCCGGGTCCGGGTCCGGGTCCGGGTCCGGTTCAGGGTCCGGGTCCGGGTCCGGGTCCGGGTCCGGGTCCTTGTCAGGGTCCGGGTCCGTGTCAGGGTCCGGGTCCAGGTCCGGGTCAGGTTCAGGGTCAGGTTCAGGGTCAGGGTCAGGGTCAGGGTCAGGGTCAGGGTCCGGGTCCGGGTCCGGGTCAGGGTCAGGGTCAGGGTCAGAGTCAGGGTCCGGGTCACGGTCTGGGTCCCGGTCCGGGTCCGGGTCCGGGTCCGGGTCCGGGTCCGGGTCCGGGTCCGGGTCCGGGTCAGGGTCAGGGTCAGGGTCAGGGTCAGGGTCCTGGTCAGGGTCAGGGTCCGGGTCCGGGTCCGGGTCAGAGTCCGGGTCCTGGTTCCGGTTTGGGTCCGGGTCCGGGTCCGGGTCCGGGTCCGTGTCCGTGTCCGTGTCTGGGTCCGGGTCCGTGTCCGGGTCAGGGTCCGGGTCCGGGTCCGGGTCCGGGTTTGGGTCCGGGTCTGGGTCAGGGTCCTGGTTCAGGATTCTAGTCCGGGTCCGGGTCCGGGTCCGGGTCCGGGTCCGGGTCCGGGTCTGCATCTGGGTCAGGGTCAGGGTCAGGGTCAGGGTGAGGGTCAGTATCCGGGTCCGGGTCCGGGTCCGGGTCCGGGTCCGGGTCCGGGTCCGGGTCCGAGTCAGGGTCCGGGTCCGGGTCCGGGTCCGAGTCAGGGTCCGGGTCCGGGTCCGGGTCCGGGTCAGTTTCAGGGTCAGTGTCAGAGTCAGGGTCCGGGTCCGGGTCAGTGTCAGGGTCAGGGTCTTGGTCCGGGTCCGGGTCCGGGTCCGGGTCTGGGTCCTGTTCCGGTTCAGGGTCCGGGTCCGGGTCCGGGTCTGTGTCAGTTTCAGGATCAGTCTCAGAGTCAGGGTCAGGGTCAGGGTCAGGGTCAGGGTCCGGGTCCGGGTCCGGGTCCGAGTCAGGGTCCGGGTCGGGGTCCGGGTCCGGGTCAGTTTCAGGGTCAGTGTCAGAGTCAGGGTCCGGGTCAGTGTCAGGGTCAGGGTCTTGGTCCCGGTCCGAGTCAGGGTCCGGGTCCGGGTCCGGGTCTGGGTCAGTTTCAGGGTCAGTGTCAGAGTCAGGGTCCGGGTCAGTGTCAGGGTCACGGTCCGGGTCCGGGTCTGGGTCCGGGTCCGTGTCCAGGTCCTGGTCCGGGTCCGGATCCAGGTAAGGGTCCGGGTCCGGGTCCGGGTCGGTGTCCGGGTCTGGGTGAGGGTCCGGGTCTGGGTCCAGGTCCGGGTCCGGGTCCACGTCAGGGTCAGTATCCAGGTCCAGGTCCTGGTCCGGGTCCGGGTCCGGTCAGGGTCAGGGTCCGGGTCCGGGTCCGGGGTCAGGATTCTAGTCCGGGTCCGGGTCCGGGTTTAGGTCCGGGTCCGGGTCCGGGTCCGGATCTGGGTCAGGGTCAGGGTCAGGGTCAGGGTCAGGGTCAGGGTCAGGGTCAGGGTCAGGGTCGGGGTCCGGGTGGGGGTCCGGGTCCGGGTCCGGGTCTGGGTCAGGGTCATGGTCAGGGTCAGGGTCCGGGTCCGGGTCCGGGTCCGGGTCCGGGTCCGGGTCAGAGTCCGGGTCCGGGTCCGGGTTTGGGTCCGGGTCCGGGTCACGGTCTGGGGTCAGGCTTCTAGTCCGGGTCCGGGTCCGGGTCCGGGTCCGGATCTGGGTCAGGGTCAGCGTGAGGGTCAGGGTCAGGATCTGGGTCCGGGTCCACGTCCTGGTCCGGTTCAGGGTCCGGGTCCGGGTCTGTGTCAGTTTCAGGATCAGTCTCAGAGTCAGGGTCAGGGTCAGGGTCAGGGTCAGGGACCGGGTCCGGGTCCGGGTCCGGGTCCGGGTCCGGGTCCGGGTCCGGTTCAGGGTCCGGGTCCGGGTCCGGGTCCGGGTCCGGGTCCTTGTCAGGGTCCGGGTCCGTGTCAGGGTCCGGGTCCAGGTCCGGGTCAGGTTCAGGGTCAGGTTCAGGGTCAGGGTCAGGGTCAGGGTCAGGGTCAGGGTCCGGGTCCGGGTCCGGGTCAGGGTCAGGGTCAGGGTCAGAGTCAGGGTCCGGGTCACGGTCTGGGTCCCGGTCCGGGTCCGGGTCCGGGTCCGGGTCCGGGTCCGGGTCCGGGTCCGGGTCAGGGTCAGGGTCAGGGTCAGGGTCAGGGTCCTGGTCAGGGTCAGGGTCCGGGTCCGGGTCCGGGTCAGAGTCCGGGTCCTGGTTCCGGTTTGGGTCCGGGTCCGGGTCACGGTCTGGGGTCAGGCTTCTATTCCGGGTCCGGGTCCGGGTCCGGGTCCGGATCTGGGTCAGGGTCAGCGTGAGGGTCAGGGTCAGGATCTGGGTCCGGGTCCGGGTCCGGGTCCGGGTCCGGGTCCGGGTCGGGGTCTGGGTCCGGGTCCGGGTCCGGGTCCGGGTCCGGGTCCGGGTCCGGGTCCGAGTCTGGGTCCGGGTCCGGGTCAGAGTCAGGGTCCGGGTCAGGGTCAGGGTCAGGTTCAGGTTCAGGGTCAGGGTCAGGATCCGGGTCCGGGTCTGGGTCCGGGTCCGCGTCTGGGTCTGGGTCCGGGTCCGGGTCCGGGTCCAAGTCAGGGTCCGGGTCCGGGTCCGGGTCAATTTCAGGGTCAGTGTCAGAGTCAGGGTCAAGGTCAGGGTCAGGGTCCGGGTCCGGATCTGGGTCAGGGTCAGGGTCCGGTTCCGGGTCGGGATCCGGGTCCGGGTCTGGGTCCGGGTCCAGGTCCGTGTCAGTGTTAGTGTCAGGGTCAGAGTCAGGGTCCGGGTCCAGGTCCGGGTCAGGGTCAGGATCCGGGTCCCTGTCCGGGTAACGGTCTGTGTCCGTGTCCGTGTCGGTGTCTGTGTCCGTGTCCGTGTCCGTGTCAGGGTCCGTGTCCGGTTCCGTGTCCGTTTCAGGGTCAGTGTCCGAGTCAGGGTCCGTGTCAGGGTCAGGGTCAGGGTCAGGGTCAGGGTCAGGGTCCAGGTCCAGGTCCGGGTCCGGGTCCGGGTCCGGGTCAGGGTCAGGGTCAGGGTCCGGGTCCATGTGAGGGTCCGTGTCCGTGTCATGGTCCGGTTCCGGTTCCGGTTCCGGGTCCGGGTCCAGGTCCGGGTCCGTGTCAGTTTCAGTGTCAGTGTCTGTTTCAGGGTCAGAGTCAGGGTCCGGATCAGGATCCTGGTCAGGGTCAGGGTCAGTGTCCGGGTCCGGGTCCGGGTCAGGGTCCGGGTCCGGGTCAGGGTCCGGGTCCGGGTCCGGGTCCGGGTCAGGGTCAGGATCCGAGTCCGGGTCCGGGTCCGGGTCCGGGTCCGTGTCTGGGTCCGGGTCCGTGTCCGGGTCAGGGTCCGGGTCCGGGTCCGGGTCCGGGTCCGGGTTTGGGTCCGGGTCCAGGTCCGGGTCAGGGTCAGGATCCGGGTCCGGGTCCGGGTCCGGGTCCGGGTCCGGGTAAGGGTCCGTGTCCGTGTCCGTGTCTGGGTCCGTGTCCGGGTCCGTGTCCGGGTTAGGGTCAGAGTCAGGGTCCGTGTCAGGGTCAGGGTCAGGGTCAGGGTCAGGGTCCAGGTCCAGGTCCGGGTCCGGGTCCGGGTCCGTGTCAGGGTCAGGGTCAGGGTCCGGGTCCATGTGAGGGTCCGTGTCCGTGTCATGGTCCGGTTCCAGTTCCGTTTCCGGGTCCGGGTCCAGGTCCGGGTCCGTGTCAGTTTCAGTGTCAGTGTCCTTGTCAGGGTCAGAGTCAGGGTCCGGATCAGGATCCTGGTCAGGGTCAGGGTCAGTGTCCGGGTCCGTGTCCGGGTCAGGGTCCGGGTCTGGGTCAGGGTCCGGGTCCGGTTCCGGGTCCGGGTCAGGGTCAGGATCCTAGTCCGGGTCCGGGTCGGTGTCCGGGTCTGTGTGAGGGTCCGGGTCTGCGTCCAGGTCCAGGTCCGGGTCCACGTCAGGGTCAGTATCCAGGTCCAGGTCCTGGTCCGGGTCCGGGTCCGGTCAGGGTCAGGGTCCGGGTCCGGGTCCGGGTCCGGGTCCGGGGTCAGGATTCTAGTCCGGGTCCGGGTCCGGGTCTAGGTCCGGGTCCGGGTCCGGGTCCGGATCTGGGTCAGGGTCAGGGTCAGGGTCAGGGTCAGGGTCAGGGTCAGGGTCCGGGTGGGGGTCCAGGTCCGGGTCCGTGTCTGGGTCAGGGTCATGGTCAGGGTCAGTGTCCGGGTCCGGGTCCGGGTCCGGGTCAGAGTCCGGGTCCGGGTCCAGGTTTGGGTCCGGGTCCGGGTCACGGTCTGGGGTCAGGCTTCTAGTCCGGGTCCGGGTCCGGGTCCGGGTCCGGATCTGGGTCAGGGTCAGCGTGAGGGTCAGGGTCAGGGTCAGGATCTGGGTCCGGGTCCAGGTCCTGGTCCGGTTCAGGGTCCGGGTCCGGGTCTGTGTCAGTTTCAGGATCAGTCTCAGAGTCAGGGTCAGGGTCAGGGTCAGGGTCAGGGTCCGGGTCCGGGTCCGGGTCCGGGTCCGGGTCCGGGTCCGGGTCCGGGTCCGGGTCCGGTTCAGGGTCCGGGTCCGGGTCCGGGTCCGGGTCCGGGTCCTTGTCAGGGTCCGGGTCCGTGTCAGGGTCCGGGTCCAGGTCCGGGTCAGGTTCAGGGTCAGGTTCAGGGTCAGGGTCAGGGTCAGGGTCAGGGTCAGGGTCCGGGTCCGGGTCCGGGTCAGGGTCAGGGTCAGGGTCAGGGTCAGGGTCCGGGTCACGGTCTGGGTCCCGGTCCGGGTCCGGGTCCGGGTCCGGGTCCGGGTCCGGGTCCGGGTCCGGGTCAGGGTCAGGGTCAGGGTCAGGGTCAGGGTCCTGGTCAGGGTCAGGGTCCGGGTCCGGGTCCGGGTCAGAGTCCGGGTCCTGGTTCCGGTTTGGGTCCGGGTCCGGGTCACGGTCTGGGGTCAGGCTTCTATTCCGGGTCCGGGTCCGGGTCCGGGTCCGGATCTGGGTCAGGGTCAGCGTGAGGGTCAGGGTCAGGATCTGGGTCCGGGTCCGGGTCCGGGTCCGGGTCCGGGTCGGGGTCTGGGTCCGGGTCCGGGTCCGGGTCCGGGTCCGGGTCCGGGTCCGGGTCCGGGTCCGAGTCTGGGTCCGGGTCCGGGTCCGGGTCCGGGTCAGTTTCAGGGTCAGTGTCAGAGTCAGGGTCCGGGTCAGGGTCAGTGTCAGGGTCAGGGTCAGGGTCCCGGTCTGGGTCCGGGTCCGGGTCCGGGTCCGGGTCCGGGTCCTGGTCACGGTCCGGGTCCGGGTCCGGGTCCGGGTCCGGGTCTGTGTCTGGGTCCGGGTCCGGGTCAGGGTCCGGGTCCGGGTCCGGGTCAGGGTCCGGGTCCGGGTCCGGGTCCGGGTCAGGGTCAGGTTCAGGGTCAGGATCTGGGTCCGGGTCCGGGTCCGGGTCCGGGTCCGGGTCCGGGTCCGGGTCCGGGTCCGGGTCCGGGTCAGGGTCAGGGTCAGGGTCAGAGTCAGGGTCCGGGTCACGGTCTGGGTCCCGGTCCGGGTCAGGGTCAGGGTCAGGGTCAGGGTCAGGGTCAGGGTCAGGGTCAGGTTCCAGGTACGGGTACGGGTCAGGGTCAGGGTCAGGGTCAGAGTCAGGGTCCGGGTCACGGTCTGGGTCCCGGTCCGGGTCAGGGTCTGGGTCCGGGTCCGGGTCAGGGTCCAGGTCCGGTTCCGGTTCCGAGTCCGGGTCCGGCTCCGCGTCTGGGGTGAGGATCCGAGTCCAGGTCTGGGTCCAGGTCCGGGTCCGGGTCCGGGTCCGTGTCAGGGTCAGGGTCAGGGTCAGAGTCAGGGTCTGGGTCAGGGTCAGGGTCAGGTTCAGGGTCAGGGTCAGGATCCGGGTCCGGGTCCGGGTCCGGGTCCGGGTCCGGGTCCGGGTCCGGGTCCGGGTCCGAGTCAGGGTCCGGGTCCGGGTCCGGGTCAATTTCAGGGTCAGTGTCAGAGTCAGGGTCCAGGTCAGGGTCAGGGTCCGGGTCCGGATCTTGGTCATGGTCAGGGTCCGGTTCCGGGTCGGGATCCGGGTCCGGGTGTGGGTCGGGGTCCAGGTCCGTGTCAGTGTTAGTGTCAGGGTCAGAGTCAGGTTCCGGGTCCAGGTCCGGGTCAGGGTCAGGATCCGTGTCCGTGTCCGGGTAAGGGTCCGTGTCCGTGTCCGTGTCCGTGTCCGGGTCCGGGTCAGGGTCCGTGTCCGGTTCCGTGTCGGTTTCAGGGTCAGTGTCAGAGTCAGGGTCCGTGTCAGGGTCAGGGTCAGGGTCAGGGTCAGGGTCCAGGTCCAGGTCCGGGTCCGGGTCCGGGTCCGGGTCAGGGTCAGGGTCAGGGTCAGGGTCCGGGTCCATGTGAGGGTCCGTGTCCGTGTCATGGTCCGGTTCCGGTTCCGGTTCCGGGTCCGGGTCCAGGTCCGGGTCCGTGTCAGTTTCAGTGTCAGTGTCCGTGTCAGGGTCAGAGTCAGGGTCCGGATCAGGATCCTGGTCAGGGTCAGGGTCAGTGTCCGGGTCCGGGTCCGGGTCCGGGTCCGGGTCAGGGTCCGGGTCCGGGTCAGGGTCAGGGTCAGGGTCAGGGTCAGGGTCACGGTCAGGGTCAGGGTCAGGGTCAGGGTCAGGATCCGGATACGGGTACGGGTCAGGGTCAGGGTCAGGGTCAGAGTCAGAGTCAGGGTCCGGGTCACGGTCTGGGTCCGGGTCAGGGTCAGGGTCAGGGTCAGGGTCCGGATCTGGGTCAGGGTCAGCGTGAGGGTCAGGGTCAGGATCTGGGTCCGGGTCCGGGTCCGGGTCCGGGTCGGGGTCTGGGTCCGGGTCCGGGTCCGGGTCCGTGTCAGGGTCCGGGTCCGGGTCAGTTTCAGGGTCAGTGTCAGAGTCAGGGTCCGGGTCTGTGTCAAGGTCAGGGTCTGGGTCCGGGTCCGTGTCGGGGTCCGTGTCCGTGTCCGTGTCCGTGTCCGTGTCAGGGTCAGGGTCAGGGTCAGGGTCAGGGTCACGGTCAGGGTCAGGGTCAGGGTCAGGATCCGGATATGGGTACGGGTCAGGGTCAGGGTCAGGGTCAGGGTCAGAGTCAGAGTCAGGGTCCGGGTCACGGTCTGGGTCCGGGTCAGGGTCAGGGTCAGGGTCAGGGTCCGGATCTGGGTCAGGGTCAGCGTGAGGGTCAGGGTCAGGATCTGGGTCCGGGTCCGGGTCCGGGTCCGGGTCGGGGTCTGGGTCTGGGTCCGGGTCCGGGTCCGTGTCAGGGTCCGGGTCCAGGTCAGTTTCAGGGTCAGTGTCAGAGTCAGGGTCCGGGTCTGTGTCAAGGTCAGGGTCTGGGTCCGGGTCCGTGTCGGGGTCCGTGTCCGTGTCCGTGTCCGGGTCCGGGTCCGGGGTCAGGATCCGAGTCCGGATCTGGGTCCGGGTTCGGGTCCGGGTCCGAGTCAGAGTCAGGGTCCGGGTCAGGGTCAGGGTCAGGGTCAGGGTCAGGGTCCCGGTCTGGGTCCGGGTCCGGGTCCGGGTCCGGGTCCGGGTCCTGGTCACGGTCCGGGTCCGGGTCCGGGTCTGTGTCTGGGTCCGGGTCCGGGTCAGGGTCCGGGTCCGGGTCTGGGTCAGGGTCAGGGTCAGGGTCAGGGTCGGGGTCAGGGTCAGGGTCAGGTTCAGGGTCAGGGTCAGGATCTGGGTCCGGGTCCGGGTCCGGGTCCGGGTCCGGGTCTGGGGTGAGGATCCGAGTCCAGGTCTGGGTCCGGGTCCGGGTCCGTGTCAGGGTCAGTGTCAGGGTCAGAGTCAGCGTCCGGGTCAGGGTCAGGGTCAGGTTCAGGGTCAGGGTCAGGATCCAGGTCCGGGTCCGGGTCCGGGTCCGGGTCCGGGTCCGAGTCAGGGTCAGGGTCCGGATCTGGGTCAGGGTCAGCGTGAGGGTCAGGGTCAGGATCTGGGTCCGGGTCCGGGTCCGGGTCCGGGTCCGGGTCGGGGTCTGGGTCCGGGTCCGGGTCCGGGTCCGGGTCCGTGTCAGGGTCCGGGTCCGGGTCAGTTTCAGGGTCAGTGTCAGAGTCAGGGTCCGGGTCTGTGTCAAGGTCAGGGTCTGGGTCCGGGTCCGTGTCGGGGTCCGTGTCCGTGTCCGTGTCCGTGTCAGGGTCAGGGTCAGGGTCAGGGTCAGGGTCAGGGTCACGGTCAGGGTCAGGGTCAGGGTCAGGATCCGGATATGGGTACGGGTCAGGGTCAGGGTCAGGGTCAGGGTCAGAGTCAGAGTCAGGGTCCGGGTCACGGTCTGGGTCCGGGTCAGGGTCAGGGTCAGGGTCAGGGTCCGGATCTGGGTCAGGGTCAGCGTGAGGGTCAGGGTCAGGATCTCGGTCCGGGTCCGGGTCCGGGTCCGGGTCGGGGTCTGGGTCTGGGTCCGGGTCCGGGTCCGTGTCAGGGTCCGGGTCCAGGTCAGTTTCAGGGTCAGTGTCAGAGTCAGGGTCCGGGTCTGTGTCAAGGTCAGGGTCTGGGTCCGGGTCCGTGTCGGGGTCCGTGTCCGTGTCCGTGTCTGGGTCCGGGTCCGGGGTCAGGATCCGAGTCCGGATCTGGGTCCGGGTTCGGGTCCGGGTCCGAGTCAGAGTCAGGGTCCGGGTCAGGGTCAGGGTCAGGGTCAGGGTCAGGGTCCCGGTCTGGGTCCGGGTCCGGGTCCGGGTCCTGGTCACGGTCCGGGTCCGGGTCCGGGTCTGTGTCTGGGTCCGGGTCCGGGTCAGGGTCCGGGTCCGGGTCTGGGTCAGGGTCAGGGTCAGGGTCAGGGTCGGGGTCAGGGTCAGGGTCAGGTTCAGGGTCAGGGTCAGGATCTGGGTCCGGGTCCGGGTCCGGGTCCGGGTCCGGGTCTGGGGTGAGGATCCGAGTCCAGGTCTGGGTCCGGGTCCGGGTCCGTGTCAGGGTCAGTGTCAGGGTCAGAGTCAGCGTCCGGGTCAGGGTCAGGGTCAGGTTCAGGGTCAGGGTCAGGATCCAGGTCCGGGTCCGGGTCCGGGTCCGGGTCCGGGTCCGAGTCAGGGTCCGGGTCCGGGTCCGGGTCAATTTCAGGGTCAGTTTCAGAGTCAGGGTCCAGGTCAGGGTCATGGTCCGGGTCCGGATCTTGGTCAGGGTCAGGTTCCAGTTCCGGGTCGGGATCCGGGTCTGGGTCTGGGTCCGGGTCCAGGTCCGTGTCAGTGTTAGTGTCAGGGTCAGAGTCAGGGTCCGGGTCCAGGTCCGGGTCAGGGTCAGGATCCGGGTCCGGGTCCGGGTCCGGGTCCGGGTAAGGGTCCGTGTCCGTGTCCGTGTCTGGGTCCGTGTCCGGGTCCGGGTCAGGGTCAGGGTCAGAGTCAGGGTCCGTGTCAGGGTCAGGGTCAGGGTCAGGGTCAGGGTCCAGGTCCAGGTCCGGGTCCGGGTCCGGGTCCGTGTCAGGGTCAGGGTCAGGGTCCGGGTCCATGTGAGGGTCCGTGTCCGTGTCATGGTCCGGTTCCAGTTCCGTTTCCGGGTCCGGGTCCAGGTCCGGGTCCGTGTCAGTTTCAGTGTCAGTGTCCTTGTCAGGGTCAGAGTCAGGGTCCGGATCAGGATCCTGGTCAGGGTTAGGGTCAGTGTCCGGGTCCGTGTCCGGGTCAGGGTCCGGGTCTGGGTCAGGGTCCGGGTCCGGGTCCGGTTCCGGGTCCGGGTCAGGGTCAGGATCCTAGTCCGGGTCCGGGTCGGTGTCCGGGTCTGTGTGAGGGTCCGGGTCTGCGTCCAGGTCCGGGTCCGGGTCCACGTCAGGGTCAGTATCCAGGTCCAGGTCCTGGTCCGGGTCCGGGTCCGGTCAGGGTCAGGGTCCGGGTCCGGGTCCGGGTCCGGGTCCGGGTCCGGGGTCAGGATTCTAGTCCGGGTCCGGGTCCGGGTCTAGGTCCGGGTCCGGGTCCGGGTCCGGATCAGGGTCAGGGTCAGGGTCAGGGTCAGGGTCAGGGTCAGGGTCCGGGTGGGGGTCCAGGTCCGGGTCCGTGTCTGGGTCAGGGTCATGGTCAGGGTCAGTGTCCGGGTCCGGGTCTGGGTCCGGGTCAGAGTCCGGGTCCGGGTCCAGGTTTGGGTCCGGGTCCGGGTCACGGTCTGGGGTCAGGCTTCTAGTCCGGGTCCGGGTCCGGGTCCGGGTCCGGATCTGGGTCAGGGTCAGCGTGAGGGTCAGGGTCAGGGTCAGGATCTGGGTCCGGGTCCAGGTCTTGGTCCGGTTCAGGGTCCGGGTCCGGGTCTGTGTCAGTTTCAGGATCAGTCTCAGAGTCAGGGTCAGGGTCAGGGTCAGGGTCAGGGTCCGGGTCCTGGTCCGGGTCCGGGTCCGGGTCCGGGTCCGGTTCAGGGTCCGGGTCCGGGTCCGGGTCCGGGTCCGGGTCCGGGTCCGGGTCCGGGTCCTTGTCAGGGTCCGGGTCCGTGTCAGGGTCCGGGTCCGGGTCCGGGTCAGGTTCAGGGTCAGGTTCAGGGTCAGGGTCAGGGTCAGGGTCCGGGTCCGGGTCAGAGTCCGGGTCCTGGTTCCGGTTTGGGTCCGGGTCCGGGTCACGGTCTGGGGTCAGGCTTCTATTCCGGGTCCGGGTCCGGGTCCGGATCTGGGTCAGGGTCAGCGTGAGGGTCAGGGTCAGGATCTGGGTCCGGGTCCGGGTCCGGGTCCGGGTCGGGGTCTGGGTCCGGGTCCGGGTCCGGGTCCGTGTCAGGGTCCGGGTCCGGGTCAGTTTCAGGGTCAGTGTCAGAGTCAGGGTCCGGGTCTGTGTCAAGGTCAGGGTCTGGGTCCGGGTCCGTGTCGGGGTCCGTGTCCGTGTCCGTGTCCGTGTCCGGGTCCGGGGTCAGGATCCGAGTCCGGATCTGGGTCCGGGTTCGGGTCCGGGTCCGAGTCAGGGTCCGGGTCCGGGTCCGGGTCCGGGTCAGTTTCAGGGTCAGTGTCAGAGTCAGGGTCCGGGTCCGGGTCAGGGTCAGGGTCAGGGTCAGGGTCCCGGTCTGGGTCCGGGTCCGGGTCCGGGTCCGGGTCCGGGTCCTGGTCACGGTCCGGGTCCGGGTCCGGGTCTGTGTCTGGGTCCGGGTCCGGGTCCGGGTCAGGGTCCGGGTCCGGGTCCGGGTCAGGGTCAGGGTCAGGGTCGGGGTCAGGGTCAGGGTCAGGGTCAGGTTCAGGGTCAGGGTCAGGATCTGGGTCCGGGTCCGGGTCCGGGTCCGGGTCCGGGTCCGGGTCCGGGTCCGGGTCAGGGTCAGGGTCAGGGTCAGGGTCCGGGTCACGGTCTGGGTCCCGGTCCGGGTCAGGGTCAGGGTCAGGGTCAGGGTCAGGGTCAGGGTCAGGGTCAGGGTCAGGATCCGGGTACGGGTACGGGTCAGTGTCAGGGTCAGGGTCAGAGTCAGGGTCCGGGTCACGGTCTGGGTCCCGGTCCGGGTCAGGGTCTGGGTCCGGGTCCGGGTCAGGGTCCAGGTCCGGTTCCGGTTCCGGGTCCGGGTCCGGCTCCGGGTCTGGGGTGAGGATCCGAGTCCAGGTCTGGGTCCGGGTCCGGGTCCGGGTCCGGGTCCGTGTCAGGGTCAGGGTCAGGGTCAGAGTCAGGGTACGGGTCAGGGTCAGGGTCAGGTTCAGGGTCAGGGTCAGGATCCGGGTCCGGGTCCGGGTCCGGGTCCGGGTCCGGGTCCGGGTCCGAGTCAGGGTCCGGGTCCGGGTCCGGGTCAATTTCAGGGTCAGTGTCAGAGTCAGGGTCAAGGTCAGGGTCAGGGTCCGGGTCCGGGTCCGGGTCCGGGTCCGGGTCCTTGTCAGGGTCCGGGTCCGTGTCAGGGTCCGGGTCCGGGTCCGGGTCAGGTTCAGGGTCAGGTTCAGGGTCAGGGTCAGGGTCAGGGTCCGGGTCCGGGTCAGAGTCCGGGTTCTGGTTCCGGTTTGGGTCCGGGTCCGGGTCACGGTCTGGGGTCAGGCTTCTATTCCGGGTCCGGGTCCGGGTCCGGATCTGGGTCAGGGTCAGCGTGAGGGTCAGGGTCAGGATCTGGGTCCGGGTCCGGGTCCGGGTCCGGGTCGGGGTCTGGGTCCGGGTCCGGGTCCGGGTCCGTGTCAGGGTCCGGGTCCGGGTCAGTTTCAGGGTCAGTGTCAGAGTCAGGGTCCGGGTCTGTGTCAAGGTCAGGGTCTGGGTCCGGGTCCGTGTCGGGGTCCGTGTCCGTGTCCGGGTCCGGGTCCGGGTCCGGGGTCAGGATCCGAGTCCGGATCTGGGTCCGGGTTCGGGTCCGGGTCCGAGTCAGGGTCCGGGTCCGGGTCCGGGTCCGGGTCAGTTTCAGGGTCAGTGTCAGAGTCAGGGTCCGGGTCAGGGTCAGGGTCAGGGTCAGGGTCAGGGTCCCGGTCTGGGTCCGGGTCCGGGTCCGGGTCCGGGTCCGGGTCCTGGTCACGGTCCGGGTCCGGGTCACGGTCCGGGTCCGGGTCCGGGTCTGTGTCTGGGTCCGGGTCCGGGTCAGGGTCCGGGTCCGGGTCCGGGTCAGGGTCAGGGTCAGGGTCGGGGTCAGGGTCAGGGTCAGGTTCAGGGTCAGGGTCAGGATCTGGGTCCGGGTCCGGGTCCGGGTCCGGGTCCGGGTCCGGGTCCGGGTCAGGGTCAGGGTCAGGGTCAGAGTCAGGGTCCGGGTCACGGTCTGGGTCCCGGTCCGGGTAAGGGTCAGGGTCAGGGTCAGGGTCAGGGTCAGGGTCAGGGTCAGGGTCAGGGTCAGGATCCGGGTACGGGTACGGGTCAGTGTCAGGGTCAGGGTCAGAGTCAGGGTCCGGGTCACGGTCTGGGTCCCGGTCCGGGTCAGGGTCTGGGTCCGGGTCCGGGTCAGGGTCCAGGTCCGGTTCCGGTTCCGGTTCCGGGTCCGGGTCCGGCTCCGGGTCTGGGGTGAGGATCCGAGTCCAGGTCTGGGTCCGGGTCCGGGTCCGGGTCAGTTTCAGGGTCAGTGTCAGAGTCAGGGTCCGGGTCAGGGTCCGGGGTCAGGATCCGAGTCCGGATCTGGGTCCGGGTTCGGGTCCGGGTCCGAGTCAGGGTCAGGGTCCGGGTCCGGGTCCGGGTCAGTTTCAGGGTCAGTGTCAGAGTCAGGGTCCGGGTCAGGGTCAGGGTCAGGGTCAGGGTCAGGGTCAGGGTCCCGGTCTGGGTCCGGGTCCGGGTCCAGGTCTGGGTCCGGGTCCTGGTCACGGTCCGGGTCCGGGTCCGGGTCTGTGTCTGGGTCCGGGTCCGGGTCAGTGTCTGGGTCCGGGTCCGGGTCAGGGTCAGGGTCAGGGTCGGGGTCAGGGTCAGGGTCAGGTTCAGGGTCAGGGTCAGGATCTGGGTCCGGATCCGGGTCCGGGTCCGGGTCCGGGTCCGGGTCCGGGTCCGGGTCAGGGTCAGGGTCAGGGTCAGATTCAGGGTCCGGGTCACGGTCTGGGTCCCGGTCCGGGTCAGGGTCAGGGTCAGGGTCAGGGTCAGGGTCAGGGTCAGGGTCAGGGTCAGGATCCGGGTACGGGTACGGGTCAGGGTCAGGGTCAGGGTCAGAGTCAGGGTCCGGGTCACGGTCTGGGTCCCGGTCCGGGTCAGGGTCTGGGTCCGGGTCCGGGTCAGGGTCCAGGTCCGGTTCCGGTTCCGGGTCCGGGTCCGGCTCCGGGTCTGGGGTGAGGATCCGAGTCCAGGTCTGGGTCCAGGTCCGGGTCCGGGTCCGGGTCCGTGTCAGGGTCAGGGTCAGGGTCAGAGTCAGGGTCCGGGTCAGGGTCAGGGTCAGGTTCAGGGTCAGGGTCAGGATCCGGGTCCGGGTCCGGGTCCGGGTCCGGGTCCGGGTCCGGGTCCGGGTCCGGGTCCGAGTCAGGGTCCGGGTCCGGGTCCGGGTCAATTTCAGGGTCAGTGTCAGAGTCAGGGTCCAGGTCAGGGTCAGGGTCAGGGTCCGGATCTTGGTCATGGTCAGGGTCCGGTTCCGGGTCGGGATCCGGGTCCGGGTGTGGGTCGGGGTCCAGGTCCGTGTCAGTGTTAGTGTCAGGGTCAGAGTCAGGTTCCGGGTCCAGGTCCGGGTCAGGGTCAGGATCCGTGTCCGTGTCCGGGTAAGGGTCCGTGTCCGTGTCCGTGTCCGTGTCCGGGTCAGGGTCCGTGTCCGGTTCCGTGTCGGTTTCAGGGTCAGTGTCAGGGTCAGGGTCAGGGTCAGGGTCAGGGTCCAGGTCCAGGTCCGGGTCCGGGTCCGGGTCCGGGTCAGGGTCAGGGTCAGGGTCCGGGTCCATGTGAGGGTCCGTGTCCGTGTCATGGTCCGGTTCCGGTTCCGGTTCCGGGTCCGGGTCCAGGTCCGGGTCCGTGTCAGTTTCAGTGTCAGTGTCCATGTCAGGGTCAGAGTCAGGGTCCGGATCAGGATCCTGGTTAGGGTCAGGGTCAGTGTCCGGGTCCGGGTCCGGGTCCGGGTCCGGGTCCGGGTCCGGGTCAGGGTCCGGGTCCGGGTCAGGGTCAGGGTCAGGGTCAGGGTCAGGGTCACGGTCAGGGTCAGGGTCAGGGTCAGGATCCGGATACGGGTACGGGTCAGGGTCAGGGTCAGGGTCAGAGTCAGAGTCAGGGTCCGGGTCACGGTCTGGGTCCGGATCAGGGTCAGGGTCAGGGTCAGGGTCAGGGTCAGGGTCAGGGTCAGGGTCAGGATCCGGGTACGGGTACGGGTACGGGTACGGGTCAGGGTCAGGGTCAGGGTCAGGGTCAGGGTCAGAGTCAGGGTCCGGGTCACGGTCTGAGTCCCGGTCCGGGTCAGGGTCTGGGTCCGGGTCCGGGTCAGGGTCCAGGTCCGGTTCCGGTTCCGGGTCCGGGTCCGGGTCCGGGTCCGTGTCCGTGTCAGGGTCAGGGTCAGAGTCAGGGTCCGGGTCAGGGTCAGGGTCAGGTTCAGGGTCAGGGTCAGGATCCGGGTCCGGGTCTGGGTCCGGGTCCGGGTCTGGGTCCGGGTCCGGGTCCGGGTCCAAGGAAGGGTCCGGGTCCGGGTCCGGGTAAATTTCAGGGTCAGTGTCAGAGTCAGGGTCCAGGTCAGGGTCAGGGTCCGGGTCCGGATCTTGGTCAGGGTCAGGGTCCGGTTCCGGGTCGGGATCCGGGTCCGGGTCTGGGTCCGGGTCCAGGTCCGTGTCAGTGTTAGTGTCAGGGTCAGAGTCAGGGTCCGGGTCCAGGTCCGGGTCAGGGTCAGGATCCGGGTCCCTGTCCGGGTAAGGGTCTGTGTCCGTGTCCGTGTCCGTGTCTGTGTCCGTGTCCGTGTCCGGGTCAGGGTCAGGGTCCGTGTCCGGTTCTGTGTCCGTTTCAGGGTCAGTGTCAGAGTCAGGGTCCGTGTCAGGGTCAGGGTCAGGGTCAGGGTCCAGGTCCAGGTCCGGGTCCGGGTCCGGGTCCGGGTCCGGGTCAGGGTCAGGGTCAGGGTCCGGGTCCATGTGAGGGTCCGTGTCCGTGTCATGGTCCGGTTCCGGTTCCGGGTCCGGGTCCGGGTCCAGGTCCGGGTCCGTGTCAGTTTCAGTGTCAGTGTCCGTGTCAGGGTCAGAGTCAGGGTCCGGATCAGGATCCTGGTCAGGGTCAGGGTCAGGGTCAGTGTCCGGGTCCGGGTCCGGGTCAGGGTCCGGGTCCGGGTCAGGGTCCGGGTCCGGGTCCGGGTCCGTGTCCCTGTCTGGGTCCGGGTCCGGGTCCGGGTCAGGGTCCGGGTCCGGGTCCGGGTCCGGGTTTGGGTCCGGGTCTGGGTCAGGGTCCTGGTTCAGGATTCTAGTCCGGGTCCGGGTCCGGGTCCGGGTCCGGGTCTGGATCTGTGTCAGGGTCAGGGTCAGGGTCAGGGTGAGGGTCAGGATCCGGGTCCGGGTCCGGGTCCGGGTCCGGGTCCGGGTCCGGGTCCGGGTCCGGGTCCGGGTCCGGGTCCGGGTCCGAGTCAGGTTCCGGGTCCGGGTCCGGGTCAGTTTCAGGGTCAGTGTCAGAGTCAGGGTCCGGGTCAGTGTCAGGGTCAGGGTCTTGGTCCGGGTCCGGGTCCGGGTCCGGGTCCGGGTCCGTGTCTGGGTCTTGGTCCGGTTCAGGGTCCGGGTCCGGGTCCGGGTCTGTGTCAGTTTCAGGGTCAGTCTCAGAGTCAGGGTCAGGGTCCGGGTCCGGGTCAATTTCAGGGTCAGTGTCAGAGTCAGGGTCCAGGTCAGGGTCAGGGTCCGGGTCCGGATCTTGGTCAGGGTCAGGGTCCGGTTCCGGGTCGGGATCCGGGTCCGGGTCTGGGTCGGGGTCCAGGTCCGTGTCAGTGTTAGTGTCAGGGTCAGAGTCAGGGTCCGGGTCCAGGTCCGGGTCAGGGTCAGGATCCGTGTCCGTGTCCGGGTAAGGGTCCGTGTCCGTGTCCGTGTCCGTGTCCGTGTCCGTGTCTGGGTCCGGGTCAGGGTCCGTATCCGGTTCCGTGTCCGTTTCAGGGTCAGTGTCAGAGTCAGGGTCCGGGTCAGGGTCAGGGTCAGGGTCAGGGTCAGGGTCAGGGTCCAGGTCCAGGTCCGGGTCCGGGTCCGGGTCAGGGTCAGGGTCCGGGTCCGGATCTTGGTCATGGTCAGGGTCCGGTTCCGGGTCGGGATCCGGGTCCGGGTGTGGGTCGGGGTCCAGGTCCGTGTCAGTGTTAGTGTCAGGGTCAGAGTCAGGTTCCGGGTCCAGGTCCGGGTCAGGGTCAGGATCCCTGTCCGTGTCCGTGTCCGGGTAAGGGTCCGTGTCCGTGTCCGTGTCCGTGTCCGTGTCCGGGTCAGGGTCCGTGTCCGGTTCCGTGTCGGTTTCAGTGTCAGTGTCAGTGTCAGGGTCAGGGTCAGGGTCAGGGTCCAGGTCCAGGTCCGGGTCCGGGTCCGGGTCCGGGTCAGGGTCAGGGTCAGGGTCCGGGTCCATGTGAGGGTCCGTGTCCGTGTCATGGTCCGGTTCCGGTTCCGGTTCCGGGTCCGGGTCCAGGTCCGGGTCCGTGTCAGTTTCAGTGTCAGTGTCCGTGTCAGGGTGAGAGTCAAGGTCCGGATGAGGATCCTGGTCAGGGTCAGGGTCAGTGTCCGGGTCCGGGTCCGGGTCCGGGTCCGGGTCCGGGTCAGGGTCCTGGTCCGGGTCAGGGTCAGCGTCAGGGTCAGGGTCAGGGTCAGGGTCAGGGTCAGGGTCAGGATCCGGATACGGGTACGGGTCAGGGTCAGGGTCAGGGTCAGAGTCAGAGTCAGGGTCCGGGTCACGGTCTGGGTCAGGGTCAGGATCCGGGTCCCTGTCCGGGTAAGGGCCTGTGTCCGTGTCCGTGTCCGTGTCTGTGTCCGTGTCCGTGTCCGGGTCAGGGTCAGGGTCCGTGTCCGGTTCCGTGTCCGTTTCAGGGTCAGTGTCAGAGTCAGGGTCCGTGTCAGGGTCAGGGTCAGGGTCAGGGTCAGGGTCAGGGTCAGGGTCCAGGTCCAGGTCCGGGTCCGGGTCCGGGTCCGAGTCAGAGTCAGGGTCCGGGTCAGGGTCTGGGTCAGGGTCAGTGTCAGGGTCCCGGTCTGGGTCCGGGTCCGGGTCCGGGTCCGGGTCCGGGTCCTGGTCTGGGTCAGGGTCAGGGTCAGGGTCATGGTCGGGGTCAGGGTCAGGGTCAGGGTCAGGGTCAGGGTCAGGATCTGGGTCCGGGTCCGGGTCCGGGTCCGGGTCCGGGTCCGGGTCCGGGTCCGGGTCCGGGTCCGGGTCCGGGTCCGGGTCCGGGTCCGGGTCAGGGTCAGGGTCAGGGTCAGAGTCAGGGTCCGGGTCACGGTCTGGGTCCCGGTCCGGGTCAGGGTCAGGGTCAGGGTCAGGGTCAGGGTCAGGATCCGGTACGGGTACGGGTCAGGGTCAGGGTCAGGGTCAGAGTCAGGGTCCGGGTCACGGTCTGGGTCCCGGTCCGGGTCAGGGTCTGGATCCGGGTCCGGGTCAGGGTCCAGGTCCGGTTCCGGGTCCGGGTCCGGCTCCGGGTCTGGGTTGAGGATCCGAGTCCAGGTCTGGGTCCGGGTCCGGGTCCGGGTCCGGGTCCGTGTCAGGGTCAGGGTCAGGGTCAGGGTCAGAGTCAGGGTCCGGGTCAGGGTCAGGGTCAGGTTCAGGGTCAGGGTCAGGATCCGCGTCCGGGTCCGGGTCCGGGTCCGGGTCCGGGTCCGGGTCCGGGTCCGGGTCCGGGTCCGGGTCCGAGTCAGGGTCCGGGTCCGGGTCCGGGTCAATTTCAGGGTCAGTGTCAGAGTCAGGGTCCAGGTCAGGGTCAGGGTCCGGGTCCGGATCTTGGTCATGGTCAGGGTCAGGGTCCGGTTCCGTGTCGGGATCCGGGTCCGGGTGTGGGTCGGGGTCCAGGTCCGTGTCAGTGTTAGTGTCAGGGTCAGAGTCAGGTTCCGGGTCCAGGTCCGGGTCAGGGTCAGGATCCGTGTCCGTGTCTGGGTAAGGGTCCGTGTCCGTGTCCGTGTCCGTGTCCGGGTCAGGGTCCGTGTCCGGTTCCGTGTCGGTTTCAGGGTCAGTGTCAGAGTCAGGGTCCGTGTCAGGGTCAGGGTCAGGGTCAGGGTCAGGGTCCAGGTCCAGGTCCGGGTCCGGGTCCGGATCCGGGTCAGGGTCAGGGTCAGGGTCCGGGTCCATGTGAGGGTCCGTGTCCGTGTCATGGTCCGGTTCCGGGTCCGGGTCCGGGTCCGGGTCCAGGTCCGGGTCCGTGTCAGTTTCAGTGTCAGTGTCAGTGTCCGTGTCAGGGTCAGAGTCAGGGTCCGGATCAGGATCCTGGTCAGGGTCAGGGTCAGTGTCCGGGTCCGGGTCCGGGTCCGGGTCCGGGTCCGGGTCAGGGTCCGGGTCCGGGTCAGGGTCACGGTCAGGGTCAGGGTCAGGGTCAGGGTCACGGTCAGGGTCAGGGTCAGGGTCAGGATCCGGATACGGGTACGGGTCAGGGTCAGGGTCAGGGTCAGAGTCAGAGTCAGGGTCCGGGTCACGGTCTGGGTCCGGGTCAGGGTCAGGGTCAGGGTCAGGGTCCGGATCTGGGTCAGGGTCAGCGTGAGGGTCAGGGTCAGGATCTGGGTCCGGGTCCGGGTCCGGGTCCGGGTCGGGGTCTGGGTCCGGGTCCGGGTCCGGGTCCGGGTCGGGGTCCGGGTCCGGGTCCGGGTCCGGGTCCGTGTCAGGGTCCGGGTCCGGGTCAGTTTCAGGGTCAGTGTCAGAGTCAGGGTCCGGGTCTGTGTCAAGGTCAGGGTCAGGGTCCGGGTCCGTGTCGGGGTCCGTGTCCGTGTCCGGGTCCGTGTCCGGGTCCGGGGTCAGGATCCGAGTCCGGATCTGGGTCCGGGTTCGGGTCCGGGTCCGAGTCAGGGTCCGGGTCCGGGTCCGGGTCCGGGTCAGTTTCAGGGTCAGTGTCAGAGTCAGGGTCCGGGTCAGGGTCAGGGTCAGGGTCAGGGTCAGGGTCCCGGTCTGGGTCCGGGTCCGGGTCCGGGTCTGGGTCCGGGTCCTGGTCACGGTCCGGGTCCGGGTCCGGGTCTGTGTCTGGGTCCGGGTCCGGGTCAGTGTCCGGGTCCGGGTCCGGGTCAGGGTCAGGGTCAGGGTCGGGATCAGGGTCAGGGTCAGGTTCAGGGTCAGGGTCAGGATCTGGGTCCGGGTCCGGGTCCGGGTCCGGGTCCGGGTCCGGGTCCGGGTCCGGGTCCGGGTCAGGGTCAGGGTCAGGGTCAGATTCAGGGTCCGGGTCACGGTCTGGGTCCCGGTCCGGGTCAGGGTCAGGGTCAGGGTCAGGGTCAGGGTCAGGGTCAGGATCAGGATCCGGGTACGGGTACGGGTCAGGGTCAGGGTCAGGGTCAGAGTCAGGGTCCGGGTCACGGTCTGGGTCCCGGTCCGGGTCAGGGTCTGGGTCCGGGTCCGGGTCAGGGTCCAGGTCCGGTTCCGGTTCCGGGTCCGGGTCCGGCTCCGGGTCTGGGGTGAGGATCCGAGTCCAGGTCTGGGTCCGGGTCCGGGTCCGGGTCCGGGTCCGTGTCAGGGTCAGGGTCAGGGTCAGAGTCAGGGTCCGGGTCAGGGTCAGGGTCAGGTTCAGGGTCAGGGTCAGGATCCGGGTCCGGGTCCGGGTCCGGGTCCGGGTCCGGGTCCGGGTCCGGGTCCGGGTCCGGGTCCGAGTCAGGGTCCGGGTCCGGGTCCGGGTCAATTTCAGGGTCAGTGTCAGAGTCAGGGTCCAGGTCAGGGTCAGGGTCAGGGTCCGGATCTTGGTCATGGTCAGGGTCCGGTTCCGGGTCGGGATCCGGGTCCGGGTGTGGGTCGGGGTCCAGGTCCGTGTCAGTGTTAGTGTCAGGGTCAGAGTCAGGTTCCGGGTCCAGGTCCGGGTCAGGGTCAGGATCCGTGTCCGTGTCCGGGTAAGGGTCCGTGTCCGTGTCCGTGTCCGTGTCCGTGTCCGGGTCAGGGTCCGTGTCCGGTTCCGTGTCGGTTTCAGTGTCAGTGTCAGTGTCAGGGTCAGGGTCAGGGTCAGGGTCCAGGTCCAGGTCCGGGTCCGGGTCCGGGTCCGGGTCAGGGTCAGGGTCAGGGTCCGGGTCCATGTGAGGGTCCGTGTCCGTGTCATGGTCCGGTTCCGGTTCCGGTTCCGGGTCCGGGTCCAGGTCCGGGTCCGTGTCAGTTTCAGTGTCAGTGTCCATGTCAGGGTCAGAGTCAGGGTCCGGATCAGGATCCTGGTTAGGGTCAGGGTCAGTGTCCGGGTCCGGGTCCGGGTCCGGGTCCGGGTCCGGGTCAGGGTCCGGGTCCGGGTCAGGGTCAGGGTCAGGGTCAGGGTCAGGGTCACGGTCAGGGTCAGGGTCAGGGTCAGGATCCGGATACGGGTACGGGTCAGGGTCAGGGTCAGGGTCAGAGTCAGAGTCAGGGTCCGGGTCACGGTCTGGGTCCGGGTCAGGGTCAGGGTCAGGGTCAGGGTCAGGGTCAGGGTCAGGGTCAGGATCCGGGTACGGGTACGGGTACGGGTCAGGGTCAGGGTCAGGGTCAGGGTCAGGGTCAGAGTCAGGGTCCGGGTCACGGTCTGAGTCCCGGTCCGGGTCAGGGTCTGGGTCCGGGTCCGGGTCAGGGTCCAGGTCCGGTTCCGGTTCCGGGTCCGGGTCCGGCTCCGGGTCTGGGGTGAGGATCCGAGTCCAGGTCTGGGTCCGGGTCCGGGTCCGTGTCCGTGTCCGTGTCAGGGTCAGGGTCAGAGTCAGGGTCCGGGTCAGGGTCAGGGTCAGGTTCAGGGTCAGGGTCAGGATCCGGGTCCGGGTCTGGGTCCGGGTCCGCGTCTGGGTCTGGGTCCGGGTCCGGGTCCGGGTCCAAGGAAGGGTCCGGGTCCGGGTCCGGGTAAATTTCAGGGTCAGTGTCAGAGTCAGGGTCCAGGTCAGGGTCAGGGTCCGGGTCCGGGTCCGGATCTTGGTCAGGGTCAGGGTCCGGTTCCGGGTCGGGATCCGGGTCCGGGTCTGGGTCCGGGTCCAGGTCCGTGTCAGTGTTAGTGTCAGGGTCAGAGTCAGGGTCCGGGTCCAGGTCCGGGTCAGGGTCAGGATCCGTGTCCGTGTCCGTGTCCGGGTAAGGGTCCGTGTCCGTGTCCGTGTCCGGTTCCGTGTCGGTTTCAGGGTCAGTGTCAGAGTCAGGGTCCGTGTCAGGGTCAGGGTCAGGGTCAGGGTCAGGGTCCAGGTCCAGGTCCGGGTCCGGGTCCGGGTCCGGGTCAGGGTCAGGGTCAGGGTCCGGGTCCATGTGAGGGTCCGTGTCCGTGTCATGGTCCGGTTCCGGTTCCGGTTCCGGGTCCGGGTCCAGGTCCGGGTCCGTGTCAGTTTCAGTGTCAGTGTCCGTGTCAGGGTCAGAGTCAGGGTCCGGATCAGGATCCTGGTCAGGGTCAGGGTCAGTGTCCGGGTCCGGGTCCGGGTCCGGGTCTGGGTCCGGGTCAGGGTCCGGGTCCGGGTCAGGGTCAGGGTCAGAGTCAGGGTCAGGGTCAGGGTCACGGTCAGGGTCAGGGTCAGGGTCAGGATCCGGATACGGGTACGGGTCAGGGTCAGGGTCAGGGTCAGAGTCAGAGTCAGGGTCCGGGTCACGGTCTGGGTCCGGGTCAGGGTCAGGGTCAGGGTCAGGGTCCGGATCTGGGTCAGGGTCAGCGTGAGGGTCAGGGTCAGGATCTGGGTCCGGGTCCGGGTCCGGGTCCGGGTCGGGGTCTGGGTCCGGGTCCGGGTCCGGGTCCGTGTCAGGGTCCGGGTCCGGGTCAGTTTCAGGGTCAGTGTCAGAGTCAGGGTCCGGGTCTGTGTCAAGGTCAGGGTCTGGGTCCGGGTCCGTGTCGGGGTCCGTGTCCGTGTCCGTGTCCGGGTCCGGGTCCGGGGTCAGGATCCGAGTCCGGGTAAGGGTCTGGGTCCGGGTCCGGGTCCGGGTCAATTTCAGGGTCAGTGTCAGAGTCAGGGTCCAGGTCAGGGTCAGGGTCCGGGTCCGGATCTTGGTCATGGTCAGGGTCCGGTTCCGGGTCGGGATCCGGGTCCGGGTGTGGGTCGGGGTCCAGGTCCGTGTCAGTGTTAGTGTCAGGGTCAGAGTCAGGTTCCGGGTCCAGGTCCGGGTCAGGGTCAGGATCCGTGTCCGTGTCCGGGTAAGGGTCCGTGTCCGTGTCCGTGTCCGTGTCCGTGTCCGGGTCAGGGTCCGTGTCCGGTTCCGTGTCGGTTTCAGGGTCAGTGTCAGAGTCAGGGTCCGTGTCAGGGTCAGGGTCAGGGTCAGGGTCAGGGTCCAGGTCCAGGTCCAGGTCCGGGTCCGGGTCCGGGTCCGGGTCAGGGTCAGGGTCAGGGTCCGGGTCCATGTGAGGGTCCGTGTCCGTGTCATGGTCCGGTTCCGGTTCCGGTTCCGGGTCCGGGTCCAGGTCCGGGTCCGTGTCAGTTTCAGTGTCAGTGTCCGTGTCAGGGTCAGAGTCAGGGTCCGGATCAGGATCCTGGTCAGGGTCAGGGTCAGTGTCCGGGTCCGGGTCCGGGTCCGGGTCTGGGTCCGGGTCCGGGTCTGGGTCCGGGTCAGGGTCCGGGTCCGGGTCAGGGTCAGGGTCAGGGTCAGGGTCAGGATCCGGATACGGGTACGGGTCAGGGTCAGGGTCAGGGTCAGAGTCAGAGTCAGGGTCCGGGTCACGGTCTGGGTCAGGGTCAGGATCCGGGTCCCTGTCCGGGTAAGGGCCTGTGTCCGTGTCCGTGTCCGTGTCCGTGTCTGTGTCCGTGTCCGTGTCCGGGTCAGGGTCAGGGTCCGTGTCCGGTTCCGTGTCCGTTTCAGGGTCAGTGTCAGAGTCAGGGTCCGTGTCAGGGTCAGGGTCAGGGTCAGGGTCAGGGTCAGGGTCAGGGTCCAGGTCCAGGTCCGGGTCCGGGTCCGGGTCCGGGTCAGGGTCAGGGTCAGGGTCCGGGTCCTGGTCCGGTTCCGGGTCAGGGTCAGGATCCGAGTCCGGGTCCGGGTCCGTGTCCGTGTCTGGGTCCGGGTCCGGGTCCGGGTCAGGGTCTGGGTCCGGGTCCGGGTCCGGGTTTGGGTCCGGGTCTGGGTCAGGGTCCTGGTTCAGGATTCTAGTCCGGGTCCGGGTCCGGGTCCGGGTCCGGGTCTGGATCTGTGTCAGGGTCAGGGTCAGGGTCAGGGTGAGGGTCAGGATCCGGGTCCGGGTCCGGGTCCGGGTCCGGGTCCGGGTCCGGGTCCGGGTCCGGGTCCGGGTCCGGGTCCGAGTCAGGTTCCGGGTCCGGGTCCGGGTCAGTTTCAGGGTCAGTGTCAGAGTCAGGGTCCGGGTCAGTGTCAGGGTCAGGGTCTTGGTCCGGGTCCAGGTCCGGGTCCGGGTCCGGGTCCGGGTCCGGGTCCGGGTCTGGGTCCTGGTCCGGTTCAGGGTCCGGGTCCGGGTCCGGGTCTGTGTCAGTTTCAGGGTCAGTCTCAGAGTCAGGGTCAGGGTCCGGGTCCGGGTCAATTTCAGGGTCAGTGTCAGAGTCAGGGTCCAGGTCAGGGTCAGGGTCCGGGTCCGGATCTTGGTCAGGGTCAGGGTCCGGTTCCGGGTCGGGATCCGGGTCCGGGTCTGGGTCGGGGTCCAGGTCCGTGTCAGTGTTAGTGTCAGGGTCAGAGTCAGGGTCCGGGTCCAGGTCCGGGTCAGGGTCAGGATCCGTGTCCGTGTCCGGGTAAGGGTCCGTGTCCGTGTCCGTGTCCGTGTCCGTGTCTGGGTCCGGGTCAGGGTCCGTGTCCGGTTCCGTGTCCGTTTCAGGGTCAGTGTCAGAGTCAGGGTCCGGGTCAGGGTCAGGGTCAGGGTCAGGGTCAGGGTCAGGGTCCAGGTCCAGGTCCGGGTCCGGGTCCGGGTCAGGGTCAGGGTCAGGGTCAGGGTCCGGGTCCATGTGAGGGTCCGTGTCCGTGTCATGGTCCGGTTCCGGTTCCGGTTCCGGGTCCGGGTCCAGGTCCGGGTCCGTGTCAGTTTCAGTGTCAGTGTCCGTGTCAGGGTGAGAGTCAGGGTCCGGATCAGGATCCTGGTCAGGGTCAGGGTCAGTGTCCGGGTCCGGGTCCGGGTCCGGGTCCGGG
This sequence comes from Arizona elegans, assembly GCA_022577455.1. Lineage (NCBI taxonomy): Eukaryota > Metazoa > Chordata > Lepidosauria > Squamata > Colubridae > Arizona > Arizona elegans. Next base: position 7,338,139 of record JAKOOJ010000027.1, read on the forward strand.
TCCGGGTCAGGGTCCGGGTCCGGGTCAGGGTCAGGGTCAGGGTCAGGGTCAGGGTCAGGGTCAGGGTCAGGGTCAGGGTCAGGATCCGGATACGGGTACGGGTCAGGGTCAGGGTCAGGGTCAGAGTCAGAGTCAGGGTCCGGGTCACGGTCTGGGTCCGGGTCCGGGTCAGGGTCAGGGTCAGGGTCAGGGTCAGGGTCAGGGTCAGGGTCAGGGTCAGGGTCAGGATCCGGGTACGGGTACGGGTCAGGGTCAGGGTCAGGGTCAGGGTCAGAGTCAGGGTCCGGGTCACGGTCTGAGTCCCGGTCCGGGTCAGGGTCTGGGTCCGGGTCCGGGTCCGGGTCCGGGTCAATTTCAGGGTCAGTGTCAGAGTCAGGGTCCAGGTCAGGGTCAGGGTCCGGGTCCGGATCTTGGTCATGGTCAGGGTCCGGTTCCGGGTCGGGATCCGGGTCCGGGTGTGGGTCGGGGTCCAGGTCCGTGTCAGTGTTAGTGTCAGGGTCAGAGTCAGGTTCCGGGTCCAGGTCCGGGTCAGGGTCAGGATCCGTGTCCGTGTCCGTGTCCGGGTAAGGGTCCGTGTCCGTGTCCGTGTCCGTGTCCGTGTCCGGGTCAGGGTCCGTGTCCGGTTCCGTGTCGGTTTCAGGGTCAGTGTCAGAGTCAGGGTCCATGTCAGGGTCAGGGTCAGGGTCAGGGTCAGGGTCCAGGTCCAGGTCCGGGTCCGGGTCCGGGTCCGGGTCAGGGTCAGGGTCAGGGTCCGGGTCCATGTGAGGGTCCGTGTCCGTGTCATGGTCCGGTTCCGGTTCCGGTTCCGGGTCCGGGTCCAGGTCCGGGTCCGTGTCAGTTTCAGTGTCAGTGTCCGTGTCAGGGTCAGAGTCAGGGTCCGGATCAGGATCCTGGTCAGGGTCAGGGTCAGTGTCCGGGTCCGGGTCCGGGTCCGGGTCTGGGTCCGGGTCAGGGTCCGGGTCCGGGTCAGGGTCAGGGTCAGAGTCAGGGTCAGGGTCAGGGTCACGGTCAGGGTCAGGGTCAGGGTCAGGATCCGGATACGGGTACGGGTCAGGGTCAGGGTCAGGGTCAGAGTCAGAGTCAGGGTCCGGGTCACGGTCTGGGTCCGGGTCAGGGTCAGGGTCAGGGTCAGGGTCCGGATCTGGGTCAGGGTCAGCGTGAGGGTCAGGGTCAGGATCTGGGTCCGGGTCCGGGTCCGGGTCCGGGTCGGGGTCTGGGTCGGGGTCCGGGTCCGGGTCCGTGTCAGGGTCCGGGTCCGGGTCAGTTTCAGGGTCAGTGTCAGAGTCAGGGTCCGGGTCTGTGTCAAGGTCAGGGTCTGGGTCCGGGTCCGTGTCGGGGTCCGTGTCCGTGTCCGTGTCCGGGTCCGGGTCCGGGGTCAGGATCCGAGTCCGGGTCAGGGTCTGGGTCCGGGTCCGGGTCCGGGTCAATTTCAGGGTCAGTGTCAGAGTCAGGGTCCAGGTCAGGGTCAGGGTCCGGGTCCGGATCTTGGTCATGGTCAGGGTCCGGTTCCGGGTCGGGATCCGGGTCCGGGTGTGGGTCGGGGTCCAGGTCCGTGTCAGTGTTAGTGTCAGGGTCAGAGTCAGGTTCCGGGTCCAGGTCCGGGTCCGGGGTCAGGATCCGAGTCCGGATCTGGGTCCGGGTTCGGGTCCGGGTCCGAGTCAGGGTCCGGGTTCGGGTCCGGGTCCGAGTCAGGGTCCGGGTCCGGGTCCGGGTCTGGGTCCGGGTCAGTTTCAGGGTCAGTGTCAGAGTCAGGGTCCGGGTCAGGGTCAGGGTCAGGGTCAGGGTCAGGGTCCCGGTCTGGGTCCGGGTCCGGGTCCGGGTCCGGGTCCGGGTCCTGGTCACGGTCCGGGTCCGGGTCCGGGTCTGTGTCTGGGTCCGGGTCCAGGTCAGGGTCCGGGTCTGGGTCCGGGTCAGGGTCAGGGTCAGGGTCGGGGTCAGGGTCAGGGTCAGGTTCAGGGTCAGGGTCAGGATCTGGGTCCGGGTCCGGGTCCGGGTCCGGGTCCGGGTCCGGGTCCGGGTCCGGGTCCGGGTCAGGGTCAGCGTCAGGGTCAGAGTCAGGGTCCGGGTCACGGTCTGGGTCCCGGTCCGGGTCAGGGTCAGGGTCAGGGTCAGGGTCAGGGTCAGGGTCAGGGTCAGGATCCGGGTACGGGTACGGGTCAGGGTCAGGGTCAGGGTCAGAGTCAGGGTCCGGGTCACGGTCTGGGTCCCGGTCCGGGTCAGGGTCTGGGTCCGGGTCAGGGTCAGGGTCAGGGTCAGGGTCAGGGTCAGGGTCAGGGTCCAGGTCCAGGTCCGGGTCCGGGTCCGGGTCAGGGTCAGGGTCAGGGTCAGGGTCAGGGTCCGGGTCCATGTGAGGGTCCGTGTCCGTGTCATGGTCCGGTTCCGGTTCCGGTTCCGGGTCCGGGTCCAGGTCCGGGTCCGTGTCAGTTTCAGTGTCAGTGTCCGTGTCAGGGTGAGAGTCAGGGTCCGGATCAGGATCCTGGTCAGGGTCAGGGTCAGTGTCCGGGTCCGGGTCCGGGTCCGGGTCCGGGTCCGGGTCAGGGTCCGGGTCCGGGTCAGGGTCAGGGTCAGGGTCAGGGTCAGGGTCAGGGTCAGGGTCAGGGTCAGGATCCGGGTACGGGTCAGGGTCAGGGTCAGGGTCAGAGTCAGAGTCAGGGTCCGGGTCACGGTCTGGGTCCGGGTCCGGGTCAGGGTCAGGGTCAGGGTCAGGGTCAGGGTCAGGGTCAGGGTCAGGGTCAGGGTCAGGGTCAGGATCCGGGTACGGGTACAGGTCAGGGTCAGGGTCAGGGTCAGGGTCAGAGTCAGGGTCCGGGTCACGGTCTGAGTCCCGGTCCGGGTCAGGGTCTGGGTCCGGGTCCGGGTCCGGGTCAATTTCAGGGTCAGTGTCAGAGTCAGGGTCCAGGTCAGGGTCAGGGTCCGGGTCCGGATCTTGGTCATGGTCAGGGTCCGGTTCCGGGTCGGGATCCGGGTCCGGGTGTGGGTCGGGGTCCAGGTCCGTGTCAGTGTTAGTGTCAGAGTCAGAGTCAGGTTCCGGGTCCGGGTCCGGGTCAGGGTCAGGGTCAGGGTCCGGGTCCATGTAAGGGTCCGTGTCCGTGTCATGGTCCGGTTCCGGTTCCGGTTCCGGGTCCGGGTCCAGGTCCGGGTCCGTGTCAGTTTCAGTGTCAGTGTCCGTGTCAGGGTCAGAGTCAGGGTCCGGATCAGGATCCTGGTCAGGGTCAGGGTCAGTGTCCGGGTCCGGGTCCGGGTCCGGGTCTGGGTCCGGGTCAGGGTCCGGGTCCGGGTCAGGGTCAGGGTCAGAGTCAGGGTCAGGGTCAGGGTCACGGTCTGGGTCAGGGTCAGGGTCAGGATCCGGATACGGGTACGGGTCAGGGTCAGGGTCAGGGTCAGAGTCAGAGTCAGGGTCCGGGTCACGGTCTGGGTCCGGGTCAGGGTCAGGGTCAGGGTCAGGGTCCGGATCTGGGTCAGGGTCAGCGTGAGGGTCAGGGTCAGGATCTGGGTCCGGGTCCGGGTCCGGGTCCGGGTCGGGGTCTGGGTCGGGGTCCGGGTCCGGGTCCGTGTCAGGGTCCGGGTCCGGGTCAGTTTCAGGGTCAGTGTCAGAGTCAGGGTCCGGGTCTGTGTCAAGGTCAGGGTCTGCGTCCGTGTCCGTGTCGGGGTCCGTGTCCGTGTCCGTGTCCGTGTCCGGGTCCGGGGTCAGGATCCGAGTCCGGGTCAGGGTCTGGGTCCGGGTCCGGGTCCGGGTCAATTTCAGGGTCAGTGTCAGAGTCAGGGTCCAGGTCAGGGTCAGGGTCCGGGTCCGGATCTTGGTCATGGTCAGGGTCCGGTTCCGGGTCGGGATCCGGGTCCGGGTGTGGGTCGGGGTCCAGGTCCGTGTCAGTGTTAGTGTCAGGGTCAGAGTCAGGTTCCGGGTCCAGGTCCGGGTCCGGGGTCAGGATCCGAGTCCTGATCTGGGTCCGGGTTCGGGTCCGGGTCCGAGTCAGGGTCCGGGTCCGGGTCCGGGTCTGGGTCCGGGTCAGTTTCAGGGTCAGTGTCAGAGTCAGGGTCCGGGTCAGGGTCAGGGTCAGGGTCAGGGTCAGGGTCCCGGTCTGGGTCCGGGTCCGGGTCCGGGTCCGGGTCCGGGTCCTGGTCACGGTCCGGGTCCGGGTCCGGGTCTGTGTCTGGGTCCGGGTCCGGGTCAGGGTCCGGGTCCGGGTCCGGGTCAGGGTCAGGGTCAGGGTCGGGGTCAGGGTCAGGGTCAGGTTCAGGGTCAGGGTCAGGATCTGGGTCCGGGTCCGGGTCCGGGTCCGGGTCCGGGTCCGGGTCCGGGTCCGGGTCCGGGTCAGGGTCAGCGTCAGGGTCAGAGTCAGGGTCCGGGTCACGGTCTGGGTCCCGGTCCGGGTCAGGGTCAGGGTCAGGGTCAGGGTCAGGGTCAGGGTCAGGGTCAGGATCCGGGTACGGGTACGGGTCAGGGTCAGGGTCAGGGTCAGAGTCAGGGTCCGGGTCACGGTCTGGGTCCCGGTCCGGGTCAGGGTCTGGGTCCGGGTCCGGGTCAGGGTCCAGGTCCGGTTCCGGTTCCGGGTCCGGGTCCGGCTCCGGGTCTGGGGTGAGGATCCGAGTCCAGGTCTGGGTCCGGGTCCGGGTCCGGGTCCGGGTCCGTGTCAGGGTCAGGGTCAGGGTGAGAGTCAGGGTCCGGGTCAGGGTCAGGGTCAGGGTCAGGTTCAGGGTCAGGGTCAGGATCCGGGTCCGGGTCCGGGTCCGGGTCCGGGTCCGGGTCTGGGTCCGGGTCCGGGTCCGGGTCCGGGTCCGAGTCAGGGTCCGGGTCCGGGTCCGGGTCAATTTCAGGGTCAGTGTCAGAGTCAGGGTCCAGGTCAGGGTCAGGGTCCGGGTCCGGATCTTGGTCATGGTCAGGGTCCGGTTCCGGGTCGGGATCCGGGTCCGGGTGTGGGTCGGGGTCCAGGTCCGTGTCAGTGTTAGTGTCGGGTCAGAGTCAGGTTCCGGGTCCAGGTCCGGGTCAGGGTCAGGATCCGTGTCCGTGTCCGGGTAAGGGTCCGTGTCTGTGTCCGTGTCCGTGTCCGTGTCCGGGTCCGTGTCCGTGTCCGGTTCCGTGTCGGTTTCAGGGTCAGTGTCAGAGTCAGGGTCCGTGTCAGTGTCAGGGTCAGGGTCAGGGTCAGGGTCCAGGTCCAGGTCCGGGTCCGGGTCCGGGTCCGGGTCAGGGTCAGGGTCAGGGTCAGGGTCCGGGTCCATGTGAGGGTCCGTGTCCGTGTCATGGTCCGGTTCCGGTTCCGGTTCCGGGTCCGGGTCCAGGTCCGGGTCCGTGTCAGTTTCAGTGTCAGTGTCCGTGTCAGGGTCAGAGTCAGGGTCCGGATCAGGATCCTGGTCAGGGTCAGGGTCAGTGTCCGGGTCCGGGTCCGGGTCCGGGTCCGGGTCAGGGTCCGGGTCCGGGTCAGGGTCAGGGTCAGGGTCAGGGTCAGGGTCAGGGTCACGGTCAGGGTCAGGGTCAGGGTCAGGATCCGGATACGGGTACGGGTCAGGGTCAGGGTCAGGGTCAGAGTCAGAGTCAGGGTCCGGGTCACGGTCCGGGTCCGGGTCCGGGTCCGGGTCCGGGTCAGGGTCAGGGTCAGGGTCAGGGTCCGGGTCCTGGTCCGGTTCCGGGTCAGGGTCAGGATCCGAGTCCGGGTCCGGGTCCGTGTCCGTGTCCGTGTCTGGGTCCGGGTCCGGGTCCGGGTCAGGGTCTGGGTCCGGGTCCGGGTCCGGGTTTGGGTCCGGGTCTGGGTCAGGGTCCTGGTTCAGGATTCTAGTCCGGGTCCGGGTCCGGGTCCGGGTCTGGATCTGTGTCAGGGTCAGGGTCAGGGTCAGGGTGAGGGTCAGGATCCGGGTCCGGGTCCGGGTCCGGGTCCGGGTCCGGGTCCGGGTCCGGGTCCGGGTCCGGGTCCGGGTCCGGGTCCGAGTCAGGTTCCGGGTCCGGGTCCGGGTCAGTTTCAGAGTCAGTGTCAGAGTCAGGGTCCGGGTCAGTGTCAGGGTCAGGGTCTTGGTCCGGGTCCAGGTCCGGGTCCGGGTCCGGGTCCGGGTCCGGGTCCGGGTCTGGGTCCTGGTCCGGTTCAGGGTCCGGGTCCGGGTCTGGGTCTGTGTCAGTTTCAGGGTCAGTCTCAGAGTCAGGGTCAGGGTCCGGGTCCGGGTCAATTTCAGGGTCAGTGTCAGAGTCAGGGTCCAGGTCAGGGTCAGGGTCCGGGTCCGGATCTTGGTCAGGGTCAGGGTCCGGTTCCGGGTCGGGATCCGGGTCCGGGTCTGGGTCGGGGTCCAGGTCCGTGTCAGTGTTAGTGTCAGGGTCAGAGTCAGGGTCCGGGTCCAGGTCCGGGTCAGGGTCAGGATCCGTGTCCGTGTCCGGGTAAGGGTCCGTGTCCGTGTCCGTGTCCGTGTCCGTGTCCGTGTCTGGGTCCGGGTCAGGGTCCGTGTCCGGTTCCGTGTCCGTTTCAGGGTCAGTGTCAGAGTCAGGGTCCGGGTCAGGGTCAGGGTCAGGGTCAGGGTCAGGGTCCGGGTCCATGTGAGGGTCCGTGTCCGTGTCATGGTCCGGTTCCGGTTCCGGTTCCGGGTCCGGGTCCAGGTCCGGGTCCGTGTCAGTTTCAGTGTCAGTGTCCGTGTCAGGGTGAGAGTCAGGGTCCGGATCAGGATCCTGGTCAGGGTCAGGGTCAGTGTCCGGGTCCGGGTCCGGGTCCGGGTCCGGGTCCGGGTCAGGGTCCGGGTCCGGGTCAGGGTCAGGGTCAGGGTCAGGGTCAGGGTCAGGGTCAGGGTCAGGGTCAGGGTCAGGATCCGGATACGGGTACGGGTCAGGGTCAGGGTCAGAGTCAGAGTCAGGGTCCGGGTCACGGTCTGGGTCCGGGTCCGGGTCAGGGTCAGGGTCAGGGTCAGGGTCAGGGTCAGGGTCAGGGTCAGGGTCAGGGTCAGGGTCAGGATCCGGGTACGGGTACGGGTCAGGGTCAGGGTCAGGGTCAGGGTCAGAGTCAGGGTCCGGGTCACGGTCTGAGTCCCGGTCCGGGTCAGGGTCTGGGTCCGGGTCCGGGTCCGGGTCAATTTCAGGGTCAGTGTCAGAGTCAGGGTCCAGGTCAGGGTCAGGGTCCGGGTCCGGATCTTGGTCATGGTCAGGGTCCGGTTCCGGGTCGGGATCCGGGTCCGGGTGTGGGTCGGGGTCCAGGTCCGTGTCAGTGTTAGTGTCAGGGTCAGAGTCAGGTTCCGGGTCCAGGTCCGGGTCAGGGTCAGGATCCGTGTCCGTGTCCGTGTCCGGGTAAGGGTCCGTGTCCGTGTCCGTGTCCGTGTCCGGGTCAGGGTCCGTGTCCGGTTCCGTGTCGGTTTCAGGGTCAGTGTCAGAGTCAGGGTCCGTGTCAGGGTCAGGGTCAGGGTCAGGGTCAGGGTCCAGGTCCAGGTCCGGGTCCGGGTCCGGGTCCGGGTCAGGGTCAGGGTCAGGGTCCGGGTCCATGTGAGGGTCCGTGTCCGTGTCATGGTCCGGTTCCGGTTCCGGTTCCGGGTCCGGGTCCAGGTCCGGGTCCGTGTCAGTTTCAGTGTCAGTGTCCGTGTCAGGGTCAGAGTCAGGGTCCGGATCAGGATCCTGGTCAGGGTCAGGGTCAGTGTCCGGGTCCGGGTCCGGGTCCGGGTCTGGGTCCGGGTTAGGGTCCGGGTCCAGGTCAGGGTCAGGGTCAGAGTCAGGATCTGGGTCCGGGTCCGGGTCCGGGTCCGGGTCCGGGTCGGGGTCTGGGTCCGGGTCCGGGTCCGGGTCCGGGTCCGTGTCAGGGTCCGGGTCCGTGTCAGTTTCAGGGTCAGTGTCAGAGTCAGGGTCCGGGTCTGTGTCAAGGTCAGGGTCTGGGTCCGGGTCCGTGTCGGGGTCCGTGTCCGTGTCCGTGTCCGGGTCCGGGTCCGGGGTCAGGATCCGAGTCCGGGTAAGGGTCTGGGTCCGGGTCCGGGTCCGGGTCAATTTCAGGGTCAGTGTCAGAGTCAGGGTCCAGGTCAGGGTCAGGGTCCGGGTCCGGATCTTGGTCATGGTCAGGGTCCGGTTCCGGGTCGGGATCCGGGTCCGGGTGTGGGTCGGGGTCCAGGTCCGTGTCAGTGTTAGTGTCAGGGTCAGAGTCAGGTTCCGGGTCCAGGTCCGGGTCAGGGTCAGGATCCGTGTCCGTGTCCGGGTAAGGGTCCGTGTCCGTGTCCGTGTCCGTGTCCGTGTCCGGGTCAGGGTCCGTGTCCGGTTCCGTGTCGGTTTCAGGGTCAGTGTCAGAGTCAGGGTCCGTGTCAGGGTCAGGGTCAGGGTCAGGGTCAGGGTCCAGGTCCAGGTCCAGGTCCGGGTCCGGGTCCGGGTCCGGGTCAGGGTCAGGGTCAGGGTCCGGGTCCATGTGAGGGTCCGTGTCCGTGTCATGGTCCGGTTCCGGTTCCGGTTCCGGGTCCGGGTCCAGGTCCGGGTCCGTGTCAGTTTCAGTGTCAGTGTCCGTGTCAGGGTGAGAGTCAGGGTCCGGATCAGGATCCTGGTCAGGGTCAGGGTCAGTGTCCGGGTCCGGGTCCGGGTCCGGGTCCGGGTCCGGGTCAGGGTCCGGGTCCGGGTCAGGGTCAGGGTCAGGGTCAGGGTCAGGGTCAGGGTCAGGGTCAGGGTCAGGGTCAGGATCCGGATACGGGTACGGGTCAGGGTCAGGGTCAGAGTCAGAGTCAGGGTCCGGGTCACGGTCTGGGTCCGGGTCCGGGTCAGGGTCAGGGTCAGGGTCAGGGTCAGGGTCAGGGTCAGGGTCAGGGTCAGGGTCAGGGTCAGGATCCGGGTACGGGTACGGGTCAGGGTCAGGGTCAGGGTCAGGGTCAGAGTCAGGGTCCGGGTCACGGTCTGAGTCCCGGTCCGGGTCAGGGTCTGGGTCCGGGTCCGGGTCCGGGTCAATTTCAGGGTCAGTGTCAGAGTCAGGGTCCAGGTCAGGGTCAGGGTCCGGGTCCGGATCTTGGTCATGGTCAGGGTCCGGTTCCGGGTCGGGATCCGGGTCCGGGTGTGGGTCGGGGTCCAGGTCCGTGTCAGTGTTAGTGTCAGGGTCAGAGTCAGGTTCCGGGTCCAGGTCCGGGTCAGGGTCAGGATCCGTGTCCGTGTCCGTGTCCGGGTAAGGGTCCGTGTCCGTGTCCGTGTCCGTGTCCGGGTCAGGGTCCGTGTCCGGTTCCGTGTCGGTTTCAGGGTCAGTGTCAGAGTCAGGGTCCGTGTCAGGGTCAGGGTCAGGGTCAGGGTCAGGGTCCAGGTCCAGGTCCGGGTCCGGGTCCGGGTCCGGGTCAGGGTCAGGGTCAGGGTCCGGGTCCATGTGAGGGTCCGTGTCCGTGTCATGGTCCGGTTCCGGTTCCGGTTCCGGGTCCGGGTCCAGGTCCGGGTCCGTGTCAGTTTCAGTGTCAGTGTCCGTGTCAGGGTCAGAGTCAGGGTCCGGATCAGGATCCTGGTCAGGGTCAGGGTCAGTGTCCGGGTCCGGGTCCGGGTCCGGGTCTGGGTCCGGGTTAGGGTCCGGGTCCAGGTCAGGGTCAGGGTCAGAGTCAGGATCTGGGTCCGGGTCCGGGTCCGGGTCCGGGTCCGGGTCGGGGTCTGGGTCCGGGTCCGGGTCCGGGTCCGTGTCAGGGTCCGGGTCCGTGTCAGTTTCAGGGTCAGTGTCAGAGTCAGGGTCCGGGTCTGTGTCAAGGTCAGGGTCTGGGTCCGGGTCCGTGTCGGGGTCCGTGTCCGTGTCCGTGTCCGTGTCCGGGTCCGGGGTCAGGATCCGAGTCCGGGTAAGGGTCTGGGTCCGGGTCCGGGTCCGGGTCAATTTCAGGGTCAGTGTCAGAGTCAGGGTCCAGGTCAGGGTCAGGGTCCGGGTCCGGATCTTGGTCATGGTCAGGGTCCGGTTCCGGGTCGGGATCCGGGTCCGGGTGTGGGTCGGGGTCCAGGTCCGTGTCAGTGTTAGTGTCAGGGTCAGAGTCAGGTTCCGGGTCCAGGTCCGGGTCAGGGTCAGGATCCGTGTCCGTGTCCGGGTAAGGGTCCGTGTCCGTGTCCGTGTCCGTGTCCGTGTCCGGGTCAGGGTCCGTGTCCGGTTCCGTGTCGGTTTCAGGGTCAGTGTCAGAGTCAGGGTCCGTGTCAGGGTCAGGGTCAGGGTCAGGGTCAGGGTCCAGGTCCAGGTCCAGGTCCGGGTCCGGGTCCGGGTCCGGGTCAGGGTCAGGGTCAGGGTCCGGGTCCATGTGAGGGTCCGTGTCCGTGTCATGGTCCGGTTCCGGTTCCGGTTCCGGGTCCGGGTCCAGGTCCGGGTCCGTGTCAGTTTCAGTGTCAGTGTCCGTGTCAGGGTCAGAGTCAGGGTCCGGATCAGGATCCTGGTCAGGGTCAGGGTCAGTGTCCGGGTCCGGGTCCGGGTCCGGGTCTGGGTCCGGGTCCGGGTCTGGGTCCGGGTCAGGGTCCGGGTCCGGGTCAGGGTCAGGGTCAGGGTCAGGGTCAGGATCCGGATACGGGTACGGGTCAGGGTCAGGGTCAGGGTCAGAGTCAGAGTCAGGGTCCGGGTCACGGTCTGGGTCAGGGTCAGGATCCGGGTCCCTGTCCGGGTAAGGGCCTGTGTCCGTGTCCGTGTCCGTGTCCGTGTCTGTGTCCGTGTCCGTGTCCGGGTCAGGGTCAGGGTCCGTGTCCGGTTCCGTGTCCGTTTCAGGGTCAGTGTCAGAGTCAGGGTCCGTGTCAGGGTCAGGGTCAGGGTCAGGGTCAGGGTCAGGGTCAGGGTCCAGGTCCAGGTCCGGGTCCGGGTCCGGGTCCGGGTCCGGGTCAGGGTCAGGGTCAGGGTCCGGGTCCTGGTCCGGTTCCGGGTCAGGGTCAGGATCCGAGTCCGGGTCCGGGTCCGTGTCCGTGTCTGGGTCCGGGTCCGGGTCCGGGTCAGGGTCTGGGTCCGGGTCCGGGTCCGGGTTTGGGTCCGGGTCTGGGTCAGGGTCCTGGTTCAGGATTCTAGTCCGGGTCCGGGTCCGGGTCCGGGTCCGGGTCTGGATCTGTGTCAGGGTCAGGGTCAGGGTCAGGGTGAGGGTCAGGATCCGGGTCCGGGTCCGGGTCCGGGTCCGGGTCCGGGTCCGGGTCCGGGTCCGGGTCCGGGTCCGGGTCCGGGTCCGAGTCAGGTTCCGGGTCCGGGTCCGGGTCAGTTTCAGGGTCAGTGTCAGAGTCAGGGTCCGGGTCAGTGTCAGGGTCAGGGTCTTGGTCCGGGTCCAGGTCCGGGTCCGGGTCCGGGTCCGGGTCCGGGTCCGGGTCTGGGTCCTGGTCCGGTTCAGGGTCGGGGTCCGGGTCCGGGTCTGTGTCAGTTTCAGGGTCAGTCTCAGAGTCAGGGTCAGGGTCCGGGTCCGGGTCAATTTCAGGGTCAGTGTCAGAGTCAGGGTCCAGGTCAGGGTCAGGGTCCGGGTCCGGATCTTGGTCAGGGTCAGGGTCCGGTTCCGGGTCGGGATCCGGGTCCGGGTCTGGGTCGGGGTCCAGGTCCGTGTCAGTGTTAGTGTCAGGGTCAGAGTCAGGGTCCGGGTCCAGGTCCGGGTCAGGGTCAGGATCCGTGTCCGTGTCCGGGTAAGGGTCCGTGTCCGTGTCCGTGTCCGTGTCTGGGTCCGGGTCAGGGTCCGTGTCCGGTTCCGTGTCCGTTTCAGGGTCAGTGTCAGAGTCAGGGTCCGGGTCAGGGTCAGGGTCAGGGTCAGGGTCAGGGTCAGGGTCCAGGTCCAGGTCCGGGTCCGGGTCCGGGTCAGGGTCAGGGTCAGGGTCAGGGTCAGGGTCCGGGTCCATGTGAGGGTCCGTGTCCGTGTCATGGTCCGGTTCCGGTTCCGGTTCCGGGTCCGGGTCCAGGTCCGGGTCCGTGTCAGTTTCAGTGTCAGTGTCCGTGTCAGGGTGAGAGTCAGGGTCCGGATCAGGATCCTGGTCAGGGTCAGGGTCAGTGTCCGGGTCCGGGTCCGGGTCCGGGTCCGGGTCCGGGTCAGGGTCCGGGTCCGGGTCAGGGTCAGGGTCAGGGTCAGGGTCAGGGTCAGGGTCAGGGTCAGGGTCAGGGTCAGGATCCGGATACGGGTACGGGTCAGGGTCAGGGTCAGGGTCAGAGTCAGAGTCAGGGTCCGGGTCACGGTCTGGGTCCGGGTCCGGGTCAGGGTCAGGGTCAGGGTCAGGGTCAGGGTCAGGGTCAGGGTCAGGGTCAGGGTCAGGATCCGGGTACGGGTACGGGTCAGGGTCAGGGTCAGGGTCAGGGTCAGAGTCAGGGTCCGGGTCACGGTCTGAGTCCCGGTCCGGGTCAGGGTCTGGGTCCGGGTCCGGGTCCGGGTCAATTTCAGGGTCAGTGTCAGAGTCAGGGTCCAGGTCAGGGTCAGGGTCCGGGTCCGGATCTTGGTCATGGTCAGGGTCCGGTTCCGGGTCGGGATCCGGGTCCGGGTGTGGGTCGGGGTCCAGGTCCGTGTCAGTGTTAGTGTCAGGGTCAGAGTCAGGTTCCGGGTCCAGGTCCGGGTCAGGGTCAGGATCCGTGTCCGTGTCCGTGTCCGGGTAAGGGTCCGTGTCCGTGTCCGTGTCCGTGTCCGTGTCCGGGTCAGGGTCCGTGTCCGGTTCCGTGTCGGTTTCAGGGTCAGTGTCAGAGTCAGGGTCCGTGTCAGGGTCAGGGTCAGGGTCAGGGTCAGGGTCCAGGTCCAGGTCCGGGTCCGGGTCCGGGTCCGGGTCAGGGTCAGGGTCAGGGTCCGGGTCCATGTGAGGGTCCGTGTCCGTGTCATGGTCCGGTTCCGGTTCCGGTTCCGGGTCCGGGTCCAGGTCCGGGTCCGTGTCAGTTTCAGTGTCAGTGTCCGTGTCAGGGTCAGAGTCAGGGTCCGGATCAGGATCCTGGTCAGGGTCAGGGTCAGTGTCCGGGTCCGGGTCCGGGTCCGGGTCTGGGTCCGGGTCAGGGTCCGGGTCCGGGTCAGGGTCAGGGTCAGAGTCAGGGTCAGGGTCAGGGTCACGGTCAGGGTCAGGGTCAGGGTCAGGATCCGGATACGGATACGGGTACGGGTCAGGGTCAGGGTCAGGGTCAGAGTCAGAGTCAGAGTCAGGGTCCGGGTCACGGTCTGGGTCCGGGTCAGGGTCAGGGTCAGGGTCAGGGTCCGGATCTGGGTCAGGGTCAGCGTGAGGGTCAGGGTCAGGATCTGGGTCCGGGTCCGGGTCCGGGTCCGGGTCGGGGTCTGGGTCGGGGTCCGGGTCCGTGTCCGTGTCAGGGTCCGGGTCCGGGTCAGTTTCAGGGTCAGTGTCAGAGTCAGGGTCCGGGTCTGTGTCAAGGTCAGGGTCTGGGTCCGTGTCCGTGTCGGGGTCCGTGTCCGTGTCCGTGTCCGGGTCCGGGTCCGGGGTCAGGATCCGAGTCCGGGTCAGGGTCTGGGTCCGGGTCCGGGTCCGGGTCAATTTCAGGGTCAGTGTCAGAGTCAGGGTCCAGGTCAGGGTCAGGGTCCGGGTCCGGATCTTGGTCATGGTCAGGGTCCGGTTCCGGGTCGGGATCCGGGTCCGGGTGTGGGTCGGGGTCCAGGTCCGTGTCAGTGTTAGTGTCAGGGTCAGAGTCAGGTTCCGGGTCCAGGTCCGGGTCCGGGGTCAGGATCCGAGTCCGGATCTGGGTCCGGGTTCGGGTCCGGGTCCGAGTCAGGGTCCGGGTCCGGGTCCGGGTCTGGGTCCGGGTCAGTTTCAGGGTCAGTGTCAGAGTCAGGGTCCGGGTCAGGGTCAGGGTCAGGGTCAGGGTCAGGGTCCCGGTCTGGGTCCGGGTCCGGGTCCGGGTCCGGGTCCGGGTCCTGGTCACGGTCCGGGTCCGGGTCCGGGTCTGTGTCTGGGTCCGGGTCCGGGTCAGGGTCCGGGTCCGGGTCCGGGTCAGGGTCAGGGTCAGGGTCGGGGTCAGGGTCAGGGTCAGGTTCAGGGTCAGGGTCAGGATCTGGGTCCGGGTCCGGGTCCGGGTCCGGGTCCGGGTCCGGGTCCGGGTCCGGGTCAGGGTCAGCGTCAGGGTCAGAGTCAGGGTCCGGGTCACGGTCTGGGTCCCGGTCCGGGTCAGGGTCAGGGTCAGGGTCAGGGTCAGGGTCAGGGTCAGGGTCAGGATCCGGGTACGGGTACGGGTCAGGGTCAGGGTCAGGGTCAGAGTCAGGGTCCGGGTCACGGTCTGGGTCCCGGTCCGGGTCAGGGTCTGGGTCCGGGTCCGGGTCAGGGTCCAGGTCCGGTTCCGGTTCCGGGTCCGGGTCCGGCTCCGGGTCTGGGGTGAGGATCCGAGTCCAGGTCTGGGTCCGGGTCCGGGTCCGGGTCCGGGTCCGTGTCAGGGTCAGGGTCAGGGTGAGAGTCAGGGTCCGGGTCAGGGTCAGGGTCAGGGTCAGGTTCAGGGTCAGGGTCAGGATCCGGGTCCGGGTCCGGGTCCGGGTCCGGGTCTGGGTCCGGGTCCGGGTCCGGGTCCGGGTCCGAGTCAGGGTCCGGGTCCGGGTCCGGGTCAATTTCAGGGTCAGTGTCAGAGTCAGGGTCCAGGTCAGGGTCAGGGTCCGGGTCCGGATCTTGGTCATGGTCAGGGTCCGGTTCCGGGTCGGGATCCGGGTCCGGGTGTGGGTCGGGGTCCAGGTCCGTGTCAGTGTTAGTGTCGGGTCAGAGTCAGGTTCCGGGTCCAGGTCCGGGTCAGGGTCAGGATCCGTGTCCGTGTCCGGGTAAGGGTCCGTGTCTGTGTCCGTGTCCGTGTCCGTGTCCGGGTCCGTGTCCGTGTCCGGTTCCGTGTCGGTTTCAGGGTCAGTGTCAGAGTCAGGGTCCGTGTCAGTGTCAGGGTCAGGGTCAGGGTCAGGGTCCAGGTCCAGGTCCGGGTCCGGGTCCGGGTCCGGGTCAGGGTCAGGGTCAGGGTCAGGGTCCGGGTCCATGTGAGGGTCCGTGTCCGTGTCATGGTCCGGTTCCGGTTCCGGTTCCGGGTCCGGGTCCGGGTCCAGGTCCGGGTCCGTGTCAGTTTCAGTGTCAGTGTCCGTGTCAGGGTCAGAGTCAGGGTCCGGATCAGGATCCTGGTCAGGGTCAGGGTCAGTGTCCGGGTCCGGGTCCGGGTCCGGGTCCGGGTCAGGGTCCGGGTCCGGGTCAGGGTCAGGGTCAGGGTCAGGGTCAGGGTCAGGGTCACGGTCAGGGTCAGGGTCAGGGTCAGGATCCGGATACGGGTACGGGTCAGGGTCAGGGTCAGAGTCAGAGTCAGGGTCCGGGTCACGGTCTGGGTCCGGGTCAGGGTCAGGGTCAGGGTCAGGGTCAGGGTCAGGGTCAGGGTCAGGGTCAGGGTCAGGATCCGGGTACGGGTACGGGTCAGGGTCAGGGTCAGGGTCAGGGTCAGGGTCAGAGTCAGGGTCCGGGTCACGGTCTGAGTCCCGGTCCGGGTCAGGGTCTGGGTCCGGGTCCGGGTCAGGGTCCAGGTCCGGTTCCGGGTCAGGGTCCAGGTCCGGTTCCGGTTCCGGGTCCGGGTCCGGCTCCGGGTCTGGGGTGAGGATCCGAGTCCAGGTCTGGGTCCGGGTCCGGGTCCGGGTCCGTGTCCGTGTCAGGGTCAGGGTCAGACTCAGGGTCCGGGTCAGGGTCAGGGTCAGGTTCAGGGTCAGGGTCAGGATCCGGGTCCGGGTCTGGGTCCGGGTCCGCGTCTGGGTCTGGGTCCGGGTCCGGGTCCGGGTCCAAGTCAGGGTCCGGGTCCGGGTCCGGGTCAATTTCAGGGTCAGTGTCAGAGTCAGGGTCCAGGTCAGGGTCAGGGTCCGGGTCCGGATCTTGGTCAGGGTCAGGGTCCGGTTCCGGGTCGGGATCCGGGTCCGGGTCTGGGTCCGGGTCCAGGTCCGTGTCAGTGTTAGTGTCAGGGTCAGAGTCAGGGTCCGGGTCCAGGTCCGGGTCAGGGTCAGGATCCGGGTCCCTGTCCGGGTAAGGGTCTGTGTCCGTGTCCGTGTCCGTGTCTGTGTCCGTGTCCGTATCCGGGTCAGGGTCAGGGTCCGTGTCCGGTTCCGTGTCCGTTTCAGGGTCAGTGTCAGAGTCAGGGTCCGTGTCAGGGTCAGGGTCAGGGTCAGGGTCAGCGTCAGGGTCCAGGTCCGGGTCCGGGTCCGGGTCCGGGTCAGGGTCAGGGTCAGGGTCCGGGTCCATGTGAGGGTCCGTGTCCGTGTCATGGTCCGGTTCCGGTTCCGGTTCCGGGTCCGGGTCCAGGTCCGGGTCCGTGTCAGTTTCAGTGTCAGTGTCCGTGTCAGGGTCAGAGTCAGGGTCCGGATCAGGATCCTGGTCAGGGTCAGGGTCAGTGTCCGGGTCCGGGTCCGGGTCCGGGTCTGGGTCCGGGTCCGGGTCTGGGTCCGGGTCAGGGTCCGGGTCCGGGTCAGGGTCAGGGTCAGGGTCAGGGTCAGGGTCACGGTCAGGGTAAGGGTCAGGGTCAGGATCCGGATACGGGTACGGGTCAGGGTCAGGGTCAGGGTCAGAGTCAGAGTCAGGGTCCGGGTCACGGTCTGGGTCCGGGTCAGGGTCAGGGTCAGGGTCAGGGTCCGGATCTGGGTCAGGGTCAGGGTCAGCGTGAGGGTCAGGGTCAGGATCTGGGTCCGGGTCCGGGTCCGGGTCCGGGTCGGGGTCTGGGTCCGGGTCCGGGTCCGGGTCCGTGTCAGGGTCCGGGTCCGGGTCAGTTTCAGGGTCAGTGTCAGAGTCAGGGTCCGGGTCTGTGTCAAGGTCAGGGTCTGGGTCCGGGTCCGTGTCGGGGTCCGTGTCCGTGTCCGTGTCCGGGTCCGGGTCCGGGGTCAGGATCCGAGTCCGGATCTGGGTCCGGGTTCGGGTCCGGGTCCGAGTCAGGGTCCGGGTCCGGGTCCGGGTCTGGGTCCGGGTCAGTTTCAGGGTCAGTGTCAGAGTCAGGGTCCGGGTCAGGGTCAGGGTCAGGGTCAGGGTCAGGGTCCCGGTCTGGGTCCGGGTCCGGGTCCGGGTCCGGGTCCGGGTCCTGGTCACGGTCCGGGTCCGGGTCCGGGTCTGTGTCTGGGTCCGGGTCCGGGTCAGGGTCCGGGTCCGGGTCCGGGTCAGTGTCAGGGTCAGGGTCGGGGTCAGGGTCAGGGTCAGGTTCAGGGTCAGGGTCAGGATCTGGGTCCGGGTCCGGGTCCGGGTCCGGGTCCGGGTCCGGGTCAGGGTCAGCGTCAGGGTCAGAGTCAGGGTCCGGGTCACGGTCTGGGTCCCGGTCCGGGTCAGGGTCAGGGTCAGGGTCAGGGTCAGGGTCAGGGTCAGGGTCAGGATCCGGGTACGGGTACGGGTCAGGGTCAGGGTCAGGGTCAGAGTCAGGGTCCGGGTCACGGTCTGGGTCCCGGTCCGGGTCAGGGTCTGGGTCCGGGTCCGGGTCAGGGTCCAGGTCCGGTTCCGGTTCCGGGTCCGGGTCCGGCTCCGGGTCTGGGGTGAGGATCCGAGTCCAGGTCTGGGTCCGGGTCCGGGTCCGGGTCCGGGTCCGTGTCAGGGTCAGGGTCAGGGTGAGAGTCAGGGTCCGGGTCAGGGTCAGGGTCAGGGTCAGGTTCAGGGTCAGGGTCAGGATCCGGGTCCGGGTCCGGGTCCGGGTCCGGGTCCGGGTCCGGGTCCGGGTCCGGGTCCGGGTCCGGGTCCGGGTCCGAGTCAGGGTCCGGGTCCGGGTCCGGGTCAATTTCAGGGTCAGTGTCAGAGTCAGGGTCCAGGTCAGGGTCAGGGTCCGGGTCCGGATCTTGGTCATGGTCAGGGTCCGGTTCCGGGTCGGGATCCGGGTCCGGGTGTGGGTCGGGGTCCAGGTCCGTGTCAGTGTTAGTGTCGGGTCAGAGTCAGGTTCCGGGTCCAGGTCCGGGTCAGGGTCAGGATCCGTGTCCGTGTCCGGGTAAGGGTCCGTGTCCGTGTCCGTGTCCGTGTCCGTGTCCGGGTCAGGGTCCGTGTCCGGTTCCGTGTCGGTTTCAGGGTCAGTGTCAGAGTCAGGGTCCGTGTCAGTGTCAGGGTCAGGGTCAGGGTCAGGGTCCAGGTCCAGGTCCGGGTCCGGGTCCGGGTCCGGGTCAGGGTCAGGGTCAGGGTCAGGGTCAGGGTCAGGGTCCGGGTCCATGTGAGGGTCCGTGTCCGTGTCATGGTCCGGTTCCGGTTCCGGTTCCGGGTCCGGGTCCAGGTCCGGGTCCGTGTCAGTTTCAGTGTCAGTGTCCGTGTCAGGGTCAGAGTCAGGGTCCGGATCAGGATCCTGGTCAGGGTCAGGGTCAGTGTCCGGGTCCGTGTCCGGGTCCGGGTCCGGGTCCGGGTCCGGGTCAGGGTCCGGGTCCGGGTCAGGGTCAGGGTCAGGGTCAGGGTCAGGGTCAGGGTCAGGGTCACGGTCAGGGTCAGGGTCAGGGTCAGGATCCGGATACGGGTACGGGTCAGGGTCAGGGTCAGGGTCAGAGTCAGAGTCAGGGTCCGGGTCACGGTCTGGGTCCGGGTCAGGGTCAGGGTCAGGGTCAGGGTCAGGGTCAGGGTCAGGGTCAGGGTCAGGATCCGGGTACGGGTACGGGTCAGGGTCAGGGTCAGGGTCAGGGTCAGGGTCAGAGTCAGGGTCCGGGTCACGGTCTGAGTCCCGGTCCGGGTCAGGGTCTGGGTCCGGGTCCGGGTCAGGGTCCAGGTCCGGTTCCGGTTCCGGGTCCGGGTCCGGCTCCGGGTCTGGGGTGAGGATCCGAGTCCAGGTCTGGGTCCGGGTCCGGGTCCGGGTCCGGGTCCGTGTCCGTGTCAGGGTCAGGGTCAGAGTCAGGGTCCGGGTCAGGGTCAGGGTCAGGTTCAGGGTCAGGGTCAGGATCCGGGTCCGGGTCTGGGTCCGGGTCCGCGTCTGGGTCTTGGTCCGGGTCCGGGTCCGGGTCCAAGTCAGGGTCCGGGTCCGGGTCCGGGTCAATTTCAGGGTCAGTGTCAGAGTCAGGGTCCAGGTCAGGGTCAGGGTCCGGGTCCGGATCTTGGTCAGGGTCAGGGTCCGGTTCCGGGTCGGGATCCGGGTCCGGGTCTGGGTCCGGGTCCAGGTCCGTGTCAGTGTTAGTGTCAGGGTCAGAGTCAGGGTCCGGGTCCAGGTCCGGGTCAGGGTCAGGATCCGGGTCCCTGTCCGGGTAAGGGTCTGTGTCCGTGTCCGTGTCCGTGTCTGTGTCCGTGTCCGTATCCGGGTCAGGGTCAGGGTCCGTGTCCGGTTCCGTGTCCGTTTCAGGGTCAGTGTCAGAGTCAGGGTCCGTGTCAGGGTCAGGGTCAGGGTCAGGGTCAGGGTCAGGGTCCAGGTCCGGGTCCGGGTCCGGGTCCGGGTCAGGGTCAGGGTCAGGGTCCGGGTCCAGGTCCGGGTCCGTGTCAGTTTCAGTGTCAGTGTCCGTGTCAGGGTCAGAGTCAGGGTCCGGATCAGGATCCTGGTCAGGGTCAGGGTCAGTGTCCGGGTCCGGGTCCGGGTCAGGGTCCGGGTCCGGGTCAGGGTCCGGGTCCGGGTCCGGGTCCGGTTCCGGGTCAGGGTCAGGATCCGAGTCCGGGTCCGGGTCCGTGTCCGTGTCTGGGTCCGGGTCCGGGTCCGGGTCCGGGTCCGGGTCCGGGTTTGGGTCCGGGTCTGGGTCAGGGTCCTGGTTCAGGATTCTAGTCCGGGTCCGGGTCCGGGTCCGGGTCCGGGTCTGGATCTGGGTCAGGGTCAGGGTCAGGGTCAGGGTCAGGGTGAGGGTCAGGATCCGGGTCCGGGTCCGGGTCCGGGTCCGGGTCCGGGTCCGGGTCCGGGTCCGGGTCCTGGTCCGGGTCCGGGTCCGGGTCCGGGTCCGAGTCAGGTTCCGGGTCCGGGTCCGGGTCAGTTTCAGGGTCAGTGTCAGAGTCAGGGTCCGGGTCAGTGTCAGGGTCAGGGTCTTGGTCCGGGTCCGGGTCCGGGTCCGGGTCCGGGTCCGGGTCCGGTTCCGGGTCTGGGTCCTGGTCCGGTTCAGGGTCCGGGTCCGGGTCCGGGTCTGTGTCAGTTTCAGGGTCAGTCTCAGAGTCAGGGTCAGGGTCCGGGTCCGGGTCAATTTCAGGGTCAGTGTCAGAGTCAGGGTCCAGGTCAGGGTCAGGGTCCGGGTCCGGATCTTGGTCAGTGTCAGGGTCCTGTTCCGGGTCGGGATCCGGGTCCGGGTCTGGGTCGGGGTCCAGGTCCGTGTCAGTGTTAGTGTCAGGGTCAGAGTCAGGGTCCGTGTCCGTGTCCGTGTCAGGGTCAGGATCCGTGTCCGTGTCCGGGTAAGGGTCCGTGTCCGTGTCCGTGTCCGTGTCTGGGTCCGGGTCAGGGTCCGTGTCCGGTTCCGTGTCCGTTTCAGGGTCAGTGTCAGAGTCAGGGTCCGGGTCAGGGTCAGGGTCAGGGTCAGGGTCAGGGTCAGGGTCAGGGTCCAGGTCCAGGTCCGGGTCCGGGTCCGGGTCAGGGTCAGGGTCAGGGTCAGGGTCCGGGTCCATGTGAGGGTCCGTGTCCGTGTCATGGTCCGGTTCCGGTTCCGGTTCCTGTTCCGGGTCCAGGTCCAGGTCCGGGTCCGTGTCAGTTTCAGTGTCAGTGTCCGTGTCATGGTGAGAGTCAGGGTCCGGATCAGGATCCTGGTCAGGGTCAGGGTCAGTGTCCGGGTCCGGGTCCGGGTCCGGGTCCGGGTCCGGGTCAGGGTCCGGGTCAGGGTCAGGGTCAGGGTCAGGGTCAGGGTCAGGGTCAGGGTCAGGGTCAGGGTCAGGATCCGGATACGGGTACGGGTCAGGGTCAGGGTCAGGGTCAGGGTCAGGGTCAGGGTCAGGGTCAGGGTCAGGGTCAGGGTCAGGATCCGGGTACGGGTACGGGTCAGGGTCAGGGTCAGGGTCAGGGTCAGAGTCAGGGTCCGGGTCACGGTCTGAGTCCCGGTCCGGGTCAGGGTCTGGGTCCGGGTCCGGGTCAGGGTCCAGGTCCGGTTCCGGTTCCGGGTCCGGGTCCGGCTCCGGGTCTGGGGTGAGGATCCGAGTCCAGGTCTGGGTCCGGATCCGGGTCCGGGTCCGTGTCCGTGTCAGGGTCAGGGTCAGGGTCAGAGTCAGGGTCCGGGTCAGGGTCAGGGTCAGGTTCAGGGTCAGGGTCAGGGTCAGGATCCGGGTCCGGGTCTGGGTCCGGGTCCGCGTCTGGGTCTGGGTCCGGGTCCGGGTCCGGGTCCAAGTCAGGGTCCGGGTCCGGGTCCGGGTCAATTTCAGGGTCAGTGTCAGAGTCAGGGTCAAGGTCAGGGTCAGGGTCCGGGTCCGGATCTGGGTCAGGGTCAGGGTCCGGTTCCGGGTTGGGATCCGGGTCCGGGTCTGGGTCCGGGTCCAGGTCCGTGTCAGTGTTAGTGTCAGGGTCAGAGTCAGGGTCCGGGTCCAGGTCCGGGTCAGGGTCAGGATCCGGGTCCCTGTCCGGGTAAGGGTCTGTGTCCGTGTCCGTGTCGGTGTCTGTGTCCGTGTCCGTGTCCGGGTCAGGGTCCGTGTCCAGTTCCGTGTCCGTTTCAGGGTCAGTGTCAGAGTCAGGGTCCGTGTCAGGTTCAGGGTCAGGGTCAGGGTCAGGGTCAGGGTCAGGGTCCAGGTCCAGGTCCGGGTCCGGGTCCGGGTCCGGGTCAGGGTCAGGGTCAGGGTCCGGGTCCATGTGAGGGTCCGTGTCCGTGTCATGGTCCGGTTCCGGTTCCGGTTCCGGGTCCGGGTCCAGGTCCGGGTCCGTGTCAGTTTCAGTGTCAGTGTCTGTGTCAGGGTCAGAGTCAGGGTCCGGATCAGGATCCTGGTCAGGGTCAGGGTCAGTGTCCGGGTCCGGGTCCGGGTCAGGGTCCGGGTCCGGGTCAGGGTCCGGGTCCGGGTCCGGGTCCGGGTCAGGGTCAGGATCCGAGTCCGGGTCCGGGTCTGGGTCCGGGTCCGTGTCTGGGTCCGGGTCCGGGTCCGGGTCAGGGTCCGGGTCCGGGTCCGGGTCCGGGTTTGGGTCCGGGTCTGGGTCAGGGTCCTGGTTCAGGATTCTAGTCCGGGTCCGGGTCCGGGTCCGGGTCCGGGTCTGGATCTGGGTCAGGGTCAGGGTCAGGGTCAGGGTGAGGGTCAGTATCCGGGTCCGGGTCCGGGTCTGGGTCCGGGTCCGGGTCCGGGTCCGGGTCTGGGTCCGGGTCCGGGTCCGGGTCCGAGTCAGGGTCCGGGTCCGGGTCCGGGTCCGGGTCAGTTTCAGGGTCAGTGTCAGAGTCAGGGTCCGGGTCAGGGTCTTGGTCCGGGTCTTGGTCCGGGTCCAGGTCCGGGTCTGGGTCCTGTTCTGGTTCAGGGTCCGGGTCCGGGTCCGGGTCTGTGTCAGTTTCAGGGTCAGTCTCAGAGTCAGGGTCAGGGTCTGGGTCCGGGTCCGGGTCCGGGTCCGGGTCCGGGTCCGGGTCCGGGCTCAGGATCCGAGTCCGGGTCTGGGTCCTGGTCCGGGTCCGGGTCCGGGTCAGGGTGCGGCTCCGGGTGAGGGTCCGGGTCCTGGTCAGGGTCAAAGTCCGGGTCCGGGTCCGAGTCAGGGTCCGGGTTTGGGTCTGGGTCTGGGTCAGGGTCCGGGTTCAGGATTCTAGTCCGGGTCAGGGTCCGGGTCCGGGTCCGGGTCCGGATCTGGGTCAGGGTCAGGGTGAGGGTGAGGTTCAGGGTCCGGGTCCGGGTCCGGGTCCGGGTCCGGGTCCGGGTCCGGGTCCGGGTCCGGGTCCGGGTCTTGGTCCGGGTCCGGGTCTGTGTCCGGGTCCGGGTCTGGGTCTGGGTCCGAGTCCGGATCCGGGTCCGTGTCCGTGTCTGGGTCCGGGTCGGGGTCAGGGTCCGGGTCCGGGTTTGGGTCCGGGTCTGGGTCAGGGTCCGGGTTCAGGATTCTAGTCCGGGTCCGGGTCCGGATCTGGGTCAGGGTCAGGGTCAGGGTGAGGGTGAGGTTCAGGGTCAGGATCCGGGTCCGGGTCAGGGTCTGTGTCAGTTTCAGGATCAGTCTCAGAGTCAGGGTCAGGGTCAGGGTCAGGGTCAGGGTCCGGGTCCGGGTCCGGGTCCGGGTCCGGGTCCGGGTCCGGGTCCGGGTCCGGTTCAGGGTCCGGGTCCGGGTCCTGGTCCGGGTCCGGGTCCGGGTCCTTGTCAGGGTCCGGGTCCGTGTCAGGGTCCGGGTCCGGGTCCGGGTCAGGTTCAGGGTCAGGTTCAGGGTCAGGGTCAGGGTCAGGGTCAGGGTCAGGGTCAGGGTCAGGGTCAGGGTCCGGGTCCGGGTCCGGGTCAGGGTCAGGGTCAGGGTCAGAGTCAGGGTCCGGGTCACGGTCTGGGTCCCGGTCCGGGTCCGGGTCCGGGTCCGGGTCCGGGTCCGGGTCCGGGTCCGGGTCCGGGTCCGGGTCCGGGTCCGGGTCCGGGTCAGGGTCAGGGTCAGGGTCAGGGTCCTGGTCAGGGTCAGGGTCAGGGTCCTGGTCAGGGTCAGGGTCCGGGTCCGGGTCCGGGTCAGAGTCCGGGTCCTGGTTCCGGTTTGGGTCCGGGTCCGGGTCACGGTCTGGGGTCAGGCTTCTATTCGGGGTCCGGGTCCGGGTCCGTGTCCGGATCTGGGTCAGGGTCAGCGTGAGGGTCAGGGTCAGGGTCAGGGTCAGAGTCAGAGTCAGGGTCCGGGTCACGGTCTGGGTCCGGGTAAGGGTCAGTGTCAGGGTCAGGGTCAGGGTCAGGGTCAGGGTCAGGGTCAGGGTCAGGGTCAGGATCCGGGTACGGGTACGGGTCAGGGTCAGGGTCAGGGTCAGGGTCAGAGTCAGGGTCCGGGTCACGGTCTGAGTCCCGGTCCGGGTCAGGGTCTGGGTCCGGGTCCGGGTCAGGGTCCAGGTCCGGTTCCGGTTCCGGGTCCGGGTCCGGCTCCGGGTCTGGGGTGAGGATCCGAGTCCAGGTCTGGGTCCGGGTCCGGGTCCGGGTCCGTGTCCGTGTCAGGGTCAGGGTCAGGGTCAGAGTTAGGGTCCGGGTCAGGGTCAGGGTCAGGTTCAGGGTCAGGGTCAGGATCCGGGTCCGGGTCTGGGTCCGGGTCCGCGTCTGGGTCTGGGTCCGGGTCCGGGTCCGGGTCCAAGTCAGGGTCCGGGTCCGGGTCCGGGTCAATTTCAGGGTCAGTGTCAGAGTCAGGGTCAAGGTCAGGGTCAGGGTCCGGGTCCGGATCTGGGTCAGGGTCAGGGTCCGGTTCCGGGTCGGGATCCGGGTCCGGGTCTGGGTCCGGGTCCAGGTCCGTGTCAGTGTTAGTGTCAGGGTCAGAGTCAGGGTCCGGGTTCAGGTCCGGGTCAGGGTCAGGATCCGGGTCCCTGTCCGGATAAGGGTCTGTGTCCGTGTCCGTGTCGGTGTCTGTGTCCGTGTCCGTGTCCGGGTCAGGGTCCGTGTCCGGTTCCGTGTCCGTTTCAGGGTCAGTGTCAGAGTCAGGGTCCCTGTCAGGGTCAGGGTCAGGGTCAGGGTCAGGGTCAGGGTCCAGGTCCAGGTCCGGGTCCGGGTCCGGGTCCGGGTCAGGGTCAGCGTCAGGGTCCGGGTCTATGTGAGGGTCCGTGTCCGTGTCATGGTCCGGTTCCGGTTCCGGTTCCGGGTCCGGGTCCAGGTCCGGGTCCGTGTCAGTTTCAGTGTCAGTGTCTGTGTCAGGGTCAGAGTCAGGGTCCGGATCAGGATACTGGTTAGGGTCAGGGTCAGTGTCCGGGTCCGGGTCCAGGTCAGGGTCCGGGTCCGGGTCAGGGTCCGGGTCCGGGTCCGGGTCCGGGTCAGGGTCAGGATCCGAGTCCGGGTCCGGGTCCGGGTCCGTGTCCGTGTCTGGGTCCGGGTCCGGGTCCGGGTCCGGGTCAGGGTCCGGGTCCGGGTCTGGGTCAGGGTCCTGGTTCAGGATTCTAGTCCGGGTCCGGGTCCGGGTCCGGGTCCGGGTCTGGATCTGGGTCAGGGTCAGGGTCAGGGTCAGGGTCAGGGTCAGGGTCAGTATCCGGGTCCGGGTCCGAGTCAGGGTCCGGGTCCGGGTCCGGGTCCGGGTCAGTTTCAGGGTCAGTGTCAGAGTCAGGGTCCGGGTCAGTGTCAGGGTCAGGGTCTTGGTCCGGGTCCGGGTCCGGGTCCGGGTCCGGGTCTGGGTCCTGTTCCGGTTCAGGGTCCGGGTCCGGGTCCGGGTCTGTGTCAGTTTCAGGGTCAGTCTCAGAGTCAGGGTCAGGGTCTGGGTCCGGGTCCGGGTCCGGGTCCGGGTCCGGGTCCGGGCTCAGGATCCGAGTCTGGGTCTGGGTCCTGGTCCGGGTCCGGGTCCGGGTCAGGGTGCGGCTCCGGGTGAGGGTCCGGGTCCTGGTCAGGGTCAGGGTCCGGGTCCGGGTCCGAGTCAGGGTCCGGGTTTGGGTCTGGGTCTGGGTCAGGGTCCGGGTTCAGGATTCTAGTCCGGGTCAGGGTCCGGGTCCGGGTCCGGGTCCGGATCTGGGTCAGGGTCAGGGTGAGGGTGAGGTTCAGGGTCAGGATCCGGGTCCGGGTCCGGGTCCGGGTCCGGGTCCGGGTCCGGGTCCGGGTCCGGGTCCGGGTCCAGGTCCGAGTCAGGGTCCGGGTCCGGGTCCGGGTCAGTTTCAGGGTCAGTGTCAGAGTCAGGGTCCGGGTCAGTGTCAGTGTCAGGGTCCGGGTCCGGGTCCGGGTCCGGGTCCGGGTCCGGGTCCGGGTCCGGGTCTTGGTCCGGGTCCGGGTCTGTGTCCGGGTCCAGGACTGGGTCTGGGTCCGAGTCCGGATCCGGGTCCGTGTCCGTGTCTGGGTCCGGGTCGGGGTCAGGGTCCGGGTCAGGGTTTGGGTCCGGGTCTGGGTCAGGGTCCGGGTTCAGGATTCTAGTCCGGGTCCGGGTCCGGATCTGGGTCAGGGTCAGGGTCAGGGTGAGGGTGAGGTTCAGGGTCAGGATCCGGGTCCGGGTCAGGGTCCGGGTCCGGGTCCGGGTCCGGGTCCGGGTCCGGGTCCGGGTCCGAGTCAGGGTCCGGGTCAGGGTCCGGGTCAGTGTCAGGGTCAGGGTCCGGGTCCGGGTCCGGGTCCGGGTCCGGGTCCGGGTCTTGGTCCGGGTCCGGGTCCGGGTCCGGGTCTGGGTCTGGGTCCGAGTCCGGGTCCGGGTCCGGGTCCGTGTCCGTGTCTGGGTCCAGGTCCGGGTCAGGGTCCGGGTCCGGGTCCGGGTCCGGGTCCGGGTTTGGGTCCGGGTCTGGGTCAGGGTCCGGGTTCAGGATTCTAGTCCGGGTCCGGGTCCGGGTCCGGGTCCGGGTCCGGGTCTGGATCTGGGTCAGGGTCAGGGTGAGGGTCAGGGTGAGGGTCAGGATCCGGGTCCGGGTCCGGGTCCGGGTCCGGGTCCGGGTCCGGGTCCGGGTCCGGGTCCGGGTCCGGGTCCGGGTCCGGGTCCGGGTCAGGGTCCGGGTCCGGGTCCGGGTCCGGGTCAGTTTCAGGGTCAGTGTCAGAGTCAGGGTCCGGGTCAGTGTCAGCGTCAGGGTCTTGGTCCGGGTCCGGGTCCGGGTCCGGGTCCGGGTCCGGGTCCGGGTCCGGGTCCGGGTCTGGGTCCTGGTCCGGTTGAGGGTCCGGGTCCGGGTCCGGGTCCGGGTCCGGGCTCAGGATCCGAGTCCGGGTCTGGGTCCTGGTCCGGGTCCGGGTCCATGTCAGGGTCAGGCTCAGGGACAGTTTCAGGGTCCGGGTCAGGATCAGGGTCAGGGTCAGGGTCAGGGTCAGGGTCAGGATCTGGGTCCGGGTCCGGGTCCAGGTCCTGGTCCGGTTCAGGGTCCGGGTCCGGGTCTGTGTCAGTTTCAGGATCAGTCTCAGAGTCAGGGTCAGGGTCAGGGTCAGGGTCAGGGTCCGGGTCCGGGTCCGGGTCCGGGTCCGGGTCCAGTTCAGGGTCCGGGTCCGGGTCCTGGTCCGGGTCCGGGTCCGGGTCCTTGTCAGGGTCCGGGTCCGGGTCAGGGTCCGGGTCCGGGTCCGGGTCAGGTTCAGGGTCAGGTTCAGGGTCAGGGTCAGGGTCAGGGTCAGGGTCAGGGTCAGGGTCAGGGTCCGGGTCCGGGTCCGGGTCAGGGTCAGGGTCAGGGTCAGAGTCAGGGTCCGGGTCACGGTCTGGGTCCCGGTCCGGGTCCGGGTCCGGGTCCGGGTCCGGGTCCGGGTCCGGGTCAGGGTCAGGGTCAGGGTCAGGGTCAGGGTCCTGGTCAGGGTCAGGGTCCGGGTCCGGGTCCGGGTCAGTGTCCGGGTCCTGGTTCCGGTTTGGGTCCGGGTCCGGGTCACGGTCTGGGGTCAGGCTTCTATTCCGGGTCCGGGTCCGGGTCCGGGTCCGGGTCCGGATCTGGGTCAGGGTCAGCGTGAGGGTCAGGGTCAGGGTCCGGGTCACGGTCTGGGTCCCGGTCCGGGTCAGGGTCAGGGTCAGGGTCAGGGTCAGGGTCAGGGTCAGGGTCAGGATCCGGGTACGGGTCAGGGTCAGGGTCAGGGTCAGAGTCAGGGTCCGGGTCACGGTCTGGGTCCCGGTCCGGGTCAGGGTCTGGGTCCGGGTCCGGGTCAGGGTCCAGGTCCGGTTCCGGTTCCGGGTCAGGGTCCGGCTCCGGGTCTGGGGTGAGGATCAGAGTCCAGGTCTGGGTCCGGGTCCGGGTCCGGGTCCGGGTCCGTGTCAGGGTCAGGGTCAGGGTCAGAGTCAGGGTCCGGGTCAGGGTCAGGGTCAGGTTCAGGGTCAGGGTCAGGATCCGGGTCCGGGTCCGGGTCCGGGTCCGGGTCCGGGTCCGGGTCTGGGTCCGGGTCCGGGTCCCGGTCCGAGTCAGGGTCCGGGTCCGGGTCCGGGTCAATTTCAGGGTCAGGGTCAGAGTCAGGGTCCAGGTCAGGGTCAGGGTCCGGGTCCGGATCTTGGTCAGGGTCAGGGTCCGGTTCCGGGTCGGGATCCGGGTCCGGGTGTGGGTCGGGGTCCAGGTCCGTGTCAGTGTTAGTGTCAGGGTCAGAGTCAGGTTCCGGGTCCAGGTCCGGGTCAGGGTCAGGATCCGTGTCCGTGTCCGGGTAAGGGTCCGTGTCCGTGTCCGTGTCCGTGTCCGTGTCTGTGTCCGGGTCAGGGTCCGGGTCCGTGTTCGGTTCCGTGTCCGTTTCAGGGTCAGTGTCAGAGTCAGGGTCCGTGTCAGGGTCAGGGTCAGGGTCAGGGTCAGGGTCCAGGTCAGGGTCAGGGTCCGTGTCAGTTTCAGTGTCAGTGTCCGTGTCAGTGTCAGAGTCAGGGTCCGGATCAGGATCCTGGTCAGGGTCAGGGTCAGTGTCCGGGTCCGGGTCCGGGTCCGGGTCCGGGTCAGGGTCCGGGTCAGGGTCAGGGTCAGGGTCAGGGTCAGGGTCAGGGTCAGGTTCAGGATCCGGATACGGGTACGGGTCAGGGTCAGGGTCAGGGTCAGAGTCAGAGTCAGGGTCCGGGTCACGGTCTGGGTCCGGGTCAGGGTCAGGATCCGGGTACGGGTACGGGTCAGGGTCAGGGTCAGGGTCAGGGTCAGAGTCAGGGTCCGGGTCACGGTCTGAGTCCCGGTCCGGGTCAGGGTCTGGGTCCGGGTCCGGGTCAGGGTCCAGGTCCGGTTCCGGTTCCGGGTCCGGGTCCGGCTCCGGGTCTGGGGTGAGGATCCGAGTCCAGGTCTGGGTCCGGGTCCGGGTCCGGGTCCGTGTCCGTGTCAGGGTCAGGGTCAGGGTCAGAGTCAGGGTCCGGGTCAGGGTCAGGGTCAGGTTCAGGGTCAGGGTCAGGATCCGGGTCCGGGTCTGGGTCCGGGTCCGCGTCTGGGTCTGGGTCCGGGTCCGGGTCCGGGTCCAAGTCAGGGTCTGGGTCCGGGTCCGGGTCAATTTCAGGGTCAGTGTCAGAGTCAGGGTCAAGGTCAGGGTCAGGGTCCGGGTCCGGATCTTGGTCAGGGTCAGGGTCCGGTTCCGGGTCGGGATCCGGGTCCGGGTCTGGGTCCGGGTCCAGGTCCGTGTCAGTGTTAGTGTCAGGGTCAGAGTCAGGGTCCGGGTCCAGGTCCGGGTCAGGGTCAGGATCCGGGTCCCTGTCCGGGTAAGGGTCTGTGTCCGTGTCCGTGTCCGTGTCTGTGTCCGTGTCCGTGTCCGGGTCAGGGTCCGTGTCCGGTTCCGTGTCCGTTTTAGGGTCAGTGTCAGAGTCAGGGTCCGTGTCAGGGTCAGGGTCAGGGTCAGGGTCAGGGTCAGGGTCCAGGTCCAGGTCCGGGTCCGGGTCCGGGTCCGGGTCCGGGTCAGGGTCAGGGTCAGGGTCCGGGTCCATGTGAGGGTCCGTGTCCGTGTCATGGTCCGGTTCCGGTTCTTGTTCAGGTCCGGGTCCAGGTCCGGGTCCGTGTCAGTTTCAGTGTCAGTGTCCGTGTCAGGGTCAGAGTCAGGGTCCGGATCAGGATCCTGGTCAGGGTCAGGGTCAGTGTCCGGGTCCGGGTCCGGGTCAGGGTCCAGGTCAGGGTCAGGATCCGAGTCCGGGTCCGGGTCCGGGTCCGTGTCCGGGTCCGTGTCCGTGTCTGGGTCCGGGTCCGGGTCCGGGTCAGGGTCCGGGTCCGGGTCCGGGTCCGGGTTTGGGTCCGGGTCTGGGTCAGGGTCCTGGTTCAGGATTCTAGTCCGGGTCCGGGTCCGGGTCCGGGTCCGGGTCTGGATCTGGGTCAGGGTCAGGGTCAGGGTCAGGGTGAGGGTCAGTATCCGGGTCCGGGTCCGGGTCCGGGTCCGGGTCCGGGTCCGGGTCCGGGTCCGGGTCCGGGTCCGGGTCCGGGTCCGGGTCCGAGTCAGGGTCCGGGTCCGGGTCCGGGTCCAGGTCAGTTTCAGGGTCAGTGTCAGAGTCAGGTTCCGGGTCAGTGTCAGGGTCAGGGTCTTGGTCCGGGTCCGGGTCCGGGTCCGGGTCCGGGTCTGGGTCCTGTTCCGGTTCAGGGTCCGGGTCCGGGTCCGGGTCTGTGTCAGTTTCAGGGTCAGTCTCAGAGTCAGGGTCAGGGTCTGGGTCCGGGTCCGGGTCCGGGTCCGGGTCCGGGTCCGGGCTCAGGATCCGAGTCCGGGTCTGGGTCCTGGTCCGGGTCCGGGTCCGGGTCAGGGTGCGGCTCCGGGTGAGGGTCGGGGTCCTGGTCAGGGTCAGGGTCCGGGTCCGGGTCCGGGTCAGGGTCCGGGTTTGGGTCTGGGTCTGGGTCAGGGTCCGGGTTCAGGATTCTAGTCCGGGTCAGGGTCCGGGTCCGGGTCCGGATCTGGGTCAGGGTCAGGGTCAGGGTGAGGTTCAGGGTCAGGATCCGGGTCCGGGTCCGGTTCCGGTTCCGGGTCCGGTTCCGGGTCCGGGTCCGGGTCCGGGTCCGGGTCCGGGTCCGGGTCCGGGTCCGGGTCCGGGTCCGGGTCCGAGTCAGGGTCCGGGTCCGGGTCCGGGTCAGTTTCAGGGTCAGTGTCAGAGTCAGGGTCCGGGTCAGTGTCAGGGTCAGGGTCCGGGTCCGGGTCCGGGTCCGGGTCCGGGTCTTGGTCCGGGTCCGGGTCTGTGTCCGGGTCCGGGTCTGGGTCTGGGTCCGAGTCCGGATCCGGGTCCGTGTCCGTGTCTGGGTCCGGGTCGGGGTCAGGGTCCGGGTCCGGGTTTGGGTCCGGGTCTGGGTCAGGGTCCGGGTTCAGGATTCTAGTCCGGGTCCGGGTCCGGGTCCGGATCTGGGTCAGGGTCAGTGTCAGGGTGAGGGTGAGGTTCAGGGTCAGGATCCGGGTCCGGGTCCGGGTCCGGGTCCGGGTCCGGGTCCGGGTCCGGGTCCGAGTCAGGGTCCGGGTCCGGGTCCGGGTCAGTTTCAGGGTCAGTGTCAGAGTCAGGGTCCGGGTCAGTGTCAGGGTCAGGGTCCGGGTCCGGGTCCGGGTCCGGGTCCGGGTCTTGGTGCGGGTCCGGGTCCGGGTCCGGGTCCGGGTCTGGGTCTGGGTCCGAGTCCGGGTCCGGGTCCGTGTCCGTGTCTGGGTCCGGGTCCGGGTCAGGGTCCGGGTCCGGGTCCGGGTCCGGGTTTGGGTCCGGGTCTGGGTCAGGGTCCGGGTTCAGGATTCTAGTCCGGGTCCGGGTCCGGGTCCGGGTCTGGATCTGGGTCAGGGTCAGGGTGAGGGTCAGGGTGAGGGTCAGGATCCGGGTCCGGGTCCGGGTCCGGGTCCGGGTCCGGGTCCGGGTCCGGGTCCGGGTCCGGGTCCGAGTCAGGGTCCGCGTCCGGGTCCGGGTCAGTTTCAGGGTCAGTGTCAGAGTCAGGGTCCGGGTCAGTGTCAGCGTCAGGGTCTTGGTCCGGGTCCGGGAACGGGTCCGGGTCCGGGTCCGGGTCCGGGTCCGGGTCTGGGTCCTGGTCCGGTTGAGGGTCCGGGTCCGGGTCCGGGCTCAGGATTCTAGTCCGGGTCCGGGTCCGGGTCCAGGTCCGGGTCTGGATCTGGGTCAGGGTCAGGGTCAGGGTCAGGCTCAGGGACAGTTTCAGGGTCCGGGTCAGGATCAGGGTCAGGGTCAGGGTCAGGGTCCCGATGGGGGTCCGGGTTGGGGTCCGGGTCCGGGTCCGGGTCAGGGTGCGGCTCCGGGTGAGGGTCCGGGTCCTGGTCAGGGTCAGGGTCCGGGTCCGGGTCCGGGTCAGGGTCCGGGTCTGGGTCCGGGTTTGGGTCTGGGTCTGGGTCAGGGTCCGGGTTCAGGATTCTAGTCCGGGTGCGGGTCCGGGTCCGGGTCCGGGTCCGGATCTGGGTCAGGGTCAGGGTAAGGGTGAGGGTGAGGTTCAGGGTCAGGATCCGGGTCCGGGTCCGGGTCCGGGTCCGGGTCCGGGTCCGGGTCCGGGTCCGGGTCCGGGTCCGGGTCCGGGTCCAGGTCAGGGTCCGGGTCCGGGTCCGGGTCCCGGTCCGAGTCAGGGTCCGGGTCCGGGTCCGGGTCAGTTTCAGGGTCAGTGTCAGAGTCAGGGTCCGGGTCAGTGTCAGGGTCAGGGTCCGGGTCCGGGTCCGGGTCCGGGTCCGGGTCCGGGTCCGGGTCCGGGTTCAGGATTCTAGTCCGGGTGCGGGTCCGGGTCCGGGTCCGGGTCCGGATCTGGGTCAGGGTCAGGGTCAGGGTCAGGGTGAGGTTCAGGGTCAGGATCCGGGTCCGGGTCCGGGTCCGGGTCCGTGTCCGGATCTGGGTCAGGGTCAGCGTGAGGGTCAGGGTGAGGGTGAGGTTCAGGGTCAGGATCCGGGTCCGGGTCCGGGTCCGGGTCCGGGTCCGGGTCCGGGTCCGGGTCCGAGTCAGGGTCCGGGTCCGGGTCCGGGTCAGTTTCAGGGTCAGTGTCAGAGTCAGGGTCCGGGTCAGTGTCAGGGTCAGGGTCCGGGTCCGGGTCCGGGTCCGGGTCCGGGTCCGGGTCTTGGTCCGGGTCCGGGTCTGTGTCCGGGTCCGGGTCTGGGTCTGGGTCCGAGTCCGGATCCGGGTCCGTGTCCGTGTCTGGGTCCGGGTCGGGGTCAGGGTCCGGGTCCGGGTTTGGGTCCGGGTCTGGGTCAGGGTCCGGGTTCAGGATTCTAGTCCGGGTCCGGGTCCGGGTCCGGATCTGGGTCAGGGTCAGTGTCAGGGTGAGGGTGAGGTTCAGGGTCAGGATCCGGGTCCGGGTCCGGGTCCGGGTCCGGGTCCGGGTCCGGGTCCGGGTCCGGGTCCGAGTCAGGGTCCGGGTCCGGGTCCGGGTCAGTTTCAGGGTCAGTGTCAGAGTCAGGGTCCGGGTCAGTGTCAGGGTCAGGGTCCGGGTCCGGGTCCGGGTCCGGGTCCGGGTCTTGGTGCGGGTCCGGGTCCGGGTCCGGGTCTGGGTCTGGGTCCGAGTCCGGGTCCGGGTCCGTGTCCGTGTCTGGGTCCGGGTCCGGGTCAGGGTCCGGGTCCGGGTCCGGGTCCGGGTTTGGGTCCGGGTCTGGGTCAGGGTCCGGGTTCAGGATTCTAGTCCGGGTCCGGGTCCGGGTCCGGGTCTGGATCTGGGTCAGGGTCAGGGTGAGGGTCAGGGTGAGGGTCAGGATCCGGGTCCGGGTCCGGGTCCGGGTCCGGGTCCGGGTCCGGGTCCGGGTCCGAGTCAGGGTCCGCGTCCGGGTCCGGGTCAGTTTCAGGGTCAGTGTCAGAGTCAGGGTCCGGGTCAGTGTCAGCGTCAGGGTCTTGGTCCGGGTCCGGGTCCGGGTCCGGGTCCGGGTCCGGGTCCGGGTCCGGGTCCGGGTCTGGGTCCTGGTCCGGTTGAGGGTCCGGGTCCGGGTCCGGGCTCAGGATTCTAGTCCGGGTCCGGGTCCGGGTCCAGGTCCGGGTCTGGATCTGGGTCAGGGTCAGGGTCAGGGTCAGGCTCAGGGACAGTTTCAGGGTCCGGGTCAGGATCAGGGTCAGGGTCAGGGTCAGGGTCCGGATGGGGGTCCGGGTTAGGGTCCGGGTCCGGGTCCGGGTCAGGGTGCGGCTCCGGGTGAGGGTCCGGGTCCTGGTCAGGGTCAGGGTCCGGGTCCGGGTCCGGGTCAGGGTCCGGGTCTGGGTCCGGGTTTGGGTCTGGGTCTGGGTCAGGGTCCGGGTTCAGGATTCTAGTCCGGGTGCGGGTCCGGGTCCGGGTCCGGGTCCGGATCTGGGTCAGGGTCAGGGTAAGGGTGAGGGTGAGGTTCAGGGTCAGGATCCGGGTCCGGGTCCGGGTCCGGGTCCGGGTCCGGGTCCGGGTCCGGGTCCGGGTCCGGGTCCAGGTCAGGGTCCGGGTCCGGGTCCGGGTCCCGGTCCGAGTCAGGGTCCGGGTCCGGGTCCGGGTCAGTTTCAGGGTCAGTGTCAGAGTCAGGGTCCGGGTCAGTGTCAGGGTCAGGGTCCGGGTCCGGGTCCGGGTCCGGGTCCGGGTCCGGGTCCGGGTTCAGGATTCTAGTCCGGGTGCGGGTCCGGGTCCGGGTCCGGGTCCGGGTCCGGATCTGGGTCAGGGTCAGGGTCAGGGTGAGGGTGAGGTTCAGGGTCAGGATCCGGGTCCGGGTCCGGGTCCGGGTCCGTGTCCGGATCTGGGTCAGGGTCAGCGTGAGGGTCAGGGTCAGGATCTGGGTCCGGGTCCAGGTCCTGGTCCGGTTCAGGGTCCGTGTCCGGGTCTGTGTCAGTTTCAGGATCAGTCTCAGAGTCAGGGTCAGGGTCAGGGTCAGGGTCAGGGTCCGGGTTCAGGTCCAGGTCCGGGTCCGGGTCCGGGTCCGGGTCCGGGTCCGGGTCAGGGTCCGGGTCCGGGTCCGGGTCCGGGTCCGGGTCCGGGTCCGTGTCAGGGTCCGGGTCCGTGTCAGGGTCCGGGTCCGGGTCCGGGTCAGGTTCAGGGTCAGGTTCAGGGTCAGGGTCAGGGTCAGGGTCAGGGTCAGGGTCAGGGTCCGGGTCCGGGTCCGGGTCCGAGTCCGGGTCAGGGTCAGGGTCAGGGTCAGAGTCAGGGTCCGGGTCACGGTCTGGGTCCCGGTCCGGGTCCGGGTCCGGGTCCGGGTCCGGGTCCGGGTCCGGGTCCGGGTCAGGGTCAGGGTCAGTGTCCGGGTCCTGGTCAGGGTCAGGGTCCGGGTCCGGGTCCGGGTCCGGGTCCGGGTCAGAGTCCGGGTCCGGGTCCGGGTCCGGGTTTGGGTCCGGGTCCGGGTCATGGTCTGGGGTCAGGCTTCTAGTCCGGGTCCGGGTCCGGGTCCGGGTCCGGATCTGGGTCAGGGTCAGCGTGAGGGTCAGGGTCAGGATCTGGGTCCGGGTCCGGGTCCGGGTCCGGGTCGGGGTCTGGGTCCGGGTCCGGGTCCGGGTCCGGGTCCGGGTCCGGGTCCTTGTCAGGGTCCGGGTCCGGGTCAGTTTCAGGGTCAGTGTCAGAGTCAGGGTCCGTGTCTGTCAAGGTCAGGGTCTGGGTCTGGGTCCGTGTCGGGGTCCGTGTCCGTGTCCGGGTCCGGGTCCGGGTCCGGGGTCAGGATCCGAGTCCGGGTCTGGGTCCGGGTCCGGGTCCGGGTCCGTGTCAGGGTCAGGCTCAGGGTCCGCGTCCGGGTCCGGGTCCGGGTCCGGGTCAGGGTCCGGGTCCGGGTGAGGGTCCGGGTCCTGGTCAGGGTCAGGGTCCGGGTCCGGGTCCGGGTCAGAGTCCGGGTCCGGGTCCGGGTCCGGGTCCGGGTCCGGGTCCGGGTGAGTGTCCGGGTCCTGGTCAGGGTCAGGGTCCGGGTCCGGGTCCGGGTCCGGGTCCGGGTCAGGGTCCGGGTCCGGGTCCGGGTCCTGGTCTGGGTCCGGGTCCGGGTCAGGGTCCGGGGTCAGGATTCTAGTCCGGGTCCGGGTCCGGGTCCGGATCCGGGTCAGGGTCAGGGTCAGGGTCAGGGTAAGGGTCCGGGTCCGGGTCCGGGTCCGGGTCCGGATCTGGGTCAGGGTCAGGGTAAGGGTGAGGGTGAGGTTCAGGGTCAGGATCCGGGTCCGGGTCCGGGTCCGGGTCCGGGTCCGGGTCCGGGTCCGGGTCCGGGTCCGGGTCCGGGTCCGGGTCCGGGTCCGGGTCAGGGTCCGGGTCCGGGTCCGGGTCCCGGTCCGAGTCAGGGTCCGGGTCCGGGTCCGGGTCAGTTTCAGGGTCAGTGTCAGAGTCAGGGTCCGGGTCAGTGTCAGGGTCAGGGTCCGGGTCCGGGTCCGGGTCCGGGTCCGGGTCCGGGTCCGGGTTCAGGATTCTAGTCCGGGTGCGGGTCCGGGTCCGGGTCCGGGTCCGGATCTGGGTCAGGGTCAGGGTCAGGGTCAGGGTGAGGTTCAGGGTCAGGATCCGGGTCCGGGTCCGGGTCCGGGTCCGTGTCCGGATCTGGGTCAGGGTCAGCGTGAGGGTCAGGGTGAGGGTGAGGTTCAGGGTCAGGATCCGGGTCCGGGTCCGGGTCCGGGTCCGGGTCCGGGTCCGGGTCCGAGTCAGGGTCCGGGTCCGGGTCCGGGTCAGTTTCAGGGTCAGTGTCAGAGTCAGGGTCCGGGTCAGTGTCAGGGTCAGGGTCCGGGTCCGGGTCCGGGTCCGGGTCCGGGTCCGGGTCTTGGTCCGGGTCCGGGTCTGTGTCCGGGTCCGGGTCTGGGTCTGGGTCCGAGTCCGGATCCGGGTCCGTGTCCGTGTCTGGGTCCGGGTCGGGGTCAGGGTCCGGGTCCGGGTTTGGGTCCGGGTCTGGGTCAGGGTCCGGGTTCAGGATTCTAGTCCGGGTCCGGGTCCGGGTCCGGATCTGGGTCAGGGTCAGTGTCAGGGTGAGGGTGAGGTTCAGGGTCAGGATCCGGGTCCGGGTCCGGGTCCGGGTCCGGGTCCGGGTCCGGGTCCGGGTCCGGGTCCGAGTCAGGGTCCGGGTCCGGGTCCGGGTCAGTTTCAGGGTCAGTGTCAGAGTCAGGGTCCGGGTCAGTGTCAGGGTCAGGGTCAGGGTCAGGGTCCCGATGGGGGTCCGGGTTGGGGTCCGGGTCCGGGTCCGGGTCAGGGTGCGGCTCCGGGTGAGGGTCCGGGTCCTGGTCAGGGTCAGGGTCCGGGTCCGGGTCCGGGTCAGGGTCCGGGTCTGGGTCCGGGTTTGGGTCTGGGTCTGGGTCAGGGTCCGGGTTCAGGATTCTAGTCCGGGTGCGGGTCCGGGTCCGGGTCCGGGTCCGGATCTGGGTCAGGGTCAGGGTAAGGGTGAGGGTGAGGTTCAGGGTCAGGATCCGGGTCCGGGTCCGGGTCCGGGTCCGGGTCCGGGTCCGGGTCCGGGTCCGGGTCCGGGTCCGGGTCCGGGTCCAGGTCAGGGTCCGGGTCCGGGTCCGGGTCCCGGTCCGAGTCAGGGTCCGGGTCCGGGTCCGGGTCAGTTTCAGGGTCAGTGTCAGAGTCAGGGTCCGGGTCAGTGTCAGGGTCAGGGTCCGGGTCCGGGTCCGGGTCCGGGTCCGGGTCCGGGTCCGGGTCCGGGTTCAGGATTCTAGTCCGGGTGCGGGTCCGGGTCCGGGTCCGGGTCCGGATCTGGGTCAGGGTCAGGGTCAGGGTCAGGGTGAGGTTCAGGGTCAGGATCCGGGTCCGGGTCCGGGTCCGGGTCCGTGTCCGGATCTGGGTCAGGGTCAGCGTGAGGGTCAGGGTGAGGGTGAGGTTCAGGGTCAGGATCCGGGTCCGGGTCCGGGTCCGGGTCCGGGTCCGGGTCCGGGTCCGGGTCCGGGTCCGAGTCAGGGTCCGGGTCCGGGTCCGGGTCAGTTTCAGGGTCAGTGTCAGAGTCAGGGTCCGGGTCAGTGTCAGGGTCAGGGTCCGGGTCCGGGTCCGGGTCCGGGTCCGGGTCCGGGTCTTGGTCCGGGTCCGGGTCTGTGTCCGGGTCCGGGTCTGGGTCTGGGTCCGAGTCCGGATCCGGGTCCGTGTCCGTGTCTGGGTCCGGGTCGGGGTCAGGGTCCGGGTCCGGGTTTGGGTCCGGGTCTGGGTCAGGGTCCGGGTTCAGGATTCTAGTCCGGGTCCGGGTCCGGGTCCGGATCTGGGTCAGGGTCAGTGTCAGGGTGAGGGTGAGGTTCAGGGTCAGGATCCGGGTCCGGGTCCGGGTCCGGGTCCGGGTCCGGGTCCGGGTCCGGGTCCGGGTCCGAGTCAGGGTCCGGGTCCGGGTCCGGGTCAGTTTCAGGGTCAGTGTCAGAGTCAGGGTCCGGGTCAGTGTCAGGGGTCAGGGTCCGGGTCCGGGTCCGGGTCCGGGTCCGGGTCTTGGTGCGGGTCCGGGTCCGGGTCCGGGTCTGGGTCTGGGTCCGAGTCCGGGTCCGGGTCCGTGTCCGTGTCTGGGTCCGGGTCCGGGTCAGGGTCCGGGTCCGGGTCCGGGTCCGGGTTTGGGTCCGGGTCTGGGTCAGGGTCCGGGTTCAGGATTCTAGTCCGGGTCCGGGTCCGGGTCCGGGTCTGGATCTGGGTCAGGGTCAGGGTGAGGGTCAGGGTGAGGGTCAGGATCCGGGTCCGGGTCCGGGTCCGGGTCCGGGTCCGGGTCCGGGTCCGGGTCCGGGTCCGAGTCAGGGTCCGCGTCCGGGTCCGGGTCAGTTTCAGGGTCAGTGTCAGAGTCAGGGTCCGGGTCAGTGTCAGCGTCAGGGTCTTGGTCCGGGTCCGGGTCCGGGTCCGGGTCCGGGTCCGGGTCCGGGTCCGGGTCCGGGTCTGGGTCCTGGTCCGGTTGAGGGTCCGGGTCCGGGTCCGGGCTCAGGATTCTAGTCCGGGTCCGGGTCCGGGTCCAGGTCCGGGTCTGGATCTGGGTCAGGGTCAGGGTCAGGGTCAGGCTCAGGGACAGTTTCAGGGTCCGGGTCAGGATCAGGGTCAGGGTCAGGGTCAGGGTCCGGATGGGGGTCCGGGTTAGGGTCCGGGTCCGGGTCCGGGTCAGGGTGCGGCTCCGGGTGAGGGTCCGGGTCCTGGTCAGGGTCAGGGTCCGGGTCCGGGTCCGGGTCAGGGTCCGGGTCTGGGTCCGGGTTTGGGTCTGGGTCTGGGTCAGGGTCCGGGTTCAGGATTCTAGTCCGGGTGCGGGTCCGGGTCCGGGTCCGGGTCCGGGTCCGGATCTGGGTCAGGGTCAGGGTAAGGGTGAGGGTGAGGTTCAGGGTCAGGATCCGGGTCCGGGTCCGGGTCCGGGTCCGGGTCCGGGTCCGGGTCCGGGTCCGGGTCCGGGTCCGGGTCCAGGTCAGGGTCCGGGTCCGGGTCCGGGTCCCGGTCCGAGTCAGGGTCCGGGTCCGGGTCCGGGTCAGTTTCAGGGTCAGTGTCAGAGTCAGGGTCCGGGTCAGTGTCAGGGTCAGGGTCCGGGTCCGGGTCCGGGTCCGGGTCCGGGTCCGGGTCCGGGTCCGGGTCCGGGTTCAGGATTCTAGTCCGGGTGCGGGTCCGGGTCCGGGTCCGGGTCCGGGTCCGGATCTGGGTCAGGGTCAGGGTCAGGGTGAGGGTGAGGTTCAGGGTCAGGATCCGGGTCCGGGTCCGGGTCCGGGTCCGTGTCCGGATCTGGGTCAGGGTCAGCGTGAGGGTCAGGGTCAGGATCTGGGTCCGGGTCCAGGTCCTGGTCCGGTTCAGGGTCCGTGTCCGGGTCTGTGTCAGTTTCAGGATCAGTCTCAGAGTCAGGGTCAGGGTCAGGGTCAGGGTCAGGGTCCGGGTTCAGGTCCAGGTCCGGGTCCGGGTCCGGGTCCGGGTCCGGGTCCGGGTCAGGGTCCGGGTCCGGGTCCGGGTCCGGGTCCGGGTCCGGGTCCGTGTCAGGGTCCGGGTCCGTGTCAGGGTCCGGGTCCGGGTCCGGGTCAGGTTCAGGGTCAGGTTCAGGGTCAGGGTCAGGGTCAGGGTCAGGGTCAGGGTCAGGGTCCGGGTCCGGGTCCGGGTCCGGGTCCGGGTCAGGGTCAGGGTCAGGGTCAGAGTCAGGGTCCGGGTCACGGTCTGGGTCCCGGTCCGGGTCCGGGTCCGGGTCCGGGTCCGGGTCCGGGTCCGGGTCCGGGTCAGGGTCAGGGTCAGTGTCCGGGTCCTGGTCAGGGTCAGGGTCCGGGTCCGGGTCCGGGTCCGGGTCCGGGTCAGAGTCCGGGTCCGGGTCCGGGTCCGGGTTTGGGTCCGGGTCCGGGTCATGGTCTGGGGTCAGGCTTCTAGTCCGGGTCCGGGTCCGGGTCCGGGTCCGGATCTGGGTCAGGGTCAGCGTGAGGGTCAGGGGTCAGGATCTGGGTCCGGGTCCGGGTCCGGGTCCGGGTCGGGGTCTGGGTCCGGGTCCGGGTCCGGGTCCGGGTCCGGGTCCGGGTCCTTGTCAGGGTCCGGGTCCGGGTCAGTTTCAGGGTCAGTGTCAGAGTCAGGGTCCGTGTCTGTCAAGGTCAGGGTCTGGGTCTGGGTCCGTGTCGGGGTCCGTGTCCGTGTCCGGGTCCGGGTCCGGGTCCGGGGTCAGGATCCGAGTCCGGGTCTGGGTCCGGGTCCGGGTCCGGGTCCGTGTCAGGGTCAGGCTCAGGGTCCGCGTCCGGGTCCGGGTCCGGGTCCGGGTCAGGGTCCGGGGTCCGGGTGAGGGTCCGGGTCCTGGTCAGGGTCAGGGTCCGGGTCCGGGTCCGGGTCAGAGTCCGGGTCCGGGTCCGGGTCCGGGTCCGGGTCCGGGTCCGGGTCCGGGTGAGTGTCCGGGTCCTGGTCAGGGTCAGGGTCCGGGTCCGGGTCCGGGTCCGGGTCCGGGTCAGGGTCCGGGTCCGGGTCCGGGTCCTGGTCTGGGTCCGGGTCCGGGTCAGGGTCCGGGGTCAGGATTCTAGTCCGGGTCCGGGTCCGGGTCCGGATCCGGGTCAGGGTCAGGGTCAGGGTCAGGGTAAGGGTCCGGGTCCGGGTCCGGGTCCGGGTCCGGATCTGGGTCAGGGTCAGGGTAAGGGTGAGGGTGAGGTTCAGGGTCAGGATCCGGGTCCGGGTCCGGGTCCGGGTCCGGGTCCGGGTCCGGGTCCGGGTCCGGGTCCGGGTCCGGGTCCAGGTCAGGGTCCGGGTCCGGGTCCGGGTCCCGGTCCGAGTCAGGGTCCGGGTCCGGGTCCGGGTCAGTTTCAGGGTCAGTGTCAGAGTCAGGGTCCGGGTCAGTGTCAGGGTCAGGGTCCGGGTCCGGGTCCGGGTCCGGGTCCGGGTCCGGGTCCGGGTTCAGGATTCTAGTCCGGGTGCGGGTCCGGGTCCGGGTCCGGGTCCGGATCTGGGTCAGGGTCAGGGTCAGGGTCAGGGTGAGGTTCAGGGTCAGGATCCGGGTCCGGGTCCGGGTCCGGGTCCGTGTCCGGATCTGGGTCAGGGTCAGCGTGAGGGTCAGGGTGAGGGTGAGGTTCAGGGTCAGGATCCGGGTCCGGGTCCGGGTCCGGGTCCGGGTCCGGGTCCGGGTCCGGGTCCGGGTCCGAGTCAGGGTCCGGGTCCGGGTCCGGGTCAGTTTCAGGGTCAGTGTCAGAGTCAGGGTCCGGGTCAGTGTCAGGGTCAGGGTCCGGGTCCGGGTCCGGGTCCGGGTCCGGGTCCGGGTCTTGGTCCGGGTCCGGGTCTGTGTCCGGGTCCGGGTCTGGGTCTGGGTCCGAGTCCGGATCCGGGTCCGTGTCCGTGTCTGGGTCCGGGTCGGGGTCAGGGTCCGGGTCCGGGTTTGGGTCCGGGTCTGGGTCAGGGTCCGGGTTCAGGATTCTAGTCCGGGTCCGGGTCCGGGTCCGGATCTGGGTCAGGGTCAGTGTCAGGGTGAGGGTGAGGTTCAGGGTCAGGATCCGGGTCCGGGTCCGGGTCCGGGTCCGGGTCCGGGTCCGGGTCCGGGTCCGGGTCCGGGTCCGAGTCAGGGTCCGGGTCCGGGTCCGGGTCAGTTTCAGGGTCAGTGTCAGAGTCAGGGTCCGGGTCAGTGTCAGGGTCAGGGTCCGGGTCCGGGTCCGGGTCCGGGTCCGGGTCTTGGTGCGGGTCCGGGTCCGGGTCCGGGTCTGGGTCTGGGTCCGAGTCCGGGTCCGGGTCCGTGTCCGTGTCTGGGTCCGGGTCCGGGTCAGGGTCCCGGGTCCGGGTCCGGGTCCGGGTTTGGGTCCGGGTCTGGGTCAGGGTCCGGGTTCAGGATTCTAGTCCGGGTCCGGGTCCGGGTCCGGGTCTGGATCTGGGTCAGGGTCAGGGTGAGGGTCAGGGTGAGGGTCAGGATCCGGGTCCGGGTCCGGGTCCGGGTCCGGGTCCGGGTCCGGGTCCGGGTCCGGGTCCGAGTCAGGGTCCGCGTCCGGGTCCGGGTCAGTTTCAGGGTCAGTGTCAGAGTCAGGGTCCGGGTCAGTGTCAGCGTCAGGGTCTTGGTCCGGGTCCGGGTCCGGGTCCGGGTCCGGGTCTGGGTCCTGGTCCGGTTGAGGGTCCGGGTCCGGGTCCGGGCTCAGGATTCTAGTCCGGGTCCGGGTCCGGGTCCAGGTCCGGGTCTGGATCTGGGTCAGGGTCAGGGTCAGGGTCAGGCTCAGGGACAGTTTCAGGGTCCGGGTCAGGATCAGGGTCAGGGTCAGGGTCAGGGTCCGGATGGGGGTCCGGGTTAGGGTCCGGGTCCGGGTCCGGGTCAGGGTGCGGCTCCGGGTGAGGGTCCGGGTCCTGGTCAGGGTCAGGGTCCGGGTCCGGGTCCGGGTCAGGGTCCGGGTCTGGGTCCGGGTTTGGGTCTGGGTCTGGGTCAGGGTCCGGGTTCAGGATTCTAGTCCGGGTGCGGGTCCGGG
The DNA here is from genome assembly GCA_022577455.1 of Arizona elegans. Lineage (NCBI taxonomy): Eukaryota > Metazoa > Chordata > Lepidosauria > Squamata > Colubridae > Arizona > Arizona elegans. The sequence continues at coordinate 7,379,865 of JAKOOJ010000027.1, forward strand.
TCCGGGTCCGGGTCCGGATCTGGGTCAGGGTCAGGGTAAGGGTGAGGGTGAGGTTCAGGGTCAGGATCCGGGTCCGGGTCCGGGTCCGGGTCCGGGTCCGGGTCCGGGTCCGGGTCCGGGTCCGGGTCCGGGTCCGGGTCCGGGTCCAGGTCAGGGTCTGGGTCCGGGTCCGGGTCCCGGTCCGAGTCAGGGTCCGGGTCCGGGTTCAGGATTCTAGTCCGGGTGCGGGTCCGGGTCCGGGTCCGGATCCGGATCTGGGTCAGGGTCAGGGTAAGGGTGAGGGTGAGGTTCAGGGTCAGGATCCGGGTCCGGGTCCGGGTCCGGGTCCGGGTCCGGGTCCGGGTCCGGGTCCGGGTCCGGGTCCGGGTCCGGGTCCAGGTCAGGGTCCGGGTCCGGGTCCGGGTCCCGGTCCGAGTCAGGGTCCGGGTCCGGGTCCGGGTCAGTTTCAGGGTCAGTGTCAGAGTCAGGGTCCGGGTCAGTGTCAGGGTCAGGGTCCGGGTCCGGGTCCGGGTCCGGGTCCGGGTCCGGGTCCGGGTTCAGGATTCTAGTCCGGGTGCGGGGTCCGGGTCCGGGTCCGGGTCCGGATCTGGGTCAGGGTCAGGGTCAGGGTCAGGGTGAGGTTCAGGGTCAGGATCCGGGTCCGGGTCCGGGTCCGGGTCCGTGTCCGGATCTGGGTCAGGGTCAGCGTGAGGGTCAGGGTGAGGGTGAGGTTCAGGGTCAGGATCCGGGTCCGGGTCCGGGTCCGGGTCCGGGTCCGGGTCCGGGTCCGGGTCCGGGTCCGAGTCAGGGTCCGGGTCCGGGTCCGGGTCAGTTTCAGGGTCAGTGTCAGAGTCAGGGTCCGGGTCAGTGTCAGGGTCAGGGTCCGGGTCCGGGTCCGGGTCCGGGTCCGGGTCCGGGTCCGGGTCTTGGTCCGGGTCCGGGTCTGTGTCCGGGTCCGGGTCTGGGTCTGGGTCCGAGTCCGGATCCGGGTCCGTGTCCGTGTCTGGGTCCGGGTCGGGGTCAGGGTCCGGGTCCGGGTTTGGGTCCGGGTCTGGGTCAGGGTCCGGGTTCAGGATTCTAGTCCGGGTCCGGGTCCGGGTCCGGATCTGGGTCAGGGTCAGTGTCAGGGTGAGGGTGAGGTTCAGGGTCAGGATCCGGGTCCGGGTCCGGGTCCGGGTCCGGGTCCGGGTCCGGGTCCGGGTCCGAGTCAGGGTCCGGGTCCGGGTCCGGGTCAGTTTCAGGGTCAGTGTCAGAGTCAGGGTCCCGGTCAGTGTCAGGGTCAGGGTCCGGGTCCGGGTCCGGGTCCGGGTCCGGGTCTTGGTGCGGGTCCGGGTCCGGGTCCGGGTCTGGGTCTGGGTCCGAGTCCGGGTCCGGGTCCGTGTCCGTGTCTGGGTCCGGGTCCGGGTCAGGGTCCGGGTCCGGGTCCGGGTCCGGGTTTGGGTCCGGGTCTGGGTCAGGGTCCGGGTTCAGGATTCTAGTCCGGGTCCGGGTCCGGGTCCGGGTCTGGATCTGGGTCAGGGTCAGGGTGAGGGTCAGGGTGAGGGTCAGGATCCGGGTCCGGGTCCGGGTCCGGGTCCGGGTCCGGGTCCGGGTCCGGGTCCGGGTCCGGGTGCGAGTCAGGGTCCGCGTCCGGGTCCGGGTCAGTTTCAGGGTCAGTGTCAGAGTCAGGGTCCGGGTCAGTGTCAGCGTCAGGGTCTTGGTCCGGGTCCGGGTCCGGGTCCGGGTCCGGGTCCGGGTCCGGGTCCGGGTCCGGGTCTGGGTCCTGGTCCGGTTGAGGGTCCGGGTCCGGGTCCGGGCTCAGGATTCTAGTCCGGGTCCGGGTCCGGGTCCAGGTCCGGGTCTGGATCTGGGTCAGGGTCAGGGTCAGGGTCAGGCTCAGGGACAGTTTCAGGGTCCGGGTCAGGATCAGGGTCAGGGTCAGGGTCAGGGTCCGGATGGGGGGTCCGGGTTAGGGTCCGGGTCCGGGTCCGGGTCAGGGTGCGGCTCCGGGTGAGGGTCCGGGTCCTGGTCAGGGTCAGGGTCCGGGTCCGGGTCCGGGTCAGGGTCCGGGTCTGGGTCCGGGTTTGGGTCTGGGTCTGGGTCAGGGTCCGGGTTCAGGATTCTAGTCCGGGTGCGGGTCCGGGTCCGGGTCCGGGTCCGGATCTGGGTCAGGGTCAGGGTAAGGGTGAGGGTGAGGTTCAGGGTCAGGATCCGGGTCCGGGTCCGGGTCCGGGTCCGGGTCCGGGTCCGGGTCCGGGTCCGGGTCCGGGTCCGGGTCCAGGTCAGGGTCCGGGTCCGGGTCCGGGTCCCGGTCCGAGTCAGGGTCCGGGTCCGGGTCCGGGTCAGTTTCAGGGTCAGTGTCAGAGTCAGGGTCCGGGTCAGTGTCAGGGTCAGGGTCCGGGTCCGGGTCCGGGTCCGGGTCCGGGTCCGGGTCCGGGTTCAGGATTCTAGTCCGGGTGCGGGTCCGGGTCCGGGTCCGGGTCCGGATCTGGGTCAGGGTCAGGGTCAGGGTGAGGGTGAGGTTCAGGGTCAGGATCCGGGTCCGGGTCCGGGTCCGGGTCCGTGTCCGGATCTGGGTCAGGGTCAGCGTGAGGGTCAGGGTCAGGATCTGGGTCCGGGTCCAGGTCCTGGTCCGGTTCAGGGTCCGTGTCCGGGTCTGTGTCAGTTTCAGGATCAGTCTCAGAGTCAGGGTCAGGGTCAGGGTCAGGGTCAGGGTCCGGGTTCAGGTCCAGGTCCGGGTCCGGGTCCGGGTCCGGGTCCGGGTCCGGGTCAGGGTCCGGGTCCGGGTCCGGGTCCGGGTCCGGGTCCGGGTCCGTGTCAGGGTCCGGGTCCGTGTCAGGGTCCGGGTCCGGGTCCGGGTCAGGTTCAGGGTCAGGTTCAGGGTCAGGGTCAGGGTCAGGGTCAGGGTCAGGGTCAGGGTCCGGGTCCGGGTCCGGGTCCGGGTCCGGGTCCGGGTCAGGGTCAGGGTCAGGGTCAGAGTCAGGGTCCGGGTCACGGTCTGGGTCCCGGTCCGGGTCCGGGTCCGGGTCCGGGTCCGGGTCCGGGTCCGGGTCAGGGTCAGGGTCAGTGTCCGGGTCCTGGTCAGGGTCAGGGTCCGGGTCCGGGTCCGGGTCCGGGTCCGGGTCAGAGTCCGGGTCCGGGTCCGGGTCCGGGTTTGGGTCCGGGTCCGGGTCATGGTCTGGGGTCAGGCTTCTAGTCCGGGTCCGGGTCCGGGTCCGGGTCCGGATCTGGGTCAGGGTCAGCGTGAGGGTCAGGGTCAGGATCTGGGTCCGGGTCCGGGTCCGGGTCCGGGTCGGGGTCTGGGTCCGGGTCCGGGTCCGGGTCCGGGTCCGGGTCCGGGTCCTTGTCAGGGTCCGGGTCCGGGTCAGTTTTAGGGTCAGTGTCAGAGTCAGGGTCCGTGTCTGTCAAGGTCAGGGTCTGGGTCTGGGTCCGTGTCGGGGTCCGTGTCCGTGTCCGTGTCCGGGTCCGGGTCCGGGGTCAGGATCCGAGTCCGGGTCTGGGTCCGGGTCCGGGTCCGGGTCCGTGTCAGGGTCAGGCTCAGGGTCCGCGTCCGGGTCCGGGTCCGGGTCCGGGTCAGGGTCCGGGTCCGGGTCAGGGTCCGGGTCCGGGTGAGGGTCCGGGTCCTGGTCAGGGTCAGGGTCCGGGTCCGGGTCCGGGTCAGAGTCCGGGTCCGGGTCCGGGTCCGGGTCCGGGTCCGGGTCCGGGTCCGGGTGAGTGTCCGGGTCCTGGTCAGGGTCAGGGTCCGGGTCCGGGTCCGGGTCCGGGTCCGGGTCAGGGTCCGGGTCCGGGTCCGGGTCCTGGTCTGGGTCCGGGTCCGGGTCAGGGTCCGGGGTCAGGATTCTAGTCCGGGTCCGGGTCCGGGTCCGGATCCGGGTCAGGGTCAGGGTCAGGGTCAGGGTAAGGGTCCGGGTCCGGGTCCGGGTCCGGGTCCGGGTCCGGGTCCGGGTCCGGGTCCGGGTCCGGGTCCGGGTCCGGGTCCGGGTCCGGGTCCAGGTCCGAGTCAGGGTCCGGGTCCGGGTCCGGGTCCGGTTCAGTTTCAGGGTCAGTGTCAGAGTCAGTGTCCGGGTCAGGGTCCGGGTCCGGGTCCGGGTCCGGGTCCGGGTCCGGGTCCGGGTCCGGGTCCGGGTCCGGGTCCGGGTCCGGGTCCGGGTCCGGGTCCGGGTCCGGGTCCTGGTCCGGTTCAGGGTCCGGGTCCGGTTCTGTGTCAGTTTCAGGATCAGTCTCAGAGTCAGGGTCCGGGTCAGGGTCAGGGTCAGGGTCTGGGTCCAGGTCCGGGTCCGGGTCCGGGTCCGGGTCCGGGTCCGGGTCCGTGTAAGGGTCCGGGTCCGGGTCCGGGTCCGGGTCCGGGTCCATGTCAGGGTCCGGTTCCATGTCAGGGTCCGGGTCCGTGTCAGGTTCAGGGTCAGGGTCAGGGTCAGGGTCAGGGTCAGGGTCAGGGTCAGGGTCAGGGTCAGGGTCAGGGTCAGGGTCAGGGTCAGGGTCAGGGTCCGGGTCCGGATCCGGGTCCGGGTCAGGGTCAGGGTCAGGGTCAGAGTCAGGGTCCGGGTCACGGTCTGGGTCCCGGTCCGGTTCCGGGTCCGGTTCCGGTTCCGGTTCCAGGTCAGGGTCAGGATCCGGGTCCGGGTCCGGGTCCGGGTCCGGGTCCGGGTCCGAGTCCGGGTCAGGGTCTGGGTCCGGGTCCGGGTCAGGGTCAGTATCCGGGTCCGGATCAGGGTCCGGGTCCGGATCCGGGTCAGGGTCCGGGTCTGGGTCCGGGTCCGGGTCCGGGTCCGGGTCCGGGTCCGGGTCCGGGTCCGGGTCCGGGTACGTGTCCGGGTCCGGGTCCGGGTCCGGGGTGAGGATCCGAGTCCGGGTCTGGGTCTGGGACCGGGACCGGGTCCGGGTCCGTGTCAGGGTCAGGGTCACGGTCAGAGTCAGGGTCAGGATCCGGTTCCGGTTCCAGTTCTGGTTCCGGTTCCGGGTCAGGGTCAGGATCCGGACACGGGTCCGGGTCCGGGTCCGGGTCCGGGTCAGGGTCAGGATCCGGGTCCGAGTCTGGATCAGGGTCCGGGTCAGGGTAAGGGTCCGGGTCCGGGTCCGGGTCCTGGTCTGTGTCCGTGTCCGTGTCCGTGTCCGTGTCCGTGTCCGTTTCCGTGTCCGTGTCCGTGTCCGGGTCCGGGTCAGGGTCCGGGTCCGGGTCCGTGTCCGGTTCCGTGTCACTTTCAGGGTCAGTGTCAGAGTCAGGGTCCGGGTCAGGGTCAGGGTAAGGTTCAGGGTCAGGGTCCAGGTCCAGGTCCGGGTCCGGGTCCGGGTCCGGGGTCCGGGTCAGGGTCAGGGTCAGGGTCAGGGTCCGGGTCCATGTCAGGGTCCGGGTCCGTGTCAGGTTCCGGTTCCGGGTCCGGTTCCGGGTCCAGGTCCGGGTTCGGTTCCGGTTCCGGGTCAGGATCCGGGTCCGGGTCCAGGTCCGAGTCCGTGTCCTGATCTGGATCAGGGTCAGGGTCAGGGTCCGGGTCCGGGTCCAGGTCCGGGTCCGTGTCCGTTTCAGTGTCAGTGTCCGTGTCAGGGTCAGAGTCAGGGTCCGGATCAGGATCCTGGTCAGGGTCAGGGTCAGTGTCCGGGTCCGGGTCCGGGTCCAGGTCAGGGTCCGGGTCCGGGTCAGGGTCCGGGTCCGGGTCAGGGTCCGGGTCCGGGTCCGGGTCCGGGTCCGGGTCAGGGTCAGGATCCGAGTCCGGGTTCGGGTCGGTGTCCGGGTCTGGGTGAGTGTCCGGGTCCGGGTCCAGGTCCGGGTCCGGGTCCATGTCAGGGTCCGGGTCCGTGTGAGGGTCCGGGTCCGTGTCAGGTTCAGGGTCAGGGTCAGTGTCAGTGTCAGTGTCAGGGTCAGGGTCAGGGTCAGGGTCAGGGTCAGGGTCCGGGTCCGGGTCCGGGTCCGGGTCCGTGTCCGTGTCCGTGTCCGTGTCCGTGTCCGTGTCCGGGTCCGGGTCCGTGTCCCGGTCCGGATCTGGGTCCGGGTCAGGGTCAAGGTCAGGGTCAGGGTCAGGGTCAGAGTCAGGGTCCGGGTCACGGTCTGGGTCCCGGTCCGGGTCAGGTTCTTGGTCCGGGTCCGAGTCAGGGTCCAGGTCCGTGTCAGGGTCCGGGTCCGGGTCCGTGTAAGCGTCCGGGTCTGGGTCTGGGTCCGGGTCCCGGTCCGGGTCCGGGTCCGGTTCCGGGTCCGGTTCCGGTTCAGGATCCGGGTCCGGATGAGGGTCCGGGTCCGGATCCGGATCCGGGTCAGGGTCCGGGCCCGGGTCCGGGTCCGGGTCCGGGTCCGGGTCCGGGGTGAGGATCCGAGTCCGGGTCTGGGTCTGGGACCGGGTCCGGGTCCGGGTCCGTGTCAGGGTCAGGGTCACGGTCAGAGTCAGGGTCAGGATCCGGTTCCGGTTCCGGTTCTGGTTCCGGTTCCGGGTCAGGGTCAGGATCCGGACACGGGTTCGGGTCCGGGTCCGGGTCCGGGTCCGGGTCCATGTCAGGGTCCGGGTCCGTGTCAGGGTCCGGTTCCGGTTCCGGTTCTGGGTCCGGGTCCAGGTCCGGGTTCGGTTCCGGGTCCGGGTCAGGATCCGGGTCCGGGTCCGGGTCCGAGTCCGTGTCCGGATCTGGATCAGGGTCAGGGTCCGGGTCCGGGTCCAGGTCCGGGTCCGTGTCAGTTTCAGTGTCAGTGTCCGTGTCAGGGTCAGAGTCATTGTCCGGATCAGGATCCTGGTCAGGGTCAGGGTCAGTGTCCGGGTCCGGGTCCAGGTCAGGGTCCGGGTCCGGGTCCGGGTCAGGGTCCGGGTCAGGGTCCGGGTCCGGGTCCGGGTCCGGGTCCGGGTCCGGGTCCGGGTCCGGGTCAGGGTCAGGATCCGAGTCCGGGTCCGGGTCGGTGTCCGGGTCTGGGTGAGTGTCCGGGTCCGGGTCCAGGTCCGGGTCCGGGTCCATGTCAGGGTCCGGGTCCGTGTCAGTGTCCGGGTCCGTGTCAGGTTCAGGGTCAGGTTCAGGGTCAGTGTCAGGGTCAGGGTCAGGGTCAGGGTCAGGGTCAGGGTCCGTGTCCGGTTCCGGGTCCGTGTCCGTGTCCGTGTCCGTGTCCGTGTCCGGGTCCGGGTCCGGGTCCGGATCTGGGTCAGGGTCAGCGTGAGGGTCAGGGTCAGGATCTGGGTCCGGGTCCGGGTCCGTGTCCGTGTCGGGGTCTGGGTCCGGGTCCGGGTCCGGGTGCGTGTCAGGGTCCGGGTCCGGGTCAGTTTCAGGGTCAGTGTCAGAGTCAGGGTCCGGGTCTGTGTCAGGGTCCGGGTCTGGGTCTGGGTCCGGGTCCCGGTCCGGATCCGGTTCCGGTTCCGGGTCCGGTTCCGGGTCAGGATCCGGGTCCGGATCAGGATCCTGGTCAGGGGTCAGGGTCAGTGTCCGGGTCCGGGTCCGGGTCCAGGTCAGGGTCCGGGTCTGGGTCAGGGTCCGGGTCCGGGTCAGGGTCCGGGTCCGGGTCCGGGTCCGGGTCCGGGTCCGGGTCCGGGTCCGGGTCCGGTTCAGGGTCAGGATCCGAGTCCGGGTTCGGGTCGGTGTCCGGGTCAGTGTCAGAGTCAGGGTCCGGGTCAGTGTCAGGGTCAGGGTCCGGGTCCGGGTCCGGGTCCGGGTCCGGGTCCGGGTCTTGGTCCGGGTCCGGGTCTGTGTCCGGGGTCCGGGTCTGGGTCTGGGTCCGAGTCCGGATCCGGGTCCGGGTCCGTGTCTGGGTCCGGGTCGGGGTCAGGGTCCGGGTCCGGGTTTGGGTCCGGGTCTGGGTCAGGGTCCCGGGTTCAGGATTTCTAGTCCGGGTCCGGGTCCGGGTCCGGATCTGGGTCAGGGTCAGGGTCAGGGTGAGGGTGAGGTTCAGGGTCAGGATCCGGGTCCGGGTCCGGGTCCGGGTCCGGGTCCGGGTCCGGGTCCGGGTCCGGGTCCGGGTCCGAGTCAGGGTCCGGGTCCGGGTCCGGGTCCGGGTCAGTTTCAGGGTCAGTGTCAGAGTCAGGGTCCGGGTCAGTGTCAGGGTCAGGGTCCGGGTCCGGGTCCGGGTCCGGGTCCGGGTCCGGGTCCGGGTCTTGGTCCGGGTCCGGGTCCGGGTCGGGTCTGGGTCTGGGTCCGAGTCCGGGTCCGGGTCCGTGTCCGTGTCTGGGTCGGGTCCGGGTCAGGGTCCGGGTCCGGGTCCGGGTCCGGGTTTGGGTCCGGGTCTGGGTCAGGGTCCGGTTCAGGATTCTAGTCCGGGTCCGGGTCCGGGTCCGGGTCTGGATCTGGGTCAGGGTCAGGGGTGAGGGTCAGGGTGAGGGTCAGGATCCGGGTCCGGGTCCGGGTCCGGGTCCGGGGTCCGGGTCCGGGTCCGGGTCCGAGTCAGGGTCCGCGTCCGGGTCCGGGTCAGTTTCAGGGTCAGTGTCAGAGTCAGGGTCCGGGTCAGTGTCAGCGTCAGGGTCTTGGTCCGGGTCCGGGGGTCCGGGTCCGGGTCCGGGTCCGGGTCCGGGTCCGGGTCCGGGTCTGGGTCCTGGTCCGGTTGAGGGTCCGGGTCCGGGTCCGGGCTCAGGATTCTAGTCCGGGTCCGGGTCCGGGTCCAGGTCCGGGTCTGGATCTGGGTCAGGGTCAGGGTCAGGGTCAGGGTCAGGCTCAGGGGACAGTTTCAGGGTCCGGGTCAGGATCAGGGTCAGGGGTCAGGGTCAGGGGTCCGGATGGGGGTCCGGGTTGGGGTCCGGGTCCGGGTCCGGGTCAGGGTGCGGCTCCGGGTGAGGGTCCGGGTCCTGGTCAGGGTCAGGGTCCGGGTCCGGGTCCGGGTCAGGGTCCAGGGTCTGGGTCCGGGGTTTGGGTCTGGGTCTGGGTCAGGTCCGGGTTCAGGATTCTAGTCCGGGGTGCGGGTCCGCGTCCGGGTCCGGGTCCGGGATCTGGGTCAGGGTCAGGGTCAGGGTGAGGGTGAGGTTCAGGGTCAGGATCCGGGTCGGGTCCGGGGTCCGGGTCCGGGTCCGGGTCCGGGTCCGGGTCCGGGTCCGGGTCCCGGGTCCAGGGTCAGGGTCCGGGTCCGGGTCCGGGTCCCGGTCCGAGTCAGGGTCCGGGGTCCGGGTCCCGGGTCAGTTTCAGGGTCAGTGTCAGAGTCAGGGTCCGGGTCAGTGTCAGGGTCAGGGTCCGGGTCCGGGTCCGGGTCCGGGTCCGGGTCCGGGTCCGGGTTCAGGATTCTAGTCCGGGGTGCGGGTCCGGGTCCGGGTCCGGGTCCGGATCTGGGTCAGGGTCAGGGTCAGGGTGAGGGTGAGGTTCAGGGTCAGGATCCGGGTCCGGGTCCGGGTCCGGGTCCGGGTCCGTGTCCGGATCTGGGTCAGGGTCAGCGTGAGGGTCAGGGTCAGGATCTGGGTCCGGGTCAGGTCCTGGTCCGGTTCAGGGTCCGTGTCCGGGGTCTGTGTCAGTTTCAGGATCAGTCTCAGAGTCAGGGTCAGGGTCAGGGTCAGGGTCAGGGTCCGGGTTCAGGTCCGGGTCCGGGTCCGGGTCCGGGTCCGGGGTCCGGGTCCGGGTCAGGGTCCGGGTCCGGGTCCGGGTCCGGGTCCGGGTCCGGGTCCGTGTCAGGGTCCGGGTCCGTGTCAGGGTCCGGGTCCGGGTCCGGGTCAGGTTCAGGGTCAGGTTCAGGGTCAGGGTCAGGGTCAGGGTCAGGGTCAGGGTCTGGGTCCGGGTCCGGGTCCGGGTCCGGGTCAGGGTCAGGGTCAGGGTCAGAGTCAGGGTCCGGGTCACGGTCTGGGTCCCGGTCCCGGGGCCGGGTCCGGGTCCCGGGTCCGGGTCCGGGTCCGGGTCCGGGTCCGGGTCCGGGTCCTGGTCAGGGTCAGGGTCCGGGTCCGGGTCCGGGTCCGGGTCCGGGTCAGAGTCGGGGTCCGGGTCCGGGTCCGGGTTTGGGTCCGGGTCGGGTCATGGTCTGGGGTCAGGCTTCTAGTCCGGGTCCGGGTCCGGGTCCGGGTCCGGATCTGGGTCAGGGTCAGCGTGAGGGTCAGGGGTCAGGATCTGGGTCCGGGTCCGGGTCCGGTTCCGGGTCGGGGTCTGGGTCCGGGTCCGGGTCCGGGTCCGGGTCCGGGTCCGGGTCCGGGTCCGGGTCCTTGTCAGGGTCCGGGTCCGGGTCAGTTTCAGGGTCAGTGTCAGAGTCAGGGTCCGTGTCTGTGTCAAGGTCAGGGTCTGGGTCTGGGTCCGTGTCGGGGTCCGTGTCCGTGTCCGGGTCCGGGTCCGGGTCCGGGGTCAGGATCCGAGTCCGGGTCTGGGTCCGGGTCCGGGTCCGGGTCCGTGTCAGGGTCAGGCTCAGGGTCCGCGTCCGGGTCCGGGTCCGGGTCCGGGTCAGGGTCCGGGTCCGGGTCAGGGTCCGGGTCCGGGTGAGGGTCCGGGTCCTGGTCAGGGTCCGGGTCCGGGTCCGGGTCAGAGTCCGGGTCCGGGTCCGGGTCCGGGTCCGGGTCCGGGTCCGGGTGAGTGTCCGGGTCCTGGTCAGGGTCAGGGTCCGGGTCCGGGTCCGGGTCCGGGTCCGGGTCAGGGTCCGGGTCCGGGTCCGGGTCCTGGTCTGGGTCCGGGTCCGGGTCAGGGTCCGGGGTCAGGATTCTAGTCCGGGTCCGGGTCCGGGTCCGGATCCGGGTCAGGGTCAGGGTCAGGGTCAGGGTAAGGGTCCGGGTCAGGGTCCGGGTCCGGGTCCGGGTCCGGGTCCGGGTCCGGGTCCGGGTCCGGGTCCGGGTCCGGGTCCGGGTCCGGGTCCGGGTCCGGGTCCGGGTCCAGGTCCGAGTCAGGGTCCGGGTCCGGTTCAGTTTCAGGGTCAGTGTCAGAGTCAGGGTCCGGGTCCGGGTCCGGGTCCGGGTCCGGGTCCGGGTCCGGGTCCGGGTCCGGGTCCGGGTCCGGGTCCGGGTCCGGGTCCGGGTCCTGGTCCGGTTCAGGGTCCGGGTCCGGTTCTGTGTCAGTTTCAGGATCAGTCTCAGAGTCAGGGTCCGGGTCAGGGTCAGGGTCAGGGTCTGGGTCCAGGTCCGGGTCCGGGTCCGGGTCCGGGTCCGGGTCCGGGTCCGGGTCCGTGTAAGGGTCCGGGTCCGGGTCCGGGTCCGGGTCCATGTCAGGGTCCGGGTCCGTGTCAGGGTCCGGGTCCGTGTCAGGTTCAGGGTCAGGGTCAGGGTCAGGGTCAGGGTCAGGGTCAGGGTCAGGGTCAGGGTCCGGGTCCGGGTCCGGGTCAGGGTCAGGGTCAGGGTCAGAGTCAGGGTCCGGGTCACGGTCTGGGTCCCGGTCCGGGTCAGGGTCTTGGTCCGGGTCCGAGTCAGGGTCCAGGTCCGTGTCAGGGTCCGGGTCCGGGGTCCGTGTAAGGGTCCGGGTCTGGGTCTGGGTCCGGGTCCCGGTCCGGGTCAGGGTCGGGTTCCGGGTCCGGTTCCGGGTCCGGTTCCGGTTCCGGTTCCAGGTCAGGGTCAGGATCCGGGTCCGGGTCCGGGTCCGGGTCCGGGTCCGGGTCCGAGTCCGGGTCAGGGTCTGGGTCCGGGTCCGGGTCAGGGTCAGTATCCGGGTCCGGATCAGGGTCCGGGTCCGGATCCGGGTCAGGGTCCGGGTCTGGGTCCGGGTCCGGGTCCGGGTCCGGGTCCGGGTCCGGGTCCGGGTCCGGGTCCGGGTCCGGGTACGTGTCCGGGTCCGGGTCCGGGTCCGGGGTGAGGATCCGAGTCCGGATCTGGGTCTGGGACCGGGACCGGGTCCGGGTCCGTGTCAGGGTCAGGGTCACGGTCAGAGTCAGGGTCAGGATCCGGTTCCGGTTCCGGTTCTGGTTCCGGTTCCGGGTCAGGGTCAGGATCCGGACACGGGTCCGGATCCGGGTCCGGGTCCGGGTCAGGGTCAGGATCCGGGTCCGAGTCTGGATCAGGGTCCGGGTCAGGGTAAGGGTCCGGGTCCGGGTCCGGGTCCTGGTCCGTGTCCGTGTCCGTGTCCGTGTCCGTGTCCGTGTCCGTGTCCGTGTCCGGGTCCGGGTCAGGGTCCGGGTCCGGGTCCGGGTCCGGTTCCGTGTCACTTTCAGGGTCAGTGTCAGAGTCAGGGTCCGGGTCAGGGTCAGGGTCAGGTTCAGGGTCAGGGTCCAGGTCCACGTCCGGGTCCGGGTCCGGGTCCGGGTCCGGGTCAGGGTCAAGGTCAGGGTCAGGGTCCGGGTCCATGTCAGGGTCCGGGTCCGTGTCAGGTTCCGGTTCCGGGTCCGGTTCCGGGTCCAGGTCCGGGTTCGGTTCCGGGTCCGGGTCAGGATCCGGGTCCGGGTCCAGGTCCGAGTCCGTGTCCTGATCTGGATCAGGGTCAGGGTCAGGTTCCGGGTCCGGGTCCAGGTCCGGGTCCGTGTCCGTTTCAGTGTCAGTGTCCGTGTCAGGGTCAGAGTCAGGGTCCGGATCAGGATCCTGGTCAGGGTCAGGGTCAGTGTCCGGGTCCGGGTCCGGGTCCAGGTCAGGGTCCGGGTCCGGGTCAGGGTCCGGGTCCGGGTCAGGGTCCGGGTCTGGGTCCGGGTCCGGGTCCGGGTCCGGGTCCGGGTCAGGGTCAGGATCCGAGTCCGGGTTCGGGTCGGTGTCCGGGTCTGGGTGAGTGTCCGGGTCCGGGTCCAGGTCCGGGTCCATGTCAGGGTCCGGGTCCGTGTCAGGGTCCGGGTCCGTGTCAGGTTCAGGGTCAGGGTCAGTGTCAGTGTCAGTGTCAGGGTCAGGGTCAGGGTCAGGGTCAGGGTCAGGGTCCGGGTCCGGGTCCGGGTCCGGGTCCGGGTCCGGGTCCGTGTCCGGGTCCGTGTCCGTGTCCGGGTCCGGGTCCGTGTCCCGGTCCGGATCTGGGTCCGGGTCAGGGTCAAGGTCAGGGTCAGGGTCAGGGTCAGAGTCAGGGTCCGGGTCACGGTCTGGGTCCCGGTCCGGGTCAGGTTCTTGGTCCGGGTCCGAGTCAGGGTCCAGGTCCGTGTCAGGGTCCGGGTCCGGGTCCGGGTCCGTGTAAGCGTCCGGGTCTGGGTCTGGGTCCGGGTCCGGGTCCGGGGTGAGGATCCGAGTCCGGGTCTGGGTCTGGGACCGGGACCGGGTCCGGGTCCGTGTCAGGGTCAGGGTCACGGTCAGAGTCAGGGTCAGGATCCGGTTCCGGTTCCGGTTCTGGTTCCGGTTCCGGGTTAGGGTCAGGATCCGGACACGGGTCCGGGTCCGGGTCCGGGTCCGGGTCAGGGTCAGGATCCGGGTCCGAGTCTGGATCAGGGTCCGGGTCAGGGTAAGGGTCCGGGTCCGGGTCCGTGTCCGTGTCCGTGTCCGTGTCCGTGTCCGTGTCCGTGTCCGTGTCCGTGTCTGGGTCAGGGTCCGGGTCCGGGTCCGGGTCCGGTTCATGTCACTTTCAGGGTCAGTGTCAGAGTCAGGGTCCGGGTCAGGGTCAGGGTCAGGTTCAGGGTCAGGGTCCAGGTCCAGGTCCGGGTCCGGGTCCGGGTCCGGGTCCGGGTCAGGGTCAGGGTCAGGGTCAGGGTCCGGGTCCATGTCAGGGTCCGGGTCCGTGTCAGGTTCCGGTTCCGGGTCCGGTTCCGGGTCCAGATCCGGGTTCGGTTCCGGGTCCGGGTCAGGATCCGGGTCCGGGTCCAGGTCCGAGTCCGTGTCCTGATCTGGATCAGGGTCAGGGTCAGGGTCCGGGTCCGGGTCCAGGTCCGGGTCCGTGTCCGTTTCAGTGTCAGTGTCCGTGTCAGGGTCAGAGTCAGGGTCCGGATCAGGATCCTGGTCAGGGTCAGGGTCAGTGTCCGGGTCCGGGTCCGGGTCCAGGTCAGGGTCCGGGTCCGGGTCAGGGTCCGGGTCCGGGTCCGGGTCCGGGTCCGGGTCCGGGTCCGGGTCAGGGTCAGGATCCGAGTCCGGGTTCGGGTCGGTGTCCAGGTCTGGGTGAGTGTCCGGGTCCGGGTCCAGGTCCGGGTCCGGGTCCATGTCAGGGTCCGGGTCCGTGTCAGGGTCCGGGTCCGTGTCAGGTTCAGGGTCAGGGTCAGTGTCAGTGTCAGTGTCAGGGTCAGGGTCAGGGTCAGGGTCAGGGTCCGGGTCCGGGTCCGGGTCCGGGTCCGGGTCCGTGTCCGGGTCCGTGTCCGTGTCCGTGTCCGGGTCCGGGTCCGTGTCCCGGTCCGGATCTGGGTCCGGGTCAGGGTCAAGGTCAGGGTCAGGGTCAGGGTCAGAGTCAGGGTCCGGGTCACGGTCTGGGTCCCGGTCCGGGTCAGGTTCTTGGTCCGGGTCCGAGTCAGGGTCCAGGTCCGTGTCAGGGTCCGGGTCCGGGTCCGTGTAAGCGTCCGGGTCTGGGTCTGGGTCCGGGTCCCGGTCCGGGTCCGGGTCCGGTTCCGGGTCCGGTTCCGGTTCAGGATCCGGGTCCGGATGAGGGTCCGGGTCCGGATCCGGATCCGGATCCGGGTCAGGGTCCGGGTCCGGGTCCGGGTCCGGGTCCGGGTCCGGGTCCGGGTCCGGGGTGAGGATCCGAGTCCGGGTCTGGGTCTGGGACCGGGTCCGGGTCCGGGTCCGTGTCAGGGTCAGGGTCACGGTCAGAGTCAGGGTCAGGATCCGGTTCCGGTTCCGGTTCTGGTTCCGGTTCCGGGTCAGGGTCAGGGTCAGGATCCGGACACGGGTTCGGGTCCGGGTCCGGGTCCGGGTCCATGTCAGGGTCCGGGTCCGTGTCAGGGTCCGGTTCCGGTTCCGGTTCTGGGTCCGGGTCCAGGTCCGGGTTCGGTTCCGGGTCCGGGTCAGTATCCGGGTCCGGGTCCGGGTCCGAGTCCGTGTCCGGATCTGGATCAGGGTCAGGGTCCGGGTCCGGGTCCAGGTCCGGGTCCGTGTCAGTTTCAGTGTCAGTGTCCGTGTCAGGGTCAGAGTCATTGTCCGGATCAGGATCCTGGTCAGGGTCAGGGTCAGTGTCCGGGTCCGGGTCCATGTCAGGGTCCGGGTCCGGGTCCGGGTCAGGGTCCGGGTCCGGGTCCGGGTCCGGGTCCGGGTCCGGGTCAGGGTCAGGGTCAGGATCCGAGTCCGGGTCCGGGTCGGTGTCCGGGTCTGGGTGAGTGTCCGGGTCCGGGTCCAGGTCCGGGTCCGGGTCCATGTCAGGGTCCGGGTCCGTGTCAGTGTCTGGGTCCGTGTCAGGTTCAGGGTCAGGTTCAGGGTCATTGTCAGGGTCAGGGTCAGGGTCAGGGTCAGGGTCCGTGTCCGGTTCCGGGTCCGGGTCCGTGTCCATGTCCGTGTCCGGGTCCGGGTCCGGGTCCGGATCTGGGTCAGGGTCAGCGTGAGGGTCAGGGTCAGGATCTGGGTCCGGGTCCGGGTGCGTGTCAGGGTCCGGGTCCGGGTCAGTTTCAGGGTCAGTGTCAGAGTCAGGGTCCGGGTCTGTGTCAGGGTCCGGGTCTGGGTCTGGGTCCGGGTCCCGGTCCGGATCCGGTTCCGGTTCCGGGTCCGGTTCCGGGTCAGGATCCGGGTCCGGATCAGGATCCTGGTCAGGGTCAGGGTCAGTGTCCGGGTCCGGGTCCGGGTCCAGGTCAGGGTCCGGGTCCGGGTCAGGGTCCGGGTCCGGGTCAGGGTCCGGGTCCGGGTCCGGGTCCGGGTCCGGGTCCGGGTCCGGGTCAGGGTCAGGATCCGAGTCCGGGTTCGGGTCGGTGTCCGGGTCTGGGTGAGTGTCCGGGTCCGGGTCCGGGTCCAGGTCCGGGTCCGGGTCCATGTCAGGGTCCGGGTCCGTGTCAGGGTCCGGGTCCGTGTCAGGTTCAGGGTCAGGGTCAGTGTCAGTGTCAGTGTCAGGGTCAGGGTCAGGGTCAGGGTCAGGGTCAGGGTCCGGGTCCGGGTCCGGGTCCGGTTCCGTGTCCGTGTCCGGGTCCGTGTCCGTGTCCGGGTCCGGGTCCGTGTCCCGGTCCGGATCTGGGTCAGGGTCAGGGTCAGGGTCAGGGTCAGGGTCCGGGTCCGGGTCCGGGTCCGGGTCCGGGTCAGGGTCCGGGTCAGGGTCAAGGTCAGGGTCAGGGTCAGGGTCAGAGTCAGGGTCCGGGTCACGGTCTGGGTCCCGGTCCGGGTCAGGTTCTTGGTCCGGGTCCGAGTCAGGGTCCAGGTCCGTGTCAGGGTCCGGGTCCGGGTCCGTGTAAGCGTCCGGGTCTGGGTCTGGGTCCGGGTCCCGGTCCGGGTCCGGGTCCGGTTCCGGGTCCGGTTCCGGTTCAGGATCCGGGTCCGGATGAGGGTCCGGGTCCGGATCCGGATCCGGGTCAGGGTCCGGGTCCGGGTCCGGGTCCGCGTCCGGGTCCGGGTCCGGGGTGAGGATCCGAGTCCGGGTCTGGGTCTGGGACCGGGTCCGGGTCCGGGTCCGTGTCCGTGTCAGGGTCACGGTCAGAGTCAGGGTCAGGATCCGGTTCCGGTTCCGGTTCTGGTTCCGGTTCCGGGTCAGGGTCAGGATCCGGACACGGGTTCGGGTCCGGGTCCGGGTCCGGGTCCGGGTCCATGTCAGGGTCCGGGTCCGTGTCAGGGTCCGGTTCCGGTTCCGGTTCTGGGTCCGGGTCCAGGTCCGGGTTCGATTCCGGGTCCGGGTCAGGATCCGGGTCCGGGTCCGGGTCCGAGTCCGTGTCCGGATCTGGATCAGGGTCAGGGTCCGGGTCCGGGTCCAGGTCCGGGTCCGTGTCAGTTTCAGTGTCAGTGTCCGTGTCAGGGTCAGAGTCATTGTCCGGATCAGGATCCTGGTCAGGTTCAGGGTCAGTGTCCGGGTCCGGGTCCAGGTCAGGGTCCGGGTCCGGGTCCGGGTCAGGGTCCGGGTCCGGGTCCGGGTCCGGGTCCGGGTCCGGGTCCGGGTCAGGGTCAGGATCCGAGTCCGGGTCCGGGTCGGTGTCCGGGTCTGGGTGAGTGTCCGGGTCCGGGTCCAGGTCCGGGTCCGGGTCCATGTCAGGGTCCGGGTCCGTGTCAGTGTCCGGGTCCGTGTCAGGTTCAGGGTCAGGTTCAGGGTCAGTGTCAGGGTCAGTGTCAGGGTCAGGGTCAGGGTCAGGGTCAGGGTCAGGGTCCGTGTCCGGTTCCGGGTCCGTGTCCGTGTCCGTGTCCGTGTCCGTGTCCGGGTCCGGGTCCGGGTCCGGATCTGGGTCAGGGTCAGCGTGAGGGTCAGGGTCAGGATCTGGGTCCGGGTCCGGGTCCGTGTCCGTGTCGGGGTCTGGGTCCGGGTCCGGGTCCGGGTGCGTGTCAGGTTCCGGGTCCGGGTCAGTTTCAGGGTCAGTGTCAGAGTCAGGGTCCGGGTCTGTGTCAGGGTCCGGGTCTGGGTCTGGGTCCGGGTCCCGGTCCGGATCCGGTTCCGGTTCCGGGTCCGGTTCAGGGTCAGGATACGGGTCCGGATCAGGATCCTGGTCAGGGTCAGGGTCAATGTCCGGGTCCGGGTCCGGGTCCAGGTCAGGGTCCGGGTCCGGGTCAGGGTCCGGGTCCGGGTCAGGGTCCGGGTCCGGGTCCGGGTCCGGGTCAGGGTCAGGGTCCGAGTCCGGGTTCGGGTCCGGGTCAGGGTCCGGGTCCGGGTCAGGGTCAGGGTCCGAGTCCGGGTTCGGGTCGGTGTCCGGGTCTGGGTGAGTGTCCGGGTCCGGGTCCAGGTCCGGGTCCGGGTCCATGTCAGGGTCCGGGTCCGTGTCAGGGTCCGGGTCCGTGTCAGGTTCAGGGTCAGGGTCAGTGTCAGTGTCAGGGTCAGGGTCAGGGTCAGGGTCAGGGTCAGGGTCAGGGTCCGGGTCCGGGTCCGGGTCCGGGTCCGGGTCCGTGTCCGGGTCCGGGTCCGTGTCCGGGTCCGTGTCCCGGTCCGGATCTGGGTCAGGGTCAGGGTCAGGGTCAATGTCCGGGTCCGGGTCCGGGTCCAGGTCAGGGTCCGGGTCCGGGTCAGGGTCCGGGTCCGGGTCCGGGTCCGGGTCCGGGTCCGTGTCCGGGTCCGTGTCCGGGTCCGGGTCCGGGTCAGGGTCAGGGTCCGAGTCCGGGTTCGGGTCGGTGTCCGGGTCTGGGTGAGTGTCCGGGTCCGGGTCCAGGTCCGGGTCCGGGTCCATGTCAGGGTCCGGGTCCGTGTCAGGGTCCGGGTCCGTGTCAGGTTCAGGGTCAGGGTCAGTGTCAGTGTCAGTGTCAGGGTCAGGGTCAGGGTCAGGGTCAGGGTCAGGGTCAGGGTCAGGGTCCGGGTCCGGGTCCGGGTCCGGGTCCGGGTCCGTGTCCGGGTCCGTGTCCGTGTCCGGGTCCGTGTCCCGGTCCGGATCTGGGTCAGGGTCAGGGTCAGGGTCAGGGTCCGGGTCCGGGTCCGGGTCAGGGTCCAGGTCAGGGTCAAGGTCAGGGTCAGGGTCCAGGTCCGTGTCAGGGTCCGGGTCCGGGTCCGTGTAAGCGTCCGGGTCTGGGTCTGGGTCCGGGTCCCGGTCCGGGTCCGGGTCCGGTTCCGGGTCCGGTTCCGGTTCAGGATCCGGGTCCGGATGAGGGTCCGGGTCCGGATCCGGGTCAGGGTCAGGGTCACGGTCAGTGTCAGGGTCAGGATCCGGTTCCGGTTCCGGTTCTGGTTCCGGTTCCGGTTCCGGGTCAGGGTCAGGATCCGGACACGGGTTCGGGTCCGGGTCCGGGTCCGGGTCCATGTCAGGGTCCGGGTCCGTGTCAGGGTCCGGTTCCGGTTCCGGTTCTGGGTCCGGGTCCAGGTCCGGGTTCGGTTCCAGGTCCGGGTCAGGATCCGGGTCCGGGTCCGGGTCCGAGTCCGTGTCCGGATCTGGATCAGGGTCAGGGTCCGGGTCCGGGTCCAGGTCCGGGTCCGTGTCAGTTTCAGTGTCAGTGTCCGTGTCAGGGTCAGAGTCATTGTCCGGATCAGGATCCTGGTCAGGGTCAGGGTCAGTGTCCGGGTCCGGGTCCAGGTCAGGGTCCGGGTCCGGGTCCGGGTCAGGGTCCGGGTCCGGGTCCGGGTCCGGGTCCGGGTCCGGGTCAGGGTCAGGATCCGAGTCCGGGTCCGGGTCGGTGTCCGGGTCTGGGTGAGTGTCCGGGTCCGGGTCCAGGTCCGGGTCCGGGTCCATGTCAGGGTCCGGGTCCGTGTCAGTGTCCGGGTCCGTGTCAGGTTCAGGGTCAGGTTCAGGGTCAGGGTCAGGGTCAGGGTCAGGATCTGGGTCCGGGTCCGGGTCCGTGTCCGTGTCGGGGTCTGGGTCCGGGTCCGGGTCCGGGTGCGTGTCAGGGTCCGGGTCCGGGTCAGTTTCAGGGTCAGTGTCAGAGTCAGGGTCCGGGTCTGTGTCAGGGTCCGGGTCTGGGTCTGGGTCCGGGTCCCGGTCCGGGTCCGGTTCCGGTTCCGGGTCCGGTTCCGGGTCAGGATCCGCGTCCGGATCAGGGTCCGGGTCCGGGTCCGGGTCAGGGTCCGGGTCAGGGTCAAGGTCAGGGTCAGGGTCAGGGTCAGGGTCAGAGTCAGGGTCCGGGTCACGGTCTGGGTCCCGGTCCGGGTCAGGTTCTTGGTCCGGGTCCGAGTCAGGGTCGAGGTCCGTGTCAGGGTCCGGGTCCGGGTCCGTGTAAGCGTCCGGGTCTGGGTCTGGGTCCGGGTCCCGGTCCGGGTCCGGGTCCGGGTCCGGTTCCGGGTCCGGTTCCGGTTCAGGATCCGGGTCCGGATGAGGGTCCGGGTCCGGATCCGGGTCAGGGTCCGGGTCCGGGTCCGGGTCCGGGTCCGGGTCCGGGTCCGGGGTGAGGATCCGAGTCCGGGTCTGGTTCTGGGACCGGGTCCGGGTCCGGGTCCGTGTCAGGGTCAGGGTCACGGTCAGAGTCAGGGTCAGGATCCGGTTCCGGTTCCGGTTCTGGTTCCGGTTCCGGGTCAGGGTCAGGATCCGGACACGGGTTCGGGTCCGGGTCCGGGTCCGGGTCCATGTCAGGGTCCGGGTCCGTGTCAGGGTCCGGTTCCGGTTCCGGTTCTGGGTCCGGGTCCAGGTCCGGATCTGGGTCAGGGTCAGGGTCAGGGTCAGGGTCCGGGTCCATGTCAGGGTCCGGGTCCATGTCAGGGTCCGGTTCCAGTTCCGGTTCCGGGTCCGGGTCCCGGTCCGGGTTCGGTTCCGGGTCCGGGTCAGGATCCGGGTCCGGGTCCGGGTCCGAGTCCGTGTCCGGATCTGGATCAGGGTCAGCGTGAGGGTCAGGGTCAGGATCTGGGTCCGGGTCCGGGTCCGGGTCCGGGTCGGGGTCTGGGTCCGGGTCCGGGTCCGGGTCCGGGTCCGGGTGAGGGTCCGGGTCCGGGTCCGGTTCCGGGTCTGAGTCCGGGTCCGGGTCAGGGTCCGGGGTCAGGATTCTAGTCCGGGTCCGGGTCCGGGTCCAGGTCCGGGTCCGGGTCCATGTCAGGGTCCGGGTCCGTGTCAGGGTCCGGGTCCGTGTCAGGTTCAGGGTCAGGGTCAGTGTCAGTGTCAGTGTCAGGGTCAGGGTCAGGGTCAGGGTCAGGGTCAGGGTCCGGGTCCGGGTCCGGGTCCGGTTCCGTGTCCGTGTCCGGGTCCGTGTCCGTGTCCGGGTCCGGGTCCGTGTCCCGGTCCGGATCTGGGTCAGGGTCAGGGTCAGGGTCAGGGTCAGGGTCCGGGTCCGGGTCCGGGTCCGGGTCAGGGTCCGGGTCAGGGTCAAGGTCAGGGTCAGGGTCAGGGTCAGAGTCAGGGTCCGGGTCACGGTCTGGGTCCCGGTCCGGGTCAGGTTCTTGGTCCGGGTCCGAGTCAGGGTCCAGGTCCGTGTCAGGGTCCGGGTCCGGGTCCGTGTAAGCGTCCGGGTCTGGGTCTGGGTCCGGGTCCCGGTCCGGGTCCGGGTCCGGTTCCGGGTCCGGTTCCGGTTCAGGATCCGGGTCCGGATGAGGGTCCGGGTCCGGATCCGGATCCGGGTCAGGGTCCGGGTCCGGGTCCGGGTCCGCGTCCGGGTCCGGGTCCGGGGTGAGGATCCGAGTCCGGGTCTGGGTCTGGGACCGGGTCCGGGTCCGGGTCCGTGTCCGTGTCAGGGTCACGGTCAGAGTCAGGGTCAGGATCCGGTTCCGGTTCCGGTTCTGGTTCCGGTTCCGGGTCAGGGTCAGGATCCGGACACGGGTTCGGGTCCGGGTCCGGGTCCGGGTCCGGGTCCATGTCAGGGTCCGGGTCCGTGTCAGGGTCCGGTTCCGGTTCCGGTTCTGGGTCCGGGTCCAGGTCCGGGTTCGATTCCGGGTCCGGGTCAGGATCCGGGTCCGGGTCCGGGTCCGAGTCCGTGTCCGGATCTGGATCAGGGTCAGGGTCCGGGTCCGGGTCCAGGTCCGGGTCCGTGTCAGTTTCAGTGTCAGTGTCCGTGTCAGGGTCAGAGTCATTGTCCGGATCAGGATCCTGGTCAGGGTCAGGGTCAGTGTCCGGGTCCGGGTCCAGGTCAGGGTCCGGGTCCGGGTCCGGGTCAGGGTCCGGGTCCGGGTCCGGGTCCGGGTCCGGGTCCGGGTCCGGGTCAGGGTCAGGATCCGAGTCCGGGTCCGGGTCGGTGTCCGGGTCTGGGTGAGTGTCCGGGTCCGGGTCCAGGTCCGGGTCCGGGTCCATGTCAGGGTCCGGGTCCGTGTCAGTGTCCGGGTCCGTGTCAGGTTCAGGGTCAGGTTCAGGGTCAGTGTCAGGGTCAGTGTCAGGGTCAGGGTCAGGGTCAGGGTCAGGGTCAGGGTCCGTGTCCGGTTCCGGGTCCGTGTCCGTGTCCGTGTCCGTGTCCGTGTCCGTGTCCGGGTCCGGGTCCGGGTCCGGATCTGGGTCAGGGTCAGCGTGAGGGTCAGGGTCAGGATCTGGGTCCGGGTCCGGGTCCGTGTCCGTGTCGGGGTCTGGGTCCGGGTCCGGGTCCGGGTGCGTGTCAGGTTCCGGGTCCGGGTCAGTTTCAGGGTCAGTGTCAGAGTCAGGGTCCGGGTCTGTGTCAGGGTCCGGGTCTGGGTCTGGGTCCGGGTCCCGGTCCGGATCCGGTTCCGGTTCCGGGTCCGGTTCAGGGTCAGGATACGGGTCCGGATCAGGATCCTGGTCAGGGTCAGGGTCAATGTCCGGGTCCGGGTCCGGGTCCAGGTCAGGGTCCGGGTCCGGGTCAGGGTCCGGGTCCGGGTCAGGGTCCGGGTCCGGGTCCGGGTCCGGGTCAGGGTCAGGGTCCGAGTCCGGGTTCGGGTCCGGGTCAGGGTCCGGGTCC
Organism: Arizona elegans; assembly: GCA_022577455.1. Lineage (NCBI taxonomy): Eukaryota > Metazoa > Chordata > Lepidosauria > Squamata > Colubridae > Arizona > Arizona elegans. The sequence goes on from JAKOOJ010000027.1 coordinate 7,401,839, forward strand.
GGGTCAGGGTCAGGGTCCGAGTCCGGGTTCGGGTCGGTGTCCGGGTCTGGGTGAGTGTCCGGGTCCGGGTCCAGGTCCGGGTCCGGGTCCATGTCAGGGTCCGGGTCCGTGTCAGGGTCCGGGTCCGTGTCAGGTTCAGGGTCAGGGTCAGTGTCAGTGTCAGGGTCAGGGTCAGGGTCAGGGTCAGGGTCAGGGTCAGGGTCCGGGTCCGGGTCCGGGTCCGGGTCCGGGTCCGTGTCCGGGTCCGTGTCCGTGTCCGGGTCCGTGTCCCGGTCCGGATCTGGGTCAGGGTCAGGGTCAGGGTCAATGTCCGGGTCCGGGTCCGGGTCCAGGTCAGGGTCCGGGTCCGGGTCAGGGTCCGGGTCCGGGTCCGGGTCCGGGTCCGGGTCCGTGTCCGGGTCCGTGTCCGGGTCCGGGTCCGGGTCAGGGTCAGGGTCCGAGTCCGGGTTCGGGTCGGTGTCCGGGTCTGGGTGAGTGTCCGGGTCCGGGTCCAGGTCCGGGTCCGGGTCCATGTCAGGGTCCGGGTCCGTGTCAGGGTCCGGGTCCGTGTCAGGTTCAGGGTCAGGGTCAGTGTCAGTGTCAGTGTCAGGGTCAGGGTCAGGGTCAGGGTCAGGGTCAGGGTCAGGGTCAGGGTCCGGGTCCGGGTCCGGGTCCGGGTCCGGGTCCGTGTCCGGGTCCGTGTCCGTGTCCGGGTCCGTGTCCCGGTCCGGATCTGGGTCAGGGTCAGGGTCAGGGTCAGGGTCCGGGTCCGGGTCCGGGTCAGGGTCCAGGTCAGGGTCAAGGTCAGGGTCAGGGTCCAGGTCCGTGTCAGGGTCCGGGTCCGGGTCCGTGTAAGCGTCCGGGTCTGGGTCTGGGTCCGGGTCCCGGTCCGGGTCCGGGTCCGGTTCCGGGTCCGGTTCCGGTTCAGGATCCGGGTCCGGATGAGGGTCCGGGTCCGGATCCGGGTCAGGGTCAGGGTCACGGTCAGTGTCAGGGTCAGGATCCGGTTCCGGTTCCGGTTCTGGTTCCGGTTCCGGTTCCGGGTCAGGGTCAGGATCCGGACACGGGTTCGGGTCCGGGTCCGGGTCCGGGTCCATGTCAGGGTCCGGGTCCGTGTCAGGGTCCGGTTCCGGTTCCGGTTCTGGGTCCGGGTCCAGGTCCGGGTTCGGTTCCAGGTCCGGGTCAGGATCCGGGTCCGGGTCCGGGTCCGAGTCCGTGTCCGGATCTGGATCAGGGTCAGGGTCCGGGTCCGGGTCCAGGTCCGGGTCCGTGTCAGTTTCAGTGTCAGTGTCCGTGTCAGGGTCAGAGTCATTGTCCGGATCAGGATCCTGGTCAGGGTCAGGGTCAGTGTCCGGGTCCGGGTCCAGGTCAGGGTCCGGGTCCGGGTCCGGGTCAGGGTCCGGGTCCGGGTCCGGGTCCGGGTCCGGGTCCGGGTCCGGGTCAGGGTCAGGATCCGAGTCCGGGTCCGGGTCGGTGTCCGGGTCTGGGTGAGTGTCCGGGTCCGGGTCCAGGTCCGGGTCCGGGTCCATGTCAGGGTCCGGGTCCGTGTCAGTGTCCGGGTCCGTGTCAGGTTCAGGGTCAGGTTCAGGGTCAGGGTCAGGGTCAGGGTCAGGATCTGGGTCCGGGTCCGGGTCCGTGTCCGTGTCGGGGTCTGGGTCCGGGTCCGGGTCCGGGTGCGTGTCAGGGTCCGGGTCCGGGTCAGTTTCAGGGTCAGTGTCAGAGTCAGGGTCCGGGTCTGTGTCAGGGTCCGGGTCTGGGTCTGGGTCCGGGTCCCGGTCCGGGTCCGGTTCCGGTTCCGGGTCCGGTTCCGGGTCAGGATCCGCGTCCGGATCAGGGTCCGGGTCCGGGTCAGGGTCCGGGTCAGGGTCAAGGTCAGGGTCAGGGTCAGGGTCAGGGTCAGAGTCAGGGTCCGGGTCACGGTCTGGGTCCCGGTCCGGGTCAGGTTCTTGGTCCGGGTCCGAGTCAGGGTCGAGGTCCGTGTCAGGGTCCGGGTCCGGGTCCGTGTAAGCGTCCGGGTCTGGGTCTGGGTCCGGGTCCCGGTCCGGGTCCGGGTCCGGTTCCGGGTCCGGTTCCGGTTCAGGATCCGGGTCCGGATGAGGGTCCGGGTCCGGATCCGGGTCAGGGTCCGGGTCCGGGTCCGGGTCCGGGTCCGGGTCCGGGTCCGGGGTGAGGATCCGAGTCCGGGTCTGGTTCTGGGACCGGGTCCGGGTCCGGGTCCGTGTCAGGGTCAGGGTCACGGTCAGAGTCAGGGTCAGGATCCGGTTCCGGTTCCGGTTCTGGTTCCGGTTCCGGGTCAGGGTCAGGATCCGGACACGGGTTCGGGTCCGGGTCCGGGTCCGGGTCCATGTCAGGGTCCGGGTCCGTGTCAGGGTCCGGTTCCGGTTCCGGTTCTGGGTCCGGGTCCAGGTCCGGATCTGGGTCAGGGTCAGGGTCAGGGTCAGGGTCCGGGTCCATGTCAGGGTCCGGGTCCATGTCAGGGTCCGGTTCCAGTTCCGGTTCCGGGTCCGGGTCCCGGTCCGGGTTCGGTTCCGGGTCCGGGTCAGGATCCGGGTCCGGGTCCGGGTCCGAGTCCGTGTCCGGATCTGGATCAGGGTCAGCGTGAGGGTCAGGGTCAGGATCTGGGTCCGGGTCCGGGTCCGGGTCCGGGTCGGGGTCTGGGTCCGGGTCCGGGTCCGGGTCCGGGTCCGGGTGAGGGTCCGGGTCCGGGTCCGGTTCCGGGTCTGAGTCCGGGTCCGGGTCAGGGTCCGGGGTCAGGATTCTAGTCCGGGTCTGGGTCCGGGTCCGGGTCCGGGTCCGGATCCGGGTCAGGGTTCGGTTCCGGGTCCGGGTCAGGATCCGGGTCCGGGTCCGGGTCCATGTCAGGCTCAGGCTCAGGGTCAGTTTCAGGGTCCGGGTCAGGGTCAGGGTCAGGGTCCAGGTCCGGGTCCGGGTCAGGGTCCGGGTCCGGGTCCGGGTTTGGGTCCGGGTCTGGGTCAGGGTCCGGTTTCAGGATTCTAGTCCGGGTCCGGGTCCGGGTCCGGATCTGGGTCAGGGTCAGGGTCAGGGTGAGGGTCAGGGTCAGGGTCAGGATCCGGGTCCGGGTCCGTGTCCGTGTCCGGGTCCGTGTCCGGGTCCGGGTCCGGGTCCATGTCCGTGTCCGTGTTCGTGTCCGAGTCAGGGTCCGGGTCCGGGTCCGGGTCAGTTTCAGGGGCAGTGTCCGAGTCAGGGTCCGGGTCAGTGTCAGTGTCAGGGTCCGGGTCCAGGTCCGGGTCCGGGTCCGGGTCCGGGTCCGGGTCCGGGTCCGGGTCCGTGTCTGGGTCCTGGTCCGGTTCAGGGTCCAGGTCCGGGTCTGGGTCTGTGTCAGTTTCAGGGTCAGTCTCAGAGTCAGGGTCAGGGTCCGGGTCCGGGTCCGGGTCCGGGTCCAGGGTCAGGATCCGAGTCCGGGTCTGGGTCCTGGTCCGGGTCCGGGTCCGTGTCAGGGTCAGGCTCAGGGTCAGTTTCAGGGTCCGTGTCAGGGTCAGTTTCAGGGTCAGTGTCCGGGTCCGGGTACGGATCCGGGTCCGGGGTCAGGATCCGAGTCCGGGTCTGGGTCCTGGTCCGGGTCCGGGTCCGGGTCCGTGTCAGGGTCAGGCTCAGGGTCAGTTTCAGGGTCCGGGTCAGGGTCAGGGTCAGGGTCAGGGTCAGGGTCAGGGTCAGTGTCCGGGTCCGGGTCCGGGAATGGGTCCGGGTCCGAGTCAGGGTCCGTGTCCGGGTCCGGGTCAGTTTCAGCGTCAGTGTCAGAGGCAGGGTCCGGTTCAGGGTTAGCGTCAGGGTCCGGGTCCGGGTCCGGGTCCGGTTGAGGGTCCGTGTCCGGGTCCGGGTCAGGGTCCGTGTCCGGTTCCGTGTCCGTTTCAGGGTCAGTGTCAGAGTGAGGGTCCGTGTCAGGGTCAGGGTCCGGGTCCGGGTCAGGGTCCGGGTCCGGGTACGGGTCTGGGTCCGTGTCCGGGTCAGGGTCCGGGGTCAGGATTCTTGTCCGGGTCCGGCTCCGGGTCCGGGTCCGGATCTGGGTCAGGATCAGGGTCATGGTCAGGGTCAGGATCAAGGTCCGGGTCCGGGTCCGGGTTCGGGTCCGGGTCCGAGTCAGGGTCCGGGTCCGGGTCCGGGTCCGGGTCAGTTTCAGGGTCAGTGTCAGAGTCAGGGTCCGGGTCAGGGTCAGGGTCAGGGTCAGGGTCCCGGTCTGGGTCCGGGTCCGGGTCCGGGTCCGGGTCCGGGTCCGGGTCCGGGTCCTGGTCCGGTTCAGGGTCCGGGTCCGGGTCCGGGTCCGGATCCGGATCTGGGTCAGGATCAGGGTCATGGTCAGGGTCAGGATCCAGGTCCGGGTCCGTGTCCGTGTCCGGGTCCGTGTCCGGGTCCGGGTCCGGGTCCATGTCCGTGTCCGTGTTCGTGTCCGAGTCAGGGTCCGGGTCCGGGTCCGGGTCAGTTTCAGGGGCAGTGTCCGAGTCAGGGTCCGGGTCAGTGTCAGTGTCAGGGTCCGGGTCCAGGTCCGGGTCCGGGTCCGGGTCCGGGTCCGGGTCCGGGTCCGGGTCCGGGTCCGTGTCTGGGTCCTGGTCCGGTTCAGGGTCCAGGTCCGGGTCTGGGTCTGTGTCAGTTTCAGGGTCAGTCTCAGAGTCAGGGTCAGGGTCCGGGTCCGGGTCCGGGTCCGGGTCCAGGGTCAGGATCCGAGTCCGGGTCTGGGTCCTGGTCCGGGTCCGGGTCCGTGTCAGGGTCAGGCTCAGGGTCAGTTTCAGGGTCCGTGTCAGGGTCAGTTTCAGGGTCAGTGTCCGGGTCCGGGTACGGATCCGGGTCCGGGGTCAGGATCCGAGTCCGGGTCTGGGTCCTGGTCCGGGTCCGGGTCCGGGTCCGTGTCAGGGTCAGGCTCAGGGTCAGTTTCAGGGTCCGGGTCAGGGTCAGGGTCAGGGTCAGGGTCAGGGTCAGGGTCAGTGTCCGGGTCCGGGTCCGGGAATGGGTCTGGGTCCGAGTCAGGGTCCGTGTCCGGGTCCGGGTCAGTTTCAGCGTCAGTGTCAGAGGCAGGGTCCGGTTCAGGGTTAGCGTCAGGGTCCGGGTCCGGGTCCGGGTCCGGTTGAGGGTCCGTGTCCGGGTCCGGGTCAGGGTCCGTGTCCGGTTCCGTGTCCGTTTCAGGGTCAGTGTCAGAGTGAGGGTCCGTGTCAGGGTCAGGGTCCGGGTCCGGGTCAGGGTCCGGGTCCGGGTACGGGTCTGGGTCCGTGTCCGGGTCAGGGTCCGGGGTCAGGATTCTTGTCCGGGTCCGGCTCCGGGTCCGGGTCCGGATCTGGGTCAGGATCAGGGTCATGGTCAGGGTCAGGATCAAGGTCCGGGTCCGGGTCCGGGTTCGGGTCCGGGTCCGAGTCAGGGTCCGGGTCCGGGTCCGGGTCCGGGTCAGTTTCAGGGTCAGTGTCAGAGTCAGGGTCCGGGTCAGGGTCAGGGTCAGGGTCAGGGTCCCGGTCTGGGTCCGGGTCCGGGTCCGGGTCCGGGTCCGGGTCCGGGTCCGGGTCCGGGTCCGGGTCCGGGTCCGGGTCCGGGTCCTGGTCCGGTTCAGGGTCCGGGTCCGGGTCCGGGTCCGGATCCGGATCTGGGTCAGGATCAGGGTCATGGTCAGGGTCAGGATCCAGGTCCGGGTCCGGGTCCGGGTCCGGGTCCGGGTCCGGGTCCGTGTCCGGGTCCGTGTCAGGGTCCGTGTCAGGGTCCGGGTCAGGGTCAGGGTCAGGGTCAGGGTCGGGGTCCGGGTCACGGTCCAGGTCCGGGTCCGGGTCTGTGTCTGGGTCCGGGTCCGTGTCAGGGTCCGGGTCCGGGTCCGGGTCCGGGTCAGGGTCAGGGTCAGGGTCAGGGTCGGGGTCAGGGTCAGGGTCAGGTTCAGGGTCAGGGTCAGGATCTGGGTCCGGGTCCGGGTCCGGGTCCGGGTCCGGGTCCGGGTCCGGGTCAGGGTCAGGGTCAGGGTCAGAGTCAGGGTCCGGGACCGGGTCCGGGTCCGGGTCACGGTCCAGGTCCGGGTCCGGGTCTGTGTCTGGGTCCGGGTCCGTGTCAGGGTCCGGGTCCGGGTCCGGGTCAGGGTCAGGGTCAGGGTCAGGGTCAGGGTCAGGGTCGGGGTCAGGGTCAGGGTCAGGTTCAGGGTCAGGGTCAGGATCTGGGTCTGGGTCCGGGTCCGGGTCCGGGTCCGGGTCAGGGTCAGGGTCAGGGTCAGAGTCAGGGTCCGGGTCACGGTCTGGGTCCCGGTCCGGGTCAGGGTCAGGGTCAGGGTCAGGGTCAGGGTCAGGGTCAGAGTCAGGGTCCGGGTCACGGTCTGGGTCCCGGTCCGGGTCAGGGTCTGGGTCCGGGTCCGGGTCCGGGTCCAGGTCTGGTTCCGGGTCCGGGTCCGGGTCCGGCTCCGGGTCTGGGGTGAGGATCCGAGTCCAGGTCTGGGTCCGGGTCCGGGTCCGGGTCCGGGTCCGTGTCAAGGTCAGGGTCAGGGTCAGAGTCAGGGTCCGGGTCAGGTTCAGGGTCAGGGTCAGGGTCAGGATCCGGGTCCGGGTCCGGGTCCGGGTCCGGGTCCGAGTCCGGGTCCGGGTCAGGGTCCGGGTCCGGGTCCGGGTCCGGGTCCGAGTCAGGGTCCGGGTCCGGGTCCGGGTCAATTTCAGGGTCAGTGTCAGAGTCAGGGTCCAGGTCACGGTCAGGGTCCGGGTCCGGATCTTGGTCAGGGTCAGGGTCCGGTTCCGAGTCGGGATCCGGGTCCGGGTCTGGGTCCGGGTCCAGGTCCGTGTCAGTGTTAGTGTCAGGGTCATAGTCAGGGTCCGGGTCCAGGTCCGGGTCCAGGTCCGGGTCAGGGTCAGGATCCGTGTCCGTGTCCGGGTAAGGGTCCGTGTCCGTGTCCGTGTCCGGGTCCGGGTCAGGGTCCGTGTCCGGTTCCGTGTCCGTTTCAGGGTCAGTGTCAGAGTCAGGGTCCGTTTCAGGGTCAGGGTCCGGGTCCGGGTCAGGGTCCGGGTCCGGGTCCAGGTCTGGGTCTGGGTCCGGGTCAGGGTCCGGGGTCAGGATTCTTGTCCGGGTCCGGGTCCGGGTCCGGGTCCGGATCTGGGTCAGGATCAGGGTCATGGTCAGGGTCAGGATCCAGGTCCGGGTCCGGGTCCGGGTTCGGGTCCAGGTCCGAGTCAGGGTCCGGGTCCGGGTCCGGGTCCGGGTCAGTTTCAGTGTCAGTGTCAGAGTCAGGGTCCGGGTCAGGGTCAGGTTCAGGGTCAGGGTCAGGGTCCCGGTCTGGGTCCGGGTCCGGGTCCGGGTCCGGGTCCGGGTCCGGGTCCGGGTCTCGGTCCGGGTCCGGGTCCTGGTCCGGTTCAGGTTCCGGGTCCGGGTCGGGGTCCGGGTCCGGGTCCGGGTCAGGGTCTGGGTCCGGGTGAGGGTCCGGGTCCTGGTCAGGGTCAGGGTCTGGGTCCGGGTCCGGGTCCGGGTCCGGGTCTGGGTCCGGGTCCGGGTCCAGGTCCGGGTCCGGGTCCGGGTCCGGGTCCGGGTGAGGGTCCGGGTCCTGGTCAGGGTCAGGGTCAGGGTCCGGGTCCGGGTCCGGGTGAGGGTCCGGGTCCGGGTCCGGGTCCGGGTCCGGGTCCGGGTCCGGGTCTGAGTCCGGGTCCGGGTCAGGGTCCGGGGTCAGGATTCTAGTCCGGGTCCGGGTCCGGGTCCGGGTCCGAATCTGGGTCAGGGTCAGGGTCAGGGTCAGGGTCAGGATCCGGGTCCGGGTCCGGGTCCGGGTCCGGGTCCGGGTCCGTGTCCGGGTCCGGGTCCGGGTCCGGGTCCGGGTCCGAGTCAGGGTCCGGGTCCGGGTCCGGGTCCGGATCCGGGTCCGGGTCAGTTTCAGGGTCAGTGTCAGAGTCAGGGTCCGGTTCCGGGTCCGGGTCCGGCTCCGGGTCTGGGGTGAGGATCCGAGTCCAGGTCTGGGTCCGGGTCCGGGTCCGGGTCCGGGTCCGGGTCCGGGTCCGTGTCAGGGTCAGGGTCAGGGTCAGTGTCAGGGTCAGAGTCAGGGTCCGGGTCAGGTTCAGGGTCAGGGTCAGGATACGGGTCCGGGTCCGGGTCCGGGTCCGGGTCCGGGTCCGGGTCCGGGTCCGGGTCCGGGTCCGGGTCCGAGTCAGGGTCCGGGTCCGGGTCCGGGTCAATTTCAGGGTCAGTGTCAGAGTCAGGGTCCAGGTCAGGGTCAGGGTCCGGGTCCGGATCTTGGTCAGGGTCAGGGTCCGGTTCCGGGTCGGGATCCGGGTCCGGGTCTGGGTCCGGGTCCAGGTCCGTGTCAGTGTTAGTGTCAGGGTCAGAGTCAGGGTCCGGGTCCAGGTCCGGGTCCAGGTCCGGGTCAGGGTCAGGATCCGTGTCCGTGTCCGGGTAAGGGTCCGTGTCCGTGTCCGTGTCCGGGTCCGGGTCAGGGTCCGTGTCCGGTTCCGTGTCCGTTTCAGGGTCAGTGTCAGAGTCAGGGTCCGTTTCAGGGTCAGGGTCCGGGTCCGGGTCAGGGTCCGGGTCCGGGTCCAGGTCTGGGTCCGGGTCCGGGTCAGGGTCCGGGGTCAGGATTCTTGTCCGGGTCCGGCTCCGGGTCCGGGTCCGGATCTGGGTCAGGATCAGGGTCATGGTCAGGGTCAGGATCCAGGTCCGGGTCCGGGTCCGGGTTCGGGTCCGGGTCCGAGTCAGGGTCCGGGTCCGGGTCCGGGTCCGGGTCAGTTTCAGGGTCAGTGTCAGAGTCAGGGTCCGGGTCAGGGTCAGGGTCAGGGTCAGGGTCAGGGTCCCAGTCTGGGTCCGGGTCCGGGTCCGGGTCCGGGTCCGGGTCTGGGTCCGGGTCCTGGTCCGGTTCAGGTTCCGGGTCCGGGTCGGGGTCCGGGTCCGGGTCCGGGTCAGGGTCCGGGTCCGGGTGAGGGTCCGGGTCCTGGTCAGGGTCAGGGTCTGGGTCCGGGTCCGGGTCCGGGTCCGGGTCCGGGTCCGGGTCCAGGTCCGGGTCCGGGTCCGGGTCCGGGTCCGGGTGAGGGTCCGGGTCCTGGTCAGGGTCAGGGTCAGGGTCCGGGTCCGGGTCCGGGTGAGGGTCCGGGTCCGGGTCCGGGTCCGGGTCCGGGTCTGAGTCCGGGTCCGGGTCAGGGTCCGGGGTCAGGATTCTAGTCCGGGTCCGGGTCCGGGTCCGGGTCCGAATCTGGGTCAGGGTCAGGGTCAGGGTCAGGGTCAGGATCCGGGTCCGGGTCCGGGTCCGGGTCCGGGTCCGGGTCCGGGTCCGGGTCCGGGTCCGGGTCCGGGTCCGAGTCAGGGTCTGGGTCCGGGTCCGGGTCCGGGTCCGGGTCCGGGTCAGTTTCAGGGTCAGTGTCAGAGTCAGGGTCCGGTTCCGGGTCCGGGTCCGGCTCCGGGTCTGGGGTGAGGATCCGAGTCCAGGTCTGGGTCCGGGTCCGGGTCCGGGTCCGGGTCCGGGTCCGGGTCCGTGTCAGGGTCAGGGTCAGGGTCAGTGTCAGGGTCAGAGTCAGGGTCCGGGTCAGGTTCAGGGTCAGGGTCAGGATACGGGTCCGGGTCCGGGTCCGGGTCCGGGTCCGGGTCCGGGTCCGGGTCCGAGTCAGGGTCCGGGTCCGGGTCCGGGTCAATTTCAGGGTCAGTGTCAGAGTCAGGGTCCAGGTCAGGGTCAGGGTCCGGGTCCGGATCTTGGTCAGGGTCAGGGTCCGGTTCCGGGTCGGGATCCGGGTCCGGGTCTGGGTCCGGGTCCAGGTCCGTGTCAGTGTTAGTGTCAGGGTCATAGTCAGGGTCCGGGTCCAGGTCCGGGTCCAGGTCCGGGTCAGGGTCAGGATCCGTGTCCGTGTCCGGGTAAGGGTCCGTGTCCGTGTCCGTGTCCGGGTCCGGGTCAGGGTCCGTGTCCGGTTCCGTGTCCGTTTCAGGGTCAGTGTCAGAGTCAGGGTCCGTTTCAGGGTCAGGGTCCGGGTCCGGGTCAGGGTCCGGGTCCGGGTCCAGGTCTGGGTCCGGGTCCGGGTCAGGGTCCGGGGTCAGGATTCTTGTCCGGGTCCGGCTCCGGGTCCGGGTCCGGATCTGGGTCAGGATCAGGGTCATGGTCAGGGTCAGGATCCAGGTCCGGGTCCGGGTCCGGGTTCGGGTCCGGGTCCGAGTCAGGGTCCGGGTCCGGGTCCGGGTCCGGGTCAGTTTCAGGGTCAGTGTCAGAGTCAGGGTCCGGGTCAGGGTCAGGGTCAGGGTCAGGGTCAGGGTCCCAGTCTGGGTCCGGGTCCGGGTCCGGGTCCGGGTCCGGGTCTGGGTCCGGGTCCTGGTCCGGTTCAGGTTCCGGGTCCGGGTCTGGGTCCGGGTCCGGATCTGGGTCAGGATCAGGGTCATGATCAGGATCAGGATCCAGGTCCGGGTCCGGGTCCGGGTCCGGGTCCGGGTCCAGGTCCGGGTCCGAGTCAGGGTCCGGGTCCGGGTCAGGGTCAGGGTCAGGGTCAGGGTCGGGGTCAGGGTCAGGGTCAGGTTCAGGGTCAGGGTCAGGATCTGGGTCCGGGTCCGGGTCCGGGTCCGGGTCCGGGTCCGGGTCCGGGTCCGGGTCCGGGTCCGGGTCCGGGTCCGGGTCAGGGTCAGGGTCAGGGTCAGAGTCAGGGTACGGGTCACGGTCTGGGTCCCGGTCCGGGTCAGGGTCAGGGTCAGGGTCAGGGTCAGGGTCAGGGTCCGGGTCCGGGTCAGAGTCCGGGTCCGTGTCCGGGTTTGGGTCCGGGTCCGGGTCACGGTCTGGGGTCAGGATTCTAGTCCGAGTCCGGGTCCGGGTCCGGGTCCGGATCTGGGTCAGGGTCAGCGTGAGGGTCAGGGTCAGGATCCGGGTCCGGGTCCGGGTCCGGGTCCGAGTCAGGGTCCAGGTCCGGGTCCGGGTCAGTTTCACGGTCAGTGTCAGAGTCAGGGTCAGTGTCTGGGTCCGGGTCCGTGTCGGGGTCCGTGTCCGTGTCCGTGTCCGTGTCCGGGTCCAGGTCCGGGTCCGTGTCCGGGGTCAGGATCCGAGTCCGGGTCTGGGTCCGGGTCCAGGTCCGGGTCCGTGTCAGGGTCAGGCTCAGGGTCCGGGTCCGGGTCGGGGTCCGGGTCCGGGTCCGGGTCAGGGTCTGGGTCCGGGTGAGGGTCCGGGTCCTGGTCAGGGTCAGGGTCCGGGTCTGGGTCCGGGTCCGGGTCCGGGTCCGGGTCCGGCTCCTGGTCCGGGTCCGGGTCCGGGTCCGGGTCCGGGTCCGGGTCCGGGTCCTGGTGAGGGTCCGGGTCCTGGTCAGGGTCAGGGTCAGGGTCCGGGTCCGGGTCCGGGTGAGGATCGGGGTCCGGGTCCGGGTCCGGGTCCGGGTCCGGGTCCGGGTCTGAGTCCGGGTCCGGGTCAGGGTCCGGGGTCAGGATTCTAGTCCGGGTCCGGGTCCGGGTCCGGGTCCGGATCTGGGTCAGGGTCAGGGTCAGGGTCAGGGTCAGGATCCGGGTCCGGGTCCGGGTCCGGGTCCGGGTCCGGGTCCGGGTCCGGGTCCGGGTCCCTGTCCGGGTCCGGGTCCGGGTCCGGGTCCGGGTCCGGGTCAGGGTCCGGGTCCGGGTCCGGTTCAGTTTCAGGGTCAGTGTCAGAGTCAGGGTCCCGGTCAGGGTCAGGGTCAGGGTCCCGATCCGGGTCCGGGTCCGGGTCCGGATCTGGGTCAGGGTCAGGGTGAGGGTCAGGGTCAGGGACAGGATCCAGGTCCGGGTCCGGGTCCGGGTCCGGGTCCGTGTCAGGGTCAGGCTCAGGTTCCGGGTCCGGGTCTGGGTCCGGGTCCGGATCTGGGTCAGGATCAGGGTCATGATCAGGATCAGGATCCAGGTCCGGGTCCGGGTCCGGGTCCGGGTCCGGGTCCAGGTCCGGGTCCGAGTCAGGGTCCGGGTCCGGGTCAGGGTCAGGGTCAGGGTCAGGGTCGGGGTCAGGGTCAGGGTCAGGTTCAGGGTCAGGGTCAGGATCTGGGTCCGGGTCCGGGTCCGGGTCCGGGTCCGGGTCCGGGTCCGGGTCCGGGTCCGGGTCCGGGTCCGGGTCAGGGTCAGGGTCAGGGTCAGAGTCAGGGTACGGGTCACGGTCTGGGTCCCGGTCCGGGTCAGGGTCAGGGTCAGGGTCAGGGTCAGGGTCAGGGTCCGGGTCCGGGTCAGAGTCCGGGTCCGTGTCCGGGTTTGGGTCCGGGTCCGGGTCACGGTCTGGGGTCAGGATTCTAGTCCGAGTCCGGGTCCGGGTCCGGGTCCGGATCTGGGTCAGGGTCAGCGTGAGGGTCAGGGTCAGGATCCGGGTCCGGGTCCGGGTCCGGGTCCGAGTCAGGGTCCAGGTCCGGGTCCGGGTCAGTTTCACGGTCAGTGTCAGAGTCAGGGTCAGTGTCTGGGTCCGGGTCCGTGTCGGGGTCCGTGTCCGTGTCCGTGTCCGTGTCCGTGTCCGGGTCCGGGTCCGTGTCCGGGGTCAGGATCCGAGTCCGGGTCTGGGTCCGGGTCCAGGTCCGGGTCCGTGTCAGGGTCAGGCTCAGGGTCCGGGTCCGGGTCCGGGTCAGGGTCCGGGTCCGGGTGAGGGTCCGGGTCCTGGTCAGGGTCAGGGTCTGGGTCCGGGTCCGGGTCCGGGTCCGGGTCCGGGTCCGGGTCCAGGTCCGGGTCCGGGTCCGGGTCCGGGTCCGGGTGAGGGTCCGGGTCCTGGTCAGGGTCAGGGTCAGGGTCTGGGTCCGGGTCCGGGTGAGGGTCCGGGTCCGGGTCCGGGTCCGGGTCCGGGTCTGAGTCCGGGTCCGGGTCAGGGTCCGGGGTCAGGATTCTAGTCCGGGTCCGGGTCCGGGTCCGGGTCCGAATCTGGGTCAGGGTCAGGGTCAGGGTCAGGGTCAGGATCCGGGTCCGGGTCCGGGTCCGGGTCCGGGTCCGGGTCCGGGTCCGGGTCCGGGTCCGGGTCCGAGTCAGGGTCCGGGTCCGGGTCCGGGTCCGGGTCCGGGTCCGGGTCAGTTTCAGGGTCAGTGTCAGAGTCAGGGTCCGGTTCCGGGTCCGGGTCCGGCTCCGGGACTGGGGTGAGGATCCGAGTCCAGGTCTGGGTCCGGGTCCGGGTCCGGGTCCGGGTCCGGGTCCGGGTCCGTGTCAGGGTCAGGGTCAGGGTCAGTGTCAGGGTCAGAGTCAGGGTCCGGGTCAGGTTCAGGGTCAGGGTCAGGATACGGGTCCGGGTCCGGGTCTGGGTCCGGGTCCGGGTCCGGGTCCGGGTCCGGGTCCGGGTCCGGGTCCGAGTCAGGGTCCGGGTCCGGGTCCGGGTCAATTTCAGGGTCATTGTCAGAGTCAGGGTCCAGGTCAGGGTCAGGGTCCGGGTCCGGATCTTGGTCAGGGTCAGGGTCCGGTTCCGGGTCGGGATCCGGGTCCGGGTCTGGGTCCGGGTCCAGGTCCGTGTCAGTGTTACTGTCAGGGTCAGAGTCAGGGTCCGGGTCCAGGTCCGGGTCCAGGTCCGGGTCAGGGTCAGGATCCGTGTCCGTGTCCGGGTAAGGGTCCGTGTCCGTGTCCGTGTCCGGGTCCGGGTCAGGGTCCGTGTCCGGTTCCGTGTCCGTTTCAGGGTCAGTGTCAGAGTCAGGGTCCGTTTCAGGGTCAGGGTCCGGGTCCGGGTCAGGGTCCGGGTCCGGGTCCAGGTCTGGGTCCGGGTCCGGGTCAGGGTCCGGGGTCAGGATTCTTGTCCGGGTCCGGCTCCGGGTCCGGGTCCGGATCTGGGTCAGGATCAGGGTCATGGTCAGGGTCAGGATCCAGGTCCGGGTCCGGGTCCGGGTTCGGGTCCGGGTCCGAGTCAGGGTCCGGGTCCGGGTCCGGGTCCGGGTCAGTTTCAGGGTCAGTGTCAGAGTCAGGGTCCGGGTCAGGGTCAGGGTCAGGGTCAGGGTCAGGGTCCCAGTCTGGGTCCGGGTCCGGGTCCGGGTCCGGGTCCGGGTCTGGGTCCGGGTCCTGGTCCGGTTCAGGTTCTGGGTCCGGGTCTGGGTCCGGGTCCGGATCTGGGTCAGGATCAGGGTCATGATCAGGATCAGGATCCAGGTCCGGGTCCGGGTCCGGGTCCGGGTCCGGGTCCAGGTCCGGGTCCGAGTCAGGGTCCGGGTCCGGGTCAGGGTCAGGGTCAGGGTCAGGGTCGGGGTCAGGGTCAGGGTCAGGTTCAGGGTCAGGGTCAGGATCTGGGTCCGGGTCCGGGTCCGGGTCCGGGTCCGGGTCCGGGTCCGGGTCAGGGTCAGGGTCAGGGTCAGAGTCAGGGTACGGGTCACGGTCTGGGTCCCGGTCCGGGTCAGGGTCAGGGTCAGGGTCAGGGTCAGGGTCAGGGTCCGGGTCCGGGTCAGAGTCCGGGTCCGTGTCCGGGTTTGGGTCCGGGTCCGGGTCACGGTCTGGGGTCAGGATTCTAGTCCGAGTCCGGGTCCGGGTCCGGGTCCGGATCTGGGTCAGGGTCAGCGTGAGGGTCAGGGTCAGGATCCGGGTCCGGGTCCGGGTCCGGGTCCGAGTCAGGGTCCAGGTCCGGGTCCGGGTCAGTTTCACGGTCAGTGTCAGAGTCAGGGTCAGTGTCTGGGTCCGGGTCCGTGTCGGGTTCCGTGTCCGTGTCCGTGTCCGTGTCCGTGTCCGGGTCCGGGTCCGGGTCCGTGTCCGGGGTCAGGATCCGAGTCCGGGTCTGGGTCCGGGTCCAGGTCCGGGTCCGTGTCAGGGTCAGGCTCAGGGTCCGGGTCCGGGTCGGGGTCCGGGTCCGGGTCCGGGTCAGGGTCTGGGTCCGGGTGAGGGTCCGGGTCCTGGTCAGGGTCAGGGTCTGGGTCTGGGTCCGGGTCCGGGTCCGGGTCCGGGTCCGGCTCCTGGTCCGGGTCCGGGTCCGGGTCCGGGTCCGGGTCCGGGTCCGGGTCCGGGTCCGGGTGAGGGTCCGGGTCCTGGTCAGGGTCAGGGTCAGGGTCCGGGTCCGGGTCCGGGTGAGGATCGGGGTCCGGGTCCGGGTCCGGGTCCGGGTCCGGGTCTGAGTCCGGGTCCGGGTCAGGGTCCGGGGTCAGGATTCTAGTCCGGGTCCGGGTCCGGGTCCGGGTCTGGGTCCGGATCTGGGTCAGGGTCAGGGTCAGGGTCAGGGTCAGGATCCGGGTCCGGGTCCGGGTCCGGGTCCGGGTCCGGGTCCGGGTCCCTGTCCGGGTCCGGGTCCGGGTCCGGGTCCGGGTCCGGGTCAGGGTCCGGGTCCGGGTCCGGTTCAGTTTCAGGGTCAGTGTCAGAGTCAGGGTCCCGGTCAGGGTCAGGGTCAGGGTCCCGATCCGGGTCCGGGTCCGGGTCCGGATCTGGGTCAGGGTCAGGGTGAGGGTCAGGGTCAGGGACAGGATCCAGGTCCGGGTCCGGGTCCGGGTCCGGGTCCGTGTCAGGGTCAGGCTCAGGGTCCGGGTCCGGGTCGGTGTCCGGGTCCGGGTCAGGGTCCGGGTCCGGGTGAGGGTCTGGGTCCTGGTCAGGGTCAGGGTCCGGGTCCGGGTCCAGGGTCCGGGTCCGGGTCCGGGTCCGTGTCATGGTCCGGGTCTGTGTCCGTGTCCGTGTCCGTGTCCGAGTCCGGGTCCGGGTCCGGGTCCGAGTCCGGGTCCGGGTCCGGGTCCGGGTTAGGGTCAGGATCCGGATGCGGGTCCGGGTCCGGGTCTGGGTCTAGGTCTGGGTCCGGGTCCGGTTCCGGTTCCGGTTCCGGGTCCGGGTCTGGGTCTGGGTCAGGCTCAGGGTCAGAGTCAGGGTCAGGGTAAGGGTCAGGGTCAGTGTCAGTGTCAGAGTCAGAGTCAGGGTCCGGGTCAGTGTCAGGGTCAGGGTCTTGGTCCGGGTCTGGGTCCGGGTCCGGGTCCGGGTCCGGGTCTGGGTCCTGGTCCGGTTCAGGGTCCGGGTCCGGGTCCGGGTCTGTGTCAGTTTCAGGGTCAGTCTCAGAGTCAGGGTCACGGTCCGGGTCCGGGTCCGGGTCCGGGTCCGGGCTCAGGATCCGAGTCCGGGTCTGGGTCCTGGTCCGGGTCCGGGTCCATGTCAGGGTCAGGCTCAGGGTCAGTTTCAGCGTCCGGGTCAGGGTCAGGGTCAGGGTCAGGGTCCGGGTCCGGGTCCGGGTCAGGGTCCGGGTCCGGGTCCGGGTTTGGGTCCGGGTCTGGGTCAGGGTCCGGTTTCAGGATTCTAGTCCGGGTCCGGGTCCGGGTCCGGGTCCGGATCTGCGTCAGGGTGAGGGTCAGGGTGAGGGTCCGGGTCCGGGTCAGGATCCGTGTCCGTGTCCGTGTCCGGGTCCGTGTCCGGGTCCGGGTCCGTGTCCGTGTCCGGGTCCGGGTCCGAGTCAGGGTCCGGGTCCGGGTCCGGGTCAGTTTCAGGGTCAGTGTCAGAGTCATGGTCCGGGTCAGTGTCAGTGTCAGGGTCAGGGTCAGGGTCAGGGTCAGGGTCAGGGTCAGGGTCAGGGTCAGGGTCAGGATCCGGGTACGGGTACGGGTCAGGGTCAGGGTCACGGTCAGGGTCAGAGTCAGGGTCCGGGTCACGGTCTGGGTCCCGGTCCGGGTCAGGGTCTGGGTCCGGGTCCGGGTCAGGGTCCAGGTCCGGTTCCGGTTCCGGGTCCGGGTCCGGCTCCGGGTCTGGGGTGAGGATCCGAGTCCGGGTCCGGGTCTGGGTCCTGGTCCGGTTCAGGGTCCGGGTCCGGGTCCGGGTCTGTGTCAGTTTCAGGGTCAGTCTCAGAGTCAGGGTCACGGTCCGGGTCCGGGTCCGGGTCCGGGTCCGGGCTCAGGATCCGAGTCCGGGTCTGGGTCCTGGTCCGGGTCCGGGTCCATGTCAGGGTCAGGCTCAGGGTCAGTTTCAGCGTCCGGGTCAGGGTCAGGGTCAGGGTCAGGGTCCGGGTCCGGGTCCGGGTCAGGGTCCGGGTCCGGGTCCGGGTTTGGGTCCGGGTCTGGGTCAGGGTCCGGTTTCAGGATTCTAGTCCGGGTCCGGGTCCGGGTCCGGGTCCGGATCTGCGTCAGGGTGAGGGTCAGGGTGAGGGTCCGGGTCCGGGTCAGGATCCGTGTCCGTGTCCGTGTCCGGGTCCGTGTCCGGGTCCGGGTCCGTGTCCGTGTCCGGGTCCGGGTCCGAGTCAGGGTCCGGGTCCGGGTCCGGGTCAGTTTCAGGGTCAGTGTCAGAGTCATGGTCCGGGTCAGTGTCAGTGTCAGGGTCAGGGTCAGGGTCAGGGTCAGGGTCAGGGTCAGGGTCAGGGTCAGGATCCGGGTACGGGTACGGGTCAGGGTCAGGGTCACGGTCAGGGTCAGAGTCAGGGTCCGGGTCACGGTCTGGGTCCCGGTCCGGGTCAGGGTCTGGGTCCGGGTCCGGGTCAGGGTCCAGGTCCGGTTCCGGTTCCGGGTCCGGGTCCGGCTCCGGGTCTGGGGTGAGGATCCGAGTCCAGGTCTGGGTCCGGGTCCGGGTCCGGGTCCGGGTCCGGGTCCGTGTCAGGGTCAGGGTCAGGGTCAGAGTCAGGGTCCGGGTCAGGTTCAGGGTCAGGGTCAGGATCCGGGTCCGGGTCCGGGTCCGGGTCCGGGTCCGGGTCCGGGTCCGGGTCCGGGTCCGGGTCCGGGTCCGGGTCCGAGTCAGGGTCCGGGTCAATTTCAGGGTCAGTGTCAGAGTCAGGGTCCAGGTCAGGGTCAGGGTCCGGGTCCGGATCTTGGTCAGGGTCAGGGTCCGGTTCCGGGTCCAGGTCCGGGTCAGGGTCAGGATCCGTGTCCGTGTCCGGGTAAGGGTCCGTGTCCGTGTCCGTGTCCGGGTCCGGGTCAGGGTCCGTGTCCGGTTCTGTGTCCGTTTCAGGGTCAGTGTCAGAGTCAGGGTCCGTTTCAGGGTCCGGGTCCAGGTCTGGGTCCGGGTCCGGGTCAGGGTCCGGGGTCAGGATTCTTGTCCGGGTCCGGCTCCGGGTCCGGGTCCGGATCTGGGTCAGGATCAGGGTCATGGTCAGGGTCAGGATCCAGGTCCGGGTCCGGGTCCGGGTTCGGGTCCGGGTCCGAGTCAGGGTCCGGGTCCGGGTCCGGGTCCGGGTCAGTTTCAGGGTCAGTGTCAGAGTCAGGGTCCGGGTCAGGGTCAGGGTCAGGGTCAGGGTCAGGGTCAGGGTCCCGGTCTGGGTCCGGGTCCGGGTCAGGGTCCGGGTCCGGGTCCGGGTCAGAGTCCGGGTCCGTGTCCGGGTTTGGGTCCGGGTCCGGGTCACGGTCTGGGGTCAGGATTCTAGTCCGAGTCCGGGTCCGGGTCCGGGTCCGGATCTGGGTCAGGGTCAGCGTGAGGGTCAGGGTCAGGATCCGGGTCCGGGTCCGGGTCCGGGTCCGAGTCAGGGTCCAGGTCCGGGTCCGGGTCAGGGTCCAGGTCCGGTTCCGGTTCCGGGTCCGGGTCCGGCTCCGGGTCTGGGGTGAGGATCCGAGTCCGGGTCCGGGTCTGGGTCCTGGTCCGGTTCAGGGTCCGGGTCCGGGTCCGGGTCTGTGTCAGTTTCAGGGTCAGTCTCAGAGTCAGGGTCACGGTCCGGGTCCGGGTCCGGGTCCGGGTCCGGGCTCAGGATCCGAGTCCGGGTCTGGGTCCTGGTCCGGGTCCGGGTCCATGTCAGGGTCAGGCTCAGGGTCAGTTTCAGCGTCCGGGTCAGGGTCAGGGTCAGGGTCAGGGTCCGGGTCCGGGTCCGGGTCAGGGTCCGGGTCCGGGTCCGGGTTTGGGTCCGGGTCTGGGTCAGGGTCCGGTTTCAGGATTCTAGTCCGGGTCCGGGTCCGGGTCCGGGTCCGGATCTGCGTCAGGGTGAGGGTCAGGGTGAGGGTCCGGGTCCGGGTCAGGATCCGTGTCCGTGTCCGTGTCCGGGTCCGTGTCCGGGTCCGGGTCCGTGTCCGTGTCCGGGTCCGGGTCCGAGTCAGGGTCCGGGTCCGGGTCCGGGTCAGTTTCAGGGTCAGTGTCAGAGTCATGGTCCGGGTCAGTGTCAGTGTCAGGGTCAGGGTCAGGGTCAGGGTCAGGGTCAGGGTCAGGGTCAGGGTCAGGATCCGGGTACGGGTACGGGTCAGGGTCAGGGTCACGGTCAGGGTCAGAGTCAGGGTCCGGGTCACGGTCTGGGTCCCGGTCCGGGTCAGGGTCTGGGTCCGGGTCCGGGTCAGGGTCCAGGTCCGGTTCCGGTTCCGGGTCCGGGTCCGGCTCCGGGTCTGGGGTGAGGATCCGAGTCCAGGTCTGGGTCCGGGTCCGGGTCCGGGTCCGGGTCCGGGTCCGTGTCAGGGTCAGGGTCAGGGTCAGAGTCAGGGTCCGGGTCAGGTTCAGGGTCAGGGTCAGGATCCGGGTCCGGGTCCGGGTCCGGGTCCGGGTCCGGGTCCGGGTCCGGGTCTGGGTCCGGGTCCGGGTCCGGGTCCGAGTCAGGGTCCGGGTCCGGGTCCGGGTCCGGGTCCGGGTCAATTTCAGGGTCAGTGTCAGAGTCAGGGTCCAGGTCAGGGTCAGGGTCCGGGTCCGGATCTTGGTCAGGGTCAGGGTCCGGTTCCGGGTCCAGGTCCGGGTCAGGGTCAGGATCCGTGTCCGTGTCCGGGTAAGGGTCCGTGTCCGTGTCCGTGTCCGGGTCCGGGTCAGGGTCCGTGTCCGGTTCTGTGTCCGTTTCAGGGTCAGTGTCAGAGTCAGGGTCCGTTTCAGGGTCCGGGTCCAGGTCTGGGTCCGGGTCCGGGTCAGGGTCCGGGGTCAGGATTCTTGTCCGGGTCCGGCTCCGGGTCCGGGTCCGGATCTGGGTCAGGATCAGGGTCATGGTCAGGGTCAGGATCCAGGTCCGGGTCCGGGTCCGGGTTCGGGTCCGGGTCCGAGTCAGGGTCCGGGTCCGGGTCCGGGTCCGGGTCAGTTTCAGGGTCAGTGTCAGAGTCAGGGTCCGGGTCAGGGTCAGGGTCAGGGTCAGGGTCAGGGTCAGGGTCCCGGTCTGGGTCCGGGTCCGGGTCAGGGTCCGGGTCCGGGTCCGGGTCAGAGTCCGGGTCCGTGTCCGGGTTTGGGTCCGGGTCCGGGTCACGGTCTGGGGTCAGGATTCTAGTCCGAGTCCGGGTCCGGGTCCGGGTCCGGATCTGGGTCAGGGTCAGCGTGAGGGTCAGGGTCAGGATCCGGGTCCGGGTCCGGGTCCGGGTCCGAGTCAGGGTCCAGGTCCGGGTCCGGGTCAGTTTCAGGGTCAGTGTCAGAGTCAGAGTCCGGGTCAGTGTCAGGGTCAGTGTCTGGGTCCGTGTCCGTGTCGGGGTCCGTGTCCGTGTCCGTGTCCGTGTCCGGGTCCGGGTCCGTGTCCGGGGTCAGGATCCGAGTCCGGGTCCGGGTCCGGGTCCGGGTCCGTGTCAGGGTCAGGGTCAGGGTCAGAGTCAGGGTCCGCGTCAGGTTCAGGGTCAGGGTCAGGATCCGGGTCCGGGTCCGGGTCCGGGTCCGGGTCCGAGTCAGGGTCCGGGTCCGGGTCCGGGTCCGGGTCAATTTCAGGGTCAGTGTCAGAGTCAGGGTCCAGGTAAGGGTCAGGGTCCGGGTCCGGATCTTGGTCAGGGTCAGGGTCCGGTTCCGGGTTGGGATCCGGGTCCGGGTCTGGGTCCGGGTCCAGGTCCGTGTCAGTGTTAGTGTCAGGGTCAGAGTCAGGGTCCGGGTCCAGGTCCGGGTCCAGGTCCGGGTCAGGGTCAGGATCCGTGTCCGTGTCCGGGTAAGGGTCCGTGTCCGTGTCCGGGTCCGGGTCCGGGTCAGGGTCCGTGTCCGGTTCCGTGTCCGTTTCAGGGTCAGTGTCAGAGTCAGGGTCCGTTTCAGGGTCAGGGTCCGGGTCCGGGTCAGGGTCCGGGTACGGGTCCAGGTCTGGGTCCGGGTCCGGGTCAGGGTCCGGGGTCAGGATTCTTGTCCGGGTCCGGCTCCGGGTCCGGGTCCGGATCTGGGTCAGGATCAGGGTCATGGTCAGGGTCAGGATCCAGGTCCGGGTCCGGGTCCGGGTTCGGGTTCGGGTCCGGGTCCGAGTCAGGGTCCGGGTCCGGGTCCGGGTCCGGGTCAGTTTCAGGGTCAGTGTCAGAGTCAGGGTCCGGGTCAGGGTCAGGGTCAGGGTCAGGGTCAGGGTCAGGGTCCCGGTCTGGGTCCGGGTCCGGGTCCGGGTCTGGGTCCGGGTCCTGGTCCGGTTCAGGTTCCGGGTCCGGGTCCGGGTCCGGGTCCGGGTCCGGATCTGGGTCAGGATCAGGGTCATGATCAGGATCAGGATCCAGGTCCGGGTCCGGGTCCGGGTCCGGGTCCGAGTCAGGGTCCGGGTCCGGGTCCAGGTCCGGGTCAGTTTAGGGTCATTGTCAGTGTCAGGGTCCGGGTCCGGGTCCGGGTCCGGGTTACGGTCCGGGTCCGGGTCCGGGTCTGTGTCTGGGTCCGGGTCCGGGTCCGTGTCAGGGTCCGGGTTCGGGTCCGGGTCCGAGTCAGGGTCCGGGTCCGGGTCCGGGTCCGGGTCAGTTTCAGGGTCAGTGTCAGAGTCAGGGTCCGGGTCAGGGTCAGGGTCAGGGTCAGGGTCAGGGTCCCGGTCTGGGTCCGGGTCCGGGTCCGGGTCCGGGTCCGGGTCTGGGTCCGGGTCCTGGTCCGGTTCAGGTTCCGGGTCCGGGTCCGGGTCCGGGTCCGGGTCCGGATCTGGGTCAGGATCAGGGTCATGATCAGGATCAGGATCCAGGTCCGGGTCCGGGTCCGGGTCCGGGTCCGGGTCCGGGTCCGGGTCCGAGTCATGGTCCGGGTCCGGGTCCAGGTCCGGGTCAGTTTAGGGTCATTGTCAGAGTCAGGGTCCGGGTCCGGGTCCGGGTCCGGGTTACGGTCCGGGTCCGGGTCCGGGTCTGTGTCTGGGTCCGGGTCCGGGTCCGTGTCAGGGTCCGGGTCCGGGTCCGGGTCCGGGTCAGGGTCAGGGTCAGGGTCAGGGTCGGGGTCAGGGTCAGGGTCAGGTTCAGGGTCAGGGTCAGGATCTGGGTCCGGGTCCGGGTCCGGGTCCGGGTCCGGGTCCGGGTCCGGGTCCGGGTCCGGGTCAGGGTCAGGGTCAGGGTCAGGGTCAGAGTCAGGGTACGGGTCACGGTCTGGGTCCCGGTCAGGGTCAGGGTCAGGGTCAGGGTCAGGGTCAGGGTCAGGGTCAGGGTCAGTGTCAGGGTCCGGGTCCGGGTCCGGGTCAGAGTCCGGGTCCGTGTCCGGGTTTCGGTCCGGGTCCGCGTCACGGTCTGGGGTCAGGATTCTAGTCCGAGTCCGGGTCCGGGTCCGGGTCCGGATCTGGGTCAGGGTCAGCGTGAGGGTCAGGGTCAGGATCCGGGTCCGGGTCCGGGTCCGGGTCCGAGTCAGGGTCCAGGTCCGGGTCCGGGTCAGTTTCAGGGTCAGTGTCAGAGTCAGGGTCAGTGTCAGGGTCCGGGTCCGTGTCGGGGTCCGTGTCCGTGTCCGTGTCCGTGTCCGTGTCCGTGTCCGGGTCCGGGTCCGTGTCCGGGGTCAGGATCCGAGTCCGGGTCTGGGTCCGGGTCCAGGTCCGGGTCCGTGTCAGGGTCAGGCTCAGGGTCCGGGTCCGGGTCGGGGTCCGGGTCCGGGTCCGGGTCAGGGTCCGGGTCCGGGTGAGGATCCGGGTCCTGGTCAGGGTCAGGGTCTGGGTCCGGGTCCGGGTCCGGGTCCGGGTCCGGGTCCGGGTCCGGGTCCGGGTCCGGGTCCGGGTCCGGGTGAGGGTCCGGGTCCTGGTCAGGGTCAGGGTCAGGGTCCGGGTCCGGGTCCGGGTGAGGGTCCGGGTCCGGGTCCGGGTCCGGGTCCGGGTCCGGGTCTGAGTCCGGGTCCGGGTCAGGGTCCGGGGTCAGGATTCTAGTCCGGGTCCGGGTCCGGGTCCGGGTCCGGATCTGTGTCAGGGTCAGGGTCAGGGTCAGGGTCAGGATCCGGGTCCGGGTCCGGGTCCGGGTCCGGGTCCGGGTCCGGGTCCGGGTCCGGGTCCGGGTCCGGGTCCAGGTCCGGGTCCGGATCCGGGTCCGGGTCCGTGTCAGGGTCCGGGTCCGGGTCCGGTTCAGTTTCAGGGTCAGTTTCAGAGTCAGGGTCCCGGTCAGGGTCAGGGTCCTGATCCGGGTCCGGGTCTGGGTCCGGATCTGGGTCCGGGTCTGTGTCAGGGTCAGGCTCAGGGTCCGGGTCCGGGTCGGTGTCTGGGTCCGGGTCAGGGTCCGGGTCCGGGTGAGGGTCCGGGTCCTGGTCAGGGTCAGGGTCCGGGTCCGGGTCCAGGGTCCGGGTCCGGGTCCGGGTCCGTGTCCGTGTCATGGTCCGTGTCTGTGTCCGTGTCCGTGTCCGTGTCCGTGTCCGAGTCCGGGTCCGGGTCCGGGTCCGAGTCCGGGTCCGGGTCCGGGTTAGGGTCAGGATCCGGATGCGGGTCCGGGTCCGGGTCTGGGTCTAGGTCCGGGTCCGGGTCCGGTTCCGGGTCCGGGTCTGGGTCTGGGTCAGGGTCAGGGTCAGAGTCAGGGTCAGGGTAAGGGTCAGGGTCAGTGTCAGTGTCAGAGTCAGAGTCAGGGTCCGGGTCAGTGTCAGGGTCAGGGTCTTGGTCCGGGTCCGGGTCCGGGTCCGGGTCCGGGTCTGGGTCCTGGTCCGGTTCAGGGTCCGGGTCCGGGTCCGGGTCTGTGTCAGTTTCAGGGTCAGTCTCAGAGTCAGGGTCAGGGTCAGGGTCCGGGTCCGGGTCCGGGTCCGGGTCCGGGTCCGGGCTCAGGATCCGAGTCCGGGTCTGGGTCCTGGTCCGGGTCCGGGTCCATGTCAGGGTCAGGGTCAGGGTCAGTTTCAGCGTCCGGGTCAGGGTCAGGGTCAGGGTCCGGGTCCGGGTCCGGGTCAGGGTCCGGGTCCGGGTCCGGGTTTCGGTCCGGGTCTGGGTCAGGGTCCGGTTTCAGGATTCTAGTCCGGGTCCGGGTCCGGATCTGCGTCAGGGTCAGGGTCAGGGTGAGGGTCCGGGTCCGGGTCAGGATCCGGGTCCGTGTCCGTGTCCGGGTCCGTGTCCATGTCCGGGTCCGTGTCCGGGTCCGGGTCCGAGTCAGGGTCCGGGTCCGGGTCCGGGTCAGTTTCAGGGTCAGTGTCAGAGTCATGGTCCGGGTCAGTGTCAGGGTCAGTGTCAGGGTCAGGGTCAGGGTCAGGGTCAGGGTCAGGGTCAGGGTCAGGGTCAGGATCCGGGTATGGGTACGGGTCAGGGTCAGGGTCACGGTCAGGGTCAGAGTCAGGGTCCGGGTCACGTTCTGGGTCCCGGTCCGGGTCAGGGTCTGGGTCCCGGTCCGGGTCAGGGTCTGGGTCCGGGTCCGGGTCAGGGTCCAGGTCCGGTTCCGGTTCCGCGTCCGGGTCCGGCTCCGGGTCTGGGGTGAGGATCCGAGTCCAGGTCTGGGTCCGGGTCCGGGTCCGGGTCCGGGTCCGGGTCAGGGTCAGGGTCAGGGTCAGAGTCAGGGTCCGGGTCAGGTTCAGGGTCAGGGTCAGGATCCGGGTCCGGGTCCGGGTCCGGGTCCGGGTCCGGGTCCGGGTCCGGGTCTGGGTCCGGGTCCGGGTCCGGGTCTGAGTCAGGGTCCGGGTCCGGGTCCGGGTCCGGGTCAATTTCAGGGTCAGTGTCAGAGTCAGGGTCCAGGTCAGGGTCAGGGTCCGGGTCCGGATCTTGGTCAGGGTCAGGGTCCGGTTCCGGGTCGGGATCCGGGTCCGGGTCTGGGTCCGGGTCCAGGTCCGTGTCAGTGTTAGTGTCAGGGTCAGAGTCAGGGTCCGGGTCCAGGTCCGGGTCCAGGTCCGGGTCAGGGTCAGGATCCGTGTCCGTGTCCGGGTAAGGGTCCGTGTCCGTGTCCGGGTCCGGGTCAGGGTCCGTGTCCAGTTCCGTGTCCGTTTCAGGGTCAGTGTCAGAGTCAGGGTCCGTTTCAGGGTCAGGGTCCGGGTCCGGGTCAGGGTCCGGGTCCGGGTCCAGGTCTGGGTCCAGGTCCGGGTCAGGGTCCGGGGTCAGGATTCTTGTCCGGGTCCGGCTCCGGGTCCGGGTCCGGATCTGGGTCAGGATCAGGGTCATGGTCAGGGTCAGGATCCAGGTCCGGGTCCGGGTCCGGGTTCGGGTCCGGGTCCGAGTCAGGGTCTGGGTCCGGGTCCGGGTCCGGGTCAGTTTCAGCGTCAGTGTCAGAGTCAGGGTCCGGGTCAGGGTCAGGGTCAGGGTCAGGGTCAGGGTCCCGGTCTGGGTCCGGGTCCGGGTCCGGGTCCGGGTCCGGGTCTGGGTCCGGGTCCTGGTCCGGTTCAGGTTCCGGGTCCGGGTCCGGGTCCGGGTCCGGGTCCGGATCTGGGTCAGGATCAGGGTCATGATCAGGATCAGGATCCAGGTCCGGGTCCGGGTCCGGGTCCGGGTCCGGGTCTGGGTCCGGGTCAGAGTCCGGGTCCGTGTCCGGGTTTCGGTCCGGGTCCGCGTCATGGTCTGGGGTCAGGATTCTAGTCCGAGTCCGGGTCCGGGTCCGGGTCCGGATCTGGGTCAGGGTCAGCGTGAGGGTCAGGGTCAGGATCCGGGTCCGGGTCCGGGTCCGGGTCCGAGTCAGGGTCCAGGTCCGGGTCCGGGTCAGTTTCAGGGTCAGTGTCAGAGTCAGGGTCAGTGTCAGGGTCCGGGTCCGTGTCGGGGTCCGTGTCCGTGTCCGTGTCCGTGTCCGTGTCCGTGTCCGGGTCCGGGTCCGTGTCCGGGGTCAGGATCCGAGTCCGGGTCTGGGTCCGGGTCCAGGTCCGGGTCCGTGTCAGGGTCAGGCTCAGGGTCCGGGTCCGGGTCGGGGTCCGGGTCCGGGTCCGGGTCAGGGTCCGGGTCCGGGTGAGGATCCGGGTCCTGGTCAGGGTCAGGGTCTGGGTCCGGGTCCGGGTCCGGGTCCGGGTCCGGGTCCGGGTCCGGGTCCGGGTCCGGGTCCGGGTGAGGGTCCGGGTCCTGGTCAGGGTCAGGGTCAGGGTCCGGGTCCGGGTCCGGGTGAGGGTCCGGGTCCGGGTCCGGGTCCGGGTCCGGGTCCGGGTCTGAGTCCGGGTCCGGGTCAGGGTCCGGGGTCAGGATTCTAGTCCGGGTCCGGGTCCGGGTCCGGGTCCGGATCTGTGTCAGGGTCAGGGTCAGGGTCAGGGTCAGGATCCGGGTCCGGGTCCGGGTCCGGGTCCGGGTCCGGGTCCGGGTCCAGGTCCGGGTCCGGATCCGGGTCCGGGTCCATGTCAGGGTCCGGGTCCGGGTCCGGTTCAGTTTCAGGGTCAGTTTCAGAGTCAGGGTCCCGGTCAGGGTCAGGGTCCTGATCCGGGTCCGGGTCTGGGTCCGGATCTGGGTCCGGGTCCGTGTCAGGGTCAGGCTCAGGGTCCGGGTCCGGGTCGGTGTCTGGGTCCGGGTCAGGGTCCGGGTCCGGGTGAGGGTCCGGGTCCTGGTCAGGGTCAGGGTCCGGGTCCGGGTCCAGGGTCCGGGTCCGGGTCCGGGTCCGGGTCCGTGTCATGGTCCGTGTCTGTGTCCGTGTCCGTGTCCGTGTCCGTGTCCGAGTCCGGGTCCGGGTCCGGGTCCGAGTCCGGGTCCGGGTCCGGGTTAGGGTCAGGATCCGGATGCGGGTCCGGGTCCGGGTCCGGGTCTGGGTCTAGGTCCGGGTCCGGGTCCGGTTCCGGGTCCGGGTCTGGGTCTGGGTCAGGGTCAGGGTCAGAGTCAGGGTCAGGGTAAGGGTCAGGGTCAGTGTCAGTGTCAGAGTCAGAGTCAGGGTCCGGGTCAGTGTCAGGGTCAGGGTCTTGGTCCGGGTCCGGGTCCGGGTCCGGGTCCGGGTCTGGGTCCTGGTCCGGTTCAGGGTCCGGGTCCGGGTCCGGGTCTGTGTCAGTTTCAGGGTCAGTCTCAGAGTCAGGGTCAGGGTCAGGGTCCGGGTCCGGGTCCGGGTCCGGGTCCGGGCTCAGGATCCGAGTCCGGGTCTGGGTCCTGGTCCGGGTCCGGGTCCATGTCAGGGTCAGGGTCAGGGTCAGTTTCAGCGTCCGGGTCAGGGTCAGGGTCAGGGTCCGGGTCCGGGTCCGGGTCAGGGTCCGGGTCCGGGTCCGGGTTTCGGTCCGGGTCTGGGTCAGGGTCCGGTTTCAGGATTCTAGTCCGGGTCCGGGTCCGGATCTGCGTCAGGGTCAGGGTCAGGGTGAGGGTCCGGGTCCGGGTCCGGGTCAGGATCCGGGTCCGTGTCCGTGTCCGGGTCCGTGTCCATGTCCGGGTCCGTGTCCGGGTCCGGGTCCGAGTCAGGGTCCGGGTCCGGGTCCGGGTCAGTTTCAGGGTCAGTGTCAGAGTCATGGTCCGGGTCAGTGTCAGGGTCAGTGTCAGGGTCAGGGTCAGGGTCAGGGTCAGGGTCAGGGTCAGGGTCAGGGTCAGGATCCGGGTATGGGTACGGGTCAGGGTCAGGGTCACGGTCAGGGTCAGAGTCAGGGTCCGGGTCACGGTCTGGGTCCCGGTCCGGGTCAGGGTCCGGGTCCGGGTCCGGGTGAGGGTCCGGGTCCGGGTCCGGGTCCGGGTCCGGGTCTGAGTCCGGGTCCGGGTCAGGGTCCGGGGTCAGGATTCTAGTCCGGGTCCGGGTCCGGGTCCGGGTCCGGATCTGGGTCAGGGTCAGGGTCAGGGTCAGGGTCAGGATCCGGGTCCGGGTCCGGGTCCGGGTCCGGGTCCGGGTCCGGGTCCGGGTCCGGGTCCGGGTCCGGGTCCGGGTCCGGATCCGGGTCCGGGTCCGGGTCAGGGTCCGGGTCCGGGTCCGGTTCAGTTTCAGCGTCAGTTTCAGAGTCAGGGTCCCGGTCAGGGTCAGGGTCCTGATCCGGGTCCGGGTCCGGGTCCGGATCTGGGTCAGGGTCAGAGTGAGGGTCAGGGTCAGGGACAGGATCCGGGTCCGGGTCCGGGTCCGGGTCCGGGTCCGGGTCCGGGTCCGTGTCAGGGTCAGGCTCAGGGTCCGGGTCCGGGTCGGTGTCTGGGTCCGGGTCAGGGTCCGGGTCCGGGTGAGGGTCCGGGTCCTGGTCAGGGTCAGGGTCCGGGTCCGGGTCCAGGGTCCGGGTCCGGGTCCGGGTCCGGGTCCGGGTCCGGGTCCGGGTCCGGGTGAGGGTCTTGGTCCTGGTCAGGGTCAGGGTCAGGGTCCGGGTCCGGGTCCGGGTCCGGGTGAGGGTCCGGGTCCGGGTCCGGGTCCGGGTCCGGGTCCGGGTCCGGGTCTGAGTCCGGGTCCGGGTCAGGGTCCGGGGTCAGGATTCTAGTCCGGGTCCGGGTCCGGGTCCGGGTCCGGGTCCGGATCTGGGTCAGGGTCAGGGTCAGGGTCAGGGTCAGGATCCGGGTCCGGGTCCGGGTCCGGGTCCGGGTCCGGGTCCGGGTCCGGGTCCGGGTCCGGGTCCGGGTCCGGGTCCGTGTCAGGGTCCGGGTCCGGGTCCGGTTCAGTTTCAGGGTCAGTTTCAGAGTCAGGGTCCCGGTCAGGGTCAGGGTCCTGATCCAGGTCCGGGTCTGGGTCCGGATCTGGGTCAGGGTCAGAGTGAGGGTCAGGGTCAGGGACAGGATCCGGGTCCGGGTCCGGGTCCGGGTCCGGGTCCGGGTCCGTGTCAGGGTCAGGCTCAGGGTCCGGGTCCGGGTCGGTGTCTGGTTCCGGGTCAGGGTCCGGGTCCGGGTGAGGGTCCGGGTCCTGGTCAGGGTCAGGGTCCGGGTCCGGGTCCAGGGTCCGGGTCCGGGTCCGGGTCCGGGTCCGTGTCATGGTCCGTGTCTGTGTCCGTGTCCGTGTCCGTGTCCGTGTCCGAGTCCGGGTCAGGGTCCGGGTCCGAGTCCGGGTCCGGGTCCGGGTTAGGGTCAGGATCCGGATGCGGGTCCGGGTCCGGGTCCGGGTCTGGGTCTAGGTCCGGGTCCGCGTCCGGTTCCGGGTCCGGGTCTGGGTCTGGGTCAGGGTCAGGGTCAGGGTCAGAGTCAGGGTCAGGGTAAGGGTCAGGGTCAGTGTCAGTGTCAGAGTCAGAGTCAGGGTCCGGGTCAGTGTCAGGGTCAGGGTCTTGGTCCGGGTCCGGGTCCGGGTCCGGGTCCGGGTCTGGGTCTGGGTCCTGGTCCGGTTCATGGTCCGGGTCCGGGTCCGGGTCTGTGTCAGTTTCAGGGTCAGTCTCAGAGTCAGGGTCAGGGTCAGGGTCCGGGTCCGGGTCCGGGTCCGGGTCCGGGTCCGGGCTCAGGATCCGAGTCCGGGTCTGGGTCCTGGTCCGGGTCCGGGTCCATGTCAGGGTCAGGCTCAGGGTCAGTTTCAGCGTCCGGGTCAGGGTCAGGGTCAGGGTCCGGGTCCGGGTCCGGGTCAGGGTCCGGGTCCGGGTCCGGGTTTCGGTCCGGGTCTGGGTCAGGGTCCGGTTTCAGGATTCTAGTCCGGGTCCGGGTCCGGGTCCGGGTCCGGATCTGCGTCAGGGTCAGGGTCAGGGTGAGGGTCTGGGTCCGGGTCAGGATCCGGGTCCGTGTCCGTGTCCGGGTCCGTGTCCATGTCCGGGTCCGTGTCCGGGTCCGGGTCCGAGTCAGGGTCCGGGTCCGGGTCCGGGTCAGTTTCAGGGTCAGTGTCAGAGTCATGGTCCGGGTCAGTGTCAGGGTCAGTGTCAGGGTCAGTGTCAGGGTCAGGGTCAGGGTCAGGGTCACGGTCAGGGTCAGGGTCAGGATCCGGGTATGGGTACGGGTCAGGGTCAGGGTCACGGTCAGGGTCAGAGTCAGGGTCCGGGTCACGGTCTGGGTCCCGGTCCGGGTCAGGGTCTGGGTCCGGGTCCGGGTCAGGGTCCAGGTCCGGTTCCGGTTCCGGTTCCGCGTCCGGGTCCGGCTCCGGGTCTGGGGTGAGGATCCGAGTCCAGGTCTGGGTCCGGGTCCGGGTCCGGGTCCGGGTCCGGGTCCGTGTCAGGGTCAGGGTCAGGGTCAGAGTCAGGGTCCGGGTCAGGTTCAGGGTCAGGGTCAGGATCCGGGTCCGGGTCCGGGTCCGGGTCCGGGTCCGGGTCCGGGTCCGGGTCCGGGTCCGGGTCTGGGTCCGGGTCCGGGTCCGGGTCCGAGTCAGGGTCCGGGTCCGGGTCCGGGTCCGGGTCGGGATCCGGGTCCGGGTCTGGGTCCGGGTCCAGGTCCGTGTCAGTGTTAGTGTCAGGGTCAGAGTCAGGGTCCGGGTCCAGGTCCGGGTCCAGGTCCGGGTCAGGGTCAGGATCCGTGTCCGTGTCCGGGTAAGGGTCCGTGTCCGTGTCCGTGTCCGGGTCCGGGTCAGGGTCCGTGTCCAGTTCCGTGTCCGTTTCAGGGTCAGTGTCAGAGTCAGGGTCCGTTTCAGGGTCAGGGTCCGGGTCCGGGTCAGGGTCCGGGTCCGGGTCCAGGTCTGGGTCCGGGTCCGGGTCAGGGTCCGGGGTCAGGATTCTTGTCCGGGTCCGGCTCCGGGTCCGGGTCCGGATCTGGGTCAGGATCAGGGTCATGGTCAGGGTCAGGATCCAGGTCCGGGTCCGGGTCCGTGTTCGGGTCCGGGTCCGAGTCAGGGTCCGGGTCCGGGTCCGGGTCCGGGTCAGTTTCAGCGTCAGTGTCAGAGTCAGGGTCCGGGTCAGGGTCAGGGTCAGGGTCAGGGTCAGGGTCCCGGTCTGGGTCCGGGTCCGGGTCCGGGTCCGGGTCCGGGTCTGGGTCCGGGTCCTGGTCCGGTTCAGGTTCCGGGTCCGGGTCCGGGTCAGGGTCCGGGTCCGGATCTGGGTCAGGATCAGGGTCATGATCAGGATCAGGATCCAGGTCCGGGTCCGGGTCCGGGTCCGGGTCCGGGTCCGGGTCTGGGTCCGGGTCCGGGTCCGAGTCAGGGTCCGGGTCCGGGTCCGGGTCCGGGTCAGTTTAGGGTCATTGTCAGAGTCAGGGTCCGGGTCCGGGTCCGGGTCCGGGTTACGGTCCGGGTCCGGGTCCGGGTCTGTGTCTGGGTCCGGGTCCGGGTCCGTGTCAGGGTCCGGGTCCGGGTCCGGGTACGGGTCAGGGTCAGGTTCAGGGTCAGGGTCAGGGTCGGGGTCAGGGTCAGGGTCAGGTTCAGGGTCAGGGTCAGGATCTGGGTCCGGGTCCGGGTCCGGGTCCGGGTCCGGGTCCGGGTCAGGGTCAGGGTCAGGGTCAGAGTCAGGGTACGGGTCACGGTCTGGGTCCCGGTCAGGGTCAGGGTCAGGGTCAGGGTCAGGGTCAGGGTCAGGGTCAGGGTCCGGGTCCGGGTCAGAGTCCGGGTCCGTGTCCGGGTTTGGGTCCGGGTCCGGGTCACGGTCTGGGGTCAGGATTCTAGTCCGAGTCCGGGTCCGGGTCCGGGTCCGGATCTGGGTCAGGGTCAGCGTGAGGGTCAGGGTCAGGATCCGGGTCCGGGTCCGGGTCCGGGTCCGTGTCAGGGTCCAGGTCCGGGTCCGGGTCAGTTTCAGGGTCAGTGTCAGAGTCAGGGTCAGTGTCTGGGTCCGGGTCCGTGTCGGGGTCCGTGTCCGTGTCCGTGTCCGTGTCCGTGTCCGGGTCCGGGTCCGGGTCCGGGTCCGTGTCCGGGGTCAGGATCCGAGTCCGGGTCTGGGTCCGGGTCCAGGTCCGGGTCCGTGTCAGGGTCAGGCTCAGGGTCCGGGTCCGGGTCCTTGTCGGGGTCCGGGTCCGGGTCCGGGTCAGGGTCCGGGTCCGGGTGAGGGTCCGGGTCCTGGTCAGGGTCAGGGTCTGGGTCCGGGTCCGGGTCCGGGTCCGGGTCCGGGTCCGGGTCCGGGTCCGGGTCCGGGTCCGGGTCCGGGTCCGGGTGAGGGTCCGTGTCCTGGTCAGGGTCAGGGTCAGGGTCAGGGTCCGGGTCCGGGTCCGGGTGAGGGTCCGGGTCCGGGTCCGGGTCCGGGTCCGGGTCCGGGTCTGAGTCCGGGTCCGGGTCAGGGTCCGGGGTCAGGATTCTAGTCCGGGTTCGGGTCCGGGTCCGGGTCCGGATCTGGGTCAGGGTCAGGGTCAGGGTCAGGGTCAGGATCCGGGTCCGGGTCCGGGTCCGGGTCCGGGTCCGGGTCCGGGTCCGGGTCCGGGTCCGGGTCCGGGTCCGGGTCCGGGTCCGTGTCAGGGTCCGGGTCCGGGTCCGGTTCAGTTTCAGCGTCAGTTTCAGAGTCAGGGTCCCGGTCAGGGTCAGGGTCCTGATCCGGGTCCGGGTCCGGGTCCGGATCTGGGTCAGGGTCAGAGTGAGGGTCAGGGTCAGGGACAGGATCCGGGTCCGGGTCCGGGTCCGTGTCAGGGTCAGGCTCAGGGTCCGGGTCCGGGTCAGGGTCCGGGTCCGGGTGAGGGTCCGGGTCCTGGTCAGGGTCAGGGTCCGGGTCCGGGTCCAGGGTCCGGGTCCGGGTCCGGGACCGTGTCATGGTCCGGGTCTGTGTCCGTGTCCGTGTCCGTGTCCGTGTCCGAGTCCGGGTCCGTGTCCGTGTCCGGGTCCGAGTCCGGGTCCGGGTTAGGGTCAGGATCCGGATGCGGGTCCGGGTCCGGGTCCGGGTCTGGGTCTAGGTCCGGGTCCGGGTCCGGTTCCGGGTCCGGGTCTGGGTCTGGGTCTGGGTCAGGGTCAGGGTCAGAGTCAGGGTCAGGGTAAGGGTCAGGGTCAGTGTCAGTGTCAGAGTCAGAGTCAGGGTCCGGGTCAGTGTCAGGGTCAGGGTCTTGGTACGGGTCCGGGTCCGGGTCCGGGTCCGGGTCCGGGTCTGGGTCCTGGTCCGGTTCAGGGTCCGGGTCCGGGTCCGGGTCTGTGTCAGTTTCAGGGTCAGTCTCAGAGTCAGGGTCAGGGTCCGGGTCTGGGTCCGGGTCCGGGTCCGGGCTCAGGATCCGAGTCCGGGTCTGGGTCCTGGTCCGGGTCCGGGTCCATGTCAGGGTCAGGCTCAGGGTCAGTTTCAGCGTCCGGGTCAGGGTCAGGGTCAGGGTCCGGGTCCGGGTCCGGGTCAGGGTCCGGGTCCGGGTCCGGGTTTCGGTCCGGGTCTGGGTCAGGGTCCGGTTTCAGGATTCTAGTCCGGGTCCGGGTCCGGGTCCGGGTCCGGATCTGCGTCAGGGTCAGGGTCAGGGTGAGGGTCCGTGTCCGGGTCCGGGTCCGGATCCGGGTCCGGGTCCGTGTCAGGGTCCGGGTCCGGGTCCGGTTCAGTTTCAGCGTCAGTTTCAGAGTCAGGGTCCCGGTCAGGGTCAGGGTCCTGATCCGGGTCCGGGTCCGGGTCCGGATCTGGGTCAGGGTCAGAGTGAGGGTCAGGGTCAGGGACAGGATCCGGGTCCGGGTCCGGGTCCGGGTCCGTGTCAGGGTCAGGCTCAGGGTCCGGGTCCGGGTCGGTGTCTGGGTCCGGGTCAGGGTCCGGGTCCGGGTGAGGGTCCGGGTCCTGGTCAGGGTCAGGGTCCGGGTCCGGGTCCAGGGTCCGGGTCCGGGTCCGGGTCCGTGTCATGGTCCGGGTCTGTGTCCGTGTCCGTGTCCGTGTCCGTGTCCGAGTCCGGGTCCGTGTCCGGGTCCGAGTCCGGGTCCGGGTCCGGGTTAGGGTCAGGATCCGGATGCGGGTCCGGGTCCGGGTCCGGGTCTGGGTCTAGGTCCGGGTCCGGGTCCGGTTCCGGGTCCGGGTCTGGGTCTGGGTCTGGGTCAGGGTCAGGGTCAGGGTCAGAGTCAGGGTCAGGGTAAGGGTCAGGGTCAGTGTCAGTGTCAGAGTCAGAGTCAGGGTCCGGGTCAGTGTCAGGGTCAGGGTCTTGGTACGGGTACGGGTCCGGGTCCGGGTCCGGGTCCGGGTCTGGGTCCTGGTCCGGTTCAGGGTCCGGGTCCGGGTCCGGGTCTGTGTCAGTTTCAGGGTCAGTCTCAGAGTCAGGGTCAGGGTCCGGGTCCGGGTCCGGGTCCGGGTCCGGGTCCGGGCTCAGGATCCGAGTCCGGGTCTGGGTCCTGGTCCGGGTCCGGGTCCATGTCAGGGTCAGGCTCAGGGTCAGTTTCAGCGTCCGGGTCAGGGTCAGGGTCAGGGTCCGGGTCCGGGTCCGGGTCAGGGTCCGGGTCCGGGTCCGGGTTTCGGTCCGGGTCTGGGTCAGGGTCCGGTTTCAGGATTCTAGTCCGGGTCCGGGTCCGGGTCCGGGTCCGGATCTGCGTCAGGGTCAGGGTCAGGGTGAGGGTCCGGGTCCGTGTCAGGATCCGGGTCCGTGTCCGTGTCCGGGTCCGGGTCCGTGTCCGTGTCCGGGTCCGTGTCCGTGTCCGGGTCCGAGTCAGGGTCCGGGTCCGGGTCCGGGTCAGTGTCAGGGTCAGGGTCAGGGTCAGGGTCAGGGTCAGGGTCAGGGTCAGGGTCAGGGTCAGGATCCGGGTACGGGTACGGGTCAGGGTCAGGGTCACGGTCAGGGTCAGAGTCAGGGTCCGGGTCACGGTCTGGGTCCCGGTCCGGGTCAGGGTCTGGGTCCGGGTCCGGGTCAGGGTCCAGGTCCGGTTCCGGTTCCGGGTCCGGGTCCGGCTCCGGGTCTGGGGTGAGGATCCGAGTCCAGGTCTGGGTCCGGGTCCGGGTCCGGGTCCGGGTCCGGGTCCGGGTCCGTGTCAGGGTCAGGGTCAGGGTCAGAGTCAGGGTCCGGGTCAGGTTCAGGGTCAGGGTCAGGATCCGGGTCCGGGTCCGGGTCCGGGTCCGGGTCCGGGTCCGGGTCCTGGTCCGGGTCCGGGTCTGGGTCCGGGTCTGGGTCCGGGTCCGGGTCAATTTCAGGGTCAGTGTCAGAGTCAGGGTCCAGGTCAGGGTCAGGGTCCGGGTCCGGATCTTGGTCAGGGTCAGGGTCCGGTTCCGGGTCGGGATCCGGGTCCGGGTCTGGGTCCGGGTCCAGGTCCGTGTCAGTGTTAGTGTCAAGGTCAGAGTCAGGGTCCGGGTCCAGGTCCGGGTGCAGGTCCGGGTCAGGGTCAAGATCCGTGTCCGTGTCCGGGTAAGGGTCCGTGTCCGTGTCCGTGTCCGTGTCCGGGTCAGGGTCCTTGTCCAGTTCCGTGTCCGTTTCAGGGTCAGTGTCAGAGTCAGGGTCCGTTTCAGGGTCAGGGTCCGGGTCCGGGTCAGGGTCCGGGTCCGGGTCCAGGTCTGGGTCCGGGTCCGGGTCAGGGTCCGGGGTCAGGATTCTTGTCCGGGTCCGGCTCCGGCTCCGGGTCCGGATCTGGGTCAGGATCAGGGTCATGGTCAGGGTCAGGATCCAGGTCCGGGTCCGGGTCCGGGTTCGGGTCCGGGTCCGAGTCAGGGTACGGGTCCGGGTCCGGGTCCGGGTCCGGGTCAGTTTCAGGGTCAGTTTCAGGGTCAGGGTCAGGGTCAGGGTCAGGGTCCCGGTCTGGGTCCGGGTCCAGGTCCGGGTCCGGGTCCGGGTCCGGGTCAGGGTCAGGGTCAGGGTCAGGGTCTGGGTCCATGTGAGGGTCCGTGTCCGTGTCATGGTCCGGTTCCGGTTCCGTTTTCGGGTCCGGGTCCAGGTCCGGGTCCGGGTCCGTGTCAGTTTCAGTGTCAGTGTCCTTGTCAGAGTCAGAGTCAGGGTCCGGATCAGTATCCTGGTCAGGGTCAGGGTCAGTGTCCGGGTCAGGGTCCGGGTCAGGGTCCGGGTCCGGGTCAGGGTCGGTGTCCGGGTCTGGGTGAGGGTCCGGGTCTGGGTCCAGGTCCGGGTCCGGGTCCACGTCAGGGTCAGTATCCAGGTCCAGGTCCGGGTCCGGGTCCGGGTCCGGGTCCGGGTCCGGTCAGGGTCAGGGTCCGGGTCCGGGTCTGGGTCCGGGGTCAGGATTCTAGTCCGGGTCCGGGTCCGGGTCTAGGTCCGGGGCCGGGTCCGGGTCCGGATGTGGGTCAGGGTCAGGGTCAGGGTCAGGGTCAGGGTCAGGGTCAGGGTCAGGATCCGTGTCCGTGTCCGTGTCCGGGTAAGGGTTCGGGTCCTGGTCCGGGTCCGGGTCCGGGTCCGGTTCCGCTTCCGGGTCAGGGTCAGGATCCGGGTCCGGTTCCGGTTCCGGTTCCGATTCCGATTCCGGTTCCGGTTCCAGTTCCGGGTCAGGGTCAGAGTCAGGATCCGGATCCGGGTCCGGGTCAGGGTCCGGTTCCGAGTCCGGTTCCGGTTCCGGTTCTGGGTCAGGGTCAGGGTCAGGGTCAGGGTCAGGGTCCGGGTCAGGGTCAGGGTCAGGGTCAGGGTCAGGGTCAGGGTCAGGGTCAGGGTCAGGGTCCGGGTCTGGGTCAGGGTGCGGTTCAGGGTCCGTATCCGTGTCCGGGTCCGTGTCCGTGTCCGGGTCCGGGTCAGGGTCCGGGTCCGGTTCCGTGTCAGTTTCAGGGTCAGTGTCAGAGTCAGGGTCCGTGTCAGGGTCAGGGTCAGGGTCAGGGTCAGGGTCCAGGTCCAGGTCCAGGTCCGGGTCAGGGTCCGGGTCCGGGTCCGGGTCAGGGTCAGGGTCAGGGTCCGGGTCCATGTCAGGGTCTGGGTCCGTGTCAGGGTCCGGGTCCGGGTTCGGGTCCGGGTCCGGGTCCAGTTCAGGGTCCGGGTCCGGGTCTGTGTCAGTTTCAGGGTCAGTCTCAGAGTCAGGGTCCGGGTCAGGGTCAGGGTCAGAGACAGGGTCAGGGTCCGGGTCCGTGTCCGGGTCAGGGTCCGGGTCCGAGTCCGTGTCAGGGTCCGGATCCATGTCAGGGTCCTGGTCCGGGTCCGGGTCAGGTTCAGGGTCAGGGTCAGGGTCAGGGTCAGGGTCAGGGTGAGGGTCAGGGTCAGGATCCGGGTCCGGGTCCGGGTCCGGTTCCGGTTCCGGGTCCGGTTCCAGTTCCGGGTCCGGGTCCAGGTCCGTGTCCGGGTCCGGGTCCGTGTCCGGGTCCGGGTCAGGGTCAGGGTCAGGGTCAGGATCTGGGTCCGGGTCAGGGTCAGGGTCAGGGTCAGGGTCAGGGTCAGTGTCAGGGTCCGGGTCCGGGTCCGGGTCCGGGTCAGGGTCAGGGTCAGGGTCAGTTTCAGGGTCAGTCTCAGAGTCAGGGTCCGGGTCAGGGTCAGGGTCAGAGACAGGGTCAGGGTCCGGGTCCGTGTCCGGGTCAGGGTCCGGGTCCGAGTCCGTGTCAGGGACCGGATCCATGTCAGGGTCCTGGTCCGGGTCCGGGTTAGGTTCAGGGTCAGGGTCAGTGTCAGGGTCAGGGTCAGGGTCAGGGTCAGGGTCAGGGTCAGGATCCGGGTCCGGGTCCGGGTCCGGTTCCGGGTC
Source organism: Arizona elegans (assembly GCA_022577455.1). Classification (NCBI taxonomy): domain Eukaryota; kingdom Metazoa; phylum Chordata; class Lepidosauria; order Squamata; family Colubridae; genus Arizona; species Arizona elegans. Next base: position 7,438,699 of record JAKOOJ010000027.1, read on the forward strand.
CGGGTCCGGTTCCAGTTCCGGGTCCGGGTCCAGGTCCGGGTCCGGGTCCGGTTCCGGGTCCGGGTCCGGGTCAGGGTCAGGGTCAGGGTCAGGATCTGGGTCCGGGTCTGGATCAGGGTCCGTGTCCGTGTCCGTGTCCGTGTCCGTGTCAGGGTCCGGGTCCGGGTCAGGGTCCGGGTCCGGGTCAGGGTCCGGGTCCTGGTCCGGGTCCGGGTCCGGGTCCGGGTCCGGATCCGGATCATGGTCAGGGTCAGGGTCTGGGTCCGGGTCCGGGTCAGGTTCAGGGTCAGGGTCAGGGTCAGGGTCAGTGTCAGGGTCCGGGTCCGGGTCCGGGTCAGGGTCTGGGTCCGGGTCCGGGTCCAGGTCCGGGTCAGGGTCCGGGTCAGGGTCAGGGTCAGGATCCGGGCCCAGGTCCGGGTCCGGGTCCGGGTCCGGGTCAGTGTCAGGGTCAGGGTCAGAGTCAGGGTCCGTATCCGTGTCAGTGTCAGTGTAAGTGTCAGGGTCCGGGTCCGGGTCCGGGTCAGGGTCAGGGTCAGGGTCAGTGTCAGGGTCCGGGTCCGGGTCCGGGTCAGGGTCAGGGTCTGGGTCCGGGTCCGGGTCCGGTTCCATGTCAGTTTCAGGGTCAGTGTCAGAGTCAGGGTCCGGGTCAGGGTCAGGGTCAGGGTCAGGGTCAGGGTCCAGGTCCAGGTCCGGGTCAGGGTCCGGGTCAGGGTCAGGGTCAGGATCCGGGTCCGGGTCCGGTTCCGTGTCAGGTTCCGGGTCCGTGTCACGGTCCGGGTCCGGGTCCGGGTCCGGTTCCGGGTCCGGGTCCGGGTCAGGGTCCGGGTCCGGGTCCGAGTCAGGGTCCGGATCCGGGTCCGGGTCAGTTTCAGGGTCAGTGTCAGAGTCAGGGTCCGGGTCAGGGTCAGGGTCAGGGTCAGGGTCCCGGTCTGGGTCCGGGTCCGGGTCCGGGTCTTGGTCCGGTTCAGGGTCCGGGTCCGGATCTGTGTCAGTTTCAGGGTCAGTCTCAGAGTCAGGGTCCGGATCAGGGTCAGGGTCAGGGTCAGTGTCAGGGTCCGGGTCCTGGTCACGGTCTGGGTCCGGGTCCGGGTCTGTGTCAGGGTCCGGGTCCGTGTCAGGGTCCGGGTCCGTGTCCGGGTCAGGGTCAGGGTCAGGGTCGGGGTCAGGGTCAGGGTCAGGGTCAGGGTCAGTGTCAGGGTAAGGGTCAGAGTCAGGGTCCAGGTCACGGTCTGGGTCCCGGTCCGGGTCAGGGTCAGGGTCAGGGTCAGGGTCAGGGTCAGGTTCAGGGTCAGGGTCAGGGTCAGGGTCACGGTCTGGGTCCCGGTCTGGGTCAGGGTCTGGGTCCGGGTCCGGGTCAGGGTCCAGGTCCGGTTCCGGGTCCGGGTCCGTGTCCGTGTCCGGGTCTTGGGTGAGGATCCGAGTCCAGGTCTGGGTCCGGGTCCGGGTCCGGGTCCGTGTCAGGGTCAGGGTCAGGGTCAGAGTCAGGGTCCGGGTCAGGGTCAGGGTCAGGTTCAGGGTCAGGGTCAGGATCAGGATCCGGGTCCGGGTCCGGGTCCGGGTCCGGGTCCGGGTCTGGGTCCGGGTCCGGGTCCGGGTCCATGTCCGGGTCTGAGTCAGTGTCCGGGTCCGGGTCCGGGTCAATTTCAGGGTCAGTGTCAGTGTCAGGGTCCAGGTCAGGGTCAGGGTCCGGGTTCGGATCTTGGTCAGGGTCAGGGTCCGGTTCCGGGTCGGGATCCGGGTCCGGGTCTGGGTCCGGGTCCAGGTCCGTGTCAGTGTTAGTGTCAGGGTCAGAGTCAGGGTCCGGGTCCAGGTCCGGATCAGGGTCAGGATCCGGGTCCGGGTCCGGGTAAGGGTCCGTGTCCGTGTCCGTGTCTGGTTCCGTGTCCGGGTCCGGGTCAGGGTCCGGGTCCGGTTCTGTGTCCGTTTCAGGGTCAGTGTCAGAGTCAGGGTCCGTGTCAGGCTCAGGGTCAGGCTCAGGGTCAAGGTCCAGGTCCAGGTCCGGGTCCGGGTCCGGGTCCGGGTCAGGGTCGGGGTCAGGGTCCGGGTCCATGTGATGGTCCGTGTCCGTGTCATGGTCCGGTTCCGTTTCCGTTTCCGTTTCCGGGTCCGGGTCCAGGTCCGGGTCCGTGTCAGTTTCAGTGTCAGTGTCCTTGTCAGGGTCAGAGTCAGGGTCCGGATCAGTATCCTGGTCAGGGTCAGGGTCAGTGTCCGGGTCAGGGTCCGGGTCAGGGTCCGGGTCCGGGTCAGGGTCCGGGTCCGGGTCCGTGTCCGGGTCGGTGTCCGGGTCTGGGTGAGGGTCCGGGTCTGGGTCCAGGTCCGGGTCCGGGTCCACGTCAGGGTCAGTATCCAGGTCCAGGTCCGGGTCCGGGTCCGGGTCCGGGTCCGGTCAGGGTCAGGGTCCGGGTCCGGGTCTGGGTCCGGGGTCAGGATTCTAGTCCGGGTCCGGGTCCGGGTCTAGGTCCGGGTCCGGGTCCGGGTCCGGATGTGGGTCAGGGTCAGGGTCAGGGTCAGGGTCAGGGTCAGGGTCAGGGTCAGGGTCAGGATCCGTGTCCGTGTCCGTGTCCGGGTAAGGGTTCGGGTCCTGGTCCGGGTCCGGGTCCGGGTCCGGTTCCGCTTCCGTGTCAGGGTCAGGATCCGGGTCCGGTTCCGGTTCCGGTTCCGATTCCGATTCCGGTTCCGGTTCCAGTTCCGGGTCAGGGTCAGAGTCAGGATCCGGATCCGGGTCCGGGTCAGGGTCCGGTTCCGAGTCCAGTTCCGGTTCCGGTTCCGGGTCAGGGTCAGGGTCAGGGTCAGGGTCAGGGTCCGGGTCAGGGTCAGGGTCAGGGACAGGGTCAGGGTCAGGGTCAGGGTCAGGGTCAGGGTCAGGGTCAGGGTCCGGGTCCGGGTCTGGGTCAGGGTGCGGTTCAGGGTCCGTGTCCGGGTCCGGGTCCGTGTCCGTGTCCGGGTCCGGGTCAGGGTCCGGGTCCGGTTCCGTGTCAGTTTCAGGGTCAGTGTCAGAGTCAGGGTCCGTGTCAGGGTCAGGGTCAGGGTCAGGGTCAGGGTCCAGGTCCAGGTCCAGGTCCGGGTCAGGGTCCGGGTCCGGGTCAGGGTCAGGGTCAGGGTCCGGGTCCATGTCAGGGTCCGGGTCCGTGTCAGGGTCCGGGCCCGGGTCCGGGTCCGGGTCCGGGTCCGGGTCCAGTTCAGGGTCCGGGTCCGGGTCTGTGTCAGTTTCAGGGTCAGTCTCAGAGTCAGGGTCCGGGTCAGGGTCAGGGTCAGAGACAGGGTCAGGGTCCGGGTCCGTATCCGGGTCAGGGTCCGGGTCCGAGTCCGTGTCAGGGTCCGGATCCATGTCAGGGTCCTGGTCCGGGTCCGGGTCAGGTTCAGGGTCAGGGTCAGGGTCAGGGTCAGGGTCAGGGTCAGGGTCAGGGTCAGGATCCGGGTCCGGGTCCGGTTCCGGTTCCGGTTCCGGGTCCGGTTCCAGTTCCGGGTCCGGGTCCAGGTCCGGGTCCGGGTCCGGGTCCGGGTCCGGGTCCGGGTCCGGGTCCGGGTCAGGGTCAGGGTCAGGGTCAGGATCTGGGTCCGGGTCTGGATCAGGGTCCGGGTCCGTGTCCGTGTCCGTGTCCGTGTCAGGGTCCGGGTCCGTGTCAGGGTCCGGGTCCGGGTCAGGGTCCGGGTCCTGGTCCGGGTCCGGGTCCGGGTCCGGGTCCGGATCCGGATCATGGTCAGGGTCAGGGTCTGGGTCCGGGTCCGGGTCAGGGTCAGGGTCAGGGTCAGGGTCAGGGTCAGGGTCAGTGTCAGGGTCCGGGTCCGGGTCCGGGTCCGGGTCAGGGTCAGGGTCAGGGTCAGTTTCAGGGTCAGTCTCAGAGTCAGGGTCCGGGTCAGGGTCAGGGTCAGAGACAGGGTCAGGGTCCGGGTCCGTGTCCGGGTCAGGGTCCGGGTCCGAGTCCGTGTCAGGGTCCGGATCCATGTCAGGGTCCTGGTCCGGGTCCGGGTTAGGTTCAGGGTCAGGGTCAGGGTCAGGGTCAGGGTCAGGGTCAGGGTCAGGATCCGGGTCCTGGTCCGGGTCCGGTTCCGGTTCCGGGTCCGGTTCCAGTTCCGGGTCCGGGTCCAGGTCCGGGTCCGGGTCCGGGTCCGGGTCCGGGTCCGGGTCAGGGTCAGGGTCAGGGTCAGGATCTGGGTCCGGGTCTGGATCAGGGTCCGGGTCCGTGTCCGTGTCCGTGTCCGTGTCCGTGTCAGGGTCCGGGTCCGTGTCAGGGTCCGGGTCCGGGTCAGGGTCCGGGTCCTGGTCCGGGTCCGGGTCCGGGTCCGGGTCCGGATCCGGATCATGGTCAGGGTCAGGGTCTGGGTCCGGGTCCGGGTCAGGGTCAGGGTCAGGGTCAGGGTCAGGGTCAGTGTCACGGTCCGGATCCGGGTCCGGGTCAGGGTCTGGGTCCGGGTCCGGGTCCGGTTCCGTGTCAGTTTCAGGGTCAGTGTCAGAGTCAGGGTCCGGGTCAGGGTCAGGGTCAGGGTAAGGGTCAGGGTCCAGGTCCAGGTCCGGGTCAGGGTCCGGGTCAGGGTCAGGGTCAGGATCCGGGTCCAGGTCCGGGTCCGGGTCCGGGTCCGGGTCCGGGTCAGTGTCAGGGTCAGGGTCAGAGTCAGGGTCCGTATCCGTGTCAGTGTCAGTGTCAGAGTCAGGGTCCGGGTCCGGGTCCGGGTCAGGGTCAGGGTCAGGGTCAGTGTCAGGGTCCGGGTCCGGGTCCGGGTCAGGGTCAGGGTCTGGGTCCGGGTCCGGGTCCGGTTCCATGTCAGTTTCAGGGTCAGTGTCAGAGTCAGGGTCCGGGTCAGGGTCAGGGTCAGGGTCAGGGTCAGGGTCCAGGTCCAGGTCCGGGTCAGGGTCCGGGTCAGGGTCAGGGTCAGGATCCGGGTCCGGGTCCGGTTCCGTGTCAGGTTCCGGGTCCGTGTCACGGTCCGGGTCCGGGTCCGGGTCCGGTTCCGGGTCCGGGTCCGGGTCAGGGTCCAGGTCCGGGTCCGAGTCAGGGTCCGGATCCGGGTCCGGGTCAGTTTCAGGGTCAGTGTCAGAGTCAGGGTCCGGGTCAGGGTCAGGGTCAGGGTCAGGGTCCCGGTCTGGGTCCGGGTCCGGGTCCGGGTCCGGGTCCGGGTCTTGGTCCGGTTCAGGGTCCGGGTCCGGATCTGTGTCAGTTTCAGGGTCAGTCTCAGAGTCAGGGTCCGGATCAGGGTCAGGGTCAGGGTCAGTGTCAGGGTCCGGGTCCTGGTCACGGTCTGGGTCCGGGTCCGGGTCTGTGTCAGGGTCCGGGTCCGTGTCAGGGTCCGGGTCCGTGTCCGGGTCAGGGTCAGGGTCAGGGTCGGGGTCAGGGTCAGGGTCAGGGTCAGGGTCAGTGTCAGGGTAAGGGTCAGAGTCAGGGTCCAGGTCACGGTCTGGGTCCCGGTCCGGGTCAGGGTCAGGGTCAGGGTCAGGGTCAGGGTCAGGTTCAGGGTCAGGGTCAGGGTCAGGGTCACGGTCTGGGTCCCGGTCTGGGTCAGGGTCTGGGTCCGGGTCCGGGTCAGGGTCCAGGTCCGGTTCCGGGTCCGGGTCCGTGTCCGTGTCCGGGTCTTGGGTGAGGATCCGAGTCCAGGTCTGGGTCCGGGTCCGGGTCCGGGTCCGTGTCAGGGTCAGGGTCAGGGTCAGAGTCAGGGTCCGGGTCAGGGTCAGGGTCAGGTTCAGGGTCAGGGTCAGGATCAGGATCCGGGTCCGGGTCCGGGTCCGGGTCCGGGTCCGGGTCTGGGTCCGGGTCCGGGTCCGGGTCCATGTCCGGGTCTGAGTCAGTGTCCGGGTCCGGGTCCGGGTCAATTTCAGGGTCAGTGTCAGTGTCAGGGTCCAGGTCAGGGTCAGGGTCCGGGTTCGGATCTTGGTCAGGGTCAGGGTCCGGTTCCGGGTCGGGATCCGGGTCCGGGTCTGGGTCCGGGTCCAGGTCCGTGTCAGTGTTAGTGTCAGGGTCAGAGTCAGGGTCCGGGTCCAGGTCCGGATCAGGGTCAGGATCCGGGTCCGGGTCCGGGTAAGGGTCCGTGTCCGTGTCCGTGTCTGGTTCCGTGTCCGGGTCCGGGTCAGGGTCCGGGTCCGGTTCTGTGTCCGTTTCAGGGTCAGTGTCAGAGTCAGGGTCCGTGTCAGGCTCAGGGTCAGGCTCAGGGTCAAGGTCCAGGTCCAGGTCCGGGTCCGGGTCCGGGTCCGGGTCAGGGTCGGGGTCAGGGTCCGGGTCCATGTGATGGTCCGTGTCCGTGTCATGGTCCGGTTCCGTTTCCGTTTCCGTTTCCGGGTCCGGGTCCAGGTCCGGGTCCGTGTCAGTTTCAGTGTCAGTGTCCTTGTCAGGGTCAGAGTCAGGGTCCGGATCAGTATCCTGGTCAGGGTCAGGGTCAGTGTCCGGGTCAGGGTCCGGGTCAGGGTCCGGGTCCGGGTCAGGGTCCGGGTCCGGGTCCGTGTCCGGGTCGGTGTCCGGGTCTGGGTGAGGGTCCGGGTCTGGGTCCAGGTCCGGGTCCGGGTCCACGTCAGGGTCAGTATCCAGGTCCAGGTCCGGGTCCGGGTCCGGTCAGGGTCAGGGTCCGGGTCCGGGTCTGGGTCCGGGGTCAGGATTCTAGTCCGGGTCCGGGTCCGGGTCTAGGTCCGGGTCCGGGTCCGGGTCCGGATGTGGGTCAGGGTCAGGGTCAGGGTCAGGGTCAGGGTCAGGGTCAGGGTCAGGATCCGTGTCCGTGTCCGTGTCCGGGTAAGGGTTCGGGTCCTGGTCCGGGTCCGGGTCCGGGTCCGGTTCCGCTTCCGTGTCAGGGTCAGGATCCGGGTCCGGTTCCGGTTCCGGTTCCGATTCCGGTTCCGGTTCCAGTTCCGGGTCAGGGTCAGAGTCAGGATCCGGATCCGGGTCCGGGTCAGGGTCCGGTTCCGAGTCCAGTTCCGGTTCCGGTTCCGGGTCAGGGTCAGGGTCAGGGTCAGGGTCAGGGTCCGGGTCAGGGTCAGGGTCAGGGACAGGGTCAGGGTCAGGGTCAGGGTCAGGGTCAGGGTCAGGGTCAGGGTCCGGGTCCGGGTCTGGGTCAGGGTGCGGTTCAGGGTCCGTGTCCGGGTCCGGGTCCGTGTCCGTGTCCGGGTCCGGGTCCGGGTCAGGGTCCGGGTCCGGTTCCGTGTCAGTTTCAGGGTCAGTGTCAGAGTCAGGGTCCGTGTCAGGGTCAGGGTCAGGGTCAGGGTCAGGGTCCAGGTCCAGGTCCAGGTCCGGGTCAGGGTCCGGGTCCGGGTCAGGGTCAGGGTCAGGGTCCGGGTCCATGTCAGGGTCCGGGTCCGTGTCAGGGTCCGGGCCCGGGCCCGGGTCCGGGTCCGGGTCCGGGTCCAGTTCAGGGTCCGGGTCCGGGTCTGTGTCAGTTTCAGGGTCAGTCTCAGAGTCAGGGTCCGGGTCAGGGTCAGGGTCAGAGACAGGGTCATGGTCCGGGTCCGTATCCGGGTCAGGGTCCGGGTCCGAGTCCGTGTCAGGGTCCGGATCCATGTCAGGGTCCTGGTCCGGGTCCGGGTCAGGTTCAGGGTCAGGGTCAGGGTCAGGGTCAGGGTCAGGGTCAGGGTCAGGGTCAGGATCCGGGTCCGGGTCCGGTTCCGGTTCCGGTTCCGGGTCCGGTTCCAGTTCCGGGTCCGGGTCCAGGTCCGGGTCCGGGTCCGGGTCCGGGTCCGGGTCCGGGTCCGGGTCAGGGTCAGGGTCAGGGTCAGGATCTGGGTCCGGGTCTGGATCAGGGTCCGGGTCCGTGTCCGTGTCCGTGTCCGTGTCAGGGTCCGGGTCCGTGTCAGGGTCCGGGTCCGGGTCAGGGTCCGGGTCCTGGACCGGGTCCGGGTCCGGGTCCGGGTCCGGATCCGGATCATGGTCAGGGTCAGGGTCTGGGTCCGGGTCCGGGTCAGGGTCAGGGTCAGGGTCAGGGTCAGGGTCAGGGTCAGTGTCAGGGTCCGGGTCCGGGTCCGGGTCAGGGTCAGGGTCAGGGTCAGTTTCAGGGTCAGTCTCAGAGTCAGGGTCCGGGTCAGGGTCAGGGTCAGAGACAGGGTCAGGGTCCGGGTCCGTGTCCGGGTCAGGGTCCGGGTCCGAGTCCGTGTCAGGGTCCGGATCCATGTCAGGGTCCTGGTCCGGGTCCGGGTTAGGTTCAGGGTCAGGGTCAGGGTCAGGGTCAGGGTCAGGGTCAGGGTCAGGATCCGGGTCCTGGTCCGGGTCCGGTTCCGGTTCCGGGTCCGGTTCCAGTTCCGGGTCCGGGTCCAGGTCCGGGTCCGGGTCCGGGTCCGGGTCCGGGTCAGGGTCAGGGTCAGGGTCAGGATCTGGGTCCGGGTCTGGATCAGGGTCCGGGTCCGTGTCCGTGTCCGTGTCCGTGTCCGTGTCAGGGTCCGGGTCCGTGTCAGGGTCCGGGTCCGGGTCAGGGTCCGGGTCCTGGTCCGGGTCCGGGTCCGGGTCCGGGTCCGGATCCGGATCATGGTCAGGGTCAGGGTCTGGGTCCGGGTCCGGGTCAGGGTCAGGGTCAGGGTCAGGGTCAGGGTCAGTGTCACGGTCCGGGTCCGGGTCCGGGTCAGGGTCTGGGTCCGGGTCCGGGTCCGGTTCCGTGTCAGTTTCAGGGTCAGTGTCAGAGTCAGGGTCCGGGTCAGGGTCAGGGTCAGGGTAAGGGTCAGGGTCCAGGTCCAGGTCCGGGTCAGGGTCCGGGTCAGGGTCAGGGTCAGGATCCGGGTCCAGGTCCGGGTCCGGGTCCGGGTCCGGGTCAGTGTCAGGGTCAGGGTCAGAGTCAGGGTCCGTATCCGTGTCAGTGTCAGTGTCAGAGTCAGGGTCCGGGTCCGGGTCCGGGTCAGGGTCAGGGTCAGGGTCAGTGTCAGGGTCCGGGTCCGGGTCCGGGTCAGGGTCAGGGTCTGGGTCCGGGTCCGGTTCCATGTCAGTTTCAGGGTCAGTGTCAGAGTCAGGGTCCGGGTCAGGGTCAGGGTCAGGGTCAGGGTCAGGGTCCAGGTCCAGGTCCGGGTCAGGGTCCGGGTCAGGGTCAGGGTCAGGATCCGGGTCCGGGTCCGGGTCCGTGTCAGGTTCCGGGTCCGTGTCACGGTCCGGGTCCGGGTCCGGGTCCGGGTCCGGGTCAGGGTCCGGGTCCGGGTCCGAGTCAGGGTCCAGGTCCGGGTCCGGGTCAGTTTCAGGGTCAGTGTCAGAGTCAGGGTCCGGGTCAGGGTCAGGGTCAGGGTCAGGGTCAGGGTCCCGGTCTGGGTCCGGGTCCGGGTCCGGGTCCGGGTCCTGGTCCGGTTCAGGGTCCGGGTCCGGATCTGTGTCAGTTTCAGGGTCAGTCTCAGAGTCAGGGTCCGGATCAGGGTCAGGGTCAGTGTCAGTGTCAGGGTCCGGGTCCTGGTCACGGTCTGGGTCCGGGTCCGGGTCTGTGTCAGGGTCCGGGTCCGTGTCAGGGTCCGGGTCCGTGTCCGGGTCAGGGTCAGGGTCAGGGTCGGGGTCAGGGTCAGGGTCAGGGTCAGTGTCAGGGTAAGGGTCAGAGTCAGGGTCCAGGTCACGGTCTGGGTCCCGGTCCGGGTCAGGGTCAGGGTCAGGGTCAGGGTCAGGGTCAGGGTCAGGTTCAGGGTCAGGGTCAGGGTCAGGGTCACGGTCTGGGTCCCGGTCTGGGTCAGGGTCTGGGTCCGGGTCCGGGTCAGGGTCCAGGTCCGGTTCCGGGTCCGGGTCCGTGTCCGTGTCCGGGTCTGGGGTGAGGATCCGAGTCCAGGTCTGGGTCCGGGTCCGGGTCCGGGTCCGTGTCAGGGTCAGGGTCAGGGTCAGAGTCAGGGTCCGGGTCAGGGTCAGGGTCAGGTTCAGGGTCAGGGTCAGGATCAGGATCCGGGTCCGGGTCCGGGTCCGGGTCCGGGTCCGGGTCCGGGTCTGGGTCCGGGTCCGGGTCCGGGTCCATGTCCGGGTCTGAGTCAGTGTCCGGGTCCGGGTCCGGGTCAATTTCAGGGTCAGTGTCAGTGTCAGGGTCCAGGTCAGGGTCAGGGTCCGGGTTCGGATCTTGGTCAGGGTCAGGGTCCGGTTCCGGGTCGGGATCCGGGTCCGGGTCTGGGTCCGGGTCCAGGTCCGTGTCAGTGTTAGTGTCAGGGTCAGAGTCAGGGTCCGGGTCCAGGTCCGGGTCAGGGTCCGGGTCCGGGTCCGGGTCCGGGTCAGGGTCAGGATCCGAGTCCGGGTCCGGGTCGGTGTCCGGGTCCGGGTCTGGGTCCAGGTCCGGGTCCGGGTCCACGTCAGGGTCAGTATCCAGGTCCAGGTCCGGGTCCGGGTCCGGGTCCGGTCAGGGTCAGGGTCCGGGTCCGGGTCCGGGTCCGGGTCCGGGTCCGGGTCCGGGTCCGGGTCCGGGGTCAGGATCCTAGTCCGGGTCCGGGTCGGTGTCCGGGTCTGTGTGAGGGTCCGGGTCTGCGTCCAGGTCCGGGTCCGGGTCCACGTCAGGGTCAGTATCCAGGTCCAGGTCCTGGTCCGGGTCCGGGTCCGGTCAGGGTCAGGGTCCGGTTCCGGGTCCGGGTCCGGGTCCGGGTCCGGGGTCAGTATTCTAGTCCGGGTCCGGGTCCGGGTCCGGGTCTAGGTCCGGGTCCGGGTCCGGGTCCGGATCTGGGTCAGGGTCAGGGTCAGGGTCAGGGTCAGGGTCAGGGTCAGGGTCAGGGTCAGGGTCAGGATCCGTGTCCGTGTCCGTGTCCGGGTAAGGGTTCGGGTCCTGGTCCAGGTCCGGGTCCGGGTCCGGTTCCGCTTCCGGGTCATGGTCAGGATCCGGTTCCGGTTCCGGTTCCGGTTCTGGTTCCGGTTCCGGTTCCAGTTCTGGGTCAGGATCAGAGTCAGGATCTGGGTCCGGGTCCGGGTCAGGGTCCGGTTCCGAGTCCGGTTCCGGTTCCGGGTCCGGGTCAGGGTCAGGGACAGGGTCAGGGTCCGGGTCAGGGACAGGGTCAGGGTCAGGGTCAGGGTCAGGGTCAGGGTCAGGGTCAGTGTCCGGGTCCGGGTCCGGGTCTAGGTCAGGGTCCGGTTCAGGGTCCGTGTCCGGGTCAGGGTCAGGGACAGGGTCAGGGTCCGGGTCAGGGACAGGGTCAGGGTCAGGGTCAGGGTCAGGGTCAGGGTCAGGGTCAGTGTCCGGGTCCGGGTCCGGGTCTAGGTCAGGGTCCGGTTCAGGGTCCGTGTCCGGGTCCGGGTCCATGTCCGGGTCTGGGTCCGGGTCCGGGTCAGGGTCCGGGTCCGGTTCCGGTTCCGGGTCCGGTTCCGGTCCCCGGTCTGGGTCCGGTTCCGGTTCCGGGTCCGGGTCCGGGTCCGGGTCCGGGTCCGGGTCCGGGTCCGGGTCCGGGTCAGGGTCAGGGTCAGGGTCAGGGTCAGGATCCGGGTCTGGGTCTGGATCAGGGTCCGGGTCCGTGTCCGTGTCCGGGTCCGGGTAAGGGTCCGGGTCCGTGTCAGGGTCCGGGTCCGTGTCAGTTTCCGGGTCAGGGTCAGTGTCAGGGTCCGGGTCCGGGTCCGGGTCGGGGTCAGGGTCTGGGTCCGGGTCCGGGTCCGGTTCCATGTCAGTTTCAGGGTCAGTGTCAGAGTCAGGGTCCGGGTCAGGGTCAGGGTCAGGGTCAGGGTCAGGGTCAGGGTCAGGGTCAGGGTCAGGGTCAGGGTCAGGGTCAGTGTCAGGGTCCGGGTCCGGGTCCGGGTCAGGGTCTGGGTCCGGGTCCGGTTCCGTGTCAGTTTCAGGGTCAGTGTCAGAGTCAGGGTCCGGGTCAGGGTCAGGGTCAGGGTCCAGGTCCAGGTCCGGGTCAGGGTCCGGGTCAGGGTCAGGGTCAGGATCCGGATCCAGGTCCGGGTCCGGGTCCGGGTCCGGGTCCGGGTCCGGGTCCGGGTCCGGGTCCGGGTCCGGGTCAGGGTCAGGGTCAGGGTCAGAGTCAGAGTCAGGGTCCGGGTCCGGGTCAGGGTCAGGGTCAGGGTCAGGGTCAGGGTCAGGGTCAGTGTCAGGGTCCGGGTCCGGGTCCGGGTCCGGGTCCGGGTCTGGGTCCGGGTCAGTTTCAGGGTCAGTGTCAGAGTCAGGGTCCGGGTCAGGGTCAGGGTCAGGGTCAGGGTCAGGGTCCCGGTCTGGGTCCGGGTCCGGGTCCGGGTCCGGGTCCGGGTCCGGTTCCGGTTCCGGGTCCGGGTCCAGGTCCTGGTCCAGTTCAGGGTCCGGGTCCGGATCTGTGTCAGTTTCAGGGTCAGTCTCAGAGTCAGGGTCCGGGTCAGGGTCAGGGTCAGGGTCAGGATCCGGGTCCGGGTCCGGGTCCGGGTCCGGGTCCGGGTCACGGTCCGGGTCCGGGTCCGGGTCTGTGTCAGGGTCCGGGTCCGTGTCAGGGTCCGGGGCCGGGTCAGGGTCAGGGTCAGGGTCGGGGTCAGGGTCAGGGTCAGGGTCAGGGTCAGTGTCAGGGTCCGGGTCCGGGTCCGGGTCCGGGTCAGGGTCTGTGTCCGGGTCCGGTTCCGTGTCAGTTTCAGGGTCAGTGTCAGAGTCAGGGTCCGGGTCAGGGTCCGGGTCCGGGTCACGGTCCGGGTCCGGGTCCGGGTCTGTGTCAGGGTCCGGGTCCGTGTCAGGGTCCGGGGCCGGGTCAGGGTCAGGGTCAGGGTCAGGGTCAGGGTCAGGGTCAGGGTCAGGGTCAGTGTCAGGGTCCGGGTCCGGGTCCGGGTCAGGGTCTGGGTCCGGGTCCGGTTCCGTGTCAGTTTCAGGGTCAGTGTCAGAGTCAGGGTCCGGGTCAGGGTCAGGGTCAGGGTCCAGGTCCAGGTCCGGGTCAGGGTCCGGGTCAGGGTCAGGGTCAGGATCCGGATCCAGGTCCGGGTCCGGGTCCGGGTCCGGGTCCGGGTCCGGGTCCGGGTCCGGGTCCGGGTCCGGGTCAGGGTCAGGGTCAGGGTCAGAGTCAGAGTCAGGGTCCGGGTCCGGGTCAGGGTCAGGGTCAGGGTCAGGGTCAGGGTCAGGGTCAGTGTCAGGGTCCGGGTCCGGGTCCGGGTCCGGGTCCGGGTCTGGGTCCGGGTCAGTTTCAGGGTCAGTGTCAGAGTCAGGGTCCGGGTCAGGGTCAGGGTCAGGGTCAGGGTCAGGGTCCCGGTCTGGGTCCGGGTCCGGGTCCGGGTCCGGGTCCGGGTCCGGTTCCGGTTCCGGGTCCGGGTCCAGGTCCTGGTCCGGTTCAGGGTCCGGGTCCGGATCTGTGTCAGTTTCAGGGTCAGTCTCAGAGTCAGGGTCCGGGTCAGGGTCAGGGTCAGGGTCAGGATCCGGGTCCGGGTCCGGGTCCGGGTCCGGGTCCGGGTCACGGTCCGGGTCCGGGTCCGGGTCTGTGTCAGGGTCCGGGTCCGTGTCAGGGTCCGGGGCCGGGTCAGGGTCAGGGTCAGGGTCGGGGTCAGGGTCAGGGTCAGGGTCAGGGTCAGTGTCAGGGTCCGGGTCCGGGTCCGGGTCCGGGTCAGGGTCTGTGTCCGGGTCCGGTTCCGTGTCAGTTTCAGGGTCAGTGTCAGAGTCAGGGTCCGGGTCAGGGTCAGCGTCAGGGTCAGGGTCAGGGTCCAGGTCCAGGTCCGGGTCAGGGTCCGGGTCAGGGTCAGGGTCAGGATCCGGGTCCCGGTCAGGGTCCGGGTCAGGTTCCGGGTCCGTGTCACGGTCTGGGTCCGGGTCCGGGTCCGTGTCCGGGTCTGGGTCCGGGTCCGAGTCCGGGTCCGGGTCCGGGTCCGAGTCAGGGTCCGGGTCCGGGTCCGGGTCAGTTTCAGGGTCAGTGTCAGAGTCAGGGTCCGGGTCAGTGTCAGGGTCAGGGTCAGGGTCCCGGTCTGGGTCCGGGTCCGGGTCCGGGTCCGGGTCCGGGTCCGGGTCCGGGTCCGGGTCCGGGTCCGGTTCAGGGTCCGGGTCCAGATCTGTGTCAGTTTCAGGGTCAGTCTCAGAGTCAGGGTCCGGGTCAGGGTCAGGGTCAGGGTCAGTGTCAGGGTCCAGGTCCGGGTCCGGGTCCGGGTCCGGGTCCGGGTCACGGTCCGGGTCCGGGTCTGTGTCAGGGTCCGGGTCCGTGTCAGGGTCCGGGTCCGGGTCCGGGTCCGGGTCCGGGTCAGGGTCAGGGTCAGGGTCGGGGTCAGGGTCAGGGTCAGGGTCAGGGTCAGTGTCAGGGTCCGTGTCCGGGTCCGGGTCTGGGTCCGGGTCCGTGTCCGGGTCCGGGTCAGGGTAAGGGTCAGGGTCAGGATACGGGTCCGGGTCTGGATCAGGGTCCGGGTCCGTGTCCGTGTCCGTGTCCGGGTCCGTGTCAGGGTCCGGGTTCGGGTCAGGGTCCGGGTCCGGGTCCGGGTCCGGGTCCGGGTCCGGGTCCGGGTCCGGGTCCGGGTCCGGATCCGGATCATGGTCAGGGTCAGTGTCAGGGTCCGGGTCTGGGTCAGGGTCAGGGTCAGGGTCAGGGTCAGGGTCAGTGTCAGGGTCCGGGTCAGGGTCCGGGTCAGTGTCAGGGTCAGGGTCAGGGTCAGGGTCCAGGTCCAGGTCTGGGTCAGGGTCCGCGTCAGGGTCAGGGTCAGGGTCAGGATCCGGGTCTAGGTCCGGGTCCGTGTCAGGTTCCGGGTCCGTGTCACGGTCCGGGTCCGGGTCCGGGTCCGGGTCCGGGTCCGGGTCCGGGTCCGGGTCCGGGTCCGGGTCCGGGTCCGGGTCCGGGTCTGGGTCAGGATCCGGGTCCGGGTCCGGATCCGGGTCCGGGTCCGGATCCAGGTCCGGGTCCGGGTCCGGGTCCGGGTCCGGGTCCGGGTCCGGGTCCGGGTCCGGGTCAGTGTCAGGGTCAGGGTCAGAGTCAGGGTCCGTATCCGTGTCAGTGTCAGTGTCAGAGTCAGGGTCCGGGTCCGGGTCAGGGTCAGGGTCAGGGTCAGGGTCAGGGTCAGGGTCAGGGTCCGGGTCCGGGTCCGGGTCAGGGTCTGTGTCCGGGTCCGGTTCCATGTCAGTTTCAGGGTCAGTGTCAGAGTCAGGGTCCGGGTCCGGGTCAGGGTCAGGGTCAGGGTCAGGGTCAAGGTCCAGGTCCAGGTCCGGGTCAGGGTCCGGGTCAGGGTCAGGGTCAGGGTCAGGGTCAGGATCCGGGTCCGGGTCCGGGTCCGTGTCAGGTTCCAGGTCCGTGTCACGGTCCGGGTCCGGGTCCGGGTCCTGGTCCGGGTCCGGGTCTGGGTCCGGGTCCGGGTCCGGGTCCGGGTCCGGGTCCGAGTCAGGGTCCGGATCCGGGTCCGGGTCAGTTTCAGGGTCAGTGTCAGAGTCAGGGTCCGGGTCAGGGTCAGGGTCAGGGTCAGGGTCAGGGTCCCAGTCTGGGTCCGGGTCCGGGTCCGGGTCCGGGTCCGGGTCCGGGTCCGGGTCCGGGTCCGGGTCCGGGTCCGGGTCCGGGTCCGGGTCCGGGTCCGGGTCCTGGTCCGGTTCAGGGTCCGGGTCCGGATCTGTGTCAGTTTCAGGGTCAGTGTCAGAGTCAGGGTCCGGGTCAGGGTCAGGGTCAGGGTCAGGGTCAGGGTCCCGGTCTGGGTCCGGGTCCGGGTCCGGGTCCGGGTCTGGGTCCGGGTCCGGGTCCGGGTCCTGGTCTGGTTCAGGGTCCGGGTCCGGGTCCTGGTCCGGGTCCGGGTCCGGGTCCGGGTCCGGGTCCGGATCCGGATCATGGTCAGGGTCAGGGTCTGGGTCCGGATCCGTGTCAGTGTCAGTGTCAGAGTCAGGGTCAGGGTCAGGGTCAGGGTCAGGGTCGGGGTCAGGGTCAGGGTCAGGGTCAGTGTCAGGGTCCGGGTCCGGGTCCGGGTCAGGGTCTGTGTCCGGGTCCGGTTCCGTGTCAGTTTCAGGGTCAGTGTCAGAGTCAGGGTCCGGGTCAGGGTCAGGGTCAGGGTCAGGGTCAGGGTCAGAGTCAGGGTCCAGGTCCAGGTCCGGGTTAGGGTCAGGGTCAGGGTCCAGGTCAAGGTCTGGTTCAGGGTCAGGGTCAGGGTCAGGGTCAGGGTCAGTGTCAGGGTCCGGGTCAGTGTCGGGGTCAGGGTCAGGGTCAGGGTCAGGGTCAGGGTCAGGGTCCAGGTCCAGGTCTGGGTCAGGGTCAGGGTCAGGGTCAGGATCCGGGTCCGGGTCCGGGTCCGTGTCAGGTTCCAGGTCCGTGTCACGGTCCGGGTCCGGGTCCGGGTCCTGGTCCGGGTCCGGGTCTGGGTCCGGGTCCGGGTCCGGGTCCGGGTCCGGGTCCGAGTCAGGGTCCGGATCCGGGTCCGGGTCAGTTTCAGGGTCAGTGTCAGAGTCAGGGTCCGGGTCAGGGTCAGGGTCAGGGTCAGGGTCAGGGTCCCAGTCTGGGTCCGGGTCCGGGTCCGGGTCCGGGTCCGGGTCCGGGTCCGGGTCCGGGTCCGGGTCCGGGTCCGGGTCCGGGTCCGGGTCCGGGTCCTGGTCCGGTTCAGGGTCCGGGTCCGGATCTGTGTCAGTTTCAGGGTCAGTGTCAGAGTCAGGGTCCGGGTCAGGGTCAGGGTCAGGGTCAGGGTCAGGGTCCCGGTCTGGGTCCGGGTCCGGGTCCGGGTCCGGGTCTGGGTCCGGGTCCGGGTCCGGGTCCTGGTCTGGTTCAGGGTCCGGGTCCGGGTCCGGGTCCGGGTCCTGGTCCGGGTCCGGGTCCGGGTCCGGGTCCGGGTCCGGATCCGGATCATGGTCAGGGTCAGGGTCTGGGTCCGGATCCGTGTCAGTGTCAGTGTCAGAGTCAGGGTCAGGGTCAGGGTCAGGGTCAGGGTCGGGGTCAGGGTCAGGGTCAGGGTCAGTGTCAGGGTCCGGGTCCGGGTCCGGGTCAGGGTCTGTGTCCGGGTCCGGTTCCGTGTCAGTTTCAGGGTCAGTGTCAGAGTCAGGGTCCGGGTCAGGGTCAGGGTCAGGGTCAGGGTCAGGGTCAGAGTCAGGGTCCAGGTCCAGGTCCGGGTTAGGGTCAGGGTCAGGGTCCAGGTCAAGGTCTGGTTCAGGGTCAGGGTCAGGGTCAGGGTCAGGGTCAGTGTCAGGGTCCGGGTCAGTGTCGGGGTCAGGGTCAGGGTCAGGGTCAGGGTCAGGGTCAGGGTCCAGGTCCAGGTCTGGGTCAGGGTCAGGGTCAGGGTCAGTGTCAGTTTCCGGGTCCGTGTCACGGTCCGGGTCCGGGTCCGGGTCCGGGTCCGGGTCCGGGTCCGGGTCCGGGTCCGGGTCAGGGTCCGGGTCCGGGTCCGGGTCAGGATCCGGGTCCGGGTCCGGATCCAGGTCCGGGTCCGGGTCCGGGTCCGGGTCCGGGTCCGGGTCCGGGTCCGGGTCAGGGTCAGGGTCAGGGTCAGGGTCAGGGTCAGGATCTGGGTCCGGGTCTGGATCAGGGTCCGGGTCCGTGTCCGTGTCCGGGTCCGGGTCAGGGTCTGGGTCCGGGTCAGGGTCCGGGTCCGGGTCTGGGTCCGGGACCGGGTCCGGGTCCGGGTCCGGGTACGGGTCAGGGTCAGGGTCAGGGTCAGGGTCAGTGTCAGGGTCAGGATCCGGGTCCGGGTCTGGATCAGGGTCCGGGTCCGTGTCCGTGTCCGTGTCCGTGTCAGGGTCCGGGTCCGTGTCAGGGTCCGGGTCCGGGTCAGGGTCCGGGTCCGGGTCCGGGTCCGGGTCCGGGTCCGGGTCCGGGTCCGGGTCCGGGTCCGGGTCCGGATCCGGGTCATGGTCAGGGTCAGGGTCAGGGTCCGGGTCTGGGTCAGGGTCAGGGTCAGGGTCTGGATCAGGGTCCGGGTCCGGGTCAGGGTCCGGGTCCGGGTCAGGGTCCGGGTCCGGGTCAGGGTCCGGGTCCAGGTCAGGGTCCGGGTCCGGGTCCGGGTCCGGGTCCGGGTCCGTGTCCGGGTCCGGATCCGGGTCATGGTCAGGGTCAGGGTCAGGGTCCGGGTCCGGGTCAGGGTCAGGGTCAGGGTCAGGGTCAGGGTCAGTGTCAGGGTCCGGGTCACGGTCCGGGTCAGGGTCAGGGTCACGGTCAGGGTCAGGGTCAGGGTCAGGGTCAGGGTCAGGGTCAGGGTCAGTTTCCGGGTCCGTGTCACGGTCCGGGTCCGGGTCAGGGTCCGGGTCCGTGTCAGGGTCCGGGTCCGGGTCTGGGTCCGGGTCCGGGTCCGGGTCCGGGTCCGGGTCCGGGTCAGGGTCAGGGTCAGGGTCAGGATCCGGGTCCGGGTCTGGATCAGGGTCCGTGTCTGTGTCCGTGTCCGTGTCCGGGTCAGGGTCCGGGTCCGTGTCAGGGTCCGGGTCCGGGTCAGGGTCCGGGTCCGGGTCCGGGTCCGGGTCCGGGTCCGGGTCCGGGTCCGGGTCCGGATCCGGGTCATGGTCAGGGTCAGGGTCAGGGTCCGGGTCCGGGTCCGGGTCCGGGTCCGGGTCCGGGTCAGGGTCAGGGTCAGGGTCAGGATCTGGGTCCGGGTCTGGATCAGGGTCCGGGTCCGTGTCCGTGTCCGGGTCCGGGTCAGGGTCCGGGTCCGTGTCAGGGTCCGGGTCCGGGTCTGGGTCCGGGTCCGGGTCCGGGTCCGGGTCCGGGTCCGGGTCCGGGTACGGGTCAGGGTCAGGGTCAGGGTCAGGGTCAGGATCCGGGTCCGGGTCTGGATCAGGGTCCGGGTCCGTGTCCGTGTCCGTGTCCGGGTCAGGGTCCGGGTCCGTGTCAGGGTCCGGGTCCGGGTCAGGGTCCGGGTCCGGGTCCGGGTCCGGGTCCGGGTCCGGGTCCGGGTCCGGGTCCGGATCCGGGTCATGGTCATGGTCAGGGTCAGGGTCAGGGTCCGGGTCCGGGTCAGGGTCAGGGTCAGGGTCTGGATCAGGGTCCGGGTCCGGGTCAGGGTCCGGGTCCGGGTCAGGGTCCGGGTCCGGGTCAGGGTCCGGGTCCGGGTCCGGGTCCGGGTCCGGGTCCGGGTCATGGTCAGGGTCAGGGTCAGGGTCCGGGTCCGGGTCAGGGTCAGGGTCAGGGTCCGGGTCCGGGTCAGGGTCCGGGTCCGGGTCAGGGTCCGGGTCCGGGTCCGGGTCCGGGTCCGGGTCCGGGTCCGGGTCCGGATCCGGGTCATGGTCAGGGTCAGGGTCAGGGTCAGGGTCCGGGTCCGGGTCAGGGTCAGGGTCAGGGTCAGGGTCAGGGTCAGGGTCAGGGTCAGGGTCAGGGTCAGGGTCAGTTTCCGGGTCCGTGTCACGGTCCGGGTCCGGGTCAGGGTCCGGGTCCGTGTCAGGGTCCGGGTCCGGGTCTGGGTCCGGGTCCGGGTCCGGGTCCGGGTCCGGGTCCGGGTCAGGGTCAGGGTCAGGGTCAGGATCCGGGTCCGGGTCTGGATCAGGGTCCGTGTCTGTGTCCGTGTCCGTGTCCGGGTCAGGGTCCGGGTCCGTGTCAGGGTCCGGGTCCGGGTCAGGGTCCGGGTCCGGGTCCGGGTCCGGGTCCGGGTCCGGGTCCGGGTCCGGGTCCGCGTCCGGGTCCGGGTCCGGATCCGGGTCATGGTCAGGGTCAGGGTCAGGGTCCGGGTCCGGGTCCCGGTCCGGGTCCGGGTCAGGGTCAGGGTCAGGGTCAGGGTCAGGATCTGGGTCCGGGTCTGGATCAGGGTCCGGGTCCGTGTCCGTGTCCGTGTCCGTGTCAGGGTCCGGGTCCGTGTCAGGGTCCGGGTCCGGGTCTGGGTCCGGGTCCGGGTCCGGGTCCGGGTACGGGTCAGGGTCAGGGTCAGGGTCAGGGTCAGGATCCGGGTCCGGGTCTGGATCAGGGTCCGGGTCCGTGTCCGTGTCCGTGTCCGTGTCCGGGTCAGGGTCCGGGTCCGTGTCAGGGTCCGGGTCCGGGTCAGGGTCCGGGTCCGGGTCCGGGACCGGGTCCGGGTCCGGGTCCGGGTCCGGGTCCGGATCCGGGTCATGGTCAGGGTCAGGGTCAGGGTCAGGGTCCGGGTCCGGGTCAGGGTCAGGGTCAGGGTCTGGATCAGGGTCCGGGTCCGGGTCAGGGTCCGGGTCCGGGTCAGGGTCCGGGTCCGGGTCAGGGTCCGGGTCCGGGTCCGGGTCCGGGTCCGGGTCCGGGTCCGGGTCCGGATCCGGGTCATGGTCAGGGTCAGGGTCAGGGTCCGGGTCCGGGTCATGGTCAGGGTCAGGGTCAGGGTCAGTGTCAGGGTCCGGGTCACGGTCCGGGTCAGGGTCAGGGTCAGGGTCAGGGTCAGGGTCAGGGTCAGGGTCAGGGTCAGGGTCAGGGTCAGGGTCAGGGTCAGGGTCAGGGTCAGTTTCCGGGTCCGTGTCACGGTCCGGGTCCGGGTCAGGGTCCGGGTCCGTGTCAGGGTCCGGGTTCGGGTCTGGGTCCGGGTCCGGGTCCGGGTCCGGGTCCGGGTCAGGGTCAGGGTCAGGGTCAGGATCCGGGTCCGGGTCTGGATCAGGGTCCGTGTCCGTGTCCGTGTCCGTGTCCGGGTCAGGGTCCGGGTCCGTGTCAGGGTCCGGGTCCGGGTCAGGGTCCGGGTCCGGGTCCGTGTCCGGGTCCGGGTCCGGGTCCGGGTCCGGATCCGGGTCATGGTCAGGGTCAGGGTCAGGGTCCGGGTCCGGGTCAGGGTCAGGGTCAGGGTCAGGGTCTGTATCAGGGTCCGGGTCCGGGTCCGGGTCAGGGTCCGGGTCCGGGTCAGGGTCAGGGTCCGGGTCAGGGTCCGGGTCCGGGTCAGGGTCCGGGTCCGGGTCCGGGTCCGGGTCTGGGTCCGGGTCCGGGTCCGGATCCGGGTCATGGTCAGGGTCAGGGTCAGGGTCCTGGTCCGGGTCAGTTTCAGGGTCAGTGTCAGAGTCAGGGTCCGGGTCAGGGTCAGGGTCAGGGTCAGGGTCAGGGTTCAGGTCCAGGTCCGGGTTAGGGTCAGGGTCAGGGTCCAGGTCAAGGTCTGGTTCAGGGTCAGGGTCAGGGTCAGGGTCAGGGTCAGGGTCAGGGTCAGGGTCCGGGTCAGTGTCGGGGTCAGGGTCAGGGTCAGGGTCAGGGTCAGGGTCCAGGTCCAGGTCTGGGTCAGGGTCCGGGTCAGGGTCAGGGTCAGTTTCCGGGTCCGTGTCACGGTCCGGGTCCGGGTCCGGGTCCGGGTCCGGGTCCGGGTCCGGGTCCGGGTCCGGGTCCGGGTCCGGGTCCGGGTCCGGGTCCGGGTCAGGATCCGGGTCCGGGTCCGGATCCAGGTCCGGGTCCGGGTCCGGGTCCGGGTCCGGGTCCGGGTCCGGGTCCGGGTCCGGGTCAGGGTCCGGGTCCGGGTCAGGGTCAGGGTCAGGGTCAGGATCTGGGTCCGGGTCTGGATCAGGGTCCGGGTCCGTGTCCGTGTCCGGGTCCGGGTCAGGGTCCGGGTCCGTGTCAGGGTCCGGGTCCGTGTCAGGGTCCGGGTCCGGGTCCGGGTCCGGGTCAGGGTCAGGGTCTGGATCAGGGTCCGGGTCCGGGTCCGGGTCAGGGTCCGGGTCCGGGTCAGGGTCCGGGTCCGGGTCAGGGTCCGGGTCCGGGTCAGGGTCCGGGTCCGGGTCCGGGTCCGGGTCCAGGTCTGGGTCCGGGTCCGGGTCCGGATCCGGGTCATGGTCAGGGTCAGGGTCAGGGTCCTGGTCCGGGTCAGGGTCAGGGTCAGGGTCAGGGTCAGGGTCAGGGTCAGGGTCAGTGTCAGGGTCCGGGTCACGGTCAGGGTCAGGGTCAGGGTCAGGGTCAGGGTCAGGGTCAGGGTCAGTTTCCGGGTCCGTGTCACGGTCCGGGTCCGTGTCCGGGTCCGTGTCCGTGTCCGTGTCCGTGTCCGTGTCCGTGTCCGTGTCCGGGTCCGGGTCGGGGTCCGGGTCCGGGTCCGGGTCAGGATCCGTGTCCGGGTCCGGATCCAGGTCCGGGTCCGGGTCCGGGTCCGGGTCCGGGTCAGTGTCAGGGTCAGGGTCAGAGTCAGGGTCCGTATCCGAATCAGTGTCAGTGTCAGAGTCAGGGTCCGGGTCCGGGTCAGAGTCAGGGTCAGGGTCAGGGTCAGGGTCAGGGTCCCGGTCCCGGTCCGGGTCCGGGTCAGGGTCTGGGTCCGGGTCCGGTTCCATGTCAGTTTCAGGGTCAGTGTCAGAGTCAGGGTCCGGGTCAGAGTCAGGGTCAGGGTCAGTGTCAGGGTCCGGGTCCGGGTCCGGGTCCGGGTCCGGGTCCGGGTCCGGGTCCGGGTCCGGGTCACGGTCCGGGTCCGGGTCCGGGTCTGTGTCAGGGTCCGGGTCTGTTTCAGGGTCCGGGTCCGGGTCCGGGTCAGGGTCAGGGTCAGGGTCGGGGTCAGGGTCAGGGTCAGGGTCAGTGTCAGGGTCCGGGTCCGGGTCCGGGTCAGGTTCTGGGTCCGGGTCCGGTTCCGTGTCAGTTTCAGGGTCAGTGTCAGAGTCAGGGTCCGGGTCAGGGTCAGGGTCAGGGTCAGGGTC
Source organism: Arizona elegans (assembly GCA_022577455.1). Classification (NCBI taxonomy): domain Eukaryota; kingdom Metazoa; phylum Chordata; class Lepidosauria; order Squamata; family Colubridae; genus Arizona; species Arizona elegans. The sequence continues at coordinate 7,460,926 of JAKOOJ010000027.1, forward strand.
AGGGTCAGGGTCAGGGTCCAGGTCCGGGTCCGGGTCAGGGTCCGGGTCAGGGTCAGGGTCAGGATCCGGGTCCGGGTCCGGGTCCGGGTCCGTGACAGGTTCCCGTTTCGTGTCACGGTCCGGGTCAGGGTCCGGGTCCGTGTCAGGGTCCGGGTCCGTGTCAGGGTCCGGGTCCGGGTCCGGGTCCGGGTCCGGGTCCGGGTCCGGGTCCGGGTCCGGGTCCGGGTCCGGGTCCGGGTCCGGATCCGGGTCATGGTCAGGGTCAGGGTCAGGGTCCGGGTCCGGGTCAGGGTCAGGGTCAGGGTCTGGATCAGGGTCCGGGTCCGGGTCCGGGTCAGGGTCCGGGTCCGGGTCAGGGTCCGGGTCCGGGTCAGGGTCCGGGTCCGGGTCAGGGTCCGGGTCCGGGTCCGGGTCCGGGTCTGGGTCCGGGTCCGGGTCCGGATCCGGGTCATGGTCAGGGTCAGGGTCAGGGTCCTGATCCGGGTCAGGGTCAGGGTCAGGGTCAGGGTCAGGGTCAGGGTCAGGGTCAGGGTCCGGGTCACGGTCAGGGTCAGGGTCAGGGTCAGGGTCAGGGTCAGGGTCAGTTTCCGGGTCCGTGTCACGGTCCGGGTCCGTGTCCGTGTCCGTGTCCGTGTCCGTGTCCGTGTCTGGGTCCGGGTCCGGGTCGGGGTCCGGGTCCGGGTCCGGGTCCGGGTCAGGATCCGTGTCCGGGTCCGGATCCAGGTCCGGGTCCGGGTCCGGGTCCGGGTCAGTGTCAGGGTCAGGGTCAGAGTCAGGGTCCGTATCCGAATCAGTGTCAGTGTCAGAGTCAGGGTCCGGGTCCGGGTCAGAGTCAGGGTCAGGGTCAGGGTCAGGGTCAGGGTCAGGGTCCCGGTCCCGGTCCGGGTCCGGGTCAGGGTCTGGGTCCGGGTCCGGTTCCATGTCAGTTTCAGGGTCAGTGTCAGAGTCAGGGTCCGGGTCAGAGTCAGGGTCAGGGTCAGTGTCAGGGTCCGGGTCCGGGTCCGGGTCCGGGTCCGGGTCACGGTCCGGGTCCGGGTCCGGGTCTGTGTCAGGGTCCGGGTCTGTGTCAGGGTCCGGGTCCGGGTCCGGGTCAGGGTCAGGGTCAGGGTCGGGGTCAGGGTCAGGGTCAGGGTCAGTGTCAGGGTCCGGGTCCGGGTCCGGGTCAGGGTCTGGGTCCGGGTCCGGTTCCGTGTCAGTTTCAGGGTCAGTGTCAGAGTCAGGGTCCGGGTCAGGGTCAGGGTCAGGGTCAGGGTCAGGGTCAGGGTCAGGGTCCAGGTCCGGGTCCGGGTCAGGGTCCGGGTCAGGGTCAGGGTCAGGATCCGGGTCCGGGTCCGGGTCCGTGACAGGTTCCGTTTTCGTGTCACGGTCCGGGTCCGGGTCCGGGTCCGGGTCCGGGTCCGGGTCCGGGTCCGAGTCAGGGTCCGGGTCCGGGTCCGGGTCCGGGTCCGAGTCAGTGTCCGGGTCCGGGTCAGTTTCAGGGTCAGTGTCAGAGTCAGGGTCCGGGTCAGGGTCAGGGCCAGGGTCAGGGTCAGGGTCCCCGGTCTGGGTCCGGGTCCGGGTCCGGGTCCGGGTCCGGGTCCGGGGTCCGGGTCCTGGTCCGGTTCAGGGTCCGGGTCCAGATCTGTGTCAGTTTCAGGGTCAGTCTCAGAGTCAGGGTCCGGGTCAGGGTCAGGGTCAGTGTCAGTGTCAGGGTCAGGGTCCGGGTCCGGGTCCGGGTCCGGGTCCGGGTCCGGGTCCGGGTCCGGGTCCGGGTCAGGATCCGGATCCAGGTCCGGGTCCGGGTCCGGGTCCGGGTCCGGGTCCGGTTCCGGGTCCGGGTCCGGGTCCGGGTCCGGGTCCGGGTCAGGGTCAGGGTCAGGATCCGGGTCCGGGTCTGGATCAGGGTCCGGGTCCGGGTCCGGGTCCGGGTCCGTGTCCGGGTCAGGATCCGGGTCCGTGTCAGGGTCCGGGTCCGTGTCAGGGTCCGGGTCCGGGTCCGGGTCCGGGTCCGGGTCCGGGTCCGGGTCCGGGTCCGGGTCATGGTCAGGGTCAGGGTCAGGGTCCGGGTCTGGGTCAGGGTCAGGGTCAGGGTCAGGGTCAGGGTCAGGGTCAGGGTCCGGGTCAGGGTCCGGGTCCGGGTCAGGGTCAGGGTCAGGGTCAGGGTCCAGGTCCAGGTCTGGGTCAGGGTCCGGGTCAGGGTCAGGGTCAGTTTCCGGGTCCGTGTCATGGTCCGGGTCCGGGTCCGGGTCCGGGTCCGGGTCCGGGTCCGGGTCCGGGTCCGGGTCCGGGTCCGGGTCCGGGTCCGGGTCCGGGTCCGGGTCAGGATCCGGGTCCGGGTCCGGATCCGGGTCCGGGTCCGGGTCCGGGTCCGGGTCCGGGTCCGGGTCCGGGTCCGGGTCCGGGTCCGGGTCCGGGTCCGGGTCCGGGTCCGGATCCGGGTCAGGGTGAGGGTCAGGGTCAGAGTCAGCGTCCGTATCTGTGTCAGTGTCAGTGTCAGAGTCAGGGTCCGGGTCCGGGTCAGGGTCAGGGTCAGGGTCAGGGTCAGGGTCAGGGTCAGGGTCAGGGTCAGGGTCAGTGTCAGGGTCCGGGTCTGGGTCTGGGTCCGGGTCCGGGTCCGGGTCAGTTTCAGGGTCAGTGTCAGAGTCAGGGTCCGGGTCAGGGTCAGGGTCAGGGTCAGGGTCAGGGTCCCGGTCTGGGTCCGGGTCCGGGTCCGGGTCCGGGTCCGGGTCCGGGTCCTGGTCCGGTTCAGGGTCCGGGTCCAGATCTGTGTCAGTTTCAGGGTCAGTCTCAGAGTCAGGGTCCGGGTCAGGGTCAGGGTCAGGGTCAGGGTCAGCGTCCGGGTCCGGGTCCGGGTCCGGGTCCGGGTCCGGGTCACGGTCCGGGTCCGGGTCCGGGTCACGGTCCGGGTCCGGGTCCGGGTCTGTGTCAGGGTCCGGGTCCGTGTCAGGGTCCGGGTCAGGGTCCGGGTCAGGGTCAGGGTCAGGGTCGGGGTCAGGGTCAGGGTCAGGGTCAGGGTCAGTGTCAGGGTCCGGGTCCGGGTCCGGGTCCGGGTCTGGGTCCGGGTCCGGTTCCGGGTCCGGGTCAGGGTCAGGGTCAGGGTCAGGGTCAGGGTCAGGATCCGGGTCCGGGTCTGGATCAGGGTCCGGGTCCGTGTCCGTGTCCGGGTCCGGGTCAGGGTCCGTGTCCGTGTCATGGTCCGGGTCCGGGTCAGGGTCCGGGTCCGGGCCCGGGTCCGGGTCCGGGTCCGGGTCCGGGTCCGGGTCCGGATCCGGGTCATGGTCAGGGTCAGGGTCAGGGTACGGGTCCGGGTCAGGGTCAGGGTCAGGGTCAGGGTCAGGGTCAGTGTCAGGGTCCGGGTAAGGGTCCGGGTCAGGGTCAGTGTCAGGGTCCGGGTCAGGGTCCGGGTCAGGGTCAGGGTCAGGGTCAGGGTCAGGGTCCAGGTCCAGGTCTGGGTCAGGGTCTGGGTCAGGGTCAGGGTCAGTTTCCGGGTCCATGTCACGGTCCGGGTCCGGGTCCGGGTCCGGGTCCGGGTCCGGGTCCGGGTCCGGGTCCGGGTCCGGGTCCGGGTCCGGGTCCGGGTCCGGGTCCGGGTCCGGGTCCGGGTCAGGGTCAGGGTCAGGGTCAGAGTCAGCGTCCGTATCCGTGTCAGTGTCAGTGTCAGAGTCAGGGTCCGGGTCCGGGTCCGGGTCAGGGTCAGGGTCAGGGTCCGGGTCAGTGTCAGGGTCCGGGTCCAGGTCTGGGTCAGGGTCTGGGTCCGGGTCCGGTTCCATGTCAGTTTCAGGGTCAGTGTCAGAGTCAGGGTCCGGGTCAGGGTCAGGGTCAGGGTCAGGGTCAGGGTCAGGGTCAGTGTCCAGGTCCAGGTCCGGGTCAGGGTCCGGGTCAGGGTCACGGTCAGGGTCAGGATCCGGGTCCGGGTCCGGGTCCGGGTCCGGGTCCGTGTCAGGTTCCGGGTCCGTGTCACGGTCCGGGTCCGGGTCCGGGTCCGGGTCCGGGTCCGAGTCAGGGTCCGGGTCCGGGTCCGGGTCAGTTTCAGGGTCAGGGTCAGAGTCAGGGTCCGGGTCAGGGTCAGGGTCAGGGTCAGGGTCCCGGTCTGGGTCCGGGTCCGGGTCTGGGTCGGGGTCCGGGTCCGGGTCCGGGTCCTGGTCCGGTTCAGGGTCCGGGTCCAGATCTGTGTCAGTTTCAGGGTCAGTGTCAGAGTCAGGGTCCGTGTCAGGGTCAGGGTCAGGGTCAGGGTCCCGGTCTGGGTACGGGTCCGGGTCCGGGTCCGGGTCCGGGTCCGGATCCGGGTCCTGGTCCGGTTCAGGGTCCGGGTCCGGATCTGTGTCAGTTTCAGGGTCAGTCTCAGAGTCAGGGTCCGGGTCAGGGTCAGGGTCAGGGTCAGGGTCCGGTTCCGGGTCCGGGTCCGGGTCCGGGTCCGGGTCACGGTCCGGGTCCGGGTCCGGGTCTGTGTCAGGGTCCGGGTCCGTGTCAGGGTCCGGGTCCGGGTCCGGGTCAGGGTCAGGGTCAGGGTCGGGGTCAGGGTCAGGGTCAGTGTCAGTGTCAGGGTCCGGGTCCGGGTCCGGGTCCGGGTCAGGGTCTGGGTCCGGGTCCGGTTCCGTGTCAGTTTCAGGGTCAGTGTCAGAGTCAGGGTCCGGGTCAGGGTGAGGGTGAGGGTCAGGGTCAGGGTCAGGGTCAGGGTCCAGGTCCAGGTCCGGGTCAGGGTCCGGGTCAGGGTCAGGGTCAGGGTCCTGGTCTGGGTCCGGGTCTGGGTCTGGGTCCGGGTCCGGGTCCGGGTCAGGGTCCTGGTCCGGTTCAGGGTCCGGGTCCAGATCTGTGTCAGTTTCAGGGTCAGTGTCAGAGTCAGGGTCCGTGTCAGGGTCAGGGTCAGGGTCAGGGTCAGGGTCAGGGTCAGGGTCAGGGTCCAGGTCCGGGTCCGGGTCAGGGTCCGGGTCAGGGTCAGGGTCAGGATCCGGGTCCGGGTCCGGGTCCGTGACAGGTTCCGTTTTCGTGTCACGGTCCGGGTCCGGGTCCGGGTCCGGGTCCGGGTCCGGGTCCGGGTCCGAGTCAGGGTCCGGGTCCGGGTCCGGGTCCGGGTCCGAGTCAGTGTCCGGGTCCGGGTCAGTTTCAGGGTCAGTGTCAGAGTCAGGGTCCGGGTCAGGGTCAGGGCCAGGGTCAGGGTCAGGGTCCCGGTCTGGGTCCGGGTCCGGGTCCGGGTCCGGGTCCGGGTCCGGGTCCGGGTCCTGGTCCGGTTCAGGGTCCGGGTCCAGATCTGTGTCAGTTTCAGGGTCAGTCTCAGAGTCAGGGTCCGGGTCAGGGTCAGGGTCAGTGTCAGTGTCAGGGTCAGGGTCCGGGTCCGGGTCCGGGTCCGGGTCCGGTTCCGGGTCCGGGTCCGGGTCCGGGTCAGGATCCGGATCCAGGTCCGGGTCCGGGTCCGGGTCCGGGTCCGGGTCCGGTTCCGGGTCCGGGTCCGGGTCCGGGTCCGGGTCCGGGTCAGGGTCAGGGTCAGGATCCGGGTCCGGGTCTGGATCAGGGTCCGGGTCCGGGTCCGGGTCCGGGTCCGTGTCCGGGTCAGGATCCGGGTCCGTGTCAGGGTCCGGGTCCGTGTCAGGGTCCGGGTCCGGGTCCGGGTCCGGGTCCGGGTCCGGGTCCGGGTCCGGGTCATGGTCAGGGTCAGGGTCAGGGTCCGGGTCCGGGTCAGGGTCAGGGTCAGGGTCAGGGTCAGGGTCAGGGTCAGGGTCCGGGTCAGGGTCCGGGTCCGGGTCCGGGTCAGGGTCAGGGTCAGGGTCAGGGTCCAGGTCCAGGTCTGGGTCAGGGTCCGGGTCAGGGTCAGGGTCAGTTTCCGGGTCCGTGTCATGGTCCGGGTCCGGGTCCGGGTCCGGGTCCGGGTCCGGGTCCGGGTCCGGGTCCGGGTCCGGGTCCGGGTCCGGGTCCGGGTCCGGGTCAGGATCCGGGTCCGGGTCCGGGTCCGGGTCCGGGTCCGGGTCTGGGTCCGGGTCCGGGTCCGGGTCCGGGTCCGGGTCCGGGTCCGGGTCCGGATCCGGGTCAGGGTGAGGGTCAGGGTCAGAGTCAGCGTCCGTATCTGTGTCAGTGTCAGTGTCAGAGTCAGGGTCCGGGTCCGGGTCAGGGTCAGGGTCAGGGTCAGGGTCAGGGTCAGGGTCAGGGTCAGTGTCAGGGTCCGGGTCTGGGTCTGGGTCCGGGTCCGGGTCCGGGTCAGTTTCAGGGTCAGTGTCAGAGTCAGGGTCCGGGTCAGGGTCAGGGTCAGGGTCAGGGTCAGGGTCCCGGTCTGGGTCCGGGTCCGGGTCCGGGTCCGGGTCCGGGTCCGGGTCCTGGTCCGGTTCAGGGTCCGGGTCCAGATCTGTGTCAGTTTCAGGGTCAGTCTCAGAGTCAGGGTCCGGGTCAGGGTCAGGGTCAGGGTCAGGGTCAGCGTCCGGGTCCGGGTCCGGGTCCGGGTCCGGGTCCGGGTCACGGTCCGGGTCCGGGTCTGGGTCACGGTCCGGGTCCGGGTCCGGGTCTGTGTCAGGGTCCGGGTCCGTGTCAGGGTCCGGGTCCGGGTCCGGGTCAGGGTCAGGGTCAGGGTCGGGGTCAGGGTCAGGGTCAGGGTCAGGGTCAGTGTCAGGGTCCGGGTCCGGGTCCGGGTCCGGGTCTGGGTCCGGGTCCGGGTCCGGGTCCGGGTCAGGGTCAGGGTCAGGGTCAGGGTCAGGGTCAGGATCCGGGTCCGGGTCTGGATCAGGGTCCGGGTCCGTGTCCGTGTCCGGGTCCGGGTCAGGGTCCGTGTCCGTGTCATGGTCCGGGTCCGGGTCAGGGTCCGGGTCCGGGTCCGGGTCCGGATCCGGGTCATGGTCAGGGTCAGGGTCAGGGTACGGGTCCGGGTCAGGGTCAGGGTCAGGGTCAGGGTCAGTGTCAGGGTCCGGGTCAGGGTCCGGGTCAGGGTCAGTGTCAGGGTCCGGGTCAGGGTCCGGGTCAGGGTCAGGGTCAGGGTCAGGGTCCAGGTCCAGGTCTGGGTCAGGGTCTGGGTCAGGGTCAGGGTCAGTTTCCGGGTCTGTGTCACGGTCCGGGTCCGGGTCCGGGTCCGGGTCCGGGTCCGGGTCCGGGTCCGGGTCCGGGTCCGGGTCCGGGTCCGGGTCCGGGTCAGGGTCAGGGTCAGGGTCAGAGTCAGCGTCCGTATCCGTGTCAGTGTCAGTGTCAGAGTCAGGGTCCGGGTCCGGGTCCGGGTCAGGGTCAGGGTCAGGGTCAGGGTCAGTGTCAGGGTCCGGGTCCGGGTCTGGGTCAGGGTCTGGGTCCGGGTCCGGTTCCATGTCAGTTTCAGGGTCAGTGTCAGAGTCAGGGTCCGGGTCAGGGTCAGGGTCAGGGTCAGGGTCAGGGTCAGGGTCAGTGTCCAGGTCCAGGTCCGGGTCAGGGTCCGGGTCAGGGTCAGGGTCAGGGTCAGGATCCGGGTCCGGGTCCGGGTCCGGGTCCGGGTCCGTGTCAGGTTCCGGGTCCGTGTCACGGTCCGGGTCCGGGTCCGGGTCCGGGTCCGGGTCCGAGTCAGGGTCCGGGTCCGGGTCCGGGTCAGTTTCAGGGTCAGGGTCAGAGTCAGGGTCCGGGTCAGGGTCAGGGTCAGGGTCAGGGTCCCGGTCTGGGTCCGGGTCCGGGTCTGGGTCGGGGTCCGGGTCCGGGTCCGGGTCCTGGTCCGGTTCAGGGTCCGGGTCCAGATCTGTGTCAGTTTCAGGGTCAGTGTCAGAGTCAGGGTCCGTGTCAGGGTCAGGGTCAGGGTCAGGGTCCCGGTCTGGGTACGGGTCCGGGTCCGGGTCCGGGTCCGGGTCCGGATCCGGGTCCTGGTCCGGTTCAGGGTCCGGGTCCGGATCTGTGTCAGTTTCAGGGTCAGTCTCAGAGTCAGGGTCCGGGTCAGGGTCAGGGTCAGGGTCAGGGTCAGGGTCCGGTTCCGGGTCCGGGTCCGGGTCCGGGTCCGGGTCACGGTCCGGGTCCGGGTCCGGGTCTGTGTCAGGGTCCGGGTCCGTGTCAGGGTCCGGGTCCGGGTCCGGGTCAGGGTCAGGGTCAGGGTCGGGGTCAGGGTCAGGGTCAGGGTCAGTGTCAGGGTCCGGGTCCGGGTCCGGGTCCGGGTCAGGGTCTGGGTCCGGGTCCGGTTCCGTGTCAGTTTCAGGGTCAGTGTCAGAGTCAGGGTCCGGGTCAGGGTGAGGGTGAGGGTCAGGGTCAGGGTCAGGGTCAGGGTCCAGGTCCAGGTCCGGGTCAGGGTCCGGGTCAGGGTCAGGGTCAGGGTCCTGGTCTGGGTCCGGGTCTGGGTCTGGGTCCGGGTCCGGGTCCGGGTCAGGGTCCTGGTCCGGTTCAGGGTCCGGGTCCAGATCTGTGTCAGTTTCAGGGTCAGTGTCAGAGTCAGGGTCCGTGTCAGGGTCAGGGTCAGGGTCAGGGTCCCGGTCTGGGTCCGGGTCCGGGTCCGGGTCCGGGTCCGAGTCAGGGTCCGGGTCCGGGTCCGGGTCCGGGTCAGTTTCAGGGTCAGTGTCAGAGTCAGGGTCCGGGTCAGGGTCAGGGTCAGGGTCAGGGTCAGGGTCAGGGTCAGGGTCCCAGTCTGGGTCCGGGTCCTGGTCCGGGTCCGGGTCCGGGTCCTGGTCCAGTTCAGGGTCCGGGTCCAGATCTGTGTCAGTTTCAGGGTCAGTCTCAGAGTCAGGGTCCGGGTCAGGGTCAGGGTCAGGGTCAGTGTCAGGGTCCGGGTCCGGGTCCGTGTCCGGGTCCGGGTCACGGTCCGGGTCCGGGTCCGGGTCTGTGTCAGGGTCCCGGTCCGTGTCAGGGTCCGGGTCCGGGTCCGGGTCAGGGTCAGGGTCAGGGTCGGGGTCAGGGTCAGGGTCAGGGTCAGTGTCAGGGTCCGGGTCCGGGTCCGGGTAAGGGTCTGGGTCCGGGTCCGGTTCCGTGTCAGTTTCAGGGTCAGTGTCAGAGTCAGGGTCCGGGTCAGGGTCAGGGTCCCGGTCTGGGTCCGGGTCCAGGTCCGGGTCCGGGTCCGGGTCCGGGTCAGGGTCAGGGTCAGGGTCCGGGTCCATGTGAGGGTCCGTGTCCGTGTCATGGTCCGGTTCCGGTACCGTTTCCGGGTCCGGGTCCAGTTCCGGGTCCGTGTCAGTTTCAGTGTCAGTGTCCTTGTCAGGGTCAGAGTCAGGGTCCGGATCAGTATCCTGGTCAGGGTCAGGGTCAGTGTCCGGGTCAGGGTCCGGGTCAGGGTCCGGGTCCGGGTCAGGGTCCGGGTCCGGGTCCGTGTCCGGGTCGGTGTCCGGGTCTGGGTGAGGGTCCGGGTCTGGGTCCAGGTCCGGGTCCGGGTCCACGTCAGGGTCAGTATCCAGGTCCAGGTCCGGGTCCGGGTCCGGGTCCGGGTCCGGTCAGGGTCAGGGTCCGGGTCCGGGTCTGGGTCCGGGGTCAGGATTCTAGTCCGGGTCCGGGTCCGGGTCTAGGTCCGGGTCCGGGTCCGGGTCCGGATGTGGGTCAGGGTCAGGGTCAGGGTCAGGGTCAGGGTCAGGGTCAGGGTCAGGATCCGTGTCCGTGTCCGTGTCCGGGTAAGGGTTCGGGTCCTGGTCCGGGTCCGGGTCCGGGTCCGGGTCCGGTTCCGCTTCCGGGTCAGGGTCAGGATCCGGGTCCGGTTCCGGTTCCGGTTCCGATTCCGATTCCGATTCCGGTTCCGGTTCCGGTTCCAGTTCCGGGTCAGGGTCAGAGTCAGGATCCGGATCCGGGTCCGGGTCAGGGTCCGGTTCCGAGTCCGGTTCCGGTTCCGGTTCCGGTTCCGGTTCCGGGTCAGGGTCAGGGTCAGGGTCAGGGTCCGGGTCAGGGTCAGGGTCAGGGTCAGGGTCAGGGTCAGGGTCAGGGTCAGGGTCAGGGTCAGGGTCCGGGTCCGGGTCTGGGTCAGGGTGCGGTTCAGGGTCCGTGTCCGTGTCCGTGTCCGTGTCCGTGTCCGGGTCCGGGTCAGGGTCCGGGTCCGGGTCCGGTTCCGTGTCAGTTTCAGGGTCAGTGTCAGAGTCAGGGTCCGTGTCAGGGTCAGGGTCAGGGTCAGGGTCAGGGTCCAGGTCCAGGTCCAGGTCCGGGTCAGGGTCCGGGTCCGGGTCAGGGTCAGGGTCAGGGTCCGGGTCCATGTCAGGGTCCGGGTCCGTGTCAGGGTCCGGGTCCGGGTCCGGGTCCGGGTCCGGGTCCGGGTTCAGTTCAGGGTCCGGGTCCGGGTCTGTGTCAGTTTCAGGGTCAGTCTCAGAGTCAGGGTCCGGGTCAGGGTCAGGGTCAGAGACAGGGTCAGGGTCCGGGTCCGTGTCCGGGTCAGGGTCCGGGTCCGAGTCCGTGTCAGGGTCCGGATCCATGTCAGGGTCCTGGTCCGGGTCCGGGTCAGGTTCAGGGTCAGGGTCAGGGTCAGGGTCAGGGTCAGGGTCAGGGTCAGGGTCAGGGTCAGGATCCGGGTCCGGGTCCGGGTCCGGTTCCGGTTCCGGGTCCGGTTCCAGTTCCGGGTCCGGGTCCAGGTCCGGGTCCGGGTCCAGGTCCGGGTCCGGGTCCGGGTCCGGGTCAGGGTCAGGGTCAGGGTCAGGATCTGGGTCCGGGTCTGGATCAGGGTCCGTGTCCGTGTCCGTGTCCGTGTCCGTGTCAGGGTCCGGGTCCGTGTCAGGGTCCGGGTCCGGGTCAGGGTCCGGGTCCGGGTCCGGGTCCGGGTCCGGATCCGGATCATGGTCAGGGTCAGGGTCTGGGTCCGGGTCCGGGTCAGGGTCAGGGTCAGGGTCAGGGTCAGGGTCAGGGTCAGGGTCCGGGTCCGGGTCCGGGTCAGGGTCAGGGTCAGGGTCAGTTTCAGGGTCAGTCTCAGAGTCAGGGTCCGGGTCAGGGTCAGGGTCAGAGACAGGGTCAGGGTCCGGGTCCGGGTCCGGGTCAGGGTCGGGGTCCGAGTCCGTGTCAGGGTCCGGATCCATGTCAGGGTCCTGGTCCGGGTCCGGGTTAGGTTCAGGGTCAGGGTCAGGGTCAGGGTCAGGGTCAGGGTCAGGGTCAGGGTCAGGATCCGGGTCCGGGTCCGGGTCCGGTTCCGGTTCCGGGTCCGGTTCCAGTTCCGGGTCCGGGTCCGGGTCCAGGTCCGGGTCCGGGTCCGGGTCCGGGTCCGGGTCCGGGTCCGGGTCAGGGTCAGGGTCAGGGTCAGGATCTGGGTCCGGGTCTGGATCAGGGTCCGGGTCCGTGTCCGTGTCCGTGTCTGTGTCAGGGTCCGGGTCCGTGTCAGGGTCCGGGTCCGGGTCAGGGTCCGGGTCCTGGTCCGGGTCCGGGTCCGGGTCCGGGTCCGGGTCCGGATCCGGATCATGGTCAGGGTCAGGGTCTGGGTCCGGGTCCGGGTCAGGGTCAGGGTCAGGGTCAGGGTCAGGGTCAGTGTCAGGGTCCGGGTCCGGGTCCGGGTCCGGGTCAGGGTCTGGGTCCGGGTCCGGGTCCGGTTCCGTGTCAGTTTCAGGGTCAGTGTCAGAGTCAGGGTCCGGGTCAGGGTCAGGGTCAGGGTCAGGGTAAGGGTCAGGGTCCAGGTCCAGGTCCGGGTCAGGGTCCGGGTCAGGGTCAGGGTCAGGATCCGGGTCCAGGTCCGGGTCCGGGTCCGGGTCTGGGTCAGTGTCAGGGTCAGGGTCAGAGTCAGGGTCCGTATCCGTGTCAGTGTCAGTGTCAGTGTCAGGGTCCGGGTCCGGGTCCGGGTCAGGGTCAGGGTCAGGGTCAGTGTCAGGGTCCGGGTCCGGGTCCGGGTTAGGGTCAGGGTCTGGGTCCGGGTCCGGTTCCATGTCAGTTTCAGGGTCAGTGTCAGAGTCAGGGTCCGGGTCAGGGTCAGGGTCAGGGTCAGGGTCAGGGTCCAGGTCCAGGTCCGGGTCAGGGTCCGGGTCAGGGTCAGGGTCAGGATCCGGGTCCGGGTCCGGTTCCGTGTCAGGTTCCGGGTCCGTGTCACGGTCCGGGTCCGGGTCCGGGTCCGGGTCCGGGTCCGGGTCCGGGTCCGGGTCCGGGTCCGGGTCAGGGTCCGGGTCCGGGTCCGAGTCAGGGTCCGGGTCCGGGTCCGGGTCAGTTTCAGGGTCAGTGTCAGAGTCAGGGTCCGGGTCAGGGTCAGGGTCAGGGTCAGGGTCCCGGTCTGGGTCCGGGTCCGGGTCCGGGTCCGGGTCCGGGTCCTGGTCCGGTTCAGGGTCCGGGTCCGGATCTGTGTCAGTTTCAGGGTCAGTCTCAGAGTCAGGGTCCGGATCAGGGTCAGGGTCAGGGTCAGTGTCAGGGTCCGGGTCCTGGTCACGGTCTGGGTCCGGGTCCGGGTCTGTGTCAGGGTCCGGGTCCGTGTCAGGGTCCGGGTCCGTGTCCGGGTCAGGGTCAGGGTCAGGGTCGGGGTCAGGGTCAGGGTCAGGGTCAGTGTCAGGGTAAGGGTCAGAGTCAGGGTCCAGGTCACGGTCTGGGTCCCGGTCCGGGTCAGGGTCAGGGTCAGGGTCAGGGTCAGGTTCAGGGTCAGGGTCAGGGTCAGGGTCACGGTCTGGGTCCCGGTCTGGGTCAGGGTCTGGGTCCGGGTCCGGGTCAGGGTCCAGGTCCGGTTCCGGGTCCGTGTCCGTGTCCGTGTCCGGGTCTGGGGTGAGGATCCGAGTCCAGGTCTGGGTCCGGGTCCGGGTCCGGGTCCGTGTCAGGGTCAGGGTCAGGGTCAGAGTCAGGGTCCGGGTCAGGGTCAGGGTCAGGTTCAGGGTCAGGGTCAGGATCAGGATCCGGGTCCGGGTCCGGGTCCGGGTCCGGGTCCGGGTCCGGGTCTGGGTCCGGGTCCGGGTCCGGGTCCATGTCCGGGTCTGAGTCAGTGTCCGGGTCCGGGTCAATTTCAGGGTCAGTGTCAGTGTCAGGGTCCAGGTCAGGGTCAGGGTCCGGGTTCGGATCTTGGTCAGGGTCAGGGTCCGGTTCCGGGTCGGGATCCGGGTCCGGGTCTGGGTCCGGGTCCGGGTCCAGGTCCGTGTCAGTGTTAGTGTCAGGGTCAGAGTCAGGGTCCGGGTCCAGGTCCGGATCAGGGTCAGGATCCGGGTCCGGGTCCGGGTAAGGGTCCGTGTCCGTGTCCGTGTCTGGTTCCGTGTCCGGGTCCGGGTCAGGGTCCGGGTCCGGTTCTGTGTCCGTTTCAGGGTCAGTGTCAGAGTCAGGGTCCGTGTCAGGCTCAGGGTCAGGGTCAGGGTCAGGGTCCAGGTCCAGGTCCGGGTCCGGGTCCGGGTCCGGGTCCGGGTCAGGGTCGGGGTCAGGGTCCGGGTCCATGTGAGGGTCCGTGTCCGTGTCATGGTCCGGTTCCGGTTCCGTTTCCGTTTCCGGGTCCGGGTCCAGGTCCGGGTCCGTGTCAGTTTCAGTGTCAGTGTCCTTGTCAGGGTCAGAGTCAGGGTCCGGATCAGGATCCTGGTCAGGGTCAGGGTCAGTGTCCGGGTCCGGGTCCGGGTCAGGGTCCGGGTCCGGGTCAGGGTCCGGGTCTGGGTCCGGGTCCGGGTCAGGGTCAGGATCCGAGTCCGGGTCCGGGTCGGTGTCCGGGTCCGGGTCTGGGTCCAGGTCCGGGTCCGGGTCCACGTCAGGGTCAGTATCCAGGTCCAGGTCCGGGTCCGGGTCCGGGTCCGGTCAGGGTCCGGGTCCGGGTCCGGGTCCGGGTCCGGGGTCAGTATTCTAGTCCGGGTCCGGGTCCGGGTCCGGGTCTAGGTCCGGGTCCGGGTCCGGGTCCGGGTCCGGATCTGGGTCAGGGTCAGGGTCAGGGTCAGGGTCAGGGTCAGGGTCAGGGTCAGGGTCAGGATCCGTGTCCGTGTCCGTGTCCTGGTAAGGGTTCGGGTCCTGGTCCAGGTCCGGGTCCGGGTCCGGTTCCGCTTCCGGGTCATGGTCAGGATCCGGTTCCGGTTCCGGTTCCGGTTCTGGTTCCGGTTCCGGTTCCAGTTCTGGGTCAGGATCAGAGTCAGGATCTGGGTCCGGTTCCGGGTCAGGGTCCGGTTCCGAGTCCGGTTCCGGTTCCGGGTCCGGGTCAGGGTCAGGGACAGGGTCAGGGTCCGGGTCAGGGACAGGGTCAGGGTCAGGGTCAGGGTCAGGGTCAGGGTCAGGGTCAGTGTCCGGGTCCGGGTCCGGGTCTAGGTCAGGGTCCGGTTCAGGGTCCGTGTCCGGGTCCGGGTCCATGTCCGGGTCTGGGTCCGGGTCCGGGTCAGGGTCCGGGTCCGGTTCCGTGTCAGTTTCAGGGTCAGTGTCAGAGTCAGGGTCCGTGTCAGGGTCAGGGTCAGGGTCCGGGTCAGGGTCAGGGTCAGGGTCCAGGTCCAGGTCCAGGTCCGGGTCAGGGTCCGGGTCCGGGTCAGGGTCAGGGTCCGGGTCCATGTCAGGGTCCGGGTCCGTGTCAGGGTCCGGGTCCGGGTCCGGGTCCGGGTCCGGTTCAGGGTCCGGGTCCGGGTCTGTGTCAGTTTCAGGGTCAGTCTCAAAGTCAGGGTCCGGGTCAGGGTCAGGGTCAGAGTCAGGGTCAGGGTCAGGGTCCGGGTCCGTGTCCGGGTCAGGGTCCGGGTCCGAGTCCGTGTCAGGGTCCGGATCCATGTCAGGGTCCTGGTCCGGGTCCGGGTCCGGTTCAGGGTCAGGGTAAGGATCAGGGTCAGGGTCAGGGTCAGGGTCAGGGTCAGGGTCAGGGTCAGGGTCAGGGTCAGGATCCGGGTCCGGGTCCGGGTCCGGTTCCGGGTCCGGGTCCGGTTCCGGTCCCCGGTCTGTGTCCGGTTCCGGTTCCGGTTCCAGTTCCGGGTCCGGGTCCGGGTCCGGGTCCGGGTCCGGGTCCGGGTCCGGGTCCGGGTCCGGGTCCGGGTCAGGGTCAGGGTCAGGGTCAGGGTCAGGATCCGGGTCTGGGTCTGGATCAGGGTCCGGGTCCGTGTCCGTGTCCGGGTCCGGGTAAGGGTCCGGGTCCGTGTCAGGGTCCGGGTCCGTGTCAGTGTCCGGGTCAGGGTCAGTGTCAGGGTCCGGGTCCGGGTCCGGGTCGGGGTCAGGGTCTGGGTCCGGGTCCGGGTCCGGTTCCATGTCAGTTTCAGGGTCAGTGTCAGAGTCAGGGTCCGGGTCAGGGTCAGGGTCAGGGTCAGGGTCAGGGTCAGGGTCAGGGTCAGTGTCAGGGTCCGGGTCCGGGTCCGGGTCAGGGTCTGGGTCCGGGTCCGGGTCCGGTTCCGTGTCAGTTTCAGGGTCAGTGTCAGAGTCAGGGTCCGGGTCAGGGTCAGGGTCAGGGTCCAGGTCCAGGTCCGGGTCAGGGTCCGGGTCAGGGTCAGGGTCAGGATCCGGATCCAGGTCCGGGTCCGGGTCCGGGTCCGGGTCCGGGTCCGGGTCCGGGTCCGGGTCCGGGTCCGGGTCCGGGTCCGGGTCAGGGTCAGGGTCAGGGTCAGAGTCAGGGTCCGTATCCGTGTCAGTGTCAGTGTCAGAGTCAGGGTCCGGGTCCGGGTCCGGGTCCGGGTCCGGGTCCGGGTCCGGGTCTGGGTCCGGGTCCGGGTCCGGGTCCATGTCCGGGTCTGAGTCAGTGTCCGGGTCCGGGTCAATTTCAGGGTCAGTGTCAGTGTCAGGGTCCAGGTCCGGGTCTGGGTCCGGGTCCAGGTCCGTGTCAGTGTTAGTGTCAGGGTCAGAGTCAGGGTCCGGGTCCAGGTCCGGATCAGGGTCAGGATCCGGGTCCGGGTCCTTGTAAGGGTCCGTGTCCGTGTCCGTGTCTGGTTCCGTGTCCGGGTCCGGGTCAGGGTCCGGGTCCGGTTCTGTGTCCGTTTCAGGGTCAGTGTCAGAGTCAGGGTCCGTGTCAGGCTCAGGGTCAGGGTCAGGGTCAGGGTCCAGGTCCAGGTCCGGGTCCGGGTCCGGGTCCGGGTCAGGGTCGGGGTCAGGGTCCGGGTCCATGTGAGGGTCCGTGTCCGTGTCATGGTCCGGTTCCGGTTCCGTTTCCATTTCCGGGTCCGGGTCCAGGTCCGGGTCCGTGTCAGTTTCAGTGTCAGTGTCCTTGTCAGGGTCAGAGTCAGGGTCCGGATCAGGATCCTGGTCAGGGTCAGGGTCAGTGTCCGGGTCCGGGTCCGGGTCAGGGTCCGGGTCCGGGTCAGGGTCCGGGTCCGGGTCCGGGTCCGGGTCAGGGTCAGGATCCGAGTCCGGGTCCGGGTCGGTGTCCGGGTCCGGGTCTGGGTCCAGGTCCGGGTCCGGGTCCACGTCAGGGTCAGTATCCAGGTCCAGGTCCGGGTCCGGGTCCGGGTCCGGTCAGGGTCCGGGTCCGGGTCCGGGTCCGGGTCCGGGGTCAGTATTCTAGTCCGGGTCCGGGTCCGGGTCCGGGTCCGGGTCTAGGTCCGGGTCCGGGTCCGGGTCCGGATCTGGGTCAGGGTCAGGGTCAGGGTCAGGGTCAGGGTCAGGGTCAGGGTCAGGGTCAGGATCCGTGTCCGTGTCCGTGTCCGGGTAAGGGTTCGGGTCCTGGTCCAGGTCCGGGTCCGGGTCCGGTTCCGCTTCCGGGTCATGGTCAGGATCCGGTTCCGGTTCCGGTTCCGGTTCTGGTTCCGGTTCCGGTTCCAGTTCTGGGTCAGGATCAGAGTCAGGATCTGGGTCCGGGTCCGGGTCAGGGTCCGGTTCCGAGTCCGGTTCCGGTTCCGGGTCCGGGTCAGGGTCAGGGACAGGGTCAGGGTCCGGGTCAGGGACAGGGTCAGGGTCAGGGTCAGGGTCAGGGTCAGGGTCAGGGTCAGTGTCCGGGTCCGGGTCCGGGTCTAGGTCAGGGTCCGGTTCAGGGTCCGTGTCCGGGTCCGGGTCCATGTCCGGGTCTGGGTCCGGGTCCGGGTCAGGGTCCGGGTCCGGTTCCGTGTCAGTTTCAGGGTCAGTGTCAGAGTCAGGGTCCGTGTCAGGGTCAGGGTCAGGGTCCGGGTCAGGGTCAGGGTCCAGGTCCAGGTCCAGGTCCGGGTCAGGGTCCGGGTCCGGGTCAGGGTCAGGGTCCGGGTCCATGTCAGGGTCCGGGTCCGTGTCAGGGTCCGGGTCCGGGTCCGGGTCCGGGTCCGGTTCAGGGTCCGGGTCCGGGTCTGTGTCAGTTTCAGGGTCAGTCTCAAAGTCAGGGTCCGGGTCAGGGTCAGGGTCAGAGTCAGGGTCAGGGTCAGGGTCCGGGTCCGTGTCCGGGTCAGGGTCCGGGTCCGAGTCCGTGTCAGGGTCCGGATCCATGTCAGGGTCCTGGTCCGGGTCCGGGTCCGGTTCAGGGTCAGGGTAAGGATCAGGGTCAGGGTCAGGGTCAGGGTCAGGGTCAGGGTCAGGGTCAGGGTCAGGGTCAGGGTCAGGATCCGGGTCCGGGTCCGGGTCCGGTTCCGGGTCCGGGTCCGGTTCCGGTCCCCGGTCTGGGTCCGGTTCCGGTTCCGGTTCCGGTTCCGGGTCCGGGTCCGGGTCCGGGTCCGGGTCCGGGTCCGGGTCCGGGTCCGGTTCCGGGTCAGGGTCAGGGTCAGGGTCAGGGTCAGGATCCGGGTCTGGGTCTGGATCAGGGTCCGGGTCCGTGTCCGTGTCCGGGTCCGGGTAAGGGTCCGGGTCCGGGTCCGTGTCAGGGTCCGGGTCCGTGTCAGTGTCCGGGTCAGGGTCAGTGTCAGGGTCCGGGTCCGGGTCCGGGTCCGGGTCGGGGTCAGGGTCTGGGTCCGGGTCCGGGTCCGGTTCCATGTCAGTTTCAGGGTCAGTGTCAGAGTCAGGGTCCGGGTCAGGGTCAGGGTCAGGGTCAGGGTCAGGGTCAGGGTCAGGGTCAGGGTCAGGGTCAGGGTCAGGGTCAGGGTCAGGGTCAGGGTCAGGGTCCGGGTCCGGGTCCGGGTCAGGGTCTGGGTCCGGGTCCGGTTCCGTGTCAGTTTCAGGGTCAGTGTCAGAGTCAGGGTCCGGGTCAGGGTCAGGGTCAGGGTCCAGGTCCAGGTCCGGGTCAGGGTCCGGGTCAGGGTCAGGGTCAGGATCCGGATCCGGGTCCGGGTCCGGGTCCGGGTCCGGGTCCGGGTCCGGGTCCGGGTCAGGGTCAGGGTCAGGGTCAGAGTCAGGGTCCGTATCCGTGTCAGTGTCAGTGTCAGAGTCAGGGTCCGGGTCCGGGTCCGGGTCAGGGTCAGGGTCAGGGTCAGGGTCAGGGTCAGGGTCAGGGTCAGTGTCAGGGTCCGTATCCGTGTCAGTGTCAGTGTCAGAGTCAGGGTCCGGTTCAGGGTCAGGGTAAGGATCAGGGTCAGGGTCAGGGTCAGGGTCAGGGTCAGGGTCAGGGTCAGGGTCAGGGTCAGGATCCGGGTCCGGGTCCGGGTCCGGTTCCGGGTCCGGGTCCGGTTCCGGTCCCCGGTCTGGGTCCGGTTCCGGTTCCGGTTCCGGTTCCGGTTCCGGGTCCGGGTCCGGGTCCGGGTCCGGGTCCGGGTCCGGGTCAGGGTCAGGGTCAGGGTCAGGGTCAGGATCCGGGTCTGGGTCTGGATCAGGGTCCGGGTCCGTGTCCGTGTCCGGGTCCGGGTAAGGGTCCGGGTCCGTGTCAGGGTCCGGGTCCGTGTCAGTGTCCGGGTCCGGGTCAGTGTCAGGGTCCGTGTCCGGGTCCGGGTCCGGGTCGGGGTCAGGGTCTGGGTCCGGGTCCGGGTCCGGTTCCATGTCAGTTTCAGGGTCAGTGTCAGAGTCAGGGTCCGGGTCAGGGTCAGGGTCAGGGTCAGGGTCAGGGTCAGGGTCAGGGTCAGGGTCAGGGTCAGGGTCAGTGTCAGGGTCCGGGTCCGGGTCCGGGTCAGGGTCTGGGTCCGGGTCCGGGTCCGTGTCAGTTTCAGGGTCAGTGTCAGAGTCAGGGTCCGGGTCAGGGTCAGGGTCAGGGTCCAGGTCCAGGTCCGGGTCAGGGTCCGGATCAGGGTCAGGGTCAGGATCCGGATCCAGGTCCGGGTCCGGGTCCGGGTCCGGGTCCGGGTCCGGGTCCGGGTCCGGGTCCGGGTCCGGGTCCGGGTCCGGGTCCGGGTCCGGGTCAGGGTCAGGGTCAGGGTCAGAGTCAGGGTCCATATCCGTGTCAGTGTCAGTGTCAGAGTCAGGGTCCGGGTCCGGGTCAGGGTCAGGGTCAGGGTCAGGGTCAGGGTCAGGGTCAGGGTCAGTGTCAGGGTCCGGGTCCGGGTCCGGGTCCGGGTCCGGGTCCGGGTCCGGGTCTGGGTCCGGGTCAGTTTCAGTGTCAGTGTCAGAGTCAGGGTCCGGGTCAGGGTCAGGGTCAGGGTCAGGGTCAGGGTCCCGGTCTGGGTCCGGGTCCGGGTCCGGGTCCGGGTCCGGGTCCGGGTCCGGGTCCGGGTCCGGGTCCGGGTCCTGGTCCGGGTCCGGGTCCGGGTCCTGGTCCGGTTCAGGGTCCGGGTCCGGATCTGTGTCAGTTTCAGGGTCAGTCTCAGAGTCAGGGTCCGGGTCAGGGTCAGGTTCAGGGTCAGGATCCGGGTCCGGGTCCGGGTCCGGGTCCGGGTCCGGGTCACGGTCCGGGTCCGGGTCCGGGTCCGGGTCTGTGTCAGGGTCCGGGTCCGTGTCAGGGTCCGGGGCCGGGTCAGGGTCAGGGTCAGGGTCGGGGTCAGGGTCAGGGTCAGGGTCAGGGTCAGGGTCAGGGTCAGGGTGCGGGTCCGGGTCCGGGTCCGGGTCAGGGTCTGTGTCCGGGTCCGGTTCCGTGTCAGTTTCAGGGTCAGTGTCAGAGTCAGGGTCCGGGTCAGGGTCAGCGTCAGGGTCAGGGTCAGGGTCCAGGTCCAGGTCCGGGTCAGGGTCCGGGTCAAGGTCAGGGTCAGGATCCGGGTCCGGGTCAGGGTCCGGGTCAGGTTCCGGGTCCGTGTCACGGTCTGGGTCCGGGTCCGGGTCCGGGTCCGGGTCTGGGTCCGGGTCCGAGTCCGGGTCCGGGTCCGGGTCCGAGTCAGGGTCCGGGTCCGGGTCCGGGTCAGTTTCAGGGTCAGTGTCAGAGTCAGGGTCCGGGTCAGTGTCAGGGTCAGGGTCAGGGTCCCGGTCTGGGTCCGGGTCCGGGTCCGGGTCCGGGTCCAGGTCCGGGTCCGGGTCCGGGTCCGGGTCCGGGTCCGGGTCCGGGTCCTGGTCCGGTTCAGGGTCCGGGTCCAGATCTGTGTCAGTTTCAGGGTCAGTCTCAGAGTCAGGGTCCGGGTCAGGGTCAGGGTCAGCGTCAGTGTCAGGGTCCGGGTCCGGGTCCGGGTCCGGGTCCGGGTCCGGGTCCGGGTCCGGGTCACGGTCCGGGTCCGGGTCCGGGTCTGTGTCAGGGTCCGGGTCCGTGTCAGGGTCCGGGTCCGGGTCCGGGTCCGGGTCCGGGTCCGGGTCCGGGTCAGGGTCAGGGTCGGGGTCAGGGTCAGGGTCAGGGTCAGGGTCAGTGTCAGGGTCCGTGTCCGGGTCCGGGTCTGGGTCCGGGTCCGTGTCCGGGTCCGGGTCAGGGTCAGGGTCAGGGTCAGGATCCGGGTCCGGGTCTGGATCAGGGTCCGGGTCCGTGTCCGGGTCCGGGTCCGGGTCCGTGTCAGGGTCCGGGTTCGGGTCAGTGTCAGGGTCAGGGTCAGGGTCAGGGTCAGGGTCAGGGTCCAGGTCCAGGTCTGGGTCAGGGTCCGCGTCAGGGTCAGGGTCAGGGTCAGGATCCGGGTCTAGGTCCGGGTCCGTGTCAGGTTCCGGGTCCGGGTCCGTCTCACGGTCCGGGTCCGGGTCCGGGTCCGGGTCCTGGTCGGGGTCCGGGTCCGGGTCCGGGTCTGGGTCAGGATCCGGGTCCGGGTCCGGATCCAGGTCCGGGTCCGGGTCCGGGTCCGGGTCCGGGTCCGGGTCCGGGTCAGTGTCAGGGTCAGGGTCAGAGTCAGGGTCCGTATCTGTGTCAGTGTCAGTGTCAGAGTCAGGGTCCGGGTCCGGGTCAGGGTCAGGGTCAGGGTCAGGGTCAGGGTCAGGGTCCGGGTCCGGGTCCGGGTCCGGGTCCGGGTCCGGGTCCGGGTCCGGGTCCGGGTCCGGGTCCGGGTCAGGGTCTGGGTCCGGGTCCGGTTCCCTGTCAGTTTCATGGTCAGTGTCAGAGTCAGGGTCCGGGTCCGGGTCAGGGTCAGGGTCAGGGTCAGGGTCAAGGTCCAGGTCCAGGTCCAGGTCAGGGTCCGGGTCAGGGTCAGGGTCAGGGTCAGGGTCAGGATCCGGGTCCGGGTCCGGGTCCGTGTCAGGTTCCAGGTCCGTGTCACGGTCCGGGTCCGGGTCCGGGTCCTGGTCCGGGTCTGGGTCCGGGTCCGGGTCCGGGTCCGGGTCCGGGTCCGAGTCAGGGTCCAGATCCGGGTCCGGGTCAGTTTCAAGGTCAGTGTCAGAGTCAGGGTCCGGGTCAGGGTCAGGGTCAGGGTCAGGGTCAGGGTCCCGGTCTGGGTCCGGGTCCGGGTCCGGGTCCGGGTCCGGGTCCGGGTCCGGGTCCGGGTCCGGGTCCGGGTCCTGGTCCTGTTCAGGGTCCGGGTCCGGATCTGTGTCAGTTTCAGGGTCAGTGTCAGAGTCAGGGTCCGGGTCAGGGTCAGGGTCAGGGTCCCGGTCAGGGTCCCGGTCTGGGTCCGGGTCCGGGTCCGGGTCCGGGTCCGGGTCCGGGTCCTGGTCTGGTTCAGGGTCCGGGTCCGGGTCCGGGTCCGGGTCCGGGTCTGGGTCCTGGTCCGGGTCCGGGTCCGGGTCCGGGTCCGGATCCGGATCATGGTCAGGGTCAGGGTCTGGGTCCGGATCCGTGTCAGTGTCAGTGTCAGAGTCAGGGTCAGGGTCAGGGTCGGGGTCAGGGTCAGGGTCAGGGTCAGTGTCAGGGTCCGGGTCCGGGTCCGGGTAAGGGTCCGTGTCCGGGTCCGGTTCCGTGTCAGTTTCAGGGTCAGTGTCAGAGTCAGGGTCCGGGTCAGGGTCAGGGTCAGGGTCAGGGTCAGGGTCCAGGTCCAGGTCCGGGTTAGGGTCAGGGTCAGGGTCCAGGTCAAGGTCTGGTTCAGGGTCAGGGTCAGGGTCAGGGTCAGGGTCAGTGTCAGGGTCCGGGTCAGTGTCGGGGTCAGGGTCAGGGTCAGGGTCAGGGTCAGGGTCAGGGTCAGGGTCCAGGTCCAGGTCTGGGTCAGGGTCCGGGTCAGGGTCAGGGTCAGTTTCCGGGTCCGTGTCACGGTCCGGGTCCGGGTCCGGGTCCGGGTCCGGGTCCGGGTCCGGGTCCGGGTCAGGGTCCGGGTCCGGGTCCGGGTCCGGGTCAGGGTCAGGGTCAGGGTCAGGGTCAAGGTCCAGGTCCAGGTCCAGGTCAGGGTCCGGGTCAGGGTCAGGGTCAGGGTCAGGGTCAGGATCCGGGTCCGGGTCTGGGTCCGTGTCAGTTTCAGGGTCAGTGTCAGAGTCAGGGTCCGGGTCCAGGTCCGGGTTAGGGTCAGGGTCCGGGTCCAGGTCAAGGTCTGGTTCAGGGTCAGGGTCAGGGTCAGGGTCAGGGTCAGTGTCAGGGTCCGGGTCAGTGTCGGGGTCAGGGTCAGGGTCAGGGTCAGGGTCAGGGTCAGGGTCAGGGTCCAGGTCCAGGTCTGGGTCAGGGTCCGGGTCAGGGTCAGGGTCAGTTTCCGGGTCCGTGTCACGGTCCGGGTCCGGGTCCGGGTCCGGGTCCGGGTCCGGGTCCGGGTCCGGGTCCGGGTCAGGGTCCGGGTCCGGGTCCGGGTCAGGATCCGGGTCCGGGTCCGGATCCAGGTCCGGGTCCGGGTCCGGGTCCGGGTCCGGGTCTGGGTCCGGGTCCGGGTCCGGGTCCGGGTCCGGGTCCGGGTCCGGGTCCGGGTCAGGGTCAGGGTCAGGGTCAGGATCTGGGTCCGGGTCTGGATCCGGGTCCGGGTCCGTGTCCGGGTCCGGGTCCGGGTTAGGGTCCGGGTCCGTGTCAGGGTCCGGGTCCGGGTCTGGGTCCGGGTCCGGGTCCGGGTCCGGGTCCGGGTCCGGGTACGGGTCAGGGTCAGGGTCAGGGTCAGGGTCAGGGTCAGGATCCGGGTCCGGGTCCGGGTTCGGGTTCGGGTCCGGGTCCGGGTCCGGATCCGGATCATGGTCAGGGTCAGTGTCAGGGTCCGGGTCTGGGTCAGGGTCAGGGTCAGGGTCAGGGTCAGGGTCAGGGTCAGTGTAAGGGTCCGGGTCAGGTTCTGGGTCAGTGTCAGGGTCAGGGTCAGGGTCAGGGTCAGGGTCCAGGTCCAGGTCTGGGTCAGGGTCCGCGTCAGGGTCAGGGTCAGGGTCAGGATCCGGGTCTAGGTCCGGGTCCGTGTCAGGTTCCGGGTCCGTGTCACGGTCCGGGTCCGGGTCCGGGTCCGGGTCCGGGTCCGGGTCCGGGTCCGGGTCCGGGTCTGGGTCAGGATCCGGGTCCGGGTCCGGATCCAGGTCCGGGTCCGGGTCCGGGTCCGGGTCCGGGTCCGGGTCCGGGTCCGGGTCCGGGTCCGGGTCAGTGTCAGGGTCAGGGTCAGAGTCAGGGTCCGTATCCGTGTCAGTGTCAGTGTCAGAGTCAGGGTCCGGGTCCGGGTCAGGGTCAGGGTCAGGGTCAGGGTCAGGGTCAGGGTCAGGGTCCGGGTCCGGGTCCGGGTCAGGGTCTGGGTCCGGGTCCGGTTCCATGTCAGTTTCAGGGTCAGTGTCAGAGTCAGGGTCCGGGTCCGGGTCAGGGTCAGGGTCAGGGTCAGGGTCAAGGTCCAGGTCCAGGTCCGGGTCAGGGTCCGGGTCAGGGTCAGGGTCAGGGTCAGGGTCAGCATCCGGGTCCGGGTCCGGGTCCGTGTCAGGTTCCAGGTCCGTGTCACGGTCCGGGTCCGGGTCTGGGTCCTGGTCCGGGTCCGGGTCTGGGTCCGGGTCCGGGTCCGGGTCCGGGTCCGGGTCCGGGTCCGGGTCCGAGTCAGGGTCCGGATCCGGGTCCGGGTCAGTTTCAGGGTCAGTGTCAGAGTCAGGGTCCGGGTCAGGGTCAGGGTCAGGGTCAGGGTCAGGGTCCCGGTCTGGGTCCGGGTCCGGGTCCGGGTCCGGGTCCGGGTCCGGGTCCGGGTCCGGGTCCGGGTCCGGGTCCGGGTCCGGGTCCGGGTCCGGGTCCTGGTCCTGTTCAGGGTCCGGGTCCGGATCTGTGTCAGTTTAAGGGTCAGTGTCAGAGTCAGGGTCCGGGTCAGGGTCAGGGTCAGGGTCAGGGTCAGGGTCCCGGTCTGGGTCCGGGTCCGGGTCCGGGTCCGGGTCCGGGTCCGGGTCCGGGTCCTGGTCTGGTTCAGGGTCCGGGTCCGGGTCCGGGTCCTGGTCCGGGTCCGGGTCCGGGTCCGGGTCCGGATCCGGATCATGGTCAGGGTCAGGGTCTGGGTCCGGATCCGTGTCAGTGTCAGTGTCAGAGTCAGGGTCAGGGTCAGGGTCAGGGTCAGGGTCGGGGTCAGGGTCAGGGTCAGGGTCAGTGTCAGGGTCTGGGTCCGGGTCCGGGTCAGGGTCTGTGTCCGGGTCCGGTTCCGTGTCAGTTTCAGGGTCAGTGTCAGAGTCAGGGTCCGGGTCAGGGTCAGGGTCAGGGTCAGGGTCAGGGTCCAGGTCCAGGTCCGGGTTAGGGTCAGGGTCAGGGTCCAGGTCAAGGTCTGGTTCAGGGTCAGGGTCAGGGTCAGGGTCAGGGTCAGTGTCAGGGTCCGGGTCAGTGTCGGGGTCAGGGTCAGGGTCAGGGTCAGGGTCAGGGTCAGGGTCAGGGTCCAGGTCCAGGTCTGGGTCAGGGACCGGGTCAGGGTCAGGGTCAGTTTCCGGGTCCGTGTCACGGTCCGGGTCCGGGTCCGGGTCCGGGTCCGGGTCCGGGTCCGGGTCCGGGTCCGGGTCAGGGTCAGGGTCCGGGTCCGGGTCAGGATCCGGGTCCGGGTCCGGATCCAGGTCCGGGTCCGGGTCCGGGTCCGGGTCCGGGTCCGGGTCCGGGTCCGGGTCCGGGTCCGGGTCCGGGTCCGGGTCCGGGTCAGGGTCAGGGTCAGGGTCAGGATCTGGGTCCGGGTCTGGATCCGGGTCCGTGTCCGTGTCCGTGTCCGGGTCCGGGTCAGGGTCCGGGTCCGTGTCAGGGTCCGGGTCCGGGTCTGGGTCCGGGTCCGGGTCCGGGTCCGGGTCCGGGTCCGGGTCCGGGTCAGGGTCAGGGTCAGGGTCAGGGTCAGGATCCGGGTCCGGGTCTGGATCAGGGTCCGGGTCCGGGTCCGGGTCCGGGTCCGGGTCCGGGTCCGTGTCAGGGTCCGGGTTCGGGTCAGGGTCCGGGTCCGGGTCCGGGTCCGGGTCCGGGTCCGGGTCCGGGTCCGGGTCCGGGTCCGGGTCCGGGTCCGGATCCGGATCATGGTCAGGGTCAGTGTCAGGGTCCGGGTCTGGGTCAGGGTCAGGGTCAGGGTCAGGGTCAGGGTCAGTGTCAGGGTCCGGGTCAGGTTCTGGGTCAGTGTCAGTGTCAGTGTCAGGGTCAGGGTCAGGGTCAGGGTCCAGGTCCAGGTCTGGGTCAGGGTCCGCGTCAGGGTCAGGGTCAGGGTCAGGATCCGGGTCTAGGTCCGGGTCCGTGTCAGGTTCCGGGTCCGTGTCACGGTCCGGGTCCGGGTCCGGGTCCGGGTCCGGGTCCGGATCCAGGTCCGGGTCCGGGTCCGGGTCCGGGTCCGGGTCATGGTCAGGGTCAGGGTCAGGGTCCGGGTCCGGGTCCGGGTCAGGGTCAGGGTGAGGGTCAGGGTCAGAGTCAGCGTCCGTATCTGTGTCAGTGTCAGTGTCAGAGTCAGGGTCCGGGTCCGGGTCAGGGTCAGGGTCCGGGTCAGGGTCAGGGTCAGGGTCAGGGTCAGCGTCCGGGTCAGGGTCCGGGTCCGGGTCCGGGTCACGGTCCGGGTCCGGGTCCGGGTCACGGTCCGGGTCCGGGTCCGGGTCTGTGTCAGGGTCCGGGTCCGTGTCAGGGTCCGGGTCCGGGTCCGGGTCAGGGTCAGGGTCAGGGTCAGGGTCAGGGTCAGTGTCAGGGTCCGGGTCCGGGTCCGGGTCCGGGTCTGGGTCCGGGTCCAGGTCCGGGTCCGGGTCAGGGTCAGGGTCAGGGTCAGGGTCAGGGTCAGGGTCAGGATCAGGGTCCGGGTCTGGATCAGGGTCCGGGTCCGTGTCCGTGTCCGGGTCCGGGTCAGGGTCCGGGTCCGTGTCATGGTCCGGGTCCGGGTCAGGGTCCGGGTCCGGGCCCGGGTCCGGGTCCGGGTCCGGGTCCGGGTCCGGGTCCGGGTCCGGATCCGGGTCATGGTCAGGGTCAGGGTCAGGGTCCGGGTCCGGGTCAGGGTCAGGGTCAGGGTCAGGGTCAGTGTCAGGGTCCGGGTCAGGGTCCGGGTCAGGGTCAGTGTCAGGGTCCGGGTCAGGGTCCGGGTCAGGGTCAGGGTCAGGGTCAGGGTCAGGGTCCAGGTCCAGGTCCAGGTCTGGGTCAGGGTCCGGGTCAGGGTCAGGGTCAGTTTCCGGGTCCGTGTCACGGTCCGGGTCCGGGTCCGGGTCCGGGTCCGGGTCCGGGTCCGGGTCCGGGTCCGGGTCCGGATCCGGGTCCAGGTCCGGGTCCGGGTCCGGGTCCGGGTCCGGGTCCGGCTCCGGGTCCGGGTCCGGGTCCGGGTCCGGGTCCGGGTCCAGGTCCGGGTCAGGATCCGGGTCCGGGTCCGGGTCCGGGTAAGGATCCGGGTCCGGGTCCGGATCCAGGTCCGGGTCCGGGTCCGGGTCCGGGTCCGGGTCCGGGTCCGGGTCCGGGTCCGGGTCCGGGTCCGGATCCGGGTCAGGGTCAGGGTCAGGGTCAGAGTCAGCGTCCGTATCCGTGTCAGTGTCAGTGTCAGAGTCAGGGTCCGGGTCCGGGTCCGGGTCAGGGTCAGGGTCAGGGTCAGGGTCAGTGTCAGGGTCCGGGTCCGGGTCTGGGTCAGGGTCTGGGTCCGGGTCCGGTTCCATGTCAGTTTCAGGGTCAGTGTCAGAGTCAGGGTCCGGGTCAGGGTCAGGGTCAGGGTCAGGGTCAGGGTCAGTGTCCAGGTCCAGGTCCGGGTCAGGGTCCGGGTCAGGGTCAGGGTCAGGGTCAGGATCCGGGTCCGGGTCCGGGTCCGGGTCCGGGTCCGTGTCAGGTTCCGGGTCCGTGTCACGGTCCGGGTCCGGGTCCGGGTCCGGGTCCGGGTCCGGGTCCGGGTCCGGGTCCGGGTCCGGGTCCGGGTCCGGGTCCGGGTCCGGGTCCGAGTCAGGGTCCGGGTCCGGGTCCGGGTCAGTTTCAGGGTCAGGGTCAGAGTCAGGGTCCGGGTCAGGGTCAGGGTCAGGGTCAGGGTCCCGGTCTGGGTCCGGGTCCGGGTCTGGGTCCGGGTCCGGGTCCGGGTCCAGATCTGTGTCAGTTTCAGGGTCAGTGTCAGAGTCAGGGTCCGTGTCAGGGTCAGGGTCAGGGTCAGGGTCCCGGTCTGGGTACGGGTCCGGGTCCGGGTCCGGGTCCGGATCCGGGTCCTGGTCCGGTTCAGGGTCCGGGTCCGGATCTGTGTCAGTTTCAGGGTCAGTCTCAGAGTCAGGGTCCGGGTCAGGGTCAGGGTCAGGGTCCGGGTCCGGGTCCGGGTCCGGATCTGTGTCAGTTTCAGGGTCAGTCTCAGAGTCAGGGTCCGGGTCAGGGTCCGGGTCCGGGTCCGGGTCCGGGTCCGGGTCCGGATCCGGGTCCGGGTCCGGGTCCGGGTCCGGGTCCGGGTCCGGGTCCGGGTCCGGGTCCGGGTCCAGGTCCGGGTCAGGATCCGGGTCCGGGTCCGGGTCCGGGTAAGGATCCGGGTCCGGGTCCGGATCCAGGTCCGGGTCCGGGTCCGGGTCCGGGTCCGGGTCCGGGTCCGGGTCCGGGTCCGGATCCGGGTCAGGGTCAGGGTCAGGGTCAGAGTCAGCGTCCGTATCCGTGTCAGTGTCAGTGTCAGAGTCAGGGTCCGGGTCCGGGTCCGGGTCAGGGTCAGGGTCAGGGTCAGGGTCAGTGTCAGGGTCCGGGTCCGGGTCTGGGTCAGGGTCTGGGTCCGGGTCCGGTTCCATGTCAGTTTCAGGGTCAGTGTCAGAGTCAGGGTCCGGGTCAGGGTCAGGGTCAGGGTCAGGGTCAGGGTCAGTGTCCAGGTCCAGGTCCGGGTCAGGGTCCGGGTCAGGGTCAGGGTCAGGGTCAGGATCCGGGTCCGGGTCCGGGTCCGGGTCCGGGTCCGTGTCAGGTTCCGGGTCCGTGTCACGGTCCGGGTCCGGGTCCGGGTCCGGGTCCGGGTCCGGGTCCGGGTCCGGGTCCGGGTCCGGGTCCGGGTCCGAGTCAGGGTCCGGGTCCGGGTCCGGGTCAGTTTCAGGGTCAGGGTCAGAGTCAGGGTCCGGATCAGGGTCAGGGTCAGGGTCAGGGTCCCGGTCTGGGTCCGGGTCCGGGTCTGGGTCCGGGTCCGGGTCCGGGTCCAGATCTGTGTCAGTTTCAGGGTCAGTGTCAGAGTCAGGGTCCGTGTCAGGGTCAGGGTCAGGGTCAGGGTCCCGGTCTGGGTACGGGTCCGGGTCCGGGTCCGGGTCCGGATCCGGGTCCTGGTCCGGTTCAGGGTCCGGGTCCGGATCTGTGTCAGTTTCAGGGTCAGTCTCAGAGTCAGGGTCCGGGTCAGGGTCAGGGTTAGGGTCCGGGTCCGGGTCCGGGTCAGGGTCAGGGTCAGGGTCGGGGTCAGGGTCAGGGTCAGGGTCAGTGTCAGGGTCCGGGTCCGGGTCCGGGTCCGGGTCAGGGTCTGGGTCCGGGTCCGGTTCCGTGTCAGTTTCAGGGTCAGTGTCAGAGTCAGGGTCCGGGTCAGGGTCAGGGTCAGGGTCAGGGTCCCGGTCTGGGTACGGGTCCGGGTCCGGGTCCGGGTCCGGATCCGGGTCCTGGTCCGGTTCAGGGTCCGGGTCCGGATCTGTGTCAGTTTCAGGGTCAGTCTCAGAGTCAGGGTCCGGGTCAGGGTCAGGGTTAGGGTCCGGGTCCGGGTCCGGGTCAGGGTCAGGGTCAGGGTCGGGGTCAGGGTCAGGGTCAGGGTCAGTGTCAGGGTCCGGGTCCGGGTCCGGGTCCGGGTCAGGGTCTGGGTCCGGGTCCGGTTCCGTGTCAGTTTCAGGGTCAGTGTCAGAGTCAGGGTCCGGGTCAGGGTGAGGGTCAGGGTCAGGGTCAGGGTCAGGGTCAGGGTCAGGGTCCAGGTCCAGGTCCGGGTCAGGGTCCGGGTCAGGGTCAGGGTCAGGATCCGGGTCCGGGTCCGGGTCCGGGTCCGTGTCAGGTTCCGGGTCCGTGTCACGGTCCTGGTCCGGGTCCGGGTCCGGGTCCGGGTCCGGGTCCGGGTCCGGGTCCGGGTCCGGGTCCGGGTCCGAGTCAGGGTCCGGGTCAGGGTCAGGGTCAGGGTCAGGGTCCCGGTCTGGGTCCGGGTCTGGGTCTGGGTCCGGGTCCGGGTCCGGGTCAGGGTCCTGGTCCGGTTCAGGGTCCGGGTCCAGATCTGTGTCAGTTTCAGGGTCAGTGTCAGAGTCAGGGTCCGTGTCAGGGTGAGGGTCAGGGTCAGGGTCCCGGTCTGGGTCCGGGTCCGGGTCCGGGTCCGGGTCCGAGTCAGGGTCCGGGTCCGGGTCCGGGTCCGGGTCAGTTTCAGGGTCAGTGTCAGAGTCAGGGTCCGGGTCAGGGTCAGGGTCAGGGTCAGTGTCAGGGTCAGGGTCAGTGTCAGGGTCCCGGTCTGGGTCCGGGTCCTGGTCCGGGTCCGGGTCCGGGTCCTGGTCCAGTTCAGGGTCCGGGTCCAGATCTGTGTCAGTTTCAGGGTCAGTCTCAGAGTCAGGGTCCGGGTCAGGGTCAGGGTCAGGGTCAGTGTCAGGGTCCGGGTCCGGGTCCGTGTCCGGGTCCGGGTCACGGTCCGGGTCCGGGTCCGGGTCTGTGTCAGGGTCCCGGTCCGTGTCAGGGTCCGGGTCCGGGTCCGGGTCAGGGTCAGGGTCAGGGTCGGGGTCAGGGTCAGGGTCAGTGTCAGTGTCAGTGTCAGGGTCCGGGTCCGGGTCCGGGTAAGGGTCTGGGTCCGGGTCCGGTTCCGTGTCAGTTTCAGGGTCAGTGTCAGAGTCAGGGTCCGGGTCAGGGTCAGGATCAGGGTCAGGGTCAGGGTCCAGGTCCAGGTCCAGGTCCGGTTCAGGGTCCGGGTCAGGGTCAGGGTCAGGATCCGGGTCCAGGTCCGGGTCCGTGTCAGGTTCCGGGTCCGTGTCACGGTCCGGGTCCGGGTCCGGGTCCGGGTCCGGGTCCGGGTCCGGGTCCGGGTCAGGATCCGGGTCCGGGTCCGGGTCCGGATCCGGGTCCGGGTCCGGGTCCGGGTCCGGGTCCGGGTCCGGGTCCGGGTCCGGGTCCGCGTCCGGGTCAGAGTCAGGGTCAGGGTCAGAGTCAGGTTCCGTATCCGTGTCAGTGTCAGTGTCAGAGTCAGTGTCCGGGTCCGGGTCAGGGTCAGGGTCAGGGTCAGGGTCAGGGTCAGTGTCAGGGTCCGGGTCCGGGTCCGGGTCGGGGTCCGGGTCCGGGTCCGGGTCAGGGTCTGGGTCCGGGTCCGGTTCCATGTCAGTTTCAGGGTCAGTGTCAGAGTCAGGGTCCGGGTCAGGGTCAGGGTCAGGGTCAGGGTCAGGGTCAGGGTCAGGGTCAGGGTCAGGGTCCCGGTCTGGGTCCGGGTCTGAGTCAGGGTCCGGGTCCGGGTCCGGGTCAGTTTCAGGGTCAGTGTCAGAGTCAGGGTCCGGGTCAGGGTCAGGGTCAGGGTCAGGGTCCAGGTCCGGGTCCGTGTCAGGTTCCGGGTCCGTGTCACGGTCCGGGTCCGGGTCCGGGTCCGGGTCCGGGTCCGGGTCCGGGTCCGGGTCCGGGTCCGGGTCCGGGTCAGGATCCGGGTCCGGGTCCGGATCCGGGTCCGGGTCCGGGTCCGGGTCCGGGTCCGGGTCCGGGTCCGGGTCCGGGTCCGGGTCAGGGTCAGGGTCAGGGTCAGAGTCAGGTTCCGTATCCGTGTCAGTGTCAGTGTCAGAGTCAGTGTCCGGGTCCGGGTCAGGGTCAGGGTCAGGGTCAGGGTCAGGGTCAGTGTCAGGGTCCGGGTCCGGGTCCGGGTCCGGGTCCGGGTCAGGGTCTGGGTCCGGGTCCGGTTCCATGTCAGTTTCAGGGTCAGTGTCAGAGTCAGGGTCCGGGTCAGGGTCAGGGTCAGGGTCAGGGTCAGGGTCAGGGTCCCGGTCTGGGTCCGGGTCTGAGTCAGGGTCCGGGTCCGGGTCCGGGTCAGTTTCAGGGTCAGTGTCAGAGTCAGGGTCCGGGTCAGGGTCAGGGTCAGGGTCAGGGTCCCGGTCTGGGTCCGGGTCCGGGTCCGGGTCCGGTTCAGGGTCCGGGTCCGGATCTGTGTCAGTTTCAGGGTCAGTCTCAGAGTCAGGGTCCGGGTCAGGGTCAGGGTCAGGGTCAGGGTCAGGGTCCGGGTCCGAGTCCGGGTCCGGGTCCGGGTCACGGTCCGGGCCAAGGTCCGGGTCTGTATCAGGGTCCAGGTCCGTGTCAGGGTCCGGGTCCGGGTCCGGGTCAGGGTCAGGGTCAGGGTCGGGGTCAGGGTCAGGGTCAGGGTCAGTGTCAGGGTCAGGGTCAGGATCTGGGTCCGGGTGCGGGTGCGGGTCCGGGTCCGGGTCCGGGTCCGGGTCCGGGTCCGGGTCCGGGTCAGGGTCCGGGTCCGGGTCCGGGTCAGTTTCAGGGTCAGTGTCAGAGTCAGGGCCCGGGTCAGGGTCTGGGTCAGGGTCAGGGTCAGGGTCCCGGTCTGGGTCCGGGTCCTGGTCCGGTTCAGGGTCCGGGTCCGGATCTGTGTCAGTTTCAGGGTCAGTCTCAGAGTCAGGGTCCGGGTCAGGGTCAGGGTCAGGGTCATTGTTAGTGTAAGGGTCCGGGTCCGGGTCCGGGTCCGGGTCCGGGTCCGGGTCCGGGTCCGGGTCCGGGTCACGGTCCGGGTCCGGGTCCGGGTCAGGGTCAGGGTCAGGGTCAGGGTCCAGGTCCAGGTCTGGGTCAGGGTCCGGGTCAGGGTCAGGGTCAGTTTCCGGGTCCGTGTCACGGTCCGGGTCCGGGTCCGGGTCCGGGTCCGGGTCCGGGTCCGGGTCCGGGTCCGGGTCCGGGTCCGGGTCCGGGTCCGGGTCAGGGTCAGGATCCGGGTCCGGGTCTGGATCAGGGTCCGGGTCCGTGTCCGTGTCCGGGTCCGGGTCAGGGTCCGGGTCCGTATCAGGGTCCGGGTCCGGGTCAGGGTCCGGGTCCGGGTCCGGGTCCGGGTCCGGGTCCGGGTCCGGGTCCGGGTCCGGGTCCGGGTCCGGGTCCGGGTCCGGGTCATGGTCAGGGTCAGGGTCAGAGTCCGGGTCAGGGTCAGGGTCAGGGTCAGGGTCAGGGTCAGGGTCAGGGTCCGGGTCAGGGTCCGGGTCAGGGTCAGGGTCAGGGTCAGGGTCAGGGTCAGGGTCAGGGTCCAGGTCCAGGTCTGGGTCAGGGTCCGGGTCAGGGTCAGGGTCAGTTTCCGGGTCCGTGTCACGGTCCGGGTCCGGGTCCGGGTCCGGGTCCGGGTCCGGATCCGGGTCCGGGTCCGGGTCCGGGTCCGGGTCCGGGTCCGGGTCCGGGTCCGGGTCAGGATCCGGGTCCGGGTCCGGATCCAGGTCCGGGTCCGGGTCCGGGTCCGGGTCCGGGTCCGGGTCCGGGTCAGGGTCAGGGTCAGGGTCAGGGTCAGGGTCAGA
The DNA here is from genome assembly GCA_022577455.1 of Arizona elegans. NCBI lineage: Eukaryota > Metazoa > Chordata > Lepidosauria > Squamata > Colubridae > Arizona > Arizona elegans. The sequence goes on from JAKOOJ010000027.1 coordinate 7,493,362, forward strand.
GTCAGCGTCCGTATCCGTGTCAGTGTCAGTGTCAGAGTCAGGGTCCGGGTCCGGGTCAGGGTCAGGGTCAGGGTCAGGGTCAGGGTCAGGGTCAGGGTCAGGTTCCGGGTCCGGGTCTGGGTCAGGGTCTGGGTCCGGGTCCGGTTCCATGTCAGTTTCAGGGTCAGTGTCAGAATCAGGGTCCGGGTCAGGGTCAGGGTCAGGGTCAGGGTCAGGGTCCAGGTCCAGGTCCGGGTCAGGGTCTGGGTCAGGGTCAGGGTCAGGGTCAGGATCCAGGTCCGGGTCCGGGTCCGTGTCTGTGTCAGTTTCCGGGTCCGTGTCACGGTCCGGGTCCGGGTCCGGGTCCGGGTCCGGGTCCGGATCCGGGTCCGGGTCCGGGTCCGGGTCCGGGTCCGGGTCCGGGTCCGGGTCCGGGTCCGGGTCAGGATCCGGGTCCGGGTCCGGATCCAGGTCCGGGTCCGGGTCCGGGTCCGGGTCCGGGTCCGGGTCCGGGTCCGGGTCCGAGTCAGGGTCCGGGTCCGGGTCCGGGTCAGTTTCAGGGTCAGGGTCAGAGTCAGGGTCCGGGTCAGTGTCAGGGTCAGGTTCAGGGTCCCGGTCTGGGTCCGGGTCCGGGTCTGGGTCCGGGTCCGGGTCCGGGTCCGGGTCCTGGTCCGGTTCAGGGTCCGGGTCCAGATCTGTGTCAGTTTCAGGGTCAGTGTCAGAGTCAGGGTCCGTGTCAGGGTCCGTGTCAGGGTCAGGGTCCCGGTCTGGGTCCGGGTCCGGGTCCGGGTCCGGGTCCGGGTCCGGGTCCGGGTCCGGGTCCGGGTCCGGGTCCTGGTCCGGTTCAGGGTCCGGGTCCAGATCTGTGTCAGTTTCAGGGTCAGTCTCAGAGTCAGGGTCCGGGTCAGGGTCAGGGTCAGGGTCAGGGTCAGGGTAAGGGTCCGGGTCCGGGTCCGGGTCCGGGTCCGGGTCCGGGTCCGGGTCCGGGTCCGGGTCCGGGTCCGGGTCACGGTCCGGGTCCGGGTCCGGGTCTGTGTCAGGGTCCGGGTCCGGGTCAGGGTCCGGGTCCGGGTCCGGGTAAGGGTCAGGGTCAGGGTCGGGGTCAGGGTCAGGGTCAGGGTCAGGGTCAGTGTCAGGGTCCGGGTCCGGGTCCGGGTCAGGATCCGGGTCCGGGTCCGGGTCCGGGTCCGGGTCCGTGTCAGGTTCCGGGTCCGTGTCACGGTCCTGGTCCGGGTCCGGGTCCGGGTCCGGGTCCGGGTCCGGGTCCGGGTCCGGGTCCGGGTCCGAGTCAGGGTCCGGGTCCGGGTCCGGGTCAGTTTCAGGGTCAGTGTCAGAGTCAGGGTCCTGGTCCGGGTCAGGGTCAGGGTCGGGGTCAGGGTCAGGGTCAGGGTCAGGATCAGGGTCAGGGTCAGGGTCCAGGTCCAGGTCCGGTTCCGTGTCAGTTTCAGGGTCAGTGTCAGAGTCAGGGTCCGGGTCAGGTTCAGGATCAGGGTCAGGGTCAGGGTCCAGGTCCAGGTCCGGTTCAGGGTCAGGGTCAGGGTCCCGGTCTTGGTCCGGGTCCGAGTCAGGGTCCGGGTCCGGGTCCGGGTCAGTTTCAGGGTCAGTGTAAGAGTCAGGGTCCGGGTCAGGGTCAGGGTCAGGGTCAGGGTCAGGGTCAGGGTCCGGGTCCGAGTCCGGGTCCGGGTCCGGGTCACTGTCCGGGTCCAGGTCCGGGTCTGTGTCAGGGTCCGGGTCCGTGTCAGGGTCCGGGTCCGGGTCCGGGTCCGGGTCAGGGTCAGGTTCAGGGTCGGGGTCAGGGTCAGTGTCAGGGTCAGTGTCAGGGTCAGGATCTGGGTCCGGGTGCGGGTCCGGGTCCAGGTCCGGGTCCGGGTCAGGGTCCGGGTCCGGGTCCGGGTCAGTTTCAGGGTCAGTGTCAGAGTCAGGGTCCGGGTCAGGGTCAGGGTCAGGGTCAGGGTCCCGGTCTGGGTCCGGGTCCTGGTCCGGTTCAGGGTCTGGGTCCGGATCTGTGTCAGTTCCAGGGTCAGTCTCAGAGTCAGGGTCCGGGTCCGGGTCCGGGTCCGGGTCCGGGTCACGGTCCGGGTCCGGGTCCGGGTCTGTGTCATGGTCCCGGTCCGTGTCAGGGTCCGGGTCCACTTCCGGGTCAGGGTCAGGGTCAGGGTCGGGGTCAGGGTCAGGGTCAGGGTCAGGGTCAGGGTCAGGGTCAGGGTCCGGGTCCGGGTCCGGGTCTGTGTCAGGGCCCGGGTCCGTGTCAGGGTCCGGGTCCGGGTCATGGTCAGGGTCAGTGTCGGGGTCAGGGTCAGGGTCAGGGTCAGGGTCAGGGTCAGTGTCAGGGTCCGGGTCCGGGTCCGGGTCAGGGTCTGGGTCCGGGTCCGGTTCCGTGTCAGTTTCAGGGTCAGTGTCAGAGTCAGGGTCCGGGTCAGGATGAGGGTCAGGGTCAGGGTCAGGGTCAGGGTCCAGGTCCAGGTCCGGGTCAGGGTCCGGGTCAGGGTCAGGGTCAGGGTCAGGATCCGGGTCCGGGTCCGGGTCCGTGTCAGGTTCCGGGTCCGTGTCACGGTCCGGGTCCGGGTCCGGGTCCGGGTCCGGGTCCGGGTCCGGGTCCGGGTCCGGGTCCGGGTCCGGGTCCGGGTCCGGGTCCGGGTCAGTTTCAGGGTCAGTGTCAGAGTCAGGGTCCGGGTCAGGGTCAGGGTCAGGGTCAGGGTCCCGGTCTGGGTCCGGGTCCTGGTCCGGTTCAGGGTCTGGGTCCGGATCTGTGTCAGTTCCAGGGTCAGTCTCAGAGTCAGGGTCCGGGTCCGGGTCCGGGTCTGTGTCATGGTCCCGGTCCGTGTCAGGGTCCGGGTCCAGGTCCGGGTCAGGGTCAGGGTCAGGGTCGGGGTCAGGGTCAGGGTCAGGGTCAGGGTCAGGGTCAGGGTCAGGGTCCGGGTCCGGGTCCGGGTCCGGGTCCGGGTCACGGTCCGGGTCCGGGTCCGGGTCTGTGTCAGGGCCCGGGTCCGTGTCAGGGTCCGGGTCCGGGTCAGGGTCAGGGTCAGTGTCGGGGTCAGGGTCAGGGTCAGGGTCAGGGTCAGGGTCAGTGTCAGGGTCCGGGTCCGGGTCCGGGTCAGGGTCTGGGTCCGGGTCCGGTTCCGTGTCAGTTTCAGGGTCAGTGTCAGAGTCAGGGTCCGGGTCAGGATGAGGGTCAGGGTCAGGGTCAGGGTCAGGGTCAGGGTCCAGGTCCAGGTCCAGGTCCGGGTCAGGGTCCGGGTCAGGGTCAGGGTCAGGGTCAGGGTCAGGGTCAGGATCCGGGTCCGGGTCCGGGTCCGTGTCAGGTTCCGGGTCCGTGTCACGGTCCGGGTCCGGGTCCGGGTCCGGGTCCGGGTCCGGGTCCGGGTCCGGGTCCGGGTCCGGGTCCGGGTCCGGGTCCGGGTCCGGGTCAGTTTCAGGGTCAGTGTCCGTGTCAGGGTCAGAATCAGGGTCCAGATCAGGATCCTGGTCAGGGTCAGGGTCAGTGTCCGGGTCCGGGTCCGGGTCAGGGTCCGGGTCCGGGTCCGGGTCAGGGTCAGGATCCGAGTCCGGGTCCGGGTCCGTGTCCGGGTCTGGGTCCGGGTCCGGGTCAAGGTCCGGGTCCGGGTCCGGGTCCGGGTTTGGGTCCGGGTCTGGGTCAGGGTCCGTGTTCAGGATTCTAGTCTGGGTCCGGGTCCGGGTCCGGGTCTGGATCTGGGTCAGGGTCAGGGTGAGGGTCAGGGTGAGGGTCAGGATCCGGGTCCGGGTAAGGGTCCGGTTCCGGGTCCGGGTCCGGGTCCGGGTCCGGGTCCGGGTCCGGGTCCGAGTCAGGGTCCGGGTCCGGGTCCGGTTCAGTTTCAGGGTCAGTGTCAGAGTCATGGTCCGGGTCAGTGTCAGGGTCAGGGTCTTGGTCCGGGTCCGGGTCCGGTTCCGGGTCCGGGTCCGGGTCTGGGTCCTGGTCCGGTTCAGGGTCCGGGTCCGGTTCCGGGTCTGTGTCAGTTTCAGGGTCAGTCTCAGAGTCAGGGTCAGGGTCCGGGTCCGGGTCCGGGTCCGGGCTCAGGATCCGAGTCCGGGTCTGGGTCCTGGTCCGGGTCCGGGTCCATGTCAGGTTCAGGCTCAGGGACAGTTTCAGGGTCCGGGTCAGGGTCAGGGTCAGGGTCAGGGTCCGGGTGGGGGTCCGGGTTGGGGTCCGGGTCCGTGTCCGGGTCCGGGTCAGGGTGCGGGTCCGGGTGAGGGTCCGGGTCCTGGTCAGGGTCAGGGTCCGGGTCCGGGTCCGGGTCAGGGTCCGGGTCCAGGTCCGGGTCCGGGTTTGGGTCTGGGTCTGGGTCAGGGTCCGGGTTCAGGATTCTAGTCCGGGTCCGGGTCCGGGTCCGGATCTGGGTCAGGGTCAGGGTCAGGGTCAGGGTAAGGGTCAGGGTCAGGGTCAGGATCCGGGTCCGGGTCCGGGTCCGGGTCCGGGTCCGGGTCCGGGTCCGGGTCCGGGTCCGGGTCCGGGTCCGGGTCCGGGTCCGAGTCAGGGTCCGGGTCCGGGTCCGGGTCCGGGTCCGGGTCAGTTTCAGGGTCAGTGTCAGAGTCAGGGTCCGGGTCAGTGTCAGGGTAAGGGTCCGGGTCCGGGTCCGGGTCCGGGTCCGGGTCCGGGTCTGGGTCCTGGTCCGGTTCAGGGTCCAGGTCCGGGTCCGGGTCTGTGTCAGTTTCAGGGTCAGTCTCAGAGTCAGGGTCAGGGTCCGGGTCCGGGTCCGGGTCCGGTTCCGGGGTCAGGATCCGAGTCCGGGTCTGGGTCCTGGTCCGGGTCCGGGTCCGTGTCAGGGTCAGGCTCAGGGTCAGTTTCAGGGTCCGGGTCAGGGTTAGGGTCAGGGTCAGTGTCAGGGTCAGTGTCTGGGTCCGGGTCCGGGTCCGGGTCCTAGTCAGGGTCCGGGTCCGGGTCCGGGTCAGTTTCAGCGTCAGTGTCAAAGTCAGGGTCCGGTTCAGGGTTAGGGTCAGGGTCCGGGTCCGGGTCCGGGTCCGGGTCCGGTTGATGGTCGGGGTCCTGGTCAGGGTCAGGGTCCGGGTCCGGGTCCGGGTCCGGGTCCGGGTCCGGGTCAGGGTCCGGGTCCGGGTCCGGGTCTGGGTCCGTGTCCGGGTCAGGGTCCGGGGTCAGGATTCTTGTCCGGGTCCGGCTCCGGCTCCGGGTCCGGATCTGGGTCAGGATCAGGGTCATGGTCAGGGTCAGGATCCAGGTCCGGGTCCAGGTCCGGGTTCGGGTCCGGGTCCGAGTCAGGATCCGGGTCCGGGTCTGGGTCCGGGTCAGTTTCAGGGTCAGTGTCAGAGTCAGGGTCTGGGTCAGGGTCCGGGTCTGGGTCAGGGTCAGGGTCCCGGTCTGGGTCCGGGTCCGGGTCCGGGTCCGGGTCCGGGTCCGGGTCCGGGTCCTGGTCCGGGTCAGTTTCAGGGTCAGTGTCAGAGTCAGGGTCCGGGTCAGTGTCAGGGTCAGGGTCTTGGTCCGGGTCCGGGTCCGGGTCCGGGTCCGGGTCCGGGTCTGGGTCCTGGTCCGGTTCAGGGTCCGGGTCCGGGTCCGGGTCTGTGTCACTTTCAGGGTCAGTCTCAGAGTCAGGGTCAGGGTCCGGGTCCGGGTCCGGGTCCGGGTCCGGGTCCGGGTCCGGGTCCGGGTCCGGGTCCGGGTCCCGGTCCGGGCTCAGGATCCGAGTCCGGGTCTGGGTCCTGGTCCGGGTCCGGGTCCATGTCAGGGTCAGGCTCAAGGACAGTTTCAGGGTCCAGGTCAGGGTCAGGGTCAGGGTCAGGTTCCGGGTGGGGGTCCGGGTATGGGTCCGGGTCCGGGTCCGGGTCAGGGTGCGGGTCCGGGTGAGGGTCCGGGTCCTGGTCAGGGTCAGGGTCCGGGTCCGGGTCCGGGTCCGGGTCAGGGTCCGGGTCCGGGTCCGGGTCCGGGTCCGGGTCCGGGTCCGGGTTTGGGTCTGGGTCTGGGTCAGGGTCCGGGTTCAGGATTCTAGTCCGGGTCCGGGTCCGGTTCCGGGTCCGGATCTGGGTCAGGGTCAGGGTCAGGGTCAGGGTGAGGGTCAGGGTCAGGATCCGGGTCCGGGTCTGGGTCCGGGTCCGGGTCCGGGTCCGGGTCCGGGTCCGGGTCCGGGTCCGGGTCCGGGTCCGGGTCCGAGTCAGGGTCCGGGTCCGGGTCCGGTTCAGTTTCAGGGTCAGTGTCAGAGTCAGGGTCCGGGTCAGTGTCAGGGTCCGGGTCCGGGTCCGGGTCCGGGTCCGGGTCCGGGTCCGGTTCCGGGGTCAGGATCCGAGTCCGGGTCTGGGTCCTGGTCCGGGTCCGGGTCCGGGTCAGGGTCATGCTCAGGGTCAGTTTCAGGGTCCGTGTCAGGGTCAGATTCAGGGTCAGTGTCAGGGTCAGTGTCCGGGTCCGGGTACAGATCCGGGTCCTGGGTCAGGATCCGAGTCCGGGTCTGGGTCCTGGTCCGGGTCCGGGTCCGTGTCAGGGTCAGGCTCAGGGTCAGTTTCAGGGTCCGGGTCAGGGTCAGGGTCAGGGTCTGTGTCAGGGTCAGTGTCCGGGTACGGGTCCGGGTCCGGGTCCGGGTCCGAGTCAGGGTCCGGGTCCGGGTCTGGGTCAGTTTCAGCGTCAGTGTCAGAGTCAGGGTCCGGTTCAGGGTTAGGGTCAGGGTCCGGGTCCGGGTCCGGGTCCGGGTCCGGGTCTGGGTCCGGGTCCGGGTCAGGGTCCGGGGTCAGGATTCTTGTCCGGGTCCGGCTCCGGCTCCGGGTCCGGGTCCGGATCTGGGTCAGGATCAGGGTCATGGTCAGGGTCAGGATCCAGGTCCGGGTCCGGGTCCGGGTCCGGGTTCGGGTCCGGGTCCGGGTCCGAGTCATGGTCCGGGTCCGGGTCCGGGTCAGTTTCAAGGTCAGTGTCAGAGTCAGGGTCCGGGTCAGGGTCAGAGTCAGGGTCCCGGTCTGGGTCCGGGTCCGGGTCCGGGTCCGGGTCCGGGTCCGGGTCCGGGTCCGGGTCCGGGTCCTGGTCCGGTTCAGGGTCAGGGTCCGGGTCCGGGTCCGGGTCCGGGTCCGGATCTGGGTCAGGATCAGGGTCATGGTCAGGGTCAGGATCCAGGTCCGGGTCCGAGTCTGGGTCCGGGTCCGGGTCCGGGTCCGAGTCAGGGTCCGGGTCGGGGTCCGGGTCCGGGTCCGGGTCCGGGTCCGGGTCAGTTTCAGGGTCAGGTTCAGGGTCAGGGTCAGGATCTGGGTCCGGGTCCGGGTCCGGGTCCGGGTCCGGGTCCGGGTCCATGTCCGGGTCCGGGTCCGGGTCAGGGTCAGGGTCAGGGTCAGAGTCAGGGTCCAGGTCACGGTCTGGGTCCCGGTCCGGGTCAGGGTCAGGGTCAGGGTCAGGGTCAGGGTCAGGGTCAGAGTCAGGGTCATGGTCAGGGTCAGGGTCAGGGTCACGGTCTGGGTCCCGGTCTGCGTCAGGGTCTGGGTCCGGGTCCGGGTCCGGGTCAGGGTCCAGGTCCGGTTCCTGGTCCGGGTCCGGTTCCGGGTCCAGGTCTGGTGTGAGGATCCGAGTCCAGGTCTGGGTCCGGGTCCGGGTCCGGGTCCGTGTCAGGGTCAGGCTCAGGGACAGTTTCAGGGTCCAGGTCAGGGTCAGGGTCAGAGTCAGGGTCCGGGTCAGGGTCAGGGTCAGGTTCAGGGTCAGGGTCAGGATCCGGGTCCGGGTCCGGGTCCGGGTCCGGGTCCGGGTCCGGGTCTGGGTCCGGGTCCGGGTCCGGGTCCGAGTCAGGGTCCTGGTCCGGGTCCGGGTCCGGGTCAATTTCAGGGTCAGTGTCAGAGTCAGGGTCCAGGTCAGGGTCAGGGTCCGGGTCCGGTTCCGGGTCGGGATCCGGGTCCGGGTCTGGGTCTGGGTCCGGGTCCGGTTCCGTGTCAGTTTCAGGGTCAGTGTCAGAGTCAGGGTCCGGGTCAGGATGAGGGTCAGGGTCAGGGTCAGGGTCAGGGTCCAGGTCCAGGTCCGGGTCAGGGTCCGGGTCAGGGTCAGGGTCAGGGTCAGGATCCGGGTCCGGGTCCGGGTCCGTGTCAGGTTCCGGGTCCGTGTCACGGTCCGGGTCCGGGTCCGGGTCCGGGTCCGGGTCCGGGTCCGGGTCCGGGTCCGGGTCTGGGTCCGGGTCCGGGTCCGGGTCAGTTTCAGGGTCAGTGTCAGAGTCAGGGTCCGGGTCAGGGTCAGGGTCAGGGTCAGGGTCCCGGTCTGGGTCCGGGTCCTGGTCCGGTTCAGGGTCTGGGTCCGGATCTGTGTCAGTTCCAGGGTCAGTCTCAGAGTCAGGGTCCGGGTCCGGGTCCGGGTCTGTGTCATGGTCCCGGTCCGTGTCAGGGTCCGGGTCCAGGTCCGGGTCAGGGTCAGGGTCAGGGTCGGGGTCAGGGTCAGGGTCAGGGTCAGGGTCAGGGTCAGGGTCAGGGTCCGGGTCCGGGTCCGGGTCCGGGTCCGGGTCACGGTCCGGGTCCGGGTCCGGGTCTGTGTCAGGGCCCGGGTCCGTGTCAGGGTCCGGGTCCGGGTCAGGGTCAGGGTCAGTGTCGGGGTCAGGGTCAGGGTCAGGGTCAGGGTCAGGGTCAGTGTCAGGGTCCGGGTCCGGGTCCGGGTCAGGGTCTGGGTCCGGGTCCGGTTCCGTGTCAGTTTCAGGGTCAGTGTCAGAGTCAGGGTCCGGGTCAGGATGAGGGTCAGGGTCAGGGTCAGGGTCAGGGTCAGGGTCCAGGTCCAGGTCCAGGTCCGGGTCAGGGTCCGGGTCAGGGTCAGGGTCAGGGTCAGGGTCAGGGTCAGGGTCAGGATCCGGGTCCGGGTCCGGGTCCGTGTCAGGTTCCGGGTCCGTGTCACGGTCCAGGTCCGGGTCCGGGTCCGGGTCCGGGTCCGGGTCCGGGTCCGGGTCCGGGTCCGGGTCCGGGTCCGGGTCCGGGTCCGGGTCAGTTTCAGGGTCAGTGTCAGGGTCAGGGTCAGAATCAGGGTCCAGATCAGGATCCTGGTCAGGGTCAGGGTCAGTGTCCGGGTCCGGGTCCGGGTCAGGGTCCGGGTCCGGGTCCGGGTCAGGGTCAGGATCCGAGTCCGGGTCCGGGTCCGTGTCCGGGTCTGGGTCCGGGTCCGGGTCAAGGTCCGGGTCCGGGTCCGGGTCCGGGTTTGGGTCCGGGTCTGGGTCAGGGTCCGTGTTCAGGATTCTAGTCTGGGTCCGGGTCCGGGTCCGGGTCTGGATCTGGGTCAGGGTCAGGGTGAGGGTCAGGGTGAGGGTCAGGATCCGGGTCCGGGTAAGGGTCCGGTTCCGGGTCCGGGTCCGGGTCCGGGTCCGGGTCCGGGTCCGAGTCAGGGTCCGGGTCCGGGTCCGGTTCAGTTTCAGGGTCAGTGTCAGAGTCATGGTCCGGGTCAGTGTCAGGGTCAGGGTCTTGGTCCGGGTCCGGGTCCGGTTCCGGGTCCGGGTCCGGGTCTGGGTCCTGGTCCGGTTCAGGGTCCGGGTCCGGTTCCGGGTCTGTGTCAGTTTCAGGGTCAGTCTCAGAGTCAGGGTCAGGGTCCGGGTCCGGGTCCGGGTCCGGGCTCAGGATCCGAGTCCGGGTCTGGGTCCTGGTCCGGGTCCGGGTCCATGTCAGGTTCAGGCTCAGGGACAGTTTCAGGGTCCGGGTCAGGGTCAGGGTCAGGGTCAGGGTCCGGGTGGGGGTCCGGGTTGGGGTCCGGGTCCGTGTCCGGGTCCGGGTCAGGGTGCGGGTCCGGGTGAGGGTCCGGGTCCTGGTCAGGGTCAGGGTCCGGGTCCGGGTCCGGGTCAGGGTCCGGGTCCAGGTCCGGGTCCGGGTTTGGGTCTGGGTCTGGGTCAGGGTCCGGGTTCAGGATTCTAGTCCGGGTCCGGGTCCGGGTCCGGATCTGGGTCAGGGTCAGGGTCAGGGTCAGGGTAAGGGTCAGGGTCAGGGTCAGGATCCGGGTCCGGGTCCGGGTCCGGGTCCGGGTCCGGGTCCGGGTCCGGGTCCGGGTCCGGGTCCGGGTCCGGGTCCGGGTCCGAGTCAGGGTCCGGGTCCGGGTCCGGGTCCGGGTCCGGGTCAGTTTCAGGGTCAGTGTCAGAGTCAGGGTCCGGGTCAGTGTCAGGGTAAGGGTCCGGGTCCGGGTCCGGGTCCGGGTCCGGGTCCGGGTCTGGGTCCTGGTCCGGTTCAGGGTCCAGGTCCGGGTCCGGGTCTGTGTCAGTTTCAGGGTCAGTCTCAGAGTCAGGGTCAGGGTCCGGGTCCGGGTCCGGGTCCGGTTCCGGGGTCAGGATCCGAGTCCGGGTCTGGGTCCTGGTCCGGGTCCGGGTCCGTGTCAGGGTCAGGCTCAGGGTCAGTTTCAGGGTCCGGGTCAGGGTTAGGGTCAGGGTCAGTGTCAGGGTCAGTGTCTGGGTCCGGGTCCGGGTCCGGGTCCTAGTCAGCGTCCGGGTCCGGGTCCGGGTCAGTTTCAGCGTCAGTGTCAAAGTCAGGGTCCGGTTCAGGGTTAGGGTCAGGGTCCGGGTCCGGGTCCGGGTCCGGGTCCGGTTGATGGTCGGGGTCCTGGTCAGGGTCAGGGTCCGGGTCCGGGTCCGGGTCCGGGTCCGGGTCCGGGTCAGGGTCCGGGTCCGGGTCCGGGTCTGGGTCCGTGTCCGGGTCAGGGTCCGGGGTCAGGATTCTTGTCCGGGTCCGGCTCCGGCTCCGGGTCCGGATCTGGGTCAGGATCAGGGTCATGGTCAGGGTCAGGATCCAGGTCCGGGTCCAGGTCCGGGTTCGGGTCCGGGTCCGAGTCAGGATCCGGGTCCGGGTCTGGGTCCGGGTCAGTTTCAGGGTCAGTGTCAGAGTCAGGGTCTGGGTCAGGGTCCGGGTCTGGGTCAGGGTCAGGGTCCCGGTCTGGGTCCGGGTCCGGGTCCGGGTCCGGGTCCGGGTCCGGGTCCGGGTCCTGGTCCGGGTCAGTTTCAGGGTCAGTGTCAGAGTCAGGGTCCGGGTCAGTGTCAGGGTCAGGGTCTTGGTCCGGGTCCGGGTCCGGGTCCGGGTCCGGGTCCGGGTCTGGGTCCTGGTCCGGTTCAGGGTCCGGGTCCGGGTCCGGGTCTGTGTCACTTTCAGGGTCAGTCTCAGAGTCAGGGTCAGGGTCCGGGTCCGGGTCCGGGTCCGGGTCCGGGTCCGGGTCCGGGTCCGGGTCCGGGTCCCGGTCCGGGCTCAGGATCCGAGTCCGGGTCTGGGTCCTGGTCCGGGTCCGGGTCCATGTCAGGGTCAGGCTCAAGGACAGTTTCAGGGTCCAGGTCAGGGTCAGGGTCAGGGTCAGGTTCCGGGTGGGGGTCCGGGTATGGGTCCGGGTCCGGGTCCGGGTCAGGGTGCGGGTCCGGGTGAGGGTCCGGGTCCTGGTCAGGGTCAGGGTCCGGGTCCGGGTCCGGGTCCGGGTCAGGGTCCGGGTCCGGGTCCGGGTCCGGGTCCGGGTCCGGGTTTGGGTCTGGGTCTGGGTCAGGGTCCGGGTTCAGGATTCTAGTCCGGGTCCGGGTCCGGTTCCGGGTCCGGATCTGGGTCAGGGTCAGGGTCAGGGTCAGGGTGAGGGTCAGGGTCAGGATCCGGGTCCGGGTCTGGGTCCGGGTCCGGGTCCGGGTCCGGGTCCGGGTCCGGGTCCGGGTCCGGGTCCGGGTCCGGGTCCGGGTCCGGGTCCGAGTCAGGGTCCGGGTCCGGGTCCGGTTCAGTTTCAGGGTCAGTGTCAGAGTCAGGGTCCGGGTCAGTGTCAGGGTCCGGGTCCGGGTCCGGGTCCGGGTCCGGGTCCGGGTCCGGTTCCGGGGTCAGGATCCGAGTCCGGGTCTGGGTCCTGGTCCGGGTCCGGGTCCGGGTCAGGGTCATGCTCAGGGTCAGTTTCAGGGTCCGTGTCAGGGTCAGATTCAGGGTCAGTGTCAGGGTCAGTGTCCGGGTCCGGGTACAGATCCGGGTCCTGGGTCAGGATCCGAGTCCGGGTCTGGGTCCTGGTCCGGGTCCGGGTCCGTGTCAGGGTCAGGCTCAGGGTCAGTTTCAGGGTCCGGGTCAGGGTCAGGGTCAGGGTCTGTGTCAGGGTCAGTGTCCGGGTACGGGTCCGGGTCCGGGTCCGGGTCCGAGTCAGGGTCCGGGTCCGGGTCTGGGTCAGTTTCAGCGTCAGTGTCAGAGTCAGGGTCCGGTTCAGGGTTAGGGTCAGGGTCCGGGTCCGGGTCCGGGTCCGGGTCCGGGTCTGGGTCCGGGTCCGGGTCAGGGTCCGGGGTCAGGATTCTTGTCCGGGTCCGGCTCCGGCTCCGGGTCCGGGTCCGGATCTGGGTCAGGATCAGGGTCATGGTCAGGGTCAGGATCCAGGTCCGGGTCCGGGTCCGGGTCCGGGTTCGGGTCCGGGTCCGGGTCCGAGTCATGGTCCGGGTCCGGGTCCGGGTCAGTTTCAAGGTCAGTGTCAGAGTCAGGGTCCGGGTCAGGGTCAGAGTCAGGGTCCCGGTCTGGGTCCGGGTCCGGGTCCGGGTCCGGGTCCGGGTCCGGGTCCGGGTCCGGGTCCGGGTCCGGGTCCGGGTCCGGGTCCGGGTCCTGGTCCGGTTCAGGGTCAGGGTCCGGGTCCGGGTCCGGGTCCGGGTCCGGGTCCGGATCTGGGTCAGGATCAGGGTCATGGTCAGGGTCAGGATCCAGGTCCGGGTCCGGGTCTGGGTCCGGGTCCGGGTCCGGGTCCGAGTCAGGGTCCGGGTCGGGGTCCGGGTCCGGGTCCGGGTCCGGGTCCGGGTCAGTTTCAGGGTCAGGTTCAGGGTCAGGGTCAGGATCTGGGTCCGGGTCCGGGTCCGGGTCCGGGTCCGGGTCCGGGTCCATGTCCGGGTCCGGGTCCGGGTCAGGGTCAGGGTCAGGGTCAGAGTCAGGGTCCAGGTCACGGTCTGGGTCCCGGTCCGGGTCAGGGTCAGGGTCAGGGTCAGGGTCAGGGTCAGGGTCAGAGTCAGGGTCATGGTCAGGGTCAGGGTCAGGGTCACGGTCTGGGTCCCGGTCTGCGTCAGGGTCTGGGTCCGGGTCCGGGTCCGGGTCAGGGTCCAGGTCCGGTTCCTGGTCCGGGTCCGGTTCCGGGTCCAGGTCTGGTGTGAGGATCCGAGTCCAGGTCTGGGTCCGGGTCCGGGTCCGGGTCCGTGTCAGGGTCAGGCTCAGGGACAGTTTCAGGGTCCAGGTCAGGGTCAGGGTCAGAGTCAGGGTCCGGGTCAGGGTCAGGGTCAGGTTCAGGGTCAGGGTCAGGATCCGGGTCCGGGTCCGGGTCCGGGTCCGGGTCCGGGTCCGGGTCTGGGTCCGGGTCCGGGTCCGGGTCCGAGTCAGGGTCCTGGTCCGGGTCCGGGTCCGGGTCAATTTCAGGGTCAGTGTCAGAGTCAGGGTCCAGGTCAGGGTCAGGGTCCGGGTCCGGTTCCGGGTCGGGATCCGGGTCCGGGTCTGGGTCTGGGTCCGGGTCCAAGTCCGTGTCAGTGTTAGTGTCAGCGTCAGGGTCAGGGTCAGGGTCCGGGTCCAGGTCCGGGTCAGGGTCAGGATCCGTGTCCGGGTCCGGGTCAGGGTCCGTGTCAGGGTCCGTGTCAGGGTCAGGGTCAGGGTCAGGGTCAGGGTCAAGGTCCGGGTCCATGTGCGGGTCCGTGTCCATGTCATGGTCCGGTTCCGGTTCCGGTTCCGTTTCCGGGTCCGGGTCCAGGTCCGGGTCCGTGTCAGTTTCAGTGTCAGTGTCCTTTTCAGGGTCAGAGTCAGGGTCCGGATCAGGATCCAGGTCAGGGTCAGGGTCAGGGTCAGGGTCAGTGTCCGGGTCCGGGTCTGGGTGAGGGTCCGGGTCTGGGTCCAGGTCCGGTTCCGGGTCCACGTCACGGTCAGTATCCAGGTCCAGGTCCGGGTCCGGGTCCGGGTCCGGTCAGGGTCAGGGTCCGGGTCCGGGTCCGGGTCCGGGGTCAGGATTCTAGGCCGGGTCCGGGTCCGGGTCTAGGTCCGGGTCCGGGTCCGGGTCCGGATCTGGGTCAGGGTCAGGGTCAGGGTCAGGGTCAGGGTCAGGGTCAGGGTCAGGGTCAGGGTCAGGATCCGTGTCCGTGTCCGTGTCCGGGTAAGTGTTCGGGTCCTGGTCCGGGTCCGGGTCCGGGTCCGGTTCCGCTTCCGGGTCAGGGTCAGGATCCGGGTCCGGTTCCGGTTCCGGTTCCGGTTCCAGTTCCGGGTCAGGGTCAGAGTCAGGATCCGGGTCCGGGTCCGGGTCAGGGTCCGGTTCCGAGTCCGGTTCCGGTTCCGGGTCCGGGTCAGGGTCCGGGTCCGGGTCCGGGTCAGGGTCAGGGTCAGGGTCAGGGTCAGGGTCAGTGTCAGGGTCCGGGTCCGGGTCCGGGTCCGGGTCCGGGTCAGGGTCTGGGTCCGGTTCCGGGTCCGGTTCCGTGTCAGTTTCAGGGTCAGTGTCAGAGTCAGGGTCCGGGTCAGGGTCAGGGTCAGGGTCAGGGCCATGGTCCAGGTCCAGGTCCGGGTCAGGGTCCGGGTCAGGGTTAGGGTCAGGATCCGGGTCCAGGTCCGGGTCCGGGTCAGGTTCTGGGTCCGTGTCACGGTCCGGGTCCGGGTCCGGGTCCGGGTCCGGGTCAGGATCCGGGTCCGGGTCCGGGTCAGGATCCGGGTCCGGGTCCGGGTCCGGGTCCGGGTCCGGGTCAGGATCCGGGTACGGGTCAGGATCCGGGTCCGGGTCCGGGTCCGGGTCCGGGTCCGGGTCCGGGTCCGGGTCCGGGTCCGGGTCCGGGCCCGGGTCCGGGTCCGGGTCCGGGTCCGGGTCAGGGTCAGTGTCAGTGTCAGAGTCAGGGTCCGGGTCCGGGTCCGGGTCCGGGTCCGGGTCAGGGTCAGGGTCAGGGTCAGGGTCAGGGTCAGTGTCAGGGTCCGGGTCCGGGTCCGGGTCAGGGTCAGGGTCTGGGTCCGGGTCCGGGTCCGGTTCCATGTCAGTTTCAGGGTCAGTGTCAGAGTCAGGGTCCGGGTCAGGGTCAGGGTCAGGGTCAGGGTCAGTGTCCAGGTCCAGGTCCGGGTCAGGGTCCGGGTCAGGGTCAGGGTCCGGGTCCGGGTCCGGGTCAGGGTCAGGATCCGAGTCCGGGTCCGGGTCGGTGTCCGGGTCTGGGTGAGGGTCCGGGTCTGGGTCCAGGTCCGGGTCCGGGTCCACGTCAGGGTCAGTATCCAGGTCCAGGTCCGGGTCCGGGTCCGGGTCCGGTCAGGGTCAGGGTCCGGGTCTGGGTCCGGGTCCGGGTCCGAGTCAGGGTCCGGGTCCGGGTCCGGTTCAGTTTCAGGGTCAGTGTCAGAGTCATGGTCCGGGTCAGTGTCAGGGTCAGGGTCTTGGTCCGGGTCCGGGTCCGGGTCCGGGTCCGGGTCCGGGTCCGGGTCCGGGTCTGGGTCCTGGTCCGGTTCAGGGTCCGGGTCCGGTTCCGGGTCTGTGTCAGTTTCAGGGTCAGTCTCAGAGTCAGGGTCAGGGTCCGGGTCCGGGTCCGGGTCCGGGCTCAGGATCCGAGTCCGGGTCTGGGTCCTGGTCCGGGTCCGGGTCCATGTCAGGTTCAGGCTCAGGGACAGTTTCAGGGTCCGGGTCAGGGTCAGGGTCAGGGTCAGGGTCCGGGTGGGGTTCCGGGTTGGGGTCCGGGTCCGGGTCCGGGTCAGGGTGCGGGTCCGGGTGAGGGTCCGGGTCCTGGTCAGGGTCAGGGTCCGGGTCCGGGTCCGTGTCAGGGTCGGGGTCCGGGTCCGGGTCCGGGTTTGGGTCTGGGTCTGGGTCAGGGTCCGGGTTCAGGATTCTAGTCCGGGTCCGGGTCCGGGTCCGGGTCCGGATCTGGGTCAGGGTCAGGGTCAGGGTCAGGGTAAGGGTCAGGGTCAGGGTCAGGATCCGGGTCTGGGTCCGGGTCCGGGTCCGGGTCCGGGTCCGGGTCCGGGTCCGAGTCAGGGTCCGGGTCCGGGTCCGGGTCCGGGTCCGGGTCAGTTTCAGGGTCAGTGTCAGAGTCAGGGTCCGGGTCAGTGTCAGGGTCAGGGTCCGGGTCCGGGTCCGGGTCCGGGTCTGGGTCCTGGTCCGGTTCAGGGTCCGGGTCCGGTTCCGGGTCTGTGTCAGTTTCAGGGTCAGTCTCAGAGTCAGGGTCAGGGTCCGGGTCCGGGTCCGGGTCCGGGCTCAGGATCCGAGTCCGGGTCTGGGTCCTGGTCCGGGTCCGGGTCCATGTCAGGTTCAGGCTCAGGGACAGTTTCAGGGTCCGGGTCAGGGTCAGGGTCAGGATCCGGGTCCGGGTCAGGATCCGGGTCCGGGTCCGGGTCCGGGTCCGGGTCCGGGTCCGGGTCCGGGTCCGGGTACGGGTCCGGGTCCGGGTCCGGGTCCGGGTCAGGGTCAGGGTCAGGGTCAGAGTCATGGTCCGTATCCGTGTCAGTGTCAGTGTCAGAGTCAGGGTCCGGGTCCGGGTCCGGGTCCGGGTCCGGGTCAGGGTCAGGGTCAGGGTCAGGGTCAGGGTCAGTGTCAGGGTCCGGGTCCGGGTCCGGGTCAGGGTCAGGGTCTGGGTCCAGGTCCGGTTCCATGTCAGTTTCAGGGTCAGTGTCAGAGTCAGGGTCCGGGTCAGGGTCAGGGTCAGGGTCAGGGTCAGGGTCAGGGTCCAGGTCCAGGTCCGGGTCAGGGTCCGGGTCAGGGTCAGGGTCCGGGTCCGGGTCCGGGTCAGGGTCAGGATCCGAGTCCGGGTCTGGGTCGGTGTCCGGGTCTGGGTGAGGGTCCGGGTCTGGGTCCAGGTCCGGGTCCTGGTCCACGTCAGGGTCAGTATCCAGGTCCAGGTCCGGGTCCGGGTCCGGGTCCGGTCAGGGTCAGGGTCCGGGTCTGGGTCCGGGTCCGGGGTCCGGATTCTAGTCCGGGTCCGGGTCCGGGTCTAGGTCCGGGTCCGGGTCCGGGTCCGGGTCCGGGTCCGGTCAGGGTCAGGGTCCGGGTCTGGGTCCGGGTCCGGGTCCGAGTCAGGGTCCGGGTCCGGGTCCGGTTCAGTTTCAGGGTCAGTGTCAGAGTCATGGTCCGGGTCAGTGTCAGGGTCAGGGTCTTGGTCCGGGTCCGGGTCCGGGTCCGGGTCCGGGTCCGGGTCCGGGTCCGGGTCTGGGTCCTGGTCCGGTTCAGGGTCCGGGTCCGGTTCCGGGTCTGTGTCAGTTTCAGGGTCAGTCTCAGAGTCAGGGTCAGGGTCCGGGTCCGGGTCCGGGTCCGGGCTCAGGATCCGAGTCCGGGTCTGGGTCCTGGTCCGGGTCCGGGTCCATGTCAGGTTCAGGCTCAGGGACAGTTTCAGGGTCCGGGTCAGGGTCAGGGTCAGGGTCAGGGTCCGGGTGGGGTTCCGGGTTGGGGTCCGGGTCCGGGTCCGGGTCAGGGTGCGGGTCCGGGTGAGGGTCCGGGTCCTGGTCAGGGTCAGGGTCCGGGTCCGGGTCCGTGTCAGGGTCGGGGTCCGGGTCCGGGTCCGGGTTTGGGTCTGGGTCTGGGTCAGGGTCCGGGTTCAGGATTCTAGTCCGGGTCCGGGTCCGGGTCCGGGTCCGGATCTGGGTCAGGGTCAGGGTCAGGGTCAGGGTAAGGGTCAGGGTCAGGGTCAGGATCCGGGTCTGGGTCCGGGTCCGGGTCCGGGTCCGGGTCCGGGTCCGGGTCCGAGTCAGGGTCCGGGTCCGGGTCCGGGTCCGGGTCCGGGTCAGTTTCAGGGTCAGTGTCAGAGTCAGGGTCCGGGTCAGTGTCAGGGTCAGGGTCCGGGTCCGGGTCCGGGTCCGGGTCTGGGTCCTGGTCCGGTTCAGGGTCCGGGTCCGGTTCCGGGTCTGTGTCAGTTTCAGGGTCAGTCTCAGAGTCAGGGTCAGGGTCCGGGTCCGGGTCCGGGTCCGGGCTCAGGATCCGAGTCCGGGTCTGGGTCCTGGTCCGGGTCCGGGTCCATGTCAGGTTCAGGCTCAGGGACAGTTTCAGGGTCCGGGTCAGGGTCAGGGTCAGGATCCGGGTCCGGGTCAGGATCCGGGTCCGGGTCCGGGTCCGGGTCCGGGTCCGGGTCCGGGTACGGGTACGGGTCCGGGTCCGGGTCCGGGTCCGGGTCAGGGTCAGGGTCAGGGTCAGAGTCATGGTCCGTATCCGTGTCAGTGTCAGTGTCAGAGTCAGGGTCCGGGTCCGGGTCCGGGTCCGGGTCCGGGTCCGGGTCAGGGTCAGGGTCAGGGTCAGGGTCAGGGTCAGTGTCAGGGTCCGGGTCCGGGTCCGGGTCAGGGTCAGGGTCTGGGTCCAGGTCCGGTTCCATGTCAGTTTCAGGGTCAGTGTCAGAGTCAGGGTCCGGGTCAGGGTCAGGGTCAGGGTCAGGGTCAGGGTCAGGGTCCAGGTCCAGGTCCGGGTCAGGGTCCGGGTCAGGGTCAGGGTCCGGGTCCGGGTCCGGGTCAGGGTCAGGATCCGAGTCCGGGTCTGGGTCGGTGTCCGGGTCTGGGTGAGGGTCCGGGTCTGGGTCCAGGTCCGGGTCCTGGTCCACGTCAGGGTCAGTATCCAGGTCCAGGTCCGGGTCCGGGTCCGGGTCCGGTCAGGGTCAGGGTCCGGGTCTGGGTCCGGGTCCGGGGTCCGGATTCTAGTCCGGGTCCGGGTCCGGGTCTAGGTCCGGGTCCGGGTCCGGGTCCGGATCTGGGTCAGGGTCAGGGTCAGGGTCAGGGTCAGGGTCAGGGTCAGGGTCAGGATCCGTGTCCGTGTCCGTGTCCGGGTAAGGGTTCGGGTCCTGGTCCGGGTCCGGGTCCGGGTCCGGTTCCGCTTCCGGGTCAGGGTCAGGATCCGGTTCCGGTTCCGGTTCCGGTTCCGGTTCCGGTTCCGGTTCCGGTTCCGGTTCCAGTTCCGGGTCAGGGTCAGAGTCAGGATCCCGGTCCGGGTCCGGGTCAGGGTCCGGTTCCGAGTCCGGTTCCGGTTCCGGTTCCGGGTCAGGGTCAGGGTCAGGGTCAGGGTCAGGGTCAGTGTCCGGGTCAGGGTCAGGGTCAGGGTCAGGGTCAGGGTCAGTGTCCGGGTCCGGGACCGGGTCTGGGTCAGGGTCCGGTTCAGGGTCCGTGTCCGTGTCCGTGTCCGTGTCCGTGTCCGTGTCCGGGTCAGGGTCCAGGTCCGGTTCCGTGTCAGTTTCAGGGTCAGTGTCAGAGTCAGGGTCCGTGTCAGGGTCAGGGTCAGGGTCAGGGTCAGGGTCAGGGTCAGGTTCCAGGTCCAGGTCCGGGTCCGGGTCCGGGTCAGGGTCCGGGTCCGGGTCACGGTCAGGGTCAGGGTCAGGATCCGTGTCCGTGTCCGTGTCTGGGTAAGGGTTCGGGTCCTGGTCCGGGTCCGGGTCCGGGTCCAGTTCCGCTTCCGGGTCAGGATCCGGTTCCGGTTCCGGTTCCGGTTCCGGTTCTGGTTCCAGTTCCGGGTCAGGGTCAGAGTCAGGATCCGGGTCTGGGTCCGGGTCAGGGTCCGGTTCCGAGTCCGGTTCTGGTCCCGGGTCCGGGTCAGGGTCAGGGTCAGGGTCAGTCTCAGAGTCCGGTTCCAGGTCCGTGTCCGGGTCCGTGTCCGGGTCCGGTTCCGTGTCCGGGTCAGGATCCGGGTCCGGTTCCGGGTCCGGGTCCGAGTCCGGGTCCGGATCTGGGTCACGGTCAGGGTCCGGGTCCTGGTCCGGGTCCGGGTCGGGGTCCGGGTCCGGGTCCGGGTCCGGGTCCGGGTCTGGGTCCGGGTCTGGGTCCGGGTCCGGGTCCGGGTCCGGGTCCGGGTCAGTGTCAGTGTCAGGGTCAGGGTCAGGGTCAGGGTCAGGGTCAGTGTCAGAGTCAGGGTCCGGGTCCGGGTCAGGGTCAGGGTCAGGGTCAGGGTCAGGGTCAGTGTCAGGGTCCGGGTCCGGGTCCGGGTCCGGGTCCGGGTCAGGGTCTGGGTCCGGTTCCGGGTCCGGTTCCGTGTCAGTTTCAGGGTCAGTGTCAGAGTCAGGGTCCGGGTCAGGGTCAGGGTCAGGGTCAGGGCCATGGTCCAGGTCCAGGTCCGGGTCAGGGTCCGGGTCAGGGTTAGGGTCAGGATCCGGGTCCAGGTCCGGGTCCGGGTCAGGTTCCGGGTCCGTGTCACGGTCCGGGTCCGGGTCCGGGTCCGGGTCCGGGTCAGGATCCGGGTCCGGGTCAGGATCCGGGTCCGGGTCAGGATCCGGGTCCGGGTCCGGGTCCGGGTCCGGGTCCGGGTCAGGGTCAGGGTCAGGGTCAGAGTCAGGGTCCGTATCCGTGTCAGTGTCAGTGTCAGAGTCAGGGTCCGGGTCCGGGTCCGGGTCCGGGTCCGGGTCAGGGTCAGGGTCAGGGTCAGGGTCAGGGTCAGTGTCAGGGTCCGGGTCCGGGTCCGGGTCAGGGTCAGGGTCTGGGTCCGGGTCCGGTTCCATGTCAGTTTCAGGGTCAGTGTCAGAGTCAGGGTCCGGGTCAGGGTCAGGGTCAGGGTCAGGGTCAGGGTCCAGGTCCAGGTCCGGGTCAGGGTCCGGGTCAGGGTCAGGGTCCGGGTCCGGGTCCGGGTCAGGGTCAGGATCCGAGTCCGGGTCTGGGTCGGTGTCCGGGTCTGGGTGAGGGTCCGGGTCTGGGTCCAGGTCCGGGTCCTGGTCCACGTCAGGGTCAGTATCCAGGTCCAGGTCCGGGTCCGGGTCCGGGTCCGGTCAGGGTCAGGGTCCGGGTCTGGGTCCGGGTCCGGGGTCCGGATTCTAGTCCGGGTCCGGGTCCGGGTCTAGGTCCGGGTCCGGGTCCGGGTCCGGATCTGGGTCAGGGTCAGGGTCAGGGTCAGGGTCAGGGTCAGGGTCAGGGTCAGGGTCAGGATCCGTGTCCGTGTCCGTGTCCGGGTAAGGGTTCGGGTCCTGGTCCGGGTCCGGGTCCGGGTCCGGTTCCGCTTCCGGGTCAGGGTCAGGATCCGGTTCCGGTTCCGGTTCCGGTTCCGGTTCCGGTTCCGGTTCCGGTTCCAGTTCCGGGTCAGGGTCAGAGTCAGGATCCCGGTCCGGGTCCGGGTCAGGGTCCGGTTCCGAGTCCGGTTCCGGTTCCGGTTCCGGGTCAGGGTCAGGGTCAGGGTCAGGGTCAGGGTCCGGGTCAGGGTCAGGGTCAGGGTCAGGGTCAGGGTCAGTGTCCGGGTCCGGGACCGGGTCTGGGTCAGGGTCCGGTTCAGGGTCCGTGTCCGGGTCCGGGTCCGTGTCCGTGTCCGTGTCCGGGTCAGGGTCCAGGTCCGGTTCCGTGTCAGTTTCAGGGTCAGTGTCAGAGTCAGGGTCCGTGTCAGGGTCAGGGTCAGGGTCAGGGTCAGGGTCAGGGTCAGGTTCCAGGTCCAGGTCCGGGTCCGGGTCCGGGTCAGGGTCCGGGTCCGGGTCAGGGTCAGGGTCAGGGTCAGGATCCGTGTCCGTGTCCGTGTCTGGGTAAGGGTTCGGGTCCTGGTCCGGGTCCGGGTCCGGGTCCAGTTCCGCTTCCGGGTCAGGATCCGGTTCCGGTTCCGGTTCCGGTTCCGGTTCCGGTTCTGGTTCCGGTTCCGGTTCCAGTTCCGGGTCAGGGTCAGAGTCAGGATCCGGGTCTGGGTCCGGGTCAGGGTCCGGTTCCGAGTCCGGTTCTGGTTCCGGGTCCGGGTCAGGGTCAGGGTCAGGGTCAGTCTCAGAGTCCGGTTCCAGGTCCGTGTCCGGGTCCGTGTCCGGGTCCGGTTCCGTGTCCGGGTCAGGATCCGGGTCCGGTTCCGGGTCCGGTTCCGAGTCCGGGTCCGGATCTGGGTCAGGGTCAGGGTCCGGGTCCTGGTCCGGGTCCGGGTCTGGGTCCGGGTCCGGGTCCGGGTCCGGGTCCGGGTCCGGGTCCGGGTCCGGGTCCGGGTCTGGGTCCGGGTCTGGGTCCGGGTCCGGGTCCGGGTCAGTGTCAGTGTCAGGGTCAGGGTCAGAGTCAGTGTCCGGGTCTGGATCCGGGTCAGGGTCCGGGTCCGGGTCCGGGTCCGAGTCCGGGTCCGGATCTGGGTCACGGTCCGGGTCCGGGTCTGGGTCCGGGTCTGGGTCCGGGTCCGGGTCCGGGTCCGGGTCCGGGTCAGTGTCAGTGTCAGGGTCAGGGTCAGGGTCAGGGTCAGGGTCAGTGTCAGAGTCAGGGTCCGGGTCCGGGTCAGGGTCAGGGTCAGGGTCAGGGTCAGGGTCAGTGTCAGGGTCCGGGTCCGGGTCCGGGTCCGGGTCCGGGTCAGGGTCTGGGTCCGGTTCCGGGTCCGGTTCCGTGTCAGTTTCAGGGTCAGTGTCAGAGTCAGGGTCCGGGTCAGGGTCAGGGTCAGGGTCAGGGCCATGGTCCAGGTCCAGGTCCGGGTCAGGGTCCGGGTCAGGGTTAGGGTCAGGATCCGGGTCCAGGTCCGGGTCCGGGTCAGGTTCCGGGTCCGTGTCACGGTCCGGGTCCGGGTCAGGTTCCGGGTCCGGGTCAGGATCCGGGTCCGGGTCAGGATCCGGGTCCGGGTCCGGGTCCGGGTCCGGGTCCGGGTCAGGATCCGGGTCCGGGTCAGGATCCGGGTCCGGGTCCGGGTCCGGGTCCGGGTCCGGGTCCGGGTCCGGGTCCGGGTCCGGGTCCGGGTCAGGGTCAGGGTCAGGGTCAGAGTCAGGGTCCGTATCCGTGTCAGTGTCAGTGTCAGAGTCAGGGTCCGGGTCCGGGTCCGGGTCCGGGTCCGGGTCAGGGTCAGGGTCAGGGTCAGGGTCAGGGTCAGTGTCAGGGTCCGGGTCCGGGTCCGGGTCAGGGTCAGGGTCTGGGTCCGGGTCCGGTTCCATGTCAGTTTCAGGGTCAGTGTCAGAGTCAGGGTCCGGGTCAGGGTCAGGGTCAGGGTCAGGGTCAGGGTCCAGGTCCAGGTCCGGGTCAGGGTCCGGGTCAGGGTCAGGGTCCGGGTCCGTGTCAGTTTCAGGGTCAGTGTCAGAGTCACGGTCTGGGTCAGGGTCAGGGTCAGGATCAGGGTCAGGGTCAGGGTCAGGCTCAGTGTCCGGGTCCGAGTCAGGGTCCGGGTCCTGGTCCGGGGTCAGGATTCTAGTCCGGATCCGGGTCAGGGTCCGGGTCAGGGTCAGGGTCAGGGTCCAGGTCAGGGTCCGGGTTAGGGTCCGGTTCCGAGTCCGGTTCCGGTTCCGGTTCCGGGTCAGGGTCAGGGTCAGGGTCAGGGTCAGGGTCAGGGTCAGGGTCCGGGTCAGGGTCAGGGTCAGGGTCAGGGTCAGGGTCAGTGTCCGGGTCCGGGACCGGGTCTGGGTCAGGGTCCGGTTCAGGGTCCGTGTCCGGGTCCGGGTCCGTGTCCGTGTCCGTGTCCGGGTCAGGGTCCAGGTCCGGTTCCGTGTCAGTTTCAGGGTCAGTGTCAGAGTCAGGGTCCGTGTCAGGGTCAGGGTCAGGGTCAGGGTCAGGGTCAGGGTCAGGTTCCAGGTCCAGGTCCGGGTCCGGGTCCGGGTCAGGGTCCGGGTCCGGGTCAGGGTCAGGGTCAGGGTCAGGATCCGTGTCCGTGTCCGTGTCTGGGTAAGGATTCGGGTCCTGGTCCGGGTCCGGGTCCGGGTCCAGTTCCGCTTCCGGGTCAGGATCCGGTTCCGGTTCCGGTTCCGGTTCCGGTTCCAGTTCCGGGTCAGGGTCAGAGTCAGGATCCGGGTCTGGGTCCGGGTCAGGGTCCGGTTCCGAGTCCGGTTCTGGTTCCGGGTCCGGGTCAGGGTCAGGGTCAGGGTCAGTCTCAGAGTCCGGTTCCAGGTCCGTGTCCGGGTCCGTGTCCGGGTCCGGTTCCGTGTCCGGGTCAGGATCCGGGTCCGGTTCCGGGTCCGGGTCCGAGTCCGGGTCCGGATCTGGGTCAGGGTCAGGGTCCGGGTCCTGGTCCGGGTCGGGGTCTGGGTCCGGGTCCGGGTCCGGGTCCGGGTCCGGGTCCGGGTCCGGGTCCGGGTCTGGGTCCGGGTCTGGGTCCGGGTCCGGGTCCGGGTCAGTGTCAGTGTCAGGGTCAGGGTCAGAGTCAGGGTCCGGGTCTGGATCCGGGTCAGGGTCCGGGTCCGGGTCCGGGTCCGAGTCCGGGTCCGGATCTGGGTCACGGTCAGGGTCCGGGTCCTGGTCCGGGTCCGGGTCGGGGTCCGGGTCCGGGTCCGGGTCCGGGTCTGGGTCCGGGTCTGGGTCCGGGTCCGGGTCCGGGTCCGGGTCCGGGTCCGGGTCCGGGTCAGTGTCAGTGTCAGGGTCAGGGCCAGAGTCAGGGTCCGGGTCTGGATCCGGGTCAGGGTCCGGGTCCGGGTCGGGGTCTGGGTCCGGGTCCGAGTCCCCGTCAGGGTCAGTATCCAGGTCCAGGTCCGGGTCCGGGTTCGGGTCCGGGTCCGGGTCCGGGTCCGGTCAGGGTCAGGGTGCATGTACGGGTACGGGTACAGGGTCAGGATTCTAGTCTGGGTCCAAGTCCGGGTCCGGGTCCGGGTCCGGGTCCGGGTCCGGGTACGGATCTGGGTCAGGATCAGGGTCAGTGTCAGAGTCAGGGTAAGGGTCAGGATCCGTGTCCGTGTCCGTGTCCTGGTAAGGGTCCGTGTCCTGGTCCGTGTCCGGATCCGGGTCCGGGTCCGGGTAAGGGTCCGGGTCCGGGTCCGGGTCCGGGTCCGGGTCCGGGTCCGGGTCCGGGTCCGGGTCCGGGTCCGGGTCCGGGTTCGGGTCCGGGTCCGGGTCCAGTTCCGGGTAACGGTCAGGATCCGGATCGGGTTCCGGGTCCGGGTCCGGGTCCGGGTCCGTGTCCGGATCTGGGTCAGGGTCAGAGTCAGGGTCCGGGTCAGGGTCCGGGTCCGGGTTCGGGTCCGGGTCCGGGTCCGGGTCTGAGTCAGGGTCCGGGTCCGGGTCAGGGTCAGTTTCAGGGTCCGGGTCCGGGTCCGGGTCGGGGTCCGGGTCAGGGTCCGGTTCCAGGTCCGTGTCCGGGTCCGTGTCCGGGTCCGGTTCCGGGTCCGGGTCAGGATTCGGGTCCGGGTCCTGGTCCGGGTCCGAGTCCGGGTCCGGATCTGGGTCAGGGTCAGGGTCCGGGTCCGGGTCCGGGTCCGGGTCCGGGTCCGGGTCCGTGTCCGGGTCTGGGTCCGGGTACGGGTCAGTGTCAGGGTCAGGGTCAGGATCAGAGTCAGGGTCCGGATCCGGGTCAGGGTCAGGGTCAGGATCCGGGTCCGGGTCCGGGTCCGGGTCCGGGTAAGGGTCCGGGTCTGGGTCCGGGTCTGGGTCCGTGTCCGGGTCAGGGTCCGGGTCAGGTTCCGTGACAGTTTCAGTGTCAGTGTCAGAGTCAGGGTCCGGGTCAGGGTCAGGGTCCGGGTCCGGGTCAGGGTCCGGGTCCGGGTCCATGTCAGGGTCCGGGTCCGTGTCAGGGTCCGGTTCCAGGTCCGGGTCCGGGTCCGGGTCCGGGTCAGGGTCCGGGTCCGGGTCCGGGTCCGGGTCCGGGTCCGGGTCCGGGTCCGGGTCCGGTCAGGGTCAGGGTGCAGGTACGGGTACGGGTCAGGGTGCAGGTACGGGTACGGGTACAGGGTCAGGATTCTAGTCCGGGTCCGGGTCCGGGTCCGGGTCCGGGTCCGGTTCCGGGTCCGGGTCCGGGTCCGGGTACGGATCTAGGTGAGGGTCAGGGTCAGTGTCAGGGTCAGGGTCAGGGTCAGGATCCGTGTCCGTGTCCGTGTCCGGGTAAGGGTCCGTGTCCTGGTCCGGGTCCGGATCCGGGTCCGGGTCCGGGTCCGGGTAAGGGTTCGGCTCCGGGTCCGGGTCCGGGTCCGGGTTCGGGTCCGGGTCCGGGTCCAGTTCCGGGTAAGGGTCAGGATCCGGATCGGGTTCCGGGTCCGGGTCCGGGTCCGGGTCCGGCTCCGGATCCGGGTCTGAGTCAGGGTCCGGGTCCGGGTCCGGGTCAGTTTCAGGGTCCGGGTCCGGGTCCGGGTCCGGGTCCGGGTCAGGGTCCGGGTCCGGTTCTGTGTCAGTTTAAGGGTCAGTGTCAGAGTCAGGGTCTGGGTCAGGGTCAGGGTCAGGGTCAGGATCCGGGTCCAGGTCCGGGTCAGGGTCCGGGTCCGGGTCCGGGTCCGGGTCCGGGTCCGGGTCCGGGTCCGGGTCCAGGTCCGGGTCAGGGTCCGGGTTCGGGTCCGTGTCTGGGTCAGAATCCGGGTCCGGGTCCGTGTCCGTGTCAGGGTCCGGGTCCGTGTCAGGGTCCGGGTCCGGGTCCGGGTCCGGGTCTGCTTCCTCTTCCGGTTCCGTGTCCGGGTCAGGATCCGGGTCCGGGTCCGGGTCCGGGTCCGGGTCCGGGTCCGGGTCCGGGTCTGGTTCCGTTTCCAGTTCCGTTTCCGGTTCCGGGTCAAGGTCAGAGTCAGGGTCCGGGTCCGGGTCCGGATCAGTTTCAGGGTCAGTGTCAGAATCAGGGTCCGGGTCAGGGTCCGTGTCCGTGTCCGTGTCCGTGTCCGGGTCCGGGTCCAGGTCTCGGTCCGGGTCTGGGTCCGGGTCCGGGCCAGGGTCCGGGTCAGGGTCGGGGTCTGTGTCAGTTTCAGGGTCAGTCTCAGAGTCAGGGTCCGGGTCAGGGTCAGTGTCAGGGTCCGGGTCCGAGTCAGGGTCCAGGTCCGGGTCCGGGTCAGTTTCAGGGTCAGTTTCAGAGTCAGGGTCCGGGTCAGGGTCAGGGTCAGGGTCCGGGTCAGGGTCCAGGTCAGGGTCCGGGTTAGGGTCCGGGTCCGCATCCGTGTCAGTTTCAGGGTCAGTGTCAGAGTCACGGTCTGGGTCAGGGTCAGGGTCAGGATCAGGGTCAGGGTCAGGGTCAGGCTCAGTGTCCGGGTCCGGGTCAGGGTCCGGGTCCTGGTCCGGGGTCAGGATTCTAGTCCGGATCCGGGTCAGGGTCCGGGTCAGGGTCAGGGTCCAGGTCAGGGTCCGGGTTAGGGTCCGGGTCCGCATCCGTGTCAGTTTCAGGGTCAGTGTCAGAGTCAGGGTCTGGGTCAGGGTCAGGGTCAGGATCAGGGTCAGGGTCAGGGTCAGGCTCAGTGTCCGGGTCCGGGTCAGGGTCCGGGTCCTGGTCCGGGGTCAGGATTCTAGTCCGGATCCGGGTCAGGGTCAGGGTCAGGGTCAGGGTCAGGGTCAGGGTCAGGATCCGTGTCCGTTTCCGGGTCCGGGTAAGGGTCCGGGTCCGTGTCAGGGTCCGGGTCCGGGTCAGAGTCCGGATCCGGGTCCGTGTCAGTTTCAGGGTCAGTGTCAGGGTCCGGGTCCGTGTCAGGGTCCGGGTCCGTGTCAGTGTCAGTGTCAGTGTCAGTGTCAGTGTCAGTGTCAGTGTCAGTGTCAGTGTCAGTGTCAGAGTCAGGGTCCGGATCCGGATCCGGGTCAGGGTCAGGGTGAGGGTCCGTGTCTGGGTCCGGGTCCGGGTCCGGTTCCAGGTCCGGGTCCGGGTCCGGGTACGGATCTGGGTGAGGGTCAGGGTCAGTGTCAGGGTCAGGGTCAGGGTCAGGATCCGTGTCCGTGTCCGTGTCCGGGTAAGGGTCCGTGTCCTGGTCCGTGTCCGGATCCGGGTCCAGGTCCGGGTAAGGGTTCGGCTCCGGGTCCGGGTCCGGGTCCGGGTTCGGGTCCGGGTCCGGGTCCGGTTCCGGGTAAGGGTCAGGATCCGGATCGGGTTCCGGGTCCGGGTCCGGGTTCGGGTCCGGCTCCGGGTCCGGGTCTGAGTCAGGGTCCGGGTCCGGGTCCGGGTCCGGGTCAGTTTCAGGGTCCGGGTCCGGGTCCGGGTCCGGGTCCGTGTCAGGGTCCGGGTCCGGTTCTGTGTCAGTTTAAGGGTCAGTGTCAGAGTCAGGGTCTGGGTCAGGGTCAGGATCCGGGTCCAGGTCCGGGTCAGGGTCCGGGTCCGGGTCCGGGTCCGGGTCAGGGTCCGGGTTCGGGTCCGTGTCTGGGTCAGAATCCGGGTCCGGGTCCGTGTCCGTGTCAGGGTCCGGGTCCGTGTCAGGGTCCGGGTCCGGGTCCAGGTCCGGGTCTGCTTCCTCTTCCGGTTCCGTGTCCGGGTCAGGATCCGGGTCCGGGTCCGGGTCCGGGTCCGGGTCCGGGTCCGGGTCCGGTTCCGTTTCCAGTTCCGTTTCCGGTTCCGGGTCAAGGTCAGAGTCAGGGTCCGGGTCCGGGTCCGGATCAGTTTCAGGGTCAGTGTCAGAATCAGGGTCCGGGTCAGGGTCTGTGTCCGTGTCCGTGTCCGTGTCCGTGTCCGTGTCCGTGTCCAGGTCCGGGTCCGGGTCCGGGTCCGGGCCAGGGTCCGGGTCAGGGTCCGGGTCCGGGTCCGGGTCCGGGTCTGTGTCAGTTTCAGGGTCAGTCTCAGAGTCAGGGTCCGGGTCAGGGTCAGGGTCAGGGTCCGGGTCCGAGTCAGGGTCCGGGTCCGGGTCCGGGTCAGTTTCAGGGTCAGTTTCAGAGTCAGGGTCTGGGTCAGGGTCAGGGTCAGGGTCCGGGTCCGGGTCCGGGTCCGGGTCAGGGTCCAGGTCAGGGTCCGGGTTAGGGTCCGGGTCCGCATCCATGTCAGTTTCAGGGTCAGTGTCAGAGTCAGGGTCTGGGTCATGGTCAGGGTCAGGATAAGGGTCAGGGTCAGGGTCAGGGTCAGGGTCAGGGTCATGGTCAGGGTCAGGATCCGTGTCCGTTTCCGGGTCCGGGTAAGGGTCCGTGTCCGTGTCAGGGTCCGGGTCCGGGTCAGAGTCCGGATCCGGGTCCGTGTCAGTTTCAGGGTCAGTGTCAGGGTCCGGGTCCGTGTCAGGGTCCGGGTCCGTGTCAGTGTCAGTGTCAGTGTCAGTGTCAGAGTCAGGGTCCGGATCCGGGTCAGGGTCAGGGTGAGGGTCAGTGTCCGGGTCCGGGTCCGGGTCAGGGTCCAGGTCCGGGTCAGGGTCCGGGTCCGGGTCATGGTCCGGGTCCGGGTCCAGGTCCGGGTCCGGGTCCGGGTCCGGGTCCGGGTCAGGGTCAGGATCCGAGTCCGGGTCCGGGTCCGGGTCCAGGTCCAGGTCCGGGTCAGGGTCCAGGTCAGGGTCAGTATCCAGGTCCAGGTCCGGGTCCGGGACCGGGTACGGGTCCGGGTAAGGGTCCGTGTCTGGGTCCGGGTCCGGGTCCGTGTCCGGGTCAGGGTCCGGGTCAGGTTCCGTGACAGTTTCAGTGTCAGTTTCAGGGTCAGGGTCAGGATCTGGGTCCGGGTCCGGGTCCGGGTCCGGGTCCGGGTCCGGGTCCATGTCCGGGTCCGGGTCCGGGTCAGGGTCAGGGTCAGGGTCAGGGTCAGAGTCAGGGTCCAGGTCACGGTCTGGGTCCCGGTCCGGGTCAGGGTCAGGGTCAGGGTCAGGGTCAGGGTCAGGGTCAGGGTCAGGGTCAGGGTCAGGGTCAGGGTCAGGGTCACGGTCTGGGTCCCGGTCTGCGTCAGGGTCTGGGTCCGGGTCCGGGTCCGGGTCAGGGTCCAGGTCCGGTTCCGGGTCCGGGTCCGGGTCCGGGTCCAGGTCTGGTGTGAGGATCCGAGTCCAGGTCTGGGTCCGGGTCCGGGTCCGGGTCCGTGTCAGGGTCAGGCTCAGGGACAGTTTCAGGGTCCAGGTCAGGGTCAGGGTCAGAGTCAGGGTCCGGGTCAGGGTCAGGGTCAGGTTCAGGGTCAGGGTCAGGATCCGGGTCCGGGTCCGGGTCCGGGTCCGGGCCCGGGTCTGGGTCCGGGTCCGGGTCCGGGTCCGAGTCAGGGTCCGGGTCCGGGTCCGGGTCCGGGCCAATTTCAGGGTCAGTGTCAGAGTCAGGGTCCAGGTCAGGGTCAGGGTCCGGGTCCGGTTCCGGGTTGGGATCCGGGTCCGGGTCTGGGTCCGGGTCCAAGTCCGTGTCAGTGTTAGTGTCAGCGTCAGGGTCAGGGTCCGGGTCCAGGTCCGGGTCAGGGTCAGGATCCGTGTCCGGGTCCGGGTCAGGGTCCGTGTCAGGGTCAGGGTCAGGGTCAGGGTCCAGGTCCAGGTCCGGGTCCGGGTCCGGGTCCGGGTCAGGGTCAGGGTCAGGGTCCGGGTCCATGTGCGGGTCCGTGTCCATGTCATGGTCCGGTTCCGGTTCCGTTTCCGGGTCCGGGTCCAGGTCCGGGTCCGTGTCAGTTTCAGTGTCAGTGTCCTTTTCAGGGTCAGAGTCAGGGTCCGGATCAGGATCCAGGTCAGGGTCAGGGTCAGGGTCAGTGTCCGGGTCCGGGTCCGGGTCAGGGTCCGGGTCCGGGTCAGGGTCCGGGTCCGGATCCGGGTCCGGGTCAGGGTCAGGATCCGAGTCCGGGTCCGGGTCGGTGTCCGGGTCTGGGTGAGGGTCCGGGTCTGGGTCAGGGTCAGTGTCAGGGTCAGGGTCAGGGTCAGTGTCAGAGTCAGGGTCCGGGTCCGGGTCAGGGTCAGGGTCAGGGTCAGGGTCAGGGTCAGTGTCAGGGTCCGGGTCCGGGTCCGGGTCCGGGTCCGGGTCAGGGTCTGGGTCCGGTTCCGGGTCCGGTTCCGTGTCAGTTTCAGGGTCAGTGTCAGAGTCAGGGTCCGGGTCAGGGTCAGGGTCAGGGTCAGGGCCATGGTCCAGGTCCAGGTCCGGGTCAGGGTCCGGGTCAGGGTTAGGGTCAGGATCCGGGTCCAGGTCCGGGTCCGGGTCAGGTTCCGGGTCCGTGTCACGGTCCGGGTCCGGGTCCGGGTCCGGGTCCGGGTCAGGATCCGGGTCCGGGTCAGGATCCGGGTCCGGGTCCGGGTCCGGGTCCGGGTCCGGGTCCGGGTCAGGATCCGGGTCCGGGTCAGGATCCGGGTCCGGGTCAGGATCCGGGTCCGGGTCCGGGTCCGGGTCCGGGTCCGGGTCCGGGTCCGGGTCCGGGTCCGGGTCCGGGTCCGGGTCCGGGTCAGGGTCAGGGTCAGGGTCAGAGTCAGGGTCCGTATCCGTGTCAGTGTCAGTGTCAGAGTCAGGGTCCGGGTCCGGGTCCGGGTCCGGGTCAGGGTCAGGGTCAGGGTCAGGGTCAGGGTCAGGGTCAGGGTCAGGGTCAGGGTCCGGGTCCGGGTCCGGGTCAGGGTCAGGGTCTGGGTCCGGGTCCGGTTCCATGTCAGTTTCAGGGTCAGTGTCAGAGTCAGGGTCCGGGTAAGGGTCAGGGTCAGGGTCAGGGTCAGGGTCCAGGTCCAGGTCCGGGTCAGGGTCCGGGTCAGGGTCAGGGTCCGGGTCCGGGTCCGGGTCAGGGTCAGGATCCGAGTCCGGGTCCGGGTCGGTGTCCGGGTCTGGGTGAGGGTCCGGGTCTGGGTCCAGGTCCGGGTCCTGGTCCACGTCAGGGTCAGTATCCAGGTCCAGGTCCGGGTCCGGGTCAAGGTCCGGTCAGGGTCAGGGTCCGGGTCTGGGTCCGGGTCCGGGGTCCGGATTCTAGTCCGGGTCCGGGTCCGGGTCTAGGTCCGGGTCCGGGCCCGGGTCCGGATCTGGGTCAGGGTCAGGGTCAGGGTCAGGGTCAGGGTCAGGGTCAGGGTCAGGATCCGTGTCCGTGTCCGTGTCCGGGTAAGGGTTCGGGTCCTGGTCCGGGTCCGGGTCCGGGTCCGATTCCGCTTCCGGGTCAGGGTCAGGATCCGGTTCCGGTTCCGGTTCCGGTTCCGGTTCCGGTTCCAGTTCCGGGTCAGGGTCAGAGTCAGGATCCCGGTCCGGGTCTGGGTCAGGGTCCGGTTCCGAGTCCGGTTCCGGTTCCGGTTCCGGGTCAGGGTCAGGGTCAGGGTCAGGGTCAGGGTCAGGGTCCGGGTCAGGGTCAGGGTCAGGGTCAGGGTCAGGGTCAGTGTCCGGGTCCGGGACCGGGTCTGGGTCAGGGTCCGGTTCAGGGTCCGTGTCCGTGTCCGGGTCCGTGTCCGTGTCCGTGTCCGGGTCAGGGTCCAGGTCCGGTTCCGTGTCAGTTTCAGGGTCAGTGTCAGAGTCAGGGTCCGTGTCAGGGTCAGGGTCAGGGTCAGGGTCAGGGTCAGGGTCAGGTTCCAGGTCCAGGTCCGGGTCCGGGTCCGGGTCAGGGTCAGGGTCAGGGTCAGGATCCGTGTCCGTGTCCGTGTCTGGGTAAGGGTTCGGGTCCTGGTCCGGGTCCGGGTCCGGGTCCAGTTCCGCTTCCGGGTCAGGATCCGGTTCCGGTTCCGGTTCCGGTTCCGGTTCCGGTTCCGGTTCCAGTTCCGGGTCAGGGTCAGAGTCAGGATCCGGGTCTGGGTCCGGGTCAGGGTCCGGTTCCGAGTCCGGTTCTGGTTCCGGGTCCGGGTCAGGGTCAGGGTCAGGGTCAGTCTCAGAGTCCCGTTCCAGGTCCGTGTCCGGGTCCGTGTCCGGGTCCGGTTCCGTGTCCGGGTCAGGATCCGGGTCCGGTTCCGGGTCCGGGTCCGAGTCCGGGTCCGGGTCCGGATCTGGGTCAGGGTCAGGGTCCGTGTCCGGGTCCGGTTCCGTGTCCGGGTCAGGATCCGGGTCCGGTTCCGGGTCCGGGTCCGAGTCCGGGTCCGGATCTGGGTCCGGGTCCGGGTCCGGGTCCGGGTCCGGGTCCGGGTCCGGGTCCGGGTCCGGGTCGGGTCCGGGTCTGGGTCCGGGTCCGAGTCCCCGTCAGGGTCAGTATCCAGGTCCAGGTCCGGGTCCGGGTTCGGGTCCGGGTCCGGGTCCGGGTCCGGTCAGGGTCAGGGTGCATGTACGGGTACGGGTACAGGGTCAGGATTCTAGTCTGGGTCCAAGTCCGGGTCCGGGTCCGGGTCCGGGTCCGGGTCCGGGTACGGATCTGGGTCAGGGTCAGGGTCAGTGTCAGAGTCAGGGTAAGGGTCAGGATCCGTGTTCGTGTCCGTGTCCTGGTAAGGGTCCGTGTCCTGGTCCGGGTCCGGATCCGGGTCCGGGTCCGGGTAAGGGTCCGGGTCCGGGTCCGGGTCCGGGTCCGGGTCCGGGTCCGGGTCCGGGTCCGGGTCCGGGTCCGGGTCCGGGTTCGGGTCCGGGTCCGGGTCCAGTTCCGGGTAACGGTCAGGATCCGGATCGGGTTCCGGGTCCTGGTCCGGGTCCGGGTCCGTGTCCGGATCTGGGTCAGGGTCAGAGTCAGGG
The DNA here is from genome assembly GCA_022577455.1 of Arizona elegans. Lineage (NCBI taxonomy): Eukaryota > Metazoa > Chordata > Lepidosauria > Squamata > Colubridae > Arizona > Arizona elegans. The sequence continues at coordinate 7,526,128 of JAKOOJ010000027.1, forward strand.
TCCGGGTCAGGGTCCGGGTCCGGGTTCGGGTCCGGGTCCGGGTCCGGGTCTGAGTCAGGGTCCGGGTCCGGGTCAGGGTCAGTTTCAGGGTCCGGGTCCGGGTCCGGGTCCGGGTCCGGGTCAGGGTCCGGTTCCAGGTCCGTGTCCGGGTCCGTGTCCGGGTCCGGTTCCGGGTCCGGGTCAGGATTCGGGTCCGGGTCCTGGTCCGGGTCCGAGTCCGGGTCCGGATCTGGGTCAGGGTCAGGGTCCGGGTCCGGGTCCGGGTCCGGTTCCGGGTCCGGGTCCGTGTCCGGGTCTGGGTCCGGGTACGGGTCAGTGTCAGGGTCAGGGTCAGGATCAGAGTCAGGGTCCGGATCCGGGTCAGGGTCAGGGTCAGGATCCGGGTCCGGGTCCGGGTCCGGGTAAGGGTCCGTGTCTGGGTCCGGGTCTGGGTCCGTGTCCGGGTCAGGGTCCGGGTCAGGTTCCGTGACAGTTTCAGTGTCAGTGTCAGAGTCAGGGTCCGGGTCAGGGTCAGGGTCCGGGTCCGGGTCAGGGTCCGGGTCCGGGTCCATGTCAGGGTCCGGGTCCGTGTCAGGGTCCGGTTCCAGGTCCGGGTCCGGGTCCGGGTCCGGTTCCGGGTCCGGTTCCGAGTCCGTATCCGGGTCAGGGTCAGGGTCCGGGTCCGGGTCCGGGTCCGGGTCCGGGTCCGGGTCCGGGTCCGGGTCCGGGTCCGGTCAGGGTCAGGGTGCAGGTACGGGTACGGGTCAGGGTGCAGGTACGGGTACGGGTACAGGGTCAGGATTCTAGTCCGGGTCCGGGTCCGGGTCCGGGTCCGGGTCCGGTTCCGGGTCCGGGTCCGGGTACGGGTACGGATCTAGGTGAGGGTCAGGGTCAGTGTCAGTGTCAGGGTCAGGGTCAGGATCCGTGTCCGTGTCCGTGTCCGGGTAAGGGTCCGTGTCCTGGTCCGGGTCCGGATCCGGGTCCGGGTCCGGGTCCGGGTAAGGGTTCGGCTCCGGGTCCGGGTCCGGGTCCGGGTTCGGGTCCGGGTCCGGGTCCAGTTCCGGGTAAGGGTCAGGATCCGGATCGGGTTCCGGGTCCGGGTCCGGGTCCGGGTCCGGCTCCGGGTCCGGGTCTGAGTCAGGGTCCGGGTCCGGGTCCGGGTCAGTTTCAGGGTCCGGGTCCGGGTCCGGGTCCGGGTCCGGGTCAGGGTCCGGGTCCGGGTCCGGGTCCGGGTCTGGTTCCGTTTCCAGTTCCGTTTCCGGTTCCGGGTCAAGGTCAGAGTCAGGGTCCGGGTCCGGGTCCGGATCAGTTTCAGGGTCAGTGTCAGAATCAGGGTCCGGGTCAGGGTCCGTGTCCGTGTCCGTGTCCGTGTCCGTGTCCGGGTCCGGGTCCGGGTCCGGGTCCGGGTCCGGGTCCGGGCCAGGGTCCGGGTCAGGGTCGGGGTCTGTGTCAGTTTCAGGGTCAGTCTCAGAGTCAGGGTCCGGGTCAGGGTCAGTGTCAGGGTCCGGGTCCGAGTCAGGGTCCGGGTCCGGGTCCGGGTCAGTTTCAGGGTCAGTTTCAGAGTCAGGGTCCGGGTCAGGGTCAGGGTCAGGGTCCGGGTCCGGGTCCGGGTCAGGGTCCAGGTCAGGGTCCGGGTTAGGGTCCGGGTCCGCATCCGTGTCAGTTTCAGGGTCAGTGTCAGAGTCAGGGTCTGGGTCAGGGTCAGGGTCAGGATCAGGATCAGGGTCAGGGTCAGGGTCAGGCTCAGTGTCCGGGTCCGGGTCAGGGTCCGGGTCCTGGTCCGGGGTCAGGATTCTAGTCCGGATCCGGGTCAGGGTCAGGGTCAGGGTCAGGGTCAGGGTCAGGGTCAGGGTCAGGGTCAGGGTCAGGGTCAGGATCCGTGTCCGTTTCCGGGTCCGGGTAAGGGTCCGGGTCCATGTCAGGGTCCGGGTCCGGGTCAGAGTCCGGATCCGGGTCCGTGTCAGTTTCAGGGTCAGTGTCAGGGTCCGGGTCCGTGTCAGGGTCCGGGTCCGTGTCAGTGTCAGTGTCAGTGTCAGTGTCAGTGTCAGTGTCAGTGTCAGTGTCAGTGTCAGTGTCAGAGTCAGGGTCCGGATCCGGGTCAGGGTCAGGGTGAGGGTCCGTGTCTGGGTCCGGGTCCGGGTCCGGTTCCGGGTCCGGGTCCGGGTCCAGGTACGGATCTGGGTGAGGGTCAGGGTCAGTGTCATGGTCAGGGTCAGGGTCAGGATCCGTGTCCGTGTCCGTGTCCGGGTAAGGGTCCGTGTCCTGGTCCGGGTCCGGATCCGGGTCCAGGTCCGGGTAAGGGTTCAGCTCCGGGTCCGGGTCCGGGTCCGAGTTCGGGTCCGGGTCCGGGTCCGGTTCCGGGTAAGGGTCAGGATCCGGATCGGGTTCCGGGTCCGGGTCCGGGTTCGGGTCCGGCTCCGGGTCCGGGTCTGAGTCAGGGTCCGGGTCCGGGTCCGGGTCAGTTTCAGGGTCCGGGTCCGGGTCCGGGTCCGGGTCCGGGTCAGGGTCCGGGTCCGGTTCTGTGTCAGTTTAAGGGTCAGTGTCAGAGTCAGGGTCTGGGTCAGGGTCAGGGTCAGGGTCAGGATCCGGGTCCAGGTCCGGGTCAGGGTCCGGGTCCGGGTCCGGGTCCGGGTCCGGGTCAGGGTCCGGGTTCGGGTCCGTGTCTGGGTCAGAATCCGGGTCCGGGTCCGTGTCCGTGTCAGGGTCCGTGTCCGTGTCAGGGTCCGGGTCCGGGTCCGGGTCCGGGTCTGCTTCCTCTTCCGGTTCCGTGTCCGGGTCAGGATCCGGGTCCGGGTCCGGGTCCGGGTCCGGGTCCGGGTCCGGGTCCGGGTCCGGGTCCGGTTCCGTTTCCAGTTCCGTTTCCGGTTCCGGGTCAAGGTCAGAGTAAGGGTCCGGGTCCGGGTCCGGATCAGTTTCAGGGTCAGTGTCAGAATCAGGGTCCGGGTCAGGGTCTGTGTCCGTGTCCGTGTCCTTGTCCGTGTCCGTGTCCGTGTCCAGGTCCGGGTCCGGGTCCGGGTCCGGGCCAGGGTCCGGGTCAGGGTCCGGGTCCGGGTCCGGGTCCGGGTCTGTGTCAGTTTCAGGGTCAGTCTCAGAGTCAGGGTCCGGGTCAGGGTCAGGGTCAGGGTCCGGGTCCGAGTCAGGGTCCGGGTCCGGGTCCGGGTCAGTTTCAGGGTCAGTTTCAGAGTCAGGGTCTGGGTCCGGGTCAGGGTCCGGGTCCGGGTCCGGGTCCGGGTCAGGGTCCAGGTCAGGGTCCGGGTTAGGGTCCGGGTCCGCATCCGTGTCAGTTTCAGGGTCAGTGTCAGAGTCAGGGTCTGGGTCATGGTCAGGGTCAGGATAAGGGTCAGGGTCAGGGTCAGGGTCAGGGTCAGGGTCATGGTCAGGGTCAGGATCCGTGTCCGTTTCCGGGTCCGGGTAAGGGTCCTTGTCCGTGTCAGGGTCCGGGTCCGGGTCAGAGTCCGGATCCGGGTCCGTGTCAGTTTCAGGGTCAGTGTCAGGGTCCGGGTCCGTGTCAGGGTCCGGGTCCGTGTCAGTGTCAGTGTCAGTGTCAGTGTCAGAGTCAGGGTCCGGATCCGGGTCAGGGTCAGGGTGAGGGTCAGTGTCCGGGTCCGGGTCCGGGTCAGGGTCCAGGTCCGGGTCAGGGTCCGGGTCCGGGTCATGGTCCGGGTCCGGGTCCAGGTCCGGGTCCGGGTCCGGGTCCGGGTCAGGGTCAGGATCCGAGTCCGGGTCCGGGTCCGGGTCCAGGTCCAGGTCCGGGTCAGGGTCCAGGTCAGGGTCAGTATCCAGGTCCAGGTCCGGGTCCGGGACCGGGTACGGGTCCGGGTAAGGGTCCGTGTCTGGGTCCGGGTCCGGGTCCGTGTCCGGGTCAGGGTCCGGGTCAGGTTCCGTCACAGTTTCAGTGTCAGTGTCAGAGTCAGGGTCCGGGTCAGGGTCAGGGTCAGGGTCAGGGTCAGGGTCAGGGTCCAGGTCCAGGTCCGTGTCAGGGTCAGGGTCCGGGTCCGGGTCAGGGTCAGGGTCAGGGTCAGGGTCAGGGTCCGGGTCCGGGTCCATGTAAGGGTCCGGGTCCGTGTCAGGGTCCGGTTCCAGGTCCGGTTCCGGTTCCGGGTCCGGGTCCGGGTCCGAGTCCGGGTCCGGATCTAGGTCAGGGTCCGAGTCCGGGTCCGGATCTAGGTCAGGGTCAGGGTCCGGGTCCGGGTCAGGGTCCGGGTCCGGGTCCGGGTCCGGGTCTGGGTCCGGGTCCGGGTCCGGGTCAGGGTCAGTGTCAGTGTCAGGGTCAGAGTCAGGGTCCGGATCCGGGTCAGGGTCCGGGTCCGGGTCCGGGTCCGGGTCCGCGTCAGGGTCCCGGTCCGGGTCCCCGTCAGGGTCAGTATCCAGGTCCAGGTCCCGGTCCGGGTCCGGGTCCGGGTCCGGGTCCGGGTCCGGGTCCGGGTCCGGGTCCGGGTCCGGTCAGTGTCAGGGTGCGGGTACGGGTACGGGTACAGGGTCAGGATTCTAGTCCAGGTCTGGGTCCGGATCCGGGTCCGGGTCCTGGTCCGGGTCCGGGTCCGGGTCCGGGTACGGATCTGGGTCAGGGTCAGGGTCAGGGTCAGGGTCAGGGTCAGGGTCAGGACACGTGTCCGTGTCCGTGTCCGGGTAAGGGTCCGTGTCCTGGTCCGGGTCCGGATCCGGGTCCGGGTCCGGGTAAGGGTCCGGGTCCGGGTCCGGGTCCGGGTCCGGGTCTGGGTCCGGGTCCGGATCTGGGTCAGGATCAGAGTCAGGGTCCGGGTCAGGGTCCGGGTCCGCGTTCGGGTCCGGGTCCCGGTCCGGGTCCGGGTCTGAGTAAGGGTCCGGGTCCGGGTCCGGGTACAGTTGCAGGGTCTGGTCCGGTTCTGTGTCAGTTTAAGGGTCAGTGTCAGAGTCAGGGTCCGGGTCAGGGTCAGGGTCAGGGTCAGGATCCGGGTCCGGGTCCGGGTCAGGGTCCGGGTCCGGGTCCGGGTCCGGGTCAGGGTCCGGGTCCGGGTCCCCGTCAGGGTCAGTATCCAGGTCCAGGTCCGGGTCCGGGTCCGGGTCCGGGTCCGGGTCCGGGTCCGGGTCCGGGTCAGGGTCCGGGTCCGGGTCCGGTCAGTGTCAGGGTGCGGGTACGGGTACGGGTACAGGGTCAGGATTCTAGTCCAGGTCCGGGTCCGGGTCCGGGTCCGGGTCCTGGTCCGGGTCCGGGTCCGGGTCCGGGTACGGATCTGGGTCAGGGTCAGGGTCAGGGTCAGGGTCAGGGTCAGGATCCGTGTCCGTGTCCGTGTCCGGGTAAGGGTCCGTGTCCTGGTCCGGGTCCGGATCCGGGTCCGGGTCCGGGTCTGGTTCCGTTTCCAGTTCCGTTTCCGGTTCCGGGTCAAGGTCAGAGTCAGGGTCCGGGTCCGGGTCCGGATCAGTTTCAGGGTCAGTGTCAGAATCAGGGTCCGGGTCAGGGTCCGTGTCCGTGTCCGTGTCCGGGTCCGGGTCCAGGTCCGGGTCCGGGTCCGGGTCCGGGTCCGGGCCAGGGTCCGGGTCAGGGTCGGGGTCTGTGTCAGTTTCAGGGTCAGTCTCAGAGTCAGGGTCCGGGTCAGGGTCAGGGTCAGGGTCCGGGTCCGAGTCAGGGTCCGGGTCCGGGTCCGGGTCCGGGTCAGTTTCAGGGTCAGTTTCAGAGTCAGGGTCCGGGTCAGGGTCAGGGTCAGGGTCCGGGTCCGGGTCCGGGTCAGGGTCCAGGTCAGGGTCCGGGTTAGGGTCCGGGTCCGCATCCGTGTCAGTTTCAGGGTCAGTGTCAGAGTCAGGGTCTGGGTCAGGGTCAGGGTCAGGATCAGGGTCAGGGTCAGGGTCAGGGTCAGTGTCCGGGTCCGGGTCAGGGTCCGGGTCCTGGTCCGGGGTCAGGATTCTAGTCCGGATCCGGGTCAGGGTCAGGGTCAGGGTCAGGGTCAGGATCCGTGTCCGTTTCCGGGTCCGGGTAAGGGTCCGGGTCCGTGTCAGGGTCCGGGTCCGGGTCAGAGTCCGGATCCGTGTCCGTGTCAGTTTCAGGGTCAGTGTCAGGGTCCGGGTCCGTGTCAGGGTCCGGGTCCGTGTCAGTGTCAGTGTCAGTGTCAGTGTCAGTGTCAGTGTCAGTGTCAGTGTCAGTGTCAGTGTCAGTGTCAGAGTCAGGGTCCGGATCCGGGTCAGGGTCCGGGTCAGTGTCAGGGTCCGGTTCCAGGTCCGGTTCCGGTTCCGGGTCCGGTTCCGGTTCCGGGTCCGGGTCAGGATCCGGGTCCGGGTCCGGGTCCGGGTCCGGGTCCGGGTCCGAGTCCGGGTCCGGATCTAGGTCAGGGTCCGAGTCCGGGTCCGGATCTAGGTCAGGGTCAGGGTCCGGGTCCGGGTCAGTGTCCGGGTCCGGGTCCGGGTCCGGGTCTGGGTCCGGGTCCGGGTCAGGGTCAGTGTCAGTGTCAGGGTCAGAGTCAGGGTCCGGATCCGGGTCAGGGTCCGGGTCCGGGTCCGCGTCCGGGTCCGCGTCAGGGTCCGGGTCCGGGTCCCCGTCAGGGTCAGTATCCAGGTCCAGGTCCGGGTCCGGGTCCGGGTCTGGGTCCGGGTCCGGGTCCGGGTCCGGGTCCGGGTCCGGGTCCGGTCAGTGTCAGGGTGCAGGTACGGGTACGGGTACAGGGTCAGGATTCTAGTCCAGGTCCGGGTCCGGGTCCGGGTCCGGGTCCTGGTCCGGGTCCGGGTCCGGGTCCGGGTACGGATCTGGGTCAGGGTCAGGGTCAGGGTCAGGGTCAGGGTCAGGATCCGTGTCCGTGTCCGTGTCCGGGTAAGGGTCCGTGTCCTGGTCCGGGTCCGGATCCGGGTCCGGGTCCGGGTCTGGTTCCGTTTCCAGTTCCGTTTCCGGTTCCGGGTCAAGGTCAGAGTCAGGGTCCGGGTCCGGGTCCGGATCAGTTTCAGGGTCAGTGTCAGAATCAGGGTCCGGGTCAGGGTCCGTGTCCGTGTCCGTGTCCGTGTCCGGGTCCGGGTCCAGGTCCGGGTCCGGGTCCGGGTCCGGGTCCGGGCCAGGGTCCGGGTCAGGGTCGGGGTCTGTGTCAGTTTCAGGGTCAGTCTCAGAGTCAGGGTCCGGGTCAGGGTCAGGGTCAGGGTCCGGGTCCGAGTCAGGGTCCGGGTCCGGGTCCGGGTCCGGGTCAGTTTCAGGGTCAGTTTCAGAGTCAGGGTCCGGGTCAGGGTCAGGGTCAGGGTCCGGGTCCGGGTCCGGGTCAGGGTCCAGGTCAGGGTCCGGGTTAGGGTCCGGGTCCGCATCCGTGTCAGTTTCAGGGTCAGTGTCAGAGTCAGGGTCTGGGTCAGGGTCAGGGTCAGGATCAGGGTCAGGGTCAGGGTCAGGCTCAGTGTCCGGGTCCGGGTCAGGGTCCGGGTCCTGGTCCGGGGTCAGGATTCTAGTCCGGATCCGGGTCAGGGTCAGGGTCAGGGTCAGGGTCAGGGTCAGGGTCAGGATCCGTGTCCGTTTCCGGGTCCGGGTAAGGGTCCGGGTCCGTGTCAGGGTCCGGGTCCGGGTCAGAGTCCGGATCCGGGTCCGTGTCAGTTTCAGGGTCAGTGTCAGGGTCCGGGTCCGTGTCAGGGTCCGGGTCCGTGTCAGTGTCAGTGTCAGTGTCAGTGTCAGTGTCAGTGTCAGTGTCAGTGTCAGAGTCAGGGTCCGGATCCGGGTCAGGGTCAGGGTGAGGGTCAGTGTCCGGGTCCGTGTCCGGGTCAGGGTCCAGGTCCGGGTCAGGGTCCGGGTCCGGGTCATGGTCCGGGTCCGGGTCCGGGTCCAGGTCCGGGTCCGGGTCCGGGTCCGGGTCAGGGTTCAGGATCCGAGTCCGGGTCCGGGTCAGGGTCCAGGTCCAGGTCCGGGTCAGGGTCCGGGACCGGGTACGGGTCCGGGTAAGGGTCCGTGTCTGGGTCCGGGTCCGGGTCCGGTTCCGGTTCCGGGTCCGGGTCCGGGTCCGCGTCAGGGTCCGGGTCCGGGTCCCCGTCAGGGTCAGTATCCAGGTCCAGGTCCGGGTCCGGGTCCGGGTCCGGGTCCGGGTCCGGGTCCGGGTCCGGGTCCGGGTCCGGTCAGTGTCAGGGTGCGGGTACGGGTACGGGTACAGGGTCAGGATTCTAGTCCAGGTCCGGGTCCGGGTCCGGGTCCGGGTCCTGGTCCGGGTCCGGGTCCGGGTCCGGGTACGGATCTGGGTCAGGGTCAGTGTCAGGGTCAGGGTCAGGGTCAGGGTCAGGATCCGTGTCCGTGTCCGTGTCCGGGTAAGGGTCCGTGTCCTGGTCCGGGTCCGGATCCGGGTCCGGGTCCGGGTCTGGTTCCGTTTCCAGTTCCGTTTCCGGTTCCGGGTCAAGGTCAGAGTCAGGGTCCGGGTCCAGGTCCGGATCAGTTTCAGGGTCAGTGTCAGAATCAGGGTCCGGGTCAGGGTCCGTGTCCGTGTCCGTGTCCGTGTCCGGGTCCGGGTCCAGGTCCGGGTCCGGGTCCGGGTCCGGGTCCGGGTCCGGGTCCGGGCCAGGGTCCGGGTCAGGGTCGGGGTCTGTGTCAGTTTCAGGGTCAGTCTCAGAGTCAGGGTCCGGGTCAGGGTCAGGGTCAGGGTCCGGGTCCGAGTCAGGGTCCGGGTCCGGTTCCGGGTCCGGGTCAGTTTCAGGGTCAGTTTCAGAGTCAGGGTCTGGGTCAGGGTCAGGGTCAGGGTCAGGGTCCGGGTCCGGGTCCGGGTCAGGGTCCAGGTCAGGGTCCGGGTTAGGGTCCGGGTCCGCATCCGTGTCAGTTTCAGGGTCAGTGTCAGAGTCAGGGTCTGGGTCAGGGTCAGGGTCAGGATCAGGGTCAGGGTCAGGGTCAGGCTCAGTGTCCGGGTCCGGGTCAGCGTCCGGGTCCTGGTCCGGGGTCAGGATTCTAGTCCGGATCCGGGTCAGGGTCAGGGTCAGGGTCAGGGTCAGGGTCAGGGTCAGGGTCAGGGTCCGGGTCCAGGTCTGTGTCAGTTTCAGGGTCAGTCTCAGAGTCAGGGTCGGGGTCAGGGTCAGGGTCAGGGTCCGGGTCCGAGTCAGGGTCCGGGTCCGGGTCCGGGTCAGTTTCAGGGTCAGTGTCAGAGTCAGGGTCCGGGTCAGGGTCAGTGTCCGGGTCCGGTTCCGGTTCCGGTTCCGGGTCCGGGTCCTGATCTGTGTCAAGGTCCGGGTTCGGGTTCGGGTCCGGGTCCGGGTCCGGGTCCGGGTCCGGGTCCGGGTCCGGGTCAGGGTCCGGTTCAGGGTCAGGGTCCGGGTCCGGGTCCGAGTCAGGGTCCGGGTCCGGGTCCTGGTCAGTTTCAGGGTCCGGGTCCGGGTCCAGGTCCGGGTCCGGGTCCGGTTCCGGGTCAGGGTCCGGTTCAGGGTCAGGGTCCCGGTCCGGGTCCGGGTCCGAGTCAGGGTCCGGGTCCGGGTCCGGGTCCTGGTCAGTTTCAGGGTCCGGGTCCGGGTCCAGGTCCGGGTCCGGGTCCGGGTCAGGGTCCGGTTCTGTGTCAGTTTCAGGGTCAGTGTCAGAGTCAGGGTCAGGGTCCGAGTCAGGGTCCGGGTCCGGGTCCTGGTCAGTTTCAGGGTCCGGGTCCGGGTCCAGGTCCGGGTCCGGGTCAGGGTCCGGGTCCGGTTCTGTGTCAGTTTCAGGGTCAGTGTCAGAGTCAGGGTCCGGGTCAGGGTCAGGGTCAGGGTCTGGGTCCTGGTCCTGGTCCGGGTCAGGGTCCGGGTCCGTGTCCGGGTCCGGGTCAGGGTCCGGGTTCGGGTCCGGGTCCGGGTCAGAATCCGGGTCTGGGTCCAGGTCCGTGTCAGGGTCCGGGTCCATGTCAGGGTCCGGGTCCAGGTCCGGGTCCGGGTCTGGTTCCGGTTCCGGTTCCGGTTCCGGGTCAGGGTCAGGATCCGGATCCGGGTCCATGTCCGGGTCCGGTTCCGGTTCCGGTTCCGGTTCCGGTTCCAGTTCCGGTTCCGGTTCCGGGTCAAGGTCAGAGTCAGGGTCCGGGTCCGGGTCCGGGTCAGTTTCAGGGTCAGTGTCAGAATCAGGGTCCGGGTCAGGGTCAGGGTCAGGGTCCGGGTCCGGGTCTGTGTCAGTTTCAGGGTCAGTCTCAGAGTCAGGGTCCGGGTCCGGGTCCGGGTCAGTTTCAGGGTCAGTGTCAGAGTCAGGGTCCGGGTCAGGGTCAGGGTCCGGGTCCGGGTCCGGGTCCGGGTCAGGGTCCAGGTCTGCGTCCGGGTCAGGGTCCGGGTCCGCGTCCGTGTCAGTTTCAGGGTCAGTGTCAGAGTCAGGGTCCGGGTCAGGGTCAGTGACCGGGTCCGGGTCCGGGTCCAGGTCTGTGTCAGGGTCAGGGTCAGGGTCCGGGTCAGTGTCCGGGTCCGGGTCCGTGTCAGGGTCCGGGTCCGGGTCCGGGTTACGGTCCGGATCCAGGTTTGGATCCGTGTCCGGATCAGAGTCCGTGACCGTGTCCGTGTCCGTGTCCGTGTCCGGGTCCGTGTCCGGGTCCGTGTCAGTGTCAGTGTCAGGGTCAGAGTCAGGGTCCGGGTCCGGGTCCGGGTCCAGGTCAGGGTCCGTGTCCGGGTCCATGTCAGTTTCAGGGTCAGTGTCAGTGTCAGAGTCAGAATCAGCGTCCGGGTCAGGGTCAGGGTCAGGGTCCGGGTCCGGGTCCGGGTCCGGGTCAGGGTCAGGGTCCGGGTCCGGGTCTGTGTCAGTTTCATGGTCAGTCTCAGAGTCAGGGTCGGGGTCAGGGTCAGGGTCAGGGTCCGGGTCCGAGTCAGGGTCCGGGTCCGGGTCCGGGTCCGGGTCAGTTTCAGGGTCAGTGTCAGAGTCAGGGTCCGGGTCAGGGTCAGGGTCCGGGTCCGGGTCAGGGTCCAGGTCTGCGTCCGGGTCAGGGTCCGGGTCCGCGTCCGTGTCAGTTTCAGGGTCAGTGTCAGAGTCAGGGTCCGGGTCAGTGTCAGGGTCAGGGTCCGGGTCCACGTCAGGGTCAGTATCCAGGTCCAGGTCCGGGTCCGGGACCGGGTCCGGGTCCGGTCAGGGTCAGGGTGCGGGTACGGGTCCGGGTACGGGGTCAGGATTCTAGTCCTGGTCCTGGTCCGGATCCGGGTCCGGGTCCGGGTCAGGGTCCGGGTCCGGGTCCGGGTCTGGGTCCGGGTTCGGGTCCGGTTCCGGGTCCGGTTCCAGGTAAGGGTCAGGATCCGGATCCGGTTCCGGGTCCGGTTCCGGGTCCGGGTCCGGGTCCGGGTCCTGATCTGTGTCAAGGTCAGGGTTAGGGTCTGGGTCAGGGTCCGGGTCAGGGTCAGGGTCCGGGTCCTGGTCCGGGTCAGGGTCCGGGTCCGGGTCCGGGTCCGGGTCCGGGTCAGGGTCCGGGTTCGGGTCCGGGTCCGGGTCAGAATCCGGGTCTGGGTCCAGGTCCGTGTCAGGGTCTGGGTCCGTGTCAGGGTCCGGGTCCAGGTCCGGGTCCGGGTCTGGTTCCGGTTCCGGTTCCGGTTCCGGTTCCGGTTCCGGGTCAGGGTCAGGATCCGGGTCCGGGTCCATGTCTGGGTCCGGTTCCGGTTCCGGTTCCGGTTCCGGTTCCGGTTCCAGTTCCGGTTCCAGTTCCGGTTCCGGTTCCGGTTCCGGGTCAAGGTCAGAGTCAGGGTCCGGGTCCGGGTCCGGGTCCGGGTCAGTTTCAGGGTCAGTGTCAAAATCAGGGTCCGGGTCAGGGTCAGGGTCAGGGTCCGGGTCTTGTTCCGGGTCTGGGTCCGGGTCAGGGTCAGGGTCCGGGTCCGGGTCTGTGTCAGTTTCATGGTCAGTCTCAGAGTCAGGGTCGGGGTCAGGGTCAGGGTCAGGGTCCGGGTCTGAGTCAGGGTCCGGGTCCAGGTCCGGGTAAGTTTCAGGGTCAGTCTCAGAGTCAGGGTCCGGGTCCGGGTCCGGGTCAGTTTCAGGGTCAGTGTCAGAGTCAGGGTCCGGGTCAGGGTCAGGGTCCGGGTCCGGGTCCGGGTCAGGGTCCAGGTCTGCGTCCGGGTCAGGGTCCGGGTCCGCGTCCGTGTCAGTTTCAGGGTCAGTGTCAGAGTCAGGGTCCGGGTCAGGGTCAGTGACCGGGTCCGGGTCCGGGTCCAGGTCTGTGTCAGGGTCAGGGTCAGGGTCCGGGTCAGTGTCCGGGTCCGGGTCCGTGTCAGGGTCCGGGTCCGGGTCCGGGTTACGGTCCGGATCCAGGTTTGGATCCGTGTCCGGATCAGAGTCCGTGACCGTGTCCGTGTCCGTGTCCGTGTCCGGGTCCGTGTCCGGGTCCGTGTCAGTGTCAGTGTCAGGGTCAGAGTCAGGGTCCGGGTCCGGGTCCGGGTCCAGGTCAGGGTCCGTGTCCGGGTCCATGTCAGTTTCAGGGTCAGTGTCAGTGTCAGAGTCAGAATCAGCGTCCGGGTCAGGGTCAGGGTCAGGGTCCGGGTCCGGGTCCGGGTCCGGGTCAGGGTCAGGGTCCGGGTCCGGGTCTGTGTCAGTTTCATGGTCAGTCTCAGAGTCAGGGTCGGGGTCAGGGTCAGGGTCAGGGTCAGGGTCCGGGTCCGAGTCAGGGTCCGGGTCCGGGTCCGGGTCCGGGTCAGTTTCAGGGTCAGTGTCAGAGTCAGGGTCCGGGTCAGGGTCAGGGTCCGGGTCCGGGTCAGGGTCCAGGTCTGCGTCCGGGTCAGGGTCCGGGTCCGCGTCCGTGTCAGTTTCAGGGTCAGTGTCAGAGTCAGGGTCCGGGTCAGTGTCAGGGTCAGGGTCCGGGTCCACGTCAGGGTCAGTATCCAGGTCCAGGTCCGGGTCCGGGACCGGGTCCGGGTCCGGTCAGGGTCAGGGTGCGGGTACGGGTCCGGGTACGGGGTCAGGATTCTAGTCCTGGTCCTGGTCCGGATCCGGGTCCGGGTCCGGGTCAGGGTCCGGGTCCGGGTCCGGGTCTGGGTCCGGGTTCGGGTCCGGTTCCGGGTCCGGTTCCAGGTAAGGGTCAGGATCCGGATCCGGTTCCGGGTCCCGTTCCGGGTCCGGGTCCGGGTCCGGGTCCTGATCTGTGTCAAGGTCAGGGTTAGGGTCTGGGTCAGGGTCCGGGTCAGGGTCAGGGTCCGGGTCCTGGTCCGGGTCAGGGTCCGGGTCCGGGTCCGGGTCCGGGTCCGGGTCAGGGTCCGGGTTCGGGTCCGGGTCCGGGTCAGAATCCGGGTCTGGGTCCAGGTCCGTGTCAGGGTCTGGGTCCGTGTCAGGGTCCGGGTCCAGGTCCGGGTCCGGGTCTGGTTCCGGTTCCGGTTCCGGTTCCGGTTCCGGTTCCGGGTCAGGGTCAGGATCCGGGTCCGGGTCCATGTCTGGGTCCGGTTCCGGTTCCGGTTCCGGTTCCGGTTCCGGTTCCAGTTCCGGTTCCAGTTCCGGTTCCGGTTCCGGTTCCGGGTCAAGGTCAGAGTCAGGGTCCGGGTCCGGGTCCGGGTCCGGGTCAGTTTCAGGGTCAGTGTCAAAATCAGGGTCCGGGTCAGGGTCAGGGTCAGGGTCCGGGTCTTGTTCCGGGTCTGGGTCCGGGTCAGGGTCAGGGTCCGGGTCCGGGTCTGTGTCAGTTTCATGGTCAGTCTCAGAGTCAGGGTCGGGGTCAGGGTCAGGGTCAGGGTCCGGGTCTGAGTCAGGGTCCGGGTCCAGGTCCGGGTCAGTTTCAGGGTCAGTGTCAGAGTCAGGGTCAGGGTCAGGGTCAGGGTCAGGGTCAGTGTCCGGGTCCGGGTCCGGGTCCGGGTCCGGGTCAGGGTCCAGGTCTGCGTCTGGGTCAGGGTCCGGGTCCGCGTCCGTGTCAGTTTCAGGGTCAGTGTCAGAGTCAGGGTCCGGGTCAGGGTCAGGGTCCGGGTCCGGGTCCGGGTCCGGGTCCAGGTCCGGGTCAGGGTCAGGGTCAGGGTCCGGGTCAGGGTCCGGGTCCGGGTCCGGGTCCGTGTCAGGGTCCGGGTCCGGGTCCGGGTTACAGTCCGGATCCGAGTCCGGATCCGTGTCCGGATCAGAGTCCTTGACCGTGTCCGTGTCCGTGTCCTTGTCCGGGTCCGGGTCCGTGTCAGTGTCAGTGTCAGGGTCAGAGTCAGGGTCCGGGTCCGGGTCCGGGTCCAGGTCAGGGTCCGGGTCCGGGTCCGTGTCAGTTTCAGGGTCAGTGTCAGGGTCAGAGTCAGAATCAGGGTCCGGGTCAGGGTCAGGGTCAGGGTCCGGGTCCGGGTCCGGGTCCGGGTCCGGGTCCGGGTCCGGGTCCGGGTCCGGGTCAGGGTCAGGGTCCGGGTCCGGGTCCGGGTCAGTTTCAGGGTCAGTGTCAGAGTCAGGGTCCGGGTCAGGGTCAGGGTCAGGGTCCGGGTCTGGGTCCGGGTCAGGGTCCAGGTCTGCGTCCGGGTCAGGGTCCGGGTCCGCGTCCGTGTCAGTTTCAGGGTCAGTGTCAGAGTCAGGGTCCGGGTCAGGGTCAGTGACCGGGTCGGGGTCCGGGTCCAGGTCTGTGTCAGGGTCAGGGTCAGGGTCCGGGTCAGTGTCCGGGTCCGGGTCCGTGTCAGGGTCCGGGTCCGGGTCCGGGTTACGGTCCGGATCCGGGTTCGGATCCGTGTCCGGATCAGAGTCCGTGACCGTGTCCGTGTCCGTGTCCGTGTCCGTGTCCGTGTCCGTGTCCGGGTCCGTGTCAGTGTCAGTGTCAGGGTCAGAGTCAGGGTCCGGGTCCGGGTCCGGGTCCAGGTCAGGGTCCGTGTCCGGGTCCATGTCAGTTTCAGGGTCATTGTCAGGGTCAGATTCAGAATCAGGGTCCGGGTCAGGGTCAGGGTCAGGGTCCGGGTCCGGGTCCGGGTCCGGGTCCGGGTCAGGGTCAGGGTCCGGGTCCGGGTCTGTGTCAGTTTCATGGTCAGTCTCAGAGTCAGGGTCGGGGTCAGGGTCAGGGTCAGGGTCCGGGTCCGAGTCAGGGTCCGGGTCCGGGTCCGGGTCAGTTTCAGGGTCAGTGTCAGAGTCAGGGTCCGGGTCAGGGTCAAGGTCAGGGTCCGGGTCCGGGTCAGGGTCCAGGTCTGCGTCCGGGTCAGGGTCCGGGTCCGCGTCCGTGTCAGTTTCAGGGTCAGTGTCAGAGTCAGGGTCCGGGTCAGTGTCAGGGTCAGGGTCCGGGTCCACGTCAGGGTCAGTATCCAGGTCCAGGTCCGGGTCCGGGACCGGGTCCGGGTCCGGTCAGGGTCAGGGTGCGGGTACGGGTCCGGGTACGGGGTCAGGATTCTAGTCCTGGTCCTGGTCCGGATCCGGGTCCGGGTCCGGGTCAGGGTCCGGGTCCGGGTCCGGGTCTGGGTCCGGGTTCGGGTCCGGTTCCGGGTCCGGTTCCAGGTAAGGGTCAGGATCCGGATCCGGTTCCGGGTCCGGTTCCGGGTCCGGGTCCGGGTCCTGATCTGTGTCAAGGTCAGGGTTAGGGTCTGGGTCAGGGTCCGGGTCTGGGTCCAGGTCCGGGTCCGGGTCCGGGTCCGGGTCCGGGTCAGGGTCTGGGTCCGGGTCAGGGTCCGGGTCCGGTTCTGTGTCAGTTTCAGGGTCAGTGTCAGAGTCAGGGTCCGGGTCAGGGTCAGGGTCCGGGTTCGGGTCCGGGTCCGGGTCCGGGTCAGAATCCGGGTCTGGGTCCAGGTCCGGGTCAGGGTCCGGGTCCGGGTCAGGGTCCGGGTCCAGGTCCGGGTCCGGGTCTGGTTCCGGTTCCGGTTCCGGTTCCGGTTCCGGGTCAGGGTCAGGATCCGGGTCCGGGTCCATGTCCGGGTCCGGTTCCGGTTCCGGTTCCGGTTCCATTTCCGGTTCCAGTTCCGGTTC
The DNA here is from genome assembly GCA_022577455.1 of Arizona elegans. Taxonomy (NCBI): domain Eukaryota; kingdom Metazoa; phylum Chordata; class Lepidosauria; order Squamata; family Colubridae; genus Arizona; species Arizona elegans. Next base: position 7,541,813 of record JAKOOJ010000027.1, read on the forward strand.
CGGTTCCGGGTCAAGGTCAGAGTCAGGGTCCGGGTCCGGGTCCGGGTCAGTTTCAGGGTCAGTGTCAGAATCAGGGTCCGGGTCAGGGTCAGGGTCAGGGTCAGGGTCCGGGTCTGGGTCCGGGTCCGGGTCCGGGTCAGGGTCAGGGTCCGGGTCCGGGTCTGTGTCAGTTTCAGGGTCAGTCTCAGAGTCAGGGTCGGGGTCAGGGTCAGGGTCAGGGTCCGGGTCCGAGTCAGGGTCCGGGTCCGGGTCCGGGTCCGGGTCCGGGTCAGTTTCAGGGTCAGTGTCAGAGTCAGGGTCCGGGTCAGGGTCAGGGTCCGGGTCCGGGTCCGGGTCCGGGTCAGGGTCCAGGTCTGCGTCGGGGTCAGGGTCCGGGTCCGCGTCCGTGTCAGTTTCAGGGTCAGTGTCAGAGTCAGGGTCCGGGTCAGGGTCAGGGTCCGGGTCCGGGTCCGGGTCCAGGTCCGGGTCAGGGTCAGGGTCAGGGTCCGGGTCAGGGTCCGGGTCCGGGTCCGTGTCAGGGTCCGGGTCCGGGTCCGGGTTACGGTCCGGATCCGAGTCCGGATCCGTGTCCGGATCAGAGTCCTTGACCGTGTCCGTGTCCGTGTCCTTGTCCGGGTCCGGGTCCGTGTCAGTGTCTGTGTCAGGGTCAGAGTCAGAGTCCGGGTCCGGGTCCAGGTCAGGGTCCGGGTCCGGGTCCGTGTCAGTTTCAGGGTCAGTGTCAGGGTCAGAGTCAGAATCAGGGTCCGGGTCAGGGTCAGGGTCAGGGTCCGGGTCCGGGTCCGGGTCCGGGTCCGGGTCAGGGTCAGGGTCCGGGTCCGGGTCCGGGTCTGTGTCAGTTTCAGGGTCAGTCTCAGAGTCAGGGTCGGGGTCAGGGTCAGGGTCAGGGTCCGGGTCCGAGTCAGGGTCCGGGTCCGGGTCCGGGTCCGGGTCAGTTTCAGGGTCAGTGTCAGAGTCAGGGTCCAGGTCAGGGTCAGGGTCCGGGTCCGGGTCCGGGTCCGTGTCCGGGTCCGGGTCCGGGTCAGGGTCAGGGTCCGGGTCCGGGTCCGGGTCAGTTTCAGGGTCAGTGTCAGAGTCAGGGTCCGGGTCAGGGTCAGGGTCAGGGTCCGGGTCTGGGTCCGGGTCAGGGTCCAGGTCTGCGTCCGGGTCAGGGTCCGGGTCCGCGTCCGTGTCAGTTTCAGGGTCAGTGTCAGAGTCAGGGTCCGGGTCAGGGTCAGTGACCGGGTCGGGGTCCGGGTCCAGGTCTGTGTCAGGGTCAGGGTCAGGGTCCGTGTCAGTGTCCGGGTCCGGGTCCGTGTCAGGGTCCGGGTCCGGGTCCGGGTTACGGTCCGGATCCGGGTTCGGATCCGTGTCCGGATCAGAGTCCGTGACCGTGTCCGTGTCCGTGTCCGTGTCCGTGTCCGTGTCCGTGTCCGTGTCCGTGTCAGTGTCAGTGTCAGGGTCAGAGTCAGGGTCCGGGTCCGGGTCCGGGTCCAGGTCAGGGTCCGTGTCCGGGTCCATGTCAGTTTCAGGGTCATTGTCAGGGTCAGATTCAGAATCAGGGTCCGGGTCAGGGTCAGGGTCAGGGTCCGGGTCCGGGTCCGGGTCCGGGTCCGGGTCAGGGTCCGGGTCCGGGTCCGGGTCTGTGTCAGTTTCATGGTCAGTCTCAGAGTCAGGGTCGGGGTCAGGGTCAGGGTCAGGGTCCGGGTCCGAGTCAGGGTCCGGGTCCGGGTCCGGGTCAGTTTCAGGGTCAGTGTCAGAGTCAGGGTCCGGGTCAGGGTCAAGGTCAGGGTCCGGGTCCGGGTCAGGGTCCAGGTCTGCGTCCGGGTCAGGGTCCGGGTCCGCGTCCGTGTCAGTTTCAGGGTCAGTGTCAGAGTCAGGGTCCGGGTCAGTGTCAGGGTCAGGGTCCGGGTCCACGTCAGGGTCAGTATCCAGGTCCAGGTCCGGGTCCGGGACCGGGTCCGGGTCCGGTCAGGGTCAGGGTGCGGGTACGGGTCCGGGTACGGGGTCAGGATTCTAGTCCTGGTCCTGGTCCGGATCCGGGTCCGGGTCCGGGTCCGGGTCAGGGTCCGGGTCCGGGTCCGGGTCTGGGTCCGGGTTCGGGTCCGGTTCCGGGTCCGGTTCCAGGTAAGGGTCAGGATCCGGATCCGGTTCCGGGTCCGGTTCCGGGTCCGGGTCCGGGTCCTGATCTGTGTCAAGGTCAGGGTTAGGGTCTGGGTCAGGGTCCGGGTCCGGGTCCAGGTCCGGGTCCGGGTCCGGGTCCGGGTCCGGGTCCGGGTCCGGGTCAGGGTCTGGGTCCGGGTCAGGGTCCGGGTCCGGTTCTGTGTCAGTTTCAGGGTCAGTGTCAGAGTCAGGGTCCGGGTCAGGGTCAGGGTCCGGGTTCGGGTCCGGGTCCGGGTCCGGGTCAGAATCCGGGTCTGGGTCCAGGTCCGGGTCAGGGTCCGGGTCCGGGTCAGGGTCCGGGTCCAGGTCCGGGTCCGGGTCTGGTTCCGGTTCCGGTTCCGGTTCCGGTTCCGGGTCAGGGTCAGGATCCGGGTCCGGGTCCATGTCCGGGTCCGGTTCCGGTTCCGGTTCCGGTTCCATTTCCGGTTCCAGTTCCGGTTCCGGTTCCGGGTCAAGGTCAGAGTCAGGGTCCGGGTCCGGGTCCGGGTCAGTTTCAGGGTCAGTGTCAGAATCACGGTCCGGGTCAGGGTCAGGGTCAGGGTCAGGGTCCGGGTCTGGGTCCGGGTCCGGGTCCGGGTCAGGGTCAGGGTCCGGGTCCGGGTCTGTGTCAGTTTCAGGGTCAGTCTCAGAGTCAGGGTCGGGGTCAGGGTCAGGGTCAGGGTCCGGGTCCGAGTCAGGGTCCGGGTCCGGGTCCGGGTCCGGGTCAGTTTCAGGGTCAGTGTCAGAGTCAGGGTCCGGGTCAGGGTCAGGGTCCGGGTCCGGGTCCGGGTCCGGGTCAGGGTCCAGGTCTGCGTCGGGGTCAGGGTCCGGGTCCGCGTCCGTGTCAGTTTCAGGGTCAGTGTCAGAGTCAGGGTCCGGGTCAGGGTCAGGGTCCGGGTCCGGGTCCGGGTCCAGGTCCGGGTCAGGGTCAGGGTCAGGGTCCGGGTCAGGGTCCGGGTCCGGGTCCGTGTCAGGGTCCGGGTCCGGGTCCGGGTTACGGTCCGGATCCGAGTCCGGATCCGTGTCCGGATCAGAGTCCTTGACCGTGTCCGTGTCCGTGTCCTTGTCCGGGTCCGGGTCCGTGTCAGTGTCTGTGTCAGGGTCAGAGTCAGAGTCCGGGTCCGGGTCCAGGTCAGGGTCCGGGTCCGGGTCCGTGTCAGTTTCAGGGTCAGTGTCAGGGTCAGAGTCAGAATCAGGGTCCGGGTCAGGGTCAGGGTCAGGGTCCGGGTCCGGGTCCGGGTCCGGGTCCGGGTCAGGGTCAGGGTCCGGGTCCGGGTCCGGGTCTGTGTCAGTTTCAGGGTCAGTCTCAGAGTCAGGGTCGGGGTCAGGGTCAGGGTCAGGGTCCGGGTCCGAGTCAGGGTCCGGGTCCGGGTCCGGGTCCGGGTCAGTTTCAGGGTCAGTGTCAGAGTCAGGGTCCAGGTCAGGGTCAGGGTCCGGGTCCGGGTCAGGGTCCAGGTCTGCGTCCGGGTCAGGGTCCGGGTCCAGGTCCGTGTCAGTTTCAGGGTCAGTGTCAGAGTCAGGGTCCGGGTCAGTGTCAGGGTCAGGGTCCAGGTCCACGTCAGGGTCAGTATCCAGTTCCAGGTCCGGGTCCGGGAACGGGTCCGGGTCCGGTCAGGGTCAGGGTGCGGGAACGGGTCCGGGTACGGGGTCAGGATTCTAGTCCTGGTCCTGGTCCGGATCCGGGTCCGTGTCCGGGTCAGGGTCCGGGTCCGGGTCCGGGTCCGGGTCTGGGTCCGGGTTCGGGTCCGGTTCCGGGTCCGGTTCCAGGTAAGGGTCAGGATCCGGATCCGGTTCCGGATCAGGTTCCGGGTCCGGGTCCGAGTCAGGGTCCGGGTCCGGGTCCTGGTCAGTTTCAGGGTCCGGGTCCGGGTCCGGGTCCGGGTCCGGGTCCGGGTCCGGGTCCGGGTCCGGGTCTGGGTCAGGGTCCGGGTCCGGGTCAGGGTCCAGGTCTGCGTCCGGGTCAGGGTCCGGGTCCGCGTCCGGGTCAGTTTCAGGGTCAGTGTCAGAGTCAGGGTCGGGGTCAGGGTCAGGGTCAGGGTCAGGGTCCGGGTCCAGGTCCGGGTCCGGGTCCGGGTCCGGGTCAGGGTCCGGGTCCGGGTCAGGGTCCGGGTCCGGTTCTGTGTCAGTTTCAGGGTCAGTGTCAGAGTCAGGGTCCGGGTCAGGGTCAGGGTCCGGGTTCGGGTCCGGGTCCGGGTCCGGGTCAGAATCCGGGTCTGGGTCCAGGTCCGGGTCAGGGTCCGGGTCCGTGTCAGGGTCCGGGTCCAGGTCCGGGTCCGGGTCTGGTTCCGGTTCCGGTTCCGGTTCCGGTTCCGGGTCAGGGTCAGGATCCGGGTCCGGGTCCATGTCTGGGTCCGGTTCCGGTTCCGGTTCCGGTTCCGTTTCCGGTTCCAGTTCCGGTTCCGGTTCCGGGTCAAGGTCAGAGTCAGGGTCCGGTTCCGGGTCCGGGTCAGTTTCAGGGTCAGTGTCAGAATCAGGGTCCGGGTCAGGGTCAGGGTCAGGGTCCGGGTCTGGGTCCGGGTCCGGGTCCGGGTCAGGGTCAGGGTCCGGGTCCGGGTCTGTGTCAGTTTCAGGGTCAGTCTCAGAGTCAGGGTCGGGGTCAGGGTCAGGGTCAGGGTCCGGGTCCGAGTCAGGGTCCGGGTCCGGGTCCGGGTCAGTTTCAGGGTCAGTGTCAGAGTCAGGGTCCGGGTCAGGGTCAGGGTCCGGGTCCGGGTCCGGGTCCGGGTCAGGGTCCAGGTCTGCGTCGGGGTCAGGGTCCGGGTCCGCGTCCGTGTCAGTTTCAGGGTCAGTGTCAGAGTCAGGGTCCGGGTCAGGGTCAGGGTCCGGGTCCGGGTCCGGGTCCAGGTCCGGGTCAGGGTCAGGGTCAGGGTCCGGGTCAGGGTCCGGGTCCGGGTCCGTGTCAGGGTCCGGGTCCGGGTCCGGGTTACGGTCCGGATCCGAGTCCGGATCCGTGTCCGGATCAGAGTCCTTGACCGTGTCCGTGTCCGTGTCCTTGTCCGGGTCCGGGTCCGTGTCAGTGTCTGTGTCAGGGTCAGAGTCAGGGTCCGGGTCCGGGTCCAGGTCAGGGTCCGGGTCCGGGTCCGTGTCAGTTTCAGGGTCAGTGTCAGGGTCAGAGTCAGAATCAGGGTCCGGGTCAGGGTCAGGGTCAGGGTCCGGGTCCGGGTTCGGGTCCGGGTCCGGGTCAGGGTCAGGGTCCGGGTCCGGGTCCGGGTCCGGGTCCGGGTCTGGGTCCGGGTTCGGGTCCGGTTCCGGGTCCGGTTCCAGGTAAGGGTCAGGATCCGGATCCGGTTCCGGATCAGGTTCCGGGTCCGGGTCCGAGTCAGGGTCCGGGTCCGGGTCCTGGTCAGTTTCAGGGTCCGGGTCCGGGTCCGGGTCCGGGTCCGGGTCCGGGTCCGGGTCCGGGTCTGGGTCAGGGTCCGGGTCCGGGTCAGGGTCCAGGTCTGCGTCCGGGTCAGGGTCCGGGTCCGCGTCCGGGTCAGTTTCAGGGTCAGTGTCAGAGTCAGGGTCGGGGTCAGGGTCAGGGTCAGGGTCAGGGTCCGGGTCCGAGTCAGGGTCCGGGTCCGGGTCCGGGTCAGTTTCAGGGTCAGTGTCAGAGTCAGGGTCCGGGTCAGGGTCAGGGTCCGGGTCCGGGTCATGGTCCAGGTCTGCGTCCGGGTCAGGGTCCGGGTCAGGGTCCGGGTCCGAGTCAGGGTCCGGGTCCGGGTCCGGGTCAGTTTCAGGGTCAGTGTCAGAGTCAGGGTCCGGGTCAGTGTCAGGGTCAGGGTCCGGGTCCACGTCAGGGTCAGTATCCAGGTCCAGGTCCGGGTCCGGGTCCGGGACCGGGTCTGGGTCCGGTCAGGGTCAGGGTGCGGGTACGGGTACGGGTACGGGGTCAGGATTCTAGTCCTGGTCCTGGTCCGGATCCGGGTCCGGGTCCGGGTCAGGGTCCGGGTCCGGGTCCGGGTCCGGGTTCGGGTCCGGTTCCGGGTCCGGTTCCAGGTAAGGGTCAGGATCCGGATCTGGGTCCGAGTCCGGTTCCGGTTCCGGGTCCGGGTCCTGATCTTTGTCAAGGTCAGGGTCAGGGTCCGGTTCAGGGTCCGGGTCCGGGTCCGGGTCCGGGTCGGGTTCAGGGTCAGGGTCCGGTTCAGGGTCAGGTTCCGGGTCCGGGTCCGAGTCAGGGTCCGGGTCCGGGTCCTGGTCAGTTTCAGGGTCCGGGTCCGGGTCCGGGTCCGGGTCCGGGTCCGGGTCCAGGTCCGGGTCCGGGTCAGGGTCCGGGTCCGGGTCAGGGTCCGGGTCCGGTTCTGTGTCAGTTTCAGGGTCAGTGTCAGAGTCAGGGTCCCGGTCAGGGTCAGGGTCAGGGTCCGGGTCCTGGTCCGGGTCAGGGTCCGGGTCCGGGTCCGGGTCCGGGTCCGGGTCAGGGTGCGGGTTCGGGTCCGGGTCCGGGTCAGAATCCGGGTCCGGGTCCGGGTCCGTGTCAGGGTCTGGGTCCGGGTCAGGGTCCGGGTCCAGGTCCGGGTCAGGGTCAGAGTCCGGGTCCGGGTCGGGGTCCGGGTCCGGGTCAGGGTCAGGGTCCGGGTCCGGGTCTGTGTCAGTTTCAGGGTCAGTGTCAGAGTCAGGGTCTGGGTCAGGGTCAGGGTCCGGGTCCGGGTCCGGGTCAGGGTCCAGGTCTGCGTCCGGGTCAGGGTCCGGGTCCGGGTCCGGGTCCGGGTCCGGGTTCGGGTCCGGTTCCGGGTCCGGTTCCAGGTAAGGGTCAGGATCCGGATCCGGGTCCGAGTCCGGTTCCGGTTCCGGGTCCGGGTCCTGATCTTTGTCAAGGTCAGGGTCAGGGTCCGGTTCAGGGTCCGGGTCCGGGTCCGGGTCCGGGTCGGGTTCAGGGTCAGGGTCCGGTTCAGGGTCAGGTTCCGGGTCCGGGTCCGAGTCAGGGTCCGGGTCCGGGTCCTGGTCAGTTTCAGGGTCCGGGTCCGGGTCCGGGTCCGGGTCCGGGTCCGGGTCCAGGTCCGGGTCCGGGTCAGGGTCCGGGTCCGGGTCAGGGTCCGGGTCCGGTTCTGTGTCAGTTTCAGGGTCAGTGTCAGAGTCAGGGTCCCGGTCAGGGTCAGGGTCAGGGTCCGGGTCCTGGTCCGGGTCAGGGTCCGGGTCCGGGTCCGGGTCCGGGTCCGGGTCAGGGTGCGGGTTCGGGTCCGGGTCCGGGTCAGAATCCGGGTCCGGGTCCGGGTCCGTGTCAGGGTCTGGGTCCGGGTCAGGGTCCGGGTCCAGGTCCGGGTCAGGGTCAGAGTCCGGGTCCGGGTCGGGGTCCGGGTCCGGGTCAGGGTCAGGGTCCGGGTCCGGGTCTGTGTCAGTTTCAGGGTCAGTGTCAGAGTCAGGGTCTGGGTCAGGGTCAGGGTCCGGGTCCGGGTCAGGGTCCAGGTCTGCGTCCGGGTCAGGGTCCGGGTCCGGGTCCGGGTCCGGGTCCGGGTTCGGGTCCGGTTCCGGGTCCGGTTCCAGGTAAGGGTCAGGATCCGGATCCGGGTCCGAGTCCGGTTCCGGTTCCGGGTCCGGGTCCTGATCTTTGTCAAGGTCAGGGTCAGGGTCCGGGTCCGGGTCAGGGTCCGGGTCCGGGTCCGGGTCCGGGTCGGGTTCAGGGTCAGGGTCCGGTTCAGGGTCAGGTTCCGGGTCCGTGTCCGAGTCAGGGTCCGGGTCCGGGTCCTGGTCAGTTTCAGGGTCCGGGTCCGGGTCCGGGTCCGGGTCCGGGTCCGGGTCCAGGTCCGGGTCCGGGTCAGGGTCCGGGTCCGGGTCAGGGTCCGGGTCCGGGTCCGGTTCTGTGTCAGTTTCAGGGTCAGTGTCAGAGTCAGGGTCCCGGGCAGGGTCAGGGTCAGTGTCCGGGTCCTGGTCCGGGTCACGGTCCGGGTCCGGGTCCGGGTCCGGGTCCGGGTCCGGGTCAGGGTCCGGGTTCGGGTCCGGGTCCGGGTCAGAATCCGGGTCCGGGTCCGGGTCCGTGTCAGGGTCCGGGTCCGGGTCAGGGTCCGGGTCCAGGTCCGGGTCAGGGTCAGAGTCCGGGTCCGGGTCGGGGTCCGGGTCCGGGTCAGGGTCAGGGTCAGGGTCCGGGTCCGGGTCTGTGTCAGTTTCAGGGTCAGTGTCAGAGTCAGGGTCTGGGTCAGGGTCAGGGTCCGGGTCCGGGTCAGGGTCCAGGTCTGCGTCCGGGTCAGGGTCCGGGTCCGCGTCCGTGTCAGTTTCAGGGTCAGTGTCAGAGTCAGGGTCCGGGTCAGGGTCAGGGTCCGGGTCCGGGTCCGGGTCCAGGTCCGGGTCAGGGTCAGGGTCAGGGTCCGGGTCAGGGTCCGGGTCCGGGTCCGTGTCAGGGTCCGGGTCCGGGTCCGGGTTACGGTCCGGATCCGGGTCCGGATCCGTGTCGGGATCAGAGTCCGTGTCCGTGTCCGTGTCCGTGTCCGTGTCCGTGTCCGTGTCCGTGTCAGTGTCAGTGTCAGGGTCAGAGTCAGAGTCAGGGTCCGGGTCACGGTCCGGGTCCGGGACCGGGTCCGGGTCCTGTCAGGGTCAGGGTGCGGGTACGGGTCCGGGTACGGGGTCAGGATTCTAGTCCTGGTCCTGGTCCGGATCCGGGTCCGTGTCCGGTTCAGGGTCCGGGTCCGGGTCCGGGTCCGGGTCTGGGTCCGGGTTCGGGTCCGGTTCCGGGTCCGGTTCCAGGTAAGGGTCAGGATCCGGGTCCGGTTCCGGATCAGGTTCCGGGTCCGGGTCCGAGTCAGGGTCCGGGTCCGGGTCCTGGTCAGTTTCAGGGTCCGGGTCCGGGTCCGGGTCCGGGTCCGGGTCCGGGTCCGGGTCCGGGTCCGGGTCCGGGTCTGGGTCAGGGTCCGGGTCCGGGTCAGGGTCCAGGTCTGCGTCCGGGTCAGGGTCCGGGTCCGCGTCCGTGTCAGTTTCAGGGTCAGTGTCAGAGTCAGGGTCGGGGTCAGGGTCAGGGTCAGGGTCCGGGTCCGAGTCAGGGTCCGGGTCCGGGTCCGGGTCCGGGTCCGGGTCAGTTTCAGGGTCAGTGTCAGAGTCAGGGTCCGGGTCAGGGTCAGGGTCCGGGTCCGGGTCAGGGTCCAGGTCTGCGTCCGGGTCAGGGTCCGGGTCCGCGTCCGTGTCAGTTTCAGGGTCAGTGTCAGAGTCAGGGTCCGGGTCAGTGTCAGGGTCAGGGTCCGGGTCCACGTCAGGGTCAGTATCCAGGTCCAGGTCCGGGTCCGGGACCGGGTCCGGGTCCGGTCAGGGTCAGGGTGCGGGTACGGGTCCGGGTACAGGGTCAGGATTCTAGTCCTGGTCCTGGTCCGGATCCGGGTCTGTGTCCGGGTCAGGGTCCGGGTCCGGGTCCGGGTCCGGGTCCGGGTCTGGGTCCGGGTTCGGGTCCGGTTCCGGGTCCGGTTCCAGGTAAGGGTCAGGATCCGGATCCGGTTCCGGATCAGGTTCCGGGTCCGGGTCTGAGTCAGGGTCGGGGTCCGGGTCCTGGTCAGTTTCAGGGTCCGGGTCCGGGTCCGGGTCCGGGTCCGGGTCCGGGTCCGGGTCCGGGTCCGGGTCCGGGTGCGGGTCTGGGTCAGGGTCCGGGTCCGGGTCAGGGTCCAGGTCTGCGTCCGGGTCAGGGTCTGGGTCCGCGTCCGTGTCAGTTTCAGGGTCAGTGTCAGAGTCAGGGTCAGGGTCAGTGTCAGGGTCAGGGTCCGGGTCCACGTCAGGGTCAGTATCCAGGTCCAGGTCCGGGTCCGGGTCCGGGACCGGGTCTGGGTCCGGTCAGGGTCAGGGTGCGGGTACGGGTACGGGTACGGGGTAAGGATTCTAGTCCTGGTCCTGGTCCGGGTCCGGGTCCGGGTCCGGGTGCGGGTCTGGGTCAGGGTCCGGGTCCGGGTCAGGGTCCAGGTCTGCGTCCGGGTCAGGGTCTGGGTCCGCGTCCGTGTCAGTTTCAGGGTCAGTGTCAGAGTCAGGGTCAGGGTCAGTGTCAGGGTCAGGGTCCGGGTCCACGTCAGGGTCAGTATCCAGGTCCAGGTCCGGGTCCGGGTCCGGGACCGGGTCTGGGTCCGGTCAGGGTCAGGGTGCGGGTACGGGTACGGGTACGGGGTCAGGATTCTAGTCCTGGTCCTGGTCCGGATCCGGGTCCGGGTCCAGGTCAGGGTCCGGGTCCGGGTCCAGGTCCGGGTTCGGGTCCGGTTCCGGGTCCGGTTCCAGGTAAGGGTCAGGATCCGGATCCGGGTCCGAGTCCGGTTCCGGGTCCGGGTCCGGGTCCTGATCTTTGTCAAGGTCAGGGTCAGGGTCCGGGTCAGGGTCCGGGTCCGGGTCCGGGTCCGGGTCGGGTTCAGGGTCAGGGTCCGGTTCAGGGTCAGGTTCCGGGTCCGGGTCCGAGTCAGGGTCCGGGTCCGGGTCCTGGACAGTTTCAGGGTCCGGGTCCGGGTCCCGGTCCGGGTCCGGGTCCGAATCCGGGTCCGGGTCCGAATCCGGGTCAGGGTCCGGGTCCGGGTCAGGGTCCGGGTCCGGTTCTGTGTCAGTTTCAGGGTCAGTGTCAGAGTCAGGGTCCCGGTCAGGGTCAGGGTCAGGGTCCGGGTCCTGGTCCGGGTCAGGGTCCGGGTCCGGGTCTGGGTCCGGGTCCGGGTCCGGGTCAGGGTCCGGGTTCGGGTCCGGGTCCGGGTCAGAATCCGGGTCCGGGTCCGGGTCCGTGTCACGGTCCGGGTCCGGGTCAGGGTCCGGGTCCAGGTCCGGGTCAGGGTCAGAGTCCGGTTCCGGGTCGGGGTCCGGGTCCGGGTCAGGGTCAGGGTCCGGGTCCGGGTCTGTTTCAGGGTCAGTGTCAGAGTCAGGGTCTGGGTCAGGGTCAGGGTCCGGGTCAGTTTCAGGATCAGTGTCAGAGTCAGGGTCCGGGTCAGGGTCAGGGTCCGGGTCCGGGTCTGTTTCAGGGTCAGTCTCAGAGTCAGGGTCGGGGTCAGGGTCAGGGCCAGGGTCCGGGTCCGGGTCTGTTTCAGGGTCAGTGTCAGAGTCAGGGTCTGGGTCAGGGTCAGGGTCCGGGTCCGGGTCAGGGTCCAGGTCCAGGTCCGGGTCCGTGTCCGGGTCCACGTCAGGGTCAGTATCCAGGTCCAGGTCCGGGTCCGGGACCTGGTACGGGTCCGGTCAGGGTCAGGGTCAGGGTCCGGGTCCGGGTACGGGGTCAGGATTCTAGTCCGGGTCTGGGTCCGGGTCCGGGTCCGGGTCCGGGTCCGGGTAAGGATCACGGTCAGGGTCAGGGTCAGGGTCAGGGTCAGGATCCGTGTTCGGGTCCGGGTCCGTGTAAGGGTCCGTGTCCGGGTCCTGGTTCGGATCCGGGTCCGGGTCCGGGTCAGGGTCCGGGTCCGGGTCCGGGTCCGGGTCCGGGTTCGGGTCCGGTTCCGGTTCCGGTTCCAGGTATGGGTCAGGATCCGGATCCGGTTCCGGGTCCGGGTCCGGGTCCGGGTCCGGGTCCTGATCTGTGTGAAGGTCAGGGTTAGGGTCCGGGTCAGGGTTAGGGTCCGGGTCAGTTTCAGGGTCAGTGTCAGAATCAGGGTCCGTGTAAGGGTCCGTGTCTGGGTCCGGGTCCGTGTCCGTGTCCATGTCCGGGTCCGAGTCAGGGTCTGGGTCCGGGTCCGGGTCCGGGTCCGGGTCAGTTTCAGGGTCAGTGTCAGAGTCAGGGTCCGGGTCAGGGTCAGGGTCCGTGTCCGTGTCTGTGTCCGTGTCCGTGTCCGGGTCCGGGTCCGTGTCAGGGTCAGGGTCACAGTCAGGGTCCGGGTCCGGGTCCAGGTCAGGGTCCGGGTCCGGGTCCGTGTCAGTTTCAGAGTCAGTGTCAGGGTCAGAGTCAGAGTCAGGGTCCGGGTCACGGTCCGGGTCCGGGTCCAGGTCAGGGTCCGGGTCCGGGTCCGGGTCCGGGTCCGGGTCAGGGTCCGGGTCCGGGTCAGGGTCCGGGTCCGGGTCAGGGTCTGGGTCCGGGTCCGGGTCCGGGTCCGTGTCCGGGTCCGGATCCGTTTCCGTTTCCAGGTCAGGGTCAGGATCCGGGTCCGGGTATGGGTCCGGGTCCGGGTCTGGGTCCGGGTCCGGGTCCGGGTCAGGGTCCGGATCCTGGTCCGGATCCGGATCAGGGTCCGTGTCCGTGTCCGGGTCAGTGTCAGGGTCAGAGTCAGAGTCAGGGTCCGGGTCACGGTCCGGGTCCGGCTCCAGGTCAGGGTCCGGGTCAGGGTCCGGGTCCGGGTCAGGGTCCGGGTCCGTGTCAGGGTCCGGGTCAGGGTCAGGGTCCGGGTCCGGGTCCGGGTCCGGGTCCGGGTCCGTGTCCGGATCCGGTTCCGTTTCCAGGTCAGGGTCAGGATCCGGGTCCGGGTCTGGGTCCGGGTCCGGGTCTGGGTCCGGGTCCGGGTCAGGGTCCGGATCCTGGTCCAGATCCGGATCAGGGTCCGTGTCCGTGTCCGTGTCCGGGTCAGGGTCCGGGTCCGGGTCCGGGTCCGGGTCCGGGTCCGGGTCCGGGATTGGGTCCGGGTCCGGGGTCAGGATCCGAGTCCGGGTCCAGGTCCGGGTCCGGGTCCGGGTCCGGGTCCGGATCCGGGTCTTGGTCAGGGTCAGGGTCCGGGTACGGGTCCGGGTCTGGGTCCGTGTCCGTGTCCGTGTCAGTGTCAGGATCCGGGTCCGGGTCCAGGTCCGGGTAAGGGTCCGTGTCCGGGTCCGTGTCCGGGTCCGTGTCCGGTGCCGTGTCCGGGTCCGGGTCCGAGTCAGGGTCTGGGTCCGGGTCCGGGTCGGGGTCCGGGTCCGGGTCCGGGTCCGTGTCAGTTTCAGGGTCAGTGTCAGAGTAAGGGTCCGGGTCAGGGTCAGGGTCAGGGTCCGGGTCCGGGTCCTGGTCCGTGTCAGGGTCCGGGTCTGGGTCCGGGTCCGGGTCCTGGTCCGGGTCAGGGTCCGGGTCCGGGTCTGGGTCCGGGTCCGGGTCCGGGTCAGGGTCCGGGTTCGGGTCCGGGTCCGGGTCAGAATCCGGGTCCGGGTCCGGGTCCGTGTCACGGTCCGGGTCCGGGTCAGGGTCCGGGTCCAGGTCCGGGTCAGGGTCAGAGTCCGGTTCCGGGTCGGGGTCCGGGTCCGGGTCAGGGTCAGGGTCCGGGTCCGGGTCTGTTTCAGGGTCAGTGTCAGAGTCAGGGTCTGGGTCAGGGTCAGGGTCCGGGTCAGTTTCAGGATCAGTGTCAGAGTCAGGGTCCGGGTCAGGGTCAGGGTCCGGGTCCGGGTCTGTTTCAGGGTCAGTCTCAGAGTCAGGGTCGGGGTCAGGGTCAGGGCCAGGGTCCGGGTCCGGGTCTGTTTCAGGGTCAGTGTCAGAGTCAGGGTCTGGGTCAGGGTCAGGGTCCGGGTCCGGGTCAGGGTCCAGGTCCAGGTCCGGGTCCGTGTCCGGGTCCACGTCAGGGTCAGTATCCAGGTCCAGGTCCGGGTCCGGGACCTGGTACGGGTCCGGTCAGCGTCAGGGTCAGGGTCCGGGTCCGGGTACGGGGTCAGGATTCTAGTCCGGGTCTGGGTCCGGGTCCGGGTCCGGGTCCGGGTCCGGGTAAGGATCACGGTCAGGGTCCGTGTCCGGGTCCGTGTCCGGGTCCGGGTCCGAGTCAGGGTCTGGGTCCGGGTCCGGGTCGGGGTCCGGGTCCGGGTCCGGGTCCGTGTCAGTGTCCGTGTCCAGGTCCGGGTCCGGGTCTGGTTCCGGTTCCGGTTCCGGTTCCGGGTCAGGGTCAGGATCCGGGTCCGGGTCCGGGTCCGGTTCCAGTTCCGGTTCCGGTTCCGGTTCCGGGTCATGGTCAGAGTTAGGGTCCGGGTCCGGGTCCGGGTCAGTTTCAGGGTCAGTGTCAGAATCAGGGTCCGGGTCAGGGTCAGGGTCAGGGTCAGGGTCCGGGTCCGGGTCCGGGTCCGGGTCAGGGTCAGGGTCCGGGTCCGGGTCCGGGTCTGTGTCAGTTTCAGGGTCAGTCTCAGAGTCAGGGTCGGGGTCAGGGTCAGCGTCAGGGTCCGGGTCCGAGTCAGGGTCCGGGTCCGGGTCCGGGTCAGTTTCAGGGTCAGTGTCAGAGTCAGGGTCCGGCTCAGGGTCAGGGTCCAGGTCCGGGTCAGGGTCCAGGTCTGGGTCCGGGTCAGGGTCCGGGTCCACGTCCGTGTCAGTTTCAGGGTCAGTGTCAGAGTCAGGGTCCGGGTCAGGGTCAGGGTCCGGGTCCGGGTCCGGGTCCGGGTCCGGGTCAGGGTCAGGGTCAGGGTCCGGGTCAGTGTCCGTGTCCGGGTCCATGTCAGGGTCCGGGTCCGGGTCCGGGTCCGGGTTACGGTCCAGATCCGGGTCCGGATCCGTGTCCGGATCAGAGTCTGTGTCCGTGTCCGTGTCCGTGTCCGTGTCCGTGTCCGTGTCCATGTCCGTGTCAGTGTCAGTGTCACGGTCAGAGTCAGGGTCCGGGTCCGGGTCCGGGTCCAGGTCAGGGTCCGGGTCCGTGTCCGTGTCAGTTTCAGGATCAGTGTCAGGGTCAGAGTCAGAGTCAGGGTCCGGGTCACGGTCCGGGTCCGGGTCCAGGTCAGGGTCCGGGTCCGGGTCCGGGTCCGGGTCAGAATCCGGGTCCGGGTCCGTGTCCGTGTCAGGGTCCGGGTCCGTGTCAGGGTCCGTGTCCAGGTCCGGGTCCGGGTCTGGTTCCGGTTCTGGTTCTGGTTCCGGTTCCGGGTCAGGGTCAGGATCCAGGTCCGGGTCTGGGTCCGGTTCCGGTTCCGGTTCCGGTTCCGGTTCCAGTTCCGGTTCCGGTTCCGGTTCCGGGTCAAGGTCAGAGTTAGGGTCCGGGTCCGGGTCCGGGTCAGGGTCAGGGTCAGGGTCAGGGTCCGGGTCCGGGTCTGTGTCAGTTTCAGGGTCAGTCTCAGAGTCAGGGTCGGGGTCAGGGTCAGGGTCAGGGTCCGGGTCCGAGTCAGGGTCCGGGTCCGGGTCCGGGTCAGTTTCAGGGTCAGTGTCAGAGTCAGGGTCCGGGTCAGGGTCAGGGTCCAGGTCAGGGTCAGGGTCCAGGTCCGGGTCCGGGTCAGGGTCCGGGTCCGCGTCTGTGTCAGTTTCAGGGTCAGTGTCAGAGTCAGGGTCCGGGTCAGGGTCAGGGTCCGGGTTACGGTCCGGATCCAGGTCCGGATCCGTGTCCGGATCAGAGTCTGTGTCCGTGTCCGTGTCCGTGTCCGTGTCCGGGTCCGGGTCCATGTCAGTGTCAGTGTCAGGGTCAGAGTCAGGGTCCGGGTCCGGGTCCAGGTCAGGGTCCGGGTCCGGGTCCGTGTCAGTTTCAGGGTCAGTGTCAGGGTCAGAGTCAGAGTCAGGGTCCTGGTCAGGGTCCGGGTCCGGGTCCAGGTCAGGGTCCGGGTCCGGGTCCGGGTCCGGGTCAGGGTCCGGGTCACGGTCCGGGTCCGGGTCCAGGTCAGTGTCCGGGTCCGGGTCCGGGTCCGGGTCCGGGTCCGGGTCCGGGTCCGGGTCCGGGTCCGGGTCAGGGTCTGGGTCCGTGTCAGGGTCCGGGTCCGGTTCAGGGTCTGGGTCCGGGTCCGGGTCCGGGTCCGGGTCTGGGTCTGAGTCCGGGTCCGTGTCCATGTCAGGATCCGGGTCCGGGTCCGTGTCCGGGTAAGGGTCCGTGTCCGGGTCTGGGTCCAGGTCCGGGTCCGGGTCCGGGTCAGGGTCCGGATCCTGGTCAGGATCCCGGTCCGGATCAGGGTCCGGGTCCGGGTCCGGGTCCTGGTCCGTGTCAGTGTCAGGGTCCTGGTCAGAGTCATTGTCCGGGTCCGGGTCAGGGTCCGGGTCCGTGTCAGTGTCTGGGTCCGGGTCCGGGTCCGGGTCCCGGTCCGGGTCCGGGTCCGGGTCCGGGTCCTGGTCCGGGTCCGGGTCCGGGTCCGGTTCCGGGTCCGTTTCCAGGTCAGGGTCAGGATCCGGGTCAGGATCCCGGTCCGGATCAGGGTACGGGTCCGGGTCCGGGTCCTGGTCCGTGTCAGTGTCAGGGTCCTGGTCAGAGTCATGGTACGGGTCCGGGTCCGGGTCCGGGTCCGGGTCCGGGTCCGGGTCCGGGTCTGGGTCCAGGTCTGGTTCCGGGTCCGTGTCAGTGTCAGTGTCAGTGTCAGAGTCAGGGTCCGGGTCCGGGTCCTGGTCTGGGTCAGGGTCAGGGTCAGGATCCGGGTCCGGGTCCGGGTCCGGGTCCGAGTCAGGGTCCGGGTCCGTGTCCGTGTCTGGGTCCGGGTCAGTTTCAGAGTCAGTGTCAGAGTCAGGGTCAGGGTCAGGGTCAGTGTCCGTGTCCGTGTCCGTGTCCGTGTCCGTGTCCGTGTCCGTGTCCGTGTCCGGGTTCGGGTCCGGGTCCGGGTCCGGGTCCTGGTCCGGTTCAGGGTCCGGGTCCGTGTCCGGGTCAGTTAAGGGTCAGTGTCAGAGTTAGGGTCCGGGTCCGGGTCCGGGTCCGGGTCAGGGTCCGGGTCCGGGTCAGGGTCCGGTCAGGGTCAGGGTGCGGGTCCGGTTCCGGGTACGGGGTCAGGATTCTAGTCCGGGTCTGGGTCCGGGTCCGGGTCCGGGTCCGGGTAAGGATCTGGGTCAGGGTCAGGGTCAGGGTCAGGGTCAGGGTCAGGATCCGTGTCCGGGTCCGGGTCCGGGTAAGGGTCCGTGTCCTGGTCCTGGTCCGGATCCGGGTCCGGGTCCGGGTCCGGGTCAGGGTCCGGGTCCGGGTCCGGGTCCGGGTCCGGGTCCGGGTTCGGGTCCGGGTCCGGGTCCGGTTCCAGGTAAGGGTCAGGATCCGGATCCGGTTCCGGGTCCGGTTCCGTTTCCGGGTCCGGGTCCTGATCTGTGTCAAGGTCCGGGTTCGGGTTCGGGTCCGGGTCCGGGTCCGGGTCCGGGTCCGGTTCCGGGTCAGTGTCCGGTTCAGGGTCAGGGTCCGTGTCCGGGTCCGAGTCAGGGTCCGGGTCCGGGTCCTGGTCAGTTTCAGGGTCCGGGTCCGGGTCCAGGTCCGGGTCCGGGTCCGGTTCCGGGTCAGGGTCCGGTTCAGGGTCAGGGTCCGGGTCCGGGTCCGAGTCAGGGTCCGGGTCCGGGTCCTGGTCAGTTTCAGGGTCCGGGTCCGGGTCCAGGTCCGGGTCCGGGTCCGGGTCAGGGTCCGGTTCTGTGTCAGTTTCAGGGTCAGTGTCAGAGTCAGGGTCCGGGTCCGAGTCAGGGTCCGGGTCCGGGTCCTGGTCAGTTTCAGGGTCCGGGTCCGGGTCCAGGTCCGGGTCCGGGTCAGGGTCCGGGTCCGGTTCTGTGTCAGTTTCAGGGTCAGTGTCAGAGTCAGGGTCCGGGTCAGGGTCAGGGTCAGGGTCTGGGTCCTGGTCCTGGTCCGGGTCAGGGTCCGGGTCCGTGTCCTGGTCCGGGTCAGCGTCCGGGTTCGGGTCCGGGTCCGGGTCAGAATCCGGGTCTGGGTCCAGGTCCGTGTCAGGGTCCGGGTCCGTGTCAGGGTCCGGGTCCAGGTCCGGGTCCGGGTCTGGTTCTGGTTCCGGTTCCGGTTCCGGTTCCGGTTCCGGTTCCGGGTCAGGGTCAGGGTCAGGATCCGGGTCCGGATCCATGTCCGGTTCCGGTTCCGGTTCCGGTTCCGGTTCCGGTTCCGGTTCCGGTTCAGGTTCCGGGTCAAGGTCAGAGTCAGGGTCCGGGTCCGGGTCAGGGTCAGGGTCCGGGTCCAGGTCTGTGTCAGTTTCAGGGTCAGTCTCAGAGTCAGGGTCGGGGTCAGGGTCAGGGTCAGGGTCCGGGTCCGAGTCAGGGTCCGGGTCCGGGTCCGGGTCAGTTTCAGGGTCAGTGTCAGAGTCAGGGTCCGGGTCAGGGTCAGTGTCCGGGTCCGGTTCCGGTTCCGGTTCCGGGTCCGGGTCCTGATCTGTGTCAAGGTCCGGGTTCGGGTTCGGGTCCGGGTCCGGGTCCGGGTCCGGGTCCGGTTCCGGGTCAGGGTCCGGTTCAGGGTCAGGGTCCGGGTCCGGGTCTGAGTCAGGGTCCGGGTCCGGGTCCTGGTCAGTTTCAGGGTCCGGGTCCGGGTCCGGGTCCAGGTCCGGGTCCGGGTCCGGTTCCGGGTCAGGGTCCGGTTCAGGGTCAGGGTCCGGGTCCGGGTCCGAGTCAGGGTCCGGGTCCGGGTCCTGGTCAGTTTCAGGGTCCGGGTCCGGGTCCAGGTCCGGGTCCGGGTCCGGGTCAGGGTCCGGTTCTGTGTCAGTTTCAGGGTCAGTGTCAGAGTCAGGGTCCGGGTCCGAGTCAGGGTCCGGGTCCGGGTCCTGGTCAGTTTCAGGGTCCGGGTCCGGGTCCAGGTCCGGGTCCGGGTCAGGGTCCGGGTCCGGTTCTGTGTCAGTTTCAGGGTCAGTGTCAGAGTCAGGGTCCGGGTCAGGGTCAGGGTCAGGGTCTGGGTCCTGGTCCTGGTCCGGGTCAGGGTCCGGGTCCGTGTCCGGGTCCGGGTCAGGGTCCGGGTTCGGGTCCGGGTCCGGGTCAGAATCCGGGTCTGGGTCCAGGTCCGTGTCAGGGTCCGGGTCCGGGTCCGGGTCCGGGTCAGGGTCAGGGTCCGGGTCCAGGTCTGTGTCAGTTTCAGGGTCAGTCTCAGAGTCAGGGTCGGGGTCAGGGTCAGGGTCAGGGTCCGGGTCCGAGTCAGGGTCCGGGTCCGGGTCCGGGTCAGTTTCAGGGTCAGTGTCAGAGTCAGGCTCCGGGTCAGGGTCAGTGTCCGGGTCCGGTTCCGGTTCCGGTTCCGGGTCCGGGTCCTGATCTGTGTCAAGGTCCGGGTTCGGGTTCGGGTCCGGGTCCGGGTCCGGGTCCGGGTCCGGGTCCGGTTCCGGGTCAGGGTCCGGTTCAGGGTCAGGGTCCGGGTCCGGGTCCGAGTCAGGGTCCGGGTCCGGGTCCTGGTCAGTTTCAGGGTCCGGGTCCGGGTCCAGGTCCGGGTCCGGGTCCGGTTCCGGGTCAGGGTCCGGTTCAGGGTCAGGGTCCGGGTCCGGGTCCGAGTCAGGGTCCGGGTCCGGGTCCTGGTCAGTTTCAGGGTCCGGGTCCGGGTCCAGGTCCGGGTCCGGGTCCGGGTCAGGGTCCGGTTCTGTGTCAGTTTCAGGGTCAGTGTCAGAGTCAGGGTCCGGGTCCGAGTCAGGGTCCGGGTCCGGGTCCTGGTCAGTTTCAGGGTCCGGGTCCGGGTCCAGGTCCGGGTCCGGGTCAGGGTCCGGGTCCGGTTCTGTGTCAGTTTCAGGGTCAGTGTCAGAGTCAGGGTCCGGGTCAGGGTCAGGGTCAGGGTCTGGGTCCTGGTCCTGGTCCGGGTCAGGGTCCGGGTCCGTGTCCGGGTCCGGGTCAGGGTCCGGGTTCGGGTCCGGGTCCGGGTCAGAATCCGGGTCTGGGTCCAGGTCCGTGTCAGGGTCCGGGTCCGTGTCAGGGTCCGGGTCCAGGTCCGGGTCCGGGTCTGGTTCCGGTTCCGGTTCCGGTTCCGGTTCCGGTTCCGGGTCAGGGTCAGGATCCGGGTCCGGGTCCATGTCCGGTTCCGGTTCCGGTTCCGGTTCCGGTTCCGGTTCCAGTTCCGGTTCCGGTTCCGGGTCAAGGTCAGAGTCAGGGTCCGGGTCCGGGTCAGTTTCAGGGTCAGTGTCAGAATCAGGGTCCGGGTCAGGGTCAGGGTCAGGGTCCGGGTCCGGGTCTGGGTCCGGGTCCGGGTCCGGGTCAGGGTCAGGGTCCGGGTCCGGGTCTGTGTAAGTTTCAGGGTCAGTCTCAGAGTCAGGGTCCGGGTCCGGGTCCGGGTCAGTTTCAGGGTCAGTGTCAGAGTCAGGGTCCGGGTCAGGGTCAGGGTCCGGGTCCGGGTCCGGGTCAGGGTCCAGGTCTGCGTCCGGGTCAGGGTCCGGGTCCGCGTCCGTGTCAGTTTCAGGGTCAGTGTCAGAGTCAGGGTCAGGGTCCGGGTCAGTGTCCGGGTCCGGGTCCGTGTCAGGGTCCGGGTCCGGGTCCGGGTTACGGTCCGGATCCAGGTTCGGATCCGTGTCCGGATCAGAGTCCGTGACCGTGTCCGTGTCCGTGTCCGTGTCCGTGTCCGGGTCCGTGTCAGTGTCAGTGTCAGGGTCAGAGTCAGGGTCCGGGTCCGGGTCCGGGTCCAGGTCAGGGTCCGTGTCCGGGTCCATGTCAGTTTCAGGGTCAGTGTCAGGGTCAGAGTCAGAATCAGCGTCCGGGTCAGGGTCAGGGTCAGGGTCCGGGTCCGGGTCCGGGTCCGGGTCCGGGTCCGGGTCAGGGTCAGGGTCCGGGTCCGGGTCTGTGTCAGTTTCATGGTCAGTCTCAGAGTCAGGGTCGGGGTCAGGGTCAGGGTCAGGGTCCGGGTCCGAGTCAGGGTCCGGGTCCGGGTCCGGGTCAGTTTCAGGGTCAGTGTCAGAGTCAGGGTCCGGGTCAGGGTCAGGATCCGGGTCCGGGTCAGGGTCCAGGTCTGCGTCCGGGTCAGGGTCCGGGTCCGCGTCCGTGTCAGTTTCAGGGTCAGTGTCAGAGTCAGGGTCCGGGTCAGTGTCAGGGTCAGGGTCCGGGTCCACGTCAGGGTCAGTATCCAGGTCCAGGTCCGGGTCCGGGACCGGGTCCGGGTCCGGTCAGGGTCAGGGTGCGGGTACGGGTCCGGGTACGGTGTCAGGATTCTAGTCCTGGTCCTGGTCCGGATCCGGGTCCGGGTCCGGGTCAGGGTCCGGGTCCGGGTCCGGGTCTGGGTCCGGGTTCGGGTCCGGTTCCGGGTCCGGTTCCAGGTAAGGGTCAGGATCCGGATCCGGTTCCGGGTCCCGTTCCGGGTCCGGGTCCTGATCTGTGTCAAGGTCAGGGTTAGGGTCTGGGTCAGGGTCCGGGTCAGGGTCAGGGTCCGGGTCCTGGTCCGGGTCAGGGTCCGGGTCCGGGTCCGGGTCCGGGTCCGGGTCAGGGTCCGGGTTCGGGTCCAGGTCCGGGTCAGAATCCGGGTCTGGGTCCAGGTCCGTGTCAGGGTCCGGGTCCGTGTCAGGGTCCGGGTCCAGGTCCGGGTCCGGGTCTGGTTCCGGTTCCGGTTCCGGTTCCGGTTCCGGGTCAGGGTCAGGATCCGGGTCCGGGTCCATGTCTGGGTCCGGTTCCGGTTCCGGTTCCGGTTCCGGTTCCAGTTCCGGTTCCAGTTCCGGTTCCGGTTCCGGGTCAAGGTCAGAGTCAGGGTCCGGGTCCGGGTCCGGGTCCGGGTCAGTTTCAGGGTCAGTGTCAAAATCAGGGTCCGGGTCAGGGTCAGGGTCAGGGTCCGGGTCTGGGTCCGGGTCCGGGTCCGTGTCAGGGTCAGGGTCCGGGTCCGGGTCTGTGTCAGTTTCATGGTCAGTCTCAGAGTCAGGGTCGGGGTCAGGGTCAGGGTCAGGGTCCGGGTCTGAGTCAGGGTCCGGGTCCGGGTCCGGGTCAGTTTCAGGGTCAGTGTCAGAGTCAGGATCAGGGTCAGGGTCAGGGTCAGTTTCAGGGTCAGTGTCAGAGTCAGGGTCCGGGTCAGGGTCAGGATCCGGGTCCGGGTCAGGGTCCAGGTCTGCGTCCGGGTCAGGGTCCGGGTCCGCGTCCGTGTCAGTTTCAGGGTCAGTGTCAGAGTCAGGGTCCGGGTCAGTGTCAGGGTCAGGGTCCGGGTCCACGTCAGGGTCAGTATCCAGGTCCAGGTCCGGGTCCGGGACCGGGTCCGGGTCCGGTCAGGGTCAGGGTGCGGGTACGGGTCCGGGTACGGTGTCAGGATTCTAGTCCTGGTCCTGGTCCGGATCCGGGTCCGGGTCCGGGTCAGGGTCCGGGTCCGGGTCCGGGTCTGGGTCCGGGTTCGGGTCCGGTTCCGGGTCCGGTTCCAGGTAAGGGTCAGGATCCGGATCCGGTTCCGGGTCCCGTTCCGGGTCCGGGTCCTGATCTGTGTCAAGGTCAGGGTTAGGGTCTGGGTCAGGGTCCGGGTCAGGGTCAGGGTCCGGGTCCTGGTCCGGGTCAGGGTCCGGGTCCGGGTCCGGGTCCGGGTCCGGGTCCG
The DNA here is from genome assembly GCA_022577455.1 of Arizona elegans. Taxonomy (NCBI): domain Eukaryota; kingdom Metazoa; phylum Chordata; class Lepidosauria; order Squamata; family Colubridae; genus Arizona; species Arizona elegans. Next base: position 7,563,799 of record JAKOOJ010000027.1, read on the forward strand.
GGTCAGGGTCCGGGTTCGGGTCCAGGTCCGGGTCAGAATCCGGGTCTGGGTCCAGGTCCGTGTCAGGGTCCGGGTCCGTGTCAGGGTCCGGGTCCAGGTCCGGGTCCGGGTCTGGTTCCGGTTCCGGTTCCGGTTCCGGTTCCGGGTCAGGGTCAGGATCCGGGTCCGGGTCCATGTCTGGGTCCGGTTCCGGTTCCGGTTCCGGTTCCGGTTCCAGTTCCGGTTCCAGTTCCGGTTCCGGTTCCGGGTCAAGGTCAGAGTCAGGGTCCGGGTCCGGGTCCGGGTCCGGGTCAGTTTCAGGGTCAGTGTCAAAATCAGGGTCCGGGTCAGGGTCAGGGTCAGGGTCCGGGTCTGGGTCCGGGTCCGGGTCCGGGTCAGGGTCAGGGTCCGGGTCCGGGTCTGTGTCAGTTTCATGGTCAGTCTCAGAGTCAGGGTCGGGGTCAGGGTCAGGGTCAGGGTCCGGGTCTGAGTCAGGGTCCGGGTCCGGGTCCGGGTCAGTTTCAGGGTCAGTGTCAGAGTCAGGGTCAGGGTCAGGGTCAGGGTCCGGGTCCGGGTCCGGGTCCGGGTCCGGGTCAGGGTCCAGGTCTGCGTCCGGGTCAGGGTCCGGGTCCGCGTCCGTGTCAGTTTCAGGGTCAGTGTCAGAGTCAGGGTCCGGGTCAGGGTCAGGGTCCGGGTCCAGATCCGGGTCCAGGTCCGGGTCAGGGTCAGGGTCAGGGTCAGGGTCCGGGTCAGGGTCCGGGTCCGGGTCCGGGTCCGTGTCAGGGTCCGGGTCCGGGTCCAGGTTACGGTCCGGATCCGAGTCCGGATCCGTGTCCGGATCAGAGTCCTTGACCGTGTCCGTGTCCGTGTCCTTGTCCGGGTCCGGGTCCGTGTCAGTGTCAGTGTCAGGGTCAGAGTCAGGGTCCGGGTCCGGGTCCGGGTCCAGGTCAGGGTCCGGGTCCGGGTCCGTGTCAGTTTCAGGGTCAGTGTCAGGGTCAGAGTCAGAATCAGGGTCCGGGTCAGGGTCAGGGTCAGGGTCCGGGTCCGGGTCCGGGTCCGGGTCCGGGTCCGGGTCAGGGTCAGGGTCCGGGTCCGGGTCCGGGTCAGTTTCAGGGTCAGTGTCAGAGTCAGGGTCCGGGTCAGGGTCAGGGTCCGGGTCCGGGTCCGGGTCAGGGTCCAGGTCTGCGTCCGGGTCAGGGTCCGGGTCCGCGTCCGTGTCAGTTTCAGGGTCAGTGTCAGAGTCAGGGTCCGGGTCAGGGTCAGTGACCGGGTCGGGGTCCGGGTCCAGGTCTGTGTCAGGGTCAGGGTCAGGGTCTGTGTCAGTGTCCGGGTCCGGGTCCGTGTCAGGGTCCGGGTCCGGGTCCGGGTTACGGTCCGGATCCGGGTTCGGATCCGTGTCCGGATCAGAGTCCGTGACCGTGTCCGTGTCCGTGTCCGTGTCCGTGTCCGTGTCCGGGTCCGTGTCAGTGTCAGTGTCAGTGTCAGAGTCAGGGTCCGGGTCCGGGTCCGGGTCCAGGTCAGGGTCCGTGTCCGGGTCCATGTCAGTTTCAGGGTCAGTGTCAGGGTCAGATTCAGAATCAGGGTCCGGGTCAGGGTCAGGGTCAGGGTCCGGGTCCGGGTCCGGGTCCGGGTCCGGGTCAGGGTCAGGGTCAGGGTCCGGGTCCGGGTCTGTGTCAGTTTCATGGTCAGTCTCAGAGTCAGGGTCGGGGTCAGGGTCAGGGTGAGGGTCCGGGTCCGAGTCAGGGTCCGGGTCCGGGTCCGGGTCAGTTTCAGGGTCAGTGTCAGAGTCAGGGTCCGGGTCAGGGTCAGGGTCAGGGTCCGGGTCGGGGTCAGGGTCCAGGTCTGCGTCCGGGTCAGGGTCCGGGTCCGCGTCCGTGTCAGTTTCAGGGTCAGTGTCAGAGTCAGGGTCCGGGTCAGTGTCAGGGTCAGGGTCCGGGTCCACGTCAGGGTCAGTATCCAGGTCCAGGTCCGGGTCCGGGACCGGGTCCGGGTCCGGTCAGGGTCAGGGTGCGGGTACGGGTCCGGGTACGGGGTCAGGATTCTAGTCCTGGTCCTGGTCCGGATCCGGGTCCGGGTCCGGGTCAGGGTCCGGGTCCGGGTCCGGGTCTGGGTCCGGGTTCGGGTCCGGTTCCGGGTCCGGTTCCAGGTAAGGGTCAGGATCCGGATCCGGTTCCGGGTCCGGTTCCGGGTCCGGGTCCGGGTCCTGATCTGTGTCAAGGTCAGGGTTAGGGTCTGGGTCAGGGTCCGGGTCCGGGTCCAGGTCCGGGTCCGGGTCCGGGTCAGGGTCCGGGTCCGGGTCCGGGTCAGGGTCCGGGTCCGGTTCTGTGTCAGTTTCAGGGTCAGTGTCAGAGTCAGGGTCCGGGTCAGGGTCAGGGTCCGGGTTCGGGTCCGGGTCCGGGTCCGGGTCAGAATCCGGGTCTGGGTCCAGGTCCGGGTCAGGGTCCGGGTCCGTGTCAGGGTCCGGGTCCAGGTCCGGGTCCGGGTCTGGTTCCGGTTCCGGTTCCGGTTCCGGTTCCGGGTCAGGGTCAGGATCCGGGTCCGGGTCCATGTCCGGGTCCGGTTCCGGTTCCGGTTCCGGTTCCGTTTCCGGTTCCAGTTCCGGTTCCGGTTCCGGGTCAAGGTCAGAGTCAGGGTCCGGGTCCGGGTCCAGGTCAGTTTCAGGGTCAGTGTCAGAATCAGGGTCCGGGTCAGGGTCAGGGTCAGGGTCCGGGTCTGGGTCCGGGTCCGGGTCCGGGTCAGGGTCAGGGTCCGGGTCCGGGTCTGTGTCAGTTTCAGGGTCAGTCTCAGATTCAGGGTCGGGGTCAGGGTCAGGGTCAGGGTCCGGGTCCGGGTCCGAGTCAGGGTCCGGGTCCGGGTCCGGGTCAGTTTCAGGGTCAGTGTCAGAGTCAGGGTCCGGGTCAGGGTCAGGGTCCGGGTCCGGGTCCGGGTCCGGGTCCGGGTCCGGGTCAGGGTCCAGGTCTGCGTCGGGGTCAGGGTCCGGGTCCGCGTCCGTGTCAGTTTCAGGGTCAGTGTCAGAGTCAGGGTCCGGGTCAGGGTCAGGGTCCGGGTCCGGGTCCGGGTCCAGGTCCGGGTCAGGGTCAGGGTCAGGGTCCGTGTCAGGGTCCGGGTCCGGGTCCGTGTCAGGGTCCGGGTCCGGGTCCGGGTTACGGTCCGGATCCGAGTCCGGATCCGTGTCCGGATCAGAGTCCTTGACCGTGTCCGTGTCCGTGTCCTTGTCCGGGTCCGGGTCCGTGTCAGTGTCTGTGTCAGGGTCAGAGTCAGGGTCCGGGTCCGGGTCCGGGTCAGGGTCCGGGTCCGGTTCTGTGTCAGTTTCAGGGTCAGTGTCAGAGTCAGGGTCCGGGTCAGGGTCAGGGTCCGGGTTCGGGTCCGGGTCCGGGTCCGGGTCAGAATCCGGGTCTGGGTCCAGGTCCGGGTCAGGGTCCGGGTCCGTGTCAGGGTCCGGGTCCAGGTCCGGGTCCGGGTCTGGTTCCGGTTCCGGTTCCGGTTCCGGTTCCGGGTCAGGGTCAGGATCCGGGTCCGGGTCCATGTCCGGGTCCGGTTCCGGTTCCGGTTCCGGTTCCGTTTCCGGTTCCAGTTCCGGTTCCGGTTCCGGGTCAAGGTCAGAGTCAGGGTCCGGGTCCGGGTCCAGGTCAGTTTCAGGGTCAGTGTCAGAATCAGGGTCCGGGTCAGGGTCAGGGTCAGGGTCCGGGTCTGGGTCCGGGTCCGGGTCCGGGTCAGGGTCAGGGTCCGGGTCCGGGTCTGTGTCAGTTTCAGGGTCAGTCTCAGATTCAGGGTCGGGGTCAGGGTCAGGGTCAGGGTCCGGGTCCGAGTCAGGGTCCGGGTCCGGGTCCGGGTCAGTTTCAGGGTCAGTGTCAGAGTCAGGGTCCGGGTCAGGGTCAGGGTCCGGGTCCGGGTCCGGGTCCGGGTCCGGGTCCGGGTCAGGGTCCAGGTCTGCGTCGGGGTCAGGGTCCGGGTCCGCGTCCGTGTCAGTTTCAGGGTCAGTGTCAGAGTCAGGGTCCGGGTCAGGGTCAGGGTCCGGGTCCGGGTCCGGGTCCAGGTCCGGGTCAGGGTCAGGGTCAGGGTCCGTGTCAGGGTCCGGGTCCGGGTCCGTGTCAGGGTCCGGGTCCGGGTCCGGGTTACGGTCCGGATCCGAGTCCGGATCCGTGTCCGGATCAGAGTCCTTGACCGTGTCCGTGTCCGTGTCCTTGTCCGGGTCCGGGTCCGTGTCAGTGTCTGTGTCAGGGTCAGAGTCAGGGTCCGGGTCCGGGTCCAGGTCAGGGTCCGGGTCCGGGTCCGTGTCAGTTTCAGGGTCAGTGTCAGGGTCAGAGTCAGAATCAGGGTCCGGGTCAGGGTCAGGGTCAGGGTCCGGGTCCGGGTCCGGGTCCGGGTCCGGGTCAGGGTCAGGGTCCGGGTCCGGGTCCGGGTCTGTGTCAGTTTCAGGGTCAGTCTCAGAGTCAGGGTCGGGGTCAGGGTCAGGGTCAGGGTCCGGGTCCGAGTCAGGGGCCGGGTCCGGGTCCGGGTCCGGGTCAGTTTCAGGGTCAGTGTCAGAGTCAGGGTCCGGGTCAGGGTCAGGGTCCGGGTCCGGGTCAGGGTCCAGGTCTGCGTCCGGGTCAGGGTCCGGGTCCAGGTCCGTGTCAGTTTCAGGGTCAGTGTCAGAGTCAGGGTCCGGGTCATTGTCAGGGTCAGGGTCCAGGTCCACGTCAGGGTCAGTATCCAGGTCTAGGTCCGGGTCCGGGACCGGGTCTGGGTCCGGTCAGGGTCAGGGTGCGGGTACGGGTCCGGGTACGGGGTCAGGATTCTAGTCCTGGTCCTGGTCCGGGTCCGGGTCTGGGTCCGGGTTCGGGTCCGGTTCCGGTTCCGGTTCCAGGTAAGGGTCAGGATCCGGATCCGGTTCCGGATCAGGTTCCGGGTCCGGGTCCGAGTCAGGGTCCGGGTCCGGGTCCTGGTCAGTTTCAGGGTCCGGGTCCGGGTCCGGGTCCGGGTCCGGGTCCGGGTCCGGGTCCGGGTCCGGGTCCGGGTCTGGGTCAGGGTCCGGGTCCGGGTCAGGGTCCAGGTCTGTGTCCGGGTCAGGGTCCGGGTCCGCGTCCGGGTCAGTTTCAGGGTCAGTGTCAGAGTCAGGGTCGGGGTCAGGGTCAGGGTCAGGGTCAGGGTCCGGGTCCGAGTCAGGGTCCGGGTCCGGGTCCGGGTCAGTTTCAGGGTCAGTGTCAGAGTCAGGGTCCGGGTCAGGGTCAGGGTCCGGGTCCGGGTCATGGTCCAGGTCTGCGTCCGGGTCAGGGTCCGGGTCAGGGTCCGGGTCCGAGTCAGGGTCCGGGTCCGGGTCCGGGTCAGTTTCAGGGTCAGTGTCAGAGTCAGGGTCCGGGTCAGTGTCAGGGTCAGGGTCCGGGTCCACGTCAGGGTCAGTATCCAGGTCCAGGTCCGGGTCCGGGTCCGGGACCGGGTCTGGGTCCGGTCAGGGTCAGGGTGCGGGTACGGGTACGGGTACGGGGTCAGGATTCTAGTCCTGGTCCTGGTCCGGATCCGGGTCCGGGTCCGGGTCAGGGTCCGGGTCCGGGTCCGGGTCCGGGTTCGGGTCCGGTTCCGGGTCCGGTTCCAGGTAAGGGTCAGGATCCGGATCCGGGTCCGAGTCCGGTTCCGGTTCCGGGTCCGGGTCCTGATCTTTGTCAAGGTCAGGGTCAGGGTCCGGTTCAGGGTCCGGGTCCGGGTCCGGGTCCGGGTCGGGTTCAGGGTCAGGGTCCGGTTCAGGGTCAGGTTCCGGGTCCGGGTCCGAGTCAGGGTCCGGGTCCGGGTCCTGGTCCTGGTCAGTTTCAGGGTCCGGGTCCGGGTCCGGGTCCGGGTCCGGGTCCGGGTCCGGGTCCGGGTCCAGGTCCGGGTCCAGGTCAGGGTCCGGGTCCGGGTCAGGGTCCGGGTCCGGTTCTGTGTCAGTTTCAGGGTCAGTGTCAGAGTCAGGGTCCCGGTCAGGGTCAGGGTCAGGGTCCGGGTCCTGGTCCGGGTCAGGGTCCGGGTCCGGGTCCGGGTCCGGGTCCGGGTCCGGGTCAGGGTCCGGGTTCGGGTCCGGGTCCGGGTCAGAATCCGGGTCCGGGTCCGTGTCAGGGTCTGGGTCCGGGTCAGGGTCCGGGTCCAGGTCCGGGTCAGGGTCAGAGTCCGGGTCCGGGTCGGGGTCCGGGTCCGGGTCAGGGTCAGGGTCCGGGTCCGGGTCTGTGTCAGTTTCAGGGTCAGTGTCAGAGTCAGGGTCTGGGTCAGGGTCAGGGTCCGGGTCCGGGTCAGGGTCCAGGTCTGCGTCCGGGTCAGGGTCCGGGTCCGGGTCCGGGTCCGGGTTCGGGTCCGGTTCCGGGTCCGGTTCCAGGTAAGGGTCAGGATCCGGATCCGGGTCCGAGTCCGGTTCCGGTTCCGGGTCCGGGTCCTGATCTTTGTCAAGGTCAGGGTCAGGGTCCGGGTCAGGGTCCGGGTCCGGGTCCGGGTCCGGGTCGGGTTCAGGGTCAGGGTCCGGTTCAGGGTCAGGTTCCGGGTCCGGGTCCGAGTCAGGGTCCGGGTCCGGGTCCTGGTCAGTTTCAGCGTCCGGGTCCGGGTCCGGGTCCGGGTCCGGGTCCGGGTCCGGTTCCAGGTCCGGGTCCGGGTCAGGGTCCGGGTCCGGGTCAGGGTCCGGGTCCGGGTCCGGTTCTGTGTCAGTTTCAGGGTCAGTGTCAGAGTCAGGGTCCCGGTCAGGGTCAGGGTCAGTGTCCGGGTCCTGGTCCGGGTCAGGGTCCGGGTCCGGGTGTGGGTCCGGGTCCGGGTCTGGGTCAGGGTCCGGGTTCGGGTCCGGGTCCGGGTCAGAATCCGGGTCCGGGTCCGTGTCAGGGTCCGGGTCCGGGTCAGGGTCCGGGTCCAGGTCCGGGTCAGGGTCAGAGTCCGGGTCCGGGTCGGGGTCCGGGTCCGGGTCAGGGTCAGGGTCCGGGTCCGGGTCTGTGTCAGTTTCAGGGTCAGTGTCAGAGTCAGGGTCTGGGTCAGGGTCAGGGTCCGGGTCCGGGTCAGGGTCCAGGTCTGCGTCCGGGTCAGGGTCCGGGTCCGCGTCCGTGTCAGTTTCAGGGTCAGTGTCAGAGTCAGGGTCCGGGTCAGGGTCAGGGTCCGGGTCCGGGTCCGGGTCCAGGTCCGGGTCAGGGTCAGGGTCAGGGTCCGGGTCAGTGTCCGGGTCCGGGTCTGTGTCAGGGTCCGGGTCCGGGTCCGGGTTACGGTCCGGATCCGGGTCCGGATCCGTGTCGGGATCAGAGTCCGTGTCCGTGTCCGTGTCCGTGTCCGTGTCCGGGTCCGGGTCCGTGTCAGTGTCAGTGTCAGGGTCAGAGTCAGAGTCAGGGTCCGGGTCACGGTCCGGGTCCGGGACCGGGTCCGGGTCCTGTCAGGGTCAGGGTGCGGGTACGGGTCCGGGTACGGGGTCAGGATTCTAGTCCTGGTCCTGGTCCGGATCCGGGTCCGTGTCCGGGTCAGGGTCCGGGTCCGGGTCCGGGTCCGGGTCTGGGTCCGGGTTCGGGTCCGGTTCCGGGTCCGGTTCCAGGTAAGGGTAAGGATCCGGTTCCGGTTCCGGATCAGGTTCCGGGTCCGGGTCCGAATCAGGGTCCGGGTCCGGGTCCTGGTCAGTTTCAGGGTCCGGGTCCGGGTCCGGGTCCGGGTCCGGGTCCGGGTCCGGGTCTGGGTCAGGGTCCGGGTCCGGGTCAGGGTCCAGGTCTGCGTCCGGGTCAGGGTCCGGGTCCGCGTCCGTGTCAGTTTCAGGGTCAGTGTCAGAGTCAGGGTCGGGGTCAGGGTCAGGGTCAGGGTCCGGGTCCGAGTCAGGGTCCGGGTCCGGGTCCGGGTCCGGGTCCGGGTCAGTTTCAGGGTCAGTGTCAGAGTCAGGGTCCGGGTCAGGGTCAGGGTCCAGGTCCGGGTCAGGGTCCAGGTCTGCGTCCGGGTCAGGGTCCGGGTCCGCGTCCGTGTCAGTTTCAGGGTCAGTGTCAGAGTCAGGGTCCGGGTCAGTGTCAGGGTCAGGGTCCGGGTCCACGTCAGGGTCAGTATCCAGGTCCAGGTCCGGGTCCGGGGCCGGGTCCGGGTCCGGTCAGGGTCAGGGTGCGGGTACGGGTCCGGGTACAGGGTCAGGATTCTAGTCCTGGTCCTGGTCCGGATCCGGGTCTGTGTCCGGGTCAGGGTCCGGGTCCGGGTCCGGGTCCGGGTCTGGGTCCGGGTTCGGGTCCGGTTCCGGGTCCGGTTCCAGGTAAGGGTCAGGATCCGGATCCGGTTCCGGATCAGGTTCCGGGTCCGGGTCTGAGTCAGGGTCCGGGTCCGGGTCCTGGTCAGTTTCAGGGTCCGGGTCCGGGTCCGGGTCCGGGTCCGGGTCCGGGTCCGGGTCCGGGTCCGGGTGCGGGTGCGGGTCTGGGTCAGGGTCCGGGTCCGGGTCAGGGTCCAGGTCTGCGTCCGGGTCAGGGTCTGGGTCCGCGTCCGTGTCAGTTTCAGGGTCAGTGTCAGAGTCAGGGTCAGGGTCAGTGTCAGGGTCAGGGTCCGGTCAGGGTCAGGGTGCGGGTACGGGTACGGGTACGGGGTCAGGATTCTAGTCCTGGTCCTGGTCCGGATCCGGGTCCGGGTCCAGGTCAGGGTCCGGGTCCGGGTCCGGGTCCGGGTTCAGGTCCGGTTCCGGGTCCGGTTCCAGGTAAGGGTCAGGATCCGGATCCGGGTCCGAGTCCGGTTCCGGGTCTGGGTCCGGGTCCTGATCTTTTTCAAGGTCAGGGTCAGGGTCCGGGTCAGGGTCCGGGTCCGGGTCCGGGTCCGGGTCGGGTTCAGGGTCAGGGTCCGGTTCAGGGTCAGGTTCCGGGTCCGGGTCCGAGTCAGGGTCCGGGTCCGGGTCCTGGTCAGTTTCAGGGTCCGGGTCCGGGTCCCGGTCCGGGTCCGGGTCCGAATCCGGGTCAGGGTCCGGGTCCGGGTCAGGGTCCGGGTCCGGTTCTGTGTCAGTTTCAGGGTCAGTGTCAGAGTCAGGGTCCGGGTCCGGGTCAGGGTCCGGGTTCGGGTCCGGGTCGGGGTCCGGGTCCGGGTCAGGGTCAGGGTCAGGGTCCGGGTCCGGGTCTGTGTCAGTTTCAGGGTCAGTGTCAGAGTCAGGGTCCGGGTCAGGGTCAGGGTCCGGGTCCGGGTCCGGGTCAGGGTCCAGGTCTGCGTCCGGGTCAGGGTCCGGGTCCGCGTCCGTGTCAGTTTCAGGGTCAGTGTCAGAGTAAGGGTCCGGGTCAGGGTCAGTGACCGGGTCGGGGTCCGGGTCCAGGTCTGTGTCAGGGTCAGGGTCAGGGTCTGTGTCAGTGTCCGGGTCCGGGTCCGTGTCAGGGTCCGGGTCCGGGTCCGGGTTACGGTCCGGATCCGGGTTCGGATCCGTGTCCGGATCAGAGTCCGTGACCGTGTCCGTGTCCGTGTCCGTGTCCGTGTCCGTGTCCGGGTCCGTGTCAGTGTCAGTGTCAGGGTCAGAGTCAGGGTCCGGGTCCGGGTCCGGGTCCAGGTCAGGGTCCGTGTCCGGGTCCATGTCAGTTTCAGGGTCAGTGTCAGGGTCAGATTCAGAATCAGGGTCCGGGTCAGGGTCAGGGTCAGGGTCAGGGTCAGGGTCAGGGTCCGGGTCCGGGTCCGGGTCCGGGTCCACGTCAGGGTCAGTATCCAGGTCCAGGTCCGGGTCCGGGACCGGGTCCGGGTCCGGTCAGGGTCAGGGTGCGGGTACGGGTACGGGTACGGGGTCAGGATTCTAGTCCTGGTCCTGGTCCGGATCCGGGTCCGGGTCCGGGTCAGGGTCCGGGTCCGGGTCCGGGTCTGGGTCCGGGTTCGGGTCCGGTTCCGGGTCCGGTTCCAGGTAAGGGTCAGGATCCGGATCCGGTTCCGGGTCCGGTTCCGGGTCCGGGTCCGGGTCCTGATCTGTGTCAAGGTCAGGGTTAGGGTCTGGGTCAGGGTCCGGGTCCGGGTCCAGGTCCGGGTCCGGGTCCGGGTCAGGGTCCGGGTCCGGGTCCGGGTCAGGGTCCGGGTCCGGTTCTGTGTCAGTTTCAGGGTCAGTGTCAGAGTCAGGGTCCGGGTCAGGGTCAGGGTCCGGGTTCGGGTCCGGGTCCGGGTCCGGGTCAGAATCCGGGTCTGGGTCCAGGTCCGGGTCAGGGTCCGGGTCCGTGTCAGGGTCCGGGTCCAGGTCCGGGTCCGGGTCTGGTTCCGGTTCCGGTTCCGGTTCCGGTTCCGGGTCAGGGTCAGGATCCGGGTCCGGGTCCATGTCCGGGTCCGGTTCCGGTTCCGGTTCCGGTTCCGTTTCCGGTTCCAGTTCCGGTTCCGGTTCCGGGTCAAGGTCAGAGTCAGGGTCCGGGTCCGGGTCCAGGTCAGTTTCAGGGTCAGTGTCAGAATCAGGGTCCGGGTCAGGGTCAGGGTCAGGGTCCGGGTCTGGGTCCGGGTCCGGGTCCGGGTCAGGGTCAGGGTCCGGGTCCGGGTCTGTGTCAGTTTCAGGGTCAGTCTCAGATTCAGGGTCGGGGTCAGGGTCAGGGTCAGGGTCCGGGTCCGAGTCAGGGTCCGGGTCCGGGTCCGGGTCAGTTTCAGGGTCAGTGTCAGAGTCAGGGTCCGGGTCAGGGTCAGGGTCCGGGTCCGGGTCCGGGTCCGGGTCCGGGTCAGGGTCCAGGTCTGCGTCGGGGTCAGGGTCCGGGTCCGCGTCCGTGTCAGTTTCAGGGTCAGTGTCAGAGTCAGGGTCCGGTTCAGGGTCAGGGTCCGGGTCCGGGTCCGGGTCCAGGTCCGGGTCAGGGTCAGGGTCAGGGTCCGGGTCAGGGTCCGGGTCCGGGTCCGTGTCAGGGTCCGGGTCCGGGTCCGGGTTACGGTCCGGATCCGAGTCCGGATCCGTGTCCGGATCAGAGTCCTTGACCGTGTCCGTGTCCGTGTCCTTGTCCGGGTCCGGGTCCGTGTCAGTGTCTGTGTCAGGGTCAGAGTCAGGGTCCGGGTCCGGGTCCAGGTCAGGGTCCGGGTCCGGGTCCGTGTCAGTTTCAGGGTCAGTGTCAGGGTCAGAGTCAGAATCAGGGTCCGGGTCAGGGTCAGGGTCAGGGTCCGGGTCCGGGTCCGGGTCCGGGTCCGGGTCAGGGTCAGGGTCCGGGTCCGGGTCCGGGTCTGTGTCAGTTTCAGGGTCAGTCTCAGAGTCAGGGTCGGGGTCAGGGTCAGGGTCAGGGTCCGGGTCCGAGTCAGGGTCCGGGTCCGGGTCCGGGTCCGGGTCAGTTTCAGGGTCAGTGTCAGAGTCAGGGTCCGGGTCAGGGTCAGGGTCCGGGTCCGGGTCAGGGTCCAGGTCTGCGTCCGGGTCAGGGTCCGGGTCCAGGTCCGTGTCAGTTTCAGGGTCAGTGTCAGAGTCAGGGTCCGGGTCATTGTCAGGGTCAGGGTCCAGGTCCACGTCAGGGTCAGTATCCAGGTCTAGGTCCGGGTCCGGGACCGGGTCCGGGTCCGGTCAGGGTCAGGGTGCGGGTCCGGGTCCGGGTACGGGGTCAGGATTCTAGTCCTGGTCCTGGTCCGGATCCGGGTCCGTGTCCGGGTCAGGGTCCGGGTCCGGGTCCGGGTCCGGGTCTGGGTCCGGGTTCGGGTCCGGTTCCGGTTCCGGTTCCAGGTAAGGGTCAGGATCCGGATCCGGTTCCGGATCAGGTTCCGGGTCCGGGTCCGAGTCAGGGTCCGGGTCCGGGTCCTGGTCAGTTTCAGGGTCCGGGTCCGGGTCCGGGTCCGGGTCCGGGTCCGGGTCCGGGTCCGGGTCCGGGTCCGGGTCTGGGTCAGGGTCCGGGTCCGGGTCAGGGTCCAGGTCTGTGTCCGGGTCAGGGTCCGGGTCCGCGTCCGGGTCAGTTTCAGGGTCAGTGTCAGAGTCAGGGTCGGGGTCAGGGTCAGGGTCAGGGTCAGGGTCCGGGTCCGAGTCAGGGTCCGGGTCCGGGTCCGGGTCAGTTTCAGGGTCAGTGTCAGAGTCAGGGTCCGGGTCAGGGTCAGGGTCCGGGTCCGGGTCATGGTCCAGGTCTGCGTCCGGGTCAGGGTCCGGGTCAGGGTCCGGGTCCGAGTCAGGGTCCGGGTCCGGGTCCGGGTCAGTTTCAGGGTCAGTGTCAGAGTCAGGGTCCGGGTCAGTGTCAGGGTCAGGGTCCGGGTCCACGTCAGGGTCAGTATCCAGGTCCAGGTCCGGGTCCGGGTCCGGGACCGGGTCTGGGTCCGGTCAGGGTCAGGGTGCGGGTACGGGTACGGGTACGGGGTCAGGATTCTAGTCCTGGTCCTGGTCCGGATCCGGGTCCGGGTCCGGGTCAGGGTCCGGGTCCGGGTCCGGGTCCGGGTTCGGGTCCGGTTCCGGGTCCGGTTCCAGGTAAGGGTCAGGATCCGGATCCGGGTCCGAGTCCGGTTCCGGTTCCGGGTCCGGGTCCTGATCTTTGTCAAGGTCAGGGTCAGGGTCCGGTTCAGGGTCCGGGTCCGGGTCCGGGTCCGGGTCGGGTTCAGGGTCAGGGTCCGGTTCAGGGTCAGGTTCCGGGTCCGGGTCCGAGTCAGGGTCCGGGTCCGGGTCCTGGTCCTGGTCAGTTTCAGGGTCCGGGTCCGGGTCCGGGTCCGGGTCCGGGTCCGGGTCCGGGTCCGGGTCCAGGTCCGGGTCCAGGTCAGGGTCCGGGTCCGGGTCAGGGTCCGGGTCCGGTTCTGTGTCAGTTTCAGGGTCAGTGTCAGAGTCAGGGTCCCGGTCAGGGTCAGGGTCAGGGTCCGGGTCCTGGTCCGGGTCAGGGTCCGGGTCCGGGTCCGGGTCCGGGTCAGGGTCCGGGTTCGGGTCCGGGTCCGGGTCAGAATCCGGGTCCGGGTCCGTGTCAGGGTCTGGGTCCGGGTCAGGGTCCGGGTCCAGGTCCGGGTCAGGGTCAGAGTCCGGGTCCGGGTCGGGGTCCGGGTCCGGGTCAGGGTCAGGGTCCGGGTCCGGGTCTGTGTCAGTTTCAGGGTCAGTGTCAGAGTCAGGGTCTGGGTCAGGGTCAGGGTCCGGGTCCGGGTCAGGGTCCAGGTCTGCGTCCGGGTCAGGGTCCGGGTCCGGGTCCGGGTCCGGGTTCGGGTCCGGTTCCGGGTCCGGTTCCAGGTAAGGGTCAGGATCCGGATCCGGGTCCGAGTCCGGTTCCGGTTCCGGGTCCGGGTCCTGATCTTTGTCAAGGTCAGGGTCAGGGTCCGGGTCAGGGTCCGGGTCCGGGTCCGGGTCCGGGTCGGGTTCAGGGTCAGGGTCCGGTTCAGGGTCAGGTTCCGGGTCCGGGTCCGAGTCAGGGTCCGGGTCCGGGTCCTGGTCAGTTTCAGGGTCCGGGTCCGGGTCCGGGTCCGGGTCCGGGTCCGGGTCCGGGTCCAGGTCCGGGTCCGGGTCAGGGTCCGGGTCCGGGTCAGGGTCCGGGTCCGGGTCCGGTTCTGTGTCAGTTTCAGGGTCAGTGTCAGAGTCAGGGTCCCGGTCAGGGTCAGGGTCAGTGTCCGGGTCCTGGTCCGGGTCAGGGTCCGGGTCCGGGTCTGGGTCCGGGTCCGGGTCTGGGTCAGGGTCCGGGTTCGGGTCCGGGTCCGGGTCAGAATCCGGGTCCGGGTCCGTGTCAGGGTCCGGGTCCGGGTCAGGGTCCGGGTCCAGGTCCGGGTCAGGGTCAGAGTCCGGGTCCGGGTCGGGGTCCGGGTCCGGGTCAGGGTCAGGGTCCGGGTCCGGGTCTGTGTCAGTTTCAGGGTCAGTGTCAGAGTCAGGGTCTGGGTCAGGGTCAGGGTCCGGGTCCGGGTCAGGGTCCAGGTCTGCGTCCGGGTCAGGGTCCGGGTCCGCGTCCGTGTCAGTTTCAGGGTCAGTGTCAGAGTCAGGGTCCGGGTCAGGGTCAGGGTCCGGGTCCGGGTCCGGGTCCAGGTCCGGGTCAGGGTCAGGGTCAGGGTCAGGGTCCGGGTCAGTGTCCGGGTCCGGGTCTGTGTCAGGGTCCGGGTCCGGGTCCGGGTTACGGTCCGGATCCGGGTCCGGATCCGTGTCGGGATCAGAGTCCGTGTCCGTGTCCGTGTCCGTGTCCGTGTCCGGGTCCGGGTCCGTGTCAGTGTCAGTGTCAGGGTCAGAGTCAGAGTCAGGGTCCGGGTCACGGTCCGGGTCCGGGACCGGGTCCGGGTCCTGTCAGGGTCAGGGTGCGGGTACGGGTCCGGGTACGGGGTCAGGATTCTAGTCCTGGTCCTGGTCCGGATCCGGGTCCGTGTCCGGGTCAGGGTCCGGGTCCGGGTCCGGGTCCGGGTCTGGGTCCGGGTTCGGGTCCGGTTCCGGGTCCGGTTCCAGGTAAGGGTCAGGATCCGGTTCCGGTTCCGGATCAGGTTCCGGGTCCGGGTCCGAATCAGGGTCCGGGTCCGGGTCCTGGTCAGTTTCAGGGTCCGGGTCCGGGTCCGGGTCCGGGTCCGGGTCCGGGTCCGGGTCCGGGTCCGGGTCTGGGTCAGGGTCCGGGTCCGGGTCAGGGTCCAGGTCTGCGTCCGGGTCAGGGTCCGGGTCCGCGTCCGTGTCAGTTTCAGGGTCAGTGTCAGAGTCAGGGTCGGGGTCAGGGTCAGGGTCAGGGTCCGGGTCCGAGTCCGGGTCCGGGTCCGGGTCCGGGTCCGGGTCCGGGTCCGGGTGCGGGTGCGGGTCTGGGTCAGGGTCCGGGTCCGGGTCAGGGTCCAGGTCTGCGTCCGGGTCAGGGTCTGGGTCCGCGTCCGTGTCAGTTTCAGGGTCAGTGTCAGAGTCAGGGTCAGGGTCAGTGTCAGGGTCAGGGTCCGGGTCCACGTCAGGGTCAGTATCCAGGTCCAGGTCCGGGTCCGGGTCCGGGTCCGGGACCGGGTCTGGGTCCGGTCAGGGTCAGGGTGCGGGTACGGGTACGGGTACGGGGTCAGGGTCCGGGTCCGGGTCCGGGTCCGGGTTCGGGTCCGGTTCCGGGTCCGGTTCCAGGTAAGGGTCAGGATCCGGATCCGGGTCCGAGTCCGGTTCCGGGTCCGGGTCCGGGTCCTGATCTTTGTCAAGGTCAGGGTCAGGGTCCGGGTCAGGGTCCGGGTCCGGGTCCGGGTCCGGGTCGGGTTCAGGGTCAGGGTCCGGTTCAGGGTCAGGTTCCGGGTCCGGGTCCGAGTCAGGGTCCGGGTCCGGGTCCTGGTCAGTTTCAGGGTCCGGGTCCGGGTCCCGGTCCGGGTCCGTGTCCGAATCCGGGTCAGGGTCCGGGTCCGGGTCAGGGTCCGGGTCCGGTTCTGTGTCAGTTTCAGGGTCAGTGTCAGAGTCAGGGTCCGGGTCCGGGTCAGGGTCCGGGTTCGGGTCCGGGTCCGGGTCAGAATCCGGGTCCGGGTCCGGGTCCGTGTCAGGGTCTGGGTCCGGGTCAGGGTCCGGGTCCAGGTCCGGGTCAGGGTCAGAGTCCGGGTCCGGGTCGGGGTCCGGGTCCGGGTCAGGGTCAGGGTCAGGGTCCGGGTCCGGGTCTGTGTCAGTTTCAGGGTCAGTCTCAGAGTCAGGGTCGGGGTCAGGGTCAGGGTCAGGGTCCGGGTCCGGGTCAGTTTCAGGGTCAGTGTCAGAGTCAGGGTCTGGGTCAGGGTCAGGGTCCGGGTCCGGGTCAGGGTCCAGGTCTGCGTCCGGGTCAGGGTCCGGGTCCGCGTCCGTGTCAGTTTCAGGATCAGTGTCAGAGTCAGGGTCCGGGTCAGGGTCAGGGTCCGGGTCCGGGTCCGGGTCCAGGTCCGGGTCAGGGTCAGGGTCAGGGTCCGGGTCAGTGTCCGGGTCCGGGTCCGTGTCAGGGTCCGTGTCCGGGTCCGTGTCCGGGTCCGTGTCCATGTCCGGGTCCGAGTCAGGGTCTGGGTCCGGGTCCGGGTCCGGGTCCGGGTCAGTTTCAGGGTCAGGGTCAGTGTCCGGGTCCGTGTCCGTGTCCGTGTCCGGGTCCGGGTCACGGTCCGGGTCCGGGTCTGGGTCCAGGTCAGAGTCCGGGTCCGGGTCCGGGTCCGGGTCCGGGTCCGGTTCCGGTTCCGGGTCCGGGTCCGGGTCCGGGTCCGGGACCGTGTCAGGGTCTGGGTCCGTGTCAGGTTCCTGGTCCGTGTCATGGTCTGGGTCCGGGTCCGGGTCCGGGTCCGGGTCCGGGTCCGGGTCCGGGTCCGGGTCCGGGTCTGAGTCCGGGTCCGTGTCCGTGTCAGGATCCGGGTCCGGGTCCGGGTCCGGGTCTGGGTCCGGGTCCGGGTCCGGGTCCGGGTCCGGGTCTGAGTCCGGGTCCGTGTCCGTGTCAGGATCCGGGTCCGAGTCCGGGTCCGGGTAAGGGTCCGTGTCCGGGTCCGGGTCCGTTTCCAGGTCAGGGTCAGGATCCGGGTCAGGATCCGGGTCAGGATCCGGGTCCGGGTCCGGGTCCGGGTCAGTGTCCGGGTCCGGGTCCGGGTCTGGGTCCAGGTCTGGTTCCGGGTCCGGGTCAGTGTCAGGGTCAGTGTCAGAGTCAGGGTCAGGGTCCAGGTCCGGGTCCGGGTCAGGGTCAGGGTCAGGGTCAGGATCCGTGTCCGGGTCCGGGTAAGGGTCCGTGTTCTGGTCCGTGTCCGTGTCCGTGTCCGGGTCCGGGTCCAAGTCACGGTCCGGGTCCGTGTCCGGGTCCGGGTCAGTTTCAGGGTCAGTGTCAGAGTCAGGGTCAGGGTCAGGGTCAGTGTCCGGGTCCGTGTCCGTGTCCGTGTCCGGGTCCGGGTCCGGGTCCGGGTCCGGGTCCGGGTCCGGGTCCGGGTCCGGGTCCGGGTCCTGGTCCGGTTCAGGGTCCGGGTCCTGGTCCGGATCAGTTTCAGGGTCAGTGTCAGAGTTAGGGTCCGGGTCCGGGTCCGGGTCCGGGTCAGGGTCCGGGTCCGGGTCAGGGTCCGGGTCCGGGTCATGGTCCGGGTCCGGGTCCAGGTCCGGGTCCGGGTCCGGGTCCGGGTCAGGGTCAGGATCCGAGTCCGGGTCCGGGTCCGGTTCCAGGTCCGGGTCCGTGTCCGGGTCCACGTCAGGGTCAGTATCCAGGTCCAGGTCCGGGTCCGGGACCGGGTACGGGTCTGGTCAGGGTCAGGGTGCGGGTACGGGTACGGGTATGGGGTCAGGATTCTAGTCCGGGTCTGGGTCCGGGTCCGGGTCCGGGTAAGGATCTCGGTCAGGGTCAGGGTCAGGGTCAGGGTCAGGATCCGTGTCCGGGTCCGGGTCCGTGTAAGGGTCCGTGTCCTGGTCCTGGTTCGGATCCGGGTCCGGGTCCGGGTCCGGGTCAGGGTCCGGGTCCGGGTCCGGGTCCGGGTTCGGGTCCGGTTCCGGTTCCGGTTCCAGGTAAGGGTCAGGATCCGGATCCGGGTCCGGGTCCGGTTCTGGGTCCGGGTCCGGGTCCTGATCTGTGTCAAGGTCAGGGTTAGGGTCCGGGTCAGGTTTAGGGTCCGGGTCAGTTTCAGGGTCAGTGTCAGAATCAGGGTCCGTGGAAGGGTCCATGTCCGGGTCCGTGTCCGTGTCCGTGTCCATGTCCGGGTCCGAGTCAGGGTCTGGGTCCGGGTCCGGGTCCGGGTCCAGGTCAGTTTCAGGGTCAGTGTCAGAGTCAGGGTCCGGGTCAGGGTCCGTGTCCGTGTCTGTGTCCGTGTCCGTGTCCGTGTCCGTGTCCGTGTCAGGGTCCGGGTCCGTGTCAGGGTCCGGGTCCGGGTCAGGGTCCGGGTCCGGGTCCGGGTCCGGGTCCGGGTCAGGGTCAGGGTCAGGATCCGTGTCCGGGTCCGGGTAAGGGTCCGTGTTCGGGTCCGTGTCCGTGTCCGTGTCCGTGTCCGGGTCCGGGTCCAAGTCAGGGTCCGGGTCCGTGTCCGGGTCCGGGTCAGTTTCAGGGTCAGTGTCAGAGTCAGGGTCAGGGTCAGTGTCAGTGTCCGTGTCCGTGTCCGTGTCCGGGTGCGTGTCCGTGTCCGTGTCCGTGTCCGTGTCCGTGTCCGGGTCCGGGTCCGGGTCCGTGTCCGTGTCCGGGTCCGGGTCCTGGTCCGGTTCAGGGTCCGTGTCCGGGTCCGGATCAGTTTCAAGGTCAGTGTCAGAGTTAGGGTCCGGGACCGGGTCCGGGTCCGGTCAGGGTCAGGGTGCGGGTACGGGTACGGGTACGGGGTCAGGATTCTAGTCCGGGTCTGGGTCCGGGTCCGGGTCCGGGTCCGGGTAAGGATCTCGGTCAGGGTCAGGGTCAGGGTCAGGGTCAGGGTCAGGATCCGTGTCCGGGTCCGGGTCCGTGTAAGGGTCCGTGTCCTGGTCCTGGTTCGGATCCGGGTCCGGGTCCGGGTAAGGGTCAGGATCCGGATCCGGTTCCGGGTCCGGTTCCGGGTCCGGGTCCGGGTCCTGATCTGTGTCAAGGTCAGGGTTAGGGTCCGGGTCAGGTTTAGGGTCCGGGTCAGTTTCAGGGTCAGTGTCAGAATCAGGGTCCGTGTAAGGGTCCGTGTCCGGGTCCGTGTCCATGTCCGGGTCCGAGTCAGGGTCTGGGTCCGGGTCCGGGTCCGGGTCCGGGTCCGGGTCAGTTTCAGGGTCAGGGTCAGTGTCCGGGTCCAGGTCTGCGTCCGGGTCAGGGTCCGGGTCCGCGTCCGTGTCAGTTTCAGGATCAGTGTCAGAGTCAGGGTCCGGGTCAGGGTCAGGGTCCGGGTCCGGGTCCGGGTCCGGGTCCAGGTCCGGGTCAGGGTCAGGGTCAGGGTCCGGGTCAGTGTCCGGGTCCGGGTCCGTGTCAGGGTCCGTGTCCGGGTCCGTGTCCGGGTCCGTGTCCATGTCCGGGTCCGAGTCAGGGTCTGGGTCCGGTTCCGGGTCCGGGTCCGGGTCCGGGTCAGTTTCAGGGTCAGGGTCAGTGTCCGGGTCCAGGTCTGCGTCCGGGTCAGGGTCCGGGTCCGCGTCCGTGTCAGTTTCAGGATCAGTGTCAGAGTCAGGGTCCGGGTCAGGGTCAGGGTCCGGGTCCGGGTCCGGGTCCAGGTCCGGGTCAGGGTCAGGGTCAGGGTCCGGGTCAGTGTCCGGGTCCGGGTCCGTGTCAGGGTCCGGGTCCGGGTCCGTGTCCGGGTCCGTGTCCATGTCCGGGTCCGAGTCAGGGTCTGGGTCCGGGTCCGGGTCCGGGTCCGGGTCAGTTTCAGGGTCAGGGTCAGTGTCCGGGTCCGTGTCCGTGTCCGTGTCCGTGTCCGGGTCCGGGTCACGGTCCGGGTCCGGGTCCGGGTCCAGGTCAGAGTCCGGGTCCGGGTCCGGGTCCGGGTCCGGGTCCGGTTCCGGTTCCGGGTCCGGGTCCGGGTCCGGGTCCGGGTCCGGGTCCGGGTCCGGGTCCGGGTCCGGGTCTGAGTCCGGGTCCGTGTCCGTGTCAGGATCCGGGTCCGGGTCCGGGTCCGGGTCTGGGTCCGGGTCCGGGTCCGGGTCCGGGTCCGGGTCTGAGTCCGGGTCCGTGTCCGTGTCAGGATCCGGGTCCGAGTCCGGGTCCGGGTAAGGGTCCGGGTCCGGGTCCGGGTCCGGGTCCGTTTCCAGGTCAGGGTCAGGATCCGGGTCAGGATCCGGGTCAGGATCCGGGTCCGGGTCCGGGTCCGGGTCAGTGTCCGGGTCCGGGTCCGGGTCTGGGTCCAGGTCTGGTTCCGGGTCCGGGTCAGTGTCAGGGTCAGTGTCAGAGTCAGGGTCAGGGTCCAGGTCCGGGTCCGGGTCAGGGTCAGGGTCAGGGTCAGGATCCGTGTCCGGGTCCGGGTAAGGGTCCGTGTTCTGGTCCGTGTCCGTGTCCGTGTCCGGGTCCGGGTCCAAGTCACGGTCCGGGTCCGTGTCCGGGTCCGGGTCAGTTTCAGGGTCAGTGTCAGAGTCAGGGTCAGGGTCAGGGTCAGTGTCCGGGTCCGTGTCCGTGTCCGGGTCCGGGTCCGTGTCCGGGTCCGGGTCCGGGTCCGGGTCCGGGTCCGGGTCCGGGTCCGGGTCCGGGTCCGGGTCCGGGTCCGGGTCCTGGTCCGGTTCAGGGTCTGTGTCCTGGTCCGGATCAGTTTCAGGGTCAGTGTCAGAGTTAGGGTCCGGGTCCGGGTCCGGGTCCGGGTCAGGGTCCGGGTCCGGGTCAGGGTCCGGGTCCGGGTCATGGTCCGGGTCCGGGTCCAGGTCCGGGTCCGGGTCCGGGTCCGGGTCAGGGTCAGGATCCGAGTCCGGGTCCGGGTCCGGGTCCGGTTCCAGGTCCGGGTCCGTGTCCGGGTCCACGTCAGGGTCAGTATCCAGGTCCAGGTCCGGGTCCGGGACCGGGTACGGGTCTGGTCAGGGTCAGGGTGCGGGTACGGGTACGGGTATGGGGTCAGGATTCTAGTCCGGGTCTGGGTCCGGGTCCGGGTCCGGGTAAGGATCTCGGTCAGGGTCAGGGTCAGGGTCAGGGTCAGGATCCGTGTCCGGGTCCGGGTCCGTGTAAGGGTCCGTGTCCTGGTCCTGGTTCGGATCCGGGTCCGGGTCCGGGTCCGGGTCAGGGTCCGGGTCCGGGTCCGGGTCCGGGTTCGGGTCCGGTTCCGGTTCCGGTTCCAGGTAAGGGTCAGGATCCGGATCCGGGTCCGGGTCCGGTTCTGTTTCCGGGTCCGGGTCCTGATCTGTGTCAAGGTCAGGGTTAGGGTCCGGGTCAGGTTTAGGGTCCGGGTCAGTTTCAGGGTCAGTGTCAGAATCAGGGTCCGTGGAAGGGTCCATGTCCGGGTCCGTGTCCGTGTCCGTGTCCATGTCCGGGTCCGAGTCAGGGTCTGGGTCCGGGTCCGGGTCCGGGTCCAGGTCAGTTTCAGGGTCAGTGTCAGAGTCAGGGTCCGTGTCAGGGTCCGTGTCCATGTCTGTGTCCGTGTCCGTGTCCGGGTCCGTGTCCGTGTCAGGGTCCGGGTCCGTGTCAGGGTCCGGGTCCGGGTCAGGGTCCGGGTCCGGGTCCGGGTCCGGGTCAGGGTCAGGGTCAGGATCCGTGTCCGGGTCCGGGTAAGGGTCCGTGTTCGGGTCCGTGTCCGTGTCCGTGTCCGGGTCCGGGTCCAAGTCAGGGTCCGGGTCCGGGTCCGGGTCCGGGTCAGTTTCAGGGTCAGTGTCAGAGTCAGGGTCAGGGTCAGTGTCAGTGTCCGTGTCCGTGTCCGTGTCCGTGTCCGTGTCCGTGTCCGTGTCCGTGTCCGGGTCCGGGTCCGTGTCCGGGTCCGGGTCCGGGTCCGTGTCCGTGTCCGGGTCCGGGTCCTGGTCCGGTTCAGGGTCCGTGTCCGGGTCCGGATCAGTTTCAGGGTCAGTGTCAGAGTTAGGGTCCGGGTCCGGGTCCGGGTCCGGGTCAGGGTCCGGGTCCGGGTCAGGGTCCGGGTCCGGGTCATGGTCCGGGTCCGGGTCCAGGTCCGGGTCCGGGTCCGGGTCCGGGTCAGGGTCAGGATCCGAGTCCGGGTCCGGGTCCGGGTCCGGGTCCAGGTCCGTGTCCGTGTCCGGGTCCGGGTGCACGTCAGGGTCAGTATCCAGGTCCAGGTCCGGGTCCGGGTCCGGGTCCTGATCTGTGTCAAGGTCAGGGTTAGGGTCCGGGTCAGGTTTAGGGTCCGGGTCAGTTTCAGGGTCAGTGTCAGAATCAGGGTCCGTGTAAGGGTCCGTGTCCGGGTCCGTGTCCGGGTCCGTGTCCATGTCCGGGTCCGAGTCAGGGTCTGGGTCCGGGTCCGGGTCCGGGTCCGGGTCCGGGTCAGTTTCAGGGTCAGGGTCAGTGTCCGGGTCCGTGTCCGTGTCCGGGTCCGTGTCACGGTCCGGGTCCGGGCCCGGGTCCAGGTCAGAGTCCGGGTCCGGGTCCGGGTCCGGGTCCGGTTCCGGTTCCGGTTCCGGTTCCGGTTCCGGGTCCGGGTCCGTGTCAGGGTCTGGGTCCGTGTCAGGTTCCGGGTCCGTGTCAGGGTCTGGGTCCGGGTCCGGGTCCGGGTCCGTGTCCGGGTCCGTGTCCGGGTCCGTGTCCGTGTCCGGGTCCGAGTCAGGGTCTGGGTCCGGGTCCGGGTCCGGGTCCGGGTCCGGGTCCGGGTCCGGGTCACTTTCAGGGTCAGTGTCAGAGTCAGGGTCCGGGTCAGGGTCAGGGTCCGGGTCCGGGTCCGGGTCCTGGTCCAGGTCAGGTTCCGGGTCCGGGTCCGGGTCCGGGTCCGGGTCCAGGTCCGGGTCAGGGTCCGGATTCGGGTCCGGGTCCGGGTCAGAATCCGGGTCCGGGACCGGGTCCGTGTCCAGGTCCGGGTCCGGGACTGGTTCCGGTTCCGGTTCCGGTTCCGGTTCCGGTTCCGGTTCCGGGTCAGGGTCAGGATCCGGGTCCGGGTCTGGATCCGGTTCCGGTTCCGGTTCCGGTTCCAGTTCCGGTTCCGGTTCCGGTTCCGGGTCAAGGTCAGAGTCAGGGTCCGGGTCCGGGTCCGGGTCAGTTTCAGGGTCAGTGTCAGAATCAGGGTCCGGGTCCGGGTCAGGGTCAGGGTCCGGGTCCGGGTCCGGGTCCGGGTCCCGGTCCGGGTCCGGGTCTGGGTCCGGGTCTGGGTCAGGGTCAGGGTCAAGGTCCGGGTCCGGGTCTGTGTCAGTTTCAGGGTCAGTCTCAGAGTCAGGGTCGGGGTCAGGGTCAGTTTCAGGGTCAGTGTCAGAGTCAGGGTCCGGGTCAGGGTCAGGGTCAGGGTCCGGGTCCGGGTCCTGGTCCGGGTCAGGGTTCGGGTCTGGGTCCGGGTCCGGGTCCGGGTCCGGGTCAGGGTCCGGATTTGGGTCCGGGTCCGGGTCAGAATCCGGTTTCGGGTCCGGGTCCGTGTCAGGGTCCGGGTCCGTGTCAGGGTCCGTGTCCAGGTCCGGGTCCGGGTCTGGTTCCGGTTCCGGTTCCGGTTCCGGGTCAGGGTCAGGATCCGGGTCCGGGTCCGGGTCCGGGTCCGGTTCCAGTTCCGGTTCCGGTTCCGGTTCCGGGTCATGGTCAGAGTTAGGGTCCGGGTCCGGGTCCGGGTCAGTTTCAGGGTCAGTGTCAGAATCAGGGTCCGGGTCAGGGTCAGGGTCAGGGTCAGGGTCCGGGTCCGGGTCCGGGTCCGGGTCAGGGTCAGGGTCCGGGTCCGGGTCCGGGTCTGTGTCAGTTTCAGGGTCAGTCTCAGAGTCAGGGTCGGGGTCAGGGTCAGCGTCAGGGTCCGGGTCCGAGTCAGGGTCCGGGTCCGGGTCCGGGTCAGTTTCAGGGTCAGTGTCAGAGTCAGGGTCCGGGTCAGGGTCAGGGTCCAGGTCCGGGTCAGGGTCCAGGTCTGGGTCCGGGTCAGGGTCCGGGTCCACGTCCGTGTCAGTTTCAGGGTCAGTGTCAGAGTCAGGGTCCGGGTCAGGGTCAGGGTCCGGGTCCGGGTCCGGGTCCGGGTCAGGGTCAGGGTCAGGGTCCGGGTCAGTGTCCGTGTCCGGGTCCATGTCAGGGTCCGGGTCCGGGTCCGGGTCCGGGTTACGGTCCGGATCCGGGTCCGGATCCGTGTCCGGATCAGAGTCTGTGTCCGTGTCCGTGTCCGTGTCCGTGTCCATGTCCGTGTCAGTGTCAGTGTCAAGGTCAGAGTCAGGGTCCGGGTCCGGGTCCGGGTCCAGGTCAGGGTCCGTGTCCGTGTCCGTGTCAGTTTCAGGATCAGTGTCAGGGTCAGAGTCAGAGTCAGGGTCCGGGTCACGGTCCGGGTCCGGGTCCAGGTCAGGGTCCGGGTCCCGGTCCGGGTCCGGGTCCGGGTCAGAATCCGGGTCCGGGTCCGTGTCTGTGTCAGGGTCCGGGTCCGTGTCAGGGTCCGTGTCCAGGTCCGGGTCCGGGTCTGGTTCCGGTTCCGGTTCCGGTTCCGGGTCAGGGTCAGGATCCAGGTCCGGGTCTGGGTCCGGTTCCGGTTCCGGTTCCGGTTCCGGTTCCAGTTCCGGTTCCGGTTCCGGTTCCCGGTCAAGGTCAGAGTTAGGGTCCGGGTCCGGGTCCGGGTCAGTTTCAGGGTCAGTGTCAGAATCAGGTTCCGGGTCAGGGTCAGGGTCAGGGTCAGGGTCCGGGTCCGGGTCCGGGTCCGGGTCCGGGTCAGGGTCAGGGTCAGGGTCCGGGTCCGGGTCTGTGTCAGTTTCAGGGTCAGTCTCAGAGTCAGGGTCGGGGTCAGGGTCAGGGTCAGGGTCCGGGTCCGAGTCAGGGTCCGGGTCCGGGTCCGGGTCAGTTTCAGGGTCAGTGTCAGAGTCAGGGTCCGGGTCAGGGTCAGGGTCCAGGTCAGGGTCAGGGTCCAGGTCCGGGTCCGGGTCCGGGTCCGGGTCCGCGTCTGTGTCAGTTTCAGGGTCAGTGTCAGAGTCAGGGTCCGGGTCAGGGTCAGGGTCGGGGTTACGGTCCGGATCCAGGTCCGGATCCGTGTCCGGATCAGAGTCTGTGTCCGTGTCCGTGTCCGTGTCCGGGTCCGGGTCCGGGTCCATGTCAGTGTCAGTGTCAGGGTCAGAGTCAGGGTCCGGGTCCGGGTCCAGGTCAGGGTCCGGTTCCGGGTCCGTGTCAGTTTCAGGGTCAGTGTCAGGGTCAGAGTCAGAGTCAGGGTCCTGGTCACGGTCCGGGTCCGGGTCCAGGTCAGGGTCCGGGTCCGGGTCCGGGTCCGGGTCAGGGTCCGGGTCCGGGTCCGTGTCAGGGTCCGGGTCCGGGTCAGGGTCTGGGTCCGGGTCCGGGTCCGGGTCCAGGTCCGGGTCCGGGTCAGTTTCAGGGTCAGTGTCAGAGTCAGGGTCCGGGTCAGGGTCAGGGTCAGGGTCCGGGTCCGGGTCCTGGTCCGGGTCAGGGTCCGGGTCTGGGTCCGGGTCCGGGTCCGGGTCCGGGTCAGGGTCCGGATTCGGGTCCGGGTCCGGGTCAGAATCCGGGTCCGGGTCCGGGTCCGTGTCAGGGTCCGGGTCCGTGTCAGGGTCCGTGTCCAGGTCCGGGTCCGGGTCTGGTTCCGGTTCCGGTTCCGGTTCCGGGTCAGGGTCAGGATCCGGGTCCGGGTCCGGGTCCGGTTCCAGTTCCGGTTCCGGTTCCGGTTCCGGGTCATGGTCAGAGTTAGGGTCCGGGTCCGGGTCCGGGTCAGTTTCAGGGTCAGTGTCAGAATCAGGGTCCGGGTCAGGGTCAGGGTCAGGGTCAGGGTCCGGGTCCGGGTCCGGGTCCGGGTCAGGGTCAGGGTCCGGGTCCGGGTCCGGGTCTGTGTCAGTTTCAGGGTCAGTCTCAGAGTCAGGGTCGGGGTCAGGGTCAGCGTCAGGGTCCGGGTCCGAGTCAGGGTCCGGGTCCGGGTCCGGGTCAGTTTCAGGGTCAGTGTCAGAGTCAGGATCCGGGTCAGGGTCAGGGTCCAGGTCCGGGTCAGGGTCCAGGTCTGGGTCCGGGTCAGGGTCCGGGTCCACGTCCGTGTCAGTTTCAGGGTCAGTGTCAGAGTCAGGGTCCGGGTCAGGGTCAGGGTCCGGGTCCGGGTCCGGGTCCGGGTCAGGGTCAGGGTCAGGGTCCGGGTCAGTGTCCGTGTCCGGGTCCATGTCAGGGTCCGGGTCCGGGTCCGGGTCCGGGTTACGGTCCGGATCCGGGTCCGGATCCGTGTCCGGATCAGAGTCTGTGTCCGTGTCCGTGTCCGTGTCCGTGTCCGTGTCCATGTCCGTGTCAGTGTCAGTGTCAAGGTCAGAGTCAGGGTCCGGGTCCGGGTCAGGGTCCAGGTCAGGGTCAGGGTCCAGGTCCGGGTCCGGGTCAGGGTCCGGGTCCGCGTCTGTGTCAGTTTCAGGGTCAGTGTCAGAGTCAGGGTCCGGGTCAGGGTCAGGGTCGGGGTTACGGTCCGGATCCAGGTCCGGATCCGTGTCCGGATCAGAGTCTATGTCCGTGTCCGTGTCCGTGTCCGTGTCCGTGTCCGGGTCCAAGTCAGGGTCCGGTTCCGGGTCCGTGTCAGTTTCAGGGTCAGTGTCAGTGTCAGGGTCAGAGTCAGAGTCAGGGTCCTGGTCACGGTCCGGGTCCGGGTCCAGGTCAGGGTCCGGGTCCGGGTCCGGGTCCGGGTCAGGGTCCGGGTCCGGGTCCGTGTCAGGGTCCGGGTCCGGGTCAGGGTCTGGGTCCGGGTCCGGGTCCGGGTCCAGGTCAGGGTCCGGGTCCGGGTCCGGGTCCGGGTCCGGGTCAGGGTCCGGGTCCGGGTCCGGGTCTGGGTCCGGGTCCGGGTCCGGGTCAGGGTCCGGATCCTGGTCCGGATCCGGATCAGGGTCCGTGTCCGTGTCTGTGTCCGGGTCCGGGTCCGGGTCCGGGTCCGGGTCCGGGTCCGGGTCCGGGTCCGGGTCCGGGTCCGAGTCTGGGTCCGGGTCCGGGGTCAGGATCCGAGTCCGGGTCCGGGTCCGGGTCCTGGTCCGGGTCCGTGTCCGGGTCCGGATACGGGTCTTGGTCAGGGTCAGGGTCCGGGTACGGGTACGGGTCCGGGTCCGGGTCTGGGTCCGTGTCCGTGTCAGTGTCAGGATCCGGGTCCGTGTCCGGGTCCGGGTAAGGGTCCGTGTGCGGGTCCGTGTCCGGGTCAGTTTCCGTGTCCGGGTCCATGTCAGGGTCCGGGTCCGGGTCCGGGTTACGGTCCGGATCCGTGTCCGGATCCGTGTCCGGATCAGAGTCTGTGTCCGTGTCCGTGTCCGTGTCCGTGTCAGTGTCAGTGTCAGGGTCAGAGTCAGGGTCCGGGTCCGGGTCCGGGTCCAGGTCAGGGTCCGGGTCCGGGTCCGGGTCCGGGTCCGGGTCTGGGTCCGGGTCCGGGGTCAGGATCCGAGTCCGGGTCCGGGTCCGGGTCCTGGTCCTGGTCCGGGTCCGGGTCCGGGTACGGATCCGGGTCTTGGTCAGGGTCAGGGTCAGGGTACGGGTCCGGGTCCGGGTAAGGGTCCGTGTCCGGGTCCGTGTCAGGATCCTGGTCCGGGTCAGGGTCCGGGTAAGGGTCCGTGTCCGGGTCCGTGTCCGTGTCCGGGTCCGGGTCCAGGTCCGTGTCCGAGTCAGGGTCTGGGTCCGGGTTCGGGTCCGGGTCCGGGTCCGGGTCCGGGTCCGAGTCAGGGTCCGGGTCAGGGTCCGGGTCCGTGTCTGGGTCCGGGTCCGGGTCCGGGTCCGTGTCAGTGTCAGTGTAAGGGTCAGAGTCAGGGTCCGGGTCACGGTCCGGGTCCGGGTCCGGGTCCGGGTCCGTGTCTGGGTCCGGGTCCGGGTCCGGGTCCGTGTCAGTGTCAGTGTAAGGGTCAGAGTCAGGGTCCGGGTCACGGTCCGGGTCCGGGTCCGGGTCCAGGTCAGAGTCCGGGTCCGGGTCCGGGTCCGGGTCCGGGTCCGGGTCCGTGTCCGTGTCCGTGTCCGTGTCCGGATCCGGGTCTTGGTCAGGGTCAGGGTCCGGGTACGGGTACGGGTCTGGGTCCGTGTCCGTGTCAGTGTCAGGATCCGGGTCCGGGTCCAGGTCCGGGTAAGGGTCCGTGTCCGGGTCCGTGTCCGGGTCCGTGTCCGGTTCCGTGTCCGGGTCCGGGTCCGAGTCAGGGTCTGGGTCCGGGTACGGGTACGGGTCTGGGTCCGTGTCCGTGTCAGTGTCAGGATCCGGGTCCGGGTCCGGGTCCGGGTAAGGGTCCGTGTCCGGGTCCGTGTCCGGGTCAGTGTCCGTGTCCGGGTCCATGTCAGGGTCCGGATCCGTGTCCGGATCCGTGTCCGGATCAGAGTCTGTGTCCGTGTCCGTGTCCGTGTCCGTGTCCGTGTCCGGGTCCGTGTCAGTGTCAGTGTCAGGGTCAGAGTCAGGGTCCGGGTCCGGGTCCAGGTCAGGGTCCGGGTCCAGGTCCGGGTCCGTGTCAGTTTCAGGGTCAGTGTCAGGGTCAGAGTCAGAGTCAGGGTCCGGGTCACGGTCCGGGTCCGGGTCCAGGTCAGGGTCCGGGTCCGGGTCCGGGTCCGGGTCAGGGTCCGGGTCTGTGTCAGGGTCCGGGTCCGGGTCAGGGTCTGGGTCCGGGTCCGGGTCCGGATCCGGTTCCGTTTCCAGGTCAGGGTCAGCATCCGGGTCCGGGTCTGTGTCCGGGTCCGGGTCTGGGTCCTGGTAAGGGTCCGTGTCCGTGTCTGGTTCCGGGTCCGTGTCCGGGTCCGGGTCAGGGTCCGGATCCGGGTCAGGATCCCGGTCCGGATCAGGTTCCGGGACCGGGTCCGGGTCCTGGTCCGTGTAAGTGTCAGGGTCCTGGTCAGAGTCAAGGTGAGGGTTAGGGTCCGGGTCAGGTTTAGGGTCCGGGTCAGTTTCAGGGTCAGTGTCAGAATCAGGGTCCGTGTAAGGGTCCGTGTCCGGGTCCGTGTCCGGGTCCGTGTCCATGTCCGGGTCCGAGTCAGGGTCTGGGTCCGGGTCCGGGTCCGGGTCCGGGTCAGTTTCAGGGTCAGGGTCAGTGTCCGGGTCCGTGTCCGTGTCCGTGTCCGGGTCCGGGTCACGGTCCGGGTCCGGGTCCGGGTCCAGGTCAGAGTCCGGGTCCGGGTCCGGGTCCGGGTCCGGGTCCGGGTCCGGGTCCGGGTCCGGTTCCGGGTCCGGGTCCGGGTCCGGGTCCGGGACCGTGTCAGGGTCTGGGTCCGTGTCAGGTTCCTGGTCCGTGTCATGGTCTGGGTCCGGGTCCGGGTCCGGGTCCGGGTCCGGGTCCGGGTCCGGGTCCGGGTCCGGGTCCGGGTCTGAGTCCGGGTCCGTGTCCGTGTCAGGATCCGGGTCCGGGTCCGGGTCCGGGTCTGGGTCCGGGTCCGGGTCCGGGTCCGGGTCTGAGTCCGGGTCCGGGTAAGGGTCCGTGTCCGGGTCCGGGTCCGGGTCCGTTTCCAGGTCAGGGTCAGGATCCGGGTCAGGATCCGGGTCAGGATCCGGGTCCGGGTCCGGGTCCGGGTCAGTGTCCGGGTCCGGGTCCGGGTCTGGGTCCAGGTCTGGTTCCGGGTCCGGGTCAGTGTCAGGGTCAGTGTCAGAGTCAGGGTCAGGGTCCAGGTCCGGGTCCGGGTCAGGGTCAGGGTCAGGGTCAGGATCCGTGTCCGGGTCCGGGTAAGGGTCCGTGTTCTGGTCCGTGTCCGTGTCCGTGTCCGTGTCCGGGTCCAAGTCACGGTCCGGGTCCGGGTCCGGGTCCGGGTCAGTTTCAGGGTCAGTGTCAGAGTCAGGGTCAGGGTCAGGGTCAGTGTCCGGGTCCGTGTCCGTGTCCGGGTCCGGGTCCGTGTCCGTGTCCGGGTCCGGGTCCGGGTCCGGGTCCGGGTCCGGGTCCTGGTCCGGTTCAGGGTCCGTGTCCTGGTCCGGATCAGTTTCAGGGTCAGTGTCAGAGTTAGGGTCCGGGTCCGGGTCCGGGTCCGGGTCAGGGTCCGGGTCCGGGTCAGGGTCCGGGTCCGGGTCATGGTCCGGGTCCGGGTCCAGGTCCGGGTCCGGGTCCGGGTCCGGGTCAGGGTCAGGATCCGAGTCCGGGTCCGGGTCCGGTTCCAGGTCCGGGTCCGTGTCCGGGTCCACGTCAGGGTCAGTATCCAGGTCCAGGTCCGGGTCCGGGACCGGGTACGGGTCTTGTCAGGGTCAGGGTGCGGGTACGGGTACGGGTATGGGGTCAGGATTCTAGTCCGGGTCTGGGTCCGGGTCCGGGTCCGGGTCCGGGTAAGGATCTCGGTCAGGGTCAGGGTCAGGGTCAGGGTCAGGATCCGTGTCCGGGTCCGGGTCCGTGTAAGGGTCCGTGTCCTGGTCCTGGTTCGGATCCGGGTCCGGGTCCGGGTCCGGGTCAGGGTCCGGGTCCGGGTCCGGGTTCGGGTCCGGTTCCGGTTCCGGTTCCAGGTAAGGGTCAGGATCCGGATCCGGTTCCGGGTCCGGTTCTGGGTCCGGGTCCGGGTCCTGATCTGTGTCAAGGTCAGGGTTAGGGTCCGGGTCAGGTTTAGGGTCCGGGTCAGTTTCAGGGTCAGTGTCAGAATCAGGGTCCGTGTAAGGGTCCATGTCCGGGTCCGTGTCCGTGTCCGTGTCCATGTCCGGGTCCGAGTCAGGGTCTGGGTCCGGGTCCGGGTCCGGGTCCAGGTCAGTTTCAGGGTCAGTGTCAGAGTCAGGGTCCGGGTCAGGGTCCGTGTCCGTGTCTGTGTCCGTGTCCGTGTCCGGGTCCGTGTCCGTGTCAGGGTCCGGGTCCGTGTCAGGGTCCGGGTCCGGGTCAGGGTCCGGGTCCGGGTCCTGGTCCGGGTCAGGGTCAGGGTCAGGATCCGTGTCCGGGTCCGGGTAAGGGTCCGTGTTCGGGTCCGTGTCCGTGTCCGTGTCCGTGTCCGGGTCCGGGTCCAAGTCAGGGTCCGGGTCCGTGTCCGGGTCCGGGTCAGTTTCAGGGTCAGTGTCAGAGTCAGGGTCAGGGTCAGTGTCAGTGTCCGTGTCCGTGTCCGTGTCCGGGTCCGTGTCCGTGTCCGTGTCCGTGTCCGGGTCCGTGTCCGGGTCCGGGTCCGGGTCCGTGTCCGTGTCCGGGTCCGGGTCCTGGTCCGGTTCAGGGTCCGTGTCCGGGTCCGGATCAGTTTCAGGGTCAGTGTCAGAGTTAGGGTCCGGGTCCGGGTCCGGGTCCGGGTCAGGGTCCGGGTCCGGGTCAGGGTCCGGGTCCGGGTCATGGTCCGGGTCCGGGTCCAGGTCCGGGTCCGGGTCCGGGTCCGGGTCAGGGTCAGGATCCGAGTCCGGGTCCGGGTCCGGGTCCAGGTCCGTGTCCGTGTCCGGGTCCACGTCAGGGTCAGTATCCAGGTCCAGGTCCGGGTCCGGGACCGGGTACGGGTCCGGTCAGGGTCAGGGTGCGGGTACGGGTACGGGTACGGGGTCAGGATTCTAGTCCGGGTCTGGGTCCGGGTCCGGGTCCGGGTCCGGGTAAGGATGTCGGTCAGGGTCAGGGTCAGGGTCAGGGTCAGGGTCAGGATCCGTGTCCGGGTCCGGGTCCGTGTAAGGGTCCGTGTCCTGGTCCTGGTTCGGATCCGGGTCCGGGTCCGGGTCAGGGTCCGGGTCCGGGTCCGGGTCCGGGTCCGGGTTCGGGTCCGGTTCCGGTTCCGGTTCCGGTTCCAGGTAAGGGTCAGGATCCGGATCCGGTTCCGGGTCCGGTTCCGGTTCCGGGTCCGGGTCCTGATCTGTGTCAAGGTCAGGGTTAGGGTCCGGGTCAGGTTTAGGGTCCGGGTCAGTTTCAGGGTCAGTGTCAGAATCAGGGTCCGTGTAAGGGTCCGTGTCCGGGTCCGTGTCCGGGTCCGTGTCCATGTCCGGGTCCGAGTCAGGGTCTGGGTCCGGGTCCGGGTCCGGGTCCGGGTCCGGGTCAGTTTCAGGGTCAGGGTCAGTGTCCGGGTCCGTGTCCGTGTCTGGGTCCGGGTCACGGTCCGGGTCCGGGCCCGGGTCCAGGTCAGAGTCCGGGTCTGGGTCCGGGTCCGGTTCCGGTTCCGGTTCCGGTTCCGGTTCCGGTTCCGGGTCCGGGTCCGGGTCCGTGTCAGGGTCTGGGTCCGTGTCAGGTTCCGGGTCCGTGTCAGGGTCTGGGTCCGGGTCCGGGTCCGGGTCCGTGTCCGGGTCCGTGTCCGGGTCCGTGTCCGTGTCCGGGTCCGAGTCAGGGTCTGGGTCCGGGTCCGGGTCCGGGTCCGGGTCCGGGTCACTTTCAGGGTCAGTGTCAGAGTCAGGGTCCGGGTCAGGGTCAGGGTCCGGGTCCGGGTCCGGGTCCTGGTCCGGGTCAGGTTCCGGGTCCGGGTCCGGGTCCGGGTCCGGGTCCAGGTCCGGGTCAGGGTCCGGATTCGGGTCCGGGTCCGGGTCAGAATCCGGGTCCGGGACCGGGTCCGTGTCAGGGTCCGGGTCCGTGTCAGGGTCCGTGTCCAGGTCCGGGTCCGGGACTGGTTCCGGTTCCGGTTCCGGTTCCGGTTCCGGGTCAGGGTCAGGATCCGGGTCCGGGTCTGGATCCGGTTCCGGTTCCGGTTCCGGTTCCAGTTCCGGTTCCGGTTCCGGTTCCGGGTCAAGGTCAGAGTCAGGGTTCGGGTCCGGGTCCGGGTCAGTTTCAGGGTCAGTGTCAGAATCAGGGTCCGGGTCCGGGTCAGGGTCAGGGTCCGGGTCCGGGTCCGGGTCCGGGTCCCGGTCCGGGTCCGGGTCCGGGTCCGGGTCCGGGTCTGGGTCAGGGTCAGGGTCAAGGTCCGGGTCCGGGTCTGTGTCAGTTTCAGGGTCAGTCTCAGAGTCAGGGTCGGGGTCAGGGTCAGGGTCAGGGTCCGGGTCCGAGTCAGGGTCCGGGTCCGGGTCCGGATCAGTTTCAGGGTCAGTGTCAGAGTTAGGGTCCGGGTCCGGGTCCGGGTCCGGGTCAGGGTCCGGGTCCGGGTCAGGGTCCGGGTCCGGGTCATGGTCCGGGTCCGGGTCCAGGTCCGGGTCCGGGTCCGGGTCCGGGTCAGGGTCAGGATCCGAGTCCGGGTCCGGGTCTGGGTCCAGGTCCGGGTCCGTGTCCGGGTCAACGTCAGGGTCAGTATCCAGGTCCAGGTCCGGGTCCGGGACCGGGTACGGGTCCGGTCAGGGTCAGGGTGCGGGTACGGGTACGGGTACGGGGTCAGGATTCTAGTCCGGGTCTGGGTCCGGGTCCGGGTCCGGGTAAGGATCTCGGTCAGGGTTAGGGTCAGGGTCAGGGTCAGGGTCAGTTTCAGGGTCAGTGTCAGAATCAGGGTCCGTGTAAGGGTCCGTGTCCGGGTCCGTGTCCGGGTCCGTGTCCATGTCCGGGTCCGAGTCAGGGTCTGGGTCCGGGTCCGGGTCCGAGTCCGGGTCAGTTTCAGGGTCAGTGTCAGAGTCAGGGTCCGGGTCAGGGTCCGTGTCCGTGTCCGTGTCCGTGTCCGGGTCCGGGTCCGGGTCCGTGTCGGTGTCAGTGTCAGGGTCAGAGTCAGGGTCCGGGTCCGGGTCCAGGTCAGGGTCCGGGTCCGGGTCCGGGTCCGTTTCCAGGTCAGGGTCAGCATCTGGGTCCGGGTCTGGGTCCGGGTCCGGGTCTGGGTCCGGGTCCGGGTCCGTGTCAGGATCCGGGTCCGGGTCCGGGTCCGGGTAAGGGTCCGTGTCCGGGTCCGTGTCCTTGTCCGGGTCCGGGTCCGGGTCCGAGTCAGGGTCTGGGTCCGGGTCCGGGTCCGGGTCCGGGTCCGGGTCAGTTTCAGGGTCAGTGTCAGAGTCAGGGTCCGGGTCAGGGTCCGGGTCCATGTCTGGGTCCGGGTCCGGGTCCGAGTCCGTGTCAGTGTCAGTGTAAGTGTCAGGGTCAGGGTCCGGGTCCGGGTCCGGGTCTGGGTCAGTTTCAGGGTCAGTGTCAGGGTCGGAGTCAGAGTCAGGGTCCGGGTAACGGTCCGGGTCCGGGTCCGGGTCCGGGTCCGGGTCCGGGTCCGCGTCCGGGTCCGGGGTCAGGATCCGAGTCCGGGTCCGGGTCCGGGTCCTGGTCCGGATCCGGATCCGGGTCCGGGTCCGGATCCGGGTCTTGGTCAGGGTCAGGGTCCGGGTACGGGTCTGGGTCCGTGTCCGTGTCCGTGTCAGTGTCAGGATCCGGGTCCGGGTCCGGGTCCGGGTAAGGGTCCGTGTCCGGGTCCGTGTCCGTGTCCGGGTCAGTGTCCGTGTCCGGGTCCATGTCAGGGTCCGGGTCCGGGTCCGGGTTTCGGTCCGGATCCGGGTCCGGATCCGTGTCCGGATCAGAGTCTGTGTCCGTTTCCGTGTCCGGGTCCGGGTCCGGGTCCGGGTCCGTGTCAGTGTCAGTGTCAGGGTCAGAGTCAGGGTCCGGGTCCGGGTCCAGGTCAGGGTCCGGGTCCGGTTCCGGGTCCGGTTCCGGGTCCGGGTCCGTTTCCAGGTCAGGGTCAGTATCCGGGTCAGGATCCGGGTCAGGATCCGGGTCCGGGTCCGGGTCCGGGTCAGTGTCCGGGTCCGGGTCCGGGTCCGGGTCCAGGTCCGGGTCCGGGTCCGGGTCCGGGTCCGGGTCCGGGTCCGGGTCCGGGTCCGGGTCCGGGTCCGGGTCCGGGTCCGGGTCTGGGTCCAGGTCTGGTTCCGGGTCCGGGTCAGTGTCAGTGTCAGTGTCAGAGTCAGGGTCAGGGTCCAGGTCCGGGTCCGGGTCAGGGTCAGGGTCAGGATCCGTGTCCGGGTCCGGGTAGGGGTCCGTGTTCGGGTCCGTGTCCGTGTCCGTGTCCGTGTCCGGGTCCAAGTCAGGGTCCGGGTCCGTGTCCGGGTCCGTGTCAGTTTCAGGGTCAGTGTCAGAGTCAGGGTCAGGGTCAGGGTCAGGGTCAGTGTCCGGGTCCGTGTCCGTGTCCGTGTCCGGGTCCGTGTCCGTGTCCGTGTCCGGGTCCGGGTCCGGGTCCGGGTCCGGGTCCGGGTCCGGGTCCGGGTCCGGGTCCTGGTCCGGTTCAGGGTCCGTGTCCGGGTCCGGATCAGTTTCAGGGGCAGTGTCAGAGTTAGGGTCCGGGTCCGGGTCCGGGTCCGGGTCAGGGTCCGGGTCCGGGTCAGGGTCCGGGTCCGGGTCATGGTCCGGGTCCGGGTCCAGGTCTGGGTCCGGGTCCGGGTCCGGGTCAGGGTCAGGATCCGAGTCCGGGTCCGGGTCCGGGTCCGGGTCCAGGTCCGGGTCCGTGTCCGGGTCCACGTCAGGGTCAGTATCCAGGTCCAGGTCCGGGTCAGGGTCCGGGTCTGGGTCCGGGTCCGGGTCAGGGTCCGGGTCCGGGTCCGTGTCAGGGTCCGGGTCCGGGTCCGGGTCTGGGTCCGGGTCCGGGTCCGGGTCAGGGTCCGGATCCTGGTCCGGATCCGGATCAGGGTCCGTGTCCGTGTCTGTGTCCGGGTCCGGGTCCGGGTCCGGGTCCGGGTCCGGGTCCGGGTCCGGGTCCGGGTCCGGGTCCGAGTCTGGGTCCGGGTCCGGGGTCAGGATCCGAGTCCGGGTCCGGGTCCGGGTCCTGGTCCGGGTCCGTGTCCGGGTCCGGATCCGGGTCTTGGTCAGGGTCAGGGTCCGGGTACGGGTACGGGTCCGGGTCCGGGTCTGGGTCCGTGTCCGTGTCAGTGTCAGGATCCGGGTCCGTGTCCGGGTCCGGGTAAGGGTCCGTGTGCGGGTCCGTGTCCGGGTCAGTTTCCGTGTCCGGGTCCATGTCAGGGTCCGGGTCCGGGTCCGGGTTACGGTCCGGATCCGGGTCCGGATCCGTGTCCGGATCAGAGTCTGTGTCCGTGTCCGTGTCCGTGTCCGTGTCAGTGTCAGTGTCAGGGTCAGAGTCAGGGTCCGGGTCCGGGTCCGGGTCCAGGTCAGGGTCCGGGTCCGGGTCCGGGTCCGGGTCCGGGTCTGGGTCCGGGTCCGTGTCCGAGTCAGGGTCTGGGTCCGGGTTCGGGTCCGGGTCCGGGTCCGGGTCCGGGTCCGAGTCAGGGTCCGGGTCAGGGTCCGGGTCCGTGTCTGGGTCCGGGTCCGGGTCCGTGTCAGTGTCAGTGTAAGGGTCAGAGTCAGGGTCCGGGTCACGGTCCGGGTCCGGGTCCGGGTCCAGGTCAGAGTCCGGGTCCGGGTCCGGGTCCGTGTCCGTGTCCGTGTCCGTGTCCGTGTCCGTGTCCGGATCCGGGTCTTGGTCAGGGTCAGGGTCCGGGTACGGGTAAGGGTCTGGGTCCGTGTCCGTGTCAGTGTCAGGATCCGGGTCCGGGTCCAGGTCCGGGTAAGGGTCCGTGTCCGGGTCCGTGTCCGGGTCCGTGTCCGGTTCCGTGTCCGGGTCCGGGTCCGAGTCATTGTCTGGGTCCGGGTCCGGGTACGGGTCTGGGTCCGTGTCCGTGTCAGTGTCAGGATCCGGGTCCGGGTCCGGGTCCGGGTAAGGGTCCGTGTCCGGGTCCGTGTCCGGGTCAGTGTCCGTGTCCGGGTCCATGTCAGGGTCCGGATCCGTGTCCGGATCCGTGTCCGGATCAGAGTCTATGTCCGTGTCCGTGTCCGTGTCCGTGTCCGGGTCCGGGTCCGTGTCAGTGTCAGTGTCAGGGTCAGAGTCAGGGTCCGGGTCCGGGTCCAGGTCAGGGTCCGGGTCCAGGTCCGGGTCCGTGTCAGTTTCAGGGTCAGTGTCAGGGTCAGAGTCAGAGTCAGGGTCCGGGTCACGGTCCGGGTCCGGGTCCAGGTCAGGGTCCGGGTCCGGGTCCGGGTCCGGGTCAGGGTCCGGGTCTGTGTCAGGGTCCGGGTCCGGGTCAGGGTCCGGGTCCGGGTCCGGGTCCGGATCCGGTTCCGTTTCCAGGTCAGGGTCAGCATCCGGGTCCGGGTCTGTGTCCGGGTCCGGGTCTGGGTCCTGGTAAGGGTCCGTGTCCGTGTCTGGTTCCGGGTCCGTGTCCGGGTCCGGGTCAGGGTCCGGATCCGGGTCAGGATCCCGGTCCGGATCAGGTTCCGGGACCGGGTCCGGGTCCTGGTCCGTGTAAGTGTCAGGGTCCTGGTCAGAGTCATGGTCCGGGTCTGTGTCAGGGTCCAGGTCCGTGTCAGGGTCCGGGTCCGGTTCCGGGTCCGGTTCCGGGTCCGGGTCCGTTTCCAGGTCAGGGTCAGTATCCGGGTCAGGATCCGGGTCAGGATCCGGGTCCGGGTCCGGGTCCGGGTCAGTGTCCGGGTCCGGGTCCGGGTCCGGGTCCAGGTCCGGGTCCGGGTCCGGGTCCGGGTCCGGGTCCGGGTCCGGGTCCGGGTCCGGGTCCGGGTCCGGGTCTGGGTCCAGGTCTGGTTCCGGGTCCGGGTCAGTGTCAGTGTCAGTGTCAGAGTCAGGGTCAGGGTCCAGGTCCGGGTCCGGGTCAGGGTCAGGGTCAGGATCCGTGTCCGGGTACGGGTAGGGGTCCGTGTTCGGGTCCGTGTCCGTGTCCGTGTCCGTGTCCGGGTCCAAGTCAGGGTCCGGGTCCGTGTCCGGGTCCGTGTCAGTTTCAGGGTCAGTGTCAGAGTCAGGGTCAGGGTCAGGGTCAGTGTCCGGGTCCGTGTCCGTGTCCGTGTCCGTGTCCGTGTCCGTGTCCGTGTCCGTGTCCGGGTCCGGGTCCGGGTCCGGGTCCAGGTCCGGGTCCGGGTCCGGGTCCTGGTCCGGTTCAGGGTCCGTGTCCGTGTCCGGATCAGTTTCAGGGGCAGTGTCAGAGTTAGGGTCCGGGTCCGGGTCCGGGTCCGGGTCAGGGTCCGGGTCCGGGTCAGGGTCCGGGTCCGGGTCATGGTCCGGGTCCGGGTCCAGGTCTGGGTCCGGGTCCGGGTCCGGGTCAGGGTCAGGATCCGAGTCCGGGTCCGGGTCCGGGTCCGGGTCCAGGTCCGGGTCCGTGTCCGGGTCCACGTCAGGGTCAGTATCCAGGTCCAGGTCCGGGTCCGGGTCCGGGACCGGGTACGGGTCCGGTCAGGGTCAGGGTGCGGGTACGGGTACGGGTACGGGGTCAGGATTCTAGTCCGGGTCTGGGTCCGGGTCCGGGTCCGGGTAAGGATCTCGGTCAGGGTTAGGGTCAGGGTCAGGGTCAGGGTCAGTTTCAGGGTCAGTGTCAGAATCAGGGTCCGTGTAAGGGTCCGTGTCCGGGTCCGTGTCCGGGTCCGTGTCCATGTCCGGGTCCGAGTCAGGGTCTGGGTCCGGGTCCGGGTCCGAGTCCGGGTCAGTTTCAGGGTCAGTGTCAGAGTCAGGGTCCGGGTCAGGGTCCGGGTCCGGGTCCGGGTCTGGGTCAGTTTCAGGGTCAGTGTCAGGGTCAGAGTCAGAGTCAGGGTCCGGGTAACGGTCCGGGTCCGGGTCCGGGTCCGGGTCCGCGTCCGGGTCCGGGGTCAGGATCCGAGTCCGGGTCCGGGTCCGGGTCCTGGTCCGGATCCGGGTCCGGGTCCGGATCCGGGTCTTGGTCAGGGTCAGGGTCCGGGTACGGGTCTGGGTCCGTGTCCGTGTCCGTGTCAGTGTCAGGATCCGGGTCCGGGTCCGGGTCCGGGTAAGGGTCCGTGTCCGGGTCCGTGTCCGGGTCAGTGTCCGTGTCCGGGTCCATGTCAGGGTCCGGGTCCGGGTCCGGGTTACGGTCCGGATCCGGGTCCGAATCCGTGTCCGGATCAGAGTCTGTGTCCGTGTCCGTGTCCGTGTCCGTGTCCGGGTCCGGGTCCGTGTCAGTGTCAGTGTCAGGGTCAGAGTCAGGGTCCGGGTCCGGGTCCAGGTCAGGGTCCGGGTCCGGGTCCGGGTCCGGGTCAGTTTCAGGGTCAGTGTCAGGGTCAGAGTCAGAGTCAGGGTCCGGGTCACGGTCCGGGTCCGGGTCCAGGTCAGGGTCCGGGTCCGGGTCCGGGTCCGGGTCAGGGTCCGGGTCCGTGTCAGGGTCCGGGTCCGGGTCAGGGTCTGGGTCCGGGTCCGGGTCCGGATCCGGTGCCGTTTCCAGGTCAGGGTCAGCATCCGGGTCCGGGTCTGGGTCCGGGTCCGGGTCGGGGTCCGGGTCCGGGTCCGGGTCAGGGTCCGGATCCTGGTCCGGATCCGGATCAGGGTCCGTGTCCGTGTCCGTGTCCGGGTCCGTGTCCGGGTCCGTGTCCATGTCCGGGTCCGGGTCCGGGTCTGGGTCCGGGTCCGGGGTCAGGATCCGAGTCCGGGTCCGGGTCCGGGTCCTGGTCCGGGTCCGGGTCCGGGTACGGATCCGGGTCTTGGTCAGGGTCAGGGTCCGGGTACGGGTCCGGGTCCGGGTAAGGGTCCGTGTCCGGGTCCGTGTCAGGATCCGGGTCCAGGTCCAGGTCCGGGTAAGGGTCCGTGTCCGTGTCCGTGTCCGTGTCCGGGTCTGGGTCCGAGTCAGGGTCTGGGTCCGGGTCCGGGTCCGGGTCCGGGTCAGTTTCAGGGTCAGTGTCAGAGTCAGGGTCCGGGTCAGGGTCCGGGTCCGTGTCTGGGTCCGGGTCCGTGTAAGGGTCCGTGTCCTGGTCCTGGTTCGGATCCGGGTCCGGGTCTGGGTCAGGGTCCGGGTCCGGGTCCGGGTCCGGGTTCGGGTCCGGTTCCGGTTCCGGTTCCGGTTCCAGGTAAGGGTCAGGATCCGGATCCGGTTCCGGGTCCGGTTCCGGTTCCGGGTCCGGGTCCTGATCTGTGTCAAGGTCAGGGTTAGGGTCCGGGTCAGGTTTAGGGTCCGGGTCAGTTTCAGGGTCAGTGTCAGAATCAGGGTCCGTGTAAGGGTCCGTGTCCGGGTCCGTGTCCGGGTCCGTGTCAGTGTCAGTGTAAGGGTCAGGGTCCGGGTCCGGGTCCGGGTCTGGGTCAGTTTCAGGGTCAGTGTCAGGGTCAGAGTCAGAGTCAGTGTCCGGGTCCGGGTCCGTGTCTGGGTCCGGGTCCGGGTCCGGGTCCGGGTCCGTGTCAGTGTCAGTGTAAGGGTCAGGGTCCGGGTCCGGGTCCGGGTCTGGGTCAGTTTCAGGGTCAGTGTCAGGGTCAGAGTCAGAGTCAGGGTCCGGGTCACGGTCCGGGTCCGGGTCCGGGTCCAGGTCAGAGTCCGGGTCCGGGTCCGGGTCCGGTTCCGGTTCCGGGTCCGGGTCCGGGTCCAGGTCCGTGTCAGGGTCGGGGTCTGTGTCAGGTTCCGGGTCCGTGTCAGGGTCTGGGTCCGGGTCCGGACCCGGACCCGGGTCCGGGTCCGGGTCCGGGTCCGGGTCCGGGTCCGGGTCTGAGTCCGGGTCCGTGTCCGTGTCAGGATCCAGGTCCGAGTCCGGGTCCGGGTAAGGGTCCGTGTCCGGGTCTGGTTCCGGGTCCGGGTCCGGGTCCGGGTCCGGGTCCGGGTCCGGGTCCGTTTCCAGGTCAGGGTCAGGATCCGGGTCAGGATCCGGGTCAGGATCCGGGTCAGGATCCGGGTCCGGGTCCGGGTCCGGGTCAGTGTCCGGGTCCGGGTCCGGGTCCGGGTCCGGGTCCGGTTCCGGGTCCGGGTCTGGGTCCAGGTCTGGTTCCGGGTCCGGGTCAGTGTCAGGGTCAGTGTCAGAGTCAGGGTCAGGGTCCGGGTCCGGGTCCGGGTCAGGGTCAGGGTCAGGATCCGTGTCCGGGTCCGGGTAAGGGTCCGTGTTCGGGTCCGTGTCCGTGTCCGTGTCCGTGTCCGGGTCCGGGTCCAAGTCACGGTCCGGGTCCGTGTCCGGGTCCGGGTCAGTTTCAGGGTCAGTGTCAGAGTCAGGGTCAGGGTCAGTGTCAGTGTCCGGGTCCGTGTCCGTGTCCGGGTCCGGGTCCGTGTCCGTGTCCGTGTCCGTGTCCGGGTCCGTGTCCGGGTCCGGGTCCGGGTCCGGGTCCGGGTCCGGGTCCGGGTCCTGGTCCGGTTCAGGGTCCGTGTCCGGGTCCGGATCAGTTTCAGGGTCAGTGTCAGAGTTAGGGTCCGGGTCCGGGTCCGGGTCCGGGTCAGGGTCCGGGTCCGGGTCAGGGTCCGGGTCCGGGTCATGGTCCGGGTCCGGGTCTAGGTCCGGGTCCGGGTCAGGTTCCGGGTCAGGGTCAGGATCCGAGTCCGGGTCCGGGTCCGGGTCCAGGTCCGGGTCCGTGTCCGGGTCCACGTCAGGGTCAGTATCAAGGTCCAGGTCCGGGTCCGGGACCGGGTACGGGTCCGGTCAGGGTCAGGGTGCGGGTACGGGTACGGGTACGGGGTCAGGATTCTAGTCCGGGTCTGGGTCCGGGTCCGGGTCCGGGTCCGGGTAAGGATCTCGGTCAGGGTCAGGGTCAGGGTCAGGGTCAGGGTCAGGATCCGTGTCCGGGTCCGGGTCCGTGTAAGGGTCCGTGTCCTGGTCCTGGTTCGGATCCGGGTCCGGGTCCGGGTCAGGGTCCGGGTCCGGGTCCGGGTCCGGGTTCGGGTCCGGTTCCGGTTCCGGTTCCGGTTCCAGGTAAGGGTCAGGATCCGGATCCGGTTCCGGGTCCGGTTCCGGGTCCGGGTCCGGGTCCTGATCTGTGTCAAGGTGAGGGTTAGGGTCCGGGTCAGGTTTAGGGTCCGGGTCAGTTTCAGGGTCAGTGTCAGAATCAGGGTCCGTGTAAGGGTCCGTGTCCGGGTCCGTGTCCGGGTCCGTGTCCATGTCCGGGTCCGAGTCAGGGTCTGGGTCCGGGTCCGGGTCCGGGTCCGGGTCAGTTTCAGGGTCAGGGTCAGTGTCCGGGTCCGTGTCCGTGTCCGTGTCCGGGTCCGGGTCACGGTCCGGGTCCGGGTCCGGGTCCAGGTCAGAGTCCGGGTCCGGGTCCGGGTCCGGGTCCGGGTCCGGGTCCGGTTCCGGTTCCGGGTCCGGGTCCGGGTCCGGGTCCGGGACCGTGTCAGGGTCTGGGTCCGTGTCAGGTTCCTGGTCCGTGTCATGGTCTGGGTCCGGGTCCGGGTCCGGGTCCGGGTCCGGGTCCGGGTCCGGGTCCGGGTCCGGGTCCGGGTCTGAGTCCGGGTCCGTGTCCGTGTCAGGATCCGGGTCCGGGTCCGGGTCCGGGTCTGGGTCCGGGTCCGGGTCCGGGTCCGGGTCTGAGTCCGGGTCCGGGTAAGGGTCCGTGTCCGGGTCCGGGTCCGGGTCCGTTTCCAGGTCAGGGTCAGGATCCGGGTCAGGATCCGGGTCAGGATCCGGGTCCGGGTCCGGGTCCGGGTCAGTGTCCGGGTCCGGGTCCGGGTCTGGGTCCAGGTCTGGTTCCGGGTCCGGGTCAGTGTCAGGGTCAGTGTCAGAGTCAGGGTCAGGGTCCAGGTCCGGGTCCGGGTCAGGGTCAGGGTCAGGGTCAGGATCCGTGTCCGGGTCCGGGTAAGGGTCCGTGTTCTGGTCCGTGTCCGTGTCCGTGTCCGTGTCCGGGTCCAAGTCACGGTCCGGGTCCGGGTCCGGGTCCGGGTCAGTTTCAGGGTCAGTGTCAGAGTCAGGGTCAGGGTCAGGGTCAGTGTCCGGGTCCGTGTCCGTGTCCGGGTCCGGGTCCGTGTCCGTGTCCGGGTCCGGGTCCGGGTCCGGGTCCGGGTCCGGGTCCTGGTCCGGTTCAGGGTCCGTGTCCTGGTC
The DNA here is from genome assembly GCA_022577455.1 of Arizona elegans. NCBI lineage: Eukaryota > Metazoa > Chordata > Lepidosauria > Squamata > Colubridae > Arizona > Arizona elegans. The sequence continues at coordinate 7,605,317 of JAKOOJ010000027.1, forward strand.
CGGATCAGTTTCAGGGTCAGTGTCAGAGTTAGGGTCCGGGTCCGGGTCCGGGTCCGGGTCAGGGTCCGGGTCCGGGTCAGGGTCCGGGTCCGGGTCATGGTCCGGGTCCGGGTCCAGGTCCGGGTCCGGGTCCGGGTCCGGGTCAGGGTCAGGATCCGAGTCCGGGTCCGGGTCCGGTTCCAGGTCCGGGTCCGTGTCCGGGTCCACGTCAGGGTCAGTATCCAGGTCCAGGTCCGGGTCCGGGACCGGGTACGGGTCTTGTCAGGGTCAGGGTGCGGGTACGGGTACGGGTATGGGGTCAGGATTCTAGTCCGGGTCTGGGTCCGGGTCCGGGTCCGGGTCCGGGTAAGGATCTCGGTCAGGGTCAGGGTCAGGGTCAGGGTCAGGGTCAGGATCCGTGTCCGGGTCCGGGTCCGTGTAAGGGTCCGTGTCCTGGTCCTGGTTCGGATCCGGGTCCGGGTCCGGGTCCGGGTCAGGGTCCGGGTCCGGGTCCGGGTTCGGGTCCGGTTCCGGTTCCGGTTCCAGGTAAGGGTCAGGATCCGGATCCGGTTCCGGGTCCGGTTCTGGGTCCGGGTCCGGGTCCTGATCTGTGTCAAGGTCAGGGTTAGGGTCCGGGTCAGGTTTAGGGTCCGGGTCAGTTTCAGGGTCAGTGTCAGAATCAGGGTCCGTGTAAGGGTCCATGTCCGGGTCCGTGTCCGTGTCCGTGTCCATGTCCGGGTCCGAGTCAGGGTCTGGGTCCGGGTCCGGGTCCGGGTCCAGGTCAGTTTCAGGGTCAGTGTCAGAGTCAGGGTCCGGGTCAGGGTCCGTGTCCGTGTCTGTGTCCGTGTCCGTGTCCGGGTCCGTGTCCGTGTCAGGGTCCGGGTCCGTGTCAGGGTCCGGGTCCGGGTCAGGGTCCGGGTCCGGGTCCTGGTCCGGGTCAGGGTCAGGGTCAGGATCCGTGTCCGGGTCCGGGTAAGGGTCCGTGTTCGGGTCCGTGTCCGTGTCCATGTCCGGGTCCGGGTCCGGGTCCAAGTCAGGGTCCGGGTCCGTGTCCGGGTCCGGGTCAGTTTCAGGGTCAGTGTCAGAGTCAGGGTCAGGGTCAGTGTCAGTGTCCGTGTCCGTGTCCGTGTCCGTGTCCGTGTCCGTGTCCGTGTCCGTGTCCGTGTCCGGGTCCGGGTCCGGGTCCGGGTCCGGGTCCGTGTCCGTGTCCGGGTCCGGGTCCTGGTCCGGTTCAGGGTCCGTGTCCGGGTCCGGATCAGTTTCAGGGTCAGTGTCAGAGTTAGGGTCCGGGTCCGGGTCCGGGTCCGGGTCAGGGTCCGGGTCCGGGTCAGGGTCCGGGTCCGGGTCATGGTCCGGGTCCGGGTCCAGGTCCGGGTCCGGGTCCGGGTCCGGGTCAGGGTCAGGATCCGAGTCCGGGTCCGGGTCCGGGTCCAGGTCCGTGTCCGTGTCCGGGTCCACGTCAGGGTCAGTATCCAGGTCCAGGTCCGGGTCCGGGACTGGGTACGGGTCCGGTCAGGGTCAGGGTGCGGGTACGGGTACGGGTACGGGGTCAGGATTCTAGTCCGGGTCTGGGTCCGGGTCCGGGTCCGGGTCCGGGTAAGGATGTCGGTCAGGGTCAGGGTCAGGGTCAGGGTCAGGGTCAGGATCCGTGTCCGGGTCCGGGTCCGTGTAAGGGTCCGTGTCCTGGTCCTGGTTCGGATCCGGGTCCGGGTCCGGGTCAGGGTCCGGGTCCGGGTCCGGGTCCGGGTCCGGGTTCGGTTCCGGTTCCGGTTCCGGTTCCGGTTCCGGTTCCAGGTAAGGGTCAGGATCCGGATCCGGTTCCGGGTCCGGTTCCGGTTCCGGGTCCGGGTCCTGATCTGTGTCAAGGTCAGGGTTAGGGTCCGGGTCAGGTTTAGGGTCCGGGTCAGTTTCAGGGTCAGTGTCAGAATCAGGGTCCGTGTAAGGGTCCGTGTCCGTGTCCGTGTCCGGGTCCGTGTCCATGTCCGGGTCCGAGTCAGGGTCTGGGTCCGGGTCCGGGTCCGGGTCCGGGTCCGGGTCAGTTTCAGGGTCAGGGTCAGTGTCCGGGTCCGTGTCCGTGTCCGGGTCCGGGTCACGGTCCGGGTCCGGGCCCGGGTCCAGGTCAGAGTCCGGGTCCGGGTCCGGGTCCGGTTCCGGTTCCGGTTCCGGTTCCGGTTCCGGTTCCGGGTCCGGGTCCGGGTCCGTGTCAGGGTCTGGGTCCGTGTCAGGTTCCGGGTCCGTGTCAGGGTCTGGGTCCGGGTCCGGGTCCGGGTCCGTGTCCGGGTCCGTGTCCGGGTCCGTGTCCGTGTCCGGGTCCGAGTCAGGGTCTGGGTCCGGGTCCGGGTCCGGGTCCGGGTCCGGGTCACTTTCAGGGTCAGTGTCAGAGTCAGGGTCCGGGTCAGGGTCAGGGTCCGGGTCCGGGTCCGGGTCCTGGTCCGGGTCAGGTTCCGGGTCCGGGTCCGGGTCCGGGTCCGGGTCCAGGTCCGGGTCAGGGTCCGGATTCGGGTCCGGGTCCGGGTCAGAATCCGGGTCCGGGACCGGGTCCGTGTCAGGGTCCGGGTCCGTGTCAGGGTCCGTGTCCAGGTCCGGGTCCGGGACTGGTTCCGGTTCCGGTTCCGGTTCCGGTTCCGGTTCCGGTTCCGGTTCTGGGTCAGGGTCAGGATCCGGTTCCGGGTCAAGGTCAGAGTCAGGGTCCGGGTCCGGGTCCGGGTCCCGGTCCGGGTCCGGGTCCGGGTCCGGGTCCGGGTCTGGGTCAGGGTCAGGGTCAAGGTCCGGGTCCGGGTCTGTGTCAGTTTCAGGGTCAGTCTCAGAGTCAGGGTCGGGGTCAGGGTCAGGGTCAGGGTCCGGGTCCGAGTCAGGGTCCGGGTCCGGGTCCGGATCAGTTTCAGGGTCAGTGTCAGAGTTAGGGTCCGGGTCCGGGTCCGGGTCCGGGTCAGGGTCCGGGTCCGGGTCAGGGTCCGGATCCGGGTCATGGTCCGGGTCCGGGTCCAGGTCCGGGTCCGGGTCCGGGTCCGGGTCAGGGTCAGGATCCGAGTCCGGGTCCGGGTCTGGGTCCAGGTCCGGGTCCGTGTCCGGGTCCACGTCAGGGTCAGTATCCAGGTCCAGGTCCGGGTCCGGGACCGGGTACGGGTCCGGTCAGGGTCAGGGTGCGGGTACGGGTACGGGTACGGGGTCAGGATTCTAGTCCGGGTCTGGGTCCGGGTCCGGGTCCGGGTAAGGATCTCGGTCAGGGTTAGGGTCAGGGTCAGGGTCAGGGTCAGTTTCAGGGTCAGTGTCAGAATCAGGGTCCGTGTAAGGGTCCGTGTCCGGGTCCGTGTCCGGGTCCGTGTCCATGTCCGGGTCCGAGTCAGGGTCTGGGTCCGGGTCCGGGTCCGAGTCCGGGTCAGTTTCAGGGTCAGTGTCAGAGTCAGGGTCCGGGTCAGGGTCCGTGTCCGTGTCCGTGTCCGTGTCCGGGTCCGGGTCCGTGTCGGTGTCAGTGTCAGGGTCAGAGTCAGGGTCCGGGTCCGGGTCCAGGTCAGGGTCCGGGTCCGTGTCCGGGTCCGTTTCCAGGTCAGGGTCAGCATCTGGGTCCGGGTCTGGGTCCGGGTCCGCGTCTGGGTCCGGGTCCGGGTCCGTTTCAGGATCCGGGTCCGGGTCCGGGTCCGGGTAAGGGTCCGTGTCCGGGTCCGTGTCCTTGTCCGGGTCCGGGTCCGGGTCCGAGTCAGGGTCTGGGTCCGGGTCCGGGTCCGGGTCCGGGTCCGGGTCCGGGTCAGTTTCAGGGTCAGTGTCAGAGTCAGGGTCCGGGTCAGGGTCCGGGTCCATGTCTGGGTCCGGGTCCGGGTCCGAGTCCGTGTCAGTGTCAGTGTAAGTGTCAGGGTCAGGGTCCGGGTCCGGGTCCGGGTCTGGGTCAGTTTCAGGGTCAGTGTCAGGGTCGGAGTCAGAGTCAGGGTCCGGGTAACGGTCCGGGTCCGGGTCCGGGTCCGGGTCCGGGTCCGGGTCCGCGTCCGGGTCCGGGGTCAGGATCCGAGTCCGGGTCCGGGTCCGGGTCCTGGTCCGGATCCGGATCCGGGTCCGGGTCCGGATCCGGGTCTTGGTCAGGGTCAGGGTCCGGGTACGGGTCTGGGTCCGTGTCCGTGTCCGTGTCAGTGTCAGGATCCGGGTCCGGGTCCGGGTCCGGGTAAGGGTCCGTGTCCGTGTCCGTGTCCGTGTCCGGGTCAGTGTCCGTGTCCGGGTCCATGTCAGGGTCCGGGTCCGGGTCCGGGTTACGGTCCGGATCCGGGTCCGGATCCGTGTCCGGATCAGAGTCTGTGTCCGTTTCCGTGTCCGGGTCCGGGTCCGGGTCCGGGTCCGTGTCAGTGTCAGTGTCAGGGTCAGAGTCAGGGTCCGGGTCCGGGTCCAGGTCAGGGTCCGGGTCCGGGTCCGGGTCCGGGTCAGTTTCAGGGTCAGTGTCAGGGTCAGAGTCAGAGTCAGGGTCCGGGTCACGGTCCGGGTCCGGGTCCAGGTCAGGGTCCGGGTCCGGGTCCGGGTCCGTGTCAGGGTCCGGGTCCGTGTCAGGGTCCGGGTCCGGGTCAGGGTCTGGGTCCGGGTCCGGGTCCGGATCCGGTTCCGTTTCCAGGTCAGGGTCAGCATCCGGGTCCGGGTCTGGGTCCGGGTCCGGGTCGGGGTCCGGGTCCGGGTCCGGGTCAGGGTCCGGATCCTGGTCCGGATCCGGATCAGGGTCCGTGTCCGTGTCCGTGTCCGTGTCCGTGTCCGTGTCCGTGTCCATGTCCGGGTCCGGGTCCGGGTCCGGGTCCGGGTCTGGGTCCGGGTCCGGGGTCAGGATCCGAGTCCGGGTCCGGGTCCGGGTCCTGGTCCGGGTCCGGGTCCGGGTATGGATCCGGGTCTTGGTCAGGGTCAGGGTCCGGGTACGGGTCCGGGTACGGGTAAGGGTCCGTGTCCGGGTCCGTGTCAGGATCCGGGTCCAGGTCCGGGTCCGGGTAAGGGTCCGTGTCCGTGTCCGTGTCCGTGTCCGGGTCTGGGTCCGAGTCAGGGTCTGGGTCCGGGTCCGGGTCCGGGTCCGGGTCCGGGTCCGGGTCAGTTTCAGGGTCAGTGTCAGAGTCAGGGTCCGGGTCAGGGTCCGGGTCCGTGTCTGGGTCCGGGTCCGGGTCCGGGTCCGGGTCCGTGTCAGTGTCAGTGTAAGGGTCAGGGTCAGGGTCCGGGTCCGGGTCCGGGTCTGGGTCAGTTTCAGGGTCAGGGTCAGGGTCAGAGTCAGAGTCAGGGTCCGGGTCACGGTCCGGGTCCGGGTCCGGGTCCAGGTCAGAGTCCGGTTCCGGGTCCGGGTCCGGGTCCGGTTCCGGGTCCGGGTCCGGGTCCAGGTCCGTGTCAGGGTCTGGGTCCGTGTCAGGTTCCGGGTCCGTGTCAGGGTCTGGGTCCGGGTCCGGGTCCGGGTCCGGGTCCGGGTCCGGGTCCGGGTCCGGGTCTGAGTCCGGGTCCGTGTCCGTGTCAGGATCCAGGTCCGAGTCCGGGTCCGGGTAAGGGTCCGTGTCCGGGTCTGGTTCCGGGTCCGGGTCCGGGTCCGGGTCCGGGTCCGGGTCCGGGTCCGTTTCCAGGTCAGGGTCAGGATCCGGGTCAGGATCCGGGTCAGGATCCGGGTCAGGATCTGGGTCCGGGTCCGGGTCCGGGTCAGTGTCCGGGTCCGGGTCCGGGTCCGGGTCCGGGTCCGGGTCCGGGTCCGGGTCCGGGTCCGGGTCCGGGTCTGGGTCAGTTTCAGGGTCAGTGTCAGGGTCAGAGTCAGAGTCAGGGTCCGGGTAACGGTCCGGGTCCGGGTCTGGGTCCGGGTCCGGGTCCGGGTCCGCGTCCGGGTCCGGGGTCAGGATCCGAGTCCGGGTCCGGGTCCGGGTCCTGGTCCGGATCCGGGTCCGGGTCCGGATCCGGGTCTTGGTCAGGGTCAGGGTCCGGGTACGGGTCTGGGTCCGTGTCCGTGTCCGTGTCAGTGTCAGGATCCGGGTCCGGGTCCGGGTCCGGGTAAGGGTCCGTGTCCGGGTCCGTGTCCGTGTCCGGGTCAGTGTCCGTGTCCGGGTCCATGTCAGGGTCCGGGTCCGGGTCCGGGTTACGGTCCGGATCCGGGTCCGGATCCGTGTCCGGATCAGAGTCTGTGTCCGTGTCCGTGTCCGTGTCCGGGTCCGTGTCCGGGTCCGTGTCAGTGTCAGTGTCAGGGTCAGAGTCAGGGTCCGGGTCCGGGTCCAGGTCAGGGTCCGGGTCCGGGTCCGGGTCCGGGTCAGTTTCAGGGTCAGTGTCAGGGTCAGAGTCAGAGTCAGGGTCCGGGTCACGGTCCGGGTCCGGGTCCAGGTCAGGGTCCGGGTCCGGGTCCGGGTCCGGGTCAGGGTCCGGGTCCGTGTCAGGGCCCGGGTCCGGGTCAGGGTCTGGGTCCGGGTCCGGGTCCGGATCCGGTTCCGTTTCCAGGTCAGGGTCAGCATCCGGGTCCGGGTCTGGGTCCGGGTCCGGGTCGGGGTCCGGGCCCGGGTCCGGGTCAGGGTCCGGATCCTGGTCCGGATCCGGATCAGGGTCCGTGTCCGTGTCCGTGTCCGGGTCCGTGTCCGGGTCCGTGTCCATGTCCGGGTCCGGGTCTGGGTCCGGGTCCGGGGTCAGGATCCGAGTCCGGGTCCGGGTCCGGGTCCGGGTCCTGGTCCGGGTCCGGGTACGGGTACGGATCCGGGTCTTGGTCAGGGTCAGGGTCCGGGTACGGGTCCGGGTCCGGGTAAGGGTCCGTGTCCGGGTCCGTGTCAGGATCCGGGTCCAGGTCCGGGTCCGGGTAAGGGTCCCTGTCCGTGTCCGTGTCCGTGTCCGGGTCTGGGTCCGAGTCAGGGTCTGGGTCCGGGTCCGGGTCCGGGTCCGGGTCAGTTTCAGGGTCAGTGTCAGAGTCAGGGTCCGGGTCAGGGTCCGGGTCCGTGTCTGGGTCCGGGTCCCGGTCCGGGTCCGGGTCCGTGTCAGTGTCAGTGTAAGGGTCAGGGTCAGGGTCCGGGTCCGGGTCTGGGTCCGGGTCTGGGTCAGTTTCAGGGTCAGGGTCAGGGTCAGAGTCAGAGTCAGGGTCCGGGTCACGGTCCGGGTCCGGGTCCGGGTCCAGGTCAGAGTCCGGTTCCGGGTCCGGGTCCGGGTCCGGGTCCGGTTCCGGGTCCGGGTCCGGGTCCAGGTCCGTGTCAGGGTCTGGGTCCATGTCAGGTTCCGGGTCCGTGTCAGGGTCTGGGTCCGGGTCCGGGTCCGGGTCCGGGTCCGGGTCCGGGTCCGGGTCCGGGTCCGGGTCTGAGTCCGGGTCCGTGTCCGTGTCAGGATCCAGGTCCGAGTCCGGGTCCGGGTAAGGGTCCGTGTCCGGGTCTGGTTCCGGGTCCGGGTCCGGGTCCGGGTCCGGGTCCGGGTCCGTTTCCAGGTCAGGGTCAGGATCCGGGTCAGGATCCGGGTCAGGATCCGGGTCAGGATCCGGGTCCGGGTCCGGGTCCGGGTCCGGGTCAGTGTCCGGGTCCGGGTCCGGGTCCGGGTCCGGGTCCGGGTCCGGGTCCGGGTCTGGGTCCAGGTCTGGTTCCGGGTCCGGGTCAGTGTCAGGGTCAGTGTCAGAGTCAGGGTCAGGGTCCAGGTCCGGGTCCGGGTCAGGGTCAGGGTCAGGATCCGTGTCCGGGTCCGGGTAAGGGTCCGTGTTCGGGTCCGTGTCCGTGTCCGTGTCCGGGTCCGTGTCCGGGTCCAAGTCACGGTCCGGGTCCGTGTCCGTGTCCGGGTCCGGGTCAGTTTCAGGGTCAGTGTCAGAGTCAGGGTCAGGGTCAGTGTCAGTGTCCGTGTCCGTGTCCGTGTCCGTGTCCGTGTCCGTGTCCGTGTCCGTGTCCGTGTCCGTGTCCGTGTCCGGGTCCGGGTCCGGGTCCGGGTCCGGGTCTGTGTCCGGGTCCGTGTCCGGGTCCGGGTCCTGGTCCGGTTCAGGGTCCGTGTCCGGGTCCGGATCAGTTTCAGGGTCAGTGTCAGAGTTAGGGTCCGGGTCCGGGTCCGGGTCCGGGTCAGGGTCCGGGTCCGGGTCAGGGTCCGGGTCCGGGTCATGGTCCGGGTCCGGGTCTAGGTCCGGGTCCGGGTCCGGGTCCGGGTCAGGGTCAGGATCCGAGTCCGGGTCCGGGTCCGGGTCCGGGTCCAGGTCCGGGTCCGTGTCCGGGTCCACGTCAGGGTCAGTATCAAGGTCCAGGTCCGGGTCCGGGACCGGGTACGGGTCCGGTCAGGGTCAGGGTGCGGGTAAGGGTACGGGTACGGGGTCAGGATTCTAGTCCGGGTCTGGGTCCGGGTCCGGGTCCGGGTCCGGGTAAGGATCTCGGTCAGGGTCAGGGTCAGGGTCAGGGTCCGGGTCAGGGTCCGGGTCCGGGTCCGGGTCCGGGTCCGGGTTCGGGTCCGGGTCCGGTTCCGGTTCCGGTTCCGGTTCCAGGTAAGGGTCAGGATCCGGATCCGGTTCCGGGTCTGGTTCCGGGTCCGGGTCCGGGTCCTGATCTGTGTCAAGGTCAGGGTTAGGGTCCGGGTCAGGTTTAGGGTCCGGGTCAGTTTCAGGGTCAGTGTCAGAATCAGGGTCCGTGTAAGGGTCCGTGTCCGGGTCCGTGTCCGGGTCCGTGTCCATGTCCGGGTCCGAGTCAGGGTCTGGGTCCGGGTCCGGGTCCGGGTCAGTTTCAGGGTCAGGGTCAGTGTCCGGGTCCGTGTCCGTGTCCGTGTCCGGGTCCGGGTCACGGTCCGGGTCCGGGTCCGGGTCCAGGTCAGAGTCCGGGTCCGGGTCCGGGTCCGGGTCCGGGTCCGGGTCCGGGTCCGGTTCCGGTTCCGGGTCCGGGTCCGGGTCCGGGTCCGGGTCCGGGTCCGGGTCAGGGTCTGGGTCCGTGTCAGGTTCCGGGTCCGTGTCATGATCTGGGTCCGGGTCCGGGTCCGGGTCCGGGTCCGGGTCCGGGTCCGGGTCCGGGTCCGGGTCTGAGTCCGGTTCCGTGTCCGTGTCAGGATCCGGGTCCGAGTCCGGGTCCGGGTCTGGGTCCGGGTCCGGGTCCGGGTCCGGGTCCGGGTCTGAGTCCGGGTCCGTGTCCGTGTCAGGATCCGGGTCCGAGTCCGTGTCCGGGTAAGGGTCCGTGTCCGGGTCTGGTTCCGGGTCCGGGTCCGGGTCAGGTTCCGGGTCCGTTTCCAGGTCAGGGTCAGGATCCGGGTCAGGATCCGGGTCAGGATCCGGGTCCGGGTCCGGGTCCGGGTCAGTGTCCGGGTCCGGGTCCGGGTCCGGTTCCGGTTCCGGTTCCGGTTCCAGGTAAGGGTCAGGATCCGGATCCGGTTCCGGGTCTGGTTCCGGGTCCGGGTCCGGGTCCTGATCTGTGTCAAGGTCAGGGTTAGGGTCCGGGTCAGGTTTAGGGTCCGGGTCAGTTTCAGGGTCAGTGTCAGAATCAGGGTCCGTGTAAGGGTCCGTGTCCGGGTCCGTGTCCGGGTCCGTGTCCATGTCCGGGTCCGAGTCAGGGTCTGGGTCCGGGTCCGGGTCCGGGTCAGTTTCAGGGTCAGGGTCAGTGTCCGGGTCCGTGTCCGTGTCCGTGTCCGGGTCCGGGTCACGGTCCGGGTCCGGGTCCGGGTCCAGGTCAGAGTCCGGGTCCGGGTCCGGGTCCGGGTCCGGGTCCGGGTCCGGGTCCGGTTCCGGTTCCGGGTCCGGGTCCGGGTCCGGGTCCGGGTCCGGGTCCGGGTCAGGGTCTGGGTCCGTGTCAGGTTCCGGGTCCGTGTCATGATCTGGGTCCGGGTCCGGGTCCGGGTCCGGGTCCGGGTCCGGGTCCGGGTCCGGGTCCGGGTCTGAGTCCGGTTCCGTGTCCGTGTCAGGATCCGGGTCCGAGTCCGGGTCCGGGTCTGGGTCCGGGTCCGGGTCCGGGTCCGGGTCCGGGTCTGAGTCCGGGTCCGTGTCCGTGTCAGGATCCGGGTCCGAGTCCGTGTCCGGGTAAGGGTCCGTGTCCGGGTCTGGTTCCGGGTCCGGGTCCGGGTCCGGGTCCGGGTCCGTTTCCAGGTCAGGGTCAGGATCCGGGTCAGGATCCGGGTCAGGATCCGGGTCCGGGTCCGGGTCCGGGTCAGTGTCCGGGTCCGGGTCCGGGTCTGGGTCCGGGTCCGGGTCCGGGTCCGGGTCCTGGTCCGGGTCCGGGTCCGGGTCTGGGTCCAGGTCTGGTTCCGGGTCCGGGTCAGTGTCAGGGTCAGTGTCAGAGTCAGGGTCAGGGTCAGGGTCCAGGTCCGGGTCCGGGTCAGGGTCAGGGTCTGGGTCAGGATCCGTGTCCGGGTCCGGGTAAGGGTCCGTGTTCTGGTCCGTGTCCGTGTCCGTGTCCGGTCCGGGTCCGAGTCACGGTCCGGGTCCGTGTCCGGGTCCGGGTCAGGTTTCAGGGTCAGTGTCAGAGTCAGGGTCAGGGTCAGGGTCAGTGTCCGTGTCCGTGTCCGTGTCCGTGTCCGTGTCCGTGTCCGGGTCCGGGTCCGGGTCCGGGTCCGGGTCCTGGTCCGGTTCCGGGTCCGGGTCCGGGTCCTGGTCCGGTTCAGGGTCCGTGTCCTGGTCCGGATCAGTTTCAGGGTCAGTGTCAGAGTTAGGGTCCGGGTCCTGGTCCGGGTCCGGGTCAGGGTCCGGGTCCGGGTCAGGGTCCGGGTCCGGGTCATGGTCCGGGTCCGGGTCCAGGTCCGGGTCCGGCTCCGGGTCCGGGTCAGGGTCAGGATCCGAGTCCGGGTCCGGGTCCGGGTCCAGGTCCGGGTCCGTGTCCGGGTCCACGTCAGGGTCAGTATCCAGGTCCAGGTCCGGGTCCGGGACCGGGTACGGGTCCGGTCAGGGTCAGGGTGCGGGTACGGGTACGGGTATGGGGTCAGGATTCTAGTCCGGGTCTGGGTCCGGGTCCGGGTCCGGGTCCGGGTAAGGATCTCGGTCAGGGTCAGGGTCAGGGTCAGGGTCAGGGTCAGGATCCGTGTCCGGGTCCGGGTCCGTGTAAGGGTCCGTGTCCTGGTCCTGGTTCGGATCCGGGTCCGGGTCCGGGTCCGGGTCAGGGTCCGGGTCCGGGTCCGGGTCCAGGTTCGGGTCCGGTTCCGGTTCCGGTTCCAGGTAAGGGTCAGGATCCGGATCCGGTTCCGGGTCCGGTTCTGGGTCCGGGTCCGGGTCCTGATCTGTGTCAAGGTCAGGGTTAGGGTCCGGGTCAGGTTTAGGGTCCGGGTCAGTTTCAGGGTCAGTGTCAGAATCAGGGTCCGTGTAAGGGTCCATGTCCGGGTCCGTGTCCGTGTCCGTGTCCATGTCCGGGTCCGAGTCAGGGTCTGGGTCCGGGTCCGGGTCCGGGTCCGGGTCCGGGTCAGTTTCAGGGTCAGTGTCAGAGTCAGGGTCCGGGTCAGGGTCCGTGTCCGTGTCTGTGTCCGTGTCCGTGTCCGGGTCCGTGTCCGTGTCAGGGTCCGGGTCCGTGTCAGGGTCCGGGTCCGGGTCAGGGTCCGGGTCCGGGTCCGGGTCCGGGTCAGGGTCAGGGTCAGGATCCGTGTCCGGGTCCGGGTAAGGGTCCGTGTTCGGGTCCGTGTCCGTGTCCGTGTCCGTGTCCGTGTCCGGGTCCAAGTCAGGGTCCGGGTCCGTGTCCGGGTTCGGGTCAGTTTCAGGGTCAGTGTCAGAGTCAGGGTCAGGGTCAGTGTCAGTGTCCGGGTCCGTGTCCGTGTCCGGGTCCGTGTCCGTGTCCCTGTCCGTGTCCGTGTCCGGGTCCGTGTCCGGGTCCGGGTCCGTGTCCGTGTCCGTGTCCGTGTCCGTGTCCGGGTCCGGGTCCTGGTCCGGTTCAGGGTCCGTGTCCGGGTCCGGATCAGTTTCAGGGTCAGTGTCAGAGTTAGGGTCCGGGTCCGGGTCCGGGTCCGGGTCAGGGTCCGGGTCCGGGTCAGGGTCCGGGTCCGGGTCATGGTCCGGGTCCGGGTCCAGGTCCGGGTCCGGGTCCGGGTCCGGGTCAGGGTCAGGATCCGAGTCCGGGTCCGGGTCCGGGTCCAGGTCCGGGTCCGTGTCCGGGTCCACGTCAGGGTCAGTATCCAGGTCCAGGTCCGGGTACGGGACCGGGTACGGGTCCGGTCAGGGTCAGGGTGCGGGTACGGGTACGGGTACGGGGTCAGGATTCTAGTCCGGGTCTGGGTCCGGGTCCGGGTCCGGGTCCGGGTAAGGATCTCGGTCAGGGTCAGGGTCAGGGTCAGGGTCAGGATCCGTGTCCGGGTCCGGGTCCGTGTAAGGGTCCGTGTCCTGGTCCTGGTTCGGATCCGGGTCCGGGTCCGGGTCAGGGTCCGGGTCCGGGTCCGGGTCCGGGTCCGGGTTCGGATCCTGTTCCGGTTCCGGTTCCGGTTCCAGGTAAGGGTCAGGATCCGGATCCGGTTCCGGGTCCGGTTCCGGGTCCGGGTCCGGGTCCTGATCTGTGTCAAGGTCAGGGTTAGGGTCCGGGTCAGGTTTAGGGTCCGGGTCAGTTTCAGGGTCAGTGTCAGAATCAGGGTCCGTGTAAGGGTCCGTGTCCGGGTCCGTGTCCGGGTCCGTGTCCATGTCCGGGTCCGAGTCAGGGTCTGGGTCCGGGTCCGGGTCCGGGTCCGGGTCCGGGTCAGTTTCAGGGTCAGGGTCAGTGTCCGGGTCCGTGGCCGTGTCCGTGTCCGGGTCCGGGTCACGGTCCGGGTCCGGGCCCGGGTCCAGGTCAGAGTCCGGGTCCGGGTCCGGGTCCGGGTCCGGTTCCGGTTCCGGTTCCGGGTCCGGGTCCGGGTCCGGGTCCGTGTCAGTGTCTGGGTCCGTGTCAGGTTCCGGGTCCGTGTCAGGGTCTGGGTCCGGGTCCGGGTCCGGGTCCGTGTCCGGGTCCGTGTCCGGGTCCGTGTCCGGGTCCGGGTCCGAGTCAGGGTCTGGGTCCGGGTCCGGGTCCGGGTCCGGGTCCGGGTCAGTTTCAGGGTCAGTGTCAGAGTCAGGGTCCGGGTCAGGGTCAGGGTCCGGGTCCGGGTCCGGGTCCGGGTCCGGGTCCTGGTCCGGGTCAGGGTCCGGGTCCGGGTCCGGGTCCGGGTCCGGGTCCAGGTCCGGGTCAGGGTCCGGATTCGGGTCCGGGTCCGGGTCAGAATCCGGGTCCGGGACCGGGTCCGTGTCAGGGTCCGGGTCCGTGTCAGGGTCCGTGTCCAGGTCCGGGTCCGGGGACTGGTTCCGGTTCCGGTTCCGGTTCTGGTTCCGGTTCCGGTTCCGGTTCCGGTTCCGGGTCAGGGTCAGGATCAGGATCCGGGTCCGGGTCTGGGTCCGGTTCCGGTTCCGGTTCCAGTTCCGGTTCCGGTTCCGGTTCCGGGTCAAGGTCAGAGTCAGGGTCCGGGTCCGGGTCCGGGTCAGTTTCAGGGTCAGTGTCAGAATCAGGGTCCGGGTCCGGGTCAGGGTCAGGGTCCGGGTCCGGGTCCGGGTCCGGGTCCGGGTCCGGGTCCGGGTCTGGGTCAGGGTCAGGGTCAAGGTCCGGGTCCGGGTCTGTGTCAGTTTCAGGGTCAGTCTCAGAGTCAGGGTCGGGGTCAGGGTCAGGGTCAGGGTCCGGGTCCGAGTCAGGGTCCGGGTCCGGGTCCGGATCAGTTTCAGGGTCAGTGTCACAGTTAGGGTCCGGGTCCGGGTCCGGGTCCGGGTCAGGGTCCGGGTCCGGGTCCGGGTCAGGGTCCGGGTCCGGGTCATGGTCCGGGTCCGGGTCCAGGTCCGGGTCCGGGTCCGGGTCCGGGTCAGTGTCAGGATCCGAGTCCGGGTCCGGGTCCGGGTCCAGGTCCGGGTCCGTGTCCGGGTCCACGTCAGGGTCAGTATCCAGGTCCAGGTCCGGGTCCGGGACCGGGTACGGGTCCGGTCAGGGTCAGGGTGCGGGTACGGGTACGGGTACGGGGTCAGGATTCTAGTCCGGGTCTGGGTCCGGGTCCGGGTCCGGGTCCGGGTAAGGATCTCGGTCAGGGTCAGGGTCAGGGTCAGGGTCAGGATCCGGATCCGGTTCCGGGTCCGGTTCCGGTTCCGGTTCCGGGTCCGGGTCCTGATCTGTGTCAAGGTCAGGGTTAGGGTCCGGGTCAGGTTTAGGGTCCGGGTCAGTTTCAGGGTCAGTGTCAGAATCAGGGTCCGTGTAATGGTCCGTGTCCGGGTCCGTGTCCGTGTCCGTGTCCATGTCCGGGTCCGAGTCAGGGTCTGGGTCCGGGTCCGGGTCCGGGTCCGGGTCAGTTTCAGGGTCAGTGTCAGAGTCAGGGTCCAGGTCAGGGTCCGTGTCCTTGTCCGTGTCCGTGTCCGTGTCCGGGTCCGTGTCCGTGTCAGTGTCAGGGTCAGAGTCAGGGTCAGGGTCCGGGTCCAGGTCAGGGTCCGGGTCCGGGTCCGGGTCCGTGTCAGTTTCAGGGTCAGTGTCAGTGTCAGAGTCAGAGTCAGGGTCCGGGTCACGGTCCGGGTCCGGGTCCAGGTCAGGGTCCGGGTCCGTGTCACGGTCCGGGTCCGGGTCAGGGTCCGGGTCCGGGTCCGGGTCCGGGTCCGGGTCCGGGTCCGGGTCCGGGTCCGGGGTCCGGGTCCGGGTCCGGGTCCGGATCCGGTTCCGGTTCCGTTTCCAGGTCAGGGTCAGGATCCCGGTCCGTGTCTGGGTCCGGGTCCGGGTCTGGGTCCGGGTCCGGGTCCGGGTCAGGGTCCGGATCCTGGTCCGGATCCGGATCAGGATCCGTGTCCGTGTCCGGGTCAGGGTCCGGGTCCGAGATTGGGTCCGGGTCCGGGGTCAGGATCCGAGTCCGGGTCCGGGTCCGGGTCCGGGTCCGGGTCCGGGTCCGGGTCCGGGTCCGGGTCCGGGTCCGGGTCTTGGTCAGGGTCAGGGTCCGGGTACGGGTCCGGGGTCTGGGTCCGTGTCCGTGTCAGTGTCAGGATCCGGGTCCGGGTCCAGGTCCGGGTAAGGGTCCGTGTCCGTGTCCGTGTCCGTGTCCGTGTCCGGGTCCGAGTCAGGGTCTGGGTCCGGGTCCGGGTCCGGGTCCGGGTCCGGGTCAGTTTCAGGGTCAGTGTCAGAGTCAGGGTCCGGGTCAGGGTCAGGGTCCGGGTCCGGGTCCGGGTCCGGGTCCGGGTCCTGGTCCGGGTCAGGGTCCGGGTCCGTGTCCGGGTCCGTGTCCGTGTCCGGGTCCGTGTCAGGGTCCGGATTCGGGTCCGTGTCCGGGTCAGAATCCGGGTCTGGGACCGGTTCAGTGTCAGGGTCCGGGTCCGTGTCAGGGTCCGTGTCCAGGTCCGGGTCCGGGACTGGTTCCGGTTCCGGTTCCTATTCCGGGTCAGGGTCAGGATCCGGGTCCGGGTCTGGGTCCGGTTCCGGTTCCGGTTCCGGTTCCGGTTCCGGGTCAAGGTCAGAGTCAGGGTCCGGGGTCCGGGTCCGGGTCCGGGTCAGTTTCAGGGTCAGTGTCAGAAACAGGGTCCGGGTCCAGGTCCGGGTCAGGGTCAGGGTCCGGGTCCGGGTCCGGGTCCGGGTCCGGGTCCGGGTCCGGGTCCGGGGTCAGGGTCAGGGTCAGGGTCCGGGTCCGGGTCTGTGTCAGTTTCAGGGTCAGTCTCAGAGTCAGGGTCGGGGTCAGGGTCAGGGTCAGGGTCAGGGTCCGGGTCCGAGTCAGGGTCCGGGTCCGGGTCCGGGTCCGGGTCCGGATCAGTTTCAGGGTCAGTGTCAGAGTTAGGGTCCGGGTCCGGGGTCCGGGTCCCGGTCAGGGTCCGGGTCCGGGTCAGGGTCCGGGTCCGGGTCATGGTCCGGGTCCGGGTCCGGGTCCAGGTCCGGGTCCATGTCCGGGTCCGGGTCAGGGTCAGGATCCGAGTCCGGGTCCGGGTCCGGGTCCAGGTCCGGGTCCGGGTCCGTGTCCGGGGTCCACGTCAGGGTCAATATCCAGGTCCAGGTCCGGGTCCGGGGACCGGGGTACGGGTCCGGTCAGGGTCAGGGTGCGGGTACGGGTACGGGTACGGGGTCAGGATTCTAGTCCGGGTCTGGGTCCGGGTCCGGGTCCGGGTCCGGGTCCGGGTCAGGGTCCGGGCCCGGGTCATGGTCCAGGTCCGGGTCCAGGTCCGGGTCCGGGTCCGGATCCGGGTCAGGGTCAGGATCCGAGTCCGGGTCAGGGTCAGGATCCGAGTCCGGGTCCGGGTCCGGGTCCGGGTCCAGGTCCGGGTCCGTGTCCGGGTCCACATCAGGGTCAGTATCCAGGTCCAGGTCCGGGTCCGGGACCGGGTACGGGTCCGGTCAGGGTCAGGGTGCGGGTACGGGTACGGGTACGGGGTCAGGATTCTAGTCCGGGTCTGGGTCCGGGTCCGGGTCCGGGTCAGTTTCAGGGTCAGTGTCAGAATCAGGGTCCGTGTAAGGGTCCGTGTCCGGGTCCGTGTCCGGGCCCGTGTCCATGTCCGGGTCCGAGTCAGGGTCTGGGTCCGGGTCCGGGTCCGGGTCAGTTTCAGGGTCAGTGTCAGAGTCAGGGTCCGGGTCAGGGTCAGGGTCCGTGTCCGTGTCCGTGTCCGTGTCCGTGTCCGGGTCCGGGTCCGGGTCCGTGTCAGGGTCAGAGTCAGGGTCCGGGACCGGGTCCAGGTCAGGGTCCGGGTCCGGGTCCGTGTCAGTTTCAGGGTCAGTGTCAGGGTCAGAGTCAGAGTCAGGGTCCGGGTCACGGTCCGGGTCCGGGTCCGGGTCAGGGTGCGTGTCCGTGTCAGGGTCCGGGTCCGGGTCAGTGTCTGGGTCCGGGTCCTGGGTCCGGGTCCGGGTCCGGGTCCGGATCCGGTTCCATTTCCATGTCAGGGTCAGGGTCCGTGTCCGTGTCAGGGTCCGGGTCCGGGTCAGGGTCTGGGTCCGGGTCCGGGTCCGGGTCCAGGTCCGGGTCCGGATCCGGTTCCGTTTCCAGGTCAGGGTCAGGATCCGGGTCCGGGTATGGGTCCGGGTCCGGGTCTGGGTCCGGGTCCGGGTCCGGGTCAGGGTCCGGATCCTGGTCCGGATCCGGATCAGGGTCCGTGTCCGTGTCCGGGTCAGTGTCAGGGTCAGAGTCAGAGTCAGGGTCCGGGTCACGGTCCGGGTCCGGGTCCAGGTCAGGGTCCGGGTCCGGGTCCGGGTCCATGTCAGGGTCCGGGTCCATGTCAGGGTCCGTGTCCGTGTCAGGGTCCGGGTCCGGGTCCGGGTCCGGGTCCGGGTCCGGGTCCGGGTCCGGGTACGGGTCCGGATCCGGATCCGGTTCCGTTTCCAGGTCAGGGTCAGGATCCGGGTCCGGGTCCGTGTCCGGGTCCGGGTCCGGATCCGGATCCGGGTCTTGGTCAGGGTCAGGGTCCGGGTCCGGGTACGGGTCTGGGTCCGTGTCCGTGTCAGTGTCAGGATCCGGGTCCGGGTCCAGGTCCGGGTAAGGGTCCGTGTCCGTGTCCGGGTCCGTATCCGGGTCTGTGTCCGTGTCCGGGTCCGAGTCAGGGTCTGGGTCCGGGTCCGGGTCCGGGTCCGGGTCCGGGTCAGTTTCAGGGTCAGTGTCAGCGTCAGGGTCCGGGTCAGGGTCAGGGTCAGGGTCCGGGTCCGGGTCCTGTTCTGGGTCAGGGTCCGGGTCCGGGTCCGGGTCCGGGTCCGGGTCAGGGTCCGGATTCGGGTCCGGGTCCGGGTCAGAATCCGGGTCCGGGTCCGGGTCCGTGTCAGGGTCCGGGTCCGTGTCAGGGTCCGTGTCCAGGTCCGGGTCCGGGTCTGGTTCCGGTTCCGGTTCCTGTTCCGGGTCAGGGTCAGGATCCGGTTCCGGTTCCGGTTCCGGTTCCGGTTCCGGTTCCGGTTCCGGTTCCGGTTCCAGATCCGGTTCCGGTTCCGGTTCCAGTTCCGGTTCCGGTTCCGGTTCCGGGTCAAGGTCAGAGTCAGGGTCCGGGTCCGGGTCCGGGTCAGTTTCAGGGTCAGTGTCAGACTCAGGGTCCGGGTCAGGGTCAGGGTCAGGGTCCGGGTCCGGGTCCGGGTTCGGGTCAGGGTCAGGGTCAGGGTCAGGGTCCGGGTCCAAGTCAGGGTCCGGGTCCGGGTCCGGGTCAGTTTCAGGGTCAGTGTCAGAGTCAGGGTCCGGGTCAGGGTCAGGGTCCAGGTCCGGGTCAGGGTCTAGGTCTGGGTCCGGGTCAGGGTCCGGGTCCGCGTCCGTGTCAGTTTCAGGGTCAGTGTCAGAGTCAGGGTCCGGGTCTGGGTCAGGGTCCGGATCCGGGTCCGGGTCCGGGTCCGGGTCCGGGTCGGGGTCAGGGTCAGGGTCCGGGTCAGTTTCCGTGTCCGGGTCCATGTCAGGGTCCGGGTCCGGGTCCGGGTTACGGTCCGGATCCGGGTCCAGATACATGTCCGGATCAGAGTCTGTGTCCGTGTCCGTGTCCGTGTCCATGTCCGTGTCCGTGTCCGTGTCCGGGTCCGGGTCCATGTCAGTGTCAGTGTCAGGGTCAGAGTCAGGGTCCGGGTCCCGGTCCAGGTCAGGGTCCGGGTCTGGGTCCGTGTCAGTTTCAGGGTCAGTGTCAGGGTCAGAGTCAGAGTCAGGTTCCGGGTCACGGTCCGGGTCCGGGTCCAGGTCAGGGTCCGGGTCCGGGTCCGGGTCCGGGTCCGGGTCAGGGTCCGGGTCCGTGTCAGTGTCCGGGTCCGGGTCAGGGTCTGGGTCCGGGTCCGGGTCCGGGTCCGGGTCCGGGTCCGGGTCCGGGTCCGGGTCCGGGTCCGGATCCGGTTCCGTTTCCAGGTCAGGGTCAGCATCCGGGTCCGGGTCTGGGTCCGGGTCCGGGTCTGGGTCCGGGTCCGGGTCAGGGTCCGGATCCTGGTCCGGATCCGGATCAGGGTCCGTGTCCGTGTCCGTGTCCGTGTCCGTGTCCGGGTCCGGGTCCGGGTCTGGGTCCGGGTCCGGGGTCAGGGTCAGTGTCAGTTTCAGGGTCAGTCTCAGATTCAGGGTCGGGGTCAGGGTCAGGGTCAGGGTCCAGGTCCGAGTCAGGGTCCGGGTCCGGGTCCGGGTCCGGGTCCGGGTCAGTTTCAGGGTCAGTGTCAGAGTCAGGGTCCGGGTCAGGGTCAGGGTCCGGGTCCGGGTCAGGGTCCAGGTCTGGGTCCGGGTCAGGGTCCGGGTCCGCGTCCGTGTCAGTTTCAGGGTCAGTGTCAGAGTCAAGGTCCGGGTCAGGGTCAGGGTCCGGGTCCGGGTCCGGGTCCGGGTCAGGGTCCGGGTCAGGGTCAGGGTCAGTGTCAGTGTCAGGGTCAGAGTCAGGGTCCGGGTCCGGGTCCGGGTCCGGGTCTGGGTCCGGGTCCGGGTCCGGGTCCGGGTCAGGGTCAGGGTCAGGGTCAAGGTCCGGGTCCGAGTCAGGGTCCGGGTCCGGGTCCGGGTCAGTTTCAGGGTCAGTGTCAGAGTCAGGGTCCGGGTCAGGGTCAGGGTCCGGGTCCGGGTCCGGGTCCGGGTCCGGGTCCGGGTCCGGGTCGGGGTCAGGGTCAGGGTCCGGGTCAGTTTCCGTGTCCGGGTCCATGTCAGGGTCCGTGTCCGGGTCCGGGTTACGGTCCGGATCCGGGTCCGGATACATGTCCGGATCAGAGTCTGTGTCCGTGTCCGTGTCCGTGTCCATGTCCGGGTCCGGGTCCGGGTCCGGGTCCATGTCAGGGTCAGTGTCAGGGTCAGAGTCAGGGTCCGGGTCTGGGTCCAGGTCAGGGTCCGGGTCTGTGTCCGTGTCAGTTTCAGGGTCAGTGTCAGGGTCAGAGTCAGAGTCAGGGTCCGGGTCACGGTCCGGGTCCGGGTCCAGGTCAGGGTCCGGGTCCGGGTCCGGGTCCGGGTCCGGGTCCGGGTCCGGGTCCGGGTCCGGGTCTGGGTCCGGGTCCGGGGTCAGGATCCGAGTCCGGGTCCGTGTCCGGGTCCTGGTCCGGGTCCGGGTACGGGTACGGATCCGGGTCTTGGTCAGGGTCAGGGTCCGGGTCCGGGTCCGGGTCTAGGTCCGTGTCCGTGTCAGTGTCAGGATCCGGATCTGGGTCCGGGTCCGGGTCCGGTTCCGGGTCCGGTTCCGGGTCCGGGTCCGGGTCCGGGTCCGGGTCCGGGTCCTGATCTGTGTCAAGGTCAGGGTTACGGTCGGGGTCAGGGTCCGGGTCCGGGTTCGGGTCCGGGTCCGGGTCCGGGTCCGGGTCCGGGTCCGGGTCCGGTTCCGGGTCAGGGTCCGGTTCAGGGTCAGGGTCCGGGTCCGGGTCCGAGTCAGGGTCCGGGTCCGGGTCCTGGTCAGTTTCAGGGTCCGGTTCCGGGTCCGGGTCCGGGTCCGGGTCCGGGTCCGGGTCCGGGTCCGGGTCCGGGTCCGGGTCCGGGTCCGGGTCCGGGTCAGGGTCCGGGTCCGGGTCCGGGTCAGGGTCCGGGTGCGGTTCTGTGTCAGTTTCAGGGTCAGTGTCAGAGTCAGGGTCCGGGTCAGGGTCAGGGTCCGGGTCCGGGTCCGGGTCCTGGTCCGTGTCAGGGTCCGGGTCCGGGTCCGTGTCAGGGTCCGGGTTCGGGTCCGGGTCCGGGTCAGAATCCGGGTCCGGGTCCGGGTCCGGGTCCGGGTCCGGGTCCGTGTCAGGGTCCGGGTCCAGGTCCGGGTCCGGGTCTGGTTCCGGTTCCGTTTCCGGTTCCGGTTCCGGGACAGGGTCAGGATCCGTGTCCGTGTCCGTGTCGGTGTCCGTGTCCGTGTCCGGGTCCGGTTCCGGTTCCGGTTCCAGTTCCGGTTCCGGGTCAAGGTCAGAGTCAGGGTCCGGGTCCGGGTCCGGGTCAGTTTCAGGGTCAGTGTCAGAATCAGGGTCCGGGTCAGGGTCAGGGTCAGGGTCCGGGTCCGGGTCCGGGTCCGGGTCAGGGTCAGGGTCCGGGTCCGGGTCTGTGTCAGTTTCAGGGTCAGTCTCAGATTCAGGGTCGGGGTCAGGGTCAGGGTCAGGGTCCGGTTCCGAGTCAGGGTCCGGGTCCGGGTCCGGGTCCGGGTCAGTTTCAGGGTCAGTGTCAGAGTCAGGGTCCGGGTCAGGGTCAGGGTCCGGGTCCAGGTCCGGGTCAGGGTCCAGGTCTGGGTCCGGGTCAGGGTCAGGGTCCGGGTCCGCGTCCGTGTCAGTTTCAGGGTCAGTGTCAGGGTCAGAGTCAGAGTCTGAGTCAGGGTCCGGGTCACGGTCCGGGTCCGGGTCCAGGTCAGGGTCCGGGTCCGGGTCCGGATCCGGGTCAGGGTCAGGGTCCGGGTCCGGGTCAGGGTCCGGGTCCGGGTCAGGGTCTGGGTCCGGGTCCGGGTCCGGGTCCGGGTCCGGGTCCGGGTCCGGGTCCGGGTCCGGATCTGTTTCCGTTTCCAGGTCAGGGTCAGGATCTGGGTCCGGGTCTGGGTCCGGGTCCGGGTCTGGGTCCGGGTCCGGGTCCGGGTCCGGGTCAGGGTCCGGATCCTGGTCCGGATCCGGATCAGGGTCCGTGTCCGTGTCCGGGTCAGGGTCAGGGTCCGGGTCCGGGTCCGGGTCCGGGTCCGGGTCCGGGTCCGGGTCTGGGTCCGGGTCAGGGTCCGGGTCCGGGTCAGGGTCCGGATCCTGGTCCGGATCCGGATCAGGGTCCATGTCCGTGTCCGGGTCAGGGTCAGGCTCCGGGTCCGGGTCCGGGTCCGGGTCCGGGGTCAGGATCCGAGTCTGGGTCCCGGTCCGGGTCCGGATCCGGGTCTTGGTCAGGGTCAGGGTCCGGGTACGGGTCCGTGTCCGGGTCAGAATCCGGGTCTGGGACCGGGTCCGTGTCAGGGTCCGGGTCCGTGTCAGGGTCCGTGTCCAGGTCCGGGTCCGGGACTGGTTCCGGTTCCGGTTCCGATTCCGGGTCAGGGTCAGGATCCGGGTCAGGGTCAGGGTCCGGGTCCGGGTCCGGGTCAGTTTCCGTGTCCGGGTCCATGTCAGGGTCCGTGTCCGGGTCCGGGTTACGGTCCGGATCCGGGTCCGGATACATGTCCGGATCACAGTCTGTGTCCGTGTCCGTGTCCGTGTCCGTGTCCGTGTCCGTGTCCATATCCGGGTCCGGGTCCGGGTCCGGGTCCATGTCAGTGTCAGTGTCAGGGTCAGAGTCAGGGTCCGGGTCTGGGTCCAGGTCAGGGTCCGGGTCTGTGTCCGTGTCAGTTTCAGGGTCAGTGTCAGGGTCAGAGTCAGAGTCAGGGTCCGGGTCACGGTCCGGGTCCGGGTCCAGGTCAGGGTCCGGGTCCGGGTCCGGGTCCGGGTCCGGGTCCGGGTCCGGGTCCGGGTCAGGGTCCGGGTCGGTGTCAGGGTCCGGGTCCGGGTCCGTGTCAGGGTCCGGGTCCGGGTCAGGGTCTGGGTCCGGGTCCGGGTCCGGGTCCGGGTCCGGGTCCGGGTCCGGATCCGGTTCCGTTTCCAGGTCAGGGTCAGCATCCGGGTCCGGGTCTGGGTCCGGGTCCGGGTCTGGGTCCGGGTCCGGGTCCGGGTCCGGGTCCGGGTCAGGGTCCGGATCCTGGTCCGGATCCGGATCAGGGTCCGGGTCCGTGTCCGTGTCCGGGTCCGGGTCCGGGTCCGGGTCTGGGTCCGGGTCCGGGGTCAGGATCCGAGTCCGGGTCCGGGTCCGGGTCCTGGTCCGGGTCCGGGTACGGGTCCGAGTCAGGGTCCGGGTCCGGGTCCTGGTCAGTTTCAGGGTCCGGGTCCGTGTCCGGGTCCGGGTCCGGGTCCGGGTCCGGGTCCGGGTCCGGGTCCGGGTCAGGGTCCGGGTCCGGGTCAGGGTCCGGGTGCGGTTCTGTGTCAGTTTCAGGGTCAGTGTCAGAGTCAGGGTCCGGGTCAGGGTCAGGGTCCGGGTCCGGGTCCTGGTCCGTGTCAGGGTCCGGGTCCGGGTCCGGGTCAGGGTCCGGGTTCGGGTCCGGGTCCGGGTCAGAATCCGGGTCCGGGTCCGGGTCCGGGTCAGGGTCCCGGTCCGTGTCAGGGTCCGGGTCCAGGTCCGGGTCCGGGTCTGGTTCCGGTTCCGTTTCTGGTTCCGGTTCCGGGACAGGGTCAGGATCCGGGTCCGTGTCCGTGTCCGTGTCCGTGTCCGGGTCCGGGTCCGGTTCCGGTTCCGGTTCCGGTTCCGGTTCCAGTTCCGGTTCCGGTTCCGGGTCAAGGTCAGAGTCAGGGTCCGGGTCCGGGTCCGGGTCAGTTTCAGGGTCAGTGTCAGAATCAGGGTCCGGGTCAGGGTCAGGGTCAGGGTCCGGGTCCGGGTCCGAGTCAGGGTCCGGGTCCGGGTCTGGGTCCGGGTCAGTTTCAGGGTCAGTGTCAGAGTCAGGGTCCGGGTCAGGGTCAGGGTCCGGGTCCAGGTCCGGGTCAGGGTCCAGGTCTGGGTCCGGGTCAGGGTCCGGGTCCGCGTCCGTGTCAGTTTCAGGGTCAGTGTCAGAGTCAGGGTCCGGGTCAGGGTCAGGGTCCGGGTCCGGGTCCGGGTCCGGGTCCGGGTCCGGGTCCGGGTCTGGGTCCGGGTCCGGGTCCGGGTCCGGGTCAGGGTCAGGGTCAGTGTCAGTGTCAGGGTCAGAGTCAGGGTCCGGGTCCGGGTCCGTGTCAGTTTCAGAGTCAGAGTCAGGGTCAGGGTCAGAGTCAGAGTCCGAGTCAGGGTCCGGGTCACGGTCCGGGTCCGGGTCCAGGTCAGGGTCCGGGTCCGGGTCCGGATCCGGGTCAGGGTCCGGGTCCGGGTCAGGGTCCGGGTGCGGGTCAGGGTCTGGGTCCGGGTCCGGGTACGGGTCCGGGTCCGGGTCCGGGTCCGGGTCCCTGTCCGGGTCCGGATCTGTTTCCGTTTCCAGGTCAGGGTCAGGATCTGGGTCCGGGTCTGGGTCCGGGTCCGGGTCTGGGTCCGGGTCCGGGTCCGGGTCCGGGTCCGGGTCCGGGTCCGGGTCAGGGTCCGGATCCTGGTCCGGATCCGGATCAGGGTCCGTGTCCGTGTCCGGGTCAGGGTCAGGGTCCGTGTCCGGGTCCGGGTCCGGGTCCGGGTCCGGG
This sequence comes from Arizona elegans, assembly GCA_022577455.1. Taxonomy (NCBI): domain Eukaryota; kingdom Metazoa; phylum Chordata; class Lepidosauria; order Squamata; family Colubridae; genus Arizona; species Arizona elegans. The sequence goes on from JAKOOJ010000027.1 coordinate 7,629,100, forward strand.
TCTGGGTCCGGGTCAGGGTCCGGGTCCGGGTCAGGGTCCGGATCCTGGTCCGGATCCGGATCAGGGTCCATGTCCGTGTCCGGGTCAGGGTCAGGCTCCGGGTCCGGGTCCGGGTCCGGGTCCGGGTCCGGGGTCAGGATCCGAGTCTGGGTCCCGGTCCGGGTCCGGATCCGGGTCTTGGTCAGGGTCAGGGTCCGGGTACGGGTCCGTGTCCGTGTCCGGGTCCGGGTCCGGGTCCGGTTCCGGTTCCGGTTCCGGTTCCGGTTCCAGTTCCGGTTCCGGTTCCGGTTCCGGGTCAAGGTCAGAGTCAGGGTCCCGGTCCGGGTCCGGGTCAGTTTCAGGGTCAGTGTCAGAATCAGGGTCTGGGTCAGGGTCAGGGTCAGGGTCCGGGTCCGGGTCCAGCTCCGGGTCCGGGTCAGGGTCAGGGTCCAGGTCCGGGTCTGTGTCAGTTTCAGGGTCAGTCTCAGAGTCAGGGTCGGGGTCAGGGTCAGGGTCAGGGTCCGGGTCCGGGTCCGAGTCAGGGTCCGGGTCCGGGTCCGGGTCAGTTTCAGGGTCAGTGTCAGAGTCAGGGTCCGGGTCAGGGTTAGGGTCAGGGTCCGGGTCCGGGTCCGGGTCCGGGTCCGGGTCCGGGTCAGGGTCAGGGTCAGGGTCAGTGTCAGTGTCAGGGTCAGAGTCAGGGTCCGGGTCCGGGTCCAGGTCAGGGTCCGGGTCCGGGTCCGTGTCAGTTTCAGGGTCAGTGTCAGGGTCAGAGTCAGAGTCAGGGTCCGGGTCACGGTCCGGATCCGGCTCCAGGTCAGGGTCCGGGTCCGGGTCCGGGTCCGGGTCCGGGTCCGGGTCCGGGTCCAGGTCAGGGTCCGGGTCCGTGTCAGTGTCCGGGTCCGGGTCCGGGTCAGGGTCTGGGCACGGGTCCGGATCCGTTTCCGTTTCCAGGTCAGGGTCAGGATCCGGGTCCGGGTCTGGGTCTGGGTCTGGGTCCGGGTCTGGGTCCGGGTCTGGGTCCGGGTCCGTGTCAGGGTCCGGATCCTGGTCCAGATCCGGATCAGGGTCCGTGTCCGTGTCCGTGTCAGGGTTCGGGTCCGGGTCTGGGTCCGGGTCCGGGTCCGGGTCCGGGTCCGGGTCCGGGTCCGGGTCCGGGTCAGGGTCCGAGTCCGCGTCCGTGTCAGTTTCAGGGTCAGTGTCAGAGTCAGGGTCCGGGTCAGGGTCAGGGTCCGGGTCCGGGTCCGGGTCCGAGTCCGGGTCCGGGTCCGGGTCAGGGTCAGTGTCAGGGTCAGTGTCAGTGTCAGGGTCAGAGTCAGGGTCCGGGTCCGGGTCCAGGTCAGAGTCCGGGTCCGGGTCCGTGTCAGTTTCAGGGTCAGTGTCAGGGTCAGGGTCAGAGTCAGAGTCAGAGTCAGGGTCCGGGTCCGGGTCAGGGTCCGGGTCCGGGTCAGGGTCCGGGTCCGGGTCATGGTCCGGGTCCGGGTCCAGGTCCGGGTCCGGGTCCGGGTCCGGGTCAGGGTCAGGATCCGAGTCCGGGTCCGGGTCCGGGTCCGGGTCCAGGTCCGGGTCCGTGTCCGGGTCCACGTCAGGGTCAGTATCCAGGTCCAGGTCCGGGTCCGGGACCGGGTCCGGGTCCGGTCATGGTCAGGGTGCGGGTACGGGTACGGGTACGGGGTCAGGATTCTAGTCCGGGTCTGGGTCCGGGTCCGGGTCCGGGTCCGGGTAAGGATCTCGGTCAGGGTCAGGGTCAGGGTCAGGGTCAGGGTCAGGATCCGTGTCCGGGTCCGGGTCCGGGTAAGGGTCCGTGTCCTGGTCCTGGTTCGGATCCGGGTCTGGGTCCGGGTCAGGGTCCGGGTCCGGGTCCGGGTCCGGGTTCGGGTCCGGGTCCGGTTCCGGTTCCGGTTCCGGTTCCAGGTAAGGGTCAGGATCCGGATCCGGTTCCGGTTCCGGGTCCGGGTCCGGGTCCGGGTCCTGATCTGTGTCAAGGTCAGGGTTAGGGTCCGGGTCAGGTTTAGGGTCCGGGTCAGTTTCAGGGTCAGTGTCAGAATCAGGGTCCGTGTAAGGGTCCGTGTCCTGGTCCGTGTCCGTGTCCGTGTCCATGTCCGGGTCCGAGTCAGGGTCTGGGTCCGGGTCCGGGTCCGGGTCCGGGTCCGGGTCCGGGTCAGTTTCAGGGTCAGTGTCAGAGTCAGGGTCCGGGTCAGGGCCCGTTTCCGTGTCCGTGTCCGTGTCCGGGTCCGTGTCCGTGTCTGTGTCAGTGTCAGGGTCAGAGTCAGGGTCCGGGTCCGGGTCCAGGTCAGGGTCCGGGTCCGGGTCCGGGTCCGTGTCAGTTTCAGGGTCAGTGTCAGGGTCAGAGTCAGAGTCAGGGTCCGGGTCACGGTCCGGGTCCGGGTCCAGGTCAGGGTCCGGGTCCGGGTCCGGGTCCGTGTCAGGGTCCGGGTCCGTGTCAGGGTCCGGGTCCGGGTCAGGGTCCGGGTCCGGGTCCGGGTCCGGGTCCGGGTCCGGGTCCGGATCCGGTTCCGTTTCCAGGTCAGGGTCAGGATCCGGGTCCGTGTCTGGGTCCGGGTCCGTGTCTGGGTCCGGGTCCGGGTCCAGGTCCGGGTCAGGGTCCGGATCCTGGTCCGGATCCGGATCAGGGTCCGTGTCCGTGTCCGGGTCAGGGTCCGGGTCCGGGTCCGGGTCCGGGTCCGGGTCCGGGTCCGGGTCCGGGTCCGGGTCCGGGTCCGGGATTGGGTCCGGGTCCGGGGTCAGGATCCGAGTCCGCGTCCGGGTCCGGGTCCGGGTCCGGGTCCGGGTCCGGGTCCGGGTCCGGGTCCGGGTCCGGGTCTTGGTCAGGGTCAGGGTCCGGGTCAGGGTCAGGATCCGGGTCCGGGTCTGGGTCCGGTTCCGGTTCCGGTTCCGGTTCCGGTTCCGGTTCCAGTTCCGGTTCCTGTTCCGGTTCCGGGTCAACGTCAGAGTCAGGGTACGGGTCCGGGTCCGGGTCAGTTTCAGGGAAAGTGTCAGAATCAGGGTCTGGGTCCGGGTCAGGGTCAGGGTCCGGGTCCGGGTCCGGGTCCGGGTCCGGGTCCGGGTCCGGGTCCGGGTCCGGGTCAGGGTCAGGGTCAGGGTCCGGGTCCGGGTCTGTGTCAGTTTCATTGTCAGTCTCAGAGTCAGGGTCGGGGTCAGGGTCAGGGTCAGGGTCCGGGTCTGAGTCAGGGTCCGGGTCCGGGTCCGGGTCCGGGTCCGGGTCAGTTTCAGGGTCAGTGTCAGAGTCAGGGTCCGGGTCAGGGTCAGGGTCCAGGTCCGGGTCAGGGTCCAGGTCTGGGTCCGGGTCAGGGTCCGGGTCCGCGTCCGTGTCAGTTTCAGGGTCAGTGTCAGAGTCAGGGTCCGGGTCAGGGTCCGGGTCCGGGTCCGGGTCCGGGTCCGGGTCAGGTTCAGGGTCAGGGTCCGTGTCAGTGTCTGGGTCCGGGTCCATGTCAGGGTCCGGGTCCGGGTCCGGGTCAGGGTCCGGGTTCGGGTCCGGGTCCGGGTCAGAATCCGGGTCCGGGTCCGGGTCCGGGTCAGGGTCCCGGTCCGTGTCAGGGTCCGGGTCCAGGTCCGGGTCCGGGTCTGGTTCCGGTTCCGTTTCTGGTTCCGGTTCCGGGACAGGGTCAGGATCCGGGTCCGTGTCCGTGTCCGTGTCCGTGTCCGTGTCCGGGTCCGGTTCCGGTTCCGGTTCCAGTTCCGGTTCCGGTTCCGGGTCAAGGTCAGAGTCAGGGTCCGGGTCCGGGTCCGGGTCAGTTTCAGGGTCAGTGTCAGAATCAGGGTCCGGGTCAGGGTCAGGGTCAGGGTCCGGGTCCGGGTCCGAGTCAGGGTCCGGGTCCGGGTCCGGGTCCGGGTCAGTTTCAGGGTCAGTGTCAGAGTCAGGGTCCGGGTCAGGGTCAGGGTCCGGGTCCAGGTCCGGGTCAGGGTCCAGGTCTGGGTCCGGGTCAGGGTCCGGGTCCGCGTCCGTGTCAGTTTCAGGTTCAGTGTCAGAGTCAGGGTCCGGGTCAGGGTCAGGGTCCGGGTCCGGGTCCGGGTCCGGGTCCGGGTCCGGGTCCGGGTCCGGGTCTGGGTCCGGGTCCGGGTCCGGGTCCGGGTCAGGGTCAGGGTCAGTGTCAGTGTCAGGGTCAGAGTCAGGGTCCGGGTCCGGGTCCGTGTCAGTTTCAGAGTCAGAGTCAGGGTCAGGGTCAGAGTCAGAGTCCGAGTCAGGGTCCGGGTCACGGTCCGGGTCCGGGTCCAGGTCAGGGTCCGGGTCCGGGTCCGGATCCGGGTCAGGGTCCGGGTCCGGGTCAGGGTCCGGGTGCGGGTCAGGGTCTGGGTCCGGGTCCGGGTCCGGGTACGGGTCCGGGTCCGGGTCCGGGTCCGGGTCCGGGTCCGGGTCCGGATCTGTTTCCGTTTCCAGGTCAGGGTCAGGATCTGGGTCCGGGTCTGGGTCCGGGTCCGGGTCTGGGTCCGGGTCCGGGTCCGGGTCCGGGTCCGGGTCCGGGTCCGGGTCAGGGTCCGGATCCTGGTCCGGATCCGGATCAGGGTCCGTGTCCGTGTCCGGGTCAGGGTCAGGGTCCGTGTCCGGGTCCGGGTCCGGGTCCGGGTCCGGGTCTGGGTCCGGGTCAGGGTCCGGGTCCGGGTCAGGGTCCGGATCCTGGTCCGGATCCGGATCAGGGTCCATGTCCGTGTCCGGGTCAGGGTCAGGCTCCGGGTCCGGGTCCGGGTCCGGGTCCGGGGTCAGGATCCGAGTCTGGGTCCCGGTCCGGGTCCGGATCCGGGTCTTGGTCAGGGTCAGGGTCCGGGTACGGGTCCGTGTCCGTGTCCGGGTCCGGGTCCGGGTCCGGTTCCGGTTCCGGTTCCGGTTCCGGTTCCAGTTCCGGTTCCGGTTCCGGTTCCGGGTCAAGGTCAGAGTCAGGGTCCCGGTCCGGGTCCGGGTCAGTTTCAGGGTCAGTGTCAGAATCAGGGTCTGGGTCAGGGTCAGGGTCAGGGTCCGGGTCCGGGTCCAGGTCCGGGTCCGGGTCAGGGTCAGGGTCCAGGTCCGGGTCTGTGTCAGTTTCAGGGTCAGTCTCAGAGTCAGGGTCGGGGTCAGGGTCAGGGTCAGGGTCCGGGTCCGGGTCCGAGTCAGGGTCCGGGTCCGGGTCCGGGTCAGTTTCAGGGTCAGTGTCAGAGTCAGGGTCCGGGTCAGGGTTAGGGTCAGGGTCCGGGTCCGGGTCCGGGTCCGGGTCCGGGTCCGGGTCAGGGTCAGGGTCAGGGTCAGTGTCAGTGTCAGGGTCAGAGTCAGGGTCCGGGTCCGGGTCCAGGTCAGGGTCCGGGTCCGGGTCCGTGTCAGTTTCAGGGTCAGTGTCAGGGTCAGAGTCAGAGTCAGGGTCCGGGTCACGGTCCGGATCCGGCTCCAGGTCAGGGTCCGGGTCCGGGTCCGGGTCCGGGTCCGGGTCCGGGTCCGGGTCCAGGTCAGGGTCCGGGTCCGTGTCAGTGTCCGGGTCCGGGTCCGGGTCAGGGTCTGGGCACGGGTCCGGATCCGTTTCCGTTTCCAGGTCAGGGTCAGGATCCGGGTCCGGGTCTGGGTCTGGGTCTGGGTCCGGGTCTGGGTCCGGGTCTGGGTCCGGGTCCGTGTCAGGGTCCGGATCCTGGTCCAGATCCGGATCAGGGTCCGTGTCCGTGTCCGTGTCAGGGTTCGGGTCCGGGTCTGGGTCCGGGTCCGGGTCCGGGTCCGGGTCCGGGTCCGGGTCCGGGTCCGGGTCAGGGTCCGAGTCCGCGTCCGTGTCAGTTTCAGGGTCAGTGTCAGAGTCAGGGTCCGGGTCAGGGTCAGGGTCCGGGTCCGGGTCCGGGTCCGAGTCCGGGTCCGGGTCCGGGTCAGGGTCAGTGTCAGGGTCAGTGTCAGTGTCAGGGTCAGAGTCAGGGTCCGGGTCCGGGTCCAGGTCAGAGTCCGGGTCCGGGTCCGTGTCAGTTTCAGGGTCAGTGTCAGGGTCAGGGTCAGAGTCAGAGTCAGAGTCAGGGTCCGGGTCCGGGTCAGGGTCCGGGTCCGGGTCAGGGTCCGGGTCCGGGTCATGGTCCGGGTCCGGGTCCAGGTCCGGGTCCGGGTCCGGGTCCGGGTCAGGGTCAGGATCCGAGTCCGGGTCCGGGTCCGGGTCCGGGTCCAGGTCCGGGTCCGTGTCCGGGTCCACGTCAGGGTCAGTATCCAGGTCCAGGTCCGGGTCCGGGACCGGGTCCGGGTCCGGTCATGGTCAGGGTGCGGGTACGGGTACGGGTACGGGGTCAGGATTCTAGTCCGGGTCTGGGTCCGGGTCCGGGTCCGGGTCCGGGTAAGGATCTCGGTCAGGGTCAGGGTCAGGGTCAGGGTCAGGGTCAGGATCCGTGTCCGGGTCCGGGTCCGGGTAAGGGTCCGTGTCCTGGTCCTGGTTCGGATCCGGGTCTGGGTCCGGGTCAGGGTCCGGGTCCGGGTCCGGGTCCGGGTTCGGGTCCGGGTCCGGTTCCGGTTCCGGTTCCGGTTCCAGGTAAGGGTCAGGATCCGGATCCGGTTCCGGTTCCGGGTCCGGGTCCGGGTCCGGGTCCTGATCTGTGTCAAGGTCAGGGTTAGGGTCCGGGTCAGGTTTAGGGTCCGGGTCAGTTTCAGGGTCAGTGTCAGAATCAGGGTCCGTGTAAGGGTCCGTGTCCTGGTCCGTGTCCGTGTCCGTGTCCATGTCCGGGTCCGAGTCAGGGTCTGGGTCCGGGTCCGGGTCCGGGTCCGGGTCCGGGTCAGTTTCAGGGTCAGTGTCAGAGTCAGGGTCCGGGTCAGGGCCCGTTTCCGTGTCCGTGTCCGTGTCCGGGTCCGTGTCCGTGTCTGTGTCAGTGTCAGGGTCAGAGTCAGGGTCCGGGTCCGGGTCCAGGTCAGGGTCCGGGTCCGGGTCCGGGTCCGTGTCAGTTTCAGGGTCAGTGTCAGGGTCAGAGTCAGAGTCAGGGTCCGGGTCACGGTCCGGGTCCGGGTCCAGGTCAGGGTCCGGGTCCGGGTCCGGGTCCGTGTCAGGGTCCGGGTCCGTGTCAGGGTCCGGGTCCGGGTCAGGGTCCGGGTCCGGGTCCGGGTCCGGGTCCGGGTCCGGGTCCGGATCCGGTTCCGTTTCCAGGTCAGGGTCAGGATCCGGGTCCGTGTCTGGGTCCGGGTCCGTGTCTGGGTCCGGGTCCGGGTCCAGGTCCGGGTCAGGGTCCGGATCCTGGTCCGGATCCGGATCAGGGTCCGTGTCCGTGTCCGTGTCCGGGTCAGGGTCCGGGTCCGGGTCCGGGTCCGGGTCCGGGTCCGGGTCCGGGTCCGGGTCCGGGTCCGGGTCCGGGTCCGGGATTGGGTCCGGGTCCGGGGTCAGGATCCGAGTCCGCGTCCGGGTCCGGGTCCGGGTCCGGGTCCGGGTCCGGGTCCGGGTCCGGGTCCGGGTCCGGGTCTTGGTCAGGGTCAGGGTCCGGGTCAGGGTCAGGATCCGGGTCCGGGTCTGGGTCCGGTTCCGGTTCCGGTTCCGGTTCCGGTTCCGGTTCCAGTTCCGGTTCCTGTTCCGGTTCCGGGTCAACGTCAGAGTCAGGGTACGGGTCCGGGTCCGGGTCAGTTTCAGGGTCAGTGTCAGAATCAGGGTCTGGGTCCGGGTCAGGGTCAGGGTCCGGGTCCGGGTCCGGGTCCGGGTCCGGGTCCGGGTCCGGGTCCGGGTCCGGGTCAGGGTCAGGGTCAGGGTCCGGGTCCGGGTCTGTGTCAGTTTCATTGTCAGTCTCAGAGTCAGGGTCGGGGTCAGGGTCAGGGTCAGGGTCCGGGTCTGAGTCAGGGTCCGGGTCCGGGTCCGGGTCCGGGTCCGGGTCAGTTTCAGGGTCAGTGTCAGAGTCAGGGTCCGGGTCAGGGTCAGGGTCCAGGTCCGGGTCAGGGTCCAGGTCTGGGTCCGGGTCAGGGTCCGGGTCCGCGTCCGTGTCAGTTTCAGGGTCAGTGTCAGAGTCAGGGTCCGGGTCAGGGTCCGGGTCCGGGTCCGGGTCCGGGTCCGGGTCAGGTTCAGGGTCAGGGTCCGTGTCAGTGTCTGGGTCCGGGTCCATGTCAGGGTCCGGGTCCGGGTCCGGGTCAGGGTCCGGGTTCGGGTCCGGGTCCGGGTCAGAATCCGGGTCCGGGTCCGGGTCCGGGTCAGGGTCCCGGTCCGTGTCAGGGTCCGGGTCCAGGTCCGGGTCCGGGTCTGGTTCCGGTTCCGTTTCTGGTTCCGGTTCCGGGACAGGGTCAGGATCCGGGTCCGTGTCCGTGTCCGTGTCCGTGTCCGTGTCCGGGTCCGGTTCCGGTTCTGGTTCCGGTTCCAGTTCCGGTTCCGGTTCCGGGTCAAGGTCAGAGTCAGGGTCTGGGTCCGGGTCCGGGTCAGTTTCAGGGTCAGTGTCAGAATCAGGGTCCGGGTCAGGGTCAGGGTCAGGGTCCGGGTCCGGGTCCGAGTCAGGGTCCGGGTCCGGGTCCGGGTCCGGGTCAGTTTCAGGGTCAGTGTCAGAGTCAGGGTCCGGGTCAGGGTCAGGGTCCGGGTCCAGGTCCGGGTCAGGGTCCAGGTCTGGGTCCGGGTCAGGGTCCGGGTCCGCGTCCGTGTCAGTTTCAGTGTCAGTGTCAGAGTCAGGGTCCGGGTCAGGGTCAGGGTCCGGGTCCGGGTCCGGGTCCGGGTCCGGGTCCGGGTCCGGGTCCGGGTCCGGGTCCGGGTCCGGGTCCGGGTCCGGGTCAGTGTCAGTGTCAGGGTCAGAGTCAGGGTCCGGGTCCGGGTCCGTGTCAGTTTCAGAGTCAGAGTCAGGGTCAGGGTCAGAGTCAGAGTCCGAGTCAGGGTCCGGGTCACGGTCCGGGTCCGGGTCCAGGTCAGGGTCCGGGTCCGGGTCCGGATCCGGGTCAGGGTCCGGGTCCGGGTCAGGGTCCGGGTGCGGGTCAGGGTCTGGGTCCGGGTCCGGGTCCGGGTACGGGTCCGGGTCCGGGTCCGGGTCCGGGTCCGGGTCCGGGTCCGGATCTGTTTCCGTTTCCAGGTCAGGGTCAGGATCTGGGTCCGGGTCTGGGTCCGGGTCCGGGTCTGGGTCCGGGTCCGGGTCCGGGTCCGGGTCCGGGTCCGGGTCCGGGTCAGGGTCCGGATCCTGGTCCGGATCCGGATCAGGGTCCGTGTCCGTGTCCGGGTCAGGGTCAGGGTCCGTGTCCGGGTCCGGGTCCGGGTCCGGGTCCGGGTCTGGGTCCGGGTCAGGGTCCGGGTCCGGGTCAGGGTCTGGATCCTGGTCCGGATCCGGATCAGGGTCCATGTCCGTGTCCGGGTCAGGGTCAGGCTCCGGGTCCGGGTCCGGGTCCGGGTCCGGGGTCAGGATCCGAGTCTGGGTCCCGGTCCGGGTCCGGATCCGGGTCTTGGTCAGGGTCAGGGTCCGGGTACGGGTCCGTGTCCGTGTCCGGGTCCGGGTCCGGGTCCGGTTCCGGTTCCGGTTCCGGTTCCGGTTCCAGTTCCGGTTCCGGTTCCGGTTCCGGGTCAAGGTCAGAGTCAGGGTCCCGGTCCGGGTCCGGGTCAGTTTCAGGGTCAGTGTCAGAATCAGGGTCTGGGTCAGGGTCAGGGTCAGGGTCCGGGTCCGGGTCCAGGTCCGGGTCCGGGTCCGGGTCAGGGTCAGGGTCCAGGTCCGGGTCTGTGTCAGTTTCAGGGTCAGTCTCAGAGTCAGGGTCGGGGTCAGGGTCAGGGTCAGGGTCCGGGTCCGGGTCCGAGTCAGGGTCCGGGTCCGGGTCCGGGTCAGTTTCAGGGTCAGTGTCAGAGTCAGGGTCCGGGTCAGGGTTAGGGTCAGGGTCCGGGTCCGGGTCCGGGTCCGGGTCCGGGTCCGGGTCAGGGTCAGGGTCAGGGTCAGTGTCAGTGTCAGGGTCAGAGTCAGGGTCCGGGTCCGGGTCCAGGTCAGGGTCCGGGTCCGGGTCCGTGTCAGTTTCAGGGTCAGTGTCAGGGTCAGAGTCAGAGTCAGGGTCCGGGTCACGGTCCGGATCCGGCTCCAGGTCAGGGTCCGGGTCCGGGTCCGGGTCCGGGTCCGGGTCCGGGTCCGGGTCCAGGTCAGGGTCCGGGTCCGTGTCAGTGTCCGGGTCCGGGTCCGGGTCAGGGTCTGGGCACGGGTCCGGATCCGTTTCCGTTTCCAGGTCAGGGTCAGGATCCGGGTCCGGGTCTGGGTCTGGGTCTGGGTCCGGGTCTGGGTCCGGGTCTGGGTCCGGGTCCGTGTCAGGGTCCGGATCCTGGTCCAGATCCGGATCAGGGTCCGTGTCCGTGTCCGTGTCAGGGTTCGGGTCCGGGTCTGGGTCCGGGTCCGGGTCCGGGTCCGGGTCCGGGTCCGGGTCCGGGTCCGGGTCCGGGTCAGGGTCCGAGTCCACGTCCGTGTCAGTTTCAGGGTCAGTGTCAGAGTCAGGGTCCGGGTCAGGGTCAGGGTCCGGGTCCGGGTCCGGGTCCGAGTCCGGGTCCGGGTCCGGGTCAGGGTCAGTGTCAGGGTCAGTGTCAGTGTCAGGGTCAGAGTCAGGGTCCGGGTCCGGGTCCAGGTCAGAGTCTGGGTCCGGGTCCGTGTCAGTTTCAGGGTCAGTGTCAGGGTCAGGGTCAGAGTCAGAGTCAGAGTCAGGGTCCGGGTCCGGGTCAGGGTCCGGGTCCGGGTCAGGGTCCGGGTCCGGGTCATGGTCCGGGTCCGGGTCCAGGTCCGGGTCCGGGTCCGGGTCCGGGTCAGGGTCAGGATCCGAGTCCGGGTCCGGGTCCGGGTCCGGGTCCAGGTCCGGGTCCGTGTCCGGGTCCACGTCAGGGTCAGTATCCAGGTCCAGGTCCGGGTCCGGGACCGGGTCCGGGTCCGGTCATGGTCAGGGTGCGGGTACGGGTACGGGTACGGGGTCAGGATTCTAGTCCGGGTCTGGGTCCGGGTCCGGGTCCGGGTCCGGGTAAGGATCTCGGTCAGGGTCAGGGTCAGGGTCAGGGTCAGGGTCAGGATCCGTGTCCGGGTCCGGGTCCGGGTAAGGGTCCGTGTCCTGGTCCTGGTTCGGATCCGGGTCTGGGTCCGGGTCAGGGTCCGGGTCCGGGTCCGGGTCCGGGTTCGGGTCCGGGTCCGGTTCCGGTTCCGGTTCCGGTTCCAGGTAAGGGTCAGGATCCGGATCCGGTTCCGGTTCCGGGTCCGGGTCCGGGTCCGGGTCCTGATCTGTGTCAAGGTCAGGGTTAGGGTCCGGGTCAGGTTTAGGGTCCGGGTCAGTTTCAGGGTCAGTGTCAGAATCAGGGTCCGTGTAAGGGTCCGTGTCCTGGTCCGTGTCCGTGTCCGTGTCCATGTCCGGGTCCGAGTCAGGGTCTGGGTCCGGGTCCGGGTCCGGGTCCGGGTCCGGGTCAGTTTCAGGGTCAGTGTCAGAGTCAGGGTCCGGGTCAGGGCCCGTTTCCGTGTCCGTGTCCGTGTCCGGGTCCGTGTCCGTGTCTGTGTCAGTGTCAGGGTCAGAGTCAGGGTCCGGGTCCGGGTCCAGGTCAGGGTCCGGGTCCGGGTCCGGGTCCGTGTCAGTTTCAGGGTCAGTGTCAGGGTCAGAGTCAGAGTCAGGGTCCGGGTCACGGTCCGGGTCCGGGTCCAGGTCAGGGTCCGGGTCCGGGTCCGGGTCCGTGTCAGGGTCCGGGTCCGTGTCAGGGTCCGGGTCCGGGTCAGGGTCCGGGTCCGGGTCCGGGTCCGGGTCCGGGTCCGGGTCCGGATCCGGTTCCGTTTCCAGGTCAGGGTCAGGATCCGGGTCCGTGTCTGGGTCCGGGTCCGTGTCTGGGTCCGGGTCCGGGTCCAGGTCCGGGTCAGGGTCCGGATCCTGGTCCGGATCCGGATCAGGGTCCGTGTCCGTGTCCGGGTCAGGGTCCGGGTCCGGGTCCGGGTCCGGGTCCGGGTCCGGGTCCGGGTCCGGGTCCGGGTCCGGGTCCGGGATTGGGTCCGGGTCCGGGGTCAGGATCCGAGTCCGCGTCCGGGTCCGGGTCCGGGTCTGGGTCCGGGTCCGGGTCCGGGTCCGGGTCCGGGTCCGGGTCCGGGTCTTGGTCAGGGTCAGGGTCCGGGTCAGGGTCAGGATCCGGGTCCGGGTCTGGGTCCGGTTCCGGTTCCGGTTCCGGTTCCGGTTCCGGTTCCAGTTCCGGTTCCTGTTCCGGTTCCGGGTCAACGTCAGAGTCAGGGTACGGGTCCGGGTCCGGGTCAGTTTCAGGGAAAGTGTCAGAATCAGGGTCTGGGTCCGGGTCAGGGTCAGGGTCCGGGTCCGGGTCCGGGTCCGGGTCCGGGTCCGGGTCCGGGTCCGGGTCCGGGTCAGGGTCAGGGTCAGGGTCCGGGTCCGGGTCTGTGTCAGTTTCATTGTCAGTCTCAGAGTCAGGGTCGGGGTCAGGGTCAGGGTCAGGGTCCGGGTCTGAGTCAGGGTCCGGGTCCGGGTCCGGGTCCGGGTCCGGGTCAGTTTCAGGGTCAGTGTCAGAGTCAGGGTCCGGGTCAGGGTCAGGGTCCAGGTCCGGGTCAGGGTCCAGGTCTGGGTCCGGGTCAGGGTCCGTGTCTGCGTCCGTGTCAGTTTCAGGGTCAGTGTCAGAGTCAGGGTCCGGGTCAGGGTCCGGGTCCGGGTCCGGGTCCGGGTCCGGGTCAGGTTCAGGGTCAGGGTCCGTGTCAGTGTCTGTGTCCGGGTCCATGTAAGGGTCCGGGTCCGGGTCCGGGTCCGTGTCTGGGTCCGGGTCCGGGTCCGGGTCCGGGTCTGTGTCAGTGTCAGTGTAAGGGTCAGGGTCAGGGTCAGGGTCCGGGTCCGGGTCCGGGTCTGGGTCAGTTTCAGGGTCAGTGTCAGGGTCAGTGTCAGGGTCAGAGTCAGGGTCACGGTCCGGGTCCGGGTCCGGGTCCAGGTCAGAGTCCGGGTCCGGGTCCGTGTCAGGGTCCGTGTCAGGGTCTGGGTCCGGGTCCGGGTCCGGGTCCGGGTCCGGGTCCGGGTCCGGGTCCGGGTCTGAGTCCGGGTCCGTGTCCGTTTCAGGATCCGGGTCCGGGTCCGGGTCCGGGTAAGGGTCCGTGTCCGGGTCTGGTTCCGGGTCCGGGTCCGGGTCCGGGTCCGGGTCAGGGTCCGGATCCGGGTCAGGATCCCGGTCCGGATCAGGGTCCGGGTCCGGGTCCGGGTCTTGGTCCGTGTCAGTGTCAGGGTCCTGGTCAGAGTCATGGTCCGGGTCTGTGTCAGGGTCCGGGTCCGTGTCAGGGTCCGGGTCCGGGTCCGGGTCCGGGTCCGGGTCCGGGTCCGTTTCCGGTTCCGGTTCCGGTTCCAGTTCCGGTTCCTGTTCCGGTTCCGGGTCAACGTCAGAGTCAGGGTCCGGGTCCGGGTCCGGGTCAGTTTCAGGGTCAGTGTCAGAATCAGGGTCCGGGTCCGGGTCAGGGTCAGGGTCCGGGTCCGGGTCCGGGTCCGGGTCCGGGTCCGGGTCCGGGTCCGGGTCCGGGTCAGGGTCAGGGTCAGGGTCCGGGTCCGGGTCTGTGTCAGTTTCAGGGTCAGTCTCAGAGTCAGGGTCGGGGTCAGGGTCAGGGTCAGGGTCCGGGTCTGAGTCAGGGTCCGGGTCCGGGTCCGGGTCCGGGTCCGGGTCAGTTTCAGGGTCAGTGTCAGAGTCAGGGTCCGGGTCAGGGTCAGGGTCCAGGTCCGGGTCAGGGTCCAGGTCTGGGTCCGGGTCAGGGTCCGAGTCCGCGTCCGTGTCAGTTTCAGGGTCAGTGTCAGAGTCAGGGTCCGGGTCCGGGTCCGGGTCCGGGTCCGGGTCCGGGTCCGGGTCCGGGTCAGGGTCAGGGTCAGGGTCCGTGTCAGTGTCTGTGTCCGGGTCCATGGCAGGGTCCGGGTCCGGGTCCGGGTCCGTGTCTGGGTCCGGGTCCGGGTCCGGGTCCGGGTCCGTGTCAGTGTCAGTGTAAGGGTCAGGGTCAGGGTCAGGGTCCGGGTCCGGGTCCGGGTCTGGGTCAGTTTCAGGGTCAGTGTCAGGGTCAGTGTCAGGGTCAGAGTCAGGGTCACGGTCCGGGTCCGGGTCCGGGTCCAGGTCAGAGTCCGGGTCCGGGTCCGTGTCAGGGTCCGTGTCAGGGTCTGGGTCCGGGTCCGGGTCCGGGTCCGGGTCCGGGTCCGGGTCCGGGTCCGGGTCCGGGTCCGGGTCTGAGTCCGGGTCCGTGTCCGTTTCAGGATCCGGGTCCGGGTCCGGGTCCGGGTAAGGGTCCGTGTCCGGGTCTGGTTCCGGGTCCGGGTCCGGGTCCGGGTCCGGGTCAGGGTCCGGATCCGGGTCAGGATCCCGGTCCGGATCAGGGTCCGGGTCCGGGTCCGGGTCTTGGTCCGTGTCAGTGTCAGGGTCCTGGTCAGAGTCATGGTCCGGGTCTGTGTCAGGGTCCGGGTCCGTGTCAGGGTCCGGGTCCGGGTCCGGGTCCGGGTCCGGGTCCGGGTCCGTTTCCAGGTCAGGGTCAGGGTCCGTGTCAGGATCCGGGTCCGGGTCCGGGTCAGTGTCCGGGTCCGGGTCCGGGTCCAGGTCCGGGTCCGGGTCCGGGGCCAGGTCCGGGTCTGGGTCCAGGTCTGGTTCCGGGTCCGGGTCAGTGTCAGTGTCAGAGTCAGGGTCAGGGTCCAGGTACGGGTCCGGGTCAGGGTCAGGGTCAGGATCCGGGTCCGGGTCCGGGTAAGGGTCCGTGTTCGGGTCCGTGTCTGTGTCCGTGTCCGTGTCCGGGTCCGGGTCCGGGTCCAAGTCAGGGTCCGGGTCCGGGTCCGTGTCCGGGTCAGTTTCAGGGTCAGTTTCAGAGTCAGGGTCAGGGTCAGGGTCAGTGTCCGGGTCCATGTCCGTGTCCGTGTCCGTGTCCGGGTCCGGGTCCGGGTCCGGGTCTGGGTCCGGGTCCGGGTCCGGGTCCTGGTCCGGTTCAGGGTCCGGGTCCGGGTCCGGATCAGTTTCAGGGTCAGTGTCAGAGTTAGGGTCCGGGTCCGGGTCCGGGTCCGGGTCAGGGTCCGGGTCCGGGTCAGGGTCCGGGCCCGGGTCATGGTCCAGGTCCGGGTCCAGGTCCGGGTCCGGGTCCGGGTCCGGGTCAGGGTCAGGATCCGAGTCCGGGTCAGGGTCAGGATCCGAGTCCGGGTCCGGGTCCGTGTCCGGGTCCAGGTCCGGGTCCGTGTCCGGGTCCACATCAGGGTCAGTATCCAGGTCCAGGTCCGGGTCCGGGACCGGGTACGGGTCCGGTCAGGGTCAGGGTGCGGGTACGGGTCCGGGTACGGGGTCAGGATACTAGTCCGGGTCTGGGTCCGGGTCCAGGTCCGGGTCAGTTTCAGGGTCAGTGTCAGAATCAGGGTCCGTGTAAGGGTCCGTGTCCGGGTCCGTGTCCGTGTCCGTGTCCATGTCCGGGTCCGAGTCAGGGTCTGGGTCCGGGTCCGGGTCCGGGTCAGTTTCAGGGTCAGTGTCAGTGTCAGGGTCCGGGTCAGGGTCAGGGTCCGTGTCCGTGTCCGTGTCCGTGTCCGGGTCCGGGTCCGTGTCCGTGTCCGTGTCCGTGTCAGGGTCAGAGTCAGGGTCCGGGACCGGGTTCAGGTCAGGGTCCGGGTCCGGGTCCGTGTCAGTTTCAGGGTCAGTGTCAGGGTCAGAGTCAGAGTCAGGGTCCGGGTCACGGTCCGGGTCTGGGTCCAGGTCAGGGTCCGGGTCCGGGTCCGGGTCCGGGTCAGGGTCCGTGTCCGTGTCAGGGTCCGGGTCCGGGTCAGGGTCTGGGTCCGGGTCCGGGTCCGGGTCCGGGTCCGGATCCGGTTCCGTTTCCAGGTCAGGGTCAGGATCCGGGTCCGGGTATGGGTCCGGGTCCGGGTCTGGGTCAGGGTCCGGGTCCGGGTCAGGGTCCGGATCCTGGTCCGGATCCGGATCAGGGTCCGTGTCCGTGTCCGGGTCAGTGTCAGGGTCAGAGTCAGAGTCAGGGTCCGGGTCACGGTCCGGGTCCGGGTCCAGGTCAGGGTCCGGGTCCGGGTCCGTGTCCGTGTCAGGGTCCGGGTCCGGGTCCGTGTCCGGGTCCGGGTCCGGGTCCGGGTCCGGGTCCGGGTCCGGGTCCGGATCCGGTTCCTTTTCCAGGTCAGGGTCAGGATCCGGGTCCGGGTCTGGGTCCGGGTTCGGGTCTGGGTCCGGGTCCGGGTCCGGGCAGGGTCCGGATCCTGGTCCGGATCCGGATCAGGGTTCGTGTCCGTGTCCGGGTCAGGGTCCGGGTCCGGGTCCGGGTCCGGGTCCGGATCCGGATCCGGGTCTTGGTCAGGGTCAGGGTACGGGTACGGGTACGGGTACGGGTCTGGGTCCGTATCCGTGTCAGTGTCAGGATCCGGGTCCGGGTCCAGGTCCGGGTAAGGGTCCGTGTCCGGGTCCGTGTCCGGGTCTGTGTCCGTGTCCGGGTCCGAGTCAGGGTCTGGGTCCGGGTCCGGGTCCGGGTCCGGGTCCGGGTCCGGGTCTGGGTCAGTTTCAGGGTCAGTGCCAGCGTCAGGGTCCGGGTCAGGGTCAGGGTCAGGGTCCGGGTCCGGGTCCTGCTCCGGGTCAGGGTCCGGGTCCGGGTCCGGGTCCGGGTCCGGGTCAGGGTCCGGATTCGGGTCCGGGTCCGGGTCAGAATCCGGGTCCGGGTCCGGGTCCGTGTCAGGGTCCGGGTCCGTGTCAGGGTCCGTGTCCAGGTCCGGGTACGGGTCTGGTTCCGGTTCCGGTTCCGGTTCCGGTTCCGGGTCAGGGTCAGGATCCGGGTCGGGGTCCGGTTCCGGTTCCGGTTCCGGTTCCGGTTCCGGTTCCAGAGCCGATTCCGGTTCCGGTTCCAGTTCCGGTTCCGGTTCTGGTTCCGGGTCAGGGTCAGGGTCAGGGTCCGGGTCCGGGTCTGTGTCAGTTTCAGGGTCAGTCTCAGAGTCAGGGTCGGGGTCAGGGTCAGGGTCAGGGTCCGGGTCCGAGTCAGGGTCCGGGTCCGGGTCCGGGTCCGGGTCCGGGTCAGTTTCAGGGTCAGTGTCAGAGTCAGGGTCCGGGTCAGGGTCAGGGTCCAGGTCCGGGTCAGGGTCCAGGTCTGGGTCCGGGTCAGGGTCCGGGTCCGCGTCCGTGTCAGTTTCAGGGTCAGTGTCAGAGTCAGGGTCCGGGTCAGGGTCAGGGTCCGGGTCCGGGTCCGCGTCCGGGTCCGGGTCCGGGTCCGCGTCCGGGTCCGGGTCCGGGTCCGGGTCCGGGTCAGGGTCAGGGTCAGGGTCCGTGTCAGTGTCTGTGTCCGGGTCCATGTCAGGGTCCGGGTCCGGGTCCGGGTCCGTGTCTGGGTCCGGGTCCGGGTCCGGGTCCGTGTCAGTGTCAGTGTAAGGGTCAGGGTCAGGGTCAGGGTCCGGGTCCGGGTCCGGGTCTGGGTCAGTTTCAGGGTCAGTGTCAGGGTCAGAGTCAGAGTCAGGGTCCGGGTCACGGTCCGGGTCCGGGTCCGGGTCCAGGTCAGAGTCTGGGTCCGGGTCCGTGTCAGGGTCTGGGTCCGGGTCCGGGTCCGGGTCCGGGTCCGGGTCCGGGTCCGGGTCTGAGTCCGGGTCCGTGTCCGTTTCAGGATCCGGGTCCGGGTCCGGGTCCGGGTAAGGGTCCGTGTCCGGGTCTGGTTCCGGGTCCGGGTCCGGGTCCGGGTCCGGGTCAGGGTCCGGATCCGGGTCAGGATCCCGGTCCGGATCAGGGTCCGGGTCCGGGTCCGGGTCTTGGTCCGTGTCAGTGTCAGGGTCCTGGTCAGAGTCATGGTCCGGGTCTGTGTCAGGGTCCGGGTCCGTGTCAGGTTCCGGGTCCGGGTCCGGGTCCGGGTCTGGGTCCGGGTCCGGGTCCGTTTCCAGGTCAGGGTCAGGATCCGTGTCAGGATCCGGGTCCGGGTCCGGGTCCGGGTCAGTGTCCGGGTCCGGGTCCGGGTCCAGGTCCGGGTCCGGGTCCGGGGCCAGGTCCGGGTCTGGGTCCAGGTCTGGTTCCGGGTCCGGGTCAGTGTCAGTGTCAGTGTCAGAGTCAGGGTCAGGGTCCAGGTCCGGGTCCGGGTCAGGGTCAGGGTCAGGATCCGGGTCCGGGTCCGGGTAAGGGTCCGTGTTCGGGTCCGTGTCCGTGTCCGTGTCCGGGTCCGGGTCCGGGTCCAAGTCAGGGTCCGTGTCCGTGTCCGTGTCCGGGTCAGTTTCAGGGTCAGTGTCAGAGTCAGGGTCAGGGTCAGGGTCAGTGTCCGGGTCCATGTCCGTGTCCGTGTCCGTGTCCGTGTCCGGGTCTGGGTCCGGGTCCGGGTCCGGGTCCTGGTCCGGTTCAGGGTCCGGGTCCGGGTCCGGATCAGTTTCAGGGTCAGTGTCAGAGTTAGGGTCCGGGTCCGGGTCCGGGTCCGGGTCAGGGTCCGGGTCCGGGTCAGGGTCCGGGCCCGGGTCATGGTCCAGGTCCGGGTCCAGGTCCGGGTCCGGGTCCGGGTCCGGGTCCGGGTCCGGGTCAGGGTCAGGATCCGAGTCCGGGTCAGGGTCAGGATCCGAGTCCGGGTCCGGGTCCGGGTCCGGGTCCAGGTCCGGGTCCGTGTCCGGGTCCACATCAGGGTCAGTATCCAGGTCCAGGTCCGGGTCCGGGACCGGGTACGGGTCCGGTCAGGGTCAGGGTGCGGGTACGGGTCCGGGTACGGGGTCAGGATACTAGTCCGGGTCTGGGTCCGGGTCCGGGTCCGGGTCAGTTTCAGGGTCAGTGTCAGAATCAGGGTCCGTGTAAGGGTCCGTGTCCGGGTCCGGGTCCGGGTCCGTGTCCATGTCCGGGTCCGAGTCAGGGTCTGGGTCCGGGTCCGGGTCCGGGTCAGTTGCAGGGTCAGTGTCAGTGTCAGGGTCCGGGTCAGGGTCCGTGTCCGTGTCCGTGTCCGTGTCCGTGTCCGGGTCCGGGTCCGTGTCCGTGTCAGGGTCAGAGTCAGGGTCCGATTCCAGGTCCGGGTAAGGGTCCGTGTCCGGGTCCGTGTCCGGGTCTGTGTCCGTGTCCGGGTCCGAGTCAGGGTCTGGGTCCGGGTCCGGGTCCGGGTCCGGGTCCGGGTCAGTTTCAGGGTCAGTGCCAGCGTCAGGGTCCGGGTCAGGGTCAGGGTCAGGGTCCGGGTCCAGGTCCTGCTCCGGGTCAGGGTCCGGGTCCGGGTCCGGGTCCGGGTCCGGGTCCGGGTCAGGGTCCGGATTCGGGTCCGGGTCCGGGTCAGAATCCGGGTCCGGGTCCGGGTCCGTGTCAGGGTCCGGGTCCATGTCAGGGTCCGTGTCCAGGTCCGGGTCCGGGTCTGGTTCCGGTTCCGGTTCCGGTTCCGGTTCCGGGTCAGTGTCAGGATCCGGGTCGGGGTCCGGTTCCGGTTCCGGTTCCGGTTCCGGTTCCAGATCTGGTTCCGGTTCCGGTTCCGGTTCCAGTTCCGGTTCCGGTTCCGGTTCCGGGTCAAGGTCAGAGTCAGGGTCCGGGTCCGGGTCCGGGTCAGTTTCAGGGTCAGTGTCAGAATCAGGGTCCGGGTCAGGGTCAGGGTCAGGGTCCGGGTCCGGGTCCGGGTCCGGGTCCAGGTCAGGGTCAGGGTCAGGGTCAGGGTCCGGGTCCGAGTCAGGGTCCGGGTCCGGGTCCGGGTCAGTTTCAGGGTCAGTGTCAGAGTCAGGGTCCGGGTCAGGGTCAGGGTCCAGGTCCGGGTCAGGGTCTAGGTCTGGGTCCGGGTCAGGGTCCGGGTCCGGGTCCGTGTCAGTTTCAGGGTCAGTGTCAGAGTCAGGGTCCGGGTCAGGGTCAGGGTCCGGGTCCGGGTCCGGGTCCGGGTCCGGGTCCGGGTCCGGGTCGGGGTCAGGGTCAGGGTCCGGGTCAGTTTCCGTGTCCGGGTCCATGTCAGGGTCCGGGTCCGGGTCCGGGTTACGGTCCGGATCCGGGTCCAGATACATGTCCGGATCAGAGTCTGTGTCCGTGTCCGTGTCCATGTCCGTGTCCGTGTCCGTGTCCGGGTCCGGGTCCATGTCAGTGTCAGTGTCAGGGTCAGAGTCAGGGTCCGGGTCCGGGTCCAGGTCAGGGTCCGGGTCTGGGTCCGTGTCAGTTTCAGGGTCAGTGTCAGGGTCAGAGTCAGAGTCAGGGTCCGGGTCACGGTCCGGGTCCGGGTCCAGGTCAGGGTCCGGGTCCGGGTCCGGGTCCGGGTCCGGGTCCGGGTCCGGGTCCGGGTCCGGGTCAGGGTCCGGGTCCGTGTCAGGGTCCGGGTCCGGGTCAGGGTCTTGGGCCGGGTCCGGGTCCGGGTCCGGATCCGGTTCCGTTTCCAGGTCAGGGTCAGCATCCGGGTCCGGGTCTGGGTCCGGGTCCGGGTCTGGGTCCGGGTCCGGGTCCGGGTCAGGGTCCGGATCCTGGTCGGGATCCGGATCAGGGTCCGTGTCCGTGTCCGTGTCCGTGTCCGGGTCCGGGGTCAGGATCCGAGTCCGGGTCCGGGTCCGGGTCCGGGTCCTGGTCCGGGTCCGGGTACGGGTACGGATCCGTGTCTTGGTCAGGGTCAGGGTCCGGGTCCGGGTCCGGGTCTGGGTCCGTGTCCGTGTCCGTGTCAGTGTCAGGATCCGGATCCGGGTCCGGGTCCGGGTCCGGGTCCGGTTCCGGTTCCGGTTCCGGGTCCGGGTCCGGGTCCTGATCTGTGTCAAGGTCAGGGTTAGGGTCCGGGTCAGGGTCCGGGTCCGGGTTCGGGTCCGGGTCCGGGTCCGGGTCCGGGTCCGGGTCCGGGTCCGGGTCCGGGTCCGGGTCCGGTTCCGGGTCAGGGTCCGGTTCAGGGTCAGGGTCCGGGTCAGGGTCCGAGTCAGGGTCCGGGTACAGGTCCTGGTCAGTTTCAGGGTCCGGGTCCGGGTCCGGGTCCGGGTCCGGGTCCGGGTCCGGGTCCGGGTCCGGGTCCGGGTCCGGGTCCGGGTCCGGGTCAGGGTCCGGGTCCGGGTCAGGGTCCGGGTGCGGTTCTGTGTCAGTTTCAGGGTCAGTGTCAGAGTCAGGGTCCGGGTCAGGGTCAGGGTCCGGGTCCTGGTCCGTGTCAGGGTCCGGGTCCGGGTCCGGGTCCGGGTCAGGGTCCGGGTTCGGGTCCGGGTCCGGGTCAGAATCCGGGTCCGGGTCCGGGTCCGTGTCAGGGTCCGCGTCCGTGTCAGGGTCCGGGTCCAGGTCCGGGTCCGTGTCTGGTTCCGGTTCCGGTTCCGGTTCCGGTTCCGGGTCAGGGTCAGGATCCGGGTCCGTGTCCGTGTCCGTGTCCGTGTCCGGTTCCGGTTCCGGTTCCGGTTCCAGTTCCGGTTCCGGGTCAAGGTCAGAGTCAGGGTCCGGGTCCGGGTCCGGGTCAGTTTCAGGGTCAGTGTCAGAATCAGGGTCCGGGTCAGGGTCAGGGTCAGGGTCCGGGTCCGGGTCCGGGTCCGGGTCAGGGTCAGGGTCCGGGTCCATGTCCGTGTCCGTGTCCGTGTCCGTGTCTGGGTCTGGGTCCGGGTCTGGGTCCGGGTCCGGGTCCGGGTCCGGGTCCTGGTCCTGGTCCGGTTCAGGGTCCGGGTCCGGGTCCGGGTCAGTTTCAGGGTCAGTGTCAAAGTTAGGGTCCGGGTCCGGGTCCGGGTCCGGGTCAGGGTCCGGGTCCGGGTCAGGGTCAGGGCCCGGGTCATGGACCGGGTCCGGGTCCAGGTCCGGGTCCGCGTCCGGGTCCGGGTCCGGGTCCGGGTCAGGATCCGAGTCCGGGTCAGGGTCAGGATCCGAGTCCGGGTCCGGGTCCGGGTCCGGGTACGGGTCCGGTCAGGGTCAGGGTGCGGGTACGGGTACGGGTACGGGGTCAGGATTCTAGTCCGGGTCGGGGTCCGGGTCCGGGTCTGGGTCAGTTTCAGGGTCAGTGTCAGAATCAGGGTCCGTGTAAGGGTCCGTGTCCGGGTCCGTGTCCGGGTCCGTGTCCATGTCCGGGTCCGAGTCAGGGTCTGGGTCCGGGTCCGGGTCCGGGTCAGTTTCAGGGTCAGTGTCAGAGTCAGGGTCCGGGTCAGGGTCAGGGTCCGTGTCCGTGTCCGTGTCCGTGTCCGGGTCCGGGTCCGTGTCCGTGTCAGGGTCAGAGTCAGGGTCCGGGACCGGGTCCAGGTCAGGGTCCGGGTCCGGGTCCGTGTCAGTTTCAGGGTCAGGGTCAGGGTCAGAGTCAGAGTCAGGGTCCGGGTCACGGTCCGGGTCTGGGTCCAGGTCAGGGTCCGGGTCCGGGTCCGGGTCCGGGTCCGGGTCCGGGTCAGGGTCCGTGTCCGTGTCAGGGTCCGGGTCCGGGTCAGGGTCTGGGTCCGGGTCCGGGTCAGGGTCCGGGTCCGGATCCGGTTCCGTTTCCAGGTCAGGGTCAGGATCCGGGTCCGGGTATGGGTCCGGGTCCGGGTCTGGGTCCGGGTCCGGGTCCGGGTCAGGGTCCGGATCCTGGTCCGGATCCGGATCAGGGTCCGTGTCCGTGTCCGGGTCAGTGTCAGGGTCAGAGTCAGAGTCAGGGTCCGGGTCACGGTCCGGGTCCGGGTCCAGGTCAGGGTCCGGGTCCGTGTCAGGGTCCGTGTCCGTGTCAGGGTCCGGGTCCGGGTCCGGGTCCGGGTCCGGGTCCGGGTCCGGGTCCGGGTCCGGGTCCGGATCCGGTTCCGTTTCCAGGTCAGGGTCAGGATCCGGGTCCGGGTCTGGGTCCGGGTCCGGGTCTGGGTCCGGGTCCGGGTCCGGGTCAGGGTCCGGATCCTGGTCCGGATCCGGATCAGGGTCCGTGTCCGTGTCCGGGTCAGGGTCCGGGTCCGGTTCCGGGTCCGGGTCCGGGTCCGGATCCGGATCCGGGTCTTGGTCAGGGTCAGGGTCCGGGAACGGGTACGGGTACGGGTCTGGGTCCGTGTCCGTGTCAGTGTCAGGATCCGGGTCCGGGTCCAGGTCCGGGTAAGGGTCCGTGTCCGGGTCCGTGTCCGGGTCTGTGTCCGTGTCCGGGTCCGAGTCAGGGTCGGGGTCCGGGTCCGGGTCCGGGTCCGGGTCCGGGTCAGTTTCAGGGTCAGTGTCAGCGTCAGGGTCCGGGTCAGGGTCAGGGTCAGGGTCCGGGTCCGGGTCCTGCTCCGGGTCAGGGTCCGGGTCCGGGTCCGGGTCCGGGTCCGGGTCAGGGTCCGGATTCGGGTCCGGGTCCGGGTCAGAATCCGGGTCCGGGTCCGGGTCCGTGTCAGGGTCCGGGTCCGTGTCAGGTTCCGTGTCCAGGTCCGGGTCCGGGTCTGGTTCCGGTTCCGGTTCCGGTTCCGGGTCAGGGTCAGGATCCGTGTCCGGGTCCGGTTCCGGTTCCGGTTCCGGGTCAAGGTCAGAGTCAGGGTCCGGGTCCGGGTCCGGGTCAGTTTCAGGGTCAGTGTCAGAATCAGGGTCCGGGTCAGGGTCAGGGTCAGGGTCCGGGTCCGGGTCCGGGTCCGGGTCCGAGTCAGGGTCCGGGTCCGGGTCCGGGTCAGTTTCAGGGTCAGTGTCAGAGTCAGGGTCCGGGTCAGGGTCAGGGTCCAGGTCCGCGTCCGTGTCAGTTTCAGGGTCAGTGTCAGAGTCAGGGTCCGGGTCAGGGTCAGGGTCCGGGTCCGGGTCCGGGTCCGGGTCCGTGTCAGTTTCAGGGTCAGTGTCAGAGTCAGGGTCCGGGTCAGGGTCCGGGTCCGGGTCCGGGTCCGGGTCCGGGTCCGGGTCCGGGTCCGGGTCCGGGTCCGGGTCCGGGTCCGGGTCGGGGTCAGGGTCAGGGTCCGGGTCAGTTTCCGTGTCCGGGTCTATGTCAGGGTCCGGGTCCGAGTCCGGGTTACGGTCCGGATCCGGGTCCAGATACATGTCCGGATCAGAGTCTGTGTCCGTGTCCGTGTCCGTGTCCGTGTCCATGTCCGAGTCCGAGTCCGTGTCCGTGTCCGGGTCCGGGTCCGGGTCCATGTCAGTGTCAGTGTCAGGGTCAGAGTCAGGGTCCGGGTCCGGGTCCAGGTCAGGGTCCGGGTCTGGGTCCGTGTCAGTTTCAGGGTCAGTGTCAGGGTCAGAGTCAGAGTCAGGGTCCGGGTCACGGTCCGGGTCCGGGTCCAGGTCAGGGTCCGGGTCCGGGTCCGGGTCCGGGTCCGGGTCCGGGTCAGGGTCCGGGTCCGGGTCCGTGTCAGGGTCCGGGTCCGGGTCAGGGTCTGGGTCCGGGTCCGGGTCCGGGTCCGGGTCCGGGTCCGGATCCGGTTCCGTTTCCAGGTCAGGGTCAGCATCCGGGTCCGGGTCTGGGTCCGGGTCCGGGTCTGGGTCCGGGTCCGGGTCCGGGTCAGGGTCCGGATCCTGGTCCGGATCCGGATCAGGGTCCGTGTCCGTGTCCGTGTCCGTGTCCGTGTCCGGGTCCGTGTCCGGGTCCGGGTCCGGGTCTGGGTCCGGGTCCGGGGTCAGGATCCGAGTCCGGGTCCGGGTCCGGGTCCGGGTCCTGGTCCGGGTCCGGGTCCGGGTACGGGTACGGATCCGTGTCTTGGTCAGGGTCAGGGTCCGGGTCCGGGTCCGGGTCTGGGTCCGTGTCCGTGTCAGTGTCAGGATCCGGATCCGGGTCCGGGTCCGGGTCCGGGTCCGGTTCCGGGTCCAGTTCCGGGTCCGGGTCCGGGTCCTGATCTGTGTCAAGGTCAGGGTTAGGGTCCGGGTCAGGGTCCGGGTCCGGGTTCGGGTCCGGGTCCGGGTCCGGGTCCGGGTCCGGGTCCGGGTCCGGGTCCGGGTCCGGGTCCGGGTCCGGTTCCGGGTCAGGGTCCGGGTCCGGGTCCGAGTCAGGGTCCGGGTCCAGGTCCTGGTCAGTTTCAGAGTCCGGGTCCGGGTCCCGGTCCCGGTCCGGGTCCGCGTCCGGGTCCGGGTCCGGGTCAGGGTCCGGGTCCGGGTCAGGGTCCGGGTGCGGTTCTGTGTCAGTTTCAGGGTCAGTGTCAGAGTCAGGGTCCGGGTCAGTGTCAGGGTCCGGGTCCTGGTCCGTGTCAGGGTCCGGGTCCGGGTCCGGGTCCGGGTCAGGGTCCGGGTTCGGGTCCGGGTCCGGGTCAGAATCCGGGTCCGGGTCCGGGTCCGTGTCAGGGTCCGGGTCCGGGTCAGGGTCCGGGTCCAGGTCCGGGTACGGGTCTGGTTCCGGTTCCGGTTCCGGTTCCGGGTCAGGGTCAGGATCCGGGTCCGTGTCCGTGTCCGGGTCCGGTTCCGGTTCCGGTTCCAGTTCCGGTTCCGGGTCAAGGTCAGAGTCAGGGTCCGGGTCCGGGTCCGGGTCAGTTTCAGGGTCAGTGTCAGAATCAGGGTCCGGGTCAGGGTCAGGGTCAGGGTCCGGGTCCGGGTCCGGGTCAGGGTCAGGGTCCGGGTCCGGGTCCGGGTCTGTGTCAGTTTCAGGGTCAGTCTCAGATTCAGGGTCGGGGTCAGGGTCAGGGTCAGGGTCCGGGTCCGAGTCAGGGTCCGGGTCAGTTTCAGGGTCAGTGTCAGAGTCAGGGTCCGGGTCAGGGTCAGGGTCCGGGTCCGGGTCAGGGTCCAGGTCTGGGTCCGGGTCAGGGTCCGGGTCCGCGTCCGTGTCAGTTTCAGGGTCAGTGTCAGAGTCAGGGTCCGGGTCAGGGTCAGGGTCCGGGTCCGGGTCCGGGTCCGGGTCTGGGTCCGGGTCCGGGTCAGGGTCAGGGTCAGTGTCAGTGTCAGGGTCAGAGTCAGGGTCCGGGTCCGGGTCCGGGTCCGGGTCCGGGTCCGGGTCCGGGTCAGGGTCAGGGTCAGGGTCAGGGTCAGGGTCCGGGTCCGAGTCAGGGTCCGGGTCCGGGTCCGTGTCCGGGTCAGTTTCAGGGTCAGTGTCAGAGTCAGGGTCCGGGTCAGGGTCAGGGTCCAGGTCCGGGTCAGGGTCTAGGTCTGGGTCCGGGTCAGGGTCCGGGTCCGCGTCCGTGTCAGTTTCAGGGTCAGTGTCAGAGTCAGGGTCCGGGTCAGGGTCAGGGTCCGGGTCCGGGTCCGGGTCCGGGTCCGGGTCGGGGTCAGGGTCAGGGTCCGGGTCAGTTTCCGTGTCCGGGTCCATGTCAGGGTCCGGGTCCGGGTCCGGGTTACGGTCCGGATCCGGGTCCGGATACATTTCCGGATCAGAGTCTGTGTCCGTGTCCGTGTCCGTGTCCATGTCCGGATCCGGGTCCGGGTCCGGGTCCATGTCAGTGTCAGTGTCAGGGTCAGAGTCAGGGTCCGGGTCCGTGTCCAGGTCAGGGTCCGGGTCTGTGTCCGTGTCCGTTTCAGGGTCAGTGTCAGGGTCAGAGTCAGAGTCAGGGTCCGGGTCACGTTCCGGGTCCGGGTCCAGGTCAGGGTCCGGGTCCGGGTCCGGGTCCGGGTCCGGGTCCGGGTCCGGGTCAGGGTCCGGGTCCGTGTCAGGGTCCGGGTCCGGGTCAGGGTCTGGGTCCGGGTCCGGGTCCGGGTCCGGGTCCGGGTCCGGATCCGGTTCCGTTTCCAGGTCAGGGTCAGCATCCGGGTCCGGGTCTGGGTCCGGGTCAGGGTCTAGGTCTGGGTCCGGGTCAGGGTCCGGGTCCGCGTCCGTGTCAGTTTCAGGGTCAGTGTCAGAGTCAGGGTCCGGGTCAGGGTCAGGGTCCGGGTCCGGGTCCGGGTCCGGGTCCGGGTCGGGGTCAGGGTCAGGGTCCGGGTCAGTTTCCGTGTCCGGGTCCATGTCAGGGTCCGGGTCCGGGTCCGGGTTACGGTCCGGATCCGGGTCCGGATACATTTCCGGATCAGAGTCTGTGTCCGTGTCCGTGTCCGTGTCCATGTCCGGATCCGGGTCCGGGTCCGGGTCCATGTCAGTGTCAGTGTCAGGGTCAGAGTCAGGGTCCGGGTCCGTGTCCAGGTCAGGGTCCGGGTCTGTGTCCGTGTCCGTTTCAGGGTCAGTGTCAGGGTCAGAGTCAGAGTCAGGGTCCGGGTCACGTTCCGGGTCCGGGTCCAGGTCAGGGTCCGGGTCCGGGTCCGGGTCCGGGTCCGGGTCCGGGTCCGGGTCAGGGTCCGGGTCCGTGTCAGGGTCCGGGTCCGGGTCAGGGTCTGGGTCCGGG
This sequence comes from Arizona elegans, assembly GCA_022577455.1. NCBI lineage: Eukaryota > Metazoa > Chordata > Lepidosauria > Squamata > Colubridae > Arizona > Arizona elegans. Next base: position 7,655,891 of record JAKOOJ010000027.1, read on the forward strand.
TCCGGGTCCGGGTCCGGGTCCGGGTCCGGATCCGGTTCCGTTTCCAGGTCAGGGTCAGCATCCGGGTCCGGGTCTGGGTCCGGGTCAGGGTCTGGGTCCGGGTCCGGGTCCGGGTCAAGGTCCGGATCCTGGTCCGGATCCGGATCAGGGTCCGTGTCCGTGTCCGGGTCCGGGTCCGTGTCCGGGTCCGTGTCCGGGTCCGTGTCCGGGTCCGGGTCCGGGTCTGGGTCCGGGTCCGGGGTCAGGATCCGAGTCCGGGTCCGGGTCCGGGTCCTGGTCCGGGTCCGGGTACGGGTACGGATCCGGGTCTTGGTCAGGGTCAGGGTCCGGGTCCGGGTCCGGGTCTGGGTCCGTGTCCGTGTCAGTGTCAGGATCCGGATCCGGGTCCGGGTCCGGGTCCGGTTCCGGGTCCGGGTCCGGGTCCGGGTCCGGGTCAAGGTCAGGGTTAGGGTCCGGGTCAGGGTCCGGGTCCGGGTTCGGGTCCGGGTCCGGGTCTGGGTCCGGGTCCGGGTCCGGGTCCGGTTCCGGGTCAGGGTCCGGTTCAGGGTCAGGGTCCGGGTCAGGGTCCGAGTCAGGGTCCGGGTCCGGGTCCTGGTCAGTTTCAGGGTCCGGGTCCGGGTCCGGGTCCGGGTCCGGGTCCGGGTCCGGGTCCGGGTCCGGGTCCGGGTCAGGGTCCGGGTCCGGGTCAGGGTCCGGGTGCGGTTCTGTGTCAGTTTCAGGGTCAGTGTCAGAGTCAGGATCCGGGTCAGGGTCAGGGTCCGGGTCCTGGTCCGTGTCAGGGTCCGGGTCCGGGTCCGGGTCCGGGTCAGGGTCCGGCTTCGGGTCCGGGTCCGGGTCAGAATCCGGGTCCGGGTCCGGGTCCGGGTCAGGGTCCGGGTCCGTGTCAGGGTCCGGGTCCAGGTCCGGGTCCGGGTCTGGTTCCGGTTCCGGTTCCGGTTCCGGGTCCGGGTCCGGGTCAGGGTCAGGATCATGGGTCCGTGTCCGTGTCCGTGTCCGGGTCCGGGTCCGGGTCCGGTTACGGTTACGGTTCCAGTTCCGGTTCCGGGTCAAGGTCAGAGTCAGGGTCCGGGTCCGGGTCCGGGTCCGGGTCAGTTTCAGGGTCAGTGTCAGAATCAGGGTCCGGGTCAGGGTCAGGGTCAGGGTCCGGGTCCGGGTCCGGGTCCGGGTCAGGGTCAGGGTCCGGGTCCGGGTCTGTGTCAGTTTCAGGGTCAGTCTCAGATTCAGGGTCGGGGTCAGGGTCAGGGTCAGGGTCCGGTTCCGAGTCAGGGTCCGGGTCCGGGTCAGGGTCCGGGTCAGTTTCAGGGTCAGTGTCAGAGTCAGGGTCCGGGTCAGGGTCAGGGTCAGGGTCCGGGTCCGGGTCAGGGTCCAGGTCTGGGTCCGGGTCAGGGTCCGGGTCCGTGTCCGTGTCAGTTTCAGGGTCAGTGTCAGAGTCAGGGTCCGGGTCAGGGTCAGGGTCCGGGTCCGGGTCCGGGTCCGGGTCCGGGTCCGGGTCCGGGTCCGGGTCAGTGTCAGGGTCAGTGTCAGTGTCAGGGTCAGAGTCAGGGTCCGGGTCCGGGTCCGGGTCCAGGTCAGGGTCCGGGTCCGGGTCCGGGTCCGGGTCAGTTTCAGGGTCAGTGTCAGGGTCAGAGTCAGAGTCCGAGTCAGGGTCCGGGTCACGGTCCGGGTCCGGGTCCAGGTCAGGGTCCGGGTCCGGGTCCGGATCCGGGTCAGGGTCCGGGTCCGGGTCAGGGTCCGGGTCCGGGTCAGGGTCTGGGTCCGGGTCCGGGTCCGGGTCCGGGTCCGGGTCCGGGTCCGGGTCCGGGTCCGGATCTGTTTCCGTTTCCAGGTCAGGGTCAGGATCTGGGTCCGGGTCTGGGTCCGGGTCCGGGTCTGGGTCCGGGTCCGGGTCCGGGTCTGGGTCAGGGTCCGGATCCTGGTCCGGATCCGGATCAGGGTCCGTGTCCGTGTCCGGGTTAGGGTCAGGGTCCGGGTCCGAGTCCGGGTCTGGGTCCGGGTCCGGGTCCGGGTCCGGGTCCGGGTCCGGGTCCGGGTCCGGGTCCGGGTCCGGGTCTGGGTCCGGGTCAGGGTCCGGGTCCGGGTCAGGGTCCGGATCCTTGTCCGGATCCGGATCAGGGTCCATGTCCGTGTCCGTGTCCGGGTCAGGGTCAGGCTCCGGGTCCGGGTCCGGGTCCGGGTCTGGGTCCGGGTCCGGGTCCGGGTCCGGGTCCAGGTCTGGGTCCGGGTCCGGGGTCAGGATCCGAGTCCGGGTCCCGGTCCGGGTCCGGATCCGGGTCTTGGTCAGGGTCAGGGTCCGGGTACGGGTCCGTGTCCGGGTCCGGGTCCGGGTCCGGTTCCGGTTCCGGTTCCGGTTCCGGTTCCTGTTCCAGTTCCGGTTCCGGTTCCGGTTCCGGGTCAAGGTCAGAGTCAGGGTCCGGGTCCGGGTCCGGGTCAGTTTCAGGGTCAGTGTCAGAATCAGGGTCCGGGTCAGGGTCAGGGTCAGGGTCCGGGTCCAGGTCCGGGTCCGGGTCAGGGTCAGAGTCCGGGTCCGGGTCTGTGTCAGTTTCAGGGTCAGTCTCAGAGTCAGGGTCGGGGTCAGGGTCAGGGTCAGGGTCCGGGTCCGGGTCCGAGTCAGGGTCCGGGTCCGGGTCCGGGTCAGTTTCAGGGTCAGTGTCAGAGTCAGGGTCCGGGTCAGGGTTAGGGTCAGGGTCCGGGTCCGGGTCCGGGTCCGGGTCCGGGTCAGGGTCAGGGTCAGGGTCAGTGTCAGTGTCAGGGTCAGAGTCAGGGTCCGGGTCCGGGTCCAGGTCAGGGTCCGGGTCCAGGTCCGTGTCAGTTTCAGGGTCAGTGTCAGGGTCAGAGTCAGAGTCAGGGTCCGGGTCACGGTCCGGGTCAGGGTCCAGGTCAGGGTCCGGGTCCGGGTCCGGGTCCGGGTCCGGGTCAGGGTCCGGGTCCGTGTCAGTGTCCGGGTCCGGGTCAGGGTCTGGGTCCGGGTCCGGGTCCGGATCCGGTTCGGTTTCCAGGTCAGGGTCAGGATCCGGGTCCGGGTCTGGGTCCGGGTCCGGGTCCGGGTTCGGGTCCGGGTCCGGGTCTGGGTCCGGGTCCGGGTCCGGGTCCGGTTCCGGGTCAGGGTCCGGTTCAGGGTCAGGGTCCGGGTCAGGGTCCGAGTCAGGGTCCGGGTCCGGGTCCTGGTCAGTTTCAGGGTCCGGGTCCGGGTCCGGGTCCGGGTCCGGGTCCGGGTCCGGGTCCGGGTCAGGGTCCGGGTCCGGGTCAGGGTCCGGGTGCGGTTCTGTGTCAGTTTCAGGGTCAGTGTCAGAGTCAGGATCCGGGTCAGGGTCAGGGTCCGGGTCCTGGTCCGTGTCAGGGTCCGGGTCCGGGTCCGGGTCCGGGTCAGGGTCCGGCTTCGGGTCCGGGTCCGGGTCAGAATCCGGGTCCGGGTCCGGGTCCGGGTCCGGGTCCGGGTCAGGGTCCGGGTCCGTGTCAGGGTCCGGGTCCAGGTCCGGGTCCGGGTCTGGTTCCGGTTCCGGTTCCGGGTCAGGGTCAGGATCCGGGTCCGTGTCCGTGTCCGTGTCCGGGTCCGGGTCCGGGTCCGGTTACGGTTACGGTTCCAGTTCCAGTTCCGGGTCAAGGTCAGAGTCAGGGTCCGGGTCCGGGTCCGGGTCAGTTTCAGGGTCAGTGTCAGAATCAGGGTCCGGGTCAGGGTCAGGGTCAGGGTCCGGGTCCGGGTCCGGGTCCGGGTCAGGGTCAGGGTCAGGGTCCGGGTCCGGGTCTGTTTCAGTTTCAGGGTCAGTCTCAGATTCAGGGTCGGGGTCAGGGTCAGGGTCCGGGTCCGGGTCCGGGTCAGTTTCAGGGTCAGTGTCAGAGTCAGGGTCCGGGTCAGGGTTAGGGTCAGGGTCCGGGTCCGGGTCCGGGTCCGGGTCAGGGTCAGGGTCAGGGTCAGTGTCAGTGTCAGGGTCAGAGTCAGGGTCCGGGTCCGGGTCCAGGTCAGGGTCCGGGTCCAGGTCCGTGTCAGTTTCAGGGTCAGTGTCAGGGTCAGAGTCAGAGTCAGGGTCCGGGTCACAGTCCGGGTCCGGGTCCAGGTCAGGGTCCGGGTCCGGGTCCGGGTCCGGGTCCGGGTCCGGGTCAGGGTCCGGGTCCGTGTCAGTGTCCAGGTCCGGGTCAGGGTCTGGGTCCGGGTCCGGGTCCGGATCCGGTTCCGTTTCCAGGTCAGGGTCAGGATCCGGGTCCGGGTCTGGGTCCGGGTCCGGGTCCGGGTTCGGGTCCGGGTCCGGGTCTGGGTCCGGGTCCGGGTCCGGGTCCGGTTCCGGGTCAGGGTCCGGTTCAGGGTCAGGGTCCGGGTCAGGGTCCGAGTCAGGGTCCGGGTCCGGGTCCTGGTCAGTTTCAGGGTCCGGGTCCGGGTCCGGGTCCGGGTCCGGGTCAGGGTCCGGGTGCGGTTCTGTGTCAGTTTCAGGGTCAGTGTCAGAGTCAGGATCCGGGTCAGGGTCAGGGTCCGGGTCCTGGTCCGTGTCAGGGTCCGGGTCCGGGTCCGGGTCCGGGTCAGGGTCCGGCTTCGGGTCCGGGTCCGGGTCAGAATCCGGGTCCGGGTCCGGGTCCGGGTCCGGGTCCGGGTCAGGGTCCGGGTCCGTGTCAGGGTCCGGGTCCAGGTCCGGGTCCGGGTCTGGTTCCGGTTCCGGTTCCGGTTCCGGGTCAGGATCCGGGTCCGTGTCCGTGTCCGTGTCCGGGTCCGGGTCCGGGTCCGGTTACGGTTACGGTTCCAGTTCCGGTTCCGGGTCAAGGTCAGAGTCAGGGTCCGGGTCCGGGTCCGGGTCAGTTTCAGGGTCAGTGTCAGAATCATTGTCCGGGTCAGGGTCAGGGTCAGGGTCCGGGTCCGGGTCCGGGTCCGGGTCAGGGTCAGGGTCAGGGTCAGAGTCAGAGTCAGGGTCCGGGTCACGGTCCGGGTCCGGGTCCAGGTCAGGGTCCGGGTCCGGGTCCGGGTCCGGGTCTGGGTCCGGGTCAGGGTCCGGGTCCGTGTCAGTGTCCAGGTCCGGGTCAGGGTCTGGGTCCGGGTCCGGGTCCGGATCCGGTTCCGTTTCCAGGTCAGGGTCAGGATCCGGGTCCGGGTCTGGGTCCGGGTCCGGGTCCGGGTTCGGGTCCGGGTCCGGGTCTGGGTCCGGGTCCGGGTCCGGGTCCGGTTCCGGGTCAGGGTCCGGTTCAGGGTCAGGGTCCGGGTCAGGGTCCGAGTCAGGGTCCGGGTCCGGGTCCTGGTCAGTTTCAGGGTCCGGGTCCGGGTCCGGGTCCGGGTCCGGGTCCGGGTCCGGATCAGGGTCCGGGTCCGGGTCCGGGTCAGGGTCCGGGTGCGGTTCTGTGTCAGTTTCAGGGTCAGTGTCAGAGTCAGGATCCGGGTCAGGGTCAGGGTCCGGGTCCTGGTCCGTGTCAGGGTCCGGGTCCGGGTCCGGGTCCGGGTCAGGGTCCGGCTTCGGGTCCGGGTCCGGGTCAGAATCCGGGTCCGGGTCCGGGTCCGGGTCCGGGTCCGGGTCAGGGTCCGGGTCCGTGTCAGGGTCCGGGTCCAGGTCCGGGTCCGGGTCTGGTTCCGGTTCCGGTTCCGGTTCCGGGTCAGGGTCAGGATCCGGGTCCGTGTCCGTGTCCGTGTCCGGGTCCGGGTCCGGGTCCGGTTACGGTTACGGTTCCAGTTCCGGTTCCGGGTCAAGGTCAGAGTCAGGGTCCGGGTCCGGGTCCGGGTCAGTTTCAGGGTCAGTGTCAGAATCAGGGTCCGGGTCAGGGTCAGGGTCAGGGTCCGGGTCCGGGTCCGGGTCCGGGTCAGGGTCAGGGTCAGGGTCCGGGTCCGGGTCTGTTTCAGTTTCAGGGTCAGTCTCAGATTCAGGGTCGGGGTCAGGGTCAGGGTCAGGGTCCGGTTCCGAGTCAGGGTCCGGGTCCGTGTCCGGGTCTGGGTCAGTTTCAGGGTCAGTGTCAGAGTCAGGGTCCGGGTCAGGGTCAGGGTCCGGGTCCGGGTCAGGGTCCAGGTCTGGGTCCGGGTCAGGGTCCGGGTCCGTGTCCGTGTCAGTTTCAGGGTCAGTGTCAGGATCAGAGTCAGAGTCCGAGTCAGGGTCCGGGTCACGGTCCGGGTCCGGGTCCAGGTCAGGATCCGGGTCCGGGTCCGGATCCGGGTCAGGGTCCGGGTCAGGGTCCGGGTCCGGGTCAGGGTCCGGGTCCGGGTCCGGGTCAGGGTCTGGGTCCGGGTCCGGGTCCGGGTCCGGGTCCGGGTCCGGGTCCGGGTCCGGGTCCGGGTCCGGATCTGTTTCCGTTTCCAGGTCAGGGTCAGGATCTGGGTCCGGGTCTGGGTCCGGGTCCGGGTCTGGGTCCGGGTCCGGGTCCGGGTCAGGGTCAGGGTCCGGATCCTGGTCCGGATCCGGATCAGGGTCCGTGTCCGTGTCCGTGTCAGGGTCAGGGTCCGGGTCCGGGTCCGGGTCCGGGTCCGGGTCCGGGTCCGGGTCCGGGTCCGGGTCCGGGTCCGGGTCTGGGTCCGGGTCAGGGTCCGGGTCCGGGTCAGGGTCCGGATCCTTGTCCGGATCCGGATCAGGGTCCATTTCCGTGTCCGGGTCAGGGTCAGGCTCCGGGTCCGGGTCCGGGTCCGGGTCTGGGTCCGGGTCCGGGTCCGGGTCCGGGTCCAGGTCTGGGTCCGGGTCCGGGGTCAGGATCCGAGTCCGGGTCCCGGTCCGGGTCCGGATCCGGGTCCGGGTCAGGGTCAGAGTCCGGGTCCGGGTCTGTGTCAGTTTCAGGGTCAGTCTCAGAGTCAGGGTCGGGGTCAGGGTCAGGGTCAGGGTCCGGGTCAGGGTCCGAGTCAGGGTCCGGGTCCGGGTCCGGGTCAGTTTCAGGGTCAGTGTCAGAGTCAGGGTCCGGGTCAGGGTTAGGGTCAGGGTCCGGGTCCGGGTCCGGGTCCGGGTCCGGGTCCGGGTCCGGGTCAGGGTCAGGGTCAGGGTCAGGGTCAGTGTCAGTGTCAGTGTCAGGGTCAGAGTCAGGGTCCGGGTCCGGGTCCAGGTCAGGGTCCGGGTCCAGGTCCGTGTCAGTTTCAGGGTCAGTGTCAGGGTCAGAGTCAGAGTCCGGGTCCGGGTCACGGTCCGGGTCCGGGTCCAGGTCAGGGTCCGGGTCCGGGTCCGGGTCCGGGTCCGGGTCAGGGTCCGGGTCCGTGTCAGTGTCCGGGTCCGGGTCAGGGTCTGGGTCCGGGTCCGGGTCCGGATCCGGTTCCGTTTCCAGGTCAGGGTCAGGATCCGGGTCCAGGTCTGGGTCCGGGTCCGGGTCCGGGTTCGGGTCCGGGTCCGGGTCTGGGTCCGGGTCCGGGTCCGGGTCCGGGTCCGGTTCCGGGTCAGGGTCCGGTTCAGGGTCAGGGTCAGGGTCAGGGTCCGAGTCAGGGTCCGGGTCCGGGTCCTGGTCAGTTTCAGGGTCCGGGTCCGGGTCCGGGTCCGGGTCCGGGTCCGGGTCCGGGTCCGGGTCCGGGTCCGGGTCAGGGTCCGGGTCCGGGTCAGGGTCCGAGTGCGGTTCTGTGTCAGTTTCAGGGTCAGTGTCAGAGTCAGGATCCGGGTCAGGGTCCGGGTCCGGGTCCTGGTCCGTGTCAGGGTCCGGGTCCGGGTCCGGGTCCGGGTCAGGGTCCGGCTTCGGGTCCGGGTCCGGGTCAGAATCTGGGTCCGGGTCCTGGTCCGGGTCAGGGTCCGGGTCCGTGTCAGTGTCCGGGTCCAGGACCGGGTCCGGGTCTGGTTCCGGTTCCGGTTCCGGTTCCGGTTCCGGGTCAGGGTCAGGATCCGGGTCCGTGTCCGTGTCCGTGTCCGTGTCCGTGTCCGGGTCCAGGTCCGGTTCCGGTTACGGTTCCAGTTCCGGTTCCGGGTCAAGGTCAGAGTCAGGGTTCGGGTCCGGGTCCGGGTCAGTTTCAGTGTCAGTGTCAGAATCAGGGTCCGGGTCAGGGTCAGGGTCAGGGTCCGGGTCCGGGTCCGGGTCCGGGTCCGGGTCAGGGTCAGGGTCCGGGTCCGGGTCTGTGTCAGTTTCAGGGTCAGTCTCAGATTCAGGGTCGGGGTCAGGGTCAGGGTCAGGGTCCGGTTCCGAGTCAGGGTCCGGGTCCGGGTCCGGGTCCGGGTCAGTTTCAGGGTCAGTGTCAGAGTCAGGGTCCGGGTCAGGGTCAGGGTCCGGGTCCGGGTCAGGGTCCAGGTCTGGGTCCGGGTCAGGGTCCGGGTCCGTGTCCGTGTCAGTTTCAGGGTCAGTGTCAGAGTCAGGGTCCGGGTCAGGGTCAGGGTCCGGGTCCGGGTCCGGGTCCGGGTCCGGGTCCGGGTCCGGGTCCGGGTCCGGGTCAGGGTCAGGGTCAGTGTCAGTGTCAGGGTCAGAGTCAGGGTCCGGGTCCGGGTCCGGGTCCAGGTCAGGGTCCGGGTCCGGGTCCGTGTCAGTTTCAGGGTCAGTGTCAGGGTCAGAGTCAGAGTCCGAGTCAGGGTCCGGGTCACGGTCCGGGTCCGGGTCCAGGTCAGGATCCGGGTCCGGGTGCGGATCCGGGTCAGGGTCCGGGTCCGGGTCAGGGTCCGGGTCCGGGTCCGGGTCCGGGTCAGGGTCAGGGTCCGGGTCCGGGTCTGTGTCAGTTTCAGGGTCAGTCTCAGATTCAGGGTCGGGGTCAGGGTCAGGGTCAGGGTCCGGTTCCGAGTCAGGGTCCGGGTCCGGGTCCGGGTCCGGGTCCGGGTCAGTTTCAGGGTCAGTGTCAGAGTCAGGGTCCGGGTCCGGGTCAGGGTCAGGGTCCGGGTCCGGGTCAGGGTCCAGGTCTGGGTCCGGGTCAGGGTCCGGGTCCGTGTCCGTGTCAGTTTCAGGGTCAGTGTCAGAGTCAGGGTCCGGGTCAGGGTCAGGGTCAGGGTCCGGGTCCGGGTCCGGGTCCGGGTCCGGGTCCGGTTCCGGGTCCGGGTCCGGGTTCGGGTCAGGGTCAGGGTCAGTGTCAGTGTCAGGGTCAGAGTCAGGGTCCGGGTCCGGGTCCGGGTCCAGGTCAGGGTCCGGGTCCGGGTCCGTGTCAGTTTCAGGGTCAGTGTCAGGGTCAGTGTCAGAGTCCGAGTCAGGGTCCGGGTCACGGTCCGGGTCCGGGTCCAGGTCAGGGTCCGGGTCCGGGTCCGGATCCGGGTCAGGGTCCGGGTCCGGGTCCGGGTCAGGGTCCGGGTCCGGGTCAGGGTCTGGGTCCGGGTCCGGGTCCGGGTCCGGGTCCGGGTCCGGGTCCGGGTCCGGGTCCGGGTCCGGGTCCGGGTCCGGATCTGTTTCCGTTTCCAGGTCAGGGTCAGGATCTGGGTCCGGGTCTGGGTCCGGGTCCGGGTCTGGGTCCGGTTCCGGGTCCGGGTCTGGGTCAGGGTCCGGATCCTGGTCCGGATCCGGATCAGGGTCCGTGTCCGTGTCCGGGTCAGGGTCAGGGTCCGGGTCCGGGTCCGGGTCCGGGTCCGGGTCCGGGTCCGGGTCCGGGTCTGGGTCCGGGTCAGGGTCCGGGTCCGGGTCCGGGTCCGGGTCTGGGTCCGGGTCAGGGTCCGGGTCCGGGTCAGGGTCCGGATCCTTGTCCGGATCCGGATCAGGGTCCATGTCCGTGTCCGGGTCAGGGTCAGGCTCCGGGTCCGGGTCCGTGTCCGGGTCTGGGTCCGGGTCCGGGTCCGGGTCCGGGTCCAGGTCTGGGTCCGGGTCCGGGGTCAGGATCCGAGTCCGGGTCCCGGTCCGGGTCCGGGTCCGGGTCCGGTTCCGGTTCCGGTTCCGGTTCCGGTTCCGGTTCCGGTTCCGGTTCCGGTTCCTGTTCCGGTTCAGGTTCCGGTTCCGGTTCCGGGTCAAGGTCAGAGTCAGGGTCCGGGTCCGGGTCCGGGTCAGTTTCAGGGTCAGTGTCAGAATCAGGGTCCGGGTCAGGGTCAGGGTCAGGGTCCGGGTCCAGGTCCGGGTCCGGGTCAGGGTCAGAGTCCGGGTCCGGGTCTGTGTCAGTTTCAGGGTCAGTCTCAGAGTCAGGGTCGGGGTCAGGGTCAGGGTCAGGGTCCGGGTCCGGGTCCGAGTCAGGGTCCGGGTCCGGGTCCGGGTGAGTTTCAGGGTCAGTGTCAGAGTCAGGGTCCGGGTCAGGGTTAGGGTCAGGGTCCGGGTCCGGGTCCGGGTCCGGGTCCGGGTCAGGGTCAGGGTCAGGGTCAGTGTCAGTGTCAGGGTCAGAGTCAGGGTCCGGGTCCGGGTCCAGGTCAGGGTCCGGGTCCAGGTCCGTGTCAGTTTCAGGGTCAGTGTCAGGGTCAGAGTCAGAGTCAGGGTCCGGGTCACGGTCCGGGTCCGGGTCCAGGTCAGGGTCCGGGTCTGGGTCCGGGTCCGGGTCCGGGTCAGGGTCCGGGTCCGGGTCCGGGTCCGGGTCCAGGTCTGGGTCCGGGTCCGGGGTCAGGATCCGAGTCCGGGTCCCGGTCCGGGTCCGGATCCGGGTCTTGGTCAGGGTCAGGGTCCGGGTACGGGTCCGTGTCCGTGTCCGGGTCCGGGTCCGGTTCCGGTTCCGGTTCCGGTTCCGGTTCCGGTTCCGGTTCCTGTTCCAGTTCAGGTTCCGGTTCCGGTTCCGGGTCAAGGTCAGAGTCAGGGTCCGGGTCCGGGTCCGGGTCAGTTTCAGGGTCAGTGTCAGAATCAGGGTCCGGGTCAGGGTCAGGGTCAGGGTCCGGGTCCAGGTCCGGGTCCGGGTCAGGGTCAGAGTCCGGGTCCGGGTCTGTGTCAGTTTCAGGGTCAGTCTCAGAGTCAGGGTCGGGGTCAGGGTCAGGGTCAGGGTCCGGGTCCGGGTCCGAGTCAGGGTCCGGATCCGGGTCCGGGTCAGTTTCAGGGTCAGTGTCAGAGTCAGGGTCCGGGTAAGGGTTAGGGTCAGGGTCCGGGTCCGGGTCCGGGTCCGGGTCCGGGTCAGGGTCCGGTTCAGGGTCAGGGTCCGGGTCAGGGTCCGAGTCAGGGTCCGGGTCCGGGTCCTGGTCAGTTTCAGGGTCCGGGTCCGGGTCCGGGTCCGGGTCCGGGTCCGGGTCCGGGTCCGGGTCCGGGTCCGGGTCCGGGTCAGGGTCCGGGTCCGGGTCAGGGTCCGAGTGCGGTTCTGTGTCAGTTTCAGGGTCAGTGTCAGAGTCAGGATCCGGGTCAGGGTCCGGGTCCGGGTCCTGGTCCGTGTCAGGGTCCGGGTCCGGGTCCGGGTCCGGGTCAGGGTCCGGCTTCGGGTCCGGGTCCGGGTCAGAATCTGGGTCCGGGTCCGGGTCCGGGTCAGGGTCCGGGTCCGTGTCAGGGTCCGGGTCCAAGACCGGGTCCGGGTCTGGTTCCGGTTCCGGTTCCGGTTCCGGTTCCGGGTCAGGGTCAGGATCCGGGTCCGTGTCCGTGTCCGTGTCCGTGTCCGGGTCCAGGTCCGGTTCCGGTTACGGTTCCAGTTCCGGTTCCGGGTCAAGGTCAGAGTCAGGGTCCGGGTCCGGGTCCGGGTCAGTTTCAGTGTCAGTGTCAGAATCAGGGTCCGGGTCAGGGTCAGGGTCAGGGTCCGGGTCCGGGTCCGGGTCCGGGTCCGGGTCAGGGTCAGGGTCCGGGTCCGGGTCTGTGTCAGTTTCAGGGTCAGTCTCAGATTCAGGGTCGGGGTCAGGGTCAGGGTCAGGGTCCGGTTCCGAGTCAGGGTCCGGGTCCGGGTCCGGGTCCGGGTCAGTTTCAGGGTCAGTGTCAGAGTCAGGGTCCGGGTCAGGGTCAGGGTCCGGGTCCGGGTCAGGGTCCAGGTCTGGGTCCGGGTCAGGGTCCGGGTCCGTGTCCGTGTCAGTTTCAGGGTCAATGTCAGAGTCAGGGTCCGGGTCAGGGTCAGGGTCCGGGTCCGGGTCCGGGTCCGGGTCCGGGTCCGGGTCCGGGTCCGGGTCAGGGTCAGGGTCAGTGTCAGTGTCAGGGTCAGAGTCAGGGTCCGGGTCCGGGTCCGGGTCCAGGTCAGGGTCCGGGTCCGGGTCCGTGTCAGTTTCAGGGTCAGTGTCAGGGTCAGAGTCAGAGTCCGAGTCAGGGTCCGGGTCACGGTCCGGGTCCGGGTCCAGGTCAGGATCCGGGTCCGGGTCCGGATCCGGGTCAGGGTCCGGGTCCGGGTCAGGTTCCGGGTCCGGGTCCGGGTCCGGGTCAGGGTCAGGGTCCGGGTCCGGGTCTGTGTCAGTTTCAGGGTCAGTCTCAGATTCAGGGTCGGGGTCAGGGTCAGGGTCAGGGTCCGGTTCCGAGTCAGGGTCCGGGTCCGGGTCCGGGTCCGGGTCCGGGTCAGTTTCAGGGTCAGTGTCAGAGTCAGGGTCCGGGTCCGGGTCAGGGTCAGGGTCCGGGTCCGGGTCAGGGTCCAGGTCTGGGTCCGGGTCAGGGTCCGGGTCCGTGTCCGTGTCAGTTTCAGGGTCAGTGTCAGAGTCAGGGTCCGGGTCAGGGTCAGGGTCCGGGTCCGGGTCCGGGTCCGGGTCCGGGTCCGGGTCCGGGTCCGGGTCCGGGTCCGGGTTCGGGTCAGGGTCAGGGTCAGTGTCAGTGTCAGGGTCAGAGTCAGGGTCCGGGTCCGGGTCCGGGTCCAGGTCAGGGTCCGGGTCCGGGTCCGTGTCAGTTTCAGGGTCAGTGTCAGGGTCAGTGTCAGAGTCCGAGTCAGGGTCCGGGTCACGGTCCGGGTCCGGGTCCAGGTCAGGGTCCGGGTCCGGGTCCGGATCCGGGTCAGGGTCCGGGTCCGGGTCCGGGTCAGGGTCCGGGTCCGGGTCAGGGTCTGGGTCCGGGTCCGGGTCCGGGTCCGGGTCCGGGTCCGGGTCCGGGTCCGGGTCCGGGTCCGGGTCCGGATCTGTTTCCGTTTCCAGGTCAGGGTCAGGATCTGGGTCCGGGTCTGGGTCCGGGTCCGGGTCTGGGTCCGGTTCCGGGTCCGGGTCTGGGTCAGGGTCCGGATCCTGGTCCGGATCCGGATCAGGGTCCGTGTCCGTGTCCGGGTCAGGGTCAGGGTCCGGGTCCGGGTCCGGGTCCGGGTCCGGGTCCGGGTCCGGGTCCGGGTCTGGGTCCGGGTCAGGGTCCGGGTCCGGGTCCGGGTCCGGGTCTGGGTCCGGGTCAGGGTCCGGGTCCGGGTCAGGGTCCGGATCCTTGTCCGGATCCGGATCAGGGTCCATGTCCGTGTCCGGGTCAGGGTCAGGCTCCGGGTCCGGGTCCGTGTCCGGGTCTGGGTCCGGGTCCGGGTCCGGGTCCGGGTCCAGGTCTGGGTCCGGGTCCTGGGTCAGGATCCGAGTCCGGGTCCCGGTCCGGGTCCGGATCCGGGTCTTGGTCAGGGTCAGGGTCCGTGTACGGGTCCGTGTCCGTGTCCGGGTCCGGGTCCGGTTCCGGTTCCGGTTCCGGTTCCGGTTCCGGTTCCTGTTCCAGTTCAGGTTCCGGTTCCGGTTCCGGGTCAAGGTCAGAGTCAGGGTCCGGGTCCGGGTCCGGGTCAGTTTCAGGGTCAGTGTCAGAATCAGGGTCCGGGTCAGGGTCAGGGTCAGGGTCCGGGTCCAGGTCCGGGTCCGGGTCAGGGTCAGAGTCCGGGTCCGGGTCTGTGTCAGTTTCAGGGTCAGTCTCAGAGTCAGGGTCGGGGTCAGGGTCAGGGTCAGGGTCCGGGTCCGGGTCCGAGTCAGGGTCCGGGTCCGGGTCCGGGTCAGTTTCAGGGTCAGTGTCAGAGTCAGGGTCCGGGTCAGGGTTAGGGTCAGGGTCCGGGTCCGGGTCCGGGTCCGGGTCCGGGTCAGGGTCAGGGTCAGGGTCAGTGTCAGTGTCAGGGTCAGAGTCAGGGTCCGGGTCCGGGTCCAGGTCAGGGTCCGGGTCCAGGTCCGTGTCAGTTTCAGGGTCAGTGTCAGGGTCAGAGTCAGAGTCAGGGTCCGGGTCACGGTCCCGGTCCGGGTCCAGGTCAGGGTCCGGGTCTGGGTCCGGGTCCGGGTCCGGGTCAGGGTCCGGGTCCGGGTCCGGGTCCGGGTCCAGGTCTGGGTCCTGGTCCGGGGTCAGGATCCGAGTCCGGGTCCCGGTCCGGGTCCGGATCCGGGTCTTGGTCAGGGTCAGGGTCCGGGTACGGGTCCGGGTCCGGGTCCGGGTCCGGGTCCGGGTCCGGTTCCGGTTCCGGTTCCGGTTCCGGTTCCTGTTCCAGTTCAGGTTCCGGTTCCGGTTCCGGGTCAAGGTCAGAGTCAGGGTCCGGGTCCGGGTCCGGGTCAGTTTCAGGGTCAGTGTCAGAATCAGGGTCCGGGTCAGGGTCAGGGTCAGGGTCCGGGTCCAGGTCCGGGTCCGGGTCAGGGTCAGAGTCCGGGTCCGGGTCTGTGTCAGTTTCAGGGTCAGTCTCAGAGTCAGGGTCGGGGTCAGGGTCAGGGTCAGGGTCCGGGTCCGGGTCCGAGCCAGGGTCCGGATCCGGGTCCGGGTCAGTTTCAGGGTCAGTGTCAGAGTCAGGGTCCGGGTAAGGGTTAGGGTCAGGGTCCGGGTCCGGGTCCGGGTCCGGGTCCGGGTCAGGGTCAGGGTCAGGGTCAGTGTCAGTGTCAGGGTCAGAGTCAGGGTCCGGGTCCGGGTCCAGGTCAGGGTCCGGGTCCAGGTCCGTGTCAGTTTCAGGGTCAGTGTCAGGGTCAGAGTCAGAGTCAGGGTCCGGGTCACGGTCCGGGTCCGGGTCCAGGTCAGGGTCCGGGTCTGGGTCCGGGTCCGGGTCCGGGTCAGGGTCCGGGTCCGTGTCAGTGTCCGGGTCCGGGTCAGGGTCCGGGTCCGGGTCCGGGTCCGGATCCGGTTCCGTTTCCAGGTCAGGGTCAGGATCCGGGTCCGGGTCTGGGTCCGGGTCCGGGTCCGGGTTCGGGTCCGGGTCCGGGTCTGGGTCCGGGTCCGGGTCCGGGTCCGGGTCCGGGTCAGGGTCCGGTTCAGGGTCAGGGTCCGGGTCAGGGTCCGAGTCAGAGTCCGGGTCCGGGTCTGTGTCAGTTTCAGGGTCAGTCTCAGAGTCAGGGTCGGGGTCAGGGTCAGGGTCAGGGTCCGGGTCAGGGTCCGAGTCAGGGTCCGGGTCCGGGTCCGGGTCAGTTTCAGGGTCAGTGTCAGAGTCAGGGTCCGGGTCAGGGTTAGGGTCAGGGTCCGGGTCCGGGTCCGGGTCCGGGTCCGGGTCCGGGTCAGGGTCAGGGTCAGGGTCAGGG
Source organism: Arizona elegans (assembly GCA_022577455.1). NCBI lineage: Eukaryota > Metazoa > Chordata > Lepidosauria > Squamata > Colubridae > Arizona > Arizona elegans. The sequence continues at coordinate 7,670,941 of JAKOOJ010000027.1, forward strand.
TCAGTGTCAGTGTCAGTGTCAGGGTCAGGGTCAGGGTCCGGGTCCGTGTCCAGGTCAGGGTCCGGGTCCAGGTCCGTGTCAGTTTCAGGGTCAGTGTCAGGGTCAGAGTCAGAGTCAGGGTCCGGGTCACGGTCCGGGTCCGGGTCCAGGTCAGGGTCCGGGTCCGGGTCCGGGTCCGGGTCCGGGTCAGGGTCCGGGTCCGGGTCCGTGTCAGTGTCCGGGTCCGGGTCAGGGTCTGGGTCCGGGTCCGGGTCCGGATCCGGTTCCGTTTCCAGGTCAGGGTCAGGATCCGGGTCCGGGTCTGGGTCCGGGTCCGGGTCCGGGTTCGGGTCCGGGTCCGGGTCTGGGTCCGGGTCCGGGTCCGGGTCCGGGTCCGGGTCCGGGTCAGGGTCCGGTTCAGGGTCAGGGTCCGGGTCAGGGTCCGAGTCAGGGTCCGGGTCCGGGTCCTGGTCAGTTTCAGGGTCCGGGTCCGGGTCCGGGTCCGGGTCCGGGTCCGGGTCCGGGTCCGGGTCCGGGTCCGGGTCAGGGTCCGGGTCCGGGTCAGGGTCCGAGTGCGGTTCTGTGTCAGTTTCAGGGTCAGTGTCAGAGTCAGGATCCGGGTCAGGGTCCGGGTCCGGGTCCTGGTCCGTGTCAGGGTCCGGGTCCGGGTCCGGGTCCGGGTCAGGGTCCGGCTTCGGGTCCGGGTCCGGGTCAGAATCCGGGTCCGGGTCCGGGTCCGGGTCAGGGTCCGGGTCCGTGTCAGGGTCCGGGTCCAGGACCGGGTCCGGGTCTGGTTCCGGTTCCGGTTCCGGTTCCGGTTCCGGGTCAGGGTCAGGATCCGGGTCCGTGTCCGTGTCCGTGTCCGTGTCCGGGTCCAGGTCCGGTTCCGGTTACAGTTCCAGTTCCGGTTCCGGGTCAAGGTCAGAGTCAGGGTCCGGGTCCGGGTCTGGGTCAGTTTCAGTGTCAGTGTCAGAATCAGGGTCCGGGTCAGGGTCAGGGTCAGGGTCCGGGTCCGGGTCCGGGTCCGGGTCCGGGTCAGGGTCAGGGTCCGGGTCCGGGTCTGTGTCAGTTTCAGGGTCAGTCTCAGATTCAGGGTCGGGGTCAGGGTCAGGGTCAGGGTCCGGTTCCGAGTCAGGGTCCGGGTCCGGGTCCGGGTCCGGGTCAGTTTCAGGGTCAGTGTCAGAGTCAGGGTCCGGGTCAGGGTCAGGGTCCGGGTCCGGGTCAGGGTCCAGGTCTGGGTCCGGGTCAGGGTCCGGGTCCGTGTCCGTGTCAGTTTCAGGGTCAGTGTCAGAGTCAGGGTCCGGGTCAGGGTCAGGGTCCGGGTCCGGGTCCGGGTCCGGGTCCGGGTCCGGGTCCGGGTCAGGGTCAGGGTCCGTGTCAGTTTCAGGGTCAGTGTCAGGGTCAGAGTCAGAGTCAGGGTCCGGGTCACGGTCCGGGTCCGGGTCCAGGTCAGGGTCCGGGTCTGGGTCCGGGTCCGGGTCCGGGTCAGGGTCCGGGTCCGGGTCCGGGTCCGGGTCCAGGTCTGGGTCCGGGTCCGGGGTCAGGATCCGAGTCCGGGTCCCGGTCCGGGTCCGGATCCGGGTCTTGGTCAGGGTCAGGGTCCGGGTACGGGTCCGTGTCCGGGTCCAGGTCCGGTTCCGGTTCCGGTTCCGGTTCCGGTTCCGGTTCCTGTTCCAGTTCAGGTTCCGGTTCCGGTTCCGGGTCAAGGTCAGAGTCAGGGTCCGGGTCCGGGTCCGGGTCAGTTTCAGGGTCAGTGTCAGAATCAGGGTCCGGGTCAGGGTCAGGGTCAGGGTCCGGGTCCAGGTCCGGGTCCGGGTCAGGGTCAGAGTCCGGGTCCGGGTCTGTGTCAGTTTCAGGGTCAGTCTCAGAGTCAGGGTCGGGGTCAGGGTCAGGGTCAGGGTCCGGGTCCGGGTCCGAGCCAGGGTCCGGATCCGGGTCCGGGTCAGTTTCAGGGTCAGTGTCAGAGTCAGGGTCCGGGTAAGGGTTAGGGTCAGGGTCCGGGTCCGGGTCCGGGTCCGGGTCCGGGTCAGGGTCAGGGTCAGGGTCAGTGTCAGTGTCAGGGTCAGAGTCAGGGTCCGGGTCCGGGTCCAGGTCAGGGTCCGGGTCCAGGTCCGTGTCAGTTTCAGGGTCAGTGTCAGGGTCAGAGTCAGAGTCAGGGTCCGGGTCACGGTCCGGGTCCGGGTCCAGGTCAGGGTCCGGGTCTGGGTCCGGGTCCGGGTCCGGGTCAGGGTCCGGGTCCGTGTCAGTGTCCGGGTCCGGGTCAGGGTCTGGGTCCGGGTCCGGGTCCGGATCCGGTTCCGTTTCCAGGTCAGGGTCAGGATCCGGGTCCGGGTCTGGGTCCGGGTCCGGGTCCGGGTTCGGGTCCGGGTCCGGGTCTGGGTCCGGGTCCGGGTCCGGGTCCGGTTCCGGGTCAGGGTCCGGTTCAGGGTCAGGGTCCGGGTCAGGGTCCGAGTCAGAGTCCGGGTCCGGGTCTGTGTCAGTTTCAGGGTCAGTCTCAGAGTCAGGGTCGGGGTCAGGGTCAGGGTCAGGGTCCGGGTCAGGGTCCGAGTCAGGGTCCGGGTCCGGGTCCGGGTCAGTTTCAGGGTCAGTGTCAGAGTCAGGGTCCGGGTCAGGGTTAGGGTCAGGGTCCGGGTCCGGGTCCGGGTCCGGGTCCGGGTCCGGGTCAGGGTCAGGGTCAGGGTCAGGGTCAGTGTCAGTGTCAGGGTCAGGGTCAGAGTCAGGGTCCGGGTCCGTGTCCAGGTCAGGGTCCGGGTCCAGGTCCGTGTCAGTTTCAGGGTCAGTGTCAGGGTCAGAGTCAGAGTCAGGGTCCGGGTCACGGTCCGGGTCCGGGTCCAGGTCAGGGTCCGGGTCCGGGTCCGGGTCCGGGTCCGGGTCAGGGTCCGGGTCCGGGTCCGTGTCAGTGTCCGGGTCCGGGTCAGGGTCTGGGTCCGGGTCCGGGTCCGGATCCGGTTCCGTTTCCAGGTCAGGGTCAGGATCCGGGTCCGGGTCTGGGTCCGGGTCCGGGTCCGGGTTCGGGTCCGGGTCCGGGTCTGGGTCCGGGTCCGGGTCCGGGTCCGGGTCCGGTTCCGGGTCAGGGTCCGGTTCAGGGTCAGGGTCCGGGTCAGGGTCCGAGTCAGGGTCCGGGTCCGGGTCCTGGTCAGTTTCAGGGTCCGGGTCCGGGTCCGGGTCCGGGTCCGGGTCCGGGTCCGGGTCCGGGTCCGGGTCCGGGTCAGGGTCCGGGTCCGGGTCAGGGTCCGAGTGCGGTTCTGTGTCAGTTTCAGGGTCAGTGTCAGAGTCAGGATCCGGGTCAGGGTCCGGGTCCGGGTCCTGGTCCGTGTCAGGGTCCGGGTCCGGGTCCGGGTCCGGGTCAGGGTCCGGCTTCGGGTCCGGGTCCGGGTCAGAATCCGGGTCCGGGTCCGGGTCCGGGTCAGGGTCCGGGTCCGTGTCAGGGTCCGGGTCCAGGACCGGGTCCGGGTCTGGTTCCGGTTCCGGTTCCGGTTCCGGTTCCGGGTCAGGGTCAGGATCCGGGTCCGTGTCCGTGTCCGTGTCCGTGTCCGGGTCCAGGTCCGGTTCCGGTTACGGTTCCAGTTCCGGTTCCGGGTCAAGGTCAGAGTCAGGGTCCGGGTCCGGGTCTGGGTCAGTTTCAGTGTCAGTGTCAGAATCAGGGTCCGGGTCAGGGTCAGGGTCAGGGTCCGGGTCCGGGTCCGGGTCCGGGTCCGGGTCCGGGTCAGGGTCAGGGTCCGGGTCCGGGTCTGTGTCAGTTTCAGGGTCAGTCTCAGATTCAGGGTCGGGGTCAGGGTCAGGGTCAGGGTCCGGTTCCGAGTCAGGGTCCGGGTCCGGGTCCGGGTCCGGGTCAGTTTCAGGGTCAGTGTCAGAGTCAGGGTCCGGGTCAGGGTCAGGGTCCGGGTCCGGGTCAGGGTCCAGGTCTGGGTCCGGGTCAGGGTCCGGGTCCGTGTCCGTGTCAGTTTCAGGGTCAGTGTCAGAGTCAGGGTCCGGGTCAGGGTCAGGGTCCGGGTCCGGGTCCGGGTCCGGGTCCGGGTCCGGGTCCGGGTCCGGGTCAGGGTCAGGGTCAGTGTCAGTGTCAGGGTCAGAGTCAGGGTCCGGGTCCGGGTCCGGGTCCAGGTCAGGGTCCGGGTCCGGGTCCGTGTCAGTTTCAGGGTCAGTGTCAGGGTCAGAGTCAGAGTCCGAGTCAGGGTCCGGGTCACGGTCCGGGTCCGGGTCCAGGTCAGGATCCGGGTCCGGGTCCGGATCCGGGTCAGGGTCCGGGTCCGGGTCAGGGTCCGGGTCCGGGTCCGGGTCCGGGTCAGGGTCAGGGTCCGGGTCCGGGTCTGTGTCAGTTTCAGGGTCAGTCTCAGATTCAGGGTCGGGGTCAGGGTCAGGGTCAGGGTCCGGTTCCGAGTCAGGGTCCGGGTCCGGGTCCGGGTCCGGGTCAGTTTCAGGGTCAGTGTCAGAGTCAGGGTCCGGGTCCGGGTCAGGGTCAGGGTCCGGGTCCGGGTCAGGGTCCAGGTCTGGGTCCGGGTCAGGGTCCGGGTCCGTGTCCGTGTCAGTTTCAGGGTCAGTGTCAGAGTCAGGGTCCGGGTCAGGGTCAGGGTCAGGGTCAGGGTCCGGGTCCGGGTCCGGGTCCGGGTCCGGGTCCGGGTCCGGGTCCGGGTTCGGGTCAGGGTCAGGGTCAGTGTCAGTGTCAGGGTCAGAGTCAGGGTCCGGGTCCGGGTCCGGGTCCAGGTCAGGGTCCGGGTCCGGGTCCGTGTCAGTTTCAGGGTCAGTGTCAGGGTCAGTGTCAGAGTCCGAGTCAGGGTCCGGGTCACGGTCCGGGTCCGGGTCCAGGTCAGGGTCCGGGTCCGGGTCCGGATCCGGGTCAGGGTCCGGGTCCGGGTCCGGGTCAGGGTCCGGGTCAGGGTCTGGGTCCGGGTCCGGGTCCGGGTCCGGGTCCGGGTCCGGGTCCGGGTCCGGGTCCGGGTCCGGATCTGTTTCCGTTTCCAGGTCAGGGTCAGGATCTGGGTCCGGGTCTGGGTCCGGGTCCGGGTCTGGGTCCGGTTCCGGGTCCGGGTCTGGGTCAGGGTCCGGATCCTGGTCCGGATCCGGATCAGGGTCCGTGTCCGTGTCCGGGTCAGGGTCAGGGTCAGGGTCCGGGTCCGGGTCCGGGTCCGGGTCCGGGTCCGGGTCCGGGTCTGGGTCCGGGTCAGGGTCCGGGTCCGGGTCAGGGTCCGGATCCTTGTCCGGATCCGGAACAGGGTCCATGTCCGTGTCCGGGTCAGGGTCAGGCTCCGGGTCCGGGTCCGTGTCCGGGTCTGGGTCCGGGTCCGGGTCCGGGTCCGGGTCCAGGTCTGGGTCCGGGTCCGGGGTCAGGATCCGAGTCCGGGTCCCGGTCCGGGTCCGGATCCGGGTCTTGGTCAGGGTCAGGGTCCGGGTACGGGTCCGTGTCCGGGTCCGGGTCCGGGTCCGGTTCCGGTTCCGGTTCCGGTTCCGGTTCCGGTTCCGGTTCCTGTTCCAGTTCAGGTTCCGGTTCCGGTTCCGGGTCAAGGTCAGAGTCAGGGTCCGGGTCCGGGTCCGGGTCAGTTTCAGGGTCAGTGTCAGAATCAGGGTCCGGGTCAGGGTCAGGGTCAGGGTCCGGGTCCAGGTCCGGGTCCGGGTCAGGGTCAGAGTCCGGGTCCGGGTCTGTGTCAGTTTCAGGGTCAGTCTCAGAGTCAGGGTCGGGGTCAGGGTCAGGGTCAGGGTCCGGGTCCGGGTCCGAGTCAGGGTCCGGGTCCGGGTCCGGGTCAGTTTCAGGGTCAGTGTCAGAGTCAGGGTCCGGGTAAGGGTTAGGGTCAGGGTCCGGGTCCGGGTCCGGGTCCGGGTCCGGGTCCGGGTCAGGGTTAGGGTCAGGGTCAGTGTCAGTGTCAGGGTCAGAGTCAGGGTCCGGGTCCGGGTCCAGGTCAGGGTCCGGGTCCAGGTCCGTGTCAGTTTCAGGGTCAGTGTCAGGGTCAGAGTCAGAGTCAGGGTCCGGGTCACGGTCCGGGTCCGGGTCCAGGTCAGGGTCCGGGTCTGGGTCCGGGTCCGGGTCCGGGTCAGGGTCCGGGTCCGTGTCAGTGTCCGGGTCCGGGTCAGGGTCTGGGTCCGGGTCCGGGTCCGGATCCGGTTCCGTTTCCAGGTCAGGGTCAGGATCCGGGTCCGGGTCTGGGTCCGGGTCCGGGTCCGGGTTCGGGTCCGGGTCCGGGTCTGGGTCCGGGTCCGGGTCCGGGTCCGGTTCCGGGTCAGGGTCCGGTTCAGGGTCAGGGTCTGGGTCAGGGTCCGAGTCAGAGTCCGGGTCCGGGTCCTGGTCAGTTTCAGGGTCCGGGTCCAAGTCCGGGTCCGGGTCCGGGTCCGGGTCCGGGTCAGGGTCCGGGTCCGGGTCAGGGTCCGGGTGCGGTTCTGTGTCAGTTTCAGGGTCAGTGTCAGAGTCAGGATCCGGGTCAGGGTCAGGGTCCGGGTCCTGGTCCGTGTCAGGGTCCGGGTCCGGGTCCGGTTCCGGGTCAGGGTCCGGCTTCCGGTCCGGGTCCGGGTCAGAATCCGGGTCCGGGTCCGGGTCCGGGTCCGGGTCCGGGTCAGGGTCCGGGTCCGTGTCAGGGTCCGGGTCCAGGTCCGGGTCCGGGTCTGGTTCCGGTTCCGGTTCCGGTTCCGGTTCCGGGTCAGGGTCAGGATCCGGGTCCGTGTCCGTGTCCGTGTCCGTGTCCGGGTCCGGGTCCGGTTCCGGTTACGGTTCCAGTTCCGGTTCCGGGTCAAGGTCAGAGTCAGGGTCCGGGTCCGGGTCCGGGTCAGTTTCAGGGTCAGTGTCAGAATCAGGGTCCGGGTCAGGGTCAGGGTCAGGGTCCGGGTCCGGGTCCGGGTCCGGGTCCGGGTCCGGGTCCGGGTCCGGGTCCGGGTCCGGGTCAGTTTCAGGGTCAGTGTCAGAGTCAGGGTCCGGGTCAGGGTCAGGGTCCGGGTCCGGGTCAGGGTCCAGGTCTGGGTCCGGGTCAGGGTCCGGGTCCGTGTCCGTGTCAGTTTCAGGGTTAGTGTCAGAGTCAGGGTCCGGGTCAGGGTCAGGGTCCGGGTCCGGGTCCGGGTCCGGGTCCGGGTCCGGGTCCGGGTCCGGGTCAGGGTCAGGGTCAGGGTCAGTGTCAGGGTCAGAGTCAGGGTCCGGGTCCGGGTCCGGGTCCAGGTCAGGGTCCGGGTCCGGGTCCGTGTCAGTTTCAGGGTCAGTGTCAGGGTCAGAGTCAGAGTCCGAGTCAGGGTCCGGGTCACGGTCCGGGTCCGGGTCCAGGTCAGGATCCGGGTCTGGGTCCGGATCCGGATCCGGGTCAGGGTCCGGGTCCGGGTCAGGGTCCGGGTCCGGGTCAGGGTCTGGGTCCGGGTCCGGGTCCGGGTCCGGGTCCGGGTCCGGGTCCGGGTCCGGATCTGTTTCCGTTTCCAGGTCAGGGTCAGGATCTGGGTCCGGGTCTGGGTCCGGGTCCGGGTCTGGGTCCGGGTCCGGGTCCGGGTCTGGGTCAGGGTCCGGATCCTGGTCCGGATCCGGATCAGGGTCCGTGTCCGTGTCCGGGTCAGGGTCAGGGTCCGGGTCCGGGTCCGGGTCCGGGTCCGGGTCCGGGTCCGGGTCCGGGTCCGGGTCCGGGTCTGGGTCCGGGTCAGGGTCCGGGTCTGGGTCAGGGTCCGGATCCTTGTCCGGATCCGGATCAGGGTCCATGTCCGTGTCCGGGTCAGGGTCAGGCTCCGGGTCCGGGTCCGGGTCCGGGTCTGGGTCCGGGTCCGGGTCCGGGTCCGGGTCCAGGTCTGGGTCCGGGTCCGGGGTCAGGATCCGAGTCCGGGTCCCGGTCCGGGTCCGGATCCGGGTCTTGGTCAGGGTCAGGGTCCGGGTACGGGTCCGTGTCCGGGTCCGGGTCCGGGTCCGGTTCCGGTTCCGGTTCCGGTTCCGGTTCCTGTTCCAGTTCCGGTTCCGGTTCCGGTTCCGGGTCAAGGTCAGAGTCAGGGTCCGGGTCCGGGTCCGGGTCAGTTTCAGGGTCAGTGTCAGAATCAGGGTCCGGGTCAGGGTCAGGGTCAGGGTCAGGGTCCGGGTCCAGGTCCGGGTCCGGGTCAGGGTCAGAGTCCGGGTCCGGGTCTGTGTCAGTTTCAGGGTCAGTCTCAGAGTCAGGGTCGGGGTCAGGGTCAGGGTCAGGGTCCGGGTCCGGGTCCGAGTCAGGGTCCGGTTCCGGGTCCGGGTCAGTTTCAGGGTCAGTGTCAGAGTCAGGGTCCGGGTCAGGGTTAGGGTCAGGGTCCGGGTCCGGGTCCGGGTCCGGGTCCGGGTCAGGGTCAGGGTCAGGGTCAGTGTCAGTGTCAGGGTCAGAGTCAGGGTCCGGGTCCGGGTCCAGGTCAGGGTCCGGGTCCAGGTCCGTGTCAGTTTCAGGGTCAGTGTCAGGGTCAGAGTCAGAGTCAGCGTCCGGGTCACGGTCCGGGTCCGGGTCCAGGTCAGGGTCCGGGTCCGGGTCCGGGTCCGGGTCCGGGTCAGGGTCCGGGTCCGTGTCAGTGTCCGGGTCCGGGTCAGGGTCTGGGTCCGGGTCCGGGTCCGGATCCGGATCCGGTTCCGTTTCCAGGTCAGGGTCAGGATCCGGGTCCGGGTCTGGGTCCGGGTCTGGGTCCGGGTCCGGGTCAGGGTCCGGATCCTGGTCCAGATCCGGATCAGGGTCCGTGTCCGTGTCCGTGTAAGGGTCCGGGTCCGGGTCCGGGTCCGGGTCCGGGTCCGGGTCCGGGTCCGGGTCCGGGTCCGGGTCCGGGTCAGGGTCCGAGTCCGCATCCGTGTCAGTTTCAGGGTCAGTGTCAGGGTCAGGGTCCGGGTCAGGGTCAGGGTCCGGGTCCGGGTCCGGGTCCGGGTCCGGGTCCGGGTCCGGGTCCAGGTCTGGGTCAGGGTCCGGGTCCGGGTCTGTGTCAGTTTCAGGGTCAGTCTCAGAGTCAGGGTCGGGGTCAGGGTCAGGGTCAGGGTCCGGGTCTGAGTCGGGGTCCGGGTCCGGGTCCGGGTCCGGGTCAGTTTCAGGGTCAGTGTCAGAATCAGGGTCCGGGTCAGGGTCAGGGTCAGGGTCCGGGTCCGGGTCAGGGTCAGGGTCCGGGTCCGGGTCTGTGTCAGTTTCAGTGTCAGTCTCAGAGTCAAGGTCGGGGTCAGGGTCAGGGTCAGGGTCCGGGTCTGAGTCGGGGTCCGGGTCCGGGTCCGGGTCCGGGTCAGTTTCAGGGTCAGTGTCAGAATCAGGGTCCGGGTCAGGGTCAGGGTCAGGGTCAGGGTCCGGGTCCGAGTCAGGGTCCGGGTCCGGGTCCGTGTCCGGGTCAGTTTCAGGGTCAGTGTCAGAGTCAGGGTCCGGGTCAGGGTCAGGGTCAGGGTCCGGGTCCGGGTCCGGGTCCGGGTCCGGGTCCGGGTCCGGGTCAGGGTCAGGGTCAGGGTCAGGGTCAGTGTCAGGGTCAGAGTCAGGGTCAGAGTCAGAGTCAGGGTCCGGGTCACGGTCCGGGTCCGGGTCCAGGTCAGGGTCCGGGTCCGGGTCCGGGTCCGGGTCCAGGTCCGGGTCCGGGTCCGTGTCAGGGTCCGGGTCCGGGTCAGGGTCTGGGTCCGTGTCCGGGTCCGGGTCCGTGTCCGTGTCCGGATCCGGTTCTGTTTCCAGGTCAGGGTCAGGATCCGGGTCCGGGTCTGGGTGCCGGTCCGGGTCTGGGTCCGGGTCCGGGTCCGGGTCCGGGTCAGGGTCCGGATCCTGGTCCGGATCCGGATCAGGGTCCATGTCCGTGTCCGTGTCCGGGTCAGGGTCCGGGTCCGGGTCCAGGTCCGGGTCCGGGTCCAGGTCTGGGTCCGGGTCTGGGGTCAGGATCCGAGTCCGGGTCCCGGTCCGGGTCCGGATCCGGGTCTTGGTCAGGGTCAGGGTCCGGGTACGGGTCCGGGTCTGGGTCCGTGTCCGTGTCAGTGTCAGGATCCGGGTCCGGGTCTGGGTCCGGGTAAGGGTCCGTGTCCGGGTCCGTGTCCGGGTCCGTGTCCGTGTCCGGGTCCGGGTCCAAGTCAGGGTCTGGGTCCGGGTCCGGGTCCGGGTCCGGGTCCGGGTCCGGGTCAGTTTCAGGGTCAGTGTCAGAGTCAGGGTCCGGGTCAGGGTCCGGGTCCGGGTCTGGGTCCGGGTCCGGGTCCGGGTCCATGTCAGTGTCAGTGTATGGGTCAGGGTCAGGGTCCGGGTCCGGGTCCGGGTCCGGGTCTGGGTCAGTTTCAGGGTCAGTGTCAGGGTCAGAGTCAAAGTCAGGGTCCGGGTCACGGTCCGGGTCCGGGTCCAGGTCAGAGTCCGGGTCCGGGTCCGGGTCCGGGTCCGGGTCCGTGTCAGGGTCTGGGTCCGTGTCAGGGTCCGGGTCCGTGTCAGTGTCAGTGTAAGGGTCAGGGTCAGGGTCCGGGTCCGGGTCCGGGTCCGGGTCTGGGTCAGTTTCAGGGTCAGTGTCAGGGTCAGAGTCAGAGTCAGGGTCCGGGTCACGGTCCGGGTCCGGGTCCAGGTCAGAGTCCGGGTCCGGGTCAGGGTCAGGGTCAGGGTCAGAGTCAGGGTCCGGGTCAGGGTCAAGGTCAGGGTCAGGGTCAGGGTCAGGATCCGGGTCAGGGTCAGGGTCAGGGTCAGGGTCAGGATCCGGGTCCGGGTCCGGGTCCGGGTCCGGGTCCGGGTCCGGGTCCGGGTCCGGGTCCGGGTCCGGGTCCGGGTCCGGGTCCGAGTCAGGGTCTGGGTCCGGGTCCGGGTCCGGGTCAGTTTAAGGGTCAGTGTCAGAGTCAGGGTCCAGGTCAGGGTCCGGGTCCGGGTCCGGGTCCGGGTCCGGGTCCGGGTCCGGGTCCGGGTCCGGGTCCGGATCCGGGTCCGGGTCTGCGTCCGGGTCTGGGTCCGGGTCAGGGTCCGGGTCCGGGTCAGGGTCCGGATCCTTGTCCGGATCCGGATCAGGGTCCATGTCCGTGTCCGGGTCAGGGTCAGGCTCCGGGTCCGGGTCCGGGTCCGGGTCTGGGTCCGGGTCCGGGTCCGGGTCCGGGTCCAGGTCTGGGTCCGGGTCCGGGGTCAGGATCCGAGTCCGGGTCCCGGTCCGGGTCCGGATCCGGGTCTTGGTCAGGGTCAGGGTCCGGGTACGGGTCCGTGTCCGGGTCCGGGTCCGGGTCCGGTTCCGGTTCCGGTTCCGGTTCCGGTTCCTGTTCCAGTTCCGGTTCCGGTTCCGGTTCCGGGTCAAGGTCAGAGTCAGGGTCCGGGTCCGGGTCCGGGTCAGTTTCAGGGTCAGTGTCAGAATCAGGGTCCGGGTCAGGGTCAGGGTCAGGGTCCGGGTCCAGGTCCGGGTCCGGGTCAGGGTCAGAGTCCGGGTCCGGGTCTGTGTCAGTTTCAGGGTCAGTCTCAGAGTCAGGGTCGGGGTCAGGGTCAGGGTCAGGGTCCGGGTCCGGGTCCGAGTCAGGGTCCGGGTCCGGGTCCGGGTCCGGGTCAGTGTCAGAGTCAGGGTCCGGGTCAGGGTTAGGGTCAGGGTCCGGGTCCGGGTCCGGGTCCGGGTCCGGGTCCGGGTCAGGGTCAGGGTCAGGGTCAGGGTCAGTGTCAGTGTCAGGGTCAGAGTCAGGGTCCGGGTCCGGGTCCAGGTCAGGGTCCGGGTCCAGGTCCGTGTCAGTTTCAGGGTCAGTGTCAGGGTCAGAGTCAGAGTCAGCGTCCGGGTCACGGTCCGGGTCCGGGTCCAGGTCAGGGTCCGGGTCCGGGTCCGGGTCCGGGTCCGGGTCCGGGTCAGGGTCCGTGTCCGTGTCAGTGTCCGGGTCCGGGTCAGGGTCTGGGTCCGGGTCCGGGTCCGGATCCGGTTCCGTTTCCAGGTCAGGGTCAGGATCCGGGTCCGGGTCTTGGTCCGGGTCTGGGTCCGGGTCCGGGTCAGGGTCCGGATCCTGGTCCAGATCCGGATCAGGGTCCATGTCCGTGTCCGTGTAAGGGTCCGGGTCCGGGTCCGGGTCCGGGTCCGGGTCCGGGTCCGGGTCCGGGTCCGGGTCCGGGTCCGGGTCCGGGTCCGGGTCAGGGTCCGAGTCCGCGTCCGTGTCAGTTTCAGGGTCAGTGTCAGGGTCAGGGTCCGGGTCAGGGTCAGGGTCCGGGTCCGGGTCCGGGTCCGGGTCCGGGTCCGGGTCCGGGTCCGGGTCCAGGTCTGGGTCAGGGTCCGGGTCCGGGTCTGTGTCAGTTTCAGGGTCAGTCTCAGAGTCAGGGTCGGGGTCAGGGTCAGGGTCAGGGTCCGGGTCTGAGTCGGGGTCCGGGTCCGGGTCCGGGTCAGTTTCAGGGTCAGTGTCAGAATCAGGGTCCGGGTCAGGGTCAGGGTCAGGGTCCGGGTCCGGGTCAGGGTCAGGGTCCGGGTCCGGGTCTGTGTCAGTTTCAGTGTCAGTCTCAGAGTCAAGGTCGGGGTCAGGGTCAGGGTCAGGGTCCGGGTCTGAGTCGGGGTCCGGGTCCGGGTCCGGGTCCGGGTCAGTTTCAGGGTCAGTGTCAGAATCAGGGTACGGGTCAGGGTCAGGGTCAGGGTCAGGGTCCGGGTCCGAGTCAGGGTCCGGGTCCGGGTCCGGGTCCGGGTCAGTTTCAGGGTCAGTGTCAGAGTCAGGGTCCGGGTCAGGGTCAGGGTCCGGGTCCGGGTCCGGGTCCGGGTCCGGGTCCGGGTCCGGGTCCGGGTCCGGGTCCGGGTCAGGGTCAGGGTCAGGGTCAGGGTCAGTGTCAGGGTCAGAGTCAGGGTCCGGGTCCGGGTCCGGGTCCAGGTCAGGGTCCGGGTCCGGGTCCGTGTCAGTTTCAGGCTCAGTGTCAGGGTCAGAGTCAGAGTCAGGGTCCGGGTCACGGTCCGGGTCCGGGTCCAGGTCAGGGTCCGGGTCCGGGTCCGGGTCCAGGTCCGGGTCCGGGTCCGTGTCAGGGTCCGGGTCCGGGTCAGGGTCTGGGTCCGTGTCCGGGTCCGGGTCCAGGTCCGGGTCCGGATCCGGTTCTGTTTCCAGGTCAGGGTCAGGATCCGGGTCCGGGTCTGGGTGCGGGTCCGGGTCTGGGTCCGGGTCCGGGTCCGGGTCCGGGTCAGGGTCCGGATCCTGGTCCGGATCCGGATCAGGGTCCATGTCCGTGTCCGTGTCCGGGTCAGGGTCCGGGTCCGGGTCCAGGTCCGGGTCCGGGTCCGGGTCCGGGTCCGGGTCCGGGTCCGGGTCCGGGTCCGGGTCCGAGTCAGGGTCTGGGTCCGGGTCCGGGTCCGGGTCAGTTTAAGGGTCAGTGTCAGAGTCAGGGTCCAGGTCAGGGTCCGGGTCCGGGTCCGGGTCCGGGTCCGGGTCCGGGTCCGGGTCCGGGTCCGGGTCCGGGTCCGGATCCGGGTCCGGGTCTGCGTCCGGGTCTGGGTCCGGGTCAGGGTCCGGGTCCGGGTCAGGGTCCGGATCCTTGTCCGGATCCGGATCAGGGTCCATGTCCGTGTCCGGGTCAGGGTCAGGCTCCGGGTCCGGGTCCGGGTCCGGGTCTGGGTCCGGGTCCGGGTCCGGGTCCGGGTCCAGGTCTGGGTCCGGGTCCGGGGTCAGGATCCGAGTCCGGGTCCCGGTCCGGGTCCGGATCCGGGTCTTGGTCAGGGTCAGGGTCCGGGTACGGGTCCGTGTCCGGGTCCGGGTCCGGGTCCGGTTCCGGTTCCGGTTCCGGTTCCGGTTCCTGTTCCAGTTCCGGTTCCGGTTCCGGTTCCGGGTCAAGGTCAGAGTCAGGGTCCGGGTCCGGGTCCGGGTCAGTTTCAGGGTCAGTGTCAGAATCAGGGTCCGGGTCAGGGTCAGGGTCAGGGTCCGGGTCCAGGTCCGGGTCCGGGTCAGGGTCAGAGTCCGGGTCCGGGTCTGTGTCAGTTTCAGGGTCAGTCTCAGAGTCAGGGTCGGGGTCAGGGTCAGGGTCAGGGTCCGGGTCCGGGTCCGAGTCAGGGTCCGGGTCCGGGTCCGGGTCCGGGTCAGTGTCAGAGTCAGGGTCCGGGTCAGGGTTAGGGTCAGGGTCCGGGTCCGGGTCCGGGTCCGGGTCCGGGTCCGGGTCAGGGTCAGGGTCAGGGTCAGGGTCAGTGTCAGTGTCAGGGTCAGAGTCAGGGTCCGGGTCCGGGTCCAGGTCAGGGTCCGGGTCCAGGTCCGTGTCAGTTTCAGGGTCAGTGTCAGGGTCAGAGTCAGAGTCAGCGTCCGGGTCACGGTCCGGGTCCGGGTCCAGGTCAGGGTCCGGGTCCGGGTCCGGGTCCGGGTCCGGGTCAGGGTCCGTGTCCGTGTCAGTGTCCGGGTCCGGGTCAGGGTCTGGGTCCGGGTCCGGGTCCGGATCCGGTTCCGTTTCCAGGTCAGGGTCAGGATCCGGGTCCGGGTCTTGGTCCGGGTCTGGGTCCGGGTCCGGGTCAGGGTCCGGATCCGGGTCTGTGTCAGTTTCAGTGTCAGTCTCAGAGTCAAGGTCGGGGTCAGGGTCAGGGTCAGGGTCCGGGTCTGAGTCGGGGTCCGGGTCCGGGTCCGGGTCCGGGTCAGTTTCAGGGTCAGTGTCAGAATCAGGGTACGGGTCAGGGTCAGGGTCAGGGTCAGGGTCCGGGTCCGAGTCAGGGTCCGGGTCCGGGTCCGGGTCCGGGTCAGTTTCAGGGTCAGTGTCAGAGTCAGGGTCCGGGTCAGGGTCAGGGTCCGGGTCCGGGTCCGGGTCCGGGTCCGGGTCCGGGTCCGGGTCCGGGTCCGGGTCCGGGTCAGGGTCAGGGTCAGGGTCAGGGTCAGTGTCAGGGTCAGAGTCAGGGTCCGGGTCCGGGTCCGGGTCCAGGTCAGGGTCCGGGTCCGGGTCCGTGTCAGTTTCAGGCTCAGTGTCAGGGTCAGAGTCAGAGTCAGGGTCCGGGTCACGGTCCGGGTCCGGGTCCAGGTCAGGGTCCGGGTCCGGGTCCGGGTCCAGGTCCGGGTCCGGGTCCGTGTCAGGGTCCGGGTCCGGGTCAGGGTCTGGGTCCGTGTCCGGGTCCGGGTCCAGGTCCGGGTCCGGATCCGGTTCTGTTTCCAGGTCAGGGTCAGGATCCGGGTCCGGGTCTGGGTGCGGGTCCGGGTCTGGGTCCGGGTCCGGGTCCGGGTCCGGGTCAGGGTCCGGATCCTGGTCCGGATCCGGATCAGGGTCCATGTCCGTGTCCGTGTCCGGGTCAGGGTCCGGGTCCGGGTCCAGGTCCGGGTCCGGGTCCGGGTCCGGGTCCGGGTCCGGGTCCGGGTCCGGGTCCGGGTCCGGGTCCGAGTCAGGGTCTGGGTCCGGGTCCGGGTCCGGGTCAGTTTAAGGGTCAGTGTCAGAGTCAGGGTCCAGGTCAGGGTCCGGGTCCGGGTCCGGGTCCGGGTCCGGGTCCGGGTCCGGGTCCGGGTCCGGGTCCGGGTCCGGATCCGGGTCCGGGTCTGCGTCCGGGTCTGGGTCCGGGTCAGGGTCCGGGTCCGGGTCAGGGTCCGGATCCTTGTCCGGATCCGGATCAGGGTCCATGTCCGTGTCCGGGTCAGGGTCAGGCTCCGGGTCCGGGTCCGGGTCCGGGTCTGGGTCCGGGTCCGGGTCCGGGTCCGGGTCCAGGTCTGGGTCCGGGTCCGGGGTCAGGATCCGAGTCCGGGTCCCGGTCCGGGTCCGGATCCGGGTCTTGGTCAGGGTCAGGGTCCGGGTACGGGTCCGTGTCCGGGTCCGGGTCCGGGTCCGGTTCCGGTTCCGGTTCCGGTTCCGGTTCCTGTTCCAGTTCCGGTTCCGGTTCCGGTTCCGGGTCAAGGTCAGAGTCAGGGTCCGGGTCCGGGTCCGGGTCAGTTTCAGGGTCAGTGTCAGAATCAGGGTCCGGGTCAGGGTCAGGGTCAGGGTCCGGGTCCAGGTCCGGGTCCGGGTCAGGGTCAGAGTCCGGGTCCGGGTCTGTGTCAGTTTCAGGGTCAGTCTCAGAGTCAGGGTCGGGGTCAGGGTCAGGGTCAGGGTCCGGGTCCGGGTCCGAGTCCGAGTCAGGGTCCGGGTCCGGGTCCGGGTCCGGGTCAGTGTCAGAGTCAGGGTCCGGGTCAGGGTTAGGGTCAGGGTCCGGGTCCGGGTCCGGGTCCGGGTCCGGGTCCGGGTCAGGGTCAGGGTCAGGGTCAGGGTCAGTGTCAGTGTCAGGGTCAGAGTCAGGGTCCGGGTCCGGGTCCAGGTCAGGGTCCGGGTCCAGGTCCGTGTCAGTTTCAGGGTCAGTGTCAGGGTCAGAGTCAGAGTCAGCGTCCGGGTCACGGTCCGGGTCCGGGTCCAGGTCAGGGTCCGGGTCCGGGTCCGGGTCCGGGTCCGGGTCCGGGTCAGGGTCCGTGTCCGTGTCAGTGTCCGGGTCCGGGTCAGGGTCTGGGTCCGGGTCCGGGTCCGGATCCGGTTCCGTTTCCAGGTCA
This sequence comes from Arizona elegans, assembly GCA_022577455.1. Taxonomy (NCBI): domain Eukaryota; kingdom Metazoa; phylum Chordata; class Lepidosauria; order Squamata; family Colubridae; genus Arizona; species Arizona elegans. The sequence continues at coordinate 7,687,187 of JAKOOJ010000027.1, forward strand.
GGGTCAGGATCCGGGTCCGGGTCTTGGTCCGGGTCTGGGTCCGGGTCCGGGTCAGGGTCCGGATCCTGGTCCAGATCCGGATCAGGGTCCATGTCCGTGTCCGTGTAAGGGTCCGGGTCCGGGTCCGGGTCCGGGTCCGGGTCCGGGTCCGGGTCCGGGTCCGGGTCCGGGTCCGGGTCCGGGTCCGGGTCAGGGTCCGAGTCCGCGTCCGTGTCAGTTTCAGGGTCAGTGTCAGGGTCAGGGTCCGGGTCAGGGTCAGGGTCCGGGTCCGGGTCCGGGTCCGGGTCCGGGTCCGGGTCCGGTTCCGGGTCCGGGTCCAGGTCTGGGTCAGGGTCCGGGTCCGGGTCTGTGTCAGTTTCAGGGTCAGTCTCAGAGTCAGGGTCGGGGTCAGGGTCAGGGTCAGGGTCCGGGTCTGAGTCGGGGTCCGGGTCCGGGTCCGGGTCAGTTTCAGGGTCAGTGTCAGAATCAGGGTCCGGGTCAGGGTCAGGGTCAGGGTCCGGGTCCGGGTCAGGGTCAGGGTCCGGGTCCGGGTCTGTGTCAGTTTCAGTGTCAGTCTCAGAGTCAAGGTCGGGGTCAGGGTCAGGGTCAGGGTCCGGGTCTGAGTCGGGGTCCGGGTCCGGGTCCGGGTCCGGGTCAGTTTCAGGGTCAGTGTCAGAATCAGGGTCCGGGTCAGGGTCAGGGTCAGGGTCAGGGTCCGGGTCCGAGTCAGGGTCCGGGTCCGGGTCCGGGTCCGGGTCAGTTTCAGGGTCAGTGTCAGAGTCAGGGTCCGGGTCAGGGTCAGGGTCCGGGTCCGGGTCCGGGTCCGGGTCCGGGTCCGGGTCCGGGTCCGGGTCCGGGTCCGGGTCAGGGTCAGGGTCAGGGTCAGGGTCAGTGTCAGGGTCAGAGTCAGGGTCCGGGTCCGGGTCCGGGTCCAGGTCAGGGTCCGGGTCCGGGTCCGTGTCAGTTTCAGGCTCAGTGTCAGGGTCAGAGTCAGAGTCAGGGTCCGGGTCACGGTCCGGGTCCGGGTCCAGGTCAGGGTCCGGGTCCGGGTCCGGGTCCAGGTCCGGGTCCGGGTCCGTGTCAGGGTCCGGGTCCGGGTCAGGGTCTGGGTCCGTGTCCGGGTCCGGGTCCAGGTCCGGGTCCGGATCCGGTTCTGTTTCCAGGTCAGGGTCAGGATCCGGGTCCGGGTCTGGGTGCGGGTCCGGGTCTGGGTCCGGGTCCGGGTCCGGGTCCGGGTCAGGGTCCGGATCCTGGTCCGGATCCGGATCAGGGTCCATGTCCGTGTCCGTGTCCGGGTCAGGGTCCGGGTCCGGGTCCAGGTCCGGGTCCGGGTCCAGGTCTGGGTCCGGGTCTGGGGTCAGGATCCGAGTCCGGGTCCCGGTCCGGGTCCGGATCCGGGTCTTGGTCAGGGTCAGGGTCCGGGTCTTGGTCAGGGTCAGGGTCCGGGTACGGGTCCGGGTCTGGGTCCGTGTCCGTGTCAGTGTCAGGATCCGGGTCCGGGTCTGGGTCCGGGTAAGGGTCCGTGTCCGGGTCCGTGTCCGGGTCCGTGTCCGTGTCCGGGTCCGGGTCCAAGTCAGGGTCTGGGTCCAGGTCAGAGTCCGGGTCCAGGTCCGGGTCCGGGTCCGGGTCCGTGTCAGGGTCTGGGTCCGTGTCAGGGTCCGGGTCCGTGTCAGTGTCAGTGTAAGGGTCAGGGTCAGGGTCCGGGTCCGGGTCCGGGTCTGGGTCAGTTTCAGGGTCAGTGTCAGGGTCAGAGTCAGAGTCAGGGTCCGGGTCACGGTCCGGGTCCGGGTCCAGGTCAGAGTCCGGGTCCGGGTCAAGGTCAGGGTCAGGGTCAGAGTCAGGGTCCGGGTCAGGGTCAAGGTCAGGGTCAGGGTCAGGGTCAGGATCCGGGTCAGGGTCAGGGTCAGGGTCAGGGTCAGGATCCGGGTCCGGGTCCGGGTCCGGGTCCGGGTCCGGGTCCGGGTCCGGGTCCGAGTCAGGGTCTGGGTCCGGGTCCGGGTCCGGGTCAGTTTAAGGGTCAGTGTCAGAGTCAGGGTCCAGGTCAGGGTCCGGGTCCGGGTCCGGGTCCGGGTCCGGGTCCGGGTCCGGGTCCGGATCCGGGTCCGGGTCTGCGTCCGGGTCTGGGTCTGGGTCAGGGTCCGGGTCCGGGTCACGGTCCGGTTCCGGGTCCGGGTCTGTGTCAGGGTCCGGGTCCGTGTGAGGGTCCGGGTCCGGGTCCGGGTCCGGGTCCGGGTCCGGGTCAGGGTCAGGGTCAGGGTCCGGGTACGGGTAAGGGTCAGGGTCAGGGTCAGGGTCAGGGTCAGGATCCGGGTCCCGGTCAGGGTTAGAGTCAGGGTCCGGGTCAGGGTCAGGGTCAGGGTCAGGGTCAGGGTCAGGATCCGGGTACGGGTCCAGGTCCGGGTCCGGGTCCGGGTCCGGGTCCGGGTCCGGGTCCGGGTCCGGGTCCAGGTCCGGGTCCGGGTCCGGGTCCGGGTCCGGGTCCGAGTCAGGGTCTGGGTCCGGGTCCGGGTCCGGGTCCGGGTCCGGGTCCGGGTCCGGGTCCGGGTCCGGGTCAGTTTAAGGGTCAGTGTCAGAGTCACGGTCCAGGTCAGGGTCCGGGTCCGGGTCCGGGTCCGGGTCAGGGTCCGGGTCCGGGTCACAGTCCGGGTCCGGGTCCGGGTCTGTGTCAGGGTCAGGGTCCGGGTCCGTGTCAGGGTCCGGGTCCGGGTCCGGTTCCGTTTCCGTTTCCGGGTCAGGGTCAGGATCCGTGTTCGGGTCCGGGTCCGGGTCCTGATCCGGGTCCGTGTTCGTGTCCGGGTCAGGGTCCGGGTCCGGGTCCGGGTCAGTGTCAGGGTCCGGGTCCGGATCCGGGTCCGGCTCCGGGTCTGGGTCCGGGTCCGGGTCCGGGTCCGGGTCCGGGTCCAGGGTCAGGATCCGAGTCCAGGTCTGGGTCTGGTTCCGGGTCCGGGTCCGGGTCCGTGTCAGCGTCAGGGTCAGGGTCAGGGTCAGGGTCAGGGTCAGAGTCAGGGTCCGGGTCAGGGTCAGGGTCAGGGTCAGGGTCAGGGTCAGTGTTAGGATCCGGGACCGGGTCCGGGTCCGGGTCCGGGTCCGGGTCCGGGTCCGGGTCCGGGTCCGAGTCAGGGTCCGGGTCCGGGTCCGGGTCCGGGTCAGTTTAAGGGTCAGTGTCAGAGTCAGGGTCCAGGTCAGGGTCCGGGTCCGGGTCCGGGTCCGGGTCCGGGTCAGGGTCCGGGTCCGGGTCACGGTCCGGGTCCGGGTCTGGGTCTGTGTCAGGGTCCGGGTCCGTGTCAGGGTCCGTGTCCGTGTCCGTGTCCGGGTCAGGGTCAGGGTCAGGGTCAGTGTCCGGGTCAGGGTCAGGGTCAGGGTCAGGATCCGGGTCCGTGTCAGGTTCCGGGTAAGGGTCCGGGTCCGGGTCCGGGTCCGGGTCCGGGTCCGGGTCCGGGTCAGGGTTCGGGTCAGGGTCCGGGTCCGGTTCCGGTTCCGGTTCCGGGTCAGGGTCAGGATCCGGGTCCGTGTCCGGGTCCGTGTCCGGGTCCGGGTCCGGGTCCGTGTCCGTGTCCGTGTCCGTGTCCGGGTCAGGGTCTGGGTCCGGGTCAGTGTCAGGGTCAGTGTCAGGGTCAGGGTCAGAGTCAGGGTCCGGGTCAGGGTCAGGGTCAGGGTCAGGGTCAGGGTCAGGATCCGGGACCGAGTCCGGGTCCGGGTCCGGTTCCGGGTCCGGGTCCGGGTCCGAGTCAGGGTCCGGGTCCGGGTCCGGGTCCGGGTCAGTTTAAGGGTCAGTGTCAGAGTAAGGGTCCAGGTCCGGGTCCGTGTCAGGGTCTGGGTCCGGGTCCGGTTCCGGGTCCGGGTCAGGGTCAGTGTCAGGGTCCGGGTCAGGGTCAGGGTCAGGGTCAGGATCCGGGTCCGGGTCAGGGTCCGGGTCCGGGTCCGGGTCCGGGTCCGGGTCAGTTTAACGGTCAGTGTAAGAGTCACGGTCCAGGTTAGGGTCCGGGTCCGGGTCCGGGTCCGGGTCCGGGTCCGGGTCCGGGTCCGGGTCCGGGTCCGGGTCCGGGTCCGGGTCCGGGTCAGGGTCCGGGTCCGGGTCACAGTCCGGGTTCGGGTCCGGGTCTGTGTCAGGGTCCGGGTCCGTGTCAGGGTCCGGTTCCGGTTCCGGTTCCGGTTCCGGGTCAGGGTCAGGTTCCGGGTCCGGGTCCGGGTCCGGGTCCGGGTCCGGGTCCGGGTCCGGGTCCGGGTCCGGGTCAGGGTCGGGGTCCGGGTCAGTGTCAGGGTCCGGGTCCGGGTCCGGGTCTGGGTCCGGGTCTGGGTCAGAACCCGTATCCGGGTCCGGATCCGGGTCCGGGTCCGGGTCCGGGTCCGGGTCCGGGTCAGGGTCAGGGTCAGGATCCGGGTCCGGGTCTGGATCAGGGTCCGGGTCTGAATCAGGGTCCGGGTCCGGGTCCGGGTCCGGGTCCGGGTCAGGGTCCGGGTCCAGGTCCGGGTCCGGGTCCTTGTCTGGGTCCGGGTCCGGATCCGGGTCCGGGTCCGGGTCCAGGGTCAGGATCCGAGTCAAGGTCTGGGTCCGGGTCCGGGTCCGGGTCCGGGTCCGGGTCCGGGTCCGGGTCCGGGTCCGGGTCCGGGTCCGGATCCGGGTCCGGGTCCGGGTCCTGGTCCGAGTCAGGGTCCGGGTCCGGGTCCGGGTCCGGGTCCGGGTCCGGGTTCGGGTCCGGGTCCGGGTCCGGGTCAGTTTCAGGGTCAGTGTCAGAGTCAGGGTCCGGGTCCGGGTCCTGGTCCGGGTCCGGGTCCGGGTCCGGGTCCGGGTCCGGGTCCGGGTCCGGGTCCGGGTCCGGGTCCGGGTCAGGGTCCGGGTCTGGGTCAGAATCCGGATCCGGTTTCGGATCCGGGTCCGGGTCCGTGTCCGGGTCTGGGTCAGAACCCGTATCCGGGTCCGGATCCGGGTCCGGGTCCGGGTCCGGGTCCGGGTCCGGGTCCGGGTCAGGGTCAGGATCCGGGTCAGGATCAGGGTCCGGGTCCGGGTCCGGGTCTGGGTCCGGGTCAGGGTCAGGGTCAGGATCCGGGTCCGGGTCTGGATCAGGGTCCGGGTCTGGATCAGGGTCCGGGTCTTGATCAGGGTCCGGGTCCGGGTCCGGGTCCGGGTCCGGGTCCGGGTCAGGGTCCGGGTCCGAGTCCGGGTCCTGGTCCGGGTCCGGGTCCGGATCCGGGTCCGGGTCCGGGTCCAGGGTCAGGATCCGAGTCAAGGTCTGGGTCCGGGTCCGGGTCCGGATCCGGGTCAGGGTCCGGGTCCGGGTCCGGGTCCGGATCCGGGTCCGGGTCCGGGTCCTGGTCCGAGTCTGGGTCCGGGTCCGGGTCCGGGTCCGGGTCCGGGTCCGGGTCAGTTTCAGGGTCAGTGTCAGAGTCAGGGTCCGGGTCCGGGTCCGGGTCCGTCTCCGTGTCCGTGTCCGGGTCCGGGTCCGGGTCCGGGTCCGGGTCCGGGTCTGGGTCCGGGTCAGGGTCCGGGTCTGGGTCAGTGTCAGGGTCCGGGTCCGGGTCCGGGTCCGGGTCCTTGTCCGGGTCAGTGTCAGGGTCCGGGTACGGGTCCGGGTACGTGTCCTGGTCCGGGTCCGGGTCCGGGTCCGGGTCCGGGTCCGGGTCCGGGTCCGGGTCCGGGTCCGGGTCCGTGTCCGGGTCAGGGTCCGGGTCCGGGTCAGTGTCAGGGTCCGGGTACGGGTCCGGGTCCGGGTCCTGGTCCGGGTCCGGGTCCGGGTCCGGGTCCGGGTCCGGGTCCGGGTCCGGGTCAAGGGGAAGGATCCGAGTCGAGGTCTGGGTCTGGGTCCGGGTCCGGGTCCTTTTCAGGGTCAGGGTAAGGGTCAGGGTCAGAGTCAGGGTCCGGGTCAGGGTCAGGGTCAGGGTCAGGGTCCGTGTCGGGGTCAGGGTCAGGGTGAGGGTCAGAGTCAGGGTCCGGGTCAGGGTCAGGGTCAGGGTCAGGGTCAGGGTCAGTGTCAGGATCCGGGTCCGGGTCTGGGTCCGGGTCCGGGTCAGGGTCCGGGTCCGGGTCACGGTCCGGGTCCGGGTCCGGGTCCGGGTCTGTGTCAGGGTCCGGGTCCGTGTCAGGGTCCGGGTCCGGGTCCGGGTCCGGGTCAGGGTCATTGTCAGTGTCAGGGTCCGGGTCAGGGTCAGGGTCAGGGTCAGGATCCGGGTCCGGGTCCGGGTCCGGGTCCGGGTCCAGGTCCGGGTCCGGGTCCGGGTCCGGGTCCGGGTGAGTTTAAGGGTCAGTGTAAGAGTCACGGTCCAGGTTAGGGTCCGGGTCCGGGTCCGGGTCCGGGTCCGGGTCCGGGTCCGGGTCCGGGTCCGGGTCCGGGTCCGGGTCCGGGTCCGGGTCAGGGTCCGGGTCCGGTTCACAGTCCGGGTTCGGGTCCGGGTCTGTGTCAGGGTCTGGGTCCGTGTCAGGGTCCGGGTCCGGTTCCGGGTCCGGGTCCGTGTCCGTGTCCGGGTCAGGGTCCGGGTCCGGGTCAGTGTCAGGGTCCGGGTCCGGGTCAGGGTCAGGGTCAGGGTCAGGATCCGGGTCCGGGTCAGGGTCCGGGTACGGGTACGGGTCCGGGTCCGGGTCCGGGTCCGGGTCCAGGTCCGGGTCCGGGTCCGGGTCCGGGTCAGGGTTCGGGTCAGGGTCCGGGTCCGGTTCCGGTTCCGGTTCCGGGTCAGGGTCAGGATCCGGGTCCGGGTCCGGGTCCGGGTCCGGGTCCGGGTCCGGGTCCGGGTCCGTGTCCGTGTACGGGTCAGGGTCCGGGTCCGGGTCAGTGTCAGGGTCAGGGTCAGGGTCAGGGTCAGAGTCAGGGTCCGGGTCAGGGTCAGGGTCAGGGTCAGGGTCAGGGTCAGGATCCCGGACCGGGTCCGGGTCCGGGTCCGGGTCCGGGTCCGGTTCCGGGTCCGGGTCCGGGTCCGAGTCAGGGTCCGGGTCCGGGTCCGGGTCCGGGTCAGTTTAAGGGTCAGTGTCAGAGTAAGGGTCCAGGTCAGGTTCCGGGTCCGGGTCTGGGTCCGGGTCCGGGTCAGGGTCCGGGTCCGGGTCACGGTCCGGGTCCGGGTCCGGGTCCGGGTCCGGGTCTGTGTCAGGGTCCGGGTCCGTGTCAGGGTCCGGGTCCGGGTCCGGTTCCGGGTCCGGGTCAGGGTCAGTGTCAGGGTCCGGGTCAGGGTCAGGGTCAGGGTCAGGATCCGGGTCCGGGTCAGGGTCCGGGTCCGGGTCCGGGTCCGGATCCGGGTCAGTTTAAGGGTCAGTGTAAGAGTCACGGTCCAGGTTAGGGTCCGGGTCCGGGTCCGGGTCCGGGTCCGGGTCCGGGTCCGGGTCCGGGTCCGGGTCCGGGTCCGGGTCAGGGTCCGGGTCCGGGTCACAGTCCGGGTTCGGGTCCGGGTCTGTGTCAGGGTCCGGGTCCGTGTCAGGGTCCGGTTCCGGTTCCGGTTCCGGTTCCGGTTCCGGTTCCGGTTCCGGGTCCGGGTCCGGGTCCGGGTCCGGATCCGGGTCCGGGTCCGGGTCCGGGTCCGGGTCCGTGTCCGTGTCAGAGTCGGGGTCCGGGTCAGTGTCAGGGTCAGGGTCCGGGTCCGGGTCTGGGTCCGGGTCTGGGTCAGAATCCGGATCCGGTTTCGGATCCGGGTCCGGGTCCGGGTCTGGGTCAGAACCCGTATCCGGGTCCGGATCCGGGTCCGGGTCCGGGTCCGGGTCCGGGTCCGGGTCAGGGTCAGGGTCAGGATCCGGGTCCGGGTCTGGATAAGGGTCCGGGTCTGGATCAGGGTCCGGGTCCGGGTCCGGGTCCGGGTCCGGGTCCGGGTCAGGGTCCGGGTCCAGGTCCGGGTCCGGGTCCTGGTCCGGGTCCGGGTCCGGATCCGGGTCCGGGTCCGGGTCCAGGGTCAGGATCCGAGTCAAGGTCTGGGTCCGGGTCCGGGTCCGGGTCCGGGTCCGGGTCTGGGTCCGGGTCCGGGTCCGGGTCCGGGTCCGGGTCCGGATCCGGGTCCGGGTCCGGGTCCTGGTCCGAGTCAGGGTCCGCGTCCGGGTCCGGGTCCGGGTCCGGGTCCGGGTTCGGGTCCGGGTCCGGGTCAGTTTCAGGGTCAGTGTCAGAGTCAGGGTCCGGGTCCTGGTCCGGGTCCGGGTCCGGGTCCGGGTCCGGGTCCGGGTCCGGGTCCGGGTCCGGGTCCGGGTCAGGGTCCGGGTCTGGGTCAGAATCCGGATCCGGTTTCGGATCCGGGTCCGGGTCCGGGTCCGGGTCTGGGTCAGAACCCGTATCCGGGTCCGGATCCGGGTCCGGGTCCGGGTCCGGGTCAGGGTCAGGATCCGGGTCAGGATCAGGGTCCGGGTCCGGGTCCGGGTCCGGGTCTGGGTCCGGGTCAGGGTCAGGGTCAGGATCCGGGTCCGGGTCTGGATCAGGGTCCGGGTCTGGATCAGGGTCCGGGTCTTGATCAGGGTCCGGGTCCGGGTCCGGGTCCGGGTCCGGGTCAGGGTCCGGGTCCGGGTCCGGGTCCGGGTCCGGGTCAGTTTCAGGGTCAGTGTCAGAGTCAGGGTCCGGGTCCGGGTCCGGGTCCGGGTCCGGGTCCGGGTCCGGGTCCGGGTCCGGGTCCGGGTCCGGGTCCGGGTCCGGGTCCGGGTCCGGGTCAGGGTCAGGGTCAGGATCCGGGTCAGGATCAGGGTCCGGGTCCGGGTCCGGGTCCGGGTCTGGGTCCGGGTCAGGGTCAGGGTCAGGATCCGGGTCCGGGTCTGGATCAGGGTCCGGGTCTGGATCAGGGTCCGGGTCCGGGTCCGGGTCCGGGTCCGGGTCCGGGTCAGGGTCCGGGTCCGGGTCCGAGTCCGGGTCCTGGTCCGGGTCCGGGTCCGGATCCGGGTCCGGGTCCGGGTCCAGGGTCAGGATCCGAGTCAAGGTCTGGGTCCCGGTCCGGGTCCGGATCCGTGTCCGGGTCCGGGTCAGGGTCCGGGTCCGGGTCAGTGTCAGGGTCCGGGTCCGGGTCCGGATCTGGGTCCGGGTCTGGGTCAGAATCCGGATCCGGTTTCGGATCCGGGTCCGGGTCCGCGTCCGGGTCTGGGTCAGAACCCGTATCCGGGTCCGTATCCGGGTCTGGGTCCGGGTCCGGGTCCGGATCCGAGTCAAGGTCTGGGTCCGGGTCCGAGTCAGGGTCCGGGTCCGGGTCCGGGTCCGGGTCCGGGTCCGGGTCCGGGTCAGTTTCAGGGTCAGTGTCAGAGTCAGGGTCCGGGAACGGGTCCGGGTCCTGGTCCGGGTCCGGGTCCGGGTCCGGGTCCGGGTCAGGGTCAGGATCCGGGTCAGGATCAGGGTCCGGGTCCGGGTCCGGGTCTGGGTCCAGGTCAGGGTCAGGGTCACGATCCGGGTCCGGGTCTGGATCAGGGTCCGGGTCTGGATCAGGGTCCGGGTCCAGGTCCGGGTCCGGGTCCGGGTCTGGGTCCGGGTCAGGGTCCGGGTCTGGGTCAGTGTCAGGGTCCGGGTACGGGTCCGGGTACGGGTCCTTGTCCGGGTCAGTGTCAGGGTCCGGGTACGGGTCCGGGTACGTGTCCTGGTCCGGGTCCGGGTCCGGGTCCGGGTCCGGGTCGGGGTCCGGGTCCGGGTCCGGGTCCGGGTCCGGGTCCGGGTCCGGGTCAGGGTCCGGGTCCGGGTCAGTGTCAGGGTCCGGGTACGGGTCCGGGTCCGGGTCCTTGTCCGGGTCCGGGTCCGGGTCCGGGTCCGGGTCCGGGTCCGGGTCCGGGTCCGGGTCCGGGTCCGGGTCAAGGGGCAGGATCCGAGTCGAGGTCTGGGTCTGGGTCCGGGTCCGGGTCCTTTTCAGGGTCAGGGTCAGGGTCAGGGTCAGAGTCAGGGTCCGGGTCAGGGTCAGGGTCAGGGTCAGGGTCCGTGTCGGGGTCAGGGTCAGGGTCAGGGTCAGAGTCAGGGTCCGGGTCAGGGTCAGGGTCAGGGTCAGGGTCAGTGTCAGGATCCGGGTCCGGGTCTGGGTCCGGGTCCGGGTCAGGGTCCGGGTCCGGGTCATGGTCCGGGTCCGGGTCATGGTCCGGGTCCGGGTCCGGGTCCGGGTCTGTGTCAGGGTCCGGGTCCGTGTCAGGGTCCGGGTCCGGGTCCGGGTCCGGGTCAGGGTCAGTGTCAGGGTCCGGGTCAGGGTCAGGGTCAGGGTCAGGATCCGGGTCCGGGTCAGGGTCCGGGTCCGGGTCCGGGTCCGGGTCCGGGTCCGGGTGAGTTTAAGGGTCAGTGTAAGAGTCATGGTCCAGGTTAGGGTCCGGGTCCGGGTCCGGGTCCGGGTCCGGGTCCGGGTCCGGGTCCGGGTCCGGGTCCGGGTCCGGGTCCGGGTCCGGGTCCGGGTCCAGGTCCGGGTCAGGGTCCGGGTCCGGGTCACAGTCCGGGTTCGGGTCCGGGTCTGTGTCAGGGTCCGGGTCCGTGTCAGGGTCCGGGTCCGGTTCCGGTTCCGTGTCCGTGTCCGTGTCCGTGTCCGGGTCAGGGTCCGGGTCCGGGTCAGTGTCAGGGTCCGGGTTCGGGTCCGGGTCTGGGTCCGGGTCTGGGTCAGAATCCGGATCCGGTTTCGGATCCGGGTCCGGGTCCGCGTCCGGGTCTGGGTCAGAACCCGTATCCGGGTCCGTATCCGGGTCCGGGTCCGGGTCCGGGTCCGGATCCGAGTCAAGGTCTGGGTCCGGGTCCGAGTCAGGGTCCGGGTCCGGGTCCGGGTCCGGGTCCGGGTCCGGGTCCGGGTCCGGGTCCGGGTCCGGGTCCGGGTCAGTTTCAGGGTCAGTCTCAGAGTCAGGGTCCGGGTCAGGGTCAGGGTCAGGGTCAGGGTCCGGGTCCGGGTCCGGGTCCGGGTGAGGGTCCGGGTCCGGGTCCGAGTCCATGTCATGGTCCGGGTCCGGGTCCGGTTCCGGTTCCGGTTCCGGTTCCGGGTCCGTGTCCGGGGTCAGGATCCGAGTCCGGGTCTGGGTCCGGGTCCGGGTCCAGGTCCGGGTCCGGGTCCGGGTCCTGGTCCGGGTCCGGGTCCGGGTCCGGGTGCGGGTCCGGGTCCGGGTCCGGGTCCGGGTCCGGGTCCGGGTCCAGGGTCAGGATCCGAGTCCGGGTCCGGGTCCGGGTCCGGGTCCGGGTCCGGGTCCGGGTCCGGGTCCGGGTCCGGGTCCGGGTCCGAGTCAGGGTCCGGGTCCGGGTCCTGGTCCGGGTCCGGGTCCGGGTCCGGGTCCGGGTCCGGGTCCGGGTCCGGGTCCGGGTCCGGGTCCGGGTCCGGGTCCAGGGTCAGGATCCGAGTCCAGGTCTGGGTCCGGGTCCGGGTCCGGGTCCGGGTCCGGGTCCGGGTCCGGGTCCGGGTCAGGGTCAGTGTCCGGGTCCGGGTCCGGGTCCGGGTCTGGGTCTGGGTCCGGGTCTGGGTCAGGGTCCAGGTCCGGGTCCGGGTCCGGGTCAGGGTCAGTGTCCGGGTCCGGGTCTGTGTCAGTTTCAGGGTCAGTCTCAGAGTCAGGGTCCGGGTCAGGGTCAGGGTCAGGGTCAGGGTCAGGGTCCGGGTCCGGGTCAGGGTCCGGGTCAGGGTCCGGGTCAGGGTCAGGGTCAGGGTCAGGGTCAGGGTCAGGGTCCGGGTCCGGGTCCGGGTCCGGGTCCGGGTCCGGGTCCGGGTCCGTGTCAGGGTCCGGGTCCGGGTCACGGTCCGGGTCCGGGTCACGGTCCGGGTCCGGGTCCGGGTACGGGTTTGTGTCAGGGTCCGGGTCAGGGTCCGGGTCCGGGTCCGGGTCCGGGTCCGGGTCCGGGTCCGGGTCCGGGTCCGGGTCCGGGTCTGGGTCCGGGTCCGGGTCAGGGTCCGGGTCCGGGTCACGGTCCGGGTCCGGGTCCGGGTCGGGTCTGTGTCAGAGTCCCGGTCCGGGTCAGGGGTCCGGGTCCGGGTCCGGGGTCCGGGTCCGGGTCCGAGTCAGGGTCCGGGTCCGGGTCCGGGTCAGGGTCCGGGTCCGGGTCCGGGTCTGTGTCAGTTTCAGGGTCAGTCTCAGAGTCAGGGTCCGGGTCAGGGTCAGGGTCAGGGTCAGGGTCCGGGTCCGGGTCCGGGTCCGGGTGAGGGTCCGGGTCCGGGTCCGAGTCCATGTCATGGTCCGGGTCCGGGTCCGGTCCGGTTCCGGTTCCGGGTCCGGGTTCGTCGTGTCCGGGGTCAGGATCCGAGTCCGGGTCTGGGGTCCGGGTCCGGGTCCAGGTCCGGGTCCGGGTCCGGGTCCTGGTCCGGGTCCGGGTCCGGGTCCGGGTCCGGGTCCGGGTCCGGGTCCGGGTCCGGGTCCGGATCCGGGTCCAGGGTCAGGATCCGAGTCCGGGTCGCGAGTCCGGGTCCGGGTCGGGTCCGGGTCCGGGTCCGGGTCCGGGTCCGGGTCCGGGGTCCGGGTCCGGGTCCGGGTCCGGGTCCGAGTCAGGATCCGGGTCGGGTCCTGGTCCGGGTCCGGGTCCGGGTCCGGGTCCGGGTCCGGGTCCGGGTCCGGGTCCGGGTCCGGGGTCCGGGTCCAGGGTCAGGATCCGAGTCCGGGTCCGGGTCCGGGTCCGGGTCCGGGTCCGGGTCCGGGTCCGGGTCCGGGTCCGGGTCCGGGTCCGGGTCCGGGGTCCGGGTCAGGGTCCGGGTCAGGGTCAGGGTCAGGGTCAGGGTCAGGGTCAGGGTCCGGGTCCGGGTCAGGGTCCGGGTCAGGGTCCGGGTCAGGGTCAGGGTCAGGGTCAGGGTCAGGGTCAGGGTCCGGGTCCGGGTCCGGGTCCGGGTCCGGGTCCGGGTCCGTGTCAGGGTCCGGGTCCGTGTCACGGTCCGGGTCCGGGTCACGGTCCGGGTCCGGGTCCGGGTACGGGTTTGTGTCAGGGTCCGGGTCAGGGTCCGGGTCCGGGTCCGGGTACGGGTCCGGGTCCGGGTCCGGGTCCGGGTCCGGGTCCGGGTCTGGGTCCGGGTCCGGGTCAGGGTCCGGGTACGGGTCACGGTCCGGGTCCGGGTCCGGGTCCGGGTCTGTGTCAGAGTCCGGGTCCGGGTCAGGGTCCGGGTCCGGGTCCGGGTCCGGGTCCGGGTCCGGGTCCGGGTCCGAGTCAGGGTCCGGGTCCGGGTCCGGGTCAGTTTCAGGGTCAGTGTCAGAGTCAGAGTCCAGGTCAGGGTCAGGGTCCGGGTCTGGGTCCGGGTCCGGGTCCGGGTCCGGGTCCGGGTCCGGGTCCGGGTCCGGGTCTGGGTCTGGGTCCGGGTCCGGGTCAGGGTCCAGGTCCGGGTCCGGGTCCGGGTCAGGGTCAGTGTCCGGGTCCGGGTCTGTGTCAGTTTCAGGGTCAGTCTCAGAGTCAGGGTCCGGGTCAGGGTCAGGGTCAGGGTCAGGGTCCGGGTCCGGGTCCGGGTCCGGGTCCGGGTCCGGGTGAGGGTCCGGGTCCGGGTCCGGGTCCGGGTCCGGGTCCGGGTCCGGGTCCGGGTCCGGGTCCGGGTCCGGGTCCATGTCATGGTCCGGGTCCGTGTCATGGTCCGGGTCCGGGTCCGGGTCCGGGTCCGGGTCCATGTCATGGTACGGGTCCGGGTCCGGGTCAGGGTCCGGGTCCGGGTCCGGGTCTGTGCCAGTTTCAGGGTCAGTCTCAGAGTCAGGGTCCGGGTCAGGGTCAGGGTCAGGGTCAGGGTCCGTGTCCGGGTCCGGGTCCGGGTGAGGGTCCGGGTCCGGGTCCGGGTCCATGTCATGGTCCGGGTCCGGGTCCGGGTCCGGTTCCGGTTCCGGGTCCGGGTCCGGGTCCGGGTCCGGGTCCGGGGTCAGGATCCGAGTCCGGGTCTGGGTCCGGGTCCGGGTCCGGGTCCGGGTCCGGGTCCGGGTCCGGGTCCGGGTCCGGGTCCGGGTCCGAGTCAGGATCCGGGTCCGGGTCCGAGTCAGGATCCGGGTCCGGGTCCTGGTCCGGGTCCGGGTCCGGGTCCGGGTCCGGGTCCGGGTCCGGGTCCGGGTCCGGGTCCGGGTCCGGGTCCGAGTCAGGGTCCGGGTCCGGGTCCGGGTCAGGGTCCGGGTCCGGGTCCGGGTCTGTGTCAGTTTCAGGGTCAGTCTCAGAGTCAGGGTCCGGGTCAGGGTCAGGGTCAGGGTCAGGGTCCGGGTCCGGGTCCGGGTCCGGGTGAGGGTCCGGGTCCGGGTCCGAGTCCATGTCATGGTCCGGGTCCGGGTCCGGGTCCGGTTCCGGTTCCGGGTCCGGGTTCGTGTCCGGGGTCAGGATCCGAGTCCGGGTCTGGGTCCGGGTCCGGGTCCAGGTCCGGGTCCGGGTCCGGGTCCTGGTCCGGGTCCGGGTCCGGGTCCGGGTCCGGGTCCGGGTCCGGGTCCGGGTCCGGGTCCGGATCCGGGTCCAGGGTCAGGATCCGAGTCCGGGTCCGAGTCCGGGTCCGGGTCCGGGTCCGGGTCCGGGTCCGGGTCCGGGTCCGGGTCCGGGTCCGGGTCCGGGTCCGGGTCCGGGTCCGAGTCAGGATCCGGGTCCGGGTCCTGGTCCGGGTCCGGGTCCGGGTCCGGGTCCGGGTCCGGGTCCGGGTCAGGGTCAGGGTCAGGGTCCGGGTCCGGGTCAGGGTCCGGGTCAGGGTCCGGGTCAGGGTCAGGGTCAGGGTCAGGGTCAGGGTCAGGGTCCGGGTCCGGGTCCGGGTCCGGGTCCGGGTCCGGGTCCGTGTCAAGGTCCGGGTCCGGGTCACGGTCCGGGTCCGGGTCACGGTCCGGGTCCGGGTCCGGGTACGGGTTTGTGTCAGGGTCCGGGTCAGGGTCCGGGTCCGGGTCCGGGTCCGGGTCCGGGTCCGGGTCCGGGTCCGGGTCCGGGTCCGGGTCCGGGTCCGGGTCTGGGTCCGGGTCCGGGTCAGGGTCCGGGTACGGGTCACGGTCCGGGTCCGGGTCCGGGTCCGGGTCTGTGTCAGAGTCCGGGTCCGGGTCAGGGTCCGGGTCCGGGTCCGGGTCCGGGTCCGGGTCCGGGTCCGGGTCCGAGTCAGGGTCCGGGTCCGGGTCCGGGTCAGTTTCAGGGTCAGTGTCAGAGTCAGAGTCCAGGTCAGGGTCAGGGTCCGGGTCTGGGTCCGGGTCCGGGTCCGGGTCCGGGTCCGGGTCCGGGTCCGGGTCCGGGTCTGGGTCTGGGTCCGGGTCCGGGTCAGGGTCCAGGTCCGGGTCCGGGTCCGGGTCAGGGTCAGTGTCCGGGTCCGGGTCTGTGTCAGTTTCAGGGTCAGTCTCAGAGTCAGGGTCCGGGTCAGGGTCAGGGTCAGGGTCAGGGTCCGGGTCCGGGTCCGGGTCCGGGTCCGGGTCCGGGTGAGGGTCCGGGTCCGGGTCCGGGTCCGGGTCCGGGTCCGGGTCCGGGTCCATGTCATGGTCCGGGTCCGTGTCATGGTCCGGGTCCGGGTCCGGGTCCGGGTCCGGGTCCATGTCATGGTACGGGTCCGGGTCCGGGTCAGGGTCCGGGTCCGGGTCCGGGTCTGTGCCAGTTTCAGGGTCAGTCTCAGAGTCAGGGTCCAGGTCAGGGTCAGGGTCAGGGTCAGGGTCCGTGTCCGGGTCCGGGTCCGGGTGAGGGTCCGGGTCCGGGTCCGGGTCCATGTCATGGTCCGGGTCCGGGTCCGGGTCCGGTTCCGGTTCCGGGTCCGGGTCCGGGTCCGGGTCCGGGTCCGGGGTCAGGATCCGAGTCCGGGTCTGGGTCCGGGTCCGGGTCCGGGTCCGGGGTCCGGGTCCGGGTCCGGGTCCGGGTCCGGGTCCGGGTCCGGGTCCGAGTCAGGATCCGGGTCCGGGTCCTGGTCCGGGTCCGGGTCCGGGTCCGGGTCCGGGTCCGGGTCCGGGTCCGGGTCCGGGTCCGGGTCCAGGGTCAGGATCCGAGTCCGGGTCCGGGTCCGGGTCCGGGTCCGGGTCCGGGTCCGGGTCCGGGTCCGGGTCCGGGTCCGGGTCCGGGTCCGGGTCCGGGTCAGGGTCCGGGTCAGGGTCAGGGTCAGGGTCAGGGTCAGGGTCAGGGTCCGGGTCCGGGTCAGGGTCCGGGTCAGGGTCCGGGTCAGGGTCAGGGTCAGGGTCAGGGTCAGGGTCAGGGTCCGGGTCCGGGTCCGGGTCCGGGTCCGGGTCCGGATCCGTGTCAGGGTCCGGGTCCGGGTCACGGTCCGGGTCCGGGTCACGGTCCGGGTCCGGGTACGGGTACGGGTTTGTGTCAGGGTCCGGGTCAGGGTCCGGGTCCGGGTCCGGGTCCGGGTCCGGGTCCGGGTCCGGGTCCGGGTCCGGGTCCGGGTCCGGGTCCGGGTCCGGTTCCGGGTCCGGGTCCGGGTCTGGGTCCGGGTCCGGGTCAGGGTCCGGGTACGGGTCACGGTCCGGGTCCGGGTCCGGGTCCGGGGTCTGTGTCAGAGTCCGGGTCCGGGTCAGGGTCCGGGTCCGGGTCCGGGTCCGGGTCCGGGTCCGGGTCCGGGTCCGGGTCCGAGTCAGGGTCCGGGTCCGGGTCCGGGTCAGTTTCAGGGTCAGTGTCAGAGTCAGAGTCCAGGTCAGGGTCAGGGTCCGGGTCTGGGTCCGGGTCCGGGTCTGGGTCCGGGTCCGGGTCCGGGTCCGGGTCCGGGTCTGGGTCTGGGTCCGGGTCCGGGTCAGGGTCCAGGTCCGGGTCCGGGTCCGGGTCAGGGTCAGTGTCCGGGTCCGGGTCTGTGTCAGTTTCAGGGTCAGTCTCAGAGTCAGGGTCCGGGTCAGGGTCAGGGTCAGGGTCAGGGTCCGGGTCCGGGTCCGGGTCCGGGTCCGGGTCCGGGTGAGGGTCCGGGTCCGGGTCCGGGTCCGGGTCCGGGTCCGGGTCCGGGTCCGGGTCCGGGTCCGGGTCCATGTCATGGTCCGGGTCCGTGTCATGGTCCGGGTCCGGGTCCGGGTCCGGGTCCGGGTCCATGTCATGGTACGGGTCCGGGTCCGGGTCAGGGTCCGGGTCCGGGTCCGGGTCTGTGCCAGTTTCAGGGTCAGTCTCAGAGTCAGGGTCCGGGTCAGGGTCAGGGTCAGGGTCAGGGTCCGTGTCCGGGTCCGGGTCCGGGTGAGGGTCCGGGTCCGGGTCCGGGTCCGGGTCCATGTCATGGTCCGGGTCCGGGTCCGGGTCCGGTTCCGGTTCCGGGTCCGGGTCCGGGTCCGGGTCCGGGTCCGGGTTCAGGATCCGAGTCCGGGTCTGGGTCCGGGTCCGGGTCCGGGTCCGGGTCCGAGTCCGGGACCTGGTCCGGGTCCGGGTCCGGGTCCGGGTCCGGGTCCGGGTCCGGGTCCGGGTCCGGGTCCGGGTCCGGGTCAGGGTCCGGGTCAGGGTCAGGGTCAGGGTCAGGGTCAGGGTCAGGGTCCGGGTCCGGGTCCGGGTCAGGGTCCGGGTCAGGGTCCGGGTCAGGGTCAGGGTCAGGGTCAGGGTCAGGGTCAGGGTCCGGGTCCGGGTCCGGGTCCGGGTCCGGGTCCGGGTCCGGGTCAGGGTCCGGGTCCGGGTCACGGTCCGGGTCCGGGTCACGGTCCGGGTCCGGGTCCGGGTCCGGGTCTGTGTCAGAGTCCGGGTCCGGGTCAGGGTCCGGGTCCGGGTCCGGGTCCGGGTCCGGGTCCGGGTCCGGGTCCGGGTCCGAGTCAGTGTCCGGGTCCGGGTCCGGGTCAGTTTCAGGGTCAGTGTCAGAGTCAGAGTCCAGGTCAGGGTCAGGGTCCGGGTCTGGTCCGGGTCTGGGTCCGGGTCCGGGTCCGGGTCCGGGTCCGGGTCCGGGTCCGGGTCCGGGTCTGGGTCCGGGTCCGGGTCCGGGTCAGGGTCCAGGTCCGGGTCCGGGTCCGGGTCAGGGTCAGTGTCCGGGTCCGGGTCTGTGTCAGTTTCAGGGTCAGTCTCAGAGTCAGGGTCCGGGTCAGGGTCAGGGTCAGGGTCAGGGTCCGGGTCCGGGTCCGTGTCCGGGTCCGGGTCTGGGTGAGGGTCCGGGTCCGGGTCCGGGTCCGGGTCCGGGTCCGGGTCCGGGTCCGGGTCCGGGTCCATGTCATGGTCTGGGTCCGTGTCATGGTCCGGGTCCGGGTCCGGGTCCGGGTCCGGGTCCATGTCATGGTACGGGTCCGGGTCCGGGTCAGGGTCCGGGTCCGGGTCCGGGTCTGTGCCAGTTTCAGGGTCAGTCTCAGAGTCAGGGTCCGGGTCAGGGTCAGGGTCAGGGTCAGGGTCAGGGTCCGTGTCCGGGTCCGGGTCCGGGTGAGGGTCCGGGTCCGGGTCCGGGTCCGGGTCCATGTCATGGTCCGGGTCCGGGTCCGGGTCCGGTTCCGGTTCCGGGTCCGGGTCCGGGTCCGGGTCCGGGTCCGGGTCCGGGTCCGGGTCCGGGGTCAGGATCCGAGTCCGGGTCTGGGTCCGGGTCCGGGTCCGGGTCCGGGTCCGAGTCCGGGACCTGGTCCGGGTCCGGGTCCGGGTCCGCGTCCGGGTCCGGGTCCGGGTCCGGGTCCGGGTCCGGGTCCGGGTCCAGGGTCAGGATCCGAGTCCAGGTCTGGGTCCGGGTCCGGGTCTGGGTCCGGGTCCGGGTCCGGGTCCGGGGTGAGGATCCGAGTCCGGGTCTGGGTCCATGTCATGGTCCGGGTCCGTGTCAGTGTCCGGGTCCGGGTCCGGGTCCGGGTCCGAGTCCATGTCATGGTCCGGGTCCGGGTCCGAGTCAGGGTCCGGGTCCGGGTCCGGGTCAGTTTCAGGGTCAGTGTCAGAGTCAGGCTCCGGGTCAGGGTCAGTGTCAGGGTCCCGGTTTGTGTCTGGGTCCGGGTCCGGGTCCGGGTCTGGGTCAGTTTAAGGGTCAGTGTCAGAGTCAGGGTCCAGGTCAGGGTCCATGTCCGGGTCCGGGTCCGGGTCCGGGTCCGGGTCCGGGTCCGGGTCCGGGTCACGGTCCGGGTCCGGGTCCGGGTCACGGTCACGGTCCGGGTCCGGGTCTGGGTCTGTGTCAGGGTACGGGTCCGTGTCAGGGTCCGTGTCAGGGTCAGGGTCAGGGTCAGGGTCCGGGTCCGGGTCAGGGTCAGGATCAGGGTCCGGGTCCGGGTCTGTGTCAGGGTCCGGGTCCGTGTCAGGGTCCGGGTCCAGGTCCGGGTCCGGGTCCGGGTCCGGGTCCGGGTCCGGGTCCGGGTCCGGGTCCGGGTCCGGGTCAGGGTCAGGGTCCGGGTCCGGGTCAGGGTCAGGGTCAGGGTCCGGGTCAGGGTCAGGGTCAGGGTCAGGATCCGGGTCCGGGTCCGGGTCTGTGTCCGGGTCCGGGTCTGGGTCCGGGTCCGGATCCGGGTCTGTGTCAGGGTCCGGGTCAGGGTCAGGGTCAGGGTCTGGGTCAGGATCCGGGTCCGGGTCCGGGTCCGGGTCCGGGTCCGGGTCCGGGTCCGGGTCTGGGTCCGGGTCCGGGTCCGGGTCCGGGTCCGAGTCAGAGTCCGGGTCCAGGTCCGGGTCAGTTTCAGGGTCAGTGTCAGAGTCAGGGTCCAGGTCAGGGTCAGGGTCCGGATCCGGGTCCGGGTCCGGGTCCGGGTCCGGGTCCAGGTCCGGGTCAGGGTCCGGGTCGGGGTCCGGGTCAGGGTCCGGGTCCGGGTCTGTGTCAGTTTCAGGGTCAGTCTCAGAGTCAGGGTCCGGGTCCGGGTCAGGGTCAGGGTCAGGGTCAGGGTCAGGGTCCGGGTCCGGGTCCGGGTCCGGGTCCGGGTCCGGGTCCGGGTCCGGGTCCGGGTCCATGTCATGGTCCGGGTCCGTGTCCGGGTCCGGGTCCGGGTCCGGGTCCGGGTCGGGGTCCGGTTCCGGGTCCGGGTCCGGGTCCGGGTCCGGGTCTGGGTCTGGGTCCGGGTCCGGGTCCGGGTCCAGGTCCGGGTCCGGGTCAGGGTCAGTGTCCGGGTCCGGGTCTGTGTCAGTTTCAGGGTCAGTCTCAGAGTCAGGGTCCGGGTCAGGGTCAGGGTCAGGGTCAGGGTCCGGGTCCGGGTCCGGGTCCGGGTCCGGGTCCGGGTCCGGGTGAGGGTCCGGGTCCGGGTCCGGGTCCGGGTCCATGTCATGGTCCGGGTCCGAGTCAGGGTCCGGGTCCGGGTCCGGGTCCGGGTCAGTTTCAGGGTCAGTGTCAGAGTCAGGCTCCGGGTCAGGGTCAGTGTCTGGGTCCCGGTTTGTGTCTGGGTCCGGGTCCGGGTCCGGGTCCGGGTCAGTTTAAGGGTCAGTGTCAGAGTCAGGGTCCAGGTCAGGGTCCGGGTCCGGGTCCGGGTCCGGGTCCGGGTCAGGGTCCGGGTCCGGGTCCGGGTCCGGGTCACGGTCACGGTCCGTGTCCGGGTCTGGGTCTGTGTCAGGGTCCGGGTCCGTGTCATGGTCCGGGTCCTGGTCAGGGTCAGGGTCCGGGTCCGGGTCAGGGTCAGGGTCAGGGTCAGGGTCAGGGTCAGGGTCCGGGTCCGGGTCCGGGTCAGGGTCCGGGTCCGGGTCCGGGTCTGTTTCAGGGTCCGGGTCCGTGTCAGGGTCCGGGTCCAGGTCCGGGTCCGGGTCCGGGTCCGGGTCCGGGTCCGGGTCCGGGTCAGGGTCAGGGTCCGGGTCCGGGTCCGGGTCAGGATCAGGGTCAGGGTCCGGGTCAGGGTCAGGGTCAGGGTCAGGATCCGGGTCCGGGACCGGGTCTGGGTCCGGGTCCGGGTGTGGGTCCGGGTCCGGATCCGGGTCTGTGTCAGGGTCCGGGTCAGGGTCAGGGTCAGGGTCAGGGTCAGGGTCAGGATCCGTGTCCGGGTCCGGGTTCGGGTCCGGGTCCGGGTCCGGGTCCGGGTCCGGGTCCGGGTCCGGGTCCGGGTCCGGGTCCATGTCATGGTCCGGGTCCGGGTCCGAGTCAGGGTCCGGGTCCGGGTCCGGGTCCGGGTCAGTTTCAGGGTCAGTGTCAGAGTCAGGCTCCGGGTCAGGGTCAGTGTCAGGGTCCCCGTTTGTGTCTGGGTCCGGGTCCGGGTCCGGGTCCGGGTCAGTTTAAGGGTCAGTGTCAGAGTCAGGGTCCAGGTCAGGGTCCATGTCCGGGTCCGGGTCCGGGTCCGGGTCCGGGTCCGGGTCCGGGTCCGGGTCCGGGTCCGGGTCAGGGTCCGGGTCCGGGTCCGGGTCACGGTCACGGTCCGGGTCCGGGTCTGGGTCTGTGTCAGGGTCCGGGTCCGTGTCAGGGTCCGTGTCAGGGTCAGGGTCAGGGTCAGGGTCCGGGTCCGGGTCAGGGTCAGGATCAGGGTCCGGGTCCGGGTCTGTGTCAGGGTCCGGGTCCGTGTCAGGGTCCGGGTCCAGGTCCGGGTCCGGGTCCGGGTCCGGGTCCGGGTCCGGGTCCGGGTCCGGGTCAGGGTCAGGGTCCGGGTCCGGGTCAGGGTCAGGGTCAGGGTCCGGGTCCGGGTCAGGGTCAGGGTCAGGGTCAGGATCCGGGTCCGGGTCCGGGTCTGGGTCCGGGTCCGGGTCTGGGTCCGGGTCCGGATCCGGGTCTGTGTCAGGGTCCGGGTCAGGGTCAGGGTCAGGGTCAGGGTCAGGATCCGGGTCCGGGTCCGGGTCCGGGTCCGGGTCCGGGTCCGGGTCCGGGTCCGGGTCCGGGTCCGGGTCCGGGTCCGGGTCCGGGTCCGAGTCAGAGTCCGGGTCCAGGTCCGGGTCAGTTTCAGGGTCAGTGTCAGAGTCAGGGTCCAGGTCAGGGTCAGGGTCCGGGTCCGGGTCCAGGTCCGGGTCAGGGTCCGGGTTGGGGTCCGGGTCAGGGTCCGGGTCCGGGTCTGTGTCAGTTTCAGGGTCAGTCTCAGAGTCAGGGTCCGGGTCAGGGTCAGGGTCAGGGTCAGGGTCAGGGTCAGGGTCAGGGTCCGGGTCCGGGTCCGGGTCCGGGTCCGGGTCCGGGTCTGGGTCCGGGTCCATGTCATGGTCCGGGTCCGTGTCAGGGTCAGGGTCAGGGTCCGGGTCCGGGTCAGGGTCAGGGTCAGGGTCCGGGTCCGGGTCTGTGTCAGGGTCCGGGTCCGTGTCAGGGTCCGGGTCCGGGTCCGGGTCCGGGTCCGGGTCCGTGTCCGGGTCCGGGTCCGAGTCAGAGTCCGGGTCCAGGTCCGGGTCAGTTTCAGGGTCAGTGTCAGAGTCAGGGTCCAGGTCAGGGTCAGGGTCCGGGTCCGGGTCCGGGTCCGGGTCCGGGTCCGGGTCCGGGTCCGGGTCCAGGTCCGGGTCAGGGTCCGGGTCGGGGTCCGGGTCAGGGTCAGGGTCAGGGTCAGGATCCGGGTCCGGGTCCGGGTCCGGGTCTGGGTCCGGGTCCGGGTCTGGGTCCGGGTCCGGATCCGGGTCTGTGTCAGGGTCCGGGTCAGGGTCAGGGTCAGGGTCAGGGTCAGGATCCGGGTCCGGGTCCGGGTCCGGGTCCGGGTCCGGGTCCGGGTCCGGGTCCGGGTCCGGGTCCGAGTCAGAGTCGGGGTCCAGGTCCGGGTCAGTTTCAGGGTCAGTGTCAGAGTCAGGGTCCAGGTCAGGGTCCGGGTCCGGGTCCGGGTCCGGGTCCGGGTCCGGGTCCGGGTCCGGGTCCAGGTCCGGGTCAGGGTCCGGGTCGGGGTCCGGGTCAGGGTCCGGGTCCGGGTCTCTGTCAGTTTCAGGGTCAGTCTCAGAGTCAGGGTCCGGGTCAGGGTCAGGGTCAGGGTCAGGGTCAGGGTCAGGGTCCGGGTCCGGGTCCGGGTCCATGTCATGGTCCGGGTCCGTGTCAGGGTCCGGGTCCGGGTCCGGGTCCGGGTCCGGGTCAGGATCAGGGTCCGGGTCCGGGTCACGGTCCGGGTCCGGGTCCGGGTCTGTGTCAGGGTCCGGGTCAGGGTCAGGGTCAGGGTCAGGATCCGGGTCCGGGTCCGGGTCCGGGTCTGGGTCCGGGTCCGGGTCCGGGTCCGGGTCCGGGTCCGGGTCCGGGTCCGGGTCCGGGTCCGGGTCCAGGTCCGGGTCAGGGTCCGGGTCGGGGTCCGGGTCAGGGTCCGGGTCCGGGTCCGGGTCCGGGTCCGGGTCCGTGTCAAGGTCCGGGTCCGGGTCACGGTCCGGGTCCGGGTCACGGTCCGGGTCCGGGTCCGGGTACGGGTTTGTGTCAGGGTCCGGGTCAGGGTCCGGGTCCGGGTCCGGGTCCGGGTCCGGGTCCGGGTCCGGGTCCGGGTCCGGGTCTGGGTCCGGGTCCGGGTCAGGGTCCGGGTACGGGTCACGGTCCGGGTCCGGGTCCGGGTCCGGGTCTGTGTCAGAGTCCGGGTCCGGGTCAGGGTCCGGGTCCGGGTCCGGGTCCGGGTCCGGGTCCGGGTCCGGGTCCGAGTCAGGGTCCGGGTCCGGGTCCGGGTCAGTTTCAGGGTCAGTGTCAGAGTCAGAGTCCAGGTCAGGGTCAGGGTCCGGGTCTGGGTCCGGGTCCGGGTCCGGGTCCGGGTCCGGGTCCGGGTCCGGGTCCGGGTCTGGGTCTGGGTCCGGGTCCGGGTCAGGGTCCAGGTCCGGGTCCGGGTCCGGGTCAGGGTCAGTGTCCGGGTCCGGGTCTGTGTCAGTTTCAGGGTCAGTCTCAGAGTCAGGGTCCGGGTCAGGGTCAGGGTCAGGGTCAGGGTCCGGGTCCGGGTCCGGGTCCGGGTCCGGGTCCGGGTGAGGGTCCGGGTCCGGGTCCGGGTCCGGGTCCGGGTCCGGGTCCGGGTCCATGTCATGGTCCGGGTCCGTGTCATGGTCCGGGTCCGGGTCCGGGTCCGGGTCCGGGTCCATGTCATGGTACGGGTCCGGGTCCGGGTCAGGGTCCGGGTCCGGGTCCGGGTCTGTGCCAGTTTCAGGGTCAGTCTCAGAGTCAGGGTCCAGGTCAGGGTCAGGGTCAGGGTCAGGGTCCGTGTCCGGGTCCGGGTCCGGGTGAGGGTCCGGGTCCGGGTCCGGGTCCATGTCATGGTCCGGGTCCGGGTCCGGGTCCGGTTCCGGTTCCGGGTCCGGGTCCGGGTCCGGGTCCGGGTCCGGGGTCAGGATCCGAGTCCGGGTCTGGGTCCGGGTCCGGGTCCGGGTCCGGGTCCGGGTCCGGGTCCGGGTCCGGGTCCGGGTCCGGGTCCGGGTCCGAGTCAGGATCCGGGTCCGGGTCCTGGTCCGGGTCCGGGTCCGGGTCCGGGTCCGGGTCCGGGTCCGGGTCCGGGTCCGGGTCCGGGTCCAGGGTCAGGATCCGAGTCCGGGTCCGGGTCCGGGTCCGGGTCCGGGTCCGGGTCCGGGTCCGGGTCCGGGTCCGGGTCCGGGTCCGGGTCCGGGTCCGGGTCAGGGTCCGGGTCAGGGTCAGGGTCAGGGTCAGGGTCAGGGTCAGGGTCCGGGTCCGGGTCAGGGTCCGGGTCAGGGTCCGGGTCAGGGTCAGGGTCAGGGTCAGGGTCAGGGTCAGGGTCCGGGTCCGGGTCCGGGTCCGGGTCCGGGTCCGGATCCGTGTCAGGGTCCGGGTCCGGGTCACGGTCCGGGTCCGGGTCACGGTCCGGGTCCGGGTACGGGTACGGGTTTGTGTCAGGGTCCGGGTCAGGGTCCGGGTCCGGGTCCGGGTCCGGGTCCGGGTCCGGGTCCGGGTCCGGGTCCGGGTCCGGGTCCGGGTCCGGGTCCGGGTCCGGGTCCGGTTCCGGGTCCGGGTCCGGGTCTGGGTCCGGGTCCGGGTCAGGGTCCGGGTACGGGTCACGGTCCGGGTCCGGGTCCGGGTCCGGGTCTGTGTCAGAGTCCGGGTCCGGGTCAGGGTCCGGGTCCGGGTCCGGGTCCGGGTCCGGGTCCGGGTCCGGGTCCGGGTCCGAGTCAGGGTCCGGGTCCGGGTCCGGGTCAGTTTCAGGGTCAGTGTCAGAGTCAGAGTCCAGGTCAGGGTCAGGGTCCGGGTCTGGGTCCGGGTCCGGGTCTGGGTCCGGGTCCGGGTCCGGGTCCGGGTCCGGGTCTGGGTCTGGGTCCGGGTCCGGGTCAGGGTCCAGGTCCGGGTCCGGGTCCGGGTCAGGGTCAGTGTCCGGGTCCGGGTCTGTGTCAGTTTCAGGGTCAGTCTCAGAGTCAGGGTCCGGGTCAGGGTCAGGGTCAGGGTCAGGGTCCGGGTCCGGGTCCGGGTCCGGGTCCGGGTGAGGGTCCGGGTCCGGGTCCGGGTCCGGGTCCGGGTCCGGGTCCGGGTCCGGGTCCGGGTCCGGGTCCATGTCATGGTCCGGGTCCGTGTCATGGTCCGGGTCCGGGTCCGGGTCCGGGTCCGGGTCCATGTCATGGTACGGGTCCGGGTCCGGGTCAGGGTCCGGGTCCGGGTCCGGGTCTGTGCCAGTTTCAGGGTCAGTCTCAGAGTCAGGGTCCGGGTCAGGGTCAGGGTCAGGGTCAGGGTCCGTGTCCGGGTCCGGGTCCGGGTGAGGGTCCGGGTCCGGGTCCGGGTCCGGGTCCATGTCATGGTCCGGGTCCGGGTCCGGGTCCGGTTCCGGTTCCGGGTCCGGGTCCGGGTCCGGGTCCGGGTCCGGGTTCAGGATCCGAGTCCGGGTCTGGGTCCGGGTCCGGGTCCGGGTCCGGGTCCGAGTCCGGGACCTGGTCCGGGTCCGGGTCCGGGTCCGGGTCCGGGTCCGGGTCCGGGTCCGGGTCCGGGTCCGGGTCCGGGTCAGGGTCCGGGTCAGGGTCAGGGTCAGGGTCAGGGTCAGGGTCAGGGTCCGGGTCCGGGTCAGGGTCCGGGTCAGGGTCCGGGTCAGGGTCAGGGTCAGGGTCAGGGTCAGGGTCAGGGTCCGGGTCCGGGTCCGGGTCCGGGTCCGGGTCCGGGTCCGGGTCAGGGTCCGGGTCCGGGTCACGGTCCGGGTCCGGGTCACGGTCCGGGTCCGGGTCCGGGTCCGGGTCTGTGTCAGAGTCCGGGTCCGGGTCAGGGTCCGGGTCCGGGTCCGGGTCCGGGTCCGGGTCCGGGTCCGGGTCCGGGTCCGAGTCAGTGTCCGGGTCCGGGTCCGGGTCAGTTTCAGGGTCAGTGTCAGAGTCAGAGTCCAGGTCAGGGTCAGGGTCCGGGTCTGGGTCCGGGTCCGGGTCCGGGTCCGGGTCCGGGTCCGGGTCCGGGTCCGGGTCTGGGTCTGGGTCCGGGTCCGGGTCAGGGTCCAGGTCCGGGTCCGGGTCCGGGTCAGGGTCAGTGTCCGGGTCCGGGTCTGTGTCAGTTTCAGGGTCAGTCTCAGAGTCAGGGTCCGGGTCAGGGTCAGGGTCAGGGTCAGGGTCCGGGTCCGGGTCCGTGTCCGGGTCCGGGTCTGGGTGAGGGTCCGGGTCCGGGTCCGGGTCCGGGTCCGGGTCCGGGTCCGGGTCCGGGTCCGGGTCCATGTCATGGTCTGGGTCCGTGTCATGGTCCGGGTCCGGGTCCGGGTCCGGGTCCGGGTCCATGTCATGGTACGGGTCCGGGTCCGGGTCAGGGTCCGGGTCCGGGTCCGGGTCTGTGCCAGTTTCAGGGTCAGTCTCAGAGTCAGGGTCCGGGTCAGGGTCAGGGTCAGGGTCAGGGTCAGGGTCCGTGTCCGGGTCCGGGTCCGGGTGAGGGTCCGGGTCCGGGTCCGGGTCCGGGTCCATGTCATGGTCCGGGTCCGGGTCCGGGTCCGGTTCCGGTTCCGGGTCCGGGTCCGGGTCCGGGTCCGGGTCCGGGTCCGGGTCCGGGTCCGGGGTCAGGATCCGAGTCCGGGTCTGGGTCCGGGTCCGGGTCCGGGTCCGGGTCCGAGTCCGGGACCTGGTCCGGGTCCGGGTCCGGGTCCGCGTCCGGGTCCGGGTCCGGGTCCGGGTCCGGGTCCGGGTCCGGGTCCAGGGTCAGGATCCGAGTCCAGGTCTGGGTCCGGGTCCGGGTCTGGGTCCGGGTCCGGGTCCGGGTCCGGGGTGAGGATCCGAGTCCGGGTCTGGGTCCATGTCATGGTCCGGGTCCGTGTCAGTGTCCGGGTCCGGGTCCGGGTCCGGGTCCGAGTCCATGTCATGGTCCGGGTCCGGGTCCGAGTCAGGGTCCGGGTCCGGGTCCGGGTCAGTTTCAGGGTCAGTGTCAGAGTCAGGCTCCGGGTCAGGGTCAGTGTCAGGGTCCCGGTTTGTGTCTGGGTCCGGGTCCGGGTCCGGGTCTGGGTCAGTTTAAGGGTCAGTGTCAGAGTCAGGGTCCAGGTCAGGGTCCATGTCCGGGTCCGGGTCCGGGTCCGGGTCCGGGTCCGGGTCCGGGTCCGGGTCACGGTCCGGGTCCGGGTCCGGGTCACGGTCACGGTCCGGGTCCGGGTCTGGGTCTGTGTCAGGGTACGGGTCCGTGTCAGGGTCCGTGTCAGGGTCAGGGTCAGGGTCAGGGTCCGGGTCCGGGTCAGGGTCAGGATCAGGGTCCGGGTCCGGGTCTGTGTCAGGGTCCGGGTCCGTGTCAGGGTCCGGGTCCAGGTCCGGGTCCGGGTCCGGGTCCGGGTCCGGGTCCGGGTCCGGGTCAGGGTCAGGGTCCGGGTCCGGGTCAGGGTCAGGGTCAGGGTCCGGGTCAGGGTCAGGGTCAGGGTCAGGATCCGGGTCCGGGTCCGGGTCTGTGTCCGGGTCCGGGTCTGGGTCCGGGTCCGGATCCGGGTCTGTGTCAGGGTCCGGGTCAGGGTCAGGGTCAGGGTCTGGGTCAGGATCCGGGTCCGGGTCCGGGTCCGGGTCCGGGTCCGGGTCCGGGTCCGGGTCTGGGTCCGGGTCCGGGTCCGGGTCCGAGTCAGAGTCCGGGTCCAGGTCCGGGTCAGTTTCAGGGTCAGTGTCAGAGTCAGGGTCCAGGTCAGGGTCAGGGTCCGGATCCGGGTCCGGGTCCGGGTCCGGGTCCGGGTCCAGGTCCGGGTCAGGGTCCGGGTCGGGGTCCGGGTCAGGGTCCGGGTCCGGGTCTGTGTCAGTTTCAGGGTCAGTCTCAGAGTCAGGGTCCGGGTCCGGGTCAGGGTCAGGGTCAGGGTCAGGGTCAGGGTCCGGGTCCGGGTCCGGGTCCGGGTCCGGGTCCGGGTCCGGGTCCGGGTCCGGGTCCATGTCATGGTCCGGGTCCGTGTCCGGGTCCGGGTCCGGGTCCGGGTCCGGGTCGGGGTCCGGTTCCGGGTCCGGGTCCGGGTCCGGGTCCGGGTCTGGGTCTGGGTCCGGGTCCGGGTCCGGGTCCAGGTCCGGGTCCGGGTCAGGGTCAGTGTCCGGGTCCGGGTCTGTGTCAGTTTCAGGGTCAGTCTCAGAGTCAGGGTCCGGGTCAGGGTCAGGGTCAGGGTCAGGGTCCGGGTCCGGGTCCGGGTCCGGGTCCGGGTCCGGGTCCGGGTGAGGGTCCGGGTCCGGGTCCGGGTCCGGGTCCATGTCATGGTCCGGGTCCGAGTCAGGGTCCGGGTCCGGGTCCGGGTCCGGGTCAGTTTCAGGGTCAGTGTCAGAGTCAGGCTCCGGGTCAGGGTCAGTGTCTGGGTCCCGGTTTGTGTCTGGGTCCGGGTCCGGGTCCGGGTCCGGGTCAGTTTAAGGGTCAGTGTCAGAGTCAGGGTCCAGGTCAGGGTCCGGGTCCGGGTCCGGGTCCGGGTCCGGGTCAGGGTCCGGGTCCGGGTCCGGGTCCGGGTCACGGTCACGGTCCGTGTCCGGGTCTGGGTCTGTGTCAGGGTCCGGGTCCGTGTCATGGTCCGGGTCCTGGTCAGGGTCAGGGTCCGGGTCCGGGTCAGGGTCAGGGTCAGGGTCAGGGTCAGGGTCAGGGTCCGGGTCCGGGTCCGGGTCAGGGTCCGGGTCCGGGTCCGGGTCTGTTTCAGGGTCCGGGTCCGTGTCAGGGTCCGGGTCCAGGTCCGGGTCCGGGTCCGGGTCCGGGTCCGGGTCCGGGTCCGGGTCAGGGTCAGGGTCCGGGTCCGGGTCCGGGTCAGGATCAGGGTCAGGGTCCGGGTCAGGGTCAGGGTCAGGGTCAGGATCCGGGTCCGGGACCGGGTCTGGGTCCGGGTCCGGGTGTGGGTCCGGGTCCGGATCCGGGTCTGTGTCAGGGTCCGGGTCAGGGTCAGGGTCAGGGTCAGGGTCAGGGTCAGGATCCGTGTCCGGGTCCGGGTTCGGGTCCGGGTCCGGGTCCGGGTCCGGGTCCGGGTCCGGGTCCGGGTCCGGGTCCGGGTCCATGTCATGGTCCGGGTCCGGGTCCGAGTCAGGGTCCGGGTCCGGGTCCGGGTCCGGGTCAGTTTCAGGGTCAGTGTCAGAGTCAGGCTCCGGGTCAGGGTCAGTGTCAGGGTCCCCGTTTGTGTCTGGGTCCGGGTCCGGGTCCGGGTCCGGGTCAGTTTAAGGGTCAGTGTCAGAGTCAGGGTCCAGGTCAGGGTCCATGTCCGGGTCCGGGTCCGGGTCCGGGTCCGGGTCCGGGTCCGGGTCCGGGTCCGGGTCCGGGTCAGGGTCCGGGTCCGGGTCCGGGTCACGGTCACGGTCCGGGTCCGGGTCTGGGTCTGTGTCAGGGTCCGGGTCCGTGTCAGGGTCCGTGTCAGGGTCAGGGTCAGGGTCAGGGTCCGGGTCCGGGTCAGGGTCAGGATCAGGGTCCGGGTCCGGGTCTGTGTCAGGGTCCGGGTCCGTGTCAGGGTCCGGGTCCAGGTCCGGGTCCGGGTCCGGGTCCGGGTCCGGGTCCGGGTCCGGGTCCGGGTCAGGGTCAGGGTCCGGGTCCGGGTCAGGGTCAGGGTCAGGGTCCGGGTCCGGGTCAGGGTCAGGGTCAGGGTCAGGATCCGGGTCCGGGTCCGGGTCTGGGTCCGGGTCCGGGTCTGGGTCCGGGTCCGGATCCGGGTCTGTGTCAGGGTCCGGGTCAGGGTCAGGGTCAGGGTCAGGGTCAGGATCCGGGTCCGGGTCCGGGTCCGGGTCCGGGTCCGGGTCCGGGTCCGGGTCCGGGTCCGGGTCCGGGTCCGGGTCCGGGTCCGGGTCCGAGTCAGAGTCCGGGTCCAGGTCCGGGTCAGTTTCAGGGTCAGTGTCAGAGTCAGGGTCCAGGTCAGGGTCAGGGTCCGGGTCCGGGTCCAGGTCCGGGTCAGGGTCCGGGTTGGGGTCCGGGTCAGGGTCCGGGTCCGGGTCTGTGTCAGTTTCAGGGTCAGTCTCAGAGTCAGGGTCCGGGTCAGGGTCAGGGTCAGGGTCAGGGTCAGGGTCAGGGTCAGGGTCCGGGTCCGGGTCCGGGTCCGGGTCCGGGTCCGGGTCTGGGTCCGGGTCCATGTCATGGTCCGGGTCCGTGTCAGGGTCAGGGTCAGGGTCCGGGTCCGGGTCAGGGTCAGGGTCAGGGTCCGGGTCCGGGTCTGTGTCAGGGTCCGGGTCCGTGTCAGGGTCCGGGTCCGGGTCCGGGTCCGGGTCCGGGTCCGTGTCCGGGTCCGGGTCCGAGTCAGAGTCCGGGTCCAGGTCCGGGTCAGTTTCAGGGTCAGTGTCAGAGTCAGGGTCCAGGTCAGGGTCAGGGTCCGGGTCCGGGTCCGGGTCCGGGTCCGGGTCCGGGTCCGGGTCCGGGTCCAGGTCCGGGTCAGGGTCCGGGTCGGGGTCCGGGTCAGGGTCAGGGTCAGGGTCAGGATCCGGGTCCGGGTCCGGGTCCGGGTCTGGGTCCGGGTCCGGGTCTGGGTCCGGGTCCGGATCCGGGTCTGTGTCAGGGTCCGGGTCAGGGTCAGGGTCAGGGTCAGGGTCAGGATCCGGGTCCGGGTCCGGGTCCGGGTCCGGGTCCGGGTCCGGGTCCGGGTCCGGGTCCGGGTCCGAGTCAGAGTCGGGGTCCAGGTCCGGGTCAGTTTCAGGGTCAGTGTCAGAGTCAGGGTCCAGGTCAGGGTCCGGGTCCGGGTCCGGGTCCGGGTCCGGGTCCGGGTCCGGGTCCGGGTCCAGGTCCGGGTCAGGGTCCGGGTCGGGGTCCGGGTCAGGGTCCGGGTCCGGGTCTCTGTCAGTTTCAGGGTCAGTCTCAGAGTCAGGGTCCGGGTCAGGGTCAGGGTCAGGGTCAGGGTCAGGGTCAGGGTCCGGGTCCGGGTCCGGGTCCATGTCATGGTCCGGGTCCGTGTCAGGGTCCGGGTCCGGGTCCGGGTCCGGGTCCGGGTCAGGGTCAGGGTCCGGGTCCGGGTCACGGTCCGGGTCCGGGTCCGGGTCTGTGTCAGGGTCCGGGTCAGGGTCAGGGTCAGGGTCAGGATCCGGGTCCGGGTCCGGGTCCGGGTCTGGGTCCGGGTCCGGGTCCGGGTCCGGGTCCGGGTCCGGGTCCGGGTCCGGGTCCGGGTCCGGGTCCAGGTCCGGGTCAGGGTCCGGGTCGGGGTCCGGGTCAGGGTCTGGGTCCGGGTCTGTGTCAGTTTCAGGGTCAGTCTCAGAGTCAGGGTCCGGGTCAGGGTCAGGGTCAGGGTCAGGGTCAGGGTCCGGGTCCGGGTCCGGGTCCGGGTCCATGTCATGGTCCGGGTCCGTGTCAGGGTCCGGGTCCGGGTCCGGGTCCGGGTCCGGGTCAGGGTCAGGGTCCGGGTCCGGGTCACGGTCCGGGTCCGGGTCCGGGTCTGTGTCAGGGTCCGGGTCAGGGTCAGGGTCAGGGTCAGGATCCGGGTCCGGGTCCGGGTCCGGGTCTGGGTCCGGGTCCGGGTCCGGGTCCGGGTCCGGGTCCGGGTCCGGGTCCGGGTCGGGGTCCGGTTCCGGGTCCGGGTCCGGGTCCGGGTCCGGGTCTGGGTCTGGGTCCGGGTCCGGGTCCGGGTCCAGGTCCGGGTCCGGGTCAGGGTCAGTGTCCGGGTCCGGGTCTGTGTCAGTTTCAGGGTCAGTCTCAGAGTCAGGGTCCGGGTCAGGGTCAGGGTCAGGGTCAGGGTCCGGGTCCGGGTCCGGGTCCGGGTCCGGGTCCGGGTCCGGGTGAGGGTCCGGGTCCGGGTCCGGGTCCGGGTCCGGGTCCATGTCATGGTCCGGGTCCGAGTCAGGGTCCGGGTCCGGGTCCGGGTCCGGGTCAGTTTCAGGGTCAGTGTCAGAGTCAGGCTCCGGGTCAGGGTCAGTGTCTGGGTCCCGGTTTGTGTCTGGGTCCGGGTCCGGGTCCGGGTCCGGGTCAGTTTAAGGGTCAGTGTCAGAGTCAGGGTCCAGGTCAGGGTCCGGGTCCGGGTCCGGGTCCGGGTCCGGGTCAGGGTCCGGGTCCGGGTCCGGGTCCGGGTCACGGTCACGGTCCGTGTCCGGGTCTGGGTCTGTGTCAGGGTCCGGGTCCGTGTCATGGTCCGGGTCCTGGTCAGGGTCAGGGTCCGGGTCCGGGTCAGGATCAGGGTCAGGGTCAGGGTCAGGGTCAGGGTCCGGGTCCGGGTCCGGGTCAGGGTCCGGGTCCGGGTCCGGGTCTGTTTCAGGGTCCGGGTCCGTGTCAGGGTCCGGGTCCAGGTCCGGGTCCGGGTCCGGGTCCGGGTCCGGGTCCGGGTCCGGGTCAGGGTCAGGGTCCGGGTCCGGGTCCGGGTCAGGATCAGGGTCAGGGTCCGGGTCAGGGTCAGGGTCAGGGTCAGGATCCGGGTCCGGGACCGGGTCTGGGTCCGGGTCCGGGTGTGGGTCCGGGTCCGGATCCGGGTCTGTGTCAGGGTCCGGGTCAGGGTCAGGGTCAGGGTCAGGGTCAGGGTCAGGATCCGTGTCCGGGTCCGGGTTCGGGTCCGGGTCCGGGTCCGGGTCCGGGTCCGGGTCCGGGTCCGGGTCCGGGTCCGGGTCCATGTCATGGTCCGGGTCCGGGTCCGAGTCAGGGTCCGGGTCCGGGTCCGGGTCCGGGTCAGTTTCAGGGTCAGTGTCAGAGTCAGGCTCCGGGTCAGGGTCAGTGTCAGGGTCCCGGTTTGTGTCTGGGTCCGGGTCCGGGTCCGGGTCCGGGTCCGGGTCAGTTTAAGGGTCAGTGTCAGAGTCAGGGTCCAGGTCAGGGTCCGGGTCCGGGTCCGGGTCCGGGTCCGGGTCCGGGTCCGGGTCCGGGTCCGGGTCAGGGTCCGGGTCCGGGTCCGGGTCACGGTCACGGTCCGGGTCCGGGTCTGGGTCTGTGTCAGGGTCCGGGTCCGTGTCAGGGTCCGGGTCCTGGTCAGGGTCAGGGTCCGGGTCCGGGTCAGGGTCAGGGTCAGGGTCAGGGTCCGGGTCCGGGTCCGGGTCCGGGTCTGTGTCAGGGTCCGGGTCCGTGTCAGGTTCCGGGTCTAGGTCCGGGTCCGGGTCCGGGTCCGGGTCCGGGTCTGGGTCAGGGTCAGGGTCCGGGTCCGGGTCAGGGTCAGGGTCCGGGTTTGTGTCAGGGTCAGGGTCAGGGTCAGGATCCGGGTCCGGGTCCGGGTCTGGGTCCGGGTCCGGGTCCGGGTCTGGGTCCGGGTCCGGATCCGGGTCTGTGTCAGGGTCCGTGTCAGGGTCAGGGTCAGGATCCGGGTCCGGGTCCGGGTCCGGGTCCGGGTCCGGGTCCGGGTCCGGGTCCGGGTCCGGGTCCAGGTCCGGGTCAGGGTCCGGGTCCGGGTCTGTGTCAGTTTCAGGGTCAGTCTCAGAGTCAGGGTCCGGGTCAGGGTCAGGGTCAGGGTCAGGGTCAGGGTCAGGGTCCGGGTCCGGGTCCGGGTCCATGTCATGGTCCGGGTCCGTGTCAGGGTCCGGGTCCGGGTCCGGGTCCGGGTCCGGGTCAGGGTCAGGGTCCGGGTCCGGGTCACGGTCCGGGTCCGGGTCCGGGTCTGTGTCAGGGTCCGGGTCAGGGTCAGGGTCAGGGTCAGGATCCGGGTCCGGGTCCGGGTCCGGGTCTGGGTCCGGGTCCGGGTCCGGGTCCGGGTCCGGGTCCGGGTCCGGCTCCGGGTCGGGGTCCAGGTCCGGGTCCGGGTCCAGGTCCGGGTCCGGGTCTGGGTCTGGGTCCGGGTCCGGGTCAGGGTCCAGGTCCGAGTCCGGGTCAGGGTCAGTGTCCGGGTCCGGGTCTGTGTCAGTTTCAGGGTCAGTCTCAGAGTCAGGGTCCGGGTCAGGGTCAGGGTCAGGGTCAGGGTCCGGGTCCGGGTCCGGGTCCGGGTCCGGGTCCGGGTCCGGGTGAGGTTCCGGGTCCGGGTCCGGGTCCGGGTCCGGGTCCATGTCATGGTCCGGGTCCGAGTCAGGGTCCGGGTCCGGGTCCGGGTCCGGGTCAGTTTCAGGGTCAGTGTCAGAGTCAGGCTCCGGGTCAGGGTCAGTGTCAGGGTCCCGGTTTGTGTCTGGGTCCGGGTCCGGGTCCGGGTCCGGGTCAGTTTAAGGGTCAGTGTCAGAGTCAGGGTCCAGGTCAGGGTCCGGGTCCGGGTCCGGGTCCGGGTCCGGGTCCGGGTCCGGATCCGGGTCCGGGTCCGGGTCCGGGTCCGGGTCCGGGTCCGAGTCAGAGTCCGGGTCCGGGTCCGGGTCAGTTTCAGGGTCAGTGTCAGAGTCAGGGTCCAGGTCAGGGTAAGGGTCCGGGTCCGGGTCCGGGTCCGGGTCCGGGTCCAGGTCCGGGTCCGGGTCCGGGTCGGAGTCAGGGTCCGGGTCCGGGTCCGGGTCAGTTTCAGGGTCAGTGTCAGAGTCAGAGTCCAGGTCAGGGTCAGGGTCCGGGTCCGGGTCCGGGTCCGGGTCCGGGTCCAGGTCCGGGTCCGGGTCTGGGTCTGGGTCCGGGTCCGGGTCAGGGTCCAGGTCCGGTTCCGGGTCAGGGTCAGTGTCCGGGTCCGGGTCTGTGTCAGTTTCAGGGTCAGTCTCAGAGTCAGGGTCCGGGTCAGGGTCAGGGTCAGGGTCAGGGTCCGGGTCCGGGTCCGGGTCCGGGTCCGGGTCCGGGTCCGGGTGAGGGTCCGGGTCCGGGTCCGGGTCCGGGTCCGGGTCCGGGTCCGGGTCCGGGTCCGGGTCCATGTCATGGTCCGGGTCCGAGTCAGGGTCCGGGTCCGGGTCCGGGTCCGGGTCAGTTTCAGGGTCAGTGTCAGAGTCAGGCTCCGGGTCAGTGTCAGAGTCAGGGTCCAGGTCAGGGTCCGGGTCCGGGTCCGGGTCCGGGTCCGGGTCCGGGTCCGGGTCCGGGTCAGGGTCCGGGTCCGGGTCCGGGTCCGGGTCACGGTCCGGGTCCGGGTCTGGGTCTGTGTCAGGGTCCGGGTCCGGGTCCGTGTCAGGGTCCGGGTCCTGGTCAGGGTCAGGGTCCGGGTCCGGGTCAGGGTCAGGGTCAGGGTCAGGGTCCGGGTCCGGGTCCAGGTCTGTGTCAGGGTCCGGGTCCGTGTCAGGGTCCGGGTCCAGGTCCGGGTCCGGGTCCGGGTCCGGGTCCGGGTCCGGGTCAGGGTCAGGGTCCGGGTCCGGGTCAGGGTCAGGTTCAGGGTCCGGGTCAGGGTCAGGGTCAGGGTCAGGATCCGGGTCCGGGTCCGGGTCTGGGTCCGGGTCCGGGTCTGGGTCCGGGTCCGGATCCGGGTCTGTGTCAGGGTCCGGGTCAGGGTCAGGGTCAGGGTCAGGGTCAGGGTCAGGATCCGGGTCCGGGTCCGGGTCCGGGTCCGAGTCAGGGTCCGGGTCCGGGTCCGGGTCCGGGTCAGTTTCAGGGTCAGTGTCAGAGTCAGGCTCCGGGTCAGGGTCAGTGTCAGGGTCCCGGTTTGTGTCTGGGTCCGGGTCCGGGTACGGGTCCGGGTCAGTTTAAGGGTCAGTGTCAGAGTCAGGGTCCAGGTCAGGGTTCGGGTCCGGGTCCGGGTCCGGGTCCGGGTCCGGGTCCGGGTCCGGGTCCGGGTCAGGGTCCGGGTCCGGGTCCGGGTCACGGTCACGGTCCGGGTCCGGGTCTGGGTCTGTGTCAGGGTCCGGGTCCGTGTCAGGGTCCGGGTCCTGGTCAGGGTCAGGGTCCGGGTCCGGGTCAGGGTCAGGGTCAGGGTCAGGGTCTGGGTCCGGGTCCGGGTCTGTGTCAGGGTCCGGGTCCGTGTCAGGTTCCGGGTCCAGGTCCGGGTCCGGGTCCGGGTCTGGGTCAGGGTCAGGGTCCGGGTCCGGGTCAGGGTCAGGGTCAGGGTCCGGGTCAGGGTCAGGGTCAGGGTCAGGATCCGGGTCCGGGTCCAGGTCTGGGTCCGGGTCCGGGTCTGGGTCCGGGTCCGGATCCGGGTCTGTGTCAGGGTCCGGGTCAGGGTCAGGGTCAGGATCCGGGTCCGGGTCCGGGTCCGGGTCCGGGTCCGGGTCCGGGTCCGGGTCCGGGTCCGGGTCCGGGTCCGGGTCCGAGTCAGAGTCCGGGTCCGGGTCCGGGTCAGTTTCAGGGTCAGTGTCAGAGTCAGGGTCCAGGTCAGGGTAAGGGTCCGGGTCCGGGTCCGGGTCCGGGTCCGGGTCCGGGTCCGGGTCCAGGTCCGGGTCAGGGTCCGGGTCGGGGTCCGGGTCAGGGTCCGGGTCCGGGTCTGTGTCAGTTTCAGGGTCAGTCTCAGAGTCAGGGTCCGGGTCAGGGTCAGGGTCAGGGTCAGGGTCAGGGTCAGGGTCAGGGTCCGGGTCCGGGTCAGGGTCCGGGTCCGGGTCCGGGTCCGGGTCCATGTCATGGTCCGGGTCCGTGTCAGGGTCCGGGTCCGGGTCCGGGTCCGGGTCCGGGTAAGGGTCCGGGTCCGGGTCACGGTCCGGGTCCGGGTCCGGGTCTGTGTCAGGGTCCGGGTCAGGGTCAGGGTCAGGGTCAGGATCCGGGTCCGGGTCCGGGTCCGGGTCTGGGTCCGGGTCCGGGTCCGGGTCCGGGTCCGGGTCCGGGTCCGGGTCCGGGTCCGGGTCGGGGTCCGGGTCCGGGTCCGGGTCAGGGTCAGGGTCCGGGTCAGGGTAAGGGTCAGGGTCAGGGTCCGGGTCTGGATCCGGGTCAGCGTCCGGGTCCGGGTCCGGGTCCTGGTCCGGGTCCGGGTCCGGGTCCGGGTCCGGGTCCGGGTCCGGGTCCGGGTCCGGGTCCGGAGTGAGGATCCGAATCCGGGTCTGGGTCTGGGACCGGGTCCGGGTCCGGGTCCGGGTCCAGGTCAGGATCAGGGTCACGGTCAGAGTCAGGGTCAGGGTCAGGATCAGGGTCCGGGTCCGGGTCCGGGTCAGGGTCCGGGTCCGGGTCCGGGTCCGGGTCCGGGTCCGGGTCCTGGTCCTGGTCCGGGTCCGGGTCCGGGTCCGTGTCCGTGTCCGGGTCCGTGTCCGGGTCCGGGTCCAGGGTCAGGATCCGAGTCCAGGTCTGGGTCCGGGTCCGGGT
The DNA here is from genome assembly GCA_022577455.1 of Arizona elegans. Lineage (NCBI taxonomy): Eukaryota > Metazoa > Chordata > Lepidosauria > Squamata > Colubridae > Arizona > Arizona elegans. Next base: position 7,723,889 of record JAKOOJ010000027.1, read on the forward strand.
CCGGGTCCGTGTCAGGGTCAGGGTCAGGGTGAGGGTCAGAGTCAGGGTCCGGGTCAGGGTCAGGGTCAGGGTCAGGGTCAGGATATGGGTCCGGGTCCGGGTCCGGGTCCGGGTCCGGGTCCGGGTCCGGGTCCGAGTCAGGGTCCGGGCCCGGGTCCGAGTCAGGGTCCGGGTCTGGGTCCGGGTCCGGGTCCGGGTCCGGGTCAGTTTAAGGGTCAGTGTCAGAGTCAGGGTCCAGGTCAGGGTCCGGGTCACGGTCCGGGTCCGTGTCCGGGTCTGTGTCAGGGTCCGGGTCCGGGTCAGGGTCCGGGTCCGGGTCCGGGTCCGGGTCCGGGTCCGGGTCCGTGTCCGAGTCAGGGTCCGGGTCAGGGTCCGGGTCAGTTTCAGGGTCAGTGTCAGAGTCAGGGTCCAGGTCAGGGTCCGGGTCCGTGTCCGGGTCCGGGTCCGGGTCCGGGTCCGGGTCCGGGTCCGGGTCTGTGTCCGTGTCCGGGTCCGGGTCCGGGTCTGGGTCCGGGTCCGGGTCAGGGTCCGGGTCCGGGTCCGGGTCCGGGTCAGGGTCAGGGTCCGGGTCCGGGTCTGTGTCAGTTTCAGGGTCAGTCTCAGAGTCAGGGTCTGGGTCAGGGTCAGGGTCAGGGTCAGGGTCAGGGTCAGGGTCCGGGTCCGGGTCCGGGTCCGGGTGAGGGTCTGGGTCCTGGTCCGGGTCCGGGTCCATGTCATGGTCCGGGTCCGTGTCAGGGTCCGGGTCTGGGTCCGGGTCCGGGTCCGGGTCCGGGTCAGTTTAAGGGTCAGTGTCAGAGTCAGGGTCCAGGTCAGGGTCCGGGTCCGGGTCTGGGTCTGTGTCAGGGTCCCGGTTTGTGTCTGGGTCCGGGTCCGGGTCCGGGTCCGGGTCAGTTTAAGGGTCAGTGTCAGAGTCAGGGTCCAGGTCAGGGTCCGGGTCCGGGTCCGGGTCCGGGTCCGGGTCCGGGTCCGGGTCCGGGTCCGGGTCCGGGTCCGGGTCCGGGTCAGGGTCCGGGTCCGGGTCTGGGTCTGTGTCAGGGTCCGGGTCCGTGTCAGGGTCCGGGTCATGGTCAGGGTCAGGGTCCGGGTCCGGGTCAGGGTCAGGGTCAGGGTCAGGGTCCGGGTCCGGGTCCGGGTCTGTGTCAGGGTCCGGGTCCGTGTCAGGGTCCGGGTCCAGGTCCGGGTCAGGGTCAGGGTCCGGGTCCGGGTCCGGGTCAGGGTCAGGGTCAGGGTCCGGGTCAGGGTCAGGGTCAGGGTCAGGATCCGGGTCCGGGTCCGGGTCTGGGTCCGGGTCCGGGTCTGGGTCCGGGTCCGGATCCGGGTCTGTGTCAGGGTCCGGGTCAGGGTCAGGGTCAGGGTCAGGGTCAGGGTCAGGATCCGGGTCCGCGTCCAGGTTCGGGTCCGGGTCCGGGTCCGGGTCCGGGTCCGGGTCCGGGTCCGGGTCCGGGTCCGGGTCCGGGTCCATGTCATGGTCCGGGTCCGGGTCCGAGTCAGGGTCCGGGTCCGGGTCCGGGTCCGGGTCCGTGTCAGTTTCAGGGTCAGTGTCAGAGTCAGGCTCCGGGTCAGGGTCAGTGTCAGGGTCCCGGTTTGTGTCTGGGTCTGGGTCCGGGTCCGGGTCCGGGTCAGTTTAAGGGTCAGTGTCAGAGTCAGGGTCCAGGTCAGGGTCCGGGTCCGGGTCCGGGTCCGGGTCCGGGTCCGGGTCAGGGTCCGGGTCCGGGTCCGGGTCACGGTCACGGTCACGGTCCGGGTCCGGGTCTGGGTCTGTGTCAGGGTCCGGGTCCGTGTCAGGGTCCGGGTCCTGGTCAGGGTCAGGGTCCGGGTCCGGGTCAGGGTCAGGGTCAGGGTCAGGGTCCGGGTCCGGGTCCGGGTCTGTGTCAGGGTCCGGGTCCGTGTCAGGTTCCGGGTCCAGGTCCGGGTCCGGGTCCGGGTCCGGGTCCGGGTCTGGGTCAGGGTCAGGGTCCGGGTCCGGGTCAGGGTCAGGGTCCGGGTTTGTGTCAGGGTCAGGGTCAGGGTCAGGATCCGGGTCCGGGTCCGGGTCTGGGTCCGGGTCCGGGTCTGGGTCCGGGTCCGGATCCGGGTCTGTGTCAGGGTCCGGGTCAGGGTCAGGGTCAGGATCCGGGTCCGGGTCCGGGTCCGGGTCCGGGTCCGGGTCCGGGTCCGGGTCCGGGTCCGGGTCCGAGTCAGAGTCCGGGTCCGGGTCCGGGTCAGTTTCAGGGTCAGTGTCAGAGTCAGGGTCCAGGTCAGGGTAAGGGTCCGGGTCCGGGTCCGGGTCCGGGTCCGGGTCCAGGTCCGGGTCAGGGTCCGGGTCGGGGTCCGGGTCAGGGTCCGGGTCCGGGTCTGTGTCAGTTTCAGGGTCAGTCTCAGAGTCAGGGTCCGGGTCAGGGTCAGGGTCAGGGTCAGGGTCAGGGTCAGGGTCCGGGTCCGGGTCCGGGTCCGGGTCCGGGTCCGGGTCGGAGTCAGGGTCCGGGTCCGGGTCCGGGTCAGTTTCAGGGTCAGTGTCAGAGTCAGGGTCCGGGTCAGGGTCAGGGTCAGGGTCCGGGTCCGGGTCTGGGTCTGTGTCAGGGTCCGGGTCCGTGTCAGGGTCCGGGTCCTGGTCAGGGTCAGGGTCCGGGTCCGGGTCAGGGTCAGGGTCAGGGTCAGGGTCAGGGTCCGGGTCCGGGTCCGGGTCCGGGTCTGTGTCAGGGTCCGGGTCCGTGTCAGGTTCCGGGTCTAGGTCCGGGTCCGGGTCCGGGTCCGGGTCCGGGTCCGGGTCCGGGTCCGGGTCCGGGTCCATGTCATGGTCCGGGTCCGAGTCAGGGTCCGGGTCCGGGTCCGGGTCCGGGTCAGTTTCAGGGTCAGTGTCAGAGTCAGGCTCCGGGTCAGGGTCAGTGTCAGGGTCCCGGTTTGTGTCTGGGTCCGGGTCCGGGTCCGGGTCCGGGTCAGTTTAAGGGTCAGTGTCAGAGTCAGGGTCCAGGTCAGGGTCCGGGTCCGGGTCCGGGTCAGTTTCAGGGTCAGTGTCAGAGTCAGAGTCAGAGTCCAGGTCAGGGTCAGGGTCCGGGTCCGGGTCCGGGTCCGGGTCCGGGTCCAGGTCCGCGTCCGGGTCCGGGTCTGGGTCTGGGTCCGGGTCCGGGTCAGGGTCCAGGTCCGGGTCCGGGTCAGGGTCAGTGTCCGGGTCCGGGTCTGTGTCAGTTTCAGGGTCAGTCTCAGAGTCAGGGTCCGGGTCAGGGTCAGGGTCAGGGTCCGGGTCCGGGTCCGGGTCCGGGTCCGGGTCCGGGTCCGGGTCCGGGTCCGGGTCCGGGTGAGGGTCCGGGTCCGGGTCCGGGTCCGGGTCCGGGTCCGGGTCCGGGTCCATGTCATGGTCCGGGTCCGAGTCAGGGTCCGGGTCCGGGTCCGGGTCCGGGTCAGTTTCAGGGTCAGTGTCAGAGTCAGGCTCCGGGTCAGGGTCAGTGTCAGGGTCCCGGTTTGTGTCTGGGTCCGGGTCCGGGTCCGGGTCCGGGTCAGTTTAAGGGTCAGTGTCAGAGTCAGGGTCCAGGACAGGGTCCGGGTCCGGGTCCGGGTCCGGGTCCGGGTCCGGGTCCGGGTCCGGGTCAGGGTCCGGGTCCGGATCCGGGTCACGGTCACGGTCCGGGTCCGGGTCTGGGTCTGTGTCAGGGTCCGGGTCCGTGTCAGGGTCCGGGTCTGTGTCAGGGTCAGGGTCCGGGTCCGGGTCAGGGTCAGGGTCAGGGTCAGGGTCCGGGTCCGGGTCCGGGTCTGTGTCAGGGTCCGGGTCCGTGTCAGGGTCCGGGTCCAGGTCCGGGTCCGGGTCCGGGTCCGGGTCCGGGTCCGGGTCCGGGTCCGGGTCAGGGTCAGGGTCCGGGTCCGGGTCAGGGTCAGGGTCAGGGTCCGGGTCAGGGTCAGGGTCAGGGTCAGGATCCGGGTCCGGGTCCGGGTCTGGGTCCGGGTCCGGGTCTGGGTCCGGGTCCGGGTCCGGGTCTGTGTCAGGGTCCGGGTCAGGGTCAGGGTCAGGGTCAGGGTCAGGATCCGGGTCCGGGTCCGGGTCCGGGTCCGGGTCCGGGTCCGGGTCCGGGTCCGGGTCCATGTCATGGTCCGGGTCCGGGTCCGAGTCAGGGTCCGGGTCCGGGTCCGGGTCCGGGTCAGTTTCAGGGTCAGTGTCAGAGTCAGGCTCCGGGTCAGGGTCAGTGTCAGGGTCCCGGTTTGTGTCTGGGTCCGGGTCCGGGTCCGGGTCCGGGTCAGTTTAAGGGTCAGTGTCAGAGTCAGGGTCCAGGTCAGGGTCCGGGTCCGGTTCCGGGTCCGGGTCCGGGTCCGGGTCCGGGTCCGGGTCAGGGTCCGGGTCCGGGTCTGGGTCACGGTCACAGTCCGGGTCCGGGTCTGGGTCTGTGTCAGGGTCCGGGTCCGTGTCAGGGTCCGGGTCCTGGTCAGGGTCAGGGTCCGGGTCCGGGTCAGGGTCAGGGTCAGGGTCAGGGTCCGGGTCCGGGTCCGGGTCTGTGTCAGGGTCCGGGTCCATGTCAGGTTCCGGGTCCAGGTCCGGGTCCGGGTCCGGGTCCGGGTCCGGGTCTGGGTCAGGGTCAGGGTCCGGGTCCGGGTCAGGGTCAGGGTCAGGGTCCGGGTCAGGGTCAGGGTCAGGGTCAGGATCCGGGTCCGGGTCCGGGTCTGGGTCCGGGTCCGGGTCTGGGTCCGGGTCCGGATCCGGGTCTGTGTCAGTTTCAGGGTCAGTCTCAGAGTCAGGGTCTGGGTCATGGTCAGGGTCAGGGTCAGGGTCAGGGTCAGGGTCCGGGTCCGGGTCCGGGTGAGGGTCTGGGTCCTGGTCCGGGTCCGGGTCCATGTCATGGTCCGGGTCCGTGTCAGGGTCCGTGTCTGGGTCCGGGTCCGGGTCCGGGTCCGGGTCAGTTTAAGGGTCAGTGTCAGAGTCAGGGTCCAGGTCAGGGTCCGGGTCCGGGTCTGGGTCTGTGTCAGGGTCCCGGTTTGTGTCTGGTTCCGGGTCCGGGTCCGGGTCCGGGTCAGTTTAAGGGTCAGTGTCAGAGTCAGGGTCCAGGTCAGGGTCCGGGTCCGGGTCCGGGTCCGGGTCCGGGTCCGGGTCCGGGTCAGGGTCCGGGTCCGGGTCCGGGTCCGGGTCACGGTCACGGTCCGGGTCCGGGTCTGGGTCTGTGTCAGGGTCCGGGTCCGTGTCAGGGTCCGGGTCCTGGTCAGGGTCAGGGTCCGGGTCCGGGTCAGGGTCAGGGTCAGGGTCAGGGTCCGGGTCCGGGTCCGGGTCTGTGTCAGGGTCCGGGTCCGTGTCAGGGTCCGGGTCCAGGTCCGGGTCCGGGTCCGGGTCTGGGTCCGGGTCCGGGTCCGGGTCCGGGTCAGGGTCAGGGTCCGGGTCCGGGTCAGTGTCAGGGTCAGGGTCCGGGTCAGGGTCAGGGTCAGGGTCAGGATCCGGGTCCGGGTCCGGGTCCGGGTCTGGGTCCGGGTCCGGGTCTGGGTCCGGGTCCGGATCCGGGTCTGTGTCAGGGTCAGGGTCAGGGTCCGGGTCCGGGTCAGGGTCAGGGTCAGGGTCCGGGTCAGGGTCAGGGTCAGGGTCAGGATCCGGGTCCGGGTCCGTGTCCGGGTCTGGGTCCGGGTCCGGGTCTGGGTCCGGGTCCGGATCCGGGTCTGTGTCAGGGTCCGGGTCAGGGTCAGGGTCAGGGTCAGGGTCAGGATCCGGGTCCGGGTCCGGGTCCGGGTCCAGGTCCGGGTCTGGGTCCGGGTCCGGATCCGGGTCTGTGTCAGGGTCAGGGTCAGGGTCCGGGTCTGGGTCCGGGTCCGGATCCGGGTCTGTGTCAGGGTCAGGGTCAGGGTCCGGGTCCGGGTCCGGGTCTGTGTCAGGGTCCGGGTCCGTGTCAGGGTCCGGGTCCAGGTCCGGGTCCGGGTCCGGGTCCGGGTCCGGGTCCGGGTCCGGGTCCGGGTCAGGGTCAGGGTCCGGGTCCGGGTCAGTGTCAGGGTCAGGGTCCGGGTCAGAGTCAGGGTCAGGGTCAGGATCCGGGTCCGGGTCCGGGTCTGGGTCCGGGTCCGGGTCTGGGTCCGGGTCCGGATCCGGGTCTGTGTCAGGGTCAGGGTCAGGGTCCGGGTCCGGGTCAGGGTCAGGGTCAGGGTCCGGGTCAGGGTCAGGGTCAGGGTCAGGATCCGGGTCCGGGTCCGGGTCTGGGTCCGGGTCCGGGTCTGGGTCCGGGTCCGGATCCGGGTCTGTGTCAGGGTCCGGGTCAGGGTCAGGGTCAGGGTCAGGGTCAGGATCCGGGTCCGGGTCCGGGTCCGGGTCCGGGTCCGGGTCCGGGTCCGGGTCCATGTCATGGTCCGGGTCCGGGTCCGAGTCAGGGTCCGGGTCCGGGTCCGGGTCCGGGTCAGTTTCAGGGTCAGTGTCAGAGTCAGGCTCCGGGTCAGGGTCAGTGTCAGGGTCCCGGTTTGTGTCTGGGTCCGGGTCCGGGTCCGGGTCCGGGTCAGTTTAAGGGTCAGTGTCAGAGTCAGGGTCCAGGTCAGGGTCCGGGTCCGGGTCCGGGTCCGGGTCCGGGTCCGGGTCCGGGTCAGGGTCCGGGTCCGGGTCCGGGTCACGGTCACGGTCCGGGTCCGGGTCTGGGTCTGTGTCAGTGTCCGGGTCCGTGTCAGGGTCCGGGTCCTGGTCAGGGTCAGGGTCCGGGTCCGGGTCAGGGTCAGGGTCAGGGTCAGGGTCCGGGTCCGGGTCCGGGTCTGTGTCAGGGTCCGGGTCCGTGTCAGGTTCCGGGTCCAGGTCCGGGTCCGGGTCCGGGTCCGGGTCAGGGTCAGGGTCAGGGTCAGGGTCCGGGTCAGGGTCAGGGTCAGGGTCAGGATCCGGGTCCGGGTCCGGGTCTGGGTCCGGGTCCGGGTCCGGGTCTGGGTCCGGGTCCGGATCCGGGTCTGTGTCAGTTTCAGGGTCAGTCTCAGAGTCAGGGTCTGGGTCAGGGTCAGGGTCAGGGTCAGGGTCAGGGTCAGGGTCAGGGTCCGGGTCCGGGTCCGGGTGAGGGTCTGGGTCCTGGTCCGGGTCCGGGTCCATGTCATGGTCCGTGTCCGTGTCAGGGTCCGTGTCTGGGTCCGGGTCCGGGTCCGGGTCCGGGTCAGTTTAAGGGTCAGTGTCAGAGTCAGGGTCCAGGTCAGGGTCCGGGTCCGGGTCCGGGTCCGGGTCCGGGTCCGGGTCCGGGTCAGGGTCCGGGTCCGGGTCCGGGTCCGGGTCCGGGTCAGGGTCCGGGTCCAGGTCCGGGTCCGGGTCCGGGTCACGGTCACGGTCCGGGTCCGGGTCTGGGTCTGTGTCAGGGTCCGGGTCCGGGTCCGTGTCAGGGTCCGGGTCCTGGTCAGGGTCAGGGTCCGGGTCCGGGTCAGGGTCAGGGTCAGGGTCAGGGTCTGGGTCCGGGTCCGGGTCTGTGTCAGGGTCCGTGTCCGTGTCAGGGTCCGGGTCCAGGTCCGGGTCCGGGTCCGGGTCCGGGTCCGGGTCCGGGTCAGGGTCAGGGTCCGGGTCCGGGTCAGGGTCAGGGTCAGGGTCCGGGTCAGGGTCAGGGTCAGGGTCAGGATCCGGGTCCGGGTCCGGGTCTGGGTCCGGGTCCGGGTCTGGGTCCGGGTCCGGATCCGGGTCTGTGTCAGGGTCCGGGTCAGGGTCAGGGTCAGGGTCAGGGTCAGGGTCAGGGTCAGGGTCAGGATCCGGGTCCGGGTCCGGGTTCGGGTCCGGGTCCGGGTCCGGGTCCGGGTCCGGGTCCGGGTCCGGGTCCGGGTCCGGGTCCGGGTCCATGTCATGGTCCGGGTCCGGGTCCGAGTCAGGGTCCGGGTCCGGGTCCGGGTCCGTGTCAGTTTCAGGGTCAGTGTCAGAGTCAGGCTCCGGGTCAGGGTCAGTGTCAGGGGTCCCGGTTTGTGTCTGGGTCCGGGTCCGGGTCCGGGTCCGGGTCAGTTTAAGGGTCAGTGTCAGAGTCAGGGTCCAGGTCAGGGTCCGGGTCCGGGTCCGGGTCCGGGTCCGGGTCCGGGTCCGGGTCCGGGTCCGGGTCAGGGTCCGGGTCCGGGTCCGGGTCACGGTCACGGTCCGGGTCCGGGTCTGGGTCTGTGTCAGGGTCCGGGTCCGTGTCAGGGTCCGGGTCCTGGTCAGGGTCAGGGTCCGGGTCCGGGTCAGGGTCAGGGTCAGGGTCAGGGTCCGGGTCCGGGTCCGGGTCTGTGTCAGGGTCCGGGTCCGTGTCAGGTTCCGGGTCCAGGTCCGGGTCCGGGTCCGGGTCCGGGTCCGGGTCCGGGTCTGGGTCAGGGTCAGGGTCCGGGTCCGGGTCAGGGTCAGGGTCCGGGTTTGTGTCAGGGTCAGGGTCAGGGTCAGGGTCAGGATCCGGGTCCGGGTCCGGGTCCGGGTCTGGGTCCGGGTCCGGGTCTGGGTCCGGGTCCGGATCCGGGTCTGTGTCAGGGTCCGGGTCAGGGTCAGGGTCAGGATCCGGGTCCGGGTCCGGGTCCGGGTCCGGGTCCGGGTCCGGGTCCGGGTCCGGGTCCGGGTCCGGGTCCGGGTCCGGGTCCGTGTCCGGGTCCGAGTCAGAGTCCGGGTCCGGGTCCGGGTCAGTTTCAGGGTCAGTGTCAGAGTCAGGGTCCAGGTCAGGGTAAGGGTCCGGGTCCGGGTCCGGGTCCGGGTCCGGGTCCAGGTCCGGGTCAGGGTCCGGGTCGGGGTCCGGGTCAGGGTCCGGGTCCGGGTCTGTGTCAGTTTCAGGGTCAGTCTCAGAGTCAGGGTCCGGGTCAGGGTCAGGGTCAGGGTCAGGGTCAGGGTCAGGGTCCGGGTCCGGGCCCGGGTCCGGGTCCGGGTCCGGGTCGGAGTCAGGGTCCGGGTCCGGGTCCGGGTCAGTTTCAGGGTCAGTGTCAGAGTCAGAGTCCAGGTCAGGGTCAGGGTCCGGGTCCGGGTCCGGGTCCGGGTCCGGGTCCAGGTCCGGGTCCGGGTCTGGGTCTGGGTCCGGGTCCGGGTCAGGGTCCAGGTCCGGGTCCGGGTCAGGGTCAGTGTCCGGGTCCGGGTCTGTGTCAGTTTCAGGGTCAGTCTCAGAGTCAGGGTCCGGGTCAGGGTCAGGGTCAGGGTCAGGGTCCGGGTCCGGGTCCGGGTCCGGGTCCGGGTCCGGGTCCGGGTGAGGGTCCGGGTCCGGGTCCGGGTCCGGGTCCAGGTCCGGGTCCGGGTCCGGGTCCGGGTCCGGGTCCATGTCATGGTCCGGGTCGGGGTCCGGGTCCGGGTCCGGGTCCGGGTCCAGGTCCGGGTCAGGGTCCGCGTCGGGGTCCGGGTCAGGGTCCGGGTCCGGGTCTGTGTCAGTTTCAGGGTCAGTCTCAGAGTCAGGGTCCGGGTCAGGGTCAGGGTCAGGGTCAGGGTCAGGGTCAGGGTCAGGGTCCGGGTCCGGGTCCGGGTCCGGGTCCGGGTCCGGGTCGGAGTCAGGGTCCGGGTCCGGGTCCGGGTCAGTTTCAGGGTCAGTGTCAGAGTCAGAGTCCAGGTCAGGGTCAGGGTCCGGGTCCGGGTCCGGGTCCGGGTCCGGGTCCAGGTCCGGGACCGGGTCTGGGTCAGGGTCCGGGTCCGGGTCAGGGTCAGGGTCAGGGTCCGGGTCAGGGTCAGGGTCAGGGTCAGGATCCGGGTCCGGGTCCGGGTCTGGGTCCGGGTCCGGGTCTGGGTCCGGGTCCGGATCCGGGTCTGTGTCAGGGTCCGGGTCAGGGTCAGGGTCAGGGTCAGGGTCAGGGTCAGGGTCAGGATCCGGGTCCGGGTTCGGGTCCGGGTCCGGGTCCGGGTCCGGGTCCGGGTCCGGGTCCGGGTCCGGGTCCGTGTCAGTTTCAGGGTCAGTGTCAGAGTCAGGCTCCGGGTCAGGGTCAGTGTCAGGGTCCCGGTTTGTGTCTGGGTCCGGGTCCGGGTCCGGGTCCGGGTCAGTTTAAGGGTCAGTGTCAGAGTCAGGGTCCAGGTCAGGGTCCGGGTCCGGGTCCGAGTCAGGGTCCGGGTCCGGGTCCGGGTCCGTGTCAGTTTCAGGGTCAGTGTCAGAGTCAGGCTCCGGGTCAGGGTCAGTGTCAGGGTCCCGGTTTGTGTCTGGGTCCGGGTCCGGGTCCGGGTCCGGGTCAGTTTAAGGGTCAGTGTCAGAGTCAGGGTCCAGGTCAGGGTCCGGGTCCGGGTCCGGGTCCGGGTCCGGGTCCGGGTCCGGGTCCGGGTCCGGGTCCGGGTCAGGGTCCGGGTCCGGGTCCGGGTCACGGTCACGGTCCGGGTCCGGGTCTGGGTCTGTGTCAGGGTCCGGGTCCGTGTCAGGGTCCGGGTCCTGGTCAGGGTCAGGGTCCGGGTCCGGGTCAGGGTCAGGGTCAGGGTCAGGGTCCGGGTCCGGGTCCGGGTCTGTGTCAGGGTCCGGGTCCGTGTCAGGTTCCGGGTCCAGGACCGGGTCCGGGTCCGGGTCCGGGTCCGGGTCTGGGTCAGGGTCAGGGTCCGGGTCCGGGTCAGGGTCAGGGTCCGGGTTTGTGTCAGGGTCAGGGTCAGGGTCAGGGTCAGGATCCGGGTCCGGGTCCGGGTCCGGGTCTGGGTCCGGGTCCGGGTCTGGGTCCGGGTCCGGATCCGGGTCTGTGTCAGGGTCCGGGTCAGGGTCAGGGTCAGGATCCGGGTCCGGGTCCGGGTCCGGGTCCGGGTCCGGGTCCGGGTCCGGGTCCGGGTCCGGGTCCGGGTCCGGGTCCGTGTCCGGGTCCGAGTCAGAGTCCGGGTCCGGGTCCGGGTCAGTTTCAGGGTCAGTGTCAGAGTCAGGGTCCAGGTCAGGGTAAGGGTCCGGGTCCGGGTCCGGGTCCGGGTCCGGGTCCAGGTCCGGGTCAGGGTCCGGGTCGGGGTCCGGGTCAGGGTCCGGGTCCGGGTCTGTGTCAGTTTCAGGGTCAGTCTCAGAGTCAGGGTCCGGGTCAGGGTCAGGGTCAGGGTCAGGGTCAGGGTCAGGGTCCGGGTCCGGGCCCGGGTCCGGGTCCGGGTCCGGGTCGGAATCAGGGTCCGGGTCCGGGTCCGGGTCAGTTTCAGGGTCAGTGTCAGAGTCAGAGTCCAGGTCAGGGTCAGGGTCCGGGTCCGGGTCCGGGTCCGGGTCCGGGTCCAGGTCCGGGTCCGGGTCTGGGTCTGGGTCCGGGTCCGGGTCAGGGTCCAGGTCCGGGTCCGGGTCAGGGTCAGTGTCCGGGTCAGGGTCTGTGTCAGTTTCAGGGTCAGTCTCAGAGTCAGGGTCCGGGTCAGGGTCAGGGTCAGGGTCAGGGTCAGGGTCCGGGTCCGGGTCCGGGTCCGGGTCCGGGTCCGGGTCCTGGTGAGGGTCCGGGTCCGGGTCTGGGTCCGGGTCCGGGTCCGGGTCCGGGTCCATGTCATGGTCCGGGTCCGAGTCAGGGTCCGGGTCCGGGTCCGGGTCCGGGTCAGTTTCAGGGTCAGTGTCAGAGTCAGGCTCCGGGTCAGGGTCAGTGTCAGGGTCCCGGTTTGTGTCTGGGTCCGGGTCCGGGTCCGGGTCCGGGTCAGTTTAAGGGTCAGTGTCAGAGTCAGGTCCAGGTCAGGGTCCGGGTCCGGGTCCGGGTCCGGGTCCGGGTCCGGGTCCGGGTCAGGGTCCGGGTCCGGGTCCGGGTCACGGTCACGGTCCGGGTCCGGGTCTGGGTCTGTGTCAGGGTCCAGGTCCGTGTCAGGGTCCGGGTCCTGGTCAGGGTCAGGGTCCGGGTCCGGGTCAGGGTCAGGGTCAGGGTCAGGGTCCGGGTCCGGGTCCGGTTCCGGGTCTGTGTCAGGGTCCGTGTCTGTGTCAGGGTCCGTGTCCAGGTCCGGGTCCGGGTCCGGGTCCGGGTCCGGGTCCGGGTCAGGGTCAGGGTCCGGGTCCGGGTCCGGGTCAGGGTCAGGGTCAGGGTCCGGGTCAGGGTCAGGGTCAGGGTCAGGATCCGGGTCCGGGTCCGGGTCTGGGTCCGGGTCCGGGTCTGGGTCCGGGTCCGGATCCGGGTCTGTGTCAGGGTCCGGGTCAGGGTCAGGGTCAGGGTCAGGGTCAGGGTCAGGATCCGGGTCCGGGTCCGGGTCCGGGTCCGGGTCCGGGTCCGGGTCCGGGTCCATGTCATGGTCCGGGTCCGGGTCCGAGTCAGGGTCCGGGTCCGGGTCCGGGTCCGGGTCAGTTTCAGGGTCAGTGTCAGAGTCAGGCTCCGGGTCAGGGTCAGTGTCAGGGTCCCGGTTTGTGTCTGGGTCCGGGTCCGGGTCCGGGTCCGGGTCAGTTTAAGGGTCAGTGTCAGAGTCAGGGTCCGGGTCAGGGTCCGGGTCCGGGTCCGGGTCCGGGTCCGGGTCCGGGTCAGGGTCCGGGTCCGGGTCCGGGTCACGGTCACGGTCCGGGTCCGGGTCTGGGTCTGTGTCAGGGTCCGGGTCCGTGTCAGGGTCCGGGTCCTGGTCAGGGTCAGGGTCCGGGTCCGGGTCAGGGTCAGGGTCAGGGTCAGGGTCCGGGTCCGGGTCCGGGTCCGGGTCCGGGTCTGTGTCAGGGTCCGGGTCCGTGTCAGGTTCCGGGTCCAGGTCCGGGTCCGGGTCCGGGTCCGGGTCCGGGTCTGGGTCAGGGTCAGGGTCCGGGTCCGGGTCAGGGTCAGGGTCAGGGTCCGGGTCAGGGTCAGGGTCAGGGTCAGGATCCGGGTCCGGGTCCGGGTCTGGGTCCGGGTCCGGGTCCGGGTCCGGGTCCGGATCCGGGTCTGTGTCAGGGTCCGGGTCAGGGTCAGGGTCAGGATCCGGGTCCGGGTCCGGGTCCGGGTCCGGGTCCGGGTCCGGGTCCGGGTCCGGGTCCGGGTCCGGGTCCGGGTCCGAGTCAGAGTCCGGGTCCGGGTCCGGGTCAGTTTCAGGGTCAGTGTCAGAGTCAGGGTCCAGGTCAGGGTAAGGGTCCGGGTCCGGGTCCGGGTCTGGGTCCGGGTCCAGGTCCGGGTCAGGGTCCGGGTCGGGGTCCGGGTCAGGGTCCGGGTCCGGGTCTGTGTCAGTTTCAGGGTCAGTCTCAGAGTCAGGGTCCGGGTCAGGGTCAGGGTCAGGGTCAGGGTCAGGGTCAGGGTCAGGGTCCGGGTCCGGGTCCGGGTCCGGGTCCGGGTCCGGGTCCGGGTCGGAGTCAGGGTCCGGGTCCGGGTCCGGGTCAGTTTCAGGGTCAGTGTCAGAGTCAGAGTCCAGGTCAGGGTCAGGGTCCGGGTCCGGGTCCGGGGTCCGGGTCTGGGTCCAGGTCCGGGTCCGGGTCTGGGTCTGGGTCCGGGTCCGGGTCAGGGTCCAGGTCCGGGTCCGGGTCAGGGTCAGTGTCCGGGTCCGGGTCTGTGTCAGTTTCAGGGTCAGTCTCAGAGTCAGGGTCCGGGGTCAGGGTCAGGGTCAGGGTCAGGGTCCGGGTCCGGGTCCGGGTCCGGGTCCGGGTCCGGGTGAGGGTCCGGGTCCGGGTCCGGGTCCGGGTCCAGGTCCGGGTCCGGGTCCGGGTCCGGGTCCGGGTCCATGTCATGGTCCGGGTCCGGGTCCGGGTCCGGGTGAGGGTCTGGGTCCTGGTCCGGGTCCGGGTCCATGTCATGGTCCGTGTCCGTGTCAGGGTCCGTGTCTGGGTCCGGGTCCGGGTCCGGGTCCGGGTCAGTTTAAGGGTCAGTGTCAGAGTCAGGGTCCAGGTCAGGGTCCGGGTCCGGGTCCGGGTCCGGGTCCGGGTCCGGGTCCGGGTCAGGGTCCGGGTCCGGGTCCGGGTCCGGGTCCGGGTCAGGGTCCGGGTCCAGGTCCGGGTCCGGGTCACGGTCACGGTCCGGGTCCGGGTCTGGGTCTGTGTCAGGGTCCGGGTCCGGGTCCGTGTCAGGGTCCGGGTCCTGGTCAGGGTCAGGGTCCGGGTCCGGGTCAGGGTCAGGGTCAGGGTCAGGGTCTGGGTCCGGGTCCGGGTCTGTGTCAGGGTCCGTGTCCGTGTCAGGGTCCGGGTCCAGGTCCGGGTCCGGGTCCGGGTCCGGGTCCGGGTCCGGGTCAGGGTCAGGGTCCGGGTCCGGGTCAGGGTCAGGGTCAGGGTCCGGGTCAGGGTCAGGGTCAGGGTCAGGATCCGGGTCCGGGTCCGGGTCTGGGTCCGGGTCCGGGTCTGGGTCCGGGTCCGGATCCGGGTCTGTGTCAGGGTCCGGGTCAGGGTCAGGGTCAGGGTCAGGGTCAGGGTCAGGGTCAGGGTCAGGATCCGGGTCCGGGTCCGGGTTCGGGTCCGGGTCCGGGTCCGGGTCCGGGTCCGGGTCCGGGTCCGGGTCCGGGTCCGGGTCCGGGTCCGGGTCCATGTCATGGTCCGGGTCCGGGTCCGAGTCAGGGTCCGGGTCCGGGTCCGGGTCCGTGTCAGTTTCAGGGTCAGTGTCAGAGTCAGGCTCCGGGTCAGGGTCAGTGTCAGGGTCCCGGTTTGTGTCTGGGTCCGGGTCCGGGTCCGGGTCCGGGTCAGTTTAAGGGTCAGTGTCAGAGTCAGGGTCCAGGTCAGGGTCCGGGTCCGGGTCCGGGTCCGGGTCCGGGTCCGGGTCCGGGTCCGGGTCCGGGTCAGGGTCCGGGTCCGGGTCCGGGTCACGGTCACGGTCCGGGTCCGGGTCTGGGTCTGTGTCAGGGTCCGGGTCCGTGTCAGGGTCCGGGTCCTGGTCAGGGTCAGGGTCCGGGTCCGGGTCAGGGTCAGGGTCAGGGTCAGGGTCCGGGTCCGGGTCTGGGTCTGTGTCAGGGTCCGGGTCCGTGTCAGGTTCCGGGTCCAGGTCCGGGTCCGGGTCCGGGTCCGGGTCCGGGTCTGGGTCAGGGTCAGGGTCCGGGTCCGGGTCAGGGTCAGGGTCCGGGTTTGTGTCAGGGTCAGGGTCAGGGTCAGGGTCAGGATCCGGGTCCGGGTCCGGGTCCGGGTCTGTGTCCGGGTCCGGGTCTGGGTCCGGGTCCGGATCCGGGTCTGTGTCAGGGTCCGGGTCAGGGTCAGGGTCAGGATCCGGGTCCGGGTCCGGGTCCGGGTCCGGGTCCGGGTCCGGGTCCGGGTCCGGGTCCGGGTCCGGGTCCGGGTCCGGGTCCGTGTCCGGGTCCGAGTCAGAGTCCGGGTCCGGGTCCGGGTCAGTTTCAGGGTCAGTGTCAGAGTCAGGGTCCAGGTCAGGGTAAGGGTCCGGGTCCGGGTCCGGGTCCGGGTCCGGGTCCAGGTCCGGGTCAGGGTCCGGGTCGGGGTCCGGGTCAGGGTCCGGGTCCGGGTCTGTGTCAGTTTCAGGGTCAGTCTCAGAGTCAGGGTCCGGGTCAGGGTCAGGGTCAGGGTCAGGGTCAGGGTCAGGGTCCGGGTCCGGGCCCGGGTCCGGGTCCGGGTCCGGGTCGGAGTCAGGGTCCGGGTCCGGGTCCGGGTCAGTTTCAGGGTCAGTGTCAGAGTCAGAGTCCAGGTCAGGGTCAGGGTCCGAGGGTCAGGGTCCGGGTCCGGGGTCCGGGGTCCGGGGTCCGGGTTCCAGGTCCGGGTCCGGGTCTGGGTCTGGGGTCCGGGTCCGGGTCAGGGTCCAGGTCCGGGTCCGGGTCAGGGTCAGTGTCCGGGTCCGGGTCTGTGTCAGTTTCAGGGTCAGTCCTCAGAGTCAGGGTCCGGGTCAGGGTCAGGGTCAGGGTCAGGGTCCGGGTCCGGGTCCGGGTCCGGGGTCCGGGTCCGGGTGAGGGTCCGGGGTCCGGGTCCGGGGTCCGGGTCCGGGTCCAGGTCCGGGTCCGGGTCCGGGTCCGGGTCCGGGTCCATGTCATGGTCCGGGTCGGGGTCCGGGTCCGGGTCCGGGTCCGGGTCCAGGTCCGGGTCAGGGTCCGCGTCGGGGTCCGGGTCAGGGTCCGGGTCCGGGTCTGTGTCAGTTTCAGGGTCAGGTCTCAGAGTCAGGGTCCGGGTCAGGGTCAGGGTCAGGGTCAGGGTCAGGGTCAGGGTCAGGGTCCGGGTCCGGGTCCGGGTCCGGGTCCGGGTCCGGGTCGGAGTCAGGGTCCGGGTCCGGGTCCGGGTCAGTTTCAGGGTCAGTGTCAGAGTCAGAGTCCAGGTCAGGGTCAGGGTCCGGGTCCGGGTCCGGGTCCGGGTCCGGGTCCAGGTCCGGGACCGGGGTCTGGGTCAGGGTCCGGGTCCGGGGTCAGGGTCAGGGTCAGGGTCCGGGTCAGGGTCAGGGTCAGGGGTCAGGATCCGGGTCCGGGTCCGGGTCTGGGTCCGGGTCCGGGTCTGGGTCCGGGTCCGGATCCGGGTCTGTGTCAGGGTCCGGGTCAGGGTCAGGGTCAGGGTCAGGGTCAGGGTCAGGGTCAGGATCCGGGTCCGGGTTCGGGGTCCGGGTCCGGGGTCCGGGTCCGGGTCCGGGTCCGGGTCCGGGTCCGGGGTCCGGGTCCGGGTCCATGTCATGGTCCGGGTCCGGGTCCGAGTCAGGGTCCGGGTCCGGGTCCGGGTCCGTGTCAGTTTCAGGGTCAGTGTCAGAGTCAGGCTCCGGGTCAGGGTCAGTGTCAGGGTCCCGGTTTGTGTCTGGGTCCGGGTCCGGGTCCGGGGTCCGGGTCAGTATTTAAGGGTCAGTGTCAGAGTCAGGGTCCAGGGTCAGGGTCCGGGTCCGGGTCCGGGTCCGGGTCCGGGTCCGGGTCCGGGTCCGGGTCCGGGTCAGGGTCCGGGTCCGGGTCCGGGTCACGGTCACGGTCCGGGTCCGGGTCTGGGTCTGTGTCAGGGTCCGGGTCCGTGTCAGGGGTCCGGGTCCTGGTCAGGGTCAGGGTCCGGGTCCGGGTCAGGGTCAGGGTCAGGGTCAGGGTCCGGGTCCGGGGTCCGGGTCTGTGTCAGGGTCCGGGTCCGTGTCAGGTTCCGGGTCCAGGACCGGGTCCGGGTCCGGGTCCGGGTCCGGGTCTGGGTCAGGGTCAGGGTCCGGGTCCGGGTCAGGGTCAGGGTCCGGGTTTGTGTCAGGGTCAGGGGTCAGGGTCAGGGTCAGGATCCGGGTCCGGGTCCGGGTCTGGGGTCCGGGTCCGGGTCTGGGGTCCGGGTCCGGATCCGGGTCTGTGTCAGGGTCCGGGTCAGGGGTCAGGGTCAGGATCCGGGTCCGGGTCCGGGTCCGGGTCCGGGTCCGGGTCCGGGTCCGGGTCCGGGTCCGGGTCCGGGTCCGGGTCCGTGTCCGGGTCCGAGTCAGAGTCCGGGTCCGGGTCCGGGTCAGTTTCAGGGTCAGTGTCAGAGTCAGGGTCCAGGTCAGGGTAAGGGTCCGGGTCCGGGTCCGGGTCCGGGTCCGGGTCCAGGTCCGGGTCAGGGTCCGGGTCGGGGTCCGGGTCAGGGTCCGGGTCCGGGTCTGTGTCAGTTTCAGGGTCAGTCTCAGAGTCAGGGTCCGGGTCAGGGTCAGGGTCAGGGTCAGGGGTCAGGGTCAGGGTCCGGGTCCGGGCCCGGGTCCGGGTCCGGGTCCGGGTCGGAGTCAGGGTCCGGGTCCGGGTCCGGGTCAGTTTCAGGGTCAGTGTCAGAGTCAGAGTCCAGGTCAGGGTCAGGGTCCGGGCCCGGGTCCGGGTCCGGGGTCCGGGTCCAGGTCCGGGTCCGGGTCTGGGTCTGGGGTCCGGGTCCGGGTCAGGGTCCAGGTCCGGGTCCGGGTCAGGGTCAGTGTCCGGGTCAGGGTCTGTGTCAGTTTCAGGGTCAGTCTCAGAGTCAGGGTCCGGGTCAGGGTCAGGGTCAGGGGTCAGGGTCAGGGTCCGGGTCCGGGTCCGGGTCCGGGTCCGGGTCCGGGTCCGGGTGAGGGTCCGGGTCCGGGTCTGGGTCCGGGTCCGGGTCCGGGTCCATGTCATGGTCCGGGTCCGAGTCAGGGTCCGGGTCCGGGTCCGGGTCCGGGTCAGTTTCAGGGTCAGTGTCAGAGTCAGGCTCCGGGTCAGGGTCAGTGTCAGGGGTCCCGGTTTGTGTCTGGGTCCGGGTCCGGGTCCGGGTCCGGGTCAGTTTAAGGGTCAGTGTCAGAGTCAGGTCCAGGTCAGGGTCCGGGTCCGGGTCCGGGTCCGGGTCCGGGTCCGGGTCCCGGGTCCGGGTCCGGGTCAGGGTCCGGGTCCGGGTCCGGGTCACGGTCACGGTCCGGGTCCGGGTCTGGGTCTGTGTCAGGGTCCAGGTCCGTGTCAGGGTCCGGGTCCTGGTCAGGGTCAGGGTCCGGGTCCCGGGTCAGGGTCAGGGTCAGGGTCAGGGTCCGGGTCCGGGTCCGGTTCCGGGTCTGTGTCAGGGTCCGTGTCTGTGTCAGGGTCCGTGTCCAGGTCCGGGTCCGGGTCCGGGGTCCGGGTCCGGGTCCGGGTCAGGGTCAGGGTCCGGGTCCGGGTCCGGGTCAGGGTCAGGGTCAGGGTCCGGGTCAGGGTCAGGGTCAGGGTCAGGATCCGGGTCCGGGTCCGGGTCTGGGTCCGGGTCCGGGTCTGGGTCCGGGTCCGGATCCGGGTCTGTGTCAGGGTCCGGGTCAGGGTCAGGGTCAGGGTCAGGGTCAGGGTCAGGGATCCGGGTCCGGGTCCGGGTCCGGGTCCGGGTCCCGGGTCCGGGGTCCGGGTCCATGTCATGGTCCGGGTCCGGGTCCGAGTCAGGGTCCGGGTCCGGGTCCGGGTCCGGGTCAGTTTCAGGGTCAGTGTCAGAGTCAGGCTCCGGGTCAGGGTCAGTGTCAGGGTCCCGGTTTGTGTCTGGGTCCGGGGTCCGGGTCCGGGTCCGGGTCAGTTTTAAGGGTCAGTGTCAGAGTCAGGGTCCGGGTCAGGGTCCGGGTCCGGGTCCGGGTCCGGGTCGGGTCCGGGTCAGGGTCCGGGTCCGGGTCCGGGTCACGGTCACGGTCCGGGTCCGGGTCTGGGTCTGTGTCAGGGTCCGGGTCCGTGTCAGGGTCCGGGTCCTGGTCAGGGTCAGGGTCCGGGTCCGGGTCAGGGTCAGGGTCAGGGTCAGGGTCCGGGTCCGGGTCCGGGTCCGGGTCCGGGTCTGTGTCAGGGTCCGGGTCCGTGTCAGGTTCCGGGTCCAGGTCCGGGTCCGGGTCCGGGTCCGGGTCCGGGTCTGGGTCAGGGTCAGGGTCCGGGTCCGGGTCAGGGTCAGGGTCAGGGTCCGGGTCAGGGTCAGGGTCAGGGTCAGGATCCGGGTCCGGGTCCGGGTCTGGGTCCGGGTCCGGGTCCGGGTCCGGGTCCGGATCCGGGTCTGTGTCAGGGTCCGGGTCAGGGTCAGGGTCAGGATCCGGGTCCGGGTCCGGGTCCGGGTCCGGGTCCGGGTCCGGGTCCGGGTCCGGGTCCGGGTCCGGGTCCGGGTCCGAGTCAGAGTCCGGGTCCGGGTCCGGGTCAGTTTCAGGGTCAGTGTCAGAGTCAGGGTCCAGGTCAGGGTAAGGGTCCGGGTCCGGGTCCGGGTCTGGGTCCGGGTCCAGGTCCGGGTCAGGGTCCGGGTCGGGGTCCGGGTCAGGGTCCGGGTCCGGGTCTGTGTCAGTTTCAGGGTCAGTCTCAGAGTCAGGGTCCGGGTCAGGGTCAGGGTCAGGGTCAGGGTCAGGGTCAGGGTCAGGGTCCGGGTCCGGGTCCGGGTCCGGGTCCGGGTCCGGGTCCGGGTCGGAGTCAGGGTCCGGGTCCGGGTCCGGGTCAGTTTCAGGGTCAGTGTCAGAGTCAGAGTCCAGGTCAGGGTCAGGGTCCGGGTCCGGGTCCGGGTCCGGGTCTGGGTCCAGGTCCGGGTCCGGGTCTGGGTCTGGGTCCGGGTCCGGGTCAGGGTCCAGGTCCGGGTCCGGGTCAGGGTCAGTGTCCGGGTCCGGGTCTGTGTCAGTTTCAGGGTCAGTCTCAGAGTCAGGGTCCGGGTCAGGGTCAGGGTCAGGGTCAGGGTCCGGGTCCGGGTCCGGGTCCGGGTCCGGGTCCGGGTGAGGGTCCGGGTCCGGGTCCGGGTCCGGGTCCAGGTCCGGGTCCGGGTCCGGGTCCGGGTCCGGGTCCATGTCATCGTCCGGGTCCGGGTCCGGGTCCGGGTCAGGGTCAGGGTCCGGGTCCGGGTCAGGGTCCGGGTCCGGGTCCATGTCATGGTCCGGGTCCGTGTCAGTGTCCGGGTCCGGGTCCGGGTCCGGGTCCGGGTCCGGGTCCGGGTCCGGGTCCGGGTCACGGTCCGGGTCCGGGTCCGGGTCTGTGTCAGGGTCCGGGTCAGGGTCAGGGTCAGGGTCAGGATCCGGGTCCGGGTCCGGGTCCGGGTCCGGGTCTGGGTCCGGGTCCGGGTCCGGGTCCGGGTCCGGGTCCGGGTCCGGGTCCGGGTCGGGGTCCGGGTCCGGGTCCGGGTCAGGGTCAGGGTCTGGGTCAGGGTAAGGGTCAGGGTCAGGGTCCGGGTCTGGATCCGGGTCAGCGTCCGGGTCCGGGTCCGGGTCCTGGTCCGGGTCCGGGTCCGGGTCCGGGTCCGGGTCCGGGTCCGGGTCCGGGTCCGGGTCCGGGTCCGGGTCCGGGTCCGGGTCCGGAGTGAGGATCCGAGTCCGGGTCTGGGTCTGGGACCGGGTCCGGGTCCGGGTCCGGGTCCAGGTCAGGATCAGGGTCACGGTCAGAGTCAGGGTCAGGGTCATGATCAGGGTCCGGGTCCGGGTCCAGGTCAGGGTCCGGGTCCGGGTCCGGGTCCGGGTCCGGGTCCGGGTCCTGGTCCTGGTCCGGGTCCGGGTCCGGGTCCGGGTCCGGGTCCGTGTCCGTGTCCGGGTCCGGGTCCGGGTCCAGGGTCAGGATCCGAGTCCTGGTCTGGGTCCGGGTCCGGGTCCGGGTCCGTGTCAGGGTCAGGGTCAGGGTGAGGGTCAGAGTCAGGGTCCGGGTCAGGGTCAGGGTCAGGGTCAGGGTCAGGATATGGGTCCGGGTCCAGGTCCGGGTCCGGGTCCGGGTCCGGGTCCGGGTCCGGGTCCGGGTCCGGGTCCGAGTCAGGGTCCAGGTCCGGGTCCGAGTCAGGGTCCGGGTCTGGGTCCGGGTCCGGGTCCGGGTCCGGGTCAGTTTAAGGGTCAGTGTCAGAGTCAGGGTCCAGGTCAGGGTCCGGGTCACGGTCCGGGTCTGTGTCCGGGTCTGTGTCAGGGTCCGTTTCCGGGTCAGGGTCCGGGTCCGGGTCCGGCTCTGGGTCTGGGTCTGGGTCCGTGTCCGAGTCAGGGTCCGGGTCAGGGTCCGGGTCAGTTTCAGGGTCAGTGTCAGAGTCAGGGTCCAGGTCAGGGTCCGGGTCCGTGTCCGGGTCCGGGTCCGGGTCCGGGTCCGGGTCCGGGTCCGAGTCTGTGTCCGTGTCCGGGTCCGGGTCCGGGTCTGGGTCCGGGTCCGGGTCAGGGTCCGGGTCCGGGTCCGGGTCCGGGTCAGGGTCAGGGTCCGGGTCCGGGTCTGTGTCAGTTTCAGGGTCAGTCTCAGAGTCAGGGTCTGGGTCAGGGTCAGGGTCAGGGTCAGGGTCAGGGTCAGGGTCCGGGTCCGGGTCCGGGTGAGGGTCTGGGTCCTGGTCCGGGTCCGGGTCCATGTCATGGTCCGGGTCCGTGTCAGGGTCCGGGTCTGGGTCCGGGTCCGGGTCCGGGTCCGGGTCAGTTTAAGGGTCAGTGTCAGAGTCAGGGTCCAGGTCAGGGTCCGGGTCCGGGTCCGGGTCCGGGTCCGGGTCCGGGTCCGGGTCCGGGTCCGGGTCCGGGTCCGGGTCCGAGTCAGGGTCCGGGTCCGGGTCCGGGTCAGTTTCAGGGTCAGTGTCAGAGTCAGGGTCCAGGTCAGGGTCCGGGTCCGGGTCCGGGTCCGGGTCCGGGTCCGGGTCAGTTTCAGGGTCAGTGTCAGAGTCAGGCTCCGGGTCAGGGTCAGTGTCAGGGTCCCGGTTTGTGTCTGGGTCCGGGTCCGGGTCCGGGTCCGGGTCAGTTTAAGGGTCAGTGTCAGAGTCAGGGTCCAGGTCAGGGTTCGGGTCCGGGTCCGGGTCCGGGTCCGGGTCCGGGTCCGGGTCCGGGTCCGGGTCCGGGTCAGGGTCCGGGTCCGGGTCCGGGTCACGGTCACGGTCCGGGTCCGGGTCTGGGTCTGTGTCAGGGTCCGGGTCCGTTTCAGTGTCCGGGTCCTGGTCAGGGTCAGGGTCCGGGTCCGGGTCAGGGTCAGGGTCAGGGTCAGGGTCCGGGTCCGGGTCCGGGTCTGTGTCAGGGTCCGGGTCCGTGTCAGGTTCCGGGTCCAGGTCCGGGTCCGGGTCCGGGTCTGGGTCAGGGTCAGGGTCCGGGTCCGGGTCCGGGTCAGGGTCAGGGTCAGGGTCCGGGTCAGGGTCAGGGTCAGGGTCAGGATCCGGGTCCGGGTCCAGGTCTGGGTCCGGGTCCGGGTCTGGGTCCGAGTCCGGATCCGGGTCTGTGTCAGGGTCCGGGTCAGGGTCAGGGTCAGGATCCGGGTCCGGGTCCCGGGTCCGGGTCCGGGTCCGGGTCCGGGTCCGGGTCCGGGTCCGGGTCCGGGTCCGGGTCCGGGTCCGGGTCCGAGTCAGGGTCCGGGTCCGGGTCCGGGTCCGGGTCAGTTTCAGGGTCAGTGTCAGAGTCAGGGTCCAGGTCAGGGTAAGGGTCCGGGTCCGGGTCCGGGTCCGGGTCCGGGTCCAGGTCCGGGTCAGGGTCCGGGTCGGGGTCCGGGTCAGGGTCCGGGTCCGGGTCTGTGTCAGTTTCAGGGTCAGTCTCAGAGTCAGGGTCCGGGTCAGGGTCAGGGTCAGGGTCAGGGTCAGGGTCAGGGTCAGGGTCCGGGTCCGGGTCCGTGTCCGGGTCCGGGTCCGGGTCCATGTCATGGTCCGGGTCCGTGTCAGGGTCCGGGTCCGGGTCCGGGTCCGGGTCCGGGTCCGGGTCACGGTCCGGGTCCGGGTCCGGGTCTGTGTCAGGGTCCGGGTCAGGGTCAGGGTCAGGGTCAGGATCCGGGTCCGGGTCTGGGTCCGGGTCTGGGTCCGGGTCCGGGTCCGGGTCCGGGTCCGGGTCTGGGGTCCGGGTCCGGGTCCGGGTCCGGGTCGGGGTCCGGGTCCGGGTCCGGGTCAGGGTCAGGGTCCGGGTCAGGGTAAGGGTCAGGGTCAGGGTCCGGGTCTGGATCCGGGTCAGCATCCGGGTCCGGGTCCTGGTCCGGGTCCGGGTCCGGGTCCGGGTCCGGGTCTGGGTCCGGGTCCGGGTCCGGGTCCGGGTCCGGGTCCGGGTCCGGGTCCGGAGTGAGGATCCGAGTCCGGGTCTGGGTCTGGGACCGGGTCCGGGTCCGGGTCCGGGTCCAGGTCAGGATCAGGGTCACGGTCAGAGTCAGGGTCAGGGTCAGGATCAGGGTCCGGGTCCGGGTCCGGGTCAGGGTCCGGGTCCGGGTCCGGGTCCGGGTCCGGGTCCTGGTCCTGGTCCGGGTCCGTGTCCGGGTCCGGGTCCGTGTCCGGGTCCGGGTCCGGGTCCGGGTCCAGGGTCAGGATCCGAGTCCAGGTCTGGGTCCGGGTCCGGGTCCGGGTCCGTGTCAGGGTCAGGGTCAGGGTGAGGGTCAGAGTCAGGGTCCGGGTCAGGGTCAGGGTCAGGGTCAGGGTCAGGATATGGGTCCGGGTCCGGGTCCGGGTCCGGGTCCGGGTCCGGGTCCGGGTCCGGGTCCGGGTCCGAGTCAGGTTCCAGGTCCGGGTCCGAGTCAGGGTCCGGGTCTGGGTCCGGGTCCGGGTCCGGGTCCTGGTCAGTTTAAGGGTCAGTGTCAGAGTCAGGGTCCAGGTCAGGGTCCGTGTCCTGGTTAGGGTCCGGGTCCGGATCCGGGTCCGGGTCCGGGTCTGGGTCCGTGTCCGAGTCAGGGTCCGGGTCAGGGTCCGGGTCAGTTTCAGGGTCAGTGTCAGAGTCAGGGTCCAGGTCAGGGTCCGGGTCCGTGTCCGGGTCCGGGTCCGGGTCCGGGTCCAGGTCCGAGTCTGTGTCCGTGTCCGGGTCCGTGTCCGGGTCTGGGTCCGGGTCCGGGTCAGGGTCCGGGTCCGGGTCCGGGTCCGGGTCAGGGTCATGGTCCGGGTCCGGGTCTGTGTCAGTTTCAGGGTCAGTCTCAGAGTCAGGGTCTGGGTCAGGGTCAGGGTCAGGGTCAGGGTCAGGGTCAGGGTCAGGGTCCGGGTCCGGGTCCGGGTGAGGGTCTGGGTCCTGGTCCGGGTCCGGGTCCATGTCATGGTCCGGGTCCGTGTCAGGGTCCGGGTCTGGGTCCGGGTCCGGGTCCGGGTCCGGGTCCGGGTCCGGGTCAGTTTAAGGGTCAGTGTCAGAGTCAGGGTCCAGGTCAGGGTCCGGGTCCGGGTCCGGGTCCGGGTCCGGGTCCGGGTCCGGGTCCGGGTCCGGGTCCGAGTCAGGGTCTGGGTCCGGGTCCGGGTCAGTTTCAGGGTCAGTGTCAGAGTCAGGGTCCAGGTCAGGGTCCGGGTCCGGGTCCGGGTCCGGGTCCGGGTCCGGGTCCGGGTCCGAGTCTGTGTCCGTGTCCGGGTCCGGGTCCGGGTCTGGGTCCGGGTCCGGGTCAGGGTCCGGGTCCGGGTCCGGGTCCGGGTCAGGGTCAGGGTCCGGGTCCGGGTCTGTGTCAGTTTCAGGGTCAGTCTCAGAGTCAGGGTCTGGGTCAGGGTCAGGGTCAGGGTCAGGGTCAGGGTCAGGGTCCGGGTCCGGGTCCGGGTGAGGGTCTGGGTCCTGGTCCGGGTCCGGGTCCATGTCATGGTCCGGGTCCGTGTCAGGGTCCGGGTCTGGGTCCGGGTCCGGGTCCGGGTCCGGGTCAGTTTAAGGGTCAGTGTCAGAGTCAGGGTCCAGGTCAGGGTCCGGGTCCGGGTCCGGGTCCGGGTCCGGGTCCGGGTCCGGGTCCGGGTCCGGGTCCGGGTCCGGGTCCGAGTCAGGGTCCGGGTCCGGGTCCGGGTCAGTTTCAGGGTCAGTGTCAGAGTCAGGGTCCAGGTCAGGGTCCGGGTCCGGGTCCGGGTCCGGGTCCGGGTCCGGGTCCGGGTCAGTTTCAGGGTCAGTGTCAGAGTCAGGCTCCGGGTCAGGGTCAGTGTCAGGGTCCCGGTTTGTGTCTGGGTCCGGGTCCGGGTCCGGGTCCGGGTCAGTTTAAGGGTCAGTGTCAGAGTCAGGGTCCAGGTCAGGGTTCGGGTCCGGGTCCGGGTCCGGGTCCGGGTCCGGGTCCGGGTCCGGGTCCGGGTCAGGGTCCGGGTCCGGGTCCGGGTCACGGTCACGGTCCGGGTCCGGGTCTGGGTCTGTGTCAGGGTCCGGGTCCGTGTCAGGGTCCGGGTCCTGGTCAGGGTCAGGGTCCGGGTCCGGGTCAGGGTCAGGGTCAGGGTCAGGGTCCGGGTCCGGGTCCGGGTCTGTGTCAGGGTCCGGGTCCGTGTCAGGTTCCGGGTCCAGGTCCGGGTCCGGGTCCGTGTCTGGGTCAGGGTCAGGGTCCGGGTCCGGGTCCGGGTCAGGGTCAGGGTCAGGGTCCGGGTCCGGGTCCGGGTCAGGGTCAGGGTCAGGGTCCGGGTCAGGGTCAGGGTCAGGGTCAGGATCCGGGTCCGGGTCCAGGTCTGGGTCCGGGTCCGGGTCTGGGTCCGAGTCCGGATCCGGGTCTGTGTCAGGGTCCGGGTCAGGGTCAGGGTCAGGATCCGGGTCAGGGTCAGGGTCAGGGTCAGGATCCGGGTCCGGGTCCGGGTCCGGGTCCGGGTCCGGGTCCGGGTCCGGGTCCGGGTCCGGGTCCGGGTCCGAGTCAGAGTCCGGGTCCGGGTCCGGGTCCGGGTCAGTTTCAGGGTCAGTGTCAGAGTCAGGGTCCAGGTCAGGGTAAGGGTCCGGGTCCGGGTCCGGGTCCGGGTCCGGGTCCAGGTCCGGGTCAGGGTCCGGGTCGGGGTCCGGGTCAGGGTCCGGGTCCGGGTCTGTGTCAGTTTCAGGGTCAGTCTCAGAGTCAGGGTCCGGGTCAGGGTCAGGGTCAGGGTCAGGGTCAGGGTCAGGGTCCGGGTCCGGGTCCGGGTCCGGGTCCGGGTCCGGGTCCATGTCATGGTCCGGGTCCGTGTCAGGGTCCGGGTCCGGGTCCGGGTCCGGGTCCGGGTCCGGGTCCGGGTCCGGGTCACGGTTCGGGTCCGGGTCCGGGTCTGTGTCAGGGTCCGGGTCAGGGTCAGGGTCAGGGTCAGGATCCGGGTCCGGGTCTGGGTCCGGGTCTGGGTAAGGGTCAGGGTCAGGGTCCGGGTCTGGATCCGGGTCAGCGTCCGGGTCCGGGTCCGGGTCCAGGTCAGGATCAGGGTCACGGTCAGAGTCAGGGTCAGGGTCAGGATCAGGGTCCGGCTCCGGGTCCGGGTCAGGGTCCGGGTCCGGGTCCGGGTCCGGGTCCGGGTCCTGGTCCTGGTCCGGGTCCGTGTCCGGGTCCGGGTCCGTGTCCGGGTCCGGGTCCGGGTCCGGGTCCAGGGTCAGGATCCGAGTCCAGGTCTGGGTCCGGGTCCGGGTCCGGGTCCGTGTCAGGGTCAGGGTCAGGTTGAGGGTCAGAGTCAGGGTCCGGGTCAGGGTCAGGGTCAGGGTCAGGGTCAGGATATGGGTCCGGGTCCGGGTCCGAGTCAGGGTCCGGGTCTGGGTCCGGGTCCGGGTCCGGGTCCGAGTCAGGTTCCAGGTCCGGGTCCGAGTCAGGGTCCGGGTCTGGGTCCGGGTCCGGGTCCGGGTCCGGGTCAGTTTAAGGGTCAGTGTCAGAGTCAGGGTCCAGGTCAGGGTCCGTGTCCGGGTCAGGGTCCGGGTCCGGATCCGGGTCCGGGTCCGGGTCTGGGTCCGTGTCCGAGTCAGGGTCCGGGTCAGGGTCCGGGTCAGTTTCAGGGTCAGTGTCAGAGTCAGGGTCCAGGTCAGGGTCCGGGTCCGGGTCCGGGTCCGGGTCCGGGTCCGGGTCCAGGTCCGAGTCTGTGTCCGTGTCCGGGTCCGGGTCCGGGTCTGGGTCCGGGTCCGGGTCAGGGTCCGGGTCCGGGTCCGGGTCCGGGTCAGGGTCAGGGTCCGGGTCCGGGTCTGTGTCAGTTTCAGGGTCAGTCTCAGAGTCAGGGTCTGGGTCAGGGTCAGGGTCAGGGTCAGGGTCAGGGTCAGGGTCAGGGTCCGGGTCCGGGTCCGGGTGAGGGTCTGGGTCCTGGTCCGGGTCCGGGTCCATGTCATGGTCCGGGTCCGTGTCAGGGTCCGGGTCTGGGTCCGGGTCCGGGTCCGGGTCCGGGTCCGGGTCAGTTTAAGGGTCAGTGTCAGAGTCAGGGTCCAGGTCAGGGTCCGGGTCCGGGTCCGGGTCCGGGTCCGGGTCCGGGTCCGGGTCCGGGTCCGGGTCCGAGTCAGGGTCCGGGTCCGGGTCCGGGTCAGTTTCAGGGTCAGTGTCAGAGTCAGGGTCCAGGTCCGGGTCCGGGTCCGGGTCCGGGTCCGGGTCCGGGTCCGGGTCCGGGTCCGGGTCCGGGTCCGGGTCCGGGTCCGGGTCTGGGTCCGGGTCCGGGTCAGGGTCCGGGTCCTTGTCCGGGTCCGGGTCCGGGTCACGGTCAGGGTCCGGGTCCGGGTCTGTGTCAGTTTCAGGGTCAGTCTCAGAGTCAGGGTCCGGGTCAGGGTCAGGGTCAGGGTCAGGGTCAGGGTCAGGGTCCGGGTCCGGGTCCGGGTCCGGGTCAGGGTCCGGGTCCGGGTCCGGGTGAGGGTCCGGGTCCTGGTCCGGGTCCGGGTCCATGTCATTGTCCGGGTCCGTGTCAGGGTCCGGGTCCGGGTCCGGGTCCGGGTCCGGGTCCATGTCATGGTCCGGGTCCGGGTCCGGGTCAGGGTCAGGGTCCGGGTCCGGGTCCGGGTCAGGGTCCGGGTCCGGGTCCGGGTCCGGGTCCGGGTCCGGGTCCGGGTCTGTGTCAGTTTCAGGGTCAGTCTCAGAGTCAGGGTCCGGGTCAGGGTCAGGGTCCGGGTCCGGGTCTGGGTGAGGGTCCGGGTCCGGGTCCGGGTCCATGTCATGGTCCGGGTCCGGGTCCGGGTCCGGTTACGGGTACGGGTACGGGTACGGGTACGGCTCCGGGGTCAGGATCCCAGTCCGGGTCTGGGTCCGGGTCCGGCTCCGGGTCCGGGTCCGGGCCCGTGTCAGGGTCAGGGTCAGGGTCAGAGTCAGGGTCCGGGTCAGGGTCAGGGTCAGGGTTAGTGTCAAAGTCAGGGTCCGGGTCAGGGTCAGGGTCAGAGTCCGGGTCCGGGTCCGGGTCCGGGTCCGGGTCCGGGTCCATGTCATGGTCCGGGTCCGGGTCCGGGTCCGAGTCAGGGTCCGGGTCCGGGTCCGGGTCCGGGTCAGTTTCAGGGTCAGTGTCAGAGTCAGGCTCCGGGTCAGGGTCAGTGTCAGGGTCCCGGTTTGTGTCTGGGTCCGGGTCCGGGTCCGGGTCCGGGTCAGTTTAAGGGTCAGTGTCAGAGTCAGGGTCCAGGTCAGGGTTCGGGTCCGGGTCCGGGTCCGGGTCCGGGTCCGGGTCCGGGTCCGGGTCAGGGTCCGGGTCCGGGTCCGGGTCACGGTCACGGTCCAGGTCCGGGTCTGGGTGTGTGTCAGGGTCCGGGTCCGTGTCAGGGTCCGGGTCCTGGTCAGGGTCAGGGTCCGGGTCCGGGTCAGGGTCAGGGTCAGGGTCAGGGTCCGGGTCCGGGTCCGGGTCTGTGTCAGGGTCCGGGTCCGTGTCAGGTTCCGGGTCCAGGTCCGGGTCCGGGTCCGGGTCTGGGTCAGGGTCAGGGTCCGGGTCCGGGTCAGGGTCAGGGTCAGGGTCCGGGTCAGGGTCCGGGTCAGGGTCAGGGTCAGGATCCGGGTCCAGGTCCGGGTCCGGGTCCGGGTCCGGGTCCGGGTCCGGGTCCGGGTCCGGGTCCGGGTCCGGGTCCGAGTCAGAGTCCGGGTCCGGGTCCGGGTCAGTTTCAGGGTCAGTGTCAGAGTCAGGGTCCAGGTCAGGGTAAGGGTCCGGGTCCGGGTCCGGGTCCGGGTCCGGGTCCAGGTCCGGGTCAGGGTCTGTGTCAGGGTCCGGGTCAGGGTCAGGGTCAGGGTCAGGATCCGGGTCCGGGTCCGGGTCCGGGTCCGGGTCCGGGTCCGGGTCCGGGTCCGGGTCCGGGTCCGGGTCGGGGTCCGGGTCCGGGTCCGGGTCAGGGTCAGGGTCCGGGTCAGGGTAAGGGTCAGGGTCAGGGTCCGGGTCTGGATCCGGGTCAGCGTCCGGGTCCGGGTCCGGGTCCTGGTCCGGGTCCGGGTCCGGGTCCGGGTCCGGGTCCGGGTCCGGGTCCGGGTCCGGGTCCGGGTCCGGGTCAGTTTCAGGGTCAGTGTCAGAGTCAGGGTCCAGGTCAGGGTAAGGGTCCGGGTCCGGGTCCGGGTCCGGGTCCGGGTCCGGGTCCGGGTCCGGGTCCAGGTCCGGGTCAGGGTCCGGGTCTGGATCCGGGTCAGCGTCCGGGTCCGGGTCCGGGTCCTGGTCCGGGTCCGGGTCCGGGTCCGGGTCCGGGTCCGGGTCCGGGTCCGGGTCCGGGTCCGGGTCCGGGTCCGGGTCCGGGTCAGTTTCAGGGTCAGTGTCAGAGTCAGGGTCCAGGTCAGGGTAAGGGTCCGGGTCCGGGTCCGGGTCCGGGTCCGGGTCCAGGTCCGGGTCAGGGTCCGGGTCGGGGTCCGGGTCAGGGTCCGGGTCCGGGTCTGTGTCAGTTTCAGGGTCAGTCTCAGAGTCAGGGTCCGGGTCAGGGTCAGGGTCAGGGTCAGGGTCAGGGTCAGGGTCAGGGTCAGGGTCAGGGTCCGGGTCCGGGTCCGGGTCCGGGTCCGGGTCCGGGTCCGGGTCCATGTCATGGTCCGGGTCCGTGTCAGGGTCCGGGTCCGGGTCCGGGTCAGGGTCCGGGTCCGGGTCACAGTCCGGGTCCGGGTCCGGGTCTGTGTCAGGGTCCGGGTCAGGGTCAGGGTCAGGGTCAGGATCCGGGTCCGGGTCCGGGTCCGGGTCCGGGTCCGGGTCCGGGTCCGGGTCCGGGTCCGGGTCCGGGTCCGGGTCCGGGTCCGGGTCCGGGTCCGGGTCGGGGTCCGGGTACGGGTCCGGGTCCGGGTCAGTTTAAGGGTCAGTGTCAGAGTCAGGGTCCAGGTAAGGGTCCGGGTCACGGTCCGGGTCTGTGTCCGGGTCTGTGTCAGGGTCCGTGTCCGGGTCAGGGTCCGGGTCCGGGTCCGGGTCCGGGTCCGGGTCTGGGTCCGTGTCCGAGTCAGGGTCCGGGTCAGGGTCCGGGTCAGTTTCAGGGTCAGTGTCAGAGTCAGGGTCCAGGTCAGGGTCCGTGTCCGTGTCCGTGTCCGTGTCCGGGTCCGGGTCCGGGTCCGAGTCTGTGTCCGGGTCCGGGTCCGGGTCCGGGTCTGGGTCCGGGTCCGGGTCAGGGTCCGGGTCCGGGTCCGGGTCCGGGTCCGGGTCCAGGTCCGGGTCAGGGTCCGGGTCGGGGTCCGGGTCAGGGTCCGGGTCCGGGTCTGTGTCAGTTTCAGGGTCAGTCTCAGAGTCAGGGTCCGGGTCAGGGTCAGGGTCAGGGTCAGGGTCAGGGTCAGGGTCAGGGTCAGGGTCAGGGTCAGGGTCAGGGTCCGGGTCCGGGTCCGGGTCAGGGTCCGGGTCCGGGTCCGGGTCCGGGTCCGGGTCCGGGTCCTGGTCCTGGTCCGGGTCCGGGTCCGGGTCCGGGTCCGTGTCCGTGTCCGGGTCCGGGTCCGGGTCCAGGGTCAGGATCCGAGTCCAGGTCTGGGTCCGGGTCCGGGTCCGGGTCCGTGTCAGGGTCAGGGTCAGGGTGAGGGTCAGAGTCAGGGTCCGGGTAAGGGTCAGGGTCAGGGTCAGGGTCAGGGTCAGGATATGGGTCCGGGTCCGGGTCCGGGTCCGGGTCCGGGTCCGGGTCCGGGTCCGGGTCCGGGTCCGAGTCAGGGTCCAGGTCCGGGTCCGAGTCAGGGTCCGGGTCTGGGTCCGGGTCCGGGTCCGGGTCCGGGTCAGTTTAAGGGTCAGTGTCAGAGTCAGGGTCCAGGTCAGGGTCCGTGTCCGGGTCAGGGTCCGGGTCCGGGTCCGGGTCCGGGTCCGGGTCTGGGTCCGTGTCCGAGTCAGGGTCCGGGTCAGGGTCCGGGTCAGTTTCAGGGTCAGTGTCAGAGTCAGGGTCCAGGTCAGGGTCCGGGTCCGTGTCCGGGTCCGGGTCCGGGTCCGGGTCCGGGTCCGAGTCTGTGTCCGTGTCCGGGTCCGGGTCCGGGTCTGGGTCCGGGTCCGGGTCAGGGTCCGGGTCCGGGTCCGGGTCCGGGTCCGGGTCAGGGTCAGGGTCCGGGTCCGGGTCTGTGTCAGTTTCAGGGTCAGTCTCAGAGTCAGGGTCTGGGTCAGGGTCAGGGTCAGGGTCAGGGTCAGGGTCAGGGTCAGGGTCCGGGTCCGGGTCCGGGTGAGGGTCTGGGTCCTGGTCCGGGTCCGGGTCCATGTCATGGTCCGGGTCCGTGTCAGGGTCCGGGTCTGGGTCCGGGTCCGGGTCCGGGTCCGGGTCCGGGTCAGTTTAAGGGTCAGTGTCAGAGTCAGGGTCCAGGTCAGGGTCCGGGTCCGGGTCCGGGTCCGGGTCCGGGTCCGGGTCCGGGTCCGGGTCCGGGTCCGGGTCCGGGTCCGGGTCCGGGTCCGAGTCAGGGTCCGGGTCCGGGTCCGGGTCAGTTTCAGGGTCAGTGTCAGAGTCAGGGTCCAGGTCAGGGTCCGGGTCCGGGTCCGGGTCCGGGTCCGGGTCCGGGTCCGGGTCCTGGTCCGGGTCCGGGTCTGGGTCCGGGTCCGGGTCAGGGTCCGGGTCCGGGTCCGGGTCCGGGTCCGGGTCAGGGTCAGGGTCCGGGTCCGGGTCTGTGTCAGTTTCAGGGTCAGTCTCAGAGTCAGGGTCCGGGTCCGGGTCAGGGTCAGGGTCAGGGTCAGGGTCAGGGTCCGGGTCCGGGTCCGGGTCCGGGTCAGGGTCCGGGTCCGGGTCCGGGTGAGGGTCCGGGTCCTGGTCCGGGTCCGGGTCCATGTCATTGTCCGGGTCCGTGTCAGGGTCCGGGTCCGGGTCCGGGTCCGGGTCCGGGTCCATGTCATGGTCCGGGTCCGGGTCCGGGTCAGGGTCAGGGTCCGGGTCCGGGTCCGGGTCAGGGTCCGGGTCCGGGTCCGGGTCCGGGTCCGGGTCCGGGTCCGGGTCCGGGTCTGTGTCAGTTTCAGGGTCAGTCTCAGAGTCAGGGTCCGGGTCAGGGTCAGGGTCCGGGTCCGGGTCTGGGTGAGGGTCCGGGTCCGGGTCCGGGTCCATGTCATGGTCCGGGTCCGGGTCCGGGTCCGGTTACGGGTACGGGTACGGGTACGGGTACGGCTCCGGGGTCAGGATCCCAGTCCGGGTCTGGGTCCGGGTCCGGCTCCGGGTCCGGGTCCGGGCCCGTGTCAGGGTCAGGGTCAGGGTCAGAGTCAGGGTCCGGGTCAGGGTAAGGGTCAGGGTTAGTGTCAGAGTCAGGGTCAGGGTCCGGGTCAGGGTCAGGGTCAGAGTCCGGGTCCGGGTCCGGGTCCGGGTCCGGGTCCGGGTCCATGTCATGGTCCGGGTCCGGGTCCGAGTCAGGGTCCGGGTCCGGGTCCGGGTCCGGGTAAGTTTCAGGGTCAGTGTCAGAGTCAGGCTCCGGGTCAGGGTCAGTGTCAGGGTCCCGGTTTGTGTCTGGGTCCGGGTCCGGGTCCGGGTCCGGGTCAGTTTAAGGGTCAGTGTCAGAGTCAGGGTCCAGGTCAGGGTTCGGGTCCGGGTCCGGGTCCGGGTCCGGGTCCGGGTCCGGGTCCGGGTCACGGTCACGGTCCCGGTCCGGGTCTGGGTGTGTGTCAGGGTCCGGGTCCGTGTCAGGGTCCGGGTCCTGGTCAGGGTCAGGGTCCGGGTCCGGGTCAGGGTCAGGGTCAGGGTCAGGGTCCGGGTCCGGGTCCGGGTCCGGGTCTCTGTCAGGGTCCGGGTCCGTGTCAGGTTCCGGGTCCAGGTCCGTCTCCGGGTCCGGGTCTGGGTCAGGGTCAGGGTCCGGGTCCGGGTCAGGGTCAGGGTCAGGGTCCGGGTCAGGGTCAGGGTCAGGGTCAGGATCCGGGTCCGGGTCCGGGTCTGGGTCCGGGTCCGGGTCTGGGTCCGGGTCCGGATCCGGGTCTGTGTCAGGGTCCGGGTCAGGGTCAGGGTCAGGATCCGGGTCCGGGTCCGGGTCCGGGTCCGGGTCCGGGTCCGGGTCCGGGTCCGGGTCCGGGTCCGAGTCAGAGTCCGGGTCCGGGTCCGGGTCAGTTTCAGGGTCAGTGTCAGAGTCAGGGTCCGGGTCAGGGTCAGGGTCAGGGTCAGGATCCGGGTCCGGGTCCGGGTCCGGGTCCGGGTCCGGGTCCGGGTCCGGGTCCGGGTCCGGGTCCGGGTCCGGGTCCGGGTCCGGGTCCGGGTCCGGGTCGGGGTCCGGGTCCGGGT
The DNA here is from genome assembly GCA_022577455.1 of Arizona elegans. Classification (NCBI taxonomy): domain Eukaryota; kingdom Metazoa; phylum Chordata; class Lepidosauria; order Squamata; family Colubridae; genus Arizona; species Arizona elegans. Next base: position 7,756,928 of record JAKOOJ010000027.1, read on the forward strand.
CCGGGTCAGGGTCAGGGTCCGGGTCAGGGTAAGGGTCAGGGTCAGGGTCCGGGTCTGGATCCGGGTCAGCGTCCGGGTCCGGGTCCGGGTCCGGGTCCTGGTCCGGGTCCGGGTCCGGCTCCGGGTCCGGGTCCGGGTCCGGGTCCGGGTCCGGGTCCGGGTCCGGGTCAGTTTCAGGGTCAGTGTCAGAGTCAGGGTCCAGGTCAGGGTAAGGGTCCGGGTCCGGGTCCGGGTCCGGGTCCGGGTCCAGGTCCGGGTCAGGGTCCGGGTCAGGATCCGGGTCAGCGTCCGGGTCCGGGTCCGGGTCCTGGTCCGGGTCCGGGTCCGGGTCCGGGTCCGGGTCCGGGTCCGGGTCCGGGTCCGGGTCCGGGTCCGGGTCAGTTTCAGGGTCAGTGTCAGAGTCAGGGTCCAGGTCAGGGTAAGGGTCCGGGTCCGGGTCCGGGTCCGGGTCCGGGTCCGGGTCCGGGTCCAGGTCCGGGTCAGGGTCCGGGTCGGGGTCCGGGTCAGGGTCCGGGTCCGGGTCTGTGTCAGTTTCAGGGTCAGTCTCAGAGTCAGGGTCCGGGTCAGGGTCAGGGTCAGGGTCAGGGTCAGGGTCAGGGTCAGGGTCAGGGTCCGGGTCCGGGTCCGGGTCCAGGTCAGGATCAGGGTCACGGTCAGAGTCAGGGTCAGGGTCAGGATCAGGGTCCGGGTCCGGGTCCGGGTCAGGGTCCGGGTCCGGGTCCGGGTCCGGGTCCGGGTCCGGGTCCTGGTCCTGGTCCGGGTCCGGGTCCGGGTCCGGTTCCGGGTCCGGGTCCGGGTCCGGGTCCGGGTCCGGGTCCAGGGTCAGGATCCGAGTCCAGGTCTGGGTCCGGGTCCGGGTCCGGGTCCGTGTCAGGGTCAGGGTCAGGGTGAGGGTCAGAGTCAGGGTCCGGGTCAGGGTCAGGGTCAGGGTCAGGGTCAGGATATGGGTCCGGGTCCGGGTCCGGGTCCGGGTCCGGGTCCGAGTCAGGGTCCGGGTCCGGGTCCGAGTCAGGGTCCGGGTCTGGGTCCGGGTCCGGGTCCGGGTCCGGGTCAGTTTAAGGGTCAGTGTCAGAGTCAGGGTCCAGGTCAGGGTCCGGGTCACGGTCCGGGTCCGGGTCCGTGTCCGGGTCTGTGTCAGGGTCCGGGTCCGGGTCCGGGTCCGGGTCCGGGTCAGGGTCCGGGTCCGGGTCCGGGTCCGGGTCTGGGTCCGTGTCCGAGTCAGGGTCCTGGTCAGGGTCCGGGTCAGTTTCAGGGTCAGTGTCAGAGTCAGGGTCCAGGTCAGGGTCCGGGTCCGTGTCCGGGTCCGGGTCCGTGTCCGGGTCCGGGTCTGTGTCCGTGTCCGTGTCCGTGTCCGGGTCTGTGTCCGGGTCCGGGTCAGGGTCCGGGTCCGGGTCCGGGTCCGGGTCCGGGTCCGGGTCAGGGTCAGGGTCCGGGTCCGGGTCTGTGTCAGTTTCAGGGTCAGTCTCAGAGTCAGGGTCTGGGTCAGGGTCAGGGTCAGGGTCAGGGTCAGGGTCAGGGTCCGGGTCCGGGTCCGGGTCCGGGTGAGGGTCTGGGTCCTGGTCCGGGTCCGGGTCCATGTCATGGTCCGGGTCCGTGTCAGGGTCCGGGTCCGGGTCCGGGTCAGGGTCAGGGTCCGGGTCCGGGTCTGTGTCAGTTTCAGGGTCAGTCTCAGAGTCAGGGTCAGGGTCAGGGTCAGGGTCAGGGTCAGGGTCAGGGTCAGGGTCAGGGTCAGGGTCCGGGTCCTGGTCCGGGTCAGGGTCCGGGTCCGGGTCCGGGTGAGGGTCCGGGTCCTGGTCCGGGTCCGGGTCCATGTCATGGTCAGGGTCCGTGTCAGGGTCCGGGTCCGGGTCCGGGTCCGGGTCCATGTCATGGTCCGGGTCCGGGTCCGGGTCAGGGTCAGGGTCCGGGTCCGGGTCCGGGTCAGGGTCCGGGTCCGGGTCCGGGTCCGGGTCCGGGTCCGGGTCTGTGTCAGTTTCAGGGTCAGTCTCAGAGTCAGGGTCCGGGTCAGGGTCAGGGTCCGGGTCCGGGTCTGGGTGAGGGTCCGGGTCCGGGTCCGGGTCCATGTCATGGTCCGGGTCCGGGTCCGGGTCCGGGTACGGGTACGGGTACGGGTACGGGTACGGGTACGGCTCCGGGGTCAGGATCCCAGTCCGGGTCTGGGTCCGGGTCCGGCTCCGGGTCCGGGTCCGGGCCCGTGTCAGGGTCAGGGTCAGGGTCAGAGTCAGGGTCCGGGTCAGGGTCAGGGTCAGGGTTAGTGTCAGAGTCAGGGTCCGGGTCAGGGTCAGGGTCCGGGTCCGGGTCCGTGTCAGGTTCCGGGTCCGTGTCACGGTCCGGGTCTGGGTCTGGGTCCGGGTAAGGGTCCGGGTCCGGGTCCGGGTCCTGGTCAGGGTCCGGGTTCAGGTCCGGGTCCGGGTAAGGGTCCGTGTATGGGTCCGGGTCCGGGTCAGGGTCCGGGTTCGGGTCCGGTTCCGGGTCCATGTCCGGGTCCGGGTCCGGGTCCGGGTCCGGATCCGGGTCCGGGTCCGGGTCCGGGTCAGGATCTGGGTCCGGGTGAGGATCCAGGTCCGGGTCCGGGTCCGGGTCCGGGTCCGGGTCCGGGTCCGGGTCAGTGTCAGGGTCAGGGTCAGAGTCAGGGTCCGTATCCGTGTCAGTGTCAGTGTCAGAGTCAGGGTCCGGGTCCGGGTCAGGGTCAGGGTCAGGGTCAGGGTCAGTGTCAGGGTCCGGGTCCGGGTCTGGGTCAGGGTCTGGGTCCGGGTCCGGTTCCGTGTCAGTTTCAGGGTCAGTGTCAGAGTCTGGGTCCGGTTCCGGTTCCGTGTCAGTTTCAGGGTCAGTGTCAGAGTCAGGGTCCGGGTCAGGGTCAGCGTCAGGGTCAGGGTCCGGGTCCGGGTCCGAGTCCGTGTCCGGTTCTGGATCAGGGTCAGGGTCCGGGTCCGGGTCGAGGTCCGGGTCCGTGTCAGTTTCAGTGTCAGTGTCCGTGTCAGGGTCAGAGTCAGGGTCCGGATCAGGATCCTGGTCAGGGTCAGGGTCAGTTTCCGGGTCCGGGTCCGGGTCAGGGTCCGGGTCCGGGTCAGGGTCCGGGTCCGGTTCCGGGTCCGGGTTCCGGGTCCGGGTCCGGGTCTGGGTCCGGGTCAGGGTCAGGGTCCGAGTCCGGGTCCGGGTCGGTGTCCGGGTCTGGGTGAGGGTACGGGTCCGGGTCCAGGTCCAGGTCCGGGTCCACGTCAGGGTCAGTATCCAGGTCCAGGTCCGGGTCCGGATCCGGGTCCGGTCAGGGTCAGGGTCCGGGTCCGGGTCCGGGTCCGGGTCCGGGGTCAGGATTCTAGTCCGGGTCCGGGTCCGGGTCCAGGTCCGGGTCCGGGTCCGGGTCCGGGTCCGGGTCCGGGTCTGGGTCCGGGTCCGGGTCAGGGTCCGGGTCCGGGTCCGGGTCCGGGTCCGGGTCCAGGTCCGGGTCAGGGTCCGGGTCGGGGTCCGGGTCAGGGTCCGGGTCCGGGTCTGTGTCAGTTTCAGGGTCAGTCTCAGAGTCAGGGTCCGGGTCAGGGTCAGGGTCAGGGTCAGGGTCAGGGTCAGGGTCAGGGTCAGGGTCCGGGTCCGGGTCCGGGTCCGGGTCCGGGTCCGGGTCCGGGTCCGGGTCCATGTCATGGTCCGGGTCCGTGTCAGGGTCCGGGTCCGGGTCCGGGTCCGGGTCAGGGTCCGGGTCCGGGTCACGGTCCGGGTCCGGGTCTGTGTCAGGGTCCGGGTCAGGGTCAGGGTCAGGGTCAGGATCCGGGTCCGGGTCCGGGTCCGGGTCCGGGTCCGGGTCCGGGTCCGGGTCCGGGTCCGGGTCCGGGTCCGGGTCCGGGTCGGGGTCCGGGTACGGGTCCGGGTCCGGGTCAGTTTAAGGGTCAGTGTCAGAGTCAGGGTCCAGGTCAGGGTCCGGGTCACGGTCCGGGTCTGTGTCCGGGTCTGTGTCAGGGTCCGTGTCCGGGTCAGGGTCCGGGTCCGGGTCCGGGTCCGGGTCCGGGTCCGGGTCCGGGTCTGGGTCCATGTCCGAGTCAGGGTCCGGGTCAGGGTCCGGGTCAGTTTCAGGGTCAGTGTCAGAGTCAGGGTCCAGGTCAGGGTCCGGGTCCGTGTCCGTGTCCGTGTCCGGGTCCGGGTCCGGGTCCGAGTCTGTGTCCGGGTCCGGGTCCGGGTCCGGGTCTGGGTCCGGGTCCGGGTCAGGGTCCGGGTCCGGGTCCGGGTCCGGGTCAGGGTCAGGGTCCGGGTCCGGGTCTGTGTCAGTTTCAGGGTCAGTCTCAGAGTCAGGGTCTGGGTCAGGGTCAGGGTCAGGGTCAGGGTCAGGGTCAGGGTCCGGGTCCGGGTCCGGGTGAGGGTCTGGGTCCTGGTCCAGGTCCGGGTCCGGGTCCGGGTCCATGTCATGGTCCGGGTCCGGGTCCGAGTCAGGGTCCGGGTCCGGGTCCGGGTCCGGGTCAGTTTCAGGGTCAGTGTCAGAGTCAGGCTCCGGGTCAGGGTCAGTGTCAGGGTCCCGGTTTGTGTCTGGGTCCGGGTCCGGGTCCGGGTCCGGGTCAGTTTAAGGGTCAGTGTCAGAGTCAGGGTCCAGGTCAGGGTTCGGGTCCGGGTCCGGGTCCGGGTCCGGGTCCGGGTCCGGGTCCGGGTCAGGGTCCGGGTCCGGGTCCGGGTCACGGTCACGGTCCGGGTCCGGGTCTGGGTGTGTGTCAGGGTCCGGGTCCGTGTCAGGGTCCGGGTCCTGGTCAGGGTCAGGGTCCGGGTCCGGGTCAGGGTCAGGGTCAGGGTCAGGGTCCGGGTCCGGGTCCGGGTCCGGGTCTGTGTCAGGGTCCGGGTCCGTGTCAGGTTCCGGGTCCAGGTCCGGGTCCGGGTCCGGGTCTGGGTCAGGGTCAGGGTCCGGGTCCGGGTCAGGGTCCAGGTCCAGGTCCGGGTCCACGTCAGGGTCAGTATCCAGGTCCAGGTCCGGGTCCGGATCCGGGTCCGGTCAGGGTCAGGGTCCGGGTCCGGGTCCGGGTCCGGGTCCGGGGTCAGGATTCTAGTCCGGGTCCGGGTCCGGGTCCAGGTCCGGGTCCGGGTCCGGGTCCGGGTCCGGGTCCGGGTCTGGGTCCGGGTCCGGGTCCGGGTCAGGGTCCGGGTCCGGGTCCGGGTCCGTGTCCGGGTCCAGGTCCGGGTCAGGGTCCGGGTCGGGGTCCGGGTCAGGGTCCGGGTCCGGGTCTGTGTCAGTTTCAGGGTCAGTCTCAGAGTCAGGGTCCGGGTCAGGGTCAGGGTCAGGGTCAGGGTCAGGGTCAGGGTCAGGGTCAGGGTCAGGGTCCGGGTCCGGGTCCGGGTCCGGGTCCGGGTCCGGGTCCGGGTCCGGGTCCGGGTCCATGTCATGGTCCGGGTCCGTGTCAGGGTCCGGGTCCGGGTCCGGGTCCGGGTCAGGGTCCGGGTCCGGGTCACGGTCCGGGTCCGGGTCTGTGTCAGGGTCCGGGTCAGGGTCAGGGTCAGGGTCAGGATCCGGGTCCGGGTCCGGGTCCGGGTCCGGGTCCGGGTCCGGGTCCGGGTCCGGGTCCGGGTCCGGGTCCGGGTCCGGGTCCGGGTCGGGGTCCGGGTACGGGTCCGGGTCCGGGTCAGTTTAAGGGTCAGTGTCAGAGTCAGGGTCCAGGTCAGGGTCTGGGTCACGGTCCGGGTCTGTGTCCGGGTCTGTGTCAGGGTCCGTGTCCGGGTCAGGGTCCGGGTCCGGGTCCGGGTCCGGGTCCGGGTCCGGGTCCGGGTCTGGGTCCGTGTCCGAGTCAGGGTCCGGGTCAGGGTCCGGGTCAGTTTCAGGGTCAGTGTCAGAGTCAGGGTCCAGGTCAGGGTCCGGGTCCGTGTCCGTGTCCGTGTCCGGGTCCGGGTCCGGGTCCGAGTCTGTGTCCGGGTCCGGGTCCGGGTCCGGGTCTGGGTCCGGGTCCGGGTCAGGGTCCGGGTCCGGGTCCGGGTCCGGGTCAGGGTCAGGGTCCGGGTCCGGGTCTGTGTCAGTTTCAGGGTCAGTCTCAGAGTCTGGGTCTGGGTCAGGGTCAGGGTCAGGGTCAGGGTCAGGGTCAGGGTCCGGGTCCGGGTCCGGGTGAGGGTCTGGGTCCTGGTCCAGGTCCGGGTCCGGGTCCGGGTCCATGTCATGGTCCGGGTCCGGGTCCGAGTCAGGGTCCGGGTCCGGGTCCGGGTCCGGGTCAGTTTCAGGGTCAGTGTCAGAGTCAGGCTCCGGGTCAGGGTCAGTGTCAGGGTCCCGGTTTGTGTCTGGGTCCGGGTCCGGGTCCGGGTCCGGGTCAGTTTAAGGGTCAGTGTCAGAGTCAGGGTCCAGGTCAGGGTTCGGGTCCGGGTCCGGGTCCGGGTCCGGGTCCGGGTCCGGGTCCGGGTCAGGGTCCGGGTCCGGGTCCGGGTCACGGTCACGGTCCGGGTCCGGGTCTGGGTGTGTGTCAGGGTCCGGGTCCGTGTCAGGGTCCGGGTCCTGGTCAGGGTCAGGGTCCGGGTCCGGGTCAGGGTCAGGGTCAGGGTCAGGGTCCGGGTCCGGGTCCGGGTCCGGGTCTGTGTCAGGGTCCGGGTCCGTGTCAGGTTCCGGGTCCAGGTCCGGGTCCGGGTCCGGGTCTGGGTCAGGGTCAGGGTCCGGGTCCGGGTCCGGGTCAGGGTCAGGGTCAGGGTCAGGATCCGGGTCCGGGTCCGGGTCCGGGTCCGGGTCCGGGTCCGGGTCCGGGTCCGGGTCCGGGTCCGGGTCCGGGTCCGGGTCCGGGTCCGGGTCCGAGTCAGAGTCCGGGTCCGGGTCCGGGTCAGTTTCAGGGTCAGTGTCAGAGTCAGGGTCCAGGTCAGGGTAAGGGTCCGGGTCCGGGTCCGGGTCCGGGTCCGGGTCCAGGTCCGGGTCAGGGTCCGGGTCGGGGTCCGGGTCAGGGTCCGGGTCCGGGTCTGTGTCAGTTTCAGGGTCAGTCTCAGAGTAAGGGTCAGGGTCAGGGTCAGGGTCAGGGTCAGGGTCAGGGTCCGGGTCCGGGTCCGGGTCCGGGTCCGGGTCCGGGTCAATGTCATGGTCCGGGTCCGGGTCAGGGTCCGGGTCCGGGTCCGGGTCCGGGTCCGGGTCAGGGTCCGGGTCCGGGTCACGGTCCGGGTCCGGGTCCGGGTCTGTGTCAGGGTCCGGGTCAGGGTCAGGGTCAGGGTCAGGATCCGGGTCCGGGTCCGGGTCCGGGTCCGGGTCCGGGTCCGGGTCCGGGTCCGGGTCCGGGTCCGGGTCCGGGTCGGGGTCAGGGTCCGGGTCAGGGTAAGGGTCAGGGTCAGGGTCCGGGTCTGGATCCGGGTCAGCGTCCGGGTCCGGGTCCTGGTCCGGGTCCGGGTCCGGGTCCGGGTCCGGGTCCGGGTCCGGGTCCGGGTCCGGGTCCGGGTCCGGGTCCGGGTCCGGGTCAGTTTCAGGGTCAGTGTCAGAGTCAGGGTCCAGGTCAGGGTAAGGGTCCGGGTCCGGGTCCGGGTCCGGGTCCGGGTCCAGGTCCGGGTCAGGGTCCGGGTCGGGGTCCGGGTCAGGGTCCGGGTCCGGGTCTGTGTCAGTTTCAGGGTCAGTCTCAGAGTCAGGGTCCGGGTCAGGGTCAGGGTCAGGGTCAGGGTCAGGGTCAGGGTCCGGGTCCGGGTCCGGGTCCGGGTCCGGGTCCGGGTCCGGGTCCATGTCATGGTCCGGGTCCGTGTCAGGGTCAGGGTCCGGGTCTGGATCCGGGTCAGCGTCCGGGTCCCGGTCCGGGTCCTGGTCCGCGTCCGGGTCCGGGTCCGGATCCGGGTCCGGGTCCGGGTCCGGGTCCAGGTCAGGATCAGGGTCACGGTCAGAGTCAGGGTCAGGGTCAGGATCAGGGTCCGGGTCCGGGTCCGGGTCAGGGTCCGGGTCCGGGTCCGGGTCCGGGTCCTGGTCCTGGTCCGGGTCCGGGTCCGGGTCCGGGTCCGGGTCCGGGTCCGGGTCCGGGTCCGGGTCCGGGTCCGGGTCCAGGGTCAGGATCCGAGTCCAGGTCTGGGTCCGGGTCCGGGTCCGGGTCCGTGTCAGGGTCAGGGTCAGGGTGAGGGTCAGAGTCAGGGTCCGGGTCCGGGTCAGGGTCAGGGTCAGGGTCAGGATATGGGTCCGGGTCCGGGTCCGGGTCCGGGTCCGGGTCCGAGTCAGGGTCCGGGTCCGGGTCCGAGTCAGGGTCCGGGTCTGGGTCCGGGTCCGGGTCCGGGTCCGGGTCAGTTTAAGGGTCAGTGTCAGAGTCAGGGTCCAGGTCAGGGTCCGGGTCACGGTCCTGGTCCGGGTCCGGGTCTGGGTCCGTGTCCGAGTCAGGGTCCTGGTCAGGGTCCGGGTCAGTTTCAGGGTCAGTGTCAGAGTCAGGGTCCAGGTCAGGGTCCGTGTCCGTGTCCGTGTCCGTGTCCGTGTCCGGGTCCGTGTCCGGGTCAGGGTCAGGGTCCGGGTCAGGGTAAGGGTCAGGGTCAGGGTCAGGGTCTGGATCCGGGTCAGCGTCCGGGTCCGGGTCCGGGTCCTGGTCCGGGTCCGGGTCCGGGTCCGGGTCCGGGTCCGGGTCCGGGTCCGGGTCCGGGTCCGGGTCCGGGTCCGGGTCCGGGTCCGGGTCCGGGTCAGTTTCAGGGTCAGTGTCAGAGTCAGGGTCCAGGTCAGGGTAAGGGTCCGGGTCCGGGTCCGGGTCCGGGTCCGGGTCCAGGTCCGGGTCAGGGTCCGGGTCGGGGTCCGGGTCAGGGTCCGGGTCCGGGTCTGTGTCAGTTTCAGGGTCAGTCTCAGAGTCAGGGTCCGGGTCAGGGTCAGGGTCAGGGTCAGGGTCAGGGTCAGGGTCCGAGTCCGAGTCAGGGTCCGGGTCAGGGTCCGGGTCAGTTTCAGGGTCAGTGTCAGAGTCAGGGTCCAGGTCAGGGTCCGGGTCCGTGTCCGTGTCCGTGTCCGGGTCCGGGTCCGGGTCCGAGTCTGTGTCCGGGTCCGGGTCCGGGTCCGGGTCTGGGTCCGGGTCCGGGTCAGGGTCCGGGTCCGGGTCCGGGTCCGGGTCAGGGTCAGGGTCCGGGTCCGGGTCTGTGTCAGTTTCAGGGTCAGTCTCAGAGTCAGGGTCTGGGTCAGGGTCAGGGTCAGGGTCAGGGTCAGGGTCAGGGTCCGGGTCCGGGTCCGGGTGAGGGTCTGGGTCCTGGTCCAGGTCCGGGTCCGGGTCCGGCTCCATGTCATGGTCCGGGTCCGGGTCCGAGTCAGGGTCCGGGTCCGGGTCCGGGTCCGGGTCAGTTTCAGGGTCAGTGTCAGAGTCAGGCTCCGGGTCAGGGTCAGTGTCAGGGTCCCGGTTTGTGTCTGGGTCCGGGTCCGGGTCCGGGTCCGGGTCAGTTTAAGGGTCAGTGTCAGAGTCAGGGTCCAGGTCAGGGTTCGGGTCCGGGTCCGGGTCCGGGTCCGGGTCCGGGTCCGGGTCAGGGTCCGGGTCCGGGTCCGGGTCACGGTCACGGTCCGGGTCCGGGTCTGGGTGTGTGTCAGGGTCCGGGTCCGTGTCAGGGTCCGGGTCCTGGTCAGGGTCAGGGTCCGGGTCCGGGTCAGGGTCAGGGTCAGGGTCAGGGTCAGGGTCCGGGTCCGGGTCCGGGTCCGGGTCTGTGTCAGGGTCCGGGTCCGTGTCAGGTTCCGGGTCCAGGTCCGGGTCCGGGTCCGGGTCTGGGTCAGGGTCAGGGTCCGGGTCCGGGTCAGGGTCCAGGTCCAGGTCCGGGTCCACGTCAGGGTCAGTATCCAGGTCCAGGTCCGGGTCCGGATCCGGGTCCGGTCAGGGTCAGGGTCCGGGTCCGGGTCCGGGTCCGGGTCCGGGGTCAGGATTCTAGTCCGGGTCCGGGTCCGGGTCCAGGTCCGGGTCCGGGTCCGGGTCCGGGTCCGGGTCCGGGTCTGGGTCCGGGTCCGGGTCAGGGTCCGGGTCCGGGTCCGGGTCCGTGTCCGGGTCCAGGTCCGGGTCAGGGTCCGGGTCGGGGTCCGGGTCAGGGTCCGGGTCCGGGTCTGTGTCAGTTTCAGGGTCAGTCTCAGAGTCAGGGTCCGGGTCAGGGTCAGGGTCAGGGTCAGGGTCAGGGTCAGGGTCAGGGTCAGGGTCCGGGTCCGGGTCCGGGTCCGGGTCCGGGTCCGGGTCCGGGTCCGGGTCCATGTCATGGTCCGGGTCCGTGTCAGGGTCCGGGTCCGGGTCCGGGTCCGGGTCAGGGTCCGGGTCCGGGTCACGGTCCGGGTCCGGGTCTGTGTCAGGGTCCGGGTCAGGGTCAGGGTCAGGGTCAGGATCCGGGTCCGGGTCCGGGTCCGGGTCCGGGTCCGGGTCCGGGTCCGGGTCCGGGTCCGGGTCCGGGTCCGGGTCCGGGTCCGGGTCCGGGTCGGGGTCCGGGTACGGGTCCGGGTCCGGGTCAGTTTAAGGGTCAGTGTCAGAGTCAGGGTCCAGGTCAGGGTCTGGGTCACGGTCCGGGTCTGTGTCCGGGTCTGTGTCAGGGTCCGTGTCCGGGTCAGGGTCCGGGTCCGGGTCCGGGTCCGGGTCCGGGTCCGGGTCCGGGTCTGGGTCCGTGTCCGAGTCAGGGTCCGGGTCAGGGTCCGGGTCAGTTTCAGGGTCAGTGTCAGAGTCAGGGTCCAGGTCAGGGTCCGGGTCCGTGTCCGTGTCCGTGTCCGGGTCCGGGTCCGGGTCCGAGTCTGTGTCCGGGTCCGGGTCCGGGTCCGGGTCTGGGTCCGGGTCCGGGTCAGGGTCCGGGTCCGGGTCCGGGTCCGGGTCAGGGTCAGGGTCCGGGTCCGGGTCTGTGTCAGTTTCAGGGTCAGTCTCAGAGTCAGGGTCTGGGTCAGGGTCAGGGTCAGGGTCAGGGTCAGGGTCAGGGTCCGGGTCCGGGTCCGGGTGAGGGTCTGGGTCCTGGTCCAGGTCCGGGTCCGGGTCCGGGTCCATGTCATGGTCCGGGTCCGGGTCCGGGTCCGAGTCAGGGTCCGGGTCCGGGTCCGGGTCCGGGTCAGTTTCAGGGTCAGTGTCAGAGTCAGGCTCCGGGTCAGGGTCAGTGTCAGGGTCCCGGTTTGTGTCTGGGTCCGGGTCCGGGTCCGGGTCCGGGTCAGTTTAAGGGTCAGTGTCAGAGTCAGGGTCCAGGTCAGGGTTCGGGTCCGGGTCCGGGTCCGGGTCCGGGTCCGGGTCAGGGTCCAGGTCCGGGTCCGGGTCACGGTCACGGTCCGGGTCCGGGTCTGGGTGTGTGTCAGGGTCCGGGTCCGTGTCAGGGTCCGGGTCCTGGTCAGGGTCAGGGTCCGGGTCCGGGTCAGGGTCAGGGTCAGGGTCAGGGTCCGGGTCCGGGTCCGGGTCTGTGTCAGGGTCCGGGTCCGTGTCAGGTTCCGGGTCCAGGTCCGGGTCCGGGTCCGGGTCTGGGTCAGGGTCAGGGTCCGGGTCCGGGTCAGGGTCAGGGTCAGGGTCAGGGTCCGGGTCAGGGTCAGGGTCAGGGTCAGGGTCAGGGTCAGGATCCGGGTCCGGGTCCGGGTCTGGGTCCGGGTCCGGGTCTGGGTCCGGGTCCGGATCCGGGTCTGTGTCAGGGTCCGGGTCAGGGTCAGGGTCAGGATCCGGGTCCGGGTCCGGGTCCGGGTCCGGGTCCGGGTCCGGGTCCGGGTCCGGGTCCGGGTCCGGGTCCGGGTCCGGGTCCGAGTCAGAGTCCGGGTCCGGGTCCGGGTCAGTTTCAGGGTCAGTGTCAGAGTCAGGGTCCAGGTCAGGGTAAGGGTCCGGGTCCGGGTCCGGGTCCGGGTCCGGGTCCAGGTCCGGGTCAGGGTCCGGGTCGGGGTCCGGGTCAGGGTCCGGGTCCGGGTCTGTGTCAGTTTCAGGGTCAGTCTCAGAGTAAGGGTCAGGGTCAGGGTCAGGGTCAGGGTCAGGGTCAGGGTCCGGGTCCGGGTCCGGGTCCGGGTCCGGGTCCGGGTCAATGTCATGGTCCGGGTCCGTGTCAGGGTCCGGGTCCGGGTCCGGGTCCGGGTCCGGGTCAGGGTCCGGGTCCGGGTCACGGTCCGGGTCCGGGTCCGGGTCTGTGTCAGGGTCCGGGTCAGGGTCAGGGTCAGGGTCAGGATCCGGGTCCGGGTCCGGGTCCGGGTCCGGGTCCGGGTCCGGGTCCGGGTCCGGGTCCGGGTCCGGGTCGGGGTCAGGGTCCGGGTCAGGGTAAGGGTCAGGGTCAGGGTCCGGGTCTGGATCCGGGTCAGCGTCCGGGTCCGGGTCCGGGTCCTGGTCCGGGTCCGGGTCCGGGTCCGGCTCCGGGTCCGGGTCCGGGTCCGGGTCCGGGTCCGGGTCCGGGTCCGGGTCCGGGTCAGTTTCAGGGTCAGTGTCAGAGTCAGGGTCCAGGTCAGGGTAAGGGTCCGGGTCCGGGTCCGGGTCCGGGTCCGGGTCCAGGTCCGGGTCAGGGTCCGGGTCGGGGTCCGGGTCAGGGTCCGGGTCCGGGTCTGTGTCAGTTTCAGGGTCAGTCTCAGAGTCAGGGTCCGGGTCAGGGTCAGGGTCAGGGTCAGGGTCAGGGTCAGGGTCCGGGTCCGGGTCCGGGTCCGGGTCCGGGTCCGGGTCCATGTCATGGTCCGGGTCCGTGTCAGGGTCAGGGTCCGGGTCTGGATCCGGGTCAGCGTCCGGGTCCCGGTCCGGGTCCTGGTCCGGGTCCGGGTCCGGGTCCGGATCCGGGTCCGGGTCCGGGTCCGGGTCCGGGTCCGGGTCCGGGTCCGGAGTGCGGATCCGAGTCCGAGTCCGGGTCTGGGTCTGGGACCGGGTCCGGGTCCGGGTCCGGGTCCAGGTCAGGATCAGGGTCACGGTCAGAGTCAGGGTCAGGGTCAGGATCAGGGTCCGGGTCCGGGTCCGGGTCAGGGTCCGGGTCCGGGTCCGGGTCCGGGTCCTGGTCCTGGTCCGGGTCCGGGTCCGGGTCCGGGTCCGGGTCCGGGTCCGGGTCCGGGTCCGGGTCCGGGTCCAGGGTCAGGATCCGAGTCCAGGTCTGGGTCCGGGTCCGGGTCCGGGTCCGTGTCAGGGTCAGGGTCAGGGTGAGGGTCAGAGTCAGGGTCCGGGTCCGGGTCAGGGTCAGGGTCAGGGTCAGGATATGGGTCCGGGTCCGGGTCCGGGTCCGGGTCCGGGTCCGAGTCAGGGTCCGGGTCCGGGTCCGAGTCAGGGTCCGGGTCTGGGTCCGGGTCCGGGTCCGGGTCCGGGTCAGTTTAAGGGTCAGTGTCAGAGTCAGGGTCCAGGTCAGGGTCCGGGTCACGGTCCTGGTCCGGGTCCGGGTCTGGGTCCGTGTCCGAGTCAGGGTCCTGGTCAGGGTCCGGGTCAGTTTCAGGGTCAGTGTCAGAGTCAGGGTCCAGGTCAGGGTCCGTGTCCGTGTCCGTGTCCGTGTCCGGGTCCGGGTCCGGGTCCGGGTCAGGGTCAGGGTCCGGGTCAGGGTAAGGGTCAGGGTCAGGGTCAGGGTCTGGATCCGGGTCAGCGTCCGGGTCCGGGTCCGGGTCCTGGTCCGGGTCCGGGTCCGGGTCCGGGTCCGGGTCCGGGTCCGGGTCCGGGTCCGGGTCCGGGTCCGGGTCCGGGTCAGTTTCAGGGTCAGTGTCAGAGTCAGGGTCCAGGTCAGGGTAAGGGTCCGGGTCCGGGTCCGGGTCCGGGTCCGGGTCCAGGTCCGGGTCAGGGTCCGGGTCGGGGTCCGGGTCAGGGTCCGGGTCCGGGTCTGTGTCAGTTTCAGGGTCAGTCTCAGAGTCAGGGTCCGGGTCAGGGTCAGGGTCAGGGTCAGGGTCAGGGTCAGGGTCCGGGTCCGGGTCCGGGTCAGGGTCCGGGTCCGGGTCACGGTCCGGGTCCAGGTCAGGATCAGGGTCACGGTCAGAGTCAGGGTCAGGGTCAGGATCAGGGTCCGGGTCCGGGTCCGGGTCAGGGTCCGGGTCCGGGTCCGGGTCCGGGTCCTGGTCCTGGTCCGGGTCCGGGTCCGGGTCCGGGTCCGGGTCCGGGTCCGGGTCCGGGTCCGGGTCCGGGTCAGGGTCCGGGTCCGGGTCCAGGGTCAGGATCCGAGTCCAGGTCTGGGTCCGGGTCCGGGTCCGGGTCCGTGTCAGGGTCAGGGTCAGGGTGAGGGTCAGAGTCAGGGTCCGGGTCAGGGTCAGGGTCAGGGTCAGGGTCAGGATATGGGTCCGGGTCCGGGTCCGGGTCCGGGTCCGGGTCCGAGTCAGGGTCCGGGTCCGGGTCCGAGTCAGGGTCCGGGTCTGGGTCCGGGTCCGGGTCCGGGTCTGGGTCAGTTTAAGGGTCAGTGTCACAGTCAGGGTCCAGGTCAGGGTCCGGGTCACGGTCCTGGTCCGGGTCCGGGTCTGGGTCCGTGTCCGAGTCAGGGTCCTGGTCAGGGTCCGGGTCAGTTTCAGGGTCAGTGTCAGAGTCAGGGTCCAGGTCAGGGTCCGTGTCCGTGTCCGTGTCCGTGTCCGTGTCCGTGTCCGGGTCCGGGTCAGGGTCAGGGTCCGGGTCAGGGTAAGGGTCAGGGTCAGGGTCAGGGTCTGGATCCGGGTCAGCGTCCGGGTCCGGGTCCGGGTCCTGGTCCGGGTCCGGGTCCGGGTCCGGGTCCGGGTCCGGGTCCGGGTCCGGGTCCGGGTCCGGGTCCGGGTCCGGGTCAGTTTCAGGGTCAGTGTCAGAGTCAGGGTCCAGGTCAGGGTAAGGGTCCGGGTCCGGGTCCGGGTCTGGGTCCGGGTCCGGGTCCAGGTCCGGGTCAGGGTCCGGGTCGGGGTCCGGGTCAGGGTCCGGGTCCGGGTCTGTGTCAGTTTCAGGGTCAGTCTCAGAGTCAGGGTCCGGGTCAGGGTCAGGGTCAGGGTCAGGGTCAGGGTCAGGGTCCGGGTCCGGGTCCGGGTCCGGGTCCGGGTCCGGGTCCATGTCATGGTCCGGGTCCGTGTCAGGGTCCGGGTCCGGGTCCGGGTCCGGGTCCGGGTCAGGGTCCGGGTCCGGGTCACGGTCCGGGTCCAGGTCAGGATCAGGGTCACGGTCAGAGTCAGGGTCAGGGTCAGGATCAGGGTCCGGGTCCGGGTCCGGGTCAGGGTCCGGGTCCGGGTCCGGGTCCGGGTCCGGGTCCTGGTCCTGGTCCGGGTCCGGGTCCTGGTCCGGGTCCGGGTCCGGGTCCGTGTCCGGGTCCGGGTCCGGGTCCGGGTCCAGGGTCAGGATCCGAGTCCAGGTCTGGGTCCGGGTCCGGGTCCGGGTCCGGGTCCGTGTCAGGGTCAGGGTCAGGGTGAGGGTCAGAGTCAGGGTCCGGGTCAGGGTCAGGGTCAGGGTCAGGGTCAGGATATGGGTCCGGGTCCGGGTCCGGGTCCGGGTCCGGGTCCGGGTCCGGGTCCGAGTCAGGGTCCGGGTCCGGGTCCGAGTCAGGGTCCGGGTCTGGGTCCGGGTCCGGGTCCGGGTCCGGGTCAGTTTAAGGGTCAGTGTCAGAGTCAGGGTCCAGGTCAGGGTCCGGGTCACGGTCCTGGTCCGGGTCCGGGTCTGGGTCCGTGTCCGAGTCAGGGTCCTGGTCAGGGTCCGGGTCAGTTTCAGGGTCAGTGTCAGAGTCAGGGTCCAGGTCAGGGTCCGTGTCCGTGTCCGTGTCCGGGTCCGGGTCCGGGTCCGGGTCCGGGTCCGGGTCCGGGTCCGGGTCCGGGTCGGGGTCCGGGTCCGGGTCCGGGTCCGGGTCAGGGTCAGGGTCCGGGTCAGGGTAAGGGTCAGGGTCAGTTTCAGGGTCAGTGTCAGAGTCAGGGTCCGGGTCAGGGTCAGGGTCAGGGTCAGGGTCAGGGTCAGGGTCAGGGTCAGGGTCCGGGTCCGGGTCCGGGTCCGGGTCCGGGTCCGGGTCCATGTCATGGTCCGGGTCCGTGTCAGGGTCCGGGTCCGGGTCCGGGTCCGGGTCCGGGTCAGGGTCCGGGTCCGGGTCACGGTCCGGGTCCGGGTCCGGGTCCGGGTCTGTGTCAGGGTCCGGGTCAGGGTCAGGGTCAGGGTCAGGGTCAGGATCCGGGTCCGGGTCCGGGTCCGGGTCCGGGTCCGGGTCCGGGTCCGGGTCCGGGTCCGCGTCCGGGTCGGGGTCCGGGTCCGGGTCCGGGTCAGGGTCAGGGTCCGGGTCAGGGTAAGGGTCAGGGTCAGGGTCCGGGTCTGGATCCGGGTCAGCGTCCGGGTCCGGGTCCGGGTCCTGGTCCGGGTCCGGGTCCGGGTCCGGGTCAGGGTCAGGGTCCGGGTCAGGGTAAGGGTCAGGGTCAGTTTCAGGGTCAGTGTCAGAGTCAGGGTCCGGGTCACGGTCCGGGTCCAGGTCAGGATCAGGGTCACGGTCAGAGTCAGGGTCAGGGTCAGGATCAGGGTCCGGGTCCGGGTCCGGGTCAGGGTCCGGGTCCGGGTCCGGGTCCGGGTCCGGGTCCTGGTCCTGGTCCGGGTCCGGGTCCTGGTCCGGGTCCGGGTCCGGGTCCGTGTCCGGGTCCGGGTCCGGGTCCGGGTCCAGGGTCAGGATCCGAGTCCAGGTCTGGGTCCGGGTCCGGGTCCGGGTCCGGGTCCGTGTCAGGGTCAGGGTCAGGGTGAGGGTCAGAGTCAGGGTCCGGGTCAGGGTCAGGGTCAGAGTCAGGGTCAGGATATGGGTCCGGGTCCGGGTCCGGGTCCGGGTCCGGGTCCGGGTCCAGGTCCGGGTCCGAGTCAGGGTCCGGGTCCGGGTCCGAGTCAGGGTCCGGGTCTGGGTCCGGGTCCGGGTCCGGGTCCGGGTCAGTTTAAGGGTCAGTGTCAGAGTCAGGGTCCAGGTCAGGGTCCGGGTCACGGTCCTGGTCCGGGTCCGGGTCTGGGTCCGTGTCCGAGTCAGGGTCCTGGTCAGGGTCCGGGTCAGTTTCAGGGTCAGTGTCAGAGTCAGGGTCCAGGTCAGGGTCCGTGTCCGTGTCCGTGTCCGTGTCCGGGTCCGGGTCCGGGTCCGGGTCCGGGTCCGGGTCCGGGTCCGGGTCGGGGTCCGGGTCCGGGTCCGGGTCCGGGTCAGGGTCAGGGTCCGGGTCAGGGTAAGGGTCAGGGTCAGTTTCAGGGTCAGTGTCAGAGTCAGGGTCCGGGTCAGGGTCAGGGTCAGGGTCAGGGTCAGGGTCAGGGTCAGGGTCAGGGTCCGGGTCCGGGTCCGGGTCCGGGTCCGGGTCCGGGTCCATGTCATGGTCCGGGTCCGTGTCAGGGTCCGGGTCCGGGTCCGGGTCCGGGTCCGGGTCAGGGTCCGGGTCCGGGTCACGGTCCGGGTCCGGGTCCGGGTCCGGGTCTGTGTCAGGGTCCGGGTCAGGGTCAGGGTCAGGGTCAGGGTCAGGATCCGGGTCCGGGTCCGGGTCCGGGTCCGGGTCCGGGTCCGGGTCCGGGTCCGGGTCCGCGTCCGGGTCGGGGTCCGGGTCCGGGTCCGGGTCAGGGTCCGGGTCCGGGTCAGGGTAAGGGTCAGGGTCAGGGTCCGGGTCTGGATCCGGGTCAGCGTCCGGGTCCGGGTCCGGGTCCTGGTCCGGGTCCGGGTCCGGGTCCGGATCCGGGTCCGGGTCCGGGTCCGGGTCCGGGTCCGGGTCCGGGTCCGGAGTGAGGATCCGAGTCCGGGTCTGGGTCTGGGACCGGGTCCGGGTCCGGGTCCGGGTCCAGGTCAGGATCAGGGTCACGGTCAGAGTCAGGGTCAGGGTCAGGATCAGGGTCCGGGTCCGGGTCCGGGTCAGGGTCCGGGTCCGGGTCCGGGTCCGGGTCCGGGTCCGGGTCCGGGTCCTGGTCCTGGTCCGGGTCCGGGTCCGGGTCCGGGTCCGGGTCCGGGTCCGTGTCCGGGTCCGGGTCCGGGTCCGGGTCCAGGGTCAGGATCCGAGTCCAGGTCTGGGTCCGGGTCCGGGTCCGGGTCCGTGTCAGGGTCAGGGTCAGGGTGAGGGTCAGAGTCAGGGTCCGGGTCAGGGTCAGTGTCAGGGTCAGGGTCAGGATATGGGTCCGGGTCCGGGTCCGGGTCCGGGTCCGGGTCCGGGTCCGGGTCCGGGTCCGAGTCAGGGTCCGGGTCCGGGTCCGAGTCAGGGTCCGGGTCTGGGTCCGGGTCCGGGTCCGGGTCCGGGTCAGTTTAAGGGTCAGTGTCAGAGTCAGGGTCCAGGTCAGGGTCCGGGTCACGGTCCGGGTCCGGGTCCGTGTCCGGGTCTGTGTCAGGGTCCGGGTCCGGGTCCGGGTCCGGGTCCGGGTCAGGGTCCGGGTCCGGGTCCGGGTCCGGGTCCGGGTCTGGGTCCGTGTCCGAGTCAGGGTCCTGGTCAGGGTCCGGGTCAGTTTCAGGGTCAGTGTCAGAGTCAGGGTCCAGGTCAGGGTCCGGGTCCGTGTCCGGGTCCGGGTCCGTGTCCGTGTCCGGGTCCGGGTCTGTGTCCGTGTCCGTGTCCGGGTCCGGGTCTGTGTCCGGGTCCGGGTCAGGGTCCGGGTTCGTGTCCGGGTCCGGGTCCGGGTCCGGGTCAGGGTCAGGGTCCGGGTCCGGGTCTGTGTCAGTTTCAGGGTCAGTCTCAGAGTCAGGGTCTGGGTCAGGGTCAGGGTCAGGGTCAGGGTCAGGGTCAGGGTCCGGGTCCGGGTCCGGGTCCGAGTGAGGGTCTGGGTCCTGGTCCGGGTCCGGGTCCATGTCATGGTCCGGGTCCGTGTCAGGGTCCGGGTCCGGGTCCGGGTCAGGGTCAGGGTCCGGGTCCGGGTCTGTGTCAGTTTCAGGGTCAGTCTCAGAGTCAGGGTCAGGGTCAGGGTCAGGGTCAGGGTCAGGGTCAGGGTCAGGGTCAGGGTCCGGGTCCTGGTCCGGGTCAGGGTCCGGGTCCGGGTCCGGGTGAGGGTCCGGGTCCTGGTCCGGGTCCGGGTCCATGTCATGGTCAGGGTCCGTGTCAGGGTCCGGGTCCGGGTCCGGGTCCGGGTCCATGTCATGGTCCGGGTCCGGGTCCGGGTCAGGGTCAGGGTCCGGGTCCGGGTCCGGGTCAGGGTCCGGGTCCGGGTCCGGGTCCGGGTCCGGGTCTGTGTCAGTTTCAGGGTCAGTCTCAGAGTCAGGGTCCGGGTCAGGGTCAGGGTCCGGGTCCGGGTCTGGGTGAGGGTCCGGGTCCGGGTCCGGGTCCATGTCATGGTCCGGGTCCGGGTCCGGGTCCGGGTCCGGGTCCGGGTACGGGTACGGGTACGGGTACGGCTCCGGGGTCAGGATCCCAGTCCGGGTCTGGGTCCGGGTCCGGCTCCGGGTCCGGGTCCGGGCCCGTGTCAGGGTCAGGGTCAGGGTCAGAGTCAGGGTCCGGGTCAGGGTCAGGGTCAGGGTTAGTGTCAGAGTCAGGGTCCAGGTCAGGGTCAGGGTCCGGGTCCGGGTCCGTGTCAGGTTCCGGGTCCGTGTCACGGTCCGGGTCTGGGTCTGGGTCCGGGTAAGGGTCCGGGTCCGGGTCCGGGTCCTGGTCAGGGTCGGGGTTCAGGTCCGGGTCCGGGTAAGGGTCCGTGTATGGGTCCGGGTCCGGGTCAGGGTCCGGGTTCGGGTCCGGTTCCGGGTCCATGTCCGGGTCCGGGTCCGGGTCCGGGTCCGGGTCCGGGTCCGGGTCCGGGTCCGGGTCCGGGTCCGGGTCAGGATCCGGGTCCGGGTGAGGATCCAGGTCCGGGTCCGGGTCCGGGTCCGGGTCCGGGTCCGGGTCCGGGTCAGGGTCAGGGTCAGGGTCAGAGTCAGGGTCCGTATCCGTGTCAGTGTCAGTGTCAGAGTCAGGGTCCGGGTCCGGGTCAGGGTCAGGGTCAGGGTCAGGGTCAGTGTCAGGGTCCGGGTCCGGGTCTGGGTCAGGGTCTGGGTCCGGGTCCGGTTCCGTGTCAGTTTCAGGGTCAGTGTCAGAGTCTGGGTCCGGTTCCGGTTCCGTGTCAGTTTCAGGGTCAGTGTCAGAGTCAGGGTCCGGGTCAGGGTCAGCGTCAGGGTCAGGGTCCGGGTCCGGGTCCGAGTCCGTGTCCGGTTCTGGATCAGGGTCAGGGTCCGGGTCCGGGTCCAGGTCCGGGTCCGTGTCAGTTTCAGTGTCAGTGTCCGTGTCAGGGTCAGAGTCAGGGTCCGGATCAGGATCCTGGTCAGGGTCAGGGTCAGTTTCCGGGTCCGGGTCCGGGTCAGGGTCCGGGTCCGGGTCAGGGTCCGGTTCCGGTTCCGGGTCCGGGTTCCGGGTCCGGGTCCGGGTCTGGGTCCGGGTCAGGGTCAGGGTCCGAGTCCGGGTCCGGGTCGGTGTCCGGGTCTGGGTGAGGGTCCGGGTCCGGGTCCAGGTCCAGGTCCGGGTCCACGTCAGGGTCAGTATCCAGGTCCAGGTCCGGGTCCGGATCCGGGTCCGGTCAGGGTCAGGGTCCGGGTCCGGGTCCGGGTCCGGGTCCGGGGTCAGGATTCTAGTCCGGGTCCGGGTCCGGGTCCAGGTCCGGGTCCGGGTCCGGGTCCGGATCTGGGTCAGGGTCAGGGTCAGGGTCAGGGTCAGGGTCAGGGTCAGGGCCAGGGTCAGGTTCCGTGTCCGTGTCCGTGTCCGTTTAAGGGTTCGGGTCCTGGTCCGGGTCCGGTTCCGGGTCCGGTTCCGCTTCCGGGTCAGGGTCAGGATCCGGGTCCAGTTCCGGTTCCGGTTCCGGTTCCGGTTCCGGTTCCGGTTCCAGTTCCGGGTCAGGGTCAGAGTCAGGATCTGGGTCCGGGTCCGGGTTAGGGTCCGGTTCCGAGTCCGGTTCCGGTTCCGGGTCCGGGTCAGGGTCAGGGTCAGGGTCAGGGTGAGGGTCCGGGTCAGGATCAGGGTCAGGGTCAGGGTCAGGGTCAGGGTCAGTGTCCGGGTCCGGGTCTGGGTCAGGGTCCGGTTCAGGGTCCGGGTCCGGGTCAGGATCCGGGTCCGGGTCCGGATCCAGGTCCGGGTCCGGGTCCGGGTCCGGGTCCGGGTCCGGGTCCAGGTCAGTGTCAGGGTCAGTGTCAGGGTCAGAGTCAGGGTCCGTATCCCTGTCAGTGTCAGTGTCAGAGTCAGGGTCCGGGTCCGGGTCAGGGTCAGGGTCAGGGTCAGGGTCAGTGTCAGGGTCCGGGTCCGGGTCCGGGTCAGGGTCTGGGTCCGGGTCCGGTTCCGTGTCAGTTTCAGGGTCAGTGTCAGAGTCTGGGTCCGGTTCCGGTTCCGTGTCAGTTTCAGGGTCAGTGTCAGAGTCAGGGTCCGGGTCAGGGTCAGCGTCAGGGTCAGGGTCAGGGTCCGGGTCCGGGTCCGAGTCCGTGTCCGGTTCTGGATCAGGGTCAGGGTCCGGGTCCGGGTCCGGGTCCAGGTCCGGGTCCGTGTCAGTTTCAGTGTCAGTGTCCGTTTCAGGGTCAGAGTCAGGGTCCGGATCAGGATCCTGGTCAGGGTCAGGGTCAGTTTCCGGGTCCGGGTCCGGGTCAGGGTCCGGGTCCGGGTCAGGGTCCGGTTCCGGTTCCGGGTCCGGGTTCCGGGTCCGGGTCCGGGTCTGGGTCCGGGTCAGGGTCAGGGTCCGAGTCCGGGTCCGGGTCGGTGTCCGGGTCTGGGTGAGGGTCCGGGTCCGGGTCCAGGTCCAGGTCCGGGTCCACGTCAGGGTCAGTATCCAGGTCCAGGTCCGGGTCCGGGTCCGGGTCCGGTCAGGGTCATGGTCCGGGTCCGGGTCCGGGTCCGGGTCCGGGTCCGGGGTCAGGATTCTAGTCCGGGTCCGGGTCCGGGTCCAGGTCCGGGTCCGGGTCCAGGTCCGGATCCGGGTCAGGGTCAGGGTCAGGGTCAGGGTCAGGGTCAGGGTCAGGGTCAGGGCCAGGGTCAGGTTCCGTGTCCGTGTCCGTGTCCGGGTAAGGGTTCGGGTCCTGGTCCGGGTCCGGTTCCGGGTCCGGTTCCGCTTCCAGGTCAGGGTCAGGATCCGGGTCCAGTTCCGGTTCCGGTTCCGGTTGCGGTTCCGGTTCCGGTTCCAGTTCCGGGTCAGGGTCAGAGTCAGGATCTGGGTCCGGGTCCGGGTCAGGGTCCGGTTCCGAGTCCGGTTCCGGGTCCGGGTCCTGGTCAGGGTCAGGGTCAGGGTCAGGGTCAGGGTGAGTGTCCGGGTCAGGATCAGGGTCAGGGTCCGGTTCAGGGTCCGGGTCCGGGTCCGTGTCCGAGTCCATGTCAGGGTCCGGGTCCGGTTCCGTGTCAGTTTCAGGGTCAGTGTCAGAGTCAGGGTCCGTGTCAGGGTCCGTGTCAGGGTCAGGGTCAGGGTCCAGGTCCAGGTCCGGGTCAGGGTCCGGGTCCGGGTCAGGGTCAGGGTCAGGGTCAGGGTCCGGGTCCGGGTCCGGTTCCGTGTCAGTTTCAGGGTCAGTGTCAGAGTCAGGGTCCGTGTCAGGGTCCGTGTCAGGGTCAGGGTCCAGGTCAAGGTCCGGGTCAGGGTCCGGGTTCGAGTCAGGGTCAGGGTCAGGGTCCGGGTCCATGTCAGGGTCTGGGTCCAGGTCCGGTTCCGTGTCAGTTTCAGGGTCAGTGTCAGAGTCTGGGTCCGGTTCCGGTTCCGTGTCAGTTTCAGGGTCAGTGTCAGAGTCAGGGTCCGGGTCAGGGTCAGCGTCAGGGTCAGGGTCAGGGTCCGGGTCCGGGTCCGAGTCCCTGTCCGGTTCTGGATCAGGGTCAGGGTCCGGGTCCGGGTCCAGGTCCGGGTCCGTGTCAGTTTCAGTGTCAGTGTCCGTGTCAGGGTCAGAGTCAGGGTCCGGATCAGGATCCTGGTCAGGGTCAGGGTCAGTTTCCGGGTCCGGGTCCGGGTCAGGGTCCGGGTCCGGGTCAGGGTCCGGGTCCGGGTCCGGTTCCGGGTCCGGGTTCCGGGTCCGGGTCCGGGTCTGGGTCCGGGTCAGGGTCAGGGTCCGAGTCCGGGTCCGGGTCGGTGTCCGGGTCTGGGTGAGGGTCCGGGTCCGGGTCCAGGTCCAGGTCCGGGTCCACGTCAGGGTCAGTATCCAGGTCCAGGTCCGGGTCCGGGTCCAGTCAGGGTCAGGGTCCGGGTCCGGGTCCGGGTCCGGGTCCGGGGTCAGGATTCTAGTCCGGGTCCGGGTCCGGGTCCAGGTCCGGGTCCGGGTCCGGGTCCGGATCTGGGTCAGGGTCAGGGTCAGGCTCAGGGTCAGGGTCAGGGTCAGGGCCAGGGTCAGGTTCCGTGTCCATGTCCGTGTCCGGGTAAGGGTTCGGGTCCTGGTCCGGGTCCGGTTCCGGGTCCGGTTCCGCTTCCGGGTCAGGGTCAGGATCCGGGTCCAGTTCCGGTTCCGGTTCCAGTTCCGGTTCCGGTTCCAGTTCCGGGTCAGGGTCAGAGTCAGGATCTGGGTCCGGGTCCGGGTCAGGGTCCGGTTCCGAGTCCGGTTCCGGTTCCGGGTCCGGGTCAGGGTCAGGGTCAGGGTCAGGGTCAGGGTCAGGGTGAGGGTCCGGGTCAGGATCAGGGTCAGGGTCAGGTTCAGGGTCAGGGTCAGTGTCCGGGTCCGGGTCTGGGTCAGGGTCCGGTTCAGGGTCCGGGTCCGGGTCCGTGTCCGGGTCCATGTCAGGGTCCGGGTCCGGTTCCGTGTCAGTTTCAGGGTCAGTGTCAGAGTCAGGGTCCGTGTCAGGGTCCGTGTCAGGGTCAGGGTCAGGGTCCAGGTCCAGGTCCGGGTCAGGGTCCGAGTCCGGGTCAGGGTCAGGGTCAGGGTCAGGGTCCGGGTCCGGTTCCGTGTCAGTTTCAGGGTCAGTGTCAGAGTCAGGGTCCGTGTCAGGGTCCGTGTCAGGGTCAGGGTCAGGGTCCAGGTCCAGGTCCGGGTCAGGGTCCGGGTCCGAGTCAGGGTCAGGGTCAGGGTCCGGGTCCATGTCAGGGTCCGGGTCCGTGTCAGGGTCTGGGTCCGGGTCCGGGTCCTGGTCCTTGTCCGGTTCAGGGTCCGGGTCAGGGTCTGTGTCAGTTTCAGGGTCAGTCTCAGAGTCAGGGTCCGGATCCGGGTCCGGGTCCGGGTCCGGGTCCGGTTCCGGGTCCGGCTCCGGGTCCGGGTCCGGGTCCGGGTCCGGGTCAGGGTCCGGGTCCGAGTCCGTGTCAGGGTCAGGATCCGTGTCAGGGTCCTGGTCCGGGTCCGGGTCAGGTTCAGGGTCAGGGTCAGGGTCAGGGTCAGGGTCAGGGTCAGGGTCAGGGTCAGGGTCAGGATCCGGGTCCGGGTCCGGGTCCGGGTCCGGGTCCGGTTCCGGTTCCGGGTCCGAGTCCTGGTCCGGGTCCGGGTCAGGGTCAGTGTCAGGGTCAGGGTCAGGATCCGGGTCCGGGTCCGGGTCCGGGTCTGGATCAGGGTCCGGGTCCGTGTCCGTGTCCGGGTCCGGGTCAGGGTCCGGGTCCGTGTCAGGGTCCGTGTCCGTGTCCGTGTCCGGGTCCGGGTCAGGGTCCGGGTCCGGGTCCGGTTCCGTGTCAGTTTCAGGGTCAGTGTCAGAGTCAGGGTCCGTGTCAGGGTCCGTGTCAGGGTCAGGGACAGGGTCAGGGTCCAGGTCCAGGTCCGGGTCAGTGTCCGGGTCCGGGTCAGGGTCAGGGTCAGGGTCCGGGTCCGGTTCCGTGTCAGTTTCAGGGTCAGTGTCAGAGTCAGGGTCCGGGTCCGGGTCCGGGTCCGGGTCAGGGTCAGGGTCAGTGTCAGTGTCAGTGTCAGGGTCCGGGTCCGGGTCAGGGTCTGGGTCCGGGTCCGGTTCCATGTCAGTTTCAGGGTCAGTGTCAGAGTCAGGGTCTGGGTCAGGGTCAGGGTCAGGGTCCAGGTCCAGGTCTGGGTCAGAGTCCGGGTCAGGGTCAGGGTCAGGATCCGGGTCCGGGTCCGGGTCCGGGTCCGGGTCCGGGTCCGGGTCCGTGTCAGGTTCCGGGTCCGTGTCACGGTCCGGGTCCGTGTCCGTGTCCGTGTCCGGGTCCGGGTCCGGGTCCGGGTCCGGGTCCGGGTCCGGGTCCGGGTCCGGTTCCGTGTCAGTTTCAGGGTCAGTGTCAGAGTCAGGGTCCGTGTCAGGGTCCGTGTCAGGGTCAGGGTCAGGGTCCAGGTCCAGGTCCGGGTCAGGGTCCGGGTCCGGGTCAGGGTCAGGGTCAGGGTCAGGGTCCGGGTCCGGGTCCGGTTCCGTGTCAGTTTCAGGGTCAGTGTCAGAGTCAGGGTCCGTGTCAGGGTCCGTGTCAGGGTCAGGGTCCAGGTCAAGGTCCGGGTCAGGGTCCGGGTTCGAGTCAGGGTCAGGGTCAGGGTCCGGGTCCATGTCAGGGTCTGGGTCCAGGTCCGGTTCCGTGTCAGTTTCAGGGTCAGTGTCAGAGTCTGGGTCCGGTTCCGGTTCCGTGTCAGTTTCAGGGTCAGTGTCAGAGTCAGGGTCCGGGTCAGGGTCAGCGTCAGGGTCAGGGTCAGGGTCCGGGTCCGGGTCCGAGTCCCTGTCCGGTTCTGGATCAGGGTCAGGGTCCGGGTCCGGGTCCAGGTCCGGGTCCGTGTCAGTTTCAGTGTCAGTGTCCGTGTCAGGGTCAGAGTCAGGGTCCGGATCAGGATCCTGGTCAGGGTCAGGGTCAGTTTCCGGGTCCGGGTCCGGGTCAGGGTCCGGGTCCGGGTCAGGGTCCGGGTCCGGGTCCGGTTCCGGGTCCGGGTTCCGGGTCCGGGTCCGGGTCTGGGTCCGGGTCAGGGTCAGGGTCCGAGTCCGGGTCCGGGTCGGTGTCCGGGTCTGGGTGAGGGTCCGGGTCCGGGTCCAGGTCCAGGTCCGGGTCCACGTCAGGGTCAGTATCCAGGTCCAGGTCCGG
Source organism: Arizona elegans (assembly GCA_022577455.1). NCBI lineage: Eukaryota > Metazoa > Chordata > Lepidosauria > Squamata > Colubridae > Arizona > Arizona elegans. Next base: position 7,782,436 of record JAKOOJ010000027.1, read on the forward strand.
GTCCGGGTCCAGTCAGGGTCAGGGTCCGGGTCCGGGTCCGGGTCCGGGTCCGGGGTCAGGATTCTAGTCCGGGTCCGGGTCCGGGTCCAGGTCCGGGTCCGGGTCCGGGTCCGGATCTGGGTCAGGGTCAGGGTCAGGCTCAGGGTCAGGGTCAGGGTCAGGGCCAGGGTCAGGTTCCGTGTCCATGTCCGTGTCCGGGTAAGGGTTCGGGTCCTGGTCCGGGTCCGGTTCCGGGTCCGGTTCCGCTTCCGGGTCAGGGTCAGGATCCGGGTCCAGTTCCGGTTCCGGTTCCAGTTCCGGTTCCGGTTCCAGTTCCGGGTCAGGGTCAGAGTCAGGATCTGGGTCCGGGTCCGGGTCAGGGTCCGGTTCCGAGTCCGGTTCCGGTTCCGGGTCCGGGTCAGGGTCAGGGTCAGGGTCAGGGTCAGGGTGAGGGTCCGGGTCAGGATCAGGGTCAGGGTCAGGTTCAGGGTCAGGGTCAGTGTCCGGGTCCGGGTCTGGGTCAGGGTCCGGTTCAGGGTCCGGGTCCGGGTCCGTGTCCGGGTCCATGTCAGGGTCCGGGTCCGGTTCCGTGTCAGTTTCAGGGTCAGTGTCAGAGTCAGGGTCCGTGTCAGGGTCCGTGTCAGGGTCAGGGTCAGGGTCCAGGTCCAGGTCCGGGTCAGGGTCCGAGTCCGGGTCAGGGTCAGGGTCAGGGTCAGGGTCCGGGTCCGGTTCCGTGTCAGTTTCAGGGTCAGTGTCAGAGTCAGGGTCCGTGTCAGGGTCCGTGTCAGGGTCAGGGTCAGGGTCCAGGTCCAGGTCCGGGTCAGGGTCCGGGTCCGAGTCAGGGTCAGGGTCAGGGTCCGGGTCCATGTCAGGGTCCGGGTCCGTGTCAGGGTCTGGGTCCGGGTCCGGGTCCTGGTCCTTGTCCGGTTCAGGGTCCGGGTCAGGGTCTGTGTCAGTTTCAGGGTCAGTCTCAGAGTCAGGGTCCGGATCCGGGTCCGGGTCCGGGTCCGGGTCCGGTTCCGGGTCCGGCTCCGGGTCCGGGTCCGGGTCCGGGTCAGGGTCCGGGTCCGAGTCCGTGTCAGGGTCAGGATCCGTGTCAGGGTCCTGGTCCGGGTCCGGGTCAGGTTCAGGGTCAGGGTCAGGGTCAGGGTCAGGGTCAGGGTCAGGGTCAGGGTCAGGGTCAGGATCCGGGTCCGGGTCCGGGTCCGGGTCCGGTTCCGGTTCCGGGTCCGAGTCCTGGTCCGGGTCCGGGTCAGGGTCAGTGTCAGGGTCAGGGTCAGGATCCGGGTCCGGGTCCGGGTCCGGGTCTGGATCAGGGTCCGGGTCCGTTTCCGTGTCCGGGTCCGGGTCAGGGTCCGGGTCCGTGTCAGGGTCCGTGTCCGTGTCCGTGTCCGGGTCCGGGTCAGGGTCCGGGTCCGGGTCCGGTTCCGTGTCAGTTTCAGGGTCAGTGTCAGAGTCAGGGTCCGTGTCAGGGTCCGTGTCAGGGTCAGGGACAGGGTCAGGGTCCAGGTCCAGGTCCGGGTCAGTGTCCGGGTCCGGGTCAGGGTCAGGGTCAGGGTCCGGGTCCGGTTCCGTGTCAGTTTCAGGGTCAGTGTCAGAGTCAGGGTCCGGGTCCGGGTCCGGGTCCGGGTCAGGGTCAGGGTCAGGGTCAGTGTCAGTGTCAGGGTCCGGGTCCGGGTCAGGGTCTGGGTCCGGGTCCGGTTCCATGTCAGTTTCAGGGTCAGTGTCAGAGTCAGGGTCTGGGTCAGGGTCAGGGTCAGGGTCCAGGTCCAGGTCTGGGTCAGAGTCCGGGTCAGGGTCAGGGTCAGGATCCGGGTCCGGGTCCGGGTCCGGGTCCGGGTCCGGGTCCCGGTCCGTGTCAGGTTCCGGGTCCGTGTCACGGTCCGGGTCCGTGTCCGTGTCCGTGTCCGTGTCCGGGTCCGGGTCCGGGTCCGGGTCCGGGTCCGGGTCCGGGTCCGGGTCCGGGTCCGGGTCCGTGTCAGGGTCAGGGTCAGAGTCAGAGTCAGGGTCCGGATCCGTGTCAGTGTCAGTGTCACAGTCAGGGTCCGGGTCCGGGTCAGGGTCAGGGTCAGGGTCAGGGTCAGTGTCAGGGTCCGGGTCCGGGTCCGGGTCCGGGTCCGTGTCAGGGTCTGGGTCCGGGTCCGGTTCCGTGTCAGTTTCAGGGTCAATGTCAGAGTCAGCGTCCAGGTCCAGGTCCGGGTCAGGGTCCGGGTCAGGGTCAGCGTCAGGATCCGGATCCGGATCTTGGTCAGGGTCAGGGTCAGGGTCCGGTTCCGGTTCCGGTTCCGGGTCTGGGTCCGGGTCCGGGTCCGGGTCTGGGTCCGGGTCCGGGTCCGGGTCCGGGTCAGTGTTAGTGTCAGGGTCAGAGTCAGAGTCAGGGTCCGGGTCTGGGTCCGGGTAAGGGTCCGTGTCCGTGTCCGTGTCCGTGTCCGTGTCCGTGTCCGTGTCCGGGTCAGGGTTCGGGTCCGGGTACGGGTACGGGTCCGGTTCTATGTCAGTTTCAGGGTCAGTGTCAGAGTCACGGTCTGGGTCCGGGTCAGGGTCAGGGTCAGGGTCAGGGTCAGGGTCAGGGACCAGGTCCAGGTCCGGGTCAGGGTCAGGGTCCGGGTCCGGGTCCGGGTCCGGGTCCGGGTCCGGGTCAGGGTCAGGGTCCATGTCAGGTTCCGGGTCCGTGTCAGGGTCCGGTTCCGGGTCCGGTTCCGGTTCCGGGTCCGGGTCCGGGTCCGGGTCCGGGTCCGGGTCCGGGTCCGGGTCCGGGTCCGGGTCCGGGTCCAGGTCCAGGTCAGGATCTGGGTTCGGTTCCGGGTCTGAGTCCGGGTCCGGATCTGGGTCAGGGTCAGGGTCAGGGTCAGGGTCAGGTTCCGATTCCGGGTCCGGGTCCGTGTCCGGGTCCGGGTCCGGGTCCGGGTCCAGGTCCCGGTCCGGGTCCGGATCCGTGTCAGTGTCAGTGTCAGAGTCAGAGTCCGGGTCAGGGTAAGGGTCAGGGTCAGGGTCAGGGTCAGGGTCCGGGTCCGGGTCTGGGTCAGGGTCTGGGTCCGGTTCCGTGTCAGTTTCAGGGTCAGTGTCAGAGTCAGGGTCCGGGTCAGGGTCAGGGTCAGGGTCAGGGTCAGGGTCAGGATCCGAGTCCGGGTCCGGTTCCGGGTCCGGGTCTGGGTGAGGGTCCGGGTCCGGGTCCAGGTCCGGGTCCGGGTCTGGGTCAACGTCAGGGTCAGTATCCAGGTCCAGAACCGGGTCCGGTCAGGGACAGGGTCCGGGTCCGGGTCCGGGGTCAGGATTCTAGTCTGGGTCCGGGTCCGGGTCCTGGTCCGGGTCCGGATCCGGGTCTGGGACCGGGTCCGTATCTGGGTCAGGGTCAGGGTCAGTGTCAGGGTCAGGGTCAGGGTCAGGATCCGTGTCCATGTCCGGGTCCGGGAAAGGGTCCGGGTCCTGCTCCGGGTCCGGGTCCGGGTCCGTGTCAGGGTCCGGGTCCATGTCAGTGTCCGGGTACGGGTCCGGTTCCGGGTCCGGGTCCGGGTCAGGGTCAGGGTCAGGATCCGGATCCGTGTCCGTGTCCGTGTCCGTGTCCTGGTCCGTGTCCGGATCCGGGTCCGGGTCCGGGTCAGGGTCAGGGTCCGGATCTGGGTCCGGGTCAGTTTCAGGGTCAGTGTCAGAGTCAGGGTCCGGGTCAGGGTCCGGGTCCGGGTCCGGGTCCGGGTCCGTTTCCGGGTCAGGGTCCGGGTCCGGGTCCGAGTCCGTGTCAGGGTCTGGATCCGTGTCAGGGTCCGTGTCCGTGTCCGTGTCCGTGTCCGTGTCCGTGTCAGGGTCAGGGTCAGGGTCAGGGTCAGGGTCAGGGTCAGGGTCAGGGTCAGGATCCGGGTCCGGGCACGGGTCCGGGTCCGTGTCCGGGTCCGGGTCAGGGTCAGGGTCCAGGTCCGTGTCAGGGTCCGGGTCCGAGTCAGGGTCCGGGTCGTGGTCCGGGTCCGGGTCCGGGTCCGGATCCGGATCATGGTCAGGGTCAGGGTCCTGTTCCGGGTCCGGGTCCGGGTCTGGGTCCGGGTCCGGGTCCAGGTCCGGATCCGTGTCAGTGTCAGTGTCAGAGTCAGGGTCCGGGTCCGGGTCAGGGTCAGGGTCAGGGTCAGGGTCAGGTTCCGGGTCCGGGTCCGGGTCCGGGTCAGGGTCTGGGTCCGAGTCCGGTTCCGTGTCAGTTTCAGGGTCAGTGTCAGAGTCAGGGTCCGGGTCAGGGTCAGGGTCAGGGTCAGGGTCCAGGTCCAGGTCCGGGTCAGGGTCCGGGTCAGGGTCAGGGTCCGGGTCTGGGTCCGGGTCTGGGTCCGGGTCCGGTTTCGGGTCCGGGAAAGGATCCGGGTCCGTTTTCGGGTCCGGGTCCGGGTCTGGGTCCGGGTCCGGGTCCGGATCCGTGTCCGGGTCCGGGTCAGGGTCCGGGTCAGGGTCAGGGTCAGGGTCAGGGACCAGGTCCAGGTCCGGGTCAGGGTCAGGGTCCGGGTCCGGGTCCGGTTCCGGGTCCGGGTCAGGGTCAGGGTCCGGGTCCGGGTCCATGTCATGTTCCGGGTCCGTGTCAGGGTCCGGTTCCGGGTCCGGGTCCGGTTCCGGGTCCGGTTCCGGTTCCGGGTCCGGGTCCGGGTCCGGGTCCGGGTCCAGGTCAGGATCCGGGTTCGGTTCCGGGTCCGGGTCCGGGTCCGAGTCCAGGTCCGGGTCCGGATCTGGGTCAGGGTCAGGGTCAGGGTCAGGGTCCGGGTCTAGGTCCGGGTCCGGGTCCATGTCAGGGTCAGTATCCTGGTCTAGGTCCGGGTCTGGGTCCGGGTCCGGGTCCGGGTCCGGTCAGGGTCAGGGTGCTGGTACGGGTCCGGGTCCAGGGTCAGGATTCTAGTCCGGGTCCGGGTACGGGTACGGGTACGGTTCCGTGTCAGTTTCAGGGTCAGTGTCAGAGCAGGGTCCGGGTCAGGGTCAGGGTCAGGGTCAGGGTCAGGGTCAGGGTCAGGGTCAGGGTCCAGGTCCGGGTCCGGGTCAGGGTCCGGGTCAGGGTCAGGGTCAGGATCCGGGTCCGGGTCCGGGTCCGGGTCCGGGTCAGGTTCCGGGTCCGTGTCACGGTCCGGGTCTGGGTCTGGGTCCGGGTAAGGGTCCGGGTCCGGGTCCGGGTCCTGGTCAGGGTCCGGGTTCAGGTCCGGGTCCGGGTAAGGGTCCGTGTATGGGTCCGGGTCCGGGTCAGGGTCCGGGTTCGGGTCCGGTTCCGGGTCCATGTCCGGGTCCGGGTCCGGGTCCGGGTCCTGATCCGGGTCCGGGTCCGGGTCCGGGTCCGGGTCAGGGTCCGGGTCTGTGTCCGGGTCCGGGTCCGGGTCCGGGTCAGGATCCGGGTCCGGGTCCGGATCCAGGTCCGGGTCCGGGTCCGGGTCCGGGTCCGGGTCCGGGTCAGTGTCAGGGTCAGGGTCAGAGTCAGGGTCCGTATCCGTGTCAGTGTCAGTGTCAGAGTCAGGGTCCGGGTCCGGGTCAGGGTCAGGGTCAGGGTCAGGGTCAGGGTCAGGGTCAGGGTCAGGATCCGGGTCCGGGCACGGGTCCGGGTCCGTGTCCGGGTCCGGGTCAGGGTCAGGGTCCAGGTCCGTGTCAGGGTCCGGGTCCGAGTCAGGGTCCGGGTCGTGGTCCGGGTCCGGGTCCGGGTCCGGATCCGGATCATGGTCAGGGTCAGGGTCCTGTTCCGGGTCCGGGTCCGGGTCTGGGTCCGGGTCCGGGTCCAGGTCCGGATCCGTGTCAGTGTCAGTGTCAGAGTCAGGGTCCGGGTCCGGGTCAGGGTCAGGGTCAGGGTCAGGGTCAGGTTCCGGGTCCGGGTCCGGGTCCGGGTCCGGGTCAGGGTCTGGGTCCGAGTCCGGTTCCGTGTCAGTTTCAGGGTCAGTGTCAGAGTCAGGGTCCGGGTCAGGGTCAGGGTCAGGGTCAGGGTCCAGGTCCAGGTCCGGGTCAGGGTCCGGGTCAGGGTCAGGGTCCGGGTCTGGGTCCGGGTCTGGGTCCGGGTCCGGTTTCGGGTCCGGGAAAGGATCCGGGTCCGTTTTCGGGTCCGGGTCCGGGTCTGGGTCCGGGTCCGGGTCCGGATCCGTGTCCGGGTCCGGGTCAGGGTCCGGGTCAGGGTCAGGGTCAGGGTCAGGGACCAGGTCCAGGTCCGGGTCAGGGTCAGGGTCCGGGTCCGGGTCCGGTTCCGGGTCCGGGTCAGGGTCAGGGTCCGGGTCCGGGTCCATGTCATGTTCCGGGTCCGTGTCAGGGTCCGGTTCCGGGTCCGGGTCCGGTTCCGGGTCCGGTTCCGGTTCCGGGTCCGGGTCCGGGTCCGGGTCCGGGTCCAGGTCAGGATCCGGGTTCGGTTCCGGGTCCGGGTCCGGGTCCGAGTCCAGGTCCGGGTCCGGATCTGGGTCAGGGTCAGGGTCAGGGTCAGGGTCCGGGTCTAGGTCCGGGTCCGGGTCCATGTCAGGGTCAGTATCCTGGTCTAGGTCCGGGTCTGGGTCCGGGTCCGGGTCCGGGTCCGGTCAGGGTCAGGGTGCTGGTACGGGTCCGGGTCCAGGGTCAGGATTCTAGTCCGGGTCCGGGTACGGGTACGGGTACGGTTCCGTGTCAGTTTCAGGGTCAGTGTCAGAGCAGGGTCCGGGTCAGGGTCAGGGTCAGGGTCAGGGTCAGGGTCAGGGTCAGGGTCAGGGTCCAGGTCCGGGTCCGGGTCAGGGTCCGGGTCAGGGTCAGGGTCAGGATCCGGGTCCGGGTCCGGGTCCGGGTCCGGGTCCGGGTCAGGTTCCGGGTCCGTGTCACGGTCCGGGTCTGGGTCTGGGTCCGGGTAAGGGTCCGGGTCCGGGTCCGGGTCCTGGTCAGGGTCCGGGTTCAGGTCCGGGTCCGGGTAAGGGTCCGTGTATGGGTCCGGGTCCGGGTCAGGGTCCGGGTTCGGGTCCGGTTCCGGGTCCATGTCCGGGTCCGGGTCCGGGTCCGGGTCCTGATCCGGGTCCGGGTCCGGGTCCGGGTCCGGGTCAGGGTCCGGGTCTGGGTCCGGGTCCGGGTCCGGGTCCGGGTCAGGATCCGGGTCCGGGTCCGGATCCAGGTCCGGGTCCGGGTCCGGGTCCGGGTCCGGGTCCGGGTCAGTGTCAGGGTCAGGGTCAGAGTCAGGGTCCGTATCCGTGTCAGTGTCAGTGTCAGAGTCAGGGTCCGGGTCCGGGTCAGGGTCAGGGTCAGGGTCAGGGTCAGGGTCAGGGTCAGGGTCAGGGTCAGGGTCTGGGTCCGGATCCGGATCCGGATCCGGGTCAGGGTCTGGGTCCGGGTCCGGTTCCGTGTCAGTTTCAGGGTCAGTGTCAGAGTCAGGGTCCGGGTCAGGGTCAGCGTCAGGGTCAGTGTCAGGGTCCGGGTCCGGGTCCGGGTCCGAGTCCGTGTCCAGTTCTGGATCAGGGTCAGGGTCCGGGTCCTGGTCCAGGTCCGGGTCCGTGTCAGTTTCAGTGTCAGTGTCCGTGTCACGGTCAGAGTCAGGGTCCGGATCAGGATCCTGGTCAGGGTCAGGGTCAGTTTCCGGGTCCGGGTCCGGGTCAGGGTCCGTGTCCGGGTCCGGGTCAGGGTCCGGGTCCGGGTCCGGTTCCGTGTCAGTTTCAGGGTCAGTGTCAGAGTCAGGGTCCGTGTCAGGGTCCGTGTCAGGGTCAGGGTCAGGGTCAGGGTCCAGGTCCAGGTCCGGGTCAGGGTCCGGGTCCGGGTCAGGGTCAGGGTCAGGGTCCGGGTCCGGGTCCGGTTCCGTGTCAGTTTCAGGGTCAGTGTCAGAGTCAGGGTCCGGGTCCGGGTCTGGGTCCGGGTCAGGGTCAGGGTCAGGGTCAGTGTCAGGGTCCGGGTCCGGGTCCGGGTCAGGGTCTGGGTCCGGGTCCGGTTCCATGTCAGTTTCAGGGTCAGTGTCAGAGTCAGGGTCTGGGTCAGGGTCAGGGTCAGGGTCCAGGTCCAGGTCTGGGTCAGAGTCCGGGTCAGGGTCAGGGTCAGGATCCGGGTCCGGGTCCGGGTCCGGGTCCGGGTCCGGGTCAGGGTCTGGGTCCGGGTCCGGTTCCGTGTCAGTTTCAGGGTCAATGTCAGAGTCAGGGTCCAGGTCCAGGTCCGGGTCAGGGTCCGGGTCAGGGTCAGCGTCAGGATCCGGATCCGGATCTTGGTCAGGGTCAGGGTCAGGGTCCGGTTCTGGTTCCGGTTCCGGGTCTGGGTCCGGGTCCGGGTCCGGGTCTGGGTCCGGGTCCGGGTCTGGGTCCGGGTCCGTGTCCGTGTCCGTGTCCGTGTCCGTGTCCGGGTCAGGGTTCGGGTCCGGGTACGGGTACGGGTCCGGTTCTATGTCAGTTTCAGGGTCAGTGTCAGAGTCACGGTCCGGGTCCGGGTCAGGGTCAGGGTCAGGGTCAGGGACCAGGTCCAGGTCCGGGTCAGGGTCAGGGTCCGGGTCCGGGTCCGGGTCCGGGTCCGGGTCCGGGTCCGGGTCAGGGTCAGGGTCCATGTCAGGTTCCGGGTCCGTGTCAGGGTCCGGTTCCGGGTCTGGTTCCGGGTCCGGGTCCGGGTCCGGGTCCGGGTCCGGGTCCGGGTCCGGGTCCGGGTCTGGGTCCGGGTCCGGGTCCGGGTCCGGGTCCAGGTCCAGGTCAGGATCCGGGTTCGGTTCCGGGTCTGAGTCCGGGTCCGGATCTGGGTCAGGGTCAGGGTCAGGGTCAGGGTCAGGGTCCGATTCCGGGTCCGGGTCCGGGTCCGGGTCCGGGTCCGGGTCCGGGTCCGGGTCCAGGTCCCGGTCCGGTTCCGGATCCGTGTCAGTGTCAGTGTCAGAGTCAGGGTCCGGGTCAGGGTAAGGGTCAGGGTCAGGGTCAGGGTCAGGGTCCGGGTCCGGGTCTGGGTCAGGGTCTGGGTCCGGTTCCGTGTCAGTTTCAGGGTCAGTGTCAGAATCAGGGTCCGGGTCAGGGTCAGGGTCAGGGTCAGGGTCAGGATCCGAGTCCGGGTCCGGTTCCGGGTCCGGGTCTGGGTGAGGGTCCGGGTCCGGGTCCAGGTCCGGGTCCGGGTCTGGGTCAACGTCAGGGTCAGTATCCAGGTCCAGAACCGGGTCCGGTCAGGGACAGGGTCCGGGTCCGGGTCCGGGGTCAGGATTCTAGTCTGGGTCCGGGTCCGGGTCCGGGTCCTGGTCCGGGTCCGGGTCCGGGTCTGGGACCGGGTCCGTATCTGGGTCAGGGTCAGGGTCAGTGTCAGTGTCAGGGTCAGGGTCAGGATCCGTGTCCATGTCCGGGTCCGGGAAAGGGTCCGGGTCCATGTCAGTGTCCGGGTCCGGGTCCGGTTCCGGGTCCGGGTCCGGGTCCGGGTCAGGGTCAGGGTCAGTATCCGGATCCGTGTCCGTGTCCGTGTCCGTGTCCTCGTCCGTGTCCGGATCCGGGTCCGGGTCCGGGTCAGGGTCAGGGTCCGGGTCCGGATCTGGGTCCGGGTCAGTTTCAGGGTCAGTGTCAGAGTCAGGGTCCGGGTCAGGGTCAGGGTCCGGGTCCGGGTCCGGGTCCGGGTCCGGGTCCGGGTCTGGGTCAGGTTCAGGGTCCGGGTCCGGGTCTGTGTCAGTTTCAGGGTCAGTCTCAGAGTCAGGGTCCGGGTCAGGGTCAGGGTCCGGGTCCGGGTCCGGGTCCGGGTCCGGGTCCGGGTCCGGGTCCGAGTCCGGTTCCGTGTCAGTTTCAGGGTCAGTGTCAGAGTCAGGGTCCGGGTCAGGGTCAGGGTCAGGGTCAGGGTCCAGGTCCAGGTCCGGGTCAGGGTCTGGATCCGTGTCAGGGTCCGTGTCCGTGTCCGGGTCAGGGTCAGGGTCAGGGTCAGGGTCAGGGTCAGGGTCAGGGTCAGGGTCAGGATCCGGGTCCGGGCACGGGTCCGTGTCCGTGTCCGGGTCCGGGTCAGGGTCAGGGTCCAGGTCCGTGTCAGGGTCCGGGTCCGAGTCAGGGTCCGGGTCGTGGTCCGGGTCCCGGTCCGGGTCCGGATCCGGATCATGGTCAGGGTCAGGGTCCTGTTCCGGGTCCGTGTCCGGGTCTGGGTCCGGGTCCGGGTCCAGGTCCGGATCCGTGTCAGTGTCAGTGTCAGAGTCAGGGTCCGGGTCCGGGTCAGGGTCAGGGTCAGGGTCAGGGTCAGGGTCAGGGTCCGGGTCAGGGTCAGGGTCTGGGTCCGGATCCGGATCCGGGTCAGGGTCTGGGTCCGGGTCCGGTTCCGTGTCAGTTTCAGGGTCAGTGTCAGAGTCAGGGTCCGGGTCAGGGTCAGCGTCAGGGTCAGTGTCAGGGTCCAGGTCCGGGTCCGAGTCCGTGTCCAGTTCTGGATCAGGGTCAGGGTCCGGGTCCGGGTCCAGGTCCGGGTCCGTGTCAGTTTCAGTGTCAGTGTCCGTGTCAGGGTCAGAGTCAGGGTCCGGATCAGGATCCTGGTCAGGGTCAGGGTCAGTTTCCGGGTCCGGGTCCGGGTCAGGGTCCGTGTCCGGGTCCGGGTCAGGGTCCGGGTCCGGTTCCGTGTCAGTTTCAGGGTCAGTGTCAGAGTCAGGGTCCGTGTCAGGGTCCGTGTCAGGGTCAGGGTCAGGGTCAGGGTCCAGGTCCAGGTCCGGGTCAGGGTCCGGGTCCGGGTCAGGGTCAGGGTCAGGGTCAGGGTCAGGGTCCGGGTCCGGGTCCGGTTCCGTGTCAGTTTCAGGGTCAGTGTCAGAGTCAGGGTCCGGGTCCGGGTCCGGGTCCGGGTCCGGGTCCGGGTCAGGGTCAGGGTCAGGGTCAGGGTCAGGGTCAGAGTCAGGGTCTGGGTCAGGGTCAGGGTCAGGGTCCAGGTCCAGGTCTGGGTCAGAGTCCGGGTCAGGGTCAGGGTCAGGATCCGGGTCCGGGTCCGGGTCCGGGTCCGGGTCCGGGTCCAAGTCCGGGTCCGGGTCCGGGTCAGGATCCGGGTCCGGGTCCGGGTCCGGGTCCGGGTCCGGGTCCGGGTCCGGGTCCGGGTCCGGGTCCGGGTCCGGGTCCGGGTCCGTGTCAGGGTCAGGGTCAGAGTCAGAGTCAGGGTCCGGATCCGTGTCAGTGTCAGTGTCACAGTCAGGGTCCGGGTCCGGGTCAGGGTCAGGGTCAGGGTCAGGGTCAGTGTCAGGGTCCGTGTCCGGGTCCGGGTCCGGGTCCGGGTCCGGGTCAGGGTCTGGGTCCGGGTCCGGTTCCGTGTCAGTTTCAGGGTCAATGTCAGAGTCAGGGTCCAGGTCCAGGTCCGGGTCAGGGTCCGGGTCAGGGTCAGCGTCAGGATCCGGATCTGGATCTTGGTCAGGGTCAGGGTCAGGGTCCGGTTCCGGTTCCGGGTCTGGGTCGGGGTCCGGGTCCGGGTCTGGGTCCGGGTCCGGGTCTGGGTCTGGGTCCGGGTCCGGGTCCGGGTCAGTGTTAGTGTCAGGGTCAGAGTCAGAGTCAGGGTCCGGGTCTGGGTCCGGGTAAGGGTCCGTGTCCGTGTCCGTGTCCGTGTCCGTGTCCGGGTCAGGGTTCGGGTCCGGGTCCGGGTACGGGTCCGGTTCTATGTCAGTTTCAGGGTCAGTGTCAGAGTCACGGTCCGGTTCCGGGTCAGCGTCAGGGTCAGGGTCAGGGTCAGGGACCAGGTCCAGGTCCGGGTCAGGGTCAGGGTCCGGGTCCGGGTCCGGGTCCGGGTCCGGGTCAGGGTCAGGGTCCATGTCAGGTTCCGGGTCCGTGTCAGGGTCCGGTTCCGGGTCCGGTTCCGGGTCCGGGTCCGGGTCAGGGTCCGTGTACGGGTCCGGGTCAGGGTCCGGGTCCGGTTCCGTGTCAGTTTCAGGGTCAGTGTCAGAGTCAGGGTCCGTGTCAGGGTCCGTGTCAGGGACATGGTCAGGGTCAGGGTCCAGGTCCATGTCCGGGTCAGGGTCCGGGTCCGGGTCAGGGTCAGGGTCAGGGTCAGGGTCCGGGTCCGGGTCCGGTTCCGTGTCAGTTTCAGGGTCAGTGTCAGAGTCAGGGTCCGGGTCCGGGTCCGGGTCCGGGTCCGGGTCAGGGTCAGGGTCAGGGTCAGGGTCAGAGTCAGGGTCTGGATCAGGGTCAGGGTCAGGGTCCAGGTCCAGGTCTGGGTCAGAGTCCGGGTCAGGGTCATGGTCAGGATCCGGGTCCGGGTCCGGGTCCGGGTCCGGGTCCGGGTCCGGGTCCGGGTCCGGGTCAGGATCCGGGTCCGGGTCCGGGTCCGGGTCCGGGTCCGGGTCCGGGTCCGGGTCCGGGTCCGTGTCAGGGTCAGGGTCAGAGTCAGAGTCAGGGTCCGGATCCGTGTCAGTGTCAGTGTCACAGTCAGGGTCCGGGTCCGGGTCAGGGTCAGGGTCAGGGTCAGGGTCAGTGTCAGGGTCCGTGTCCGGGTCCGGGTCCGGGTCCGGGTCCGGGTCCGTGTCAGGGTCTGGGTCCGGGTCCAGTTCCGTGTCAGTTTCAGGGTCAATGTCAGAGTCAGGGTCCAGGTCCAGGTCCGGGTCAGGGTCCGGGTCCGGGTCAGCGTCAGGATCCGGATCTGGATCTTGGTCAGGGTCAGGGTCAGGGTCCGGTTCCGGTTCCGGTTCCGGGTCTGGGTCCGGGTCCGGGTCCGGGTCTGGGTCCGGGTCCGGGTCTGGGTCTGGGTCCGGGTCCGGGTCCGGGTCAGTGTTAGTGTCAGGGTCAGAGTCAGAGTCAGGGTCCGGGTCTGGGTCCGGGTAAGGGTCCGTGTCCGTGTCCGTGTCCGTGTCCGTGTCCGGGTCAGGGTTCGGGTCCGGGTACGGGTACGGGTACGGTTCTATGTCAGTTTCAGGGTCAGTGTCAGAGTCACGGTCCGGGTCCGGGTCAGCGTCAGGGTCAGGGTCAGGGTCAGGGTCAGGGACCAGGTCCAGGTCCGGGTCAGGGTCAGGGTCCGGGTCCGGGTCCGGGTCCGGGTCCGGGTCAGGGTCAGGGTCCATGTCAGGTTCCGGGTCCGTGTCAGGGTCCGGTTCCGGGTCCGGGTCCGGGTCCGGGTCCGGGTCCGGGTCCGGGTCCGGGTCCGGGTCCGGGTCCGGGTCCGGGTCCGGGTCCGGGTCCGGGTCCCGGTCTGGGTCCGCGTCCGGGTCCGGGTCCGGGTCCAGGTCCAGGTCAGGATCCGGGTTCGGTTCCGGGTCTGAGTCCGGGTCCGGATCTGGGTCCGGGTCAGGGTCAGGGTCAGGGTCAGGGTCAGGATCCGAGTCCGGGTCCGGTTCCGGGTCCGGGTCTGGGTGAGGGTCCGGGTCCGGGTCCAGGTCCGGGTCCGGGTCTGGGTCAACGTCAGGGTCAGTATCCAGGTCCAGAACCGGGTCCGGTCAGGGACAGGGTCCGGGTCCGGGTCCGGGGTCAGGATTCTAGTCTGGGTCCGGGTCCGGGTCCGGGTCCTGGTCCGGGTCCGGGTCCGGGTCTGGGACCGGGTCCGTATCTGGGTCAGGGTCAGGGTCAGTGTCAGGGTCAGGGTCAGGGTCAGGATCCGTGTCCATGTCCGGGTCCGGGAAAGGGTCCGGGTCCTGCTCCGGGTCCGGGTCCGGGTCCGTGTCAGGGTCCGGGTCCATGTCAGTGTCCGGGTCCGGGTCCGGTTCCGGGTCCGGGTCCGGGTCCGGGTCAGGGTCAGGGTCAGGATCCGGATCCGTGTCCGTGTCCGTGTCCGTGTCCTGTTCCGTGTCCGGATCCGGGTCCGGGTCCGGGTCAGGGTCAGGGTCCGGGTCCGGATCTGGGTCCGGGTCAGTTTCAGGGTCAGTGTCAGAGTCACGGTCCGGGTCAGGGTCAGGGTCCGGGTCCGGGTCCGGGTCCGGGTCCGGGTCCGGGTCTGGGTCAGGTTCAGGGTCCGGGTCCGGGTCTGTGTCAGTTTCAGGGTCAGTCTCAGAGTCAGGGTCCGGGTCAGGGTCAGGGTCAGAGTCAGGGTCAGGGTCCGGGTCCGGGTCCGGGTCCGGGTCCGGGTCCGGGTCCGGGTCCGGGTCCGTTTCCGGGTCAGGGTCCGGGTCCGGGTCCTAGTCCGTGTCAGGGTCTGGATCCGTGTCAGGGTCCGTGTCAGGGTCAGGGTCAGGGTCAGGGTCAGGGTCAGGGTCAGGGTCAGGGTCAGGGTCAGGGTCAGGATCCGGGTCCGGGCACGGGTCCGGGTCCGTGTCCGGGTCCGGGTCAGGGTCAGGGTCCAGGTCCGTGTCAGGGTCCGGGTCCGAGTCAGGGTCCGGGTCGTGGTCCGGGTCCGGGTCCGGGTCCGGATCCGGATCATGGTCAGGGTCAGGGTCCTGTTCCGGGTCCGGGTCCGGGTCTGGGTCCGGGTCCGGGTCCAGGTCCGGATCCGTGTCAGTGTCAGTGTCAGAGTCAGGGTCCGGGTCCGGGTCAGGGTCAGGGTCAGTGTCAGGGTCAGGTTCCGGGTCCGGGTCCGGGTCCGGGTCAGGGTCTGGGTCCGAGTCCGGTTCCGTGTCAGTTTCAGGGTCAGTGTCAGAGTCAGGGTCTGGGTCAGGGTCAGGGTCAGGGTCAGGGTCCAGGTCCGGGTCCGGGTCAGGGTCCGGGTCAGGGTCAGGGTCCGGGTCCGGGTCCGGGTCTGGGTCCGGGTCCGGTTTCGGGTCCGGGAAAGGATCCTGGTCCGGTTTCGGGTCCGGGTCCGGGTCTGGGTCCGGGTCCGGGTCCGGATCCGTGTCCGGGTCCGGGTCAGGGTCCGGGTCAGGGTCAGGGTCAGGGTCAGGGACCAGGTCCAGGTCCGGGTCAGGGTCAGGGCCGGGTCCGGGTCCGGTTCCGGGTCCGGGTCAGGGTCAGGGTCCGGGTCCGGGTCCATGTCAGGTTCCGGGTCCGTGTCAGGGTCCGGTTCCGGGTCCGGTTCCGGGTCCGGTTCCGGTTCCGGGTCCGGTTCCGGGTCCGGGTCCGGGTCCAGGTCAGGATCCGGGTTCGGTTCCGGGTCCGGGTCCGGGTCCGAGTCCGGGTCCGGATCTGGGTCAGGGTCAGGGTCAGGGTCAGGGTCCGGGTCTAGGTCCGGGTCCGGGTCCGGTCAGGGTCAGGGTGCTGGTACGGGTCCGGGTCCAGGGTCAGGATTCTAGTCCGGGTCCGGGTACGGGTACGGGTACGGTTCCGTGTCAGTTTCAGGGTCAGTGTCAGAGTCAGGGTCCGGGTCAGGGTCAGGGTCAGGGTCAGGGTCAGGGTCAGGGTCAGGGTCAGGGTCCAGGTCCGGGTCCGGGTCAGGGTCCGGGTCAGGGTCAGGGTCAGGATCCGGGTCCGGGTCCGGGTCCGGGTCCGTGTCAGGTTCCGGGTCCGTGTCACGGTCCGGGTCTGGGTCTGGGTCCGGGTAAGGGTCCGGGTCCGGGTCCGGGTCCTGGTCAGGGTCCGGGTTCAGGTCCGGGTCCGGGTAAGGGTCCGTGTATGGGTCCGGGTCCGGGTCCGGGTCCGGGTCCGAGTCCGTGTCCGGTTCTGGATCAGGGTCAGGGTCCGGGTCCGGGTCCAGGTCCGGGTCCGTGTCAGTTTCAGTGTCAGTGTCCGTGTCAGGGTCAGAGTCAGGGTCCGGATCAGGATCCTGGTCAGGGTCAGGGTCAGTTTCCGGGTCCGGGTCCGGGTCAGGGTCCGGGTCCGGGTCAGGGTCCGGGTCTGGGTCCGGGTCCGGGTTCCGGGTCCGGGTCCGGGTCTGGGTCCGGGTCAGGGTCAGGGTCCGAGTCCGGGTCCGGGTCGGTGTCCGGGTCTGGGTGAGGGTCCGGGTCCGGGTCCAGGTCCAGGTCCGGGTCCACGTCAGGGTCAGTATCCAGGTCCAGGTCCGGGTCCTGGTCCGAGTCCGGTCAGGGTCAGGGTCCGGGTCCGGGTCCGTGTCCGGGTCCGGGGTCAGGATTCTAGTCCGGGTCCAGGTCCGGGTCCGGGTCCGGGTCCGGATCTGGGTCAGGGTCAGGGTCAGGGTCAGGGTCAGGGTCAGGGCCAGGGTCAGGTTCCGTGTCCGTGTCCGGGTAAGGGTTCGGGTCCTGGTCCGGGTCCGGTTCCGGGTCCGGTTCCGCTTCCGGGTCAGGGTCAGGATCCGGGTCCAGTTCCGGTTCCGGTTCCGGTTCCGGTTCCGGTTCCGGTTCCAGTTCCGGGTCAGGGTCAGAGTCAGGATCTGGGTCCGGGTCCGGGTCAGGGTCCGGTTCCGAGTCCGGTTCCGGTTCCGGGTCCGGGTCAGGGTCAGGGTCAGGGTCAGGGTCAGGGTGAGGGTCCGGGTCAGGATAAGGGTCAGGGTCAGGGTCCGGGTCCGGGTCCGGGTCCGTGTCCGTGTCCGGGTCCATGTCAGGGTCCGGGTCCGGTTCCGTGTCAGTTTCAGGGTCAGTGTCAGAGTCAGGGTCCATGTCAGGGTCCGTGTCAGGGTCAGGGTCAGGGTCCAGGTCCAGGTCCGGGTCAGGGTCGGGGTCCGGGTCAGGGTCAGGGTCAGGGTCCGGGTGCAGTTCCGTGTCAGTTTCAGGGTCAGTGTCAGAGTCAGGGTCCGTGTCAGGGTCCGTGTCAGGGTCAGGGTCAGGGTCCAGGTCCAGGTCCGGGTCAGGGTCCGGGTCCGAGTCAGGGTCAGGGTCAGGGTCCGGGTCCATGTCAGGGTCCGGGTCCGTGTCAGGGTCCGGGTCCAGGTCAGGGTCAGGGTCAGGGTCAGTGTCAGTGTCAGGGTCCGGGTCCGGGTCCGGGTCAGGGTCTGGGTCCGGGTCCGGTTCCATGTCAGTTTCAGGGTCAATGTCAGAGTCAGGGTCTGGGTCAGGGTCAGGGTCAGGGTCCAGGTCCAGGTCTGGGTCAGAGTCCGGGTCAGAGTCAGGGTCAGGATCCGGGTCCGGGTCCGGGTCCGGGTCCGGGTCCGGGTCCGTGTCAGGGTCAGGGTGCTGGTACGGGTACGGGTCCGGGGTCAGGATTCTAGTCCGGGTACGGGTACGGGTACGGGTACGGGTACGGGTACGGGTATGGATCTGGGTCAGGGTCAGGGTCCGGGTCAGGGTCCGGGTCCGTGTCAGGGTCCGGGTCCGTGTCAGGGTCCGGGTCCTGGTCCAGGTCCGGGTCCGGGTCCGGGTCTGGGTCTTGGTCCGGATCTGGATCATGGTCAGGGTAAGGGTCCGATTCCGGGTCCGGGTCCGGGTCCGGGTCCGGGTCCGGGTCCAGGTCCCGGTCCGGGTCCGGATCCGTGTCAGTGTCAGTGTCAGAGTCAGGGTCCGGGTCAGGGTAAGGGTCAGGGTCAGGGTCAGGGTCAGGGTCAGGGTCCGGTTCCGTGTCAGTTTCAGGGTCAGTGTCAGAGTCAGCGTCCGGGTCAGGGTCAGGGTCAGGGTCAGGGTCAGGGTCCAGGTCCATGTCCGTGTCAAGGTCCGTGTCAGGGTCAGGGTCAGGGTCAGGATCCGAGTCCGGGTCCGGTTCCGGGTCCGGGTCTGGGTGAGGGTCCGGGTCCAGGTCCAGGTCCGGGTCCGGGTCTGGGTCAACGTCAGGGTCAGTATCCAGGTCCAGAACCGGGTCCGGGTCCGGTCAGGGACAGGGTCTGGGTCCGGGTCCGGGGTCAGGATTCTAGTCCGGGTCCGGGTCCTGGTCCGGGTCCGGGTCCGGGTCTGGGACCGGGTCCGTATCTGGGTCAGGGTCAGGGTCAGGGTCAGGGTCAGGGTCAGGGTCAGGGTCAGGATCCGTGTCCATGTCCGGGTCCGGGAAAGGGTCCGGGTCCTGCTCCGGGTCGGGGTCCGGGTCCGTGTCAGGGTCCGGGTCCATGTCAGTGTCCGGGTCCGGGTCCGATTCCGGGTCCGGGTCCGGTTCCGGGTCCGGGTCCGGGTCAGGGTCAGGGTCAGGGTCAGGATCCGGATCCGGATCCGTGTCCGTGTCCGTGTCCGTGTCCTGGTCCGTGTCCGGATCCGGGTCCGGGTCCGGGTCAGGGTCAGGGTCCGGATCTGGGTCCGGGTCAGTTTCAGGGTCAGTGTCAGAGTCAGGGTCCGGGTCAGGGTCAGGGTCCGGGTCTGGGTCCGGGTCCGGGTCCGGGTCCGGGTCCGGGTCCGGGTCCGGGTCCGGGTCCGGGTCAGGTTCAGGGTCCGGGTCCGGGTCTGTGTCAGTTTCAGGGTCAGTCTCAGAGTCAGGGTCCGGGTCAGGGTCAGGGTCAGAGTCAGGGTCCGGGTCCGGGTCCGGGTCCGGGTCCGGGTCCGGGTCCGGGTCCGGGTCCGGGTCCGGGTCCGTTTCCGGGTCAGGGTCCGGGTCCGGTCCGAGTCCGTGTCAGGGTCTTGATCCGTGTCAGGGTCCATGTCCGGGTCCGGGTCAGGTTCAGGGTCAGGGTCAGGGTCAGGGTCAGGGTCAGGGTCAGGGTCAGGGTCAGGATCCGGGTCCGGGCACGGGTCCGTTTCCGTTTCCGGGTCCGGGCACGGGTCCGTTTCCGGGTCTGGGTCAGGGTCAGGGTCAGGGTCAGGATCCGGGTCCGGGACTGGATGAGGGTCCGGGTCCGTGTCCGGGTCCAGGTCAGGGTCAGGGTCCAGGACCGTGTCAGGGTCCGGGTCCGAGTCAGGGTCCGGGTCGTGGTCCGGGTCCGGGTCCGGGTCCGGGTCCGGATCCGGATCATGGTCAGGGTCAGGGTCCTGTTCCGGGTCCGGGTCCGGGTCTGGGTCCGGGTCCGGGTCCGGGTCCGGGTCCGGATCCGTGTCAGTGTCAGTGTCAGAGTTAGGGTCCGGGTCCGGGTCAGGGTCAGGGTCAGGGTCAGGGTCAGGTTCCGGGTCCGGGTCCGGGTCCGGGTCAGGGTCTGGGTCCGAGTCCGGTTCCGTGTCAGTTTCAGGGTCAGTGTCAGAGTCAGGGTCCGGGTCAGGGTCAGGGTCAGGGTCCGGGTCCAGGTCCAGGTCCGGGTCCGGGTCTGGGTCAACGTCAGGGTCAGTATCCAGGTCCAGAACCGGGTCCGGGTCCGGTCAGGGACAGGGTCCGGGTCCGGGTCCGGGGTCAGGATTCTAGTCCGGGTCCGGGTCCTGGTCCGGGTCCGGGTCTGGGTCAACGTCAGGGTCAGTATCCAGGTCCAGAACCGGGTCCGGGTCCGGTCAGGGACAGGGTCCGGGTCCGGGTCCGGGGTCAGGATTCTAGTCCGGGTCCGGGTCCTGGTCCGGGTCCGGGTCCGGGTCTGGGACCGGGTCCGTATCTGGGTCAGGGTCAGGGTCAGGGTCAGGGTCAGGGTCAGGGTCAGGATCCGTGTCCATGTCCGGGTCCGGGAAAGGGTCCGGGTCCTGCTCCGGGTTGGGGTCCGGGTCCGTGTCAGGGTCCGGGTCCATGTCAGTGTCCGGGTCCGGGTCCGGTTCCGGGTCCGGGTCCGGGTCCGGGTCCGGGTCAGGGTCAGGGTCAGGATCCGGATCCGTGTCCGTGTCCGTGTCCGTGTCCGTGTCCTGGTCCGTGTCCGGATCCGGGTCCGGGTCAGGGTCAGGGTCCGGATCTGGGTCCGGGTCAGTTTCAGGGTCAGTGTCAGAGTCAGGGTCCGGGTCCGGGTCCGGGTCCGGGTCCGGGTCAGGTTCAGGGTCCGGGTCCGGGTCTGTGTCAGTTTCAGGGTCAGTCTCAGAGTCAGGGTCCGGGTCAGGGTCAGGGTCAGAGTCAGGGTCCGGGTCCGGGTCCGGGTCCGGGTCCGGGTCCGGGTCCGGGTCCGGGTCCGGGTCCGGGTCCGTTTCCGGGTCAGGGTCCGGGTCCGGTCCGAGTCCGTGTCAGGGTCTGGATCCGTGTCAGGGTCCATGTCCGGGTCCGGGTCCGGGTCAGGTTCAGGGTCAGGGTCAGGGTCAGGGTCAGGGTCAGGGTCAGGGTCAGGATCCGGGTCCGGGCACGGGTCCGGTTCCGGGTCTGGGTCAGGGTCAGGGTCAGGGTCAGGATCCGGGTCCGGGTCTGGATGAGGGTCCGGGTCCGTGTCCGGGTCCAGGTCAGGGTCAGGGTCCAGGACCGTGTCAGGGTCCGGGTCCGAGTCAGGGTCCGGGTCGTGGTCCGGGTCCGGGTCCGGGTCCGGGTCCGGATCCGGATCATGGTCAGGGTCAGGGTCCTGTTCCGGGTCCGGGTCCGGGTCTGGGTCCGGGTCCGGGTCCGGGTCCGGGTCCGGATCCGTGTCAGTGTCAGTGTCAGAGTTAGGGTCCGGGTCAGGGTCAGGGTCAGGGTCAGGGTCAGGGTCAGGTTCCGGGTCCGGGTCCGGGTCAGGGTCTGGGTCCGAGTCCGGTTCCGTGTCAGTTTCAGGGTCAGTGTCAGAGTCAGGGTCCGGGTCAGGGTCAGGGTCAGGGTCCGGGTCCAGGTCCAGGTCCGGGTCCGGGTCTGGGTCAACGTCAGGGTCAGTATCCAGGTCCAGAACCGGGTCCGGGTCCGGTCAGGGACAGGGTCCGGGTCCGGGTCCGGGGTCAGGATTCTAGTCCGGGTCCAGGTCCTGGTCCGGGTCCGGGTCTGGGTCAACGTCAGGGTCAGTATCCAGGTCCAGAACCGGGTCCGGGTCCGGTCAGGGACAGGGTCCGGGTCCGGGTCCGGGGTCAGGATTCTAGTCCGGGTCCGGGTCCTGGTCCGGGTCCGGGTCCGGGTCTGGGACCGGGTCCGTATCTGGGTCAGGGTCAGGGTCAGGGTCAGGGTCAGGGTCAGGGTCAGGATCCGTGTCCATGTCCGGGTCCGGGAAAGGGTCCGGGTCCTGCTCCGGGTCGGGGTCCGGGTCCGTGTCAGGGTCCGGGTCCATGTCAGTGTCCGGGTCCGGGTCCGGTTCCGGGTCCGGGTCCGGGTCCGGGTCCGGATCCGTGTCCGTGTCCGTGTCCGTGTCCTGGTCCGTGTCCGGATCCGGGTCCGGGTCCGGGTCAGGGTCAGGGTCCGGATCTGGGTCCGGGTCAGTTTCAGGGTCAATGTCAGAGTCAGGGTCCGGGTCAGGGTCAGGGTCCGGGTCTGGGTCCGGGTCCGGGTCCGGGTCCGGGTCCGGGTCCGGGTCCGGGTCAGGTTCAGGGTCCGGGTCCGGGTCTGTGTCAGTTTCAGGGTCAGTCTCAGAGTCAGGGTCCGGGTCAGGGTCAGGGTCAGAGTCAGGGTCCGGGTCCGGGTCCGGGTCCGGGCCCGGGTCCGGGTCCGGGTCCGGGTCCGGGTCCGGGTCCGGGTCCGTTTCCGGGTCAGGGTCCGGGTCCGGTCCGAGTCCGTGTCAGGGTCTGGATCCGTGTCAGGGTCCATGTCCGGGTCCGGGTCAGGTTCAGGGTCAGGGTCAGGGTCAGGGTCAGGGTCAGGGTCAGGATCCGGGTCCGGGCACGGGTCCGGTTCCGGGTCTGGGTCAGGGTCAGGGTCAGGGTCAGGATCCGGGTCCGGGTCTGGATGAGGGTCCGGGTCCGTGTCCGGGTCCAGGTCAGGGTCAGTGTCCAGGACCGTGTCAGGGTCCAGGTCCGAGTCAGGGTCCGGGTCGTGGTCCGGGTCCGGGTCCGGGTCCGGGTCCGGATCCGGATCATGGTCAGGGTCAGGGTCCTGTTCCGGGTCCGGGTCCGGGTCTGGGTCCGGGTCCGGGTCCGGGTCCGGGTCCGGATCCGTGTCAGTGTCAGTGTCAGAGTTAGGGTCCGGGTCCGGGTCAGGGTCAGGGTCAGGGTCAGGGTCAGGTTCCGGGTCCGGGTCCGGGTCCGGGTCAGGGTCTGGGTCCGAGTCCGGTTCCGTGTCAGTTTCAGGGTCAGTGTCAGAGTCAGGGTCCGGGTCAGGGTCAGGGTCAGGGTCAGGGTCCAGGTCCAGGTCCGGGTCAGGGTCCGGGTCAGGGTCCGGGTCCGGGTCCGGGTCCAGGTCAGGATCCGTGTTCGGTTCCGGGTCCGAGTCCGGGTCCGGATCTGGGTCAGGGTCAGGGTCAGGGTCAGGGTCCGGGTCCGGGTCCGGGTCCGGGTCCGGGTCCGGGTCCGGGTCCGGGTCTAGGTCCGGGTCCGGGTACATGTCAGGGTCAGTATCCTTGTCCAGGTCCGGGTCTGGTTCCGGGTCCGGGTCCGGGTCCGGTCAGGGTCATGGTGCTGGTACGGGTCCGGGTACGGGGTCAGGATTCTAGTCCTGGTCCGGGTACGGGTACGGGTACGCATCCGGGTACGGATCTGGGTCAGGGTCACGGTCCGGGTCAGGGTCCGGGTCCGTGTCAGGGTCCGGGTCCGTGTCAGGGTCCGGGTCCTGGTCCGGGTCCGGGTCCGGGTCTGGGTCTGGGTCTGGGTCTGGGTCCGGATCCGGATCATGGTCAGGGTCAGGGTCCGATTCCGGGTCCGGGTCCGGGTCCGCGTCCGGGTCCGGGTCCTGGTCCGGGTCCGGGTCCGGGTCTGGGTCCGGGTCCGGATCCGTGTCAGTGTCAGTGTCAGAGTCAGGGTCCGGGTCAGGGTAAGGGTCAGGGTCAGGGTCAGGGTCCGGGTCCGGGTCTGGGTCAGGGTCTGGGTCCGGGTCCGGTTCCGTGTCAGTTTCAGGGTCAGTGTCAGAGTAAGGGTCCGGGTCAGGGTCAGGGTCAGGGTCAGGGTCAGGGTCAGGGTCCAGGTCCAGGTCCGTGTCAGGGTCCGTGTCAGGGTCAGGGTCAGGGTCAGGATCCGAGTCCGGGTCCGGGTCTGGGTCCGGGTCTGGGTGAGGGTCCGGGTCCAGGTCCAGGTCCTGGTCCGGGTCCGGGTCCACGTCAGGGTCAGTATCCAGGTCCAGAACCGGGTCCGGTTCCGGTCAGGGACAGGGTCCGGGTCCGGGTCCGGGGTCAGGATTCTAGTCCGGGTCCGGGTCCTGGTCCGGGTCCGGGTCCGGGTCCGGGTCTGGGACCGGGTCCGTATCTGGGTCAGGGTCAGGGTCAGGGTCAGGGTCAGGGTCAGGGTCAGGATCCGTGTCCATGTCCGGGTCCGGGAAAGGGTCCGGGTCCTGGTCCGGGTCCGGGTCCGGGTCTGTGTCAGGGTCCGGGTCCATGTCAGTGTCCGGGTCCGGGTCCGGTTCCGGGTCCGGGTCCGGTTCCGGTTCCGCTTCCAGGTCAGGGTCAGGATCCGGGTCCGGGTCCGGGTCCGGGTCCGGGTCCGGGTCCGGGTCTGGGTCCGGGTCCGTGTCAGGGTCAGGATCCGGATCCGTGTCCGTGTCCGTGTCCGTGTCCTGGTCCGTGTCCGGATCCGGGTCCGGGTCCGGGTCAGGGTCAGGGTCCGGGTCCGGGTCCGGGTCCGGGTCCGGGTCCGGGTCCGGGTCCGGGTCCGGGTCCTGGTCCGGTTCAGGGTCCGGGTCCGGGTCTGTGTCAGTTTCAGGGTCAGTCTCAGAGTCATGGTCCGGGTCAGGGTCAGGGTCAGAGTCAGGGTCAGGGTCCGGGTCTGGGTCCGGGTCCGGGTCAGGGTCAGGATCCGGGTCAGGATCTTTGTCAGGGTCAGGGTCAGGGTCCGGTTCCGGTTCCGGTTCCGGGTCCGGGTCCGGGTCCGGGTCCGGGTCCGGGTCCGGGTCAGTGTCAGGATCCGGGTCCGGGTCCGGGTCCGGGTAAGGGTCCGTGTCCTTGTCCGTGTCCGGGTCCGGGTCAGGGTCCGGTTCAGGGTTCGGGTCCGGGTCCGGGTCCGGTTCTATGTCAGTTTCAGGGTCAGTGTCAGAGTCAGGGTCCGGGTCCGGGTCAGGGTCAGGGTCAGGGTCAGGGTCAGGGTCCGGGTCAGTGTCAGGATCCGGGTCCGGGTCCGGGTCCGGGTAAGGGTCCGTGTCCTTGTCCGTGTCCGGGTCCGGGTCAGGGTCCGGTTCAGGGTCCGGGTCCGGGTCCGGGTCCGGATCCGTGTCAGTGTCAGTGTCAGAGTCAGGGTCCGGGTCAGGGTAAGGGTCAGGGTCAGGGTCAGGGTCCGGGTCCGGGTCTGGGTCAGGGTCTGGGTCCGGGTCCGGTTCCGTGTCAGGGTCCGTGTCAGGGTCAGGGTCAGGGTCAGGATCCGGGTCCGGGTCCGGGTCCGGGTCCGGGTCCGGGTCCGGGTCCGGGTCCGGGTCCGGGTCTGGGTCCGGGTCCGTGTCAGGGTCAGGATCCGGATCCGTGTCCGTGTCCGTGTCCGTGTCCTGGTCCGTGTCCGGATCCGGGTCCGGGTCCGGGTCCGGGTCAGGGTCAGGGTCCGGGTCCGGGTCCGGGTCCGGGTCCGGGTCCGGGTCCGGGTCCGGGTCCGGGTCCGGGTCCGGGTCCTGGTCCGGTTCAGGGTCCGGGTCCGGGTCTGTGTCAGTTTCAGGGTCAGTCTCAGAGTCATGGTCCGGGTCCGGGTCCGGGTCCGGGTCCTGGTCCGGTTCAGGGTCCGGGTCCGGGTCTGTGTCAGTTTCAGGGTCAGTCTCAGAGTCATGGTCCGGGTCAGGGTCAGGGTCAGAGTCAGGGTCAGGGTCCGGGTCTGGGTCCGGGTCCGGGTCAGGGTCAGGATCCGGGTCAGGATCTTTGTCAGGGTCAGGGTCAGGGTCCGGTTCCGGTTCCGGTTCCGGTTCCGGGTCCGGGTCCGGGTCCGGGTCCGGGTCCGGGTCCGGGTCCGGGTCCGGGTCAGTGTCAGGATCCGGGTCCGGGTCCGGGTCCGGGTAAGGGTCCGTGTCCTTGTCCGTGTCCGGGTCCGGGTCAGGGTCCGGTTCAGGGTTCGGGTCCGGGTCCGGGTCCGGTTCTATGTCAGTTTCAGGGTCAGTGTCAGAGTCAGGGTCCGGGTCCGGGTCAGGGTCAGGGTCAGGGTCAGGGTCAGGGTCAGGGACCAGGTCCAGGTCCGGGTCAGGGTCAGGGTCCGGGTCCGGGTCTGGGTCCGGGTCCGGGTCCGGATCCGAGTCCGGGTCCGGGTCCGGGTCCGGGTCAGGGTTCGGGTCCGGGTCCGGGTCCGGGTCCGGTTCTATGTCAGTTTCAGGGTCAGTGTCAGAGTCAGGGTCCGGGTCAGGGTCAGGGTCAGGGTCAGGGTCAGGGTCCAGGTCCAGGTCCGTGTCAGGGTCCGGGTCTGGGTCCGGGTCCGGGTCCGGGTCCGGATCCGAGTCCGGGTCCGGGTCCGGGTCCGGGTCAGGGTTCGGGTCCGGGTCCGGGTCCGGGTCCGGTTTTATGTCAGTTTCAGGGTCAGTGTCAGAGTCAGGGTCCGGGTCCGGGTCAGGGTCAGGGTCAGGGTCAGGGTCAGGGACCAGGTCCAGGTCCGGGTCAGGGTCAGGGTCCGGGTCCGGTTCCGGGTCCGGGTCAGGGTTAGGGTCCGGGTCCGGGTCCATGTCAGGTTCCGGGTCCGGGTCAGGGTCCGGTTCCGGGTCCGGTTCCGGGTCCGGGTCCGGGTCCGGATCCGGGTCCGGGTCCGGGTCCGGGTCCAGGTCAGGATCCGGGTTCGGTTCCGGATCCGAGTCCGGGTCCGGATCTGGGTCAGGGTCAGGGTCAGGGTCAGGGTCCGGGTCCGGGTCCGGGTCCGGGTCCGGGTCCGGGTCCGGGTCTAGGTCCGGGTCCGGGTACATGTCAGGGTCAGTATCCTGGTCCAGGTCCGGGTCTGGTTCCGGGTCCGGGTCCGGGTCCGGTCAGGGTCAGGGTGCTGGTACGGGTACGGGTACGGGGTCAGGATTCTAGTCCGGGTCCGGGTCCGGGTCCGGGTCCGGGTCCGGGTCCGGGTCAGTGTCAGGGTCAGGGTCAGAGTCAGGGTCCGTATCCGTGTCAGTGTCAGTGTCAGAGTCAGGGTCCGGGTCCGGGTCAGGGTCAGGGTCAGGGTCAGGGTCAGGGTCAGGGTCAGTGTCAGGGTCTGGGTCCGGATCCGGGTCAGGGTCTGGGTCCGGGTCCGGTTCCGTGTCAGTTTCAGGGTCAGTGTCAGAGTCTGGGTCCGGTTCCAGTTCCGTGTCAGTTTCAGGGTCAGGGTCAGCGTCAGGGTCAGTGTCAGGGTCCGGGTCCGAGTCCGTGACCAGTTCTGGATCAGGGTCAGGGTCCGGGTCCGGGTCCAGGTCCGGGTCCGGGTCCGGGTCCGGATCTGGGTGAGGGTCAGGGTCAGGGTCAGGGTCAGGGTCAGGGTCAGGGTCAGGGCCAGGGTCAGGTTCCGTGTCCGTGTCCGTGTCCGTGTCCGGGTAAGGGTTCGGGTCCTGGTCCGGGTCCGGTTCCGGGTCCGGTTCCGCTTCCGGGTCAGGGTCAGGATCCGGGTCCAGTTCCGGTTCCGGTTCCGGTTCCGGTTCCGGTTCCGGTTCCAGTTCCGGGTCAGGGTCAGAGTCAGGATCTGGGTCTGGGTCCGGGTCAGGGTCCGGTTCCGAGTCCGGTTCCGGTTCCGGGTCCGGGTCAGGGTCAGGGTCAGGGTCATGGTGAGGGTCCGGGTCAGGATCAGGGTCAGGGTCAGGGTCAGGGTCAGGGTCAGTGTCCGGGTCCGGGTCTGGGTCAGGGTCCGGTTCAGGGTCCGGGTCCGTGTCCGTGTCCGTGTCCGTGTCCGGGTCCATGTCAGGGTCCGGGTCCGGTTCCGTGTCAGTTTCAGGGTCAGTGTCAGAGTCAGGGTCCATGTCAGGGTCCGTGTCAGGGTCAGGGTCAGGGTCCAGGTCTAGGTCCGGGTCAGGGTCCGGGTCCGGGTCAGGGTCAGGGTCAGGGTCCGGGTCCAGTTCCGTGTCAGTTTCAGGGTCAGTGTCAGAGTCAGGGTCCGTGTCAGGGTCCGGGTCCGGGTCTGGGTCCGTGTCCGGGTCCGTGTCCGTGTCCGTGTCAGTTTCAGGGTCAGTGTCACAGTCAGGGTCCGGGTCCGGGTCAGGGTCAGGGTCAGGGTCAGGGTCAGTGTCAGGGTCCGGGTCCGGGTCCGGGTCCGGGTCCGGGTCCGGGTCAGGGTCTGGGTCCGGGTCCGGTTCCGTGTCAGTTTCAGGGTCAATGTCAGAGTCAGGGTCCAGGTCCAGGTCCGGGTCAGGGTCCGGGTCAGGGTCAGCGTCAGGATCCGGATCCGGATCTTGGTCAGTGTTAGTGTCAGGGTCAGAGTCAGAGTCAGGGTCCGGGTCTGGGTCCGGGTAAGGGTCCGTGTCCATGTCCGTGTCCGTGTCCGTGTCCGGGTCAGGGTTCGGGTCCGGGTCCGGGTCCGGGTCCGGTTCTATGTCAGTTTCAGGGTCAGTGTCAGAGTCAGGGTCCGGGTCCGCGTCAGGGTCAGGGTCAGGGTCAGGGTCAGGGACCAGGTCCAGGTCCGGGTCAGGGTCAGGGTCCGGGTCCGGGTCCGGGTCCGGGTCCGGGTCCGGGTCAGGGTCAGGGTCCATGTCAGGTTCCGGGTCCGTGTCAGGGTCCGGTTCCGGGTCCGGTTCCGGGTCCGGGTCCGGTTCCGGGTCCGGGTCCGGGTCCGGGTCCGGGTCCGGGTCCGGGTCCGGGTCCGGGTCCGGGTCCGGGTCCAGGTCAGGATCCGGGTTCGGTTCCGGGTCTGAGTCCGGGTCCGGATCTGGGTCAGGGTCAGGGTCAGGGTCAGGGTCAGGGTCCGGGTCCTGGTCCAGGTCCGGGTCCGGGTCCGGGTCTAGGTCCGGGTCCGGGTCCATGTCAGGGTCAGTATCCTGGTCTAGGTCCGGGTCTGGGTACGGGTCCGGGTCCGGGTCCGGTCAGGGTCAGGGTGCTGGTACGGGTACGGGTCCGGGGTCAGGATTCTAGTCCGGGTACGGGTCCGGGTACGGGTCCGGGTACGGGTTCGGGTACGGATCTGGGTCAGGGTCAGGGTCCGGGTCAGGGTCCGGGTCCGTGTCAGGGTCCGGGTCCGTGTCAGGGTCCGGGTCCTGGTCCGGGTCCGGGTCCCGGTCCGGGTCTGGGTCTTGGTCCGGATCTGGATCATGGTCAGGGTCAGGGTCCGATTCCGGGTCCGGGTCCGGGTCCGGGTCCGGGTCCAGGTCCCGGTCCGGGTCCGGATCCGGGTCAGTGTCAGTGTCAGTGTCAGAGTCAGGGTCCGGGTCAGGGTAAGGGTCAGGGTCAGGGTCAGGGTCAGGGTCCGGGTCCGGGTCTGGGTCAGGGTCTGGGTCCGGTTCCGTGTCAGTTTCAGGGTCAGTGTCAGAGTCAGGGTCAGGGTCAGGGTCAGGGTCAGGGTCAGGGTCAGGATCCGAGTCCGGGTCCGGTTCCGGGTCCGGGTCTGGGTGAGGGTCCGGGTCCGGGTCCAGGTCCGGATCCGGGTCTGGGTCAACATCAGGGTCAGTATCCAGGTCCAGAACCGGGTCCGGGTCCGGTCAGGGACAGGGTCCGGGTCCGGGTCCGGGGTCAGGATTCTAGTCTGGGTCCGGGTCCGGGTCCTGGTCCGGGTCCGGGTCCGGGTCTGGGACCGGGTCCGTATCTGGGTCAGGGTCAGGGTCAGTGTCAGGGTCAGGGTCAGGGTCAGGATCCGTGTCCATGTCCGGGTCCGGGAAAGGGTCCGGGTCCTGCTCCGGGTCCGGGTCCGGGTCCGTGTCAGGGTCCGGGTCCATGTCAGTGTCCGGGTCCGGGTCCGGGTCCGGTTCCGGGTCCGGGTCCGGGTCCGGGTCAGGGTCAGGGTCAGGATCCGGATCCG
The DNA here is from genome assembly GCA_022577455.1 of Arizona elegans. Taxonomy (NCBI): domain Eukaryota; kingdom Metazoa; phylum Chordata; class Lepidosauria; order Squamata; family Colubridae; genus Arizona; species Arizona elegans. Next base: position 7,810,619 of record JAKOOJ010000027.1, read on the forward strand.
TGTCCGTGTCCGTGTCCGTGTCCTGGTCCGTGTCCGGATCCGGGTCCGGGTCCGGGTCAGGGTCAGGGTCCGGATCTGGGTCCGGGTCAGTTTCAGGGTCAGTGTCAGAGTCAGGGTCCGGGTCAGGGTCAGGGTCCGGGTCCGGGTCCGGGTCCGGGTCCGGGTCCGGGTCCGGGTCCGGGTCCGGGTCAGGTTCAGGGTCCGGGTCCGGGTCTGTGTCAGTTTCAGGGTCAGTCTCAGAGTCACGGTCGGGGTCAGGGTCAGGGTCAGAGTCAGGGTCAGGGTCCGGGTCCGTTTCCGGGTCAGGGTCCGGGTCCGGGTCCGAGTCCGTGTCAGGGTCTGGATCCGTGTCAGGGTCCGTGTCCGGGTCCGGGTCAGGGTCAGGGTCAGGGTCAGGGTCAGGGTCAGGGTCAGGGTCAGGATACGGGTCCGGGCACGGGTCCGGTTCCGTGTCCGGGTCAGGGTCAGGGTCAGGGTCAGGATCCGGGTCCGGGTCTGGATCAGGGTCCGGGTCCGTGTCCGTGTCCGGGTCCGGGTCAGGGTCAGGGTCCAGGTCCGTGTCAGGGTCCGGGTCCGAGTCAGGGTCCGGGTCGTGGTCCGGGTCCGGGTCCGGGTCCGGATCCGGATCATGGTCAGGGTCAGGGTCCTGTTCCGGGTCCGGGTCCGGGTCTGGGTCCGGGTCCGGGTCCGGGTCCAGGTCCGGATCCGTGTCAGTGTCAGTGTCAGAGTCAGGGTCCGGGTCCGGGTCCGGGTCAGGGTCAGGGTCAGGGTCAGGGTCAGGTTCCGGGTCCGGGTCCGGGTCCGGGTCAGGGTCTATGTCCGAGTCCGGTTCCGTGTCAGTTTCAGGGTCAGGGTCAGAGTCAGGGTCCGGGTCAGGGTCAGGGTCAGGGTCAGGGTCAGGGTCCAGGTCCAGGTCCGGGTCAGGGGTCCGGGTCAGGGTCAGGGTCCGGGTCCGGGTCCGGGTCCAGGTCCGGGTCCGGGTCCGGGTCCGGATCTGGGTCAGGGTCAGGGTCAGGGTCAGGGTCAGGGTCAGGGCCAGGGTCAGGTTCCGTGTCCGTGTCCGTGTCCGGGTAAGGGTTCGGGTCCTGGTCCGGGTCCGGTTCCGGGTCCGGTTCCGCTTCCGGGTCAGGGTCAGGATCCGGGTCCAGTTCCGGTTCCGGTTCCGGTTCCGGTTCCGGTTCCGGTTCCAGTTCCGGGTCAGGGTCAGAGTCAGGATCTGGGTCCGGGTCCGGGTCAGGGTCCGGTTCCGAGTCCGGTTCCGGTTCCGGGTCCGGGTCAGGGTCAGGGTCAGGGTCAGGGTGAGGGTCCGGGTCAGGATCAGGGTCAGGGTCAGGGTAAGGGTCAGTGTCAGTGTCCGGGTCCGGGTCTGGGTCAGGGTCCGGTTCAGGGTCCGGGTCCGGGTCCGGGTCCGTGTCCGTGTCCGGGTCCATGTCAGGGTCCGGGTCCGGTTCCGTGTCAGTTTCAGGGTCAGTGTCAGAGTCAGGGTCCATGTCAGGGTCCGTGTCAGGGTCAGGGTCAGGGTCCAGGTCCAGGTCCGGGTCAGGGTCCGGGTCCGGGTCAGGGTCAGGGTCAGGGTCCCTGGTCCAGTTCCGTGTCAGTTTCAGGGTCAGTGTCAGAGTCAGGGTCCGTGTCAGGGTCCGTGTCAGGGTCAGGGTCAGGGTCCAGGTCCAGGTCCGGGTCAGGTTCCGGGTCCGAGTCAGGGTCAGGGTCAGGGTCCGGGTCCATGTCAGGGTCCGGATCCGTGTCAGGGTCCGGGTCCGGGTCCGGGTCCGGGTCCTGGTCCTTGTCCGGTTCAGGGTCCGGGTCAGGGTCTGTGTCAGTTTCAGGGTCAGTCTCAGAGTCAGGGTCCGGGTCAGGGTCAGGGTCAGAGTCAGGGTCAGGGTCCGGATCCGGGTCCGGGTCCGGGTCCGGGTCCGGGTCAGGGTCCTGGTCCGAGTCCGTGTCAGGGTCAGGATCCGTGTCAGGGTCCTGGTCCGGGTCCGGGTCAGGTTCAGGGTCAGGGTCAGGGTCAGGGTCAGGGTCAGGGTCAGGATCCGGGTCCGGGTCCGGGTCCGGTTCCGGTTCCGGTTCCGGGTCCGGGTCCTGGTCCGGGTCCAGGTCAGGGTCAGGGTCAGTGTCAGGGTCAGGGTCAGGATCCGGGTCCGGGTCCGGGTCTGGATCAGGGTCCGGGTCCGTGTCCGTGTCCGGGTACGTGTCAGGGTCCGGGTCCGTGTCAGGGTCCGTGTCCGTGTCCGGGTCCGGGTCAGGGTCCGGGTCCGGGTCCGTGTCAGTTTCAGGGTCAGTGTCAGAGTCAGGGTCCGTGTCAGGGTCCGTGTCAGGGTCAGGGTCAGGGTCCAGGTCCAGGTCCGGGTCAGGGTCTGGGTCCGGGTCAGGGTCAGGGTCAGGGTCAGGGTCCGGGTCCGGGTCCGGGTCCGTGTCAGTTTCAGGGTCAGTGTCAGAGTCAGGGTCCGGGTCCGGTTCCGGGTCCAGGTCAGGGTCAGGGTCAGGGTCAGGGTCAGGGTCAGGGTCAGGGTGAGGGTCCGGGTCAGGATCAGGGTCAGGGTCAGGGTCAGGGTCAGGGTCAGGGTCAGTGTCCGGGTCCGGGTCTGGGTCAGGGTCCGGTTCAGGGTCCGGGTCCGGGTCCGGGTCCGGGTCCGTGTCCTGGTCCATGTTTGGGTCCGGGTCCGGTTCCGTGTCAGTTTCAGGGTCAGTGTCAGAGTCAGGGTCCATGTCAGGGTCCGTGTCAGGGTCAGGGTCAGGGTCCAGGTCCAGGTCCGGGTCAGGGTCCGGGTCCGGGTCAGGGTCAGGGTCAGGGTCCGGGTCCGGTTCCGTGTCAGTTTCAGGGTCAGTGTCAGTGTCAGGGTCCGTGTCAGGGTCCGTGTCAGGGTCAGGGTCAGGGTCCAGGTCCAGGTCCGGGTCAGGGTCCGGGTCCGAGTCAGGGTCAGGGTCAGGGTCCGGGTCCATGTCAGGGTCCGGGTCCGTGTCAGGGTCCGGGTCCGGGTCCGGGTCCGGGTCCGGGTCCTGGTCCTTGTCCGGTTCAGGGTCCGGGTCAGGGTCTGTGTCAGTTTCAGGGTCAGTCTCAGAGTCAGGGTCCGGGTCAGGGTCAGGGTCAGAGTCAGGGTCAGGGTCCGGATCCGGGTCCGGGTCAGGGTCCGGGTCCGGGTCCGGGTCCGGGTCCTGGTCCGGGTCCGGGTCAGGGTCCGGGTCCGAGTCCGTGTCAGGGTCAGGATCCGTGTCAGGGTCCTGGTCCGGGTCCGGGTCAGGGTCAGGGTCAGGGTCAGGGTCAGGGTCAGGGTCAGGGTCAGGATCCGGGTCCGGGTCCGGGTCCGGTTCCGGTTCCGGGTCCGGGTCCTGGTCCGGGTCCGGGTCAGGGTCAGTGTCCGGGTCTGGATCAGGGTCCGGGTCCGTGTCCGTGTCCGGGTCTGTGTCAGGGTCCGGGTCCGTGTCAGGGTCCGTGTCCGTGTCCGTGTCCGGTTCCGGGTCAGGGTCCGGGTCCGGGTCCGTGTCAGTTTCAGGGTCAGTGTCAGAGTCAGGGTCCGTGTCAGGGTCCGTGTCAGGGTCAGGGTCAGGGTCCAGGTCCAGGTCCGGGTCAGGGTCTGGGTCCGGGTCAGGGTCAGGGTCAGGGTCAGGGTCCGGTTCCGGTTCCGTGTCAGTTTCAGGGTCAGTGTCAGAGTCAGGGTCCGGGTCCGGGTCCGGGTCCGGGTCCGGGTCCAGGTCAGGGTCAGGGTCAGGGTCAGGGTCAGGGTCCGGGTCCGGGTCCGTGTCAGGGTCTGGGTCCGGGTCCGGTTCCATGTCAGTTTCAGGGTCAGTGTCAGAGTCAGGGTCTGGGTCAGGGTCAGGGTCAGGGTCCAGGTCCAGGTCTGGGTCAGAGTCCGGGTCAGAGTCAGGGTCAGGATCCGCGTCCGGGTCCGGGTCCGGGTCCGGGTCCGTGTCAGGGTCAGGGTGCTGGTACGGGTCCGGGTCCGGGGTCAGGATTCTAGTCCGGGTACGGGTACTGGTACGGGTACGGGTACGGGTACGGGTACGGGTACGGATCTGGGTCAGGGTCAGGGTCCGTGTCAGGGTCAGGGTCCGGGTCCGTGTCAGGGTCCGGGTCCGTGTCAGGGTCCGGGTCCTGGTCCAGGTCCGGGTCCGGGTCCGGGTCTGGGTCTTGGTCCGGATCTGGATCATGGTCAGGGTAAGGGTCCGATTCCGGGTCCGGGTCCGGGTCCGGGTCCGGGTCCGGGTCCAGGTCCCGGTCCGGGTCCGGATCCGTGTCAGTGTCAGTGTCAGAGTCAGGGTCCGGGTCAGGGTAAGGGTCAGGGTCAGGGTCAGGGTCCGGGTCCATGTCAGGGTCCGGGTCCGTGTTAGGGTCCGGGTCCGGGTCCGGGTCCGGGTCCGGGTCCGGGTCCTGGTCCTTGTCCGGTTCAGGGTCCGGGTCAGGGTCAGGGTCTGTGTCAGTATCAGGGTCAGTCTCAGAGTCAGGGTCCGGGTCAGGGTCAGGGTCAGAGTCAGGGTCAGGGTCCGGATCCGGGTCCGGGTCCGGGTCCGGGTCCGGGTCTGGGTCCGGGTCAGGGTCCGGGTCCGAGTCCGTGTCAGGGTCAGGATCCGTGTCAGGGTCCTGGTCCGGGTCCGGGTCCGGGTCAGGTTCAGGGTCAGGGTCAGGGTCAGGGTCAGGGTCAGGGTCAGGGTCAGGATCCGGGTCCGGGTCCGGGTCCGGTTCCGGTTCCGGTTCCGGGTCCGGGTCCTGGTCCGGGTCCGGGTCAGGGTCACTGTCAGGGTCAGGGTCAGGATCCGGGTCCGGGTCCGGGTCTGGATCAGGGTCCGGGTCCGTGTCCGTGTCCGGGTCCGTGTCAGGGTCCGGGTCCGTGTCAGGGTCCGTGTCCGTGTCCGTGTCCGGGTCAGGGTCCGGGTCCGGGTCCGGGTCAGTTTCAGGGTCAGTGTCAGAGTCAGGGTCCGTGTCAGGGTCCGTGTCAGGGTCAGGGTCAGGGTCCAGGTCCAGGTCCGGGTCAGGGTCTGGGTCCGGGTCAGGGTCTGGGTCCGGGTCAGGGTCTGGGTCAGGGTCAGGGTCAGGGTAAGGGTCAGGGACCAGGTCCAGGTCCGGGTCAGGGTCAGGGTCCGGGTCCGGGTCCGGGTCCGGTTCCGGGTCCGGGTCAGGGTCAGGGTCCGGGTCCGGGTCCATGTCAGGTTCCGGGTCCGTGTCAGGGTCCGGTTCCGGGTCCGGTTCCGGGTCCGTTTCCGGTTCCGGTTCCGGGTCCGGGTCCGGGTCCGGGTCCAGGTCAGGATCCGGGTTCGGTTCCGGGTCCGGGTCCGGGTCCGAGTCTGGGTCCGGATCTGTTTCAGGGTCAGGGTCAGGGTCAGGGTCCGGGTCTAGGTTCGGGTCCGGGTCCATGTCAGGGTCAGTATCCTGGTCGAGGTCCGGGTCAGGGTCCAGGTCCGGGTCCGGGTCCGGTCAGGGTCAGGGTGCTGGTACGGGTCCGGGTCCAGGGTCAGGATTCTAGTCCGGGTCCGGGTCCGGGTACGGGTACGGTTCCGTGTCAGTTTCAGGGTCAGTGTCAGAGTCAGGGTCCGGGTCAGGGTCAGGGTCAGGGTCAGGGTCAGGGTCAGGGTCAGGGTCAGGGTCCAGGTCCGGGTCCGGGTCCGGGTCCGTGTCAGGTTCCGGGTCCGTGTCACGGTCCGGGTCTGGGTCTGGGTCCGGGTAAGGGTCCGGGTCCGGGTCCGGGTCCTGGACAGGGTCCGGGTTCAGGTCCGGGTCCGGGTAAGGGTCCGTGTATGGGTCCGGGTCCGGGTCAGGGTCCGGGTTCGGGTCCGGTTCCGGGTCCATGTCCGGGTCCGGGTCCGGGTCCGGGTCCGGGTCCGGGTCCGGGTCCGGGTCCGGGTCCGGGTCAGGGTCCGGGTCTGGGTCCGGGTCCGGGTCCGGGTCCGGGTCAGGATCCGGGTCCGGGTCCGGGTCCGGATCCAGGTCCGGGTCCGGGTCCAGGTCCGGGTCCGGGTCCGGGTCCGGGTCAGTGTCAGGCTCAGGGTCAGAGTCAGGGTCCGTATCCGTGTCAGTGTCAGTGTCAGAGTCAGGGTCTGGGTCCGGGTCAGGGTCAGGGTCAGGGTCAGGGTCAGGGTCAGTGTCAGGGTCTGGGTCCGGATCCGGATCCGGGTCAGGGTCTGGGTCCGGGTCCGGTTCCGTGTCAGTTTCAGGGTCAGTGTCAGAGTCTGGGTCCGGTTCCGGTTCCGTGTCAGTTTCAGGGTCAGTGTCAGAGTCAGGGTCCGGGTCAGGGTCAGCGTCAGGGTCAGTGTCAGGGTCCGGGTCCGGGTCCGAGTCCGGGTCCAGTTCTGGATCAGGGTCAGGGTCCGGGTCCGGGTCCAGGTCCGGGTCCGTGTCAGTTTCAGTGTCAGTGTGCGTGTCAGGGTCAGAGTCAGGGTCCGGATCAGGATCCTGGTCAGGGTCAGGGTCAGTTTCCGGGTCCGGGTCCGGGTCAGGGTCCGGGTCCGGGTCAGGGTCCGGGTCTGGGTCCGGGTCCGGGTTCCGGGTCCGGGTCCGGGTCTGGGTCCGGGTCAGGGTCAGGGTCCGAGTCCGGGTCCGGGTCCGGGTCGGTGTCCGGGTCTGGGTGAGGGTCCGGGTCCGGGTCCAGGTCCAGGTCCGGGTCCACGTCAGGGTCAGTATCCAGGTCCAGGTCCGGGTCCGGGTCCGGGTCCGGTCAGGGTCAGGGTCCGGGTCCGGGTCCGGGTCCGGGTCCGGGGTCAGGATTCTAGTCCGGGTCTGGGTCCGGGTCCGGGTCCAGGTCCGGGTCCGGGTCCGGGTCCGGATCTGGGTCAGGGTCAGGGTCAGGGTCAGGGTCAGGGTCAGGGTCAGGGCCAGGGTCAGGTTCCGTGTCCGTGTCCGTGTCCGGGTAAGGGTTCGGGTCCTGGTCCGGGTCCGGGTCCGGGTCCGGTTCCGCTTCCGGGTCAGGGTCAGGATCCGGGTCCAGTTCCGGTTCCGGTTCCGGTTCCGGTTCCGGTTCCGGTTCCAGTTCCGGGTCAGGGTCAGAGTCAGGATCTGGGTCCGGATCCGGGTCAGGGTCCGGGTCCGAGTCCGGGTCCGTGTCAGGGTCCGGGTCCGTGTCAGGGTCCGTGTCCGTGTCCGTGTCCGGGTCCGGGTCAGGGTCCGGGTCCGGGTCCGTGTCAGTTTCAGGGTCAGTGTCAGAGTCAGGGTCCGTGTCAGGGTCCGTGTCAGGGTCAGGGTTAGGGTCCAGGTCCAGGTCCGGGTCAGGGTCTGGGTCCGGGTCAGGGTCAGGGTCAGGGTCAGGGTCCGGGTCCGGTTCCGTGTCAGTTTCAGGGTCAGTGTCAGAGTCAGGGTCCGGGTCCGGGTCCGGGTCCGGGTCCAGGTCAGGGTCAGGGTCAGGGTCAGTGTCAGGGTCCGGGTCCGGGTCCGGGTCAGGGTCTGGGTCCGGGTCCGGTTCCATGTCAGTTTCAGGGTCAGTGTCAGAGTCAGGGTCTGGGTTCAGGGTCAGGGTCAGGGTCCAGGTCCAGGTCTGGGTCAGAGTCCGGGTCAGAGTCAGGGTCCGGATCCGGGTCCGGGTCCGGGTCCGGGTCCGGGTCCGTGTCAGGGTCAGGGTGCTGGTACGGGTCCGGGTCCGGGGTCAGGATTCTAGTCCGGGTACGGGTACGGGTACGGGTACGGGTACGGGTACGGGTCCGGGTACGGATCTGGGTCAGGGTCAGGGTCCGGGTCAGGGTCAGGGTCCGTGTCAGGGTCCGGGTCCGTGTCAGGGTCCGGGTCCTGGTCCAGGTCCGGGTCCGGGTCCGGGTCTGGGTCTTGGTCCGGATCTGGATCTGGATCATGGTCAGGGTAAGGGTCCGATTCCGGGTCCGGGTCCGGGTCCGGGTCCGGGTCCGGGTCCAGGTCCTGGTCCGGGTCCGGATCCGTGTCAGTGTCAGTGTCAGAGTCAGGGTCCGGGTCAGGGTCAGGGTCAGGGTCAGGGTCAGGGTCAGGGTCAGGGTCCAGGTCCATGTCCGTGTCAAGGTCCGTGTCAGGGTCAGGGTCAGGGTCAGGATCCGAGTCCGGGTCCGGTTCCGGGTCCGGGTCTGGGTGAGGGTCCGGGTCCAGGTCCAGGTCCGGGTCTGGGTCTGGGTCAACGTCAGGGTCAGTATCCAGGTCCAGAACCGGGTCCGGGTCCGGTCAGGTACAGGGTCCGGGTCCGGGACCAGGGTCAGGATTCTAGTCCGGGTCCGGGTCCTGGTCCGGGTCCGGGTCCGGGTCTGGGACCGGGTCCGTATCTGGGTCAGGGTCAGGGTCAGGGTCAGGGTCAGGGTCAGGGTCAGGATCCGTGTCCATGTCTGGGTCCGGGAAAGGGTCCGGGTCCTTCTCCGGGTCCGGGTCCGGGTCCGTGTCAGGGTCCGGGTCCATGTCAGTGTCCGGGTCCGGGTCCGGTTCCGGGTCCGGGTCCGGGTCCGGGTCCGGGTCAGGGTCAGGGTCAGGGTCAGGATCCGGATCCGTGTCCGTGTCCGTGTCCGTGTCCGTGTCCTGGTCCGTGTCCGGATCCGGGTCCGGGTCCGGGTCAGGGTCAGGGTCCGGATCTGGGTCCGGGTCAGTTTCAGGGTCAGTGTCAGAGTCAGGGTCCGGGTCAGGGTCAGGGTCCGGGTCTGGGTCCGGGTCCGGGTCCGGGTCCGGGTCCGGGTCCGGGTCAGGGTCAGGGTCAGGGTCAGGGTCCGGGTCCGGTTTCCGTGTCAGTTTCAGGGTCAGTGTCAGAGTCAGGGTCCGGGTCCGGGTCCGGGTCCGGGTCCAGGTCAGGGTCAGGGTCAGGGTCAGTGTCAGGGTCCGGGTCCGGGTCCGGGTCCGGGTCTGGGTCCGGGTCCGGTTCCATGTCAGTTTCAGGGTCAGTGTCAGAGTCAGGGTCTGGGTCAGGGTCAGGGTCAGGGTCCAGGTCCAGGTCTGGGTCAGAGTCCGGGTCAGAGTCAGGGTCAGGATCCGGGTCCGGGTCCGGGTCCGGGTCCGGGTCCGTGTCAGGGTCAGGGTGCTGGTACGGGTCCGGGTCCGGGGTCAGGATTCTAGTCCGGGTACGGGTACGGGTACGGGTACGGGTACGGGTACGGGTCCGGGTACGGATCTGGGTCAGGGTCAGGGTCCGGGTCAGGGTCAGGGTCCGTGTCAGGGTCCGGGTCCGTGTCAGGGTCCGGGTCCTGGTCCAGGTCCGGGTCCGGGTCCGGGTCTGGGTCTTGGTCCGGATCTGGATCTGGATCATGGTCAGGGTAAGGGTCCGATTCCGGGTCCGGGTCCGGGTCCGGGTCCGGGTCCGGGTCCAGGTCCTGGTCCGGGTCCGGATCCGTGTCAGTGTCAGTGTCAGAGTCAGGGTCCGGGTCAGGGTCAGGGTCAGGGTCAGGGTCAGGGTCAGGGTCAGGGTCCAGGTCCATGTCCGTGTCAAGGTCCGTGTCAGGGTCAGGGTCAGGGTCAGGATCCGAGTCCGGGTCCGGTTCCGGGTCCGGGTCTGGGTGAGGGTCCGGGTCCAGGTCCAGGTCCGGGTCTGGGTCTGGGTCAACGTCAGGGTCAGTATCCAGGTCCAGAACCGGGTCCGGGTCCGGTCAGGTACAGGGTCCGGGTCCGGGACCAGGGTCAGGATTCTAGTCCGGGTCCGGGTCCTGGTCCGGGTCCGGGTCCGGGTCTGGGACCGGGTCCGTATCTGGGTCAGGGTCAGGGTCAGGGTCAGGGTCAGGGTCAGGGTCAGGATCCGTGTCCATGTCTGGGTCCGGGAAAGGGTCCGGGTCCTTCTCCGGGTCCGGGTCCGGGTCCGTGTCAGGGTCCGGGTCCATGTCAGTGTCCGGGTCCGGGTCCGGTTCCGGGTCCGGGTCCGGGTCCGGGTCCGGGTCAGGGTCAGGGTCAGGGTCAGGATCCGGATCCGTGTCCGTGTCCGTGTCCGTGTCCGTGTCCGTGTCCTGGTCCGTGTCCGGATCCGGGTCCGGGTCCGGGTCAGGGTCAGGGTCAGGGTCAGTGTCAGAGTCAGGGTCCGGGTCAGGGTCAGGGTCCGGGTCTGGGTCCGGGTCCGGGTCCGGGTCCGGGTCCGGGTCCGGGTCCGGGTCCGGGTCAGGTTCAGGGTCCGGGTCCGGGTCTGTGTCAGTTTCAGTGTCAGTCTCAGAGTCAGGGTCCGGGTCAGGGTCAGGGTCAGAGTCAGGGTCCGGGTCCGGGTCCGGGTCCGGGTCCGGGTCCGGGTCCGGGTCCGGGTCCGGGTCCGGGTCCGGGTCCGGGTCCGTTTCCGGGTCAGGGTCCGGGTCCGGTCCGAGTCCGTGTCAGGGTCTGGATCCGTGTCAGGGTCCGTGTCCGGGTCCGGGTCAGGTTCAGGGTCAGGGTCAGGGTCAGGGTCAGGGTCAGGGTCAGCGTCAGGATCCGGGTCCGGGTCTGGATGAGGGTCCGGGTCCGTGTCCGGGTCCGGGTCAGGGTCAGGGTCCAGGACCGTGTCAGGGTCCGGGTCCGAGTCAGGGTCCGGGTCGTGGTCCGGGTCCGGGTCCGGGTCCGGGTCCGGGTCCGGGTCCGGGTCCGGATCCGGATCATGGTCAGGGTCAGGGTCCTGTTCCGGGTCCGGGTCCGGGTCTGGGTCCGGGTCCGGGTCCGGGTCCGGATCCGTGTCAGTGTCAGTGTCAGAGTCAGGGTCCAGGTCCGGGTCCGGGTCAGGGTCAGGGTCAGGGTCAGGTTCCGGGTCCGGGTCCGGGTCCGGGTCCGGGTCAGGGTCCGGGTCCGAGTCCGGTTCCGTGTCAGTTTCAGGGTCAGTGTCAGAGTCAGGGTCCGGGTCAGGGTCAGGGTCAGGGTCAGGGTCCAGGTCCAGGTCCGGGTCAGGGTCCGGGTCAGGGTCCGGGTCCGGGTCCGGGTCCAGGTCAGGATCCGGGTTCGGTTCCAGGTCCGAGTCCGGGTCCGGATCTGGGTCAGGGTCAGGGTCAGGGTCAGGGTCCGGGTCCGGGTCCGGGTCCGGGTCCGGGTCCGGGTCCGGGTCTAGGTCCGGGTCCGGGTACATGTCAGGGTCAGTATCCTTGTCCAGGTCCGGGTCTGGTTCCGGGTCCGGGTCCGGGTCCGGTCAGGGTCATGGTGCTGGTACGGGTCCGGGTACGGGGTCAGGATTCTAGTCCTGGTCCGGGTACGGGTACGGGTACGCGTCCGGGTACGGATCTGGGTCAGGGTCACGGTCCGGGTCAGGGTCCGGGTCCGTGTCAGGGTCCGGGTCCGTGTCCGGGTCCGGGTCTGGGTCTGGGTCTGGGTCCGGATCCGGATCATGGTCAGGGTCAGGGTCCGATTCCGGGTCCGGGTCCGGGTCCGGGTCCGGGTCCGGGTCCTGGTCCGGGTCCGGGTCCGGGTCCGGGTCCGGGTCCGGAGCCGTGTCAGTGTCAGTGTCAGAGTCAGGGTCCGGGTCAGGGTAAGGGTCAGGGTCAGGGTCAGGGTCAGGGTCCGGGTCCGGGTCTGGGTCAGGGTCTGGGTCCGTGTCCGGTTCCGTGTCAGTTTCAGGGTCAGTGTCAGAGTAAGGGTCCGGGTCAGGGTCAGGGTCAGGGTCAGGGTCAGGGTCCAGGTCCAGGTCCGTGTCAGGGTCCGTGTCAGGGTCAGGGTCAGGGTCAGGATCCGAGTCCGGGTCCGGGTACGGGTACGGGTACGGGTCCGGGTCCGGGTACGGGTCCGGGTACGGATCTGGGTCAGGGTCAGGGTCCGGGTCAGGGTCAGGGTCCGTGTCAGGGTCCGGGTCCGGGTCAGGGTCCGGGTCCTGGTCCAGGTCCGGGTCCGGGTCCGGGTCTGGGTCTTGGTCCGGATCTGGATCATGGTCAGGGTAAGGGTCCGATTCCGGGTCCGGGTCCGGGTCCGGGTCCGGGTCCGGGTCCAGTTCCCGGTCCGGGTCCGGATCCGTGTCAGTGTCAGTGTCAGAGTCAGGGTCCGGGTCAGGGTAAGGGTCAGGGTCAGGGTCAGGTTCAGGGTCCGGTTCCGTGTCAGTTTCAGGGTCAGTGTCAGAGTCAGCGTCCGGGTCAGGGTCAGGGTCAGGGTCAGGGTCAGGGTCAGGGTCAGGGTCCAGGTCCATGTCCGTGTCAAGGTCCGTGTCAGGGTCAGGGTCAGGGTCAGGATCCGAGTCCGGTTCCGGTTCCGGGTCCGGGTCTGGGTGAGGGTCCGGGTCCAGGTCCAGGTCCGGGTCTGGGTCTGGGTCAACGTCAGGGTCAGTATCCAGGTCCAGAACCGGGTCCGGGTCCGGTCAGGGACAGGGTCCGGGTCCGGGTCCGGGGTCAGGATTCTAGTCCGGGTCCGGGTCCTGGTCCGGGTCCGGGTCCGGGTCTGGGACCGGGTCCGTATCTGGGTCAGGGTCAGGGTCAGGGTCAGGGTCAGGGTCAGGGTCAGGATCCGTGTCCATGTCCGGGTCCGGGAAAGGGTCCGGGTCCTGCTCTGGGTCCGGGTCCGGGTCCGTGTCAGGGTCCGGGTCCATGTCAGTGTCCGGGTCCGGGTCCGGTTCCGGGTCCGGGTCCGGGTCCGGGTCCGGGTCCGGGTCAGGGTCAGGGTCAGGATCCGGATCCGTGTCCGTGTCCGTGTCCGTGTCCTGGTCCGTGTCCGGATCCGGGTCCGGGTCCGGGTCAGGGTCAGGGTCCGGATCTGGGTCCGGGTCAGTTTCAGGGTCAGTGTCAGAGTCAGGGTCCGGGTCAGGGTCCGGGTCCGGGTCTGGGTCCGGGTCCGGGTCCGGGTCCGGGTCCGGGTCCGGGTCCGGGTCCGGGTCCGGGTCAGGTTCAGGGTCCGGGTCCGGGTCTGTGTCAGTTTCAGGGTCAGTCTCAGAGTCAGGGTCCGGGTCAGGGTCAGGGTCAGAGTCAGGGTCAGGGTCCGGGTCCGGGTCCGGGTCCGGGTCCGGGTCCGGGTCCGGGTCCGTTTCCGGGTCAGGGTCCGGGTCCGGTCCGAGTCCGTGTCAGGGTCTGGATCCGTGTCAGGGTCCGTGTCCGGGTCCGGGTCAGGTTCAGGGTCAGGGTTAGGGTCAGGGTCAGGGTCAGGGTCAGGGTCAGGGTCAGGGTCAGGATCCGGGTCCGTGCACGGGTCCGGTTCCGGGTCTGGGTCAGGGTCAGGGTCAGCGTCAGGATCCGGGTCCGGGTCTGGATGAGGGTCCGGGTCCGTGTCCGGGTCCGGGTCAGGGTCAGGGTCCAGGACCGTGTCAGGGTCCGGGTCCGAGTCAGGGTCCGGGTCGTGGTCCGGGTCCGGGTCCGGGTCCGGGTCCGGGTCCGGATCCGGATCATGGTCAGGGTCAGGGTCCTGTTCCGGGTCCGGATCCGGGTCTGGGTCCGGGTCCGGGTCCGGGTCCGGATCCGTGTCAGTGTCAGTGTCAGTGTCAGAGTCAGGGTCCGGGTCCGGGTCAGGGTCAGGGTCAGGGTCAGGGTCAGGGTCAGGTTCCGGGTCCGGGTCCGGGTCCGGGTCCGGGTCCGGGTCCAGGTCAGGGTCCGGGTCCGAGTCTGGTTCCGTGTCAGTTTCAGGGTCAGTGTCAGAGTCAGGGTCCGGGTCAGGGTCAGGGTCAGGGTCAGGGTCCAGGTCCAGGTCCGGGTCAGGGTCCGGGTCAGGGTCCGGGTCCGGGTCCGGGTCCAGGTCAGGATCCGGGTTCGGTTCCAGGTCCGAGTCCGGGTCCGGATCTGGGTCAGGGTCAGGGTCAGGGTCCGGGTCCGGGTCCGGGTCCGGGTCCGGGTCTAGGTCCGGGTCCGGGTACATGTCAGGGTCAGTATCCTTGTCCAGGTCCGGGTCTGGTTCCGGGTCTGGGTCCGGGTCCGGTCAGGGTCATGGTGCTGGTACGGGTCCGGGTACTGGGTCAAGATTCTAGTCCTGGTCCGGGTACGGGTACGGGTACGCGTCCGGGTACGGATCCGGGTCCGGGTCCGGGTCCGGGTCCGCGTCCGGTTCCGGGTCCTGGTCCGGGTCCGGGTCCGGGTCCGGGTCCGGGTCCGGGTCCGGATCCGTGTCAGTGTCAGTGTCAGAGTCAGGGTCCGGGTCAGGGTAAGGGTCAGGGTCAGGGTCAGGGTCAGGGTCAGGGTCCGGGTCCGGGTCCGGGTCTGGGACCGGGTCCGTATCTGGGTCAGGGTCAGGGTCAGGGTCAGGGTCAGGGTCAGGGTCAGGATCCGTGTCCATGTCTGGGTCCGGGAAAGGGTCCGGGTCCTTCTCCGGGTCCGGGTCCGGGTCCGTGTCAGGGTCCGGGTCCATGTCAGTGTCCGGGTCCGGGTCCGGTTCCGGGTCCGGGTCCGGGTCCGGGTCCGGGTCAGGGTCAGGGTTAGGGTCAGGATCCGGATCCGTGTCCGTGTCCGTGTCCGTGTCCGTGTCCTGGTCCGTGTCCGGATCCGGGTCCGGGTCCGGGTCAGGGTCAGGGTCCGGATCTGGGTCCGGGTCAGTTTCAGGGTCAGTGTCAGAGTCAGGGTCCGGGTCAGCGTCAGGGTCCGGGTCTGGGTCCGGGTCCGGGGTCCGGGTCCGGGTCCGGGTCCGGGTCCGGGTCCGGGTCAGGTTCAGGGTCCGGGTCCGGGTCTGTGTCAGTTTCAGTGTCAGTCTCAGAGTCAGGGTCCGGGTCAGGGTCAGGGTCAGAGTCAGGGTCAGGGTCCGGGTCCGGGTCCGGGTCCGGGTCCGGGTCCGGGTCCGGGTCCGGGTCCGGGTCCGGGTCCGTTTCCGGGTCAGGGTCAGGGTCCGGGTCCGGTCCGAGTCCGTGTCAGGGTCTGGATCCGTGTCAGGGTCCGTGTCCGGGTCCGGGTCAGGTTCAGGGTCAGGGTCAGGGTCAGGGTCAGGGTCAGGGTCAGCGTCAGGATCCGGGTCCGGGTCTGGATGAGGGTCCGGGTCCGTGTCCGGGTCCGGGTCAGGTTCAGGGTCCAGGACCGTGTCAGGGTCCGGGTCCGAGTCAGGGTCCGGGTCGTGGTCCGGGTCCGGGTCCGGGTCCGGGTCCGGGTCCGGGTCCGGATCCGGATCATGGTCAGGGTCAGGGTCCTGTTCCGGGTCCGGGTCCGGGTCTGGGTCCGGGTCCGGGTCCGGGTCCGGATCCGTGTCAGTGTCAGTGTCAGAGTCAGGGTCCAGGTCCGGGTCCGGGTCAGGGTCAGGGTCAGGGTCAGGTTCCGGGTCCGGGTCCGGGTCCGGGTCCGGGTCCGGGTCTGGGACCGGGTCCGTATCTGGGTCAGGGTCAGGGTCAGGGTCAGGGTCAGGGTCAGGGTCAGGATCCGTGTCCATGTCCGGGTCCGGGAAAGGGTCCGGGTCCTGCTCCGGGTCCGGGTCCGGGTCCGTGTCAGGGTCCGGGTCCATGTCAGTGTCCGGGTCCGGGTCCGGTTCCGGGTCCGGGTCCGGGTCCGGGTCCGGGTCCGGGTCAGGGTCAGGGTCAGGATCCGGATCCGTGTCCGTGTCCGTGTCCGTGTCCTGGTCCGTGTCCGGATCCGGGTCCGGGTCCGGGTCAGGGTCAGGGTCCGGATCTGGGTCCGGGTCAGTTTCAGGGTCAGTGTCAGAGTCAGGGTCCGGGTCAGGGTCAGGGTCCGGGTCTGGGTCCGGGTCCGGGTCCGGGTCCGGGTCCGGGTCCGGGTCCGGGTCCGGGTCCGGGTCAGGTTCAGGGTCCGGGTCCGGGTCTGTGTCAGTTTCAGGGTCAGTCTCAGAGTCAGGGTCCGGGTCAGGGTCAGGACCAGAGTCAGGGTCAGGGTCCGGGTCCGGGTCCGGGTCCGGGTCCGGGTCCGGGTCCGGGTCCGGGTCCGTTTCCGGGTCAGGGTCCGGGTCCGGTCCGAGTCCGTGTCAGGGTCTGGATCCGTGTCAGGGTCCGTGTCCGGGTCCGGGTCAGGTTCAGGGTCAGGGTTAGGGTCAGGGTCAGGGTCAGGGTCAGGGTCAGGGTCAGGGTCAGGGTCAGGATCCGGGTCCGTGCACGGGTCCGGTTCCGGGTCTGGGTCAGGGTCAGGGTCAGCGTCAGGATCCGGGTCCGGGTCTGGATGAGGGTCCGGGTCCGTGTCCGGGTCCGGGTCAGGGTCAGGGTCCAGGACCGTGTCAGGGTCCGGGTCCGAGTCAGGGTCCGGGTCGTGGTCCGGGTCCGGGTCCGGGTCCGGGTCCGGGTCCGGATCCGGATCATGGTCAGGGTCAGGGTCCTGTTCCGGGTCCGGATCCGGGTCTGGGTCCGGGTCCGGGTCCGGGTCCGGATCCGTGTCAGTGTCAGTGTCAGTGTCAGAGTCAGGGTCCGGGTCCGGGTCAGGGTCAGGGTCAGGGTCAGGGTCAGGTTCCGGGTCCGGGTCCGGGTCCGGGTCCGGGTCCGGGTCAGGGTCCGGGTCCGAGTCTGGTTCCGTGTCAGTTTCAGGGTCAGTGTCAGAGTCAGGGTCCGGGTCAGGGTCAGGGTCAGGGTCAGGGTCCAGGTCCAGGTCCAGGTCCGGGTCAGGGTCCGGGTCAGGGTCCGGGTCCGGGTCCGGGTCCAGGTCAGGATCCGGGTTCGGTTCCAGGTCCGAGTCCGGGTCCGGATCTGGGTCAGGGTCAGGGTCAGGGTCCGGGTCCGGGTCCGGGTCCGGGTCCGGGTCCGGGTCCGGGTCTAGGTCCGGGTCCGGGTACATGTCAGGGTCAGTATCCTTGTCCAGGTCCGGGTCCGGTCAGGGTCATGGTGCTGGTACGGGTCCGGGTACTGGGTCAGGATTCTAGTCCTGGTCCGGGTACGGGTACGGGTACGCGTCCGGGTACGGATCCGGGTCCGGGTCCGGGTCCGGGTCCGCGTCCGGGTCCGGGTCCGGGTCCGGGTCCGGATCCGTGTCAGTGTCAGTGTCAGAGTCAGGGTCCGGGTCAGGGTAAGGGTCAGGGTCAGGGTCAGGGTCAGGGTCAGGGTCCGGGTCTGGGTCTGGGTCAGGGTCTGGGTCCGGGTCCGGTTCCATGTCAGTTTCAGGGTCAGTGTCAGAGTAAGGGTCCGGGTCAGGGTCAGGGTCAGGGTCAGGGTCAGGGTCCAGGTCCAGGTCCGTGTCAGGGTCCGTGTCAGGGTCACGGTCAGGGTCAGGATCCGAGTCCGGGTCCGGGTCTGGGTCCGGGTCTGGGTGAGGGTCCGGGTCCAGGTCCAGGTCCTGGTCCGGGTCCGGGTCCACGTCAGGGTCTGTATCCAGGTCCAGAGCCGGGTCCGGGTCCGGTCAGGGACAGGGTCCGGGTCCGGGTCCGGGGTCAGGATTCTAGTCCGGGTCCGGGTCCTGGTCCGGGTCCGGGTCCGGGTCTGGGACCGGGTCCGTATCTGGGTCAGGGTCAGGGTCAGGGTCAGGGTCAGGGTCAGGGTCAGGATCCGTGTCCATGTCCGGGTCCGGGAAAGGGTCCGGGTCCTGGTCCGGGTCCGGGTCCGGGTCTGTGTAAGGGTCCGGGTCCATGTCAGTGTCCGGGTCCGGGTCCGGTTCCGGGTCCGGGTCCGGTTCCGGTTCCGCTTCCAGGTCAGGGTCAGGATCCGGGTCCGGGTCCGGGTCCGGGTCCGGGTCCGGGTCCGGGTCTGGGTCCGGGTCCGTGTCAGGGTCAGGATCCGGATCCGTCTCCGTGTCCGTGTCCGTGTCCTGGTCCGTGTCCGGATCCGGGTCCGGGTCCGGGTCAGGGTCAGGGTCCGGGTCCGGGTCCGGGTCCGGGTCCGGGTCCGGGTCCGGGTCCGGGTCCGGGTCCGGGTCCGGGTCCTGGTCCGGTTCAGGGTCCGGGTCCGGGTCTGTGTCAGTTTCAGGGTCAGTCTCAGAGTCATGGTCCGGGTCAGGGTCAGGGTCAGAGTCAGGGTCAGGGTCCGGGTCTGGGTCCGGCTCCGGGTCAGGGTCAGGATCCGGGTCAGGATCTTTGTCAGGGTCAGGGTCAGGGTCCGGTTCCGGTTCCGGTTCCGGGTCCGGTTCCGGGTCCGGGTCCGGGTCCGTGTCCTTGTCCGTGTCCGTGTCCGGGTCAAGGTCCGGTTCAGGGTTCGGGTCCGGGTCAGGGTCAGGGTCAGGGTCAGGGTCAGGGTCAGGGTCAGGGACCAGGTCCAGGTCCGGGTCAGGGTCAGGGTCCGGGTCCGGGTCTGGGTCCGGGTCCGGGTCCGGATCCGAGTCCGGGTCCGGGTCCGGGTCCGGGTCAGGGTTCGGGTCCGGGTCCGGGTCCGGGTCCGGGTCCGGGTCCGGTTCTATGTCAGTTTCAGGGTCAGTGTCAGAGTCAGGGTCCGGGTCCGGGTCAGGGTCAGGGTCAGGGTCAGGGTCAGGGACCAGGTCCAGGTCCGGGTCAGGGTCAGGGTCCGGGTCCGGTTCCGGGTCCAGGTCAGGGTCAGGGTCCGGGTCCGGGTCCATGTCAGGTTCCGGGTCCGTGTCAGGGTTCGGTTCCGGGTCCGGGTCCGGGTCCGGGTCCGGGTCCGGGTCTGGGTCCGGGTCCGGGTCCGGGTCCGGGTCCAGGTCAGGATCCGGGTTCGGTTCCGGATCCGAGTCCGGGTCCGGATCTGGGTCAGGGTCAGTGTCAGGGTCAGGGTCCGGGTCCGGGTCCGGGTCCGGGTCCGGGTCCGGGTCCGGGTCCGGGTCTAGGTCCGGGTCCGGGTACATGTCAGGGTCAGTATCCTGGTCCAGGTCCGGGTCTGGTTCCGGGTCCGGGTCCGGGTCCGGTCAGGGTCAGGGTGCTGGTACGGGTCCGGGTACGGGGTCAGGATTCTAGTCCGGGTCCGGGTACGGGTACGGGTCCGGGTCCGGGTCAGTGTCAGGGTCAGGGTCAGAGTCAGGGTCCGTATCCGTGTCAGTGTCAGTGTCAGAGTCAGGGTCCGGGTCCGGGTCAGGGTCAGGGTCAGGGTCAGGGTCAGGGTCAGTGTCAGGGTCTGGGTCCGGATCCGGGTCAGGGTCTGGGTCCGGGTCCGGTTCCGTGTCAGTTTCAGGGTCAGTGTCAGAGTCTGGGTCCGGTTCCGGTTCCGTGTCAGTTTCAGGGTCAGTGTCAGAGTCAGGGTCCGGGTCAGGGTCAGCGTCAGGGTCAGTGTCAGGGTCCGGGTCCGGGTCCGAGTCCGTGTCCAGTTCTGGATCAGGGTCAGGGTCCGGGTCCGGGTCCAGGTCCGGGTCCGGGTCCGGGTCCGTGTCAGTTTCAGTGTCAGTGTCCGTGTCAGGGTCAGAGTCAGGGTCCGGATCAGGATCCTGGTCAGGGTCAGGGTCAGTTTCCGGGTCCGGGTCCGGGTCAGGGTCCGGGTCCGGGTCAGGGTCCGGGTCTGGGTCCGGGTCCGGGTTCCGGGTCCGGGTCCGGGTCTGGGTCCGGGTCAGGGTCAGGGTCCGAGTCCGGGTCCGGGTCGGTGTCCGGGTCTGGGTGAGGGTCCGGGTCCGGGTCCAGGTCCAGGTCCGGGTCCACGTCAGGGTCAGTATCCAGGTCCAGGTCCGGGTCCGGGTCCGGGTCCGGTCAGGGTCAGGGTCCGGGTCAGGGTCAGGGTCCGAGTCCGGGTCCGGGTCGGTGTCCGGGTCTGGGTGAGGGTCCGGGTCCGGGTCCAGGTCCAGGTCCGGGTCCACGTCAGGGTCAGTATCCAGGTCCAGGTCCGGGTCCGGGTCCGGGTCCGGTCAGGGTCAGGGTCCGGGTCCGGGTCCGGGTCCGGGTCCGGGGTCAGGATTCTAGTCCGGGTCCGGGTCCGGGTCCTGGTCCGGGTCCGGTTCCGGGTCCGGTTCCGCTTCCGGGTCAGGGTCAGGATCCGGGTCCAGTTCCGGTTCCGGTTCCGGTTCCGGTTCCGGTTCCGGTTCCAGTTCCGGGTCAGGGTCAGAGTCAGGATCTGGGTCCGGGTCCGGGTCAGGGTCCGGTTCCGAGTCCCGTTCCGGTTCCGGGTCCGGGTCAGGGTCAGGGTCAGGGTGAGGGTCCGGGTCAGGATCAGTGTCAGGGTCAGGGTCAGGGTCAGGGTCAGTGTCCGGGTCCGGGTCTGGGTCAGGGTCCGGTTCAGGGTCCGTGTCCGGGTCCGGGTCCGTGTCCGTGTCCGGGTCCATGTCAGGGTCCGGGTCCCGTTCCGTGTCAGTTTCAGGGTCAGTGTCAGAGTCAGGGTCCATGTCAGGGTCCGTGTCAGGGTCAGGGTCAGGGTCCAGGTCCAGGTCCGGGTCAGGGTCCGGGTCCGGGTCAGGGTCAGGGTCAGGGTCCGGGTCCAGTTCCGTGTCAGTTTCAGGGTCAGTGTCAGAGTCAGGGTCCGTGTCAGGGTCCGTGTCAGGGTCCGGGTCCTGGTCCGGGTCCGGGTCCCGGTCCGGGTCTAGGTCCGGGTCCGGGTACATGTCAGGGTCAGTATCCTGGTCCAGGTCCGGGTCTGGTTCCAGGTCCGGGTCCGGGTCCGGTCAGGGTCAGGGTGCTGGTACGGGTCCGGGTACGGGGTCAGGATTCTAGTCCGGGTCCGGGTACGGGTCCGGGTCCGGGTCCGGGTCAGTGTCAGGGTCAGGGTCAGAGTCAGGGTCCGTATCCGTGTCAGTGTCAGTGTCAGAGTCAGGGTCCGGATCCGGGTCAGGGTCAGGGTCAGGGTCAGGGTCAGGGTCAGTGTCAGGGTCTGGGTCCGGATCCGGGTCAGGGTCCGTGTCCGGGTCCGGGTCAGGTTCAGGGTCAGGGTTAGGGTCAGGGTCAGGGTCAGGGTCAGGGTCAGGGTCAGGGTCAGTGTCAGGGTCAGGATCCGGGTCCGTGCACGGGTCCGGTTCCGGGTCTGGGTCAGGGTCAGGGTCAGCGTCAGGATCCGGGTCCGGGTCTGGATGAGGGTCCGGGTCCGTGTCCGGGTCCGGGTCAGGGTCAGGGTCCAGGACCGTGTCAGGGTCCGGGTCCGAGTCAGGGTCCGGGTCGTGGTCCGGGTCCGGGTCCGGGTCCGGGTCCGGGTCCGGGTCCGGATCCGGATCATGGTCAGGGTCAGGGTCCTGTTCCGGGTCCGGATCCGGGTCTGGGTCCGGGTCCGGGTCCGGGTCCGGATCCGTGTCAGTGTCAGTGTCAGTGTCAGAGTCAGGGTCCGGGTCCGGGTCAGGGTCAGGGTCAGGGTCAGGGTCAGGTTCCGGGTCCGGGTCCGGGTCCGGGTCCGGGTCCGGGTCAGGGTCCGGGTCCGAGTCTGGTTCCGTGTCAGTTTCAGGGTCAGTGTCAGAGTCAGGGTCCGGGTCAGGGTCAGGGTCAGGGTCAGGGTCCAGGTCCAGGTCCGGGTCAGGGTCCGGGTCAGGGTCCGGGTCCGGGTCCGGGTCCAGGTCAGGATCCGGGTTCGGTTCCAGGTCCGAGTCCGGGTCCGGATCTGGGTCAGGGTCAGGGTCAGGGTCCGGGTCCGGGTCCGGGTCCGGGTCCGGGTCCGGGTCCGGGTCTAGGTCCGGGTCCGGGTACATGTCAGGGTCAGTATCCTTGTCCAGGTCCGGGTCTGGTTCCGGGTCTGGGTCCGGGTCCGGTCAGGGTCATGGTGCTGGTACGGGTCCGGGTACTGGGTCAGGATTCTAGTCCTGGTCCGGGTACGGGTACGGGTACGCGTCCGGGTACGGATCCGGGTCCGGGTCCGGGTCCGGGTCCGCGTCCGGGTCCGGGTCCTGGTCCGGGTCCGGGTCCGGGTCCGGGTCCGGGTCCGGGTCCGGATCCGTGTCAGTGTCAGTGTCAGAGTCAGGGTCCGGGTCAGGGTAAGGGTCAGGGTCAGGGTCAGGGTCAGGGTCAGGGTCAGGGTCCGGGTCTGGGTCTGGGTCAGGGTCTGGGTCCGGGTCCGGTTCCATGTCAGTTTCAGGGTCAGTGTCAGAGTAAGGGTCCGGGTCAGGGTCAGGGTCAGGGTCAGGGTCAGGGTCCAGGTCCAGGTCCGTGTCAGGGTCCGTGTCAGGGTCACGGTCAGGGTCAGGATCCGAGTCCGGGTCCGGGTCTGGGTCCGGGTCTGGGTGAGGGTCCGGGTCCAGGTCCAGGTCCTGGTCCGGGTCCGGGTCCACGTCAGGGTCTGTATCCAGGTCCAGAACCGGGTCCGGGTCCGGTCAGGGACAGGGTCCGGGTCCGGGTCCGGGGTCAGGATTCTAGTCCGGGTCCGGGTCCTGGTCCGGGTCCGGGTCCGGGTCTGGGACCGGGTCCGTATCTGGGTCAGGGTCAGGGTCAGGGTCAGGGTCAGGGTCAGGGTCAGGATCCGTGTCCATGTCCGGGTCCGGGAAAGGGTCCGGGTCCTGGTCCGGGTCCGGGTCCGGGTCTGTGTAAGGGTCCGGGTCCATGTCAGTGTCCGGGTCCGGGTCCGGTTCCGGGTCCGGGTCCGGTTCCGGTTCCGCTTCCAGGTCAGGGTCAGTATCCGGGTCCGGGTCCGGGTCCGGGTCCGGGTCCGGGTCCGGGTCTGGGTCCGGGTCCGTGTCAGGGTCAGGATCCGGATCCGTCTCCGTGTCCGTGTCCGTGTCCTGGTCCGTGTCCGGATCCGGGTCCGGGTCCGGGTCAGGGTCAGGGTCCGGGTCCGGGTCCGGGTCCGGGTCCGGGTCCGGGTCCGGGTCCGGGTCCTGGTCCGGTTCAGGGTCCGGGTCCGGGTCTGTGTCAGTTTCAGGGTCAGTCTCAGAGTCATGGTCCGGGTCAGGGTCAGGGTCAGAGTCAGGGTCAGGGTCCGGGTCTGGGTCCGGCTCCGGGTCAGGGTCAGGATCCGGGTCAGGATCTTTGTCAGGGTCAGGGTCAGGGTCCGGTTCCGGTTCCGGTTCCGGTTCCGGGTCCGGTTCCGGGTCCGGGTCCGGGTCCGTGTCCTTGTCCGTGTCCGTGTCCGGGTCAGGGTCCGGTTCAGGGTTCGGGTCCGGGTCAGGGTCAGGGTCAGGGTCAGGGTCAGGGTCAGGGTCAGGGACCAGGTCCAGGTCCGGGTCAGGGTCAGGGTCCGGGTCCGGGTCTGGGTCCGGGTCCGGGTCCGGATCCGAGTCCGGGTCCGGGTCCGGGTCCGGGTCAGGGTTCGGGTCCGGGTCCGGGTCCGGGTCCGGTTCTATGTCAGTTTCAGGGTCAGTGTCAGAGTCAGGGTCCGGGTCCGGGTCAGGGTCAGGGTCAGGGTCAGGGTCAGGGACCAGGTCCAGGTCCGGGTCAGGGTCAGGGTCCGGGTCCGGTTCCGGGTCCAGGTCAGGGTCAGGGTCCGGGTCCGGGTCCATGTCAGGTTCCGGGTCCGTGTCAGGGTTCGGTTCCGGGTCCGGGTCCGGGTCCGGGTCCGGGTCCGGGTCTGGGTCCGGGTCCGGGTCCGGGTCCGGGTCCAGGTCAGGATCCGGGTTCGGTTCCGGATCCGAGTCCGGGTCCGGATCTGGGTCAGGGTCAGTGTCAGGGTCAGGGTCCGGGTCCGGGTCCGGGTCCGGGTCCGGGTCCGGGTCCGGGTCCGGGTCTAGGTCCGGGTCCGGGTACATGTCAGGGTCAGTATCCTGGTCCAGGTCCGGGTCTGGTTCCGGGTCCGGGTCCGGGTCCGGTCAGGGTCAGGGTGCTGGTACGGGTCCGGGTACGGGGTCAGGATTCTAGTCCGGGTCCGGGTACGGGTACGGGTCCGGGTCCGGGTCAGTGTCAGGGTCAGGGTCAGAGTCAGGGTCCGTATCCGT
Organism: Arizona elegans; assembly: GCA_022577455.1. Lineage (NCBI taxonomy): Eukaryota > Metazoa > Chordata > Lepidosauria > Squamata > Colubridae > Arizona > Arizona elegans. Next base: position 7,833,935 of record JAKOOJ010000027.1, read on the forward strand.
GTCAGTGTCAGTGTCAGAGTCAGGGTCCGGGTCCGGGTCAGGGTCAGGGTCAGGGTCAGGGTCAGGGTCAGGGTCAGTGTCAGGGTCTGGGTCCGGATCCGGGTCAAGGTCTGGGTCCGGGTCCGGTTCCGTGTCAGTTTCAGGGTCAGTGTCAGAGTCTGGGTCCGGTTCCGGTTCCGTGTCAGTTTCAGGGTCAGTGTCAGAGTCAGGGTCCGGGTCAGGGTCAGCGTCAGGGTCAGTGTCAGGGTCCGGGTCCGGGTCCGAGTCCGTGTCCAGTTCTGGATCAGGGTCAGGGTCCGGGTCCGGGTCCAGGTCCGGGTCCGGGTCCGTGTCAGTTTCAGTGTCAGTGTCCGTGTCAGGGTCAGAGTCAGGGTCCGGATCAGGATCCTGGTCAGGGTCAGGGTCAGTTTCCGGGTCCGGGTCCGGGTCAGGGTCCGGGTCCGGGTCAGGGTCCGGGTCTGGGTCCGGGTCCGGGTTCCGGGTCCGGGTCCGGGTCTGGGTCCGGGTCAGGGTCAGGGTCCGAGTCCGGGTCCGGGTCGGTGTCCGGGTCTGGGTGAGGGTCCGGGTCCGGGTCCAGGTCCAGGTCCGGGTCCACGTCAGGGTCAGTATCCAGGTCCAGGTCCGGGTCCGGGTCCGGGTCCGGTCAGGGTCAGGGTCCGGGTCAGGGTCAGGGTCCGAGTCCGGGTCCGGGTCGGTGTCCGGGTCTGGGTGAGGGTCCGGGTCCGGGTCCAGGTCCAGGTCCGGGTCCACGTCAGGGTCAGTATCCAGGTCCAGGTCCGGGTCCGGGTCCGGGTCCGGTCAGGGTCAGGGTCCGGGTCCGGGTCCGGGTCCGGGTCCGGGGTCAGGATTCTAGTCCGGGTCCGGGTCCGGGTCCTGGTCCGGGTCCGGTTCCGGGTCCGGTTCCGCTTCCGGGTCAGGGTCAGGATCCGGGTCCAGTTCCGGTTCCGGTTCCGGTTCCGGTTCCGGTTCCAGTTCCGGGTCAGGGTCAGAGTCAGGATCTGGGTCCGGGTCCGGGTCAGGGTCCGGTTCCGAGTCCGGTTCCGGGTCCGGGTCCGGGTCCGGGTCAGGGTCAGGGTCAGGGTGAGGGTCCGGGTCAGGATCAGTGTCAGGGTCAGGGTCAGGGTCAGGGTCAGTGTCCGGGTCCGGGTCCGGGTCTGGGTCAGGGTCCGGTTCAGGGTCCGTGTCCGGGTCCGGGTCCGTGTCCGTGTCCGGGTCCATGTCAGGGTCCGGGTCCCGTTCCGTGTCAGTTTCAGGGTCAGTGTCAGAGTCAGGGTCCATGTCAGGGTCCGTGTCAGGGTCAGGGTCAGGGTCCAGGTCCAGGTCCGGGTCAGGGTCCGGGTCCGGGTCAGGGTCAGGGTCAGGGTCCGGGTCCAGTTCCGTGTCAGTTTCAGGGTCAGTGTCAGAGTCAGGGTCCGTGTCAGGGTCCGTGTCAGGGTCCGGGTCCTGGTCCGGGTCCGGGTCCCGGTCCGGGTCTAGGTCCGGGTCCGGGTCCGGGTCCGGGTCCGGGTCAGGGTTCGGGTCAGGGTCAGGGTCAGGGACCAGGTCCAGGTCCGGGTCAGGGTCAGTGTCCGGGTCCGGGTCCGGTTCCGGGTCCGGGTCAGGGTCAGGGTCCGGGTCCGGGTCCATGTCAGGTTCCGGGTCCGTGTCAGGGTCCGGTTCCGGGTCCGGTTCCGGGTCCGGGTCCGGGTCCGGGTCCGGGTCCGGGTCCGGGTCCGTGTCCGGGTCCGGGTCCAGGTCAGGATCCGGGTTCGGTTCCGGATCCGAGTCCGGGTCCGGATCTGGGTCAGGGTCAGGGTCAGGGTCAGGGTCCGGGTTTGGGTCCGGGTCCGGGTCCGGGTCCGGGTCCGGGTCTAGGTCCGGGTCCGGGTACATGTCAGGGTCAGTATCCTGGTCCAGGTCCGGGTCTGGTTCCGGGTCCGGGTCCGGGTCCGGTCAGGGTCAGGGTGCTGCTACGAGTCCGGGTACGGGGTCAGGATTCTAGTCCCGGTCCGGGTACGGGTACGGGTACGCGTCCGGGTACGGATCTGGGTCAGGGTCAGGGTCCGGGTCAGGGTCCGGGTCCGTGTCAGGGTCCGGGTCCGTGTCAGGGTCCGGGTCCACGTCAGGGTCAGTATCCAGGTCCAGAACCGGGTCCGGGTCCGGTCAGGGACAGGGTCCGGGTCCGGGTCCGGGGTCAGGATTCTAGTCCGGGTCCGGGTCCTGGTCCGCGTCCGGGTCCGGGTCTGGGACCGGGTCCGTATCTGGGTCAGGGTCAGGGTCAGGGTCAGGGTCAGGGTCAGGGTCAGGATCCGTGTCCATGTCCGGGTCCGGGAAAGGGTCCGGGTCCTGGTCCGGGTCCGGGTCCGGGTCTGTGTCAGGGTCCGGGTCCATGTCAGTGTCCGGGTCCGGGTCCGGTTCCGGGTCCGGGTCCGGTTCCGGTTCCGCTTCCAGGTCAGGGTCAGGGTCAGGATCCGGGTCCGGGTCCGGGTCCGGGTCCGGGTCCGGGTCTGGGTCCGGGTCCGGATCCGGATCCGTGTCCGTGTCCGTGTCCTGGTCCGTGTCCAGATCCGTGTCCGGGTCCGGGTCAGGGTCAGGGTCCGGGTCCGGGTCCGGGTCCGGGTCCGGGTCCGGGTCCGGGTCTGGGTCTGGGTCTGGGTCTGGGTCCGGATCCGGATCATGGTCAGGGTCAGGGTCCGATTCCGGGTCCGGGTCCGGGTCCGGGTCCGGGTCCGGGTCCTGGTCCGGGTCCTGGTCCGGGTCCGGGTCCGGGTCCGGGTCCGGGTCCGGGTCCGGGTCCGGGTCCGGATCCGTGTCAGTGTCAGTGTCAGAGTCAGGGTCCGGGTCAGGGTAAGGGTCAGGGTCAGGGTCAGGGTCAGGGTCAGGGTCAGGGTCCGGGTCCGGGTCTGGGTCAGGGTCTGGGTCCGGGTCCGGTTCCGTGTCAGTTTCAGGGTCAGTGTCAGAGTAAGGGTCCGGGTCAGGGTCAGGGTCAGGGTCAGGGTCAGGGTCCAGGTCCAGGTCCGTGTCAGGGTCCGTGTCAGGGTCAGGGTCAGGGTCAGGATCCGAGTCCGGGTCCGGGTCTGGGTCCGGGTCTGGGTGAGGGTCCGGGTCCAGGTCCAGGTCCTGGTCCGGGTCCGGGTCCACGTCAGGGTCAGTATCCAGGTCCAGAACCGGGTCCGGGTCCGGTCAGGGACAGGGTCCGGGTCCGGGTCCGGGGTCAGGATTCTAGTCCGGGTCCGGGTCCTGGTCCGGGTCCGGGTCCGGGTCTGGGACCGGGTCCGTATCTGGGTCAGGGTAAGGGTCAGGGTCAGGGTCAGGGTCAGGGTCAGGGTCAGGGTCAGGATCCGGGTCCGGGCACGGGTCCGGTTCCGGGTCTGGGTCAGGGTCAGGGTCAGGGTCAGGGTCCTGTTCCGGGTCCGGGTCCGGGTCTGGGTCCGGGTCCGGGTCCGGGTCCGGGTCCGGGTCCGGATCCGTGTCAGTGTCAGTGTCAGAGTCAGGGTCCGGGTCCGGGTCAGGGTTAGGGTCAGGGTCAGGGTCAGGTTCCGGGTCCGGGTCCGGGTCCGGGTCAGGGTCTGGGTCCGAGTCCGGTTCCTTGTCAGTTTCAGGGTCAGTGTCAGAGTCAGGGTCCGGGTCAGGGTCAGGGTCAGGGTCAGGGTCCAGGTCCAGGTCCGGGTCAGGGTCAGGGTCCGGGTCCGGGTCCGGGTCCGGGTCCGGGTCTAGGTCCGTGTCCGTGTACATGTCAGGGTCAGTATCCTTGTCCAGGTCCGGGTCTGGTTCCGGGTCCGGGTCCGGGTCCGGTCAGGGTCATGGTGCTGGTACAGGTCCGGGTACGGGGTCAGGATTCTAGTCCTGGTCCGGGTACGGGTACGGGTACGCGTCCGGGTACGGATCTGGGTCAGGGTCACGGTCCGGGTCAGGGTCCGGGTCCGTGTCAGGGTCCGGGTCCGTGTCAGGGTCCGGGTCCTGGTCCGGGTCCGGGTCCGGGTATGGGTCTGGGTCTGGGTCCGGATCCGGATCATGGTCAGGGTCAGGGTCCGATTCCGGGTCCGGGTCCGGGTCCGGGTCCGGGTCCGGGTCCTGGTCCGGGTCTGGGTCCGGGTCCGGGTCCGGGTCCGGGTCCGGATCCGTGTCAGTGTCAGTGTCAGAGTCAGGGTCCGGGTCAGGGTAAGGGTCAGGGTCAGGGTCAGGGTCAGGGTCCGGGTCCGGGTCCGGGTCTGGGTCAGGGTCTGGGTCCGGGTCCGGTTCCGTGTCAGTTTCAGGGTCAGTGTCAGAGTAAGGGTCCGGGTCAGGGTCAGGGTCAGGGTCAGGGTCAGGGTCAGGGTCCAGGTCCAGGTCCGTGTCAGGGTCCGTGTCAGGGTCAGGGTCAGGGTCAGGATCCGAGTCCGGGTCCGGGTCTGGGTCCGGGTCTGGGTGAGGGTCCGGGTCCAGGTCCAGGTCCTGGTCCGGGTCCGGGTCCACGTCAGGGTCAGTATCCAGGTCCAGAACCGGGTCCGGGTCCGGTCAGGGACAGGGTCCGGGTCCGGGTCCGGGGTCAGGATTCTAGTCCGGGTCCGGGTCCTGGTCCGGGTCCGGGTCCGGGTCTGGGACCGGGTCCGTATCTGGGTCAGGGTCAGGGTCAGGGTCAGGGTCAGGGTCAGGGTCAGGATCCGTGTCCATGTCCGGGTCCGGGAAAGGGTCCGGGTCCTGGTCCGGGTCCGGGTCCGGGTCTGTGTCATGGTCCGGGTCCATGTCAGTGTCCGGGTCCGGGTCCGGTTCCGGGTCCGGTTCCGGTTCCGGTTCCGCTTCCAGGTCAGGGTCAGGATCCGGGTCCGGGTCCGGGTCCGGGTCCGGGTCCGGGTCCGGGTCCGGGTCCGGGTCTGGGTCCGGGTCCGGGTCAGGGTCCGGATCCGGATCCGTGTCCGTGTCCGTGTCCGTGTCCTGGTCCGTGTCCGGATCAGGGTCCGGGTCCGGGTCAGGGTCCGGGTCCGGGTCCGGGTCCGGGTCCGGGTCCGGGTCCTGGTCCGGTTCAGGGTCCGGGTCCGGGTCTGTGTCAGTTTCAGGGTCAGTCTCAGAGTCATGGTCCGGGTCAGGGTCAGGGTCAGAGTCAGGGTCAGGGTCCGGGTCTGGGTCCGGGTCCGGGTCAGGGTCAGGATCCGGGTCAGGATCTTTGTCAGGGTCAGGGTCAGGGTCCGGTTCCGGTTCCGGGTCCGGGTCCGGGTCCGGGTCCGGGTCCGGGTCCGGGTCCGGGTCCGGGTCAGTGTCAGGATCCGGGTCCGGGTCCGGGTCCGGGTAAGGGTCCGTGTCCTTGTCCGTGTCCGTGTCCGGGTCAGGGTCCGGTTCAGGGTTCGGGTCCGGGTCCGGGTCCGGTTCTATGTCAGTTTCAGGGTCAGTGTCAGAGTCAGGGTCCGGGTCCGGGTCAGGGTCAGGGTCAGGGTCAGGGTCAGGGTCAGGGACCAGGTCCAGGTCCGTGTCAGGGTCCGGGTCTGGGTCCGGGTCCGGGTCCGGGTCCGGGTCCGGATCCGAGTCCGGGTCCGGGTCCGGGTCCGGATCCGAGTCCGGGTCCGGGTCCGGGTCCGGGTCAGGGTTCGGGTCCGGGTCCGGGTCCGGGTCCGGTTCTATGTCAGTTTCAGGGTCAGTGTCAGAGTCAGGGTCCGGGTCCGGGTCAGGGTCAGGGTCAGGGTCAGGGTCAGGGTCAGGGACCAGGTCCAGGTCCGGGTCAGGGTCAGTGTCCGGGTCCGGTTCCGGTTCCGGGTCCGGGTCAGGGTCAGGGTCCGGGTCCGGGTCCATGTCAGGTTCCGGGTCCGTGTCAGGGTCCGGTTCCGGGTCCGGTTCCGGGTCCGGTTCCGGGTCCGGGTCCGGGTCCGGGTCCGGGTCCGGGTCCGGGTCCGGGTCCAGGTCAGGATCCGGGTTCGGTTCCGGATCCGAGTCCGGGTCCGGATCTGGGTCAGGGTCAGGGTCAGGGTCAGGGTCCGGGTCCGGGTCCGGGTCCGGGTCCGGGTCCGGGTCCGGGTCCGGGTCCGGGTCTAGGTCCGGGTCCGGGTACATGTCAGGGTCAGTATCCTGGTCCAGGTCCGGGTCTGGTTCCGGGTCCGGGTCCGGGTCCGGTCAGGGTCAGGGTGCTGGTACGGGTACGGGTACGGGGTCAGGATTCTAGTCCCGGTCCGGGTACGGGTACGGGTACGCGTCCGGGTACGGATCTGGGTCAGGGTCAGGGTCCGGGTCAGGGTCCGGGTCCGTGTCAGGGTCCGGGTCCGTGTCAGGGTCCGGGTCCACGTCAGGGTCAGTATCCAGGTCCAGAACCGGGTCCGGGTCCGGTCAGGGACAGGGTCCGGGTCCGGGTCCGGGGTCAGGATTCTAGTCCAGGTCCGGGTCCTGGTCCGGGTCCGGGTCCGGGTCTGGGACCGGGTCCGTATCTGGGTCAGGGTCAGGGTCAGGGTCAGGGTCAGGGTCAGGATCCGTGTCCATGTCCTGGTCCGGGAAAGGGTCCGGGTCCTGGTCCGGGTCCGGGTCCGGGTCCGGGTCTGTGTCAGGGTCCGGGTCCATGTCAGTGTCCGGGTCCGGGTCCGGTTCCGGGTCCGGGTCTGGTTCCGGTTCCGCTTCCAGGTCAGGGTCAGGATCCGGGTCCGGGTCCGGGTCCGGGTCCGGGTCCGGGTCCAGGTCAGGATCCAGGTTCGGTTCCGGATCCGAGTCCGGGTCCGGATCTGGGTCAGGGTCAGGGTCAGGGTCAGGGTCAGGGTCCGGGTCCGGGTCCGGGTCCGGGTCCGGGTCCGGGTCCGGGTCTAGGTCCGGGTCCGGGTACATGTCAGGGTCAGTATCCTGGTCCAGGTCCGGGTCTGGTTCCGGGTCCGGGTGCGGGTCCGGTCAGGGTCAGGGTGCTGCTACGAGTCCGGGTACGGGGTCAGGATTCTAGTCCCGGTCCGGGTACGGGTACGGGTACGCGTCCGGGTACGGATCTGGGTCAGGGTCAGGGTCCGGGTCAGGGTCCGGGTCCGTGTCAGGGTCCGGGTCCGTGTCAGGGTCCGGGTCCACGTCAGGGTCAGTATCCAGGTCCAGAACCGGGTCCGGGTCCGGTCAGGGACAGGGTCCGGGTCCGGGTCCGGGGTCAGGATTCTAGTCCGGGTCCGGGTCTGGGACCGGGTCCGTATCTGGGTCAGGGTCAGGGTCAGGGTCAGGGTCAGGGTCAGGGTCAGGATCCGTGTCCATGTCCGGGTCCGGGAAAGGGTCCGGGTCCGGGTCCTGGTCCGGGTCCGGGTCCGGGTCCGGGTCTGTGTCAGGGTCCGGGTCCATGTCAGTGTCCGGGTCCGGGTCCGGTTCCGGGTCCGGGTCCGGTTCCGGTTCCGCTTCCAGGTCAGGGTCAGGGTCAGGATCCGGGTCCGGGTCCGGGTCCGGGTCCGGGTCCGGGTCTGGGTCCGGGTCCGGGTCCGGGTCCGTGTCAGGGTCAGGATCCGGATCCGGATCCGGATCCGTGTCCGTGTCCGTGTCCTGGTCCGTGTCCAGATCCGTGTCCGGGTCCGGGTCAGGGTCAGGGTCCGGGTCCGGGTCCGGGTCCGGGTCCGGGTCCGGGTCCGGGTCTGGGTCCGGGTCCAGGTCCTGGTCCGGTTCAGGGTCAGGGTCAGGGTCCGGGTCCGGGTCCGGGTCCGGGTCCGGGTCTAGGTCCGGGTCCGGGTACATGTCAGGGTCAGTATCCTTGTCCAGGTCCGGGTCTGGTTCCGGGTCCGGGTCCGGGTCCGTTCAGGGTCAGGGTGCTGGTACGGGTCCGGGTACGGGGTCAGGATTCTAGTCCGGGTCCGGGTACGGGTACGGGTACGCGTCCGGGTACGGATCTGGGTCAGGGTCACGGTCCGGGTCAGGGTCCGGGTCCGTGTCAGGGTCCCGGTCCGTGTCAGGGTCCGGGTCCTGGTCCGGGTCCGGGTCCGGGTCTGGGTCTGGGTCTGGGTCCGGATCCGGATCATGGTCAGGGTCAGGGTCAGGGTCAGGGTCAGGGTCAGGGTCAGGGTCCGGGTCCGGGTCTGGGTCAGGGTCTGGGTCCGGGTCCGGTTCCGTGTCAGTTTCAGGGTCAGTGTCAGAGTAAGGGTCCGGGTCAGGGTCAGGGTCAGGGTCAGGGTCCAGGTCCAGGTCCGTGTCAGGGTCCGTGTCAGGGTCAGGGTCAGGGTCAGGATCCGAGTCCGGGTCCGGGTCTGGGTCCGGGTCTGGGTGAGGGTCCGGGTCCAGGTCCAGGTCCTGGTCCGGGTCCGGGTCCACGTCAGGGTCAGTATCCAGGTCCAGAACCGGGTCCGGGTCCGGTCAGGGACAGGGTCCGGGTCCGGGTCCGGGGTCAGGATTCTAGTCCGGGTCCGGGTCCTGGTCCGGGTCCGGGTCCGGGTCTGGGACCGGGTCCGTATCTGGGTCAGGGTAAGGGTCAGGGTCAGGGTCAGGGTCAGGGTCAGGATCCGTGTCCATGTCCGGGTCCGGGAAAGGGTCCGGGTCCTGGTCCGGGTCCGGGTCCGGGTCTGTGTCAGGGTCTGGGTCCATGTCAGTGTCCAGGTCCGGGTCCGGTTCCGGGTCCGGTTCCGGTTCCGGTTCCGCTTCCAGGTCAGGGTCAGGATCCGGGTCCGGGTCCGGGTCCGGGTCCGGGTCCGGGTCCGGGTCCGGGTCTGGGTCTGGGTCCGGGTCCGTGTCAGGGTCAGGATCCGGATCCGTGTCCGTGTCCGTGTCCGTGTCCTGGTCCGGGTCCGGATCCGGGTCCGGGTCCAGGTCAGGGTCAGGGTCCGGGTCCGGGTCTGGGTCCGGGTCCGGGTCCGGGTCCGGGTCCGGGTCCGGGTCCTGGTCCGGTTCAGGGTCCGGGTCCGGGTCTGTGTCAGTTTCAGGGTCAGTCTCAGAGTCAGGGTCCGGGTCAGGGTCAGGGTCAGAGTCAGGGTCAGGGTCCGGGTCTGGGTCCGGGTCCGGGTCAGGGTCAGGATCCGGGTCCGGATCTTTGTCAGGGTCAGGGTCAGGGTCCGGTTCCGGGTCCGGGTCCGGGTCCGGGTCCGGGTCCGGGTCCGGGTCCGGGTCCGGGTCCGGGTCCGGGTCCGGGTCCGGGTCCGGGTCCGGGTCCGGGTCCGGGTCCGGGTCAGTGTTAGTGTCAAGGTCAGAGTCAGGGTCCGGGTCTGGGTCCGTGTCCGGGTCCGTGTCCGGGTCCGGGTACCGATCTGGGTCAGGGTCAGGGTCCGGGTCAGGGTCCGGGTCCGTGTCAGGGTCCGGGTCCGTGTCAGGGTCCGGGTCCTGGTCCGGGTCCGTGTCCGGGTCCAGGTCTGGGTCTGGGACCGGATCCGGATCATGGTCAGGGTCAGGGTCCGATTCCGGGTCCGGGTGCGGGTCCGTGTGCGGGTCCGGGTCCGGGTCCGGGTCCGGATCCGTGTCAGTGTCAGTGTCAGAGTCAGTGTCCGGGTCAGGGTAAGGGTCAGGGTCAGGGTCAGGGTCAGGGTCCGGGTCCGGGTCCGGGTCAGGGTCTGGGTCCGGGTCCGCTTCCGTGTCAGTTTCAGGGTCAGTGTCAGAGTCAGGGTCCGGGTCAGGGTCAGGGTCCAGGTCAGGGTCAGGGTCAGGATCCGGATCCGGATCGTGGTCAGGGTCAGGGTCAGGGTCCGGTTCCGGTTCCAGTTCCGGTTCCGTTTCCGTTTCCGTTTCCGGTTCCGGTTCCAGTTCCGGGTCCGGTTCCGGGTCCGGGTCCGGGTCCGGGTCCGGGTCAGTGTTAGTGTCAGGGTCAGAGTCATGGTCCGGGTCTGGGTCCGGGTCCGGGTCAGTGTCAGGATCCGGGTCCGTGTCCGTGTCCGGGTAAGGGTCCGTGTCCGTGTCCGTGTCCGTGTCCGTGTCCGTGTCCGTGTCCGTGTCTGGGTCAGGGTTCGGGTCCGGGTCCGGGTCCGGTTCTATGTCAGTTTCAGGGTCAGTGTCAGAGTCAGGGTCCGGGTCCGGGTCCGGGTCAGGGTCAGGGTCCGGGTCCATGTCAGGTTCCGGGTCCGTGTCAGGGTCCGGTTCCGGGTCCGGGTCCGGGTCCGGGTCCTGGTCCTGGTCCGGGTCCGGGTCCGGGTCCGGGTCCAGGTCAGGATCCGGATTCGGGTCCGGGTCCGAGTCCGGGTCCGGATCTGGGTCAGGGTCAGGGTCAGGGTCAGGGTCCGGGTCCTGGTCCGGGTCCGGGTCCGGGTCCGGTTCCATGTCAGGGTCAGTATCCTGGTCCAGGTCCGGGTCCGGGTCCGGGTCCGGGTCCGGGTCCGGTCAGGGTCAGGGTGCTGGTACGGGTCCGGGTACGGGGTCAGGATTCTAGTCCGGGTACGGGTACGGGTACGGGTCCGGGTCCGGGTCCGGGTACGGATCTGGGTCAGGGTCAGGGTCCGGGTCATGGTCCGGGTCCGTTTCAGGGTCCGGGTCTGTGTCAGGGTCCGGGTCCTGGTCCGGGTCCGGGTCCGGGTCCGGGTCCGGGTCTGGGTCTTGGTCCGGATCCGGATCCGGATCATTGTCACGGTCAGGGTCCGATTCCGGGTCCGGGTCCGGGTCCGGGTCCGGGTCCGGGTCCGGGTCCGGGTCCGGGTCCGGATCCGTGTCAGTGTTAGTGTCAGAGTCAGGGTCCGGGTCAGGGTAAGGGTCAGGGTCAGGGTCAGGTCAGGGTCAGGGTCCGGGTCCAGTTCCGTGTCAGTTTCAGGGTCAGTGTCAGAGTCAGTGTCCGGGTCAGGGTCAGGGTCTGGGTCAGGGTCCAGGTCCAGGTCCGTGTCAGGATCCGTGTCAGGGTCAGGGTCAGGGTCAGGATCCGAGTCCGGGTCCGGGTCCGGGTCCGGGTCTGGGTGAGGGTCCGGGTCCGGGTCCAGGTCCGGGTCAGTATCCAGGTCCAGAACCGGGTCCGGGTCCGGTCAGGGACAGGGTCCGGGTCCGGGTCCGGGGTCAGGATTCTAGTCCGGGTCCGGGTCCGAGTCCGGGTCCGGGTCTGGGACCGGGTCCGGATCTGGGTCAGGGTCAGGGTCAGGGTCAGGGTCAGTATCCGTGTCCTTGTCCGGGTCCGGGTAAGGGTCCGTGTCCGGGTCCGGGTCCGGGTCCGGGTCCGTGTCAGGGTCCGGGTCCATGTCAGTGTCCGGGTCCGGGTCCGGGTCAGGGTCCGGGTCCGGGTCCGGGTCCGGTTCCGCTTCCGGGTCAGGGTCAGGATCCGGGTCCGGGTCCGGGTCCGGGTCCGGGTCCGTGTCCGGGTCAGGGTCAGGATACGGATCCGTGTCCGTGTCCGTGTCCGTGTCCGTGTCCGTGTCCGTGTCCTGGTCCGTGTCCAGATCCGGGTCCGGGTCCGGGTCAGGGTCCGTATCTGGGTCCGGGTCAGTTTCAGGGTCAGTGTCAGAGTCAGGGTCCGGGTCAGGGTCCGGGTCCGGGTCCGGGTCCGGTTCCGGGTCCGGGTCCGGGTCCGGGTCCGGGTCCTGGTCCGGTTCAGGGTCCGGGTCCGGGTGTGTGTCAGTTTCAGGGTCAGTCTCAGAGTCAGGGTCCGGGTCAGGGTCAGGGTCAGAGTCAGGGTCAGGGTCCGGGTCCGGGTCCGGGTCCGGGTCCGGGTCCGGGTCAGGGTCAGGGTCCGGGTCCGAGTCCGTGTCAGGGTCTGGATCCGTGTCAGGGTCCGGGTCCGAGTCCGGGTCAGGTTCAGGTTCAGGTTCAGGTTCAGGTTCAGGGTCAGGGTCAGGGTCAGGGTCAGGGTCAGGGTCAGGGTCAGGGTCAGGGTCAGGATCCGGGTCCGGGTCCGGGTCCGGGTCCGGTTCCGGGTCCGCTTCCGGGTCGGGGTCCGGGTCCGGGTCAGGGTCAGGGTCAGGGTCAGGGTCAGGATACGGGTCCGGGTCTGGATCAGGGTCCGGGTCCGGGTCCGGGTCCCGGTCCGGGTCCGGGTCAGGGTCCAGGTCCGTGTCAGGGTCCGGGTCCGTGTCAGGGTGGGGGTCGTGGTCCGGGTCCGGGTCCGGGTCCGGATCCGGATCATGGTCAGGGTCAGGGTCCTGTTCCGGGTCCAGGTCCGGGTCTGGGTCCGGGTCCGGGTCCGGATCCGTGTCAGTGTCAGTGTCAGAGTCAGGGTCCGGGTCTGGGTCAGGGTCAGGGTCAGGGTCAGTGTCAGGGTCCGGGTCCGGGTCCGGGTCCGGGTCCGGGTCCGGGTTCGGATCTGGGTCAGGGTCAGGGTCCGGGTCAGGGTCAGGGTCCGGGTCCGGGTCAGGGTCCGGGTCCGTGTCAGGGTCCGTGTCCTTGTCCGTGTCCGTGTCCGTGTCCGGGTCCGGTTCTGGTTCCGGCACCGCGACCGGGTCAGGGTCAGGGTCAGGGTCAGGGTCAGGGTCCGGGTTAGGGTCAGGGTCCAGGTCAGGGTCAGGGTCAGGGTCCGGGTCAGTGTCCGGGTCCGGGTCTGGGTCAGGGTCAGGGTCAGGGTCCGGGTCCTGGTCCGGGTCCGGGTCCGGGTCCGGGTCCGGGTCCGGGTCCGGGTCCGGGTCCGGGTCTAGGTCCGGGTCCGGGTCCATGTCAGGGTCAGTATTGAGGGCCAGGTCCGGGTCTGGGTCCGGGTCCGGGTCCGGTCAGGGTCAGGGTGTGGGTAAGGGTCCGTGTCCGGGTCCGGGTCAGGGTCCGGTTTCGTGTCCGGGTCCTGGTCAGAATCCGGGTCCGGGTCCGGGTCCGTGTCAGGGTCCGGGTCCGTGTCAGGGTCCGGGTCCGGGTCCGGGTCCGGGTCCGGGTCCGGGTCCGGGTCCGGGTCCGGGTCCGGGTCTGGTTCCGGTTCCGGTTCCGGTTCCGGTTCCGGGTCAGGGTCAGGATCCTGTTCCGGTTCCGGGTCCGGGTCCAGGTCCGGGTCCGGTTCCGGTTCCGGTTCCGGTTCCAGTTCTGGTTCCGGTTCCGGTTCCGGGTCAGTGTCAGAGTCAGGATCTGGGTCCGGGTCCAGGTCCGGGTCCGGGTCCGGGTCCGGGTCCGGGTCCGGGTCCGGGTCCGGGTCCGGGTCCGGGTCCGGGTCCCGGTCCGGATCCGTGTCAGTGTCAGTGTCAGAGTCAGGGTCCGGGTCAGGGTAAGGGTCCGGGTCCGGGTCAGGGTCTGAGTCCGGGTCTGGTTCCGTGTCAGTTTCAGGGTCAGTGTCAGAGTCAGGGTCCGGGTCAGGGTCAGGGTCAGGGTCAGGGTCAGGGTCCAGGTCCAGATCCAGGTCCGGGTTAGGGTCCGGGTCCGGGTCCGGGTCCGGTTCTGGTTCCGATTCCGGGTCAGGGTCAGGGTCCGGGTCCGGTTCTGTGTCAGTTTCAGGGTCAGTGTCAGAGTCAGGTTCCGGGTCAGGGTCAGGGTCAGGGTCAGGGTCAGGGTCCAGGTCCATGTCCAGGTCCGGTTCAGGGTCCGGGTCCGGGTCCGGGTCCGGGTTCGGGTCCGGTTCTGGTTCCGGTTCCGGTTCCGGGTCAGGGTCAGGGTCAGAGTCAGGGTCCGGGTCAGGGTCAGGGTCCGGGTCCGGGTCAGGGTCAGGGTCAGGGTCAGGGTCAGGGTCCGGGTCAGTGTCCGGGTCCGTGTCCGTGTCCGGGTCGGTGTCAGTGTCAGTGTCAGGGTCAGGTTCAGAGTCAGGGTCCGGATCCGGGTCAGTGTCAGGGTCAGGGTCAGTGTCCGGGTCAGGGTCAGGGTCAGGGTCAGGGTCCGATTCCGGGTCCGGGTCCGGGTCCGGGTCCGGGTCCGGATCCGTGTCAGTGTCAGTGTCAGAGTCAGGGTCCGGGTCATGGTAAGGGTCCGGGTCCGGGTCAGGGTCTGGGTCCGGGTCAGGTTCCGTGTCAGTTTCAGGGTCAGTGTCAGAGTCAGGGTCCGGGTCAGGGTCAGGGTCAGGGTCAGGGTCAGGGTCAGGGTCAGGGTCAGGGTCCAGGTCCAGTTCCAGGTCCGGGTCAGGGTCCGGGTCCGGGTCCGGGTCCGGGTCCGGTTCTGGGTCCAGTTCTGGGTCAGGGTCAGGGTCCGGGTCTGGGTTCGGGTCCGGGTCGGGTCAGGGTCAGGGTGTGGGTAAGGGTCCGGGTACGGGGTCAGGATTCTAGTCCGGGTCCGGGTCCGGGTCCGGGTCCGGGTCCGAGTCCGGGTCCGGGTACGGATCTGGGTCAGGGTCAGGGCCGGGTCAGGGTCAGGGTCCGGGTCCGTGTCAGGGTCCGTGTCCGTGTCAGGGTCCGTGTCCTTGTCCGGGTCTGGGTCCGGGTCCGGGTCTGGGACCGGATCCGGATCATGGTCAGGGTCAGGGTCCGATTCCGGGTCCGGGTCCGGGTCCAGGTCTGGGTCCGGGTCCGGATCCGTGTCAGTGTCAGTGTCAGAGTCAGGGTCCGGGTCAGGGTAAGGGTCAGGGTCAGGGTCCGATTCCGGTTCCGGGTCAGTGTCAGGATCCTGTTCCGGTTCCTGGTCCGGGTCCGGGTCCGGGTCCGGGTCCGGTTCCGGTTCCGGTTCCAGTTCTGGTTCCGGTTCCGGTTCCGGGTCAGTGTCAGAGTCAGGATCTGGGTCCGGGTCCAGGTCCGGGTCCGGGTCCGGGTCCGGGTCCGGGTCCGGGTCCGGGTCCGGGTCCGGATCCGTGTCAGTGTCAGTGTCAGAGTCAGGGTCCGGGTCAGGGTAAGGGTCCCGGTCCGGGTCAGGGTCTGAGTCCGGGTCTGGTTCCGTGTCAGTTTCAGGGTCAGTGTCAGAGTCAGGGTCCGGGTCAGGGTCAGGGTCAGGGTCAGGGTCCAGGTCCAGATCCAGGTCCGGGTTAGGGTCCGGGTCCGGGTCCGGGTCCGGTTCTGGTTCCGATTCCGGGTCAGGGTCAGGGTCCGGGTCCGGTTCTGTGTCAGTTTCAGGGTCAGTGTCAGAGTCAGGTTCCGGGTCAGGGTCAGGGTCAGGGTCAGGGTCAGGGTCCAGGTCCATGTCCAGGTCCGGTTCAGGGTCCGGGTCCGGGTCCGGGTCCGGGTTCGGGTCCGGTTCTGGTTCCGGTTCCGGTTCCGTGTCAGGGTCAGGGTCAGAGTCAGGGTCCGGGTCAGGGTCAGGGTCCGGGTCCGGGTCAGGGTCAGGGTCAGGGTCAGGGTCAGGGTCCGGGTGAGTGTCCGGGTCTGTGTCCGTGTCCGGGTCGGTGTCAGTGTCAGTGTCAGGGTCAGGTTCAGAGTCAGGGTCCGGATCCGGGTCAGTGTCAGGGTCAGGGTCAGTGTCCGGGTCAGGGTCAGGGTCAGGGTCAGGGTCCGATTCCGGGTCCGGGTCCGGGTCCGGGTCCGGGTCCGGGTCCGGGTCCGGGTCCGGGTCCGGGTCCGGGTCAGGGTCTGGGTCCGGGTCAGGTTCCGTGTCAGTTTCAGGGTCAGTGTCAGAGTCAGGGTCCGGGTCAGGGTCAGGGTCAGGGTCAGGGTCAGGGTCAGGGTCAGGGTCAGGGTCAGGGTCCAGGTCCAGGTCCAGGTCCGGGTCAGGGTCCGGGTCCGGGTCCGGGTCCGGGTCCGGGTCCGGTTCTGGGTCCAGTTCTGGGTCAGGGTCAGGGTCCGGGTCTGGGTCCGGGTCCGGGTCCGGTCAGGGTCAGGGTGTGGGTAAGGGTCCGGGTACGGGGTCAGGATTCTAGTCCGGGTCCGGGTCTGGGTCCGGGTCCGGGTCCGGGTCCGGGTCCGGGTACGGATCTGGGTCAGGGTCAGGGCCGGGTCAGGGTCAGGGTCCGGGTCCGTGTCAGGGTCCGTGTCCGTGTCAGGGTCCGTGTCCTTGTCCGGGTCCGGGTCCGGGTCCGGGTCCGGGTCTGGGTCCGGATCCGGATCATGGTCAGGGTCAGGGTCCGATTCCGGGTCCGGGTCCGGGTCCAGGTCTGGGTCCGGGTCCGGATCCGTGTCAGTGTCAGTGTCAGAGTCAGGGTCCGGGTCAGGGTAAGGGTCAGGGTCAGGGTCCGGGTCCGGGTCCGGGTCCGGGTCAGGGTCTGGGTCCGGGTCCGGTTCCGTGTCAGTTTCAGGGTCAGGGTCAGAGTCAGGGTCCGGGTCAGGGTCAGGGTCAGGGTCAGGGTCAGGGTCAGGGTCAGGGTCCAGGTCCGGGTCCGGGTCAGGGTCCGGGACCGGGTCAGGGTCAGGGTCAGGGTCCGGGTCCGGGTCCGGGTCCGGGTCCGTGTCAGGTTCCGGGTCCGTGTCAGGGTCCGTGTCCGGGTCAGGGTCCAGGTCCGGGTCCAGGTCTGGGTCCGGATCCGAGTCCGGGTCCGGATCCGGATCTTGGTCAGGGTCAGGGTCCGGTTCCGGGTCCGGTTCCGGGTCCGGGGCCAGGTCTGGGTCCGGGTCCGGGTCTGGGTCCAGGTCCATGTCAGTGTTAGTGTCAGGGTCCGGGTCCGGGTCAGGGTCCGGGTCCGGTTCTGTGTCAGTTTAAGGGTCAGTGTCAGAGTCAGGGTCCGGTTCATGGTCAGGGTAAGGGTCAGGGTTAGGGTCCGTTTCCGTGTCCGGGTCAGGGTCCGGGTCCGGGTCCGGGTCCGGGTCAGGGTCCGGTTTCGGGTCCGGGTCCGGGTCAGAATCCGGGTCCGGGTCCGGGTCCGTGTCAGGGTCCGGGTCCGGGTCCGGGTCCGTGTCAGGGTCCGGGTCCGTGTCAGGGTCCGGGTCCGGGTCTGGGTCCGGGTCCGGGTCCGGGTCTGGTTCCGGTTCCGGTTCTGGTTCCGGGTCCGGGTCAGGGTCAGGATCCGGGTCCGGTTCCGGTTCCGGTTCCGGTTCCGGTTCCGGTTCCGGTTCTGGTTCCGGTTCCGGTTCCGGGTCAGGGTCAGAGTCAGGATCCGGGTCCGGGTCCGGGTCCGGGTCCGGGTCTGGTTCTGGTTCTGGTTCCGGTTCCGGTTCCGGGTCAGGGTCAGGGTCAGGGTCAGTGTCCTGGTCCGGGTCTGGGTCAGGGTCCGGGTCCTGGTCCGGGTCCGGGTCCGGGTCCGGGTCCGGGTCCGGGTCCGGGTCCGGGTCTAGGTCCGGGTCCGGGTCCATGTCAGGGTCAGTATCCAGGTCCAGGTCCGGGTCCGGGTCCGGGTCCGGGTCCGGGTCCGGTCAGGGTCAGGGTGCGGGTACTAGGATTCTAGTCCAGGTCCGGGTCCGGGTCCGGGTCCGGGTCCGGGTTCGGATCTGGGTCAGGGTCAGGGTCCGGGTCAGGGTCAGGGTCCGGGTCCGGGTCAGGGTCCGGGTCCGGGTCCGGGTCCGGGTCCGGGTCCGGTCAGGGTCAGGGTGCGGGTACTAGGATTCTAGTCCAGGTCCGGGTCCGGGTCCGGGTCCGGGTCCGGGTTCGGATCTGGGTCAGGGTCAGGGTCCGGGTCAGGGTCAGGGTCAGGGTCAGGGTCAGGGTCCAGGTCCAGGTCCAGGTCCGGGTCAGGGTCCGGGTCCGGGTCCGGGTCCGGTTCCGGTTCCGGTTCCGGGTCAGGGTCAGGGTCAGGGTCAGGGTCAGGGTCAGGGTCAGGGTCAGGGTCCGGGTCAGGGTCCGGGTCAGGGTCAGGGTCCGGGTCAGTGTCCTGGTCCGGGTCTGGGTCAGGGTCAGGGTCCGGGTCCTGGTCCGGGTCCAGGTCCGGGTCCGGGTCCGGGTCTAGGTCCGGGTCCGGGTCCATGTCAGGGTCAGTATCCAGGTCCAGGTCCGGGTCCGTGTCCGGGTCCGTGTCCGTGTCCGGGTCCGGTCAGGGTCAGGGTGCGGGTACTAGGATTCTAGTCCAGGTCCGGGTACGGGTACGGGTACGGGTACGGATCTGGGTCAGGGTCAGGGTCCGGGTCAGGGTCCGGGTCCGGGTCAGGGTCCGGGTCTGTGTCAGGGTCCGTGTCCTTGTCCGTGTCCGTGTCCGGGTCCGGTTCTGGTTCCGGGTCCGGGTCAGGGTCAGGGTCAGGGTCAGGGTCAGGGTCCGGGTTAGGGTCAGGGTCCGGGTCCGGGTCCGGTTCTGTGTCAGTTTAAGGGTCAGTGTCAGAGTCAGGGTCCGGTTCAGGGTCAGGGTCATGGTCACGGTTAGGGTCCGGGTCCGGGTCCGGGTCCGGTTCTGGTTCCGGTTCCAGGTCAGGGTCAGGGTCAGGGTCAGGGTCAGGGTCAGGGTCAGGGTCAGGGTCAGGGTCAGGGTCCGGGTCCGGGTCCTGGTCCGGGTCCGGGTCAGTTTATGGGTCAGTGTCAGAGTCAGGGTCCAGTTCAGGATCAGGGTCAGGGTCAGGGTCCGGGTCCGGGTCCGGGTCAGGGTCCGGGTCCGGGTCCGGGTCCGTGTCAGGGTCCAGTTTCAGGTCCGGGTCCGGGTCATAATCCGGGTCCGTGTCCAGGTCCCTGTCAGGGTCCGGGTCCGTGTCAGGGTCCGGGTCCGGGTCCGGGTCCGGGTCCGGGTCGGGGTCTGGTTCCGGTTCCGGTTCCGGTTCCGTTTCCGGGTCAGGGTCAGGATCCGGGTCCGGGTCCGGGTCTGGGTCCGGGTCCGGGTCCGGGTCCGGGTCCGGGTCCGGGTCCGGGTCCGGTTCCGGTTCCGGTTCCGGTTCCGGTTCCGGTTCCGGGTCAGGGTTAGAGTCAGGATCAGGGTCCGGGTCCGGGTCCGGGTCAGGTTCTGGTTCCGGTTCCGGGTCAGGGTCAGGGTCAGGGTCAGGGTCAGGGTCAGGGTCCGGGTCCTGGTCCGGGTCCGGGTCAGTTTCAGGGTCAGTGTCAGAGTCAGGGTCCGGGTCAGGGTCAGGGTCAGGGTCAGGGTCCAGGTACAGGTACAGGTCCGGGTCAGGGTCCGGGTCCGGGTCCGGGTCCGTTTCTGGTTCCAGTTCCGGGTCAGGGTCAGGGTCAGTGTCAGGGTCCGGGTCAGTGTCAGGGTCCGGGTCTGGGTCAGGGTCCGGGTCCGGGTCCGGGTCCGGTTCCGGGTCCGGGTCCGGTTCAGGTTCAGGGTCCGGGTCCGGGTCCGGGTCCGGGTCCGGGTCAGTTTCAGGGTCCGGGTCCGGGTCCGGGTCCGGGTCCGGGTCAGGGTCCGGGTCCGGGTCAGGGTCCGGGTCCGGGTCCGGTTCTGTGTCAGTTTAAGGGTCAGTGTCAGAGTCAGGGTCTGGTTCAGGGTCAGGGTCAGGGTCAGGGTTAGGGTCCGGGTCCGTGTCCGGGTCAGGGTCAGGGTCCGGGTCCGGGTCCGGGTCCGGGTCCGGGTCAGGGTCCGGTTTCGGGTCCGGGTCCTGGTCAGAATCCGGGTCCGGGTCCGGGTCCGTGTCAGGGTCCGGGTCCGTGTCAGGGTCCGGGTCCGGGTCCGGGTCCGGGTCCGGGTCCGGGTCCGGGTCCGGGTCCGGGTCCGGGTCCGGGTCTGGTTCCGGTTCCGGTTCCGGTTCCGGGTCAGGGTCAGGATCCTGTTCCGGTTCCGGTTCCGGTTCCGGTTCCGGGTCAGTGTCAGAGTCAGGATCTGGGTCTGGGTCCAGGTCCGGGTCCGGGTCCGGGTCCGGGTCCGGTTCCGGTTCCGGGTCCGGGTCCGGGTCCGGGTCCGGATCCGTGTCAGTGTCAGTGTCAGAGTCAGGGTCCGGGTCAGGGTAAGGGTCCGGGTCCGGGTCAGGGTCTGAGTCCGGGTCTGGTTCCGTGTCAGTTTCAGGGTCAGTGTCAGAGTCAGGGTCCGGGTCAGGGTCAGGGTCAGGGTCAGGGTCAGGGTCAGGGTCCAGGTCCAGATCCAGGTCCGGGTTAGGGTCCGGGTCCGGGTCCGGGTCCGGTTCTGGTTCCGATTCCGGGTCAGGGTCAGGGTCAGGGTCAGGGTGAGGGTCAGGGTCCGGGACAGGGTCCGGGTCCGGGTCAGGGTCAGGGTCAGGGTCCGGGTCAGTGTCCGGGTCCGGGTCTGGGTCAGGGTCCGGGTCCTGGTCCGGGTCCGGGTCCGGGTCAGGGTCCGGGTCCTGGTCCGGGTCTAAGTCCGGGTCCGGGTCCATGTCAGGGTCAGTATCCAGGTCCAGGTCCGGGTCCGGGTCCGGGTCCGGGTCCGGATCCGAGTCCGCTCAGGGTCAGGGTGTGGGTACTAGGATTCTACTCCAGGTCCGGGTCCGGGTCCGGGTCCGGGTCCGGGTCCGGATCTGGGTCAGGGTCAGGGTCCGTGTCAGGGTCCGTGTCCGTGTCAGGGTCCGTGTCCGTGTCAGGGTCCGTGTCCTTGTCCGGGTCCGGGTCCGGGTCCGGTTCTGGTTCCGGTTCCGGGTCAGGGTCAGGGTCAGGGTCAGGGTCCGGGTCAGGGTCAGGGTCCGGGTCAGGGTCAGGGTCAGGGTCCGGGTCCGGGTCCGGGTCCGGTTCTAGGTCCGGGTCCGGGTCCATGTCAGGGTCAGTATCCAGGTCCAGGTCCGGGTCTGGGTCCGGGTCCGGGTCCGGTCAGGGTCAGCGTGTGGGTACGGGTCCGGGTACGGGGTCAGGATTCTAGTCCGTGTCCGGGTACGGGTACGGGTCCGGGTACGGGTACGGGTACGGATCTTGGTCAGGGTCAGGGTCCGGGTCCGGGTCCGGGTCAGGGTCAGAATCCGGGTCCGGGTACGGGTCCGTGTCAGGGTCCGGGTCCGTGTCAGGGTCCGGGTCCGGGTCCGGGTCCGGGTCTGGTTCCGGTTCCGGTTCCGGTTCCGGTTCCGGGTCCGGGGTCAGGATTCTAGTCCGGGTACGGGTCCGGGTACGGGTCCGGGTACGGGTACAGTTACGGGTACGGATCTGGGTCAGGGTCAGGGTCAGGGTCAGGGTCCGTGTCAGGGTCCGGGTCTGTGTCAGGGTCCGGGTCCGTGTCAGGGTCCGGGTCCTGGTCCGGGTCCGGGTCCGGTTCCGGGTCCGGGTCCGGGTCCGGGTCCGGATCCGGATCTTGGTCAGGGTCAGGGTCAGGGTCCGGTTCTGGGTCCGGTTCCGGGTCCGGGTCCGGGTCTGGGTCTGGGTCTGGGTCCGGTTCCGTGTCAGTGTTAGTCCGGATCCGGATCTTGGTCAGGGTCAGGGTCAGGGTCCGGGTCTGTGTCAGGGTCCGGGTCCGTGTCAGGGTCCGGGTCCTGGTCCGGGTCCGGGTCCGGTTCCGCGTCCGGGTCCGGATCCGGATCTTGGTCAGGGTCAGGGTCAGGGTCCGGTTCTGGGTCAGGTTCCGGGTCGGGGTCGGGGTCCGGGTCCGGGTCCGGGTCCGGGTCAGGGTCAGGATCCGGGTCTGGTTCCGGGTAAGGGTCCGTGCCCGTGTCCGTGTCCGTGTCCTTGTCCGGGTCCGGGTCCGGGTCCGGGTCCGGGTCCGGGTCCGGGTCAGGGTCCGGGTCCAGTTCCGGGTCCGGTTCCGGGTCAGGGTCAGGGTCAGGGTCAGGGTCAGGGTCAGGGTCAGGGTCAGGGTCAGGGTCAGGGTCAGGGTCCGGGTCCTGGTCCGGGTCCGGGTCCGTGTCAGTTTCAGGGTCAGTGTCAGAGTCAGGGTCCAGGACCAGGTCCAGGTCCGGGTCCGGGTCCGTTTCTGGTTCCAGTTCCGGGTCAGGGTCAGGGTCAGGGTCAGGGTCCGGGTCAGGGTCAGGGTCCGGGTCTGGGTCAGGGTCCGGGTCCGGTTCCGGTTCCGGGTCAGGGTCCGGTTCAGGATCAGGGTCCGGGTCCGGGTCCGGGTCCGGGTCCGGGTTCGAGTCAGGGTCCGGGTCCGGGTCCGGGTCCGGTTCCGGTTCCGGGTCCGGGTCCGGATCCGGATCTTGGTCAGGGTCAGGGTCAGGGTCCGGTTCTGGGTCAGGTTCCGGGTCGGGGTCGGGGTCCGGGTCCGGGTCCGGGTCCGGGTCAGGGTCAGGATCCGGGTCTGGTTCCGGGTAAGGGTCCGTGCCCGTGTCCGTGTCCGTGTCCTTGTCCGGGTCCGGGTCCGGGTCCGGGTCCGGGTCCGGGTCCGGGTCCAGTTCCGGGTCCGGGTCAGGATCCGGGTCCGGTTCCGGGTCCGGTTCCGGTTCCGGTTCCAGTTCCGGTTCCGGTTCCGGTTCCGGTTCCGGTTCCGGGTCAGGGTCAGGGTCAGGGTCAGGGTCAGGGTCAGGGTCAGGGTCAGGGTCCGGGTCCTGGTCCGGGTCCGGGTCCGTGTCAGTTTCAGGGTCAGTGTCAGAGTCAGGGTCCGGGTCAGGGTCAGGGTCAGGGTCAGGGTCCAGGACCAGGTCCAGGTCCGGGTCCGGGTCCGTTTCTGGTTCCAGTTCCGGGTCAGGGTCAGGGTCAGGGTCAGGGTCCGGGTCAGGGTCAGGGTCCGGGTCTGGGTCAGGGTCCGGGTCCGGTTCCGGTTCCTGGTCAGGGTCCTGTTCAGGGTCAGGGTCCGGGTCCGGGTCCGGGTTCGAGTCAGGGTCCGGGTCCGGGTCCTGGTCCGGGTCAGGGTCCGGGTCCGGTTCTGTGTCAGTTTAAGGGTCAGTGTCAGAGTCAGGGTCCGGTTCAGGGTCAGGGTCAGGGTCAGGGTTAGGGTCCGGGTCCGGGTCCGTGTCCAGGTCAGGGTCCGGGTCCGGGTCCGGGTCCGGGTCAGGGTCCGGTTTCGGGTCCGGGTCCTGGTCAGAATCCGGGTCCGGGTCCGGGTCCGTGTCAGGGTCCGGGTCCGTGTCAGGGTCCAGGTCCGGGTCCGGGTCTGGTTCCGGTTCCGGTTCCGGTTCCGGTTCCGGGTCCGGGTAAGGTTCCGGGTCCGGGTCCGGGTCCAGGTCCGGGTCCGGGTCCGGGTCCGGGTCAGGGTCCGGGTCCGGGTCAGGGTCAGGGTCCGGGTCCGGGTCAGGGTCAGGGTCAGGGTCCGGGTCAGGGTCAGGGTCAGGGTCAGGGTCAGGGTCCAGGTCCAGATCCAGGTCCGGGTCAGGGTCCGGGTCCGGGTCCGGGTCCGGTTCTGGTTCCGATTCCGGGTCCGGGTCCGGGTCCGGGTCAGGGTCCGGGTCCGGGTCAGGGTCAGGGTCCGGGTCCGGGTCAGGGTCAGGGTCCGGGTCCTGGTCCGGGTCCTGGTCCGGGTCCGGGTCCGGGTCCGGGTCCGGGTCCGGGTCCGGGTCCGGGTCTAGGTCCGGGTCCGGGTCCATGTCAGGGTCAGTATCCAGGTCCAGGTCCGGGTCTGGGTCCGGGTCCGGGTCCGGGTCCGGGTCCGGGTCCGGGTCCGGGTCCGGTCAGGGTCAGGGTGCGGGTAGTAGGATTCTAGTCCAGGTCCAGGTCCGGGTCTGGGTCCGGGTCCGGGTCCGGATCTGGGTCAGGGTCAGGGTCCGGGTCAGGGTCCGGGTCCGTGTCAGGGTCCGGGTCCGTGTCAGGGTCCGTGTCCTTGTCCGGGTCCGGGTCCGGGTCCGGGTCCGGGTCCGGGTCCGGTTCTGGTTCCGGTTCCGGTTCCGGGTCAGGGTCAGGGTCAGGGTCAGGGTCCGGGTCAGGGTCAGGGTCAGGGTCCGGGTCAGGGTCAGGGTCAGGGTCCGGGTCCGGGTCCGGGTCCGGGTCTAGGTCCGGGTCCGGGTCCATGTCAGGGTCAGTATCCAGGTCCAGGTCCGGGTCTGGGTCCGGGTCCATGTCAGGGTCAGTATCCAGGTCCAGGTCCGGGTCTGGGTCCGGGTCCGGGTCCGGTCAGGGTCAGGGTGTGGGTACGGGTCCGGGTACGGGGTCAGGATTCTAGTCCGTGTCCGGGTCCGGGTACGGGTCCGGGTCCGGGTACGTGTAGGGATCTGGGTCAGGGTCAGGGTCCGGGTCCGGGTCCGGGTCAGGGTCAGAATCTGGGTCCGGGTCCGGGTCCGTGTCAGGGTCCGGGTCCGGGTCCGGGTCCGGGTCCGGGTCCGGGTCTGGTTCCGGTTCCGGTTGCGGTTCCAGTTCCGGTTCCGGGTCCGGGTCAGGATCCCGGGTCCGGTTCCGGGTCCGAGTATGGTCCGGATCTGGGTCAGGGTCAGGGTCCGGGTCCGGGTCCGGGTCCGGGGTCAGGATTCTAGTCCGGGTCCGGGTGCGGGTACGGGTACGGGTACGGGTACGGGTACAGTTACGGGTCCGGATCTGGGTCAGGGTCCGGGTCCGGGTCCGGGTCCGGGTCCGGGGTCAGGATTCTAGTCCGGGTCCGGGTCCGGGTCCGGGTCCGGGTACGGGTACGGGTACAGTTACGGGTACGGATCTGGGTCAGGGTCAGGGTCAGGGTCCGTGTCAGGTTCCGGGTCCGTGTCAGGGTCCGGGTCCGGGTCCGGGTCCGGGTCTAGGTCCGGGTCCGGGTCCATGTCAGGGTCAGTATCCAGGTCCAGGTCCGGGTCTGGGTCCGGGTCCGGGTCCGGTCAGGGTCAGGGTGTGGGTACGGGTCCGGGTACGGGGTCAGGATTCTAGTCCGTGTCCGGGTACGGGTACGGGTCCGGGTACGGGTACGGGTACGGATCTGGGTCACGGTCAGGGTCCGGGTCCGGGTCCGGGTCAGGGTCAGAATCTGGGTCCGGGTCCGGGTCCGTGTCAGGGTCCGGGTCCGTGTCAGGGTCCGGGTCCGGGTCCGGGTCTGGTTCCGGTTCCCGTTCCGGTTCCGGTTCCGGGTCAGGGTCAGGATCCGGGTCCGGGACCGGGTCCGGTTCCGGGTCCGGTTCCGGTTCCGGTTCCGGTTCCGGTTCCAGTTCCAGTTCCGGGTCCGGGTCAGGATCCGGGTCCGGTTCCGGGTCCGAGTATGGTCCGGATCTGGGTCAGGGTCAGGGTCCGGGTCCGGGTCCGGGTCCGGGTCCGGGGTCAGGATTCTAGTCCGGGTCCGGGTCCGGGTCCGGGTCCGGGTACGGGTACAGTTACGGGTCCGGATCTGGGTCAGGGTCCGGGTCCGGGTCCGGGTCCGGGTCCGGGGTCAGGATTCTAGTCCGGGTCCGGGTCCGGGTACGGGTACGGGTACGGGTACGGGTACAGTTACGGGTACGGATCTGGGTCAGGGTCAGGGTCAGGGTCCGTGTCAGGGTCCGGGTCCGTGTCAGGGTCCGGGTCCGTGTCAGGGTCCGGGTCCTGGTCCGGGTCCGGGTATGGGTCCGTGTCTGGGTCCGGTTCCGTGTCAGTGTTAGTGTCAGGGTCAGAGTCAGGTTCCGGGTCTGGGTCGGGGTCCGGGTCCAGGTCCGGGTCAGGGTCAGGATCCGGGTCCGGTTCCGGGTAAGGGTCCGTGTCCGTGTCCGTGTCCGTGTCCTTGTCCGGATCCGGGTCCGGGTCCGGGTCCGAGTCCGGGTCCGGGTCCGGGTCCGGGTCCGGGTCCGGGTCCGGTTCCGGGTCCGGGTCCGGGTCAGGATCCGGGTCCGGTTCCGGGTCCGAGTCTGGGTCCGGATCTGGGTCAGGGTCAGGGTCCGGGTCCGGGTCCGAGTCCGGGTCCGGGTCCGGGTCCGGGTCCGGGTCCGGGTCCGGGTCCAGGTCCGGGTCCGGGTCCGGGTCTGGGTCCGGGTCCAGGTCAGTGTCAGGGTCAGGGTCAGGGTCAGAGTCAGGGTCCGGATCAAGGGTCAGGGTCAGGGTCAGGGTCAGTGTCCAGGTCCGGGTCCGGGTCCGGGTCAGGGTCCGGTTCCGGGTCCGGGTCCGGGTCCGGGTCCGGGTCCGGGTCCTGGTCCGGGTCTGGGTCAGGGTCCGGGTCCGTGTCAGGGTCCGGGTCCGTGTCAGGGTCCGGGTCCTGGTCCGGGTCCGGGTCCGTGTCAGGGTCCGGGTCCGGGTCCGGGTCCGGGTCTGGTTCCGGTTCCCGTTCCGGTTCCGGTTCCGGGTCAGGGTCAGGATCCGGGTCCGGGACCGGGTCCGGTTCCGGGTCCGGTTCCGGTTCCGGTTGCGGTTCCAGTTCCGGTTCCGGGTCCGGGTCAGGATCCGGGTCCGGTTCCGGGTCCGAGTATGGTCCGGATCTGGGTCAGGGTCAGGGTCCGGGTCCGGGTCCGGGTCCGGGGTCAGGATTCTAGTCCGGGTCCGGGTACGGGTACGGGTACGGGTACGGGTACAGTTACGGGTCCGGATCTGGGTCAGGGTCCGGGTCCGGGTCCGGGTCCGGGTCCGGGGTCAGGATTCTAGTCCGGGTCCGGGTACGGGTACGGGTACGGGTACGGGTACAGTTACGGGTACGGATCTGGGTCAGGGTCAGGGTCAGGGTCCGTGTCAGGTTCCGGGTCCGTGTCAGGGTCCGGGTCCGTGTCAGGGTCCGGGTCCTGGTCCGGGTCCGGGTCCGGTTCCGGGTCCGGGTCCGGATCCGGATCTTGGTCAGGGTCAGGGTCAGGGTCCGGGTCCGGGTCCGGGTCTAGGTCCGGGTCCGGGTCCATGTCAGGGTCAGTATCCAGGTCCAGGTCCGGGTCTGGGTCCGGGTCCGGGTCCGGGTCCGGTCAGGGTCAGGGTGTGGGTACGGGTCCGGGTACGGGGTCAGGATTCTAGTCCGTGTCCGGGTACGGGTAGGGGTCCGGGTCCGGGTACGGGTACGGATCTGGGTCAGGGTCAGGGTCCGGGTCCGGGTCCGGGTCCGGGTCAGGGTCAGAATCTGGGTCCGGGTCCGGGTCCGTGTCAGGGTCCGGGTCCGTGTCAGGGTCCGGGTCCGGGTCCGGGTCCGGGTCTGGTTCCGGTTCCCGTTCCGGTTCCGGTTCCGGTTCCGGGTCAGGGTCAGGATCCGGGTCCGGGACCGGGTCTGGTTCCGGGTCCAGTTCCGGTTCCGGTTCCGGTTCCAGTTCTGGTTCCGGGTCCGGGTCAGGATCCGGGTCCGGTTCCGGGTCCGAGTATGGTCCGGATCTGGGTCAGGGTCAGGGTCCGGGTCCGGGTCCGGGTCCGGGGTCAGGATTCTAGTCCGGGTCCGGGTACGGGTACGGGTACGGGTACAGTTACGGGTCCGGATCTGGGTCAGGGTCCGGGTCCGGGTCCGGGTCCGGGTCCGGGGTCAGGATTCTAGTCCGGGTCCGGGTACGGGTACGGGTACGGGTACGGGTACAGTTACGGGTACGGATCTGGGTCAGGGTCAGGGTCAGGGTCCGTGTCAGGGTCCGGGTCCGTGTCAGGGTCCGGGTCCGTGTCAGGGTCCGGGTCCTGGTCCGGGTCCGGGTCCGGTTCCGGGTCCGGGTCCGGATCCGAATCTTGGTCAGGGTCAGGGTCAGGGTCCGGTTCTGGGTCCGGTTCCGGGTCCGGTTCCGGGTATGGGTCCGTGTCTGGGTCCGGTTCCGTGTCAGTGTTAGTGTCAGGGTCAGAGTCAGGTTCCGGGTCTGGGTCGGGGTCCGGGTCCAGGTCCGGGTCAGGGTCAGGATCCGGGTCCGGTTCCGGGTAAGGGTCCGTGTCCGTGTCCGTGTCCGTGTCCTTGTCCGGATCCGGGTCCGGGTCCGGGTCCGAGTCCGGGTCCGGGTCCGGGTCCGGGTCCGGTTCCGGGTCCGGGTCCGGGTCAGGATCCGGGTCCGGTTCCAGGTCCGAGTCTGGGTCCGGATCTGGGTCAGGGTCAGGGTCCGGGTCCGGGTCCGAGTCCGGGTCCGGGTCCGGGTCCGGGTCCGGGTCCGGGTCCGGGTCCAGGTCCGGGTCCGGGTCCGGGTCTGGGTCCGGGTCCAGGTCAGTGTCAGGGTCAGGGTCAGAGTCAGGGTCCGGATCAAGGGTCAGGGTCAGGGTCATGGTCAGTGTCCGGGTCCGGGTCCGGGTCCGGGTCAGGTTCCGGGTCCGGGTCCGGGTCCGGGTCCGGGTCCGGGTCCGGGTCCGGGTCCGGGTCCGGATCCGTGTCAGTGTCAGTGTCAGAGTCAGGGTCCGGGTCAGGGTAAGGGTCAGGGTCAGGGTCAGGGTCCGGGTCCGGTTCCGGGTCTGGTTCCGGTTCCAGTTCCGGTTCCGGTTCCGGGTCAGGGTCAGAGTCAGGATCAGGGTCCGGGTCAGGGTCAGGGTCAGGGTCCGGGTCCTGGTCCGGGTCCGGGTCCGTGTCAGTTTCAGGGTAAGTGTCAGAGTCAGGGTCCGGGTCAGGGTCAGGGTCAGGGTCAGGGTCCAGGTCCAGGTCCAGGTCCGGGTCCGGGTGCGTTTCTGGTTCCAGTTCCGGGTCAGGGTCAGGGTCAGGGTCAGGGTCCGGGTCAGGGTCAGGGTCCGGGTCTGGGTCAGGGTCCGGGTCCGGTTCCGGTTCCGGGTCAGGGTCCGGTTCAGGGTCAGGGTCCGGGTCCGGGTCCGGGTCCGGGTTCGAGTCAGGGTCCGGGTCCGGGTCCGGGTCCGGGTCAGTTTCAGGGTCCGGGTCTGGGTCCGGGTCCGGGTCCGGGTCCGGGTCCGGGTCCGGGTCAGGGTCCGGGTCCGGGTCCGGGTCAGGGTCCGGGTCCGGTTCTGTGTCAGTTTAAGGGTCAGTGTCAGAGTCAGGGTCCGGTTCAGGGTCAGGGTCAGGGTCAGGGTTAGGGTCCGGGTCCGTGTCCGGGTCAGGGTCCGGGTCCGGGTCCGGGTCCGGGTCAGGGTCCGGTTTCGGGTCCGGGTCCGGGTCAGAATCCGGGTCCGGGTCCGGGTCCGTGTCAGGGTCCGGGTCCGTGTCAGGGTCCGGGTCCGGGTCCGGGTCTGGTTCCGGTTCCGGTTCCGGTTCCGGTTCCGGTTCCGGTTCCGGTTCCGGTTCCGGGTCAGGGTCAGGATCCGGGTCCGGGTCCGGGTCCGGGTCCGGGTCCGGTTCCGGTTCCGGTTCCAGTTCTGGTTCCGGTTCCGGTTCCGGTTCCGGGTCAGTGTCAGAGTCAGGATCTGGGTCCGGGTCCGGGTCCGGGTCCGGGTCCGGGTCCGGGTCCGGGTCCGGATCCGTGTCAGTGTCAGTGTCAGAGTCAGGGTCCGGGTCAGGGTAAGGGTCCGGGTCCGGGTCAGGGTCTGGGTCCGGGTCTGGTTCCGTGTCAGTTTCAGGGTCAGTGTCAGAGTCAGGGTCCGGGTCAGGGTCAGGGTCAGGGTCAGGGTCAGGGTCCAGGTCCAGATCCAGGTCCGGGTCAGGGTCCGGGTCCGGGTCCGGGTCCGGTTCTGGTTCCTATTCCGGGTCAGGGTCAGGGTCAGGGTGAGGGTCACTGTCCGGGACAGGGTCCGGGTCCGGGTCAGGGTCAGGGTCAGGGTCTGGGTCAGTGTCCGGGTCCGGGTCTGGGTCAGGGTCCGGGTCCTGGTCCGGGTCTAGGTCCGGGTCCGGGTCCATGTCAGGGTCAGTATCCAGGTCCAGGTCCGGGTCTGGGTCCGGGTCCGGGTCCGGGTCCGGTCAGGGTCAGGGTGCGGGTACTAGGATTCTAGTCCAGGTCCGGGTCCGGGTCTGGGTCCGGGTCCGGGTCCGGATCTGGGTCAGGGTCAGGGTCCGGGTCAGGGTCCGGGTCCGTGTCAGGGTCCGGGTCCGTGTCAGGGTCCGTGTCCTTGTCCGTGTCCGGGTCCGGGTCCGGTTCTGGTTCCGGTTCCGGGTCCGGGTCAGGGTCAGGGTCAGGGTCCGGGTCAGGGTCAGGGTTAGGGTCCGGGTCCGGGTCCGGGTCCGGGTCTAGGTCCGGGTCCGGGTCCATGTCAGGGTCAGTATCCAGGTCCAGGTCCGGGTCTGGGTCCGGGTCCGGGTCCGGGTCCGGTCAGGGTCAGGGTGTGGGTACGGGTACGGGTACGGGGTCAGGATTCTAGTCCGTGTCCGTGTCCGGGTACGGGTACGGGTACGGGTACGGGTACGGATCTGGGTCAGGGTCAGGGTCCGGGTCCGGGTCCGGGTCAGGGTCAGAATCTGGGTCCGGGTCCGGGTCCGTGTCAGGGTCCGGGTCCGTGCCAGGGTCCGGGTCCGGGTCCGGGTCCGTGTCTGGTTCCGGTTCCGGTTCCGGTTCCGGTTCCGGGTCAGGGTCAGGGTCAGGATCCGGGTCCGGGACCGGGTCCGGTTCCGGTTCCGGTTCCGGTTCCGGTTCCGGTTCCGGTTCCGGTTCCAGTTCCGGTTCCGGGTCAGGGTCAGGATCCGGGTCCGGGTCCGGGTCCGGGTCCGGGTCAGGATCCGGGTCCGGTTCCGGGTCCGAGTATGGTCCGGATCTGGGTCAGGGTCAGGGTCCGGGTCCGGGTCCGAGTCCGAGTCCGGGGTCAGGATTCTAGTCCGGGTCCGGGTCCGGGTACGGGTACGGGTACGGGTACAGTTACGGGTCCGGATCTGGGTCAGGGTCAGGGTCCGGGTCCGGGTCCGGGTCCGGGGTCAGGATTCTAGTCCGGGTCCGGGTCCGGGTACGGGTACGGGTACGGGTACAGTTACGGGTACGGATCTGGGTCA
This sequence comes from Arizona elegans, assembly GCA_022577455.1. Classification (NCBI taxonomy): domain Eukaryota; kingdom Metazoa; phylum Chordata; class Lepidosauria; order Squamata; family Colubridae; genus Arizona; species Arizona elegans. The sequence continues at coordinate 7,863,786 of JAKOOJ010000027.1, forward strand.
GTGTCAGGGTCAGGGTCAGAGTCAGGGTCCGGATCAAGGGTCAGGGTCAGGGTCAGGGTCAGTGTCCGGGTCCGGGTCCGGGTCCGGGTCAGGGTCCGGGTCCGGGTCCGGGTCCGGGTCCGGGTCCGGGTCCGGGTCCGGGTCCGGGTCAGGGTCAGTGTCCGGGTCCGGGTCCGGGTCCGGGTCCGGGTCAGGGTCCGGGTCCGGGTCCGGGTCCGGGTCCGGGTCCGGGTCCGGGTCCGGGTCCGGGTCCGTGTCAGGGTCCGGGTCCGTGTCAGGGTCCGGGTCCGTGTCAGGGTCCGGGTCCTGGTCCGGGTCCGGGTCCGGGTCCGGGTCTGGGTCCGGATCCGGATCATGGTCAGGGTCCGGGTCCGATTCCGGGTCCGGGTCCGGGTCCGGGTCCGGGTCCGGGTCCGTGTCCGGGTCCGGGTCCGGATCCGTGTCAGTGTCAGTGTCAGAGTCAGGGTCCGGGTCAGGGTAAGGGTCAGGGTCAGGGTCAGGGTCCGGGTCCCGGTCCGGGTCAGGGTCTGGGTCCGGGTCCGGTTCCGGTTCCGTGTCAGTTTCAGGGTCAGTGTCAGAGTCAGGGTCCGGGTCCGGGTCAGGGTCAGGGTCAGGGTCAGGGTCCAGGTCCAGGTCCGGGTCAGGGTCCGGGTCAGGGTCAGGTTCAGGGTCAGGGTCCGGGTCCGGGTCCGGGTCCGTGTCAGGTTCCGGGTCCGTGTCAGGGTCCGGGTCCGGGTCAGGGTCCAGATCCGGGTCAGGGTCCGGGTCAGGGTCACGTTCAGGGTCAGGGTCCGGGTCCGGGTCCGGGTCCAGGTCCGTGTCAGTGTTAGTGTCAGGGTCAGAGTCAGGGTCCGGGTCCGGTTCCGGGTCAGGGTCAGGATCCGGGTCCGGTTCCGGGTACGAGTCTGGGTCCGGATCTGGGTCAGGGTCAGGGTCCGGGTCAGGGTCCGGGTCCGGGTCCGGGTCCAGGTCCGGGTCCGGGTCCGGGTCCGGGTCCGGGTCAGGGTCCGGGTCCGTGTCAGGGTCCGGGTCTGGGTCCGGGTCTGGTTCCGTGTCAGTTTCAGGGTCAGTGTCAGAGTCAGGGTCCGGGTCAGGGTCAGGGTCAGGGTCAGGGTCAGGGTCCAGGTCCAGGTCCAGGTCCGGGTCAGGTTCCGGGTCCGGGTCCGGGTCCGGGTCCGGGTCCGGGTCCGGTCAGGGTCAGGGTGCGGGTACTCGGATTCTAGTCCAGGTCCGGGTCCGGGTCCGGGTCCGGGTCAGGGTCAGGGTCCGGGTCAGGGTCCGGGTCCGTGTCAGGGTCCGGGTCCGTGTTAGGTTCCGTGTCCTTGTCCGGGTCCGGGTCCGGGTCCGGTTCTGGTTCTGGTTCTGGTTCCGGTTCCGGGTCAGGGTCAGGGTCAGGATCAGGGTCCGGGTCAGGGTCAGGGTCCGGGTCAGGGTCAGGGTCAGGGTCCGGGTCCGGGTCCGGGTCCGGGTCCGGGTCTAGGTCCGGGTCCGGGTCCATGTCAGGGTCAGTATCCAGGTCCAGGTCCGGGTCTGGGTCCGGGTCCGGGTCCGGTCAGGGTCAGGGTGTGGGTCAGGGTCAGGGTCAGGGTCAGGGTCAGGGTCAGGTTCCAGGTCCAGGTCCAGGTCCGGGTCAGGTTCCGGGTCCGGGTCCGGGTCCGGTTCTGGTTCCGATTCCGGGTCAGGGTCAGGGTCAGGGTCCGGGTCAGTGTCCGGGTCCGGGTCTGGGTCAGGGTCCGGGTCCTGCTCCGGGTCCGGGTACGGGTCCGGGTCCGGGTCCGGGTCTAGGTCCGGGTCCGGGTCCATGTCAGGGTCAGTATCCAGGTCGAGGTCCGGGTCCGGGTCCGGGTCCGGGTCCGGTCAGGGTCAGGGTGCGGGTACTAGGATTCTAGTCCAGGTCCGGGTCCGGGTCCGGGTCCGGGTCAGGGTCAGGGTCCGTGTCAGGGTCCGGGTCCGTGTCAGGGTCCGGGTCCGTGTTAGGGTCCGTGTCCTTGTCCGGGTCCGGGTCCGGGTCCGGGTCCGGTTCTGGTTCCGGTTCCGGGTCAGGGTCCGGGTCAGGGTCAGGGTCCGGGTCAGGGTCAGGGTCCGGGTCAGGGTCAGGGTCAGGGTAAGGGTCCGGGTCCGGGTCCGGGTCCGGGTCTAGGTCCGGGTCCGGGTCCATGTCAGGGTCAGTATCCAGGTCGAGGTCCGGGTCCGGGTCCGGGTCCGGGTCCGGTCAGGGTCAGGGTGCGGGTACTAGGATTCTAGTCCAGGTCCGGGTCCGGGTCCGGGTCCGGGTCAGGGTCAGGGTCCGTGTCAGGGTCCGGGTCCGTGTCAGGGTCCGGGTCCGTGTTAGGGTCCGTGTCCTTGTCCGGGTCCGGGTCCGGGTCCGGGTCCGGTTCTGGTTCCGGTTCCGGGTCAGGGTCCGGGTCAGGGTCAGGGTCCGGGTCAGGGTCAGGGTCCGGGTCAGGGTCAGGGTCAGGGTAAGGGTCCGGGTCCGGGTCCGGGTCCGGGTCCGGGTCTAGGTCCGGGTCCGGGTCCATGTCAGGGTCAGTATCCAGGTCCAGGTCCGGGTACGGGGTCAGGATTCTAGTCCGTGTCCGGGTCCGGGTCCGGGTCCTGGTACGGATCTGGGTCAGGGTCAGGGTCCGGGTCCGGGTCCGGGTCAGGGTCCGGGTCCGGGTCCGTGTCAGGGTCCGGTTTCAGGTCCGGGTCCGGGTCTGGTTCCGGTTCCAGTTCCGGTTCCGGGTCAGGGTCAGGATCCCGGTCCGGGTCCGGGTCCGGGTCCGGGTTCGGGTCCGGGTCCGGGTCTGGGTCCGGGTCCGGGTCCGGTTCCGGTTCCGGGTCAGGGTCAGAGTCAGGATCCGGGTCTGGGTCCGGGTCCGGGTCCGGGTCCTGGTCCGGGTCCGGGTCCGGTTCCGGGTCTGGGTCCGGATCCGGATCATGGTCAGGGTCAGGGTCCGATTCCGGGTCCGGGTCCGGGTCCGGGTCCGGGTCCGGGTCCGGGTCTGGGTCCGGGTCAGGGTCTGGGTCCGGGTCCGGTTCCGTGTCAGTTTCAGGGTCAGTGTCAGAATCAGGGTCCGGGTCAGTGTCCGGGTCCGGGTCCGGGTCCGGGTCCGGGTCCGGGTCCGGGTCCGGGTCCGGTTCCGGGTCCGGGTCCGGGTCAGGATCCGGGTTCGGTTCCGGGTCCGAGTCTGGGTCCGGATCTGGGTCAGGGTCAGGGTCCGGGTCCGGGTCCGGGTCTGGGTCCGGGTCCGGGTCCGGGTCCGGGTCCGGGTCCGGGTCCGGGTCCGGGTCCGGGTCCGGGTCAGTGTCAGTGTCAGGGTCAGGGTCAGAGTCAGGGTCCGGATCAAGGGTCAGGGTCAGGGTCAGTGTCCGGGTCCGGGTCCGGGTCCGGGTCCGGGTCCGGGTCCGGGTCCGGGTCCGGGTCCGGGTCCGGGTCCGGGTCCGGGTCCGGGTCTGGGTCCGGGTCCGGGTCCAGGTCCTGGTCCGGATCCGGGTCAGGGTCAGGGTCCGGGTCCGTGTCAGGGTCCGTGTCTGTGTCAGGGTCCGTGTCCTGGTCCGTGTCCGGGTCCGTGTCCGGGTCTGGGTCCGGATCGGGATCATGGTCAGGGTCCGGGTCCGATTCCGGGTCCTGGTCCGGGTCCGGGTCCGGATCCGTGTCAGTGTCAGTGTCAGAGTCAGGGTCCGGGTCAGGGTAAGGGTCAGGGTCAGGGTCAGGGTCCGGGTCAGGGTCAGGGTCCAGGTCCAGGTCCGGGTCCGGGTCCGGTTCCGGTTCCGGTTCCAGTTCCGGTTCCGGGTCAGTTTCAGGGTCAGTGTCAGAGTCAGGGTCCGGGTCAGGGTCAGGGTCAGGGTCAGGGTCAGGGTCAGGGTCCAGGTCCAGGTCCAGGTCCAGGTCTGGGTCAGGTTCCGGGTCCGGGTCCGGGTCCGGTTCTGGTTCCGATTCCGTGTCAGGGTCAGGGTCAGGGTCCGGGTCAGTGTCCGGGTCCGGGTCTGGGTCAGGGTCCGGGTCCTGGTCCGGGTCCGGGTCCGGGTCCGGGTCCGGGTCCGGGTCCGGGTCTAGGTCCGGGTCCGGGTCCATGTCAGGGTCAGTATCCAGGTCCAGGTCCGGGTCCGGGTCCGGGTCCGGGTCCGGGTCCGGTCAGGGTCAGGGTGCGGGTACTAGGATTCTAGTCCAGGTCCGGGTCCGGGTCCGGGTCCGGGTCAGGGTCAGGGTCCGGGTCAGGGTCCGGGTCCGTGTCAGGGTCCGGGTCCGTGTTAGGGTCCGTGTCCTTGTCCGTGTCCGTGTCCGGGTCCGGGTCCGGTTCTGGTTCCGGTTCCGGGTCAGGGTCAGGGTCAGGGTCAGGGTCCGGGTCAGGGTCAGGGTCCGGGTCAGGGTCAGGGTAAGGGTCCGGGTTCGGGTCCGGGTCCGGGTCCGGGTCCGGGTCCGGGTCTAGGTCCGGGTCCGGGTCCATGTCAGGGTCAGTATCCAGGTCCAGGTCCGGGTACGGGGTCAGGATTCTAGTCCGTGTCCGTGTCCGGGTCCGGGTCCTGGTACGGATCTGGGTCAGGGTCAGGGTCCGGGTCCGGGTCCGGGTCAGGGTCCGGGTCCGGGTCCGGGTCCGTGTCAGTGTCCGGTTTCAGGTCCGGGTCCGGGTCTGGTTCCGGTTCCAGTTCCGGTTCCGGTTCCTGGTCAGGGTCAGGATTCGGGTCCGGGTCCGGGTCCGGGTCCGTGTCCGGGTCCGTGTCCGGGTCCGATTCCGGTTCCAGTTCCGGTTCCGGGTCAGGGTCAGGATCCCGGTCCGGGTCCGGGTCCGGGTTTGGGTCCGGGTCCGGGTCTGGGTCCGGGTCCGGGTCCGGGTCCGGTTCCGGTTCCGGGTCAGGGTCAGAGTCAGGATCCGGGTCTGGGTCCGGGTCCGGGTCCGGGTCCTGGTCCGGGTCCGGGTCCGGTTCCGGGTCTGGGTCCGGATCCGGATCATGGTCAGGGTCAGGGTCCGATTCCGGGTCCGGGTCCGGGTCCGGGTCCGGGTCCGGGTCCGGGTCCGGGTCCGGGTCCGGGTCAGGGTCTGGGTCCGGTTCCGGTTCCGTGTCAGTTTCAGGGTCAGGGTCAGAGTCAGGGTCCGGGTCAGGGTCCGGGTCCGGGTCCGGGTCCTGGTTCGGGTCCGGTTCCGGGTCCGGGTCAGGATCCGGGTCCGGGTCCGGGTCCGAGTCTGGGTCCGGATCCGGGTCCGGGTCCGGGTCCGGGTCCGGGTCCGGGTCCGGGTCCGGGTCCGGGTCCGGGTCCGGGTCCGGGTCCGGGTCCGGGTCAGTGTCAGTGTCAGGGTCAGGGTCAGAGTCAGGGTCCGGATCAAGGGTCAGGGTCAGGGTCAGTGTCAGTGTCCAGGTCCGGGTCCGGGTCCGGGTCCGGGTCCGGGTCCGGGTCCGGGTCTGGGTCCGGGTCCGGGTCCAGGTCCTGGTCCGGATCCGGGTCAGGGTCAGGGTCCGGGTCCATGTCAGGGTCCGTGTCGGTGTCAGGGTCCGTGTCCTGGTCCGTGTCCGGGTCCGGGTCCGGGTCTGGGTCCGGATCCGGATCATGGTCAGGGTCCGGGTCCGATTCCGGGTCCGGGTCCGGGTCCGGGTCCGGGTCCGGGTCCGGGTCCGGATCCGTGTCAGTGTCAGTGTCAGAGTCAGGGTCCGGGTCAGGGTAAGGGTCAGGGTCAGGGTCAGGGTCCGGGTCCGGGTCCGGGTCAGGGTCTGGGTCCGGGTCCGGTTCAGTGTCAGTTTCAGGGTCAGTGTCAGAGTCAGGGTCCGGGTCAGGGTCAGGGTCAGGGTCAGGGTCAGTGTCCAGGTCCAGGTCCGGGTCAGGGTCCGGGTCAGGGTCAGGTTCAGGGTCAGGGTCCGGGTCCGGGTCCGGGTCCGTGTCAGGTTCCGGGTCCGTGTCAGGGTCCGGGTCCGGGTCAGGGTCCAGGTCCGGGTCCAGGTCTGGGTCCGGGTCCGGTTCCGGGTCCGGGTCCGTGTCAGTGTTAGTGTCAGGGTCAGAGTCAGGGTCCGGGTCCGGTAACGGGTCAGGGTCAGGATCCGGGTCCGGTAACGGGTCCGAGTCCTGGTCCGGATCTGGGTCAGGGTCAGGGTCCGGGTCTGGGTCTGGGTCCGGGTCCGGGTCCGGGTCCGTGTCCGTGTCCGTGTCCGTGTCCGGGTCCGGGTCAGGGTCAGGGTCCGGGTCCGTGTCAGGGTCCCTGTCCGTGTCAGGGTCCGGGTCCTGGTCCGGGTCCGGGTCCGGGTCCAGGTCTGGGTCCGGATCCGGATCATGGTCAGGGTCCGGGTCCGGGTCCGATTCCGGGTCCGGGTCCGGGTCCGGGTCCGGGTCCGGGTCCGGATCCGTGTCAGTGTCAGTGTCAGTGTCAGAGTCAGTGTCCGGGTCAGGGTAAGGGTCAGGGTCAGGGTCAGGGTCCGGGTCCGGGTCCGGGTCCGGGTCAGGGTCCGGGTCCGGTTCCGTGACAGTTTCAGGGTCAGTGTCAGAGTCAGGGTCCGGGTCAGGGTCAGGGTCAGGGTCAGGTTCAGGGTCCAGGTCCAGGTCCGGGTCAGGGTCCGGGTCAGGGTCAGGGTCAGGTTCAGGGTCATGGTCCGGGTCCGGGTCCGGGTCCGTGTCAAGTTCCGGGTCCGGGTCAGGGTCCGGGTCCGGGTCAGGGTCAGGGTCCGGGTCCGTGTCAGGGTCCGTGTCTGTGTCAGGGTCCGTGTCCTGGTCCGTGTCCGGGTCCGGGTCCGGGTCTGGGTCCGGATCGGGATCATGGTCAGGGTCCGGGTCCGATTCCGGGTCCTGGTCCGGGTCCGGGTCCGGGTCCGGGTCCGGATCCGTGTCAGTGTCAGTGTCAGAGTCAGGGTCCGGGTCAGGGTAAGGGTCAGGGTCAGGGTCAGGGTCCGGGTCAGGGTCAGGGTCCAGGTCCAGGTCCGGGTCCGGGTCCGGTTCCGGTTCCGGTTCCAGTTCCGGTTCCGGGTCAGTTTCAGGGTCAGTGTCAGAGTCAGGGTCAGGGTCAGGGTCAGGGTCAGGGTCAGGGTCAGGGTCAGGGTCCAGGTCCAGGTCCAGGTCCAGGTCCGGGTCAGGTTCCGGGTCCGGGTCCGGGTCCGGTTCTGGTTCCGATTCCGTGTCAGGGTCAGGGTCAGGGTCCGGGTCAGTGTCCGGGTCCGGGTCTGGGTCAGGGTCCGGGTCCTGGTCCGGGTCCGGGTCCGGGTCCGGGTCCGGGTCCGGGTCCGGGTCCGGGTCTAGGTCCGGGTCCGGGTCCATGTCAGGGTCAGTATCCAGGTCCAGGTCAGAATCCGGGTCCGGGTCCGGGTCCGTGTCAGGGTCCGGGTCCGTGTCAGGGTCCGGGTCCGGGTCCGGGTCTGGTTCCGGTTCCGCTTCCAGTTCCGGTTCCGGGTCAGTTTCAGGGTCAGTGTCAGAGTCAGGGTCCGGGTCAGGGTCAGGGTCAGGGTCAGGGTCAGGGTCCAGGTCCAGGTCCAGGTCCGGGTCAGGTTCCGGGTCCGGGTCCGGGTCCGGGTCCGGTTCTGGTTCCGATTCCGGGTCAGGGTCAGGGTCAGGGTCCGGGTCAGTGTCCGGGTCCGGGTCTGGGTCAGGGTCCGGGTCCTGCTCCGGGTCCGGGTACGGGTCCGGGTCCGGGTCCGGGTCTAGGTCCGGGTCCGGGTCCGGGTCAGTGTCAGTGTCAGGGTCAGGGTCAGAGTCAGGGTCCGGATCAAGGGTCAGGGTCAGGGTCAGTGTCAGTGTCCGGGTCCGGGTCCGGGTCAGGGTCCGGGTCCGGATCCGTGTCAGTGTCAGTGTCAGAGTCAGGGTCCGGGTCAGGGTAAGGGTCAGGGTCAGGGTCAGGGTCCGGGTCCGGGTCCGGGTCAGGGTCTGGGTCCGGGTCCGGTTCAGTGTCAGTTTCAGGGTCAGTGTCAGAGTCAGGGTCCGGGTCAGGGTCAGGGTCAGGGTCAGGGTCAGTGTCCAGGTCCAGGTCCGGGTCAGGGTCCGGGTCAGGGTCAGGTTCAGGGTCAGGGTCCGGGTCCGGGTCCGTGTCCGTGTCAGGTTCCGGGTCCGTGTCAGGGTCCGGGTCCGGGTCAGGGTCCAGGTCCGGGTCCAGGTCTGGGTCCGGGTCCGGTTCCGGGTCCGGGTCCGTGTCAGTGTTAGTGTCAGGGTCAGAGTCAGGGTCCGGGTCCGGTTCCGGGTCAGTGTCAGGATCCGGGTCCGGTAACGGGTCCGAGTCCTGGTCCGGATCTGGGTCAGGGTCAGGGTCCGGGTCTGGGTCTGGGTCCGGGTCCGGGTCCGGGTCCGTGTCCGTGTCCGTGTCCGGGTCCGGGTCAGGGTCAGGGTCCGGGTCCGTGTCAGGGTCCCTGTCCGTGTCAGGGTCCGGGTCCTGGTCCGGGTCCGGGTCCGGGTCCAGGTCTGGGTCCGGATCCGGATCATGGTCAGGGTCCGGGTCCTGGTCCGATTCCGGGTCCGGGTCCGGGTCCGGGTCCGGGTCCGGGTCCGGATCCGTGTCAGTGTCAGTGTCAGTGTCAGAGTCAGTGTCCGGGTCAGGGTAAGGGTCAGGGTCAGGGTCAGGGTCCGGGTCCGGGTCCGGGTCCGGGTCAGGGTCCGGGTCCGGTTCCGTGACAGTTTCATGGTCAGTGTCAGAGTCAGGGTCCGGGTCAGGGTCAGGGTCAGGGTCCGGGTCCGTGTCAGGGTCCGTGTCTGTGTCAGGGTCCGTGTCCTGGTCCGGGTCCGGGTCCGGGTCCGGGTCTGGGTCCGGATCGGGATCATGGTCAGGGTCCGGGTCCGATTCCGGGTCCTGGTCCGGGTCCGGGTCCGGGTCCGGGTCCGGATCCGTGTCAGTGTCAGTGTCAGAGTCAGGGTCCGGGTCAGGGTAAGGGTCAGGGTCAGGGTCAGGGTCCGGGTCAGGGTCAGGGTCCAGGTCCAGGTCCGGGTCCGGGTCCGGTTCCGGTTCCGGTTCCAGTTCCGGTTCCGGGTCAGTTTCAGGGTCAGTGTCAGAGTCAGGGTCAGGGTCAGGGTCAGGGTCAGGGTCAGGGTCAGGGTCAGGGTCCAGGTCCAGGTCCAGGTCCAGGTCCGGGTCAGGTTCCGGGTCCGGGTCCGGGTCCGGTTCTGGTTCCGATTCCGTGTCAGGGTCAGGGTCAGGGTCCGGGTCAGTGTCCGGGTCCGGGTCTGGGTCAGGGTCCGGGTCCTGGTCCGGGTCCGGGTCCGGGTCCGGGTCCGGGTCCGGGTCCGGGTCCGGGTCCGGGTCCGGGTCCGGGTCCGGGTCTAGGTCCGGGTCCGGGTCCATGTCAGGGTCAGTATCCAGGTCCAGGTCAGAATCCGGGTCCGGGTCCGGGTCCGTGTCAGGGTCCGGGTCCGTGTCAGGGTCCGGGTCCGGGTCCGGGTCTGGTTCCGGTTCCGCTTCCAGTTCCGGTTCCGGGTCAGTTTCAGGGTCAGTGTCAGAGTCAGGGTCCGGGTCAGGGTCAGGGTCAGGGTCAGGGTCAGGGTCCAGGTCCAGGTCCAGGTCCGGGTCAGGTTCCGGGTCCGGGTCCGGGTCCGGGTCCGGTTCTGGTTCCGATTCCGGGTCAGGGTCAGGGTCAGGGTCCGGGTCAGGGTCCGGGTCCGGGTCTGGGTCAGGGTCCGGGTCCTGCTCCGGGTCCGGGTACGGGTCCGGGTCCGGGTCCGGGTCTAGGTCCGGGTCCGGGTCCGGGTCAGTGTCAGTGTCAGGGTCAGGGTCAGAGTCAGGGTCCGGATCAAGGGTCAGGGTCAGTGTCAGTGTCAGTGTCCGGGTCCGGGTCCGGGTCCGGGTCCGGGTCAGGGTCCGGGTCCGGATCCGTGTCAGTGTCAGTGTCAGAGTCAGGGTCCGGGTCAGGGTAAGGGTCAGGGTCAGGGTCAGGGTCCGGGTCCGGGTCCGGGTCAGGGTCTGGGTCCGGGTCCGGTTCAGTGTCAGTTTCAGGGTCAGTGTCAGAGTCAGGGTCCGGGTCAGGGTCAGGGTCAGGGTCAGGGTCAGTGTCCAGGTCCAGGTCCGGGTCAGGGTCCGGGTCAGGGTCAGGTTCAGGGTCAGGGTCCGGGTCCGGGTCCGTGTCCGTGTCAGGTTCCGGGTCCGTGTCAGGGTCCGGGTCCGGGTCAGGGTCCAGGTCCGGGTCCAGGTCTGGGTCCGGGTCCGGTTCCGGGTCCGGGTCCGTGTCAGTGTTAGTGTCAGGGTCAGAGTCAGGGTCCGGGTCCGGGTCCGGTTCCGGGTCAGTGTCAGGATCCGGGTCCGGTAACGGGTCCGAGTCCTGGTCCGGATCTGGGTCAGGGTCAGGGTCCGGGTCTGGGTCTGGGTCCGGGTCCGGGTCCGGGTCCGTGTCCGTGTCCGTGTCCGGGTCCGGGTCAGGGTCAGGGTCCGGGTCCGTGTCAGGGTCCCTGTCCGTGTCAGGGTCCGGGTCCTGGTCCGGGTCCGGGTCCGGGTCCAGGTCTGGGTCCGGATCCGGATCATGGTCAGGGTCCGGGTCCGGGTCCGATTCCGGGTCCGGGTCCGGGTCCGGGTCCGGGTCCGGGTCCGGATCCGTGTCAGTGTCAGTGTCAGTGTCAGAGTCAGTGTCCGGGTCAGGGTAAGGGTCAGGGTCAGGGTCAGGGTCCGGGTCCGGGTCCGGGTCCGGGTCAGGGTCCGGGTCCGGTTCCGTGACAGTTTCAGGGTCAGTGTCAGAGTCAGGGTCCGGGTCAGGGTCAGGGTCAGGGTCAGGGTCAGGTTCAGGGTCCAGGTCCAGGTCTGGGTCAGGGTCCGGGTCAGGGTCAGGGTCAGGTTCAGGGTCAGGGTCCGGGTCCGGGTCCGGGTCCGTGTCAAGTTCCGGGTCCGGGTCAGGGTCCGGGTCCGGGTCAGGGTCAGGGTCCGGGTCCGTGTCAGGGTCCGTGTCTGTGTCAGGGTCCGTGTCCTGGTCCGGGTCCGGGTCCGGGTCCGGGTCTGGGTCCGGATCGGGATCATGGTCAGGGTCCGGGTCCGATTCCGGGTCCTGGTCCGGGTCCGGGTCCGGGTCCGGGTCCGGATCCGTGTCAGTGTCAGTGTCAGAGTCAGGGTCCGGGTCAGGGTAAGGGTCAGGGTCAGGGTCAGGGTCCGTGTCAGGGTCCGTGTCCGGGTCCGGGTCTGGGTCCGGGTCCGGGTCTGGTTCTGGTTCCGGTTCCGGTTCCGGTTCCGGGTCAGGGTCAGGATCCGGGTCCGGGTCCGGGTCCGGGTCCGGGTCCGGGTCCGGTTCCGGTTCCGGTTCCGGTTCCGGTTCCGGTTCTGGTTCCGGGTCAGGGTCAGAGTCAGGATCCGGGTCCGGGTCCGGGTCCAGGTCCGTGTCCGGTTCCGGTTCCGGGTCAGGGTCCGGGTCATGGTCAGGGTCCGGGTGAGGGTCAGGGTCAGGGTCCGGGTCATTGTCCGGGTCCGGGTCTGGTTCAGGGTCCGGGTCCATGTCAGGGTCAGTATCCAGGTCCAGGTCCGGGTCCGGGTCCGGGTCCGGGTCCGGGTCCGGGTCCGGGTCCGGGTCCGGGTCCGGGTCCGGTCAGGGTCAGGGTGCGGGTCCGGGTCCGGGTCCGGGTCCGGGTCCGGGGTCAGGATTCTAGTCCGGGTCTGTGTCCGGGTCCGGGTCCGGGTCCGGGTACAGGTCTGGGTACGGATCTGGGTCAGGGTCCGTGTCAGGGTCCGGGTCAGGGTCCGGGTCCGTGTCAGGGTCCGGGTCCGTGTCAGGGTCCGGGTCCGGGTCCGGGTCCGGGTCTGGGTCCGGATCCGGACCATGGTCAGGGTCAGGGTCCGATTACAGGTCCGGGTCCGGGTCCGGGTCTAGGTCCGGGTCCGGATCCGTTTCAGTGTCAGTGTCAGAGTCAGGGTCTGGGTCACGGTAAGGGTCAGGGTCAGGGTCAGGGTCAGGGTCAGGGTCAGGGTCAGGGTCCAGGTCCGGGTCCGGGTCAGGGTCCGGGTCCGGGTCCGGTTCCGGTCAGGGTCAGGGTGCGGGTCCGGGTCCGGGTCCGGGGTCAGGATTCTAGTCCGGGTCCGGGTACGGGTCCGGATACGGGTCCGGGTACGGGTAAGGGTACGGGTACGGATCTGGGTCAGGGTCAGGGTCCGTATCAGGGTCCGGGTCCGTGTCAGGGTCCGGGTCCTGGTCCGTGTCCGTGTCCGGGTCCGGGTCCGGGTCTGGGTCCGGATCCGGATCCGGATCCGGATCCGGATCATGGTCAGGGTCAGGGTCCGATTCCGGGTCCGGGTCCGGGTCCGGGTCCGGGTCCGGGTCCGGTTCCGTGTCAGTGTCATGGTCAGGGTCAGGGTCCGGTTCCGGGTCAGGGTCAGAGTCAGGATCCGGGTCCGGGTCCGGGTCTGGGTCCGGGTCCGGTTCCGGTTCCGGGTCAGGGTCAGGGTCAGGGTCAGGGTCCGGGTCAGGGTCAGGGTCCGGGTCAGGGTCAGGGTCAGGGTCAGGGTCCGGGTCAGGGTCCGGGTCCGGGTCTGGGTCAGGGTCCGGGTCCTGGTACGGGTCCGGATCCGGGTCCGGGTCTAGGTCCGGGTCCGGGTCCGGGTCCATGTCAGGGTCAGTATCCAGGTCCAGGTCCGGGTCCGGGTCCGGGTCCGGGTCCGGTCAGGGTCAGGGTGCGGGTAGGGGTCCGGGTCCGGGGTCAGGATTCTAGTCCGGGTCCGGGTCCGGGTCCAGGTACGGGTACGGGTAAGGGTACGGGTACGGATCTGGGTCAGGATCAGGGTCCGTGTCAGGGTCCGGTTCCGTGTCAGGGTCAGGGTCAGGGTCAGGGTCAGGGTCAGGGTCCGGGTCCTGGTACGGGTCCGGGTCCGGGTCCGGGTCCGGGTCTAGGTCCGGGTCCGGGTCCATGTCAGGGTCAGTATCCAGGTCCAGGTCCGGGTCCGGGTTCGGGTTCGGGTCCGGGTCCGGTCAGGGTCAGGGTGCGGGTCCGGGTCCGGGTCCGGGGTCAGGATTCTAGTCCGGGTCCGGGTACGGGTACGGGTACTGGTACGGGTACGGGTAAGGGTACGGGTACGGATGTGGGTCAGGGTCAGGGTCCGTGTCAGGGTCCGGGTCCGTATCAGGGTCCGGGTCCGTGTCAGGGTCCGGGTCCTGGTCCGGGTCCGGGTCCGGGTCCGGGTCCGGGTCCGGGTCTGGGTCCGGATCCGGATCCGGATCATGGTCAGGGTCAGGGTCCGATTCCGGGTCCGGGTCCGGGTCCGGGTCCGGGTCCGGGTCCGGGTCCGGTTCCGGTTCCGTGTCAGTGTCAGGGTCAGGGTCAGGGTCAGGGTCCGGGTCAGGGTAAGGGTCAGGGTCAGGGTCCGGGTCCGGGTCCGGGTCAGGGTCTGGGTCCGGGTCCGGTTCCGTGTCAGTTTCAGGGTCAGTGTCAGAGTCAGGGTCCGGGTCAGGGTCAGGGTCAGGGTCAGGGTCAGGGTCAGGGTCCAGGTCCAGGTCCAGGTCCGGGTCCGGGTCCGGGTCCGGGTCAGGGTCCAGGTCCGGGTCCAGGTCTGGGTCCGGGTCCGGGTCCGGGTCCGGATCCGGATCTTGGTCAGGGTCAGAGTCAGGTTCCGGGTCTGGGTCGGGGTCCGGGTCCGGGTCCGGTTCAGGGTCTGGATACGGGTCCGGGTCCGGGTCCGGGTCCGGGTAAGGGTCCGGGTAAGGGTCTGTGTCCGTGTCCGGGTCCGGGCCCGTGTCCGGGTCAGGGTCCGGGTCAGGTTCCGTGTCAGTTTCAGTGTCAGTGTCAGAGTCAGGGTCCGGGTCAGGGTCAGGGTCAGGGTCAGGGTCAGGGTCAGGGTCAAGGTCCGGGTCCGGGTCAGGGTCAGGGTCCGGGTCCGGGTCCGGGTCAGGGTCAGAGTCAGGGTCCGGGTCCGGGTCCATGTCAGGGTCCGGGTCCGTGTCAGTGTCCGGTTCCAGGTCCGGGTCCGGGTCCGGGTCAGGATCCGGGTCCGGTTCCGGGTCCGAGTCCGGGTCCCGATCTGGGTCAGGGTCAGGGTCTGGGTCCGGGTCCGGGTCCGGGTCCGGGTCCGGGTCCATGTCAGGGTCCGGGTCCGTGTCAGTGTCCGGTTCCAGGTCCGGGTCCGGGTCCGGGTCAGGATCCGGGTCCGGTTCCGGGTCCGAGTCCGGGTCCGGGTCTGGTTCCGGTTCCGGTTCCGGTTCCGGTTCCGGTTCCGGTTCCGGTTCCGGTTCCGGGTCAGGGTCAGGATCCGGGTCCGGGTCCGTGTCCGGTTCCGGTTCCGGTTCCAGTTCCGGTTCCGGTACCGGTTCCGGGTCAGAGTCAGGATCCGGTTCCGGTTCCGGTTCCGGTTCCGGTTCCGGTTCCGGTTCCGTGTCAGGGTCAGGGTCAGGGTCAGGGTCAGGGTCAGGGTCAGGGTCCGGGTCAGGGTCAGGGTCCGGGTCAGGGTCCGGGTCCGGGTCCGGGTCCGGGTCAGGGTCCGGTTGCGGGTCCGGGTCCGGGTCAGAATCCGGGTCCGTGTCAGGGTCCGGGTCCGTGTCAGGGTCCGGGTCCGTGTCAGGGTCCGTGTCCGGGTCCGGGTCCGGGTCCGGGAATGGTTCAAGTTCCGGTTCCGGTTCCGGGTCCGGGTCAGGGTCAGGATCCGGGTCCGGGTCCGGGTCCGGGTCCGGGTCCGGGTCCGGGTCCGGGTCCGGGTCCGGGTCCGGGTCCGGGTCCGGGTCCGGTTCCAGTTCCGGTTCCGGTTCCGGTTCCGGGTCAGGGTCAGAGTCAGGATCCGGGTCCGGGTCCGGGTCTGGGTCCGGGTCCGGGTCCGGGTCCGGTTCCGGTTCCGGTTCCGGGTCAGGGTCAGGGTCAGGGTCAGGGTCCGGGTCCGGGTCAGGGTCAGTGTCCGGGTCAGGGTCAGGGTCAGGGTCAGGGTCAGGGTCCGAGTCAGTGTCCGGGTCCGGGTCTGGTTCAGGGTCCGGGTCCATGTCAGGGTCAGTATCCAGGTCCAGGTCCGGGTCCGGGTCCGGGTCCGGGTCCGGTCAGGGTCAGGGTGCGGTTCCGGGTCCGGGTCCGGGTCCGGGTCCGGGTCCGGGTCCGGGTCCGGGTCCGGGGTCAGGATTCTAGTCCGGGTCCGGGTCCGGGTCCGGGTCCGGGTCCGGGTCCGGGTCCGGGTCCGGGTCCGGGTCTGGGTACGGATCTGGGTCAGGGTCAGGGTCAGGGTGCGGGTACGGGTCCGGGTCCGGGTCAGGATTCTAGTCCGGGTCCGGGTACGGGTACGGGTACGGGTACGGGTAAGGGTACGGGTACGGATCTGGGTCAGGGTCAGGGTCCGTGTCAGGGTCCGGGTCCGTGTCAGGGTCCGGGTCCGTGTCAGGGTCCGGGTCCTGGTCCGGGTCCGGGTCCGGGTCCGGGTCCGGGTCCAGGTCTGGGTCCGGATCCGGATCCGGATCATGGTCAGGGTCAGGGTCCGATTCCGGGTCCGGGTCCGGGTCCAGGTCCGGGTCCGGGTCCGGTTCCGGTTCCGTGTCAGTGTCAGGGTCAGGGTCAGGGTCTGGGTCTGGGTCAGGGTAAGGGTCAGGGTCAGGGTCCGGGTCCGGGTCCGGGTCCGGGTCCGGGTCCGGGTCCGGGTCAGGGTCAGGGTCCGGGTCCGGGTCAGGGTCCGGGTCAGGGTCAGGGTCAGGGTCAGGGTCAGGGTCAGGGTCAGGGTCAGGGTCCAGGTCCAGGTCCAGGTCCGGGTCCGTGTCCGGGTCAGGGTCCAGGTCCGGGTCCAGGTCTGGGTCCGGGTCCGGGTCCGGGTCCGGGTCCGGGTCCGGGTCCGGGTCCGGGTCCGGATCCGGATCTTGGTCAGGGTCAGAGTCAGGTTCCGGGTCTGGGTCGGGGTCCGGGTCCGGGTCCGGTTCAGGGTCAGGATACGGGTCCGGGTCCGGGTCCGGGTCCGGGTCCGGGTCCGGGTAAGGGTCCGGGTAAGGGTCCGTGTCCGTGTCCGGGTCCGGGTCCGTGTCCGGGTCAGGGTCCGGGTCAGGTTCCGTGTCAGTTTCAGTGTCAGTGTCAGAGTCAGGGTCCGTGTCTGGGTCAGGGTCCGGGTCCGGGTCCGGGTCAGGGTCAGGATCTGGGTCCGGGTCCGGGTCCGGGTCCGGGTAAGGGTCCGGGTCCGGGTCCGGGTCCGTATCCGGGTCCGGGTCCGGGTCCTGGTAAGGGTCCGGGTAAGGGTCCGTGTTCGTGTCCGGGTCCGGGTCCGTGTCCGGGTCAGGGTCCGGGTCAGGTTCCGTGTCAGTTTAAGGGTCAGTGTCAGAGTCAGGGTCCGGGTCTGGGTCAGGGTCCGGGTCCGGGTCCGGGTCAGGGTCAGGATCTGGGTCCGGGTCCGGGTCCGGGTCCGGGTCCGGGTAAGGGTCCGGGTCCGGATCCGGGTCCGGGTCCGTATCCGTGTCCGGGTCAGGGTCCGGGTCCGGGTCCGGTTCCGTGTCAGTTTCAGTGTCAGTGTCAGAGTCAGTGTCCGGGTCAGGGTCAGGGTCAGGGTCAGGGTCAGGGTCAGGGTCCAGGTCCAGGTCCGGGTCAGGGTAAGGGTCCGGGTCCGGGTCCTGGTCCGGTCAGGGTCGGGTCCGGGTCCGGGTCCGGGTCCGGGGTCAGGATTCTTGTCCGGGTCCGGGTCGGGGTCCGGGTCCGGGTACGGGTACGGGTACGGATCTGGGTCAGGGTCAGGTTCAGGGTCAAGGTCAGGATCCGTGTCCGTGTCCATGTCCGGGTAAGGGTCCGGGTCCTGGTCCGGGTCCGGGTCCGGGTCCGGATCTGGGTCAGGGTCAGAGTCAGGGTCCGGGTCTGGGTCGGGGTCCGGGTCCGGGTCCGGTTCAGAGTCAGGATCCGGTTCCGGTTCGGGTTCCGGTTCCGGTTCCGGTTCCGGTTCCGGTTCCGTGTCAGGGTCAGGGTCAGGGTCAGGGTCAGGGTCAGGGTCCGGGTCAGGGTCAGGGTCCGGGTCAGGGTCCGGGTCCGGGTCCGGTTGCGGGTCCGGGTCCGGGTCAGAATCCGGGTCCGTGTCAGGGTCCGGGTCCGTGTCAGGGTCCGGGTCCGTGTCAGGGTCCGTGTCCGGGTCCGTGTCCGGGTCCGGGTCTGGTTCTAGTTCCGGTTCCGGTTCCGGTTCCGGGTCAGGGTCAGGATCCGGGTCCGGGTCCGGGTCCGGGTCCGGGTCCGGGTCCGGGTCCGGGTCCGGTTCCGGGTCCGAGTCCGGGTCCGGGTCCGGGTCTGGTTCCGGTTCCGGTTCCGGTTCCGGTTCCGGGTCAGGGTCAGGATCCGGGTCCGGGTCCGTGTCCGTGTCCGGTTCCGGTTCCGGTTCCAGTTCCGGTTCCGGTACCGGTTCCGGGTCAGAGTCAGGTTCCGGTTCCGGTTCCGGTTCCGGTTCCGGTTCCGGTTCCGGTTCCGGTTCCGGTTCCGTGTCAGGGTCAGGGTCAGGGTCAGGGTCAGGGTCAGGGTCAGGGTCAGGGTCCGGGTCAGGGTCAGGGTCCGGGTCAGGGTCCGGGTCCGGGTCCGGGTCAGGGTCCGGTTGCGGGTCCGGGTCCGGGTCACAATCCGGGTCCGTGTCAGGGTCCGGGTCCGTGTCAGGGTCCGGGTCCGTGTCAGGGTCCGGGTCCGGGTCCGGGTCCGGGTCCGGGTCTGGTTCTAGTTCCGGTTCCGGTTCCGGTTCCGGGTCAGGGTCAGGATCCGGGTCCGGGTCCGGGTCCGGGTCCGGGTCCGGGTCCGGGTCCGGGTCCGGGTCCGGGTCCGGGTCCGGTTCCGGGTCAGGGTCAGAGTCAGGATCCGGTTCCAGTTCCGGTTCCGGTTCCGGTTCCGGGTCATGGTCAGAGTCAGGATCCGGGTCCGGGTCCCGGTCCGGGTCCGGGTCCGGGTCCGGTTCCGGTTCCGGGTCAGGGTCAGGGTCAGGGTCAGGGTCAGGGTCCGGGTCCGGGTCAGGGTCAGTGTCCGGGTCAGGGTCAGGGTCAGGGTCCGAGTCAGTGTCCGGGTCCGGGTCTGGTTCAGGGTCCGGGTCCATGTCAGGGTCAGTATTCAGGTCCAGGTCCGGGTCCGGGTCCGGGTCCGTGTCCGGGTCCGGTCAGGGTCAGGGTGCGGTTCCGGGTCCGGGTCCGGGTCCGGGTCCGGGTCCGGGTCCGGGGTCAGGATTCTAGTCCGTGTCCGGGTCCGGGTCCGGGTCCGGGTCCGGGTCCGGGTCCGGGTCCGGGTCTGGGTACGGATCTGGGTCAGGGTCAGGGTCAGGGTGCGGGTCCGGGTCCGGGTCCGGGTCAGGATTCTAGTCCGGGTACGGGTACGGGTACGGGTACGGGTACGGGTAAGGGTACGGGTACGGATCTGGGTCAGGGTCAGGGTCCGTGTCAGGGTCCGGGTCCGTGTCAGGGTCCGGGTCCGTGTCAGGGTCCGGGTCCTGGTCCGGGTCCGGGTCCGGGTCCGGGTCCAGGTCTGGGTCCGGATCCGGATCCGGATCATGGTCAGGGTCAGGGTCCGATTCCGGGTCCGGGTCCGGGTCCGGGTCCGGGTCCGGGTCCGGGTCCGGTTCCGTGTCAGTGTCAGGGTCAGGGTCAGGGTCAGGGTCAGGGTCCAGGTCCAGGTCCAGGTCCGGGTCCGTGTCCGGGTCAGGGTCCAGGTCCGGGTCCAGGTCTGGGTCCGGGTCCGGGTCCGGGTCCGGGTCCGGGTCCGGATCCGGATCTTGGTCAGGGTCAGAGTCAGGTTCCGGGTCTGGGTCGGGGTCCGGGTCCGGGTCCGGTTCAGGGTCAGGATACGGGTCCGGGTCCGGGTCCGGGTCCGGGTCCGGGTCCGGGTCCGGGTAAGGGTCCGGGTAAGGGTCCGTGTCCGTGTCCGGGTCCGGGTCCGTGTCCGGGTCAGGGTCCGGGTCAGGTTCCGTGTCAGTTTCAGTGTCAGTGTCAGAGTCAGGGTCCGGGTCCGGGTCCGGGTCCGGGTCCGTATCCGGGTCCGGGTCCGGGTCCGGGTAAGGGTCCGGGTAAGGGTCCGTGTCCGTGTCCGGGTCTGGGTCCGTGTCCGGGTCAGGGTCCGGGTCAGGTTCCGTTTCAGTTTCAGGGTCAGTGTCAGAGTCAGGGTCCGGGTCTGGGTCAGGGTCCGGGTCCGGGTCCGGGTCAGGGTCAGGATCTGGGTCCGGGTCCGGGTCCGGGTCCGTGTCAGGGTCCGGGTCCGTGTCAGGGTCCGTGTCCGGGTCCGTGTCCGGGTCCGGGTCTGGTTCTAGTTCCGGTTCCGGTTCCGGTTCCGGGTCAGGGTCAGGATCCGGGTCCGGGTCCGGGTCCGGGTCTGGTTCCGGTTCCGGTTCCGGTTCCGGTTCCGGGTCAGGGTCAGGATCCGGGTCCGGGTCCGTGTCCGTGTCCGGTTCCGGTTCCGGTTCCAGTTCCGGTTCCGGTACCGGTTCCGGGTCAGAGTCAGGTTCCGGTTCCGGTTCCGGTTCCGGTTCCGGTTCCGGTTCCGGTTCCGGTTCCGTGTCAGGGTCAGGGTCAGGGTCAGGGTCAGGGTCAGGGTCAGGGTCAGGGTCCGGGTCAGGGTCAGGGTCCGGGTCAGGGTCCGGGTCCGGGTCCGGGTCAGGGTCCGGTTGCGGGTCCGGGTCCGGGTCACAATCCGGGTCCGTGTCAGGGTCCGGGTCCGTGTCAGGGTCCGGGTCCGTGTCAGGGTCCGGGTCCGGGTCCGGGTCCGGGTCCGGGTCTGGTTCTAGTTCCGGTTCCGGTTCCGGTTCCGGGTCAGGGTCAGGATCCGGGTCCGGGTCCGGGTCCGGGGTCCGGGTCCGGGTCCGGGTCCGGGTCCGGGTCCGGGTCCGGGTCCGGTTCCGGGTCAGGGTCAGAGTCAGGATCCGGTTCCAGTTCCGGTTCCGGTTCCGGTTCCGGGTCATGGTCAGAGTCAGGATCCGGGTCCGGGTCCCGGTCCGGGTCCGGGTCCGGGTCCGGTTCCGGTTCCGGGTCAGGGTCAGGGTCAGGGTCAGGGTCAGGGTCCGGGTCCGGGTCAGGGTCAGTGTCCGGGTCAGGGTCAGGGTCAGGGTCCGAGTCAGTGTCCGGGTCCGGGTCTGGTTCAGGGTCCGGGTCCATGTCAGGGTCAGTATTCAGGTCCAGGTCCGGGTCCGGGTCCGGGTCCGTGTCCGGGTCCGGTCAGGGTCAGGGTGCGGTTCCGGGTCCGGGTCCGGGTCCGGGTCCGGGTCCGGGTCCGGGTCCGGGGTCAGGATTCTAGTCCGTGTCCGGGTCCGGGTCCGGGTCCGGGTCCGGGTCCGGGTCCGGGTCCGGGTCTGGGTACGGATCTGGGTCAGGGTCAGGGTCAGGGTGCGGGTCCGGGTCCGGGTCCGGGTCAGGATTCTAGTCCGGGTACGGGTACGGGTACGGGTACGGGTACGGGTAAGGGTACGGGTACGGATCTGGGTCAGGGTCAGGGTCCGTGTCAGGGTCCGGGTCCGTGTCAGGGTCCGGGTCCGTGTCAGGGTCCGGGTCCTGGTCCGGGTCCGGGTCCGGGTCCGGGTCCAGGTCTGGGTCCGGATCCGGATCCGGATCATGGTCAGGGTCAGGGTCCGATTCCGGGTCCGGGTCCGGGTCCGGGTCCGGGTCCGGGTCCGGGTCCGGTTCCGTGTCAGTGTCAGGGTCAGGGTCAGGGTCAGGGTCAGGGTCCAGGTCCAGGTCCAGGTCCGGGTCCGTGTCCGGGTCAGGGTCCAGGTCCGGGTCCAGGTCTGGGTCCGGGTCCGGGTCCGGGTCCGGGTCCGGGTCCGGATCCGGATCTTGGTCAGGGTCAGAGTCAGGTTCCGGGTCTGGGTCGGGGTCCGGGTCCGGGTCCGGTTTCAGGGTCAGGATACGGGTCCGGGTCCGGGTCCGGGTCCGGGGTCCGGGTCCGGGTCCGGGTAAGGGTCCGGGTAAGGGTCCGTGTCCGTGTCCGGGTCCGGGTCCGTGTCCGGGTCAGGGTCCGGGTCAGGTTCCGTGTCAGTTTCAGTGTCAGTGTCAGAGTCAGGGTCCGGGTCCGGGTCCGGGTCCGGGTCCGTATCCGGGTCCGGGTCCGGGTCCGGGTAAGGGTCCGGGTAAGGGTCCGTGTCCGTGTCCGGGTCTGGGTCCGTGTCCGGGTCAGGGTCCGGGTCAGGTTCCGTTTCAGTTTCAGGGTCAGTGTCAGAGTCAGGGTCCGGGTCTGGGTCAGGGTCCGGGTCCGGGTCCGGGTCAGGGTCAGGATCTGGGTCCGGGTCCGGGTCCGGGTCCGTGTCAGGGTCCGGGTCCGTGTCAGGGTCCGTGTCCGGGTCCGTGTCCGGGTCCGGGTCTGGTTCTAGTTCCGGTTCCGGTTCCGGTTCCGGGTCAGGGTCAGGATCCGGGTCCGGGTCCGGGTCCGGGTCCGGGTCCGGGTCCGGGTCCGGGTCCGGTTCCGGGTCCGAGTCCGGGTCCGGGTCCGGGTCTGGTTCCGGTTCCGGTTCCGGTTCCGGTTCCGGGTCAGGGTCAGGATCCGGGTCCGGGTCCGTGTCCGTGTCCGGTTCCGGTTCCGGTTCCAGTTCCGGTTCCGGTACCGGTTCCGGGTCAGAGTCAGGTTCCGGTTCCGGTTCCGGTTCCGGTTCCGGTTCCGGTTCCGGTTCCGGTTCCGTGTCAGGGTCAGGGTCAGGGTCAGGGTCAGGGTCAGGGTCCGGGTCAGGGGTCAGGGTCAGGGTCCGGGTCCGGGTCCGGGTCCGGGTCCGGGTCAGGGTCCGGTTGCGGGTCCGGGTCCGGGTCACAATCCGGGTCCGTGTCAGGGTCCGGGTCCGTGTCAGGGTCCGGGTCCGTGTCAGGGTCCGGGTCCGGGTCCGGGTCCGGGTCCGGGTCTGGTTCTAGTTCCGGTTCCGGTTCCGGTTCCGGTTCCGGGTCAGGGTCAGGATCCGGGTCCGGGTCCGGGTCCGGGTCCGGGTCCGGGTCCGGGTCCGGGTCCGGGTCCGGGTCCGGGTCCGGTTCCGGGTCAGGGTCAGAGTCAGGATCCGGTTCCAGTTCCGGTTCCGGTTCCGGTTCCGGGTCATGGTCAGAGTCAGGATCCGGGTCCGGGTCCCGGTCCGGGTCCGGGTCCGGGTCCGGTTCCGGTTCCGGGTCAGGGTCAGGGTCAGGGTCAGGGTCAGGGTCCGGGTCCGGGTCAGGGTCAGTGTCCGGGTCAGGGTCAGGGTCAGGGTCCGAGTCAGTGTCCGGGTCCGGGTCTGGTTCAGGGTCCGGGTCCATGTCAGGGTCAGTATTCAGGTCCAGGTCCGGGTCCGGGTCCGGGTCCGTGTCCGGGTCCGGTCAGGGTCAGGGTGCGGTTCCGGGTCCGGGTCCGGGTCCGGGTCCGGGTCCGGGTCCGGGTCCGGGGTCAGGATTCTAGTCCGTGTCCGGGTCCGGGTCCGGGTCCGGGTCCGGGTCCGGGTCCGGGTCCGGGTCTGGGTACGGATCTGGGTCAGGGTCAGGGTCAGGGTGCGGGTCCGGGTCCGGGTCCGGGTCAGGATTCTAGTCCGGGTACGGGTACGGGTACGGGTACGGGTACGGGTAAGGGTACGGGTACGGATCTGGGTCAGGGTCAGGGTCCGTGTCAGGGTCCGGGTCCGTGTCAGGGTCCGGGTCCGTGTCAGGGTCCGGGTCCTGGTCCGGGTCCGGGTCCGGGTCCGGGTCCAGGTCTGGGTCCGGATCCGGATCCGGATCATGGTCAGGGTCAGGGTCCGATTCCGGGTCCGGGTCCGGGTCCGGGTCCGGGTCCGGGTCCGGGTCCGGTTCCGTGTCAGTGTCAGGGTCAGGGTCAGGGTCAGGGTCCAGGTCCAGGTCCAGGTCCGGGTCCGTGTCCGGGTCAGGGTCCAGGTCCGGGTCCAGGTCTGGGTCCGGGTCCGGGTCCGGGTCCGGGTCCGGGTCCGGATCCGGATCTTGGTCAGGGTCAGAGTCAGGTTCCGGGTCTGGGTCGGGGTCCGGGTCCGGGTCCGGTTCAGGGTCAGGATACGGGTCCGGGTCCGGGTCCGGGTCCGGGTCCGGGTCCGGGTAAGGGTCCGGGTAAGGGTCCGTGTCCGTGTCCGGGTCCGGGTCCGTGTCCGGGTCAGGGTCCGGGTCAGGTTCCGTGTCAGTTTCAGTGTCAGTGTCAGAGTCAGGGTCCGGGTCTGGGTCAGGGTCCGGGTCCGGGTCCGGGTAAGGGTCCGGGTCCGGGTCCGGGTCCGGGTCCGTATCCGGGTCCGGGTCCGGGTCCGGGTAAGGGTCCGGGTAAGGGTCCGTGTCCGTGTCCGGGTCTGGGTCCGTGTCCGGGTCAGGGTCCGGGTCAGGTTCCGTTTCAGTTTCAGGGTCAGTGTCAGAGTCAGGGTCCGGGTCTGGGTCAGGGTCCGGGTCCGGGTCCGGGTCAGGGTCAGGATCTGGGTCCGGGTCCGGGTCCGGGTCCGGGTAAGGGTCCGGGTCCGGGTCCGGGTCCGTATCCGGGTCCGGGTCAGGGTCCGGGTCCGGTTCCGTTTCAATTTCAGTGTCAGTGTCAGAGTCAGGGTCCGGGTCAGGGTCAGGGTCAGGGTCAGGGTCAGGGTCAGGGTCCAGGTCCAGGTCCGGGTCAGGGTAAGGGTCCGGGTCCGGGTCCTGGTCCGGTCAGGGTCGGGTCCGGGTCCGGGTCCGGGTCCGGGGTCAGGATTCTAGTCCGGGTCCGGGTCGGGGTCTGGGTCCGGGTACGGGTACGGGTACGGATCTGGGTCAGGGTCAGGTTCAGGGTCAAGGTCAGGATCCGTGTCCGTGTCCGTGTCCGGGTAAGGGTCCGTGTCCTGGTCCGGGTCCGGGTCCGGGTCCGGATCTGGGTCAGGGTCAGAGTCAGGGTCCGGGTCAGGGTCCGGGTCCGGGTCCGGGTCAGGGTCAGGGTCCGGGTCCGGGTCCGGGTCCGGGTCCGGGTCCAGTTCTGGGTCAGGGTCCGGTTCAGGGTCAGGGTCCGGGTCCGGGTCCGAGTCAGGGTCCGGGTCCGGGTCCGGGTCAGTTTCAGTGTCCGGGTCCGGGTCCGGGTCCGAGTCCGGGTCAGGGTCCGGGTCCGGGTCAGGGTCCGGGTCCGGTTCTGTGTCAGTTTAAGGGTCAGTGTCAGAGTCAGGGTCCGGTTCAGAGTCAGGGTCAGGGTCAGGGTCCGGGTCCGGGTCCGTGTCAGGGTCCGGTTTCGGGTCCGGGTCCGGGTCAGAATCCGGGTCCGGGTCTGGGTCCGTGTCAGGGTCCGGGTCCGTGTCAGGGTCCGGGTGCGGGTCCGGGTCCGGGTCCGGGTCTGGTTCCGGTTCCGGTTCCGGTTCCGGTTCCGGGTCAGGGTCAAGATCCGGGTCCGGGTCCGGGTCCGTGTCCGGTTCCGGTTCCGGTTCCAGTTCTGGTTCCGGTACCAGTTCCGGGTCAGAGTCAGGATCCGGTTCCGGTTCCGGTTCCGGTTCCGGTTCCGGTTCCGGTTCCGGTTCCGGTTCCGGTTCCGGTTCCGTGTCAGGGTCAGGGTCAGGGTCAGGGTCAGGGTCAGGGTCAGGGTCCGGGTCAGGGTCAGGGTCCGGGTCAGGGTCCGGGTCCGGGTCCGGGTCAGGGTCCGGTTGCGGGTCCGGGTCCGGGTCAGAATCCGGGTCCGTGTCAGGGTCCGGGTCCGTGTCAGGGTCCGGGTCCGTGTCAGGGTCCGTGTCCGGGTCCGGGTCCGGGTCCGGGTCTGGTTCTAGTTCCGGTTCCGGTTCCGGTTCCGGGTCAGGGTCAGGATCCGGGTCCGTGTCCGGGTCCGTGTCCGGGTCCGGGTCCGGGTCCGGGTCCGGGTCCGGTTCCGGTTCCGGTTCCAGTTCCGGTTTCGGTTCCGGTTCCGGGTCAGGGTCAGAGTCAGGATCCGGGTCCGGGTCCATGTCAGGGTCAGTATCCAGGTCCAGGTCCGGGTCCTGGTCCGGGTCCGGGTCCGGTCAGGGTCAGGGTGCGGTTCCGGGTCCGGGTCCGGGTCCGGGTCCGGGTCCGGGTCCGGGGTCAGGATTCTAGTCCGGGTCCGGGTCCGGGTCCGGGTCCGGGTCCGGGTCCGGGTCCGGGTCCGGGTCTGGGTACGGATCTGGGTCAGGGTCAGGGTCAGGGTGCGGGTCCGGGTCCGGGTCCGGGTCAGGATTCTAGTCCGGGTACGGGTACGGGTACGGGTACGGGTACGGGTAAGGGTACGGGTACGGATCTGGGTCAGGGTCAGGGTCCGTGTCAGGGTCCGGGTCCGTGTCAGGGTCCGGGTCCGTGTCAGTGTCCGGGTCCTGGTCCGGGTCCGGGTCCGGGTCCGGGTCCGGGTCCAGGTCTGGGTCCGGATCCGGATCCGGATCATGGTCAGGGTCAGGGTCCGATTCCGGGTCCGGGTCCGGGTCCGGGTCCGGGTCCGGGTCCGGTTCCGGTTCCGGTTCCGTGTCAGTGTCAGGGTCAGGGTCAGGGTCCGGGTCAGGGTAAGGGTCAGGGTCAGGGTCCGGGTCCGGGTCCGGGTCCGGGTCAGGGTCTGGGTCCGGGTCCGGTTCTGTGTCAGTTTCAGGGTCAGTGTCAGAGTCAGGGTCCGGGTCAGGGTCAGGGTCAGGGTCAGGGTCAGGGTCAGGGTCCAGGTCCAGGTCCAGGTCCAGGTCCGGGTCCGTGTCCGGGTCAGGGTCCAGGTCCGGGTCCAGGTCTGGGTCCGGGTCCGGGTCCGGGTCCGGGTCCGGGTCCGGATCCGGATCTTGGTCAGGGTCAGAGTCAGGTTCCGGGTCTGGGTCGCGGTCGGGTCCGGGTCCGGTTCAGGGTCAGGATACGGGTCCGGGTCCGGGTCCGGGTCCGGGTCCGGGTAAGGGTCCGGGTAATGGTCCGTGTCCGTGTCCGGTTCCGTGTCAGTGTCCGGGTCCTGGTCCGGGTCCGGGTCCGGGTCCGGGTCCGGGTCCAGGTCTGGGTCCGGATCCGGATCCGGATCATGGTCAGGGTCAGGGTCCGATTCCGGGTCCGGGTCCGGGTCCGGGTCCGGGTCCGGTTCCGGTTCCGGTTCCGGTTCCGTGTCAGTGTCAGTGTCAGAGTCAGGGTCCGGGTCAGGGTCAGGGTCAGGGTCAGGGTCAGGGTCAGGGTCAGGGTCAAGGTCCGGGTCCGGGTCAGGGTCAGGGTCCGGGTCCGGGTCCGGGTCCGGGTCCGGGTCAGGGTCAGGGTCAGGGTCCGGGTCCGGGTCCATGTCAGGGTCCGGGTCCGTGTCAGTGTCCGGTTCCAGGTCCGGGTCCGGGACCGGGTCAGGGTCAGGGTCAGGGTCCGGGTCCGGGTCCATGTCAGGGTCCGGGTCCGTGTCAGTGTCCGGTTCCAGGTCCGGGTCCGGGTCCGGGTCAGGATCCGGGTCCGGTTCCGGGTCCGAGTCCGGGTCCGGATCTGGGTCAGGGTCAGGGTCCAGGTCCGGGTCCGGGTCCGGGTCCGGGTCCGGGTCCGGGTCCGGGTCCGGGTCAGTGTCAGTGTCAGGGTCAGGGTCAGAGTCAGGGTCCGGATCCGGGTCAGGGTCAGGGTCAGGGTCAGTGTCCGGGTCCGGGCCCGGGTCAGGGTCCGGGTCAGGGTCCGGGTCCGGGTAAGGGTCCGTGTCCGGGTCCGTGTCCGTGTCCGTGTCCGTGTCCGGGTCAGGGTCCGGGTCAGGTTCCGTGTCAGTTTCAGTGTCAGTGTCAGGGTCAGTGTCCGGGTCAGGGTCCAGGTCCGGGTCCGGGTCAGGGTCAGGGTCCGGGTCCGGGTCCGGGTCAGGGTCAGGGTCAGGGTCCATGTCAGGGTCCGGGTCCGTGTCAGGGTCCGATTCCAGGTCCGGGTCCGGGTTCGGGTCCGGGTCCGGGTCAGGGTCCGTGTCCGGGTAAGGGTCCGTGTCCGGGTCCGTGTCCGGGTCCGTGTCCGGGTCAGGGTCCGGGTCAGGTTCCGTGTCAGTTTCAGTGTCAGTGTCAGAGTCAGGGTCCGGGTCAGTGTCCGGGTCCGGGTCCGGGTCAGGGTCCGGGTCCGGGTCAGGGTCCGGGTCCGGGTAAGGGTCCGTGTCCGTGTCCGGTTCCGGGTCCGTGTCCGGGTCAGGGTCCGGGTCAGGTTCCGTGTCAGTTTCAGTGTCAGTGTCAGAGTCAGGGTCCGGGTCAGGGTCAGGGTCAGGGTCAGGGTCAGGGTCCAGGTCCAGGTCCGGGTCAGGGTCCGGGTCAGGGTCAGGGTCAGGGTCCGGGTCCGGGTCCGGGTCCGTGTCAGGTTCCGGATCTTGGTCAGGATCCGGATCCGGTTCCGGGTCCGGGTGCGGGTCCAGGTCCAGGTCCAGGTCTGGGTCCGGATCTGGGTCAGGGTCGGTGTCCGGGTCCGGGTCCGGGTCCGGGTCCGGGTCCGGGTCCGGGTCCGGGTCAGGGTCAGAGTCAGGGTCCGGTTCAAGGGTCAGGGTCAGGGTCAGGGTCAGTGTCCGGGTCCGGTTCCGGGTCCGGGTCCGGGTCTGGGTCCGGGTCCGGGTCAGGGTCCGGGTCCGGGTCCGGGTCCGGGTCCGGGTCCGGGTCCTGGTCCGGGTCCGGGTCCGGGTCAAGGTCAGGGTCCGTGTCCGTGTCAGGGTCAGGGTCCGGGTCCGGGTCCGGGTCCGTGTCAGGTTCCGGGTCCGGGTCAGGGTCCGGGTCCGGGTCAGGGTCCAGGTCCGGGTCCAGGTCTGGGTCCGGGTCCGGGTCCGGGTCCGGATCCAGATCTTGGTCAGGGTCAGGGTCCGGTTCCGGGTCCGGGTCCGGGTCCGGGTCCGGGTCAGGGTCCGGGTCCGGTTCCGTGTCCGGGTAAGGGTCCGTGTCCTGGTCCGGGTCCGGGTCCGGGTCCGGATCTGGGTCAGGGTCAGAGTCAGGGTCCGGGTCAGGGTCCGGGTCCGGGTCAGGGTCCGGGTCCGGGTCCGGGTCCGGGTCCGGGTCCGGTTCCGGGTCAGGGTCCGGGTCCGGGTCCGGGTCCGGTTCCGGTTCCGGTTCCAGTTCCGGTTTCGGTTCCGGTTCCGGGTCAGGGTCAGAGTCAGGATCCGGGTCCGGGTCCATGTCAGGGTCAGTATCCAGGTCCAGGTCCGGGTCCTGGTCCGGGTCCGGGTCCGGTCAGGGTCAGGGTGCGGTTCCGGGTCCGGGTCCGGGTCCGGGTCCGGGTCCGGGTCCGGGGTCAGGATTCTAGTCCGGGTCCGGGTCCGGGTCCGGGTCCGGGTCCGGGTCCGGGTCCGGGTCCGGGTCTGGGTACGGATCTGGGTCAGGGTCAGGGTCAGGGTGCGGGTCCGGGTCCGGGTCCGGGTCAGGATTCTAGTCCGGGTACGGGTACGGGTACGGGTACGGGTACGGGTAAGGGTACGGGTACGGATCTGGGTCAGGGTCAGGGTCCGTGTCAGGGTCCGGGTCCGTGTCAGGGTCCGGGTCCGTGTCAGTGTCCGGGTCCTGGTCCGGGTCCGGGTCCGGGTCCGGGTCCGGGTCCAGGTCTGGGTCCGGATCCGGATCCGGATCATGGTCAGGGTCAGGGTCCGATTCCGGGTCCGGGTCCGGGTCCGGGTCCGGGTCCGGGTCCGGTTCCGGTTCCGGTTCCGTGTCAGTGTCAGGGTCAGGGTCAGGGTCCGGGTCAGGGTAAGGGTCAGGGTCAGGGTCCGGGTCCGGGTCCGGGTCCGGGTCAGGGTCTGGGTCCGGGTCCGGTTCCGTGTCAGTTTCAGGGTCAGTGTCAGAGTCAGGGTCCGGGTCAGGGTCAGGGTCAGGGTCAGGGTCAGGGTCAGGGTCCAGGTCCAGGTCCAGGTCCGGGTCCGTGTCCGGGTCAGGGTCCAGGTCCGGGTCCAGGTCTGGGTCCGGGTCCGGGTCCGGGTCCGGGTCCGGGTCCGGATCCGGATCTTGGTCAGGGTCAGAGTCAGGTTCCGGGTCTGGGTCGCGGTCGGGTCCGGGTCCGGTTCAGGGTCAGGATACGGGTCCGGGTCCGGGTCCGGGTCCGGGTCCGGGTCCGGGTAAGGGTCCGGGTAATGGTCCGTGTCCGTGTCCGGTTCCGTGTCAGTGTCCGGGTCCTGGTCCGGGTCCGGGTCCGGGTCCGGGTCCGGGTCCAGGTCTGGGTCCGGATCCGGATCCGGATCATGGTCAGGGTCAGGGTCCGATTCCGGGTCCGGGTCCGGGTCCGGGTCCGGGTCCGGTTCCGGTTCCGGTTCCGGTTCCGTGTCAGTGTCAGTGTCAGAGTCAGGGTCCGGGTCAGGGTCAGGGTCAGGGTCAGGGTCAGGGTCAGGGTCAGGGTCAAGGTCCGGGTCCGGGTCAGGGTCAGGGTCCGGGTCCGGGTCCGGGTCCGGGTCCGGGTCAGGGTCAGGGTCAGGGTCCGGGTCCGGGTCCATGTCAGGGTCCGGGTCCGTGTCAGTGTCCGGTTCCAGGTCCGGGTCCGGGACCGGGTCAGGGTCAGGGTCAGGGTCCGGGTCCGGGTCCATGTCAGGGTCCGGGTCCGTGTCAGTGTCCGGTTCCAGGTCCGGGTCCGGGTCCGGGTCAGGATCCGGGTCCGGTTCCGGGTCCGAGTCCGGGTCCGGATCTGGGTCAGGGTCAGGGTCCAGGTCCGGGTCCGGGTCCGGGTCCGGGTCCGGGTCCGGGTCCGGGTCAGTGTCAGTGTCAGGGTCAGGGTCAGAGTCAGGGTCCGGATCCGGGTCAGGGTCAGGGTCAGGGTCAGTGTCCGGGTCCGGGCCCTGGTCAGGGTCCGGGTCCGGGTCCGGGTCAGGGTCCGGGTCCGGGTAAGGGTCCGTGTCCGGGTCCGTGTCCGTGTCCGTGTCCGTGTCCGGGTCAGGGTCCGGGTCAGGTTCCGTGTCAGTTTCAGTGTCAATGTCAGGGTCAGTGTCCGGGTCAGGGTCCAGGTCCGGGTCCGGGTCAGGGTCAGGGTCCGGGTCCGGGTCCGGGTCAGGGTCAGGGTCCGGGTCAGGTTCCGTGTCAGTTTCAGTGTCAGTGTCAGAGTCAGGGTCCGGGTCAGGGTCAGGGTCAGGGTCAGGGTCAGGGTCCAGGTCCAGGTCCGGGTCAGGGTCCGGGTCAGGGTCAGGGTCAGGGTCCGGGTCCGGGTCCGTGTCAGGTTCCGGATCTTGGTCAGGATCCGGATCCGGTTCCGGGTCCGGGTGCGGGTCCAGGTCCAGGTCCAGGTCCGGGTCAGGGTCCGGGTCAGGGTCAGGATCCGGGTCCGGTTCCGGGTCCGAGTCTGGGTCCGGATCTGGGTCAGGGTCGGTGTCCGGGTCCGGGTCCGGGTCCGGGTCCGGGTCCGGGTCCGGGTCCGGGTCAGGGTCAGAGTCAGGGTCCGGTTCAAGGGTCAGGGTCAGGGTCAGGGTCAGTGTCCGGGTCCGGTTCCGGGTCCGGGTCCGGGTCTGGGTCCGGGTCCGGGTCAGGGTCCGGGTCCGGGTCCGGGTCCGGGTCCGGGTCCGGGTCCTGGTCCGGGTCCGGGTCCGGGTCAAGGTCAGGGTCCGTGTCCGTGTCAGGGTCAGGGTCCGGGTCCGGGTCCGGGTCCGTGTCAGGTTCCGGGTCCGGGTCAGGGTCCGGGTCCGGGTCAGGGTCCAGGTCCGGGTCCAGGTCTGGGTCCGGGTCCGGGTCCGGGTCCGGATCCAGATCTTGGTCAGGGTCAGGGTCCGGTTCCGGGTCCGGGTCCGGGTCCGGGTCCGGGTCAGGGTCCGGGTCCGGTTCCGTGTCCGGGTAAGGGTCCGTGTCCTGGTCCGGGTCCGGGTCCGGGTCCGGATCTGGGTCAGGGTCAGAGTCAGGGTCCGGGTCAGGGTCCGGGTCCGGGTCAGGGTCCGGGTCCGGGTCCGGGTCCGGGTCAGGGTCAGGGTCAGGGTCCATGTCAGGGTCCGGGTCCGTGTCAGGGTCCGATTCCAGGTCCGGGTCCGGGTTCGGGTCCGGGTCCGGGTCAGGGTCCGTGTCCGGGTAAGGGTCCGTGTCCGGGTCCGTGTCCGGGTCCGTGTCCGGGTCAGGGTCCGGGTCAGGTTCCGTGTCAGTTTCAGTGTCAGTGTCAGAGTCAGGGTCCGGGTCAGTGTCCGGGTCCGGGTCCGGGTCAGGGTCCGGGTCCGGGTCAGGGTCCGGGTCCGGGTAAGGGTCCGTGTCCGTGTCCGGTTCCGGGTCCGTGTCCGGGTCAGGGTCCGGGTCAGGTTCCGTGTCAGTTTCAGTGTCAGTGTCAGAGTCAGGGTCCGGGTCAGGGTCAGGGTCAGGGTCAGGGTCAGGGTCCAGGTCCAGGTCCGGGTCAGGGTCCGGGTCAGGGTCAGGGTCAGGGTCCGGGTCCGGGTCCGTGTCAGGTTCCGGATCTTGGTCAGGATCCGGATCCGGTTCCGGGTCCGGGTGCGGGTCCAGGTCCAGGTCCAGGTCCGGGTCAGGGTCCGGGTCAGGGTCAGGATCCGGGTCCGGTTCCGGGTCCGAGTCTGGGTCCGGATCTGGGTCAGGGTCGGTGTCCGGGTCCGGGTCCGGGTCCGGGTCCGGGTCCGGGTCCGGGTCCGGGTCAGGGTCAGAGTCAGGGTCCGGTTCAAGGGTCAGGGTCAGGGTCAGGGTCAGTGTCCGGGTCCGGTTCCGGGTCCGGGTCCGGGTCTGGGTCCGGGTCCGGGTCAGGGTCCGGGTCCGGGTCCGGGTCCGGGTCCGGGTCCGGGTCCTGGTCCGGGTCCGGGTCCGGGTCAAGGTCAGGGTCCGTGTCCGTGTCAGGGTCAGGGTCCGGGTCCGGGTCCGGGTCCGTGTCAGGTTCCGGGTCCGGGTCAGGGTCCGGGTCCGGGTCAGGGTCCAGGTCCGGGTCCAGGTCTGGGTCCGGGTCCGGGTCCGGGTCCGGATCCAGATCTTGGTCAGGGTCAGGGTCCGGTTCCGGGTCCGGGTCCGGGTCCGGGTCCGGGTCAGGGTCCGGGTCCGGTTCCGTGTCCGGGTAAGGGTCCGTGTCCTGGTCCGGGTCCGGGTCCGGGTCCGGATCTGGGTCAGGGTCAGAGTCAGGGTCCGGGTCAGGGTCCGGGTCCGGGTCAGGGTCCGGGTCCGGGTCCGGGTCCGGGTCCGGGTCCGGTTCCGGGTCAGGGTCCGGTTCAGGGTCAGGGTCCGGGTCCGGGTCCGAGTCAGGGTCCGGGTCCGGGTCCGGGTCAGTTTCAGTGTCCGGGTCCGGGTCCGGGTCCGAGTCCGGGTCAGGGTCCGGGTCCGGGTCAGGGTCCGGGTCCGGTTCTGTGTCAGTTTAAGGGTCAGTGTCAGAGTCAGGGTCCGGTTCAGAGTCAGGGTCAGGGTCGGGGTCCGGGTCCGGGTCCGTGTCAGGGTCCGGTTTCGGGTCCGGGTCCGGGTCAGAATCCTGGTCCGGGTCCGGGTCCGTGTCAGGGTCCGGGTCCGTGTCAGGGTCCAGGTCCGGGTCCGGGTCCGGGTCTGGTTCCGGTTCCGGTTCCGGTTCCGGTTCCGTGTCAGGGTCAGGGTCAGGGTCAGGGTCAGGGTCCGGGTCAGGGTCAGGGTCCGGGTCAGGGTCCGGGTCCGGGTCCGGGTCAGGGTCCGGTTGCGGGTCCGGGTCCGGGTCAGAATCCGGGTCCGTGTCAGGGTCCGGGTCCGTGTCAGGGTCCGTGTCCGGGTCCGGGTCCGGGTCCGGGTCCGGGTCCGGGTCCGGGTCTGGTTCTAGTTCCGGTTCCGGTTCCGGTTCCGGGTCAGGGTCAGGATCCGGGTCCGGGTCCGGGTCCGGGTCCGGGTCCGGGTCCGGGTCCGGGTCCGGGTCCGGGTCCGGGTCCGGGTCCGGTTCCAGTTCCGGTTCCGGTTCCGGGTCAGGGTCAGGGTCAGAGTCAGGATCAGGGTCCGGGTCCGGGTCCGGGACCGGGTCCGGGTCCGGTTCTGGGTCAGGGTCAGGGTCAGGGTCAGGGTCAGGGTCCGGGTCAGGGTCAGTGTCTGGGTCAGGGTCAGGGTCAGGGTCCGGGTCAGTGTCCGGGTCCGGGTCTGGTTCAGGGTCCGGGTCCATGTCAGGGTCAGTATCCAGGTACAGGTCCGGGTCCGGGTCCGGGTCCGGGTCCGGTCAGGGTCAGGGTGCGGTTCCGGGTCCGGGTCCGGGTCCGGGTCCGGGTCCGGGGTCAGGATTCTAGTCCGGGTGCGGGTCCGGGTCCGGGTCCGGGTCCGGGTCCGGGTCCGGGTCCGGGTCTGGGTACGGATCTGGGTCAGGGTCAGGGTCAGGGTCCAGGTCAGGGTCCGGGTCCGGGTCCGGGTCCGGGTCCGGGTCTGGTTCTAGTTCCGGTTCCGGTTCCGGTTCCGGGTCAGGGTCAGGATCCGGGTCCGGGTCCGGGTCCGGGTCCGGGTCCGGGTCCGGGTCCGGGTCCGGGTCCGGGTCCGGGTCCGGGTCCGGGTCCGGTTCCGGTTCCGGTTCCAGTTCCGGTTCCGGTTCCGGGTCCGGGTCAGGGTCAGAGTCAGGATCCGGGTCCGGGTCCGGGTCCGGGTCCGGGTCCGGGTCCGGGTCCGGGTCCGGTTCCGGTTCCGGTTCCGGGTCAGGGTCAGGGTCCGGGTCAGGGTCAGGGTCAGGGTCCGGGTCAGGGTCAGTGTCCGGGTCAGGTTCAGGGTCAGGGTCCGGGTCAGTGTCCGGGTCCGGGTCTGGTTCAGGGTCCGGGTCCATGTCAGGGTCAGTATCCAGGTCCAGGTCCGGGTCCGGGTCCGGTTCCGGGTCCGGTTCCAGTTCCGGTTCCGGTTCCGGTTCCGGGTCAGGGTCAGAGTCAGGATCCGGGTCCGGGTCCGGGTCCGGGTCCGGGTCCGGGTCCGGGTCCGGGTCCGGGTCCGGTTCCGGTTCCGGGTCAGGGTCAGGGTCAGGGTCAGGGTCAGGGTCAGGGTCCGGGTCAGGGTCAGTGTCCGGGTCAGGGTCAGGGTCAGGGTCCGGGTCAGTGTCCGGGTCCGGGTCAGGGTCAGGGTACGGGTCCAGGTCCGGGTCCGGGTCCGGGTCAGGGTCAGGGTCCGGGTCCGGGTCCGGGTCAGGGTCAGGGTCAGGGTCCAGGTCCGGGTCCGGGTCCGGTTCCAGGTCCGGGTCCGGGTCCAGGTCCGGGTCAGGATCTGGGTCCGGTTCCGGGTCCGAGTCCGGGTCCGGATCTGGGTCAGGGTCAGGGTCCGGGTCCGGGTCCGGGTCCGGGTCCGGGTCCGGGTCCGGGTCCGGGTCCGGGTCCGGGTCCGGGTCCGGGTCAGTGTCAGTGTCAGGGTCAGGGTCAGAGTCAGGGTCCGGATCCGGGTCAGGGTCAGGGTCAGGGTCAGTGTCCGGGTCCGGGTCCGGGTCAGGGTCCGGGTCCGGGTCAGGGTCTGGGTCCGGGTAAGGGTCCGTGTCCGGGTCCGTGTCCGGGTCCGTGTCCGGGTCCGTGTCCGGGTCAGGGTCCGGGTCAGGTTCCGTGTCAGTTTCAGTGTCAGTGTCAGAGTCAGGGTCCGGGTCAGGGTCAGGGTCAGGGTCCGGGTCCGTGTCAGGGTCCAGGTCCGGGTCCGGGTCCGGGTCTGGTTCCGGTTCCGGTTCCGGTTCCGGTTCCGTGTCAGGGTCAGGGTCAG
Organism: Arizona elegans; assembly: GCA_022577455.1. Taxonomy (NCBI): domain Eukaryota; kingdom Metazoa; phylum Chordata; class Lepidosauria; order Squamata; family Colubridae; genus Arizona; species Arizona elegans. Next base: position 7,897,922 of record JAKOOJ010000027.1, read on the forward strand.
GGTCAGGGTCCGGGTCAGGGTCAGGGTCCGGGTCAGGGTCCGGGTCCGGGTCCGGGTCAGGGTCCGGTTGCGGGTCCGGGTCCGGGTCAGAATCCGGGTCCGTGTCAGGGTCCGGGTCCGTGTCAGGGTCCGTGTCCGGGTCCGGGTCCGGGTCCGGGTCCGGGTCCGGGTCCGGGTCTGGTTCTAGTTCCGGTTCCGGTTCCGGTTCCGGGTCAGGGTTAGGATCCGGGTCCGGGTCCGGGTCCGGGTCCGGGTCCGGGTCCGGTTCCGGTTCCGGTTCCAGTTCCGGTTCCGGTTCCGGGTCAGGGTCAGGGTCAGAGTCAGGATCCGGGTCCGGGTCCGGGTCCGGGACCGGGTCCGGGTCCGGTTCTGGGTCAGGGTCAGGGTCAGGGTCAGGGTCAGGGTCCGGGTCAGGGTCAGTGTCCGGGTCAGGGTCAGGGTCAGGGTCCGGGTCAGTGTCCGGGTCCGGGTCTGGTTCAGGGTCCGGGTCCATGTCAGGGTCAGTATCCAGGTACAGGTCCGGGTCCGGGTCCGGGTCCGGGTCCGGTCAGGGTCAGGGTGCGGTTCCGGGTCCGGGTCCGGGTCCGGGTCCGGGTCCGGGGTCAGGATTCTAGTCCGGGTGCGGGTCCGGGTCCGGGTCCGGGTCCGGGTCCGGGTCCGGGTCCGGGTCCGGGTCTGGGTACGGATCTGGGTCAGGGTCAGGGTCAGGGTCCAGGTCAGGGTCCGGGTCCGGGTCCGGGTCCGGGTCCGGGTCTGGTTCTAGTTCCGGTTCCGGTTCCGGTTCCGGGTCAGGGTCAGGATCCGGGTCCGGGTCCGGGTCCGGGTCCGGGTCCGGGTCCGGGTCTGGGTCCGGGTCCGGGTCCGGGTCCGGTTCCGGTTCCGGTTCCAGTTCCGGTTCCGGTTCCGGGTCAGGGTCAGGGTCAGAGTCAGGATCCGGGTCCGGGTCCGGGTCCGGGACCGGGTCCGGGTCCGGTTCTGGGTCAGGGTCAGGGTCAGGGTCAGGGTCAGGGTCCGGGTCAGGGTCAGTGTCCGGGTCAGGGTCAGGGTCAGGGTCCGGGTCAGTGTCCGGGTCCGGGTCTGGTTCAGGGTCCGGGTCCATGTCAGGGTCAGTATCCAGGTACAGGTCCGGGTCCGGGTCCGGGTCCGGGTCCGGTCAGGGTCAGGGTGCGGTTCCGGGTCCGGGTCCGGGTCCGGGTCCGGGTCCGGGGTCAGGATTCTAGTCCGGGTGCGGGTCCGGGTCCGGGTCCGGGTCCGGGTCCGGGTCCGGGTCCGGGTCCGGGTCTGGGTACGGATCTGGGTCAGGGTCAGGGTCAGGGTCCAGGTCAGGGTCCGGGTCCGGGTCCGGGTCCGGGTCCGGGTCTGGTTCTAGTTCCGGTTCCGGTTCCGGTTCCGGGTCAGGGTCAGGATCCGGGTCCGGGTCCGGGTCCGGGTCCGGGTCCGGGTCCGGGTCCGGGTCCGGGTCCGGTTCCGGTTCCGGTTCCAGTTCCGGTTCCGGTTCCGGGTCCGGGTCAGGGTCAGAGTCAGGATCCGGGTCCGGGTCCGGGTCCGGGTCCGGGTCCGGGTCCGGGTCCGGGTCCGGTTCCGGTTCCGGTTCCGGGTCAGGGTCAGGGTCAGGGTCAGGGTCAGGGTCAGGGTCAGGGTCCGGGTCAGGGTCAGTGTCCGGGTCAGGTTCAGGGTCAGGGTCCGGGTCAGTGTCCGGGTCCGGGTCTGGTTCAGGGTCCGGGTCCATGTCAGGGTCAGTATCCAGGTCCAGGTCCGGGTCCGGGTCCGGTTCCGGTTCCGGTTCCAGTTCCGGTTCCGGTTCCGGTTCCGGGTCAGGGTCAGAGTCAGGATCCGGGTCCGGGTCCGGGTCCGGGTCCTGGTCCGGGTCCGGGTCCGGGTCCGGTTCCGGTTCCGGGTCAGGGTCAGGGTCAGGGTCAGGGTCAGGGTCCGGGTCAGGGTCAGTGTCCGGGTCAGGGTCAGGGTCAGGGTCCGGGTCAGTGTCCGGGTCCGGGTCAGGGTCAGGGTACGGGTCCAGGTCCGGGTCCGGGTCAGGGTCAGGGTCCGGGTCCGGGTCCGGGTCAGGGTCAGGGTCAGGGTCCAGGTCCGGGTCCGGGTCCGGTTCCAGGTCCGGGTCCGGGTCCAGGTCCGGGTCAGGATCTGGGTCCGGTTCCGGGTCCGAGTCCGGGTCCGGATCTGGGTCAGGGTCAGGGTCCGGGTCCGGGTCCGGGTCCGGGTCCGGGTCCGGGTCCGGGTCCGGGTCCGGGTCCGGGTCCGGGTCAGGGTCAGTGTCAGGGTCAGGGTCAGTGTCCGGGTCCGGGTCCGGGTCAGGGTCCGGGTCCGGGTCCGGGTCAGGGTCTGGGTCCGGGAAAGGGTCCGTGTCCGGGTCCGTGTCCGGGTCCGTGTCCGGGTCAGGGTCCGGGTCAGGTTCCGTGTCAGTTTCAGTGTCAGTGTCAGAGTCAGGGTCCGGGTCAGGGTCAGGGTCAGGGTCAGGGTCCGGGTCAGGGTCCAGGTCCGGGTCCGGGTCAGGGTCAGGGTCCGGGTCCGGGTCCGGGTCCGGGTCAGGGTCAGGGTCAGGGTCAGGGTCCATGTCAGGGTCCGGGTCCGTGTCAGGGTCCGATTCCAGGTCCGGGTCCGGGTCCGGGTCCGGGTCCGGGTCACTGTCAGGGTCAGGGTCAGGGTCAGTGTCCGGGTCCGGGTCCGGGTCAGGGTCCGGGTCCGGGTCAGGGTCCGGGTCCGGGTAAGGGTCCGGGTCCGGGTCCGTGTCTGGGTCCGTGTCCGGGTCAGGGTCCGGGTCAGGTTCCGTGTCAGTTTCAGTGTCAGTGTCAGAGTCAGAGTCAGGGTCCGGGTCAGGGTCAGTGTCAGGGTCAGGGTCAGGGTCAGGGTCCGGGTCCGGGTCCGTGTCAGGTTCCGGATCTTGGTCAGGATCCGGATCTGGTTCCGGGTCCGGGTGCGGGTCCAGGTCCAGGTCCGGGTCAGGGTCCGGGTCAGGGTCAGGATCCGGGTCCGGTTCCGGGTCCGAGTCTGGGTCCGGATCTGGGTCCGGGTCCGGGTCCGGTTCCAGGTCCGGGTCCGGGTCCGGGTCAGGATCCGGGTCCAGTTCCGGGTCCGAGTCCGGGTCCGGATCCGGGTCAGGGTCAGGGTCCGGGTCCGGGTCCGGGTCCGGGTCCGGGTCCGGGTCCGGGTCCGGGTCCGGGTCCGGGTCCGGGTCAGTGTCAGTGTCAGGGTCAGGGTCAGAGTCAGGGTCCGGATCCGGGTCAGGGTCAGGGTCAGGGTCAGTGTCCGGGTCCGGGTCCGGGTCAGGGTCCGGGTCCGGGTCAGGGTCCGGGTCCGGGTAAGGGTCCGTGTCCGGGTCCGTGTCCGTGTCCGTGTCCGGGTCAGGGTCCGGGTCAGGTTCCGTGTCAGTTTCAGTGTCAGTGTCAGAGTCAGGGTCTGGGTCAGGGTCAGGGTCAGGGTCAGGGTCCGGGTCAGGGTCCGGGTCCGTGTCAGGGTCCGATTCCAGGTCCGGGTCCGGGTCCGGGTCCGGGTCAGGGTCAGGGTCAGGGTCCGGGTCAGTGTCCGGGTCCGGGTCCGGGTCAGGGTCCGGGTCCGGGTCAGGGTCCGGGTCCGGGTAAGGGTCCGTGTCCGGGTCCGTGTCCGGGTCCGTGTCCGGGTCAGGGTCCGGGTCAGGTTCCGTGTCAGTTTCAGTGTCAGTGTCAGAGTCAGGGTCCGGGTCAGGGTCAGGGTCAGGGTCAGGGTCAGGGTCAGGGTCCAGGTCCAGGTCCGGGTCAGGGTCCGGGTCAGGGTCAGGGTCAGGGTCCGGGTCCGGGTCCGTGTCAGGTTCCGGATCTTGGTCAGGATCCGGATCCGGTTCCGGGTCCTGGTGCGGGTCCAGGTCCAGGTCCGGGTCAGGGTCCGGGTCAGGGTCAGGATCCGGGTCCGGTTCCGGGTCCGAGTCTGGGTCCGGATCTGGGTCAGGGTCCGGGTCCGGGTCCGGGTCCGGGTCCGGGTCCGGGTCCGGGTCCGGGTCCGGGTCCGGGTCCGGGTCCGGATCCGTGTCAGTGTCAGTGTCAGAGTCAGGGTCCGGGTCAGGGTAAGGGTCAGGGTTAGGGTCAGGGTCCGGGTCCGGGTCCGGGTCCGGGTCCGGGTCCGATTCCGGGTCCGTGTCCGTGTCCGGGTCAGGGTCCGGGTCCGGTTCCGTGTCAGTTTCAGTGTCAGTGTCAGAGTCAGGGTCCGGGTCAGTGTCAGGGTCAGGGTCAGGGTCAGGGTCAGGGTCAGGGTCCATGTCCAGGTCCGGGTAAGGGTCCGTGTCCTGGTCCGTGTCCGGGTCCGGGTCCGGTTCCGGTTCCAGTTCCGGTTCCGGGTCCGGGTCCGGGTCCGGGTCCGGGTCCGGGTCCGGGTCCGGGTCCGGGTCCGGGTCCGGGTCCGGGTCAGTGTCAGTGTCAGGGTCAGGGTCAGAGTCAGGGTCCGGATCCGGGTCAGGGTCAGGGTCAGGGTCAGTGTCCAGGTCCGGGTCCGGGTCCGGGTCAGGGTCCGGGTCCGGGTCCGGATCTGGGTCAGGGTCAGAGTCAGGGTCCGGGTCAGGGTCCGGGTCCGGGTCAGGGTCCGGTTCCGGGTCCGGGTCCGGGTCCGGTTCCGGGTCAGGGTCCGGTTCAGGGTCAGGGTCCGGGTCCGGGTCCGAGTCAGGGTCCGGGTCCGGGTCCGGGTCCGGGTCAATTTCAGTGTCCGGGTCCGGGTCCGGGTCCGAGTCCGGGTCAGGGTCCGGGTCCGGGTCAGGGTCCGGGTCCGGTTCTGTGTCAGTTTAAGGGTCAGTGTCAGAGTCAGGGTCCGGTTCAGAGTCAGGGTCAGGGTCAGTGTCCGGGTCCGGGTCCGGGTCAGGGTCCGGTTTCGGGTCCGGGTCCGGGTCAGACTCCGGGTCCGGGTCCGGGTCCGTGTCAGGGTCCGGGTCCGTGTCAGGGTCCGTGTCCGGTTCCGGGTCCGGGTCCGGGTCTGGGTCTGGTTCCGGTTCCGGTTCCGGTTCCGGTTCCGGGTCAGGGTCAGTATCCGGGTCCGGGTCCGGGTCCGGGTCCGGTTCCGGTTCCGGTTCCAGTTCCGGTTCCGGTTCCGGTTCCGGGTCAGAGTCAGGATCCGGTTCCGGTTCCGGTTCCGGTTCCGGTTCCGGTTCCGGTTCCGCTTCCGGTTCCGGTTCCGGTTCCGTGTCAGGGTCAGGGTCAGGGTCAGGGTCAGGGTCCGTGTCAGGGTCAGGGTCTGTGTCAGGGTCCGGGTCCGGGTCCGGGTCAGGGTCCGGTTGCGGGTCCGGGTCCGGGTCAGAATCCGGGTCCGGGTCCGGGTCCGTGTCAGGGTCCAGGTCCGTGTCAGGGTCCGTGTCCGGTTCCAGGTCCGGGTCCGGGTCTGGGTCTGGTTCCGGTTCCGGTTCCGGTTCCGGTTCCGGGTCAGGGTCAGGATCCGGGTCCGGGTCCGGGTCCGGGTCCGGTTCCGGTTCCGGTTCCAGTTCCGGTTCCGGTTCCGGTTCCGGGTCAGAGTCAGGATCCGGTTCCGGTTCCGGTTCCGGTTCCGGTTCCGGTTCCGGTTCCGGTTCCGGTTCCGGTTCCGCTTCCGGTTCCGGTTCCGTGTCAGGGTCAGGGTCAGGGTCAGGGTCAGGGTCCATGTCAGGGTCAGGGTCCGTGTCAGGGTCTGGGTCCGGGTCCGGGTCAGGGTCCGGTTGCGGGTCCGGGTCCGGGTCAGAATCCGGGTCCGGGTCCGGGTCCGTGTCAGGGTCCGGGTCCGTGTCAGGGTCCGTGTCCGGGTCCGGGTCCGGGTCTGGTTCTGGTTCCGGTTCCGGTTCCGGTTCCGGGTCAGGGTCAGGATCCGGGTCCGGGTCCGGGTCCGGGTCTGGGTCCGGGTCCGGTTCCGGGTCCGGGTCAGGGTCCGGGTCCGGGTCCGGGTCTGGGTCCGGTTCCGGGTCAGGGTCCGGTTCAGGGTCAGGGTCCGGGTCCGGGTCCGAGTCAGGGTCCGGGTCCGGGTCCGGGTCAGTTTCAGTGTCCGGGTCCGGGTCCGGGTCCGAGTCCGGGTCAGGGTCGGGGTCCGGGTCAGGGTCCGGGTCCGGTTCTGTGTCAGTTTAAGGGTCAGTGTCAGAGTCAGGGTCCGGTTCAGAGTCAGGGTCAGGGTCAGGGTCCGGGTCCGGGTCCGCGTCAGGGTCCGGTTTCGGGTCCGGGTCCGGGTCAGAATCCGGGTCCGGGTCCGGGTCCGTGTCAGGGTCCGTGTCCGTGTCAGGGTCCGGGTCCTGGTCCGGGTCCGGGTCTGGTTCCTGTTTCGGTTCCGGTTCCGGTTCCGGGTCAGGGTCAGGATCCGGGTCCGGGTCCGGGTCCGTGTCCGGTTCCGGTTCCGGTTCCAGTTCCGGTTCCGGTTCCGGTTCCGGGTCAGAGTCAGGATCCGGTTCCGGTTCCGGTTCCGGTTCCGGTTCCGGTTCCGGTTCCGGTTCCGTGTCAGGGTCAGGGTCAGGGTCAGGGTCAGGGTCCGGGTCCGGGTCAGGGTCCGGGTGCGTGTCAGGGTCCGGGTCCGTGTCAGGGTCCGGGTCCGGGTCCGGGTCCGGGTCCGGGTCTGGTTCTGGTTCCGGTTCCGGTTCCGGTTCCGGGTCAGGGTCAGGATCCGGGTCCGGGTCCGGGTCCGTGTCAGGTTCCGGATCTTGGTCAGGATCCGGATCCGGTTCCGGGTCCGGGTGCGGGTCCAGGTCCAGGTCCGGGTCAGGGTCCGGGTCAGGGTCAGGATCCGGGTCCGGTTCCGGGTCCGAGTCTGGGTCCGGATCTGGGTCAGGGTCCGGGTCCGGGTCCGGGTCCGGGTCCGGGTCCGGGTCCGGGTCCGGGTCCGGGACCGGGTCCGGGTCCGGATCCGTGTCAGTGTCAGTGTCAGAGTCAGGGTCCGGGTCAGGGTAAGGGTCAGGGTTAGGGTCAGGGTCCGGGTCCGGGTCCGGGTCCGGGTCCGGGTCCGATTCCGGGTCCGTGTCCGTGTCCGGGTCAGGGTCCGGGTCCGGTTCCGTGTCAGTTTCAGTGTCAGTGTCAGAGTCAGGGTCCGGGTCAGTGTCAGGGTCAGGGTCAGGGTCAGGGTCAGGGTCCATGTCCAGGTCCGGGTAAGGGTCCGTGTCCTGGTCCGTGTCCGGGTCCGGGTCCGGTTCCGGTTCCAGTTCCGGTTCCGGGTCCGGTTCCGGTTCCGGGTCCGGGTCCGGGTCCGGGTCCGGGTCCGGGTCCGGGTCCGGGTCAGTGTCAGTGTCAGGGTCAGGGTCAGAGTCAGGGTCCGGATCCGGGTCAGGGTCAGGGTCAGGGTCAGGGTCAGTGTCCAGGTCCGGGTCCGGGTCCGGGTCAGGGTCCGGGTCCGGGTCCGGATCTGGGTCAGGGTCAGAGTCAGGGTCCGGGTCAGGGTCCGGGTCCGGGTCAGGGTCCGGTTCCGGGTCCGGGTCCGGGTCCGGTTCCGGGTCAGGGTCCGGTTCAGGGTCAGGGTCCGGGTCCGGGTCCGAGTCAGGGTCCGGGTCCGGGTCCGGGTCCGGGTCAGTTTCAGTGTCCGGGTCCGGGTCCGGGTCCGAGTCCGGGTCAGGGTCCGGGTCCGGGTCAGGGTCCGGGTCCGGTTCTGTGTCAGTTTAAGGGTCAGTGTCAGAGTCAGGGTCCGGTTCAGAGTCAGGGTCAGGGTCAGTGTCCGGGTCCGGGTCCGGGTCAGGGTCCGGTTTCGGGTCCGGGTCCGGGTCAGACTCCGGGTCCGGGTCCGGGTCCGTGTCAGGGTCCGGGTCCGTGTCAGGGTCCGTGTCCGGTTCCGGGTCCGGGTCCGGGTCTGGGTCTGGTTCCGGTTCCGGTTCCGGTTCCGGTTCCGGGGTCAGGGTCAGGATCCGGGTCCGGGTCCGGGTCCGGGTCCGGTTCCGGTTCCGGTTCCAGTTCCGGTTCCGGTTCCGGTTCCGGGTCAGAGTCAGGATCCGGTTCCGGTTCCGGTTCCGGTTCCGGTTCCGGTTCCGCTTCCGGTTCCGCTTCCGGTTCCGGTTCCGGTTCCGTGTCAGGGTCAGGGTCAGGGTCAGGGTCAGGGTCCGTGTCAGGGTCAGGGTCTGTGTCAGGGTCCGGGTCCGGGTCCGGGTCAGGGTCCGGTTGCGGGTCCGGGTCCGGGTCAGAATCCGGGTCCGGGTCCGGGTCCGTGTTAGGGTCCGGGTCCGTGTCAGGGTCCGTGTCCGGGTCCGGGTCCGGGTCCGGGTCCGGGTCAGAATCCGGGTCCGGGTCCGGGTCCCTGTCAGGGTCCGGGTCCGGGTCCGGGTCCGGGTCTGGTTCCTGTTTCGGTTCCGGTTCCGGTTCCGGTTCTGGGTCAGGGTCAGGATCCGGGTCCGTGTCCGTGTCCGTGTCCGGTTCCAGTTCCGGTTCCGGTTCCAGTTCCGGTTCCGGTTCCGGTTCCGGGTCAGAGTCAGGATCCGGTTCCGGTTCCGGTTCCGGTTCCGGTTCCGGTTCCGGTTCCGTGTCAGGGTCAGGGTCAGGGTCAGGGTCAGGGTCCGGGTCCGGGTCAGGGTCCGGGTCCGGGTCAGGGTCCGGGTCCGGGTCCGGGTCCGGGTCAGGGTCCGGTTGCGGGTCCGTGTCCGGGTCAGAATCCGGGTCCGGGTCCGGGTGCGTGTCAGGGTCCGGGTCCGTGTCAGGGTCCGTGTCCGGGTCCGTGTCCGGATCCGGGTCCGGGTCTGGTTCTGGTTCCGGTTCCGGTTCCGGTTCCGGTTCCGGGTCAGGGTCAGGATCCGGGTCCGGGTCCGGGTCCGGGTCCTGGTCCGGGTCCGGGTCCGGGTCCGGGTCCGGGTCCGGTTCCGGTTCCGGTTCCAGTTCCGGTTCCGGTTCCGGTTCCGGGTCAGGGTCAGAGTCAGGATCCGGGTCCGGGTCCGGGTCCGGGTCCGGGTCCGGGTCCGGGTCCGGGTCCGGGTCCGGGTCCGGGTCTGGTTCTGGTTCCGGTTCCGGTTCCGGTTCCGGGTCAGGGTCAGGATCCGGGTCCGGGTCCGGGTCCGGGTCAGTTTCAGTGTCCGGGTCCGGGTCCGGGTCCGAGTCCGGGTCAGGGTCCGTGTCCGGGTCAGGGTCCGGGTCCGGTTCTGTGTCAGTTTAAGGGTCAGTGTCAGAGTCAGGGTCCGGTTCAGAGTCAGGGTCAGGGTCAGGGTCCGGGTCCGGGTCCGGGTCAGGGTCCGGTTTCGGGTCCGGGTCCGGGTCAGAATCCGGGTCCGGGTCCGGGTCCCTGTCAGTGTCCGGGTCCGGGTCCGGGTCCGGGTCTGGTTCCTGTTTCGGTTCCGGTTCCGGTTCCGGTTCCGGTTCCGGGTCAGGGTCAGGATCCGGGTTCCGTGTCCGTGTCCGTGTCCGGTTCCGGTTCCGGTTCCGGTTCCAGTTCCGGTTCCGGTTCCGGTTCCGGGTCAGAGTCAGGATCCGGTTCCGGTTCTGGTTCCGGTTCCGGTTCCGGTTCCGTGTCAGGGTCAGGGTCAGGGTCAGGGTCAGGGTCCGGGTCCGGGTCAGGGTCCGGGTCCGGGTCAGGGTCCGGGTCCGGGTCCGGGTCCGGGTCAGGGTCCGGTTGCGGGTCCGGGTCCGGGTCAGAATCCGGGTCCGGGTCCGGGTGCGTGTCAGGGTCCGGGTCCGTGTCAGGGTCCGTGTCCGGGTCCGTGTCCGGATCCGGGTCCGGGTCTGGTTCTGGTTCCGGTTCCGGTTCCGGTTCCGGTTCCGGGTCAGGGTCAGGATCCGGGTCCGGGTCCGGGTCCGGGTCCTGGTCCGGGTCCGGGTCCGGGTCCGGGTCCGGGTCCGGGTCCGGTTCCGGTTCCAGTTCCGGTTCCGGTTCCGGGTCAGGGTCAGGGTCAGAGTCAGGATCCGGGTCCGGGTCCGGGTCCGGGTCCGGGTCCGGGTCCGGGTCCGGGTCCGGGTCCGGGTCCGGGTCCGGGTCCGGTTCTGGTTCCGGTTCCGGTTCCGGGTCAGGGTCAGGATCCGGGTCCGGGTCCGGGTCCGGGTCCGGGTCCGGGTCCGGGTCCGGGTCCGGGTCCGGGTCCGGGTCCGGGTCCGGGTCCGGTTCCGGTTCCAGTTCCGGTTCCGGTTCCGGTTCCGGGTCAGGGTCAGAGTCAGGATCCGGGTCCGGGTCCGGGTCCGGGTCCGGGTCCGGGTCCGGGTCCGGGTCCGGTTCCGGTTCCGGGTCAGGGTCAGGGTCAGGGTCAGGGTCAGGGTCCGGGTCAGGGTCAGTGTCCGGGTCAGGGTCAGGGTGCGGTTCCGGGTCCGGGTCAGGGTCAGGGTCAGGGTCCGGGTCAGGGTCCGGGTCCGGGTCCGGGTCCGGGTCTGGGTCCGGATCCGGATCATGGTCAGGGTCAGGGTCCGATTACGGGTCCGGGTCCGGGTCCGGGTCCAGGTCCGGGTCCGGATCCGTTGCAGTGTCAGTGTCAGAGTCAGGGTCCGGGTCAGGGTAAGGGTCAGGGTCAGGGTCAGGGTCCTGGTCCGGGTCCGGGTCAGGGTCTGGGTCCGGGTCCGGTTCCGTGTCAGTTTCAGGGTCAGTGTCAGAGTCAGGGTCCGGGTCAGGGTCAGGGTCAGGGTCAGGGTCAGGGTCAGGGTGAGGGTGAGGGTCCAGGTCCAGGTCCAGGTCCGGGTCAGTGTCCGGGTCAGGGTCAGGGTCAGGGTCCGGGTCCGTGTCAGGTTCCGGGTCCGTGTCAGGGTCCGGGTCCGGTTCCGGGTCCGGGTCCGGGTCCGGGTCTGGGTCCGGGACCGGTTCCGGGTCCAAGTCCGTGTCAGTGTTAGTGTCAGGGTCAGGATCTGGGTCCGGGTCCGGGTCTGGTTCTGGTTCCGGTTCCGGTTCCGGTTCCGGTTCCGGGTCAGGGTCAGGATCCGGGTCCGGGTCCGGGTCCGGGTCCTGGTCCGGGTCCGGGTCCGGGTCCGGGTCCGGGTCCGGGTCCGGTTCCGGTTCCGGTTCCAGTTCCGGTTCCGGTTCCGGTTCCGGGTCATAGTCAGGATCCGGTTCCGGTTCCGGTTCCGGTTCCGGTTCCGGTTCCGGTTCCGGTTCCGTGTCAGGGTCAGGGTCAGGGTCAGGGTCCTGTTGCGGGTCCGGGTCCGGGTCAGAATCCGGGTCCGGGTCCGGGTCCGTGTCAGGGTCCGGGTCCGTGTCAGGGTCCGTGTCCGTGTCCGGGTCCGGGTCTGGTTCTGGTTCCGGTTCCGGTTCCGGTTCCGGGTCAGGGTCAGGATCCGGGTCCGGGTCCGGGTCCGGGTCCGGGTCCGGGTCCGGGTCCGGGTCCGGGTCCGGGTCCCGTTCCGGTTCCAGTTCCGGTTCCGGTTCCGGTTCCGGTTCCGGGTCAGGGTCAGAGTCAGGATCCGGGTCCGGGTCCGGGTCCGGGTCCGGTTCCGGTTCCGGGTCAGGGTCAGGGTCAGGGTCAGGGTCAGGGTCAGGGTGCGGTTCTGGGTCCGGGTCCGGGTCCGGGTCCGGGTCCTGGTCCGGGTCCGGGTCCAGGTCCGGGTCTGGGTCCGGATCCGGATCATGGTCAGGGTCAGGGTCCGATTACGGGTCCGTGTCCGGGTCCGGGTCCAGGTCCGGGTCCGGATCCGTTGCAGTGTCAGTGTCAGAGTCAGGGTCCGGGTCAGGGTAAGGGTCAGGGTCAGGGTCAGGGTCAGGGTGAGGGTGAGGGTCCAGGTCCAGGTCCAGGTCCGGGTCAGGGTCCGGGTCAGGGTCAGGGTCAGGGTCAGGGTCCGGGTCCGTGTCAGGTTCCGGGTCCGTGTCAGGGTCCGGGTCCGGTTCCGGTTCCGGGTCCGGGTCCGGGTCCGGGTCTGGGTCCGGGACCGGTTCCGGGTCCGGGTCCGTGTCAGTGTTAGTGTCAGGGTCAGGATCTGGGTCCGGGTCCGGGTCCGGGTAAGGGTCCGGGTCCGGGTCAGGGTCCGGGTCTGGGTCCGGGTCCGGGTCCGGTTCCGGGTCAGGGTCAGGGTCCGGGTCCGGGTCCGAGTCAGGGTCCGGGTCCGGGTCCGGCTCAGTTTCAGTGTCCGGGTCCGGGTCCGGGTCCGAGTCCGGGTCAGGGTCCGGGTCCGGGTCAGGGTCCGGGTCCGGTTCTGTGTCAGTTTAAGGGTCAGTGTCAGAGTCAGGGTCCGGTTCAGAGTCAGGGTCAGGGTCAGGGTCCGGGTCCTGGTCCGGGTCAGGGTCCGGTTTCGGGTCCGGGTCCGGGTCAGAATCCGGGTCCGGGTCCGGGTCCGTGTCAGGGTCCGGGTCCGTGTCAATGTCCGGGTCCGGGTCCGGGTCTGGTTCCGGTTCCGGTTCCGGTTCCGGTTCCGGGTCAGGGTCAGGATCCGGGTCCGGGTCCGGGTCCGTGTCCGGTTCCGGTTCCGGTTCCAGTTCCGGTTCCGGTTCCGGTTCCGGGTCATAGTCAGGATCCGGTTCCGGTTCCGGTTCCGGTTCCGGTTCCGGTTCCGGTTCCGGTTCCGGTTCCGGTTCCGTGTCAGGGTCAGGGTCAGGGTCAGGGTCCTGTTGCGGGTCCGGGTCCGGGTCAGAATCCGGGTCCGGGTCCGGGTCCGTGTCAGGGTCCGGGTCCGTGTCAGGGTCCGTGTCCGGGTCCGGGTCCGGGTCTGGTTCTGGTTCCGGTTCCGGTTCCGGTTCCGGGTCAGGGTCAGGATCCGGGTCCGGGTCCGGGTCCGGGTCCGGGTCCGGGTCCGGGTCCGGGTCCGGGTCCGGGTCCGGTTCCAGTTCCGGTTCCGGTTCCGGTTCCGGTTCCGGGTCAGGGTCAGAGTCAGGATCTGGGTCCGGGTCCGGGTCCGGTTCCGGTTCCGGTTCCGGGTCAGGGTCAGGGTCAGGGTCAGGGTCAGGGTGCGGTTCTGGGTCCGGGTCCGGGTCCGGGTCCGGGGTCAGGATTCTAGTCCGGGTCCAGGTCCGGGTCCGGGTCCGGGTACGGGTCCGGGTCCGGGTCTGGGTACGGATCTGGGTCAGGGTCAGGGTCAGGGTCTGGGTCAGGGTCCGGCTCCGGGTCAGGGTCCGGGTCCGTGTCAGGGTCCGGGTCCTGGTCCGGGTCCGGGTCCAGGTCCGGGTCTGGGTCCGGATCCGGATCATGGTCAGGGTCAGGGTCCGATTACGGGTCCGGGTCCGGGTCCGGGTCCAGGTCCGGGTCCGGATCCGTTGCAGTGTCAGTGTCAGAGTCAGGGTCCGGGTCAGGGTAAGGGTCAAGGTCAGGGTCAGGGTCCTGGTCCGGGTCCGGGTCAGGGTCTTGGTCCGGGTCCGGGTCCGGTTCCGTGTCAGTTTCAGGGTCAGTGTCAGAGTCAGGGTCCGGGTCAGGGTCAGGGTCAGGGTCAGGGTCAGGGTGAGGGTCCAGGTCCAGGTCCACGTCCGGGTCAGGGTCCGGGTCAGGGTCAGGGTCAGGGTCCGGGTCCGTGTCAGGTTCCGGGTCCGTGTCAGGGTCCGGGTCCGGTTCCGGGTCCGGGTCCGGGTCCGGGTCCGGGTCTGGGTCCGGGACCGGTTCCGGGTCCGGGTCCGTGTCAGTGTTAGTGTCAGGGTCAGGATCTGGGTCCGGGTCCGGGTCCGAGTAAGGGTCCGGGTCCGGGTCCGTGTCCGGGTCCGGGTCCGGGTCCGTGTCCGGGTCAGGGTCCGGGTCCGGTTCCGTGTCAGTTTCAGTGTCAGTGTCAGTGTCAGAGTCAGAGTCAGGGTCCGGGTCAGGGTCAGGGTCAGGGTCAGGGTCAGGGTCCAGGTCCAGGTCCGGGTCAGGGTCAGAGTCCGGGTCAGGGTCAGGGTCCGGGTCCGGTCAGGGTCAGGGTGCGGGTCCGGGTATGGGTACGGGTACGCGTACGGGTACGGGTACGGATCTGGGTCAGGGTCAGGGTCAGGGTCAGGGTCAGGGTCAGGGTCAGGATCCGTGTCCGTGTCCGTGTCCGGGTAAGGGTCCGTGTCCTGGTCCGGGTCCGGGTCCGGATCTGGGTCAGGGTCAGAGTCAGGGTCCGGGTCAGGGTCCGGGTCCGGGTGAGGGTCCTGGTCCGGGTCCGGGTCCGGGTCCGGTTCCGGGTCAGGGTCCGGTTCAGGGTCAGGGTCCGGGTCCGGGTCCGAGTCAGGGTCCGGGTCCGGGTCCGGGTCAGTTTCAGTGTCCGGGTCCGGGTCCGGGTCCGAGTCCGGGTCAGGGTCCGGGTCCGGGTCCGGGTCAGGGTCCGGGTCCGATTCTGTGTCAGTTTAAGGGTCACTGTCAGAGTCAGGGTCCGGTTCAGGGTCAGGGTCAGGGTCAGGGTCCGGGTCCGGGTCCGGGTCCGGGTCAGGGTCCGGGTCCGGGTCCGGGTCCGGGTCCGGGTCAGGGTCCGGTTTCGGGTCCGGGTCCGGGTCAGAATCCGGGTCCGGGTCCGGGTCCGTGTCAGGGTCCGGGTCCATGTCAGGGTCCGGGTCCGGGTCCGGGTCTGGGTCCGGGTCTGGGTCCGGTTCCGATTCTGTGTCAGTTTAATGGTCACTGTCAGAGTCAGGGTCCGGTTCAGGGTCAGGGTCAGGGTCAGGGTCCGGTTCCGGTTCCGGTTCCGGTTCCGGGTCAGGGTCAGGATCCGGGTCCGGGTCCGGGTCCGGGTCCGGGTCGGGGTCCGGTTCCGGTTCCGGTTCCAGTTCCGGTTCCGGTTCCGGTTTCGGTTCCGGGTCAGGGTCAGGGTCAGAGTCAGGATCCGGTTCCGGTTCCGGTTCCGGGTCAGGGTCAGGATCCGGGTCCGGGTCCGGGTCCGGGTCCGGGTCCGGGTCCGGGTCCGGGTCCGGGTCCGGGTCCGGGTCCGGGTCCGGGTCCGGTTCCGGTTCCAGTTCCGGTTCCGGTTCCGGGTCAGGGTCAGAGTCAGGATCCGGGTCCGGGTCCGGGTCCGGGTCCGGGTCCGGGTCCGGGTCCGGGTCCGGTTCCGGTTCCGGGTCAGGGTCAGGGTCAGGGTCAGGGTCAGGGTCAGGGTCCGGGTCAGGGTCAGTGTCCGGGTCAGGGTCAGGGTGCGGTTCCGGGTCCGGGTCAGGGTCAGGGTCAGGGTCCGGGTCAGGGTCCGGGTCCGGGTCCGGGTCCGGGTCTGGGTCCGGATCCGGATCATGGTCAGGGTCAGGGTCCGATTACGGGTCCGGGTCCGGGTCCGGGTCCAGGTCCGGGTCCGGATCCGTTGCAGTGTCAGTGTCAGAGTCAGGGTCCGGGTCAGGGTAAGGGTCAGGGTCAGGGTCAGGGTCCTGGTCCGGGTCCGGGTCAGGGTCTGGGTCCGGGTCCGGTTCCGTGTCAGTTTCAGGGTCAGTGTCAGAGTCAGGGTCCGGGTCAGGGTCAGGGTCAGGGTCAGGGTCAGGGTCAGGGTCAGGGTGAGGGTGAGGGTCCAGGTCCAGGTCCAGGTCCGGGTCAGTGTCCGGGTCAGGGTCAGGGTCAGGGTCCGGGTCCGTGTCAGGTTCCGGGTCCGTGTCAGAGTCCGGGTCCGGTTCCGGGTCCGGGTCCGGGTCCGGGTCTGGGTCCGGGACCGGTTCCGGGTCCGGGTCCGTGTCAGTGTTAGTGTCAGGGTCAGGATCTGGGTCCGGGTCCGGGTCCGGGTAAGGGTCCGGGTCCGGGTCAGGGTCCGGGTCCGGGTTCCGGGTCCGGGTCCGGTTCCGGGTCAGGGTCCGGTTCAGGGTCAGGGTCCGGGTCCGGGTCCGAGTCAGGGTCCGGGTCCGGGTCCGGGTCAGTTTCAGTGTCCGGGTCCGGGTCCGGGTCCGAGTCCGGGTCAGGGTCCGGGTCCGGGTCAGGGTCCGAGTCCGGGTCAGGGTCCGGGTCCGGTTCTGTGTCAGTTTAAGGGTCAGTGTCAAAGTCAGGGTCCGGTTCAGAGTCAGGGTCAGGGTCAGGGTCCGGGTCCTGGTCCGGGTCAGGGTCCGGTTTCGGGTCCGGGTCCGGGTCAGAATCCGGGTCCGGGTCCGGGTCCGTGTCAGGGTCCGGGTCCGTGTCAATGTCCGGGTCCGGGTCCGGGTCTGGTTCCGGTTCCGGTTCCGGTTCCGGTTCCGGTTCCGGGTCAGGGTCAGGATCCGGGTCCGGGTCCGGGTCCGGGTTCGGTTCCGGTTCCGGTTCCAGTTCCGGTTCCGGTTCCGGTTCCGGGTCATAGTCAGGATCCGGTTCCGGTTCCGGTTCCGGTTCCGGTTCCGGTTCCGGTTCCGGTTCCGGTTCCGGTTCCGTGTCAGGGTCAGGGTCAGGTTCAGGGTCCTGTTGCGGGTCCGGGTCCGGGTCAGAATCCGGGTCCGGGTCCGGGTCCGTGTCAGGGTCCGGGTCCGTGTCAGGGTCCGTGTCCGTGTCCGGGTCCGGGTCTGGTTCTGGTTCCGGTTCCGGTTCCGGTTCCGGGTCAGGGTCAGGATCCGGGTCCGGGTCCGGGTCCGGGTCCGGGTCCGGGTCCGGGTCCGGGTCCGGGTCCGGGTCCGGGTCCGGGTCCGGGTCCGGGTCCGGGTCCCGTTCCGGTTCCAGTTCCGGTTCCGGTTCCGGTTCCGGTTCCGGGTCAGGGTCAGAGTCAGGATCCGGGTCCGGGTCCGGTTCCGGGTCCGGTTCCGGTTCCGGGTCAGGGTCAGGGTCAGGGTCAGGGTCAGGGTCAGGGTGCGGTTCTGGGTCCGGGTCCGGGTCCGGGTCCGGGGTCAGGATTCTAGTCCGGGTCCGGGTCCGGGTCCGGGTCCGGGTACGGGTACGGGTCCGGGTCCGGGTCTGGGTACGGATCTGGGTCAGGGTCAGGGTCAGGGTCCGGGTCAGGGTCCGGGTCCGGGTCAGGGTCCGGGTCCGTGTCAGGGTCCGGGTCCTGGTCCGGGTCCGGGTCCAGGTCCGGGTCTGGGTCCGGATCCGGATCATGGTCAGGGTCAGGGTCCGATTACGGGTCCGGGTCCGGGTCCGGGTCCAGGTCCGGGTCCGGATCCGTTGCAGTGTCAGTGTCAGAGTCAGGGTCCGGGTCAGGGTAAGGGTCAGGGTCAGGGTCAGGGTCAGGGTGAGGGTGAGGGTCCAGGTCCAGGTCCAGGTCCGGGTCAGGGTCCGGGTCAGGGTCAGGGTCAGGGTCAGGGTCCGGGTCCGTGTCAGGTTCCGGGTCCGTGTCAGGGTCCGGGTCCGGTTCCGGTTCCGGGTCCGGGTCCGGGTCCGGGTCTGGGTCCGGGACCGGTTCCGGGTCCGGGTCCGTGTCAGTGTTAGTGTCAGGGTCAGGATCTGGGTCCGGGTCCGGGTCCGGGTAAGGGTCCGGGTCCGGGTCAGGGTCCGGGTCTGGGTCCGGGTCCGGGTCCGGTTCCGGGTCAGGGTCAGGGTCCGGGTCCGGGTCCGAGTCAGGGTCCGGGTCCGGGTCCGGCTCAGTTTCAGTGTCCGGGTCCGGGTCCGGGTCCGAGTCCGGGTCAGGGTCCGGGTCCGGGTCATAGTCAGGATCCGGTTCCGGTTCCGGTTCCGGTTCCGGTTCCGGTTCCGGTTCCGGTTCCGGTTCCGGTTCCGGTTCCGTGTCAGGGTCAGGGTCAGGGTCAGGGTCCTGTTGCGGGTCCGGGTCCGGGTCAGAATCCGGGTCCGGGTCCGGGTCCGTGTCAGGGTCCGTGTCCGTGTCAGGGTCCGTGTCCGGGTCCGGGTCCGGGTCTGGTTCTGGTTCCGGTTCCGGTTCCGGTTCCGGGTCAGGGTCAGGATCCGGGTCCGGGTCCGGGTCCGGGTCCGGGTCCGGGTCCGGGTCCGGGTCCGGGTCCGGGTCCGGGTCCGGTTCCAGTTCCGGTTCCGGTTCCGGTTCCGGTTCCGGGTCAGGGTCAGAGTCAGGATCCGGGTCCGGGTCCGGGTCCGGGTCCGGTTCCGGTTCCGGGTCAGGGTCAGGGTCAGGGTCAGGGTCAGGGTGCGGTTCTGGGTCCGGGTCCGGGTCCGGGTCCGGGTCCGGGGTCAGGATTCTAGTCCGGGTCCGGGTCCGGGTCCGGGTCCGGGTCCGGGTCCGGGTCCGGGTCTGGGTACGGATCTGGGTCAGGGTCAGGGTCAGGGTCTGGGTCAGGGTCCGGCTCCGGGTCAGGGTCCGGGTCCGTGTCAGGGTCCGGGTCCTGGTCCGGGTCCGGGTCCAGGTCCGGGTCTGGGTCCGGATCCGGATCATGGTCAGGGTCAGGGTCCGATTACGGGTCCGGGTCCGGGTCCGGGTCCAGGTCCGGGTCCGGATCCGTTGCAGTGTCAGTGTCAGAGTCAGGGTCCGGGTCAGGGTAAGGGTCAAGGTCAGGGTCAGGGTCCTGGTCCGGGTCCGGGTCAGGGTCTTGGTCCGGGTCCGGGTCCGGTTCCGTGTCAGTTTCAGGGTCAGTGTCAGAGTCAGGGTCCGGGTCAGGGTCAGGGTGAGGGTCAGGGTCAGGGTGAGGGTCCAGGTCCAGGTCCACGTCCGGGTCAGGGTCCGGGTCAGGGTCAGGGTCAGGGTCCGGGTCCGTGTCAGGTTCCGGGTCCGTGTCAGGGTCCGGGTCCGGGTCCGGTTCCGGGTCCGGGTCCGGGTCCGGGTCCGGGGCTGGGTCCGGGACCGGTTCCGGGTCCGGGTCCGTGTCAGTGTTAGTGTCAGGGTCAGGATCTGGGTCCGGGTCCGGGTCCGGGTAAGGGTCCGGGTCCGGGTCCGGGTCCGGGTCCGGGTCCGGGTCCGTGTCCGGGTCAGGGTCCGGGTCCGGTTCCGTGTCAGTTTCAGTGTCAGTGTCAGTGTCAGAGTCAGAGTTAGGGTCCGGGTCAGGGTCAGGGTCAGGGTCAGGGTCAGGGTCAGGGTCAGGGTCCGGGTCCGGTCAGGGTCAGGGTGCGGGTCCGGGTATGGGTACGGGTACGGGTACGGGTACGGGTACGGATCTGGGTCAGGGTCAGGGTCAGGGTCAGGGTCAGGGTCAGGGTCAGGATCCGTGTCCGTGTCCGTGTCCGGGTAAGGGTCCGTGTCCTGGTCCGGGTCCGGGTCCGGATCTGGGTCAGGGTCAGAGTCAGGGTCCGGGTCAGGGTCCGGGTCCGGGTGAGGGTCCTGGTCCGGGTCCGGGTCCGGGTCCGGTTCCGGGTCAGGGTCCGGTTAAGGGTCAGGGTCCGGGTCCGGGTCCGAGTCAGGGTCCGGGTCCGGGTCCGGGTCAGTTTCAGTGTCCGGGTCCGGGTCCGGGTCCGAGTCCGGGTCAGGGTCCGGGTCCGGGTCCGGGTCAGGGTCCGGGTCCGATTCTGTGTCAGTTTAAGGGTCACTGTCAGAGTCAGGGTCCGGTTCAGGGTCAGGGTCAGGGTCAGGGTCCGGGTCCGGGTCCGGGTCCGGGTCAGGGTCCGGGTCCGGGTCCGGGTCCGGGTCCGGGTCAGGGTCCGGTTTCGGGTCCGGGTCCGGGTCAGAATCCGGGTCCGGGTCCGGGTCCGTGTCAGGGTCCGGGTCCATGTCAGGGTCCGGGTCCGGGTCCGGGTCTGGGTCCGGGTCTGGGTCCGGTTCCGATTCTGTGTCAGTTTAAGGGTCACTGTCAGAGTCAGGGTCCGGTTCAGGGTCAGGGTCAGGGTCAGGGTCCGGTTCCGGTTCCGGTTCCGGGTCAGGGTCAGGATCCGGGTCCGGGTCCGGGTCCGGGTCGGGGTCTGGTTCCGGTTCCGGTTCCAGTTCCGGTTCCGGTTCCGGTTTCGGTTCCGGGTCAGGGTCAGGGTCAGAGTCAGGATCCGGTTCCGGTTCCGGTTCCGGTTCCGGTTCCGGTTCCGGTTCCGGTTCCGGTTCCGGTTCCGGTTCCGGTTCCGGGTCAGGGTCAGGGTTAGAGTCAGGGTGAGGGTCAGGGTCCGGGTCAGGGTCAGGGTCCGGGTCAGGGTCCGGGTCAGGGTCCGGGTCCGGGTCCGGGTCAGGGTCCGGTTGCGGTTCCGGGTCCGGGTCAGAATCGGGGTCCGGGTCCGGGTCCGTGTCAGGATCCGGGTCTGTGTCAGGGTCCGTGTCCGGGTCCGGGTCCGGGTCCGGGTCTGGTTCTGGTTCCGGTTCCGGTTCCGGTTCCGGTTCCGGGTCAGGGTCAGGATCCGGGTCCGGGTCCGGGTCCGGGTCCGGGTCCGGGTCCGGTTCCGGTTCCAGTTCTGGTTCCGGTTCCGGTTCCGGGTCAGGGTCAGAGTCAGGATCCGGGTCCGGGTCCGGGTCCGGGTCCGGGTCCGGGTCCGGGTCCGTGTCCGGTTCTGGGTCAGGGTCAGGGTCAGGGTCAGGGTCAGGGTCAGCTTCCGGGTCAGGGTCAGGGTCCGGGTCAGGGTCAGGGTCAGGGTCCGGGTCATTGTCCGGGTCCGGGTCTGGTTCAGAGTCCGGGTCCATGTCAGGGTCAGTATCCAGGTCCAGGTCCGGGTCCGGGTCCTGGTCCGGGTCCAGTCAGGGTCAGGGTGCGGGTCCGGGTGCGGGTCCGGGTCCGGGTCCGGGGTCAGGATTCTACTCCGGGTCCGGGTCCGGGTCCGGGTACGGGTACGGGTCTGGGTACGGATCTGGGTCAGGGTCAGGGTCAGGGTCCGGGTCAGGGTCCGGGTCCGTGTCAGGGTCCGTGTCCGTGTCCGTGTCAGGGTCCGGGTCCTGGTCCGGGTCCGGGTCCTGGTCCGGGTCTGGGTCCGGATCCGGAACATGGTCAGGGTCAGGGTCCGATTACGGGTCCGGGTCCGGGTCCGGGTCCAGGTCCGGGTCTGGATCCGTTTCAGTGTCAGTGTCAGAGTCAGGGTCCGAGTCAGGGTAAGGGTCAGGGTCAGGGTCAGGGTCAGGGTCCGGGTCCGGGTCCGGGTCCGGGTCCGGGTCAGGGTCTGGGTCCGGGTCCGGTTCCGTGTCAGTTTCAGGGTCAGTGTCAGAGTCAGGGTCCAGGTCAGGGTCAGGGTCAGGGTCAGGGTCAGGGTCAGGGTGAGGGTCCAGGTCCAGGTCCAGGTCCGTGTCAGGGTCCGGGTAAGGGTCCGGTTCCGGTTCCGGGTCAGGGTCAGGGTCAGGGTCAGGGTCAGGGTCAGGGTCAGGGTCAGGGTCCGGGTCAGGGTCAGGGTCCGGGTCAGGGTCAGGGTCAGGGTCCGGATCAGTGTCCGGGTCCAGGTCTGGGTCAGGGTCCGGGTCCTGGTACGGGTCCGGGTCCGGGTCCGGGTCTAGTTCCGGGTCCGGGTCCATGTCAGGGTCAGTATCCAGGTCTAGGTCCGGGTCCGGGTCCGGTCAGGGTCAGGGTGCGGGTACGGGTCCAGGTCCGGGGTCAGGATTCTAGTCCGGGTCCGGGTCCGGGTACGGGTACGGGTACGGGTAAGGGTACGGGTACGGATCTGGGTCAGGGTCAGGGTCCGTGTCAGGGTCCGGGTCCGTGTCAGGGTCCGGGTCCATGTCAGGGTCCGGGTCCTGGTCCGGGTCCGGGTCCGGTTCCGGGTCCGGGTCTGGGTCCGGGTCCGGTTCCGTGTCAGTTTCAGGGTCAGTGTCAGAGTCAGGGTCCGGGTCAGGGTCAGGGTCAGGGTCAGGGTCAGGGTCAGGGTCAGGGTCCGGGTCAGGGTAAGGGTCAGGGTCAGGGTCCGGGTCCGGGTCCGGGTCCGGGTCAGGGTCTGGGTCCGGGTCCGGTTCCGTGTCAGTTTCAGGGTCAGGGTCAGAGTCAGGGTCCGGGTCAGGGTCAGGGTCCAGGTCCAGTTCCAGGTCCGGGTCCGGTTCCGGGTCCGGGTCTGGGTCCGGGTCCGGTTCCGTGTCAGTTTCAGGGTCAGTGTCAGAGTCAGGGTCCGGGTCAGGGTCAGGGTCCGGGTCAGGGTAAGGGTCAGGGTCAGGGTCCGGGTCCGGGTCCGGGTCCGGGTCAGGGTCTGGGTCCGGGTCCGGTTCCGTGTCAGTTTCAGGGTCAGGGTCAGAGTCAGGGTCCGGGTCAGGGTCAGGGTCAGGGTCAGGGTCAGGGTCAGGGTCAGGGTCAGGGTCAGGGTCAGGGTCCAGGTCCAGTTCCAGGTCCGGGTCCGGGTCCGGGTCAGGGTCCGGGTCCGGGTCAGAGTCAGGGTCCGGGTCAGGGTCAGGGTCAGGGTCAGGGTCAGGGTCAGGGTCAGGGTCAGGGTCAGGGTCCAGGTCCAGTTCCAGGTCCGGGTCCGGTTCCGGGTCCGGGTCTGGGTCCGGGTCCGGTTCCGTGTCAGTTTCAGGGTCAGTGTCAGAGTCAGGGTCCGGGTCCGGGTCAGGGTCAGGGTCAGGGTCAGGGTCAGGGTCCGGGTCAGGGTTAGGGTCAGGGTCAGGGTCCGGGTCCGGGTCCGGGTCCGGGTCAGGGTCTGGGTCCGGGTCCGTTTCCGTGTCAGTTTCAGGGTCAGTGTCAGAGTCAGGGTCCGGGTCAGGGTCAGGGTCAGGGTCCGTTTCAGGGTCCGGTTCCAGGTCCGGGTCCGGGTCCGTGTCAGCGTCCGCGTCCGCGTCCGGGTCAGGATCCGAGTCCGGGTCCGGGTCAGGATCCGGGTCCGGGTCCAGTTCCAGGTCCGAGTCCAGGTCCGGATCTGGGTCAGGGTCAGGGTCCGGGTCCGGGTCCCGGTCCGTGTCCGTGTCCGGGTCCGGGTCCGTGTCCGTGTCCGTGTCCGGGTCCGGGTCCGGGTCCGGGTCCGGGTCCGGGTCTGGGTCCGGGTCCGCGTCCGGGTCAGTGTCAGGGTCAGGGTCAGGGTCCGGGTGAGGGTCAGGGTCAGGGTCAGGGTCAGGGTCAGGGTCCAGGTCCAGGTCCGGGTCAGGGTCAGGGTCCGGATCTGGGTCAGGGTCAGGGTCAGTGTCCGGGTCCGGGTCCGGGTCAGGGTCTGGGTCCGTTTCAGGGTCCGGTTCCGGGTCCGGGTCCGGGTCCGGGTCCGGGTCCGTGTCCGCGTCCGGGTCCGGGTCAGGATCCGGGTCCGGGTCCGGGTCAGGATCCGGGTCCGGGTCCAGTTCCAGGTCCGAGTCCAGGTCCGGATCTGGGTCAGGGTCAGGGTCCGGGTCCGGGTCCCGGTCCGGGTCCGGGTCCGGGTCCGGGTCCGGGTCCGGGTCCGGGTCCGGGTCCGGGTCCGGGTCCGGGTCCGGGTCTGGGTCCGGGTCCGCGTCCGGGTCAGTGTCAGTGTCAGGGTCAGGGTCCGGGTGAGGGTCAGGGTCAGGTTCAGGGTCAGGGTCAGGGTCCAGGTCCAGGTCCGGGTCAGGGTCAGGGTCCGGATCTTGGTCAGGGTCAGGGTCAGTGTCCGGGTCCGGGTCCGGGTCAGGGTCTGGGTCCGGGTCAGGGTCCGGGTCCGGGTCCGGGTCCGGGTCCGGGTCAGTGTCAGGGTCAGGATCCGAGTCCGGGTCCGGGTCCGGGTCTGGGTGAGGGTCCCGGTCCGGGTCCAGGTCCGGGTCCGGGTCCACGTCAGGGTCAGTATCCAGGTCCAGGTCCGGGTCCGGGTCCGGGTCCGGGTCCGGGTCTGGTCAGGGTCAGGGTGCGGGTCCGGGTACGGGTACGGGGTCAGGATTCTAGTCCGGTTCCGGGTCCGGGTCCGGGTCCGGGTCCGGGTCCGGGTCTCGATCTGGGTCAGGGTCAGGGTCAGGGTCAGGGTCAGGGTCAGTGTCAGGGTCAGGGTCAGGGTCAGGGTCAGGGTCAGGATCCGTGTCCGTCTCGGTGTCCGGGTAAGGGTCCGTGTCCTGGTCCGGGTCCGGATCCGGGTCCGGGTCAGGGTCCGAGTCCGGGTCCAGGTCCGGATCCGGGTCAGGGTTCGAGTCCGGGTCCAGATCTGGGTCAGTGTCAGAGTCAGGGTCCGGGTCAGGGTCCGGGTCCGGGTTCGGGTCCGTGTCCGTGTCCGGGTCTGGGTCCGGTTCCGGGTCAGGGTCCGGTTCAGGGTCCGGGTCCGGGTCCGTGTCAGGGTCCGGTTTCGGGTCCGGGTCCGGGTCAGAATCCGGGTCCGGGTCCGGGTCCGTGTCAGGTTCCGGGTCCGTGTCAGGGTCCGGGTCTGGGTCCTGGTCCGGGTCCGGGTCCGGGTCCGGGTCCGCGTCCGGGTCAGTGTCAGTGTCAGGGTCAGGGTCCGGGTGAGGGTCAGGGTCAGGGTCAGGGTCAGGGTCAGGGTCCAGGTCCAGGTCCGGGTCAGGGTCAGGGTCCGGATCTTGGTCAGGGTCAGGGTCAGTGTCCGGGTCCGGGTCCGGGTCAGGGTCTGGGTCCGGGTCAGGGTCCGGGTCCGGGTCCGGGTCCGGGTCCGGGTCCGGGTCCGGGTCCGGGTCCGGGTCCGGGTCAGGGTCAGGGTCAGGATCCGAGTCCGGGTCCGGGTCCGGGTCTGGGTGAGGGTCCCGGTCCGGGTCCAGGTCGGGGTCCGGGTCCACGTCAGGGTCAGTATCCAGGTCCAGGTCCGGGTCCGGGTCCGGGTCCGGGTCCGGGTCTGGTCAGGGTCAGGGTGCGGGTCCGGGTACGGGTACGGGGTCAGGATTCTAGTCCGGTTCCGGGTCCGGGTCCGGGTCCGGGTCCGGGTCTGGGTCTCGATCTGGGTCAGGGTCAGGGTCAGGGTCAGGGTCAGGGTCAGGGTCAGGGTCAGGGTCAGGGTCAGGGTCAGGGTCAGGATCCGTGTCCGTCTCGGTGTCCGGGTAAGGGTCCGTGTCCTGGTCCGGGTCCGGATCCGGGTCCGGGTCAGGGTCCGAGTCCCGGTCCAGGTCCGGATCCGGGTCAGGGTTCGAGTCCGGGTCCAGATCTGGGTCAGTGTCAGAGTCAGGGTCCGGGTCAGGGTCCGGGTCCGGGTTCGGGTCCGTGTCCGTGTCCGGGTCTGGGTCCGGTTCCGGGTCAGGGTCCGGTTCAGGGTCCGGGTCCGGGTCCGGGTCCGAGTTAGGGTCCGGGTCCGGGTCCGGGTCTGGGTCCGGGTCCTGGTCAGGGTCCGGGTCCGGTTCTGTGTCAGTTTAAGGCTCAGTGTCAGAGTCAGGGTCGGGGTCAGGGTCAGGGTCAGGGTCAGGGTCCGGGTCCGTGTCCGGGTCAGGGTCCGGGTCTGGGTCCGGGTCCGGGTCCGGGTCAGGGTCCGGTTTCGGGTCCGGGTCCGGGTCAGAATCCGGGTCCGGGTCCGGGTCCGTGTCAGGTTCCGGGTCCGTGTCAGGGTCCGGGTCTGGGTCCTGGTCCGGGTCCGGGTCCGGGTCCGGGTCAGGGTCAGGGTCAGGGTCCGGGTCAGTGTCCGGGTCCGGGTCTGGGTCAGGGTCCAGGTCCCGGTCCAAGTCAGGGTCCGGGTCCGGGTCCGGGTCAGTTTCAGGGTCAGTGTCAGAATCAGGGTCCGGGTCAGGGTCCAGGTCCGGTTCTGTGTCAGTTTCAGGGTCAGTGTCAGAGTCAGGGTCCGGGTCAGGGTCAGGGTCAGGGTCAGGGTCCGGGTCCGTGTCCGGGTCAGAGTCCGGGTCCAGGTCCGGGTCCGGGTCAGGGTCCGGGTTCGGGTCCGTGTCCGGGTCAGAATCCGGGTCCGGGTCCGGGTCCGGGTCAGGGTCCGGGTCCGTGTCAGGGTCCGGGTCCGGGTCCGGGTCCGGGTCTGGTTCCGGTTCCGGTTCCGGGTCAGGGTCAGGATCCGGGTCCGGGTCCGGGTCCGGGTCCGGTTCCGGTTCCGGTTCCGTTTCCGGTTCCAGTTCCGGTTCCGGTTCCGGTTCCGGTTCCGGGTCAAGGTCAGAGTCAGGGTCCGGGTGCGGGTGCAGGTCAGTTTCAGGGTCAATGTCAGAATCAGGGTCCGGGTCAGGGTCCGTGTCCGTGTCCGGGTCCGTGTCCATGTCCGGGTCCGTGTCCGGGTCCGGGTCCGGGTCCGGGTCAGAGTCCGGGTCCGGGTCAGGGTCAGGGTCCGGGTCCGGGTCTGTGTCAGTTTCAGGGTCAGTCTCAGAGTCAGGGTCCGGGTCAGGGTCAGGGTCAGGGTCCGGTTCCGAGTCAGGGTCCGGGTCCGGGTCCGGGTCAGTTTCAGGGTCAGGGTCAGAGTCAGGGTCCGGGTCAGGGTCAGGGTCCGGGTCTGGGTCAGGGTCCAGGTCTTGGTCCGGGTTAGGGTTCGGGTCCGCGTCCGTGTCAGTTTCAGGGTCAGTGTCAGAATCAGGGTCTGGGTCAGGGTCAGGGTCAGGATCAGGATCAGGGTCAGGGTCCGGGTCCGGGTCAGGGTCCGGGTCCTGGTCCGGGGTCAGGATTCTAGTCCGGGTCCGGGTCCGGGTCCGGATCTGGGTCAGGGTCAGGGTCAGGGTCAGGGTCAGGTTCAGGGTCAGGATCCGTGTCCGTTTCCGGGTCCGGGTAAGGTTCCGTGTCCGTGTCCGTGTCCGTGTCCGTGTCCGTGTCCGGGTCAGGGTCCGGATCCGGATCCGGATCCGGGTCCGTGTCAGTTTCAGGGTCAGTGTCAGGGTCCGGGTCCGTGTCAGGATCCGGGTCCGGGTCCGGGTCAGGATCCGGGTCCGGGTCCAGTTCCAGGTCCGAGTCCAGGTCCGGATCTGGGTCAGGGTCAGGGTCCGGGTCCGGGTCCCGGTCCGGGTCCGGGTCCGGGTCCGGGTCCGGGTCCGGGTCCGGGTCCGGGTCCGGGTCCGGGTCCGGGTCCGGGTCTGGGTCCGGGTCCGCGTCCGCGTCCGGGTCAGTGTCAGTGTCAGGGTCAGGGTCCGGGTGAGGGTCAGGGTCAGGGTCAGGGTCAGGGTCAGGGTCCAGGTCCAGGTCCGGGTCAGGGTCAGGGTCCGGATCTTGGTCAGGGTCAGGGTCAGTGTCCGGGTCCGGGTCCGGGTCAGGGTCTGGGTCCGGGTCAGGGTCCGGGTCCGGGTCCGGGTCCGGGTCCGGGTCAGGGTCAGGGTCAGGATCCGAGTCCGGGTCCGGGTCCGGGTCTGGGTGAGGGTCCCGGTCTGGGTCCAGGTCCGGGTCCGGGTCCACGTCAGGGTCAGTATCCAGGTCCAGGTCCGGGTCCGGGTCCGGGTCCGGGTCCGGGTCTGGTCAGGGTCAGGGTGCGGGTCCGGGTACGGGTACGGGGTCAGGATTCTAGTCCGGTTCCGGGTCCGGGTCCGGGTCCGGGTCCGGGTCCGGGTCCGGGTCTCGATCTGGGTCAGGGTCAGGGTCAGGGTCAGGGTCAGGGTCAGGGTCAGGGTCAGGGTCAGGGTCAGGGTCAGGGTCAGGATCCGTGTCCGTCTCGGTGTCCGGGTAAGGGTCCGTGTCCTGGTCCGGGTCCAGATCCGGGTCCGGGTCAGGGTCCGAGTCCGGGTCCAGGTCCGGATCCGGGTCAGGGTTCGAGTCCGGGTCCAGATCTGGGTCAGTGTCAGAGTCAGGGTCCGGGTCAGGGTCCGGGTCCGGGTTCGGGTCCGTGTCCGTGTCCGGGTCTGGGTCCGGTTCCGGGTCAGGGTCCGGTTCAGGGTCCGGGTCCGGGTCCGGGTCCGAGTCAGGGTCCGGGTCCGGGTCCGGGTCTGGGTCCGGGTCAGTTTCAGGGTCCGGGTCCGGGTCCGGGTCCGGGTCCTGGTCCGGGTCCGGGTCAGGGTCCGGGTCCGGGTCAGGGTCCGGGTCCGGTTCTGTGTCAGTTTAAGGCTCAGTGTCAGAGTCAGGGTCGGGGTCAGGGTCAGGGTCAGGGTCAGGGTCCGGGTCCGTGTCCGGGTCAGGGTCCGGGTCTGGGTCCGGGTCCGGGTCCGGGTCAGGGTCCGGTTTCGGGTCCGGGTCCGGGTCAGAATCCGGGTCCGGGTCCGGGTCCGTGTCAGGTTCCGGGTCCGTGTCAGGGTCCGGGTCTGGGTCCTGGTCCGGGTCCGGGTCCGGGTCCGGGTCAGGGTCAGGGTCAGGGTCCGGGTCAGTGTCTGGGTCCGGGTCTGGGTCAGGGTCCAGGTCCCGGTCCAAGTCAGGGTCCGGGTCCGGGTCCGGGTCAGTTTCAGGGTCAGTGTCAGAATCAGGGTCCGGGTCAGGGTCCAGGTCCGGTTCTGTGTCAGTTTCAGGGTCAGTGTCAGAGTCAGGGTCCGGGTCAGGGTCAGGGTCAGGGTCAGGGTCCGGGTCCGTGTCCGGGTCAGAGTCCGGGTCCAGGTCCGGGTCCGGGTCAGGGTCCGGGTTCGGGTCCGTGTCCGGGTCAGAATCCGGGTCCGGGTCCGGGTCCGGGTCAGGGTCCGGGTCCGTGTCAGGGTCCGGGTCCGGGTCCGGGTCCGGGTCTGGTTCCGGTTCCGTTTCCGGTTCCAGTTCCGGTTCCGGTTCCGGTTCCGGTTCCGGGTCAAGGTCAGAGTCAGGGTCCGGGTGCGGGTGCAGGTCAGTTTCAGGGTCAATGTCAGAATCAGGGTCCGGGTCAGGGTCCGTGTCCGTGTCCGGGTCCGTGTCCATGTCCGGGTCCGTGTCCGGGTCCGGGTCCGGGTCCGGGTCAGAGTCCGGGTCCGGGTCAGGGTCAGGGTCCGGGTCCGGGTCTGTGTCAGTTTCAGGGTCAGTCTCAGAGTCAGGGTCCGGGTCAGGGTCAGGGTCAGGGTCCGGTTCCGAGTCAGGGTCCGGGTCCGGGTCCGGGTCAGTTTCAGGGTCAGGGTCAGAGTCAGGGTCCGGGTCAGGGTCAGGGTCCGGGTCTGGGTCAGGGTCCAGGTCTTGGTCCGGGTTAGGGTTCGGGTCCGCGTCCGTGTCAGTTTCAGGGTCAGTGTCAGAATCAGGGTCTGGGTCAGGGTCAGGGTCAGGATCAGGATCAGGGTCAGGGTCCGGGTCCGGGTCAGGGTCCGGGTCCTGGTCCGGGGTCAGGATTCTAGTCCGGGTCCGGGTCCGGGTCCGGATCTGGGTCAGGGTCAGGGTCAGGGTCAGGGTCAGGTTCAGGGTCAGGATCCGTGTCCGTTTCCGGGTCCGGGTAAGGTTCCGTGTCCGTGTCCGTGTCCGTGTCCGTGTCCGTGTCCGGGTCAGGGTCCGGATCCGGATCCGGATCCGGATCCGGGTCCGTGTCAGTTTCAGGGTCAGTGTCAGGGTCCGGGTCCGTGTCAGGGTCCGGGTCCATGTCAGTGTCAGTGTCAGTGTCAGAGTCAGGGTCCGGATCCGGGTCAGGGTCAGGGTCAGGGTCAGGGTCAGGGTCAGGGTCAGGATCCGGGTCCGGGTCTGGGTAAGGGTCCGTGTCCTGATCCTGGTCCGGATCCTGGTCCGGGTCCGGGTCAGGGTCCGGGTCCGGGTCTGGGTCCGGGTCCGGGTTCGGGACCGGTTCCGGGTCCGGTTCCGGGTAAGGGTCAGGATCCGGATCCGGTTCCGGGTCCGGGTCCGGGTCCGGTTCCGGTTCCGGGTCCGGGTCCGGATCTGGGTCAGGGTCAGGGTTAGGGTCCGGGTAAGGGTCCGGGTCCGGGTTCGGGTCCGGGTCCGGGTCCGGGTCCGGGTCCGGGTCCGGGTCAGGGTCCGGTTCAGGGTCAGGGTCCGGGTCCGGGTCCGAGTCAGGGTCCGGGTCCGGGTCCTGGTCAGTTTCAGGGTCCGGGTCCGGGTCCGGGTCCGGGTCCGGGTCCGGGTCAGGGTCAGGGTCCGGGTCCGGGTCAGGGTCCGGGTCCGGGTCCGGTTCTGTGTCAGTTTCAGGGTCAGTGTCAGAGTCAGGGTCCGGGTCAGGGTCAGGGTCAGGGTCCGGGTCCTGGTCCGGGTCAGGGTCCGGGTCCGGGTCCGGGTCCGGCTCCGGGTAAGGGTCCGGGTTCGGTTCTGGGTCCGGGTCAGAATCCGGGTCCGGGTCCGGGTCCATGTCAGGGTCCGGGTCCGGGTCAGGGTCCGGGTCCAGGTCCGGGTCCGGGTCAGGGTCCGGGTCAGGTTCCGTGTCAGTTTCAGTGTCAGTGTCAGAGTCAGGGTCCGGGTCAGGGTCAGGGTCAGGGTCAGGGTCAGGGTCAGGATCCGTGTCCGGGTCCGTGTCCGGGTCAGGGTCAGGATCCGAGTCCGGGTCCGGGTCCGGGTCTGGGTGAGGGTCCCGGCCGGGTCCAGGTCCGGGTCCGGTCATGGTCAGGGTGCGGGTACGGTTCCGGGTCCGGGGTCAGGATTCTAGTCTGGGTCCGGGTCCGGGTCCGGGTCCGGGTCCGGGTCCGTGTCCGGGTCCGGATCTGGGTCAGGATCAGGGTCAGGGTCAGGGTCAGGGTAAGGGTCAGGATCCGTGTCCGTGTCCGTGTCCGGGTAAGGGCCCGTGTCCTGGTCCGGGTCCGGATCCGGGTCCGGGTCCGGGTCAGGGTCCGGGTCCGGGTCCAGGTCCGGGTCTGGGTTCGGGTCCGGGTCCGGGTCCGGTTCCGGGTAAGGGTCAGGATCCGGATCCGGTTCCGGTTCCGGTTCCGGTTCCGGTTCTGGGTCCCGGTCCGGGTCCGGATCTGGGTCAGGGTCAGAGTCAGGGTCCGGGTCAGGGTCCGGGTCTGGGTCCGTGTCAGTGTTAGTGTCAGGGTCAGAGTCAGGTTCCGTGTCTGGGTCCGGGTCAGAATCCGGGTCCGGGTCCGGGTCCGGGTCCGGGTCCGGGTCAGGGTCCGGGTCCGGGTCAGGGTCCGGGTCCGGGTCCGGTTCTGTGTCAGTTTCAGGGTCAGTGTCAGAGTTAGGGTCCGGGTCAGGGTCAGGGTCAGGGTCCGGGTCCTGGTCCGGGTCAGGGTCCGGATCCGGGTCCGGGTCCGGGTAAGGGTCCGGGTTCGGTTCTGGGTCCGGGTCAGAATCCGGGTCCGGGTCCGGGTCCATGTCAGGGTCCGGGTCCGTGTCAGGGTCCGGGTCCAGGTCCGGGTCCGGGTCAGGGTCCGGGTCAGGTTCCGTGTCAGTTTCAGTGTCAGTGTCAGAGTCAGGGTCCGGGTCAGGGTCAGGGTCAGGGTCAGGGTCAGGGTCAGGATCCGTGTCCGGGTCCGTGTCCGGGTCAGGGTCAGGATCCGAGTCCGGGTCCGGGTCCGGGTCTGGGTGAGGGTCCCGGCCGGGTCCAGGTCCGGGTCCGGTCATGGTCAGGGTGCGGGTACGGTTCCGGGTCCGGGGTCAGGATTCTAGTCTGGGTCCGGGTCCGGGTCCGGGTCCGGGTCCGGGTCCGGGTCCGGATCTGGGTCAGGATCAGGTTCATGGTCAGGGTCAGGGTAAGGGTCAGGATCCGTGTCCGTGTCCGTGTCCGGGTAAGGGCCCGTGTCCTGGTCCGGGTTCGGATCCGGGTCCGGGTCCGGGTCAGGGTCCGGGTCCGGGTCCAGGTCCGGGTCTGGGTTCGGGTCCGGGTCCGGGTCTGGTTCCGGGTAAGGGTCAGGATCCGGATCCGGTTCCGGTTCCGGTTCCGGTTCCGGGTCCCGGTCCGGGTCCGGATCTGGGTCAGGGTCAGAGTCAGGGTCCGGGTCAGGGTCCGGGTCTGGGTCCGTGTCAGTGTTAGTGTCAGGGTCAGAGTCAGGTTCCGGGTCTGGGTCCGGGTCAGAATCCGGGTCCGGGTCCGGGTCCATGTCAGGGTCCGGGTCCGTGTCAGGGTCCGGGTCCAGGTCCGGGTCCGGGTCAGGGTCCGGGTCAGGTTCCGTGTCAGTTTCAGTGTCAGTGTCAGAGTCAGGGTCCGGGTCAGGGTCAGTGTCAGTGTCAGGGTCAGGGTCAGGGTCAGGGTCCAGGTCCAGGTCCGGGTCAGGGTCAGTTTCCGGGTCCGGGTCCGGGTCAGGGTCAGGGTCAGGGTCCGGGTCCGGGTCCATGTCAGGGTCCGGGTCTGTGTCAGGGTCCAGTTCCAGGTCCGGGTCCGGGTCCGGGTCCGGGTCCCGGTCCGGGTCCGGGTCTGGGTCAGGGTCCGGTTCCGGTTCCGGGTCCGAGTCCGGGTCCGGATCTGGGTCAGGGTCCGGGTCCGGGTCCGGGTCCGGGTCCGGGTCCGGGTCCGTGTCCGGGTCCGGGTCAGTGTCAGTGTCAGGGTCAGGGTCAGATTCAGGGTCCGGATCCGGGTCAGGGTCAGGGTCAGGGTCAGGGTCAGGGTCTGTGTCCGGGTCCGGGTCCGGGTCAGGGTCCGGGTCCGGGTCAGGGTCCGTGTCCGGGTCCGTGTCCGTGTCCGTGTCCGGGTCCGTGTCCGTGTCCGGGTCCGGGTCAGGGTCAGGATCCGAGTCCGGGTCCGGGTCCGGGTCTGGGTGAGGGTCCCGGCCGGGTCCAGGTCCGGGTCCGGGTCCGAGTACGGGTCCGGGTCCGGGTCCGGTCATGGTCAGGGTGCGGGTACGGTTCCGGGTCCGGGGTCAGGATTCTAGTCCGGGTCCGGGTCCGGGTCCGGGTCCGGGTCCGGGTTCGGGTCCGGGTCCGGGTCCGGGTCCGGGTCTGGATCTGGGTCAGGATCAGGGTCAGGGTCAGGGTCAGGGTAAGGGTCAGGATCCGTGTCCGTGTCCATGTCCGGGTAAGGGCCCGTGTCCTGGTCCGGGTCCGGATCCGGGTCCGGGTCCGGGTCAGGGTCCGGGTCCGGGTCCAGGTCCGGGTCCGGGTTCGGGTCCGGGTCCGGGTCCGGGTCCGGTTCCGGGTAAGGGTCAGGATCCGGATCCGGTTCCGGGTCCGGGTCCGGGTCCCGGTCCGGGTCCGGATCTGGGTCAGGGTCAGAGTCAGGGTCCGGGTCAGGGTCCGGGTCTGGGTCCGTGTCAGTGTTAGTGTCAGGGTCAGAGTCAGGTTCCGGGTCTGGGTCCGGGTCCTGGTCAGTGTCAGGGTCCTGGTCAGAGTCATGGTCCGGGTCCGGGTCCGGGTCAGGGTCCGGTTCAGGGTCAGGTTCCGGGTCCAGGTCCGGGTAAGGGTCCGTGTCCATGTCCGTGTCCGTGTCCGGGTCAGGGTCCGGATCCGGGTCCGTGTCAGTTTCAGGGTCAGTGTCAGAGTCAGGGTCCGGGTCAGGGTCAGGGTCAGGGTCAGGGTCCGGGTCCGTGTCCGGGTCAGAGTCCGGGTCCAGGTCAGAGTCAGGGTCCGGGTGCGGGTGCAGGTCAGTTTCAGGGTCAATGTCAGAATCAGGGTCCAGGTCAGGGTCCGGGTCCGTGTCCGGGTCCGGGTCCGTGTCCGTGTCCGTGTCCGGGTCCGGGTCCGGGTCTGTGTCAGTTTCAGGGTCAGTCTCAGAGTCAGGGTCTGGGTCAGGGTCAGGGTCAGGGTCAGGGTCCCGGTCCGAGTCAGGGTCCGGGTCCGGGTCCGGGTCAGTTTCAGGGTCAGTGTAAGAGTCAGGGTCCGGGTCAGGGTCAGGGTCCGGGTCCGGGTCAGGGTCCAGGTCTTGGTCCGGGTTAGGGTTCGGGTCCGCATCCGTGTCAGTTTCAGGGTCAGTGTCAGAGTCAGGGTCTGGGTCAGGGTCAGGGTCAGGATCAGGGTCAGGGTCAGGGTCCGGGTCCGGGTCAGGGTCCGGGTCCTGGTCCGGGGTCAGGATTCTAGTCCGGGTCCGGGTCCGGGTCCGGATCTGGGTCAGGATCAGGGTCAGGGTCAGGGTCAGGTTCAGGGTCAGGATCCGTGTCCGTTTCCGGGTCCGGGTAAGGTTCCGTGTCCGTGTCCGTGTCCGTGTCCGTGTCCGGGTCAGGGTCCGGATCCGGATCCGGATCCGGGTCCGGGTCAGTTTCAGGGTCAGTGTCAGGGTCCGGGTCCGTGTCAGGGTCCCGGTCCATATCAGTGTCACTGTCAGTGTCAGAGTCAGGGTCCGGATCCGGGTCAGGGTCAGGGTCAGGGTCAGGGTCAGGGTCAGGATCCGGGTCCGGGTCCGGGTCCGGGTCCGGGTAAGGGTCCGTGTCCTGGTCGTGGTCCGGATCCGGGTCCGGGTCCGGGTCAGGGTCCGGGTCCGGGTCCGGGTCCGGGTCCGGGTTCGGGACCGGTTCCAGGTCCGGTTCCGGGTAAGGGTCAGGATCCGGATCCGGATCCGGTTCCGGTTCCGGTTCCGGTTCCGGGTCCGGTTCCGGTTCCGGTTCCGGTTCCGGGTCCGGATCTGGGTCAGGGTCAGGGTTAGGGTCCGGGTAAGGGTCCGGGTCCGGGTTCGGGTCCGGGTCCGGGTCCGGGTCCGGGTCCGGGTCCGGGTCAGGGTCCGGTTCAGGGTCAGGGTCCGGGTCCGGTTCCG
Source organism: Arizona elegans (assembly GCA_022577455.1). Lineage (NCBI taxonomy): Eukaryota > Metazoa > Chordata > Lepidosauria > Squamata > Colubridae > Arizona > Arizona elegans. Next base: position 7,931,496 of record JAKOOJ010000027.1, read on the forward strand.
AGTCAGGGTCCGGGTCCGGGTCCTGGTCAGTTTCAGGGTCCGGGTCCGGGTCCAGGTCCGGGTCCGGGTCCGGGTCCAGGTCCGGGTCCGGGTCCGGGTCCTGGTCAGGGTCCGGGTACGGGTCAGGGTCCGGGTCCGGTTCTGTGTCAGTTTCAGGGTCAGTGTCAGAGTCAGGGTCCGGGTCAGGGTCAGGGTCTGAGTCCGGGTCCTGGTCCGGGTCAGGGTCCGGGTCCGGGTCCGGGTCCGGGTAAGGGTCCGGGTTCGGTTCTGGGTCCGGGTCCATGTCAGGGTCGGGATCCGTGTCAGGGTCCGGGTCCAGGTCCGGGTCCGGGTCCGGGTCTGGTTCCGGTTCCGGTTCCGGTTCCGGTTCCGGTTCCGGGTCAGGGTCAGGGTCAGGATACGGGTCCGGGTCCGGGTCCGGGTCCGGGTCCGGGTCCGGGTCAGTTTCAGGGTCAGTGTCAGAATCAGGGTCCGGGTCCGGGTCAGGTTCAGGGTCCGGGTCCGGGTCCGGGTCCGGGTCCGGGTCTGGGTCCGGGTCCGGGTCCGGGTCAGGGTCAGGGTCCGGGTCCGGGTCTGTGTCAGTTTCAGGGTCAGTCTCAGAGTCAGGGTCCGGGTCAGGGTCAGGGTCAGGGTCCGGGTCTGAGTCAGGGTCCGGGTCCGGGTCCGGGTCAGTTTCAGGGTCAGTGTCAGGGTCCGGGTCCGTGTCAGGGTCCCGGTCCATATCAGTGTCACTGTCAGTGTCAGAGTCAGGGTCCGGATCCGGGTCAGGGTCAGGGTCAGGGTCAGGGTCAGGGTCAGGGTCAGGGTCAGGGTCAGGATCCGGGTCCGGGTCCGGGTCCGGGTAAGGGTCCGTGTCCTGGTCCTGGTCCGGATCCGGGTCCGGGTCCGGGTCAGGGTCCGGGTCCGGGTCCGGGTCAGGGTTCGGGACCGGTTCCGGGTCCGGTTCCGGGTAAGGGTCAGGATCCGGATCCGGATCCGGTTCCGATTCCGGTTCCGGTTCCGGGTCCGGTTCCGGTTCCGGTTCCGGTTCCGGGTCCGGATCTGGGTCAGGGTCAGGGTTAGGGTCCAGGTAAGGGTCCGGGTCCGGGTTCGGGTCCGGGTCCGGGTCCGGGTCCGGGTCCGGGTCCGGGTCCGGGTCCGGGTCAGGGTCCGGTTCAGGGTCAGGGTCCGGGTCCGGGTCCGAGTCAGGGTCCGGGTCCGGGTCCTGGTCAGTTTCAGGGTCCGGGTCCGGGTCCAGGTCCGGGTCCGGGTCCGGGTCCAGGTCTGGGTCCGGGTCCGGGTCCTGGTCAGGGTCCGGGTCCGGGTCAGGGTCCGGGTCCGGTTCTGTGTCAGTTTCAGGGTCAGTGTCAGAGTCAGGGTCCGGGTCAGGGTCAGGGTCTGAGTCCGGGTCCTGGTCCGGGTCAGGGTCCGGGTCCGGGTCCGGGTCCGGGTAAGGGTCCGGGTTCGGTTCTGGGTCCGGGTCCATGTCAGGGTCGGGATCCGTGTCAGGGTCCGGGTCTAGGTCCGGGTCCGGGTCCGGGTCTGGTTCCGGTTCCGGTTCCGGTTCCGGTTCCGGTTCCGGTTCCGGTTCCGGGTCAGGGTCAGGGTCAGGGTCAGGATACGGGTCCGGGTCCGGGTCCGGGTCCGGGTCCGGGTCAGTTTCAGGGTGAGTGTCAGAATCAGGGTCCGGGTCCGGGTCAGGTTCAGGGTCCGGGTCCGGGTCCGGGTCCGGGTCCGGGTCCGGGTCTGGGTCCGGGTCCGGGTCCGGGTCAGGGTCAGGGTCCGGGTCCGGGTCTGTGTCAGTTTCAGGGTCAGTCTCAGAGTCAGGGTCCGGGTCAGGGTCAGGGTCAGGGTCCGGGTCTGAGTCAGGGTCCGGGTCCGGGTCCGGGTCAGTTTCAGGGTCAGTGTCAGAGTCAGGGTCCGGGTTAGGGTCAGGGTCCGGGTCCGGGTCAGGGTCCAGGTCTATGTCCGGGTCAGGGTCCGGGTCCGCGTCGGTGTCAGTTTCAGGGTCAGTGTCAGATTCAGGGTCCGGGTCAGGGTCAGGGTCCGGGTCCGTGTAAGGGTGCGGGTCCATGTCCGTGTAAGGGTCCGGGTCCGGGTCCGGGTCCAGGTCCGGGTCCGGGTCCGGGTCCGGGTCCGGGTCCGGGTCAGGGTCCGGATCCGGGTCCGGATCCGGGTCCGGATCAGGGTCCGGGTCCGGGTCTGGGTCCGAGTCCTGGTCAGTGTCAGGGTCCTGGTCAGAGTCATGGTCCGTGTCCGTGTCCGGGTCAGGGTCCGGTTCAGGGTCAGGGTCCGGGTCCGTGTCCGGGTAAGGGTCCGTGTCCATGTCCGTGTCCGTGTCCGGGTCAGGGTCCGGATCCGGGTCCGTGTCAGTTTCAGGGTCAGTGTCAGAATCAGGGTCCGGGTCCGGGTCAGGTTCAGGGTCCGGGTCCGGGTCCGGGTCCGGGTCCGGGTCCGGGTCCGGGTCTGGGTCCGGGTCCGGGTCCGGGTCAGGGTCAGGGTCCGGGTCCGGGTCTGTGTCAGTTTCAGGGTCAGTCTCAGAGTCAGGGTCCGGGTCAGGGTCAGGGTCAGGGTCCGGGTCTGAGTCAGGGTCCGGGTCCGGGTCCGGGTCAGTTTCAGGGTCAGTGTCAGAGTCAGGGTCCGGGTTAGGGTCAGGGTCCGGGTCCGGGTCAGGGTCCAGGTCTATGTCCGGGTCAGGGTCCGGGTCCGCGTCGGTGTCAGTTTCAGGGTCAGTGTCAGATTCAGGGTCCGGGTCAGGGTCAGGGTCCGGGTCCGTGTAAGGGTGCGGGTCCATGTCCGTGTAAGGGTCCGGGTCCGGGTCCGGGTCCGGGTCCGGGTCCGGGTCCGGGTCCGGGTCCGGGTCCGGGTCCGGGTCAGGGTCCGGATCCGGGTCCGGATCCGGGTCCGGATCAGGGTCCGGGTCCGGGTCTGGGTCCGAGTCCTGGTCAGTGTCAGGGTCCTGGTCAGAGTCATGGTCCGTGTCCGTGTCCGGGTCAGGGTCCGGTTCAGGGTCAGGGTCCGGGTCCGTGTCCGGGTAAGGGTCCGTGTCCATGTCCGTGTCCGTGTCCGGGTCAGGGTCCGGATCCGGGTCCGTGTCAGTTTCAGGGTCAGTGTCAGAGTCAGGGTCCGGGTCAGGGTCAGGGTCCGGGTCCGTGTAAGGGTCCGGGTCCATGTCCGTGTAAGGGTCCGGGTCCGGGTCCGGGTCCGGGTCCGGGTCCGGGTCCGGGTCCGGGTCAGGGTCCGGGTCCTGGTCAGTGTCAGGGTCCTGGTCAGAGTCATGGTCCGGGTCCGGGTCCGGGTCAGGGTCCGGTTCAGGGTCAGGGTCCGTGTCCGGGTCCGGGTCCGGGTCTGGGTCCGGGTCCGGGTCCGGGTCCGGATCCGGGTCCGGGTCTGGGTCCGGGTCAGGGTCGGGATCCGGGTCCGGGTCCATGTCAGTGTCCGGGTCCGTGTCAGGGTCCGGTTCCGGGTCCGGTTCCGGTTCCGGTTCCGGGTCCGGGTCAGGATCCGGGTGGGGTCCGGGTCAGGGTCCGGTTCAGGGTCAGCGTCCGTGTCCGGGTCCGGGTCCGGGTCCGGGTCTGGGTCCGGGTCCGGGTCCGGGTCCGGATCCGGGTCCGTGTCCGGGTCCGGGTCCGGGTCTGGGTCCGGGTCCGGGTCCGGGTCCGGATCCGGGTCCGGGTCTGGGTCCGGGTAAGGGTCAGGATCCGGATCCGGATCCGGTTCCGGTTCCGGTTCCGGTTCCGGGTCCGGTTCCGGTTCCGGTTCCGGTTCCGGGTCCGGATCTGGGTCAGGGTCAGGGTTAGGGTCCGGGTAAGGGTCCGGGTCCGGGTTCGGGTCCGGGTCCGGGTCCGGGTCCGGGTCCGGGTCCGGGTCCGGGTCAGGGTCCGGTTCAGGGTCAGGGTCCGGGTCCGGTTCCGAGTCAGGGTCCGGGTCCGGGTCCTGGTCAGTTTCAGGGTCCGGGTCCGGGTCCAGGTCCGGGTCCGGGTCCGGGTCCAGGTCCGGGTCCGGGTCCGGGTCCTGGTCAGGGTCCGGGTACGGGTCAGGGTCCGGGTCCGGTTCTGTGTCAGTTTCAGGGTCAGTGTCAGAGTCAGGGTCCGGGTCAGGGTCAGGGTCTGAGTCCGGGTCCTGGTCCGGGTCAGGGTCCGGGTCCGGGTCCGGGTCCGGGTAAGGGTCCGGGTTCGGTTCTGGGTCCGGGTCCATGTCAGGGTCGGGATCCGTGTCAGGGTCCGGGTCCAGGTCCGGGTCCGGGTCCGGGTCTGGTTCCGGTTCCGGTTCCGGTTCCGGTTCCGGTTCCGGTTCCGGGTCAGGGTCAGGGTCAGGGTCAGGATACGGGTCCGGGTCCGGGTCCGGGTCCGGGTCCGGGTCAGTTTCAGGGTCAGTGTCAGAATCAGGGTCCGGGTCCGGGTCAGGTTCAGGGTCCGGGTCCGGGTCCGGGTCCGGGTCCGGGTCCGGGTCCGGGTCTGGGTCCGGGTCCGGGTCCGGGTCAGGCTCAGGGTCCGGGTCCGGGTCTGTGTCAGTTTCAGGGTCAGTCTCAGAGTCAGGGTCCGGGTCAGGGTCAGGGTCAGGGTCCGGGTCTGAGTCAGGGTCCGGGTCCGGGTCCGGGTCAGTTTCAGGGTCAGTGTCAGAGTCAGGGTCCGGGTTAGGGTCAGGGTCCGGGTCCGGGTCAGGGTCCAGGTCTATGTCCGGGTCAGGGTCCGGGTCCGCGTCGGTGTCAGTTTCAGGGTCAGTGTCAGATTCAGGGTCCGGGTCAGGGTCAGGGTCCGGGTCCGTGTAAGGGTGCGGGTCCATGTCCGTGTAAGGGTGCGGGTCCGGGTCCGGGTCCGGGTCCGGGTCCGGGTCCGGGTCCGGGTCCGGGTCAGGGTCCGGATCCGGGTCCGGATCCGGGTCCGGATCAGGGTCCGGGTCCGGGTCTGGGTCCGAGTCCTGGTCAGTGTCAGGGTCCTGGTCAGAGTCATGGTCCGTGTCCGTGTCCGGGTCAGGGTCCGGTTCAGGGTCAGGGTCCGGGTCCGTGTCCGGGTAAGGGTCCGTGTCCATGTCCGTGTCCGTGTCCGGGTCAGGGTCCGGATCCGGGTCCGTGTCAGTTTCAGGGTCAGTGTCAGAGTCAGGGTCCGGGTCAGGGTCAGGGTCCGGGTCCGTGTAAGGGTCCGGGTCCATGTCCGTGTAAGGGTCCGGGTCCGGGTCCGGGTCCGGGTCCGGGTCCGGGTCCGGGTCCGGGTCCGGGTCCGGGTCAGGGTCCGGGTCCTGGTCAGTGTCAGGGTCCTGGTCAGAGTCATGGTCCGGGTCCGGGTCCGGGTCAGGGTCCGGTTCAGGGTCAGGGTCCGTGTCCGGGTCCGGGTCCGGGTCTGGGTCCGGGTCCGGGTCCGGGTCCGGATCCGGGTCCGGGTCTGGGTCCGGGTCTGGGTCGGGATCCGGGTCCGGGTCCATGTCAGTGTCCGGGTCCGTGTCAGGGTCCGGTTCCGGGTCCGCTTCCGGTTCCGGTTCCGGGTCCGGGTCAGGATCCGGATCTGGGTCAGGGTCAGGGTCATTTTCCGGGTCCAGGTCCGGGTCCGGGTCCGGGTCCGGGTCCGGGTCCAGGTCCGGGTCCGGGTCAGTGTCAGTGTCAGTGTCAGGGTCAGAGTCAGGGTCCGGATCCGGGTCAGGGTCACGGTCAGGGTCAGTGTCCGGGTCCGGGTCCGGGTCAGGGTCCGGGTCCGGGTAAGGGTCCGGGTCTGGGTCCGGGTCCAGGTCCGGGTTCGGGTCCGGGTCCGGGTCAGGGTCCGGGTCCGGGTCAGGGTCCGGGTCCGGGTCCGGTTCTGTGTCAGTTTCAGGGTCAGTGTCAGAGTCAGGGTCCGGGTCAGGGTCAGTGTCAGGGTCCGGGTCCTGGTCCGGGTCAGGGTCCGGGTCCGGGTCCGGGTCCGGGTCCGGATAAGGGTCCGGGTCCGGGTCCGGGTCCGGGTAAGGGTCCGGGTTCGGTTCTGGGTCCGGTTCAGAATCCGCTTCCGGGTCCGGGTCCGTGTCAGGGTCCGGGTCCAGGTCCGGGTCCGGGTCTGGTTCCGGTTCCGGTTCCGGTTCCGGGTCAGGGTCAGGATCCGGGTCCGGGTCCGGGTCCGGGTCCCGGTCCGGGTCCGGGTCCTGTTCCGGTTCCGGGTCCGGTTCCGGTTCCGGGTCCGGTTCCAGTTCCGGTTCCGGTTCCGGTTCCGCGTCAAGGTCAGAGTCAGGGTCCGGGTCCGGGTCAGTTTCAGGGTCAGTGTCAGAATTAGGGTCCGGGTCAGGTTCAGGGTCAGGGTCCGGGTCCGGGTCTGGGTCCGGGTCCGGGTCAGGGTCCGGGTCCGGGTCCGGGTCCGGGTGAGTTTCAGGGTCAGGGTCCGGGTCAGGGTCCGGGTCAGGGTCAGGGTCCGGGTCCGGGTCCGGGTCAGGGTCCAGGTCTGGGTCCGGGTCAGGGTCCGGGTCCGCGTCCGTGTCAGTTTCAGGGTCAGTGTCAGAGTCAGGGTCCGGGTCAGGGTCAGGATCCGGGTCCGGGTCCGGGTCCGGGTCCGGGTCAAGGTCAGAGTCAGGGTCCGGGTCCGGGTCCGGGTCAGTTTCAGGGTCAGTGTCAGAATCAGGGTCCATGTCCGTGTCCGTGTCTGTGTCCGTGTCCGTGTCCGTGTCCGTGTCCGTGTCCGTGTCCGGGTCAGGGTCCGGGTCAGGGTCAGGGTCAGGGTCAGGGTCCGGGTCCGGGTCTGTGTCAGTTTCAGGGTCAGTCTCAGAGTCAGGGTCCGGGTCACGGTCAGGATCAGGGTCCGGGTCCGAGTCAGGGTCCGGGTCCGGGTCCGGGTCAGTTTCAGGGTCAGTGTCAGAGTCAGGGTCCGGGTCAGGGTCAGGGTCCGGGTCCGGGTCCGGGTCAGGGTCCAGGTCTGGGTCCGGGTTAGTGTCCGGGTCCGCGTCCGTGTCAGTTTCAGGATCAGTGTCAGAGTCAGGGTCTGGGTCAGGGTCAGGGTCAGGGTCAGGATCAGGGTTAGGGTCAGGGTCCGGGTCCGGGTCAGGGTCCGGGTCCTGGTCCGGGGTCAGGATTCTAGTCCGGGTCCGGGTCCGGGTCCGGATCTGGGTCAGGGTCAGGGTCAGGGTCAGGGTCAGGATCCGTGTCCGTTTCCGGGTCCGGGTAAGGGTCCGTGTCCGTGTCCGTGTCCGTGTCCGGGTCAGGGTCCGGATCCGGATCCGAGTCCGTGTCAGTTTCAGGGTCAGTGTCAGGGTCCGGGTCCGGGTCCGGGTCCAGGTCCGGGTCCGGGTCCACGTCAGGGTCAGTATCCAATTCCAGCTCTGGGTCCGGGTCCGGGTACGGGTCCGGTCAGGGTCAGGGTGCGGGTACGGGTACGGGTACGCGGTCAGGATTCTAGTCCGGGTCCGGGTCAGGGTCCGGGTTCGGGTCCGGTTCCGGGTCCGGGTCCGGGTCCGGGTAAGTGTCAGGATCCGGATCTGGTTCTGGGTCCGGTTCCGGTTCCGGTTCTGGGTCCGGTTCTGTGTCAGTTTCAGGGTCAGGGTTAGGGTCCGGGTCAGGGTCCGGGTTCGGGTCCGGGTCCGGGTCCGGGTCCGGGTCCGGGTCCGGGTCCGGTTTCGGGTCAGGGTCCGGTTCAGGGTCAGGGTCCGGGTCCGGGTCCGAGTCAGGGTCCGGGTCCGGGTCCTGGTCAGTTTCAGGGTCTGGGTCTGGGTCCTGGTCCGGGTCCGGGTCAGGGTCAGGGTCCGGGTCCGGGTCAGGGTCCGGGTCCGGTTCTGTGTCAGTTTCAGGGTCAGTGTCAGAGTCAGGGTCCGGGTCAGTGTCAGGGTCAGGGTCCGGGTCCTGGTCCGGGTCCGGGTCCGGGTCTGGGTAAGGGTCCGAGTTCGGTTCTGGGTCCGGGTCAGAATCCGGGTCCGGGTCAGGGTCCGGGTCCGTGTCAGGGTCCGGGTCCAGGTCCAGGTCCGGGTCTGGTTCTGGTTCCGGTTCCGGTTCCGGGTCAGGGTCAGGATCCGGGTCCGGGTCCGGGTCCGGGTCCGGGTCCGGGTCCGGGTCCGGGTCCGGGTCCGGGTCCGGGTCCAGTTCCGGTTCCGGTTCCAGTTCCGGTTCCGGTTCCGGTTCCGCGTCAAGGTCAGAGTCAGGGTCCGGGTCCGGGTCAGTTTCAGGGTCAGTGTCAGAATTAGGGTCCGGGTCAGGTTCAGGGTCAGGGTCCGGGTCCGGGTCTGGGTCCGGGTCCGGGTCAGGGTCCGGGTCCGGGTCCGGGTCTGGGTGAGTTTCAGGGTCAGGGTCCGGGTCAGGGTCCGGGTCAGGGTCAGGGTCCGGGTCCGGGTCCGGGTCAGGGTCCAGGTCTGGGTCCGGGTCAGGGTCCGGGTCCGCGTCCGTGTCAGTTTCAGGGTCAGTGTCAGAGTCAGGGTCCGGGTCAGGGTCAGGATCCGGGTCCGGGTCCGGGTCCGGGTCCGGGTCAAGGTCAGAGTCAGGGTCCGGGTCCGGGTCCGGGTCAGTTTCAGGGTCAGTGTCAGAATCAGGGTCCATGTCCGTGTCCGTGTCCGTGTCCGTGTCCGTGTCCGTGTCCGTGTCCGTGTCCGTGTCCGGGTCAGGGTCCGGGTCAGGGTCAGGGTCAGGGTCAGGGTCCGGGTCCGGGTCTGTGTCAGTTTCAGGGTCAGTCTCAGAGTCAGGGTCCGGGTCACGGTCAGGATCAGGGTCCGGGTCCGAGTCAGGGTCCGGGTCCGGGTCCGGGTCAGTTTCAGGGTCAGTGTCAGAGTCAGGGTCCGGGTCAGGGTCAGGGTCCGGGTCCGGGTCCGGGTCAGGGTCCAGGTCTGGGTCCGGGTTAGTGTCCGGGTCCGCGTCCGTGTCAGTTTCAGGGTCAGTGTCAGAGTCAGGGTCTGGGTCAGGGTCAGGGTCAGGGTCAGGATCAGGGTTAGGGTCAGGGTCCGGGTCCGGGTCAGGGTCCGGGTCCTGGTCCGGGGTCAGGATTCTAGTCCGGGTCCGGGTCCGGGTCCGGATCTGGGTCAGGGTCAGGGTCAGGGTCAGGGTCAGGATCCGTGTCCGTTTCCGGGTCCGGGTAAGGGTCCGTGTCCGTGTCCGTGTCCGGGTCCGGGTCAGGGTCCGGATCCGGATCCGAGTCCGTGTCAGTTTCAGGGTCAGTGTCAGGGTCCGGGTCCGGGTCCGGGTCCAGGTCCGGGTCCGGGTCCACGTCAGGGTCAGTATCCAGGTCCAGCTCTGGGTCCGGGTACGGGTACGGGTCCGGTCAGGGTCAGGGTGCGGGTACGGGTACGGGTACGCGGTCAGGATTCTAGTCCGGGTCCGGGTCAGGGTCCGGGTTCGGGTCCGGTTCCGGGTCCGGGTCCGGGTCCGGGTAAGTGTCAGGATCCGGATCTGGTTCTGGGTCCGGTTCCGGTTCCGGTTCTGGGTCCGGTTCTGTGTCAGTTTCAGGGTCAGGGTTAGGGTCCGGGTCAGGGTCCGGGTTCGGGTCCGGGTCCGGGTCCGGGTCCGGGTCCGGGTCCGGGTCCGGTTTCGGGTCAGGGTCCGGTTCAGGGTCAGGGTCCGGGTCCGGGTCCGAGTCAGGGTCCGGGTCCGGGTCCGGGTCCTGGTCAGTTTCAGGGTCCGGGTCCGGGTCCTGGTCCGGGTCCGGGTCAGGGTCAGGGTCCGGGTCCGGGTCAGGGTCCGGGTCAGGGTCCGGGTCCTGGTCCGGGTCAGGGTCCGGGTCCGGGTCCGGGTCTGGGTAAGGGTCCGAGTTCGGTTCTGGGTCCGGGTCAGAATCCGGGTCCGGGTCAGGGTCCGGGTCCGTGTCAGGGTCCGGGTCCAGGTCCAGGTCCGGGTCTGGTTCCGGTTCCGGTTCCGGTTCCGGTTCCGGGTCAGGGTCAGGATCCGGGTCCGGGTCCGGGTCCGGTTCCGGGTCCGGGTCCGGGTCCGGGTAAGTGTCAGGATCCGGATCTGGTTCTGGGTCCGGTTCCGGTTCCGGTTCTGGGTCCGGTTCTGTGTCAGTTTCAGGGTCAGGGTTAGGGTCCGGGTCAGGGTCCGGGTTCGGGTCCGGGTCCGGGTCCGGGTCCGGGTCCGGGTCCGGTTTCGGGTCAGGGTCCGGTTCAGGGTCAGGGTCCGGGTCCAGGTCCGAGTCAGGGTCCGGGTCCGGGTCCTGGTCAGTTTCAGGGTCTGGGTCCGGGTCCTGGTCCGGGTCCGGGTCAGGGTCAGGGTCCGGGTCCGGGTCAGGGTCCGGGTCCGGTTCTGTGTCAGTTTCAGGGTCAGTGTCAGAGTCAGGGTCCGGGTCAGTGTCAGGGTCAGGGTCCGGGTCCTGGTCCGGGTCAGGGTCCGGGTCCGGGTCCGGGTCTGGGTAAGGGTCCGAGTTCGGTTCTGGGTCCGGGTCAGAATCCGGGTCCGGGTCAGGGTCCGGGTCCGTGTCAGGGTCCGGGTCCAGGTCCAGGCCCGGGTCTGGTTCCGGTTCCGGTTCCGGTTCCGGGTCAGGGTCAGGATCCGGGTCCGGGTCCGGGTCCGGGTCCGGGTCCGGGTCCGGGTCCGGGTCCGGGTCCAGTTCCGGTTCCGGTTCCAGTTCCAGTTCCGGTTCCGGTTCCGCGTCAAGGTCAGAGTCAGGGTCCGGGTCCGGGTCAGTTTCAGGGTCAGTGTCAGAATTAGGGTCCGGGTCAGGTTCAGGGTCAGGGTCCGGGTCCAGTTCCGGTTCCGGTTCCAGTTCCGGTTCCGGTTCCGGTTCCGCGTCAAGGTCAGAGTCAGGGTCCGGGTCCGGGTCAGTTTCAGGGTCAGTGTCAGAATTAGGGTCCGGGTCAGGTTCAGGGTCAGGGTCCGGGTCCGGGTCTGGGTCCGGGTCCGGGTCAGGGTCCGGGTCCGGGTCCGGGTCCGGGTGAGTTTCAGGGTCAGGGTCCGGGTCAGGGTCCGGGTCAGGGTCAGGGTCCGGGTCCGGGTCCGGGTCAGGGTCCAGGTCTGGGTCCGGGTCAGGGTCCGGGTCCGCGTCCGTGTCAGTTTCAGGGTCAGTTTCAGAGTCAGGGTCCGGGTCAGGGTCAGGATCCGGGTCCGGGTCCGGGTCCGGGTCCGGGTCAAGGTCAGAGTCAGGGTCCGGGTCCGGGTCCGGGTCAGTTTCAGGGTCAGTGTCAGAATCAGGGTCCATGTCCGTGTCCGTGTCCGTGTCCGTGTCCGTGTCCGTGTCCGTGTCCGTGTCCGTGTCCGGGTCAGGGTCCGGGTCAGGGTCAGGGTCAGGGTCAGGGTCCGGGTCCGGGTCTGTGTCAGTTTCAGGGTCAGTCTCAGAGTCAGGGTCCGGGTCACGGTCAGGATCAGGGTCCGGGTCCGAGTCAGGGTCCGGGTCCGGGTCCGGGTCAGTTTCAGGGTCAGTGTCAGAGTCAGGGTCCGGGTCAGGGTCAGGGTCCGGGTCCGGGTCCGGGTCAGGGTCCAGGTCTGGGTCCGGGTTAGTGTCCGGGTCCGCGTCCGTGTCAGTTTCAGGGTCAGTGTCAGAGTCAGGGTCTGGGTCAGGGTCAGGGTCAGGGTCAGGATCAGGGTTAGGGTCAGGGTCCGGGTCCGGGTCAGGGTCCGGGTCCTGGTCCGGGGTCAGGATTCTAGTCCGGGTCCGGGTCCGGGTCCGGATCTGGGTCAGGGTCAGGGTCAGGGTCAGGGTCAGGATCCGTGTCCGTTTCCGGGTCCGGGTAAGGGTCCGTGTCCGTGTCCGTGTCCGGGTCCGGGTCAGGGTCCGGATCCGGATCCGAGTCCGTGTCAGTTTCAGGGTCAGTGTCAGGGTCCGGGTCCGGGTCCGGGTCCAGGTCCGGGTCCGGGTCCACGTCAGGGTCAGTATCCAGGTCCAGCTCTGGGTCCGGGTACGGGTACGGGTCCGGTCAGGGTCAGGGTGCGGGTACGGGTACGGGTACGCGGTCAGGATTCTAGTCCGGGTCCGGGTCAGGGTCCGGGTTCGGGTCCGGTTCCGGGTCCGGGTCCGGGTCCGGGTAAGTGTCAGGATCCGGATCTGGTTCTGGGTCCGGTTCCGGTTCCGGTTCTGGGTCCGGTTCTGTGTCAGTTTCAGGGTCAGGGTTAGGGTCCGGGTCAGGGTCCGGGTTCGGGTCCGGGTCCGGGTCCGGGTCCGGGTCCGGGTCCGGGTCCGGTTTCGGGTCAGGGTCCGGTTCAGGGTCAGGGTCCGGGTCCGGGTCCGAGTCAGGGTCCGGGTCCGGGTCCTGGTCAGTTTCAGGGTCCGGGTCCGGGTCCTGGTCCGGGTCCGGGTCAGGGTCAGGGTCCGGGTCCGGGTCAGGGTCCGGGTCAGGGTCCGGGTCCTGGTCCGGGTCAGGGTCCGGGTCCGGGTCCGGGTCTGGGTAAGGGTCCGAGTTCGGTTCTGGGTCCGGGTCAGAATCCGGGTCCGGGTCAGGGTCCGGGTCCGTGTCAGGGTCCGGGTCCAGGTCCAGGTCCGGGTCTGGTTCCGGTTCCGGTTCCGGTTCCGGTTCCGGGTCAGGGTCAGGATCCGGGTCCGGGTCCGGGTCCGGTTCCGGGTCCGGGTCCGGGTCCGGGTAAGTGTCAGGATCCGGATCTGGTTCTGGGTCCGGTTCCGGTTCCGGTTCTGGGTCCGGTTCTGTGTCAGTTTCAGGGTCAGGGTTAGGGTCCGGGTCAGGGTCCGGGTTCGGGTCCGGGTCCGGGTCCGGGTCCGGGTCCGGGTCCGGTTTCGGGTCAGGGTCCGGTTCAGGGTCAGGGTCCGGGTCCGGGTCCGAGTCAGGGTCCGGGTCCGGGTCCTGGTCAGTTTCAGGGTCTGGGTCCGGGTCCTGGTCCGGGTCCGGGTCAGGGTCAGGGTCCGGGTCCGGGTCAGGGTCCGGGTCCGGTTCTGTGTCAGTTTCAGGGTCAGTGTCAGAGTCAGGGTCCGGGTCAGTGTCAGGGTCAGGGTCCGGGTCCTGGTCCGGGTCAGGGTCCGGGTCCGGGTCCGGGTCTGGGTAAGGGTCCGAGTTCGGTTCTGGGTCCGGGTCAGAATCCGGGTCCGGGTCAGGGTCCGGGTCCGTGTCAGGGTCCGGGTCCAGGTCCAGGCCCGGGTCTGGTTCCGGTTCCGGTTCCGGTTCCGGGTCAGGGTCAGGATCCGGGTCCGGGTCCGGGTCCGGGTCCGGGTCCGGGTCCGGGTCCGGGTCCGGGTCCAGTTCCGGTTCCGGTTCCAGTTCCAGTTCCGGTTCCGGTTCCGCGTCAAGGTCAGAGTCAGGGTCCGGGTCCGGGTCAGTTTCAGGGTCAGTGTCAGAATTAGGGTCCGGGTCAGGTTCAGGGTCAGGGTCCGGGTCCGGGTCTGGGTCCGGGTCCGGGTCAGGGTCCGGGTCCGGGTCCGGGTCCGGGTCCGGGTGAGTTTCAGGGTCAGGGTCCGGGTCAGGGTCCGGGTCAGGGTCAGGGTCCGGGTCCGGGTCCGGGTCAGGGTCCAGGTCTGGGTCCGGGTCAGGGTCCGGGTCCGCGTCCGTGTCAGTTTCAGGGTCAGTGTCAGAGTCAGGGTCCGGGTCAGGGTCAGGATCCGGGTCCGGGTCCGGGTCCGGGTCCGGGTCCGGGTCAAGGTCAGAGTCAGGGTCCGGGTCCGGGTCCGGGTCAGTTTCAGGGTCAGTGTCAGAATCAGGGTCCATGTCCATGTCCGTGTCTGTGTCCGTGTCCGTGTCCGTGTCCGTGTCCGTGTCCGGGTCAGGGTCCGGGTCCGGGTCAGGGTCAGGGTCAGGGTCAGGGTCCGGGTCCGGGTCTGTGTCAGTTTCAGGGTCAGTCTCAGAGTCAGGGTCCGGGTCACGGTCAGGATCAGGGTCCGGGTCCGAGTCAGGGTCCGGGTCCGGGTCCGGGTCAGTTTCAGGGTCAGTGTCAGAGTCAGGGTCCGGGTCAGGGTTAGGGTCCGGGTCCGGGTCCGGGTCAGGGTCCAGGTCTGGGTCCGGGTTAGTGTCCGGGTCCGGGTCCGTGTCAGTTTCAGGGTCAGTGTCAGAGTCAGGGTCTGGGTCAGGGTCAGGGTCAGGGTCAGGATCAGGGTTAGGGTCAGGGTCCGGGTCCGGGTCAGGGTCCGGGTCCTGGTCCGGGGTCAGGATTCTAGTCCGGGTCCGGGTCCGGGTCCGGATCTGGGTCAGGGTCAGGGTCAGGGTCAGGGTCAGGATCCGTGTCCGTTTCCGGGTCCGGGTAAGGGTCCGTGTCCGTGTCCGTGTCCGGGTCCGGGTCAGGGTCCGGATCCGGATCCGAGTCCGTGTCAGTTTCAGGGTCAGTGTCAGGGTCCGGGTCCGGGTCCGGGTCCAGGTCCGGGTCCGGGTCCACGTCAGGGTCAGTATCCAGGTCCAGCTCTGGGTCCGGGTACGGGTACGGGTCCGGTCAGGGTCAGGGTGCGGGTACGGGTACGGGTACGCGGTCAGGATTCTAGTCCGGGTCCGGGTCAGGGTCCGGGTTCGGGTCCGGTTCCGGGTCCGGGTCCGGGTCCGGGTAAGTGTCAGGATCCGGATCTGGTTCTGGGTCCGGTTCCAGTTCCGGTTCTGGGTCCGGTTCTGTGTCAGTTTCAGGGTCAGGGTTAGGGTCCGGGTCAGGGTCCGGGTTCGGGTCCGGGTCCGGGTCCGGGTCCGGGTCCGGGTCCGGGTCCGGGTCCGGGTCCGGGTCCGGTTTCGGGTCAGGGTCCGGTTCAGGGTCAGGGTCCGGGTCCGGGTCCGGGTCCGAGTCAGGGTCCGGGTCCGGGTCCTGGTCAGTTTCAGGGTCCGGGTCCGGGTCCTGGTCCGGGTCCGGGTCAGGGTCAGGGTCCGGGTCCGGGTCAGGGTCCGGGTCAGGGTCCGGGTCCTGGTCCGGGTCAGGGTCCGGGTCCGGGTCCGGGTCTGGGTAAGGGTCCGAGTTCGGTTCTGGGTCCGGGTCAGAATCCGGGTCCGGGTCAGGGTCCGGGTCCGTGTCAGGGTCCGGGTCCAGGTCCAGGTCCGGGTCTGGTTCCGGTTCCGGTTCCGGTTCCGGTTCCGGGTCAGGGTCAGGATCCGGGTCCGGGTCCGGGTCCGGGTCCGGGTCCGGGTCCGGGTCCGGGTCCGGGTCCGGGTCCAGTTCCGGTTCCGGTTCCAGTTCCGGTTCCGGTTCCGGGTCAAGGTCAGAGTCAGGGTCCAGGTCCGGGTCCGGGTCCGAGTCCGGGTCCGGGTCCGGGTCCGGGTCCGGGTCCAGTTCCGGTTCCGGTTCCAGTTCCGGTTCCGATTCCGGTTCCGGGTCAAGGTCAGAGTCAGGGTCCGGGTCCGGGTCCGGGTCAGTTTCAGGGTCAGTGTCAGAATCAGGGTCCGGGTCAGGTTCAGTATCAGGGTCCGGGTCCGGTTCCGGGTCAGTGTCAGTGTCAGTTTCAGGGTCAGAGTCAGGGTCCGGATCCGGGTCAGGGTCACGGTCAGGGTCAGTGTCCGGGTCCGGGTCCGGGTCAGGGTCCGGGTCCGGGTCAGGGTCCGGGTCTGGGTCCGGGTCCAGGTCCCGGTTCGGGTCCGGGTCCGGGTCAGGGTCCGGGTCCGGGTCAGGGTCCGGGTCCGGGTCCGGTTCTGTGTCAGTTTCAGGGTCAGTGTCAGAGTCAGGGTCCGGGTCAGGGTCAGTGTCAGGGTCCGGGTCCTGGTCCGGGTCAGGGTCCGGGTCCTGGTCCGGGTCCGGGTCCGGGTCCGGATAAGGGTCCGGGTCCGGGTCCGGGTCCGGGTAAGGGTCCGGGTTCGGTTCTGGGTCCGGTTCAGAATCCGCTTCCGGGTCCGGGTCCGTGTCAGGGTCCGGGTCCGTGTCAGGGTCCGGGTCCAGGTCCGGGTCCGGGTCTGGTTCCGGTTCCGGTTCCGGTTCCGGGTCAGGGTCAGGATCCGGGTCCGGGTCCGGGTCCGGGTCCGGGTCCGGGTCCGGGTCCGGGTCCGGGTCCGGGTCCTGTTCCGGTTCCGGGTCCGGTTCCGGTTCCGGGTCCGGTTCCAGTTCCGGTTCCGGTTCCGGTTCCGCGTCAAGGTCAGAGTCAGGGTCCGGGTCCGGGTCAGTTTCAGGGTCAGTGTCAGAATTAGGGTCCGGGTCAGGTTCAGGGTCAGGGTCCGGGTCCGGGTCCGGGTCTGGGTCCGGGTCCGGGTCAGGGTCCGGGTCCGGGTCCGGGTCCGGGTGAGTTTCAGGGTCAGGGTCCGGGTCAGGGTCCGGGTCAGGGTCAGGGTCCGGGTCCGGGTCCGGGTCAGGGTCCAGGTCTGGGTCCGGGTCAGGGTCCGGGTCCGCGTCCGTGTCAGTTTCAGGGTCAGTGTCAGAGTCAGGGTCCGGGTCAGGGTCAGGATCCGGGTCCGGATCCGGGTCCGGGTCCGGGTCAAGGTCAGAGTCAGGGTCCGGTTCCGGGTCCGGGTCAGTTTCAGGGTCAGTGTCAGAATCAGGGTCCATGTCCGTGTCCGTGTCCGTGTCCGTGTCCGTGTCCGTGTCCGTGTCCGTGTCCGGGTCAGGGTCCGGGTCAGGGTCAGGGTCAGGGTCAGGGTCCGGGTCCGGGTCTGTGTCAGTTTCAGGGTCAGTCTCAGAGTCAGGGTCCGGGTCACGGTCAGGATCAGGGTCCGGGTCCGAGTCAGGGTCCGGGTCCGGGTCCGGGTCAGTTTCAGGGTCAGTGTCAGAGTCAGGGTCCGGGTCAGGGTCAGGGTCCGGGTCCGGGTCCGGGTCAGGGTCCAGGTCTGGGTCCGGGTTAGTGTCCTGGTCCGCGTCCGTGTCAGTTTCAGGGTCAGTGTCAGAGTCAGGGTCTGGGTCAGGGTCAGGGTCAGGGTCAGGATCAGGGTTAGGGTCAGGGTCCGGGTCCGGGTCAGGGTCCGGGTCCTGGTCCGGGGTCAGGATTCTAGTCCGGGTCCGGGTCCGGGTCCGGATCTGGGTCAGGGTCAGGGTCAGGGTCAGGGTCAGGATCCGTGTCCGTTTCCGGGTCCGGGTAAGGGTCCGTGTCCGTGTCCGTGTCCGGGTCCGGGTCAGGGTCCGAATCCGGATCCGAGTCCGTGTCAGTTTCAGGGTCAGTGTCAGGGTCCGGGTCCGGGTCCGGGTCCAGGTCCGGGTCCGGGTCCACGTCAGGGTCAGTATCCAGGTCCAGCTCTGGGTCCGGGTACGGGTACGGATCCGGTCAGGGTCAGGGTGCGGGTACGGGTACGGGTACGCGGTCAGGATTCTAGTCCGGGTCCGGGTCAGGGTCCGGGTTCGGGTCCGGTTCCGGGTCCGGGTCCGGTTCCGGGTCAGGGTCAGGATCCGGGTCCGGGTCCGGGTCCGGGTCCGGGTCCGGGTCCGGGTCCGGGTCCGGGTCCAGTTCCGGTTCCGGTTCCAGTTCCGGTTCCGGTTCCGGTTCCGCGTCAAGGTCAGAGTCAGGGTCCGGGTCCGGGTCAGTTTCAGGGTCAGTGTCAGAATTAGGGTCCGGGTCAGGTTCAGGGTCAGGGTCCGGGTCCGGGTCTGGGTCCGGGTCCGGGTCAGGGTCCGGGTCCGGGTCCGGGTCCGGGTGAGTTTCAGGGTCAGGGTCCGGGTCAGGGTCCGGGTCAGGGTCAGGGTCCGGGTCCGGGTCCGGGTCAGGGTCCAGGTCTGGGTCCGGGTCAGGGTCCGGGTCCGCGTCCGTGTCAGTTTCAGGGTCAGTGTCAGAGTCAGGGTCCGGGTCAGGGTCAGGATCCGGGTCCGGGTCCGGGTCCGGGTCCGGGTCAAGGTCAGAGTCAGGGTCCGGGTCCGGGTCCGGGTCAGTTTCAGGGTCAGTGTCAGAATCAGGGTCCATGTCCGTGTCCGTGTCCGTGTCCATGTCCGTGTCCGTGTCCGTGTCCGTGTCCGTGTCCGGGTCAGGGTCCGGGTCAGGGTCAGGGTCAGGGTTAGGGTCCGGGTCCGGGTCTGTGTCAGTTTCAGGGTCAGTCTCAGAGTCAGGGTCCGGGTCACGGTCAGGATCAGGGTCCGGGTCCGAGTCAGGGTCCGGGTCCGGGTCCGGGTCAGTTTCAGGGTCAGTGTCAGAGTCAGGGTCCGGGTCAGGGTCAGGGTCCGGGTCCGGGTCCGGGTCAGGGTCCAGGTCTGGGTCCGGGTTAGTGTCCGGGTCCGCGTCCGTGTCAGTTTCAGGGTCAGTGTCAGAGTCAGGGTCTGGGTCAGGGTCAGGGTCAGGGTCAGGATCAGGGTTAGGGTCAGGGTCCGGGTCCGGGTCAGGGTCCGGGTCCTGGTCCGGGGTCAGGATTCTAGTCCGGGTCCGGGTCCGGGTCCGGATATGGGTCAGGGTCAGGGTCAGGGTCAGGGTCAGGATCCGTGTCCGTTTCCGGGTCCGGGTAAGGGTCCATGTCCGTGTCCGTGTCCGGGTCCGGGTCAGGGTCCGGATCCGGATCCGAGTCCGTGTCAGTTTCAGGGTCAGTGTCAGGGTCCGGGTCCGGGTCCGGGTCCAGGTCCGGGTCCGGGTCCACGTCAGGGTCAGTATCCAGGTCCAGCTCTGGGTCCGGGTACGGGTACGGGTCCGGTCAGGGTCAGGGTGCGGGTACGGGTACGGGTACGCGGTCAGGATTCTAGTCCGGGTCCGGGTCAGGGTCCGGGTTCGGGTCCGGTTCCGGGTCCGGGTCCGGGTCCGGGTAAGTGTCAGGATCCGGATCTGGTTCTGGGTCCGGTTCCGGTTCCGGTTCTGGGTCCGGTTCTGTGTCAGTTTCAGGGTCAGGGTTAGGGTCCGGGTCAGGGTCCGGGTTCGGGTCCGGGTCCGGGTCCGGGTCCGGGTCCGGGTCCGGTTTCGGGTCAGGGTCCGGTTCAGGGTCAGGGTCCGGGTCCGGGTCCGAGTCAGGGTCCGGGTCCGGGTCCGGGTCCTGGTCAGTTTCAGGGTCCGGGTCCGGGTCCTGGTCCGGGTCCGGGTCAGGGTCAGGGTCCGGGTCCGGGTCAGGGTCCGGGTCCGGTTCTGTGTCAGTTTCAGGGTCAGTGTCAGAGTCAGGGTCCGGGTCAGTGTCAGGGTCAGGGTCCGGGTCCTGGTCCGGGTCAGGGTCCGGGTCCGGGTCCGGGTCTGGGTAAGGGTCCGAGTTCGGTTCTGGGTCCGGGTCAGAATCCGGGTCCGGGTCAGGGTCCGGGTCCGTGTCAGGGTCCGGGTCCAGGTCCAGGTCCGGGTCTGGTTCCGGTTCCGGTTCCGGTTCCGGGTCAGGGTCAGGATCCGGGTCCGGGTCCGGGTCCGGGTCCGGGTCCGGGTCCGGGTCCGGGTCCGGGTCCGGGTCCGGGTCCAGTTCCGGTTCCGGTTCCAGTTCCGGTTCCGGTTCCGGGTCAAGGTCAGAGTCAGGGTCCGGGTCCGGGTCCGGGTCCGAGTCCGGGTCCGGGTCCGGGTCCGGGTCCGGGTCCAGTTCCGGTTCCGGTTCCAGTTCCGGTTCCGATTCCGGTTCCGGGTCAAGGTCAGAGTCAGGGTCCGGGTCCGGGTCCGGGTCAGTTTCAGGGTCAGTGTCAGAATCAGGGTCCGGGTCAGGTTCAGTATCAGGGTCCGGGTCCGGGTCCGGGTCCGGTTCCGGGTCCGGGTCCGGGTCAGGGTCAGGGTCAGTGTCAGGGTCAGAGTCAGGGTCCGGATCCGGGTCAGGGTCACGGTCAGGGTCAGTGTCCGGGTCCGGCTCCGGGTCAGGGTCAGGGTCCGGGTCCGGGTCAGGGTCCGGGTCCAGGTCCAGGTCCGGGTTCGGGTCCGGGTCCGGGTCCGGGTCCGGGTCAGGGTCTGGGTCCGGGTCCGGGTCAGGGTCTGGGTCCGGGTCAGGGTCCGGGTCCGGTTCTGTGTCAGTTTCAGGGTCAGTGTCAGAGTCAGGGTCCGGGTCAGGGTCAGTGTCAGGGTCCGGGTCCTGGTCCGGGTCAGGGTCCGGGTCCGGGTCCGGGTCCGGGTAAGTGTCCGGGTTCGGTTCTGGGTCCGGGTCCGGGTCCGTGTCAGGGTCCGGGTCCGTGTCAGGGTCCGGGTCCAGGTCCGGGTCCGGGTCTGGTTCCGGTTCCGGTTCCGGTTCCGGTTCCGGGTCAGGGTCAGGGTCAGGGTCAGGATCCGGGTCCGGGTCCGGGTCCGGGTCCAGTTCCGGTTCCGGTTCCGGTTCCGGTTTCGGTTCCAGTTCCGGTTCCGGTTCCGGTTCCTGGTCAAGGTCAGAGTCAGGGTCCGGGTCCGGGTCCGGGTCAGTTTCAGGGTCAGTGTCAGAATCAGGGTCCGGGTCAGGTTCAGGGTCAGGGTCCGGGTCCGGGTCCGGGTCCGGGTCCGGGTCCGGGTCCGGGTCTGGGTCCGTGTCCGGGTCAGGGTCAGGGTCAGGGTCCGGGTCCGGGTCTGTGTCAGTTTCAGGGTCAGTCTCAGAGTCAGGGTCCGGGTCAGGGTCAGGGTCAGGGTCCGGGTCCGAGTCAGGGTCCGGGTCCGGGTCCGGGTCAGTTTCAGGGTCAGTGTCAGAGTCAGGGTCCGGGTCAGGGTCAGGGTCCGGGTCCGGGTCAGGGTCAGGGTCCAGGTCTGGGTCCGGGTCCGTTTCCGTTTCCGGTTCCAGTTCCGGTTCCGGTTCCGGTTCCGGTTCCAGGTCAAGGTCAGAGTCAGGGTCCGGGTCCGGGTCCGGGTCCGGGTCAGTTTCAGGGTCAGTGTCAGAATCAGGGTCCGGGTCAGGGTCCGTGTCCGTGTCCGGGACCGGGTCCGTGTCCATGTCCATGTCCATGTCCGTGTCCGTGTCCGGGTCCGGGTCCGGGTCCGGGTCAGGGTCCAAATCCGGGTCAGGGTCAGGGTTCGGGTCCGGGTCTCTGTCAGTTTCAGGGTCAGTGTCAGAGTCAGGGTCCGGGTCAGGGTCAGGGTCAGGGTCCGGGTCCTGGTCCGGGTCAGGGTCCGGGTCCGGGTCCGGGTAAGGGTCCGGGTTCGGTTCTGGGTCCGGGTCAGAATCCGGGTCCGGGTCCGGGTCAGGGTCAGGGTCCGGGTCCGTGTCAGTGTCCGGGTCCAGGTCCGGGTCCGGGTCTGGTTCCGGTTCCGGTTCCGGTTCCGGTTCCGGGTCAGGGTCAGGATTCGGGTCCGGGTCCGGGTCCGGGTTCGGGTCCGGGTCCGGGTCCGGGTCTAGTTCCGGTTCCGGTTCCAGTTCCGGTTCCGGTTCCGGTTCCGGGTCAAAGTCAGAGTCAGGGTCCGGGTCCGGGTCCGGGTCAGTTTCAGGGTCAGTGTCAGAATCAGGGTCCGGGTCAGGTTCAGGGTCAGGGTCCGGGTCCGGGTCCGGGTCCTGGTCAGTGTCAGGTCCTGGTCAGAGTCATGGTCCGGGTCCGGGTCCGGGTCAGGGTCCGGTTCAGGGTCAGGGTCCGTGTCCGGGTCCGGGTCCGGGTCTGGGTCCGGGTCCGGGTCCGGGTCCGGGTCCGGGTCCGGGTCTGGGTCCGGGTCAGGGTCGGGATCCGGGTCCGGGTCGATGTCAGGGTCCGGGTCCGTGTCAGGGTCCGGTTCCGGGTCCGGTTCCGGTTCCGGTTCCGGGTCCGGGTCAGGATCCGGATCTGGGTCAGGGTCAGGGTCATTGTCCGGGTCCGGGTCCGGGTCCGGGTCCGGGTCCGGGTCCGGGTCCAGGTCCGGGTCCGGGTCAGTGTCAGTGTCAGTGTCAGGGTCAGAGTCAGGGTCCGGATCCGGGTCAGGGTCACGGTCAGGGTCAGTGTCCGGGTCCGGGTCCGGGTCAGGGTCCGGGTCCGGGTCAGGGTCCGGGTCTGGGTCCGGGTCCATGTCCAGGTCCGGGTTCAGGTCCGGGTCCGGGTCAGGGTTCGGGTCCGGGTCAGGGTCCGGGTCCGGGTCCGGTTCTGTGTCAGTTTCAGGGTCAGTGTCAGAGTCAGGGTCCGGGTCAGGGTCAGTGTCAGGGTCTGGGTCCTGGTCCGGGTCAGGGTCCGGGTCCGGGTCCGGGTCCGGGTCCGGATAAGGGTCCGGGTCCGGGTCCGGGTCCGGGTAAGGGTCCGGGTTCGGTTCTGGGTCCGGTTCAGAATCCGCTTCCGGGTCCGGGTCCGTGTCAGGGTCCGGGTCCGTGTCAGGGTCCGGGTCCAGGTCCGGGTCCGGGTCTGGTTCCGGTTCCGGTTCCGGTTCCGGGTCAGGGTCAGGATCCGGGTCCGGGTCCGGGTCCAGGTCCGGGTCCGGGTCCGGGTCCTGTTCCGGTTCCGGGTCCGGTTCCGGGTCCGGGTCCGGTTCCAGTTCCGGTTCCGGTTCCGGTTCCGCGTCAAGGTCAGAGTCAGGGTCCGGGTCCGGGTCAGTTTCAGGGTCAGTGTCAGAATTAGGGTCCGGGTCAGGTTCAGGGTCAGGGTCCGGGTCCGGGTCTGGGTCCGGGTCCGGGTCAGGGTCCGGGTCCGGGTCCGGGTCCGGGTGAGTTTCAGGGTCAGGGTCCGGGTCAGGGTCCGGGTCAGGGTCAGGGTCCGGGTCCGGGTCCGGGTCAGGGTCCAGGTCTGGGTCCGGGTCAGGGTCCGGGTCCGCGTCCGTGTCAGTTTCAGGGTCAGTGTCAGAGTCAGGGTCCGGGTCAGGGTCAGGATCCGGGTCCGGGTCCGGGTCCGGGTCCGGGTCAAGGTCAGAGTCAGGGTCCGGGTCCGGGTCCGGGTCAGTTTCAGGGTCAGTGTCAGAATCAGGGTCCATGTCCGTGTCCGTGTCCGTGTCCGTGTCCGTGTCCGTGTCCGTGTCCGTGTCCGGGTCAGGGTCCGGGTCAGGGTCAGGGTCAGGGTCAGGGTCCGGGTCCGGGTCTGTGTCAGTTTCAGGGTCAGTCTCAGAGTCAGGGTCCGGGTCACGGTCAGGATCAGGGTCCGGGTCCGAGTCAGGGTCCGGGTCCGGGTCCGGGTCAGTTTCAGGGTCAGTGTCAGAGTCAGGGTCCGGGTCAGGGTCAGGGTCCGGGTCCGGGTCCGGGTCAGGGTCCAGGTCTGGGTCCGGGTTAGTGTCCGGGTCCGCGTCCGTGTCAGTTTCAGGGTCAGTGTCAGAGTCAGGGTCTGGGTCAGGGTCAGGGTCAGGGTCAGGGTCAGGATCAGGGTTAGGGTCAGGGTCCGGGTCCGGGTCAGGGTCCGGGTCCTGGTCCGGGGTCAGGATTCTAGTCCGGGTCCGGGTCCGGGTCCGGATCTGGGTCAGGGTCAGGGTCAGGGTCAGGGTCAGGATCCGTGTCCGTTTCCGGGTCCGGGTAAGGGTCCGTGTCCGTGTCCGTGTCCGTGTCCGGGTCAGGGTCAGGGTCCGGATCCGGATCCGAGTCCGTTTCAGTTTCAGGGTCAGTGTCAGGGTCCGGGTCCGGGTCCAGGTCCGGGTCCGGGTCCACGTCAGGGTCAGTATCCAGGTCCAGCTCTGGGTCCGGGTCCGGGTACGGGTCCGGTCAGGGTCAGGGTGCGGGTACGGGTACGGGTACGCGGTCAGGATTCTAGTCCGGGTCCGGGTCCGGGTCCGGGTAAGGGTCCGTGTCCTGATCCTGGTCCGGATCCGGGTCCTGTTCCGGGTCAGGGTCCGGGTTCGGGTCCGGTTCCGGGTCCGGGTCCGGGTCCGGGTAAGGGTCAGGATCCGGATCTGGTTCTGGGTCCGGTTCCGGTTCCGGTTCTGGGTCCGGTTCTGTGTCAGTTTCAGGGTCAGGGTTAGGGTCCGGGTCAGGGTCCGGGTTCGGGTCCGGGTCCGGGTCCGGGTCCGGGTCCGGGTCCGGGTCCGGGTCCGGGTCCGGGTCCGGTTTCGGGTCAGGGTCCGGTTCAGGGTCAGGGTCCGGGTCCGGGTCCGAGTCAGGGTCCGGGTCCGGGTCCGGGTCCTGGTCAGTTTCAGGGTCCGGGTCCGGGTCCTGGTCCGGGTCCGGGTCAGGGTCAGGGTCCGGGTCCGGGTCAGGGTCCGGGTCCGGTTCTGTGTCAGTTTCAGGGTCAGTGTCAGAGTCAGGGTCCGGGTCAGTGTCAGGGTCAGGGTCCGGGTCCTGGTCCGGGTCAGGGTCCGGGTCGGGGTCCGGGTCTGGGTAAGGGTCCGAGTTCGGTTCTGGGTCCGGGTCAGAATCCGGGTCCGGGTCAGGGTCCGGGTCAGGGTCCGGGTCCGTGTCAGGGTCCGGGTCCAGGTCCAGGTCCGGGTCTGGTTCCGGTTCCGGTTCCGGTTCCGGGTCAGGGTCAGGATCCGGGTCCGGGTCCAGGTCCGGGTCCGGGTCAGGGTCCGGGTCCAGTTCCGGTTCCGGTTCCAGTTCCCGTTCCGGTTCCGGTTCCGGGTCAAGGTCAGAGTCAGGGTCCGGGTCCGGGTCCGGGTCCGAGTCCGGGTCCGGGTCCGGGTCCGGGTCCAGTTCCGGTTCCGGTTCCAGTTCCGGTTCCGATTCCGGTTCCGGGTCAAGGTCAGAGTCAGGGTCCGGGTCCGGGTCCGGGTCAGTTTCAGGGTCAGTGTCAGAATCAGGGTCCGGGTCAGGTTCAGTATCAGGGTCCGGGTCCGGTTCCGGTTCCGGGTCCGGGTCCGGGTCCGGGTCAGGGTCAGGGTCAGTGTCAGGGTCAGAGTCAGGGTCCGGATCCGGGTCAGGGTCACGGTCAGGGTCAGTGTCCGGGTCCGGGTCCGGGTCAGGGTCCGGGTCCGGGTCAGGGTCCGGGTCCAGGTCCAGGTCCGGGTTCGGGTCCGGGTCCGGGTCCGGGTCAGGGTCTGGGTCCGGGTCCGGGTCAGGGTCTGGGTCCGGGTCAGGGTCCGGGTCCGGTTCTGTGTCAGTTTCAGGGTCAGTGTCAGAGTCAGGGTCCGGGTCAGGGTCAGTGTCAGGGTCCGGGTCCTGGTCCGGGTCAGGGTCCGGGTCCGGGTCCGGGTCCGGGTAAGTGTCCGGGTTCGGTTCTGGGTCCGGGTCCGGGTCCGTGTCAGGGTCCGGGTCCGTGTCAGGGTCCGGGTCCAGGTCCGGGTCCGGGTCTGGTTCCGGTTCCGGTTCCGGTTCCGGTTCCGGGTCAGGGTCAGGGTCAGGGTCAGGATCCGGGTCCGGGTCCGGGTCCGGGTCCGGTTCCGGTTCCGGTTCCGGTTCCGGTTTCGGTTCCAGTTCCGGTTCCGGTTCCGGTTCCTGGTCAAGGTCAGAGTCAGGGTCCGGGTCCGGGTCCGGGTCAGTTTCAGGGTCAGTGTCAGAATCAGGGTCCGGGTCAGGTTCAGGGTCAGGGTCCGGGTCCGGGTCCGGGTCCGGGTCCGGGTCCGGGTCCGAGTCTGGGTCCGTGTCCGGGTCAGGGTCAGGGTCAGGGTCCGGGTCCGGGTCTGTGTCAGTTTCAGGGTCAGTCTCAGAGTCAGGGTCCGGGTCAGGGTCAGGGTCAGGGTCCGGGTCCGAGTCAGGGTCCGGGTCCGGGTCCGGGTCAGTTTCAGGGTCAGTGTCAGAGTCAGGGTCCGGGTCAGGGTCAGGGTCCGGGTCCGGGTCAGGGTCAGGGTCCAGGTCTGGGTCCGGGTCCGTTTCCGTTTCCGGTTCCAGTTCCGGTTCCGGTTCCGGTTCCGGTTCCGGTTCCAGGTCAAGGTCAGAGTCAGGGTCCGGGTCCGGGTCCGGGTCAGTTTCAGGGTCAGTGTCAGAATCAGGGTCCGGGTCAGGGTCCGTGTCCGTGTCCGTGTCCGGGTCCGTGTCCATGTCCATGTCCATGTCCGTGTCCGTGTCCGGGTCCGGGTCCGGGTCCGGGTCAGGGTCCAAATCCGGGTCAGGGTCAGGGTTCGGGTCCAGGTCTGTGTCAGTTTCAGGGTCAGTGTCAGAGTCAGGGTCCGGGTCAGGGTCAGGGTCAGGGTCCGGGTCCTGGTCCGGGTCAGGGTCCGGGTCCGGGTCCGGGTAAGGGTCCGGGTTCGGTTCTGGGTCCGGGTCAGAATCCGGGTCCGGGTCCGGGTCAGGGTCAGGGTCCGGGTCCGTGTCAGGGTCCGGGTCCAGGTCCGGGTCCGGGTCTGGTTCCGGTTCCGGTTCCGGTTCCGGTTCCGGGTCAGGGTCAGGATCCGGGTCCGGGTCCGGGTCCGGGTTCGGGTCCAGGTCCGGGTCCGGGTCTAGTTCCGGTTCCGGTTCCAGTTCCGGTTCCGGTTCCGGTTCCGGGTCAAGGTCAGAGTCAGGGTCCGGTTCCGGGTCCGGGTCAGTTTCAGGGTCAGTGTCAGAATCAGGGTCCGGGTCAGGTTCAGGGTCAGGGTCCGGGTCCGGGTCCGGGTCCGGGTCCGGGTCCGGGTCCGGGTCAGGGTCAGGGTCAGTGTCAGTGTCAGTGTCAGGGTCAGAGTCAGGGTCCGGATCCGGGTCAGGGTCACGGTCAGGGTCAGTGTCCGGGTCCGGGTCCGGGTCCGGGTCAGGGTCCGGATCCGGGTCAGGGTCCGGGTCCAGGTCCAGGTCCGGGTTCGGGTCCGGGTCCGGGTCCGGGTCAGGGTCTGGGTCTGGGTCCGGGTCAGGGTCTGGGTCCGGGTCAGGGTCCGGGTCCGGTTCTGTGTCAGTTTCAGGGTCAGTGTCAGAGTCAGGGTCCGGGTCAGGGTCAGTGTCAGGGTCCGGGTCCTGGTCCGGGTCAGGGTCCGGGTCCGGGTCCGGGTCCGGGTAAGTGTCCGGGTTCGGTTCTGGGTCCGGGTCAGAATCCGGGTCCGGGTCCGGGTCCGTGTCAGGGTCCGGGTCCGTGTCAGGGTCCGGGTCCAGGTCCAGGTCCGGGTCTGGTTCCGGTTCCGGTTCCGGTTCCGGTTCCGGGTCAGGGTCAGGGTCAGGATCCGGGTCCGGGTCCGGGTCCGGGTCCGGTTCCGGTTCCGGTTCCGGTTCCGGTTCCGGTTCCGGTTCCGGGTCAAGGTCAGAGTCAGGGTCCGGGTCCGGGTCAGTTTCAGGGTCAGTGTCAGAATCAGGGTCCGGGTCAGGTTCAGGTTCAGGGTCCGGGTCCGGGTCCGGGTCCGGGTCCGGGTCCGGGTCCGGGTCCGGGTCCGGGTCCGGGTCCGGGTCCGGGTCAGGGTCAGGGTCCGGGTCCGGGTCTGTGTCAGTTTCAGGGTCAGTCTCAGAGTCAGGGTCCGGGTCAGGGTCAGGGTCAGGGTCCGGGTCCGGGTCAGGGTCAGGGTCCAGGTCTGGGTCCGGGTCAGGGTCCGGGTCCGCGTCCGTGTCAGTTTCAGGGTCAGTGTCAGAGTCAGGGTCCGGGTCAGGGTCAGGATCCGGGTCCGGTTCCGGGTCCGGGTCCGGGTCCGTTTCCAGTTCCGGTTCCAGTTCCGGTTCCGGTTCCGGTTCCGGTTCCAGGTCAAGGTCAGAGTCAGGGTCCGGGTCCGGGTCCGGGTCAGTTTCAGGGTCAGTGTCAGAATCAGGGTCCGTGTCAGGGTCCGGGTCCAGGTCCGGGTCCGGGTCTGGTTCCGGTTCCGGTTCCGGTTCCGGTTCCGGGTCAGGGTCAGGGTCAGGATCCGGGTCCGGGTCCGGATCCGGGTCCAGTTCCGGTTCCGGTTCCGGTTCCGGTTTCGGTTCCAGTTCCGGTTCCGGTTCCGGTTCCGGTTCAGGTTCCTGGTCAAGGTCAGAGTCAGGGTCCGGGTCCGGGTCCGGGTCAGTTTCAGGGTCAGTGTCAGAGTCAGGGTCCGGGTCAGGGTCCGGGTCAGGGTCCGTGTCCGTGTCAGGGTCCGGGTCCAGGTCCGGGTCCGGGTCTGGTTCCGGTTCCGGTTCCGGTTCCGGGACAGGGTCAGGGTCCGGGTCCGTGTCAGGGTCCGGTTCCGGGTCCGGTTCCGGTTCCGGTTCCGGGTCTGGGTCAGGATCCGGATCTGGGTCAGGGTCAGGGTCATTGTCCGGGTCCGGGTCCCGGTCCGGGTCCGGGTCCGGGTCCAGGTCCGGGTCCGGGTCAGTGTCAGTGTCAGTGTCAGGGTCAGAGTCAGGGTCCGGATCCGGGTCAGGGTCACGGTCAGGGTCAGTGTCCGGGTCCGGGTCCGGGTCAGGGTCCGGGTCCGGGTCAGGGTCCGGGTCTGGGTCCGGGTCCAGGTCCGGGTTCGGGTCCGGGTCCGGGTCAGGGTCCGGGTCCGGGTCAGGGTCCGGGTCCGGGTCCGGTTCTGTGTCAGTTTCAGGGTCAGTGTCAGAGTCAGGGTCCGGGTCCGGGTCAGGGTCAGTGTCAGGGTCCGGGTCCTGGTCCGGGTCAGGGTCCGGGTCCGGGTCCGGGTCCGGATAAGGGTCCGGGTCCGGGTCCGGGTCCGGGTAAGGGTCCGGGTTCGGTTCTGGGTCCGGGTCAGAATCCGCTTCCGGGTCCGGGTCCGTGTCAGGGTCCGGGTCCGTGTCAGGGTCCGGGTCCAGGTCCGGGTCCGGGTCTGGTTCCGGTTCCGGTTCCGGTTCCGGGTCAGGGTCAGGATCCGGGTCCGGGTCCGGGTCCGGGTCCGGGTCCGGGTCCTGTTCCGGTTCCGGGTCCGGTTCCGGGTCCGGGTCCGGTTCCAGTTCCGGTTCCGGTTCCGGTTCCGGGTCAAGGTCAGAGTCAGGGTCCGGGTCCGGGTCAGTTTCAGGGTCAGTGTCAGAATTAGGGTCCGGGTCAGGTTCAGGGTCAGGGTCCGGGTCCGGGTCTGGGTCCGGGTCCGGGTCAGGGTCCGGGTCCGGGTCCGGGTCCGGGTCCGGGTCCGGGTCAGTTTCAGGGTCAGGGTCCGGGTCAGGGTCCGGGTCAGGGTCAGGGTCCGGGTCCGGGTCCGGGTCAGGGTCCAGGTCTGGGTCCGGGTCAGGGTCCGGGTCCGCGTCCGTGTCAGTTTCAGGGTCAGTGTCAGAGTCAGGGTCCGGGTCAGGGTCAGGATCCGGGTCCGGGTCCGGGTCCGGGTCCGGGTCCGGGTCCGTTTCCGTTTCCGGTTCCAGTTCCGGTTCCGGTTCCGGTTCCGGGTCAAGGTCAGAGTCAGGGTCCAGGTCCGGGTCCGGGTCAGTTTCAGGGTCAGTGTCAGAATCAGGGTCCATGTCCGTGTCCGTGTCCGTGTCCGTGTCCGTGTCCGTGTCCGTGTCCGTGTCCGGGTCAGGGTCCGGGTCAGGGTCAGGGTCAGGGTCAGGGTCCGGGTCCGGGTCTGTGTCAGTTTCAGGGTCAGTCTCAGAGTCAGGGTCCGGGTCACGGTCAGGATCAGGGTCCGGGTCCGAGTCAGGGTCAGGGTCCGGGTCCGGGTCAGTTGCAGGGTCAGTGTCAGAGTCAGGGTCCGGGTCAGGGTCAGGGTCCGGGTCCGGGTCCGGGTCCGGGTCAGGGTCCAGGTCTGGGTCCGGGTTAGTGTCCGGGTCCGCGTCCGTCTCAGTTTCAGGGTCAGTGTCAGAGTCAGGGTCTGGGTCAGGGTCAGGGTCAGGGTCAGGGTCAGGGTCAGGATCAGGGTTAGGGTCAGGGTCCGGGTCCGGGTCAGGGTCCGGGTCCTGGTCCGGGGTCAGGATTCTAGTCCGGGTCCGGGTCCGGGTCCGGATCTGGGTCAGGGTCAGGGTCAGGGTCAGGGTCAGGATCCGTGTCCGTTTCCGGGTCCGGGTAAGGGTCCGTGTCCGTGTCCGTGTCCGGGTCCGGGTCAGGGTCCGGATCCGGATCCGGGTCCGTGTCAGTTTCAGGGTCATTGTCAGGGTCCGGGTCCGGGTCCAGGTCCGGGTCCGGGTCCACGTCAGGGTCAGTATCCAGGTCCAGCTCTGGGTCCGGGTACGGGTACGGGTCCCGTCAGGGTCAGGGTGCGGGTACGGGTACGGGTACGCGGTCAGGATTCTAGTCCGGGTCCGTGTCCGGGTCCGGGTAAGGGTCCGTGTCCTGGTCCTGGTCCGGATCCGGGTCCTGGTCCGGGTCAGGGTCCGGGTTCGGGTCCGGTTCCGGGTCCGGGTCCGGGTCCGGGTCCGGGTAAGGGTCAGGATCCGGATCTGGTTCTGGGTCCGGTTCCGGTTCCGGTTCTGGGTCCGGTTCTGTGTCAGTTTCAGGGTCAGGGTTAGGGTCCGGGTCAGGGTCCGGGTTCGGGTCCGGGTCCGGGTCCGGGTCTGGGTCCGGGTCCGGGTCCGGGTCCGGGTCCGGGTCCGGGTCCGGTTTCGGGTCCGGGTCCGGTTCAGGGTCAGGGTCCGGGTCCGGGTCCGAGTCAGGGTCCGGGTCCGGGTCCTGGTCAGTTTCAGGGTCCGGGTCCGGGTCCTGGTCCGGGTCCGGGTCAGGGTCAGGGTCCGGGTCCGGGTCAGGGTCCGGGTCCGGTTCTGTGTCAGTTTCAGGGTCAGTGTCAGAGTCAGGGTCCGGGTCAGGGTCAGGGTCAGGGTCCGGGTCCTGGTCCGGGTCAGGGTCCGGGTCCGGGTCCGGGTCTGGGTAAGGGTCCGGGTTCGGTTCTGGGTCCGGGTCAGAATCCGGGTCCGGGTCAGGGTCCGTGTCAGGGTCCGGGTCCGTGTCAGGGTCCGGGTCCAGGTCCGGGTCCGGGTCTGGTTCCGGTTCCGGTTCCGGTTCCGGGTCAGGGTCAGGATCCGGGTCCGGGTCCGGGTCCGGGTCCGGGTCAGGGTCCGGGTCCGGGTCCGGGTCCGGGTCCGGTTCCAGTTCCGGTTCCGGTTCCAGTTCTGGTTCCGGTTCCGGTTCCGGGTCAAGGTCAGAGTCAGGGTCCGGGTCCGGGTCCGGGTCCGAGTCCGGGTCCGGGTCCGGGTCCGGGTCCGGGTCCAGTTCCGGTTCCGGTTCCAGTTCCGGTTCCGATTCCGGTTCCGGGTCAAGGTCAGAGTCAGGGTCCGGGTCCGGGTCCGGGTCAGTTTCAGGGTCAGTGTCAGAATCAGGGTCCGGGTCAGGTTCAGTATCAGGGTCCGGGTCCGGTTCCGGTTCCGGGTCCGGGTCCGGGTCCGGGTCAGGGTCAGGGTCAGGGTCAGTGTCAGGGTCAGAGTCAGGGTCCGGATCCGGGTCAGGGTCACGGTCAGGGTCAGTGTCCGGGTCCGGGTCCGGGTCAGGGTCCGGGTCTGGGTCCGGGTCAGGGTCCGGGTCCAGGTCCAGGTCCGGGTTCGGGTCCGGGTCCGGGTCCGGGTCAGGGTCTGGGTCCGGGTCCGGGTCCGGGTCAGGGTCTGGGTCCGGGTCAGGGTCCGGGTCTGGTTCTGTGTCAGTTTCAGGGTCAGTGTCAGAATCAGGGTCCGGGTCAGGTTCAGTATCAGGGTCCGGGTCCGGTTCCGGTTCCGGGTCCGGGTCCGGGTCCGGGTCAGGGTCAGGGTCAGTGTCAGGGTCAGAGTCAGGGTCCGGATCCGGGTCAGGGTCACGGTCAGGGTCAGTGTCCGGGTCCGGGTCCGGGTCAGGGTCTGGGTCCGGGTCAGGGTCCGGGTCCAGGTCCAGGTCCGGGTTCGGGTCCGGGTCCGGGTCCGGGTCCGGGTCAGGGTCTGGGTCCGGGTCCGGGTCAGGGTCTGGGTCCGGGTCAGGGTCCGGGTCCGGTTCTGTGTCAGTTTCAGGGTCAGTGTCAGAGTCAGGGTCCGGGTCAGGGTCAGTGTCAGGGTCCGGGTCCTGGTCCGGGTCAGGGTCCGGGTCCGGGTCCGGGTCCGGGTAAGTGTCCGGGTTCGGTTCTGGGTCCGGGTCAGAATCCGGGTCCGGGTCCGGGTCCGTGTCAGGGTCCGGGTCCGTGTCAGGGTCCGGGTCCAGGTCCGGGTCCGGGTCTGGTTCCGGTTCCGGTTCCGGTTCCGGTTCCGGGTCAGGGTCAGGGTCAGGGTCAGGATCCGGGTCCGGGTCCGGGTCCGGGTCCAGTTCCGGTTCCGGTTCCGGTTCCGGTTTCGGTTCCAGTTCCGGTTCCGGTTCCGGTTCCTGGTCAAGGTCAGAGTCAGGGTCCGGGTCCGGGTCCGGGTCAGTTTCAGGGTCAGTGTCAGAATCAGGGTCCGGGTCAGGTTCAGGGTCAGGGTCCGGGTCCGGGTCCGGGTCTGTGTCAGTTTCAGGGTCAGTCTCAGAGTCAGGGTCCGGGTCACGGTCAGGATCAGGGTCCGGGTCCGAGTCAGGGTCAGGGTCCGGGTCCGGGTCAGTTGCAGGGTCAGTGTCAGAGTCAGGGTCCGGGTCAGGGTCAGGGTCCGGGTCCGGGTCCGGGTCCGGGTCAGGGTCCAGGTCTGGGTCCGGGTTAGTGTCCGGGTCCGCGTCCGTCTCAGTTTCAGGGTCAGTGTCAGAGTCAGGGTCTGGGTCAGGGTCAGGGTCAGGGTCAGGGTCAGGGTCAGGATCAGGGTTAGGGTCAGGGTCCGGGTCCGAGTCCGGGTCCGGGTCCGGGTCCGGGTCCGGGTCCAGTTCCGGTTCCGGTTCCAGTTCCGGTTCCGATTCCGGTTCCGGGTCAAGGTCAGAGTCAGGGTCCGGGTCCGGGTCCGGGTCAGTTTCAGGGTCAGTGTCAGAATCAGGGTCCGGGTCAGGTTCAGTATCAGGGTCCGGGTCCGGTTCCGGTTCCGGGTCCGGGTCCGGGTCCGGGTCAGGGTCAGGGTCAGGGTCAGTGTCAGGGTCAGAGTCAGGGTCCGGATCCGGGTCAGGGTCACGGTCAGGGTCAGTGTCCGGGTCCGGGTCCGGGTCAGGGTCCGGGTCTGGGTCCGGGTCAGGGTCCGGGTCCAGGTCCAGGTCCGGGTTCGGGTCCGGGTCCGGGTCCGGGTCAGGGTCTGGGTCCGGGTCCGGGTCCGGGTCAGGGTCTGGGTCCGGGTCAGGGTCCGGGTCTGGTTCTGTGTCAGTTTCAGGGTCAGTGTCAGAATCAGGGTCCGGGTCAGGTTCAGTATCAGGGTCCGGGTCCGGTTCCGGTTCCGGGTCCGGGTCCGGGTCCGGGTCAGGGTCAGGGTCAGTGTCAGGGTCAGAGTCAGGGTCCGGATCCGGGTCAGGGTCACGGTCAGGGTCAGTGTCCGGGTCCGGGTCCGGGTCAGGGTCTGGGTCCGGGTCAGGGTCCGGGTCCAGGTCCAGGTCCGGGTTCGGGTCCGGGTCCGGGTCCGGGTCCGGGTCAGGGTCTGGGTCCGGGTCCGGGTCAGGGTCTGGGTCCGGGTCAGGGTCCGGGTCCGGTTCTGTGTCAGTTTCAGGGTCAGTGTCAGAGTCAGGGTCCGGGTCAGGGTCAGTGTCAGGGTCCGGGTCCTGGTCCGGGTCAGGGTCCGGGTCCGGGTCCGGGTCCGGGTAAGTGTCCGGGTTCGGTTCTGGGTCCGGGTCAGAATCCGGGTCCGGGTCCGGGTCCGTGTCAGGGTCCGGGTCCGTGTCAGGGTCCGGGTCCAGGTCCGGGTCCGGGTCTGGTTCCGGTTCCGGTTCCGGTTCCGGTTCCGGGTCAGGGTCAGGGTCAGGGTCAGGATCCGGGTCCGGGTCCGGGTCCGGGTCCAGTTCCGGTTCCGGTTCCGGTTCCGGTTTCGGTTCCAGTTCCGGTTCCGGTTCCGGTTCCTGGTCAAGGTCAGAGTCAGGGTCCGGGTCCGGGTCCGGGTCAGTTTCAGGGTCAGTGTCAGAATCAGGGTCCGGGTCAGGTTCAGGGTCAGGGTCCGGGTCCGGGTCCGGGTCTGTGTCAGTTTCAGGGTCAGTCTCAGAGTCAGGGTCCGGGTCACGGTCAGGATCAGGGTCCGGGTCCGAGTCAGGGTCAGGGTCCGGGTCCGGGTCAGTTGCAGGGTCAGTGTCAGAGTCAGGGTCCGGGTCAGGGTCAGGGTCCGGGTCCGGGTCCGGGTCCGGGTCAGGGTCCAGGTCTGGGTCCGGGTTAGTGTCCGGGTCCGCGTCCGTCTCAGTTTCAGGGTCAGTGTCAGAGTCAGGGTCTGGGTCAGGGTCAGGGTCAGGGTCAGGGTCAGGGTCAGGATCAGGGTTAGGGTCAGGGTCAGGGTCCGGGTCCGAGTCCGGGTCCGGGTCCGGGTCCGGGTCCGGGTCCGGTTCCGGTTCCGGTTCCGGTTTCGGTTCCAGTTCCGGTTCCGGTTCCGGTTCCTGGTCAAGGTCAGAGTCAGGGTCCGGGTCCGGGTCCGGGTCAGTTTCAGGGTCAGTGTCAGAATCAGGGTCCGGGTCAGGTTCAGGGTCAGGGTCCGGGTCCGGGTCCGGGTCCGGGTCCGGGTCCGGGTCCGGGTCCAGGTCTGGGTCCGTGTCCGGGTCAGGGTCAGGGTCAGGGTCCGGGTCCGTGTCTGTGTCAGTTTCAGGGTCAGTCTCAGAGACAGGGTCCGGGTCAGGGTCAGGGTCAGGGTCCGGGTCCGAGTCAGGGTCCGGGTCCGGGTCCGGGTCAGTTTCAGGGTCAGTGTCAGAGTCAGGGTCCGGGTCAGGGTCAGGGTCCGGGTCCGGGTCAGGGTCAGGGTCCAGGTCTGGGTCCGGGTCCGGGTCCGGGTCCGTTTCCGTTTCCGGTTCCAGTTCCGGTTCCGGTTCCGGTTCCGGTTCCAGGTCAAGGTCAGAGTCATGGTCCGGGTCCGGGTCCGGGTCAGTTTCAGGGTCAGTGTCAGAATCAGGGTCCGGGTCAGGGTCCGTGTCCGTGTCCGTGTCCGGGTCCGGGTCCGTGTCCATGTCCATGTCCATGTCCGTGTCCGTGTCCGGGTCCGGGTCCGGGTCCGGGTCCGGGTCAGGGTCCAAATCCGGGTCAGGGTCAGGGTTCGGGTCCGGGTCTGTGTCAGTTTCAGTGTCAGTGTCAGAGTCAGGGTCCGGGCCAGGGTCAGGGTCAGGGTCCGGGTCCTGGTCCGGGTCAGGGTCCGGGTCCGGGTCCGGGTAAGGGTCCGGGTTCGGTTCTGGGTCCGGGTCAGAATCCGGGTCCGGGTCCGGTTTCAGGGTCAGGGTCCGGGTCCGTGTCAGGGTCCGGGTCCAGGTCCGGGTCCGGGTCTGGTTCCGGTTCCGGTTCCGGTTCCGGGTCAGGGTCAGGATCCGGGTCCGGGTCCGGGTTCGGGTCCGGGTCTGGGTCCGGGTCTAGTTCCGGTTCCGGTTCCAGTTCCGGTTCCGGTTCCGGTTCCGGGTCAAGGTCAGAGTCAGGGTCCGGGTCCGGGTCCGGGTCAGTTTCAGGGTCAGTGTCAGAATCAGGGTCCGGGTCCGGGTCAGGTTCAGGGTCAGGGTCCGGGTCTGGGTCCGGGTCCGGGTCCGGGTCCGGGTCCGGGTCAGGGTCAGGGTCAGTGTCAGTGTCAGTGTCAGGGTCAGGGTCAGGGTCCGGGTCCGGGTCCGTGTCTGTGTCAGTTTCAGGGTCAGTCTCAGAGACAGGGTCCGGGTCAGGGTCAGGGTCAGGGTCCGGGTCCGAGTCAGGGTCCGGGTCCGGGTCCGGGTCAGTTTCAGGGTCAGTGTCAGAGTCAGGGTCCGGGTCAGGGTCAGGGTCCGGGTCCGGGTCAGGGTCAGGGTCCAGGTCTGGGTCCGGGTCCGGGTCCGGGTCCGTTTCCGTTTCCGTTTCCAGTTCCGGTTCCGGTTCCGGTTCCGGTTCCAGGTCAAGGTCAGAGTCATGGTCCGGGTCCGGGTCCGGGTCAGTTTCAGGGTCAGTGTCAGAATCAGGGTCCGGGTCAGGGTCCGTGTCCGTGTCCGTGTCCGGGTCCGTGTCCATGTCCATGTCCATGTCCGTGTCCGTGTCCGGGTCCGGGTCCGGGTCCGGGTCAGGGTCCAAAACCAGGTCAGGGTCAGGGTTCGGGTCCGGGTCTGTGTCAGTTTCAGGGTCAGTGTCAGAGTCAGGGTCCGGGCCAGGGTCAGGGTCAGGGTCCGGGTCCTGGTCCGGGTCAGGGTCCGGGTCCGGGTCCGGGTAAGGGTCCGGGTTCGGTTCTGGGTCCGGGTCAGAATCCGGGTCCGGGTCCGGGTCAGGGTCAGGGTCCGGGTCCGTGTCAGGGTCCGGGTCCAGGTCCGGGTCCGGGTCTGGTTCCGGTTCCGGTTCCGGTTCCGAGTCAGGGTCAGGATCCGGGTCCGGGTCCGGGTTCGGGTCCGGGTCTGGGTCCGGGTCCGGGTCCGGGTCAGGGTCCGGATCCGGGTCAGGGTCCGGGTCCAGGTCCAGGTCCGGGTTCGGGTCCGGGTCCGGGTCCGGGTCCGGGTCAGGGTCTGGGTCTGGGTCCGGGTCACGGTCTGGGTCCGGGTCAGGGTCCGGGTCCGGTTCTGTGTCAGTTTCAGGGTCAGTGTCAGAGTCAGGGTCCGGGTCAGGGTCAGTGTCAGGGTCCGGGTCCTGGTCCGGGTCAGGGTCCGGGTCCGGGTCCGGGTCCGGGTAAGTGTCCGGGTTCGGTTCTGGGTCCGGGTCAGAATCCGGGTCCGGGTCCGGGTCCGTGTCAGGGTCCGGGTCCGTGTCAGGGTCCGGGTCCAGGTCCGGGTCCGGGTCTGGTTCCGGTTCCGGTTCCGGTTCCGGTTCCGGGTCAGGGTCAGGATCCGGGTCCGGGTCCGGGTCCGGTTCCGGTTCCGGTTCCGGTTCCGGTTCCGGTTCCGGTTCCGGTTCCGGTTCCAGTTCCGGTTCCGGGTCCGGGTCAAGGTCAGAGTCAGGGTCCGGGTCCGGGTCCGGGTCAGTTTCAGGGTCCGTGTCAGGGTCCGGGTCCAGGTCCGGGTCCGGGTCTGGTTCCGGTTCCGGTTCCGGTTCCGGTTCCGGGTCAGGGTCAGGATCCGGGTCCGGGTCCGGGTCCGGTTCCGGTTCCGGTTCCGGTTCCGGTTCCGGTTCCGGTTCCGGTTCCGGTTCCAGTTCCGGTTCCGGGTCCGGGTCAAGGTCAGAGTCAGGGTCCGGGTCCGGGTCCGGGTCAGTTTCAGGGTCAGTGTCAGAATCAGGGTCCGGGTCAGGTTCAGGTTCAGGGTCCGGGTCCGGGTCCGGGTCCGGGTCCGGGTCCGGGTCCGGGTCCGGGTCCGGGTCCGGGTCAGGGTCAGGGTCCGGGTCCGGGTCTGTGTCAGTTTCAGGGTCAGTCTCAGAGTCAGGGTCCGGGTCAGGGTCAGGGTCAGGGTCCGGGTCCGGGTCAGGGTCTGGGTCCAGGTCTGGGTCCGGGTCAGGGTCCGGGTCCGCGTCCGTGTCAGTTTCAGGGTCAGTGTCAGAGTCAGGGTCCGGGTCAGGGTCAGGATCCGGGTCCGGTTCCGGGTCCGGGTCCGGGTCCGTTTCCGGTTCCGGTTCCAGTTCCGGTTCCGGTTCCGGTTCCAGGTCAAGGTCAGAGTCAGGGTCCGGGTCCGGGTCCGGGTCAGTTTCAGGGTCAGTGTCAGAATCAGGGTCCGGGTCAGGGTCCGTGTCCGTGTCCGTGTCCGGGTCCGTGTCCGTGTCCGGGTCCGGGTCCGGGTCCGGGTCCGGGTCAGGGTCCAAATCCGGGTCAGGGTCAGGGTCCGGGTCCGTGTCTGTGTCAGTTTCAGAGTCAGTCTCAGAGTCAGGGTCCGGGTCAGGGTCAGGGTCAGGGTCCGGGTCCGACTCAGGGTCCGGGTCCGGGTCCGGGTCAGTTTCAGGGTCAGTGTCAGAGTCAGGGTCCGGTTCAGGGTCAGGGTCCGGGTCCGGGTCCGGGTCAGGGTCCGGTCAGGGTCAGGGTGCGGGTACGGGTATGGGTACGGGGTCAGGATTCTAGTCCGGGTCCGGGTCCAGGTCCGGGTAAGGGTCCGTGTCCTGGTCCGGATCCGGGTCCGGGTCCGGGTCCGGGTCCGGGTCCGGGTTCGGGTCAGTTTCAGGGTCAGGGTTAGGGTCCGGGTCCGGGTCCGGGTCCGGGTCCGGGTCAGGGTCAGGGTCCGGGTCCGGGTCTGTGTCAGTTTCAGGGTCAGTCTCAGAGTCAGGGTCCGGGTCAGGGTCTGAGTCCGGGTCAGGGTCCGGGTCCGGTTCTGTGTCAGTTTCAGGGTCAGTGTCAGAGTCAGGGTCCGGGTCAGGGTCAGGGTCAGTGTCAGGGTCCGGGTCCTGGTCCGGGTCAGGGTCCGGGTCCAGGTCCGGGTCCGGGTAAGTGTCCGGGTTCGGTTCTGGGTCCGGGTCAGAATCCGGGTCCGGGTCTGGGTCCGTGTCAGGGTCCGGGTCCGTGTCAGGGTCCGGGTCCAGGTCCGGGTCCGGGTCTGGTTCCGGTTCCGGTTCCGGTTCCGGTTCCGGTTCCGGGTCAGGGTCAGGGTCAGGGTCAGGGTCCGGGTCCGGGTCCGGGTCCGGGTTCGGGTCCAGTTCCGGTTCCGGTTCCGGTTCAGGTTTCGGTTCCAGTTCCAGTTCCGGTTCCGGTTCCGGTTCCTGGTCAAGGTCAGAGTCAGGGTCCGGGTCCGGGTCCGGGTTAGTTTCAGGGTCAGTGTCAGAGTCAGGGTCCGGGTCAGGGTCAGGGTCCGGGTCCGGGTCAGGGTCAGGGTCCAGGTCCGTGTCTGTGTCAGTTTCAGAGTCAGTCTCAGAGTCAGGGTCCGGGTCAGGGTCAGGGTCAGGGTCCGGGTCCGACTCAGGGTCCGGGTCCGGGTCCGGGTCAGTTTCAGGGTCAGTGTCAGAGTCAGGGTCCGGGTCAGGGTCAGGGTCCGGGTCCGGGTCAGGGTCAGGGTCCAGGTCTGGGTCCGGGTCCGGGTCCGGGTCCGTTTCCGTTTCCGTTTCCAGTTCCGGTTCCGGTTCCGGTTCCGGTTCCAGGTCAAGGTCAGAGTCATGGTCCGGGTCCGGGTCCGGGTCAGTTTCAGGGTCAGTGTCAGAATCAGGGTCCGGGTCAGGGTCCGTGTCCGTGTCCGTGTCCGGGTCCGTGTCCATGTCCATGTCCATGTCCGTGTCCGTGTCCGTGTCCGGGTCCGGGTCCGGGTCAGGGTCCAAAACCAGGTCAGGGTCAGGGTTCGGGTCCGGGTCTGTGTCAGTTTCAGGGTCAGTGTCAGAGTCAGGGTCCGGGCCAGGGTCAGGGTCAGGGTCCGGGTCCTGGTCCGGGTCAGGGTCCGGGTCCGGGTCCGGGTAAGGGTCCGGGTTCGGTTCTGGGTCCGGGTCAGAATCCGGGTCCGGGTCCGGGTCAGGGTCAGGGTCCGGGTCCGTGTCAGGGTCCGGGTCCAGGTCCGGGTCCGGGTCTGGTTCCGGT
The DNA here is from genome assembly GCA_022577455.1 of Arizona elegans. NCBI lineage: Eukaryota > Metazoa > Chordata > Lepidosauria > Squamata > Colubridae > Arizona > Arizona elegans. The sequence goes on from JAKOOJ010000027.1 coordinate 7,969,863, forward strand.
TCCGGTTCCGGTTCCGGGTCAGGGTCAGGATCCGGGTCCGGGTCCGGGTTCGGGTCCGGGTCTGGGTCCGGGTCTAGTTCCGGTTCCGGTTCCAGTTCCGGTTCCGGTTCCGGTTCCGGGTCAAGGTCAGAGTCAGGGTCCGGGTCCGGGTCCGTGTCAGTTTCAGGGTCAGTGTCAGAATCAGGGTCCGGGTCAGGTTCAGGGTCAGGGTCCGGGTCCGGGTCCGGGTCCGGGTCCGGGTCCGGGTCCGGGTCCGGGTCCGGGTCAGGGACAGGGTCAGTGTCAGTGTCAGTGTCAGGGTCAGAGTCAGGGTCCGGATCCGGGTCAGGGTCACGGTCAGGGTCAGTGTCCGGGTCCGGGTCCGGGTCCGGGTCAGGGTCCGGATCCGGGTCAGGGTCCGGGTCCAGGTCCAGGTCCGGGTTCGGGTCCGGGTCCGGGTCCGGGTCCGGGTCAGGGTCTGGGTCTGGGTCCGGGTCACGGTCTGGGTCCGGGTCAGGGTCCGGGTCCGGTTCTGTGTCAGTTTCAGGGTCAGTGTCAGAGTCAGGGTCCGGGTCAGGGTCAGTGTCAGGGTCCGGGTCCTGGTCCGGGTCAGGGTCCGGGTCCGGGTCCGGGTCCGGGTAAGTGTCCGGGTTCGGTTCTGGGTCCGGGTCAGAATCCGGGTCCGGGTCCGGGTCCGTGTCAGGGTCCGGGTCCGTGTCAGGGTCCGGGTCCAGGTCCGGGTCCGGGTCTGGTTCCGGTTCCGGTTCCGGTTCCGGTTCCGGGTCAGGGTCAGGATCCGGGTCCGGGTCCGGGTCCGGGTCCGGTTCCGGTTCCGGTTCCGGTTCCGGTTCCGGTTCCGGTTCCAGTTCCGGTTCCGGGTCCGGGTCAAGGTCAGAGTCAGGGTCCGGGTCCGGGTCAGTTTCAGGGTCAGTGTCAGAATCAGGGTCCGGGTCAGGTTCAGGTTCAGGGTCCGGGTCCGGGTCCGGGTCCGGGTCCGGGTCCGGGTCCGGGTCCGGGTCCGGGTCCGGGTCAGGGTCAGGGTCCGGGTCCGGGTCTGTGTCAGTTTCAGGGTCAGTCTCAGAGTCAGGGTCCGGGTCAGGGTCAGGGTCAGGGTCCGGGTCCGGGTCAGGGTCTGCGTCCAGGTCTGGGTCCGGGTCAGGGTCCGGGTCCGCGTCCGTGTCAGTTTCAGGGTCAGTGTCAGAGTCAGGGTCCGGGTCAGGGTCAGGATCCGGGTCCGGTTCCGGGTCCGGGTCCGGGTCCGTTTCCGGTTCCGGTTCCAGTTCCGGTTCCGGTTCCGGTTCCAGGTCAAGGTCAGAGTCAGGGTCCGGGTCCGGGTCCGGGTCAGTTTCAGGGTCAGTGTCAGAATCAGGGTCCGGGTCAGGGTCCGTGTCCGTGTCCGTGTCCGGGTCCGGGTCCGTGTCCGGGTCCGTGTCCGGGTCCGGGTCCGGGTCAGGGTCCAAATCCGGGTCAGGGTCAGGGTCCGGGTCCGTGTCTGTGTCAGTTTCAGAGTCAGTCTCAGAGTCAGGGTCCGGGTCAGGGTCAGGGTCAGGGTCCGGGTCCGACTCAGGGTCCGGGTCCGGGTCCGGGTCAGTTTCAGGGTCAGTGTCAGAGTCAGGGTCCGGTTCAGGGTCAGGGTCCGGGTCCGGGTCCGGGTCAGGGTCCGGTCAGGGTCAGGGTGCGGGTACGGGTATGGGTACGGGGTCAGGATTCTAGTCCGGGTCCGGGTCCAGGTCCGGGTAAGGGTCCGTGTCCTGGTCCGGATCCGGGTCCGGGTCCGGGTCCGGGTCCGGGTCCGGGTCCGGGTCCGGGTCCGGGTCCGGGTCCGGGTCCGTGTCCGGGTTCGGGTCAGTTTCAGGGTCAGGGTTAGGGTCCGGGTCCGGGTCCGGGTCCGGGTCCGGGTCAGGGTCAGGGTCCGGGTCCGGGTCTGTGTCAGTTTCAGGGTCAGTCTCAGAGTCAGGGTCCGGGTCAGGGTCTGAGTCCGGGTCAGGGTCCGGGTCCGGTTCTGTGTCAGTTTCAGGGTCAGTGTCAGAGTCAGGGTCCGGGTCAGGGTCAGTGTCAGGGTCCGGGTCCTGGTCCGGGTCAGGGTCCGGGTCCAGGTCCGGGTCCGGGTAAGTGTCCGGGTTCGGTTCTGGGTCCGGGTCAGAATCCGGGTCCGGGTCTGGGTCCGTGTCAGGGTCCGGGTCCGTGTCAGGGTCCGGGTCCAGGTCCGGGTCCGGGTCTGGTTCCGGTTCCGGTTCCGGTTCCGGTTCCGGTTCCGGGTCAGGGTCAGGGTCAGGGTCAGGGTCCGGGTCAAGGTCCGGGTCCGGGTCCGGGTCCAGTTCCGGTTCCGGTTCCGGTTCAGGTTTCGGTTCCAGTTCCAGTTCCGGTTCCGGTTCCGGTTCCTGGTCAAGGTCAGAGTCAGGGTCCGGGTCCGGGTCCGGGTTAGTTTCAGGGTCAGTGTCAGAGTCAGGGTCCGGGTCAGGGTCAGGGTCCGGGTCCGGGTCAGGGTCAGGGTCCAGGTCCGTGTCTGTGTCAGTTTCAGAGTCAGTCTCAGAGTCAGGGTCCGGGTCAGGGTCAGGGTCAGGGTCCGGGTCCGACTCAGGGTCCGGGTCCGGGTCCGGGTCAGTTTCAGGGTCAGTGTCAGAGTCAGGGTCCGGTTCAGGGTCAGGGTCCGGGTCCGGGTCCGGGTCAGGGTCCGGTCAGGGTCAGGGTGCGGGTACGGGTATGGGTACGGGGTCAGGGTCAGTGTCAGAATCAGGGTCCGGGTCAGGGTCCGTGTCCGTGTCCGTGTCCGGGTCCGTGTCCATGTCCATGTCCATGTCCGTGTCCGTGTCCGGGTCCGGGTCCGGGTCCGGGTCAGGGTCCAAAACCAGGTCAGGGTCAGGGTTCGGGTCCGGGTCTGTGTCAGTTTCAGGGTCAGTGTCAGAGTCAGGGTCCGGGCCAGGGTCAGGGTCAGGGTCCGGGTCCTGGTCCGGGTCAGGGTCCGGGTCCAGGTCCGGGTAAGGGTCCGGGTTCGGTTCTGGGTCCGGGTCAGAATCCGGGTCCGGGTCCGGGTCAGGGTCAGGGTCCGGGTCCGTGTCAGGGTCCGGGTCCAGGTCCGGGTCCGGGTCTGGTTCCGGTTCCGGTTCCGGTTCCGGGTCAGGGTCAGGATCCGGGTCCGGGTCCGGGTTCGGGTCCGGGTCTGGGTCCGGGTCCAGGTCCAGGTCCGGGTTCGGGTCCGGGTCCGGGTCCGGGTCCGGGTCAGGGTCAGGGTCCGGGTCCGGGTCCGGGTCAGTTTCAGGGTCAGTGTCAGAATCAGGGTCCGGGTCAGGTTCAGGGTCAGGGTCCGGGTCCGGGTCCGGGTCCGGGTCCGGGTCCGGGTCCGGGTCAGGGACAGGGTCAGTGTCAGTGTCAGTGTCAGGGTCAGAGTCAGGGTCCGGATCCGGGTCAGGGTCACGGTCAGGGTCAGTGTCCGGGTCCGGGTCCGGGTCCGGGTCAGGGTCCGGATCCGGGTCAGGGTCCGGGTCCAGGTCCAGGTCCGGGTTCGGGTCCGGGTCCGGGTCCGGGTCCGGGTCAGGGTCTGGGTCTGGGTCCGGGTCACGGTCTGGGTCCGGGTCAGGGTCCGGGTCCGGTTCTGTGTCAGTTTCAGGGTCAGTGTCAGAGTCAGGGTCCGGGTCAGGGTCAGTGTCAGGGTCCGGGTCCTGGTCCGGGTCAGGGTCCGGGTCCGGGTCCGGGTCCGGGTAAGTGTCCGGGTTCGGTTCTGGGTCCGGGTCAGAATCCGGGTCCGGGTCCGGGTCCGTGTCAGGGTCCGGGTCCGTGTCAGGGTCCGGGTCCAGGTCCGGGTCCGGGTCTGGTTCCGGTTCCGGTTCCGGTTCCGGTTCCGGGTCAGGGTCAGGATCCGGGTCCGGGTCCGGGTCCGGGTCCGGGTCCGGTTCCGGTTCCGGTTCCGGTTCCGGTTCCGGTTCCGGTTCCGGTTCCAGTTCCGGTTCCGGGTCCGGGTCAAGGTCAGAGTCAGGGTCCGGGTCCGGGTCAGTTTCAGGGTCAGTGTCAGAATCAGGGTCCGGGTCAGGTTCAGGTTCAGGGTCCGGGTCCGGGTCCGGGTCCGGGTCCGGGTCCGGGTCCGGGTCCGGGTCAGGGTCAGGGTCCGGGTCCGGGTCTGTGTCAGTTTCAGGGTCAGTCTCAGAGTCAGGGTCCGGGTCAGGGTCAGGGTAAGTGTCCGGGTTCGGTTCTGGGTCCGGGTCAGAATCCGGGTCCGGGTCTGGGTCCGTGTCAGGGTCCGGGTCCGTGTCAGGGTCCGGGTCCAGGTCCGGGTCCGGGTCTGGTTCCGGTTCCGGTTCCGGTTCCGGTTCCGGTTCCGGGTCAGGGTCAGGGTCAGGGTCAGGGTCCGGGTCCGGGTCCGGGTCCGGGTCCGGGTCCAGTTCCGGTTCCGGTTCCGGTTCAGGTTTCGGTTCCAGTTCCAGTTCCGGTTCCGGTTCCGGTTCCTGGTCAAGGTCAGAGTCAGGGTCCGGGTCCGGGTCCGGGTTAGTTTCAGGGTCAGTGTCAGAGTCAGGGTCCGGGTCAGGGTCAGGGTCCGGGTCCGGGTCAGGGTCAGGGTCAGGGTCCAGGTCCGTGTCTGTGTCAGTTTCAGAGTCAGTCTCAGAGTCAGGGTCCGGGTCAGGGTCAGGGTCAGGGTCCGGGTCCGACTCAGGGTCCGGGTCCGGGTCCGGGTCAGTTTCAGGGTCAGTGTCAGAGTCAGGGTCCGGTTCAGGGTCAGGGTCCGGGTCCGGGTCCGGGTCAGGGTCCGGTCAGGGTCAGGGTGCGGGTACGGGTATGGGTACGGGGTCAGGGTCAGTGTCAGAATCAGGGTCCGGGTCAGGGTCCGTGTCCGTGTCCGTGTCCGGGTCCGTGTCCATGTCCATGTCCATGTCCGTGTCCGTGTCCGGGTCCGGGTCCGGGTCCGGGTCAGGGTCCAAAACCAGGTCAGGGTCAGGGTTCGGGTCCGGGTCTGTGTCAGTTTCAGGGTCAGTGTCAGAGTCAGGGTCCGGGCCAGGGTCAGGGTCAGGGTCCGGGTCCTGGTCCGGGTCAGGGTCCGGGTCCAGGTCCGGGTAAGGGTCCGGGTTCGGTTCTGGGTCCGGGTCAGAATCCGGGTCCGGGTCCGGGTCAGGGTCAGGGTCCGGGTCCGTGTCAGGGTCCGGGTCCAGGTCCGGGTCCGGGTCTGGTTCCGGTTCCGGTTCCGGTTCCGGGTCAGGGTCAGGATCCGGGTCCGGGTCCGGGTTCGGGTCCGGGTCTGGGTCCGGGTCCAGGTCCAGGTCCGGGTTCGGGTCCGGGTCCGGGTCCGGGTCCGGGTCAGGGTCAGGGTCCGGGTCCGGGTCCGGGTCAGTTTCAGGGTCAGTGTCAGAATCAGGGTCCGGGTCAGGTTCAGGGTCAGGGTCTGGGTCCGGGTCCGGGTCCGGGTCCGGGTCCGGGTCCGGGTCAGGGACAGGGTCAGTGTCAGTGTCAGTGTCAGGGTCAGAGTCAGGGTCCGGATCCGGGTCAGGGTCACGGTCAGGGTCAGTGTCCGGGTCCGGGTCCGGGTCCGGGTCAGGGTCCGGATCCGGGTCAGGGTCCGGGTCCAGGTCCAGGTCCGGGTTCGGGTCCGGGTCCGGGTCCGGGTCCGGGTCAGGGTCTGGGTCTGGGTCCGGGTCACGGTCTGGGTCCGGGTCAGGGTCCGGGTCCGGTTCTGTGTCAGTTTCAGGGTCAGTGTCAGAGTCAGGGTCCGGGTCAGGGTCAGTGTCAGGGTCCGGGTCCTGGTCCGGGTCAGGGTCCGGGTCCGGGTCCGGGTCCGGGTAAGTGTCCGGGTTCGGTTCTGGGTCCGGGTCAGAATCCGGGTCCGGGTCCGGGTCCGTGTCAGGGTCCGGGTCCGTGTCAGGGTCCGGGTCCAGGTCCGGGTCCGGGTCTGGTTCCGGTTCCGGTTCCGGTTCCGGTTCCGGGTCAGGGTCAGGATCCGGGTCCGGGTCCGGGTCCGGGTCCGGGTCCGGTTCCGGTTCCGGTTCCGGTTCCGGTTCCGGTTCCGGTTCCGGTTCCGGTTCCGGTTCCGGGTCCGGGTCAAGGTCAGAGTCAGGGTCCGGGTCCGGGTCAGTTTCAGGGTCAGTGTCAGAATCAGGGTCCGGGTCAGGTTCAGGTTCAGGGTCCGGGTCCGGGTCCGGGTCCGGGTCCGGGTCCGGGTCCGGGTCCGGGTCCGGGTCCGGGTCCGGGTCAGGGTCAGGGTCCGGGTCCGGGTCTGTGTCAGTTTCAGGGTCAGTCTCAGAGTCAGGGTCCGGGTCAGGGTCAGGGTCAGGGTCCGGGTCCGGGTCAGGGTCTGGGTCCAGGTCTGGGTCCGGGTCAGGGTCCGGGTCCGCGTCCGTGTCAGTTTCAGGGTCAGTGTCAGAGTCAGGGTCCGGGTCAGGGTCAGGATCCGGGTCCGGTTCCGGGTCCGGGTCCGGGTCCGTTTCCGGTTCCGGTTCCAGTTCCGGTTCCGGTTCCGGTTCCAGGTCAAGGTCAGAGTCAGGGTCCGGGTCCGGGTCCGGGTCAGTTTCAGGGTCAGTGTCAGAATCAGGGTCCGGGTCAGGGTCCGTGTCCGTGTCCGTGTCCGGGTCCGTGTCCGTGTCCGTGTCCGTGTCCGTGTCCGGGTCCGGGTCAGGGTCCAAATCCGGGTCAGGGTCAGGGTCCGGGTCCGTGTCTGTGTCAGTTTCAGAGTCAGTCTCAGAGTCAGGGTCCGGGTCAGGGTCAGGGTCAGGGTCCGGGTCCGACTCAGGGTCCGGGTCCGGGTCCGGGTCAGTTTCAGGGTCAGTGTCAGAGTCAGGGTCCGGTTCAGGGTCAGGGTCCGGGTCCGGGTCCGGGTCAGGGTCCGGTCAGGGTCAGGGTGCGGGTACGGTTATGGGTACGGGGTCAGGATTCTAGTCCGGGTCCGGGTCCAGGTCCGGGTAAGGGTCCGTGTCCTGGTCCGGATCCGGGTCCGGGTCCGGGTCCGGGTCCGGGTCCGGGTCCGGGTCCGGGTCCGGGTCCGGGTCCGGGTCCGGGTTCGGGTCAGTTTCAGGGTCAGGGTTAGGGTCCGGGTCCGGGTCCGGGTCCGGGTCCGGGTCAGGGTCAGGGTCCGGGTCCGGGTCTGTGTCAGTTTCAGGGTCAGTCTCAGAGTCAGGGTCCGGGTCAGGGTCTGAGTCCGGGTCAGGGTCCGGGTCCGGTTCTGTGTCAGTTTCAGGGTCAGTGTCAGAGTCAGGGTCCGGGTCAGGGTCAGTGTCAGGGTCCGGGTCCTGGTCCGGGTCAGGGTCCGGGTCCAGGTCCGGGTCCGGGTAAGTGTCCGGGTTCGGTTCTGGGTCCGGGTCAGAATCCGGGTCCGGGTCTGGGTCCGTGTCAGGGTCCGGGTCCGTGTCAGGGTCCGGGTCCAGGTCCGGGTCCGGGTCTGGTTCCGGTTCCGGTTCCGGTTCCGGTTCCGGTTCCGGGTCAGGGTCAGGGTCAGGGTCAGGGTCCGGGTCCGGGTCCGGGTCCGGGTCCGGGTCCAGTTCCGGTTCCGGTTCCGGTTCAGGTTTCGGTTCCAGTTCCAGTTCCGGTTCCGGTTCCGGTTCCTGGTCAAGGTCAGAGTCAGGGTCCGGGTCCGGGTCCGGGTTAGTTTCAGGGTCAGTGTCAGAGTCAGGGTCCGGGTCAGGGTCAGGGTCCGGGTCCGGGTCAGGGTCAGGGTCCAGGTCTGCGTCCGGGTCCGGGTCCGGGTCCGGGTCCGTTTCCGTTTCCGGTTCCAGTTCCGGTTCCGGTTCCGGTTCCGGTTCCAGGTCAAGGTCAGAGTCAGGGTCCGGGTCCGGGTCAGGGTCAGTTTCAGGGTCAGTGTCAGAATCAGGGTCCGGGTCCGTGTCCGTGTCCGTGTCCGTGTCCGGGTCCGTGTCCGTGTCCGGGTCCGTGTCCGGGTCCGGGTCCGGGTCAGGGTCCAAATCCGGGTCAGGGTCAGGGTCCGGGTCCGGGTCTGTGTCAGTTTCAGAGTCAGTCTCAGAGTCAGGGTCCGGGTCAGGGTCAGGGTCAGGGTCCGGGTCCGACTCAGGGTCCGGGTCCGGGTCCGGGTCAGTTTCAGGGTCAGTGTCAGAGTCAGGGTCCGGTTCAGGGTCAGGGTCCGGGTCCGGGTCCGGGTCAGGGTCCGGTCAGGGTCAGGGTGCGGGTACGGGTATGGGTACGGGGTCAGGATTCTAGTCCGGGTCCGGGTCCAGGTCCGGGTAAGGGTCCGTGTCCTGGTCCGGATCCGGGTCCGGGTCCGGGTCCGGGTCCGGGTCCGGGTCCGGGTCCGGGTCTGGTTCCGGGTCAGTTTCAGGGTCAGGGTTAGGGTCCGGGTCCGGGTCCGGGTCAGGGTCTGGGTCCGGGTCCGGGTCCGGGTCCGGGTCAGGGTCAGGGTCCGGGTCCGGGTCTGTGTCAGTTTCAGGGTCAGTCTCAGAGTCAGGGTCCGGGTCAGGGTCTGAGTCCGGGTCAGGGTCCGGGTCCGGTTCTGTGTCAGTTTCAGGGTCAGTGTCAGAGTCAGGGTCCGGGTCAGGGTCAGTGTCAGGGTCCGGGTCCTGGTCCGGGTCAGGGTCCGGGTCCGGGTCCGGGTCCGGGTAAGTGTCCGGGTTCGGTTCTGGGTCCGGGTCAGAATCCGGGTCCGGGTCTGGGTCCGTGTCAGGGTCCGGGTCCGTGTCAGGGTCCGGGTCCAGGTCCGGGTCCGGGTCTGGTTCCGGTTCCGGTTCCGGTTCCGGTTCCGGTTCCGGTTCCGGTTCCGGGTCAGGGTCAGGGTCAGGGTCCGGGTCCGGGTCCGGGTCCGGGTCTGGGTCCAGTTCCGGTTCCGGTTCCGTTTCCGTTTCCGGTTCCAGTTCCGGTTCCGGTTCCGGTTCCGGTTCCAGGTCAAGGTCAGAGTCAGGGTCCGGGTCCGGGTCCGGGTCAGTTTCAGGGTCAGTGTCAGAATCAGGGTCCGGGTCAGGGTCCGTGTCCGTGTCCGTGTCCGGGTCCGTGTCCATGTCCGTGTCCGTGTCCGTGTCCGGGTCCGGGTCCGGGTCAGGGTCCAAATCCGGGTCAGGGTCAGGGTCAGGGTTCGGGTCCGGGTCTGTGTCAGTTTCAGGGTCAGTGTCAGAGTAAGGGTCCGGGTCAGGGTCAGGGTCAGGGTCCGGGTCCTGGTCCGGGTCAGGGTCCAGGTCCGGGTCCGGGTCCGGGTCAGAATCCGGGTCCGGGTCTGGGTCCGGGTCAGGGTCCGGGTCCGTGTCAGGGTCCGGGTCCAGGTCCGGGTCCGGGTCTGGTTCTGGTTCCGGTTCCGGTTCCGGGTCAGGGTCAGGATCCGGGTCCGGGTCCGGGTCCGGGTCCGGGTCCGGGTCCGGGTCCGGGTCCAGTTCCGGTTCCGGTTCCAGTTCCGGTTCCGGTTCCGGTTCCGGGTCAAGGTCAGAGTCAGGGTCCGGGTCCGGGTCCGGGTCCGGGTCAGTTTCAGGGTCAGTGTCAGAATCAGGGTCCGGGTCAGGTTCAGGGTCAGGGTCCGGGTCCGGGTCCGGGTCCGGGTCCGGGTCCGGGTCCGGGTCCGGGTCCGGGTCAGGGTCAGGGTCAGGGTCAGTGTCAGTGTCAGGGTCAGAGTCAGGGTCCGGATCCGGGTCAGGGTCACGGTCAGGGTCAGTGTCCGGGTCCGGGTCCGGGTCCGGGTCAGGGTCCGGATCCGGATCCGGGTCAGGGTCCGGGTCCAGGTCCAGGTCCGGGTTCGGGTCCGGGTCCGGGTCCGGGTCAGGGTCTGGGTCCGGGTCCGGGTCCGGGTCAGGGTCTGTGTCCGGGTCAGGGTCCGGGTCCGGTTCTGTGTCAGTTTCAGGGTCAGTGTCAGAGTCAGGGTCCGGGTCAGGGTCAGTGTCAGGGTCCGGGTCCTGGTCCGGGTCAGGGTCCGGGTCCGGGTCCGGGTCCGGGTAAGTGTCCGGGTTCGGTTCTGGGTCCGGGTCAGAATCCGGGTCCGGGTCCGGGTCCGTGTCAGGGTCCGGGTCCGTGTCAGAGTCCGGGTCCAGGTCCGGGTCCGGGTCTGGTTCCGGTTCCGGTTCCGGTTCCGGTTCCGGGTCAGGGTCAGGATCCGGGTCCGGGTCCGGGTCCGGGTTCGGGTCCGGGTCCGGGTCCGGGTCTAGTTCCGGTTCCGGTTCCAGTTCCGGTTCCGGTTCCGGTTCCGGGTCAAGGTCAGAGTCAGGGTCCGGGTCCGGGTCCGGGTCAGTTTCAGGGTCAGTGTCAGAATCAGGGTCCGGGTCAGGTTCAGGGTCAGGGTCCGTGTCCGGGTCCGGGTCCGGGTCCGGGTCCGGGTCCGGGTCCGGGTCCGGGTCAGGGTCAGGGTCAGTGTCAGTGTCAGTGTCAGGGTCAGGGTCAGGGTCCGGATCCGGGTCAGGGTCACGGTCAGGGTCAGTGTCCGGGTCCGGGTCCGGGTCCGGGTCAGGGTCCGGATCCGGGTCAGGGTCCGGGTCCAGGTCCAGGTCCGGGTCCGGGTCCGGGTCCGGGTCCGGGTCCGGGTCAGGGTCTGGGTCTGGGTCCGGGTCAGGGTCTGGGTCCGGGTCAGGGTCCGGGTCCGGTTCTGTGTCAGTTTCAGGGTCAGTGTCAGAGTCAGTTTCCGGGTCAGGGTCAGTGTCAGGGTCCGGGTCCTGGTCCGGGTCAGGGTCCGGGTCCGGGTCCGGGTCCGGGTAAGTGTCCGGGTTCGGTTCTGGGTCCGGGTCAGAATCCGGGTCCGGGTCCGGGTCCGTGTCAGGGTCCGGGTCCGTGTCAGGGTCCGGGTCCAGGTCCGGGTCCGGGTCTGGTTCCGGTTCCGGTTCCCGTTCCGGTTCCGGGTCAGGGTCAGGATCCGGGTCCGGGTCCGGGACCGGTTCCGGTTCCGGTTCCGGTTCCGGTTCCGGTTCCGGTTCCAGTTCCGGTTCCGGTTCCGGTTCCGGTTCCGGGTCAAGGTCAGAGTCAGGGTCCGGGTCCGGGTCAGTTTCAGGGTCAGTGTCAGATTCAGGGTCCTGGTCAGGTTCAGGTTCAGGGTCCGGGTCCGGGTCCGGGTCCGGGTCCGGGTCCGGGTCCGGGTCCGGGTCCGGGTCAGGGTCAGGGTCCGGGTCCGGGTCTGTGTCAGTTTCAGGGTCAGTCTCAGAGTCAGGGTCCGGGTCAGGGTCAGGGTCAGGGTCCGGGTCCGGGTCAGGTTCAGGGTCCAGGTCTGGGTCCGGGTCAGGGTCCGGGTCCGCGTCCGTGTCAGTTTCAGGGTCAGTGTCAGAGTCAGGGTCCGGGTCAGGGTCAGGATCCGGGTCCGGTTCCGGGTCCGGGTCCGGGTCCGTTTCCGGTTCCGGTTCCAGTTCCGGTTCCGGTTCCGGTTCCGGTTCCAGGTCAAGGTCAGAGTCAGGGTCCGGGTCCGGGTCCGGGTCAGTTTCAGGGTCAGTGTCAGAATCAGGGTCCGGGTCAGGGTCCGTGTCCGTGTCCGTGTCCGGGTCCGGGTCCGGGTCCGGGTCCGGGTCCGGGTCCGGGTCCGGGTCAGGGTCCAAATCCGGGTCAGGGTCAGGGTCCGGGTCCGGGTCTGTGTCAGTTTCAGAGTCAGTCTCAGAGTCAGGGTCCGGGTCAGGGTCAGGGTCAGGGTCCGGGTCCGACTCAGGGTCCGGGTCCGGGTCCGGGTCCGGGTCAGTTTCAGGGTCAGTGTCAGAGTCAGCGTCCGGTTCAGGGTCAGGGTCCGGGTCCGGGTCCGGGTCCGGGTCAGGGTCCGGTCAGGGTCAGGGTGCGGGTACGGGTATGGGTATGGGTACGGGGTCAGGATTCTAGTCCGGGTCCGGGTCCGGGTCCAGGTCCGGGTAAGGGTCCGTGTCCTGGTCCGGATCCGGGTCCGGGTCCGGGTCCGGGTCCGGGTCCGGGTCCGGGTCCGGGTCCGGGTCCGGGTCCGGGTCCGGGTCCGGGTCCGGGTTCGGGTCCGGGTCCTGGTCCGGGTCCGGGTAAGGGTCAGGATCCCGATCTGGTTCCGGGTCCGGTTCCGGGTCCGGGTCCGGTTCCGGTTCCGGGTCAGTTTCAGGGTCAGGGTTAGGGTCCGGGTCCGGGTCAGGGTCCGGGTCCGGGTCCGGGTCCGGGTCCGGGTCCGGGTCCGGTTTCGGGTCAGGGTCAGGGTCAGGGTCCGGGTCCGGGTCTGTGTCAGTTTCAGGGTCAGTGTCAGAGTCAGTTTCCGGGTCAGGGTCAGTGTCAGGGTCCGGGTCCTGGTCCGGGTCAGGGTCCGGGTCCGGGTCCGGGTCCGGGTCCGGGTAAGTGTCCGGGTTCGGTTCTGGGTCCGGGTCAGAATCCGGGTCCGGGTCCGGGTCCGTGTCAGGGTCCGGGTCCGTGTCAGGGTCCGGGTCCAGGTCCGGGTCCGGGTCTGGTTCCGGTTCCGGTTTCCGTTCCGGTTCCGGTTCAGGGTCAGGATCCGGGTCCGGGTCCGGGACCGGGACCGGGTCCGGTTCCGGTTCCGGTTCCGGTTCCGGTTCCAGTTCCGGTTCCGGTTCCGGTTCCGGGTCAAGGTCAGAGTCAGGGTCCGGGTCCGGGTCAGTTTCAGGGTCAGTGTCAGAATCAGGGTCCTGGTCAGGTTCAGGTTCAGGGTCCGGGTCCGGGTCCGGGTCCGGGTCCGGGTCCGGGTCCGGGTCCGGGTCAGGGTCAGGGTCCGGGTCCGGGTCTGTGTCAGTTTCAGGGTCAGTCTCAGAGTCAGGGTCCGGGTCAGGGTCAGGGTCAGGGTCCGGGTCCGGGTCAGGTTCAGATTCCAGGTCTGGGTCCGGGTCAGGGTCCGGGTCCGCGTCCGTGTCAGTTTCAGGGTCAGTGTCAGAGTCAGGGTCCGGGTCAGGGTCAGGATCCGGGTCCGGTTCCGGGTCCGGGTCCGGGTCCGTTTCCGGTTCCGGTTCCAGTTCCGGTTCCGGTTCCGGTTCCGGTTCCGGTTCCAGGTCAAGGTCAGAGTCAGGGTCCGGGTCCGGGTCCGGGTCAGTTTCAGGGTCAGTGTCAGAATCAGGGTCCGGGTCAGGGTCCGTGTCCGTGTCCGTGTCCGTGTCCGGGTCCGGGTCCGGGTCCGGGTCCGGGTCCGGGTCAGGGTCCAAATCCGGGTCAGGGTCAGGGTCCGGGTCCGGGTCTGTGTCAGTTTCAGAGTCAGTCTCAGAGTCAGGGTCCGGGTCAGGGTCAGGTTCAGGGTCCGGGTCCGACTCAGGGTCCGGGTCCGGGTCCGGGTCCGGGTCAGTTTCAGGGTCAGTGTCAGAGTCAGGGTCCGGTTCAGGGTCAGGGTCCGGGTCCGGGTCCGGGTCAGGGTCCGGTCAGGGTCAGGGTGCGGGTACGGGTATGGGTACGGGGTCAGGATTCTAGTCCGGGTCCGGGTCCAGGTCCGGGTAATGGTCCGTGTCCTGGTCCGGATCCGGGTCCGGGTCCGGGTCCGGGTCCGGGTCCGGGTCCGGGTCCGGGTCCGGGTCCGGGTCCGGGTCCGGGTCCGGGTCCGGGTTCGGGTCCGGGTCCTGGTCCGGGTCCGGGTAAGGGTCAGGATCCCGATCTGGTTCCGGGTCCGGTTCCGGGTCCGGGTCCGGGTCCGGTTCCGGGTCAGTTTCAGGGTCAGGGTTAGGGTCCGGGTCCGGGTCAGGGTCCGGGTCCGGGTCCGGGTCCGGGTCCGGGTCCGGGTCCGGTTTCGGGTCAGGGTCAGGGTCAGGGTCCGGGTCCGGGTCTGTGTCAGTTTCAGGGTCAGTCTCAGAGTCAGGGTCCGGGTCCGGGTCTGGGTCCGGGTCAGGGTCCGGGTCCGGTTCTGTGTCAGTTTCAGTGTCAGTGTCAGAGTCAGGGTCCGGGTCAGGGTCAGTGTTAGGGTCCGGGTCCTGGTCCGGGTCAGGGTCCGGGTCCGGGTCCGGGTCCGGGTAAGTGTCCGGGTTCGGTTCTGGGTCCGGGTCAGAATCCGGGTCCGGGTCTGGGTCCGTGTCAGGGTCCGTGTCCGTGTCAGGGTCCGGGTCCAGGTCCGGGTCCGGGTCTGGTTCCAGTTCCGGTTCCGGTTCCGGTTCCGGTTCCGGTTCCGGGTCAGGGTCAGGGTCAGGATCCGGGTCCGTGTCCGGGTCCGGGTCCGGGTCCGGGTCCAGTTCCGGTTCCGGTTCCGGTTCCGGTTTCGGTTCCAGTTCCGGTTCCGGTTCCGGTTCCGGTTCCTGGTCAAGGTCAGAGTCAGGGTCCGGGTCCGGGTCAGGGTCCAAATCCGGGTCAGGGTCAGGGTCAGGGTCAGGGTCAGTGTCAGTGTCAGTGTCAGGGTCAGAGTCAGGGTCCGGATCCGGGTCAGGGTCACGGTCAGGGTCAGTGTCCGGGTCCGGGTCCGGGTCCGGGTCCGGGTCCGGGTCAGGGTCCGGATCCGGGTCAGGGTCCGGGTCCAGGTCCAGGTCCGGGTTCGGGTCCGGGTCCGGGTCCGGGTCAGGGTCTGGGTCCGGGTCCGGGTCCGGGTCAGGGTCTGTGTCCGGGTCAGGGTCCGGGTCCGGTTCTGTGTCAGTTTCAGGGTCAGTGTCAGAGTCAGGGTCCGGGTCAGGGTCAGTGTCAGGGTCCGGGTCCTGGTCCGGGTCAGGGTCCGGGTCCGGGTCCGGGTCCGGGTAAGTGTCCGGGTTCGGTTCTGGGTCCGGGTCAGAATCCGGGTCCGGGTCCGGGTCCGTGTCAGGGTCCGGGTCCGTGTCAGGGTCCGGGTCCAGGTCCGGGTCCGGGTCTGGTTCCGGTTCCGGTTCCGGTTCCGGTTCCGGTTCCGGTTCCGGTTCCGGTTCCGGTTCCGGGTCAAGGTCAGAGTCAGGGTCCGGGTCCGGGTCAGTTTCAGGGTCAGTGTCAGAATCAGGGTCCGGGTCAGGTTCAGGTCAGGGTCCGGGTCCGGGTCCGGGTCCGGGTCCGGGTCCGGGTCCGGGTCCGGGTCCGGGTCCGGGTCAGGGTCAGGGTCCGGGTCCGGGTCTGTGTCAGTTTCAGGGTCAGTCTCAGAGTCAGGGTCCGGGTCAGGGTCAGGGTCAGGGTCCGGGTCCGGGTCAGTTTCAGGGTCAGTGTCAGAGTCAGGGTCCGGGTCAGGGTCAGGGTCCGGGTCCGGGTCAGGGTCAGGGTCCAGGTCTGGGTCCGGGTCAGGGTCCGGGTCCGCGTCCGTGTCAGTTTCAGGGTCAGTGTCAGAGTCAGGGTCCGGGTCAGGGTCAGGATCCGGGTCCGGTTCCGGGTCCGGGTCCGGGTCCGGGTCCGTTTCCGGTTCCGGTTCCAGTTCTGGTTCCGGTTCCGGTTCCGGTTCCAGGTCAAGGTCAGAGTCAGGGTCCGGGTCCGGGTCCGGGTCAGTTTCAGGGTCAGTGTCAGAATCAGGGTCCGGGTCAGGGTCCGTGTCCGGGTCAGTGTCCGTGTCCGGGTCAGTGTCCGGGTCCGGGTCCGGGTCCGGGTCCGGGTCAGGGTCCAAATCCGGGTCAGGGTCAGGGTCCGGGTCCGGGTCTGTGTCAGTTTCAGAGTCAGTCTCAGAGTCAGGGTCCGGGTCAGGGTCAGGGTCAGGGTCCGGGTCCGAGTCAGGGTCCGGGTCAGTCTCAGAGTCAGGGTCCGGGTCCGGGTCCGGGTCCGGGTCAGGGTCCAAATCCGGGTCAGGGTCAGGGTCCGGGTCCGGGTCTGTGTCAGTTTCAGAGTCAGTCTCAGAGTCAGGGTCCGGGTCAGGGTCAGGGTCAGGGTCCGGGTCCGACTCAGGGTCCGGGTCCGGGTCCGGGTCCGGGTCAGTTTCAGGGTCAGTGTCAGAGTCAGGGTCCGGTTCAGGGTCAGGGTCCGGGTCCGGGTCCGGGTCAGGGTCCGGTCAGGGTCAGGGTGCGGGTACGGGTATGGGTACGGGGTCAGGATTCTAGTCCGGGTCCGGGTCCAGGTCCGGGTAAGGGTCCGTGTCCTGGTCCGGATCCGTGTCCGGGTCCGTGTCCGGGTCCGGGTCCGGGTCCGGGTCCGGGTTCGGGTCCGGGTCCTGGTCCGGGTCCGGGTAAGGGTCAGGATCCGGATCTGGTTCCGGGTCCGTTTCCGGTTCCGGTTCCGGTTCCGGGTCCGGTTCCGGGTCAGTTTCAGGGTCAGGGTTAGGGTCCGGGTCCGGGTCAGGGTCCGGGTCCGGGTCCGGGTCCGGGTCCGGGTCCGGGTCCGGGTCTGGTTTCGGGTCAGGGTCAGGGTCAGGGTCCGGGTCCGGGTCTGTGTCAGTTTCAGGGTCAGTCTCAGAGTCAGGGTCCGGGTCAGGGTATGGGTCCGGGTCAGGGTCCGGGTCCGGTTCTGTGTCAGTTTCAGGGTCAGTGTCAGAGTCAGGGTCCGGGTCAGGGTCAGTGTCAGGGTCCGGGTCCTGGTCCGGGTCAGGGTCCGGGTCCGGGTCCGGGTCCGGGTAAGTGTCCGGGTTCGGTTCTGGGTCCGGGTCAGAATCCGGGTCCGGGTCTGGGTCCGTGTCAGGGTCCGTGTCCGTGTCAGGGTCCGGGTCCAGGTCCGGGTCCGGGTCCGGTTCCGGTTCCGGTTCCGGTTCCGGTTCCGGTTCCGGTTCCGGTTCCGGTTCCGGGTCAGGGTCAGGGTCAGGATCCGGGTCCGTGTCCGTGTCCGGGTCCGGGTCCAGTTCCGGTTCCGGTTCCGGTTCCGGTTTCGGTTCCAGTTCCGGTTCCGGTTCCGGTTCCGGTTCCTGGTCAAGGTCAGAGTCAGGGTCCGGGTCCGGGTCAGGGTCCAAATCCGGGTCAGGGTCAGGGTCAGGGTTCGGGTCCGGGTCTGTGTCAGTTTCAGGGTCAGTGTCAGAGTCAGGGTCCGGGTCAGGGTCAGGGTCAGGGGCCGGGTCCGGGTCCTGGTCCGGGTCAGGGTCAGGGTCCAGGTCCGGGTCCGGGTCCGGGTAAGGGTCCGGGTTCGGTTCTGGGTCCGGGTCAGAATCCGGGTCCGGGTCCGGGTCCGGGTCAGGGTCTGGCTCCGTGTCAGGGTCCGGGTCCAGGTCCGGGTCCGGGTCTGGTTCTGGTTCCGGTTCCGGTTCCGGGTCAGGGTCAGGATCCGGGTCCGGGTCCGGGTCCGGGTCCGGGTCCGGGTCCGGGTCCGGGTCCGGGTCCGGGTCCGGTTCCGGGTCAAGGTCAGAGTCAGGGTCCGGGTCCGGGTCCGGGTCAGTTTCAGGGTCAGTGTCAGAATTAGGGTCCGGGTCAGGTTCAGGGTCAGGGTCCGGGTCCGGGTCTGGGTCCGGGTCCGGGTCCGGGTCCGGGTCAGGGTCAGGGTCAGTGTCAGTGTCAGTGTCAGTGTCAGGGTCAGAGTCAGGATCCGGATCCGGGTCAGGGTCACGGTCAGGGTCAGTGTCCGGGTCCGGGTCCGGGTCCGGGTCAGGGTCCGGATCCGGGTCAGGGTCCGGGTCCAGGTCCAGGTCCGGGTTCGGGTCCGGGTCCGGGTCCGGGTCAGGGTCTGGGTCCGGGTCCGGGTCAGGGTCTGTGTCCTGGTCAGGGTCCGGGTCCGGTTCTGTGTCAGTTTCAGGGTCAGTGTCAGAGTCAGGGTCCGGGTCAGGGTCAGTGTCAGGGTCCGGGTCCTGGTCCGGGTCAGGGTCCGGGTCCGGGTCCGGGTCCGGGTAAGTGTCCGGGTTCGGTTCTGGGTCCGGGTCAGAATCCGGGTCCGGGTCCGGGTCCGTGTCAGGGTCCGGGTCCGTGTCAGGGTCCGGGTCCAGGTCCGGGTCCGGGTCTGGTTCCGGTTCCGGTTCCGGTTCCGGTTCCGGTTCCGGTTCCGGGTCAGGGTCAGGATCCGGGTCCGGGTCCGGGTCCGGGTCCAGTTCCGGTTCCGGTTCCGGTTCCGGTTCCGGTTCCGGTTCCAGTTCCGGTTCCGGTTCCGTGTCAAGGTCAGAGTCAGGGTCTGGGTCCGGGTCAGTTTCAGGGTCAGTGTCAGAATCAGGGTCCGGGTCAGGTTCAGGTTCAGGGTCCGGGTCCTGGTCCGGGTCCGGGTCCGGGTCCGGGTCCGGGTCCGGGTCCGGGTCCGGGTCCGGGTCAGGGTCAGGGTCCGGGTCCGGGTCTGTGTCAGTTTCAGGGTCAGTCTCAGAGTCAGGGTCCGGGTCAGGGTCAGGGTCAGGGTCCGGGTCCGGGTCCGGGTCAGGGTCAGGGTCCAGGTCTGGGTCCGGGTCAGGGTCCGGGTCCGCGTCCGTGTCAGTTTCAGGGTCAGTGTCAGAGTCAGGGTCCGGGTCAGGGTCAGGATCCGGGTCCGGTTCCGGGTCCGGGTCCGGGTCCGGTTCCGGGTCCGGGTCCGGGTCCGGGTCCGGGTCCGTTTCCGGTTCCGGTTCCAGTTCCGGTTCCGGTTCCGGTTCCAGGTCAAGGTCAGAGTCAGGGTCCGGGTCCGGGTCCGGGTCAGTTTCAGGGTCAGTGTCAGAATCAGGGTCCGGGTCAGGGTCCGTGTCCGTGTCCGTGTCCGGGTCAGTGTCCGGGTCCGGGTCCGGGTCCGGGTCCGGGTCAGGGTCCAAATCCGGGTCAGGGTCAGGGTCCGGGTCCGGGTCTGTGTCAGTTTCAGAGTCAGTCTCAGAGTCAGGGTCCGGGTCAGGGTCAGGGTCAGGGTCCGGGTCCGAGTCAGGGTCCGGGTCCGGGTCCGGGTCAGGGTCCGGTCAGGGTCAGGGTGCGGGTACGGGTATGGGTACGGGGTCAGGATTCTAGTCCGGGTCCGGGTCCAGGTCCGGGTAAGGGTCCGTGTCCTGGTCCGGATCCGGGTCCGGGTCCGGGTTCGGGTCCGGGTCCGGGTCCGGGTCCGGGTCCGGGTCCGGGTAAGGGTCAGGATCCGGATCTGGTTCCGGGTCCGGTTCCGGTTCCGGTTCCGGGTCCGGGTCCGGTTCCGTGTCAGTTTCAGGGTCAGGGTTAGGGTCCGGGTCCGGGTCAGGGTCCGGGTCCGGGTCCGGGTTCGGGTCCGGGTCCGGGTCCGGGTCCGGGTCCGGGTCCGGTTTCGGGTCAGGGTCAGGGTCAGGGTCCGGGTCCGGGTCTGTGTCAGTTTCAGGGTCAGTCTCAGAGTCAGGGTCCGGGTCAGGGTCTGGGTCCGGGTCAGGGTCCGGGTCCGGTTCTGTGTCAGTTTCAGGGTCAGTGTCAGAGTCAGGGTCCGGGTCAGGGTCAGTGTCAGGGTCCGGGTCCTGGTCCGGGTCAGGGTCCGGGTCCGGGTCCGGGTCCGGGTCCGGGTCCGGGTAAGTGTCCGGGTTCGGTTCTGGGTCCGGGTCAGAATCCGGGTCCGGGTCCGGGTCCGGGTCCGTGTCAGGGTCCGGGTCCGTGTCAGGGTCCGGGTCCAGGTCCGGGTCCGGGTCTGGTTCCGGTTCCGGTTCCGGTTCCGGTTCCGGGTCAGGGTCAGGGTCAGGGTCAGGATCCGGGTCCGGGTCCGGGTCCGGGTCCAGTTCCGGTTCCGGTTCCGGTTCCGGTTTCGGTTCCAGTTCCGGTTCCGGTTCCGGTTCCTGGTCAAGGTCAGAGTCAGGGTCCGGGTCCGGGTCCGGGTCAGTTTCAGGGTCAGTGTCAGAATCAGGGTCCGGGTCAGGTTCAGGGTCAGGGTCCAGGTCCGGGTCCGGGTCCGGGTCCGGGTCCGGGTCAGGGTCCGGGTCCGGGTCCGGGTCCGGGTCTGGGTCCGTGTCCGGGTCAGGGTCAGGGTCCGGGTCCGGGTCTGTGTCAGTTTCAGGGTCAGTCTCAGAGTCAGGGTCCGGGCCAGGGTCAGGGTCAGGGTCCGGGTCCGAGTCAGGGTCCGGGTCCAGGTCCAGGTCCGGGTTCGGGTCCGGGTCCGGGTCCGGGTCAGGGTCTGGGTCCGGGTCCGGGTCAGGGTCTGGGTCCGGGTCAGGGTCCGGGTCCGGTTCTGTGTCAGTTTCAGGGTCAGTGTCAGATTCAGGGTCCGGGTCAGGGTCAGTGTCAGGGTCCGGGTCCTGGTCCGGGTCAGGGTCCGGGTCCGGGTCCGGGTCCGGGTCCGGGTAAGTGTCCGGGTTCGGTTCTGGGTCCGGGTCAGAATCCGGGTCCGGGTCCGGGTCCGTGTCAGGGTCCGGGTCCGTGTCAGGGTCCGGGTCCAGGTCCGGGTCCGGGTCTGGTTCCGGTTCCGGTTCCGGTTCCGGTTCCGGGTCAGGGTCAGGGTCAGGGTCAGGATCCGGGTCCGGGTCCGGGTCCGGGTCCAGTTCCGGTTCCGGTTCCGGTTCCGGTTTCGGTTCCAGTTCCGGTTCCGGTTCCGGTTCCTGGTCAAGGTCAGAGTCAGGGTCCGGGTCCGGGTCCGGGTCAGTTTCAGGGTCAGTGTCAGAATCAGGGTCCGGGTCAGGTTCAGGGTCAGGGTCCGGGTCCGGGTCCGGGTCCGGGTCCGGGTCCGGGTCCGGGTCCGGGTCCGGGTCCGGGTCCGGGTCTGGGTCCGGGTCCGGGTCAGGGTCAGGGTCAGGGTCCGGGTCCGTGTCTGTGTCAGTTTCAGGGTCAGTCTCAGAGTCAGGGTCCGGGTCAGGGTCAGGGTCAGGGTCCGGGTCCGAGTCAGGGTCCGGGTCCGGGTCCGGGTCAGTTTCAGGGTCAGTGTCAGAGTCAGGGTCCGGGTCAGGGTCAGGGTCCGGGTCCGGGTCAGGGTCAGGGTCCAGGTCTGGGTCCGGGTCCGGGTCCGGGTCCGGGTCCGTTTCCGGTTCCGGTTCCGGTTCCAGTTCCGGTTCCGGTTCCGGTTCCGGTTCCAGGTCAAGGTCAGAGTCATGGTCCGGGTCCGGGTCCAGGTCAGTTTCAGGGTCAGTGTCAGTGTCAGAATCAGGGTCCGGGTCAGGGTCCGTGTCCGTGTCCGTGTCCGGGTCCGTGTCCATGTCCATGTCCATGTCCATGTCCATGTCCGTGTCCGTGTCCGGGTCCGGGTCCGGGTCCGGGTCCGGGTCAGGGTCCAAATCCGGGTCAGGGTCAGGGTTCGCGTCCGGGTCTGTGTCAGTTTCAGGGTCAGTGTCAGAGTCAGGGTCCGGGTCAGGGTCAGGGTCAGGGTCCGGGTCCTGGTCCGGGTCAGGGTCCGGGTCCGGGTCCGGGTAAGGGTCCGGGTTCGGTTCTGGGTCCGGGTCAGAATCCGGGTCCGGGTCCGGGTCAGGGTCAGGGTCCGGGTCCGTGTCAGGGTCCGGGTCCAGGTCCGGGTCCGGGTCCGGTTCTGGTTCCGGTTCCGGTTCCGGTTCCGGTTCCGGTTCCGGTTCCGGGTCAGGGTCAGGATCCGGGTCCGGGTCCGGGTTCGGGTCCGGGTCCGGGTCCGGGTCCGGGTCTAGTTCCGGTTCCGCTTCCGGTTCCAGTTCCGGTTCCGGTTCCGGTTCCGGTTCCGGGTCAAGGTCAGAGTCAGGGTCCGGGTCCGGGTCCGGGTCAGTTTCAGGGTCAGTGTCAGAATCAGGGTCCGGGTCAGGTTCAGGGTCAGGGTCCGGGTCCGGGTCCGGGTCCGGGTCCGGGTCCGGGTCCGGGTCCGGGTCCGGGTCAGGGTCCGGGTCCGGGTCCGGGTCAGGGTCAGGGTCAGGGTCAGTGTCAGTGTCAGTGTCAGGGTCAGAGTCAGGGTCCGGATCCGGGTCAGGGTCACGGTCAGGGTCAGTGTCCGGGTCCGGGTCCGGGTCCGGGTCAGGGTCCGGATCCGGGTCAGGGTCCGGGTCCAGGTCCAGGTCCGGGTTCGGGTCCGGGTCCGGGTCCGGGTCAGGGTCTGGGTCTGGGTCCGGGTCAGGGTCTGGGTCCGGGTCAGGGTCCGGGTCCGGTTCTGTGTCAGTTTCAGGGTCAGTGTCAGAGTCAGGGTCCGGGTCAGGGTCAGTGTCAGGGTCCGGGTCCTGGTCCGGGTCAGGGTCCGGGTCCGGGTCCGGGTCCGGGTCCGGGTAAGTGTCCGGGTTCGGTTCTGGGTCCGGGTCAGAATCCGGGTCCGGGTCCGGGTCCATGTCAGGGTCCGGGTCAGGTTCAGGTTCAGGGTCCGGGTCCGGGTCCGGGTCCGGGTCCGGGTCCGGGTCCGGGTCCGGGTCCGGGTCCGGGTCCGGGTCCGGGTCCGGGTCAGGGTCAGGGTCCGGGTCCGGGTCTGTGTCAGTTTCAGGGTCAGTCTCAGAGTCAGGGTCCGGGTCAGGGTCAGGGTCAGGGTCCGGGTCCGGGTCAGGGTCAGGGTCCAGGTCTGGGTCCGGGTCAGGGTCCGGGTCCGCGTCCGTGTCAGTTTCAGGGTCAGTGTCAGAGTCAGGGTCCGGGTCAGGGTCAGGATCCGGGTCCGGTTCCGGGTCCGGGTCCGGGTCCGTTTCCGGTTCCGGTTCCAGTTCCGGTTCCGGTTCCGGTTCCAGGTCAAGGTCAGAGTCAGGGTCCGGGTCCGGGTCCGGGTCAGTTTCAGGGTCAGTGTCAGAATCAGGGTCCGGGTCAGGGTCCGTGTCCGTGTCCGTGTCCGTGTCCGTGTCCGTGTCCGGGTCCGGGTCCGTGTCCGGGTCCGGGTCCGGGTCAGGGTCCAAATCCGGGTCAGGGTCAGGGTCCGGGTCCGGGTCTGTGTCAGTTTCAGAGTCAGTCTCAGAGTCAGGGTCCGGGTCAGGGTCAGGGTCAGGGTCCGGGTCCGACTCAGGGTCCGGGTCCGGGTCCGGGTCAGTTTCAGGGTCAGTGTCAGAGTCAGGGTCCGGTTCAGGGTCAGGGTCCGGGTCCGGGTCCGGGTCAGGGTCCGGTCAGGGTCAGGGTGCGGGTATGGGTATGGGTACGGGGTCAGGATTCTAGTCCGGGTCCGGGTCCAGGTCCGGGTAAGGGTCCGTGTCCTGGTCCGGATCCAGGTCCGGTTCCGGTTCCGGGTCCGGGTCCGGTTCCGGGTCAGTTTCAGGGTCAGGGTTAGGGTCCGGGTCCGGGTCCGGGTCCGGGTCAGGGTCCGGGTCCGGGTCCGGGTCCGGGTCCGGGTCAGGGTCCGGATCCGGGTCAGGGTCCGGGTCCAGGTCCAGGTCCGGGTTCGGGTCCGGGTCCGGGTCCGGGTCAGGGTCTGGGTCCGGGTCCGGGTCAGGGTCTGTGTCCGGGTCAGGGTCCGGGTCCGGTTCTGTGTCAGTTTCAGGGTCAGTGTCAGAGTCAGGGTCCGGGTCAGGGTCAGTGTCAGGGTCCGGGTCCTGGTCCGGGTCAGGGTCCGGGTCCGGGTCCGGGTCCGGGTAAGTGTCCGGGTTCGGTTCTGGGTCCGGGTCAGAATCCGGGTCCGGGTCTGGGTCCGTGTCAGGGTCCGGGTCCGTGTCAGGGTCCGGGTCCAGGTCCGGGTCCGGGTCTGGTTCCGGTTCCGATTCCGGTTCCGGTTCCGGTTCCGGTTCCGGGTCAGGGTCAGGGTCAGGATCCGGGTCCGGGTCCGGGTCCGGGTCCAGTTCCGGTTCCGGTTCCGGTTCCGGTTCCGGTTTCGGTTCCAGTTCCAGTTCCGGTTCCGGTTCCGGTTCCTGGTCAAGGTCAGAGTCAGGGTCCGGGTCCGGGTCCGGGTTAGTTTCAGGGTCAGTGTCAGAGTCAGGGTCCGGGTCAGGGTCAGGGTCCGGGTCCGGGTCAGGGTCAGGGTCCAGGTCTGGGTCCGGGTCCGGGTCCGGGTCCGGGTCCGTTTCCGGTTCCGGTTCCAGTTCCGGTTCCGGTTCCGGTTCCGGTTCCAGGTCAAGGTCAGAGTCAGGGTCCGGGTCCGGGTCCGGGTCAGTTTCAGGGTCAGTGTCAGAATCAGGGTCCGGGTCAGGGTCCGTGTCCGTGTCCGTGTCCGGGTCCGTGTCCATGTCCGTGTCCGTGTCCGGGTCCGGGTCCGGGTCCGGGTCCGGGTCAGGGTCCAAATCCGGGTCAGGGTCAGGGTCAGGGTTCGGGTCCGGGTCTGTGTCAGTTTCAGGGTCAGTGTCAGAGTAAGGGTCCGGGTCAGGGTCAGGGTCAGGGTCCGGGTCCTTGTCCGGGTCAGGGTCCAGGTCCGGGTCCGGGTCCGGGTCAGAATCCGGGTCCGGGTCCGGGTCCGGGTCAGGGTCCGGGTCCGTGTCAGGGTCCGGGTCCAGGTCCGGGTCCGGGTCTGGTTCTGGTTCCGGTTCCGGTTCCGGGTCAGGGTCAGGATCCGGGTCCGGGTCCGGGTCCGGGTCCGGGTCCGGGTCCGGGTCCGGGTCCAGTTCCGGTTCCGGTTCCAGTTCCGGTTCCGGGTCCGGTTCCGGGTCAAGGTCAGAGTCAGGGTCCGGGTCCGGGTCCGGGTCAGTTTCAGGGTCAGTGTCAGAATCAGGGTCCGGGTCAGGTTCAGGGTCAGGGTCCGGGTCCGGGTCCGGGTCCGGGTCCGGGTCCGGGTCCGGGTCCGGGTCCGGGTCCGGGTCCGGGTCCGGGTCCGGGTCCGGGTCCGGGTCAGGCTCAGGGTCAGTGTCAGTGTCAGTGTCAGGGTCAGAGTCAGGGTCCGGATCCGGGTCAGGGTCACGGTCAGGGTCAGTGTCCGGGTCCGGGTCTGGGTCCGGGTCCGGGTCAGGGTCCGGATCCGGATCCGGATCCGGATCCGGGTCAGGGTCCGGGTCCAGGTCCAGGTCCGGGTTCGGGTCCGGGTCCGGGTCCGGGTCAGGGTCCGGGTCCGGGTCCGGGTCAGGGTCTGGGTCCGGGTCCGGGTCAGGGTCTGTGTCCGGGTCAGGGTCCGGGTCCGGTTCTGTGTCAGTTTCAGGGTCAGTGTCAGGGTCCGGGTCCGGGTCCGGGTCCGGGTCCGGGTAAGTGTCCGGGTTCGGTTCTGGGTCCGGGTCAGAATCCGGGTCCGGGTCCGGGTCCGTGTCAGGGTCCGGGTCCGTGTCAGGGTCCGTGTCCAGGTCCGGGTCCGGGTCTGGTTCCGGTTCCGGTTCCGGTTCCGGTTCCGGTTCCGGGTCAGGGTCAGGGTCAGGATCCGGGTCCGGGTCCGGGTCCGGGTCCGGGTCCGGGTCCGGGTCCGGGTCTAGTTCCGGTTCCGGTTCCAGTTCCGGTTCCGGTTCCGGTTCCGGGTCAAGGTCAGAGTCAGGGTCCGGGTCCGGGTCCGGGTCAGTTTCAGGGTCAGTGTCAGAATCAGGGTCCGGGTCAGGTTCAGGGTCAGGGTCCGGGTCCGGGTCCGGGTCCGGGTCCGGGTCCGGGTCCGGGTCAGGGTCAGGGTCAGTGTCAGTGTCAGTGTCAGGGTCAGGGTCCGGGTCCGGGTCCGGGTCCGGGTCCGGGTCCGGGTCCGGGTCCGGGTCAGGGTCAGGGTCAGTGTCAGTGTCAGTGTCAGGGTCAGAGTCAGGGTCCGGATCCGGGTCAGGGTCACGGTCAGGGTCAGTGTCCGGGTCCGGGTCCGGGTCCGGGTCAGGGTCCGGATCCGGGTCAGGGTCCGGGTCCAGGTCCAGGTCCGGGTTCGGGTCCGGGTCCGGGTCCGGGTCCGGGTCAGGGTCTGGGTCTGGGTCCGGGTCAGGGTCTGGGTCCGGGTCAGGGTCCGGGTCCGGTTCTGTGTCAGTTTCAGGGTCAGTGTCAGAGTCAGTTTCCGGGTCAGGGTCAGTGTCAGGGTCCGGGTCCTGGTCCGGGTCAGGGTCCGGGTCCGGGTCCGGGTCCGGGTAAGTGTCCGGGTTCGGTTCTGGGTCCGGGTCAGAATCCGGGTCCGGGTCCGGGTCCGTGTCAGGGTCCGGGTCCGTGTCAGGGTCCGGGTCCAGGTCCGGGTCCGGGTCTGGTTCCGGTTCCGGTTCCCGTTCCGGTTCCGGGTCAGGGTCAGGATCCGGGTCCGGGTCCGGGACCGGTTCCGGTTCCGGTTCCGGTTCCGGTTCCGGTTCCGGTTCCGGTTCCGGTTCCGGTTCCGGTTCCGGTTCCGGGTCAAGGTCAGAGTCAGGGTCCGGGTCCGGGTCAGTTTCAGGGTCAGTGTCAGAATCAGGGTCCAGGTCAGGTTCAGGTTCAGGGTCCGGGTCCGGGTCCGGGCCCGGGTCCGGGTCCGGGTCCGGGTCCGGGTCCGGGTCCGGGTCAGGGTCAGGGTCCGGGTCCGGGTCTGTGTCAGTTTCAGGGTCAGTCTCAGAGTCAGGGTCCGGGTCAGGGTCAGGGTCAGGGTCCGGGTCCGGGTCAGGGTCAGGGTCCAGGTCTGGGTCCGGGTCAGGGTCCGGGTCCGCGTCCGTGTCAGTTTCAGGGTCAGTGTCAGAGTCAGGGTCCGGGTCAGGGTCAGGATCCGGGTCCGGTTCCGGGTCCGGGTCCGGGTCCGTTTCCGGTTCCGGTTCCGGTTCCAGTTCCGGTTCCGGTTCCGGTTCCGGTTCCGGTTCCAGGTCAAGGTCAGAGTCAGGGTCCGGGTCCGGGTCCGGGTCAGTTTCAGGGTCAGTGTCAGAATCAGGGTCCGGGTCAGGGTCCGTGTCCGTGTCCGTGTCCGGGTCCGGGTCCGGGTCCGGGTCCGGGTCCGGGTCCGGGTCAGGGTCCAAATCCGGGTCAGGGTCAGGGTCCGGGTCCGGGTCTGTGTCAGTTTCAGAGTCAGTCTCAGAGTCAGGGTCCGGGTCAGGGTCAGGGTCAGGGTCCGGGTCCGACTCAGGGTCCGGGTCCGGGTCCGGGTCCGGGTCAGTTTCAGGGTCAGTGTCAGAGTCAGGGTCCGGTTCAGGGTCAGGGTCCGGGTCCGGGTCCGGGTCAGGGTCCGGTCAGGGTCCGGGTGCGGGTACGGGTATGGGTACGGGGTCAGCATTCTAGTCCGGGTCCGGGTCCAGGTCCGGGTAAGGGTCCGTGTCCTGGTCCGGATCCGGGTCCGGGTCCGGGTCCGGGTCCGGGTCCGGGTCCGGGTCCGGGTCCGGGTCCGGGTCCGGGTCCGGGTTCGGGTCCTGGTCCGGGTCCGGGTAAGGGTCAGGATCCGGATCTGGTTCCGGGTCCGGTTCCGGGTCCGGGTCCGGGTCCGGTTCCGGGTCAGTTTCAGGGTCCGGGTCCGGGTCCGGGTCCGGGTCAGGGTCCGGGTCCGGGTCCGGGTCCGGGTCCGGGTCCGGGTCCGGGTCCGGGTCCGGGTCCGGTTTCGGGTCAGGGTCAGGGTCAGGGTCCGGGTCCGGGTCTGTGTCAGTTTCAGGGTCAGTCTCAGAGTCAGGGTCCGGGTCAGGGTCTGGGTCCGGGTCAGTGTCCGGGTCCGGTTCTGTGTCAGTTTCAGGGTCAGTGTCAGAGTCAGGGTCCGGGTCAGGGTCAGTGTCAGGGTCCGGGTCCTGGTCCGGGTCAGGGTCCGGGTCCGGGTCCGGGTCCGGGTAAGTGTCCGGGTTCGGTTCTGGGTCCGGGTCAGAATCCGGGTCCGGGTCTGGGTCCGTGTCAGGGTCCGTGTCCGTGTCAGGGTCCGGGTCCAGGTCCGGGTCCGGGTCTGGTTCCAGTTCCGGTTCCGGTTTCGGTTCCAGTTCCGGTTCCGGTTCCGGTTCCGGTTCCTGGTCAAGGTCAGAGTCAGGGTCCGGGTCCGGGTCAGGGTCCAAATCCGGGTCAGGGTCAGGGTCAGGGTTCGGGTCCGGGTCTGTGTCAGTTTCAGGGTCAGTGTCAGAGTCAGGGTCCGGGTCAGGGTCAGGGTCAGGGTCCGGGTCCGGGTCCTGGTCCGGGTCAGGGTCCAGGTCCGGGTCCGGGTCCGGGTAAGGGTCCGGGTTCGGTTCTGGGTCCGGGTCAGAATCCGGGTCCGGGTCAGAATCCGGGTCCGGGTCCGGGTCCGGGTCAGGGTCTGGGTCCGTGTCAGGGTCCGGGTCCAGGTCCGGGTCCGGGTCTGGTTCTGGTTCCGGTTCCGGTTCCGGGTCAGGGTCAGGATCCGGGTCCGGGTCCGGGTCCGGGTCCGGGTCCGGGTCCGGGTCCGGGTCCGGGTCCGGGTCCGGGTCAAGGTCAGAGTCAGGGTCCGGGTCCGGGTCCGGGTCAGTTTCAGGGTCAGTGTCAGAATCAGGGTCCGGGTCAGGTTCAGGGTCAGGGTCCGGGTCCGGGTCCGGGTCCGGGTCCGGGTCCGGGTCCGGGTCCGGGTCCGGGTCAGGGTCAGGGTCAGTGTCAGTGTCAGTGTCAGGGTCAGAGTCAGGGTCCGGATCCGGGTCAGGGTCACGGTCAGGGTCAGTGTCCGGGTCCGGGTCCGGGTCCGGGTCAGGGTCCGGATCCGGGTCAGGGTCCGGGTCCAGGTCCAGGTCCGGGTTCGGGTCCGGGTCCGGGTCCGGGTCAGGGTCTGGGTCCGGGTCCGGGTCCGGGTCAGGGTCTGTGTCCGGGTCAGGGTCCGCGTCCGGTTCTGTGTCAGTTTCAGGGTCAGTGTCAGAGTCAGGGTCCGGGTCAGGGTCAGTGTCAGGGTCCGGGTCCTGGTCCGGGTCAGGGTCCGGGTCCGGGTCCGGGTCTGGGTAAGTGTCCGGGTTCGGTTCTGGGTCCGGGTCAGAATCCGGGTCCGGGTCCGGGTCCGGGTCAGGGTCTGGGTCCGTGTCAGGGTCCGGGTCCAGGTCCGGGTCCGGGTCTGGTTCTGGTTCCGGTTCCGGTTCCGGGTCAGGGTCAGGATCCGGGTCCGGGTCCGGGTCCGGGTCCTGGTCCGGGTCCGGGTCCGGGTCCGGGTCCGGGTCCGGGTCCGGGTCCGGTTCCGGGTCAAGGTCAGAGTCAGGGTCCGGGTCCGGGTCCGGGTCAGTTTCAGGGTCAGTGTCAGAATCAGGGTCCGGGTCAGGTTCAGGGTCAGGGTCCGGGTCCGGGTCCGGGTCCGGGTCCGGGTCCGGGTCCGGGTCCGGGTCCGGGTCAGGGTCAGGGTCAGTGTCAGTGTCAGTGTCAGGGTCAGAGTCAGGGTCCGGATCCGGGTCAGGGTCACGGTCAGGGTCAGTGTCCGGGTCCGGGTCCGGGTCCGGGTCAGGGTCCGGATCCGGGTCAGGGTCCGGGTCCAGGTCCAGGTCCGGGTTCGGGTCCGGGTCCGGGTCCGGGTCAGGGTCTGGGTCCGGGTCCTGGTCCGGGTCAGGGTCTGTGTCCGGGTCAGGGTCCGGGTCCGGTTCTGTGTCAGTTTCAGGGTCAGTGTCAGAGTCAGGGTCCGGGTCAGGGTCAGTGTCAGGGTCCGGGTCCTGGTCCGGGTCAGGGTCCGGGTCCGGGTCCGGGTCCGGGTAAGTGTCCGGGTTCGGTTCTGGGTCCGGGTCAGAATCCGGGTCCGGGTCCGGGTCCGTGTCAGGGTCCGGGTCCGTGTCAGGGTCCGGGTCCAGGTCCGGGTCCGGGTCTGGTTCCGGTTCCGGTTCCGGTTCCGGGTCAGGGTCAGGATCCGGGTCCGGGTCCGGGTCCGGGTCCAGTTCCGGTTCCGGTTCTGGTTCCGGTTCCGGTTCCGGTTCCAGTTCCGGTTCCGGTTCCGGGTCAAGGTCAGAGTCAGGGTCCGGGTCCGGGTCAGTTTCAGGGTCAGTGTCAGAATCAGGGTCCGGGTCAGGTTCAGGTTCAGGGTCCGGGTCCGGGTCCGGGTCCGGGTCCGGGTCCGGGTCCGGGTCAGGGTCAGGGTCCAGGTCTGGGTCCGGGTCAGGGTCCGGGTCCGCGTCCGTGTCAGTTTCAGGGTCAGTGTCAGAGTCAGGGTCCGGGTCAGGGTCAGGATCCGGGTCCGGTTCCGGGTCCGGGTCCGGGTCCGGGTCCGGGTCCGGGTCCGTTTCCGTTTCCGGTTCCAGTTCCGGTTCCGGTTCCGTTTCCAGGTCAAGGTCAGGGTCAGGGTCCGGGTCCGGGTCCGGGTCAGTTTCAGGGTCAGTGTCAGAATCAGGGTCCGGGTCAGGGTCCGTGTCCGTGTCCGTGTCCGGGTCAGTGTCCGGGTCCGGGTCCGGGTCCGGGTCCGGGTCCGGGTCAGGGTCCAAATCCGGGTCAGGGTCAGGGTCCGGGTCCGGGTCTGTGTCAGTTTCAGAGTCAGTCTCAGAGTCAGGGTCCGGGTCAGGGTTAGGGTCAGGGTCCGGGTCCGAGTCAGGGTCCAAATCCGGGTCAGGGTCAGGGTCCGGGTCCGGGTCTGTGTCAGTTTCAGAGTCAGTCTCAGAGTCAGGGTCCGGGTCAGGGTCAGGGTCAGGGTCCGGGTCCGACTCAGGGTCCGGGTCCGGGTCCGGGTCCGGGTCAGTTTCAGGGTCAGTGTCAGAGTCAGGGTCCGGTTCAGGGTCAGGGTCAGGGTCCGGGTCCGGGTCCGGGTCAGGGTCCGGTCAGGGTCAGGGTGCGGGTACGGGTATGGGTACGGGGTCAGGATTCTAGTCCGGGTCCGGGTCCAGGTCCGGGTAATGGTCCGTGTCCTGGTCCGGATCCGGGTCCGGGTCCGGGTCCGGGTCAGGGTCCGGGTCCGGGTCCGGGTCCGGGTTCGGGTCCGGGTCCTGGTCCGGGTCCGGGTAAGGGTCAGGATCCGGATCTGGTTCCGGGTCCGGTTCCGGTTCCGGTTCCGGGTCCGGGTCCGGTTCCGGGTCAGTTTCAGGGTCAGGGTTAGGGTCCGGGTCCGGGTCCGGGTCCGGGTCCGGGTCCGGGTCCGGGTCCGGGTCCGGGTCCGGGTCCGGTTTCGGGTCAGGGTCAGGGTCAGGGTCCGGGTCCGGGTCTGTGTCAGTTTCAGGGTCAGTCTCAGAGTCAGGGTCCGGGTCAGGGTCTGGGTCCGGGTCAGGGTCCGGGTCCGGTTCTGTGTCAGTTTCAGGGTCAGTGTCAGAGTCAGAGTCAGGGTCCGGGTCAGGGTCAGTGTCAGGGTCCGGGTCCTGGTCCGGGTCAGGGTCCGGGTCCGGGTCCGGGTCCGGGTAAGTGTCCGGGTTCGGTTCTTGGTCCGGGTCAGAATCCGGGTCCGGGTCTGGGTCCGTGTCAGGGTCCGTGTCCGTGTCAGGGTCCGGGTCCAGGTCCGGGTCCGGGTCCGGTTCCGGTTCCGGTTCCGGTTCCGGTTCCGGTTCCGGGTCAGGGTCAGGGTCAGGATCCGGGTCCGTGTCCGTGTCCGGGTCCGGGTCCAGTTCCGGTTCCGGTTCCGGTTCCGGTTTCGGTTCCGGTTCCAGTTCCGGTTCCGGTTCCGGTTCCTGGTCAAGGTCAGATTCAGGGTCCGGGTCCGGGTCAGGGTCCAAATCCGGGTCAGGGTCAGGGTCAGGGTTCGGGTCCGGGTCCGGGTCAGGGTCCGGGTCCGGGTCCGGGTCCGGGTCCGGGTCCGGGTCCGGTTTCGGGTCAGGGTCAGGGTCAGGGTCCGGGTCCGGGTCTGTGTCAGTTTCAGGGTCAGTCTCAGAGTCAGGGTCCGGGTCAGGGTCTGGGTCCGGGTCAGGGTCCGGGTCCGGTTCTGTGTCAGTTTCAGGGTCAGTGTCAGTGTCAGAGTCAGGGTCCGGGTCAGGGTCAGTGTCAGGGTCCGGGTCCTGGTCCGGGTCAGGGTCCGGGTCCGGGTCCGGGTCCGGGTAAGTGTCCGGGTTCGGTTCTGGGTCCGGGTCAGAATCCGGGTCCGGGTCTGGGTCCGTGTCAGGGTCCGTGTCCGTGTCAGGGTCCGGGTCCAGGTCCGGGTCCGGGTCCGGTTCCGGTTCCGGTTCCGGTTCCAGTTCCGGTTCCGGTTCCGGTTCCGGGTCAGGGTCAGGGTCAGGATCCGGGTCCGTGTCCGTGTCCGGGTCCGGGTCCAGTTCCGGTTCCGGTTCCGGTTCCGGTTTCGGTTCCAGTTCCGGTTCCGGTTCCGGTTCCGGTTCCTGGTCAAGGTCAGAGTCAGGGTCCGGGTCCGGGTCAGGGTCCAAATCCGGGTCAGGGTCAGGGTCAGGGTTCGGGTCCGGGTCTGTGTCAGTTTCAGGGTCAGTGTCAGAGTCAGGGTCCGGGTCAGGGTCAGGGTCAGGGTCCGGGTCCGGGTCCTGGTCCGGGTCAGGGTCAGGGTCCAGGTCCGGGTCTGGGTCCGGGTAAGGGTCCGGGTTCGGTTCTGGGTCCGGGTCAGAATCCGGTTCCGGGTCCGGGTCCGGGTCAGGGTCTGGGTCCGGGTCAGGGTCCGGGTCCAGGTCCGGGTCCGGGTCTGGTTCTGGTTCCGGTTCCGGTTCCGGGTCAGGGTCAGGATCCGGGTCCGGTTCCGGTTCCGGGTCAAGGTCAGAGTCAGGGTCCGGGTCCGGGTCCGGGTCAGTTTCAGGGTCAGTGTCAGAATCAGGGTCCGGGTCAGGTTCAGGGTCCGGGTCCGGGTCCGGGTCCGGGTCCGGGTCCGGGTCCGGGTCAGGGTCAGGGTCAGGGTCAGTGTCAGTGTCAGGGTCAGAGTCAGGGTCCGGATCCGGGTCAGGGTCACGGTCAGGGTCAGTGTCCGGGTCCGGGTCCGGGTCCGGGTCAGGGTCCGGATCCGGGTCAGGGTCCGGGTCCAGGTCCAGGTCCGGGTTCCGGTCCGGGTCCGGGTCCGGGTCAGGGTCTGGGTCCGGGTCCGGGTCAGGGTCTGTGTCCGGGTCAGGGTCCGGGTCCGGTTCTGTGTCAGTTTCAGGGTCAGTGTCAGAGTCAGGGTCCGGGTCAGGGTCAGTGTCAGGGTCTGGGTCCTGGTCCGGGTCAGGGTCCGGGTCCGGGTCCGGGTCCGGGTAAGTGTCCGGGTTCGGTTCTGGGTCCGGGTCAGAATCCGGGTCCGGGTCCGGGTCCGTGTCAGGGTCCGGGTCCGTGTCAGGGTCCGGGTCCAGGTCCGGGTCCGGGTCTGGTTCCGGTTCCGGTTCCGGTTCCGGTTCCGGGTCAGGGTCAGGGTCAGGATCCGGGTCCGGGTCCGGGTCCGGGTCCAGTTCCGGTTCCGGTTCCGGTTCCGGTTCCGGTTCCGGTTCCGGTTCCGGTTCCAGTTCCGGTTCCGGTTCCGGGTCAAGGTCAGAGTCAGGGTCCGGGTCCGGGTCAGTTTCAGGGTCAGTGTCAGAATCAGGGTCCGGGTCAGGTTCAGGGTCCGGGTCCGGGTCCGGGTCCGGGTCCGGGTCCGGGTCCGGGTCCGGGTCCGGGTCAGGGTCTGGATCCGGGTCCGGGTCTGTGTCAGTTTCAGGGTCAGTCTCAGAGTCAGGGTCCGGGTCAGGGTCAGGGTCAGGGTCCAGGTCTGGGTCCGGGTCAGGGTCCGGGTCCGCGTCCGTGTCAGTTTCAGGGTCAGTGTCAGAGTCAGGGTCCGGGTCAGGGTCAGGATCCGGGTCCGGTTCCGGGTCCGGGTCCGGGTCCGGTTCCGGGTCCGGGTCCGGGTCCGGGTCCGGGTCCGGGTCCGGTTCCGGTTCCAGTTCCGGTTCCGGTTCCGGTTCCAGGTCAAGGTCAGAGTCAGGGTCCGGGTCCGGGTCCGGGTCCGGGTCAGTTTCAGGGTCAGTGTCAGAATCAGGGTCCGGGTCAGGGTCCGTGTCCGTGTCCGTGTCCGGGTCAGTGTCCGGGTCCGGGTCCGGGTCCGGGTCCGGGTCAGGGTCCAAATCCGGGTCAGGGTCAGGGTCCGGGTCTGTGTCAGTTTCAGAGTCAGTCTCAGAGTCAGGGTCCGGGTCAGGGTCAGGGTCAGGGTCCGGGTCCGAGTCAGGGTCCGGGTCCGGGTCCGGGTCTGTTTCAGGGTCAGTGTCCGAGTCAGGGTCCGGGTCAGGGTCAGGGTCCGGGTCCGGGTCCGGGTCAGGGTCCGGTCAGGGTCAGGGTGCGGGTACGGGTATGGGTACGGGGTCAGGATTCTAGTCCGGGTCCGGGTCCAGGTCCGGGTAAGGGTCCGTGTCCTGGTCCGGATCCGGGTCCGGGTCCGGGTCCGGGTCCGGGTCCGGGTCCGGGTCAGGGTCCGGGTCTGGGTCCGGGTCCGGGTCCGGGTCCGGGTCCGGGTAAGGGTCAGGATCCGGATCTGGTTCCGGGTCCGGTTCCGGTTCCGGTTCCGGGTCCGGTTCCGTGTCAGTTTCAGGGTCAGGGTTAGGGTCCGGGTCCGGGTCAGGGTCCGGGTCCGGGTTCGGGTCCGGGTCCGGGTCCGGGTCCGGGTCCGGTTTCGGGTCAGGGTCAGGGTCAGGGTCCGGGTCCGGGTCTGTGTCAGTTTCAGGGTCAGTCTCAGAGTCAGGGTCCGGGTCAGGGTCTGGGTCCGGGTCAGGGTCCGGGTCCGGTTCTGTGTCAGTTTCAGGGTCAGTGTCAGAGTCAGGGTCCGGGTCAGGGTCAGTGTCAGGGTCCGGGTCCTGGTCCGTGTCAGGGTCCGGGTCCGGGTCCGGGTCCGGGTAAGTGTCCGGGTTCGGTTCTGGGTCCGGGTCAGAATCCGGGTCCGGGTCCGGGTCCGGGTCCGTGTCAGGGTCCGGGTCCGTGTCAGGGTCCGGGTCCAGGTCCGGGTCCGGGTCAGAATCCGGGTCCGGGTCCGGGTCCGTGTCAGGGTCCGGGTCCGTGTCAGGGTCCGTGTCCAGGTCCGGGTCCGGGTCTGGTTCCGGTTCCGGTTCTGGTTCCGGTTCCGGGTCAGGGTCAGGATCCAGGTCCGGGTCTGGGTCCTGTTCCGGTTCCGGTTCCGGTTCCGGTTCCGGTTCCAGTTCCGGTTCCGGTTCCGGTTCCGGGTCAAGGTCAGAGTTAGGGTCCGGGTCCGGGTCCGGGTCAGTTTCAGGGTCAGTGTCAGAATCAGGGTCCGGGTCAGGGTCAGGGTCAGGGTCAGGGTCCGGGTCCGGGTCCGGGTCCGGGTCAGGGTCAGGGTCAGGGTCAGGGTCAGGGTCAGGGTCAGGGTCCGGGTCAGGGTCCGAGTCAGGGTCCGGGTCCGGGTCCGGGTCAGTTTCAGGGTCAGTGTCAGAGTCAGGGTCCGGGTCAGGGTCAGGGTCCGTGTCCGTGTCCGTGTCCGTGTCCGGGTCCGGGTCCATGTCAGTGTCAGTGTCAGGGTCAGAGTCAGGGTCCGGGTACGGGTCCAGGTCAGGGTCCGGGTCCGGGTCCGTGTCAGTTTCAGGGTCAGTGTCAGGGTCAGAGTCAGAGTCAGGGTCCTGGTCACGGTCCGGGTCCGGGTCCAGGTCAGGGTCCGGGTCCGGGTCCGGGTCCGGGTCAGGGTCCGGGTCCGGGTCCGTGTCAGGGTCCGGGTCCGGGTCAGGGTCTGGGTCCGGGTCCGGGTCCGGGTCCAGGTCAGGGTCCGGGTCCGGGTCCGGGTCCGGGTCCGGGTCCGGGTCAGGGTCCGGGTCCGGGTCCGTGTCAGGGTCCGGGTCCGGGTCCGGGTCTGGGTCCGGGTCCGGGTCCGGGTCAGGGTCCGGATCCTGGTCCGGATCCGGGTCAGGGTCCGGGTCCGGGTCTGTGTCAGTTTCAGGGTCAGTCTCAGAGTCAGGGTCCGGGTCAGGGTCTGGGTCCGTGTCCGGGTCCGGATCCGGGTCTTGGTCAGGGTCAGGGTCCGGGTACGGGTACTGGTCCGGGTCCGGGTCTGGGTCCGTGTCCGTGTCAGTGTCAGGATCCGGGTCCGTGTCCGGGTCCGGGTAAGGGTCCGTGTGCGGGTCCGTGTCCGGGTCAGTTTCCGTGTCCGGGTCCATGTCAGGGTCCGGGTCCGGGTCCGGGTTACGGTCCGGATCCGTGTCCGGATCCGTGTCCGGATCAGAGTCTGTGTCCGTGTCCGTGTCCGTGTCCGTGTGCGGGTCCGGGTCCGTGTCAGTGTCAGTGTCAGGGTCAGAGTCAGGGTCCGGGTCCGGGTCCAGGTCAGGGTCCGGGTCCGGGTCCGGGTCCGGGTCCGGGTCTGGGTCCGGGTCCGGGGTCAGGATCCGAGTCCGGGTCCGGGTCCGGGTCCTGGTCCGGGTCCGGGTCTGGGTCCGGATCCGGGTCTTGGTCAGGGTCAGGGTCAGGGTCCGGGTCCGGGTCCGGGTAAGGGTCCGTGTCCGGGTCCGTGTCAGGATCCGGGTCCGGGTCCGGGTCTGGGTAAGGGTCCGTGTCCGGGTCCGTGTCCGTGTCCGTGTCCGGGTCCGGTTCCGGTTCCGGGTCAGGGTCAGGGTCAGGATCCGGGTCCGGGTCCGTGTCCGGGTCCGGGTCCAGTTCCGGTTCCGGTTCCGGTTCCGGTTCCGGTTTCGGTTCCAGTTCCGGTTCCGGTTCCGGTTCCGGTTCCTGGTCAAGGTCAGAGTCAGGGTCCGGGTCCGGGTCAGGGTCCAAATCCGGGTCAGGGTCAGGGTCAGGGTTCGGGTCCGGGTCTGTGTCAGTTTCAGGGTCAGTGTCAGAGTCAGGGTCCGGGTCAGGGTCAGGGTCAGGGTCCGGGTCCGGGTCCTGGTCCGGGTCAGGGTCAGGGTCCAGGTCCGGGTCCGGGTCCGGGTAAAGGTCCGGGTTCGGTTCTGGGTCCGGGTCAGAATCCGGGTCCGGGTCCGGGTCCGGGTCAGGGTCTGGCTCCGTGTCAGGGTCCGGGTCCAGGTCCGGGTCCGGGTCTGGTTCTGGTTCCGGTTCCGGTTCCGGGTCAGGGTCAGGATCCGGGTCCGGGTCCGGGTCCGGGTCCGGGTCCGGGTCCGGGTCCGGGTCCGGGTCCGGGTCCGGGTCCGGTTCCGGGTCAAGGTCAGAGTCAGGGTCCGGGTCCGGGTCCAGGTCAGTTTCAGGGTCAGTGTCAGAATCAGGGTCCGGGTCAGGTTCAGGGTCAGGGTCCGGGTCCGGGTCTGGGTCCGGGTCCGGGTCCGGGTCCGGGTCCGGGTCCGGGTCCGGGTCAGGGTCAGGGTCAGTGTCAGTGTCAGTGTCAGGGTCAGAGTCAGGGTCCGGATCCGGGTCAGGGTCACGGTCAGGGTCAGTGTCCGGGTCCGGGTCCGGGTCCGGGTCAGGGTCCGGATCCGGGTCAGGGTCCGGGTCCAGGTCCAGGTCCGGGTTCGGGTCCGGGTCCGGGTCCGGGTCAGGGTCTGGGTCCGGGTCCGGGTCAGGGTCTGTGTCCGGGTCAGGGTCCGGGTCCGGTTCTGTGTCAGTTTCAGGGTCAGTGTCAGAGTCAGGGTCCGGGTCAGGGTCAGTGTCAGGGTCCGGGTCCTGGTCCGGGTCAGGGTCCGGGTCCGGGTCCGGGTCCGGGTAAGTGTCCGGGTTCGGTTCTGGGTCCGGGTCAGAATCCGGGTCCGGGTCCGGGTCCGTGTCAGGGTCCGGGTCCGTGTCAGGGTCCGGGTCCAGGTCCGGGTCCGGGTCTGGTTCCGGTTCCGGTTCCGGTTCCGGTTCCGGGTCAGGGTCAGGATCCGGGTCCGGGTCCGGGTCCGGGTCCAGTTCCGGTTCCGGTTCCGGTTCCGGTTCCGGTTCCGGTTCCGGTTCCGGTTCCGGTTCCAGTTCCGGTTCCGGTTCCGGGTCAAGGTCAGAGTCAGGGTCCGGGTCCGGGTCCGGGTCAGTTTCAGGGTCAGTGTCAGAATCAGGGTCCGGGTCAGGTTCAGGGTCCGGGTCCGGGTCCGGGTCCGGGTCCGGGTCCGGGTCCGGGTCAGGGTCAGGGTCAGTGTCAGTGTCAGTGTCAGGGTCAGAGTCAGGGTCCGGATCCGGGTCAGGGTCACGGTCAGGGTCAGTGTCCGGGTCCGGGTCCGGGTCCGGGTCAGGGTCCGGATCCGGGTCAGGGTCCGGGTCCAGGTCCAGGTCCGGGTTCGGGTCCGGGTCCGGGTCCGGGTCAGGGTCTGGGTCCGGGTCCGGGTCAGGGTCTGTGTCCGGGTCAGGGTCCGGGTCCGGTTCTGTGTCAGTTTCAGTGTCAGTGTCAGAGTCAGGGTCCGGGTCAGGGTCAGTGTCAGGGTCTGGGTCCTGGTCCGGGTCAGGGTCCGGGTCCGGGTCCGGGTCCGGGTAAGTGTCCGGGTTCGGTTCTGGGTCCGGGTCAGAATCCGGGTCCGGGTCCGGGTCCGTGTCAGGGTCCGGGTCCGTGTCAGGGTCCGGGTCCAGGTCCGGGTACGGGTCTGGTTCCGGTTCCGGTTCCGGTTCCGGTTCCGGGTCAGGGTCAGGGTCAGGATCCGGGTCCGGGTCCGGGTCCGGGTCCAGTTCCGGTTCCGGTTCCGGTTCCGGTTCCGGTTCCGGTTCCGGTTCCGGTTCCGGTTCCAGTTCCGGTTCCGGTTCCGGGTCAAGGTCAGAGTCAGGGTCCGGGTCCGGGTCAGTTTCAGGGTCAGTGTCAGAATCAGGGTCCGGGTCAGGTTCAGGGTCCGGGTCCGGGTCCGGGTCCGGGTCCGGGTCCGGGTCAGGGTCAGGATCCGGGTCCGGGTCTGTGTCAGTTTCAGGGTCAGTCTCAGAGTCAGGGTCCGGGTCAGGGTCAGGGTCAGGGTCCAGGTCTGGGTCCGGGTCAGGGTCCGGGTCCGCGTCCGTGTCAGTTTCAGGGTCAGTGTCAGAGTCAGGGTCCGGGTCAGGGTCAGGATCCGGGTCCGGGTCCGGGTCCGGGTCCGGGTCCGGTTCCGGGTCCGGGTCCGGGTCCGGGTCCGGGTCCGTTTCCGGTTCCGGTTCCAGTTCCGGTTCCGGTTCCGGTTCCAGGTCAAGGTCAGAGTCAGGGTCCGGGTCCGGGTCCGGGTCAGTTTCAGGGTCAGTGTCAGAATCAGGGTCCGGGTCAGGGTCCGTGTCCGTGTCCGTGTCCGGGTCAGTGTCCGGGTCCGGGTCCGGGTCCGGGTCCGGGTCAGGGTCCAAATCCGGGTCAGGGTCAGGGTCCGGGTCCGGGTCTGTGTCAGTTTCAGAGTCAGTCTCAGAGTCAGGGTCCGGGTCAGGGTCAGGGTCAGGGTCCGGGTCCGAGTCAGGGTCCGGGTCCGGGTCCGGGTCTGTTTCAGGGTCAGTGTCAGAGTCAGGGTCCGGGTCAGGGTCAGGGTCCGGGTCCGGGTCCGGGTCAGGGTCCGGTCAGGGTCAGGGTGCGGGTACGGGTATGGGTACGGGGTCAGGATTCTAGTCCGGGTCCGGGTTCAGGTCCGGGTAAGGGTCCGTGTCCTGGTCCGGATCCGGGTCCGGGTCCGGGTCCGGGTCCGGGTCCGGGTCCGGGTCAGGGTCCGGGTCCGGGTCCGGGTCCGGGTCCGGGTCCGGGTCCGGGTCCGGGTCCGGGTAAGGGTCAGGATCCGGATCTGGTTCCGGGTCCGGTTCCGGTTCCGGTTCCGGGTCCGGGTCCGGTTCCGTGTCAGTTTCAGGGTCAGGGTTAGGGTCCGGGTCCGGGTCAGGGTCCGGGTCCGGGTTCGGGTCCGGGTCCGGGTCCGGGTCCGGGTCCGGGTCCGGTTTCGGGTCAGGGTCAGGGTCAGGGTCCGGGTCCGGGTCTGTGTCAGTTTCAGGGTCAGTCTCAGAGTCAGGGTCCGGGTCAGGGTCTGGGTCCGGGTCAGGGTCCGGGTCCGGTTCTGTGTCAGTTTCAGGGTCAGTGTCAGAGTCAGGGTCCGGGTCAGGGTCAGTGTCAGGGTCCGGGTCCTGGTCCGTGTCAGGGTCCGGGTCCGGGTCCGGGTCCGGGTAAGTGTCCGGGTTCGGTTCTGGGTCCGGGTCAGAATCCGGGTCCGGGTCCGGGTCCGGGTCCGTGTCAGGGTCCGGGTCCGTGTCAGGGTCCGGGTCCAGGTCCGGGTCCGGGTCAGAATCCGGGTCCGGGTCCGGGTCCGTGTCAGGGTCCGGGTCCGTGTCAGGGTCCGTGTCCAGGTCCGGGTCCGGGTCTGGTTCCGGTTCCGGTTCTGGTTCCGGTTCCGGGTCAGGGTCAGGATCCAGGTCCGGGTCTGGGTCCGGTTCCGGTTCCGGTTCCGGTTCCGGTTCCAGTTCCGGTTCCGGTTCCGGTTCCGGGTCAAGGTCAGAGTTAGGGTCCGGGTCCGGGTCCGGGTCAGTTTCAGGGTCAGTGTCAGAATCAGGGTCCGGGTCAGGGTCAGGGTCAGGGTCAGGGTCCGGGTCCGGGTCCGGGTCCGGGTCAGGGTCAGGGTCAGGGTCAGGGTCAGGGTCAGGGTCCGGGTCCGGGTCCGGGTCCGGGTCAGGGTCAGGGTCAAGGTCCGGGTCCGGGTCAGTTTCAGGGTCAGTGTCAGAGTCAGGGTCCGGGTCAGGGTCAGGGTCCGTGTCCGTGTCCGGGTCCGTGTCCGGGTCCGGGTCCATGTCAGTGTCAGTGTCAGGGTCAGAGTCAGGGTCCGGGTACGGGTCCAGGTCAGGGTCCGGGTCCGGGTCCG
This sequence comes from Arizona elegans, assembly GCA_022577455.1. Taxonomy (NCBI): domain Eukaryota; kingdom Metazoa; phylum Chordata; class Lepidosauria; order Squamata; family Colubridae; genus Arizona; species Arizona elegans. The sequence continues at coordinate 8,009,347 of JAKOOJ010000027.1, forward strand.
TGTCAGTTTCAGGGTCAGTGTCAGGGTCAGAGTCAGAGTCAGGGTCCTGGTCACGGTCCGGGTCCGGGTCCAGGTCAGGGTCCGGGTCCGGGTCCGGGTCCGGGTCAGGGTCCGGGTCCGGGTCCGTGTCAGGGTCCGGGTCCGGGTCAGGGTCTGGGTCCGTGTCCGGGTCCGTGTCCAGGTCAGGGTCCGGGTCCGGGTCCGGGTCCGGGTCCGGGTCCGGGTCAGGGTCCGGGTCCGGGTCCGTGTCAGGGTCCGGGTCCGGGTCCGGGTCTGGGTCCGGGTCCGGGTCCGGGTCAGGGTCCGGATCCTGGTCCGGATCCGGGTCAGGGTCCGGGTCCGGGTCTGTGTCAGTTTCAGGGTCAGTCTCAGAGTCAGGGTCCGGGTCAGGGTCTGGGTCCGTGTCCGGGTCCGGATCCAGGTCTTGGTCAGGGTCAGGGTCCGGGTACGGGTACGGGTCCGGGTCCGGGTCTGGGTCCGTGTCCGTGTCAGTGTCAGGATCCGGGTCCGTGTCCGGGTCCGGGTAAGGGTCCGTGTGCGGGTCCGTGTCCGGGTCAGTTTCCGTGTCCGGGTCCATGTCAGGGTCCGGGTCCGGGTCCGGGTTACGGTCCGGATCCGTGTCCGGATCCGTGTCCGGATCAGAGTCTGTGTCCGTGTCCGTGTCCGTGTCCGTGTGCGGGTCCGGGTCCGTGTCAGTGTCAGTGTCAGGGTCAGAGTCAGGGTCCGGGTCCGGGTCCAGGTCAGGGTCCGGGTCCGGGTCCGGGTCCGGGTCCGGGTCTGGGTCCGGGTCCGGGGTCAGGATCCGAGTCCGGGTCCGGGTCCGAGTCCTGGTCCGGGTCCGGGTCTGGGTCCGGATCCGGGTCTTGGTCAGGGTCAGGGTCAGGGTCCGGGTCCGGGTCCGGGTAAGGGTCCGTGTCCGGGTCCGTGTCAGGACCCGGGTCCGGGTCCGGGTCTGGGTAAGGGTCCGTGTCCGGGTCCGTGTCCGTGTCCGTGTCCGGGTCCGGTTCCGGTTCCGGGTCAGGGTCAGGGTCAGGATCCGGGTCCGTGTCCGTGTCCGGGTCCGGGTCCAGTTCCGGTTCCGGTTCCGGTTCCGGTTCCGGTTTCGGTTCCAGTTCCGGTTCCGGTTCCGGTTCCGGTTCCTGGTCAAGGTCAGAGTCAGGGTCCGGGTCCGGGTCAGGGTCCAAATCCGGGTCAGGGTCAGGGTCAGGGTTCGGGTCCGGGTCTGTGTCAGTTTCAGGGTCAGTGTCAGAGTCAGGGTCCGGGTCAGGGTCAGGGTCAGGGTCCGGGTCCGGGTCCTGGTCCGGGTCAGGGTCAGGGTCCAGGTCCGGGTCCGGGTCCGGGTAAGGGTCCGGGTTCGGTTCTGGGTCCGGGTCAGAATCCGGGTCCGGGTCCGGGTCCGGGTCCGGGTCAGGGTCTGGGTCCGTGTCAGGGTCCGGGTCCAGGTCCGGGTCCGGGTCTGGTTCTGGTTCCGGTTCCGGTTCCGGGTCAGGGTCAGGATCCGGGTCCGGGTCCGGGTCCGGGTCCGGGTCCGGGTCCGGGTCCGGGTCCGGGTCCGGGTCCGGGTCCGGTTCCGGGTCAAGGTCAGAGTCAGGGTCCGGGTCCGGGTCCGGGTCAGTTTCAGGGTCAGTGTCAGAATCAGGGTCCGGGTCAGGTTCAGGGTCAGGGTCCGGGTCCGGGTCCGGGTCCGGGTCCGGGTCCGGGTCCGGGTCCGGGTCCGGGTCCGGGTCCGGGTCCGGGTCAGGGTCAGGGTCAGTGTCAGTGTCAGTGTCAGGGTCAGAGTCAGGGTCCGGATCCGGGTCAGGGTCACGGTCAGGGTCAGTGTCCGGGTCCGGGTCCGGGTCCGGGTCAGGGTCCGGATCCGGGTCAGGGTCCGGGTCCAGGTCCAGGTCCGGGTTCGGGTCCGGGTCCGGGTCCGGGTCAGGGTCTGGGTCCGGGTCCGGGTCAGGGTCTGTGTCCGGGTCAGGGTCCGGGTCCGGTTCTGTGTCAGTTTCAGGGTCAGTGTCAGAGTCAGGGTCCGGGTCAGGGTCAGTGTCAGGGTCCGGGTCCTGGTCCGGGTCAGGGTCCGGGTCCGGGTCCGGGTCCGGGTAAGTGTCCGGGTTCGGTTCTGGGTCCGGGTCAGAATCCGGGTCCGGGTCCGGGTCCGTGTCAGGGTCCGGGTCCGTGTCAGGGTCCGGGTCCAGGTCCGGGTCTGGGTCTGGTTCCGGTTCCGGTTCCGGTTCCGGTTCCGGGTCAGGGTCAGGATCCGGGTCCGGGTCCGGGTCCGGGTCCAGTTCCGGTTCCGGTTCCGGTTCCGGTTCCGGTTCCGGTTCCGGTTCCGGTTCCGGTTCCGGTTCCGGTTCCGGTTCCAGTTCCGGTTCCGGTTCCGGGTCAAGGTCAGAGTCAGGGTCCGGGTCCGGGTCAGTTTCAGGGTCAGTGTCAGAATCAGGGTCCGGGTCAGGTTCAGGTTCAGGGTCCGGGTCCGGGTCCGGGTCCGGGTCCGGGTCCGGGTCCGGGTCCGGGTCCGGGTCCGGGTCCGGGTCCGGGTCCGGGTCAGGGTCAGGGTCGGGGTCCGGGTCTGTGTCAGTTTCAGGGTCAGTCTCAGAGTCAGGGTCCGGGTCAGGGTCAGGGTCAGGGTCCGGGTCCGGGTCCGGGTCAGGGTCAGGGTCCAGGTCTGGGTCCGGGTCAGGGTCCGGGTCCGCGTCCGTGTCAGTTTCAGGGTCAGTGTCAGAGTCAGGGTCCGGGTCAGGGTCAGGATCCGGGTCCGGTTCCGGGTCCGGGTCCGGGTCCGGTTCCGGGTCCGGGTCCGTTTCCGGTTCCGGTTCCAGTTCCGGTTCCGGTTCCGGTTCCAGGTCAAGGTCAGAGTCAGGGTCCGGGTCTGGGTCCGGGTCAGTTTCAGGGTCAGTGTCAGAATCAGGGTCCGGGTCAGGGTCCGTGTCCGTGTCCGTGTCCGGGTCAGTGTCCGGGTCCGGGTCCGGGTCCGGGTCCGGGTCAGGGTCCAAATCCGGGTCAGGGTCAGGGTCCGGGTCCGGGTCTGTGTCAGTTTCAGAGTCAGTCTCAGAGTCAGGGTCCGGGTCAGGGTCAGGGTCAGGGTCAGGGTCCGGGTCCGAGTCAGGGTCCGGGTCCGGGTCCGGGTCAGTTTCAGGGTCAGTGTCAGAGTCAGGGTCCGGGTCAGGGTCCGGGTCCGGGTCCGGGTCCGGGTCAGGGTCCGGTCAGGGTCAGGGTGCGGGTACGGGTATGGGTACGGGGTCAGGATTCTAGTCCGGGTCCGGGTCCAGGTCCGGGTAAGGGTCCGTGTCCTGGTCCGGATCCGGGTCCGGGTCCGGGTCCGGGTCCGGGTCCGGGTCCGGGTCCGGGTCAGGGTCCGGGTCCGGGTCCGGGTCCGGGTCCGGGTCCGGGTCCGGGTCCGGGTAAGGGTCAGGATCCGGATCTGGTTCCGGGTCCGGTTCCGGTTCCGGTTCCGGTTCCGGGTCCGGTTCCGTGTCAGTTTCAGGGTCAGGGTTAGGGTCCGGGTCCGGGTCAGGGTCCGGGTCCGGGTTCGGGTCCGGGTCCGGGTCCGGGTCCGGTTTCGGGTCAGGGTCAGGGTCAGGGTCAGGGTCCGGGTCCGGGTCTGTGTCAGTTTCAGGGTCAGTCTCAGAGTCAGGGTCCGGGTCAGGGTCTGGGTCCGGGTCAGGGTCCGGGTCCGGTTCTGTGTCAGTTTCAGGGTCAGTGTCAGAGTCAGGGTCCGGGTCAGGGTCAGTGTCAGGGTCCGGGTCCTTGTCCGGGTCAGGGTCCGGGTCCGGGTCCGGGTCCGGGTAAGTGTCCGGGTTCGGTTCTGGGTCCGGGTCAGAATCAGGGTCCGGGTCCGGGTCCGGGTCCGTGTCAGGGTCCGGGTCCGTGTCAGGGTCCGGGTCCAGGTCCGGGTCCGGGTCAGAATCCGGGTCCGGGTCCGTGTCCGTGTCAGGGTCCGGGTCCGTGTCAGGGTCCGTGTCCAGGTCCGGGTCCGGGTCTGGTTCCGGTTCCGGTTCTGGTTCCGGTTCCGGGTCAGGGTCAGGATCCAGGTCCGGGTCCGGTTCCGGTTCCGGTTCCGGTTCCGGTTCCGGTTCCATTTCCGGTTCCGGTTCCGGTTCCGGGTCAAGGTCAGAGTTAGGGTCCGGGTCCGGGTCCGGGTCAGTTTCAGGGTCAGTGTCAGAATCAGGGTCCGGGTCAGGGTCAGGGTCAGGGTCAGGGTCCGGGTCCGGGTCCGGGTCCGGGTCCGGGTCAGGGTCAGGGTCAGGGTCCGGGTCCGGGTCTGTGTCAGTTTCAGGGTCAGTCTCAGAGTCAGGGTCGGGGTCAGGGTCAGGGTCAGGGTCAGGGTCAGGGTCCGGGTCCGAGTCAGGGTCCGGGTCAGTTTCAGGGTCAGTGTCAGAGTCAGGGTCCGGGTCAGGGTCAGGGTCCAGGTCAGGGTCAGGGTCCAGGTCCGGGTCCGGGTCAGGGTCCGGGTCCGCGTCTGTGTCAGTTTCAGGGTCAGTGTCAGAGTCAGGGTCCGGGTCAGGGTCAGGGTCGGGGTTACGGTCCGGATCCAGGTCCGGATCCGTGTCCGGATCAGAGTCTGTGTCCGTGTCCGTGTCCGGGTCCGTGTCCGGGTCCGGGTCCATGTCAGTGTCAGTGTCAGGGTCAGAGTCAGGGTCCGGGTACGGGTCCAGGTCAGGGTCCGGGTCCGGGTCCGTGTCAGTTTCAGGGTCAGTGTCAGGGTCAGAGTCAGGGTCAGGGTCCTGGTCACGGTCCGGGTCCGGGTCCAGGTCAGGGTCCGGGTCCGGGTCCGGGTCCGGGTCAGGGTCCGGGTCCGGGTCCGTGTCAGGGTCCGGGTCCGGGTCAGGGTCTGGGTCCGGGTCCGGGTCCGGGTCCGGGTCCAGGTCAGGGTCCGGGTGCGGGTCCGGGTCCGGGTCCGGGTCAGGGTCCGGGTCCGGGTCCAGGTCCGGGTCAGGGTCCGGGTCCGGGTCCAGGTCAGGGTCAGGGTCAGGGTCAGGGTCCGGGTCAGGGTCAGGGTCAGGGTCAGGGTCCGGGTCCGAGTCAGGGTCCGGGTCCGGGACCGGGTCAATTTCAGGGTCAGTGTCAGGGTCCGGGTCCGGGTCCGGGTCAGTTTCAGGGTCAGTGTCAGAATCAGGGTCCGGGTCAGGTTCAGGGTCAGGGTCCGGGTCCGGGTCTGTGTCCGGGTCCGGGTCCGGGTCCGGGTCTGGGTCAGGGTCAGGGTCCGGTTTCGGGTCAGGGTCCGGTTCAGGGTCAGGGTCCGGGTCCGGGTCCGAGTCAGGGTCCAGGTCCGGGTCCTGGTCAGTTTCAGGGTCCGGGTCCGGGTCCGGGTCCGGGTCAGGGTCCGGGTCCGGTTCCGGGTCAGGGTCCGGGTCCGGTTCTGTGTCAGTTTCAGGGTCAGTGTCAGAGTCAGGGTCCGGGTCAGGGTCAGGGTCAGGTTCCGGGTCCTGGTCCGGGTCAGGGTCCGGGTCCGGGTCCGGGTCCGGGTCCGGGTCCGGGTAAGGGTCCGGGTTCAGTTCTGGGTCCGGGTCAGAATCCGGGTCCGGGTCCGGGTCCGGGTCAGGGTCCGGGTCCGTGTCAGGGTCCGGGTCCAGGTCAGGGTCCGGGTCTGGTTCCGGTTCCGGTTCCGGTTCCGGGTCAGGGTCAGGATCCGGGTCCGGGTCCGGGTCCGTGTCCTGGTCCAGTTCCGGTTCCGGTTCCGGTTCCGGTTCCGGTTCCGGTTCCAGTTCCGGTTCCGGTTCTGGGTCAAGGTCAGAGTCAGGGTCCGTGTCCGTGTCCGGGTCAGGGTCCGGTTCCGGTTCCGTGTCAGTTTCAGGGTCAGTGTCAGAGTCAGAGTCAGGGTCCGTGTCAGGGTCAGGGTCAGGGTCAGGGTCAGGGTCAGGGTCCAGGTCCGGGTCCGGGTCCGGGTCAGGGTCCGGGTCCGGGTCAGGGTCAGGGTCAGGGTCCGGGTCCGGGTCCATGTAAGGGTCCGTGTCCGTGTCAGGGTCTGGTTCCGGTTCCGGTTCCGGTTCCAGTTCCGGGTCCGGGTCCGGTTCAGGGTCCGGTTCAGGATCCGGGTCCGGGTCCGAGTCCGTGTACGGATCTGGGTCAGGGTCAGGGTCCGGGTCCGGGTCCAGGTCCGGGTCCGTGTCAGTGTCAGTGTCCGTGTCAGGGTCAGGGTCAGGGTCAGGGTCAGTGTCCGGGTCCGGGACCGGGACCGGGTCAGGATCCGGGTCCGGGTCCGGGTCAGGGTCAGGGTCTGGGTCCGGGTCCAGGTCCGGGTCCGGGTCCGGGTCCGGGTCCGGGTCCGGGTCCGGGTCCGGGTCAGGCTCAGGATCCAAATCCGGGTCCGGGTCCTGGTCCTTGTCCGGGTCTGGGTGAGGGTCCGGGTCCGGGTCCAGGTCCGGGTACGGGTCCGGGTCCGGGTCCAGGTCAGGGTCACGATCCGGGTCAGGATCCGGGTCCGGGTCCGGGTCCGGGTCCGGGTCCGGTTCCGGGTCCGTGTCCGGGTCCGGGTCCGGGTCCGGGTCCGGGTCCGGGTCCGGGTCTGTGTCTGGGTCCGGGTCAGGGTCCGGATCCGGGTCCGGATCCGGGTCTGGATCAGGGTCCGGGTCCGGGTCAGGGTCCGGGTCCGGGTCCGGGTCCGGGTCTGGGTCCGGGTCCGGGTCCGGGTCCGGGTTCGGGTCCGGGTCCGGGTCCGGGTCCGGGTCCGGGTCCGGGTCGGGGTCTGGGTCCGGGTCCAGGGTCAGGATCCGAGTCCTGGTCCGGGTTCTGGTCCGGGTCCGGGTCCGGGTTCGGGTCCGGATCCGGATCCGGATCTTGGTCAGGGTCAGGGTCGGCTTTCGGGTCCGGGTCCGGGTCCGGGTCCGGGTCTGGGTCCAGGTCTGGTTCCGGGTCCGTGTCAGTGTCCGTGTCAGTGTCAGAGTCAGGGTCCGGGTCCGGGTCCGGGTCCGGGTCCGGGTCCGGGTCCGGGTCAGGGTCAGGATCCGGGTCCAGGTCCGTGTCCGGGTAAGGGTCCGTGTCCGTGTCCGTGTCCGTGTCCGTGTCCGGGTCCGAGTCAGGGTCCGTGTCCCTGTCCGTGTCCAGTTCTGGGTCAGTTTCAGGGTCAGTGTCAGAGTCAGGGTCAGGGTCAGGGTCAGTGTCCGGGTCCGGGTCCGGGTCCGGGTCCGGGTCCGGGTCCGGGTCCGGGTCCGGGTCCGGTTCAGGGTCCGTGTCCAGGTCCGGATCTGTGTCAGTTTCAGGGTCAGTGTCAGAGTTAGGGTCCGGGTCTGGGTCAGGGTCCGTGTCCAGGTCCGGGTAAGGGTCCGTGTCCATGTCTGGGTCCGGGTCAGGATCCGGATCCGGGTCCGTGTCAGTTTCAGGGTGAGTGTCAGGGTCCGGGTCCGTGTCACGGTCCGGGTCCGTGTCAGGGTCCGGGTCCGGGTCAGGGTCCGGATCCGGGTCCGGATCCGTGTCCGGATCAGGGTCCGTGTCCGTCTCCGTGTCCGTGTCCGTGTCCGAGTCAGGGTCTGGGTCCGGGTCCGGGTCCGGGTCAGTTTCAGGGTCAGTGTCCGGGTCAGGGTCCGGGTCCGGGTCCGGGTCCGGGTCCGGGTCCGGGTCCGGGTCCGGGTCCGGGTCCAGTTCCGGGTCCGGGTCCGGGTCCGGGTCCGGGTCAGTGTCAGTGTCAGGGTCAGTGTCAGGGTTCTGGTCCGGGTCCGGGTCCGGGTCAGTTTCAGGGTCAGTGTCAGGGTCAGAGTCAGAGTCAGAGTCAGGGTCCGGGTCACGGTCCGGGTCCAGGTCCAGGTCAGGGTCCAGGACCGGGTCCGGGTCCGGGTCCGGGTCCGGGTCCGGGTCCGGGTCCGGGTCCGGGTCCGGGTCCGGGTCCGGGTCCGGGTCCATGTCAGGGTCTGGTTCCGTGTCAGGGTCCGGGTCCGTGTCAGGGTCTGGGTCCGGGTCCGGGTCCGGGTCCGGGTCCGGGTTGGGGTCTGGGTCCGGGTCCGAGGTCAGGATCCGAGTCCGGGTCCTGGTCCGGGTCCGGGTCCGGGTCCGGGTCCGGGTCCGGGTCCGGATCCGGATCTTGGTCAGGGTCAGGGTCCGGGTCCGGGTAAGGGTCCGGGTCCGGGTCCGGGTCCGGGTCCGTGTCCGGGTCCGTGTCCGGGTCCGTGTCCGTGTCCGTGTCAGAGTCCGGTTCCGGTTCCGTGTCAGTTTCAGGGTCAGTGTCAGAGTCAGAGTCAGGGTCCGGGTCAGGGTCAGGGTCAGGGTCAGGGTCAGGGTCCAGGTCCGGGTCCGGGTTAGGGTCCGGGTCCGGGTCAGGGTCAAGGTCCGGGTCCGGGTCCATGTAAGGGTCCGGGTCCGTGTCAGGGTCTGGTTCCGGTTCCGGTTCCGGTTCCGGGTCCGGTTCCGGTTCAGGGTCCGGTTCAGGATCCGGGTCCGGGTCCGAGTCCGTGTACGGATCTGGGTCAGGGTCAGGGTCCGGGTCCGGGTCCCGGTCCAGGTCCGGGTCCGTGTCAGTGTCAGTGTCCGTGTCAGGGTCAGAGTCAGGGTCCAGATCCGGATCCTGGTCAGGATCAGGGTCAGGGTCAGTGTCCGGGTCCGGGACCGGGTCAGGATCCGGGTCCGGGTCCGGGTCATGGTCCGGGTCTGGGTCCGGGTCCAGGTCCGGGTCCGGGTCCGGGTCAGGCTCAGGATCCGAATCCGGGTCCGGGTCCGGGTCCGGGTCCGGGTCCGGGTCCGGGTCCGGGTCTGGGTGAGGGTCCGGGTCCGGGTCCAGGTCCGGGTCCGGGTCCGGGTCCGGGTCCGGGTCAGTTTCAGGGTCAGTGTCAGAGTCAGTGTCCGGGTCAGGGTCAGTGTCCGGGTCCGAGTCAGGGTCCAGGTCCGGGTCAGGGTCTGGGTCCACGTCCTTGTCAGTTTCAGGGTCAGTGTCAGAGTCAGGGTCCGGGTCAGGGTCAGGGTCAGGGTCAGGGTCAGGGTCAGGGTCAGGGTCCGGGTCTGGGTCAGGGTCCGGGTCCTGGTCCGGGGTCAGGATTCTAGTCCGGGTCCGGGTCCGGGTCCGGATCTGGGTCAGGGTCAGGGTCTGGGTGAGGGTCCGGGTCCGGGTCCAGGTCCGGGTCCGGGTCCGGGTCCAGGTCCGGGTCCGGGTCCGGGTCCGGGTCTGGGTCCGGGTCAGGGTCCGGGTCCGGGTCAGGGTCCGGGTCCGGGTCTGTGTCAGTTTAAGGGTCAGTCTCAGAGTCACGGTCCGGGTCAGGGTCAAGGTCAGGGTCCGGGTCCGAGTCAGGGTCCGGGTCCGGGTCCGCGTCAGTTTCAGGGTCAGTGTCAGAGTCAGTGTCAGGGTCAGGGTCAGGGTCCGGGTCCGAGTCAGGGTCCAGGTCCGGGTCCGGGTCATGGTCCGGGTCCGCGTCCTTGTCAGTTTCAGGGTCAGTGTCAGAGTCAGGGTCCGGGTCAGGGTCAGGGTCAGGGTCAGGGTCAGGGTCAGGGTCAGGGTCCGGGTCTGGGTCAGGGTCCGGATCCTGGTCAGGGGTCAGGATTCTAGTCCGGGTCCGGGTCCGGGTCTGGATCTGGGTCAGGGTCAGGGTCAGGTTCAGGGTCCGGGTCCGGGTCAGGATCCGGGTCCGTGTCCGCGTCCGGGTAAGGGTCCGTGTCCATGTCTGGGTCCGGGTCCGGGTCAGGGTCCGGATCCGGGTCCGTGTCAGTTTCAGGGTGAGTGTCAGGGTCCGGGTCCGTGTCACGGTCCGTGTCCGTGTCAGGGTCCGGGTCCGGGTCCGGGTCCGGGTCCGGGTCCGGGTCCGGGTCCGGGTCAGGGTCTGGGTCCGTGTCAGGGTCCGGGTCTGTGTCAGGGTCTGGGTCCGGGTCCGGGTCCGGGTCCGGGTCGGGGTCTGGGTCCGGGTCCGAGGTCAGGATCCGAGTCCGGGTCCGGGTCCTGGTCCGGGTCCGGGTCCGGGTCCGGGTCCGGGTCCGGGTCCGGGTCCGGATCCGGATCTTGGTCAGGGTCAGGGTCCGGGTCCGGGTAAGGGTCCGGGTCCGATTCCGGGTCCGGGTCCATGTCCGTGTCCGTGTCAGGGTCCGGTTCCGGTTCCGTGTCAGTTTCAGGGTCAGTGTCAGAGTCAGAGTCAGGGTCCGGGTCATGGTCAGGGTCAGGGTCAGGGTCAGGGTCCAGGTCCGGGTCCGGGTTAGGGTCCGGGTCCGTGTCAGGGTCAGGGTCCGGGTCCGGGTCCATGTAAGGGTCCGGGTCCGTGTCAGGGTCTGGTTCCGGTTCCGGTTCCGGTTCCGGTTCTGGGTCCGGTTCCGGTTCAGGGTCCGGTTCAGGATCCGGGTCCGGGTCCGAGTCCGTGTACGGATCTGGGTCAGGGTCAGGGTCCGGGTCCGGGTCCGGGTCCAGGTCCGGGTCCGGGTCCGTGTCAGTGTCAGTGTCCGTGTCAGGGTCAGAGTCAGGGTCCAGATCCGGATCCTGGTCAGGGTCAGGGTCAGGGTCAGTGTCTGGGTCCGGGACCGGGTCAGGATCCTGGTCCGGGTCCGGGTCATGGTCAGGGTCTGGGTCCGGGTCCAGGTCCGGGTCCGGGTCCGGGTCAGGCTCAGGATCCGAATCCGGGTCCTGGTCCGGGTCCGGGACCGGGTCCGGGTCCGGGTCCGGGTCTGGGTGAGGGTCCGGGTCCGGGTCCAGGTCCGGGTCCGGGTCCGGGTCCGGGTCCGGGTCAGTTTCAGGGTCAGTGTCAGAGTCAGTGTCCGGGTCCGGGTAAGGGTCCGTGTCCATGTCTGGGTCCGGGTCCGGGTCAGGGTCAGGGTCCGGGTCCGGGTCCGGGTCCGGGTAGGGGTCTGGGTCCGGGTCCAAGGTCAGGATCCGAGTCCGGGTCCGGGTCCTGGTCTGGGTCCGGGTCCGGGTCCGGGTCCGGGTCCGGGTCCGGATCCGGATCCGGATCTTGGTCAGGGTCAGGGTCCGGGTCCGGGTAAGGGTCCGTGTCCGGTTCCGTGTCCGTGTCCGTGTCCGTGTCAGGGTCCGGTTCCGGTTCCGTGTCAGTTTCAGGGTCAGTGTCAGAGTCAGAGTCAGGGTCCGGGTCAGGGTCAGGGTCAGGGTCAGGGTCAGGGTCCAGGTCCGGGTCCGGGTTAGGGTCCGGGTCCGGGTCAGGGTCAGGGTCCGGGTCCGGGTCCATGTAAGGGTCCGGGTCCGTGTCAGGGTCTGGTTCCGGTTCCGGTTCCGGTTCCGGGTCCGGTTCCGGTTCAGGGTCCGGTTCAGGATCCGGGTCCGGTTCCGGTTCAGGGTCCGGTTCAGGATCCGGGTCCGGGTCCGAGTCCGTGTACGGATCTGGGTCAGGGTCCGGGTCCGGGTCCGGGTCCGGGTCCGGGTCCGGGTCTGGGTGAGGGTCCGGATCTGGGTCCAGGTCCGGGTCCGGGTCCAGGTCCGGGTCCGTGTCAGTGTCAGTGTCAGTGTCCGTGTCAGGGTCTGGGTCCGGGTCCGGGTCCGGGTCCGGGTCCGGGTCCGGGTCCGGGTAGGGGTCTGGGTCCGGGTCCAAGGTCAGGATCCGAGTCCGGGTCCGGGTCCTGGTCCGGGTCCGGGTCCGGGTCCGGGTCCGGGTCTGGTTCCGGTTCCGGTTCCGGTTCCGGGTCCGGTTCCGGTTCAGGGTCCGGTTCAGGATCCGGGTCCGGGTCCGAGTCCGTGTACGGATCTGGGTCATGGTCAGGGTCTGGGTCCGGGTCCAGGTCAGGGTCCGGGTCCGGGTCAGGCTCAGGATCCGAATCCGGGTCCTGGTCCGGGTCCGGGACCGGGTCCGGGTCCGGGTCCGGGTCTGGGTGAGGGTCCGGGTCCGGGTCCAGGTCCGGGTCCGGGTCCAGGTCCGGGTCCGTGTCAGTGTCAGTGTCCGTGTCAGGGTCAGAGTCAGGGTCCAGATCCGGATCCTGGTCAGGGTCAGGGTCATGGTCAGTGTCCGGGTCCGGGACCGGGTCAGGATCCGGGTCCGGGACCGGGTCATGGTCAGGGTCTGGGTCCGGGTCCAGGTCCGGGTCCCGGTCCGGGTCAGGCTCAGGATCCGAATCCGGGTCCGGGTCCGGGTCCGGGTCCGGGTCCGGGTCCGGGTCCGGGTCCGGGTCTGGGTGAGGGTCCGGGTCCGGGTCCAGGTCCGGGTCCGGGTCCGGGTCCGGGTCCGGGTCAGTTTCAGGGTCAGTGTAAGAGTCAGTGTCCGGGTCAGGGTCAGGGTCCGGGTCCGAGTCAGGGTCCAGGTCCGGGTCAGGGTCCGGGTCCGCGTCCTTGTCAGTTTCAGGGTCAGTGTCAGAGTCAGGGTCCGGGTCAGGGTCAGGGTCAGGGTCAGGGTCAGGGTCAGGGTCAGGGTCAGGGTCCGGGTCTGGGTCAGGGTCCGGGTCCTGGTCCGGGGTCAGGATTCTAGTCCGGGTCCGGGTCCGGGTCCGGGTCCGGATCTGGGTCAGGGTCAGGGTCTGGGTGAGGGTCCGGGTCCGGGTCCAGGTCCGGGTCCGGGTCCGGGTCCAGGTCCGTGTCAGGGTCCGGGTCCGGGTCCGGGTCAGGGTCCGGATCCGGGTCCGGATCAGGGTCCGGATCAGGGTCCGTGTTTTCGTGTCAGGGTCTGGGTCCGGGTCCGGGTCATGGTCAGGGTCTGGGTCCGGGTCCAGGTCCGGGTCCGGGTCCGGGTCAGGCTCACGATCCGAATCCGGGTCCTGGTCCGGGTCCGGGACCGGGTCCGGGTCCGGGTCCGGGTCCGGGTCTGGGTGAGGGTCCGGGTCCGGGTCCAGGTCCGGGTCCGGGTCCGGGTCCGGGTCCGGGTCAGTTTCAGGGTCAGTGTCAGAGTCAGTGTCCGGGTCCGGGTAAGGGTCCGTGTCCATGTCTGGGTCCGGGTCCGGGTCAGGGTCCGGATCCGGGTCCGTGTCAGTTTCAGGGTGAGTGTCAGGGTCCGGGTCCGTGTCACGGTCCGTGTCCGTGTCAGGGTCCGGGTCCGGGTCTGGGTCCGGGTCCGGGTCCGGGTCCGGGTCCGGGTCCGGGTCCGGGTCCGGGTCAGGGTCTGGGTCCGTGTCAGGGTCCGGATCCGGGTCAGGGTCTGGGTCCGGGTCCGGGTCCGGGTCCGGGTCCGGGTCCGGGTCCGGGTCCGGGTAGGGGTCTGGGTCCGGGTCCAAGGTCAGGATCCGAGTCCGGGTCCGGGTCCTGGTCCGGGTCCGGATCCGGGTCCGGGTAAGGGTCCGGGTCCGGTTCCGGGTCCGGGTCCGTGTCCGTGTCCGTGTCCGTGTCAGGGTCCGGTTCCGGTTCCGTGTCAGTTTCAGGGTCAGTGTCAGAGTCAGAGTCAGGGTCCGGGTCCGGGTCAGGGTCAGGGTCAGGGTCAGGGTCAGGGTCAGGGTCCAGGTCCGGGTCCGGGTTAGGGTCCGGGTCCGGGTCAGGGTCAGGGTCCGGGTCCGGGTCCATGTAAGGGTCCGGGTCCGTGTCAGGGTCTGGTTCCGGTTCCGGTTCCGGTTCCGGGTCCGGTTCCGGTTCAGGGTCCGGTTCAGGATCCGGGTCCGGGTCCGAGTCCGTGTACGGATCTGGGTCAGGGTGAGGGTCCGGGTCCGGGTCCGGGTCCAGGTCCGGGTCCGTGTCAGTGTCAGTGTCCGTGTCAGGTTCAGAGTCAGGGTCCAGATCCGGATCCTGGTCAGGGTCAGGGTCAGGGTCAGTGTCCGGGTCCGGGACCGGGTCAGGATCCGGGTCCGGGTCCGGGTCAGGGTCAGGGTCTGGGTCCGGGTCCAGGTCCGGGTCCGGGTCCGGGTCCGGGTCCGGGTCCGGGTCCGGGTCCGGGTCAGGCTCAGGATCCAAATCCGGGTCCGGGTCCTGGTCCTTGTCCGGGTCTGGGTGAGGGTCCGGGTCCGGGTCCAGGTCCGGGTACGGGTCCGGGTCCGGGTCCAGGTCAGGGTCACGATCCGGGTCAGGATCCGGGTCCGGGTCCGGGTCCGGGTCCGGGTCCGGTTCCGGGTCCGTGTCCGGGTCCGGGTCCGGGTCCGGGTCCGGGTCCGGGTCCGGGTCTGTGTCTGGGTCCGGGTCAGGGTCCGGATCCGGGTCCGGATCCGGGTCTGGATCAGGGTCCGGGTCCGGGTCAGGGTCCGGGTCCGGGTCCGGGTCCGGGTCTGGGTCCGGGTCCGGGTCCGGGTCCGGGTTCGGGTCCGGGTCCGGGTCCGGGTCCGGGTCCGGGTCCGGGTCGGGGTCTGGGTCCGGGTCCAGGGTCAGGATCCGAGTCCTGGTCCGGGTTCTGGTCCGGGTCCGGGTCCGGGTTCGGGTCCGGATCCGGATCCGGATCTTGGTCAGGGTCAGGGTCGGCTTTCGGGTCCGGGTCCGGGTCCGGGTCCGGGTCTGGGTCCAGGTCTGGTTCCGGGTCCGTGTCAGTGTCCGTGTCAGTGTCAGAGTCAGGGTCCGGGTCCGGGTCCGGGTCCGGGTCCGGGTCCGGGTCCGGGTCAGGGTCAGGATCCGGGTCCAGGTCCGGGTCCGGGTAAGGGTCCGTGTCCGTGTCCGTGTCCGTGTCCGTGTCCGGGTCCGAGTCAGGGTCCGTGTCCCTGTCCGTGTCCAGTTCTGGGTCAGTTTCAGGGTCAGTGTCAGAGTCAGGGTCAGGGTCAGGGTCAGTGTCCGGGTCCGGGTCCGGGTCCGGGTCCGGGTCCGGGTCCGGGTCCGGGTCCGGGTCCGGTTCAGGGTCCGTGTCCAGGTCCGGATCTGTGTCAGTTTCAGGGTCAGTGTCAGAGTTAGGGTCCGGGTCTGGGTCAGGGTCCGTGTCCGGGTCCGGGTAAGGGTCCGTGTCCATGTCTGGGTCCGGGTCAGGATCCGGATCCGGGTCCGTGTCAGTTTCAGGGTGAGTGTCAGGGTCCGGGTCCGTGTCACGGTCCGGGTCCGTGTCAGGGTCCGGGTCCGGGTCAGGGTCCGGATCCGGGTCCGGATCCGTGTCCGGATCAGGGTCCGTGTCCGTCTCCGTGTCCGTGTCCGTGTCCGAGTCAGGGTCTGGGTCCGGGTCCGGGTCCGGGTCAGTTTCAGGGTCAGTGTCCGGGTCAGGGTCCGGGTCCGGGTCCGGGTCCGGGTCCGGGTCCGGGTCCGGGTCCGGGTCCAGTTCCGGGTCCGGGTCCGGGTCCGGGTCCGGGTCAGTGTCAGTGTCAGGGTCAGTGTCAGGGTTCTGGTCCGGGTCCGGGTCCGGGTCAGTTTCAGGGTCAGTGTCAGGGTCAGAGTCAGAGTCAGAGTCAGGGTCCGGGTCACGGTCCGGGTCCAGGTCCAGGTCAGGGTCCAGGACCGGGTCCGGGTCCGGGTCCGGGTCCGGGTCCGGGTCCGGGTCCGGGTCCGGGTCCGGGTCCGGGTCCGGGTCCATGTCAGGGTCTGGTTCCGTGTCAGGGTCCGGGTCCGTGTCAGGGTCTGGGTCCGGGTCCGGGTCCGGGTCCGGGTCCGGGTTGGGGTCTGGGTCCGGGTCCGAGGTCAGGATCCGAGTCCGGGTCCTGGTCCGGGTCCGGGTCCGGGTCCGGGTCCGGGTCCGGGTCCGGATCCGGATCTTGGTCAGGGTCAGGGTCCGGGTCCGGGTAAGGGTCCGGGTCCGGGTCCGGGTCCGGGTCCGGGTCCGTGTCCGGGTCCGTGTCCGGGTCCGTGTCCGGGTCCGTGTCAGAGTCCGGTTCCGGTTCCGTGTCAGTTTCAGGGTCAGTGTCAGAGTCAGAGTCAGGGTCCGGGTCAGGGTCAGGGTCAGGGTCAGGGTCAGGGTCCAGGTCCGGGTCCGGGTTAGGGTCCGGGTCCGGGTCAGGGTCAAGGTCCGGGTCCGGGTCCATGTAAGGGTCCGGGTCCGTGTCAGGGTCTGGTTCCGGTTCCGGTTCCGGTTCCGGGTCCGGTTCCGGTTCAGGGTCCGGTTCAGGATCCGGGTCCGGGTCCGAGTCCGTGTACGGATCTGGGTCAGGGTCAGGGTCCGGGTCCGGGTCCCGGTCCAGGTCCGGGTCCGTGTCAGTGTCAGTGTCCGTGTCAGGGTCAGAGTCAGGGTCCAGATCCGGATCCTGGTCAGGATCAGGGTCAGGGTCAGTGTCCGGGTCCGGGACCGGGTCAGGATCCGGGTCCGGGTCCGGGTCATGGTCCGGGTCTGGGTCCGGGTCCAGGTCCGGGTCCGGGTCCGGGTCAGGCTCAGGATCCGAATCCGGGTCCGGGTCCGGGTCCGGGTCCGGGTCCGGGTCCGGGTCCGGGTCTGGGTGAGGGTCCGGGTCCGGGTCCAGGTCCGGGTCCGGGTCCGGGTCCGGGTCCGGGTCAGTTTCAGGGTCAGTGTCAGAGTCAGTGTCCGGGTCAGGGTCAGTGTCCGGGTCCGAGTCAGGGTCCAGGTCCGGGTCAGGGTCTGGGTCCACGTCCTTGTCAGTTTCAGGGTCAGTGTCAGAGTCAGGGTCCGGGTCAGGGTCAGGGTCAGGGTCAGGGTCAGGGTCAGGGTCAGGGTCCGGGTCTGGGTCAGGGTCCGGGTCCTGGTCCGGGGTCAGGATTCTAGTCCGGGTCCGGGTCCGGGTCCGGATCTGGGTCAGGGTCAGGGTCTGGGTGAGGGTCCGGGTCCGGGTCCAGGTCCGGGTCCGGGTCCGGGTCCAGGTCCGGGTCCGGGTCCGGGTCCGGGTCTGGGTCCGGGTCAGGGTCCGGGTCCGGGTCAGGGTCCGGGTCCGGGTCTGTGTCAGTTTAAGGGTCAGTCTCAGAGTCAGGGTCCGGGTCAGGGTCAAGGTCAGGGTCCGGGTCCGAGTCAGGGTCCGGGTCCGGGTCCGCGTCAGTTTCAGGGTCAGTGTCAGAGTCAGTGTCAGGGTCAGGGTCAGGGTCCGGGTCCGAGTCAGGGTCCAGGTCCGGGTCCGGGTCATGGTCCGGGTCCGCGTCCTTGTCAGTTTCAGGGTCAGTGTCAGAGTCAGGGTCCGGGTCAGGGTCAGGGTCAGGGTCAGGGTCAGGGTCAGGGTCAGGGTCAGGGTCCGGGTCTGGGTCAGGGTCCGGATCCTGGTCAGGGGTCAGGATTCTAGTCCGGGTCCGGGTCCGGGTCTGGATCTGGGTCAGGGTCAGGGTCAGGTTCAGGGTCCGGGTCCGGGTCAGGATCCGGGTCCGTGTCCGCGTCCGGGTAAGGGTCCGTGTCCATGTCTGGGTCCGGGTCCGGGTCCGGGTCAGGGTCCGGATCCGGGTCCGTGTCAGTTTCAGGGTGAGTGTCAGGGTCCGGGTCCGTGTCACGGTCCGTGTCCGTGTCAGGGTCCGGGTCCGGGTCCGGGTCCGGGTCCGGGTCCGGGTCCGGGTCCGGGTCAGGGTCTGGGTCCGTGTCAGGGTCCGGGTCCGTGTCAGGGTCTGGGTCCGGGTCCGGGTCCGGGTCCGGGTCGGGGTCTGGGTCCGGGTCCGAGGTCAGGATCCGAGTCCGGGTCCGGGTCCTGGTCCGGGTCCGGGTCCGGGTCCGGGTCCGGGTCCGGGTCCGGGTCCGGGTCCGGATCCGGATCTTGGTCAGGGTCAGGGTCCGGGTCCGGGTAAGGGTCCGGGTCCGGTTCCGGGTCCGGGTCCATGTCCGTGTCCGTGTCAGGGTCCGGTTCCGGTTCCGTGTCAGTTTCAGGGTCAGTGTCAGAGTCAGAGTCAGGGTCCGGGTCATGGTCAGGGTCAGGGTCAGGGTCAGGGTCCAGGTCCGGGTCCGGGTTAGGGTCCGGGTCCGGGTCAGGGTCAGGGTCCGGGTCCGGGTCCATGTAAGGGTCCGGGTCCGTGTCAGGGTCTGGTTCCGGTTCCGGTTCCGGTTCCGGTTCTGGGTCCGGTTCCGGTTCAGGGTCCGGTTCAGGATCCGGGTCCGGGTCCGAGTCCGTGTACGGATCTGGGTCAGGGTCAGGGTCCGGGTCCGGGTCCGGGTCCGGGTCCAGGTCCGGGTCCGGGTCCGGGTCCGTGTCAGTGTCAGTGTCCGTGTCAGGGTCAGAGTCAGGGTCCAGATCCGGATCCTGGTCAGGGTCAGGGTCAGGGTCAGTGTCTGGGTCCGGGACCGGGTCAGGATCCTGGTCCGGGTCCAGGTCATGGTCAGGGTCTGGGTCCGGGTCCAGGTCCGGGTCCGGGTCCGGGTCAGGCTCAGGATCCGAATCCGGGTCCTGGTCCGGGTCCGGGACCGGGTCCGGGTCCGGGTCCGGGTCTGGGTGAGGGTCCGGGTCCGGGTCCAGGTCCGGGTCCGGGTCCGGGTCCGGGTCCGGGTCAGTTTCAGGGTCAGTGTCAGAGTCAGTGTCCGGGTCCGGGTAAGGGTCCGTGTCCATGTCTGGGTCCGGGTCCGGGTCAGGGTCAGGGTCCGGGTCCGGGTCCGGGTCCGGGTAGGGGTCTGGGTCCGGGTCCAAGGTCAGGATCCGAGTCCGGGTCCGGGTCCTGGTCTGGGTCCGGGTCCGGGTCCGGGTCCGGGTCCGGGTCCGGATCCGGATCTTGGTCAGGGTCAGGGTCCGGGTCCGGGTAAGGGTCCGTGTCCGGTTCCGTGTCCGTGTCCGTGTCCGTGTCAGGGTCCGGTTCCGGTTCCGTGTCAGTTTCAGGGTCAGTGTCAGAGTCAGAGTCAGGGTCCGGGTCAGGGTCAGGGTCAGGGTCAGGGTCAGGGTCCAGGTCCGGGTCCGGGTTAGGGTCCGGGTCCGGGTCAGGGTCAGGGTCCGGGTCCGGGTCCATGTAAGGGTCCGGGTCCGTGTCAGGGTCTGGTTCCGGTTCCGGTTCCGGTTCCGGGTCCGGTTCCGGTTCAGGGTCCGGTTCAGGATCCGGGTCCGGTTCCGGTTCAGGGTCCGGTTCAGGATCCGGGTCCGGGTCCGAGTCCGTGTACGGATCTGGGTCAGGGTCCGGGTCCGGGTCCGGGTCCGGGTCCGGGTCTGGGTGAGGGTCCGGATCTGGGTCCAGGTCCGGGTCCGGGTCCAGGTCCGGGTCCGTGTCAGTGTCAGTGTCAGTGTCCGTGTCAGGGTCTGGGTCCGGGTCCGGGTCCGGGTCCGGGTCCGGGTCCGGGTCCGGGTCCGGGTAGGGGTCTGGGTCCGGGTCCAAGGTCAGGATCCGAGTCCGGGTCCGGGTCCTGGTCCGGGTCCGGGTCCGGGTCCGGGTCCGGGTCTGGTTCCGGTTCCGGTTCCGGTTCCGGGTCCGGTTCCGGTTCAGGGTCCGGTTCAGGATCCGGGTCCGGGTCCGAGTCCGTGTACGGATCTGGGTCATGGTCAGGGTCTGGGTCCGGGTCCAGGTCAGGGTCCGGGTCCGGGTCAGGCTCAGGATCCGAATCCGGGTCCTGGTCCGGGTCCGGGACCGGGTCCGGGTCCGGGTCCGGGTCTGGGTGAGGGTCCGGGTCCGGGTCCAGGTCCGGGTCCGGGTCCAGGTCCGGGTCCGTGTCAGTGTCAGTGTCCGTGTCAGGGTCAGAGTCAGGGTCCAGATCCGGATCCTGGTCAGGGTCAGGGTCATGGTCAGTGTCCGGGTCCGGGACCGGGTCAGGATCCGGGTCCGGGACCGGGTCATGGTCAGGGTCTGGGTCCGGGTCCAGGTCCGGGTCCCGGTCCGGGTCAGGCTCAGGATCCGAATCCGGGTCCGGGTCCGGGTCCGGGTCCGGGTCCGGGTCCGGGTCCGGGTCTGGGTGAGGGTCCGGGTCCGGGTCCAGGTCCGGGTCCGGGTCCGGGTCCGGGTCCGGGTCAGTTTCAGGGTCAGTGTAAGAGTCAGTGTCCGGGTCAGGGTCAGGGTCCGGGTCCGAGTCAGGGTCCAGGTCCGGGTCAGGGTCCGGGTCCGCGTCCTTGTCAGTTTCAGGGTCAGTGTCAGAGTCAGGGTCCGGGTCAGGGTCAGGGTCAGGGTCAGGGTCAGGGTCAGGGTCAGGGTCCGGGTCTGGGTCAGGGTCCGGGTCCTGGTCCGGGGTCAGGATTCTAGTCCGGGTCCGGGTCCGGGTCCGGGTCCGGATCTGGGTCAGGGTCAGGGTCTGGGTGAGGGTCCGGGTCCGGGTCCAGGTCCGGGTCCGGGTCCGGGTCCAGGTCCGTGTCAGGGTCCGGGTCCGGGTCCGGGTCAGGGTCCGGATCCGGGTCCGGATCAGGGTCCGGATCAGGGTCCGTGTTTTCGTGTCAGGGTCTGGGTCCGGGTCCGGGTCATGGTCAGGGTCTGGGTCCGGGTCCAGGTCCGGGTCCGGGTCCGGGTCAGGCTCACGATCCGAATCCGGGTCCTGGTCCGGGTCCGGGACCGGGTCCGGGTCCGGGTCCGGGTCCGGGTCTGGGTGAGGGTCCGGGTCCGGGTCCAGGTCCGGGTCCGGGTCCGGGTCCGGGTCCGGGTCAGTTTCAGGGTCAGTGTCAGAGTCAGTGTCCGGGTCCGGGTAAGGGTCCGTGTCCATGTCTGGGTCCGGGTCCGGGTCAGGGTCCGGATCCGGGTCCGTGTCAGTTTCAGGGTGAGTGTCAGGGTCCGGGTCCGTGTCACGGTCCGTGTCCGTGTCAGGGTCCGGGTCCGGGTCTGGGTCCGGGTCCGGGTCCGGGTCCGGGTCCGGGTCCGGGTCCGGGTCCGGGTCCGGGTCAGGGTCTGGGTCCGTGTCAGGGTCCGGATCCGTGTCAGGGTCTGGGTCCGGGTCCGGGTCCGGGTCCGGGTCCGGGTCCGGGTCCGGGTCCGGGTAGGGGTCTGGGTCCGGGTCCAAGGTCAGGATCCGAGTCCGGGTCCGGGTCCTGGTCCGGGTCCGGATCCGGGTCCGGGTAAGGGTCCGGGTCCGGTTCCGGGTCCGGGTCCGTGTCCGTGTCCGTGTCCGTGTCAGGGTCCGGTTCCGGTTCCGTGTCAGTTTCAGGGTCAGTGTCAGAGTCAGAGTCAGGGTCCGGGTCCGGGTCAGGGTCAGGGTCAGGGTCAGGGTCAGGGTCAGGGTCAGGGTCCAGGTCCGGGTCCGGGTTAGGGTCCGGGTCCGGGTCAGGGTCAGGGTCCGGGTCCGGGTCCATGTAAGGGTCCGGGTCCGTGTCAGGGTCTGGTTCCGGTTCCGGTTCCGGTTCCGGGTCCGGTTCCGGTTCAGGGTCCGGTTCAGGATCCGGGTCCGGGTCCGAGTCCGTGTACGGATCTGGGTCAGGGTGAGGGTCCGGGTCCGGGTCCCGGTCCAGGTCCGGGTCCGTGTCAGTGTCAGTGTCCGTGTCAGGTTCAGAGTCAGGGTCCAGATCCGGATCCTGGTCAGGGTCAGGGTCAGGGTCAGTGTCCGGGTCCGGGACCGGGTCAGGATCCGGGTCCGGGTCCGGGTCATGGTCAGGGTCTGGGTCCGGGTCCAGGTCCGGGTCCGGGTCCGGGTCAGGCTCAGGATCCGAATCCGGGTCCGGGTCCGGGTCCGGGTCCGGGTCCGGGTCCGGGTCCGGGTCTGGGTGAGGGTCCGGGTCCGGGTCCAGGTCCGGGTCCGGGTCCGGGTCCGGGTCCGGGTCAGTTTCAGGGTCAGTGTCAGAGTCAGTGTCCGGGTCAGTGTCAGGGTCCGGGTCCGAGTCAGGGTCCAGGTCCGGGTCAGGGTCCGGGTCCGCGTCCTTGTCAGTTTCAGGGTCAGTGTCAGAGTCAGGGTCCAGGTCAGGGTCAGGGTCAGGGTCAGGGTCAGGGTCAGGGTCAGGGTCCGGGTCTGGGTCAGGGTCTGGGTCCGGGTCCGGGTCCGGATCTGGGTCAGGGTCAGGGTCTGGGTGAGGGTCCGGGTCCGGGTCCAGGTCCGGGTCCGGGTCCGGGTCCAGGTCCGGGTCCGGGTCCGGGTCAGGGTCCGGGTCCGGGTCAGGGTCCGGGTCCGGGTCTGTGTCAGTTTAAGGGTCAGTCTCAGAGTCAGGGTCCGGGTCAGGGTCAAGGTCAGGGTCCGGGTCCGAGTCAGGGTCCGGGTCCGGGTCCGCGTCAGTTTCAGGGTCAGTGTCAGAGTCAGTGTCAGGGTCAGGGGCAGGGTCCGGGTCCGAGTCAGGGTCCAGGCCCGGGTCCGGGTCAGGGTCCGGGTCCGCGTCCTTGTCAGTTTCAGGGTCAGTGTCAGAGTCAGGGTCCGGGTCAGGGTCAGGGTCAGGGTCAGGGTCAGGGTCAGGGTCAGGGTCAGGGTCAGGGTCCGGGTCTGGGTCAGGGTCCGGATCCTGGTCCGGGGTCAGGATTCTAGTCCGGGTCCGGTTCCGGGTCCGGATCTGGGTCAGGGTCAGGGTCAGGGTCAGGGTCCGGGTCCGGGTCAGGATCCGGGTCCGGGTCCGCGTCCGGGTAAGGGTCCGTGTCCATGTCTGGGTCCGGTTCCGGGTCAGGGTCCGGATACGGGTCCGTGTCAGTTTCAGGGTGAGTGTCAGGGTCCGGGTCCGTGTCACGGTCCGTGTCCGTGTCAGGGTCCGGGTCCGGGTCCGGGTCAGGGTCCGGATCCGGGTCCGGATCAGGGTCCGGATCAGGGTCCGTGTTTTCGTGTCAGGGTCTGGGTCCGGGTCCGGGTCCGGGTCCAGGTCACGGTCCGGGTCCGGTTCCGTGTCAGTTTCAGGGTCAGTGTCAGGGTCAGAGTCAGAGTCAGGGTCTGGGTCAGGGTCCGGGTCCGGGTCCGGGTCTGGGTCCAGGTCTGGTTCCGGGTCCCTGTCAGTGTCCGTGTCAGTGTCAGAGTCAGGGTCCGGGTCCGGGTCCGGGTCCGGGTCAGGGTCAGGATCAGGGTCCGGGTCCGGGTCTGGGTAAGGGTCCGTGTCCGTGTCCATGTCCGGGTCCGTGTCCGTGTCCGGGTCCGAGTCAGGGTCCGTGTCCGTGTCCGTGTCCAGGTCTGGGTCTGTTTCAGCGTCAGTGTCAGAGTCAGGGTCAGGGTCACGGTCAGTGTCCGGGTCCGGGTCCGGGTCCGGGTCCGGGTCCGGGTCCGGTTCAGGGTCCGTGTCCGGGTCCGGATCTGTGTCAGTTTCAGGGTCAGTGTCAGAGTTAGGGTCCGGGTCAGGGTCAGGGTCCGTGTCCGGGTCCGGGTAAGGGTCCGTGTCCATGTCTGGGTCCGGGTCCGTGTCAGGGTCCGGGTCCGGGTCAGGGTCCGGATCCGGGTCCGGATCCGTGTCCGGATCAGGGTCCGTGTCCTTGTCCGTGTCCGTGTCCGTGTCCGTGTCCGTGTCCGTGTCCGTGTCCGTGTCAGGGTCCGGTTCCGGTTCCGTGTCAGTTTCAGGGTCAGTGTCAGAGTCAGAGTCAGGGTCCGGGTCAGGGTCAGGGTCAGGGTCAGGGTCAGGGTCAGGGTCCAGGTCCGGGTCCGGGTTAGGGTCCGGGTCCGGGTCAGGGTCAGGGTCCGGGTCCGGGTCCATGTAAGGGTCCGGGTCCGTGTCAGGGTCTGGTTCCGGTTCCGGGTCCGGTTCCGGGTCCGGGTCCGGTTCAGGGACCGGTTCAGGATCCGGGTCCGGGTCCGAGTCCGTGTACGGATCTGGGTCAGGGTCAGGGTCCGGGTCCGGGTCCGGGTCCAGGTCCGGGTCCGTGTCAGTGTCAGTGTCCGTGTCAGGGTCAGAGTCAGGGTCCAGATCCGGATCCTGGTCAGGGTCAGGGTCAGGGTCAGTGTCCGGGTCCGGGACCGGGTCAGGATCCGGGTCCGGGTCCGGGTCATGGTCAGGGTCTGGGTCCGGGTCCAGGTCCGCGTCCGGGTCCGGGTCAGGCTCAGAATCCGAATCCGGGTCCGGGTCCGGGTCCGGGTCCAGGTCCGGGTCTGGGTGAGGGTCCGGGTCCGGGTCCAGGTCCGTGTCCGGGTCCGTGTCCGGGTCCGGGTAGGGGTCTGGGTCCGGGTCCAAGGTCAGGATCCGAGTCCGGGTCCGTGTCCTGGTCTGGGTCCGGGTCCGGGTCCGGGTCCGGGTCCGGGTCCGGGTCCGGGTCCGGATCCGGATCTTGGTCAGGGTCAGGGTCCGGGTCCGGGTAAGGGTCCGTGTCCGGTTCCGTGTCCGTGTCCGTGTCCGTGTCCGTGTCATGGTCCGGTTCCGGTTCCGTGTCAGTTTCAGGGTCAGTGTCAGAGTCAGAGTCAGGGTCCGGGTCAGGGTCAGGGTCAGGGTCAGGGTCAGGGTCCAGGTCCGGGTCCGGGTTAGGGTCCGGGTCCGGGTCAGGGTCAGGGTCCGGGTCCGGGTCCATGTAAGGGTCCGGGTCCGTGTCAGGGTCTGGTTCCGGTTCCGGTTCCGGTTCCGGTTCCGGTTCAGGGTCCGGTTCAGGATCCGGGTCCGGGTCCGAGTCCGTGTACGGATCTGGGTCAGGGTCAGGGTCCGGGTCCGGGTCCGGGTCTGGGTGAGGGTCCGGATCCGGGTCCAGGTCCGGGTCCGGGTCCAGGTCCGGGTCCGTGTCAGTGTCAGTGTCAGTGTCCGTGTCAGGGTCTGGGTCCGGGTCCGGGTCCGGGTCCGGGTCCGGGTCCGGGTAGGGGTCTGGGTCCGGGTCCAAGGTCAGGATCCGAGTCCGGGTCCGGGTCCTGTTCCGGGTCCGGGTCCGGGTCCGGGTCCGGGTCTGGTTCCGGTTCCGGTTCCGGTTCCGGGTCCGGTTCCGGTTCAGGGTCCGGTTCAGGATCCGGGTCCGGGTCCGAGTCCGTGTACGGATCTGGGTCATGGTCAGGGTCTGGGTCCGGGTCCAGGTCAGGGTCCGGGTCCGGGTCAGGCTCAGGATCCGAATCCGGGTCCTGGTCCGGGTCCGGGACCGGGTCCGGGTCCGGGTCCGGGTCTGGGTGAGGGTCCGGGTCCGGGTCCAGGTCCGGGTCCGGGTCCAGGTCCGGGTCCGTGTCAGTGTCAGTGTCAGTGTCCGTGTCAGGGTCAGAGTCAGGGTCCAGATCCGGATCCTGGTCAGGGTCAGGGTCAGGGTCAGTGTCCGGGTCTGGGACCGGGTCAGGATCCGGGTCCGGGACCGGGTCATGGTCAGGGTCTGGGTCCGGGTCCAGGTCCGGGTCCCGGTCCGGGTCAGGCTCAGGATCCGAATCCGGGTCCGGGTCTGGGTCTGGGTCCGGGTCCGGGTCCGGGTCCGGGTCCGGGTCCGGGTCCGGGTCTGGGTGAGGGTCCGGGTCCGGGTCCAGGTCCGGGTCCGGGACCGGGTCCGGGTCCGGGTCAGTTTCAGGGTCAGTGTAAGAGTCAGTGTCCGGGTCAGGGTCAGGGTCCGGTTCCGAGTCAGGGTCCAGGTCCGGGTCAGGGTCCGGGTCCGCGTCCTTGTCAGTTTCAGGGTCAGTGTCAGAGTCAGGGTCCGGGTCAGGGTCAGGGTCAGGGTCAGGGTCAGGGTCAGGGTCCGGGTCTGGGTCAGGGTCCGGGTCCTGGTCCGGGGTCAGGATTCTAGTCCGGGTCCGGGTCCGGGTCCGGGTCCGGATCTGGGTCAGGGTCAGGGTCTGGGTGAGGGTCCGGGTCCGGGTCCAGGTCCGGGTCCGGGTCCGGGTCCAGGTCCGTGTCAGGGTCCGGGTCCGGGTCCGGGTCAGGGTCCGGATCCGGATCCGGGTCCGGATCAGGGTCCGGATCAGGGTCCGTGTTTTCGTGTCAGGGTCTGGGTCCGGGTCCGGGTCATGGTCAGGGTCTGGGTCCGGGTCCAGGTCCGGGTCCGGGTCCGGGTCAGGCTCACGATCCGAATCCGGGTCCTGGTCCGGGTCCGGGACCGGGTCCGGGTCCGGGTCCGGGTCTGGGTGAGGGTCCGGGTCCGGGTCCAGGTCCGGGTCCGGGTCCGGGTCCGGGTCCTGGTCAGTTTCAGGGTCAGTGTCAGAGTCAGTGTCCGGGTCCGGGTAAGGGTCCGTGTCCATGTCTGGGTCCGGGTCCGGGTCAGGGTCCGGATCCGGGTCCGTGTCAGTTTCAGGGTGAGTGTCAGGGTCCGGGTCCGTGTCACGGTCCGTGTCCGTGTCAGGGTCCGGGTCCGGGTCCGGGTCCGGGTCCGGGTCCGGGTCCGGGTCCGGGTCCGGGTCCGGGTCAGGGTCTGGGTCCGTGTCAGGGTCCGGATCCGTGTCAGGGTCTGGGTCCGGGTCCGGGTCCGGGTCCGGGTCCGGGTCCGGGTCCGGGTCCGGGTCCGGGTAGGGGTCTGGGTCCGTGTCCAAGGTCAGGATCCGAGTCCGGGTCCGGGTCCTGGTCCGGGTCCGGGTCCGGGTCCGGGTAAGGGTCCGGGTCCGGTTCCGGGTCCGGGTCCGTGTCCGTGTCCGTGTCCGTGTCAGGGTCCGGTTCCGGTTCCGTGTCAGTTTCAGGGTCAGTGTCAGAGTCAGAGTCAGGGTCCGGGTCAGGGTCAGGGTCAGGGTCAGGGTCAGGGTCAGGGTCCAGGTCTGGGTCCGGGTTAGGGTCCGGGTCCGGGTCAGGGTCAGGGTCCGGGTCCGGGTCCATGTAAGGGTCCGGGTCCGTGTCAGGGTCTGGTTCCGGTTCCGGTTCCGGGTCCGGTTCCGGTTCCGGTTCAGGGTCCTGTTCAGGATCCGGGTCCGGGTCCGAGTCCGTGTACGGATCTGGGTCAGGGTCAGGGTCCGGGTCCGGGTCCGGGTCCGGGTCCAGGTCCGGGTCCGTGTCAGTGTCAGTGTCCGTGTCAGGGTCAGAGTCAGGGTCCAGATCCGGATCCTGGTCAGGGTCAGGGTCAGGGTCAGTGTCCGGGTCCGGGACCGGGTCAGGATCTGGGTCCGGGTCCGGGTCATGGTCAGGGTCTGGGTCCGGGTCCAGGTCCGGGTCCGGGTCCGGGTCAGGCTCAGGATCCGAATCCGGGTCCGGGTCCGGGTCCGGGTCCGGGTCCGGGTCCGGGTCCGGGTCTGGGTGAGGGTCCGGGTCCGGGTCCAGGTCCGGGTCCGGGTCCGGGTCCGGGTCCGGGTCAGTTTCAGGGTCAGTGTCAGAGTCAGTGTCCGGGTCAGTGTCAGGGTCCGGGTCCGAGTCAGGGTCCAGGTCCGGGTCAGGGTCCGGGTCCGCGTCCTTGTCAGTTTCAGGGTCAGTGTCAGAGTCAGGGTCCGGGTCAGGGTCAGGGTCAGGGTCAGGGTCAGGGTCAGGGTCCGGGTCTGGGTCAGGGTCTGGGTCCTGGTCCGGGGTCAGGATTCTAGTCCGGGTCCGGGTCCGGGTCCGGATCTGGGTCAGGGTCAGGGTCTGGGTGAGGGTCCGGGTCCGGGTCCAGGTCCGGGTCTGAGTCCGGGTCCAGGTCCGGGTCCGGGTCCGGGTCAGGGTCCGGGTCCGGGTCCGGGTCAGGGTCCGGGTCCGGGTCTGTGTCAGTTTAAGGGTCAGTCTCAGAGTCAGGGTCCGGGTCAGGGTCAAGGTCAGGGTCCGGGTCCGAGTCAGGGTCCGGGTCCGGGTCCGCGTCAGTTTCAGGGTCAGTGTCAGAGTCAGTGTCAGGGTCAGGGGCAGGGTCCGGGACCGAGTCAGGGTCCAGGTCCGGGTCCGGGTCAGGGTCCGGGTCCGCGTCCTTGTCAGTTTCAGGGTCAGTGTCAGAGTCAGGGTCCGGGTCAGGGTCAGGGTCAGGGTCAGGGTCAGGGTCAGGGTCAGGGTCAGGGTCAGGGTCAGGGTCCGGGTCTGGGTCAGGGTCCGGATCCTGGTCCGGGGTCAGGATTCTAGTCCGGGTCCGGGTCCGGGTCCGGATCTGGGTCAGGGTCAGGGTCAGGGTCAGGGTCCGGGTCCGGGTCAGGATCCGGGTCCGGGTCCGCGTCCGGGTAAGGGTCCGTGTCCATGTCTGGGTCCGGGTCCGTGTCAGGGTCCGGATACGGGTCCGTGTCAGTTTCAGGGTGAGTGTCAGGGTCCGGGTCCGTGTCACGGTCCGTGTCCGTGTCAGGGTCCGGGTCCGGGTCCGGGTCAGGGTCCGGATCCGGGTCCGGATCAGGGTCCGGATCAGGGTCCGTGTTTTCGTGTCAGGGTCTGGGTCCGGGTCCGGGTCCGGGTCCAGGTCAGGGTCCGGGTCCGGTTCCGTGTCAGTTTCAGGGTCAGTGTCAGGGTCAGAGTCAGAGTCAGGGTCTGGGTCAGGGTCCGGGTCCGGGTCCAGGTCAGGGTCACGATCCGGGTCAGGATCCGGGTCCGGGTCCGGGTCCTGGTCCGGGTCCGTGTCCGTGTCCGTGTCCGGGTCCGGGTCCGTGTCCGGGTCCGTGTCCGGGTCCGGGTCTGTGTCCGGGTCCGGGTCAGGATCCGAGTCCTGGTCCGGGTTCTGGTCCGGGTCCGGGTCCGGATCTTGGTCAGGGTCAGGGTCGGGTTTCGGGTCCGGGTCCGGGTCCGGGTCTGGGTCCAGGTCTGGTTCCGGGTCCCTGTCAGTGTCCGTGTCAGTGTCAGAGTCAGGGTCCGGGTCCGGGTCCGGGTCCGGGTCAGGGTCAGGATCCGGGTCCGGGTCCGGGTCTGGGTAAGGGTCCGTGTCCGTGTCCGTGTCCGTGTCCGAGTCAGGGTCCGTGTCCGTGTCCGTGTCCAGGTCTGGGTCTGTTTCAGCGTCAGTGTCAGAGTCAGGGTCAGGGTCACGGTCAGTGTCCGGGTCCGGGTCCGGGTCCGGGTCCGGGTCCGGGTCCGGGTCCGGGTCCGGTTCAGGGTCCGTGTCCGGGTCCGGATCTGTGTCAGTTTCAGGGTCAGTGTCAGAGTTAGGGTCCGGGTCAGGGTCAGGGTCCGTGTCCGGGTCCGGGTAAGGGTCCGTGTCCATGTCTGGGTCTGGGTCCGGGTCCAGGTCCGGGTCCCGGTCCGGGTCAGGCTCAGGATCCGAATCCGGGTCCGGGTCTGGGTCCGGGTCCGGGTCCGGGTCCGGGTCCGGGTCCGGGTCTGGGTGAGGGTCCGGGTCCGGGTCCAGGTCCGGGTCCGGGTCCGGGTCCGGGTCCGGGTCAGTTTCAGGGTCAGTGTAAGAGTCAGTGTCCGGGTCAGGGTCAGGGTCCGGGTCCGAGTCAGGGTCCAGGTCCGGGTCAGGGTCCGGGTCCGCGTCCTTGTCAGTTTCAGGGTCAGTGTCAGAGTCAGGGTCCGGGTCAGGGTCAGGGTCAGGGTCAGGGTCAGGGTCAGGGTCAGGGTCCGGGTCTGGGTCAGGGTCCGGGTCCTGGTCCGGGGTCAGGATTCTAGTCCGGGTCCGGGTCCGGGTCCGGATCTGGGTCAGGGTCAGGGTCTGGGTGAGGGTCCGGGTCCGGGTCCAGGTCCGGGTCCGGGTCCGGGTCCAGGTCCGTGTCAGGGTCCGGGTCCGGGTCCGGGTCAGGGTCCGGATCCGGATCCGGGTCCGGATCAGGGTCCGGATCAGGGTCCGTGTTTTCGTGTCAGGGTCTGGGTCCGGGTCCGGGTCATGGTCAGGGTCTGGGTCCGGGTCCAGGTCCGGGTCCGGGTCCGGGTCAGGCTCACGATCCGAATCCGGGTCCTGGTCCGGGTCCGGGACCGGGTCCGGGTCCGGGTCCGGGTCTGGGTGAGGGTCCGGGTCCGGGTCCAGGTCCGGGTCCGGGTCCGGGTCCGGGTCCGGGTCAGTTTCAGGGTCAGTGTCAGAGTCAGTGTCTGGGTCCGGGTAAGGGTCCGTGTCCATGTCTGGGTCCGGGTCCGGGTCAGGGTCCGGATCCGGGTCCGTGTCAGTTTCAGGGTGAGTGTCAGGGTCCGGGTCCGTGTCACGGTCCGTGTCCGTGTCAGGGTCCGGGTCCAGGTCCGGGTCCGGGTCCGGGTCCGGGTCCGGGTCCGGGTCAGGGTCTGGGTCCGTGTCAGGGTCCGGATCCGTGTCAGGGTCTGGGTCCGGGTCCGTGTCAGGGTCCGGGTCCGGGTCCGGGTCCAGGTCCGGGTCCGGGTCCGGGTCCGGGTCCGGGTCCGGGTCAGGGTCTGGGTCCGTGTCAGGGTCCGGATCCGTGTCAGGGTCTGGGTCCGGGTCCGGGTCCGGGTCCGGGTCCGGGTCCGGGTCCGGGTCCGGGTAGGGGTCTGGGTCCGGGTCCAAGGTCAGGATCCGAGTCCGGGTCCGGGTCCTGGTCCGGGTCCGGGTCCGGGTCCGGGTAAGGGTCCGGGTCCGGTTCCGGGTCCGGGTCCGTGTCCGTGTCCGTGTCCGTGTCAGGGTCCGGTTCCGGTTCCGTGTCAGTTTCAGGGTCAGTGTCAGAGTCAGAGTCAGGGTCCGGGTCAGGGTCAGGGTCAGGGTCAGGGTCAGGGTCAGGGTCCAGGTCTGGGTCCGGGTTAGGGTCCGGGTCCGGGTCAGGGTCAGGGTCCGGGTCCGGGTCCATGTAAGGGTCCGGGTCCGTGTCAGGGTCTGGTTCCGGTTCCGGTTCCGGGTCCGGTTCCGGTTCCGGTTCAGGGTCCTGTTCAGGATCCGGGTCCGGGTCCGAGTCCGTGTACGGATCTGGGTCAGGGTCAGGGTCCGGGTCCGGGTCCGGGTCCGGGTCCAGGTCCGGGTCCGTGTCAGTGTCAGTGTCCGTGTCAGGGTCAGAGTCAGGGTCCAGATCCGGATCCTGGTCAGGGTCAGGGTCAGGGTCAGTGTCCGGGTCCGGGACCGGGTCAGGATCCGGGTCCGGGTCCGGGTCATGGTCAGGGTCTGGGTCCGGGTCCAGGTCCGGGTCCGGGTCCGGGTCAGGCTCAGGATCCGAATCCGGGTCCGGGTCCGGGTCCGGGTCCGGGTCCGGGTCTGGGTGAGGGTCCGGGTCCGGGTCCAGGTCCGGGTCCGGGTCCGGGTCCGGGTCCGGGTCAGTTTCAGGGTCAGTGTCAGAGTCAGTGTCCGGGTCAGTGTCAGGGTCCGGGTCCGAGTCAGGGTCCAGGTCCGGGTCAGGGTCCGGGTCCGCGTCCTTGTCAGTTTCAGGGTCAGTGTCAGAGTCAGGGTCCGGGTCAGGGTCAGGGTCAGGGTCAGGGTCAGGGTCAGGGTCCGGGTCTGGGTCAGGGTCTGGGTCCTGGTCCGGGGTCAGGATTCTAGTCCGGGTCCGGGTCCGGGTCCGGATCTGGGTCAGGGTCAGGGTCTGGGTGAGGGTCCGGGTCCGGGTCCAGGTCCGGGTCTGAGTCCGGGTCCAGGTCCGGGTCCGGGTCCGGGTCAGGGTCCGGGTCCGGGTCAGGGTCCGGGTCCGGGTCTGTGTCAGTTTAAGGGTCAGTCTCAGAGTCAGGGTCCGGGTCAGGGTCAGGGTCAGGGTCAGGGTCAGGGTCAGGGTCAGGGTCAGGGTCAGGGTCAGGGTCAGGGTCAGGGTCCGGGTCTGGGTCAGGGTCCGGATCCTGGTCCGGGGTCAGGATTCTAGTCCGGGTCCGGGTCCGGGTCCGGATCTGGGTCAGGGTCAGGGTCAGGGTCAGGGTCCGGGTCCGGGTCAGGATCCGGGTCCGGGTCCGCGTCCGGGTAAGGGTCCGTGTCCATGTCTGGGTCCGGGTCCTTGTCAGGGTCCGGATACGGGTCCGTGTCAGTTTCAGGGTGAGTGTCAGGGTCCGGGTCCGTGTCACGGTCCGTGTCCGTGTCAGGGTCCGGGTCCGGGTCCGGGTCAGGGTCCGGATCCGGGTCCGGATCAGGGTCCGGATCAGGGTCCGTGTTTTCGTGTCAGGGTCTGGGTCCGGGTCCGGGTCCGGGTCCAGGTCAGGGTCCGGGTCCGGTTCCGTGTCAGTTTCAGGGTCAGTGTCAGGGTCAGAGTCAGAGTCAGGGTCTGGGTCAGGGTCCGGGTCCGGGTCCAGGTCAGGGTCACGATCCGGGTCAGGATCCGGGTCCGGGTCCGGGTCCGGGTCCGTGTCCGTGTCCGTGTCCGGGTCCGGGTCCGGGTCCGTGTCCGGGTCCGTGTCCGGGTCCGGGTCTGTGTCCGGGTCCGGGTCAGGATCCGAGTCCTGGTCCGGGTTCTGGTCCGGGTCCGGGTCCGGATCTTGGTCAGGGTCAGGGTCGGGTTTCGGGTCCGGGTCCGGGTCCGGGTCTGGGTCCAGGTCTGGTTCCGGGTCCCTGTCAGTGTCCGTGTCAGTGTCAGAGTCAGGGTCCGGGTCCGGGTCCGGGTCCGGGTCAGGGTCAGGATCCGGGTCCGGGTCCGGGTCTGGGTAAGGGTCCGTGTCCGTGTCCGTGTCCGTGTCCGTGTCCGAGTCAGGGTCCGTGTCCGTGTCCGTGTCCAGGTCTGGGTCTGTTTCAGCGTCAGTGTCAGAGTCAGGGTCAGGGTCACGGTCAGTGTCCGGGTCCGGGTCCGGGTCCGGGTCCGGGTCCGGGTCCGGGTCCGGTTCAGGGTCCGTGTCCGGGTCCGGATCTGTGTCAGTTTCAGGGTCAGTGTCAGAGTTAGGGTCCGGGTCAGGGTCAGGGTCCGTGTCCGGGTCCGGGTAAGGGTCCGTGTCCATGTCTGGGTCTGGGTCCGGGTCCAGGTCCGGGTCCCGGTCCGGGTCAGGCTCAGGATCCGAATCCGGGTCCGGGTCTGGGTCCGGGTCCGGGTCCGGGTCCGGGTCCGGGTCCGGGTCTGGGTGAGGGTCCGGGTCCGGGTCCAGGTCCGGGTCCGGGTCCGGGTCCGGGTCCGGGTCAGTTTCAGGGTCAGTGTAAGAGTCAGTGTCCGGGTCAGGGTCAGGGTCCGGGTCCGAGTCAGGGTCCAGGTCCGGGTCAGGGTCCGGGTCCGCGTCCTTGTCAGTTTCAGGGTCAGTGTCAGAGTCAGGGTCCGGGTCAGGGTCAGGGTCAGGGTCAGGGTCAGGGTCAGGGTCCGGGTCTGGGTCAGGGTCCGGGTCCTGGTCCGGGGTCAGGATTCTAGTCCGGGTCCGGGTCCGGGTCCGGATCTGGGTCAGGGTCAGGGTCTGGGTGAGGGTCCGGGTCCGGGTCCAGGTCCGGGTCCGGGTCCGGGTCCAGGTCCGTGTCAGGGTCCGGGTCCGGGTCCGGGTCAGGGTCCGGATCCGGATCCGGGTCCGGATCAGGGTCCGGATCAGGGTCCGTGTTTTCGTGTCAGGGTCTGGGTCCGGGTCCGGGTCATGGTCAGGGTCTGGGTCCGGGTCCAGGTCCGGGTCCGGGTCCGGGTCAGGCTCACGATCCGAATCCGGGTCCTGGTCCGGGTCCGGGACCGGGTCCGGGTCCGGGTCCGGGTCTGGGTGAGGGTCCGGGTCCGGGTCCGGGTCCAGGTCCGGGTCCGGGTCCGGGTCCGGGTCCGGGTCAGTTTCAGGGTCAGTGTCAGAGTCAGTGTCCGGGTCCGGGTAAGGGTCCGTGTCCATGTCTGGGTCCGGGTCCGGGTCAGGGTCCGGATCCGGGTCCGTGTCAGTTTCAGGGTGAGTGTCAGGGTCCGGGTCCGTGTCACGGTCCGTGTCCGTGTCAGGGTCCGGGTCCGGGTCCGGGTCCGGGTCCGGGTCCGGGTCCGGGTCAGGGTCTGGGTCCGTGTCAGGGTCCGGATCCGTGTCAGGGTCTGGGTCCGGGTCCAGGTCCGGGTCCGGGTCCGGGTCCGGGTCCGGGTCCGGGTAGGGGTCTGGGTCCGGGTCCAAGGTCAGGATCCGAGTCCGGGTCCGGGTCCTGGTCCGGGTCCGGGTCCGGGTCCGGGTAAGGGTCCGGGTCCGGTTCCGGGTCCGGGTCCGTGTCCGTGTCCGTGTCCGTGTCAGGGTCCGGTTCCGGTTCCGTGTCAGTTTCAGGGTCAGTGTCAGAGTCAGAGTCAGGGTCCGGGTCAGGGTCAGGGTCAGGGTCAGGGTCAGGGTCAGGGTCCAGGTCTGGGTCCGGGTTAGGGTCCGGGTCCGGGTCAGGGTCCAGGTCCGGGTCAGGGTCCGGGTCCGCGTCCTTGTCAGTTTCAGGGTCAGTGTCAGAGTCAGGGTCCGGGTCAGGGTCAGGGTCAGGGTCAGGGTCAGGGTCAGGGTCCGGGTCTGGGTCAGGGTCCGGGTCCTGGTCCGGGGTCAGGATTCTAGTCCGGGTCCGGGTCCGGGTCCGGATCTGGGTCAGGGTCAGGGTCTGGGTGAGGGTCCGGGTCCGGGTCCATGTAAGGGTCCGGGTCCGTGTCAGGGTCTGGTTCCGGTTCCGGTTCCGGGTCCGGTTCCGGTTCCGGTTCAGGGTCCTGTTCAGGATCCGGGTCCGGGTCCGAGTCCGTGTACGGATCTGGGTCAGGGTCAGGGTCCGGGTCCGGGTCCGGGTCCGGGTCCGGGTCCGGGTCCGGGTCCGTGTCAGTGTCAGTGTCCGTGTCAGGGTCAGAGTCAGGGTCCAGATCCGGATCCTGGTCAGGGTCAGGGTCAGGGTCAGTGTCCGGGTCCGGGACCGGGTCAGGATCCGGGTCCGGGTCCGGGTCATGGTCAGGGTCTGGGTCCGGGTCCAGGTCCGGGTCCGGGTCCGGGTCAGGCTCAGGATCCGAATCCGGGTCCGGGTCCGGGTCCGGGTCCGGGTCCGGGTCCGGGTCCGGGTCCGGGTCTGGGTGAGGGTCCGGGTCCGGGTCCAGGTCCGGGTCCGGGTCCGGGTCCGGGTCAGTTTCAGGGTCAGTGTCAGAGTCAGTGTCCGGGTCAGTGTCAGGGTCCGGGTCCGAGTCAGGGTCCAGGTCCGGGTCAGGGTCCGGGTCCGCGTCCTTGTCAGTTTCAGGGTCAGTGTCAGAGTCAGGGTCCGGGTCAGGGTCAGGGTCAGGGTCAGGGTCAGGGTCAGGGTCCGGGTCTGGGTCAGGGTCTGGGTCCTGGTCCGGGGTCAGGATTCTAGTCCGGGTCCGGGTCCGGGTCCGGATCTGGGTCAGGGTCAGGGTCTGGGTGAGGGTCCGGGTCCGGGTCCAGGTCCGGGTCTGAGTCCGGGTCCAGGTCCGGGTCCGGGTCCGGGTCAGGGTCCGGGTCCGGGTCAGGGTCCGGGTCCGGGTCTGTGTCAGTTTAAGGGTCAGTCTCAGAGTCAGGGTCCGGGTCAGGGTCAAGGTCAGGGTCCGGGTCCGAGTCAGGGTCCGGGTCCGGGTCCGCGTCAGTTTCAGGGTCAGTGTCAGAGTCAGTGTCAGGGTCAGGGGCAGGGTCCGGGTCCGAGTCAGGGTCCAGGTCCGGGTCCGGGTCAGGGTCCGGGTCCGCGTCCTTGTCAGTTTCAGGGTCAGTGTCAGAGTCAGGGTCCGGGTCAGGGTCAGGGTCAGGGTCAGGGTCAGGGTCAGGGTCAGGGTCAGGGTCAGGGTCCGGGTCTGGGTCAGGGTCCGGATCCTTGTCCGGGGTCAGGATTCTAGTCCGGGTCCGGGTCCGGGTCCGGATCTGGGTCAGGGTCAGGGTCAGGGTCAGGGTCCGGGTCCGGGTCAGGATCCGGGTCCGGGTCCGCGTCCGGGTAAGGGTCCGTGTCCATGTCTGGGTCCGGGTCCGGGTCAGGGTCCGGATACGGGTCCGTGTCAGTTTCAGGGTGAGTGTCAGGGTCCGGGTCCGTGTCACGGTCCGTGTCCGTGTCAGGGTCCGGGTCCGGGTCCGGGTCAGGGTCCGGATCCGGGTCTGGATCAGGGTCCGGATCAGGGTCCGTGTTTTCGTGTCAGGGTCTGGGTCCGGGTCCGGGTCCGGGTCCAAGTCAGGGTCCGGGTCCGGTTCCGTGTCAGTTTCAGGGTCAGTGTCAGGGTCAGAGTCAGAGTCAGGGTCTGGGTCAGGGTCCGGGTCCGGGTCCAGGTCAGGGTCACGATCCGGGTCAGGATCCGGGTCCGGGTCCGGGTCCGGGTCCGTGTCCGTGTCCGTGTCCGGGTCCGGGTCCGTGTCCGGGTCCGTGTCCGGGTCCGGGTCTGTGTCCGGGTCCGGGTCAGGATCCGAGTCCTGGTCCGGGTTCTGGTCCGGGTCCGGGTCCGGATCTTGGTCAGGGTCAGGGTCGGGTTTCGGGTCCGGGTCCGGGTCCGGGTCTGGGTCCAGGTCTGGTTCCGGGTCCCTGTCAGTGTCCGTGTCAGTGTCAGAGTCAGGGTCCGGGTCCGGGTCCGGGTCCGGGTCAGGGTCAGGGTCCGGGTCCGTGTCCGTGTCCGTGTCCGTGTCCGAGTCAGGGTCCGTGTCCGTGTCCGTGTCCAGGTCTGGGTCTGTTTCAGCGTCAGTGTCAGAGTCAGGGTCAGGGTCACGGTCAGTGTCTGGGTCCGGGTCCGGGTCCGGGTCCGGGTCCGGGTCCGGGTCCGGTTCAGGGTCCGTGTCCGGGTCCGGATCTGTGTCAGTTTCAGGGTCAGTGTCAGAGTTAGGGTCCGGGTCAGGGTCAGGGTCCGTGTCCGGGTCCGGGTAAGGGTCCGTGTCCATGTCTGGGTCCGGGTCCGTGTCAGGGTCCGGGTCCGGGTCAGGGTCCGGATCCGGGTCCGGATCCGTGTCCGGATCAGGGTCCGTGTCCTTGTCCGTGTCCCTGTCCGTGTCCGTGTCCGTGTCCGTGTCCGTGTCCGTGTCCGTGTCAGGGTCCGGTTCCGGTTCCGTGTCAGTTTCAGGGTCAGTGTCAGAGTCAGAGTCAGGGTCCGGGTCAGGGTCAGGGTCAGGGTCCAGGTCGGGGTCCGGGTTAGGGTCCGGGTCCGGGTCAGGGTCAGGGTCCGGGTCCGGGTCCATGTAAGGGTCCGGGTCCGTGTCAGGGTCTGGTTCCGGTTCCGGGTCCGGGTCCGGGTCCGGGTCCGGTTCAGGGTCCGGTTCAGGATCCGGGTCCGGGTCCGAGTCCGTGTACGGATCTGGGTCAGGGTCAGGGTCCGGGTCCGGGTCCGGGTCCAGGTCCGGGTCCGTGTCAGTGTCAGTGTCCGTGTCAGGGTCAGAGTCAGGGTCCAGATCCGGATCCTGGTCAGGGTCAGGGTCAGGGTCAGTGTCCGGGTCCGGGACCGGGTCAGGATCCGGGTCCGGGTCCGGGTCATGGTCAGGGTCTGGGTCCGGGTCCAGGTCCGGGTCCGGGTCCGGGTCAGGCTCAGGATCCGAATCCGGGTCCGGGTCCGGGTCCGGGTCCAGGTCCGGGTCTGGGTGAGGGTCCGGGTCCGGGTCCGGGTCCGGGTCCGGGTCCGGGTCCGGGTCAGTTTCAGGGTCAGTGTCAGAGTCAGTGTCCGGGTCAGGGTCAGGGTCCGGGTCCGAGTCAGGGTCCAGGTCCGGGTCCGGGTCAGGGTCCGGGTCCGCGTCCTTGTCAGTTTCAGGGTCAGTATCAGAGTCAGGGTCCGGGTCAGGGTCAGGGTCAGGGTCAGGGTCAGGGTCAGGGTCAGGGTCCGGGTCTGGGTCAGGGTCCGGATCCTGGTCCGGGGTCAGGATTCTAGTCCGGGTCCGGGTCCGGGTCCGGATCTGGGTCAGGGTCAGGGTTAGGGTCAGGGTCCGGGTCCGGGTCAGGATCCGGGTCCATGTCCGCGTCCGGGTAAGGGTCCGTGTCCATGTCTGGGTCCGGGTCCGGGTCAGGGTCCGGATCCGGGTCCGTGTCAGTTTCAGGGTGAGTGTCAGGGTCTGTGTCCGTGTCACGGTCCGTGTCCGTGTCAGGGTCCGGGTCCGGGTCCGGGTCAGGGTCCGGATCCGGGTCCGGATCCGTGTCCGGATCAGGGTCCGTGTCCGTGTCAGGGTCTGGGTCCGGGTCCGTGTCCGGGTCCAGGTCAGGGTCCGGGTCCGGTTCCGTGTCAGTTTCAGGGTCAGTGTCAGGGTCAGAGTCAGAGTCAGGGTCTGGGTCAAGTTCCGGGTCCGGGTCCAGGTCAGGGTCACGATCCGGGTCAGGATCCGGGTCCGGGTCCGGGTCCGTGTCCGTGTCCGTGTCCGGGTCCGGGTCCGTGTCCGGGTCCATGTCCGGGTCCGGGTCTGTGTCCGGGTCCGGGTCAGGATCCGGATCCGGGTCCGGATCCGGGTCCGGATCAGGGTCCGGGTCCGGGTCAGGGTCCGGTTCCGGGTCCGGGTCCGGGTCCGGGTCCGGGTCCGGGTCCGGGTTCGGGTCCGGGTCCGGGTCCTGGTCCGGGTCGGGGACTTGGTCCGGGTCCAGGGTCAGGATCCGAGTCCTGGTCCGGGTTCTGGTCCGGGTCCGGGTCCGGGTTCGGGTCCGGGTCCGGATCTGGATCTTGGTCAGGGTCAGGGTCGGGTTTCGGGTCCGGGTCCGGGTCCGGGTCTGGGTCCAGGTCTGGTTCCGGGTCCCTGTCAGTGTCCGTGTCAGTGTCAGAGTCAGGGTCCGGGTCCGGGTCCGGGTCCGGGTCCGGGTCCTGGTCATGGTCAGGATCCGGGTCCGGGTCCGGGTCTGGGTAAGGGTCCGTGTCCGTGTCCGTGTCCGTGTCCGTGTCCGTGTCCGAATCAGGGTCCGTGTCCGTGTCCGTGTCCAGGTCTGGGTCAGTTTCAGGGTCAGTGTCAGAGTCAGGGTCAGGGTCACGGTCAGTGTCCGGGTCCGGGTCCGGGTCCGGGTCCGGGTCCGGGTCCGGTTCAGGGTCCGTGTCCGGGTCCGGATCTGTGTCAGTTTCAGGGTCAGTGTCAGAGTTAGGGTCCGGGTCAGGGTCAGGGTCCGTGTCCGTGTCCGGGTAAGGGTCCGTGTCCATGTCTGGGTCCGGGTCCGGGTCAGGGTCCGGATCTGGGTCCGTGTCAGTTTCAGGGTGAGTGTCAGCGTCCGGGTCCGTGTCACGGTCCGTGTCCGTGTCAGGGTCCGTGTCCGTGTCAGGGTCCGGATCCGTGTCCGGATCCGTGTCCGGATCAGGGTCCGTGTCCGTGTCCGTGTCCGTGTCCGTGTCCGTGTCCGTGTCCGTGTCAGTCTCAGTGTCAGGGTCAGAGTCAGGGTCCGGGTCCGGGTCCGGGTCCGTGTCAGTTTCAGGGTCAGGGTCAGGGTCAGAGTCAGAGTCAGGGTCCGGGTCTCGGTCAGGGTCCGGGTCCGGGTCTAGGTCAGAGTCCGGGTCCGGGTCCGGGTCCGGGTCCGGGTCAGGGTCCGGGTCCGTGTCAGGGTCCGGGTACGTGTCAGGGTCTGGGTTCGGGTCCGGGTCAGGATCCGGGTCCGGGTCCGGATCCGGGTCTTGGTCAGGGTCAGGGTCCGGGTCCGGGTCCGGGTCTGGGTCCGGGTCCGGGTCCGTGTCAGTGTCAGGATCCGGGTCCGGGTCCGGGTCCAGGTAAGGGTCCGTGTCTGTGTCCGTGTCCGTGTCCGTGTCCGTGTCCGTGTCCGTGTCCGGGTCCGTGTCAGTGTCAGTGTCAGGGTCAGAGTCAGGGTCCGGGTCCGGGTCCAGGTCAGGGTCCGGGTCCGGGTCCGTGTCAGTTTCAGGGTCAGGGTCAGTGTCAGGGTCAGAGTCAGAGTCAGGGTCCGGGTCCGGGTCCGGGTCCGGGTCAGGGTCCGGGTCCGGGTCCAGGTCAGAGTCCGGGTCCGGATCCGGGTCCGGGTCCTGGTCAGGGTCCGGGTCCGTGTCAGGGTCCGGGTACGTGTCAGGGTCTGGGTTCGGGTCCGGGTCGGGATCCGGGTCCAGGTCAGGATCCGGGTCTTGGTCAGGGTCACCGTCCGGGTACGGGTCCGGGTCTGGGTCCGGGTCCGGGTCCGTGTCAGTGTCAGGATCCGGGTCCGGGTCCGGGTCCAGGTAAGGGTCCGTGTCCAGGTCAGGATCCGGGTCTTGGTCAGGGTCAGCGTCCGGGTACGGGTCCGGGTCTGGGTCCGGGTCCGGGTCCGTGTCAGTGTCAGGATCCGGGTCCGGGTCCGGGTCCAGGTAAGGGTCCGTGTCCGTGTCCGTGTCCGTGTCCGTGTCCGTGTCCGTGTCCGTGTCCGTGTCCGTGTCCGTGTCCGTGTCCGTGTCCGGGTCAGGGTCCGGGTCCGTGTCAGGGTCCGGGTACGTGTCAGGGTCTGGGTTCGGGTCCGGGTCAGGATCCGGGTCCGGGTCCGGATCCGGGTCTTGGTCAGGGTCAGGGTCCGGGTACGGGTCCGGGTCTGGGTCCGGGTCCGGGTCCGTGCCAGTGTCAGGATCCGGGTCCGGGTCCGGGTCCAGGTAAGGGTCCGTGTCCGTGTCCGTGTCCGTGTCTGTGTCCGAGTCCGAGTCAGGGTCTGGGTCCGGGTCCGGGTCCGGGTCCGGGTCAGATTCAGGGTCAGTGTCAGAGTCAGGGTCCGGGTCAGGGTCCAGGTCCGGGTCTGGGTCCGGGTCCGGGTCCGGGTCCGTGTCAGTGTCAGTGTCAGGGTTCTGGTCCGGGTCCGGGTCCGGGTCAGTTTCAGGGTCAGTGTCAGGGTCAGAGTCAGAGTCAGGGTCCGGGTCACGGTCCGGGTCCAGGTCCAGGTCAGGGTCCAGGTCCGGGTCCGGGTCCGGGTCCGGGTCCGGGTCCGGGTCCGGGTCCGGGTCCGGGTCCGTGTCAGTGTCTGGGTCCGTGTCAGGGTCTGGGTCCGGGTCCGGGTCCGGGTCCGGGTCCGGGTCGGGGTCTGGGTCCGGGTCCGGGTCCGGGTCCGGGTCCGGGTCCGGGTCCGGGTCCGGATCCGGATCTTGGTCAGGGTCAGGGTCCGGGTCCGGGTAAGGGTCCGTGTCCGGGTCCGTGTCCGGGTCCGTGTCAGGGTCCGGTTCCGGTTCCGTTTCAGTTTCAGGGTCAGTGTCAGAGTCAGAGTCAGGGTCCGGGTCAGGGTCAGGGTCAGGGTCAGGGTCAGGGTCAGGGTCAGGGTCAGGGTCAGTGTCAGGGTCCAGGTCCGGGTCCGGGTCAGGGTCCGGGTCCGGGTCAGGGTCAGGGTCAGGGTCCGGGTCCGGGTCCATGTAAGGGTCCGGGTCCGTGTCAGGGTCTGGTTCCGGTTCCAGTTCCGGTTCCGGGTCCGGGTCCGGTTCAGGGTCCGGTTCAGGATCCGGGTATGGGTCCGAGTCTGTGTACGGATCTGGGTCAGGGTCAGGGTCCGGGTCCGGGTCCAGGTCCGGGTCCGGGTCAGTGTCAGTGTCCGTGTCAGGGTCAGAGTCAGGGTCCGGATCCGGATCCTGGTCAGGGTCAGGGTCAGGGTCAGGGTCAGTGTCCGGGTCCGGGACCGGGTCAGGATCCGGGTCCGGGTCCGGGTCCGGGTCCGGGTCAGGGTCAGGGTCTGGGTCCGGGTCCAGGTCCGGGTCCGGGTCCGGGTCAGGCTCAGGATCCGAATCCGGGTCCAGGTCCAGGTCCGGGTCCGGGTCCGGGTCAGTTTCAGGGTCAGTGTCAGAGTCAGTGTCAGGGTCAGGGTCAGGGTCCGGGTCCGAGTCAGGGTCCAGGTCCGGGTCCGGGTCCGGGTCAGGGTCCGGGTCCGCGTCCTTGTCAGTTTCAGGGTCAGTGTCAGAGTCAGGGTCCGGGTCAGGGTCAGGGTCAGGGTCCGGGTCCGGGTCAGGGTCCGGGTCCTGGTCCGGGGTCAGGATTCTAGTCCGCGTCCGGGACCGGGTCCGGGTCCGGATCTGGGTCAGGGTCAGGGTCAGGGTCAGGGTCCGGGTCAGGGTCAGGATCCGGGTTCGTGTCCGGTTCCGGGTAAGGGTCCGTGTCCATGTCTGGGTCCGGGTCCGGGTCAGGGTCCGGATCCGGGTCCGTGTCAGTTTCAGGGTGAGTGTCAGGGTCCGGGTCCGGGTCACGGTCCGGGTCCGTGTCAGGGTCCGGGTCCGGGTCCGGGTCCGGGTCCGGGTCCGGGTCCGGGTCCGGGTCCGGGTCCGTGTCAGTGTCAGTGTCAGTGTCAGTGTCAGAGTCAGGGTCCGAATCCGGGTCCAGGTCAGGATCCGGGTCCGGGTCCGGGTCCGGGTCCGGGTCAGTTTTAGGGTCAGTGTCAGGGTCAGAGTCAGAGTCAGGGTCCGGGTCAGTGTCCGGGTCCAGGTCCAGGTCAGGGTCCGGGTCCGGGTCCGGGTCCGGGTCAGGGTCCGGGTCCGGGTCCGGGTCCGGGTCCAGGTCCGGGTCCGGGTCCGTGTCAGTGTCAGTGTCAGTGTCAGTGTCAGAGTCAGGGTCCGGGTCCGGGTCCAGGTCAGGGTCCGGGTCCGGGTCCGGGTCCGGGTCAGTTTTAGGGTCAGTATCAGGGTCAGAGTCAGAGTCAGGGTCCGGGTCAGGGTCCCGGTAAGGGTCCAGGTCCGGTTCCGGGTCCGGGTCCGGGTAAGGGTCCGGGTCTGGGTCCGGGTCCGGGTCCGGGTATGGGTCCAGGTCCGGGTAAGGGTCCGGGTCCGGGTCCGGGTCCGGGTCCGGATCCGGGTCAGGGTTAGGGTCCGGGTCACGGTCAGAGTCACGGTCAGGGTCAGGGTCAGGGTCAGAGTCATGGCCCGGGTCCGGGTCCGGGTCCGGGTCAGGATCAAGGTCCGGGTCCGGGTCAGGGTCTGGGTCCGGGTCCAGGTTCGGGTCCGGGTCAGGGTCAGGGTCCGGGTCCGGGTCCCGGTCCGGGTCCGGGTAAGGGTCCGTGTCCGTGTCTGTGTCCGGGTCCGTGTCCGTGTCCGGTTCCGGGTCCGGGTCCGGGTGAGGGTCCGGGTCCGGGTCCGGGTCCGGGTCCGGGTCCGGGTCCGGGTCCGGGTCGGGGTCAGTGTCCGGGTCCGGGTCCGGGTCAGTGTCCGGGTCCGGGTCCGGGTCCGGGTAAGTGTCCGGGACCGGGTCTGGGTCCGGGTCCGGGTCCGGGTAAAGGTCCGGGTCCGGGTCCGGGTCCGGGACCGGGTCCGGGTCCGGGTAAGGGTCCGGGTCCGGGTCCGGGTAAGGGTCGGGGTCCGGGTCCGGGTCCGGGTCTGGGTAAGGGTCTGGGTCCGGGTCCGGGTCCGGGTAAAGGTCCAGGTCCGGGTCCGGGTAAGGGTCTGGGTCCGGGTCCGGGTCAGTGTCCGGGTCCGGGTCCGTGTCCGGGTAAGTGTCCGGGTCCGTGTCTGGGTCCGGCTCCGGGTCCGGGTAAGGGTCCGGGTCCGGGTCCGGGTCCGGGTAAGGGTCCTGATCCGGGTCCGGGTAAGGGTCGGGGTCTGGGTCCGGGTCCGGGTCCGGGTCCGGGTCCGGGTAAGGGTCCGTGTCCGTGTCCGTGTCCGTGTCCGGGTCCGGGTCCGGGTAAGTGTCCGGGTCCGGGTCAGGGTATGGGTCCAGGTCCGGGTATGGGTCCAGGTCTGGGTAAGGGTCCGGGTCCGGGTCCGGGTCCGGGTCCTGGTCCGGGTCCTGGTCCGGGTAAGGGTCCGGGTCCGGGTCCTGGTCCGGGTATGGGTCCAGGTCCGGGTAAGGGTCCGGGTCCGGGTCCGGGTCCAGGTCCGGATCCGGGTCAGGGTTAGGGTCCGGGTCAGGGTCAGAGTCACGGTCAGGGTCAGGGTCAGGGTCAGAGTCATGGCCCGGGTCCGGGTCCGGGTCCGGGTCAGGGTCAGGGTCCGGGTCAGGGTCCCGGTCCGGGTCCGGGTAAGGGTCCGGGTCCGGGTCCGGGTCCGTGTCCGTGTCCGGGTCCGGGTCCGGGTCTGGGTAAGTGTCCGGGTCCGTGTTTGGGTCCGGCTCCAGGTCCGGGTAAGGGCCCGGGTCCGGGTCCGGGTTCGGGTAAGTGTCCGGGTCCGGGTCCGGGTAAGGGTCGGGGTCCGGGTCCGGGTCCGGGTCCGGGTCCGGGTCCGGGTAAGTTTCCAGGTCCGGGTCCGGGTCCGGGTCAGGGTCCGGGTCCGGGTCCGGGTAAGTGTCCGGGTCCGGGTCTGGGTCCGGGTCCAGGTCCGTGTAAGGGTCTGGATCCGGGTCCGGGTCAGGGTCCGTGTCCGGATCTGGATCCGGGTCCGGGTCTGTGTCCGGGTCCGGGTCCGGGTCCGGGTCCGTGTAAGGATCCTGGTCACTGTCCGGGTCTGGTTCCGGGTCC
The DNA here is from genome assembly GCA_022577455.1 of Arizona elegans. Classification (NCBI taxonomy): domain Eukaryota; kingdom Metazoa; phylum Chordata; class Lepidosauria; order Squamata; family Colubridae; genus Arizona; species Arizona elegans. The sequence goes on from JAKOOJ010000027.1 coordinate 8,052,410, forward strand.
GGTTCCGGGTCCGGGTCCGGTTCCGGGTCCGGGCAAGGGTCCGGGTCCGGGTCCGGGTCCGGGTAAGGGTCCGGGTTCCGGTCCGGGTCCGGGTCCGGGTCCGGGTCCGGTCCGGGTCCGGGTCCGGGTCCGGGTCCGGTCCGGGTCCGGGTCCGGGTCCGGGTCCGGGTCCGGTTAAGGGTCCGGGTCCGGGTCCGGGTAAGGGTCTGGGTTCGGGTCCGGGTCTGGGTCGGGTAAGGGTCCGGGTCCGGGTATGGGTCCAGGTCCGGGTCCGGGTCGGGTTCCGGGTCCGGGTCCGGGTAAGGGTCCGGGTCCGGGTCCTGGTCCGGGTATGGGTCCAGGTCCGGGTAAGGGTCCGGGTCCGGGTCCGGGTCCGGATCCAGATCCGGGTCAGGGTTAGGGTCCGGGTCACGGTCAGAGTCACGGTCAGGGTCAGGGTCAGGGTCAGAGTCATGGCCCGGGTCCGGGTCCGGGTCAGGATCAAGGTCCGGGTCCGGGTCAGGGTCTGGGTCCGGGTCCAGGTTCGGGTCCGGGTCAGGGTCAGGGTCCGGGTCCGGGTCCCGGTCCGGGTCCGGGTAAGGGTCCGTGTCCGTGTCTGTGTCCGGGTCCGTGTCCGGGTCCGGTTCCGGGTCCGGGTCCGGGTGAGGGTCCGGGTCCGGGTCCGGGTCCGGGTCCGGGTCCGGGTCCGGGTCCGGGTCGGGGTCAGTGTCCGGGTCCGGGTCCGGGTCAGTGTCCGGGTCCGGGTCCGGGTCCGGGTAAGTGTCCGGGACCGGGTCTGGGTCCGGGTCCGGGTCCGGGTAAAGGTCCGGGTCCGGGTCCGGGTCCGGGTCCGGGTCCGGGTCCGGGTAAGGGTCCGGGTCCGGGTCCGGGTAAGGGTCGGGGTCCGGGTCCGGGTCCGGGTCCGGGTAAGGGTCTGGGTCCGGGTCCGGGTCCGGGTAAAGGTCCAGGTCCGGGTCCGGGTAAGGGTCTGGGTCCGGGTCCGGGTCAGTGTCCGGGTCCGGGTCCGTGTCCGGGTAAGTGTCCGGGTCCGTGTCTGGGTCCGGCTCCGGGTCCGGGTAAGGGTCCGGGTCCGGGTCCGGGTCCGGGTAAGGGTCCTGATCCGGGTCCGGGTAAGGGTCGGGGTCTGGGTCCGGGTCCGGGTCCGGGTCCGGGTCCGGGTAAGGGTCCGTGTCCGTGTCCGTGTCCGGGTCCGGGTCCGGGTCCGGGTAAGTGTCCGGGTCCGGGTCAGGGTATGGGTCCAGGTCCGGGTATGGGTCCAGGTCTGGGTAAGGGTCCGGGTCCGGGTCCGGGTCCGGGTCCTGGTCCGGGTCCTGGTCCGGGTAAGGGTCCGGGTCCGGGTCCTGGTCCGGGTATGGGTCCAGGTCCGGGTAAGGGTCCGGGTCCGGGTCCGGGTCCAGGTCCGGATCCGGGTCAGGGTTAGGGTCCGGGTCAGGGTCAGAGTCACGGTCAGGGTCAGGGTCAGGGTCAGAGTCATGGCCCGGGTCCGGGTCCGGGTCCGGGTCAGGGTCAGGGTCCGGGTCAGGGTCCCGGTCCGGGTCCGGGTAAGGGTCCGGGTCCGGGTCCGGGTCCGTGTCCGTGTCCGGGTCCGGGTCCGGGTCTGGGTAAGTGTCCGGGTCCGTGTTTGGGTCCGGCTCCAGGTCCGGGTAAGGGCCCGGGTCCGGGTCCGGGTTCGGGTAAGTGTCCGGGTCCGGGTCCGGGTAAGGGTCGGGGTCCGGGTCCGGGTCCGGGTCCGGGTCCGGGTCCGGGTAAGTTTCCAGGTCCGGGTCCGGGTCCGGGTCAGGGTCCGGGTCCGGGTCCGGGTAAGTGTCCGGGTCCGGGTCTGGGTCCGGGTCCAGGTCCGTGTAAGGGTCTGGATCCGGGTCCGGGTCAGGGTCCGTGTCCGGATCTGGATCCGGGTCCGGGTCTGTGTCCGGGTCCGGGTCCGGGTCCGGGTCCGTGTAAGGATCCTGGTCACTGTCCGGGTCTGGTTCCGGGTCCGGTTCCGGGTCCGGGTCCGGTTCCGGGTCCGGGCAAGGGTCCGGGTCCGGGTCCGGGTCCGGGTAAGGGTCCGGGTTCCGGTCCGGGTCCGGGTCCGGGTCCGGGTCCGGTCCGGGTCCGGGTCCGGGTCCGGGTCCGGGTCCGGTTAAGGGTCCGGGTCCGGGTCCGGGTAAGGGTCCGGGTTCGGGTCCGGGTCTGGGTCGGGTAAGGGTCCGGGTCCGGGTATGGGTCCAGGTCCGGGTCCGGGTCGGGTTCCGGGTCCGGGTCCGGGTAAGGGTCCGGGTCCGGGTCCTGGTCCGGGTATGGGTCCAGGTCCGGGTAAGGGTCCGGGTCCGGGTCCGGGTCCGGATCCGGGTCAGGGTTAGGGTCCGGGTCAGGGTCAGAGTCACGGTCAGGGTCCGGGTCAGGGTCTGGGTCCGGGTCCAGGTTCGGGTCCGGGTCAGTGTCAGGTTCCGGGTCCGGGTCCGGGTCCGGGTCCCGGTCCGGGTCCGGGTAAGGGTCCGTGTCCGTGTCCGGGTCCGTGTCTGTGTCCGGGTCCGGGTCCGTGTCCGGGTCCGGGTGAGGGTCCGGGTCCGGGTCCAGGTCCGTGTCCGGGTCCGGGTCCGGGTCGGGGTCAGGGTCCGGGTCCGGGTCCGGGTCAGTGTCCGGGTCCGGGTCCGGGTCCGGGTAAGTGTCCGGGTCCGATTCTGTGTCCGGCTCCGGGTCCGGGTAAGGGTCCGGGTCCGGGTCCGGGTCCGGGTCCGGGTCCGGGTAAGGGTCCGGATCCGGGTCCGGGTAAGGGTCGGGGTCCGGGTCCGGGTCCGGGTCCGGGTCCGGGTCCGGGTCCGGGTAAGGGTCCGTGTCCGTGTCCGGGTCCGGGTCCGGGTAAGTGTCCGGGTCCGGGTCAGGGTATGGGTCCAGGTCCGGGTATGGGTCCAGGTCCGGGTAAGGGTCCGGGTCCGGGTCCGGGTCCGGGTCCGGGTCCTGGTCCGCGTCCGGGTCCGGGTAAGGGTCCGGGTCCGGGTCCTGGTCCGGGTATGGGTCCAGGTCCGGGTAAGGGTCCGGGTCCGGGTCCGGGTCCGGGTCCGGATCCGGGTCAGGGTTAGGGTCCGGGTCAGGGTCAGAGTCACGGTCAGGGTCAGGGTCAGGGTCAGAGTCATGGCCCGGGTCCGGGTCCGGGTCAGGATCCGGGTCTGGGTCCGGGTCAGGGTCAGGGTCCGGGTCAGGGTCCCGGTCCGGGTCCGGGTAAGTGTCCGGGTCCGGGTCCGGGTCCGGGTCCGGGTCCGGGTCCGGGTAAGTGTCTGGGTCCGTGTTTGGGTCCGGCTCCGGGTCCGGGTAAGGGCCCGGGTCCGGGTCCGGGTCCGGGTAAGTGTCCGGGTCCGGGTCCGGGTAAGGGTCGGGGTCCAGGTCCGGGTCCGGGTCCGGGTCCGGGTCCGGGTAAGGGTCCGCGTCCGGGTCCGGGTCCGGGTCAGGGTCCGGGTCCGGGTAAGTGTCCGGGTCCGGGTCTGGGTCCGGGTCCAGGTCCGGGTAAGGGTCCGGATCCGGGTCCGGGTAAGGGTCCGGGTCCGGATCTGGATCCGGGTCCGGGTCTGGGTCTGAGTCCGGGTCCGTGTCCGGGTCCGTGTAAGGATCCTGGTCACTGTCCGGGTCCGGTTCCGGTTCCGGGTCCGGGTCCGGGTCCGGGTCCATGTCCGGGCAAGGGTCCGGGTCCGGGTCTGGGTCCGGGTAAGGGTCCGGGTTCCGGTCCGGGTCCGGGTCCGGGTCCGGGTCCGGTCCGGGTCCGGGTCCGGGTCCGGGTCCGGGTCCGGGTCCGGGTTAGGGTCGGGGTCCGGGTCCGGGTCCGGGTCCGGGTCTGGGTCCGGGTCCGGGTCCGGGTAAGGGTCTGGGTCCGGGTCCGGGTCAGTGTCCGGGTCCGGGTCCGGGTCCGGGTAAGTGTCCGGGTCCGATTCTGGGTCCGGCTCCGGGTCCGGGTAAGGGTCCGGGTCCGGGTCCGGGTCCGGGTCCGGGTCCGGGTCCGGGTCCGGGTAAGGGTCCGGATCCGGGTCCGGGTAAGGGTCGGGGTCCGGGTCCGGGTCCGGGTCCGGGTCCGGGTCCGGGTCCGGGTAAGGGTCCGTGTCCGTGTCCGGGTCCGGGTCCGGGTAAGTGTCCGGGTCCGGGTCAGGGTATGGGTCCAGGTCCGGGTATGGGTCCAGGTCCGGGTAAGGGTCCGGGTCCGGGTCCGGGTCCGGGTCCTGGTCCGCGTCCGGGTCCGGGTAAGGGTCCGGGTCCGGGTCCTGGTCCGGGTATGGGTCCAGGTCCGGGTAAGGGTCCGGGTCCGGGTCCGGGTCCGGGTCCGGATCCGGGTCAGGGTTAGGGTCCGGGTCAGGGTCAGAGTCACGGTCAGGGTCAGGGTCAGGGTCAGAGTCATGGCCCGGGTCCGGGTCCGGGTCAGGATCCGGGTCCGGGTCCGGGTCAAGGTCTGGGTCCGGGTCCAGGTTCGGGTCCGGGTCAGGGTCAGGGTCCGGGTCAGGGTCCCGGTCCGGGTCCGGGTAAGTGTCCGGGTCCGGGTCCGGGTCCGGGTCCGGGTCCGGGTCCGGGTAAGTGTCTGGGTCCGTGTTTGGGTCCGGCTCCGGGTCCGGGTAAGGGCCCGGGTCTGGGTCCGGGTCCGGGTAAGTGTCCGGGTCCGGGTCCGGGTAAGGGTCGGGGTCCGGGTCCGGGTCCGGGTCCGGGTCCGGGTCCGGGTAAGGGTCCGCGTCCGGGTCCGGGTCCGGGTCAGGGTCCGGGTCCGGGTCCGGGTAAGTGTCCGGGTCCGGGTCTGGGTCCGGGTCCAGGTCCGGGTAAGGGTCCGGATCCGGGTCCGGGTCAGGGTCCGGGTCCGGATCTGGATCCGGGTCCGGGTCTGGGTCTGAGTCCGGGTCCGTGTCCGGGTCCGTGTAAGGATCCTGGTCACTGTCCGGGTCCGGTTCCGGTTCCGGGTCCGGGTCCGGGTCCGGGTCCATGTCCGGGCAAGGGTCCGGGTCCGGGTCCGGGTCCGGGTAAGGGTCCGGGTTCCGGTCCGGGTCCGGGTCCGGGTCCGGGTCCGGTCCGGGTCCGGGTCCGGGTCCGGGTCCGGGTCCGGGTCCCGGTCCGGGTCCGGGTCCGGTTAAGGGTCCGGGTCCGGGTCCGGGTAAGGGTCCGGGTTCGGGTCCGGGTCTGGGTCCGGGTAAGGGTCCGGGCCCGGGTCCGGGTCCGGGTATGGGTCCAGGTCCGGGTCCGGGTCGGGTTCCGGGTCCGGGTCCGGGTAAGGGTCCGGGTCCGGGTCCTGGTCCGGGTATGGGTCCAGGTCCGGGTAAGGGTCCGGGTCCGGGTCCGGGTCCGGATCCGGATCCGGATCCGGGTCAGGGTTAGGGTCCGGGTCAGGGTCAGAGTCACGGTCAGGGTCAGGGTCAGGGTCAGAGTCATGGCCCGGGTCCGGGTCCGGGTCAGGATCCGGGTCCGGGTCCGGGTCCGGGTCCGGGTCTGGGTCCGGGTCCAGGTCTGGGTAAGGGTCCGGATCCGGGTCCGGGTCAGGGTCCGGGTCCGGATCTGGATCCGGGTCCGGGTCTGGGTCCGGTTCCGGGTCCGGGTCCGGGTCCGGGTCCGGGTCCGGGTCCGTGTCCGGGCAAGGGTCCGGGTCCGGGTCCGGCTCCGGGTAAGGGTCCGGGTTCCGGTCCGGGTCCGGGTCCGGGTCCGGGTCCGGTCCGGGTCCGGGTCCGGGTCCGGGTCCGGGTCCGGGTCCGGTTAAGGGTCCGGGTCCTGGTCCGGGTAAGGGTCCGGGTTCGGGTCCGGGTCTGGGTCCGGGTAAGGGTCCGGGTCCGGGTATGGGTCCAGGTCCGGGTCCGGGTCGGGTTCCGGGTCCGGGTCCGGGTAAGGGTCCGGGTCCGCGTCCTGGTCCGGGTCCGGGTCCCGGTCCGGGTCCGGGTAAGGGTCCGGGTCCGGGTCCGTGTCCGTGTCCGTGTCCGTGTCCGTGTCCGAGTCCGGGTCCGGGTCGGGGTCGGGGTCCGGGTCCGGGTCCGGGTAAGGGTCCGGGTCGGGGTCCTGGTCCGGGTATGAGTCCAGGTCCGGGTAAGGGTCCGGGTCCAGTTCCGGGTCCGGATCCGGGTCAGGGTTAGGGTCCGGGTCAGGGTCAGAGTCACGGTCAGGGTCAGGGTCATGGTCAGAGTCATGGCCCGGGTCCGGGTCCGGGTCAGGATCCGGGTCCGGGTCCGGGTCAGGGTCTGGGTCCGGGTAAGTGTCCGGGTCCGGGTCCGGGTAAGGGTCGGGGTCCGGGTCCGGGTCCGGGTCCGGGTCCGGGTAAGGGTCCGGGTCCGGGTCCGGGTCCGGGTCCGGGTCCGGGTCCGGGTCAGGGTCCGGGTCCGGGTAAGTGTCCGGGTCCGGGTCTGGGTCCGGGTCCAGGTCCGGGTAAGGGTCCGGATCCGGGTCCGGGTTAGGGTCCGGGTCAGGGTCAGAGTCACGGTCAGGGTCAGGGTCATGGTCAGAGTCATGGCCCGGGTCCGGGTCCGGGTCAGGATCCGGGTCCGGGTCCGGGTCAGGGTCTGGGTCCGGGTAAGTGTCCGGGTCCGGGTCCGGGTAAGGGTCGGGGTCCGGGTCCGGGTCCGGGTCCGGGTCCGTGTCCGGGTAAGGGTCCGGGTCCGGGTCCGGGTCTGGGTCCGGGTCCGGGTGCGGGTAAGTGTCCGGGTCCGGGTCCGGGTCCGGGCAAGGGTCCGGGTCTCGGTCCGGGTCCTGGTCCTGGTAAGGGTCCGGGTTCCGGTCCGGGTCCGGGTCCGGGTCCGGGTCCGGTCCGGGTCCGGGTCCAGGTCCGGGTCCGGGTCCGGTTAAGGGTCCGGGTCCGGGTCCGGGTAAGGGTCCGGGTTCGGGTCCGGGTCTGGGTCCGGGTAAGGGTCCGGGTCCGGGTATGGGTCCAGGTCCGGGTCCGGGTCGGGGTCCGGGTCCGGGTCCGGGTAAGGGTCCGGGTCCGGGTCCTGGTCCGGGTATGGGTCCAGGTCCGGGTAAGGGTCCGGGTCCGGGTCCGGGTCCGGGTCCGGGTCCGGATCCGGATCCGGGTCAGGGTTAGGGTAGGGGTCAGGGTCAGAGTCACGGTCAGGGTCAGGGTCAGGGTCAGAGTCATGGCCCGGGTCCGGGTCCGGGTAAGGATCCGGGTCCGGGTCCGGGTCAGGGTCTGGGTCCGGATCCAGGTTCGGGTCCGGGTCAGGGTCAGGGTCCGGGTCCGGGTCCCGGTCCGGGTCCGGGTAAGGGTCCGGGTCCGTGTCCGTGTCCGTGTCCGTGTCCGAGTCCAGGTCCGGGTCCGGGTCCGGGTAAGGGTCTGGGTCCGGGTAAGTGTCCGGGTCCGGGTCTGGGTCCGGGTCCGGGTCCGGGTAAGGGTCTGGGTCCGGGTAAGTGTCCGGTTCAGGGTTAGGGTCCGGGTCAGGGTCAGAGTCACGGTCAGGGTCAGGGTCATGGTCAGAATCATGGCCCTGGTCCGGGTCCGGGTCAGGATCCGGGTCCGGGTCCGGGTCAGGGTCTGGGTCCGGGTAAGTGTCCGGGTCCGGGTCCGGGTAAGGGTCCGGGTCCGGGTCCGGGTCCGGGTCCGGGTCCGGGTCAGGGTCCGGGTCCAGGTCCGGGTAAGTGTCCGGGTCCGGGTCTGGGTCCGGGTCCAGGTCCGGGTAAGGGTCCGGGTCCGGGTCCGGGTCCGGGTCGGGGTCCGGGTCCGGGTCCGGGTAAGGGTCCGGGTCCGGGTCCTGGTCCGGGTATGGGTCCAGGTCCGGGTAAGGGTCCGGGTCCGGGTCCGGGTCCGGATCCGGATCCGGGTCAGGGTTAGGGTCCGGGTCAGGGTCAGAGTCACGGTCAGGGTCAGGGTCAGGGTCAGAGTCATGGCCCGGGTCCGGGTAAGGGTCAGGATCCGGGTCCGGGTCCGGGTCAGGGTCTGGGTCCGGGTCCATGTTCGGGTCCGGGTCAGGGTCAGGGTCCGGGTCCGGGTCCCGGTCCGGGTCCGGGTAAGGGTCCGGGTCCGTGTCCGTGTCCGTGTCCGTGTCCGGGTCCGGGTCCGGGTCCGGGTCCGGGTCCGGGTAAGGGTCTGGGTCCGGGTAAGTGTCCGGGTCCGGGTCTGGGTCCGGGTCCAGGTCCGGGTAAGGGTCCGGATCCGGGTCCGGGTCCGTGTCAGGGTCCGTGTCAGGGTCCGGGTCCGGGTCCGGGTCAGTGTCCGGGTCCGGGTCCGGGTAAGTGTCCGGGACCAGGTCTCGGTCCGGGTCCGGTTCCGGGTAAGGGTCCGGGTCCGGGACCGGGTCCGGGTAAGGGTCCGGGTCCGGGTCCGGGTAAAGGTCGGGGTCCGGGTCCGGGTCCGGGTCCGGGTAAGGGTCCGGGTCCGGGTCCGGGTCCGGGTCAGGGTCCGGGTCCGGGTCCGGGTAAGTGTCCGGGTCCGGGTCTGGGTCCGGGTCCAGGTCCGGGTAAGGGTCCGGATCCGGATCCGTGTCCGGGTCCGGGTCAGGGTCCGGGTCCGGATCCGGGTCCGGGTCTGGGTCCAGGTCCGGGTCCGGGTCCGGGTCCGTGTAAGCGTCCTGGTCACGGTCCGGGTCCGGGTCCGGGTCAGGGTCCGGGTCCGGGTCCGGGTCCGGGTCCGGGTCCGGGTCCGGGTCCGGGTCCGGGTAAGGGTCCGGGTCCGGGTCCGGGTCCGGGTCCGGGTCCGGTCCGGGTCTGGGTCCAGGTCCGGGTCCGGGTCCGGTTAAGGGTCCGGGTCCGGGTCCGGGTAAGGGTCCGGGTTCGGGTCCGGGTCCGGGTCCGGGTAAGGGTCCGGGTCCGGGTCCTGGTCCGGGTATGAGTCCAGGTCCGGGTAAGGGTCCGGGTCCAGGTCCCCGTCCGGATCCGGGTCAGGGTTAGGGTACGGGTCAGGGTCAGAGTCTCGGTCAGGGTCAGGGTCAGGGTCATGGTCAGAGTCATGGCCCGGGTCCGGGTCCGGGTCCGGGTCCGGGGTCCGAGTCCGGGTCCGGGTCCGGGTCCGGGTCCGGGTCCGGGTCCGGGTCCGGGTCCGGATCCGGGTCCGGGTCCGGGTCCGGGTCAGGGTCCGGGTCCTGGTCCGGGTCAGTGTCCGGGTCCGGGTCCGGGTCCGGATCCGGGTCCGGGGTAACTGTCCGGGACCGGGTCTGGGTCCGGGTCCGGGTCCGGGTAAGGGTCCGGGTCCGGGTCCGGGTCCGGGTCCGGGTCCGGGTCCGGGTCCGGGTAAGGGTCCGGGTCCGGGTCCGGGTAAGGGTCCGGGTCCGGGTCCGGGTCCGGGTAAGGGTCGGGGTCCGGGTCCGGGTCCGGGTCCGGGTCCGGGTAAGGGTCCGGGTCCGGTTCCGGGTCCGGGTCCGGGTCAGGGTCCGGGTCCGGGTCCGGGTAAGTGTCCGGGTCCGGGTCTGGGTCCGGGTCCGGGTCCGGGTCCGGGTCCGGGTCTGGGTGAGGGTCCGGGTCCGGGTCCAGGTCCGGGTCCGGGTCCGGGTCCGGGTCCGGGTCCGGGTCAGTTTCAGGGTCAGTGTCAGAGTCAGTGTCCGGGTCAGTGTCAGGGTCCGGGTCCGAGTCAGGGTCCAGGTCCGGGTCAGGGTCCGGGTCCGCGTCCTTGTCAGTTTCAGGGTCAGTGTCAGAGTCAGGGTCCGGGTCAGGGTCAGGGTCAGGGTCAGGGTCAGGGTCAGGGTCCGGGTCTGGGTCAGGGTCTGGGTCCTGGTCCGGGGTCAGGATTCTAGTCCGGGTCCGGGTCCGGGTCCGGATCTGGGTCAGGGTCAGGGTCTGGGTGAGGGTCCGGGTCCGGGTCCAGGTCCGGGTCTGAGTCCGGGTCCAGGTCCGGGTCCGGGTCCGGGTCAGGGTCCGGGTCCGGGTCCGGGTCAGGGTCCGGGTCCGGGTCTGTGTCAGTTTAAGGGTCAGTCTCAGAGTCAGGGTCCGGGTCAGGGTCAAGGTCAGGGTCCGGGTCCGAGTCAGGGTCCGGGTCCGGGTCCGCGTCAGTTTCAGGGTCAGTGTCAGAGTCAGTGTCAGGGTCAGGGGCAGGGTCCGGGTCCGAGTCAGGGTCCAGGTCCGGGTCCGGGTCAGGGTCCGGGTCCGCGTCCTTGTCAGTTTCAGGGTCAGTGTCAGAGTCAGGGTCCGGGTCAGGGTCAGGGTCAGGGTCAGGGTCAGGGTCAGGGTCAGGGTCAGGGTCAGGGTCAGGGTCCGGGTCTGGGTCAGGGTCCGGATCCTTGTCCGGGGTCAGGATTCTAGTCCGGGTCCGGGTCCGGGTCCGGATCTGGGTCAGGGTCAGGGTCAGGGTCAGGGTCCGGGTCCGGGTCAGGATCCGGGTCCGGGTCCGCGTCCGGGTAAGGGTCCGTGTCCATGTCTGGGTCCGGGTCCGGGTCAGGGTCCGGATACGGGTCCGTGTCAGTTTCAGGGTGAGTGTCAGGGTCCGGGTCCGTGTCACGGTCCGTGTCCGTGTCAGGGTCCGGGTCCGGGTCCGGGTCAGGGTCCGGATCCGGGTCTGGATCAGGGTCCGGATCAGGGTCCGTGTTTTCGTGTCAGGGTCTGGGTCCGGGTCCGGGTCCGGGTCCAGGTCAGGGTCCGGGTCCGGTTCCGTGTCAGTTTCAGGGTCAGTGTCAGGGTCAGAGTCAGAGTCAGGGTCTGGGTCAGGGTCCGGGTCCGGGTCCAGGTCAGGGTCACGATCCGGGTCAGGATCCGGGTCCGGGTCCGGGTCCGGGTCCGTGTCCGTGTCCGTGTCCGGGTCCGGGTCCGTGTCCGGGTCCGTGTCCGGGTCCGGGTCTGTGTCCGGGTCCGGGTCAGGATCCGAGTCCTGGTCCGGGTTCTGGTCCGGGTCCGGGTCCGGATCTTGGTCAGGGTCAGGGTCGGGTTTCGGGTCCGGGTCCGGGTCCGGGTCTGGGTCCAGGTCTGGTTCCGGGTCCCTGTCAGTGTCCGTGTCAGTGTCAGAGTCAGGGTCCGGGTCCGGGTCCGGGTCCGGGTCAGGGTCAGGGTCAGGATCCGGGTCCGGGTCCGGGTCTGGGTAAGGGTCCGTGTCCGTGTCCGTGTCCGTGTCCGTGTCCGAGTCAGGGTCCGTGTCCGTGTCCGTGTCCAGGTCTGGGTCTGTTTCAGCGTCAGTGTCAGAGTCAGGGTCAGGGTCACGGTCAGTGTCTGGGTCCGGGTCCGGGTCCGGGTCCGGGTCCGGGTCCGGGTCCGGTTCAGGGTCCGTGTCCGGGTCCGGATCTGTGTCAGTTTCAGGGTCAGTGTCAGAGTTAGGGTCCGGGTCAGGGTCAGGGTCCGTGTCCGGGTCCGGGTAAGGGTCCGTGTCCATGTCTGGGTCCGGGTCCGTGTCAGGGTCCGGGTCCGGGTCAGGGTCCGGATCCGGGTCCGGATCCGTGTCCGGATCAGGGTCCGTGTCCTTGTCCGTGTCCCTGTCCGTGTCCGTGTCCGTGTCCGTGTCCGTGTCCGTGTCCGTGTCAGGGTCCGGTTCCGGTTCCGTGTCAGTTTCAGGGTCAGTGTCAGAGTCAGAGTCAGGGTCCGGGTCAGGGTCAGGGTCAGGGTCCAGGTCCGGGTCCGGGTTAGGGTCCGGGTCCGGGTCAGGGTCAGGGTCCGGGTCCGGGTCCATGTAAGGGTCCGGGTCCGTGTCAGGGTCTGGTTCCGGTTCCGGGTCCGGGTCCGGGTCCGGGTCCGGTTCAGGGTCCGGTTCAGGATCCGGGTCCGGGTCCGAGTCCGTGTACGGATCTGGGTCAGGGTCAGGGTCCGGGTCCGGGTCCGGGTCCAGGTCCGGGTCCGTGTCAGTGTCAGTGTCCGTGTCAGGGTCAGAGTCAGGGTCCAGATCCGGATCCTGGTCAGGGTCAGGGTCAGGGTCAGTGTCCGGGTCCGGGACCGGGTCAGGATCCGGGTCCGGGTCCGGGTCATGGTCAGGGTCTGGGTCCGGGTCCAGGTCCGGGTCCGGGTCCGGGTCAGGCTCAGGATCCGAATCCGGGTCCGGGTCCGGGTCCGGGTCCAGGTCCGGGTCTGGGTGAGGGTCCGGGTCCGGGTCCGGGTCCGGGTCCGGGTCCGGGTCAGTTTCAGGGTCAGTGTCAGAGTCAGTGTCCGGGTCAGGGTCAGGGTCCGGGTCCGAGTCAGGGTCCAGGTCCGGGTCCGGGTCAGGGTCCGGGTCCGCGTCCTTGTCAGTTTCAGGGTCAGTATCAGAGTCAGGGTCCGGGTCAGGGTCAGGGTCAGGGTCAGGGTCAGGGTCAGGGTCAGGGTCCGGGTCTGGGTCAGGGTCCGGATCCTGGTCCGGGGTCAGGATTCTAGTCCGGGTCCGGGTCCGGGTCCGGATCTGGGTCAGGGTCAGGGTCAGGGTCAGGGTCCGGGTCCGGGTCAGGATCCGGGTCCATGTCCGCGTCCGGGTAAGGGTCCGTGTCCATGTCTGGGTCCGGGTCCGGGTCAGGGTCCGGATCCGGGTCCGTGTCAGTTTCAGGGTGAGTGTCAGGGTCTGTGTCCGTGTCACGGTCCGTGTCCGTGTCAGGGTCCGGGTCCGGGTCCGGGTCAGGGTCCGGATCCGGGTCCGGATCCGTGTCCGGATCAGGGTCCGTGTCCGTGTCAGGGTCTGGGTCCGGGTCCGTGTCCGGGTCCAGGTCAGGGTCCGGGTCCGGTTCCGTGTCAGTTTCAGGGTCAGTGTCAGGGTCAGAGTCAGAGTCAGGGTCTGGGTCAAGTTCCGGGTCCGGGTCCAGGTCAGGGTCACGATCCGGGTCAGGATCCGGGTCCGGGTCCGGGTCCGTGTCCGTGTCCGTGTCCGGGTCCGGGTCCGTGTCCGGGTCCATGTCCGGGTCCGGGTCTGTGTCCGGGTCCGGGTCAGGATCCGGATCCGGGTCCGGATCCGGGTCCGGATCAGGGTCCGGGTCCGGGTCAGGGTCCGGTTCCGGGTCCGGGTCCGGGTCCGGGTCCGGGTCCGGGTCCGGGTTCGGGTCCGGGTCCGGGTCCTGGTCCGGGTCGGGGACTTGGTCCGGGTCCAGGGTCAGGATCCGAGTCCTGGTCCGGGTTCTGGTCTGGGTCCGGGTCCGGGTTCGGGTCCGGGTCCGGATCTGGATCTTGGTCAGGGTCAGGGTCGGGTTTCGGGTCCGGGTCCGGGTCCGGGTCTGGGTCCAGGTCTGGTTCCGGGTCCCTGTCAGTGTCCGTGTCAGTGTCAGAGTCAGGGTCCGGGTCCGGGTCCGGGTCCGGGTCCGGGTCCTGGTCATGGTCAGGATCCGGGTCCGGGTCCGGGTCTGGGTAAGGGTCCGTGTCCGTGTCCGTGTCCGTGTCCGTGTCCGTGTCCGAATCAGGGTCCGTGTCCGTGTCCGTGTCCAGGTCTGGGTCAGTTTCAGGGTCAGTGTCAGAGTCAGGGTCAGGGTCACGGTCAGTGTCCGGGTCCGGGTCCGGGTCCGGGTCCGGGTCCGGGTCCGGTTCAGGGTCCGTGTCCGGGTCCGGATCTGTGTCAGTTTCAGGGTCAGTGTCAGAGTTAGGGTCCGGGTCAGGGTCAGGGTCCGTGTCCGTGTCCGGGTAAGGGTCCGTGTCCATGTCTGGGTCCGGGTCCGGGTCAGGGTCCGGATCTGGGTCCGTGTCAGTTTCAGGGTGAGTGTCAGCGTCCGGGTCCGTGTCACGGTCCGTGTCCGTGTCAGGGTCCGTGTCCGTGTCAGGGTCCGGATCCGTGTCCGGATCCGTGTCCGGATCAGGGTCCGTGTCCGTGTCCGTGTCCGTGTCCGTGTCCGTGTCCGTGTCAGTCTCAGTGTCAGGGTCAGAGTCAGGGTCCGGGTCCGGGTCCGGGTCCGTGTCAGTTTCAGGGTCAGGGTCAGGGTCAGAGTCAGAGTCAGGGTCCGGGTCTGGGTCAGGGTCCGGGTCCGGGTCTAGGTCAGAGTCCGGGTCCGGGTCCGGGTCCGGGTCCGGGTCAGGGTCCGGGTCCGTGTCAGGGTCCGGGTACGTGTCAGGGTCTGGGTTCGGGTCCGGGTCAGGATCCGGGTCCGGGTCCGGATCCGGGTCTTGGTCAGGGTCAGGGTCCGGGTCCGGGTCCGGGTCTGGGTCCGGGTCCGGGTCCGTGTCAGTGTCAGGATCCGGGTCCGGGTCCGGGTCCAGGTAAGGGTCCGTGTCTGTGTCCGTGTCCGTGTCCGTGTCCGTGTCCGTGTCCGTGTCCGGGTCCGTGTCAGTGTCAGTGTCAGGGTCAGAGTCAGGGTCCGGGTCCGGGTCCAGGTCAGGGTCCGGGTCCGGGTCCGTGTCAGTTTCAGGGTCAGGGTCAGTGTCAGGGTCAGAGTCAGAGTCAGGGTCCGGGTCCGGGTCCGGGTCCGGGTCAGGGTCCGGGTCCGGGTCCAGGTCAGAGTCCGGGTCCGGATCCGGGTCCGGGTCCTGGTCAGGGTCCGGGTCCGTGTCAGGGTCCGGGTACGTGTCAGGGTCTGGGTTCGGGTCCGGGTCGGGATCCGGGTCCAGGTCAGGATCCGGGTCTTGGTCAGGGTCACCGTCCGGGTACGGGTCCGGGTCTGGGTCCGGGTCCGGGTCCGTGTCAGTGTCAGGATCCGGGTCCGGGTCCGGGTCCAGGTAAGGGTCCGTGTCCAGGTCAGGATCCGGGTCTTGGTCAGGGTCAGCGTCCGGGTACGGGTCCGGGTCTGGGTCCGGGTCCGGGTCCGTGTCAGTGTCAGGATCCGGGTCCGGGTCCGGGTCCAGGTAAGGGTCCGTGTCCGTGTCCGTGTCCGTGTCCGTGTCCGTGTCCGTGTCCGTGTCCGTGTCCGTGTCCGTGTCCGTGTCCGTGTCCGGGTCCGGGTCAGGGTCCGGGTCCGTGTCAGGGTCCGGGTACGTGTCAGGGTCTGGGTTCGGGTCCGGGTCAGGATCCGGGTCCGGGTCCGGATCCGGGTCTTGGTCAGGGTCAGGGTCCGGGTACGGGTCCGGGTCTGGGTCCGGGTCCGGGTCCGTGCCAGTGTCAGGATCCGGGTCCGGGTCCGGGTCCAGGTAAGGGTCCGTGTCCGTGTCCGTGTCCGTGTCTGTGTCCGAGTCCGAGTCAGGGTCTGGGTCCGGGTCCGGGTCCGGGTCCGGGTCAGTTTCAGGGTCAGTGTCAGAGTCAGGGTCCGGGTCAGGGTCCAGGTCCGGGTCTGGGTCCGGGTCCGGGTCCGGGTCCGTGTCAGTGTCAGTGTCAGGGTTCTGGTCCGGGTCCGGGTCCGGGTCAGTTTCAGGGTCAGTGTCAGGGTCAGAGTCAGAGTCAGGGTCCGGGTCACGGTCCGGGTCCAGGTCCAGGTCAGGGTCCAGGTCCGGGTCCGGGTCCGGGTCCGGGTCCGGGTCCGGGTCCGGGTCCGGGTCCGGGTCCGTGTCAGTGTCTGGGTCCGTGTCAGGGTCTGGGTCCGGGTCCGGGTCCGGGTCCGGGTCCGGGTCGGGGTCTGGGTCCGGGTCCGGGTCCGGGTCCGGGTCCGGGTCCGGGTCCGGGTCCGGATCCGGATCTTGGTCAGGGTCAGGGTCCGGGTCCGGGTAAGGGTCCGTGTCCGGGTCCGTGTCCGGGTCCATGTCAGGGTCCGGTTCCGGTTCCGTTTCAGTTTCAGGGTCAGTGTCAGAGTCAGAGTCAGGGTCCGGGTCAGGGTCAGGGTCAGGGTCAGGGTCAGGGTCAGGGTCAGGGTCAGGGTCAGTGTCAGGGTCCAGGTCCGGGTCCGGGTCAGGGTCCGGGTCCGGGTCAGGGTCAGGGTCAGGGTCCGGGTCCGGGTCCATGTAAGGGTCCGGGTCCGTGTCAGGGTCTGGTTCCGGTTCCAGTTCCGGTTCCGGGTCCGGGTCCGGTTCAGGGTCCGGTTCAGGATCCGGGTATGGGTCCGAGTCTGTGTACGGATCTGGGTCAGGGTCAGGGTCCGGGTCCGGGTCCAGGTCCGGGTCCGGGTCAGTGTCAGTGTCCGTGTCAGGGTCAGAGTCAGGGTCCGGATCCGGATCCTGGTCAGGGTCAGGGTCAGGGTCAGGGTCAGTGTCCGGGTCCGGGACCGGGTCAGGATCCGGGTCCGGGTCCGGGTCCGGGTCCGGGTCAGGGTCAGGGTCTGGGTCCGGGTCCAGGTCCGGGTCCGGGTCCGGGTCAGGCTCAGGATCCGAATCCGGGTCCAGGTCCAGGTCCGGGTCCGGGTCCGGGTCAGTTTCAGGGTCAGTGTCAGAGTCAGTGTCAGGGTCAGGGTCAGGGTCCGGGTCCGAGTCAGGGTCCAGGTCCGGGTCCGGGTCCGGGTCAGGGTCCGGGTCCGCGTCCTTGTCAGTTTCAGGGTCAGTGTCAGAGTCAGGGTCCGGGTCAGGGTCAGGGTCAGGGTCCGGGTCCGGGTCAGGGTCCGGGTCCTGGTCCGGGGTCAGGATTCTAGTCCGCGTCCGGGACCGGGTCCGGGTCCGGATCTGGGTCAGGGTCAGGGTCAGGGTCAGGGTCCGGGTCAGGGTCAGGATCCGGGTTCGTGTCCGGTTCCGGGTAAGGGTCCGTGTCCATGTCTGGGTCCGGGTCCGGGTCAGGGTCCGGATCCGGGTCCGTGTCAGTTTCAGGGTGAGTGTCAGGGTCCGGGTCCGGGTCACGGTCCGGGTCCGTGTCAGGGTCCGGGTCCGGGTCCGGGTCCGGGTCCGGGTCCGGGTCCGGGTCCGGGTCCGGGTCCGTGTCAGTGTCAGTGTCAGTGTCAGTGTCAGAGTCAGGGTCCGAATCCGGGTCCAGGTCAGGATCCGGGTCCGGGTCCGGGTCCGGGTCCGGGTCAGTTTTAGGGTCAGTGTCAGGGTCAGAGTCAGAGTCAGGGTCCGGGTCAGTGTCCGGGTCCAGGTCCAGGTCAGGGTCCGGGTCCTGGTCCGGGTCCGGGTCAGGGTCCGGGTCCGGGTCCGGGTCCGGGTCCAGGTCCGGGTCCGGGTCCGTGTCAGTGTCAGTGTCAGTGTCAGTGTCAGAGTCAGGGTCCGGGTCCGGGTCCAGGTCAGGGTCCGGGTCCGGGTCCGGGTCCGGGTCAGTTTTAGGGTCAGTATCAGGGTCAGAGTCAGAGTCAGGGTCCGGGTCAGGGTCCGGGTCCAGGTCCAGGTCAGGGTCCGGGTCCGGGTCAGGGTCCGGGTCCGGGTCAGGGTCCGGGTACGTGTCAGGGTCTGGGTTCGGGTCCGTGTCCGTGTCCGGGTCCAGATCCGGTTCCGTTTCCAGGTCAGGGTCAGGATCCGGGTCCGGGTCCGGGTCCGGGTCCTGGTCTGGGTGCGGGTCCGTGTCCGGGTCAGGGTCCGGGTCCGGGTCCGGGTCCGGGTCCGGGTCCGGGTCCAGGTAAGGGTCCGTGTCCGTGTCCGTGTCCGTGTCCGTGTCCGTGTCTGTGTCCGTGTCCGTGTCCGGGTCCGTGTCCGTGTCCGGGTCCGGGTCCGGGTCAGGGTCCGGGTCCGTGTCAGGGTCCGGGTACGTGTCAGGGTCTGGGTTCGGGTCCGGGTCAGGATCCGGGTCCGGGTCCGGATCCGGGTCTTGGTCAGGGTCAGGGTCCGGGTACGGGTCCGGGTCTGGGTCCGGGTCCGGGTCCGTGCCAGTGTCAGGATCCGGGTCCGGGTCCGGGTCCAGGTAAGGGTCCGTGTCCGTGTCCGTGTCCGTGTCTGTGTCCGAGTCCGAGTCAGGGTCTGGGTCCGGGTCCGGGTCCGGGTCCGGGTCAGTTTCAGGGTCAGTGTCAGAGTCAGGGTCCGGGTCAGGGTCCAGGTCCGGGTCTGGGTCCGGGTCCGGGTCCGGGTCCGTGTCAGTGTCAGTGTCAGGGTTCTGGTCCGGGTCCGGGTCCGGGTCAGTTTCAGGGTCAGTGTCAGGGTCAGAGTCAGAGTCAGGGTCCGGGTCACGGTCCGGGTCCAGGTCCAGGTCAGGGTCCAGGTCCGGGTCCGGGTCCGGGTCCGGGTCCGGGTCCGGGTCCGGGTCCGGGTCCGGGTCCGGGTCCGTGTCAGTGTCTGGGTCCGTGTCAGGGTCTGGGTCCGGGTCCGGGTCCGGGTCCGGGTCCGGGTCGGGGTCTGGGTCCGGGTCCGGGTCCGGGTCCGGGTCCGGGTCCGGGTCCGGGTCCGGATCCGGATCTTGGTCAGGGTCAGGGTCCGGGTCCGGGTAAGGGTCCGTGTCCGGGTCCGTGTCCGGGTCCGTGTCAGGGTCCGGTTCCGGTTCCGTTTCAGTTTCAGGGTCAGTGTCAGAGTCAGAGTCAGAGTCAGGGTCCGGGTCAGGGTCAGGGTCAGGGTCAGGGTCAGGGTCAGGGTCAGGGTCAGGGTCAGTGTCAGGGTCCAGGTCCGGGTCCGGGTCAGGGTCCGGGTCCGGGTCAGGGTCAGGGTCAGGGTCCGGGTCCGGGTCCATGTAAGGGTCCGGGTCCGTGTCAGGGTCTGGTTCCGGTTCCAGTTCCGGTTCCGGGTCCGGGTCCGGTTCAGGGTCCGGTTCAGGATCCGGGTATGGGTCCGAGTCTGTGTACGGATCTGGGTCAGGGTCAGGGTCCGGGTCCGGGTCCAGGTCCGGGTCCGGGTCAGTGTCAGTGTCCGTGTCAGGGTCAGAGTCAGGGTCCGGATCCGGATCCTGGTCAGGGTCAGGGTCAGGGTCAGGGTCAGTGTCCGGGTCCGGGACCGGGTCAGGATCCGGGTCCGGGTCCGGGTCCGGGTCCGGGTCAGGGTCAGGGTCTGGGTCCGGGTCCAGGTCCGGGTCCGGGTCCGGGTCAGGCTCAGGATCCGAATCCGGGTCCAGGTCCAGGTCCGGGTCCGGGTCCGGGTCAGTTTCAGGGTCAGTGTCAGAGTCAGTGTCAGGGTCAGGGTCAGGGTCCGGGTCCGAGTCAGGGTCCAGGTCCGGGTCCGGGTCCGGGTCAGGGTCCGGGTCCGCGTCCTTGTCAGTTTCAGGGTCAGTGTCAGAGTCAGGGTCCGGGTCAGGGTCAGGGTCAGGGTCCGGGTCCGGGTCAGGGTCCGGGTCCTGGTCCGGGGTCAGGATTCTAGTCCGCGTCCGGGACCGGGTCCGGGTCCGGATCTGGGTCAGGGTCAGGGTCAGGGTCAGGGTCCGGGTCAGGGTCAGGATCCGGGTTCGTGTCCGGTTCCGGGTAAGGGTCCGTGTCCATGTCTGGGTCCGGGTCCGGGTCAGGGTCCGGATCCGGGTCCGTGTCAGTTTCAGGGTGAGTGTCAGGGTCCGGGTCCGGGTCCGGGTCACGGTCCGGGTCCGTGTCAGGGTCCGGGTCCGGGTCCGGGTCCGGGTCCGGGTCCGGGTCCGGGTCCGGGTCCGGGTCCGTGTCAGTGTCAGTGTCAGTGTCAGTGTCAGAGTCAGGGTCCGAATCCGGGTCCAGGTCAGGATCCGGGTCCGGGTCCGGGTCCGGGTCCGGGTCAGTTTTAGGGTCAGTGTCAGGGTCAGAGTCAGAGTCAGGGTCCGGGTCAGTGTCCGGGTCCAGGTCCAGGTCAGGGTCCGGGTCCGGGTCCGGGTCCGGGTCAGGGTCCGGGTCCGGGTCCGGGTCCGGGTCCAGGTCCGGGTCCGGGTCCGTGTCAGTGTCAGTGTCAGTGTCAGTGTCAGAGTCAGGGTCCGGGTCCGGGTCCAGGTCAGGGTCCGGGTCCGGGTCCGGGTCCGGGTCAGTTTTAGGGTCAGTATCAGGGTCAGAGTCAGAGTCAGGGTCCGGGTCAGGGTCCGGGTCCAGGTCCAGGTCAGGGTCCGGGTCCGGGTCAGGGTCCGGGTCCGGGTCAGGGTCCGGGTACGTGTCAGGGTCTGGGTTCGGGTCCGTGTCCGTGTCCGGGTCCAGATCCGGTTCCGTTTCCAGGTCAGGGTCAGGATCCGGGTCCGGGTCCGGGTCCGGGTCCTGGTCTGGGTGCGGGTCCGTGTCCGGGTCAGGGTCCGGGTCCGGGTCCGGGTCCGGGTCCAGGTCCGGGTCCGGGTCATGGTCCGGGTCCGGGGTCAGGATCCGAGTCCGGGTCCGGGTTCGGGTCCTGGTCCGGGTCCGGGTCCGGGTCCGGGTCCGGATCCAGGTCTTGGTCAGGGTCAGGGTCCGGGTACGGGTCCGGGTCTGGGTCCGGGTCCGTGTCAGTGTCAGGATCCGGGTCCGGGTCCGGGTCCGGGTAAGGGTCCGTGTCCGGGTTTATGTCCGGGTCCGTTTCCGGGTCCGAGTCAGGGTCTGGGTCCGGGTCCGGGTCCGGGTCCGGGTCCGGGTCCGGGTCAGTTTCAGGGTCAGTGTCAGAGTCAGGGTCCGGGTCAGGGTCCGGGTCCGTGTCTGGGTCCGGGTCCGGGTCCGGGTCCGGGTCCGGGACCATGTCAGTGTCAGTGTCAGGGTCAGTGTCAGGGTTCTGGTCCGGGTCCGGGTCCGGGTCAGTTTCAGGGTCAGTGTCAGGGTCAGAGTCAGAGTCAGGGTCCGGGTCACGGTCCGGGTCCGGGTCCGGGTATGGGTCCAGGTCCGGGTCCGGTTCCGGGTCCGGGTCCGGTTTCGGGTCCGGGTCCGGGTCCGGGTCCGGGTCCGGGTCCGGGTCCGGGTCCGGGTCCGGGTCCGGGTCCGGGTCCGGTCCGGGTCCGGGTCCGGGTCCGGGTCCGGGTAAGGGTCCGTTTAAGGGTCCGGGTCCGGGTCCGGGTAAGGGTTCGGGTTCGGGTCCGGGTCCGGGTCCGGGTAAGGGTCCGGGTCCGGGTCCGGGTCCGGGTATGGGTCCAGGCCCGGCTAAGGGTCCGGGTCCGGGTCCGGGTCGGGGTCCGGGTCCGTGTCCGAGTCCGGGTCCGTGACCGGATAAGGATCCGGGTCCGGGTCCGGGTCCGGGTCCGGGTCCGGGTAAGGCTCCGGGTCCGGGTCCTGGTCCGGGTATGGGTCCAGGTCCGGGTAAGGGTTAGGGTCCGGGTCAGGGTCAGAGTCACGGTCAGGGTCAGGGTCAGGGTCAGAGTCATGGCCCGGGTCCGGGTCCGGGTCAGGATCCGGGTCCGGGTCCGGGTCAGGGTCTGGGTCCGGGTCCGGGTTCGGGTCCGGGACAGGGTCAGGGTCCGGGTCCGGGTCCGGGTCCCGGTCCGGGTCCGGGTCCGGGTAAGGGTCCGGGTCCGGGTAAGTGTCCGGGTCCGGGTCCGGGTCCGGGTCCGGGTCCGGGTCCGGGTCCGGGTCCGGGTCCGGGCCCAGGTCCGGGTCCGGGTAAGGGTCCGGGTCCGGGTCAGCGCAAGTGTCCGGGTCCGGGGCGGGGTCCGGGCAAGGGTCCGGGTCCGGGTCCGGGCAAGGGTCCGGGTCCGGGTCCGGGTCCGGGTCCGGGTCCGGGTCCGGGTCCGGGTCCGGGTCCGGGTCCGGTTCCGGGTCCGGGTAAGGGTAAGGGTAAGGGTCCGGGTCCGGGTCCGGGTCCGGTTCCGGGTCCGGTTCCGGGTCCGGTTCCGGGTCCGGGTCAGGGTCCAGGTCCCAGTAAGGGTCCGGGTCCGGGTCCGGGTCCGGGCAAGGGTCCGGGTGCGGGTCCGGGTCCGGGTCCCGGTAAGGGTCCGGGTCCGGTTCCGGGTCCGTGTAAGGGTCCGGGTCCGGGTCCGGGTCCGGGTATGGGTCCAGGTCCGGGTAAGGGTCCGGGTCCGGGTCCGGGTCCGGATCCGGGTCAGGGTTAGGGTCCGGGTCAGGGTCAGAGTCACGGTCAGGGTCAGGGTCAGGGTCAGTGTCATGGCCCGGGTCCGGGTCCGGGTCAGGATCAAGGTCCGGGTCCGGGTCAGGGTCTGGGTCCGGGTCCAGGTTCGGGTCCGGGTCAGGGTCAGGGTCCGTGTCCGTGTCCCGGTCCGGGTCCGGGTAAGGGTCCGTGTCGGTGTCCGTGTCCGTGTCCGGGTCCGTGTCTGGGTCCGGGTCCGGGTCCGGGTGAGGGTCCGGGTCCGGGTCCGGGTCCGGGTCCAGGTCCGGGTCGGGTTCAGGGTCCGGGTCCGGGTCCGGGTCAGTGTCCGGGTCCCGGTCCGGGTCCGGGTAAGTGTCCGTAACCGGGTCTGGGTCCGGGTCCGGGTCCGGGTAAAGGTCCGGGTCCGGGTCCGGGTAAGGGTCCGGGTCCGGGTCCGGGTAAGGGTCGGGGTCCGGGTCCGGGTCCGGGACCGGGTCCGGGTCCGGGTCCGGGTCCGGGTAAGGGTCTGGGTCCGGGTCCGGGTCCGGGTCAGGGTCCGGGTCCGTGTCAGGGTCCGGGTACGTGTCAGGGTCTGGGTTCGGGTCCGTGTCCGTGTCCGTGTCCGGATCCGGTTCCGTTTCCAGGTCAGGGTCAGGATCCGGGTCCGGGTCCGGGTCCGGGTCCTGGTCTGGGTCCGGGTCCGTGTCCGGGTCAGGGTCCGGGTCAGGGTCCGGGTCCGGGTCCAGGTCCGGGTCCGGGTCAGGGTCCGGGTCCGGGGTCAGGATCCGAGTCCGGGTCCGGGTCCGGGTCCTGGTCCAGGTCCGGGTCCGGGTCCGGATCCAGGTCTTGGTCAGGGTCAGGGTCCGGGTACGGGTCCGGGTCTGGGTCCGGGTCCGTGTCAGTGTCAGGATCCGGGTCCGGGTCCGGGTCCGGGTAAGGGTCCGTGTCCGGGTCCATGTCCGGGTCCGTTTCCGGGTCCGAGTCAGGGTCCGGGTCCGGGTCCGGGTCCGGGTCAGTTTTAGGGTCAGTGTCAGAGTCAGAGTCAGGGTCCGGGTCAGGGTCCGGGTCCGTGTCTGGGTCCGGGTCCGGGTCCGGGTCCGGGTCCGGGACCATGTCAGTGTCAGTGTCAGGGTCAGTGTCAGGGTTCTGGTCCGGGTCCGGGTCCGGGTCAGTTTCAGGGTCAGTGTCAGGGTCAGAGTCAGAGTCAGGGTCCGGGTTACGGTCCGGGTCCGGGTCCGGGTATGGGTCCAGGTCCGGTTCCGGTTCCGGGTCCGGTTCCGGTTCCGGTTCCGGGTCCGGTTCCGGTTCCGGGTCCGGGTCCGGGTCCTGGTCCGGGTCCGGGTCAGGGTCCGGGTCCGGGTCCGGGTAAGTTTTCGGGTCCGGGTCCGGGTCCGGTCCGGGTCCGGGTCCGGGTCCGGGTCCGGGTAAGGGTCCGGTTAAGGGTCCGGGTCCGGGTCCGGGTAAGGGTCCGGGTTCGGGTCCGGGTCCGGGTCCGGGTAAGGGTCCGGGTCCGGGTCCGGGTCCGGGTCCGGGTATGGGTCCAGGTCCGGCTAAGGGTCCGGGTCCGGGTCCGGGTCGGGGTCCGGGTCCAGGTCCGAGTCCGGGTCCGTGACCGGATAAGGATCCGGTCCGGGTCCGGGTCCGGGTCCGGGTCCGGTTAAGGGTCCGGGTCCGGGTCCTGGTCCGGGTATGGGTCCAGGTCCGGGTAAGGGTTAGGGTCCGGGTCAGGGTCAGAGTCACGGTCAGGGTCAGGGTCAGGGTCAGAGTCATGGCCCGGGTCCGGGTCCGGGTCAGGATCCGGGTCCGGGTCCGGGTCAGGGTCTGGGTCCGGGTCCGGGTTCGGGTCTGGGTCAGGGTCAGGGTCCGGGTCCGGGTCCGGGTCCGGGTCCCGGTCCGGGTCCGGGTAAGGGTCCGGGTCCGGGTAAGTGTCCGGGTCCGGGTCTGGGTCCGGGTCCGGGTCCGGGTCCGGGTCCGGGTCCGGGCCCGGGTCCGGGTCCGGGTAAGGGTCCGGTTCCGGGTCAGCGCAAGTGTCCGGGTCCGGGTCCGGGTCCGGGCAAGGGTCCGGGTCCGGGTCCGGGTCCGGGCAAGGGTGCGGGTCCGGGTCCGGGTCCGGGTCCGGGTCCGGGTCCGGGTCCGGGTCCGGGTCCGGGTAAGGGTAAGGGTCCGGGTCTGGGTCCGGTTCCGGGTCCGGTTCCGGGTCCGGGTCCGGGTCCGGGTCCGGGTCCGGGTCCGGGTCCGGGTCCGGGTCCGGGTCCAGGTCCCGGTAAGGGTCCGGGTCCGGGTCCGGGTCCGGGCAAGGGTCCGGGTGCGGGTCCGTGTCCGGGTCCCGGTAAGGGTCCAGGTCCGGTTCCGGGTCCGGGTCCGGGTAAGGGTCCGGGTCTGGGTCCGGGTCCGGGTCCGGGTATGGGTCCAGGTCCGGGTAAGGGTCCGGGTCCGGGTCCGGGTCCGGGTCCGGATCCGGGTCAGGGTTAGGGTCCGGGTCACGGTCAGAGTCACGGTCAGGGTCAGGGTCAGGGTCAGAGTCATGGCCCGGGTCCGGGTCCGGGCCAGGATCAAGGTCCGGGTCCGGGTCAGGGTCTGGGTCCGGGTCCAGGTTCGGGTCCGGGTCAGGGTCAGGGTCCGGGTCCGGGTCCCGGTCCGGGTCCGGGTAAGGGTCCGTGTCCGTGTCTGTGTCCGGGTCCGTGTCCGGGTCCGGTTCCGGGTCCGGGTCCGGGTGAGGGTCCGGGTCCGGGTCCGGGTCCGGGTCCGGGTCCGGGTCCGGGTCGGGGTCAGTGTCCGGGTCCGGGTCCGGGTCAGTGTCCGGGTCCGGGTCCGGGTCCGGGTAAGTGTCCGGGACCGGGTCTGGGTCCGGGTCCGGGTCCGGGTAAAGGTCCGGGTCCGGGTCCGGGTCCGGGTCCGGGTCCGGGTCCGGGTAAGGGTCCGGGTCCGGGTCCGGGTAAGGGTCGGGGTCCGGGTCCGGGTCCGGGTCCGGGTAAGGGTCTGGGTCCGGGTCCGGGTCCGGGTAAAGGTCCAGGTCCGGGTCCGGGTAAGGGTCTGGGTCCGGGTCCGGGTCAGTGTCCGGGTCCGGGTCCGTGTCCGGGTAAGTGTCCGGGTCCGTGTCTGGGTCCGGCTCCGGGTCCGGGTAAGGGTCCGGGTCCGGGTCCGGGTCCGGGTAAGGGTCCTGATCCGGGTCCGGGTAAGGGTCGGGGTCTGGGTCCGGGTCCGGGTCCGGGTCCGGGTCCGGGTAAGGGTCCGTGTCCGTGTCCGTGTCCGTGTCCGGGTCCGGGTCCGGGTAAGTGTCCGGGTCCGGGTCAGGGTATGGGTCCAGGTCCGGGTATGGGTCCAGGTCTGGGTAAGGGTCCGGGTCCGGGTCCGGGTCCGGGTCCTGGTCCGGGTCCTGGTCCGGGTAAGGGTCCGGGTCCGGGTCCTGGTCCGGGTATGGGTCCAGGTCCGGGTAAGGGTCCGGGTCCGGGTCCGGGTCCAGGTCCGGATCCGGGTCAGGGTTAGGGTCCGGGTCAGGGTCAGAGTCACGGTCAGGGTCAGGGTCAGGGTCAGAGTCATGGCCCGGGTCCGGGTCCGGGTCCGGGTCAGGGTCAGGGTCCGGGTCAGGGTCCCGGTCCGGGTCCGGGTAAGGGTCCGGGTCCGGGTCCGGGTCCGTGTCCGTGTCCGGGTCCGGGTCCGGGTCTGGGTAAGTGTCCGGGTCCGTGTTTGGGTCCGGCTCCAGGTCCGGGTAAGGGCCCGGGTCCGGGTCCGGGTTCGGGTAAGTGTCCGGGTCCGGGTCCGGGTAAGGGTCGGGGTCCGGGTCCGGGTCCGGGTCCGGGTCCGGGTCCGGGTAAGTTTCCAGGTCCGGGTCCGGGTCCGGGTCAGGGTCCGGGTCCGGGTCCGGGTAAGTGTCCGGGTCCGGGTCTGGGTCCGGGTCCAGGTCCGTGTAAGGGTCTGGATCCGGGTCCGGGTCAGGGTCCGTGTCCGGATCTGGATCCGGGTCCGGGTCTGTGTCCGGGTCCGGGTCCGGGTCCGGGTCCGGGTCCGTGTAAGGATCCTGGTCACTGTCCGGGTCTGGTTCCGGGTCCGGTTCCGGGTCCGGGTCCGGGTCCGGGTCCGGGCAAGGGTCCGGGTCCGGGTCCGGGTCCGGGTAAGGGTCCGGGTTCCGGTCCGGGTCCGGGTCCGGGTCCGGGTCCGGTCCGGGTCCGGGTCCGGGTCCGGGTCCGGTCCGGGTCCGGGTCCGGGTCCGGGTCCGGGTCCGGTTAAGGGTCCGGGTCCGGGTCCGGGTAAGGGTCTGGGTTCGGGTCCGGGTCTGGGTCGGGTAAGGGTCCGGGTCCGGGTATGGGTCCAGGTCCGGGTCCGGGTCGGGTTCCGGGTCCGGGTCCGGGTAAGGGTCCGGGTCCGGGTCCTGGTCCGGGTATGGGTCCAGGTCCGGGTAAGGGTCCGGGTCCGGGTCCGGGTCCGGATCCAGATCCGGGTCAGGGTTAGGGTCCGGGTCACGGTCAGAGTCACGGTCAGGGTCAGGGTCAGGGTCAGAGTCATGGCCCGGGTCCGGGTCCGGGTCAGGATCAAGGTCCGGGTCCGGGTCAGGGTCTGGGTCCGGGTCCAGGTTCGGGTCCGGGTCAGGGTCAGGGTCCGGGTCCGGGTCCCGGTCCGGGTCCGGGTAAGGGTCCGTGTCCGTGTCTGTGTCCGGGTCCGTGTCCGGGTCCGGTTCCGGGTCCGGGTCCGGGTGAGGGTCCGGGTCCGGGTCCGGGTCCGGGTCCGGGTCCGGGTCCGGGTCCGGGTCGGGGTCAGTGTCCGGGTCCGGGTCCGGGTCAGTGTCCGGGTCCGGGTCCGGGTCCGGGTAAGTGTCCGGGACCGGGTCTGGGTCCGGGTCCGGGTCCGGGTAAAGGTCCGGGTCCGGGTCCGGGTCCGGGTCCGGGTCCGGGTCCGGGTAAGGGTCCGGGTCCGGGTCCGGGTAAGGGTCGGGGTCCGGGTCCGGGTCCGGGTCCGGGTAAGGGTCTGGGTCCGGGTCCGGGTCCGGGTAAAGGTCCAGGTCCGGGTCCGGGTAAGGGTCTGGGTCCGGGTCCGGGTCAGTGTCCGGGTCCGGGTCCGTGTCCGGGTAAGTGTCCGGGTCCGTGTCTGGGTCCGGCTCCGGGTCCGGGTAAGGGTCCGGGTCCGGGTCCGGGTCCGGGTAAGGGTCCTGATCCGGGTCCGGGTAAGGGTCGGGGTCTGGGTCCGGGTCCGGGTCCGGGTCCGGGTCCGGGTAAGGGTCCGTGTCCGTGTCCGTGTCCGGGTCCGGGTCCGGGTCCGGGTAAGTGTCCGGGTCCGGGTCAGGGTATGGGTCCAGGTCCGGGTATGGGTCCAGGTCTGGGTAAGGGTCCGGGTCCGGGTCCGGGTCCGGGTCCTGGTCCGGGTCCTGGTCCGGGTAAGGGTCCGGGTCCGGGTCCTGGTCCGGGTATGGGTCCAGGTCCGGGTAAGGGTCCGGGTCCGGGTCCGGGTCCAGGTCCGGATCCGGGTCAGGGTTAGGGTCCGGGTCAGGGTCAGAGTCACGGTCAGGGTCAGGGTCAGGGTCAGAGTCATGGCCCGGGTCCGGGTCCGGGTCCGGGTCAGGGTCAGGGTCCGGGTCAGGGTCCCGGTCCGGGTCCGGGTAAGGGTCCGGGTCCGGGTCCGGGTCCGTGTCCGTGTCCGGGTCCGGGTCCGGGTCTGGGTAAGTGTCCGGGTCCGTGTTTGGGTCCGGCTCCAGGTCCGGGTAAGGGCCCGGGTCCGGGTCCGGGTTCGGGTAAGTGTCCGGGTCCGGGTCCGGGTAAGGGTCGGGGTCCGGGTCCGGGTCCGGGTCCGGGTCCGGGTCCGGGTAAGTTTCCAGGTCCGGGTCCGGGTCCGGGTCAGGGTCCGGGTCCGGGTCCGGGTAAGTGTCCGGGTCCGGGTCTGGGTCCGGGTCCAGGTCCGTGTAAGGGTCTGGATCCGGGTCCGGGTCAGGGTCCGTGTCCGGATCTGGATCCGGGTCCGGGTCTGTGTCCGGGTCCGGGTCCGGGTCCGGGTCCGTGTAAGGATCCTGGTCACTGTCCGGGTCTGGTTCCGGGTCCGGTTCCGGGTCCGGGTCCGGTTCCGGGTCCGGGCAAGGGTCCGGGTCCGGGTCCGGGTCCGGGTAAGGGTCCGGGTTCCGGTCCGGGTCCGGGTCCGGGTCCGGGTCCGGTCCGGGTCCGGGTCCGGGTCCGGGTCCGGGTCCGGTTAAGGGTCCGGGTCCGGGTCCGGGTAAGGGTCCGGGTTCGGGTCCGGGTCTGGGTCGGGTAAGGGTCCGGGTCCGGGTATGGGTCCAGGTCCGGGTCCGGGTCGGGTTCCGGGTCCGGGTCCGGGTAAGGGTCCGGGTCCGGGTCCTGGTCCGGGTATGGGTCCAGGTCCGGGTAAGGGTCCGGGTCCGGGTCCGGGTCCGGATCCAGATCCGGGTCAGGGTTAGGGTCCGGGTCAGGGTCAGAGTCACGGTCAGGGTCAGGGTCAGAGTCATGGCCCGGGTCCGGGTCCGGGTCAGGATCCGGGTCCGGGTCCGGGTCAGGGTCTGGGTCCGGGTCCAGGTTCGGGTCCGGGTCAGGGTCAGGGTCCGGGTCTGGGTCCCGGTCCGTGTCCGGGTAAGGGTCCGGGTCCGGGTCCGTGTCCGTGTCCGTGTCCGGGTCCGGGTCCGGTTCCAGGTCCGGGTAAGGGTCCGGTTCCGGGTCCGGGTCCTGGTCCGGGTATGGGTCCAGGTCCGGGTAAGGGTCCGGGTCCGGGTCCGGGTCCGGATCCGGGTCAGGGTTAGGGTCCGGGTCAGGGTCAGAGTCACGGTCAGGGTCCGGGTCAGGGTCTGGGTCCGGGTCCAGGTTCGGGTCCGGGTCAGTGTCAGGTTCCGGGTCCGGGTCCGGGTCCGGGTCCCGGTCCGGGTCCGGGTAAGGGTCCGTGTCCGTGTCCGGGTCCGTGTCTGTGTCCGGGTCCGGGTCCGTGTCCGGGTCCGGGTGAGGGTCCGGGTCCGGGTCCAGGTCCGTGTCCGGGTCCGGGTCCGGGTCGGGGTCAGGGTCCGGGTCCGGGTCCGGGTCAGTGTCCGGGTCCGGGTCCGGGTCCGGGTAAGTGTCCGGGACCGGGTCTGGGTCCGGGTCCGGGTCCGGGTAAAGGTCCGGGTCCGGGTCCGGGTCCGGGTAAGGGTCCGGGTCCGGGTCCGGGTTAGGGTCGGGGTCCGGGTCCGGGTCCGGGTCCGGGTCTGGGTCCGGGTCCGGGTCCGGGTAAGGGTCTGGGTCCGGGTCCGGGTCAGTGTCCGGGTCCGGGTCCGGGTCCGGGTAAGTGTCCGGGTCCGATTCTGTGTCCGGCTCCGGGTCCGGGTAAGGGTCCGGGTCCGGGTCCGGGTCCGGGTCCGGGTCCGGGTAAGGGTCCGGATCCGGGTCCGGGTAAGGGTCGGGGTCCGGGTCCGGGTCCGGGTCCGGGTCCGGGTCCGGGTCCGGGTAAGGGTCCGTGTCCGTGTCCGGGTCCGGGTCCGGGTAAGTGTCCGGGTCCGGGTCAGGGTATGGGTCCAGGTCCGGGTATGGGTCCAGGTCCGGGTAAGGGTCCGGGTCCGGGTCCGGGTCCGGGTCCGGGTCCTGGTCCGCGTCCGGGTCCGGGTAAGGGTCCGGGTCCGGGTCCTGGTCCGGGTATGGGTCCAGGTCCGGGTAAGGGTCCGGGTCCGGGTCCGGGTCCGGGTCCGGATCCGGGTCAGGGTTAGGGTCCGGGTCAGGGTCAGAGTCACGGTCAGGGTCAGGGTCAGGGTCAGAGTCATGGCCCTGGTCCGGGTCCGGGTCAGGATCCGGGTCTGGGTCCGGGTCAGGGTCAGGGTCCGGGTCAGGGTCCCGGTCCGGGTCCGGGTAAGTGTCCGGGTCCGGGTCCGGGTCCGGGTCCGGGTCCGGGTCCGGGTAAGTGTCTGGGTCCGTGTTTGGGTCCGGCTCCGGGTCCGGGTAAGGGCCCGGGTCCGGGTCCGGGTCCGGGTAAGTGTCCGGGTCCGGGTCCGGGTAAGGGTCGGGGTCCGGGTCCGGGTCCGGGTCCGGGTCCGGGTCCGGGTAAGGGTCCGCGTCCGGGTCCGGGTCCGGGTCAGGGTCCGGGTCCGGGTAAGTGTCCGGGTCCGGGTCTGGGTCCGGGTCCAGGTCCGGGTAAGGGTCCGGATCCGGGTCCGGGTAAGGGTCCGGGTCCGGATCTGGATCCGGGTCCGGGTCTGGGTCTGAGTCCGGGTCCGTGTCCGGGTCCGTGTAAGGATCCTGGTCACTGTCCGGGTCCGGTTCCGGTTCCGGGTCCGGGTCCGGGTCCGGGTCCATGTCCGGGCAAGGGTCCGGGTCCGGGTCTGGGTCCGGGTAAGGGTCCGGGTTCCGGTCCGGGTCCGGGTCCGGGTCCGGGTCCGGTCCGGGTCCGGGTCCGGGTCCGGGTCCGGGTCCGGGTCCGGGTTAGGGTCGGGGTCCGGGTCCGGGTCCGGGTCCGGGTCTGGGTCCGGGTCCGGGTCCGGGTAAGGGTCTGGGTCCGGGTCCGGGTCAGTGTCCGGGTCCGGGTCCGGGTCCGGGTAAGTGTCCGGGTCCGATTCTGGGTCCGGCTCCGGGTCCGGGTAAGGGTCCGGGTCCGGGTCCGGGTCCGGGTCCGGGTCCGGGTCCGGGTAAGGGTCCGGATCCGGGTCCGGGTAAGGGTCGGGGTCCGGGTCCGGGTCCGGGTCCGGGTCCGGGTCCGGGTCCGGGTCCGGGTAAGGGTCCGTGTCCGGGTCCGGGTCCGGGTCCGGGTAAGTGTCCGGGTCCGGGTCAGGGTATGGGTCCAGGTCCGGGTATGGGTCCAGGTCCGGGTAAGGGTCCGGGTCCGGGTCCGGGTCCGGGTCCTGGTCCGCGTCCGGGTCCGGGTAAGGGTCCGGGTCCGGGTCCTGGTCCGGGTATGGGTCCAGGTCCGGGTAAGGGTCCGGGTCCGGGTCCGGGTCCGGGTCCGGATCCGGGTCAGGGTTAGGGTCCGGGTCAGGGTCAGAGTCACGG
This sequence comes from Arizona elegans, assembly GCA_022577455.1. Taxonomy (NCBI): domain Eukaryota; kingdom Metazoa; phylum Chordata; class Lepidosauria; order Squamata; family Colubridae; genus Arizona; species Arizona elegans. Next base: position 8,082,676 of record JAKOOJ010000027.1, read on the forward strand.
TCAGGGTCAGGGTCAGGGTCAGAGTCATGGCCCGGGTCCGGGTCCGGGTCAGGATCCGGGTCCGGGTCCGGGTCAAGGTCTGGGTCCGGGTCCAGGTTCGGGTCCGGGTCAGGGTCAGGGTCCGGGTCAGGGTCCCGGTCCGGGTCCGGGTAAGTGTCCGGGTCCGGGTCCGGGTCCGGGTCCGGGTCCGGGTCCGGGTAAGTGTCTGGGTCCGTGTTTGGGTCCGGCTCCGGGTCCGGGTAAGGGCCCGGGTCCGGGTCCGGGTCCGGGTAAGTGTCCGGGTCCGGGTCCGGGTAAGGGTCGGGGTCCGGGTCCGGGTCCGGGTCCGGGTCCGGGTCCGGGTAAGGGTCCGCGTCCGGGTCCGGGTCCGGGTCAGGGTCCGGGTCCGGGTCCGGGTAAGTGTCCGGGTCCGGGTCTGGGTCCGGGTCCAGGTCCGGGTAAGGGTCCGGATCCGGGTCCGGGTCAGGGTCCGGGTCCGGATCTGGATCCGGGTCCGGGTCTGGGTCTGAGTCCGGGTCCGTGTCCGGGTCCGTGTAAGGATCCTGGTCACTGTCCGGGTCCGGTTCCGGTTCCGGGTCCGGGTCCGGGTCCGGGTCCATGTCCGGGCAAGGGTCCGGGTCCGGGGTCCGGGTCCGGGTAAGGGTCCGGGTTCCGGTCCGGGTCCGGGTCCGGGTCCGGGTCCGGTCCGGGTCCGGGTCCGGGTCCGGGTCCGGGTCCGGGTCCCGGTCCGGGTCCGGGTCCGGTTAAGGGTCCGGGTCCGGGTCCGGGTAAGGGTCCGGGTTCGGGTCCGGGTCTGGGTCCGGGTAAGGGTCCGGGCCCGGGTCCGGGTCCGGGTATGGGTCCAGGTCCGGGTCCGGGTCGGGTTCCGGGTCCGGGTCCGGGTAAGGGTCCGGGTCCGGGTCCTGGTCCGGGTATGGGTCCAGGTCCGGGTAAGGGTCCGGGTCCGGGTCCGGGTCCGGATCCGGATCCGGATCCGGGTCAGGGTTAGGGTCCGGGTCAGGGTCAGAGTCACGGTCAGGGTCAGGGTCAGGGTCAGAGTCATGGCCCGGGTCCGGGTCCGGGTCAGGATCCGGGTCCGGGTCCGGGTCCGGGTCCGGGTCTGGGTCCGGGTCCAGGTCTGGGTAAGGGTCCGGATCCGGGTCCGGGTCAGGGTCCGGGTCCGGATCTGGATCCGGGTCCGGGTCTGGGTCCGGTTCCGGGTCCGGGTCCGGGTCCGGGTCCGGGTCCGGGTCCGTGTCCGGGCAAGGGTCCGGGTCCGGGTCCGGCTCCGGGTAAGGGTCCGGGTTCCGGTCCGGGTCCGGGTCCGGGTCCGGGTCCGGTCCGGGTCCGGGTCCGGGTCCGGGTCCGGGTCCGGGTCCGGTTAAGGGTCCGGGTCCTGGTCCGGGTAAGGGTCCGGGTTCGGGTCCGGGTCTGGGTCCGGGTAAGGGTCCGGGTCCGGGTATGGGTCCAGGTCCGGGTCCGGGTCGGGTTCTGGGTCCGGGTCCGGGTAAGGGTCCGGGTCCGCGTCCTGGTCCGGGTCCGGGTCCCGGTCCGGGTCCGGGTAAGGGTCCGGGTCCGGGTCCGTGTCCGTGTCCGTGTCCGTGTCCGTGTCCGAGTCCGGGTCCGGGTCGGGGTCGGGGTCCGGGTCCGGGTCCGGGTAAGGGTCCGGGTCGGGGTCCTGGTCCGGGTATGAGTCCAGGTCCGGGTAAGGGTCCGGGTCCAGTTCCGGGTCCGGATCCGGGTCAGGGTTAGGGTCCGGGTCAGGGTCAGAGTCACGGTCAGGGTCAGGGTCATGGTCAGAGTCATGGCCCGGGTCCGGGTCCGGGTCAGGATCCGGGTCCGGGTCCGGGTCAGGGTCTGGGTCCGGGTAAGTGTCCGGGTCCGGGTCCGGGTAAGGGTCGGGGTCCGGGTCCGGGTCCGGGTCCGGGTCCGGGTAAGGGTCCGGGTCCGGGTCCGGGTCCGGGTCCGGGTCCGGGTCCGGGTCAGGGTCCGGGTCCGGGTAAGTGTCCGGGTCCGGGTCTGGGTCCGGGTCCAGGTCCGGGTAAGGGTCCGGATCCGGGTCCGGGTTAGGGTCCGGGTCAGGGTCAGAGTCACGGTCAGGGTCAGGGTCATGGTCAGAGTCATGGCCCGGGTCCGGGTCCGGGTCAGGATCCGGGTCCGGGTCCGGGTCAGGGTCTGGGTCCGGGTAAGTGTCCGGGTCCGGGTCCGGGTAAGGGTCGGGGTCCGGGTCCGGGTCCGGGTCCGGGTCCGTGTCCGGGTAAGGGTCCGGGTCCGGGTCCGGGTCTGGGTCCGGGTCCGGGTGCGGGTAAGTGTCCGGGTCCGGGTCCGGGTCCGGGCAAGGGTCCGGGTCTCGGTCCGGGTCCTGGTCCGGGTAAGGGTCCGGGTTCCGGTCCGGGTCCGGGTCCGGGTCCGGGTCCGGTCCGGGTCCGGGTCCAGGTCCGGGTCCGGGTCCGGTTAAGGGTCCGGGTCCGGGTCCGGGTAAGGGTCCGGGTTCGGGTCCGGGTCTGGGTCCGGGTAAGGGTCCGGGTCCGGGTATGGGTCCAGGTCCGGGTCCGGGTCGGGGTCCGGGTCCGGGTCCGGGTAAGGGTCCGGGTCCGGGTCCTGGTCCGGGTATGGGTCCAGGTCCGGGTAAGGGTCCGGGTCCGGGTCCGGGTCCGGGTCCGGATCCGGATCCGGGTCAGGGTTAGGGTAGGGGTCAGGGTCAGAGTCACGGTCAGGGTCAGGGTCAGGGTCAGAGTCATGGCCCGGGTCCGGGTCAGGGTAAGGATCCGGGTCCGGGTCCGGGTCAGGGTCTGGGTCCGGATCCAGGTTCGGGTCCGGGTCAGGGTCAGGGTCCGGGTCCGGGTCCCGGTCCGGGTCCGGGTAAGGGTCCGGGTCCGTGTCCGTGTCCGTGTCCGTGTCCGAGTCCAGGTCCGGGTCCGGGTCCGGGTAAGGGTCTGGGTCCGGGTAAGTGTCCGGGTCCGGGTCTGGGTCCGGGTCCGGGTCCGGGTAAGGGTCTGGGTCCGGGTAAGTGTCCGGTTCAGGGTTAGGGTCCGGGTCAGGGTCAGAGTCACGGTCAGGGTCAGGGTCATGGTCAGAATCATGGCCCTGGTCCGGGTCCGGGTCAGGATCCGGGTCCGGGTCCGGGTCAGGGTCTGGGTCCGGGTAAGTGTCCGGGTCCGGGTCCGGGTAAGGGTCCGGGTCCGGGTCCGGGTCCGGGTCCGGGTCCGGGTCAGGGTCCGGGTCCAGGTCCGGGTAAGTGTCCGGGTCCGGGTCTGGGTCCGGGTCCAGGTCCGGGTAAGGGTCCGGGTCCGGGTCCGGGTCCGGGTCGGGGTCCGGGTCCGGGTCCGGGTAAGGGTCCGGGTCCGGGTCCTGGTCCGGGTATGGGTCCAGGTCCGGGTAAGGGTCCGGGTCCGGGTCCGGGTCCGGATCCGGATCCGGGTCAGGGTTAGGGTCCGGGTCAGGGTCAGAGTCACGGTCAGGGTCAGGGTCAGGGTCAGAGTCATGGCCCGGGTCCGGGTAAGGGTCAGGATCCGGGTCCGGGTCCGGGTCAGGGTCTGGGTCCGGGTCCATGTTCGGGTCCGGGTCAGGGTCAGGGTCCGGGTCCGGGTCCCGGTCCGGGTCCGGGTAAGGGTCCGGGTCCGTGTCCGTGTCCGTGTCCGTGTCCGTGTCCGGGTCCGGGTCCGGGTCCGGGTCCGGGTCCGGGTAAGGGTCTGGGTCCGGGTAAGTGTCCGGGTCCGGGTCTGGGTCCGGGTCCAGGTCCGGGTAAGGGTCCGGATCCGGGTCCGGGTCCGTGTCAGGGTCCGTGTCAGGGTCCGGGTCCGGGTCCGGGTCAGTGTCCGGGTCCGGGTCCGGGTAAGTGTCCGGGACCAGGTCTCGGTCCGGGTCCGGTTCCGGGTAAGGGTCCGGGTCCGGGACCGGGTCCGGGTAAGGGTCCGGGTCCGGGTCCGGGTAAAGGTCGGGGTCCGGGTCCGGGTCCGGGTCCGGGTAAGGGTCCGGGTCCGGGTCCGGGTCCGGGTCAGGGTCCGGGTCCGGGTCCGGGTAAGTGTCCGGGTCCGGGTCTGGGTCCGGGTCCAGGTCCGGGTAAGGGTCCGGATCCGGATCCGTGTCCGGGTCCGGGTCAGGGTCCGGGTCCGGATCCGGGTCCGGGTCTGGGTCCAGGTCCGGGTCCGGGTCCGGGTCCGTGTAAGCGTCCTGGTCACGGTCCGGGTCCGGGTCCGGGTCAGGGTCCGGGTCCGGGTCCGGGTCCGGGTCCGGGTCCGGGTCCGGGTCCGGGTCGGGGTCCGGGTAAGGGTCCGGGTCCGGGTCCGGGTCCGGGTCCGGGTCCGGTCCGGGTCTGGGTCCAGGTCCGGGTCCGGGTCCGGTTAAGGGTCCGGGTCCGGGTCCGGGTAAGGGTCCGGGTTCGGGTCCGGGTCCGGGTCCGGGTAAGGGTCCGGGTCCGGGTCCTGGTCCGGGTATGAGTCCAGGTCCGGGTAAGGGTCCGGGTCCAGGTCCCCGTCCGGATCCGGGTCAGGGTTAGGGTACGGGTCAGGGTCAGAGTCTCGGTCAGGGTCAGGGTCAGGGTCATGGTCAGAGTCATGGCCCGGGTCCGGGTCCGGGTCCGGGTCCGGGTCCGGGTAAGGGTCCGGGTCCGGGTCCGGGTAAGGGTCCGGGTCCGGGTCCGGGGTCCGGGTAAGGGTCGGGGTCCGGGTCCGGGTCCGGGTCCGGGTCCGGGTAAGGGTCCGGGTCCGGTTCCGGGTCCGGGTCCGGGTCAGGGTCCGGGTCCGGGTCCGGGTAAGTGTCCGGGTCCGGGTCTGGGTCCGGGTCCAGGTCCAGGTCCGGGTAAGGGTCTGGATCCGGGTCCGGGTCCGGGTCAGGGTCCGGGTCCGGATCCGGTTCCGGGTCCGGGTCTGGGTCCGGGTCCGGGTCCGGGTCTGGGTCCGTGTAAGGGTCCTGGTCAAGGTCCGGGTCCGGGTCCGGGTCCGGGTCCGGGTCCGGGTCCGGGCATGGGTCTGGGTCAGGGTCCGGGTCCGGGTAAGGATCCGGGTCCGGGTCCGGGTCCGGGTCCGGATCCGGGTCCAGGTCTGGGTCCGGGTGCGCGTAAGGGTCCGGGCCCGGGTCCGGGTCCGGGTCCGTGTCCGGGTCCGGGTCCGGGTAAGTGTCCGGGTCCGCGTCCGGGTATGGATCCAGGTCCGGGTATGGGTCCAGGTCCGGGTAAGGGTCCGGGTCCGGGTCCGGGTCCGGGTCCGGATCCGGGTCTGGGTCCGGGTCCGGGCAATGGTCCGGGTCCGGGTCCGGGTCCGGGTAAGGATCCGGGTCCGGGTCCCGGTCCGGGTCCGGGTCCGGATCCGGGTCCGGGTCTGGGTCCGGGTGCGGGTAAGGGTCCGGGTCCGGGTCCGGGTCCGGGTCCGGGTCCGGGTAAGTGTCCGGGTCCGGGTCCGGGTATGGGTCCAGGTCCGGGTACGGGTCCAGGTCCGGGTAAGTGTCCGGGTCCGGGGTCCGGGTCCGGGTCCGGGTCCGGGTCCGGGTCCGGGTAAGGGTCCGGGTCCGTGTCCGTGTCCGTGTCCGTGTCCGGGTCCGGGTCCGGGTCCGGGTCCGGGTCCGGGTCCGGGTCCGGGTCCGGGTCCGGGTAAGGGTCTGGGTCCGGGTAAGTGTCCGGGTCCGGGTCTGGGTCCGGGTCCAGGTCCGGGTAAGGGTCCGGATCCGGGTCCGGGTCCGTGTCAGGCTCCGGGTCAGGGTCCGGGTCCGGGTCCGGGTCAGTGTCCGGGTCCGGGTCCGGGTAAGTGTCCGGGATCGGGTCTGGGTCCGGGTCCGGGTCCGGGTAAGGGTCCGGGTCCGTGTCGGGGTCCGGGTAAGGGTCCGTGTCCGGGTCCGGGTAAGGGTCAGGGTCCGGGTCCGGGTCCGGGTCCGGGTCCGGGTAAGGGTCCGGGTCCGGGTCCGGGTCCGGGTCCAGGTCCGGGTCAGGGTCCGGGTCCGGTTCCGGGTCCGGGTCCAGGTCCGGGTGAGGGTCCGGATCCGGGTCCGGGTCTGGGTCCGGGTCCGGGTCCGGGTCCGGGTCCGTTTAAGGGTCCTGGTCAGGGTCCGGGTCCGGGTCCGGGTCCGGGTCCGGGTCCGGGCAAGTGTCCGGGTCCGGGTCCGGGTCCGGGTAAGAGTCCGGGTCCGGGTCCGGGCAATGGTCCGGGTCTGGGTCCGGGTCCGGGTAAGGATCCGGGTCCGGGTCCGGGTCCGGGTCCGGATCCGGGTCCGGGTCTGGGTCCGGGTGCGGGTAAGGGTCCGGGTCCGGGTCCGGGTCCGGGTCCGGGTCCGGGTAAGTGTCCGGGTCCGGGTCCGGGTATGGGTCCAGGTCCGGGTACGGGTCCAGGTCCGGGTAAGTGTCCGGGTCCGGGCCCGGGTCCGGGTCCGGGTCCGGGTCCGGGTCCGGGTCCGGGTCCGGGTCCGGGTAAGGGTCCGGGTCCGGGTCCGTGTCCGGGTCCGGGTCCGGGTCCGGGTCCGGGTCCGGGTCCGGGTCCGGGTCCGGGTCCGGGTAAGGGTCTGGGTCCGGGTAAGTGTCCGGGTCCGGGTCTGGGTCCGGGTCCAGGTCCGGGGTAAGGGTCCGGATCCGGGTCCGGGTCCGTGTCAGGCTCCGGGTCAGGGTCAGTGTCCGGGTCCGGGTCAGTGTCCGGGTCCGGGTCCGGGTAAGTGTCCGGGACCGGGTCTGGGTCCGGGTCCGGGTCCGGGTAAGGGTCCGGGTCCGTGTCGGGGTCCGGGTAAGGGTCCGTGTCCGGGTCCGGGTAAGGGTCGGGGTCCGGGTCCGGGTCCGGGTCCGGGTCCGGGTAAGGGTCCGGGTCCGGGTCCGGGTCCAGGTCCGGGTCAGGGTCCGGGTCCGGGTCCGGGTCCGGGTCCAGGTCTGGGTAAGGGTCCGGATCCGGGTCCGGGTCTGGGTCCGGGTCCGGGTCCGGGTCCGTTTAAGGGTCCTGGTCAGGGTCCGGGTCCGGGTCCGGGTCCGGGTCCGGGTCCGGGCAAGTGTCAGGGTCCGGGTCCGGGTCCGGGTAAGAGTCCGGGTCCGGGTCCGGGTCCGGGTCCGGGTCCGGGTCCGGGTCCGGGTCCGGGTCCGGGTCCGGGTCCGGGTAAGGGTCCGGGTCCTGGTCCGGGTCAGTGTCCGGGTCCGGGTCCGGATCCGGGTCCGGGTAACTGTCCGGGACCGGGTCTGGGTCGGGGTCCGGGTCCGGGTAAGGGTCCAGGTCCGGGTCCGGGTCCGGGTCCGGGTAAGGGTCCGGGTCCGGATCCGGGTAAGGGTCCGGGTCCGGGTCCGGGTAAGGGTCCGGGTCCGGGTCCGGGTAAGTGTCCGGGTCCGGGTCCGGGTCTGGGTCCGGGTCCGGGTAAGGGTCCGGATCCGGGTCCGGTTCCGGGTCCGGTTCCGGGTCCGGATCCGGGTCCGGTTCCGGTTCCGGATCCGGATCCGGATCCGGATCCGGATCCGGGTCCGGGTCTGGGTCCGGGTCCGTGTCCGGGTCCGTGCCCGTGTCCGGGTCCGGGTCCGGGTCCGGGTCCGGGTAAGGGTCAAGGTCCGGGTAAGGGTCCGGGTCCGGGTCCGGATCGGGGTCCGGGTCCGGGTCCGGGTCCGGGTAAGGGTCTGGGTCCGGGTCCGGGTATGGGTCAAGGTCCGGGTAAGGGTCCGGGTCCGGGTCTGGGTCCGGGTCCGGGTCGGGGTTCGGGTCCGGATCAGGGTCCGGGTCCGGGTACCGGTCCGGGTCCGGGTCCGGGTAAGTGTCCGGGTGCGGGTCCGGATGCGGGTGCGGGTCCGGATAAGGGTCCGGGTCCGGGTCCTGGTCCGGGTAAGGGTCCGGGTCCGGGTAAGGGTCCGGGTCCGGGTCCGGGTCCGGGTCCGGGTCCGGGTCCGGGTCCGGGTCCGGGTAAGGGTCCGGGTCCGGGTCCGGGTCCGTGTCCGGGTCCGGGTCCGGGTCCGGGTCCGGGTCCGGGTCCGGGTCCGGGTCCGGGTCCGGGTCCGGGTCCGGGTAAGGGTCTGGGTCCGGGTAAGGGTCCGGATCCGGGTCCGGGTCCGTGTCAGGGTCCGTGTCAGGGTCCGGGTCCGGGTCCGGGTCAGTGTCCGGGTCCGGGTCCGGGTAAGTGTCCGGGACCGGGTCTGGGTCCGGGTCCGGGTCCGGGTAAGGGTCCGGGTCCGTGTCGGGGTCCGGGTAAGGGTCCGTGTCCGGGTCCGGGTAAGGGTCGGGGTCCGGGTCCGGGTCCGGGTCCGGGTCCGGGTAAGGGTCCGGGTCCGGGTCCGGGTCCAGGTCCGGGTCAGGGTCCGGGTCCGGGTCCGGGTCCGGGTCCAGGTCCGGGTAAGGGTCCGGATCCGGGTCCGGGTCTGGTTCCGGGTCCGGGTCCGGGTCCGGGTCCGTTTAAGGGTCCTGGTCAGGGTCCGGGTCCGGGTCCGGGTCCGGGTCCGGGTCCGGGCAAGTGTCCGGGTCCGGGTCCGGGTCCGGGTAAGAGTCCGGGTCCGGGTCCGGGTCCGGGTCCGGGTCCGGGTCCGGGTCCGGGTCCGGGTCCGGGTAAGGGTCCGGGTCCTGGTCCGGGTCAGTGTCCAGGTCCGGGTCCGGATCCGGGTCCGGGTAACTGTCCGGGACCGGGTCTGGGTCCGGGTCCGGGTCCGGGTAAGGGTCCAGGTCCGGGTCCGGGTCCGGGTCCGGGTCCGGGTAAGGGTCCGGGTCCGGGTCCGGGTAAGGGTCCGGGTCCGGGTCCGGGTAAGGGTCCGGGTCCGGGTCCGGGTAAGGGTCTGGGTCCGGGTCCGGGTATGGGTCAAGGTCCGGGTAAGGGTCCGGGTCCGGGTCCGGGTCCGGGTCCGGGTAAGGGTCCGGATCCGGGTCCGGGTCCGTGTCAGGCTCCGGGTCAGGGTCAGTGTCCGGGTCCGGGTCAGTGTCCGGGTCCGGGTCCGGGTAAGTGTCCGGGACCGGGTCTGGGTCCGGGTCCGGGTCCGGGTAAGGGTCCGGGTCCGTGTCGGGGTCCGGGTAAGGGGTCCGTGTCCGGGTCCGGGTAAGGGTCGGGGTCCGGGTCCGGGTCCGGGTCCGGGTCCGGGTAAGGGTCCGGGTCCGGGTCCGGGTCCGGGTCCAGGTCCGGGTCAGGGTCCGGGTCCGGGTCCGGGTCCGGGTCCAGGTCCGGGTAAGGGTCCGGATCCGGGTCCGGGTCTGGGTCCGGGTCCGGGTCCGGGTCCGGGTCCGTTTAAGGGTCCTGGTCAGGGTCCGGGTCCGGGTCCGGGTCCGGGTCCGGGTCCGGGCAAGTGTCCGGGTCCGGGTCCGGGTCCGGGTAAGAGTCCGGGTCCGGGTCCGGGTCCGGGTCCGGGTCCGGGTCCGGGTCCGGGTCCGGGTCCGGGTCCGGGTAAGGGTCCGGGTCCTGGTCCGGGTCAGTGTCCGGGTCCGGGTCCGGATCCGGGTCCGGGTAACTGTCCGGGACCGGGTCTGGGTCCGGGTCCGGGTCCGGGTAAGGGTCCAGGTCCGGGTCCGGGTCCGGGTCCGGGTCCGGGTAAGGGTCCGGGTCCGGGTCCGGGTCCGGGTCCGGGTCCGGGTCCGGGTCCGGGTAAGGGTCCGGGTCCTGGTCCGGGTCAGTGTCCGGGTCCGGGTCCGGATCCGGGTCCGTGGTAACTGTCCGGGGACCGGGTCTGGGTCCGGGTCCGGGTCCGGGTAAGGGTCCAGGTCCGGGTCCGGGTCCGGGTCCGGGTAAGGGTCCGGGTCCGGGTCCGGGTAATGGTCCGGGTCCGGGTCCGGGTAAGGGTCCGGGTCCGGGTCCGGGTAAGTGTCCGGGTCCGGGTCCGGGTCTGGGTCCGGGTCCGGGTAAGGGTCCGGATCCGGGTCCGGGTCCGGTTCCGGGTCCGGTTCCGGGTCCGGATCCGGATCCGGATCCGGATCCGGGTCCGGGTCTGGGTCCGGGTCCGTGTCCGGGTCCGTGTCCGTGTCCGTGTCCGGGTCCGGGTCCGGGTAAGGGTCAAGGTCCGGGTAAGGGTCCGGGTCCGGGTCCGGATCGGGGTCCGGGTCCGGGTCCGGGTCCGGGTAAGGGTCTGGGTCCGGGTCCGGGTATGGGTCAAGGTCCGGGTAAGGGTCCGGGTCCGGGTCCGGGTCCGGGTCAAGGTCCGGGTCCGGGTCCGGGTAAGGGTCCGGGTTAGAGTCACGGTCAGGGTCAGAGTCAGGGTCAGAGTCATGGCCCGGGTCTGGGTCCGGGTCAGGATCCGGGTCCGGGTCCGGGTCAGGGTCCGGGTCCGGGTCCCGGTCCGGGTCCGGGTAAGGGTCCGGGTCCGGGTGCGGGTCCGGGTGCGGGTCCGGGTCAGGTTCCGGGTCCGGGTCCGGGTCAGTGTCCGGGTCCGGGTCCGGGTCCGGTTCCGGGTAAGTGTCCGGGACCGGGTCTGGGTCCAGGTCCGGGTCTGGGTAAGGGTCCGGGTCCGGGTCCGGGTCCGGGTCCGGGTAAGGGTCCGGGTCCGGGTCCGGGTCCGGGTAAGGGTCCGGGTCCGGGTCCGGGTCCGGGTAAGGGGTCCGGGTCCGGGTCCGGGTCCGGGTCAGGGTCCGGGTCCGGGTCCGAGTCCGGGTCCGGGTCCGGGTCCGGGTCCGGGTCCGGGGTCCGGGTCCGGGTCCGGGTCCGGGTAAGGGTCCGGATCCGGGTCCGGGTCCGGGTCAGGGTCCGGGTCCGGATCCGGATCTGGGTCCGGGTCTGGGTCCGGGTTCGGGTCCGGGTCCGGGTCCGTTTAAGGGTCCTGGTCAGGGTCCGGGTCCGGGTCCATGTCTGGGTCCGGGTCCGGGTCTGGGCAAGGGTCCGGGTCCGGGTCCGGGTCCGGGTAAGAGTCCGGGTCCGGATCCGGGTCCGGGTCCGGGTCCGGGTCCGGGTCCGGGTCCGGGTCCGGGTCCGGGTCCGGGTCCGGGTCAGGGTCCGGGTCCGGGTCCGGGTAAGGGTCCGGATCCGGGTCCGGGTCTGGGTCCGGGTCCGGGTCCGGGTCCGGGTCCGTTTAAGGGTCCTGGTCAGGGTCCGGGTCCGGGTCCGGGTCCGGGTCCGGGTCCGGGCAAGTGTCCGGGTCCGGGTCCGGGTCCGGGTAAGAGTCCGGGTCCGGGTCCGGGTCCGGGTCCGGGTCCGGGTCCGGGTCCGGGTCCGGGTCCCGGGTCCGGGTAAGGGTCCGGGTCCTGGTCCGGGTCAGTGTCCGGGTCCGGGTCCGGATCCGGGTCCGGGTAACTGTCCGGGACCGGGTCTGGGTCCGGGTCCGGGTCCGGGTAAGGGTCCAGGTCCGGGTCCGGGTCCGGGTCCGGGTAAGGGTCCGGGTCCGGGTCCGGGTAATGGTCCGGGTCCGGGTCCGGGTAAGGGTCCGGGTCCGGGTCCGGGTAAGTGTCCGGGTCCGGGTCCGGGTCTGGGTCCGGGTCCGGGTAAGGGTCCGGATCCGGGTCCGGGTCCGGTTCCGGGTCCGGTTCCGGGTCCGGATCCGGATCCGGATCCGGATCCGGGTCCGGGTCTGGGTCCGGGTCCGTGTCCGGGTCCGTGTCCGTGTCCGTGTCCGTGTCCGGGTCCGGGTAAGGGTCAAGGTCCGGGTAAGGGTCCGGGTCCGGGTCCGGATCGGGGTCCGGGTCCGGGTCCGGGTCCGGGTAAGGGTCTGGGTCCGGGGTCCGGGTATGGGTCAAGGTCCGGGTAAGGGTCCGGGTCCGGGTCCGGGTCCGGGTCAAGGTCCGGGTCCGGGTCCGGGTAAGGGTCCGGGTTAGAGTCACGGTCAGGGTCAGAGTCAGGGTCAGAGTCATGGCCCGGGTCTGGGTCCGGGTCAGGATCCGGGTCCGGGTCCGGGTCAGGGTCCGGGTCCGGGTCCCGGTCCGGGTCCGGGTAAGGGTCCGGGTCCGGGTGCGGGTCCGGGTGCGGGTCCGGGTCAGGTTCCGGGTCCGGGTCCGGGTCAGTGTCCGGGTCCGGGTCCGGGTCCGGTTCCGGGTAAGTGTCCGGGACCGGGTCTGGGTCCAGGTCCGGGTCTGGGTAAGGGTCCGGGTCCGGGTCCGGGTCCGGGTCCGGGTAAGGGTCCGGGTCCGGGTCCGGGTCCGGGTAAGGGTCCGGGTCCGGGTCCGGGTCCGGGTAAGGGTCCGGGTCCGGGTCCGGGTCCGGGTCAGGGTCCGGGTCCGGGTCCGAGTCCGGGTCCGGGTCCGGGTCCGGGTCCGGGTCCGGGTCCGGGTCCGGGTCCGGGTCCGGGTAAGGGTCCGGATCCGGGTCCGGGTCCGGGTCAGGGTCCGGGTCCGGATCCGGATCTGGGTCCGGGTCTGGGTCCGGGTTCGGGTCCGGGTCCGGGTCCGTTTAAGGGTCCTGGTCAGGGTCCGGGTCCGGGTCCATGTCTGGGTCCGGGTCCGGGTCTGGGCAAGGGTCCGGGTCCGGGTCCGGGTCCGGGTAAGAGTCCGGGTCCGGATCCGGGTCCGGGTCCGGGTCCGGGTCCGGGTCCGGGTCCGGGTCCGGGTCCGGGTCCGGGTCCGGGTCCGGGTCAGGGTCCGGGTCCGGGTCCGGGTAAGTTTTCAGGTCCGGGTCTGGGTCCGGATCCGGGTCCGGGTAAGGGTCCGGGTTCGGGTCCGGGTAAGGGTCCGGGTCCGGGTCCGGGTAAGGGTCCGGGTCAGGGTCAGAGTCACGGTCAGGGTCAGGGTCAGAGTCATGGCCCAGGTCCGGGTCCGGGTCAGGATCCGGGTCCGGGTCCGGGTCAGGGTCCGGGTCCGGGTCCGGGTCCGTGTTCGGGTCCGGGTCCAGGTCCGGATCCGGGTAAGGGTCGGGGTCCGGGTCCGTGTCCGGGTGCGGGTAAGGGTCCGGGTCCGGGGAAGTGTCCGGGTCCGGGTCTGGGTCCGGGTCCGGGTCCGGGTAAGGGTCCGGATCTGGGTCCGGGTCCGGGTCCGGTTCCGGGTCCGGGTCCGGGTCCGGGTCCGGGTCCGTGTCCGTGTCCGGGTCCGGGTCCGGGTCCGGGTAAGGGTCTGGGTCCGGGTCCGTGTATGGGTCAAGGTCCGGGTAAGGGTCCGGGTCCGGGTCCGGGTCGGGGTCCGGGTCCGGGTCTGGGTAAGGGTCCGGGTTAGAGTCACGGTCAGGGTCAGAGTCAGGGTTAGAGTCATGGCCCGGGTCCGGGTCCGGCTCTGGATCCGGGTCCGGGTCCGGGTCTGGGTCCGGGTCCGGGTCGGGGTTCGGGTCCGGATCAGGGTCCGGGTCCGGGTACCGGTCCGGGTCCGGGTCCGGGTAAGTGTCCGGGTGCGGGTCCGGATGCGGGTGCGGGTCCGGATAAGGGTCCGGGTCCGGGTCCTGGTCCGGGTAAGGGTCCGGGTCCGGGTAAGGGTCCGGGTCCGGGTCCGGGTCCGGGTCCGGGTCCGGGTCCGGGTCCGGGTCCGGGTCCGGGTAAGGGTCCGGGTCCGGGTCCGGGTCCGTGTCCGGGTCCGGGTCCGGGTCCGGGTCCGGGTCCGGGTCCGGGTCCGGGTCCGGGTCCGGGTCCGGGTAAGGGTCTGGGTCCGGGTAAGGGTCCGGGTCCGGGTCTGGGTCCGGGTCCAGGTCCGGGTAAGGGTCCGGATCCGGGTCCGGGTCCGTGTCAGGGTCCGTGTCAGGGTCCGGGTCCGGGTCCGGGTCAGTGTCCGGGTCCGGGTCCGGGTAAGTGTCCGGGACCGGGTCTGGGTCCGGGTCCGGGTCCGGGTAAGGGTCCGGGTCCGTGTCGGGGTCCGGGTAAGGGTCCGTGTCCGGGTCCGGGTAAGGGTCGGGGTCCGGGTCCGGGTCCGGGTCCGGGTCCGGGTAAGGGTCCGGGTCCGGGTCCGGGTCCAGGTCCCGGTCAGGGTCCGGGTCCGGGTCCGGGTCAGGGTCCGGGTCCGGGTCCGGGTCCGGGTCCGGGTAAGGGTCCGGGTCCTGGTCCGGGTCAGTGTCCAGGTCCGGGTCCGGATCCGGGTCCGGGTAACTGTCCGGGACCGGGTCTGGGTCCGGGTCCGGGTCCGGGTAAGGGTCCAGGTCCGGGTCCGGGTCCGGGTCCGGGTCCGGGTAAGGGTCCGGGTCCGGGTCCGGGTAAGGGTCCGGGTCCGGGTCCGGGTAAGGGTCCGGGTCCGGGTCCGGGTAAGTGTCCGGGTCCGGGTCCGGGTCCGGGTCTGGGTCCGGGTCCGGGTAAGGGTCCGGATCCGGGTCCGGTTCCGGGTACGGTTCCGGGTCCGGATCCGGATCCGGGTCCGGGTCTGGGTCCGGGTCCGTGTCCGGGTCCGGGTCTGGGTCCGGGTCCGTGTCCGGGTCCGTGTCCGTGTCCGGGTCCGGGTCCGGGTCCGGGTAAGGGTCAAGGTCCGGGTAAGGGTCCGGGTCCGGGTCCGGGTCGGGGTCTGGGTCCGGGTCTGGGTAAGGGTCCGGGTTAGAGTCACGGTCAGGGTCAGAGTCAGGGTTAGAGTCATGGCCCGGGTCCGGGTCCGGCTCTGGATCCGGGTCCGGGTCCGGGTCTGGGTCCGGGTCCGGGTCGGGGTTCGGGTCCGGATAAGGGTCCGGGTCCGGGTACCGGTCCGGGTCCGGGTCCGGGTAAGTGTCCGGGTGCGGGTCCGGATGCGGGTGCGGGTCCGGATAAGGGTCCGGGTCCGGGTCCTGGTCCGGGTAAGGGTCCGGGTCCGGGTAAGGGTCCGGGTCCGGGTCCAGGTGCGGGTGCGGGTGCGGGTCCGGCTAAGGGTCCGGGTCCGGGTCCGGGTCCGGGTAAGGGTCCGGGTCCGGGTCCGGGTCCGGGTCCGGGTTCTGGTCTGGGTCCGGGTCAGGGTCCGGGTCCCGGTCCGGGTCCGGGTCCGGGTAAGGGTCCGGGTCCGGGTCCGGGTGTGGGTGCGGGTCCGGATAATGGTCCGGGTCTGGGTCCGGTTCCGGGTAAGTGTCCGGGTCCGGGTCGGGGTCCGGGTCCGGGTCCGGGTCCGGGTAAGGGTCCGGGTTAGAGTCACGGTCAGGGTCAGAGTCAGGGTCAGAGTCATGGCCCGGGTCCGGGTCCGGGTCAGGATCCAGGTCCGGGTCCGGGTCAGGGTCCGGGTCCAGATCCGGGTCCGGGTTCGGGTCCGGGTCAGGGTCCGGGTCCGGGTCCCGGTCCGGGTCCGGGTCCGGGTAAGGGTCCGGGTCCGGGTCCGGGTCCGGGTCCGGGTCCAGATAAGGGTCCGGGTCCGGGTCCGGGTCCGGGTAAGGGTCCGGGTCCGGGTCCGGGTCCGGGTCCGGGTCCGGGTCCGGGTCCGGGTCTGGGTCCGGGTCCGGGTAAGGGTCCGGGTCCGGGTCCGGGTCCGGGTGCGGGTCCGGATAAGGGTCCGGGTCCGGGTCCGGGTCCGGGTCCGGGTAAGGGTCCGGGTCCGGGTCCGCGTCCGGGTAAGTGTCCGGGTCCGGGTCTGGGTCCGGGTCCGGGTCCGGATCCGGGTCCGGGTCCGGGTCCGGGTCGGGGTCCGGGTCTGGTTCCGGGTCTGGGTCTGGGACCGGGTCCGGGTCCGGGTAAGGGTCCGGGTCCGGGTCCGGGTCCGGGTCCGGGTAAGGGTCCGGGTCCGGGTCCGGGTCCGGGTCCGGGTCCGGGTCCGGGTCCGGGTCTGGTTAAGGGTCCGGGTCCGGGTCCGTGTAAGCGTCCGGGTTCGGGTCCGGGTCCGGGTCCGGGTCCTGGTCCGGGTCCGGTTCCGGGTCTGGGTCCGGTTCCGGGTCCAGGTCCAGGTTAGGGTCCGGGTCCAGGTCCGGGTAAGTGTCCGGGTCCGGGTCTGGGTCCGGGTCCGGGTCCGGGTAAGGGTCCGGGTCTGGGTCCGGGTCCGTGTCCGGGTCCGTGGCCGGGTCCGGGTCCGGGTCCAGGTCCGGGTCCGGGTAAGGGTCAAGGTCCGGGTAAGGGTCCGGGTCCGGGTCCGGGTCGGGGTCCGGGTCCGGGTACGGGTAAGGGTCCGGGTTAGAGTCACGGTCAGGGTCAGAGTCAGGGTCAGAGTCATGGCCCGGATCCGGGTCCGGGTCCGGGTCCGGGTCCGGGTCCAGGTCCGGGTCCGGGTAAGGGTCCAGGTCCAGGTCCGGGTAAGGGTCCGGGTCCGGGTCCGGGTCCGGGTCCAGGTCCGGGTCCGGGTAAGGGTCCGGGTCCAGGTCCGGGTAAGGGTCCGTGTCCGTGTCCGGGTTCAGGTCCGTGTCCGGGTTCAGGTCCGGGTCCGGGTCCGGGTCCGGGTCCGGGTCCGGGTCCGGTTCCGGTTCCGGTTCCGGTTCCGGTTCCAGGTCCAGGTTAGTGTCCGGGTCCGGGTCCGGGTAAGGGTCTGGGTCCGGGTCCGGGTATGGGTCAAGGTCCGGGTTAGGGTCCGGGTCCGGGTCCGGGTCCGGGTCCAGGTCCGGGTCCGGGTCCGGGTAAGGGTCCGGGTTAGAGTTACGGTCAGGGTCAGAGTCAGGGTCAGAGTCATGGCCCGGGTCTGGGTCCGGGTCAGGATCCGGGTCCGGGTCCGGGTCAGGGTCCGGGTCCGGGTCCGGGTCAGGGTCCGGGTCCGGGTCCGGGTCCCGGTCCGAGTCCGGGTAAGGGTCCGGGTCCGGGTGCGGGTGCGGGTGCGGGTCCGGGTCAGGGTCCGGGTCCGGGTCCGGGTCAGTGTCCGGGTCCGGGTCCGGGTCCGGGTCCGGGTAAGTGTCCGGGACCGGGTCTGGGTCCAGGTCCGGGTCTGGGTAAGGGTCCGGGTCCGGGTCCGGGTCCGGGTAAGGGTCCGGGTCCGGGTCCGGGTAAGGGTCCGGGTCCGGGTCCGGGTCCGGGTAAGGGTCCGGGTCCGGGTCCGGGTCCGGGTCAGGGTCCGGGTCCGGGTCAGGGTCCGGGTCCGGGTCCAGGTCCGGGTAAGGGTCCGGATCCGGGTCCGGGTCAGGGTCCGGGTCCGGATCCGGATCCGGATCTGGGTCCGGGTCTGTGTCCGGGTTCGGGTCCGGGTCCGGGTCCGTTTAAGGGTCCTGGTCAGGGTCCGGGTCCGGGTCCGTGTCTGGGTCCGGGTCCGGGTCTGGGCAAGGGTCCGGGTCCGGGTCCGGGTAAGAGTCCGGGTCCGGATCCGGGTCCGGGTCCGGGTCCGGGTCCGGGTCCGGGTCCGGGTCCGGGTCCGGGTCAGGGTCCGGGTCCGGGTCCGGGTAAGTTTTCGGGTCCGGGTCTGGGTCCGGGTCCGGGTCCGGGTAAGGGTCCGGATCCGGGTCCGGGTCCGGGTCCGGTTAAGGGTCCGGGTCCGGGTCCGGGTAAGGGTGCGGGTGCGGGTTCGGGTCCGGGTAAGGGTCCGGGTCCGGGTCCGGGTAAGGGTCCGGGTCAGGGTCAGAGTCACGGTCAGGGTCAGGGTCAGAGTCATGGCCCAGGTCCGGGTCCGGGTCAGGATCCGGGTCCGGGTCCGGGTCAGGGTCCGGGTCCGGGTCCGGGTCCGTGTTCGGGTCCGGGTCCAGGTCCGGATCCGGGTAAGGGTCGGGGTCCGGGTCCGTGTCCGGGTGCGGGTAAGGGTCCGGGTCCGGGTCCGGGTCCGGGTCCGGTTAAGGGTCCGGGTCCGGGTCCGGGTAAGGGTGCGGGTTCGGGTCCGGGTAAGGGTCCGGGTCCGGGTCCGGGTAAGGGTCCGGGTCAGGGTCAGAGTCACGGTCAGGGTCAGGGTCAGAGTCATGGCCCAGGTCCGGGTCCGGGTCAGGATCCGGGTCCGGGTCCGGGTCAGGGTCCGGGTCCGGGTCCGGGTCCGTGTTCGGGTCCGGGTCCAGGTCCGGATCCGGGTAAGGGTCGGGGTCCGGGTCCGTGTCCGGGTGCGGGTAAGGGTCCGGGTCCGGGGAAGTGTCCGGGTCCGGGTCTGGGTCCGGGTCCGGGTCCGGGTAAGGGTCCGGGTCCGGGTCCGGGTGCGGGTGCGGGTCCGGGTCATGGTCCGGGTCCGGGTCCGGGTCCGGGTCCGGGTCAGTGTCCGGGTCCGGGTCCGGGTCCGGGTCCGGGTCCGGGTTCGGGTCCGGGTCCGGGTCCGGGTCTGGGTCCGGGTCCGGGTCCGGGTATGGGTCAAGGTCCGGGTAAGGGTCCGGGTCCGGGTCCGGGTCCGGGTCCGGGTCCGGGTCCAGGTCCGTCTCCGTGTAAGGGTCCGGGTCCAGGTCCGGGTAAGGGTCCGGGTCCGGGTCCGGGTCCGGGTCCGGGTCCGGGTCCGGGTCCGGGTCCGGGTCCGGGTCCGGGTCCGGTTAAGGGTCCGGGTCCGGGTCCGGGTAAGGGTCCGGTTTCGGGTCCGGGTCCGGGTCCGGGTCCGGGTCCGGGTCCGGGTCCGGGTCCGGGTCCGGGTCCGGGTCCGGGTCCGGGTCCGGGTCCGGTTAAGGGTCCGGGTCCGGGTCCGGGTAAGGGTCCGGGTTCGGGTCCGGGTCCGGGTCCGGGTCCGGGTCCCGGTCCGGGTCCGGGTCCGGGTCCGGGTCCGGGTCCGGGTCCGGGTCCAGGTCCGGGTCCGGGTCCGGGTAAGTGTCCGGGTTTGGGTCCGGGTCCGGGTCCGGGTAAGTGTCCGGGTCCGGGTCCGGGTAAGTGTCCGGGTCCAGGTCCGGGTCCATGTCCAGGTTAGGGTCCGGGTCCGGGTCCGGGTCCGGTAAGGGTCCGGATCCGGGTCCGGGTCCGGGTCCGGGTCCGGGTCCGGGTCCGGGTCCGGGCAAGGGTCCGGGTCCGGGTCCAGGTCCAGGTCCAGGTCCGGGTCCGGGTCCGGGTCCGGGTAAGGGTCCGGGTCCGGGTCCGGGTATGGGTCAAGGTCCGGGTAAGGGTCCGGGTCCGGGTCCGGGTAAGGGTCCGGGTTAGAGTCACGGTCAGGGTCAGAGTCAGGGTCAGAGTCATGGCCCGGGTCTGGGTCCGGGTCAGGATCCGGGTCCGGGTCCGGGTCCGGGTCAGGATCCGGGTCCGGGTTCGGGTCCGGGTCAGGGTCCGGGTCCGGGTCCCGGTCCGGGTCCGGGTAAGGGTCCGGGTCCGGGTGCGGGTGCGGGTGCGGGTCCGGGTCATGGTCCGTGTCCGGGTCCGGGTCCGGGTCCGGGTCAGTGTCCGGGTCCGGGTCCGGGTCCGGGTAAGTGTCCGGGGACCGGGTCTGGATCCGGGTCCGGGTCCGGGTAAGGGTCCGGGTCCGGGTCCGGGTCCGGGTCCGGGTCCGGGTCCGGGTCCGGGTCCGGGTAAGAGTCCGGGTCCGGGTCCGGGTAAGGGTCGGGGTCCGGGTCCGGGTCCGGGTAAGGGTCCGGGTCCGGGTCTGGGTCCAGGTCCGGGTAAGGGTCCGGGTCCGGGTCCGGATCCGGGTCAGGGTCCGGGTCCAGGTCCGGGTCCGGGTCCAGGTCCGGGTAAGGGTCCGGATCCGGGTCCGGGTCCGGGTCCGGGTAAATGTCCGGGTCCGGGTCTGGGTCCGGGTCCGGGTATGGGTCAAGGTCCGGGTAAGGGTCCGGGTCCGGGTCCGGGTCCGGGTCCGGGTCCAGGTCCGGGTCCGGGTAAGGGTCCGGGTCCAGGTCCGGGTAAGGGTCCGGGTCCGGGTCCGGGTCCGGGTCCGGGTCCGGGTCCGGGTCCGGGTCCGGGTCCGGGTCCGGTTCCGGTTAAGGGTCCGGGTCCGGGTCCGGGTAAGGGTCCGGGTTCGGGTCCGGGTCCGGGCAAGTGTCCGGGTCCGGGTCCGGGTCCCGGTCCGGGTCCGGATCCGGATCCGGGTCCGGGTCCGGGTCCGGGTCCGGGTCCATGTCCACGTTAGGGTCCGGGTCCGGGTCCGGGTAAATGTCCGGGTCCGGGTCTGGGTCCGGGTCCGGGTCCGGTAAGGGTCCGGATTCGGGTCCGGGTCCGGGTCCGGGTCCGGGTCCGGATCCGGATCCGGGTCCGGGTCTGGGTCCGGGTCCGGGTCCGGGTCCGGGTCCGGATCCGGATCCGGGTCCGGGTCGGGGTCCGGGTCCGGGTCGGGGTCCGGGTCCGGGTCCGGGTAAGGGTCCGGGTTAGAGTCACGGTCAGGGTCAGAGTCAGGGTCAGAGTCATGGCCCGGGTCTGGGTCCGGGTCAGGATCCGGGTCCGGGTCCGGGTCAGGGTCCGGGTCCGGGTCCGGGTCCGTGTCCGGGTAAGAGTCCGTGTCCGGGTCCGGGTCCGGGTCCGTGTCCGTGTCCGTGTCCGTGTCCGGGTCCGGGTAAGGGTCCGGGTCCGGGTCCGGGTCCGGGTCCGGGTCCGGGTCCGGGTCCGGGTCCGGGTCCGGGTCCGGGTCCGGTTCAGGGTCCGGGTCCTGGTCCGGGTCAGTGTCCGGGTCCGGGTCCGGATCCGGGTCCGGGTAACTGTCCGGGACCGGGTCTGGGTCCGGGTCCGGGTCCGGGTAAGGGTCCAGGTCCGGGTCCGGGTCCGGGTCCGGGTAAGGGTCCGGGTCCGGGTAAGGGTCCGGGTCCGGGTCCGGGTAAGGGTCCGGGTCCAGGTCCGGGTAAGTGTCCGGGTCCGGGTCCGGGTCTGGGTCCGGGTCCGGGTAAGGGTCCGGATCCGGGTCCGGTTCCGGGTCCGGTTCCGGGTCCGGATCCGGATCCGGGTCCGGGTCTGGGTCCGGGTCCGTGTCCGTGTCCGTGTCCGGGTCGGGGTCCGGGTCCGGGTCCGGGTCCGGGTCCGGGTAAGGGTCTGGGTCCGGGTCCGGGTATGGGTCAAGGTCCGGGTAAGGGTCCGGGTCCGGGTCCGGGTCCGGGTCCAGGTCCGGGTCCGGGTCCGGGTCCGGGTCCGGGTAAGGGTCCGGGTTAGAGTCACGGTCAGGATCAGAGTCAGGGTCAGAGTCATGGCCCGGGTCTGGGTCCGGGTCAGGATCCGGGTCCGGGTCCGGGTCAGGGTCCGGGTCCGGGTCCGGGTCCGTGTCCGGGTAAGAGTCCGGGTCCGGGTCCGGGTCCGGGTCCGTGTCCGTGTCCGGGTCCGGGTAAGGGTCCGGGTCCGGGTCCGGGTAAGGGTCGGGGTCCGGGTCCGGGTCCGGGTAAGGGTCCGGGTCCGGGTCCGGGTCCGGGTCAGGGTCCGGGTCCGGGTCCGGGTCCGGGTCCGGGTCCGGGTCCGGGTCCGGGTAAGGGTCCGGATCCGGGTCCGGGTCAGGGTCCGGGTCCGGATCCGGATCTGGGTCCGGGTCTGGGTCCGGGTTCGGGTCCGGGTCCGGGTCCGTTTACGGGTCCTGGTCAGGGTCCGGGTCCGGGTCCGTGTCTGGGTCTGGGTCTGGGTCTGGGCAAGGGTCCGGGTCCGGGTCAGGGTCCGGGTCCGGGTCCGGGTAAGTTTTCGGGTCCGGGTCTGGGTCCGGGTCCGGGTCCGGGTAAGGGTCCGGATCCAGGTCCGGGTCCGGGTCCGGTTAAGGGTCCGGGTCCGGGTCCGGGTAAGGGTGCGGGTTCGGGTCCGGGTAAGGGTCCGGGTCCGGGTCCGGGTAAGGGTCCGGGTCAGGGTCAGAGTCACGGTCAGGGTCAGGGTCAGAGTCATGGCCCAGGTCCGGGTCCGGGTCAGGATCCGGGTCCGGGTCCGGGTCAGGGTCCGGGTCCGGGTCCGGGTCCGTGTTCGGGTCCGGGTCCAGGTCCGGATCCGGGTAAGGGTCGGGGTCCGGGTCCTTGTCCGGGTGCGGGTAAGGGTCCGGGTCCGGGGAAGTGTCTGGGTCCGGGTCTGGGTCCGGGTCCGGGTCCGGGTAAGGGTCCGGGTCCGGGTCCGGGTCCGGGTCCGGGTCCGGGTCCGGGTCCGGGTCCGTGTCCGTGTCCGGGTCCGGGTCCGGGTCCGGGTCCGGGTAAGGGTCTGGGTCCGGGTCCGGGTATGGGTCAAGATCCGGGTAAGGGTCCGGGTCCGGGTCCGGGTCGGGGTCCGGGTCCGGGTCTGGGTAAGGGTCCGGGTTAGAGTCACGGTCAGGGTCAGAGTCAGGGTTAGAGTCATGGCCCAGGTCCGGGTCCGGGTCAGGATCCGGGTCCGGGTCCGGGTCTGGGTCCGGGTCCGGGTCGGGGTTCGGGTCCGGATCAGGGTCCGTCCGGGTACCGGTCCGGGTCCGGGTCCGGGTAAGTGTCCGGGTCCGGGTCCGGATGCGTGTGCGGGTCCGGATAAGGGTCCGGGTCCGGGTCCTGGTCCGGGTAAGGGTCCGGGTCCGGGTAAGGGTCAGGGTCCGGGTCCGGGTGCGGGTGCGGGTGCGGGTCCGGATAAGGGTCCGGGTCCGGGTCCGGGTCCGGGTCCGGGTCCGGGTAAGGGTCCGGGTCCGGGTCCGGGTCCGGGTTCGGGTCTGGGTCCGGGTCAGGGTCCGGGTCCAGGTCCGGGTCCGGGTCCGGGTAAGGGTCCGGGTCCGGGTCTGGTTGCGGGTGCGGGTCCGGATAAGGGTCCGGGTCTGGGTCCAGGTCCGGGTAAGGGTCCGGGTCCGGGTCCGGGTCGGGGTCCGGGTCCGGGTCCGGGTCCAGGTTCGGGTCCGGGTCAGGGTCCGGGTCCGGGTCCCGGTCCTGGTCCGGGTCCGGGTAAGGGTCCGGGTCCGGGTCCGGGTCCGGGTGCGGGTCCGGATAAGGGTCCGGGTCCGGGTCCGGGTCCGGGTAAGGGTCCGGGTCCGGGTCCGGGTCCGGGTCCGGGTCCGGGTCCGGGTCTGGGTCCGGGTCCGGGTAAGGGTCCGGGTCCGGGTCCAGGTCCGGGTGCGGGTCCGGATAAGGGTCCGGGTCCGGGTCCGGGTCCGGGTAAGGGTCCGGGTCCGGGTCCGCGTCCGGGTAAGTGTCTGGGTCCGGGTCTGGGTCCGGGTCCGGGTCCGGATCCGGGTCCGGGTCCGGGTCCGGGTCCGGTTCCGGTTCCGGTTCCGGGTCTGGGTCTGGGTCCGGGTCCGGGTCCGGGTAAGGGTCCGGGTCCGGGTCCGGGTCCGGGTCCGGGTAAGGGTCCGGGTCCGGGTCCGGGTCCGGGTCCGGGTCCGGGTCCGGGTCCGGTTAAGGGTCCGGGTCCGGGTCCGTGTAAGGGTCCGGGTTCGGGTCCGGGTCCGGGTCCGGGTCCTGGTCCGGGTCCGGGTCCGGGTCCGGTTCCGGGTCCGGGTCCGGTTCCGGGTCCAGGTCCAGGTTAGGGTCCGGGTCCGGGTAAGTGTCCGGGTCCGGGTCCGGGTCCGGGTCCGGGTCCGGGTCCGGGTCCGGGTCCGGGTCCGGGTCCGGGTCCGGGTCCGGGTCCGGGTCCAGGTAAGGGTCAAGGTCCGGGTAAGGGTCCGGGTCCGGGTCCGGGTCGGGGTCCGGGTCCGGGTCCGTGTAAGGGTCCGGGTTAGAGTCACGGTCAGGGTCAGAGTCAGGGTCAGAGTCATGGCCCGGATCCGGGTCCGGGTCCGGGTCCGGGTCCGGGTCCAGGTCCGGGTCCGGGTAAGGGTCCGGGTCCAGGTCCGGGTAAGGGTCCGGGTCCGGGTCCGGGTCCGGGTCCGGGTCCGGGTCCGGGTCCGGGTCCGGTTCCGGTTAAGGGTCCGGGTCCTGGTCCGGGTAAGGGTCCGGGTCCGGGTCCGGGTCCGGGTCCGGGTCCGGGTCCGGGTCCGGGTCCGGTTCCGGTTAAGGGTCCGGGTCCTGGTCCGGGTAAGGGTCCGGGTTCGGGTCCGGGTCCGGGTCTGGGTCCGGGTCCGGGTCCGGGTCCGGGTCCGGGTCCGGGTCCGGGTCCGGGTCCGGTTCCGGTTCCGGTTCCAGGTCCAGGTTAGTGTCCGGGTCCGGGTCCGGGTAAGTGTCCGGGTCCGGGTCCGGGTCCGGGTCCGGGTCCGGATCCGGATCCGGGTCCGGGTCCGGGTCCGGGTCCGGGTCCGGGTCCATGTCCAGGTTAGGGTCCGGGTCCGGGTCCGGGTAAGTGTCCGGGTCCGGGTCTGGGTCCGGGTCCGGGTCCGGTAAGGGTCCGGATTCGGGTCCGGGTCCGGGTCCGGGTCCGGATCCGGATCCGGGTCCGGGTCCGGGTCCGGGTCCGGGTCCGGGTCCGGGTCCGGGTCCGGGTCCGGGTCCGGTTCCGGGCAAGGGTCCGGGTCCGGGTCCGGGTCCGGGTCTGGGTAAGGGTCCGGGTCCGGGTCCGGGTATGGGTCAAGGTCCGGGTAAGGGTCCGGGTCCGGGTCCGGGTCCGGGTCCGGGTCCGGGTCCGGGTCCGGGTAAGGGTCCGGGTTAGAGTCACAGTCAGGGTCAGAGTCAGGGTCAGAGTCATGGCCCGGGTCTGGGTCCGGGTCAGGATCCGGGTCCGGGTCCGGGTGAGGGTCCGGGTCCGGGTCCGGGTTCGGGTCCGGGTCCGGGTCTGGGTCCGGGTCCGGGTCCGGGTATGGGTCAAGGTCCGGGTTAGGGTCCGGGTCCGGGTCCGGGTCCGGGTCCAGGTCCGGCTCCGTGTAAGGGTCCGGGTCCAGGTCCGGGTAAGGGTCCGGGTCCGGGTCCGGGTCAGGTTAAGGGTCCGGTTAAGGGTCCGGGTCCGGGTCCGGGTAAGGTTCCGGGTTCGGGTCCGGGTCCGGGTCCGGGTCCGGGTCCCGGTCCGGGTCCGGGTCCGGGTCCGGGTCCGGGTCCGGGTCCGGTTCCGGGTCCAGGTCCAGGTTAGGGTCCGGGTCCGGGTCCGGGTAAGTGTCCGGGTCCGGGTCCGGGTAAGTGTCCGGGTCCAGGTCCGGGTCCATGTCCAGGTTAGGGTCCGGGTCCGGGTCCGGGTCCGGGTAAGTGTCCGGGTCCGGGTCTGGGTCCGGGTCCGGGTCCGGTAAGGGTCCGGGTTCAGGTCCGGGTCCGGGTCCGGGTCCGGGTCCGGGTCCGGGTCCGGTTCCGGTTCCGGTTCCAGGTCCAGGTTAGTGTCCGGGTCCGGGTCCGGGTAAGTGTCCGGGTCCGGGTCCGGGTCCCGGTCCGGGTCCGGATCCGGGTCCGGGTCCGGGTCCGGGTCCGGGTCCGGGTCCGGGTCCGGGTCCGGGTCCGGGTCCGGGTCCATGTCCAGGTTAGGGTCCGGGTCTGGGTCCGGGTAAGTGTCCGGGTTCGGGTCTGGGTCCGGGTCCGGGTCCGGTAAGGGTCCGGATACGTGTCCGGGTCCGGGTCCGGGTCCGGGTCCGGATCCGGATCCGGGTCCGGGTCTGGGTCCGGGTCCGGGTCCGGATCCGGGTCCGGGTCCGGGTCCGGGTCCGGGTCCGGGTCCGGGTCCGGGCAAGGGTCCGGGTCCGGGTCCGGGTCCGGGTCCGGGTCTGGGTAAGGGTCCGGGTCCGGGTCCGGGTATGGGTCAAGGTCCGGGTAAGGGTCCGGGTCCGGGTCCAGGTCCGGGTCGGGGTCCGGGTCCGGGTCCGGGTAAGGGTCCGGGTTAGAGTCACGGTCAGGGTCAGAGTCAGGGTCAGAGTCATGGCCCGGGTCTGGGTCCGGGTCAGGATCCGGGTCCGGATCCGGGTGAGGGTCCGGGTCCGGGTCCGGGTTCGGGTCCGGGTCCGGGTCTGGGTCCGGGTCCGGGTCCGGGTATGGGTCAAGGTCCGGGTAAGGGTCCGGGTCCGGGTCCGGGTCCGGGTCCGGGTCCGGGTCCGGGTCCGGGTCCAGGTCCGGCTCCGTGTAAGGGTCCGGGTCCAGGTCCGGGTAAGGGTCCGGGTCCAGGTCCGGGTAAGGGTCCGGGTCCGGGTCCGGGTCCGGGTCCGGGTCCGGGTCCGGGTCCGGGTCCGGGTCCGGGTCCGGGTCCGGGTCCGGTTAAGGGTCCGGGTCCGGGTCCGGGTAAGGGTCCGGGTTCGGGTCTGGGTCTGGGTCCGGGTCCGGGTCCGGGTCCGGGTCCGGGTCCGGGTCCGGGTCCGGGTCCGGGTCCAGGACCAGGTTAGGGTCCGGGTCCGGGTCCGGGTAAGTGTCCGGGTCCGGGTCCGGGTAAGTGTCCGGGTCCAGGTCCGGGTCCATGTCCAGGTTAGGGTCCGGGTCCGGGTCCGGGTCCGGGTAAGTGTCCGGGTCCGGGTCTGGGTCCGGGTCCGGGTCCGGTAAGGGTCCGGGTTCGGGTCCGGGTCCGGGTCCGGGTCCGGGTCCGGGTCCGGGTCCGGGTCCGGGTCCGGGTAAGGGTCAAGGTCCGGGTAAGGGTCCGGGTCCGGGTCCGGGTCGGGGTCCGGGTCCGGGTCCGGGTAAGGGTCCGGGTTAGAGTCACGGTCAGGGTCAGAGTCAGGGTCAGAGTCATGGCCCGGATCCGGGTCCGGGTCCGGGTCCGGGTCCGGGTCCAGGTCCGGGTCCGGGTAAGGGTTCGGGTCCAGGTCCGGGTAAGGGTCCGGGTCCGGGTCCGGGTCCGGGTCCGGGTCCGGGTCCGGGTCCGGGTCCGGGTCCGGTTCCGGTTAAGGGTCCGGGTCCGGGTCCGGGTAAGGGTCCGGTTTCGGGTCCGGGTCCGGGTCTGGGTCCGGGTCCGGGTCCGGGTCTGGGTCCGGGTCCGGGTCCGGGTCCGGGTCCGGGTCCGGTTCCGGTTCCGGTTCCGGTTCCAGGTCCAGGTTAGTGTCCGGGTCCGGGTCCGGGTAAGTGTCCGGGTTAGAGTCACAGTCAGGGTCAGAGTCAGGGTCAGAGTCATGGCCCGGGTCTGGGTCTGGGTCAGGATCCGGGTCCGGGTCCGGGTGAGGTTCCGGGTTAGAGTCACAGTCAGGGTCAGAGTCAGGGTCAGAGTCATGGCCCGGGTCTGGGTCCGCGTCAGGATCCGGGTCCGGGTCCGGGTGAGGGTCCGGGTCCGGGTCCGGGTTCGGGTCCGGGTCCGGGTCTGGGTCCGGGTCCGGGTCCAGGTCCGGGTCAAGGTCCGGGTAAGGGTCCGGGTCCGGGTCCGGGTCCGGGTCCGGGTCCGGGTCCGGGTCCGGGTCCGGGTCCGGGTCCAGGTCAGGCTCCGTGTAAGGGTCCGGGTCCAGGTCCGGGTAAGGGTCCGGGTCCGGGTCCGGGTCCGGGTCCGGGTCCGGGTCCGGGTCCGGGTCCGGGTCCGGTTAAGGGTCCGGTTAAGGGTCCGGGTCCGGGTTCGGGTCCGGGTCCGGGTCCGGGTCCGGGTCCGGGTCCCGGTCCGGGTCCGGGTCCGGGTCCGGGTCCGGGTCCGGGTCCGGGTCCGGGTCCGGTTCCGGGTCCGGGTCCGGGTCCGGTTCCGGGTCCAGGTCCAGGTTAGGGTCCGGGTCCGGGTCCGGGTAAGTGTCCGGGTCCGGGTCCGGGTAAGTGTCCGGGTCCAGGTCCGGGTCCATGTCCAGGTTAGGGTCCGGATCCGGGTCCGGGTCCGGGTAAGTGTCCGGGTCCGGGTCTGGGTCCGGGTCCGGGTCCGGTAAGGGTCCGGGTTCGGGTCCGGGTCGGGGTCCGGGTCCGGGTCCGGGTCCGGGTCCGGGTCCGGGTCCGGGTCCGGGTCCGTGTCCGGGTCCGGTTCCGGTACCAGGTCCAGGTTAGTGTCCGGGTCCGGGTCCGGGTAAGTGTCCGGGTCCGGGTCCGGGTCCGGGTCCGGGTCCGGGTCCGGGTCCGGGTCCATGTCCAGGTTAGGGTCCGGGTCCGGGTCCGGATAAGTGTCCGGGTTCGGGTCTGGGTCCGGGTCCGGGTCCGGTAAGGGTCCGGATTCGTGTCCGGGTCCGGGTCCGGGTCCGGGTCCGGATCCGGATCCGGGTCCGGGTCTGGGTCCGGGTCCGGGTCCGGGTCCGGGTCCGGGTCCAGGTCCGGGTCCGGGTCCGGGTCCGGGCAAGGGTCCGGGTCCGGGTCCGGGTCCGGGTCCGGGTCCGGGTCCGGGTCCGGGTCCGGGTCCGGGTCTGGGTAAGGGTCCGGGTCCGGGTCCGGGTATGGGTCAAGGTCCAGGTAAGGGTCCGGGTCTGGGTCCGGGTCCGGGTCCGGGTCCGGGTCCGGGTCCGGGTCCGGGTCCGGGTCCGGGTCGGGGTCCGGGTCCGGGTAAGGGTCCGGGTTAGAGTCACGGTCAGGGTCAGAGTCAGGGTCAGAGTCATGGCCCGGGTCTGGGTCCGGGTCAGGATCCGGGTCCGGGTCCGGGTGAGGGTCCGGGTCCGGGTCCGGGTTCGGGTCCGTGTCCGGGTCTGGGTCCGGGTCCGGGTCCGGGTATGGGTCAAGGTCCGGGTAAGGGTCCGGGTCCGGGTCCGGGTCCGGGTCCGGGTCCAGGTCCGGCTCCGTGTAAGGGTCCGGGTCCAGGTCCGGGTAAGGGTCCGGGTCCGGGTCCAGGTCCGGGTAAGGGTCCGGGTCCGGGTCCGGGTCCGGGTCCGGGTCCCGGTCCCGGTCCGGGTCCGGGTCCGGGTCCGGGTCCGGGTCCGGGTCCGGGTCCGGGTCCGGGTCTGGGTCCGGGTCCGGTTCCGGGTCCAGGTCCAGGTTAGGGTCCGGGTCCGGGTCCGGGTAAGTGTCCGGGTCCGGGTCCGGGTAAGTGTCCGGGTCCAGGTCCGGGTCCATGTCCAGGTTAGGGTCCGGGTCCGGGTCCGGGTCCGGGTAAGTGTCCGGGTCCGGGTCTGGGTCCGGGTCCGGGTCCGGGTCTGGGTCCGGGTCCGGGTCCGGTAAGGGTCCGGATCCGGGTCTGGGTCCGGGTCCGGGTCCGGGTCCGGGTCCGGGTCCGGGTCCGGGTCCGGGTCCGGGTCCGGGTCCGGGTCCGGGTCCGGGTAAGGGTCCGGGTCCGGGTACGGGTCCAGGTCCGGGTCCGGGTCCGGGTCCGGGTCCGGGTAAGGGTCCGGGTCCGGGTCCGGGTATGGGTCAAGGTCCGGGTAAGGGTCCGGGTCCGGGTCCGGGTAAGGGTCCGGATTAGAGTCACGGTCAGGGTCAGAGTCAGGGTCAGAGTCATAGCCCGGGTCTGGGTCCGGGTCAGGATCCGGGTCCGGGTCCGGGTCAGGGTCTGGGTCCGGGTCCGGGTTCGGGTCCGGGTCAGGGTCCGGGTCCGGGTCCCGGTCCGGGTCCGGGTAAGGGTCCGGGTCCGGGTCCGGGTGCGGGTGCGGGTCCGGGTCATGGTCCGGGTCCGGGTCCGGGTCCGGGTCCGGGTCAGTGTCCGGGTCCGGGTCCGGGTCCGGGTAAGTGTCCGGGACCGGGTCTGGGTCCGGGTCCGGGTCCGGGTAAGAGTCCGGGTCCGGGTCCGGGTAAGGGTCGGGGTCCGGGTCCGGGTCCGCGTAAGGGTCCGGGTCCGGGTCCGGATCCGGGTCAGGGTCCGGGTCCAGGTCCGGGTCTGGGTCCAGGTCCGGGTAAGGGTCCGGATCCGGGTCCGGGTCAGGGTCCGGGTCCGGGTCCGGGTCCGGGTCCGGGTCCGGGTCCGGGTCCGGGCAAGGGTCCGGGTCCGGGTCCGGGTCCGGGTCCAGGTCCGGGTCTGGGTAAGGGTCCGGGTCCGGGTCCGGGTATGGGTCAAGGTCCGGGTAAGGGTCCGGGTCCGGGTCCGGGTCTGGGTCCGGGTCAGGATCCGGGTCCGGGTTCGGGTCCGGGTCCGGGTCCGGGTCCGGGTTCGGGTCCGGGTCCGGGTCTGGGTCCGGGTCCGGGTCCGGGTCCGGGTATGGGTCAAGGTCCGGGTAAGGGTCCGGGTCCGGGTCAGGGTCCGGGTCCGGATCCGGGTCCGGGTCTGGGTCCGGGTCTGGGTCCGGGTCCGGGTCCGGGTCCGGGTCCGGGTCCGGGTCCGGGTCCGGGTCTGGGTAAGGGTCCGGGTCCGGGTCCGGGTATGGGTCAAGGTCCGGGTAAGGGTCCGGGTCCGGGTCCGGGTCCGGGTCCGGGTCGGGGTCCGGGTCCGGGTCCGGGTAAGGGTCCGGGTTAGAGTCACGGTCAGGGTCAGAGTCAGGGTCAGAGTCATGGCCCGGGTCTGGGTCCGGGTCAGGATCCGGGTCCGGGTCCGGGTTCGGGTCCGGGTCCGGGTCCGGGTCCGGGTTCGGGTCCGGGTCTGGGTCCGGGTATGGGTCAAGGTCCGGGTAAGGGTCCGGGTCCGGGTCCGGGTCCGGGTCCGGGTCCGGCTCCGTGTAAGGGTCCGGGTCCGGATCCGGGTCAGGGTCCGGGTCCAGGTCCGGGTCTGGGTCCAGGTCCGGGTAAGGGTCCGGATCCGGGTCCGGGTCAGGGTCCGGGTCCGGATCCGGGTCCGGGTCCGGGTCCGGGTCCGGGTCCGGGTCCGGGTCCGGGTCCGGGTCCGGGTCCGGGTCCGGGCAAGGGTCCGGGTCCGGGTCCGGGTCCGGGTCCAGGTCCGGGTCTGAGTAAGGGTCCGGGTCCGGGTCCGGGTATGGGTCAAGGTCCGGGTAAGGGTCCGGGTCCGGGTCCGGGTCCGGGTCCGGGTCGGGGTCCGGGTCCGGGTCCGGGTAAGGGTCCGGGTTAGAGTCACAGTCAGGGTCAGAGTCAGGGTCAGAGTCATGGCCCGGGTCTGGGTCCGGGTCAGGATCCGGGTCCGGGTTCGGGTCCGGGTCCGGGTCCGGGTCCGGGTTCGGGTCCGGGTCCGGGTCTGGGTCCGGGTCCGGGTCCGGGTCCGGGTATGGGTCAAGGTCCGGGTAAGGGTCCGGGTCCGGGTCAGGGTCCGGGTCCGGATCCGGGTCCGGGTCTGGGTCCGGGTCCGGGTCCGGGTCCGGGTCCGGGTCCGGGTCCGGGTCCGGGTCTGGGTAAGGGTCCGGGTCCGGGTCCGGGTATGGGTCAAGGTCCGGGTAAGGGTCCGGGTCCGGGTCCGGGTCCGGGTCCGGGTCGGGGTCCGGGTCCGGGTCCGGGTAAGGGTCCGGGTCAGAGTCACGGTCAGGGTCAGAGTCAGGGTCAGAGTCATGGCCCGGGTCTGGGTCCGGGTCAGGATCCGGGTCCGGGTCCGGGTTCGGGTCCGGGTCCGGGTCCGGGTCCGGGTTCGGGTCCGGGTCTGGGTCCGGGTATGGGTCAAGGTCCGGGTAAGGGTCCGGGTCCGGGTCCGGGTCCGGGTCCGGGTCCGGCTCCGTGTAAGGGTCCGGGTCCGGGTCCGGGTAAGGGTCCGGGTCCGGGTCCGGGTCCGGGTCCGGGTCCGGGTCCGGGTCCGGGTCCGGGTCCGGGTCCGGGTCCGGTTAAGGGTCCGGGTCCGGGTCCGGGTAAGGGTCCGGGTTCGGGTCCGGGTCCGGGTCCGGGTCCGTGTCCCGGTCCGGGTCCGGGTCCAGGTCCAGGTTAGCGTCCGGGTCCGGGTCCGGGTAAGTGTCCGGGTCCGGGTCCGGGTATGGGTCAAGGTCCGGGTCCGGGTCCGGGTCCGGTTCCGGGTCCATGTCCAGGTTAGTGTCCGGGTCCGGGTCCGGGTCCGGGTAAGTGTCCGGGTCCGGGTCTGGGTCCGGGTCCGGGTCCGGTAAGGGTCCGGGTCCGGGTCCGGGTCCGGGTCCGGGTCCGGGTCCGGGTCCGGGTCCGGGTCCGGGTCCGGGTCCGGGCAAGGGTCCGGGTCCGGGTCCGGGTCCGGGTCCGGGTAAGGGTCCGGGTCCGGGTCCGGGTATGGGTCAAGGTCCGGGTAAGGGTCCGGGTCCGGGTCCGGGTAAGGGTCCGGGTTAGAGTCACGGTCAGGGTCAGAGTCAGGGTCAGAGTCATGGCCCGGGTCTGGGTCCGGGTCAGGATCCGGGTCCGGGTCCGGGTCAGGGTCTGGGTCCGGGTCTGGGTTCGGGTCCGGGTCCGGGTAAGGGTCCGGATCCGGGTCCGGTTCCGGGTCCGGTTCCGGGTCCGGATCCGGATCCGGGCCTGGGTCTGCGTCCGGGTCCGTGTCCGGGTCCGTGTCCGGGTCCGGGTCCGGGTCCGGGTCCGGGTCCGGGTCCGGGTAAGGGTCAAGGTCCGGGTAAGGGTCCGGGTCCGGGTCCGGGTCGGGGTCCGGGTCCGGGTCCGGGTAAGGGTCCGGGTTAGAGTCACGGTCAGGGTCAGAGTCAGGGTCAGAGTCATGGCCCGGATCCGGGTCCGGGTCCGTGTCCGGGTCCGGGTCCGGGTCCAGGTCCGGGTCCGGGCAAGGGTCCGGGTCCAGGTCCGGGTAAGGGTCCGGGTCCGGGTCCGGGTCCGGGTCCGGGTCCGGGTCCGGGTCCGGTTCCGGTTCCGGTTAAGGGTCCGGGTCCAGGTTAGTGTCCGGGTCCGGGTCCGGGTAAGTGTCCGGGTCCGGGTCCGGGTCCGGGTCCCGGTCCGGGTCCGGATCCGGATCCGGGTCCGGGTCCGGGTCCGGGTCCGGGTCCATGTCCACGTTAGGGTCCGGGTCCGGGTCCTGGTAAGTGTCCGGGTCCGGGTCTGGGTCCGGGTCCGGGTCCGGTAAGGGTCCGGATTCGGGTCCGGGTCCGGGTCCGGGTCCGGGTCCGGGTCCGGATCCGGATCCGGGTCCGGGTCTGGGTCCGGGTCCGGGTCCGGGTCCGGGTCCGGGTCCGGGCAAGGTTCCGGGTCCGGGTCCGGGTCCGGGTCCGGGTCCGGGTCTGGGTAAGGGTCCGGGTCCGGGTCCGGGTCCGGGTATGGGTCAAGGTCCGGGTAAGGGTCCGGGTCCGGGTCCGGGTCCGGGTCCGGGTCGGGGTCCGGGTCCGGGTCGGGGTCCGGGTCCGGGTCCGGGTAAGGGTCCGGGTTAGAGTCACGGTCAGGGTCAGAGTCAGGGTCAGAGTCATGGCCCGGGTCTGGGTCCGGGTCCGGGTGAGGGTCCGGGTCCGGGTCCGGGTTCGGGTCCGGGTCCGGGTCTGGGTCCGGGTCTGGGTCCGGGTATGGGTCAAGGTCCGGGTAAGGGTCCGGGTCCGGGTCCGGGTCCGGGTCCGGGTCCGGGTCCGGGTCCGGGTCCAGGTCCGGCTCCGTGTAAGGGTCCGGGTCCAGGTCCGGGTAAGGTTCCGGGTCCGGGTCCGGGTCCGGGTCCGGGTCCGGGTCCGGGTCCGGGTCCGGGTCCGGGTCCGGGTCCGGGTCCGGGTCCAGGTCCGGTTAAGGGTCCGGGTCCGGGTCCGGGTAAGGGTCCGGGTTCGGGTCCGGGTCCGGGTCCGGGTCCGGGTCCGGGTCCCGGTCGGGTCCGGGTCCGGGTCCGGGTCCGGGTCCGGTTCCGGGTCCGGGTCCAGGTTAGGGTCCGGGTCCGGGTCCGGGTAAGTGTCCGGGTCCGGGTCCGGGTAAGTGTCCGGGTCCAGGTCCGGGTCCATGTCCAGGTTAGGGTCCGGGTCCGGGTCCGGGTCCGGGTAAGTGTCCTGGTCCGGGTCTGGGTCCGGGTCCGGGTCCGGTAAGGGTCCGGATCCGGGTCCGGGTCCGGGTCCGGGTCCGGGTCCGGGTCCGGGTCCGGGTCCGGGTCCGGGCAAGGGTCCGGGTCCGGGTCCGGGTCCGGGTAAGGGTCCGGGTCCGGGTCCGGGTCCGGGTATGGGTCAAGGTCCGGGTAAGGGTCCGGGTCCGGGTCCGGGTCCGGGTCGGGGTCCGGGTCCGGGTCCGGGTCCGGGTAAGGGTCCGGGTTAGAGTCACGGTCAGGGTCAGAGTCATGGTCAGAGTCATGGCCCGGGTCTGGGTCCGGGTCAGTATCCGGGTCCAGGTCCGGTTAAGGGTCCGGGTCCGGGTCCGGGTAAGGGTCCGGGTTCGGGTCCGGGTCCGGGTCCGGGTCCGGGTCCGGGTCCCGGTCGGGTCCGGGTCCGGGTCCGGGTCCGGGTCCGGGTCCGGTTCCGGGTCCGGGTCCAGGTTAGGGTCCGGGTCCGGGTCCGGGTAAGTGTCCGGGTCCGGGTCCGGGTAAGTGTCCGGGTCCAGGTCCGGGTCCATGTCCAGGTTAGGGTCCGGGTCCGGGTCCGGGTCCGGGTAAGTGTCCGGGTCCGGGTCTGGGTCCGGGTCCGGGTCCGGTAAGGGTCCGGATCCGGGTCCGGGTCCGGGTCCGGGTCCGGGTCCGGGTCCGGGTCCGGGTCCGGGTCCGGGCAAGGGTCCGGGTCCGGGTCCGGGTCCGGGTAAGGGTCCGGGTCCGGGTCCGGGTCCGGGTATCGGTCAGGGTCCGGGTAAGGGTCCGGGTCCGGGTCCGGGTCCGGGTCGGGGTCCGGGTCCGGGTCCGGGTCCGGGTAAGGGTCCGGGTTAGAGTCACGGTCAGGGTCAGAGTCATGGTCAGAGTCATGGCCCGGGTCTGGGTCCGGGTCAGGATCCGGGTCCGGGTCCGGGTCAGGGTCCGGGTCCGGGTCCGGGTCCGGGTTCGGGTCCGGGTCAGGGTCCGGGTCCGGGTCCCGGTCCGGGTCCGGGTAAGGGTCCGGGTCCGGGTCCGGGTGCGGGTCCGGGTCCGGGTCATGGTCCGGGTCCGGGTCCGGGTCCGGGTCAGTGTCCGGGTCCGGGTCCGGGTCCGGGTCCGGGTCCGGGTAAGTGTCCGGAACCGGGTCTGGGTCCGGGTCCGGGTCGGGTAAGGGTCCGGGTCCGGGTCCGGGTCCGGGTCCGGGTCCGGGTAAGAGTCCGGGTCCAGGTCCGGGTAAGGGTCGGGGTCCGGGTCCGGGTAAGGGTCCGGGTCCGGGTCCGGATCCGGGTCAGGGTCCGGGTCCAGGTCCGGGTCCGGGTCCAGGTCCGGGTCATGGTCCGGGTCCGGATCCGGATCCGGATCCGGATCCGGATCCGGGTCCGGGTCTGGGTCCGGGTTCGGGTCCGGGTCCGGGTCCGTTTAAGGGTCCTGGTCAGGGTTCAGGTCCGGGTCCGGGTCCGGGTCCAGGTCCGGGTCCGGGTCCGGGTCCGGGCAAGGGTCCGGGTCCGGGTCCGTGTAAGAGTCCGGGTCCGGGTCCAGGTCCGGGTCCGGGTCCGGGTCTGGGTCCGGGTCCGGGTCCGGGTCCGGGTCCGGGTCCGGGTCCGGGTCCGGGTCCGGGTCAGGGTCAGGGTCCCGGTCCCGGTCCGGGTCCGGGTAAGTTTTCGGGTCTGGGTCTGGGTCCGGGTCCGGGTCCGGGTCCGGGTAAGGGTCCGGATCCGTGGCCGGGTCCGGGTCCGGTTAAGGGTCCGGGTCCGGGTCCGGTTAAGGGTCCGGGTCCGGGTCCGGGTAAGGGTCCGGGTTCGGGTCCGGGTAAGGGTCCGGGTCTGGGTCCGGGTAAGGGTCCGGGTCCGGGTCCGGGTAAGGGTCCGGGTCCGGGTCCGGGTCCGGGTCCGGGTCCGGGTCCGGGTCCGGGTCCGGGTCCGGGTCCGGTTCCGGTTCCTGGTCCGGGTCAGGGTCCGGGTCCGGGTCCGGGTAAGTTTTCGGGTCCGGGTCTGGGTCCTGGTCCGGGTCCGGGTAAGGGTCCGGATCCGGGTCCGGGTCCGGGTCCGGTTAAGGGTCCGGGTCCGGGTCCAGTTAAGTATCCGGGTCCGGGTCCGGGTAAGGGTCCGGGTTCGGGTCCGGGTAAGGGTCCGGGTCCTGGTCCGGGTAAGGGTCCGGGTCCGGGTCCGGGTAAGTGTCCGGGTCCGGGTCCGGGTCCCGGTCCGGGTCCGGATCCGGATCCGGGTCCGGGTCCGGGTCCGGGTCCGGGTCCATGTCCACGTTAGGGTCCGGGTCCGGGTCCGGGTCCGGGTCCGGGTCCGGGTCCGGGTCCGGATCCGGATCCGGGTCCGGGTCTGGGTCCGGGTCCGGGTCCGGGTCCGGGTCCGGGTCCGGGCAAGGGTCCGGGTCCGGGTCCGGGTCCGGGTCCGGGTCTGGGTAAGGGTCCGGGTCCGGGTCCGGGTCCGGGTATGGGTCAAGGTCCGGGTAAGGGTCCGGGTCCGGGTCCGGGTCCGGGTCCGGGTCCGGGTCGGGGTCCGGGTCCGGGTCGGGGTCCGGGTCCGGGTCGGGGTCCGGGTCCGGGTCCGGGTAAGGGTCCGGGTTAGAGTCACGGTCAGGGTCAGAGTCAGGGTCAGAGTCATGGCCCGGGTCTGGGTCCGGGTCCGGGTGAGGGTCAGGTTCCGGGTCCGGGTTCGGGTCCGGGTCCGGGTCTGGGTCCGGGTCTGGGTCCGGGTATGGGTCAAGGTCCGGGTAAGGGTCCGGGTCCGGGTCCGGGTCCGGGTCCGAGTCCGGGTCCGGGTCCAGGTCCGGCTCCGTGTAAGGGTCCGGGTCCAGGTCCGGGTAAGGTTCCGGGTCCGGGTCCGGGTCCGGGTCCGGGTCCGGGTCCGGGTCCGGGTCCGGGTCCGGGTCCGGGTCCGGGTCCGGGTCCGGGTCCACGTCCGGTTAAGGGTCCGGGTCCGGGTCCGGGTAAGGGTCCGGGTTCGGGTCCGGGTCCGGGTCCGGGTCCGGGTCCGGGTCCCGGTCCGGGTCCGGGTCCGGGTCCGGGTCCGGGTCCGGGTCCGGGTCCGGTTCCGGGTCCGGGTCCAGGTTAGGGTCCGGGTCCGGGTCCGGGTAAGTGTCCGGGTCCGGGTCCGGGTAAGTGTCCGGGTCCAGGTCCGGGTCCATGTCCAGGTTAGGGTCCGGGTCCGGGTCCGGGTCCGGGTAAGTGTCCGGGTCCGGGTCTGGGTCCGGGTCCGGGTCCGGTAAGGGTCCGGATCCGGGTCCGGGTCCGGGTCCGGATCCGGGTCCGGGTCCGGGTCCGGGTCCGGGCAAGGGTCCGGGTCCGGGTCCGGGTCCGGGTAAGGGTCCGGGTCCGGGTCCGGGTCCGGGTATGGGTCAAGGTCCGGGTAAGGGTCCGGGTCCGGGTCCGGGTCCGGGTCGGGGTCCGGGTCCGGGTCCGGGTCCGGGTAAGGGTCCGGGTTAGAGTCACGGTCAGGGTCAGAGTCATGGTCAGAGTCATGGCCCGGGTCTGGGTCCGGGTCAAGGTCCGGGTCCGGGTCCGGGTCTGGGTCCGGGTCCGGGTCCGGGTTCGGGTCCGGGTCAGGGTCCGGGTCCGGGTCCCGGTCCGGGTCCGGGTAAGGGTCCGGGTCCGGGTCCGGGTGCGGGTCCGGGTCCGGGTCATGGTCCGGGTCCGGGTCCGGGTCCGGGTCAGTGTCCGGGTCCGGGTCCGGGTCCGGGTCCGGGTCCGGGTAAGTGTCCGGGACCGGGTCTGGGTCCGGGTCCGGGTCGGGTAAGGGTCCGGGTCCGGGTCCGGGTCCGGGTCCGGGTCCGGGTAAGAGTCCGGGTCCGGGTCCGGGTAAGGGTCGGGGTCCGGGTCCGGGTCCGGGTAAGGGTCCGGGTCCGGGTCCGGATCCGGGTCAGGGTCCGGGTCCAGGTCCGGGTCCGGGTCCAGGTCCGGGTCATGGTCTGGGTCCGGATCCGGATCCGGATCCGGGTCCGGGTCTGGGTCCGTGTTCGGGTCCGGGTCCGGGTCCGTTTAAGGGTCCTGGTCAGGGTTCAGGTCCGGGTCCGGGTCCGGGTCCAGGTCCGGGTCCGGGTCCGGGTCCGGGCAAGGGTCGGGGTCCGGGTCCGTGTAAGAGTCCGGGTCCGGGTCCAGGTCCGGGTCCGGGTCCGGGTCCGGTTAAGTATCCGGGTCCGGGTCCGGGTAAGGGTCCGGGTTCGGGTCCGGGTAAGGGTCCGGGTCCTGGTCCGGGTAAGGGTCCGGGTCCGGGTCCGGGTCCGGGTCCGGGTCCGGGTCCGGGTCCGGGTCCGGGCAAGGGTCCGGGTCCGGGTCCGGGTCCGGGTCCGGGTCCGGGTCTGGGTAAGGGTCCGGGTCCGGGTCCGGGTCCGGGTCTGGGTCCGGGTCCGGGTCCGGGTCCATGTCCAGGTTAGGGTCCGGGTCCGGGTCCGGGTAAGTGTCCGGGTCCGGGTCTGGGTCCGGGTCCGGGTCCGGTAAGGGTCCGGATTCGGGTCCGGGTCCGGGTCCGGGTCCGGGTCCGGATCCGGATCCGGGTCCGGGTCTGGGTCCAGGTCCGGGTCCGGGTCCGGGTCCGGGTCCGGGTCCGGGTCCGGGTCCGGGTCCGGGTCCGGGCAAGGGTCCGGGTCCGGGTCCGGGTCCGGGTCCGGGTCTGGGTAAGGGTCCGGGTCCGGGTCCGGGTCCGGGTATGGGTCAAGGTCCGGGTAAGGGTCCGGGTCCGGTTCCAGGTCCGGGTCCGGGTCCGGGTCGGGGTCCGGGTCCGGGTCCGGGTAAGGGTCCGGGTTAGAGTCACGGTCAGGGTCAGGGTCAGGGTCAGAGTCATGGCCCGGGTCTGGGTCCGGGTCAGGATCCGGGTCCGGGTCCGGGTCCGGGTCCGGGTCCGGTTAAGGGTCCGGGTCCGGGTCCGGGTCCGGGTCCGGGTCCGGGTAAGGGTCCGGGTTCGGGTCCGGGTCCGGGTCCGGGTCCGGGTCCGGGTCCGGGTCCGGGTCCGGGTCCGGGCAAGGGTCCGGGTCCGGGTCCGGGTCCAGGTCCGGGTCCGGGTCCGGGTCCGGGTAAGGGTCCGGGTCCGGGTCCGGGTATGGGTCAAGGTCCGGGTAAGGGTCCGGGTCCGGGTCCGGGTAAGGGTCCGGGTTAGAGTCACGGTCAGGGTCAGAGTCAGGGTCAGAGTCATGGCCCGGGTCTGGGTCCGGGTCAGGATCCGGGTCCGGGTCCGGGTCCGGGTCAGGGTCCGGGTCCGGGTCCGGGTCCGGGTTCGGGTCCGGGTCAGGGTCCGGGACCGGGTCCCGGTCCCGGTCCGGGTCCGGGTAAGGGTCCGGGTCCGGGTCCGGGTGCGGGTGCGGGTCCGGGTCATGGTCCGGGTCCGGGTCCTGGTCCGGGTCCGGGTCAGTGTCCGGGTCCGGGTCCGGGTCTGGGTAAGTGTCCGGGACCGGGTCTGGTTCCGGGTCCGGGTCCGGGTAAGGGTCCGGGTCCTTGTCCGGGTCCGGGTCCGGGTAAGAGTCCGGGTCCGGGTCCGGGTAAGGGTCGGGGTCCGGGTCCGGGTCCGGGTAAGGGTCCGGGTCCGGGTCCGGGTCCGGATCCGGGTCAGGGTCCGGGTCCAGGTCCGGGTCCGGGTCCAGGTCCGGGTAAGGGTCCGGATCCGGGTCCGCGTCAGGGTCCGGGTCCGGATCCGGATCCGGGTCCGGGTCTGGGTCCGGGATCGGGTCCGGGTCCGGGTCCGTTTAAGGGTCCTGGTCAGGGTTCAGGTCCGGGTGCGGGTGCGGGTCCGGATAAGGGTCCGGGTCGGGGTCCGGGTCCGGGTCCGGGTAAGGGTCCGGGTTAGAGTCACGGTCAGGGTCAGAGTCAGGGTCAGAGTCATGGCCCGGGTCTGGGTCCGGGTCAGGATCCGGGTCCGGGTCCGGGTTCGGGTCCGGGTCCGGGTCCGGGTCCGGGTTCGGGTCCGGGTCCGGGTCTGGGTCCGGGTCCGGATCCGGGTATGGGTCAAGGTCCGGGTAAGGGTCCGGGTCCGGGTCCGGGTCCGGGTCCGGGTCCGGGTCCAGGTCCGGGTAAGGGTCCGGGTCCGGGTCCGGGTCCGGGTCCGGGTCCGGGTAAGGGTCCGGGTTCGGAGCCGGGTCCGGGTCCCGGTCCCGGTCCGGGTCCGGGTCCGGGTCCGGGTCCGGGTCCGGGTCCGGGTCCGGGTCCGGTTCCGGGTCCGGGTCCAGGTTAGGGTCCGGGTCCGTGTCCGGGTAAGTGTCCGGGTCCGGGTCCGGGTAAGTGTCCGGGTCCAGGTCCGGGTCCATGTCCAGGTTAGGGTCCGGGTCCGGGTCCGGGTCCGGGTAAGTGTCCGGGTCCGGGTCCGGGTCCGGGTCCGGGTCCGGGTCCGGTTAAGGGTCCGGGTCCGGGTCCGGGTAAGGGTCCGGGTTCGGATCCGTGTCCGGGTCCCGGTCCCGGTCCGGGTCCGGGTCCGGGTCCGGGTCCGGGTCCGGGTCCGGGTCCGGGTCCGGTTCCGGGTCCGGGTCCAGGTTAGGGTCCGGGTCCGGGTCCGGGTAAGTGTCCGGGTCCGGGTCCGGGTAAGTGTCCGGGTCCAGGTCCGGGTCCATGTCCAGGTTAGGGTCCGGGTCCGGGTCCGGGTCCGGGTAAGTGTCCGGGTCCGGGTCTGGGTCCGGGTCCGGGTCCGGTAAGGGTCCGGATCCGGGTCCGGGTCCGGTTCCGGGTCCGGGTCCGGGTCCGGGTCCGGGTCCGGGTCCGGGTCCGGGTCCGGGTCCGGGCAAGGGTCCGGGTCCGAGTACGGGTCCAGGTCCGGGTCCGGGTCCGGGTCCGGATAAGGGTCCGGGTCCGGGTCCGGGTATGGGTCAAGGTCCGGGTAAGGGTCCGGGTCCGGGTCCGGGTAAGGGTCCGGGTTAGAGTCACGGTCAGGGTCAGAGTCAGGGTCAGAGTCATGGCCCGGGTCTGGGTCCGGGTCAGGATCCGGGTCCGGGTCCGGGTTCGGGTCCGGGTCCGGGTCCGG
This sequence comes from Arizona elegans, assembly GCA_022577455.1. Classification (NCBI taxonomy): domain Eukaryota; kingdom Metazoa; phylum Chordata; class Lepidosauria; order Squamata; family Colubridae; genus Arizona; species Arizona elegans. The sequence continues at coordinate 8,122,375 of JAKOOJ010000027.1, forward strand.
GTCCGGGTTCGGGTCCGGGTCCGGGTCTGGGTCCGGGTCCGGATCCGGGTATGGGTCAAGGTCCGGGTAAGGGTCCGGGTCCGGGTCCGGGTCCGGGTCCGGGTCCGGGTCCAGGTCCGGGTAAGGGTCCGGGTCCGGGTCCGGGTCCGGGTCCGGGTCCGGGTCCGGGTCCGGGCAAGGGTCCGGGTCCGAGTACGGGTCCAGGTCCGGGTCCGGGTCCGGGTCCGGATAAGGGTCCGGGTCCGGGTCCGGGTATGGGTCAAGGTCCGGGTAAGGGTCCGGGTCCGGGTCCGGGTAAGGGTCCGGGTTAGAGTCACGGTCAGGGTCAGAGTCAGGGTCAGAGTCATGGCCCGGGTCTGGGTCCGGGTCAGGATCCGGGTCCGGGTCCGGGTTCGGGTCCGGGTCCGGGTCCGGGTCCGGGTTCGGGTCCGGGTCCGGGTCTGGGTCCGGGTCCGGATCCGGGTATGGGTCAAGGTCCGGGTAAGGGTCCGGGTCCGGGTCCGGGTCCGGGTCCGGGTCCGGGTCCAGGTCCGGGTAAGGGTCCGGGTCCGGGTCCGGGTCCGGGTCCGGGTCCGGGTAAGGGTCCGGGTTCGGAGCCGGGTCCGGGTCCCGGTCCCGGTCCGGGTCCGGGTCCGGGTCCGGGTCCGGGTCCGGGTCCGGGTCCGGGTCCGGTTCCGGGTCCGGGTCCAGGTTAGGGTCCGGGTCCGTGTCCGGGTAAGTGTCCGGGTCCGGGTCCGGGTAAGTGTCCGGGTCCAGGTCCGGGTCCATGTCCAGGTTAGGGTCCGGGTCCGGGTCCGGGTCCGGGTAAGTGTCCGGGTCCGGGTCCGGGTCCGGGTCCGGGTCCGGGTCCGGTTAAGGGTCCGGGTCCGGGTCCGGGTAAGGGTCCGGGTTCGGATCCGTGTCCGGGTCCCGGTCCCGGTCCGGGTCCGGGTCCGGGTCCGGGTCCGGGTCCGGGTCCGGGTCCGGGTCCGGTTCCGGGTCCGGGTCCAGGTTAGGGTCCGGGTCCGGGTCCGGGTAAGTGTCCGGGTCCGGGTCCGGGTAAGTGTCCGGGTCCAGGTCCGGGTCCATGTCCAGGTTAGGGTCCGGGTCCGGGTCCGGGTCCGGGTAAGTGTCCGGGTCCGGGTCTGGGTCCGGGTCCGGGTCCGGTAAGGGTCCGGATCCGGGTCCGGGTCCGGTTCCGGGTCCGGGTCCGGGTCCGGGTCCGGGTCCGGGTCCGGGTCCGGGTCCGGGCAAGGGTCCGGGTCCGAGTACGGGTCCAGGTCCGGGTCCGGGTCCGGGTCCGGATAAGGGTCCGGGTCCGGGTCCGGGTATGGGTCAAGGTCCGGGTAAGGGTCCGGGTCCGGGTCCGGGTAAGGGTCCGGGTTAGAGTCACGGTCAGGGTCAGAGTCAGGGTCAGAGTCATGGCCCGGGTCTGGGTCCGGGTCAGGATCCGGGTCCGGGTCCGGGTCAGGGTCTGGGTCCGGGTCCGGGTTCGGGTCCGGGTCAGGGTCCGGGTCAGGGTCCCGGTCCGGGTCCGGGTAAGGGTCCGGGTCCGGGTCCGGGTGCGGGTGCGGGTCCGGGTCATGTTCCGGTTCCGGGTCCGGGTCCGGGTCAGTGTCCGGGTCCGGGTCCGGGTCCGGGTAAGTGTCCGGGACCAGGTCTGGGTCCGGGTCCAGGTCCGGGTAAGGGTCCTGGTCGGGGTCCGGGTCCGGGTCCGGGTCCGGGTAAGAGTCCGGGTCCGGGTCCGGGTAAGGGTCGGGGTCCGGGTCCGGGTCCGGGTAAGGGTCCGGGTCCGGGTCCGGATCCGGGTGAGGGTCCGGGTCCAGGTCCGGGTCCGGGTCCAGGTCCGGGTAAGGGTCCGGGTCCGGGTCCGGGTCCGGGTCCGGGTCAGGGTCCGGGTCCGGTTAAGGGTCCGGGTCCGGGTCGGGTAAGGTTCCGGGTCCGGGTCTGGGTCCGGGTCCGGGTCCGGTAAGGGTCCGGATCCGGGTCCGGGTCCGGGTCCGGGTCCGGGCAAGGGTCCGGGTCCGGGTCCGGGTCCGGGTCCGGGTCCGGGTCCGGGTCCGGGTCCGGGTAAGGGTCCGGGTCCGGGTCCGGGTAAGGGTCCGGGTTAGAGTCACGGTCAGGGTCAGAGTCAGGGTCAGAGTCATGGCCCGGGTCTGGGTCCGGGTCAGGATCCGGGTCCGGGTCCGGGTCAGGGTCTGGGTCCGGGTCCGGGTTCGGGTCCGGGTCAGGGTCAGGGTCCGGGTCCGGGTCCCGGTCCGGGTCCGGGTAAGGGTCCGGGTCCGGGTCCGGGTGCGGGTGCGGGTCCGGGTCATGGTCCGTGTCCGGGTCCGGGTCCGGGTCCGGGTCAGTGTCCGGGTCCGGGTCCGGGTCCGGGTAAGTGTCCGGGACCGGGTCTGGGTCCGGGTCCGGGTCCGGGTAAGGGTCCGGGTCCGGGTCCGGGTCCGGGTCCGGGTCCGGGTCCGGGTAAGAGTCCGGGTCCGAGTCCGGGTAAGGGTCGGGGTCCGGGTCCGGGTCCGGGTAAGGGTCCGGGTCCGGGTCCGGAACCGGGTCAGGGTCCGGGTCCGGGTCCGGATCCGGATCCGGGTCCGGGTCTGGGTCCGGGTTCGGGTCCGGGTCCGGATCCGGATCCGGGTGAGGGTCCGGGTCCAGGTCCGGGTCCGGGTCCAGGTCCGGGTCCGGGTCCGGGTCCGGGTCCGGGTCCGGGTCCGGGTCAGGGTCAGGGTCCGGGTCCGGTTAAGGGTCCGGGTCCGGGTCCGGGTAAGGTTCCGGGTCCGGGTCTGGGTCCGGGTCCGGGTCCGGTAAGGGTCCGGATCCGGGTCCGGGTCCGGGTCCGGGTCCGGGTCCGGGCAAGGGTCCGGGTCCGGGTCCGGGTCCGGGTCCGGGTCCGGGTCCGGGTAAGGGTCCGGGTCCGGGTCCGGGTAAGGGTCTGGGTTAGAGTCACGGTCAGGGTCAGAGTCAGGGTCAGAGTCATGGCCCGGTTCTGGGTCCGGGTCAGGATCCGGGTCCGGGTCCGGGTCAGGGTCTGGGTCCGGGTCCGGGTTCGGGTCCGGGTCAGGGTCCGGGTCCGGGTCCCGGTCCGGGTCCGGGTAAGGGTCCGGGTCCGGGTCCGGGTGCGGGTGCGGGTCCGGGTCCGTGTCATGGTCCGTGTCCGGGTCCGGGTCCGGGTCCGGGTCAGTGTCCGGGTCCGGGTCCGGGTCCGGGTAAGTGTCCGGGACCGGGTCTGGGTCCGGGTCCGGGTCCGGGTAAGGGTCCGGGTCCGGGTCCGTGTCCGTGTCCGGGTCCGGGTAAGAGTCCGGGTCCGAGTCCGGGTAAGGGTCGGGGTCCGGGTCCGGGTCCGGGTAAGGGTCCGGGTCCGGGTCCGGAACCGGGTCAGGGTCCGGGTCCGGGTCCGGATCCGGATCCGGGTCCGGGTCTGGGTCCGGGTTCGGGTCCGGGTCCGGGTCCGTTTAAGGGTCCTGGTCAGGGTTCAGGTCCGGGTCCGGGTCCGGGTCCAGGTCCAGGTTAGGGTCCGGGTCCGGGTCCGAGTAAGTGTCCGGGTCCGGGTCTGGGTCCGGGTCCGGGTCCGGGTAAGGGTCCGGATCCGGGTCCGGTTCCGGGTCCGGTTCCGGGTCCGGATCCGGATCCGTGTCCGGGTCTGCGTCCGGGTCCGTGTCCGGGTCCGTGTCCGGGTCCGTGTCCGTGTCCGTGTCTGGGTCGGGGTAAGGGTCAAGGTCCGGGTAAGGGTCCGGGTCCGGGTCCGGGTCGGGGTTCGGGTCCGGGTCCGGGTAAGGGTCCGGGTTAGAGTCACGGTCAGGGTCAGAGTCAGGGTCAGAGTCTTGGCCCGGATCCGGGTCCGGGTCCGGGTCCGGGTCCGGGTCCGGGTCCAGGTCCGGGTCCGGGCAAGGGTCCGGGTCCAGGTCCGGGTAACGGTCCGGGTCCGGGTCCGGGTCCGGGTCCGGGTCCGGGTCCGGGTCCAGGTCCGGGTCCGGTTCCGGTTAAGGGTCCGGGTCCAGGTTAGTGTCCGGGTCCGGGTCCGGGTAAGTGTCCGGGTCCGGGTCTGGCTCCGGGTCCGGGTCCGGTAAGGGTCCGGATTCGGGTCCGGGTCCGGGTCCAGGTCCGGGTCCGGATCCGGATCCGGGTCCGGGTCTGGGTCCGGGTCCGGGTCCGGGTCGGGGTCCGGGTCCGGGTCCGGGTAAGGGTCCGGGTTAGAGTCACGGTCAGGGTCAGAGTCAGGGTCAGAGTCATGGCCCGGGTCTGGGTCCGGGTCAGGATCCGGGTCCGGGTCCGGGTTCGGGTCCGGGTCCGGGTCCGGGTTCGGGTCCGGGTCCGGGTCCGGGTCCGGGCAAGGGTCCGGGTCCGGGTCCGGGTCCAGGTCCGGGTCTGGGTCCTGGTCCGGGTAAGGGTCCGGGTCCGGGTCCGGGTATGGGTCAAGGTCCGGGTAAGGGTCCGGGTCCGGGTCCGGGTAAGGGTCCGGGTTAGAGTCACGGTCAGGGTCAGAGTCAGGGTCAGAGTCATGGCCCGGGTCTGGGTCCGGGTCAGGATCCGGGTCCGGGTCCGGGTCTAGGTCCGGGTCCGGGTCCGGTAAGGGTCCGGATCCGGGTCCGGGTCCGGGTCCGGGTCCGGGTCCGGGTCCGGGTCCGGGTCCGGGTCCGGGCAAGGGTCCGGGTCCGGGTACGGGTCCAGGTCCGGGTCCGGGTCCGGGTCCGGGTAAGGGTCCGGGTCCGGGTCCGGGTATGGGTCAAGGTCCGGGTAAGGGTCCGGGTCCGGGTAAGGGTCCGGGTTAGAGTCACGGTCAGGGTCAGAGTCAGGGTCAGAGTCATGGCCCGGGTCTGGGTCCGGGTCAGGATCCGGGTCCGGGTCCGGGTCAGGGTCTGGGTCCGGGTCCGGGTTCGGGTCCGGGTCAGGGTCCGGGTCCGGGTCCCGGTCCGGGTCCGGGTAAGGGTCCGGGTCAGGGTCCGGGTGCGGGTGCGGGACCGGGTCATGTTCCGGGTCCGGGTCCGGTAAGGGTCCGGATTCGGGTCCGGGTCCGGGTCCAGGTCCGGGTCCGGATCCGGATCCGGGTCCGGGTCTGGGTCCGGGTCCGGGTCCGGGTCGGGGTCCGGGTCCGGGTCCGGGTAAGGGTCCGGGTTAGAGTCACGGTCAGGGTCAGAGTCAGGGTCAGAGTCATGGCCCGGGTCTGGGTCCGGGTCAGGATCCGGGTCCGGGTCCGGGTTCGGGTCCGGGTCCGGGTCCGGGTTCGGGTCCGGGTCCGGGTCCGGGTCCGGGCAAGGGTCCGGGTCCGGGTCCGGGTCCAGGTCCGGGTCTGGGTCCTGGTCCGGGTAAGGGTCCGGGTCCGGGTCCGGGTATGGGTCAAGGTCCGGGTAAGGGTCCGGGTCCGGGTCCGGGTAAGGGTCCGGGTTAGAGTCACGGTCAGGGTCAGAGTCAGGGTCAGAGTCATGGCCCGGGTCTGGGTCCGGGTCAGGATCCGGGTCCGGGTCCGGGTCTAGGTCCGGGTCCGGGTCCGGTAAGGGTCCGGATCCGGGTCCGGGTCCGGGTCCGGGTCCGGGTCCGGGTCCGGGTCCGGGTCCGGGTCCGGGTCCGGGTCCGGGTCCGGGCAAGGGTCCGGGTCCGGGTACGGGTCCAGGTCCGGGTCCGGGTCCGGGTCCGGGTAAGGGTCCGGGTCCGGGTCCGGGTATGGGTCAAGGTCCGGGTAAGGGTCCGGGTCCGGGTAAGGGTCCGGGTTAGAGTCACAGTCAGGGTCAGAGTCAGGGTCAGAGTCATGGCCCGGGTCTGGGTCCGGGTCAGGATCCGGGTCCGGGTCCGGGTCAGGGTCTGGGTCCGGGTCCGGGTTCGGGTCCGGGTCAGGGTCCGGGTCCGGGTCCCGGTCCGGGTCCGGGTAAGGGTCCGGGTCAGGGTCCGGGTGCGGGTGCGGGACCGGGTCATGTTCCGGGTCCGGGTCCGGGTCCGGGTCCGGGTCAGTGTCCGGGTCTGGGTCCGTGTCCGGGTAAGTGTCCGGGACCGGGTCTGTGTCCGGGTCCAGGTCCGGCTAAGGGTCCTGGTCCGGGTCCGGGTCCGGGTCCGGGTCCGGGTAAGAGTCCGGGTCCGGGTCCGGGTAAGGGTCGGGGTCCGGGTCCGGGTCCGGGTAAGGGTCCGGGTCCGGGTCCGGGCAAGGGTCCGGGTCCGGGTCCGGGTCCAGGTCCGGGTCTGGGTCCTGGTCCGGGTAAGGGTCCGGGTCCGGGTCCGGGTATGGGTCAAGGTCCGGGTAAGGGTCCGGGTCCGGGTCCGGGTAAGGGTCCGGGTTAGAGTCACGGTCAGGGTCAGAGTCAGGGTCAGAGTCATGGCCCGGGTCTGGGTCCGGGTCAGGATCCGGGTCCGGGTCCGGGTCTAGGTCCGGGTCCGGGTCCGGTAAGGGTCCGGATCCGGGTCCGGGTCCGGGTCCGGGTCCGGGTCCGGGTCCGGGTCCGGGTCCGGGTCCGGGTCCGGGTCCGGGCAAGGGTACGGGTCCGGGTACGGGTCCAGGTCTGGGTCCGGGTCCGGGTCCGGGTAAGGGTCCGGGTCCGGGTCCGGGTATGGGTCAAGGTCCGGGTAAGGGTCCGGGTCCGGGTAAGGGTCCGGGTTAGAGTCACGGTCAGGGTCAGAGTCAGGGTCAGAGTCATGGCCCGGGTCTGGGTCCGGGTCAGGATCCGGGTCCGGGTCCGGGTCAGGGTCTGGGTCCGGGTCCGGGTTCGGGTCCGGGTCAGGGTCCGGGTCCGGGTCCCGGTCCGGGTCCGGGTAAGGGTCCGGGTCAGGGTCCGGGTGCGGGTGCGGGACCGGGTCATGTTCCGGGTCCGGGTCCGGGTCCGGGTCCGGGTCAGTGTCCGGGTCTGGGTCCGGGTCCGGGTAAGTGTCCGGGACCGGGTCTGTGTCCGGGTCCAGGTCCGGCTAAGGGTCCTGGTCCGGGTCCGGGTCCGGGTCCGGGTCCGGGTAAGAGTCCGGGTCCGGGTCCGGGTAAGGGTCGGGGTCCGGGTCCGGGTCCGGGTAAGGGTCCGGGTCCGGGTCCGGATCCGGGTCAGGGTCCGGGTCCAGGTCCGGGTCCGGGTCCAGGTCCGGGTAAGGGTCCAGGTCCGGGTCCGGGTCCGGGTCCGGGTCCGGGTCAGGGTCCGGGTCCGGTTAAGGGTCCGGGTCCGGGTCCGGGTAAGGTTCCGGGTTCGGGTCTGGGTCCGGGTCCGGGTCCGTGTCCCGGTCCGGGTCCGGGTCCGGGTCCGGGTCCGGGTCCGGGTCCGGGTCTGGGTCCGGGTCCGGGTCCGGGTCCGGTTCCGGGTCCAGGTCCAGGTTAGGGTCCGGGTCCGGGTCCGGGTAAGTGTCCGGGTCCGGGTCCGGGTAAGTGTCCGGGTCCAGGTCCGGGTCCATGTCCAGGTTAGGGTCCGGGTCCGGGTCAGGGTCCGGGTCCGGGTCCGGGTCCGGGTCCGGGTCCGGGCAAGGGTCCGGGTCCGGGTCCGGGTCCGGGTCCGGGTCCGGGTCCGGGTCCGGGTCTGGGTAAGGGTCCGGGTCCGGGTCCGGGTATGGGTCAAGGTCCGGGTAAGGGTCCGGGTCCGGGTCCGGGTAAGGGTCCAGGTTAGAGTCACGGTCAGGGTCAGAGTCAGGGTCAGAGTCATGGCCCGGGTCTGGGTCCGGGTCAGGATCCGGGTCCGGGTCCGGGTCAGGGTCTGGGTCCGGGTCCGGGTTCGGGTCCGGGTCAGGGTCCAGGTCCGGGTCCGGGTCCCGGTCCGGGTCCGGGTAAGGGTCCGGGTCCGGGTCCGGGTGCGGGTGCGGGTCCGGGTCATGGTCCGTGTCCGTGTCCGGGTCCGGGTCCGGGTCAGTGTCCGGGTCCGGGTCCGGGTCCGGGTAAGTGTCCGGGACCGGGTCTGGGTCCGGGTCCGGGTCCGGGTAAGGGTCCGGGTCCGGGTCCGGGTCCGGGTCCGGGTCCGGGTCCGGGTAAGAGTCCGGGTCTGGGTCCGGGTAAGGGTCGGGGTCCGGGTCCGGGTAAGGGTCCGGGTCCGGGTCCGGAACCGGGTCAGGGTCCGGGTCCGGGTCCGGATCCGGATCCGGATCCGGGTCCGGGTCTGTGTCCGGGTTCGGGTCCGGGTCCGGGTCCGTTTAAGGGTCCTGGTCAGGGTTCAGGTCCGGGTCCGGGTCCGGGTCCAGGTCCAGGTTAGGGTCCGGGTCCGGGTCCGAGTAAGTGTCCGGGTCCGGGTCTGGGTCCGGGTCCGGGTCCGGGTAAGGGTCCGGATCCGGGTCCGGATCCGGGTCCGGTTCCGGGTCCGGTTCCGGATCCGGATCCGGATCCGGGTCCGGGTCTGCGTCCGGGTCCGTGTCCGGGTCCGTGTCCGGGTCCGGGTCGGGGTAAGGGTCAAGGTCCGGGTAAGGGTCCGGGTCCGGGTCCGGGTCGGGGTTCGGGTCCGGGTCCGGGTAAGGGTCCGGGTTAGAGTCACGGTCAGGGTCAGAGTCAGGGTCAGAGTCATGGCCCGGATCCGGGTCCGGGTCCGGGTCCGGGTCCGGGTCCGGGTCCAGGTCCGGGTCCGGGCAAGGGTCCGGGTCCAGGTCCGGGTAAGGGTCCCGGTCCGGGTCCGGGTCCGGGTCCGGGTCCGGGTCCGGGTCCAGGTCCGGGTCCGGTTCCGGTTAAGGGTCCGGGTCCAGGTTAGTGTCCGGGTCCGGGTCCGGCTAAGTGTCCGGGTCCGGGTCTGGGTCCGGGTCCGGGTCCGGTAAGGGTCCGGATTCGGGTCCGGGTCCGGGTCCGGGTCCGGGTCAGGGTCCGGATCCGGGTCCGGGTCTGGGTCCGGGTCCGGGTCCGGGTCCGGGTCCGGGTCCAGGTCCGGGCAAGGGTCCGGGTCCGGGTCCGGGTCCGGGTCCGGGTCCGGGTCCGGGTCCGGGTAAGGGTCCGGGTCCGGGTCTGGGTAAGGGTCCGGGTCCGGGTCCGGGTATGGGTCAAGGTCCGGGTCCGGGTCCGGGTAAGGGTCCGGGTTAGAGTCACGGTCAGGGTCAGAGTCAGGGTCAGAGTCATGGCCCGGGTCTGGGTCCGGGTCAGGATCGGGTCCGGGTCCGGGTGAGGGTCCGGGTCCGGGTCCGGGTTCGGGTCCGGGTCCGGGTCTGGGTCCGGATCCGGGTCCGGGTATGGGTCAAGGTCCGGGTAAGGGTCCGGGTCCGGGTCCGGGTCCGGGTCCGGGTCCGGGTCCGGGTCCGGGTCCGGGTCCAGGTCCGGCTCCGTGTAAGGGTCCGGGTCCAGGTCCGGGTAAGGTTCCGGGTCCGGGTCCGGGTCCGGGTCCGGGTCCGGGTCCGGGTCCGGGTCCGGGTCCGGGTCCAGGTCCGGTTAAGGGTCCTGGTCCGGGTCCGGGTCCGGGTCCGGGTCCGGGTAAGAGTCCGGGTCCGGGTCCGGGTAAGGGTCGGGGTCCGGGTCCGGGTCCGGGTAAGGGTCCGGGTCCGGGTCCGGATCCGGGTCAGGGTCCGGGTCCAGGTCCGGGTCCGGGTCCAGGTCCGGGTAAGGGTCCGGGTCCGGGTCCGGGTCCGGGTCCGGGTCCGGGTCAGGGTCCGGGTCCGGTTAAGGGTCCGGGTCCGGGTCCGGGTAAGGTTCCGGGTTCGGGTCTGGGTCCGGGTCCGGGTCCGTGTCCCGGTCCGTGTCCGGGTCCGGGTCCGGGTCCGGGTCCGGGTCCGGGTCCGGGTCCGGGTCCGGGTCCGGGTCCGGTTCCGGGTCCAGGTCCAGGTTAGGGTCCGGGTCCGGGTCCGGGTAAGTGTCCGGGTCCGGGTCCGGGTAAGTGTCCGGGTCCAGGTCCGGGTCCATGTCCAGGTTAGGGTCCGGGTCCGGGTCCGGGTCCGGGTCCGGGTCCGGGTCCGGGTCCGGGTCCGGGCAAGGGTCCGGGTCCGGGTCCGGGTCCGGGTCCGGGTCCGGGTCCGGGTCCGGGTCTGGGTAAGGGTCCGGGTCCGGGTCCGGGTATGGGTCAAGGTCCGGGTAAGGGTCCGGGTCCGGGTCCGGGTAAGGGTCCAGGTTAGAGTCACGGTCAGGGTCAGAGTCAGGGTCAGAGTCATGGCCCGGGTCTGGGTCCGGGTCAGGATCCGGGTCCGGGTCCGGGTCAGGGTCTGGGTCCGGGTCCGGGTTCGGGTCCGGGTCAGGGTCCAGGTCCGGGTCCGGGTCCCGGTCCGGGTCCGGGTAAGGGTCCGGGTCCGGGTCCGGGTCCGGGTGCGGGTCCGGGTCATGGTCCGTGTCCGTGTCCGGGTCCGGGTCCGGGTCAGTGTCCGGGTCCGGGTCCGGGTCCGGGTAAGTGTCCGGGACCGGGTCTGGGTCCGGGTCCGGGTCCGGGTAAGGGTCCGGGTCCGGGTCCGGGTCCGGGTCCGGGTCCGGGTAAGAGTCCGGGTCTGGGTCCGGGTAAGGGTCGGGGTCCGGGTCCGGGTAAGGGTCCGGGTCCGGGTCCGGAACCGGGTCAGGGTCCGGGTCCGGGTCCGGATCCGGATCCGGATCCGGGTCCGGGTCTGTGTCCGGGTTCGGGTCCGGGTCCGGGTCCGTTTAAGGGTCCTGGTCAGGGTTCAGGTCCGGGTCCGGGTCCGGGTCCAGGTCCAGGTTAGGGTCCGGGTCCGGGTCCGAGTAAGTGTCCGGGTCCGGGTCTGGGTCCGGGTCCGGGTCCGGGTAAGGGTCCGGATCCGGGTCCGGATCCGGGTCCGGTTCCGGGTCCGGTTCCGGATCCGGATCCGGATCCGGGTCCGGGTCTGCGTCCGGGTCCGTGTCCGGGTCCGTGTCCGGGTCCGGGTCGGGGTAAGGGTCAAGGTCCGGGTAAGGGTCCGGGTCCGGGTCCGGGTCGGGGTTCGGGTCCGGGTCCGGGTAAGGGTCCGGGTTAGAGTCACGGTCAGGGTCAGAGTCAGGGTCAGAGTCATGGCCCGGATCCGGGTCCGGGTCCGGGTCCGGGTCCAGGTCCGGGTCCGGGCAAGGGTCCGGGTCCAGATCCGGGTAAGGGTCCCGGTCCGGGTCCGGGTCCGGGTCCGGGTCCGGGTCCGGGTCCAGGTCCGGGTCCGGTTCCGGTTAAGGGTCCGGGTCCAGGTTAGTGTCCGGGTCCGGGTCCGGCTAAGTGTCCGGGTCCGGGTCTGGGTCCGGGTCCGGGTCCGGTAAGGGTCCGGATTCGGGTCCGGGTCCGGGTCCGGGTCAGGGTCCGGATCCGGGTCCGGGTCTGGGTCCGGGTCCGGGTCCGGGTCCGGGTCCGGGTCCAGGTCCGGGCAAGGGTCCGGGTCCGGGTCCGGGTCCGGGTCCGGGTCCGGGTCCGGGTAAGGGTCCGGGTCCGGGTCTGGGTAAGGGTCCGGGTCCGGGTCCGGGTATGGGTCAAGGTCCGGGTCCGGGTCCGGGTAAGGGTCCGGGTTAGAGTCACGGTCAGGGTCAGAGTCAGGGTCAGAGTCATGGCCCGGGTCTGGGTCCGGGTCAGGATCGGGTCCGGGTCCGGGTGAGGGTCCGGGTCCGGGTCCGGGTTCGGGTCCGGGTCCGGGTCTGGGTCCGGATCCGGGTCCGGGTATGGGTCAAGGTCCGGGTAAGGGTCCGGGTCCGGGTCCGGGTCCGGGTCCGGGTCCGGGTCCGGGTCCGGGTCCGGGTCCGGGTCCGGGTCCAGGTCCGGCTCCGTGTAAGGGTCCGGGTCCAGGTCCGGGTAAGGTTCCGGGTCCGGGTCCGGGTCCGGGTCCGGGTCCGGGTCCGGGTCCGGGTCCGGGTCCAGGTCCGGTTAAGGGTCCGGGTCCGGGTCCAGGTAAGGGTCCGGGTTCGGGTCCGGGTCCGGGTCCGGGTCCGGGTCCGGGTCCCGGTCCGGGTCCGGGTCCGGGTCCGGGTCCGGGTCCGGGTCCGGGTCCGGGTCCGGGTCCGGTTCCGGATCCAGGTCCAGGTTAGGGTCCGGGTCCGGGTCCGGGTAAGTGTCCGGGTCCGGGTCCGGGTAAGTGTCCGGGTCCAGGTCCGGGTCCATGTCCAGGTTAGGGTCCGGGTCCGGGTCCGGGTCCGGGTAAGTGTCAGGGTCCGGGTCTGGGTCCAGGTCCAGGTCCGGTAAGGGTCCGGATCCGGGTCCGGGTCCGGGTCCGGGTCCGGGTCCGGGTCCGGGTCCGGGTCCGGGTCCGGGTCCGGGTCCGGGCAAGGGTCCGGGTCCGGGTCCGGGTAAGGGTCCGGGTCCGTGTCCGGGTCCGGGTATGGGTCAAGGTCCGGGTAAGGGACCGGGTCCGGTTCCGGGTCCGGGTCGGGGTCCGGGTCCGGGTCCGGGTAAGGGTCCGGGTTAGAGTCACGGTCAGGGTCAGAGTCAGGGTCAGAGTCATGGCCCGGGTCTGGGTCCGGGTCAGGATCCGGGTCCGGGTCCGGGTCAGGGTCCGGGTCCGGGTCCGGGTTCGGGTCCGGGTCAGGGTCCGGGTCCGGGTCCCGGTCCGGGTCCGGGTAAGGGTCCGGGTCCGGGTCCGGGTGCGGGTGCGGGTCCGGGTCATGGTCCGGGTCCGGGTCCGGGTCCGGGTCAGTGTCCGGGTCCGGGTCCGGGTCCGGGTCCGGGTCCGGGTCCGGGTAAGTGTCCGGGACCGGGTCTGGGTCCGGGTCCGGGTCCGGGTCTGGGTCCGGGTCCGGGTAAGAGTCCGGGTCCAGGTCCGGGTAAGGGTCGGGGTCCGGGTCTGGGTGCGGGTGCGGGTCCGGGTCATGGTCCGGGTCCGGGTCCGGGTCGGGGTCAGTGTCCGGGTCCGGGTCCGGGTCCGGGTAAGTGTCCGGGACCGGGTCTGGGTCCGGGTCCGGGTCCGGGTAAGGGTCCGGGCCGGGTCCGGGTCCGGGTCCGGGTCCGGTTCCGGTTAAGGGTCCGGGTCCGGGTCCGGGTAAGGGTCCGGGTCCGGGTCCGGGTCCGGGTCCGGTTCCGGTTCCAGGTCCAGTTTAGTGTCCGGGTCCGGGTCCGGGTAAGTGTCCGGGTCCGGGTCCCGGTCCGGGTCCGGATCCGGATCCGGGTCCGGGTCCGGCTCCGGGTCCGGGTCCGGGTCCGGGTCCGGGTCCGCGTCCATGTCCACGTTAGGGTCCGGGTCCGGGTCCGGGTAAGTGTCCGGGTCCGGGTCTGGGTCCGGGTCCGGGTCCGGTAAGGGTCCGGGTCCGGGTCCGGGTCCGGGTCCGGGTCCGGGTCCGGGTCCGGATCCGGGTCCGGGTCCGGATCCGGATCCGGGTCCGGGTCTGGGTCCGGGTCCGGGTCCGGGTCCGGGTCCGGGTCCGGGTCCGTGCAAGGGTCCGGGTCCGGGTCCGGGTCCGGGTCCGGGTCCGGGTCTGGGTAAGGGTCCGGGTCCGGGTCCGGGTATGGGTCAAGGTCCGGGTAAGGGTCCGGGTCCGGGTCCGGGTCCGGGTCCGGGTCCGGGTCGGGGTCCGGGTCCGGGTCCGGGTAAGGGTCCGGGTTAGAGTCACGGTCAGGGTCAGAGTCAGGGTCAGAGTCATGGCCCGGGTCTGGGTCCGGGTCAGGATCGGGTCCGGGTCCGGGTGAGGGTCCGGGTCCGGGTCCGGGTTCGGGTCCGGGTCCGGGTCTGGGTCCGGATCCGGGTCCGGGTATGGGTCAAGGTCCGGGTAAGGGTCCGGGTCCGGGTCCGGGTCCGGGTCCGGGTCCGGGTCCGGGTCCGGGTCCAGGTCCGGGTCCAGGTCCGGCTCCGTGTAAGGGTCCGGGTCCAGGTCCGGGTAAGGTTCCGGGTCCGGGTCCGGGTCCGGGTCCGGGTCCGGGTCCGGGTCCGGGTCCGGGTCCAGGTCCGGTTAAGGGTCCGGGTCCGGGTCCAGGTAAGGGTCCGGGTTCGGGTCCGGGTCCGGGTCCGGGTCCGGGTCCGGGTCCCGGTCCGGGTCCGGGTCCGGGTCCGGGTCCGGGTCCGGGTCCGGGTCCGGGTCCGGTTCCGGATCCAGGTCCAGGTTAGGGTCCGGGTCCGGGTCCGGGTAAGTGTCCGGGTCCGGGTCCGGGTAAGTGTCCGGGTCCAGGTCCGGGTCCATGTCCAGGTTAGGGTCCGGGTCCGGGTCCGGGTCCGGGTAAGTGTCAGGGTCCGGGTCTGGGTCCAGGTCCAGGTCCGGTAAGGGTCCGGATCCGGGTCCGGGTCCGGGTCCGGGTCCGGGTCCGGGTCCGGGTCCGGGTCCGGGTCCGGGTCCGGGTCCGGGCAAGGGTCCGGGTCCGGGTCCGGGTAAGGGTCCGGGTCCGTGTCCGGGTCCGGGTATGGGTCAAGGTCCGGGTAAGGGACCGGGTCCGGGTCCGGGTCCGGGTCGGGGTCCGGGTCCGGGTCCGGGTAAGGGTCCGGGTTAGAGTCACGGTCAGGGTCAGAGTCAGGGTCAGAGTCATGGCCCGGGTCTGGGTCCGGGTCAGGATCCGGGTCCGGGTCCGGGTCAGGGTCCGGGTCCGGGTCCGGGTTCGGGTCCGGGTCAGGGTCCGGGTCCGGGTCCCGGTCCGGGTCCGGGTAAGGGTCCGGGTCCGGGTCCGGGTGCGGGTGCGGGTCCGGGTCATGGTCCGGGTCCGGGTCCGGGTCCGGGTCAGTGTCCGGGTCCGGGTCCGGGTCCGGGTCCGGGTCCGGGTCCGGGTAAGTGTCCGGGACCGGGTCTGGGTCCGGGTCCGGGTCCGGGTCTGGGTCCGGGTCCGGGTAAGAGTCCGGGTCCAGGTCCGGGTAAGGGTCGGGGTCCGGGTCTGGGTGCGGGTGCGGGTCCGGGTCATGGTCCGGGTCCGGGTCCGGGTCGGGGTCAGTGTCCGGGTCCGGGTCCGGGTCCGGGTAAGTGTCCGGGACCGGGTCTGGGTCCGGGTCCGGGTCCGGGTAAGGGTCCGGGCCGGGTCCGGGTCCGGGTCCGGGTCCGGTTCCGGTTAAGGGTCCGGGTCCGGGTCCGGGTAAGGGTCCGGGTCCGGGTCCGGGTCCGGGTCCGGTTCCGGTTCCAGGTCCAGTTTAGTGTCCGGGTCCGGGTCCGGGTAAGTGTCCGGGTCCGGGTCCCGGTCCGGGTCCGGATCCGGATCCGGGTCCGGGTCCGGCTCCGGGTCCGGGTCCGGGTCCGGGTCCGGGTCCGGGTCCGCGTCCATGTCCACGTTAGGGTCCGGGTCCGGGTCCGGGTAAGTGTCCGGGTCCGGGTCTGGGTCCGGGTCCGGGTCCGGTAAGGGTCCGGGTCCGGGTCCGGGTCCGGGTCCGGGTCCGGGTCCGGGTCCGGATCCGGGTCCGGGTCCGGATCCGGATCCGGGTCCGGGTCTGGGTCCGGGTCCGGGTCCGGGTCCGGGTCCGGGTCCGGGTCCGTGCAAGGGTCCGGGTCCGGGTCCGGGTCCGGGTCCGGGTCCGGGTCTGGGTAAGGGTCCGGGTCCGGGTCCGGGTATGGGTCAAGGTCCGGGTAAGGGTCCGGGTCCGGGTCCGGGTCCGGGTCCGGGTCCGGGTCGGGGTCCGGGTCCGGGTCCGGGTAAGGGTCCGGGTTAGAGTCACGGTCAGGGTCAGAGTCAGGGTCAGAGTCATGGCCCGGGTCTGGGTCCGGGTCAGGATCCGGGTCCGGGTCCGGGTGAGGGTCCGGGTCCGGATCCGGGTTCGGGTCCGGGTCCGGGTCTGGGTTGGGGTCCGGGTCCGGGCATGGGTCAAGGTCCGGGTAAGGGTCCGGGTCCGGGTCCGGGTCCAGGTCCGGGTCCGGGTCCGGGTCCGGGTCCGGGTCCAGGTCCGGCTCCGTGTAAGGGTCCGGGTCCAGGTCCGGGTAAGGGTCCGGGTCCGGGTCCGGGTCCGGGTCCGGGTCCGGGTCCGGGTCCAGGTCCGGTTAAGGGTCCGGGTCCAGGTCCGGGTCCATTTCCAGGTAAGGGTCCGGGTCCGGGTCCGGGTCCGGGTAAGTGTCCGGGTCCGGGTCTGGGTCCGAGTCCGGGTCCGGTAAGGGTCCGGATTCGGGTCCGGGTCCGGGTCCGGATCCGGGTCCGGGTCCGGGTCCGGGTCCGGGTCCGGGTCCGGGTCCGGGTCCGGGTCCGGGTCCGGGCAAGGGTCCGGGTCCGGGTCCGGGTCCGGGTCCGGGTCTGGGTAAGGGTCCGGGTCTGGGTCCGGGTATGGGTCAAGGTCCGGGTAAGGGTCCGGGTCCGGGTCCGGGTCCGGGTCCGGGTCCGGGTCCGGGTCCGGGTCCGGGTCCGGGTAAGGGTCCGGTTTAGAGTCACGGTCAGGGTCAGAGTCAGGGTCAGAGTCATGGCCCGGGTCTGGGTCCGGGTCAGGATCCGGGTCCGGGTCCGGGTTCGGGTCCGGGTCCGGGTCCGGGTTCGGGTCCAGGTCCGGGTCTGGGTCCGGGTCCGGGTCCGGGTATGGGTCAAGGTCCGGGTAAGGGTCCGGGTCCGGGTCCGGGTCCGGGTCCGGGTCCCGGTCCAGGTCCGGCTCCGTGTAAGGGTCCGGGTCCAGGTCCGGGTAAGGGTCCGGGTCCGGTTCCGGGTCCGGTTCCGGGTCCGGGTCCGGGTCCGGGTCCGGGTCCGGGTCCGGTTAAGGGTCCGGGTCCAGGTCCGTGTCCATGTCCAGGTAAGGGTCCGGGTCCGGGTCCGGGTCCGGGTAAGTGTCCGGGTCCGGGTCTGGGTCCGGGTCCGTGTCCGGTAAGGGTCCGGATTCGGGTCCGGGTCCGGGTCCGGATCCGGATCCGGGTCCGGGTCCGGGTCCGGGTCCGGGTCCGGGTCCGGGTCCGGGCAAGGGTCCGGGTCCGGGTCCGGGTCCGGGTCCGGGTCCGGGTCCGGGTCTGGGTAAGGGTCCGGGTCTGGGTCCGGGTATGGGTCAAGGTCCGGGTAAGGGTCCGGGTCCGGGTCCGGGTCCGGGTCCGGGTCCGGGTCCGGGTCGGGGTCCGGGTCCGGGTGGGGGTAAGGGTCCGGGTTAGAGTCACGGTCAGGGTCAGAGTCAGGGTCAGAGTCATGGCCCGGGTCTGGGTCCGGGTCAGGATCCGGGTCCGGGTCCGGGTTCGGGTCCGGGTCCGGGTCCGGGTTCGGGTCCGGACCCGGACCCGGACCCGGGTCCGGGTCCGGGTATGGGTCAAGGTCCGGGTAAGGGTCCGGGTCCGGGTCCGGGTCCGGGTCCGGGTCCGGGTCCGGGTCCGGGTCCGGGTCCGTGTCCAGGTCCGGCTCCGTGTAAGGGTCCGGGTCCAGGTCCGGGTAAGGGTCCGGGTCCGGGTCCGGGTCCGGGTCCGGGTCCGGGTCCGGGTCCGGGTCCGGGTCCGGTTCCGGGTCCAGGTCCAGGTTAGGGTCCGGGTCCGGATCCGGGTTAGTGTCCGGGTCCGGGTCCGTGTAAGTGTCCGGGTCCAGGTCCGGGTCCATGTCCAGGTTAGGGTCCGGGTCCGGGTCCGGGTCCGGGTAAGTGTCCGGGTCCGGGTCTGCGTCCGGGTCCGGGTCCGGTAAGGGTCCGGATCCGGGTCCGGGTCCGGGTCCGGGTCCGGGTCCGGGTCCGGGACCGGGTCCGGGTCCGGGTCCGGGCAAGGGTCCGGGTCCGGGTCCGGGTCCAGGTCCGGGTCCGGGTCTGGGTCCGGGTAAGGGTCCGGGTCCGGGTCCGGGTCCGGGTATGGGTCAAAGTCCGGGTAAGGGTCCGGGTCCGGGTCCGGGTCCGGGTCCGGGTCCGGGTCGGGGTCCGGGTCCGGGTCCGGGTAAGGGTCCGGGTTAGAGTCACGGTCAGGGTCAGAGTCAGGGTCAGAGTCATGGCCCGGGTCTGGGTCCGGGTCAGGATCCGGGTCCGGGTCCGGGTGAGGGTCCGGGTCCGGGTCCGGGTGAGGGTCCAGGTCCGGGTCTGGGTCCGGGTCTGGGTCCGGGTATAGGTCAAGGTCCGGGTAAGGGTCCGGGTCTGGGTCCGGGTCCGGGTCGGGGTCCTGGTCCGGGTCCGGGTAAGGGTCCAGGTTAGAGTCACGGTCAGGGTCAGAGTCAGGGTCAGAGTCATGGCCCGGATCCGGGTCCGGGTCCGGGTCCGGGTCCGGGTCCGGGTCCGGGTCCAGGTCCGGCTCCGTGTAAGGGTCCGGGTCCAGGTCCGGGTAAGGGTCCGGTTCTGGGTCCGGGTCCGGGTCCGAGTCCGGGTCCGGGTCCGGGTCCGGGTCCGGGTCCGGGTCCGGGTCCTGGTCCGGGTCCGGTTAAGGGTCCGGGTCCGGGTCCGGGTAAGGGTCCGGGTTCGGGTCCGGGTCCGGGTCCGGGTCCGGGTCCCGGTCCCGGTCCGGGTCCGGGTCCGGGTCCGGGTCCGGGTCCGGGTCCGGGTCCGGGTCCGGTTCCGGGTCCAGGTCCAGGTTAGCGTCCGGGTCCGGGTACGGGTAAGTGTCCGGGTCCGGGTCCGGGTAAGTGTCCGGGTCCGGGTCCGGGTCCATGTCCAGGTTAGGGTCGGGGTCCGGGTCCGGGTCCGGGTAAGTGTCCGGGTCCGGGTCCGGGTCCGGGTAAGTGTCCGGGTCCGGTAAGGGTCCGGATCCGGGTCCGGGTCCGGGTCCGGGTCCGGGTCCGGGTCCGGGACCGGGTCCGGGTCTGGGCAAGGGTCCGGGTCCGGGTCCGGGTCCGGGTAAGTGTCCGGGTCCGGTAAGGGTCCGGATCCGGGTCCGGGTCCGGGTCCGGGTCCGGGTCCGGATCCGGATCCGGGTCCGGGTCCGGGTCCGGGTCCGGGTCCGGGTCCGGGTCCGGGTCCGGGTCCGGGTCCGGGCAAGGGTCCGGGTCCGGGTCCGGGTCCGGGTCCGGGTCCGGGTCCGGGTCCGGGTCCGGGTCCGGGTCCGGGTAAGGGTCCGGGTCCGGGTCCGGGTATGGGTCAAGGTCCGGGTAAGGGTCCGGGTCCGGGTCCGGGTCGGGGTCCGGGTCCGGGTCCGTGTAAGGGTCCGGGTTAGAGTCACGGTCAGGGTCAGAGTCAGGGTCAGAGACATGGCCCGGGTCTGGGTCCGGGTCAGGATCCGGGTCCGGATCCGGGTCCGGGTCCGTGTCCAGGTCCGGCTCCGGGCAAGGGTCCGGGTCCGGGTCCGGGTCCGGGTCCGGGTCCGGGTCCGGGTCCGTGTCCAGGTCCGGCTCCGTGTAAGGGTCCGGGTCCAGGTCCGGGTAAGGGTCCGGGTCCGGGTCCGGGTCCGGGTCCGGGTCCGGGTCCGGGTCCGGGTCCGGGTCCGGTTCCGGGTCCAGGTCCAGGTTAGGGTCCGGGTCAGGATCCGGGTTAGTGTCCGGGTCCGGGTCCGTGTAAGTGTCCGGGTCCAGGTCCGGGTCCATGTCCAGGTTAGGGTCCGGGTCCGGGTCCGGGTCCGGGTAAGTGTCCGGGTCCGGGTCTGCGTCCGGGTCCGGGTCCGGTAAGGGTCCGGATCCGGGTCCGGGTCCGGGTCCGGGTCCGGGTCCGGGTCCGGGTCCGGGACCGGGTCCGGGTCCGGGTCCGGGCAAGGGTCCGGGTCCGGGTCCGGGTCCAGGTCCGGGTCCGGGTCTGGGTCCGGGTAAGGGTCCGGGTCCGGGTCCGGGTCCGGGTATGGGTCAAAGTCCGGGTAAGGGTCCGGGTCCGGGTCCGGGTCCGGGTCCGGGTCCGGGTCGGGGTCCGGGTCCGGGTCCGGGTAAGGGTCCGGGTTAGAGTCACGGTCAGGGTCAGAGTCAGGGTCAGAGTCATGGCCCGGGTCTGGGTCCGGGTCAGGATCCGGGTCCGGGTCCGGGTGAGGGTCCGGGTCCGGGTCCGGGTGAGGGTCCAGGTCCGGGTCTGGGTCCGGGTCTGGGTCCGGGTATAGGTCAAGGTCCGGGTAAGGGTCCGGGTCTGGGTCCGGGTCCGGGTCGGGGTCCTGGTCCGGGTCCGGGTAAGGGTCCAGGTTAGAGTCACGGTCAGGGTCAGAGTCAGGGTCAGAGTCATGGCCCGGATCCGGGTCCGGGTCCGGGTCCGGGTCCGGGTCCGGGTCCGGGTCCAGGTCCGGCTCCGTGTAAGGGTCCGGGTCCAGGTCCGGGTAAGGGTCCGGTTCTGGGTCCGGGTCCGGGTCCGAGTCCGGGTCCGGGTCCGGGTCCGGGTCCGGGTCCGGGTCCGGGTCCTGGTCCGGGTCCGGTTAAGGGTCCGGGTCCGGGTCCGGGTAAGGGTCCGGGTTCGGGTCCGGGTCCGGGTCCGGGTCCGGGTCCCGGTCCCGGTCCGGGTCCGGGTCCGGGTCCGGGTCCGGGTCCGGGTCCGGGTCCGGTTCCGGGTCCAGGTCCAGGTTAGCGTCCGGGTCCGGGTACGGGTAAGTGTCCGGGTCCGGGTCCGGGTAAGTGTCCGGGTCCGGGTCCGGGTCCATGTCCAGGTTAGGGTCGGGGTCCGGGTCCGGGTCCGGGTAAGTGTCCGGGTCCGGGTCCGGGTCCGGGTAAGTGTCCGGGTCCGGTAAGGGTCCGGATCCGGGTCCGGGTCCGGGTCCGGGTCCGGGTCCGGGTCCGGGACCGGGTCCGGGTCTGGGCAAGGGTCCGGGTCCGGGTCCGGGTCCGGGTAAGTGTCCGGGTCCGGTAAGGGTCCGGATCCGGGTCCGGGTCCGGGTCCGGGTCCGGGTCCGGGTCCGGATCCGGATCCGGGTCCGGGTCCGGGTCCGGGTCCGGGTCCGGGTCCGGGTCCGGGTCCGGGTCCGGGTCCGGGCAAGGGTCCGGGTCCGGGTCCGGGTCCGGGTCCGGGTCCGGGTCCGGGTCCGGGTCCGGGTCCGGGTCCGGGTAAGGGTCCGGGTCCGGGTCCGGGTATGGGTCAAGGTCCGGGTAAGGGTCCGGGTCCGGGTCCGGGTCCGGGTCGGGGTCCGGGTCCGGGTCCGTGTAAGGGTCCGGGTTAGAGTCACGGTCAGGGTCAGAGTCAGGGTCAGAGACATGGCCCGGGTCTGGGTCCGGGTCAGGATCCGGGTCCGGATCCGGGTCAGGGTCCGGGTCCGTGTCCGGGTTCGGGTCCGGGTCAGGGTCCGGGTCCGGGTCCCGGTCCGGGTCCGGGTGCGGGTGCGGGTGCGGGTCCAAGTCCGGGTGCGGGTGCGGGTGCGGGTTCGGGTCCGGGTCCGGGTCCGGGTCAGTGTCCGGGTCCGGGTCCGGGTCCGGGTCCGGGTCCGGGTAAGTGTCCGGGACCGGGTCTGGGTCCGGGTCCGGGTCCGGGTAAGGGTCCGGGTCCGGGTCCGTATCCGGGTCCGGGTCCGGGTAAGAGTCCGGGTCCGGGTCCGGGTAAGGGTCGGGGTCCAGCTCCGGGTCCGGGTAAGGGTCCGGGTCCGGGTCCGGATCCGGGTCAGGGTCCGGGTCCGGGTCCGGGTCCGGGTCCGGGTCCGGGTCCGGGTCCGGGTCCGGGTCCAGGTCCGGGTAAGGGTCCGGATCCGGGTCCGGGTCAGGGTCTGGGTCCGGGTCCGGATCCGGATCCGGATCCGGGTCCGGGTCTGGGTCCGGGTCCGGGTTCGGGTCCGGGTCCGGGTCCGGTTAAGGGTCCTGGTCAGGGTTCAGGTCCGGGTCCGGGTCCGGGTCCAGGTCTGGGTCCGGGTCCGGGCAAGGGTCCGGGTCCGGGTAAGAGTCCGGGTCCGGGTCCGGGTCCGGGTCCGGGTCCGGGTCCGGGTCCGGGTCCGGGTCCGGGTCCGGGTCCGGGTCCGTGTCAGGGTCCGGGTCCGGGTAAGTTTTCGGGTCTGGGTCTGGGTCCGGGTCCGGGTCCGGGTAAGGGTCCGGATCCGGGTCCGGGTCCGGGTCTGGTTAAGGGTCCGGGTCCGGGTCCGGTTAAGGGTCCGGGTCCGGGTCCGGGTAAGGGTCCGGGTTCGGGTCCGGGTAAGGGTCCGGGTCCGGGTCCGGGTAAGGGTCCGGGTCCGGGTCCGGGTAAAGGTCCGGGTCCGGGTCCGGGTCCGGGTCCGGGTCCGGGTCCGGGTCCGGTTCCGGGTCCGGTTCCGGGTCCTGGTCCGGGTCAGGGTCCGGGTCCGGGTCCGGGTAAGTTTTCGGGTCCGGGTCTGGGTCCTGGTCCGGGTCCGCGTAAGGGTCCGGATCCGGGTCCGGGTCCGGGTCCGGTTAAGGGTCCGGGTCCGGGTCCGGTTAAGGGTCCGGGTCCGGGTCCGGGTAAGGGTCCGGGTTCGGGTCCGGGTCTGGGTCCTGGTCCGTGTCCGGGTAAGGGTCCGGATCCGGGTCCGGGTCCGGGTCCGGGTCAGGATCCGGGTCCGGGTCCGGGTCAGGGTCCGGGTCCGTGTCCGGGTTCGGGTCCGGGTCAGGGTCCGGGTCCGGGTCCCGGTCCGGGTCCGGGTGCGGGTGCGGGTGCGGGTCCAAGTCCGGGTGCGGGTGCGGGTCCGGGTCCGGGTCCGGGTCCGGGTCCGGGTCAGTGTCCGGGTCCGGGTCCGGGTCCGGGTCCGGGTCCGGGTAAGTGTCCGGGACCGGGTCTGGGTCCGGGTCCGGGTCCGGGTAAGGGTCCGGGTCCGGGTCCGTATCCGGGTCCGGGTCCGGGTAAGAGTCCGGGTCCGGGTCCGGGTAAGGGTCGGGGTCCAGCTCCGGGTCCGGGTAAGGGTCCGGGTCCGGGTCCGGATCCGGGTCAGGGTCCGGGTCCGGGTCCGGGTCCGGGTCCGGGTCCGGGTCCGGGTCTGGGTCCGGGTCCGGGTCCAGGTCCGGGTAAGGGTCCGGATCCGGGTCCGGGTCAGGGTCTGGGTCCGGATCCGGATCCGGGTCCGGGTCTGGGTCCGGGTCCGGGTTCGGGTCCGGGTCCGGGTCCGGTTAAGGGTCCTGGTCAGGGTTCAGGTCCGGGTCCGGGTCCGGGTCCAGGTCCGGGTCCGGGTCCGGGCAAGGGTCCGGGTCCGGGTAAGAGTCCGGGTCCGGGTCCGGGTCCGGGTCCGGGTCCGGGTCCGGGTCCGGGTCCGGGTCCGGGTCCGGGTCCGGGTCAGGGTCAGGGTCCGGGTCCGGGTAAGTTTTCGGGTCTGGGTCTGGGTCCGGGTCCGGGTCCGGGTAAGGGTCCGGATCCGGGTCCGGGTCCGGGTCCGGTTAAGGGTCCGGGTCCGGGTCCGGTTAAGGGTCCGGGTCCGGGTCCGGGTAAGGGTCCGGGTTCGGGTCCGGGTCTGGGTCCTGGTCCGTGTATGGGTAAGGGTCCGGATCCGGGTCCGGGTCCGGGTCCGGGTCCAGGTCCGGGTCTGGGTAAGGGTCCGGGTCCAGGTCCGGGTAAGGGTCCGGGTCCGGGTCCGGGTCCGGGTCCGGGTCCGGGTCCGGGTCCGGGTCCGGTTAAGGGTCCGGGTCCGGGTCCGGGTCCGGGTAAGGGTCTGGGTTCGGGTCCGGGTCCGGGTCCGGGTCCCGGTCCGGGTCTGGGTCCGGGTCCGGGTCCGGGTCCGGTTCCGGGTCCGGGTCCAGATTAGGGTCCGGGTCCGGGTCCGGGTAAGAGTCCGGGTCCGGGTCCAGGTCCGGGTCCGGGTCCGGATCCGGATCCGGATCCGGGTCCGGGTCCGGGTCCAGGTCCGGGTCCGGGTAAGGGTCCGGGTCCGGGTCCGGGTCCGGGTCCAGGTAAGGGTCTGGGTCCGGGTCCGAGTATGGGTCAAGGTCCGGGTAAGGGTCCGGGTCCGGGTCCGGGTTCGGGTCTGGGTCAGGGTCCGGGTCCGGGTCCTGGTCCGGGTCCGGGTAAGTGTCCGGGTCCGGGTGCGGGTGCGGGTCCGGATAAGGGGCCAGGTCTGGGTCCGGGTCCGGGTAAGGGTCCGGGTCCGGGTCCGGGTCCGGGTCTTGGTCCGGGTCCGGGTCTGGGTCCGGGTCCGGGTAAGGGTCCGGGTCCGGGTCCGGGTCCGGGTCCGGGTCCGGATATGGGTCCAGGTCCGGGTAAGGGTCCGGGTCCGGGTCCGGGTCCGGGTCCGGGTCCGGGTCCGGGTCCGGTTAAGGGTCCGGGTCCGGGTCCGTGTAAGGGTCCGGTTTCGGGTCCGGGTCCGGGTCCGGGTCCGGGTCCGGGTCCGGGTCCGGGTCCGGGTCCGGGTCCGGGTCCGGGTCCGGGTCCGGGTCCGGGTCCGGTTCGGGTCCCGGTCCAGGTTAGGGTCCGGGTCCGGGTCCGGGTCCGGGTCCGGGTCCGGGTCCGGGTAAGGGTCCGGATCCGGATCCGGGTCCGGGTCCGGGTCCGGATCCGGATCCGGGTCCGGGTCTGGGTCCGGGTCCGTGTCCGGGTCCGGGTCCGGGTCCGGGTCCGGGTCCGGGTAAGGGTCAAGGTCCGGGTAAGGGTCCGGGTCCGGGTCCGGGTCGGGGTCCGGGTCCGGGTCTGGGTAAGGGTCCGGATCCGGGTCCGGGTCCGGGTCCGGGTCCGGATCCGGGTCCGGGTCTGGGTCCGGGTCCGTGTCCGGGTCCGGGTGCGGGTGCGGGTGCGGGTCCGGATAAGGGTCCGGGTCCGGGTCCTGGTCCGGGTAAGGGTCCGGGTCCGGGTCCTGGTCCGGGTAAGGGTCCGGGTCCGGGTAAGGGGTCCGGGTCCATGTCCGGGTGCGGGTGCGTGTCCGGGTCCGGGTCCGGGTGCGGGTGCGGGTCCGGATAAGGGTCCGGGTCCGGGTCCGGGTCCGGGTCCGGGTAAGGGTCCGGGTCCGGGTCCGGGTCCGGGTCCGGGTAAGGGTCCGGGTTAGAGTTACGGTCAGGGTCAGAGTCAGGGTCAGAGTCATGGCCCGCGTCCGGGTCCGGGTCAGGATCCGGGTCCGGGTCCGGGTCAGGGTCCGGGTCCGTGTCCGGGTTCTGGTCCGGGTCAGGGTCCGGGTCCGGGTCCCGGTCCGGGTCCGGGTAAGGGTCCGGGTCCGGGTCCGGGTGCGGGTGCGGGTCCGGATAAGTGTCCGGATCCGGGTCCGGGTCCGGGTAAGGGTCCTGGTCCGGGTCCGGGTCCGGGTCCGGGTCCGGGTCTGTGTCCGGGTCCGGGTCTGGGTCCGGGTCCGGGTAAGGGTCCGGGTCCGGGTCCGGTTCCGGGTCCTGGTATGGGTCCAGGTCCGGGTAAGGGTCCGGGTCCGGGTCCAGGTCCGGGTAAGTGTCCGGGTCCGGGTCCGGGTCCGGGTCCGGGTCCGGGTATGGGTCCAGGTCCGGGTAAGGGTCCGGGTCCGGGTCCGGGTCCTGGATCCGGATCAGGGTTAGGGTCCGGGTCAGGGTCAGAGTCACAGTCAGGGTCAGGGTCAGAGTCATGGCCCGGGTCCGGGTCAGGGTCAGGATCCGGGTCCGGGTCCGGGTCCGTGTGCGGGTAAGGGTCCGGGTCCGGGGAAGTGTCCGGGTCCGGGTCCGGGTCCGGGTCCGGGTCCGGGTCCGGGTCCGGGTAAGGGTAAGGGTCCGGGTCCGGGTCCGGGTATGGGTCCAGGTCTGGGTAAGGGTCCGGGTCCGGGTCCGTGTAAGGGTCCTGGTCACGGTCCGGGTCCGGGTCCGGTTCCGGGTCAGGGTCCGGGTCCGGGTCCGGGTTCGGGTCCGGGTCATGGTCCGGGTCCGGGTCCCGGTCCGGGTCCGGGTAAGGGTCCGGGTCCGGGTCCGGGTCCGGGTCCGGGTCCGGATAAAGGTGCGGGTCCGGGTCCGGGTCCGGGTAAGGGTCCGGGTCCGGGTCCGGGTCCGGGTAAGGGTCCGGGTCCGGGTAAGGGTCCGGGTCCGGGTCCGGGTCCGGGTCCGGGTCCGAGTCCGGGTCCGGGTACGTGTCCGGGTCCGGGTCCGGGTCTGGGTCCGGATCCGGGTCAGGGTTAGGGTCCGGGTCAGGGTCCGGGTCCGGGTCCGGGTCCGGGTCCAAGTCCGGGTCCGGGTAAGGGTCCGGGACTGGGTCCGGGTCCGGGTCCGGGTAAGGGTCCGGGTCCAGGTCCTGGTCCGGGTAAGTGTAGGGGTCCGGGTCCCGGTCCGGGTCCGGGTAAGGGTCTGGGTCCGGGGAAGTGTCCGGGTCCGGGTCCGGGTCCGGGTCCGGGTATGGGTCAAGGTCCGGGTAAGGGTCCGGGTCCGGGTCCGGGTAAGGGTCCGGGTTAGAGTCACGGTCAGGGTCAGAGTCAGGGTCAGAGTCATGGCCCGGGTCCGGGTCCGGGTCAGGATCCGGGTTCGGGTCCGGGTCAGGGTCCGGGTCCGGGTCCCGGTCCGTGTCCGGGTAAGGGTCCGGGTCCGTGTCCGAGTGCGGGTGCGGGTCCGGATAAGTGTCCGGGTCCGGGTCCGGGTCCGTGTAAGGGTCCGGGTCCGGGTCCGGGTCCGGGTCCGGGTCTGAGTCCGGGTCCGGGTAAGGGTCTGGGTCCGGGTAAGGGTCCGGGTCCAGGTCCGGGTCCGGGTCTGGGTCCGGGTCAGGGTCAGAGTCACGGTCAGGGTCAGGGTCAGAGTCATGGCCCGGGTCCGGGTCCGGGTCAGGATCCGGGTCCGGGTCCGGGTCAGGGTCCGGGTCCGGGTCCGGGTCCGGGTCCGGGTCCGGGTCCGGGTCCGGGTCCGGGTCCGGGTCCGGGTCAGGGTCAGAGTCACGGTCAGGGTCAGGGTCAGAGTCATGGCCCGGGTCCGGGTCCGGGTCAGGATCCGGGTCCGGGTCCGGGTCAGGGTCCGGGTCCGGGTCCGGGTCCGGGTCCGGGTCCGGGTCCGGGTCCGGGTCCGGGTCCGGGTCCGGGTCCGGGTTCGGGTCCGGGTCAGGGTCCGGGTCCGGGTCCGGGTCCCAGTCCGGGTCCGGTTAAGTGTCCGGGTCCGGGTCCGGGTCCGGGTCCGGGTAAGGGTCCGGGTCCGGGTCCAGGTCCTGGTCCGGGTAAGTGTAGGGGTCCGGGTCCGGGTCCGGGTAAGGGTCCGGGTCCGGGGAAGTGTCCGGGTCCGGGTCTGGGTCCGGGTCCGGGTCCGGGTGCCGGTCCGGGTGCGGGTGCGGGTCCGGGTATGGGTATGGGTCCGGGTCCGGGTCCGGGTCCGGGTCCGGTTAAGAGTCCAGGTCCATGTCCGGGTAAGGGTCCGGGTTCGGGTCCGGGTCCGGGTCTGGGTCCGGGTCCGGTTCCGGTTCCGGGTCCGGTTCCGGTTCCGGGTCCGGGTTAGGGTCCGGGTCCGGGTACGGGTAAGTGTCCGGGTACGGGTCCGTGTCCGTGTCCGGGTCTGGGTCCGGGTCCGGGTAAGGGTCCGGGTTAGAGTCACGGTCAGGGTCAGAGTCAGGGTCAGAGTCATGGCCCGGGTCCGGGTCCGGGTCAGGATCCGGGTCCGGGTCCGGGTCAGGGTCCGGGTCCAGGTCCGGGTTCGGGTCCGGGTCAGGGTCCGGGTCCGGGTCCAGGTCCGGGTCCGGGTAAGGGTCCGGGTCCGGGTCCGGGTGCGGGTCCGGGTGCGGGTCGGGGTCCGGGTCAGGGTAAGGGTGCGGGTGCGGGTGCGGGTCCGGGTGCGGGTCCGGGTCCGGGTCCGGGTAAGGGTCAAGGTCCGGGTAAGGGTCCGGGTCCGGGTCCGGGTCGGGGTCCGGGTCCGGGTCCGGGTAAGGGTCCGGGTTAGAGTCACGGTCAGGGTCAGAGTCAGGGTCAGAGTCATGGCCCGGGTCCGGGTCCAGGTCAGGATCCGGGTCCGGGTCCGGGTCCGGGTCCGGGACCGGGTCCGGGTCCGGGTCCGGGTCCGGGTCCGGGTCCGGGTCCGGGTCCGGTTCCGGGTCCGGGTCTTGGTCCGGGTCCGGGTCCGGGTTCGGGTCCGGATCAGTGTCCGGGTCCGGGTCCCGGTCCGGGTCCGGGTAAGGGTCCGGGTCCGGGTCCGGTTCCGGGTCAGGGTCCGGGTCCGGGTCCGGGTTCGGGTCCGGGTCATGGTCCGGGTCCGGGTAAGGGTAAGGGTCCGGGTCCGGGTCCGGGTATGGGTCCAGGTCCGGGTTCGGGTCCGGGTCAGGGTCCGGGTCCGGGTCCAGGTCCGGGTCCGGGTAAGGGTCCGGGTCCGGGTCCGGGTCCGGGTCCGGGTCCGGGTCGGGGTCCGGGTCAGGGTCAGGGTGCGGGTGCGGGTGCGGGTCCGGGTCCGGGTCCGGGTCCGGGTCCGGGTCCGGGTCCGGGTCCGGGTCCGGGTAAGGGTCAAGGTCCGGGTAAGGGTCCGGGTCCGGGTCCGGGTCGGGGTCCGGGTCCGGGTCCGGGTAAGGGTCCGGGTTAGAGTCACGGTCAGGTTCAGAGTCAGGGTCAGAGTCATGGCCCGGGTCCGGGTCCAGGTCAGGATCCGGGTCCTGGTCCGGGTCCGGGTGCGGGTGCGGGTGCGGGTGCGGGTCCGAGTCCGGGTGCGGGTGCGGGTGCGGGTCCGGGTCCGGGTCCGGGTCAGTGTCCGGGTCCGGGTCCGGGTCCGGGTCCGGGTCCGGGTCCGGGTAAGTGTCCGGGACCGGGTCTGGGTCCGGGTCCGGGTCCGGGTAAGGGTCCGGGTCCGGGTCCGTATCCGGGTCCGGGTCCGGGTAAGAGTCCGGGTCCGGGTCCGGGTAAGGGTCGGGGTCCAGCTCCGGGTCCGGGTAAGGGTCCGGGTCCGGGTCCGGGTCCGGATCCGGGTCAGGGTCCGGGTCCGGGTCCGGGTCCGGGTCCGGGTCCGGGTCCGGGTCCGGGTCCAGGTCCGGGTAAGGGTCCGGATCCGGGTCCGGGTCAGGGTCTGGGTCCGGATCCGGATCCGGGTCCGGGTCTGGGTCCGGGTCCGGGTTCGGGTCCGGGTCCGGGTCCGGTTAAGTGTCCTGCTCCGGGTTCAGGTCCGGGTCCGGGTCCGGGTCCAGGTCCGGGTCCGGGTCCGGGCAAGGTTCCGGGTCCGGGTAAGAGTCCGGGTCCGGGTCCGGGTCCGGGTCCGGGTCCGGGTCCGGGTCCGGGTCAGGGTCCGGGTCCGGGTAAGTTTTCGGGTCTGGGTCTGGGTCCGGGTCCGGGTCCGGGTTCGGGTCCGGGTAAGGGTCCGGGTCCGGGTCCGGGTAAGGGTCCGGGTCCGGGTCCGGGTCCAGGTCCGGGTCTGGGTAAGGGTCCGGGTCCAGGTCCGGGTAAGGGTCCGGGTCCGGGTCCGGGTCCGGGTCCGGGTCCGGGTCCGGTTAAGGGTCCGGGTCCGGGTCCGGGTCCGGGTAAGGGTCTGGGTTCGGGTCCGGGTCCGGGTCCGGGTCCCGGTCCGGGTCTGGGTCCGGGTCCGGGTCCGGGTCCGGGTCCGGTTCCGGGTCCGGGTCCTGATTAGGGTCCGGGTCCGGGTCCGGGTCTCGGTCCGGGTCTGGGTCCGGGTCCGGGTCTGGGTCCGGTTCCGGTCCGGGTCCTGATTAGGGTCCGGGTCCGGGTCCGGGTAAGGGTCCGGGTCCGGGTCCGGGTCCGGGTCCGGGTCCGGGTCCGGGTCCGGGTCCGGGTCCGGGTCCGGGTTCGGGTCCGGGTCAGGGTCCGGTCCGGGTCCGGGTCCCAGTCCGGGTCCGGTTAAGTGTCCGGGTCCGGGTCCGGGTCCGGGTCCGGGTAAGGGTCCGGGTCCGGGTCCCGAGTCCTGGTCCGGGTAAGTGTAGGGGTCCGGGTCCGGGTCCGGGTAAGGGTCCGGGTCCGGGGAAGTGTCCGGGTCCGGGTCTGGGTCCGGGTCCGGGTCCGGGTGCCGGTCCGGGTGCGGGTGCGGGTCCGGGTATTGGTATGGGTCCGGGTCCGGGTCCGGGTCCGGGTCCGGTTAAGAGTCCAGGTCCATGTCCGGGTAAGGGTCCGGGTTCGGGTCCGGGTCCGGGTCTGGGTCCGGGTCCGGGTCCGGTTCCTGGTCCGGTTCCGGTTCCGGGTCCGGGTTAGGGTCCGGGTCCGGGTCCGGGTAAGTGTCCGGGTACGGGTCCGTGTCCGTGTCCGGGTCTGGGTCCGGGTCCGGGTAAGGGTCCGGGTTAGAGTCACGGTCAGGGTCAGAGTCAGGGTCAGAGTCATGGCCCGGGTCCGGGTCCGGGTCAGGATCCAGGTCCGGGTCCGGGTCAGGGTCCGGGTCCAGGTCCGGGTTCGGGTCCGGGTCAGGGTCCGGGTCCGGGTCCAGGTCCGGGTCCGGGTAAGGGTCCGGGTCCGGGTCCGGGTGCGGGTCCGGGTGCGGGTTGGGGTCCGGGTCAGGGTAAGGGTGCGGGTGCGGGTGCGGGTCCGGGTGCGGGTCCGGGTCCAGGTCAGGATCCGGGTCCGGGTCCGGGTCCGGGTCCGGGTCCGGGTCCGGGTCCGGGTCCGGGTCCGGGTCCGGGTCCGGGTCCGGGTCCTGGTCCGGGTCCGGTTCCGGGTCCGGGTCTGGGTCCGGGTCCGGGTCCGGGTTCGGGTCCGGATCAGTGTCCGGGTCCGGGTCCCGGTCCGGGTCCGGGTAAGGGTCCGGGTCCGGGTCCGGTTCCGGGTCAGGGTCCGGGTCCGGGTCCGGGTTCGGGTCCGGGTCATGGTCCGGGTCCGGGTAAGGGTAAGGGTCCGGGTCCGGGTCCGGGTATGGGTCCAGGTCCGGGTTCGGGTCCGGGTCAGGGTCCGGGTCCGGGTCCAGGTCCGGGTCCGGGTAAGGGTCCGGGTCCGGGTCCGGGTCCGGGTAAGGGTCAAGGTCCGGGTAAGGGTCCGGGTCCGGGTCCGGGTCGGGGTCCGGGTCCGGGTCCGGGTAAGGGTCCGGGTTAGAGTCACGGTCAGGTTCAGAGTCAGGGTCAGAGTCATGGCCCGGGTCCGGTTCCAGGTCAGGATCCGGGTCCGGGTCCGGGTCCGGGTGCGGGTGCGGGTGCGGGTGCGGGTCCGAGTCCGGGTGCGGGTGCGGGTGCGGGTGCGGGTCCGGGTCCGGGTCCGGGTCAGTGTCCGGGTCCGGGTCCGGGTCCGGGTCCGGGTCCGGGTAAGTGTCCGGGACCGGGTCTGGGTCCGGGTCCGGGTCCGGGTAAGGGTCCGGGTCCGGGTCCGTATCCGGGTCCTGGTCCGGGTAAGAGTCCGGGTCCGGGTCCGGGTAAGGGTCGGGGTCCAGCTCCGGGTCCGGGTAAGGGTCCGGGTCCGGGTCCGGATCCGGGTCAGGGTCCGGGTCCGGGTCCGGGTCCGGGTCCGGGTCCGGGTCCGGGTCCGGGTCCGGGTCCGGGTCCGGGTCCGGGTCCGGGTCCAGGTCCGGGTAAGGGTCCGGATCCGGGTCCGGGTCAGGGTCTGGGTCCGGATCCGGATCCGGGTCCAGGTCTGGGTCCGGGTCCGGGTTCGGGTCCGGGTCCGGGTCCGGTTAAGGGTCCTGGTCAGGGTTCAGGTCCGGGTCCGGGTCCGGGTCCAGGTCCGGGTCCGGGTCCGGGCAAGGGTCCGGGTCCGGGTAAGAGTCCGGGTCCGGGTCCGGGTCCGGGTCCGGGTCCGGGTCCGGGTCCGGGTCCGGGTCCGGGTCCGGGTCCGGGTCAGGGTCCGGGTCCGGGTAAGTTTTTGGGTCTGGGTCTGGGTCCGGGTCCGGGTCCGGGTTCGGGTCCGGGTAAGGGTCCGGGTCCGGGTCCGGGTAAGGGTCCGGGTCCGGGTCCGGGTAAGGGTCCGGGTCCGGGTCCGGGTCCGGGTCCGGGTCCGGGTCCGGGTCCGGGTCCGGGTCCGGTTCCGGTTCCGGGTCCGGTTCCGGGTCCTGGTCCGGGTCAGGGTCCGGGTCCGGGTCCGGGTAAGTTTTCGGGTCCGGGTCTGGGTCCTGGTCCGGGTCCGCGTAAGGGTCCGGATCCGGGTCCGGGTCCGGGTCCGGTTAAGGGTCCGGGTCCGGGTCCGGTTAAGGGTCCGGGTCCGGGTCCGGGTAAGGGTCCGGGTTCGGGTCCGGGTCTGGGTCCTGGTCCGGGTCCGGGTAAGGGTCCGGATCCGGGTCCGGGTCCGGGTCCGGGTCCAGGTCCGGGTCTGGGTAAGGGTCCGGGTCCAGGTCCGGGTAAGGGTCCGGGTCCGGGTCCGGGTCCGGGTCCTGGTCCGGGTCCGGTTAAGGGTCCGGGTCCGGGTCCGGGTCCGGGTAAGGGTCTGGGTTCGGGTCCGGGTCCGGGTCCGGGTCCCGGTCCGGGTCTGGGTCCGGGTCCGGGTCCGGGTCCGGTTCCGGGTCCGGGTCCTGATTAGGGTCCGGGTCCGGGTCCGGGTAAGAGTCCGGGTCCGGGTCCAGGTCCGGGTCCGGGTCCGGATCCGGATCCGGATCCGGGTCCGGGTCCGGGTCCAGGTCCGGGTCCGGGTAAGGGTCCGGGTCCGGGTCCGGGTCCGGGTCCAGGTAAGGGTCTGGGTCCGGGTCCGAGTATGGGTCAAGGTCCGGGTAAGGGTCCGGGTCCGGGTCCGGGTTCGGGTCTGGGTCAGGGTCCGGGTCCGGGTCCTGGTCCGGGTCCGGGTAAGGGTCCGGGTCCGGGTCCAGGTAAGGGTCTGGGTCCGGGTCCGAGTATGGGTCAAGGTCCGGGTAAGGGTCCGGGTCCGGGTCCGGGTTCGGGTCTGGGTCAGGGTCCGGGTCCGGGTCCTGGTCCGGGTCCGGGTAAGGGTCCGGGTCCGGGTCCGGGTCCGGGTCTTGGTCCGGGTCCGGGTCTGGGTCCGGGTCCGGGTAAGGGTCCGGGTCCGGGTCCGGGTCCGTGTCCGGGTCCGGATATGGGTCCAGGTCCGGGTAAGGGTCCGGGTCCGGGTCCGGGTCCGGGTCCGGGTCCGGTTAAGGGTCCGGGTCCGGGTCCGTGTAAGGGTCCGGTTTCGGGTCCGGGTCCGGGTCCGGGTCCGGGTCCGGGTCCGGGTCCGGGTCCGGGTCCGGGTCCGGTTCGGGTCCAGGTCCAGGTTAGGGTCCGGGTCCGGGTCCGGGTCCGGGTCTGGGTCCGGGTCCGGGTCCGGGTAAGGGTCCGGATCCGGATCCGGGTCCGGGTCCGGGTCCGGATCCCGATCCGGGTCCGGGTCTGGGTCCGGGTCCGGGTCCGTGTCCGGGTCCGGGTCCGGGTCCGGGTCCGGGTCCGGGTCCGGGTAAGGGTCAAGGTCCGGGTAAGGGTCCGGGTCCGGGTCCGGGTCGGGGTCCGGGTCCGGGTCTGGGTAAGGGTCCGGATCCGGGTCCGGGTCCGGGTCCGGGTCCGGATCCGGATCCGGGTCCGGGTCTGGGTCCGGGTCCGTGTCCGGGTGCGGGTGCGGGTGCGGGTGCGGGTCCGGATAAGGGTCCGGGTCCGGGTCCTGGTCCGGGTAAGGGTCCGGGTCCGGGTCCTGGTCCGGGTAAGGGTCTGGGTCCGGGTAAGGGTCCGGGTCCATGTCCGGGTGCGGGTGCGTGTCCGGGTGCGGGTGCGGGTGCGGGTGCGGGTCCGGATAAGGGTCCGGGTCCGGGTCCCGGTCCGGGTAAGGGTCCGGGTCCGGGTCCGGGTCGGGGTCCGGGTCCGGGTCCGGGTCCGGGTCCGGGTCCGGGTCCGGGTCCGGGTCCGGGTAAGTGTCCGGGTCCGGGTCCGGGTCCGGATCCGGGTCAGGGTTAGGGTCCGGGTCCGGTTCAGGGTCCGGGTTCGGGTCCGGGTCAGGGTCCGGGTCCGGGTCCGGGTCCCAGTCCGGGTCCGGGTAAGGGTCCGGGTCCGGGTCCGGGTCCGGGTCCGGGTAAGGGTCCGGGTCCAGGTCCTCGTCCGGGTAAGTGTAGGGGTCCGGGTCCGGGTCCGGGTCCGGGTAAGGGTCCTGGTCCGGGGAAGTGTCCGGGTCCGGGTCCGGGTCCGGGTCCGGTTAAGGGTCCGGGTCCGGGTCCGGGTCCGCGTCCGGGTGCGGGTCCGGGTCCGGGTGCCGGTCCAGGTGCGGGTGCGGGTCCGGGTCGTGGTCCGGGTCCGGGTCCGGGTAAGGGTCCGGGTTAGAGTCACGGTCAGGGTCAGAGTCAGGGTCAGAGTCATGGCCCGGGTCCGGGTCCGGGTCAGGATCCGGGTCCGGGTCCGGGTCAGGGTCAGGGTCCGGGTCCGGGTCCGGTTTCGGGTCCGGGTCAGGGTCCGGGTCCGGGTCCCGGTCCGGGTCCGGGTAAGGGTCCGGGTCCGGGTCCGGGTCCGGGTCCGGGTCCGGGTAAGGGTCCGGGTCCGGGTCCGGTTCTGGGTCCGGGTCTGAGTCCGGGTCCGGGTAAGGGTCTGGGTCCGGGTAAGGGTCCGGGTCCGGGTCCGGGTCCGGGTCTGGGTCCGGGTCAGGGTCAGAGTCACGGTCAGGGTCAGGGTCAGAGTCATGGCCCGGGTCCGGGTCCGGGTCAGGATCCGGGTCCGGGTCCGGGTCAGGGTCCGGGTCCGGGTCCGGGTCAGGGTCCGGGTCCGGGTCCGGGTCCGGGTCTGGGTCCGGGTCCGGGTCCGGGTAAGGGTCCGGGTCCGGGTAAGGGTCCGGGTCCGGGTCCGGGTCCGAGTCCGGGTCCGGGTAAGTGTCCGGGTCCGGGTCCGGGTCCGGATCCGGGTCAGGGTTAGGGTCCGGGTCCGGTTCAGGGTCCGGGTTCGGGTCCGGGTCAGGGTCCGGGTCCCGGTCCGGGTCCCAGTCCGGGTCCGGGTAAGGGTCCGGGTCCGGGTCCGGGTCCGGGTCCGGGTAAGGGTCTGGGTCCGGGTAAGGGTCCGGGTCCGGGTCCGGGTCCGGGTCTGGGTCCGGGTCAGGGTCAGAGTCACGGTCAGGGTCAGGGTCAGAGTCATGGCCCGGGTCCGGGTCCGGGTCAGGATCCGGGTCCGGGTCCGGGTCAGGGTCCGGGTCCGGGTCCGGGTCAGGGTCCGGGTCCGGGTCCGGGTCCCAGTCCGGGTCCGGTTAAGGGTCCGGGTCCGGGTCCGGGTCCGGGGAAGTGTCCGGGTCCGGGTCCGGGTCCGGGTCCGGTTAAGGGTCCGGGTCCGGGTCCGGGTCTGGGTCCGGGTCCGGGTCCGGGTGCCGGTCCGGGTGCGGGTGCGGGTCCGGGTATGGGTATGGGTCCGGGTCCGGGTCCGGGTCCGGTTAAGGGTCCAGGTCCGTGTCCGGGTAAGGGTCCGGGTTCGGGTCCGGGTCCGGGTCCGGGTCCGGGTCCGGGTCCGGGTCCGGTTCCGGGTCCGGGTCCGGGTCAGGGTCCGGGTCCGGGTCCGGGTCCGGGTCCGGGTTAGGGTCCGGGTCCGGGTCCGGGTAAGTGTCCGTGTACGGGTCTGGGTCTGGGTCCGTGTCCGTGTCCGTGTCCGGGTCCGGGTCCGGGTAAGGGTCCGGGTTAGAGTCACGGTCAGGGTCAGAATCAGGGTCAGAGTCATGGCCCGGGTCCGGGTCCGGGTCCGGGTCAGGATCCGGGTCCGGGTCCGGGTCAGGGTCTGGGTCCGGGTCCGGGTTCGGGTCCGGGTCAGGGTCCGGGTCCGGGTCCAGGTCCGGGTCCGGGTAAGGGTCCGGGTGCGGGTCCGGGTCCGGGTCCGGGTCAGGGTAAGGGTCCGGGTGCGGGTGCGGGTCCGGGTGCGGGTCCGGGTCCGGGTCCGGGTAATGGTCCAGGTCCGGGTCCGGGTCCGGGTCCGGGTCCGGGTCCGGGTCCGGGTCCGGGTCCGGGTCCAGGTCCAGTTAAGGGTCCAGGTCCGGGTCCGGGTAAGGGTCCGGGTTCGGGTCCGGGTCGGGGCAAGGGTCCGCGTCCGGGTCCGGGTCTGGGTCCGGGTCCGGGTCTGGGTAAGAGTCCGGGTCCGGGTCAGGGTCCGGGTCCGGGCAAGGGTCCGCGTCCGGGTCCGGGTCCGGGTCCGGGTCCGGGTAAGGGTCCGGGTCCGGGTCCCAGTCCGGGTCCGGGTAAGGGTCCAGGTCCGGGTCCCGGTCCGGGTCCGGGTAAGGGTCCGGGTCCGGGTCCGGGTGCGGGTGCGGGTCCGGATAAAGGTGCGGGTCCGGGTCCGGGTCCGGGTCATGGTCCAGGTCCGGGTCCCGGTCCGGGTCCGGGTAAGGGTCCGGGTCCGGGTCCGGGTGCGGGTGCGGGTCCGGATAAAGGTGCGGGTCCGGGTCCGGGTCCGGGTAAGGGTCCGGGTCCGGGTCCGGGTCCGGGTCCGGGTCTGGGTCCGGGTCCGGGTCCGGGTAAGGGTCCGGGTCCGGGTAAGGGTCCGGGTCCGGGTCCGGGTCCGAGTCCGGGTCCGGGTAAGTGTCCGGGTCCGGGTCCGGGTCCGGATCCGGGTCAGGGTTAGGGTCCGGGTCCGGTTCAGGGTCCGGGTTCGGGTCCGGGTCAGGGTCCGGGTCCGGGTCCGGGTCCGGGTCCCAGTCCGGGTCCGGGTAAGGGTCCGGGTCCGGGTCCGGGTCCGGGTCCGGGTAAGGGTCCGGGTCCAGGTCCTCGTCCGGGTAAGTGTAGGGGTCCGGGTCCGGGTCCGGGTCCGGGTAAGGGTCCTGGTCCGGGGAAGTGTCCGGGTCCGGGTCCGGGTCCGGGTCCGGTTAAGGGTCCGGGTCCGGGTCCGGGTCCGCGTCCGGGTGCGGGTCCGGGTCCGGGTGCCGGTCCAGGTGCGGGTGCGGGTCCGGGTCGTGGTCCGGGTCCGGGTCCGGGTAAGGGTCCGGGTTAGAGTCACGGTCAGGGTCAGAGTCAGGGTCAGAGTCATGGCCCGGGTCCGGGTCCGGGTCAGGATCCGGGTCCGGGTCCGGGTCAGGGTCCGGGTCCGGGTCCGGTTTCGGGTCCGGGTCAGGGTCCGGGTCCGGGTCCCGGTCCGGGTCCGGGTAAGGGTCCGGGTCCGGGTCCGGGTCCGGGTCCGGGTCCGGGTAAGGGTCCGGGTCCGGGTCCGGTTCTGGGTCCGGGTCTGAGTCCGGGTCCGGGTAAGGGTCTGGGTCCGGGTAAGGGTCCGGGTCCGGGTCCGGGTCCGGGTCTGGGTCCGGGTCAGGGTCAGAGTCACGGTCAGGGTCAGGGTCAGAGTCATGGCCCGGGTCCGGGTCCGGGTCAGGATCCGGGTCCGGGTCCGGGTCAGGGTCCGGGTCCGGGTCCGGGTCAGGGTCCGGGTCCGGGTCCGGGTCCGGGTCTGGGTCCGGGTCCGGGTCCGGGTAAGGGTCCGGGTCCGGGTAAGGGTCCGGGTCCGGGTCCGGGTCCGAGTCCGGGTCCGGGTAAGTGTCCGGGTCCGGGTCCGGGTCCGGATCCGGGTCAGGGTTAGGGTCCGGGTCCGGTTCAGGGTCCGGGTTCGGGTCCGGGTCAGGGTCCGGGTCCGGGTCCGGGTCCCAGTCCGGGTCCGGGTAAGGGTCCGGGTCCGGGTCCGGGTCCGGGTCCGGGTAAGGGTCCGGGTCCAGGTCCTCGTCCGGGTAAGTGTAGGGGTCCGGGTCCGGGTCCGGGTCCGGGTAAGGGTCCTGGTCCGGGGAAGTGTCCGGGTCCGGGTCCGGGTCCGGGTCCGGGTCCGGTTAAGGGTCCGGGTCCGGGTCCGGGTCCGCGTCCGGGTGCGGTTCCGGGTCCGGGTGCCGGTCCAGGTGCGGGTGCGGGTCCGGGTCGTGGTCCGGGTCCGGGTCCGGGTAAGGGTCCGGGTTAGAGTCACGGTCAGGGTCAGAGTCAGGGTCAGAGTCATGGCCCGGGTCCGGGTCCGGGTCAGGATCCGGGTCCGGGTCCGGGTCAGGGTCCGGGTCCGGGTCCGGTTTCGGGTCCGGGTCAGGGTCCGGGTCCGGGTCCCGGTCCGGGTCCGGGTAAGGGTCCGGGTCCGGGTCCGGGTCCGGGTCCGGGTAAGGGTCCGGGTCCGGGTCCGGTTCTGGGTCCGGGTCTGAGTCCGGGTCCGGGTAAGTGTCTGGGTCCGGGTAAGGGTCCGGGTCCGGGTCCGGGTCCGGGTCTGGGTCCGGGTCAGGGTCAGAGTCACGGTCAGGGTCAGGGTCAGAGTCATGGCCCGGGTCCGGGTCCGGGTCAGGATCCGGGTCCGGGTCCGGGTCAGGGTCCGGGTCCGGTTCCGGGTCAGGGTCCGGGTCCGGGTCCGGGTCCCAGTCCGGGTCCGGTTAAGGGTCCGGGTCCGGGTCCGGGGAAGTGTCCGGGTCCGGGTCCGGGTCCGGGTCCGGTTAAGGGTCCGGGTCCGGGTCCGGGTCTGGGTCCGGGTCCGGGTCCGGGTGCCGGTCCGGGTGCGGGTCCGGGTCCGGGTATGGGTATGGGTCCGGGTCCGGGTCCGGGTCCGGTTAAGGGTCCAGGTCCGTGTCCGGGTAAGGGTCCGGGTTCGGGTCCGGGTCCGGGTCCGGGTCCGGGTCCGGGTCCGGGTCCGGGTCCGGTTCCGGGTCCGGGTCCGGGTCAGGGTCCGGGTCCGGGTCCGGGTCCGGGTCCGGGTTAGGGTCCGGGTCCGGGTCCGGGTAAGTGTCCGGGTACGGGTCTGGGTCTGGGTCCGTGTCCGTGTCCGTGTCCGGGTCCGGGTCCGGGTAAGGGTCCGGGTTAGAGTCACGGTCAGGGTCAGAATCAGGGTCAGAGTCATGGCCCGGGTCCGGGTCCGGGTCAGGATCCGGGTCCGGGTCCGGGTCAGGGTCTGGGTCCGGGTCCGGGTTCGGGTCCGGGTCAGGGTCCGGGTCCGGGTCCAGGTCCGGGTCCGGGTAAGGGTCCGGGTGCGGGTCCGGGTCCGGGTACGGGTCAGGGTAAGGGTCCGGGTGCGGGTGCGGGTCCGGGTGCGGGTCCGGGTCCGGGTCCGGGTAATGGTCCAGGTCCGGGTCCGGGTCCGGGTCCGGGTCCGGGTCCGGGTCCGGGTCCGGGTCCGGGTCCGGGTCCAGTTAAGGGTCCAGGTCCGGGTCCGGGTAAGGGTCCGGGTTCGGGTCCGGGTCGGGGCAAGGGTCCGCGTCCGGGTCCGGGTCTGGGTCCGGGTCCGGGTCCGGGTAAGGGTCCGGGTCCGGGTCAGGGTCCGGGTCCGGGCAAGGGTCCGCGTCCGGGTCCGGGTCCGGGTCCGGGTCCGGGTAAGGGTCCGGGTCCGGGTCCCAGTCCGGGTCCGGGTAAGGGTCCGGGTCCGGGTCCGGGTCCGGGTCCGGGTAAGGGTCCGGGTCCAGGTCCTGGTCCGGGTAAGTGTAGGGGTCCGGGTCCGGGTCCGGGTCCGGGTAAGGGTCCTGGTCCGGGGAAGTGTCCGGGTCCGGGTCCGGGTCCGGGTCCGGTTAAGGGTCCGGGTCCGGGTCCGGGTCCGCGTCCGGGTGCGGGTCCGGGTCCGGGTGCCGGTCCAGGTGCGGGTGCGGGTCCGGGTCGTGGTCCGGGTCCGGGTCCGGGTAAGGGTCCGGGTTAGAGTCACGGTCAGGGTCAGAGTCAGGGTCAGAGTCATGGCCCGGGTCCGGGTCCGGGTCAGGATCCGGGTCCGGGTCCGGGTCAGGGTCCGGGTCCGGGTCCGGTTTCGGGTCCGGGTCAGGGTCCGGGTCCGGGTCCCGGTCCGGGTCCGGGTAAGGGTCCGGGTCCGGGTCCGGGTCCGGGTAAGGGTCCGGGTCCGGGTCCGGGTCTGGGTCCGGGTCTGAGTCCGGGTCCGGGTAAGGGTCTGGGTCCGGGTAAGGGTCCGGGTCCGGGTCCGGGTCCGGGTCTGGGTCCGGGTCAGGGTCAGAGTCACGGTCAGGGTCAGGGTCAGAGTCATGGCCCGGGTCCGGGTCCGGGTCAGGATCCGGGTCCGGGTCCGGGTCAGGGTCCGGGTCCGGGTCCGGGTCAGGGTCCGGGTCCGGGTCCGGGTCCCAGTCCGGGTCCGGTTAAGGGTCCGGGTCCGGGTCCGGGTCCGGGGAAGTGTCCGGGTCCGGGTCCGGGTCCGGGTCCGGTTAAGGGTCCGGGTCCGGGTCCGGGTCTGGGTCCGGGTCCGGGTCCGGGTGCCGGTCCGGGTGCGGGTGCGGGTCCGGGTATGGGTATGGGTCCGGGTCCGGGTCCGGGTCCGGTTAAGGGTCCAGGTCCGTGTCCGGGTAAGGGTCCGGGTTCGGGTCCGGGTCCGGGTCCGGGTCCGGGTCCGGGTCCGGGTCCGGTTCCGGGTCCGGGTCCGGGTCAGGGTCCGGGTCCGGTTCCGGGTCCGGGTCCGGGTTAGGGTCCGTGTCCGGGTCCGGGTAAGTGTCCGGGTACGGGTCTGGGTCTGGGTCCGTGTCCGTGTCCGTGTCCGGGTCCGGGTCCGGGTAAGGGTCCGGGTTAGAGTCACGGTCAGGGTCAGAGTCAGGGTCAGAGTCATGGCCCGGGTCCGGGTCCGGGTCAGGATCCGGGTCCGGGTCCGGGTCAGGGTCTGGGTCCGGGTCCGGGTTCGGGTCCGGGTCAGGGTCCGGGTCCGGGTCCAGGTCCGGGTCCGGGTAAGGGTCCGGGTGCGGGTCCGGGTCCGGGTCCGGGTCAGGGTAAGGGTCCGGGTGCGGGTGCGGGTCCGGGTCCGGGTCCGGGTCCGGGTCCGGGTAATGGTCCAGGTCCGGGTCCGGGTCCGGGTCCGGGTCCGGGTCCGGGTCCGGGTCCGGGTCCGGGTCCGGGTCCGGGTCCGGGTCCGGGTCCGGGTCCAGTTAAGGGTCCAGGTCCGGGTCCGGGTAAGGGTCCGGGTTCGGGTCCGGGTCGGGGCAAGGGTCCGCGTCCGGGTCCGGGTCTGGGTCCGGGTCCGGGTCCGGGTAAGGGTCCGGGTCCGGGTCAGGGTCCGGGTCCGGGCAAGGGTCCGCGTCCGGGTCCGGTTCCGGGTCCGGGTCTGGGTCAGGGTAAGGGTCCGGGTCCGGGTCCGGGTCCGGGTCCGGGTAAGGGTCCGGGTCCGGGTCCGGGTAAGGTTCCGGGTCCGGGGAAGTGTCCGGGTCCGGGTCCGGGTCCGGGTCCGGGTCCGGGTCCGGGTAAGGGTCAAGGTCCGGGTAAGGGTCCTGGTACGGGTCCGGGTCGGGGTCCGGGTCCGGGTCCGGGTAAGGGTCCGGGTTAGAGTCACGGTCAGGGTCAGAGTCAGGGTCAGAGTCATGGCCCGGGTCCAGGTCCAGGTCAGGATCCGGGTCCGGGTCCGGGTCCGGGTCCGGGTCCGGGTCCGGGTCCGGGTCCGGGTCCGGGTCCGGGTCCGGGTCTGGGTCAGGGTCCGGGTCCGGGTTCGGGTCCGGATCAGGGTCCGGGTCCGGGTCCGGGTCCCGGTCCGGGTCCGGGTAAGGGTCCGGGTCCGGGTCCGGGTGCGGGTGCGGGTCCGGATAAGGGTCCGGGTCCGGGTCCTGGTCCGGGTAAGGGTCCGGGTCCGGGTCCTGGTCTGGGAAAGGTTCCGGGTCCGGGTAAGGGTCCGGGTCCAGGTCCGGGTACGGGTGCGGGTCCGGATAAGGGTCCAGGTCCGGGTCCGGGTCCGGGTCCGGGTCCGGGTCCGGGTAAGGGTCCGGGTCCGGGTCCGGGTCCGGGTCCGGGTTCGGGTCTGGGTCCGGGTGCGGGTCCGGATAAGGGTCCGGGTCCGGGTCCGGGTCCGGGAAAGGGTCCGGGTCATTGTCCGGGTCCGGGTCCGGGTCCGGGTCCAGGTAAGGGTCCGGGTTAGAGTCACGGTCAGGGTCAGAGTCAGGGTCAGAGTCATGGCCCGCGTCCGGGTCCGGGTCAGGATCCGGGTCCGGGTCCGGGTCAGGGTCCGGGTCCGGGTCCGGGTCCGGGTAAGGGTCCTGGTCACGGTCCGGGTCCGGGTCCGGGTCCGGGTCAGGGTCCGGGTCCGGGTCCGGGTTCGGGTCCGGGTCATGGTCCGGGTCCGGGTCCCGGTCCGGGTCCGGGTAAGGGTCCGGGTCCGGGTCCGGGTGCGGGTGCGGGTCCGGATAAAGGTGCGGGTCCGGGTCCGGGTCCGGGTAAGGGTCCGGGTCCGGGTCCGGGTCCGGGTCCGGGTCCGGGTCCGGGTCTGGGTCCGGGTCCGGGTCCGGGTAAGGGTCCGGGTCCGGGTAAGGGTCCGGGTTCGGGTCCGGGTCGGGGCAAGGGTCCGCGTCCGGGTCCGGGTCCGGGTCCGGGTAAGGGTCCGGGTCCGGGTAAGGGTCCGGGTCCGGGCAAGGGTCCGCGTCCGGGTCCGGGTCCGGGTCCGGGTCCGGGTAAGGGTCCGGGTCCGGGTCCGGGTCCGGGTCCGGGTCCGGGTAAGGGTCCGGGTCCGGGTAAGGGTCCGGGTCCGGGCAAGGGTCCGCGTCCGGGTCCGGGTCCGGGTCCGGGTCCGGGTAAGGGTCCGGGTCCGGGTCCGGGTCCGGGTCCGGGTCCGGGTCCGGGTCCGGGTAAGGGTCCGGGTAAGGGTCCGGGTCCAGGTCCTGGTCCGGGTAAGTGTAGGGGTCCGGGTCCGGGTAAGGTTCCGTGTCCGGGGAAGTGTCCGGGTCCGGGTCCGGGTCCGGGTCCGGGTCCGGGTCCGGGTAAGGGTCAAGGTCCGGGTAAGGGTCCTGGTACGGGTCCGGGTCGGGGTCCGGGTCCGGGTCCGGGTAAGGGTCCGGGTTAGAGTCACGGTCAGGGTCAGAGTCAGGGTCAGAGTCATGGCCCGGGTCCGGGTCCGGGTCAGGGTCCGGGTCCGGGTCCGGGTCCGGGTCCGGGTTCGGGTCCGGGTCAGGGTCCGGGTCCGGGTCCGGGTCCGGGTCCCAGTCCGGGTCCGGGTAAGGGTCCGGGTCCGGGTGCGGGTGCGGGTCCAGTTAAGGGTCCGGGTCCGGGTCCGGGTAAGGGTCGGGGTCCGGGTCCGGGTCCGGGTGCGGGTAAGGGTCCGGGTCCGGGGAAGTGTCCGGGTCCGGGTCCGGGTCCGGGTCCGGGTCGGGGTCCGGGTCCAGGTAAGGGTAAGGGTCCGGGTCCGGGTCCGGGTATGGGTCCAGGTCCGGGTTCGGGTCCGGGTCCGGGTCCATGTAAGGGTCCTGGTCACGGTCCGGGTCCGGGTCCGGGTCCGGGTCAGGGTCCGGGTCCGGGTCCGGGTTCGGGTCCGGGTCATGGTCCAGGTCCGGGTCCCGGTCCGGGTCCGGGTAAGGGTCCGGGTCCGGGTCCGGGTGCGGGTGCGGGTCCGGATAAAGGTGCGGGTCCGGGTCCGGGTCCGGGTAAGGGTCCGGGTCCGGGTCCGGGTCCGGGTCTGGGTCCGGGTCCGGGTCCGGGTAAGGGTCCGGGTCCGGGTAAGGGTCCGGGTCCGGGTCCGGGTCCGAGTCCGGGTCCGGGTAAGTGTCCGGGTCCGGGTCCGGGTCCGGATCCGGGTCAGGGTTAGGGTCCGGGTCCGGGTCAGGGTCCGGGTTCGGGTCCGGGTCAGGGTCCGGGTCCGGGTCCGGGTCCCAGTCCGGGTCCGGGTAAGGGTCCAGGTCCGGGTCCGGGTCCGGGTCCGGGTAAGGGTCCGGGTCCAGGTCCTGGTCCGGGTAAGTGTAGGGGTCCGGGTCCGGGTCCGGGTCCGGGTAAGGGTCCTGGTCCGGGGAAGTGTCCGGGTCCGGGTCCGGGTCTGGGTCCGGTTAAGGGTCCGGGTCCGGGTCCGGGTCCGGGTCCGCGTCCGGGTGCGGGTCCGGGTCCGGGTGCCGGTCCAGGTGCGGGTGCGGGTCCGGGTCGGGGTCCGGGTCCGGGTCCGGGTAAGGGTCCGGGTCCGGGTGCCGGTCCAGGTGCGGGTGCGGGTCCGGGTCAGGGTCCGGGTCCAGGTCCCGGTCCGGGTCCGGGTAAGGGTCCGGGTCCGGGTGCGGGTGCGGGTGCGGGTCGGGATAAGGGTCCGGGTCCGGGTCCGGGTCCGGGTAAGGGTCCGGGTCCGGGTCCGGGTCTGGGTCCGGGTCTGAGTCCGGGTCCGGGTAAGGGTCTGGGTCCGGGTAAGGGTCCGGGTCCGGGTCCGGGTCCGGGTCTGGGTCCGGGTCAGGGTCAGAGTCACGGTCAGGGTCAGGGTCAGAGTCATGGCCCGGGTCCGGGTCCGGGTCAGGATCCGGGTCCGGGTCCGGGTCAGGGTCCGGGTCCGGGTCCGGGTCAGGGTCCGGGTCCGGGTCCGGGTCCCAGTCCGGGTCCGGTTAAGGGTCCGGGTCCGGGTCCGGGTCCGGGGAAGTGTCCGGGTCCGGGTCCGGTTAAGGGTCTGGGTCCGGGTCCGGGTCTGGGTCCGGGTCCGGGTCCGGGTGCCGGTCCGGGTGCGGGTGCGGGTCCGGGTATGGGTATGGGTCCGGGTCCGGGTCCGGGTCCGGTTAAGGGTCCAGGTCCGTGTCCGGGTAAGGGTCCGGGTTCGGGTCCGGGTCCGGGTCCGGGTCCGGGTCCGGGTCCGGGTCCGGGTCCGGGTCCGGGTCCGGTTCCGGGTCCGGGTCCGGGTCAGGGTCCGGGTCCGGTTCCGGGTCCGGGTCCGGGTTAGGGTCCGGGTCCGTGTCCGGGTAAGTGTCCGGGTACGGGTCTGGGTCTGGGTCCGTGTCCGTGTCCGTGTCCGTGTCCGGGTCCGGGTAAGGGTCCGGGTTAGAGTCACGGTCAGGGTCAGAGTCAGGGTCAGAGTCATGGCCCGGGTCCGGGTCCGGGTCAGGATCCGGGTCCGGGTCCGGGTCAGGGTCTGGGTCCGGGTCCGGGTTCGGGTCCGGGTCAGGGTCCGGGTCCGGGTCCAGGTCCGGTTCCGGGTAAGGGTCCGGGTGCGGGTCCGGGTCCGGGTCCGGGTCAGG
Organism: Arizona elegans; assembly: GCA_022577455.1. NCBI lineage: Eukaryota > Metazoa > Chordata > Lepidosauria > Squamata > Colubridae > Arizona > Arizona elegans. The sequence goes on from JAKOOJ010000027.1 coordinate 8,166,218, forward strand.
GTAAGGGTCCGGGTGCGGGTGCGGGTCCGGGTGCGGGTCCGGGTCCGGGTCCGGGTAATGGTCCAGGTCCGGGTCCGGGTCCGGGTCCGGGTCCGGGTCCGGGTCCGGGTCCGGGTCCGGGTCCGGGTCCGGGTCCAGTTAAGGGTCCAGGTCCGGGTCCGGGTAAGGGTCCGGGTTCGGGTCCGGGTCGGGGCAAGGGTCCGCGTCCGGGTCCGGGTCCGGGTCCGGGTCCGGGTCCGGGTAAGGGTCCGGGTCCGGGTAAGGGTCCGGGTCCGGGCAAGGGTCCGCGTCCGGGTCCGGGTCCGGGTAAGGGTCCGGGTCCGGGTCCGGGTCCGGGTCCGGGTAAGGGTCCGGGTCCGTGTCCGTGTCCGGGTCCGGGTCCGGGTCCGGGTCCGGGTCCGGGTCCGGGTCCGGGTCCGGGTCCGGGTCCGGGTCCGGGTAAGGGTCCGGGTAAGGGTCCGGGTCCAGGTCCTGGTCCGGGTAAGTGTAGGGGTCCGGGTCCGTGTCCGGGTAAGGTTCCGGGTCCAGGGAAGTGTCCGGGTCCGGGTCCGGGTCCGGGTCCGGGTCCGGGTCCGGGTAAGGGTCAAGGTCCGGGTAAGGGTCCTGGTACGGGTCCGGGTCGGGGTCCGGGTCCGGGTCCGGGTAAGGGTCCGGGTTAGAGTCACGGTCAGGGTCAGAGTCAGGGTCAGAGTCATGGCCCGGGTCCGGGTCCAGGTCAGGATCCGGGTCCGGGTCTGTGTCCGGGTCCGGGTCCGGGTCCGGGTCCGGGTCCGGGTCCGGGTCCGGGTCCGGGTCCGGGTCCGGGTCTGGGTCAGGGTCCGGGTCCGGGTTCGGGTCCGGATCAGGGTCCGGGTCCGGGTCCCGGTCCGGGTCCGGGTAAGGGTCCGGTTCCGGGTCCGGGTGCGGGTGCGGGTCCGGATAAGGGTCCGGGTCCGGGTCCTGGTCCGGGTAAGGGTCCGGGTCCGGGTCCTGGTCCGGGTAAGGTTCCGGGTCTGGGTAAGGTTCCGGGTCCAAGTCCGGGTACGGGTGCGGGTCCGGATAAGGGTCCAGGTCCGGGTCCGGGTCCGGGTCCGGGTCCGGGTCCGGGTAAGGGTCCGGGTCCGGGTCCGGGTCCGGGTCCGGGTTCGGGTCTGGGTCCGGGTGCGGGTCCGGATAAGGGTCCGGGTCCGGGTCCGGGTCCGGGAAAGGGTCCGGGTCATTGTCCGGGTCCGGGTCCGGGTCCGGGTCCGGGTAAGGGTCCGGGTTAGAGTCACGGTCAGGGTCAGAGTCAGGGTCAGAGTCATGGCCCGCGTCCGGGTCCGGGTCAGGATCCGGGTCCGGGTCCGGGTCAGGGTCCGGGTCCGGGTCCGGGTCCGGGTAAGGGTCCTGGTCACGGTCCGGGTCCGGGTCGGGGTCCGGGTCAGGGTCCGGGTCTGGGTCCGGGTTCGGGTCCGGGTCATGGTCCGGGTCCGGGTCCCGGTCCGGGTCCGGGTAAGGGTCCGGGTCCGGGTCCGGGTGCGGGTGCGGGTCCGGATAAAGGTGCGGGTCCGGGTCCGGGTCCGGGTAAGGGTCCGGGTCCGGGTCCGGGTCCGGGTCCGGGTCCAGGTCTGGGTCCGGGTCCGGGTCCGGGTAAGGGTCCGGGTCCGGGTAAGGGTCCGGGTTCGGGTCCGGGTCGGGGCAAGGGTCCGCGTCCGGGTCCGGGTCCGGGTCCGGGTCCGGGTAAGGGTCCGGGTCCGGGTAAGGGTCCGGGTCCGGGCAAGGGTCCGCGTCCGGGTCCGGGTCCGGGTCCGGGTCCGGGTAAGGGTCCGGGTCCGGGTCCGGGTCCGGGTCCGGGTCCGGGTAAGGGTCCGGGTCCGGGTAAGGGTCCGGGTCCGGGCAAGTGTCCGCGTCCGGGTCCGGGTCCGGGTCCGGGTCCGGGTAAGGGTCCGGGTCCGGGTCCGGGTCCGGGTCCGGGTCCGGGTCCGGGTCCGGGTCCGCGTCCGGGTAAGGGTCCGGGTAAGGGTCCGGGTCCAGGTCCTGGTCCGGGTAAGTGTAGGGGTCCGGGTCCGGGTCCGGGTAAGGTTCCGGGTCCGGGGAAGTGTCCGGGTCCGGGTCCGGGTCCGGGTCCGGGTCCGGGTCCGGGTAAGGGTCAAGGTCCGGGTAAGGGTCCTGGTACGGGTCCGGGTCGGGGTCCGGGTCCGGGTCCGGGTAAGGGTCCGGGTTAGAGTCACGGTCAGGGTCAGAGTCAGGGTCAGAGTCATGGTCCGGGTCCGGGTCCAGGTCAGGATCCGGGTCCGGGTCCGGGTCCGGGTCCGGGTCCGGGTCCGGGTCCGGGTCCGGGTCCGGGTCCGGGTCCGGGTCCGGGTCCGGGTCTGGGTCAGGGTCCGGGTCCGGTTTCGGGTCCGGATCAGGGTCCGGGTCCGGGTCCCGGTCCGGGTCCGGGTCAGGATCCGGGTCCGGGTCCGGGTCAGGGTCCGGGTCCGGGTCCGGGTAAGGGTCCTGGTCACGGTCCGTGTCCGGGTCCGGGTCCGGGTCAGGGTCCGGGTCTGGGTCCGGGTTCGGGTCCGGGTCCGGGTCCGGGTAAGGGTCCGGGTCCGGGTCCGGGTCCGGGTCCGGGTCCGGGTAAGGGTCCGGGTCCGGGTCCGGGTCCGGGTCCGGGTCCGGGTAAGGGTCCGGGTCCGGGTAAGGGTCCGGGTCCGGGCAAGGGTCCGCGTCCGGGTCCGGGTCCGGGTCCGGGTCCGGGTAAGGGTCCGGGTCCGGGTCCGGGTCCGGGTCCGGGTCCGGGTCCGGGTCCGGGTCCGGGTAAGGGTCCGGGTCCAGGTCCTGGTCCGGGTAAGTGTAGGGGTCCGGGTCCGGGTCCGGGTAAGGTTCCGGGACCGGGGAAGTGTCCGGGTCCGGGTCCGGGTCCGGGTCCGGGTCCGGGTCCGGGTCCGGGTAAGGGTCAAGGTCCGGGTAAGGGTCCTCGTACGGGTCCGGGTCGGGGTCCGGGTCCGGGTCCGGGTAAGGGTCCGGGTTAGAGTCACGGTCAGGGTCAGAGTCAGGGTCAGAGTCATGGCCCGGGTCCGGGTCCAGGTCAGGATCCGGGTCCGGGTCCGGGTCCGGGTCCGGGTCCGGGTCCGGGTCCGGGTCCGGGTCCGGGTCCGGGTCCGGGTCCGGGTCTGGGTCAGGGTCCGGGTCCGGGTCAGGGTCCGGATCAGGGTCCGGGTCCGGGTCCCGGTCCGGGTCCGGGTAAGGGTCCGGGTCCGGGTCCGGGTGCGGGTGCGGGTCCGGGTCCTGGTCCGGGTAAGGGTCCGGGTCCGGGTCCTGGTCCGGGTAAGGTTCCGGGTCCGGGTAAGGGTCCGGGTCCAGGTCCGGGTACGGGTGCGGGTCCGGATAAGGGTCCAGGTCCGGGTCCGGGTCCGGGTCCGGGTCCGGGTCCGGGTAAGGGTCCGGGTCCGGGTCCGGGTCCGGGTCCGGGTTCGGGTCTGGGTCCGGGTGCGGGTCCGGATAAGGGTCCGGGTCCGGGTCCGGGTCCGGGAAAGGGTCCGGGTCATTGTCCGGGTCCGGGTCCGGGTCCGGGTCCGGGTAAGGGCCGGGTTAGAGTCACGGTCAGGGTCAGAGTCAGGGTCAGAGTCATGGCCCGCGTCCGGGTCCTGGTCAGGATCCGGGTCCGTGTCCGGGTCAGGGTCTGGGTCCGGGTCCGGGTAAGGGTCCTGGTCACGGTCCGGGTCCGGGTCCGGGTCCGGGTCAGGGTCCGGGTCCGGGTCCGGGTCCGGGTTCGGGTCCGGGTCATGGTCCGGGTCCGGGTCCCGGTCCGGGTCCGGGTAAGGGTCCAGGTCCGGGTCCGGGTGCGGGTGCGGGTCCGGATAAAGGTGCGGGTCCGGGTCCGGGTCCGGGTAAGGGTCCGGGTCCGGGTCCGGGTCCGGGTCCGGGTCCGGGTCTGGGTCCGGGTCCGGGTCCGGGTAAGGGTCCGGGTCCGGGTCCGGGTAAGGGTCCGGGTCCGGGTCCGGGTCCGAGTCCGGGTCCGGGTAAGTGTCCGGGTCCGGGTCCGGGTCCGGATCCGGGTCAGGGTTAGGGTCCGGGTCAGGGTCAGTGTCACGGTCAGGGTCAGGGTCAGAGTCATGGCCCGGGTCCGGGTCCGGGTCAGGATCCGGGTCCGGGTCCGGGTCAGGGTCCGGGTTCGGGTCCGGGTCAGGGTCCGGGTCCGGGTCCGGGTCCGGGTAAGGGTCCGGGTCCAGGTCTTGGTCCGGGTAAGTGTAGGGGTCCGGGTCCGCGTCCGGGTCCGGGTAAGGGTCCGGGTCCGGGGAAGTGTCCGGGTCCGGGTCCGGGTCCGGGTCCGGTTAAGGGTCCGGGTCCGGGTCCGGGTCCGCGTCCGGGTGCGGTTCCGGGTCCGGGTGCCGGTCCAGGTGCGGGTGCGGGTCCGGGTCTGGGTCCGGGTCCGGGTCCGGGTAAGGGTCCGGGTTAGAGTCACGGTCAGGGTCAGAGTCAGGGTCAGAGTCATGGCCCGGGTCCTGGTCCGGGTCAGGATCCGGGTCCGGGTCCGGGTCAGGGTCCGGGTCCGGGTCCGTGTTCGGGTCCGGGTCAGGGTCCGGGTCCGGGTCCCTGTCCGGGTCCGGGTAAGGGTCTGGGTCCGGGTCCGGGTCCGGGTGTGGGTGCGGGTCCGGATAAGGGTCCGGGTCCGGGTCCGGGTCCGGGTCCGGGTAAGGGTCCGGGTCCGGGTCCGGGTCCGGGTCCGGGTCAGGGTCTGAGTCACGGTCAGGGTCAGGGTCAGAGTCATGGCCCGGGTCCGGTTCCGGGTCAGGATCCGGGTCGGGGTCCGGGTCAGGGTCCGGGTCCGGGTCCGGGTCCGGGTTCGGGTCCGGGTCAGGGTCCGGGTCCGGGTCCGGGTCCGGGTCCGGGTCCCAGTCCGGGTCCGGTTAAGGGTCCGGGTCCGGGTCCGGGTAAGGGTCCGGGTCCGGGTCCAGGTCCTGGTACGGGTAAGTGTAGGGGTCCGCGTCCGGGTCCGGGTGCCGGTCCGGGTGCGGGTGCGGGTCCGGGTATGGGTATGGGTCCGGGTCCAGGTCCGGGTCCGGGTCCGGTTAAGGGTCCGGGTCCGTGTCCGGGTAAGGGTCCGGGTTCTGGTCCGGGTCCGGGTCCGGGTCCGGGTCCGGGTCCGGGTCCGGGTCCGGGTCCGGTTCCGGGTCCGGGTCCGGGTTAGGGTCCGGGTCCGGGTCCGGGTAAGTGTCCGGGTACGGGTCTGGGTCTGGGTCCGGGTCGGGGTCCAGGTCCGGGTAAGGGTCCGGGTCCGGGTCCGTGTCCGTGTCCGGGTCCGGGTCCGGGTCCGGGTAAGGGTCCGGGTTAGAGTCACGGTCAGGGTCAGAGTCAGGGTCAGAGTCATGGCCCGGGTCCGGTTCCGGGTCAGGATCCGGGTCGGGGTCCGGGTCAGGGTCCGGGTCCGGGTCCGGGTCCGGGTTCGGGTCCGGGTCAGGGTCCGGGTCCGGGTCCGGGTCCGGGTCCGGGTCCCAGTCCGGGTCCGGTTAAGGGTCCGGGTCCGGGTCCGGGTAAGGGTCCGGGTCCGGGTCCAGGTCCTGGTACGGGTAAGTGTAGGGGTCCGCGTCCGGGTCCGGGTGCCGGTCCGGGTGCGGGTGCGGGTCCGGGTATGGGTATGGGTCCGGGTCCAGGTCCGGGTCCGGGTCCGGTTAAGGGTCCGGGTCCGTGTCCGGGTAAGGGTCCGGGTTCTGGTCCGGGTCCGGGTCCGGGTCCGGGTCCGGGTCCGGGTCCGGGTCCGGGTCCGGGTCCGGTTCCGGGTCCGGGTCCGGGTTAGGGTCCGGGTCCGGGTCCGGGTAAGTGTCCGGGTACGGGTCTGGGTCTGGGTCCGGGTCGGGGTCCAGGTCCGGGTAAGGGTCCGGGTCCGGGTCCGTGTCCGTGTCCGGGTCCGGGTCCGGGTCCGGGTAAGGGTCCGGGTTAGAGTCACGGTCAGGGTCAGAGTCAGGGTCAGAGTCATGGCCCGGGTCCGGGTCCGGGTCAGGATCTGGGTCCTGATCCGGGTCAGGGTCCAGGTCCGGGTCCGGGTTCGGGTCCGGGTCAGGGTCCGGGTCCAGGTCCCGGTCCGGGTCCGGGTAAGGGTCCGAGTCCGGGTCCGGGTCCGGGTCCGGGTCCGGGTGCGGATCCGGGTCCGAGACCAGGTCCGGGTCAGGGTAAGGGTCCGGGTGCGGGTGCGGGTCCGGGTGCGGGTCCGGGTGCGGGTCCGGGTAATGGTCCAGGTCCGGGTCCGGGTCCGGGTCCGGGTCCGGGTCCGGGTCCGGGTCCGGGTCCGGGTCCGGGTCCGGGTCCGGATCCGGGTCCGGGTCCGGGTCCGGTTAAGGGTCCGGGCCAGGGTCCTGGTAAGGGTCCGGGTCCGGGTCCGGGTCCGGGTCAGGGTCCGGGTCCTGGTCCGGGTCCGGGTCAGGGTCCGGGTCCGGGTCCGTGTAAGGGTCCGGGTCCGGGTCCGGGTCTGGGTCCGGGTCCGGGTCCGGGTCCGGGTCCGGATCCGGGTCCGGGTCCGGGTCCGGGTGCCGGTCCGGGTCCGGGTATGGGTATGGGTCCGGGTCCGGATCCGGATCCGGGTCCGGGTCCGGTTAAGGGTCCGTGTCCGTGTCCGGGTAAGGGTCTGGGTCCGGGTCCGGGTCCGGGTCCGGGTCCGGGTCCGGGTCCGGGTCCGGTTAAGGGTCCGGGTCCGTGTCCGGGTAAGGGTCCGGGTTCGGGTCCGGGTCCGGGTCCGGGTCCGGGTCCGGTTCCGGGTCCGGTTCCGGTTCCGGGTCCAGGTCCGGGTAAGTGTCCGGGTCCGGGTCCGGGTCCGGGTCCGGGTCCGGGTAAGGGTCTGGGTCCGGGTCCGGGTCCGGGTCCGGGTCCGGGTCCGGGTCCGGGTCCGGGTCCGGGTCCGGGTCCGGGTAAGGGTCCGGGTACGGGTATGGGTCCAGGTCTGGGTAAGGGTCCGGGTCCGGGTCCGGCTCCGGGTCTGGGTCCGGGTAAGGGTCCGGGTTAGAGTCACGGTCAGGGTCCGGGTCAGGGTCAGAGTCACGGTCAGGGTCAGGGTTAGGGTCCGGGTCAGGGTCAGAGTCACGGTCATGGCCCGGGTCCGGGTCCGGGTCAGGGTTCGGGTCCGGGTCCGGGTCCGGGTCCGGGTCCGTATCCGGGTAAGGGTCCGGGTCCGGGTCCCGGTCCGTGTCCGGGAAAGGGTCCGGGTCTGGGTCCGGGTCCGGATCCGGGTCCGGGTAAGGGTCCTGGTCCCGGTCAAGGTCCGGGTCTGGGTCCGGGTCCGTATCCAGGTAAGGGTCCGTGTCCGGGTCCCGGTCCGGGTCCGGGAAACGGTCCGGGTAAGGGTCCATGTCCGGGTCCCGGTAAGGGTCCGTGTCCGGGTCCCGGTCCGGGTCCAGGTCAGGGTCCGGGTCCGGGTCCGTGTAAGGGTCCGGGTCCGGGTCCGGGTCCGGTTAAGGGTCCGGGCCAGGGTCCGGGTAAGGGTCCGGGTCCGGGTCCGGGTCCGGGTCCGGGTCCGGGTCCGGGTCCGGGTCCGGGTCTGGGTCCGGATCCAGGTAAGGGTCCGGGTCCGGGTCCGGGTCCGGGTCCAGGTCCGGGTCCGGGTCCGGGTCCGGGTCCGTGTAAGGGTCCGGGTCCGGGTCCGGGTCCGGGTCCGTATCCGGGTAAGGGTCCGGGTCCGGGTCCCGGTCCGGGTCCGGGAAAGGGTCCGGGTCTGGGTCCGGGTCCGGATCCGGGTCCGGGTAAGGGTCCTGGTCCCGGTCCGGGTCCGGGTCTGGGTCCGGGTCCGGGTCTGGGTCCGGGTCCGGATCCGGATCCGGGTCCGGGTAAGGGTCCTGGTCCCGGTCCGGGTCCGGGTCTGGGTCCAGGTAAGGGTCCGGGTCCGGGTCCGGGTCCGGGTCCGGGTCCGGGTCCGGGTCCGGGTCCGGGTCCGGGTCCGGGTCCGGGTCCGGTTAAGGGTCCGGGCCGGGGTCCAGGTAAGGGTCCGGGTCCGGGTCCGGGTCCGGGTCCGGGTCAGGGTCCGGGTCCGGGTCCGGGTCCGGGTCAGGGTCCTGGTCCGGGTCCGTGTAAGGGTCCGGGTCCGGGTCCGGGTCTGGGTCCGGGTCCGGGTCCGGGTCCGGGTCCGGGTCCGGGTCCGGGTCCGGGTCCGGATCCGGGTCAGGGTCCGGGTCCGGGTCCGGGTCTGGGTCCGGATCCAGGTAAGGGTCCGGGTCCGGGTCCGGGTCCGGGTCTGGGTCCGGGTCCGGGTCCGGGTCCTGGTCCGGGTCCGAATCCAGGTAAGGGTCCGGGTCCGGGTCCGGGTCCGGGTCCGGGTCCGGGTCCGGGTCCGTATCCGGGTAAGGGTCCGGGTCCGGGTCCCGGTCCGGGTCCGGGAAAGGGTCCGGGTCTGGGTCCGTGTCCGGGTCTGGGTCCGGGTCCGGATCCGGATCCGGATCCGGATCCGGGTCCAGGTAAGGGTCCTGGTCCCGGTCCGGGTCCGGGTCTGGGTCCGGGTCCGGGTCCGGATCCGGGTAAGGGTCCGGGTCCGGGTCCGGGTCCGGGTCCGGGTCCGGGTCCGGGTCCGGGTCCGGGTCCGGGTCCGGGTCCGGTTAAGGGTCCGGGCCAGGGTCCAGGTAAGGGTCCGGGTCCGGGTCCGGGTCCGGGTCAGGGTCCGGGTCCTGGTCCGGGTCCGGGTCCGGGTCAGGGTCCGGGTCCGGGTCCGTGTAAGGGTCCGGGTCCGGGTCCGGGTCCGGGTCTGGGTCCGGGTCCGGGTCCGGGTCCGGGTCCGGGTCCGGGTCCGGGTCCGGATCCAGGTAAGGGTCCGGGTCCGGGTCCGGATCCGGGTCCGGGTCCGGGTCCGGGTCCGGGTCCGGGTCCGGGTCCGGGTCCGGGTCCGGTTAAGGGTCCGGGCCAGGGTCCGGGTAAGTGTCTGGGTCCGGGTCCGGGTCCGGGTCCGGGTCCGGGTCCGGGTCCGGGTCCGGGTCCGGGTAAGGGTCCGGGTCCGGGTCCGGGTCTTGGTCCGGGTCCGGGTCTGGGTCCGGGTCCGGGTCGGGGTCCGGGTCCGGGTCCGGGTCCGGGTCCGGGTCCGGGTCCGGGTACTGGTCAGGGTCAGGGTCCGGGTCACTGTCAGGTTCAGCATCAGGGTCAGGGTCAGAGTCATGGCCCGGGTCCAGCTCCGGATCAGGGTCCGGGTCCGGGTCCGGGTCCGGGTCCGGGTCCGGGTAAGTGTCCGGGTCCGGGTCCGGATCCGGGTCCGGGTAAGGTTCCGGGTCCGGGTCCGGGTCCGGTTCCGGGACCGGGTCCGGGTCCGGGTCCGGGTCCGGGTCCGGATCTGGGTCAGGGTCCGGGTCCGGGTCCGGGTCTGGGTCCGGATCCAGGTAAGGGTCCGGGTCCGGGTCCGGGTCCGGGTCTGGGTCCGGGTCCGGGTCCGGGTCCTGGTCCGGGTCCGGATCCAGGTAAGGGTCCGGGTCCGGGTCCGGGTCCGGGTCCGGGTCCGTATCCGGGTAAGGGTCCGGGTCCGGGTCCCGGTCCGGGTCCGGGAAATGGTCCGGGTCTGGGTCCGGGTCCGGGTCTGGGTCCGGGTCCGGATCCGGATCCGGGTCCGGGTAAGGGTCCTGGTCCCGGTCCGGGTCCGGGTCTGGGTCCGTGTCCGTGTCCGGGTCAGGGTCCGGGTCCAGGTCCGGGTCTGGGTCCGGATCCAGGTAAGGCTCCGGGTCCGGGTCCGGGTCCGGGTCCGGGTCCGGGTCCGGGTCCGGGTCCGGGTCCGGGTCCGGGTCCGGGTCCGGGTCCGGGTCCGGTTAAGGGTCCGGGCCAGGGTCCAGGTAAGGGTCCGGGTCCGGGTCCGGGTCCGGGTCAGGGTCCGGGTCCGGGTCCGGGTCCGGGTCAGGGTCCGGGTCCGGGTTTGGGTCAGGGTCCGGGTCCGGGTCCGGGTCAGGGTCCGTGTCAGGGTCCGGGTAAGGGTCCGGGTCCGGGTCCGGGTGCGGGTGCGGGTCCGGATAAGGGTCCGGGTCCGGGTCCGGGTCCGAGTAAGGGTCCGGGTCATTGTCCGGGTCGGGGTCCGGGTCCGGGTCCGGGTAAGGGTCCGGGTTAGAGTCACGGTCAGGGTCAGAGTCAGGGTCAGAGTCATGGCCCGCGTCCGGGTCCGGGTCAGGATCCGGGTCCGGGTCCGGATCCGGGTCAGGGTCCGGGTCCGGGTCCGGGTTCGGGTCCGGGTCAGGGTCCGGGTCCGGGTCCCGGTCCGGGTCCGGGTAAGGGTCCGGGTCCGGGTCCGGGTGCGGGTGCGGGTCCGGATAAATGTCCTGGTCCGGGTCCGGGTAAGGGTCCGGGTCCGGGTCCGGGTCCGGGTCCGGGTCCGGGTCCGGGTCCGGGTCCGGGTCCGGGTCCGGGTCCGGGTCCGGGTAAGGGTCCGGGTCTGGGTCCGGGTAAGGGTCCGGGTCTGGGTCCGGTTCCGGGTCCTGGTATGGGTCCAGGTCCGGGTAAGGGTCCGGGTCCGGGTCCGTGTCCTGGATCCGGATCAGGGTTAGGGTCCGGGTCAGGGTCAGAGTCACGGTCAGGGTCAGGGTCAGAGTCATGGCCCGGGTCCGGGTCCGGGTCAGGATCCGGGTCCGGGTCCGGGTCCGGGTCAGGGTCCGGGTCCGGGTCCGGGTCCGGGTCCCAGTCCAGGTCCGGGTAAGGGTCCGGGTCCGGGTGCGGGTGCGGGTCCGGATAAGGGTCCGGGTCCGGGTCCGGGTAAGGGTCGGGGTCCGGGTCCGGGTCCGGGTGCGGGTAAGGGTCCGGGTCCGGGTAAGTGTCCGGGTCCGGGTCCGGGTCCGGGTCCGGGTCCGGGTCCGGGTCCGGGTAAGGGTAAGGGTCCGTGTCCGGGTCAGGGTATGGGTCCAGGTCCGGGTAAGGGTCCGGGTCCGGGTCCGGGTCCGGGTCCGAGTCCGGGTCCGGGTAAGTGTCCGGGTCCGGGTCCGGGTCCGGGTCCGGGTCCGGATCCGGGTCAGGGTTAGGGTCCGGGTCAGGGTCAGTTTCACGGTCAGGGTCAGGGTCAGAGTCATGGCCCGGGTCCGGGTCCGGGTCAGGATCCGGGTCCGGGTCCGGGTCAGGGTCCGGGTTCGGGTCCGGGTCAGGGTCCGGGTCCGGGTCCCAGTCCGGGTCCGGGTAAGGGTCCGGGTCCGGGTCCGGGTCCGGGTCCGGGTAAGGGTCCGGGTCCAGGTCTTGGTCCGGGTAAGTGTAGGGGTCCGGGTCCGGGTCCGGGTCCGGGTAAGGGTCCGGGTCCGGGGAAGTGTCCGGGTCCGGGTCCGGGTCCGGGTCCGGTTAAGGGTCCGGGTCCGCGTCCGGGTCCGCGTCCGGGTGCGGTTCCGGGTCCGGGTGCCGGTCCAGGTGCGGGTGCGGGTCCGGGTCGGGGTCCGGGTCCGGGTCCGGGTAAGGGTCCGGGTTAGAGTCACGGTCAGGGTCAGAGTCAGGGTCAGAGTCATGGCCCGGGTCCGGGTCCGGGTCAGGATCCGGGTCCGGGTCCGGTTCCGGTTCCGGGACCGGGTCCGGGTCCGGGTCCGGGTCCGGATCCGGGTCAGGGTCCGGGTCCGGGTCCGGGTCTGGGTCCGGATCCAGGTAAGGGTCCGGGTCCGGGTCCGGGTCCTGGTCCGGGTCCGGATCCAGGTAAGGGTCCGGGTCCGGGTCCGGGTCCGGGTCCGGGTCCGTATCCGGGTAAGGGTCCGGGTCCGGGTCCCGGTCCGGGTCCGGGAAAGGGTCCGGGTCTGGGTCCGGGTCCGGGTCTGGGTCCGGGTCCGGGTAAGGGTAAGGGTTAGGGTTAGGGTCCGGGTGCGGGTAAGGGTCCGGGTCCGGGGAAGTGTCCGGGTCCGGGTCCGGGAAAGGGTCCGGGTCCGGGTCCGGGTAAGGGTCGGGGTCCGGGTCCGGGTCCGGGTGCGGGTAAGGGTCCGGGTCCGGGGAAGTGTCCGGGTCCGGGTCCGGGTCCGGGTCCGTGTCCGGGTCCGGGTAAGGGTAAGGGTCCGAGTCCGGGTCCGGGTATGGGTCCAGGTCCGGGTAAGGGTCCGTGTCCGGGTCCGGGTAAGGGTCCTGGTCACGGTCCGGGTCCGGGTCCGGGTCCGGGTCAGGGTCCGGGTCCGGGTCCGGGTTCGGGTCCGGGTCATGGTCCGGGTCCGGGTCCCGGTCCGGGTCCGGGTAAGGGTCCGGGTCCGGGTCCGGGTGCGGGTGCGGGTCCGGATAAAGGTGCGGGTCCAGGTCCGGGTCCGGGTAAGGGTCCGGGTCCGGGTCCGGGTCCGGGTCCGGGTCCGGGTCTGGGTCCGAGTCCGGGTCCGGGTAAGGGTCCGGGTCCGGGTAAGGGTCCGGGTCCGGGTCCGGGTCCGAGTCCGGGTCCGGGTAAGTGTCCGGGTCCGGGTCCGGGTCCGGGTCCGGATCCGGGTCAGGGTTAGGGTCCGGGTCAGGGTCAGTTTCACGGTCAGGGTCAGGGTCAGAGTCATGGCCCGGTTCCGGGTCCGGGTCAGGATCCGGGTCCGGGTCCGGGTCAGGGTCCGGGTTCGGGTCCGGGTCAGGGTCCGGGTCCGGGTCCGGGTCCCAGTCCGGGTCCGGGTAAGGGTCCGGGTCCGGGTCCGGGTCCGGGTCCGGGTAAGGGTCCGGGTCCAGGTCTTGGTCCGGGTAAGTGTAGGGGTCCGGGTCCGGGTCCGGGTCCGGGTAAGGGTCCGGGTCCGGGGAAGTGTCCGGGTCCGGGTCCGGGTCCGGGTCCGGTTAAGGGTCCGGGTCCGGGTCCGGGTCCGCGTCCGGGTGCGGTTCCGGGTCCGGGTGCCGGTCCAGGTGCGGGTGCGGGTCCGGGTCGGGGTCCGGGTCCGGGTCCGGGTAAGGGTCCGGGTTAGAGTCACGGTCAGGGTCAGAGTCAGGGTCAGAGTCATGGCCCGGGTCCGGGTCCGGGTCAGGATCCGGGTCCGGGTCCGGGTCCGGTTCCGGGACCGGGTCCGGGTCCGGGTCCGGGTCCGGATCCGGGTCAGGGTCCGGGTCCGGGTCCGGGTCTGGGTCCGGATCCAGGTAAGGGTCCGGGTCCGGGTCCGGGTCCGGGTCTGGGTCCGGGTCCGGGTCCGGGTCCTGGTCCGGGTCCGGATCCAGGTAAGGGTCCGGGTCCGGGTCCGGGTCCGGGTCCGTATCTGGGTAAGGGTCCGGGTCCGGGTCCCGGTCCGGGTCCGGGAAAGGGTCCGGGTCTGGGTCCGGGTCCGGGTCTGGGTCCGGGTCCGGATCCGGATCCGGATCCGGGTCCGGGTAAGGGTCCTGGTCCCGGTCCGGGTCCGGGTCTGGGTCCGTGTCCGTGTCCGGGTCAGGGTCCGGGTCCAGGTCCGGGTCTGGGTCCGGATCCAGGTAAGGCTCCGGGTCCGGGTCCGGGTCCGGGTCCGGGTCCGGGTCCGGGTCCGGGTCCGGGTCCGGGTCCGGGTCCGGGTCCGGGTCCGGGTCCGGTTAAGGGTCCGGGCCAGGGTCCAGGTAAGGGTCCGGGTCCGGGTACGGGTCCGGGTCAGGGTCCGGGTCCGGGTCCGGGTCAGTGTCCGGGTCCGGGTCCGGGTCTGGGTCCGTGTCAGGGTCCGGGTAAGGGTCCGGGTCCGGGTCCGGGTGCGGGTGCGGGTCCGGATAAGGGTCCGGGTCCGGGTCCGGGTCCGGGTAAGGGTCCGGGTCATTGTCCGGGTCGGGGTCCGGGTCCGGGTCCGGGTAAGGGTCCGGGTTAGAGTCACGGTCAGGGTCAGAGTCAGGGTCAGAGTCATGGCCCGCGTCCGGGTCCGGGTCAGGATCCGGGTCCGGGTCCGGGTCCGGGTCAGGGTCCGGGTCCGGGTCCGGGTTCGGGTCCGGGTCAGGGTCCGGGTCCGGGTCCCGGTCCGGGTCCGGGTAAGGGTCCAGGTCCGGGTCCGGGTGCGGGTGCGGGTCCGGATAAGGGTCCGGGTCCGGGTCCGGGTCCGGGTAAGGGTCCGGGTCAGGGTCCGGGTCCTGGTCCGGGTCCGGGTCCGGGTCCGGGTCCGGGTCCGGGTCCGGGTCCGGGTCCGGGTCCGGGTCCGGGTCCGGGTCTGGGTCCGGGTCCGGGTAAGGGTCCGGGTCTGGGTCCGGTTCCGGGTCCTGGTATGGGTCCAGGTCCGGGTAAGGGTCCGGGTCCGGGTCCGGGTCCTGGATCCGGATCAGGGTTAGGGTCCGGGTCAGGGTCAGAGTCACGGTCAGGGTCAGGGTCAGAGTCATGGCCCGGGTCCGGGTCCGGTTCAGGATCCGGGTCCGGGTCCGGGTCCGGGTCAGGGTCCGGGTTCGGGTTCGGGTCCGGGTCAGGGTCCGGGTCCGGGTCCGGGTCCGGGTCCGGGTCCCAGTTCGGGTCCGGGTAAGGGTCCGGGTCCTGGTGCGGGTGCGGGTCCGGATAAGGGTCCGGGTCCGGGTCCGGGTAAGGGTCGGGGTCCGGGTCCGGGTCCGGGTCCGGGTAAGGGTCCGGGTCCGGGGAAGTGTCCGGGTCCGGGTCCGGGTCCGGGTCCGGGTCTGGGTCCGGGTCCGGGTAAGGGTAAGGGTCCGTGTCCGGGTCCGGGTATGGGTCCAGGTCCGGGTAAGGGTCCGTGTCCGGGTCCGGGTAAGGGTCCTGGTCACGGTCCGGGTCCGGGTCCGGGTCCGGGTCAGGGTCTGGGTCCGGGTCCGGGTTCGGGTCCGGGTCATGGTCCGGGTCCGGGTCCCGGTCCGGGTCCGGGTAAGGGTCCGGGTCCGGGTCCGGGTGCGGGTGCGGGTCCGGATAAAGGTGCGGGTCCAGGTCCGGGTCCGGGTAAGGGTCCGGGTCCGGGTCCGGGTCCGGGTCCGGGTCCGGGTCTGGGTCCGGGTCTGGGTCCGGGTAAGGGTCCGGGTCCGGGTAAGGGTCCGGGTCCGGGTCCGGGTCCGAGTCCGGGTCCGGGTAAGTGTCCGGGTCCGGGTCCGGGTCCGGATCCGGGTCAGGGTTAGGGTCCGGGTCAGGGTCAGTGTCACGGTCAGGGTCAGGGTCAGAGTCATGGCCCGGGTCCGGGTCCGGGTCAGGATCCGGGTCCGGGTCCGGATCAGGGTCCGGGTTCGGGTCCGGGTCAGGGTCCGGGTCCGGGTCCGGGTCCCAGTCCGGGTCCGGGTAAGGGTCCGGGTCCGGGTCCGGGTCCGGGTCCGGGTCCGGGTCCGGGTCCGGGTAAGGGTCCGGGTCCATTTCTTGGTCCGGGTAAGTGTAGGGGTCCGGGTCCGGGTCCGGGTCCGGGTAAGGGTCCGGGTCCGGGGAAGTGTCCGGGTCCGGGTCCGGGTCCGGGTCCGGTTAAGGGTCCGGGTCCGGGTCCGGGTCCGCGTCCGGGTGTGGTTCCGGGTCCGGGTGCCGGTCCAGGTGCGGGTGCGGGTCCGGGTCGGGGTCCAGGTCCGGGTCCGGGTAAGGGTCCGGGTTAGAGTCACGGTCAGGTTCAGAGTCAGGGTCAGAGTCACGGCCCGGGTCCGGGTCCGGGTCAGGATCCGGGTCCGGGTCCGGGTCCGGGTCAGGGTCCGGGTCCGGGTCCGGGTTCGGGTCCGGGTCAGGGTCCGGGTCCGGGTCCCGGTCCGGGTCCGGGTAAGGGTCCGGGTCCGGGTCCGGGTCCGGGTGCGGGTCCGGATAAGGGTCCGGGTCCGGGTCCGGGTCCGGGTAAGGGTCCGGGTCCGGGTCCGGGTCCGGGTCCGGGTCCGGGTCCGGGTCCGGGTCCGGGTCTGGGTCTGGGTCCAGGTAAGGGTCCGGGTCCGGGTAAGTGTCCGGGTCCGGGTCCGGGTCCGGGTCAGGGTCTGAGTCATGGCCCGGGTCCAGTTCCGGGTCAGGATCCGGGTCCGGGTCCGGGTCAGGGTCCGGGTCCGGGTCCGGGTCCGGGTCCGGGTCCGGGTTCGGGTCCGGGTCAGGGTCCGGGTCCGGGTCCGGGTCCCAGTCCGGGTCCGGTTAAGGGTCCGGGTCCGGGTCCAGGTCCTGGTACGTGTAAGTGTAGGGGTCCGGGTCCGGGTCCGGTTAAGGGTCCGGGTCCGGGTCCGGGTCCGGGTCCGGGTCCGGGTGCCGGTCCAGGTGCGGGTGCGGGTCCGGGTATGGGTATGGGTCCGGGTCCGGGTCCGGGTCCGGGTAAGGGTCCGGGTCCGGGTCTGGGTCCGTGTCCGGGTCCGGGTCCGGGTCCGGGTAAGGGTCCGGGTTAGAGTCACGGTCAGGGTCAGAGTCAGGGTCAGAGTCATGGCCCGGGTCCGGGTCCGGGTCAGGATCCGGGTCCGGGTCCGGGTCAGGGTCCAGGTCCGGGTCCGGGTTCGGGTCCGGGTCAGGGTCCGGGTCCAGGTCCCGGTCCGGGTCCGGGTAAGGGTCCGGGTCCGATCCGGGTCCGGGTCCGGGTCCGGGTCCGGGTCCGGGTCCGGGTCAGGGTAAGGGTCCGGGTGCGGGTGCGGGTCCGGGTGCGGGTCCGGGTGCGGGTCCGGGTAATGGTCCAGGTCCGGGTCCGGGTCCGGGTCCGGGTCCGGGTCCGGGTCCGGGTCCGGGTCCGGGTCCGGGTCCAGTTAAGAGTCCAGGTCCGGGTCCGGGTAAGTGTCCGGGTTCGGGTCCGGGTCCGGGCAAGGGTCCGCGTCCGGGTCCGGGTCCGGGTCCGGGTTCGGGTCCGGGTCCGGGCAAGGGGCCGCGTCCGGGTCCGGGTCCGGGTCCGGGTCCGGGTCCGGGTAAGGGTCCGGGTCAGGGTCCGGGTCCGGGTCCGGGTAAGGGTCCGGGTCCGGGCAAGGGTCCGCGTCCGGGTCCGGGTCCGGGTCCGGGTCCGGGTAAGGGTCCGGGTCCGTGTCCGGGTCCGGGTCCGGGTAAGGGTCCGGGTACGGGTCCGGGTCCGGGTCCGGGTCCGGGTCCGGGTCCGTGTCCGGGTCCGGGTCAGGGTCCGGGTCCGGGTCCGGGTCCGGGTGCCGGTCCGGGTGCGGGTGCGGGTCCGGGTATGGGTATGGGTCCGGTTCCGGGTCCGGGTCCGGGTAAGGGTCCGGGTCCGGGCAAGGGTCCGCGTCCGGGTCCGCGTCCGGGTCCGGGTCCGGGTAAGGGTCCGGGTCCGGGTCCGGGTCCGGGTCCGGGTAAGGGTCCGGGTCCGGGTCCGGGTCCGGGTCCGGGTCCGGGTCCGGGTCCGGGTCCGGGTGCCGGTCCGGGTGCGGGTGCGGGTCCGGGTATGGGTATGGGTCCGGGTCCGAGTCCGGGTCCGGGTCCGGTTAAGGGTCCGGGTCAGTGTCCGGGTAAGGGTCCGGGTTCGGGTCTGGGTCCGGGTCCGGGTCCGGGTCCGGGTCCGGGTCCGGGTCCGGGAAAGGGTCCGGGTCTGGTTCCGGGTCCGGGTCTGGGTCCGGGTCCGGATCCGGATCCGGATCCGGGTCCGGGTAAGGGTCCTGGTCCCGGTCCGGGTCCGGGTCTGGGTCCGTGTCCGTGTCCGGGTCAGGGTCCGGGTCCAGGTCCGGGTCTGGGTCCGGATCCAGGTAAGGCTCCGGGTCCGGGTCCGGGTCCGGGTCCGGGTCCGGGTCCGGGTCCGGGTCCGGGTCCGGGTCCGGTTAAGGGTCCGGGCCAGGGTCCAGGTAAGGGTCCGGGTCCGGGTCCGGGTCCGGGTCAGGGTCCGGGTCCGGGTCCGGGTCAGGGTCCGGGTCCGGGTCCGGGTCTGGGTCCGTGTCAGGGTCCGGGTAAGGGTCCGGGTCCGGGTCCGGGTGCGGGTGCGGGTCCGGATAAGGGTCCGGGTCCGGGTCCGGGTCCGGGTAAGGGTCCGGGTCATTGTCCGGGTCGGGGTCCGGGTCCGGGTCCGGGTAAGGGTCCGGGTTAGAGTCACGGTCAGGGTCAGAGTCAGGGTCAGAGTCATGGCCCGCGTCCGGGTCCGGGTCAGGATCCGGGTCCGGGTCCGGGTCCGGGTCCGGGTTCGGGTCCGGGTCAGGGTCCGGGTCCGGGTCCCGGTCCGGGTCCGGGTAAGGGTCCGGGTCCGGGTCCGGGTGCGGGTGCGGGTCCGGATAAGGGTCCGGGTCCGGGTCCGGGTAAGGGTCCGGGTCCGGGTCCGGGTCCGGGTCCGGGTCCGGATCCGGGTCCGGGTCCGGGTCCGGGTCCGGGTCCGGGTCCGGGTAAGGGTCCGGGTCTGGGTCCGGTTCCGGGTCCTGGTATGGGTCCAGGTCCGGGTAAGGGTCCGGGTCCGGGTCCGGGTCCTGGATCCGGATCAGGGTTAGGGTCCGGGTCAGGGTCAGAGTCACCTTCAGGGTCAGGGTCAGAGTCATGGCCCGGGTCCGGGTCCGGGTCAGGATCCGGGTCCGGGTCCGGGTCCGGGTCAGGGTCCGGGTTCGGGTCCGGGTCAGGGTCCGGGTCAGGGTCCGGGTCCGGGTCCGGGTCCGGGTCCCAGTCCGGGTCCGGGTAAGGGTCCGGGTCCGGGTGCGGGTGCGGGTCCGGATAAGGTTCCGGGTCCGGGTCCGGGTAAGGGTCGGGGTCCGGGTCCGGGTCCGGGTAAGGGTAAGGGTCCGGGTCCGGGG
Source organism: Arizona elegans (assembly GCA_022577455.1). Classification (NCBI taxonomy): domain Eukaryota; kingdom Metazoa; phylum Chordata; class Lepidosauria; order Squamata; family Colubridae; genus Arizona; species Arizona elegans. The sequence continues at coordinate 8,184,581 of JAKOOJ010000027.1, forward strand.
AAGTGTCCGGGACCGGGTCCGGGTCCGGGTCTGGGTCCGGGTCCGGGTAAGGGTAAGGGTCCGTGTCCGGGTCCGGGTATGGGTCCAGGTCCGGGTAAGGGTCCGTGTCCGGGTCCGGGTAAGGGTCCTGGTCACGCTCCGGGTCCGGGTCCGGGTCCGGGTCCGGGTCAGGGTCCGGGTCCGGGTCCGGGTTCGGGTCCGGGTCATGGTCCGGGTCCGGGTCCCGGTCCGGGTCCGGGTAAGGGTCCGGGTCCGGGTCCGGGTCCGGGTGCGGGTGCGGGTCCGGATAAAGGTGCGGGTCCAGGTCCGGGTCCGGGTAAGGGTCCGGGTCCGGGTCCGGGTCCGGGTCCGGGTCCGGGTCTGGGTCCGGGTCTGGGTCCGGGTAAGGGTCCGGGTCCGGGTAAGGGTCCGGGTCCGGGTCCGGGTCCGAGTCCGGGTCCGGGTAAGTGTCCGGGTCCGGGTCCGGGTCCGGATCCGGGTCAGGGTTAGGGTCCGGGTCAGGGTCAGTGTCACGGTCAGGGTCAGGGTCAGAGTCATGGCCCGGGTCCGGGTCCGGGTCAGGATCCGGGTCCGGGTCCGGGTCAGGGTCCGGGTTCGGGTCCGGGTCAGGGTCCGGGTCCGGGTCCGGGTCCGGGTCCCAGTCCGGGTCCGGGTCCGGGTAAGGGTCCGGGTCCGGGTCCGGGTCCGGGTCCGGGTCCGGGTAAGGGTCCGGGTCCAGGTCTTGGTCCGGGTAAGTGTAGGGGTCCGGGTCCGGGTCCGGGTCCGGGTAAGGGTCCGGGTCCGGGGAAGTGTCCGGGTCCGGGTCCGGGTCCGGGTCCGGTTAAGGGTCCGGGTCCGGGTCCGGTTAAGGGTCCGGGTCCGGGTCCGGGTCCGCGTCCGGGTGCGGTTCCGGGTCCGGGTGCCGGTCCAGGTGCGGGTGCGGGTCCGGGTCGGGGTCCAGGTCCGGGTCCGGGTAAGGGTCCGGGTTAGAGTCACGGTCAGGGTCAGAGTCAGGGTCAGAGTCATGGCCCGGGTCCGGGTCCGGGTCAGGATCCGGGTCCGGGTCCGGGTCCGGGTCAGGGTCCGGGTCCGGGTCCGGGTTCGGGTCCGGGTCAGGGTCCGGGTCCGGGTCCCGGTCCGGGTCCGGGTAAGGGTCCGGGTCCGGGTGCGGGTGCAGGTGCGGGTCCGGGTCCGGATAAGGGTCCGGGTCCGGGTCCGGGTCCGGGTAAGGTTCCGGGTCCGGGTCCGGGTCCGGGTCCGGGTCTGGGTCTGGGTCCAGGTAAGGGTCCAGGTCCGGGTAAGTGTCCGGGTCCGGGTCCGGGTGCGGGTCAGGGTCTGAGTCATGGCCCGGGTCCGGTTCCGGGTCAGGATCCGGGTCCGGGTCCGGGTCAGGGTCCGGGTCCGGGTCCGGGTCCGGGTCCGGGTCCGGGTTCGGGTCCGGGTCAGGGTCCGGGTCCGGGTCCGGGTCCCAGTCCGGGTCCGGTTAAGGATCCGGGTCCGGGTCCGTGTCCGGGTAAGGGTCCGGGTCCGGGTCCAGGTCCTGGTACGTGTAAGTGTAGGGGTCCGGGTCCGGGTCCGGGTAAGGGTCCGGGTCCGGGGAAGTGTCCGGGTCCGGGTCCGGGTCCGGGTCCGGTTAAGGGTCCGGGTCCGGGTCCGGGTCCGGGTCCGGTTAAGGGTCCGGGTCCGGGTCCGGGTCCGGGTCCGGGTCCGGGTGCCGGTCCGGGTGCGGGTGCGGGTCCGGGTATGGGTATGGGTCCGGGTCCGGGTCCGGGTCCGGTTAAGGGTCCGGGTCCGTGTCCGGGTAAGGTGCCGGGTTCTGGTCCGGGTCCGGGTCCGGGTCCGGGTCCGGGTCAGGGTCCGGGTCCTGTTCCGGGTCCGGGTCCGGGTTAGGGTCCGGGTCCGTGTCCGGGTAAGTGTCCGGGTACGGGTCTGGGTCTGGGTCCGGGTCCGGGTCCGGGTCCGGGTAAGGGTCCGGGTTAGAGTCACGGTCAGGGTCAGAGTCAGGGTCAGAGTCATGGCCCGGGTCCGGGTCCGGGTCAGGATCCGGGTCCGGGTCCGGGTCAGGGTCCAGGTCCGGGTCCGGGTTCGGATCCGGGTCAGGGTCCGGGTCCAGGTCCCGGTCCGGGTCCGGGTAAGGGTCCGGGTCCGATCCGGGTCCGGGTCCGGGTCCGGGTCCGGGTCCGGGTCCGGGTCCGGGTCCGGGTCAGGGTAAGGGTCCGGGTGCGGGTGCGGGTCCGGGTGCGGGTCTGGGTGCGGGTCCGGGTAATGGTCCAGGTCCGGGTCCGGGTCCGGGTCCGGGTCCGGGTCCGGGTCCGGGTCCGGGTCCGGGTCCGGGTCCGGGTCCGGGTCCGGGTCCAGTTAAGAGTCCAGGTCCGGGTCCGGGTAAGTGTCCGGGTTCGGGTCCGGGTCCGGGCAAGGGTCCGCGTCCGGGTCCGGGTCCGGGTCCGGGTGCCGGTCCGCGTGCGGGTGCGGGTCCGGGTATGGGTATGGGTCCGGTTCCGGGTCCGGGTCCGGGTAAGGGTCCGGGTCCGGGCAAGGGTCCGCGTCCGGGTCCGGGTCCGGGTCCGGGTCCGGGTAAGGGTCCGGGTCCGGGTCCGGGTCCGGGTCCGGGTAAGGGTCCGGGTCCGGGTCCGGGTCCGGGTCCGGGTCCGGGTCCGGGTCCGGGTCCGGGTCCGGGTCCGGGTCAGGGTCCGGGTCCGGGTCCGGGTGCCGGTCCGGGTGCGGGTGCGGGTCCGGGTATGGGTATGGGTCCGGGTCCGGGTCCGGGTCCGGGTCCGGTTAAGGGTCCGGGTAAGTGTCCGGGTAAGGGTCCGGGTCCGGGTCCGGGTCCGGGTCCGGGTCCGGGTCCGGGTCCGGGTCCGGGTCCGGGTCCGGGTCCGGGTCTGGTTCCGGGTCCGGGTCCGGGTAAGTGTCCGGGTCCGGGTACGGGTACGGGTCCGGGTCCGGGTCCGTGTCCGGGTCTGGGTAAGGGTCCGGGTACGGGTCTGGGTCTGGGTCCGGGTCCGGGTCCAGGTCCGGGTAAGGGTCCGGGTCCGGGTCCGGGTCCGTGTCCGGGTCCGGGTCCGGGTCCGGGTAAGGGTCCGGGTTAGAGTCACGGTCAGGGTCAGAGTCAGGGTCAGAGTCATGGCCCGGGTCCGGGTCCGGGTCAGGGTCCAGGTCCGGGTCCGGGTTCGGGTCCGGGTCAGGGTCCGGGTCCGGGTCCCGGTCCGGGTCCGGGTAAGGGTCCGGGTCCGGGCAAGGGTCCGCGTCCGGGTCCGGGTCCGGGTCCGGGTCCGGGTAAGGGTCCGGGTCCGGGTCTGGGTCCGGGTCCGGGTAAGGGTCCGTGTACGGGTCCGGGTCCGGGTCCGGGTCCGGGTCCGGGTCCGGGTCCGGGTCCGGGTCCGGGTCCGGGTCCGGGTCCGGGTCAGGGTCCGGGTCCGGGTCCGGGTCCGGGTGCCGGTCCGGGTGCGGGTGCGGGTCCGGGTATGGGTATGGGTCCGGTTCCGGGTCCGGGTCCGGGTAAGGGTCCGGGTCCGGGCAAGGGTCCGCGTCCGGGTCCGGGTCCGGGTCCGGGTCCGGGTAAGGGTCCGGGTCCGGGTCCGGGTCCGGGTCCGGGTAAGGGTCCGGGTCCGGGTCCGGGTCCGGGTCCGGGTCCGGGTCCGGGTCCGGGTCCGGGTCCGGGTCCGGGTCCGGGTCCGGGTCAGGGTCCGGGTCCGGGTCCGGGTGCCGGTCCGGGTGCGGGTGCGGGTCCGGGTATGGGTATGGATCCGGGTCCGGGTCCGGGTCCGGGTCCGGTTAAGGGTCCGGGTCAGTGTCCGGGTAAGGGTCCGGGTCCGGGTCCGGGTCCGGGTCCGGGTCCGGGTCCGGGTCCGGGTCCGGGTCTGGTTCCGGGTCCGGGTCCGGGTAAGTGTCCGGGTCCGGGTACGGGTCCGGGTCCGGGTCCGGGTCCGGGTCCGGGTCTGGGTAAGGGTCCGGGTCCGGGTCCGGGTCCGGGTCCGGGTCCGGGTCCGGGTCCGGGTCCGGTTAAGGGTCCGGGTCCGTGTCCGGGTAAGGGTCCGGGTTCGGGTCCGGGTCCGGGTCCGGGTCCGGGTCCGGGTCCGGGTCCGGGTCCGGGTCCGGGTCCGGGTCCGGGTAAGTGTCCGGGTACGTGTCCGGGTCCGGGTCAGGGTCTGGGTCCGGTTCCGGGTCCGGGTCCGGGTCCGAGTTAGGGTCCGGGTCCGGGTCCGGGTAAGGGTCCGGGTTAGAGTCACGGTCAGGGTCAGAGTCAGGGTCAGAGTCATGGCCCGGGTCCGGGTCCGGGTCAGGGTCCAGGTCCGGGTCCGGGTTCGGGTCCGGGTCAGGGTCCGGGTCCAGGTCCCGGTCCGGGTCCGGGTAAGGGTCCGGGTCCGGGTCCGGGTGCGTGTCCGGGTCCGGGTGCGGGTCCGGGTCCGGGTCCGGGTCAGGGTAATGGTCCGGGTGCGGGTGCGGGTGCGGGTGCGGGTGCGGGTGCGGGTCATGGTCCAGGTCCGGGTCCGGGTCCGGGTCCGGGTCCGGGTCCGGGTCCGGGTCCGGGTCCGGGTCCGGGTCCGGGTCCGGGTCCAGTTAAGAGTCCGGGTCCGGGTCCGGGTCAGGGTCCGGGTCCGGGTCCGTATCCGGGTAAGGGTCCGGGTCCGGGTCCCGGTCCGGGTCCGGGAAAGGGTCCGGGTCTGGGTCCGGGTCCGGGTCCGGGTCTGGGTCCAGGTCCGGATCCGGATCCGGGTCCGGGTAAGGGTCCTGGTCCCGGTCCGGGTCCGGGTAAGGGTCCGGGTCCGGGCAAGGGTCCGCGTCCGGGTCCGGGTCCGGGTCCGGGTCCGGGTAAGGGTCCGGGTCCGGGTCCGGGTCCGGGTCCGGGTAAGGGTCCGTGTACGGGTCCGGGTCCGGGTCCGGGTCCGGGTCCGGGTCCGGGTCAGGGTCCGGGTCCGGGTCCGGGTCCGGGTCCGGGTGCCGGTCCGGGTGCGGGTGCGGGTCCGGGTATGGGTATGGGTCCGGTTCCAGGTCCGGGTCCGGGTAAGGGTCCGGGTCCGGGCAAGGGTCCGCGTCCGGGTCCGGGTCCGGGTCCGGGTCCGGGTAAGGGTCCGGGTCCGGGTCCGGGTCCGGGTCCGGGTAAGGGTCCGGGTCCGGGTCCGGGTCCGGGTCCGGGTCCGGGTCCGGGTCCGGGTCAGGGTCCGGGTCCGGGTCCGGGTCCGGGTGCCGGTCCGGGTGCGGGTGCGGGTCCGGGTATGGGTATGGGTCCGGGTCCGGGTCCGGGTCCGGGTCCGGTTAAGGGTCCGGGTCAGTGTCCGGGTAAGGGTCCGGGTTCGGGTCCGGGTCCGGGTCCGGGTCCGGGTCCGGGTCCGGGTCTGGTTCCGGGTCCGGGTCCGGGTAAGTGTCCGGGTCCGGGTACGGGTCCGGGTCCGGGTCCGGGTCCGGGTCCGGGTCTGGGTAAGGGTCCGGGTCCGGGTCCGGGTCCGGGTCCGGGTCCGGGTCCGGGTCCGGGTCCGGTTAAGGGTCCGGGTCAGTGTCCGGGTAAGGGTCCGGGTTCGGGTCCGGGTCCGGGTCCGGGTCCGGGTCCGGGTCCGGGTCTGGTTCCGGGTCCGGGTCCGGGTAAGTGTCCGGGTCCGGGTACGGGTCCGGGTCCGGGTCCGGGTCCGGGTCCGGGTCTGGGTAAGGGTCCGGGTCCGGGTCCGGGTCCGGGTCCGGGTCCGGGTCCGGGTCCGGGTCCGGGTCCGGGTCCGGTTAAGGGTCCGGGTCCGTGTCCGGGTAAGGGTCCGGGTTCGGGTCCGGGTCCGGGTCCGGGTCCGGGTCCGGGTCCGGGTCCGGGTCCGGGTCCGGGTAAGTGTCCGGGTACGGGTCCGGGTCCGGGTCAGGGTCCGGGTCCGGTTCCGGGTCCGGGTCCGGGTCCGAGTTAGGGTCCGGGTCCGGGTCCGGGTAAGTGTCCGGGTACGGGTCTGGGTCTGGGTCCGGGTCCGGGTCCAGGTCCGGGTAAGGGTCCGGGTCCGGGTCCGGGTCCGTGTCCGGGTCCGGGTCCGGGTCCGGGTAAGGGTCCGGGTTAGAGTCACGGTCAGGGTCAGAGTCAGGGTCAGAGTCATGGCCCGGGTCCGGGTCCGGGTCAGGGTCCAGGTCCGGGTCCGGGTTCGGGTCCGGGTCAGGGTCCGGGTCAGGGTAATGGTCCGGGTGCGGGTGCGGGTCCGGGTCCGGGAAAGGGTCCGGGTCTGGGTCCGGGTCCGGGTCCGGGTCTGGGTCCGGGTCCGGATCCGGATCCGGATCCGGGTCCGGGTAAGGGTCCTGGTCCCGGTCCGTGTCCGGGTCTGGGTCCGTGTCCGTGTCCGTGTCAGGGTCCGGGTCCAGGTCCGGGTCTGGGTCCGGATCCAGGTAAGGGTCCGGGTCCGGGTCCGGGTCCGGGTCCGGGTCCGGGTCCGGGTCCAGGTCCGGGTCCGGTTAAGTGTCCGGGTCCGGTTAAGGGTCCGGGCCAGGGTCCAGGTATGGGTCCGGGTCCGGGTCCGGGTCCGGGTCAGGGTCCGGGTCCGGGTCCGGGTCCGGGTCAGGGTCCGGGTCCGGGTCCGGGTCAGGGTCCGGGTCCGGGTCCGGGTCTGGGTCCGGGTCCGGGTCCGGGTCAGGGTCCGGGTCCGGGTCCGGATCCGGGTAAGGGTCCGGGTCCGGGTCAGGGTCCGGGTCCGGGTCCGGGTCCGGGTAAGGGTCCGGGTAAGGGTCCGGGTCCAGGTCCTGGTCCGGGTAAGTGTAGGGGTCCGGGTCCGGGTCCAGGTAAGGTTCCGGGTCCGGGGAAGTGTCCGGGTCCGGGTCCGGGTCCGGGTCCGGGTCCGGGTCCGGGTCCGGGTAAGGGTCAAGGTCCGGGTAAGGGTCCGGGTACGGGTCCGGGTCGGGGTCCGGGTCCGGGTCCGGGTAAGGGTCCGGGTTAGAGTCACAGTCAGGGTCAGAGTCAGGGTCAGAGTCATGGCCCGGGTCAGGATCCGGGTCCGGGTCCGGGTCCGGGTCCGGGTCCGGGTCCGGGTCCGGGTCCGGGTCCGGGTCCGGGTCTGGGTCAGGGTCCGGGTCCGGGTTCGGGTCCGGATCAGGGTCCCGGTCCGGGTCCGGGTAAGGGTCCGGGTCCGGGTCCGGGTGCGGGTGCGGGTCCGGATAAGGGTCCGGGTCATTGTCCGGGTCGGGGTCCGTGTCCGGGTCCGGGTAAGGGTCCGGGTTAGAGTCACGGTCAAGGTCAGAGTCAGGGTCAGAGTCATGGCCCGGGTCAGGGTCCAGGTCAGGATCCGGGTCCGGGTCCGGGTCCGGGTCCGGGTCCGGGTCCGGGTCCGGGTCCGGGTCCGGGTCCGGGTCTGGGTCAGGGTCCGGGTCCGGGTTCGGGTCCGGATCAGGGTCCGGGTCCGGGTCCCGGTCCGGGTCCGTGTAAGGGTCCGGGTCCGGGTCCGGGTGCGGGTGCGGGTCCGGATAAGGGTCCGGGTCCGGGTCCTGGTCCGGGTAAGGGTCCGGGTCCGGGTCCTGGTCTGGGTAAGGTTCCGGGTCCGGGTAAGGGTCCGGGACCGGGTCCCGGTCCGGGTCCGGGTAAGGGTCCGGGTCCGGGTCCGGGTGCGGGTGCGGGTCCGGATAAGGGTCCGGGTCATTGTCCGGGTCGGGGTCCGTGTCCGGGTCCGGGTAAGGGTCCGGGTTAGAGTCACGGTCAAGGTCAGAGTCAGGGTCAGAGTCATGGCCCGCGTCCGGGTCCGGGTCCGGGTCCGGGTCCGGGTCCGGGTCCGGGTCCGGGTCCGGGTCCGGGTCCGGGTCCGGGTCTGGGTCCGGGTCCGGGTAAGGGTCCGGGTCAGGGTCCGGTTCCGGGTCCTGGTATGGTTCCAGGTCCGGGTAAGGGTCCGGGTCCGGGTCCGGGTCCGGGTCCGGGTCCGGTTAAGGGTCCGGGTCCGGGTCCGGGTCCGGGTCCGGGTCCGGGTCCGGGTGCCGGTACGGGTGCGGGTGCGGGTCCGGGTATGGGTATGGGTCCGGGTCCAGGTCCGGGTCCGGGTTCGGGTCCGGGTCAGGGTCCGGGTCCAGGTCCCGGTCCGGGTCCGGGTAAGGGTCCGGGTCCGATCCGGGTCCGGGTCCGGGTCCGGGTGCGGGTCCGGGTCCGGGTCCGGGTGCGGGTGAGGGTCCGGGTGCGGGTGCGGGTCCGGGTGCGGGTCCGGGTGCAGGTCCGGGTAATGGTCCAGGTCCGGGTCCGGGTCCGGGTCCGGGTCCGGGTCCGGGTCCGGGTCCGGGTCCGGGTCCGGGTCCGGGTCCGGGTCCAGTTAAGAGTCCATGTCCGGGTCCGGGTAAGTGTCCGGGTTCGGGTCCGGGTCCGGGCAAGGGTCCGCGTCCGGGTCCGGGTCCGGGTCCGGGTCCGGGTCCGGGTTCGGGTCCGGGTCCGGGCAAGGAGCCGCGTCCGGGTCCGGGTCCGGGTCCGGGTCCGGGTCTGGGTAAGGGTCCGGGTCCGGGTCCGGGTCCGGGTCCGGGTCCGGGTCCGGGTCCGGGTCCGGGTCCGGGTCCGGGTCTGGGTCAGGGTCCGGGTCCGGGTTCGGGTCCGGATCAGGGTCCGGGTCCGGGTCCCGGTCCGGGTCCGTGTAAGGGTCCGGGTCCGGGTCCGGGTGCGGGTGCGGGTCCAGATAAGGGTCCGGGTCCGGGTCCTGATCCGGGTAAGGGTCCGGGTCCGGGTCCTGGTCTGGGTAAGGTTCCGGGTCCGGGTAAGGGTCCGGGACCGGGTCCCGGTCCGGGTCCGGGTAAGGGTCCGGGTCCGGGTCCGGGTGCGGGTGCGGGTCCGGATAAGGGTCCGGGTCATTGTCCGGGTCGGGGTCCGTGTCCGGGTCCGGGTAAGGGTCCGGGTTAGAGTCACGGTCAAGGTCAGAGTCAGGGTCAGAGTCATGGCCCGGGTCAGGGTCCAGGTCAGGATCCGGGTCCGGGTCCGGGTCCGGGTCCGGGTCCGGGTCCGGGTCCGGGTCCGGGTCCGGGTCCGGGTCTGGGTCAGGGTCCGGGTCCGGGTTCGGGTCCGGATCAGGGTCCGGGTCCGGGTCCCGGTCCGGGTCCGTGTAAGGGTCCGGGTCCGGGTCCGGGTGCGGGTGCGGGTCCGGATAAGGGTCCGGGTCCGGGTCCTGGTCCGGGTAAGGGTCCGGGTCCGGGTCCTGGTCTGGGTAAGGTTCCGGGTCCGGGTAAGGGTCCGGGACCGGGTCCCGGTCCGGGTCCGGGTAAGGGTCCGGGTCCGGGTCCGGGTGCGGGTGCGGGTCCGGATAAGGGTCCGGGTCATTGTCCGGGTCGGGGTCCGTGTCCGGGTCCGGGTAAGGGTCCGGGTTAGAGTCACGGTCAAGGTCAGAGTCAGGGTCAGAGTCATGGCCCGCGTCCGGGTCCGGGTCCGGGTCCGGGTCCGGGTCCGGGTCCGGGTCCGGGTCCGGGTCCGGGTCCGGGTCCGGGTCTGGGTCCGGGTCCGGGTAAGGGTCCGGGTCAGGGTCCGGTTCCGGGTCCTGGTATGGTTCCAGGTCCGGGTAAGGGTCCGGGTCCGGGTCCGGGTCCGGGTCCGGGTCCGGTTAAGGGTCCGGGTCCGGGTCCGGGTCCGGGTCCGGGTCCGGGTCCGGGTGCCGGTACGGGTGCGGGTGCGGGTCCGGGTATGGGTATGGGTCCGGGTCCAGGTCCGGGTCCGGGTTCGGGTCCGGGTCAGGGTCCGGGTCCAGGTCCCGGTCCGGGTCCGGGTAAGGGTCCGGGTCCGATCCGGGTCCGGGTCCGGGTCCGGGTGCGGGTCCGGGTCCGGGTCCGGGTGCGGGTGAGGGTCCGGGTGCGGGTGCGGGTCCGGGTGCGGGTCCGGGTGCAGGTCCGGGTAATGGTCCAGGTCCGGGTCCGGGTCCGGGTCCGGGTCCGGGTCCGGGTCCGGGTCCGGGTCCGGGTCCGGGTCCGGGTCCGGGTCCAGTTAAGAGTCCATGTCCGGGTCCGGGTAAGTGTCCGGGTTCGGGTCCGGGTCCGGGCAAGGGTCCGCGTCCGGGTCCGGGTCCGGGTCCGGGTCCGGGTCCGGGTTCGGGTCCGGGTCCGGGCAAGGAGCCGCGTCCGGGTCCGGGTCCGGGTCCGGGTCCGGGTCTGGGTAAGGGTCCGGGTCAGGGTCCGGGTCCGGGTCCGGGTAAGGGTCCGGGTCCGGGCAAGGGTCCGCGTCCGGGTCCGGGTCCGGGTCCGGGTCCGGGTAAGGGTCCGGGTCCGGGTCCGGGTCCGGGTCCGGGTAAGGTTCCGGGTACGGGTACGGGTCCGGGTCCGGGTCCGGGTAAGGTTCCGGGTACGGGTCCGGGTCCGGGTGCCGGTCCGGGTGCGGGTGCGGGTCCGGGTATGGGTATGGGTCCGGGTTCCGGGTCCGGGTCCGGGTAAGGGTCCGGGTCCGGGCAAGGGTCCGCGTCCGGGTCCGGGTCCGGGTCCGGGTCCGGGTAAGGGTCCGGGTCCGGGTCCGGGTCCGGGTCCGGGTAAGGGTCCGGGTCCTGGTCCGGGTCCGGGTCCGGGTCCGGGTCCGGGTCCGGGTCCGGGTCAGGGTCCGGGTCCGGGTCCGGGTCCGGGTGCCGGTCCGGGTGCGGGTGCGGGTCCGGGTATGGGTATGGGTCCGGGTCCGGGTCCGGGTCCGGGTCCGGTTAAGGGTCCGGGTCAGTGTCCGGGTAAGGGTCCGGGTTCGGGTCCGGGTCCGGGTCCGGGTCCGGGTCCGGGTCCGGGTCCGGGTCCGGGTCCGGGTCTGGTTCCGGGTCCGGGTCCGGGTAAGTGTCCGGGTCCGGGTACGGGTCCGGGTCCGGGTCCGGGTCCGGGTCCGGGTCCGGGTCTGGGTAAGGGTCCGGGTCCGGGTCCGGGTCCGGGTCCGGGTCCGGGTCCGGGTCCGGGTCCGGGTCCGGTTAAGGGTGCGTGTCCGGGTCCGGGTCCGGGTCCGGGTCCGGGTCCGGGTCCGGGTCCGGGTCCGGGTCCGGGTCCGGGTCCAGTTAAGGGTCCAGGTCCGGGTCCGGGTAAGTGTCCGGGTTCGGGTCCGGGTCCGGGCAAGGGTCCGCGTCCGGGTCCGGGTCTGGGTCAGGGTCCGGGTCCGGGTCCGGGTCTGGGTCCGGGTCCGGGTCCGGGTCCTGGTCCGGGTCCGGATCCAGGTAAGGGTCCGGGTCCGGGTCCTGGTCAGGGTCCGGGTCCGGGTCCGTATCCGGGTAAGGGTCCGGGTCCGGGTCCCGGTCCGGGTCCGGGAAAGGGTCCGGGTCTGGGTCCGGGTCCGGGTCCGGGTCTGGGTCCGGGTCCGGATCCGGATCCGGGTCCGGGTAAGGGTCCTGGTCCCGGTCCGTGTCCGGGTCTGGGTCCGTGTCCGTGTCCGGGTCAGGGTCCGGGTCCAGGTCCGGGTCAGGGTCCGGATCCAGGTAAGGGTCCGGGTCCGGGTCCGGGTCCGGGTCCGGGTCCGGGTCCGGGTCCGGGTCCGGGTCCGGGTCCGGTTAAGGGTCCGGGTCCGGTTAAGGGTCCGGGCCAGGGTCCAGGTATGGGTCCGGGTCCGGGTCCGGGTCCGGGTCAGGGTCCGGGTCCGGGTCCGGGTCCGGGTCCGGGTCAGGGTCCGGGTCTGGGTCCGGGTCAGGGTCCGGGACCGGGTCCGGGTCTGGGTCCGGGTCCGGGTCCGGGTCCGGGTCCGGGTCCGGGTCCGGGTCCGGGTCCGGGTCCGGATCCGGGTAAGGGTCCGGGTCCGGGTCAGGGTCCGGGTCCGGGTCCGGGTCCGGGTAACGGTCCGGGTAAGGGTCCGGGTCCAGGTCCTGGTCCGGGTAAGTGTAGGGGTCCGGGTCCGGGTCCGGGTAAGGTTCCGGGTCCGGGGAAGTGTCCGGGTCCGGGTCCGGGTCCGGGTCCGGGTCCGGGTCCGGGTAAGGGTCAAGGTCCGGGTAAGGGTCCGGGTACGGGTCCGGGTCGGGGTCCGGGTCCGGGTCCGGGTAAGGGTCCGGGTTAGAGTCACAGTCAGGGTCAGAGTCAGGGTCAGAGTCATGGCCCGGGTCAGGGTCCAGGTCAGGATCCGGGTCCGGGTCCGGGTCCGGGTCCGGGTCCGGGTCCGGGTCCGGGTCCGGGTCCGGGTCCGGGTCCGGGTCCGGGTCCGGGTCTGGGTCAGGGTCCGGGTCCGGGTTCGGGTCCGGATCAGGGTCCGGGTCCGGGTCCCGGTCCGGGTCCGGGTAAGGGTCCGGGTCCGGGTCCGGGTGCGGGTGCGGGTCCGGATAAGGGTCCGGGTCCGGGTCCTGGTCCGGGTAAGGGTCCGGGTCCGGGTCCTGGTCTGGGTAAGGTTCCTTGTCCGGGTAAGGGTCCGGGTCCAGGTCCGGGTGCGGGTGCGGGTCCGGATAAGGGTCCGGGTCCGGGTCCGGGTCCGGGTCCGGGTCCGGGTCCGGGTCCGGGTCCGGGTCCGGGTAAGGGTCCGGGTCCGGGTCCGGGTCCGGGTCCGGGTCCGGGTCCGGGTTCAAGTCTGGGTCCGGGTCAGGGTCCGGGTAAGGGTCCGGGTCCGGGTCCGGGTGCGGGTGCGGGTCCGGATAAGGGTCCGGATCCCGGTACGGGTCCGGGTAAGGGTCCGGGTCATTGTCCGGGTCGGGGTCCGTGTCCGGGTCCGGGTAAGGGTCCGGGTTAGAGTCACGGTCAGGGTCAGAGTCAGGGTCAGAGTCATGGCCCCCGTCCGGGTCCGGGTCAGGATCCGGGTCCAGGTCCGGGTCAGGGTCCGGGTCCGGGTCCGGGTTCGGGTCCGGGTCCAGGTCCGGGTCTGGGTCCGGATCCAGGTAAGGGTCCGGGTCCGGGTCCGGGTCCGGGTCCGGGTCCGGGTCCGGGTCCGGGTCCGGGTCCGGGTCCGGTTAAGGGTCCGGGTCCGGTTAAGGGTCCAGGCCAGGGTCCAGGTATGGGTCCGGGTCCGGGTCCGGGTCCGGGTCAGGGTCCGGGTCCGGGTCCGGGTCCGGGTCAGGGTCCGGGTCCGGGTCCGGGTCAGGGTCCGGGTCCGGGTCCGGGTCTGGGTCCGGGTCCGGGTCCGGGTCCGGGTCCGGGTCCTGGTCCGGGTCCGGATCCGGGTAAGGGTCCGGGTCCGGGTCAGGGTCCGGGTCCGGGTCCGGGTCCGGGTAAGGGTCCGGGTAAGGGTCCGGGTCCAGGTCCTGGTCCGGGTAAGTTTAGGGGTCCGGGTCCGGGTCCGGGTAAGGTTCCGGGTCCGGGGAAGTGTCCGGGTCCGGGTCCGGGTCCGGGTCCGGGTCCGGGTCCGGGTAAGGGTCAAGGTCCGGGTAAGGGTCCGGGTACGGGTCCGGGTCGGGGTCCGGGTCCGGGTCCGGGTAAGGGTCCGGGTTAGAGTCACAGTCAGGGTCAGAGTCAGGCTCAGAGTCATGGCCCGGTTCAGGTTCCTGGTCAGGATCCGGGTCCGGGTCCGGGTCCGGGTCCGGGTCCGGGTCCGGGTCCGGGTCCGGGTCCGGGTCCGGGTCCGGGTCTGGGTCAGGGTCCGGGTCCGGGTTCGGGTCCGGATGAGGTTCCGGGTCCGGGTCCCGGTCCGGGTCCGGGTAAGGGTCCGGGTCCGGGTGCGGGTGCGGGACCGGATAAGGGTCCGGGTCCGGGTCCTGGTCCGGGTAAGGGTCCGGGTCCGGGTCCTGGTCTGGGTAAGGTTCCGGGTCCGGGTAAGGGTCCGGGTCCAGGTCCGGGTGCGGGTGCGGGTCCGGATAAGGGTCCGGGTCCGGGTCCGGGTCCGGGTCCGGGTCCGGGTCCGGGTAAGGGTCCGGGTCCGGGTCCGGGTCCGGGTCCGGGTCCGGGTTCAAGTCTGGGTCCGGGTCAGGGTCCGGGTAAGGGTCCGGGTCCGGGTCCGGGTGCGGGTGCGGGTCCGGATAAGGGTCCGGATCCCGGTACGGGTCCGGGTAAGGGTCCGGGTCATTGTCCGGGTCGGGGTCCGTGTCCGGGTCCGGGTAAGGGTCCGGGTTAGAGTCACGGTCAGGGTCAGAGTCAGGGTCAGAGTCATGGCCCGCGTCCGGGTCCGGGTCAGGATCCGGGTCCGGGTCCGGGTCAGGGTCCGGGTCCGGGTCCGGGTTCGGGTCCGGGTCAGGGTCCGGGTCCGGGTCCTGGTCCGGGTCCGGGTAAGGGTCCGGGTCCGGGTCCGGGTGCGGGTGCGGGTCCGGATAAGGGTCCGGGTCCGGGTCCGGGTAAGGGTCCGGGTCCGGGTCCGGGTCCGGGTCCGGGTCCGGGTCCGGGTCCGGGTCCGGGTCCGGGTCCGGGTCCGGGTCCGGGTCCGGGTCCGGGTCTGGGTCCGGGTCCGGGTAAGGGTCCGGGTCAGGGTCCGGTTCCGGGTCCTGGTATGGGTCCAGGTCCGGGTAAGGGTCCGGGTCCGGGTCAGGGTCAGAGTCACGGTCAGGGTCAGGGTCAGAGTCATGGCCCGGGTCCGGGTCCGGGTCAGGATCCGGGTCCGGGTCCGGGTCCGGGTCAGGGTCCGGGTTCGGGTCCGGGTCAGGGTCCGGGTCCGGGTCCGGGTCCCAGTCCGGGTCCGGGTAAGGGTCCGGGTCCGGGTGCGGGTGCGGGTCCGGATAAGGGTCCGGGTCCGGGTCCGGGTAAGGGTCGGGGTCCGGGTCCGGGTCCGGGTGCGGGTAAGGGTCCGGGTCCGGGGAAGTGTCCGGGTCCGGGTCCGGGTCCGGGTCCGGGTCCGGGTCCGGGTAAGGGTAAGGGTCCATGTCCGGGTCCGGGTATGGGTCCAGGTCCGGGTAAGGGTCCGTGTCCGGGTCCGGGTAAGGGTCCTGGTCACGGTCCGGGTCCGGGTCCGGGTCCGGGTCAGGGTCCGGGTCCGGGTCCGGGATCGGGTCCGGGTCATGGTCCGGGTCCGGGTCCCGGTCCGGGTCCGGGTAAGGGTCCGGGTCCGGGTCCGGGTCCGGGTGCGGGTGCGGGTCCGGATAAAGGTGCGGGTCCGGGTCCGGGTCCGGGTAAGGGTCCGGGTCTGGGTCCGGGTCCGGGTCTGGGTCTGGGTCCGGGTCCGGGTAAGGATCCGGGTCCGGGTAAGGGTCCGGGTCCGGGTCCGGGTCCGGGTCCGGGTCCGAGTCCGCGTCCGGGTAAGTGTCAGGGTCCGGGTCCGGGTCCGGATCCGGGTCAGGGTTAGGGTCCGGGTCAGGGTCAGTGTCACGGTCAGGGTCAGGGTCAGAGTCATGGCCCGGGTCCGGGTCCGGGTCAGGATCCGGGTCCGGGTCCTGGTCAGGGTCCGGGTTCGGGTCCGGGTCAGGGTCCGGGTCCGGGTCCGGGTCCCAGTCCGGGTCCGGGTAAGGGTCCGGGTCCGGGTCCGGGTAAGGGTCCGGGTCCAGGTCTTGGTCCGGGTAAGTGTAGGGGTCCGGGTCCGGGTCCGGGTCCGGGTAAGGGTCCGGGTCCGGGTAAGTGTCCGGGTCCGGGTCCGGGTCCGGGTCCGGTTAAGGGTCCGGGTCCGGGTCCGGGTTGCGTCCGGGTGCGGTTCCGGGTCCGGGTGCCGGTCCAGGTGCGGGTGCGGGTCCGGGTCGGGGTCCGGGTCCGGGTCCGGGTTAGGGTCCGGGTTAGAGTCACGGTCAGGGTCAGAGTCAGGGTCAGAGTCATGGCCCGGGTCCGGGTCCGGGTCAGGATCCGGGTCCGGGTCCGGGTCAGGGTCCGGGTCCGGGTCCCGGTCCGGGTCCGGGTAAGGGTCCGGGTCCGGGTCCGGGTGCGGGTGCGGGTCCGGATAAGGGTCCGGGTCCGGGTCCGGGTCCGGGTAAGGGTCCGGGTCCGGGTCCGGGTCCGGTCCGGGTCTGGGTCTGGGTCCAGGTAAGGGTCCGGGTCCGGGTAAGGGTCCGGGTCGGGGTCCGGGTCCGGGTCCGGATCAGGGTCTGAGTCACGGTCAGGGTCAGGGTCAGAGTCATGGCCCGGGTCCGGTTCCGGGTCAGGATCCGGGTCCGGGTCCGGGTCAGGGTCCGGGTCCGGGTCCGGGTCCAGGTCCGGGTTCGGGTCCGGGTCAGGGTCCGGGTCCGGGTCCGGGTCCCAGTCCGGGTCCAGTTAAGGGTCCGGGTCCGGGTCCGGGTCCGGGTAAGGGTCCGGGTCCGGGTCCAGGTCCTGGTACGGGTAAGTGTAGGGGTCCGGGTCCGGGTCCGGATAAGGGTCCGGGTCCGGGGAAGTGTCCGGGTCCGGGTCCGGGTCCGGGTCCGGTTAAGGGTCCGGGTCCGGGTCCGGTTAAGGGTCCGGGTACGGGTCCGGGTCCGGGTCCGGGTCCGGGTGCCGGTCCGGGTGCGGGTGCGGGTCCGGGTATGGGTATGGGTCCGGGTCCGGGTCCGGGTCCGGTTAAGGGTCCGTGTCCG
Source organism: Arizona elegans (assembly GCA_022577455.1). NCBI lineage: Eukaryota > Metazoa > Chordata > Lepidosauria > Squamata > Colubridae > Arizona > Arizona elegans. Next base: position 8,200,786 of record JAKOOJ010000027.1, read on the forward strand.
TGTCCGGGTAAGGGTCCGGGTTCTGGTCCGGGTCCGGGTCCGGGTCCGGGTCCGGGTCAGGGTCCGGGTCCGGTTCCGGGTCCGGTTCCGAGTTAGGGTCCGGGTCCGGGTCCGGGTAAGTGTCCGGGTACGGGTCTGGGTCTGGGTCCGGGTCCGGGTCCACGTCCGGGTAAGGGTCCGTGTCCGGGTCCGGGTCCGTGTCCGGGTCCGGGTCCGGGTCCGGGTAAGGGTCCGGGTTAGAGTCACGGTCAGGGTCAGAGTCAGGGTCAGAGTCATGACCCGGGTCCGGGTCCGGGTCAGGATCCGGGTCTGGGTCCGGGTCCGGTTCCGGGTCAGGGTCCAGGTCCGGGTCCGGGTTCGGGTCCGGGTCAGGGTCCGGGTCCAGGTCCCGGTCCGGGTCCGGGTAAGGGTCCGGGTCCGGGTGCGGGTGCGGGTCCGGGTATGGGTATGGGTCCGGGTCCGGGTCCGGGTCCGGTTAAGGGTCCGGGTCCGTGTCCGGGTAAGGGTCCGGGTTCTGGTCCGGGTCCGGGTCCGGGTCCGGGTCCGGGTCAGGGTCCGGTTCCGGTTCCGGGTCCGGGTCCGAGTTAGGGTCCGGGTCCGGGTCCGGGTAAGTGTCCGGGTACGGGTCTGGGTCTGGGTCCGGGTCCGGGTCCAGGTCCGGGTAAGGGTCCGGGTCCGGGTCCGTGTCCGTGTCCGGGTCCGGGTCCGGGTCCGGGTAAGGGTCCGGGTTAGAGTCACGGTCAGGGTCAGAGTCAGGGTCAGAGTCATGGCCCGGGTCCGGGTCCGGGTCAGGATCCGGGTCCGGGTCCGGGTCCGGGTCAGGGTCCAGGTCCGGGTCCGGGTTCGGGTCCGGGTCAGGGTCCGGGTCCAGGTCCCGGTCCGGGTCCGGGTAAGGGTCCGGTTCCGGGTCCGGGTGCGGGTCCGGGTCCGGGTGCGGGTCCGGGTCCGGGTCCGGGTCAGGGTAAGGGTCCGGGTGCGGGTCCGGGTCCGGGTGCTGGTCCGGGTGCGGGTGCAGGTGCGGGTGCGGGTCCGGGTCCGGGTCCGGGTCCGGGTCCGGGTCCGGGTCCGGGTCCGGGTCCGGGTAAGGGTCCGGGTCCAGGTCCGGGTGCGGGTGCGGGAACGGATAAGGGTCCGGGTCCGGGTCCGGGTCCGGGTCCGGGTCCGGGTAAGGGTCCGGGTCCGGGTCCGGGTCCGGGTCCGGGTCCGGGTTCAAGTCTGGGTCCGGGTCAGGGTCCGGGTAAGGGTCCGGGTCCGGGTCCGGGTGCGGGTGCGGGTCCGGGTAAGGGTCCGGGTCCGGGTCCGGGTCCGGGTCCGGGTAAGGGTCCGGGTCCGGGCAAGGGTCCGCGTCCGGGTCCGGGTCCGGGTCCGGGTCCGGGTCCGGGTCCGGGTTCGGGTCCGGGTCAGGGTCCGGGTCCGGGTCCGGGTCCGGGTCCGGGTCTGGGTCTGGGTCCAGGTAAGGGTCCGGGTCCGGGTAAGGGTCCGGGTCCTGGTCCGGGTCCGGGTCCGGATCAGGGTCTGAGTCACGGTCAGTGTCAGGGTCATAGTCATGGCCCGGGTCCGGTTCCGGGTCAGGATCCGGGTCCGGGTCCGGGTCAGGGTCCGGGTCCGGGTCAGGGTCCGGGTACGGTTCCGGGTCCGGTTCCGGGTTAGGGTCCGGGTCCGGGTCCGGGTAAGTGTCCGGGTACGGGTCTGGGTCTGGGTCCGGGTCCGGGTCCACGTCCGGGTAAGGGTCCGTGTCCGGGTCCGGGTCCGTGTCCGGGTCCGGGTCCGGGTCCGGGTAAGGGTCCGGGTTAGAGTCACGGTCAGGGTCAGAGTCAGGGTCAGAGTCATGGCCCGGGTCCGGGTCCGGGTCAGGATCCGGGTCTGGGTCCGGGTCCGGTTCCGGGTCAGGGTCCAGGTCCGGGTCCGGGTTCGGGTCCGGGTCAGGGTCCGGGTCCAGGTCCCGGTCCGGGTCCGGGTAAGGGTCCGGGTCCGGGTGCGGGTGCGGGTCCGGGTATGGGTATGGGTCCGGGTCCGGGTCCGGGTCCGGTTAAGGGTCCGGGTCCGGGTCCGGGTAAGGGTCCGGGTTCTGGTCCGGGTCCGGGTCCGGGTCCGGGTCCGGGTCAGGGTCCGGTTCCGGTTCCGGGTCCGGGTCCGGGTCCGGGTTAGGGTCCGGGTCCGGGTCCGGGTAAGTGTCCGGGTACGGGTCTGGGTCTGGGTCCGGGTCCGGGTCCAGGTCCGGGTAAGGGTCCGGGTCCGGGTCCGTGTCCGTGTCCGGGTCCGGGTCCGGGTCCGGGTAAGGGTCCGGGTTAGAGTCACGGTCAGGGTCAGAGTCAGGGTCAGAGTCATGGCCCGGGTCCGGGTCCGGGTCAGGATCCGGGTCCGGGTCCGGGTCCGGGTCAGGGTCCAGGTCCGGGTCCGGGTTCGGGTCCGGGTCAGGGTCCGGGTCCAGGTCCCGGTCCGGGTCCGGGTAAGGGTCCGGGTCCGGGTCCGGGTGCGGGTCCGGGTCCGGGTGCGGGTCCGGGTCCGGGTCCGGGTCAGGGTAAGGGTCCGGGTGCGGGTGCGGGTCCGGGTGCTGGTCCGGGTGCGGGTGCGGGTGCGGGTGCGGGTGCGGGTGCGGGTGCGGGTCCGGGTCCGGGTTCGGGTCCGGGTCAGGGTCCGGGTCCGGGTCCCGGTCCGGGTCCGGGTAAGGGTCCGGGTCCGGGTCCGGGTGCGGGTGCGGGTCCGGGTAAGGGTCCGGGTTAGAGTCACGGTCAGGGTCAGAGTCAGGGTCAGAGTCATGGCCCGGGTCCGGGTCCGGGTCAGGATCCGGGTCTGGGTCCGGGTCCGGTTCCGGGTCAGGGTCCAGGTCCGGGTCCGGGTTCGGGTCCGGGTCAGGGTCCGGGTCCAGGTCCCGGTCCGGGTCCGGGTAAGGGTCCGGGTCCGGGTGCGGGTGCGGGTCCGGGTATGGGTATGGGTCCGGGTCCGGGTCCGGGTCCGGTTAAGGGTCCGGGTCCGTGTCCGGGTAAGGGTCCGGGTTCTGGTCCGGGTCCGGGTCCGGGTCCGGGTCCGGGTCAGGGTCCGGTTCCGGTTCCGGGTCCGGGTCCGGGTTAGGGTCCGGGTCCGGGTCCGGGTAAGTGTCCGGGTACGGGTCTGGGTCTGGGTCCGGGTCCGGGTCCAGGTCCGGGTAAGGGTCCGGGTCCGGGTCCGTGTCCGTGTCCGGGTCCGGGTCCGGGTCCGGGTAAGGGTCCGGGTTAGAGTCACGGTCAGGGTCAGAGTCAGGGTCAGAGTCATGGCCCGGGTCCGGGTCCGGGTCAGGATCCGGGTCCGGGTCCGGGTCCGGGTCAGGGTCCAGGTCCGGGTCCGGGTTCGGGTCCGGGTCAGGGTCCGGGTCCAGGTCCCGGTCCGGGTCCGGGTAAGGGTCCGGGTCCGGGTCCGGGTGCGGGTCCGGGTCCGGGTGCGGGTCCGGGTGCGGGTCCGGGTCAGGGTAAGGGTCCGGGTGCGGGTGCGGGTCCGGGTGCTGGTCCGGGTGCGGGTGCGGGTGCGGGTGCGGGTGCGGGTGCGGGTCCGGGTCCGGGTCCGGGTCCGGGTCCGGGTCCGGGTCCGGGTCCGGGTCCGGGTCCAGTTAAGGGTCCAGGTCCGGGTCCGGGTAAGTGTCCGGGTTCGGGTCCGGGTCCGGGCAAGGGTCCGCGTCCGGGTCCGGGTCCGGGTCCGGGTCCGGGTAAGGGTCCGGGTCCGGGTCCGGGTCCGGGTAAGGGTCCGGGTCCGGGCAAGGGTCCGCGTCCGGGTCCGGGTCCGGGTCCGGGTCCGGGTCCGGGTCCGGGTTCGGGTCCGGGTCAGGGTCCGGGTCCGGGTCCGGGTCCGGGTCCGGGTCTGGGTCTGGGTCCAGGTAAGGGTCCGGGTCCGGGTAAGGGTCCGGGTCCGGGTCCGGGTCCGGGTCCGGATCAGGGTCTGAGTCACGGTCAGGGTCAGGGTCAGAGTCATGGCCCGGGTCCGGTTCCGGGTCAGGATCCGGGTCCGGGTCCGGGTCAGGGTCCGGGTCCGGGTCCGGGTCCAGGTCCGGGTCCGGGTCCGGGTCCGGGTAAGGGTCCGGGTCTGGGTCCAGGTAAGGGTCCGGGTCCGGGTAAGGGTCCGGGTCCGGGTCCGGGTCCGGGTCCGGTTAAGGGTCCGGGTCCGGGTCCGGGTCCGGTTAAGGGTCCGGGTACGGGTCCGGGTCCGGGTCCGGGTCCGGGTCCGGGTGCCGGTCCGGTTGCGGGTGCGGGTCCGGGTATGGGTATGGGTCCGGGTCCGGGTCCGGGTCCGGGTCCGGTTAAGGGTCCGTGTCCGTGTCCGGGTAAGGGTCCGGGTTCTGGTCCGGGTCCGGGTCCGGGTCCGGGTCCGGGTCCGGGTCAGGGTCCGGGTACGGTTCCGGGTCCGGTTCCGGGTTAGGGTCCGGGTCCGGGTCCGGGTAAGTGTCCGGGTACGGGTCTGGGTCTGGGTCCGGGTCCGGGTCCACGTCCGGGTAAGGGTCCGTGTCCGGGTCCGGGTCCGTGTCCGGGTCCGGGTCCGGGTCCGGGTAAGGGTCCGGGTTAGAGTCACGGTCAGGGTCAGAGTCAGGGTCAGAGTCATGGCCCGGGTCCGGGTCCGGGTCAGGATCCGGGTGTGGGTCCGGGTCCGGTTCCGGGTCAGGGTCCAGGTCCGGGTCCGGGTTCGGGTCCGGGTCAGGGTCCGGGTCCAGGTCCCGGTCCGGGTCCGGGTAAGGGTCCGGGTCCGGGTGCGGGTGCGGGTCCGGGTATGGGTATGGGTCCGGGTCCGGGTCCGGGTCCGGGTAAGTGTCCGGGTACGGGTCTGGGTCTGGGTCCGGGTCCGGGTCCAGGTCCGGGTAAGGGTCCGGGTCCGGGTCCGTGTCCGTGTCCGGGTCCGGGTCCGGGTCCGGGTAAGGGTCCGGGTTACAGTCACGGTCAGGGTCAGAGTCAGGGTCAGAGTCATGGCCCGGGTCCGGGTCCGGGTCAGGATCCGGGTCCGGGTCCGGGTCCGGGTCAGGGTCCAGGTCCGGGTCCGGGTTCGGGTCCGGGTCAGGGTCCGGGTCCAGGTCCCGGTCCGGGTCCGGGTAAGGGTCCGGGTCCGGGTCCGGGTGCGGGTCCGGGTCCGGGTGCGGGTCCGGGTCCGGGTCCGGGTCAGGGTAAGGGTCCGGGTGCGGGTCCGGGTCCGGGTGCTGGTCCGGGTGCGGGTGCGGGTGCGGGTGCGGGTCCGGGTCCGGGTCCGGGTCCGGGTCCGGGTCCGGGTCCGGGTCCGGGTCCGGGTCCGGGTCCAGTTAAGGGTCCAGGTCCGGGTCCGGGTAAGTGTCCGGGTTCGGGTCCGGGTCCGGGCAAGGGTCCGCGTCCGGGTCCGGGTCCGGGTCCGGGTCAGGGTAAGGGTCCGGGTGCGGGTCCGGGTCCGGGTGCTGGTCCGGGTGCGGGTGCGGGTGCGGGTGCGGGTGCGGGTGCGGGTGCGGGTGCGGGTGCGGGTCCGGGTCCGGGTCCGGGTCCGGGTCCGGGTCCGGGTCCGGGTCCGGGTCCAGTTAAGGGTCCAGGTCCGGGTCCGGGTAAGTGTCCGGGTTCGGGTCCGGGTCCGGGCAAGGGTCCGGGTCCGGGTCCGGGTCCGGGTCCGGGTAAGGGTCCGGGTCCGGGTCCGGGTCCGGGTCCGGGTAAGGGTCCGGGTCCGGTTAAGGGTCCGGGTCAGTGTCAGGGTAAGGGTCCGGGTTCGGGTCCGGGTCCGGGTAAGGGTCGGGGTCCGGGTCCGGGTCCGGGTCCGGTTAAGGGTCCGGGTCAGTGTCAGGGTAAGGGTCCGGGTTCGGGTCCGGGTCCGGGTCGGGGTCCGGGTCCGGGTCCGGGTCCGGTTAAGGGTCCGGGTCCGGGTCCGGGTCTGGGTCCGGGTCCGGGTAAGGGTCCGGGTCTGGGTCCGGTTCCGGGTCCTGGTATGGGTCCAGGTCCGGGTAAGGGTCCGGGTCCGGGTCCGGGTCCTGGATCCGGATCAGGGTTAGGGTCCGGGTCAGGGTCAGAGTCACGGTCAGGGTCAGGGTCAGAGTCATGGCCCGGGTCCGGGTCCGGGTCAGGATCCGGGTCCGGGTCCGGGTCCGGGTCAGGGTCCGGGTTCGGGTCCGGGTCAGGGTCCGGGTCCGGGTCCGGGTCCGGGTCCCAGTCCGGGTCCGGGTAAGGGTCCGGGTCCGGGTGCGGGTGCGGGTCCGGATAAGGGTCCGGGTCCGGGTCCGGGTAAGGGTCGGGGTCCGGGTCCGGGTCCGGGTGCGGGTAAGGGTCCGGGTCCGGGGAAGTGTCCGGGTCCGGGTCCGGGTCCGGGTCCGGGTCCAGGTCCGGGTAAGGGTAAGGGTCCATGTCCGGGTCCGGGTATGGGTCCAGGTCCGGGTAAGGGTCCGTGTCCGGGTCCGGGTAAGGGTCCTGGTCACGGTCCGGGTCCGGGTCCTGGTCCGGGTCAGGGTCCGGGTCCGGGTCCGGGATCGGGTCCGGGTCATGGTCCGGGTCCGGGTCCCGGTCCGGGTCCGGGTAAGGGTCCGGGTCCGGGTCCGGGTCCGGGTCCGGGTCCGGATAAAGGTGCGGGTCCGGGTCCGGGTCCGGGTAAGGGTCCGGGTCCGGGTCCGGGTCCGGGTCCGGGTCTGGGTCCGGGTCCGGGTAAGGGTCCGGGTCCGGGTCCGGGTCCGGGTCAGGGTCCGGGTCCGGGTCCGGGTCCGGGTCCGGGTCCGGGTGCCGGTCCGGGTGCGGGTGCGGGTCCGGGTATGGGTATGGGTCCGGGTCCGGGTCCGGTTAAGGGTCCGGGTCAGTGTCAGGGTAAGGGTCCGGGTTCGGGTCCGGGTCCGGGTAAGGGTCGGGGTCCGGGTCCGGGTCCGGGTGCGGGTAAGGGTCCGGGTCCGGGGAAGTGTCCGGGTCCGGGTCCGGGTCCGGGTCCGGGTCCGGGTCCGGGTAAGGGTAAGGGTCCATGTCCGGGTCCGGGTATGGGTCCAGGTCCGGGTAAGGGTCCGGGTCCGGGTCCGGGTCCTGGATCCGGATAAGGGTCAGGGTCCGGGTCAGGGTCAGAGTCACGGTCAGGGTCAGGGTCAGAGTCATGGCCCGGGTCCGGGTCCGGGTCAGGATCCGGGTCCGGGTCCGGGTCCGGGTCAGGGTCCGGGTTCGGGTCCGGGTCAGGGTCCGGGTCCGGGTCCGGGTCCCATTCCGGGTCCGGGTAAGGGTCCGGGTCCGGGTGCGGGTGCGGGTCCGGATAAGGGTCCGGGTCCGGGTCCGGGTAAGGGTCGGGGTCCGGGTCCGGGTCCGGGTGCGGGTAAGGGTCCGGGTCCGGGGAAGTGTCCGGGTCCGGGTCCGGGTCCGGGTCCGGGTCCGGGTCCGGGTAAGGGTAAGGGTCCATGTCCGGGTCCGGGTATGGGTCCAGGTCCGGGTAAGGGTCCGTGTCCGGGTCCGGGTAAGGGTCCTGGTCACGGTCCGGGTCCGGGTCCGGGTCCGGGTCAGGGTCCGGGTCCGGGTCCGGGATCGGGTCCGGGTCATGGTCCGGGTCCGGGTCCCGGTCCGGGTCCGGGTAAGGGTCCGGGTCCGGGTCCGGGTCCGGGTCCGGGTCCGGATAAAGGTGCGGGTCCGGGTCCGGGTCCGGGTAAGGGTCCGGGTCCGGGTCCGGGTCCGGGTCCGGGTCCGGGTCCGGGTCTGGGTCCGGGTCCGTGTAAGGGTCCGGGTCCGGGTAAGGGTCCGGGTCCGGGTCCGGGTCCGAGTCCGGGTCCGGGTAAGTGTCAGGGTCCGGGTCCGGGTCCGGATCCGGGTCAGGGTTAGGGTCCGGGTCAGGGTCAGTGTCACGGTCAGGGTCAGGGTCAGAGTCATGGCCCGGGTCCGGGTCCGGGTCAGGATCCGGGTCCGGGTCCGGGTCAGGGTCCGGGTTCGGGTCCGGGTCAGGGTCCGGGTCCGGGTCCGGGTCCCAGTCCGGGTCCGGGTAAGGGTCCGTGTCCGTGTCCGGGTAAGGGTCCGGGTTCTGGTCCGGGTCCGGGTCCGGGTCCGGGTCCGGGTCAGGGTCCGGTTCCGGTTCCGGGTCCGGGTCCGGGTTAGGGTCCGGGTCCGGGTCCGGGTAAGTGTCCGGGTACGGGTCTGGGTCTGGGTCCGGGTCCGGGTCCAGGTCCGGGTAAGGGTCCGGGTCCGGGTCCGTGTCCGTGTCCGGGTCCGGGTCCGGGTCCGGGTAAGGGTCCGGGTTAGAGTCACGGTCAGGGTCAGAGTCAGGGTCAGAGTCATGGCCCGGGTCCGGGTCCGGGTCAGGATCCGGGTCCGGGTCCGGGTCCGGGTCAGGGTCCAGGTCCGGGTCCGGGTTCGGGTCCGGGTCAGGGTCCGGGTCCAGGTCCCGGTCCGGGTCCGGGTAAGGGTCCGGGTCCGGGTCCGGGTGCGGGTCCGGGTCCGGGTGCGGGTCCGGGTCCGGGTCCGGGTCAGGGTAAGGGTCCGGGTGCGGGTGCGGGTCCGGGTGCTGGTCCGGGTGCGGGTGCGGGTGCGGGTGCGGGTGCGGGTCCGGGTCCGGGTCCGGGTCCGGGTCCGGGTCCGGGTCCGGGTCCGGGTAAGGGTCCGGGTCCAGGTCCGGGTGCGGGTGCGGGTCCAGATAAGGGTCCGGGTCCGGGTCCGGGTCCGGGTCCGGGTCCGGGTCCGGGTCCGGGTCCGGGTAAGGGTCCGGGTCCGGGTCCGGGTCCGGGTCCGGGTCCGGGTTCAAGTCTGGGTCCGGGTCAGGGTCCGGGTAAGGGTCCGGGTCCGGGTCCGGGTGCGGGTGCGGGTCCGGATAAGGGTCCGGATCCCGGTACGGGTCCGGGTAAGGGTCCGGGTCATTGTCCGGGTCGGGGTCCGTGTCCGGGTCCGGGTAAGGGTCCGGGTTAGAGTCACGGTCAGGGTCAGAGTCAGGGTCAGAGTCATGGCCCGCGTCCGGGTCCGGGTCAGGATCCGGGTCCGGGTCCGGGTCAGGGTCCGGGTCCGGGTCCGGGTTCGGGTCCGGGTCAGGGTCTGGGTCCGGGTCCTGGTCCGGGTCCGGGTAAGGGTCCGGGTCCGGGTCCGGGTGCGGGTGCGGGTCCGGATAAGGGTCCGGGTCCGGGTCCGGGTCCGGGTAAGGGTCCGGGTCCGGGTCCGGGTCCGGGTCCGGGTCCGGGTCCGGGTCCGGGTCCGGGTCCGGGTCCGGGTCCGGGTCCGGGTCTGGGTCCGGGTCCGGGTAAGGGTCCGGGTCAGTGTCCGGTTCCGGGTCCTGGTATGGGTCCAGGTCCGGGTAAGGGTCCGGGTCCGGGTCAGGGTCAGAGTCACGGTCAGGGTCAGGGTCAGAGTCATGGCCCGGGTCCGGGTCCGGGTCAGGATCCGGGTCCGGGTCCGGGTCCGGGTCAGGGTCCGGGTTCGGGTCCGGGTCAGGGTCCGGGTCCGGGTCCGGGTCCCAGTCCGGGTCCGGGTAAGGGTCCGGGTCCGGGTGCGGGTGCGGGTCCGGATAAGGGTCCGGGTCCGGGTCCGGGTAAGGGTCGGAGTCCGGGTCCGGGTCCGGGTGCGGGTAAGGGTCCGGGTCCGGGGAAGTGTCCGGGTCCGGGTCCGGGTCCGGGTCCGGGTCCGGGTCCGGGTAAGGGTAAGGGTCCATGTCCGGGTCCGGGTATGGGTCCAGGTCCGGGTAAGGGTCCGGGTCCGGGTCCGGGTAAGGGTCGGGGTCCGGGTCCGGGTCCGGGTCCGGGTAAGGGTCCTGGTCACGGTCCGGGTCCGGGTCCGGGTCCGGGTCAGGGTCCGGGTCCGGGTCCGGGATCGAGTCCGGGTCATGGTCCGGGTCCGGGTCCCGGTCCGGGTCCGGGTAAGGGTCCGGGTCCGGGTCCGGGTGCGGGTGCGGGTCCGGATAAAGGTGCGGGTCCGGGTCCGGGTCCGGGTAAGGGTCCGGGTCTGGGTCCGGGTCCGGGTCCGGGTCTGGGTCCGGGTCCGGGTAAGGGTCCGGGTCCGGGTAAGGGTCCGGGTCCGGGTCCGGGTCCGGGTCCGAGTCCGGGTCCGGGTAAGTGTCAGGGTCCGGGTCCGGGTCCGGATCCGGGTCAGGGTTAGGGTCCGGGTCAGGGTCAGTGTCACGGTCAGGGTCAGGGTCAGAGTCATGGCCCGGGTCCGGGTCCGGGTCAGGATCCGGGTCTGGGTCCGGGTCAGGGTCCGGGTTCGGGTCCGGGTCAGGGTCCGGGTCCGGGTCCGGGTCCCAGTCCGGGTCCGGGTAAGGGTCCGGGTCCGGGTCCGGGTAAGGGTCCGGGTCCAGGTCTTGGTCCGGGTAAGTGTAGGGGTCCGGGTCCGGGTCCGGGTCCGGGTAAGGGTCCGGGTCCGGGGAAGTGTCCGGGTCCGGGTCCGGGTCCGGGTCCGGTTAAGTGTCCGGGTCCGGGTCCGGGTTGCGTCCGGGTGCGGTTCCGGGTCCGGGTGCCGGTCCAGGTGCGGGTGCGGGTCCGGGTCGGGGTCCGGGTCCGGGTCCGGGTAAGGGTCCGGGTTAGAGTCACGGTCAGGGTCAGAGTCAGGGTCAGAGTCATGGCCCGGGTCCGGGTCCGGGTCAGGATCCGGGTCCGGGTCCGGGTCCGGGTCCGGGTCCGGGTCCGGGTCAGGGTCCGGATCCGGGTCCGGGTCCGGGTTCGGGTCCGGGTCAGGGTCCGGGTCCGGGTCCCGGTCCGGGTCCGGGTAAGGGTCCGGGTCCGGGTCCGGGTGCGGGTGCGGGTCCGGATAAGGGTCCGGGTCCGGGTCCGGGTCCGGGTAAGGGTCCGGGTCCGGGTCCGGGTCCGGGTCCGGGTCTGGGTCTGGGTCCAGGTAAGGGTCCGGGTCCGGGTAAGGGTCCGGGTCCGGGTCCGGGTCCGGGTCCGGATCAGGGTCTGAGTCACGGTCAGGGTCAGGGTCAGAGTCATGGCCCGGGTCCGGTTCCGGGTCAGGATCCGGGTCCGGGTCCGGGTCAGGGTCCGGGTCCGGGTCCGGGTCCAGGTCCGGGTTCGGGTCCGGGTCAGGGTCCGGGTCCGGGCCCGGGTCCCAGTCCGGGTCCAGTTAAGGGTCCGGGTCCGGGTCCGGGTCCGGGTAAGGGTCCGGGTCCGGGTCCAGGTCCTGGTACGGGTAAGTGTAGGGGTCCGGGTCCGGGTCCGGATAAGGGTCCGGGTCCGGGGAAGTGTCCGGGTCCGGGTCCGGGTCCGGGTCCGGTTAAGGGTCCGGGTCCGGGTCCGGTTAAGGGTCCGGGTCCGGGTCCGGGTCCGGGTCCGGGTCCGGGTCCGGGTGCCGGTCCGGGTGCGGGTGCGGGTCCGGGTATGGGTATGGGTCCGGGTCCGGGTCCGGGTCCGGTTAAGGGTCCGTGTCCGTGTCCGGGTAAGGGTCCCGGTTCTGGTCCGGGTCCGGGTCCGGGTCCGGGTCCGGGTCAGGGTCCGGGTCCGGTTCCGGGTCCGGTTCCGGGTTAGGGTCCGGGTCCGGGTCCGGGTAAGTGTCCGGGTACGGGTCTGGGTCTGGGTCCGGGTCCGGGTCCACGTCCGGGTAAGGGTCCGTGTCCGGGTCCGGGTCCGGGTCCGTGTCCGGGTCCGGGTCCGGGTCCGGGTAAGGGTCCGGGTTAGAGTCACGGTCAGGGTCAGAGTCAGGGTCAGAGTCATGGCCCGGGTCCGGGTCCGGGTCAGGATCCGGGTCTGGGTCCGGGTCCGGTTCCGGGTCAGGGTCCAGGTCCGGGTCCGGGTTCGGGTCCGGGTCAGGGTCCGGGTCCAGGTCCCGGTCCGGGTCCGGGTAAGGGTCCGGGTCCGGGTGCGGGTGCGGGTCCGGGTATGGGTATGGGTCCGGGTCCGGGTCCGGGTCCGGTTAAGGGTCCGGGTCCGTGTCCGGGTAAGGGTCCGGGTTCTGGTCCGGGTCCGGGTCCGGGTCCGGGTCCGGGTCAGGGTCCGGTTCCGGTTCCGGGTCCGGGTCCGGGTTAGGGTCCGGGTCCGGGTCCGGGTAAGTGTCCGGGTAAGTGTCCGGGTCCGGGTCCGGGTCCGGGTCCAGTTAAGGGTCCAGGTCCGGGTCCGGGTAAGTGTCCGGGTTCGGGTCCGGGTCCGGGCAAGGGTCCGCGTCCGGGTCCGGGTCCGGGTCCGGGTCCGGGCAAGGGTCCGCGTCCGGGTCCGGGTCCGGGTCCGGGTCCGGGTCCGGGTAAGGGTCCGGGTCCGGGTCCGGTCCGGGTCCAGGTAAGGGTCCGGGTAAGGGTCCGGGTCCGGGTCCGGGTCCGGGTCCGGGTCCGGGTCCGGGTCCGGGTCCGGGTCCGGGTCCGGGTCCGGGTCAGGGTCCGGGTCCGGGTCCGGGTCCGGGTGCCGGTCCGGGTGCGGGTGCGGGTCCGGGTATGGGTATGGGTCCGGGTCCGGGTCCGGGTCCGGGTCCGGTTAAGGGTCCGGGTCAGTGTCCGGGTAAGGGTCCGGGTTCGGGTCCGGGTCCAGGTCCGGGTCCGGGTCCGGGTCCGGGTCCGGGTCCGGGTCCGGGTCCGGTTCCGGTTCCGGGTCCGGGTCCGGGTAAGTGTCCGGGTCCGGGTACGGGTACGGGTCCGGGTCCGGGTCCGGGTCCGGGTCCGGGTCCGGGTCTGGGTCCGGGTCCGGGTCCGGGTCCGGGTCCGGGTCCGGGTCTGGGTCCGGGTCCGGGTAAGGGTCCGGGTCTGGGTCCGGTTCCGGGTCCTGGTATGGGTCCAGGTCCGGGTAAGGGTCCGGGTCCGGGTCCGGGTCCTGGATCCGGATCAGGGTTAGGGTCCGGGTCAGGGTCAGAGTCACGGTCAGGGTCAGGGTCAGAGTCATGGCCCGGGTCCGGGTCCGGGTCAGGATCCGGGTCCGGGTCCGGGTCCGGGTCAGGGTCCGGGTTCGGGTCCGGGTCAGGGTCCGGGTCCGGGTCCGGGTCCCAGTCCGGGTCCGGGTAAGGGTCCGGGTCCGGGTGCGGGTGCGGGTCCGGATAAGGGTCCGGGTCCGGGTCCGGGTAAGGGTCGGGGTCCGGGTCCGGGTCCGGGTGCGGGTAAGGGTCCGGGTCCGGGGAAGTGTCCGGGTCCGCGTCCGGGTCCGGGTCCGGGTCCGGGTCCGGGTAAGGGTAAGGGTCCATGTCCGGGTCCGGGTATGGGTCCAGGTCCGGGTAAGGGTCTGTGTCCGGGTCCGGGTAAGGGTCCTGGTCACGGTCCGGGTCCGGGTCCGGGTCCGGGTCAGGGTCCGGGTCCGGGTCCGGGATCGGGTCCGGGTCATGGTCCGGGTCCGGGTCCCGGTCCGGGTCCGGGTAAGGGTCCGGGTCCGGGTCCGGGTCCGGGTCCGGGTCCGGATAAAGGTGCGGGGTCCGGGTCCGGGTCCGGGTAAGGGTCCGGGTCCGGGTCCGGGTCCGGGTCCGGGTCTGGGTCCGGGTCCGGGTAAGGGTCCGGGTCCGGGTCCGGGTCCGGGTCAGGGTCCGGGTCCGGGTCCGGGTCCGGGTCCGGGTGCCGGTCCGGGTGCGGGTGCGGGTCCGGGTATGGGTATGGGTCCGGGTCCGGGTCCGGTTAAGGGTCCGGGTCAGTGTCAGGGTAAGGGTCCGGGTTCGGGTCCGGGTCCGGGTCCGGGTCCGGGTCCGGGTCCGGGTCCGGGTCCGGGTCCGGGTCCGGGTCCGGTTCCGGGTCCGGGTCCGGGTAAGTGTCCGGGTCCGGGTACGGGTCCGGGTCCGGGTCCGGGTCCGGGTCCGGGTCTGGGTAAGGGTCCGGGTCCGGGTCCGGGTCCGGGTCCGGTTAAGGGTCCGGGTCCGGGTCCGGGTCCGGGTCTGGGTCCGGGTCCGGGTAAGGGTCCGGGTCTGGGTCCGGTTCCGGGTCCTGGTATGGGTCCAGGTCCGGGTAAGGGTCCGGGTCCGGGTCCGGGTCCTGGATCCGGATAAGGGTTAGGGTCCGGGTCAGGGTCAGAGTCACGGTCAGGGTCAGGGTCAGAGTCATGGCCCGGGTCCGGGTCCGGGTCAGGATCCGGGTCCGGGTCCGGGTCCGGGTCAGGGTCCGGGTTCGGGTCCGGGTCAGGGTCCGGGTCCGGGTCCGGGTCCCATTCCGGGTCCGGGTAAGGGTCCGGGTCCGGGTGCGGGTGCGGGTCCGGATAAGGGTCCGGGTCCGGGTCCGGGTAAGGGTCGGGGTCCGGGTCCGGGTCCGGGTGCGGGTAAGGGTCCGGGTCCGGGGAAGTGTCCGGGTCCGGGTAAGGGTCCGGGTTAGAGTCACGGTCAGGGTCAGAGTCAGGGTCAGAGTCATGGCCCGGGTCCGGGTCCGGGTCAGGATCCGGGTCCGGGTCCGGGTCAGGGTCCGGGTCCGGGTCCGGGTCCAGGTCCGGGTTCGGGTCCGGGTCAGGGTCCGGGTCCGGGTCCGGGTCCCAGTCCGGGTCCAGTTAAGGGTCCGGGTCCGGGTCCGGGTCCGGGTAAGGGTCCGGGTCCGGGTCCAGGTCCTGGTACGGGTAAGTGTAGGGGTCCGGGTCCGGGTCCGGATAAGGGTCCGGGTCCGGGGAAGTGTCCGGGTCCGGGTCCGGGTCCGGGTCCGGTTAAGGGTCCGGGTCCGGGTCCGGTTAAGGGTCCGGGTACGGGTACGGGTCCGGGTCCGGGTCCGGGTCCGGGTGCCGGTCCGGGTGCGGGTGCGGGTCCGGGTATGGGTATGGGTCCGGGTCCGGGTCCGGGTCCGGTTAAGGGTCCGTGTCCGTGTCCGGGTAAGGGTCCGGGTTCTGGTCCGGGTCCGGGTCCGGGTCCGGGTCCGGGTCAGGGTCCGGGTCCGGTTCCGGGTCCGGTTCCGGGTTAGGGTCCGGGTCCGGGTCCGGGTAAGTGTCCGGGTACGGGTCTGGGTCTGGGTCCGGGTCCGGGTCCACGTCCGGGTAAGGGTCCGTGTCCGGGTCCGTGTCCGGGTCCGGGTCCGGGTCCGGGTAAGGGTCCGGGTTAGAGTCACGGTCAGGGTCAGAGTCAGGGTCAGAGTCATGGCCCGGGTCCGGGTCCGGGTCAGGATCCGGGTCTGGGTCCGGGTCCGGTTCCGGGTCAGGGTCCAGGTCCGGGTCCGGGTTCGGGTCCGGGTCAGGGTCCGGGTCCAGGTCCCGGTCCCGGTCCGGGTCCGGGTAAGGGTCCGGGTCCGGGTGCGGGTGCGGGTCCGGGTATGGGTATGGGTCCGGGTCCGGGTCCGGGTCCGGTTAAGGGTCCGGGTCCGTGTCCGGGTAAGTGTCCGGGTTCTGGTCCGGGTCCGGGTCCGGGTCCGTGTCCGGGTCCGGGTCAGGGTCCGGTTCCGGTTCCGGGTCCGGGTCCGGGTTAGGGTCCGGGTCCGGGTCCGGGTAAGTGTCCGGGTACGGGTCTGGGTCTGGGTCCGGGTCCGGGTCCAGGTCCGGGTAAGGGTCCGGGTCCGGGTCCGTGTCCGTGTCCGGGTCCGTGTCCGGGTCCGGGTAAGGGTCCGGGTTAGAGTCACGGTCAGGGTCAGAGTCAGGGTCAGAGTCATGGCCCGGGTCCGGGTCTGGGTCAGGATCCGGGTCCGGGTCCGGGTCCGGGTCAGGGTCCAGGTCCGGGTCCGGGTTCGGGTCCGGGTCAGGGTCCGGGTCCAGGTCCCGGTCCGGGTCCGGGTAAGGGTCCGGGTCCGGGTCCGGGTGCGGGTGCGGGTCCGGGTGCGGGTCCGGGTCCGGGTCCGGGTCAGGGTAAGGGTCCGGGTGCGGGTGCGGGTGCGGGTGCTGGTCCGGGTTCGGGTGCGGGTGCGGGTGCGGGTGCGGGTCCGGGTCCGGGTCCGGGTCCGGGTCCGGGTCCGGGTCCGGGTCCGGGTCCGGGTCCGGGTCCGGGTCCAGTTAAGGGTCCAGGTCCGGGTCCGGGTAAGTGTCCGGGTTCGGGTCCGGGTCCGGGCAAGGGTCCGCGTCCGGGTCCGGGTCCGGGTCCGGGTCCGGGCAAGGGTCCACGTCTGGGTCCGGGTCCGGGTCCGGGTCCGGGTCCGGGTAAGGGTCCGGGTCCGGGTCCGGTCCGGGTCCAGGTAAGGGTCCGGGTAAGGGTCCGGGTCCGGGTCCGGGTCCGGGTCCGGGTCCGGGTCCGGGTCCGGGTCCGGGTCCGGGTCAGGGTCCGGGTCCGGGTCCGGGTCCGGGTGCCGGTCCGGGTGCGGGTGCGGGTCCGGGTATGGGTATGGGTCCGGGTCCGGGTCCGGGTCCGGGTCCGGTTAAGGGTCCGGGTCAGTGTCCGGGTAAGGGTCCGGGTTCGGGTTCGGGTCCGGGTCCGGGTCCGGGTCCGGGTCCGGGTCCGGGTCCGGGTCCGGGTCCGGGTCCGGGTCCGGTTCCGGGTCCGGGTCCGGGTAAGTGTCCGGGTCCGGGTACGGGTACGGGTACGGGTCCGGGTCCGGGTCCGGGTCCGGGTCTGGGTAAGGGTCCGGGTCCGGGTCCGGGTCGGGGTCCGGGTCCGGGTCCGGGTCCGGTTAAGGGTCCGGGTCCGGGTCCGGGTCCGGGTCCGGGTCTGGGTCCGGGTCCGGGTAAGGGTCCGGGTCTGGGTCCGGTTCCGGGTCCTGGTATGGGTCCAGGTCCGGGTAAGGGTCCGGGTCCGGGTCCGGGTCCTGGATCCGGATCAGGGTTAGGGTCCGGGTCAGGGTCAGAGTCACGGTCAGGGTCAGGGTCAGAGTCATGGCCCGGGTCCGGGTCCGGGTCAGGATCCGGGTCCGGGTCCGGGTCCGGGTCAGGGTCCGGGTTCGGGTCCGGGTCAGGGTCCGGGTCCGGGTCCGGGTCCCAGTCCGGGTCCGGGTAAGGGTCCGGGTCCGGGTGCGGGTGCGGGTCCGGATAAGGGTCCGGGTCCGGGTCCGGGTAAGGGTCGGGGTCCGGGTCCGGGTCCGGGTGCGGGTAAGGGTCCGGGTCCGGGGAAGTGTCCGGGTCCGGGTCCGGGTCCGGGTCCGGGTCCGGGTCCGGGTCCGGGTAAGGGTAAGGGTCCATGTCCGGGTCCGGGTATGGGTCCAGGTCCGGGTAAGGGTCTGTGTCCGGGTCCGGGTAAGGGTCCTGGTCACGGTCCGGGTCCGGGTCCGGGTCCGGGTCAGGGTCCGGGTCCGGGTCCGGGATCGGGTCCGGGTCATGGTCCGGGTCCGGGTCCCGGTCCGGGTCCGGGTAAGGGTCCGGGTCAGAGTCCGGGTCCGGGTCCGGGTCCGGATAAAGGTGCGGGTCCGGGTCCGGGTCCGGGTAAGGGTCCGGGTCCGGGTCCGGGTCCGGGTCCGGGTCTGGGTCCGGGTCCGGGTAAGGGTCCGGGTCCGGGTCCGGGTCCGGGTCAGGGTCCGGGTCCGGGTCCGGGTCCGGGTCCGGGTGCCGGTCCGGGTGCGGGTGCGGGTCCGGGTATGGGTATGGGTCCGGGTCCGGGTCCGGTTAAGGGTCCGGGTCAGTGTCAGGGTAAGGGTCCGGGTTCGGGTCCGGGTCCGGGTCCGGGTCCGGGTCCGGGTCCGGGTCCGGGTCCGGGTCCGGGTCCGGTTCCGGGTCCGGGTCCGGGTAAGTGTCCGGGTCCGGGTACGGGTACGGGTCCGGGTCCGGGTCCGGGTCCGGGTCCGGGTCTGGGTAAGGGTCCGGGTCCGGGTCCGGGTCGGGGGTCCGGGTCCGGGTCCGGGTCCGGTTAAGGGTCCGGGTCCGGGTCCGGGTCCGGGTCTGGGTCCGGGTCCGGGTAAGGGTCCGGGTCTGGTTCCGGTTCCGGGTCCTGGTATGGGTCCAGGTCCGGGTAAGGGTCCGGGTCCGGGTCCGGGGTCCTGGATCCGGATAAGGGTTAGGGTCCGGGTCAGGGTCAGAGTCACGGTCAGGGTCAGGGTCAGAGTCATGGCCCGGGTCCGGGTCCGGGTCAGGATCCGGGTCCGGGTCCGGGTCCGGTCAGGGTCCGGGTTCGGGTCCGGGTCAGGGTCCGGGTCCGGGTCCGGGTCCCATTCCGGGGTCCGGGTAAGGGTCCGGGGTCCGGGTGCGGGTGCGGGGTCCGGATAAGGGTCCGGGTCCGGGTCCGGGTAAGGGTCGGGGTCCGGGTCCGGGTCCGGGTGCGGGTAAGGGTCCGGGTCCGGGGAAGTGTCCGGGTCCGGGTAAGGGTCCGGGTTAGAGTCACGGTCAGGGTCAGAGTCAGGGTCAGAGTCATGGCCCGGGTCCGGGTCCGGGTCAGGATCCGGGTCCGGGTCCGGGTCCGGGTCAGGGTCCAGGTCCGGGTCCGGGTTCGGGGTCCGGGTCAAGGTCCGGGTCCAGGTCCCGGTCCGGGTCCGGGTAAGGGTCCGGGTCCGGGTCCGGGGTGCGGGTCCGGGTCCGGGTGCGGGTCCGGGTCCGGGTCCGGGTCAGGGTAAGGGTCCGGGTGCGGGTGCGGGTCCGGGTGCTGGTCCGGGTGCGGGTGCGGGTGCGGGTCCGGGTCCGGGTCCTGGTCCAGGTCCCGGTCTGGGTCCGGGTAAGGGTCCGGGTCCGGGTGCGGGTGCGGGTCCGGGTATGGGTATGGGTCCGGGTCCGGGTCCGGGTCCGGTTTAAGGGTCCGGGTCCGTGTCCGGGTAAGTGTCCGGGTTCTGGTCCAGGTCGGGTCCGGGTCCGGGTCCGGGTCCGGGTCAGGGTCCGGTTCCGGTTCCGGGTCCGGGTCCGGGTTAGGGTCCGGGTCCGGGTCCGGGTAAGTGTCCGGGTACGGGTCTGGGTCTGGGTCCGGGTCCGGGTCCAGGTCCGGGTAAGGGTCCGGGTCCGGGTCCGTGTCCGTGTCCGGGTCCGGGTCCGGGTCCGGTAAGGGTCCGGGTTAGAGTCACGGTCAGGGTCAGAGTCAGGGTCAGAGTCATGGCCCGGGTCCGGGTCCGGGTCAGGATCCGGGTCCGGTCCGGGTCCGGGTCAGGGTCCAGGTCCGGGTCCGGGTTCGGGTCCGGGTCAGGGTCCGGGTCCAGGTCCCGGTCCGGGTCCGGGTAAGGGTCCGGGTCCGGGTCCGGGTGCGGGTGCGGGGTCCGGGTGCGGGTGCGGGTCCGGGTCCGGGTCAGGGTAAGGGTCCGGGTGCGGGTGCGGGTGCGGGTGCGGGTGCTGGTCCGGGTGCGGGTGCGGGTGCGGGGTCCGGGTCCGGGTCCGGGTCCGGGTCCGGGTCCGGGTCCGGGTCCGGGTCCGGGTCCGGGTCCGGGTCCAGTTAAGGGTCCAGGTCCGGGTCCGGGTAAGTGTCCGGGTTCGGGTCCGGGTCCGGGCAAGGGTCCGCGTCCGGGTCCGGGTCCGGGTCCGGGCAAGGGTCCACGTCCGGGTCCGGGTCCGGGTCCGGGTCCGGGTCCGGGTAAGGGTCCGGGTCCGGGTCCGGTCCGGGTCCAGGTAAGGGTCCGGGTAAGGGTCCGGGTCCGGGTCCGGGTCCGGGTCCGGGTCCGGGTCCGGGTCCGGGTCAGGGTCCGGGTCCGGGTCCGGGTCCGGGTGCCGGTCCGGGTGCGGGTGCGGGTCCGGGTATGGGTATGGGTCTGGGTCCGGGTCCGGGTCCGGGTCCGGTTAAGGGTCCGGGTCAGTGTCCGGGTAAGGGTCCGGGTTCGGGTCCGGGTCCGGGTCCGGGTCCGGGTCCGGGTCCGGGTCCGGGTCCGGGTCCGGGTCCGGTTCCGGGTCCGGGTCCGGGTAAGTGTCCGGGTCCGGGTCCGGGTACGGGTACGGGTCCGGGTCCGGGTCCGGGTCCGGGTCTGGGTAAGGGTCCGGGTCCGGGTCCGGGTCGGGGTCCGGGTCCGGGTCCGGGTCCGGTTAAGGGTCCGGGTCCGGGTCCGGGTCCGGGTCCGGGTCTGGGTCCGGGTCCGGGTAAGGGTCCGGGTCTGGGTCCGGTTCCGGGTCCTGGTATGGGTCCAGGTCCGGGTAAGGGTCCGGGTCCGGGTCCGGGTTCTGGATCCGGATCAGGGTTAGGGTCCGGGTCAGGGTCAGAGTCACGGTCAGGGTCAGGGTCAGAGTCATGGCCCGGGTCCGGGTCCGGGTCAGGATCCGGGTCCGGGTCCGGGTCCGGGTCAGGGTCCGGGTTCGGGTCCGGGTCAGGGTCCGGGTCCGGGTCCGGGTCCCGGTCCGGGTCCGGGTAAGGGTCCGGGTCCGGGTGCGGGTGCGGGTCCGGATAAGGGTCCGGGTCCGGGTCCGGGTAAGGGTCGGGGTCCGGGTCCGGGTCCGGGTGCGGGTAAGGGTCCGGGTCCGGGGAAGTGTCCGGGTCCGGGTCCGGGTCCGGGTCCGGGTCCGGGTCCGGGTAAGGGTAAGGGTCCATGTCCGGGTCCGGGTATGGGTCCAGGTCCGGGTAAGGGTCTGTGTCCGGGTCCGGGTAAGGGTCCTGGTCACGGTCCGGGTCCGGGTCCGGGTCCGGGTCAGGGTCCGGGTCCGGGTCCGGGATCGGGTCCGGGTCATGGTCCGGGTCCGGGTCCCGGTCCGGGTCCGGGTAAGGGTCCGGGTCCGGGTCCGGGTCCGGGTCCGGGTCCGGATAAAGGTGCGGGTCCGGGTCCGGGTCCGGGTAAGGGTCCGGGTCCGGGTCCGGGTCCGGGTCCGGGTCTGGGTCCGGGTCCGGGTAAGGGTCCGGGTCCGGGTCCGGGTCCGGGTCAGGGTCCGGGTCCGGGTCCGGGTCCGGGTGCCGGTCCGGGTGCGGGTGCGGGTCCGGGTATGGGTATGGGTCCGGGTCCGGGTCCGGTTAAGGGTCCGGGTCAGTGTCAGGGTAAGGGTCCGGGTTCGGGTCCGGGTCCGGGTCCGGGTCCGGGTCCGGGTCCGGGTCCGGGTCCGGGTCCGGGTCCGGGTCCGGGTCCGGGTCCGGGTCCGGTTCCGGGTCCGGGTCCGCGTAAGTGTCCGGGTCCGGGTACGGGTACGGGTCCGGGTCCGGGTCCGGGTCCGGGTCTGGGTAAGGGTCCGGGTCCGGGTCCGGGTCGGGGTCCGGGTCCGGGTCCGGGTCCGGTTAAGGGTCCGGGTCCGGGTCCGGGTCCGGGTCTGGGTCCGGGTCCGGGTAAGGGTCCGGGTCTGGGTCCGGTTCCGGGTCCTGGTATGGGTCCAGGTCCGGGTAAGGGTCCGGGTCCGGGTCCGGGTCCTGGATCCGGATAAGGGTTAGGGTCCGGGTCAGGGTCAGAGTCACGGTCAGGGTCAGGGTCAGAGTCATGGCCCTGGTCCGGGTCCGGGTCAGGATCCGGGTCCGGGTCCGGGTCCGGGTCAGGGTCTGGGTTCGGGTCCGGGTCAGGGTCCGGGTCCGGGTCCGGGTCCCATTCCGGGTCCGGGTAAGGGTCCGGGTCCGGGTGCGGGTGCGGGTCCGGATAAGGGTCCGGGTCCGGGTCCGGGTAAGGGTCGGGGTCCGGGTCCGGGTCCGGGTGCGGGTAAGGGTCCGGGTCCGGGGAAGTGTCCGGGTCCGGGTAAGGGTCCGGGTTAGAGTCACGGTCAGGGTCAGAGTCAGGGTCAGAGTCATGGCCCGGGTCCGGGTCCGGGTCAGGATCCGGGTCCGGGTCCGGGTCCGGGTCAGGGTCCAGGTCCGGGTCCGGGTTCGGGTCCGGGTCAAGGTCCGGGTCCAGGTCCCGGTCCGGGTCCGGGTAAGGGTCCGGGTCCGGGTCCGGGTGCGGGTCCGGGTCCGGGTGCGGGTCCGGGTCCGGGTCCGGGTCAGGGTAAGGGTCCGGGTGCGGGTGCGGGTGCGGGTGCTGGTCCGGGTGCGGGTGCGGGTGCGGGTGCGGGTCCGGGTCCGGGTCCGGGTCCGGGTCCGGGTCCGGGTCCGGGTCCGGGTCCGGGTCCGGGTCCGGGTCCAGTTAAGGGTCCAGGTCCGGGTCCGGGTAAGTGTCCGGGTTCGGGTCCGGGTCCGGGCAAGGGTCCGCGTCCGGGTCCGGGTCCGGGTCCGGGTCCGGGTAAGGGTCCGGGTCCGGGTCCGGGTCCGGGTCCGGGTAAGGGTCCGGGTCCGGGCAAGGGTCCGCGTCCGGGTCCGGGTCCGGGTCCGGGTCCGGGTCTGGGTCCGGGTAAGGGTCCGGGTCCGGGTCCGGTCCGGGTCCAGGTAAGGGTCCGGGTAAGGGTCCGGGTCCGGGTCCGGGTCCGGGTCCGGGTCCGGGTGCCGGTCCGGGTGCGGGTGCGGGTCCGGGTATGGGTACGGGTCCGGGTCCGGTTAAGGGTCGGGGTCAGTGTCCGGGTAAGGGTCTGGGTTCGGGTCCGGGTCCGGGTCCGGGTCCGGGTCTGGGTCCGGGTCCGGGTCCGGGTCCGGGTCCGGGTCCGGGTCCGGTTCCGGGTCCGGGTCCGGGTAAGTGTCCGGGTCCGGGTACGGGTACGGGTACGGGTACGGGTCCGGGTCCGGGTCCGGGTCTGGGTAAGGGTCCGGGTCCGGGTCCGGGTCGGGGTCCGGGTCCGGGTCCGGGTCCGGGTCCGGTTAAGGGTCCGGGTCCGGGTCCGGGTCCGGGTCCGGGTCTGGGTCCGGGTCCGGGTAAGGGTCCGGGTCTGGGTCCGGTTCCGGGTCCTGGTATGGGTCCAGGTCCGCGTAAGGGTCCGGGTCCGGGTCCGGGTCCTGGATCCGGATCAGGGTTAGGGTCCGGGTCAGGGTCAGAGTCACGGTCAGGGTCAGGGTCAGAGTCATGGCCCGGGTCCGGGTCCGGGTCAGGATCCGGGTCCGGGTCCGGGTCCGGGTCAGGGTCCGGGTTCGGGTCCGGGTCAGGGTCCGGGTCCGGGTCCGGGTCCCAGTCCGGGTCCGGGTAAGGGTCCGGGTCCGGGTGCGGGTGCGGGTCCGGATAAGGGTCCGGGTCCGGGTCCGGGTAAGGGTCGGGGTCCGGGTCCGGGTCCGGGTGCGGGTAAGGGTCCGGGTCCGGGGAAGTGTCCGGGTCCGGGTCCGGGTCCGGGTCCGGGTCCGGGTCCGGGTAAGGGTAAGGGTCCATGTCCGGGTCCGGGTATGGGTCCAGGTCCGGGTAAGGGTCCGTGTCCGGGTCCGGGTAAGGGTCCTGGTCACGGTCCGGGTCCGGGTCCTGGTCCGGGTCAGGGTCCGGGTCCGGGTCCGGGTCCGGGATCGGGTCCGGGTCATGGTCCGGGTCCGGGTCCCGGTCCGGGTCCGGGTAAGGGTCCGGGTCCGGGTCCGGGTCCTGGATCCGGATAAGGGTTAGGGTCCGGGTCAGGGTCAGAGTCACGGTCAGGGTCAGGGTCAGAGTCATGGCCCGGGTCCGGGTCCGGGTCAGGATCCGGGTCCGGGTCCGGGTCCGGGTCAGGGTCTGGGTTCGGGTCCGGGTCAGGGTCCGGGTCCGGGTCCGGGTCCCATTCCGGGTCCGGGTAAGGGTCTGGGTCCGGGTGCGGGTGCGGGTCCGGATAAGGGTCCGGGTCCGGGTCCGGGTAAGGGTCGGGGTCCGGGTCCGGGTCCGGGTGCGGGTAAGGGTCCGGGTCCGGGGAAGTGTCCGGGTCCGGGTCCGGGTCCGGGTCCGGGTCCGGGTCCGGGTAAGGGTAAGGGTCCATGTCCGGGTCCGGGTATGGGTCCAGGTCCGGGTAAGGGTCCGGGTCCGGGTCCGGGGTCCTGGATCCGGATAAGGGTTAGGGTCCGGGTCAGGGTCAGAGTCACGGTCAGGGTCAGGGTCAGAGTCATGGCCCGGGTCCGGGTCCGGGTCAGGATCCGGGTCCGGGTCCGGGTCCGGGTCAGGGTCCGGGTTCGGGTCCGGGTCAGGGTCCGGGTCCGGGTCCGGGTCCCATTCCGGGTCCGGGTAAGGGTCCGGGTCCGGGTGCGGGTGCGGGTCCGGATAAGGGTCCGGGTCCGGGTCCGGGTAAGGGTCGGGGTCCGGGTCCGGGTCCGGGTGCGGGTAAGGGTCCGGGTCCGGGGAAGTGTCCGGGTCCGGGTCCGGGTCCGGGTCCGGGTCCGGGTCCGGGTAAGGGTAAGGGTCCATGTCCGGGTCCGGGTATGGGTCCAGGTCCGGGTAAGGGTCCGTGTCCGGGTCCGGGTAAGGGTCCTGGTCACGGTCCGGGTCCGGGTCCGGTTCCGGGTCAGGGTCCGGGTCCGGGTCCGGGATCGGGTCCGGGTCATGGTCCGGGTCCGGGTCCCGGTCCGGGTCCGGGTAAGGGTCCAGGTCCGGGTCCGGGTCCGGGTCCGGGTCCGGATAAAGGTGCGGGTCCGGGTCCGGGTCCGGGTAAGGGTCCGGGTCCGGGTCCGGGTCCGGGTCCGGGTCTGGGTCCGGGTCCGGGTAAGGGTCCGGGTCCGGGTAAGGGTCCGGGTCCGGGTCCGGGTCCGAGTCCGGGTCCGGGTAAGTGTCAGGGTCCGGGTCCGGGTCCGGGTCCGGGTAAGGGTCCAGGTCCGGGTCCGGGTCCGAGTCCGGGTCCGGGTAAGTGTCAGGGTCCGGGTCCGGGTCCGGATCCGGGTCAGGGTTAGGGTCCGGGTCAGGGTCAGTGTCACGGTCAGGGTCAGGGTCAGAGTCATGGCCCGGGTCCGGGTCCGGGTCAGGATCCGGGTCCGGGTCCGGGTCAGGGTCCGGGTTCGGGTCCGGGTCCGGGTCAGGGTCCGGGTTCGGGTCCGGGTCAGGGTCCGGGTCCGGGTCCGGGTCCCAGTCCGGGTCCGGGTAAGGGTCCGGGTCCGGGTCCGGGTCCGGGTCCGGGTAAGGGTCCGGGTCCAGGTCTTGGTCCGGGTAAGTGTAGGGGTCCGGGTCCGGGTCCGGGTCCGGGTAAGGGTCCGGGTCCGGGGAAGTGTCCGGGTCCGGGTCCGGGTCCGGGTCCGGTTAAGGGTCCGGGTCCGCGTCCGGGTCCGCGTCCGGGTGCGGTTCCGGGTCCGGGTGCCGGTCCAGGTGCGGGTGCGGGTCCGGGTCGGGGTCCGGGTCCAGGTCCGGGTAAGGGTCCGGGTTAGAGTCACGGTCAGGGTCAGAGTCAGGGTCAGAGTCATGGCCCGGGTCCGGGTCTGGGTCAGGATCCGGGTCCGGGTCCGGGTCCGGGTCAGGGTCCGGGTCCGGGTCCGGTTAAGGGTCCGGGCCAGGGTCCGGGTAAGGGTCCGGGTCCAGGTCCGAGTCGGGGTCCGGGTGCGGGTCCGGGTCCGGGTCCGGGTCCGGGTCCGGGTCCGGGTCCGGTTCCGGTTCCGTGTAAGGGTCCAGGTCCGGGTCCGGGTGCGGGTCCGGGTGCGGGTCCGGGTGCGGGTGCGGGTCCGGGTCCGGGTCCGGGTCCGGTTAAGGGTCCGGGCCAGGGTCCGGGTAAGGGTCCGGGTCCGGGTCCAGGTCCGATTCGGGGTCCGGGTCCGGGTCCGGGTCCGGTTAAGGGTCCGGGCCAGGGTCCAGGTAAGGGTCCGGGTCCGGGTCCAGGTCCGTGTCGGGGTCCGGGTCCGGGTCCGGGTCCGGGTCAGGGTCCGGGTCCGGGTCCGGGTCCGGGTCAGGGTCCGGGTCCGGGTCCGTGTAAGGGTCCGGGTCCGGGTCCGGGTCCGGTTAAGGGTCCGGGCCAGGGTCCGGGTAAGGGTCCGGGTCCGGGTCCAGGTCCGAGTCGGGGTCCGGGTCCGGGTCCAGGTCCGAGTCGGGGTCCGGGTCCGGGTCCGGGTCCGGGTCCGGGTCCGGGTCCGGGTCCGGGTCCGGTTCCGGTTCCGTGTAAGGGTCCAGGTCCGGGTCCGGGTGCGGGTCCGGGTGCGGGTCCGGGTGCGGGTCCGGGTAATGGTCCAGGTCCGGGTCCGGGTCCGGGTCCGGGTCCGGGTCCGGGTCCGGGTCCGGGTCCGGGTCCGGGTCCGGGTCCGGGTCCAGTTAAGGGTCCAGGTCCTGGTCCGGGTAAGTGTCCGGGTTCGGATCCGGGTCCGGGCAAGGGGCCGCGTCCGGGTCCGGGTCCGGGTCCGGGTCCGGGTCCGGGTCCGGGTAAGGGTCCGGGTCCGGGTCCGGGTCCGGGCCCGGGTAAGGGTCCGGGTCCGGGCAAGGGTCCGCGTCCGGGTCCGGGTCCGGGTCCGGGTCCGGGTAAGGGTCCGGGTCCGGGTCCGGGTAAGGGTCCGGGTCCGGGTCCGGGTCCGGGTCCGGGTCCGGGTCCGGGTCCGGGTCCGGGTCCGGGTCCGGGTCCGGGTCAGGGTCCGGGTCCGGGTCCGGGTCCGGGTCCGGGTGCCGGTCCGGGTGCGGGTGCGGGTCCGGGTATGGGTATGGGTCCGGGTCCGGGTCCGGGTCCGGGTCCGGGTCCGGGTCCGGTTAAGGGTCCGGGTCAGTGTCCGGGTAAGGGTCCGGGTCCGGGTCCGGGTCCGGGTCCGGGTCCGGGTCCGGGTCCGGATAAAGGTGCGGGTCCGGGTCCGGGTCCGGGTAAGGGTCCGGGTCCGGGTCCGGGTCCGGGTCCGGGTCCGGGTCTGGGTCCGGGTCCGGGTAAGGGTCCGGGTCCGGGTCCGGTTCCGGGTCAGGGTCCGGGTCCGGGTCCGGGTCCGGGTCCGGGTGCCGGTCCGGGTGCGGGTGCGGGTCCGGGTATGGGTATGGGTCCGGGTCCGGGTCCGGTTAAGTGTCCGGGTCAGTGTCAGGGTAAGGGTCCGGGTTCGGGTCCGGGTCCGGGTCCGGGTCCGGGTCCGGGTCCGGGTCCGGGTCCGGGTCCGGGTCCGGGTCCGGTTCCGGGTCCGGGTCCGGGTAAGTGTCCGGGTCCGGGTACGGGTACGGGTCCGGGTCCGGGTCCGGGTCCGGGTCTTGGTCCGGGTAAGTGTAGGGGTCCGGGTCCGGGTCCGGGTCCGGGTAAGGGTCCGGGTCCGGGGAAGTGTCCGGGTCCGGGTCCGGGTCCGGGTCCGGTTAAGGGTCCGGGTCCGCGTCCGGGTCCGCGTCCGGGTGCGGTTCCGGGTCCGGGTGCCGGTCCAGGTGCGGGTGCGGGTCCGGGTCGGGGTCCGGGTCCAGGTCCGGGTAAGGGTCCGGGTTAGAGTCACGGTCAGGGTCAGAGTCAGGGTCAGAGTCATGGCCCGGGTCCGGGTCTGGGTCAGGATCCGGGTCCGGGTCCGGGTCCGGGTCAGGGTCCGGGTCCGGGTCCGGTTAAGGGTCCGGGCCAGGGTCCGGGTAAGGGTCCGGGTCCAGGTCCGAGTCGGGGTCCGGGTGCGGGTCCGGGTCCGGGTCCGGGTCCGGGTCCGGGTCCGGGTCCGGTTCCGGTTCCGTGTAAGGGTCCAGGTCCGGGTCCGGGTGCGGGTCCGGGTGCGGGTCCGGGTGCGGGTGCGGGTCCGGGTCCGGGTCCGGGTCCGGGTCCGGGTCCGGGTCCGGGTCCGGTTAAGGGTCCGGGCCAGGGTCCGGGTAAGGGTCCGGGTCCGGGTCCAGGTCCGATTCGGGGTCCGGGTCCGGGTCCGGGTCCGGTTAAGGGTCCGGGCCAGGGTCCAGGTAAGGGTCCGGGTCCGGGTCCGGGTCCAGGTCCGTGTCGGGGTCCGGGTCCGGGTCCGGGTCCGGTTAAGGGTCCGGGCCAGGGTCCAGGTAAGGGTCCGGGTCCGGGTCCAGGTCCGTGTCGGGGTCCGGGTCCGGGTCCGGGTCCGGGTCAGGGTCCGGGTCCGGGTCCGGGTCCGGGTCAGGGTCCGGGTCCGGGTCCGTGTAAGGGTCCGGGTCCGGGTCCGGGTCCGGTTAAGGGTCCGGGCCAGGGTCCGGGTAAGGGTCCGGGTCCGGGTCCAGGTCCGAGTCGGGGTCCGGGTCCGGGTCCGGGTCCGGGTCCGGGTCCGGGTCCGGGTCCGGGTCCGGTTCCGGTTCCGTGTAAGGGTCCAGGTCCGGGTCCGGGTGCGGGTCCGGGTGCGGGTCAGGGTGCGGGTCCGGGTAATGGTCCAGGTCCGGGTCCGGGTCCGGGTCCGGGTCCGGGTCCGGGTCCGGGTCCGGGTCCGGGTCCGGGTCCGGGTCCGGGTCCGGGTCCAGTTAAGGGTCCAGGTCCTGGTCCGGGTAAGTGTCCGGGTTCGGATCCGGGTCCGGGCAAGGGGCCGCGTCCGGGTCCGGGTCCGGGTCCGGGTCCGGGTCCGGGTCCGGGTAAGGGTCCGGGTCCGGGTCCGGGTCCGGGCCCGGGTAAGGGTCCGGGTCCGGGCAAGGGTCCGCGTCCGGGTCCGGGTCCGGGTCCGGGTCCGGGTAAGGGTCCGGGTCCGGGTCCGGGTCCGGGTCCGGGTCCGGGTAAGGGTCCGGGTCCGGGTCCGGGTCCGGGTCCGGGTCCGGGTCCGGGTCCGGGTCCGGGTCAGGGTCCGGGTCCGGGTCCGGGTCCGGGTCCGGGTGCCGGTCCGGGTGCGGGTGCGGGTCCGGGTATGGGTATGGGTCCGGGTCCGGGTCCGGGTCCGGGTCCGGGTCCGGGTCCGGTTAAGGGTCCGGGTCAGTGTCCGGGTAAGGGTCCGGGTCCGGGTCCGGGTCCGGGTCCGGGTCCGGGTCCGGGTCCGGGTCCGGGTCCGGGTCCGGGTCCGGGTCCGGGTCCGGGTCCGGGTCCGGGTAAGTGTCCGGGTCCTGGTCCGGGTTCGTGTCCGGGTCCGGGTCCGGGTCTGGGTAAGGGTCCGGGTCCGGGTCCGGGTCCGGGTCCGGGTCCGGGTCCGGTTCCGGGTCCGGGTCCGGTTAAGGGTCCGGGTCCGTGTCCGGGTAAGGGTCCTGGTTCGGGTCCGGGTGCGGGTCCGGGTCCGGGTCCGGGTCCGGGTCCGGTTCCGGGTCCGGGTCCGGGTAAGTGTCCGGGTACGGGTCCGGGTCCGGGTCCAGGTCCGGGTCCGGGTCTGGGTAAGGGTCCGGGTCCAGGTCCGGGTCCGGGTCCGGGTCCGGGTCCGGGTCCGGGTCCGGGTCCGGGTCCGGGTCCGGGTCCGGGTAAGGGTCCGGGTCCGGGTATGGGTCCAGGTCTGGGTAAGGGTCCGGGTCCGGGTCCGGCTCCGGGTCTGGGTCCGGGTAAGGGTCCGGGTTAGAGTCACGGTCAGGGTCCGGGTCAGGGTCAGAGTCACGGTCAGGGTCAGGGTTAGGGTCCGGGTCAGGGTCAGTGTCACGGTCAGGGTCAGGGTCAGGGTCAGAGTCATGGCCCGGGTCCGGGTCCGGGTCAGGGTTCGTTTCCGGGTCCAGGTAAGGGTCGGGGTCCGGGTCCGGGTCCGGGTGCGGGTAAGGGTCCGGGTCCGGGGAAGTGTCCGGGTCCGGGTCCGGGTCCGGGTCCGGGTCCGGGTCCGGGTAAGGGTAAGGGTCCATGTCCGGGTCCGGGTATGGGTCCAGGTCCGGGTAAGGGTCCGTGTCCGGGTCCGGGTAAGGGTCCTGGTCACGGTCCGGGTCCGGGTCCTGGTCCGGGTCAGGGTCCGGGTCCGGGTCCGGGATCGGGTCCGGGTCATGGTCCGGGTCCGGGTCCAGGTCCGGGTCCGGGTAAGGGTCCGGGTCCGGGTCCGGGTCCGGGTCCGGGTCCGGGTCCGGATAAAGGTGCGGGTGCGGGTCCGGGTCCGGGTCCGGGTAAGGGTCCGGGTCCGGGTCCGGGTCCGGGTCCGGGTCTGGGTCCGGGTCCGGGTAAGGGTCCGGGTCCGGGTCCGGGTCCGGGTCAGGGTCCGGGTCCGGGTCCGGGTCCGGGTCCGGGTGCCGGTCCGGGTGCGGGTGCGGGTCCGGGTATGGGTATGGGTCCGGGTCCGGGTCCGGTTAAGGGTCCGGGTCAGTGTCAGGGTAAGGGTCCGGGTTCGGGTCCGGGTCCGGGTCCGGGTCCGGGTCCGGGTCCGGGTCCGGGTCCGGGTCCGGGTCCGGGTCCGGGTCCGGTTCCGGGTCCGGGTCCGGGTAAGTGTCCGGGTCCGGGTACGGGTACGGGTCCGGGTCCGGGTCCGGGTCCGGGTCTGGGTAAGGGTCCGGGTCCGGGTCCGGGTCGGGGTCCGGGTCCGGGTCCGGGTCCGGTTAAGGGTCCGGGTCCGGGTCCGGGTCCGGGTCTGGGTCCGGGTCCGGGTAAGGGTCCGGGTCTGGGTCCGGTTCCGGGTCCTGGTATGGGTCCAGGTCCGGGTAAGGGTCCGGGTCCGGGTCCGGGTCCTGGATCCGGATAAGGGTTAGGGTCCGGGTCAGGGTCAGAGTCACGGTCAGGGTCAGGGTCAGAGTCATGGCCCGGGTCCGGGTCCGGGTCAGGATCCGGGTCCGGGTCCGGGTCCGGGTCAGGGTCCGGGTTCGGGTCCGGGTCAGGGTCCGGGTCCGGGTCCGGGTCCCATTCCGGGTCCGGGTAAGGGTCCGGGTCCGGGTCCGGGTCCGGGTCCGGGTCAGGGTCCGGGTCCGGGTCCGGGTCCGAGTCAGGGTCCGGGTCCGGGTCCGTGTAAGGGTCCGGGTCCGGGTCCGGGTCCGGTTAAGGGTCCGGGCCAGGGTCCGGGTAAGGGTCCGGGTCCGGGTCCAGGTCTGAGTCGGGGTCCGGGTCCGGGTCCGGGTCCGGGTCCGGGTCCGGGTCCGGTTCCGGTTCCGTGTAAGGGTCCAGGTCCGGGTCCGGGTGCGGGTCCGGGTGCGGGTCCGGGTGCGGGTCCGGGTAATGGTCCAGGTCCGGGTCCGGGTCCGGGTCCGGGTCCGGGTCCGGGTCCGGGTCCGGGTCCGGGTCCGGGTCCGGGTCCAGGTCCGGGTCCAGTTAAGGGTCCAGGTCCTGGTCCGGGTAAGTGTCCGGGTTCGGGTCCGGGTCCGGGCAAGGGGCCGCGTCCGGGTCCGGGTCCGGGTCCGGGTCCGGGTCCGGGTCCGGGTCCGGGTCCGGGTCCGGGTCCGGGTCCGGGTCCGGGTCCGGGTAAGGGTCCGGGTCCGGGCAAGGGTCCGCGTCTGGGTCCGGGTCCGGGTCCGGGTCCGGGTAAGGGTCCGGGTCCGGGTCCGGGTCCGGGTCCGGGTCCGGGTAAGGGTCCGGGTCCGGGTCCGGGTCCGGGTCCGGGTCCGGGTCCGGGTCCGGGTCCGGGTCCGGGTCCGGGTCCGGGTCAGGGTCCGGGTCCGGGTCCGGGTCCGGGTCCGGGTGCCGGTCCGGGTGCGGGTGCGGGTCCGGGTATGGGTATGGGTCCGGGTCCGGGTCCGGGTCCGGGTCCGGGTCCGGGTCCGGTTAAGGGTCCGGGTCAGTGTCCGGGTAAGGGTCCGGGTCCGGGTTCGGGTCCGGGTCCGGGTCCGGGTCCGGGTCCGGGTCCGGGTCCGGGTCCGGGTCCGGGTCCGGGTCCGGGTCCGGGTCCGGGTCCGGGTAAGTGTCCGGGTCCTGGTCCGGGTCCGGGTCCGGGTCCGGGTCCGGGTCTGGGTAAGGGTCCGGGTCCGGGTCCGGGTCCGGGTCCGGGTCCGGGTCCGGGTCCGGGTCCGGGTCCGGGTCCGGGTCCGGTTAAGGGTCCGGGTCCGTGTCCGGGTAAGGGTCCGGGTTCGGGTCCGGGTGCGGGTCCGGGTCCGGGTCCGGGTCCGGGTAAGTGTCCGGGTACGGGTCCGGGTCCGGGTCCAGGTCTGGGTCCGGGTCTGGGTAAGGGTCCGGGTCCGGGTCCAGGTCCGGGTCCGGGTCCGGGTCCGGGTCCGAGTCCGGGTCCGGGTCCGGGTCCGGGTCCGGGTCCGGGTCCGGGTCCAGGTCAGGGTCCGGGTCCGGGTCCGTGTAAGGGTCCGGGTCCGGGTCCGGGTCCGGGTCCGGGTCCGGGTCCGGGTCCGGGTCCGGGTCCGGGTAATGGTCCGTGTCCGGGTCCCGGTCCGGGTCCAGGTCAGGGTCCGGGTCCGGGTCCGTGTAAGGGTCCGGGTCTGGGTCCGGGTCCGGTTAAGGGTCCGGGCCAGGGTCCGGGTAAGGGTCCGGGTCCGGGTCCAGGTCCGATTCGGGGTCCGGGTCCGGGTCCGGGTCCAGGTCCGAGTCGGGGTCCGGGTCCGGGTCCGGGTCCGGGTCCGGGTCCGGGTCCGGTTCCGGTTCCGGTTCCGGTTCCGTATAAGGGTCCGGGTCCGGGTCCGGGTCAGGGTAAGGGTCCGGGTGCGGGTGCGGGTCCGGGTGCTGGTCCGGGTGCGGGTCCGGGTAATGGTCCAGGTCCGGGTCCGGGTCCGGGTCCGGGTCCGGGTCCGGGTCCGGGTCCGGGTCCGGGTCCGGGTCCAGTTAAGGGTCCAGGTCCGGGTCCGGGTAAGTGTCCGGGTTCGGGTCCGGGTCCGGGCAAGGGTCCGCGTCCGGGTCCGGGTCCGGGTCCGGGTCCGGATCCGGGTCCGGGTCCGGGTAAGGGTCCGGGTCCGGGTCCGGGTCCGGGTCCGTGTAAGGGTCCGGGTCCGGGTCCGGGTAAGTGTCCGGGTTCAGGTCCGGGTCCGGGCAAGGGTCCGCGTCCGGGTCCGGGTCCGGGTCCGGGTAAGGGTCCGGGTCCGGGTCCGGGTCCGGGTCCGGGTCCGGATAAGGGTCCGGGTCCGGGTCCGGGTCCGGGTCCGGGTCCGGGTCCGGGTCCGGGCCGGGTCCGGGTCAGGGTCCGGGTCCGGGTCCGGGTCCTGGTCCGGGTGCCGGTCCGGGTGCCGGTGCGGGTCCGGGTATGGGTATGGGTCCGGGTCCGGGTCCGGGTCCGGGTCCGGTTAAGGGTCCGGGTCAGTGTCCGGGTAAGGGTCCGGGTTCGGGTCCGGGTCCGGGTCCGGGTCCGGGTCCGGGTCCGGGTCCGGGTCCGGGTCCGGGTCCGGGTCCGGGTCCGGGTAAGTGTCCGGGTCCGGGTCCGGGTACGGGTCCGGGTCCGGGTCCGGGTCAGGGTCTGGGTAAGGGTCCGGGTACGGGTCCGGGTCCGGGTACGGGTCCGGGTACGGGTCCGGGTCCGGTTAAGGGTCCGTGTCCGTGTCCGGGTAAGAGTCCGGGTAAGGGTCCGGGTCCGGGTCCGGGTCCGGGTCCGGGTCCGGGTCCGGGTCCGGGTCCGGGTCCGGGTCCGGTTCCGGGTCCGGGTCCGGGTAAGTGTCCGGGTCCGGGTCCGGGTCCGGGTCCGGGAAAGGGTCCGGGTCTGGGTCCGGGTCCAGATCCGGGTCCGGGTAAGGGTCCTGGTCCCGGTCTAGGTCCGGGTCTGGGTCCGGGTCCGTATCCGGGTAAGGGTCCGGGTCCGGGTCCGGGTCCGGGTCAGGGTCCGGGTCCGGGTCCGGGTCCGGGTCAGGGTCCGGGTCCGGGTCCGGGTCCGTGTAAGGGTCCGGGTCCGGGTCCTGGTCCGGTTAAGTGTCCGGGCCAGGGTCCGGGTAAGGGTCCGGGTCCGGGTCCAGGTCCGAGTCGGGGTCCGGGTCCGGGTCCGGGTCCGGGTCCGGGTCCGGGTCCGGGTCCGGTTCCGTGTAAGGGTCCGGGTCCGGGTCCGGGTCAGGGTAAGGGTCCGGGTGCGGGTGCGGGTCCGGGTGCTGGTCCGGGTGCGGGTCCGGGTAATGGTCCAGGTCCGGGTCCGGGTCCGGGTCCGGGTCTGGGTCCGGGTCCGGGTCCGGGTCCGGGTCCGGGTCCGGGTCCAGTTAAGGGTTCAGGTCCTGGTCCGGGTAAGTGTCCGGGTTCGGGTCCGGGTCCGGGCAAGGGTCCGCGTCCGGGTCCGGGTCCGGGTCCGGGTCCGGGTCCGGGTAAGGGTCCGGGTCCGGGTCCGGGTCCGGGTCCGGGTCCGGGTCCGGGTCCGGGTCCGGGTCCGGGTAAGGGTCCGGGTCCGGGTCCGGGTCCGGGTCCGGGTAAGGGTCCGGGTCCGGGTCCGGGTCCGGGTCCGGGTCCGGGTCCGGGACCGGGTCCGGGTCCAGGTCCGGGTCCGGGTCCGGGTCAGGGTCCGGGTCCGGGTCCGGGTCCGGGTCCGGGTGCCGGTCCGGCTGCGGGTGCGGGTCCGGGTATGGGTATGGGTCCGGGTCCGGGTCCGGGTCCTGGTCCGGTTAAGGGTCCGGGTCAGTGTCCGGGTAAGGGTCCGTGTTCGGGTCCGGGTCCGGGCAAGGGTCCGCGTCCGGGTCCGGGTCCGGGTCCGGGTCCGGGTAAGGGTCGGGGTCCGGGTCCGGGTCCGGGTCCGGGTCCGGGTCTGGGTCCGGGTCCGGGTAAGGGTCCGGGTCCGGGTCCGGGTCCGGGTCCGGGTCCGGGTAAGGGTCCGGGTCCGGGTCCGGGTCCGGGTCCGGGTCCGGGTCCGGGTCCGGGTCCGGGTCCGGGTCCAGGTCCGGGTCCGGGTCCGGGTCAGGGTCCGGGTCCGGGTCCGGGTCCGGGTCCGGGTCCGGGTGCCGGTCCGGCTGCGGGTGCGGGTCCGGGTATGGGTATGGGTCCGGGTCCGGGTCCGGGTCCTGGTCCGGTTAAGGGTCCGGGTCAGTGTCCGGGTAAGGGTCCGGGTTCGGGTCCGGGTCCGGGTCCGGGTCCGGGTCCGGGTCCGGGTCCGGGTCCGGGTCCGGTTCCGGGTCCGGGTCCGGGTAAGTGTCCGGGTCCGGGTCCGGGTCCGGGTACGGGTCCGGGTCCGGGTCCGGGTCTGGGTAAGGGTCCGGGTCCGGGTCCGGGTCCGGGTCCGGGTCCGGGTCCGGGTCCGGTTAAGGGTCCGGGTCCGTGTCCGGGTAAGAGTCCGGGTAAGGGTCCGGGTCCGGGTCCGGGTCCGGGTCCGGGTCCGGGTCCGGGTCCGGGTCCGGGTCCGGTTCTGGGTCCGGGTCCGGTTAAGTGTCCGGGTCCGGGTCCGGGTCCGGGTCCGGGTCCGGGTCCGGGTCCGGGTCCGGGTCCGGGTCCGGGTAAGGGTCCGGGTCCGGGTATGGGTCCAGGTAAGGGTCCGGGTTAGAGTCACGGTCAGGGTCCAGGTCAGGGTCAGAGTCACGGTCAGGGTCAGGGTTAGGGTCCGGGTCAGGGTCAGAGTCACGGTCAGGGTCAGGGTCAGGGTCAGAGTCATGGCCCGGGTCCGGGTCAGGGTCAGGGTTCGGGTCCGGGTCCGGGTCTGGGTCCGGGTCCGGGTCCGGGTCCGTATCCGGGTAAGGGTCCGGGTCCGGGTCCCGGTCCGGGTCCGGGAAAGGGTCCGGGTCTGGGTCCGTATCCGGGTAAGGGTCCGGGTCCGGGTCCCGGTCCGGGTCCGGGAAAGGGTCCGGGTCTGGGTCCGGGTCCGGATCCGGGTCCGGGTAAGGGTCCTGGTCCCGGTCCAGGTCCGGGTCTGGGTCCGGGTCCGTATCCGGCTCCGGGTCTGGGTCCGGGTAAGGGTCCGGGTTAGAGTCACGGTCAGGGTCCGGGTCAGGGTCAGAGTCACGGTCAGGGTCAGGGTTAGGGTCCGGGTCAGGGTCAGAGTCACGGTCAGGGTCAGGGTCAGGGTCAGAGTCATGGCCCGGGTCCGGGTCCGGGTCAGGGTTCGGGTCCGGGTCCGGGTCCGGGTCCGGGTCCGGGTCCGGGTCCGTATCCGGGTAAGGGTCCGGGTCCGGGTCCCGGTCCGGGTCCGGGAAAGGGTCTGGGTCTGGGTCCGGGTCCGGATCCGGGTCCGGGTAAGGGTCCTGGTCCCGGTCCAGGTCCGGGTCTGGGTCCGGGTCCGTATCCGGGTAAGGGTCCGTGTCCGGGTCCCGGTCCGGGTCCGGGAAAGGGTCCGGGTAAGGGTCCGTGTCCGGGTCCCGGTCCGGGTCCAGGTCAGGGTCCGGGTCCGGGTCTGTGTAAGGGTCCGGGTCCGGGTCCGGGTCCGGTTAAGGGTCCGGGCCAGGGTCCGGGTAAGGGTCCGGGTCCGGGTCCAGGTCCGATTCGGGGTCCGGGTCCGGGTCCGGGTCCGGTTAAGGGTCCGGGCCAGGGTCCAGGTAAGGGTCCGGGTCCGGGTCCAGGTCCGAGTCGGGGTCCGGGTCCGGGTCCAGGTCCGGGTCAGGGTCCGGGTCCGGGTCCGGGTCCGGGTCAGGGTCCGGGTCCGGGTCCGTGTAAGGGTCCGGGTCCGGGTCCTGGTCCGGTTAAGGGTCCGGGCCAGGGTCCGTGTAAGGGTCCGGGTCCGGGTCCAGGTCCGAGTCGGGGTCCGGGTCCGGGTCCGGGTCCGGGTCCGGGTCCGGGTCCGGGTCCGGGTCCGGGTCCGGGTCCGGTTCCGGTTCCGTGTAAGGGTCCGGGTCCGGGTCCGGGTCAGGGTAAGGGTCCGGGTGCGGGTGCGGGTCCGGGTGCTGGTCCGGGTGCGGGTCCGGGTAATGGTCCAGGTCCGGGTCCGGGTCCGGGTCCGGGTCCGGGTCCGGGTCCGGGTCCGGGTCCGGGTCCGGGTCCGGGTCCAGTTAAGGGTCCAGGTCCGGGTCTGGGTAAGTGTCCGGGTTCGGGTCCGGGTCCGGGCAAGGGTCCGCGTCCGGGTCCGGGTCCGGGTAAGGGTCCGGGTCCGGGTCCGGGTCCGGGTCCGTGTAAGGGTCCGGGTCCGGGCAAGGGTCCGCGTCCGGGTCCGGGTCCGGGTCCGGGTCCGGGTCCGGGTAAGGGTCCGGGTCCGGGTCCGGGTCCGGGTCCGGATAAGGGTCCGGGTCCGGGTCCGGGTCCGGGTCCGGGTCCGGGTCCGGGTCCGGGTCAGGGTCCGGGTCCGGGTCCGGGTCCGGGTGCCGGTCCGGGTGCGGGTGCGGGTCCGGGTATGGGTATGGGTCCGGGTCCGGGTCCGGGTCCGGGTCCGGTTAAGGGTCCGGGTCAGTGTCCGGGTAAGGGTCCGGGTTCGGGTCCGGGTCCGGGTCCGGGTCCAGGTCCGGGTCCGGGTCCGGTTCCGGGTCCGGGTCCGGGTAAGTGTCCGGGTCCGGGTCCGGGTCCGGGTACGGGTCCGGGTCCGGGTCCGGGTCTGGGTAAGGGTCCGGGTCCGGGTCCGGGTCCGGGTCCGGGTACGGGTACGGGTCCGGGTCCGGTTAAGGGTCCGGGTCCGTGTCCGGGTAAGAGTCCGGGTAAGGGTCCGGGTCCGTGTCCGTGTCCGGGTCCAGGTCCGGGTCCGGGTCCGGGTCCGGGTCCGGGTCCGGGTCCGGTTCCGGGTCCGGGTCCGGGTAAGTGTCCGGGTCCGGGTCCGGGTCCGGGTCCGGGAAAGGGTCCGGGTCTGGGTCCGGGTCCGGATCCGGGTCCGGGTAAGGGTCCTGGTCCCGGTCCAGGTCCGGGTCTGGGTCCGGGTCCGTATCCGGGTAAGGGTCCGTGTCCGGGTCCCGGTCCGGGTCCGGGAAAGGGTCCGGGTAAGGGTCCGTGTCCAGTTAAGGGTCCAGGTCCGGGTCTGGGTAAGTGTCCGGGTTCGGGTCCGGGTCCGGGCAAGGGTCCGGGTCCGGGTCCGGGTCCGGGTAAGGGTCCGGGTCCGGGTCCGGGTCCGGGTCCGTGTAAGGGTCCGGGTCCGGGCAAGGGTCCGCGTCCGGGTCCGGGTCCGGGTCCGGGTCCGGGTCCGGGTCCGGGTCAGGGTCCGGGTCCGGGTCCGGGTCCGGGTGCCGGTCCGGGTGCGGGTGCGGGTCCGGGTATGGGTATGGGTACGGGTCCGGGTCCGGGTCCGGGTCCGGTTAAGGGTCCGGGTCAGTGTCCGGGTAAGGGTCCGGGTTCGGGTCCGGGTCCGGGTCCGGGTCCAGGTCCGGGTCCGGGTCCGGTTCCGGGTCCGGGTTTGGGTAAGTGTCCGGGTCCGGGTCCGGGTCCGGGTACGGGTCCGGGTCCGGGTCCGGGTCTGGGTAAGGGTCCGGGTCCGGGTCCGGGTACGGGTACGGGTCCGGGTCCGGTTAAGGGTCCGGGTCCGTGTCCGGGTAAGAGTCCGGGTAAGGGTCCGGGTCCGTGTCCGGGTCCGGGTCCAGGTCCGGGTCCGGGTCCGGGTCCGGGTCCGGGTCCGGTTCCGGGTCCGGGTCCGGGTAAGTGTCCGGGTCCGGGTCCGGGTCCGGGTCCGGGAAAGGGTCCGGGTCTGGGTCCGGGTCCGGATCCGGGTCCGGGTAAGGGTCCTGGTCCCGGTCCAGGTCCGGGTCTGGGTCCGGGTCCGTATCCGGGTAAGGGTCCGTGTCCGGGTCCCGGTCCGGGTCCGGGAAAGGGTCCGGGTAAGGGTCCGTGTCCGGGTCCCGGTCCGGGTCCAGGTCAGGGTCCGGGTCCGGGTCCGTGTAAGGGTCCGGGTCCGGGTCCGGGTCCGGTTAAGGGTCAGGGCCAGGGTCCGGGTAAGGGTCCGGGTCCGGGTCCAGGTCCGATTCGGGGTCCGGGTCCGGGTCCGGGTCCGGTTAAGGGTCCGGGCCAGGGTCCAGGTAAGGGTCCGGGTCCGGGTCCAGGTCCGAGTCGGGGTCCGGGTCCGGGTCCGGGTCCGGGTCAGGGTCCGGGTGCGGGTCCGGGTCCGGGTCAGGGTCCGGGTCCGGGTCCGGGTCCGTGTAAGGGTCCGGGTCCGGGTCCTGGTCCGGTTAAGGGTCCGGGCCAGGGTCCGGGTAAGGGTCCGGGTCCGGGTCCAGGTCCGAGTCGGGGTCCGGGTCCGGGTCCGGGTCCGGGTCCGGGTCCGGGTCCGGGTCCGGGTCCGGGTCCGGTTCCGTGTAAGGGTCCGGGTCCGGGTCCGGGTCAGGGTAAGGGTCCGGGTGCGGGTGCGGGTCCGGGTGCTGGTCCGGGTGCGGGTCCGGGTAATGGTCCAGGTCCGGGTCCGGGTCCGGGTCCGGGTCCGGGTCCGGGTCCGGGTCCGGGTCCGGGTCCGGGTCCGGGTCCAGTTAAGGGTTCAGGTCCGGGTCCGGGTAAGTGTCCGGGTTCGGGTCCGGGTCCGGGCAAGGGTCCGCGTCCGGGTCCGGGTCCGGGTCCGGGTCCGGGTCCGGGTAAGGGTCCGGGTCCGGGTCCGGGTCCGGGTCCGGGTAAGGGTCCGGGTCAGTGTCCGGGTAAGGGTCCGGGTTCGGGTCCGGGTCCGGGTCCGGGTCCAGGTCCGGGTCCGGGTCCGGTTCCGGGTCCGGGTCCGGGTAAGTGTCCGGGTCCGGGTCCGGGTACGGGTACGGGTACGGGTCCGGGTCCGGGTCTGGGTAAGGGTCCGGGTCCGGGTACGGGTCCGGGTACGGGTACGGGTCCGGGTCCGGTTAAGGGTCCGGGTCCGTGTCCGGGTAAGAGTCCGGGTAAGGGTCCGGGTCCGTGTCCGGGTCCGGGTCCAGGTCCGGGTCCGGGTCCGGGTCCGGGTCCGGGTCCGGGTCCGGTTCCGGGTCCGGGTCCGGGTAAGTGTCCGGGTCCGGGTCCGGGTCCGGGTCCGGGAAAGGGTCCGGGTCTGGGTCCGGGTCCGGATCCGGGTCCGGGTAAGGGTCCTGGTCCCGGTCCAGGTCCGGGTCTGGGTCCGGGTCCGTATCCGGGTAAGGGTCCGTGTCCGGGTCCCGGTCCGGGTCCGGGAAAGGGTCCGGGTAAGGGTCCGTGTCCAGTTAAGGGTCCAGGTCCGGGTCTGGGTAAGTGTCCGGGTTCGGGTCCGGGTCCGGGCAAGGGTCCGGGTCCGGGTCCGGGTCCGGGTAAGGGTCCGGGTCCGGGTCCGGGTCCGGGTCCGTGTAAGGGTCCGGGTCCGGGCAAGGGTCCGCGTCCGGGTCCGGGTCCGGGTCCGGGTCCGGGTCCGGGTCCGGGTCAGGGTCCGGGTCCGGGTCCGGGTCCGGGTGCCGGTCCGGGTGCGGGTGCGGGTCCGGGTATGGGTATGGGTCCGGGTCCGGGTCCGGGTCCGGGTCCGGTTAAGGGTCCGGGTCAGTGTCCGGGTAAGGGTCCGGGTTCGGGTCCGGGTCCGGGTCCGGGTCCAGGTCCGGGTCCGGGTCCGGTTCCGGGTCCGGGTCCGGGTAAGTGTCCGGGTCCGGGTCCGGGTCCGGGTACGGGTACGGGTCCGGGTCCGGGTCTGGGTAAGGGTCCGGGTCCGGGTCCGGGTCCGGGTACGGGTACGGGTCCGGGTCCGGTTAAGGGTCCGGGTCCGTGTCCGGGTAAGAGTCCGGGTAAGGGTCCGGGTCCGTGTCCGGGTCCGGGTCCAGGTCCGGGTCCGGGTCCGGGTCCGGGTCCGGGTCCGGTTCCGGGTCCGGGTCCGGGTAAGTGTCCGGGTCCGGGTCCGGGTCCGGGTCCGGGAAAGGGTCCGGGTCTGGGTCCGGGTCCGGATCCGGGTCCGGGTAAGGGTCCTGGTCCCGGTCCAGGTCCGGGTCTGGGTCCGGGTCCGTATCCGGGTAAGGGTCCGTGTCCGGGTCCCGGTCCGGGTCCGGGAAAGGGTCCGGGTAAGGGTCCGTGTCCGGGTCCCGGTCCGGGTCCAGGTCAGGGTCCGGGTCCGGGTCCGTGTAAGGGTCCGGGTCCGGGTCCGGGTCCGGTTAAGGTTCCGGGCCAGGGTCCGGGTAAGGGTCCGGGTCCGGGTCCAGGTCCGATTCGGGGTCCGGGTCCGGGTCCGGGTCCGGTTAAGGGTCCGGGCCAGGGTCCAGGTAAGGGTCCGTGTCCGGGTCCAGGTCCGAGTCGGGGTCCGGGTCCGGGTCCGGGTCCGGGTCCGGGTCAGGGTCCGGGTGCGGGTCCGGGTCCGGGTCAGGGTCCGGGTCCGGGTCCGGGTCCGTGTAAGGGTCCGGGTCCGGGTCCTGGTCCGGTTAAGGGTCCGGGCCAGGGTCCGGGTAAGGGTCCGGGTCCGGGTCCAGGTCCGAGTCGGGGTCCGGGTCCGGGTCCGGGTCCGGGTCCGGGTCCGGGTCCGGGTCCGGGTCCGGGTCCGGGTCCGGTTCCGTGTAAGGGTCCGGGTCCGGGTCCGGGTCAGGGTAAGGGTCCGGGTGCGGGTGCGGGTCCGGGTGCTGGTCCGGGTGCGGGTCCGGGTAATGGTCCAGGTCCGGGTCCGGGTCCGGGTCCGGGTCCGGGTCCGGGTCCGGGTCCGGGTCCGGGTCCGGGTCCGGGTCCGGGTCCAGTTAAGGGTTCAGGTCCGGGTCCGGGTAAGTGTCCGGGTTCGGGTCCGGGTCCGGGCAAGGGTCCGCGTCCGGGTCCGGGTCCGGGTCCGGGTCCGGGTCCGGGTAAGGGTCCGGGTCCGGGTCCGGGTCCGGGTCCGGGTAAGGGTCCGGGTCCGGGCAAGGGTCCGGGTCCGGGTCCGGGTCCGGGTCCGGGTCCGGGTCCGGGTCCGGGTAAGGGTCCGGGTCCGGGTCCGGGTCCGGGTAAGGGTCCGGGTCCGGGTCCGGGTCCGGGTCCGGGTCCGGGTCCGGGTCCGGGTCCGGGTCAGGGTCCGGGTCCGGGTCCGGGTCCGGGTCCGGGTGCCGGTCCGGCTGCGGGTGCGGGTCCGGGTATGGGTATGGGTCCGGGTCCGGGTCCGGTTCCGGGTCTGGTTAAGGGTCCGGGTCAGTGTCCGGGTAAGGGTCCGGGTTCGGGTCCGGGTCCGGGTCCGGGTCCGGGTCCGGGTCCGGGTCCGGGTCCGGGTCCGGGTCCGGTTCCGGTTCCGGGTCCGGGTCCGGGTAAGTGTCCGGGTCCGGGTCCGGGTACGGGTACGGGTCCGGGTCCGGGTCCGGGTCTGGGTAAGGGTCCGGGTCCGGGTCCGGGTCCGGGTCCGGGTCCGGGTCCGGGTCCGGGTCCGGTTAAGGGTCCGGGTCCGTGTCCGGGTAAGAGTCCGGGTAAGGGTCCGGGTCCGGGTCCGGGTCCGGGTCCGGGTCCGGGTCCGGGTCCGGGTCCGGGTCCGGGTCCGGGTCCGGGTCCGGGTCCGGGTAAGTGTCCGGGTCCGGGTCCGGGTCCGGGTCCGGGTCCGGGTCCGGGTCCGGGTCTGGGTAAGGGTCCGGGTCCGGGTCCAGGTCTGGGTCCGGATCCGGGTCCGGGTCCGGGTCCGGGTCCGGGTCCGGGTCCGGGTCCGGGTCCGGGTCCGGGTCCGGGTCCGGGTCCGGGTAAGGGTCCGGGTCCGGGTATGGGTCCAGGTAAGGGTCCGGGTTAGAGTCACGGTCAGGGTCCGGGTCAGGGTCAGAGTCACGGTCAGGGTCAGGGTTAGGGTCCGGGTCAGGGTCAGAGTCACGGTCAGGGTCAGGGTCAGGGTCAGAGTCATGGCCCGGGTCCGGGTCAGGGTCAGGGTTCGGGTCCGGGTCCGGGTCCGGGTCCGGGTCTGGGTCCGGGTCCGGGTCCGGGTCCGTATCCGGGTAAGGGTCCGGGTCCGGGTCCCGGTCCGGGTCCGGGAAAGGGTCCGGGTCTGGGTCCGGGTCCGGATCCGGGTCCGGGTAAGGGTCCTGGTCCCGGTCCAGGTCCGGGTCTGGGTCCGGGTCCGTATCCGGGTAAGGGTCCGTGTCCGGGTCCCGATCCGGGTCTGGGAAAGGGTCCGGGTAAGGGTCCGTGTCCGGGTCCCGGTCCGGGTCCAGGTCAGGGTCCGGGTCCGGGTCCGTGTAAGGGTCCGGGTCCGGGTCCGGGTCCGGTTAAGGGTCCGGGCCAGGGTCCGGGTAAGGGTCCGGGTCCGGGTCCAGGTCCGATTCGGGGTCCGGGTCCGGGTCCGGGTCCGGTTAAGGGTCCGGGCCAGGGTCCAGGTAAGGGTCCGGGTCCGGGTCCAGGTCCGAGTCGGGGTCCGGGTCCGGGTCCGGGTCCGGGTCAGGGTCCGGGTCCGGGTCCGGGTCCGGGTCAGGGTCCGGGTCCGGGTCCGTGTAAGGGTCCGGGTCCGGGTCCGGGTCCGGTTAAGGGTCCGGGCCAGGGTCCGGGTAAGGGTCCGGGCCAGGGTCCGGGTAAGGGTCCGGGTCCGGGTCCAGGTCCGAGTCGGGGTCCGGGTCCGGGTCCGGGTCCGGGTCCGGGTCCGGGTCCGGGTCCGGGTCCGGGTCCGGGTCCGGGTCCGTGTAAGGGTCCAGGTCCGGGTGCGGGTGCGGGTCCGGGTGCGGGTCCGGGTGCGGGTCCGGGTAATGGTCCAGGTCCGGGTCCGGGTCCGGGTCCGGGTCCGGGTCCGGGTCCGGGTCCGGGTCCAGGTCCGGGTCCGGGTCCAGTTAAGGGTCCAGGTCCTGGTCAGGGTAAGTGTCCGGGTTCGGGTCCGGGTCCGGGCAAGGGGCCGCGTCCGGGTCCGGGTCCGGGTCCGGGTCCGGGTAAGGGTCCGGGTCCGGGTCCGGGTCCGGGTCCGGGTAAGGGTCCGGGTCCGGGTCCGGGTCCGGGTCCGGGTGCGGGTCCGGGTAATGGTCCAGGTCCGGGTCCGGGTCCGGGTCCGGGTCCGGGTCCGGGTCCGGGTCCGGGTCCGGGTCCAGGTCCGGGTCCGGGTCCAG
This sequence comes from Arizona elegans, assembly GCA_022577455.1. Lineage (NCBI taxonomy): Eukaryota > Metazoa > Chordata > Lepidosauria > Squamata > Colubridae > Arizona > Arizona elegans. Next base: position 8,243,311 of record JAKOOJ010000027.1, read on the forward strand.
TTAAGGGTCCAGGTCCGGGTCCGGGTAAGGGTCCGGGTCCGGGTCCGGGTCCGGGTCCGGGTGCGGGTCCGGGTAATGGTCCAGGTCCGGGTCCGGGTCCGGGTCCGGGTCCGGGTCCGGGTCCGGGTCTGGGTAAGGGTCCGGGTCCGGGTCCGGGTCCGGGTCCGGGTCCGTGTCCGGGTCCGGTTAAGGGTCCGGGTCCGTGTCCGGGTAAGGGTCCGGGTTCGGGTCCGGGTCCGGGTCTGGGTCCGGGTCCGGGTCCGGGTCCGGGTAAGTGTCCGGGTACGGGTCCGGGTCCGGGTCCAGGTCCGGGTCCGGGTCTGGGTAAGGGTCCGGGTCCGGGTCCAGGTCCGGGTCCGGGTCCGGGTCCGGGTCCGGGTCCGGGTCCGGGTCCGGGTCCGGGTAAGGGTCCGGGTCCGGGTATGGGTCCAGGTCTGGGTAAGTGTCCGGGTCCGGGTCCGGCTCCAGGTCTGGGTCCGGGTAAGGGTCCGGGTTAGAGTCACGGTCAGGGTCCGGGTCAGGGTCAGAGTCACGGTCAGGGTCAGGGTTAGGGTCCGGGTCAGGGTCAGAGTCACGGTCAGGGTCAGGGTCAGGGTCAGAGTCATGGCCCGGGTCCGGGTCCGGGTCAGGGTTCGGGTCCGGGTCCGGGTCCGGGTCCTGGTCCGGGTCCGGGTCCGTATCCGGGTAAGGGTCCGGGTCCGGGTCCCGGTCCGGGTCCGGGAAAGGGTCCGGGTCTGGGTCCGGGTCCGGATCCGGGTCCGGGTAAGGGTCCTGGTCCCGGTCCAGGTCCGGGTCTGGGTCCGGGTCCGTATCCGGGTAAGGGTCCGTGTCCGGGTCCCGGTCCGGGTCCGGGAAAGGGTCCGGGTAAGGGTCCGTGTCCTGGTCCCGGTCCAGGTCCGGGTCTGGGTCCGGGTCCGTATCCGGGTAAGGGTCCGTGTCCGGGTCCCGGTCCGGGTCTGGGAAAGGGTCCGGGTAAGGGTCCGTGTCCGGGTCCCGGTCCGGGTCCAGGTCAGGGTCCGGGTCCGGGTCCGTGTAAGGGTCCGGGTCTGAATCCGGGTCCGGTTAAGGGTCCGGGCCAGGGTCCGGGTAAGGGTCCGGGTCCGGGTCCAGGTCCGATTCGGGGTCCGGGTCCGGGTCCGGGTCCGGTTAAGGGTCCGGGCCAGGGTCCAGGTAAGGGTCCGGGTCCGGGTCCGGGTCCAGGTCCGAGTCGGGGTCCGGGTCCGGGTCCGGGTCCGGGTCGGGGTCCGGGTCCGGGTCCGGGTCCGGGTCAGGGTCCGGGTCCGGGTCCGGGTCCGTGTAAGGGTCCGGGTCCGGGTCTGGGTCCGGTTAAGGGTCCGGGCCAGGGTCCAGGTAAGGGTCCGGGTCCAGGTCCGAGTCGGGGTCCGGGTCCGGGTCCGGGTCCGGGTCCGGGTCCGGGTCCGGGTCCGGGTCCGGGTCCGGGTCCGGGTCCGGTTCCGTGTAAGGGTCCAGGTCCGGGTGCGGGTGCGGGTCCGGGTGCGGGTCCGGGTCCGGGTCCGGGTAATGATCCAGGTCCGGGTCCGGGTCCGGGTCCGGGTCCGGGTCCGGGTCCGGGTCCGGGTCTGGGTCCGGGTCCGGGTCCAGTTAAGGGTCCAGGTCCTGGTCCGGGTAAGTGTCCGGGTACGGGTCCGGGTCCGGGCAAGGGGCCGCGTCCGGGTCCGGGTCCGGGTCCGGGTCCGGGTAAGGGTCCGGGTCCGGGTCCGGGTCCGGATCCGGGTCCGGGTCCGGGTCCGGGTAAGGGTCCGGGTCCGGGCAAGGGTCCGCGTCCGGGTCCGGGTCCGGGTCCGGGTCCGGGTCCGGGTAAGGGTCCGGGTCCGGGTCCGGGTCCGGGTCCGGGTAAGGGTCCGGGTCCGGGTCCGGGTCCGGGTCCGGGTCCGGGTCCGGGTCCGGGTCCGGGTCCGGGTCCGGGTCCGGGTCCGGGTCCGGGTCAGGGTCCGGGTCCGGGTCCGTGTCCGGGTCCGGGTGCCGGTCCGGGTGCGGGTGCGGGTCCGGGTATGGGTATGGGTCCGGGTCCGGGTCCGGGTCCGGGTCCGGTTAAGGGTCCGGGTCAGTGTCCGGGTAAGGGTCCGGGTCCGGGTCCGGGTCCGGGTCCGGGTCCAGGTCCGGGTCCGGGTCCGGGTCCGGGTCCGGGTCCGGGTAAGTGTCCGGGTCCGGGTCCGGGTCCGGGTCCGGGTCCGGGTCCGGGTCCGGGTCTGGGTAAGGGTCCGGGTCCGGGTCCGGGTCCGGGTCCTGGTCCGGGTCCGGGTCCGTGTCCGGGTAAGGGTCCGGGTTCGGGTCCGGGTCCGGGTCCGGGTCCGGGTCCGGGTCCGGGTCCGGGTCCGGGTCCGGGTAAGTGTCCGGGTACGGGTCCGGGTCCGGGTCCAGGTCCGGATCCGGGTCTGGGTAAGGGTCCGGGTCCGGGTCCAGGTCCGGGTCCGGGTCCGGGTCCGGGTCCGGGTCCGGGTCCGGGTCCGGGTCCGGGTCCAGGTCCGGGTCCGGGTCCGGGTAAGGGTCCGGGTCCGGGTATGGGTCCAGGTCTGGGTAAGGGTCCGGGTCCGGGTCCGGCTCCAGGTCTGGGTCCGGGTAAGGGTCCGGGTTAGAGTCACGGTCAGGGTCCGGGTCAGGGTCAGAGTCACGGTCAGGGTCAGGGTTAGGGTCCGGGTCAGGGTCAGAGTCACGGTCAGGGTCAGGGTCAGGGTCAGAGTCATGGCCCGGGTCCGGGTCCGGGTCAGGGTTCGGGTCCGGGTCCGTGTCCGGGTCCGGGTCCGGGTCCGGGTCCGTATCCGGGTAAGGGTCCGGGTCCGGGTCCCGGTCCGGGTCCGGGAAAGGGTCCGGGTCTGGGTCCGGGTCCGGATCCGGGTCCGGGTAAGGGTCCTGGTCCCGGTCCAGGTCCGGGTCTGGGTCCGGGTCCGTATCCGGGTAAGGGTCCGTGTCCGGGTCCCGGTCCGGGTCCGGGAAAGGGTCCGGGTAAGGGTCCGTGTCCGGGTCCCGGTCCGGGTCCAGGTCAGGGTCCGGGTCCGGGTCCGTGTAAGGGTCCGGGTCCGGGTCCGGGTCCGGTTAAGGGTCCGGGCCAGGGTCCGGGTAAGGGTCCGGGTCCGGGTCCAGGTCCGATTCGGGGTCCGGGTCCGGGTCCGGGTCCGGTTAAGGGTCCGGGCCAGGGTCCAGGTAAGGGTCCGGGTCCGGGTCCAGGTCCGAGTCGGGGTCCGGGTCCGGGTCCGGGTCCGGGTCAGGGTCCGGGTCCGGGTCCGGGTCCGGGTCAGGGTCAGGGTCCGGGTCTGTGTAAGGGTCCGGGTCCGGGTCCTGGTCTGGTTAAGGGTCCGGGCCAGGGTCCGGGTAAGGGTCCGGGTCCGGGTCCAGGTCCGAGTCGGGGTCCGGGTCCGGGTCCGGGTCCGGGTCCGGGTCCGGGTCCGGGTCCGGTTCCGTGTAAGGGTCCGGGTCCGGGTCCGGGTCCGGGTCCGGGTCCGGGTCCGGGTCCGGGTCCGGGTCCGGTTCCAGGTAAGGGTCCGGGTCCGGGTCCGGTTCCGGGTCCGGGTCCGGGTCCGGGTCCGGGTCCGTGTAAGGGTCCGGGTCCGGGTCCGGGTCCGGGTCCGGGTCCGGGTCCGGGTCCGGATCAGGGTCCGGGTCCGTGTAAGGGTCCAGGTCCGGGTCCGGGTCCGGATCCGGGTCCGGGTCCGGGTCCGGGTCCGGGTCCGGGTCCGGGTCCGGATCCGGGTCAGGGTCAGAGTCACGGTCAGGGTCAGGGTTAGGGTCCGGGTCAGGGTCAGAGTCACTGTCAGGGTCAGGGTCAGGGTCAGAGTCATGGCCCGGGTCCGGTTCCAGGTCAGGGTCCGGATCCGGGTCCGGGTCCGGGTCCGGGTCCGTATCCGGGTAAGGGTCCGGGTCCGGGTCCCGGTCCGGGTCCGGGAAAGGGTCCGGGTCTGGGTCCGGGTCCGGATCCGGGTCCGGGTCCGGGTCTTGGTCCGGGTCCGGGTCCGGCTCAGGGTCCGGGTCCGGGTCCGGGTCCGGGTCCGGGTCCGGGTCCGGGTCCGGGTAAGTGTCCGGGTATGGGTCCGGGTACGGGTCCGGGTCCGGGTCCGGGTCCAGGTCCGGGTCCGGGTCCGGGTCCGGGTCCGGGTCCGGGTTCGGGTCCGGGTCCGGGTCCGGGTCCGGGTCCGGGTCCGGGTCCGGGTCCGGGTCCGGTTCCGGGTCCGGGTCCGGGTCCGGGTAAGTGTCCGGGTCCGGGTCCGGGTCCGGGTCCGGGTCCGGGTCCGGGTCCGGGTCCGGGTAAGGGTCCGGGTCCGGGTCCGGGTCCGGGTCCGGGTCCGGGTCCGGGTCCGGGTCCGGGTAAGGGTCCGGGTCCGGGTATGGGTCCAGGTCTGGGTAAGGGTCCGGGTCCGGGTCCGGCTCCGGGTCTGGGTCCGGGTAAGGGTCCGGGTTAGAGTCACGGTCAGGGTCGGGGTCGGGGTCAGGGTCAGAGTCACGGTCAGGGTCAGGGTTAGGGTCCGGGTCAGGGTCAGAGTCACGGTCATGGCCCGGGTCCGGGTCCGGGTCAGGGTTCGGGTCCGGGTCCGGGTCCGGGTCCGGGTCCGGGTCCGGGTCCGTATCCGGGTAAGGGTCCGGGTCCGGGTCCCGGTCCGTGTCCGGGAAAGGGTCCGGGTCTGGGTCCGGGTCCGGATCCGGGTCCGGGTAAGGGTCCTGGTCCCGGTCCAGGTCCGGGTCTGGGTCCGGGTCCGTATCCGGGTAAGGGTCCGTGTCCGGGTCCCGGTCCGGGTCCGGGAAAGGGTCCGGGTAAGGGTCCGTGTCCAGGTCCCGGTCCGGGTCCAGGTCAGGGTCCGGGTCCGGGTCCGTGTAAGGGTGCGGGTCCGGGTCCGGGTCCGGTTAAGGGTCCGGGCCAGGGTCCGGGTAAGGGTCCGGGTCCGGGTCCAGCTCCGATTCGGGGTCCGGGTCCGGGTCCGGGTCCGGTTAAGGGTCCGGGCCAGGGTCCAGGTAAGGGTCCGGGTCCGGGTCCAGGTCCGAGTCGGGGTCCGGGTCCGGGTCCGGGTCCGGGTCCGGGTCCGGTTCCGTGTAAGGGTCCGGGTCCGGGTCCGGGTCCGGGTCCGTATCCGGGTAAGGGTCCGGGTCCGGGTCCCGGTCCGTGTCCGGGAAAGGGTCCGGGTCTGGGTCCGGGTCCGGATCCGGGTCCGGGTAAGGGTCCTGGTCCCGGTCCAGGTCCGGGTCTGGGTCCGGGTCCGTATCCGGGTAAGGGTCCGTGTCCGGGTCCCGGTCCGGGTCCGGGAAAGGGTCCGGGTAAGGGTCCGTGTCCGGGTCCCGGTCCGGGTCCAGGTCAGGGTCCGGGTCCGGGTCCGTGTAAGGGTGCGGGTCCGGGTCCGGGTCCGGTTAAGGGTCCGGGCCAGGGTCCGGGTAAGGGTCCGGGTCCGGGTCCAGCTCCGATTCGGGGTCCGGGTCCGGGTCCGGGTCCGGTTAAGAGTCCGGGCCAGGGTCCAGGTAAGGGTCCGGGTCCGGGTCCAGGTCCGAGTCGGGGTCCGGGTCCGGGTCCGGGTCGGGGTCCGGGTCCGGTTCCGTGTAAGGGTCCGGGTCCGGGTCCGGGTCCGGGTCCGGGTCCGGGTCCGGGTCCGGGTCCGGGTCCGGTTCCAGGTAAGGGTCCGGGTCCGGGTCCGGTTCCGGGTCCGGGTCCGGGTCCGGGTCCGGGTCCGTGTAAGGGTCCGGGTCCGGGTCCGGGTCCGGGTCCGGGTCCGGGTCCGGGTCCGGGTCCGGGTCCGGATCAGGGTCCGGGTCCGTGTAAGGGTCCAGGTCCGGGTCCGGGTCCGGGTCCGTGTCCGGGTCCTGGTCCATGTCAGGGTCCGGGTCCGGTTCCGTGTCAGTTTCAGGGTCAGTGTCAGAGTCAGGGTCCATGTCAGGGTCCGTGTCAGGGTCAGGGTCAGGGTCCAGGTCCAGGTCCGGGTCAGGGTCCGGGTCCGGGTCAGGGTCAGGGTCAGGGTCCGGGTCCAGTTCCGTGTCAGTTTCAGGGTCAGTGTCAGAGTCAGGGTCCGTGTCAGGGTCCGTGTCAGGGTCAGGGTCAGGGTCCAGGTCCAGGTCCGGGTCAGGGTCCGGGTCCGAGTCAGGGTCAGGGTCAGGGTCCGGGTCCATGTCAGGGTCCGGGTCCGTGTCAGGGTCCGGGTCCGGGTCCGGGTCCGGGTCCTTGTCCGGTTCAGGGTCCGGGTCAGGGTCTGTGTCAGTTTCAGGGTCAGTCTCAGAGTCAGGGTCCGGGTCAGGGTCAGGGTCAGAGTCAGGGTCAGGGTCCGGATCCGGGTCCGGGTCCGGGTCCGGGTCCGGGTCCGGGTCCGGGTCCGGGTCCGGGTCAGGGTCCGGGTCCGAGTCCGTGTCAGGGTCAGGATCCGTGTCAGGGTCCTGGTCCGGGTCCGGGTCAGGTTCAGGGTCAGGGTCAGGGTCAGGGTCAGGGTCAGGATCTGGGTCCGGGTCCGGTTCCGGTTCCGGTTCCGGGTCCGGGTCCTGGTCCGGGTCCGGGTCAGGGTCAGGGTCAGTGTCAGGGTCAGGGTCAGGATCCGGGTCCGGGTCCGGGTCTGGATCAGGGTCCGGGTCCGTGTCCGTGTCCGGGTCCGTGTCAGGGTCCGGGTCCGTGTCAGGGTCCGTGTCCGTGTCCGTGTCCGGGTCCGGGTCAGGGTCCGGGTCCGGGTCCGTGTCAGTTTCAGGGTCAGTGTCAGAGTCAGGGTCCGTGTCAGGGTCCGTGTCAGGGTCAGGGTCAGGGTCCAGGTCCAGGTCCGGGTCAGGGTCTGGGTCCGGGTCAGGGTCAGGGTCAGGGTCAGGGTCCGGGTCCGGTTCCGTGTCAGTTTCAGGGTCAGTGTCAGAGTCAGGGTCCGGGTCCGGGTCCGGGTCCAGGTCAGGGTCAGGGTCAGGGTCAGGGTCAGGGTCAGGGTCAGGGTGAGGGTCCGGGTCAGGATCAGGGTCAGGGTCAGGGTCAGGGTCAGGGTCAGGGTCAGGGTCAGTGTCCGGGTCCGGGTCTGGGTCAGGGTCCGGTTCAGGGTCCGGGTCCGGGTCCGGGTCCGGGTCCGTGTCCTGGTCCATGTTTGGGTCCGGGTCCGGTTCCGTGTCAGTTTCAGGGTCAGTGTCAGAGTCAGGGTCCATGTCAGGGTCCGTGTCAGGGTCAGGGTCAGGGTCCAGGTCCAGGTCCGGGTCAGGGTCCGGGTCCGGGTCAGGGTCAGGGTCAGGGTCCGTGTCCGGTTCCGTGTCAGTTTCAGGGTCAGTGTCAGTGTCAGGGTCCGTGTCAGGGTCCGTGTCAGGGTCAGGGTCAGGGTCCAGGTCCAGGTCCGGGTCAGGGTCCGGGTCCGAGTCAGGGTCAGGGTCAGGGTCCGGGTCCATGTCAGGGTCCGGGTCCGTGTCAGGGTCCGGGTCCGGGTCCGGGTCCGGGTCCTTGTCCGGTTCAGGGTCCGGGTCAGGGTCTGTGTCAGTTTCAGGGTCAGTCTCAGAGTCAGGGTCCGGGTCAGGGTCAGGGTCAGAGTCAGGGTCAGGGTCCGGATCCGGGTCCGGGTCCGGGTCCGGGTCCGGGTCCGGGTCCGGGTCCGGGTCCGGGTCCGGGTCAGGGTCCGGGTCCGAGTCCGTGTCAGGGTCAGGATCCGTGTCCATGTCTGGGTCCGGGAAAGGGTCCGGGTCCTTCTCCGGGTCCGGGTCCGGGTCCGGGTCAGGGTCAGGGTCAGGGTCAGGATCCGGATCCGTGTCCGTGTCCGTGTCCGTGTCCGTGTCCTGGTCCGGGTCCGGATCCGGGTCCGGGTCCGGGTCCGGGTCAGGGTCAGGGTCCGGATCTGGGTCCGGGTCAGTTTCAGGGTCTGGGTCAGGGTCAGGGTCCGGGTCTGGGTCCGGGTCCGGGTCCGGGTCCGGGTCCGGGTCCGGGTCCGGGTCAGGTTCAGGGTCCGGGTCCGGGTCTGTGTCAGTTTCAGTGTCAGTCTCAGAGTCAGGGTCCGGGTCAGGGTCAGGGTCAGAGTCAGAGTCAGGGTCAGGGTCCGGGTCCGGGTCCGGGTCCGGGTCCGGGTCCGGGTCCGGTTCCGGGTCCGGGTCCGGGTCCGGGTCCGTTTCCGGGTCAGGGTCCGGGTCCGGGTCCGGTCCGAGTCCGTGTCAGGGTCTGGATCCGTGTCAGGGTCCGTGTCCGGGTCCGGGTCAGGTTCAGGGTCAGGGTCAGGGTCAGGGTCAGGGTCACGGTCAGCGTCAGGATCCGGGTCCGGGTCTGGATGAGGGTCCGGGTCCGTGTCCGGGTCCGGGTCAGGGTCAGGGTCCAGGACCGTGTCAGGGTCCGGGTCCGAGTCAGGGTCCGGGTCGTGGTCCGGGTCCGGGTCCGGGTCCGGGTCCGGGTCCGGGTCCGGATCCGGATCATGGTCAGGGTCAGGGTCCTGTTCCGGGTCCGGGTCCGGGTCTGGGTCCGGGTCCGGGTCCGGGTCCGGATCCGTGTCAGTGTCAGTGTCAGAGTCAGGGTCCAGGTCCGGGTCAGGGTCAGGGTCAGGGTCAGGGTCAGGTTCCGGGTCCGGGTCCGGGTCCGGGTCCGGGTCAGGGTCCGGGTCCGAGTCCGGTTCCGTGTCAGTTTCAGGGTCAGTGTCAGAGTCAGGGTCCGGGTCAGGGTCAGGGTCAGGGTCAGGGTCCAGGTCCAGGTCCGGGTCAGGGTCCGGGTCAGGGTCCGGGTCCGGGTCCGGGTCCAGGTCAGGATCCGGGTTCGGTTCCAGGTCCGAGTCCGGGTCCGGATCTGGGTCAGGGTCAGGGTCAGGGTCAGGGTCCGGGTCCGGGTCCGGGTCCGGGTCCGGGTCCGGGTCTAGGTCCGGGTCCGGGTACATGTCAGGGTCAGTATCCTTGTCCAGGTCCGGGTCTGGTTCTGGGTCCGGGTCCGGGTCCGGTCAGGGTCATGGTGCTGGTACGGGTCCGGGTACGGGGTCAGGATTCTAGTCCTGGTCCGGGTACGGGTACGGGTACGCGTCCGGGTACGGATCTGGGTCAGGGTCACGGTCCGGGTCAGGGTCCGGGTCCGTGTCAGGGTCCGGGTCCATGTCAGGGTCCGGGTCCTGGTCCGGGTCCGGGTCCGGGTCTGGGTCTGGGTCTGGGTCCGGATCCGGATCATGGTCAGGGTCAGGGTCCGATTCCGGGTCCGGGTCCGGGTCCGGGTCCGGGTCCGGGTCCTGGTCCGGGTCCGGGTCCGGGTCCGGGTCCGGGTCCGGATCCGTGTCAGTGTCAGTGTCAGAGTCAGGGTCCGGGTCAGGGTAAGGGTCAGGGTCAGGGTCAGGGTCAGGGTCCGGGTCCAGGTCTGGGTCAGGGTCTGGGTCCGTGTCCGGTTCCGTGTCAGTTTCAGGGTCAGTGTCAGAGTAAGGGTCCGGGTCAGGGTCAGGGTCAGGGTCAGGGTCAGGGTCCAGGTCCAGGTCCGTGTCAGGGTCCGTGTCAGGGTCAGGGTCAGGGTCAGGATCCGAGTCCGTGTCCGGGTCCGGGTACGGGTACGGGTACGGGTCCGGGTACGGGTACGGGTACGGATCTGGGTCAGGGTCAGGGTCCGGGTCAGGGTCAGGGTCCGTGTCAGGGTCCGGGTCCGTGTCAGGGTCCGGGTCCTGGTCCAGGTCCGGGTCCGGGTCCGGGTCTGGGTCTTGGTCCGGATCTGGATCATGGTCAGGGTAAGGGTCCGATTCCGGGTCCGGGTCCGGGTCCGGGTCCGGGTCCGGGTCCAGTTCCCGGTCCGGGTCCGGATCCGTGTCAGTGTCAGTGTCAGAGTCAGGGTCCGGGTCAGGGTAAGGGTCAGGGTCAGGGTCAGGTTCAGGGTCCGGTTCCGTGTCAGTTTCAGGGTCAGTGTCAGAGTCAGCGTCCGGGTCAGGGTCAGGGTCAGGGTCAGGGTCAGGGTCAGGGTCAGGGTCAGGGTCAGGGTCCAGGTCCATGTCCGTGTCAAGGTCCGTGTCAGGGTCAGGGTCAGGGTCAGGATCCGAGTCCGGTTCCGGTTCCGGGTCCGGGTCTGGGTGAGGGTCCGGGTCCAGGTCCAGGTCCGGGTCTGGGTCTGGGTCAACGTCAGGGTCAGTATCCAGGTCCAGAACCGGGTCCGGGTCCGGTCAGGGACAGGGTCCGGGTCCGGGTCCGGGGTCAGGATTCTAGTCCGGGTCCGGGTCCTGGTCCGGGTCCGGGTCCGGGTCTGGGACCGGGTCCGTATCTGGGTCAGGGTCAGGGTCAGGGTCAGGGTCAGGGTCAGGGTCAGGGTCAGGATCCGTGTCCATGTCCGGGTCCGGGAAAGGGTCCGGGTCCTGCTCCGGGTCCGGGTCCGGGTCCGTGTCAGGGTCCGGGTCCATGTCAGTGTCCGGGTCCGGGTCCGGTTCCGGGTCCGGGTCCGGGTCCGGGTCCGGGTCCGGGTCAGGGTCAGGGTCAGGATCCGGATCCGTGTCCGTGTCCGTGTCCGTGTCCTGGTCCGTGTCCGGATCCGGGTCCGGGTCCGGGTCAGGGTCAGGGTCCGGATCTGGGTCCGGGTCAGTTTCAGGGTCAGTGTCAGAGTCAGGGTCCAGGTCAGGGTCAGGGTCCGGGTCTGGGTCCGGGTCCGGGTCCGGGTCCGGGTCCGGGTCCGGGTCCGGGTCCGGGTCCGGGTCCGGGTCCGGGTCCGGGTCAGGTTCAGGGTCCGGGTCCGGGTCTGTGTCAGTTTCAGGGTCAGTCTCAGAGTCAGGGTCCGGGTCAGGGTCAGGGTCAGAGTCAGGGTCAGGGTCCGGGTCCGGGTCCGGGTCCGGGTCCGGGTCCGGGTCCGGGTCCGGGTCCGTTTCCGGGTCAGCGTCCGGGTCCGGTCCGAGTCCGTGTCAGGGTCTGGATCCGTGTCAGGGTCCGTGTCCGGGTCCGGGTCAGGTTCAGGGTCAGGGTTAGGGTCAGGGTCAGGGTCAGGGTCAGGGTCAGGGTCAGGGTCAGGATCCGGGTCCGTGCACGGGTCCGGTTCCGGGTCTGGGTCAGGGTCAGGGTCAGCGTCAGGATCCGGGTCCGGGTCTGGATGAGGGTCCGGGTCCGTGTCCGGGTCCGGGTCAGGGTCAGGGTCCAGGACCGTGTCAGGGTCCGGGTCCGAGTCAGGGTCCGGGTCGTGGTCCGGGTCCGGGTCCGGGTCCGGGTCCGGGTCCGGATCCGGATCATGGTCAGGGTCAGGGTCCTGTTCCGGGTCCGGATCCGGGTCTGGGTCCGGGTCCGGGTCCGGGTCCGGATCCGTGTCAGTGTCAGTGTCAGAGTCAGGGTCCGGGTCCAGGTCAGGGTCAGGGTCAGGGTCAGGGTCAGGTTCCGGGTCCGGGTCCGGGTCCGGGTCCGGGTCAGGGTCCGGGTCCGAGTCTGGTTCCGTGTCAGTTTCAGGGTCAGTGTCAGAGTCAGGGTCCGGGTCAGGGTCAGGGTCAGGGTCAGGGTCCAGGTCCAGGTCCGGGTCAGGGTCCGGGTCAGGGTCCGGGTCCGGGTCCGGGTCCAGGTCAGGATCCGGGTTCGGTTCCAGGTCCGAGTCCGGGTCCGGATCTGGGTCAGGGTCAGGGTCAGGGTCCGGGTCCGGGTCCGGGTCCGGGTCCGGGTCCGGGTCTAGGTCTGGGTCCGGGTACATGTCAGGGTCAGTATCCTTGTCCAGGTCCGGGTCTGGTTCCGGGTCCGGGTCCGGGTCCGGTCAGGGTCATGGTGCTGGTACGGGTCCGGGTACTGGGTCAGGATTCTAGTCCTGGTCCGGGTACGGGTACGGGTACGCGTCCGGGTACGGATCCGGGTCCGGGTCCGGGTCCGGGTCCACGTCCGGGTCCGGGTCCTGGTCCGGGTCCGGGTCCGGGTCCGGGTCCGGGTCCGGGTCCGGGTCCGGATCCGTGTCAGTGTCAGTGTCAGAGTCAGGGTCCGGGTCAGGGTAAGGGTCAGGGTCAGGGTCAGGGTCAGGGTCCGGGTCCGGGTCTGGGTCAGGGTCTGGGTCCGGGTCCGGTTCCATGTCAGTTTCAGGGTCAGTGTCAGAGTAAGGGTCCGGGTCAGGGTCAGGGTCAGGGTCAGGGTCAGGGTCCAGGTCCAGGTCCGTGTCAGGGTCCGTGTCAGGGTCACGGTCAGGGTCAGGATCCGAGTCCGGGTCCGGGTCTGGGTCCGGGTCTGGGTGAGGGTCCGGGTCCAGGTCCAGGTCCTGGTCCGGGTCCGGGTCCACGTCAGCGTCAGTATCCAGGTCCAGAACCGGGTCCGGGTCCGGTCAGGGACAGGGTCCGGGTCCGGGTCCGGGGTCAGGATTCTAGTCCGGGTCCGGGTCCTGGTCCGGGTCCGGGTCCGGGTCTGGGACCGGGTCCGTATCTGGGTCAGGGTCAGGGTCAGGGTCAGGGTCAGGGTCAGGGTCAGGATCCGTGTCCATGTCCGGGTCCGGGAAAGGGTCCGGGTCCTGGTCCGGGTCCGGGTCCGGGTCTGTGTCAGGGTCCGGGTCCATGTCAGTGTCCGGGTCCGGGTCCGGTTCCGGGTCCGGGTCCGGTTCCGGTTCCGCTTCCAGGTCAGGGTCAGGATCCGGGTCCGGGTCCGGGTCCGGGTCCGGGTCCGGGTCCGGGTCTGGGTCCGGGTCCGTGTCAGGGTCAGGATCCGGATCCGTGTCCGTGTCCGTGTCCGTGTCCTGGTCCGTGTCCGGATCCGGGTCCGGGTCCGGGTCAGGGTCAGGGTCCGGGTCCGGGTCCGGGTCCGGGTCCGGGTCCGTGTCCGTGTCCGGGTCCGGGTCCGGGTCCGGGTCCGGGTCCGGGTCCGGGTCCTGGTCCGGTTCAGGGTCCGGGTCCGGGTCTGTGTCAGTTTCAGGGTCAGTCTCAGAGTCATGGTCCGGGTCAGGGTCAGGGTCAGAGTCAGGGTCAGGGTCCGGGTCTGGGTCCGGCTCCGGGTCAGGGTCAGGATCCGGGTCAGGATCTTTGTCAGGGTCAGGGTCAGGGTCCGGTTCCGGTTCCGGTTCCGGGTCCGGTTCCGGGTCCGGGTCCTGGTCCGTGTCCTTGTCCGTGTCCGTGTCCGGGTCAGGGTCCGGTTCAGGGTTCGGGTCCGGGTCCGTGTCCGGTTCTATGTCAGTTTCAGGGTCAGTGTCAGAGTCAGGGTCCGGGTCCGGGTCAGGGTCAGGGTCAGGGTCAGGGTCAGGGTCAGGGACCAGGTCCAGGTCCGGGTCAGTGTCAGGGTCCGGGTCCGGGTCTGGGTCCGGGTCCGGGTCCGGATCCGAGTCCGGGTCCGGGTCCGGGTCCGGGTCCGGGTCAGGGTTCGGGTCCGGGTCCGGGTCCGGGTCCGTGTCCTGGTCCATGTTTGGGTCCGGGTCCGGTTCCGTGTCAGTTTCAGGGTCAGTGTCAGAGTCAGGGTCCATGTCAGGGTCCGTGTCAGGGTCAGGGTCAGGGTCCAGGTCCAGGTCCGGGTCAGGGTCCGGGTCCGGGTCAGGGTCAGGGTCAGGGTCCGGGTCCGGTTCCGTGTCAGTTTCAGGGTCAGTGTCAGTGTCAGGGTCCGTGTCAGGGTCCGTGTCAGGGTCAGGGTCAGGGTCCAGGTCCAGGTCCGGGTCAGGGTCTGGGTCCGAGTCAGGGTCAGGGTCAGGGTCCGGGTCCATGTCAGGGTCCGGGTCCGTGTCAGGGTCCGGGTCCGGGTCCGGGTCCGGGTCCGGGTCCTGGTCCTTGTCCGGTTCAGGGTCCGGGTCAGGGTCTGTGTCAGTTTCAGGGTCAGTCTCAGAGTCAGGGTCCGGGTCAGGGTCAGGGTCAGAGTCATGGTCAGGGTCCGGATCCGGGTCCGGGTCCGGGTCCGGGTCCGGGTCCGGGTCCGGGTCCGGGTCAGGGTCCGGGTCCGAGTCCGTGTCAGGGTCAGGATCCGTGTCAGGGTTCGGGTCCGGGTCCGGGTCCGGGTCCGTGTCCTGGTCCATGTTTGGGTCCGGGTCCGGTTCCGTGTCAGTTTCAGGGTCAGTGTCAGAGTCAGGGTCCATGTCAGGGTCCGTGTCAGGGTCAGGGTCAGGGTCCAGGTCCAGGTCCGGGTCAGGGTCCGGGTCCGGGTCAGGGTCAGGGTCAGGGTCCGGGTCCGGTTCCGTGTCAGTTTCAGGGTCAGTGTCAGTGTCAGGGTCCGTGTCAGGGTCCGTGTCAGGGTCAGGGTCAGGGTCCAGGTCCAGGTCCGGGTCAGGGTCTGGGTCCGAGTCAGGGTCAGGGTCAGGGTCCGGGTCCATGTCAGGGTCCGGGTCCGTGTCAGGGTCCGGGTCCGGGTCCGGGTCCGGGTCCGGGTCCTGGTCCTTGTCCGGTTCAGGGTCCGGGTCAGGGTCTGTGTCAGTTTCAGGGTCAGTCTCAGAGTCAGGGTCCGGGTCAGGGTCAGGGTCAGAGTCATGGTCAGGGTCCGGATCCGGGTCCGGGTCCGGGTCCGGGTCCGGGTCCGGGTCCGGGTCCGGGTCAGGGTCCGGGTCCGAGTCCGTGTCAGGGTCAGGATCCGTGTCAGGGTCCTGGTCCGGGTCCGGGTCAGGTTCAGGGTCAGGGTCAGGGTCAGGATCCGGGTCCGGGTCCGGGTCCGGTTCCGGTTCCGGTTCCGGGTCCTGGTCCGGGTCCGGGTCAGGGTCAGTGTCAGGGTCAGGGTCAGGATCCGGGTCCGTGTCCGGGTCTGGATCAGGGTCCGGGTCCGTGTCCGTGTCCGGGTCCGTGTCAGGGTCCGGGTCCGTGTCAGGGTCCGTGTCCGTGTCCGTGTCCGGTTCCGGGTCAGGGTCCGGGTCCGGGTCCGTGTCAGTTTCAGGGTCAGTGTCAGAGTCAGGGTCCGTGTCAGGGTCCGTGTCAGGGTCAGGGTCAGGGTCCATGTCCAGGTCCGGGTCAGGGTCTGGGTCCGGGTCAGGGTCAGGGTCAGGGTCAGGGTCCGGTTCCGGTTCCGTGTCAGTTTCAGGGTCAGTGTCAGAGTCAGGGTCCGGGTCCGGGTCCGGGTCCGGGTCCGGGTCCGGGTCAGGGTCAGGGTCAGGGTCAGGGTCAGGGTCCGGGTCCGGGTCCGTGTCAGGGTCTGGGTCCGGGTCCGGTTCCATGTCAGTTTCAGGGTCAGTGTCAGAGTCAGGGTCTGGGTCAGGGTCAGGGTCAGGGTCCAGGTCCAGGTCTGGGTCAGAGTCCGGGTCAGAGTCAGGGTCAGGATCCGGGTCCGGGTCCGGGTCCGGGTCCGGGTCCGTGTCAGGGTCAGGGTGCTGGTAAGGGTCCGGGTCCGGGGTCAGGATTCTAGTCCGGGTACGGGTACGGGTACGGGTACGGGTACGGGTACGGGTACGGGTACGGGTACGGGTACGGGTACGGATCTGGGTCAGGGTCAGGGTCCGTGTCAGGGTCAGGGTCCGGGTCCGTGTCAGGGTCCGGGTCCGTGTCAGGGTCCGGGTCCTGGTCCAGGTCCGGGTCCGGGTCCGGGTCTGGGTCTTGGTCCGGATCTGGATCATGGTCAGGGTAAGGGTCCGATTCCGGGTCCGGGTCCGGGTCCGGGTCCGGGTCCGCGTCCAGGTCCCGGTCCGGGTCCGGATCCGTGTCAGTGTCAGTGTCAGTGTCAGAGTCAGGGTCCGGGTCAGGGTAAGGGTCAGGGTCAGGGTCAGGGTCCGGGTCCATGTCAGGGTCCGGGTCCGTGTCAGGGTCCGGGTCCGGGTCCGGGTCCGGGTCCGGGTCCTGGTCCTTGTCCGGTTCAGGGTCCGGGTCAGGGTCAGGGTCTGTGTCAGTATCAGGGTCAGTCTCAGAGTCAGGGTCCGGGTCAGGGTCAGGGTCAGAGTCAGGGTCAGGGTCCGGATCCGGGTCCGGGTCCGGGTCCGGGTCCGGGTCCGGGTCTGGGTCCGGGTCAGGGTCCGGGTCCGAGTCCGTGTCAGGGTCAGGATCCGTGTCAGGGTCCTGGTCCGGGTCCGGGTCAGGTTCAGGGTCAGGGTCAGGGTCAGGGTCAGGGTCAGGGTCAGGGTCAGGATCCGGGTCCGTGTCCGGGTCCGGTTCCGGGTCCGGGTCCGGGTCCTGGTCCGGGTCCGGGTCAGGGTCACTGTCAGGGTCAGGGTCAGGATCCGGGTCCGTGTCCGGGTCTGGATCAGGGTCCGGGTCCGTGTCCGTGTCCGGGTCCGTGTCAGGGTCCGGGTCCGTGTCAGGGTCCGTGTCCGTGTCCGTGTCCGGGTCAGGGTCCGGGTCCGGGTCCGTGTCAGTTTCAGGGTCAGTGTCAGAGTCAGGGTCCGTGTCAGGGTCCGTGTCAGGGACAGGGTCAGGGTCCAGGTCCAGGTCCGGGTCAGGGTCTGGGTCCGGGTCAGGGTCTGGGTCCGGGTCAGGGTCTGGGTCAGGGTCAGGGTCAGGGTAAGGGTCAGGGACCAGGTCCAGGTCCGGGTCAGGGTCAGGGTCCGGGTCCGGGTCCGGGTCCGGTTCCGGGTCCGGGTCCGGGTCCATGTCAGGTTCCGGGTCCGTGTCAGGGTCCGGTTCCGGGTCCGGTTCCGGGTCCGTTTCCGGTTCCGTTTCCGGGTCCGGGTCCGGGTCCGGGTCCAGGTCAGGATCCGGGTTCGGTTCCGGGTCCGGGTCCGGGTCCGAGTCTGGGTCCGGATCTGGGTCAGGGTCAGGGTCAGGGTCAGGGTCCGGGTCTAGGTCCGGGTCCGGGTCCATGTCAGGGTCAGTATCCTGGTCTAGGTCCGGGTCGGGGTCCAGGTCCGGGTCCGGGTCCGGTCAGGGTCAGGGTGCTGGTACGGGTCCGGGTCCAGGGTCAGGATTCTAGTCCGGGTCCGGGTACGGGTACGGGTACGGTTCCGTGTCAGTTTCAGGGTCAGTGTCAGAGTCAGGGTCCGGGTCAGGGTCAGGGTCAGGGTCAGGGTCAGGGTCAGGGTCAGGGTCAGGGTCAGGGTCCAGGTCCGGGTCCGGGTCCGGGTCCGTGTCAGGTTCCGGGTCCGTGTCACGGTCCGGGTCTGGGTCTGGGTCCGGGTAAGGGTCCGGGTCCGGGTCCGGGTCCTGGTCAGGGTCCGGGTTCAGGTCCGGGTCCGGGTAAGGGTCCGTGTATGGGTCCGGGTCCGGGTCAGGGTCCGGGTTCGGGTCCGGTTCCGGGTCCATGTCCGGGTCCGGGTCCGGGTCCGGGTCCGGGTCCGGGTCCGGGTCCGGGTCCGGGTCCGGGTCCGGGTCAGGGTCCGGGTCTGGGTCCGGGTCCGGGTCCGGGTCCGGGTCAGGATCCGGGTCCGGGTCCGGATCCAGGTCCGGGTCCGGGTCCGGGTCCGGGTCCGGGTCCGGGTCCGGGTCCGGGTCAGTGTCAGGCTCAGGGTCAGAGTCAGGGTCCCTATCCGTGTCAGTGTCAGTGTCAGAGTCAGGGTCTGGGTCCGGGTCAGGGTCAGGGTCAGGGTCAGGGTCAGGGTCAGGGTCAGGGTCTGGGTCCGGATCCGGGTCAGGGTCTGGGTCCGGGTCCGGTTCCGTGTCAGTTTCAGGGTCAGTGTCAGAGTCTGGGTCCGGTTCCGGTTCCGTGTCAGTTTCAGGGTCAGTGTCAGAGTCAGGGTCCGGGTCAGGGTCAGCGTCAGGGTCAGTGTCAGGGTCCGGGTCCGGGTCCGAGTCCGGGTCCAGTTCTGGATCAGGGTCAGGGTCCGGGTCCGGGTCCAGGTCCGGGTCCGTGTCAGTTTCAGTGTCAGTGTGCGTGTCAGGGTCAGAGTCAGGGTCCGGATCAGGATCCTGGTCAGGGTCAGGGTCAGTTTCCGGGTCCGGGTCCGGGTCAGGGTCCGGGTCCGGGTCAGGGTCCGGGTCTGGGTCCAGGTCCGGGTTCCGGGTCCGGGTCCGGGTCTGGGTCCGGGTCAGGGTCAGGGTCCGAGTCCGGGTCCGGGTCGGTGTCCGGGTCTGGGTGAGGGTCCGGGTCCGGGTCCAGGTCCAGGTCCGGGTCCACGTCAGGGTCAGTATCCAGGTCCAGGTCCGGGTCCGGGTCCGGGTCCGGTCAGGGTCAGGGTCCGGGTCCGGGTCCGGGTCCGGGTCCGGGGTCAGGATTCTAGTCCGGGTCCGGGTCCGGGTCCGGGTCCAGGTCCGGGTCCGGGTCCGGGTCCGGATCTGGGTCAGGGTCAGGGTCAGGGTCAGGGTCAGGGTCAGGGTCAGGGTCAGGGTCAGGGCCAGGGTCAGGTTCCGTGTCCGTGTCCGTGTCCGGGTAAGGGTTCGGGTCCTGGTCCGGGTCCGGGTCCGGGTCCGGTTCCGCTTCCGGGTCAGGGTCAGGATCCGGGTCCAGTTCCGGTTCCGGTTCCGGTTCCGGTTCCGGTTCCGGTTCCAGTTCCGGGTCAGGGTCAGAGTCAGGATCTGGGTCCGGATCCGGGTCAGGGT
Organism: Arizona elegans; assembly: GCA_022577455.1. Lineage (NCBI taxonomy): Eukaryota > Metazoa > Chordata > Lepidosauria > Squamata > Colubridae > Arizona > Arizona elegans. The sequence goes on from JAKOOJ010000027.1 coordinate 8,261,481, forward strand.
CCGGGTCCGAGTCCGGGTCCGTGTCAGGGTCCGGGTCCGTGTCAGGGTCCGTGTCCGTGTCCGTGTCCGGGTCCGGGTCAGGGTCCGGGTCCGGGTCCGTGTCAGTTTCAGGGTCAGTGTCAGAGTCAGGGTCCGTGTCAGGGTCCGTGTCAGGGTCAAGGTTAGGGTCCAGGTCCAGGTCCGGGTCAGGGTCTGGGTCCGGGTCAGGGTCAGGGTCAGGGTCAGGGTCCGGGTCCGGTTCCGTGTCAGTTTCAGGGTCAGTGTCAGAGTCAGGGTCCGGGTCCGGGTCCGGGTCCGGGTCCAGGTCAGGGTCAGGGTCAGGGTCAGTGTCAGGGTCCGGGTCCGGGTCCGGGTCAGGGTCTGGGTCCGGGTCCGGTTCCATGTCAGTTTCAGGGTCAGTGTCAGAGTCAGGGTCTGGGTCAGGGTCAGGGTCAGGGTCCAGGTCCAGGTCTGGGTCAGAGTCCGGGTCAGAGTCAGGGTCAGGATCCGGGTCCGGGTCCGGGTCCGGGTCCGGGTCCGGGTCCGTGTCAGGGTCAGGGTGCTGGTACTGGTCCGGGTCCGGGGTCAGGATTCTAGTCCGGGTACGGGTACGGGTACGGGTACGGGTACGGGTACGGGTCCGGGTACGGATCTGGGTCAGGGTCAGGGTCCGGGTCAGGGTCAGGGTCCGTGTCAGGGTCCGGGTCCGTGTCAGGGTCCGGGTCCTGGTCCAGGTCCGGGTCCGGGTCCGGGTCTGGGTCTTGGTCCGGATCTGGATCTGGATCATGGTCAGGGTAAGGGTCCGATTCCGGGTCCGGGTCCGGGTCCGGGTCCGGGTCCGGGTCCAGGTCCCGGTCCGGGTCCGGATCCGTGTCAGTGTCAGTGTCAGAGTCAGGGTCCGGGTCAGGGTAAGGGTCAGGGTCAGGGTCAGGGTCAGGGTCCGGTTCCGTGTCAGTTTCAGGGTCAGTGTCAGAGTCAGCGTCCGGGTCAGGGTCAGGGTCAGGGTCAGGGTCAGGGTCAGGGTCAGGGTCAGGGTCAGGGTCAGGGTCAGGGTCAGGGTCCAGGTCCATGTCCGTGTCAAGGTCCGTGTCAGGGTCAGGGTCAGGGTCAGGATCCGAGTCCGGGTCCGGTTCCGGGTCCGGGTCAGGGTCCGGGTCCGGGTCCGTGTCAGTTTCAGGGTCAGTGTCAGAGTCAGGGTCCGTGTCAGGGTCCGTGTCAGGGTCAGGGTTAGGGTCCAGGTCCAGGTCCGGGTCAGGGTCTGGGTCCGGGTCAGGGTCAGGGTCAGGGTCAGGGTCCGGGTCCGGTTCCGTGTCAGTTTCAGGGTCAGTGTCAGAGTCAGGGTCCGGGTCCGGGTCCGGGTCCGGGTCCAGGTCAGGGTCAGGATCAGGGTCAGTGTCAGGGTCCGGGTCCGGGTCCGGGTCAGGGTCTGGGTCCGGGTCCGGTTCCATGTCAGTTTCAGGGTCAGTGTCAGAGTCAGGGTCTGGGTCAGGGTCAGGGTCAGGGTCCAGGTCCAGGTCTGGGTCAGAGTCCGGGTCAGAGTCAGGGTCAGGATCCGGGTCCGGGTCCGGGTCCGGGTCCGGGTCCGTGTCAGGGTCAGGGTGCTGGTACGGGTCCGGGTCCGGGGTCAGGATTCTAGTCCGGGTACGGGTACGGGTACGGGTACGGGTCCGGGTACGGGTCCGGGTACGGATCTGGGTCAGGGTCAGGGTCCGGGTCAGGGTCAGGGTCCGTGTCAGGGTCCGGGTCCGTGTCAGGGTCCGGGTCCTGGTCCAGGTCCGGGTCCGGGTCCGGGTCTGGGTCTTGGTCCGGATCTGGATCTGGGTCATGGTCAGGGTAAGGGTCCGATTCCGGGTCCGTGTCCGGGTCCGTGTCCGTGTCCGGGTCCAGGTCCCGGTCCGGGTCCGGATCCGTGTCAGTGTCAGTGTCAGAGTCAGGGTCCGGGTCAGGGTAAGGGTCAGGGTCAGGGTCAGGGTCAGGGTCCGGTTCCGTGTCAGTTTCAGGGTCAGTGTCAGAGTCAGCGTCCGGGTCAGGGTCAGGGTCAGGGTCAGGGTCAGGGTCAGGGTCAGGGTCAGGGTTCAGGTCCATGTCCGTGTCAAGGTCCGTGTCAGGGTCATGGTCAGGGTCAGGATCCGAGTCCGGGTCCGGTTCCGGGTCCGGGTCTGGGTGAGGGTCCGGGTCCAGGTCCAGGTCCGGGTCTGGGTCTGGGTCAACGTCAGGGTCAGTATCCAGGTCCAGAACCGGGTCCGGGTCCGGTCAGGGACAGGGTCCGGGTCCGGGACCAGGGTCAGGATTCTAGTCCGGGTCCGGGTCCTGGTCCGGGTCCGGGTCCGGGTCTGGGACCGGGTCCGTATCTGGGTCAGGGTCAGGGTCAGGGTCAGGGTCAGGGTCAGGGTCAGGATCCGTGTCCATGTCTGGGTCCGGGAAAGGGTCCGGGTCCTTCTCCGGGTCCGGGTCCGGGTCCGTGTCAGGGTCCGGGTCCATGTCAGTGTCCGGGTCCGGGTCCGGTTCCGGGTCCGGGTCCGGGTCCTGGTCCGGGTCAGGGTCAGGGTCAGGGTCAGGATCCGGATCCGTGTCCGTGTCCGTGTCCGTGTCCGTGTCCGTGTCCTGGTCCGTGTCCGGATCCGGGTCCGGGTCCGGGTCAGGGTCAGGGTCCGGATCTGGGTCCGGGTCAGTTTCAGGGTCAGTGTCAGAGTCAGGGTCCGGGTCAGGGTCAGGGTCCGGGTCTGGGTCCGGGTCCGGGGCCGGGTCCGGGTCCGGGTCCGGGTCCGGGTCCGGGTCCGGGTCAGGTTCAGGGTCCGGGTCCGGGTCTGTGTCAGTTTCAGTGTCAGTCTCAGAGTCAGGGTCCGGGTCAGGGTCAGGGTCAGAGTCAGGGTCAGGGTCCGGGTCCGGGTCTGGGTCCGGTTCCGGGTCCGGGTCCGGGTCCGGGTCCGGGTCCGGGTCCGGGTCCGGGTCCGGGTCCGGGTCCGGGTCCATTTCCGGGTCAGGGTCCGGGTCCGGTCCGAGTCCGTGTCAGGGTCTGGATCCGTGTCAGGGTCCGTGTCCGGGTCCGGGTCAGGTTCAGGGTCAGGGTCAGGGTCAGGGTCAGGGTCAGCGTCAGGATCCGGGTCCGGGTCTGGATGAGGGTCCGGGTCCGTGTCCGGGTCCGGGTCAGGGTCAGGGTCCAGGACCGTGTCAGGGTCCGGGTCCGAGTCAGGGTCCGGGTCGTGGTCCGGGTCCGGGTCCGGGTCCGGGTCCGGGTCCGGGTCCGGGTCCGGGTCCGGATCCGGATCATGGTCAGGGTCAGGGTCCTGTTCCGGGTCCGGGTCCGGGTCTGGGTCCGGGTCCGGGTCCGGGTCCGGATCCGTGTCAGTGTCAGTGTCAGAGTCAGGGTCCAGGTCCGGGTCAGGGTCAGGGTCAGGGTCAGGGTCAGGTTCCGGGTCCGGGTCCGGGTCCGGGTCCGGGTCCGGGTCAGGGTCCGGGTCCGAGTCCGGTTCCGTGTCAGTTTCAGGGTCAGTGTCAGAGTCAGGGTCCGGGTCAGGGTCAGGGTCAGGGTCAGGGTCAGGGTCCAGGTCCAGGTCCGGGTCAGGGTCCGGGTCAGGGTCCGGGTCCGGGTCCGGGTCCAGGTCAGGATCCGGGTTCGGTTCCAGGTCCGAGTCCGGGTCCGGATCTGGGTCAGGGTCAGGGTCAGGGTCAGGGTCTGGGTCCGGGTCCGGGTCCGGGTCCGGGTCCGGGTCTAGGTCCGGGTCCGGGTACATGTCAGGGTCAGTATCCTTGTCCAGGTCCGGGTCTGGTTCTGGGTCCGGGTCCGGGTCCGGTCAGGGTCATGGTGCTGGTACGGGTCCGGGTACGGGGTCAGGATTCTAGTCCTGGTCCGGGTACGGGTACGGGTACGCGTCCGGGTACGGATCTGGGTCAGGGTCACGGTCCGGGTCAGGGTCCGGGTCCGTGTCAGGGTCCGGGTCCATGTCAGGGTCCGGGTCCTGGTCCGGGTCCGGGTCCGGGTCTGGGTCTGGGTCTGGGTCCGGATCCGGATCATGGTCAGGGTCAGGGTCCGATTCCGGGTCCGGGTCCGGGTCCGGGTCCGGGTCCGGGTCAGATTCAGGGTCCGGGTCCGGGTCTGTGTCAGTTTCAGTGTCAGTCTCAGAGTCAGGGTCCGGGTCAGGGTCAGGGTCAGAGTCAGGGTCAGGGTCCGGGTCCGGGTCCGGGTCAGGGTCAGGGTCCAGGACCGTGTCAGGGTCCGGGTCCGAGTCAGGGTCCGGGTCGTGGTCCGGGTCCGGGTCCGGGTCCGGGTCCGGGTCCGGGTCCGGATCCGGATCATGGTCAGGGTCAGGGTCCTGTTCCGGGTCCGGGTCCGGGTCTGGGTCCGGGTCCGGGTCCGGGTCCGGATCCGTGTCAGTGTCAGTGTCAGAGTCAGGGTCCAGGTCCGGGTCAGGGTCAGGGTCAGGGTCAGGGTCAGGTTCCGGGTCCGGGTCCGGGTCCGGGTCCGGGTCAGGGTCCGGGTCCGAGTCCGGTTCCGTGTCAGTTTCAGGGTCAGTGTCAGAGTCAGGGTCCGGGTCAGGGTCAGGGTCAGGGTCAGGGTCCAGGTCCAGGTCCGGGTCAGGGTCTGGGTCAGGGTCCGGGTCCGGGTCCGGGTCCAGGTCAGGATCCGGGTTCGGTTCCAGGTCCGAGTCCGGGTCCGGATCTGGGTCAGGGTCAGGGTCAGGGTCAGGGTCCGGGTCCGGGTCCGGGTCCGGGTCCGGGTCCGGGTCTAGGTCCGGGTCCGGGTACATGTCAGGGTCAGTATCCTTGTCCAGGTCCGGGTCTGGTTCTGGGTCCGGGTCCGGGTCCGGTCAGGGTCATGGTGCTGGTACGGGTCCGGGTACGGGGTCAGGATTCTAGTCCTGGTCCGGGTACGGGTACGGGTACGCGTCCGGGTACGGATCTGGGTCAGGGTCACGGTCCGGGTCAGGGTCCGGGTCCGTCTCAGGGTCCGGGTCCATGTCAGGGTCCGGGTCCTGGTCCGGGTCCGGGTCCGGGTCTGGGTCTGGGTCTGGGTCCGGATACGGATCATGGTCAGGGTCAGGGTCCGATTCCGGGTCCGGGTCCGGGTCCGGGTCCGGGTCCGGGTCCTGGTCCGGGTCCGGGTCCGGGTCCGGGTCCGGGTCCTGGTCCGGGTCCGGGTCCGGGTCCGGGTCCGGGTCCGGGTCCGGATCCGTGTCAGTGTCAGTGTCAGAGTCAGGGTCCGGGTCAGGGTAAGGGTCAGGGTCAGGGTCAGGGTCAGGGTCCGGGTCCGGGTCTGGGTCAGGGTCTGGGTCCGTGTCCGGTTCCGTGTCAGTTTCAGGGTCAGTGTCAGAGTAAGGGTCTGGGTCAGGGTCAGGGTCAGGGTCAGGGTCAGGGTCCAGGTCCAGGTCCGTGTCAGGGTCCGTGTCAGGGTCAGGGTCAGGGTCAGGATCCGAGTCCGGGTCCGGGTACGGGTACGGGTACGGGTACGGGTCCGGGTCCGGGTACGGGTACGGATCTGGGTCAGGGTCAGGGTCCGGGTCAGGGTCAGGGTCCGTGTCAGGGTCCGGGTCCGTGTCAGGGTCCGGGTCCTGGTCCAGGTCCGGGTCCGGGTCCGGGTCTGGGTCTTGGTCCGGATCTGGATCATGGTCAGGGTAAGGGTCCGATTCCGGGTCCGGGTCCGGGTCCGGGTCCGGGTCCGGGTCCAGTTCCCGGTCCGGGTCCGGATCCGTGTCAGTGTCAGTGTCAGAGTCAGGGTCCGGGTCAGGGTAAGGGTCAGGGTCAGGGTCAGGTTCAGGGTCCGGTTCCGTGTCAGTTTCAGGGTCAGTGTCAGAGTCAGCGTCCGGGTCAGGGTCAGGGTCAGGGTCAGGGTCAGGGTCAGGGTCAGGGTCCAGGTCCATGTCCGTGTCAAGGTCCGTGTCAGGGTCAGGGTCAGGGTCAGGATCCGAGTCCGGTTCCGGTTCCGGGTCCGGGTCTGGGTGAGGGTCCGGGTCCAGGTCCAGGTCCGGGTCTGGGTCTGGGTCAACGTCAGGGTCAGTATCCAGGTCCAGAACCGGGTCCGGGTCCGGTCAGGGACAGGGTCCGGGTCCGGGTCCGGGGTCAGGATTCTAGTCCGGGTCCGGGTCCTGGTCCGGGTCCGGGTCCGGGTCTGGGACCGGGTCCGTATCTGGGTCAGGGTCAGGGTCAGGGTCAGGGTCAGGGTCAGGGTCAGGATCCGTGTCCATGTCCGGGTCCGGGAAAGGGTCCGGGTCCTGCTCCGGGTCCGGGTCCGGGTCCGTGTCAGGGTCCGGGTCCATGTCAGTGTCCGGGTCCGGGTCCGGTTCCGGGTCCGGGTCCGGGTCCGGGTCCGGGTCCGGGTCCGGGTCAGGGTCAGGGTCAGGATCCGGATTCGTGTCCGTGTCCATGTCCGTGTCCTGGTCCGTGTCCGGATCCGGGTCCGGGTCCGGGTCAGGGTCAGGGTCCGGATCTGGGTCCGGGTCAGTTTCAGGGTCAGTGTCAGAGTCAGGGTCCGGGTCAGGGTCAGGGTCCGGGTCCGGGTCCGGGTCCGGGTCCGGGTCCGGGTCCGGGTCCGGGTCCGGGTCCGGGTCCGGGTCCGGGTCCGGGTCAGGTTCAGGGTCCGGGTCCGGGTCTGTGTCAGTTTCAGGGTCAGTCTCAGAGTCAGGGTCCGGGTCAGGGTCAGGGTCAGAGTCAGGGTCAGGGTCCGGGTCCGGGTCCGGGTCCGGGTCCGGGTCCGGGTCCGGGTCCGGGTCCGGGTCTGGGTCTTGGTCCGGATCTGGATCATGGTCAGGGTAAGGGTCCGATTCCGGGTCCGGGTCCGGGTCCGGGTCCGGGTCCGGGTCCAGTTCCCGGTCCGGGTCCGGATCCGTGTCAGTGTCAGTGTCAGAGTCAGGGTCCGGGTCAGGGTAAGGGTCAGGGTCAGGGTCAGGTTCAGGGTCCGGTTCCGTGTCAGTTTCAGGGTCAGTGTCAGAGTCAGCGTCCGGGTCAGGGTCAGGGTCAGGGTCAGGGTCAGGGTCAGGGTCAGGGTCCAGGTCCATGTCCGTGTCAAGGTCCGTGTCAGGGTCAGGGTCAGGGTCAGGATCCGAGTCCGGTTCCGGTTCCGGGTCCGGGTCTGGGTGAGGGTCCGGGTCCAGGTCCAGGTCCGGGTCTGGGTCTGGGTCAACGTCAGGGTCAGTATCCAGGTCCAGAACCGGGTCCGAGTCCGGTCAGGGACAGGGTCCGGGTCCGGGTCCGGGGTCAGGATTCTAGTCCGGGTCCGGGTCCTGGTCCGGGTCCGGGTCCGGGTCTGGGACCGGGTCCGTATCTGGGTCAGGGTCAGGGTCAGGGTCAGGGTCAGGGTCAGGGTCAGGATCCGTGTCCATGTCCGGGTCCGGGAAAGGGTCCGGGTCCTGCTCCGGGTCCGGGTCCGGGTCCGTGTCAGGGTCCGGGTCCATGTCAGTGTCCGGGTCCGGGTCCGGTTCCGGGTCCGGGTCCGGGTCCGGGTCCGGGTCCGGGTCAGGGTCAGGGTCAGGATCCGGATTCGTGTCCGTGTCCATGTCCGTGTCCTGGTCCGTGTCCGGATCCGGGTCCGGGTCCGGGTCAGGGTCAGGGTCCGGATCTGGGTCCGGGTCAGTTTCAGGGTCAGTGTCAGAGTCAGGGTCCGGGTCAGGGTCAGGGTCCGGGTCTGGGTCCGGGTCCGGGTCCGGGTCCGGGTCCGGGTCCGGGTCCGGGTCCGGGTCCGGGTCCGGGTCCGGGTCCGGGTCAGGTTCAGGGTCCGGGTCCGGGTCTGTGTCAGTTTCAGGGTCAGTCTCAGAGTCAGGGTCCGGGTCAGGGTCAGGGTCAGAGTCAGGGTCAGGGTCCGGGTCCGGGTCCGGGTCCGGGTCCGGGTCCGGGTCCGGGTCCGTGTCCGTTTCCGGGTCAGGGTCCGGGTCCGGTCCGAGTCCGTGTCAGGGTCTGGATCCGTGTCAGGGTCCGTGTCCGGGTCCGGGTCAGGTTCAGGGTCAGGGTTAGGGTCAGGGTCAGGGTCAGGGTCAGGGTCAGGGTCAGGGTCAGGATCCGGGTCCGTGCACGGGTCCGGTTCCGGGTCTGGGTCAGGGTCAGGGTCAGCGTCAGTATCCGGGTCCGGGTCTGGATGAGGGTCCGTGTCCGTGTCCGGGTCCGGGTCAGGGTCAGGGTCCAGGACCGTGTCAGGGTCCGGGTCCGAGTCAGGGTCCGGGTCGTGGTCCGGGTCCAGGTCCGGGTCCGGGTCCGGGTCCGGATCCGGATCATGGTCAGGGTCAGGGTCCTGTTCCGGGTCCGGATCCGGGTCTGGGTCCGGGTCCGGGTCCGGGTCCGGATCCGTGTCAGTGTCAGTGTCAGAGTCAGGGTCCGGGTCCGGGTCAGGGTCAGGGTCAGGGTCAGGGTCAGGTTCCGGGTCCGGGTCCGGGTCCGGGTCCGGGTCAGGGTCCGGGTCCGAGTCTGGTTCCGTGTCAGTTTCAGGGTCAGTGTCAGAGTCAGGGTCCGGGTCAGGGTCAGGGTCAGGGTCAGGGTCCAGGTCCAGGTCCAGGTCCGGGTCAGGGTCCGGGTCAGGGTCCGGGTCCGGGTCAGGGTCAGGGTCAGGGTCCGGGTCCGGGTCCGGGTCCGGGTCCGGGTCCGGGTCCGGGTCTAGGTCCGGGTCCGGGTACATGTCACGGTCAGTATCCTTGTCCAGGTCCGGGTCTGGTTCCGGGTCCGGGTCCGGGTCCGGTCAGGGTCATGGTGCTGGTACGGGTCCGGGTACTGGGTCAGGATTCTAGTCCTGGTCCGGGTACGGGTACGGGTACGCGTCCGGGTACGGATCCGGGTCCGGGTCCGGGTCCGGGTCCGCGTCCGGGTCCGGGTCCTGGTCCGGGTCCGGGTCCGGGTCCGGTCAGGGTCATGGTGCTGGTACGGGTCCGGGTACTGGGTCAGGATTCTAGTCCTGGTCCGGGTACGGGTACGGGTACGCGTCCGGGTACGGATCCGGGTCCGGGTCCGGGTCCGGGTCCGCGTCCGGGTCCGGGTCCTGGTCCGGGTCCGGGTCCGGGTCCGGGTCCGGGTCCGGGTCCGGGTCCGGATCCGTGTCAGTGTCAGTGTCAGAGTCAGGGTCCGGGTCAGGGTAAGGGTCAGGGTCAGGGTCAGGGTCAGGGTCCGGGTCCGGGTCTGGGTCAGGGTCTGGGTCCGGGTCCGGTTCCTTGTCAGTTTCAGGGTCAGTGTCAGAGTAAGGGTCCGGGTCAGGGTCAGGGTCAGGGTCAGGGTCAGGGTCCAGGTCCAGGTCCGTGTCAGGGTCCGTGTCAGGGTCACGGTCAGGGTCAGGATCCGAGTCCGGGTCCGGGTCTGGGTCCGGGTCTGGGTGAGGGTCCGGGTCCAGGTCCAGGTCCTGGTCCGGGTCCGGGTCCACGTCAGCGTCAGTATCCAGGTCCAGAACCGGGTCCGGGTCCGGTCAGGGACAGGGTCCGGGTCCGGGTCCGGGGTCAGGATTCTAGTCCGGGTCCGGGTCCTGGTCCGGGTCCGGGTCCGGGTCTGGGACCGGGTCCGTATCTGGGTCAGGGTCAGGGTCAGGGTCAGGGTCAGGGTCAGGGTCAGGATCCGTGTCCATGTCCGGGTCCGGGAAAGGGTCCGGGTCCTGGTCCGGGTCCGGGTCCGGGTCTGTGTCAGGGTCCGGGTCCATGTCAGTGTCCGGGTCCGGGTCCGGTTCCGGTTCCGGGTCCGGTTCCGGTTCCGCTTCCAGGTCAGGGTCAGGATCCGGGTCCGGGTCCGGGTCCGGGTCCGGGTCCGGGTCCGGGTCTGGGTCCGGGTCCGTGTCAGGGTCAGGATCCGGATCCGTGTCCGTGTCCGTGTCCGTGTCCGTGTCCTGGTCCGTGTCCGGATCCGTGTCCGGGTCCGGGTCAGGGTCAGGGTCCGGGTCCGGGTCCGGGTCCGGGTCCGGGTCCGGGTCCGGGTCCGTGTCCGGGTCCGGGTCCGGGTCCTGGTCCGGTTCAGGGTCCGGGTCCGGGTCTGTGTCAGTTTCAGGGTCAGTCTCAGAGTCATGGTCCGGGTCAGGGTCAGGGTCAGAGTCAGGGTCAGGGTCCGGGTCTGGGTCCGGCTCCGGGTCAGGGTCAGGATCCGGGTCAGGATCTTTGTCAGGGTCAGGGTCAGGGTCCGGTTCCGGTTCCGGTTCCGGGTCCGGTTCCGGGTCCGGGTCCGGGTCCGTGTCCTTGTCCGTGTCCGTGACCGGGTCAGGGTCCGGTTCAGGGTTCGGGTCCGGGTCCGTGTCCGGTTCTATGTCAGTTTCAGGGTCAGTGTCAGAGTCAGGGTCCGGGTCCGGGTCAGGGTCAGGGTCAGGGTCAGGGTCAGGGACCAGGTCCAGGTCCGGGTCAGGGTCAGGGTCCGGGTCCGGGTCTGGGTCCGGGTCCGGGTCCGGATCCGAGTCCGGGTCCGGGTCCGGGTCCGGGTCCGGGTCAGGGTTCGGGTCCGGGTCCGGGTCCGGGTCCGGGTCCGGTTCTATGTCAGTTTCAGGGTCAGTGTCAGAGTCAGGGTCCGGGTCAGGGTCAGGGTCAGGGTCAGGGTGAGGGACCAGGTCCAGGTCCGGGTCAGGGTCAGGGTCCGGGTCCGGTTCCGGGTCCAGGTCAGGGTCAGGGTCCGGGTCCGGGTCCATGTCAGGTTCCGGGTCCGTGTCAGGGTTCGGTTCCGGGTCCGGGTCCGGGTCCGGGTCCGGGTCCGGGTCCGGGTCCGGGTCCGGGACCGGGTCCGGGTCCAGGTCAGGATCCGGGTTCGGTTCCGGATCCGAGTCCGGGTCCGGATCTGGGTCAGGGTCAGTGTCAGGGTCAGTGTCCGGGTCCGGGTCCGGGTCCGGGTCCGGGTCCGGGTCCGGGTCCGGGTCCGGGTCCGGGTCTAGGTCCGGGTCCGGGTACATGTCAGGGTCAGTATCCTGGTCCAGGTCCGGGTCTGGTTCCGGGTCCGGGTCCGGGTCCGGTCAGGGTCAGGGTGCTGGTACGGGTCCGGGTACGGGGTCAGGATTCTAGTCCGGGTCCGGGTCCGGGTACGGGTCCGGGTCCGGGTCAGTGTCAGGGTCAGGGTCAGAGTCAGGGTCCGTATCCGTGTCAGTGTCAGTGTCAGAGTCAGGGTCCGGGTCCGGGTCAGGGTCAGGGTCAGGGTCAGGGTCAGGGTCAGGGTCAGGGTCAGGGTCTTGGTCCGGATCCGGGTCAGGGTCTGGGTCCGGGTCCGGTTCCGTGTCAGTTTCAGGGTCAGTGTCAGAGTCTGGGTCCGGTTCCGGTTCCGTGTCAGTTTCAGGGTCAGTGTCAGAGTCAGGGTCCGGGTCAGGGTCAGCGTCAGGGTCAGTGTCAGGGTCCGGGTCCGGGTCCGAGTCCGTGTCCAGTTCTGGATCAGGGTCAGGGTCCGGGTCCGGGTCCAGGTCCGGGTCCGGGTCCGTGTCAGTTTCAGTGTCAGTGTCCGTGTCAGGGTCAGAGTCAGGGTCCGGATCAGGATCCTGGTCAGGGTCAGGGTCAGTTTCCGGGTCCGGGTCCGGGTCAGGGTCCGGGTCCGGGTCAGGGTCCGGGTCTGGGTCCGGGTCCGGGTTCCGGGTCCGGGTCCGGGTCTGGGTCCGGGTCAGGGTCAGGGTCCGAGTCCGGGTCCGGGTCGGTGTCCGGGTCTGGGTGAGGGTCCGGGTCCGGGTCCAGGTCCAGGTCCGGGTCCACGTCAGGGTCAGTATCCAGGTCCAGGTCCGGGTCCGGGTCCGGGTCCGGGTCCGGTCAGGGTCAGGGTCCGGGTCCGGGTCCGGGTCCGGGTCCGGGGTCAGGATTCTAGTCCGGGTCCGGGTCCGGGTCCGGGTCCAGGTCCGGGTCCGGGTCCGGGTCCGGATCTGGGTCAGGGTCAGGGTCAGGGTCAGGGTCAGGGTCAGGGCCAGGGTCAGGTTCCGTGTCCGTGTCCGTGTCCGGGTAAGGGTTCGGGTCCTGGTCCGGGTCCGGTTCCGGGTCCGGTTCCGCTTCCGGGTCAGGGTCAGGATCCGGGTCCAGTTCCGGTTCCGGTTCCGGTTCCGGTTCCGGTTCCAGTTCCGGGTCAGGGTCAGAGTCAGGATCTGGGTCCGGGTCCGGGTCAGGGTCCGGTTCCGAGTCCGGTTCCGGTTCCGGTTCCGGGTCCGGGTCAGGGTCAGGGTCAGGGTCAGGGTGAGGGTCCGGGTCAGGATCAGGGTCAGGGTCAGGGTCAGGGTCAGTGTCCGGGTCCGGGTCTGGGTCAGGGTCCAGTTCAGGGTCCGTGTCCGGGTCCGGGTCCGTGTCCGTGTCCGGGTCCATGTCAGGGTCCGGGTCCCGTTCCGTGTCAGTTTCAGGGTCAGTGTCAGAGTCAGGGTCCATGTCAGGGTCCGTGTCAGGGTCAGGGTCAGGGTCCAGGTCCAGGTCCGGGTCAGGGTCCGGGTCCGGGTCAGGGTCAGGGTCAGGGTCCGGGTCCAGTTCCGTGTCAGTTTCAGGGTCAGTGTCAGAGTCAGGGTCCGTGTCAGGGTCCGTGTCAGGGTCCGGGTCCTGGTCCGGGTCCGGGTCCGGGTCCGGGTCTAGGTCCGGGTCCGGGTACATGTCAGGGTCAGTATCCTGGTCCAGGTCTGGGTCTGGTTCCGGGTCCGGGTCCGGGTCCGGTCAGGGTCAGGGTGCTGGTACGGGTCCGGGTACGGGGTCAGGATTCTAGTCCGGGTCCGGGTCCGGGTCCGGGTCCGGGTCCGGGTCCGGGTCAGTGTCAGGGTCAGGGTCAGAGTCAGGGTCCGTATCCGTGTCAGTGTCAGTGTCAGAGTCAGGGTCCGGATCCGGGTCAGGGTCAGGGTCAGGGTCAGGGTCAGGTTCAGTGTCAGGGTCTGGGTCCGGATCCGGGTCAGGGTCTGGGTCCGGGTCCGGTTCCGTGTCAGTTTCAGGGTCAGTGTCAGAGTCTGGGTCCGGTTCCGGTTCCGTGTCAGTTTCAGGGTCAGTGTCAGAGTCAGGGTCCGGGTCAGGGTCAGCGTCAGGGTCAGGGTCAGGGCCAGGGTCAGGTTCCGTGTCCGTGTCCGTGTCTGGGTAAGGGTTCGGGTCCTGGTCCGGGTCCGGTTCCGGGTCCGGTTCCGCTTCCGGGTCAGGGTCAGGATCCGGGTCCAGTTCCGGTTCCGGTTCCGGTTCCGGTTCCGGTTCCGGTTCCGGTTCCGGTTCCAGTTCCGGGTCAGGGTCAGAGTCAGGATCTGGGTCCGGGTCCGGGTCAGGGTCCGGTTCCGAGTCCGGTTCCGGTTCCGGTTCCGGGTCAGGGTCAGGGTCAGGGTCAGGGTGAGGGTCCGGGTCAGGATCAGGGTCAGGGTCAGGGTCAGGGTCAGGGTCAGGGTCAGTGTCCGGGTCCGGGTCTGGGTCAGGGTCCGGTTCAGGGTCCGGGTCCGGGTCCGTGTCCGTATCCGTGTCCGGGTCCATGTCAGGGTCCGGGTCCGGTTCCGTGTCAGTTTCAGGGTCAGTGTCAGAGTCAGGGTCCATGTCAGGGTCCGTGTCAGGGTCAGGGTCAGGGTCCAGGTCCAGGTCCGGGTCAGGGTCCGGGTCCGGGTCAGGGTCAGGGTCAGGGTCCGGGTCCAGTTCCGTGTCAGTTTCAGGGTCAGTGTCAGAGTCAGGGTCCGTGTCAGGGTCCGTGTCAGGGTCAGGGTCAGGGTCCAGGTCCAGGTCCAGGTCCGGGTCAGGGTCCGGGTCCGAGTCAGGGTCAGGGTCAGGGTCCAGGTCCATGTCAGGGTCCGGGTCCGTGTCAGGGTCCGGGTCCGGGTCCGGGTCCGGGTCCTGGTCCTTGTCCGGTTCAGGGTCCGGGTCAGGGTCTGTGTCAGTTTCAGGGTCAGTCTCAGAGTCAGGGTCCGGGTCAGGGTCAGGGTCAGAGTCAGGGTCAGGGTCAGGGTCCGGATCCGGGTCCGGGTCCGGGTCCGGGTCCGGGTCCGGGTCCGGGTCCGGGTCCGGGTCCGGGTCCGGGTCCGGGTCCGGGTCAGGGTCCGGGTCCGAGTCCGTGTCAGGGTCAGGATCCGTGTCAGGGTCCTGGTCCGGGTCCGGGTCAGGTTCAGGGTCAGGGTCAGGGTCAGGGTCAGGGTCAGGATCCGGGTCCGGGTCCGGGTCCGGGTCCGGTTCCGGTTCCGGTTCCGGTTCCGGTTCCGGGTCCTGGTCCGGGTCCGGGTCAGGGTCAGTGTCAGGGTCAGGGTCAGGATCCGGGTCCGGGTCCGGGTCTGGATCAGGGTCCGGGTCCGTGTCCGTGTCCGGGTCCGTGTCAGGGTCCGGGTCCGTGTCAGGGTCCGTGTCCGTGTCCGTGTCCGGGTCCGGGTCAGGGTCCGGGTCCGGGTCCGTGTCAGTTTCAGGGTCAGTGTCAGAGTCAGGGTCCGTGTCAGGGTCCGTGTCAGGGTCAAGGTCAGGGTCCAGGTCCAGGTCCGGGTCAGGGTCTGGGTCCAGGTCAGGGTCAGGGTCAGGGTCAGGGTCCGGGTCCGGTTCCGTGTCAGTTTCAGGGTCAGTGTCAGAGTCAGGGTCCGGGTCCGGGTCCGGGTCCAGGTCAGGGTCAGGGTCAGGGTCAGGGTCAGGGTCAGGGTCAGGGTCCGGGTCAGGATCAGGGTCAGGGTCAGGGTCAGGGTCAGGGTCAGTGTCCGGGTCCGGGTCTGGGTCAGGGTCCGGTTCAGGGTCCGGCTCCGGGTCCGTGTCCGTGTCCGTGTCCGGGTCCATGTCAGGGTCCGGGTCCGGTTCCGTGTCAGTTTCAGGGTCAGTGTCAGAGTCAGGGTCCATGTCAGGGTCCGTGTCAGGGTCAGGGTCAGGGTCCAGGTCCAGGTCCGGGTCAGGGTCCGGGTCCGGGTCAGGGTCAGGGTCAGGGTCCGGGTCCATGTCAGGGTCCGGGTCGGTGTCAGGGTCCGGGTCAGGGTCCGGGTCCGGGTCCGGGTCCTGGTCCTTGTCCGGTTCAGGGTCCGGGTCAGGGTCTGTGTCAGTTTCAGGGTCAGTCTCAGAGTCAGGGTCCGGGTCAGGGTCAGGGTCAGAGTCAGGGTCAGGGTCCGGATCCGGGTCCGGGTCCGGGTCCGGGTCCGGGTCCGGGTCCGGGTCCAGGTCCGGGTCAGGGTCCGGGTCCGAGTCCGTGTCAGGGTCAGGATCCGTGTCAGGGTCCTGGTCCGGGTCCGGGTCAGGTTCAGGGTCAGGGTCAGGGTCAGGGTCAGGGTCAGGGTCAGGGTCAGGATCCGGGTCCGGGTCCGGGTCCGGTTCCGGTTCCGGGTCCGGGTCCTGGTCCGGGTCCGGGTCAGGGTCAGTGTCAGGGTCAGGGTCAGGATCCAGGTCCAGGTCCGGGTCTGGATCAGGGTCCGTGTCCGTGTCCGTGTCCGGGTCCGTGTCAGGGTCCGGGTCCCTGTCAGGGTCCGTGTCCGTGTCCGTGTCCGGGTCCGGGTCAGGGTCCGGGTCCGGGTCCGTGTCAGTTTCAGGGTCAGTGTCAGAGTCAGGGTCCGTGTCAGGGTCCGTGTCAGGGTCAGGGTCAGGGTCCAGGTCCAGGTCCGGGTCAGGGTCTGGGTCCGGGTCAGGGTCAGGGTCAGGGTCAGGGTCAGGGTCAGGGTCCGGGTCCGGTTCCGTGTCAGTTTCAGGTTCAGTGTCAGAGTCAGGGTCCGGGTCCGGGTCCGGGTCCGGGTCCATGTCAGGGTCAGGGTCAGGGTCAGTGTCAGGGTCCGGGTCCGGGTCCGGGTCAGGGTCTGGGTCCGGGTCCGGGTCCGGGTCCGGTTCCATGTCAGTTTCAGGGTCAGTGTCAGAGTCAGGGTCTGGGTCAGGGTCAGGGTCAGGGTCCAGGTCCAGGTCTGGGTCAGAGTCCGGGTCAGAGTCAGGGTCAGGATCCGGGTCCGGGTCCTGGTCCGGGTCCGGGTCCGGGTCCGGGTCCGTGTCAGGGTCAGGGTGCTGGTACGGGTCCGGGTCCGGGGTCAGGATTCTAGTCCGGGTACGGGTACGGGTACGGGTACGGGTACGGGTACGGGTCCGGGTACGGATCTGGGTCAGGGTCAGGGTCCGGGTCAGGGTCCGGGTCCGTGTCAGGGTCCGGGTCCGTGTCAGGGTCCGGATCCTGGTCCGGGTCCGGGTCCGGGTCCGGGTCCGGGTCTGGGTCTTGGTCCGGATCTGGATCATGGTCAGGGTAAGGGTCCGATTCCGGGTCCGGGTCCGGGTCCGGGTCCGGGTCCGGGTCCAGGTCCCGGTCCGGGTCCGGATCCGTGTCAGTGTCAGTGTCAGAGTCAGGGTCCGGGTCAGGGTAAGGGTCAGGGTCAGGGTCAGGGTCAGGGTCCGGTTCCGTGTCAGTTTCAGGGTCAGTGTCAGAGTCAGCGTCCGGGTCAGGGTCAGGGTCAGGGTCAGGGTCAGGGTCAGGGTCAGGGTCAGGGTCAGGGTCAGGGTCCAGGTCCATGTCCGTGTCAGGGTCCGTGTCAGGGTCAGGGTCAGGGTCTGGGACCGGGTCCGGGTCTGGGTGAGGGTCCGGGTCCAGGTCCAGGTCCGGGTCCGGGTCTGGGTCAACGTCAGGGTCAGTATCCAGGTCCAGAACCGGGTCCGGGTCCGGTCAGGGACAGGGTCCGGGTCCGGGTCCGGGGTCAGGATTCTAGTCCGGGTCCGGGTCCTGGTCCGGGTCCGGGTCCGGGTCTGGGACCGGGTCCGTATCTGGGTCAGGGTCAGGGTCAGGGTCAGGGTCAGGGTCAGGGTCAGGATCCGTGTCCATGTCCGGGTCCGGGAAAGGGTCCGGGTCCTGCTCCGGGTCCGGGTCCGGGTCCGTGTCAGGGTCCGGGTCCATGTCAGTGTCCGGGTCCGGGTCCGGTTCCGGGTCCGGGTCCGGGTCCGGGTCCGGGTCAGGGTCAGGGTCAGGATCCGGGTCCGGGTCCTGGTCCGGGTCCGGGTCCGGGTCCGGGTCCGTGTCAGGGTCAGGGTGCTGGTACGGGTCCGGGTCCGGGGTCAGGATTCTAGTCCGGGTACGGGTACGGGTACGGGTACGGGTACGGGTACGGGTACGGGTACGGATCTGGGTCAGGGTCAGGGTCCGGGTCAGGGTCCGGGTCCGTGTCAGGGTCCGGGTCCGTGTCAGGGTCCGGATCCTGGTCCGGGTCCGGGTCCGGGTCCGGGTCTGGGTCTTGGTCCGGATCTGGATCATGGTCAGGGTAATTGTCCGATTCCGGGTCCGGGTCCGGGTCCAGGTCCCGGTCCGGATCCGTGTCAGTGTCAGTGTCAGAGTCAGGGTCCGGGTCCGGGTCAGGGTTAGGGTCAGGGTCAGGGTCAGGTTCCGGGTCCGGGTCCGGGTCCGGGTCAGGGTCTGGGTCCGAGTCCGGTTCCTTGTCAGTTTCAGGGTCAGTGTCAGAGTCAGGGTCCGGGTCAGGGTCAGGGTCAGGGTCCAGGTCCAGGTCCGGGTCAGGGTCCGGTCAGGGACAGGGTCCGGGTCCGGGACCAGGGTCAGGATTCTAGTCCGGGTCCGGGTCCTGGTCCGGGTCCGGGTCCGGGTCTGGGACCGGGTCCGTATCTGGGTCAGGGTCAGGGTCAGGGTCAGGGTCAGGGTCAGGGTCAGGATCCGTGTCCATGTCTGGGTCCGGGAAAGGGTCCGGGTCCTTCTCCGGGTCCGGGTCCGGGTCCGTGTCAGGGTCCGGGTCCATGTCAGTGTCCGGGTCCGGGTCCGGTTCCGGGTCCGGGTCCGGGTCCTGGTCCGGGTCAGGGTCAGGGTCAGGGTCAGGATCCGGATCCGTGTCCGTGTCCGTGTCCGTGTCCGTGTCCGTGTCCTGGTCCGTGTCCGGATCCGGGTCCGGGTCCGGGTCAGGGTCAGGGTCCGGATCTGGGTCCGGGTCAGTTTCAGGGTCAGTGTCAGAGTCAGGGTCCGGGTCAGGGTCAGGGTCCGGGTCTGGGTCCGGGTCCGGGGCCGGGTCCGGGTCCGGGTCCGGGTCCGGGTCCGGGTCCGGGTCAGGTTCAGGGTCCGGGTCCGGGTCTGTGTCAGTTTCAGTGTCAGTCTCAGAGTCAGGGTCCGGGTCAGGGTCAGGGTCAGAGTCAGGGTCAGGGTCCGGGTCTGGGTCCGGTTCCGGGTCCGGGTCCGGGTCCGGGTCCGGGTCCGGGTCCGGGTCCGGGTCCGGGTCCGGGTCCGGGTCCGGGTCCATTTCCGGGTCAGGGTCCGGGTCCGGTCCGAGTCCGTGTCAGGGTCTGGATCCGTGTCAGGGTCCGTGTCCGGGTCCGGGTCAGGTTCAGGGTCAGGGTCAGGGTCAGGGTCACGGTCCGGGTCAGGGTCCGGGTCCGTGTCAGGGTCCGGGTCCATGTCAGGGTCCGGGTCCTGGTCCGGGTCCGGGTCCGGGTCTGGGTCTGGGTCTGGGTCCGGATCCGGATCATTTTCAGGGTCAGGGTCCGATTCCGGGTCCGGGTCCGGGTCCGGGTCCGGGTCCGGGTCAGATTCAGGGTCCGGGTCCGGGTCTGTGTCAGTTTCAGTGTCAGTCTCAGAGTCAGGGTCCGGGTCAGGGTCAGGGTCAGAGTCAGGGTCAGGGTCCGGGTCCGGGTCCGGGTCAGGGTCAGGGTCCAGGACCGTGTCAGGGTCCGGGTCCGAGTCAGGGTCCGGGTCGTGGTCCGGGTCCGGGTCCGGGTCCGGGTCCGGGTCCGGGTCCGGGTCCGGATCCGGATCATGGTCAGGGTCAGGGTCCTGTTCCGGGTCCGGGTCCGGGTCTGGGTCCGGGTCCGGGTCCGGGTCCGGATCCGTGTCAGTGTCAGTGTCAGAGTCAGGGTCCAGGTCCGGGTCAGGGTCAGGGTCAGGGTCAGGGTCAGGTTCCGGGTCCGGGTCCGGGTCCGGGTCCGGGTCCGGGTCCGGGTCCGAGTCCGGTTCCGTGTCAGTTTCAGGGTCAGTGTCAGAGTCAGGGTCCGGGTCAGGGTCAGGGTCAGGGTCAGGGTCCAGGTCCAGGTCCGGGTCAGGGTCCGGGTCCGGGTCCGGGTCCGGGTCCGGGTCCAGGTCAGGATCCGGGTTCGGTTCCAGGTCCGAGTCCGGGTCCGGATCTGGGTCAGGGTCAGGGTCAGGGTCAGGGTCCGGGTCCGGGTCCGGGTCCGGGTCCGGGTCCGGGTCTAGGTCCGGGTCCGGGTACATGTCAGGGTCAGTATCCTTGTCCAGGTCCGGGTCTGGTTCTGGGTCCGGGTCCGGGTCCGGTCAGGGTCATGGTGCTGGTACGGGTCCGGGTACGGGGTCAGGATTCTAGTCCTGGTCCGGGTACGGGTACGGGTACGCGTCCGGGTACGGATCTGGGTCAGGGTCACGGTCCGGGTCAGGGTCCGGGTCCGTCTCAGGGTCCGGGTCCATGTCAGGGTCCGGGTCCTGGTCCGGGTCCGGGTCCGGGTCTGGGTCTGGGTCTGGGTCCGGATACGGATCATGGTCAGGGTCAGGGTCCGATTCCGGGTCCGGGTCCGGGTCCGGGTCCGGGTCCGGGTCCTGGTCCGGGTCCGGGTCCGGGTCCGGGTCCGGGTCCTGGTCCGGGTCCGGGTCCGGGTCCGGGTCCGGGTCCGGATCCGTGTCAGTGTCAGTGTCAGAGTCAGGGTCCGGGTCAGGGTAAGGGTCAGGGTCAGGGTCAGGGTCAGGGTCCGGGTCCGGGTCTGGGTCAGGGTCTGGGTCCGTGTCCGGTTCCGTGTCAGTTTCAGGGTCAGTGTCAGAGTAAGGGTCCGGGTCAGGGTCAGGGTCAGGGTCAGGGTCAGGGTCCAGGTCCAGGTCCGTGTCAGGGTCCGTGTCAGGGTCAGGGTCAGGGTCAGGATCCGAGTCCGGGTCCGGGTACGGGTACGGGTACGGGTACGGGTCCGGGTCCGGGTACGGGTACGGATCTGGGTCAGGGTCAGGGTCCGGGTCAGGGTCAGGGTCCGTGTCAGGGTCCGGGTCCGTGTCAGGGTCCGGGTCCTGGTCCAGGTCCGGGTCCGGGTCCGGGTCTGGGTCTTGGTCCGGATCTGGATCATGGTCAGGGTAAGGGTCCGATTCCGGGTCCGGGTCCGGGTCCGGGTCCGGGTCCGGGTCCAGTTCCCGGTCCGGGTCCGGATCCGTGTCAGTGTCAGTGTCAGAGTCAGGGTCCGGGTCAGGGTAAGGGTCAGGGTCAGGGTCAGGTTCAGGGTCCGGTTCCGTGTCAGTTTCAGGGTCAGTGTCAGAGTCAGCGTCCGGGTCAGGGTCAGGGTCAGGGTCAGGGTCAGGGTCAGGGTCAGGGTCCAGGTCCATGTCCGTGTCAAGGTCCGTGTCAGGGTCAGGGTCAGGGTCAGGATCCGAGTCCGGTTCCGGTTCCGGGTCCGGGTCTGGGTGAGGGTCCGGGTCCAGGTCCAGGTCCGGGTCTGGGTCTGGGTCAACGTCAGGGTCAGTATCCAGGTCCAGAACCGGGTCCGGGTCCGGTCAGGGACAGGGTCCGGGTCCGGGTCCGGGGTCAGGATTCTAGTCCGGGTCCGGGTCCTGGTCCGGGTCCGGGTCCGGGTCTGGGACCGGGTCCGTATCTGGGTCAGGGTCAGGGTCAGGGTCAGGGTCAGGGTCAGGGTCAGGATCCGTGTCCATGTCCGGGTCCGGGAAAGGGTCCGGGTCCTGCTCCGGGTCCGGGTCCGGGTCCGTGTCAGGGTCCGGGTCCATGTCAGTGTCCGGGTCCGGGTCCGGTTCCGGGTCCGGGTCCGGGTCCGGGTCCGGGTCCGGGTCAGGGTCAGGGTCAGGATCCGGATTCGTGTCCGTGTCCATGTCCGTGTCCTGGTCCGTGTCCGGATCCGGGTCCGGGTCCGGGTCAGGGTCAGGGTCCGGATCTGGGTCCGGGTCAGTTTCAGGGTCAGTGTCAGAGTCAGGGTCCGGGTCAGGGTCAGGGTCCGGGTCCGGGTCCGGGTCCGGGTCCGGGTCCGGGTCCGGGTCCGGGTCCGGGTCCGGGTCCGGGTCCGGGTCCGGGTCAGGTTCAGGGTCCGGGTCCGGGTCTGTGTCAGTTTCAGGGTCAGTCTCAGAGTAAGGGTCCGGGTCAGGGTCAGGGTCAGAGTCAGGGTCAGGGTCCGGGTCCGGGTCCGGGTCCGGGTCCGGGTCCGGGTCCGGGTCCGGGTCCGGGTCTGGGTCTTGGTCCGGATCTGGATCATGGTCAGGGTAAGGGTCCGATTCCGGGTCCGGGTCCGGGTCCGGGTCCGGGTCCGGGTCCAGTTCCCGGTCCGGGTCCGGATCCGTGTCAGTGTCAGTGTCAGAGTCAGGGTCCGGGTCAGGGTAAGGGTCAGGGTCAGGGTCAGGTTCAGGGTCCGGTTCCGTGTCAGTTTCAGGGTCAGTGTCAGAGTCAGCGTCCGGGTCAGGGTCAGGGTCAGGGTCAGGGTCAGGGTCAGGGTCAGGGTCCAGGTCCATGTCCGTGTCAAGGTCCGTGTCAGGGTCAGGGTCAGGGTCAGGATCCGAGTCCGGTTCCGGTTCCGGGTCCGGGTCTGGGTGAGGGTCCGGGTCCAGGTCCAGGTCCGGGTCTGGGTCTGGGTCAACGTCAGGGTCAGTATCCAGGTCCAGAACCGGGTCCGAGTCCGGTCAGGGACAGGGTCCGGGTCCGGGTCCGGGGTCAGGATTCTAGTCCGGGTCCGGGTCCTGGTCCGGGTCCGGGTCCGGGTCTGGGACCGGGTCCGTATCTGGGTCAGGGTCAGGGTCAGGGTCAGGGTCAGGGTCAGGGTCAGGATCCGTGTCCATGTCCGGGTCCGGGAAAGGGTCCGGGTCCTGCTCCGGGTCCGGGTCCGGGTCCGTGTCAGGGTCCGGGTCCATGTCAGTGTCCGGGTCCGGGTCCGGTTCCGGGTCCGGGTCCGGGTCCGGGTCCGGGTCCGGGTCCGGGTCCGGGTCCGGGTCAGGGTCAGGGTCAGGATCCGGATTCGTGTCCGTGTCCATGTCCGTGTCCTGGTCCGTGTCCGGATCCGGGTCCGGGTCCGGGTCAGGGTCAGGGTCCGGATCTGGGTCCGGGTCAGTTTCAGGGTCAGTGTCAGAGTCAGGGTCCGGGTCAGGGTCAGGGTCCGGGTCCGGGTCCGGGTCCGGGTCCGGGTCCGGGTCCGGGTCCGGGTCCGGGTCCGGGTCCGGGTCCGGGTCCGGGTCAGGTTCAGGGTCCGGGTCCGGGTCTGTGTCAGTTTCAGGGTCAGTCTCAGAGTCAGGGTCCGGGTCAGGGTCAGGGTCAGAGTCAGGGTCAGGGTCCGGGTCCGGGTCCGGGTCCGGGTCCGGGTCCGGGTCCGGGTCCGGGTCCGGGTCTGGGTCTTGGTCCGGATCTGGATCATGGTCAGGGTAAGGGTCCGATTCCGGGTCCGGGTCCGGGTCCGGGTCCGGGTCCGGGTCCAGTTCCCGGTCCGGGTCCGGATCCGTGTCAGTGTCAGTGTCAGAGTCAGGGTCCGGGTCAGGGTAAGGGTCAGGGTCAGGGTCAGGTTCAGGGTCCGGTTCCGTGTCAGTTTCAGGGTCAGTGTCAGAGTCAGCGTCCGGGTCAGGGTCAGGGTCAGGGTCAGGGTCAGGGTCAGGGTCAGGGTCCAGGTCCATGTCCGTGTCAAGGTCCGTGTCAGGGTCAGGGTCAGGGTCAGGATCCGAGTCCGGTTCCGGTTCCGGGTCCGGGTCTGGGTGAGGGTCCGGGTCCAGGTCCAGGTCCGGGTCTGGGTCTGGGTCAACGTCAGGGTCAGTATCCAGGTCCAGAACCGGGTCCGAGTCCGGTCAGGGACAGGGTCCGGGTCCGGGTCCGGGGTCAGGATTCTAGTCCGGGTCCGGGTCCTGGTCCGGGTCCGGGTCCGGGTCTGGGACCGGGTCCGTATCTGGGTCAGGGTCAGGGTCAGGGTCAGGGTCAGGGTCAGGGTCAGGATCCGTGTCCATGTCCGGGTCCGGGAAAGGGTCCGGGTCCTGCTCCGGGTCCGGGTCCGGGTCCGTGTCAGGGTCCGGGTCCATGTCAGTGTCCGGGTCCGGGTCCGGTTCCGGGTCCGGGTCCGGGTCCGGGTCCGGGTCCGGGTCAGGGTCAGGGTCAGGATCCGGATTCGTGTCCGTGTCCATGTCCGTGTCCTGGTCCGTGTCCGGATCCGGGTCCGGGTCCGGGTCAGGGTCAGGGTCCGGATCTGGGTCCGGGTCAGTTTCAGGGTCAGTGTCAGAGTCAGGGTCCGGGTCAGGGTCAGGGTCCGGGTCTGGGTCCGGGTCCGGGTCCGGGTCCGGGTCCGGGTCCGGGTCCGGGTCCGGGTCCGGGTCCGGGTCCGGGTCCGGGTCAGGTTCAGGGTCCGGGTCCGGGTCTGTGTCAGTTTCAGGGTCAGTCTCAGAGTCAGGGTCCGGGTCAGGGTCAGGGTCAGAGTCAGGGTCAGGGTCCGGGTCCGGGTCCGGGTCCGGGTCCGGGTCCGGGTCCGGGTCCGGGTCCGTGTCCGTTTCCGGGTCAGGGTCCGGGTCCGGTCCGAGTCCGTGTCAGGGTCTGGATCCGTGTCAGGGTCCGTGTCCGGGTCCGGGTCAGGTTCAGGGTCAGGGTTAGGGTCAGGGTCAGGGTCAGGGTCAGGGTCAGGGTCAGGGTCAGGATCCGGGTCCGTGCACGGGTCCGGTTCCGGGTCTGGGTCAGGGTCAGGGTCAGCGTCAGGATCCGGGTCCGGGTCTGGATGAGGGTCCGTGTCCGTGTCCGGGTCCGGGTCAGGGTCAGGGTCCAGGACCGTGTCAGGGTCCGGGTCCGAGTCAGGGTCCGGGTCGTGGTCCGGGTCCGGGTCCGGGTCCGGGTCCGGGTCCGGATCCGGATCATGGTCAGGGTCAGGGTCCTGTTCCGGGTCCGGATCCGGGTCTGGGTCCGGGTCCGGGTCCGGGTCCGGATCCGTGTCAGTGTCAGTGTCAGAGTCAGGGTCCGGGTCCGGGTCAGGGTCAGGGTCAGGGTCAGGGTCAGGGTCAGGTTCCGGGTCCGGGTCCGGGTCCGGGTCCGGGTCAGGGTCCGGGTCCGAGTCTGGTTCCGTGTCAGTTTCAGGGTCAGTGTCAGAGTCAGGGTCCGGGTCAGGGTCAGGGTCAGGGTCAGGGTCCAGGTCCAGGTCCAGGTCCGGGTCAGGGTCCGGGTCAGGGTCCGGGTCCGGGTCAGGGTCAGGGTCAGGGTCCGGGTCCGGGTCCGGGTCCGGGTCCGGGTCCGGGTCCGGGTCCGGGTCTAGGTCCGGGTCCGGGTACATGTCACGGTCAGTATCCTTGTCCAGGTCCGGGTCTGGTTCCGGGTCCGGGTCCGGGTCCGGTCAGGGTCATGGTGCTGGTACGGGTCCGGGTACTGGGTCAGGATTCTAGTCCTGGTCCGGGTACGGGTACGGGTACGCGTCCGGGTACGGATCCGGGTCCGGGTCCGGGTCCGGGTCCGCGTCCGGGTCCGGGTCCTGGTCCGGGTCCGGGTCCGGGTCCGGTCAGGGTCATGGTGCTGGTACGGGTCCGGGTACTGGGTCAGGATTCTAGTCCTGGTCCGGGTACGGGTACGGGTACGCGTCCGGGTACGGATCCGGGTCCGGGTCCGGGTCCGGGTCCGCGTCCGGGTCCGGGTCCTGGTCCGGGTCCGGGTCCGGGTCCGGGTCCGGGTCCGGGTCCGGGTCCGGATCCGTGTCAGTGTCAGTGTCAGAGTCAGGGTCCGGGTCAGGGTAAGGGTCAGGGTCAGGGTCAGGGTCAGGGTCCGGGTCCGGGTCTGGGTCAGGGTCTGGGTCCGGGTCCGGTTCCATGTCAGTTTCAGGGTCAGTGTCAGAGTAAGGGTCCGGGTCAGGGTCAGGGTCAGGGTCAGGGTCAGGGTCCAGGTCCAGGTCCGTGTCAGGGTCCGTGTCAGGGTCACGGTCAGGGTCAGGATCCGAGTCCGGGTCCGGGTCTGGGTCCGGGTCTGGGTGAGGGTCCGGGTCCAGGTCCAGGTCCTGGTCCGGGTCCGGGTCCACGTCAGCGTCAGTATCCAGGTCCAGAACCGGGTCCGGGTCCGGTCAGGGACAGGGTCCGGGTCCGGGTCCGGGGTCAGGATTCTAGTCCGGGTCCGGGTCCTGGTCCGGGTCCGGGTCCGGGTCTGGGACCGGGTCCGTATCTGGGTCAGGGTCAGGGTCAGGGTCAGGGTCAGGGTCAGGGTCAGGATCCGTGTCCATGTCCGGGTCCGGGAAAGGGTCCGGGTCCTGGTCCGGGTCCGGGTCCGGGTCTGTGTCAGGGTCCGGGTCCATGTCAGTGTCCGGGTCCGGGTCCGGTTCCGGGTCCGGGTCCGGGTCCGGTTCCGCTTCCAGGTCAGGGTCAGGATCCGGGTCCGGGTCCGGGTCCGGGTCCGGGTCCGGGTCCGGGTCTGGGTCCGGGTCCGTGTCAGGGTCAGGATCCGGATCCGTGTCCGTGTCCGTGTCCGTGTCCGTGTCCGTGTCCTGGTCCGTGTCCGGATCCGTGTCCGGGTCCGGGTCAGGGTCAGGGTCCGGGTCCGGGTCCGGGTCCGGGTCCGGGTCCGGGTCCGGGTCCGGGTCCGTGTCCGGGTCCGGGTCCGGGTCCTGGTCCGGTTCAGGGTCCGGGTCCGGGTCTGTGTCAGTTTCAGGGTCAGTCTCAGAGTCATGGTCCGGGTCAGGGTCAGGGTCAGAGTCAGGGTCAGGGTCCGGGTCTGGGTCCGGCTCCGGGTCAGGGTCAGGATCCGGGTCAGGATCTTTGTCAGGGTCAGGGTCAGGGTCCGGTTCCGGTTCCGGTTCCGGGTCCGGTTCCGGGTCCGGGTCCGGGTCCGTGTCCTTGTCCGTGTCCGTGACCGGGTCAGGGTCCGGTTCAGGGTTCGGGTCCGGGTCCGTGTCCGGTTCTATGTCAGTTTCAGGGTCAGTGTCAGAGTCAGGGTCCGGGTCCGGGTCAGGGTCAGGGTCAGGGTCAGGGTCAGGGTCAGGGACCAGGTCCAGGTCCGGGTCAGGGTCAGGGTCCGGGTCCGGGTCTGGGTCCGGGTCCGGGTCCGGATCCGAGTCCGGGTCCGGGTCCGGGTCCGGGTCCGGGTCAGGGTTCGGGTCCGGGTCCGGGTCCGGGTCCGGGTCCGGTTCTATGTCAGTTTCAGGGTCAGTGTCAGAGTCAGGGTCCGGGTCAGGGTCAGGGTCAGGGTCAGGGTGAGGGACCAGGTCCAGGTCCGGGTCAGGGTCAGGGTCCGGGTCCGGTTCCGGGTCCAGGTCAGGGTCAGGGTCCGGGTCCGGGTCCATGTCAGGTTCCGGGTCCGTGTCAGGGTTCGGTTCCGGGTCCGGGTCCGGGTCCGGGTCCGGGTCCGGGTCCGGGTCCGGGACCGGGTCCGGGTCCAGGTCAGGATCCGGGTTCGGTTCCGGATCCGAGTCCGGGTCCGGATCTGGGTCAGGGTCAGTGTCAGGGTCAGTGTCCGGGTCCGGGTCCGGGTCCGGGTCCGGGTCCGGGTCCGGGTCCGGGTCCGGGTCCGGGTCTAGGTCCGGGTCCGGGTACATGTCAGGGTCAGTATCCTGGTCCAGGTCCGGGTCTGGTTCCGGGTCCGGGTCCGGGTCCGGTCAGGGTCAGGGTGCTGGTACGGGTCCGGGTACGGGGTCAGGATTCTAGTCCGGGTCCGGGTCCGGGTACGGGTCCGGGTCCGGGTCAGTGTCAGGGTCAGGGTCAGAGTCAGGGTCCGTATCCGTGTCAGTGTCAGTGTCAGAGTCAGGGTCCGGGTCCGGGTCAGGGTCAGGGTCAGGGTCAGGGTCAGGGTCAGGGTCAGGGTCAGGGTCTTGGTCCGGATCCGGGTCAGGGTCTGGGTCCGGGTCCGGTTCCGTGTCAGTTTCAGGGTCAGTGTCAGAGTCTGGGTCCGGTTCCGGTTCCGTGTCAGTTTCAGGGTCAGTGTCAGAGTCAGGGTCCGGGTCAGGGTCAGCGTCAGGGTCAGTGTCAGGGTCCGGGTCCGGGTCCGAGTCCGTGTCCAGTTCTGGATCAGGGTCAGGGTCCGGGTCCGGGTCCAGGTCCGGGTCCGGGTCCGTGTCAGTTTCAGTGTCAGTGTCCGTGTCAGGGTCAGAGTCAGGGTCCGGATCAGGATCCTGGTCAGGGTCAGGGTCAGTTTCCGGGTCCGGGTCCGGGTCAGGGTCCGGGTCCGGGTCAGGGTCCGGGTCTGGGTCCGGGTCCGGGTTCCGGGTCCGGGTCCGGGTCTGGGTCCGGGTCAGGGTCAGGGTCCGAGTCCGGGTCCGGGTCGGTGTCCGGGTCTGGGTGAGGGTCCGGGTCCGGGTCCAGGTCCAGGTCCGGGTCCACGTCAGGGTCAGTATCCAGGTCCAGGTCCGGGTCCGGGTCCGGGTCCGGGTCCGGTCAGGGTCAGGGTCCGGGTCCGGGTCCGGGTCCGGGTCCGGGGTCAGGATTCTAGTCCGGGTCCGGGTCCGGGTCCGGGTCCAGGTCCGGGTCCGGGTCCGGGTCCGGATCTGGGTCAGGGTCAGGGTCAGGGTCAGGGTCAGGGTCAGGGCCAGGGTCAGGTTCCGTGTCCGTGTCCGTGTCCGGGTAAGGGTTCGGGTCCTGGTCCGGGTCCGGTTCCGGGTCCGGTTCCGCTTCCGGGTCAGGGTCAGGATCCGGGTCCAGTTCCGGTTCCGGTTCCGGTTCCGGTTCCGGTTCCAGTTCCGGGTCAGGGTCAGAGTCAGGATCTGGGTCCGGGTCCGGGTCAGGGTCCGGTTCCGAGTCCGGTTCCGGTTCCGGTTCCGGGTCCGGGTCAGGGTCAGGGTCAGGGTCAGGGTGAGGGTCCGGGTCAGGATCAGGGTCAGGGTCAGGGTCAGGGTCAGTGTCCGGGTCCGGGTCTGGGTCAGGGTCCAGTTCAGGGTCCGTGTCCGGGTCCGGGTCCGTGTCCGTGTCCGGGTCCATGTCAGGGTCCGGGTCCCGTTCCGTGTCAGTTTCAGGGTCAGTGTCAGAGTCAGGGTCTATGTCAGGGTCCGTGTCAGGGTCAGGGTCAGGGTCCAGGTCCAGGTCCGGGTCAGGGTCCGGGTCCGGGTCAGGGTCAGGGTCAGGGTCCGGGTCCAGTTCCGTGTCAGTTTCAGGGTCAGTGTCAGAGTCAGGGTCCGTGTCAGGGTCCGTGTCAGGGTCCGGGTCCTGGTCCGGGTCCGGGTCCGGGTCCGGGTCTAGGTCCGGGTCCGGGTACATGTCAGGGTCAGTATCCTGGTCCAGGTCTGGGTCTGGTTCCGGGTCCGGGTCCGGGTCCGGTCAGGGTCAGGGTGCTGGTACGGGTCCGGGTACGGGGTCAGGATTCTAGTCCGGGTCCGGGTCCGGGTCCGGGTCCGGGTCCGGGTCCGGGTCAGTGTCAGGGTCAGGGTCAGAGTCAGGGTCCGTATCCGTGTCAGTGTCAGTGTCAGAGTCAGGGTCCGGATCCGGGTCAGGGTCAGGGTCAGGGTCAGGGTCAGGTTCAGTGTCAGGGTCTGGGTCCGGATCCGGGTCAGGGTCTGGGTCCGGGTCCGGTTCCGTGTCAGTTTCAGGGTCAGTGTCAGAGTCTGGGTCCGGTTCCGGTTCCGTGTCAGTTTCAGGGTCAGTGTCAGAGTCAGGGTCCGGGTCAGGGTCAGCGTCAGGGTCAGGGTCAGGGCCAGGGTCAGGTTCCGTGTCCGTGTCCGTGTCTGGGTAAGGGTTCGGGTCCTGGTCCGGGTCCGGTTCCGGGTCCGGTTCCGCTTCCGGGTCAGGGTCAGGATCCGGGTCCAGTTCCGGTTCCGGTTCCGGTTCCGGTTCCGGTTCCGGTTCCGGTTCCGGTTCCAGTTCCGGGTCAGGGTCAGAGTCAGGATCTGGGTCCGGGTCCGGGTCAGGGTCCGGTTCCGAGTCCGGTTCCGGTTCCGGTTCCGGGTCAGGGTCAGGGTCAGGGTCAGGGTGAGGGTCCGGGTCAGGATCAGGGTCAGGGTCAGGGTCAGGGTCAGGGTCAGGGTCAGTGTCCGGGTCCGGGTCTGGGTCAGGGTCCGGTTCAGGGTCCGGGTCCGGGTCCGGGTCCGTGTCCGTATCCGTGTCCGGGTCCATGTCAGGGTCCGGGTCCGGTTCCGTGTCAGTTTCAGGGTCAGTGTCAGAGTCAGGGTCCATGTCAGGGTCCGTGTCAGGGTCAGGGTCAGGGTCCAGGTCCAGGTCCGGGTCAGGGTCCGGGTCCGGGTCAGGGTCAGGGTCAGGGTCCGGGTCCAGTTCCGTGTCAGTTTCAGGGTCAGTGTCAGAGTCAGGGTCCGTGTCAGGGTCCGTGTCAGGGTCAGGGTCAGGGTCCAGGTCCAGGTCCAGGTCCGGGTCAGGGTCCGGGTCCGAGTCAGGGTCAGGGTCAGGGTCCAGGTCCATGTCAGGGTCCGGGTCCGTGTCAGGGTCCGGGTCCGGGTCCGGGTCTGGGTCCGGGTCCTGGTCCTTGTCCGGTTCAGGGTCCGGGTCAGGGTCTGTGTCAGTTTCAGGGTCAGTCTCAGAGTCAGGGTCCGGGTCAGGGTCAGGGTCAGAGTCAGGGTCAGGGTCAGGGTCCGGATCCGGGTCCGGGTCCGGGTCCGGGTCCGGGTCCGGGTCCGGGTCCGGGTCCGGGTCCGGGTCCGGGTCCGGGTCCGGGTCAGGGTCCGGGTCCGAGTCCGTGTCAGGGTCAGGATCCGTGTCAGGGTCCTGGTCCGGGTCCGGGTCAGGTTCAGGGTCAGGGTCAGGGTCAGGGTCAGGGTCAGGATCCGGGTCCGGGTCCGGGTCCGGGTCCGGTTCCGGTTCCGGTTCCGGTTCCGGTTCCGGGTCCTGGTCCGGGTCCGGGTCAGGGTCAGTGTCAGGGTCAGGGTCAGGATCCGGGTCCGGGTCCGGGTCTGGATCAGGGTCCGGGTCCGTGTCCGTGTCCGGGTCCGTGTCAGGGTCCGGGTCCGTGTCAGGGTCCGTGTCCGTGTCCGTGTCCGGGTCCGGGTCAGGGTCCGGGTCCGGGTCCGTGTCAGTTTCAGGGTCAGTGTCAGAGTCAGGGTCCGTGTCAGGGTCCGTGTCAGGGTCAAGGTCAGGGTCCAGGTCCAGGTCCGGGTCAGGGTCTGGGTCCAGGTCAGGGTCAGGGTCAGGGTCAGGGTCCGGGTCCGGTTCCGTGTCAGTTTCAGGGTCAGTGTCAGAGTCAGGGTCCGGGTCCGGGTCCGGGTCCAGGTCAGGGTCAGGGTCAGGGTCAGGGTCAGGGTCAGGGTCAGGGTCCGGGTCAGGATCAGGGTCAGGGTCAGGGTCAGGGTCAGGGTCAGTGTCCGGGTCCGGGTCTGGGTCAGGGTCCGGTTCAGGGTCCGGCTCCGGGTCCGTGTCCGTGTCCGTGTCCGGGTCCATGTCAGGGTCCGGGTCCGGTTCCGTGTCAGTTTCAGGGTCAGTGTCAGAGTCAGGGTCCATGTCAGGGTCCGTGTCAGGGTCAGGGTCAGGGTCCAGGTCCAGGTCCGGGTCAGGGTCCGGGTCCGGGTCAGGGTCAGGGTCAGGGTCCGGGTCCATGTCAGGGTCCGGGTCGGTGTCAGGGTCCGGGTCAGGGTCCGGGTCCGGGTCCGGGTCCTGGTCCTTGTCCGGTTCAGGGTCCGGGTCAGGGTCTGTGTCAGTTTCAGGGTCAGTCTCAGAGTCAGGGTCCGGGTCAGGGTCAGGGTCAGAGTCAGGGTCAGGGTCCGGATCCGGGTCCGGGTCCGGGTCCGGGTCCGGGTCCGGGTCCGGGTCCAGGTCCGGGTCAGGGTCCGGGTCCGAGTCCGTGTCAGGGTCAGGATCCGTGTCAGGGTCCTGGTCCGGGTCCGGGTCAGGTTCAGGGTCAGGGTCAGGGTCAGGGTCAGGGTCAGGGTCAGGGTCAGGATCCGGGTCCGGGTCCGGGTCCGGTTCCGGTTCCGGGTCCGGGTCCTGGTCCGGGTCCGGGTCAGGGTCAGTGTCAGGGTCAGGGTCAGGATCCAGGTCCAGGTCCGGGTCTGGATCAGGGTCCGTGTCCGTGTCCGTGTCCGGGTCCGTGTCAGGGTCCGGGTCCCTGTCAGGGTCCGTGTCCGTGTCCGTGTCCGGGTCCGGGTCAGGGTCCGGGTCCGGGTCCGTGTCAGTTTCAGGGTCAGTGTCAGAGTCAGGGTCCGTGTCAGGGTCCGTGTCAGGGTCAGGGTCAGGGTCCAGGTCCAGGTCCGGGTCAGGGTCTGGGTCCGGGTCAGGGTCAGGGTCAGGGTCAGGGTCAGGGTCCGGGTCCGGTTCCGTGTCAGTTTCAGGTTCAGTGTCAGAGTCAGGGTCCGGGTCCGGGTCCGGGTCCGGGTCCATGTCAGGGTCAGGGTCAGGGTCAGTGTCAGGTTCCGGGTCCGGGTCCGGGTCAGGGTCTGGGTCCGGGTCCGGGTCCGGGTCCGGTTCCATGTCAGTTTCAGGGTCAGTGTCAGAGTCAGGGTCAGGGTCAGGGTCCAGGTCCATGTCAGGGTCCGGGTCCGTGTCAGGGTCCGGGTCCGGGTCCGGGTCTGGGTCCGGGTCCTGGTCCTTGTCCGGTTCAGGGTCCGGGTCAGGGTCTGTGTCAGTTTCAGGGTCAGTCTCAGAGTCAGGGTCCGGGTCAGGGTCAGGGTCAGAGTCAGGGTCAGGGTCAGGGTCCGGATCCGGGTCCGGGTCCGGGTCCGGGTCCGGGTCCGGGTCCGGGTCCGGGTCCGGGTCCGGGTCCGGGTCCGGGTCCGGGTCAGGGTCCGGGTCCGAGTCCGTGTCAGGGTCAGGATCCGTGTCAGGGTCCTGGTCCGGGTCCGGGTCAGGTTCAGGGTCAGGGTCAGGGTCAGGGTCAGGGTCAGGATCCGGGTCCGGGTCCGGGTCCGGGTCCGGTTCCGGTTCCGGTTCCGGTTCCGGTTCCGGGTCCTGGTCCGGGTCCGGGTCAGGGTCAGTGTCAGGGTCAGGGTCAGGATCCGGGTCCGGGTCCGGGTCTGGATCAGGGTCCGGGTCCGTGTCCGTGTCCGGGTCCGTGTCAGGGTCCGGGTCCGTGTCAGGGTCCGTGTCCGTGTCCGTGTCCGTGTCCGGGTCAGGGTCCGGGTCCGGGTCCGTGTCAGTTTCAGGGTCAGTGTCAGAGTCAGGGTCCGTGTCAGGGTCCGTGTCAGGGTCAAGGTCAGGGTCCAGGTCCAGGTCCGGGTCAGGGTCTGGGTCCAGGTCAGGGTCAGGGTCAGGGTCAGGGTCCGGGTCCGGTTCCGTGTCAGTTTCAGGGTCAGTGTCAGAGTCAGGGTCCGGGTCCGGGTCCGGGTCCAGGTCAGGGTCAGGGTCAGGGTCAGGGTCAGGGTCAGGGTCAGGGTCCGGGTCAGGATCAGGGTCAGGGTCAGGGTCAGGGTCAGGGTCAGTGTCCGGGTCCGGGTCTGGGTCAGGGTCCGGTTCAGGGTCCGGCTCCGGGTCCGTGTCCGTGTCCGTGTCCGGGTCCATGTCAGGGTCCGGGTCCGGTTCCGTGTCAGTTTCAGGGTCAGTGTCAGAGTCAGGGTCCATGTCAGGGTCCGTGTCAGGGTCAGGGTCAGGGTCCAGGTCCAGGTCCGGGTCAGGGTCCGGGTCCGGGTCAGGGTCAGGGTCAGGGTCCGGGTCCATGTCAGGGTCCGGGTCGGTGTCAGGGTCCGGGTCAGGGTCCGGGTCCGGGTCCGGGTCCTGGTCCTTGTCCGGTTCAGGGTCCGGGTCAGGGTCTGTGTCAGTTTCAGGGTCAGTCTCAGAGTCAGGGTCCGGGTCAGGGTCAGGGTCAGAGTCAGGGTCAGGGTCCGGATCCGGGTCCGGGTCCGGGTCCGGGTCCGGGTCCGGGTCCGGGTCCAGGTCCGGGTCAGGGTCCGGGTCCGAGTCCGTGTCAGGGTCAGGATCCGTGTCAGGGTCCTGGTCCGGGTCCGGGTCAGGTTCAGGGTCAGGGTCAGGGTCAGGGTCAGGGTCAGGGTCAGGGTCAGGATCCGGGTCCGGGTCCGGGTCCGGTTCCGGTTCAGGGTCCGGGTCCTGGTCCGGGTCCGGGTCAGGGTCAGTGTCAGGGTCAGGGTCAGGATCCAGGTCCAGGTCCGGGTCTGGATCAGGGTCCGTGTCCGTGTCCGTGTCCGGGTCCGTGTCAGGGTCCGGGTCCCTGTCAGGGTCCGTGTCCGTGTCCGTGTCCGGGTCCGGGTCAGGGTCCGGGTCCGGGTCCGTGTCAGTTTCAGGGTCAGTGTCAGAGTCAGGGTCCGTGTCAGGGTCCGTGTCAGGGTCAGGGTCAGGGTCCAGGTCCAGGTCCGGGTCAGGGTCTGGGTCCGGGTCAGGGTCAGGGTCAGGGTCAGGGTCAGGGTCCGGGTCCGGTTCCGTGTCAGTTTCAGGTTCAGTGTCAGAGTCAGGGTCCGGGTCCGGGTCCGGGTCCGGGTCCATGTCAGGGTCAGGGTCAGGGTCAGTGTCAGGGTCCGGGTCCGGGTCCGGGTCAGGGTCTGGGTCCGGGTCCGGGTCCGGGTCCGGTTCCATGTCAGTTTCAGGGTCAGTGTCAGAGTCAGGGTCTGGGTCAGGGTCAGGGTCAGGGTCCAGGTCCAGGTCTGGGTCAGAGTCCGGGTCAGAGTCAGGGTCAGGATCCGGGTCCGGGTCCTGGTCCGGGTCCGGGTCCGGGTCCGGGTCCGTGTCAGGGTCAGGGTGCTGGTACGGGTCCGGGTCCGGGGTCAGGATTCTAGTCCGGGTACGGGTACGGGTACGGGTACGGGTACGGGTCCGGGTCCGGGTCCGGGTCCGGGTCCGGGTCAGGGTCCGGGTCCGAGTCCGTGTCAGGGTCAGGATCCGTGTCAGGGTCCTGGTCCGGGTCCGGGTCAGGTTCAGGGTCAGGGTCAGGGTCAGGGTCAGGGTCAGGATCCGGGTCCGGGTCCGGGTCCGGGTCCGGTTCCGGTTCCGGTTCCGGTTCCGGTTCCGGGTCCTGGTCCGGGTCCGGGTCAGGGTCAGTGTCAGGGTCAGGGTCAGGATCCGGGTCCGGGTCCGGGTCTGGATCAGGGTCCGGGTCCGTGTCCGTGTCCGGGTCCGTGTCAGGGTCCGGGTCCGTGTCAGGGTCCGTGTCCGTGTCCGTGTCCGGGTCCGGGTCAGGGTCCGGGTCCGGGTCCGTGTCAGTTTCAGGGTCAGTGTCAGAGTCAGGGTCCGTGTCAGGGTCCGTGTCAGGGTCAAGGTCAGGGTCCAGGTCCAGGTCCGGGTCAGGGTCTGGGTCCAGGTCAGGGTCAGGGTCAGGGTCAGGGTCCGGGTCCGGTTCCGTGTCAGTTTCAGGGTCAGTGTCAGAGTCAGGGTCCGGGTCCGGGTCCGGGTCCAGGTCAGGGTCAGGGTCAGGGTCAGGGTCAGGGTCAGGGTCAGGGTCCGGGTCAGGATCAGGGTCAGGGTCAGGGTCAGGGTCAGGGTCAGTGTCCGGGTCCGGGTCTGGGTCAGGGTCCGGTTCAGGGTCCGGCTCCGGGTCCGTGTCCGTGTCCGGGTCCGGGTCCATGTCAGGGTCCGGGTCCGGTTCCGTGTCAGTTTCAGGGTCAGTGTCAGAGTCAGGGTCCATGTCAGGGTCCGTGTCAGGGTCAGGGTCAGGGTCCAGGTCCAGGTCCGGGTCAGGGTCCGGGTCCGGGTCAGGGTCAGGGTCAGGGTCCGGGTCCATGTCAGGGTCCGGGTCGGTGTCAGGGTCCGGGTCAGGGTCCGGGTCCGGGTCCGGGTCCTGGTCCTTGTCCGGTTCAGGGTCCGGGTCAGGGTCTGTGTCAGTTTCAGGGTCAGTCTCAGAGTCAGGGTCCGGGTCAGGGTCAGGGTCAGAGTCAGGGTCAGGGTCCGGATCCGGGTCCGGGTCCGGGTCCGGGTCCGGGTCCGGGTCCGGGTCCAGGTCCGGGTCAGGGTCCGGGTCCGAGTCCGTGTCAGGGTCAGGATCCGTGTCAGGGTCCTGGTCCGGGTCCGGGTCAGGTTCAGGGTCAGGGTCAGGGTCAGGGTCAGGGTCAGGGTCAGGGTCAGGATCCGGGTCCGGGTCCGGGTCCGGTTCCGGTTCCGGGTCCGGGTCCTGGTCCGGGTCCGGGTCAGGGTCAGTGTCAGGGTCAGGGTCAGGATCCAGGTCCAGGTCCGGGTCTGGATCAGGGTCCGTGTCCGTGTCCGTGTCCGGGTCCGTGTCAGGGTCCGGGTCCCTGTCAGGGTCCGTGTCCGTGTCCGTGTCCGGGTCCGGGTCAGGGTCCGGGTCCGGGTCCGTGTCAGTTTCAGGGTCAGTGTCAGAGTCAGGGTCCGTGTCAGGGTCCGTGTCAGGGTCAGGGTCAGGGTCCAGGTCCAGGTCCGGGTCAGGGTCTGGGTCCGGGTCAGGGTCAGGGTCAGGGTCAGGGTCAGGGTCCGGGTCCGGTTCCGTGTCAGTTTCAGGTTCAGTGTCAGAGTCAGGGTCCGGGTCCGGGTCCGGGTCCGGGTCCATGTCAGGGTCAGGGTCAGGGTCAGTGTCAGGGTCCGGGTCCGGGTCCGGGTCAGGGTCTGGGTCCGGGTCCGGGTCCGGGTCCGGTTCCATGTCAGTTTCAGGGTCAGTGTCAGAGTCAGGGTCTGGGTCAGGGTCAGGGTCAGGGTCCAGGTCCAGGTCTGGGTCAGAGTCCGGGTCAGAGTCAGGGTCAGGATCCGGGTCCGGGTCCTGGTCCGGGTCCGGGTCCGGGTCCGGGTCCGTGTCAGGGTCAGGGTGCTGGTACGGGTCCGGGTCCGGGGTCAGGATTCTAGTCCGGGTACGGGTACGGGTACGGGTACGGGTACGGGTACGGGTCCGGGTACGGATCTGGGTCAGGGTCAGGGTCCGGGTCAGGGTCCGGGTCCGTGTCAGGGTCCGGGTCCGTGTCAGGGTCCGGATCCTGGTCCGGGTCCGGGTCCGGGTCCGGGTCCGGGTCCGGGTCTGGGTCTTGGTCCGGATCTGGATCATGGTCAGGGTAAGGGTCCGATTCCGGGTCCGGGTCCGGGTCCGGGTCCGGGTCCGGGTCCAGGTCCCGGTCCGGGTCCGGATCCGTGTCAGTGTCAGTGTCAGAGTCAGGGTCCGGGTCAGGGTAAGGGTCAGGGTCAGGGTCAGGGTCAGGGTCCGGTTCCGTGTCAGTTTCAGGGTCAGTGTCAGAGTCAGCGTCCGGGTCAGGGTCAGGGTCAGGGTCAGGGTCAGGGTCAGGGTCAGGGTCAGGGTCAGGGTCAGGGTCCAGGTCCATGTCCGTGTCAGGGTCCGTGTCAGGGTCAGGGTCAGGGTCTGGGACCGGGTCCGGGTCTGGGTGAGGGTCCGGGTCCAGGTCCAGGTCCGGGTCCGGGTCTGGGTCAACGTCAGGGTCAGTATCCAGGTCCAGAACCGGGTCCGGGTCCGGTCAGGGACAGGGTCCGGGTCCGGGTCCGGGGTCAGGATTCTAGTCCGGGTCCGGGTCCTGGTCCGGGTCCGGGTCCGGGTCTGGGACCGGGTCCGTATCTGGGTCAGGGTCAGGGTCAGGGTCAGGGTCAGGGTCAGGGTCAGGATCCGTGTCCATGTCCGGGTCCGGGAAAGGGTCCGGGTCCTGCTCCGGGTCCGGGTCCGGGTCCGTGTCAGGGTCCGGGTCCATGTCAGTGTCCGGGTCCGGGTCCGGTTCCGGGTCCGGGTCCGGGTCCGGGTCCGGGTCAGGGTCAGGGTCAGGATCCGGGTCCGGGTCCTGGTCCGGGTCCGGGTCCGGGTCCGGGTCCGTGTCAGGGTCAGGGTGCTGGTACGGGTCCGGGTCCGGGGTCAGGATTCTAGTCCGGGTACGGGTACGGGTACGGGTACGGGTACGGGTACGGGTCCGGGTACGGATCTGGGTCAGGGTCAGGGTCCGGGTCAGGGTCCGGGTCCGTGTCAGGGTCCGGGTCCGTGTCAGGGTCCGGATCCTGGTCCGGGTCCGGGTCCGGGTCCGGGTCTGGGTCTTGGTCCGGATCTGGATCATGGTCAGGGTAATTGTCCGATTCCGGGTCCGGGTCCGGGTCCGGGTCCAGGTCCCGGTCCGGGTCCGGATCCGTGTCAGTGTCAGTGTCAGAGTCAGGGTCCGGGTCAGGGTAAGGGTCAGGGTCAGGGTCAGGGTCAGGGTCCGGTTCCGTGTCAGTTTCAGGGTCAGTGTCAGAGTCAGCGTCCGGGTCAGGGTCCGGGTCTGGGTCCGGGTCCGGGTCCGGGTCCGGGTCCGGGTCCGGGTCCGGGTCCGGATCCGTGTCAGTGTCAGTGTCAGAGTCAGGGTCCGGGTCCGGGTCAGGGTTAGGGTCAGGGTCAGGGTCAGGTTCCGGGTCCGGGTCCGGGTCCGGGTCAGGGTCTGGGTCCGAGTCCGGTTCCTTGTCAGTTTCAGGGTCAGTGTCAGAGTCAGGGTCCGGGTCAGGGTCAGGGTCAGGGTCCAGGTCCAGGTCCGGGTCAGGGTCCGGGTCAGGGTCCGGGTCCGGGTCCGGGTCCAGGTCAGGATCCGGTTTCGGTTCCGGGTCCGAGTCCCGGTCCGGATCTGGGTCAGGGTCAGGGTCAGGGTCAGGGTCCGGGTCCGGGTCCGGGTCCGGGTCCGGGTCTAGGTCCGTGTCCGTGTACATGTCAGGGTCAGTATCCTTGTCCAGGTCCGGGTCTGGTTCCGGGTCCGGGTCCGGGTCCGGTCAGGGTCATGGTGCTGGTACGGGTCCGGGTACGGGGTCAGGATTCTAGTCCTGGTCCGGGTACGGGTACGGGTACGCGTCCGGGTACGGATCTGGGTCAGGGTCACGGTCCGGGTCAGGGTCCGGGTCCGTGTCAGGGTCCGGGTCCGTGTCAGGGTCCGGGTCCTGGTCCGGGTCCGGGTCGGGTCTGGGTCTGGGTCTGGGTCCGGATCCGGATCATGGTCAGGGTCAGGGTCCGATTCCGGGTCCGGGTCCGGGTCCGCGTCCGGGTCCGGGTCCTGGTCCGGGTCTGGGTCCGGGTCCGGGTCCGGGTCCGGGTCCGGATCCGTGTCAGTGTCAGTGTCAGAGTCAGGGTCCGGGTCAGGGTAAGGGTCAGGGTCAGGGTCAGGGTCAGGGTCCGGGTCCGGGTCTGGGTCAGGGTCTGGGTCCGGGTCCGGTTCCGTGTCAGTTTCAGGGTCAGTGTCAGAGTAAGGGTCCGGGTCAGGGTCAGGGTCAGGGTCAGGGTCCAGGTCCAGGTCCGTGTCAGGGTCCGTGTCAGGGTCAGGGTCAGGGTCAGGATCCGAGTCCGGGTCCGGGTCTGGGTCCGGGTCTGGGTGAGGGTCCGGGTCCAGGTCCAGGTCCTGGTCCGGGTCCGGGTCCACGTCAGGGTCAGTATCCAGGTCCAGAACCGGGTCCGGGTCCGGTCAGGGACAGGGTCCGGGTCCGGGTCCGGGGTCAGGATTCTAGTCCGGGTCCGGGTCCTGGTCCGGGTCCGGGTCCGGGTCTGGGACCGGGTCCGTATCTGGGTCAGGGTCAGGGTCAGGGTCAGGGTCAGGGTCAGGGTCAGGGTCAGGATCCGTGTCCATGTCCGGGTCCAGGAAAGGGTCCGGGTCCTGGTCCGGGTCCGGGTCCGGGTCTGTGTCAGGGTCCGGGTCCATGTCAGTGTCCGGGTCCGGGTCCGGTTCCGGGTCCTGGTTCCGGTTCCGGTTCCGCTTCCAGGTCAGGGTCAGGATCCGGGTCCGGGTCCGGGTCCGGGTCCGGGTCCGGGTCCGGGTCCGGGTCCGGGTCCGGGTCCGGGTCCGGGTCCGGGTCCGGGTCTGGGTCCGGGTCCGTGTCAGGGTCAGGATCCGGATCCGTGTCCGTGTCCGTGTCCGTGTCCTGGTCCGTGTCCGGATCAGGGTCCGGGTCCGGGTCAGGGTCCGGGTCCGGGTCCGGGTCCGGGTCCGGGTCCGGGTCCGGGTCCGGGTCCTGGTCCGGTTCAGGGTCCGGGTCCTGGTCTGTGTCAGTTTCAGGGTCAGTCTCAGAGTCATGGTCCGGGTCAGGGTCAGGGTCAGAGTCAGGGTCAGGGTCCGGGTCTGGGTCCGGGTCCGGGTCCGGGTCAGGGTCAGGATCCGGGTCAGGATCTTTGTCAGGGTCAGGGTCAGGGTCCGGTTCCGGTTCCGGGTCCGGGTCCGGGTCCGGGTCCGGGTCCGGGTCCGGGTCCGGGTCAGTGTCAGGATCCGGGTCCGGGTCCGGGTCCGGGTAAGGGTCCGTGTCCTTGTCCGTGTCCGTGTCCGGGTCAGGGTCCTGTTCAGGGTTAGGGTCCGGGTCCGGGTCCGGTTCTATGTCAGTTTCAGGGTCAGTGTCAGAGTCAGGGTCCGGGTCCGGGTCAGGGTCAGGGTCAGGGTCAGGGTCAGGGTCAGGGACCAGGTCCAGGTCCGGGTCAGGGTCAGGGTCCGGGTCTGGGTCCGGGTCAGGGTCCGGATCCGAGTCCGGGTCCGGGTCCGGGTCCGGGTCAGGGTTCGGGTCCTGGTCCGGGTCTGGGTCCGGTTCTATGTCAGTTTCAGGGTCAGTGTCAGAGTCAGGGTCCGGGTCAGGGTCAGGGTCAGGGTCAGGGTCAGGGTCCAGGTCCAGGTCCGTGTCAGGGTCCGGGTCTGGGTCCGGGTCCGGGTCCGGGTCCGGGTCCGGATCCGAGTCCGGGTCCGGGTCCGGGTCCGGGTCAGGGTTCGGGTCCGGGTCCGGGTCCGGGTCCGGTTCTATGTCAGTTTCAGTGTCAGTGTCAGAGTCAGGGTCCGGGTCCGGGTCAGGGTCAGGGTCAGGGTCAGGGTCAGGGTCAGGGACCAGGTCCAGGTCCGGGTCAGGGTCAGTGTCCGGGTCCGGGTCTGGTTCCGGGTCCGGGTCAGGGTCAGGGTCCGGGTCCGGGTCCATGTCAGGTTCCGGGTCCGTGTCAGGGTCCGGTTCCGGGTCCGGGTCCGGGTCCGGGTCCGGGTCCGGGTCCGGGTCCGGGTCCGGGTCCGGGTCCGGGTCCAGGTCAGGATCCGGGTTCGGTTCCGGATCCGAGTCCGAGTCCGGGTCCGGATCTGGGTCAGGGTCAGGGTCAGGGTCAGGGTCCGGGTCCGGGTCCGGGTCCGGGTCCGGGTCCGGGTCCGGGTCCGCGTCCGGGTCTAGGTCCGGGTCCGGGTACATGTCAGGGTCAGTATCCTGGTCCAGGTCCGGGTCTGGTTCCGGGTCCGGGTCCGGGTCCGGGTCCGGTCAGGGTCAGGGTGCTGGTACGGGTCCGGGTACGGGGTCAGGATTCTAGTCCCGGTCCGGGTACGGGTACGGGTACGCGTCCGGGTACGGATCTGGGTCAGGGTCAGGGTCCGGGTCAGGGTCCGGGTCCGTGTCAGGGTCCGGGTCCGTGTCAGGGTCCGGGTCCACGTCAGGGTCAGTATCCAGGTCCAGAACCGGGTCCGGGTCCGGTCAGGGACAGGGTCCGGGTCCGGGTCCGGGGTCAGGATTCTAGTCCGGGTCCGGGTCCTGGTCCGGGTCCGGGTCCGGGTCTGGGACCGGGTCCGTATCTGGGTCAGGGTCAGGGTCAGGGTCAGGGTCAGGGTCAGGGTCAGGATCCGTGTCCATGTCCTGGTCCGGGAAAGGGTCCGGGTCCTGGTCCGGGTCCGGGTCCGGGTCCGGGTCTGTGTCAGGGTCCGGGTCCATGTCAGTGTCCGGGTCCGGGTCCGGGTTCGGTTCCGGGTCCGGGTCCGGTTCCGGTTCCGCTTCAAGGTCAGGGTCAGGATCCGGGTCCGGGTCCGGGTCCGGGTCCGGGTCCGGGTCCGGGTCCAGGTCAGGATCCGGGTTCGGTTCCGGATCCGAGTCCGGGTCCGGATCTGGGTCAGGGTCAGGGTCAGGGTCAGGGTCCGGGTCCGGGTCCGGGTCCGGGTCCGGGTCCGGGTCTAGGTCCGGGTCCGGGTACATGTCAGGGTCAGTATCCTGGTCCAGGTCCGGGTCTGGTTCCGGGTCCGGGTCCGGGTCCGGTCAGGGTCAGGGTGCTGGTACGAGTCCGGGTCCGGGGTCAGGATTCTAGTCCCGGTCCGGGTACGGGTATGGGTACGCGTCCGGGTACGGATCTGGGTCAGGGTCAGGGTCCGGGTCAGGGTCCGGGTCCGTGTCAGGGTCCGTGTCCGTGTCAGGATCCGGGTCCACGTCAGGGTCAGTATCCAGGTCCAGAACCGGGTCCGGGTCCGGTCAGGGACAGGGTCCGGGTCCGGGTCCGGGGTCAGGATTCTAGTCCGGGTCCGGGTCCTGGTCCGGGTCCGGGTCCGGGTCTGGGACCGGGTCCGTATCTGGGTCAGGGTCAGGGTCAGGGTCAGGGTCAGGGTCAGGGTCAGGATCCGTGTCCATGTCCGGGTCCGGGAAAGGGTCCGGGTCCTGGTCCGGGTCCGGGTCCGGGTCCGGGTCTGTGTCAGGGTCCGGGTCCATGTCAGTGTCCGGGTCCGGGTCCGGTTCCGGTTCCGGGTCCGGTTCCGGTTCCGCTTCCAGGTCAGGGTCAGGATCCGGGTCCGTGTCCGGGTCCGGGTCCGGGTCCGGGTCTGGGTCCGGGTCCGGGTCCGGGTCCGTGTCAGGGTCAGGATCCGGATCCGGATCCGGATCCGTGTCCGTGTCCGTGTCCTGGTCCGTGTCCAGATCCGTGTCCGGGTCCGGGTCAGGGTCAGGGTCCGGGTCCGGGTCCGGGTCCGGGTCCGGGTCCGGGTCTGGGTCCGGGTCCAGGTCCTGGTCCGGTTCAGGGTCAGGGTCAGGGTCCGGGTCCGGGTCCGGGTCCGGGTCTAGGTCCGGGTCCGGGTACATGTCAGGGTCAGTATCCTTGTCCAGGTCCGGGTCTGGTTCCGGGTCCGGGTCCGGGTCCGGTCAGGGTCAGGGTGCTGGTACGGGTCTGGGTACGGGGTCAGGATTCTAGTCCGGGTCCGGGTACGGGTACGCGTCCGGGTACGGATCTGGGTCAGGGTCACGGTCCGGGTCAGGGTCCGGGTCCGTGTCAGGGTCCGGGTCCGTGTCAGGGTCCGGGTCCTGGTCCGGGTCCGGGTCCGGGTCTGGGTCTGGGTCTGGGTCCGGATCCGGATCATGGTCAGGGTCAGGGTCCGATTCCGGGTCCGGGTCCGGGTCCGGGTCCGGGTCCGGGTCCTGGTCCGGGTCCGGGTCCGGGTCCGGGTCCGGGTCCGGGTCCGGGTCCGGGTCCGGATCCGTGTCAGTGTCAGTGTCATTGTCAGGGTCCGGGTCAGGGTAAGGGTCAGGGTCAGGGTCAGGGTCAGGGTCAGGGTCCGGGTCCGGGTCTGGGTCATGTCTGGGTCCGGGTCCGGTTCCGTGTCAGTTTCAGGGTCAGTGTCAGAGTAAGGGTCCGGGTCAGGGTCAGGGTCAGGGTCAGGGTCAGGGTCCAGGTCCAGGTCCGTGTCAGGGTCCGTGTCAGGGTCAGGGTCAGGGTCAGGATCCGAGTCCGGGTCCGGGTCTGGGTCCGGGTCTGGGTGAGGGTCCGGGTCCAGGTCCAGGTCCTGGTCCGGGTCCGGGTCCACGTCAGGGTCAGTATCCAGGTCCAGAACCGGGTCCGGGTCCGGTCAGGGACAGGGTCCGGGTCCGGGTCCGGGGTCAGGATTCTAGTCCGGGTCCGGGTCCTGGTCCGGGTCCGGGTCCGGGTCTGGGACTGGGTCCGTATCTGGGTCAGGGTCAGGGTCAGGGTCAGGGTCAGGGTCAGGGTCAGGATCCGTGTCCATGTCCGGGTCCGGGAAAGGGTCCGGGTCCTGCTCCGGGTCCGGGTCCAGGTCCGTGTCAGGGTCCGTGTCAGTGTCAGGGTCAGGGTCAGGATCCGAGTCCGGGTCCGGGTCTGGGTCCGGGTCTGGGTGAGGTTCCGGGTCCAGGTCCAGGTCCTGGTCCGGGTCCGGGTCCACGTCAGGGTCAGTATTCAGGTCCAGAACCGGGTCCGGGTCCGGTCAGGGACAGGGTCGGGGTCCGGGTCCGGGGTCAGGATTCTAGTCCGGGTCCGGGTCCTGGTCCGGGTCCGGGTCCGGGTCTGGGACCGGGTCCGTATCTGGGTCAGGGTCAGGGTCAGGGTCAGGGTCAGGGTCAGGGTCAGGATCCGTGTCCATGTCCGGGTCCGGGAAAGGGTCCGGGTCCTGGTCCGGGTCCGGGTCCGGGTCTGTGTCAGGGTCCGGGTCCATGTCAGTGTCCGGGTCCGGGTCCGGTTCCGGGTCCGGGTCCGGTTCCGGTTCCGCTTCCAGGTCAGGGTCAGGATCCGGGTCCGGGTCCGGGTCCGGGTCCGGGTCCGGGTCCGGGTCCGGGTCTGGGTCCGGGTCCGTGTCAGGGTCAGGATCCGGATCCGTGTCCGTATCGGTGTCCGTGTCCTGGTCCGTGTCCGGATCCGGGTCCGGGTTCGGGTCAGGGTCAGGGTCCGTGTCCGTGTCCGGGTCCGGGTCCGGGGTAGGGTCCGGGTCCGGGTCCGGGTCCGGGTCCGGGTCCGGGTCCGGGTCCGGGTCCGGGTCCGGGTCCGGGTCCGGGTCCTGGTCCGGTTCAGGGTCCGGGTCT
Source organism: Arizona elegans (assembly GCA_022577455.1). NCBI lineage: Eukaryota > Metazoa > Chordata > Lepidosauria > Squamata > Colubridae > Arizona > Arizona elegans. Next base: position 8,304,393 of record JAKOOJ010000027.1, read on the forward strand.
GGGTCTGTGTCAGTTTCAGGGTCAGTCTCAGAGTCAGGGTCCGGGTCAGGGTCAGGGTCAGAGTCAGGGTCAGGGTCCGGGTCTGGGTCCGGGTCCGGGTCAGGGTCAGGATCCGGGTCCGGATCTTTGTCAGGGTCAGGGTCAGGGTCCGGTTCCGGTTCCGGTTCCGGGTCCGGGTCCGGGTCCGGGTCCGGGTCCGGGTGCGGGTCCGGGTCCGGGTCCGGGTCAGTGTTAGTGTCAGGGTCAGAGTCAGGGTCCGGGTCTGGGTCCGGGTCCGGGTCCGGGTCAGTGTCAGGATCCGGGTCCGGGTCCGGGTCCGGGTAAGGGTCCGTGTCCTTGTCCGTGTCCGTGTCCGGGTCAGGGTCCGGTTCAGGGTTCGGGTCCGGGTCCGGGTCCGGTTCTATGTCTGTTTCAGGGTCAGTGTCAGAGTCAGGGTCCGTGTCCGGGTCAGGCAGGTCAGGGTCAGGGTCAGGGTCAGGGTCAGGTTCAGGGACCAGGTCCAGGTCCGGGTCAGGGTCAGGGTCCGGGTCTGGGTCCGGGTCCGGGTCCGGATCCGAGTCCGGGTCCGGGTCCGGGTCCGGGTCAGGGTTCGGGTCCGGGTCCGGGTCCGGGTCCGGTTCTATGTCAGTTTAAGGGTCAGTGTCAGAGTCAGGGTCCGGGTCAGGGTCAGGGTCAGGGTCAGGGTCAGGGTCAGGGTCAGGGACCAGGTCCAGGTCCGGGTCAGGGTCAGTGTCCGGGTCCGGGTCCGGTTCCGGGTCCGGGTCAGGGTCAGGGTCAGGGTCCGGGTCCGGGTCCATGTCAGGTTCCGGGTCCGTGTCAGGGTCCGGTTCCGGGTCCGGTTCCGGGTCCGGGTCCGGGTCCGGGTCCAGGTCAGGACGGTTCCGGATCCGAGTCCGGGTCCGGATCTTGGTCAGGGTCAGGGTCCGGGTCCGGGTACATGTCAGGGTCAGTATCCTGGTCCAGGTCCGGGTCTGGTTCCGGGTCCGGGTCCGGGTCCGGTCAGGGTCAGGGTGCTGGTACGGGTCCGGGTACGGGGTCAGGATTCTAGTCCGGGTCCGGGTACGGGTACGGGTACGCGTCCGGGTACGGATCTGGGTCAGGGTCAGGGTCCGGGTCAGGGTCCGGGTCCGTGTCAGGGTCCGGGTCCGTGTCAGGGTCCGGGTCCACGTCAGGGTCAGTATCCAGGTCCAGAACCGGGTCCGGGTCCGGTCAGGGACAGGGTCCGGGTCCGGGTCCGGGGTCAGGATTCTAGTCCGGGTCCGGGTCCTGGTCCGGGTCCGGGTCCGGGTCTGGGACCGGGTCCGGGTCTGGGACCGGGTCCGTATCTGGGTCAGGGTCAGGGTCAGTGTCAGGGTCAGGATCCGTGTCCATGTCCGGGTCCGGGAAAGGGTCCGGGTCCTGGTCCGGGTCCGGGTCCGGGTCCGGGTCTGTGTCAGGGTCCGGGTCCATGTCAGTGTCCGGGTCCGGGTCCGGTTCCGGTTCCGGGTCCGGTTCCGGTTCCGCTTCGAGGTCAGGGTCAGGATCCGGGTCCGGGTCCGGGTCCGGGTCCGGGTCTGGGTCCGGGTCCGGGTCCGTGTCAGGGTCAGGATCCGGATCCGGATCCATGTCCGTGTCCGTGTCCGTGTCTTGGTCCGTGTCCGGATCCGGGTCCGGGTCCGGGTCAGGGTCAGGGTCCGGGTCCGGGTCCGGGTGCGGGTCCGGGTCCGGGTCAGGGTCCGGGTCCTGGTCCGGTTCAGGGTCCGGGTCCGGGTCTGTGTCAGTTTCAGGGTCAGTCTCAGAGTCAGGGTCCGGGTCAGGGTCAGGGTCAGAGTCAGGGTCAGGGTCCGGGTCTGGGTCCGGGTCCGGGTCAGGGTCAGGATCCTGGTCCGGATCTTTGTCAGGGTCAGGGTCAGGGTCCGGTTCCGGTTCCGGGTCCGGGTCCGGGTCCGGGTCCGGGTCCGGGTCCGGGTCCGGGTCCGGGTCAGTGTTAGTGACAGGGTCAGAGTCAGGGTCCGGGTCTGGGTCCGGGTCCGGGTCCGTGTCAGTGTCAGGATCCGGGTCCGGGTCCGGGTCCGGATAAGGGTCCGTGTCTGTGTCCGTGTCCGTGTCCGGGTCCGGGTCAGCGTCCGGGTCAGGGTTCGGGTCCCGGTCCGGGTCCGGTTCTATGTCAGTTTCAGGGTCAGTGTCAGAGTCAGGGTCCGGGTCCGGGTCAGGGTCAGGGTCAGGGTCCGGGTCCGGGTCCATGTCAGGTTCCGGGTCCGTGTCAGGGTCCGGTTCCGTGTCCGGGTCCGTGTCCGGGTCCGTGTCCGTGTCCAGGTCCGTGTCCGGGTCCGGGTCCGTGTCCGTGTCCGGGTCCGGGTCCGGGTCCGGGTCCAGTTCAGGATCCGGGTTCGGGTCCGGGTCCGAGTCCGGGTCCGGATCCGGGTCAGGGTCAGGGTCAGGGTCCGGGTCCTGGTCCGGGTCCGGGTCCGGGTCCGGGTCCGGGTCCGGGTCTAGGTACGGGTCCGGGTCCATGTCAGGGTCAGTATCCTGGTCCAGGTCCGGGTACGGGTCCGGGTCCGGGTACGGGTCCGGTCAGGGTCAGGGTGCTGGTACGGGTCCGGGTACAGGGTCAGGATTCTAGTCCGGGTCCGGGTACGGGTACGGGTACGGGTCCGGGTCCGGGTACGGATCTGGGTCAGGGTCAGGGTCCGGGTCCGGGTCCGGGTCCGGGTCCGGGTCCGTGTCAGGGTCCGGGTCCGTGTCAGGGTCCGGGTCCTGGTCCGGGTCCGGGTCCGGGTCCGGGTCTGGGTCTGGGACCGGATCCGGATCATGGTCAGGGTCAGGGTCTGATTCCGGGTCCGGGTGCGGGTCCGGGTGCGGGTGCGGGTCCGGGTCCGGGTCCGGATCCGTGTCAGTGTCAGTGTCAGAGTCAGTGTCCGGGTCCGGGTCCGGGTCCGGATCCGGGTCCGGGTCTGGGTCCGGGTCCGGGTCAATGTCAGGATCCGGGTCCATGTCCGTGTCCGGGTAAGGGTCCGTGTCCGTGTCCGTGTCCGTGTCCGTGTCAGGGTCCGGGTCCGGGTCAGGGTTCGGGTCCGGGTCCGGGTCCGGTTCTATGTCAGTTTCAGGGTCAGTGTCAGAGTCAGGGTCCGGGTCCGGGTCAGGGTCAGGGTCAGGGTCAGGGTCAGGGTCAGGGACCAGGTCCAGGTCCGGGTCAGGGTCAGGGTCCGGGTCAGGGTCAGGGTCCGGGTCTGGGTCCGGGTCCATGTCAGGTTCCGGGTCCGTGTCAGGGTCTGGTTCCGGTTCCGGTTCCGGTTCCGGTTCCGGTTCCGGGTCCGGGTCCGGGTCCGGGTCCAGGTGAGGATCCGGATTCGGGTCCGGGTCCGAGTCCGGGTCCGGATCTGGGTCAGGGTCAGGGTCAGGGTCAGGGTCAGGGTCCGGGTCCTGGTCCGGGTCCGGGTCCGGGTCCGGTTCCATGTCAGGGTCAGTATCCTGGTCCAGGTCCGGGTCCGGGTCCGGGTCCGGGTCCGGGTCCGGTCAGGGTCAGGGTACTGGTACGGGTCCGGGTACGGGGTCAGGATTCTAGTCCGGGTCCGGGTACGGGTACGGGTACGCGTCCGGGTACGGATCTGGGTCAGGGTCAGGGTCCGGGTCAGGGTCCGGGTCCGTGTCAGGGTCCGGGTCCGTGTCAGGGTCCGGGTCCACGTCAGGGTCAGTATCCAGGTCCAGAACCGGGTCCGGGTCCGGTCAGGGACAGGGTCCGGGTCCGGGTCCGGGGTCAGGATTCTAGTCCGGGTCCGGGTCCTGGTCCGGGTCCGGGTCCGGGTCTGGGACCGGGTCCGTATCTGGGTCAGGGTCAGGGTCAGTGTCAGGGTCAGGATCCGTGTCCATGTCCGGGTCCGGGAAAGGGTCCGGGTCCTGGTCCGGGTCCGGGTCCGGGTCCGGGTCTGTGTCAGGGTCCGGGTCCATGTCAGTGTCCGGGTCCGGGTCCGGTTCCGGGTCCGGGTCCGGTTCCGGTTCCGCTTCGAGGTCAGGGTCAGGATCCGGGTCCGGGTCCGGGTCCGGGTCCGGGTCTGGGTCCGGGTCCGGGTCCGTGTCAGGGTCAGGATCCGGATCCGGATCCGTGTCCGTGTCCGTGTCCGTGTCCTGGTCCGTGTCCGGATCTGGGTCCGGGTCCGGGTCAGGGTCAGGGTCCGGGTCCGGGTCCGGGTCCGGGTCCGGGTCAGGGTCCGGGTCCTGGTCCGGTTCAGGGTCCGGGTCCGGGTCTGTGTCAGTTTCAGGGTCAGTCTCAGAGTCAGGGTCCGGGTCAGGGTCAGGGTCAGAGTCAGGGTCAGGGTCCGGGTCTGGGTCCGGGTCCGGGTCAGGGTCAGGATCCTGGTCCGGATCTTTGTCAGGGTCAGGGTCAGGGTCCGGTTCCGGTTCCGGGTCCGGGTCCGGGTCCGGGTCCGGGTCCGGGTCCGGGTCCGGGTCCGGGTCCGGGTCCGGGTCACTGTTAGTGACAGGGTCAGAGTCAGGGTCCGGGTCTGGGTCCGGGTCCGGGTCCGGGTCAGTGTCAGGATCCGGGTCCGGGTCCGGGTCCGGATAAGGGTCCGTGTCTGTGTCCGTGTCCGTGTCCGGGTCCGGGTCAGCGTCCGGGTCAGGGTTCGGGTCCCGGTCCGGGTCCGGTTCTATGTCAGTTTCAGGGTCAGTGTCAGAGTCAGGGTCCGGGTCCGGGTCAGGGTCAGGGTCAGGGTCCGGGTCCGGGTCCATGTCAGGTTCCGGGTCCGTGTCAGGGTCCGGTTCCGTGTCCGTGTCCGTGTCCGGGTCCGTGTCCGTGTCCAGGTCCGTGTCCGGGTCCGTGTCCGTGTCCGTGTCCGGGTCCGGGTCCGGGTCCAGGTCAGGATCCGGGTTCGGGTCCGGGTCCGAGTCCGGGTCCGGATCCGGGTCAGGGTCAGGGTCAGGGTCCGGGTCCTGGTCCGGGTCCGGGTCCGGGTCCGGGTCCGGGTCTAGGTCCGGGTCCGGGTCCATGTCAGGGTCAGTATCCTGGTCCAGGTCCGGGTACGGGTACGGGTCCGGGTACGGGTCCGGTCAGGGTCAGGGTGCTGGTACGGGTCCGGGTACAGGGTCAGGATTCTAGTCCGGGTCCGGGTACGGGTCCGGGTACGGGTCCGGGTACGGGTACGGATCTGGGTCAGGGTCAGGGTCTGATTCCGGGTCCGGGTGCGGGTCCGGGTGTGGGTGCGGGTCCGGGTCCGGGTCCGGGTCCGGATCCGTGTCAGTGTCAGTGTCAGAGTCAGTGTCCGGGTCCGGGTCCGGGTCCGGATCCGGGTCCGGGTCTGGGTCCGGGTCAGTGTTAGTGTCAGGGTCAGAGTCAGGGTCCGGGTCTGGGTCCGGGTCCGGGTCAATGTCTGGATCCGGGTCCATGTCCGTGTCCGGGTAAGGGTCCGTGTCCGTGTCCGTGTCCGTGTCCGTGTCCGTGTCAGGGTCCGGGTCCGGGTCAGGGTTCGGGTCCGGGTCCGGGTCCGGTTCTATGTCAGTTTCAGGGTCAGTGTCAGAGTCAGGGTCCGGGTCCGGGTCAGGGTCAGGGTCAGGGTCAGGGTCAGGGTCAGGGACCAGGTCCAGGTCCGGGTCAGGGTCAGGGTCCGGGTCAGGGTCAGGGTCCGGGTCTGGGTCCGGGTCCATGTCAGGTTCCGGGTCCGTGTCAGGGTCCGGTTCCGGTTCCGGTTCCGGTTCCGGTTCCGGTTCCGGGTCCGGGTCCGGGTCCAGGTCAGGATCCGGATTCGGGTCCGGGTCCGAGTCCGGGTCCGGATCTGGGTCAGGGTCAGGGTCAGGGTCAGGGTCAGGGTCCGGGTCCTGGTCCGGGTCCGGGTCCGGGTCCGGTTCCATGTCAGGGTCAGTATCCTGGTCCAGGTCCGGGTCCGGGTCCGGGTCCGGGTCCGGTCAGGGTCAGGGTGCTGGTACGGGTCCGGGTACGGGGTCAGGATTCTAGTCCGGGTCCGGGTCCAGGTACGGGTCCGGGTACGGGTAGGGGTACGGATCTGGGTCATGGTCAGGGTCCGGGTCAGGGTCCGGGTCCGGGTCCGTGTCAGGGTCCGGGTCTGTGTCAGGGTCCGGGTCCTGGTCCGGGTCCGGGTCCAGGTCCGGGTCTGGGTCTTGGTCCGGATCCGGATCCGGATCATGGTCACGGTCAGGGTCCGGGTCCGGGTCCGGGTCCGGGTCCGGGTCCGGGTCCGGGTCCGGGTCCGGGTCCGGGTCCGGGTCCGGGTCCGGGTCCGGGTCCGGGTCCGGATCCGTGTCAGTGTCAGTGTCAGAGTCAGGGTCCGGGTCAGGGTAAGGGTCAGGGTCAGGGTCAGGTCAGGGTCAGGGTCCGGGTCCAGTTCCGTGTCAGTTTCAGGGTCAGTGTCAGAGTCAGTGTCCGGGTCAGGGTCAGGGTCAGGGTCAGGGTCCAGGTCCAGGTCCGTGTCAGGGTCCGTGTCAGGGTCAGGGTCAGGGTCAGGATCCGAGTCCGGGTCCGGGTCCGGGTCCGGGTCTGGGTGAGGGTCCGGGTCCGGGTCCAGGTCCGGGTCCGGGTCCGGGCCCACGTCAGGGTCAGTATCCAGGTCCAGAACCGGGTCCGGGTCCGGTCAGGGACAGGGTCCGGGTCCGGGTCCGGGGTCAGGATTCTAGTCCGGGTCCGGGTCCGAGTCCGGGTACGGGTCTGGGACCGGGTCCGGATCTGGGTCAGGGTCAGGGTCAGGGTCAGGGTCAGGATCCGTGTCCATGTCCGGGTCCGGGTAAGGGTCCGTGTCCTGGTCCGTGTCCGGGTCCGGGTCCGTGTCAGGGTCCGGGTCCATGTCAGTGTCCGGGTCCGGGTCAGGGTCCGGGTCCGGGTCCGGGTCCGGTTCCGCTTCCGGGTCAGGGTCAGGATCCGTGTCCGGGTCCGGGTCCGTGTCCGGGTCAGGGTCAGGATCCGGATCCGTGTCCGTGTCCGTGTCCGTGTCCTGGTCCATGTCCGGATCTGGGTCCGGGTCCGGGTCAGGGTCAGGGTCCGGGTACGGGTACGGGTACGGGTACGGGTACGGGTACGGGTACGGGTACGGGTCCTGGTCCGGTTCAGGGTCCGGGTCCGGGTCTGTGTCAGTTTCAGGGTCAGTCTCAGAGTCAGGGTCCGGGTCAGGGTCAGGGTCAGAGTCAGGGTCAGGGTCCGGGTCTGTGTCCGGGTCCGGGTCAGGGTCAGGATCCGGGTCCGGATCTTTGTCAGGGTCAGGGTCAGGGTCCGGTTCCGGTTCCGGTTCCGGTTCCGGGTCCGGTTCCGGGTCCGGGTCAGTGTTAGTGTCAGGGTCAGAGTCAGGGTCCGGGTCTGGGTCCGGGTCCGGGTCCCGGTCAGTATAAGGATCCGGGTCCGGGTCCTGGTCCGGGTAAGGGTCCGTGTCCGTGTCCGTGTCCGTGTCCGGGTCAGGGTCCGGGTCAGGGTTCGGGTCCGGGTCCGGGTCCGGGTCCGGTTCTATGTCAGTTTCAGGGTCAGTGTCAGAGTCAGGGTCCGGGTCCGGGTCAGGGTCAGGGTCAGGGTCAGGGTCAGGGACCAGGTCCAGGTCCGGGTCAGGGTCAGGGTCCGGGTCCGGGTCCGGGTCCGGGTCAGGGTCAGGGTCCGGGTCCGGGTCCATGTCAGGTTCCGGGTCCTTGTCAGGGTCCGGTTCCGTATCCGGGTCAGTGTCCGTGTCCGTGTCCGTGTCCGTGTCCGTGTCCGTGTCCGGGTCCAGGTCCGGGTCCGGGTCCGGGTCCGGGTCCGGGTCCGGGTCCGGGTCCAGGTCAGGATCCGGGTTCGGGTCCGGGTCCGAGTCCGGGTCCGGATCCGGGTCAGGGTCAGGGTCAGGGTCCGGGTCCTGGTCCGGGTCCGGGTCCGGGTCCGGGTCCGGGTCTAGGTCCGGGTCCGGGTCCATGTCAGGGTCAGTATCCTGGTCCAGGTCCGGGTACGGGTACGGGTACGGGTACGGGTCCGGTCAGGGTCAGGGTGCTGGTACGGGTCCGGGTACAGGGTCAGGATTCTAGTCCGGGTCCGTGTCCGGGTCCGTGTCCGTGTCCGGGTACCGATCTGGGTCAGGGTCAGGGTCAGGGTCCGGGTCAGGGTCCGGGTCCGTGTCAGGGTCCGGGTCCGTGTCAGGGTCCGGGTCCTGGTCCGGGTCCGTGTCCGGGTCCAGGTCTGGGTCTGGGACCGGATCCGGATCATGGTCAGGGTCAGGGTCCGATTCCGGGTCCGGGTGCGGGTCCGTGTGCGGGTCCGGGTCCGGGTCCGGGTCCGGATCCGTGTCAGTGTCAGTGTCAGAGTCAGTGTCCGGGTCAGGGTAAGGGTCAGGGTCAGGGTCAGGGTCAGGGTCCGGGTCCGGGTCCGGGTCCGGGTCAGGGTCTGGGTCCGGGTCCGCTTCCGTGTCATTTTCAGGGTCAGTGTCAGAGTCAGGGTCCGGGTCAGGGTCAGGGTCCAGGTCAGGGTCAGGGTCAGGATCCGGATCCGGATCGTGGTCAGGGTCAGGGTCAGGGTCCGGTTCCGGTTCCAGTTCCGGTTCCGTTTCCGTTTCCGTTTCCGTTTCCGTTTCCGGTTCCAGTTCCGGGTCCGGTTCCGGGTCCGGGTCCGGGTCCGGGTCCGGGTCAGTGTTAGTGTCAGGGTCAGAGTCATGGTCCGGGTCTGGGTCCGGGTCCGGGTCAGTGTCAGGATCCGGGTCCGTGTCCGTGTCCGGGTAAGGGTCCGTGTCCGTGTCCGTGTCCGTGTCCGTGTCCGTGTCTGGGTCAGGGTTCGGGTCCGGGTCCGGGTCCGGTTCTATGTCAGTTTCAGGGTCAGTGTCAGAGTCAGGGTCCGGGTCCGGGTCCGGGTCAGGGTCAGGGTCCGGGTCCGGGTCCGGGTCCATGTCAGGTTCCGGGTCCGTGTCAGGGTCCAGTTCCGGGTCCGGGTCCGGGTCCGGGTCCTGGTCCGGGTCCGGGTCCGGGTCCGGGTCCGGGTCCGGGTCCAGGTCAGGATCCGGATTCGGGTCCGGGTCCGAGTCCGGGTCCGGATCTGGGTCAGGGTCAGGGTCAGGGTCAGGGTCCGGGTCCTGGTCCGGGTCCGGGTCCGGGTCCGGTTCCATGTCAGGGTCAGTATCCTGGTCCAGGTCCGGGTCCGGGTCCGGGTCCGGGTCCGGGTCCGGTCAGGGTCAGGGTGCTGGTACGGGTCCGGGTACGGGGTCAGGATTCTAGTCCGGGTACGGGTACGGGTACGGGTACGGGTCCGGGTCCGGGTACGGATCTGGGTCAGGGTCAGGGTCCGGGTCATGGTCCGGGTCCGTTTCAGGGTCCGGGTCTGTGTCAGGGTCCGGGTCCTGGTCCGGGTCCGGGTCCGGGTCCGGGTCCGGGTCTGAGTCTTGGTCCGGATCCGGATCCGGATCATTGTCACGGTCAGGGTCCGATTCCGGGTCCGGGTCCGGGTCCGGGTCCGGGTCCGGGTCCGGGTCCGGATCCGTGTCAGTGTTAGTGTCAGAGTCAGGGTCCGGGTCAGGGTAAGGGTCAGGGTCAGGGTCAGGGTGAGGGTCCGGGTCCGGGTCCAGGTCCGGGTCAGTATCCAGGTCCAGAACCGGGTCCGGGTCCGGTCAGGGACAGGGTCCGGGTCCGGGTCCGGGGTCAGGATTCTAGTCCGGGTCCGGGTCCGAGTCCGGGTCCGGGTCTGGGACCGGGTCCGGATCTGGGTCAGGGTCAGGGTCAGGGTCAGGGTCAGTATCCGTGTCCATGTCCGGGTCCGGGTAAGGGTCCGTGTCAGGGTCCGGGTCCATGTCAGTGTCCGGGTCCGGGTCCGGGTCAGGGTCCGGGTCCGGGTCCGGGTCCGGTTCCGCTTCCGGGTCAGGGTCAGGATCCGGGTCCGGGTCCGGGTCCGGGTCCGTGTCCGGGTCAGGGTCAGGATACGGATCCGTGTCCGTGTCCGTGTCCGTGTCCGTGTCCGTGTCCGTGTCCGTGTCCTGGTCCGTGTCCAGATCCGGGTCCGGGTCCGGGTCAGGTTCCGTATCTGGGTCCGGGTCAGTTTCAGGGTCAGTGTCAGAGTCAGGGTCCGGGTCAGGGTCCGGGTCCGGGTCCGGGTCCGGGTCCGGGTCCGGGTCCGGGTCCGGGTCCGGGTCCTGGTCCGGTTCAGGGTCCGGGTCCGGGTGTGTGTCAGTTTCAGGGTCAGTCTCAGAGTCAGGGTCCGGGTCAGGGTCAGGGTCAGAGTCAGGGTCAGGGTCCGGGTCCGGGTCCGGGTCCGGGTCCGGGTCAGGGTCAGGGTCCGGGTCCGAGTCCGTGTCAGGGTCTGGATCCGTGTCAGGGTCCGGGTCCGAGTCCGGGTCAGGTTCAGGTTCAGGTTCAGGTTCAGGTTCAGGTTCAGGGTCAGGGTCAGGGTCAGGGTCAGGGTCAGGGTCAGGGTCAGGGTCAGGGTCAGGATCCGGGTCCGGGTCCGGGTCCGGGTCCGGTTCCGGGTCCGCTTCCGGGTCGGGGTCCGGGTCCGGGTCAGGGTCAGGGTCAGGGTCAGGGTCAGGATCCGGGTCTGGGTCTGGATCAGGGTCCGTGTCCGGGTCCGGGTCCCGGTCCAAGTCTGGGTCAGGGTCCAGGTCCGTGTCAGGGTCCGGGTCCGTGTCAGGGTGGGGGTCGTGGTCCGGGTCCGGGTCCGGGTCCGGATCCGGATCATGGTCAGGGTCAGGGTCCTGTTCCGGGTCCAGGTCCGGGTCTGGGTCCGGGTCCGGGTCCGGATCCGTGTCAGTGTCAGTGTCAGAGTCAGGGTCCGGGTCTGGGTCAGGTTCAGGGTCAGGGTCAGTGTCAGGGTCCGGGTCCGGGTCCGGGTCAGGGTCTGGTTCCGGGTCCGGTTCCGTGTCAGTTTCAGGGTCAGTGTCAGAGTCAGGGTCCGGGTCAGGGTCAGGGTCAGGGTCAGGGTCAGGGTCAGTGTCCAGGTCCAGGTCCGGGTCAGGGTCCGGGTCCGGGTCCGGGTCCGGGTCCGGGTCCGGGTCCGGGTCCGGGTCCGTGTCAGGGTCAGGGTCAGGATCCGGATCCGTGTCCGTGTCCGTGTCCGTGTCCTGGTCCGTGTCCGGATCTGGGTCCGGGTCCTGGTCCGGGTCCGGGTCCGGGTCCGGTTCCATGTCAGGGTCAGTATCCTGGTCCAGGTCCGGGTCCGGGTCCGGGTCCGGGTCCGGGTCCGGTCAGGGTCAGGGTGCTGGTACGGGTCCGGGTACGGGGTCAGGATTCTAGTCCGGGTACGGGTACGGGTACGGGTACGGGTCCGGGTCCGGGTACGGATCTGGGTCAGGGTCAGGGTCCGGGTCATGGTCCGGGTCCGTTTCAGGGTCCGGGTCTGTGTCAGGGTCCGGGTCCTGGTCCGGGTCCGGGTCCGGGTCCGGGTCCGGGTCTGAGTCTTGGTCCGGATCCGGATCCGGATCATTGTCACGGTCAGGGTCCGATTCCGGGTCCGGGTCCGGGTCCGGGTCCGGGTCCGGGTCCGGGTCCGGATCCGTGTCAGTGTTAGTGTCAGAGTCAGGGTCCGGGTCAGGGTAAGGGTCAGGGTCAGGGTCAGGGTGAGGGTCCGGGTCCGGGTCCAGGTCCGGGTCAGTATCCAGGTCCAGAACCGGGTCCGGGTCCGGTCAGGGACAGGGTCCGGGTCCGGGTCCGGGGTCAGGATTCTAGTCCGGGTCCGGGTCCGAGTCCGGGTCCGGGTCTGGGACCGGGTCCGGATCTGGGTCAGGGTCAGGGTCAGGGTCAGGGTCAGTATCCGTGTCCATGTCCGGGTCCGGGTAAGGGTCCGTGTCAGGGTCCGGGTCCATGTCAGTGTCCGGGTCCGGGTCCGGGTCAGGGTCCGGGTCCGGGTCCGGGTCCGGTTCCGCTTCCGGGTCAGGGTCAGGATCCGGGTCCGGGTCCGGGTCCGGGTCCGTGTCCGGGTCAGGGTCAGGATACGGATCCGTGTCCGTGTCCGTGTCCGTGTCCGTGTCCGTGTCCTGGTCCGTGTCCAGATCCGGGTCCGGGTCCGGGTCAGGTTCCGTATCTGGGTCCGGGTCAGTTTCAGGGTCAGTGTCAGAGTCAGGGTCCGGGTCAGGGTCCGGGTCCGGGTCCGGGTCCAGGTCCGGGTCCGGGTCCGGGTCCGGGTCCTGGTCCGGTTCAGGGTCCGGGTCCGGGTGTGTGTCAGTTTCAGGGTCAGTCTCAGAGTCAGGGTCCGGGTCAGGGTCAGGGTCAGAGTCAGGGTCAGGGTCCGGGTCCGGGTCCGGGTCCGGGTCCGGGTCCGGGTCAGGGTCAGGGTCCGGGTCCGAGTCCGTGTCAGGGTCTGGATCCGTGTCAGGGTCCGGGTCCGAGTCCGGGTCAGGTTCAGGTTCAGGTTCAGGTTCAGGTTCAGGTTCAGGGTCAGGGTCAGGGTCAGGGTCAGGGTCAGGGTCAGGGTCAGGGTCAGGATCCGGGTCCGGGTCCGGGTCCGGGTCCGGTTCCGGGTCCGCTTCCGGGTCGGGGTCCGGGTCCGGGTCAGGGTCAGGGTCAGGGTCAGGATCCGGGTCTGGGTCTGGATCAGGGTCCGTGTCCGGGTCCGGGTCCCGGTCCAAGTCTGGGTCAGGGTCCAGGTCCGTGTCAGGGTCCGGGTCCGTGTCAGGGTGGGGGTCGTGGTCCGGGTCCGGGTCCGGGTCCGGATCCGGATCATGGTCAGGGTCAGGGTCCTGTTCCGGGTCCAGGTCCGGGTCTGGGTCCGGGTCCGGGTCCGGATCCGTGTCAGTGTCAGTGTCAGAGTCAGGGTCCGGGTCTGGGTCAGGTTCAGGGTCAGGGTCAGTGTCAGGGTCCGGGTCCGGGTCCGGGTCAGGGTCTGGTTCCGGGTCCGGTTCCGTGTCAGTTTCAGGGTCAGTGTCAGAGTCAGGGTCCGGGTCAGGGTCAGGGTCAGGGTCAGGGTCAGGGTCAGTGTCCAGGTCCAGGTCCGGGTCAGGGTCCGGGTCCGGGTCCGGGTCCGGGTCCGGGTCCGGGTCCGGGTCCGGGTCCGTGTCAGGGTCAGGGTCAGGATCCGGATCCGTGTCCGTGTCCGTGTCCGTGTCCTGGTCCGTGTCCGGATCTGGGTCCGGGTCCGGGTCAGGGTCAGGTTCCGTATCTGGTTCCGCGTCAGTTTCAGGGTCAGAGTCAGGGTCCGGGTCAGGGTCCGGGTCCGGGTCCGGGTCCGGGTCCGGGTCCGGGTCCGGGTCCGGGTCCGGGTCCGGGTCCGGGTCCGGGTCCGGGTCCGGGTCCGGGTCCTGGTCCGGTTCAGGGTCCGGGACCGGGTCTGTGTCAGTTTCAGGGTCAGTCTCAGAGTCAGGGTCCGGGTCAGGGTCAGGGTCAGAGTCAGGGTAAGGGTCCGGGTCGGGGTCCGGGTCCGGGTCCGGGTCCGGGTCCGGGTCCGGGTCCGGGTGCGGGTCAGGGTCCGGGTCCGGGTCCGGGTCCATTTCCGGGTCAGGGTCCGGGTCCCAGTCCGTGTCAGGGTCTGGATCCGTGTCAGGGTCCGGGTCCGGGTCCGGGTCAGGTTTAGGGTCAGGGTCAGGGTCAGGGTCAGGGTCAGGGTCAGGGTCAGGGTCAGGGTCAGGGTCAGGGTCAGGGTCAGGGTCAGGGTCAGGATCCGGGTTCGGGTCCGGGTCCGGGTCCGGGTCAGGGTCTGGGTCCGGGTCAGGTTCCGTGTCAGTTTCAGGGTCAGTGTCAGAGTCAGGGTCCGGGTCAGGGTCAGTGTCAGAGTCAGGGTCCGGGTCAGAGTCAGGGTCCAGGTCCAGGTCCAGGTCCGGGTCAGGGTCCGGGTCCGGGTCCGGGTCCGGGTCCGGGTCCGGGTCCGGTTCTGGTTCCAGTTCTGGGTCAGGGTCAGGGTCCGGGTCTGGGTCCGGGTCCGGGTCCGGTCAGGGTCAGGGTGTGGGTAAGGGTCCGGGTACGGGGTCAGGATTCTAGTCCGGGTCCGGGTACGGGTACGGGTCCGGGTACGGGTCCGGGTACGGATCTGGGTCAGGGTCAGGGCCGGGTCAGGGTCAGGGTCCGGGTCCGTGTCAGGGTCCGTGTCCGTGTCAGGGTCCGTGTCCTTGTCCAGGTCCGGGTCCGGGTCCGGGTCTGGGTCCGGATCCGGATCATGGTCAGGGTCAGGGTCCGATTCCGGGTCCGGGTCCGGGTCCGGGTCTGGGTCCGGGTCCGGATCCGTGTCAGTGTCAGTGTCAGAGTCAGGGTCCGGGTCAGGGTAAGGGTCAGGGTCAGGGTCAGGGTCCGGGTCCGGGTCCGGGTCCAGGTCAGGGTCTGGGTCCGGGTCCGGTTCCGTGTCAGTTTCAGGGTCAGGGTCAGAGTCAGGGTCCGGGTCAGGGTCAGGGTCAGGGTCAGGGTCAGGGTCAGGGTCAGGGTCCGGTTCCGGGTCCGGTTCCGGGTCCGGGGCCAGGTCTGGGTCCGGGTCCGGGTCCGGGTCCATGTCAGTGTTAGTGTCAGGGTCCGGGTCCGGGTCAGGGTCCGGGTCCGGTTCTGTGTCAGTTTAAGGGTCAGTGTCAGAGTCAGGGTCCGGTTCAGGGTCAGGGTAAGGGTCAGGGTTAGGGTCCGTGTCCGTGTCCGGGTCAGGGTCCGGGTCCGGGTCCGGGTCCGGGTCCGGGTCAGGGTCCGGTTTCGGGTCCGGGTCCGGGTCAGAATCCGGGTCCGGGTCCGGGTCCGGGTCCGGGTCAGGGTCCGGGTCCGTGTCAGGGTCCGGGTCCGGGTCCGGGTCGGGGTCCGGGTCCGGGTCAGGGTCCGGGTCCGGGTCCGGGTCTGGTTCCGGTTCCGGTTCCGGGTCCGGGTCCGGGTCAGGGTCAGAGTCAGGATCCGGGTCCGGGTCCGGGTCCGGGTCCAGGTCCGGGTCCGGGTCTGGTTCTGGTTCCGGTTCTGGGTCAGGGTCAGGGTCAGGGTCAGGGTCAGGGTCAGGGTTAGGGTCAGGGTCCAGGTCCAGGTCCAGGTCCGGGTCAGGGTCCGGGTCCGGGTCCGGGTCCGGGTCCGGTTCTGGTTCCAGTTCTGGGTCAGGGTCAGGGTCAGGGTCAGGGTCCGGGTCAGTGTCAGGGTCCGGGTTAGGGTCAGGGTCCGGGTCAGGGTCAGGGTCAGGGTCCGGGTCAGTGTCCGGGTCCGGGTCTGGGTCAGGGTCAGGGTCCGGGTCCTGGTTCGGGTCCGGGTCCGGGTCCGGGTCCGGGTCTAGGTCCGGGTCCGGGTCCATGTCAGGGTCAGTATCCAGGTCCAGGTCCGGGTCTGGGTCCGGGTCCGGGTCCGGTCAGGGTCAGGGTGTGGGTAAGGGTCCGGGTACGGGGTCAGGATTCTAGTCCGGGTCCGGGTCCGGGTCCGGGTCCGGGTCCGGGTCCGGGTCCGGGTCCGGGTCCGGGTACGGGTCCGGGTACGGGTACGGGTACGGGTACGGGTACGGGTCTGGGTCAGGGTCAGGGTCCGGGTCCGGGTAAGTGTCCGGGTAAATGTCCGGGTCCAGCTCCGGGTCCGGGTCCGGGTCCGGGTCCGGGTCCGGGTCCTGGTCCGGGTCTGGGTAAGGGTCCGGGTCCGGGTCCGGGTCCGTGTCCGTGTCAGGGTCCGTGTCCTTGTCCGGGTCCGGGTCCGGGTCTGGGTCCGGGTCAGTGTCCGGGTCCGGGTCTGGGTCAGGGTCAGTGTCCGGGTCCTGGTCCGGGTCCGGGTCCGGGTCCGGGTCTGGGTCCGGGTCCGGGTCCAGGTCCGGGTCCGGGTCCGGGTCCGGGTCCGGATCCGTGTCAGTGTCAGTGTCAGAGTCAGGGTCCGGGTCAGGGTAAGGGTCCGGGTCCGGGTCAGGGTCTGGGTCCGTATCCGTGTCAGTGTCAGTGTCAGAGTCAGGGTCCGGGTCCGGGTTCGGGTCCGGTTCTGGTTCCGGTTCCGGTTCCGGGTCAGGGTCAGGGTCAGGGTCAGGGTCCGGGTCAGGGTCCGGGTCCGGGTCAGGGTCAGGGTCAGGGTCAGGGTCAGGGTCCGGGTCAGTGTCCGGGTCTGTGTCCGTGTCCGGGTCGGTGTCAGTGTCAGTGTCAGTGTCAGGTTCAGAGTCAGGGTCCGGATCCGGGTCAGTGTCAGGGTCAGGGTCAGTGTCCGGGTCAGGGTCAGGGTCAGGGTCAGGGTCCGATTCCGGGTCCGGGTCCGGGTCCGGGTCCGGGTCCGGGTCCGGGTCCGGGTCCGGGTCCGGATCCGTGTCAGTGTCAGTGTCAGAGTCAGGGTCCGGGTCAGGGTAAGGGTCCGGGTCCGGGTCAGGGTCTGGGTCCGGGTCAGGTTCCGTGTCAGTTTCAGGGTCAGTGTCAGAGTCAGGGTCCGGGTCAGGGTCAGGGTCAGGGTCAGGGTCAGGGTCAGGGTCAGGGTCAGGGTCAGGGTCAGGGTCAGGGTCAGGGTCCAGGTCCAGGTCCAGGTCCGGGTCAGGGTCCGGGTCCGGGTCCGGGTCCGGTTCTGGGTCCAGTTCTGGGTCAGGGTCAGGGTCTGGGTCTGGGTCCGGGTCCGGGTCCGGTCAGGGTCAGGGTGTGGGTAAGGGTCCGGGTACGGGGTCAGGATTCTAGTCCGGGTCCGGGTCCGGGTCCGGGTCGGGGTCCGGGTCCGGGTACGGATCTGGGTCAGGGTCAGGGCCGGGTCAGGGTCAGGGTCCGGGTCCGTGTCAGGGTCCGTGTCCGTGTCAGGGTCCGTGTCCTTGTCCGGGTCCGGGTCCGGGTCCGGGTCTGGGTCCGGATCCGGATCATGGTCAGGGTCAGGGTCCGGGTCCGGGTCCGGGTCCGGGTCAGGGTCTGGGTCCGGGTCCGGTTCCGTGTCAATTTCAGGGTCAGGGTCAGAGTCAGGGTCCGGGTCAGGGTCAGGGTCAGGGTCAGGGTCAGGGTCAGGGTCAGGGTCCAGGTCCGGGTCCGGGTCAGGGTCCGGGTCAGGGTCAGGGTCAGGGTCAGGGTCCAGGTCCGGGTCCAGGTCTGGGTCCGGATCCGAGTCCGGGTCCGGATCCGGATCTTGGTCAGGGTCAGGGTCCGGTTCCGGGTCCGGTTCCGGGTCCGGGGCCAGGTCTGGGTCCGGGTCCGGGTCTGGGTCCAGGTCCATGTCAGTGTTAGTGTCAGGGTCCGGATCCGGGTCAGGGTCCGGGTCCGGTTCTGTGTCAGTTTAAGGGTCAGTGTCAGAGTCAGGGTCCGGTTCAGGGTCAGGGTAAGGGTCAGGGTTAGGGTCCGTTTCCGTGTCCGGGTCAGGGTCCGGGTCCGGGTCCGGGTCCGGGTCCGGGTCCGGTTTCGTGTCCGGGTCCGGGTCAGAATCCGGGTCCGGGTCCGGGTCCGTGTCAGGGTCCGGGTCCGGGTCCGGGTCCGTGTCAGGGTCCGGGTCCGTGTCAGGGTCCGGGTCCGGGTCCGGGTCCGGGTCCGGGTCCGGGTCTGGTTCCGGTTCCGGTTCTGGTTCCGGGTCCGGGTCAGGGTCAGGATCCGGGTCCCGGTCCGGGTCCGGTTCTGGTTCTGGTTCCGGTTCCGGTTCCGGTTCTGGTTCCGGTTCCGGTTCCGGGTCAGGGTCAGAGTCAGGATCCGGGTCCGGGTCCGGGTCCGGGTCCGGGTCTGGTTCTGGTTCCGGTTCCGGTTCCGGGTCAGGGTCAGGGTCAGGGTCAGTGTCCTGGTCCGGGTCTGGGTCAGGGTCCGGGTCCTGGTCCGGGTCCGGGTCCGGGTCCGGGTCCGGGTCCGGGTCTAGGTCCGGGTCCGGGTCCATGTCAGGGTCAGTATCCAGGTCCAGGTCCGGGTCCGGGTCCGGGTCCGGGTCCGGGTCCGGTCAGGGTCAGGGTGCGGGTACTAGGATTCTAGTCCAGGTCCGGGTCCGGGTCCGGGTCCGGGTCCGGGTTCGGATTTGGGTCAGGGTCAGGGTCCGGGTCAGGGTCAGGGTCCGGGTCCGGGTCAGGGTCCGGGTCCGGGTCCGGGTCCGGGTCCGGGTCCGGGTCCGGGTCTAGGTCCGGGTCCGGGTCCATGTCAGGGTCAGTATCCAGGTCCAGGTCCGGGTCCGGGTCCGGGTCCGGGTCCGGGTCCGGTCAGGGTCAGGGTGCGGGTACTAGGATTCTAGTCCGGGTCCGGGTCCGGGTCCGGGTCCGGGTTCGGATCTGGGTCAGGGTCAGGGTCCGGGTCAGGGTCAGTGTCCGGGTCCGGGTCAGGGTCCGGGTCCGTGTCAGGGTCCGTGTCCTTGTCCGTGTCCGTGTCCGGGTCCGGTTCTGGTTCCGGGACCGGGACCGGGTCAGGGTCAGGGTCAGGGTCAGGGTCCGGGTTAGGGTCAGGGTCCGGGTCAGGGTCAGGGTCAGGGTCCGGGTCAGTGTCCGGGTCCGGGTCTGGGTCAGGGTCAGGGTCAGGGTCCGGGTCCTGGTCCGGGTCCGGGTCCGGGTCCGGGTCCGGGTCTAGTTCCGGGTCCGGGTCCATGTCAGGGTCAGTATTGAGGGCCAGGTCCGGGTCTGGGTCCGGGTCCGGGTCCGGTCAGGGTCAGGGTGTGGGTAAGGGTCCGGGTCCGGGTCCGGGTCAGGGTCCGGTTTCGGGTCCGGGTCCTGGTCAGATTCCGGGTCCGGGTCCGGGTCCGTGTCAGGGTCCGGGTCCGGGTCAGGGTCCGGGTCCGGGTCCGGGTCCGGGTCCGGGTCCGGGTCCGGGTCTGGTTCCGGTTCCGGTTCCGGTTCCGGTTCCGGTTCCGGGTCAGGGTCAGGATCCTGTTCCGGCTCCGGGTCCGGGTCCGGGTCCTGGTCCGGGTCCGGGTCCGGTTCCGGTTCCAGTTCTGGTTCCGGTTCCGGTTCCGGGTCAGTGTCAGAGTCAGGATCTGGGTCCGGGTCCAGGTCCGGGTCCGGGTCCGGGTCCGGGTCCGGGTCCGGGTCCGGATCCGTGTCAGTGTCAGTGTCAGAGTCAGGGTCCGGGTCAGGGTAAGGGTCCGGGTCCGGGTCAGGGTCTGAGTCCGGGTCTGGTTCCGTGTCAGTTTCAGGGTCAGTGTCAGAGTCAGGGTCCGGGTCAGGGTCAGGGTCAGGGTCAGGGTCAGGGTCCAGGTCCAGATCCAGGTCCGGGTTAGGGTCCGGGTCCGGGTCCGGGTCCGGTTCTGGTTCCGATTCCGGGTCAGGGTCAGGGTCCGGGTCCGGTTCTGTGTCAGTTTCAGGGTCAGTGTCAGAGTCAGGTTCCGGGTCAGGGTCAGGGTCAGGGTCAGGGTCAGGGTCCAGGTCCATGTCCAGGTCCGGTTCAGGGTCCGGGTCCGGGTCCGGGTCCGGGTTCGGGTCCGGTTCTGGTTCCGGTTCCGGTTCCGGTTCCGGGTCAGGGTCAGGGTCAGAGTCAGGGTCCGGGTCAGGGTCAGGGTCCGGGTCCGGGTCAGGGTCACGGTCAGGGTCAGGGTCAGGGTCCGGGTCAGTGTCCGGGTCCGTGTCCGTGTCCGGGTCGGTGTCAGTGTCAGTGTCAGGGTCAGGTTCAGAGTCAGGGTCCGGATCCGGGTCAGTGTCAGGGTCAGGGTCAGTGTCCGGGTCAGGGTCAGGGTCAGGGTCAGGGTCCGATTCCGGGTCCGGGTCCGGGTCCGGGTCCGGGTCCGGGTCCGGGTCCGGGTCCGGGTCCGGGTCCGGGTCCGGGTCCGTATCCGTGTCAGTGTCAGTGTCAGAGTCAGGGTCCGGGTCATGGTAAGGGTCCGGGTCCGGGTCAGGGTCTGGGTCCGGGTCAGGTTCCGTGTCAGTTTCAGGGTCAGTGTCAGAGTCAGGGTCCGGGTCAGGGTCAGGGTCAGGGTCAGGGTCAGGGTCAGGGTCAGGGTCAGGGTCAGGGTCAGGGTCCAGGTCCAGGTCCAGGTCCGGGTCAGGGTCCGGGTCCGGGTCCGGGTCCGGGTCCGGTTCTGGGTCCAGTTCTGGGTCAGGGTCAGGGTCCGGGTCTGGGTCCGGGTCCGGGTCCGGTCAGGGTCAGGGTGTGGGTAAGGGTCCGGGTACGGGGTCAGGATTCTAGTCCGGGTCCGGGTACGGGTACGGGTACGGGTCCGGGTACGGGTCCGGGTACGGATCTGGGTCAGGGTCAGGGCCGGGTCAGGGTCAGGGTCCGGGTCCGTGTCAGGGTCCGTGTCCGTGTCAGGGTCCGTGTCCTTGTCCGGGTCCGGGTCCGGGTCCGGGTCTGGGTCCGGATCCGGATCATGGTCAGGGTCAGGGTCTGATTCCGGGTCCGGGTCCGGGTCCAGGTCTGGGTCCGTGTCCGGATCCGTGTCAGTGTCAGTGTCAGAGTCAGGGTCCGGGTCAGGGTAAGGGTCAGGGTCAGGGTCCGGGTCCGGGTCCGGGTCCGGGTCAGGGTCTGGGTCCGGGTCCGGTTCCGTGTCAGTTTCAGGGTCAGGGTCAGAGTCAGGGTCCGGGTCAGGGTCAGGGTCAGGGTCAGGGTCAGGGTCAGGGTCAGGGTCAGGGTCCAGGTCCGGGTCCGGGTCAGGGTCCGGGTCCGGGTCAGGGTCAGGGTCAGGGTCCGGGTCCGGGTCCGGGTCCGGGTCCGTGTCAGGTTCCGGGTCCGTGTCAGGGTCCGTGTCCGGGTCAGGGTCCAGGTCCGGGTCCGGGTCTGGTTCTGGTTCCGGTTCCGGTTCCGGGTCAGGGTCAGGGTCAGGGTCAGTGTCCTGGTCCGGGTCTGGGTCAGGGTCCGGGTACTGGTCCGGGTCCGGGTCCGGGTCCGGGTCCGGGTCCGGGTCTAGGTCCGGGTCCGGGTCCATGTCAGGGTCAGTATCCAGGTCCAGGTCCGGGTCCGGGTCCGGGTCCGGGTCCGGGTCCGGGTCCGGGTCCGGGTCCGGTCAGGGTCAGGGTGCGGGTACTAGGATTCTAGTCCAGGTCCGGGTCCGGGTCCGGGTCCGGGTCCGGGTTCGGATCTGGGTCAGGGTCAGGGTCCGGGTCAGGGTCAGGGTCCGGGTCCGGGTCAGGGTCCGGGTCCGGGTCCGGGTCCGGGTCCGGGTCCGGTCAGGGTCAGGGTGCGGGTACTAGGATTCTAGTCCAGGTCCGGGTCCGGGTCCGGGTCCGGGTCCGGGTTCGGATCTGGGTCAGGGTCAGGGTCCGGGTCAGGGTCAGGGTCAGGGTCAGGGTCAGGGTCCAGGTCCAGGTCCAGGTCCAGGTCCGGGTCAGGGTCCGGGTCCGGGTCCGGGTCCGGTTCTGGTTCCGGTTCCGGTTCCGGTTCCGGGTCAGGGTCAGGGTCAGGGTCAGGGTCAGGGTCAGGGTCAGGGTCAGGGTCAGGGTCAGGGTCCGGGTCAGGGTCTGGGTCAGGGTCAGGGTCCGGGTCAGTGTCCTGGTCCGGGTCCAGGTCCGGGTCCGGGTCCGGGTCTAGGTCCGGGTCCGGGTCCATGTCAGGGTCAGTATCCAGGTCCAGGTCCGGTTCCGTGTCCGGGTCCGTGTCCGTGTCCGGGTCCGGTCAGGGTCAGGGTGCGGGTACTAGGATTCTAGTCCAGGTCCGGGTCCGGGTACGGGTACGGGTACGGATCTGGGTCAGGGTCAGGGTCCGGGTCAGGGTCCGGGTCCGGGTCAGGGTCCGGGTCTGTGTCAGGGTCCGTGTCCTTGTCCGTGTCCGGGTCCGGGTCCGTGTCCGGGTCAGGGTCCGGGTCCGGGTCCGGGTCCGTGTCAGGGTCCAGTTTCAGGTCCGGGTCCGGGTCATAATCCGGGTCCGTGTCCGGGTCCGTGTCAGGGTCCGGGTCCGTGTCAGGGTCCGGGTCCGGGTCCGGGTCCGGGTCCGGGTCGGGGTCTGGTTCCGGTTCCGGTTCCGGTTCCGTTTCCGGGTCAGGGTCAGGATCTGGGTCCGGGTCCGGGTCTGGGTCCGGGTCCGGTTCCGGGTCCGGGTCCGGGTCCGGTTCCGGTTCCGGTTCCGGTTCCGGTTCCGGTTCCGGGTCAGGGTCAGAGTCAGGATCAGGGTCCGGGTCCGGGTCCGGGTCAGGTTCTGGTTCCGGTTCCGGGTCAGGGTCAGGGTCAGGGTCAGGGTCAGGGTCAGTGTCCGGGTCCTGGTCCGGGTCCGGGTCAGTTTCAGGGTCAGTGTCAGAGTCAGGGTCCGGGTCAGGGTCAGGGTCAGGGTCAGGGTCCAGGTACAGGTACAGGTCCGGGTCAGGGTCCGGGTCCGGGTCCGGGTCCGGGTCCGGGTCGGGGTCTGGTTCCGGTTCCGGTTCCGGTTCCGTTTCCGGGTCAGGGTCAGGATCCGGGTCCGGGTCCGGGTCTGGGTCCGGGTCCGGTTCCGGGTCCGGGTCCGGGTCCGGGTCCGGTTCCGGTTCCGGTTCCGGTTCCGGTTCCGGGTCAGGGTCAGAGTCAGGATCAGGGTCCGGGTCCGGGTCCGGGTCAGGTTCTGGTTCCGGTTCCGGGTCAGGGTCAGGGTCAGGGTCAGGGTCAGGGTCAGTGTCCGGGTCCTGGTCCGGGTCCGGGTCAGTTTCAGGGTCAGTGTCAGAGTCAGGGTCCGGGTCAGGGTCAGGGTCAGGGTCAGGGTCCAGGTACAGGTACAGGTCCGGGTCAGGGTCCGGGTCCGGGTCCGGGTCCGTTTCTGGTTCCAGTTCCGGGTCAGGGTCAGGGTCAGTGTCAGGGTCCGGGTCAGTGTCAGGGTCCGGGTCTGGGTCAGGGTCCGGGTCCGGGTCCGGGTCCGGTTCCGGGTCCGGGTCCGGTTCAGGGTCAGGGTCCGGGTCCGGGTCCGGGTCCGGGTCAGTTTCAGGGTCCGGGTCCGGGTCCGGGTCCGGGTCCGGGTCAGGGTCCGGGTCCGGGTCAGGGTCCGGGTCTGGGTCCGGTTCTGTGTCAGTTTAAGGGTCAGTGTCAGAGTCAGGGTCCGGTTCAGGGTCAGGGTCAGGGTCAGGGTTAGGGTCCGGGTCCGTGTCCGGGTCAGGGTCAGGGTCCGGGTCCGGGTCCGGGTCCGGGTCCGGGTCCGGGTCAGGGTCCGGTTTCGGGTCCGGGTCCTGGTCAGAATCCGGGTCCGGGTCCGGGTCCGTGTCAGGGTCCTGGTCCGTGTCAGGGTCCGGGTCCGGGTCCGGGTCCGGGTCCGGGTCTGGTTCCGGTTCCGGTTCCGGTTCCGGTTCCGGTTCCGGTTCCGGGTCAGGGTCAGGATCCTGTTCCGGTTCCGGGTCCGGGTCCGGGTCCGGGTCCGGGTCCGGGTCCGGTTCCGGTTCCAGTTCTTTTTCCGGTTCCGGTTCCGGGTCAGTGTCAGAGTCAGGATCTGGGTCCGGGTCCAGGTCCGTGTCCGGGTCCGGGTCCGGGTCCGGGTCCGGGTCCGGTTCCGGGTCCGGGTCCGGGTCCGGATCCGTGTCAGTGTCAGTGTCAGAGTCAGGGTCCGGGTCAGGGTAAGGGTCCGGGTCCGGGTCAGGGTCTGAGTCCGGGTCTGGTTCCGTGTCAGTTTCAGGGTCAGTGTCAGAGTCAGGGTCCGGGTTAGGGTCAGGGTCAGGGTCAGGGTCAGGGTCAGGGTCCAGGTCCAGATCCAGGTCCGGGTTAGGGTCCGGGTCCGGGTCCGGGTCCGGTTCTGGTTCCGATTCCGGGTCAGGGTCAGGGTCAGGGTCAGGGTGAGGGTCAGGGTCCGGGACAGGGTCCGGGTCCGGGTCAGGGTCAGGGTCAGGGTCCGGGTCAGTGTCCGGGTCCGGGTCTGGGTCAGGGTCCGGGTCCTGGTCCGGGTCCGGGTCCGGGTCAGGGTCCGGGTCCTGGTCCGGGTCTAAGTCCGGGTCCGGGTCCATGTCAGGGTCAGTATCCAGGTCCAGGTCCGGGTCCGGGTCCGGGTCCGGGTCCGGGTCCGGGTCCGGTCAGGGTCAGGGTGTGGGTACTAGGATTCTACTCCAGGTCCGGGTCCGGGTCCGGGTCCGGGTCCGGATCTGGGTCAGGGTCAGGGTCCGTGTCAGTGTCCGGGTCCGTGTCAGGGTCCGTGTCCGTGTCAGGGTCCGTGTCCTTGTCCGGGTCCGGGTCCGGGTCCAGTTCTGGTTCCGGTTCCGGGTCAGGGTCAGGGTCAGGGTCAGGGTCCGGGTCAGGGTCAGGGTCCGGGTCAGGGTCAGGGTCAGGGTCAGGGTCCGGGTCCGGGTCCGGGTCCGGTTCTAGGTCCGGGTCCGGGTCCATGTCAGGGTCAGTATCCAGGTCCAGGTCCGGGTCTGGGTCCGGGTCCGGGTCCGGTCAGGGTCAGCGTGTGGGTACGGGTCCGGGTACGGGGTCAGGATTCTAGTCCGTGTCCGGGTACGGGTACGGGTCCGGGTACGGGTACGGGTACGGATCTTGGTCAGGGTCAGGGTCCGGGTCCGGGTCCGGGTCAAGGTCAGAATCCGGGTCCGGGTACGGGTCCGGGTCAGGGTCCGGGTCCGTGTCAGGGTCCGGGTCCGGGTCCGGGTCCGGGTCTGGTTCCGGTTCCGGTTCCGGTTCCGGTTCCGGGTCCGGGGTCAGGATTCTAGTCCGGGTACGGGTCCGGGTACGGGTCCGGGTACGGGTACAGTTACGGGTACGGATCTGGGTCAGGGTCAGGGTCAGGGTCAGGGTCCGTGTCAGGGTCCGGGTCTGTGTCAGGGTCCGGGTCCGTGTCAGGGTCCGGGTCCTGGTCCGGGTCCGGGTCCGGTTCCGGGTCCGGGTCCGGGTCCGGATCCGGATCTTGGTCAGGGTCAGGGTCAGGGTCCGGTTCTGGGTCCGGTTCCGGGTCCGGGTCCGGGTCTGGGTCTGGGTCTGGGTCCGGTTCCGTGTCAGTGTTAGTCCGGATCCGGATCTTGGTCAGGGTCAGGGTCAGGGTCCGGGTCTGTGTCAGGGTCCGGGTCCGTGTCAGGGTCCGGGTCCTGGTCCGGGTCCGGGTCCGGTTCCGGTTCCGGGTCCGGGTCCGGATCCGGATCTTGGTCAGGGTCAGGGTCAGGGTCCGGTTCGGGGTCAGGTTCCGGGTCGGGGTTGGGGTCCGGGTCCGGGTCCGGGTCCGGGTCAGGGTCAGGATCCGGGTCTGGTTCCGGGTAAGGGTCCGTGCCCGTGTCCGTGTCCGTGTCCTTGTCCGGGTCCGGGTCCGGGTCCGGGTCCGGGTCCGGGTCCGGGTCCGGGTCCGGGTCCAGTTCCGGGTCCGGGTCAGGATCCGGGTCCGGTTCCGGGTCCGGTTCCGGTTCTGGTTCCAGTTCCGGTTCCGGTTCCGGTTCCGGTTCCGGTTCCGGGTCAGGGTCAGGGTCAGGGTCAGGGTCAGGGTCAGGGTCAGGGTCAGGGTCCGGGTCCTGGTCCGGGTCCGGGTCCGTGTCAGTTTCAGGGTCAGTGTCAGAGTCAGGGTCCGGGTCAGGGTCAGGGTCAGGGTCAGGGTCCAGGACCAGGTCCAGGTCCGGGTCCGGGTCCGTTTCTGGTTCCAGTTCCGGGTCAGGGTCAGGGTCAGGGTCAGGGTCCGGGTCAGGGTCAGGGTCCGGGTCTGGGTCAGGGTCCGGGTCCGGTTCCGGTTCCGGGTCAGGGTCCGGTTCAGGATCAGGGTCCGGGTCCGGGTCCGGGTCCGGGTCCGGGTTCGAGTCAGGGTCCGGGTCCGGGTCCGGGTCCGGGTCCGGTTCCGGGTCCGGGTCCGGATCCGGATCTTGGTCAGGGTCAGGGTCCGGGTCCGGGTTAGGGTCAGGATCCGGGTCTGGTTCCGGGTAAGGGTCCGTGCCCGTGTCCGTGTCCGTGTCCTTGTCCGGGTCCGGGTCCGGGTCCGGGTCCGGGTCCGGGTCCGGGTCCGGGTCCAGTTCCGGGTCCGGTTCCGGTTCCGGTTCCGGTTCCGGGTCAGGGTCAGGGTCAGGGTCAGGGTCAGGGTCAGGGTCCGGGTCTGGGTCAGGGTCCGGGTCCGGTTCCGGTTCCGGGTCAGGGTCCGGTTCAGGGTCAGGGTCCGGGTCCGGGTCCGGGTTCGAGTCAGGGTCCGGGTCCGGGTCCGGGTCCGGGTCAGGGTCCGGGTCCGGTTCTGTGTCAGTTTAAGGGTCAGTGTCAGAGTCAGGGTCCGGTTCAGGGTCAGGTTCAGGGTCAGGGTTAGGGTCCGGGTCCGGGTCCGTGTCCAGGTCAGGGTCCGGGTCCGGGTCCGGGTCCGGGTCCGGGTCAGGGTCCGGTTTCGGGTCCGGGTCCGGGTCAGAATCCGGGTCCGGGTCCGGGTCCGTGTCAGGGTCCGGGTCCGTGTCAGGGTCCGGGTCCGGGTCCGGGTCTGGTTCCGGTTCCGGTTCCGGGTCCGGGTAAGGTTCCGGGTCCGGGTCCGGGTCCAGGTCCGGGTCCGGGTCCGGGTCCGGGTCTGGGTCCGGGTCCGGGTCAGGGTCAGGGTCCGGGTCCGGGTCAGGGTCAGGGTCAGGGTCCGGGTCAGGGTCAGGGTCAGGGTCAGGGTCAGGGTCCAGGTCCAGGTCCGGGTCTGGGTCCGGGTCCGGGTCCGGGTCCGGGTCCGGGTCCGGGTCCGGGTCCGGTCAGGGTCAGGGTGCGGGTAGTAGGATTCTAGTCCAGGTCCAGGTCCGGGTCTGGGTCCGGGTCCGGGTCCGGATCTTGGTCAGGGTCAGGGTCCGGGTCAGGGTCCGGGTCCGTGTCAGGGTCCGGGTCCGTGTCAGGGTCCGTGTCCTTGTCCGGGTCCGGGTCCGGGTCCGGGTCCGGGTCCGGTTCTGGTTCCGGTTCCGGTTCCGGGTCAGGGTCAGGGTCAGGGTCAGGGTCCGGGTCAGGGTCAGGGTCAGGGTCCGGGTCAGGGTCAGGGTCAGGGTCCGGGTCCGGGTCCGGGTCCGGGTCCGGGTTTAGGTCCGGGTCCGGGTACGGGTACGGGTCCGGGTACGGGTACGTGTAGGGATCTGGGTCAGGGTCAGGGTCCGGGTCCGGGTCCGGGTCAGGGTCAGAATCTGGGTCCGGGTCCGGGTCCGTGTCAGGGTCCGGGTCCGGGTCCGGGTCCGGGTCCGGGTCTGGTTCCGGTTCCGGTTGCGGTTCCAGTTCCGGTTCCGGGTCCGGGTCAGGATCCGGGTCCGGTTCCGGGTCCGAGTATGGTCCGGATCTGGGTCAGGGTCAGGGTCCGGGTCCGGGTCCGGGTCCGGGGTCAGGATTCTAGTCCGGGTCCGGGTCCGGGTCCGGGTACGGGTACGGGTACGGGTACAGTTACGGGTCCGGATCTGGGTCAGGGTCCGGGTCCGGGTCCGGGTCCGGGTACGGGGTCAGGATTCTAGTCCGGGTACGGGTACGGGTACGGGTACGGGTACGGGTACAGTTACGGGTACGGATCTGGGTCAGGGTCAGGGTCAGGGTCCGTGTCAGGTTCCGGGTCCGTGTCAGGGTCCGGGTCCGTGTCAGGGTCCGGGTCCTGGTCCGGGTCCGGGTCCGGTTCCGGGTCCGGGTCCGGATCCGGATCTTGGTCAGGGTCAGGGTCAGGGTCCGGGTCCGGGTCCGGGTCCGGGTCTAGGTCTGGGTCCGGGTCCATGTCAGGGTCAGTATCCAGGTCCAGGTCCGGGTCTGGGTCCGGGTCCGGGTCCGGTCAGGGTCAGGGTGTGGGTACGGGTCCGGGTACGGGGTCAGGATTCTAGTCCGTGTCCGGGTACGGGTACAGGTCCGGGTCCGGGTACGGGTACGGATCTGGGTCAGGGTCAGGGTCCGGGTCCGGGTCCGGGTCAGGGTCAGAATCTGGGTCCGGGTCCGGGTCCGTGTCAGGGTCCGGGTCCGTGTCAGGGTCCGGGTCCGGGTCCGGGTCCGGGTCTGGTTCCGGTTCCCGTTCCGGTTCCGGTTCCGGGTCAGGGTCAGGATCCGGGTCCGGGACCGGGTCCGGTTCCGGGTCCGGTTCCGGTTCCGGTTGCGGTTCCAGTTCCGGTTCCGGGTCCGGGTCAGGATCCGGGTCCGGTTCCGGGTCCGAGTATGGTCCGGATCTGGGTCAGGGTCAGGGTCCGGGTCCGGGTCCGGGTCCGGGGTCAGGATTCTAGTCCGGGTCCGGGTACGGGTACGGGTACGGGTACGGGTACAGTTACGGGTCCGGATCTGGGTCAGGGTCCGGGTCCGGGTCCGGGTCCGGGTCCGGGGTCAGGATTCTAGTCCGGGTCCGGGTACGGGTACGGGTACGGGTACGGGTACAGTTACGGGTACGGATCTGGGTCAGGGTCAGGGTCAGGGTCCGTGTCAGGTTCCGGGTCCGTGTCAGGGTCCGGGTCCGTGTCAGGGTCCGGGTCCTGGTCCGGGTCCGGGTCCGGTTCCGGGTCCGGGTCCGGATCCGGATCTTGGTCAGGGTCAGGGTCAGGGTCCGGGTCCGGGTCCGGGTCTAGGTCCGGGTCCGGGTCCATGTCAGGGTCAGTATCCAGGTCCAGGTCCGGGTCTGGGTCCGGGTCCGGGTCCGGTCAGGGTCAGGGTGTGGGTACGGGTCCGGGTACGGGGTCAGGATTCTAGTCCGTGTCCGGGTACGGGTACGGGTCCGGGTACGGGTACGGGTACGGATCTGGGTCAGGGTCAGGGTCCGGGTCCGGGTCCGGGTCAGGGTCAGAATCTGGGTCCGGGTCCGGGTCCGGGTCAGGGTCCGGGTCCGTGTCAGGGTCCGGGTCCGGGTCCGGGTCTGGTTCCGGTTCCCGTTCCGGTTCCGGTTCCGGGTCAGGGTCAGGATCCGGGCCCGGACCGGGTCCGGTTCCGGGTCCGGGTCCGGGTCCGGTTCCGGTTCCGGTTCCGGTTCCAGTTCCGGTTCCGGGTCCGGGTCAGGATCCGGGTCCGGTTCCGGGTCCGAGTATGGTCCGGATCTGGGTCAGGGTCAGGGTCCGGGTCCGGGTCCGGGTCCGGGGTCAGGATTCTAGTCCGGGTCCGGGTCCGGGTACGGGTACGGGTACAGTTACGGGTCCGGATCTGGGTCAGGGTCCGGGTCCGGGTCCGGGTCCGGGTCCGGGGTCAGGATTCTAGTCCGGGTCCGGGTACGGGTACGGGTACGGGTACGGGTACAGTTACGGGTACGGATCTGGGTCAGGGTCAGGGTCAGGGTCCGTGTCAGGGTCCGGGTCCGTGTCAGGGTCCGGGTCCGTGTCAGGGTCCGGGTCCTGGTCCGGGTCTGGGTCCGGTTCCGGGTCCGGGTCCGGATCCGGATCTTGGTCAGGGTCAGGGTCAGGGTCCGGTTCTGGGTCCGGTTCCGGGTCCGGTTCCGGGTATGGGTCCGTGTCTGGGTCCGGTTCCGTGTCAGTGTTAGTGTCAGGGTCAGAGTCAGGTTCCGGGTCTGGGTCGGGGTCCGGGTCCAGGTCCGGGTCAGGGTCAGGATCCGGGTCCGGTTCCGGGTAAGGGTCCGTGTCCGTGTCCGTGTCCGTGTCCTTGTCCGGATCCGGGTCCGGGTCCGGGTCCGAGTCCGTGTCCGGGTCCGGGTCCGGGTCCGGGTCCGGTTCCGGGTCCGGGTCCGGGTCAGGATCCGGGTCCGGTTCCGGGTCCGAGTCTGGGTCCGGATCTGGGTCAGGGTCAGGGTCCGGGTCCGGGTCCGAGTCCGGGTCCGGGTCCGGGTCCGGGTCCGGGTCCGGGTCCGGGTCCGGGTCCAGGTCCGGGTCCGGGTCCGGGTCTGGGTCCGGGTCCAGGTCAGTGTCAGGGTCAGGGTCAGGGTCAGAGTCAGGGTCCGGATCAAGGGTCAGGGTCAGGGTCAGGGTCAGTGTCCGGGTCCGGGTCCGGGTCCGGGTCAGGGTCCGGTTCCGGGTCTGGGTCCGGGTCCGGGTCCGGGTCCGGGTCCGGGTCCGGGTCCGGGTCAGGGTCCGGGTCCGGGTCCGTGTCAGGGTCCGGGTCCGTGTCAGGGTCCGGGTCCTGGTCCGGGTCCGGGTCCGGGTCCGGGTCCGGGTCCGGATCCGTGTCAGTGTCAGTGTCAGAGTCAGGGTCCGGGTCAGGGTAAGGGTCAGGGTCAGGGTCAGGGTCCGGGTCCGGTTCCGGGTCTGGTTCCGGTTCCAGTTCCGGTTCCGGTTCCGGGTCAGGGTCAGAGTCAGGATCAGGGTCCGGGTCCGGGTCCGGGTCCGGGTCCGGTTCCGGTTCCGGTTCCGGGTCAGGGTCCGGGTCAGGGTCAGGGTCAGGGTCAGGGTCAGGGTCAGGGTCAGGGTCCGGGTCCTGGTCCGGGTCCGGGTCCGTGTCAGTTTCAGGGTCAGTGTCAGAGTCAGGGTCCGGGTCAGGGTCAGGGTCAGGGTCAGGGTCCAGGTCCAGGTCCAGGTCCGGGTCCGGGTGCGTTTCTGGTTCCAGTTCCGGGTCAGGGTCAGGGTCAGGGTCAGGGTCCGGGTCAGGGTCAGGGTCCGGGTCTGGGTCAGGGTCCGGGTCCGGTTCCGGTTCCGTGTCAGGGTCCGGTTCAGGGTCAGGGTCCGGGTCCGGGTCCGGGTCCGGGTTCGAGTCAGGGTCCGGGTCCGGGTCCGGGTCCGGGTCCGGGTCAGTTTCAGGGTCCGGGTCTGGGTCCGGGTCCGGGTCCGGGTCCGGGTCAGGGTCCGGGTCCGGGTCCGGGTCAGGGTCCGGGTCCGGTTCTGTGTCAGTTTAAGGGTCAGTGTCAGAGTCAGGGTCCGGTTCAGGGTCAGGGTCAGGGTCAGGGTTAGGGTCCGGGTCCGTGTCCGGGTCAGGGTCCGGGTCCGGGTCCGGGTCCGGGTCAGGGTCCGGTTTCGGGTCCGGGTCCGGGTCAGAATCCGGGTCCGGGTCCGGGTCCGTGTCAGGGTCCGGGTCCGTGTCAGGGTCCGGGTCCGGGTCCGGGTCTGGTTCCGGTTCCGGTTCCGGTTCCGGTTCCGGTTCCGGTTCCGGTTCCGGTTCCGGGTCAGGGTCAGGATCCGGGTCCGGGTCCGGGTCCGGGTCCGGGTCCGGTTCCGGTTCCGGTTCCAGTTCTGGTTCCGGTTCCGGATCCGGTTCCGGGTCAGTGTCAGAGTCAGGATCTGGGTCCGGGTCCGGGTCCGGGTCCGGGTCCGGGTCCGGGTCCGGGTCCGGATCCGTGTCAGTGTCAGTGTCAGAGTCAGGGTCCAGGTCAGGGTAAGGGTCCGGGTCCGGGTCAGGGTCTGGGTCCGGGTCTGGTTCCGTGTCAGTTTCAGGGTCAGTGTCAGAGTCAGGGTCCGGGTCAGGGTCAGGGTCAGGGTCAGGGTCAGGGTCCAGGTCCAGATCCAGGTCCGGGTCAGGGTCCGGGTCCGGGTCCGGGTCCGGTTCTGGTTCCGATTCCGGGTCAGGGTCAGGGTCAGGGTGAGGGTCACTGTCCGGGACAGGGTCCGGGTCCGGGTCAGGGTCAGGGTCAGGGTCTGGGTCAGTGTCCGGGTCCGGGTCTGGGTCAGGGTCCGGGTCCTGGTCCGGGTCTAGGTCCGGGTCCGGGTCCATGTCAGGGTCAGTATCCAGGTCCAGGTCCGGGTCTGGGTCCGGGTCCGGGTCCGGGTCCGGTCAGGGTCAGGGTGCGGGTACTAGGATTCTAGTCCAGGTCCGGGTCCGGGTCTGGGTCCGGGTCCGGGTCCGGATCTGGGTCAGGGTCAGGGTCCGGGTCAGGGTCCGGGTCCGTGTCAGGGTCCGGGTCCGTGTCAGGGTCCGTGTCCTTGTCCGGGTCCGGGTCCGGGTCCGGTTCTGGTTCCGGTTCCGGGTCCGGGTCAGGGTCAGGGTCAGGGTCCGGGTCAGGGTCAGGGTTAGGGTCCGGGTCCGGGTCCGGGTCCGGGTCTAGGTCCGGGTCCGGGTCCATGTCAGGGTCAGTATCCAGGTCCAGGTCCGGGTCTGGGTCCGGGTCCGGGTCCGGGTCCGGTCAGGGTCAGGGTGTGGGTACGGGTCCGGGTACGGGGTCAGGATTCTAGTCCGTGTCCGTGTCCGGGTACGGGTACGGGTACGGGTACGGATCTGGGTAAGGGTCAGGGTCCGGGTCCGGGTCCGGGTCAGGGTCAGAATCTGGGTCCGGGTCCGGGTCCGTGTCAGGGTCCGGGTCCGTGCCAGGGTCCGGGTCCGGGTCCGGGTCCGTGTCTGGTTCCGGTTCCGGTTCCGGTTCCGGTTCCGGGTCAGGGTCAGGGTCAGGATCCGGGTCCGGGACCGGGTCCGGGTCCGGTTCCGGTTCCGGTTCCGGTTCCGGTTCCAGTTCCGGTTCCGGGTCAGGGTCAGGATCCGGGTCCGGGTCCGGGTCCGGGTCCGGGTCAGGATCCGGGTCCGGTTCCGGGTCCGAGTATGGTCCGGATCTGGGTCAGGGTCAGGGTCCGGGTCCGGGTCCGAGTCCGGGGTCAGGATTCTAGTCCGGGTCCGGGTACGGGTACGGGTACGGGTACGGGTACAGTTACGGGTCCGGATCTGGGTCAGGGTCAGGGTCCGGGTCCGGGTCCGGGTCCGGGGTCAGGATTCTAGTCCGGGTCCGGGTCCGGGTCCGGGTACGGGTACGGGTACAGTTACGGGTACGGATCTGGGTCAGTGTCAGGGTCAGGGTCAGAGTCAGGGTCCGGATCAAGGGTCAGGGTCAGGGTCAGGGTCAGTGTCCGGGTCCGGGTCCGGGTCCGGGTCAGGGTCCGGGTCCGGGTGCGGGTCCGGGTCCGGGTCCGGGTCCGGGTCCGGGTCCGGGTCAGGGTCAGTGTCCGGGTCCGGGTCCGGGTCCGTGTCAGGGTCCGGGTCCTGGTCCGGGTCCGGGTCAGGGTCCGGGTCCGGGTCTGGGTCCGGATCCGGATCATGGTCAGGGTCCGGGTCCGATTCCGGGTCCGGGTCCGGGTCCGGGTCCGGGTCCGGGTCCGGGTCCGGGTCCGGATCCGTGTCAGTGTCAGTGTCAGAGTCAGGGTCCGGGTCAGGGTAAGGGTCAGGGTCAGGGTCAGGGTCCGGGTCCCGGTCCGGGTCAGGGTCTGGGTCTGGGTCCGGTTCCGGTTCCGTGTCAGTTTCAGGGTCAGTGTCAGAGTCAGGGTCCGGGTCCGGGTCAGGGTCAGGGTCAGGGTCAGGGTCCAGGTCCAGGTCCGGGTCAGGGTCCGGGTCAGGGTCAGGTTCAGGGTCAGGGTCCGGGTCCGGGTCCGGGTCCGTGTCAGGTTCCGGGTCCGTGTCAGGGTCCGGGTCCGGGTCAGGGTCCAGATCCGGGTCAGGGTCCGGGTCAGGGTCACGTTCAGGGTCAGGGTCCGGGTCCGGGTCCGGGTCCGGGTCCGGGTCCGTGTCAGTGTTAGTGTCAGGGTCAGAGTCAGGGTCCGGGTCCGGTTCCGGGTCAGGGTCAGGATCCGGGTCCGGTTCCGGGTCCGAGTCTGGGTCCGGATCTGGGTCAGGGTCAGGGTCCGGGTCAGGGTCCGGGTCCGGGTCCGGGTCCAGGTCCGGGTCCGGGTCCGGGTCCGGGTCCGGGTCAGGGTCCGGGTCCGTGTCAGGGTCCGGGTCTGGGTCCGGGTCTGGTTCCGTGTCAGTTTCAGGGTCAGTGTCAGAGTCAGGGTCCGGGTCAGGGTCAGGGTCAGGATCAGGGTCAGGGTCCAGGTCCAGGTCCAGGTCCGGGTCAGGTTCCGGGTCCGGGTCCGGGTCCGGGTCCGGGTCCGGGTCCGGGTCCGGTCAGGGTCAGGGTGCGGGTACTCGGATTCTAGTCCAGGTCCGGGTCCGGGTCCGGGTCCGGGTCAGGGTCAGGGTCCGGGTCAGGGTCCGGGTCCGTGTCAGGGTCCGGGTCCGTGTTAGGTTCCGTGTCCTTGTCCGGGTCCGGGTCCGGGTCCGGTTCTGGTTCTGGTTCTGGTTCCGGTTCCGGGTCAGGGTCAGGGTCAGGATCAGGGTCCGGGTCCGGGTCTGGGTCCGGGTCCGGGTCCGGTCAGGGTCAGGGTGTGGGTCCGGGTCCGTGTCCGGGGTCAGGATTCTAGTCCGGGTCCGGGTCCGGGTCCGGGTCCGGGTCCTGGTACGGATCCGGATCATGGTCAGGGTCAGGGTCCGATTCCGGTTCCGGGTCCGGGTCCGGGTCCGGGTCCGGGTCCGGGTCCGGGTCCGGGTCCGGGTCAGGGTCTGGGTCCGGTTCCGGTTCCGTGTCAGTTTCAGGGTCAGTGTCAGAGTCAGGGTCCGGGTCAGGGTCCGGGTCCGGGTCCGGGTCCTGGTTCGGGTCCGGTTCCGGGTCCGGGTCAGGATCCGGGTCCGGTTCCGGGTCCGAGTCTGGGTCCGGATCCGGGTCCGGGTCCGGGTCCGGGTCCGGGTCCGGGTCCGGGTCCGGGTCCGGGTCCGGGTCCGGGTCAGTGTCAGTGTCAGGGTCAGGGTCAGAGTCAGGGTCCGGATCAAGGGTCAGGGTCAGGGTCAGTGTCAGTGTCCACGTCCGGGTCCGGGTCCGGGTCCGGGTCCGGGTCCGGGTCCGGGTCTGGGTCCGGGTCCGGGTCCAGGTCCTGGTCCGGATCCGGGTCAGGGTCAGGGTCCGGGTCCGTGTCAGGGTCCGTGTCCGTGTCAGGGTCCGTGTCCTGGTCCGTGTCCGGGTCCGGGTCCGGGTCTGGGTCCGGATCCGGATCATGGTCAGGGTCCGGGTCCGATTCCGGGTCCGGGTCCGGGTCCGGGTCCGGGTCCGGATCCGTGTCAGTGTCAGTGTCAGAGTCAGGGTCCGGGTCAGGGTAAGGGTCAGGGTCAGGGTCAGGGTCCGGGTCCGGGTCCGTGTCAGGGTCTGGGTCCGGGTCCGGGTCCGGTTCAGTGTCAGTTTCAGGGTCAGTGTCAGAGTCAGGGTCCGGGTCAGGGTCAGGGTCAGGGTCAGGGTCAGTGTCCAGGTCCAGGTCCGGGTCAGGGTCCGGGTCAGGGTCAGGTTCAGGGTCAGGGTCCGGGTCCGGGTCCGGGTCCGTGTCAGGTTCCGGGTCCGTGTCAGGGTCCGGGTCCGGGTCAGGGTCCAGGTCCGGGTCCAGGTCTGGGTCCGGGTCCGGTTCCGGGTCCGGGTCCGTGTCAGTGTTAGTGTCAGGGTCAGAGTCAGGGTCCGGGTCCGGTTCCGGGTCAGGG
The DNA here is from genome assembly GCA_022577455.1 of Arizona elegans. Lineage (NCBI taxonomy): Eukaryota > Metazoa > Chordata > Lepidosauria > Squamata > Colubridae > Arizona > Arizona elegans. The sequence continues at coordinate 8,338,936 of JAKOOJ010000027.1, forward strand.
TCAGGATCCGGGTCCGGTAACGGGTCCGAGTCCTGGTCCGGATCTGGGTCAGGGTCAGGGTCCGGGTCTTGGTCTGGGTCCGGGTCCGGGTCCGTGTCCGTGTCCGTGTCCGGGTCCGGGTCCGGGTCAGGGTCAGGGTCCAGGTCCGTGTCAGGGTCCGGGTCCGTGTCAGGGTCCGGGTCCTGGTCCGGGTCCGGGTCCGGGTCCAGGTCTGGGTCCGGATCCGGATCATGGTCAGGGTCCGGGTCCGGGTCCGATTCCGGGTCCGGGTCCGGGTCCGGGTCCGGGTCCGGATCCGTGTCAGTGTCAGTGTCAGTGTCAGAGTCAGTGTCCGGGTCAGGGTAAGGGTCAGGGTCAGGGTCAGGGTCCGGGTCCGGGTCCGGGTCCGGGTCAGGGTCCGGGTCCGGTTCCGTGACAGTTTCAGGGTCAGTGTCAGAGTCAGGGTCCGGGTCAGGGTCAGGGTCAGGGTCAGGGTCAGGTTCAGGGTCCAGGTCCAGGTCCGGGTCAGGGTCCGGGTCAGGGTCATGGTCAGGATCAGGGTCAGGGTCCGGGTCCGGTTCTGGTTCCGATTCCGTGTCAGTGTCAGGGTCAGGGTCCGGGTCAGTGTCCGGGTCCGGGTCTGGGTCAGGGTCCGGGTCCTGGTCCGGGTCCGGGTCCGGGTCCGGGTCCGGGTCCGGGTCCGGGTCTAGGTCCGGGTCCGGGTCCATGTCAGGGTCAGTATCCAGGTCCAGGTCAGAATCCGGGTCCGGGTCCGGGTCCGTGTCAGGGTCCGGGTCCGTGTCAGGGTCCGGGTCCGGGTCCGGGTCTGGTTCCGGTTCCGGTTCCAGTTCCGGTTCCGGGTCAGTTTCAGGGTCAGTGTCAGAGTCAGGGTCCGGGTCAGGGTCAGGGTCAGGGTCAGGGTCAGGGTCCAGGTCCAGGTCCAGGTCCGGGTCAGGTTCCGGGTCCGGGTCCGGGTCCGGGTCCGGTTCTGGTTCCGATTCTGGGTCAGGGTCAGGGTCAGGGTCCGGGTCAGTGTCCGGGTCCGGGTCTGGGTCAGGGTCCGGGTCCTGCTCCTGGTCCGGGTCCGGGTACGGGTACGGGTCCGGGTCTAGGTCCGGGTCCGGGTCCGGGTCAGTGTCAGTGTCAGGGTCAGGGTCAGAGTCAGGGTCCGGATCAAGGGTCAGGGTCAGGGTCAGTGTCAGTGTCCGGGTCCGGGTCCGGGTCCGGGTCCGGGTCCGGGTCCGGGTCCGGGTCCGGGTCCGGGTCCGGGTCAGGGTCAGGGTCCGGGTCCGTGTCAGGGTCCGTGTCTGTGTCAGGGTCCGTGTCCTGGTCCGGGTCCGGGTCCGGGTCCGGGTCCGGGTCTGGGTCCGGATCGGGATCATGGTCAGGGTCCGGGTCCGATTCCGGGTCCTGGTCCGGGTCCAGGTCAGGGTCAGGGTCCGGGTCCGTGTCAGGGTCCGTGTCTGTGTCAGGGTCCGTGTCCTGGTCCGGGTCCGGGTCCGGGTCCGGGTCTGGGTCCGGATCGGGATCATGGTCAGGGTCCGGGTCCGATTCCGGGTCCTGGTCTGGGTCCGGGTCCGGGTCCGGGTCCGGGTCCGGATCCGTGTCAGTGTCAGTGTCAGAGTCAGGGTCCGGGTCAGGGTAAGGGTCAGGGTCAGGGTCAGGGTCCGGGTCAGGGTCAGGGTCCAGGTCCAGGTCCGGGTCCGGGTCCGGTTCCGGTTCCGGTTCCAGTTCCGGTTCCGGGTCAGTTTCAGGGTCAGTGTCAGAGTCAGGGTCAGGGTCAGGGTCAGGGTCAGGGTCAGGGTCAGGGTCAGGGTCAGGGTCCAGGTCCAGGTCCAGGTCCAGGTCCGGGTCAGGTTCCGGGTCCGGGTCCGGGTCCGGTTCTGGTTCCGATTCCGTGTCAGGGTCAGAGTCAGGGTCCGGGTCAGTGTCCGGGTCCGGGTCTGGGTCAGGGTCCGGGTCCTGGTCCGGGTCTGGGTCCGGGTCCGGGTCCGGGTCCGGGTCTAGGTCCGGGTCCGGGTCCATGTCAGGGTCAGTATCCAGGTCCAGGTCAGAATCCGGGTCCGGGTCCGGGTCCGGGTCAGGGTCCGGGTCCGTGTCAGGGTCCGGGTCCGGGTCCGGGTCTGGTTCCGGTTCCGGTTCCAGTTCCGGTTCCGGGTCAGTTTCAGGGTCAGTGTCAGAGTCAGGGTCCGGGTCAGGGTCAGGGTCAGGGTCAGGGTCAGGGTCCAGGTCCAGGTCCAGGTCCGGGTCAGGTTCCGGGTCCGGGTCCGGGTCCGGGTCCGGGTCCGGTTCTGGTTCCGATTCCGGGTCAGGGTCAGGGTCAGGGTCCGGGTCAGTGTCCGGGTCCGGGTCTGGGTCAGGGTCCGGGTCCTGCTCCGGGTCCGGGTACGGGTCCGGGTACGGGTCCGGGTCTAGGTCCGGGTCCGGGTCCATGTCAGGGTCAGTATCCAGGTCGAGGTCCGGTCAGGGTCAGGGTGCGGGTACTAGGATTCTAGTCCAGGTCCGGGTCCGGGTCCGGGTCCGGGTCAGGGTCAGGGTCCGTGTCAGGGTCCGGGTCCGTGTCAGGGTCCGGGTCCGTGTTAGGGTCCGTGTCCTTGTCCGTGTCCGGGTCCGGGTCCGGGTCCGGGTCCGGTTCTGGTTCCGGTTCCGGGTCAGGGTCCGGGTCAGGGTCAGGGTCCGGGTCAGGGTCAGGGTAAGGGTCCGGGTCCGGGTCCAGGTCCAGGTCCGGGTCCGGGTCTAGGTCCGGGTCCGGGTCCATGTCAGGGTCAGTATCCAGGTCCAGGTCCGGGTACGCGGTCAGGATTCTAGTCCGTGTCCGGGTCCGGGTCCGGGTCCTGGTACGGATCTGGGTCAGGGTCAGGGTCCGGGTCCGGGTCCGTGTCAGGGTCCGGTTTCAGGTCCGGGTCCGGGTCTGGTTCCGGTTCCAGTTCCGGTTCCGGGTCAGGGTCAGGATCCCGGTCCGGGTCCGGGTCCGGGTCCGGTTTCGGGTCCGGGTCCGGGTCTGGGTCCGGGTCCGGGTCCGGGTCCGGTTCCGGTTCCGGTTCCGGGTCAGGGTCAGAGTCAGGATCCGGGTCTGGGTCCGGGTCCGGGTCCGGGTCCTGGTCCGGGTCCGGGTCCGGTTCCGGGTCTGGGTCCGGATCCGGATCATGGTCAGGGTCAGGGTCCGATTCCGGGTCCGGGTCCCGGTCCGGGTCCGGGTCCGGGTCCGGGTCTGGGTCCGGGTCAGGGTCTGGGTCCGGGTCCGGTTCCGTGTCAGTTTCAGGGTCAGTGTCAGAATCAGGGTCCGGGTCAGTGTCCGGGTCCGGGTCCGGGTCCGGGTCCGGGTCCGGTTCCGGGTCCGGGTCAGGATCCGGGTCCGGTTCCGGGTCCGAGTCTGGGTCCGGATCTGGGTCAGGGTCAGGGTCCGGGCCCGGGTCCGGGTCTGGGTCCGGGTCCGGGTCCGGGTCCGGGTCCGGGTCCGGGTCCGGGTCCGGGTCCGGGTCTGGGTCCGGGTCCGGGTCAGTGTCAGTGTCAGGGTCAGGGTCAGAGTCAGGGTCCGGATCAAGGGTCAGGGTCAGGGTCAGTGTCAGTGTCCGGGTCCGGGTCCGGGTCCGGGTCCGGGTCCGGGTCCGGGTCCGGGTCCGGGTCCGGGTCTGGGTCCGGGTCCGGGTCCAGGTCCTGGTCCGGATCCTGGTCAGGGTCAGGGTCCGTGTCCGTGTCAGGGTCCGTGTCTGTGTCAGGGTCCGTGTCCTGGTCCGTGTCCGGGTCCGGGTCCGGGTCCGGGTCTGGGTCCGGATCGGGATCATGGTCAGGGTCCGGGTCCGATTCCGGGTCCTGGTCCGGGTCCGGGTCCGGGTCCGGGTCCGGATCCGTGTCAGTGTCAGTGTCAGAGTCAGGGTCCGGGTCAGGGTAAGGGTCAGGGTCAGGGTCAGGGTCCGGGTCAGGGTCAGGGTCCAGGTCCAGGTCCGGGTCCGGGTCCGGGTCCGGTTCCGGTTCCGGTTCCAGTTCCGGTTCCGGGTCAGTTTCAGGGTCAGTGTCAGAGTCAGGGTCAGGGTCAGGGTCAGGGTCAGGGTCAGGGTCAGGGTCAGGGTCCAGGTCCAGGTCCAGGTCCAGGTCCGGATCAGGTTCCGGGTCCGGGTCCGGGTCCGGTTCTGGTTCCGATTCCGTGTCAGGGTCAGGGTCAGGGTCCGGGTCAGTGTCCGGGTCCGGGTCTGGGTCAGGGTCCGGGTCCTGGTCCGGGTCCGGGTCCGGGTCCGGGTCCGGGTCCGGGTCCGGGTCCGGGTCCGGGTCCGGGTCTAGGTCCGGGTCCGGGTCCATGTCAGGGTCAGTATCCAGGTCCAGGTCCGGGTCCGGGTCCGGGTCCGGGTCCGGGTCCGGTCAGGGTCAGGGTGCGGGTACTAGGATTCTAGTCCAGGTCCGGGTCCGGGTCTGGGTCCGGGTCAGGGTCAGGGTCCGGGTCAGGGTCCGGGTCCGTGTCAGGGTCCGGGTCCGTGTTGGGGTCCGTGTCCTTGTCCGGGTCCGGGTCCGGGTCCGGGTCCGGTTCTGGTTCCGGTTCCGGGTCAGGGTCAGGGTCAGGGTCAGGGTCCGGGTCAGGGTCAGGGTCCGGGTCAGGGTCAGGGTAAGGGTCCGGGTCCGGGTCCGGGTCCGGGTCCGGGTCCGGGTCCGGGTCCGGGTCTAGGTCCGGGTCCGGGTCCATGTCAGGGTCAGTATCCAGGTCCAGGTCCGGGTACGGGGTCAGGATTCTAGTCCGTGTCCGTGTCCGGGTCCGGGTCCTGGTACGGATCTGGGTCAGGGTCAGGGTCCGGGTCCGGGTCCGGGTCAGGGTCCGGGTCCGGGTCCGGGTCCGTGTCAGGGTCCGGTTTCAGGTCCGGGTCCGGGTCTGGTTCCGGTTCCAGTTCCGGTTCCGGTTCCGGGTCAGGGTCAGGATTCGGGTCCGGGTCCGGGTCCGGGTCCGGGTCCGGGTCCGGGTCCGGGTCCGATTCCGGTTCCAGTTCCGGTTCCGGGTCAGGGTCAGGATCCCGGTCCGGGTCCGGGTCCGGGTTTGGGTCCGGGTCCGGGTCTGGGTCCGGGTCCGGGTCCGGTTCCGGTTCCGGTTCCGGGTCAGGGTCAGAGTCAGGATCCGGGTCTGGGTCCGGGTCCGGGTCCGGGTCCTGGTCCGGGTCCGGGTCCGGTTCCGGGTCTGGGTCCGGATCCGGATCATGGTCAGGGTCAGGGTCCGATTCCGGGTCCGGGTCCGGGTCCGGGTCCGGGTCCGGGTCCGGGTCCGGGTCCGGGTCTGGGTCCGGGTCAGGGTCTGGGTCCGGTTCCGGTTCCGTGTCAGTTTCAGGGTCAGTGTCAGAGTCAGGGTCCGGGTCAGGGTCAGGGTCCAGGTCCAGGTCCGGGTCCGGGTCCGGGTCCGGTTCCGGTTCCGGTTCCAGTTCCGGTTCCGGGTCAGTTTCAGGGTCAGTGTCAGAGTCAGGGTCAGGGTCAGGGTCAGGGTCAGGGTCAGGGTCAGGGTCAGGGTCCAGGTCCAGGTCCAGGTCTGGGTCCGGGTCAGGTTCCGGGTCCGGGTCCGGGTCCGGTTCTGGTTCCGATTCCGTGTCAGGGTCAGAGTCAGTGTCCGGGTCAGTGTCCGGGTCCGGGTCTGGGTCAGGGTCCGGGTCCTGGTCCGGGTCTGGGTCCGGGTCCGGGTCCGGGTCCGGGTCTAGGTCCGGGTCCGGGTCCATGTCAGGGTCAGTATCCAGGTCCAGGTCAGAATCCGGGTCCGGGTCCGGGTCCGTGTCAGGGTCCGGGTCCGTGTCAGGGTCCGGGTCCGGGTCCGGGTCTGGTTCCGGTTCCGGTTCCAGTTCCGGTTCCGGGTCAGTTTCAGGGTCAGTGTCAGAGTCAGGGTCCGGGTCAGGGTCAGGGTCAGGGTCAGGGTCAGGGTCCAGGTCCAGGTCCAGGTCCGGGTCAGGTTCCGGGTCCGGGTCCGGGTCCGGGTCCGGTTCTGGTTCCGATTCCGGGTCAGGGTCAGGGTCAGGGTCCGGGTCAGTGTCCGGGTCCGGGTCTGGGTCAGGGTCCGGGTCCTGCTCCGGGTCCGGGTACGGGTCCGGGTACGGGTCCGGGTCTAGTTCCGGGTCCGGGTCCATGTCAGGGTCAGTATCCAGGTCGAGGTCCGGTCAGGGTCAGGGTGCGGGTACTAGGATTCTAGTCCAGGTCTGGGTCCGGGTCCGGGTCCGGGTCAGGGTCAGGGTCCGTGTCAGGGTCCGGGTCCGTGTCAGGGTCCGGGTCCGTGTTAGGGTCCGTGTCCTTGTCCGTGTCCGGGTCCGGGTCCGGGTCCGGTTCTGGTTCCGGTTCCGGGTCAGGGTCAGGGTCAGGGTCAGGGTCCGGGTCAGGGTCAGGGTCCGGGTCAGGGTCAGGGTAAGGGTCCGGGTCCGGGTCCAGGTCCGGGTCCGGGTCTAGGTCCGGGTCCGGGTCCATGTCAGGGTCAGTATCCAGGTCCAGGTCCGGGTACGGGGTCAGGATTCTAGTCCGTGTCCGGGTCAGGGTCCGGGTCCTGGTACGGATCTGGGTCAGGGTCAGGGTCCGGGTCCGGGTCCGGGTCAGGGTCCGGGTCCGGGTCCGGGTCCGTGTCAGGGTCCGGTTTCAGGTCCGGGTCCGGGTCTGGTTCCGGTTCCAGTTCCGGTTCCGGGTCAGGGTCAGGATCCCGGTCCGGGTCCGGGTCCGGGTCCGGTTTCGGGTCCGGGTCCGGGTCTGGGTCCGGGTCCGGGTCCGGGTCCGGTTCCGGTTCCGGGTCAGGGTCAGAGTCAGGATCCGGGTCTGGGTCTGGGTCCGGGTCCGGGTCCTGGTCCGGGTCCGGGTCCGGTTCCGGGTCTGGGTCCGGATCCGGATCATGGTCAGGGTCAGGGTCCGATTCCGGGTCCGGGTCCCGGTCCGGGTCCGGGTCCGGGTCCGGGTCTGGGTCCGGGTCAGGGTCTGGGTCCGGGTCCGGTTCCGTGTCAGTTTCAGGGTCAGTGTCAGAATCAGGGTCCGGGTCAGTGTCCGGGTCCGGGTCCGGGTCCGGGTCCGGGTCCGGTTCCGGGTCCGGGTCAGGATCCGGGTCCGGTTCCGGGTCCGAGTCTGGGTCCGGATCTGGGTCAGGGTCAGGGTCCGGGCCCGGGTCCGGGTCTGGGTCCGGGTCCGGGTCCGGGTCCGGGTCCGGGTCCGGGTCTGGGTCCGGGTCCGGGTCAGTGTCAGTGTCAGGGTCAGGGTCAGAGTCAGGGTCCGGATCAAGGGTCAGGGTCAGGGTCAGTGTCAGTGTCCGGGTCCGGGTCCGGGTCCGGGTCCGGGTCCGGGTCCGGGTCCGGGTCCGGGTCTGGGTCCGGGTCCGGGTCCAGGTCCTGGTCCGGATCCTGGTCAGGGTTAGGGTCCGGGTCCGTGTCAGGGTCCGTGTCTGTGTCAGGGTCCGTGTCCTGGTCCGTGTCCGGGTCCGGGTCCGGGTCCGGGTCTGGGTCCGGATCGGGATCATGGTCAGGGTCCGGGTCCGATTCCGGGTCCTGGTCCGGGTCCGGGTCCGGGTCCGGGTCCGGGTCCGGATCCGTGTCAGTGTCAGTGTCAGAGTCAGGGTCCGGGTCAGGGTAAGGGTCAGGGTCAGGGTCAGGGTCCGGGTCAGGGTCAGGGTCCAGGTCCAGGTCCGGGTCCGGGTCCGGGTCCGGTTCCGGTTCCGGTTCCAGTTCCGGTTCCGGGTCAGTTTCAGGGTCAGTGTCAGAGTCAGGGTCAGGGTCAGGGTCAGGGTCAGGGTCAGGGTCAGGGTCAGGGTCCAGGTCCAGGTCCAGGTCCAGGTCCGGGTCAGGTTCCGGGTCCGGGTCCGGGTCCGGTTCTGGTTCCGATTCCGTGTCAGGGTCAGGGTCAGGGTCCGGGTCAGTGTCCGGGTCCGGGTCTGGGTCAGGGTCCGGGTCCTGGTCCGGGTCCGGGTCCGGGTCCGGGTCCGGGTCCGGGTCCGGGTCTAGGTCCGGGTCCGGGTCCATGTCAGGGTCAGTATCCAGGTCCAGGTCCGGGTCCGGGTCCGGGTCCGGGTCCGGGTCCGGTCAGGGTCAGGGTGCGGGTACTAGGATTCTAGTCCAGGTCCGGGTCCGGGTCCGGGTCCGGGTCAGGGTCAGGGTCCGGGTCAGGGTCCGTGTCCGTGTCAGGGTCCGGGTCCGTGTTAGGGTCCGTGTCCTTGTCCGTGTCCGGGTCCGGGTCCGGGTCCGGTTCTGGTTCCGGTTCCGGGTCAGGGTCAGGGTCAGGGTCAGGGTCCGGGTCAGGGTCAGGGTCCGGGTCAGGGTCAGGGTAAGGGTCCGGGTCCGGGTCCGGGTCCGGGTCCGGGTCCGGGTCCGGGTCTAGGTCCGGGTCCGGGTCCATGTCAGGGTCAGTATCCAGGTCCAGGTCCGGGTACGGGGTCAGGATTCTAGTCCGTGTCCGTGTCCGGGTCCGGGTCCTGGTACGGATCTGGGTCAGGGTCAGGGTCCGGGTCCGGGTCCGGGTCAGGGTCCGGGTCCGGGTCCGGGTCCGTGTCAGGGTCCGGTTTCAGGTCCGGGTCCGGGTCTGGTTCCGGTTCCAGTTCCGGTTCCGGTTCCGGGTCAGGGTCAGGATTCGGGTCCGGGTCCGGGTCCGGGTCCGGGTCCGGGTCCGGGTCCGATTCCGGTTCCAGTTCCGGTTCCGGGTCAGGGTCAGGATCCCGGTCCGGGTCCGGGTCCGGGTTTGGGTCCGGGTCCGGGTCTGGGTCCGGGTCCGGGTCCGGTTCCGGTTCCGGTTCCGGGTCAGGGTCAGAGTCAGGATCCGGGTCTGGGTCCGGGTCCGGGTCCGGGTCCTGGTCCGGGTCCGGGTCCGGTTCCGGGTCTGGGTCCGGATCCGGATCATGGTCAGGGTCAGGGTCCGATTCCGGGTCCGGGTCCGGGTCCGGGTCCGGGTCCGGTTCCGGGTCCGGGTCCGGGTCCGGGTCTGGGTCCGGGTCAGGGTCTGGGTCCGGTTCCGGTTCCGTGTCAGTTTCAGGGTCAGTGTCAGAGTCAGGGTCCGGGTCAGGGTCCGGTTCCGGGTCCGGGTCAGGATCCGGGTCCGGTTCCGGGTCCGAGTCTGGGTCCGGATCTGGGTCAGGGTCCGGGTCCGGGTCCGGGTCCGGGTCCGGGTCCGGGTCCGGGTCCGGGTCCGGGTCCGGGTCCGGGTCCGGGTCCGGGTCCGGGTCCGGGTCCGGGTCCGGGTCAGTGTCAGTGTCAGGGTCAGGGTCAGAGTCAGGGTCCGGATCAAGGGTCAGGGTCAGGGTCAGTGTCAGTGTCCAGGTCCGGGTCCGGGTCCGGGTCCGGGTCCGGGTCCGGGTCCGGGTCTGGGTCCGGGTCCGGGTCCAGGTCCTGGTCCGGATCCGGGTCAGGGTCAGGGTCCGGGTCCGTGTCAGGGTCCGTGTCTGTGTCAGGGTCCGTGTCCTGGTCCGTGTCCGGGTCCGGGTCCGGGTCTGGGTCCGGATCCGGATCATGGTCAGGGTCCGGGTCCGATTCCGGGTCCGGGTCCGGGTCCGGGTCAGGGTCCGGGTCCGGATCCGGATCCGTGTCAGTGTCAGTGTCAGAGTCAGGGTCCGGGTCAGGGTAAGGGTCAGGGTCAGGGTCAGGGTCTGGGTCCGGGTCAGGGTCTGGGTCCGGGTCCGGTTCAGTGTCAGTTTCAGGGTCAGTGTCAGAGTCAGGGTCCGGGTCAGGGTCAGGGTCAGGGTCAGGGTCAGTGTCCAGGTCCAGGTCCGGGTCAGGGTCCGGGTCAGGGTCAGGTTCAGGGTCAGGGTCCGGGTCCGGGTCCGGGTCCGTGTCAGGTTCCGGGTCCGTGTCAGGGTCCGGGTCCGTGTCAGGGTCCAGGTCCGGGTCCAGGTCTGGGTCCGGGTCCGGTTCCGGGTCCTGGTCCGTGTCAGTGTTAGTGTCAGGGTCAGAGTCAGGGTCCGGGTCCGGTTCCGGGTCAGGGTCAGGATCCGGGTCCGGTAACGGGTCCGAGTCCTGGTCCGGATCTGGGTCAGGGTCAGGGTCCGGGTCTGGGTCTGGGTCCGGGTCCGTGTCCGTGTCCGTGTCCGTGTCCGTGTCCGTGTCCGTGTCCGGGTCCGGGTCAGGGTCAGGGTCCGGGTCCGTGTCAGGGTCCGGGTCCGTGTCAGGGTCCGGGTCCTGGTCCGCGTCCGGGTCCGGGTCCAGGTCTGGGTCCGGATCCGGATCATGGTCAGGGTCCGGGTCCGGGTCCGATTCCGGGTCCGGGTCCGGGTCCGGGTCCGGGTCCGGGTCCGGGTCCGGATCCGTGTCAGTGTCAGTGTCAGTGTCAGAGTCAGTGTCCGGGTCAGGGTAAGGGTCAGGGTCAGGGTCAGGGTCCGGGTCCGGGTCCGGGTCCGGGTCAGGGTCCGGGTCCGGTTCCGTGACAGTTTCAGGGTCAGTGTCAGAGTCAGGGTCCGGGTCAGGGTCAGGGTCAGGGTCAGGGTCAGGTTCAGGGTCCAGGTCCAGGTCCGGGTCAGGGTCCGGGTCAGGGTCAGGTTCAGGGTCAGGGTCCGGGTCCGGGTCCGGGTCCGTGTCAAGTTCCGGGTCCGGGTCAGGGTCCGGGTCCGGGTCCGGGTCCGGGTCCGGGTCCGGGTCCGGGTCCGGGTCCGGGTCCGGGTCTGGGTCCGGGTCAGGGTCTGGGTCCGGGTCCGGTTCCGTGTCAGTTTCAGGGTCAGTGTCAGAGTCAGGGTCCGGGTCAGGGTCCGGGTCCGGGTCCGGGTCCTGGTCCGGGTCCGGTTCCGGGTCCGGGTCAGGATCCGGGTCCGGTTCCGGGTCCGAGTCTGGGTCCGGATCTGGGTCAGGGTCCGGGTCCGGGTCCGGGTCCGGGTCCGGGTCCGGGTCCGGGTCCGGGTCCGGGTCCGGGTCCGGGTCCGGGTCCGGGTCAGTGTCAGGGTCAGGGTCAGGGTCAGAGTCAGGGTCCGGATCAAGGGTCAGGGTCAGGGTCAGTGTCAGTGTCCAGGTCCGGGTCCGGGTCCGGGTCCGGGTCCGGGTCTGGGTCCGGGTCCGGGTCCAGGTCCTGGTCCGGATCCGGGTCAGGGTCAGGGTCCGGGTCCGTGTCAGGGTCCGTGTCCGTGTCAGGGTCCGTGTCCTGGTCCGTGTCCGTGTCCAGGTCCGGGTCTGGGTCCGGATCCGGATCATGGTCAGGGTCCGGGTCCGATTCCGGGTCCGGGTCCGGGTCCGGGTCCGGGTCCGGGTCCGGGTCCGGGTCCGGATCCGTGTCAGTGTCAGTGTCAGAGTCAGGGTCCGGGTCAGGGTAAGGGTCAGGGTCAGGGTCAGGGTCCGGGTCCGGGTCCGGGTCCGGGTCCGGGTCCGGGTCAGGGTCTGGGTCCGGGTCCGGTTCAGTGTCAGTTTCAGGGTCAGTGTCAGTGTCAGAGTCAGGGTCCGGGTCAGGGTCAGGGTCAGGGTCAGGGTCAGTGTCCAGGTCCAGGTCCGGGTCAGGGTCCGGGTCAGGGTCAGGTTCAGGGTCAGGGTTCGGGTCCGGGTCCGGGTCCGTGTCAGGTTCCGGGTCCGTCTCAGGGTCCGGGTCCGGGTCAGGGTCCAGGTCCGGGTCCAGGTCTGGGTCCGGGTCCGGTTCCGGGTCCGGGTCCGTGTCAGTGTTAGTGTCAGGGTCAGAGTCAGGGTCCGGGTCCGGTTCCGGGTCAGGGTCAGGATCCGGGTCCGGTAACGGGTCCGAGTCCTGGTCCGGATCTGGGTCAGGGTCAGGGTCCGGGTCTCGGTCTGGGTCCGGGTCCGGGTCCGGGTCCGTGTCCGTGTCCGTGTCCGTGTCCGGGTCCGGGTCAGGGTCCGGGTCCGGGTCCGGGTCCGGGTCCGGATCCGTGTCAGTGTCAGTGTCAGTGTCAGAGTCAGGGTCCGGGTCAGGGTAAGGGTCCGGGTCCGGTTCCGTGACAGTTTCAGGGTCAGTGTCAGAGTCAGGGTCCGGGTCAGGGTCAGGGTCAGGGTCAGGGTGAGGTTCAGGGTCCAGGTCCAGGTCCGGGTCAGGGTCCGGGTCAGGGTCAGGTTCAGGGTCAGGGTCCGGGTCCGGGTCCGGGTCCGTGTCAAGTTCCGGGTCCGGGTCAGGGTCCGGGTCTGGGTCAGGGTCCAGGTCCGGGTCCAGGTCTGGGTCCGGGTCCGGGTCCGGGTCCGGATCCGGATCTTGGTCCGGGTCAGGGTCCGGTTCCGGTTCCGGGTCCGGGTCCGGGTCCGGGTCAGGGTCAGGGTCAGGGTCAGGGTCCGGGTCCGTGTCAGATTCCGGGTCCGTGTCAGGGTCCGGGTCCGGTTCCGGGTCCGGGTCCGGGTCTGGGTCCGGGTCCGGGTCCGGGTCCGGGTCCGGGTCCATGTCAGTGTTAGTGTCAGGGTCAGAGTCAGGGTCCGGGTCTGGGTCAGGGTCCGGGTCCGGGTCCGGGTCCGGGTCCGGGTCAGGGTCAGGATCTGGGTCCGGGTCCGGGTCCAGGTAAGGGTCCGGGTCCGGGTTCGGGTCCGGGTCCGTGTCCGGGTCAGGGTCCGGGTCCGGTTCCGTGTCAGTTTCAGTGTCAGTGTCAGAGTCAGGGTCCGGGTCAGGGTCAGGGTCAGGGTCAGGGTCAGGTTCAGGGTCCAGGTCCAGGTCCGGGTCAGGGTCCGGGTCAGGGTCAGGTTCAGGGTCAGAGTCCGGGTCCGGGTCCGGGTCCGTGTCAAGTTCCGTGTCCGGGTCAGGGTCCGGGTCCGGTTCCGTGTCAGTTTCAGTGTCAGTGTCAGAGTCAGGGTCCGGGTCAGGGTCAGGGTCAGGGTCCAGGTAAAGGTCCGGGTCAGGGTCAGGGTCCGGGTCCGGGTCCGGGTCCGGTCAGGGTCAGGGTGCGGGTACGGGTACGGGTACGGGGTCAGGATTCTAGTCCGGGTCCGGGTCGGGGTCGGGGTCCGGGTCCGGGTCCGGGTCCGGATCTGGGTCAGGGTCAGAGTCAGGGTCCGGGTCAGGGTCCGGGTCCGGGTCAGGGTCCGGGTCCGGGTCCGGGTCCGGGTCCGGGTCCGGTTCCGGGTCAGTGTCCGGGTCAGTTTCAGTGTCCGGGTCCGGGTCCGGGTCCGAGTCCGGGTCAGGGTCCGGGTCCGGGTCAGGGTCCGGGTCCGGTTCTGTGTCAGTTTAAGGGTCAATGTCAGAGTCAGGGTCCGGTTCAGGGTCAGGGTCAGGGTCAGGGTCAGGGTCCGGGTCCGGGTCCGGGTCAGGGTCCGGGTCCGGGTCCGGGTCCGGGTCAGGGTCCGGTTTCGGGTCCGGGTCCGGGTCAGAATCCGGGTCCGCGTCCGGTTCCGTGTCAGGGTCCGGGTCCGTGTCAGGGTCCGGGTCCGGGTCCGGGTCCGGGTCCGGGTCCGGGTCCAGGTCCGGGTCCGGGTCTGGTTCCGGTTCCGGTTCCGGTTCCGGTTCCGGGTCAGGGTCAGGATCCGGGTCCGGGTCCGGGTCCGGGTCCGGGTCCGGGTCCGGTTCCGGTTCCGGTTCCGGTTCCGGTTCCGGTTCCAGTTCCGGTTCCGGTTCCAGTTCCGGGTCAGGGTCAGAGTCAGGATCCAGGTCCGGGTCCGGTTCCGGTTCCGGTTCCGGTTCCGGTTCCGGTTCCGGGTCAGGTTCAGGGTCAGGGTCAGGGTCAGGGTCCGGGTCCGGGTCAGGGTCAGGGTCCGGGTCAGGGTCCGGGTCCTGGTCCGGGTCCGGGTAAGGGTCCGTGTCCTGGTCCGGGTCCGGGTCCGGATCTGGGTCAGGGTCAGAGTCAGGGTCCGGGTCAGGGTCCGGGTCCGGGTCAGGGTCCGGGTCCGGGTCCGGGTCCGGTTCCGGGTCAGTGTCCGGTTCAGTGTCAGGGTCCGGGTCCGGGTCGGAGTCAGGATCTGGGTCCGGGTCCGGGTCCGGGTCAGTTTCAGTGTCCGGGTCCGGGTCCGGGTCCGAGTCCGGGTCAGGGTCCGGGTCCGGGTCAGGGTCCGGGTCCGGTTCTGTGTCAGTTTAAGGGTCAGTGTCAGAGTCAGGGTCCGGTTCAGGGTCAGGGTCAGGGTCAGGGTCCGGGTCCGGGTCCGGGTCAGGGTCCGGGTCCGGGTCCGGGTCCGGGTCAGGGTCCGGTTTCGGGTCCGGGTCCGGGTCAGAATCCGGGTCCGGGTCCGGGTCCGGGTCCGGGTCCGGGTCTGGTTCCGGTTCCGGTTCCGGTTCCGGTTCCGGGTCAGGGTCAGGATCCGGGTCCGGGTCCGGGTCCGGGTCCGGGTCCGGGTCCGGGTCCGGGTCCGGTTCAGGTTCCGGTTCCGGTTCCGGTTCCGGTTCCAGTTCCGGTTCCGGTTCCGGTTCCGGGTCAGGGTCAGAGTCAGGATCCGGGTCTGGGTCCGGGTCCGGGTCCGGTACCGGTTCCGGTTCCGGTTCCGGGTCAGGTTCAGGGTCAGGGTCAGGGTCAGGGTCCGGGTCAGGGTCAGGGTCCGGGTTCGGGTCCGGGTCCGGGTCCGGGTCCGGCTCAGGGACCGGTTGCGGTTTTGGGTCCGGGTCAGAATCCGGGTCCGGGTCCGGGTCCGGGTCCGGGTCAGGGTCCGGGTCCGTGTCAGGGTCCGGGTCCGGGTCCGGGTCCGGGTCCGGGTCCGGGTCTGGTTCTGGTTCCGGTTCCGGTTCCGGTTCCGGTTCCGGTTCCGGGTCAGGGTCAGGATCCGTGTCCGTGTCCGGGTCCGTGTCCGGGTCTGGTTCTGGTTCCGGTTCCGGTTCCGGTTCCGGGTCAGGGTCAGGATCCGGGTCCGGGTCCGGGTCCGGGTCCGGGTCCGGGTCCGGGTCCGGGTCCGGGTCCGGGTCCGGGTCCGGTTCCTGTTCCGGGTCAGGGTCAGGGTCAGGGTCAGGGTCAGGGTCAGGGTCCGGGTCAGGGTCAGGGTCCGGGTCAGGGTCAGGGTCCGGGTCCATGTCAGGGTCAGTATCCAGGTCCAGGTCTGGGTCCGGGTCCGGGTCCGGGTCCGGTCAGGGTCAGGGTGCGGGTCCGGGTCCGGGTCCGGGTCCGGGTCCGGGTCCGGGGTCAGGATTCTAGTCCGGGTCTGGGTACGGGTACGGGTACGGGTCCGGGTACGGGTCTGAGTACGGATCTGGGTCAGGGTCAGGGTCAGGGTCCTGGTCAGGGTCCGGGTCCGTGTCAGGGTCCGGGTCCGGGTCTGGGTCTGGGTCCGGATCCGGAACATGGTCAGGGTCAGGGTCCGATTATGGGTCCGGGTCCGGGTCCGGGTCCAGGTCCGGGTCCGGATCCGTTTCAGTGTCAGTGTCAGAGTCAGGGTCCGGGTCAGGGTAAGGGTCAGGGTCAGGGTCAGGGTCCAGGTCCGGGTCCGGGTCAGGGTCCGGGTCAGGGTCTGGGTCCGGGTCCGGTTCCGTGTCAGTTTCAGGGTCAGTGTCAGGGTCAGGGTCAGGGTCAGGGTCAGGGTGAGGGTCCAGGTCCAGGTCCAGGTCCGGGTCAGGGTCCTGGTCAGGGTCAGGGTCCAAGTCCGGGTCAGGGTCCGGTTCAGTGTCCGGGTCCGGGTCCGGGTCCGAGTCAGGGTCCGTGTCCGGGTCCGGGTCAGTTTCAGTGTCCGGGTCTGGGTCCGGGTCCGGGTCAGGGTCCGGGTCCGGGTCAGGGTCCGGGTCCGGTTCTGTGTCAGTTTAAGGGTCAATGTCAGAGTCAGGGTCCGGTTCAGGGTCAGGGTCAGGGTCAGGGTCCGGGTCCGGGTCAGGGTTCGGGTCCGGGTCTGGGTCCGGGTCAGGGTCCGGTTTCGGGTCCGGGTCCGGGTCAGAATCCGGGTCCGGGTCCGGGTCCGGGTCAGGGTCCGGGTCCGTGTCAGGGTCCGGGTCCGGGTCCGGGTCCGGGTCCGGGTCTGGTTCCGGTTCCGGTTCCAGTTCCGGTTCCGGGTCAGGGTCAGGATCCGGGTCCGGGTCCGGGTCCGGGTCCGGTTCCGGTTCCGGTTCCGGTTCCGGTTCTGGTTCCGGTTCCGGGTCAGGGTCAGAGTCAGGATCCGGGTCCGGGTCCGGGTCTGGGTCCGGGTCCGGGTCCTGTTCCGGTTCCGGGTCAGGGTCAGGGTCAGGGTCCGGGTCAGGGTCAGGGTCCGGGTCCGGGTCAGAGTTAGGGTCAGGGTCCGGGTCAGTGTCCGGGTCCGGGTCTGGGTCAGGGTCCGGGTCCATGTCAGGGTCAGTATCCAGGTCCAGGTCCGGGTCCGGGTCCGGGTCCGGGTCCGGGTCCGGTCAGGGTCAGGGTGCGGGTCCGGGTCCGGGTCCGGGTCTGGTTCCGGTTCCGGTTCCGGTTCCGGTTCCGGGTCAGGGTCAGGATCCGGGTCCGGGTCCGGGTCCGGGTCCGGGTCCGGTTCCGGTTCCGGTTCCGGTTCCGGTTCCGGTTCCAGTTCCGGTTCCGGTTCCAGTTCCGGGTCCGTGTCAGGGTCCGGGTCCGTGTCAGGGTCCGGGTCCGGGTCCGGGTCCGGGTCCGGGTCCGGGTCTGGTTCCGGTTCCGGTTCCGGTTCCGGTTCCGGGTCAGGGTCAGGATCCGGGTCCGGGTCCGGGTCCGGGTCCGGGTCCGGGTCCGGGTCCGGTTCAGGTTCCGGTTCCGGTTCCGGTTCCAGTTCCGGTTCCGGTTCCGGTTCCGGGTCAGGGTCAGAGTCAGGATCTGGGTCTGGGTCCGGGTCCGGGTCCGGTACCGGTTCCGGTTCCGGTTCCGGGTCAGGTTCAGGGTCAGGGTCAGGGTCAGGGTCCGGGTCAGGGTCAGGGTCCGGGTTCGGGTCCGGGTCCGGGTCCGGGTCCGGCTCAGGGACCGGTTGCGGTTTTGGGTCCGGGTCAGAATCCGGGTCCGGGTCCGGGTCCGGGTCAGGGTCCGGGTCCGTGTCAGGGTCCGGGTCCGGGTCCGGGTCCGGGTCCGGGTCCGGGTCCGGGTCTGGTTCTGGTTCCGGTTCCGGTTCCGGTTCCGGTTCCGGGTCAGGGTCAGGATCCGTGTCCGTGTCCGGGTCCGTGTCCGGGTCTGGTTCTGGTTCCGGTTCCGGTTCCGGTTCCGGGTCAGGGTCAGGATCCGGGTCCGGGTCCGGGTCCGGGTCCGGGTCCGGGTCCGGGTCCGGGTCCGGGTCCGGGTCCGGGTCCGGTTCCTGTTCCGGGTCAGGGTCAGGGTCAGGGTCAGGGTCAGGGTCAGGGTCCGGGTCAGGGTCAGGGTCCGGGTCAGGGTCAGTATCCAGGTCCAGGTCTGGGTCCGGGTCCGGGTCCGGGTCCGGGTCCGGGTCCGGGTCCGGGGTCAGGATTCTAGTCCGGGTCTGGGTACGGGTACGGGTACGGTTCCGGGTACGGGTCTGAGTACGGATCTGGGTCAGGGTCAGGGTCAGGGTCCTGGTCAGGGTCCGGGTCCGTGTCAGGGTCCGGGTCCGGGTCTGGGTCTGGGTCCGGATCCGGAACATGGTCAGGGTCAGGGTCCGATTATGGGTCCGGGTCCGCGTCCGGGTCCAGGTCCGGGTCCGGATCCGTTTCAGTGTCAGTGTGAGAGTCAGGGTCCGGGTCAGGGTAAGGGTCAGGGTCAGGGTCAGGGTCAGGGTCAGGGTCCAGGTCCGGGTCCGGGTCAGGGTCTGGGTCCGGGTCCGGTTCCGTGTCAGTTTCAGGGTCAGTGTCAGAGTCAGGGTCCAGGTCAGGGTCAGGGTCAGGGTCAGGGTCAGGGTGAGGGTCCAGGTCCAGGTCCAGGTCCGGGTCAGGGTCCTGGTCAGGGTCAGGGTCCAAGTCCGGGTCAGGGTCCGGTTCAGTGTCCGGGTCCGGGTCCGGGTCCGAGTCAGGGTCCGGGTCCGGGTCCGGGTCAGTTTCAGTGTCCGGGTCTGGGTCCGGGTCCGGGTCAGGGTCCGGGTCCGGGTCAGGGTCCGGGTCCGGTTCTGTGTCAGTTTAAGGGTCAATGTCAGAGTCAGGGTCTGGTTCAGGGTCAGGGTCAGGGTCAGGGTCCGGGTCCGGGTCAGGGTTCGGGTCCGGGTCTGGGTCCGGGTCAGGGTCCGGTTTCGGGTCCGGGTCCGGGTCAGAATCCGGGTCCGGGTCCGGGTCCGGGTCAGGGTCCGGGTCCGTGTCAGGGTCCGGGTCCCGGTCCGGGTCCGGGTCCGGGTCTGGTTCCGGTTCCGGTTCCAGTTCCGGTTCCGGGTCAGGGTCAGGATCCGGGTCCGGGTCCGGGTCCGGGTCCGGTTCCGGTTCCGGTTCCGGTTCCGGTTCCGGTTCCGGTTCCGGGTCAGGGTCAGAGTCAGGATCCGGGTCCGGGTCCGGGTCTGGGTCCGGGTCCGGGTCCTGTTCCGGTTCCGGGTCAGGGTCAGGGTCAGGGTCCGGGTCAGGGTCAGGGTCCGGGTCCGGGTCAGAGTTAGGGTCAGGGTCCGGGTCAGTGTCCGGGTCCGGGTCTGGGTCAGGGTCCGGGTCCATGTCAGGGTCAGTATCCAGGTCCAGGTCCGGGTCCGGGTCCGGGTCCGGGTCCGGGTCCGGTCAGGGTCAGGGTGCGGGTCCGGGTCCGGGTCCGGGGTCCGGATTCTAGTCCGGGTCCGGGTACGGGTCCGGGTACGGGTACGGGTAAGGGTACGGGTACGGATCTGGGTCAGGGTCAGGGTCAGGTTCCGTGTCAGGGTCCGGGTCCGTGTCAGGGTCCGGGTCCGTGTCAGGGTCCGGGTCCTGGTCCGGGTCCGGGTCCGGGTCCGGGTCCGGGTCCGGGTCCGGGTCCGGGTCCGGGTCTGGGTCTGGATCCGGATCCGGATCATGGTCAGGGTCAGGGTCCGATTCCGGGTCCGTGTCCGTGTCCGGTTCCGGTTCCGGTTCCGGTTCCGTGTCAGTGTCAGTGTCAGGGTCAGGGTCCGGGTCAGGGTAAAGGTCAGGGTCAGGGTCCGGGTCTGGGTCCGGGTCAGGGTCTGGGTCCGGGTCCGGGTCCGGTTCCGTGTCAGTTTCAGGGTCAGTGTCAGAGTCAGGGTCCGGGTCAGGGTCAGCGTCAGGGTCAGGGCCAGGGTCAGGGTCAGGGTCCAGGTCCAGGTCCAGGTCCAGGTCCAGGTCAGGGTCCG
The DNA here is from genome assembly GCA_022577455.1 of Arizona elegans. Classification (NCBI taxonomy): domain Eukaryota; kingdom Metazoa; phylum Chordata; class Lepidosauria; order Squamata; family Colubridae; genus Arizona; species Arizona elegans. The sequence continues at coordinate 8,357,805 of JAKOOJ010000027.1, forward strand.
GGTCAGGGTCAGGGTCCGTGTCCGGGTCCGTGTCCGGGTCCGGGTCCGGGTCCGGGTCCGTGTCAGGTTCCGGGTCCGTGTCAGGGTCCGGGTCCTGGTCAGGGTCCAGGTCCGGGTCCAGGTCTGGGTCCGGGTCCGGGTCCGGGTCCGGGTCAGGGTCCGGATCCGGATCTTGGTCAGGGTCAGTGTCAGGTTCCGGGTCTGGGTCGGGGTCCGGGTCCGGGTCCGGTTCAGGGTCAGGATCCGGGTCCGGGTCCGGGTCCGGGTCCGGGTCCGGGTCCGGGTAAGGGTCCGTGTCCGTGTCCGGGTCCGTGTCCGGGTCCGTGTCCGGGTCAGGGTCCGGGTCAGGTTTCGGGTCAGTTTCAGTGTCAGTGTCAGAGTCAGGGTCCGGGTCAGGGTCAGGGTCAGGGTCAGGGTCCAGGTCCAGGTCCGGGTCCGGGTCCGGGTCAGGGTCAGGGTCCGGGTCCGGGTCCGGGTCAGGGTAAGGGTCCGTGTCCGTGTCCGTGTCCGTGTCCGTGTCCGGGTCCGGGTCCGGGTCAGGGTCCGGGTCCGGGTCCGTGTCCGGGTCAGGGTCCGGGTCCGGTTCCGTGTCAGTTTCAGTGTCAGTTTCAGAGTCAGGGTCCGGGTCAGGGTCAGGGTCAGGGTCAGGGTCAGGGTCCAGGTCCAGGTCCGGGTCAGGGTCAGGGTCCGGGTCCGGGTCCGGGTCCGGGTCCGGTCAGGGTCAGGGTGCGGGTCCGGGTCCGGGTCTGGGGTCAGGATTCTAGTCCGGGTCCGGGTCGGGGTCCAGGTCCGGGTCCGGGTCCGGGTACGGATCTTGGTCAGGGTCAGGGTCAGGGTCAGGGTCAGGGTCAGGATCCGTGTCCGTGTCCGTGTCCGGGTAAGGGTCCGTGTCCTGGTCCGGGTCCGGGTCCGGATCTGGGTCAGGGTCAGAGTCAGGGTCCGGGTCAGGGTCCGGGTCCGGGTCAGGGTCCGGGTCCGGGTCCGGGTCCGGGTCCGGATCCGGGTCCGGGTCCGGGTCCGGGTCCGGGTCCGGGTCCGTGTCCGGGTCAGGGTCCGGGTCCGGTTCCGTGTCACTTTCAGTGTCAGTTTCAGAGTCAGGGTCCGGGTCAGGGTCAGGGTCAGGGTCAGGGTCAGGGTCAAGGTCCAGGTCCGGGTCAGGGTCAGGGTCCGGGTCCATGTCAGGGTCAGTATCCAGGTCCAGGTCTGGGTCCGGGTCCGGGTCCGGGTCCGGTCAGGGTCAGGGTGCGGGTCCGGGTCCGGGTCCGGGTCCGGGTCCGGGTCCGGGGTCAGGATTCTAGTCCGGGTCTGGGTACGGGTAAGGGTACGGGTCCGGGTACGGGTCTGAGTACGGATCTGGGTCAGGGTCAGGGTCAGGGTCCTGGTCAGGGTCCGGGTCCGTGTCAGGGTCCGGGTCCGGGTCTGGGTCTGGGTCCGGATCCGGAACATGGTCAGGGTCAGGGTCCGATTATGGGTCCGGGTCCGGGTCCGGGTCCAGGTCCGGGTCCGGATCCGTTTCAGTGTCAATGTCAGAGTCAGGGTCCGGGTCAGGGTAAGGGTCAGGGTCAGGGTCAGGGTCAGGGTCCAGGTCCGGTTCCGTGTCAGTTTCAGGGTCAGTGTCAGAGTCAGGGTCCAGGTCAGGGTCAGGGTCAGGGTCAGGGTCAGGGTGAGGGTCCAGGTCCAGGTCCAGGTCCGGGTCAGGGTCCTGGTCAGGGTCAGGGTCCAAGTCCGGGTCAGGGTCCGGTTCAGTGTCCGGGTCCGGGTCCGGGTCCGAGTCAGGGTCCGGGTCCGGGTCCGGGTCAGTTTCAGTGTCCGGGTCTGGGTCCGGGTCCGGGTCAGGGTCCGGGTCCGGGTCAGGGTCCGGGTCCGGTTCTGTGTCAGTTTAAGGGTCAATGTCAGAGTCAGGGTCCGGTTCAGGGTCAGGGTCAGGGTCAGGGTCCGGGTCCGGGTCAGGGTTCGGGTCCGGGTCTGGGTCCGGGTCAGGGTCCGGTTTCGGGTCCGGGTCCGGGTCAGAATCCGGGTCCGGGTCCGGGTCCGGGTCAGGGTCCGGGTCCGTGTCAGGGTCCGGGTCCGGGTCCGGGTCCGGGTCCGGGTCTGGTTCCGGTTCCGGTTCCAGTTCCGGTTCCGGGTCAGGGTCAGGATCCGGGTCCGGGTCCGGGTCCGGGTCCGGTTCCGGTTCCGGTTCCGGTTCCGGTTCCGGGTCAGGGTCAGAGTCAGGATCCGGGTCCGGGTCCGGGTCTGGGTCCGGGTCCGGGTCCTGTTCCGGTTCCGGGTCAGGGTCAGGGTCAGGGTCCGGGTCAGGGTCAGGGTCCGGGTCTGGGTCAGAGTTAGGGTCAGGGTCCGGGTCAGTGTCCGGGTCCGGGTCTGGGTCAGGGTCCGGGTCCATGTCAGGGTCAGTATCCAGGTCCAGGTACGGGTACGGGTCCGGGTCCGGGTCCGGGTCCGGTCAGGGTCAGGGTGCGGGTCCGGGTCCGGGTCCGGGGTCCGGATTCTAGTCCGGGTCCGGGTACGGGTCCGGGTACGGGTACGGGTAAGGGTACGGGTACGGATCTGGGTCAGGGTCAGGGTCAGGTTCCGTGTCAGGGTCCGGGTCCGTGTCAGGGTCCGGGTCCGTGTCAGGGTCCGGGTCCTGGTCCGGGTCCGGGTCCGGGTCCGGGTCCGGGTCCGGGTCCGGGTCTGGGTCCGGATCCGGATCCGGATCATGGTCAGGGTCAGGGTCCGATTCCGGGTCCGGGTCCGTGTCCGGTTCCGGTTCCGGTTCCGGTTCCGTGTCAGTGTCAGTGTCAGGGTCAGGGTCCGGGTCAGGGTAAGGGTCAGGGTCAGGGTCCGGGTCTGGGTCCGGGTCAGGGTCTGGGTCCGGGTCCGGGTCCGGTTCCGTGTCAGTTTCAGGGTCAGTGTCAGAGTCAGGGTCCGGGTCAGGGTCAGGGTCAGGGTCAGGGCCAGGGTCAGGGTCCAGGTCTGGGTCCGGGTCCGGGTCCGTGTCAGGGTCCGGGTCCTGGTCAGGGTCCAGGTCCGGGTCCAGGTCTGGGTCCGGGTCCGGGTCCGGGTCAGGGTCCGGATCCGGATCTTGGTCAGGGTCAGTGTCAGGTTCCGGGTCTGGGTCGGGGTCCGGGTCCGGGTCCGGTTCAGGGTCAGGATCCGGGTCCGGGTCCGGGTCCGGGTCCGGGTCCGGGTCCGGGTAAGGGTCCGTGTCCGTGTCTGGGTCCGTGTCCGGGTCCGTGTCCGGGTCAGGGTCCGGGTCAGGTTTCGGGTCAGTTTCAGTGTCAGTGTCAGAGTCAGGGTCCGGGTCAGGGTCAGGGTCAGGGTCAGGGTCCAGGTCCAGGTCCGGGTCCGGGTCCGGGTCAGGGTCAGGGTCCGGGTCCGGGTCCGGGTCAGGGTAAGGGTCCGTGTCCGTGTCCGTGTCCGTGTCCGTGTCCGGGTCCGGGTCCGGGTCCGGGTCCGGGTCAGGGTCCGGGTCCGGGTCCGTGTCCGGGTCAGGGTCCGGGTCCGGTTCCGTGTCAGTTTCAGTGTCAGTTTCAGAGTCAGGGTCCGGGTCAGGGTCAGGGTCAGGGTCAGGGTCAGGGTCCAGGTCCAGGTCCGGGTCAGGGTCAGGGTCCGGGTCCGGGTCCGGGTCCGGGTCCGGGTCTGGTCAGGGTCAGGGTGCGGGTCCGGGTCCGGGTCTGGGGTCAGGATTCTAGTCCGGGTCCGGGTCGGGGTCCAGGTCCGGGTCCGGGTCCGGGTACGGATCTTGGTGAGGGTCAGGGTCAGGGTCAGGGTCAGGGTCAGGATCCGTGTCCGTGTCCGTGTCCGGGTAAGGGTCCGTGTCCTGGTCCGGGTCCGGGTCCGGATCTGGGTCAGGGTCAGAGTCAGGGTCCGGGTCAGGGTCCGGGTCCGGGTCAGGGTCCGGGTCAGGGTCCGGTTTCGGGTCCGGGTCCGGGTCAGAATCCGGGTCCGGTTCTGGGTCCGTGTCAGGGTCCGGGTCCGTGTCAGGGTCCGGGTCCGGGTCCGGGTCTGGTTCCGGTTCCGGTTCCGGTTCCGGTTCCGGTTCCGGTTCCGGGTCAGGGTCAGGATCCGGGTCCGGGTCGGGTCCGGTTCCGGGTCCGGTTCCGGTTCCGGTTCCAGTTCCGGTTCCGCTTCCGGTTCCGGGTCAGGGTCAGGGTCAGGGTCAGGGTCAGGGTCAGGGTCCGGGTCAGGGTGAGGGTCCGGGTCAGGGTCCGGGTCCGGGTCCGTGTCAGGGTCCGTGTCCGGGTCCGGGTCCGGGTCCGGGTCTGGTTCTGGTTCTGGTTCCGGTTCCGGTTACGGTTCCGGGTCAGGGTCAGGATCCGGGTCCGGGTCCGGGTCCGGGTCCGTGTCCGTGTCAGGTTCCGGTTCCGGGTCAGGGTCCGGGTCCGGGTCCGGGTCCGGGTCTGGGTCCGGATCCGGACCATGGTCAGGGTCAGGGTCCGATTACAGGTCCGGGTCCGGGTCCGGGTCTAGGTCCGGGTCCGGATCCGTTTCAGTGTCAGTGTCAGAGTCAGGGTCTGGGTCAGGGTAAGGGTCAGGGTCAGGGTCAGGGTCAGGGTCAGGGTCAGGGTCCAGGTCCGGGTCCGGGTCAGGGTCTGGGTCCGGGTCCGGTTCCGTGTCAGTTTCAGGGTCAGTATCAGAGTCAGGGTCCAGGTCAGGGTCAGGGTCAGGGTCAGGGTCAGGGTGAGGGTCTAGATCCAGGTCCAGGTCCGGGTCAGGGTCCGGGTCAGGGTTCTACTCCGGGTCTGTGTCCGGGTCCGGGTCCGGGTCCGGGTACAGGTCTGGGTACGGATCTGGGTCAGGGTCAGGGTAGGGTCCGGTTCCGGTTCCGGGTCCGGGTCCGGGTCCGGGTCCGGGTCTGGATCCGGGTCAGGGTCAGAGACAGGGTCCGGGTCAGGGTCCGGGTCCGGGTCAGGGTCCTGGTCCGGGTCCGGGTCCGGGTCCGCGTCAGGGTCCGGTTCAGGGTCGGGGTCTAGGTCCGGGTGCGGGTCCATGTCAGGGTCAGTATCCAGGTCCAGGTCCGGGTCCGGGTCCGGGTCCGGGTCCGGGTCCGGTCAGGGTCAGGGTGCGGGTCCGGGTCCGGGTCCGGGGTCAGGATTCTAGTCCGGGTCCGGGTACGGGTCCGGATACGGGTCCGGGTACGGGTAAGGGTACGGGTACGGGTACGGATCTGGGTCAGGGTCAGGGTCCGTATCAGGGTCCGGGTCCGTGTCAGGGTCCGGGTCCTGGTCCGTGTCCGTGTCCGTGTCCGGGTCCGGGTCTGGGTCCGGATCCGGATCCGGATCCGGATCCGGATCATGGTCAGGGTCAGGGTCCGATTCCGGGTCCGGGTCCGGGTCTGGGTCCGGGTCCGGTTCCGGTTCCGTGTCAGTGTCATGGTCAGGGTCAGGGTCCGGTTCCGGGTCAGGGTCAGAGTCAGGATCCGGGTCCGGGTCCGGGTCTGGGTCCGGGTCCGGTTCCGGTTCCGGGTCAGGGTCAGGGTCAGGGTCAGGGTCCGGGTCAGGGTCAGGGTCCGGGTCAGGGTCAGGGTCAGGGTCAGGGTCCGGGTCAGGGTCCGGGTCCGGGTCTGGGTCAGGGTCCGGGTCCTGGTACGGGTCCGGGTCCGGGTCAGGGTCCGGGTCAGGTTTCGGGTCAGTTTCAGTGTCAGTGTCAGAGTCAGGGTCCGGGTCAGGGTCAGGGTCAGGGTCAGGGTCCAGGTCCAGGTCCGGGTCCGGGTCCGGGTCAGGGTCAGGGTCCGGGTCCGGGTCCGGGTCAGGGTAAGGGTCCGTGTCCGTGTCCGTGTCCGTGTCCGTGTCCGTGTCCGGGTCCGGGTCCGGGTCAGGGTCCGGGTCCGGGTCCGTGTCCGGGTCAGGGTCCGGGTCCGGTTCCGTGTCAGTTTCAGTGTCAGTTTCAGAGTCAGGGTCCGGGTCAGGGTCAGGGTCAGGGTCAGGGTCAGGGTCCAGGTCCAGGTCCGGGTCAGGGTCAGGGTCCGGGTCCGGGTCCGGGTCCGGGTCTGGTCAGGGTCAGGGTGCGGGTCCGGGTCCGGGTCTGGGGTCAGGATTCTAGTCCGGGTCCGGGTCGGGGTCCAGGTCCGGGTCCGGGTCCGGGTACGGATCTTGGTGAGGGTCAGGGTCAGGGTCAGGGTCAGGGTCAGGATCCGTGTCCGTGTCCGTGTCCGGGTAAGGGTCCGGGTCCTGGTCCGGGTCCGGGTCCGGATCTGGGTCAGGGTCAGAGTCAGGGTCCGGGTCAGGGTCCGGGTCCGGGTCAGGGTCCGGGTCAGGGTCCGGTTTCGGGTCCGGGTCCGGGTCAGAATCCGGGTCCGGGTCTGGGTCCGTGTCAGGGTCCGGGTCCGTGCCAGGGTCCGGGTCCGGGTCCGGGTCTGGTTCCGGTTCCGGTTCCGGTTCCGGTTCCGGTTCCGGGTCAGGGTCAGGATCCGGGTCCGGGTCCGGGTCCGGTTCCGGGTCCGGTTCCGGTTCCGGTTCCAGTTCCGGTTCCGCTTCCGGTTCCGGGTCAGGGTCAGGGTCAGGGTCAGGGTCAGGGTCAGGGTCCGGGTCAGGGTGAGGGTCCGGGTCAGGGTCCGGGTCCGGGTCCGTGTCAGGGTCCGTGTCCGTGTCCGGGTCCGGGTCCGGGTCTGGTTCTGGTTCCGGTTCCGGTTACGGTTCCGGGTCAGGGTCAGGATCCGGGTCCGGGTCCGGGTCCGGGTCCGTGTCCGTGTCCGGTTCCGGTTCCGGGTCAGGGTCCGGGTCCGGGTCCGGGTCCGGGTCTGGGTCCGGATCCGGACCATGGTCAGGGTCAGGGTCCGATTACAGGTCCGGGTCCGGGTCCGTGTCTAGGTCCGGGTCCGGATCCGTTTCAGTGTCAGTGTCAGAGTCAGGGTCTGGGTCAGGGTAAGGGTCAGGGTCAGGGTCCGGGTCAGGGTCAGGGTCAGGGTCCAGGTCCGGGTCCGGGTCAGGGTCTGGGTCCGGGTCCGGTTCCGTGTCAGTTTCAGGGTCAGTATCAGAGTCAGGGTCCAGGTCAGGGTCAGGGTCAGGGTCAGGGTCAGGGTGAGGGTCTAGATCCAGGTCCAGGTCCGGGTCAGGGTCCGGGTCAGGGTTCTAGTCCGGGTCTGTGTCCGGGTCCGGGTCCGGGTCCGGGTACAGGTCTGGGTACGGATCTGGGTCAGGGTCAGGGTAGGGTCCGGTTCCGGTTCCGGGTCCGGGTCCGGGTCCGGGTCCGGGTCTGGATCCGGGTCAGGGTCAGAGACAGGGTCCGGGTCAGGGTCCGGGTCCGGGTCAGGGTCCTGGTCCGGGTCCGGGTCCGCGTCAGGGTCCGGTTCAGGGTCGGGGTCTAGGTCCGGGTGCGGGTCCATGTCAGGGTCAGTATCCAGGTCCAGGTCCGGGTCCGGGTCCGGGTCCGGGTCCGGGTCCGGTCAGGGTCAGGGTGCGGGTCCGGGTCCGGGTCCGGGGTCAGGATTCTAGTCCGGGTCCGGGTACGGGTCCGGATACGGGTCCGGGTACGGGTAAGGGTACGGGTACGGGTACGGATCTGGGTCAGGGTCAGGGTCCGTATCAGGGTCCGGGTCCGTGTCAGGGTCCGGGTCCTGGTCCGTGTCCGTGTCCGTGTCCGTGTCCGGGTCTGGGTCCGGATCCGGATCCGGATCCGGATCCGGATCCGGATCATGGTCAGGGTCAGGGTCCGATTCCGGGTCCGGGTCCGGGTCTGGGTCCGGGTCCGGTTCCGGTTCCGTGTCAGTGTCATGGTCAGGGTCAGGGTCCGGTTCCGGGTCAGGGTCAGAGTCAGGATCCGGGTCCGGGTCCGGGTCTGGATCCGGGTCCGGTTCCGGTTCCGGGTCAGGGTCAGGGTCAGGGTCAGGGTCCGGGTCAGGGTCAGGGTCCGGGTCAGGGTCAGGGTCAGGGTCAGGGTCCGGGTCAGGGTCCGGGTCCGGGTCTGGGTCAGGGTCCGGGTCCTGGTACGGGTCCGGGTCCGGGTCCGGGTCTAGGTCCGGGTCCGGGTCCGGGTCCATGTCAGGGTCAGTATCCAGGTCCAGGTCCAGGTCCGGGTCCGGGTCCGGGTCCGGGTCCGGTCAGGGTCAGGGTGCGGGTAGGGGTCCGGGTCCGGGGTCAGGATTCTAGTCCGGGTCCGGGTCCGGGTCCAGGTACGGGTACGGGTAAGGGTACGGGTACGGATCTGGGTCAGGATCAGGGTCCGTGTCAGGGTCCGGGTCCGTGTCAGGGTCCGGGTCCGTGTCAGGGTCCGGGTCCTGGTCCGGGTCCGGGTCCGGTTCCGGGTCCGGGTCCGGGTCTAGGTCCGGATCCGGATCCGGATCATGGTCAGGGTCAGGGTCCGATTCCGGGTCCGGGTCCGGGTCCGGGTCCGGGTCCGGTTCCGGTTCCGTGTCAGTGTCAGGGTCAGGGTCAGGGTCAGGGTCCGGGTCCTGGTACGGGTCCGGGTCCGGGTCCGGGTCCGGGTCTAGGTCCGGGTCCGGGTCCATGTCAGGGTCAGTATCCAGGTCCAGGTCCGGGTCCGGGTTCGGGTTCGGGTCCGGGTCCGGTCAGGGTCAGGGTGCGGGTCCGGGTCCGGGTCCGGGGTCAGGATTCTAGTCCGGGTCCGGGTACGGGTACGGGTACTGGTACGGGTACGGGTAAGGGTACGGGTACGGATGTGGGTCAGGGTCAGGGTCCGTGTCAGGGTCCGGGTCCGTATCAGGGTCCGGGTCCGTGTCAGGGTCCGGGTCCTGGTCCGGGTCCGGGTCCGGGTCCGGGTCCGGGTCTGGGTCCGGATCCGGATCCGGATCATGGTCAGGGTCAGGGTCCGATTCCGGGTCCGGGTCCGGGTCCGGGTCCGGGTCCGGGTCCGGTTCCGGGTCCGGTTCCGTGTCAGTGTCAGGGTCAGGGTCAGGGTCAGGGTCCGGGTCTGGGTAAGGGTCAGGGTCAGGGTCCGGGTCCGGGTCCGGGTCAGGGTCTGGGTCCGGGTCCGGGTCCGTGTCAGTTTCAGGGTCAGTGTCAGAGTCAGGGTCCGGGTCAGGGTCAGGGTCAGGGTCAGGGTCAGGGTCAGGGTCCAGGTCCAGGTCCAGGTCCGGGTCCGGGTCCGGGTCCGGGTCAGGGTCCAGGTCCGGGTCCAGGTCTGGGTACGGGTCCGGGTCCGGGTCCGGATCCGGATCTTGGTCAGGGTCAGAGTCAGGTTCCGGGTCTGGGTCGGGGTCCGGGTCCGGGTCCGGTTCAGGGTCTGGATACGGGTCCGGGTCCGGGTCCGGGTCCGGGTAAGGGTCCGGGTAAGGGTCTGTGTCCGTGTCCGGGTCCGGGCCCGTGTCCGGGTCAGGGTCCGGGTCAGGTTCCGTGTCAGTTTCAGTGTCAGTGTCAACGTCAGGGTCCGGGTCAGGGTCAGGGTCAGGGTCAGGGTCAGGGTCAGGGTCAAGGTCCGGGTCCGGGTCAGGGTCAGGGTCCGGGTCCGGGTCCGGGTCAGGGTCAGGGTCAGAGTCAGGGTCCGGGTCCGGGTCCATGTCAGGGTCCGGGTCCGTGTCAGTGTCCGGTTCCAGGTCCGGGTCCGGGTCCGGGTCAGGATCCGGGTCCGGTTCCGGGTCCGAGTCCGGGTCCCAATCTGGGTCAGGGTCAGGGTCTGGGTCCGGGTCCGGGTCCGGGTCCGGGTCCGGGTCCATGTCAGGGTCCGGGTCCGTGTCAGTGTCCGGTTCCAGGTCCGGGTCCGGGTCCGGGTCAGGATCCGGGTCCGGTTCCGGGTCCGAGTCCGGGTCCGGGTCTGGTTCCGGTTCCGGTTCCGGTTCCGGTTCCGGTTCCGGTTCCGGTTCCGGGTCAGGGTCAGGATCCGGGTCCGGGTCCGTGTCCGGTTCCGGTTCCGGTTCCAGTTCCGGTTCCGGTACCGGTTCCGGGTCAGAGTCAGGATCCGGTTCCGGTTCCGGTTCCGGTTCCGGTTCCGGTTCCGGTTCCAGTTCCGGTTCCGGTTCCGTGTCAGGGTCAGGGTCAGGGTCAGGGTCAGGGTCAGGGTCCGGGTCAGGGTCAGGGTCCGGGTCAGGGTCCGGGTCCGGGTCCGGGTCAGGGTCCGGTTGCGGGTCCGGGTCCGGGTCAGAATCCGGGTCCGTGTCAGGGTCCGGGTCCGTGTCAGGATCCGGGTCCGTGTCAGGGTCCGTGTCCGGGTCCGGGTCCGGGTCCGGGAATGGTTCAAGTTCCGGTTCCGGTTCCGGTTCCGGGTCAGGGTCAGGATCCGGGTCCGGGTCCGGGTCCGGGTCCGGGTCCGGGTCCGGGTCCGGGTCCGGGTCCGGGTCCGGGTCCAGGTCCGGTTCCGGTTCCGGTTCCAGTTCCGGTTCCGGTTCCGGTTCCGGGTCAGGGTCAGAGTCAGGATCCGGGTCCGGGTCCGGGTCTGGGTCCGGGTCCGGGTCCGGGTCCGGGTCCGGTTCCAGTTCCGGTTCCGGGTCAGGGTCAGGGTCAGGGTCCGGGTCCGGGTCCGGGTCAGGGTCAGTGTCCGGGTCAGGGTCAGGGTCAGGGTCCGAGTCAGTGTCCGGGTCCGGGTCTGGTTCAGGGTCCGGGTCCATGTCAGGGTCAGTATCCAGGTCCAGGTCCGGGTCCGGGTCCGGGTCCGGGTCCGGTCAGGGTCAGGGTGCGGTTCCGGGTCCGGGTCCGGGTCCGGGTCCGGGTCCGGGTCCGGGTCCGGGGTCAGGATTCTAGTCCGGGTCCGGGTCCGGGTCCGGGTCCGGGTCCGGGTCCGGGTCCGGGTCCGGGTCCGGGTCTGGGTACGGATCTGGGTCAGGGTCAGGGTCAGGGTGCGGGTACGGGTCCGGGTCCGGGTCAGGATTCTAGTCCGGGTCCGGGTATGGGTACGGGTACGGGTACGGGTAAGGGTACGGGTACGGATCTGGGTCAGGGTCAGGGTCCGTGTCAGGGTCCGGGTCCGTGTCAGGGTCCGGGTCCGTGTCAGGGTCCGGGTCCTGGTCCGGGTCCGGGTCCGGGTCCGGGTCCGGGTCCAGGTCTGGGTCCGGATCCGGATCCGGATCATGGTCAGGGTCAGGGTCCGATTCCGGGTCCGGGTCCGGGTCCGGGTCCGGGTCCGGGTCCGGGTCCGGGTCCGGGTCCGGGTCCGGGTCCGGGTCCGGGTCCGGTTCCGGTTCCGTGTCAGTGTCAGGGTCAGGGTCAGGGTCTGGGTCAGGGTAAGGGTCAGGGTCAGGGTCCGGGTCCGGGTCCGGGTCCGGGTCAGGGTCTGGGTCCGGGTCCGGTTCCGTGTCAGTTTCAGGGTCAGTGTCAGAGTCAGGGTCCGGGTCAGGGTCAGGGTCAGGGTCAGGGTCCAGGTCCAGGTCCAGGTCCGGGTCCGTGTCCGGGTCAGGGTCCAGGTCCGGGTCCAGGTCTGGGTCCGGGTCCGGGTCCGGGTCCGGGTCCGGGTCCGGATCCGGATCTTGGTCAGGGTCAGAGTCAGGTTCCGGGTCTGGGTCGGGGTCCGGGTCCGGTTCAGGGTCAGGATACGGGTCCGGGTCCGGGTCCGGGTCCGGGTCCGGGTCCGGGTAAGGGTCCAGGTAAGGGTCTGTGTCCGTGTCCGGGTCCGGGTCCGTGTCCGGGTCAGGGTCCGGGTCAGGTTCCGTGTCAGTTTCAGTGTCAGTGTCAGAGTCAGGGTCCGTGTCTGGGTCAGGGTCCGGGTCCGGGTCCGGGTCAGGGTCAGGATCTGGGTCCGGGTCCGGGTCCGGGTCCGGGTAAGGGTCCGGGTCCGGGTCCGGGTCCGTATCCGGGTCCGGGTCCGGGTCCGGGTAAGGGTCCGGGTAAGGGTCCGTGTTCGTGTCCGGGTCCGGGTCCGTGTCCGGGTCAGGGTCCGGGTCAGGTTCCGTGTCAGTTTCAGGGTCAGTGTCAGAGTCAGGGTCCGGGTCTGGGTCAGGGTCCGGGTCCGGGTCCGGGTCAGGGTCAGGATCTGGGTCCGGGTCCGGGTCCGGGTCCGGGTCCGGGTAAGGGTCCGGGTCCGGGTCCGGGTCCGTATCCGTGTCCGGGTCAGGGTCCGGGTCCGGTTCCGTGTCAGTTTCAGTGTCAGTGTCAGAGTCAGTGTCCGGGTCAGGGTCAGGGTCAGGGTCAGGGTCAGGGTCAGGGTCAGGTCCAGGTCCGGGTCAGGGTAAGGGTCCGGGTCCGGGTCCTGGTCCGGTCAGGGTCGGGTCCGGGTCCGGGTCCGGGTCCGGGGTCAGGATTCTAGTCCGGGTCCGGGTCGGGGTCCGGGTACGGGTACGGGTACGGGTACGGATCTGGGTCAGGGTCAGGTTCAGGGTCAAGGTCAGGATCCGTGTCCGTGTCCATGTCCGGGTAAGGGTCCGGGTCCTGGTCCGGGTCCGGGTCCGGGTCCGGATCTGGGTCAGGGTCAGAGTCAGGGTCCGGGTCTGGGTCGGGGTCCGGGTCCGGGTCCGGTTCAGAGTCAGGATCCGGTTCCGGTTCCGGTTCCGGTTCCGGTTCCGGTTCCGGTTCCGTGTCAGGGTCAGGGTCAGGGTCAGGGTCAGGGTCAGGGTCAGGGTCCGGGTCAGGGTCAGGGTCCGGGTCAGGGTCCGGGTCCGGTTGCGGGTCCGGGTCCGGGTCCGGGTCAGAATCAGGGTCCGTGTCAGGGTCCGGGTCCGTGTCAGGGTCCGGGTCCGTGTCAGGGTCCGTGTCCGGGTCCGTGTCCGGGTCCGGGTCTGGTTCTAGTTCCGGTTCCGGTTCCGGTTCCGGGTCAGGGTCAGGATCCGGGTCCGGGTCCGGGTCCGGTTCCGGGTCCGAGTCCGGGTCCGGGTCCGGGTCTGGTTCCGGTTCCGGTTCCGGTTCCGGTTCCGGGTCAGGGTCAGGGTCAGGATCCGGGTCCGGGTCCGTGTCCGTGTCCGGTTCCGGTTCCGGTTCCAGTTCCGGTTCCGGTTCCGGTACCGGTTCCGGGTCAGAGTCAGGTTCAGGTTCCGGTTCCGGTTCCGGTTCCGGTTCCGGTTCCGGTTCCGGTTCCGTGTCAGGGTCAGGGTCAGGGTCAGGGTCAGGGTCAGGGTCCGGGTCAGGGTCAGGGTCCGGGTCAGGGTCCGGGTCCGGGTCCGGGTCAGGGTCCGGTTGTGGGTCCGGGTCCGGGTCACAATCCGGGTCCGTGTCAGGGTCCGTGTCCGTGTCAGGGTCCGGGTCCGTGTCAGGGTCCGTGTCCGGGTCCGGGTCCGGGTCCGGGTCTGGTTCTAGTTCCGGTTCCGGTTCCGGTTCCGGGTCAGGGTCAGGATCCGGGTCCGGGTCCGGGTCCGGGTCCGGGTCCGGGTCCGGGTCCGGGTCCGGGTCCGGTTCCGGGTCAGGGTCAGAGTCAGGATCCGGTTCCAGTTCCGGTTCCGGTTCTGGTTCCGGGTCATGGTCAGAGTCAGGATCCGGGTCCGGGTCCGGGTCCCGGTCCGGGTCCGGGTCCGGGTCCGGGTCCGGGTCCGGTTCCGGTTCTGGGTCAGGGTCAGGGTCAGGGTCAGGGTCAGGGTCCGGGTCCGGGTCAGGGTCAGTGTCCGGGTCAGGGTCAGGGTCAGGGTCCGAGTCAGTGTCCGGGTCCGGGTCTGGTTCAGGGTCCGGGTCCATGTCAGGGTCAGTATTCAGGTCCAGGTCCGGGTCCGGGTCCGGGTCCGGGTCCGGTCAGGGTCAGGGTGCGGTTCCGGGTCCGGGTCCGGGTCCGGGTCCGGGTCCGGGTCCGGGTCCGGGGTCAGGATTCTAGTCCGGGTCCGGGTCCGGGTCCGGGTCCGGGTCCGGGTCCGGGTCCGGGTCCGGGTCTGGGTACGGATCTGGGTCAGGGTCAGGGTCAGGGTGCGGGTACGGGTACGGGTCCGGGTCAGGATTCTAGTCCGGGTACGGGTACGGGTACGGGTACGGGTACGGGTAAGGGTACGGGTACGGATCTGGGTCAGGGTCAGGGTCCGGGTCAGGGTCCGGGTCCGTGTCAGGGTCCGGGTCCGTGTCAGGGTCCGGGTCCTGGTCCGGGTCCGGGTCCGGGTCCGGGTCCAGGTCTGGGTCCGGATCCGGATCCGGATCATGGTCAGGGTCAGTTTCTGATTCCGGGTCCGGGTCCGGGTCCGGGTCCGGGTCTGGGTCCGGGTCCGGTTCCGGTTCCGTGTCAGTGTCAGGGTCAGGGTCAGGGTCCGGGTCAGGGTAAGGGTCAGGGTCAGGGTCCGGGTCCGGGTCCGGGTCCGGGTCAGGGTCTGGGTCCGGGTCCGGTTCCGTGTCAGTTTCAGGGTCAGTGTCAGAGTCAGGGTCCGGGTCAGGGTCAGGGTCAGGGTCAGGGTCAGGGTCCAGGTCCAGGTCCAGGTCCGGGTCCGTGTCCGGGTCAGGGTCCAGGTCCGGGTCCAGGTCTGGGTCCGGGTCCGGGTCCGGGTCCGGGTCCGGATCCGGATCTTGGTCAGGGTCAGAGTCAGGTTCCGGGTCTGGGTCGGGGTCCGGGTCCGGGTCCGGTTCAGGGTCAGGATACGGGTCCGGGTCCGGGTCCGAGTCCGGGTCCGGGTCCGGGTAAGGGTCCGGGTAAGGGTCCGTGTCCGTGTCCGGGTCCGGGTCCGTGTCCGGGTCAGGGTCCGGGTCAGGTTCCGTGTCAGTTTCAGTGTCAGTGTCAGAGTCAGGGTCCGGGTCTGGGTCAGGGTCCGGGTCCGGGTCCGGGTCCGGGTAAGGGTCCGGGTCCGGGTCCGGGTCCGTGTCCGTATCCGGGTCCGGGTCCGGTTCCGGGTAAGGGTCCGGGTAAGGGTCCGTGTCCGTGTCCGGGTCTGGGTCCGTGTCCGGGTTAGGGTCCGGGTCAGGTTCCGTTTCAGTTTCAGGGTCAGTGTCAGAGTCAGGGTCCGGGTCTGGGTCAGGGTCCGGGTCCGGGTCCGGGTCAGGGTCAGGATCTGGGTCCGGGTCCGGGTCCGGGTCCGGGTAAGGGTCCGGGTCCGGGTCCGGGTCCGTATCCGGGTCCGGGTCAGGGTCCGGGTCCGGTTCCGTTTCAATTTCAGTGTCAGTGTCAGAGTCAGGGTCTGGGTCAGGGTCAGGGTCAGGGTCCAGGTCCAGGTCCGGGTCAGGGTAAGGGTCCGGGTCCGGGTCCTGGTCCGGTCAGGGTCGGGTCCGGGTCCGGGTCCGGGTCCGGGGTCAGGATTCTAGTCCGGGTCCGGGTCGGGGTCCGGGTACGGGTACGGGTACGGGTACGGATCTGGGTCAGGGTCAGGTTCAGGGTCAAGGTCAGGATCCGTGTCCGTGTCCGTGTCCGGGTAAGGGTCCGTGTCCTGGTCCGGGTCCGGGTCCGGGTCCGGATCTGGGTCAGGGTCAGAGTCAGGGTCCGGGTCAGGGTCCGGGTCCGGGTCCGGGTCCGGGTCAGGGTCAGGGTCCGGGTCCGGGTCCGGGTCCGGGTCCGGGTCCGGGTCCGGTTCTGGGTCAGGGTCCGGTTCAGGGTCAGGGTCCGGGTCCGGGTCCGAGTCAGGGTCCGGGTCCGGGTCCGGGTCAGTTTCAGTGTCCGGGTCCGGGTCCGGGTCCGAGTCCGGGTCAGGGTCCGGGTCCGGGTCAGGGTCCGGGTCCGGTTCTGTGTCAGTTTAAGGGTCAGTGTCAGAGTCAGGGTCCGGTTCAGAGTCAGGGTCAGGGTCAGGGACCGGGTCCGGGTCCGTGTCAGGGTCCGGTTTCGGGTCCGGGTCCGGGTCAGAATCCGGGTCCGGGTCTGGGTCCGTGTCAGGGTCCGTGTCCGTGTCAGGGTCCGGGTGCGGGTCCGGGTCCGGGTCCGGGTCCGGGTCTGGTTCCGGTTCCGGTTCCGGTTCCGGTTCCGTGTCAGGGTCAGGGTCAGGGTCAGGGTCAGGGTCAGGGTCCGGGTCAGGGTCAGGGTCCGGGTCAGGGTCCGGGTCCGGGTCCGGGTCAGGGTCCGGTTGCGGGTCCGGGTCCGGGTCAGAATCCGGGTCCGTGTCAGGGTCCGGGTCCGTGTCAGGGTCCGGGTCCGTGTCAGGGTCCGTGTCCGGGTCCGGGTCCGGGTCCGGGTCTGGTTCTAGTTCCGGTTCCGGTTCCGGTTCCGGGTCAGGGTCAGGATCCGGGTCCGGGTCCGGGTCCGGGTCCGGGTCCGGGTCCGGGTCCGGTTCCGGTTCCGGTTCCAGTTCCGGTTCCGGTTCCGGTTCCGGGTCAGTGTCAGAGTCAGGATCCGGGTCCGGGTCCATGTCAGGGTCAGTATCCAGGTCCAGGTCCGGGTCCTGGTCCGGGTCCTGGTCCGGTCAGGGTCAGGGTGCGGTTCCGGGTCCGGGTCCGGGTCCGGGTCCGGGTCCGGGGTCAGGATTCTAGTCCGGGTCCGGGTCCGGGTCCGGGTCCGGGTCCGGGTCCGGGTCCGGGTCCGGGTCCGGGTACGGATCTGGGTACGGGTCAGGATTCTAGTCCGGGTACGGGTACGGGTACGGGTACGGGTACGGGTACGGGTAAGGGTACGGGTACGGATCTGGGTCAGGGTCAGGGTCCGTGTCAGGGTCCGGGTCCGTGTCAGGGTCCGGGTCCGTGTCAGTGTCCGGGTCCTGGTCCGGGTCCGGGTCCGGGTCCGGGTCCAGGTCTGGGTCCGGATCCGGATCCGGATCCGGATCATGGTTAGGGTCAGGGTCCGATTCCGGGTCCGGGTCCGGGTCCGGGTCCGGGTCCGGTTCCGGTTCCGGTTCCGGTTCCAGTTCCGGTTCCGTGTCAGTGTCAGGGTCAGGGTCAGGGTCCGGGTCAGGGTAAGGGTCAGGGTCAGGGTCAGGGTCCGGGTCCGGGTCCGGGTCCGGGTCCGGGTCAGGGTCTGGGTCCGGGTCCGGTTCCGTGTCAGTTTCAGGGTCAGTGTCAGAGTCAGGGTCCGGGTCAGGGTCAGGGTCAGGGTCAGGGTCAGGGTCAGGGTCCAGGTCCAGGTCCAGGTCCGGGTCCGTGTCCGGGTCAGGGTCCAGGTCCGGGTCCAGGTCTGGGTCCGGGTCCGGGTCCGGGTCCGGGTCCGGGTCCGGATCCGGATCTTGGTCAGGGTCAGAGTCAGGTTCCGGGTCTGGGTCGCGGTCCGGGTCCGGGTCCGGTTCAGGGTCAGGATACGGGTCCGGGTCCGGGTCCGGGTCCGGGTCCGGGTCCGGGTAAGGGTCCGGGTAATGGTCCGTGTCCGTGTCCGGTTCCGGGTCCGTGTCCGGGTCAGGGTCCGGGTCAGGTTCCGTGTCAGTTTCAGTGTCAGTGTCAGAGTCAGGGTCCGGGTCAGGGTCAGGGTCAGGGTCAGGGTCAGGGTCAAGGTCCGGGTCCGGGTCAGGGTCAGGGTCCGGGTCCGGGTCCGGGTCCGGGTCCGGGTCAGGGTCAGGGTCAGGGTCCGGGTCCCGGTCCATGTCAGGGTCCGGGTCCGTGTCAGTGTCCGGTTCCAGGTCCGGGTCCGGGACCGGGTCAGGGTCAGGGTCAGGGTCCGGGTCCGGGTCCATGTCCGGGTCCGGGTCCGTGTCAGTGTCCGGTTCCAGGTCCGGGTCCGGGTCCGGGTCAGGATCCGGGTCCGGTTCCGGGTCCGAGTCCGGGTCCGGATCTGGGTCAGGGTCAGGGTCCGGGTCCGGGTCCGGGTCCGGGTCCGGGTCCGGGTCCGGGTCCGGGTCAGTGTCAGTGTCAGGGTCAGGGTCAGAGTCAGGGTCCGGATCCGGGTCAGGTTCAGGGTCAGGGTCAGTGTCCGGGTCCGGGCCCGGGTCAGGGTCCGGGTCCGGGTCAGGGTCCGGGTCCGGGTAAGGGTCCGTGTCCGGGTCCGTGTCCGGGTCCGTGTCCGGGTCAGGGTCCGGGTCAGGTTCCGTGTCAGTTTCAGTGTCAGTGTCAGAGTCAGGGTCCGGGTCAGGGTCAGGGTCAGGGTCAGGGTCAGGGTCAGTGTCCGGGTCAGGGTCCAGGTCCGGGTCCGGGTCAGGGTCAGGGTCCGGGTCCGGGTCCGGTTCAGGGTCAGGGTCAGGGTCCATGTCAGGGTCCGGGTCCGTGTCAGGGTCCGATTCCAGGTCCGGGTCCGGGTCCGGGTCCGGGTCCGGGTCAGGGTCCGTGTCCGGGTAAGGGTCCGTGTCCGGGTCCGTGTCCGGGTCCGTGTCCGGGTCAGGGTCCGGGTCAGGTTCCGTGTCAGTTTCAGTGTCAGTGTCAGAGTCAGGGTCCGGGTCAGTGTCCGGGTCCGGGTCCGGGTCAGGGTCCGGGTCCGGGTCAGGGTCCGGGTCCGGGTAAGGGTCCGTGTCCGTGTCCGGTTCCGGGTCCGTGTCCGGGTCAGGGTCCGGGTCAGGTTCCGTGTCAGTTTCAGTGTCAGTGTCAGAGTCAGGGTCCGGGTCAGGGTCAGGGTCAGGGTCAGGGTCAGGGTCCAGGTCCAGGTCCGGGTCAGGGTCCGGGTCAGGGTCAGTGTCAGGGTCCGGGTCCGGGTCCGTGTCAGGTTCCGGATCTTGGTCAGGATCCGGATCCGGTTCCGGGTCCGGGTGCGGGTCCAGGTCCAGGTCCAGGTCCGGGTCAGGGTCCGGGTCAGGGTCAGGATCCGGGTCCGGTTCCGGGTCCGAGTCTGGGTCCGGATCTGGGTCAGGGTCGGTGTCCGGGTCCGGGTCCGGGTCCGGATCCGGGTCCGGGTCCGGGTCCGGGTCAGGGTCAGAGTCAGGGTCCGGTTCAAGGGTCAGGGTCAGGGTCAGGGTCAGTGTCCGGGTCCGGTTCCGGGTCCGGGTCCGGGTCTGGGTCCGGGTCCGGGTCAGGGTCCGGGTCCGGGTCCGGGTCCGGGTCCGGGTCCGGGTCCGGGTCCTGGTCCGGGTCCGGGTCAAGGTCAGGGTCCGTGTCCGTGTCAGGGTCAGGGTCCGGGTCCGGGTCCGGGTCCGTGTCAGGTTCCAGGTCCGGGTCAGGGTCCGGGTCCGGGTCAGGGTCCAGGTCCGGGTCCAGGTCTGGGTCCGGGTCCGGGTCCGGGTCCGGATCCAGATCTTGGTCAGGGTCAGGGTCCGGTTCCGGGTCCGGGTCCGGGTCCGGGTCCGGGTCAGGGTCCGGGTCCGGTTCCGTGTCCGGGTAAGGGTCCGTGTCCTGGTCCGGGTCCGGGTCCGGGTCCGGATCTGGGTCAGGGTCAGAGTCAGGGTCCGGGTCAGGGTCCGGGTCCGGGTCAGGGTCCGGGTCCGGGTCCGGGTCCGGGTCCGGTTCCGGGTCAGGGTCCGGTTCAGGGTCAGGGTCCGGGTCCGGGTCCGAGTCAGGGTCCGGGTCCGGGTCCGGGTCAGTTTCAGTGTCCGGGTCCGGGTCCGGGTCCGAGTCCGGGTCAGGGTCCGGGTCCGGGTCAGGGTCCGGGTCCGGTTCTGTGTCAGTTTAAGGGTCAGTGTCAGAGTCAGGGTCCGGTTCAGAGTCAGGGTCAGGGTCCGGGTCCGGGTCCGGGTCTGGTTCTAGTTCCGGTTCCGGTTCCGGTTCCGGGTCAGGGTCAGGATCCGGGTCCGGGTCCGGGTCCGGGTCCGGGTCCGGGTCCGGGTCCGGGTCCGGGTCCGGGTCCGGGTCCGGTTCCGGTTCCGGTTCCAGTTCTGGTTCCGGTTCCGGGTCAGGGTCAGGGTCAGAGTCAGGATCCGGGTCCGGGTCCGGGTCCGGGACCGGGTCCGGGTCCGGTTCTGGGTCAGGGTCAGGGTCAGGGTCAGGGTCAGGGTCCGGGTCAGGGTCAGTGTCCGGGTCAGGGTCAGGGTCAGGGTCCGGGTCAGTGTCCGGGTCCGGGTCTGGTTCAGGGTCCGGGTCCATGTCAGGGTCAGTATCCAGGTACAGGTCCGGGTCCGGGTCCGGGTCCGGGTCCGGTCAGGGTCAGGGTGCGGTTCCGGGTCCGGGTCCGGGTCCGGGTCCGGGTCCGGGGTCAGGATTCTAGTCCGGGACCGGGTCCGGGTCCGGGTCCGGGTCCGGGTCCGGGTCCGGGTCCGGGTCTGGGTACGGATCTGGGTCAGGGTCAGGGTCAGGGTCCAGGTCAGGGTCCGGGTCCGGGTCCGGGTCCGGGTCCGGGTCTGGTTCTAGGTCCGGTTCCGGTTCCGGTTCCGGGTCAGGGTCAGGATCCGGGTCCGGGTCCGGGTCCGGGTCCGGGTCCGGGTCCGGGTCCGGGTCCGGGTCCGGTTCCGGTTCCGGTTCCAGTTCCGGTTCCGGTTCCGGGTCCGGGTCAGGGTCAGAGTCAGGATCCGGGTCCGGGTCCGGGTCCGGGTCCGGGTCCGGGTCCGGGTCCGGGTCCGGGTCCGGGTCCGGTTCCGGTTCCGGGTCAGGGTCAGGGTCAGGGTCAGGGTCAGGGTCCGGGTCAGGGTCAGTGTCCGGGTCAGGTTCAGGGTCAGGGTCCGGGTCAGTGTCCGGGTCCGGGTCTGGTTCAGGGTCCGGGTCCATGTCAGGGTCAGTATCCAGGTCCAGGTCCGGGTCCGGGTCCGGTTCCGGTTCCGGTTCCAGTTCCGGTTCCGGTTCCGGTTCCGGGTCAGGGTCAGAGTCAGGATCCGGGTCCGGGTCCGGGTCCGGGTCCGGGTCCGGGTCCGGGTCCGGGTCCGGTTCCGGTTCCGGGTCAGGGTCAGGGTCAGGGTCAGGGTCAGTGTCCGGGTCAGGGTCAGTGTCCGGGTCAGGGTCAGGGTCAGGGTCCGGGTCAGTGTCCGGGTCCGGGTCAGGGTCAGGGTACGGGTCCAGGTCCGGGTCCGGGTCAGGGTCAGGGTCAGGGTCCGGGTCCGGGTCCGGGTCAGGGTCAGGGTCAGGGTCAGGGTCCAGGTCCGGGTCCGGGTCCGGGTCAGTGTCAGTGTCAGGGTCAGGGTCAGAGTCAGGGTCCGGATCCGGGTCAGGGTCAGGGTCAGGGTCAGTGTCCGGGTCCGGGTCCGGGTCAGGGTCCGGGTCCGGGTCAGGGTCCGGGTCCGGGTAAGGGTCCGTGTCCGGGTCCGTGTCCGGGTCCGTGTCCGGGTCAGGGTCCGGGTCAGGTTCCGTGTCAGTTTCAGTGTCAGTGTCAGAGTCAGGGTCCGGGTCAGGGTCAGGGTCAGGGTCAGGTTCCGGGTCAGGGTCCAGGTCCGGGTCCGGGTCAGGGTCAGGGTCCGGGTCCGGGTCCGGGTCCGGGTCCGGGTCAGGGTCAGGGTCAGGGTCAGGGTCCATGTCAGGGTCCGGGTCCGTGTCAGGGTCCGATTCCAGGTCCGGGTCCGGGTCCGGGTCCGGGTCACTGTCAGGGTCAGGGTCAGGGTCAGTGTCCGGGTCCGGGTCCGGGTCAGGGTCCGGGTCCGGGTCAGGGTCCGGGTCCGGGTAAGGGTCCGTGTCCGGGTCCGTGTCTGGGTCCGTGTCCGGGTCAGGGTCCGGGTCAGGTTCCGTGTCAGTTTCAGTGTCAGTGTCAGAGTCAGAGTCAGGGTCCGGGTCAGGGTCAGTGTCAGGGTCAGGGTCAGGGTCAGGGTCCAGGTCCAGGTCCGGGTCAGGGTCCGGGTCAGGGTCAGGGTCAGGGTCCGGGTCCGGGTCCGTGTCAGGTTCCGGATCTTGGTCAGGATCCGGATCTGGTTCCGGGTCCGGGTGCGGGTCCAGGTCCAGGTCCGGGTCAGGGTCCGGGTCAGGGTCAGGATCCGGGTCCGGTTCCGGGTCCGAGTCTGGTTCCGGATCTGGGTCAGGGTCCGGGTCCGGGTCCGGTTCCAGGTCCGGGTCCGGGTCCGGGTCAGGATCCGGGTCCGGTTCCGGGTCCGAGTCCGGGTCCGGATCTGGGTCAGGGTCAGGGTCCGGGTCCGGGTCCGGGTCCGGGTCCGGGTCAGTGTCAGTGTCAGGGTCAGGGTCAGAGTCAGGGTCCGGATCCGGGTCAGGGTCAGGGTCAGGGTCAGTGTCCGGGTCCGGGTCCGGGTCAGGGTCCGGGTCCGGGTCAGGGTCCGGGTCCGGGTAAGGGTCCGTGTCCGGGTCCGTGTCCGTGCCCGTGTCCGGGTCAGGGTCCGGGTCAGGTTCCGTGTCAGTTTCAGTGTCTGTGTCAGAGTCAGGGTCCGGGTCAGGGTCAGGGTCAGGGTCAGGGTCCGGGTCAGGGTCCGGGTCCGTGTCAGGGTCCGATTCCAGGTCCGGGTCCGGGTCCGGGTCCGGGTCAGGGTCAGGGTCAGGGTCCGGGTCAGTGTCCGGGTCCGGGTCCGGGTCAGGGTCCGGGTCCGGGTCCGGGTCCGGGTCAGGGTCCGGGTCCGGGTAAGGGTCCGTGTCCGGGTCCGTGTCCGGGTCCGTGTCCGGGTCAGGGTCCGGGTCAGGTTCCGTGTCAGTTTCAGTGTCAGTGTCAGAGTCAGGGTCCGGGTCAGGGTCAGGGTCAGGGTCAGGGTCAGGGTCAGGGTCCAGGTCCAGGTCCGGGTCAGGGTCCGGGTCAGGGTCAGGGTCAGGGTCCGGGTCCGGGTCCGTGTCAGGTTCCGGATCTTGGTCAGGATCCGGATCCGGTTCCGGGTCCGGGTGCGGGTCCAGGTCCAGGTCCGGGTCAGGGTCCGGGTCAGGGTCAGGATCCGGGTCCGGTTCCTGGTCCGAGTCTGGGTCCGGATCTGGGTCAGGGTCCGGGTCCGGGTCCGGGTCCGGGTCCGGGTCCGGGTCCGGGTCCGGGTCAGAGTCAGGGTCCGGTTCAAGGGTCAGGGTCAGGGTCAGGGTCAGTGTCCGGGTCCGGTTCCGGGTCCGGGTCCGGGTCTGGGTCCGGGTCCGGGTCCGGGTCAGGGTCCGGGTCCGGGTCTGGGTCCGGGTCCGGGTCCGGTTCCGGGTCCGGGTCCGGGTCCGGGTCCGGGTCCGGGTCAGGGTCAGGGTCCGTGTCCGTGTCAGGGTCCGGGTCCGTGTCAGGGTCCGTGTCCTGGTCCGGGTCCGGGTCCGGGTCCGGGTCTGGGTCCGGATCCGGATCATGGTCAGGGTCCGGGTCCGGGTCCGATTCCGGGTCCGGGTCCGGGTCCGGGTCCGGGTCCGGGTCCGGGTCCGGGTCCGGGTCCGGGTCCGGGTCCGGGTCCGGATCCGTGTCAGTGTCAGTGTCAGAGTCAGGGTCCGGGTCAGGGTAAGGGTCAGGGTTAGGGTCAGGGTCCGGGTCCGGGTCCGGGTCCGGGTCCGATTCCGGGTCCGTGTCCGTGTCCGGGTCAGGGTCCGGGTCCGGTTCCGTGTCAGTTTCAGTGTCAGTGTCAGAGTCAGGGTCCGGATCCGGGTCAGGGTCAGGGTCAGGGTCAGTGTCCAGGTCCGGGTCCGGGTCAGGGTCCGGGTCCGGGTCCGGATCTGGGTCAGGGTCAGAGTCAGGGTCCGGGTCATGGTCCGGGTCCGGGTCCGGGTCCGGGTCCGGTTCCGGGTCAGGGTCCGGTTCAGGGTCAGGGTCCGGGTCAGAATCCGGGTCCGGGTCCGGGTCCGTGTCAGGGTCAGGGTCAGGGTCAGGGTCAGGGTCCGTGTCAGGGTCAGGGTCCGTGTCAGGGTCCGGGTCCGGGTCCGGGTCAGGGTCCGGTTGCGGGTCCGGGTCCGGGTCAGAATCCGGGTCCGGGTCCGGGTCCGTGTCAGGGTCCGTGTCCGTGTCAGGGTCCGTGTCCGGGTCCGGGTCCGGGTCTGGTTCTGGTTCCGGTTCCGTTTCCGGTTCCGTTTCCGGTTCCGGGTCAGGATCCGGGTCCGGGTCCGGGTCCGGGTCCGGGTCCGGGTCCGGTTCCGGGTCCGGGTCAGGGTCCGGGTCCGGGTCCGGGTCTGGGTCCGGTTCCGGGTCAGGGTCCGGTTCAGGGTCAGGGTCCGGGTCCGGGTCCGAGTCAGGGTCCGGGTCCGGGTCCGGGTCAGTTTCAGTGTCCGGGTCCGGGTCCGGGTCCGAGTCCGGGTCAGGGTCCGGGTCCGGGTCAGGGTCCTGGTCCGGGTCCGGGTCCGGGTCCGGGTCCGGGTCCGGGTCCGGGTCCGGGTCCGGGTCCGGGTCCGGGTCAGGGTCCGGTTCAGGGTCCGGGTCCGGGTCCGGGTCCGAGTCAGGGTCCGGGTCCGGGTCCGGGTCAGTTTCAGTGTCCGGGTCCGGGTCCGGGTCCGGGTCCGGGTCAGGGTCCGGGTCCGGGTCAGGGTCCGGGTCCGGGTCAGGGTTCGGGTCCGGGTCAGGGTCCGGTTCCCGTTCTGTATCAGTTTAAGGTTCAGTGTCAGAGTCAGGGTCCGGTTCACGGTCAGGGTCCGGGTCCGGGTCAGGGTTCGGGTCCGGGTCCGGGTCCGGGTCAGGGTCCGGTTTCGGGTCCGGGTCCGGGTCAGAATCCGAGTCCGGGTCCGGGTCCGGGTCCGTGTCAGGGTCCGGGTCCGTGTCAGGGTCCGGGTCCGGGTCCGGGTCCGGGTCCGGGTCTGGTTCCGGTTCCGGTTCCGGTTCTGGTTCCAGTTCCGGTTCCGGGTCAGGGTCAGGATCCCGGTCCGGGTCCGGGTCCGGGTCCGGTTCTGGTTCCGGTTCCGGTTCCGGTTCCAGTTCCGGTTCCGGTTCCGGTTCCGGGTCAGGGTCAGAGTCAGGATCCGGGTCCGGGTCCGGGTCTGGGTCCGGGTCCGGTTCCGGTTCCGGGTCAGGGTCAGGGTCAGGGTCAGGGTCAGGGTCAGGGTCAGGGTCCGGGTCTGGGTCAGGGTCCGGGTCCTGGTACGGGTCCGGGTCCGGGTCCGGGTCTAGGTCCGGGTCCGGGTCCATGTCAGGGTCAGTATCCAGGTCCAGGTCCGGGTCCGGGTCCGGGTCCGGGTCCGGGTCCGGTAAGGGTAAGGGTGCGGGTACGGGTACGGGTCCGGGTCCGGGGTCAGGATTCTAGTCCGGGTCTGGGTCCGGATACGGGTACGGGTACGGGTAAGGCTACGGGTACGTATCTGGGTCAGGGTCAGGGTCCGTGTCAGGGTCCGGGTCCGTGTCAGGGTCCGGGTCCTGGTCCGGGTCCGGGTCCGGGTCCGGGTCCGGGTCCGGGTCCGGGTCTGGGTCCGGTTCCGGTTCCGTGTCAGTTTCAGGGTCAGTGTCAGAGTCAGGGTCCGGGTCAGGGTCAGGGTCAGGGTCAGGGTTAGGGTCCGGGTCCGGGTCAGGGTAAGGGTCAGGGTCAGGGTCAGGGTCTGGTTCTGGGTCCGGGTCAGGGTCTGGGTCCGGGTCCGGTTCCGTGTCAGTTTCAGGGTCAGTGTCAGAGTCAGGGTCCGGGTCAGGGTCAGGGTCAGGGTCAGGGTCAGGGTAAGGGTCCAGGTCCAGTTCCAGGTACGGGTACGGGTCCGGGTCAGGGTCCGTGTCAGGGTCCGGGTCCGGGTCCGGGTCCGGGTCCGGGTCCGGGTCCGGGTCCGGGTAAGGGTCCGTGTCCGTGTCCGGGTCCGTGTCTGTGTCCGGGTCAGGGTCCGGGTCAGGTTCCGTGTCAGTTTCAGTGTCAGTGTCAGAGTCAGGGTCCGGGTCAGGGTCAGGGTCAGGGTCAGGGTCATGGTCAGGGTCCAGGTCCGGGTCCGGTTCCGTGTCAGTTTCAGGGTCAGTGTCAGAGTCAGGGTCTGGGTCAGGGTCAGGGTCAGGGTCCAGGTCCAGGTCTGGGTCAGAGTCCGGGTCAGGGTCAGGGTCAGGATCCGGGTCCGGGTCCGGGTCCGGGTCTGTGTCCGGTTCCGGTTCCGGTTCCGGGTCAGGGCCAGGGTCAGGGTCAGTGTCAGGGTCCGGGTTAGGGTCAGGGTCCGGGTCAGGGTCAGGCTCAGGGTCCGGGTCATTGTCCGGGTCCGGGTCTGGTTCAGGGTCCGGGTCCATGTCAGGGTCAGTATCCAGGTCCAGGTCCAGGTCCGGGTCCGGGTCCGGGTCCGGGTCCGGGTCCGGGTCCGGGTCCGGTCAGGGTCCGGGTCCGGGTCCGGGTCCGGGTAAGGGTCCGTGTCCGGGTCCGGGTCCGTGTCCGTGTCCGGGTCAGGGTCCGGGTCAGGTTCCGTGTCAGTTTCAGTGTCAGTGTCAGAGTCAGGGTCCGGGTCAGGGTCAGGGTCAGGGTCAGGGTCAGGGTCCAGGTCCGGGTCCGGGTCCGGTTCCGTGTCAGTTTCAGGGTCAGTGTCAGAGTCAGGGTCCGGGTCAGGGTCAGGGTCAGGGTCAGGGTCAGGGTCAGGGTCAGGGTCCAGGTCCAGGTCCAGTTCCAGGTCCGGGTCCGGGTCCGGTTCCGGTTCCGGTTCCAGTTCCGGTTCCGGTTCCGGTTCCGGTTCCGGTTCCGGGTCAGGGTCAGAGTCAGGATCCGGGTCCGGGTCCGGGTCCGGGTCCGTGTCTGTGTCCGGTTCCGGTTCCGGGTCAGGGTCAGGGTCAGGGTCAGGGTCAGGGTCAGGGTCCGGGTTAGGGTCAGGGTCCGGGTCAGGGTCAGGGTCAGGGTCCGGGTCATTGTCCGGGTCCGGGTCTGGTTCAGGGTCCGGGTCCATGTCAGGGTCAGTATCCAGGTCCAGGTCCAGGTCCGGGTCCGGGTCCGGGTCCGGTCCGGGTCCGGTCAGGGTCCGGTCCGGGTCCGGTCAGGGTCAGAGTCAGGGTCCGGTTCAGGGTCAGGGTCCGGGTCCGGGTCCGGGTCAGGGTCCGGGTCCGTGTCAGGGTCCGGGTCCGGGTCCGGTTCCGGTTCCGGGTCTGGTTCCGGTTCCGGTTCTGGTTCCAGTTCCGGTTCCGGGTCAGGGTCAGGATCCCGGTCCGGGTCCGGTTCCGGTTCCGGTTCCGGTTCCGGTTCCGGTTCCGGTTCCAGTTCCGGTTCGGGTTCCGGTTCCGGTTCCGGTTCCGGGTCAGGGTCAGAGTCAGGATCCGGGTCCGGGTCTGGGTCTGGGTCCGGGTCCGGGTCAGGGTCAGGGTCAGGGTCCGGGTCAGTGTCCGGGTCCGGGTCTGGGTCAGGGTCCGGGTCCTGGTACGGGTCCGGGTCCGGGTCCGGGTCTAGGTCCGGGTCCGGGTCCATGTCAGGGTCAGTATCCAGGTCCAGGTCCGGGTCCGGGTCCGGGTCCGGGTCCGGTCAGGGTCAGGGTGCGGGTCCGGGTCCGGGTCCGTGGTCAGGATTCTAGTCCGGTTCCGGGTCCGGGTCCGGGTCCGGGTCCGGGTCCGGGTACGGGTACGGGTACGGGTAAGGGTACGGGTACGGATGTGGGTCAGGGTCAGGGTCCGTGTCAGGGTCCGGGTCCGTGTCAGGGTCCGGGTCCGTGTCAGGGTCCGGGTCCTGCTCCGGGTCCGGGTCCGGGTCCGGGTCCGGGTCTGGGTCCGGGTCCGGTTCAGGGTCAGGATCCGGGTCCGGGTCCGGGTCCGGGTCCGGGTCCGGGTCCGGGTCCGGGTAAGGGTCCGTGTCCGTGTCCGGGTCCGGGTCTCTGTCCGGGTCAGGGTCCGGGTCAGGTTCCGTGTCAGTTTCAGTGTCAGTGTCAGAGTCAGGGTCCGTGTCAGGGTCAGGGTCAGGGTCAGGGTCAGGGTCAGGGTCCAGGTCCGGGTCCGGTTCCGTGTCAGTTTCAGGGTCAGTGTCAGAGTCAGGGTCCGGGTCAGGGTCAGGGTCAGGGTCAGGGTCAGGGTCAGGGTCAGGGTCAGGGTCAGGGTCCAGGTCCAGGTCCAGTTCCGGGTCCGGGTCCGGTTCCGGTTCCGGTTCCGGTTCCGGTTCCGGTTCCGGTTCCGGGTCAGGGTCAGAGTCAGGATCCGGGTCCGGGTCCGGGTCCGGGTCCGGGTCTGTGTCCGGTTCCGGTTCCGGGTCAGGGTCAGGGTCAGGGTCAGGGTCAGGGTCCGGGTTAGGGTCAGGGTCCGGGTCAGGGTCAGGGTCAGGGTCCGGGTCATTGTCCGGGTCCGGGTCTGGTTCAGGGTCCGGGTCCATGTCAGGGTCAGTATCCAGGTCCAGGTCCAGGTCCGGGTCCGGGTCCGGGTCCGGGTCCGGGTCCGGGTCCGGGTCCGGTCAGGGTCAGGGTGCGGGTCGGGGTCCGGGTCCGGGTCCGGTTCAGGGTCAGGATCCGGGTCCGGGTCCGGGTCCGGGTCCGGGTCCGGGTCCGGGTCCGGGTCCGGGTAAGGGTCCGTGTCCGGGTCCGGGTCCGTGTCCGTGTCCGGGTCAGGGTCCGGGTCAGGTTCCGTGTCAGTTTCAGTGTCAGTGTCAGAGTCAGGGTACGGGTCAGGGTCAGGGTCCAGGTCCGGGTCCGGTTCCGTGTCAGTTTCAGGGTCAGTGTCAGAGTCAGGGCCCGGGTCAGGGTCAGGGTCAGGGTCAGGGTCAGGGTCAGGGTCAGGGTCAGGGTCAGGGTCAGGGTCCAGGTCCAGGTCCAGTTCCAGGTCCGGGTCCGGGTCCGGGTCCGGTTCCGGTTCCAGTTCCGGTTCCGGTTCCGGTTCCGGTTCCGGTTCCGGTTCCGGGTCAGGGTCAGAGTCAGGATCCGGGTCCGGGTCCGGGTTAGGGTTAGGGTCAGGGTCCGGGTCAGGGTCAGGGTCAGGGTCAGGGTCAGGGTCAGGGTCCGGGTTAGGGTCAGGGTCCGGGTCAGGGTCAGGGTCAGGGTCCGGGTCATTGTCCGGGTCCGGGTCTGGTTCAGGGTCCGGGTCCATGTCAGGGTCAGTATCCAGGTCCAGGTCCGGGTCCGGGTCCGGGTCCGGTCCGGGTCCGGTCAGGGTCAGAGTCAGGGTCCGGTTCAGGGTCAGGGTCCGGGTCCGGGTCCGGGTCCGGGTCAGGGTCCGGGTCCGTGTCAGGGTCCGGGTCCGGGTCCGGGTCCGGGTCCGGGTCCGGGTCCGGGTCTGGTTCCGGTTCCGGTTCTGGTTCCAGTTCCGGTTCCGGGTCAGGGTCAGGATCC
Source organism: Arizona elegans (assembly GCA_022577455.1). Classification (NCBI taxonomy): domain Eukaryota; kingdom Metazoa; phylum Chordata; class Lepidosauria; order Squamata; family Colubridae; genus Arizona; species Arizona elegans. Next base: position 8,386,244 of record JAKOOJ010000027.1, read on the forward strand.
CGGTCCGGGTCCGGTTCCGGTTCCGGTTCCGGTTCCGGTTCCGGTTCCGGTTCCGGTTCCGGTTCCAGTTCCGGTTCCGGTTCCGGGTCAGGGTCAGAGTCAGGATCCGGGTCCGGGTCCGGGTCTGGGTCCGGGTCCGGGTCAGGGTCAGGGTCAGGGTCAGGGTCCGGGTCAGTGTCCGGGTCCGGGTCTGGGTCAGGGTCCGGGTCCTGGTACGGGTCAGGGTCAGGGTCCAGGTCCGGGTCCGGGTCCGAGTCAGTTTCAGGGTCAGTGTCAGAGTCAGGGTACGGGTCAGGGTCAGGGTCAGGGTCAGGGTCAGGGTCAGGGTCAGGGTCAGGGTCAGGGTCCAGGTCCAGGTCCAGTTCCAGGTCCGGGTCCGGGTCCGGTTCCGGTTCCAGTTCCGGTTCTGGGTCCGGGTCCGGGTCAGGGTCAGGATCCGAGTCCGGGACCGGGTCCGGGTCTGGGTGAGGGTCCCGGTCCGGGTCCAGGTCCGGGTCCGGGTCCACGTCAGGGTCAGTATCCAGGTCCAGGTCCGGGTCCGGGTCCGGGTCCGGGTCCGGGTCCGGGTCCGGGTCCGGGTCCGGTCAGGGTCAGGGTGCGGGTACGGGTCCGGATCCGTGTCAGTGTCAGTGTCAGAGTCAGGGTCCGGGTCAGGGTAAGGGTCAGGGTCAGTGTCAGAGTCAGGGTCCGGGTCAGGGTCAGGGTCAGGGTCAGTGTCAGGGTCAGGGTCCAGGTCCAGGTCCAGGTCCAGGTCAGGGTCCGGGTCAGGGTCAGGGTCAGGGTCCGGGTCCGGGTCCGTGTCAGGTTCCGGGTCCGTGTCAGGGTCCGTGTCCGGGTCCAGGTCTGGGTCCGGGTCCGGGTCCGGGTCAGGGTCCGGGTCCGGGTCCGGTCAGGGTCAGGGTGCGGGTCGGGGTCCGGGTCCGGGTCCGGTTCAGGGTCAGGATCCGGGTCCGGGTCCGGGTCCGGGTCCGGGTCCGGGTCCGGGTCCGGGTCCGGGTCCGTGTCCGGGTCCGGGTAAGGGTCCGTGTCCGGGTCCGGGTCCGGGTCCGTGTCCGGGTCAGGGTCCGGGTCAGGTTCCGTGTCAGTTTCAGTGTCAGTGTCAGTGTCAGAGTCAGGGTCCGGGTCAGGGTCAGGGTCAGGGTCAGGGTCCAGGTCCGGGTCCGGTTCCGTGTCAGTTTCAGGGTCAGTGTCAGAGTCAGGGTCCGGGTCAGGGTCAGGGTCAGGGTCAGGGTCAGGGTCAGGGTCAGGGTCAGGGTCAGGGTCAGGGTCCAGGTCCAGGTCCAGTTCCAGGTCCGGGTCCGGGTCCGGGTCCGGTTCCGGTTCCAGTTCCGGTTCCGGTTCCGGTTCCGGTTCCGGTTCCGGGTCAGGGTCAGAGTCAGGATCCGGGTCCGGGTCCGGGTTAGGGTTAGGGTCAGGGTCCGGGTCCGGGTCCGAGTCAGGGTCCGGGTCCGGGTCCGGGTCAGTTTCAGTGTCCAAGTCCGGGTCCGGGTCAGGGTCCGGGTCCGTGTCAGGGTCCGGGTCCGGGTCCGGGTCCGGGTCCGGGTCCGGGTCCGGGTCCGGGTCTGGTTCCGGTTCCGGTTCTGGTTCCAGTTCCGGTTCCGGGTCAGGGTCAGGATCCCGGTCCGGGTCCGGTTCCGGTTCCGGTTCCGGTTCCGGTTCCGGTTCCGGTTCCGGTTCCGGTTCCAGTTCCGGTTCCGGTTCCGGGTCAGGGTCAGAGTCAGGATCCGGGTCCGGGTCCGGGTCTGGGTCCGGGTCCGGGTCAGGGTCAGGGTCAGTGTCAGGGTCCGGGTCAGTGTCCGGGTCCGGGTCTGGGTCAGGGTCCGGGTCCTGGTACGGGTCAGGGTCAGGGTCAGGGTCAGGGTCAGGGTCCGGGTCAGTGTCCGGGTCCGGGTCTGGGTCAGGGTCCGGGTCCTGGTACGGGTCAGGGTCAGGGTCAAGTTCCGGTTCCGGGTCCGGGTCAGTTTCAGGGTCAGTGTCAGAGTCAGGGTACGGGTCAGGGTCAGGGTCAGGGTCAGGGTCAGGGTCAGGGTCAGGGTCAGGGTCAGGGTCAGGGTCCAGGTCCAGGTCCAGTTCCAGGTCCGGGTCCGGGTCCGGTTCCGGTTCCGGTTCCGGTTCCGGGTCCGGGTCCGGGTCAGGGTCAGGATCCGAGTCCGGGACCGGGTCCGGGTCTGGGTGAGGGTCCCGGTCCGGGTCCAGGTCCGGGTCCGGGTCCACGTCAGGGTCAGTATCCAGGTCCAGGTCCGGGTCCGGGTCCGGGTCCGGGTCCGGGTCCGGGTCCGGGTCCGGGTCCGGGTCCGGGTCCGGGTCCGGTCAGGGTCAGGGTGCGGGTACGGGTCCGGATCCGTGTCAGTGTCAGTGTCAGAGTCAGGGTCCGGGTCAGGGTAAGGGTCAGGGTCAGTGTCAGAGTCAGGGTCCGGGTCAGGGTCAGGGTCAGGGTCAGGGTCAGGGTCAGGGTCCAGGTCCAGGTCCAGGTCCAGGTCAGGGTCCGGGTCATGGTCAGGGTCAGGGTCCGGGTCCGGGTCCGTGTCAGGTTCCGGGTCCGTGTCAGGGTCCGTGTCCGGGTCCAGGTCTGGGTCCGGGTCCGGGTCCGGGTCAGGGTCCGGGTCCGGGTCAGGGTCCGGGTCCGGTTCTGTGTCAGTTTAAGGGTCAGTGTCAGAGTCAGGGTCCGGTTCAGTGTCAGGGTCAGGGTCAGGGTCTTGGTCCGGGTCCGGGTCCGGGTCCGGGTCCGGGTCCGGGTCCGGGTTCGGGTCAGGGTCCGGTTTTGGGTCCGGGTCCGGGTCAGAATCCGGGTCCGGGTCCGGGTCCGTGTCAGGGTCGGGGTCCGGGTCAGGGTCAGGGTCCGGGTCCGGGTCCGGGTCCGGGTAAGGGTCCGTGTCCAGGTCCGGGTCCGTGTCCGTGTCCGTGTCCGTGTCCGTGTCCGTGTCCGTGTCCGGGTCCGGGTCTGGGTCCGGGTAAGGGTCCGTGTCCGTGTCCGGGTCCGTTTCCGTGTCCGGGTCAGGGTACGGGTCAGGTTCCGTGTCAGTTTCAGTGTCAGGGTCAGAGTCAGGGTCCGGGTCAGGGTCAGGGTCAGGGTCAGGGTCAGGGTCAGGGTCAGGGTCAGGGTCAGGGTCCAGGTCCGGGTCCGGGTCAGGGTCAGGGTCAGGGTCCGGGTCCGGGTCCGGGTCAGGGTCAGGGTCAGGGTCATTGTCAGGGTCCGGGTCCGGGTCCATGTCCGGGTCCGGGTCCGTGTCAGGGTCCGGTTCCAGGTCCGGGTCCGGGTCCGGGTCAGGATCCGGGTCCGGTTCCGGGTCCGAGTCCGGGTCCGGATCTGGGTCAGGGTCAGGGTCCGGGTCCGGGTACGGGTTCGGGTCCGGGTCCCGGTACGGGTACGGGTACGGGTACGGGTCCGGGTACGGGTCAGTGTCAGTGTCAGTGTCAGGGTCAGGGTCAGAGTCAGGGTCCGGATCCGGGTCAGGGTCAGGGTCAGGGTCAGTGTCCGGGTCCGGGTCCTGGTCAGGGTCCAGGTTTGGATCAGGGTCCGGGTCCGGGTCCGGGTCCGGGTCCGGGTCCGGGTCCGGGTCCGGGTCCACGTCAGGGTCAGTATCCAGGTCCAGGTCCGGGTCCGGGTCCGGGTCCGGGTCCGGGTCCGGGTCCGGGTCCGGGTCCGGGTCCGGGTCCGGGTCCGGGTCCGGGTCCGGGTCCGGGTCCGGGTCCGGTCAGGGTCAGGGTGCGGGTACGGGTCCGGATCCGTGTCAGTGTCAGTGTCAGAGTCAGGGTCCGGGTCAGGGTAAGGGTCAGGGTCAGTGTCAGAGTCAGGGTCCGGGTCAGGGTCAGGGTCAGGGTCAGGGTCAGGGTCAGGGTCCAGGTCCAGGTCCAGGTCCAGGTCAGGGTCCGGGTCAGGTTCCGGGTCCGTGTCAGGGTCCGTGTCCGGGTCCAGGTCTGAGTCCGGGTCCGGGTCCGGGTCCGGGTCAGGGTCCGGGTCAGGGTCAGGGTCCGGGTCCGGGTCCGGGTCAGGGTCCGGGTCAGGGTCAGGGTCCGGGTCCAGGTCCGGGTCCGGGTCCGGTTCTGGTTCTGGGTCAGGGTCCGGTTCAGGGTCAGGGTGCGGGTCCGGGTCCGGGTCCGGGGTCAGGATTCTAGTCCGGGTCCGGGTCCGGTTACGGGTACGGGTACGGGTACGGGTACGGGTACGGATCTGGGTCAGGGTCAGGGTCCGGGTCAGGGTCCGGGTCCGGGTCAGGGTCCGGGTCCGTTTCAGGGTCCAGGTCCTGGTCCGGGTCCAGGTCCGGGTCCGGGTCTGGGTCCGGATCCGGATCATGGTCAGGGTCAGGGTCCGATTCCAGGTCCGGGTCCGCGTCCGGGTCCAGGTCCGGATCCGTGTCAGTGTCAGTGTCAGAGTCAGGGTCCGGGTAAGGTAAGGGTCAGGGTCAGGGTCAGGGTCCGGGTCCGGGTCCGGGTCCGGGTCCGGGTCCGGGTCAGGGTCTGGGTCCGGGTCCGGTTCCGTGTCAGTTTCAGGGTCAGGGTCAGGGTCATGGTCCAGGTCCAGGTCCAGGTCCGGGTCCGGGTCAGTGTCCGGGTCAGGGTCAGGGTCAGGGTCCGGGTCAGGGTCCGGGTCCGTGTCAGGTTCCGGGTCCGTGTTAGGGTCCGGGTCCGGGTCAGGGTCCAGGTCCGGTTCCAGGTCTGGGTCCGGGTCCGGGTCCGTGTCCGGATCCGGATCTTGGTCAGGGTCCGGGTCCGGGTCCGGGTCCGGGTCCGGGTCCGGGTCCGGGTCCGGGTCCGGGTCCGGGTCCGGGTCCGGGTCCGGGTCCGGGTCTGGGTCCGGGTCCGGGTCCGGGTCCGTGTCAGTGTTAGTGTCAGGGTCAGAGTCAGGTTCCGGGTCTGGGTCGGGGTCCGGGTACGGGTCCGGGTCAGGGTCAGGATCCGGGTACGGGTCCGGGTCCGGGTACGGGTAAGGGTCCGTGTCCGTGTCCTTGTCCGGGTCCGTGTCCGGGTCAGGGTCCGGGTCAGGTTCCGTGTCAGTTTCAGGGTCAGTGTCAGAGTCAGGGTCCGGGTCAGGGTCAGGGTCAGGGTCAGGGTCAGGTTCAGGGTCCAGGTCCAGGTCCGGGTCCGGGTCAGGGTCCGGGTCAGGGTCAGGGTCAGGGTCCGGGTCAGGGTCCGGGTCCGTGTCAGGTTCCGGTTCCGTGTTAGGGTCCGGGTCCGGGTCAGGGTCCAGGTCCGGTTCCAGGTCTGGGTCCGGGTCCGGGTCCGTGTCCGGATCCGGATCTTGGTCAGGGTCAGGGTCCGGTTCCGGGTCCGGGTCCGGGTCCGGGTCCGGGTCCGGGTCCGGGTCCGGGTCCGGGTCCGGGTCCGGGTCTGGGTCCGGGTCCGGGTCCGGGTCCGGGTCAGTGTTAGTGTCAGGGTCAGAGTCAGGTTCCGGGTCTGGGTCGGGGTCCGGGTACGGGTACGGGTCAGGGTCAGGATACGGGTCCGGGTCCGGGTCCGGGTCCGGGTAAGGGTCCGTGTCCGGGTCCTTGTCCGGGTCCGTGTCCGGGTCAGGGTCCGGGTCAGGTTCCGTGTCAGTTTCAGGGTCAGTGTCAGAGTCAGGGTCCGGGTCAGGGTAAGGGTCAGGGTCAGGGTCAGGTTCAGGGTCCAGGTCCAGGTCCGGGTCAGGGTCAGGGTCCGGGTCCGGGTCCGGGTCAGGGTCAGGGTCAGGGTCCGGGTCCGGGTCCGGGTCCATGTCAGGGTCCGGGTCCGTGTCAGGGTCCGGTTCCAGGTCCGGGTCCGGGTCCGGGTCCGGGTCCGGGTCCGGGTCCGGGTCCGGGTCCGGGTCCGGGTCCTGGTCAGGATCCGGGTCCGGTTCCGGGTCCGAGTCCGGGTCCGGATCTGGGTCAGGGTCAGGGTCCGGGTTCGGGTCCGGGTCCGGGTCCGTGTTAGGGTCTGGGTCCGGGTCAGGGTCCAGGTCCGGTTCCAGGTCTGGGTACGGGTCCGGGTCCGTGTCCGGATCCGGATCTTGGTCAGGGTCAGGGTCCGGTTCCGGGTCGGGGTCCAGGTCCGGGTCCGGGTCCGGGTCCGGGTCCGGGTCTGGGTCCGGGTCCGGGTCCGGGTCCGTGTCAGTGTTAGTGTCAGGGTCAGAGTTAGGTTCCGGGTCTGGGTCGGGGTCCGGGTACGGGTCCGGGTCAGGGTCCAGGTCCGGGTCCGGGTCCGGGTCCGGGTCAGGGTCTGGGTCCGGGTCCGGTTCCGTGTCAGTTTCAGGGTCAGGGTCAGGGTCAGGGTCAGGGTCCGGGTCCGGGTCAGGGTCCGGGTCAGGGTCAGGGTCAGGGTCTGTGTCAGGGTCCGGGTCCGTGTCAGGTTCCGGGTCCGTGTTAGGGTCTGGGTCCGGGTCAGGGTCCAGGTCCGGTTCCAGGTCTGGGTCCGGGTCCGGGTCCGTGTCCGGATCCGGATCATGGTCAGGGTCAGGGTCCGGTTCCGGGTCGGGGTCCGGGTCCGGGTCCGGGTCCGGGTCCGGGTCCGGGTCCGGGTCTGGGTCCGGGTCCGGGTCCGTGTCCGTGTCCGTGTCAGTGTTAGTGTCAGGGTCAGAGTTAGGTTCCGGGTCTGGGTCGGGGTCCGGGTACGGGTCAGGGTCAGGATCCGGGTCCGGGTCCGGGTCCGGGTCCGGGTAAGGGTCCGTGTCCGGGTCCTTGTCCGGGTCCGTGTCCGGGTCAGGGTCCGGGTCAGGTTCCGTGTCAGTTTCAGGGTCAGTGTCAGAGTCAGGGTCCGGGTCAGGGTCAGGGTCAGGGTCAGGGTCAGGTTCAGGTTCAGGGTCCAGGTCCAGGTCCGGGTCCGGGTCAGGGTCCGTGTCAGGGTCAGGGTCAGGGTCCGGGTCAGGGTCCGGGTCCGTGTCAGGTTCCGGGTCCGTGTTAGGGTCCGGGTCCAGGTCAGGGTCCAGGTCCGGTTCCAGGTCTGGGTCCGGGTCCGGGTCCGTGTCCGGATCCGGATCTTGGTCAGGGTCAGTGTCCGGTTCCGGTTCCGGTTCCGGTTCCGGTTCCAGTTCCGGTTCCGGGTCAGGGTCAGAGTCAGGATCCGGGTCCGGGTCCGGGTCTGGGTCCGGGTCCGGGTCAGGGTCAGGGTCAGGGTCAGGGTCCGGGTCAGTGTCCGGGTCCGGGTCTGGGTCAGGGTCCGGGTCCTGGTACGGGTCAGGGTCAGGGTCCAGGTCCGGGTCCGGGTCCGGGTCAGTTTCAGGGTCAGTGTCAGAGTCAGGGTACGGGTCAGGGTCAGGGTCAGGGTCAGGGTCAGGGTCAGGGTCAGGGTCAGGGTCAGGGTCAGGGTCAGGGTCCAGGTCCAGGTCCAGTTCCAGGTCCGGGTCCGGGTCCGGTTCCGGTTCCGGTTCCGGTTCTGGGTCCGGGTCCGGGTCAGGGTCAGGATCCGAGTCCGGGACCGGGTCCGGGTCTGGGTGAGGGTCCCGGTCCGGGTCCAGGTCCGGGTCCGGGTCCACGTCAGGGTCAGTATCCAGGTCCAGGTCCGGGTCCGGGTCCGGGTCCGGGTCCGGGTCCGGGTCCGGGTCCGGGTCCGGTCAGGGTCAGGGTGCGGGTACGGGTCCGGATCCGTGTCAGTGTCAGTGTCAGAGTCAGGGTCCGGGTCAGGGTAAGGGTCAGGGTCAGTGTCAGAGTCAGGGTCCGGGTCAGGGTCAGGGTCAGGGTCAGGGTCAGGGTCAGGGTCCAGGTCCAGGTCCAGGTCCAGGTCAGGGTCCGGGTCAGGGTCAGGGTCAGGGTCCGGGTCCGGGTCTGTGTCAGGTTCCGGGTCCGTGTCAGGGTCCGTGTCCGGGTCCAGGTCTGGGTCCGGGTCCGGGTCCGGGTCAGGGTCCGGGTCCGGTTCTGTGTCAGTTTAAGGGTCAGTGTCAGAGTCAGGGTCCGGTTCAGTGTCAGGGTCAGGGTCAGGGTCTTGGTCCGGGTCCGGGTCCGGGTCCGGGTCCGGGTCCGGGTTCGGGTCAGGGTCCGGTTTTGGGTCCGGGTCCGGGTCAGAATCCGGGTCCGGGTCCGGGTCCGTGTCAAGGTCGGGGTCCGGGTCAGGGTCAGGGTCCGGGTCCGGGTCCGGGTCCGGGTAAGGGTCCGTGTCCAGGTCCGTGTCCGTGTCCGTGTCCGTGTCCGTGTCCGTGTCCGTGTCCGTGTCCGGGTCCGGGTCTGGGTCCGGGTAAGGGTCCGTGTCCGGGTCCGGGTCCGTTTCCGTGTCCGGGTCAGGGTACGGGTCAGGTTCCGTGTCAGTTTCAGTGTCAGTGTCAGAGTCAGGGTCCGGGTCAGGGTCAGGGTCAGGGTCAGGGTCAGGGTCAGGGTCAGGGTCAGGGTCAGGGTCAGGGTCCAGGTCCGGGTCCGGGTCAGGGTCAGGGTCAGGGTCCGGGTCCGGGTCCGGGTCAGGGTCAGGGTCAGGGTCATTGTCAGGGTCCGGGTCCGGGTCCATGTCCGGGTCCGGGTCCGTGTCAGGGTCCGGTTCCAGGTCCGGGTCCGGGTCCGGGTCAGGATCCGGGTCCGGTTCCGGGTCCGAGTCCGGGTCCGGATCTGGGTCAGGGTCAGGGTCCGGGTCCGGGTACGGGTTCGGGTCCGGGTCCCGGTACGGGTACGGGTACGGGTACGGGTACGGGTACGGGTACGGGTCAGTGTCTGTGTCAGGGTCAGGGTCAGAGTCAGGGTCCGGATCCGGGTCAGGGTCAGGGTCAGGGTCAGTGTCCGGGTCCGGGTCCTGGTCAGGGTCCAGGTTTGGATCAGGGTCCGGGTCCGGGTCCGGGTCCGGGTCCGGGTCCGGGTCCGGGTCCACGTCAGGGTCAGTATCCAGGTCCAGGTCCGGGTCCGGGTCCGGGTCCGGGTCCGGGTCCGGGTCCGGGTCCGGGTCCGGGTCCGGGTCTGGGTCCGGGTCCGGGTCCGGGTCCGGTCAGGGTAAGGGTGCGGGTACGGGTCCGGATCCGTGTCAGTGTCAGTGTCAGAGTCAGGGTCCGGGTCAGGGTAAGGGTCAGGGTCAGTGTCAGAGTCAGGGTCCGGGTCAGGGTCAGGGTCAGGGTCAGGGTCAGGGTCAGGGTCCAGGTCCAGGTCCAGGTCCAGGTCCAGGTCAGGGTCCGGGTCAGGGTCAGGGTCAGGGTCCGGGTCCGGGTCCGGGTCAGGTTCCGGGTCCGTGTCAGGGTCCGTGTCCGGGTCCAGGTCTGAGTCCGGGTCCGGGTCCGGGTCCGGGTCAGGGTCCGGGTCAGGGTCAGGGTCCGGGTCCAGGTCCGGGTCCGGGTCCGGTTCTGGTTCTGGGTCAGGGTCCGGTTCAGGGTCAGGGTGCGGGTCCGGGTCCGGGTCCGGGGTCAGGATTCTAGAACGGGTCCGGGTCCGGTTACGGGTACGGGTACGGGTACGGGTACGGGTACGGATCTGGGTCAGGGTCAGGGTCCGGGTCAGGGTCCGGGTCCGGGTCAGGGTCCGGGTCCGTTTCAGGGTCCAGGTCCTGTTCCGGGTCCAGGTCCGGGTCCGGGTCTGGGTCCGGATCCGGATCATGGTCAGGGTCAGGGTCCGATTCCAGGTCCGGGTCCGCGTCCGGGTCCAGGTCCGGATCCGTGTCAGTGTCAGTGTCAGAGTCAGGGTCCGGGTAAGGTAAGGGTCAGGGTCAGGGTCAGGGTCCGGGTCCGGGTCCGGGTCCGGGTCCGGGTCAGGGTCTGGGTCCGGGTCCGGTTCCGTGTCAGTTTCAGGGTCAGGGTCAGGGTCATGGTCCAGGTCCAGGTCCAGGTCCGGGTCCGGGTCAGTGTCCGGGTCAGGGTCAGGGTCAGGGTCCGGGTCAGGGTCCGGGTCCGTGTCAGGTTCCGGGTCCGTGTTAGGGTCCGGGTCCGGGTCAGGGTCCAGGTCCGGTTCCAGGTCTGGGTCCGGGTCCGGGTCCGTGTCCGGATCCGGATCTTGGTCAGGGTCAGGGTCCGGTTCCGGTTCCGGGTCCGGGTCCGGGTCCGGGTCCGGGTCCGGGTCCGGGTGCGGGTCCGGGTCCGGGTCCGGGTCTGGGTCCGGGTCCGGGTCCGGGTCCGTGTCAGTGTTAGTGTCAGGGTCAGAGTCAGGTTCCGGGTCTGGGTCGGGGTCCGGGTACGGGTCCGGGTCAGGGTCAGGATCCGGGTACGGGTCCGGGTCCGGGTACGGGTTAGGGTCCGTGTCCGTGTCCTTGTCCGGGTCCGTGTCCGGGTCAGGGTCCGGGTAAGGTTCCGTGTCAGTTTCAGGGTCAGTGTCAGAGTCAGGGTCCGGGTCAGGGTCAGGGTCAGGGTCCGGGTCAGGGTCCGGGTCCGGGTCAGGGTCCGGGTCCGTTTCAGGATCCGGGTCCGGTTCCGGGTCCGAGTCCGGGTCCGGATCTGGGTCAGGGTCAGGGTCCGGGTTCGGGTCCGGGTCCGGGTCCGGGTCCGGGTCCGGGTCCGGGTCCGCGTCCGGGTCCAGGTCCGGATCCGTGTCAGTGTCAGTGTCAGAGTCAGGGTCCGGGTAAGGTAAGGGTCAGGGTCAGGGTCAGGGTCAGGGTCCGGGTCCGGGTCCGGGTCCGGGTCAGGGTCTGGGTCCGGGTCCGGTTCCGTGTCAGTTTCAGGGTCAGGGTCAGGGTCAGGGTCCAGGTCCAGGTCCAGGTCCGGGTCCGGGTCAGGGTCCGGGTCAGGGTCAGGGTCAGGGTCCGTGTCAGGGTCCGGGTCCGTGTCAGGTTCCGGGTCCGTGTTAGGGTCTGGGTCCGGGTCAGGGTCCAGGTCCGGTTCCAGGTCTGGGTCCGGGTCCGGGTCCGTGTCCGGATCCGGATCTTGGTCAGGGTCAGGGTCCGGTTCCGGGTCGGGGTCCAGGTCCGGGTCCGGGTCCGGGTCCGGGTCCGGGTCCGGGTCTGGGTCCGGGTCCGGGTCCGGGTCCGGGTCCGGGTTCGGGTCAGGGTCCGGTTTTGGGTCCGGGTCCGGGTCAGAATCCGGGTCCGGGTCCGGGTCCGTGTCAGGGTCGGGGTCCGGGTCAGGGTCAGGGTCCGGGTCCGGGTCCGGGTCCGGGTAAGGGTCCGTGTCCAGGTCCGGGTCCGTGTCCGTGTCCGTGTCCGTGTCCGTGTCCGTGTCCGGGTCCGGGTCCGGGTCTGGGTCCGGGTAAGGGTCCGTGTCCGTGTCCGGGTCCGTTTCCGTGTCCGGGTCAGGGTACGGGTCAGGTTCCGTGTCAGTTTCAGTGTCAGTGTCAGAGTCAGGGTCCGGGTCAGGGTCAGGGTCAGGGTCAGGGTCAGGGTCAGGGTCAGGGTCAGGGTCCAGGTCCGGGTCCGGGTCAGGGTCAGGGTCAGGGTCCGGGTCCGGGTCCGGGTCAGGGTCAGGGTCAGGGTCCGGTTCCAGGTCCGGGTCCGGGTCCATGTCCGGGTCCGGGTCCGGGTCAGGGTCCGGTTCCAGGTCCGGGTCCGGGTCCGGGTCAGGATCCGGGTCCGGTTCCGGGTCCGAGTCCGGGTCCGGATCTGGGTCAGGGTCAGGGTCCGGGTCCGGGTCCGGGTCCGGGTTCGGGTCCGGGTCCCGGTACGGGTACGGGTACGGGTACGGGTCCGGGTACGGGTCAGTGTCAGTGTCAGGGTCAGGGTCAGAGTCAGGGTCCGGATCCGGGTCAGGGTCAGGGTCAGGGTCAGTGTCCGGGTCCGGGTCCTGGTCAGGGTCCAGGTTTGGATCAGGGTCCGGGTCCGGGTCCGGGTCCGGGTCCGGGTCCGGGTCCGGGTCCGGGTCCACGTCAGGGTCAGTATCCAGGTCCAGGTCCGGGTCCGGGTCCGGGTCCGGGTCCGGGTCCGGGTCCGGGTCCGGGTACGGGTACGGGTAAGGGTCCGTGTCCGTGTCCTTGTCCGGGTCCGTGTCCGGGTCAGGGTCCGGGTCAGGTTCCGTGTCAGTTTCAGGGTCAGTGTCAGAGTCAGGGTCCGGGTCAGGGTCAGGGTCAGGGTCAGGGTCAGGTTCAGGGTCCAGGTCCAGGTCCGGGTCCGGGTCAGGGTCCGGGTCAGGGTCAGGGTCAGGGTCCGGGTCAGGGTCCGGGTCCGTGTCAGGTTCCGGTTCCGTGTTAGGGTCCGGGTCCGGGTCAGGGTCCAGGTCCGGTTCCAGGTCTGGGTCCGGGTCCGGGTCCGTGTCCGGATCCGGATCTTGGTCAGGGTCAGGGTCCGGTTCCGGGTCCGGGTCCGGGTCCGGGTCCGGGTCCGGGTCCGGGTCCGGGTCCGGGTCCGGGTCCGGGTCCGGGTCTGGGTCCGGGTCCGGGTCCGGGTCCGGGTCAGTGTTAGTGTCAGGGTCAGAGTCAGGTTCCGGGTCTGGGTCGGGGTCCGGGTACGGGTACGGGTCAGGGTCAGGATCCGGGTCCGGGTCCGGGTCCGGGTCCGGGTAAGGGTCCGTGTCCGGGTCCTTGTCCGGGTCCGTGTCCGGGTCAGGGTCCGGGTCAGGTTCCGTGTCAGTTTCAGGGTCAGTGTCAGAGTCAGGGTCCGGGTCAGGGTAAGGGTCAGGGTCAGGGTCAGGTTCAGGGTCCAGGTCCAGGTCCGGGTCAGGGTCAGGGTCCGGGTCCGGGTCCGGGTCCGGGTCAGGGTCAGGGTCAGGGTCCGGGTCCGGGTCCGGGTCCATGTCAGGGTCCGGGTCCGTGTCAGGGTCCGGTTCCGGGTCCGGGTCCGGGTCCGGGTCCGGGTCCGGGTCCGGGTCCGGGTCCGGGTCCGGGTCCGGGTCCTGGTCAGGATCCGGGTCCGGTTCCGGGTCCGAGTCCGGGTCCGGATCTGGGTCAGGGTCAGGGTCCGGGTTCGGGTCCGGGTCCGGGTCCGTGTTAGGGTCTGGGTCCGGGTCAGGGTCCAGGTCCGGTTCCAGGTCTGGGTCCGGGTCCGGGTCCGTGTCCGGATCCGGATCTTGGTCAGGGTCAGGGTCCGGTTCCGGGTCGGGGTCCAGGTCCGGGTCCGGGTCCGGGTCCGGGTCCGGGTCTGGGTCCGGGTCCGGGTCCGGGTCCGTGTCAGTGTTAGTGTCAGGGTCAGAGTTAGGTTCCGGGTCTGGGTCGGGGTCCGGGTACGGGTCCGGGTCAGGGTCAGGGTCCGGGTCCGGGTCCGGGTCCGGGTCAGGGTCTGGGTCCGGGTCCGGTTCCGTGTCAGTTTCAGGGTCAGGGTCAGGGTCAGGGTCAGGGTCAGGGTCCGGGTCCGGGTCAGGGTCCGGGTCAGGGTCAGGGTCAGGGTCCGTGTCAGGGTCCGGGTCCGTGTCAGGTGCCGGGTCCGTGTTAGGGTCTGGGTCCGGGTCAGGGTCCAGGTCCGGTTCCAGGTCTGGGTCCGGGTCCGGGTCCGTGTCCGGATCCGGATCATGGTCAGGGTCAGGGTCCGGTTCCGGGTCGGGGTCCGGGTCCGGGTCCGGGTCCGGGTCCGGGTCCGGGTCCGGGTCTGGGTCCGGGTCCGGGTCCGTGTCCGTGTCCGTGTCAGTGTTAGTGTCAGGGTCAGAGTTAGGTTCCGGGTCTGGGTCGGGGTCCGGGTACGGGTCAGGGTCAGGATCCGGGTCCGGGTCCGGGTCCGGGTCCGGGTAAGGGTCCGTGTCCGGGTCCTTGTCCGGGTCCGTGTCCGGGTCAGGGTCCGGGTCAGGTTCCGTGTCAGTTTCAGGGTCAGTGTCAGAGTCAGGGTCCGGGTCAGGGTCAGGGTCAGGGTCAGGGTCAGGTTCAGGTTCAGGGTCCAGGTCCAGGTCCGGGTCCGGGTCAGGGTCCGGGTCAGGGTCAGGGTCAGGGTCCGGGTCAGGGTCCGGGTCCGTGTCAGGTTCCGGGTCCGTGTTAGGGTCCGGGTCCAGGTCAGGGTCCAGGTCCGGTTCCAGGTCTGGGTCCGGGTCCGGGTCCGTGTCCGGATCCGGATCTTGGTCAGGGTCAGGGTCCGGTTCCGGTTCCGGTTCCGGTTCCGGTTCCAGTTCCGGTTCCGGGTCAGGGTCAGAGTCAGGATCCGGGTCCGGGTCCGGGTCTGGGTCCGGGTCCGGGTCAGGGTCAGGGTCAGGGTCAGGGTCCGGGTCAGTGTCCGGGTCCGGGTCTGGGTCAGGGTCCGGGTCCTGGTACGGGTCAGGGTCAGGGTCCAGGTCCGGGTCCGGGTCCGGGTCAGTTTCAGGGTCAGTGTCAGAGTCAGGGTACGGGTCAGGGTCAGGGTCAGGGTCAGGGTCAGGGTCAGGGTCAGGGTCAGGGTCAGGGTCAGGGTCAGGGTCCAGGTCCAGGTCCAGTTCCAGGTCTGGGTCCGGGTCCGGTTCCGGTTCCGGTTCCGGTTCCGGTTCTGGGTCCGGGTCCGGGTCAGGGTCAGGATCCGAGTCCGGGACCGGGTCCGGGTCTGGGTGAGGGTCCCGGTCCGGGTCCAGGTCCGGGTCCGGGTCCACGTCAGGGTCAGTATCCAGGTCCAGGTCCGGGTCCGGGTCCGGGTCCGGGTCCGGGTCCGGGTCCGGGTCCGGGTCCGGGTCCGGGTCCGGGTCCGGGTCCGGTCAGGGTCAGGGTGCGGGTACGGGTCCGGATCCGTGTCAGTGTCAGTGTCAGAGTCAGGGTCCGGGTCAGGGTAAGGGTCAGGGTCAGTGTCAGAGTCAGGGTCCGGGTCAGGGTCAGGGTCAGGGTCAGGGTCAGGGTCAGGGTCCAGGTCCAGGTCCAGGTCCAGGTCAGGGTCCGGGTCAGGGTCAGGGTCAGGGTCCGGGTCCGGGTCCGTGTCAGGTTCCGGGTCCGTGTCAGGGTCCGTGTCCGGGTCCAGGTCTGGGTCCGGGTCCGGGTCCGGGTCAGGGTCCGGGTCCGGGTCAGGGTCCGGGTCCGGTTCTGTGTCAGTTTAAGGGTCAGTGTCAGAGTCAGGGTCCGGTTCAGTGTCAGGGTCAGGGTCTGGGTCTTGGTCCGGGTCCGGGTCCGGGTCCGGGTCCGGGTCCGGGTTCGGGTCAGGGTCCGGTTTTGGGTCCGGGTCCGGGTCAGAATCCGGGTCCGGGTCCGGGTCCGTGTCAGGGTCGGGGTCCGGGTCAGGGTCAGGGTCCGGGTCCGGGTCCGGGTCCGGGTAAGGGTCCGTGTCCAGGTCCGGGTCCGTGTCCGTGTCCGTGTCCGTGTCCGTGTCCGTGTCCGTGTCCATGTCCGGGTCCGGGTCTGGGTCCGGGTAAGGGTCCGTGTCCGTGTCCGGGTCCGTTTCCGTGTCCGGGTCAGGGTACGGGTCAGGTTCCGTGTCAGTTTCAGTGTCAGTGTCAGAGTCAGGGTCCGGGTCAGGGTCAGGGTCAGGGTCAGGGTCAGGGTCAGGGTCAGGGTCAGGGTCAGGGTCAGGGTCAGGGTCCAGGTCCGGGTCCGGGTCAGGGTCAGGGTCAGGGTCCGGGTCCGGGTCCGGGTCAGGGTCAGGGTCAGGGTCATTGTCAGGGTCCGGGTCCGGGTCCATGTCCGGGTCCGGGTCCGTGTCAGGGTCCGGTTCCAGGTCCGGGTCCGGGTCCGGGTCAGGATCCGGGTCCGGTTCCGGGTCCGAGTCCGGGTCCGGATCTGGGTCAGGGTCAGGGTCCGGGTCCGGGTACGGGTTCGGGTCCGGGTCCCGGTACGGGTACGGGTACGGGTACGGGTACGGGTACGGGTACGGGTCAGTGTCTGTGTCAGGGTCAGGGTCAGAGTCAGGGTCCGGATCCGGGTCAGGGTCAGTGTCAGGGTCAGTGTCCGGGTCCGGGTCCTGGTCAGGGTCCAGGTTTGGATCAGGGTCCGGGTCCGGGTCCGGGTCCGGGTCCGGGTCCGGGTCCGGGTCCACGTCAGGGTCAGTATCCAGGTCCAGGTCCGGGTCCGGGTCCGGGTCCGGGTCCGGGTCCGGGTCCGGGTCCGGGTCTGGGTCCGGGTCCGGGTCCGGGTCCGGTCAGGGTAAGGGTGCGGGTACGGGTCCGGATCCGTGTCAGTGTCAGTGTCAGAGTCAGGGTCCGGGTCAGGGTAAGGGTCAGGGTCAGTGTCAGAGTCAGGGTCCGGGTCAGGGTCAGGGTCAGGGTCAGGGTCAGGGTCAGGGTCCAGGTCCAGGTCCAGGTCCAGGTCCAGGTCAGGGTCCGGGTCAGGGTCAGGGTCAGGGTCCGGGTCCGGGTCCGGGTCAGGTTCCGGGTCCGTGTCAGGGTCCGTGTCCGGGTCCAGGTCTGAGTCCGGGTCCGGGTCCGGGTCCGGGTCAGGGTCCGGGTCAGGGTCAGGGTCCGGGTCCAGGTCCGGGTCCGGGTCCGGTTCTGGTTCTGGGTCAGGGTCCGGTTCAGGGTCAGGGTGCGGGTCCGGGTCCGGGTCCGGGGTCAGGATTCTAGTCCGGGTCCGGGTCCGGTTACGGGTACGGGTACGGGTACGGGTACGGGTACGGGTACGGATCTGGGTCAGGGTCAGGGTCCGGGTCAGGGTCCGGGTCCGGGTCAGGGTCCGGGTCCGTTTCAGGGTCCAGGTCCTGTTCCGGGTCCAGGTCCGGGTCCGGGTCTGGGTCCGGATCCGGATCATGGTCAGGGTCAGGGTCCGATTCCAGGTCCGGGTCCGCGTCCGGGTCCAGGTCCGGATCCGTGTCAGTGTCAGTGTCAGAGTCAGGGTCCGGGTAAGGTAAGGGTCAGGGTCAGGGTCAGGGTCCGGGTCCGGGTCCGGGTCCGGGTCCGGGTCAGGGTCTGGGTCCGGGTCCGGTTCCGTGTCAGTTTCAGGGTCAGGGTCAGGGTCATGGTCCAGGTCCAGGTCCAGGTCCGGGTCCGGGTCAGTGTCCGGGTCAGGGTCAGGGTCAGGGTCCGGGTCAGGGTCCGGGTCCGTGTCAGGTTCCGGGTCCGTGTTAGGGTCCGGGTCCGGGTCAGGGTCCAGGTCCGGTTCCAGGTCTGGGTCCGGGTCCGGGTCCGTGTCCGGATCCGGATCTTGGTCAGGGTCAGGGTCCGGTTCCGGTTCCGGGTCCGGGTCCGGGTCCGGGTCCGGGTCCGGGTCCGGGTCCGGGTGCGGGTCCGGGTCCGGGTCCGGGTCTGGGTCCGGGTCCGGGTCCGGGTCCGTGTCAGTGTTAGTGTCAGGGTCAGAGTCAGGTTCCGGGTCTGGGTCGGGGTCCGGGTACGGGTCCGGGTCAGGGTCAGGATCCGGGTACGGGTCCGGGTCCGGGTACGGGTTAGGGTCCGTGTCCGTGTCCTTGTCCGGGTCCGTGTCCGGGTCAGGGTCCGGGTCAGGTTCCGTGTCAGTTTCAGGGTCAGTGTCAGAGTCAGGGTCCGGGTCAGGGTCAGGGTCAGGGTCAGGGTCAGGTTCAGGGTCCAGGTCCAGGTCCGGGTCCGGGTCAGGGTCCGGGTCAGGGTCAGGGTCAGGGTCCGGGTCAGGGTCCGGGTCCGTGTCAGGTTCCGGTTCCGTGTTAGGGTCCGGGTCCGGGTCAGGGTCCAGGTCCGGTTCCAGGTCTGGGTCCGAGTCCGGGTCCGTGTCCGGATCCGGATCTTGGTCAGGGTCAGGGTCCGGTTCCGGGTCCGGGTCCGGGTCCGGGTCCGGGTCCGGGTCCGGGTCCGGGTCCGGGTCCGGGTCCGGGTCCGGGTCTGGGTCCGGGTCCGGGTCCGGGTCCGGGTCAGTGTTAGTGTCAGGGTCAGAGTCAGGTTCCGGGTCTGGGTCGGGGTCCGGGTACGGGTACGGGTCAGGGTCAGGATCCGGGTCCGGGTCCGGGTCCGGGTCCGGGTAAGGGTCCGTGTCCGGGTCCTTGTCCGGGTCCGTGTCCGGGTCAGGGTCCGGGTCAGGTTCCGTGTCAGTTTCAGGGTCAGTGTCAGAGTCAGGGTCCGGGTCAGGGTAAGGGTCAGGGTCAGGGTCAGGTTCAGGGTCCAGGTCCAGGTCCGGGTCAGGGTCAGGGTCCGGGTCCGGGTCCGGGTCAGGGTCAGGGTCAGGGTCCGGGTCCGGGTCCGGGTCCATGTCAGGGTCCGGGTCCGTGTCAGGGTCCGGTTCCAGGTCCGGGTCCGGGTCCGGGTCCGGGTCCGGGTCCGGGTCCGGGTCCGGGTCCGGGTCCGGGTCCTGGTCAGGATCCGGGTCCGGTTCCGGGTCCGAGTCCGGGTCCGGATCTGGGTCAGGGTCAGGGTCCGGGTTCGGGTCCGGGTCCGGGTCCGGGTCCGGGTCCGCGTCCGGGTCCAGGTCCGGATCCGTGTCAGTGTCAGTGTCAGAGTCAGGGTCCGGGTAAGGTAAGGGTCAGGGTCAGGGTCAGGGTCAGGGTCCGGGTCCGGGTCCGGGTCCGGGTCAGGGTCTGGGTCCGGGTCCGGTTCCGTGTCAGTTTCAGGGTCAGGGTCAGGGTCAGGGTCCAGGTCCAGGTCCAGGTCCGGGTCCGGGTCAGGGTCCGGGTCAGGGTCAGGGTCAGGGTCCGTGTCAGGGTCCGGGTCCGTGTCAGGTTCCGGGTCCGTGTTAGGGTCTGGGTCCGGGTCAGGGTCCAGGTCCGGTTCCAGGTCTGGGTCCGGGTCCGGGTCCGTGTCCGGATCCGGATCTTGGTCAGGGTCAGGGTCCGGTTCCGGGTCGGGGTCCAGGTCCGGGTCCGGGTCCGGGTCCGGGTCCGGGTCTGGGTCCGGGTCCGGGTCCGGGTCCGGGTCCGGGTTCGGGTCAGGGTCCGGTTTTGGGTCCGGGTCCGGGTCAGAATCCGGGTCCGGGTCCGGGTCCGTGTCAGGGTCGGGGTCCGGGTCAGGGTCAGGGTCCGGGTCCGGGTCCGGGTCCGGGTAAGGGTCCGTGTCCAGGTCCGGGTCCGTGTCCGTGTCCGTGTCCGTGTCCGTGTCCGTGTCCGTGTCCGTGTCCGGGTCCGGGTCTGGGTCCGGGTAAGGGTCCGTGTCCGTGTCCGGGTCCGTTTCCGTGTCCGGGTCAGGGTACGGGTCAGGTTCCGTGTCAGTTTCAGTGTCAGTGTCAGAGTCAGGGTCCGGGTCAGGGTCAGGGTCAGGGTCAGGGTCAGGGTCAGGGTCAGGGTCAGGGTCCAGGTCCGGGTCCGGGTCAGGGTCAGGGTCAGGGTCCGGGTCCGGGTCCGGGTCAGGGTCAGGGTCAGGGTCATTGTCAGGGTCCGGGTCCGGGTCCATGTCCGGGTCCGGGTCCGTGTCAGGGTCCGGTTCCAGGTCCGGGTCCGGGTCCGGGTCAGGATCCGGGTCCGGTTCCGGGTCCGAGTCCGGGTCCGGATCTGGGTCAGGGTCAGGGTCCGGGTCCGGGTACGGGTTCGGGTCCGGGTCCCGGTACAGGTACGGGTACGGGTACGGGTCCGGGTACGGGTCAGTGTCAGTGTCAGGGTCAGGGTCAGAGTCAGGGTCCGGATCCGGGTCAGGGTCAGGGTCAGGGTCAGTGTCCGGGTCCGGGTCCGGGTCAGGGTCCAGGTTTGGATCAGGGTCCGGGTCCGGGTCCGGGTCCGGATCCGGATCTTGGTCAGGGTCAGGGTCCGGTTCCGGGTCGGGGTCCAGGTCCGGGTCCGGGTCCGGGTCCGGGTCCGGGTCTGGGTCCGGGTCCGGGTCCGGGTCCGGGTCCGGGTTCGGGTCAGGGTCCGGTTTTGGGTCCGGGTCCGGGTCAGAATCCGGGTCCGGGTCCGGGTCCGTGTCAGGGTCGGGGTCCGGGTCAGGGTCAGGGTCCGGGTCCGGGTCCGGGTCCGGGTAAGGGTCCGTGTCCAGGTCCGGGTCCGTGTCCGTGTCCGTGTCCGTGTCCGTGTCCGTGTCCGTGTCCGGGTCCGGGTCTGGGTCCGGGTAAGGGTCCGTGTCCGTGTCCGGGTCCGTTTCCGTGTCCGGGTCAGGGTACGGGTCAGGTTCCGTGTCAGTTTCAGTGTCAGTGTCAGAGTCAGGGTCCGGGTCAGGGTCAGGGTCAGGGTCAGGGTCAGGGTCAGGGTCAGGGTCAGGGTCAGGGTCAGGGTCCAGGTCCGGGTCCGGGTCAGGGTCAGGGTCAGGGTCCGGGTCCGGGTCCGGGTCAGGGTCAGGGTCAGGGTCATTGTCAGGGTCCGGGTCCGGGTCCATGTCCGGGTCCGGGTCCGTGTCAGGGTCCGGTTCCAGGTCCGGGTCCGGGTCCGGGTCAGGATCCGGGTCCGGTTCCGGGTCCGAGTCCGGGTCCGGATCTGGGTCAGGGTCAGGGTCCGGGTCCGGGTACGGGTTCGGGTCCGGGTCCCGGTACAGGTACGGGTACGGGTACGGGTCCGGGTACGGGTCAGTGTCAGTGTCAGGGTCAGGGTCAGAGTCAGGGTCCGGATCCGGGTCAGGGTCAGGGTCAGGGTCAGTGTCCGGGTCCGGGTCCTGGTCAGGGTCCAGGTTTGGATCAGGGTCCGGGTCCGGGTCCGGGTCCGGGTCCGGGTCCGGGTCCGGGTCCGGGTCCGGGTCCACGTCAGGGTCAGTATCCAGGTCCAGGTCCGGGTCCGGGTCCGGGTCCGGGTCCGGGTCCGGGTCCGGGTCCGGGTCCGGGTCCGGGTCTGGGTCCGGGTCCGGGTCCGGGTCCGGTCAGGGTCAGGGTGCGGGTACGGGTCCGGATCCGTGTCAGTGTCAGTGTCAGAGTCAGGGTCCGGGTCAGGGTAAGGGTCAGGGTCAGTGTCAGAATCAGGGTCCGGGTCAGGGTCAGGGTCAGGGTCAGGGTCAGGGTCAGGGTCCAGGTCCAGGTCCAGGTCCAGGTCAGGGTCCGGGTCAGGGTCAGGGTCAGGGTCCGGGTCCGGGTCCGGGTCAGGTTCCGGGTCCGTGTCAGGGTCCGTGTCCGGGTCCAGGTCTGAGTCCGGGTCCGGGTCCGGGTCCGGGTCAGGGTCCGGGTCAGGGTCAGGGTCCGGGTCCAGGTCCGGGTCCGGGTCCGGTTCTGGTTCTGGGTCAGGGTCCGGTTCAGGGTCAGGGTGCGGGTCCGGGTCCGGGTCCGGGGTCAGGATTCTAGTCCGGGTCCGGGTCCGGTTACGGGTACGGGTACGGGTACGGGTACGGGTACGGGTACGGATCTGGGTCAGGGTCAGGGTCCGGGTCAGGGTCCGGGTCCGGGTCAGGGTCCGGGTCCGTTTCAGGGTCCAGGTCCTGGTCCGGGTCCAGGTCCGGGTCCGGGTCTGGGTCCGGATCCGGATCATGGTCAGGGTCAGGGTCCGATTCCAGGTCCGGGTCCGCGTCTGGGTCCAGGTCCGGATCCGTGTCAGTGTCAGTGTCAGAGTCAGGGTCCGGGTAAGGTAAGGGTCAGGGTCAGGGTCAGGGTCCGGGTCCGGGTCCGGGTCCGGGTCCGGGTCCGGGTCAGGGTCTGGGTCCGGGTCCGGTTCCGTGTCAGTTTCAGGGTCAGGGTCAGGGTCATGGTCCAGGTCCAGGTCCAGGTCCGGGTCCGGGTCAGTGTCCGGGTCAGGGTCAGGGTCAGGGTCCGGGTCAGGGTCCGGGTCCGGGTCAGGTTCCGGGTCCGTGTTAGGGTCCGGGTCCGGGTCAGGGTCCAGGTCCGGTTCCAGGTCTGGGTCCGGGTCCGGGTCCGTGTCCGGATCCGGATCTTGGTCAGGGTCAGGGTCCGGTTCCGGGTCCGGGTCCGGGTCCGGGTCCGGGTCCGGGTCCGGGTCCGGGTCCGGGTCCGGGTCCGGGTCCGGGTCTGGGTCCGGGTCCGGGTCCGGGTCCGTGTCAGTGTTAGTGTCAGGGTCAGAGTCAGGTTCCGGGTCTGGGTCGGGGTCCGGGTACGGGTCCGGGTCAGGGTCAGGATCCGGGTACGGGTACGGGTCCGGGTACGGGTAAGGGTCCGTGTCCGTGTCCTTGTCCGGGTCCGTGTCCGGGTCAGGGTCCGGGTCAGGTTCCGTGTCAGTTTCAGGGTCAGTGTCAGAGTCAGGGTCCGGGTCAGGGTCAGGGTCAGGGTCAGGGTCAGGTTCAGGGTCCAGGTCCAGGTCCGGGTCCGGGTCAGGGTCCGGGTCAGGGTCAGGGTCAGGGTCCGGGTCAGGGTCCGGGTCCGTGTCAGGTTCCGGTTCCGTGTTAGGGTCCGGGTCCGGGTCAGGGTCCAGGTCCGGTTCCAGGTCTGGGTCCGGGTCCGGGTCCGTGTCCGGATCCGGATCTTGGTCAGGGTCAGGGTCCGGTTCCGGGTCCGGGTCCGGGTCCGGGTCCGGGTCCGGGTCCGGGTCCGGGTCCGGGTCTGGGTCCGGGTCCGGGTCCGGGTCCGGGTCAGTGTTAGTGTCAGGGTCAGAGTCAGGTTCCGGGTCTGGGTCGGGGTCCGGGTCCGGGTACGGGTCAGGGTCAGGATCCGGGTCCGGGTCCGGGTCCGGGTCCGGGTAAGGGTCCGTGTCCGGGTCCTTGTCCAGGTCCGTGTCCGGGTCAGGGTCCGGGTCAGGTTCCGTGTCAGTTTCAGGGTCAGTGTCAGAGTCAGGGTCCGGGTCAGGGTAAGGGTCAGGGTCAGGGTCAGGTTCAGGGTCCAGGTCCAGGTCCGGGTCAGGGTCAGGGTCCGGGTCCGGGTCCGGGTCAGGGTCAGGGTCAGGGTCCGGGTCCGGGTCCGGGTCCATGTCAGGGTCCGGGTCCGTGTCAGGGTCCGGTTCCAGGTCCGGGTCCAGGTCCGGGTCCGGGTCCGGGTCCGGGTCCGGGTCCGGGTCCGGGTCCGGGTCCGGGTCCGGGTCCTGGTCAGGATCCGGGTCCGGTTCCGGGTCCGAGTCCGGGTCCGGATCTGGGTCAGGGTCAGGGTCCGGGTTCGGGTCCGGGTCCGGGTCCGGGTCCGGGTCCGGGTCCGGGTCCGGGTCCGCGTCCGGGTCCAGGTCCGGATCTGTGTCAGTGTCAGTGTCAGAGTCAGGGTCCGGGTAAGGTAAGGGTCAGGGTCAGGGTCAGGGTCAGGGTCCGGGTCCGGGTCCGGGTCCGGGTCAGGGTCTGGGTCCGGGTCCGGTTCCGTGTCAGTTTCAGGGTCAGGGTCAGGGTCAGGGTCCAGGTCCAGGTCCAGGTCCGGGTCCGGGTCAGGGTCCGGGTCAGGGTCAGGGTCAGGGTCCGTGTCAGGGTCCGGGTCCGTGTCAGGTTCCGGGTCCGTGTTAGGGTCTGGGTCCGGGTCAGGGTCCAGGTCCGGTTCCAGGTCTGGGTCCGGGTCCGGGTCCGTGTCCGGATCCGGATCTTGGTCAGGGTCAGGGTCCGGTTCCGGGTCGGGGTCCAGGTCCGGGTCCGGGTCCGGGTCCGGGTCCGGGTCTGGGTCCGGGTCCGGGTCCGGGTCCGTGTCAGTGTTAGTGTCAGGGTCAGAGTTAGGTTCCGGGTCTGGGTCGGGGTCCGGGTACGGGTCCGGGTCAGGGTCAGGGTCCGGGTCCGGGTCCGGGTCCGGGTCCGGGTCAGGGTCTGGGTCCGGGTCCGGTTCCGTGTCAGTTTCAGGGTCAGGGTCAGGGTCAGGGTCAGGGTCCAGGTCCAGGTCCAGGTCCGGGTCCGGGTCAGGGTCCGGGTCAGGGTCAGGGTCAGGGTCCGTGTCAGGGTCCGGGTCCGTGTCAGGTTCCGGGTCCGTCTTAGGGTCTGGGTCCGGGTCAGGGTCCAGGTCCAGTTCCAGGTCTGGGTCCGGGTCCGGGTCCGTGTCCGGATCCGGATCATGGTCAGGGTCAGGGTCCGGTTCCGGGTCGGGGTCCGGGTCCGGGTCCGGGTCCGGGTCCGGGTCCGGGTCCGGGTCTGGGTCCGGGTCCGGGTCCGGGTCCGTGTCAGTGTTAGTGTCAGGGTCAGAGTTAGGTTCCGGGTCTGGGTCGGGGTCCGGGTACGGGTCAGGGTCAGGATCCGGGTCCGGGTCCGGGTCCGGGTCCGGGTAAGGGTCCGTGTCCGGGTCCTTGTCCGGGTCCGTGTCCGGGTCAGGGTCCGGGTCAGGTTCCGTGTCAGTTTCAGGGTCAGTGTCAGAGTCAGGGTCCGGGTCAGGGTCAGGGTCAGGGTCAGGGTCAGGGTCAGGTTCAGGGTCCAGGTCCGGGTCCGGGTCCGGGTCAGGGTCCGGGTCAGGGTCAGGGTCAGCGTCCGGGTCAGGGTCCGGGTCCGTGTCAGGTTCCGGGTCCGTGTTAGGGTCCGGGTCCGGGTCAGGGTCCAGGTCCGGTTCCAGGTCTGGGTCCGGGTCCGGGTCCGTGTCCGGATCCGGATCTTGGTCAGGGTCAGGGTCCGGTTCCGGGTCCGGTTCCGGGTCCGGTTCCGGGTCCGGGTCCGGGTCCGGGTCCGGGTCCGGGTCCGGGTCCGGGTCCGGGTCTGGGTCCGGGTCCGGGTCCGGGTCCGTGTCAGTGTTAGTGTCAGGGTCAGAGTCAGGTTCCGGGTCTGGGTCGGGGTCCGGGTACGGGTACGGGTCAGGGTCAGGATCCGGGTCCGGGTCCGGGTCCGGGTCCGGGTAAGGGTCCGTGTCCGGGTCCTTGTCCGGGTCCGTGTCCGGGTCCGTGTCCGGGTCAGGTTCCGTGTCAGTTTCAGGGTCAGTGTCAGAGTCAGGGTCCGGGTCAGGGTCAGGGTCAGGGTCAGGGTCAGGTTCAGGGTCCAGGGTCCAGGTCCGGGTCCGGGTCAGGGTCAGGGTCCGGGTCCGGGTCCGGGTCAGGGTCAGAGTCAGGGTCCGGGTCCGGGTCCATGTCAGGGTCCGGGTCCGTGTCAGGGTCCCGTTCCAGGTCCGGGTCCGGGTCCGGGTCCGGGTCCGGGTCCGGGTCCTGGTCAGGATCCGGGTCCGGTTCCGGGTCCGAGTCCGGGTCCGGATCTGGGTCAGGGTCAGGGTCCGGGTCCGGGTCAGGGTCCGGGTCAGGCTCCGGGTCCGTGTCCGTGTCCGAGTCAGGATCCGGGTCTGGGTCCGTGTCAGTTTCAGTGTCCGGGTCCGGGTCCGGGTCCGGGTCAGGGTCCGGGTCCGGGTCCGGGTCAGGGTCCGGGTCCGGTTCTGTGTCAGTTTAAGGGTCAGTGTCAGAGTCAGGGTCAGGTTCAGGGTCAGGGTCAGGGTCAGGGTCCGGGTCCGGGTCAGGGTCTGGGTCCGGGTCCGGATCCGGGTCCGAGTCAGGATCCGGGTCCGGGTCCGGGTCAGTTTCAGTGTCCGGTCCGGTCCGGGTCCGGGTCCGGGTCCGGGTCCGGGTCAGGGTCCGGGTCCGGGTCAGGGTCCGGGTCCGGGTCAGGGTCCGGGTCCGGTTCTGTGTCAGTTTAAGGGTCAGTGTCAGAGTCAGGGTCCGGTTCAGGGTCAGGGTCAGGGTCAGGGTCCGGGTCCGGGTCAGGGTCTGGGTCCGGGTCCAGATCCGGGTCCGAGTCAAGGTCTGGGTCCGGGTCCGGGTCAGTTTCAGTGTCCGAGTCCGGGTCCGGGTCCGGGTCCGGTTCAGGGTCCGGTTTCGGGTCCGGGTCCCGGTCAGAATCCGGGTCCGGGTCCGGGTCCGGGTCAGGGTCCGTGTCAGTGTCAGGGTGCGGGTCCGGTTCCGGTTCCGGGTCCGGGTCTAGTTCCGGTTCCGGTTCCGGTTCCAGTTCCGGTTCCGGGTCAGGGTCAGGATCCGTTTCCTGTTCCGGGTCAGGGTCAGAGTCAGGATCCGGGTCCGGTTCCGGTTCCGGTTCCGGTTCCGGTTCCGGTTCCGGTTCCGGTTCAGGGTCAGGGTCATGGTCAGGGTCAGGGTCAGGGTCAGGGTCAGGGTCCGGGTCAGGGTCAGGGTCCGGGTCAGGGTCCGGGTCCGGGTCCCGGTCCGGGTCCGGGTAAGGGTCCGTGTCCAGGTCCGGGTCCGTGTCCGGGTCTGTGTCAGGGTCCGGGTCAGGGTCAGGGTCAGGGTCAGTGTCCGGGTCCGGGTCCGGGTCCGGGTCCGGGTCAGGCTCCGGGTCCGGGTCAGGCTCCGGGTCAGGCTCCGGGTCCGTGTCCGTGTCCGAGTCAGGATCCGGGTCCGGGTCCGGGTCAGTTTCAGTGTCCGGGTCCGGGTCCGGGTCCGGGTCAGGGTCCGGGTCCGGGTCCGGGTCAGGGTCCGGGTCCGGGTCAGGGTCCGGGTCCGGTTCTGTGTCAGTTTAAGGGTCAGTGTCAGAGTCAGGGTCAGGTTCAGGGTCAGGGTCAGGGTCCGGGTCCGGGTCAGGGTCTGGGTCCGGGTCCGGATCCGGGTCCGAGTCAGGATCCGGGTCCGGGTCCGGGTCAGTTTCAGTGTCCGGTCCGGTCCGGGTCCGGGTCCGGGTCCGGGTCAGGGTCCGGGTCCGGGTCAGGGTCCGGGTCCGGGTCAGGGTCCGGGTCCGGTTCTGTGTCAGTTTAAGGGTCAGTGTCAGAGTCAGGGTCCGGTTCAGGGTCAGGGTCAGGGTCAGGGTCCGGGTCCGGGTCCGAGTCAGGGTCCGGGTCCGGGTCCGGGTCAGTTTCAGTGTCCAAGTCCGGGTCCGGGTCCGGGTCTGGGTCAGGGTCCGGGTCCGGGTCAGGGTCAGGGTCCGGGTCCGGGTCCGGGTCCGGGTCAGGGTCCGGGTCCGGTTCTGTGTCAGTTTAAGGGTCAGTATCAGAGTCAGGGTCCGGTTCAGGGTCAGGGTCAGGGTCAGGGTCCGGGTCCGGGTCAGGGTCTGGGTCCGGGTCCGGGTCCGGGTCCGGTTCAGGGTCCGGTTTCGGGTCCGGGTCCCGGTCAGAATCCGGGTCCGGGTCCGGGTCCGTGTCAGGGTCCGTGTCCGTGTCAGGGTGCGGGTCCGGTTCCGGTTCCGGGTCCGGGTCTAGTTCCGGTTCCGGTTCCGGTTCCAGTTCCGGTTCCGGGTCAGGGTTAGGATCCGTTTCCTGTTCCGGGTCAGGGTCAGAGTCAGGATCCGGGTCCGGTTCCGGTTCCGGTTCCGGTTCCGGTTCTGGTTCCGGTTCAGGGTCAGGGTCATGGTCAGGGTCAGGGTCAGGGTCAGGGTCAGGGTCCGGGTCAGGGTCAGGGTCCGGGTCAGGGTCAGGGTCAGGGTCCGTGTCAGTGTCCGGGTCCGGGTCTGGGTAAGGGTCCGGGTCCTGGTCCGGGTCCGGGTCCGGGCCGGTTCTGTGTCAGTTTAAGGGTCAGTGTCAGAGTCAGGGTCCGGTTCAGGGTCAGGGTCAGGGTCAGGGTCCGGGTCCGGGTCAGGGTCTGGGTCCGGGTCCGGGTCCGGGTCCGGTTCAGGGTCCGGTTTCGGGTCCGGGTCCGGGTCCGGGTCAGAATCCGGGTCCGGGTCCGTGTCCGTGTCAGGGTCCGTGTCCGTGTCAGGGTCCGGGTCCGGGTCCGGGTCCGGGTCCGGGTCCGGGTCTGGTTCCGGTTCCGGTTCCAGTTCCGGTTCCGGGTCAGGGTCAGGATCCGGTTCCTGTTCCGGGTCAGGGTCAGAGTCAGGATCCGGTTCCGGTTCCGGTTCCGGTTCCGGTTCCGGTTCCGGTTCCGGTTCAGGGTCAGGGTCAGGGTCAGGGTCAGGGTCCGCGTCTGGGTACGGGTACGGGTACGGGTACGGGTACGGATCTGGGTCAGGGTCAGGGTCCGGGTCAGGGTCCGGGTCCGTGTCAGGGTCCGGGTCCGTTTCAGGGTCCGGGTCCTGGTCCGGGTCCGGGTCCGGGTCCGGGTCTGGGTCCGGATCCGGATCATGATCAGGGTCAGGGTCCGATTCCGGGTCCGTGTCCGGGTCCGTGTCCGGGTCAGGTTCCGTGTCAGTTTCAGTGTCAGTGTCAGAGTCAGGGTCCGGGTCAGGGTCAGGGTCAGGGTCAGGGTCAGGGTCCAGGTCCAGGTCCGGGTCAGGGTCAGTTTCCGGGTCCGGGTCCGGGTCAGGGTCAGGGTCAGGGTCTGGGTCCGGGTCCATGTCAGGGTCCGGGTCCGTGTCAGGGTCCAGTTCCAGGTCCGGGTCCGGGTCCGGGTCCGGGTCCCGGTCCGGGTCCGGATCCGGGTCCGGGTCAGGGTCAGGATCCGGTTCCGGTTCCGGTTCCGGTTCCGGGTCCGGGTCCGGATCCGGGTCAGGGTCTGGGTCCGGGTCCGGGTCCGGGTCCGGGTCTGGGTCCGGGTCCGGGTCCGGGTCCGGGTCCGGGTCCGGGTCCGGGTCCGGGTCAGTGTCAGTGTCAGGGTCAGAGTCAGGGTCAGAGTCAGGGTCCGGATCCGGGTCAGGGTCAGGGTCAGGGTCAGGGTCAGTGTCCGGGTCCGGGTCCGGGTCAGGGTCCGGGTCCGGGTCCGGGTCCGGGTCAGGGTCCGGGTCCGGGTCCGTCTCCGCGTCCGTGTCCGTGTCCGTGTCCGAGTCCAGGTCCGGATCTGGGTCAGGGTCAGGGTCCGGGTCCGGGTCCCGGTCCGGGTCCGGGTCCGGGTCCGGGTCCGGGTCCGGGTCCGGGTCTGGGTCCGGGTCCGGGTCCGGGTCCGGGTCCGTGTCTGGGTCCGGGTCCGCGTCCGGGTCAGTGTCAGTGTCAGGGTCAGGGTCCGGGTGAGGGTCAGGGTCAGGGTCAGGGTCAGGGTCAGGGTCCAGGTCCAGGTCCGGGTCAGGGTCAGGGTCCGGATCTGGGTCAGGGTCAGGGTCAGTGTCCGGGTCCGGGTCCGGGTCAGGGTCTGGGTCCGGGTCAGGGTCCGGGTCCGGGTCCGGGTCCGGGTCCGGGTCCGGGTCAGGGTCAGGATCCGAGTCCGGGTCCGGGTCCGGGTCCGGGTCTGGGTGAGGGTCCCGGTCCGGGTCCAGGTCCGGGTCCGGGTCCACGTCAGGGTCAGTATCCAGGTCCAGGTCCGGGTCCGGGTCCGGGTCCGGGTCCGGGTCCGGGTCTGGTCAGGGTCAGGGTGCGGGTCCGGGTACGGGTACGGGGTCAGGATTCTAGTCCGGGTCCGGGTCCGGGTCCGGGTCCGGGTCCGGGTCCGGGTCCGGGTCTCGATCTGGGTCAGGGTCAGGGTCAGGGTCAGGGTCAGGGTCAGGGTCAGGGTCAGGGTCAGGGTCAGGGTCAGGGTCAGGGTCAGGATCCGTGTCCGTCTCGGTGTCCGGGTAAGGGTCCGTGTCCTGGTCCGGGTCCGGATCCGGGTCCGGGTCATGGTCCGAGTCCGGGTCCAGGTCCGGATCCGGGTCAGGGTTCGAGTCCGGGTCCAGATCTGGGTCAGTGTCAGAGTCAGGGTCCGGGTCAGGGTCCGGGTCCGGGTTCGGGTCCGTGTCCGTGTCCGGGTCTGGGTCCGGTTCCGGGTCAGGGTCCGGTTCAGGGTCCGGGTCCGGGTCCGGGTCCGGGTCCGAGTCAGGGTCCGGGTCCGGGTCCGGGTCCGGGTCCGGGTCAGTTTCAGGGTCCGGGTCCGGGTCCGGGTCCGGGTCCGGGTCCGGGTCCGGGTCAGGGTCCGGGTCCGGGTCAGGGTCCGGGTCCGGTTCTGTGTCAGTTTAAGGGTCAGTGTCAGAGTCAGGGTCGGGGTCAGGGTCAGGTTCAGGGTCAGGGTCCGGGTCCGTGTCCGGGTCAGGGTCCGGGTCTGGGTCCGGGTCCGGGTCCGGGTCAGGGTCCGGTTTCGGGTCCGGGTCCGGGTCAGAATCCGGGTCCGGGTCCGGGTCCGTGTCAGGTTCCGGGTCCGTGTCAGGGTCCGGGTCCGGGTCCTGGTCCGGGTCCGGGTCCGGGAGCGGGTCAGGGTCAGGGTCAGGGTCCGGGTCAGTGTCCGGGTCCGGGTCTGGGTCAGGGTCCAGGTCCCGGTCCAAGTCAGGGTCCGGGTCCGGGTCCGGGTCAGTTTCAGGGTCAGTGTCAGAATCAGGGTCCGGGTCAGGGTCCAGGTCCGGTTCTGTGTCAGTTTCAGGGTCAGTGTCAGAGTCAGGGTCCGGGTCAGGGTCAGGGTCAGGGTCAGGGTCAGGGTCCGGGTCCGTGTCCGGGTCAGAGTCCGGGTCCAGGTCCGGGTCCGGGTCAGGGTCCGGGTTCGGGTCCGTGTCCGGGTCAGAATCCGGGTCCGGGTCCGGGTCCGGGTCAGGGTCCGGGTCCGTGTCAGGGTCCGGGTCCGGGTCCGGGTCCGGGTCTGGTTCCGGTTCCGGTTCCGGGTCAGGGTCAGGATCCGGGTCCGGGTCCGGGTCCGTGTCCGGTTCCGGTTCCGGTTCCGTTTCCGGTTCCAGTTCCGGTTCCGGTTCCGGTTCCGGTTCCGGTTCCGGGTCAAGGTCAGAGTCAGGGTCCGGGTGCGGGTGCAGGTCAGTTTCAGGGTCAATGTCAGAATCAGGGTCCGGGTCAGGGTCCGTGTCCGTGTCCGGGTCCGTGTCCATGTCCGGGTCCGTGTCCGGGTCCGTGTCCGGGTCCGGGTCAGAGTCCGGGTCCGGGTCAGGGTCAGGGTCCGGGTCCGGGTCTGTGTCAGTTTCAGGGTCAGTCTCAGAGTCAGGGTCCGGGTCAGGGTCAGGGTCAGGGTCCGGTTCCGAGTCAGGGTCCGGGTCCGGGTCCGGGTCAGTTTCAGGGTCAGGGTCAGAGTCAGGGTCCGGGTCAGGGTCAGGGTCCGGGTCTGGGTCAGGGTCCAGGTCTTGGTCCGGGTTAGGGTTCGGGTCCGCGTCCGTGTCAGTTTCAGGGTCAGCGTCAGAATCAGGGTCTGGGTCAGGGTCAGGGTCAGGATCAGGATCAGGATCAGGGTCAGGGTCCGGGTCCGGGTCAGGGTCCGGGTCCTGGTCCGGGGTCAGGATTCTAGTCCGGGTCCGGGTCCGGGCCCGGATCTGGGTCAGGGTCAGGGTCAGGGTCAGGGTCAGGGTCAGGTTCAGGGTCAGGATCCGTGTCCGTTTCCGGGTCCGGGTAAGGTTCCGTGTCCGTGTCCGTGTCCGTGTCCGTGTCCGTGTCCGGGTCAGGGTCCGGATCCGGATCCGGATCCGGGTCCGTGTCAGTTTCAGGGTCAGTGTCAGGGTCCGGGTCCGTGTCAGGGTCCGGGTCCATGTCAGTGTCAGTGTCAGTGTCAGAGTCAGGGTCCGGATCCGGGTCAGGGTCAGGGTCAGGGTCAGGGTCAGGATCCGGGTCCGGGTCTGGGTAAGGGTCCGTGTCCTGATCCTGGTCCGGATCCTGGTCCGGGTCCGGGTCAGGGTCCGGGTCCGGGTCTGGGTCCGGGTCCGGGTTCGGGACCGGTTCCGGGTCCGGTTCCGGGTAAGGGTCAGGATCCGGATCCGGATCCGGTTCCGGTTCCGGGTCCGGGTCCGGGTCCGGTTCCGGTTCCGGGTCCGGGTCCGGATCTGGGTCAGGGTCAGGGTTAGGGTCCGGGTAAGGGTCCGGGTCCGGGTTCGGGTCAGGGTCTGGGTCCGGGTCCGGGTCCGGGTCCGGGTCCGGGTCAGGGTCCGGTTCAGGGTCAGGGTCCGGGTCCGGGTCCGAGTCAGGGTCCGGGTCCGGGTCCTGGTCAGTTTCAGGGTCCGGGTCCGGGTCCGGGTCCGGGTCCGGGTCCGGTCAGGGTCCGGGTCCGGGTCAGGGTCCGGGTCCGGGTCCGGTTCTGTGTCAGTTTCAGGGTCAGTGTCAGAGTCAGGGTCCGGGTCAGGGTCAGGGTCAGGGTCCGGGTCCTGGTCCGGGTCAGGGTCCGGGTCCAGGTCCGGGTCCGGGTAAGGGTCCGGGTTCGGTTCTGGGTCCGGGTCAGAATCCGGGTCCGGGTCCGGGTCCATGTCAGGGTCCGGGTCCGTGTCAGGGTCCGGGTCCAGGTCCGGGTCCGGGTCAGGGTCCGGGTCAGGTTCCGTGTCAGTTTCAGTGTCAGTGTCAGAGTCAGGGTCCGGGTCAGGGTCAGGGTCAGGGTCAGGGTCAGGGTCAGGATCCGTGTCCGGGTCCGTGTCCGGGTCAGGGTCAGGATCCGAGTCCGGGTCCGGGTCCGGGTCTGGGTGAGGGTCCCGGCCGGGTCCAGGTCCGGGTCCGGTCATGGTCAGGGTGCGGGTACGGTTCCGGGTCCGGGGTCAGGATTCTAGTCTGGGTCCGGGTCCGGGTCCGGGTCCGGGTCCGGGTCCGGGTCCGGGTCCGGGTCCGTGTCCGTGTCCGGATCTGGGTCAGGATCAGGGTCAGGGTCAGGGTCAGGGTAAGGGTCAGGATCCGTGTCCGTGTCCGTGTCCGGGTAAGGGCCCGTGTCCTGGTCCGGGTCCGGATCCGGGTCCGGGTCCGGGTCAGGGTCCGGGTCCGGGTCCAGGTCCGGGTCTGGGTTCGGGTCCGGGTCCGGGTCCGGTTCAGGGTAAGGGTCAGGATCCGGATCCGGTTCCGGTTCCGGTTCCGGTTCCGGGTCCCGGTCCGGGTCCGGATCTGGGTCAGGGTCAGAGTCAGGGTCCGGGTCAGGGTCCGGGTCTGGGTCCGTGTCAGTGTTAGTGTCAGGGTCAGAGTCAGGTTCCGTGTCTGGGTCCGGGTCAGAATCCGGGTCCGGGTCCGGGTCCGGGTCCGGGTCCGGGTCCGGGTCAGGGTCCGGGTCCGGGTCAGGGTCCGGGTCCGGGTCCGGTTCTGTGTCAGTTTCAGGGTCAGTGTCAGAGTCAGGGTCCGGGTCAGGGTCAGGGTCAGGGTCCGGGTCCTGGTCCGGGTCAGGGTCCGGGTCCGGGTCCGGGTCCGGGTAAGGGTCCGGGTTCGGTTCTGGGTCCGGGTCAGAATCCGGGTCCGGGTCCGGGTCCATGTCAGGGTCCGGGTCCGTGTCAGGGTCCGGGTCCAGGTCCGGGTCCGGGTCAGGGTCCGGGTCAGGTTCCGTGTCAGTTTCAGTGTCAGTGTCAGAGTCAGGGTCCGGGTCAGGGTCAGGGTCAGGGTCAGGGTCAGGGTCAGGGTCAGGATCCGTGTCCGGGTCCGTGTCCGGGTCAGGGTCAGGATCCTAGTCCGGGTCCGGGTCCGGGTCTGGGTGAGGGTCCCGGCCGGGTCCAGGTCCGGGTCCGGTCATGGTCAGGGTGCGGGTACGGTTCCGGGTCCGGGGTCAGGATTCTAGTCTGGGTCCGGGTCCGGGTCCGGGTCCGGGTCCGTGTCCGGGTCCGGGTCCGGATCTGGGTCAGGATCAGGTTCATGGTCAGGGTCAGGGTAAGGGTCAGGATCCGTGTCCGTGTCCGTGTCCGGGTAAGGGCCCGTGTCCTGGTCCGGGTCCGGATCCGGGTCCGGGTCCGGGTCAGGGTCCGGGTCCGGGTCCAGGTCCGGGTCTGGGATCGGGTCCGGGTCCGGGTCCGGTTCCGGGTAAGGGTCAGGATCCGGATCCGGTTCCGGTTCCGGTTCCGGTTCCGGGTCCCGGTCCGGGTCCGGATCTGGGTCAGGGTCAGAGTCAGGGTCCGGGTCAGGGTCCGGGTCTGGGTCCGTGTCAGTGTTAGTGTCAGGGTCAGAGTCAGGTTCCGGGTCTGGGTCCGGGTCAGAATCCGGGTCCGGGTCCGGGTCCATGTCAGGGTCCGGGTCCGTGTCAGGGTCCGGGTCCAGGTCCGGGTCCGGGTCAGGGTCCGGGTCAGGTTCCGTGTCAGTTTCAGTGTCAGTGTCAGAGTCAGGGTCCGGGTCAGGGTCAGTGTCAGTGTCAGGGTCAGGGTCAGGGTCAGGGTCCAGGTCCAGGTCCGGGTCAGGGTCAGTTTCCGGGTCCGGGTCCGGGTCAGGGTCAGGGTCAGGGTCCGGGTCCGGGTCCATGCCAGGGTCCGGGTCTGTGTCAGGGTCCAGTTCCAGGTCCGGGTCCGGGTCCGGGTCCGGGTCCCGGTCCGGGTCCGGGTCTGGGTCAGGGTCCGGTTCCGGTTCCGGGTCCGAGTCCGGGTCCGGATCTGGGTCAGGGTCCGGGTCCGGGTCCGGGTCCGGGTCCGGGTCCGGGTCCGGGTCCGGGTCCGGGTCCGGGTCCGGGTCCGGGTCCGGGTCCGGGTCCGGGTCCGGGTCAGTGTCAGTGTCAGGGTCAGGGTCAGATTCAGGGTCCGGATCCGGGTCAGGGTCAGGGTCAGGGTCAGGGTCAGGGTCTGTGTCCGGGTCCGGGTCCGGGTCAGGGTCAGGGTCCGGGTCCGGGTCAGGGTCCGTGTCCGGGTCCGTGTCCGGGTCCGTGTCCGGGTCCGTGTCCGTGTCCGGGTCCGGGTCAGGGTCAGGATCCGAGTCCGGGTCCGGGTCCGGGTCTGGGTGAGGGTCCCGGCCGGGTCCAGGTCCGGGTCCGGGTCCGAGTACGGGTCCGGGTCCGGGTCCGGTCATGGTCAGGGTGCGGGTACGTTTCCGGGTCCGGGGTCAGGATTCTAGTCCGGGTCCGTGTCCGGGTCCGGGTCCGGGTCCGGGTTCGGGTCCGGGTCCGGGTCCGGGTTCGGGTCCGGGTCCGGGTCCGGGTCCGGGTCCGGGTCCGGGTCCGGATCTGGGTCAGGATCAGGGTCAGGGTCAGGGTCAGGGTAAGGGTCAGGATCCGTGTCCGTGTCCGTGTCCGGGTAAGGGCCCGTGTCCTGGTCCGGGTCCGGATCCGGGTCCGGGTCCGGGTCAGGGTCCGGGTCCGGGTCCAGGTCCGGGTCCGGGTTCGGGTCCGGGTCCGGGTCCGGGTCCGGTTCCGGGTAAGGGTCAGGATCCGGATCCGGTTCCGGGTCCGGTTCCGGGTCCCGGTCCGGGTCCGGATCTGGGTCAGGGTCAGAGTCAGGGTCCGGGTCAGGGTCCGGGTCTGGGTCCGTGTCAGTGTTAGTGTCAGGGTCAGAGTCAGGTTCCGGGTCTGGGTCCGGGTCCTGGTCAGGGTCAGGGTCCTGGTCAGAGTCATGGTCCGGGTCCGGGTCCGGGTCAGGGTCCGGTTCAGGGTCAGGTTCCGGGTCCAGGTCCGGGTAAGGGTCCGTGTCCATGTCCATGTCCGTGTCCGGGTCAGGGTCCGGATCCGGGTCTGTGTCAGTTTCAGGGTCAGTGTCAGAGTCAGGGTCCGGGTCAGGGTCAGGGTCAGGGTCAGGGTCCGGGTCCGTGTCCGGGTCAGAGTCCGGGTCCAGGTCAGAGTCAGGGTCCGGGTGCGGGTGCAGGTCAGTTTCAGGGTCAATGTCAGAATCAGGGTCCAGGTCAGGGTCCGGGTCCGTGTCCGTGTCCGGGTCCATGTCCGTGTCCGTGTCCGGGTCCGGGTCCGGGTCTGTGTCAGTTTCAGGGTCAGTCTCAGAGTCAGGGTCTGGGTCAGGGTCAGGGTCAGGGTCAGGGTCCCGGTCCGAGTCAGGGTCCGGGTCCGGGTCCGGGTCAGTTTCAGGGTCAGTGTAAGAGTCAGGGTCCGGGTCAGGGTCAGGGTCCGGGTCCGGGTCAGGGTCCAGGTCTTGGTCCGGGTTAGGGTTCGGGTCCGCATCCGTGTCAGTTTCAGGGTCAGTGTCAGAGTCAGGGTCTGGGTCAGGGTCAGGGTCAGGATCAGGGTCAGGGTCAGGGTCCGGGTCCGGGTCAGGGTCCGGGTCCTGGTCCGGGGTCAGGATTCTAGTCCGGGTCCGGGTCCGGGTCCGGATCTGGGTCAGGATCAGGGTCAGGGTCAGGGTCAGGTTCAGGGTCAGGATCCGTGTCCGTTTCCGGGTCCGGGTAAGGTTCCGTGTCCGTGTCCGTGTCCGTGTCCGTGTCCGTGTCAGGGTCCGGATCCGGATCCGGATCCGGGTCCGGGTCAGTTTCAGGGTCAGTGTCAGGGTCCGGGTCCGTGTCAGGGTCCCGGTCCATATCAGTGTCACTGTCAGTGTCAGAGTCAGGGTCCGGATCCGGGTCAGGGTCAGGGTCAGGGTCAGGGTCAGGGTCAGGGTCAGGATCCGGGTCCGGGTCCGGGTCCGGGTAAGGGTCCGTGTCCTGGTCCTGGTCCAGATCCGGGTCCGGGTCCGGGTCAGGGTCCGGGTCCGGGTCCGGGTCCGGGTTCGGGACCGGTTCCGGGTCCGGTTCCGGGTAAGGGTCAGGATCCGGATCCGGATCCGGTTCCGGTTCCGGTTCCGGTTCCGGTTCCGGTTCCGGTTCCGGTTCCGGTTCCGGTTCCGGGTCCGGATCTGGGTCAGGGTCAGGGTTAGGGTCCGGGTAAGGGTCCGGGTCCGGGTTCGGGTCCGGGTCCGGGTCCGGGTCCGGGTCCGGTTCCGGGTCAGGGTCCGGTTCAGGGTCAGGGTCCGGGTCCGGGTCCGAGTCAGGGTCCGGGTCCGGGTCCTGGTCAGTTTCAGGGTCCGGGTCCGGGTCCAGGTCCGGGTCCGGGTCCGGGTCCAGGTCCGGGTCCGGGTCCGGGTCCGGGTCCTGGTCAGGGTCCGGGTCCGGGTCAGGGTCCGGGTCCGGTTCTGTGTCAGTTTCAGGGTCAGTGTCAGAGTCAGGGTCCGGGTCAGGGTCAGGGTCTGAGTCCGGGTCCTGGTCCGGGTCAGGGTCCGGGTCCGGGTCCGGGTCCGGGTAAGGGTCCGGGTTCGGTTCTGGGTCCGGGTCCATGTCAGGGTCGGGATCCGTGTCAGGGTCCGGGTCCAGGTCCGGGTCCGGGTCCGGGTCTGGTTCCGGTTCCGGTTCCGGTTCCGGTTCCGGTTCCGGGTCAGGGTCAGGGTAAGGGTCAGGATCCGTGTCCGTGTCCGTGTCCGGGTAAGGGCCCGTGTCCTGGTCCGGGTCCGGATCCGGGTCCGGGTCCGGGTCAGGGTCCGGGTCCGGGTCCAGGTCCGGGTCCGGGTTCGGGTCCGGGTCCGGGTCCGGGTCCGGTTCCGGGTAAGGGTCAGGATCCGGATCCGGTTCCGGGTCCGGGTCCGGGTCCCGGTCCGGGTCCGGATCTGGGTCAGGGTCAGAGTCAGGGTCCGGGTCAGGGTCCGGGTCTGGGTCCGTGTCAGTGTTAGTGTCAGGGTCAGAGTCAGGTTCCGGGTCTGGGTCCGGGTCCTGGTCAGGGTCAGGGTCCTGGTCAGAGTCATGGTCCGGGTCCGGGTCCGGGTCAGGGTCCGGTTCAGGGTCAGGTTCCGGGTCCAGGTCCGGGTAAGGGTCCGTGTCCATGTCCGTGTCCGTGTCCGGGTCAGGGTCCGGATCCGGGTCCGTGTCAGTTTCAGGGTCAGTGTCAGAGTCAGGGTCCGGGTCAGGGTCAGGGTCAGGGTCAGGGTCCGGGTCCGTGTCCGGGTCAGAGTCCGGGTCCAGGTCAGAGTCAGGGTCCGGGTGCGGGTGCAGGTCAGTTTCAGGGTCAATGTCAGAATCAGGGTCCAGGTCAGGGTCCGGGTCCGTGTCCGGGTCCGGGTCCGTGTCCGTGTCCGTGTCCGGGTCCGGGTCCGGGTCTGTGTCAGTTTCAGGGTCAGTCTCAGAGTCAGGGTCTGGGTCAGGGTCAGGGTCAGGGTCAGGGTCCCGGTCCGAGTCAGGGTCCGGGTCCGGGTCCGGGTCAGTTTCAGGGTCAGTGTAAGAGTCAGGGTCCGGGTCAGGGTCAGGGTCCGGGTCCGGGTCAGGGTCCAGGTCTTGGTCCGGGTTAGGGTTCGGGTCCGCATCCGTGTCAGTTTCAGGGTCAGTGTCAGAGTCAGGGTCTGGGTCAGGGTCAGGGTCAGGATCAGGGTCAGGGTCAGGGTCCGGGTCCGGGTCAGGGTCCGGGTCCTGGTCCGGGGTCAGGATTCTAGTCCGGGTCCGGGTCCGGGTCCGGATCTGGGTCAGGATCAGGGTCAGGGTCAGGGTCAGGTTCAGGGTCAGGATCCGTGTCCGTTTCCGGGTCCGGGTAAGGTTCCGTGTCCGTGTCCGTGTCCGTGTCCGTGTCCGGGTCAGGGTCCGGATCCGGATCCGGATCCGGATCCGGGTCCGGGTCAGTTTCAGGGTCAGTGTCAGGGTCCGGGTCCGTGTCAGGGTCCCGGTCCATATCAGTGTCACTGTCAGTGTCAGAGTCAGGGTCCGGATCCGGGTCAGGGTCAGGGTCAGGGTCAGGGTCAGGGTCAGGATCCGGGTCCGGGTCCGGGTCCGGGTAAGGGTCCGTGTCCTGGTCCTGGTCCGGATCCGGGTCCGGGTCCGGGTCAGGGTCCGGGTCCGGGTCCGGGTCCGGGTTCGGGACCGGTTCCGGGTCCGGTTCCGGGTAAGGGTCAGGATCCAGATCCGGATCCGGTTCCGGTTCCGGTTACGGGTCCGGTTCCGGTTCCGGTTCCGGTTCCGGGTCCGGATCTGGGTCAGGGTCAGGGTTAGGGTCCGGGTAAGGGTCCGGGTCCGGGTTCGGATCCGGGTCCGGGTCCGGGTCCGGGTCCGGGTCCGGTTCCGGGTCAGGGTCCGGTTCAGGGTCAGGGTCCGGGTCCGGGTCCGAGTCAGGGTCCGGGTCCGGGTCCTGGTCAGTTTCAGGGTCCGGGTCCGGGTCCAGGTCCGGGTCCGGGTCCGGGTCCAGGTCCGGGTCCGGGTCCGGGTCCGGGTCCTGGTCAGGGTCCGGGTCCGGGTCAGGGTCCGGGTCCGGTTCTGTGTCAGTTTCAGGGTCAGTGTCAGAGTCAGGGTCCGGGTCAGGGTCAGGGTCTGAGTCCGGGTCCTGGTCCGGGTCCGGGTCCGGGTCCGGGTCTGGTTCCGGTTCCGGTTCCGGTTCCGGTTCCGGTTCCGGGTCAGGGTCAGGGTCAGGATACGGGTCCGGGTCCGGGTCCGGGTCCGGGTCCGGGTCCGGGTCAGTTTCAGGGTTAGTGTCAGAATCAGGGTCCGGGTCCGGGTCAGGTTCAGGGTCCGGGTCCGGGTCCGGGTCCGGGTCCGGGTCTGGGTCCGGGTCCGGGTCCGGGTCCGGGTCAGGGTCAGGGTCAGGGTCCGGGTCCGGGTCTGTGTCAGTTTCAGGGTCAGTCTCAGAGTCAGGGTCCGGGTCAGGGTCAGGGTCTGAGTCCGGGTCCTGGTCCGGGTCAGGGTCCGGGTCCGGGTCCGGGTCCGGGTAAGGGTCCGGGTTCGGTTCTGGGTCCGGGTCCATGTCAGGGTCGGGATCCGTGTCAGGGTCCGGGTCCAGGTCCGGGTCCGGGTCCGGGTCTGGTTCCGGTTCCGGTTCCGGTTCCGGTTCCGGTTCCGGTTCCGGTTCCGGGTCAGGGTCAGGGTCAGGGTCAGGATACGGGTCCGGGTCCGGTTCCGGGTCCGGGTCCGGGTCCGGGTCAGTTTCAGGGTCAGTGTCAGAATCAGGGTCCGGGTCCGGGTCAGGTTCAGGGTCCGGGTCCGGGTCCGGGTCCGGGTCCGGGTCTGGGTCCGGGTCCGGGTCCGGGTCAGGGTCAGGGTCCGGGTCCGGGTCTGTGTCAGTTTCAGGGTCAGTCTCAGAGTCAGGGTCCGGGTCAGGGTCAGGGTCAGGGTCCGGGTCTGAGTCAGGGTCCGGGTCCGGGT
Source organism: Arizona elegans (assembly GCA_022577455.1). Taxonomy (NCBI): domain Eukaryota; kingdom Metazoa; phylum Chordata; class Lepidosauria; order Squamata; family Colubridae; genus Arizona; species Arizona elegans. The sequence goes on from JAKOOJ010000027.1 coordinate 8,424,883, forward strand.
CAGGGTCAGTTTCAGGGTCAGTGTCAGGGTCTGGGTCCGTGTCAGGGTCCCGGTCCATATCAGTGTCACTGTCAGTGTCAGAGTCAGGGTCCGGATCCGGGTCAGGGTCAGGGTCAGGGTCAGGGTCAGGGTCAGGGTCAGGATCCGGGTCCGGGTCCGGGTCCGGGTAAGGGTCCGTGTCCTGGTCCTGGTCCGGATCCGGGTCTGGGTCCGGGTCAGGGTCCGGTTCCGGTTCCGGTTCCGGGTCCGGTTCCGGTTCCGGTTCCGGGTCCGGGTCCGGATCTGGGTCAGGGTCAGGGTTAGGGTCCGGGTAAGGGTCCGGGTCCGGGTTCGGGTCCGGGTCCGGGTCCGGGTCCGGGTCCGGGTCCGGTTCCGGGTCAGGGTCCGGTTCAGGGTCAGGGTCCGGGTCCGGGTCCGAGTCAGGGTCCGGGTCCGGGTCCTGGTCAGTTTCAGGGTCCGGGTCCGGGTCCAGGTCCGGGTCCGGGTCCGGGTCCAGGTCCGGGTCCGGGTCCGGGTCCTGGTCAGGGTCCGGGTCCGGGTCCGGGTCAGGGTCCGGGTCCGGTTCTGTGTCAGTTTCAGGGTCAGTGTCAGAGTCAGGGTCCGGGTCAGGGTCAGGGTCTGAGTCCGGGTCCTGGTCCGGGTCAGGGTCCGGGTCCGGGTCCGGGTCCGGGTAAGGGTCCGGGTTCGGTTCTGGGTCCGGGTCCATGTCAGGGTCGGGATCCGTGTCAGGGTCCGGGTCCAGGTCCGGGTCCGGGTCCGGGTCTGGTTCCGGTTCCGGTTCCGGTTCCGGTTCCGGTTCCGGGTCAGGGTCAGGGTCAGGGTCAGGATACGGGTCCGGGTCCGGGTCCGGGTCCGGGTCCGGGTCAGTTTCAGGGTCAGTGTCAGAATCAGGGTCCGGGTCCGGGTCAGGTTCAGGGTCCGGGTCCGGGTCCGGGTCCGGGTCCGGGTCCGGGTCCGGGTCCGGGTCCGGGTCCGGGTCTGGGTCCGGGTCCGGGTCCGGGTCAGGGTCAGGGTCCGGGTCCGGGTCTGTGTCAGTTTCAGGGTCAGTCTCAGAGTCAGGGTCCGGGTCAGGGTCAGGGTCAGGGTCCGGGTCTGAGTCAGGGTCCGGGTCCGGGTCCGGGTCAGTTTCAGGGTCAGTGTCAGAGTCAGGGTCCGGGTTAGGGTCAGGGTCCGGGTCCGGGTCAGGGTCCAGGTCTATGTCCGGGTCAGGGTCCGGGTCCGCGTCGGTGTCAGTTTCAGGGTCAGTGTCAGATTCAGGGTCCGGGTCAGGGTCAGGGTCCGGGTCCGTGTAAGGGTGCGGGTCCATGTCCGTGTAAGGGTCCGGGTCCGGGTCCGGGTCCGGGTCCGGGTCCGGGTCCGGGTCCGGGTCCGGGTCCGGGTCCGGGTCCGGGTCAGGGTCCGGATCCGGGTCCGGATCCGGGTCCGGATCAGGGTCCGGGTCCGGGTCTGGGTCCGAGTCCTGGTCAGTGTCAGGGTCCTGGTCAGAGTCATGGTCCGTGTCCGTGTCCGGGTCAGGGTCCGGTTCAGGGTCAGGGTCCGGGTCCGGGTACGGGTCCGGGTAAGGGTCCGTGTCCATGTCCGTGTCCGTGTCCGGGTTAGGGTCCGGATCCGGGTCCGGGTCAGTTTCAGGGTCAGTGTCAGAATCAGGGTCCGGGTCCGGGTCAGGTTCAGGGTCTGGGTCCGGGTCCGGGTCCGGGTCCGGGTCCGGGTCTGGGTCCGGGTCCGGGTCCGGGTCAGGGTCAGGGTCCGGGTCCGGGTCTGTGTCAGTTTCAGGGTCAGTCTCAGAGTCAGGGTCCGGGTCAGGGTCAGGGTCAGGGTCCGGGTCTGAGTCAGGGTCCGGGTCCGGGTCCGGGTCAGTTTCAGGGTCAGTGTCAGAGTCAGGGTCCGGGTTAGGGTCAGGGTCCGGGTCCGGGTCAGGGTCCAGGTCTATGTCCGGGTTAGGGTCCGGATCCGGGTCCGTGTCAGTTTCAGGGTCAGTGTCAGAGTCAGGGTCCGGGTCAGGGTCAGGGTCCGGGTCCGTGTAAGGGTCCGGGTCCATGTCCGTGTAAGGGTCCGGGTCCGGGTCCGGGTCCGGGTCCGGGTCCGGGTCCGGGTCAGGGTCCGGGTCCTGGTCAGTGTCAGGGTCCTGGTCAGAGTCATGGTCCGGGTCCGGGTCCGGGTCCGGGTCAGGGTCCGGTTCAGGGTCAGGGTCCGTGTCCGGGTCCGGGTCCGGGTCTGGGTCCGGGTCCGGGTCCGGGTCCGGATCCGGGTCCGGGTCTGGGTCCGGGTCAGGGTCGGGATCCGGGTCCGGGTCCATGTCAGTGTCCGGGTCCGTGTCAGGGTCCGGTTCCGGGTCCGGGTCCGGTTCCGGTTCCGGTTCCGGGTCCGGGTCAGGATCCGGATCTGGGTCAGGGTCAGGGTCATTGTCCGGGTCCGGGTCCGGGTCCGGGTCCGGGTCCGGGTCCGGGTCCAGGTCCGGGTCCGGGTCAGTGTCAGTGTCAGTGTCAGGGTCAGAGTCAGGGTCCGGATCCGGGTCAGGGTCACGGTCAGGGTCAGTGTCCGGGTCCGGGTCCGGGTCAGGGTCCGGGTCCAGGTCCGGGTTCGGGTCCGGGTCCGGGTCAGGGTCCGGGTCCGGGTCAGGTTCCGGGTCCGGGTCCGGTTCTGTGTCAGTTTCAGGGTCAGTGTCAGAGTCAGGGTCCGGGTCAGGGTCAGTGTCAGGGTCCGGGTCCTGGTCCGGGTCCGGATAAGGGTCCGGGTCCGGGTCCGGGTCCGGGTAAGTGTCCGGGTTCGGTTCTGGGTCCGGGTCCGGGTCCGTGTCAGGGTCCGGGTCCGTGTCAGGGTCCGGGTCCAGGTCCGGGTCCGGGTCTGGTTCCGGTTCCGGTTCCGGTTCCGGTTCCGGTTCCGGGTCAGGGTCAGGGTCAGGGTCAGGATCCGGGTCCGGGTCCGGGTCCGGGTCCAGTTCCGGTTCCGGGTCCAGTTCCGGTTCCGGTTCCGGTTCCGGTTTCGGTTCCAGTTCCGGTTCCGGTTCCGGTTCCTGGTCAAGGTCAGAGTCAGGGTCCGGGTCCGGGTCCGGGTCAGTTTCAGGGTCAGTGTCAGAATCAGGGTCCGGGTCAGGTTCAGGGTCAGGGTCCGGGTCCGGGTCCGGGTCCGGGTCCGGGTCCGGGTCCGGGTCTGGGTCCGTGTCCGGGTCAGGGTCAGGGTCAGGGTCCGGGTCCGGGTCTGTGTCAGTTTCAGGGTCAGTCTCAGAGTCAGGGTCCGGGTCAGGGTCAGGGTCAGGGTCCGGGTCCGAGTCAGGGTCCGGGTCCGGGTCCGGGTCAGTTTCAGGGTCAGTGTCAGAGTCAGGGTCCGGGTCAGGGTCAGGGTCCGGGTCCGGGTCAGGGTCAGGGTCCAGGTCTGGGTCCGGGTCCGTTTCCGGTTCCGGTTCCAGTTCCGGTTCCGGTTCCGGTTCCGGTTCCGGGTCAGGGTCAGGGTCAGGATACGGGTCCGGGTCCGGTTCCGGGTCTGGGTCCGGGTCCGGGTCAGTTTCAGGGTCAGTGTCAGAATCAGGGTCCGGGTCCGGGTCAGGTTCAGGGTCCGGGTCCGGGTCCGGGTCCGGGTCCGGGTCTGGGTCCGGGTCCGGGTCCGGGTCAGGGTCAGGGTCCGGGTCCGGGTCTGTGTCAGTTTCAGGGTCAGTCTCAGAGTCAGGGTCCGGGTCAGGGTCAGGGTCAGGGTCCGGGTCTGAGTCAGGGTCCGGGTCCGGGTCAGGGTCAGTTTCAGGGTCAGTGTCAGGGTCCGGGTCCGTGTCAGGGTCCCGGTCCATATCAGTGTCACTGTCAGTGTCAGAGTCAGGGTCCGGATCCGGGTCAGGGTCAGGGTCAGGGTCAGGGTCAGGGTCAGGGTCAGGATCCGGGTCCGGGTCCGGGTCCGGGTCCGGGTAAGGGTCCGTGTCCTGGTCCTGGTCCGGATCCGGGTCCGGGTCCGGGTCAGGGTCCGGTTCCGGTTCCGGTTCCGGTTCCGGGTCCGGTTCCGGTTCCGGTTCCGGGTCCGGGTCCGGATCTGGGTCAGGGTCAGGGTTAGGGTCCGGGTAAGGGTCCGGGTCCGGGTTCGGGTCCGGGTCCGGGTCCGGGTCCGGGTCCGGGTCCGGTTCCGGGTCAGGGTCCGGTTCAGGGTCAGGGTCCGGGTCCGGGTCCGAGTCAGGGTCCGGGTCCGGGTCCTGGTCAGTTTCAGGGTCCGGGTCCGGGTCCAGGTCCGGGTCCGGGTCCGGGTCCAGGTCCGGGTCCGGGTCCGGGTCCTGGTCAGGGTCCGGGTCCGGGTCCGGGTCAGGGTCCGGGTCCGGTTCTGTGTCAGTTTCAGGGTCAGTGTCAGAGTCAGGGTCCGGGTCAGGGTCAGGGTCTGAGTCCGGGTCCTGGTCCGGGTCAGGGTCCGGGTCCGGGTCCGGGTCCGGGTCCGGGTAAGGGTCCGGGTTCGGTTCTGGGTCCGGGTCCATGTCAGGGTCGGGATCCGTGTCAGGGTCCGGGTCCAGGTCCGGGTCCGGGTCCGGTTCCGGTTCCGGTTCCGGTTCCGGTTCCGGTTCCGGTTCCGGTTCCGGTTCCGGGTCAGGGTCAGGGTCAGGGTCAGGATACGGGTCCGGGTCCGGGTCCGGGTCCGGGTCCGGGTCCGGGTCAGTTTCAGGGTCAGTGTCAGAATTAGGGTCCGGGTCCGGGTCAGGTTCAGGGTCCGGGTCCGGGTCCGGGTCCGGGTCCGGGTCTGGGTCTGGGTCCGGGTCCGGGTCCGGGTCAGGGTCAGGGTCCGGGTCCGGGTCTGTGTCAGTTTCAGGGTCAGTCTCAGAGTCAGGGTCCGGGTCAGGGTCAGGGTCAGGGTCCGGGTCTGAGTCAGGGTCCGGGTCCGGGTCCGGGTCACTTTCAGGGTCAGTGTCAGAGTCAGGGTCCGGGTTAGGGTCAGGGTCCGGGTCCGGGTCAGGGTCCAGGTCTATGTCCGGGTCAGGGTCCGGGTCCGCGTCGGTGTCAGTTTCAGGGTCAGTGTCAGATTCAGGGTCCGGGTCAGGGTCAGGGTCCGGGTCCGTGTAAGGGTGCGGGTCCATGTCCGTGTAAGGGTCCGGGTCCGGGTCCGGGTCCGGGTCCGGGTCCGGGTCCGGGTCCGGGTCCGGGTCCGGGTCCGGGTCCGGGTCAGGGTCCGGATCCGGGTCCGGATCCGGGTCCGGATCAGGGTCCGGGTCCGGGTCTGGGTCCGAGTCCTGGTCAGTGTCAGGGTCCTGGTCAGAGTCATGGTCCGTGTCCGTGTCCGGGTCAGGGTCCGGTTCAGGGTCAGGGTCCGGGTCCGGGTCCGGGTCCGGGTAAGGGTCCGTGTCCATGTCCGTGTCCGTGTCCGGGTTAGGGTCCGGATCCGGGTCCGGGTCAGTTTCAGGGTCAGTGTCAGAATCAGGGTCCGGGTCCGGGTCAGGTTCAGGGTCCGGGTCCGGGTCCGGGTCCGGGTCCGGGTCCGGGTCCGGGTCCGGGTCTGGGTCCGGGTCCGGGTCCGGGTCAGGGTCAGGGTCCGGGTCCGGGTCTGTGTCAGTTTCAGGGTCAGTCTCAGAGTCAGGGTCCGGGTCAGGGTCAGGGTCAGGGTCCGGGTCTGAGTCAGGGTCCGGGTCCGGGTCCGGGTCAGTTTCAGGGTCAGTGTCAGAGTCAGGGTCCGGGTTAGGGTCAGGGTCCGGGTCCGGGTCAGGGTCCAGGTCTATGTCCGGGTCAGGGTCCGGGTCCGCGTCGGTGTCAGTTTCAGGGTCAGTGTCAGATTCAGGGTCCGGGTCAGGGTCAGGGTCCGGGTCCGTGTAAGGGTGCGGGTCCATGTCCGTGTAAGGGTCCGGGTCCGGGTCCGGGTCCGGGTCCGGGTCCGGGTCCGGGTCCGGGTCCGGGTCCGGGTCCGGGTCCGGGTCCGGGTCAGGGTCCGGATCCGGGTCCGGATCCGGGTCCGGATCAGGGTCCGGGTCCGGGTCTGGGTCCGAGTCCTGGTCAGTGTCAGGGTCCTGGTCAGAGTCATGGTCCGTGTCCGTGTCCGGGTCAGGGTCCGGTTCAGGGTCAGGGTCCGGGTCCGGGTCCGGGTAAGGGTCCGTGTCCATGTCCGTGTCCGTGTCCGGGTTAGGGTCCGGATCCGGGTCCGTGTCAGTTTCAGGGTCAGTGTCAGAGTCAGGGTCCGGGTCAGGGTCAGGGTCCGGGTCCGTGTAAGGGTCCGGGTCCATGTCCGTGTAAGGGTCCGGGTCCGGGTCCGGGTCCGGGTCCGGGTCCGGGTCCGGGTCCGGGTCAGGGTCCGGGTCCTGGTCAGTGTCAGGGTCCTGGTCAGAGTCATGGTCCGGGTCCGGGTCCGGGTCAGGGTCCGGTTCAGGGTCAGGGTCCGTGTCCGGGTCCGGGTCCGGGTCTGGGTCCGGGTCCGGGTCCGGGTCCGGATCCGGGTCCGGGTCTGGGTCCGGGTCAGGGTCGGGATCCGGTTCCGGGTCCATGTCAGTTTCCGGGTCCGTGTCAGGGTCCGGTTCCGGGTCCGGTTCCGGTTCCGGTTCCAGGTCCGGGTCAGGATCCGGATCTGGGTCAGGGTCAGGGTCATTGTCCGGGTCCGGGTCCGGGTCCGGGTCCGGGTCCGGGTCCGGGTCCAGGTCCGGGTCCGGGTCAGTGTCAGTGTCAGTGTCAGGGTCAGAGTCAGGGTCCGGATCCGGGTCAGGGTCACGGTCAGGGTCAGTGTCCGGGTCCGGGTCCGGGTCAGGGTCCGGGTCCAGGTCCGGGTTCGGGTCCGGGTCCGGGTCAGGGTCCGGGTCCGGGTCAGGTTCCGGGTCCGGGTCCGGTTCTGTGTCAGTTTCAGGGTCAGTGTCAGAGTCAGGGTCCGGGTCAGGGTCAGTGTCAGGGTCCGGGTCCTGGTCCGGGTCAGGGTCCGGGTCCGGGTCCGGGTCCGGGTCCGGATAAGGGTCCGGGTCCGGGTCCGGGTCCGGGTAAGTGTCCGGGTTCGGTTCTGGGTCCGGGTCCGGGTCCGTGTCAGGGTCCGGGTCCGTGTCAGGGTCCGGGTCCAGGTCCGGGTCCGGGTCTGGTTCCGGTTCCGGTTCCGGTTCCGGTTCCGGTTCCGGGTCAGGGTCAGGGTCAGGGTCAGGGTCAGGATCCGGGTCCGGGTCCGGGTCCGGGTCCAGTTCCGGTTCCGGTTCCGGTTCCGGTTCCGGTTTCGGTTCCAGTTCCGGTTCCGGTTCCGGTTCCTGGTCAAGGTCAGAGTCAGGGTCAGTGTCAGAATCAGGGTCCGGGTCAGGTTCAGGGTCAGGGTCCGGGTCCGGGTCCGGGTCCGGGTCCGGGTCCGGGTCCGGGTCCGGGTCTGGGTCCGTGTCCGGGTCAGGGTCAGGGTCAGGGTCCGGGTCCGGGTCTGTGTCAGTTTCAGGGTCAGTCTCAGAGTCAGGGTCCGGGTCAGGGTCAGGGTCAGGGTCCGGGTCCGAGTCAGGGTCCGGGTCCGGGTCCGGGTCAGTTTCAGGGTCAGTGTCAGAGTCAGGGTCCGGGTCAGGGTCAGGGTCCGGGTCCGGGTCAGGGTCAGGGTCAGGGTCCAGGTCTGGGTCCGGGTCCGTTTCCGTTTCCGGTTCCAGTTCCGGTTCCGGTTCCGGTTCCGGTTCCAGGTCAAGGTCAGAGTCAGGGTCCGGGTCCGGGTCCGGGTCCGGGTCAGTTTCAGGGTCAGTGTCAGAATCAGGGTCCGGGTCAGGGTCCGTGTCCGTGTCCGGGTCCGGGTCCGTGTCCATGTCCATGTCCATGTCCATGTCCGTGTCCGTGTCCGGGTCCGGGTCCGGGTCCGGGTCAGGGTCCAAATCCGGGTCAGGGTCAGGGTTCGGGTCCGGGTCTGTGTCAGTTTCAGGGTCAGTGTCAGAGTCAGGGTCCGGGTCAGGGTCAGGGTCAGGGTCCGGGTCCTGGTCCGGGTCAGGGTCCGGGTCCGGGTCCGGGTAAGGGTCCGGGTTCGGTTCTGGGTCCGGGTCAGAATCCGGGTCCGGGTCCGGGTCAGGGTCAGGGTCCGGGTCCGTGTCAGGGTCCGGGTCCAGGTCCGGGTCCGGGTCTGGTTCCGGTTCCGGTTCCGGTTCCGGTTCCGGGTCAGGGTCAGGATCCGGGTGCGGGTCCGGGTCCGGGTTCGGGTCCGGGTCCGGGTCCGGGTCTAGTTCCGGTTCCGGTTCCAGTTCCGGTTCCGGTTCCGGTTCCGGGTCAAAGTCAGAGTCAGGGTCCGGGTCCGGGTCCGGGTCAGTTTCAGGGTCAGTGTCAGAATCAGGGTCCGGGTCAGGTTCAGGGTCAGGGTCCGGGTCCGGGTCCGGGTCCTGGTCAGTGTCAGGGTCCTGGTCAGAGTCATGGTCCGGGTCCGGGTCCGGGTCAGGGTCCGGTTCAGGGTCAGGGTCCGTGTCCGGGTCCGGGTCCGGGTCTGGGTCCGGGTCCGGGTCCGGGTCCGGGTCCGGGTCCGGGTCCGGGTCCGGGTCTGGGTCCGGGTCCGGGTCCGGGTCCAGGACCGGGTCCGGGTCAGTGTCAGTGTCAGTGTCAGTGTCAGAGTCAGAGTCAGGGTCCGGATCCGGGTCAGGGTCACGGTCAGGGTCAGTGTCCGGGTCCGGGTCCGGGTCAGGGTCCGGGTCCGGGTCAGGGTCCGGGTCTGGGTCCGGGTCCAGGTCCGGGTTCGGGTCCGGGTCCGGGTCAGGGTCCGGGTCCGGGTCAGGGTCCGGGTCCGGGTCCGGTTCTGTGTCAGTTTCAGGGTCAGTGTCAGAGTCAGGGTCCGGGTCAGGGTCAGTGTCAGGGTCCGGGTCCTGGTCCGGGTCAGGGTCCGGGTCCGGGTCCGGGTCCGGGTCCGGGTCCGGGTCCGGGTCCGGGTCCGGGTAAGGGTCCGGGTTCGGTTCTGGGTCCGGTTCAGAATCCGCTTCCGGGTCCGGGTCCGTGTCAGGGTCCGGGTCCGTGTCAGGGTCCGGGTCCAGGTCCGGGTCCGGGTCTGGTTCCGGTTCCGGTTCCGGTTCCGGGTCAGGGTCAGGATCCGGGTCCGGGTCCGGGTCCGGGTCCGGGTCCGGGTCCGGGTCCGGGTCCTGTTCCGGTTCCGGGTCCGGTTCCGGGTCCGGGTCCGGTTCCAGTTCCGGTTCCGGTTCCGGTTCCGCGTCAAGGTCAGAGTCAGGGTCCGGGTCCGGGTCAGTTTCAGGGTCAGTGTCAGAATTAGGGTCCGGGTCAGGTTCAGGGTCAGGGTCCGGGTCCGGGTCTGGGTCCGGGTCCGGGTCAGGGTCCGGGTCCGGGTCCGGGTCCGGGTGAGTTTCAGGGTCAGGGTCCGGGTCAGGGTCCATGTCCGTGTCCGTGTCCGTGTCCGTGTCCGTGTCCGTGTCCGTGTCCGTGTCCGGGTCAGGGTCCGGGTCAGGGTCAGGGTCAGGGTCAGGGTCAGGGTCCGGGTCCGGGTCTGTGTCAGTTTCAGGGTCAGTCTCAGAGTCAGGGTCCGGGTCACGGTCAGGATCAGGGTCCGGGTCCGAGTCAGGGTCCGGGTCCGGGTCCGGGTCAGTTTCAGGGTCAGTGTCAGAGTCAGGGTCCGGGTCAGGGTCAGGGTCCGGGTCCGGGTCCGGGTCAGGGTCCAGGTCTGGGTCCGGGTTAGTGTCCGGGTCCGCGTCCGTGTCAGTTTCAGGGTCAGTGTCAGAGTCAGGGTCTGGGTCAGGGTCAGGGTCAGGGTCAGGATCAGGGTTAGGGTCAGGGTCCGGGTCCGGGTCAGGGTCCGGGTCCTGGTCCGGGGTCAGGATTCTAGTCCGGGTCCGGGTCCGGGTCCGGATCTGGGTCAGGGTCAGGGTCAGGGTCAGGGTCAGGATCCGTGTCCGTTTCCGGGTCCGGGTAAGGGTCCGTGTCCGTGTCCGTGTCCGTGTCCGGGTCAGGGTCCGGATCCGGATCCGATTCCGTTTCAGTTTCAGGGTCAGTGTCAGGGTCCGGGTCCGGGTCCAGGTCCGGGTCCGGGTCCACGTCAGGGTCAGTATCCAGGTCCAGCTCTGGGTCCGGGTACGGGTACGGGTCCGGTCAGGGTCAGGGTGCGGGTACGGGTACGGGTACGCGGTCAGGAGTTCTAGTCCGGGTCCGGGTCCGGGTCCGGGTAAGGGTCCGTGTCCTGGTCCTGGTCCGGATCCGGGTCCTGTTCCGGGTCAGGGTCCGGGTTCAGGTCCGGTTCCGGGTCCGGGTCCGGGTCCGGGTAAGGGTCAGGATCCGGATCTGGTTCTGGGTCCGGTTCCGGTTCCGGTTCTGGGTCCGGTTCTGTGTCAGTTTCAGGGTCAGGGTTAGGGTCCGGGTCAGGGTCCGGGTTCGGGTCCGGGTCCGGGTAAGGGTCAGGATCCGGATCTGGTTCTGGGTCCGGTTCCGGTTCCGGTTCCGGTTCTGGGTCCGGTTCTGTGTCAGTTTCAGGGTCAGGGTTAGGGTCCGGGTCAGGGTCCGGGTTCGGGTCCGGGTCCGGGTCCGGGTCCGGGTCCGGGTCCGGGTCCGGGTCCGGTTTCGGGTCAGGGTCCGGTTCAGGGTCAGGGTCCGGGTCCGGGTCCGGGTCCGAGTCAGGGTCCGGGTCCGGGTCCTGGTCAGTTTCAGGGTCCGGGTCCGGGTCCTGGTCCGGGTCCGGGTCAGGGTCAGGGTCCGGGTCCGGGTCAGGGTCCGGGTCCGGGTCCGGTTCTGTGTCAGTTTCAGGGTCAGTGTCAGAGTCAGGGTCCGGGTCAGTGTCAGGGTCAGGGTCCGGGTCCTGGTCCGGGTCAGGGTCCGGGTCGGGGTCCGGGTCTGGGTAAGGGTCCGAGTTCGGTTCTGGGTCCGGGTCAGAATCCGGGTCCGGGTCAGGGTCCGGGTCAGGGTCCGGGTCCGTGTCAGGGTCCGGGTCCAGGTCCAGGTCCGGGTCTGGTTCCGGTTCCGGTTCCGGTTCCGGGTCAGGGTCAGGATCCGGGTCCGGGTCCGGGTCCGGGTCCGGGTCCGGGTCCAGTTCCGGTTCCGGTTCCAGTTCCGGTTCCGGTTCCGGTTCCGGGTCAAGGTCAGAGTCAGGGTCCGGGTCCCGGTCCGGGTCCGAGTCCGGGTCCGGGTCCGGGTCCGGGTCCAGTTCCGGTTCCGGTTCCAGTTCCGGTTCCGATTCCGGTTCCGGGTCAAGGTCAGAGTCAGGGTCCGGGTCCGGGTCCGGGTCAGTTTCAGGGTCAGTGTCAGAATCAGGGTCCGGGTCAGGTTCAGTATCAGGGTCCGGGTCCGGTTCCGGTTCCGGGTCCGGGTCCGGGTCCGGGTCAGGGTCAGGGTCAGTGTCAGGGTCAGAGTCAGGGTCCGGATCCGGGTCAGGGTCACGGTCAGGGTCAGTGTCCGGGTCCGGGTCCGGGTCCGGGTCCGGGTCCGGGTCCGGGTCCGGGTCCGGGTCCGGGTCCGGTTTCGGGTCAGGGTCAGGGTCAGGGTCCGGGTCCGGGTCTGTGTCAGTTTCAGGGTCAGTCTCAGAGTCAGGGTCCGGGTCAGGGTCTGGGTCCGGGTCAGGGTCCGGGTCCGGTTCTGTGTCAGTTTCAGGGTCAGTGTCAGAGTCAGGGTCCGGGTCAGGGTCAGTGTCAGGGTCCGGGTCCTGGTCCGGGTCAGGGTCCGGGTCCGGGTCCGGGTAAGTGTCCGGGTTCGGTTCTGGGTCCGGGTCCGGGTCCGTGTCAGGGTCCGGGTCCGTGTCAGGGTCCGGGTCCAGGTCCGGGTCCGGGTCCGGGTCTGGTTCCGGTTCCGGTTCCGGTTCCGGTTCCGGTTCCGGTTCCGGGTCAGGGTCAGGGTCAGGGTCCGGGTCCGGGTCCGGGTCCGGGTCCGGGTCCGGGTCCGAGTCTGGGTCCGTGTCCGGGTCAGGGTCAGGGTCAGGGTCAGGGTCCGGGTCCGGGTCTGTGTCAGTTTCAGGGTCAGTCTCAGAGTCAGGGTCCGGGTCAGGGTCAGGGTCAGGGTCCGGGTCCGAGTCAGGGTCCGGGTCCGGGTCCGGGTCAGTTTCAGGGTCAGTGTCAGAGTCAGGGTCCGGGTCAGGGTCAGGGTCCGGGTCCGGGTCAGGGTCAGGGTCCAGGTCGGGGTCCGGGTCCGTTTCCGTTTCCGGTTCCAGTTCCGGTTCCGGTTCCGGTTCCGGTTCCAGGTCAAGGTCAGAGTCAGGGTCCAGGTCCGGGTCCGGGTCAGTTTCAGGGTCAGTGTCAGAATCAGGGTCCGGGTCAGGGTCCGTGTCCGTGTCCGGGTCCGGGTCCGTGTCCATGTCCATGTCCATGTCCGTGTCCGTGTCCGGGTCCGGGTCCGGGTCCGGGTCAGGGTCCAAATCCGGGTCAGGGTCAGGGTTCGGGTCCGGGTCTGTGTCAGTTTCAGGGTCAGTGTCAGAGTCAGGGTCCGGGTCAGGGTCAGGGTCAGGGTCCGGGTCCTGGTCCGGGTCAGGGTCCGGGTCCGGGTCCGGGTAAGGGTCCGGGTTCGGTTCTGGGTCCGGGTCAGAATCCGGGTCCGGGTCCGGGTCAGGGTCAGGGTCCGGGTCCGTGTCAGGGTCCGGGTCCAGGTCCGGGTCCGGGTCTGGTTCCGGTTCCGGTTCCGGTTCCGGTTCCGGGTCAGGGTCAGGATCCGGGTCCGGGTCCGGGTCCGGGTTCGGGTCCGGGTCCGGGTCCGGGTCTAGTTCCGGTTCCGGTTCCAGTTCCGGTTCCGGTTCCGGTTCCGGGTCAAGGTCAGAGTCAGGGTCCGGTTCCGGGTCCGGGTCAGTTTCAGGGTCAGTGTCAGAATCAGGGTCCGGGTCAGGTTCAGGGTCAGGGTCCGGGTCCGGGTCCGGGTCCGGGTCCGGGTCCGGGTCCGGGTCCGGGTCAGGGTCAGGGTCAGTGTCAGTGTCAGTGTCAGGGTCAGAGTCAGGGTCCGGATCCGGGTCAGGGTCACGGTCAGGGTCAGTGTCCGGGTCCGGGTCCGGGTCCGGGTCAGGGTCCGGATCCGGGTCAGGGTCCGGGTCCAGGTCCAGGTCCGGGTTCGGGTCCGGGTCCGGGTCCGGGTCAGGGTCTGGGTCTGGGTCCGGGTCAGGGTCTGGGTCCGGGTCAGGGTCCGGGTCCGGTTCTGTGTCAGTTTCAGGGTCAGTGTCAGAGTCAGGGTCCGGGTCAGGGTCAGTGTCAGGGTCCGGGTCCTGGTCCGGGTCAGGGTCCGGGTCCGGGTCCGGGTCCGGGTAAGTGTCCGGGTTCGGTTCTGGGTCCGGGTCAGAATCCGGGTCCGGGTCCGGGTCCGTGTCAGGGTCCGGGTCCAGGTCCAGGTCCGGGTCTGGTTCCGGTTCCGGTTCCGGTTCCGGTTCCGGGTCCGGGTCAGGGTCAGGATCCGGGTCCGGTTCCGGTTCCGGTTCCGGTTCCGGTTCCGGTTCCGGTTCCAGTTCCGGTTCCGGTTCCGGTTCCGGGTCAAGGTCAGAGTCAGGGTCCGGGTGCGGGTCAGTTTCAGGGTCAGTGTCAGAATCAGGGTCCGGGTCAGGTTCAGGTTCAGGGTCCGGGTCCGTGTCCGGGTCCGGGTCCGGGTCCGGGTCCGGGTCTGGGTCCGGGTCCGGGTCAGGGTCAGGGTCCGGGTCCGGGTCTGTGTCAGTTTCAGGGTCAGTCTCAGAGTCAGGGTCCGGGTCAGGGTCAGGGTCAGGGTCCGGGTCCGGGTCAGGGTCAGGGTCCAGGTCTGGGTCCGGGTCAGGGTCCGGGTCCGCGTCCGTGTCAGTTTCAGGGTCAGTGTCAGAGTCAGGGTCCGGGTCAGGGTCAGGATCCGGGTCCGGTTCCGGGTCCGGGTCCGGGTCCGTTTCCGGTTCCGGTTCCAGTTCCGGTTCCGGTTCCGGTTCCAGGTCAAGGTCAGAGTCAGGGTCCGGGTCCGGGTCCGGGTCAGTTTCAGGGTCAGTGTCAGAATCAGGGTCCGGGTCAGGGTCTGTGTCCGTGTCCGTGTCCGTGTCCGTGTCCGGGTCCGGGTCCGGGTCCGGGTCCGGGTCCGGGTCCGGGTCAGAGTCCAAATCCGGGTCAGGGTCAAGGTCCGGGTCCGGGTCTGTGTCAGTTTCAGAGTCAGTCTCAGAGTCAGGGTCCGGGTCAGGGTCAGGGTCAGGGTCCGGGTCCGACTCAGGGTCCGGGTCCGGGTCCGGGTCAGTTTCAGGGTCAGTGTCAGAGTCAGGGTCCGGTTCAGGGTCAGGGTCCGGGTCCAGTTCCGGGTCAGGGTCCGGTCAGGGTCAGGGTGCGGGTACGGGTATGGGTACGGGGTCAGGATTCTAGTCCGGGTCCGGGTCCAGGTACGGGTAAGGGTCCGTGTCCTGGTCCGGATCCGGGTCCGGGTCCGGGTCCGGGTCCGGGTCCGGGTCCGGGTCCGGTTCCGGGTCCGGGTCCGGGTCCGGGTTCGGGTCCGGGTCCGGGTCCGGGTCCGGGTCTGGGTAAGGGTCAGGATCCGGATCTGGTTCCGGGTCCGGTTCCGGTTCCGGTTCCGGGTCCGGGTCCGGTTCCGGGTCAGTTTCAGGGTCAGGGTTAGGGTCCGGGTCCGGGTCCGGGTCAGGGTCCGGGTCCGGGTCCGGGTCCGGTTTCGGGTCAGGGTCAGGGTCAGGGTCCGGGTCCGGGTCTGTGTCGGTTTCAGGGTCAGTCTCAGAGTCAGGGTCCAGGTCAGGGTCTGGGTCCGGGTCAGGGTCCGGGTCCGGTTCTGTGTCAGTTTCAGGGTCAGTGTCAGAGTCAGGGTCTGGGTCAGGGTCAGTGTCAGGGTCCGGGTCCTGGTCCGGGTCAGGGTCCGGGTCCGGGTCCGGGTCCGGGTAAGTGTCCGGGTTCGGTTCTGGGTCCGGGTCAGAATCCGGGTCCGGGTCTGGGTCCGTGTCAGGGTCCGGATCCGTGTCAGGGTCCGGGTCCAGGTCCGGGTCCGGGTCTGGTTCCGGTTCCGGTTCCGGTTCCGGTTCCGGGTCAGGGTCAGGGTCAGGATCCGGGTCCGGGTCCGGATCCGGGTCCAGTTCCGGTTCCGGTTCCGGTTCCGGTTTCGGTTCCGGTTCCGGTTCCGGTTCCGGTTCCGGTTCCGGTTCCGGTTCCGGTTCCTGGTCAAGGTCAGAGTCAGGGTCCGGGTCCGGGTCCGGGTCTGTTTCAGGGTCAGTGTCAGAGTCAGGGTCCGGGTCAGGGTCCGGGTCAGGGTCCGTGTCCGTGTCAGGGTCCGGGTCCAGGTCCGGGTCCGGGTCTGGTTCCGGTTCCGGTTCTGGTTCCGTGTCAGGGTCAGGGTCCGGGTCCGTGTCAGGGTCCGGTTCCGGGTCCGGTTCCGGTTCCGGTTCCGGGTCTGGGTCAGGATCCGGATCTGGGTCAGGGTCAGGGTCATTGTCCGGGTCCGGGTCCGGGTCCGGGTCCGGGTCCGGGTCCGGGTCCAGGTCCGGGTCCGGGTCAGTGTCAGTGTCAGTGTCAGGGTCAGAGTCAGGGTCCGGATCCGGGTCAGGGTCACGGTCAGGGTCAGTGTCCGGGTCCGGGTCCGGGTCAGGGTCCGGGTCCGGGTCAGGGTCCGGGTCTGGGTCCGGGTCCAGGTCCGGGTTCGGGTCCGGGTCCGGGTCAGGGTCCGGGTCCAGGTCAGGGTCCGGGTCCGGGTCCGGTTCTGTGTCAGTTTCAGGGTCAGTGTCAGAGTCAGGGTCCGGGTCCGGGTCAGGGTCAGTGTCAGGGTCCGGGTCCTGGTCCGGGTCAGGGTCCGGGTCCGGGTCCGGGTCCGGATAAGGGTCCGGGTCCGGGTCCGGGTCCGGGTAAGGGTCCGGGTTCGGTTCTGGGTCCGGGTCAGAATCCGCTTCCGGGTCCGGGTCCGTGTCAGGGTCCGGGTCCGTGTCAGGGTCCGTTTCCAGGTCCGGGTCCGGGTCTGGTTCCGGTTCCGGTTCCGGTTCCGGGTCAGGGTCAGGATCCGGGTCCGGGTCCGGGTCCGGGTCCGGGTCCGGGTCCTGTTCCGGTTCCGGGTCCGGTTCCGGGTCCGGGTCCGGTTCCAGTTCCGGTTCCGGTTCCGGTTCCGGGTCAAGGTCAGAGTCAGGGTCCGGGTCCGGGTCAGTTTCAGGGTCAGTGTCAGAATTAGGTTCCGGGTCAGGTTCAGGGTCAGGGTCCGGGTCCGGGTCTGGGTCCGGGTCCGGGTCAGGGTCCGGGTCCGGGTCCGGGTCCGGGTCCGGGTCCGGGTCCGGGTCAGTTTCAGGGTCAGGGTCCGGGTCAGGGTCCGGGTCAGGGTCAGCGTCCGGGTCCGGGTCCGGGTCAGGGTCCAGGTCTGGGTCCGGGTCAGGGTCCGGGTCCGCGTCCGTGTCAGTTTCAGGGTCAGTGTCAGAGTCAGGGTCCGGGTCAGGGTCAGGATCCGGGTCCGGGTCCGGGTCCGGGTCCGGGTCCGTTTCCGTTTCCGGTTCCAGTTCCGGTTCCGGTTCCGGTTCCGGGTCAAGGTCAGAGTCAGGGTCCAGGTCCGGGTCCGGGTCAGTTTCAGGGTCAGTGTCAGAATCAGGGTCCATGTCCGTGTCCGTGTCCGTGTCCGTGTCCGTGTCCGTGTCCGTGTCTGTGTCCGTGTCCGGGTCAGGGTCCGGGTCAGGGTCAGGGTCAGGGTCAGGGTCCGGGTCCGGGTCTGTGTCAGTTTCAGGGTCAGTCTCAGAGTCAGGGTCCGGGTCACGGTCAGGATCAGGGTCCGGGTCCGAGTCAGGGTCCGGGTCCGGGTCCGGGTCAGTTTCAGGGTCAGTGTCAGAGTCAGGGTCCGGGTCAGGGTCCGGGTCCGGGTCCGGGTCAGGGTCCAGGTCTGGGTCCGGGTTAGTGTCCGGGTCCGCGTCCGTCTCAGTTTCAGGGTCAGTGTCAGAGTCAGGGTCTGGGTCAGGGTCAGGGTCAGGGTCAGGGTCAGGATCAGGGTTAGGGTCAGGGTCCGGGTCCGGGTCAGGGTCCGGGTCCTAGTCCGGGGTCAGGATTCTAGTCCGGGTCCGGGTCCGGGTCCGGATCTGGGTCAGGGTCAGGGTCAGGGTCAGGGTCAGGATCCATGTCCGTTTCCGGGTCCGGGTAAGGGTCCGTGTCCGTGTCCGTGTCCGGGTCCGGGTCAGGGTCCGGATCCGGATCCGGGTCCGTGTCAGTTTCAGGGTCAGTGTCAGGGTCCGGGTCCGGGTCCAGGTCCGGGTCCGGGTCCACGTCAGGGTCAGTATCCAGGTCCAGCTCTGGGTCCGGGTACGGGTACGGGTCCGGTCAGGGTCAGGGTGCGGGTACGGGTACGGGTACGCGGTCAGGATTCTAGTCCGGGTCCGTGTCCGGGTCCGGGTAAGGGTCCGTGTCCTGGTCCTGGTCCGGATCCGGGTCCTGGTCCGGGTCAGGGTCCGGGTTCGGGTCCGGTTCCGGGTCCGGGTCCGGGTCCGGGTCCGGGTAAGGGTCAGGATCCGGATCTGGTTCTGGGTCCGGTTCCGGTTCCGGTTCTGGGTCCGGTTCTGTGTCAGTTTCAGGGTCAGGGTTAGGGTCCGGGTCAGGGTCCAGGTTCGGGTCCGGGTCCGGGTCCGGGTCCGGGTCCGGGTCCGGGTCCGGGTCCGGGTCCGGTTTCGGGTCAGGGTCCGGTTCAGGGTCAGGGTCCGGGTCCGGGTCCGAGTCAGGGTCCGGGTCCGGGTCCTGGTCAGTTTCAGGGTCCGGGTCCGGGTCCTGGTCCGGGTCCGGGTCAGGGTCAGGGTCCGGGTCCGGGTCAGGGTCCGGGTCCGGTTCTGTGTCAGTTTCAGGGTCAGTGTCAGAGTCAGGGTCCGGGTCAGGGTCAGGGTCAGGGTCAGGGTCCGGGTCGTGGTCCGGGTCAGGGTCCGGGTCCGGGTCCGGGTCTGGGTAAGGGTCCGGGTTCGGTTCTGGGTCCGGGTCAGAATCCGGGTCCGGGTCAGGGTCCGTGTCAGGGTCCGGGTCCGTGTCAGGGTCCGGGTCCAGGTCCGGGTCCGGGTCTGGTTCCGGTTCCGGTTCCGGGTCAGGGTCAGGATCCGGGTCCGGGTCCGGGTCCGGGTCCGGGTCCGGGTCCGGGTTCGGGTCCGGGTCCGGGTCCGGGTCCGGGTCCGGGTCCAGTTCCGGTTCCGGTTCCAGTTCTGGTTCCGGTTCCGGTTCCGGGTCAAGGTCAGAGTCAGGGTCCGGGTCCGGGTCCGGGTCCGAGTCCGGGTCCGGGTCCGGGTCCGGGTCCAGTTCCGGTTCCGGTTCCAGTTCCGGTTCCGATTCCGGTTCCGGGTCAAGGTCAGAGTCAGGGTCCGGGTCCGGGTCCGGGTCAGTTTCAGGGTCAGTGTCAGAATCAGGGTCCGTGTCAGGTTCAGTATCAGGGTCCGGGTCCGGTTCCGGTTCCGGGTCCGGGTCCGGGTCCGGGTCAGGGTCAGGGTTAGTGTCAGGGTCAGAGTCAGGGTCCGGATCCGGGTCAGGGTCACGGTCAGGGTCAGTGTCCGGGTCCGGGTCCGGGTCAGGGTCCGGGTCCGGGTCAGGGTCCGGGTCCAGGTCCAGGTCCGGGTTCGGGTCCGGGTCCGGGTCCGGGTCAGGGTCTGGGTCCGGGTCCGGGTCAGGGTCTGGGTCCGGGTCAGGGTCCGGGTCCGGTTCTGTGTCAGTTTCAGGGTCAGTGTCAGAATCAGGGTCCGGGTCAGGTTCAGTATCAGGGTCCGGGTCCGGTTCCGGTTCCGGGTCCGGGTCCGGGTCCGGGTCCGGGTCCGGGTCCGGGTCAGGGTCAGGGTCAGTGTCAGGGTCAGAGTCAGGGTCCGGATCCGGGTCAGGGTCACGGTCAGGGTCAGTGTCCGGGTCCGGGTCCGGGTCAGGGTCCGGGTCCGGGTCAGGGTCCGGGTCCAGGTCCAGGTCCGGGTTCGGGTCCGGGTCCGGGTCCGGGTCCGGGTCAGGGTCTGGGTCCGGGTCCGGGTCAGGGTCTGGGTCCGGGTCAGGGTCCGGGTCCGGTTCTGTGTCAGTTTCAGGGTCAGTGTCAGAGTCAGGGTCCGGGTCAGGGTCAGTGTCAGGGTCCGGGTCCTGGTCCGGGTCAGGGTCCGGGTCCGGGTCCGGGTCCGGGTAAGTGTCCGGGTTCGGTTCTGGGTCCGGGTCAGAATCCGGGTCCGGGTCCAGGTCCGTGTCAGGGTCCGGGTCCGTGTCAGGGTCCGGGTCCAGGTCCGGGTCCGGGTCTGGTTCCGGTTCCGGTTCCGGTTCCGGTTCCGGGTCAGGGTCAGGGTCAGGGTCAGGATCCGGGTCCGGGTCCGGGTCCGGGTCCAGTTCCGGTTCCGGTTCCGGTTCCGGTTTCGGTTTCGGTTCCAGTTCCGGTTCCGGTTCCGGTTCCTGGTCAAGGTCAGAGTCAGGGTCCGGGTCCGGGTCCGGGTCAGTTTCAGGGTCAGTGTCAGAATCAGGGTCCGGGTCAGGTTCAGGGTCAGGGTCCGGGTCCGGGTCCGGGTCCGGGTCCGGGTCCGGGTCCGGGTCCGGGTCCAGGTCTGGGTCCGTGTCCGGGTCAGGGTCAGGGTCAGGGTCCGGGTCCGTGTCTGTGTCAGTTTCAGGGTCAGTCTCAGAGACAGGGTCCGGGTCAGGGTCAGGGTCAGGGTCCGGGTCCGAGTCAGGGTCCGGGTCCGGGTCCGGGTCAGTTTCAGGGTCAGTGTCAGAGTCAGGGTCCGGGTCAGGGTCAGGGTCCGGGTCCGGGTCAGGGTCAGGGTCCAGGTCTGGGTCCGGGTCCGGGTCCGGGTCCGTTTCCGGTTCCGGTTCCAGTTCCGGTTCCGGTTCCGGTTCCGGTTCCAGGTCAAGGTCAGAGTCATGGTCCAGGTCCGGGTCCGGGTCAGTTTCAGGGTCAGTGTCAGAATCAGGGTCCGGGTCAGGGTCCGTGTCCGTGTCCGTGTCCGGGTCCGTGTCCATGTCCATGTCCATGTCCGTGTCCGTGTCCGGGTCCGGGTCCGGGTCCGGGTCAGGGTCCAAATCCGGGTCAGGGTCAGGGTTCGGGTCCGGGTCTGTGTCAGTTTCAGGGTCAGGGTCAGAGTCAGGGTCCGGGCCAGGGTCAGGGTCAGGGTCCGGGTCCTGGTCCGGGTCAGGGTCCGGGTCCGGGTCCGGGTAAGGGTCCGGGTTCGGTTCTGGGTCCGGGTCAGAATCCGGGTCCGGGTCCGGGTCAGGGTCAGGGTCCGGGTCCGTGTCAGGGTCCGGGTCCAGGTCCGGGTCCGGGTCTGGTTCCGGTTCCGGTTCCGGTTCCGGTTCAGGGTCAGGGTCAGGATCCGGGTCCGGGTCCGGGTTCGGGTCCGGGTCCGGGTCTGGGTCCGGGTCTAGTTCCGGTTCCGGTTCCAGTTCCGGTTCCGGTTCCGGTTCCGGGTCA
Source organism: Arizona elegans (assembly GCA_022577455.1). NCBI lineage: Eukaryota > Metazoa > Chordata > Lepidosauria > Squamata > Colubridae > Arizona > Arizona elegans. The sequence continues at coordinate 8,445,000 of JAKOOJ010000027.1, forward strand.
AGGTCAGAGTCAGGGTCCGGGTCCGGGTCCGGGTCCGGGTCCGGGTCAGTTTCAGGGTCAGTGTCAGAATCAGGGTCCGGGTCAGGTTCAGGGTCAGGGTCCGGGTCCGGGTCCGGGTCCGGGTCCGGGTCCGGGTCCGGGTCCGGGTCCGGGTCAGGGTCAGGGTCAGTGTCAGTGTCAGGGTCAGGGTCAGAGTCAGGGTCCGGATCCGGGTCAGGGTCACGGTCAGGGTCAGTGTCCGGGTCCGGGTCCGGGTCCGGGTCAGGGTCCGGATCCGGGTCAGGGTCCGGGTCCAGGTCCAGGTCCGGGTTCGGGTCCGGGTCCGGGTCCGGGTCCGGGTCAGGGTCTGGGTCTGGGTCCGGGTCACGGTCTGGGTCCGGGTCAGGGTCCGGGTCCGGTTCTGTGTCAGTTTCAGGGTCAGTGTCTGAGTCAGGGTCCGGGTCAGGGTCAGGGTCAGGGTCCGGGTCCTGGTCCGGGTCAGGGTCCGGGTCCGGGTCCGGGTCCGGGTAAGTGTCCGGGTTCGGTTCTGGGTCCGGGTCAGAATCCGGGTCCGGGTCCGGGTCCGTGTCAGGGTCCGGGTCCGTGTCAGGGTCCGGGTCCAGGTCCGGGTCCGGGTCTGGTTCCGGTTCCGGTTCCGGTTCCGGTTCCGGGTCAGGGTCAGGATCCGGGTCCGGGTCCGGGTCCGGTTCCGGTTCCGGTTCCGGTTCCGGTTCCGGTTCCGGTTCCGGTTCCAGTTCCGGTTCCGGGTCCGGGTCAAGGTCAGAGTCAGGGTCCGGGTCCGGGTCAGTTTCAGGGTCAGTGTCCGGGTCCGGGTCCGGGTCAGGGTCCGGGTCCGGGTCCGGGTCCGGGTCCGGGTCCGGGTCCAGGTCTGGGTCCGTGTCCGGGTCAGGGTCAGGGTCAGGATCCGGGTCCGTGTCTGTGTCAGTTTCAGCGTCAGTCTCAGAGACAGGGTCCGGGTCAGGGTCAGGGTCAGGGTCCGGGTCCGAGTCAGGGTCAGGGTCCGGGTCCGGGTCCGTGTCTGTGTCAGTTTCAGGGTCAGTCTCAGAGACAGGGTCCGGGTCAGGGTCAGGGTCAGGGTCCGGGTCCGAGTCAGGGTCCGGGTCCGGGTCCGGGTCAGTTTCAGGGTCAGTGTCAGAGTCAGGGTCCGGGTCAGGGTCAGGGTCCGGGTCCGGGTCAGGGTCAGGGTCCAGGTCTGGGTCCGGGTCCGGGTCCAGGTCTGTTTCCGGTTCCGGTTCCAGTTCCGGTTCCGGTTCCGGTTCCGGTTCCAGGTCAAGGTCAGAGTCATGGTCCGAGTCCGGGTCCGGGTCAGTTTCAGGGTCAGTGTCAGAATCAGGGTCCGGGTCAGGGTCCGTGTCCGTGTCCGTGTCCGGGTCCGTGTCCATGTCCATGTCCATGTCCGTGTCCGTGTCCGGGTCCGGGTCCGGGTCCGGGTCAGGGTCCAAATCCGGGTCAGGGTCAGGGTTCGGGTCCGGGTCTGTGTCAGTTTCAGGGTCAGTGTCAGAGTCAGGGTCCGGGCCAGGGTCAGGGTCAGGGTCCGGGTCCTGGTCCGGGTCAGGGTCCGGGTCCGGGTCCGGGTAAGGGTCCGGGTTCGGTTCTGGGTCCGGGTCAGAATCCGGGTCCGGGTCCGGGTCAGGGTCAGGGTCCGGGTCCGTGTCAGGGTCCGGGTCCAGGTCCGGGTCCGGGTCTGGTTCCGGTTCCGGTTCCGGTTCCGGTTCCGGTTCCGGGTCAGGGTCAGGATCCGGGTCCGGGTCCGGGTTCGGGTCCGGGTCTGGGTCCGGGTCTAGTTCCGGTTCCGGTTCCAGTTCCGGTTCCGGTTCCGGTTCCGGGTCAAGGTCAGAGTCAGGGTCCGGGTCCGGGTCCGGGTCCGGGTCAGTTTCAGGGTCAGTGTCAGAATCAGGGTCCGGGTCAGGTTCAGGGTCAGGGTCCGGGTCCGGGTCCGGGTCCGGGTCAGGGTCAGGGTCAGTGTCAGTGTCAGTGTCAGGGTCAGAGTCAGGGTCCGGATCCGGGTCAGGGTCACGGTCAGGGTCAGTGTCCGGGTCCGGGTCCGGGTCCGGGTCAGGGTCCGGATCCGGGTCAGGGTCCGGGTCCAGGTCCAGGTCCGGGTTCGGGTCCGGGTCCGGGTCCGGGTCAGGGTCTGGGTCTGGGTCCGGGTCACGGTCTGGGTCCGGGTCAGGGTCCGGGTCCGGTTCTGTGTCAGTTTCAGGGTCAGTGTCAGAGTCAGGGTCCGGGTCAGGGTCAGTGTCAGGGTCCGGGTCCTGGTCCGGGTCAGGGTCCGGGTCCGGGTCCGGGTCCGGGTAAGTGTCCGGGTTCGGTTCTGGGTCCGGGTCAGAATCCGGGTCCGGGTCCGGGTCCGTGTCAGGGTCCGGGTCCGTGTCAGGGTCCGGGTCCAGGTCCGGGTCCGGGTCTGGTTCCGGTTCCGGTTCCGGTTCCGGTTCCGGTTCCGGGTCAGGGTCAGGATCCGGGTCCGGGTCCGGGTCCGGGTCCGGGTCCGGTTCCGGTTCCGGTTCCGGTTCCGGTTCCGGTTCCGGTTCCAGTTCCGGTTCCGGGTCCGGGTCAAGGTCAGAGTCAGGGTCCGGGTCCGGGTCAGTTTCAGGGTCAGTGTCAGAATCAGGGTCCGGGTCAGGTTCAGGTTCAGGGTCCGGGTCCGGGTCCGGGTCCGGGTCCGGGTCCGGGTCCGGGTCCGGGTCCGCGTCCGGGTCAGGGTCAGGGTCCGGGTCCGGGTCTGTGTCAGTTTCAGGGTCAGTCTCAGAGTCAGGGTCCGGGTCAGGGTCAGGGTCCGGGTCCGGGTCAGGGTCAGGGTCTGGGTCCAGGTCTGGGTCCGGGTCAGGGTCCGGGTCCGCGTCCGTGTCAGTTTCAGGGTCAGTGTCAGAGTCAGGGTCCGGGTCAGGGTCAGGATCCGGGTCCGGTTCCGGGTCCGGGTCCGGGTCCGTTTCCGGTTCCGGTTCCAGTTCCGGTTCCGGTTCCGGTTCCAGGTCAAGGTCAGAGTCAGGGTCCGGGTCCGGGTCCGGGTCAGTTTCAGGGTCAGTGTCAGAATCAGGGTCCGGGTCAGGTTCAGGGTCAGGGTCCGGTTCCGGGTCCGGGTCCGGGTCCGGGTCCGGGTCCGGGTCCGGGTCCGGGTCCGGGTCCGGGTCCGGGTCAGGGTCAGGGTCAGTGTCAGTGTCAGTGTCAGGGTCAGAGTCAGGGTCCGGATCCGGGTCAGGGTCACGGTCAGGGTCAGTGTCCGGGTCCGGGTCCGGGTCCGGGTCAGGGTCCGGATCCGGATCCGGGTCAGGGTCCGGGTCCAGGTCCAGGTCCGGGTTCGGGTCCGGGTCCGGGTCCGGGTCCGGGTCAGGGTCTGGGTCCGGGTCCGGGTCCGGGTCAGGGTCTGTGTCCGGGTCAGGGTCCGGGTCCGGTTCTGTGTCAGTTTCAGGGTCAGTGTCAGAGTCAGGGTCCGGGTCAGGGTCAGTGTCAGGGTCCGGGTCCTGGTCCGGGTCAGGGTCCGAGTCCGGGTCCGGGTCCGGGTAAGTGTCCGGGTTCGGTTCTGGGTCCGGGTCAGAATCCGGGTCCGGGTCCGGGTCCGTGTCAGGGTCCGGGTCCGTGTCAGGGTCCGGGTCCAGGTCCGGGTACGGGTCTGGTTCCGGTTCCGGTTCCGGTTCCGGTTCCGGGTCAGGGTCAGGATCCGGGTCCGGGTCCGGGTCCGGGTTCGGGTCCGGGTCCGGGTCCGGGTCCGGGTCTAGTTCCGGTTCCGGTTCCAGTTCCGGTTCCGGTTCCGGTTCCGGGTCAAGGTCAGAGTCAGGGTCCGGGTCCGGGTCCGGGTCCGGGTCAGTTTCAGGGTCAGTGTCAGAATCAGGGTCCGGGTCAGGTTCAGGGTCCGGGTCCGGGTCCGGGTCCGGGTCCGGGTCCGGGTCCGGGTCCGGGTCCGGGTCCGGGTCAGGGTCAGGGTCAGTGTCAGTGTCAGTGTCAGGGTCAGAGTCAGGGTCCGGATCCGGGTCAGGGTCACGGTCAGGGTCAGTGTCCGGGTCCGGGTCCGGGTCCGGGTCAGGGTCCGGATCCGGGTCAGGGTCCGGGTCCAGGTCCAGGTCCGGGTTCGGGTCCGGGTCCGGGTCCGGGTCAGGGTCTGGGTCTGGGTCCGGGTCCGGGTCACGGTCTGGGTCCGGGTCAGGGTCCGGGTCCGGTTCTGTGTCAGTTTCAGGGTCAGTGTCAGAGTCAGGGTCCGGGTCAGGGTCAGTGTCAGGGTCCGGGTCCTGGTCCGGGTCAGGGTCCGGGTCCGGGTCCGGGTCCGGGTCCGGGTAAGTGTCCGGGTTCGGTTCTGGGTCCGGGTCAGAATCCGGGTCCGGGTCCGGGTCCGTGTCAGGGTCCGGGTCCGTGTCAGGGTCCGGGTCCAGGTCCGGGTCCGGGTCTGGTTCCGGTTCCGGTTCCGGTTCCGGTTCCGGGTCAGGGTCAGGATCCGGGTCCGGGTCCGGGTCCGGGTCCGGGTCCGGTTCCGGTTCCGGTTCCGGTTCCGGTTCCAGTTCCGGTTCCAGTTCCGGTTCCGGGTCCGGGTCAAGGTCAGAGTCAGGGTCCGGGTCCGGGTCAGTTTCAGGGTCAGTGTCAGAATCAGGGTCCGGGTCAGGTTCAGGTTCAGGGTCCGGGTCCGGGTCCGGGTCCGGGTCCGGGTCCGGGTCCGGGTCCGGGTCCGGGTCCGGGTCAGGGTCAGGGTCCGGGTCCGGGTCTGTGTCAGTTTCAGGGTCAGTCTCAGAGTCAGGGTCCGGGTCAGGGTCAGGGTCAGGGTCCGGGTCCGGGTCAGGGTCAGGGTCCAGGTCTGGGTCCGGGTCAGGGTCCGGGTCCGCGTCCGTGTCAGTTTCAGGGTCAGTGTCAGAGTCAGGGTCCGGGTCAGGGTCAGGATCCGGGTCCGGTTCCGGGTCCGGGTCCGGGTCCGTTTCCGGTTCCGGTTCCAGTTCCGGTTCCGGTTCCGGTTCCAGGTCAAGGTCAGAGTCAGGGTCCGGGTCCGGGTCCGGGTCAGTTTCAGGGTCAGTGTCAGAATCAGGGTCCGGGTCAGGGTCCGTGTCCGTGTCCGGGTCCGGGTCCGTGTCCGGGTCCGGGTCCGTGTCCGGGTCCGGGTCCGGGTCAGGGTCCAAATCCGGGTCAGGGTCAGGGTCCGGGTCCGGGTCTGTGTCAGTTTCAGAGTCAGTCTCAGAGTCAGGGTCCGGGTCAGGGTCAGGGTCAGGGTCCGGGTCCGACTCAGGGTCCGGGTCCGGGTCCGGGTCAGTTTCAGGGTCAGTGTCAGAGTCAGGGTCCGGTTCAGGGTCAGGGTCCGGGTCAGGGTCCGGGTCAGGGTCCGGTCAGGGTCAGGGTCCGGGTCAGGGTCCGGTCAGGGTCAGGATGCGGGTACGGGTATGGGTACGGGGTCAGGATTCTAGTCCGGGTCCGGGTCCAGGTCCGGGTAAGGGTCCGTGTCCTGGTCCGGATCCGGGTCCGGGTCCGGGTCCGGGTCCGGGTCCGGGTCCGGGTCCGGGTCCGGGTCCGGGTCCGGGTCCGGGTTCGGGTCCGGGTCCGGGTCCGGGTCCGGGTAAGGGTCAGGATCCGGATCTGGTTCCGGGTCCGGTTCCGGTTCCGGTTCCGGGTCCGGGTCCGGTTCCGGGTCAGTTTCAGGGTCAGGGTTAGGGTCCGGGTCCGGGTCCGGGTCAGGGTCCGGGTCCGGGTCCGGATCCGGGTCCGGGTCAGGGTCAGGGTCCGGGTCCGGGTCTGTGTCAGTTTCAGGGTCAGTCTCAGAGTCAGGGTCCGGGTCAGGGTCTGAGTCCGGGTCAGGGTCCGGGTCCGGTTCTGTGTCAGTTTCAGGGTCAGTGTCAGAGTCAGGGTCCGGGTCAGGGTCAGTGTCAGGGTCCGGGTCCTGGTCCGGGTCAGGGTCCGGGTCCGGGTCCGGGTCCGGGTAAGTGTCCGGGTTCGGTTCTGGGTCCGGGTCAGAATCCGGGTCCGGGTCTGGGTCCGTGTCAGGGTCCGGGTCCGTGTCAGGGTCCGGGTCCAGGTCCGGGTCCGGGTCTGGTTCCGGTTCCGGTTCCGGTTCCGGTTCCGGTTCCGGTTCCGGGTCAGGGTCAGGGTCAGGGTCCGGGTCCGGGTCCGGGTCCGGGTCCGGGTCCAGTTCCGGTTCCGGTTCCGGTTCCGGTTTCGGTTCCAGTTCCAGTTCTGGTTCCGGTTCCGGTTCCTGGTCAAGGTCAGAGTCAGGGTCCAGGTCCGGGTCCGGGTTAGTTTCAGGGTCAGTGTCAGAGTCAGGGTCCGGGTCAGGGTCAGGGTCCGGGTCCGGGTCAGGGTCAGGGTCCAGGTCTGCGTCCGGGTCCGGGTCCGGGTCCGGGTCTGTTTCCGTTTCCGGTTCCAGTTCCGGTTCCGGTTCCGGTTCCGGTTCCGGTTCCAGGTCAAGGTCAGAGTCAGGGTCCGGGTCCGGGTCCGGGTCCGGGTCAGTTTCAGGGTCAGTGTCAGAATCAGGGTCCGGGTCAGGGTCCGTGTCCGTGTCCGTGTCCGGGTCCGTGTCCATGTCCGTGTCCGTGTCCGGGTCCGGGTCCGGGTCCGGGTCAGGGTCCAAATCCGGGTCAGGGTCAGGGTCAGGGTTCGGGTCCGGGTCTGTGTCAGTTTCAGGGTCAGTGTCAGAGTAAGGGTCCGGGTCAGGGTCAGGGTCAGGGTCCGGGTCCTGGTCCGGGTCAGGGTCCAGGTCCGGGTCCGGGTCCGGGTCAGAATCCGGGTCCGGGTCCGGGTCCGGGTCAGGGTCCGGGTCCGTGTCAGGGTCCGGGTCCAGGTCCGGGTCCGGGTCTGGTTCTGGTTCCGGTTCCGGTTCCGGGTCAGGGTCAGGATCCGGGTCCGGGTCCGGGTCCGGGTCCGGGTCCGGGTCCGGGTCCGGGTCCGGGTCCAGTTCCGGGTCCGGGTCTGGTTCCGGTTCCGGTTCCGGTTCCGGTTCCGGGTCAGGGTCAGGATCCGGGTCCGGGTCCGGGTCCGGGTTCGGGTCCGGGTCCGGGTCCGGGTCTAGTTCCGGTTCCGGTTCCAGTTCCGGTTCCGGTTCCGGTTCCGGGTCAAGGTCAGAGTCAGGGTCCGGGTCCGGGTCCGGGTCAGTTTCAGGGTCAGTGTCAGAATCAGGGTCCGGGTCAGGTTCAGGGTCAGGGTCCGGGTCCGGGTCCGGGTCCGGGTCCGGGTCCGGGTCCGGGTCCGGGTCAGGGTCAGGGTCAGGGTCAGTGTCAGTGTCAGGGTCAGAGTCAGGGTCCGGATCCGGGTCAGGGTCACGGTCAGGGTCAGTGTCCGGGTCCGGGTCCGGGTCCGGGTCAGGGTCCGGATCCGGGTCAGGGTCCGGGTCCAGGTCCAGGTCCGGGTTCGGGTCCGGGTCCGGGTCCGGGTCAGGGTCTGGGTCTGGGTCCGGGTCAGGGTCTGGGTCCGGGTCAGGGTCCGGGTCCGGTTCTGTGTCAGTTTCAGGGTCACTGTCAGAGTCAGTTTCCGGGTCAGGGTCAGTGTCAGGGTCCGGGTCCTGGTCCGGGTCAGGGTCCGGGTCCGGGTCAAGGTCAGAGTCAGGGTCCGGGTCCGGGTCAGTTTCAGGGTCAGTGTCAGAATCAGGGTCCTGGTCAGGTTCAGGTTCAGGGTCCGGGTCCGGGTCCGGGTCCGGGTCCGGGTCCGGGTCCGGGTCCGGGTCCGGGTCAGGGTCAGGGTCCGGGTCCGGGTCTGTGTCAGTTTCAGGGTCAGTCTCAGAGTCAGGGTCCGGGTCAGGGTCAGGGTCAGGGTCCGGGTCCGTGTCAGGTTCAGGGTCCAGGTCTGGGTCCGGGTCAGGGTCCGGGTCCGCGTCCGTGTCAGTTTCAGGGTCAGTGTCAGAGTCAGGGTCCGGGTCAGGGTCAGGATCCGGGTCCGGTTCCGGGTCCGGGTCCGGGTCCGTTTCCGGTTCCGGTTCCAGTTCCGGTTCCGGTTCCGGTTCCGGTTCCAGGTCAAGGTCAGAGTCAGGGTCCGGGTCCGGGTCCGGGTCAGTTTCAGGGTCAGTGTCAGAATCAGGGTCCGGGTCAGGGTCCGTGTCCGTGTCCGTGTCCGGGTCCGGGTCCGGGTCCGGGTCCGGGTCCGGGTCAATGTCCAAATCCGGGTCAGGGTCAGGGTCCGGGTCCGGGTCTGTGTCAGTTTCAGAGTCAGTCTCAGAGTCAGGGTCCGGGTCAGGGTCAGGGTCAGGGTCCGGGTCCGACTCAGGGTCCGGGTCCGGGTCCGGGTCCGGGTCAGTTTCAGGGTCAGTGTCAGAGTCAGGGTCCGGTTCAGGGTCAGGGTCCGGGTCCGGGTCCGGGTCAGGGTCCGGTCAGGGTCAGGGTGCGGGTACGGGTATGGGTACGGGGTCAGGATTCTAGTCCGGGTCCGGGTCCAGGTCCGGGTAAGGGTCCGTGTCCTGGTCCGGATCCGGGTCTGGGTCCGGGTCCGGGTCCGGGTCCGGGTCCGGGTCCGGGTCCGGGTCCGGGTCCGGGTTCGGGTCCGGGTCCTGGTCCGGGTCCGGGTAAGGGTCAGGATCCCGATCTGGTTCCGGGTCCAGTTCCGGGTCCGGTTCCGGGTCCGGTTCCGGGTCAGTTTCAGGGTCAGGGTTAGGGTCCGGGTCCGGGTCAGGGTCCGGGTCCGGGTCCGGGTCCGGGTCCGGGTCCGGTTTCGGGTCAGGGTCAGGGTCAGGGTCCGGGTCCGGGTCTGTGTCAGTTTCAGGGTCAGTCTCAGAGTCAGGGTCCGGGTCAGGGTCTGGGTCCGGGTCAGGGTCCGGGTCCGGTTCTGTGTCAGTTTCAGGGTCAGTGTCAGAGTCAGGGTCCGGGTCAGGGTCCGTGTCAGGGTCCGGGTCCTGGTCCGGGTCAGGGTCCGGGTCCGGGTCCGGGTCCGGGTAAGTGTCCGGGTTCGGTTCTGGGTCCGGGTCAGAATCCGGGTCCGGGTCTGGGTCCGTGTCAGGGTCCGTGTCCGTGTCAGGGTCCGGGTCCAGGTCCGGGTCCGGGTCTGGTTCCAGTTCCGGTTCCGGTTCCGGTTCCGGTTCCGGGTCAGGGTCAGGGTCAGGATCCGGGTCCGTGTCCGGGTCCGGGTCCGGGTCCGGGTCCAGTTCCGGTTCCGGTTCCGGTTCCGGTTTCGGTTCCAGTTCCGGTTCCGGTTCCGGTTCCGGTTCCTGGTCAAGGTCAGAGTCAGGGTCCGGGTCCGGGTCAGGGTCCAAATCCGGGTCAGGGTCAGGGTCAGGGTTCGGGTCCGGGTCTGTGTCAGTTTCAGGGTCAGTGTCAGAGTCAGGGTCCGGGTCAGGGTCAGGGTCAGGGTCCGGGTCCGGGTCCGGGTCCTGGTCCGGGTCAGGGTCCAGGTCCGGGTCCGGGTCCGGGTAAGGGTCCGGGTTTGGTTCTGGGTCCGGGTCAGAATCCGGGTCCGGGTCCGGGTCCGGGTCAGGGTCTGGGTCCGTGTCAGGGTCCGGGTCCAGGTCCGGGTCCGGGTCTGGTTCTGGTTCCGGTTCCGGTTCCGGGTCAGGGTCAGGATCCGGGTCCGGGTCCGGGTCCGGGTTCGGGTCAGGGTCAGGGTCAGGGTCAGTGTCCGGGTCCGGGTCCGGGTCCGGGTCCGGGTCAGGGTCCGGATCCGGGTCAGGGTCCGGGTCCAGGTCCAGGTCCGGGTTCGGGTCCGGGTCCGGGTCCGGGTCAGGGTCTGGGTCCGGGTCCGGGTCCGGGTCAGGGTCTGTGTCCGGGTCAGGGTCCGGGTCCGGTTCTGTGTCAGTTTCAGGGTCAGTGTCAGAGTCAGGGTCCGGGTCAGGGTCAGTGTCAGGGTCCGGGTCCTGGTCCGGGTCTGGGTCCGGGTCCGGGTCCGGGTCCGGGTAAGTGTCCGGGTTCGGTTCTGGGTCCGGGTCAGAATCCGGGTCCGGGTCCGGGTCCGTGTCAGGGTCCGGGTCCGTGTCAGGGTCCGGGTCCAGGTCCGGGTCCGGGTCTGGTTCCGGTTCCGGTTCCGGTTCCGGTTCCGGTTCCGGTTCCGGTTCCGGTTCCGGTTCCGGTTCCAGTTCCGGTTCCGGTTCCGGGTCAAGGTCAGAGTCAGGGTCCGGGTCCGGGTCAGTTTCAGGGTCAGTGTCAGAATCAGGGTCCGGGTCAGGTTCAGGTCAGGGTCCGGGTCCGGGTCCGGGTCCGGGTCCGGGTCCGGGTCCGGGTCCGGGTCCGGGTCCGGGTCCGGGTCAGGGTCAGGGTCCGGGTCCGGGTCTGTGTCAGTTTCAGGGTCAGTCTCAGAGTCAAGGTCCGGGTCAGGGTCAGGGTCAGGGTCCGGGTCCGGGTCCGGGTCAGGGTCAGGGTCCAGGTCTGGGTCCGGGTCAGGGTCCGGGTCCGCGTCCGTGTCAGTTTCAGGGTCAGTGTCAGAGTCAGGGTCCGGGTCAGGGTCAGGATCCGGGTCCGGTTCCGGGTCCGGGTCCGGGTCCGGGTCCGTTTCCGGTTCCGGTTCCAGTTCTGGTTCCGGTTCCGGTTCCGGTTCCAGGTCAAGGTCAGAGTCAGGGTCCGGGTCCGGGTCCGGGTCCGGGTCAGTTTCAGGGTCAGTGTCAGAATCAGGGTCCGGGTCAGGGTCCGTGTCCGTGTCCGTGTCCGTGTCCGGGTCAGTGTCCGGGTCCGGGTCCGGGTCCGGGTCAGGGTCCAAATCCGGGTCAGGGTCAGGGTCCGGGTCCGGGTCTGTGTCAGTTTCAGAGTCAGTCTCAGAGTCAGGGTCCGGGTCAGGGTCAGGGTCAGGGTCCGGGTCCGAGTCAGGGTCCGGGTCAGTGTCCGGGTCCGGGTCCGGGTCCGGGTCAGGGTCCAAATCCGGGTCAGGGTCAGGGTCCGGGTCCGGGTCTGTGTCAGTTTCAGAGTCAGTCTCAGAGTCAGGGTCCGGGTCAGGGTCAGGGTCAGGGTCCGGGTCCGAGTCAGGGTCCGGGTCAGTCTCAGAGTCAGGGTCCGGGTCCGGGTCCGGGTCCGGGTCAGGGTCCAAATCCGGGTCAGGGTCAGGGTCCGGGTCCGGGTCTGTGTCAGTTTCAGAGTCAGTCTCAGAGTCAGGGTCCGGGTCAGGGTCAGGGTCAGGGTCCGGGTCCGACTCAGGGTCCGGGTCCGGGTCCGGGTCCGGGTCAGTTTCAGGGTCAGTGTCAGAGTCAGGGTCCGGTTCAGGGTCCGGGTCCGGGTCCGGGTCCGGGTCCGGGTCCGGGTCCGGGTCCGGGTCCGGGTCCGGGTCCGGGTCCGGGTTCGGGTCCGGGTCCGGGTCCGGGTCCGGGTAAGGGTCAGGATCCGGATCTGGTTCCGGGTCCGGTTCCGGTTCCGGTTCCGGGTCCGGGTCCGGTTCCGGGTCAGTTTCAGGGTCAGGGTTAGGGTCCGGGTCCGGGTCCGGGTCAGGGTCCGGGTCCGGGTCCGGGTCCGGGTCCGGGTCCGGGTCAGGGTCAGGGTCCGGGTCCGGGTCTGTGTCAGTTTCAGGGTCAGTCTCAGAGTCAGGGTCCGGGTCAGGGTCTGAGTCCGGGTCAGGGTCCGGGTCCGGTTCTGTGTCAGTTTCAGGGTCAGTGTCAGAGTCAGGGTCCGGGTCAGGGTCAGTGTCAGGGTCCGGGTCCTGGTCCGGGTCAGGGTCCGGGTCCGGGTCCGGGTCCGGGTAAGTGTCCGGGTTCGGTTCTGGGTCCGGGTCAGAATCCGGGTCCGGGTCTGGGTCCGTGTCAGGGTCCGGGTCCGTGTCAGGGTCCGGGTCCAGGTCCGGGTCCGGGTCTGGTTCCGGTTCCGGTTCCGGTTCCGGTTCCGGTTCCGGTTCCGGGTCAGGGTCAGGGTCAGGGTCCGGGTCCGGGTCCGGGTCCGGGTCCGGGTCCAGTTCCGGTTCCGGTTCCGGTTCCGGTTTCGGTTCCAGTTCCAGTTCTGGTTCCGGTTCCGGTTCCTGGTCAAGGTCAGAGTCAGGGTCCAGGTCCGGGTCCGGGTTAGTTTCAGTCAGTGTCAGAGTCAGGGTCCGGGTCAGGGTCAGGGTCCGGGTCCGGGTCAGGGTCAGGGTCCAGGTCTGCGTCCGGGTCCGGGTCCGGGTCCGGGTCTGTTTCCGTTTCCGGTTCCAGTTCCGGTTCCGGTTCCGGTTCCGGTTCCAGGTCAAGGTCAGAGTCAGGGTCCGGGTCCGGGTCCGGGTCCGGGTCAGTTTCAGGGTCAGTGTCAGAATCAGGGTCCGGGTCAGGGTCCGTGTCCGTGTCCGTGTCCGGGTCCGTGTCCATGTCCGTGTCCGTGTCCGTGTCCGGGTCCGGGTCCGGGTCAGGGTCCAAATCCGGGTCAGGGTCAGGGTCAGGGTTCGGGTCCGGGTCTGTGTCAGTTTCAGGGTCAGTGTCAGAGTAAGGGTCCGGGTCAGGGTCAGGGTCAGGGTCCGGGTCCTGGTCCGGGTCAGGGTCCAGGTCCGGGTCCGGGTCCGGGTCAGAATCCGGGTCCGGGTCCGGGTCCGGGTCAGGGTCCGGGTCCGTGTCAGGGTCCGGGTCCAGGTCCGGGTCCGGGTCTGGTTCTGGTTCCGGTTCCGGTTCCGGTTCCGGGTCAGGGTCAGGATCCGGGTCCGGGTCCGGGTCCGGGTCCGGGTCCGGGTCCGGGTCCGGGTCCGGGTCCAGTTCCGGGTCCGGGTCTGGTTCCGGTTCCGGTTCCGGTTCCGGTTCCGGGTCAGGGTCAGGATCCGGGTCCGGGTCCGGGTCCGGGTTCGGGTCCGTGTCCGGGTCCGGGTCTAGTTCCGGTTCCGGTTCCAGTTCCGGTTCCGGTTCCGGTTCCGGGTCAAGGTCAGAGTCAGGGTCCGGGTCCGGGTCCGGGTCAGTTTCAGGGTCAGTGTCAGAATCAGGGTCCGGGTCAGGTTCAGGGTCAGGGTCCGGGTCCGGGTCCGGGTCCGGGTCCGGGTCCGGGTCCGGGTCCGGGTCAGGGTCAGGGTCAGGGTCAGTGTCAGTGTCAGGGTCAGAGTCAGGGTCCGGATCCGGGTCAGGGTCACGGTCAGGGTCAGTGTCCGGGTCCGGGTCCGGGTCCGGGTCAGGGTCCGGATCCGGGTCAGGGTCCGGGTCCAGGTCCAGGTCCGGGTTCGGGTCCGGGTCCGGGTCCGGGTCAGGGTCTGGGTCTGGGTCCGGGTCAGGGTCTGGGTCCGGGTCAGGGTCCGGGTCCGGTTCTGTGTCAGTTTCAGGGTCACTGTCAGAGTCAGTTTCCGGGTCAGGGTCAGTGTCAGGGTCCGGGTCCTGGTCCGGGTCAGGGTCCGGGTCCGGGTCAAGGTCAGAGTCAGGGTCCGGGTCCGGGTCAGTTTCAGGGTCAGTGTCAGAATCAGGGTCCTGGTCAGGTTCAGGTTCAGGGTCCGGGTCCGGGTCCGGGTCCGGGTCCGGGTCCGGGTCCGGGTCCGGGTCCGGGTCCGGGTCAGGGTCAGGGTCCGGGTCCGGGTCTGTGTCAGTTTCAGGGTCAGTCTCAGAGTCAGGGTCCGGGTCAGGGTCAGGGTCAGGGTCCGGGTCCGTGTCAGGTTCAGGGTCCAGGTCTGGGTCCGGGTCAGGGTCCGCGTCCGTGTCAGTTTCAGGGTCAGTGTCAGAGTCAGGGTCCGGGTCAGGGTCAGGATCCGGGTCCGGTTCCGGGTCCGGGTCCGGGTCCGTTTCCGGTTCCGGTTCCAGTTCCGGTTCCGGTTCCGGTTCCGGTTCCAGGTCAAGGTCAGAGTCAGGGTCCGGGTCCGGGTCCGGGTCAGTTTCAGGGTCAGTGTCAGAATCAGGGTCCGGGTCAGGGTCCGTGTCCGTGTCCGGGTCCGGGTCCGGGTCCGGGTCCGGGTCCGGGTCAATGTCCAAATCCGGGTCAGGGTCAGGGTCCGGGTCCGGGTCTGTGTCAGTTTCAGAGTCAGTCTCAGAGTCAGGGTCCGGGTCAGGGTCAGGGTCAGGGTCCGGGTCCGACTCAGGGTCCGGGTCCGGGTCCGGGTCCGGGTCAGTTTCAGGGTCAGTGTCAGAGTCAGGGTCCGGTTCAGGGTCAGGGTCCGGGTCCGGGTCCGGGTCAGGGTCCGGTCAGGGTCAGGGTGCGGGTACGGGTATGGGTACGGGGTCAGGATTCTAGTCCGGGTCCGGGTCCAGGTCCGGGTAAGGGTCCGTGTCCTGGTCCGGATCCGGGTCTGGGTCCGGGTCCGGGTCCGGGTCCGGGTCCGGGTCCGGGTCCGGGTCCGGGTCCGGGTCCGGGTCCGGGTCCGGGTCCGGGTCCGGGTTCGGGTCCGGGTCCTGGTCCGGGTCCGGGTAAGGGTCAGGATCCCGATCTGGTTCCGGGTCCGGTTCCGGGTCCGGGTCCGGGTCCGGTTCCGGGTCAGTTTCAGGGTCAGGGTTAGGGTCCGGGTCCGGGTCAGGGTCCGGGTCCGGGTCCGGGTCCGGGTCCGGGTCCGGTTTCGGGTCAGGGTCAGGGTCAGGGTCCGGGTCCGGGTCTGTGTCAGTTTCAGGGTCAGTCTCAGAGTCAGGGTCCGGGTCAGGGTCTGGGTCCGGGTCAGGGTCCGGGTCCGGTTCTGTGTCAGTTTCAGGGTCAGTGTCAGAGTCAGGGTCCGGGTCAGGGTCAGTGTCAGGGTCCGGGTCCTGGTCCGGGTCAGGGTCCGGGTCCGGGTCCGGGTCCGGGTAAGTGTCCGGGTTCGGTTCTGGGTCCGGGTCAGAATCCGGGTCCGGGTCTGGGTCCGTGTCAGGGTCCGTGTCCGTGTCAGGGTCCGGGTCCAGGTCCGGGTCCGGGTCTGGTTCCAGTTCCGGTTCCGGTTCCGGTTCCGGTTCCGGTTCCGGGTCAGGGTCAGGGTCAGGATCCGGGTCCGTGTCCGGGTCCGGGTCCGGGTCCGGGTCCAGTTCCGGTTCCGGTTCCGGTTCCGGTTTCGGTTCCAGTTCCGGTTCCGGTTCCGGTTCCGGTTCCTGGTCAAGGTCAGAGTCAGGGTCCGGGTCCGGGTCAGGGTCCAAATCCGGGTCAGGGTCAGGGTCAGGGTTCGGGTCCGGGTCTGTGTCAGTTTCAGGGTCAGTGTCAGAGTCAGGGTCCGGGTCAGGGTCAGGGTCAGGGTCCGGGTCCGGGTCTTGGTCCGGGTCAGGGTCCAGGTCCGGGTCCGGGTCCGGGTAAGGGTCCGGGTTTGGTTCTGGGTCCGGGTCAGAATCCGGGTCCGGGTCCGGGTCCGGGTCAGGGTCTGGGTCCGTGTCAGGGTCCGGGTCCAGGTCCGGGTCCGGGTCTGGTTCTGGTTCCGGTTCCGGTTCCGGGTCAGGGTCAGGATCCGGGTCCGGGTCCGGGTCCGGGTTCGGGTCAGGGTCAGGGTCAGTGTCAGTGTCAGTGTCAGGGTCAGAGTCAGGGTCCGGATCCGGGTCAGGGTCACGGTCAGGGTCAGTGTCCGGGTCCGGGTCCGGGTCCGGGTCCGGGTCCGGGTCAGGGTCCGGATCCGGGTCAGGGTCCGGGTCCAGGTCCAGGTCCGGGTTCGGGTCCGGGTCCGGGTCCGGGTCAGGGTCTGGGTCCGGGTCCGGGTCCGGGTCAGGGTCTGTGTCCGGGTCAGGGTCCGGGTCCGGTTCTGTGTCAGTTTCAGGGTCAGTGTCAGAGTCAGGGTCCGGGTCAGGGTCAGTGTCAGGGTCCGGGTCCTGGTCCGGGTCTGGGTCCGGGTCCGGGTCCGGGTCCGGGTAAGTGTCCGGGTTCGGTTCTGGGTCCGGGTCAGAATCCGGGTCCGGGTCCGGGTCCGTGTCAGGGTCCGGGTCCGTGTCAGGGTCCGGGTCCAGGTCCGGGTCCGGGTCTGGTTCCGGTTCCGGTTCCGGTTCCGGTTCCGGTTCCGGTTCCGGTTCCGGTTCCGGTTCCGGTTCCGGTTCCGGTTCCAGTTCCGGTTCCGGTTCCGGGTCAAGGTCAGAGTCAGGGTCCGGGTCCGGGTCAGTTTCAGGGTCAGTGTCAGAATCAGGGTCCGGGTCAGGTTCAGGTCAGGGTCCGGGTCCGGGTCCGGGTCCGGGTCCGGGTCCGGGTCCGGGTCCGGGTCCGGGTCCGGGTCCGGGTCCGGGTCCGGGTCAGGGTCAGGGTCCGGGTCCGGGTCTGTGTCAGTTTCAGGGTCAGTCTCAGAGTCAGGGTCCGGGTCAGGGTCAGGGTCAGGGTCCGGGTCCGGGTCCGGGTCAGGGTCAGGGTCCAGGTCTGGGTCCGCGTCAGGGTCCGGGTCCGCGTCCGTGTCAGTTTCAGGGTCAGTGTCAGAGTCAGGGTCCGGGTCAGGGTGAGGATCCGGGTCCGGTTCCGGGTCCGGGTCCGGGTCCGGGTCCGTTTCCGGTTCCGGTTCCAGTTCTGGTTCCGGTTCCGGTTCCGGTTCCAGGTCAAGGTCAGGGTCAGGGTCCGGGTCCGGGTCCTGGTCCGGGTCAGGGTCAGGGTCCAGGTCCGGGTCCGGGTCCGGGTAAGTGTCCGGGTTCGGTTCTGGGTCCGGGTCAGAATCCGGGTCCGGGTCTGGGTCCGTGTCAGGGTCCGGGTCCGTGTCAGGGTCCGGGTCCAGGTCCGGGTCCGGGTCTGGTTCCAGTTCCGGTTCCGGTTCCGGTTCCGGTTCCGGGTCAGGGTCAGGGTCAGGATCCGGGTCCGTGTCCGGGTCCGGGTCCGGGTCCGGGTCCAGTTCCGGTTCCGGTTCCGGTTCCGGTTTCGGTTCCAGTTCCGGTTCCGGTTCCGGTTCCGGTTCCTGGTCAAGGTCAGAGTCAGGGTCCGGGTCCGGGTCAGGGTCCAAATCCGGGTCAGGGTCAGGGTCAGGGTTCGGGTCCGGGTCTGTGTCAGTTTCAGGGTCAGTGTCAGAGTCAGGGTCCGGGTCAGGGTCAGGGTCAGGGTCCGGGTCCGGGTCCTGGTCCGGGTCAGGGTCCAGGTCCGGGTCCGGGTCCGGGTAAGGGTCCGGGTTTGGTTCTGGGTCCGGGTCAGAATCCGGGTCCGGGTCCGGGTCCGGGTCAGGGTCTGGGTCCGTGTCAGGGTCCGGGTCCAGGTCCGGGTCCGGGTCTGGTTCTGGTTCCGGTTCCGGTTCCGGGTCAGGGTCAGGATCCGGGTCCGGGTCCGGGTCCGGGTTCGGGTCAGGGTCAGGGTCAGTGTCAGTGTCAGTGTCAGGGTCAGAGTCAGGGTCCGGATCCGGGTCAGGGTCACGGTCAGGGTCAGTGTCCGGGTCCGGGTCCGGGTCCGGGTCCGGGTCAGGGTCCGGATCCGGGTCAGGGTCCGGGTCCAGGTCCAGGTCCGGGTTCGGGTCCGGGTCCGGGTCCGGGTCAGGTTCTGGGTCCGGGTCCGGGTCCGGGTCAGGGTCTGTGTCCGGGTCAGGGTCCGGGTCCGGTTCTGTGTCAGTTTCAGGGTCAGTGTCAGAGTCAGGGTCCGGGTCAGGGTCAGTGTCAGGGTCCGGGTCCTGGTCCGGGTCTGGGTCCGGGTCCGGGTCCGGGTCCGGGTAAGTGTCCGGGTTCGGTTCTGGGTCCGGGTCAGAATCCGGGTCCGGGTCCGGGTCCGTGTCAGGGTCCGGGTCCGTGTCAGGGTCCGGGTCCAGTTCCGGTTCCGGTTCCGGGTCAAGGTCAGAGTCAGGGTCCGGGTCCGGGTCAGTTTCAGGGTCAGTGTCAGAATCAGGGTCCGGGTCAGGTTCAGGTCAGGGTCCGGGTCCGGGTCCGGGTCCGGGTCCGGGTCCGGGTCCGGGTCCGGGTCCGGGTCCGGGTCCGGGTCCGGGTCAGGGTCAGGGTCCGGGTCCGGGTCTGTGTCAGTTTCAGGGTCAGTCTCAGAGTCAGGGTCCGGGTCAGGGTCAGGGTCAGGGTCCGGGTCCGGGTCCGGGTCAGGGTCAGGGTCCAGGTCTGGGTCCGGGTCAGGGTCCGGGTCCGCGTCCGTGTCAGTTTCAGGGTCAGTGTCAGAGTCAGGGTCCGGGTCAGGGTCAGGATCCGGGTCCGGTTCCGGGTCCGGGTCCGGGTCCGGGTCCGTTTCCGGTTCCGGTTCCAGTTCTGGTTCCGGTTCCGGTTCCGGTTCCAGGTCAAGGTCAGAGTCAGGGTCCGGGTCCGGGTCCGGGTCCGGGTCAGTTTCAGGGTCAGTGTCAGAATCAGGGTCCGGGTCAGGGTCCGTGTCCGTGTCCGTGTCCGTGTCCGGGTCAGTGTCCGGGTCCGGGTCCGGGTCCGGGTCAGGGTCCAAATCCGGGTCAGGGTCAGGGTCCGGGTCCGGGTCTGTGTCAGTTTCAGAGTCAGTCTCAGAGTCAGGGTCCGGGTCAGGGTCAGGGTCAGGGTCCGGGTCCGAGTCAGGGTCCGGGTCAGTGTCCGGGTCCGGGTCCGGGTCCGGGTCAGGGTCCAAATCCGGGTCAGGGTCAGGGTCCGGGTCCGGGTCTGTGTCAGTTTCAGAGTCAGTCTCAGAGTCAGGGTCCGGGTCAGGGTCAGGGTCAGGGTCCGGGTCCGAGTCAGGGTCCGGGTCAGTCTCAGAGTCAGGGTCCGGGTCCGGGTCCGGGTCCGGGTCAGGGTCCAAATCCGGGTCAGGGTCAGGGTCCGGGTCCGGGTCTGTGTCAGTTTCAGAGTCAGTCTCAGAGTCAGGGTCCGGGTCAGGGTCAGGGTCAGGGTCCGGGTCCGACTCAGGGTCCGGGTCCGGGTCCGGGTCCGGGTCAGTTTCAGGGTCAGTGTCAGAGTCAGGGTCCGGTTCAGGGTCAGGGTCCGGGTCCGGGTCCGGGTCAGGGTCCGGTCAGGGTCAGGGTGCGGGTACGGGTATGGGTACGGGGTCAGGATTCTAGTCCGGGTCCGGGTCCAGGTCCGGGTAAGGGTCCGTGTCCTGGTCCGGATCCGTGTCCGTGTCCGTGTCCGGGTCCGGGTCCGGGTCCGGGTCCGGGTCCGGGTCCGGGTCCGGGTCCGGGTTCGGGTCGGGGTCCGGGTCCGGGTCCGGGTAAGGGTCAGGATCCGGATCTGGTTCCGGGTCCGTTTCCGGTTCCGGTTCCGGTTCCGGTTCCGGTTCCGGGTCAGTTTCAGGGTCAGGGTTAGGGTCCGGGTCCGGGTCCGGGTCAGGGTCCGGGTCCGGGTCCGGGTCCGGGTCCGGGTCCGGGTCCGGGTCCGGGTCCGGTTTCGGGTCAGGGTCAGGGTCAGGGTCCGGGTCCGGGTCTGTGTCAGTTTCAGGGTCAGTCTCAGAGTCAGGGTCCGGGTCAGGGTCTGGGTCCGGGTCAGGGTCCGGGTCCGGTTCTGTGTCAGTTTCAGGGTCAGTGTCAGAGTCAGGGTCCGGGTCAGGGTCAGTGTCAGGGTCCGGGTCCTGGTCCGGGTCAGGGTCCGGGTCCGGGTCCGGGTCCGGGTAAGTGTCCGGGTTCGGTTCTGGGTCCGGGTCAGAATCCGGGTCCGGGTCTGGGTCCGTGTCAGGGTCCGTGTCCGTGTCAGGGTCCGGGTCCAGGTCCGGGTCCGGGTCCGGTTCCGGTTCCGGTTCCGGTTCCGGTTCCGGTTCCGGGTCAGGGTCAGGGTCAGGATCCGGGTCCGTGTCCGTGTCCGGGTCCGGGTCCAGTTCCGGTTCCGGTTCCGGTTCCGGTTTCGGTTCCAGTTCCGGTTCCGGTTCCGGTTCCGGTTCCTGGTCAAGGTCAGAGTCAGGGTCCGGGTCCGGGTCAGGGTCCAAATCCGGGTCAGGGTCAGGGTCAGGGTTCGGGTCCGGGTCTGTGTCAGTTTCAGGGTCAGTGTCAGAGTCAGGGTCCGGGTCAGGGTCAGGGTCAGGGTCAGGGTCCGGGTCCGGGTCCTGGTCCGGGTCAGGGTCAGGGTCCAGGTCCGGGTCCGGGTCCGGGTAAGGGTCCGGGTTCGGTTCTGGGTCCGGGTCAGAATCCGGGTCCGGGTCC
The DNA here is from genome assembly GCA_022577455.1 of Arizona elegans. Lineage (NCBI taxonomy): Eukaryota > Metazoa > Chordata > Lepidosauria > Squamata > Colubridae > Arizona > Arizona elegans. Next base: position 8,464,638 of record JAKOOJ010000027.1, read on the forward strand.
GGGTCCGGGTCAGGGTCTGGCTCCGTGTCAGGGTCCGGGTCCAGATCCGGGTCCGGGTCTGGTTCTGGTTCCGGTTCCGTTTCCGGGTCAGGGTCAGGATCCGGGTCCGGGTCCGGGTCCGGGTCCGGGTCCGGGTCCGGGTCCGGGTCCGGGTCCGGGTCCGGGTCTGGTTCCGGGTCAAGGTCAGAGTCAGGGTCCGGGTCCGGGTCCGGGTCAGTTTCAGGGTCAGTGTCAGAATCAGGGTCCGGTTCAGGGTCAGGGTCCGGGTCCGGGTCCGGGTCCGGGTCAGGGTCCAAATCCGGGTCAGGGTCAGGGTCCGGGTCCGGGTCTGTGTCAGTTTCAGAGTCAGTCTCAGAGTCAGGGTCCGGGTCAGGGTCAGGGTCAGGGTCCGGGTCCGACTCAGGGTCCGGGTCCGGGTCCGGGTCCGGGTCAGTTTCAGGGTCAGTGTCAGAGTCAGGGTCCGGTTCAGGGTCAGGGTCCGGGTCCGGGTCCGGGTCAGGGTCCGGTCAGGGTCAGGGTGCGGGTACGGGTATGGGTACGGGGTCAGGATTCTAGTCCGGGTCCGGGTCCAGGTCCGGGTAAGGGTCCGTGTCCTGGTCCGGATCCGTGTCCGGGTCCGGGTCCGGGTCCGGGTCCGGGTCCGGGTCCGGGTCCGGGTCCGGGTCCGGGTTCGGGTCCGGGTCCTGGTCCGGGTCCGGGTAAGGGTCAGGATCCGGATCTGGTTCCGGGTCCGTTTCCGGTTCCGGTTCCGGTTCCGGGTCCGGTTCCGGGTCAGTTTCAGGGTCAGGGTTAGGGTCCGGGTCCGGGTCAGGGTCAGGGTCCGGGTCCGGGTCCGGGTCCGGGTCCGGGTCCGGGTCCGGGTCCGGTTTCGGGTCAGGGTCAGGGTCAGGGTCCGGGTCCGGGTCTGTGTCAGTTTCAGGGTCAGTCTCAGAGTCAGGGTCCGGGTCAGGGTCTGGGTCCGGGTCAGGGTCCGGGTCCGGTTCTGTGTCAGTTTCAGGGTCAGTGTCAGAGTCAGGGTCCGGGTCAGGGTCAGTGTCAGGGTCCGGGTCCTGGTCCGGGTCAGGGTCCGGGTCCGGGTCCGGGTCCGGGTCCGGGTAAGTGTCCGGGTTCGGTTCTGGGTCCGGGTCAGAATCCGGGTCCGGGTCTGGGTCCGTGTCAGGGTCCGTGTCCGTGTCAGGGTCCGGGTCCAGGTCCGGGTCCGGGTCCGGTTCCGGTTCCGGTTCCGGTTCCGGTTCCGGTTCCGGTTCCGGGTCAGGGTCAGGGTCAGGATCCGGGTCCGTGTCCGTGTCCGGGTCCGGGTCCAGTTCCGGTTCCGGTTCCGGTTCCGGTCTCGGTTCCAGTTCCGGTTCCGGTTCCGGTTCCGGTTCCTGGTCAAGGTCAGAGTCAGGGTCCGGGTCCGGGTCAGGGTCCAAATCCGGGTCAGGGTCAGGGTCAGGGTTCGGGTCCGGGTCTGTGTCAGTTTCAGGGTCAGTGTCAGAGTCAGGGTCCGGGTCAGGGTCAGGGTCAGGGTCAGGGTCCGGGTCCGGGTCCTGGTCCGGGTCAGGGTCAGGGTCCAGGTCCGGGTCCGGGTCCGGGTAAGGGTCCGGGTTCGGTTCTGGGTCCGGGTCAGAATCCGGGTCCGGGTCCGGGTCCGGGTCAGGGTCTGGCTCCGTGTCAGGGTCCGGGTCCAGGTCCGGGTCCGGGTCTGGTTCTGGTTCCGGTTCCGTTTCCGGGTCAGCGTCAGGATCCGGGTCCGGGTCCGGGTCCGGGTCCGGGTCCGGGTCCGGGTCCGGGTCCGGGTCTGGTTCCGGGTCAAGGTCAGAGTCAGGGTCCGGGTCCGGGTCCGGGTCAGTTTCAGGGTCAGTGTCAGAATCAGGGTCCGGTTCAGGGTCAGGGTCCGGGTCCGGGTCCGGGTCCGGGTCCGGGTCCGGGTCCGGGTCCTGGTCCGGGTCTGGGTCAGGGTCAGGGTCAGTGTCAGTGTCAGTGTCAGTGTCAGGGTCAGAGTCAGGATCCGGATCCGGGTCAGGGTCACGGTCAGGGTCAGTGTCCGGGTCCGGGTCCGGGTCCGGGTCAGGGTCCGGATCCGGGTCAGGGTCCGGGTCCAGGTCCAGGTCCGGGTTCGGGTCCGGGTCCGGGTCCGGGTCAGGGTCTGGGTCCGGGTCCGGGTCAGGGTCTGTGTCCTGGTCAGGGTCCGGGTCCGGTTCTGTGTCAGTTTCAGGGTCAGTGTCAGAGTCAGGGTCCGGGTCAGGGTCAGTGTCAGGGTCCGGGTCCTGTTCCGGGTCAGGGTCCGGGTCCGGGTCCGGGTCCGGGTAAGTGTCCGGGTTCGGTTCTGGGTCCGGGTCAGAATCCGGGTCCGGGTCCGGGTCCGTGTCAGGGTCCGGGTCCGTGTCAGGGTCCGGGTCCAGGTCCGGGTCCGGGTCTGGTTCCGGTTCCGGTTCCGGTTCCGGTTCCGGTTCCAGGTCAAGGTCAGAGTCAGGGTCCGGGTCCGGGTCCGGGTCAGTTTCAGGGTCAGTGTCAGAATCAGGGTCCGGGTCAGGGTCCGTGTCCGTGTCCGTGTCCGGGTCAGTGTCCGGGTCCAGGTCCGGGTCCGGGTCCGGGTCAGGGTCCAAATCCGGGTCAGGGTCAGGGTCCGGGTCCGGGTCTGTGTCAGTTTCAGAGTCAGTCTCAGAGTCAGGGTCCGGGTCAGGGTCAGGGTCAGGGTCCGTGTCCGTGTCCGTGTCCGGGTCAGTGTCCAGGTCCGGGTCCGGGTCCGGGTCCGGTTCAGGGTCCAAATCCGGGTCAGGGTCAGGGTCCGGGTCCGGGTCTGTGTCAGTTTCAGAGTCAGTCTCAGAGTCAGGGTCCGGGTCAGGGTCAGGGTCAGGGTCCGGGTCCGAGTCAGGGTCCGGGTCCGGGTCCGGGTCAGGGTCCGGTCAGGGTCAGGGTGCGGGTAACGGGTATGGGTACGGGGTCAGGATTCTAGTCCGGGTCCGGGTCCGGGTCCAGGTCCGGGTAAGGGTCCGTGTCCTGGTCCGGATCCGGGTCCGGGTCCGGGTCCGGGTCCGGGTCCGGGTCCGGGTCCGGGTCCGGGTCCGGGTCCGGGTCCGGGTCCGGGTAAGTGTCCGGGTTCGGTTCTGGGTCCGGGTCAGAATCCGGGTCCGGGTCTGGGTCCGTGTCAGGGTCCGTGTCCGTGTCAGGGTCCGGGTCCAGGTCCGGGTCCGGGTCCGGTTCCGGTTCCGGTTCCGGTTCCGGTTCCGGGTCAGGGTCAGGGTCAGGGTCAGGATCCGGGTCCGTGTCCGTGTCCGGGTCCGGGTCCAGTTCCGGTTCCGGTTCCGGTTCCGGTTTCGGTTCCAGTTCCGGTTCCGGTTCCGGTTCCGGTTCCTGGTCAAGGTCAGAGTCAGGGTCCGGGTCCGGGTCAGGGTCCAAATCCGGGTCAGGGTCAGGGTCAGGGTTCGGGTCCGGGTCTGTGTCAGTTTCAGGGTCAGTGTCAGAGTCAGGGTCCGGGTCAGGGTCAGGGTCAGGGTCAGGGTCCGGGTCCGGGTCCTGGTCCGGGTCAGGGTCAGGGTCCAGGTCCGGGTCCGGGTCCGGGTAAGGGTCCGGGTTCGGTTCTGGGTCCGGGTCAGAATCCGGGTCCGGGTCCGGGTCCGGGTCAGGGTCTGGCTCCGTGTCAGGGTCCGGGTCCAGGTCCGGGTCCGGGTCTGGTTCTGGTTCCGGTTCCGTTTCCGGGTCAGCGTCAGGATCCGGGTCCGGGTCCGGGTCCGGGTCCGGGTCCGGGTCCGGGTCCGGGTCCGGGTCCGGGTCCGGGTCTGGTTCCGGGTCAAGGTCAGAGTCAGGGTCCGGGTCCGGGTCCGGGTCAGTTTCAGGGTCAGTGTCAGAATCAGGGTCCGGTTCAGGGTCAGGGTCCGGGTCCGGGTCCGGGTCCGGGTCCGGGTCCGGGTCCGGGTCCTGGTCCGGGTCCGGGTCAGGGTCAGTGTCAGTGTCAGTGTCAGTGTCAGTGTCAGGGTCAGAGTCAGGATCCGGATCCGGGTCAGGGTCACGGTCAGGGTCAGTGTCCGGGTCCGGGTCCGGGTCCGGGTCAGGGTCCGGATCCGGGTCAGGGTCCGGGTCCAGGTCCAGGTCCGGGTTCGGGTCCGGGTCCGGGTCCGGGTCAGGGTCTGGGTCCGGGTCCGGGTCAGGGTCTGTGTCCTGGTCAGGGTCCGGGTCCGGTTCTGTGTCAGTTTCAGGGTCAGTGTCAGAGTCAGGGTCCGGGTCAGGGTCAGTGTCAGGGTCCGGGTCCTGGTCCGGGTCAGGGTCCGGGTCCGGGTCCGGGTCCGGGTAAGTGTCCGGGTTCGGTTCTGGGTCCGGGTCAGAATCCGGGTCCGGGTCCGGGTCCGTGTCAGGGTCCGGGTCCGTGTCAGGGTCCGGGTCCAGGTCCGGGTCCGGGTCTGGTTCCGGTTCCGGTTCCGGTTCCGGTTCCGGTTCCAGGTCAAGGTCAGAGTCAGGGTCCGGGTCCGGGTCCGGGTCAGTTTCAGGGTCAGTGTCAGAATCAGGGTCCGGGTCAGGGTCCGTGTCCGTGTCTGTGTCTGTGTCCGGGTCAGTGTCCGGGTCCAGGTCCGGGTCCGGGTCCGGGTCAGGGTCCAAATCCGGGTCAGGGTCAGGGTCCGGGTCCGGGTCTGTGTCAGTTTCAGAGTCAGTCTCAGAGTCAGGGTCCGGGTCAGGGTCAGGGTCAGGGTCCGTGTCCGTGTCCGTGTCCGGGTCAGTGTCTGGGTCCGGGTCCGGGTCCGGGTCCGGTTCAGGGTCCAAATCCGGGTCAGGGTCAGGGTCCGGGTCCGGGTCTGTGTCAGTTTCAGAGTCAGTCTCAGAGTCAGGGTCCGGGTCAGGGTCAGGGTCAGGGTCCGGGTCCGAGTCAGGGTCCGGGTCCGGGTCCGGGTCAGGGTCCGGTCAGGGTCAGGGTGCGGGTACGGGTATGGGTACGGGGTCAGGATTCTAGTCCGGGTCCGGGTCCAGGTCCGGGTAAGGGTCCGTGTCCTGGTCCGGATCTGGGTCCGGGTCCGGGTCCGGGTCCGGGTCCGGGTCCGGGTCCGGGTCCGGGTCCGGGTCACGGTCCGGGTCCGGGTTCGGGTCCGGGTCCGGGTCCGGGTCCGGGTAAGGGTCAGGATCCGGATCTGGTTCCGGGTCCGGTTCCGGTTCCGGTTCCGGGTCCGGGTCCGGTTCCGTGTCAGTTTCAGGGTCAGGGTTAGGGTCCGGGTCCGGGTCAGGGTCCGGGTCCGGGTTCGGGTCCAGGTCCGGGTCCGGGTCCGGTTTCGGGTCAGGGTCAGGGTCAGGGTCCGGGTCCGGGTCTGTGTCAGTTTCAGGGTCAGTCTCAGAGTCAGGGTCCGGGTCAGGGTCTGGGTCCGGGTCAGGGTCCGGGTCCGGTTCTGTGTCAGTTTCAGGGTCAGTTTCAGAGTCAGGGTCCGGGTCAGGGTCAGTGTCAGGGTCCGGGTCCTGGTCCGGGTCAGGGTCCGGGTCCGGGTCCGGGTCCGGGTCCGGGTAAGTGTCCGGGTTCGGTTCTGGGTCCGGGTCAGAATCCGGGTCCGGGTCCGGGTCCGGGTCCGTGTCAGGGTCCGGGTCCGTGTCAGGGTCCGGGTCCAGGTCCGGGTCCGGGTCTGGTTCCGGTAACGGTTCCGGTTCCGGTTCCGGTTCCGGGTCAGGGTCAGGGTCAGGGTCAGGATCCGGGTCCGGGTCCGGGTCCGGGTCCAGTTCCGGTTCCGGTTCCGGTTCCGGTTCCGGTTCCGGTTTCGGTTCCAGTTCCGGTTCCGGTTCCGGTTCCTGGTCAAGGTCAGAGTCAGGGTCCGGGTCCGGGTCCGGGTCCGGGTCAGTTTCAGGGTCAGTGTCAGAATCAGGGTCCGGGTCCGGGTCAGGGTCTGGGTCCGGGTCAGGGTCCGGGTCCGGTTCTGTGTCAGTTTCAGGGTCAGTTTCAGAGTCAGGGTCCGGGTCAGGGTCAGTGTCAGGGTCCGGGTCCTGGTCCGGGTCAGGGTCCGGGTCCGGGTCCGGGTCCGGGTAAGTGTCCGGGTTCGGTTCTGGGTCCGGGTCAGAATCCGGGTCCGGGTCCGGGTCCGGGTCCGTGTCAGGGTCCGGGTCCGTGTCAGGGTCCGGGTCCAGGTCCGGGTCCGGGTCTGGTTCCGGTTCCGGTTCCGGTTCCGGTTCCGGTTCCGGTTCCGGGTCAGGGTCAGGGTCAGGGTCAGGGTCAGGATCCGGGTCCGGGTCCGGGTCCGGGTCCAGTTCCGGTTCCGGTTCCGGTTCCGGTTCCGGTTCCGGTTTCGGTTCCAGTTCCGGTTCCGGTTCCGGTTCCTGGTCAAGGTCAGAGTCAGGGTCCGGGTCCGGGTCCGGGTCAGTTTCAGGGTCAGTGTCAGAATCAGGGTCCGGGTCCGGGTCAGGGTCTGGGTCCGGGTCAGGGTCCGGGTCCGGTTCTGTGTCAGTTTCAGGGTCAGTTTCAGAGTCAGGGTCCGGGTCAGGGTCAGGGTCAGGGTCCGGGTCCGGGTCCGGGTCAGGGTCTGGGTCCGGGTCTGGGTCCGGGTCCGTGTCAGGGTCCGGGTCCAGGTCCGGGTCCGGGTCTGGTTCCGGTTCCGGTTCCGGTTCCGGTTCCGGGTCAGGGTCAGGGTCAGGGTCAGGATCCGGGTCCGGGTCCGGGTCCGGGTCCAGTTCCGGTTCCGGTTCCGGTTCCGGTTTCGGTTCCAGTTCCGGTTCCGGTTCCGGTTCCTGGTCAAGGTCAGAGTCAGGGTCCGGGTCCGGGTCCGGGTCAGTTTCAGGGTCAGTGTCAGAATCAGGGTCCGGGTCAGGTTCAGGGTCAGGGTCCGGGTTCGTGTCCTGGTCCGGGTCCGTGTCCGGGTCCGTGTCCTTGTCCGGGTCCGGGTAAGGGTCCGGGTCCGGGTCCGGGTCCGGGTCCGGGTCCGGGTCCGGGTCCGGGTCCGGGTCCGGTTCCGGGTAAGGGTTCGGGTCCGTGTCCGTGTCCGTGTCCGTGTCCGTGTCCGTGTCCGGGTTCGAACCCGGGTCCGGGTCCGGGTCCGGGTCTGGGTCCGTGTAACGGTCCGGGTCCTTGTCCGGGTCCGGGTCCGTGTCCGGGTAAGGGTCCGTGTCCGGGTCCGGGTCCCGGTCCGGGTCCGGGTCCAGGTCCGGGTCCGGGTCCGGGTCCAGGTCCGGGTCCGGGTCCGGGTCCGGGTCCGGGTCCGGGTCCGGGTAAGGGTCCGGGTTCGGGTCCGGTTCCGGGTCAGGGTCCGGGTCCGTGTCCGTGTCCGGGCAAGGGTCCGGGTCCAGGTCCGGGTCCGCGTAATGGTCCGGGTCCGGGTCCGGGTCCGGGTCTGGGTCCGGGTCCGGGTCCGGGTCCGGGTCCGGGTCCGGGTCCGGGTCCGGGTAAGGGTCCGGGTCCGGGTCCGGGTCCGGGTCCGGGTAAGGGTCCGGGTCCTGGTCCGGGTCCCGGTTCGGGTCCGGGTTCGTGTCTGGGTCCGGATCCGGGTCCGGGTCCGGGTCCATGTCCGGGTCCGTGTCCGTGTCCGTGTCCGTGTCCGTGTCCGTGTCCGTGTCCGGGTCCGGGTCCGGGTCCGGGTCCGGGTCCGGGTAAGGGTTCGGGTCCGTGTCCGTGTCCGTGTCCGGGTCCGGGTCCGGGTTCAAACCCGGGTCCGGGTCCGGGTCCGGGTCCGGGTCTGGGTCCGGGTAACGGTCCGGGTCCTTGTCCGGGTCCGGGTCCGGGTCCGGGTCCGGGTCCGGGCAAGGGTCCAGGTCCGGGTCCGGGTCCGGGTCCGGGTCCGGGTCCGGGTCCGGGCAAGTGTCCGGGTCCGGGTCCGGGTCCGGGTAAGGGTCCGGGTCCGGGTCCGGGTCCGGGTTCGTGTCCGGGTTCGTGTCCAGGTCCGGGTCCGGGTCCGGGTCCGGGTCCAGGTAAGTGTCCGGGTCCGGGTCCAGGTCCGGGTCTGGGTCCGGGTCCTGGTCCGGGCTAGGGTCCGGGTCCGGGTCCGGGTCCGGGTCCCGGTTCGGGTCCGGGTTCGTGTCCGGGTCCGGGTCCGGGTCCAGGTCCGAGTACGGGTCAGGGTCCGGGTCCGGGTCCGGGTCCAGGTCCGGGTAAGTGTCCGTGTCCGGGTCAGGGTCCCGGGTCCGGGTCTGGGTCCGGGTCCGGGTCCGGGTAAGGGTCCAGGTCGGGGTCCGGGTCCGGGTCCGGGTCCGGGTCCGGGTCCGGGCAAGTGTCCCGGGTCCGGGTCCGGGTCCGGGCAAGTGTCCGGGTCCGGGTTCCGGTCCGGGTAAGGGTCCGGGTCCGTGTCCGGGTCCGGGTCCGGGTAAGTGTCCGGGTCCGTGTCCGGGTAAGGGTCCGGGACCGGGTCCAGGTCCGTGTCCGGGTAAGGGTCCGGGTCCGTGTCCGTGTCCGTGTCCGGGTCCGGGTAAGGGTCCGTGTCTGTGTCCGGTTAAGGGTCGGTTAAGGGTCCGGGTCCGGGTCCAGGTAAGTGTCCGGGTCCGGGTCCGGGTCCGGGTCTGGGTCCGGGTCCAGGTCCGGGTCCGGGTCCGGGTCCGGGTCCGGGTCCGGGTCCGGGTCCGGGTCCGGGTAAGGGTCCGGGTTCGGGTCCGGGTCCAGGTCCGGGTCCGGGTCCGGGTAAGGGTCCGGGTCCGGGTCCGGGTAAGGTTCCGTGTCCGGGACCGGTTAAGGGTCTGGCTCCGGGTCCAGATAACGGCCCGGGTCCGGGTCCGGGTCCGGGTCCGGGTCCGGGTCTGGGTCCGGGTCCGGGTCCGGGTCCGGGTAAGGGTCCGGGTCCGGGTCCGGGTCCGGGTCCGGGTCCGGGTCCGGGTCCGGGTCCGGTTCCGGGTCCGGGTCCGGGTAAGGGTCCGGGTCCAGGTCCGGGTTCGGGTCCGGGTTCGTGTCCGGGTCCGGATCCGGGTCCGGGTCCGGGTCCGGGTCCATGTCCGGGTCCGGGTCCGTGTCCGTGTCCGGGTCCGTGTCCGGGTCCGGGGTCCGGGTCCGAGTACGGGTCAGGGTCCGGGTCCGGGTCCGGGTCCAGGTCCGGGTAAGGGTCCGGGTCCGGGTCCGGGTAAGGGTCCGGGTCCATGTCCGTGTCCGGGTCCGTGTCCGTGTCAGGGTCCGGGTCCGGGTCTGGGTCCGGGTCCGGGTCCGGGTAAGGGTCCAGGTCCGGGTCCGGGTCCGGGTCAGGGTCCGGGTCCGTGTCCGTGTCCGTGTCCGTGTCCGGGTCCGGGTCCGGGTCCGGGTAAGGGTCCGGGTCCGTGTCCGGGTCCGGGTCCGGGTAAGGGTCCGGGTCCATGTCCGTGTCCAGGTCCGTGTCCGGGTCAGGGTCCGGGTCCGGGTCTGGGTCCGGGTCCGGGTCCGGGTAAGGGTCCAGGTCCGGGTCCGGGTCCGGGTCCGGGTCCGTGTCCGGGTCCGTGTCCGGGTCCGTGTCCGGGTCCGGGTCCGGGCTAGGGTCCGGGTCCGGGTCCGGGTCCGGGTCCCGATTCGGGTCCGGGTTCGTGTCCGGGTCCGTGTCCGGGTCCAGGTCCGAGTACGGGTCAGGGTCTGGGTCCGGGTCCGGGTCCAGGTCCGGGTAAGGGTCCGTGTCCGGGTCAGGGTCCGGGTCCGGGTCCGGGTCCGGGTAAGGGTCCAGGTCGGGGTCTGGGTCCAGGTCCGGGTCCGGGTCCGGGTCCGGGTAAGGGTTCGGGTCCGTGTCCGTGTCCGTGTCCGTGTCCGGGTCCGGGTTCAAACCCGGGTCCGGGTCCGGGTCCGGGTCTGGGTCCGGGTAACGGTCCGGGTCCTTGTCCGGGTCCGGGTCCGGGTCCGGGTCCGGGTCCGGGTCCGGGTCCGGGTAAGGGTCCAGGTCCGGGTCCGGGTCCGGGTCCGGGTCCGGGTCCGGGCAAGTGTCCGGGTCCGGGTCCGGGTCCGGGTAAGGGTCCGGGTCCGGGTCCGGGTTCGTGTCCGGGTTCGTGTCCGGGTCCGGGTCCGGGTCCGGGTCCGGGTCCAGGTAAGTGTCCGGGTCCGGGTCCGGGTCTGGGTCCGGGTCCGGGTCCGGGTCCGGGCTAGGGTCCGGGTCCGGGTCCGGGTCCGGGTCCCGGTTCGGGTCCGGGTTCGTGTCCGGGTCCGGGTCCGGGTCCGGGTCCGGGTCCGAGTACGGGTCAGGGTCCGGGTCCGGGTCCGGGTCCAGGTCCGGGTAAGGGTCCGGGTCCGGGTAAGGGTCCGGGTCCATGTCCGTGTCCGGGTCCGTGTCCAGGTCAGGGTCCGGGTCCGGGTCTGGGTCCGGGTCCGGGTCCGGGTCCGGGTAAGGGTCCAGGTCCGGGTCCGGGTCCGGGTCCGGGTCCGGGTCCGGGCAAGTGTCCGGGTGCGTGTCCGGGTCCGGGTAAGGGTCCGGGTGCGTGTCCGGGTCCGGGTCCGGGTAAGGGTCCGGGTCCGTGTCCGGGTAAGGGTCCGGGACCGGGTCCAGGTCCGTGTCCGTGTCCGTGTCCGGGTCCGGGTAAGGGTCCGTGTCTGTGTCCGGTTAAGGGTCCGGGTCCGGGTCCAGGTAAGTGTCCGGGTCCGGGTCCGGGTCGGGGTCCGGGTCCGGGTCCGGGTCCGGGTAAGGTTCCGTGTCCGGGACCGGTTAAGGGTCTGGCTCCGGGTCCAGATAAGGGTCCGGGTCCGGGTCCGGGTCCGGGTCCGGGTCCGGGTCCGGGTCCGGGTCCGGGTCTGGGTCCGGGTCCGGGTCCGGGTCCGGGTCCGGGTCCGGGTCCGGGTAAGGGTCCGGGTCCGGGTCCGGGTCCGGGTAAGGGTCCGGGTCCTTGTCCGGGTCCTGGTTCGGGTCCGGGTTCGTGTCCGGGTCCGGATCCGGGTCCGGGTCCAGGTAAGGGTCCGGGTCCATGTCCGGGTCCGGGTCCGTGTCCGTGTCCGGGTCCGGGTCCGGGTCCGGGTCCGGGTCCGAGTACGGGTCAGGGTCCGGGTCCGGGTCCGGGTCCAGGTCCGGGTAAGGGTCCGGGTCCGGGTAAGGGTCCGGGTCCATGTCCGTGTCCGGGTCCGTGTCCGTGTCAGGGTCCGGGTCCGGGTCTGGGTCCGGGTCCGGGTCCGGGTAAGGGTCCAGGTCCGGGTCCGGGTCCGGGTCAGGGTCCGGGTCCGGGTCCGTGTCCGTGTCCGTGTCCGGGTCCGGGTCCGGGTCCGGGTAAGGGTCCGGGTCCGTGTCCGGGTCCGGGTCCGGGTAAGGGTCCGGGTCCATGTCCGTGTCCAGGTCCGTGTCCGGGTCAGGGTCCGGGTCCGGGTCTGGGTCCGGGTCCGGGTCCGGGTAAGGGTCCAGGTCCGGGTCCGGGTCCGGGTCCGGGTCCGTGTCCGGGTCCGTGTCCGGGTCCGGGTCCGGGTCCGGGTCCGGGCTAGGGTCCGGGTCCGGGTCCGGGTCCGGGTCCCGGTTCGGGTCCGGGTTCGTGTCCGGGTCCGGGTCCGGGTCCAGGTCCGAGTACGGGTCAGGGTCTGGGTCCGGGTCCGGGTCCAGGTCCGGGTAAGGGTCCGTGTCCGGGTCAGGGTCCGGGTCCGGGTCTGGGTCCGGGTCCGGGTCCGGGTAAGGGTCCAGGTCGGGGGTCCGGGTCCAGGTCCGGGTCCGGGTCCGGGTCCGGGTAAGGGTTCGGGTCCGTGTCCGTGTCCGTGTCCGTGTCCGGGTCCGGGTTCAAACCCGGGTCCGGGTCCGGGTCCGGGTCTGGGTCCGGGTAACGGTCCGGGGTCCTTGTCCGGGTCCGGGTCCGGGTCCGGGTCCGGGTCCGGGTCCGGGTCCGGGTAAGGGTCCAGGTCCGGGTCCGGGTCCGGGTCCGGGTCCGGGTCCGGGTCAGGGCAAGTGTCCGGGTCCGGGTCCGGGTCCGGGTAAGGGTCCGGGTCCAGGTCCGGGTTCGTGTCCGGGTTCGTGTCCAGGTCCGGGTCCGGGTCCGGGTCCGGGTCCAGGTAAGTGTCCGGGTCCGGGTCCGGGTCTGGGTCCGGGTTCCGGGTCCGGGCTAGGGTCCGGGTCCGGGTCCGGGTCCGGGTCCCGGTTCGGGTCCGGGTTCGTGTCCGGGTCCGGGTCCGGGTCCGGGTCCGGGTCCGAGTACGGGTCAGGGTCCGGGTCCGGGGTCCGGGTCCAGGTCCGGGTAAGGGTCCGGGTCCGGGTAAGGGTCCGGGTCCATGTCCGTGTCCGTGTCCGTGTCCAGGTCAGGGTCCGGGTCCGGGTCTGGGTCCGGGTCCGGGTCCGGGTAAGGGTCCAGGTCCGGGTCCGGGTCCGGGTCCGGGTCCGGGTCCGGGCAAGTGTCCGGGTCCGGGTCCGGGTCCGGGTAAGGGTCCGGGTGCGTGTCCGGGTCCGGGTCCGGGTAAGGGTCCGGGTCCGTGTCCGGGTAAGGGTCCGGGACCGGGGTCCAGGTCCGTGTCCGTGTCCGTGTCCGGGTCCGGGTAAGGGTCCGTGTCTGTGTCCGGTTAAGGGTCCGGGTCCGGGTCCAGGTAAGTGTCCGGGTCCGGGTCCGGGTCCGGGTCCGGGTCCGGGTCCGGGTCCGGGTAAGGTTCCGTGTCCGGGACCGGTTAAGGGTCTGGCTCCGGGTCCAGATAAGGGTCCGGGTCCGGGTCCGGGTCCGGGTCTGGGTCCGGGTCCGGGTCTGGGTCCGGGTCCGGGTCCGGGTCCGGGTCCGGGTCCGGGTCCGGGTAAGGGTCCGGGTCCGGGTCCGGGTCCGGGTCAGAATCCGGGTCCGGGTCTGGGTCCGTGTCAGGGTCCGTGTCCGTGTCAGGGTCCGGGTCCAGGTCCGGGTCCGGGTCCGGTTCCGGTTCCGGTTCCGGTTCCGGTTCCGGTTCCGGTTCCGGTTCCGGTTCCGGTTCCGGGTCAGGGTCAGGGTCAGGATCCGGGTCCGTGTCCGTGTCCGGGTCCGGGTCCGGGTCAGGGTCCAAATCCGGGTCAGGGTCAGGGTCCGGGTCCGGGTCTGTGTCAGTTTCAGAGTCAGTCTCAGAGTCAGGGTCCGGGTCCGGGTCCGGGTCCGGGTCAGGGTCCAAATCCGGGTCAGGGTCAGGGTCCGGGACCGGTTCCGTGTCCGTGTCCGTGTCCGGGTCCGGGTAAGGGTCCGTGTCTGTGTCCGGTTAAGGGTCCGGGTCCGGGTCCAGGTAAGTGTCCGGGTCCGGGTCCGGGTCCGGGTCCGGGTCCGGGTCCGGGTCCGGGTAAGGTTCCGTGTCCGGGACCGGTTAAGGGTCTGGCTCCGGGTCCAGATAAGGGTCCGGGTCCGGGTCCGGGTCCGGGTCCGGGTCCGGGTCCGGGTCTGGGTCCGGGTCCGGGTCCGGGTCCGGGTCCGGGTCCGGGTCCGGGTAAGGGTCCGGGTCCGTGTCCGGGTCCGGGTCAGAATCCGGGTCCGGGTCTGGGTCCGTGTCAGGGTCCGTGTCCGTGTCAGGGTCCGGGTCCAGGTCCGGTTCCGGTTCCGGTTCCGGGTCAGGGTCAGGGTCAGGATCCGGGTCCGTGTCCGTGTCCGGGACCGGTTAAGGGTCTGGCTCCGGGTCCAGATAAGGGTCCGGGTCCGGGTCCGGGTCCGGGTCCGGGTCCGGGTCCGGGTCTGGGTCCGGGTCCGGGTCCGGGTCCGGGTCCGGGTCCGGGTCCGGGTAAGGGTCCGGGTCCGGGTCCGGGTCCGGGTCAGAATCCGGGTCCGGGTCTGGGTCCGTGTCAGGGTCCGTGTCCGTGTCAGGGTCCGGGTCCAGGTCCGGGTCCGGTTCCGGTTCCGGTTCCGGTTCCGGTTCCGGTTCCGGTTCCGGTTCCGGTTCCGGTTCCGGGTCAGGGTCCGAGTCAGGGTCCGGGTCAGTGTCCGGGTCCGGGTCCGGGTCCGGGTCAGGGTCCAAATCCGGGTCAGGGTCAGGGTCCGGGTCCGGGTCTGTGTCAGTTTCAGAGTCAGTCTCAGAGTCAGGGTCCGGGTCAGGGTCAGGGTCAGGGTCCGGGTCCGAGTCAGGGTCCGGGTCAGTCTCAGAGTCAGGGTCCGGGTCCGGGTCCGGGTCCGGGTCAGGGTCCAAATCCGGGTCAGGGTCAGGGTCCGGGTCCGGGTCTGTGTCAGTTTCAGTGTCAGTCTCAGAGTCAGGGTCCGGGTCAGGGTCAGGGTCAGGGTCCGGGTCCGACTCAGGGTCCGGGTCCGGGTCCGGGTCCGGGTCAGTTTCAGGGTCAGTGTCAGAGTCAGGGTCCGGTTCAGGGTCAGGGTCCGGGTCCGGGTCCGGGTCAGGGTCCGGTCAGGGTCAGGGTGCGGGTACGGGTATGGGTACGGGGTCAGGATTCTAGTCCGGGTCCGGGTCCAGGTCCGGGTAAGGGTCCGTGTCCTGGTCCGGATCCGTGTCCGGGTCCGGGTCCGGGTCCGGGTCCGGGTCCGGGTCCGGGTCCGGGTCCGGGTTCGGGTCCGGGTCCTGGTCCGGGTCCGGGTAAGGGTCAGGATCCGGATCTGGTTCCGGGTCCGTTTCCGGTTCCGGTTCCGGTTCCGGGTCCGGTTCCGGGTCAGTTTCAGGGTCAGGGTTAGGGTCCGGGTCCGGGTCCGGGTCAGGGTCCGGGTCCGGGTCCGGGTCCGGGTCCGGGTCCGGGTCCGGGTCCGGGTCCGGGTCCGGTTTCGGGTCAGGGTCAGGGTCAGGGTCCGGGTCCGGGTCTGTGTCAGTTTCAGGGTCAGTCTCAGAGTCAGGGTCCGGGTCAGGGTCTGGGTCCGGGTCAGGGTCCGGGTCCGGTTCTGTGTCAGTTTCAGGGTCAGTGTCAGAGTCAGGGTCCGGGTCAGGGTCAGTGTCAGGGTCCGGGTCCTGGTCCGGGTCAGGGTCCGGGTCCGGGTCCGGGTCCGGGTAAGTGTCCGGGTTCGGTTCTGGGTCCGGGTCAGAATCCGGGTCCGGGTCTGGGTCCGTGTCAGTGTCCGTGTCCGTGTCAGGGTCCGGGTCCAGGTCCGGGTCCGGGTCCGGTTCCGGTTCCGGTTCCGGTTCCGGTTCCGGTTCCGGGTCAGGGTCAGGGTCAGGGTCAGGATCCGGGTCCGTGTCCGTGTCCGGGTCCGGGTCCAGTTCCGGTTCCGGTTCCGGTTCCGGTTTCGGTTCCAGTTCCGGTTCCGGTTCCGGTTCCGGTTCCTGGTCAAGGTCAGAGTCAGGGTCCGGGTCCGGGTCAGGGTCCAAATCCGGGTCAGGGTCAGGGTCAGGGTTCGGGTCCGGGTCTGTGTCAGTTTCAGGGTCAGTGTCAGAGTCAGGGTCCGGGTCAGGGTCAGGGTCAGGGTCAGGGTCCGGGTCCGGGTCCTGGTCCGGGTCAGGGTCAGGGTCCAGGTCCGGGTCCGGGTCCGGGTAAGGGTCCGGGTTCGGTTCTGGGTCCGGGTCAGAATCCGGGTCCGGGTCCGGGTCCGGGTCAGGGTCTGGCTCCGTGTCAGGGTCCGGGTCCAGGTCCGGGTCCGGGTCTGGTTCTGGTTCCGGTTCCGTTTCCGGGTCAGCGTCAGGATCCGGGTCCGGGTCCGGGTCCGGGTCCGGGTCCGGGTCCGGGTCCGGGTCCGGGTCCGGGTCCGGGTCTGGTTCCGGGTCAAGGTCAGAGTCAGGGTCCGGGTCCGGGTCCGGGTCAGTTTCAGGGTCAGTGTCAGAATCAGGGTCCGGTTCAGGGTCAGGGTCCGGGTCCGGGTCCGGGTCCGGGTCAGGGTCCAAATCCGGGTCAGGGTCAGGGTCCGGGTCCGGGTCTGTGTCAGTTTCAGAGTCAGTCTCAGAGTCAGGGTCCGGGTCAGGGTCAGGGTCAGGGTCCGGGTCCGACTCAGGGTCCGGGTCCGGGTCCGGGTCCGGGTCAGTTTCAGGGTCAGTGTCAGAGTCAGGGTCCGGTTCAGGGTCAGGGTCCGGGTCCGGGTCCGGGTCAGGGTCCGGTCAGGGTCAGGGTGCGGGTACGGGTATGGGTACGGGGTCAGGATTCTAGTCCGGGTCCGGGTCCAGGTCCGGGTAAGGGTCCGTGTCCTGGTCCGGATCCGTGTCCGTGTCCGGGTCCGGGTCCGGGTCCGGGTCCGGGTCCGGGTCCGGGTCCGGGTTCGGGTCCGGGTCCTGGTCCGGGTCCGGGTAAGGGTCAGGATCCGGATCTGGTTCCGGGTCCGTTTCCGGTTCCGGTTCCGGTTCCGGGTCCGGTTCCGGGTCAGTTTCAGGGTCAGGGTTAGGGTCCGGGTCCGGGTCCGGGTCAGGGTCCGGGTCCGGGTCCGGGTCCGGGTCCGGGTCCGGGTCCGGGTCCGGGTCCGGTTTCGGGTCAGGGTCAGGGTCAGGGTCCGGGTCCGGGTCTGTGTCAGTTTCAGGGTCAGTCTCAGAGTCAGGGTCCGGGTCAGGGTCTGGGTCCGGGTCAGGGTCCGGGTCCGGTTCTGTGTCAGTTTCAGGGTCAGTGTCAGAGTCAGGGTCCGGGTCAGGGTCAGTGTCAGGGTCCGGGTCCTGGTCCGGGTCAGGGTCCGGGTCCGGGTCCGGGTCCGGGTAAGTGTCCGGGTTCGGTTCTGGGTCCGGGTCAGGATCCGGGTCCGGGTCTGGGTCCGTGTCAGGGTCCGTGTCCGTGTCAGGGTCCGGGTCCAGGTCCGGGTCCGGGTCCGGTTCCGGTTCCGGTTCCGGTTCCGGTTCCGGTTCCGGTTCCGGGTCAGGGTCAGGGTCAGGATCCGGGTCCGTGTCCGTGTCCGGGTCCGGGTCCAGTTCCGGTTCCGGTTCCGGTTCCGGTTTCGGTTCCAGTTCCGGTTCCGGTTCCGGTTCCGGTTCCTGGTCAAGGTCAGAGTCAGGGTCCGGGTCCGGGTCAGGGTCCAAATCCGGGTCAGGGTCAGGGTCAGGGTTCGGGTCCGGGTCTGTGTCAGTTTCAGGGTCAGTGTCAGAGTCAGGGTCCGGGTCAGGGTCAGGGTCAGGGTCAGGGTCCGGGTCCGGGTCCTGGTCCGGGTCAGGGTCAGGGTCCAGGTCCGGGTCCGGGTCCGGGTAAGGGTCCGGGTTCGGTTCTGGGTCCGGGTCAGAATCCGGGTCCGGGTCCGGGTCCGGGTCAGGGTCTGGCTCCGTGTCAGGGTCCGGGTCCAGGTCCGGGTCCGGGTCCGGGTCTGGTTCCGGGTCAAGGTCAGAGTCAGGGTCCGGGTCCGGGTCCGGGTCAGTTTCAGGGTCAGTGTCAGAATCAGGGTCCGGTTCAGGGTCAGGGTCCGGGTCCGGGTCCGGGTCCGGGTCCGGGTCCGGGTCCGGGTCCTGGTCCGGGTCCGGGTCAGGGTCAGGGTCAGTGTCAGTGTCAGTGTCAGTGTCAGGGTCAGAGTCAGGATCCGGATCCGGGTCAGGGTCACGGTCAGGGTCAGTGTCCGGGTCCGGGTCCGGGTCCGGGTCAGGGTCCGGATCCGGGTCAGGGTCCGGGTCCAGGTCCAGGTCCGGGTTCGGGTCCGGGTCCGGGTCCGGGTCAGGGTCTGGGTCCGGGTCCGGGTCAGGGTCTGTGTCCTGGTCAGGGTCCGGGTCAGGTTCTGTGTCAGTTTCAGGGTCAGTGTCAGAGTCAGGGTCCGGGTCAGGGTCAGTGTCAGGGTCCGGGTCCTGGTCCGGGTCAGGGTCCGGGTCCGGGTCCGGGTCCGGGTAAGTGTCCGGGTTCGGTTCTGGGTCCGGGTCAGAATCCGGGTCCGGGTCCGGGTCCGTGTCAGGGTCCGGGTCCGTGTCAGGGTCCGGGTCCAGGTCCGGGTCCGGGTCTGGTTCCGGTTCCGGTTCCGGTTCCGGTTCCGGTTCCAGGTCAAGGTCAGAGTCAGGGTCCGGGTCCGGGTCCGGGTCAGTTTCAGGGTCAGTGTCAGAATCAGGGTCCGGGTCAGGGTCCGTGTCCGTGTCCGTGTCCGGGTCAGTGTCCGGGTCCGGGTCCGGGTCCGGGTCCGGGTCAGGGTCCAAATCCGGGTCAGGGTCAGGGTCCGGGTCCGGGTCTGTGTCAGTTTCAGAGTCAGTCTCAGAGTCAGGGTCCGGGTCAGGGTCAGGGTCAGGGTCCGTGTCCGTGTCCGTGTCCGGGTCAGTGTCCGGGTCCGGGTCCGGGTCCGGGTCCGGGTCCGGGTCAGGGTCCAAATCCGGGTCAGGGTCAGGGTCCGGGTCCGGGTCTGTGTCAGTTTCAGAGTCAGTCTCAGAGTCAGGGTCCGGGTCAGGGTCAGGGTCAGGGTCCGGGTCCGAGTCAGGGTCCGGGTCCGGGTCCGGGTCAGGGTCCGGTCAGGGTCAGGGTGCGGGTACGGGTATGGGTACGGGGTCAGGATTCTAGTCCGGGTCCGGGTCCAGGTCCGGGTAAGGGTCCGTGTCCTGGTCCGGATCCGGGTCCGGGTCCGGGTCCGGGTCCGGGTCCGGGTCCGGGTCCGGGTCCGGGTCCGGGTCCGGGTCCGGGTCACGGTCCGGGTCCGGGTTCGGGTCCGGGTCCGGGTCCGGGTCCGGGTAAGGGTCAGGATCCGGATCTGGTTCCGGGTCCGGTTCCGGTTCCGGTTCCGGGTCCGGGTCCGGTTCCGTGTCAGTTTCAGGGTCAGGGTTAGGGTCCGGGTCCGGGTCAGGGTCCGGGTCCGGGTTCGGGTCCGGGTCCGGGTCCGGGTCCGGTTTCGGGTCAGGGTCAGGGTCAGGGTCCGGGTCCGGGTCTGTGTCAGTTTCAGGGTCAGTCTCAGAGTCAGGGTCCGGGTCAGGGTCTGGGTCCGGGTCAGGGTCCGGGTCCTGTTCTGTGTCAGTTTCAGGGTCAGTTTCAGAGTCAGGGTCCGGGTCAGGGTCAGTGTCAGGGTCCGGGTCCTGGTCCGGGTCAGGGTCCGGGTCCGGGTCCGGGTCCGGGTAAGTGTCCGGGTTCGGTTCTGGGTCCGGGTCAGAATCCGGGTCCGGGTCCGGGTCCGGGTCCGTGTCAGGGTCCGGGTCCGTGTCAGGGTCCGGGTCCAGGTCCGGGTCCGGGTCTGGTTCCGGTTCCGGTTCCGGTTCCGGTTCCGGTTCCGGTTCCGGGTCAGGGTCAGGGTCAGGGTCAGGATCCGGGTCCGGGTCCGGGTCCGGGTCCAGTTCCGGTTCCGGTTCCGGTTCCGGTTCCGGTTCCGGTTCCGGTTTCGGTTCCAGTTCCGGTTCCGGTTCCGGTTCCTGGTCAAGGTCAGAGTCAGGGTCCGGGTCCGGGTCCGGGTCAGTTTCAGGGTCAGTGTCAGAATCAGGGTCCGGGTCCGGGTCAGGGTCTGGGTCCGGGTCAGGGTCCGGGTCCGGTTCTGTGTCAGTTTCAGGGTCAGTTTCAGAGTCAGGGTCCGGGTCAGGGTCAGTGTCAGGGTCCGGGTCCTGGTCCGGGTCAGGGTCCGGGTCCGGGTCCGGGTCCGGGTAAGTGTCCGGGTTCGGTTCTGGTTCCGGGTCAGAATCCGGGTCCGGGTCCGGGTCCGTGTCAGGGTCCGGGTCCGTGTCAGGGTCCGGGTCCAGGTCCGGGTCCGGGTCTGGTTCCGGTTCCGGTTCCGGTTCCGGTTCCGGTTCCGGGTCAGGGTCAGGGTCAGGGTCAGGATCCGGGTCCGGGTCCGGGTCCGGGTCCAGTTCCGGTTCCGGTTCCGGTTCCGGTTCCGGTTCCGGTTTCGGTTCCAGTTCCGGTTCCGGTTTTGGTTCCTGGTCAAGGTCAGAGTCAGGGTCCGGGTCCGGGTCCGGGTCCGGGTCAGTTTCAGGGTCAGTGTCAGAATCAGGGTCCGGGTCCGGGTCAGGGTCTGGGTCCGGGTCAGGGTCCGGGTCCGGTTCTGTGTCAGTTTCAGGGTCAGTTTCAGAGTCAGGGTCCGGGTCAGGGTCAGTGTCAGGGTCCGGGTCCGGGTCCGGGTCAGGGTCTGGGTCCGGGTCTGGGTCCGGGTCCGTGTCAGGGTCCGGGTCCAGGTCCGGGTCCGGGTCTGGTTCCGGTTCCGGTTCCGGTTCCGGTTCCGGGTCAGGGTCAGGGTCAGGGTCAGGATCCGGGTCCGGGTCCGGGTCCGGGTCCAGTTCCGGTTCCGGTTCCGGTTCCGGTTTCGGTTCCAGTTCCGGTTCCGGTTCCGGTTCCTGGTCAAGGTCAGAGTCAGGGTCCGGGTCCGGGTCCGGGTCAGTTTCAGGGTCAGTGTCAGAATCAGGGTCCGGGTCAGGTTCAGGGTCAGGGTCCGGGTTCGTGTCCTGGTCCGGGTCCGTGTCCGGGTCCGTGTCCTTGTCCGGGTCCGGGTAAGGGTCCGGGTCCGGGTCCGGGTCCGGGTCCGGGTCCGGGTCCGGGTCCGGGTCCGGGTCCGGGTCCGGGTAAGGGTTCGGGTCCGTGTCCGTGTCCGTGTCCGTGTCCGTGTCCGGGTCCGGGTTCGAACCCGGGTCCGGGTCCGGGTCCGGGTCTGGGTCCGGGTAACGGTCCGGGTCCTTGTCCGGGTCCGGGTCCGTGTCCGGGTAAGGGTCCGTGTCCGGGTCCGGGTCCCGGTCCGGGTCCGGGTCCAGGTCCGGGTCCGGGTCCGGGTCCAGGTCCGGGTCCGGGTCCGGGTCCGGGTCCGGGTCCGGGTCCGGGTAAGGGTCCGGGTTCGGGTCCGGTTCCGGGTCAGGGTCCGGGTCCGTGTCCGTGTCCGGGCAAGGGTCCGGGTCCGCGTAATGGTCCGGACCCGGGTCCGGGTCCGGGTCCGGGTCCGGGTCGGGGTAAGGGTCCGGGTCCGGGTCCGGGTCCGGGTCTGGGTCCGGGTCCGGGTCCGGGTCCGGGTCCGGGTCCGGGTCCGGGTCCGGGTCCGGGTAAGGGTCCGGGTCCGGGTCCGGGTCCGGGTCCGGGTAAGGGTCCGGGTCCTGGTCCGGGTCCCGGTTCGGGTCCGGGTTCGTGTCTGGGTCCGGATCCGGGTCCGGGTCCGGGTCCATGTCCGGGTCCGTGTCCGGGTCCGTGTCCGGGTCCGTGTCCGTGTCCGTGTCCGGGTCCGGGTCCGGGTCCGGGTCCGGGTCCGGGTAAGGGTTCGGGTCCGTGTCCGTGTCCGTGTCCGGGTCCGGGTCCGGGTTCAAACCCGGGTCCGGGTCCGGGTCCGGGTCCGGGTCTGTGTCCGGGTAACGGTCCGGGTCCGGGTCCTTGTCCGGGTCCGGGTCCGGGTCCGGGTCCGGGTCCGGGTAAGGGTCCAGGTCCGGGTCCGGGTCCGGGTCCGGGTCCGGGTCCGGGTCCGGGCAAGTGTCCGGGTCCGGGTCCGGGTCCGGGTAAGGGTCCGGGTCCGGGTCCGGGTCCGGGTTCGTGTCCGGGTTCGTGTCCAGGTCCGGGTCCGGGTCCGGGTCCGGGTCCAGGTAAGTGTCCGGGTCCGGGTCCAGGTCCGGGTCTGGGTCCGGGTCCTGGTCCGGGCTAGGGTCCGGGTCCGGGTCCGGGTCCGGGTCCCGGTTCGGGTCCGGGTCCGTGTCCGGGTCCGGGTCCGGGTCCAGGTCCGAGTACGGGTCAGGGTCCGGGTCCGGGTCCGGGTCCAGGTCCGGGTAAGTGTCCGTGTCCGGGTCAGGGTCCGGGTCCGGGTCTGGGTCCGGGTCCGGGTCCGGGTAAGGGTCCAGGTCGGGGTCCGGGTCCGGGTCCGGGTCCGGGTCCGGGTCCGGGCAAGTGTCCGGGTCCGGGTCCGGGTCCGGGCAAGTGTCCGGGTCCGGGTCCGGGTCCGGGTAAGGGTCCGGGTCCGTGTCCGGGTCCGGGTCCGGGTAAGTGTCCGGGTCCGTGTCCGGGTAAGGGTCCGGGACCGGGTCCAGGTCCGTGTCCGGGTAAGGGTCCGTGTCCGTGTCCGTGTCCGTGTCCGGGTCCGGGTAAGGGTCCGTGTCTGTGTCCGGTTAAGGGTCCGGGTCCGGGTCCAGGTAAGTGTCCGGGTCCGGGTCCGGGTCCGGGTCCGGGTCCGGGTCCAGGTCCGGGTCCGGGTCCGGGTCCGGGTAAGGGTCCGGGTTCGGGTCCGGGTCCAGGTCCGGGTCCGGGTCCGGGTAAGGGTCCGGGTCCGGGTCCGGGTAAGGTTCCGTGTCCGGGACCGGTTAAGGGTCTGGCTCCGGGTCCAGATAACGGCCCGGGTCCGGGTCCGGGTCCGGGTCCGGGTCCGGGTCTGGGTCCGGGTCCGGGTCCGGGTCCGGGTAAGGGTCCGGGTCCGGGTCCGGGTCCGGGTCCGGGTCCGGGTCCGGGTCCGGGTCCGGTTCCGGGTCCGGGTCCGGGTAAGGGTCCGGGTCCAGGTCCGGGTTCGGGTCCGGGTTCGTGTCCGGGTCCGGATCCGGGTCCGGGTCCGGGTCCGGGTCCATGTCCGGGTCCGGGTCCGTGTCCGGGTCCGGGTCCGGGTCCGGGTCCGGGTCCGGGTCCGAGTACGGGTCAGGGTCCGGGTCCGGGTCCGGGTCCAGGTCCGGGTAAGGGTCCGGGTCCGGGTAAGGGTCCGGGTCCATGTCCGTGTCCGGGTCCGTGTCCGTGTCAGGGTCCGGGTCCGGGTCTGGGTCCGGGTCCGGGTCCGGGTAAGGGTCCAGGTCCGGGTCCGCGTCCGGGTCAGGGTCCGGGTCCGGGTCCGTGTCCGTGTCCGTGTCCGGGTCCGGGTCCGGGTCCGGGTAAGGGTCCGGGTCCGTGTCCGGGTCCGGGTCCGGGTAAGGGTCCGGGTCCATGTCCGTGTCCAGGTCCGTGTCCGGGTCAGGGTCCGGGTCCGGGTCTGGGTCCGGGTCCGGGTCCGGGTAAGGGTCCAGGTCCGGGTCCGGGTCCGGGTCCGGGTCCGTGTCCGGGTCCGTGTCCGGGTCCGGGTCCGGGTCCGGGTCCGGGCTAGGGTCCGGGTCCGGGTCCGGGTCCGGGTCCCGGTTCGGGTCCGGGTTCGTGTCCGGGTCCGGGTCCGGGTCCAGGTCCGAGTACGGGTCAGGGTCTGGGTCCGGGTCCGGGTCCAGGTCCGGGTAAGGGTCCGTGTCCGGGTCAGGGTCCGGGTCCGGGTCTGGGTCCGGGTCCGGGTCCGGGTAAGGGTCCAGGTCGGGGTCCGGGTCCAGGTCCGGGTCCGGGTCCGGGTCCGGGTCCGGGTAAGGGTTCGGGTCCGTGTCCGTGTCCGTGTCCGTGTCCGGGTCCGGGTTCAAACCCGGGTCCGGGTCCGGGTCCGGGTCTGGGTCCGGGTAACGGTCCGGGTCCTTGTCCGGGTCCGGGTCCGGGTCCGGGTCCGGGTCCGGGTCCGGGTCCGGGTAAGGGTCCAGGTCCGGGTCCGGGTCCGGGTCCGGGTCCGGGTCCGGGTCCGGGCAAGTGTCCGGGTCCGGGTCCGGGTCCGGGTAAGGGTCCGGGTCCGGGTCCGGGTTCGTGTCCGGGTTCGTGTCCAGGTCCGGGTCCGGGTCCGGGTCCGGGTCCAGGTAAGTGTCCGGGTCCGGGTCCGGGTCTGGGTCCGGGTCCGGGTCCGGGCTAGGGTCCGGGTCCGGGTCCGGGTCCGGGTCCCGGTTCGGGTCCGGGTTCGTGTCCGGGTCCGGGTCCGGGTCCGGGTCCGGGTCCGAGTACGGGTCAGGGTCCGGGTCCGGGTCCGGGTCCAGGTCCGGGTAAGGGTCCGGGTCCGGGTAAGGGTCCGGGTCCAGGTCAGGGTCCGGGTCCGGGTCTGGGTCCGGGTCCGGGTCCGGGTAAGGGTCCAGGTCCGGGTCCGGGTCCGGGTCCGGGTCCGGGTCCGGGCAAGTGTCCGGGTCCGGGTCCGGGTCCGGGTAAGGGTCCGGGTGCGTGTCCGGGTCCGGGTCCGGGTAAGGGTCCGGGTCCGTGTCCGGGTAAGGGTCCGGGACCGGGTCCAGGTCCGTGTCCGTGTCCGTGTCCGGGTCCGGGTAAGGGTCCGTGTCTGTGTCCGGTTAAGGGTCCGGGTCCGGGTCCAGGTAAGTGTCCGGGTCCGGGTCCAGGTCCGGGTCCGGGTCCGGGTCCGGGTAAGGTTCCGTGTCCGGGACCGGTTAAGGGTCTGGCTCCGGGTCCAGATAAGGGTCCGGGTCCGGGTCCGGGTCCGGGTCCGGGTCCGGGTCCGGGTCCGGGTCTGGGTCCGGGTCCGGGTCCGGGTCCGGGTCCGGGTCCGGGTCCGGGTAAGGGTCCGGGTCCGGGTCCGGGTCCGGGTAAGGGTCCGGGTCCTTGTCCGGGTCCTGGTTCGGGTCCGGGTTCGTGTCCGGGTCCGGATCCGGGTCCGGGTCCAGGTAAGGGTCCGGGTCCATGTCCGGGTCCGGGTCCGTGTCCGTGTCCGGGTCCGGGTCCGGGTCCGGGTCCGGGTCCGAGTACGGGTCAGGGTCCGGGTCCGGGTCCGGGTCCAGGTCCGGGTAAGGGTCCGGGTCCGGGTAAGGGTCCGGGTCCATGTCCGTGTCCGGGTCCGTGTCCGTGTCAGGGTCCGGGTCCGGGTCTGGGTCCGGGTCCGGGTCCGGGTAAGGGTCCAGGTCTGGGTCCGGGTCCGGGTCAGGGTCCGGGTCCGGGTCCGTGTCCGTGTCCGTGTCCGTGTCCGGGTCCGGGTCCGGGTCCGGGTAAGGGTCCGGGTCCGTGTCCGGGTCCGGGTCCGGGTAAGGGTCCGGGTCCATGTCCGTGTCCAGGTCCGTGTCCGGGTCCGGGTCCGGGTCCGGGTAAGGGTCCAGGTCCGGGTCCGGGTCCGGATCCGGGTCCGTGTCCGGGTCCGTGTCCGGGTCCGGGTCCGGGCAAGTGTCCGGGTCCGGGTCCGGGTCCGGGTAAGGGTCCGGGTGCGTGTCCGGGTCCGGGTCCGGGTAAGGGTCCGTGTCCGTGTCCGGGTAAGGGTCCGGGACCGGGTCCAGGTCCGTGTCCGTGTCCGTGTCCGGGTCCGGGTAAGGGTCCGTGTCTGTGTCCGGTTAAGGGTCCGGGTCCGGGTCCAGGTAAGTGTCCGGGTCCGGGTCCGGGTCCGGGTCCGGGTCCGGGTCCGGGTCCGGGTAAGGTTCCGTGTCCGGGACCGGTTAAGGGTCTGGCTCCGGGTCCAGATAAGGGTCCGGGTCCGGGTCCGGGTCCGGGTCCGGGTCCGGGTCCGGGTCTGGGTCCGGGTCCGGGTCCGGGTCCGGGTCCGGGTCCGGGTCCGGGTCCGGGTAAGGGTCCGGGTCCGGGTCCGGGTCCGGGTAAGGGTCCGGGTCCTTGTCCGGGTCCTGGTTCGGGTCCGGGTTCGTGTCCGGGTCCGGATCCGGGTCCGGGTCCAGGTAAGGGTCCGGGTCCATGTCCGGGTCCGGGTCCGTGTCCGTGTCCGTGTCCGGGTCCGGGTCCGGGTCCGGGTCCGAGTACGGGTCAGGGTCCGGGTCCGGGTCCGGGTCCAGGTCCGGGTAAGGGTCCGGGTCCGGGTAAGGGTCCGGGTCCATGTCCGTGTCCGGGTCCGTGTCCGTGTCAGGGTCCGGGTCCGGGTCTGGGTCCGGGTCCGGGTCCGGGTAAGGGTCCAGGTCTGGGTCCGGGACCCGGGTCAGGGTCCGGGTCCGGGTCCGTGTCCGTGTCCGTGTCCGGGTCCGGGTCCGGGTCCGGGTAAGGGTCCGGGTCCGTGTCCGGGTCCGGGTCCGGGTAAGGGTCCGGGTCCATGTCCGTGTCCAGGTCCGTGTCCGGGTCAGGGTCCGGGTCCGGGTCTGGGTCCGGGTCCGGGTCCGGGTAAGGGTCCAGGTCCGGGTCCGGGTCCGGATCCGGGTCCGTGTCCGGGTCCGTGTCCGGGTCCGGGTCCGGGTCCGGGTCCGGGCTAGGGTCCGGGTCCGGGTCCGGGTCCGGGTCCCGGTTCGGGTCCGGGTTCGTGTCCGGGTCCGGGTCCGGGTCCAGGTCCGAGTACGGGTCAGGGTCTGGGTCCGGGTCCGGGTCCAGGTCCGGGTAAGGGTCCGTGTCCGGGTCCGGGTCAGGGTCCGGGTCCGGGTCTGGGTCCGGGTCCGGGTCCGGGTAAGGGTCCAGGTCGGGGTCCGGGTCCAGGTCCGGGTCCGGGTCCGGGTCCGGGTAAGGGTTCGGGTCCGTGTCCGTGTCCGTGTCCGTGTCCGTGTCCGGGTCCGGGTAAGGGTCCGTGTCTGTGTCCGGTTAAGGGTCCGGGTCCGGGTCCAGGTAAGTGTCCGGGTCCGGGTCCGGGTCCGGGTCCGGGTCCGGGTCCGGGTCCGGGTAAGGTTCCGTGTCCGGGACCGGTTAAGGGAAGGGTCTGGCTCCGGGTCCAGATAAGGGTCCGGGTCCGGGTCCGGGTCCGGGTCCGGGTCCGGGTCCGGGTCTGGGTCCGGGTCCGGGTCCGGGTCCGGGTCCGGGTCCGGGTCCGGGTAAGGGTCCGGGTCCGGGTCCGGGTCCGGGTAAGGGTCCGGGTCCTTGTCCGGGTCCTGGTTCGGGTCCGGGTTCGTGTCCGGGTCCGGATCCGGGTCCGGGTCCAGGTAAGGGTCCGGGTCCATGTCCGGGTCCGGGTCCGTGTCCGTGTCCGTGTCCGGGTCCGGGTCCGGGTCCGGGTCCGAGTACGGGTCAGGGTCCGGGTCCGGGTCCGGGTCCAGGTCCGGGTAAGGGTCCGGGTCCGGGTAAGGGTCCGGGTCCATGTCCGTGTCCGGGTCCGTGTCCGTGTCAGGGTCCGGGTCCGGGTCTGGGTCCGGGTCCGGGTCCGGGTAAGGGTCCAGGTCTGGGTCCGGGACCCGGGTCAGGGTCCGGGTCCGGGTCCGTGTCCGTGTCCGTGTCCGGGTCTGGGTCCGGGTCCGGGTAAGGGTCCGGGTCCGTGTCCGGGTCCGGGTCCGGGTAAGGGTCCGGGTCCATGTCCGTGTCCAGGTCCGTGTCCGGGTCAGGGTCCGGGTCCGGGTCTGGGTCCGGGTCCGGGTCCGGGTAAGGGTCCAGGTCCGGGTCCGGGTCCGGATCCGGGTCCGTGTCCGGGTCCGTGTCCGGGTCCGGGTCCGGGTCCGGGTCCGGGCTAGGGTCCGGGTCCGGGTCCGGGTCCGGGTCCCGGTTCGGGTCCGGGTTCGTGTCCGGGTCCGGGTCCGGGTCCAGGTCCGAGTACGGGTCAGGGTCTGGGTCCGGGTCCGGGTCCAGGTCCGGGTAAGGGTCCGTGTCCGGGTCAGGGTCCGGGTCCGGGTCTGGGTCCGGGTCCGGGTCCGGGTAAGGGTCCAGGTCGGGGTCCGGGTCCAGGTCCGGGTCCGGGTCCGGGTCCGGGTAAGGGTTCGGGTCCGTGTCCGTGTCCGTGTCCGTGTCCGGGTCCGGGTTCAAACCCGGGTCCGGGTCCGGGTCCGGGTCTGGGTCCGGGTAACGGTCCGGGTCCTTGTCCGGGTCCGGGTCCGGGTCCGGGTCCGGGTCCGGGTCCGGGTCCGGGTAAGGGTCCAGGTCCGGGTCCGGGTCCGGGTCCGGGTCCGGGTCCGGGTCCGGGCAAGTGTCCGGGTCCGGGTCCGGGTCCGGGTAAGGGTCCGGGTCCGGGTCCGGGTTCGTGTCCGGGTTCGTGTCCAGGTCCGGGTCCGGGTCTGGGTCCGGGTCCAGGTAAGTGTCCGGGTCCGGGTCCGGGTCTGGGTCCGGGTCCGGGTCCGGGCTAGGGTCCGGGTCCGGGTCCAGGTCCGGGTCCCGGTTCGGGTCCGGGTTCGTGTCCGGGTCCGGGTCCGGGTCCGGGTCCGGGTCCGTGTCCGTGTCCGTGTCCGGGTCCGGGTAAGGGTCCGTGTCTGTGTCCGGTTAAGGGTCCGGGTCCGGGTCCAGGTAAGTGTCCGGGTCCGGGTCCGGGTCCGGGTCCGGGTCCGGGTCCGGGTCCGGGTCCGGGTCTGGGTCCGGGTCCGGGTCCGGGTCCGGGTCCGGGTCCGGGTCCGGGTCCGGGTCCGGGTCCGGGTAAGGGTCCGGGTCCGGGTCCGGGTCCGGGTAAGGGTCCGGGTCCTTGTCCGGGTCCTGGTTCGGGTCCGGGTTCGTGTCCGGGTCCGGATCCGGGTCCGGGTCCAGGTAAGGGTCCGGGTCCATGTCCGGGTCCGGGTCCGGGTCCGTGTCCGGGTCCGGGTCCGGGTCCGTGTCCGGGTCCGGGTCCGTGTCCGGGTTCGTGTCCGGGTTCGTGTCCAGGTCAAGGTCCGGGTCCGGGTCCGGGTCCGGGTCCGGGTCCGTGTCCGGGCAAGGGTCCGGGTCCGGGTCCGGGTCCGGGTAAGGGTCCGGGTCCGGGTCCGGGTCCGGGTCCGGGTCCGGGTCCGGGTCCGGGTCCGGGTCCGGGTCCGGGTAAGGGTCCGGGTCCGGGTCCGGGTCCGGGTCCGGGTCCGGGTCCGGGTCCGGGTCCGGGTCCGGGTCCGGGTCAGGGTCCGGGTAAGGGTTCGGGTCCGTGTCCGTGTCCGTGTCCGTGTCCGGGTCCGGGTTCGAACCCGGGTCCGGGTCCGGGTCCGGGTCTGGGTCCGGGTAACGGTCCGGGTCCTTGTCCGGGTCCGGGTCCGTGTCCGGGTAAGGGTCCGGGTCCGGGTCCGGGTCCCGGTCCGGGTCCGGGTCCGGGTCCGGGTAAGGGTCCGGGTCCGGGTCCGGGTCCGGGTAAGGGTCCGGGTCCTGGTCCGGGTCCCGGTTCGGGTCCGGGTTCGTGTCCGGGTCCGGATCCGGGTCCGGGTCCGGGTCCGGGTCCGGGTCCGGGTCCGTGTCCGTGTCCGGGTCCGGGTCTGGGTCCGGGTCCGGGTCCTGGTTCGGGTCCGGGTCCGGGTCCGGGTCCGGGTAAGGGTCCGGGTCGGGGTAAGGGTCCGGGTCCGGGTCCGGGTCCGGGTTTGTGTCCGGGTTCGTGTCCAGGTCCGGGTCCGGATCAGGGTCCGGGTCAGGGTCCGGGTCCGGGTCTGGGTAAGGGTCTGGGTCCGTGTCCGTGTCCGTGTCCGTGTCCGTGTCCGTGTCCGGGTCCTTGTCCGGGTCCGGGTCCGGGTCCGGGTCCGGGTCCGGGTAAGGGTCCAGGTCCGGGTCCGGGTCCGGGTCCGGGTCCGGGTCCGGGTCCGCGTCCGGGTCCGGGTCCGGGCAAGTGTCCGGGTCCGGGTCCGGGTCCGGGTAAGGGTCCGTGTCCGGGTCCGGGTTCGTGTCCGGGTTCGTGTCCAGGTCCAGGTCCGGGTCCGGGTCCGGGTCCGGGTCCGGTTCCGGGTCCGGATCCGGGTCCGTGTCCGTGTCCGGGCAAGGGTCCGTGTCCGTGTCCGGGCAAGGGTCCGGGTCCGGGTCCGGGTCCGCGTAATGGTCCGGACCTGGGTCCGGGTCCGGGTCCGGGTCCGGGTAAGGGTCCGGGTCCGGGTCCGGGTCCGGGTCTGGGTCCGGGTCCGGGTCCGGGTCCGGGTCCGAGTCCGGGTCCGGGTAAGGGTCCGGGTCCGGGTCCGGGTCCGGGTAAGGGTCCGGGTCCTGGTCCGGGTCCCATTTCGGGTCCGGGTTCGTGTCCGGGTCCGGGTCTGGGTCCGGGTCAGGGTCCGGGTCCGGGTCCGGGTCCACGTCCGGGTCCGGGTAAGGGTCCGGGTCCGGGTAAGTGTCCGGGTCCTTGTCCGTGTCCAGGTCCGGGTCCGGGTCCGGGTCCAGATCCAGGTCCGTGTCCGGGTAAGGGTTCGGGTCCGTGTCCGTGTCCGGGTCCGGGTCTGGGTCAGGGTCCGGGTCCGGGTCCGGGTAAGGGTTCGGGTCCGTGTCCGGGTCCGGGTCCGGGTCCGGGTTCGGATCCGGGTCCGGGTCCGGGTCCGGGTAAGGGTGCGTGTCCGGGTCCGGGTAAGGGTCCGTGTCCGGGTCCGGGTCCGGGTCCGGGTAAGGGTTCGGGTCAGGGTCCGGGTCCGGGTCAATGTAAGGGTCTGGGTCTGTGTCCGTGTCCGTGTCCGTGTCCGTGTCCGTGTCCGTGTCTGGGTCCGGGTCCGGGTCCTGGTTCGGGTCCGGGTCCGGTTCCGGTTCCGGGTCCGGGTAAGGGTCCGGGTCCGGGTCCGGGTCCGGGTCCGGGTCGGGGTAAGGGTCCGGGTCCGGGTCCGGGTTTGTGACCGGGTTCGTGTCCAGGTCCGGGTCCGGGTCCGGGTCCGGGTCCGGGTCCGGGTCCGGGCAAGTGTCCGGGTCCGGGTCCGGGTCCGGGTAAGGGTCCGGGTCCGGGTCCGGGTTCGTGTCCGGGTTCGTGTCCAGGTCCGGGTCCGGGTCCGGGTCCGGGTCCAGGTAAGTGTCCGGGTCCGGGTCCGGGTCTGGGTCCGGGTCCGGGTCCGGGCTAGGGTCCGGGTCCGGGTCCGGGTCCGGGTCCCGGTTCGGGTCCGGGTTCGTGTCCGGGTCCGGGTCCGGGTCCGGGTCCGGGTCCGAGTACGGATCAGGGTCCGGGTCCGGGTCCGGGTCCAGGTCCGGGTAAGGGTCCGGGTCCGGGTAAGGGTCCGGGTCCATGTCCGTGTCCGGGTCCGTGTCCAGGTCAGGGTCCGGGTCCGGGTCTGGGTCCGGGTCCGGGTCCGGGTAAGGGTCCAGGTCCGGGTCCGGGTCCGGGTCCGGGTCCGGGTCCGGGCAAGTGTCCGGGTCCGGGTCCGGGTCCGGGTAAGGGTCCGGGTGCGTGTCCGGGTCCGGGTCCGGGTAAGGGTCCGGGTCCGTGTCCGGGTAAGGGTCCGGGACCGGGTCCAGGTCCGTGTCCGTGTCCGTGTCCGGGTCCGGGTAAGGGTCCGTGTCTGTGTCCGGTTAAGGGTCCGGGTCCGGGTCCAGGTAAGTGTCCGGGTCCGGGTCCGGGTCCGGGTCCGGGTCCGGGTCCGGGTCCGGGTAAGGTTCCGTGTCCGGGACCGGTTAAGGGTCTGGCTCCGGGTCCAGATAAGGGTCCGGGTCCGGGTCCGGGTCCGGGTCCGGGTCCGGGTCCGGGTCTGGGTCCGGGTCCGGGTCCGGGTCCGGGTCCGGGTCCGGGTCCGGGTAAGGGTCCGGGTCCGGGTCCGGGTCCGGGTAAGGGTCCGGGTCCTTGTCCGGGTCCTGGTTCGGGTCCGGGTTCGTGTCCGGGTCCGGATCCGGGTCCGGGTCCAGGTAAGGGTCCGGGTCCATGTCCGGGTCCGGGTCCGGGTCCGTGTCCGGGTCCGGGTCCGGGTCCGTGTCCGTGTCCGGGTCCGTGTCCGGGTCCGTGTCCGGGTTCGTGTCCAGGTCAAGGTCCGGGTCCGGGTCCGGGTCCGGGTCCGTGTCCGGGCAAGGGTCCGGGTCCGGGTCCGGGTCCGGGTAAGGGTCCGGGTCCGGGTCCGGGTCCGGGTCCGGGTCCGGGTCCGGGTCCGGGTCCGGGTAAGGGTCCGGGTCCGGGTCCGGGTCCGGGTCCGGGTCCGGGTCCGGGTCCGGGTCCGGGTCAGGGTCCGGGTAAGGGTTCGGGTCCGTGTCCGTGTCCGTGTCCGTGTCCGGGTCCGGGTTCGAACCCGGGTCCGGGTCCGGGTCCGGGTCTGGGTCCGGGTAACGGTCCGGGTCCTTGTCCGGGTCCGGGTCCGTGTCCGGGTAAGGGTCCGGGTCCGGGTCCGGGTCCGGGTCCCGGTCCGGGTCCGGGTCCGGGTCCGGGTAAGGGTCCGGGTCCGGGTCCGGGTCCGGGTAAGGGTCCGGGTCCTGGTCCGGGTCCCGGTTCGGGTCCGGGTTCGTGTCCGGGTCCGGATCCGGGTCCGGGTCCAGGTCCGGGTCCTTGTCCGGGTCCGGGTCCGGGTCCGGGTCCGGGTCCGGGTAAGGGTCCAGGTCCGGGTCCGGGTCCGGGTCCGGGTCCGGGTCCGGGTCCGGGTCCGGGTCCGGGTCCGGGCAAGTGTCCGGGTCCGGGTCCGGGTCCGGGTAAGGGTCCGTGTCCGGGTCCGGGTTCGTGTCCGGGTTCGTGTCCAGGTCCAGGTCCGGGTCCGGGTCCGGGTCCGGGTCCGGTTCCGGGTCCGGATCCGGGTCCGTGTCCGTGTCCGGGCAAGGGTCCGTGTCCGTGTCCGGGCAAGGGTCCGGGTCCGGGTCCGGGTCCGCGTAATGGTCCGGACCTGGGTCCGGGTCCGGGTCCGGGTCCGGGTAAGGGTCCGGGTCCGGGTCCGGGTCCGGGTCTGGGTCCGGGTCCGGGTCCGGGTCCCGGTCCGTGTCCGGGTCCGGGTAAGGGTCCGGGTCCGGGTCCGGGTCCGGGTAAGGGTCCGGGTCCTGGTCCGGGTCCCATTTCGGGTCCGGGTTCGTGTCCGGGTCCGGGTCTGGGTCCGGGTCCGGGTCCGGGTCCACGTCCGGGTCCGGGTAAGGGTCCGGGTCCGGGTAAGGGTCCGTGTCCGGGTCCGGGTCCGGGTCCGGGTCCGGGTAAGGGTTCGGGTCAGGGTCCGGGTCCGGGTCAATGTAAGGGTCTGGGTCTGTGTCCGTGTCCGTGTCCGTGTCCGTGTCCGTGTCCGTGTCTGGGTCCGGGTCCGGGTCCTGGTTCGGGTCCGGGTCCGGTTCCGGTTCCGGGTCCGGGTAAGGGTCCGGGTCCGGGTCCGGGTCCGGGTCCGGGTCGGGGTAAGGGTCCGGGTCCGGGTCCGGGTTTGTGACCGGGTTCGTGTCCAGGTCCGGGTCCGGATCCGGGTCCGGGTCAGGGTCCGGGTCCGGGTCTGGGTAAGGGTCTGGGTCCGTGTCCGTGTCCGTGTCCGTGTCCGTGTCCGTGTCCGGGTAAGTGTCCAGGTCCATGTCCGGGTCCGGGTCCGGGTCCGGGGACGGGTCCGGGTCCGGGTAAGGGTTCGGGTCCGGGTCCGGGTCTGTGTCCGGGTCCGGGTCCGGGTCCGGGTCCGGGTAAGTGTTCGGGTCGGTGTCAGGGTCCATGTCCGGGTCCGGGTCCGGGTTCGGATCTGGGTCCGGGTCCGGGTCCGTGTCCGTGTCCGGGTAACGGTCCAGGTCCATGTCCGGGTCTGGGTCCGGGCCCGGGTAAGGGTCCGGGTCCGGGTCCCGGTTCGGGTCCGGGTCCGGGTCCGGGTAAGGGTCCGGGTCCGGGTCCGGGTCCGGGTCTGGGTCCGGGTCCGGGTCCGGGTCCGGGTCCGAGTCCGGGTCCGGGTAAGGGTCCGGGTCCGGGTCCGGGTCCGGGTAAGGGTCCGGGTCCTGGTCCGGGTCCCATTTCGGGTCCGGGTTCGTGTCCGGGTCCGGGTCCGGGTCCGGGTCAGGGTCCGGGTCCGGGTCCACGTCCGGGTCCGGGTCCGGGTAAGGGTCCGGGTCCGGGTCCGGGTAAGGGTCCGGGTCCATGTCCGTGTCCAGGTCCGTGTCCGGGTCCGGGTCCAGATCCAGGTCCGTGTCCGGGTAAGGGTTCGGGTCCTTGTCCGTGTCCGGGTCCGGGTCTGGGTCAGGGTCCGGGTCCGGGTCCGGGTCCGGGTAAGGGTTCGGGTCCGTGTCCGGGTCCGGGTCCGGGTCCGGGTTCGGATCCGGGTCCGGGTCCGGGTCCGGGTCCGGGTAAGGGTGCGTGTCCGGGTCCGGGTAAGGGTCCGTGTCCGGGTCCGGGTCCGGGTCCGGGTAAGGGTTCGGGTCAGGGTCCGGGTCCGGGTCAATGTAAGGGTCTGGGTCTGTGTCCGTGTCCGCGTCCGTGTCCGTGTCCGTGTCTGGGTCCGGGTCCGGGTCCTGGTTCGGGTCCGGGTCCGGTTCCGGGTCCGGGTAAGGGTCCGGGTCCGGGTCCGGGTCCGGGTCGGGGTAAGGGTCCGGGTCCGGGTCCGGGTTTGTGACCGGGTTCGTGTCCAGGTCCGGGTCCGGATCCGGGTCCGGGTCAGGGTCCGGGTCCGGGTCTGGGTAAGGGTCTGGGTCCGTGTCCGTGTCCGTGTCCGTGTCCGGGTCCGGGTCCGGGTCCGGGTAAGTGTCCAGGTCCATGTCCGGGTCCGGGTCCGTGTCCGTGTCCAGGTCCGTGTCCGGGTAAGGGTTCGGGTCAGGGTCCGGGTCCGGGTCAATGTAAGGGTCTGGGTCTGTGTCCGTGTCCGCGTCCGTGTCCGTGTCCGTGTCTGGGTCCGGGTCCGGGTCCTGGTTCAGGTCCGGGTCCGGTTCCGGGTCCGGGTAAGGGTCCGGGTCCGGGTCCGGGTCCGGGTCCGGGTCCGGGTACGGGTACGGGTCCGGGTCCGGGTACGGGTCCCGGTCCGGGTCAGGGTCCGGATCCGGGTCCGGGTAAGGGTCTGTGTCCGTGTCCGTGTCCGTGTCCGGGTCCGGGTCCCGGTCCGGGTAAGGGTCCGGGTCCATGTCCGGGTCCGGGTACGGGTCCGGGTCCGGGTCCGGGTCCAGGTCCGTGTCCGGATCCGGGTTCGGGTACGGGTACGGGTACGGGTAAGGGTTCGTGTCCGTGTCCGTGTCCGGGTCTGGGTAAGGGTCCGGGTCCGGGTCCGGGTTCGGGTCCGGGTTCGTGTCCGGGTCCGGGTCCGGGTCCGTGTCCGTGTCCGTGTCCGGGTCCGTGTCCGTGTCCGGGTCCGGGTAAGGGTCCGGGTCCGTGTCTGTGTCCGTGTCCGGGTCCGGGTCTGGGTCCGGGTAACGGTCCGGGTCCTTGTCCGGGTCCGGGTCCGGGTCCGGGTAAGGGTCCGGGTCTGGGTCCGGGTCCGGGTCCGGGTCCGGGTCCGGGCAAGTGTCCGGGTCCGGGTCCGGGTCCGGGTAAGGGTCGGGTCCGGGTCCGGGTTCGTGTCCGGGTTCGTGTCCAGGTCCGGGTCCGGGTCCGCGTCCGGGTCCGGGTCATGTTCCGGGTCCGGGTCCGGGTCCGTGTCCGTGTCCGGGCAAGGGTCCGGGTCCGGGTCTGATTCCGGGTAACGGTCCGGGTCCATGTCCGGGTCCGGGTCCGGGTCCGGGTAAGGGTCCGGGTCCAGGTCCGGGTTCGTGTCCGGGTTCGTGTCCAGGTCCGGGTCCGGGTCCAGGTCCGGGTCCGGGTCCGGGTCCGGTTCCGGGTCCGGGTCCGGGTCCGGGTCCGGATCCGGGCTAGGGTCCGGGTCCGGGTCCGGGTCCGGGTCCGGGTCCGAGTACGGGTCAGGGTCCGGGTCCGGGTCAGGGTCCGGGTCCGGGTAAGGGTCCGGGTCCGGGTCCGGGTAAGGGTCCGGGTCCATGTCCGTGTCCGGGTCCGGGTCCGGGTCCGGGTCCGGATCCGGGTCCGGGTCCGTGGAAGGGTTCGGGTCCGTGTCCGTGTCCGTGTCCGGGTCCGGGTAAGGGTCCGGGTCCGGGTCCGGGTAAGGGTCCGGGACCGGGTCCAGGTCCGGGTCCGGGTAAGGGTCCGGGTCCGGGTAAGGGTCCGGGACCGGGTCCAGGTCCGGGTCCGGGTAAGGGTCCGGGTCCGTGTCCGTGTCCGTGTCCGGGTAAGGGTCCGTGTCTGTGTCCGGTTAAGGGTCCGGGTCCATGTCTGGGTCCGGGTCCGGGTAAGGGTCCGGGTCCGGGTCCGGGTTCGGGTCCGGGTTCGTGTCCTGGTCCGGGTCCGTGTCCGTGTCCGGGTCCGTGTCCGTGTCCGGGTCCGGGTAAGGGTCCGGGTCCGGGTCCGGGTCCGGGTCCGGGTCCGGGTCCGGGTCCGGGTCCGGGTCCGTGTCCGGGTCCGTGTCCGGGTCCGGGTCCGGGTCCGGGTCCCGGTCCGGGTCCGGGTCCGGGCAAGTGTCCGGGTCCGGGTCCGGGTCCGGGTAAGGGTCCGGGTCCGGGTCCGGGTCCGGGTTCGTGTCCGGGTTCGTGTCCAGGTCCGGGTCCGTGTCCGTGTCCGGGTCCGGTTCCGGGTCCGGGTCCGGGTCCGGGTCCGTGTCCGTGTCCGGGCAAGGGTCCGGGTCCGGGTCCGGGTCCGCGTAATGGTCCGGACCAGGGTCCGGGTCCGGGTCCGGGTCCGGGTCCGGGTAAGTGTCCGGGTCCGGGTCGGGGTCCGGGTCTGGGTCCGGGTCCGGGTCCGGGTCCGGGTCCGGGTCCGGGTCCGGGTCCGGGTCCGGGTAAGGGTCCGGGTCTGGGTCCGGGTCCCGGTTCGGGTCCGGGTTCGGATCCGGGTCCGGGTCCGGGTCCGGGTAAGGGTCCGGGTCCGGGTCCTGGTTCGGGTCCGGGTCCGGGTCCGGGTCCGGGTAAGGGTCCGGGTCCGGGTCCGGGTCCGGGTCGGGGTAAGGGTCCGGGTCCGGGTCCGGGTTTGTGTCCGGGTTCGTGTCCAGGTCCGGGTCCGGATCCGGGTCCGGGTCAGGGTCCGGGTCCGGGTCTGGGTAAGGGTCTGGGTCCGTGTCCGTGTCCGTGTCCGTGTCCGGGTCCGGGTCCGGGTAAGTGTCCAGGTCCATGTCCGGGTCCGGGTCCGTGTCCGTGTCCAGGTCCGGGTCCGTGTCTGTGTCCGGGTCCGGGTCCGGGTCCGGGTAAGTGTCCAGGTCCATGTCCGGGTCCGGGTCCTGGTCCGGGTCCGGGTCCGGGTCCGGGTCTGGGTCCGGGTAAGGGTTCGGGTGCAGGTCCAGGTCCGTGTCTGGGTCCATGTCCGTGTCCGGGTCCGGTTCCGGGTCCGGGTCCGGGTCCGGGTCCGTGTCCGTGTCCGGGCAAGGGTCCGGGTCCGGGTCCGGGTCCGCGTAATGGTCCGGACCAGGGTCCGGGTCCGGGTCCGGGTCTGGGTCCGGGTAAGTGTCCGGGTCCGGGTCGGGGTCCGGGTCTGGGTCCGGGTCCGGGTCCGGGTCCGGGTCCGGGTCCGGGTCCGGGTAAGGGTCCGGGTCTGGGTCCGGGTCCCGGTTCGGGTCCGGGTTCGGATCCGGGTCCGGGTCCGGGTCCGGGTAAGGGTCCGGGTCCGGGTCCTGGTTCGGGTCCGGGTCCGGGTCCGGGTCCGGGTAAGGGTCCGGGTCCGGGTCCGGGTCCGGGTCCGGGTCGGGGTAAGGGTCCGGGTCCGGGTCCGGGTTTGTGTCCGGGTTCGTGTCCAGGTCCGGGTCCGGATCCGGGTCCGGGTCAGGGTCCGGGTCCGGGTCTGGGTAAGGGTCTGGGTCCGTGTCCGTGTCCGTGTCCGTGTCCGGGTCCGGGTCCGGGTAAGTGTCCAGGTCCATGTCCGGGTCCGGGTCCGTGTCCGTGTCCAGGTCCGGGTCCGTGTCTGTGTCCGGGTCCGGGTCCGGGTCCGGGTAAGTGTCCAGGTCCATGTCCGGGTCCGGGTCCTGGTCCGGGTCCGGGTCCGGGTCCGGGTCCGGGTCTGGGTCCGGGTAAGGGTTCGGGTGCAGGTCCAGGTCCGTGTCTGGGTCCATGTCCGGGTCCGGGTCCGGGTTCGGATCTGGGTCCGGGTCCGGGTCCGGATCCGGGTAAGGGTTCGGGTCCGGGTCCGTGTCCGTGTCCGGGTCCATGTCCGGGTCCGGGTCCGGGTTCGGATATGGGTCCGGGTCCGGGTCCGGGTCCGGGTCCGGGTAACGGTCCAGGTCCATGTCCGGGTCTGGGTCCGGGTCTGGGTAAGGGTCCGGGTCCGGGTCCCGGTTCGGGTCCGGGTCCGGGTCCGGGTTCGGGTCCGGGTCCGGGTCCGGGTCCGGTTCCGGGTCCGGGTCCGGGTCCGGGTCCGGGTCAGGGTCCGGGTCCGGGTCCGTGTAAGGGTCTGTGTCCGTGTCCGTGTCCGTGTCCGTGTCCGGGTCCGGGTAAGGGTCCGGGTCCATGTCCGGGTCCGGGTCCGGGTCCGGGTCCGGGTCCAGGTCCGTGTCCGGGTCCGGGTTTGGGTACGGGTACGGGTAAGGGTTCGGGTCCGGGTCCGGGTCCGGGTCTGGGTAAGGGTCCGGGTCCGGGTCCGGGTTCGGGTTCGGGTTCGTGTCCGGGTCCGGGTCCGTGTCCGGGTCCGGGTCCGGGTCCGGGTCCGGGTCCGGGTCCGGGTAAGAGTCCGGGTCCGTGTCTGTGTCCGGGTCCGGGTCAGGGTCCGGGTAAGGGTTCGGGTCCGTGTCCATGTCCGGGTCCGGGTCCGTGTCCGGGTCCGGGTTCGAACCCGGGTCCAGGTCCGGGTCCGGGTCTGGTTCCAGGTAATGGTCCGGGTCCTTGTCCGGGTCCGGGTCCGTGTCCGGGTAAGGGTCCGGGTCCGGGTCCGGGTCCGGGTCCGGGTCCGGGTCCGGGCAAGTGTCCGGGTCCGGGTCCGGGTCCGGGTAAGGGTCGGGTCCGGGTCCGGGTTCGTGTCCGGTTTCATGTCCAGGTCCGGGTCCGGGTCCGGGTCCGGGTCCGGGTCATGTTCCGGGTCCGTGTCCGTGTCCATGTCCGGGTCCGGGTCCGGGTCCGGGTCCGGGTCCGGGTCCAGGTCCGTGTCCGGATCCGGGTTCGGGTACGGGTACGGGTACGGGTAAGGGTTCGGGTCCGTGTCCGTGTCCGGGTC
Source organism: Arizona elegans (assembly GCA_022577455.1). Classification (NCBI taxonomy): domain Eukaryota; kingdom Metazoa; phylum Chordata; class Lepidosauria; order Squamata; family Colubridae; genus Arizona; species Arizona elegans. Next base: position 8,502,372 of record JAKOOJ010000027.1, read on the forward strand.
TGGGTAAGGGTCCGGGTCCGGGTCCGGGTTCGGGTCCGGGTTCGTGTCCGGGTCCGGGTCCGGGTCCGTGTCCGTGTCCGTGTCCGGGTCCGTGTCCGGGTCCGGGTCCGGGTAAGGGTCCGGGTCCGTGTCTGTGTCCGTGTCCGGGTCCGGGTCCGGGTCCGGGTAAGGGTTCGGGTCCGTGTCCGTGTCCGTGTCCGGGTCCGGGTCCGGGTTCGAACCCGGGTCCGGGTCCGGGTCCGGGTCTGGGTCCGGGTAACGGTCCGGGTCCTTGTCCGGGTCCGGGTCCGGGTCCGGGTAAGGGTCCGGGTCCGGGTCCGGGTCCGGGTCCGGGTCCGGGTCCGGGCAAGTGTCCGGGTCCGGGTCCGGGTCCGGGTAAGGGTCGGGTCCGGGTCCGGGTTCGTGTCCGGGTTCGTGTCCAGGTCCGGGTCCGGGTCCGCGTCCGGGTCCGGGTCATGTTCCGGGTCCGGGTCCGGGTCCGTGTCCGTGTCCGGGCAAGGGTCCGGGTCCGGGTCTGGTTCCGGGTAACGGTCCGGGTCCATGTCCGGGTCCGGGTCCGGGTCCGGGTAAGGGTCCGGGTCCAGGTCCGGGTTCGTGTCCGGGTTCGTGTCCAGGTCCGGGTCCGGGTCCAGGTCCGGGTCCGGGTCCGGGTCCGGGTCCGGTTCCGGGTCCGGGTCCGGGTCCGGGTCCGGATCCGGGCTAGGGTCCGGGTCCGGGTCCGGGTCCGGGTCCGGGTCCGAGTACGGGTCAGGGTCCGGGTCCGGGTCAGGGTCCGGGTCCGGGTAAGGGTCCGGGTCCGGGTCCGGGTATGGGTCCGGGTCCATGTCCGTGTCCGGGTCCGCGTCCGGGTCCGGGTCCGGATCCGGGTCCGGGTCCGTGGAAGGGTTCGGGTCCGTGTCCGTGTCCGGGTCCGGGTCCGGGTAAGGGTCCGGGTCCGGGTCCGGGTAAGGGTCCGGGACCGGGTCCAGGTCCGGGTCCGGGTAAGGGTCCGGGTCCGGGTAAGGGTCCGGGACCGGGTCCAGGTCCGGGTCCGGGTAAGGGTCCGGGTCCGTGTCCGTGTCCGTGTCCGGGTAAGGGTCCGTGTCTGTGTCCGGTTAAGGGTCCGGGTCCATGTCCGGGTCCGGGTCCGGGTAAGGGTCCGGGTCCGGGTCTGGGTCCGGGTCCGTGTCCGGGTCCGTGTCCGGGTCCGGGTCCGGGTCCGGGTCCCGGTCCGGGTCCGGGTCCGGGCAAGTGTCCGGGTCCGGGTCCGGGTCCGGGTAAGGGTCCGGGTCCGGGTCCGGGTCCGGGTTCGTGTCCGGGTTCGTGTCCAGGTCCGGGTCCGGGTCCGTGTCCGTGTCCGTGTCCGGTTCCGGGTCCGGGTCCGGGTCCGGGTCCGTGTCCGTGTCCGGGCAAGGGTCCGGGTCCGGGTCCGTGTCCGCGTAATGGTCCGGACCAGGGTCCGGGTCCGGGTCCGGGTCTGGGTCCGGGTAAGGGTCCGGGTCCGGGTCGGGGTCCGGGTCTGGGTCCGGGTCCGGGTCCGGGTCCGGGTCCGGGTCCGGGTCCGGGTCCGGGTAAGGGTCCGGGTCTGGGTCCGGGTCCCGGTTCGGGTCCGGGTTCGGATCCGGGTCCGGGTCCGGGTCCGGGTAAGGGTCTGGGTCCGGGTCCTGGTTCTGGTCCGGGTCCGGGTCCGGGTCCGGGTAAGGGTCCGGGTCCGGGTCCGGGTCCGGGTCGGGGTAAGGGTCCGGGTCCGGGTCCGGGTTTGTGTCCGGGTTCGTGTCCAGGTCCGGGTCCGGATCCGGGTCCGGGTCAGGGTCCGGGTCCGGGTCTGGGTAAGGGTCTGGGTCCGTGTCCGTGTCCGTGTCCGTGTCCGTGTCCGGGTCCGGGTAAGTGTCCAGGTCCATGTCCGGGTCCGGGTCCGTGTCCGTGTCCAGGTCCGGGTCCGTGTCTGTGTCCGGGTCCGGGTCCGGGTCCGGGTAAGTGTCCAGGTCCATGTCCGGGTCCGGGTCCTGGTCCGGGTCCGGGTCCGGGTCCGGGTCTGGGTCCGGGTAAGGGTTCGGGTGCAGGTCCAGGTCCGTGTCTGGGTCCATGTCCGGGTCCGGGTCCGGGTTCGGATCTGGGTCCGGGTCCGGGTCCGGATCCGGGTAAGGGTTCGGGTCCGGGTCCGTGTCCGTGTCCGGGTCCATGTCCGGGTCCGGGTCCGGGTTCGGATATGGGTCCGGGTCCGGGTCCGGGTCCGGGTCCGGGTAACGGTCCAGGTCCATGTCCGGGTCTGGGTCCGGGTCTGGGTAAGGGTCCGGGTCCGGGTCCCGGTTTGGGTCCGGGTCCGGGTCCGGGTTCGGGTCCGGGTCCGGGTCCGGGTCCGGGTCCGGGTCCGGGTCCGGGTCCGGGTCAGGGTCCGGGTCCGGGTCCGTGTAAGGGTCTGTGTCCGTGTCCGTGTCCGTGTCCGGGTCCGGGTCCGGGTAAGGGTCCGGGTCCATGTCCGGGTCCGGGTCCGGGTCCGGGTCCGGGTCCGGGTCCAGGTCCGTGTCCGGGTCCGGGTTCGGGTACGGGTACGGGTAAGGGTTCGGGTCCGGGTCCGGGTCCGGGTCTGGGTAAGGGTCCGGGTCCGGGTCCGGGTTCGGGTTCGGGTTCGTGTCCGGGTCCGGGTCCGGGTCCGGGTCCGGGTCCGGGTCCGGGTCCGGGTAAGGGTCCGGGTCCGTGTCTGTGTCCGGGTCCGGGTCAGGGTCCGGGTAAGGGTTCGGGTCCGTGTCCATGTCCGGGTCCGGGTCCGTGTCCGGGTCCGGGTTCGAACCCGGGTCCAGGTCCGGGTCCGGGTCTGGTTCCGGGTAATGGTCCGGGTCCTTGTCCGGGTCCGGGTCCGTGTCCGGGTAAGGGTCCGGGTCCGGGTCCGGGTCCGGGTCCGGGTCCGGGCAAGTGTCCGGGTCCGGGTCCGGGTCCGGGTAAGGGTCGGGTCCGGGTCCGGGTTCGTGTCCGGGTTCGTGTCCAGGTCCGGGTCCGGGTCCGGGTCCGGGTCCGGGTCATGTTCCGGGTCCGTGTCTGTGTCCGTGTCTGTGTCCGGTCAAGGGTCCGGGTCCGGGTCTGGGTCCGGGTAACGGTCCGGGTCCATGTCCGGGTCCGGGTCCGGGTCCGGGTCCGGGTAAGGGTCCGGGTCCGGGTCCGGGTCGGGGTTCGTGTCCGGGTTCGTGTCCAGGTTCGGGTCCGGGTCCGGGTCCGGGTCCGGTTCCGGGTCCGGGTCCGGGTCCGGGTCCGGGTCCGGGTCCGGGTCCGGGTCCGGGTCCGGGTCCAGGTCCGGGCTAGGGTCCGGGTCCGGGTCCTGGTCCGGGTCCCGGTTCGGGTCCGGGTTCTTGTCCGGGTCCGGGTCCGGGTCCGGGTCCGAGTACGGGTCAGGGTCCGGGTCCGGGTCCGGGTCCGGGTCCGGGTAAGGGTCTGGGTCCGGGTAAGGGTCCGGGTCGATGTCCGGGTCCGTGTCCGTGTCCGTGTCCGGGTCCGGGTCCGGATCCGGGTCCGGGTCCGTGGAAGGGTTCGGGTCCGTGTCCGTGTCCGTGTCCGGGTCCGGGTAAGGGTCCGTGTCCGGGTCCGGGTAAGGGTCCGGGACCGGGTCCAGGTCCGGGTCCGGGTAAGGGTCCGGGTCCGTGTCCGTGTCCGTGTCCGGGTCCGGGTAAGGGTCCGTGTCTGTGTCCGGTTAAGGGTCCGGGTCCGGGTCCAGGTAAGTGTCCCGGTCCGGGTCCGGGTCCCGGTCCGGGTCCGGGTCCGGGTAAGCGTCCGTGTCAGGGTCCGGGTCCGGGTCCGGGTCCGGGTCCGGGTCCGGGTAAGGGTCCGGGTCCGGGTCCGGGTCCGGGTCCGGGTCCGGGTCCGGGTCCGGGTCCAGGTCCGGGTAAGGGTCCGGGTTCAGGTCCGGGTCCAGGTCCGGGTCCGGGTCCGGGTCCGTGTAAGGGTCCGGGTCCGGGTCCGGGTAAGGTTCCGGGTCCGGGACCGGTTAAGGGTCTGGCTCCGGGTCCAGATAAGGGTCCGGGTCCGGGTCCGGGTCAGGGTCCGGGTCCGGGTCCGGGTCCGGGTCCGGGTCCGGGTCCGGGTCCGGGTCCGGGTCCGGGTCCGGGTCCGGGTAAGGGTCCGGGTCCGGTTCCGGGTAAGGGTCTGGGTCCGGGTCCGTGTTCGGGTCCGGGTTCGTGTCCGGGTCCGGGTCAGGGTCCGGGTCCGGGTCCGGGTCCGGGTAAGGGTCCGGGTCCGGGTCCGGGTCCGGGTCCGGGTCCGGGTAAGGGTCCGGGTCCATGTCCGGGTCCGGGTCCGGGTCCGGGTCCGGGTCCGGGTCCGGGTCCGGGTCCGGGTCCGTGTCCGGGTAAGGGTTCGTGTCCGTGTCCGTGTCCGTGTCCGGGTCCGGGTAAGGGTCCGGGTCCGGGTCCGGGTTCGGGTCCGGGTTCGTGTCCTGGTCCGTGTCCGTGTCCTTGTCCGTGTCCGTGTCCGTGTCCGGGTTCCGGGTCCGGGACCGGTTAAGGGTCTGGCTCCGGGTCCAGATAAGGGTCCGGGTCCGGGTCCGGGTCCGGGTCCGGGTCCGGGTCCGGGTCCGGGTCTGGGTCCGGGTCCGGGTCCGGGTCCGGGTCCGGGTCCGGGTCGGGGTAAGGGTCCGGGTCCGGTTCCGGTTCCGGGTAAGGGTCCGGGTCCGGGTCCGGGTCCGGGTCCGGGTCCGGTTCCGGGTCCGGGTAAGGGTCTGGGTCCGGGTCCGGGTTCGGGTCCGGGTTCGTGTCAGGGTCAGGGTCAGGGTCCAGGTCCGGGTCTGGGTCAGGGTCCGGGTCCGGGTCCGGGTAAGGGTCCGGGTCCGGGTCCGGGTCCGGGTCCGGGTAAGGGTCCGGGTCCATGTCCGGGTCCGGGTCCGGGTCCGGGTCCGTGTCCGTGTCCGTGTCCGGGTAAGGGTTCGTGTCCGTGTCCGGGTCCGTGTCCGGGTCCGGGTAAGGGTCCGGGTCCGGGTCCGGGTCCGGGTGCGGGTCCGGGTCCGGTTCCGGGTCCGGGTCCGGGTAAGGGTTCGGGTCCGTGTCCGTGTCCGTGTCCGTGTCCGTGTCCGGGTTCGAACCCGGGTCCGGGTCCGGGTCCGGGTCTGGGTCCGGGTAATGGTCCGGGTCCTTGTCCGGGTCCGGGTCCGTGTCCGGGTAAGGGTCTGGGTCCGGGTCCGGGTCCCGGTCCGGGTCCAGGTCCGGGCAAGTGTCCGGGTCCGGGTCCGGGTCCGGGTAAGGGTCCGGGTCCGGGTCCGGGTTCGTGTCCGGGTTCGTGTCCAGGTCCGGGTCCGGGTCCGTGTCCGTGTCTGGGTCCGGTTCCGGGTCCGGGTCCGTGTCCGTGTCCGGGTCCGGGCAAGGGTCTGGGTCCGGGTCCGGGTCCGCGTAATGGTCCGGACCCGGGTCCGGGTCCGGGTCCGGGTCCGGGTCCGGGTAAGGGTCCGGGTCCGGGTCCGGGTCCGGGTCTGGGTCCGGGTCCGGGTCCGGGTCCAGGTCCTGGTCCGAATCCGGGTAAGGGTCCGGGTCCGGGTCCGGGTCCGGGTAAGGGTCCGCGTCCTGGTCCGGGTCCCGGTTCGGGTCCGGGTTCGTGTCCGGGTCCGGGTCCGGATCCGGGTCCGGGTCCGGGTTCGAACCCGGGTCCGGGTCCGGGTCCGGGTCCGGGTCCGGGTCCGGGTCCGGGTCCGGGTCCGGGCAAGTGTCCGGGTCCGGGTCCGGATCCGGGTAAGGGTCGGGGTCCGGGTCCGGGTCTGGGTCCGGGTCCGGGTCCGGGTCCGGGTCCGGGTCCGGGTCCGGGTCCGGGTAAGGGTCCGGGTCCGGGTCCGGGTCCGGGTCCGGGTAAGGGTCCGGGTCCTGGTCCGGGTCCCGGTTCGGGTCCGGGTTCGTGTCCGGGTCCGGGTCCGTGTCCGGGTCGGGGTAAGGGTCCGGGTCCGGTTCCGGGTCCGGGTAAGGGTCCGGGTCCGGGTCCGGGTCCGGGTCCGGGTCCGGGTCCGGGTCCGGGTCCGGGTAAGGGTCTGGGTCCGGGTCCGGGTTCGGGTCCGGGTTCGTGTCAGGGTCAGGGTCAGGGTCCGGGTCCGGGTCCGGGTCAGGGTCCGGGTCCGGGTCCGGGTAAGGGTCCGGGTCCGGGTCCGGGTCCGGGTCCGGGTAAGGGTCCTGGTCCATGTCCGTGTCCGGGTCCGGGTCCGTGTCCGTGTCCGTGTCCGGGTAAGGGTTCGTGTCCGTGTCCGGGTCCGTGTCCGGGTCCGGGTAAGGGTCCGGGTCCGGGTCCGGGTCCGGGTCCGGGTCCGGGTCCGGGTCCGGGTCCGGGTCCGGGTCCGGGTCCGGGTCCGGGTCCGGTTCCGGGTCCGGGTCCGGGTAAGGGTTCGGGTCCGTGTCCGTGTCCGTGTCCGGGTCCGGGTCCGGGTTCGAACCCGGGTCCGGGTCCGGGTCCGGGTCTGGGTCCGGGTAATGGTCCGGATCCTTGTCCGGGTCCGGGTCCGTGTCCGGGTAAGGGTCTGGGTCCGGGTCCGGGTCCCGGTCCGGGTCCAGGTCCGGGCAAGTGTCCGGGTCCGGGTCCGGGTCCGGGTAAGGGTCCGGGTCCGGGTCCGGGTTCGTGTCCGGGTTCGTGTCCAGGTCCGGGTCCGGGTCCGTGTCCGTGTCTGGGTCCGGGTCCGGGTCCGGGTCCGTGTCCGGGTCCGGGTCCGGGCAAGGGTCTGTGTCCGGGTCCGGGTCCGCGTATTGGTCCGGACCCGGGTCCGGGTCCGGGTCCGGGTCCGGGTCCGGGTAAGGGTCCGGGTCCGGGTCCGGGTCCGGGTCTGGGTCCGGGTCCGGGTCCGGGTCCAGGTCCTGGTCCGAATCCGGGTAAGGGTCCGGGTCCGGGTCCGGGTCCGGGTAAGGGTCCGCGTCCTGGTCCGGGTCCCGGTTCGGGTCCGGGTTCGTGTCCGTGTCCGTGTCCGGGTCCGGATCCGGGTCCGGGTCCGGGTTCGAACCCGGGTCCGGGTCCGGGTCCGGGTCCGGGTCTGGGTCCGGGTAACGGTCCGGGTCCTTGTCCGGGTCCGGGTCCGGGTCCGGGTCCGGGTCTGGGTCCGGGTCCGGGTCCGGGTTCGTGTCCGGGTTCGTGTCCAGGTCCGGGTCCGGGTCCGGGTCCGGGTCCGGGTCATGTTCCGGGTCCGTGTCCGTGTCCATGTCCGGGTCCGGGTCCGGGTCCGGGTCCGGGTCCGGGTCCAGGTCCGTGTCCGGATCCGGGTTCGGGTACGGGTACGGGTACGGGTAAGGGTTCGGGTCCGTGTCCGTGTCCGGGTCTGGGTAAGGGTCCGGGTCCGGGTCCGGGTCCGGGTAAGGGTCTGGGTCCGGGTCCGGGTTCGGGTCCGGGTTCGTGTCAGGGTCAGGGTCAGGGTCCAGGTCCAGGTCTGGGTCAGGGTCCGGGTCCGGGTCCGGGTAAGGGTCCGGGTCCGGGTCCGGGTCCGGGTCCGGGTAAGGGTCCGGGTCCATGTCCGGGTCCGGGTCCGGGTCCGGGTCCGTGTCCGTGTCCGTGTCCGGGTAAGGGTTCGTGTCCGTGTCCGGGTCTGTGTCCGGGTCCGGGTAAGGGTCCGGGTCCGGGTCCGGGTCCGGGTCCGGGTCCGGGTCCGGTTCCGGGTCCGGGTCCGGGTAAGGGTTCGGGTCCGTGTCCGTGTCCGTGTCCGTGTCCGTGTCCGTGTCCGGGTTCGAACCCGGGTCCGGGTCCGGGTCCGGGTCTGGGTCCGGGTAATGGTCCGGGTCCTTGTCCGGGTCCGGGTCCGTGTCCGGGTAAGGGTCTGGGTCCGGGTCCGGGTCCCGGTCCGGGTCCAGGTCCGGGCAAGTGTCCGGGTCCGGGTCCGGGTCCGGGTAAGGGTCCGGGTCCGGGTCCGGGTTCGTGTCCGGGTTCGTGTCCAGGTCCGGGTCCGGGTCCGTGTCCGTGTCTGGGTCCGGTTCCGGGTCCGGGTCCGTGTCCGGGTCCGGGTCCGGGCAAGGGTCTGGGTCCGGGTCCGGGTCCGCGTAATGGTCCGGACCCGGGTCCGGGTCCGGGTCCGGGTCCGGGTCCGGGTAAGGGTCCGGGTCCGGGTCCGGGTCCGGGTCTGGGTCCGGGTCCGGGTCCGGGTCCAGGTCCTGGTCCGAATCCGGGTAAGGGTCCGGGTCCGGGTCCGGGTCCGGGTAAGGGTCCGCGTCCTGGTCCGGGTCCCGGTTCGGGTCCGGGTTCGTGTCCGGGTCCGGGTCCGGATCCGGGTCCGGGTCCGGGTTCGAACCCGGGTCCGGGTCCGGGTCCGGGTCCGGGTCTGGGTCCGGGTAACGGTCCGGGTCCTTGTCCGGGTCCGGGTCCGGGTCCGGGTAAGGGTCCAGGTCCGGGTCCGGGTCCGGGTCCGGGTCCGGGTCCGGGTCCGGGTCCGAGTCCGGGTCCGGGTCCGGGCAAGTGTCCGGGTCCGGGTCCGGATCCGGGTAAGGGTCGGGGTCCGGGTCCGGGTCTGGGTCCGGGTCCGGGTCCGGGTCCGTGTCCGGGTCCGGGTCCGGGTCCGGGTCCGGGTAAGGGTCCGGGTCCGGGTCCGGGTCCGGGTCCGGGTAAGGGTCCGGGTCCTGGTCCGGGTCCCGGTTCGGGTCCGGGTTCGTGTCCGGGTCCGGGTCCGTGTCCGGGTCGGGGTAAGGGTCCGGGTCCGGTTCCGGGTCCGGGTAAGGGTCCGGGTCCGGGTCCGGGTCCGGGTCCGGTTCCGGGTCCGGGTAAGGGTCTGGGTCCGGGTCCGGGTCCGGGTCCGGGTAAGGGTCCGGGTCCTGGTCCGGGTCCCGGTTCGGGTCCGGGTTCGTGTCCGGGTCCGGGTCCGTGTCCGGGTCGGGGTAAGGGTCCGGGTCCGGTTCCGGGTCCGGGTAAGGGTCCGGGTCCGGGTCCGGGTCCGGGTCCGGGTCCGGTTCCGGGTCCGGGTAAGGGTCTGGGTCCGTGTCCGGGTTCGGGTCCGGGTTCGTGTCAGGGTCAGTGTCAGGGTCCGGGTCCGGGTCCGGGTCAGGGTCCGGGTCCGGGTCCGGGTAAGGGTCCGGGTCCGGGTCCGGGTCCGGGTCCGGGTAAGGGTCCTGGTCCATGTCCGGGTCCGGGTCCGTGTCCGTGTCCGTGTCCGTGTCCGTGTCCGTGTCCGGGTAAGGGTTCGTGTCCGTGTCCGGGTCCGTGTCCGGGTCCGGGTAAGGGTCCGGGTCCGGGTCCGGGTCCGGGTCCGGGTCCGGGTCCGGGTCCAGGTCCTGGTCCGAATCCGGGTAAGGGTCCGGGTCCGGGTCCGGGTCCGGGTAAGGGTCCGCGTCCTGGTCCGGGTCCCGGTTCGGGTCCGGGTTCGTGTCCGGGTCCGGGTCCGGATCCGGGTCCGGGTCCGGGTTCGAACCCGGGTCCGGGTCCGGGTCCGGGTCCGGGTCTGTGTCCGGGTAACGGTCCGGGTCCTTGTCCGGGTCCGGGTCCGGGTCCGGGTCCGGGTCTGGGTCCGGGTCCGGGTCCGGGTTCGTGTCCGGGTTCGTGTCCAGGTCCGGGTCCGTGTCCGGGTCCGGGTCCGGGTCATGTTCCGGGTCCGTGTCCGTGTCCATGTCCGGGTCCGGGTCCGGGTCCGGGTCCGGGTCCGGGTCCAGGTCCGTGTCCGGATCCGGGTTCGGGTACGGGTACGGGTACGGGTAAGGGTTCGGGTCCGTGTCCGTGTCCGGGTCTGGGTAAGGGTCCGGGTCCGGGTCCGGGTTCGGGTCCGGGTTCGTGTCCGGGTCCGGGTCCGGGTCCGTGTCCGTGTCCGTGTCCGGGTCCGTGTCCGGGTCCGGGTCCGGGTAAGGGTCCGGGTCCGTGTCTGTGTCCGTGTCCGGGTCCGGGTCCGGGTCCGGGTAAGGGTTCGGGTCCGTGTCCGTGTCCGTGTCCGGGTCCGGGTCCGGGTTCGAACCCGGGTCCGGTTCCGGGTCCGGGTCTGGGTCCGGGTAACGGTCCGGGTCCTTGTCCGGGTCCGGGTTCGGGTCCGGGTAAGGGTCCGGATCCGGGTCCGGGTCCGGGTCCGGGTCCGGGTCCGGGCAAGTGTCCGGGTCCGGGTCCGGGTCCGGGTAAGGGTCGGGTCCGGGTCCGGGTTCGTGTCCGGGTTCGTGTCCAGGTCCGGGTCCGGGTCCGCGTCCGGGTCCGGGTCATGTTCCGGGTCCGGGTCCGTGTCCGTGTCCGTGTCCGGGCAAAGGTCCGGGTCCGGGTCTGGTTCCGGGTAACGGTCCGGGTCCATGTCCGGGTCCGGGTCCGGGTCCGGGTAAGGGTCCGGGTCCAGGTCCGGGTTCGTGTCCGGGTTCGTGTCCAGGTCCGGGTCCGGGTCCAGGTCCGGGTCCGGGTCCGGGTCCGGTTCCGGGTCCGGGTCCGGGTCCGGGTCCGGATCCGGGCTAGGGTCCGGGTCCGGGTCCGGGTCCGGGTCCGGGTCCGGGTCCGGGTCCGAGTACGGGTCAGGGTCCGGGTCCGGGTCAGGGTCCGGGTCCGGGTAAGGGTCCGGGTCCGGGTCCGGGTAAGGGTCCGGGTCCATGTCCGTGTCCGGGTCCGCGTCCGGGTCCGGATCCGGGTCCGGGTCCGTGGAAGGGTTCGGGTCCGTGTCCGTGTCCGGGTCCGGGTCCGGGTAAGGGTCCGGGTCCGGGTCCGGGTAAGGGTCCGGGACCGGGTCCAGGTCCGGGTCCGGGTAAGGGTCCGGGTCCGGGTAAGGGTCCGGGACCGGGTCCAGGTCCGGGTCCGGGTAAGGGTCCGGGTCCGTGTCCGTGTCCGTGTCCGGGTAAGGGTCCGTGTCTGTGTCCGGTTAAGGGTCCGGGTCCATGTCCGGGTCCGGGTCCGGGTAAGGGTCCGGGTCCGGGTCCGGGTTCGGGTCCGGGTTCGTGTCCTGGTCCGGGTCCGTGTCCGTGTCCGGGTCCGTGTCCGTGTCCGGGTCCGGGTAAGGGTCCGGGTCCGGGTCCGGGTCCGGGTCCGGGTCCGGGTCCGGGTCCGTGTCCGGGTCCGTGTCCGGGTCCGGGTCCGGGTCCGGGTCCCGGTCCGGGTCCGGGTCCGGGCAAGTGTCCGGGTCCGGGTCCGGGTCCGGGTAAGGGTCCGGGTCCGGGTCCGGGTCCGGGTTCGTGTCCGGGTTCGTGTCCAGGTCCGGGTCCGGGTCCGTGTCCGTGTCCGTGTCCGGTTCCGGGTCCGTGTCCGTGTCCGGGTCCGTGTCCGTGTCCGGGCAAGGGTCCGGGTCCGGGTCCGGGTCCGCGTAATGGTCCGAACCAGGGTCCGGGTCCGGGTCCGGGTCTGGGTCCGTGTAAGGGTCCGGGTCCGGGTCGGGGTCCGGGTCTGGGTCCGGGTCCGGGTCCGGGTCCGGGTCCGGGTCCGGGTCCGGGTAAGGGTCCGGGTCTGGGTCCGGGTCCCGGTTCGGGTCCGGGTTCGGATCCGGGTCCGGGTCCGGGTCCGGGTAAGGGTCTGGGTCCGGGTCCTGGTTCGGGTCCGGGTCCGGGTCCGGGTCCGGGTAAGGGTCCGGGTCCGGGTCCGGGTCCGGGTCGGGGTAAGGGTCCGGGTCCGGGTCCGGGTTTGTGTCCGGGTTCGTGTCCAGGTCCGGGTCCGGATCCAGGTCCGGGTCAGGGTCCGGGTCCGGGTCTGGGTAAGGGTCTGGGTCCGTGTCCGTGTCCGTGTCCGTGTCCGGGTCCGGGTCCGGGTAAGTGTCCAGGTCCATGTCCGGGTCCGGGTCCGTGTCCGTGTCCAGGTCCGGGTCCGTGTCTGTGTCCGGGTCCGGGTCCGGGTCCGGGTAAGTGTCCAGGTCCATGTCCGGGTCCGGGTCCTGGTCCGGGTCCGGGTCCGGGTCCGGGTCTGGGTCCGGGTAAGGGTTCGGGTGCAGGTCCAGGTCCGTGTCTGGGTCCATGTCCGGGTCCGGGTCCGGGTTCGGATCTGGGTCCGGGTCCGGGTCCGGATCCGGGTAAGGGTTCGGGTCCGGGTCCGTGTCCGTGTCCGGGTCCATGTCCGGGTCCGGGTCCGGGTTCGGATATGGGTCCGGGTCCGGGTCCGGGTCCGGGTCCGGGTAACGGTCCAGGTCCATGTCCGGGTCTGGGTCCGGGTCTGGGTAAGGGTCCGGGTCCGGGTCCCGGTTCGGGTCCGGGTCCGGGTCCGGGTCCGGGTTCGGGTCCGGGTCCGGGTCCGGGTCCGGGTCCGGGTCCGGGTCCGGGTCCGGGTCAGGGTCCGGGTCCGGGTCCGTGTAAGGGTCTGTGTCCGTGTCCGTGTCCGTGTCCGTGTCCGGGTCCGGGTAAGGGTCCGGGTCCATGTCCGGGTCCGGGTCCGGGTCCGGGTCCGGGTCCGGGTCCGGGTCCAGGTCCGTGTCCGGGTCCGGGTTCGGGTACGGGTACGGGTAAGGGTTCGGGTCCGGGTCCGGGTCCGGGTCTGGGTAAGGGTCCGGGTCCGGGTCCGGGTTCGGCTTCGGGTTCGTGTCCGGGGCCGGGTCCGTGTCCGGGTCCGTGTCCGGGTCCGGGTCCGGGTCCGGGTCCGGGTAAGGGTCCGGGTCCGTGTCTGTGTCCGGGTCCGGGTCAGGATCCGGGTAAGGGTTCGGGTCCGTGTCCATGTCCGGGTCCGGGTCCGTGTCCGGGTCCGGGTTCGAACCCGGGTCCAGGTCCGGGTCCGGGTCTGGTTCCGGGTAATGGTCCGGGTCCTTGTCCGGGTCCGGGTCCGTGTCCGGGTAAGGGTCCGGGTCCGGGTCCGGGTCCGGGTCCGGGTCCGGGTCCGGGTCCGGGCAAGTGTCCGGGTCCGGGTCCGGGTCCGGGTAAGGGTCGGGTCCGGGTCCGGGTTCGTGTCCGGGTTCGTGTCCAGGTCCGGGTCCGGGTCCGGGTCCGGGTCCGGGTCATGTTCCGGGTCCGTGTCCGTGTCCGTGTCTGTGTCCGGTCAAGGGTCCGGGTCCGGGTCTGGGTCCGGGGTAACGGTCCGGGTCCATGTCCGGGTCCGGGTCCGGGTCCGGGTCCGGGTAAGGGTCCGGGTCCGGGTCCGGGTCCGGGTTCGTGTCCGGGTTCGTGTCCAGGTTCGGGTCCGGGTCCGGGTCCGGGTCCGGTTCCGGGTCCGGGTCCGGGTCCGGGTCCGGGGTCCGGGTCCGGGTCCGGGTCCGGGTCCGGGTCCGGGCTAGGGTCCGGGTCCGGGTCCTGGTCCGGGTCCCGGTTCGGGTCCGGGTTCTTGTCCGGGTCCGGGTCCGGGTCCGGGTCCGAGTACGGGTCAGGGTCCGGGTCCGGGTCCGGGTCCGGGTCCGGGTAAGGGTCTGGGTCCGGGTAAGGGTCCGGGTCGATGTCCGGGTCCGGGTCCGTGTCCGTGTCCGGGTCCGGGTCCGGATCCGGGTCCGGGTCCGTGGAAGGGTTCGGGTCCGTGTCCGTGTCCGTGTCCGGGTCCGGGTAAGGGTCCGTGTCCGGGTCCGGGTAAGGGTACGGGACCGGGTCCAGGTCCGGGTCCGGGTAAGGGTCCGGGTCCGTGTCCGTGTCCGGGTCCGGGTCCGGGTAAGGGTCCGTGTCTGTGTCCGGTTAAGTGTCCGGGTCCGGGTCCAGGTAAGTGTCCGGGTCCGGGTCCGGGTCCCGGTCCGGGTCCGGGTCCGTGTAAGGGTCCGGGTCCGGGTCCGGGTAAGGTTCCGGGTCCGGGACCGGTTAAGGGTCTGGCTCCGGGTCCAGATAAGGGTCCGGGTCCGGGTCCGGGTCCGGGTCAGGGTCCGGGTCCGGGTCCGGGTCCGGGTCCGGGTCCGGGTCCGGGTCCGGGTCCGGGTCCGGGTAAGGGTCCGGGTCCGGTTCCGGGTAAGGGTCTGGGTCCGGGTCCGTGTTCGGGTCCGGGTTCGTGTCCGGGTCCGGGTCAGGGTCCGGGTCCGGGTCCGGGTCCGGGTAAGGGTCCGGGTCCGGGTCCGGGTCCGGGTCCGGGTCCGGGTAAGGGTCCGGGTCCATGTCCGGGTCCGGGTCCGGGTCCGGGTCCGGGTCCGGGTCCGGGTCCGGGTCCGTGTCCGTGTCCGGGTAATGGTTCGTGTCCGTGTCCGTGTCCGTGTCCGGGTCCGGGTAAGGGTCCGGGTCCGGGTCCGGGTTCGGGTCCGGGTTCGTGTCCTGGTCCGTGTCCGTGTCCTTGTCCGTGTCCGTGTCCGTGTCCGGGTTCCGGGTCCGGGACCGGTTAAGGGTCTGGCTCCGGGTCCAGATAAGGGTCCGGGTCCGGGTCCGGGTCCGGGTCCGGGTCCGGGTCCGGGTCCGGGTCTGGGTCCGGGTCCGGGTCCGGGTCCGGGTCCGGGTCCGGGTCGGGGTAAGGGTCCGGGTCCGGTTCCGGTTCCGGGTAAGGGTCCGGGTCCGGGTCCGGGTCCGGGTCCGGGTCCGGTTCCGGGTCCGGGTAAGGGTCTGGGTCCGGGTCCGGGTTCGGGTCCGGGTTCGTGTCAGGGTCAGGGTCAGGGTCCAGGTCCGGGTCTGGGTCAGGGTCCGGGTCCGGGTCCGGGTAAGGGTCCGGGTCCGGGTCCGGGTCCGGGTCCGGGTAAGGGTCCGGGTCCATGTCCGGGTCCGGGTCCGGGTCTGTGTCCGTGTCCGTGTCCGTGTCCGGGTAAGGGTTCGTGTCCGTGTCCGGGTCCGTGTCCGGGTCCGGGTAAGGGTCCGGGTCCGGGTCCGGGTCCGGGTCCGGGTCCGGGTCCGGGTCCGGTTCCGGGTCCGGGTCCGGGTAAGGGTTCGGGTCCGTGTCCGTGTCCGTGTCCGTGTCCGTGTCCGTGTCCGGGTTCGAACCCAGGTCCGGGTCCGGGTCCGGGTCTGGGTCCGGGTCCGGGTCCGTGTCCGGGTAAGGGTCTGGGTCCGGGTCCGGGTCCCGGTCCGGGTCCAGGTCCGGGCAAGTGTCCGGGTCCGTGTCCGGGTCCGGGTAAGGGTCCGGGTCCGGGTCCGGGTTCGTGTCCGGGTTCGTGTCCAGGTCCGGGTCCGGGTCCGTGTCCGTGTCTGGGTCCGGTTCCGGGTCCGGGTCCGTGTCCGGGTCCGGGTCCGGGCAAGGGTCTGGGTCCGGGTCCGGGTCCGCGTAATGGTCCGGACCCGGGTCCGGGTCCGGGTCCGGGTCCGGGTCCGGGTAAGGGTCCGGGTCCGGGTCCGGGTCCGGGTCTGGGTCCGGGTCCGGGTCCGGGTCCAGGTCCTGGTCCGAATCCGGGTAAGGGTCCGGGTCCGGGTCCGGGTCCGGGTAAGGGTCCGCGTCCTGGTCCGGGTCCCGGTTCGGGTCCGGGTTCGTGTCCGGGTCCGGGTCCGGATCCGGGTCCGGGTCCGGGTTCGAACCCGGGTCCGGGTCCGGGTCCGGGTCCGGGTCTGGGTCCGGGTAACGGTCCGGGTCCTTGTCCGGGTCCGGGTCCGGGTCCGGGTAAGGGTCCAGGTCCGGGTCCGGGTCCGGGTCCGGGTCCGGGTCCGGGTCCGGGTCCGGGTCCGGGTCCGGGTCCGGGTCCGGGCAAGTGTCCGGGTCCGGGTCCGGATCCGGGTAAGGGTCGGGGTCCGGGTCCGGGTCTGGGTCCGGGTCCGGGTCCGGGTCCGGGTCCGGGTCCGTGTCCGGGTCCGTGTCCGGGTAAGGGTCCGGGTCCGGGTCCGGGTCCGGGTCCGGGTAAGGGTCCGGGTCCTGGTCCGGGTCCCGGTTCGGGTCCGGGTTCGTGTCCGGGTCCGGGTCCGTGTCCGGGTCGGGGTAAGGGTCCGGGTCCGGTTCCGGGTCCGGGTAAGGGTCCGGGTCCGGGTCCGGGTCCGGGTCCGGGTCCGGTTCCGGTTCCGGGTCCGGGTAAGGGTCTGGGTCCGGGTCCGGGTTCGGGTCCGGGTTCGTGTCAGGGTCAGGGTCAGGGTCCGGGTCCGGGTCCGGGTCAGGGTCCGGGTCCGGGTCCGGGTAAGGGTCCGGGTCCGGGTCCGGGTCCGGGTCCGGGTAAGGGTCCTGGTCCATGTCCGGGTCCGGGTCCGGGTCCGTGTCCGTGTCCGTGTCCGTGTCCGTGTCCGGGTAAGGGTTCGTGTCCGTGTCCAGGTCCGTGTCCGGGTCCGGGTAAGGGTCCGGGTCCGGGTCCGGGTCCGGGTCCGGTTCCGGGTCCGGTTCCGGGTAAGGGTTCGGGTCCGTGTCCGTGTCCGTGTCCGGGTCCGGGTCCGGGTTCGAACCCGGGTCCGGGTCCGGGTCCGGGTCTGGGTCCGGGTAATGGTCCGGGTCCTTGTCCGGGTCCGGGTCCATGTCCGGGTAAGGGTCTGGGTCCGGGTCCGGGTCCCGGTCCGGGTCCAGGTCCGGGCAAGTGTCCGGGTCCGGGTCCGGGTCCGGGTAAGGGTCCGGGTCCGGGTCCGGGTTCGTGTCCGGGTTCGTGTCCAGGTCCGGGTCCGGGTCCGTGTCCGTGTCTGGGTCCGGGTCCGGGACCGTGTCCGGGTCCGGGTCCGGGCAAGGGTCTGTGTCCGGGTCCGGGTCCGCGTATTGGTCCCGGACCCGGGTCCGGGTCCGGGTCCGGGTCCGGGTCCGGGTAAGGGTCCGGGTCCGGGTCCGGGTCCGGGTCCGGGTAAGGGTCCGGGTCCGGGTCCGGGTCCGGGTCCGGGTAAGGGTCCGGGTCCTGGTCCGGGTCCCGGTTCTGGTCCGGGTTCGTGTCCGGGTCCGGGTCCGGGTCCGGGTCCGGGTCAGGGTCCGGGTCCGGGTCCGGGTTCGGGTCCGGGTTCGTGTCCGGGTCCAGGTCCGTGTCCGGGTCCGTGTCCGGGTCCGTGTCCGGGTCCGGGTCCGGGTAAGGGTTCGGGTCCGTGTCCGTGTCCGGGTCCGGGTCCGTGTCCGGGTCCGGGTTCGAACCCGGGTCCAGGTCCGGGTCCGGATCTGGTTCTGGGTAACGGTCCGGGTCCTTGTCCGGGTCCGGGTAAGGGTCCGGGTCCGGGTCCGGGTCCGGGTCCGGGTCCGGGTCCGGGCAAGTGTCCGGGTCTGGGTCCGGGTCCGGGTAAGGGTCGGGTCCGGGTCCGGGTTCGTGTCCGGGTTCGTGTCCAGGTCCGGGTCCGGGTCCGGGTCCGGGTCCGGGTCATGTTCCGGGTCCGGGTCCGGGTCCGTGTCCGTGTCCGGGCAAGGGTCCGGGTCCGGGTCTGGGTCCGGGTAACGGTCCGGGTCCATGTCCGGGTCCGGGTCCGGGTCCGGGTAAGGGTCCGGGTCCGGGTCCGGGTTCGTGTCCGGGTTCGTGTCCAGGTTCGGGTCCGGGTCCGGGTCCGGGTCTGGTTCCGGGTCCGGGTCCGGGTCCGGGTCCGGGTCCGGGTCCGGGCTAGGGTCCGGGTCCGGGTCCGGGTCCGGGTCCCGGTTCGGGTCCGGGTTCGTGTCCGGGTCCGGGTCCGGGTCCGGGTCCGAGTACGGGTCAGGGTCCGGGTCCGGGTCCGGGTCCGGGTCCGGGTAAGGGTCCGGGTCCATGTCCGTGTCCGGGTCCGTGTCCGGGTCCGGGTCCAGATCCGGGTCCGGGTCCGTGGAAGGGTTCGGGTCCGTGTCCGTGTCCGTGTCCGGGTCCGGGTAAGGGTCCGTGTCCGGGTCCGGGTAAGGGTCCGGGACCGGGTCCAGGTCCGGGTCCGGGTAAGGGTCCGTGTCCGTGTCCGTGTCCGTGTCCGGGTCCGGGTAAGGGTCCATGTCTGTGTCCGGTTAAGGGTCCGGGTCCGGGTCCAGGTAAGTGTCCGGGTCCGGGTCCGGGTCCGGGTCCGGGTCCGGGTAAGCGTCCGTGTCAGGGTCCGGGTCCGGGTCCGGGTCCGGGTCCGGGTCCGGGTCCGGGTCCGGGTCCGGGTAAGGGTCCGGGTTCCGGTCCGGGTCCAGGTCCGGGTCCGGGTCCGGGTCCGGGTAAGGGTCCGGGTCCGGGTCCGGGTCCGGGTCCGGGTCCGGGTCCGGGTCTGGGTCCGGGTCCGGGTCCGGGTCCGGGTCCGGGTCCGGGTCCGGGTAAGGGTCCGGGTCCGGGTCCGGGTCCGGGTAAGGGTCCGGGTCCGGGTCCGGGTCCGGGTCCGGTTCCGGGTCCGGGTAAGGGTCCGGGTCCGGGTCCGGGTAAGGGTCCGGGTCCGGGTCCGGGTAAGGGTCCGGGTCCGTGTCCGTGTCCGTGTCCGGGTCCGGGTAAGGGTCCATGTCTGTGTCCGGTTAAGGGTCCGGGTCCGGGTCCGGGTAAGTGTCCGGGTCCGGGTCCGGGTCCGGGTCCGGGTCCGGGTAAGCGTCCGTGTCAGGGTCCGGGTCCGGGTCCGGGTCCGGGTCCGGGTCCGGGTCCGGGTCCGGGTCCGGGTCCGGGTAAGGGTCCGGGTTCCGGTCCGGGTCCAGGTCCGGGTCCGGGTCCGGGTCCGGGTAAGGGTCCGGGTCCGGGTCCGGGTCCGGGTCCGGGTCCGGGTCCGGGTCCGGGTCTGGGTCCGGGTCCGGGTCCGGGTCCGGGTCCGGGTCCGGGTCCGGGTAAGGGTCCGGGTCCGGGTCCGGGTCCGGGTAAGGGTCCGGGTTCCGGTCCGGGTCCAGGTCCGGGTCCGGGTCCGGGTCCGGGTAAGGGTCCGGGTCCGGGTCCGGGTCCGGGTCCGGGTCCGGGTCCGGGTCTGGGTCTGGGTCCGGGTCCGGGTCCGGGTCCGGGTCCGGGTCCGGGTAAGGGTCCGGGTCCGGGTCCGGGTCCGGGTAAGGGTCCGGGTCCGGGTCCGGGTCCGGGTCCGGTTCCGGGTCCGGGTAAGGGTCTGGGTCCGGGTCCGGGTTCGGGTCCGGGTTCGTGTCCGGGTCCGGGTCAGGGTCCGGGTCCGGGTCAGGGTCCGGGTCCGGGTCCGGGTAAGGGTCCGGTTCCTGGTCCGGGTCCGGGTCCGGGTAAGGGTCCGGGTCCATGTCCGGGTCCGGGTCCGGGTCCGGGTCCAGGTCCGGGTCCGGGTCCGTGTCCGGGTAAGGGTTCGTGTCCGTGTCCGTGTCCGTGTCCGGGTCCGGGTAAGGGTCCGGGTCCGGGTCCGGGTTCGGGTCCGGGTTCGTGTCCTGGTCCGTGTCCGTGTCCTTGTCCGTGTCCGTGTCCGTGTCCGTGTCCGGGTTCCGGGTCCGGGACCGGTTAAGGGTCTGGCTCCGGGTCCAGATAAGGGTCCGGGTCCGGGTCCGGGTCCGGGTCCGGGTCCGGGTCTGGGTCTGGGTCCGTGTCCGGGTCCGGGTCCGGGTCCGGGTAAGGGTCCGGGTCCGGGTCCGGGTCCGGGTAAGGGTCCGGGTCCGGGTCCGGGTCCGGGTCCGGGTCCGGTTCCGGGTCCGGGTAAGGGTCTGGGTCCGGGTCCGGGTTCGGGTCCGGGTTCGTGTCCGGGTCCGGGTCAGGGTCCGGTTCGGGTCCGGGTTCGTGTCCGGGTCCGGGTCCGGGTCCGGGTCCGAGTACGGGTCAGGGTCCGGGTCCGGGTCCGGGTCCGGGTCCGGGTAAGGGTCCGGGTCCGGGTAAGGGTCCGGGTCATGTCCGTGTCCGGGTCCGGGTCCGTGTCCGGGTCCGGGTCCAGATCCGGGTCCGGGTCCGTGGAAGGGTTCGGGTCCGTGTCCGTGTCCGTGTCCGGGTCCGGGTAAGGGTCCGTGTCCGGGTCCGGGTAAGGGTCCGGGACCGGGTCCAGGTCCGGGTCCGGGTAAGGGTCCGGGTCCGTGTCCGTGTCCGTGTCCGGGTCCGGGTAAGGGTCCATGTCTGTGTCCGGTTAAGGGTCCGGGTCCGGGTCCGGGTAAGTGTCCGGGTCCGGGTCCGGGTCCGGGTCCGGGTCCGGGTAAGCGTCCGTGTCAGGGTCCGGGTCCGGGTCCGGGTCCGGGTCCGGGTCCGGGTCCGGGTCCGGGTCCGGGTCCGGGTAAGGGTCCGGGTTCCGGTCCGGGTCAGGTCCGGGTCCGGGTCCGGGTCCGGGTAAGGGTCCGGGTCGGGTCCGGGTCCGGGTCCGGGTCCGGGTCCGGGTCCGGGTCCGGGTCTGGGTCCGGGTCCGGGTCCGGGTCCGGGTCCGGGTCCGGGTCCGGGTAAGGGTCCGGGTCCGGGTCCGGGTCCGGGTAAGGGTCCGGGTCCGGGTCCGGGTCCGGGTCCGGTTCCGGGTCCGGGTAAGGGTCTGGGTCCGGGTCCGGGTTCGGGTCCGGGTTCGTGTCCGGGTCCGGGTCAGGGTCCGGGTCCGGGTCAGGGTCCGGGTCCGGGTCCGGGTAAGGGTCCGGTTCCTGGTCCGGGTCCGGGTCCGGGTAAGGGTTCGTGTCCGTGTCCGTGTCCGTGTCCGGGTCCGGGTAAGGGTCCGGGTCCGGGTCCGGGTTCGGGTCCGGGTTCGTGTCCTGGTCCGTGTCCGTGTCCTTGTCCGTGTCCGTGTCCGTGTCCGTGTCCGGGTTCCGGGTCCGGGACCGGTTAAGGGTCTGGCTCCGGGTCCAGATAAGGGTCCGGGTCCGGGTCCGGGTCCGGGTCCGGGTCTGGGTCTGGGTCCGGGTCCGTGTCCGGGTCCGGGTCCGGGTCCGGGTAAGGGTCCGGGTCCGGGTCCGGGTCCGGGTAAGGGTCCGGGTCCGGGTCCGGGTCCGGGTCCGGGTCCGGTTCCGGGTCCGGGTAAGGGTCTGGGTCCGGGTCCGGGTTCGGGTCCGGGTTCGTGTCCGGGTCCGGGTCAGGGTCCGGTTCCGGTTCCGGGTCCGGGTCAGGGTCCGGGTCCGGGTCCGGGTAAGGGTCCGGGTCCGGGTCCAGGTCCGGGTCCGGGTCCGGGTGAGGGTCCGGGTCCATGTCCGGGTCCGGGTCCGGGTCCGGGTCCGTGTCCGGGTCCGTGTCCGGGTAAGGGTTCGTGTCCGTGTCCGTGTCCGGGTCCGGGTCCGGGTAAGGGTCCGGGTCCGGGTCCGGGTTCGGGTCCTGGTCCGTGTCCGTGTCCGTGTCTGTGTGTCCGTGTCCGGGTAAGGGTCCGGGTCCGGGTAAGGGTCTGGGTCCGGGTCCGGGTCCCGGTCCGGGTCCGGGTGCCGGGCAAGTGTTCGGGTCCGGGTCCGGGTCCGGGTAAGGGTCCGGGTCCGGGTCCGGGTTCGTGTCCGGGTTCGTGTCCAGGTCCGGGTCCGGGTCCGGGTCCGTGTCTGGGTCCCGGTTCCGGGTCCGGGTCCGTGTCCGTGTCCGTGTCCGGCAAGGGTCCGGGTCCGGGTCCGGGTCCGGGTCCGCGTAATGGTCCGGACCCGGGTCCGGGTCCGGGTCCTGGTCCGGGTCCAGGTAAGGGTCCGGGTCCGGGTCCGGGTCCGGGTCTGGGTCCGGGTCCGGGTCCGGGTCCGGGTCCTGGTCCGTGTCCGTGTCCGTGTCCGGGTTCCGGGTCCGGGACCGGTTAAGGGTCTGGCTCCGGGTCCAGATAAGGGTCCGGGTCCGGGTCCGGGTCCGGGTCCGGGTCCGGGTCCTGGTCTGGGTCCGGGTCCGGGTCCGGGTCCGGGTCCGGGTCCGGGTAAGGGTCCGGGTCCGGGTCCGGTTCCGGTTCCGGGTCGGGTCCGGGTAAGGGTCCGGGTCCATGTCCGGGTCCGGGTCCGGGTCCGGGTCCGGGTCCGGGTCCGGGTCCGGGTCCGTGTCCGGGTAAGGGTTCGTGTCCGTGTCCGTGTCCGTGTCCGGGTCCGGGTAAGGGTCCGGGTCCAGGTCCGGGTTCGGGTCCGGGTTCGTTGTCCTGGTCCGTGTCCGTGTCCTTGTCTGTGTCCGTGTCCGTGTCCGTGTCCGGGTTCCGGGTTCGGGACCGGTTAAGGGTCTGGCTCCGGGTCCAGATAAGGGTCCGGGTCCGGGTCCGGGTCCGGGTCCGGGTCCGGGTCTGGGTCCGGGTCCGGGTCCGGGTCCGGGTCCGGGTCCGGGTCCGGGTAAGGGTCCGGGTCCGGTTCCGGGTCCGGGTAAGGGTCCGGGTCCGGGTCCGGGTCCGGGTCCGGTTCCGGGTCCGGGTAAGGGTCTGGGTCCGGGTTCGTGTCAGGGTCAGGGTCAGGGTCCGGGTCCGGGTCCGGGTCAGGGTCCGGGTCCGGGTCCGGGTAAGGGTCCGGGTCCGGGTCCGGGTCCGGGTCCGGGTCCGGGTGAGGGTCCGGGTCCATGTCCGGGTCCGGGTCCGGGTCCGGGTCCGTGTCCGGGTCCGTGTCCGGGTAAGGGTTCGTGTCCGTGTCCGTGTCCGGGTCCGGGTCCGGGTAAGGGTCCGGGTCCGGGTCCGGGTTCGGGTCCTGGTCCGTGTCCGTGTCCGTGTCTGTGTCCGTGTCCGGGTAAGGGCCCGGGTCCGGGTAAGGGTCTGGGTCCGGGTCCGGGTCCCGGTCCGGGTCCGGGTCCGGGCAAGTGTTCGGGTCCGGGTCCGGGTCCGGGTAAGGGTCCGGGTCCGGGTCCGGGTTCGTGTCCGGGTTCGTGTCCAGGTCCGGGTCCGGGTCCGGGTCCGTGTCTGGGTCCGGTTCCGGGTCCGTGTCCGTGTCCGTGTCCGTGTCCGGGCAAGGGTCCGGGTCCGGGTCCGGGTCCGGGTCCGCGTAATGGTCCGGACCCGGGTCCGGGTCCGGGTCCTGGTCCGGGTCCAGGTAAGGGTCCGGGTCCGGGTCCGGGTCCGGGTCTGGGTCCGGGTCCGGGTCCGGGTCCGGGTCTGGGTCCGGGTCCGGGTCCGTGTCCGGGTCCTGGTCCGTGTCCGTGTCCGTGTCCGGGTTCCGGGTCCGGGACCGGTTAAGGGTCTGGCTCCGGGTCCAGATAAGGGTCCGGGTCCGGGTCTGGGTCCGGGTCCGGGTCCGGGTCCTGGTCTGGGTCCGGGTCCGGGTCCGGGTCCGGGTCCGGGTCCGGGTAAGGGTCCGGGTCCGGGTCCGGTTCCGGTTCCGGGTCCGGGTCCGGGTAAGGGTCCGGGTCCATGTCCGGGTCCGGGTCCGGGTCCGGGTCCGTGTCCGGGTCCGGGTCCGTGTCCGTGTCCGGGTAAGGGTTCGTGTCCGTGTCCGTGTCCGTGTCCGGGTCCGGGTAAGGGTCCGGGTCCAGGTCCGGGTTCGGGTCCGGGTCCGTGTCCTGGTCCGTGTCCGTGTCCTTGTCTGTGTCCGTGTCCGTGTCCGTGTCCGGGTTCCGGGTTCGGGACCGGTTAAGGGTCTGGCTCCGGGTCCAGATAAGGGTCCGGGTCCGGGTCCGGGTCCGGGTCCGGGTCCGGGTCCGGGTCCGGGTCCGGGTCCGGGTCCGGGTCCGGGTCCGGGTCCGGGTAAGGGTCCGGGTCCGGTTCCGGGTCCGGGTAAGGGTCCGGGTCCGGGTCCGGGTCCGGGTCCGGTTCCGGGTCCGGGTAAGGGTCTGGGTCCGGGTCCGGGTTCGGATCCGGGTTCGTGTCAGGGTCAGGGTCAGGGTCCGGGTCCGGGTCCGGGTCAGGGTCCGGGTCCGGGTCCGGGTAAGGGTCCGGGTCCGGGTCCGGGTCCGGGTAAGGGTCCGGGTCCATGTCCGGGTCCGGGTCCGGGTCCAGGTCCGGGTCCGTGTCCGTGTCCGGGTAAGGGTTCGTGTCCGTGTCCGGGTCCGGGTCCGGGTCCGGGTAAGGGTCCGGGTCCGGGTCCGGGTCCGGGTCCGGGTCCGGGTCCGGGTCCGGTTCCGGGTCCGGGTCCGGGTAAGGGTTCGGGTCCGTGTCCGTGTCCGTGTCCGTGTCCGTGTCCGGGTCCGGGTTCGAACCCGGGTCCGGGTCCGGGTCCGGGTCTGGGTCCGGGTAACGGTCCGGGTCCTTGTCCGGGTCCGGGTCCGGGTCCGGGTCCGGGTCCGGGTCCGGGTCCGGGTCCGGGTCCGGGTCCGGGTCCGGGTCCGGGTCCGGGCAAGTGTCCGGGTCTGGGTCCGGATCCAGGTAAGGGTCGGGGTCCGGGTCCGGGTCTGGGTCCGGGTCCGGGTCCGGGTCCGGGTCCGGGTCCGGGTCCGGGTAAGGGTCCGGGTCCGGGTCCGGGTCCGGGTCCGGGTCCGGGTCCGGGTCTGGGTCCGGGTCCGGGTCCGGGTCCGGGTCCGGGTCCGGGTCCGGGTAAGGGTCCGGGTCCGGTTCCGGGTCCGGGTAAGGGTCCGGGTCCGGGTCCGGGTCCGGGTCCGGGTCCGGTTCCGGGTCCGGGTAAGGGTCTGGGTCCGGGTCCGGGTTCGGATCCGGGTTCGTGTCAGGGTCAGGGTCAGGGTCCGGGTCCGGGTCCGGGTCAGGGTCCGGGTCCGGGTCCGGGTAAGGGTCCGGGTCCGGGTCCGGGTCCGGGTAAGGGTCCGGGTCCATGTCCGGGTCCGGGTCCGGGTCCAGGTCCGGGTCCGTGTCCGTGTCCGGGTAAGGGTTCGTGTCCGTGTCCGGGTCCGGGTCCGGGTCCGGGTAAGGGTCCGGGTCCGGGTCCGGGTCCGGGTCCGGGTCCGGGTCCGGGTCCGGGTCCGGTTCCGGGTCCGGGTCCGGGTAAGGGTTCGGGTCCGTGTCCGTGTCCGTGTCCGGTTCCGTGTCCGGGTCCGGGTTCGAACCCGGGTCCGGGTCCGGGTCCGGGTCTGGGTCCGGGTAACGGTCCGGGTCCTTGTCCGGGTCCGGTTCCGGGTCCGGGTCCGGGTCCGGGTCCGGGTCCGGGTCCGGGCAAGTGTCCGGGTCTGGGTCCGGATCCAGGTAAGGGTCGGGGTCCGGGTCCGGGTCTGGGTCCGGGTCCGGGTCCGGGTCCGGGTCCGGGTCCGGGTCCGGGTAAGGGTCCGGGTCCGGGTCCGGGTCCGGGTCCGGGTAAGGGTCCGGGTCCTGGTCCGGGTCCCGGTTCTGGTCCGGGTTCGTGTCCGGGTCCGGGTCCGGGTCCGGGTCCGGGTCAGGGTCCGGGTCCGGGTCCGGGTTCGGGTCCGGGTTCGTGTCCGGGTCCAGGTCCGTGTCCGGGTCCGTGTCCGGGTCCGTGTCCGGTCCGGGTCCGGGTAAGGGTTCGGGTCCGTGTCCGTGTCCGGGTCCGGGTCCGTGTCCGGGTCCGGGTTCGAACCCGGGTCCAGGTCCGGGTCCGGATCTGGTTCTGGGTAACGGTCCGGGTCCTTGTCCGGGTCCGGGTCCGGGTCCGGGTAAGGGTCCGGGTCCGGGTCCGGGTCCGGGTCAGGGTCCGGGTCCGGGCAAGTGTCCGGGTCCGGGTCCGGGTCCGGGTAAGGGTCGGGTCCGGGTCCGGGTTCGTGTCCGGGTTCGTGTCCAGGTCCGGGTCCGGGTCCGGTTCCGGGTCCGGGTCATGTTCCGGGTCCGTGTCCGGGTCCGTGTCCGTGTTCGGGCAAGGGTCCGGGTCCAGGTCTGGGTCCGGGTAACGGTCCGGGTCCATGTCCGGGTCCGGGTCCGGGTCCGGGTCCGGGTAAGGGTCCGGGTCCGGGTCCGTGTCCGGGTCCGGGTTCGAACCCGGGTCCAGGTCCAGGTCCGGATCTGGTTCCGGGTAACGGTCCGGGTCCTTGTCCGGGTCCGGGTCCGGGTCCGGCTAAGGGTCCGGGTCCGGGTCCGGGTCCGGGTCCGGGTCCGGGTCCGGGTCCGGGTCCGGGCAAGTGTCCGGGTCCGGGTCCGGGTCCGGGTAAGGGTCGGGTCCGGGTCCGGGTTCGTGTCCGGGTTCGTGTCCAGGTCCGGGTCCGGGTCCGGGTCCGGGTCCGGGTCATGTTCCGGGTCCGGGTCCGGGTCCGTGTCCGTGTCCGGGCAAGGGTCCTGGTCCGGGTCTGGGTCCGGGTAACGGTCCGGGTCCATGTCCGGGTCCGGGTCCGGGTCCGGGTAAGGGTCCGGGTCCGGGTCCGGGTTCGGGTCCGGGTTCGTGTCCAGGTTCGGGTCCGGGTCCGGGTCCGGGTCCGGGTCCGGTTCCGGGTCCGGGTCCGGGTCCGAAGCGGGTCCGGGTCCGGGCTAGGGTCCGGGGCCGGGGCCGGGTCCGGGTCCCGGTTCGGGTCCGGGTTCGGGTCCGGGTCCGGGTCCGGGTCCGGGTCCGAGTACGGGTCAGGGTCCGGGTCCGGGTCCGGGTCCGGGTCCGGGTAAGGGTCCGGGTCCGGGTAAGGGTCCGGGTCCATGTCCGTGTCCGTGTCCGTGTCCGGGTCCGGGTCCAGATCCCGGTCCGGGTCCGTGGAAGGGTTCGGGTCCGTGTCCGTGTCCGTGTCCGGGTCCGGGTAAGGGTCCGTGTCCGGGTCCGGGTAAGGGTCCGGGACCGGGTCCAGGTCCGGGTCCGGGTAAGGGTCCGGGTCCGTGTCCGTGTCCGTGTCCGGGTCCGGGTAAGGGTCCGTGTCTGTGTCCGGTTAAGGGTCCGGGTCCGGGTCCAGGTAAGTGTCCGGGTCCGGGTCCGGGTCCGGGTCCGGGTCCGGGTCCGGGTCCGGGTCCGGGTCCGGGTCCGGGTCCGGGTAAGGGTCCGGGTTCGGGTCCGGGTCCAGGTCCGGGTCCGGGTCCGGGTCCGGGTAAGGGTCCGGGTCCGGGTCCGGGTAAGGTTCCGGGTCCGGGACCGGTTAAGGGTCTGGCTCCGGGTCCAGATAAGGGTCCGGGTCCGGGTCCGGGTCCGGGTCCGGGTCCGGGTCCAGATCCCGGTCCGGGTCCGTGGAAGGGTTCGGGTCCGTGTCCGTGTCCGTGTCCGTGTCCGGGTAAGGGTCCGTGTCCGGGTCCGGGTAAGGGTCCGGGACCGGGTCCAGGTCCGGGTCCGGGTAAGGGTCCGGGTCCGTGTCCGTGTCCGGGTCCGGGTCCGGGTAAGGGTCCGTGTCTGTGTCCGGTTAAGGGTCCGGGTCCGGGTCCAGGTAAGTGTCCGGGTCCGGGTCCGGGTCCGGGTCCGGGTCCGGGTCCGGGTAAGCGTCCGTGTCAGGGTCCGGGTCCGGGTCCGGGTCCGGGTCCGGGTCCGGGTCCGGGTCCGGGTCCGGGTAAGGGTCCGGGTTCGGGTCCGGGTCCAGGTCCGGGTCCGGGTCCGGGTCCGGGTAAGGGTCCGGGTCCGGGTCCGGGTAAGGTTCCGGGTCCGGGACCGGTTAAGGGTCTGGCTCCGGGTCCAGATAAGGGTCCGGGTCCGGGTCCGGGTCCGGGTCTGGGTCCGGGTCCCGGTCCGGGTCCGGGTCCGGGTCCGGGTCCGGGTAAGGGTCCGGGTCCGGGTCCGGGTCCGGGTAAGGGTCCGGGTCCGGGTCCGGGTCCGGTTCCGGGTCCGGGTAAGGGTCTGGGTCCGGGTCCGGGTTCGGGTCCGGGTTCGTGTCCGGGTCCGGGTCAGGGTCCGGGTCCGGGTCCGGGTCAGGGTCCGGGTCCGGGTCCGGGTCAGGGTCCGGGTCCGGGTCCGGGTAAGGGTCCGGGTCCGGGTCCGGGTCCGGGTCCGGGTCCGGGTAAGGGTCCGGGTCCATGTCCGGGTCCGGGTCCGGGTCCGGGTCCGGGTCCGTGTCCGTGTCCGGGTAAGGGTTCGTGTCCGTGTCCGTGTCCGTGTCCGGGTCCGGGTAAGGGTCCGGGTCCGGGTCCGGGTTCGGGTCCGGGTTCGTGTCCTGGTCCGTGTCCGTGTCCTTGTCCGTGTCCGTGTCCGTGTCCGGGTTCCGGGTCCGGGACCGGTTAAGGGTCTGGCTCCGGGTCCAGATAAGGGTCTGGGTCCGGGTCCGGGTCCGTGTCCGTGTCCGGGTAAGGGTTCGTGTCCGTGTCCGGGTCCGGGTCCGGGTCCGGGTAAGGGTCCGGGTCCGGGTCCGGGTTCGGGTCCTGGTCCGTGTCCGTGTCCGTGTCTGTGTCCGTGTCCGGGTCCGGGTCCGGGTCCGGCTAAGGGTCCGGGTCCGGGTCCGGGTCCGGGTCCGGGTCCGGGTCCGGGTCCGGGCAAGTGTCCGGGTCCGGGTCCGGGTCCGGGTAAGGGTCGGGTCCGGGTCCGGGTTCGTGTCCGGGTTCGTGTCCAGGTCCGGGTCCGGGTCCGGGTCCGGGTCCGGGTCATGTTCCGGGTCCGGGTCCGGGTCCGTGTCCGTGTCCGGGCAAGGGTCCGGGTCCGGGTCTGGGTCCGGGTAACGGTCCGGGTCCATGTCCGGGTCCGGGTCCGGGTCCGGGTAAGGGTCCGGGTCCGGGTCCGGGTTCGGGTCCGGGTTCGTGTCCAGGTTCGGGTCCGGGTCCGGGTCCGGGTCCGGGTCCGGTTCCGGGTCCGGGTCCGGGTCCGAAGCGGGTCCGGGTCCGGGCTAGGGTCCGGGGCCGGGTCCGGGTCCGGGTCCCGGTTCGGGTCCGGGTTCGGGTCCGGGTCCGGGTCCGGGTCCGGGTCCGAGTACGGGTCAGGGTCCGGGTCCGGGTCCGGGTCCGGGTCCGGGTAAGGGTCCGGGTCCGGGTAAGGGTCCGGGTCCATGTCCGTGTCCGTGTCCGTGTCCGGGTCCGGGTCCAGATCCCGGTCCGGGTCCGTGGAAGGGTTCGGGTCCGTGTCCGTGTCCGTGTCCGGGTCCGGGAAAGGGTCCGTGTCCGGGTCCGGGTAAGGGTCCGGGACCGGGTCCAGGTCCGGGTCCGGGTAAGGGTCCGGGTCCGTGTCCGTGTCCGTGTCCGGGTCCGGGTAAGGGTCCGTGTCTGTGTCCGGTTAAGGGTCCGGGTCCGGGTCCAGGTAAGTGTCCGGGTCCGGGTCCGGGTCCGGGTCCGGGTCCGGGTCCGGGTCCGGGTCCGGGTCCGGGTCCGGGTCCGGGTAAGGGTCCGGGTTCGGGTCCGGGTCCAGGTCCGGGTCCGGGTCCGGGTCCGGGTAAGGGTCCGGGTCCGGGTCCGGGTAAGGTTCCGGGTCCGGGACCGGTTAAGGGTCTGGCTCCGGGTCCAGATAAGGGTCCGGGTCCGGGTCCGGGTCCGGGTCCGGGTCCGGGTCCAGATCCCGGTCCGGGTCCGTGGAAGGGTTCGGGTCCGTGTCCGTGTCCGTGTCCGTGTCCGGGTAAGGGTCCGTGTCCGGGTCCGGGTAAGGGTCCGGGACCGGGTCCAGGTCCGGGTCCGGGTAAGGGTCCGGGTCCGTGTCCGTGTCCGGGTCCGGGTCCGGGTAAGGGTCCGTGTCTGTGTCCGGTTAAGGGTCCGGGTCCGGGTCCAGGTAAGTGTCCGGGTCCGGGTCCGGGTCCGGGTCCGGGTCCGGGTCCGGGTAAGCGTCCGTGTCAGGGTCCGGGTCCGGGTCCGGGTCCGGGTCCGGGTCCGGGTCCGGGTCCGGGTAAGGGTCCGGGTTCGGGTCCGGGTCCAGGTCCGGGTCCGGGTCCGGGTCCGGGTAAGGGTCCGGGTCCGGGTCCGGGTAAGGTTCCGGGTCCGGGACCGGTTAAGGGTCTGGCTCCGGGTCCAGATAAGGGTCCGGGTCCGGGTCCGGGTCCGGGTCTGGGTCCGGGTCCCGGTCCGGGTCCGGGTCCGGGTCCGGGTCCGGGTAAGGGTCCGGGTCCGGGTCCGGGTCCGGGTAAGGGTCCGGGTCCGGGTCCCGGGTCCGGTTCCGGGTCCGGGTAAGGGTCTGGGTCCGGGTCCGGGTTCGGGTCCGGGTTCGTGTCCGGGTCCGGGTCAGGGTCCGGGTCCGGGTCCGGGTCAGGGTCCGGGTCCGGGTCCGGGTCAGGGTCCGGGTCCGGGTCCGGGTAAGGGTCCGGGTCCGGGTCCGGGTCCGGGTCCGGGTCCGGGTAAGGGTCCGGGTCCATGTCCGGGTCCGGGTCCGGGTCCGGGTCCGGGTCCGTGTCCGTGTCCGGGTAAGGGTTCGTGTCCGTGTCCGTGTCCGTGTCCGGGTCCGGGTAAGGGTCCGGGTCCGGGTCCGGGTTCGGGTCCGGGTTCGTGTCCTGGTCCGTGTCCGTGTCCTTGTCCGTGTCCGTGTCCGTGTCCGGGTTCCGGGTCCGGGACCGGTTAAGGGTCTGGCTCCGGGTCCAGATAAGGGTCTGGGTCCGGGTCCGGGTCCGTGTCCGTGTCCGGGTAAGGGTTCGTGTCCGTGTCCGGGTCCGGGTCCGGGTCCGGGTAAGGGTCCGGGTCCGGGTCCGGGTTCGGGTCCTGGTCCGTGTCCGTGTCCGTGTCTGTGTCCGTGTCCGGGTAAGGGTCCGGGTCCGGGTAAGGGTCTGGGTCCGGGTCCGGGTCCCGGTCCGGGTCCGGGTCCGGGCAAGTGTCTGGGTCCGGGTCCGGGTCCGGGTAAGGGTCCGGGTCCGGGTCCGGGTTCGTGTCCGGGTTCGTGTCCAGGTTCGGGTCCGGGTCCGGGTCCGGGTCCGGGTCCGGGTCCGGTTCCGGTTCCGTGTCCGGGTCCGGGTCCGGGTCCGGGTCCGGGCTAGGGTCCGGGTCCGGGTCCGGGTCTGGGTCCCGGTTCGGGTCCGGGTTCGTGTCCGGGTCCGGGTCCGGGTCCGAGTACGGGTCAGGGTCCGGGTCCGGGTACGGGTCCGGGTCCGGGTAAGGGTCCGGGTCCGGGTAAGGGTCCGGGTCCATGTCCGTGTCCGGGTCCGTGTCCGGGTCCGGGTCCAGATCCGGGTCCGGGTCCGTGGAAGGGTTCGGGTCCGTGTCCGTGTCCGTGTCCGTGTCCGGGTCCGGGTAAGGGTCCGTGTCTGGGTCCGGGTAAAGGTCCGGGACCGGGTCCAGGTCCGGGTCCGGGTAAGGGTCCGGGTCCGTGTCCGTGTCCGTGTCCGGGTCCGGGTAAGGGTCCGTGTCTGTGTCCGGTTAAGGGTCCGGGTCCGGGTCCAGGTAAGTGTCCGGGTCCGGGTCCGGGTCCGGGTCCGGGTCCGGGTCCGGGTAAGCGTCCGTGTCAGGGTCCGGGTCCGGGTCCGGGTCCGGGTCCGGGTCCGGGTCCGGGTCCGGGTCCGGGTCCGGGTCCGGGTAAGGGTCCGGGTTCGGGTCCGGGTCCAGGTCCGGGTCTGGGTCCGGGTCCGTGTAAGGGTCCGGGTCCGGGTCCGGGTAAGGTTCCGGGTCCGGGACCGGTTAAGGGTCTGGCTCCGGGTCCAGATAAGAGTCCGGGTCCGGGTCCGGGTCCGGGTCCGGGTCCGGGTCCGGGTCTGGGTCCGGGTCCGGGTCCGGGTCCGGGTCCGGGTCCGGGTCCGGATAATGGTCCAGGTCCGGGTCCGGGTCTGGGTAAGGGTCCGGGTCCGGGTCCGGGTCCGGGTCCGGGTCCGGTTCCGGGTCCGGGTAAGGGTCTGGGTCCGGGTCCGGGTTCGGGTCCGGGTTCGTGTCCGGGTCCGGGTCAGGGTCCGGGTCCGGGTCCGGGTCAGGGTCCGGGTCCGGGTCCGGGTCCGGGTCCGGGTAAGGGTCCGGGTCTGGGTCCGGGTCCGGGTCCGGGTAAGGGTCCGGGTCCATGTCCGGGTCCGGGTCCGGGTCCGGGTCCGGGTCCGGGTCCGTGTCCGTGTCCGGGTAAGGGTTCGTGTCCGTGTCCGTGTCCGTGTCCGGGTCCGGGTAAGGGTCCGGGTCCGGGTCCGGGTTCGGGTCCGGGTTCGTGTCCTGGTCCGTGTCCGTGTCCTTGTCCGTGTCCGTGTCCGTGTCCGGGTTCCGGGTCCGGGACCGGTTAAGGGTCTGGCTCCGGGTCCAGATAAGGGTCCGGGTCCGGGTCCGGGTCCGGGTCCGGGTCCGGGTCCGGGTCTGGGTCCGGGTCCGTGTCCGGGTCCGGGTCCGGGTCCGGGTAAGGGTCCGGGTCCGGGTCCGAGTAAGGGTCCGGGTCCGGGTCCGTGTCCGGGTCCGGTTCCGGGTCCGGGTAAGGGTCTGGGTCCGGGTCCGGGTTCGGGTCCGGGTTCATGTCCGCGTTCGTGTCAGGGTCCGGTTCCGGTTCCGGGTCCGGGTCAGGGTCCGGGTCCGGGTTCGTGTCCGGGTTCGTGTCCAGGTTCGGGTCCGGGTCCGGGTCTGGGTCCGGGTTCGGTTCCGGGTCCGGGTCCGGGTCCGAAGCGGGTCCGGGTCCGGGCTAGGGTCCGTGTCCGGGTCCGGGTCCGGGTCCCGGTTCGGTTCCGGGTTCGTGTCCGGGTCCGGGTCCGGGTCCGGGTCCGAGTACGGGTCAGGGTCCGGGTCCGGGTCCGGGTCCGGGTCCGGGTAAGGGTCCGGGTCCGGGTAAGGGTCCGGGTCCATGTCCGTGTCCGGGTCCGGGTCCGGGTCCGGGTCCAGATCCGGGTCCGGGTCCGTGGAAGGGTTCGGGTCCGTGTCCGTGTCCGTGTCCGGGTCCGGGTAAGGGTCCGTGTCCGGGTCCGGGTAAGGGTCCGGGACCGGGTCCAGGTCCGGGTCCGTGTCAGGGTCCGGGTCCGGGTCCGGGTCCGGGTCCGGGTCCGCTTCCGGGTCCGGGTCCGGGTAAGGGTCCGGGTTCGGGTCCGGGTCCAGGTCCGGGTCCGGGTCCGGGTCCGGGTAAGGGTCCGGGTCCGGGTCCGGGTAAGGTTCTGGGTCCGGGACCGGTTAAGGGTCTGGCTCCGGGTCCAGATAAGGGTCCGTGTCCGTGTCCGTGTCCGTGTCCGTGTCCGGGTCCGGGTCCGGGTCTGGGTCCGGGTCCGGGTCCGGGTCCGGGTCCGGATCCGGGTCC
The DNA here is from genome assembly GCA_022577455.1 of Arizona elegans. Taxonomy (NCBI): domain Eukaryota; kingdom Metazoa; phylum Chordata; class Lepidosauria; order Squamata; family Colubridae; genus Arizona; species Arizona elegans. Next base: position 8,534,451 of record JAKOOJ010000027.1, read on the forward strand.
GGGTAAGGGTCCGGCTCCGGGTCCGGGTCCGGGTAAGGGTCTGGGTCCGGGTCCGGGTCCGGGTCCGGTTCCGGGTCCGGGTAAGGGTCTGGGTCCGGGTCCGGGTTCGGGTCCGGGTTCGTGTCCGGGTCCGGGTCAGGGTCCGGGTCCGGGTCCGGGTCAGGGTCCGGGTCCGGGTCCGGGTCAGGGTCCGGGTCCGGGTCCGGGTAAGGGTCCGGGTCCGGGTCCGGGTCCGGGTCCGGGTAAGGGTCCGGGTCCATGTCCGGGTCCGGGTCCGGGTCCGGGTCCGGGTCCGGGTCCGTGTCCGTGTCCGTGTCCGGGTAAGGGTTCGTGTCCGTGTCCGTGTCCGTGTCCGGGTCCGGGTAAGGGTCCGGGTCCGGGTCCGGGTTCGGGTCCGGGTTCGTGTCCTGGTCCGTGTCCGTGTCCTTGTCCGTGTCCGTGTCCGTGTCCGGGTTCCGGGTCCGGGACCGGTTAAGGGTCTGGCTCCGGGTCCAGATAAGGGTCCGGGTCCGGGTCCGGGTCCGTGTCCGTGTCCGGGTAAGGGTTCGTGTCCGTGTCCGGGTCCGGGTCCGGGTCCGGGTAAGGGTCCGGGTCCGGGTCCGGGTTCGGGTCCTGGTCCGTGTCCGTGTCCGTGTCTGTGTCCGTGTCCGGGTAAGGGTCCGGGTCCGGGTAAGGGTCTGGGTCCGGGTCCGGGTCCCGGTCCGGGTCCGGGTCCGGGCAAGTGTCCGGGTCCGGGTCCGGGTCCGGGTCCGGGTAAGGGTCCGGGTCCGGGTCCGGGTTCGTGTCCGGGTTCGTGTCCAGGTCCGGGTCCGGGTCCGGGTCCGTGTCTGGGTCCGGTTCCGTGTCCGTGTCCGTGTCCGTGTCCGGGAAAGGGTCCGGGTCCGGGTCTGGGTCCGCGTAATGGTCCGGACCCGGGTCCGGGTCCGGGTCCGGGTCCGGGTCCGGGTAAGGGTCCGGGTCCGGGTCCGGGTTCGGGTCCGGGTTCGTGTCCTGGTCCGTGTCCGTGTCCTTGTCCGTGTCCGTGTCCGTGTCCGGGTTCCGGGTCCGGGACCGGTTAACGGTCTGGCTCCGGGTCCAGATAAGGGTCCGGGTCCGGGTCCGTGTCCGGGTCCGTGTCCGTGTCCGGGTAAGGGTTCGTGTTCGTGTCCGTGTCCGGGTCCGGGTCCGGGTAAGGGTCCGGGTCCGGGTCCGGGTTCGGGTCCTGGTCCGTGTCCGTGTCCGTGTCTGTGTCCGTGTCCGGGTAAGGGTCCGGGTCCGGGTAAGGGTCTGGGTCCGGGTCCGGGTCCCGGTCCGGGTCCGGGTCCGGGCAAGTGTCCGGGTCCGGGTCCGGGTCCGGGTAAGGGTCCGGGTCCGGGTCCGGGTTCGTGTCCGGGTTCGTGTCCAGGTCCGGGTCCGGGTCCGGGTCCGTGTCTGGGTCCGGTTCCGGGTCCGTGTCCGTGTCCGTGTCCGTGTCCGGGCAAGGGTCCGGGTCCGGGTCTGGGTCCGCGTAATGGTCCGGACCCGGGTCCGGGTCCGGGTCCGGGTCCGGGTCCGGGTAAGGGTCCGGGTCCGGGTCCGGGTCCGGGTCTGGGTCCGGGTCCGGGTCCGGGTCCGGGTCCTGGTCCGGGTCCGGGTAAGGGTCCGGGTCCGGGTCCGGGTCCGGGTAAGTGTCCGCGTCCTGGTCCGGGTCCCGGTTCGGGTCCGGGTTCGTGTCCGGGTCCGGATCCGGGTCCGGATCCGGGTAAGGGTCCGGGTCCGGGTCCGGGTCAGGGTCCGGGTCCGGGTCCGGGTAAGGGTCCGGGTCCGGGTCCGGGTCCGGGTCCGGGTAAGGGTCCGGGTCCATGTCCGGGTCCGGGTCCGGGTCCGGGTCCGGGTCCGTGTCCGTGTCCGTGTCCGGGTAAGGGTTCGTGTCCGTGTCCGTGTCCGTGTCCGGGTCCGGGTAAGGGTCCGGGTCCGGGTCCGGGTTCGGGTCCGGGTTCGTGTCCTGGTCCGTGTCCGTGTCCTTGTCCGTGTCCGTGTCCGTGTCCGGGTTCCGGGTCCGGGACCGGTTAAGGGTCTGGCTCCGGGTCCAGATAAGGGTCCGGGTCCGGGTCCGGGTCCGTGTCCGTGTCCGGGTAAGGGTTCGTGTCCGTGTCCGGGTCCGGGTCCGGGTCCGGGTAAGTGTCCGCGTCCTGGTCCGGGTCCCGGTTCGGGTCCGGGTTCGTGTCCGGGTCCGGATCCGGGTCCGGATCCGGGTAAGGGTCCGGGTCCATGTCCGGGTCCGGGTCCGGGTCCGGGTCCGTGTCCGTGTCCGTGTCCGGGTCCGGGTCCGTGTCCGTGTCCGTGTCCGGGTTCCGGGTCCGGGACCGGTTAACGGTCTGGCTCCGGGTCCAGATAAGGGTCCGGGTCCGGGTCCGGGTCCGGGTCCGGGTCCGGGTCCGGGTTTGGGTCCGGGTCCGGGTCCTGGTCCGGGTCCGGGTCCGGGTCCGGGTAAGGGTCCGGGTCCGGGTAAGGGTCCGGGTCCGGGTCCGTGTCCGGGTCCGGTTCCGGGTCCGGGTAAGGGTCTGGGTCCGGGTCCGGGTTGGGGTCCGGGTTCGTGTCCGGGTCCGGGTCAGGGTCCGGGTCCGGGTCAGGGTCCGGGTCCGGGTCCGGGTAAGGGTCCGGGTCCGGGTCCGGGTCCGGGTCCGGGTCCGGGTAAGGGTCCGGGTCCATGTCCGGGTCCGGGTCCGGGTCCGGGTCCGTGTCCGTGTCCGGGTAAGGGTTCGTGTCCGTGTCCGGGTCCGGGTCCGGGTCCGGGTCCGGGTCCGGGTTCGGGTCCGGGTTCGTGTCCGGGTCCGGGTCCGTGTCCGGGTCCGTGTCCGGGTCCGTGTCCGGGTCCGGGTCCGGGTAAGGGTCCGGGTCCGTGTCTGTGTCCGGGTCCGGGTCAGGGTCCGGGTAAGGGTTCGGGTCCATGTCCGTGTCCGGGTCCGGGTCCGTGTCCGGGTCCGGGTTCGAACCCGGGTCCGGGTCCTGGTCCGGGTCCGGGTCCGGGTCCGGGTAAGGGTCCGGGTCCGGGTAAGGGTCCGGGTCCGGGTCCGTGTCCGGGTCCGGTTCCGGGTCCGGGTAAGGGTCTGGGTCCGGGTCCGGGTTGGGGTCCGGGTTCGTGTCCGGGTCCGGGTCAGGGTCCGGGTCCGGGTCCGGGTCCGGGTCCGGGTCCGGGTAAGGGTCCGGGTCCGGGTCCGGGTTCGTGTCCGGGTTCGTGTCCAGGTCCGGGTCCGGGTCCGGGTCCGTGTCTGGGTCCGGTTCCGTGTCCGTGTCCGTGTCCGTGTCCGGGAAAGGGTCCGGGTCCGGGTCTGGGTCCGCGTAATGGTCCGGACCCGGGTCCGGGTCCGGGTCCGGGTCCGGGTCCGGGTAAGGGTCCGGGTCCGGGTCCGGGTTCGGGTCCGGGTTCGTGTCCTGGTCCGTGTCCGTGTCCTTGTCCGTGTCCGTGTCCGTGTCCGGGTTCCGGGTCCGGGACCGGTTAACGGTCTGGCTCCGGGTCCAGATAAGGGTCCGGGTCCGGGTCCGTGTCCGGGTCCGTGTCCGTGTCCGGGTAAGGGTTCGTGTTCGTGTCCGTGTCCGGGTCCGGGTCCGGGTAAGGGTCCGGGTCCGGGTCCGGGTTCGGGTCCTGGTCCGTGTCCGTGTCCGTGTCTGTGTCTGTGTCCGGGTAAGGGTCCGGGTCCGGGTAAGGGTCTGGGTCCGGGTCCGGGTCCCGGTCCGGGTCCGGGTCCGGGCAAGTGTCCGGGTCCGGGTCCGGGTCCGGGTAAGGGTCCGGGTCCGGGTCCGGGTTCGTGTCCGGGTTCGTGTCCAGGTCCGGGTCCGGGTCCGGGTCCGTGTCTGGGTCCGGTTCCGGGTCCGTGTCCGTGTCCGTGTCCGTGTCCGGGCAAGGGTCCGGGTCCGGGTCTGGGTCCGCGTAATGGTCCGGACCCGGGTCCGGGTCCGGGTCCGGGTCCGGGTCCGGGTAAGGGTCCGGGTCCGGGTCCGGGTCCGGGTCTGGGTCCGGGTCCGGGTCCGGGTCCGGGTCCTGGTCCGGGTCCGGGTAAGGGTCCGGGTCCGGGTCCGGGTCCGGGTAAGTGTCCGCGTCCTGGTCCGGGTCCCGGTTCGGGTCCGGGTTCGTGTCCGGGTCCGGATCCGGGTCCGGATCCGGGTAAGGGTCCGGGTCCGGGTCCGGGTCAGGGTCCGGGTCCGGGTCCGGGTAAGGGTCCGGGTCCGGGTCCGGGTCCGGGTCCGGGTAAGGGTCCGGGTCCATGTCCGGGTCCGGGTCCGGGTCCGGGTCCGGGTCCGTGTCCGTGTCCGTGTCCGGGTAAGGGTTCGTGTCCGTGTCCGTGTCCGTGTCCGGGTCCGGGTAAGGGTCCGGGTCCGGGTCCGGGTTCGGGTCCGGGTTCGTGTCCTGGTCCGTGTCCGTGTCCTTGTCCGTGTCCGTGTCCGTGTCCGGGTTCCGGGTCCGGGACCGGTTAAGGGTCTGGCTCCGGGTCCAGATAAGGGTCCGGGTCCGGGTCCGGGTCCGTGTCCGTGTCCGGGTAAGGGTTCGTGTCCGTGTCCGTGTCCGGGTCCGGGTCCGGGTAAGTGTCCGCGTCCTGGTCCGGGTCCCGGTTCGGGTCCGGGTTCGTGTCCGGGTCCGGATCCGGGTCCGGATCCGGGTAAGGGTCCGGGTCCATGTCCGGGTCCGGGTCCGGGTCCGTGTCCGTGTCCGTGTCCGTGTCCGGGTCCGGGTCCGTGTCCGTGTCCGTGTCCGGGTTCCGGGTCCGGGACCGGTTAACGGTCTGGCTCCGGGTCCAGATAAGGGTCCGGGTCCGGGTCCGGGTCCGGGTCCGGGTCCGGGTCCGGGTTTGGGTCCGGGTCCGGGTCCTGGTCCGGGTCCGGGTCCGGGTCCGGGTAAGGGTCCGGGTCCGGGTAAGGGTCCGGGTCCGGGTCCGTGTCCGGGTCCGGTTCCGGGTCCGGGTAAGGGTCTGGGTCCGGGTCCGGGTTGGGGTCCGGGTTCGTGTCCGGGTCCGGGTCAGGGTCCGGGTCCGGGTCAGGGTCCGGGTCCGGGTCCGGGTAAGGGTCCGGGTCCGGGTCCGGGTCCGGGTCCGGGTCCGGGTCCGGGCAAGTGTCCGGGTCCGGGTCCGGGTCCAGGTAAGGGTCGGGTCCGGGTCCGGGTTCGTGTCCGGGTTCGTGTCCAGGTCCGGGTCCGGGTCCGGGTCCGGGTCCGGGTCATGTTCCGGGTCCGGGTAAGGGTCCGGGTCCGGGTCCGGGTCCGGGTCCGGGTCCGGGTCCGGGTCCGGGTAAGGGTCCGGGTCCGGGTCCGGGTCCGGGTAATGGTCCGCGTCCTGGTCCGGGTCCCGGTTCGGGTCCGGGTTCGTGTCCGGGTCCGGATCCGGGTCCGGATCCGGGTAAGGGTCCGGGTCCATGTCCGGGTCCGGGTCCGGGTCCGTGTCCGGGTCCGTGTCCGTGTCCGTGTACGGGTCCGTGTCCGTGTCCGTGTCCGTGTCCGGGTTCCGGGTCCGGGACCGGTTAAGGGTCCGGCTCCGGGTCCAGATAAGGGTCCGGGTCCGGGTCCGGGTCCGGGTCCGGGTCCGGGTCCGGGTTTGGGTCCGGGTCCGGGTCCTGGTCCGGGTCCGGGTCCGGGTCCGGGTAAGGGTCCGGGTCCGGGTAAGGGTCCGGGTCCGGGTCCGTGTCCGGGTCCGGTTCCGGGTCCGGGTCCGGGTAAGGGTCTGGGTCCGGGTCCGGGTTGGGGTCCGGGTTCGTGTACGGGTCCGGGTCAGGGTCCGGGTCCGGGTCAGGGTCCGGGTCCGGGTCCGGGTAAGGGTCCGGGTCCGGGTCCGGGTCCGGGTCCGGGTCCGGGTAAGGGTCCGGGTCCATGTCCGGGTCCGTGTCCGGGTCCGGGTCCGTGTCCGGGTAAGGGTTCGTGTCCGTGTCCGTGTCCGGGTCCGGGTCCGGGTCCGGGTTCGGGTCCGGGTTCATGTCCGGGTCCGGGTCCGTGTCCGGGTCCGTGTCCGGGTCCGTGTCCGGGTCCGGGTCCGGGTAAGGGTCCGGGTCCGTGTCTGTGTCCGGGTCCGGGTCAGGGTCCGGGTAAGGGTTCGGGTCCGTGTCCGTGTCCGGGTCCGGGTCCGGGTCCGGGTCCGTGTCCGGGTCCGGGTTCGAACCCGGGTCCAGGTCCGGGTCTGGGTCTGGTTCCGGGTAACGGTCCGGATCCTTGTCCGGGTCCGGGTCTGGGTCCGGGTAAGGGTCCGGGTCCGGGTCCGGGTCCGGGTCCGGGTCCGGGCAAGTGTCCGGGTCCGGGTCCTGGTCCGGGTCCGGGTCCGGGTCCGGGTAAGGGTCCGGGTCCGGGTAAGGGTCCGGGTCCGGGTCCGTGTCCGGGTCCGGTTCCGGGTCCGGGTAAGGGTCTGGGTCCGGGTCCGGGTTGGGGTCCGGGTTCGTGTCCGGGTCCGGGTCAGGGTCCGGGTCCGGGTCAGGGTCCGGGTCCGGGTCCGGGTAAGGGTCCGGGTCCGGGTCCGGGTCCGGGTCCGGGTCCGGGTCCGGGTCCGGGCAAGTGTCCGGGTCCGGGTCCGGGTCCAGGTAAGGGTCGGGTCCGGGTCCGGGTTCGTGTCCGGGTTCGTGTCCAGGTCCGGGTCCGGGTCCGGGTCCGGGTCCGGGTCATGTTCCGGGTCCGGGTAAGGGTCCGGGTCCGGGTCCGGGTCCGGGTCCGGGTCCGGGTCCGGGTCCGGGTCCGGGTAAGGGTCCGGGTCCGGGTCCGGGTCCGGGTAATGGTCCGCGTCCTGGTCCGGGTCCCGGTTCGGGTCCGGGTTCGTGTCCGGGTCCGGATCCGGGTCCGGATCCGGGTAAGGGTCCGGGTCCATGTCCGGGTCCGGGTCCGGGTCCGTGTCCGGGTCCGTGTCCGTGTCCGTGTACGGGTCCGTGTCCGTGTCCGTGTCCGTGTCCGGGTTCCGGGTCCGGGACCGGTTAAGGGTCCGGCTCCGGGTCCAGATAAGGGTCCGGGTCCGGGTCCGGGTCCGGGTCCGGGTCCGGGTCCGGGTTTGGGTCCGGGTCCGGGTCCTGGTCCGGGTCCGGGTCCGGGTCCGGGTAAGGGTCCGGGTCCGGGTAAGGGTCCGGGTCCGGGTCCGTGTCCGGGTCCGGTTCCGGGTCCGGGTCCGGGTAAGGGTCTGGGTCCGGGTCCGGGTTGGGGTCCGGGTTCGTGTACGGGTCCGGGTCAGGGTCCGGGTCCGGGTCAGGGTCCGGGTCCGGGTCCGGGTAAGGGTCCGGGTCCGGGTCCGGGTCCGGGTCCCGGTCCGGGTAAGGGTCCGGGTCCATGTCCGGGTCCGTGTCCGGGTCCGTGTCCGTGTCCGGGTAAGGGTTCGTGTCCGTGTCCGGGTCCGGGTCCGGGTCCGGGTCCGGGTTCGGGTCCGGGTTCATGTCCGGGTCCGGGTCCGTGTCCGGGTCCGTGTCCGGGTCCGTGTCCGGGTCCGGGTCCGGGTAAGGGTCCGGGTCCGTGTCTGTGTCCGGGTCCGGGTCAGGGTCCGGGTAAGGGTTCGGGTCCGTGTCCGTGTCCGGGTCCGGGTCCGGGTCCGTGTCCGGGTCCGGGTTCGAACCCGGGTCCAGGTCCGGGTCTGGGTCTGGTTCCGGGTAACGGTCCGGATCCTTGTCCGGGTCCGGGTCTGGGTCCGGGTAAGGGTCCGGGTCCGGGTCCGGGTCCGGGTCCGGGTCCGGGTCCGGGCAAGTGTCCGGGTCCGGGTCCGGGTCCGGGTAAGGGTCGGGTCCGGGTCCGGGTTCGTGTCCGGGTTCGTGTCCAGGTCCGGGTCCGGGTCCGGGTCCGGGTCCGGGTCATGTTCCGGGTCCGGGTCCGGATCCGTGTCCGTGTCCGGGCAAGGGTCCGGGTCCGGGTCTGGGTCCGGGTAACAGTCCGGGTCCATGTCCGGGTCCGGGTCCGGGTCCGGGTAAGGGTCCGGGTCCGGGTCCGGGTTCGTGTCCGGGTTCGTGTCCAGGTTCGGGTCCGGGTCCGGGTCCGGGTCCGGGTCCGGGTCCGGTTCTGGGTCCGGGTCCAGGTCCGGGTCCGGGTCCGGGTCCGGGTCGGGGTCCGGGCTAGGGTCCGGGTCCGGGTCCGGGTCCGGGTCCGGATAATGGTCCAGGTCCGGGTCCGGGTCCGGGTAAGGGTCCGGGTCCGGGTCCGGGCTAGGGTCCGGGTCCGGGTCCGGGTCCGGATAATGGTCCAGGTCCGGGTCCGGGTCCGGGTAAGGGTCCGGGTCCGGGTCCGGGTCCGGGTCCGGTTCCGGGTCCGGGTAAGGGTCTGGGTCCGGGTCCGGGTCCGGGTCCGTGTCCGGGTAAGGGTTCGTGTCCGTGTCCGTGTCCGTGTCCGGGTCCGGGTAAGGGTCCGGGTCCGGGTCCGGGTTCGGGTCCGGGTTCGTGTCCTGGTCCGTGTCCGTGTCCTTGTCCGTGTCCGTGTCCGTGTCCGTGTCCGGGTTCCGGGTCCGGGACCGGTTAAGGGTCTGGCTCCGGGTCCAGATAAGGGTCCGGGTCCGGGTACGGGTCCGGGTCCGGGTCCGGGTCCGGGTCTGGGTCCGGGTCCGTGTCCGGGTCCGGGTCCGGGTCCGGGTCCGGGTAAGGGTCCGGGTCCGGGTCCGGGTCAGGGTCCGGTTCCGGGTCCGGGTAAGGGTCTGGGTCCGGGTCCGGGTTCGGGTCCGGGTTCATGTCCGGGTCCGGGTCAGGGTCCGGTTCCGGTTCCGGGTCCGGGTCAGGGTCCGGGTCCGGGTCCGGGTAAGGGTCTGGGTCCGGGTCCGGGTCCGGGTCCGGGTAAGGGTCCGGGTCCATGTCCGGGTCCGGGTCCGGGTCCGGGTCCTGGTCCGTGTCCGTGTCCGGGTAAGGGTTCGTGTCCGTGTCCGGGTCCGGTTCCGGGTCCGGGTAAGGGTCCGGGTCCGGGTCCGGGTTCGGGTCCTGGTCAGTGTCCGTGTCTGTGTCTGTGTCCGTGTCCGGGTAAGGGTCCGGGTCCGGGTAAGGGTCTGGGTCCGGGTCCGGGTCCCGGTCCGGGTCCGGGTCCGGGCAAGTGTCCGGGTCCGGGTCCGGGTCCGGGTAAGGGTCCGGGTCCGGGTCCGGGTTCGTGTCCGGGTTCGTGTCCAGGTCCGGGTCCGCGTCCGTGTCCGTGTCCGTGTCTGGGCAAGGGTCCGGGTCCGGGTCCGGGTCCGCGTAATGGTCCGGACCCGGGTCCGGGTCCGGGTCCGGGTCCGGGTCCGGGTAAGGGTCCGGGTCCGGGTCCGGGTCCGGGTCTGGGTCCGGGTCCGGGTCCGGGTCCGGGTCCTGGTCCGGTTCCGGGTAAGGGTCCGGGTCCGGGTCCGGGTCCGGGTAAGGGTCCGCGTCCTGGTCCGGGTCCCGGTTCGGGTCCGGGTTCGTGTCCGTGTCCGGATCCGGGTCCGGATCCGGGTAAGGGTCCGGGTCCATGTCCGGGTCCGGGTCCGGGTCCGGGTCCGTGTCCGTGTCCTTGTCCGGGTCCGTGTCCGTGTCCGTGTCCGTGTCCGGGTTCCGGGTCCGGGACCGGTTAAGGGTCTGGCTCCGGGTCCAGATAAGGGTCCGGGTCCGGGTCCGGGTCCGGGTCCGGGTCCGGGTCCGGGTCTGGTTCCGGGTCCGGGTCCGGGTCCGGGTCCGGGTAAGGGTCCGGGTCCGGGTCCGGGTCCGGGTCCGGGTAAGGGTCCGGGTCCGGGTCCGGGTCCGGGTCCGGGTCCGGGTAAGGGTCTGGGTCCGGGTCCGGGTTCGGGTCCGGGTTCGTGTCCGGGTCCGGGTCAGGGTCCGGGTCCGGGTCCGGGTCCGGGTCCGGGTCCGGGTAAGGGTCCGGGTCCGGGTAAGGGTTCGGGTCCGGGTCCGGGTCCGGGTCCGGGTCCGTGTCCGGGTAAGGGTCCGGGTCCGGGTAAGGGTTCGGGTCCGTGTCCGTGTCCGGGTCCGGGTCCGGGTCCGGGTTCGAACCCGGGTCCGGGTCCGGGTCCGGGTCTGGGTCCGGGTAACGGTCCGGGTCCTTGTCCGGGTCCGGGTCCGGGTCCGGGTAAGGGTCCAGGTCCGGGTCCGGGTCCGGGTCCGGGTCCGGGTCCGGGTCCGGGTCCGGGTCCGGGCAAGTGTCCGGGTCCGGGTCCGGATCCGGGTAAGGGTCCGGGTCCGGGTCCGGGTTCGTGTCCGGGTTCGTGTCCAGGTCCAGGTCCAGGTCCGGGTCCGGGTCCGGGTCCGGGTCCGGGCAAGGGTCCGGGTCCGGGTCCGGGTCCGTGTACGTGTCCGGGCAAGGGTCCGGGTCCGGGTCCGGGTCCGCGTAATGATCCGGACCCGGGTCCGGGTCCGGGTCCGGGTCCGGGTAAGGGTCCGGGTCCGGGTCCGGGTCCGTGTCCGTGTCCGGGTTCCGGGTCCGGGACCGGTTAAGGGTCTGGCTCCGGGTCCAGATAAGGGTCCGGGTCCGGGTCCGGGTCCGGGTCCGGGTCCGGGTCCGGGTCTGGTTCCGGGTCCGGGTCCGGGTCCGGGTCCGGGTAAGGGTCCGGGTCCGGGTCCGGGTCCCGGTCCGGGTCCGGGTCCGGGCAAGTGTCCGGGTCCGGGTCCGGGTCCGGGTAAGGGTCCGGGTCCGGGTCCGGGTTCGTGTCCGGGTTCGTGTCCAGGTCCGGGTCCGCGTCCGTGTCCGTGTCCGTGTCTGGGCAAGGGTCCGGGTCCGGGTCCGGGTCCGCGTAATGGTCCGGACCCGGGTCCGGGTCCGGGTCCGGGTCCGGGTCCGGGTAAGGGTCCGGGTCCGGGTCCGGGTCCGGGTCTGGGTCCGGGTCCGGGTCCGGGTCCGGGTCCTGGTCCGGTTCCGGGTAAGGGTCCGGGTCCGGGTCCGGGTCCGGGTAAGGGTCCGCGTCCTGGTCCGGGTCCCGGTTCGGGTCCGGGTTCGTGTCCGTGTCCGGATCCGGGTCCGGATCCGGGTAAGGGTCCGGGTCCATGTCCGGGTCCGGGTCCGGGTCCGGGTCCGTGTCCGTGTCCTTGTCCGGGTCCGTGTCCGTGTCCGTGTCCGTGTCCGGGTTCCGGGTCCGGGACCGGTTAAGGGTCTGGCTCCGGGTCCAGATAAGGGTCCGGGGTCCGGGTCCGGGTCCGGGTCCGGGTCCGGGTCCGGGTCTGGTTCCGGGTCCGGGTCCGGGTCCGGGTCCGGGTAAGGGTCCGGGTCCGGGTCCGGGTCCGGGTCCGGGTAAGGGTCCGGGTCCGGGTCCGGGTCCGGGTCCGGGTCCGGGTAAGGGTCTGGGTCCGGGTCCGGGTTCGGGTCCGGGTTCGTGTCCGGGTCCGGGTCAGGGTCCGGGTCCGGGTCCGGGTCCGGGTCCGGGTCCGGGTAAGGGTCCGGGTCCGGGTAAGGGTTCGGGTCCGGGTCCGGGTCCGGGTCCGGGTCCGTGTCCGGGTAAGGGTCCGGGTCCGGGTAAGGGTTCGGGTCCGTGTCCGTGTCCGGGTCCGGGTCCGGGTCCGGGTTCGAACCCGGGTCCGGGTCCGGGTCCGGGTCTGGGTCCGGGTAACGGTCCGGGTCCTTGTCCGGGTCCGGGTCCGGGTCCGGGTAAGGGTCCAGGTCCGGGTCCGGGTCCGGGTCCGGGTCCGGGTCCGGGTCCGGGTCCGGGTCCGGGCAAGTGTCCGGGTCCGGGTCCGGATCCGGGTAAGGGTCCGGGTCCGGGTCCGGGTTCGTGTCCGGGTTCGTGTCCAGGTCCAGGTCCAGGTCCGGGTCCGGGTCCGGGTCCGGGTCCGGGCAAGGGTCCGGGTCCGGGTCCGGGTCCGTGTACGTGTCCGGGCAAGGGTCCGGGTCCGGGTCCGGGTCCGCGTAATGATCCGGACCCGGGTCCGGGTCCGGGTCCGGGTCCGGGTAAGGGTCCGGGTCCGGGTCCGGGTCCGGGTCCGGGTCTGGGTCCGGGTCCGGGTCCGGGTCCGGGTCCGGGTCCGGGTCCGGGTAAGGGTCCGGGTCCGGGTCCGGGTCCGGGTCCGGGTAAGGGTCCGGGTCCTGGTCCGGGTCCCGGTTCAGGTCCGGGTTCGTGTCCGTGTCCGGGTCCGTGTCTGGGTCCGGGTCCGGGTCCGGGTCAGGGTCCGGGTCCGGGTCCGGGTCCGGGTCCACGTCCGGGTCCGGGTAAGGGTCCTGGTCCGGGTAAGGGTCCGGGTCGATGTCCGTGTCCGTGTCTGTGTCCGGGTCCGGGTCCAGATCCGTGTCTGGGTCCGGGTAAGGGTTCGGGTCCGTGTCCGGGTCCGGGTCCGGGTCCGGGTCAGGGTCCGGGTCCGGGTCCGGGTCCGGGTAAGGGTTCGGGTCCGTGTCCGGGTCCGGGTCCGGGTCCGGGTTCGGATCCGGGTCCGGGTCCGGGTCCGGGTCCGGGTAAGGGTGCGGGTCATGGTCCGGGTCCGGGTCCGGGTAAGGGTGCGGGTCAGGGTCCGGGTAAGGGTCCGTGTCCGTGTCCGGGTCCGGGTAAGGGTTCGGGTCAGGGTCCGGGTCCGGGTCCAGGTAAGGGTCTGGGTCTGTGTCCGTGTCCGTGTCCGTGTCTGGGTCCGGGTCCGGGTCCTGGTTCGGGTCCGGGTCCGGGTCCGGGTAAGGGTCCGGTACCGGGTCCGTGTCTGGGTCGGGGTAAGGGTCCGAGTCCGGGTCCGGGTTTGTGTCCGTGTCCGTGTCCGTTTCCGTGTCCGGGTCCGTGTCCGTGTCCGGGTCCGGGTCTGGGTCCGGGTAACGGTCCGGGTCCTTGTCCGGGTCCGGGTCGGGGTCCGGGTCCGGGTAAGGGTCCAGGTCCGGGTCCGGGTCCGGGTCCGGGTCAGGGTCCAGGTCCGGGTCCGGGCAAGTGTCCGGGTCCGGGTCCGGGTCCGGGTAAGGGTCCGGGTCCGGGTCCGGGTCCGGGCAAGTGTCCGGGTCCGGGTCCGGTACCGGGTAAGGGTCCGGGTCTGTGTCCGTGTCCGGGCAAGGGTCCGGGTCCGGGTCCGGGTCCGCGTAATGGTCCGGACCCGGGTCCGGTTCCGGGTCCGGGTCGGGGTCCGGGTCCGTGTTTGTATCCGGGTTTGTGTCCAGGTCCGGGTCCGGATCCGGGTCCGGGTCAGGTTCCGGGTCCGGGTCTGGGTAAGGGTCTGGGTCCGTGTCCGTGTCCGTGTCCGTGTCCGTGTCCGTGTCCGGGTCCGGGTCCGGGTCTGGGTCCGGGTAACGGTCCGGGTCCTTGTCCGGGTCCGGGTCCGGGTAAGGGTCCAGGTCCGGGTCCGGGTCCGGGTCCGGGTCCGGGTCCGGGTCCGGGTCCGCGTAATGGTCCGGACCCGGGTCCGGGTCCGGGTCCGGGTCCGGGTCCGGGTCCGGGTCCGGGTAAGGGTCCGGGTCCGCGTCCGGGTCCGGGTAAGGGTCCGGGTCCTGGTCCGGGTCCCGGTCCCGGTTCGGGTCCGGGTTCGTGTCCGGGTCCGGGTCCGGGTCCGGGTCCGGGTCCGGGTCAGGGTCCGGTTCCGGGTCCGGGTCCACGTCTGGGTCCGGGTAAGGGTCCGGGTCCGGGTAAGGGTCCGGATCCATGTCCGTGTCCGTGTCCGTGTCCGGGTCCGGGTCCGGGTCCAGATCCGGGTCCGTGTCCGGGTAAGGGTTCGGGTCCGTGTCCGGGTCCGGGTCCGGGTCCGGGTCAGGGTCCGGGTCCGGGTCCGGGTCCGGGTCCAGATCCGGGTCCGTGTCCGGGTAAGGGTTCGGGTCCGTGTCCGGGTCCGGGTCCGGGTCCGGGTCAGGGTCCGGGTCCGGGTCCGGGTAAGGGTTCGGGTCCGTGTCCGGGTCCGTTTCCGGGTTCGGATCCGGGTCCGGGTCCGGGTCCGGGTCCGGGTAAGGGTGCGGGTCCGGGTCCGGGTAAGGGTCCGTGTCCGTGTCCGGGTCCGGGTAAGGGTTCGGGTCAGGATCCGGGTCCGGGTCCAGGTAAGGGTCTGGGTCTGTGTCCGGGTCCGGGTAAGGGTCCGGGTCCGGGTCCGGGTCCGGGTCGGGGTAAGGGTCCGGGTCCGGGTCCGGGTCCGGGTCTGGGTAAGGGTCTGGGTCCGTGTCCGTGTCCGTGTCCATGTCCGTGTCCGTGTCCGTGTCCGTGTCCGGGTCCGGGTCCGGGTCCGGGTAAGTGTCCAGGTCCATGTCCGTGTCCGGGTCCGGGTCCGGGTCCGGGTCCAGATCAGGGTCCGTGTCCGGGTAACGGTTCGGGTCCGTGTCCGGGTCCGGGTCCGGGTCCGGGTCAGGGTCCGGGTCCGGGTCCGGGTAAGGGTCCGGGTCCGGGTCCGGGTCCTGGTCCGGGTCCGGGTCCGGGTCCGGGTCCGGGTCCGGGTCCGGGTCCGGGTCTGGGTCCAGGTCCGGGTAAGGGTCCGGGTAAGGGTCCTGGTCCGGGTCCGGGTCCGGGTCCGGGTCTGGGTAAGGGTCCGGGTCCGGGTCCGGGTCCGGGTCCGGGTCCGGGTCCGGGTCCGGGTAAGGGTCCGGGTCCGGGTCCGGGGTAACGGTCCGGGTCCGGGTCCGGGTCCGGGTAAGGGTTCGGGTCCGTGATCGTGTCCGTGTCCGTGTCCGGTTCCGGGTCCGGGTCTGGGTCTGGGTCCGGGTCCGGGTCCGGGTCCGGGTCCGGGTCTGGGTCCGGGTCCGGGTAAGGGTCCGGGTCTGGGTCCGGTTTAGGGTCCGGGTCCGGTTCCAGGTAAGGGTCCGGGTCCGGGTCCGGGTCCGGGTCCGGGTCCAGGTAAGGGTCAGTGTCCGGGTCCGGGTCCAGGTAAGGGTCCGGGCCCGGGCCGGGTAAGGGTTCGGGTCCGGGTCCGGGTCCGGGTAAGGGTCCGGGTCCGGGTCCGGGTCCGGGTCCGGGTCCGGGTCCGGGTCCGGGTCCGGGTCCGGGTCCGGGTCCGGGTCCGGGTCCGGGTCCGGGTCTGGGTCCAGGTCCGGGTAAGGGTCCGGGTAAGGGTCCTGGTCCGGGTCCGGGTCCGGGTCCGGGTCCGGGTCCGGGTCCGGGTAAGGGTCCGGGTCCGGGTCCGGGTCCGGGTCCGGGTCCGGGTCCGGGTCCGGGTCCGGGTAAGGGTCCGGGTCCGGGTCCGGGTAACGGTCCGGGTCCGGGTCCGGGTCCGGGTAAGGGTTCGGGTCCGTGATCGTGTCCGTGTCCGTGTCCGGTTCCGGGTCCGGGTCTGGGTCTGGGTCCGGGTCCGGGTCCGGGTCCGGGTCCGGGTCTGGGTCCGGGTCCGGGCAAGGTCCCGGGTCCGGGTCCGGGTCCGGGTAAGGGTCCATGTCCGGGTCCGGGTCCGGGTAAGGGTCCGGGTCTGGGTCAGGTTTAGGGTCCGGGTCCGGTTCCAGGTAAGGGTCCGGGTCCGGGTCCGGGTCCGGGTCCGGGTCCGGGTCCGGGTCCGGGTAAGGGTCCGGGTTCGGGTTCGGGTTCGGGTTCGGGTTCGGTTCCGGGTCTGGGTCCGGGTCCGGGTCTGGGTCCGGGTCAGGGTCCGGGTCCGGGTCCGGGTAAGGGTCCGGGCCCGGGTCCGGGTAAGGGTCCGGGTCCGGGTCCGGGTCCGGGTAAGGGTCCGGGTCCGGGTCCGGGTCCAGGTCCGGGTCTGGGTCCGCGTCCAGGTCCGGGTAATGGTCCGGTTCCGGGTCAGCGTCCGGGTAAGGGTCCGGGTCCGGGTCCGGGTCCGGGTCCGGGTCCAGGTCCGGGTAAGTGTCCGGGTCCGGGTAAGTGTCCGGGTCCGGGTAAGGGTCCGGGTCCGGGTCCGGGTCCGGGTCTGGGTCCGGGTCAGTGTCCGGGTCCGGGTCCGGGTAAGGGTCCGGGCCCGGGCCGGGTAAGGGTTCGGGTCCGGGTCCGGGTCCGGGTAATGGTCCGGGTCCGGGTCCGGGTCCGGGTCCGTGTCCGGGCAAGGGTCCGGGTCCGGGTCCAGGCAAGGGTCCGGGTCCGGTCCGGGTCCGGGTAAGGGTCCGGGTCCGGGTCCGGGTCTGGGTCCGGGTCCGGGTAAGGGTCCGGGTAAGGGTCCTGGTCCGGGTCCGGGTCCGGGTCCGGGTCTGGGTCCGGGTAAGGGTCCGGGTCCGGGTCCGGGTCCGGGTCCGGGTCCGGGTCCGGGTCCGGGTCCGGGTAAGGGTCCGGGTCCGGGTCCGTGTAACGGTCCGGGTCCGGGTCCGGGTCCGGGTAAGGGTTCGGGTCCGTGATCGTGTCCGTGTCCGTGTCCGGTTCCGGGTCCGGGTCTGGGTCTGGGTCCGGGTCCGGGTCTGGGTAACGGTCCGGGTCCATGTCCGGGTCCGGGTCCGGGTCCGGGTAAGGGTCTGGGTCCGGGTCCGGGTCCGGGTCCGGGTCCGGGTCCGGGTCCGGGTCTGGGTCCGGGTCCGGGCAAGGTCCCGGGTCCGGGTCCGGGTCCGGGTAAGGGTCCATGTGCGGGTCCGGGTCCGGGTAAGGGTCCGGGTCTGGGTCCGGTTTAGGGTCCGGGTCCGGTTCCAGGTAAGGGTCCGGGTCCGGGTCCGGGTCCGGGTCCGGGTCCGGGTCCGGGTCCGGGTAAGGGTCCGGGTTCGGGTTCGGGTTCGGGTTCGGTTCCGGGTCTGGGTCCGGGTCCGTGTCTGGGTCCGGGTCAGGGTCCGGGTCCGGGTCCGGGTAAGGGTCCGGGCCCGGGTCCGGGTAAGGGTCCGGGTCCGGGTCCGGGTCCGGGTAAGGGTCCGGGTCCGGGTCCGGGTCCGGGTCCAGGTCCGGGTCTGGGTCCGGGTCCAGGTCCGGGTAATGGTCCGGTTCCGGGTCAGCGTCCGGGTAAAGGTCCGGGTCCGGGTCCGGGTCCGGGTCCAGGTCCGGGTAAGTGTCCGGGTCCGGGTAAGTGTCCGGGTCCGGGTAAGGGTCCGGGTCCGGGTCCGGGTCCGGGTCCGGGTCCGGGTCCGGGTCCGGGTCCGGGTAAGTGTCCGGGTCCGGGTCCGGGTAAGGGTCCGGGTCCGGGTCCAGGTAAGTGTCCGTCTCCGGGTCCGGGTCCGGGTTAGGGTCTGGGTCCAGGTCCGGGTAAGGGTCCGGGTCCGGGTCCGGGTCCGGGTCCCGGTCCGGGTCCGGGCAAGGGTCCGGGTCCGGGTCCGGGTCCAGGTAAGGGTCCGGGTCCGGGTCCGGGTCCCGGTCCGGGTCCGGGTCCGGGTCCGGGTCCGGGTCCGGGTCCGGGTCCGGGTCCGGGTAACGGTCCGGGTCCATGTCGGGGTCTGGGTCCGGGTCCGGGTAAGGGTCCGGGTCCGTGTCCGGGTCCGTGTCCGTGTCCGGGTCCGGGTCCGGGTAAGGGTCCGGGTCCATGTCCGGGTCCGTGTCCGTGTCCGTGTCCGGGTCCGGGTAAGGGTCCGGGTCCATGTCCGGGTCTGGGTCCGGGTCCGGGTCCGGGTCTGGGTCCGGGTCCGGGTCCGGGTAAGGATCCGGGTCCGGGTCCGGGTCCGGGTCCGGATTCGGGTCCGGGTCCGGGTCCGGGTAAGAGTCCGGGTCCGGGTCCAGGTAAGGTTCCGGGTCCGGGTCCGTGTCCGGGTGCGGGTCCGGGTCCGGGTCCGGGTCCGGGTCCGGGTCCGGGTCCGGGTAAGGGTCCGGGTCCGGGTCCGGGTAAGGGTCCGGGTCCGGGTCCGGGTAAGGTTCCGGGTCCGGCTCCGGGTTCGTGTCCGGGTTCGTGTCCGGGTTCGTGTCCGGGTCCGGGTCCGGGTCCGGGTCCGGGTCCGGGTCCGGGTAAGGGTCCGGGTCCGGGTCCGGGTAAGGGTCCGGGTCCGGGTCCGGGTAAGGTTCCGGGTCCGGCTCCGGGTTCGTGTCCGGGTTCGTGTCCGGGTTCGTGTCCGGGTCCGGGTCCGGGTCCGGGTCCGGGTCAGGGTCCGGGTCCGGGTCCGGGTCAGGGTCCGTGTCCGTGTCCGTGTCCGGGTCCGGGTCCGGGTCCGGGTCCGGGTCCGGGTCCAGGTCCGGGTCTGTGTCCAGGTCCGGGTAAAGGTTCGGTTCAAGGTCCGGGTCCGTGTCTGTGTCCGTGTCCAGGTTCGGATCCGGATCCGGGTCATGGTCTGGGTCCGGGTAACGGTCCGGGTCCATGTCCGGGTCCGGATCCGGGTCCGGGTCCGGGCAAGGGTCCTGGTCCGGGTCTGGGTCCAGGTAAGGGTCCGCGTCCGGGTCCGGGTCCGGGTCCGGGTAAGGGTCCGGATTCGGGTCCGGGTCCGGGTCCGGGTAAGAGTCCGGGTCCGGGTCCGGGTAAGGTTCCGGGTCAGGGTCCGGGTCCGGGTCCGGGTCCGGGTCCGGGTCCGGGTCCGGGTAAGGTTCCGGGTCCGGGTCCGGGTTCGTGTCCGGGTTCGTGTCCGGGTCCGGGTCCGGGTCCGGGTCAGGGTCCGGGTCCGGGTCCGGGTCCGGGTCCGGGTCCGGGTCAGGGTCCGTGTCCGTGTCCGTGTCCGGGTCCGTGTCCGGGTCCGGGTAAGGGTCCGGGTCATGGTCTGGGTCCGGGTAACGGTCCGGGTCCATGTCCGGGTCCGGATCCGGGTCCGGGTCCGGGCAAGGGTCCTGGTCCGGGTCTGGGTCCAGGTAAGTGTCCGGGTCCGGGTCCGTGTCTGTGTCCGTGTCTGTGTCCGGGTCCGGGTAAGGGTCCAGGTCCGTGTCCGTGTCCGTGTCCGTGTCCGTGTCCGTGTCCGTGTCCGTGTCCGTGTCCGGGTAAGGGTCCGGGTCCATGTCCGGGTAAGGGTTCGGGTCCGTGTCCGTGTCCGTGTCCAGGTCCGGGTCCGGGTCCGTGTCCGGGTCCAGGTCCGGGTCCGGGTCCGGGTCCGGGTCCGGGTCCGGGTCAGCGTCCGGGTCCGGGTCCTGTTCCGGGTAAGGGTTTGGGTCCGTGTCCGTGTCCGTGTCCGTGTCCGTGTCCGAGTCCGGGTCCGGGTCCGGGTCCGGGTCCGGGTCCGGGTAAGGGTTCGGGTCCGTGTCCGTGTCCGTGTCCAGGTCCGGGTCCGGGTCCGGGTTCTGACCCGGGTCCGGGTCCGGTTCCCGGTCCGGGTCGGGTAACGGTCCGGGTCCATGTCTGGGTCCGGGTCCGGGTAAGGGTCCGGGTCCGGGTCCGGGTCCGGGTCCGGGTCCGGGTCCGGGTCCGGGTCCGGGTCCGGGTCCGGGTCCGGGTCCGGGTCAGGGCAAGGGTCCGGGTCCGGGTCCGGGTCCAGGTAAGGGTCCGGGTCCGGGTCCGGGTCCGGGTAAGGGTCCGGGTCCGGGTCCGGGTCCGGGTCCGGGTCCGGGTCCGGGTCCGGGTAAGGGTCCGGGTCCGGGTCCGTGTCCGGGTCCGGGTCCGGGTCCGGGTCCGGGTCCGGTTCCGGGTAATGGTCTGGGTCCGGGTCCGCGCCCGGGTAAGGGTCCGGGTAAGGGTCCGGGTCCGGGTCCTGGTCCGGGTCCGGGTCCGGGTACGGGTAAGGGTCCGGTTCCGGGTCCAGGTAAGGGTCTGGGTCCAGGTCCGGGTCCGGGTCCGGGTCCGGGTCCGGGTAAGGGTCCGGGTCCGGGTCCGGGTAAGGGTTCGGGTCTGGGTCCGAGTCCGTGTCCGTGTCCGTGTCCGTGTCCGGGTTCGGGTCCGGGTCCGGGTAAGGGTCCGGGTCTGGGTCCGGGTCGGGGTCCGGGTCCGGGTCCGGGTCCGGGTCTGGGTCCGGTTAAGGGTCCGGGTCCGGGTCCAGGTAAGTGTCCGTGTCCGTGTCCGTGTCCGTGTCCGTGTCCGTGTCCGTGTCTGGGTCCGGGTCCGGGTAAGGGTCCGGTTAAGGGTCCGGGTCCATGTCCGGGTCCGTGTCCGGGTCCGGGTCCGGGTCAGGGTCCGGGTCCGGGTCCGGTTAAGGGCCTGGGTCCATGTTCGTGTCCGTGTCCGTGTCCGTGTCCGTGTCCGTGTCCGTGTCCGTGTCCTGGTCAGGGTCCGGGTCCGGGTCCGGGTCCGGGTCCGGGTCCGGGTCCGGGTCCGGGTCCGGGTAAGGGTTCGGGTCCGGGTCCGTGTCCGTGTCCAGGTCCGGGTCCGGGTCCGGGTCCGGGTCCGGGTCCGTGTCCGTGTCCGGGTCCGTGTCCGTGTCCGTGTCCGGGTCCGTGTCCGGTTCCGGGTCCGGGTCCGGGTCCGGGTCCGGGTCCGGGTCCGGGTCCAGGTCCAGGTCCAGGTTAGGTTCCGGGTCTGGGTCCGGGTCCGGGTCCAGGTAAGGGTCCGGGTCCGGGTCCGGGTCGGGGTCCGGGTCCGGGTCCGGGTCCGGGTCTGGGTCCGGGTCCGGGTCCAGGTCCGGTTCCGGGTCGGGGTCCGGGTCCGGGTCCGGGTCCGGGTCTGGGTCCGGGTCCGGGTCCGGTTCTGTGTCCGTGTCCGGGTAAAGGTCCGGGTCCGTGTCCGTGTCCGTGTCCGTGTCCGTGTCCATGTCCGTGTCCGTGTCCGTGTCCGTGTCCGGGTCGGGTAAGGGTCCGGGTCCATGTCCGGGTCCGGGTCCGGGTCCGGGTCCGGGTCCGGGTCCGGGTCCGGGTCCGGGTCCGGGTCCTGGTCCGGGTCCAGGTCTTGGTAAGGGTCTGGATCCAGGTCCGTGTCCGTGTCCCGGTCCGGGTAAAGGTCCGTGTCCGGGTCCGGGTCCGGGTCCGGGTAAGGGTCCGGGTCCGGGTAATGGTCCGGGTCCGGGTCCGGGTCCGGGTCCGGGTCCGGGTCCGGGTCCGGGTCCGGGTCCTGGTCCGGGTAAGGGTCCGGGTCTGGGTCCGTGTCCGGGTCCGGGTCTGTGTCCGGTTCCGTGTCCGGGTCCGGGTAAAGGTCCGGGTCCGGGTCCAGGTCCGGGTCCGGGTCCAGGTCCGGGTCCGGGTCCGGGTCTGGGTCCGGGTCCGGGTCCGGGTCCGGGTCCGGGTCCGGGTCCGTGTAAGGGTCCGGGTCTGGGTCCGGGTCCGGGTCCGGGTAAGGGTCCGGTTCCGGTTCCGGTTCCGGTTCCGTGTCCGGTTCTGGGTCCGGGTCCGGGTAAAGGTCCGGGTCCGGGTCCGGGTCCGGGTCCGGGTCCGGGTCCGGTTCCGGGTCTGGGTCCGGGTCCGGGTCCGGGTAAGGGTCCGGGTAAATGTCCGGGTCCGGGTCCGGGTCCGGGTAAGGGTCCGGGTCCGGGTCCGGGTCCGGGTCCGGGTCCGGGTCCGGGTCCGGGTCCGGGTCCGGGTCCGGGTCCGGGTTAGGGTCCGGGTCCGGGTCCGGGTCTGGGTAAGGGTCCCGGTCTGGGTCCGGGTAAGGGTCCAGTTCCGGGTCCGGGTCCGGGTAAGGGTCCGGGTCCGGGTCCGGGTCCGGGTCCAGGTCCGGGTCAGGGTTCGGGTCCGGGTCCGGGTAAGGGTCCGGGTGTGGGTCCGGGTCCGGGTCCGGGTAAGGGTCCGGGTCATGGTCTGGGTCCGGGTAACGGTCCGGGTCCATGTCCGGGTCCGGATCCGGGTCCGGGTCCGGGCAAGGGTCCTGGTCCGGGTCTGGGTCCAGGTAAGTGTCCGGGTCCGGGTCCGTGTCTGTGTCCGTGTCTGTGTCCGGGTCCGGGTAAGGGTCCAGGTCCGTGTCCGTGTCCGTGTCCGTGTCCGTGTCCGTGTCCGTGTCCGTGTCCGTGTCCGGGTAAGGGTCCGGGTCCATGTCCGGGTAAGGGTTCGGGTCCGTGTCCGTGTCCGTGTCCAGGTCCGGGTCCGGGTCCGTGTCCGGGTCCAGGTCCGGGTCCGGGTCCGGGTCCGGGTCCGGGTCCGGGTCAGCGTCCGGGTCCGGGTCCTGTTCCGGGTAAGGGTTTGGGTCCGTGTCCGTGTCCGTGTCCGTGTCCGTGTCCGAGTCCGGGTCCGGGTCCGGGTCCGGGTCCGGGTCCGGGTAAGGGTTCGGGTCCGTGTCCGTGTCCGTGTCCAGGTCCGGGTCCGGGTCCGGGTTCTGACCCGGGTCCGGGTCCGGTTCCCGGTCCGGGTCGGGTAACGGTCCGGGTCCATGTCTGGGTCCGGGTCCGGGTAAGGGTCCGGGTCCGGGTCCGGGTCCGGGTCCGGGTCCGGGTCCGGGTCCGGGTCCGGGTCCGGGTCCGGGTCCGGGTCCGGGTCCGGGTCAGGGCAAGGGTCCGGGTCCGGGTCCGGGTCCAGGTAAGGGTCCGGGTCCGGGTCCGGGTCCGGGTAAGGGTCCGGGTCCGGGTCCGGGTCCGGGTCCGGGTCCGGGTCCGGGTCCGGGTAAGGGTCCGGGTCCGGGTCCATGTCCGGGTCCGGGTCCGGGTCCGGGTCCGGGTCCGGGTCCGGTTCCGGGTAATGGTCTGGGTCCGGGTCCGCGCCCGGGTAAGGGTCCGGGTAAGGGTCCGGGTCCGGGTCCTGGTCCGGGTCCGGGTCCGGGTACGGGTAAGGGTCCGGTTCCGGGTCCAGGTAAGGGTCTGGGTCCAGGTCCGGGTCCGGGTCCGGGTCCGGGTCCGGGTAAGGGTCCGGGTCCGGGTCCGGGTAAGGGTTCGGGTCTGGGTCCGAGTCCGTGTCCGTGTCCGTGTCCGTGTCCGGGTTCGGGTCCGGGTCCGGGTAAGGGTCCGGGTCTGGGTCCGGGTCGGGGTCCGGGTCCGGGTCCGGGTCCGGGTCTGGGTCCGGTTAAGGGTCCGGGTCCGGGTCCAGGTAAGTGTCCGTGTCCGTGTCCGTGTCCGTGTCCGTGTCCGTGTCCGTGTCTGGGTCCGGGTCCGGGTAAGGGTCCGGTTAAGGGTCCGGGTCCATGTCCGGGTCCGTGTCCGGGTCCGGGTCCGGGTCAGGGTCCGGGTCCGGGTCCGGTTAAGGGCCTGGGTCCATGTTCGTGTCCGTGTCCGTGTCCGTGTCCGTGTCCGTGTCCGTGTCCGTGTCCTGGTCAGGGTCCGGGTCCGGGTCCGGGTCCGGGTCCGGGTCCGGGTCCGGGTCCGGGTCCGGGTCCGGGTAAGGGTTCGGGTCCGGGTCCGTGTCCGTGTCCAGGTCCGGGTCCGGGTCCGGGTCCGGGTCCGGGTCCGTGTCCGTGTCCGGGTCCGTGTCCGTGTCCGTGTCCGGGTCCGTGTCCGGTTCCGGGTCCGGGTCCGGGTCCGGGTCCGGGTCCGGGTCCGGGTCCAGGTCCAGGTCCAGGTTAGGTTCCGGGTCTGGGTCCGGGTCCGGGTCCAGGTAAGGGTCCGGGTCCGGGTCCGGGTCGGGGTCCGGGTCCGGGTCCGGGTCCGGGTCTGGATCCGGGTCCGGGTCCAGGTCCGGTTCCGGGTCGGGGTCCGGGTCCGGGTCCGGGTCCGGGTCTGGGTCCGGGTCCGGGTCCGGTTCTGTGTCCGTGTCCGGGTAAAGGTCCGGGTCCGTGTCCGTGTCCGTGTCCGTGTCCGTGTCCATGTCCGTGTCCGTGTCCGTGTCCGTGTCCGGGTCGGGTAAGGGTCCGGGTCCATGTCCGGGTCCGGGTCCGGGTCCGGGTCCGGGTCCGGGTCCGGGTCCGGGTCCGGGTCCGGGTCCTGGTCCGGGTCCAGGTCTTGGTAAGGGTCTGGATCCAGGTCCGTGTCCGTGTCCCGGTCCGGGTAAAGGTCCGTGTCCGGGTCCGGGTCCGGGTCCGGGTAAGGGTCCGGGTCCGGGTAATGGTCCGGGTCCGGGTCCGGGTCCGGGTCCGGGTCCGGGTCCGGGTCCGGGTCCGGGTCCGGGTCCGGGTCCGGGTCCGGGTCCGGGTCAGGGCAAGGGTCCGGGTCCGGGTCCGGGTCCAGGTAAGGGTCCGGGTCCGGGTCCGGGTCCGGGTAAGGGTCCGGGTCCGGGTCCGGGTCCGGGTCCGGGTCCGGGTCCGGGTCCGGGTAAGGGTCCGGGTCCGGGTCCATGTCCGGGTCCGGGTCCGGGTCCGGGTCCGGGTCCGGTTCCGGGTAATGGTCTGGGTCCGGGTCCGCGCCCGGGTAAGGGTCCGGGTAAGGGTCCGGGTCCGGGTCCTGGTCCGGGTCCGGGTCCGGGTACGGGTAAGGGTCCGGTTCCGGGTCCAGGTAAGGGTCTGGGTCCAGGTCCGGGTCCGGGTCCGGGTCCGGGTCCGGGTAAGGGTCCGGGTCCGGGTCCGGGTAAGGGTTCGGGTCTGGGTCCGAGTCCGTGTCCGTGTCCGTGTCCGTGTCCGGGTTCGGGTCCGGGTCCGGGTAAGGGTCCGGGTCTGGGTCCGGGTCGGGGTCCGGGTCCGGGTCCGGGTCCGGGTCTGGGTCCGGTTAAGGGTCCGGGTCCGGGTCCAGGTAAGTGTCCGTGTCCGTGTCCGTGTCCGTGTCCGTGTCCGTGTCCGTGTCTGGGTCCGGGTCCGGGTAAGGGTCCGGTTAAGGGTCCGGGTCCATGTCCGGGTCCGTGTCCGGGTCCGGGTCCGGGTCAGGGTCCGGGTCCGGGTCCGGTTAAGGGCCTGGGTCCATGTTCGTGTCCGTGTCCGTGTCCGTGTCCGTGTCCGTGTCCGTGTCCGTGTCCTGGTCAGGGTCCGGGTCCGGGTCCGGGTCCGGGTCCGGGTCCGGGTCCGGGTCCGGGTCCGGGTCCGGGTAAGGGTTCGGGTCCGGGTCCGTGTCCGTGTCCAGGTCCGGGTCCGGGTCCGGGTCCGGGTCCGGGTCCGTGTCCGTGTCCGGGTCCGTGTCCGTGTCCGTGTCCGGGTCCGTGTCCGGTTCCGGGTCCGGGTCCGGGTCCGGGTCCGGGTCCGGGTCCGGGTCCAGGTCCAGGTCCAGGTTAGGTTCCGGGTCTGGGTCCGGGTCCGGGTCCAGGTAAGGGTCCGGGTCCGGGTCCGGGTCGGGGTCCGGGTCCGGGTCCGGGTCCGGGTCTGGGTCCGGGTCCGGGTCCAGGTCCGGTTCCGGGTCGGGGTCCGGGTCCGGGTCCGGGTCCGGGTCTGGGTCCGGGTCCGGGTCCGGTTCTGTGTCCGTGTCCGGGTAAAGGTCCGGGTCCGTGTCCGTGTCCGTGTCCGTGTCCGTGTCCATGTCCGTGTCCGTGTCCGTGTCCGTGTCCGGGTCGGGTAAGGGTCCGGGTCCATGTCCGGGTCCGGGTCCGGGTCCGGGTCCGGGTCCGGGTCCGGGTCCGGGTCCGGGTCCGGGTCCTGGTCCGGGTCCAGGTCTTGGTAAGGGTCTGGATCCAGGTCCGTGTCCGTGTCCCGGTCCGGGTAAAGGTCCGTGTCCGGGTCCGGGTCCGGGTCCGGGTAAGGGTCCGGGTCCGGGTAATGGTCCGGGTCCGGGTCCGGGTCCGGGTCCGGGTCCGGGTCCGGGTCCGGGTCCGGGTCCTGGTCCGGGTAAGGGTCCGGGTCTGGGTCCGGGTCCGGGTCCGGGTCTGTGTCCGGTTCCGTGTCCGGGTCCGGGTAAAGGTCCGGGTCCGGGTCCAGGTCCGGGTCCGGGTCCAGGTCCGGGTCCGGGTCCGGGTCTGGGTCCGGGTCCGGGTCCGGGTCCGGGTCCGGGTCCGGGTCCGTGTAAGGGTCCGGGTCTGGGTCCGGGTCCGGGTCCGGGTAAGGGTCCGGTTCCGGTTCCGGTTCCGGTTCCGTGTCCGGTTCTGGGTCCGGGTCCGGGTAAAGGTCCGGGTCCGGGTCCGGGTCCGGGTCCGGGTCCGGTTCCGGGTCTGGGTCCGGGTCCGGGTCCGGGTAAGGGTCCGGGTAAATGTCCGGGTCCGGGTCCGGGTCCGGGTAAGGGTCCGGGTCCGGGTCCGGGTCCGGGTCCGGGTCCGGGTCCGGGTCCGGGTCCGGGTCCGGGTCCGGGTCCGGGTTAGGGTCCGGGTCCGGGTCCGGGTCTGGGTAAGGGTCCCGGTCTGGGTCCGGGTAAGGGTCCAGTTCCGGGTCCGGGTCCGGGTAAGGGTCCGGGTCCGGGTCCGGGTCCGGGTCCAGGTCCGGGTCAGGGTTCGGGTCCGGGTCCGGGTAAGGGTCCGGGTGTGGGTCCGGGTCCGGGTCCGGGTAAGGGTCTGGGTCCGGGTCCGTGTCCGGGTCCGGGTTGGGGTCCGGGTCCGGGTCCGGGTCCGAGTAAGGGTCCGTGTCCGGGTCCGGGTCTGGGTCCGGGTCCGGGTCCGGGTCCGGGTCCGGGTCCGGGTCCGGGTCCGGGTCCGGGTAAGGGTCCGGGTCCATGTCCGGGTCCGGGTCCTGGTCCGGGTCCAGGTCTTGGTAAGGGTCTGGATCCAGGTCCGTGTCCGTGTCCGGGTCCGGGTAAAGGTCCGTGTCCGGGTCCGGGTCCGGGTAAGGGTCCGGGTCCGGGTCCGGGTAATGGTCCGGGTCCGGGTCCGGGTCTGGGTCCGGGTCCGGGTCCGGGTCCGGGTCCGGGTCCGGGTCCGGGTCCTGGTCCGGGTAAGGGTCCGGGTCTGGGTCCGGGTCCGGGTCCGGGTCTGTGTCCGGGTCCGGGTCCGGGTCCGGGTAAAGGTCCGGGTCCGGGTCCAGGTCCGGGTCCGGGTCCAGGTCCGGGTCCGGGTCCGGGTCTGGGTCCGGGTCCGGGTCCGGGTCCGGGTCCGGGTCCGGGTAAGGGTCCGGGTCTGGGTCCGGGTCCGGGTCCGGGTAAGGGTCCGGTTCTGGTTCCGGTTCCGGTTCTGTGTCCGGTTCCGGGTCCGGGTCCGGGTCCGGGTAAGGGTCCGGGTCCGGGTCCGGGTCCGGGTCCGGGTCCGGGTCCGGGTCCGGGTCCGGGTCCGGGTAAGGGTCCGGGTCCGGGTCCGGGTCCGGATCCGGGTCCGGGTCCGTGTCCGGTTCCGGGTCCGGGTCCGGGTAAAGTTCCGGGTCCGGGTCCGGGTCCGGGTCCGGTTCCGGGTCTGGGTCCGGGTCCGGGTCCGGGTAAGGGTCCGGGTAAATGTCCGGGTCCGGGTCCGGGTCCGGGTAAGGGTCCGGGTCCGGGTCCGGGTCCGGGTCCGGGTCCGGGTCCGGGTCCGGGTCCGGGTCCGGGTCCGGGTTAGGGTCCGGGTCCGGGTCCGGGTCTGGGTAAGTGTCCCGGTCTGGGTCCGGGTAAGGGTCCGGTTCCGGGTCCGGGTCCGGGTAAGGGTCCGGGTCCGGGTCCGGGTCCGGGTCCAGGTCCGGGTCAGGGTCCGGGTCCGGGTCCGGGTAAGGGTCCGGGTGTGGGTCCGGGTCCGTGTCCGGGTAAGGGTCTGGGTCCGGGTCCGTGTCCGGGTCCGGGTTGGGGTCCGGGTCCGGGTCCGGGTCCGAGTAAGGGTCCGGGTCCGGGTCCGGGTCTGGGTCCGGGTCCGGGTCCGGGTCCGGGTCCGGGTCCGGGTCCGGGTCCGGGTCCGGGTCCGGGTCCGGGTAAGGGTCCGGGTCCATGTCCGGGTCCGGGTCCGGGTCCAGGTCCGGGTAAGGGTCCGGGTCCGGGTCCGGGTCTGGGTAAGTGTCCGGGTCCGGGTCTGGGTCCGGGTCCGGGTCCGGGTCCGGGTACGGGTATGGGTCCGGGTATGGGTCCGGGTCCGGGTCCGGGTCCGGGTCCGGGTCCGGGTCCGGGTAAGGGTCCGGGTCCGGGTCCGGGTCCGGGTCCGGGTCCGGGTCCGGGTCCGGGTCCGGGTAAGGGTCCGGGTCCGGGTCCGGGTAAAGGTCCGGGTCCGGGTCCGAGTCCCGGTCCGGGTCTGGGTCTGGGTCCGGGTCCGGGTCCGGGTCTGGGTCCGGGTCCGGGTCCGGGTCCGGGTACGGGTATGGGTCCGGGTATGGGTCCGGGTCCGGGTCCGGGTCCGGGTCCGGGTCCGGGTAAGGGTCCGGGTCCGGGTCCGGGTCCGGGTCCGGGTCCGGGTCCGGGTAAGGGTCCGGGTCCGGGTCCGGGTAAAGGTCCGGGTCCGGGTCCGGGTCCCGGTCCGGGTCTGGGTCCGGGTCCGGGTCCGGGTCCGGGTCCGGGTCAGGGTCCGGGTAAGGGTCCGGGTCCGGGTCCGCGTCCGGGTCCTGGTCCGGGTCCGGGTCTGGGTAAGGGTCCGGGTCCGGGTCCGGGTCCGGGTCCGGGTCCGGGTCCGGGTCCGGGTCCGGGTCCGGGTAAGTGTCCGGGTCCGGGTCCGGGTCCGGGTCCGGGTCCGGGTAAGGGTCCGGGTCCGGGTCCGGGTTCTGACCCGGGTCCGGGTCCGGTTCCCGGTCCGGGTCCGGGTAAAGGTCCGGGTCCATGTCTGGGTCCGGGTCCGGGTAAGGGTCCGGGTCCGGGTCCGGGTCCGGGTCCGGGTCCGGGCAAGGGTCCGGGTCCGGGTCCGGGTCCGGGTCCAGGTAAGGGTCCGGGTCTGGGTCCTGGTCCGGGTTCCGGTCCGGGTCCGGGTCCCGGTAAGGGTCCGGGTCCGGGTCCGGGTTCTGACCCGGGTCCGGGTCCGGTTCCCGGTCCGGGTCCGGGTAACGGTCCGGGTCCATGTCTGGGTCCGGGTCCGGGTAAGGGTCCGGGTCCGGGTCCGGGTCCGGGTCCGGGTCCCGGTAAGGGTCCGGGTCCGGGTCCGGGTCCGGGTCCGGGTCCGGGTAAGGGTCTGGGTCCGGGTCCGCATCCGGGTAAGGGTCCGGGTCCGGGTCCCGGTAAGGGTCCGGGTCCGGGTCCGGGTCCGGGTCCGGGTCCGGGTCCGGGTCCGGGTCCGGGTAAGGGTCTGGGTCCGGGTCCGCATCCGGGTAAGGGTCCGGGTAAGGGTCCGGGTCCAGGTAAGGGTCTGGGTCCAGGTCCGGGTCCGGGTCCGGGTCCGGGTCCCGGTAAGGGTCCGGGTCCGGGTCCGGGTCCGGGTCCGGGTCCGGGTCCGGGTAAGGGTCTGGGTCCGGGTCCGCATCCGGGTAAGGGTCCGGGTAAGGGTCCGGGTCCGTGTCCGGGTCCGGGTCCGGGTAAGGGTCCGGGTCCGGGTCCGGGTCCAGGTAAGGGTCTGGGTCCAGGTCCGGGTCCGGGTCCGGGTCCGGGTCCGGGTCCGGGTAAGGGTTCGGGTCCGGGTCCGAGTCCGTGTCCGTGTCCGTGTCCGTGTCCGGGTTCGGGTCCGGGTCCGGGTAAGGGTCCGGGTCTGGGTCCGGGTCCGGGTCCGGGTCCGGGTCCGGGTCCGGGTCTGGGTCCGGTTAAGGGTCCGGGTCCGGGTCCAGGTAAGTTTCCGGGTCCGGGTCCGTGTCCGTGTCCGTGTCCGTGTCCGTGTCCGTGTCCGTGTCTGGGTCCGGGTCCGGGTAAGGGTCCGGGTAAGGGTCCGGGTCCATGTCCGGGTCCGGGTCCATGTCCGGGTCCGGGTCCGTGTCCGTGTCCAGGTCCGTGTAAGGGTTCGGGTCCGTGTCCGAGTCCGTGTCCGTGTCCGTGTCCGTGTCCGTGTACAGGTTCGGGTCCGGGTCCGGGTAAGGGTCCGGGTCTGGGTCCGGGTCCGGGTCCGGGTCCGGGTCCGGGTCTGGGTCCGGGTCTGGCTCCGGTTAAGGGCCCGGGTCCGGGTCCAGGTAAGTGTCCGGGTCCGTGTCCGTGTCCGTGTCCGTGTCCGTGTCCGTGTCCGTGTCCGTGTCCGTGTCCGGGTCCGGGTCCATGTCCGTGTCTGGTTTCGGGTCCGGGTCCGGGTAAGGGTCCGGGTCTGTGTCCGGGTCCGGGTCCGGGTCCGGGTCCGGGTAACTGTCCGGGTCCATGTCCGGGTCTGGGTCCGGGTCCGGGTAAGGGTCCGGGTCCGGGTCCGAGTCCGGGTCCGGGTCCGGGTCCGGGTCCGGGTCTGGGTCCGGGTCCGGGTCCGGGTCCAGGTAAGGGTCCGGGTCCGGGTCTGGTTCCGGGTCCGGGTCCGGGTAAGGGTCCGGGTCCGTGTCCGGGTAAGGGTCCGGGTCCGGGTCCGGTTCCGGGTAAGGGTCCGTGTCCGTGTCCGGGTCCCGTTTCGGGTCCGGGTTCGTGTCCGGGTCCGGGTCCGGGTCCGGGTCCGGGTCCGGGTCCGGGTCAGGGTCCGGGTCCGGGTCCGGGTCCGGGTCCGGGTCCGGGTCCGGTTAAGGGCCTGGGTCCATGTCCGTGTCCGTGTCCGTGTCCGTGTCCGTGTCCTGGTCAGGGTCCGGGTCCGGGTCCGGGTCCGGGTCCGGGTCCGGGTCCGGGTCCGGGTCCGGGTAAGGGTTCGGGTCCGGGTCCGTGTCCGTGTCCAGGTCCGGGTCCGGGTCCGGGTCCGTGTCCGGGTAAGGGTCCGGGTCCGGGTCCGGGTCCGGGTCCGGGTCTGGGTCCGGGTAAGAGTCCAGGTCCGGGTCCGGTTCCGGGTCCGGGTCCGGGTATGGGTCCGGGTCCGGGTCCGGGTTCGTGTCCTGGTTCGTGTCCAGGTCCGGGTCCGGGTCCGGGTCCGGGTCAGGGTCCGGGTCCGGGTCCGGGTCCGTGTAAGGGTCTGGGTCCGTGTCCGTGTCCGTGTCCGTGTCCGTGTCCGGGTCCGGGTAAGGGTCCGGGTCCATGTCCGGGTCCGGGCAAGGGTCCGGGTCCGGGTCCGGGTCCGGGTCCGGGTCCGGGTCCGGGTAAGGGTCCGGGTCCGGGTCCGGGTCCGGGTTCGTGTCCTGGTTCGTGTCCAGGTCCGGGTCCGGGTCCGGGTCCGGGTCAGGTTCCGGATCCGGGTCCGGGTAAGGGTCTGGGTCCGTGTCCGTGTCCGGGTCCGGGTCCGGGTCCGGGTCCGTGTCCGGGTCCGGGTAAGGATCCGGGTCCATGTCCGGGTCCGGGTCCGGGTCCGGGTCCGGGTCCGGGTCCGGGTCCGGGTCCAGGTCCGGGTCCGGGTCCGGGTAAGGGTTCGGGTCCGGGTCCGTGTCCGTGTCCGTGTCCGGGTCCGGGTCCGGGTCCGGGTCCGGGTTCAGATCTGGGTCCGGGTCCGGGTCCGGGTAACGGTCCGGGTCCATGTCCGGGTCTGGGTCTGGGTCCGGGCAAGGGTCCGGGTCCGGGTCCGGGTAAGGGTCTGGGTCCGTGTCCGTGTCCGTGTCCGTGTCCGTGTCCGGGTCCGGGTAAGGGTCCGGGTCCATGTCCGGGTCCGGGCAAGGGTCCGGGTCCGGGTCCGGGTCTGGGTCCGGGTCCGGGTAAGGGTCCGGGTCCGGGTCCGGGTCCGGGTTCGTGTCCTGGTTCGTGTCCAGGTCCGGGTCCGGGTCCGGGTCCGGGTCAGGTTCCGGGTCCGGGTCTGGGTAAGGGTCTGGGTCCGTGTCCGGGTCCGTGTCCGGGTCCGGGTCCGTGTCCGGGTCCGGGTAAGTATCCGGGTCCATGTCCGGGTCCGGGTCCGGGTCCGGGTCCGGGTCCGGGTCCGGGTCCGGGTCCGGGTCCGGGTCCAGGTAAGGGTTCGGGTCCGTGTCCGGGTCCGGGTCTGGGTCCGGGTCCGGGTTCAGATCTGGGTCCGGGTCCGGGTCCGGGTAACGGTCCGGGTCCATGTCCGGGTCTGGGTCTGGGTCCGGGCAAGGGTCCGGGTCCGGGTCCGGGTAAGGGTCCGGGTCAGGGTACGGGTACGGGTCCGGGTCCGGGTACGGGTACGGGTCCGGGTTAGGGTCCGGGTCAGGGTCCGGGTCCGTGTCCGGGTAAGGGTCCGGGTTCGGGTCTGGGTCCGGGTCCGGGTCCGGGTCCGGGTCCGGGTAAGGGTCCGGGTCTGGGTCCGGGTCCGGGTAAGGGTCCGGTTCCGGGACTGGGTAAGGGTCCGTGTCCGGGTCTGTGTCCGGGTCCGGGTCCGGGTAAGGGTCCGGGTCTGGGTCCGGTTAAGGGTCCGGGTCCGGGTCCAAGTAAGTGTCCGGGTCCGGGTCCGGGTAAGGGTCCAGGTCCGGGACTGGGTAAGGGTCCGGGTCCGGGGTCCGGGTCCGGGTCCGGGTCCGGGTCCGGGTCAGGGTAAGGGTCCGGGTCTGGGTCCGGTTAAGGGTCCGGGTCCGGGTCCAGGTAAGTGTCCGTGTCCGGGTCCGTGTCCGGATTAGGGTCTGGGTCCAGGTCCGGGTAAGGGTCCGGGTTCGGGTCCGGGTCCGGGTCCGGGTCCGGGTCCGGGTCCGGGTAAGGGTCCGGTCCGGGTCCGGGTAAGGGTCCGGGTCCGGGACTGGGTAAGGGTCCGGGTCCGGGTCCGGGTCCGGGTCCGGGTCCGGGTCCGGGTCCGGGTCTGGGTCCGGTTAAGGGTCCGGGTCCGGGTCCAGGTAAGTGTCCGGGGTCCGTGTCCGTGTCCGTGTCCGTGTCCGTGTCTGGGTCTGGGTCCGGGTAAGGGCCCGGGTAAGGGTCCGGGTCCATGTCCGGGTCCGGGTCCATGTCCGGGTCCGGGTCCGTGTCCGTGTCCAGGTCCGGGTAAGGGTTCGGGTCCGTGTCCGAGTCCGTGTCCGTTTCCGTGTCCGTGTCCGGGTTCGGGTCCGGGTCCGGGTAAGGGTCCGGGTCTGGGTCCGGGTCCGGGTCCGGGTCCGGGTCCGGGTCCGGGTCCGGGTCTGGCTCCGGTTAAGGGTCCGGGTCCGGGTCCAGGTAAGTGTCCGGGTCCGGGTCCATGTCCGTGTCCGTGTCCGTGTCCGTGTCCGTGTCCGTGTCCATGTCCGTGTCTGGGTTCGGGTCTGGGTCCGGTTAAGGGTCCGGGTCCGGGTCCAGGTAAGTGTCCGTGTCCGGGTCCGGGTCCGGATTAGGGTCTGGGTCCAGGTCCGGGTAAGGGTCCGGGTAAGGGTCCGGGTCCATGTCCGGGTCCGGGTCCATGTCCGGGTCCGTGTCCGTGTCCGTGTCCGTGTCCGGGTTCGGGTCCGGGTCCGGGTAAGGGTCCGGGTCTGGGTCCGGGTCCGGGTCCGGGTCCGGGTCCGGGTCCGGGTCCGGGTCTGGCTCCGGTTAAGGGTCCGGGTCCGGGTCCAGGTAAGTGTCCGGGT
This sequence comes from Arizona elegans, assembly GCA_022577455.1. NCBI lineage: Eukaryota > Metazoa > Chordata > Lepidosauria > Squamata > Colubridae > Arizona > Arizona elegans. The sequence goes on from JAKOOJ010000027.1 coordinate 8,566,848, forward strand.
CCGGGTCCATGTCCGTGTCCGTGTCCGTGTCCGTGTCCGTGTCCGTGTCCGTGTCCATGTCCGTGTCTGGGTTCGGGTCCGGGTCCGGGTAAGGGTCCGGGTCTGTGTCCGGGTCCGGGTCCTTGTCCGGGTCCGGGTAACGGTCCGGGTCCATGTCCGGGTCTGGGTCCGGGTCCGGGTAAGGGTCCGGGTCCGGGTCCGAGTCCGGGTCCGGGTCCGGGTCCGGGTCCGGGTCTGGGTCCGGGTCCGGGGTCCAGGTCCAGGTATGGGTCCGGGTCCGGGTCTGGGTCCGGGTCCCTGTCCCGGGTAAGGGTCCGGGTCCGTGTCCGGGTAAGGGTCCGGGTCCGTGTCCCGGGTAAGGGTCCGGGTCCGGTTCCGGTTCCGGGTAAGGGTCCGGGTCCGGGTCCGGGTCCCGGTTCGGGTCCGGGTTCGTGTCCGTGTCCGTGTCCGTGTCCGGGTCCGGGTCCGGGTCCGGGTCAGGGTCCGGGTCCGGGTCCGGGTCCGGTTAAGGGCCTGGGTCCATGTCCCGTGTCCGTGTCCGTGTCCGTGTCCGTGTCCGGGTCCGGGTAAGGATCCGGTCCATGTCCGTGTCCGTGTCCGTGTCCGTGTCCGAGTCCGTGTCCGGGTCCGGGTCCGGGTCCGGGTAAGGGTTCGGGTCCGTGTCCGTGTCCGTGTCCAGGTCCGGGTCCGGGTCCGGGTCTAGGTCCGGGTAAGGGTCCGGGTCCGGGTCCGGGTCCGGGTCTGGGTCCGGGTAAGAGTCCAGGTCCGGGTCCGGGTCCGGGTCCGGGTCCGGGTCCGGGTCGGGTATGGTTCCGGGTCCGGGTCCGGGTTCGTGTCCTGGTTCGTGTCCAGGTCCGGGTCCGGGTCCGGGTACGGGTCAGGGTCCGGGTCCGGGTCCGTGTAAGGGTCTGGGTCCGTGTCCGTGTCCGTGTCCGGGTCCGGGTCCGGGTCCGGGTAAGGGTCCGGGTCCATGTCCGGGTCCGGGCAAGGGTCCGGGCCCGGGTCCGGGTCCGGGTCCGGGTCCGGGTCCGGGTAAGGGTCCGGGTCCGGGTCCGGGTCCGGGTTCGTGTCCTGGTTCGTGTCCAGGTCCGTGTCCGGGTCCGGGTCCGGGTCAGGTTCCGGGTCTGGGTCCGGGTAAGGGTCTGGGTCCGTGTCCGTGTCCGTGTCCGTGTCCGGGTCCGGGTCCGGGTCCGTGTCCGGGTCCGGGTAAGGATCCGGGTCCATGTCCGGGTCCGGGTCCGGGTCCGGGTCCGGGTCCAGGTCCGGGTCCGGGTCCAGGTAAGGGTCTGGGTCCGTGTCCGTGTCCGTGTCTGGGTCCGGGTCCGTGTCCGGGTCCGGGTAAGGATCCGGGTCCATGTCCGGGTCCGGGTCCGGGTCCGGGTCCGGGTCCGAGTCTGGGTTCGGGTCCGGGTCCGGGTAAGGGTCCGGGTCTGTGTCCGGGTCCGGGTCCTTGTCCGGGTCCGGGTAACGGTCCGGGTCCATGTCCGGGTCTGGGTCCGGGTCCGGGTAAGGGTCCGGGTCCGGGTCCGAGTCCGGGTCCGGGTCGGGTCCGGGGTCCGGGTCCGGGTCTGGGTCCGGGTCCGGGTCCAGGTCCAGGTAAGGGTCCGGGTCCGGGTCTGGGTCCGGGTCCCTGTCCGGGTAAGGGTCCGGGTCCGTGTCCGGGTAAGGGTCCGCGTCCGTGTCCGGGTAAGGGTCCGGGTCCGGTTCCGGGTCCGGGTAAGGGTCCGGGTCCGGGTCCGGGTCCCGGTTCGGGTCCGGGTTCGTGTCCGTGTCCGGGTCCGGGTCCGGGTCCGGGTCCGGGGTCCGGGTCAGGGTCCGGGTCCGGGTCCGGGTCCGGTTAAGGGCCCTGGGTCCATGTCCGTGTCCGTGTCCGTGTCCGTGTCCGTGTCCGGGTCCGGGTAAGGGTCCGGGTCCATGTCCGTGTCCGTGTCCGTGTCCGTGTCCGTGTCCGAGTCCGTGTCCGGGTCCGGGTCCGGGTCCGGGTAAGGGTTTGGGTCCGTGTCCGTGTCCGTGTCCAGGTCCGGGTCCGGGTCCGGGTCCGGGTCCGGGTAAGGGTCCGGGTCCGGGTCCGGGTCCGGGTCTGGGTCCGGGTAAGAGTCCAGGTCCGGGTCCGGGTCCGGGTCTGGGTCCGGGTCCGGGTCCGGGTATGGGTCCGGGTCCGGGTCCGGGTTCGTGTCCTGGTTCGTGTTCCAGGTCCGGGTCCGGGTCCGGGTACGGGTCAGGGTCCCGGGTCCGGGTCCGTGTAAGGGTCTGGGTCCGTGCCCGTGTCCGTGTCCGGGTCCGTGTCCGGGTCCGGGTAAGGGTCCGGGTCCATGTCCGGGTCCGGGCAAGGGTCCGGGTCCCAGGACTGGGTAAGGGTCCGGGTCCGGGTCCGGGTCCGGGTCCGGGTCCCGGGTCCGGGTAAGGGTCCGGGTCTGGGTCCGGTTAAGGGTCCGGGTCCGGGTCCAGGTAAGTGTCCGTGTCCGGGTCCGTGTCCGGTCCGGGTCCGGGTCCGGGTCCGGGTAAGGGTCCGGGTCTGGGTCCGGTTAAGGGTCAGGGTCCGGGTCCAGGTAAGTGTCCGTGTCCGGGTCCGGGTCCGGATTAGGGTCTGGGTCCAGGTCCGGGTAAGGGTCCGGGTTCGGGTCCGGGTCCGGGTCCGGGTCCGGGTCCGGGTAAGGGTCCGGGTCCAGGTCCGGGTAAGGGTCCGGGTCCGGGACTGGGTAAGGGTCCGGGTCCGGGTCCGGGTCCGGGTCCGGGTCCGGGTCCGGGTCCGGGTCTGGGTCCGGTTAAGGGTCCGGGTCCGGGTCCAGGTAAGTGTCTGGGTCCGTGTCCGTGTCCGTGTCCGTGTCCGTGTCCGTGTCCGGGTAAGGGTCCGGGTCTGGGTCCGGTTAAGGGTCCGGGTCCGGGTCCAGGTAAGTGTCCGGGTCCGGGTCCGGGTAAGGGTCCGGGTCCGGGACTGGGTAAGGGTCCGGGTCCGGGTCCGGGTCCGGGGTCCGGGTCCGGGTCCGGGTAAGGGTCCGGGTCTGGGTCCGGTTAAGGGTCCGGGTCCGGGTCCAGGTAAGTGTCCGTGTCCGGGTCCGGGTCCGGATTAGGGTCTGGGTCCAGGTCCGGGTAAGGGTCCGGGTTCGGGTCCGGGTCCGGGTCCGGGTCCGGGTCCGGGTAAGGGTCCGGGTCCGTGTCCGGGTAAGGGGTCCGGGTCCGGGACTGGGTAAGGGGTCCGGGTCCGGGTCCGGGTCCTGGTCCGGGTCGGGTCCGGGTCCGGGTCTGGGTCCGGTTAAGGGTCCGGGTCCGGGTCCAGGTAAGTGTCCGGGTCCGTGTCCGTGTCCGTGTCCGTGTCCGTGTCTGGGTCCGGGTCCAGGTAAGGGTCCGGGTAAGGGTCCGGGTCCATGTCCGGGTCCGGGTCCATGTCCGGGTCCGGGTCCGTGTCCGTGTCCAGGTCCGGGTAAGGGTTCGGGTCCGTGTCCGAGTCCGTGTCCGTGTCCGTGTCCGTGTCCGTGTCCGGGTTCGGGTCCGGGTCCGGGTGAGGGTCCGGGTCCGGGTCCGGGTCCGGGTCCGGGTCCGGGTCCGGGTCCGGGTCCGGGTCCGGGTCCGGGTCCGGGTCTGGCTCCGGTTAAGGGTCCGGGTCCGGGTCCAGGTAAGTGTCCGGGTCCGGGTCCATGTCCGTGTCCGTGTCCGTGTCCGTGTCCGTGTCAGGGTCCGGGTCCGTGTCCGGGTAATGGTCCGGGTCCGGGTCTGGTTCCGGTTCTGGTGAAGGGTCCGGGTCCGGGTCCGTGTCCCGGTTCGGGTCCGGGTTCGTGTCCGTGTCCGTGTCCGTGTCCGGGTCCGGGTCCGGGTCCGGGTCAGGGTCCGGGTCCGGGTCCGGGTCCGGTTAAGGGCCTGGGTCCATGTCCGTGTCCGTGTCCGTGTCCGTGTCCGGGTCCGGGTCCGGGTCCGGGTAAGGGTCCGGGTCCATGTCCGTGTCCGTGTCCGTGTCCGTGTCCGTGTCCGGGTCCGGGTCCGGGTCCGGGTCCGGGTAAGTGTTCGGGTCCGTGTCCGTGTCCGTGTCCGTGTCCGGGTCCGGGTCCGGGTCCGGGTAAGGGTCCGGGTCCGGGTCCGGGTCCGGGTCTGGGTCCGGGTAAGAGTCCAGGTCCGGGTCCGGGTAAGGGTCCGGGTCCGGGTCCGGGTCCGGGTCTGGGTCCGGGTAAGAGTCCAGGTCCGGGTCCGGGTCCGGGTCCGGGTCCGGGTATGGGTCCGGGTCCGGGTCCGGGTTCGTGTCCTGGTTCGTGTCCAGGTCCGGGTCCGGGTCCGGGTCAGGGTCCGTGTCCGGGTCCGTGTAAGGGTCTGGGTCCGTGTCCGTGTCCGTGTCCGTGTCCGTGTCCGTGTCCGTGTCCGGGTAAGGGTCCGGGTCCATGTCCGGGTCCGGGCAAGGGTCCGGGTCCGGGTCCGGGTCCGGGTCCGGGTCCGGGTTCGTGTCCTGGTTCGTGTCCAGGTCCGGGTCCGGGTCCGGGTCCGGGTCAGGGTCCGGGTCCGGGTCCGGGTACGGGTCTGGGTCCGTGTCCGTGTCCGGGTCCGGGCCCGGGTCCGGGTCCGGGTCCGGGTAAGTATCCGGGTCCATGTCCGGGTCCGGGTCCGTGTCCGTGTCCGTGTCCGTGTCCATGTCCGTGTCTGGGTTCGGGTCTGGGTCCGGTTAAGGGTCCGGGTCCGGGTCCAGGTAAGTGTCCGTGTCCGGGTCCGGGTCCGGATTAGGGTCTGGGTCCAGGTCCGGGTAAGGGTTCGGGTCCGGGTCCGTGTCCGTGTCCAGGTCCGGGTCCGGGTCCGGGTCCGGGTCCGGGTAAGGGTCCGGGTCCGGGTCCGGGTCCGGGTCTGGGTCCGGGTAAGAGTCCAGGTCCGGGTCCGGGTCCGGGTCCGGGTCCGGGTATGGGTCCGGGTCCGGGTCCGGGTTCGTGTCCTGGTTCGTGTCCAGGTCCCGGTCCGGGTCCGGGTCAGGGTCCGGGTCCGGGTCCGTGTAAGGGTCTGGGTCCGTGTCCGTGTCCGTGTCCGTGTCCGTGTCCGGGTCCGTGTAAGGGTCCGGGTCCATGTCCGGGTCCGGGCAAGGGTCCGGGTCCGGGTCCGGGTCCGGGTCCGGGTCCGGGTCCGGGTCCGGGTCCGGGTCCGGGTCCGGGTAAGGGTCCGGGTCCGGATCCGGGTCCGGGTTCGTGTCCTTGTTCGTGTCCAGGTCCGGGTCCGGGTCCGGGTCCGGGTCAGGGTCCGGGTCCGGGTCCGGGTAAGGGTCTGGGTCCGTGTCCGTGTCCGTGTCCGGGTCCGGGTCCGTGTCCGGGTCCGGGTAAGGATCCGGGTCCGTGTCCGGGTACGGGTCTGGGTCCGGGTCCGGGTCCGGGTCCGGGTCCGGGTCCGGGTAAGGGTTCGGGTCCGTGTCCGGGTCTGTGTCCGGGTCCGGGTCCGGGTTCGGATCTGGGTCCGGGTCCGGGTCCGGGTAACGGTCCGGGTCCATGTCCGGGTCTGGGTCTGGGTCCGGGCAAGGGTCCAGGTCCAGGTAAGGGTCCGGGTCCGGGTCTGGGTCCGGGTCCGGGTCCGGGTAAGGGTCCGGGTCCGTGTCCGGGTAAGGGTCCGGGTCCGGTTCCGGTTCCGGTTCCGGGTAAGGGTCCGTGTCCGGGTCCGGGTCCGTGTCCGGGTCCGGGTCCGGGTCCGGGTCAGGGTCCGGGTCCGGGTCCGGGTCCGGGTCCGGGTCCGGGTCCGGGTCCGGTTAAGGGCCTGGGTCCATGTCCGTGTCCGTGTCCGTGTCCGTGTCCGTGTCCGTGTCCGGGTAAGGGTCCGGGTCCATGTCCGTGTCCGTGTCCGTGTCCGTGTCCGTGTCCGGGTCCGTGTCCGGGTCCGGGTCCGGGTAAGGGTTCGGGTCCGGGTCCGTGTCTGTGTCCAGGTCCGGGTCCGGGTCCGGGTCCGGGTCCGGGTAAGGGTCCGGGTCCGGGTCCGGGTCCGGGTCTGGGTCCGGGTAAGAGTCCAGGTCCGGGTCTGGGTCCGGGTCCGGGTCCGGGTATGGGTCCGGGTCCGGGTCCGGGTTCGTGTCCTGGTTAGTGTCCAGGTCCGGGTCCGGGTCCGGGTCCGGGTCAGGGTCCGGGTCCGGGTCCGTGTAAGGGTCTGGGTCCGTGTCCGTGTCCGTGTCCGTGTCCGTGTCCGGGTAAGGGTCCGGGTCCGGGTCCGGGTCCGGGTCTGGGTCCGGGTAAGAGTCCAGGTCCGGGTCTGGGTCCGGGTCTGGGTCCGGGTCCGGGTCCGGGTCCGGGTCCGGGTCCGGGTCCGGGTAACGGTCCGGGTCTGGGTCCGGTTAAGTGTCCGGGTCCAGGTCCAGGTAAGTGTCCGTGTCCGGGTCCGGGTCCGGATTTGGGTCTGGGTCCAGGTCCGGGTAAGGGTCCGGGTTCGGGTCCGGGTCCGGGTCCGGGTCCGGGACCGGGTAAGGGTCCGGGTCCGGGCCCGGGTCCGGGTCCGGGTAAGGGTCCGGGTCCGGGACTGGGTAAGGGTCCGGGTCCGGGTCCGTGTCCGGGTCCGGGTCCGGGTAAGGGTCCGGGTCTGTGTCCGGTTAAGGGTCCGGGTAAGGGTCCAGGTAAGTGTCCGGGTCCGGGTCCGGGTCCGGGTCCGGGTCCTGGTCGGGGTAAGGGTCCGGGTCCGGGTCCGGGTCTGGGTCCGGGTAAGGGTCCGGGTCCGGGTCCGGGTCCGGGTAAGGGTCCGGGTCCGGGACTGGGTAAGGGTCCGGGTCCGGGTCCAGGTAAGTGTCCGGGTCCGGGACTGGGTAAGGGTCCGGGTCCGGGTCCGTGTCCGTGTCCGGGTCCGGGTAAGGGTCCGGGTCTGGGTCCGGTTAAGGGTCCGGGTCCGGGTCCAGGTAAGTGTCCGGGTCCGGGTCCGGGTAAGGGTCCGGGTCTGGGTCCGGTTAAGGGTCCGGGTCCGGGTTCAGGTAAGTGTCCGGGTCCGGGTCCGGGTCCGGGTCCGGGTCCTGGTTGGGGTAAGGGTCCGGGTCCGGGTCCGGGTCCGGGTCCGGGTAAGGGTCCGGGTCCGGGTCCGGGTCCGGGTCCGGGTAAGGGTCCGGGTCCAGGTCCGGGTCCGGGTAAGGGTCCGGGTCTGGGTCCGGTTAAGGGTCCGGGTCCGGGTCCAGGTAAGGGTCCGGGTCCGGGTCCGGGTCCAGGTCTGAGTCCGGGTCCGGGTCCGGGTCCGGGTAAGGGTCCGGGTCCGGGTCCGGGTAAGGGTCCGGGTCCGGGTCCGGGTCCGGGTCCGGGTCCGGATCTGGGTCCGGGTCCGGGTCCGGGTCCGGGTCCGGGTCCGGGTCCGGGTCCGGGTCAGGGTCCGGGTAAGGGTTCGGGTCCGGGTCCGGGTCCGGGTAAGGGTCCGGGTCCGGGTCCGGGTCCGGGTCCGGGTCCGGGTCCGGGTCTGGGTCCGGTAAGGGTCTGGGTTCGGGTCCGGGTAAGGGTCTGGGTCCGGGTCCGGGTCCGGGTCCGGGTAAGGTTCCGGGTCGGGGTCAAGGTAAGGGTCTGGGTCCTGGTCCGGGTCCGGGTCCGGGTCCGGGTCCGGGTAAGTGTCCGGGTCCGTGTCCGGGTTCGTGTCCGGGTTCGTGTCCAGGTCCGGGTCCGGGTCCGGCTCCGGCTCCGGGTCAGGGTCCGGGTCCGGGTCCGGGTAAGGGTCTGGGTCCGTCTCCGTGTCCGTGTCCGTGTCCGTGTCTGGGTCCGGGTCCGGGTAAGGGTCCGGGTAAGGGTCCGGGTCCATGTCCGGGTCCGGGTCCATGTCCTGGTCCGTGTCCGTGATAGTGTCCTGGTCCGGGTAAGGGTTCGGGTCCGTGTCCGAGTCCGTGTCCGTGTCCGTGTCCGTGTCTGGGTCCGTGTCCGGGTAAGGGTCCGGGTAAGGGTCCGGGTCCATGTCCGGGTCCGGGTCCATGTCCTGGTCCGTGTCCGTGATAGTGTCCTGGTCCGGGTAAGGGTTCGGGTCCGTGTCCGAGTCCGTGTCCGTGTCCGTGTCCGTGTCCGGGTTCGGGTCCGGGTCCGGGTAAGGGTCTGGGTCTGGGTCCGGGTCCGGGTCCGGGTCCGGGTCCGGGTCCGGGTCAGGGTCCGGGTCTGGGTCCGGGTAAGGGTTCGGGTCCGGGTCCGGGTCCGGGTAAGGGTCCGGGTCCGGGTCCGGGTCCGGGTCCGGGTCCGGGTCTGGGTCCGGTAAGGGTCTGGGTTCGGGTCCGGGTAAGGGTCTGGGTCCGGGTCCGGGTCCGGGTCCGGGTAAGGTTCCGGGTCGGGGTCAAGGTAAGGGTCTGGGTCCTGGTCCGGGTCCGGGTCCGGGTCCGGGTCCGGGTAAGTGTCCGGGTCCGTGTCCGGGTTCGTGTCCGGGTTCGTGTCCAGGTCCGGGTCCAGGTCCGGGTCCGGCTCCGGGTCAGGGTCCGGGTCCGGGTCCGGGTAAGTGTCTGGGTCCGTGTCCGTGTCCGTGTCCGTGTCCGTGTCCGTGTCTGGGTCCGGGTCCGGGTCCGGGTAAGGGTCCGGGTAAGGGTCCGGGTCCATGTCCGGGTCCGGGTCCATGTCCTGGTCCGTGTCCGTGATAGTGTCCTGGTCCGGGTAAGGGTTCGGGTCCGTGTCCGAGTCCGTGTCCGTGTCCGTGTCCGTGTCCGGGTTCGGGTCCGGGTCCGGGTAAGGGTCCGGGTCTGGGTCCGGGTCCGGGTCCGGGTCCGGGTCCGGGTCCGGTTAATGGCCTGGGTCCATGTCCGTGTCCGTGTCCGTGTCCGTGTCCGTGTCCGGGTAAGGGTCCGGGTCCATGTCCGTGTCCGTGTCCGTGTCCGTGTCCGTGTCCGGGTCCGTGTCCGGGTCCGGGTCCGGGTAAGGGTTCGGGTCCGGGTCCGTGTCTGTGTCCAGGTCCGGGTCCGGGTCCGGGTCCGGGTCCGGGTAAGGGTCCGGGTCCGGGTCCGGGTCCGGGTCTGGGTCCGGGTAAGAGTCCAGGTCCGGGTCTGGGTCCGGGTCCGGGTCCGGGTATGGGTCCGGGTCCGGGTCCGGGTTCGTGTCCTGGTTAGTGTCCAGGTCCGGGTCCGGGTCCGGGTCCGGGTCAGGGTCCGGGTCCGGGTCCGTGTAAGGGTCTGGGTCCGGGTCCGTGTCCGTGTCCGTGTCCGGGTAAGGGTCCGGGTCCGGGTCCGGGTCCGGGTCTGGGTCCGGGTAAGAGTCCAGGTCCGGGTCTGGGTCCGGGTCTGGGTCCGGGTCCGGGTCCGGGTCCGGGTCCGGGTCCGGGTCCGGGTAACGGTCCGGGTCTGGGTCCGGTTAAGTGTCCGGGTCCAGGTCCAGGTAAGTGTCCGTGTCCGGGTCCGGGTCCGGATTTGGGTCTGGGTCCAGGTCCGGGTAAGGGTCCGGGTTCGGGTCCGGGTCCGGGTCCGGGTCCGGGACCGGGTAAGGTTCCGGGTCCGGGCCCGGGTCCGGGTCCGGGTAAGGGTCCGGGTCCGGGACTGGGTAAGGGTCCGGGTCCGGGTCCGTGTCCGGGTCCGGGTCCGGGTAAGGGTCCGGGTCTGTGTCCGGTTAAGGGTCCGGGTAAGGGTCCAGGTTAGTGTCCGGGTCCGGGTCCGGGTCCGGGTCCGGGTCCTGGTCGGGGTAAGGGTCCGGGTCCGGGTCCGGGTCCGGGTCCGGGTAAGGGTCCGGGTCCGGGTCCGGGTCCGGGTAAGGGTCCGGGTCCGGGACTGGGTAAGGGTCCGGGTCCGGGTCCAGGTAAGTGTCCGGGTCCGGGACTGGGTAAGGGTCCGGGTCCGGGTCCGTGTCCGTGTCCGGGTCCGGGTAAGGGTCCGGGTCTGGGTCCGGTTAAGGGTCCGGGTCCGGGTCCAGGTAAGTGTCCGGGTCCGGGTCCGGGTAAGGGTCCGGGTCTGGGTCCGGTTAAGGGTCCGGGTCCGGGTCCAGGTAAGTGTCCGGGTCCGGGTCCGTGTCCGGGTCCGGGTCCTGGTTGGGGTAAGGGTCCGGGTCCGGGTCCGGGTCCGGGTCCGGGTAAGGGTCCGGGTCCGGGTCCGGGTCCGGGTCCGGGTCCGGGTCCGGGTAAGGGTCCGGGTCCGGGTCCGGGTCCGGGTAAGGGTCCGGGTCTGGGTCCGGTTAAGGGTCCGGGTCCGGGTCCAGGTAAGGGTCCGGGTCCGGGTCCGGGTCCAGGTCTGAGTCCGGGTCCGGGTCCGGGTCCGGGTAAGGGTCCGGGTCCGGGTCCGGGTCCGGGTAAGGGTCCGGGTCCGGGTCCGGGTCCGGGTCCGGGTCCGGGTCCGGGTCCGGATCCGGGTCCGGGTCCGGGTCCGGGTCCGGGTCCGGGTCCGGGTCCGGGTCCGGGTCCGGGTCCGGGTCCGGGTCAGGGTCCGGGTCTGGGTCCGGGTAAGGGTTCGGGTCCGGGTCCGGGTCCGGGTAAGGGTCCGGGTCCGGGTCCGGGTCCGGGTCCGGGTCCGGGTCCGGGTCTGGGTCCGGTAAGGGTCTGGGTTCGGGTCCGGGTAAGGGTCTGGGTCCGGGTCCGGGTCCGGGTCCGGGTAAGGTTCCGGGTCGGGGTCAAGGTAAGGGTCTGGGTCCTGGTCCGGGTCCGGGTCCGGGTCCGGGTCCGGGTAAGTGTCCGGGTCCGTGTCCGGGTTCGTGTCCGGGTTCGTGTCCAGGTCCGGGTCCGGGTCCGGGTCCGGCTCCGGGTCAGGGTCCGGGTCCGGGTCCGGGTCCGGGTAAGGGTCTGGGTCCGTGTCCGTGTCCGTGTCCGTGTCCGTGTCCGTGTCTGGGTCCGGGTCCGGGTAAGGGTCCGGGTAAGGGTCCGGGTCCATGTCCGGGTCCGGGTCCATGTCCTGGTCCGTGTCCGTGATAGTGTCCTGGTCCGGGTAAGGGTTCGGGTCCGTGTCCGAGTCCGTGTCCGTGTCCGTGTCCGTGTCCGGGTTCGGGTCCGGGTCCGGGTAAGGGTCCGGGTCTGGGTCCGGGTCCGGGTCCGGGTCCGGGTCCGGGTCCGGGTCCGGGTCCGGGTCCGGGTCCGGGTCTGGGTCTGGTTAAGGGTCCGGGTCCGGGTCAAGGTAAGTGTCTGGGTCTGTGTCCGTGTCCGTGTCCGTGTCCGTGTCCGTGTCCGTGTCCGTGTCCTGGTCTGGGTAAGGGTTCGGGTCCGTGTCCGAGTCCGTGTCAGTTTCCGGGTCCGGGTCCGGGTTCGGATCTGGGTCCGGGTCGGGGTCAAGGTAAGGGTCTGGGTCCTGGTCCGGGTCCGGGTCCGGGTCCGGGTCCGGGTAAGTGTCCGGGTCCGTGTCCGGGTTCGTGTCCGGGTTCGTGTCCAGGTCCGGGTCCGGGTCCGGGTCCGGCTCCGGGTCAGGGTCCGGGTCCGGGTCCGGGTAAGGGTCTGGGTCCGGGTCCGTGTCCGTGTCCGTGTCCGTGTCCGTGTCTGGGTCTGGGTCCGGGTCCGGGTCCGGGTAAGGTTCCGGGTCCGGGTCCGGGTCCGGGTCCGGATCGGGGTCCGGGTCCGGGTCCGGGTCCGGGTCCGGGTCCGGGTCCGGGTCCGGGTCCGGGTCAGGGTCCGGGTCTGGGTCCGGGTAAGGGTTCGGGTCCGGGTCCGGGTCCGGGTAAGGGTCCGGGTCCGGGTCCGGGTCCGGGTCCGGGTCCGGGTCTGGGTCCGGTAAGGGTCTGGGTTCGGGTCCGGGTAAGGGTCTGGGTCCGGGTCCGGGTCCGGGTCCGGGTAAGGTTCCGGGTCGGGGTCAAGGTAAGGGTCTGGGTCCTGGTCCGGGTCCGGGTCCGGGTCCGGGTCCGGGTAAGTGTCCGGGTCCGTGTCCGGGTTCGTGTCCGGGTTCGTGTCCAGGTCCGGGTCCGGGTCCGGGTCCGGGTCCGGGTCAGGGTCCGGGTCCGGGTCCGGGTCCGGGTAAGGGTCTGGGTCTGTGTCCGTGTCCGTGTCCGTGTCCGTGTCCGTGTCTGGGTCCGGGTCCGGGTAAGGGTCCGGGTAAGGGTCCGGGTCCATGTCCGGGTCCGGGTCCATGTCCTGGTCCGTGTCCGTGATAGTGTCCTGGTCCGGGTAAGGGTTCGGGTCCGTGTCCGAGTCCGTGTCCGTGTCCGTGTCCGTGTCCGGGTTCGGGTCCGGGTCCGGGTAAGGGTCCGGGTCTGGGTCCGGGTCCGGGTCCGGGTCCGGGTCCGGGTCCGGGTCCGGGTCCGGGTCTGGGTACGGTTAAGGGTCCGGGTCCGGGTCAAGGTAAGTGTCTGGGTCTGTGTCCGTGTCCGTGTCCGTGTCCGTGTCCGTGTCCTGGTCTGGGTAAGGGTTCGGGTCCGTGTCCGAGTCCGTGTCAGTTTCCGTGTCCGGGTCCGGGTTCGGATCTGGGTCCGGGTCGGGGTCAAGGTAAGGGTCTGGGTCCTGGTCCGGGTCCGGGTCCGGGTCCGGGTAAGTGTCCGGGTCCGTGTCCGGGTTCGTGTCCGGGTTCGTGTCCAGGTCCGGGTCCGGGTCCGGGTCCGGCTCCGGGTCAGGGTCCGGGTCCGGGTCCGGGTAAGGGTCTGGGTCCGTGTCCGTGTCCGTGTCCGTGTCCGTGTCTGGGTCTGGGTCCGGGTCCGGGTCCGGGTAAGGGTCCGGGTCCGGGTCCAGGTAAGGGTCTGGGTCCGGGTCCGGGTCCGGGTCCGGGTCCGGGTAAGGGTCCGGGTTCGGGTCCGGGTCCGGGTCCGGGTCCGGGTCCGGGTAAGGGTCCGGGTCTGGGTCCGGGTCCGGGTAAGGGTCCGGGTCCGGGACTGGGAAAGGGTCCGGGTCCGGGTCCGGGTCCGGGTCCGGGTAAGGGTCCGGGTCTGGGTCCGGTTAAGGTTCCGGGTCCGGGTCCAGGTAAGGGTCTGGGTCCAGGTCCGGGTCCGGGTCCGGGTCCGGGTAAGGGTCCGGGTTCGGGTCCGGGTCCGGGTCCGGGTCCGGGTCCGGGTAAGGGTCCGGGTCTGGGTCCGGGTCCGGGTAAGGGTCCGGGTCCGGGACTGGGTAAGGGTCCGGGTCCGGGTCTGGGTCCGGGTCCGGGTAAGGGTCCGGGTATGGGTCCGGTTAAGGGTCCGGGTCCGGGTCCAGGTAAGTGTCCGGGTCCGGGTCCGGGTAAGGGTCCGGGTCCGGGACTGGGTAAGGGTCCGGGTCCGGGTCCGGGTCCGGGTCCGGGTCCGGGTAACGGTCCGGGTATGGGTCCGGTTAAGTGTCCGGGTCCGGGTCCAGGTAAGTGTCCGTGTCCGGGTCCGGGTCCGGATTTGGGTCTGGGTCCAGGTCCGGGTAAGGGTCCGGGTTCGGGTCCGGGTCCAGGTCCGTGTCCGGGTCCGGGTAAGGGTCCGGGTCCGGGCCCGGGTCCGGGTCCGGGTAAGGGTCCGGGTCCGGGACTGGGTAAGGGTCCGGGTCCGGGTCCGTGTCCGGGTCCGGGTCCGGGTAAGGGTCCGGGTCTGTGTCCGGTTAAGGGTCCGGGTAAGGGTCCAGGTAAGTGTCCGGGTCTGGGTCCGGGTCCGGGACCGGGTCCTGGTCGGGGTAAGGGTCCGGGTCCGGGTCCGGGTCCGGGTCCGGGTCCGGGTAAGGGTCCGGGTCAGGGACTGGGTAAGGGTCCGGGTCCGGGTCCAGGTAAGGGTCATGGTCCGGGTCCGTTTCCGGGTCCGGGTCCGGGTAAGGGTCCGGGTCTGGGTCCGGTTAAGGGTCCGGGTCCGGGTCCAGGTAAGTGTCCGGGTCCGGGTCCGGGTAAGGGTCCGGGTGCGGGACTGGGTAAGGGTCCATGTCCGGGTCCGTGTCCGGGTCCGGGTCCGGGTAAGGGTCCGGGTCTGGGTCCGGTTAAGGGTCCGGGTCCGGGTCCAGGTAAGTGTCCGGGTCCGGGTCCGGGTCCGGGTCCGGGTCCTGGTTGGGGTAAGGGTCCGGGTCCGGGTCCGGGTCCGGGTCCGGGTAAGGGTCCGGGTCCGGGTCCGGGTCCGGGTCCGGGTAAGGGTCCGGGTCCGAGTCCGGGTCCGGGTAAGGGTCCGGGTCCGAGTCCGGGTCCGGGTAAGGGTCCGTGTCTGGGTCCGGTTAAGGGTCCGGGTCCAGGTCCAGGTAAGGGTCCGGGTCCGGGTCCGGGTAAGGGTCCGGGTCCGGGCAAGGGTCCGGGTCCGGGTCCGGGTCCGGGTCCGGGTCCGGGTCCGGGTCCGGGTCCGGGCAAGGGTCCGGGTCCGGGTCCGGGTCCGGGTCCGGGTCCGGGTCAGGGTCCGGGTCTGGGTCCGGGTAAGGGTTCGGGTCCGGGTCCGGGTCCGGGTAAGGGTCCGGGTCCGGGTCCGGGTCCGGGTCCGGGTCTGGGTCTGGGTCCGGTAAGGGTCTGGGTTCGGGTCCGGGTAAGGGTCTGGGTCCGGGTCCGGGTCCAGGTCCGGTTAAGGTTCCGGGTCGGGGTCAAGGTAAGGGTCTGGGTCCTGGTCCGGGTCCGGGTCCGGGTCCGGGTCCGGGTAAGTGTCCGGGTCCGTGTCCGGGTTCGTGTCCGGGTTCGTGTCCAGGTCCGGGTCCGGGTCCGGGTCCGGCTCCGGGTCAGGGTCCGGGTCCGGGTCCGGGTAAGGGTCTGGGTCCGTGTCCGTGTCCGTGTCCGTGTCCGTGTCCGTGTCCGTGTCTGGGTCAGGGTCCGGGTAAGGGTCCGGGTAAGGGTCCGGGTCCATGTCCGGGTCCGGGTCCATGTCCTGGTCCGTGTCCGTGATAGTGTCCTGGTCCGGGTAAGGGTTCGGGTCCGTGTCCGAGTCCGTGTCCGTGTCCGTGTCCGTGTCCGGGTTCGGGTCCGGGTCCAGGTAAGGGTCCGGGTCTGGGTCCGGGTCCGGGTCCGGGTCCGGGTCCGGGTCCGGGTCCGGGTCCGGGTCTGGGTCCGGTTAAGGGTCCGGGTCCGGGTCAAGGTAAGTGTCTGGGTCTGTGTCCGTGTCCGTGTCCATGTCCGTGTCCGTGTCCGTGTCCGTGTCCGTGTCCTGGTCTGGGTAAGGGTTCGGGTCCGTGTCCGAGTCCGTGTCAGTTTCCGGGTCCGGGTCCGGGTCCGGGTAAGGGTCCGGGTCCGGGACTGGGTAAGGGTCCGGGTCCGGGTCCGTGTCCGTGTCCGGGTCCGGGTAAGGGTCCGGGTCTGTGTCCGGTTAAGGGTCCGGGTAAGGGTCCAGGTAAGTGTCCGGGTCCGGGTCCGGGTCCGGGTCCGGGTCCTGGTCGGGGTAAGGGTCCGGGTCCGGGTCCGGGTCCGGGTCCGGGTCCGGGTAAGGGTCCGGGTCCGGGTCCGGGTCCGGGTAAGGGTCCGGGTCAGGGACTGGGTAAGGGTCCGGGTCCGGGTCCAGGTAAGGGTCCGGGTCCGGGACTGGGTAAGGGTCCGGGTCCGGGTCCGTTTCCGGGTCCGGGTCCGGGTAAGGGTCCGGGTCTGGGTCCGGTTAAGGGTCCGGGTCCGGGTCCAGGTAAGTGTCCGGGTCCGGGTCCGGGTAAGGGTCCGGGTGCGGGACTGGGTAAGGGTCCGTGTCCGGGTCCGTGTCCGGGTCCGGGTCCGGGTAAGGGTCCAGGTCTGGGTCCGGTTAAGGGTCCGGGTCCGGGTCCAGGTAAGTGTCCGGGTCCGGGTCCGGGTCCGGGTCCGGGTCCTGGTTGGGGTAAGGGTCCGGGTCCGGGTCCGGGTCCGGGTCCGGGTAAGGGTCCGGGTCCGGGTCAAGGTAAGTGTCTGGGTCTGTGTCCGTGTCCGTGTCCATGTCCGTGTCCGTGTCCGTGTCCGTGTCCGTGTCCTGGTCTGGGTAAGGGTTCGGGTCCGTGTCCGAGTCCGTGTCAGTTTCCGGGTCCGGGTCCGGGTCCGGGTAAGGGTCCGGGTCCGGGACTGGGTAAGGGTCCGGGTCCGGGTCCGTGTCCGTGTCCGGGTCCGGGTAAGGGTCCGGGTCTGTGTCCGGTTAAGGGTCCGGGTAAGGGTCCAGGTAAGTGTCCGGGTCCGGGTCCGGGTCCGGGTCCGGGTCCTGGTCGGGGTAAGGGTCCGGGTCCGGGTCCGGGTCCGGGTCCGGGTCCGGGTAAGGGTCCGGGTCCGGGTCCGGGTCCGGGTAAGGGTCCGGGTCAGGGACTGGGTAAGGGTCCGGGTCCGGGTCCAGGTAAGGGTCCGGGTCCGGGACTGGGTAAGGGTCCGGGTCCGGGTCCGTTTCCGGGTCCGGGTCCGGGTAAGGGTCCGGGTCTGGGTCCGGTTAAGGGTCCGGGTCCGGGTCCAGGTAAGGGTCCGGGTCCGGGTCCGGGTAAGGGTCCGGGTCCGGGCAAGGGTCCGGGTCCGGGTCCGGGTCCGGGTCCGGGTCCGGGTCCGGGTCCGGGTCCGGGCAAGGGTCCGGGTCCGGGTCCGGGTCCGGGTCCGGGTCCGGGTCAGGGTCCGGGTCTGGGTCCGGGTAAGGGTTCGGGTCCGGGTCCGGGTCCGGGTAAGGGTCCGGGTCCGGGTCCGGGTCCGGGTCCGGGTCTGGGTCTGGGTCCGGTAAGGGTCTGGGTTCGGGTCCGGGTAAGGGTCTGGGTCCGGGTCCGGGTCCAGGTCCGGTTAAGGTTCCGGGTCGGGGTCAAGGTAAGGGTCTGGGTCCTGGTCCGGGTCCGGGTCCGGGTCCGGGTCCGGGTAAGTGTCCGGGTCCGTGTCCGGGTTCGTGTCCGGGTTCGTGTCCAGGTCCGGGTCCGGGTCCGGGTCCGGCTCCGGGTCAGGGTCCGGGTCCGGGTCCGGGTAAGGGTCTGGGTCCGTGTCCGTGTCCGTGTCCGTGTCCGTGTCCGTGTCCGTGTCTGGGTCAGGGTCCGGGTAAGGGTCCGGGTAAGGGTCCGGGTCCATGTCCGGGTCCGGGTCCATGTCCTGGTCCGTGTCCGTGATAGTGTCCTGGTCCGGGTAAGGGTTCGGGTCCGTGTCCGAGTCCGTGTCCGTGTCCGTGTCCGTGTCCGGGTTCGGGTCCGGGTCCAGGTAAGGGTCCGGGTCTGGGTCCGGGTCCGGGTCCGGGTCCGGGTCCGGGTCCGGGTCCGGGTCCGGGTCTGGGTCCGGTTAAGGGTCCGGGTCCGGGTCAAGGTAAGTGTCTGGGTCTGTGTCCGTGTCCGTGTCCATGTCCGTGTCCGTGTCCGTGTCCGTGTCCGTGTCCTGGTCTGGGTAAGGGTTCGGGTCCGTGTCCGAGTCCGTGTCAGTTTCCGGGTCCGGGTCCGGGTCCGGGTAAGGGTCCGGGTCCGGGACTGGGTAAGGGTCCGGGTCCGGGTCCGTGTCCGTGTCCGGGTCCGGGTAAGGGTCCGGGTCTGTGTCCGGTTAAGGGTCCGGGTAAGGGTCCAGGTAAGTGTCCGGGTCCGGGTCCGGGTCCGGGTCCGGGTCCTGGTCGGGGTAAGGGTCCGGGTCCGGGTCCGGGTCCGGGTCCGGGTCCGGGTAAGGGTCCGGGTCCGGGTCCGGGTCCGGGTAAGGGTCCGGGTCAGGGACTGGGTAAGGGTCCGGGTCCGGGTCCAGGTAAGGGTCCGGGTCCGGGACTGGGTAAGGGTCCGGGTCCGGGTCCGTTTCCGGGTCCGGGTCCGGGTAAGGGTCCGGGTCTGGGTCCGGTTAAGGGTCCGGGTCCGGGTCCAGGTAAGTGTCCGGGTCCGGGTCCGGGTAAGGGTCCGGGTGCGGGACTGGGTAAGGGTCCGTGTCCGGGTCCGTGTCCGGGTCCGGGTCCGGGTAAGGGTCCAGGTCTGGGTCCGGTTAAGGGTCCGGGTCCGGGTCCAGGTAAGTGTCCGGGTCCGGGTCCGGGTCCGGGTCCGGGTCCTGGTTGGGGTAAGGGTCCGGGTCCGGGTCCGGGTCCGGGTCCGGGTAAGGGTCCGGGTCCGGGTCCGGGTCCGGGTCCGGGTAAGGGTCCGGGTCCGGGTCCGGGTCCGGGTAAGGGTCCGGGTCTGGGTCCGGTTAAGGGTCCGGGTCCAGGTCCAGGTAAGGGTCCGGGTCCGGGTCCGGGTCCAGGTCTGAGTCCGTGTCCGGGTCCGGGTCCGGGTCCGGGTAAGGGTCCGGGTCCGGGTCCGGGTAAGGGTCCGGGTCCGGGTCCGGGTCCGGGTCCGGGTCCGGGTCCGGGTCCGGGTCCGGGTCCGGGTCCGGGTCCGGGTCAGGGTCCGGGTCTGGGTCCGGGTAAGGGTTCGGGTCCGGGTCCGGGTCCGGGTAAGGGTCCGGGTCCGGGTCCGGGTTCGTGTCCGGGTTCGTGTCCAGGTCCGGGTCCGGGTCCGGGTCCGGCTCCGGGTCAGGGTCCGGGTCCGGGTCCGGGTAAGGGTCTGGGTCCGTGTCCGTGTCCGTGTCCGTGTCCGTGTCCGTGTCCGTGTCCGTGTCTGGGTCAGGGTCCGGGTAAGGGTCCGGGTAAGGGTCCGGGTCCATGTCCGGGTCCGGGTCCATGTCCTGGTCCGTGTCCGTGATAGTGTCCTGGTCCGGGTAAGGGTTCGGGTCCGTGTCCGAGTCCGTGTCCGTGTCCGTGTCCGTGTCCGGGTTCGGGTCCGGGTCCAGGTAAGGGTCCGGGTCTGGGTCCGGGTCCGGGTCCGGGTCCGGGTCCGGGTCCGGGTCCGGGTCCGGGTCTGGGTCCGGTTAAGGGTCCGGGTCCGGGTCAAGGTAAGTGTCTGGGTCTGTGTCCGTGTCCGTGTCCGTGTCCGTGTCCGTGTCCGTGTCCGTGTCCGTGTCCTGGTCTGGGTAAGGGTTCGGGTCCGTGTCCGAGTCCGTGTCAGTTTCCGGGTCCGGGTCCGGGTTCGGATCTGGGTCCGGGTCGGGGTCAAGGTAAGGGTCTGGGTCCTGGTCCGGGTCCGGGTCCGGGTCCGGGTCCGGGTAAGTGTCCGGGTCCGTGTCCGGGTTCGTGTCCGGGTTCGTGTCCAGGTCCGGGTCTGGGTCCGGGTCCGGCTCCGGGTCAGGGTCCGGGTTCAGGTCCGGGTAAGGGTCTGGGTCCGTGTCCGTGTCCGTGTCCGTGTCCGTGTCCGTGTCTGGGTCTGGGTCCGGGTCCGGGTCCGGGTAAGGGTCCGGGTCCGGGTCCAGGTAAGGGTCTGGGTCCAGGTCCGGGTCCGGGTCCGGGTCCGGGTAAGGGTTCGGGTCCGTGTCCGAGTCCGTGTCCGTGTCCGTGTCCGTGTCCGTGTCCGTGTCCGGGTCTGGGTCCGGGTAAGGGTCCGTGTCCCGGTCCGGGTAAGGGTCCGGGTTCGGATTCGGTTCCGGGTCCGGGTCCAGGTCCGGGTCAGGGTCAGGGTCCGGGTCTGGGTCCGGGTAAGGGTCCGGGCCCGGGTCCGGGTAAGGGTCCGGGTCCGGGTCCGCGTCTGGGTCCTGGTAAGGGTCCGGGTCCGGGTCCGGGTCGGGGTCCAGGTCCGGGTAAGGGTCCGGGTCCGGGTCAGGGTCCGGGTAAGGGTCCGGGTCCGGGTCCGGGTCCGGGTCCGGGTCTGGGTCCGGCTCTGGGTAAGGGTCCGGGTCCGGGTATGGATCCGGGTCCGGGTCCGGGTCCGGGTCCGGGTAAGGGTCCGGGTCTGGGTCCGGTTAAGGGTCCGGGTCCGGGTCCAGGTAAGGGTCCGGGTCCGGGTCCAGGTAAGGGTCCGGGTCCGGGTCCTGGTCCCGGTCCGGGTCCGTGTCCGGGTCCGGGTCCGGGTCCGGGTCCGGGTCCGGGTCCGGGTCCGGGTAACGGTCCGGGTCCATGTCCGGGTCTGGGTCCGGGTCCGGGTAAGGGTCCGGGTCCGGGTCCGTGTCCGTGTCCGTGTCCGTGTCCGTGTCCGGGTCCGGGTCCGGGTCCGGGTAAGGGTCCGGGTCCATGTCCGGGTCCGTGTCCGTGTCCGGGTAAGGGTCCGGGTCCGGGTCTGGGTCCGGGTCCGGGTCCGGGTAAGGGTCCGGGTTCGGGTCCGGGTCCGGGTCCGGGTAAGGGTCTGGGTCCGGGTCCGTGTAAGGGTCCGGGTCCGGGTCCGGGTCCGGGTCCGGGTCCGGGTCCGGGTCCGGGTCCGGGTAAGGGTCCGGGTTCCTGTCCGGGTCCGGGTCCGGGTCCGGGTTCCTGTCCGGGTCCGGGTCCGGGTCCGGGTCCGGGTCCGGGTCCGGGTCCGGGTCCGGGTCCGGGTCAGGGTAAGGGTCCGTGTCCCGGTCCGGGTAAGGGTCCGGGTTCGGGTTCGGTTCCGGGTCCGGGTCCGGGTCCGGGTCTGGGTCCGGGTCCGGGTAAGGGTCCGGGCCCGGGTCCGGGTAAGGGTCCGGGCCCGGGTCCGGGTAAGGGTCCGGCTCCGGGTCCGGGTCTGGGTCCGGGTAAGGGTCCGGGTCCGGGTCTGGGTCCGGGTCCGGGTCCGGGTCCGGGTCCGGGTCCATGTCCGTGTCTGTCTCCGGGTCCGGGTCCGGGTCCGGGTCAGGGTCCGGGTAAGGGTCTGGGTTCGGGTCCTGGTAAGGGTCTGGGTCCGGGTCCGGGTCCGGGTCCGGGTCCGGGTAAGGTTCCGGGTCCGGGTCCAGGTAAGGGTCTGGGTCCTGGTCCGGGTCCGGGTCCGGGTCCTGGTCCGGGTCCAGGTCCGGGTCCGGGTAAGTGTCCGGGTCCCGGTCCGGGTAAGGGTTTGAGTTCGGGTTCGGTTCCGGGTCCGGGTCCGGGTCTGGGTCCGGGTCCGGGTCCAGGTCCGGGTCCGGGTCCGGGTCCGGGTCCGGGTCCAGGTAAGGGTCCGGGTCCGGGTCCGGGTCTGGGTAAGGGTCCGGGTCCGGGTCCGGGTCCGGGTCCGGGTAAGGGTCCGTGTCCGTGTCCGGGTCCGGGTCCGGGCAAGGGTCCGGGTCCGGGTCCAGGTAAGGGTCTGGGTCCAGGTCCGGGTCCGGGTCCGGGTCCGGGTAAGGGTTCGGGTCCGTGTCCGAGTCCGTGTCCGTGTCCGTGTCCGTGTCCGTGTCCGGGTCTGGGTCCGGGTAAGGGTCCGTGTCCCGGTCCGGGTAAGGGTCCGGGTTCGGATTCGGTTCCGGGTCCGGGTCCAGGTCCGGGTCAGGGTCAGGGTCCGGGTCTGGGTCCGGGTAAGGGTCCGGGCCCGGGTCCGGGTAAGGGTCCGGGTCCGGGTCCGCGACTGGGTCCTGGTAAGGGTCCGGGTCCGGGTCCGGGTCGGGGTCCAGGTCCGGGTAAGGGTCCGGGTCCGGGTCAGGGTCCGCGTAAGGGTCCGGGTCCGGGTCCGGGTCCGGGTCCGGGTCTGGGTCCGGCTCTGGGTAAGGGTCCGGGTCCGGGTATGGATCCGGGTCCGGGTCCGGGTCCGGGTCCGGGTAAGGGTCCGGGTCTGGGTCCGGTTAAGGGTCCGGGTCCGGGTCCAGGTAAGGGTCCGGGTCCGGGTCCGGGTCCAGGTAAGGTTCCGGGTCCGGGTCCTGGTCCCGGTCCGGGTCCGTGTCCGGGTCCGGGTCCGGGTCCGGGTCCGGGTCCGGGTCCGGGTCCGGGTAACGGTCCGGGTCCATGTCCGGGTCTGGGTCCGGGTCCGGGTAAGGGTCCGGGTCCGGGTCCGTGTCCGTGTCCGTGTCCGTGTCCGTGTCCGGGTCCGTGTCCGGGTCCGGGTAAGGGTCCGGGTCCATGTCCGGGTCCGTGTCCGTGTCCGGGTAAGGGTCCGGGTCCGGGTCTGGGTCCGGGTCCGGGTCCGGGTCTGGGTCCGGGTCCGGGTCCGGGTAAGGGTCCGGGTTCGGGTCCGGGTCCGGGTCCGGGTAAGGGTCTGGGTCCGGGTCCGTGTAAGGGTCCGGGTCCGGGTCCGGGTCCGGGTCCGGGTCCGGGTCCGGGTCCGGGTCCGGGTAAGGGTCCGGGTTCCTGTCCGGGTCCGGGTCCGGGTCCGGGTTCCTGTCCGGGTCCGGGTCCGGGTCCGGGTCCGGGTCCGGGTCCGGGTCCGGGTCAGGGTAAGGGTCCGTGTCCCGGTCCGGGTAAGGGTCCGGGTTCGGGTTCGGTTCCGGGTCCGGGTCCGGGTCCGGGTCTGGGTCCGGGTCCGGGTAAGGGTCCGGGCCCGGGTCCGGGTAAGGGTCCGGGCCCGGGTCCGGGTAAGGGTCCGGCTCCGGGTCCGGGTCTGGGTCCGGGTAAGGGTCCGGGTCCGGGTCTGGGTCCGGGTCCGGGTCCGGGTCCGGGTCCGGGTCCATGTCCGTGTCTGTCTCCGGGTCCGGGTCCGGGTCCGGGTCAGGGTCCGGGTAAGGGTCTGGGTTCGGGTCCTGGTAAGGGTCTGGGTCCGGGTCCGGGTCCGGGTCCGGGTCCGGGTAAGGTTCCGGGTCCGGGTCCAGGTAAGGGTCTGGGTCCTGGTCCGGGTCCGGGTCCGGGTCCTGGTCCGGGTCCAGGTCCGGGTCCGGGTAAGTGTCCGGGTCCCGGTCCGGGTAAGGGTCTGAGTTCGGGTTCGGTTCCGGGTCCGGGTCCGGGTCTGGGTCCGGGTCCGGGTCCAGGTCCGGGTCCGGGTCCGGGTCCGGGTCCGGGTCCAGGTAAGGGTCCGGGTCCGGGTCCGGGTCTGGGTAAGGGTCCGGGTCCGGGTCCGGGTCCGGGTCCGGGTAAGGGTCCGTGTCCGTGTCCGGGTCCGGGTCCGGGCAAGGGTCCGGGTCCGGGTCCAGGTAAGGGTCTGGGTCCAGGTCCGGGTCCGGGTCCGGGTCCGGGTAAGGGTTCGGGTCCGTGTCCGAGTCCGTGTCCGTGTCCGTGTCCGTGTCCGTGTCCGGGTCTGGGTCCGGGTAAGGGTCCGTGTCCCGGTCCGGGTAAGGGTCCGGGTTCGGATTCGGTTCCGGGTCCGGGTCCAGGTCCGGGTCAGGGTCAGGGTCCGGGTCTGGGTCCGGGTAAGGGTCCGGGCCCGGGTCCGGGTAAGGGTCCGGGTCCGGGTCCGCGACTGGGTCCTGGTAAGGGTCCGGGTCCGGGTCCGGGTCGGGGTCCAGGTCCGGGTAAGGGTCCGGGTCCGGGTCAGGGTCCGCGTAAGGGTCCGGGTCCAGGTCCGGGTCCGGGTCCGGGTCTGGGTCCGGCTCTGGGTAAGGGTCCGGGTCCGGGTATGGATCCGGGTCCGGGTCCGGGTCCGGGTCCGGGTAAGGGTCCGGGTCTGGGTCCGGTTAAGGGTCCGGGTCCGGGTCCAGGTAAGGGTCCGGGTCCGGGTCCGGGTCCAGGTAAGGTTCCGGGTCCGGGTCCTGGTCCCGGTCCGGGTCCGTGTCCGGGTCCGGGTCCGGGTCCGGGTCCGGGTCCGGGTCCGGGTCCGGGTAACGGTCCGGGTCCATGTCCGGGTCTGGGTCCGGGTCCGGGTAAGGGTCCGGGTCCGGGTCCGTGTCCGTGTCCGTGTCCGTGTCCGTGTCCGGGTCCGTGTCCGGGTCCGGGTAAGGGTCCGGGTCCATGTCCGGGTCCGTGTCCGTGTCCGGGTAAGGGTCCGGGTCCGGGTCTGGGTCCGGGTCCGGGTCCGGGTCTGGGTCCGGGTCCGGGTCCGGGTAAGGGTCCGGGTTCGGGTCCGGGTCCGGGTCCGGGTAAGGGTCTGGGTCCGGGTCCGTGTAAGGGTCCGGGTCCGGGTCCGGGTCCGGGTCCGGGTCCGGGTCCGGGTCCGGGTCCGGGTAAGGGTCCGGGTTCCTGTCCGGGTCCGGGTCCGGGTCCGGGTTCCTGTCCGGGTCCGGGTCCGGGTCCGGGTCCGGGTCCGGGTCCGGGTCCGGGTCAGGGTAAGGGTCCGTGTCCCGGTCCGGGTAAGGGTCCGGGTTCGGGTTCGGTTCCGGGTCCGGGTCCGGGTCCGGGTCTGGGTCCGGGTCCGGGTAAGGGTCCGGGCCCGGGTCCGGGTAAGGGTCCGGGCCCGGGTCCGGGTAAGGGTCCGGCTCCGGGTCCGGGTCTGGGTCCGGGTAAGGGTCCGGGTCCGGGTCTGGGTCCGGGTCCGGGTCCGGGTCCGGGTCCGGGTCCATGTCCGTGTCTGTGTCCGGGTCCGGGTCCGGGTCCGGGTCAGGGTCCGGGTAAGGGTCTGGGTTCGGGTCCTGGTAAGGGTCTGGGTCCGGGTCCGGGTCCGGGTCCGGGTCCGGGTAAGGTTCCGGGTCCGGGTCCAGGTAAGGGTCTGGGTCCTGGTCCGGGTCCGGGTCCGGGTCCTGGTCCGGGTCCGGGTCCGGGTCCGGGTAAGTGTCCGGGTCCCGGTCCGGGTAAGGGTCTGAGTTCGGGTTCGGTTCCGGGTCCGGGTCCGGGTCTGGGTCCGGGTCCGGGTCCAGGTCCGGGTCCGGGTCCGGGTCCGGGTCCGGGTCCAGGTAAGGGTCCGGGTCCGGGTCCGGGTCTGGGTAAGGGTCCGGGTCCGGGTCCGGGTCCGGGTCCGGGTAAGGGTCCGGGTCCGTGTCCGGGTCCGGGTCCGGGCAAGGGTCCGGGTCCGGGTCCAGGCAAGGGTCCGGGTCCGGGTCTGGGTAAGGGTCTGGGTCCGGGTAAGGGTCCGGGTCCGGGTCCGGGTCCGGGTCCGGGTCCGGGTCCGGTTAAGGGTCCGGGTCCGGGTCCGCGTCCGTGTCCGTGTCCGGGTCCGGGTCCGGGTCCGGGTAAGGGTCCGGGTCCATGTCCGGGTCCGGGTCCGGGTCCGGGTATGGGTCCGGGTCCGGGCCCGGGTCCGGGACCGGGTAAGGGTTCAGGTCCATGTCCGGGTCCGGGTCCGTGTCCGGGTCCGGCTCCGGGTTCGGATCCGGGTCCGTGTCCTGGTCCGGGTCCGGGTCCGTGTCCGGGTCCGGGTAACGGTCCGGGTGCATGTCCGGGTCTGGGTCCGGGTCCAGGTAAGGGTGCGGGTCCGTGTCCGGGTCCGGGTCCGGGTCCGTGTCCGGGTCCGGGTAAGGGTCCGGGTCCATGTCCGGGTCCGTGTCCATGTCCGGTTAAGGGTCCGGGTCCGGGTCTGGGTCCGGGTCCGGGTCCGGGTCTGGGTCCGGGTCCGGATCCGGGTAAGGGTCCGTGTCCGGGTCCGGTTTAGGGTCCGGGTCCGGGTCCAGGTAAGGGTCCGGGTCTGGGTCCAGGTCCGGGTTCGGGTCCGGGTCCGCGTCCGGGTCCGGGTCCGAGTCCGGGTCCGGGTCCGGGTAAGTGTCCGGGTCCCGGTCCGGGTAAGGGTCTGGGTTCGGGTTCGGTTCGGGGTCCGGGTCCGGGTCCGGGTCTGGGTCCGCGTAAGGGTCCGGGTCCGGGTCCGGGTCCGGGACCGGGTCTGGGTCCGGGTCCAGGTAAGGGTCCGGGTCCGGGTCCGGGTCCGGGTAAGGGTCCGGGTCTGTGTCCGGTTAAGGGTCCGGGTAAGGGTCCAGGTAAGTGTCCGGGTCCGGGTCCGGGTCCGGGTCCTGGTCGGGGTAAGGGTCCGGGTCCGGGTCTGGGTCCGGGTCCGGATAAGGGTCCGGGTCCGGGTCCGGGTCCGGGTAAGGGTCCGGGTCCGGGACTGGATAAGGGTCCGGGTACAGGTCCAGGTAAGGGTCCGGGTCCGGGACTGGGTAAGGGTCCGGGTCCGGGTCCGGGTCCGGGTCCGGGTCCGGGTAAGGGTCCAGGTAAGTGTCCGGGTCCGGGTCCGGGTCCGGGTCCGGGTCCGGGTCCGGGTCCGGGTCCGGGTAAGGGTCTGGGTCCGGGTCCAGGTAAGGGTCCGGGTCCGGGTCTGGGTCCGGGTCCGGGTCCGGGTCCGGGTCCGGGTCCGGGTAAGGGTCCGGGCCCGGGTCCGGGTAAGGGTCCGGGTCCGGGTCCGCGTCTGGGTCCTGGTAAGGGTCCGGGTCCGGGTCTGGGTCCGGGTCCGGGTCCGGGTCGGGGTCCAGGTCCGGGTAAGGGTCCGGGTCCGGGTCAGGGTCCGGGTAAGGGTCCGGGTCCGGGTCCGGGTCCGGGTCCGGGTCCGGCTCTGGGTAAGGGTCCGGGTCCGGGTAAGGGTCCGGGTCTGGGTCCGGGTCCGGGTCCGGGTAAGGGTCCGGGTCTGGGTCCGGTTAAGGGTCCGGGTCCGGGTCCAGGTAAGGGTCCGGGTCCGGGTCCGGGTCCAGGTAAAGGGTCCGGGTCCTGGTCCCGGTCCGGGTCCGGGTCCGGGTCCGGGTCCGGGTCCGGGTCCGGGTCCGGGTCCGGGTCCGGGTCCGGGTAACGGTCCGGGTCCATGTCCGGGTCTGGGTCCGGGTCCGGGTAAGTGTCCGGGTCCGGGTCCGGGTCCGTGTCCGTGTCCGTGTCCGTGTCCGTGTCCGTGTCCGTGTCCGGGTACGGGTAAGGGTCCGGGTCCATGTCCGGGTCCGTGTCCGTGTCCGGGTAAGGGTCCGGGTCCGGGTCTGGGTCCGGGTCCGGGTCCGGGTCTGGGTCTGGGTCCGGGTCCGGGTAAGGGTCCGGGTTCGGGTCCGGGTCCGGGTCCGGGTAAGGGTCTGGGTCCGGGTCCGTGTAAGGGTCCGGGTCCGGGTCCGGGTCCGGGTCCGGGTCCGGGTCCGGGTAAGGGTCCGGGTTCCTGTCCGGGTCCGGGTCCAGGTCCGGGTTCCTGTCCGGGTCCGGGTCCGGGTCCGGGTCCGGGTCCGGGTCCGGGTCCGGGTCCGGGTAAGGGTCCGTGTCCCGGTCCGGGTAAGGGTCCGGGTTCGGGTTCGGTTCCGGGTCCGGGTCCGGGTCCGGGTCTGGGTCCGGGTCCGGGTAAGGGTCCGGGCCCGGGTCCGGGTAAGGGTCCGGGCCCGGGTCCGGGTAAGGGTCCGGCTCTGGGTCCGGGTCTGGGTCCGGGTAAGGGTCCGGGTCCGGGTCTGGGTCCGGGTCCGGGTCCGGGTCCGGGTCCATGTCCGTGTCTGTGTCCGGGTCCGGGTCCGGGTCCGGGTCAGGGTCCGGGTAAGGGTCTGGGTTCGGGTCCGGGTAAGGGTCTGGGTCCGGGTCCGGGTCCGGGTCCGGGTAAGGTTCCGGGTCCGGGTCCAGGTAAGGGTCTGGGTCCTGGTCCGGGTCCGGGTCCGGGTCCTGGTCCGGGTCCGGGTCCGGGTCCGGGTAAGTGTCCGGGTCCCGGTCCGGGTAAGGGTCTGAGTTCGGGTTCGGTTCCGGGTCCGGGTCCGGGTCCGGGTCCGGGTCCGGGTCCGGGTCCGGGTCCGGGTCCGGGTCCGGGTCCGGGTCCAGGTAAGGGTCCGGGTCCGGGACCGGGTCTGGGTAAGGGTCCGGGTCCGGGTCCGGGTCCGGGTCCGGGTAAGGGTCCGGGTCCGTATCCGGGTCTGGGTCCGGGCAACGGTCCGGGTCCGGGTCCAGGCAAGGGTCCGGGTCCGGGTCTGGGTAAGGGTCTGGGTCCGGGTAAGGGTCCGGGTCCGGGTCCGGGTCCGGGTCTGGGTCCAGGTCCGGGTTCGGGTCCGGGTCCGCGTCCGGGTCCGGGTCCGAGTCCGGGTCCGGGTCCGGGTAAGTGTCCGGGTCCGGGTCCGGGTAAGTGTCCGGGTCCCGGTCCGGGTAAGGGTCTGGGTTTGGGTTCGGTTCAGGGTCCGGGTCCGGGTCCGGGTCTGGGTCCGCGTAAGGGTCCGGGTCCGGGTCCGGGTCCGGGACCGGGTCTGGGTCCGGGTCCAGGTAAGGGTCCGGGTCCGGGTCCGGGTCCGGGTAAGGGTCCGGGTCTGTGTCCGGTTAAGGGTCCGGGTAAGGGTCCAGGTAAGTGTCCGGGTCCGGGTCCGGGTCCGGGTCCGGGTCCTGGTCGGGGTAAGGGTCCGGGTCCGGGTCTGGGTCCGGGTCCGGGTAAGGGTCCGGGTCCGGGTCTGGGTCCGGGTAAGGGTCCGGGTCCGGGACTGGATAAGGGTCCGGGTACGGGTCCAGGTAAGGGTCCGGGTCCGGGACTGGGTAAGGGTCCGGGTCCGGGTCCGGGTCCGGGTCCGGGTCCGGGTCCGGGTAAGGGTCCAGGTAAGTGTCCGGGTCCGGGTCCGGGTCCGGGTCCGGGAAAGGGTCCGGGTCCGGGTCCGGGTCCGGGTCCGGGTCCGGGTAAGGGTCTGGGTCCGGGTCCAGGTAAGGGTCCGGGTCCGGGTCCGGGTCCGGGTCCGGGTCTGAGTCCGTGTCCGGGTCCGGGTCCGCGTCCGTGTCCGGGTAAGGGTCCGGGTCCATGTCCGGGTCCGGGTCCGGGTCCGGGTCTGGGTCCGGGTCCGGGTCCGGGTCCGGGTCCGGGTCCGGGTCCGGGTCTGGGTCTGCGTAAGGGTCCGGGTCGGGGTCCGGGTCCAGGCAAGGGTCCGGGTCCGGGTCTGGGTAAGGGTCCGGGTCCGGGTAAGGGTCCGGGTCCGGGTCCGCGTCCGTGTCCGGGTCCGGGTCCGGGTCCGGGTCCGGGTAAGGGTCCGGGTCCATGTCCGGGTCCGGGTCCAGGTCCGGGTCTGGGTCCGGGTCCGGGTCCGGGTCCGGGACCGGGTAAGGGTTCGGGTCCATGTCCGGGTCCGGGTCCGTGTCCGTGTCCGGCTCCGGGTTCGGATCCGGGTCCGGGTCCTGGTCCGGGTCCGGGTCCGTGTCCGGGTCCGGGTAACGGTCCGGGTGCATGTCCGGGTCTGGGTCCGGGTCCGGGTAAGGGTGCGGGTCCGTGTCCGTGTCCGGGTCCGGGTCCGTGTCCGGGTCCGGGTAACGGTCCGGGTCCATGTCCGGGTCCGTGTCCATGTCCGGGTAAGGGTCCGGGTCCGGGTCTGGGTCCGGGTCCGGGTCCGGGTCTGGGTCCGGGTCCGGATCCGGGTAAGGGTCCGTGTCCGTGTCTGGGTCCGTGTCCATGTCCGGGTAAGGGTCCGGGTCCGGGTCTGGGTCCGGGTCCGGATCCGGGTAAGGGTCCGGGTCCGGGTCCGGTTTAGGGTCCGGGTCCGGGTCCAGGTAAGGGTCCGGGTCTGGGTCCAGGTCCGGGTCCGGGTCCGCGTCCGGGTCCGGGTCCGGGTCCGGGTCCGGGTAAGTGTCCGGGTCCCGGTCCGGGTAAGGGTCTGGGTTCGGGTTCGTTTCCGGGTCCGGGTCCGGGACCGGGTCTGGGTCCGCGTAAGGGTCCGGGTCCGGGTCCGGGTCCGGGACCGGGTCTGGGTCCGGGTCCAGGTAAGGGTCCGGGTCCGGGTCCGGGTCCGGGTAAGGGTCCGGGTCTGTGTCCGGTTAAGGGTCCGGGTAAGGGTCCAGGTAAGTGTCCGGGTCCGGGTCCGGCTCCGGGTCCTGGTCGGGGTAAGGGTCCGGGTCCGGGTCTGGGTCCGGGTCCGGGTAAGGGTCCGGGTCCGGGTCCGGGTCCGGGTCCGGGTAAGGGTCCGGGTCCGGGACTGGGTAAGGGTCCGGGTCCGGGTCCAGGTAAGGGTCCGGGTCCGGGACTGGGTAAGGGTCCGGGTCCGGGTGGGGGTCCGGGTCCGTGTCCGGGTAAGGGTCCAGGTAAGTGTCCGGGTCCGGGTCCGGGTCCGGGTCCGGGTCCTGGTCGGGGTAAGGGTCCGGGTCCGGGTCCGGGTCCGGGTCCGGGTAAGGGTCCGGGTCCGGGTCCGGGTCCGGGTCCGGGTCCGGGTAAGGGTCTGGGTCCGGGTCCAGGTAAGGGTCCGGGTCCGGGTCCGGGTCCGGGTCTGAGTCCGTGTCCGGGTCCGGGTCCGCGTCCGTGTCCGGGTAAGGGTCCGGGTCCATGTCCGGGTCCGGGTCCGGGTCCGGGTCTGGGTCCGGGTCCGGTCCGGGTCCGGGTCCGGGACTGGGTAAGGGTTCGGGTCCGTATCCGGGTCCGGGTCCATGTCCGGGTCCGGGTCCGGGTCCGGGTCCGTGTCCGGGTAACGGTCCGGGTGCATGTCCGGGTCTGGGTCCGGGTCCGGGTAACGGTGCGGGTCCGTGTCCGGGTCCGGGTCCGTGTCCGTGTCCGGGTCCGGGTAAGGGTCCGGGTCCATGTCCGGGTCCGTGTCCATGTCCGGGTTAGGGTCCGGGTCCGGGTCTGTGTCCGGGTCCGGGTCCGGGTCTGGGTCCGGGTCCGGATCCGGGTAAGGGTCCGTGTCCGTGTCCGGGTCCGTGTCCATGTCCGGGTAAGGGTCCGGGTCCGGGTCTGGGTCCGGGTCCGGATCCGGGTAAGGGTCCGTGTCCGGGTCCGGTTTAGGGTCCGGGTCCGGGTCCAGGTAAGGGTCCGGGTCTGGGTCCAGGTCCGGGTCCGGGTCCGGGTCCGCGTCCGGGTCCGGGTCCGAGTCCGGGTCCGGGTCCGGGTAAGTGTCCGGGTCCCGGTCCGGGTAAGGGTCTGGGTTCGGGTTCGGTTCCGGGTCCGGGTCCGGGTCCGGGTCTGGGTCCGCGTAAGGGTCCGGGTCCGGGTCCGGGTCCGGGTCCGGGACCGGGTCTGGGTCCGGGTCCAGGTAAGGGTCCGGGTCCGGGTCCGGGTCCGGGTCCGGGTAAGGGTCCGGGTCTGTGTCCGGTTAAGGGTCCGGGTAAGGGTCCAGGTAAGTGTCCGGGTCCGGGTCCGGGTCCTGGTCGGGGTAAGGGTCCGGGTCCGGGTCCGGGTCCGGGTCCAGGTAAGGGTCCGGGTCCGGGACTGGGTAAGGGTCCGGGTCCGGGTCCGGGTCCGGGTAAGGGTCCAGGTAAGTG
The DNA here is from genome assembly GCA_022577455.1 of Arizona elegans. Taxonomy (NCBI): domain Eukaryota; kingdom Metazoa; phylum Chordata; class Lepidosauria; order Squamata; family Colubridae; genus Arizona; species Arizona elegans. Next base: position 8,597,000 of record JAKOOJ010000027.1, read on the forward strand.
TCCGGGTCCGGGTCCGGGTCCGGGTCCGGGTCCGGGTCCTGGTCGGGGTAAGGGTCCGGGTCGGGTCCGGGTCCGGGTCCGGGTAAGGGTCCGGGTCCGGGTCCGGGTCCGGGTCCGGGTCCGGGTCCGGGTCCGGGTCCGGGTAAGGGTCTGGGTCCGGGTCCAGGTAAGGGTCCGGGTCCGGGTCCGGGTCCGGGTCTGAGTCCGTGTCCGGGTCCGGGTCCGGGTAAGGGTCCGGGTCCGGGTCCGGGTAAGGGTCCGGGTCCGGGTCTGGGTCCGGGTCCGGGTCCGGGTCCGGGTCCGGGTCCGGGTCCGGGTCCGGGTAACGGTCCGGGTGCATGTCCGGGTCTGGGTCCGGGTCCGGGTAACGGTGCGGGTCCGTGTCCGGGTCCGGGTCCGTGTCCGTGTCCGGGTCCGGGTAAGGGTCCGGGTCCATGTCCGGGTCCGTGTCCATGTCCGGGTAAGGGTCCGGGTCCGGGTCTGTGTCCGGGTCCGGGTCCGGGTCTGGGTCCGGGTCCGGATCCGGGTAAGGGTCCGTGTCCGTGTCCGGGTCCGTGTCCATGTCCGGGTAAGGGTCCGGGTCCGGGTCTGGGTCCGGGTCCGGATCCGGGTAAGGGTCCGTGTCCGGGTCCGGTTTAGGGTCCGGGTCCGGGTCCAGGTAAGGGTCCGGGTCTGGGTCCAGGTCCGGGTCCGGGTCCGGGTCCGCGTCCGGGTCCGGGTCCGAGTCCGGGTCCGGGTCCGGGTAAGTGTCCGGGTCCCGGTCCGGGTAAGGGTCTGGGTTCGGGTTCGGTTCCGGGTCCGGGTCCGGGTCCGGGTCTGGGTCCGCGTAAGGGTCCGGGTCCGGGTCCGGGTCCGGGACCGGGTCTGGGTCCGGGTCCAGGTAAGGGTCCGGGTCCGGGTCCGGGTCCGGGTAAGGGTCCGGGTCTGTGTCCGGTTAAGGGTCCGGGTAAGGGTCCAGGTAAGTGTCCGGGTCCGGGTCCGGGTCCTGGTCGGGGTAAGGGTCCGGGTCCGGGTCCGGGTCCGGGTCCAGGTAAGGGTCCGGGTCCGGGACTGGGTAAGGGTCCGGGTCCGGGTCCGGGTCCGGGTAAGGGTCCAGGTAAGTGTCCGGGTCCGGGTCCGGGTCCGGGTCCGGGTCCGGGTCCTGGTCGGGGTAAGGGTCCGGGTCGGGTCCGGGTCCGGGTCCGGGTAAGGGTCCGGGTCCGGGTCCGGGTCCGGGTCCGGGTCCGGGTCCGGGTCCGGGTCCGGGTAAGGGTCTGGGTCCGGGTCCAGGTAAGGGTCCGGGTCCGGGTCCGGGTCCGGGTCTGAGTCCGTGTCCGGGTCCGGGTCCGGGTAAGGGTCCGGGTCCGGGTCCGGGTAAGGGTCCGGGTCCGGGTCTGGGTCCGGGTCCGGGTCCGGGTCCGGGTCCGGGTCCGGGTCCAGGTCCGGGTCCGGTTAAGGGTCCGGGTCCGGGTCCGCGTCCGTGTCCGGGTCCGGGTCCGGGTCCGGGTCTGGGTAAGGGTCCGGGTCCATGTCCGGGTCCGGGTCCGGGTCCGGGTCCGGGTCTGGGTCCGGGTCCGGGTCCGGGTCCGGGACCGGGTTCGGATCCGTGTCCGTGTCCAGGTCCGGGTCCGGGTCCGGGTAAGGGTCCGTGTCCGGGTCCGGTTTAGGATCCGGGTCCGGGTCCAGGTAAGGGTCCGGGTCTGGGTCCAGGTCCGGGTCCGGGTCCGGGTCTGCGTCCGGGTCTGGGTCCGAGTCCGGGTCCGGGTCCGGGTAAGTGTCCGGGTCCCGGTCCGGGTAAGGGTCTGGGTTCGGGTTCGGTTCCGGGTCCGGGTCCGGGTCCGGGTCTGGGTCCGCGTAAGGGTCCGGGTCCGGGTCCGGGTCCGGGACCGGGTCTGGGTCCGGGTCCAGGTAAGGGTCCGGGTCCGGATCTGGGTCCGGGTAAGGGTCCGGGTCTGTGTCCGGTTAAGGGTCCGGGTAAGGGTCCAGGTAAGTGTCCGGGTCCGGGTCCGGGTCCGGGTCCGGGTCCGGGTCCTGGTCGGGGTAAGGGTCCGGGTCCGGGTCCGGGTCCGGGTCCGGGTAAGGGTCCGGGTCCGGGTCCGGGTCCGGGTAAGGGTCCGGGTCCGGGACTGGGTAAGGGTCCGGGTCCGGGTCCAGGTAAGGGTCTGGGTCCGGGACTGGGTAAGGGTCCGGGTCAGGGTAATGGTCCGGGTCCATGTCCGGGTCCGTGTCCGTGTCCGTGTCCGTGTCCGTGTCCGGGTAAGGGTTCGGGTCCGTGTCCCTGTCCGTGTCCGTGTCCGGGTTCGGACCCGGGTCCGGGTCCGGGTCCGGGTCCGGGTCCGGGTCCGGGTCCGGTTTAGGGTCCGGGTCCGGGTCCGGGTCCAGGTAAGGGTCCGGGTCCGGGTCCGTGTCCGGGTCCGGGTCCTGGTCCGGGTCCGGGTCCGGGTACGTGTCCGGGTCCCGGTCCGGGTAAGTGTCTGGGTTCGGGTTCGGTTCCGGGTCTGGGTCCGGGTCCGGGTCTGGGTCCGGGTAAGGGTCCGGGTCCGGGTCCGGGTCCGGGTCCGGGTAAGGGTCCGGGTCCGGGTCCGGGTCCGGGTCCGGGTCCGGGTCCGGGCAAGGGTCCGGGTCCGGGTCCAGGCAAGGGTCCGGGTCCGGGTCCGGGTAAGGGTCCGGGTCCGGGTAAGGGTCCGGGTCCGTGTCCGGGTCCGGGTCCGGGTCCGGGTCCGGGTCCGGGTAAGGGTCCGGGTCCATGTCCGGGTCCGGGTCCAGGTCCGGGTCTGGGTCTGGGTCCGGGTCCGGGTCCGGGACCGGGTCTGGGTCCGGGTCCAGGTAAGGGTCCGGGTCCGGGTCCGGGTCCGGGTAAGGGTCCGGGTCTGTGTCCGGTTAAGGGTCCGGGTAAGGGTCCAGGTAAGTGTCCGTGTCCGGGTCCGGGTCCGGGTCCGGGTCGTGGTCGGGGTAAGGGTCCGGGTCCGGGTCCGGGTCCGGGTCCGGGTAAGGGTCCGGGTCCGGGTCCGGGTCCGGGTCCGGGTAAGGGTCCGGGTCCGGGACTGGGTAACGGTCCGGGTCCGGGTCCAGGTAAGGGTTCGGGTCCGGGACTGGGTAAGGGTCCGGGTCCGGGTCCGGGTCCGGGTCCGGGTCCGGGTCCGGGTAAGGGTCCACGTAAGTGTCCGGGTCCGGGTCCGGGTCCGGGTCCGGGTCCTGGTCGGGGTAAGGGTCCGGGTCCGGGTCCGGGTCCGGGTCCGGGTAAGGGTCCAGGTCCGGGTCCGGGTCCGGGTCCGGGTAAGGGTCTGGGTCCGGGTCCAGGTAAGGGTCCGGGTCCGGGTCCGGGTCCGGGTCTGAGTCCGTGTCCGGGTCCGGGTCCGGGTAAGGGTCCGGGTCCGGGTCCGGGTAAGGGTCCGGGTCTGGGTCCGGGTCCGGGTCCGGGTCCGGGTCCGGGTCCGGGTCCGGGTCCGGGTCCGGGTCCGGGTCCGGTACAGGGTCCGGGTCCGGGTCCGGGTCCGGGTAAGGGTTCGGGTCCGGGTCCGGGTCCGGGTCCGGGTAAGGGTCCGGGTCCGGGTCCGGGTCCGGGTCCGGGTCCGGGTCCGGGTCCGGGTAAGGGTCTGGGTTCGGGTCCGGGTAAGGGTCTGGGTCCGGGTCCGGGTCCGGGTCCGGGTAAGGTTCCGGGTCCGGGTCCAGGTAAGGGTCTGGGTCCTGGTCCGGGTCCGGGTCCGGGTCCTGGTCCGGGTCCGGATCCGGGTAAGTGTCCGGGTCCCGGTCCGGGTAAGGGTCTGGGTTCGGGTTCGGTTCCGGGTCTGGGTCCGGGTCCGGGTCTGGGTCCGGGTAAGGGTCCGGGTCCGGGTCCGGGTCCGGGTCCGGGTCCGGGTCCGGGTCCGGGTCCGGGTCCGGGTCCGGGTCCGGGTCCGGGTCCGGGTCCGGGTCTGGGTCCGGGTCCAGGTAAGGGTCCGGGTCCGGGTCCGGGTCTGGGTAAGGGTCCGGGTCCGGGTCCAGGTCCGGGTCCGGGTAAGGGTCCGGGTCCAGGTCCGGGTCCGGGTCCGGGCAAGGGTCCGGGTCCGGGTCCAGGCAAGGGTCCGGGTCCGGGTCCGGGTAAGGGTCCGGGTCCGGGTAAGGGTCCGGGTCCGGGTCCGGGTCCGGTTAAGGGTCCGGGTCCGGGTCCGCGTCCGGGTCCGGGTCCGGGTCCGGGTCCGGGTCCGGGTCCGGGTAAGGGTCCGGGTCCATGTCCGTGTCCGGGTCCGGGTCCGTGTCCGGGTCTGGGTCCGGGTCCGGGTCCGGGTCCGGGACCGGGTAAGGGTTCGGGTCCGTGTCCGGGTCCGGTCCGTGTCCGGGTCCAGCTCCGGGTTCGGATCCGGGTCCGTGTCCGGGTCCGGGTCCGGGTCCGGGTCCGGGTCCGGGTAACGGTCCGGGTGCATGTCCGGGTCCGGGTCCGTGTCCGGGTCCGTGTCCGTGTCCGGGTAAGGGTCCGGGTCCATGTCCGTGTCCGTGTCAATGTCCGGGTAAGGGTCCGGGTCCGGGTCTGGGTCCGGGTCCGGGTCCGGGTCTGGGTCCGGGTCCGGATCCGGGTAAGGGTCCGTGTCCGTGTCCGGGTCCGTGTCCATGTCTGGGTAAGGGTCCGGGTCCGGGTCTGGGTCCGGGTCCGGATCCGGGTAAGGGTCCGTGTCCGTGTCCGGTTTAGGGTCCGGGTCCGGGTCCAGGTAAGGGTCCGGGTCTGGGTCCAGGTCCGGGTCCGGGTCCGGGTCCGCGTCCGGGTCCGGGTCCGAGTCCAGGTCCGGGTCCGGGTAAGTGTCCGGGTCCCGGTCCAGGTAAGGGTCCGGGTCCGGGTCCGGGTCCGGGTAAGGGTCCGGGTCTCTGTCCGGTTAAGGGTCCGGGTAAGGGTCCAGGTAAGTGTCCGGGTCCGGGTCCGGGTCCGGGTCCGGGTCCTGGTCGGGGTAAGGGTCCGGGTCCGGGTCCGGGTCCGGGTCCGGGTAAGGGTCCGGGTCCGGGTCCGGGTCCGGGTCCGGGTCCGGATAAGGGTCCGGGTCCGGATCTGTGTCCGGGTAAGGGTCCGGGTCTGTGTCCGGTTAAGGGTCCGGGTAAGGGTCCAGGTAAGTGTCCGGGTCCGTGTCCGGGTCCGGGTCCGTGTCCGGGTCCGGGTAAGGGTCCGGGTCCATGTCCGGGTCCGTGTCCATGTCCGGGTAAGGGTCCGGGTCCGGGTCTGGGTCCGGGTCCGGGTCCGGGTCTGGGTCCGGGTCCGGATCCGGGTAAGGGTCCGTGTCCGGGTCCGGTTTAGGGTCCGGGTCCGGGTCCAGGTAAGGGTCCGGGTCTGGGTCCAGGTCCGGGTCCGCGTCCGGGTCCGCGTCCGGGTCGGGGTCCGAGTCCGGGTCCGGGTCCGGGTAAGTGTCCGGGTCCCGGTCCGGGTAAGGGTCCGGGTCCGGGTCCGGGTCCGGGTCCGGGTCCGGGTCCGGGTCCGGGTAAGGGTCTGGGTTCGGGTCTGGGTAAGGGTCTGGGTCCGGGTCCGGGTCCGGGTCCGGGTAAGGTTCCGGGTCCGGGTCCAGGTAAGGGTCTGGGTCCTGGTCCGGGTCCGGGTCCGGGTCCTGGTCCGGGTCCGGATCCGGGTAAGTGTCCGGGTCCCGGTCCGGGTAAGGGTCTGGGTTCGGGTTCGGTTCCGGGTCTGGGTCCGGGTCCGGGTCTGGGTCCGGGTAAGGGTCCGGGTCCGGGTCCGGGTCCTGGTCCGGGTCCGGGTCCGGGTCCGGGTCCGGGTCCGGGTCCGGGTCTGGGTCCGGGTCCAGGTAAGGGTCCGGGTCCGGGTCCGGGTCTGGGTAAGGGTCCGGGTCCGGGTCCAGGTCCGGGTCCGGGTCCGGGACCGGGTCTGGGTCCGGGTCCAGGTAAGGGTCCGGGTCCGGGTCCGGGTCCGGGTAAGGGTCCGGGTCTGTGTCCGGTTAAGGGTCCGGGTAAGGGTCCAGGTAAGTGTCCGTGTCCGGGTCCGGGTCCGGGTCCGGGTCGTGGTCGGGGTAAGGGTCCGGGTCCGGGTCCGGGTCCGGGTCCGGGTAAGGGTCCGGGTCCGTGTCCGGGTCCGGGTAAGGGTCCGGGTCCGGGACTGGGTAACGGTCCGGGTCCGGGTCCAGGTAAGGGTCCGGGTCCGGGACTGGGTAAGGGTCCGGGTCCGGGTCCGTGTCCGGGTCCGGGTCCGGGTCCGGGTAAGGGTCCACGTAAGTGTCCGGGTCCGGGTCCGGGTCCGGGTCCGGGTCCTGGTCGGGGTAAGGGTCCGGGTCCGGGTCCGGGTCCGGGTCCGGGTAAGGGTCCAGGTCCGGGTCCGGGTCCGGGTCCGGGTAAGGGTCTGGGTCCGGGTCCAGGTAAGGGTCCGGGTCCGGGTCCGGGTCCGGGTCTGAGTCCGTGTCTGGGTCCGGGTCCGGGTAAGGGTCCGGGTCCGGGTCCGGGTAAGGGTCCGGGTCCGGGTCCGGGTCCGGGTCCGGGTCCGGGTCCGGGTCCGGGTCCGGGTCCGGGTCCGGGTCCGGGTCCGGGTCCGGTACAGGGTCCGGGTCCGGGTCCGGGTCCGGGTAAGGGTTCGGGTCCGGGTCCGGGTCCGGGTCCGGGTCCGGGTAAGGGTCCGGGTCCGGGTCCGGGTCCGGGTCCGGGTCCGGGTCCGGGTCCGGGTAAGGGTCTGGGTTCGGGTCTGGGTAAGGGTCTGGGTCCGGGTCCGGGTCCGGGTCCGGGTAAGGTTCCGGGTCCGGGTCCAGGTAAGGGTCTGGGTCCTGGTCCGGGTCCGGGTCCGGGTCCTGGTCCGGGTCCGGATCCGGGTAAGTGTCCGGGTCCCGGTCCGGGTAAGGGTCTGGGTTCGGGTTCGGTTCCGGGTCTGGGTCCGGGTCCGGGTCTGGGTCCGGGTAAGGGTCCGGGTCCGGGTCCGGGTCCTGGTCCGGGTCCGGGTCCGGGTCCGGGTCCGGGTCCGGGTCCGGGTCCGGGTCTGGGTCCGGGTCCAGGTAAGGGTCCGGGTCCGGGTCCGGGTCTGGGTAAGGGTCCGGGTCCGGGTCCAGGTCCGGGTCCGGGTAAGGGTCCGGGTCCGGGTCCGGGTCCGGGTCCGGGCAAGGGTCCGGGTCCGGGTCCAGGCAAGGGTCCGGGTCCGGGTCCGGGTAAGGGTCCGGGTCCGGGTAAGGGTCCGGGTCCGGGTCCGGGTCCGGGTCCGGATCCGGGTCCGGGTCCGGTTAAGGGTCCGGGTCCGGGTCCGCGTCCGGGTCCGGGTCCGGGTCCGGGTCCGGGTCCGGGTCCGGGTCCGGGTCCGGGTAAGGGTCCGGGTCCGTGTCCGTGTCCGGGTCCGGGTCCGGGTCCGGGTCTGGGTCCGGGTCCGGGTCCGGGTCCGGGTCCGGGACCGGGTAAGGGTTCGGGTCCGTGTCCGGGTCCGGGTCCGTGTCCGGGTCCAGCTCCGGGTTCGGATCCGGGTCCGTGTCCGGGTCCGGGTCCGGGTCCGGGTCCGGGTCCGGGTAACGGTCCGGGTGCATGTCCGGGTCTGGGTCCGGGTCCGGGTAAGGGTGCGGGTCCGTGTCCGGGTCCGTGTCCGGGTCCGTGTCCGTGTCCGGGTAAGGGTCCGGGTCCATGTCCGTGTCCGTGTCAATGTCCGGGTAAGGGTCCGGGTCCGGGTCTGGGTCCGGGTCCAGGTCCGGGTCCGGGTCCGGGTCCGGATCCGGGTAAGGGTCCGTGTCCGTGTCCGGGTCCGTGTCCATGTCTGGGTAAGGGTCCGGGTCCGGGTCTGGGTCCCGGTCCGGATCCGGGTAAGGGTCCATGTTCGGGTCCGGTTTAGGGTCCGGGTCCGGGTCCAGGTAAGGGTCCGGGTCTGGGTCCAGGTCCGGGTCCGGGTCCGGGTCCGCGTCCGGGTCCGGGTCCGAGTCCGGGTCCGGGTCCGGGTAAGTGTCCGGGTCCCGGTCCAGGTAAGGGTCCGGGTCCGGGTCCGGGTCCGGGTCCGGGTAAGGGTCCGGGTCTCTGTCCGGTTAAGGGTCCGGGTAAGGGTCCAGGTAAGTGTCCGGGTCCGGGTAAGGGTCCGGGTCCGGGTCCTGGTCGGGGTAAGGGTCCGGGTCCGGGTCCGGGTCCGGGTCCGGGTAAGGGTCCGGGTCCGGGTCCGGGTCCGGGTCCGGATAAGGGTCCGGGTCCGGGACTGGGTAAGGGTCCGGGTCCGGGTCCGGGTCCAGGTAAGGGTCCGGGTCCGGGACTGGGTAAGGGTCCGGGTCCGGGTCCGGGTCCGGGTAAGGGTCCAGGTAAGTGTCCGGGTCCGGGTCCGGGTCCGGGTCCGGGTCCGGGTCCGGGTCCTGGTCGGGGTAAGGGTCCGGGTCCGGGTCCGGGTCCGGGTCCGGGTAAGGGTCCGGGTCCGGGTCCGGGTCCGGGTCCGGGTCCGGGTCCGGCTAAGGGTCTGGGTCCGGGTCCAGGTAAGGGTCCGGGTCCGGGTCCGGGTCCGGGTCTGAGTCCGTGTCCGGGTCCGGGTCCGGATAAGGGTCCGGGTCCGGGTCCGGGTAAGGGTCCGGGTCCGGGTCCGGGTCCGGGTCCGGGTCCGGGTCCGGGTAAGGGTCCGGGTCCGGGTAAGGGTCCGGGTCCGGGTCCGGGTCCGGGTCCGGGTCCGGTTAAGGGCCGGGTCCGGGTCCGCGTCCGTGTCCGGGTCCGTGTCCGGGTCCGGGTCCGGGTCTGGGTAAGGGTCTGGGTCCATGTCCGGGTCCGGGTCCGGGTCCGGGTCCGGGACCGGGTAAGGGTTCGAGTCCGTGTCCGGGTCCGGGTCCGGGTCCGTGTCCGGGTCCGGGTCCGGGTTCGGATCCGTGTCCGTGTCCGTGTCCGTGTCCGGGTCCGGGTCCGGGTCCGGGTAACGGTCCGGGTGCATGTCCGGGTCTGGGTCCGGGTCCGGGTAAGGGTGCGGGTCCGTGTCCGGGTCCGGGTCCGGGTCCATGTCCGGGTCCGGGTAAGGGTCCGGGTCCATGTCCGGGTAAGGGTCCGGGTCCGGGTCTGTGTCCGGGTCCGGGTCCGGGTCTGGGTCCGGGTCCGGATCCGGGTAAGGGTCCGTGTACGTGTCCGGGTCCGTGTCCATGTCCGGGTAAGGGTCCGGGTCCGGGTCTGGGTCTGGGTCCGGATCCGGGTAAGGGTCCGTGTCCGGGTCCGGTTTAGGGTCCGGGTCCGGGTCCAGGTAAGGGTCCGGGTCTGGGTCCAGGTCCGGGTCCGGGTCCGGGTCTGCGTCCGGGTCCGGGTCCGAGTCCGGGTCCGGGTCCGGGTAAGTGTCCGGGTCCCGGTCCGGGTAAGGGTCTGGGTTCGGGTTCGGTTCCGGGTCCGGGTCCGGGTCTGGGTCCGCGTAAGGGTCCGGGTCCGGGTCCGGGTCCGGGTCCGGGACCGGGTCTGGGTCCGGGTCCAGGTAAGGGTCCGGGTCCGGGACTGGGTCCGGGTAAGGGTCCGGGTCTGTGTCCGGTTAAGGGTCCGGGTAAGGGTCCAGGTAAGTGTCCGGGTCCGGGTCCGGGTCCGGGTCCGGGTCCTGGTCGGGGTAAGGGTCTGGGTCCGGGTCCTGGTCGGGGTAAGGGTCCGGGTCCGGGTCCGGGTAAGGGTCCGGGTCCGGGTCCGGGTCCGGGTCCGGGTCCGGGTAAGGGTCCGGGTCCGGGACTGGGTAAGGGTCCGGGTCCGGGTCCAGGTAAGGGTCCGGGTCCGGGACTGGGTATGGGTCCGGGTCCAGGTAATGGTCCGGGTCCATGTCCGGGTCCGGGTCCGTGTCCGTGTCCGTGTCCGTGTCCGTGTCCGGGTAAGGGTTCGGGTCCGTGTCCGTGTCCGTGTCCGTGTCCGGGTTCGGACCTGGGTCCGGGTCCGGGTCCGGGTCCGGGTCCGGGTCCGGGTCCGGTTTAGGGTCCGGGTCCGGGTCCAGGTAAGGGTCCGGGTCCGTGTCCGTGTCCGTGTCCGGGTCCTGGTCTGGGTCCGGGTCCGGGTAAGTGTCCGGGTCCCGGTCCGGGTAAGGGTCTGGGTTCGGGTTCGGTTCCGGGTCTGGGTCCGGGTCTGGGTCTGGGTCCGGGTAAGGGTCCGGGTCCGGCTCCGGGTCCGGGTAAGGGTCCGGGTCCGGGTCCGGGTCCGGGTCCGGGTCCGGGACCGGGTAAGGGTTCGGGTCCGTGTCCGTGTCCGGGTCCGTGTCCGGGTCCGGGTCCGGCTCCGGGTTCGGATCTGGGTCCGGGTCCGGGTCCGGGTCCAGGTCCGGGTCCGCGTCCGGGTAACGGTCCGGGTGCATGTCCGGGTCTGGGTCCGGGTCCGGGTAAGGGTGCGGGTCCGTGTCCGGGTCCGGGTAAGGGTCCGGGTCCATGTCCGGGTCCGTGTCCATGTCCGGGTAAGGGTCCGGGTCCGTGTCTGGGTCCGGGTCCGGGTCCGGGTCTGGGTCCGGGTCCGGGTCCGGGTCTGGGTCCGGGTCCGGGTCCGGATCCGGGTAAGGGTCCGTGTCCGTGTCCGGGTCCGTGTCCATGTCCGGGTCCGTGTCCATGTCCGGGTAAGGGTCCGGGTCCGGGTCTGGGTCCGGGTCCGGATCCGGGTAAGGGTCCGTGTCCGGGTCCGGTTTAGGGTCCGGGTCCGGGTCCAGGTAAGGGTCCGGGTCTGGGTCCAGGTCCGGGTCCGCGTCCGGGTCCGCATCCGGGTCCGGGTCCGAGTCCGGGTCCGGGTCCGGGTAAGTGTCCGGGTCCCGGTCCGGGTAAGGGTCTAGGTTCGGGTTCGGGTTCGGTTCCGGGTCCGGGTCCGGGTCCGGGTCTGGGTCCGCGTAAGGGTCCGGGTCCGGGTCCGGGTCCGGGTCCGGGACCGGGTCTGGGTCCCGGTCCAGGTAAGGGTCCGGGTCCGGGTCCGGGTCCGGGTAAGGGTCCGGGTCTGTGTCCGGTTAAGGGTCCGGGTAAGGGTCCAGGTAAGTGTCCGGGTCCGGGTCCGGGTCCGGGTCCGGGTCCTGGTCGGGGTAAGGGTCCGGGTCCGGGTCCGGGTAAGGGTCCGGGTCCGGGTCCGGGTCCGGGTAAGGGTCCGGGTCCGGGACTGGGTAAGGGTCTGGGTCCGGGTCCAGGTAAGGGTCCGGGTCCGGGACTGGGTAAGGGTCCGGGTCCGGGTCCGGGTCCGGGTCCGGGTCCGGGTCCGGGTAAGGGTCCAGGTAAGTGTCCGGGTCCGGGTCCGGGTCCGGGTCCGGGTCCGGGTCCTGGTCGGGGTAAGGGTCCGGGTCCGGGTCCGGGTCCGGGTCCGGGTCCGGGTCCGGGTCCGGGACCGGGTCTGGGTCCCGGTCCAGGTAAGGGTCCGGGTCCGGGTCCGGGTCCGGGTAAGGGTCCGGGTCTGTGTCCGGTTAAGGGTCCGGGTAAGGGTCCAGGTAAGTGTCCGGGTCCGGGTCCGGGTCCGGGTCCGGGTCCGGGTCCTGGTCGGGGTAAGGGTCCGGGTCCGGGTCCGGGTCCGGGTCCGGGTAAGGGTCCGGGTCCGGGTCCGGGTCCGGGTAAGGGTCCGGGTCCGGGACTGGGTAAGGGTCCGGGTCCGGGTCCAGGTAAGGGTCCGCGTCCGGGACTGGGTAAGGGTCCGGGTCCGGGTCCGGGTCCGGGTCCGGGTCCGGGTCCGGGTAAGGGTCCAGGTAAGTGTCCGGGTCCGGGTCCGGGTCCGGGTCCGGGTCCGGGTCCGGGTCCTGGTCGGGGTAAGGGTCCGGGTCCGGGTCCGGGTCCGGGTCCGGGTCCGGGTAAGGGTCCAGGTCCGGGTCCGGGTCCGGGTCCGGGTAAGGGTCTGGGTCCGGGTCCAGGTAAGGGTCCGGGTCCGGGTCCGGGTCCGGGTCTGTGTCCGGGTCCGGGTCCGGGTCCGGGTAAGGGTCCGGGTCCGGGTCCGGGTAAGGGTCCGGGTCTGGGTCCGGGTCCGGGTCCGGGTCCGGGTCCGGGTCCGGGTCCGGGTCCGGGTCCGGGTCCGGGTCCGGGTCAGGGTCCGGGTCCGGGTCCGGGTCAGGGTCCGGGTCCGGGTAAGGGTTCGGGTCCGGGTCCGGGTCCGGGTCCGGGTAAGGGTCCGGGTCCGGGTCCGGGTCCGGGTCCGGGTCCGGGTCCGGGTCCGGGTCCGGGTAAGGGTCTGGGTTCGGGTCCGGGTAAGGGTCTGGGTCCGGGTCCGGGTCCGGGTCCGGGTAAGGTTCCGGGTCCGGGTCCAGGTAAGGGTCCTGGTCCGGGTCCGGATCCGGGTAAGTGTCCGGGTCCCGGTCCGGGTAAGGGTCTGGGTTCGGGTTTGGTTCCGGGTCCGGGTCTGGGTCCGGGTCCGGGTAAGGGTCCGGGCCCGGGTCCGGGTAAGGGTCCGGGCCCGGGTCCGGGTAAGGGTCCGGGTCCGGGTCCGGGTCTGGGTCCGGGTAAGGGTCCGGGTCCGGGTCTGGGTCCGGGTCCGGGTCCGGGTCCGTGTCCGTGTCCGTGTCCGGGTCCGGGTCCGGGTCCGGGTCCGGGTCAGGGTCCGGGTAAGGGTCTGGGTTCGGGTCCGGGTAAGGGTCTTGGTCCGGGTCCGGGTCCGGGTCCGGGTAAGGTTCCGGGTCCGGGTCCAGGTAAGGGTCTGGGTCCTGGTCCGGGTCCGGGTCCGGGTCCTGGTCCGGGTAAGTGTCCGGGTCCCGGTCCGGGTAAGGGTCTGAGTTCGGGTTCGGTTCCGGGTCCGGGTCCGGTTCTGGGTCCGGGTAAGGGTCCGGGTCCGGGTCCGGGTCCGGGTCCGGTTCCGGGTCCGGGTCCGGGTCCGGGTCTGGGTCCGGGTCCGGGTCCGGGTCCGGGTCCAGTTAAGGGTCCGGGTCCGGGTCCGGGTCTGGGTAAGGGTCCGGGTCCGGGTCCGGGTCCGGGTCCGGGTAAGGGTCCGTGTCCGTGTCCGTGTCCGGGTCCGGGCAAGGGTCCGGGTCCGGGTCCAGGCAAGGGTCCGGGTCCGGGTCTGGGTAAGGGTCCGGGTCCGGGTAAGGGTCCGGGTCCGGTTAAGGGTCCGGGTCCGGGTCCGTGTCCGTGTCCGTGTCCGGGTCCGGGCAAGGGTCCGGGTCCGGGTCCAGGCAAGGGTCCGGGTCCGGGTCTGGGTAAGGGTCCGGGTCCGGGTAAGGGTCCGGGTCCGGTTAAGGGTCCGGGTCCGTGTCCGTGTCCGTGTCCGGGTCCGGGTCCGGGTCCGGGTCCGGGTAAGGGTCCGGGTCCGGGTCCGGGTCCGGGTCCGTTTAAGGGTCCGGGTCCGGGTCCGTGTCCGTGTCCGTGTCCGGGTCCGGGTCCGGGTCCGGGTCCGGGTAAGGGTCCGGGTCCATGTCCGGGTCCGGGTCCGGGTATGGGTCCGGGTCCGGGTCCGGGTCCGGGACCGGGTAAGGGTTCGGGTCCATGTCCTGGTCCGGGTCCGGGTCCGTGTCCGGGTCCGGGTAACGGTCCGGGTGCATGTCCGGGTCTGGGTCCGGGTCCGGGTAAGGGTGCGGGTCCGTGTCCGGGTACGGGTCCGGGTCCGTGTCCGGGTCCGGGTAAGGGTCCGGGTCCATGTCCGGGTCCGTGTCCATGTCCGGGTAAGGGTCCGGGTCCGGGTCCGGGTCTGGGTCCGGGTCCGGATCCGGGTAAGGGTCCGTGTCCGTGTCCGGGTCCCTGTCCATGTCCGGGTAAGGGTCCGGGTCCGGGTCTGGGTCCGGGTCCGGATCCGGGTAAGGGTCCGTGTCCGGGTCCGGTTTAGGGTCCGGGTCCGGGTCCAGGTAAGGGTCCGGGTCTGGGTCCAGGTCCGGGTTCGGGTCCGGGTCCGCGTCCGGGTCCGGGTCCGAGTCCGGGTCCGGGTCCGGGTAAGTGTCCGGGTCCCGGTCCGGGTAAGGGTCTGGGTTCGGGTTCGGTTCCGGGTCCGGGTCCGGGTCCGGGTCTGGGTCCGCGTAAGTGTCCGGGTCCGGGTCCGGGTCGGGGACCGGGTCTGGGTCCGGGTCCAGGTAAGGGTCCGGGTCCGGGTCCGGGTCCGGGTAAGGGTCCGGGTCTGTGTCCGGTTAAGGGTCCGGGTAAGGGTCCAGGTAAGTGTCCGGGTCCGGGTCCGGGTCCGGGTCCGGGTCCTGGTCGGGGTAAGGGTCCGGGTCCGGGTCTGGGTCCGGGTCCGGGTAAGGGTCCGGGTCCGGGTCCGGGTCCGGGTAAGGGTCCGGGTCCGGGACTGGATAAGGGTCCGGGTCCGGTTCCAGGTAAGGGTCCGGGTCCGGGACTGGGTAAGGGTCCGGGTCCGGGTCCGGGTCCGGGTCCGGGTCCGGGTCCGGGTCCGGGTAAGGGTCCAGGTAAGTGTCCGGGTCCGGGTCCGGGTCCGGGTCCGGGTCCTGGTCGGGGTAAGGGTCCGGGTCCGGGTCCGGGTCCGGGTCCGGGTAAGGGTCCGGGTCCGGGTCCGGGTCCGGGTCCGGGTAAGGGTCTGGGTCCGGGTCCAGGTAAGGGTCCGGGTCCGGGTCCGGGTCCGGGTCTGAGTCCGTGTCCGGGTCCGGGTCCGGGTCCGGGTCCGGGTCCGGGTAAGGGTCCGGGTCCGGGTCCGGGTCCGGGTCCGGGTAAGGGTCCGGGTCCGGGTCCAGGTAAGGGTCCGGGTCCGGGTCTGAGTCCGTGTCCGGGTCCGGGTCCGCGTCCGTGTCCGGGTAAGGGTCCGGGTCCATGTCCGGGTCCGGGTCCGGGTCCGGGTCTGGGTCCGGGTCCGGGTCCGGGTCCGGGTCCGGGTCCGGGTCTGGGTCCGCGTAAGGGTCCGGGTCCGGGTCCGGGTCCAGGCAAGGGTCCGGGTCCGGGTCTGGGTAAGGGTCCGGGTCCGGGTAAGTGTCCGGGTCCATGTCCGGGTCCGGGTCCGGGTCCGGGTCCGGTTAAGGGTCCGGGTCCGGGTCCGCGTCCGTGTCCGTGTCCGGGTCCGGGTCCGGGTCCGGGTAAGGGTCCGGGTCCATGTCCGGGTCCGGGTCCGGGTCCGGGTCTGGGTCCGGGTCCGGGTCCGGGTCCGGGTCCGGGACCGGGTAAGGGTTCGGGTCCATGTCCGGGTCCGGGTCCGTGTCCGGGTCCGGGTAACGGTCCGGGTGCATGTCCGGGTCTGGGTCCGGGTCCGGGTAAGGGTGCGGGTCCGTGTCCGGGTCCGGGTCCGGGTCCGGGTCCGGGTCCGGGTAAGGGTCCGGGTCCATGTCCGGGTCCGGGTCCATGTCCGGGTAAGGGTCCAGGTCCGGGTCTGGGTCCGGGTCCGGGTCCGGGTCTGGGTCCGGGTCCGGATCCGGGTAAGGGTCCGTGTCCGTGTCCGGGTCCGTGTCCATGTCCGGGTAAGGGTCCGGGTCCGGGTCTGGGTCCGGGTCCGGATCCGGGTAAGGGTCCGTGTCCGGGTCCGGTTTAGGGTCCGGGTCCGGGTCCAGGTAAGGGTCCGGGTCTGGGTCCAGGTCCGGGTCCGGGTCCGGGTCCGCGTCCGGGTCCGGGTCCGGGTCCGGGTCCGGGTAAGTGTCCGGGTCCCGGTCCGGGTAAGGGTCTGGGTTCGGGTTCGGTTCCGGGTCCGGGTCCGGGTCCGGGTCTGGGTCCGCGTAAGGGTCCGGGTCCGGGTCCGGGTCCGGGACCGGGTCTGGGTCCGGGTCCAGGTAAGGGTCCGGGTCCGGGTCCGGGTCCGGGTCTGAGTCCGTGTCCGGGTCCGGGTCAGCGTCCGTGTCCGGGTAAGGGTCCGGGTCCATGTCCGGGTCCGGGTCTGGGTCCGTGTCCGTGTCCGGGTCCGGGTAAGGGTGCGGGTCCGTGTCCGCGTCCGGGTCCGTGTCCGTGTCCGTGTCTGTGTCCGGGTCCGGGTAAGGGTCCGGGTCCATGTCCGGGTCCGTGTCCATGTCCGGGTAAGGGTCCGGGTCCGGGTCTGGGTCCGGGTCCGGGTCCGGGTCTGGGTCCGGGTCCGGATCCGGGTAAGGGTCCGTGTCCGTGTCCGGGTCCGTGTCCATGTCCGGGTAAGGGTCCGGGTCCGGGTCTGGGTCCGGGTCCGGATCCGGGTAAGGGTCCGTGTCCGGGTCCGGTTTAGGGTCCGGGTCCGGGTCCAGGTAAGGGTCCGGGTCTGGGTCCAGGTCCGGGTCCGGGTCCAGGTCCGCGTCCGGGTCCGGGTCCGAGTCAGGGTCCGGGTCCGGGTAAGTGTCCGGGTCCCGGTCCGGGTAAGGGTCTGGGTTCGGGTTCGGTTCCGGGTCCGGGTCCGGGTCCGGGTCTGGGTCCGCGTAAGGGTCCGGGTCCGGGTCCGGGTCCGGGACCGGGTCTGGGTCCGGGTCCAGGTAAGGGTCCGGGTCCGGGTCCGGGTCCGGGTCTGAGTCCGTGTCCGGGTCCGGGTCAGCGTCCGTGTCCGGGTAAGGGTCCGGGTCCATGTCCGGGTCCGGGTCTGGGTCCGTGTCCGTGTCCGGGTCCGGGTAAGGGTGCGGGTCCGTGTCCGCGTCCGGGTCCGTGTCCGTGTCCGTGTCTGTGTCCGGGTCCGGGTAAGGGTCCGGGTCCATGTCCGGGTCCGTGTCCATGTCCGGGTAAGGGTCCGGGTCCGGGTCTGGGTCCGGGTCCGGGTCCGGGTCTGGGTCCGGGTCCGGATCCGGGTAAGGGTCCGTGTCCGTGTCCGGGTCCGTGTCCATGTCCGGGTAAGGGTCCGGGTCCGGGTCTGGGTCCGGGTCCGGATCCGGGTAAGGGTCCGTGTCCGGGTCCGGTTTAGGGTCCGGGTCCGGGTCCAGGTAAGGGTCCGGGTCTGGGTCCAGGTCCGGGTCCGGGTCCAGGTCCGCGTCCGGGTCCGGGTCCGAGTCAGGGTCCGGGTCCGGGTAAGTGTCCGGGTCCCGGTCCGGGTAAGGGTCTGGGTTCGGGTTCGGTTCCGGGTCCGGGTCCGGGTCCGGGTCTGGGTCCGCGTAAGGGTCCGGGTCCGGGTCCGGGTCCGGGACCGGGTCTGGGTCCGGGTCCAGGTAAGGGTCCGGGTCCGGGTCCGGGTCCGGGTAAGGGTCCAAGTAAGTGTCTGGGTCCGGGTCCGGGTCCGGGTCCGGGTCCTAGTCATGGTAAGGGTCCGGGTCCGGGTCCGGGTCCGGGTCCGGGTAAGGGTCCGGGTCCAGGTCCGGGTCCGGGTCCGGGTCCGGGTCCGGGTAAGGGTCTGGGTCCGGGTCCAGGTAAGGGTCCGGGTCCGGGTCCGGGTCCGGGTCTGAGTCCGTGTCCGGGTCCGGGTCCGGGTAAGGGTCCGGGTCCGGGTCCGGGTAAGTGTCCGGGTCCGGGTCCAGGTCCGGGTCCGGGTCTGGGTCCGGGTCCGGGTAAGGGTCCGGGTCCGGGTAAGGGTCCGGGTCCGGGTCCGGGTCCGGGTCCGGGTCCAGTTAAGGGTCCGGGTCCGGGTCCGCGTCCGTGTCCGGGTCCGGGTCCGGGTCCGGGTCTGGGTAAGGGTCCGGGTCCATGTCCGGGTCCGGGTCCGGGTCCGGGTCTGGGTCCGGGTCCGGGTCCGGGTCCGGGACCGGGTCAGGGTTCGGGTCCGTGTCCGGGTCCGGGTCCGTGTCCGGGTCCGGCTCCGGGTTCGGATCCGTGTCCGTGTCCAGGTCCGGGTCCGGGTCCGGGTAAGGGTCCGTGTCCGTGTCCGGTTTAGGATCCGGGTCCGGGTCCAGGTAAGGGTCCGGGTCTGGGTCCAGGTCCGGGTCCGGGTCCGGGTCTGCGTCCGGGTCCGGGTCCGAGTCCGGGTCCGGGTCCGGGTAAGTGTCCGGGTCCCGGTCCGGGTAAGGGTCTGGGTTCGGGTTCGGTTCCGGGTCCGGGTCCGGGTCCGGGTCTGGGTCCGCGTAAGGGTCCGGGTCCGGGTCCGGGTCCGGGACCGGGTCTGGGTCCGGGTCCAGGTAAGGGTCCGGGTCCGGGTCTGGGTCCGGGTAAGGGTCCGGGTCTGTGTCCGGTTAAGGGTCCGGGTAAGGGTCCAGGTAAGTGTCCGGGTCCGGGTCCGGGTCCGGGTCCGGGTCCTGGTCGGGGTAAGGGTCCGGGTCCGGGTCCGGGTCCGGGTCCGGGTCCGGGTAAGGGTCCGGGTCCGGGTCCGGGTCCGGGTAAGGGTCCGGGTCCGGGACTGGGTAAGGGTCCGGGTCCGGGTCCAGGTAAGGGTCTGGGTCCGGGACTGGGTAAGGGTCCGGGTCCGTGTCCGTGTCCGTGTCCGTGTCCGTGTCCGGGTAAGGGTTCGGGTCCGTGTCCCTGTCCGTGTCCGTGTCCGGGTTCGGACCCGGGTTCGGACCCGGGTCCGGGTCCGGGTCCGGGTCCGGGTCCGGTTTAGGGTCCGGGTCCGGGTCCAGGTAAGGGTCCGGGTCCGGGTCCGTGTCCGGGTCCGGGTCCTGGTCCGGGTCCGGGTCCGGGTAAGTGTCCGGGTCCCGGTCCGGGTAAGGGTCTGGGTTCGGGTTCGGTTCCGGGTCTGGGTCCGGGTCCGGGTCTGGGTCCGGGTAAGGGTCCGGGTCCGGGTCCGGGTCCGGGTAAGGGTCCGGGTCCGGGTCCGGGTCCGGGTCCGGGTAAGGGTCCGGGTCCGGGTCCGGGTCCGGGTCCGGGCAAGGGTCCGGGTCCGGGTCCGGCTCCGGGTTCGGATCCGGGTCAGGGTCCGGGTCCGGGTCCAGGTCCAGGTCCGGGTCCGGGTAACGGTCCGGGTGCATGTCCGGGTCTGGGTCCGGGTCCGGGTAAGTGTGCGGGTCCGTGTCCGGGTCCGGGTCCGGGTCCGTGTCCGGGTCCGGTTAAGGGTCCGGGTCCATGTCCGGGTCCGTGTCCATGTCCGGGTAAGGGTCCGGGTCCGGGTCTGGGTCCGGGTCCGGGTCCGGGTCTGGGTCCGGGTCCGGATCCGGGTAAGGGTCCGTGTCCGTGTCCGGGTCCGTGTCCATGTCCGGGTAAGGGTCCGGGTCCGGGTCTGGGTCCGGGTCCGGATCCGGGTAAGGGTCCGTGTCCGGGTCCGGTTTAGGGTCCGGGTCCGGGTCCAGGTAAGGGTCCGGGTCTGGGTCCAGGTCCGGGTCCGCGTCCGGGTCCGCGTCCGGGTCGGGGTCCGAGTCCGGGTCCGGGTCCGGGTAAGTGTCCGGGTCCGGGTCCGGGTCCGGGTAAGGGTCTGGGTCTGTGTCCGGTTAAGGGTCCGGGTAAAGGTCCAGGTAAGTGTCCGGGTCCGGGTCCGGGTCCGGGTCCGGGTCCTGGTCGGGGTAAGGGTCCGGGTCCGGGTCCGGGTCCGGGTCCGGGTAAGGGTCCGGGTCCGGGTCCGGGTCCGGGTCCGGGTCCGGGTAAGGGTCCGGGTCCGGGACTGGGTAAGGGTCCGGGTCCGGGTCCAGGTAAGGGTCCGGGTCCGGGACTGGGTCCGGGTCCGGGTCCTGGTCGGGGTAAGGGTCCGGGTCCGGGTCCGGGTCCGGGTCCGGGTCCGGGTAAGGGTCCAGGTCCGGGTCCGGGTCCGGGTCCGGGTAAGGGTCTGGGTCCGGGTCCAGGTAAGGGTCCGGGTCCGGGTCCGGGTCCGGGTCTGAGTCCGTGTCCGGGTCCGGGTCCGGGTATGGGTCCGGGTCCGGGTCCGGGTAAGGGTCCGGGTCCGGGTCCGGGTCCGGGTCCGGGTCCGGGTCCGGGTCCGGGTCCGGGTCCGGGTCCGGGTCCGGGTCCGGTACAGGGTCCGGGTCCTGGTCCGGGTAAGGGTTCGGGTCTGGGTCCGGGTCCGGGTCCGGGTAAGGGTCCGGGTCAGGGTCCGGGTCCGGGTCCGGGTCCGGGTCCAGGTCCGGGTCCGGGTCCGGGTCCGGGTCCGGGTAAGGGTCTGGGTTCGGGTCCGGGTAAGGGTCTGGGTCCGGGTCCGGGTCCGGGTCCGGGTAAGGTTCCGGGTCCGGGTCCAGGTAAAGGTCTGGGTCCTGGTCCGGGTCCGGGTCCGGGTCCGGGTCCTGGTCCGGGTCCGGATCCGGGTAAGTGTCCGGGTCCCCGGTCCGTGTAAGGGTCCGGGTCCGGGTCCGGGTCCGGGTCCGGGTCCGGGTCCGGGTCCGGGTCCAGGTAAGGGTCCGGGTCCGGGTCCGGGTCCGGGTAAGGGTCCGGGTCCGGGTCCGGGTCCGGGTCCGGGTCCGGGTAAGGGTCCGGGTCCGGGGTCCGGGTCCGGGTCCGGGCAAGGGTCCGGGTCCGGGTCCAGGCAAGGGTCCGGGTCCGGGTCCGGGTAAGGGTCCGGGTCCGGGTAAGGGTCCGGGTCCGGGTCCGGGTCCGGGTCCGCGTCCGGGTCCGGGTCCGGTCCGGGTCCGGGTCCGGGTAAGGGTCCGGGTCCATGTCCGGGTCCAGTCCGGGTCCGGGTCCGGGTCTGGGTCCGGGTCCGGGTCCGGGTCCGGGACCGGGTAAGGGTTCGGGTCCGTGTCCGGGTCCGGGTCCGGGTCCGGGTCCAGCTCCGGGTTCGGATCCGGGTCCGTGTCCGTATCCGGGTCCGGGTCCGGGTCCGGGTCCGGGTCCGGGTAAGGGTCCGGGTGCATGTCCGGGTCTGGGTCCGGGTCCGGGTAAGGGTGCGGGTCCGTGTCCGGGTCCGTGTCCGGGTCCGTGTCCGGGTCCGGGTAAGGGTCCGGGTCCATGTCCGTGTCCGTGTCAATGTCCGGGTAAGGGTCGGGTCCGGGTCTGGGTCCGGGTCCGGGTCCGGGTAAGGGTCCGTGTCCGTGTCCGGGTCCGTGTCCATGTCTGGGTAAGGGGTCCGGGTCCGGGTCTGGGTCCGGGTCCGGATCCGAATCCGGGTAAGTGTCCGTGTCCGGGTCCGGTTTAGGGTCCGGGTCCGGGTCCAGGTAAGGGTCCGGGTCTGGGTCCAGGTCCGGGTCCGTGTCCGGGTCCGCGTCCGGGTCCGGGTCCGAGTCCGGGTCCGGGTCCGGGTAAGTGTCCGGGTCCCGGTCCGGGTAAGGGTCTGGGTTCGGGTTCGGTTCCGGGTCCGGGTCCGGGTCCGGGTCTGGGTCCGCGTAAGGGTCCGGGTCCGGGTTCGGGTCCGGGACCGGGTCTGGGTCCGGGTCCAGGTAAGGGTCCAGGTCCGGGTCCGGGTCCGGGTAAGGGTCCGGGTCTGTGTCCGGTTAAGGGTCCGGGTAAGGGTCCAGGTAAGTGTCCGGGTCCGGGTCCGGGTCCGGGTCCGGGTCCTGGTCGGGGTAAGGGTCCGGGTCCGGGTCCGGGTCCGGGTAAGGGTCCGGGTCCGGGTCCGGGTCCGGGTCCGGGTCCGGGTCCGGGTCCGGGTAAGGGTCTGGGTCCGGGTCCAGGTAAGGGTCCGGGTCCGGGTCCGGGTCCGGGTCTGAGTCCTTGTCCGGGTCCGGGTAAGGGTCCGGGTTCCGGGTCCGGGTAAGGGTCCGGGTCCGGGTCCGGGTCCGGGTCCGGGTCCGGGTCCAGGTCCGGGTAAGGGTCCGGGTCCGGGTAAGGGTCCGGGTCCGGGTCCGGGTAAGGGTCCGGGTCCGGGTCCGGGTCCGGGTCCGGGTCCGGGTCCGGTTAAGGGCCGGGTCCGGGTCCGCGTCCGTGTCCGTGTCCGTGTCCGGGTCCGGGTCTGGGTAAGGGTCTGGGTCCATGTCCGGGTCCGGGTCCGGGTCCGGGTCCGGGACCGGGTAAGGGTTCGAGTCCGTGTCCGTGTCCGGGTCCGGGTCCGGGTCTGGGTCCGTGTCCGGGTAAGGGTCCGGGTCCATGTCCGGGTCCGTGTCCATGTCCGGGTACGGGTCCGGGTCCGGGTCTGGGTCCGGGTCCGGGTCCGGGTCCGGGTCCGTGTCCGTGTCCGTGTCCGTGTCCGGGTCCGGGTCCGTGTCCATGTCCGGGTAAGGGTCCGGGTCCGGGTCTGGGTCCGGGTCCGGGTCCGGGTCCGGGTCCTGGTCCGGGACCGGGTAAGGGTTCGGGTCCGTGTCCGGGTCCGGGTCCGTGTCCGGGTCCGGCTCCGGGTTCGGATCCGGGTCCGTGTCCGTGTCCGTGTCCGTGTCCGGGTCCGGGTCCGGGTCCGGGTCCGGGTCCGGGTAAGGGTCCGTGTCGGTGTCCGGGTCCGTGTCCATGTCCGGGTAAGGGTCCGGGTCCGGGTCTGGGTCCGGGTCCGGATCCGGGTAAGGGTCCGTGTCCGGGTCCGGTTTAGGGTCCGGGTCCGGGTCCAGGTAAGGGTCCGGGTCTGGGTCCAGGTCCGGGTCCGGGTCCGGGTCTGCGTCCGGGTCCGGGTCCGAGTCCGGGTCCGGGTCCGGGTAAGTGTCCGGGTCCCGGTCCGGGTAAGGGTCTGGGTTCGGGTTCGGTTCCGGGTCCGGGTCCGGGTCCGGGTCCGGGTCCGGGTCCGGGTCCGGGTCCGGTTAAGGGCCGGGTCCGGGTCCGCGTCCGTGTCCGTGTCCGTGTCCGTGTCCGGGTCTGGGTAAGGGTCTGGGTCCATGTCCGGGTCCGGGTCCGGGTCCGGGTCCGGGACCGGGTAAGGGTTCGAGTCCGTGTCCGTGTCCGTGTCCGGGTCCGGGTCTGGGTCCGTGTCCGGGTAAGGGTCCGGGTCCATGTCCGGGTCCGTGTCCATGTCCGGGTACGGGTCCGGGTCCGGGTCTGGGTCCGGGTCCGGGTCCGGGTCCGGGTCCGTGTCCGTGTCCGTGTCCGTGTCCGGGTCCGGGTCCGTGTCCATGTCCGGGTAAGGGTCCGGGTCCGGGTCTGGGTCCGGGTCCGGGTCCGGGTCCGGGTCCTGGTCTGGGACCGGGTAAGGGTTCGGGTCCGTGTCCGGGTCCGGGTCCGTGTCCGGGTCCGGCTCCGGGTTCGGATCCGGGTCCGTGTCCGTGTCCGTGTCCGTGTCCGTGTCCGTGTCCGGGTCCGGGTCCGGGTCCGGGTAAGGGTCCGTGTCCGTGTCCGGGTCCGTGTCCATGTCCGGGTAAGGGTCCGGGTCCGGGTCTGGGTCCGGGTCCGGATCCGGGTAAGGGTCCGTGTCCGGGTCCGGTTTAGGGTCCGGGTCCGGGTCCAGGTAAGGGTCCGGGTCTGGGTCCAGGTCCGGGTCCGGGTCCGGGTCTGCGTCCGGGTCCGGGTCCGAGTCCGGGTCCGGGTCCGGGTAAGTGTCCGGGTCCCGGTCCGGGTAAGGGTCTGGGTTCGGGTTCGGTTCCGGGTCCGGGTCCGGGTCTGGGTCCGCGTAAGGGTCCGGGTCCGGGTCCGGGTCCGGGACCGGGTCTGGGTCCGGGTCCAGGTAAGGGTCCGGGTCCGGGTCTGGGTCCGGGTAAGGGTCCGGGTCTGTGTCCGGTTAAGTGTCCGGGTAAGGGTCCAGGTAAGTGTCCGGGTCCGGGTCCGGGTCCGGGTCCGGGTCCTGGTCGGGGTAAGGGTGCGGGTCCGGGTCCGGGTCCGGGTCCGGGTCCGGGTCCGGGTCCGGGTCCGGGTCCGGGTAAGGGTCTGGGTCCGGGTCCAGGTAAGGGTCCGGGTCCGGGTCCGGGTCCGGGTCTGAGTCCGTGTCCGGGTCCGGGTCCGGGTCCGGGTAAGGGTCCGGGTTCCGGGTCCGGGTAAGGGTCCGGGTCCGGGTCCGGGTCCGGGTCCGGGTCCGGGTCCGGGTCCGGGTAAGGGTCCGGGTCCGGGTAAGGGTCCGGGTCCGGGTCCGGGTCCGGGTCCGGGTCCGGTTAAGGGCCGGGTCCGGGTCCGCGTCCGTGTCCGTGTCCGTGTCCGGGTCCGGGTCTGGGTAAGGGTCTGGGTCCATGTCCGGGTCCGGGTCCGGGTCCGGGTCCGGGACCGGGTAAGGGTTCGAGTCCGTGTCCGGGTCCGGGTCCGGGTCCGTGTCCGTGTCCGGGTAAGGGTCCGGGTCCATGTCCGGGTCCGTGTCCATGTCCGGGTACGGGTCCGGGTCCGGGTCTGGGTCCGGGTCCGGGTCCGTGTCCGGGTCCGTGTCCGTGTCCGTGTCCGTGTCCGGGTCCGGGTCCGTGTCCATGTCCGGGTAAGGGTCCGGGTCCGGGTCTGGGTCAGGGTCCGGGTCCGGGTCCGGGTCCTGGTCCGGGACCGGGTAAGGGTTCGGGTCCGTGTCCGGGTCCGGGTCCGTGTCCGGGTCCGGCTCCGGGTTCGGATCCGGGTCCGTGTCCGTGTCCGTGTCCGTGTCCGGGTCCGTGTCCGGGTCCGGGTCCGGGTCCGGGTAAGGGTCCGTGTCCGTGTCCGGGTCCGTGTCCATGTCCGGGTAAGGGTCCGGGTCCGGGTCTGGGTCCGGGTCCGGATCCGGGTAAGGGTCCGTGTCCGGGTCCGGTTTAGGGTCCGGGTCCGGGTCCAGGTAAGGGTCCGGGTCGGGGTCCAGGTCCGGGTCCGGGTCCGGGTCTGCGTCCGGGTCCGGGTCCGAGTCCGGGTCCGGGTCCGGGTAAGTGTCCGGGTCCCGGTCCGGGTAAGGGTCTGGGTTCGGGTTCGGTTCCGGGTCCGGGTCCGGGTCTGGGTCCGCGTAAGGGTCCGGGTCCGGGTCCGGGTCCGGGTCCGGGACCGGGTCTGGGTCCGGGTCCAGGTAAGGGTCCGGGTCCGGGTCTGGGTCCGGGTAAGGGTCCGGGTCTGTGTCCGGTTAAGGGTCCGGGTAAGGGTCCAGGTAAGTGTCCGGGTCCGGGTCCGGGTCCGGGTCCGGGTCCTGGTCGGGGTAAGGGTCCGGGTCCGGGTCCTGGTCGGGGTAAGGGTCCGGGTCCGGGTCCGGGTCCGGGTAAGGGTCCGGGTCCGTGTCCGGGTCCGGCTCCGGGTTCGGATCCGGGTCCGGGTCCGGGTCCGGGTAAGGGTCCGGGTCCGGGTCCGGGTCCGGGTCCGGGTAAGGGTCCGGGTCCGGGACTGGGTAAGGGTCCGGGTCCGGGTCCAGGTAAGGGTCCGGGTCCGGGACTGGGTAAGGGTCCGGGTCCAGGTAATGGTCCGGGTCCATGTCCGTGTCCGGGTCCGTGTCCGTGTCCGTGTCCGTGTCCGGGTAAGGGTTCGGGTCCGTGTCCGTGTCCGTGTCCGTGTCCGGGTTCGGACCTGGGTCCGGGTCCGGGTCCGGGTCCGGGTCCGGGTCCGGGTCCGGGTTCGGGTCCGGGTCCGGGTCCGGTTTAGGGTCCGGGTCCGGGTCCAGGTAAGAGTCCGGGTCCGGGTCCGTGTCCGTGTCCGGGTCCTGGTCTGGGTCCGGGTCCGGGTAAGTGTCCGGGTCCCGGTCCGGGTAAGGGTCTGGGTTCGGGTTCGGTTCCGGGTCTGGGTCCGGGTCCGGGTCTGGGTCCGGGTAAGGGTCCGGGTCCGGCTCCGGGTCCGGGTAAGGGTCCGGGTCCGGGTCCGGGTCCGGGTCCGGGTCCGGGCAAGGGTCCGGGTCCGGGTCCAGGCAAGGGTCCGGGTCCGGGTCCGGGTAAGGGTCCGGGTCCGGGTAAGGGTCCGGGTCCGGGTCCGGGTCCGGGTCCGGGTCCGGGTCCGGGTCCGGGTCCGGGTCCGTTTAAGGGTCCGGGTCCGGGTCCGCATCCGTGTCCGGGTCCGTGTCCGGGTCCGGGTCCGGGTCCGGGTCCGGGTCCGGGTCCGGGTAAGGGTCCGGGTCCATGTCCGGGTCCGGGTCCAAGTCCGGGTCTGGGTCCGGGTCCGGGTCCGGGTCCGGGTCCGGGACCGGGTAAGGGTTCGGGTCCGTGTCCTGGTCCGGGTCCGGGTCCGGGTCCGGGTCCGGCTCCGGGTTCGGATCTGGGTCCGGGTCCGGGTCCGGGTCCAGGTCCGGGTCCGGGTCCGGGTAACGGTCCAGGTGCATGTCCGGGTCTGGGTCCGGGTCCGGGTAAGGGTGCGGGTCCGTGTCCGGGTCCGGGTAAGGGTCCGGGTCCATGTCCGGGTCCGTGTCCATGTCCGGGTAAGGGTCCGGGTCCGTGTCTGGGTCCGGGTCCGGGTCCGGGTCTGGGTCCGGGTCCGGGTCCGGGTCTGGGTCCGGGTCCGGATCCGGGTAAGGGTCCGTGTCCGTGTCCGGGTCCGTGTCCATGTCCGGGTCCGTGTCCATGTCCGGGTAAGGGTCCGGGTCCGGGTCTGGGTCCGGGTCCGGATCCGGGTAAGGGTCCGTGTCCGGGTCCGGTTTAGGGTCCGGGTCCGGGTCCAGGTAAGGGTCCGGGTCTGGGTCCAGGTCCGGGTCCGCGTCCGGGTCCGCATCCGGGTCCGGGTCCGAGTCCGGGTCCGGGTCCGGGTAAGTGTCCAGGTCCCGGTCCGGGTAAGGGTCTAGGTTCGGGTTCGGGTTCGGTTCCGGGTCCGGGACCGGGTCCGGGTCTGGGTCCGCGTAAGGGTCCGGGTCCGGGTCCGGGTCCGGGACCGGGTCTGGGTCCCGGTCCAGGTAAGGGTCCGGGTCCGGGTCCGGGTCCGGGTAAGGGTCCGGGTCTGTGTACGGTTAAGGGTCCGGGTAAGGGTCCAGGTAAGTGTCCGGGTCCGGGTCCGGGTCCGGGTCCGGGTCCGGGTCCTGGTCGGGGTAAGGGTCCGGGTCCGGGTCCGGGTCCGGGTCCGGGTCCGGGTAAGGGTCCGGGTCCGGGTCCAGGTCCGGGTAAGGGTCCGGGTCCGGGACTGGGTAAGGGTCCGGGTCCGGGTCCAGGTAAGGGTCCGGGTCCGGGACTGGGTAAGGGTCCGGGTCCGGGTCCGGGTCAGGGTCCGGGTCCGGGTAAGGGTCCAGGTAAGTGTCCGGGTCCGGGTCCGGGTCCGGGTCCGGGTCCGGGTCCTGGTCGGGGTAAGGGTCCGGGTCCGGGTCCGGGTCCGGGTCCGGGTCCGGGTCCGGGTAAGGGTCCAGGTCCGGGTCCGGGTCCGGGTCCGGGTAATGGTCTGGGTCCGGGTCCAGGTAAGGGTCCGGGTCCGGGTCCGGGTCCGGGTCTGTGTCCGTGTCCGGGTCCGGGTCCGGGTAAGGGTCCGGGTCCGGGTCCGGGTAAGGGTCCGGGTCTGGGTCCGGGTCCGGGTCCGGGTCCGGGTCCGGGTCCGGGTCCGGGTCCGGGTCAGGGTCCGGGTCCGGGTCCGGGTCCGGGTAAGGGTTCGGGTCCGGGTCCGGGTCCGTGTCCGGGTAAGGGTCCGGGTCCGGGTCCGGGTCCGGGTCCGGGTCCGGGTCCGGGTCCGGGTAAGGGTCTGGGTTCGGGTCCGGGTAAGGGTCTGGGTCCGGGTCCGGGTCCGGGTCCGGGTAAGGTTCCGGGTCCGGGTCCAGGTAAGGGTCTGGGTCCTGGTCCGGGTCCGGGTCCTGGTCCGGGTCCGGATCCGGGTAAGTGTCCGGGTCCCGGTCCGGGTAAGGGTCTGGGTTCGGGTTCGGTTCCGGGTCCGGGTCTGGGTCCGGGTCCGGGTATGGGTCCGGGCCCGGGTCCGGGTAAGGGTCCGGGCCCGGGTCCGGGTAAGGGTCCGGGTCCGGGTCCGGTTCTGGGTCCGGGTAAGGGTCCGGGTCCGGGTCTGGGTCCGGGTCCGGGTCCGGGTCCGTGTCCGTGTCCGTGTCCGGGTCCGGGTCCGGGTCCGGGTCAGGGTCCGGGTAAGGGTCTGGGTTCGGGTCCGGGTAAGGGTCTTGGTCCGGGTCCGGGTCCGGGTCCGGGTAAGGTTCCGTGTCCGGGTCCAGGTAAGGGTCTGGGTCCTGGTCCGGGTCCGGGTCCGGGTCCTGGTCCGGGTCCGGGTCCTGGTCCGGGTAAGTGTCCGGGTCCCGGTCCGGGTAAGGGTCTGAGTTCGGGTTCGGTTCCGGGTCCGGGTCCGGTTCTGGGTCCGGGTAAGGGTCCGGGTCCGGGTCCGGGTCCGGGTCCGGGTCTGGGTCCGGGTCCGGGTCCGGGTCCGGGTCCGGGTCCGGGTCCGGGTCCAGGTAAGGGTCCGGGTCCGGGTCCGGGTCTGGGTAAGGGTCCGGGTCCGGGTCCGGGTCCGGGTCCGGGTAAGGGTCCGGGTCCGTGTCCGGGTCCGGGTCCGGGTCCGGGTCCGGGTCCGGGTAAGGGTCTGGGTTCGGGTCCGGGTAAGGGTCTGGGTCCGGGTCCGGGTCCGGGTCCGGGTAAGGTTCCGGGTCCGGGTCCAGGTAAGGGTCTGGGTCCTGGTCCGGGTCCGGGTCCTGGTCCGGGTCCGGATCCGGGTAAGTGTCCGGGTCCCGGTCCGGGTAAGGGTCTGGGTTCGGGTTCGGTTCCGGGTCCGGGTCTTGGTCCGGGTCCGGGTAAGGGTCCGGGCCCGGGTCCGGGTAAGGGTCCGGGCCCGGGTCCGGGTAAGGGTCCGGGTCCGGGTCCGGTTCTGGGTCCGGGTAAGGGTCCGGGTCCGGGTCTGGGTCCGGGTCCGGGTCCGGGTCCGTGTCCGTGTCCGTGTCCGGGTCCGGGTCCGGGTCCGGGTCAGGGTCCGGGTAAGGGTCTGGGTTCGGGTCCGGGTAAGGGTCTTGGTCCGGGTCCGGGTCCGGGTCCGGGTAAGGTTCCGTGTCCGGGTCCAGGTAAGGGTCTGGGTCCTGGTCCGGGTCCGGGTCCGGGTCCTGGTCCGGGTCCGGGTCCTGGTCCGGGTAAGTGTCCGGGTCCCGGTCCGGGTAAGGGTCTGAGTTCGGGTTCGGTTCCGGGTCCGGGTCCGGTTCTGGGTCCGGGTAAGGGTCCGGGTCCGGGTCCGGGTCTGGGTAAGGGTCCGGGTCCGGGTCCGGGTCCGGGTCCGGGTCCGGGTAAGGGTCCGGGTCCGTGTCCGTGTCCGGGTCCGGGCAAGGGTCCGGGTCCGGGTCCAGGCAAGGGTCCGGGTCCGGGTCTGGGTAAGGGTCCGGGTCCAGGTAAGGGTCCGGGTCCGGGTCCGGGTCCGGGTCCGGGTCCGGTTAAGGGTCCGGGTCCGTGTCCGTGTCCGTGTCCGGGTCCGGGTCCTGGTCCGGGTCCGGGTAAGGGTCCGGGTCCATGTCCGGGTCCGGGTCCGGGTCCGGGTATGGGTCCGGGTCCGGATCCGGGTCCGGGACCGGGTAAGGGTTCGGGTCCATGTCCGGGTCCGGGTCCGTGTCCGGGTCCGGCTCCGGGTTCGGATCCGGGTCCGTGTCCTGGTCCGGGTCCGGGTCCGGGTCTGGGTCCGGGTCCGGGTCCGGGTCTGGGTCCGTGTCCGGATCCGGGTAAGGGTCCGTGTCCGTGTCCGGGTCCCTGTCCATGTCCGGTTAAGGGTCCGGGTCCGGGTCTGGGTCCGGGTCCGGATCCGGGTAAGGGTCCGTGTCCGGGTCCGGTTTAGGGTCCGGGTCCGGGTCCAGGTAAGGGTCCGGGTCTGGGTCCAGGTCCGGGTTCGGGTCCGGGTCCGCGTCCGGGTCCGGGTCCGAGTCCGGGTCCGGGTCCGGGTCCGGGTAAGTGTCCGGGTCCCGGTCCGGGTAAGGGTCTGGGTTCGGGTTCGGTTCCGGGTCCGGGTCCGGGACCGGGTCTGGGTCCGCGTAAGGGTCCGGGTCCGGGTCCGGGTCCGGGACCGGGTCTGGGTCCGGGTCCAGGTAAGGGTCCGGGTCCGGGTCCGGGTCCGGGTAAGGGTCCGGGTCTGTGTCCGGTTAAGGGTCCGGGTAAGGGTCCAGGTAAGTGTCCGGGTCCGGGTCCGGGTCCGGGTCCGGGTCCTGGTCGGGGTAAGGGTCCGGGTCCGGGTCTAGGTCCGGGTCCGGGTAAGGGTCCGGGTCCGGGTCCGGGTCCGGGTAAGGGTCCGGGTCCGGGACTGGATAAGGGTCCGGGTCCGGGTCCAGGTAAGGGTCCGGGTCCGGGACTGGGTAAGGGTCCGGGTCCGGGTCCGGGTCCTGGTCGGGGTAAGGGTCCGGGTCCTGGTCCGGGTCCGGGTCCGGGTAAGGGTCCGGGTCCGGGTCCGGGTCCGGGTCCGGGTAAGGGTCTGGGTCCGGGTCCAGGTAAGGGTCCGGGTCCGGGTCTGAGTCCGTGTCCGGGTCCGGGTCCGGGTCCGGGTCCGGGTCCGGGTCCGGGTAAGGGTCCGGGTCCGGGTCCGGGTCCGGGTCCGGGTAAGGGTCTGGGTCCGGGTCCAGGTAAGGGTCCGGGTCCGGGTCCGGGTCCGGGTCTGAGTCCGTGTCCGGGTCCGGGTCCGCGTCCGTGTCCGGGTTAGGGTCCGGGTCCATGTCCGGGTCCGGGTCCGGGTCCGGGTCCGGGTCTGGGTCCGGGTCCGGGTCCGGGTCCGGGTCCGGGTCCGGGTCTGGGTCCGCGTAAGGGTCCGGGTCCGGGTCCGGGTCCAGGCAAGGGTCCGGGTCCGGGTCTGGGTAAGGGTCCGGGTCCGGGTAAGGGTCCGGGTCCGGTTCCGGGTCCGGGTCCGGGTCCGGGTCCGGTCAAGGGTCCGGGTCCGGGTCCGCGTCCGTGTCCGTGTCCGGGTCCGGGTCCGGGTCTGGGTAAGGGTCCGGGTCCATGTCCGGGTCCGGGTCCGGGTCCGGGTCCGGGTCCGCGTCCGTGTCCGTGTCCGGGTCCGGGTCCGGGACCGGGTAAGGGTTCGGGTCCATGTCCGGGTCCGGGTCCGTGTCCGGGTCCGGCTCCGGGTTCGGATCCGGGTCCGTGTCCTGGTCCGGGTCCGGGTCCGGGTCTGGGTCCGGGTCCGGGTCCGGGTCTGGGTCCGTGTCCGGATCCGGGTAAGGGTCCGTGTCCGTGTCCGGGTCCCTGTCCATGTCCGGTTAAGGGTCCGGGTCCGGGTCTGGGTCCGGGTCCGGATCCGGGTAAGGGTCCGTGTCCGGGTCCGGTTTAGGGTCCGGGTCCGGGTCCAGGTAAGGGTCCGGGTCTGGGTCCAGGTCCGGGTTCGGGTCCGGGTCCGCGTCCGGGTCCGGGTCCGAGTCCGGGTCCGGGTCCGGGTCCGGGTAAGTGTCCGGGTCCCGGTCCGGGTAAGGGTCTGGGTTCGGGTTCGGTTCCGGGTCCGGGTCCGGGACCGGGTCTGGGTCCGCGTAAGGGTCCGGGTCCGGGTCCGGGTCCGGGACCGGGTCTGGGTCCGGGTCCAGGTAAGGGTCCGGGTCCGGGTCCGGGTCCGGGTAAGGGTCCGGGTCTGTGTCCGGTTAAGGGTCCGGGTAAGGGTCCAGGTAAGTGTCCGGGTCCGGGTCCGGGTCCGGGTCCGGGTCCTGGTCGGGGTAAGGGTCCGGGTCTAGGTCCGGGTCCGGGTAAGGGTCCGGGTCCGGGTCCGGGTCCGGGTAAGGGTCCGGGTCCGGGACTGGATAAGGGTCCGGGTCCGGGTCCAGGTAAGGGTCCGGGTCCGGGACTGGGTAAGGGTCCGGGTCCGGGTCCGGGTCCTGGTCGGGGTAAGGGTCCGGGTCCTGGTCCGGGTCCGGGTCCGGGTAAGGGTCCGGGTCCGGGTCCGGGTCCGGGTCCGGGTAAGGGTCTGGGTCCGGGTCCAGGTAAGGGTCCGGGTCCGGGTCTGAGTCCGTGTCCGGGTCCGGGTCCGGGTCCGGGTCCGGGTCCGGGTCCGGGTCCGGGTAAGGGTCCGGGTCCGGGTCCGGGTCCGGGTCCGGGTAAGGGTCTGGGTCCGGGTCCAGGTAAGGGTCCGGGTCCGGGTCCGGGTCCGGGTCTGAGTCCGTGTCCGGGTCCGGGTCCGCGTCCGTGTCCGGGTTAGGGTCCGGGTCCATGTCCGGGTCCGGGTCCGGGTCCGGGTCCGGGTCTGGGTCCGGGTCCGGGTCCGGGTCCGGGTCCGGGTCCGGGTCTGGGTCCGCGTAAGGGTCCGGGTCCGGGTCCGGGTCCAGGCAAGGGTCCGGGTCCGGGTCTGGGTAAGGGTCCGGGTCCGGGTAAGGGTCCGGGTCCGGTTCCGGGTCCGGGTCCGGGTCCGGGTCCGGTCAAGGGTCCGGGTCCGGGTCCGCGTCCGTGTCCGTGTCCGGGTCCGGGTCCGGGTCTGGGTAAGGGTCCGGGTCCATGTCCGGGTCCGGGTCCGGGTCCGGGTCCGGGTCTGGGTCCGGGTCCGGGTAAGTGTCCGGGTCCCGGTCCGGGTAAGGGTCTGGGTTCGGGTTCGGTTCCGGGTCCGGGTCCGGGACCGGGTCTGGGTCCGCGTAAGGGTCCGGGTCCGGGTCCGGGTCCGGGACCGGGTCTGGGTCCGGGTCCAGGTAAGGGTCCGGGTCCGGGTCCGGGTCCGGGTAAGGGTCCGGGTCTGTGTCCGGTTAAGGGTCCGGGTAAGGGTCCAGGTAAGTGTCCGGGTCCGGGTCCGGGTCCGGGTCCGGGTCCTGGTCGGGGTAAGGGTCCGGGTCCGGGTCTAGGTCCGGGTCCGGGTAAGGGTCCGGGTCCGGGTCCGGGTCCGGGTAAGGGTCCGGGTCCGGGACTGGATAAGGGTCCGGGTCCGGGTCCAGGTAAGGGTCCGGGTCCGGGACTGGGTAAGGGTCCGGGTCCGGGTCCGGGTCCTGGTCGGGGTAAGGGTCCGGGTCCTGGTCCGGGTCCGGGTCCGGGTAAGGGTCCGGGTCCGGGTCCGGGTCCGGGTCCGGGTAAGGGTCTGGGTCCGGGTCCAGGTAAGGGTCCGGGTCCGGGTCTGAGTCCGTGTCCGGGTCCGGGTCCGGGTCCGGGTCCGGGTCCGGGTCCGGGTAAGGGTCCGGGTCCGGGTCCGGGTCCGGGTCCGGGTAAGGGTCTGGGTCCGGGTCCAGGTAAGGGTCCGGGTCCGGGTCCGGGTCCGGGTCTGAGTCCGTGTCCGGGTCCGGGTCCGCGTCCGTGTCCGGGTTAGGGTCCGGGTCCATGTCCGGGTCCGGGTCCGGGTCCGGGTCCGGGTCTGGGTCCGGGTCCGGGTCCGGGTCCGGGTCCGGGTCCGGGTCTGGGTCCGCGTAAGGGTCCGGGTCCGGGTCCGGGTCCAGGCAAGGGTCCGGGTCCGGGTCTGGGTAAGGGTCCGGGTCCGGGTAAGGGTCCGGGTCCGGTTCCGGGTCCGG
Source organism: Arizona elegans (assembly GCA_022577455.1). NCBI lineage: Eukaryota > Metazoa > Chordata > Lepidosauria > Squamata > Colubridae > Arizona > Arizona elegans. Next base: position 8,629,448 of record JAKOOJ010000027.1, read on the forward strand.
GTCCGGGTCCGGGTCCGGTCAAGGGTCCGGGTCCGGGTCCGCGTCCGTGTCCGTGTCCGGGTCCGGGTCCGGGTCTGGGTAAGGGTCCGGGTCCATGTCCGGGTCCGGGTCCGGGTCCGGGTCCGGGTCTGGGTCCGGGTCCGGGTCCGGGTCCGGGTCCGGGTCCGGGACCGGGTAAGGGTTCGGGTCCATGTCCGGGTCCGGGTCCGTGTCCGGGTCCGGCTCCGGGTTCGGATCCGGGTCCGGGTCCTGGTCCGGGTCCGGGTCCGTGTCCGGGTCCGGGTAACGGTCCGGGTGCATGTCCGGGTCTGGGTCCGGGTCCGGGTAAGGGTGCGGGTCCGTGTCCGGGTCCGGGTCCGGGTCCGTGTCCGGGTCCGGGTAAGGGTCCGGGTCCATGTCCGGGTCCGTGTCCATGTCCGGGTAAGGGTCCGGGTCCGGGTCTGGGTCCGGGTCCGGGTCAGGGTCTGGGTCCGGGTCCGGATCCGGGTAAGGGTCCGTGTCCGTGTCCGGGTCGGTGTCCATGTCCGGGTAAGGGTCCGGGTCCGGGTCTGTGTCCGGGTCCGGATCCGGGTAAGGGTCCGTGTCCGGGTCCGGTTTAGGGTCCGGGTCCGGGTCCAGGTAAGGTTCCGGGTCTGGGTCCAGGTCCGGGTCCGGGTCCGGGTCCGCGTCCGGGTCCGGGTCCGGGTCCGGGTCCGGGTAAGTGTCCGGGTCCCGGTCCGGGTAAGGGTCTGGGTTCGGGTTCGGTTCCGGGTCCGGGTCCGGGTCCGGGTCTGGGTCCGCGTAAGGGTCCGGGTCCGGGTCCGGGTCCGGGACCGGGTCTGGGTCCGGGTCCAGGTAAGGGTCCGGGTCCGGGTCCGGGTCCGGGTAAGGGTCCGGGTCTGTGTCCGGTTAAGGGTCCGGGTAAGGGTCCAGGTAAGTGTCCGGGTCCGGGTCCGGGTCCGGGTCCGGGTCCTGGTCGGGGTAAGGGTCCGGGTCCGGGTCTGGGTCCGGGTCCGGGTAAGGGTCCGGGTCCGGGTCCGGGTCCGGGTAAGGGTCCGGGTCCGGGACTGGGTAAGGGTCCGGGTCCGGGTCCAGGTAAGGGTCCGGGTCCGGGACTGGTTAAGGGTCCGGGTCCGGGTCCGGGTCCGGGTCCGGTTCCGGGTAAGGGTCCAGGTAAGTGTCCGGGTCCGGGTCCGGGTCCGGGTCCGGGTCCTGGTCGGGGTAAGGGTCCGGGTCCGGGTCCGGGTCCGGGTCCGGGTCCGGGTAAGGGTCCGGGTCCGGGTCCGGGTCCGGGTCCGGGTCCGGGTAAGGGTCTGGGTCCGGGTCCGGGTCCAGGTAAGGGTCCGGGTCCGGGTCCGGGTCCGGGTCTGAGTCCGTGTCCGGGTCCGGGTCCGCGTCCGTGTCCGGGTAAGGGTCCGGGTCCATGTCCGGGTCCGTGTCCGGGTCCGTGTCCGGGTCCGGGTCCGGGTAAGGGTGCGGGTCCGTGTCCGCGTCCGGGTCCGTGTCCGTGTCCGTGTCCGGGTCCGGGTCCGAGTCAGGGTCCGGGTCCGGGTAAGTGTCCGGGTCCCGGTCCGGGTAAGGGTCTGGGTTCGGGTTCGGTTCCGGGTCCGGGTCCGGGTCCGGGTCTGGGTCCGCGTAAGGGTCCGGGTCCGGGTCCGGGTCCGGGACCGGGTCTGGGTCCGGGTCCAGGTAAGGGTCCGGGTCCGGGTCCGGGTCCGGGTAAGGGTCCGGGTCTGTGTCCGGTTAAGGGTCCGGGTAAGGGTCCAGGTAAGTGTCCGGGTCCGGGTCCGGGTCCTGGTCGGGGTAAGGGTCCGGGTCCGGGTCCGGGTCCGGGTCAGGTAAGGGTCCGGGTCCGGGACTGGGTAAGGGTCCGGGTCCGGGTCCGGGTCCGGGTAAGGGTCCAGGTAAGTGTCTGGGTCCGGGTCCGGGTCCGGGTCCGGGTCCTAGTCGGGGTAAGGGTCCGGGTCCGGGTCCGGGTCCGGGTCCGGGTAAGGATCCGGGTCCGGGTTCGGGTCCGGGTCCGGGTCCGGGTCCGGGTAAGGGTCTGGGTCCGGGTCCAGGTAAGGGTCCGGGTCCGGGTCCGGGTCCGGGTCTGAGTCCGTGTCCGGGTCCGGGTCCGGGTAAGGGTCCGGGTCCGGGTCCGGGTAAGTGTCCGGGTCCGGGTCCGGGTCCGGGTCCGGGTCCGGGTCCGGGTCCGGGTCCGGGTAAGGGTCCGGGTCCGGGTAAGGGTCCGGGTCCGGGTCCGGGTCCGGGTCCGGGTCCAGTTAAGGGTCCGGGTCCGGGTCCGCGTCCGTGTCCGGGTCCGGGTCCGGGTCCGGGTCTGGGTAAGGGTCCGGGTCCATGTCCGGGTCCGGGTCCGGGTCCGGGTCTGGGTCCGGGTCCGGGTCCGGGTCCGGGACCGGGTAAGGGTTCGGGTCCGTGTCCGGGTCCGGGTCCGTGTCCGGGTCCGGCTCCGGGTTCGGATCCGTGTCCGTGTCCAGGTCCGGGTCCGGGTCCGGGTAAGGGTCCGTGTCTGTGTCCGGTTTAGGATCCGGGTCCGGGTCCAGGTAAGGGTCCGGGTCTGGGTCCAGGTCCGGGTCCGGGTCCGGGTCTGCGTCCGGGTCCGGGTCCGAGTCCGGGTCCGGGTCCGGGTAAGTGTCCGGGTCCCGGTCCGGGTAAGGGTCTGGGTTCGGGTTCGGTTCCGGGTCCGGGTCCGGGTCCGGGTCTGGGTCCGCGTAAGGGTCCGGGTCCGGGTCCGGGTCCGGGACCGGGTCTGGGTCCGGGTCCAGGTAAGGGTCCGGGTCCGGGTCTGGGTCCGGGTAAGGGTCCGGGTCTGTGTCCTGTTAAGGGTCCGGGTAAGGGTCCAGGTAAGTGTCCGGGTCCGGGTCCGGGTCCGGGTCCGGGTCCTGGTCGGGGTAAGGGTCCGGGTCCGGGTCCGGGTCCGGGTCCGGGTCCGGGTAAGGGTCCGGGTCCGGGTCCGTGTCCGGGTCCGGGTCCGGGTAAGGGTCTGGGTCCGGGTCCAGGTAAGGGTCCGGGTCCGGGTCCGGGTCCGGGTCTGAGTCCGTGTCCGGGTCCGGGTCCGCGTCCGTGTCCGGGTAAGGGTCCGGGTCCATGTCCGGGTCCGGGTCCGGGTCCGTGTCCGGGTCCGGGTCCGGGTAAGGGTGCGGGTCCGTGTCCGCGTCCGGGTCCGTGTCCGTGTCCGTGTCCGGGTCCGGGTCCGAGTCAGGGTCCGGGTCCGGGTAAGTGTCCGGGTCCCGGTCCGGGTAAGGGTCTGGGTTCGGGTTCGGTTCCGGGTCCGGGTCCGGGTCCGGGTCTGGGTCCGCGTAAGGGTCCGGGTCCGGGTCCGGGTCCGGGACCGGGTCTGGGTCCGGGTCCAGGTAAGGGTCCGGGTCCGGGTCCGGGTCCGGGTAAGGGTCCGGGTCTGTGTCCGGTTAAGGGTCCGGGTAAGGGTCCAGGTAAGTGTCCGGGTCCGGGTCCGGGTCCTGGTCGGGGTAAGGGTCCGGGTCCGGGTCCGGGTCCGGGTCAGGTAAGGGTCCGGGTCCGGGACTGGGTAAGGGTCCGGGTCCGGGTCCGGGTCCGGGTAAGGGTCCAGGTAAGTGTCTGGGTCCGGGTCCGGGTCCGGGTCCGGGTCCTAGTCGGGGTAAGGGTCCGGGTCCGGGTCCGGGTCCGGGTCCGGGTAAGGATCCGGGTCCGGGTTCGGGTCCGGGTCCGGGTCCGGGTCCGGGTAAGGGTCTGGGTCCGGGTCCAGGTAAGGGTCCGGGTCCGGGTCCGGGTCCGGGTCTGAGTCCGTGTCCGGGTCCGGGTCCGGGTAAGGGTCCGGGTCCGGGTCCGGGTAAGTGTCCGGGTCCGGGTCCGGGTCCGGGTCCGGGTCCGGGTCCGGGTCCGGGTCCGGGTAAGGGTCCGGGTCCGGGTAAGGGTCCGGGTCCGGGTCCGGGTCCGGGTCCGGGTCCAGTTAAGGGTCCGGGTCCGGGTCCGCGTCCGTGTCCGGGTCCGGGTCCGGGTCCGGGTCTGGGTAAGGGTCCGGGTCCATGTCCGGGTCCGGGTCCGGGTCCGGGTCTGGGTCCGGGTCCGGGTCCGGGTCCGGGACCGGGTAAGGGTTCGGGTCCGTGTCCGGGTCCGGGTCCGTGTCCGGGTCCGGCTCCGGGTTCGGATCCGTGTCCGTGTCCAGGTCCGGGTCCGGGTCCGGGTAAGGGTCCGTGTCTGTGTCCGGTTTAGGATCCGGGTCCGGGTCCAGGTAAGGGTCCGGGTCTGGGTCCAGGTCCGGGTCCGGGTCCGGGTCTGCGTCCGGGTCCGGGTCCGAGTCCGGGTCCGGGTCCGGGTAAGTGTCCGGGTCCCGGTCCGGGTAAGGGTCTGGGTTCGGGTTCGGTTCCGGGTCCGGGTCCGGGTCCGGGTCTGGGTCCGCGTAAGGGTCCGGGTCCGGGTCCGGGTCCGGGACCGGGTCTGGGTCCGGGTCCAGGTAAGGGTCCGGGTCCGGGTCTGGGTCCGGGTAAGGGTCCGGGTCTGTGTCCTGTTAAGGGTCCGGGTAAGGGTCCAGGTAAGTGTCCGGGTCCGGGTCCGGGTCCGGGTCTGGGTCCTGGTCGGGGTAAGGGTCCGGGTCCGGGTCCGGGTCCGGGTCCGGGTCCGGGTCCGGGTAAGGGTCCGGGTCCGGGTCCGGGTCCGGGTAAGGGTCCGGGTCCGGGACTGGGTAAGGGTCCGGGTCCGGGTCCAGGTAAGGGTCTGGGTCCGGGACTGGGTAAGGGTCCGGGTCCGGGTCCGTGTCCGTGTCCGTGTCCGTGTCCGTGTCCGGGTAAGGGTTCGGGTCCGTGTCCCTGTCCGTGTCCGTGTCCGGGTTCGGACCCGGGTTCGGACCCGGGTCCGGGTCCGGGTCCGGGTCCGGGTCCGGTTTAGGGTCCGGGTCCGGGTCCGGTTTAGGGTCCGGGTCCGGGTCCGTGTCCGGGTCCGGGTCCTGGTCCGGGTCCGGGTCCGGGTAAGTGTCCGGGTCCCGGTCCGGGTAAGGGTCTGGGTTCGGGTTCGGTTCCGGGTCTGGGTCCGGGTCCGGGTCTGGGTCCGGGTAAGGGTCCGGGTCCGGGTCCGGGTCCGGGTCCGGGTAAGGGTCCGGGTCCGGGTCCGGGTCCGGGTCCGGGTAAGGGTCCGGGTCCGGGTCCGGGTCGGGGTCCGGGCAAGGGTCCGGGTCCGGGTCCGGCTCCGGGTTCGGATCCGGGTCAGGGTCCGGGTCCGGGTCCAGGTCCAGGTCCGGGTCCGGGTAACGGTCCGGGTGCATGTCTGGGTCCGTGTCCATATCCGGGTAAGGGTCCGGGTCCGGGTCTGGGTCCGGGTCCGGGTCCGGGTCTGGGTCCGGGTCCGGATCCGGGTAAGGGTCCGTGTCCGTGTCCGTGTCCGTGTCCATGTCCGGGTAAGGGTCCGGGTCCGGGTCTGGGTCCGGGTCCGGATCCGGGTAAGGGTCCGTGTCCGGGTCCGGTTTAGGGTCCGGGTCCGGGTCCAGGTAAGGGTCCGGGTCTGGGTCCAGGTCCGGGTCCGCGTCCGGGTCCGCGTCCGGGTCGGGGTCCGAGTCCGGGTCCGGGTCCGGGTAAGTGTCCGGGTCCGGGTCAGGGTCCGGGTCCGGGTCCGGGTCCGGGTAAGGGTTCGGGTCCGGGTCCGGGTAAGGGTCTGGGTTCGGGTCCGGGTCCGGGTCCGGGTCCGGGTCCGGGTCCGGGTCCGGGTAAGGGTCTGGGTTCGGGTCCGGGTAAGGGTCTGGGTCCGGGTCCGGGTCCGGGTCCGGGTAAGGTTCCGGGTCCGGGTCCAGGTAAGGGTCTGGGTACTGGTCCGGGTCCGGGTCCGGGTCCTGGTCCGGGTCCGGATCCGGGTAAGTGTCCGGGTCCCGGTCCGGGTAAGGGTCTGGGTTCGGGTTCGGTTCCGGGTCCGGGTCCTGGTCCGGGTCTGGGTCCGCGTAAGGGTCCGGGTCCGGGTCCGGGTCCGGGACCGGGTCTGGGTCCGGGTCCAGGTAAGGGTCCGAGTCCGGGTCCGGGTCCGGGTAAGGGTCCGGGTCTGTGTCCGGTTAAGGGTCCGGGTAAGGGTCCAGGTAAGTGTCCGGGTCCGGGTCCGGGTCCGGGTCCGTGTCCTGGTCGGGGTAAGGGTCCGGGTCCGGGTCCGGGTCCGGGTCCGGGTAAGGGTCCGGGTCCGGGTCCGGGTCCGGGTAAGGGTCCGGGTCCGGGACTGGGTAAGGGTCCGGGTCCGGGTCCAGGTAAGGGTCCGGGTCCGGGACTGGGTAAGGGTCCGGGTCCGGGTCCGGGTCCGGGTCCGGGTCCGGGTAAGGGTCCAGGTAAGTGTCCGGGTCCGGGTCCGGGTCCGGGTCCGGGTCCTGGTCGGGGTAAGGTTCCGGGTCCGGGTCCGGGTCCGGGTCTGGGTAAGGGTCCAGGTCCGGGTCCGGGTCCGGGTCCGGGTAAGGGTCTGGGTCCGGGTCCAGGTAAGGGTCCGGGTCCGGGTCCGGGTCCGGGTCCGGGTCTGAGTCCGTGTCCGGGTCCGGGTCCAGGTAAGGGTCCGTGTCCGGGTCCAGGTCCGGGTAAGGGTCCGGGTCTGGGTCCGGGTCCGGGTCCGGGTCCGGGTCCGGGTCCGGGTCCGGGTCCGGGTCCGGGTCCGGGTCCGGGTCAGGGTCCGGGTCCGGGTCCGGGTCCGGGTCCGGGTCCGGGTAAGGGTTCGGGTCCGGGTCCAGGTCCGGGTCCGGGTAAGGGTCCGGGTCCGGGTCCGGGTCCGGGTCCGGGTCCGGGTCCGGGTCCGGGTAAGGGTCTGGGTTCGGGTCCGGGTAAGGGTCTGGGTCCGGGTCCGGGTCCGGGTCCGGGTAAGGTTCCGGGTCCGGGTCCAGGTAAGGGTCTGGGTACTGGTCCGGGTCCGGGTCCGGGTCCGGATCCGGGTAAGTGTCCGGGTCCCGGTCCGGGTAAGGGTCTGGGTTCGGGTTCGGTTCCGGGTCCGGGTCCGGGTCCGGGTCTGGGTCCGCGTAAGGGTCCGGGTCCGGGTCAGGGTCCGGGACCGGGTCTGGGTCCGGGTCCAGGTAAGGGTCCGGGACCGGGTCCGGGTCCGTGTCCGGGTAAGGGTCCGGGTCTGTGTCCGATTAAGGGTCCGGGTAAGGGTCCAGGTAAGTGTCCGGGTCCGGGTCCGGGTCCGGGTCCGGGTCCTGGTCGGGGTAAGGGTCCGGGTCCGGGTCCGGGTCCGGGTAAGGGTCCGGGTCCGGGTCCGGGACCGGGTAAGGGTCCGGGTCCGGGACTGGGTAAGGGTCCGGGTCCGGGTCCAGGTAAGGGTCCGGGTCCGGGACTGGGTAAGGGTCCGGGTCCGGGTCCGGGTCCGGGTCCGGGTCCGGGTCTGGGTCCGGGTAAGGGTCCAGGTAAGTGTCCGGGTCCGGGTCCGGGTCCGGGTCCGGGTCCTGGTCGGGTTAAGGGTCCGGGTCCAGGTCCGGGTCCGGGTCCGGGTAAGGGTCCAGGTCCGGGTCCGGGTCCGGGTCCGGGTAAGGGTCTGGGTCCGGGTCCAGGTAAGGGTCCGGGTCCGGGTCCGGGTCCGGGTCTGTGTCCGTGTCCGGGTCCGGGTCCGGGTAAGGGTCCGGGTCCGGGTCCGGGTCTGGGTCCGGGTCGGGGTCCGGGTCCGGGTCCGGGTCCGGGTCCGGGTCCGGGTCCGGGTCCGGGTCCGGGTCCGGGTCCGGTTCCGGGTCCGGGTCAGTGTCCGGGTCCGGGTCCGGGTCCGGGTAAGGGTTCGGGTCCGGGTCCGGGTAAGGGTCTGGGTTCGGGTCCGGGTCCGGGTCCGGGTCCGGGTCCGGGTCCGGGTCCGGGTCCGGGTCCGGGTAAGGGTCTGGGTTCGGGTCCGTGTAAGGGTCTGGGTCCGGGTCCGGGTCCGGGTCCGGGTAAGGTTCCGGGTCCGGGTCCAGGTAAGGGTCTGGGTACTGGTCCGGGTCCGGGTCCGGGTCCTGGTCCGGGTCCGGATCCGGGTAAGTGTCCGGGGTCCCGGTCCGGGTAAGGGTCTGGGTTCGGGTTCGGTTCCGGGTCCGGGTCCGGGTCCGGGTCTGGGTCCGCGTAAGGGTCCAGGTCCGGGTCCGGGTCCGGGACCGGGTCTGGGTCCAGGTCCAGGTAAGGGTCCGGGTCCGGGTCCGGGTCCGGGTAAGGGTCCGGGTCTGTGTCCGGTTAAGGGTCCGGGTAAGGGTCCAGGTAAGTGTCCGGGTCCGGGTCCGGGTCCGGGTCCGTGTCCTGGTCGGGGTAAGGGTCCGGGTCCGGGTCCGGGTCCGGGTCCGGGTAAGGGTCCGGGTCCGGGTCCTGGTCCGGGTAAGGGTCCGGGTCCGGGACTGGGTAAGGGTCCGGGTCCGGGTCCAGGTAAGGGTCCGGGTCCGGGACTGGGTAAGGGTCCGGGTCCGGGTCCGGGTCCGGGTCCGGGTCCGGGTAAGGGTCCGGGTAAGTGTCCGGGTCTGGGTCCGGGTCCGGGTCCGGGTCCTGGTCGGGGTAAGGTTCCGGGTCCGGGTCCGGGTCCGGGTCCGGGTAAGGGTCCAGGTCCGGGTCCGGGTCCGGGTCCGGGTAAGGGTCTGGGTCCGGGTCCAGGTAAGGGTCCGGGTCCGGGTCCGGGTCCGGGTCTGAGTCCGTGTCCGTGTCCGGGTCCGGGTAAGGGTCCGGGTCCGGGTCCGGGTAAGGGTCCGGGTCTGGGTCCGGGTCCGGGTCCGGGTCCGGGTCCGGGTCCGGGTCCGGGTCCGGGTCCGGGTCCGGGTCAGGGTCCGGGTCCGGGTCCGGGTAAGGGTTCGGGTCCGGGTCCGGGTCCGGGTCCGGGTAAGGGTCCGGGTCCGGGTCCGGGTCCGGGTCCGGGTCCGGGTCCGGGTCCGGGTCCGGGTCCGGGTAAGGGTCTGGGTTCGGGTCCGGGTAAGGGTCTGGGTCCGGGTCCGGGTCCGGGTCCGGGTAAGGTTCCGGGTCCGGGTCCAGGTAAGGGTCTGGGTCCTGGTCCGGGTCCGGGTCCGGGTCCTGGTCCGGGTCCGGGTCCGGATCCGGGTAAGTGTCCGGGTCCCGGTCCGGGTAAGGGTCTGGGTTCGGGTTCAGTTCAGGGTCTAGGTCCGGGTCCGGGTCTGGGTCCGGGTAAGGGTGCGGGTCCGGGTCCGGGTCCGGGTAAGGGTCCGGGTCCGGGTCCGGGTCCGGGTCCGGGTCCGGGTCCGGGTCCGGGTAAGGGTCTGGGTTCGGGTCCGGGTAAGGGTCTGGGTCCGGGTCCGGGTCCGGGTCCGGGTAAGGTTCCGGGTCCGGGTCCAGGTAAGGGTCTGGGTACTGGTCCGGGTCCGGGTCCGGGTCCGGATCCGGGTAAGTGTCCGGGTCCCGGTCCGGGTAAGGGTCTGGGTTCGGGTTCGGTTCCGGGTCCGGGTCCGGGTCCGGGTCTGGGTCCGCGTAAGGGTCCGGGTCCGGGTCAGGGTCCGGGACCGGGTCTGGGTCCGGGTCCAGGTAAGGGTCCGGGACCGGGTCCGGGTCCGTGTCCGGGTAAGGGTCCGGGTCTGTGTCCGATTAAGGGTCCGGGTAAGGGTCCAGGTAAGTGTCCGGGTCCGGGTCCGGGTCCGGGTCCGGGTCCTGGTCGGGGTAAGGGTCCGGGTCCGGGTCCGGGTCCGGGTAAGGGTCCGGGTCCGGGTCCGGGACCGGGTAAGGGTCCGGGTCCGGGACTGGGTAAGGGTCCGGGTCCGGGTCCAGGTAAGGGTCCGGGTCCGGGACTGGGTAAGGGTCCGGGTCCGGGTCCGGGTCCGGGTCCGGGTCCGGGTCTGGGTCCGGGTAAGGGTCCAGGTAAGTGTCCGGGTCCGGGTCCGGGTCCGGGTCCGGGTCCTGGTCGGGTTAAGGGTCCGGGTCCAGGTCCGGGTCCGGGTCCGGGTAAGGGTCCAGGTCCGGGTCCGGGTCCGGGTCCGGGTAAGGGTCTGGGTCCGGGTCCAGGTAAGGGTCCGGGTCCGGGTCCGGGTCCGGGTCTGTGTCCGTGTCCGGGTCCGGGTCCGGGTAAGGGTCCGGGTCCGGGTCCGGGTCTGGGTCCGGGTCGGGGTCCGGGTCCGGGTCCGGGTCCGGGTCCGGGTCCGGGTCCGGGTCCGGGTCCGGGTCCGGGTCCGGTTCCGGGTCCGGGTCAGTGTCCGGGTCCGGGTCCGGGTCCGGGTAAGGGTTCGGGTCCGGGTCCGGGTAAGGGTCTGGGTTCGGGTCCGGGTCCGGGTCCGGGTCCGGGTCCGGGTCCGGGTCCGGGTCCGGGTCCGGGTAAGGGTCTGGGTTCGGGTCCGTGTAAGGGTCTGGGTCCGGGTCCGGGTCCGGGTCCGGGTAAGGTTCCGGGTCCGGGTCCAGGTAAGGGTCTGGGTACTGGTCCGGGTCCGGGTCCGGGTCCTGGTCCGGGTCCGGATCCGGGTAAGTGTCCGGGTCCCGGTCCGGGTAAGGGTCTGGGTTCGGGTTCGGTTCCGGGTCCGGGTCCGGGTCCGGGTCTGGGTCCGCGTAAGGGTCCAGGTCCGGGTCCGGGTCCGGGACCGGGTCTGGGTCCAGGTCCAGGTAAGGGTCCGGGTCCGGGTCCGGGTCCGGGTAAGGGTCCGGGTCTGTGTCCGGTTAAGGGTCCGGGTAAGGGTCCAGGTAAGTGTCCGGGTCCGGGTCCGGGTCCGGGTCCGTGTCCTGGTCGGGGTAAGGGTCCGGGTCCGGGTCCGGGTCCGGGTCCGGGTAAGGGTCCGGGTCCGGGTCCTGGTCCGGGTAAGGGTCCGGGTCCGGGACTGGGTAAGGGTCCGGGTCCGGGTCCAGGTAAGGGTCCGGGTCCGGGACTGGGTAAGGGTCCGGGTCCGGGTCCGGGTCCGGGTCCGGGTCCGGGTAAGGGTCCGGGTAAGTGTCCGGGTCTGGGTCCGGGTCCGGGTCCGGGTCCTGGTCGGGGTAAGGTTCCGGGTCCGGGTCCGGGTCCGGGTCCGGGTAAGGGTCCAGGTCCGGGTCCGGGTCCGGGTCCGGGTAAGGGTCTGGGTCCGGGTCCAGGTAAGGGTCCGGGTCCGGGTCCGGGTCCGGGTCTGAGTCCGTGTCCGTGTCCGGGTCCGGGTAAGGGTCCGGGTCCGGGTCCGGGTAAGGGTCCGGGTCTGGGTCCGGGTCCGGGTCCGGGTCCGGGTCCGGGTCCGGGTCCGGGTCCGGGTCCGGGTCCGGGTCAGGGTCCGGGTCCGGGTCCGGGTAAGGGTTCGGGTCCGGGTCCGGGTCCGGGTCCGGGTAAGGGTCCGGGTCCGGGTCCGGGTCCGGGTCCGGGTCCGGGTCCGGGTCCGGGTCCGGGTCCGGGTAAGGGTCTGGGTTCGGGTCCGGGTAAGGGTCTGGGTCCGGGTCCGGGTCCGGGTCCGGGTAAGGTTCCGGGTCCGGGTCCAGGTAAGGGTCTGGGTCCTGGTCCGGGTCCGGGTCCGGGTCCTGGTCCGGGTCCGGGTCCGGATCCGGGTAAGTGTCCGGGTCCCGGTCCGGGTAAGGGTCTGGGTTCGGGTTCAGTTCAGGGTCTAGGTCCGGGTCCGGGTCTGGGTCCGGGTAAGGGTGCGGGTCCGGGTCCGGGTCCGGGTAAGGGTCCGGGTCCGGGACTGGGTAAGGGTCCGGGTCCGGGTCCGGGTAAGGGTCCGGGTCCGGGACTGGGTAAGGGTCCGGGACTGGGTAAGGGTCCGGGTCCGGGTCCGGGTCCGGGTAAGGGTCCGGGTCCGGGTCCGGGTAAGGGTCCGGGTCCGGGTCCGGGTCCGGGTCCGGGTCCGGGTCCGGGTCCGGGTCCGGGTCAGGGTCCGGGTCTGGGTCCGGGTAAGGGTTCGGGTCCGGGTCCGGGTCCGGGTCCGGGTCCAGGTAAGGGTCCGGGTCCGGGTCCGGGTCCGGGTCCGGGTCCGGGTCCGGGTCCGGGTAAGGGTCTGGGTTCGGGTCCGGGTAAGGGTCTGGGTCCGGGTCCGGGTCCGGGTCCGGGTAAGTTTCCGGGTCCGGGTCCAGGTAAGGGTCTGGGTCCTGGTCCGGGTCCGGGTCCGGGTCCGGGTCCGGGTCCGGGTAAGGGTCCGGGTCCGGGTCCGGGTAAGGGTCCGGGTCCGTGTCCGTGTCCGGGTCCGTGTCCGGGTCCGGGTCCGGGTAAGGGTCCGGGTCCGGGTCCGGGTCCGGGTAAGGGTCCGGGTCTGGGTCCGGGTCCGGGTCCGGGTCCGGGCAAGGGTCCGGGTCCGGGCAAGGGTCCGGGTCCGGGTCCAGGCAAGGGACCGGGTCCGGGTCCGGGTAAGGGTCCGGGTCCGGGTAAGGGTCCGGGTCCGGGTCCGGGTCCGGGTCCGGGTCCGGTTAAGGGTCCGGGTCCGGGTCCGCGTCCGTGTCCGGGTCCGGGTCCGGGTCCGGGTCCGGGTAAGGGTCCGGGTCCATGTCCGGGTCCGGGTCCGGGTCCGGGTCTGGGTCCGGGTCCGGGTCCGGGTCCGGGACCGGGTAAGGGTTCGGGTCCGTGTCCGGGTCCGGGTCCGTGTCCGGGTCCTGCTCCGGGTTCGGATCCGGGTCCGTGTCCGGGTCCGTGTCCGGGTCCGTGTCCGGGTCCGGGTAACGGTCCTGGTGCATGTCCGGGTCTGGGTCCGGGTCCGGGTAAGGGTGCGGGTCCATGTCCGGGTCCGGGTCTGGGTCCGTGTCCGGGTCCGGGTAAGGGTCCGGGTCCATGTCCGGGTCCGGGTCCATGTCCGGGTAAGGGTCCGGGTCCGGGTCTGGGTCCGGGTCCGGGTCCGGGTCTGGGTCTGGGTCCGGATCCGGGTAAGGGTCAGTTTCCGTGTCCGGGTCCGTGTCCATGTCCGGGTAAGGGTCCGGGTCCGGGTCCGGGTAAGGGTCCGGGTCCGGGTCCGGGTAAGGGTCCGGGTCCGGGTCCGGGTCCGGGTCCGGGTCCGGGTCCGGGTCCGGTTCCGGTTCCGGTTCCGGTTCCGGGTCCGGGTCCGGGTCCTGGTCCGGGTCAGGGTCCGGGTCTGGGTCCGGGTAAGGGTTCGGGTCCGGGTCCGGGTCCGGGTCCGGGTAAGGGTCCGGGTCCGGGTCCGGGTCCGGGTCCGGGTCCGGGTCCAGGTCCGGCTCCGGGTAAGGGTCTGGGTTCGGGTCCGGGTAAGGGTCTGGGTCCGGGTCCGGGTCAGGTTCCGGGTCCGGGTAAGGTTCTGGGTCCGGGTCCAGATAAGGGTCTGGGTCCTGGTCCGGGTCCGGGTCCGGGTCCGGGTCCGGGTAAGGGTCCGGGTCCGGGTCCGGGTCCGGGTTCGTGTCCGGGTTCGTGTCCAGGTCCGGGTTCGTGTCCGGGTCCGTGTCCGTGTCCGTGTCCGTGTCCGTGTCCGTGTCTGGGTCCGGGTCCGGGTAAGGGTCCGGGTAAGGGTCCGGTTCCATGTCCGGGTCCGGGTCCATGTCCTGGTCTGTGTCCGTGATAGTGTCCTGGTCCGGTTAAGGGTTCGGGTCCGTGTCCGAGTCCGTGTCCGTGTCCGTGTCCGTGTCCGGGTTCGGGTCTGGGTCCGGGTAAGGGTCCGGGTTTGGGTCCGGGTCCGGGTCCGGGTCCGGGTCCGGGTCTGGGTCCGGGTCCGGGTCTGGGTCCGGGTCCGGGTAAGGGTCTGGGTTCGGGTCCGGGTAAGGGTCTGGGTCCGGGTCAGGGTCCGGGTCCGGGTCCGGGTAAGGGTCCGGGTTTGGGTCCGGGTCCGGGTCCGGGTCCGGGTAAGGGTCCGGGTCCGGGTCCGGGTCCGGGTCTGGGTCCGGGTCCGGGTAAGGGTCTGGGTTCGGGTCCGGGTAAGGGTCTGGGTCCGGGTCAGGGTCCGGGTCCGGGTAAGGGTCCGGGTCCGGGTCCAGGTAAGGGTCTGGGTCCTGGTCCGGGTCGGGGTCCGGGTCCGGGTCCGGGTAAGGGTCCGGGTCCGGGTCCGGGTTCGTGTCCGGGTTCGTGTCCAGGTCCGGGTCCGGGTCCGGGTCCGGCTCCGGGTCAGGGTCCGGGTCCGGGTCCGGGTCCGGGTCCGGGTAAGGGTCTGGGTCCGTGTCCGTGTCCGTGTCCGTGTCCGTGTCCGTGTCTGGGTCCGGGTCCGGGTAAGGGTCCGGGTAAGGGTCCGGGTCCATGTCCGGGTCCGGGTCCATGTCCTGGTCCGTGTCCGTGATAGTGTCCTGGTCCGGGTAAGGGTTCGGGTCCGTGTCCGAGTCCGTGTCCGTGTCCGTGTCCGTGTCCGGGTTCGGGTCCGGGTCCGGATAAGGGTCCGGGTCTGGTTCCGGGTCCGGGTCCGGGTCCGGGTCCGGGTCCGGGTCCGGGTCCGGGTCTGGGTCCGGTTAACGGTCCGGGTCTGGGTCCAGGTAAGTGTCCGTGTCCGTGTCCGTGTCCGTGTCCGTGTCCGTGTCCGTGTCCGTGTCCGTGTCCGTGTCCTGGTCCGGGTAAGGGTTCGGGTCCGTGTCCGAGTCCGTGTCCGTGTCCGTGTCCGGGTTCGGGTCCGTGTCCGGGTAAGGGTCCGGGTCTGGGTCCGGGTCCGGGTCCGGGTCCGGGTCCGGGTCCGGGTCCGGGTCCGGGTCTGGGTCCGGTTAAGGGTCCTGGTCCGGGTCCTGTTCCAGGTAAGTGTCCGGGTCCGTTTCCGTGTCCGTGTCTGTGTCCGTGTCCGTGTCCATGTCCGTGTCTGGGTTCGGGTCCGTGTCCGGGTAAGGGTCCGGGTCCGGGTCCGGGTCCGGGTCCGGGTCCGGGTCCAGGTCCGGGTCCGGGTCCGGGTTCTGACCCGGGTCCGGGTCGGGGTCCCGGTCCAGGTCCGGGTTCTGACCCGGGTCCGGGTCGGGGTCCCGGTCCGGGTCCGGGTAACGGTCCGGGTCCATGTCTGGGTCCAGGTCCGGGCAAGGGTCCGGGTACGGGTCCGGGTCCATGTAAGGGTCCGGGTCCGGGTCCGGGTCCCGGTCCGGGTCCGGGTCCGGGTCCGGGTCCGGGTCCCGGTCCGGGTCCGGGTCCGGGTCCGGGTCCGGGTCCGGGTCCGGGTCCGGGTAACGGTCCGGGTCCATGTCCGGGTCTGGGTCCGGGTCCGGGTCCGGGTAAGGGTCCGGGTCCGGGTCCGGGTCCGGGTCCATGTCCGTGTCCGTGTCCGGGTCCGGGTAAGGGTCCGGGTCCATGTCCGGGTCCGTGTCCGTGTCCGGGTAAGGGTCCGGGTCCGGGTCTGGGTCCGGGTCCGGGTCCGGGTCCGGGTAAGGGTCCGGGTCCGGGTCCGGGTCCGGGTCCGGGTCCGGGTCCGGGTAAGGGTCCGGGTTCGGGTCCGGGTCCGAGTCCGGGTAAGGGTCTGGGTCCGGGTCCGGGTCCGTGTAAGGGTCCGGGTCCGGGTCCGGGTCCGGGTCCGGGTCCGGGTCCGGGTCCGGGTCCGGGTCCGGGTCCGGGTCCGGGTAAGAGTCCGGGTTCCTGTCCGGGTCCGGGTCCGGGTCCGGGTCCGGGTCCGGGTCCGGGTCCGGGTAAGGGTCCGTGTCCCGGTCCGGTTAAGGGTCCGGGTTCGGGTTCGGTTCCGGGTCCGGGTCCGGGTCCGGGTCCGGGTCCGGGTCCGGGTCCGGGTAAGGGTCCGTGTCCCGGTCCGGTTAAGGGTCCGGGTTCGGGTTCGGTTCCGGGTCCGGGTCCGGGTCCGGGTCTGGGTCCGGGTCAGGGTCCGGGTCTGGGTCCGGGTCAGGGTCCGGGTCCGGGTCCGGGTAAGGGTCCGGGTAAGGGTCCGGGCCCGGGTCCGGGTAAGGGTCCGGGTCCGGGTCCGTGTCTGGGTCCGGGTAAGGGTCCGGGTCCGGGTCTGGGTCCGGGTCCGGGTCCGGGTCCAGGTCCGGGTAAGGGTCCGTGTCCGGGTCAGGGTCCGGGTAAGGGTCCGGGTCCGTGTCCGGGTCCGTGTCCGGGTCCGGCTCTGGGTAAGGGTCCGGGTCCGGGTAAGGGTCCGGGTCCGGGTCCGGGTCCGGGTAAGGGTCCGGGTCCGTGTCCGGGTCCGTGTCCGGGTCCGTGTCCGTGTCCGGGTCCGTGTCCGGGTCCGGGTCCAGTTAAGGTTCCGGGTCCGGGTCCGCGTCCGGGTAAGGGTCCGGGTCCGGGTCCGGGTCCGGGTAAGGGTCCGGGTTCGGGTCCGGGTCCGGGTAAGTGTCCGGGTCCGGGTCCGGGTCCGGGTCCGGGTCCATGTCCGGGTCCGGGTCCATGTCCGTGTCCGTGTCCGTGTCCGGGTAAGGGTTCGGGTCCGTGTCCGTATCCGTGTCCGTGTCCGTGTCCGGGTTCGGACCCGGGTCCGGATCCGGGTCCGGGTCCGGGTCCGGGTCCGGTTTAGGGTCCGGGTCCGGATCCAGGTAAGGGTCCGTGTCCGGGTCCGGGTCCGGGTCCGTTTCCGGGTCCGGGTCCTGGTCCGGGTCCGGGTCCGGGTAAGTGTCCGGGTCCCGGTCCGGGTAAGGGTCTGGGTTCGGGTTCGGTTCCGGGTCTGGGTCCGGGTCCGGGTCTTGGTCCGGGTAAGGGTCCGGGTCCGGGTCCGGGTCCGGGTCCGGGTCCGGGTCCGGGTCCGGGTCCGGGTCCGGGTCTGGGTCCGGGTCCAGGTAAGGGTCCGGGTCCGGGTCCGGTTCTGGGTAAGGGTCCGGGTCCGGGTCCGGGTCCGGGTAAGGGTCCGGGTCCGGGTCCGTGTCCGGGTCCGGGCAAGGGTCCGGGTCCGGGTCCAGGCAAGGGTCCGGGTCCGGGTCCGGGTAAGGGTCCGGGTCCGGGTAAGGGTCCAGGTACGGGTCCGGGTCCGGTTAAGGTTCCGGGTCCGGGTCCGCGTCCGTGTCCGGGTCCGGGTCCGGGTCCGGGTAAGGGTCCGGGTGCATGTCCGGGTCTGGGTCCGGGTCCGGGTAAGGGTGCGGGTCCGTGTCCGGGTCCGGGTCCGGGTAAGGGTCCGGGTCCATGTCCGGGTCCGTGTCCATGTCCGGGTCCGGGTCCGGGTCCGGGTCTGGGTCCGGGTCCGTGTCCGGGTCCGTGTCCGTGTCCGTGTCCGTGTCCGTGTCCGGGTCCGGGTCCGTGTCCATGTCCGGGTAAGGGTCCGGGTCCGGGTCTGGGTCCGGGTCCGGGTCCGGGTCCGGGTCCGGGTCCGGGACCGGGTAAGGGTTCGGGTCCGTGTCCGGGTCCGGGTCCGTGTCCGGGTCCGGCTCCGGGTTCGGATCCGGGTCCGTGTCCGTGTCCGTGTCCGGGTCCGGGTCCGGGTAACGGTCCGGGTGCATGTCCGGGTCTGGGTCCGGATCCGGGTAAGGGTGCGGGTCCGTGTCCGGGTCCGGATCCGGGTCCGTGTCCGGGTCCGGGTAAGGGTCCGGGTCCTTGTCCGGTTCCGTGTCCATGTCCGGGTAAGGGTCCGGGTCCGGGTCTGGGTCCGGGTCCGGGTCCGGGTCTGGGTCCGGGTCCGGGTCCGGATCCGGGTAAGGGTCCGTGTCCGTGTCCGGGTCCGTGTCCATGTCCGGGTAAGTGTCCGGGTCCGGGTCTGGGTCCGGGTCCGGATCCGGGTAAGGGTCCGTGTCCGGGTCCGGTTTATGGTCCGGGTCCGGGTCCAGGTAAGGGTCCGGGTCTGGGTCCAGGTCCGGGTCCGGGTCCGGGTCCGTGTCCGGGTCCGTGTCCGAGTCCGGGTCCGGGTCCGGGTAAGTGTCCGGGTCGCGGTCCGGGTAAGGGTCTGGGTTCGGGTTCGGTTCCGGGTCCGGGTCCGGGTCCGGGTCTGGGTCCGCATAAGGGTCCGGGTCCGGGTCCGGGTCCGGGACCGGGTCTGGGTCCGGGTCCAGGTAAGGGTCCGGGTCCGGGTCCGGGTCCGGGTAAGGGTCCCGGTCCGGGTCCGGGTAAGGGTCCGGGTCCGGGTCCGGGTCCGAGTCCGGGTCCGGGTCCGGGTAACTGTCCGGGTGCATGTCCGGGTCTGGGTCCGGGTCCGGGTCCGGGTCCGGGTAAGGGTCCGGGTCCGGGTCCGAGTCCGGGTTCGGGTCCCGGTCCCGGTCCGGGTCCGGGTCTGGGTCCGGGTCCGGGTCCGGGTCCGGGTCCGGGTCCGGGTCCGGGTCCGGGTAAGGGTCTGGGTCCGGGTACGGGTAAGGGTAAGGGTCCGGGTCCGGGTCCGGGTAAGGGTCCGGGTTCGTGTCCGTGTCCGTGTCCGGGTCCGGGTCCGGGTCTGGGTCAGGGTCCGGGTCCGGGTCCGGGTCCGGGTCCGGGTCCGGGACCGGGTCCGGGACCGGGTAAGGGTTCGGGTCCGTGTCCGGGCCCGTGTCCGGGTCCGGCTCCGGGTTCGGATCCGGGTCCGGGTCCGGGTAACGGTCCGGGTCGATGTCCGGGTCTGTGTCCGGGTCCAGGTAAGGGTCCGGGTCCCTGTCCGGGTCCGGGTCCGGGTCAGGGTCCGGGTCCGGGTAAGTGTCCGGGTCCGGGTCCGGGACCGGGTCTGGGTCCGGGTCCAGGTAAGGGTCCGGGTCCGGGTCCGGGTCCGGGTAAGGGTCCCGATCCGGGTCCGGGTAAGGGTCCGGGTCCGGGTCCGAGTCCGGGTTCATGTCCGGGTCCGGGTCCGGGTCCGGGTCCGGGTCTGGGTCCGGGTCCGGGTCCGTGTCAGGGTCCGGGTCCGGGTCCGGGTAAGGGTCTGGGTCCGTGTCCGTGTCCGTGTCCGTGTCCGGGTCCGGGTCTGGGTCCGGGTAAGGGTCCGGGTCCATGTCCGGGTCCGGGTCCGGGTCCGGGTCCGGATCCGGGTCCGGGTCCGGGTCCGGGACCGGGTAAGGGTTCGGGTCCGTGTCCGGGTCCGTGTCCGGGTCCGGCTCTGGGTTCGGATCCAGGTCCGTGTCCGTGTCCGGGTCCGGGTCTGGGTAACTGTCCGGGTGCATGTCCGGGTCTGGGTCCGGGTCCGGGTCCGGGTCCGGGTAAGGGTCCGGGTCCGGGTCCGAGTCCGGGTTCGGGTCCCGGTCCCGGTCCGGGTCCGGGTCTGGGTCCGGGTCCGGGTCCGGGTAAGGGTACGGGTTCGGGTCCGGGTCCGGGTCCGGGTCCGGGTAAGGGTCCGGGTCCGGGTCTGGGTCCGGGTCCGGGTCCAGGTCGGGGTCCGGGTCCGGGTAAGGGTCTGGGTCCGGGTCCGGGTAAGGGTAAGGGTCCGGGTCCGGGTCCGGGTCCGGGTCCGGGTCCGGGTCCGGGTCCAGGTCGGGGTCCGGGTCCGGGTAAGGGTCTGGGTCCGGGTCCGGGTAAGGGTAAGGGTCCGGGTCCGGGTCCGGGTAAGGGTCCGGGTTCGTGTCCGGGTCCGGGTCCGGGTCCGGGTCCGGGTCTGGGTCAGGGTCCGGGTCCGGGTCCGGGTCCGGGTCCGGGACCGGGTCCGGGTCCGGGTCCGTGTCCGTGTCCGGGTCCGTGTCCGGGTCCGGGTCCGGGTTCGGATCCGGGTCCGGATCCGGGTCCGGGTCCGGGTAACGGTCCGGGTCCATGTCCGGGTCTGGGTCCGGGTCCGTGTCCGGGTCCGGGTCCTGGTCAGGGTCCGGGTCCGGGTAAGGGTCCGGGTCCATGTCCGGGTCCGTGTCCGTGTCCGGGTAAGGATCCGTGTCCGGGTCTGGGTCCGGGTCCGTGTCCGGGTCCGGGTCCGGGTCCGTGTCCGGGTCCGTGTCCAGGTCCGGGTCCGGGTCCGGGTAAGGGTCCGGGTTCGGGTCCGGGTCCGGGTCCGGGTCCGGGTCCGGGTCCGGGTCCGGGTCCGGGTCCGGGTAAGGGTCAGGGTCCGGGAAAGGGTCCGGGTCCGGGTCCGGGTCCGGGTCCGGGTAAGGGTCCGGGTCCGGGTCCGGGTTCGTGTCCGGGTTCGTGTCCGGGTTCGTGTCCGGGTTCGTGTCCGTGTCCGGGTAAGGGTCCGGGTCAGGGTCCGGGTCCGGGTCCGGGTCCGGGTCCGGGTCCGGGTCCGGGTCCGGGTCCGGGTCCGGGACCGGGTAAGGGTTCGGGTCCGTGTCCGTGTCCGTGTCCGTGTCCGGGTCCGGCTCCGGGTACGGGTCCGGGTCCGGGTCCGTGTCCGGGTCCGTGTCCGGGTCCGGGTAAGGGTCTGGGTCCATGTCCGGGTCCGTGTCCGTGTCCGGGTAAGGGTCCGGGTCCGGGTCTGGGTCCGGGTCCGGGTCCGGGTCCGGGTCCGGGTCCGGGTCCGGGTCCGGGTCCGGGTCCGGGTCCGGGTCCGGGTCTGGGTAAGGGTCCGGGTTCGGGTCCGGGTCCGGGTCCGGGTCCGGGTCCGGGTAAGGGTCCGGATCCGGGTCCGGGTAAGGGTCCGGGTCCGGGTCCGGGTCCGGGTAAGGGTCCGGGTCCGGGTCCGGGTAAGGGTCCGGGTCCGGGTCCGGGTAATGGTAAGGGTCCGGGTCCGGGTCCGGGTAAGGGTCCGGGTTCGTGTCCGGGTCCGGGTCCGGGTCCGGGTCCGGGTCCGGGTCCGGGACAGGGTAAGGGTTCGGGTTCGGGTCCGGGTCCAGGTCCGTGTCCGGGCCCGGGTCCGGGTTCGGATCCGGGTCCGGGTCCGGGTCCGGGTCCGGGTCCGGGTCCGGGTCCGGGTCCGGGTAAGGGTCCGGGTCCGGGTCCGGGTCCGGGTCCGGGTCCGTGTCCGGGTCCGGGTCCGGGTAAGGGTCCGGGTCCATGTCCGGGTCCGTGTCCGTGTCCGGGTAAGGGTCCGTGTCTGTGTCCGGGTCCGGGTCCGGGTCCGGGTCCGGGTCCGGGTCCGGGTCCGGGTCCGGGTCCGGGTCCGGGTAAGGGTTCGGGTCCGTGTCCGGGTCCGTGTCCGGGTCCGGCTCCGGGTTCGGATCCGGGTCCGGGTAACGGTCCGGGTCCATGTCCGGGTCCGTGTCCGTGTCCGGGTCCGTGTCCGGGTCCGGGTCCGGGTAAGGGTCCGGGTCCGGGTCCGGGTCCGGGTAAGGGTCCGGGTCCGGGTCCGGGTCCGGGTCCGGGTCCGGGCAAGGGTCCGGGTCCGGGCAAGGGTCCGGGTCCGGGTCCGGGCAAGGGTCCGGGTCCGGGTAAGGGTCCGGGTCCGGGTCCGGGTCCGGGTCCGGGTCCGGGCAAGGGTCCGGGTCCGGGTAAGGGTCCGGGTCCGGGTAAGGGTCCGGGTCCGGGTCCGGGTCCGGGTCCGGGTCCGGTTAAGGGTCCGGGTCCGGGTCCGCGTCCGTGTCCGGGTCCGGGTCCGGGTCCGGGTCCGGGTAAGGGTCCGGGTCCATGTCCGGGTCCGGGTCCGGGTCCGGGTCTGGGTCCGGGTCCGGGTCCGGGTCCGGGACCGGGTAAGGGTTCGGGTCCGTGTCCGGGTCCGGGTCCGTGTCCGGGTCCGGCTCCGGGTTCGGATCCGGGTCCGTGTCCGGGTCCGTGTCCGGGTCCGGGTAAGGGTCCGGGTCCGGGTCCGGGTCCGGGTCCGGGTCCGGGTCCGGGTCCGGGCAAGGGTCCGGGTCCGGGCAAGGGTCCGGGTCCGGGTCCAGGCAAGGGACCGGGTCCGGGTCCGGGTAAGGGTCCGGGTCCGGGTAAGGGTCCGGGTCCGGGTCCGGGTCCGGGTCCGGGTCCGGTTAAGGGTCCGGGTCCGGGTCCGCGTCCGTGTCCGGGTCCGGGTCCGGGTCCGGGTCCGGGTAAGGGTCCGGGTCCATGTCCGGGTCCGGGTCCGGGTCCGGGTCTGGGTCCGGGTCCGGGTCCGGGTCCGGGACCGGGTAAGGGTTCGGGTCCGTGTCCGGGTCCGGGTCCGTGTCCGTGTCCGGCTCCGGGTTCGGATCCGGGTCCGTGTCCGGGTCCGTGTCCGGGTCCGTGTCCGGGTCCGGGTAACGGTCCTGGTGCATGTCCGGGTCTGGGTCCGGGTCCGGGTAAGGGTGCAGGTCCATGTCCGGGTCCGGGTCTGGGTCCGTGTCCGGGTCCGGGTAAGGGTCCGGGTCCATGTCCGGGTCCGGGTCCATGTCCGGGTAAGGGTCCGGGTCCGGGTCTGGGTCCGGGTCCGGGTCCGGGTCTGGGTCTGGGTCCGGACCCGGGTAAGGGTCAGTTTCCGTGTCCGGGTCCGTGTCCATGTCCGGGTAAGGGTCCGGGTCCGGGTCCGGGTAAGGGTCCGGGTCCGGGTCCGGGTAAGGGTCCGGGTCCGGGTCCGGGTCCGGGTCCGGGTCCGGGTCCGGGTCCGGTTCCGGTTCCGGGTCCGGGTCCGGGTCCTGGTCCGGGTCAGGGTCCGGGTCTGGGTCCGGGTAAGGGTTCGGGTCCGGGTCCGGGTCCGGGTCCGGGTAAGGGTCCGGGTCCGGGTCCGGGTCCGGGTCCGGTTCCAGGTCCGGCTCCGGGTAATGGTCTGGGTTCGGGTCCGGGTAAGGGTCTGGGTCCGGGTCCGGGTCAGGTTCCGGGTCCGGGTAAGGTTCTGGGTCCGGGTCCAGATAAGGGTCTGGGTCCTGGTCCGGGTCCGGGTCCGGGTCCGGGTCCGGGTAAGGGTCCGGGTCCGGGTCCGGGTTCGTGTCCGGGTTCGTGTCCAGGTCCGGGTTCGTGTCCGGGTCCGTGTCCGTGTCCGTGTCCGTGTCCGTGTCCGTGTCCGTGTCCGTGTCTGGGTCCGGGTCCGGGTAAGGGTCCGGGTAAGGGTCCGGTTCCATGTCCGGGTCCGGGTCCATGTCCTGGTCTGTGTCCGTGATAGTGTCCTGGTCCGGGTAAGGGTTCGGGTCCGTGTCCGAGTCCGTGTCCGTGTCCGTGTCCGTGTCCGGGTTCGGGTCTGGGTCCGGGTAAGGGTCCGGGTTTGGGTCCGGGTCCGGGTCCGGGTCCGGGTCCGGGTCTGGGTCCGGGTCCGGGTCTGGGTCCGGGTCCGGGTAAGGGTCTGGGTTCGGGTCCGGGTAAGGGTCTGGGTCCGGGTCAGGGTCCGGGTCCGGGTCCGGGTAAGGGTCCGGGTTTGGGTCCGGGTCCGGGTCCGGGTAAGGGTCCGGGTCCGGGTCCGGGTCCGGGTCTGGGTCCGGGTCCGGGTAAGGGTCTGGGTTCGGGTCCGGGTAAGGGTCTGGGTCCGGGTCAGGGTCCGGGTCCGGGTAAGGGTCCGGGTCCGGGTCCAGGTAAGGGTCTGGGTCCTGGTCCGGGTCGGGGTCCGGGTCCGGGTCCGGGTAAGGGTCCGGGTCCGGGTCCGGGTTCGTGTCCGGGTTCGTGTCCAGGTCCGGGTCCGGGTCCGGGTCCGGCTCCGGGTCAGGGTCCGGGTCCGGGTCCGGGTCCGGGTCCGGGTAAGGGTCTGGGTCCGTGTCCGTGTCCGTGTCCGTGTCCGTGTCCGTGTCTGGGTCCGGGTCCGGGTAAGGGTCCGGGTAAGGGTCCGGGTCCATGTCCGGGTCCGGGTCCATGTCCTGGTCCGTGTCCGTGATAGTGTCCTGGTCCGGGTAAGGGTTCGGGTCCGTGTCCGAGTCCGTGTCCGTGTCCGTGTCCGTGTCCGGGTTCGGGTCCGGGTCCGGATAAGGGTCCGGGTCTGGTTCCGGGTCCGGGTCCGGGTCCGGGTCCGGGTCCGGGTCCGGGTCCGGGTCTGGGTCCGGGTCCGGTTAACGGTCCGGGTCTGGGTCCAGGTAAGTGTCCGTGTCCGTGTCCGTGTCCGTGTCCGTGTCCGTGTCCGTGTCCGTGTCCGTGTCCTGGTCCGGGTAAGGGTTCGGGTCCGTGTCCGAGTCCGTGTCCGTGTCCGTGTCCGGGTTCGGGTCCGGGTCCGGGTAAGGGTCCGGGTCTGGGTCCGGGTCCGGGTCCGGGTCCGGGTCCGGGTCCGGGTCCGGGTCCGGGTCCGGGTCCGGGTCCGGGTCTGGGTCCGGTTAAGGGTCCGGGTCCGGGTCCTGTTCCAGGTAAGTGTCCGGGTCCGTTTCCGTGTCCGTGTCCGTGTCCGTGTCCGTGTCCATGTCCGTGTCTGGGTTCGGGTCCGTGTCCGGGTAAGGGTCTGGGTCCGGGTCAGGGTCCGGGTCCGGGTAAGGGTCCGGGTCCGGGTCCAGGTAAGGGTCTGGGTCCTGGTCCGGGTCGGGGTCCGGGTCCGGGTCCGGGTAAGGGTCCGGGTCCGGGTCCGGGTTCGTGTCCGGGTTCGTGTCCAGGTCCGGGTCCGGGTCCGGGTCCGGCTCCGGGTCAGGGTCCGGGTCCGGGTCCGGGTCCGGGTCCGGGTAAGGGTCTGGGTCCGTGTCCGTGTCCGTGTCCGTGTCCGTGTCCGTGTCTGGGTCCGGGTCCGGGTAAGGGTCCGGGTAAGGGTCCGGGTCCATGTCCGGGTCCGGGTCCATGTCCTGGTCCGTGTCCGTGATAGTGTCCTGGTCCGGGTAAGGGTTCGGGTCCGTGTCCGAGTCCGTGTCCGTGTCCGTGTCCGTGTCCGGGTTCGGGTCCGGGTCCGGATAAGGGTCCGGGTCTGGTTCCGGGTCCGGGTCCGGGTCCGGGTCCGGGTCCGGGTCCGGGTCCGGGTCTGGGTCCGGGTCCGGTTAACGGTCCGGGTCTGGGTCCAGGTAAGTGTCCGTGTCCGTGTCCGTGTCCGTGTCCGTGTCCGTGTCCGTGTCCGTGTCCGTGTCCTGGTCCGGGTAAGGGTTCGGGTCCGTGTCCGAGTCCGTGTCCGTGTCCGTGTCCGGGTTCGGGTCCGGGTCCGGGTAAGGGTCCGGGTCTGGGTCCGGGTCCGGGTCCGGGTCCGGGTCCGGGTCCGGGTCCGGGTCCGGGTCCGGGTCCGGGTCCGGGTCTGGGTCCGGTTAAGGGTCCGGGTCCGGGTCCTGTTCCAGGTAAGTGTCCGGGTCCGTTTCCGTGTCCGTGTCCGTGTCCGTGTCCGTGTCCATGTCCGTGTCTGGGTTCGGGTCCGTGTCCGGGTAAGGGTCCGGGTCCGGGTCCGGGTCCGGGTCCGGGTCCAGGTCCGGGTCCGGGTCCGGGTTCTGACCCGGGTCCGGGTCGGGGTCCCGGTCCAGGTCAGGGTTCTGACCCGGGTCTGGGTCGGGGTCCCGGTCCAGGTCCGGGTTCTGACCCGGGTCCGGGTCGGGGTCCCGGTCCGGGTCCGGGTAACGGTCCGGGTCCATGTCTGGGTCCAGGTCCGGGCAAGGGTCCGGGTATGGGTCCGGGTCCATGTAAGGGTCCGGGTCCGGGTCCGGGTCCCGGTCCGGGTCCGGGTCCGGGTCCGGGTCCGGGTCCGGGTCCGGGTAACGGTCCGGGTCCATGTCCGGGTCCGGGTCCGGGTCCGGGTCCGGGTAAGAGTCCGGGTTCCTGTCCGGGTCCGGGTCCGGGTCCGGGTCCGGGTCCGGGTCCGGGTCCGGGTAAGGGTCCGTGTCCCGGTCCGGTTAAGGGTCCGGGTTCGGGTTCGGTTCCGGGTCCGGGTCCGGGTCCGGGTCCGGGTCCGGGTCCGGGTCCGGGTAAGGGTCCATGTCCGGGTAAGGTTCTGGGTCCGGGTCCAGATAAGGGTCTGGGTCCTGGTCCGGGTCAGGTTCCGGGTCCGGGTAAGGTTCTGGGTCCGGGTCCAGATAAGGGTCTGGGTCCTGGTCCGGGTCCGGGTCCGGGTCCGGGTCCGGGTAAGGGTCCGGGTCCGGGTCCGGGTTCGTGTCCGGGTTCGTGTCCAGGTCCGGGTTCGTGTCCGGGTCCGTGTCCGTGTCCGTGTCCGTGTCCGTGTCCGTGTCCGTGTCTGGGTCCGGGTCCGGGTAAGGGTCCGGGTAAGGGTCCGGTTCCATGTCCGGGTCCGGGTCCATGTCCTGGTCTGTGTCCGTGATAGTGTCCTGGTCCGGGTAAGGGTTCGGGTCCGTGTCCGAGTCCGTGTCTGTGTCCGTGTCCGTGTCCGGGTTCGGGTCTGGGTCCGGGTAAGGGTCCGGGTTTGGGTCCGGGTCCGGGTCCGGGTCCGGGTCCGGGTCTGGGTCCGGGTCCGGGTCTGGGTCCGGGTCCGGGTAAGGGTCTGGGTTCGGGTCCGGGTAAGGGTCTGGGTCCGGGTCAGGGTCCGGGTCCGGGTCCGGGTAAGGGTCCGGGTTTGGGTCCGGGTCCGGGTCCGGGTCCGGGTAAGGGTCCGGGTCCGGGTCCGGGTCCGGGTCCGGGTCTGGGTCCGGGTCCGGGTAAGGGTCTGGGTTCGGGTCCGGGTAAGGGTCTGGGTCCGGGTCAGGGTCCGGGTCCGGGTAAGGGTCCGGGTCCGGGTCCAGGTAAGGGTCTGGGTCCTGGTCCGGGTCGGGGTCCGGGTCCGGGTCCGGGTAAGGGTCCGGGTCCGGGTCCGGGTTCATGTCCGGGTTCGTGTCCAGGTCCGGGTCCGGGTCCGGGTCCGGCTCCGGGTCAGGGTCCGGGTCCGGGTCCGGGTCCGGGTCCGGGTCCGGGTAAGGGTCTGGGTCCGTGTCCGTGTCCGTGTCCGTGTCCGTGTCCGTGTCTGGGTCCGGGTCCGGGTAAGGGTCCGGGTAAGGGTCCGGGTCCATGTCCGGGTCCGGGTCCATGTCCTGGTCCGTGTCCGTGATAGTGTCCTGGTCCGGGTAAGGGTTCGGGTCCGTGTCCGAGTCCGTGTCCGTGTCCGTGTCCGTGTCCGGGTTCGGGTCCGGGTCCGGATAAGGGTCCGGGTCTGGTTCCGGGTCCGGGTCCGGGTCCGGGTCCGGGTCCGGGTCCGGGTCCGGGTCTGGGTCCGGTTAACGGTCCGGGTCTGGGTCCAGGTAAGTGTCC
Organism: Arizona elegans; assembly: GCA_022577455.1. Classification (NCBI taxonomy): domain Eukaryota; kingdom Metazoa; phylum Chordata; class Lepidosauria; order Squamata; family Colubridae; genus Arizona; species Arizona elegans. The sequence goes on from JAKOOJ010000027.1 coordinate 8,655,809, forward strand.
GTGTCCGTGTCCGTGTCCGTGTCCGTGTCCGTGTCCGTGTCCGTGTCCGTGTCCTGGTCCGGGTAAGGGTTCGGGTCCGTGTCCGAGTCCGTGTCCGTGTCCGTGTCCGGGTTCGGGTCCGGGTCCGGGTAAGGGTCCGGGTCTGGGTCCGGGTCCGGGTCCGGGTCCGGGTCCGGGTCCGGGTCCGGGTCCGGGTCCGGGTCTGGGTCCGGTTAAGGGTCCGGGTCCGGGTCCTGTTCCAGGTAAGTGTCCGGGTCCGTTTCCGTGTCCGTGTCCGTGTCCGTGTCCGTGTCCATGTCCGTGTCTGGGTTCGGGTCCGTGTCCGGGTAAGGGTCCGGGTCCGGGTCCGGGTCCCGGTCCGGGTCCGGGTCCAGGTCCGGGTCCGGGTCCGGGTTCTGACCCGGGTCCGGGTCGGGGTCCCGGTCCAGGTCCGGGTTCTGACCCGGGTCTGGGTCGGGGTCCCGGTCCAGGTCCGGGTTCTGACCCGGGTCCGGGTCGGGGTCCCGGTCCGGGTCCGGGTAACGGTCCGGGTCCATGTCTGGGTCCAGGTCCGGGCAAGGGTCCGGGTACGGGTCCGGGTCCATGTAAGGGTCCGGGTCCGGGTCCGGGTCCCGGTCCGGGTCCGGGTCCGGGTCCGGGTCCGGGTCCCGGTCCGGGTCCGGGTCCGGGTCCGGGTCCGGGTCCGGGTCCGGGTCCGGGTCCGGGTCCGGGTAACGGTCCGGGTCCATGTCCGGGTCTGGGTCCGGGTCCGGGTCCGGGTAAGGGTCCGGGTCCGGGTCCGGGTCCGGGTCCATGTCCGTGTCCGTGTCCGGGTCCGGGTAAGGGTCCGGGTCCATGTCCGGGTCCGTGTCCGTGTCCGGGTAAGGGTCCGGGTCCGGGTCTGGGTCCGGGTCCGGGTCTGGGTCCGGGTCCGGGTCCGGGTCCAGGTAAGGGTCCGGGTCCGGGTCCGGGTCCGGGTCCGGGTCCGGGTCCGGGTAAGGGTCCGGGTTCGGGTCCGGGTCCGAGTCCGGGTAAGGGTCTGGGTCCGGGTCCGGGTCCGTGTAAGGGTCCGGGTCCGGGTCCGGGTCCGGGTCCGGGTCCGGGTCCGGGTCCGGGTCCGGGTAAGAGTCCGGGTTCCTGTCCGGGTCCGGGTCCGGGTCCGGGTCCGGGTCCGGGTCCGGGTCCGGGTAAGGGTCCGTGTCCCGGTCCGGTTAAGGGTCCGGGTTCGGGTTCGGTTCCGGGTCCGGGTCCGGGTCCGGGTCCGGGTCCGGGTCCGGGTAAGGGTCCGTGTCCCGGTCCGGTTAAGGGTCCGGGTTCGGGTTCGGTTCCGGGTCCGGGTCCGGGTCCGGGTCTGGGTCCGGGTCAGGGTCCGGGTCCGGGTCCGGGTAAGGGTCCGGGTAAGGGTCCGGGCCCGGGTCCGGGTAAGGGTCCAGGTCCGGGTCCGTGTCTGGGTCCGGGTAAGGGTCCGGGTCCGGGTCTGGGTCCAGGTCCGGGTCCGGGTCCAGGTCCGGGTAAGGGTCCGTGTCCGGGTCAGGGTCCGGGTAAGGGTCCGGGTCCGTGTCCGGGTCCGTGTCCGGGTCCGGCTCTGGGTAAGGGTCCGGGTCCGGGTAAGGGTCCGGGTCCGGGTCCGGGTCCGGGTAAGGGTCCGGGTCCGTGTCCGGGTCCGTGTCCGGGTCCGTGTCCGGGTCCGGGTCCGTGTCCGGGTCCGGGTCCAGTTAAGGGTCCGGGTCCGGGTCCGCGTCCGGGTAAGGGTCCGGGTCCGGGTCCGGGTCCGGGTAAGGGTCCGGGTTCGGGTCCGGGTCCGGGTAAGTGTCCGGGTCCGGGTCCGGGTCCGGGTCCGGGTCCGGGTCCATGTCCGGGTCCGGGTCCATGTCCGTGTCCGTGTCCGTGTCCGGGTAAGGGTTCGGGTCCGTGTCCGTATCCGTGTCCGTGTCCGTGTCCGGGTTCGGACCCGGGTCCGGATCCGGGTCCGGGTCCGGGTCCGGGTCCGGTTTAGGGTCCGGGTCCGGATCCAGGTAAGGGTCCGTGTCCGGGTCCGGGTCCGGGTCCGTTTCCGGGTCCGGGTCCTGGTCCGGGTCCGGGTCCGGGTAAGTGTCCGGGTCCCGGTCCGGGTAAGGGTCTGGGTTCGGGTTCGGTTCCGGGTCTGGGTCCGGGTCCGGGTCTTGGTCCGGGTAAGGGTCCGGGTCCGGGTCCGGGTCCGGGTCCGGGTCTGGGTCCGGGTCCGGGTCCGGGTCTGGGTCCGGGTCCAGGTAAGGGTCCGGGTCCGGGTCCGGTTCTGGGTAAGGGTCCGGGTCCGGGTCCGGGTCCGGGTAAGGGTCCGGGTCCGGGTCCGTGTCCGGGTCCGGGCAAGGGTCCGGGTCCGGGTCCAGGCAAGGGTCCGGGTCCGGGTCCGGGTAAGGGTCCGGGTCCGGGTAAGGGTCCAGGTACGGGTCCGGGTCCGGTTAAGGTTCCGGGTCCGGGTCCGCGTCCGTGTCCGGGTCCGGGTCCGGGTCCGGGTAAGGGTCCGGGTGCATGTCCGGGTCTGGGTCCGGGTCCGGGTAAGGGTGCGGGTCCGTGTCCGGGTCCGGGTCCGGGTAAGGGTCCGGGTCCATGTCCGGGTCCATGTCCATGTCCGGGTCCGGGTCCGGGTCCGGGTCTGGGTCCGGGTCCGGGTCCGTGTCCGTGTCCGTGTCCGTGTCCATGTCCGTGTCCGGGTCCGGGTCCGTGTCCATGTCCGGGTAAGGGTCCGGGTCCGGGTCTGGGTCCGGGTCCGGGTCCGGGTCCGGGTCCGGGTCCGGGACCGGGTAAGGGTTCGGGTCCGTGTCCGGGTCCGGGTCCGTGTCCGTGTCCGGCTCCGGGTTCGGATCCGGGTCCGTGTCCGTGTCCGTGTCCGGGTCCGGGTCCAGGTAACGGTCCGGGTGCATGTCCGGGTCTGGGTCCGGATCCGGGTAAGGGTGCGGGTCCGTGTCCGGGTCCGGGTAAGGGTCCGGGTCCATGTCCGGGTCCGTGTCCATGTCCGGGTAAGGGTCCGGGTCCGGGTCTGGGTCCGGGTCCGGGTCCGGGTCTGGGTCCGGGTCCGGATCCGGGTAAGGGTCCGTGTCCGTGTCCGGGTCCGTGTCCATGTCCGGGTAAGGGTCCGGGTCCGGGTCTGGGTCCGGGTCCGGATCCGGGTAAGGGTCCGTGTCCGGGTCCGGTTTATGGTCCGGGTCCGGGTCCAGGTAAGGGTCCGGGTCTGGGTCCAGGTCCGGGTCCGGGTCCGGGTCCGTGTCCGGGTCCGGGTCCGAGTCCGGGTCCGGGTCCGGGTAAGTGTCCGGGTCGCGGTCCGGGTAAGGGTCTGGGTTCGGGTTCGGTTCCGGGTCCGGGTCCGGGTCCGGGTCTGGGTCCGCGTAAGGGTCCGGGTCCGGGTCCGGGTCCGGGACCGGGTCTGGGTCCGGGTCCAGGTAAGGGTCCGGGTCCGGGTCCGGGTCCGGGTAAGGGTCCCGGTCCGGGTCCGGGTAAGGGTCCGGGTCCGGGTCCGGGTCCGAGTCTGGGTTCATGTCCGGGTCCGGGTCCGGGTCCGGGTCCGGGTCTGGGTCCGGGTCCGGGTCCGTGTCAGGGTCCGGGTCCGGGTCCGGGTAAGGGTCTGGGTCCGTGTCCGTGTCCGTGTCCGGGTCCGGGTCCGGGTCTGGGTCCGGGTAAGGGTCCGGGTCCATGTCCGGGTCCGGGTCCGGGTCCGGGTCCGGATCCGGGTCCGGGTCCGGGTCCGGGACCGGGTAAGGGTTCGGGTCCGTGTCCGGGTCCGTGTCCAGGTCCGGCTCTGGGTTCGGATCCAGGTCCGTGTCCGTGTCCGGGTCCGGGTCCGGGTAACTGTCCGGGTGCATGTCCGGGTCTGGGTCCGGTTCCGGGTCCGGGTCCGGGTAAGGGTCCGGGTCCGGGTCCGAGTCCGGGTTCGGGTCCCGGTCCCGGTCCGGGTCCGGGTCTGGGTCCGGGTCCGGGTCCGGGTCCGGGTCCGGGTCCGGGTCCGGGTAAGGGTCTGGGTCCGGGTCCGGGTAAGGGTAAGGGTCCGGGTCCGGGTCCGGGTAAGGGTCCGGGTTCGTGTCCGTGTCCGTGTCCGGGTCCGGGTCCGGGTCTGGGTCAGGGTCCGGGTCCGGGTCCGGGTCCGGGTCCGGGCCCGGGACCGGGTCCGGGACCGGGTAAGGGTTCGGGTCCGTGTCCGGGCCCGTGTCCGGGTCCGGCTCTGGGTTCGGATCCGGGTCCGGGTCCGGGTAACGGTCCGGGTCGATGTCCGGGTCTGTGTCCGGGTCCAGGTAAGGGTCCGGGTCCCTGTCCGGGTCCGGGTCCGGGTCAGGGTCCGGGTCCGGGTAAGTGTCCGGGTCCGGGTCCGGGACCGGGTCTGGGTCCGGGTCCAGGTAAGGGTCCGGGTCCGGGTCCGGGTCCGGGTAAGGGTCCCGGTCCGGGTCCGGGTAAGGGTCCGGGTCCGGGTCCGAGTCCGGGTTCATGTCCGGGTCCGGGTCCGGGTCCGGGTCCGGGTCCGGGTCTGGGTCCGGGTCCGGGTCCGTGTCAGGGTCCGGGTCCGGGTCCGGGTAAGGGTCTGGGTCCGTGTCCGTGTCCGTGTCCGTGTCCGGGTCCGGGTCTGGGTCCGGGTAAGGGTCCGGGTCCATGTCCGGGTCCGGGTCCGTGTCCGGGTCCGGATCCGGGTCCGGGTCCGGGTCCGGGACCGGGTAAGGGTTCGGGTCCTTGTCCGGGTCCGTGTCCGGGTCCGGCTCTGGGTTCGGATCCAGGTCCGTGTCCGTGTCCGGGTCCGGGTCCGGGTAACTGTCCGGGTGCATGTCCGGGTCTGGGTCCGGGTCCGGGTCCGGGTCCGGGTAAGGGTCCGGGTCCGGGTCCGAGTCCGGGTTCGGGTCCCGGTCCCGGTCCGGGTCCGGGTCTGGGTCCGGGTCCGGGTCCGGGTAAGGGTACGGGTTCGGGTCCGGGTCCGGGTCCGGGTAAGGGTCCGGGTCCGGGTCCGGGTCCAGGTCGGGGTCCGGGTCCGGGTAAGGGTCTGGGTCCGGGTCCGGGTCCGGGTAAGGGTAAGGGTCCGGGTCCGGGTCCGGGTCCGGGTCCGGGTCCGGGTCCGGGTCCGGGTCCGGGTCCAGGTCGGGGTCCGGGTCCGGGTAAGGGTCTGGGTCCGGGTCCGGGTAAGGGTAAGGGTCCGGGTCCGGGTCCGGGTCCGGGTAAGGGTCCGGGTTCGTGTCCGGGTCCGGGTCCGGGTCCGGGTCCGGGTCTGGGTCAGGGTCCGGGTCCGGGTCCGGGTCCGGGTCCGGGACCGCGTCCGGGTCCGTGTCCGTGTCCGTGTCCGTGTCCGGGTCCGGGTCCGGGTCCGGCTCCGGGTTCGGATCCGGGTCCGGATCCGGGTCCGGGTCCGGGTAACGGTCCGGGTCCATGTCCGGGTCTGGGTCCGGGTCCGTGTCCGGGTCCGGGTCCTGGTCAGGGTCCGGGTCCGGGTAAGGGTCCGGGTCCATGTCCGGGTCCGTGTCCGTGTCCGGGTAAGGATCCGTGTCCGGGTCTGGGTCCGGGTCCGTGTCCGGGTCCGGGTCCGGGTCCGTGTCCGGGTCCGTGTCCAGGTCCGGGTCCGGGTCCGGGTAAGGGTCCGGGTTCGGGTCCGGGTCCGGGTCCGGGTCCGGGTCCGGGTCCGGGTCCGGGTCCGGGTCCGGGTAAGGGTCAGGGTCCGGGAAAGGGTCCGGGTCCGGGTCCGGGTCCGGGTCCGGGTAAGGGTCCGCGTCCGGGTCCGGGTTCGTGTCCGGGTTCGTGTCCGGGTTCGTGTCCGTGTCCGGGTAAGGGTCCGGGTCAGGGTCCGGGTCCGGGTCCGGGTCCGGGTCCGGGTCCGGGTCCGGGTCCGGGTCCGGGACCGGGTAAGGGTTCGGGTCCGTGTCCGGGTCCGTGTCCGGGTCCGGCTCCGGGTCCGGGTCCGGGTCCGGGTCCGTGTCCGGGTCCGTGTCCGTGTCCGGGTCCGGGTAAGGGTCTGGGTCCATGTCCGGGTCCGTGTCCGTGTCCGGGTAAGGGTCCGGGTCCGGGTCCGGGTCCGGGTCCGGGTCCGGGTCCGGGTCCGGGTCCGGGTCCGGGTCCGGGTCTGGGTAAGGGTCCGGGTTCGGGTCCGGGTCCGGGTCCGGGTCCGGGTCCGGGTAAGGGTCCGGATCCGGGTCCGGGTAAGGGTCCGGGTCCGGGTCCGGGTCCGGGTCCGGGTCCGGGTCCGGGTAAGGGTCCGGGTCCGGGTCCGGGTCCGGGTCCGTGTCCGGGTCCGGGTCCGGGTAAGGGTCCGGGTCCATGTCCGGGTCCGTGTCCGTGTCCGGGTAAGGGTCCGTGTCCGGGTCCGTGTCCGGGTAAGGGTCCGGGTCCGGGTCTGGGTCCGGGTCCGGGTCCGGGTCCGGGTCCGGGTCCGGGTCCGGGTCCGGGTCCGGGTCCGGGTCCGGGTCCGGGTCCGGGTCCGGGTCTGGGTAAGGGTCCGGGTTCGGGTCCGGGTCCGGGTCCGGGTCCGGGTCCGGGTAAGGGTCCGGATCCGGGTCCGGGTAAGGGTCCGGGTCCGGGTCCGGGTCCGGGTAAGGGTCCGGGTCCGGGTCCGGGTAAGGGTCCGGGTCCGGGTCCGGGTAAGGGTAAGGGTCCGGGTCCGGGTCCGGGTAAGGGTCCGGGTTCGTGTCCGGGTCCGGGTCCGGGTCCGGGTCCGGGACAGGGTAAGGGTTCGGGTTCGGGTCCGGGTCCAGGTCCGTGTCCGGGCCCGGGTCCGGGTTCGGATCCGGGTCCGGGTCCGGGTCCGGGTCCGGGTCCGGGTCCGGGTCCGGGTCCGGGTCCGGGTCCGGGTCCGGGTCCGGGTCCGGGTAAGGGTCCGGGTCCGGGTCCGGGTCCGGGTCCGTGTCCGGGTCCGGGTCCGGGTAAGGGTCCGGGTCCATGTCCGGGTCCGTGTCCGTGTCCGGGTAAGGGTCCGTGTCTGGGTCCGGGTCCGGGTCCGGGTCCGGGTCCGGGTCCGGGTCCGGGTCCGGGTCCGGGTCCGGGTAAGGGTTCGGGTCCGTGTCCGGGTCCGTGTCCGGGTCCGGCTCCGGGTTCGGATCCGGGTCCAGGTAACGGTCCGGGTCCATGTCCGGGTCTGGGTCCGGGTCCGGGTCCGGGTCCGGGTCCGGGTCCGGGTCCGGGTCCGGGTCCGGGTCCGGGTCCGGGTAAGGGTCCGGGTCCATGTCCGGGTCCGTGTCCGTTTCCGGGTAAGGGTCCGGGTCCGGGTCTGGGTCCGTGTCCATGTCCGGGTCTTGGTCCGGGTCCGGGTCTGGGTCCGGGTCCGGGTCCGGGTCCGGGTAAGGGTCCGGGTTCGTGTCCGGGTCCGGGTCCGGGTAAGGGTCCGGGTCCGGGTCCGGGTAAGGGTCCGGGTCCGGGTCCGGGTCCGGGTCCGGGTCCGGGTCCGGGTCCGGATCCGGGTCCGGGTCCGGGTAAGGGTCCGGGTCCGGGTCCGGGTCCGGGTAAGGGTCCGGGTCCGGGTCCGGGTTCGTGTCCGGGTTCGTGTCCGGGTTCGTGTCCGTGTCCGGGTAAGGGTCCGGGTCAGGGTCCGGCTCCGGGTTCGGATCCGGGTCCGGGTAACGGTCCGGGTCCATGTCCGGGTCCGGGTCCGGGTCCGGGTCCGGGTCTGGGTCCGGGTCCAGGTAACGGTCCGGGTCCATGTCCGGGTCTGGGTCCGGGTCCGGGTCCGGGTCCGGGTCCGGGTCCAGGTCCGGTTCCGGGTCCGGGTCCGGGTCCGGGTCCGGGTCCGGGTAAGGGTCCGGGTCCATGTCCGGGTCCGTGTCCGTTTCCGGGTAAGGGTCCGGGTCCGGGTCTGGGTCCGGGTCCGGGTAAGGGTCCGGGTCAGGGTCCGGTTCCGGGTCCTGGTATGGTTCCAGGTCCGGGTAAGGGTCCGGGTCAGGGTCTGGGTCTGGGTCCGGGTCCATGTCCGAGTCCGGGTCCGGGTCCGGGTCCGGGTCCGGGTAAGGGTTCATGTCCGTGTCCGTGTCCGTGTCCGTGTCCGGTTCCGGTTCTGGGTCCGGGTCCGGGTCTGGGTCCGGGTCTGGGTAACGGTCCGGGTCCATGTCTGGGTCCGGGTCCGGGTCCGGGTAATGGTCGGGGTCCGGGTCCGGGTCCGGGTCTGGGTCCGGGTACGCGCAAGGTCCCGGGTCCGGGTCCGGTTCCGGATAAGGGTCCAGGTCCGGGTCCTGGTCCGGGTAAGGGTCTGGGTCCGTGTCCGTGTCCGTGTCCGTGTCCGTGTCCGTGTCCGTGTCCGGGTCCGGGTCCGGGTAAGGGTCCGGGTCCATGTCCGGGTCTGGGTCCGGGTCCGGGTCCAGGTCCGTGTCCGGGTCCAGGTCCGGGTAAGCGTTCGGGTCCGGGTCCGGGTCCGGGTCCTTGTCCGGGTCCGGGTCCGTCTCCGGGTTCGGATCCGGGTCCGGGTCATGGTCAGGGTCCATGTCCGGGTCCGGGTAAGGGTCTGGGTCCGTGTCCGTGTGCGTGTCCGTGTCCATGTCCGGGTCCGGGTCGGGGTCCGGGTAAGGGTCCGGGTCCATGTCCGGGTCCGGGTCCGGGTCCGGGTCCAGGTCCGGGTCCGGGTCCGGGTCCGGGTCCGGTTCCGGGTAAGGGTTCAGGTCCGTGTCCGTGTCCGTGTCCGGTTCCGTGTCCGTGTCCGGGTCCGGGTCTGGGTCCGGGTCTGGGTAACGGTCCGGGTCCATGTCCGGGTCCGGGTCCGGGTCCGGGTAAGGGTCCGGGTCCGGGTCCGTGTCCGGGTCCGGGTCTGGGTCCGGGTCCGGGCAAGGTCCCGGGTCCGGGTCCGGGTCCGGGTCTGGGTCCGGGTCTGGGTCCGGGTCCGGGCAAGGTCCCGGGTCCGGGTCCGGGTCCGGGTAAGTGTCCAGGTCCGGGTCCGGATCCGGGTAAGGGTCTGGGTCTGGGTCCGGGTCCGGGTCCGGGTCCGGGTCCGGGTCCGGGTCTGTGTCCGGTTTAGGGTCCGGGTAAGGGTCCGGGTCCCGGTCCGGGTAAGGGTCCAGGTTCGGGTTCGGTTCCGGGTCCGGGTCCGGGTCCGGGTCTGGGTCCGGGTCAGGGTCCGGGTCCGGGTCCAGGTAAGGGTCCGGGTCCATGTCCGGGTCCGGGTCCGGGTCCGGGTCCGGGTAAGGGTCCGGGTCCGGGTCCGGGTCCGGGTCAGGGTCCGGGTCCGGGCAAGGTCCCGGGTCCGGGTCCGGGTCCGGATAAGGGTTCGGGACCGGGTCCGGGTCCGGGTCCGGGTCCGGGTCCGGGTCCGTGTTCGGATCCGGGTCCGGGTCATGGTCCGGGTCCGGGTAACGGTCCAGGTCCATGTCCGGTTCTGGGTCCTGGGTCCGGGTAAGGGTCCGGGCCCGGGTCCAGGTCCGGGTCCGGGTCCGGGTCCGGGTCCGGGTCCGGGTCTGGGCAAGGGTCCGGGTCCGGGACCGGGTCCGGGTAAGGGTCCGGGTTCCTGTCCCGGTCCGGGTCCGGGTCCGGGTCAGGGTCCATGTCCGGGTCCGGGTAAGGGTCTGGGTCCGTGTCCGTGTGCGTGTCCGTGTCCATGTCCGGGTCTGGGTCGGGGTCCGGGTAAGGGTCCGGGTAAGGGTCCGTGTCCATGTCCGGGTCCGGGTCCGGGTCCGGGTCCAGGTCCGGTTCCGGGTCCGGGTAAGGGTTCGGGTTCGGGTTCGGGTCCGTGTCCGTGTCCGTGTCCGTGTCCGTGTCCGGTCCCGTGTCCGGGTCCGGGTCGGGGTCTGGGTCCGGGTCTGGGTAACGGTCCGGGTCCATGTCCGGGTCCGGGTCCGGGTCCGGGTAAGGGTCCGGGTCCGGGTCCGGGTAAGGGTCCGGGTCCGGGTCCGGGTCCGGGTCCGGGTCTGGTTCCGGGTCTGGGCAAGGTCCCGGGTCCGGGTCCGGGTCCAGGTCCGGGTCCGGGTCCGGGTCTGGGTCCGGGTCCGGGCAAGGTCCCGGGTCCGGGTCCGGGTCCGGGTAAGGGTCCGGGTCCGGGTCCGGATCCGGGTAAGGGTCTGGGTCTGGGTCCGGGTCCGGGTCCGGGTCCGGGTCTGCGTCCGGTTTAGGGTCCGGGTCCGGGTTCAGGTAAGGGTCCGGGTCCGGGTCCGGGTCCGGGTCCGGGTCCGGGTAAGGGTCCGGGTCCCGGTCCGGGTAAGGGTCCAGGTTCGGGTTCGGTTCCGGTTCCGGGTCCGGGTCCGGGTCTGGGTCCGGGTCAGGTTCCGGGTCCGGGTCCGGGTAAGGGTCCGGGCCCGGGTCCGGGTAAGGGTCCGGGTCCGGGTCCGGGTCCGGGTCCGGGTCCGGGTCCGGGTCCGGGTAAGGGTCCGGGTCCGGGTCCGTGTCCGGGTCCGTGTCCGTGTCCGGGTCCGGGTCCGGGTCCGGGTAAGGGTCCGGGTCCGGGTCCGGGTCCGGGTAAGGGTCCGGGTCCGGGTCCGGGTAAGGGTCCGGGTCCGGGTCCGGGTCCGTGTCCGGGCAAGGGTCCAGGTCCGGGTCCTGGCAAGGGTCCGGGTCCGGGTCCGGGTAAGGGTCCGTGTCCGGGTCCGGGTCCGGGTCCGGGTCCGGGTCCGGGTCCGGGTCCAGGTGCGGGTAAGGGTCCGGGTCCGGGTCCGGGTAAGGGTCCGGGTCCGGGTCCGGGTCCGGGTCCCGGTCCGGGTCCGGGTCTGGCTCCGGGTCCGGGTAAGGGTCCGGGTCCGGGTCCGGGTCCGGGTAAAGGTCCGGGTAAGGGTCCGGGTCCGGGTTCGTGTAAAGGTCCGGGTCCGGGTCCGGGTCCGGGTAAGAGTCCGGGTCCGGGTCCGGCTAAGGGTCCGGGTTCGTGTCCGGGTCCGGGTAAGGGTCCGGGTCCGGGTAAGGGTCCGGGTCCGGGTCCGGGTCCGGGTAAGGGTCCGGGTCCGGGTCCGGGTCCGGGTAAGGGTCCGGGTTCGTGTCCGGGTCCGGGTCCGGGTCCGGGTCCGGGTCCGGGTCCGGGTCCGGGTCCGGGTAAGGGTCCGTGTCCGTGTCCGGGTAAGGGTCCGGGTCCGGGTCCGGGTCCGGGTCCGGGTCCGGGTCCGGGTCCGGGTCCGGGTCTGGGTCCGGGTCCGGGTCCGGGTCCGGGTAAGGGTCCGGGTCCGGATAAGGGTCCGGGTCCGGGTCTAGGTCCGGGTCCGGGTCTGGGTAACGGTCCGGGTCCATGTCCGGGTCCGGGTCCGGGTAAGGGTCCGGGTCCGGGTCCAGGTAAGGGTCCGGGTCCGGGTCCGGGTCCGGGTCCGTGTAAGGGTCCGGGTCCAGGTCCGGGTCCGGGTCCGGGTCCGGGTTCGGGTCCGGGTCCGGGTCCGGGTTTGGGTCCGGGTCCGGGTCCGGGTAAGGGTCCGGGTCCGGGTCCGGGTCCGGGTCCGGGTCCGGGTCTGGGTCCGGGTCCGGGTCCGGGTCCGGGTAAGGGTCCGGGTCCATGTCCGGGTCTGGGTCCGGGTCCGGGTCCAGGTCCGTGTCCGGGTCCAGGTCCGGGTAAGGGTTCGGGTCCGGGTCCGGGTCCGGGTCCGGGTCCGGGTCCGGGTCCGTCTCCGGGTTCGGATCCGGGTCCGGGTCATGGTCAGGGTCCATGTCCGGGTCCGGGTAAGGGTCTGGGTCCGTGTCCGTGTGCGTGTCCGTGTCCATGTCCGGGTCCGGGTCGGGGTCCGGGTAAGGGTCCGGGTCCATGTCCGGGTCCGGGTTCGGGTCCGGGTCCAGGTCCGGGTCCGGGTCCGGGTCCGGGTCCGGTTCCGGGTAAGGGTTCAGGTCCGTGTCCGTGTCCGTGTCCGGTTCCGGGTCCGTGTCCGGGTCCGGGTCTGGGTCCGGGTCTGGGTAACGGTCCGGGTCCATGTCCGGGTCCGGGTCCGGGTCCGGGTAAGGGTCCGGGTCCGGGTCCGTGTCCGGGTCCGGGTCTGGGTCCGGGTCCGGGCAAGGTCCCGGGTCCGGGTCCGGGTCCGGGTCTGGGTCCGGGTCTGGGTCCGGGTCCGGGCAAGGTCCCGGGTCCGGGTCCGGGTCCGGGTAAGTGTCCAGGTCCGGGTCCGGATCCGGGTAAGGGTCTGGGTCTGGGTCCGGGTCCGGGTCCGGGTCCGGGTCCGGGTCCGGGTCTGCGTCCGGTTTAGGGTCCGGGTAAGGGTCCGGGTCCCGGTCCGGGTAAGGGTCCAGGTTCGGGTTCGGTTCCGGGTCCGGGTCCGGGTCCGGGTCTGGGTCCGGGTCAGGGTCCGGGTCCGGGTCCGGGTAAGGGTCCGGGTCCATGTCCGGGTCCGGGTCCGGGTCCGGGTCCGGGTCCGGGTAAGGGTCCGGGTCCGGGTCCGGGTCCGGGTCAGGGTCCGGGTCCGGGCAAGGTCCCGGGTCCGGGTCCGGGTCCGGATAAGGGTCCAGGTCCGGGTCCGGGTCCGGGTAAGGGTATGGGTCCGTGTCCGTGTCCGTGTCCGGGTCCGGGTCCGGGTCCGGGTCCGGGTAAGGGTCCGGGTCCATGTCCGGCTCCGGGTCCGGGTCCAGGTCCAGGTCCGGGTCCGGGTCCAGGTCCGGTTAAGGGTTCGGGACCGGGTCCGGGTCCGGGTCCGGGTCCGGGTCCGTGTCCGTGTTCGGATCCGGGTCCGGGTCATGGTCCGGGTCCGGGTAACGGTCCAGGTCCATGTCCGGTTCTGGGTCCTGGGTCCGGGTAAGGGTCCGGGCCCGGGTCCAGGTCCGGGTCCGGGTCCGGGTCCGGGTCCGGGTCCGAGTCTGGGCAAGGGTCCGGGTCCGGGACCGGGTCCGGGTAAGGGTCCGGGTTCCTGTCCCGGTCCGGGTCCGGGTCCGGGTCCGGGTCAGGGTCCATGTCCGGGTCCGGGTAAGGGTCTGGGTCCGTGTCCGTGTGCGTGTCCGTGTCCATGTCCGGGTCTGGTTCGGGGTCCGGGTAAGGGTCCGGGTAAGGGTCCGTGTCCATGTCCGGGTCCGGGTCCGGGTCCGGGTCCAGGTCCGGTTCCGGGTCCGGGTAAGGGTTCGGGTTCGGGTTCGGGTCCGTGTCCGTGTCCGTGTCCGTGTCCGGTCCCGTGTCCGGGTCCGGGTCCGGGTCTGGGTCCGGGTCTGGGTAACGGTCCGGGTCCATGTCCGGGTCCGGGTCCGGGTCCGGGTAAGGGTCCGGGTCCGGGTCCGGGTCCGGGTCTGGTTCCGGGTCCGGGCAAGGTCCCGGGTCCGGGTCCGGGTCCAGGTCCGGGTCCGGGTCCGGGTCTGGGTCCGGGTCCGGGCAAGGTCCCGGGTCCGGGTCCGGGTCTGGGTAAGGGTCCAGGTCCGGGTCCGGATCCGGGTAAGGGTCTGGGTCTGGGTCCGGGTCCGGGTCCGGGTCCGGGTCTGCGTCCGGTTTAGGGTCCGGGTCCGGGTTCAGGTAAGGGTCCGGGTCCCGGTCCGGGTAAGGGTCCAGGTTCGGGTTCGGTTCCGGGTCCGGGTCCGGGTCCGGGTCTGGGTCCGGGTCAGGGTCCGGGTCCGGGTCCGGGTCCGGGTAAGGGTCCGGGCCCGGGTCCGGGTAAGGGTCCGGGTCCGGGTCCGGGTCCGGGTCCGTGTCCGGGTCCGGGTCCGGGTAAGGGTCCGGGTTCGGGTCCGTGTCCGGGTCCGGGTCCGGGTCCGGGTCCGGGTCCGGGTAAGGGTCCGGGTCCGGGTCCGGGTCCGGGTAAGGGTCCGGGTCCGGGTCCGGGTAAGGGTCCGGGTCCGGGTCCGGGTCCGTGTCCGGGCAAGGGTCCAGGTCCGGGTCCTGGCAAGGGTCCGGGTCCGGGTCCGGGTAAGGGTCCGTGTCCGGGTCCGGGTCCGGGTCCGTGTCCGGGTCCGGGTCCGGGTCCGGGTCCGGGTCCGGGTCCGGGTCCAGGTGCGGGTAAGGGTCCGGGTCCGGGTCCGGGTAAGGGTCCGGGTCCGGGTCCGGGTCCGGGTCCCGGTCCGGGTCCGGGTCCGGGTCCGGGTCCGGGTAAGGGTCCGGGTCCGGGTCCGGGTCCGGGTCCGGGTAAAGGTCCGGGAAAGGGTCCGGGTCCGGGTTCGTGTAAAGGTCCGGGTCCGGGTCCGGGTCCGGGTAAGAGTCCGGGTCCGGGTCCGGCTAAGGGTCCGGTTTCGTGTCCGGGTCCGGGTAAGGGTCCGGGTCCGGGTCCGGGTCCGGGTAAGGGTCCGGGTCCGGGTCCGGGTCCGATTAAGGGTCCGGGTCCGGGTCCGGGTCCGGGTCCGGGTAAGGGTCCGGGTTCGTGTCCGGGTCCGGGTCCGGGTCCGGGTCTGGGTCCGGGTCCGGGTCCGGGTCCGGGTAAGGGTCCGTGTCCGTGTCCGGGTAAGGGTCCGGGTCCGGGTCCGGGTCCGGGTCCGGGTCCGGGTCCGGGTCCGGGTCCGGGTCTGGGTCCGGGTCCGGGTCCGGGTCCGGGTAAGGGTCCGGGTCCGGATAAGGGTCCGGGTCCGGGTCTAGGTCCGGGTCCGGGTCTGGGTAACGGTCCGGGTCCATGTCCGGGTCCGGGTCCGGGTAAGGGTCCGGGTCCGGGTCCAGGTAAGGGTCCGGGTCCGGGTCCGGGTCCGGGTCCGGGTCCGGGTCCGTGTAAGGGTCCGGGTCCAGGTCCGGGTCCGGGTCCGGGTCCGGGTTCGGGTCCGGGTCCGGGTCCGGGTTTGGGTCCGGGTCCGGGTCCGGGTAAGGGTCCGGGTCCGGGTCCGGGTCCGGGTCCGGGTCCGGGTCCGGGTCCGGGTCCGGGTCCGGGTCCGGGTAAGGGTCCGGGTCCGGGTCCGGGTAAGTGTAAGGGTCCGGGTCCGGGTGCAGGTCCGGGTCCGGGTCCGGGTCCGGTTAAGGGTCTGGGTCCGGTTAAGGGTCCGGGTCCGGTTAAGGGTCCGGGTCCGGGTCCGTGTCCGGGTAAGGGTCCGGGTCCGGGTCCGGGTCCAGGTAAGGGTCCGGGTTCGGGTCCGGGTCCGGGTCCGGGTCCATGTCCGGGTCCGGGTCCGGATCCGGGTCCGGGTCCGTGTCCGTGTCCGTGTCCGGGTAAGGGTTCGGGTCCGTGTCCGTGTCCGTGTCCGAGTCCGGGTCCGGGTTCGGACCCGAGTCCGGGTCCGGGTCCGGGTCCGGGTCCGGTTTAGGGTCCGGATCCGGGTCCAGGCAAGGGTCCGGGTCCGTGTCCGTGTCCGTGTCCTTGTCCGTGTCCGGGTCCGTGTCCGGGTCCGGGTCCGGGTCCGGGTAAGTGTCCGGGTCCCGGTCCGGGTAAGGGTCTGGGTTCGGGTTCGGTTCCGGGTCCGGGTCCGGGTCCGGGTCCGGGTCCGGGTCCGGGTCCGGGTTCGGGTTCGGTTCCGGGTCCGGGTCCGGGTCCGGGTCCGGGTCCGGGTCCGGATCCGGGTCTGGGTCCGGGTAAGGGTCCGGGTCCGGGTCCGGGTAAGGGTCCGGGCCCGGGTCCGGGTAAGGGTCCGGGTCCGGGTCCGGGTCCGGGTCCGGGACGGAGTAAGGGTCCGGGTTCGGGTCCGGGTCCGGGTCCGGGTAAGGGTCCGGGTCCGGGTCCGGGTAAGGGTCCGGGTCCGGGTCCGGGTCCGGGTCTGGGTCCGGGTCCGGGTTCGGGTCCGGGTAAGGGTCCGGGTCCGGGTCCGGGTCCGGGTAAGGGTAAGGGTCCGGGTCCGGGTCCAGGTCCGTGTCCGTGTCCGTGTCCGGGTCCGGGTAAGGGTCCGGGTCCGGGTCCGGGTCCGGGTAAGGGTCCGGGTCCGGGTCCGGGTAAGGGTCCGGGTCCGGGTCCGGGTCCGTGTCCGGGCAAGGGTCCAGGTCCGGGTCCTGGCAAGGGTCCGGGTCCGGGTCCGGGTAAGGGTCCGTGTCCGGGTCCGGGTCCGGGTCCGGGTCCGGGTCCGGGTCCGGGTCCAGGTCCGGGTAAGGGTCCGGGTCCGGGTCCGGGTAAGGGTCCGGGTCCGGGTCCGGGTCCCGGTCCGGGTCCGGGTCCGGGTCCGGGTCCGGGTAAGGGTCCGGGTCCGGGTCCGGGTCCGGGTAAAGGTCCGGGTAAGGGTCCGGGTCCGGGTTCGTGTAAAGACCGGGTCCGGGTCCGGGTCCGGGTAAGAGTCCGGGTCCGGGTCCGGCTAAGGGTCCGGGTTCGTGTCCGGGTCCGGGTAAGGGTCCGGGTCCGGGTCCGGGTCCGGGTAAGGGTCCGGGTCCGGGTCCGGGTCCGGGTAAGGGTCCGGGTCCGGGTCCGGGTCCGGGTAAGGGTCCGGGTTCGTGTCCGGGTCCGGGTCCGGGTCCGGGTCCGGGTCCGGGTCCGGGTCCGGGTAAGGGTCCGTGTCCGTGTCCGGGTAAGCGTCCGGGTCCGGGTCCGGATCCGGGTCCGGGTCCGGGTCCGGGTCCGGGTCCGGGTCCGGGTCTGGGTCCGGGTCCGGGTCCGGGTTTGGGTCCGGGTCCGGGTCCGGGTAAGGGTCCGGGTCCGGATCCGGGTCCGGGTCCGGGTCCGGGTCCGGGTAAGGGTCCGGGTCCGGGTCCGGGTAAGTGTAAGGGTCCGGGTCCGGGTGCAGGTCCGGGTCCGGGTCCGGGTCCGGTTAAGGGTCCGGGTCCGGGTCCGGTTAAGGGTCCGGGTCCGGTTAAGGGTCCGGGTCCGGGTCCGTGTCCGGGTAAGGGTCCGGGTCCGGGTCCGGGTCCAGGTAAGGGTCCGGGTTCGGGTCCGGGTCCGGGTCCGGGTCCGGGTAATGGTCCGGGTCCATGTCCGGGTCCGGGTCCGGATCCGGGTCCGGGTCCGGGTCCGTGTCCGGGTAAGGGTTCGGTTCCGTGTCCGTGTCCGTGTCCGTGTCCGAGTCCGGGTCCGGGTTCGGACCCGAGTCCGGGTCCGGGTCCGGGTCCGGGTCCGGTTTAGGGTCCGGATCCGGGTCCAGGCAAGGGTCCGGGTCCGTGTCCGTGTCCGTGTCCTTGTCCGTGTCCGGGTCCGGGTCCGGGTCCGGGTCCGGGTCCGGGTAAGTGTCCGGGTCCCGGTCCGGGTAAGGGTCTGGGTTCGGGTTCGGTTCCGGGTCCGGGTCCGGGTCCGGGTCTGGGTCCGGGTCCGGGTTCGGGTTCGGTTCCGGGTCCGGGTCCGGGTCCGGGTCCGGGTCGGGGTCCGGATCCGGGTCTGGGTCCGGGTAAGGGTCCGGGTCCGGGTCCGGGTAAGGGTCCGGGCCCGGGTCCGGGTAAGGGTCCGGGTCCGGGTCCGGGTCCGGGTCCGGGTCCGGGACGGAGTAAGGGTCCGGGTTCGGGTCCGGGTCCGGGTCCGGGTAAGGGTCCGGGTCCGGGTCCGGGTAAGGGTCCGGGTCCGGGTCCGGGTAAGGGTCCGGGTCCGGGTCCGGGTCCGGGTCTGGGTCCGGGTCCGGGTTCGGGTCCGGGTAAGGGTCCGGGTCCGGGTCCGGGTCCGGGTAAGGGTAAGGGTCCGGGTCCGGGTCCAGGTCCGGGTCCGGGTCCGGGTCCGGGTCCGGGTCCGGTTAAGGGTCCGGGTCCGGGTCCCTGTCCGGGTAAGGGTCCGGGTCCGGGTCCGGGTCCTGGTCCGGGTAAGGGTCCGGGTTCGGGTCCGGGTCCGGGTCCGGGTCCGGGTCCGGGTCTGATTCCGGGTAATGGTCCGGGTCCATGTCCGGGTCCGGTTCCGGATCCGGGTCCGTGTCCGGGTAAGGGTGCGGGTCCGGGTCCGTGTCCGTGTCCGGGCAAGGGTCCAGGTCCGGGTCCAGGCAAGGGTCCGGGTCCGGGTCCGGGTAATGGTCCGGGTCCGGGTCCGGGTCTGGGTCCGGGTCCGGGTCCGGGTCCGGGTCCGGGTCCAGGTCCGGGTAAGGGTCCGGGTCCGGATAAGGGTCCGGGTCCGGGTCCGGGTCCGGGTCCCGGTCCGGGTCCGGGTCCGGGTCCGGGTAAGGGTCCGGGTCTGGGTTCGTGTAAAGGTCCGGGTCCGGGTCCGGGTCCGGGTAAGGGTCCGGGTCCGGGTCCGGCTAAGGGTCCGGGTTCGTGTCCGGGTCCGGGTAAGGGTCCGGGTCCGGGTCCGGGTTTGGGTCCGGGTAAGGGTCCGTGTCCGTGTCCGGGTAAGGGTCCGGGTCCGGGTCCGGGTAAGTGTAAGGGTCCGGGTCCGGGTGCAGGTCCGGGTCCGGGTCCGGGTCCGGTTAAGGGTCCGGGTCCGGGTCCGGGTCCGGGTCCCGGTCCGGGTCCGGGTCCGGGTCCGGGTCCGGGTCCGGGTCCGGGTCCGGGTCCGTGTAAGGGTCCGGGTCCAGGTCCGGGTCCGGGTCCGGGTCCGGGTTCGGGTCCGGGTCCGGGTCCGGGTTTGGGTCCGGGTCCGGGTCCGGGTCCGGGTCCGGGTCCGGGTCCGGGTCCGGGTCCGGGTCCGGGTCCGGGTAAGGGTCCGGGTCCGGGTCCGGGTAAGTGTAAGGGTCCGGGTCCGGGTGCAGGTCCGGGTCCGGGTCCGGGTCCGGTTAAGGGTCTGGGTCCGGTTAAGGGTCCGGGTCCGGTTAAGGGTCCGGGTCCGGGTCCGTGTCCGGGTAAGGGTCCGGGTCCGGGTCCGGGTCCAGGTAAGGGTCCGGGTTCGGGTCCGGGTCCGGGTCCGGGTCCATGTCCGGGTCCGGGTCCGGATCCGGGTCCGGGTCCGTGTCCGTGTCCGTGTCCGGGTAAGGGTTCGGGTCCGTGTCCGTGTCCGTGTCCGAGTCCGGGTCCGGGTTCGGACCCGAGTCCGGGTCCGGGTCCGGGTCCGGGTCCGGTTTAGGGTCCGGATCCGGGTCCAGGCAAGGGTCCGGGTCCGTGTCCGTGTCCGTGTCCTTGTCCGTGTCCGGGTCCGTGTCCGGGTCCGGGTCCGGGTCCGGGTAAGTGTCCGGGTCCCGGTCCGGGTAAGGGTCTGGGTTCGGGTTCGGTTCCGGGTCCGGGTCCGGGTCCGGGTCCGGGTCCGGGTCCGGGTCCGGGTTCGGGTTCGGTTCCGGGTCCGGGTCCGGGTCCGGGTCCGGGTCCGGGTCCGGATCCGGGTCTGGGTCCGGGTAAGGGTCCGGGTCCGGGTCCGGGTAAGGGTCCGGGCCCGGGTCCGGGTAAGGGTCCGGGTCCGGGTCCGGGTCCGGGTCCGGGACGGAGTAAGGGTCCGGGTTCGGGTCCGGGTCCGGGTCCGGGTAAGGGTCCGGGTCCGGGTCCGGGTAAGGGTCCGGGTCCGGGTCCGGGTCCGGGTCTGGGTCCGGGTCCGGGTTCGGGTCCGGGTAAGGGTCCGGGTCCGGGTCCGGGTCCGGGTAAGGGTAAGGGTCCGGGTCCGGGTCCAGGTCCGTGTCCGTGTCCGTGTCCGGGTCCGGGTAAGGGTCCGGGTCCGGGTCCGGGTCCGGGTAAGGGTCCGGGTCCGGGTCCGGGTAAGGGTCCGGGTCCGGGTCCGGGTCCGTGTCCGGGCAAGGGTCCAGGTCCGGGTCCTGGCAAGGGTCCGGGTCCGGGTCCGGGTAAGGGTCCGTGTCCGGGTCCGGGTCCGGGTCCGGGTCCGGGTCCGGGTCCGGGTCCAGGTCCGGGTAAGGGTCCGGGTCCGGGTCCGGGTAAGGGTCCGGGTCCGGGTCCGGGTCCCGGTCCGGGTCCGGGTCCGGGTCCGGGTCCGGGTAAGGGTCCGGGTCCGGGTCCGGGTCCGGGTAAAGGTCCGGGTAAGGGTCCGGGTCCGGGTTCGTGTAAAGACCGGGTCCGGGTCCGGGTCCGGGTAAGAGTCCGGGTCCGGGTCCGGCTAAGGGTCCGGGTTCGTGTCCGGGTCCGGGTAAGGGTCCGGGTCCGGGTCCGGGTCCGGGTAAGGGTCCGGGTCCGGGTCCGGGTCCGGGTCCGGGTAAGGGTCCGGGTCCGGGTCCGGGTCCGGGTAAGGGTCCGGGTTCGTGTCCGGGTCCGGGTCCGGGTCCGGGTCCGGGTCCGGGTCCGGGTCCGGTTAAGGGTCCGTGTCCGTGTCCGGGTAAGCGTCCGGGTCCGGGTCCGGATCCGGGTCCGGGTCCGGGTCCGGGTCCGGGTCCGGGTCCGGGTCTGGGTCCGGGTCCGGGTCCGGGTTTGGGTCCGGGTCCGGGTCCGGGTAAGGGTCCGGGTCCGGATCCGGGTCCGGGTCCGGGTCCGGGTCCGGGTAAGGGTCCGGGTCCGGGTCCGGGTAAGTGTAAGGGTCCGGGTCCGGGTGCAGGTCCGGGTCCGGGTCCGGGTCCGGTTAAGGGTCCGGGTCCGGGTCCGGTTAAGGGTCCGGGTCCGGTTAAGGGTCCGGGTCCGGGTCCGTGTCCGGGTAAGGGTCCGGGTCCGGGTCCGGGTCCAGGTAAGGGTCCGGGTTCGGGTCCGGGTCCGGGTCCGGGTCCGGGTAATGGTCCGGGTCCATGTCCGGGTCCGGGTCCGGATCCGGGTCCGGGTCCGGGTCCGTGTCCGGGTAAGGGTTCGGTTCCGTGTCCGTGTCCGTGTCCGTGTCCGAGTCCGGGTCCGGGTTCGGACCCGAGTCCGGGTCCGGGTCCGGGTCCGGGTCCGGTTTAGGGTCCGGATCCGGGTCCAGGCAAGGGTCCGGGTCCGTGTCCGTGTCCGTGTCCTTGTCCGTGTCCGGGTCCGGGTCCGGGTCCGGGTCCGGGGTCCGGGTAAGTGTCCGGGTCCCGGTCCGGGTAAGGGTCTGGGTTCGGGTTCGGTTCCGGGTCCGGGTCCGGGTCCGGGTCTGGGTCCGGGTCCGGGTTCGGGTTCGGTTCCGGGTCCGGGTCCGGGTCCGGGTCCGGGTCGGGGTCCGGATCCGGGTCTGGGTCCGGGTAAGGGTCCGGGTCCGGGTCCGGGTAAGGGTCCGGGCCCGGGTCCGGGTAAGGGTCCGGGTCCGGGTCCGGGTCCGGGTCCGGGTCCGGGACGGAGTAAGGGTCCGGGTTCGGGTCCGGGTCCGGGTCCGGGTAAGGGTCCGGGTCCGGGTCCGGGTAAGGGTCCGGGTCCGGGTCCGGGTAAGGGTCCGGGTCCGGGTCCGGGTCCGGGTCTGGGTCCGGGTCCGGGTTCGGGTCCGGGTAAGGGTCCGGGTCCGGGTCCGGGTCCGGGTAAGGGTAAGGGTCCGGGTCCGGGTCCAGGTCCGGGTCCGGGTCCGGGTCCGGGTCCGGGTCCGGTTAAGGGTCCGGGTCCGGGTCCCTGTCCGGGTAAGGGTCCGGGTCCGGGTCCGGGTCCTGGTCCGGGTAAGGGTCCGGGTTCGGGTCCGGGTCCGGGTCCGGGTCCGGGTCCGGGTCTGATTCCGGGTAATGGTCCGGGTCCATGTCCGGGTCCGGTTCCGGATCCGGGTCCGTGTCCGGGTAAGGGTGCGGGTCCGGGTCCGTGTCCGTGTCCGGGCAAGGGTCCAGGTCCGGGTCCAGGCAAGGGTCCGGGTCCGGGTCCGGGTAATGGTCCGGGTCCGGGTCCGGGTCTGGGTCCGGGTCCGGGTCCGGGTCCGGGTCCGGGTCCAGGTCCGGGTAAGGGTCCGGGTCCGGATAAGGGTCCGGGTCCGGGTCCGGGTCCGGGTCCCGGTCCGGGTCCGGGTCCGGGTCCGGGTAAGGGTCCGGGTCTGGGTTCGTGTAAAGGTCCGGGTCCGGGTCCGGGTCCGGGTAAGGGTCCGGGTCCGGGTCCGGCTAAGGGTCCGGGTTCGTGTCCGGGTCCGGGTAAGGGTCCGGGTCCGGGTCCGGGTTTGGGTCCGGGTAAGGGTCCGTGTCCGTGTCCGGGTAAGGGTCCGGGTCCGGGTCCGGGTAAGTGTAAGGGTCCGGGTCCGGGTGCAGGTCCGGGTCCGGGTCCGGGTCCGGTTAAGGGTCCGGGTCCGGGTCCGGTTAAGGGTCCGGGTCCGGTTAAGGGTCCGGGTCCGGGTCCGTGTCCGGGTAAGGGTCCGGGTCCGGGTCCGGGTCCAGGTAAGGGTCCGGGTTCGGGTCCGGGTCCGGGTCCGGGTCCGGGTAATGGTCCGGGTCCATGTCCGGGTCCGGGTCCGGATCCGGGTCCGGGTCCGGGTCCGTGTCCGGGTAAGGGTTCGGTTCCGTGTCCGTGTCCGTGTCCGTGTCCGAGTCCGGGTCCGGGTTCGGACCCGAGTCCGGGTCCGGGTCCGGGTCCGGGTCCGGTTTAGGGTCCGGATCCGGGTCCAGGCAAGGGTCCGGGTCCGTGTCCGTGTCCGTGTCCTTGTCCGTGTCCGGGTCCGGGTCCGGGTCCGTGTCCGGGTCCGGGTAAGTGTCCGGGTCCCGGTCCGGGTAAGGGTCTGGGTTCGGGTTCGGTTCCGGGTCCGGGTCCGGGTCCGGGTCTGGGTCCGGGTCCGGGTTCGGGTTCGGTTCCGGGTCCGGGTCCGGGTCCGGGTCCGGGTCGGGGTCCGGATCCGGGTCTGGGTCCGGGTAAGGGTCCGGGTCCGGGTCCGGGTAAGGGTCCGGGCCCGGGTCCGGGTAAGGGTCCGGGTCCGGGTCCGGGTCCGGGTCCGGGTCCGGGACGGAGTAAGGGTCCGGGTTCGGGTCCGGGTCCGGGTCCGGGTAAGGGTCCGGGTCCGGGTCCGGGTAAGGGTCCGGGTCCGGGTCCGGGTCCGGGTCTGGGTCCGGGTCCGGGTTCGGGTCCGGGTAAGGGTCCGGGTCCGGGTCCGGGTCCGGGTAAGGGTAAGGGTCCGGGTCCGGGTCCAGGTCCGGGTCCGGGTCCGGGTCCGGGTCCGGGTCCGGTTAAGGGTCCGGGTCCGGGTCCCTGTCCGGGTAAGGGTCCGGGTCCGGGTCCGGGTCCTGGTCCGGGTAAGGGTCCGGGTTCGGGTCCGGGTCCGGGTCCGGGTCCGGGTCCGGGTCTGATTCCGGGTAATGGTCCGGGTCCATGTCCGGGTCCGGTTCCGGATCCGGGTCCGTGTCCGGGTAAGGGTGCGGGTCCGGGTCCGTGTCCGTGTCCGGGCAAGGGTCCAGGTCCGGGTCCAGGCAAGGGTCCGGGTCCGGGTCCGGGTAATGGTCCGGGTCCGGGTCCGGGTCTGGGTCCGGGTCCGGGTCCGGGTCCGGGTCCGGGTCCAGGTCCGGGTAAGGGTCCGGGTCCGGATAAGGGTCCGGGTCCGGGGTCCGGGTCCGGGTCCCGGTCCGGGTCCGGGTCCGGGTCCGGGTAAGGGTCCGGGTCTGGGTTCGTGTAAAGGTCCGGGTCCGGGTCCGGGTCCGGGTAAGGGTCCGGGTCCGGGTCCGGCTAAGGGTCCGGGTTCGTGTCCGGGTCCGGGTAAGGGTCCGGGTCCGGGTCCGGGTAAGGGTCCGGGTCCGGGTCCAGGTCCGGGTCCGGGTCCGGGTCCGGGTAAGTGTCCGGGTTCGTGTCCGGGTCCGTGTCCGGGTCCGGGTCCGGGTCCGGGTCCGTGTCCGGGTCCGGGTAAGGGTCCGGGTCCGTGTCCGGGTAAGGGTCCGGGTCCGGGTCCTGGTCCGGGTCCGGGTCCGGGTCCGGGTCCGGGTCCGGGTCCGGGTCCGGGTAAGGGTCCGGGTCCGGATAAGGGTCCGGGTCCGGGTCCGGGTCCGGGTAAGGGTAAGGGTCCGGGCCCGGGTCCGGGTAAGGGTCCGTGTCCGTGTCCGTGTCCGGTTCCGGTTCCGGTTCCGGTTCCGGGTCCGGGTCTGGGTCCGGGTCTGGGTAACGGTCCGGGTCCATGTCCGGGTCCGGGTCCGGGTCCGGGTAAGGGTCCGGGTCCGGGTCCAGGTCCGGGTCTGGGTCCGGGTCCGGGCAAGGTCCCGGGTCCGGGTCCGGGTCCGGATAAGGGTCCAGGTCCGGGTCCGGGTCCGGGTAAGGGTCTGGGTCCGTGTCCGTGTCAGTGTCCGGGTCCGGGTCCGGGTCCGGGTAAGGGTCCGGGTCCAGGTCCAGGTCCGGGTCCGGGTCCGGGTCCGGGTCAGGGTCCATGTCCGGGTCCGGGTAAGGGTCTGGGTCCGTGTCCGTGTGCGTGTCCGTGTCCATGTCCGGGTCCGGGTCGGGGTCCGGGTAAGGGTCCGGGTAAGGGTCCGGGTCCATGTCCGGGTCCGTGTCCGGGTCCGTGTCCGGGTAAGGGTCTGGGTCCGGGTCCGGGTAAGGGTCCGGGTCCGGGTCCGTGTCCGGGTCCGTGTCCGGGTCCGGGTCCGGGTCCGGGTAAGGGTCCGGGTCCGGGTCCGGGTCCGGGTCCGGGTAAGGGTCCGGGTCCGGGTCCGGGTCCGGGTCCGGGTCCGGGTCCGGGCAAGGGTCCGGGTCCGGGTCCGGGTCCATGTCCGGGCAAGGGTCCGGGTCCGGGTCCGGGTCCGGGTCCCGGTCCGAGTCTGGGTCCGGGTCCGGGTAAGGGTCCGGGTCCGGGTCCGGGTCCGGGTAAGGGTCCGGGTAAGGGTCCGGGTCCGGGTTCGTGTAAAGGTCCGGGTCCGGGTCCGGGTCCGGGTAAGGGTCCGGGTCCGGGTCCGGCTAAGGGTCCGGGTTCGTGTCCGGGTCCGGGTAAGGGTCCGGGTCCGGGTCCGGGTCCGGGTAAGGGTCCGGGTCCGGGTCCGGGTCCGGGTAAGGGTCCGGGTCCGGGTCCGGGTCTGGGTCCGGGTAAGGGTCCGGGTTCGTGTCCGGGTCCGGGTCCGGGTCCGGGTCCGGGTCCGGGTCCGGGTAAGGGTCCGTGTCCGTGTCCGTGTAAGGGTCCGGGTCCGGGTCCGGGTAAGGGTCCGGGTCCGGGTCCGGGTCCGGGGTAAGGGTCCGGGTCCGGGTCCGGGGTCCGGGTCCGGGTCCGGGTCCGGGTCCGGGTAAGTGTCCGGGTTCGTGTCCGGGTCCGGGTGCAGGTCCGGGTCCGGGTCTGGGTCCGTGTCCGGGTAAGGGTCCGGGTCCGTGTCCGGGTAAGGGTCCGGGTCCGGGTCCGGGTAAGGGTCCGGGTCCGGGTCCGGGTCCGGGTCCGGGTCCGGGTCCGGGTCCGGGTCCGGGTCCGGGTCCGGGTCCGGGTCCAGGTCCGGGTAAGGGTCCGGGTCCGGGTCCGGGTCCGGGTAAGGGTCCGGGTCCGGGTCCGGGTCCGGGTCCCGGTCCCGGGTCTGGGTCCGGGTCCGGGTAAGGGTCCGGGTCCGGGTCCGGGTCCGGGTAAGGGTCCGGGTAAGGGTCCGGGTCCGGGTTCGTGTAAAGGTCCGGGTCCGGGTCCAGGTCCGGGTAAGGGTCCGGGTCCGGGTCCGGCTAAGGGTCCGGGTTCGTGTCCGGGTACGGGTAAGGGTCCGGGTCCGGGTCCGGGTCCGGGTAAGGGTCCGGGTCCGGGTCCGGGTCCGGGTAAGGGTCCGGGTCCGGGTCCGGGTCTGGGTCCGGGTAAGGGTCCGGGTTCGTGTCCGGGGTCCGGGTCCGGGTCCGGGTCCGGGTCCGGGTCCGGGTCCGGGTAAGGGTCCGTGTCCGTGTCCGTGTAAGGGTCCGGGTCTGGGTCCGGGTAAGGGTCCGGGTCCGGGTCCGGGTCCGGATCCGGGTAAGGGTCCGGGTCCGGGTCCGGGTCCGGGTCCGGGTCCGGGTCCGGGTCCGGGTCCGGGTCCGGGTAAGTGTCCGGGTTCGTGTCCGGGTCCGGGTCCGGGTCCGGGTCCTGGTCCGGGTCCGTGTCCGGGTAAGGGTCCGGGTCCGTGTCCGGGTAAGGGTCCGGGTCCGGGTCCGGGTCCGGGTCCGGGTCCGGGTCCGGGTCCGGGTCCAGGTCCGGGTCCGGGTAAGGGTCCGGGTCCGGATAAGGGTCCGGGTCCGGGTCCGGGTCCGGGTAAGGGTAAGGGTCCGGGCCCGGGTCCGGGTAAGGGTCCGTGTCCGTGTCCGGTTCCGGTTCCGGTTCCGGTTCCGGTTCCGGGTCCGGGTCTGGGTCCGGGTCTGGGTAACGGTCCGGGTCCATGTCCGGGTCCGGGTCCGGGTCCGGGTCCGGGTCCGGGTAAGGGTCCGGGTAAGGGTCCGGGTCCGGGTTCGTGTAAAGGTCCGGGTCCGGGTCCGGGTCCGGGTAAGGGTCCGGGTCCGGGTCCGGCTAAGGGTCCGGGTTCGTGTCCGGGTACGGGTAAGGGTCCGGGTCCGGGTCCGGGTCCGGGTAAGGGTCCGGGTCCGGGTCCGGGTCCGGGTAAGGGTCCGGGTCCGGGTCCGGGTCTGGGTCCGGGTAAGGGTCCGGGTTCGTGTCCGGGTCCGGGTCCGGGTCCGGGTCCGGGTCCGGGTCCGGGTCCGGGTAAGGGTCCGTGTCCGTGTCCGTGTAAGGGTCCGGGTCTGGGTCCGGGTAAGGGTCCGGGTCCGGGTCCGGGTCCGGGTCCGGGTAAGGGTCCGGGTCCGGGTCCGGGTCCGGGTCCGGGTCCGGGTCCGGGTCCGGGTCCGGGTCCGGGTCCGGGTAAGTGTCCGGGTTCGTGTCCGGGTCCGGGTCCGGGTCCGGGTCCGGGTCCGGGTCCGTGTCCGGGTAAGGGTCCGGGTCCGTGTCCGGGTAAGGGTCCGGGTCCGGGTCCGGGTCCGGGTCCGGGTCCGGGTCCGGGTCCGGGTCCAGGTCCGGGTCCGGGTAAGGGTCCGGGTCCGGATAAGGGTCCGGGTCCGGGTCCGGGTCCGGGTAAGGGTAAGGGTCCGGGCCCGGGTCCGGGTAAGGGTCCGTGTCCGTGTCCGGTTCCGGTTCCGGTTCCGGTTCCGGGTCCGGGTCTGGGTCCGGGTCTGGGTAACGGTCCGGGTCCATGTCCGGGTCCGGGTCCGGGTCCGGGTAAGGGTCCGGGTCCGGGTCCTGGTCCGGGTCTGTGTCCGGGTCCGGGCAAGGTCCCGGGTCCGGGTCCGGGTCCGGATAAGGGTCCAGGTCCGGGTCCGGTTCCGGGTAAGGGTCTGGGTCCGTGTCCGTGTCAGTGTCCGGGTCCGGGTCCGGGTCCGGGTAAGGGTCCGGGTCCAGGTCCAGGTCTGGGTCCGGGTCCAGGTCCGGGTAAGGGTTCGGGACCGGGTCCGGGTCCGGGTCCGGGTCCGTGTCCGTGTCCGGGTTCGGATCCGGGTCCGGGTCATGGTCCGGGTCCGGGTAACGGTCCAGGTCCATGTCCGGTTCTGGGTCCTGGGTCCGGGTAAGGGTCCGGGTCCGGTTCTGGGTCCTGGGTCCGGGTAAGGGTCCGGGTCCGGGTCCGGGTCCGGGTCCGGGTCCGGGTCCGGGTCTGGGCAAGGGTCCGGGTCCGGGACCGGGTCCGGGTAAGGGTCCGGGTTCCTGTCCCGGTCCGGGTTCAGGTCCGGGTCCGGGTCAGGGTCCATGTCCGGGTCCGGGTAAGGGTCTGGGTCCGTGTCCGTGTGCGTGTGCGTGTCCGTGTCCATGTCCGGGTCCGGGTCGGGGTCCGGGTAAGGGTCCGGGTAAGGGTCCGGGTCCATGTCCGGGTCCGGGTCCGGGTCCGGGTCCAGGTCCGGTTCCGGGTCCGGGTAAGGGTTCGGGTTCGGGTCCGTGTCCGTGTCCGTGTCCGTGTCCGGTTCCGGGTCCGGGTCCGGGTCCGGGTCTGGGTCAGGGTCTGGGTAACGGTCCGGGTCCATGTCCGGGTCCGGGTCCGGGTCCGGGTAAGGGTCCGGGTCCGGGTCCGGGTCCGGGTCTGGGTCCGGGTCCGGGCAAGGTCCCGGGTCCGGGTCCGGGTCCGGGTCCGGGTCCGGGTCCGGGTCCGGGTCTGGGTCCGGGTCCGGGCAAGGTCCCGGGTCTGGGTCAGGGTCCGGGTAAGGGTCCAGGTCCGGGTCCGGATCCGGGTAAGGGTCTGGGTCTGGGTCCGGGTCCGGGTCCGTGTCCGGGTCCGTGTCCGGGTCCGTGTCCGGGTCCGTGTCCGGGTAAGGGTCCGGGTCCGGGACCGTGTCCGGGTCCGGGTCCAGGTCCGGGTAAGGGTCCGGGTCCGGGTCCGGGTCCGGGTCCCGGACCGGGTCCGGGTCCGGGTCCGGGTAAGGGTCCAGGTCCGGGTCCGGGTCCGGGTCCGGGTAAGGGTCCGGGTAAGGGTCCGGGTCCGGGTCCGGGTCCGGGTAAGGGTCCGGGTCCAGGTCCGGGTCCGGGTCCGGGTAGGTGTCCGGGTTCGTGTCCAGGTCCGGGTCCGGGTCCGGGTCCGGGTCCGGGTCCGGGTCCGGGTCCGGGTCCGGGTAAGGGTCCGTGTCCGTGTCCGGGTAAGGGTCCGGGTCTGGGTCCGGGTCCGGGTCCGGGTCCGTGTCCGGGTCCGGGTAAGGGTCCGTGTCCGTGTCCGGGTAAGGGTCCGGGTCCGGGTCCGGGTCCGGGTCCGGGTCCGGGTCCGGGTAAGGGTCCGGGTCCGGGTCCGGGTAAGGGTCCGGGTCCGGATAAGGGTCCGGGTCCGGGTCCGGGTCTGGGTAAGGGTTCGGATCCATGTCCATGTCCGTGTCCGGTTCCGGGTCCGGGTCCGGGTCTAGGTCCGGATCCGGGTCTGGGTAACGGTCCGGGTCCATGTCCGGGTCCGGGTCCGGGTCCGGGTAAGTGTCCGGGTCCGGGTCCAGGTAAGGGTCCGGGTCCTGGTCCGGGTCCGTGTAAGGGTCCCGGTCCGGGTCCGGGTCCGGGTCCGGGTCCGGGTAAGGGTCCGGGTTCGGGTCCGGGTCCGGGTAAGGGTCCGGGTCCGGGTCCGGGTAAGGGTCCGGGTCCGGGTCCGGGTCCGGGTTCCGGTCCGGGTCCGGGTCCGGGTCCGGGTAAGGGTCCGGGTCCGGGTCCGGGTCCGGGTCCGGGTAAGGGTCCGGGTAAGGGTCCGGGTCCGGGTCTGGGTCAGGGTCTGGGTAACGGTCCGGGTCCATGTCCGGGTCCGGGTCCGGGTCCGGGTAAGGGTCCGGGTCCGGGTCCGGGTCCGGGTCTGGGTCCGGGTCCGGGCAAGGTCCCGGGTCCGGGTCCGGGTCCGGGTCCGGGTCCGGGTCTGGGTCCGGGTCCGGGCAAGGTCCCGGGTCCGGGTCAGGGTCCGGGTAAGGGTCCAGGTCCGGGTCCGGATCCGGGTAAGGGTCTGGGTCTGGGTCCTGGTCCGGGTCCGTGTCCGGGTCCGTGTCCGGGTCCGTGTCCGGGTCCGGGTAAGGGTCCGGGTCCAGGTCCAGGTCCGGGTCCGGGTCCGGGTCCGGGTAAGGGTCCGGGTAAGGGTCCGGGTCCATGTCCGGGTCCGTGTCCGGGTCCGTGTCCGGGTAAGGGTCCGGGTCCGGGTCCGGGTAAGGGTCCGGGTCCGGGTCCGTGTCCGGGTCCGTGTCCGGGTCCGGGTCCGGGTCCGGGTAAGGGTCCGGGTCCGGGTCCGGGTCCGGGTCCGGGTAAGGGTCCGGGTCCGGGTCCGGGTCCGGGTCCGGGTCCGGGTCCGGGCAAGGGTCCGGTTCCGTGTCCGGGTCCGTGTCCGGGCAAGGGTCCAGGTCCGGGTCCAGGCAAGGGTCCGGGTCCGGGTCCGGGTAAGGGTCCGGGTCCGGGTCCGGGTCCGGGTCCGGGTCCGGGTCCGGGTCCGGGTCCGGGTCCGGGTCCGGGTCCGGGTCCGGGAAAGGGTCCGGGTCCGGGTCCGGGTAAGGGTCCGGGTCCGGGTCCGGGTCCGGGTCCGGGTCCCGGTCCGGGTCTGGGTCCGGGTCCGGGTAAGGGTCCGGGTCCGGGTCCGGGTCCGGGTAAGGGTCCGGGTAAGGGTCCGGGTCCGGGTTCGTGTAAAGGTCCGGGTCCGGGTCCGGGTCCGGGTAAGGGTCCGGGTCCGGGTCCGGCTAAGGGTCCGGGTTCGTGTCCGGGTCCGGGTAAGGGTCCGGGTCCGGGTCCGGGTCCGGGTAAGGGTCCGGGTCCGGGTCCGGGTCCGGGTAAGGGTCCGGGTCCGGGTCCGGGTCTGGGTCCGGGTAAGGGTCCGGGTTCGTGTCCGGGTCCGGGTCCGGGTCCGGGTCCGGGTCCGGGTCCGGGTCCGGGTCCGGGTAAGGGTCCGTGTCCGTGTCCGTGTAAGGGTCCGGGTCCGGGTCCGGGTAAGGGTCCGGGTCCGGGTCCGGGTCCGGGTAAGGGTCCGGGTCCGGGTCCGGGTCCGGGTCCGGGTCCGGGTCCGGGTCCGGGTCCGGGTCCGGGTAAGTGTCCGGGTTCGTGTCCGGGTCCGGGTCCGGGTCCGGGTCCGGGTCCGGGTCCGTGTCCGGGTAAGGGTCCGTGTCCGTGTCCGGGTAAGGGTCCGGGTCCGGGTCCGGGTAAGGGTCCGGGTCCGGGTCCGGGTCCGGGTCCGGGTCCGGGTCCGGGTAAGGGTCCGGGTCCGGGTCCGGGTAAGGGTCCGGGTCCGGGTCCGGGTCCGGGTCCCGGTCCCGGTCCGGGTCTGGGTCCGGGTCCGGGTAAGGGTCCGGGTCCGGGTCCGGGTCCGGGTAAGGGTCCGGGTAAGGGTCCGGGTCCGGGTTCGTGTAAAGGTCCGGGTCCGGGTCCGGGTCCGGGTAAGGGTCCGGGTCCGGGTCCGGCTAAGGGTCCGGGTTCGTGTCCGGGTCCGGGTAAGGGTCCGGGTCCGGGTCCGGGTCCGGGTAAGGGTCCGGGTCCGGGTCCGGGTCCGGGTAAGGGTCCGGGTCCGGGTCCGGGTCTGGGTCCGGGTAAGGGTCCGGGTTCGTGTCCGGGTCCGGGTCCGGGTCCGGGTCCGGGTCCGGGTCCGGGTCCGTGTCCGGGTAAGGGTCCGTGTCCGTGTCCGTGTAAGGGTCCGGGTCCGGGTCCGGGTAAGGGTCCGGGTCCGGGTCCGGGTCCGGGTCCGGGTAAGGGTCCGGGTCCGGGTCCGGGTCCGGGTCCGGGTCCGGGTCCGGGTCCGGGTCCGGGTAAGTGTCCGGGTTCGTGTCCGGGTCCGGGTCCGGGTCCTGGTCCGGGTCCGGGTCCGGGTCCGGGTAAGGGTCCGGGTCCGTGTCCGGGTAAGGGTCCGGGTCCGGGTCCGGGTCCGGGTCCGGGTCTGGGTCCGGGTCCGGGTCCAGGTCCGGGTAAGGGTCCGGGTCCGGATAAGGGTCCGGGTCCGGGTCCGGGTCCGGGTAAGGGTAAGGGTCCGGGCCCGGGTCCGGGTAAGGGTCCGTGTCCGTGTCCGGTTCCGGTTCTGGTTCCGGTTCCGGGTCCGGGTCTGGGTCCGGGTCTGGGTAACGGTCCGGGTCCATGTCCGGGTCCGGGTCCGGGTCCGGGTAAGGGTCCGGGTCCGGGTCCTGGTCCGGGTCTGGGTCCGGGTCCGGGCAAGGTCCCGGGTCCGGGTCCGGGTCCGGATAAGGGTCCAGGTCCGGGTCCGGGTCCGGGTAAGTGTCTGGGTCCGTGTCCGTGTCAGTGTCCGGGTCCGGGTCCGGGTCCGGGTAAGGGTCCGGGTCCAGGTCCAGGTCTGGGTCCGGGTCCAGGTCCGGGTAAGGGTTCGGGACCGGGTCCGGGTCCGGGTCCGGGTCCGTGTCCGTGTCCGGGTTCGGATCCGGGTCCGGGTCATGGTCCGGGTCCGGGTAACGGTCCAGGTCCATGTCCGGTTCTGGGTCCTGGGTCCAGGTAAGGGTCCGGGTCCGGTTCTGCGTCCTGGGTCCGGGTAAGGGTCCGGGTCCGGGTCCGGGTCCGGGTCCGGGTCCGGGTCCGGGTCCGGGTCTGGGCAAGGGTCCGGGTCCGGGACCGGGTCCGGGTAAGGGTCCGGGTTCCTGTCCCGGTCCGGGTTCAGGTCCGGGTCCGGGTCAGGGTCCATGTCCGGGTCCGGGTAAGGGTCTGGGTCCGTGTCCGTGTGCGTGTGCGTGTCCGTGTCCATGTCCGGGTCCGGGTCGGGGTCCGGGTAAGGGTCCGGGTAAGGGTCCGGGTCCATGTCCGGGTCCGGGTCCGGGTCCGGGTCCAGGTCCGGTTCCGGGTCCGGGTAAGGGTTCGGGTTCGGGTCCGTGTCCGTGTCCGTGTCCGTGTCCGGTTCCGGGTCCGGGTCCGGGTCCGGGTCTGGGTCAGGGTCTGGGTAACGGTCCGGGTCCATGTCCGGGTCCGGGTCCGGGTCCGGGTAAGGGTCCGGGTCCGGGTCCGGGTCCGGGTCTGGGTCCGGGTCCGGGCAAGGTCCCGGGTCCGGGTCCGGGTCCGGGTCCGGGTCCGGGTCCGGGTCCGGGTCTGGGTCCGGGTCCGGGCAAGGTCCCGGGTCCGGGTCAGGGTCCGGGTAAGGGTCCAGGTCCGGGTCCGGATCCGGGTAAGGGTCTGGGTCTGGGTCCGGGTCCGGGTCCGTGTCCGGGTCCGTGTCCGGGTCCGTGTCCGGGTCCGTGTCCGGGTAAGGGTCCGGGTCCGGGACCGTGTCCGGGTCCGGGTCCAGGTCCGGGTAAGGGTCCGGGTCCGTGTCCGGGTCCGGGTCCAGGTCCGGGTAAGGGTCCGGGTCCGGGTAAGGGTCCAGGTCCGGGTCCGGGTCCGGGTCCGGGTAAGGGTCTGGGTAAGGGTCCGGGTCCGGGTCCGGGTCCGGGTAAGGGTCCGGGTCCAGGTCCGGGTCCGGGTCCGGGTAGGTGTCCGGGTTCGTGTCCGGGTCCGGGTCCGGGTCCGGGTCCGGGTCCGGGTCCGGGTCCGGGTCCGGGTCCGGGTAAGGGTCCGTGTCCGTGTCCGGGTAAGGGTCCGGGTCCGGGTCCGGGTCCGGGTCCGGGTCCGGGTCCGGGTCCGGGTCCGGGTCCGGGTAAGGGTCCGGGTCCGGGTCCGGGTAAGGGTCCGGGTCCGGATAAGGGTCCGGGTCCGGGTCCGGGTCCGGGTCCGGGTAAGGGTTCGGGTCCATGTCCATGTCCGTGTCCGGTTCCGGGTCCGGGTCCGGGTCTAGGTCCGGGTCCGGGTCCGGGTCCGGGTCCGGGTAGGTGTCCGGGTTCGTGTCCGGGTCCGGGTCCGGGTCCGGGTTCGTGTAAAGGTCCGGGTCCGGGTCCGGGTCCGGGTAAGGGTCCGGGTCCGGGTCCGGCTAATGGTCCGGGTTCGTGTCCGGGTAAGGGTCCGGGTCCGGGTCTGGGTCCGGGTAAGGGTCCGGGTCCGGGTCCGGGTCCGGGTCCGGGTCCGGGTCCGGGTCCGTGTCCGGGTAAGGGTCCGGGTCAGTGTCCGGGTAAGGGTCCGGGTCCGGGTCCGGGTCCGGTTCCGGGTCCGGGTCCGGGTCCGGGTCCGGGTCCGGGTCCAGGTCCGGGTCCGGGTAAGGGTCCGGGTCCGGATAAGGGTCCGGGTCCGGGTCCAGGTCCGGGTAAGGGTAAGGGTCCGGGCCCGGGTCCGGGTAAGGGTCCGTGTCCGTGTCCGTGTCCGGTTCCGGTTCCGGTTCCGGTTCCGGGTCCGGGTCTGGGTCCGGGTCTGGGTAACGGTCCGGGTCCATGTCCGGGTCCGGGTCAGGGTCCGGGTAAGGGTCCGGGTCCGGGTCCAGGTCCGGGTCTGGGTCCGGGTCCGGGCAAGTTCCCGGGTCCGGGTCCGGGTCCGGATAAGGGTCCAGGTCCGGGTCCGGGTCCGGGTAAGGGTCTGGGTCCGTGTCCGTGTCAGTGTCCGGGTCCGGGTCCGGGTCCGGGTAAGGGTCCGGGTCCAGGTCCAGGTCTGGGTCCGGGTCCAGGTCCGAGTAAGGGTTCGGGACCGGGTCCGGGTCCGGGTCCGGGTCCGGGTCCGTGTCCGGGTTCGGATCCGGGTCCGGGTCATGGTCCGGGTCCGGGTAACGGTCCAGGTCCATGTCCGGTTCTGGGTCCTGGGTCCGGGTAAGGGTCCGGGTCCGGTTCTGGGTCCTGGGTCCGGGTAAGGGTCCGGGTCCGGGTCCGGGTCCGGGTCCGGGTCCGGGTCCGGGTCCGGGTCCGGGTCCGGGTCTGGGCAAGGGTCCGGGTCCGGGACCGGGTCCGGGTAAGGGTCCGGGTTCCTGTCCCGGTCCGGGTCCGGGTCCGGGTCCGGGTCAGGGTCCATGTCCGGGTCCGGGTAAGGGTCTGGGTCCGTGTCCGTGTGCGTGTGCGTGTGCGTGTCCGTGTCCATGTCCGGGTCCGGGTCGGGGTCCGGGTAAGGGTCCGGGTAAGGGTCCGGGTCCATGTCCGGGTCCGGGTCCGTGTCCGGGTCCAGGTCCGGTTCCAGGTCCGGGTAAGGGTTCGGGTTCGGTTCCGTGTCCGTGTCCGTGTCCGTGTCCGGTTCCGGGTCCGGGTCCGGGTCCGGGTCTGGGTCAGGGTCTGGGTAACGGTCCGGGTCCATGTCCGGGTCCGGGTCCGGGTCCGGGTAAGGGTCCGGGTCCGGGTCCGGGTCCGGGTCCGGGTCTGGGTCCGGGTCCGGGCAAGGTCCCGGGTCCGGGTCAGGGTCCGGGTAAGGGTCCAGGTCCGGGTCCGGATCCGGGTAAGGGTCTGGGTCTGGGTCCGGGTCCGGGTCCGTGTCCGGGTCCGTGTCCGGGTCCGTGTCCGGGTCCGTGTCCGGGTAAGGGTCCGGGTCCGGGACCGTGTCCGGGTCCGTGTCCGGGTCCGGGTCCGGGTCCGGGTAAGGGTCCGGGTCCGGGTCCGGGTCCGGGTCCGGGTCCGGGTCCAGGTCCGGGTAAGGGTCCGGGTCCAGGTCCGGGTAAGGGTCCGGGTCCGGGTCCGGGTAAGGGTCCAGGTCCGGGTCCGGGTCCGGGTAAGGGTCCGGGTAAGAGTCCGGGTCCGGGTCCGGGTCCGGGTAAGGGTCCGGGTCCGGGTCCGGGTCCGGGTCCGGGTCCGGGTAGGTGTCCGGGTTCGTGTCCGGGTCCGGGTCCGGGTCCGGGTCCGGGTCCGGGTCCGGGTCCGGGTCCGGGTAAGGGTCCGTGTCCGTGTCCGGGTAAGGGTCCGGGTCCGGGTCCGGGTCCGGGTCCGGGTCCGGGTCCGGGTCCGGGTCCGGGTCCGGGTCCGGGTCCGGGTAACGGTCCGGGTGCATGTCCGGGTCAGGGTCCGGGTCCGGGTAAGGGTCCGGGTCCAGGTAAGGGTCCGGGTCCATGTCCGTGTCCGGGTCCGTGTCCGGGTCCGGGTCCGGATCCGGGTCCGTGTCCGTGGAAGGGTTCGGGTCCGTGTCCGGGTCCGTGTCCGGGTCCGGGTAAGGGTCCGGGTAAGGGTCCGGGTAAGGGTCCGGGACCGGGTCCAGGTCCGGGTCCGGGTAAGGGTCCGTGTCCGTGTCCGTGTCCGGGTCCGGGTCCGGGTAAGGGTCCGGGTCCAGGTCCGGGTCCGGGCAAGTGTCCGGGTCCGGATCCGGTTTCGGGTCCGGGTTCAGGTCCTGGTCCGTGTCCGTGTCCGTGTCCGGGTCTGGGTCCGGGTAACGGTCCGGGTCCTTGTCCGGGTCCGGGTCCGGTTCCGGGTAAGGGTCCAGGTCCGGGTCCGGGTCCGGGCAAGTGTCCGGGTCCGGGTCCGGGTCCGGGTAAGGGTCCGGGTCCGGGTCCGGGTTCGTGTCCGGGTTCGTGTCCAGGTCCGGGTCCGGGTCCGGTTCCGGTTCCGGGTCCGGTTCCGGGTCCGGGTCCGTGTCCGGGCAAGTGTCCGTGTCCGGGTCCGGGTCCGGGTCCGGATCCGGGTCCGGGTCCGTGGAAGGGTTCGGGTCCATGTCCGTGTCCGTGTCCGGGTCCGGGTAAGGGTCCGGGTCCGGGTCCAGGTAAGGGTCCGGGACCGGGTCCAGGTCCGGGTCCGGGTAAGGGTCCGGGTCCGTGTCCGTGTCCGTGTCCGGGTCCGGGTCCGTGTCCGGGTCCGGGTAAGGGTCCGGGTCTGTGTCCGGTTAAGGGTCCGGGTCCGTGTCCAGGTAAGTGTCCGGGTCCGGGTCCGGGTCCGGGTCCGGGTCCGGGTAAGGGTCCGTGTCAGGGTCCGGGTCCGGGTCCGGGTCCGAGTACGGGTCAGGGTCCGGGTCCGGGTAAGGGTCCGGGTCCAGGTAAGGGTCCGGGTCCATGTCCGTGTCCGGGTCCGTGTCCGGGTCCGTGTCCGGATCCGGGTCCGGGTCCGTGGAAGGGTTCGGGTCCGTGTCCGTGTCCGGGTCCGGGTCCGGGTAAGGGTCCGGGTAAGGGTCCGGGTAAGGGTCCGGGACCGGGTCCAGGTCCGGGTCCGGGTAAGGGTCCGTGTCCGTGTCCGGGTCCGGGTCCGGGTCCGGGTAAGGGTCCGGGTCCAGGTCCGGGTCCGGGCAAGTGTCTGGGTCCGGATCCGGTTTCGGGTCCGGGTTCATGTCCTGGTCCGTGTCCGTGTCCGTGTCCGTGTCCGTGTCCGTGTCCGTGTCCGGGTCCGTGTCCGGGTCCGTGTCCGGGTCCGGGTAAGGGTTCGGGTCCGTGTCCGTGTCCGTGTCCGGGTCCGGGTCCGGGTCCGGGTTCGAACCCGGGTCCGGGTCCGGGTCCGTGTCTGGGTCCGGGTAACGGTCCGGGTCCTTGTCCGGGTCCGGGTCCGGTTCCGGGTAAGGGTCCAGGTCCGGGTCCGGGTCCGGGTCCGGGTCCGGGTCCGGGTCCGGGCAAGTGTCCGGGTCCGGGTCCGGGCAAGTGTCCGGGTCCGGGTCCGGGTCCGGGTAAGGGTCCGGGTCCGGGTCCGGGTTCGTGTCCGGGTTCGTGTCCAGGTCCGGGTCCGGGTCCGGGTCCGGTTCCGGTTCCGGTTCCGGGTCCGGGTCCGGGTCCGTGTCCGTGTCCGGGCAAGGGTCCGTGTCCGTGTCCGGGTCCGGATCCGGGTCCGGGTCCGTGGAAGGGTTCGGGTCCATGTCCGTGTCCGTGTCCGGGTCCGGGTAAGGGTCCGGGTCCGGGTCCAGGTAAGGGTCCGGGACCGGGTCCAGGTCCGGGTCCGGGTAAGGGTCCGGGTCCGTGTCCATGTCCGTGTCCGGGTCCGGGTCCGGGTAAGGGTCCGGGTCTGTGTCCGGTTAAGGGTCCGGGTCCGTGTCCTGGTAAGTGTCCGGGTCCGGGTCCGGGTCCGGGTCCGGGTCCGGGTAAGGGTCCGTGTCAGTGTCCGGGTCCGGGTCCGGGTCCGGGTAAGGGTCCGGGTCCGGGTCCGGGTCCGGGTCCGGGTCCGGGTCCGGGTAGGTGTCCGGGTTCGTGTCCAGGTCCGGGTCCGGGTCCGGGTCCGGGTCCGGGTCCGGGTCCGGGTCCGGGTCCGGGTAAGGGTCCGTGTCCGTGTCCGGGTAAGGGTCCGGGTCCGGGTCCGGGTCCGGGTCCGGGTCCGGGTCCGGGTCCGGGTCCGGGTCCGGGTCCGGGTCCGGGTAACGGTCCGGGTGCATGTCCGGGTCAGGGTCCGGGTCCGGGTAAGGGTCCGGGTCCAGGTAAGGGTCCGGGTCCATGTCCGTGTCCGGGTCCGTGTCCGGGTCCGGGTCCGGATCCGGGTCCGTGTCCGTGGAAGGGTTCGGGTCCGTGTCCGGGTCCGGGTCCGGGTCCGGGTAAGGGTCCGGGTAAGGGTCCGGGTAAGGGTCCGGGACCGGGTCCAGGTCCGGGTCCGGGTAAGGGTCCGTGTCCGTGTCCGTGTCCGTGTCCGGGTCCGGGTAAGGGTCCGGGTCCAGGTCCGGGTCCGGGCAAGTGTCCGGGTCCGGATCCGGTTTCGGGTCCGGGTTCAGGTCCTGGTCCGTGTCCGTGTCCGGGTCCGGGTCTGGGTCCGGGTAACGGTCCGGGTCCTTGTCCGGGTCCGGGTCCGGTTCCGGGTAAGGGTCCAGGTCCGGGTCCGGGTCCGGGCAAGTGTCCGGGTCCGGGTCGGGGTCCGGGTAAGGGTCCGGGTCCGGGTCCGGGTTCGTGTCCGGGTTCGTGTCCAGGTCCGGGTCCGGGTCCGGGTCCGGTTCCGGTTCCGGGTCCGGGTCCGGGTCCGTGTCCGTGTCCGGGCAAGTGTCCGTGTCCGGGTCCGGGTCCGGGTCCGGATCCGGGTCCGGGTCCGTGGAAGGGTTCGGGTCCATGTCCGTGTCCGTGTCCGGGTCCGGGTAAGGGTCCGGGTCCGGGTCCAGGTAAGGGTCCGGGACCGGGTCCAGGTCCGGGTCCGGGTAAGGGTCCGGGTCCGTGTCCGTGTCCGGGTCCGGGTCCGTGTCCGGGTCCGGGTAAGGGTCCGGGTCTGTGTCCGGTTAAGGGTCCGGGTCCGTGTCCAGGTAAGTGTCCGGGTCCGGGTCCGGGTCCGGGTCCGGGTCCGGGTAAGGGTCCGTGTCAGGGTCCGGGTCCGGGTCCGGGTCCGGGTCCGAGTACGGGTCAGGGTCCGGGTCCGGGTAAGGGTCCGGGTCCAGGTAAGGGTCCGGGTCCATGTCCGTGTCCGGGTCCGTGTCCGGGTCCGGGTCCGGATCCGGGTCCGGGTCCGTGGAAGGGTTCGGGTCCGTGTCCGTGTCCGTGTCCGGGTCCGGGTAAGGGTCCGGGTAAGGGTCCGGGTAAGGGTCCGGGACCGGGTCCAGGTCCGGGTCCGGGTAAGGGTCCGTGTCCGTTTCCGGGTCCGTGTCCGGGTCCGGGTAAGGGTCCGGGTCCGGGTCCGGGTCCGGGCAAGTGTCCGGGTCCGGATCCGGTTTCGGGTCCGGGTTCATGTCCTGGTCCGTGTCCGTGTCCGTGTCCGTGTCCGTGTCCGTGTCCGTGTCCGTGTCCGGGTCCGTGTCCGGTCCGGGTCCGGGTCCGGGTAAGGGTTCGGGTCCGTGTCCGTGTCCGTGTCCGGGTCCGGGTCCGGGTCCGGGTTCGAACCCGGGTCCGGGTCCGGGTCCGGGTCCGGGTCTGGGTCCGGGTAACGGTCCGGGTCCTTGTCCGGGTCCGGGTCCGGTTCCGGGTAAGGGTCCAGGTCCGGGTCCGGGTCCGGGTCCGGGTCCGAGTCCGGGTCCGGGCAAGTGTCCGGGTCCGGGTCCGGGCAAGTGTCCGGGTCCGGGTCCGGGTCCGGGTAAGGGTCCGGGTCCGGGTCCGGGTTCGTGTCCGGGTTCGTGTCCAGGTCCGGGTCCGGGTCCGGGTCCGGGTCCGGTTCCGGTTCCGGTTCCGGGTCCGGGTCCGGGTCCGTGTCCGTGTCCGGGCAAGGGTCCGTGTCCGTGTCCGGGTCCGGATCCGGGTCCGGGTCCGTGGAAGGGTTCGGGTCCATGTCCGTGTCCGTGTCCGGGTCCGGGTAAGGGTCCGGGTCCGGGTCCAGGTAAGGGTCCGGGACCGGGTCCAGGTCCGGGTCCGGGTAAGGGTCCGGGTCCGTGTCCATGTCCGTGTCCGGGTCCGGGTCCGGGTAAGGGTCCGGTTCTGTGTCCGGTTAAGGGTCCGGGTCCGTGTCCTGGTAAGTGTCCGGGTCCGGGTCCGGGTCCGGGTCCGGGTCCGGGTAAGGGTCCGTGTCAGTGTCCGGGTCCGGGTCCGGGTCCGGGTCCGGGTCCGGGTCCGGGTCCGGGTCCGGGTTAGGGTCCGGGTCCGGGTCCGGGTCCGGGTCCGGGTCCGGGTCCGGGTCCGGGTCCGGGTCCGGGTAAGGGTCCGTGTTCGGGTCCGGGTCCAGGTCCGGGTCCGGGTCCGGGTAAGGGTCCGGGTCCGGGTCCGGGTAAGGTTCCGGGTCCGGGACTGGTTAAGTGTCTGGCTCCGGGTCCAGATAAGGGTCCGGGTCCGGGTCCATGTCCGTGTCCGTGTCCGTGTCTGTGTCCGTGTCCGGGTCCGTGTCCGGGTCCGGGTAAGGGTTCGGGTCCGTGTCCGGGTCCGGGTCCGGGTCCGGGTCCGGGTCCGGGTCCGTGTCCGGGCAAGGGTCCGGGTCCGGGTCCGGGTAATGGTCCGGGTCCGGGTCCGGGTAAGGGTCCGGGTAAGGGTCCGGGTCCGGGTCCGGGTCCGGGTCCGGGTCCGGGTCCGGGTCCGGGTCTTGGTCCGGGTCCGGGTCCGGGTCCAGGTAAGGTTCCGGGTCCGGGTCCGGGTCCCGGTCCGGGTAAGGGTCCGGGTCCGGGTCCGGGTTCGTGTCCGGGTTCGTGTCCAGGTCCGGGTCCGGGTCCAGGTCCGGGTCAGGGTCCGGGTCCGCGTCCGGGTAAGGGTCTGAGTCCGTGTCCCTGTCCGTGTCCGTGTCCGGGTCCAGGTCCAGGTCCGGGTAAGGGTCCGGGTCCATATCCGGGTCCGGGTCCGGGTCCGGGTCCGGGTCCGGATCCGGGTCCGGGTCCGGGTCCGGGTCCGGGTCCGGGTCCGGGTCCGGGTCCGGGTCCGGGTAAGGGTTCGGGTCCGTGTCCGTGTCCGTGTCCGGGTCCGTGTCCGGGTCCGGGTCCGGGTCCATGTCCGGGTCCGGGTACGGGTCCGGGTAAGGGTCCGGGTCCGGGTCCGGGTCCGGGTCCGGGTCCGGGTCCGGGTCCGGGTCCGGGTCCGGGTCCGGGCAAGGGTCCGGGTCCGGGTCCGGGTAATGGTCCGGGTCCGGGTCCGGGTCCGGGTAAGTGTCCGGGTCCGGGTCCGGGTCCGGGTCCGGGTCCGGGTCCGTGTCCATGTCCGTGTCCGTGTCCGTGTCCGGGTCCGGGTCCGGGTCCGGGTCCGGGTAAGGGTCCGGGACCGGGTCCAGGTCCGGGTCCGGGTAAGGGTCCGGGTCCGTGTCCGTGTCCTGGTCCGGGTCCGGGTCCGGGTCCGGGTAAGGGTCCGGGTCTGTGTCCGGTAAAGGGTCCCGGTCCGTGTCCAGGTAAGTGTCCGGGTCCGGGTCCGGGTC
Source organism: Arizona elegans (assembly GCA_022577455.1). Lineage (NCBI taxonomy): Eukaryota > Metazoa > Chordata > Lepidosauria > Squamata > Colubridae > Arizona > Arizona elegans. Next base: position 8,695,857 of record JAKOOJ010000027.1, read on the forward strand.
CGGGTCCGGGTCCGGGTCCGGGTAAGGGTCCGTGTCAGGGTCCGTGTCCGGGTCTGGGTCCGGGTCCGAGTACGGGTCAGGGTCCGGGTCCGGGTAAGGGTCCGGGTCCATGTCCGTGTCCATGTCCGTGTCCGTGTCCGTGTCCGGATCCGGGTCCGGGTCCGTGGAAGGGTTCGGGTCCGTGTCCGTGTCCGGGTCCGGGTCCGGGTAAGGGTCCGGGTAAGGGTCCGGGTAAGGGTCCGGGACCGGGTCCAGGTCCGGGTCCGGGTAAGGGCCCGGGTCCGTGTCCGTGTCCGTGTCCGGGTCCGGGTAAGGGTCCGGGTCCGGGTCCGGATCCGGGCAAGTGTCCGGGTCCGGATCCGGTTTCGGGTCCGGGTTCATGTCCTGGTCCGTGTCCGTGTCCGTGTCCGGGTCCGGGTAAGGGTCCGGGTCTATGTCCGGTTAAGGGTCCGGGTCCGTGTCCGGGTCCGTGTCCGGGTCCGGGTCCGGGTCCGGGTCCGGGTCCGGGTCCGGGTAAGGGTCCGGGTCTGTGTCCGGTTAAGGGTCCGGGTCCGTGTCCAGGTAAGTGTCCTGGTCCGGGTCCGGGTCCGGGTCCGGGTCCGGGTAAGGGTCCGTGTCAGGGTCCGGGTCCGGGTCCGGGTCCGGGTCCGAGTACGGGTCAGGGTCCGGGTCCGGGTAAGGGTCCGGGTCCAGGTAAGGGTCCGGGTCCATGTCCGTGTCCGGGTCCGGGTCCGGGTCCGGGTCCGGATCCGGGTCCGGGTCCGTGGAAGGGTTCGGGTCCGTGTCCGTGTCCGGGTCCGTGTCCGGGTAAGGGTCTGGGTAAGGGTCCGGGTAAGGGTCCGGGACCGGGTCCAGGTCCGGGTCCGGGTAAGGGTCCGGGTCCGTGTCCGTGTCCGTGTCCGGGTCCGGGTAAGGGTCCGGGTCCGGGTCCGGGTCCGGGCAAGTGTCCGGGTCCGGATCCGGTTTCGGGTCCGGGTTCATGTCCTGGTCCGTGTCCGTGTCCGTGTCCGTGTCCGTGTCCGTGTCCGTGTCCGTGTCCGGGTCCGGGTCCGGGTCCGGGTCCGGGTCCGGGTAAGGGTTCGGGTCCGTGTCCGTGTCCGTGTCCGTGTCCGGGTCCGGGTCCGGGTTCGAACCCGGGTCCGGGTCCGGGTCCGGGTCTGGGTCCGGGTAACGGTCCGGGTCCTTGTCCGGGTCCGGGTCCGGTTCCGGTTAAGGGTCCAGGTCCGGGTCCGGGTCCGGGTCCGGGTCCGGGTCCGGGTCCGGGCAAGTGTCCGGGTCCGGGTCCGGGTCCGGGTAAGGGTCCGGGTCCGGGTCCGGGTTCGTGTCCGGGTTCGTGTCCAGGTCCGGGTCCGGGTCCGGGTCCGGGTCCGGTTCCGGGTCCGGGTCCGGGTCCGTGTCCGTGTCCGTGTCCGGGCAAGGGTCCGTGTCCGTGTCCGGGTCCGGATCCGGGTCCGGGTCCGTGGAAGGGTTCGGGTCCATGTCCGTGTCCGTGTCCGGGTCCGGGTAAGGGTCCGGGTCCGGGTCCATGTAAGGGTCCGGGACCGGGTCCAGGTCCGGGTCCGGGTCCGGGTCCGGGTAAGGGTTCGGGTCCGTGTCCGTGTCCGTGTCCGTGTCCGTGTCCGTGTCCGTGTCCGGGTCCATGTCCGTGTCCGGGTCCGGGTAAGGGTCCGGGTCCGGGTCCGGGTCCGGGTCCGGGTCCGGGTCCGGGTCCGGGTCCGGGTCCGGGTCCGGGTCCGGGTCCGGGTCCGGGCAAGGGTCCGGGTCCGGGTCCGGGTCCGGGTAATGGTCCGGGTCCGGGTCCGGGTCCGGGTAAGGGTCCGGGTCCGGGTCCGGGTCCGGGTCCGGGTCCGGGTCCGTGTCCATGTCCGTGTCCGGGTCCGGGTCCGGGTCCGGGTCCGGGTCCGGGTCCGGGTCCGGGTCCGGGTAAGGGTCCGTGTCCGTGTCCGTGTCCGTGTCCGTGTCCGGGTCCGTGTCCGGGTCCGGGTCCGGGTCCGTGTCCGGGCAAAGGTCCGGGTCCGGGTCCGGGTCCGGGTCCGGTTAATGGTCCGGGTCCGGGTCCGGGTCCGGGTAAGGGTCCGGGTCCTGGTCCGGGTCCGGGTCCGGGTCCGGGTCCGGGTCCAGGTCCGGGTCCGGGTCCGGGTCCGGGTTCGGGTCTGGGTCCGGGTCTGGGTCCAGGTCCAGGTAAGGGTCCGGGTCCGGGTCCGGGTCCCGGTTCGGGTCCGGGTTCGTGTCCGTGTCCGTGTCCGTTTCCGTGTCCGTGTCCGTGTCCGTGTCCGTGTCCGTGTCCGTGTCCGTGTCCGGGTCCCGGTAAGGGTCCGGGTCCATGTCCGTGTCCGTGTCCGTGTCCGTGTCCTTGTCCGGGTCCGTGTCCGGGTCCAGGTAAGGGTTCGGGTCCGGGTCCGTGTCCGTGTCCGTGTCCGGGTTCGGACCCGGGTCCGGGTCCGGGTCCCGGTCATGGTCCGGGTAACGGTCCGGGTCCATGTCTGGGTCTGGGTCCGTGTCCGTGTCCGGGTCCGGGTCCGGGACCGGGTAAGGGTCCGGGTCCGTGTCCGTGTCCGTGTCCGTGTCCGTGTCCGTGTCCGTGTCCGTGTCTGTGTCCGTGTCTGTGTCCGGGTCCGGGTCCAGGTCCGGGTGCGGGTAATGGTCCGGATCCGGGTCCGGGTCCGGGTAAGGGTCCGGGTCCGGGTCCGGGTCCGGGTCCGTGTCCGTGTCCGTGTCCGGGTCCGGGTCCGTGTCCGTGTCCGTGTCCGTGTCCGGGTAAGGGTTCGGGTCCGTGTCCGTGTTCCTGTCCGTGTCCGGGTCCGGGTTCGGACCTGGGTCCGGGTCCGGGTCCCGGTCAGGTTCCGGGTCCGGGTCCGGGTCCGGGTCCGGGTAAGGGTCCGGGTCCGGGTCCGGGTAAGTGTCCGGGTCCGGGTCCGGATAAGGGTCTGGGTCCGGGTCCGGGTCCAGGTAAGTGTCCGGGTCAAGGTAAGGGTCCGGGTCCGGGTCCGGGTAAGGGTCCGGGTCCGGGTCCGGGTCCGGGTAAGGGTCCGGGTCCGGGTCCGGGTTCGTGTCTGGGTCCGGGTCCGGGTCTGGGTCCGGGTCCGGGTCCGGGTCCAGGTAAGGGTCCGGGTCCGGGTCCGGGTCCCGGTTCGGGTCCGGGTTCGTGTCCGGGTCCATGTCCGTTTCCGTGTCCGTGTCCGTGTCCGTGTCCGTGTCCGGGTCCGTGTCCGGGTAAGGGTCCGGGTCCATGTCCGTGTCCGTGTCCATGTCCGTGTCCTGGTCTGTGTCCGTGTCCGTGTCCGTGTCCGTGTCCGGGTAAGGGTTCGGGTCCGTGTCCGTGTCCGTGTCCGTGTCCGGGACCGGGTAAGGGTCCGGGTCCATGTCCGTGTCCGTGTTCGTGTCCGTGTCCGTGTCCGTGTCCGTGTCTGTGTCCGGGTCCGGGTCCGGGTTCGGGTCCGGGTCCGGGTAAGGGTTCGGGTCCGTGTCCGTGTCCGTGTCCGTGTCCGGGCAAGGGTCCGGGTCCGGGTCCGGGTCCGGGTCCAGGTAAGGGTCCGGGTCCGGGTCCAGGTCCCGGTTCGGGTCCGGGTCCGGGTCCGGGTCCGGGTAAGGGTCCGGGTCCATGTCCGTGTCCGTGTCCGTGTCCGTGTCCGTGTCCGTGTCCGTGTCCGTGTCCGGGTCCGTGTCCGTGTCCGTGTCCGGGTCCGGGTAGGGGTTCGGGTCCGTGTCCGTGTCCGGGTCCATGTCCGTGTCCGGGTCCGGGCAAGGGTCCGGGTCCGGGTCCGGGTCCGGGTCCAGGTAAGGGTCCGGGTCCGGGTCCAGGTCCCGGTTCGGGTCCGGGTCCGGGTCCGGGTCCGGGTAAGGGTCCGGGTCCATGTCCGTGTCCGTGTCCGTGTCCGTGTCCGTGTCCGTGTCCGTGTCCGTGTCCGGGTCCGTGTCCGTGTCCGTGTCCGGGTCCGGGTAGGGGTTCGGGTCCGTGTCCGTGTCCGGGTCCATGTCCGTGTCCGGGTCCGGGTCCGGGTCCGGGTCCGGATCCGGGTCCGGGTCCGTGGAAGGGTTCGGGTCCGTGTCCGTGTCCGGGTCCGGGTAGGGGTTCGGGTCCGTGTCCGTGTCCGGGTCCATGTCCGTGTCCGGGTCCGGGTCCGGGTCCGGGTCCGGATCCGGGTCCGGGTCCGTGGAAGGGTTCGGGTCCAGGTCCGGGTCCGGGTAAGGGTCCGGGTCCGTGTCCGTGTCCGTGTCCGGGTCCGGGTAAGGGTCCGGGTCCGGGTCCGGGTCCGGGCAAGTGTCCGGGTCCGGATCCGGTTTCGGGTCCGGGTTCATGTCCTGGTCCGTGTCCGTGTCCGTGTCCGTGTCCGTGTCCGTGTCCGGGTACGGGTCCGGGTCCGGGTCCGGGTCCGGGTCCGGGTCCGGGTAAGGGTTCGGGTCCGTGTCCGTGTCCGTGTCCGTGTCCGGGTCCGGGTCCGGGTTCGAACCCGGGTCCGGGTCCGGGTCCGGGTCTGGGTCCGGGTAACGGTCCGGGTCCTTGTCCGGGTCCGGGTCCGGTTCCGGTTAAGGGTCCAGGTCCGGGTCCGGGTCCGGGTCCGGGTCCGGGTCCGGGTCCGGGCAAGTGTCCGGGTCCGGGTCCGGGTCCGGGTAAGGGTCCGGGTCCGGGTCCGGGTTCGTGTCCGGGTTCGTGTCCAGGTCCGGGTCCGGGTCCGGGTCCGGTTCCGGTTCCGGGTCCGGGTCCGGGTCCGTGTCCGTGTCCGTGTCCGGGCAAGGGTCCGTGTCCGTGTCCGGGTCCGGATCCGGGTCCGGGTCCGTGGAAGGGTTCGGGTCCATGTCCGTGTCCGGGTCCGGGTCCGGGTAAGGGTCCGGGTCCGGGTCCAGGTAAGGGTCCGGGACCGGGTCCAGGTCCGGGTCCGGGTCCGGGTCCGGGTAAGGGTTCGGGTCCGTGTCCGTGTCCGTGTCCGTGTCCGGGTCCGTGTCCGGGTCCATGTCCGTGTCCGGGTCCGGGTAAGGGTCCGGGTCCGGGTCCGGGTCCGGGTCCGGGTCCGGGTCCGGGTCCGGGTCCGGGTCCGGGTCCGGGTCCGGGTCCGGGCAAGGGTCCGGGTCCGGGTCCGGGTCCGGGTAATGGTCCGGGTCCGGGTCCGGGTCCGGGTAAGGGTCCGGGTCCGGGTCCGGGTCCGGGTCCGGGTCCGGGTCCGTGTCCATGTCCGTGTCCGGGTCCGTGTCCGGGTCCGTGTCCGGGTCCGGGTCCGGGTCCGGGTCCGGGTAAGGGTCCGTGTCCGTGTCCGTGTCCGTGTCCGGGTCCGTGTCCGGGTCTGGGTCCGGGTCCGTGTCCGGGCAAAGGTCCGGGTCCGGGTCCGGGTCCGGGTCCGGTTAATGGTCCGGGTCCGGGTCCGGGTCCGGGTAAGGGTCCGGGTCCTGGTCCGGGTCCGGGTCCGGGTCCGGGTCCGGGTCCAGGTCCGGGTCCGGGTCCGGGTCCGGGTCCGGGTTCGGGTCTGGGTCCGGGTCCGGGTCCGGGTCCAGGTAAGGGTCCGGGTCCGGGTCCGGGTCCCGGTTCGGGTCCGGGTTCGTGTCCGTGTCCGTGTCCGTTTCCGTGTCCGTGTCCGTGTCCGTGTCCGTGTCCGTGTCCGTGTCCGTGTCCGGGTCCCGGTAAGGGTCCGGGTCCATGTCCGTGTCCGTGTCCGTGTCCGTGTCCTTGTCCGGGTCCGTGTCCGGGTCCAGGTAAGGGTTCGGGTCCGGGTCCGTGTCCGTGTCCGTGTCCGGGTTCGGACCCGGGTCCGGGTCCGGGTCCCGGTCAGGTTCCGGGTAACGGTCCGGGTCCATGTCTGGGTCTGGGTCCGTGTCCGTGTCCGGGTCCGGGTCCGGGTGCGGGTAATGGTCCGGATCCGGGTCCGGGTCCGGGTAAGGGTCCGGGTCCGTGTCCGTGTCCGTGTCCGTGTCCGTGTCCGTGTCCGTGTCTGTGTCCGTGTCTGTGTCCGGGTCCGGGTCCAGGTCCGGGTGCGGGTAATGGTCCGGATCCGGGTCCGGGTCCGGGTAAGGGTCCGGGTCCGGGTCCGGGTCCGGGTCCGTGTCCGTGTCCGTGTCCGTGTCCGGGTCCGTGTCCGTGTCCGTGTCCGTGTCCGGGTAAGGGTTCGGGTCCGTGTCCGTGTTCCTGTCCGTGTCCGGGTCCGGGTTCGGACCTGGGTCCGGGTCCGGGTCCCGGTCAGGTTCCGGGTCCGGGTCCGGGTCCGGGTCCGGGTAAGGGTCCGGGTCCGGGTCCGGGTAAGTGTCCGGGTCCGGGTCCGGATAAGGGTCTGGGTCCGGGTCCGGGTCCAGGTAAGTGTCCGGGTCAAGGTAAGGGTCCGGGTCCGGGTCCGGGTAAGGGTCCGGGTCCGGGTCCGGGTCCGGGTCCGGGTAAGGGTCCGGGTCCGGGTCCGGGTTCGTGTCTGGGTCCGGGTCCGGGTCTGGGTCCGGGTCCGGGTCCGGGTCCAGGTAAGGGTCCGGGTCCGGGTCCGGGTCCCGGTTCGGGTCCGGGTTCGTGTCCGGGTCCATGTCCGTTTCCGTGTCCGTGTCCGTGTCCGTGTCCGTGTCCGGGTCCGTGTCCGGGTAAGGGTCCGGGTCCATGTCCGTGTCCGTGTCCATGTCCGTGTCCTGGTCCGTGTCCGTGTCCGTGTCCGTGTCCGTGTCCGGGTAAGGGTTCGGGTCCGTGTCCGTGTCCGTGTCCGTGTCTGGGACCGGGTAAGGGTCCGGGTCCATGTCCGTGTCCGTGTTCGTGTCCGTGTCCGTGTCCGTGTCCGTGTCTGTGTCCGGGTCCGGGTCCGGGTTCGGGTCCGGGTCCGGGTAAGGGTTCGGGTCCGTGTCCGTGTCCGTGTCCGTGTCCGTGTCCGGGCAAGGGTCCGGGTCCGGGTCCGGGTCCGGGTCCAGGTAATTGTCCTGGTCCGGGTCCGGGTCCGGGTCCGGGTAAGGGTCCGGGTCCGGGTCCGGGTCCGGGTCCGGGTCCAGGTAAGGGTCCGGGTCCGGGTCCAGGTCCCGGTTCGGGTCCGGGTCCGGGTCCGGGTCCGGGTAAGGGTCCGGGTCCATGTCCGTGTCCGTGTCCGTGTCCGTGTCCGTGTCCGTGTCCGTGTCCGGGTCCGTGTCCGGGTCCGGGTCCGGGTCCGGGTAGGGGTTCGGGTCCGTGTCCGTGTCCGTGTCCGTGTCCGTGTCCGTGTCCGGGTTCGGACCCGGGTCCGGATCCGGGTCCCGGTCAGGGTCCGGGTAACGGTCCGGGTCCATGTCTGGGTCTGGTTCCGGGTCCGGGTCCGGGTCCGGGTCCGGGTCCGGGTCCGGGTCCGGGTCCGGGTCCGGGTCCGGGTCCGGACAAGGGTCCGGGTCCGAGTCCGGGTCCAGGTAAGGGTCCGGGTCCGGGTCCGGGTCCGGGTCCGGGTCCGGGTAAGTGTCTGGGTCCGGATCCGGGTCCGGGTCCGGGTAAGGGTCCGGGTTCGGGTCCGTGTCCGTGTCCGTGTCCGTGTCCGTGTCCGGGCAAGGGTCCGGGTCCGGGTCCGGGTCCGGGTCCGGGTAATGGTCCGGGTCCGGTTCCGGGTCCGGGTAAGGGTCCGGGTCCGGGTCCGGGTCCGGGTCCGGGTCTGGGTCCGGGTCTGGGTCCGGGTCCGGGTCCGGGTCCAGGTAAGGGTCCGGGTCCGGGTCCAGGTCCCGGTTCGTGTCCGTGTCCGGGTCTGGGTCCGGGTAAGGGTCCGGGTCCATGTCCGTGTCCGTGTCCGTGTCCGTGTCCGGGTCCGTGTCCGTGTCCGTGTCCGGGTTCGGACCTGGGTCCGGGTCCGGGTCCCGGTCAGGGTCCGGGTAACGGTCCGGGTCCATGTCCGGTTCTGGTTCCGGGTCCGGGTCCGGGTCCGGGTCCGGGTCCGGGTCCGGGTCCTGGTCCGGGTCCGGACAAGGGTCCGGGTCCGAGTCCGGGTCCAGGTAAGGGTCCGGGTCCGGGTCCGGGTCCGGGTCCGGGTCCGGGTAAGGGTCTGGGTCCGGATCCGGGTACGGGTCCGGGTAAGGGTCCGGGTTCGGGTCTGTGTCCGTGTCCGTGTCCGTGTCCGTGTCCGTGTCCGTGTCCGTGTCCGGGCAAGGGTCCGGGTCCGGGTCCGGGTCCGGGTCCGGGTAATGGTCCGGGTCCGGTTCCGGGTCCGGGTAAGGGTCCGGGTCCGGTTCCGGGTCCGGGTCCGGGTCTGGGTCCGGGTCTGGGTCCGGGTCCGGGTCCGGGTCCAGGTAAGGGTCCGGGTCCGGGTCCAGGTCCCGGTTCGTGTCCGGGTCCGGGTCTGGGTCCGGGTAAGGGTCCGGGTCCATGTCCGTGTCCGTGTCCGTGTCCGTGTCCGTGTCCGGGTCCGTGTCCGTGTCCGGGTCCGGGTCCGGGTCCAGGTAAGGGTCTGGGTCCGGGTCCGGGTTCGGGTCCAGGTCCGGGTCAGGGTCCGGGTCCGGGTCCGGGTAAGGGTCTGAGTCCGTGTCCCTGTCCGTGTCCGTGTCCGGGTCCAGGTCCGGGTCCGGGTAAGGGTCCGGGTCCATATCCGGGTCTGGGTCCGGGTCCGGGTCTGGGTCCGGGTCCGGGTCCGGGTCCGGGTCCGTGTCCGGGTCCGGGTAAGGGTTCGGGTCGGTGTCCGTGTCCGTGTCCGTGTCCGTGTCCGTGTCCGGGTCCATGTCCGTGTCCGTGTCCGTGTCCGGGTAAGGGTCCGGGTCCGGGTCCGGGTCCGGGTCCGGGTCCGGGTCCGGGTCCGGGTCCGGGTCCGGGTCCGGGTCCGGGTCCGGGCAAGTGTCCGGGTCCGGGTCCGGGTCCGGGTAATGGTCCGGGTCCGGGTCCGGGTCCGGGTCCGGGTCTGGGTCCGGGTCCGGGTCCGGGTCCGGGTCCGGGTCCGTGTCCATGTCCGTGTCCGTGTCCGGGTCCGGGTCCGGGTCCGGGTCCGGGTCCGGGTAAGGGTCCGTGTCCGTGTCCGTGTCCGTGTCCGTGTCCGGGTCCGGGTCCGGGTCCGTGTCCGGGCAAAGGTCCGGGTCCGGGTCCGGGTCCGGGTCCGGTTAATGGTCCGGGTCCGGGTCCGGGTAAGGGTCCGGGTCCGGGTCCGGGTCCGGGTTCGTGTCCGGGTTCGTGTCCAGGTCCGGGTCAGGGTCCGGGTCTGGGTCCGGGTCCGGGTCCGGGTCCGGGTCCAGGTAAGGGTCTGGGTCCGGGTCCGGGTTCGGGTCCAGGTCCGGGTCAGGGTCCGGGTCCGGGTCCGGGTAAGGGTCTGAGTCCGTGTCCCTGTCCGTGTCCGTGTCCGGGTCCAGGTCCGGGTCCGGGTAAGGGTCCGGGTCCATATCCGGGTCTGGGTCCGGGTCCGGGTCTGGGTCCGGGTCCGGGTCCGGGTCCGGGTCCGGGTCCGGGTCCGGGTAAGGGTTCGGGTCCGTGTCCGTGTCCGTGTCCGGGTCCGTGTCCGTGTCCGGGTCCATGTCCGTGTCCGGGTCCGGGTAAGGGTCCGGGTCCGGGTCCGGGTCCGGGTCCGGGTCCGGGTCCGGGTCCGGGTCCGGGCAAGTGTCCGGGTCCGGGTCCGGGTCCGGGTAATGGTCCGGGTCCGGGTCCGGGTCCGGGTAAGGGTCCGGGTCCGGGTCCGGGTCCGGGTCCGGGTCCGGGTCCGTGTCCATGTCCGTGTCCGTGTCCGGGTCCGGGTCCGGGTCTGGGTCCGGGTCCGGGTAAGGGTCCGTGTCCGTGTCCGTGTCCGTGTCCGTGTCCGTGTCCGGGTCCGGGTCCGGGTCCAGGTCCAGGTAAGCGTCCGGGTCCGGGTCCGGGTCCCGGTTCGGGTCCGGGTTCGTGTCCGTGTCCGTGTCCGTTTCCGTGTCCGTGTCCGTGTCCGTGTCCGTGTCCGTGTCCGGGTCCGGGTAAGGGTCCGGGTCCATGTCCGTGTCCGTGTCCGTGTCCGTGTCCGTGTCCTTGTCCGGGTCCGTGTCCGTGTCCGGGTCCGGGTAAGGGTTCGGGTCCGTGTCCGTGTCCGTGTCCGTGTCCGGGTTCGGACCCGGGTCCGGGTCCGGGTCCCGGTCAGGGTCCGGGTAATGGTCCGGGTCCATGTCTGGGTCTGGGTCCGTGTCCGTGTCCGGGTCCGGGTCCGGGACCGGGTAAGGGTCCGTGTCCGTGTCCGTGTCCGGGTCCGTGTCCGTGTCCGTGTCCGGGTCCGGGTCCGGGTCCGGGTCCGGGTGCGGGTAATGGTCCGGATCCGGGTCCGGGTCCGGGTAAGGGTCCGGGTCCGGGTCCGGGTCCGGGTCCGGGTCTGGGTCCGGGTCTGGGTCCGGGTCCGGGTCAGGGTCCAGGTAAGGGTCAGGGTCCGGGTCCAGGTCCCGGTTCGGTTCCGGGTTCGTGTCCGGGTCCGGGTCCGGGTCCGTGTCCGTGTCTGGGTCCAGGTCCGGGTCCGGGTCCGGGTCCGGGTAAGGGTCCGGGTCCATGTCCGTGTCCGTGTCCGTGTCCGTGTCCGGGTCCGTGTCCGTGTCCGTGTCCGTGTCCGGGTTCGGACCTGGGTCCGTGTTCGGGTCCCGGTCAGGGTCCGGGTCCGGGTAAGGGTCCGGGTGCGGGTCCGGGTAAGGGTCCGGGTCCGGGTCCGGATAAGGGTCTGGGTCCGGGTCCGGGTCCAGGTAAGGGTCCGGGTCAAGGTAAGGGTCCGGGTCCGGGTCCGGGTAAGGGTCCGGGTCCGGGTCCGGGTCCGGGTAAGGGTCCGGGTCCGGGTCCGGGTCCGGGTCCGGGTAAGGGTCCGGGTCCGGGTCCGGGTTCGGGTTCGTGTCCGTGTCCGGGTAAGGGTTCGGGTCCGTGTCCGTGTCCGTGTCCGTGTCCGGGTTCGGACCCGGGTCCGGGTCCGGGTCCCGGTCAGGGTCCGGGTAACGGTCCGGGTCCATGTCTGGGTCTGGTTCCGGGTCCGGGTCCGGGTCTGGGTCCGGGTCCGGGTCCGGGTCCGGGTCCGGGTCCGGACAAGGGTCCGGGTCCGAGTCCGGGTCCAGGTAAGGGTCCGGGTCCGGGTCCGGGTCCGGGTCCGGGTCCGGGTCCGGGTAAGGGTCTGGGTCCGGATCCGGGTCCGGGTCCGGGTAAGGGTCCGGGTTCGGGTCCGTGTCCGTGTCCGTGTCCGTGTCCGTGTCCGTGTCCGGGCAAGGGTCCGGGTCCGGGTCCGGGTCCGGGTCCGGGTAATGGTCCGGGTCCGGTTCCGGGTCCGGGTAAGGGTCCGGGTCCGGGTCCGGGTCCGGGTCCGGGTCTGGGTCCGGGTCTGGGTCCGGGTCCGGGTCCGGGTCCGGGTCCTGGTAAGGGTCCGGGTCCGGGTCCAGGTCCCGGTTCGTGTCCGTGTCCGTGTCCGGGTCCGTGTCCGTGTCCATGTCCGGGTTCGGACCTGGGTCCGGGTCCGGGTCCCGGTCAGGGTCCGGGTAACGGTCCGGGTCCATGTCCGGGTCTGGTTCCGGGTCCGGGTCCGGGTCCGGGTCCGGGTCCGGGTCCGGGTCCGGGTCCGGGTCCGGGTCCGGACAAGGGTCCGGGTCCGAGTCCGGGTCCAGGTAAGGGTCCGGGTCCGGGTCCGGGTCCGGGTCCGGGTCCGGGTCCGGGTCCGGGTAAGGGTCTGGGTCCGGGTCCGGGTCCGGGTCCGGGTAAGGGTCCGGGTCCGGGTCCGGATAAGGGTCTGGGTCCGGGTCAGGGTCCAGGTAAGTGTCCGGGTCCGGGTAAGGGTCCGGGTCCGGGTCCGGGTCCGGGTCCGGGTCCGGGTCCGGGTCCGGGTCCGGGTAAGGGTCCGGGTCCGGGTCCGGGTCCGGGTCCGGGTCCGGGTCCGGGTCCGGGTCAGGGTCCGGGTCCAGGTCCGGGTAAGGGTCTGTGTCCGTGTCCGTGTCCGTGTCCGTGTCCGTGTCCGTGTCCGGGTAAGGGTCCGGGTCCATGTCCGGGTCCGGGTCCGGGTTCGGGTCCGGGTTCGTGTCCGTGTCCGTGTCCGTGTCCGTGTCCGTGTCCGTGTCCGTGTCCGTGTCCGGGTCCGGGTCCGGGTCCGGGTAAGGGTCCGGGTCCATGTCTGTGTCCGTGTCCGGGTCCGGGTCCGGGTCCGGGTAAGGGTTCGGGTCCGTGTCCGTGTCCGTGTCCGTGTCCGTGTCCGTGTCCGGGTCCGTGTCCGGGTCCGGGTCCGTGTCCGGGTCCAGGTCCGTGTCCGGGTCCGGGTCCGGGTAAGGGTCCGGGTCCGTGTCTGTGTCCGTGTCCGGGTCCGGGTCCGTGTCCGTGTCCGTGTCCGGGTCCGGGTAAGGGTCCGGGTCCGGGTCCGGGTCCGGGTCCGGGTCCGGGTCCGGGCAAGTGTCCGGGTCCGGGTCCGGGTCCGGGTAAGTGTCGGGTCCGGGTCCGGGTTCGTGTCCGGGTTCGTGTCCAGGTCCGGGTCCGGGTCCAGGTCCGGGTCCGGGTCATGTTCCGGGTCCGGGTCCGGGTCCGTGTCCGTGTCCGGGCAAGGGTCCGGGTCCGGGTCTGGGTCCGGGTAACGGTCCGGGTCCATGTCCGGGTCCGGGTCCGGGTCCGGGTAAGTGTCCGGGTCAGGGTCCGGGTTCGTGTCCGGGTTCGTGTCCAGGTCCGGGTCCGGGTCCGCGTCCTGGTCCGGGTCCGGGTCCGGGTCCGGTTCCGGGTCCGGGTCCGGGTCCGGGTCCGGGTCCGGGCTAGGGTCCGGGTCCGGGTCCGGGTCCGGGTCCCAGTTCGGGTCCGGGTTCGTGTCCGTGTCCGGGTCCGTGTCCGTGTCCGGGTCCGAGTACGGGTCAGGGTCCGGGTCCGGGTCCGTGTCCGTGTCCGTGTCCGTGTCCGTGTCCGTGTCCGGGCAAGGGTCCGGGTCCGGGTCCGGGTCCGGGTCCGGGTAATGGTCCGGGTCCGGTTCCGGGTCCGGGTAAGGGTCCGGGTCCGGGTCCGGGTCCGGGTCCGGGTCTGGGTCCGGGTCTGGGTCCGGGTCCGGGTCCGGGTCCTGGTAAGGGTCCGGGTCCGGGTCCAGGTCCCGGTTCGTGTCCGGGTCCGGGTCTGGGTCCGGGTAAGGGTCCGGGTCCATGTCCGTGTCCGTGTCCGTGTCCGTGTCCGTGTCCGTGTCCGTGTCCATGTCCGGGTTCGGACCTGGGTCCGGGTCCGGGTCCCGGTCAGGGTCCGGGTAACGGTCCGGGTCCATGTCCGGGTCTGGTTCCGGGTCCGGGTCCGGGTCCGGGTCCGGGTCCGGGTCCGGGTCCGGGTCCGGGTCCGGACAAGGGTCCGGGTCCGAGTCCGGGTCCAGGTAAGGGTCCGGGTCCGGGTCCGGGTCCGGGTCCGGGTCCGGGTCCGGGTCCGGGTAAGGGTCTGGGTCCGGGTCCGGGTCCGGGTCCGGGTAAGGGTCCGGGTCCGGGTCCGGATAAGGGTCTGGGTCCGGGTCAGGGTCCAGGTAAGTGTCCGGGTCCGGGTAAGGGTCCGGGTCCGGGTCCGGGTCCGGGTCCGGGTCCGGGTCCGGGTCCGGGTCCGGGTCCGGGTAAGGGTCCGGGTCCGGGTCCGGGTCCGGGTCCGGGTCCGGGTCCGGGTCAGGGTCCGGGTCCAGGTCCGGGTAAGGGTCTGTGTCCGTGTCCGTGTCCGTGTCCGTGTCCGTGTCTGTGTCCGGGTAAGGGTCCGGGTCCATGTCCGGGTCCGGGTCCGGGTTCGGGTCCGGGTTCGTGTCCGGGTCCGTGTCCGTGTCCGTGTCCGTGTCCGTGTCCGTGTCCGTGTCCGGGTCCGGGTCCGGGTAAGGGTCCGGGTCCATGTCTGTGTCCGTGTCCGTGTCCGGGTCCGGGTCCGGGTAAGGGTTCGGGTCCGTGTCCGTGTCCGTGTCCGTGTCCGTGTCCGTGTCCGGGTCCGTGTCCGGGTCCGGGTCCGTGTCCGGGTCCGGGTCCGTGTCCGGGTCCGGGTCCGGGTAAGGGTCCGGGTCCGTGTCTGTGTCCGTGTCCGGGTCCGGGTCCGTGTCCGTGTCCGTGTCCGGGTCCGGGTAAGGGTCCGGGTCCGGGTCCGGGTCCGGGTCCGGGTCCGGGTCCGGGCAAGTGTCCGGGTCCGGGTCCGGGTCCGGGTAAGTGTCGGGTCCGGGTCCGGGTTCGTGTCCGGGTTCGTGTCCAGGTCCGGGTCCGGGTCCAGGTCCGGGTCCGGGTCATGTTCCGGGTCCGGGTCCGGGTCCGTGTCCGTGTCCGGGCAAGGGTCCGGGTCCGGGTCTGGGTCCGGGTAACGGTCCGGGTCCATGTCCGGGTCCGGGTCCGGGTCCGGGTAAGTGTCCGGGTCAGGGTCCGGGTTCGTGTCCGGGTTCGTGTCCAGGTCCGGGTCCGGGTCCGCGTCCTGGTCCGGGTCCGGGTCCGGGTCCGGTTCCGGGTCCGGGTCCGGGTCCGGGTCCGGGTCCGGGCTAGGGTCCGGGTCCGGGTCCGGGTCCGGGTCCCAGTTCGGGTCCGGGTTCGTGTCCGTGTCCGGGTCCGTGTCCGTGTCCGGGTCTGAGTACGGGTCAGGGTCCGGGTCCGGGTCCGGGTCCGGGTCCGGGTCCGGGTAAGGGTCCGGGTCCGGGTAAGGGTCCGGGTCCATGTCCGTGTCCGGGTCCGTGTCCGTGTCCGGGTCCGGATCCGGGTCCGGGTCCGTGGAAGGGTTCGGGTCCGTGTCCGTGTCCGGGTCCGGGTCCGGGTCCGGGTAAGGGTCCGGGTCCGGGTCCGGGTAAGGGTCCGGGACCGGGTCCAGGTCCGGGTCCGGGTAAGGGTCCGGGTCCGTGTCCGTGTCCGTGTCCGTGTCCGTGTCCGGGTAAGGGTCCATGTCTGTGTCCGGTTAAAGGTCCGGGTCCGGGTCCAGGTAAGTGTCCGGGTCCGGGTCCGGGTTCCGGGTCCGGGTCCGGGTCCGGGCTAGGGTCCGGGTCCGGGTCCGGGTCCGGGTCCCGGTTCGGGTCCGGGTTCGTGTCCGGGTCCGGGTCCGTGTCCGGGACCGGGTCCGAGTACGGGTCAGGGTCCGGGTCCGGGTCCGGGTCCGGGTCCGGGTAAGGGTCCGGGTCCGGGTAAGGGTCCGGGTCCATGTCCGTGTCCGGGTCCGTGTCCGGGTCCGGGTCCGGATTCGGGTCGGGGTCCGTGGAAGGGTTCGGGTCCGTGTCCGTGTCCGTGTCCGTGTCCGGGTAAGGGTCCGTGTCCGGGTCCGGGTAAGGGTCCGGGACCGGGTCCAGGTCCGTGTCCGGGTAAGGGTCCGGGTCCGTGTCCGTGTCCTTGTCCGGGTCCGGGTAAGGGTCCGTGTCTGTGTCCGGTTAAGGGTCCGGGTCCGGGTCCGGGTTCGGGTCCGGGTTCGTGTCCGTGTCCGTGTCCGTGTCCGTGTCCGTGTCCGTGTCCGTGTCCGTGTCCGGGTCCGGGTCCGGGTAAGGGTCCGGGTCCATGTCTGTGTCCGTGTCCGGGTCCGGGTCCGGGTCCGGGTAAGGGTTCGGGTCCGTGTCCGTGTCCGTGTCCGTGTCCGTGTCCGTGTCCGTGTCCGGGTCCGGGTCCGTGTCCGGGTCCGGGTCCGTGTCCGGGTCCGGGTCCGGGTAAGGGTCCGGGTCCGTGTCTGTGTCCGTGTCCGGGTCCGGGTCCGTGTCCGTGTCCGTGTCCGGGTCCGGGTAAGGGTCCGGGTCCGGGTCCGGGTCCGGGTCCGGGTCCGGGTCCGGGTCCGGGCAAGTGTCCGGGTCCGGGTCCGGGTCCGGGTAAGTGTCGGGTCCGGGTCCGGGTTCGTGTCCGGGTTCGTGTCCAGGTCCGGGTCCGGGTCCAGGTCCGGGTCCGGGTCATGTTCCGGGTCCGGGTCCGGGTCCGTGTCCGTGTCCGGGCAAGGCTCCGGGTCCGGGTCTGGGTCCGGGTAACGGTCCGGGTCCATGTCCGGGTCCAGGTCCGGGTCCAGGTAAGGGTCCGGGTCAGGGTCCGGGTTCGTGTCCGGGTTCGTGTCCAGGTCCGGGTCCGGGTCCGGGTCCTGGTCCGGGTCCGGGTCCGGGTCCGGTTCCGGGTCCGGGTCCGGGTCCGGGTCCGGGTCCGGGCTAGGGTCCGGGTCCGGGTCCGGGTCCGGGTCCCGGTTCGGGTCCGGGTTCGTGTCCGGGTCCGGGTCCGTGTCCGTGTCCGGGTCCGAGTACGGGTCAGGGTCCGGGTCCGGGTCCGGGTCCGGGTCCGGGTCCGGGTAAGGGTTCGGGTCCGTGTCCGTGTCCGGGTCCGGGTCCGGGTCCGGGTAATGGTCCGGGTCCGGGTCCGGGTAAGGGTCCGGGACCGGGTCCAGGTCCGGGTCCGGGTAAGGGTCCGGGTCCGTGTCCGTGTCCGTGTCCGTGTCCGTGTCCGGGTAAGGGTCCATGTCTGTGTCCGGTTAAGGGTCCGGGTCCGGGTCCAGGTAAGTGTCCGGGTCCGGGTCCGGGTTCCGGGTCCGGGTCCGGGTCCGGGCTAGGGTCCGGGTCCGGGTCCGGGTCCGGGTCCCGGTTCGGGTCCGGGTTCGTGTCCGGGTCCGGGTCCGTGTCCGGGACCGGGTCCGAGTACGGGTCAGGGTCCGGGTCCGGGTCCGGGTCCGGGTCCGGGTAAGGGTCCGGGTCCGGGTAAGGGTCCGGGTCCATGTCCGTGTCGGGGTCCGTGTCCGGGTCCGGGTCCGGATCCGGGTCGGGGTCCGTGGAAGGGTTCGGGTCCGTGTCCGTGTCCGGGTCCGTGTCCGGGTAAGGGTCCGTGTCCGGGTCCGGGTAAGGGTCCGGGACCGGGTCCAGGTCCGTGTCCGGGTAAGGGTCCGGGTCCGTGTCCGTGTCCTTGTCCGGGTCCGGGTAAGGGTCCGTGTCTGTGTCCGGTTAAGGGTCCGGGTCCGGGTCCAGGTAAGTGTCCGGGTCCGGGTCCGGGTCCGGGTCCGTGTCCGTGTCCGGGTCCGGGTCCGTGTCCGGGTCCGGGTCCGGGTCCGGGTCCGGGTCCGGGTAAGGGTCCGGGTTCGGGTCCGGGTCCAGGTCTGGGTCCGGGTCCGGGTAAGGGTCCGGGTCCGGGTCCGGGTAAGGTTCCGGGTCCGGGACCGGTTAAGGGTCTGGCTCCGGGTCCAGATAAGGGTCCGGGTCCGGGTCCGGGTCCGGGTCCGGGTCCGGGTCCGGGTCTGGGTCCGGGTCCGGGTAAGGGTCCGGGTCCGGGTCCGGGTCCGGGTCCGGGTCCAGGTCCGGGCAAGTGTCCGGGTCCGGGTCCGGGTCCGGGTAAGTGTCGGGTCCGGGTCCGGGTTCGTGTCCGGGTTCGTGTCCAGGTCCGGGTCTGGGTCCAGGTCCGGGTCCGGGTCATGTTCCGGGTCCGGGTCCGGGTCCGTGTCCGTGTCCGGGCAAGGCTCCGGGTCCGGGTCTGGGTCCAGGTAACGGTCCGGGTCCATGTCCGGGTCCAGGTCCGGGTCCGGGTAAGGGTCCGGGTCAGGGTCCGGGTTCGTGTCCGGGTTCGTGTCCAGGTCCGGGTCCGGGTCCGGGTCCTGGTCCGGGTCCGGGTCCGGGTCCGGTTCCGGGTCCGGGTCCGGGTCCGGGTCCGGGTCCGGGCTAGGGTCCGGGTCCGGGTCCGGGTCCGGGTCCCGGTTCGGGTCCGGGTTCGTGTCCGGGTCCGGGTCCGTGTCCGTGTCCGGGTCCGAGTACGGGTCAGGGTCCGGGTCCGGGTCCGGGTCCGGGTCCGGGTCCGGGTAAGGGTTCGGGTCCGTGTCCGTGTCCGGGTCCGGGTCCGGGTCCGGGTAATGGTCCGGGTCCGGGTCCGGGTAAGGGTCCGGGACCGGGTCCAGGTCCGGGTCCGGGTAAGGGTCCGGGTCCGTGTCCGTGTCCGTGTCCGTGTCCGTGTCCGGGTAAGGGTCCATGTCTGTGTCCGGTTAAGGGTCCGGGTCCGGGTCCAGGTAAGTGTCCGGGTCCGGGTCCGGGTTCCGGGTCCGGGTCCGGGTCCGGGCTAGGGTCCGGGTCCGGGTCCGGGTCCGGGTCCCGGTTCGGTTCCGGGTTCGTGTCCGGGTCCGGGTCCGTGTCCGGGACCGGGTCCGAGTACGGGTCAGGGTCCGGGTCCGGGTCCGGGTCCGGGTCCGGGTAAGGGTCCGGGTCCGGGTAAGGGTCCGGGTCCATGTCCGTGTCCGGGTCCGTGTCCGGGTCCGGGTCCGGATCCGGGTCGGGGTCCGTGGAAGGGTTCGGGTCCGTGTCCGTGTCCGGGTCCGTGTCCGGGTAAGGGTCCGTGTCCGGGTCCGGGTAAGGGTCCGGGTCCGTGTCCGTGTCCTTGTCCGGGTCCGGGTAAGGGTCCGTGTCTGTGTCCGGTTAAGGGTCCGGGTCCGGGTCCAGGTAAGTGTCCGGGTCCGGGTCCGGGTCCGGGTCCGTGTCCGTGTCCGGGTCCGGGTCCGTGTCCGGGTCCGGGTCCGGGTCCGGGTCCGGGTCCGGGTAAGGGTCCGGGTTCGGGTCCGGGTCCAGGTCTGGGTCCGGGTCCGGGTAAGGGTCCGGGTCCGGGTCCGGGTAAGGTTCCGGGTCCGGGACCGGTTAAGGGTCTGGCTCCGGGTCCAGATAAGGGTCCGGGTCCGGGTCCGGGTCCGGGTCCGGGTCCGGGTCCGGGTCTGGGTCCGGGTCTGGGTCCGGGTCCGGGTCCGGGTCCGGGTCCGGGTCCGGGTAAGGGTCCGGTACCGGGTCCGGGTAAGGGTCTGGGTCCGGGTCCGGGTCCGGGTCCGGGTCCGGTTCCGGGTCCGGGTAAGGGTAAGGGTCTGGGTCCGGGTCCGGGTCCGGGTCCGTGTCCGGGTCCGGGTCCGGGTCAGGGTCCGGGTCCGGGTCCGGGTCCGGGTAAGGGTCCGGGTCCGGGTCCGGGTCCGGGTCTGGGTAAGTGTCCAGGTCCATGTCCGGGTCCGGGTCCGGGTCCGTGTCCGGGTCCGTGTCCGTGTCCGGGTCCGGGTCCGGGTCCGGGTCCGGGTCCGGGTCCGGGTAAGGGTTCGGGTCCGTGTCCGGGTCCGGGTCCGGGTAAGGGTCCGGGTCCGGGTCCGGGTTCGGGTCCGGGTTCGTGTCCTGGTCCGGGTCCGTGTCCGTGTCCGTGTCCTTGTCCGGGTCCGGGTAAGGGTCCGGGTCCGGGTCCGGGTCCGGGTCCGGGTCCGGGTCCGGGTCCAGGTAAGTGTCCGGGTCCGGGTAAGGGTCCGGGTCCGGGTCCGGGTCCGGGTCCGGATCCGGGGTCCGGGTCCGGGTCCGGGTCCGGGTCCGGGTAAGGGTCCGGGTCCGGGTCCGGGTCCGGGTTCGTGTCCGGGTTCGTGTCCAGGTCCGGGTCAGGGTCCGGGTCTGGGTCCGGGTCCGGGTCCGGGTCCGGGTCCAGGTAAGGGTCTGGGTTCGGGTCCGGGTTCGTGTCCGGGTCCGGGTCCGGGTCCGGGTCCGGGTCAGGGTCCGGGTCCAGGTCCGGGTAAGGGTCTGTGTCCGTGTCCGTGTCCGTGTCCGTGTCCGTGTCCGGGTCCGGGTAAGGGTCCGGGTCCATGTCCGGGTCCGGGTCCGGGTTCGGGTCCGGGTTCGTGTCTGGGTCCGTGTCCGTGTCCGTGTCCGTGTCCGTGTCCGGGTCCGGGTCCGGGTCCCGGTCAGGGTCCGGGTAACGGTCCGGGTCCATGTCTGGGTCTGGTTCCGGGTCCGGGTCCGGGTCCGGGTCCGGGTCCGGGTCCGGACAAGGGTCCGGGTCCGAGTCCGGGTCCAGGTAAGGGTCCGGGTCAGGGTCCGGGTCCGGGTTCGTGTCTGGGTCCGTGTCCGTGTCCGTGTCCGTGTCCGTGTCCGGGTCCGGATCCGGGTCCCGGTCAGGGTCCGGGTAACGGTCCGGGTCCATGTCTGGGTCTGGTTCCGGGTCCGGGTCCGGGTCCGGGTCCGGGTACGGGTTCGGGTCCGGGTTCGTGTCTGGGTCCGTGTCCGTGTCCGTGTCCGTGTCCGTGTCCGGGTCCGGATCCGGGTCCCGGTCAGGGTCCGGGTAACGGTCCGGGTCCATGTCTGGGTCTGGTTCCGAGTCCGGGTCCGGGTCCGGGTCCGGGTCCGGGTCCGGGTCCGGGTCCGGGTCCGGGTCCGGGTCCGGACAAGGGTCCGGGTCCGAGTCCGGGTCCAGGTAAGGGTCCGGGTCCGGGTCCGGGTCCGGGTCCGGGTCCGGGTAAGTGTCTGGGTCCGGATCCGGGTCCGGGTCCGGGTAAGGGTCCGGGTTCGGGTCCGTGTCCGTGTCCGTGTCCGTGTCCGTGTCCGGGCAAGGGTCCGGGTCCGGGTCCGGGTCCGGGTCCGGGTAATGGTCCGGGTCCGGTTCCGGGTCCGGGTAAGGGTCCGGGTCCGGGTCCGGGTCCGGGTCCGGGTCTGGGTCCGGGTCTGGGTCCGGGTCCGGGTCCGGGTCCAGGTAAGGGTCCGGGTCCGGGTCCAGGTCCCGGTTCGTGTCCGTGTCCGGGTCTGGGTCCGGGTAAGGGTCCGGGTCCATGTCCGTGTCCGTGTCCGTGTCCGGGTCCGTGTCCGTGTCCGTGTCCGGGTTCGGACCTGGGTCCGGGTCCGGGTCCCGGTCAGGGTCCGGGTAACGGTCCGGGTCCATGTCCGGGTCTGGTTCCGGGTCCGGGTCCGGGTCCGGGTCCGGGGTCCGGGTCCGGGTCCTGGTCCGGGTCCGGACAAGAGTCCGGGTCCGAGTCCGGGTCCAGGTAGGGGTCCGGGTCCGGGTCCGGGTCCGGGTCCGGGTCCGGGTAAGGGTCTGGGTCCGGATCCGGGTACGGGTCCGGGTAAGGGTCCGGGTTCGGGTCTGTGTCCGTGTCCGTGTCCGTGTCCGTGTCCGTGTCCGTGTCCGGGCAAGGGTCCGGGTCCGGGTCCGGGTCCGGGTCCGGGTAATGGTCCGGGTCCGGTTCCGGGTCCGGGTAAGGGTCCGGGTCCGGTTCCGGGGTCCGGGTCCGGGTCTGGGTCCGGGTCTGGGTCCGGGTCCGGGTCCGGGTCCAGGTAAGGGTCCGGGTCCGGGTCCAGGTCCCGGTTCGTGTCCGGGTCCGGGTCTGGGTCCGGGTAAGGGTCCGGGTCCATGTCCGTGTCCGTGTCCGTGTCCGTGTCCGTGTCCGGGTCCGTGTCCGGGTCCGGGTCCGGGTCCGGGTCCAGGTAAGGGTCTGGGTCCGGGTCCGGGTTCGGGTCCAGGTCCGGGTCAGGGTCCGGGTCCGGGTCCGGGTAAGGGTCTGAGTCCGTGTCCCTGTCCGTGTCCGTGTCCGGGTCCAGGTCCGGGTCCGGGTAAGGGTCCGGGTCCATATCCGGGTCTGGGTCCGGGTCCGGGTCTGGGTCCGGGTCCGGGTCCGGGTCCGGGTCCGTGTCCGGGTCCGGGTAAGGGTTCGGGTCCGTGTCCGTGTCCGTGTCCGTGTCCGTGTCCGTGTCCGGGTCCATGTCCGTGTCCGTGTCCGGGTCCGGGTAAGGGTCCGGGTCCGGGTCCGGGTCCGGGTCCGGGTCCAGGTCCGGGTCCGGGTCCGGGTCCGGGCAAGTGTCCGGGTCCGGGTCCGGGTCCGGGTAATGGTCCGGGTCCGGGTCCGGGTCCGGGTCCGGGTCTGGGTCCGGGTCCGGGTCCGGGTCCGGGTCCGGGTCCGTGTCCATGTCCGTGTCCGTGTCCGGGTCCGGGTCCGGGTCCGGGTCCGGGTCCGGGTAAGGGTCCGTGTCCGTGTCCGTGTCCGTGTCCGTGTCCGGGTCCGGGTCCGTGTCCGGGCAAAGGTCCGGGTCCGGGTCCGGGTCCGGGTCCGGTTAATGGTCCGGGTCCGGGTCCGGGTAAGGGTCCGGGTCCGGGTCCGGGTCCGGGTCCGGGTTCGTGTCCGGGTTCGTGTCCAGGTCCGGGTCAGGGTCCGGGTCTGGGTCCGGGTCCGGGTCCGGGTCCGGGTCCAGGTAGGGGTCTGGGTCCGGGTCCGGGTTCGGGTCCAGGTCCGGGTCAGGGTCCGGGTCCGGGTCCGGGTAAGGGTCTGAGTCCGTGTCCCTGTCCGTGTCCGTGTCCGGGTCCAGGTCCGGGTCCGGGTAAGGGTCCGGGTCCATATCCGGGTCTGGGTCCGGGTCCGGGTCTGGGTCCGGGTCCGGGTCCGGGTCCGGGTCCGGGTCCCGGTCCGGGTAAGGGTTCGGGTCCGTGTCCGTGTCCGTGTCCGGGTCCGTGTCCGTGTCCGGGTCCATGTCCGTGTCCGGGTCCGGGTAAGGGTCCGGGTCCGGGTCCGGGTCCGGGTCCGGGTCCGGGTCCGGGCAAGTGTCCGGGTCCGGGTCCGGGTCCGGGTAAGGGTCCGGGTCCGGGTCCGGGTCCGGGTAAGGGTCCGGGTCCGGGTCCGGGTCCGGGTCCGGGTCCGGGTCCGGGTCCGTGTCCATGTCCGTGTCCGTGTCCGGGTCCGTGTCCGGGTCCGGGTCCGGGTCCGGGTAAGGGTCCGTGTCCGTGTCCGTGTCCGTGTCCGTGTCCGTGTCCGTGTCCGGGTCCGGGTCCAGGTCCAGGTAAGGGTCCGGGTCCGGGTCCGGGTCCCGGTTCGGGTCCGGGTTCGTGTCCGTGTCCGTGTCCGTTTCCGTGTCCGTGTCCGTGTCCGTGTCCGTGTCCGTGTCCGGGTCCGGGTCCGGGTCCGGGTAAGGGTCCGGGTCCATGTCCGTGTCCGTGTCCGTGTCCGTGTCCGTGTCCTTGTCCGGGTCCGTGTCCGTGTCCGGGTCCGGGTAAGGGTTTCGGGTCCGTGTCCGTGTCCGTGTCCGTGTCCGGGTTCGGACCCGGGTCCGGGTCCGGGTCCCGGTCAGGGTCCGGGTAATGGTCCGGGTCCATGTCTGGGTCTGGGTCCGTGTCCGTGTCCGGGTCCGGGTCCGGGACCGGGTAAGGGTCCGTGTCCGTGTCCGGGTCCGGGTCCGTGTCCGTGTCCGTGTCCGGGTCCGGGTCCGGGTCCGGGTCCGGGTGCGGGTAATGGTCCGGATCCGGGTCCGGGTCCGGGTAAGGGTCCGGGTCCGGGTCCGGGTCCGGGTCCGGGTCTGGGTCCGGGTCTGGGTCCGGGTCCGGGTCAGGGTCCAGGTAAGGGTCAGGGTCCGGGTCCAGGTCCCGGTTCGGTTCCGGGTTCGTGTCCGGGTCCGGGTCCGGGTCCGTGTCCGTGTCTGGGTCCAGGTCCGGGTCCGGGTCCGGGTCCGGGTAAGGGTCCGGGTCCATGTCCGTGTCCGTGTCCGTGTCCGTGTCCGTGTCCGTGTCCGTGTCCGTGTCCGTGTTCGGACCTGGGTCCGTGTCCGGGTCCCGGTCAGGGTCCGGGTCCGGGTAAGGGTCCGGGTGCGGGTCCGGGTAAGGGTCCGGGTCCGGGTCCGGATAAGGGTCTGGGTCCGGGTCCGGGTCCAGGTAAGTGTCCGGGTCAAGGTAAGGGTCCGGGTCCGGGTCCGGGTAAGGGTCCGGGTCCGGGTCCGGGTCCGGGTCCGGGTAAGGGTCCGGGTCCGGGTCCGGGTTCGGGTTCGTGTCCGTGTCCGGGTAAGGGTTCGGGTCCGTGTCCGTGTCCGTGTCCGTGTCCGGGTTCGGACCCGGGTCCGGGTCCGGGTCCCGGTCAGGGTCCGGGTAACGGTCCGGGTCCATGTCTGGGTCTGGTTCCGGGTCCGGGTCCGGGTCTGGGTCCGGGTCCGGGTCCGGGTCTGGGTCCGGGTCCGGGTCCGGGTCCGGGTCCGGGTCCGGACAAGGGTCCGGGTCCGAGTCCGGGTCCAGGTAAGGGTCCGGGGTCCGGGTCCGGGTCCGGGTCCGGGTCCGGGTCCGGGTAAGGGTCTGGGTCCGGATCCGGGTCCGGGTCCGGGTAAGGGTCCGGGTTCGGGTCCGTGTCCGTGTCCGTGTCCGTGTCCGTGTCCGTGTCCGGGCAAGGGTCCGGGTCCGGGTCCGGGTCCGGGTCCGGGTAATGGTCCGGGTCCGGTTCCGGGTCCGGGTAAGGGTCCGGGTCCGGGTCCGGGTCCGGGTCCGGGTCTGGGTCCGGGTCTGGGTCCGGGTCCGGGTCCGGGTCCTGGTAAGGGTCCGGGTCCGGGTCCAGGTCCCGGTTCGTGTCCGGGTCCGGGTCTGGGTCCGGGTAAGGGGTCCGGGTCCATGTCCGTGTCCGTGTCCGTGTCCGTGTCCGGGTCCGTGTCCGTGTCCATGTCCGGGTTCGGACCTGGGTCCGGGTCCGGGTCCCGGTCAGGGTCCGGGTAACGGTCCGGGTCCATGTCCGGGTCTGGTTCCGGGTCCGGGTCCGGGTCCGGACAAGGGTCCGGGTCCGAGTCCGGGTCCAGGTAAGGGTCCGGGTCCGGGTCCGGGTCCGGGTCCGGGTCCGGGTCCGGGTCCGGGTAAGGGTCTGGGTCCGGGTCCGGGTCCGGGTCCGGGTAAGGGTCCGGGTCCGGGTCCGGATAAGGGTCTGGGTCCGGGTCAGGGTCCAGGTAAGTGTCCGGGTCCGGGTAAGGGTCCGGGTCCGGGTCCGGGTCCGGGTCCGGGTCCGGGTCCGGGTCTGGGTCCGGGTCCGGGTCCGGGTCCGGGTCCGGGTCCGGACAAGGGTCCGGGTCCGAGTCCGGGTCCAGGTAAGGGTCCGGGTCCGGGTCCGGGTCCGGGTCCGGGTCCGGGTCCGGGTCCGGGTCCGGGTAAGGGTCTGGGTCCGGATCCGGGTCCGGGTCCGGGTAAGGGTCCGGGTTCGGGTCCGTGTCCGTGTCCGTGTCCGTGTCCGTGTCCGTGTCCGGGCAAGGGTCCGGGTCCGGGTCCGGGTCCGGGTCCGGGTAATGGTCCGGGTCCGGTTCCGGGTCCGGGTAAGGGTCCGGGTCCGGGTCCGGGTCCGGGTCCGGGTCTGGGTCCGGGTCTGGGTCCGGGTCCGGGTCCGGGTCCTGGTAAGGGTCCGGGTCCGGGTCCAGGTCCCGGTTCGTGTCCGGGTCCGGGTCTGGGTCCGGGTAAGGGTCCGGGTCCATGTCCGTGTCCGTGTCCGTGTCCGTGTCCGGGACCGTGTCCGTGTCCATGTCCGGGTTCGGACCTGGGTCCGGGTCCGGGTCCCGGTCAGGGTCCGGGTAACGGTCCGGGTCCATGTCCGGGTCTGGTTCCGGGTCCGGGTCCGGGTCCGGGTCCGGGTCCGGGTCCGGGTCCGGGTCCGGGTCCGGACAAGGGTCCGGGTCCGAGTCCGGGTCCAGGTAAGGGTCCGGGTCCGGGTCCGGGTCCGGGTCCGGGTCCGGGTCCGGGTCCGGGTAAGGGTCTGGGTCCGGGTCCGGGTCCGGGTCCGGGTAAGGGTCCGGGTCCGGGTCCGGATAAGGGTCTGGGTCCGGGTCAGGGTCCAGGTAAGTGTCCGGGTCCGGGTAAGGGTCCGGGTCCGGGTCCGGGTCCGGGTCCGGGTCCGGGTCCGGGTCCGGGTCCGGGTCCGGGTCCGGGTAAGGGTCCGGGTCCGGGTCCGGGTCCGGGTCCGGGTCCGGGTCCGGGTCCGGGTCAGGGTCCGGGTCCAGGTCCGGGTAAGGGTCTGTGTCCGTGTCCGTGTCCGTGTCCGTGTCCGTGTCCGTGTCCGGGTAAGGGTCCGGGTCCATGTCCGGGTCCGGGTCCGGGTTCGGGTCCGGGTTCGTGTCCGGGTCCGTGTCCGTGTCCGTGTCCGTGTCCGTGTCCGTGTCCGTGTCCGGGTCCGGGTCCGGGTAAGGGTCCGGGTCCATGTCTGTGTCCGTGTCCGGGTCCGGGTCCGGGTCCGGGTAAGGGTTCGGGTCCGTGTCCGTGTCCGTGTCCGTGTCCGTGTCCGTGTCCGTGTCCGTGTCCGGGTCCGTGTCCGGGTCCGGGTCCGTGTCCGGGTCCGGGTCCGGGTAAGGGTCCGGGTCCGTGTCTGTGTCCGTGTCCGGGTCCGGGTCCGTGTCCGTGTCCGTGTCCGGGTCCGGGTAAGGGTCCGGGTCCGGGTCCGGGTCCGGGTCCGGGTCCGGGTCCGGGCAAGTGTCCGGGTCCGGGTCCGGGTCCGGGTAAGTGTCGGGTCCGGGTCCGGGTTCGTGTCCGGGTTCGTGTCCAGGTCCGGGTCCGGGTCCAGGTCCGGGTCCGGGTCATGTTCCGGGTCCGGGTCCGGGTCCGGGTCCGTGTCCGGGCAAGGGTCCGGGTCCGGGTCTGGGACCGGGTAACGGTCCGGGTCCATGTCCGGGTCCGGGTCCGGGTCCGGGTAAGGGTCCGGGTCAGGGTCCGGGTTCGTGTCCGGGTTCGTGTCCAGGTCCGGGTCCGGGTCCGCGTCCTGGTCCGGGTCCGGGTCCGGGTCCGGTTCCGGGTCCGGGTCCGGGTCCGGGTCCGGGTCCGGGCTAGGGTCCGGGTCCGGGTCCGGGTCCGGGTCCGGGTCCCAGTTCGGGTCCGGGTTCGTGTCCGTGTCCGTGTCCGTGTCCGTGTCCGGGTCCGAGTACGGTTCAGGGTCCGGGTCCGGGTCCGGGTCCGGGTCCGGGTCCGGGTAAGGGTCCGGGTCCGGGTAAGGGTCCGGGTCCATGTCCGTGTCCGGGTCCGTGTCCGTGTCCGGGTCCGGATCCGGGTCCGGGTCCGTGGAAGGGTTCGGGTCCGTGTCCGTGTCCGGGTCCGGGTCCGGGTCCGGGTAAGGGTCCGGGTCCGGGTCCGGGTAAGGGTCCGGGACCGGGTCCAGGTCCGGGTCCGGGTAAGGGTCCGGGTCCGTGTCCGTGTCCGTGTCCGTGTCCGGGTAAGGGTCCATGTCTGTGTCCGGTTAAAGGTCCGGGTCCGGGTCCAGGTAAGTGTCCGGGTCCGGGTCCGGGTTCCGGGTCCGGGTCCGGGTCCGGGCTAGGGTCCGGGTCCGGGTCCGGGTCCGGGTCCCGGTTCGGGTCCGGGTTCGTGTCCGGGTCCGGGTCCGTGTCCGGGACCGGGTCCGAGTACGGGTCAGGGTCCGGGTCCGGGTCCGGGTCCGGGTCCGGGTAAGGGTCCGGGTCCGGGTAAGGGTCCGGGTCCATGTCCGTGTCCGGGTCCGTGTCCGGGTCCGGGTCCGGATTCGGGTCGGGGTCCGTGGAAGGGTTCGGGTCCGTGTCCGTGTCCGTGTCCGTGTCCGGGTAAGGGTCCGTGTCCGGGTCCGGGTAAGGGTCCGGGACCGGGTCCAGGTCCGTGTCCGGGTAAGGGTCCGGGTCCGTGTCCGTGTCCTTGTCCGGGTCCGGGTAAGGGTCCGTGTCTGTGTCCGGTTAAGGGTCCGGGTCCGGGTCCGGGTTCGGGTCCGGGTTCGTGTCCGGGTCCGTGTCCGTGTCCGTGTCCGTGTCCGTGTCCGTGTCCGTGTCCGTGTCCGTGTCCGTGTCCGGGTAAGGGTCCGGGTCCATGTCTGTGTCCGTGTCCGTGTCCGGGTCCGGGTCCGGGTAAGGGTTCGGGTCCGTGTCCGTGTCCGTGTCCGTGTCCGTGTCCGGGTCCGTGTCCGGGTCCGGGTCCGTGTCCGGGTCCGGGTCCGTGTCCGGGTCCGGGTCCGGGTAAGGGTCCGGGTCCGTGTCTGTGTCCGTGTCCGGGTCCGGGTCCGTGTCCGTGTCCGTGTCCGGGTCCGGGTAAGGGTCCGGGTCCGGGTCCGGGTCCGGGTCCGGGTCCGGGTCCGGGCAAGTGTCCGGGTCCGGGTCCGGGTCCGGGTAAGTGTCGGGTCCGGGTCCGGGTTCGTGTCCGGGTTCGTGTCCAGGTCCGGGTCCGGGTCCAGGTCCGGGTCCGGGTCATGTTCCGGGTCCGGGTCCGGGTCCGTGTCCGTGTCCGGGCAAGGCTCCGGGTCCGGGTCTGGGTCCGGGTAACGGTCCGGGTCCATGTCCGGGTCCGGGTCCGGGTCCGGGTAAGGGTCCGGGTCAGGGTCCGGGTTCGTGTCCGGGTTCGTGTCCAGGTCCGGGTCCGGGTCCGGGTCCTGGTCCGGGTCCGGGTCCGGGTCCGGTTCCGGGTCCGGGTCCGGGTCCGGGTCCGGGTCCGGGCTAGGGTCCGGGTCCGGGTCCGGGTCCGGGTCCCGGTTCGGGTCCGGGTTCGTGTCCGGGTCCGGGTCCGGGTCCGTGTCCGTGTCCGGGTCCGAGTACGGGTCCGGGTCCGGGTCCGGGTCCGGGTCCGGGTCCGGGTCCGGGTCCGGGTCCGGGTAAGGGTCCGGGTCCGGGTAAGGGTCCGGGTCCATGTCCGTGTCCGGGTCCGTGTCCGTGTCCGGGTCCGGATCCGGGTCCGGGTCCGTGGAAGGGTTCGGGTCCGTGTCCGTGTCCGGGTCCGGGTCCGGGTCCGGGTAATGGTCCGGGTCCGGGTCCGGGTAAGGGTCCGGGACCGGGTCCAGGTCCGGGTCCGGGTAAGGGTCCGGGTCCGTGTCCGTGTCCGTGTCCGTGTCCGGGTAAGGGTCCATGTCTGTGTCCGGTTAAGGGTCCGGGTCCGGGTCCAGGTAAGTGTCCGGGTCCGGGTCCGGGTTCCGGGTCCGGGTCCGGGTCCGGGCTAGGGTCCGGGTCCGGGTCCGGGTCCGGGTCCCGGTTCGGGTCCGGGTTCGTGTCCGGGTCCGGGTCTGTGTCCGGGATCGGGTCCGAGTACGGGTCAGGGTCCGGGTCCGGGTCCGGGTCCGGGTCCGGGTAAGGGTCCGGGTCCGGGTAAGGGTCCGGGTCCATGTCCGTGTCCGGGTCCGGGTCCGGGTCCGGGTCCGGATCCGGGTCGGGGTCCGTGGAAGGGTTCGGGTCCGTGTCCGTGTCCGGGTCCGTGTCCGGGTAAGGGTCCGTGTCCGGGTCCGGGTAAGGGTCCGGGACCGGGTCCAGGTCCGTGTCCGGGTAAGGGTCCGGGTCCGTGTCCGTGTCCTTGTCCGGGTCCGGGTAAGGGTCCGTGTCTGTGTCCGGTTAAGGGTCCGGGTCCGGGTCCAGGTAAGTGTCCGGGTCCGGGTCCGGGTCCGGGTCCGTGTCCGTGTCCGGGTCCGGGTCCGGGTCCGGGTCCGGGTCCGGGTCCGGGTCCGGGTCCGGGTAAGGGTCCGGGTTCGGGTCCGGGTCCAGGTCTGGGTCCGGGTCCGGGTAAGGGTCCGGGTCCGGGTCCGGGTAAGGTTCCGGGTCCGGGACCGGTTAAGGGTCTGGCTCCGGGTCCAGATAAGGGTCCGGGTCCGGGTCCGGGTCCGGGTCCGGGTCCGGGTCCGGGTCTGGGTCCGGGTCTGGGTCCGGGTCCGGGTCCGGGTCCGGGTCCGGGTCCGGGTCCGGGTCCGGGTCCGGGTAAGGGTCCGGTACCGGGTCCGGGTAAGGGTCTGGGTCCGGGTCCGGGTCCGGGTCCGGGTCCGGTTCCGGGTCCGGGTAAGGGTAAGGGTCTGGGTCCGGGTCCGGGTCCGGGTCCGTGTCCGGGTCCGGGTCCGGGTCAGGGTCCGGGTCCGGGTCCGGGTAAGGGTCCGGGTCCGGGTCCGGGTCCGGGTCTGGGTAAGTGTCCAGGTCCATGTCCGGGTCCGGGTCCGGGTCCGGGTCCGGGTCCGGGTCCGGGTCCGTGTCCGGGTCCGGGTCCGGGTCCGGGTCCGGGTCCGGGTAAGGGTTCGGGTCCGTGTCCGGGTCCGTGTCCGGGTAAGGGTCCGGGTCCGGGTCCGGGTTCGGGTCCGGGTTCGTGTCCTGGTCCGGGTCCGTGTCCGTGTCCGTGTCCTTGTCCGGGTCCGGGTAAGGGTCCGGGTCCGGGTCCGGGTCCGGGTCCGGGTCCGGGTCCGGGTCCGGGTCCGGGTCCGGGTCCGGGTCCAGGTAAGTGTCCGGGTCCGGGTAAGGGTCCGGGTCCGGGTCCGGGTCCGGGTCCGGATCCGGGTCCGGGTCCGGGTAAGGGTCCGGGTCCGGGTCCGGGTCCGGGTTCGTGTCCGGGTTCGTGTCCAGGTCCGGGTCAGGGTCCGGGTCTGGGTCCGGGTCCGGGTCCGGGTCCGGGTCCAGGTAAGGGTCTGGGTCCGGGTCCGGGTTCGGGTCCGGGTTCGTGTCCGGGTCCGGGTCCGGGTCCGGGTCCGGGTCAGGGTCCGGGTCCAGGTCCGGGTAAGGGTCTGTGTCCGTGTCCGTGTCCGTGTCCGTGTCCGTGTCCGGGTCCGGGTAAGGGTCCGGGTCCATGTCCGGGTCCGGGTCCGGGTTCGGGTCCGGGTTCGTGTCCGTGTCCGTGTCCGTGTCCGTGTCCGTGTCCGTGTCCGTGTCCGGGTCCGGGTAAGGGTCCGGGTCCATGTCTGTGTCCGTGTCCGGGTCCGGGTCCGGGTCCGGGTAAGGGTTCGGGTCCGTGTCCGTGTCCGTGTCCGTGTCCGTGTCCGTGTCCGGGTTCGAACCCGGGTCCGGGTCCGGGTCCGGGTCTGGGTCCGGGTAACGGTCCGGGTCCTTGTCCGGGTCCGGGTCTGGGTAAGGGTCCGGGTCCGGGTCCGGGTTCGGGTCCGGGTTCGTGTCCGGGTCCGTGTCCGTGTCCGTGTCCGTGTCCGGGTCCGGGTCCGTGTCCGGGTCCGGGTCCGGGTAAGGGTCCGTGTCCGTGTCTGTGTCCGTGTCCGGGTCCGGGTCTGGGTCCGGGTCCGGGTTCGGGTCCGGGTTCGTGTCTGGGTCCGGGTAAGGGTCCGGGTCCCTGTCTGTGTCCGTGTCCGGGTCCGGGTCCGGGTCCGGGTAAGGGTTCGGGTCCGTGTCCGTGTCCGTGTCCGTGTCCGGGTCCGGGTCCGGGTTCGAACCCGGGTCCGGGTCCGGGTCCGGGTCTGGGTCCGGGTAACGGTCCGGGTCCTTGTCCGGGTCCGGGTCTGGGTAAGGGTCCGGGTCCGGGTCCGGGTTCGGGTCCGGGTTCGTGTCCGTGTCCGTGTCCGTGTCCGTGTCCGTGTCCGTGTCCGTGTCCGGGTCCGGGTCCGGGTCCGGGTCCGGGTAAGGGTCCGTGTCCGGGTCCGTGTCCGGGTAAGGGTCCGGGTCCGGGTCCGGGTTCGGGTCCGGGTTCGTGTCCTGGTCCGGGTCCGTGTCCGTGTCCGTGTCCTTGTCCGGGTCCGGGTAAGGGTCCGGGTCCGGGTCCGGGTCCGGGTCCGGGTCCGGGTCCGGGTCCGGGTCCGGGTCCGGGTCCAGGTAAGTGTCCGGGTCCGGGTAAGGGTCCGGGTCCGGGTCCGGGTCCGGGTCCGGATCCGGGTCCGGGTCCGGGTAAGGGTCCGGGTCCGGGTCCGGGTCCGGGTTCGTGTCCGGGTTCGTGTCCAGGTCCGGGTCAGGGTCCGGGTCTGGGTCCGGGTCCGGGTCCGGGTCCGGGTCCAGGTAAGGGTCTGGGTCCGGGTCCGGGTTCGGGTCCGGGTTCGTGTCCGGGTCCGGGTCCGGGTCCGGGTCCGGGTCAGGGTCCGGGTCCAGGTCCGGGTAAGGGTCTGTGTCCGTGTCCGTGTCCGTGTCCGTGTCCGTGTCCGGGTCCGGGTAAGGGTCCGGGTCCATGTCCGGGTCCGGGTCCGGGTTCGGGTCCGGGTTCGTGTCCGTGTCCGTGTCCGTGTCCGTGTCCGTGTCCGTGTCCGGGTCCGGGTAAGGGTCCGGGTCCATGTCTGTGTCCGTGTCCGGGTCCGGGTCCGGGTCCGGGTAAGGGTTCGGGTCCGTGTCCGTGTCCGTGTCCGTGTCCGTGTCCGTGTCCGGGTTCGAACCCGGGTCCGGGTCCGGGTCCGGGTCTGGGTCCGGGTAACGGTCCGGGTCCTTGTCCGGGTCCGGGTCTGGGTAAGGGTCCGGGTCCGGGTCCGGGTTCGGGTCCGGGTTCGTGTCCGGGTCCGTGTCCGTGTCCGTGTCCGTGTCCGGGTCCGGGTCCGTGTCCGGGTCCGGGTCCGGGTAAGGGTCCGTGTCCGTGTCTGTGTCCGTGTCCGGGTCCGGGTCTGGGTCCGGGTCCGGGTTCGGGTCCGGGTTCGTGTCCGGGTCCGGGTCCGGGTCCAGGTCCGGGTCAGGGTCCGGGTCCAGGTCCGGGTAAGGGTCTGTGTCCGTGTCCGTGTCCGTGTCCGTGTCCGTGTCCGGGTCCGGGTAAGGGTCCGGGTCCATGTCCGGGTCCGGGTCCGGGTTCGGGTCCGGGTTCGTGTCTGGGTCCGTGTCCGTGTCCGTGTCCGTGTCCGTGTCCGGGTCCGGGTCCGGGTAAGGGTCCGGGTCCCTGTCTGTGTCCGTGTCCGGGTCCGGGTCCGGGTCCGGGTAAGGGTTCGGGTCCGTGTCCGTGTCCGTGTCCGTGTCCGGGTCCGGGTCCGGGTTCGAACCCGGGTCCGGGTCCGGGTCCGGGTCTGGGTCCGGGTAACGGTCCGGGTCCTTGTCCGGGTCCGGGTCTGGGTAAGGGTCCGGGTCCGGGTCCGGGTTCGGGTCCGGGTTCGTGTCCGTGTCCGTGTCCGTGTCCGTGTCCGTGTCCGTGTCCGGGTCCGGGTCCGGGTCCGGGTCCGGGTCCGGGTAAGGGTCCGGGTCCGTGTCTGTGTCCGGGTCCGGGTCCGGGTAAGGGTTCGGGTCCGTGTCCGGGTCCGTGTCCGTGTCCGGGTCCGGGTCCGGGCAAGTGTCCGGGTCCGGGTCCGGGTCCGGGTAAGGGTCGGGTCCGGGTCCGGGTTCGTGTCCGGGTTCGTGTCCAGGTCCGGGTCCGGGTCCGGGTCCGGGTCCGGGTCATGTTCCGGGTCCGGGTCCGGGTCCGTGTCCGTGTCCGGACAAGGGTCCGGGTCCGGGTCTGGGTCCGGGTAACGGTCCGGGTCCATGTCCGGGTCCGGGTCCGGGTCCGGGTAAGGGTCCGGGTCATGGTCCGGGTTCGTGTCCGGGTCCGGGTCCGGGTTCGTGTCCGGGTTCGTGTCCAGGTCCGGGTCAGGGTCCGGGTCTGGGTCCGGGTCCGGGTCCGGGTCCGGGTCCAGGTAAGGGTCTGGGTCCGGGTCCGGGTTCGGGTCCGGGTTCGTGTCCGGGTCCGGGTCCGGGTCCGGGTCCGGGTCAGGGTCCGGGTCCAGGTCCGGGTAAGGGTCTGTGTCCGTGTCCGTGTCCGTGTCCGTGTCCGTGTCCGGGTCCGGGTAAGGGTCCGGGTCCATGTCCGGGTCCGGGTCCGGGTTCGGGTCCGGGTTCGTGTCCGTGTCCGTGTCCGTGTCCGTGTCCGTGTCCGTGTCCGTGTCCGGGTCCGGGTAAGGGTCCGGGTCCATGTCTGTGTCCGTGTCCGGGTCCGGGTCCGGGTCCGGGTAAGGGTTCGGGTCCGTGTCCGTGTCCGTGTCCGTGTCCGTGTCCGTGTCCGGGTTCGAACCCGGGTCCGGGTCCGGGTCCGGGTCTGGGTCCGGGTAACGGTCCGGGTCCTTGTCCGGGTCCGGGTCTGGGTAAGGGTCCGGGTCCGGGTCCGGGTTCGGGTCCGGGTTCGTGTCCGGGTCCGTGTCCGTGTCCGTGTCCGTGTCCGGGTCCGGGTCCGTGTCCGGGTCCGGGTCCGGGTAAGGGTCCGTGTCCGTGTCTGTGTCCGTGTCCGGGTCCGGGTCTGGGTCCGGGTCCGGGTTCGGGTCCGGGTTCGTGTCCGGGTCCGGGTCCGGGTCCAGGTCCGGGTCAGGGTCCGGGTCCAGGTCCGGGTAAGGGTCTGTGTCCGTGTCCGTGTCCGTGTCCGTGTCCGTGTCCGGGTCCGGGTAAGGGTCCGGGTCCATGTCCGGGTCCGGGTCCGGGTTCGGGTCCGGGTTCGTGTCTGGGTCCGTGTCCGTGTCCGTGTCCGTGTCCGTGTCCGTGTCCGGGTCCGGGTAAGGGTCCGGGTCCCTGTCTGTGTCCGTGTCCGGGTCCGGGTCCGGGTCCGGGTAAGGGTTCGGGTCCGTGTCCGTGTCCGTGTCCGTGTCCGGGTCCGGGTCCGGGTTCGAACCCGGGTCCGGGTCCGGGTCCGGGTCTGGGTCCGGGTAACGGTCCGGGTCCTTGTCCGGGTCCGGGTCTGGGTAAGGGTCCGGGTCCGGGTCCGGGTTCGGGTCCGGGTTCGTGTCCGTGTCCGTGTCCGTGTCCGTGTCCGTGTCCGTGTCCGTGTCCGTGTCCGGGTCCGGGTCCGGGTCCGGGTAAGGGTCCGGGTCCGTGTCTGTGTCCGGGTCCGGGTCCGGGTAAGGGTTCGGGTCCGTGTCCGGGTCCGTGTCCGTGTCCGGGTCCGGGTCCGGGCAAGTGTCCGGTTCCGGGTCCGGGTCCGGGTAAGGGTCGGGTCCGGGTCCGGGTTCGTGTCCGGGTTCGTGTCCAGGTCCGGGTCCGGGTCCGGGTCCGGGTCCGGGTCATGTTCCGGGTCCGGGTCCGGGTCCGTGTCCGTGTCCGGACAAGGGTCCGGGTCCGGGTCTGGGTCCGGGTAACGGTCCGGGTCCATGTCCGGGTCCGGGTCCGGGTCCGGGTAAGGGTCCGGGTCATGGTCCGGGTTCGTGTCCGGGTCCGGGTCCGGGTCCTGGTCCGGGTCCGGGTCCGGGTCCGGTTCCAGGTCCGGGTCCGGGTCCGGGTCCGGGTCCGGGCTAGGGTCCGGGTCCGGCTCCGGGTCCGGGTCCCGGTTCGGGTCCGGGTTCGTGTCCGGGTCCGGGTCCGTGTCCGTGTCCGGGTCCGAGTACGGGTCAGGGTCCGGGTCCGGGTCCGGGTCCGGGTCCGGGTCCGGGTAAGGGTCTGGGTCCGGGTAACGGTTCGGGTCCATGTCCGTGTCCGGGTCCGTGTCCGTGTCCGGGTCCGGATCCGGGTCCGGGTCCGTGGAAGGGTTCGGGTCCGTGTCCGTGTCCGGGTCCGGGTCCGGGTCCGGGTAAGGGTCCGGGTCCGGGTCCGGGTAAGGGTCCGGGACCGGGTCCAGGTCCGGGTCCGGGTAAGGGTCCGGGTCCGTGTCCGTGTCCATGTCCGGGTCCGGGTAAGGGTCCATGTCTGTGTCCGGTTAAGGGTCCGGGTCCGGGTCCAGGTAAGTGTCCGGGACCGGGTCCGGGTCCGGGTCCGGGTCCGGGTCCGGGCTAGGGTCCGGGTCCGGGTCCGGGTCCGGGTCCCGGTTCGGGTCCGGGTTCGTGTCCGGGTCCGGGTCCGTGTCCGGGACCGGGTCCGAGTACGGGTCAGGGTCCGGGTCCGGGTCCGGGTCCGGGTCCGGGTCCGGGTAAGGGTCCGGGTCCATGTCCGTGTCCGGGTCCGTGTCCGGGTCCGGGTCCGGATCCGGGTCGGGGTCCGTGGAAGGGTTCGGGTCCGTGTCCGTGTCCGGGTCCGTGTCCGGGTAAGGGTCCGTGTCCGGGTCCGGGTAAGGGTCCGGGACCGGGTCCAGGTCCGTGTCCGGGTAAGGGTCCGGGTCCGTGTCCGTGTCCGTGTCCGGGTCCGGGTAAGGGTCCGTGTCTGTGTCCGGTTAAGGGTCCGGGTCCGGGTCCAGGTAAGTGTCCGGGTGCGGGTCCGGGTGCGGGTCCGTGTCCGGGTCCGTGTCCGGGTCCGGGTCCGGGTCCGGGTCCGGGTCCGGGTCCGGGTCCGGGTCAGGGTCCGGGTAAGGGTCCGGGTTCGGGTCCGGGTCCAGGTCTGGGTCCGGGTCCGGGTAAGGGTCCGGGTCCGGGTCCGGGTAAGGTTCCGGGTCCGGGACCGGTTAAGGGACTGGCTCCGGGTCCAGATAAGGGTCCGGGTCCGGGTCCGGGTCCGGGTCCGGGTCCGGGTCCGGGTCCGGGTCCGGGTCCGGGTCCGGGTCCGGGTCCGGGTCCGGGTCCGGGTAAGGTTCCGGTACCGGGTCCGGGTAAGGGTCTGGGTCCGGGTCCGGGTCCGGGTCCGGGTCCGGTTCCGGGTCCGGGTAAGGGTCTGGGTCCGGGTCCGGGTTCGGGTCCGGGTCCGGGTCCGGGTCCGGGTAAGGGTTCGGGTCCGTGTCCGGGTCCGGGTCCGGGTAAGGGTCCGGGTCCGGGTCCGGGTTCGGGTCCGGGTTCGTGTCCTGGTCCGGGTCCGTGTCCGGGTCCGTGTCCTTGTCCGGGTCCGGGTAAGGGTCCTGGTCCGGGTCCGGGTCCGGGTCCGGGTCCGGGTCCGGGTCCGTGTCCGTGTCCGGGTCCGGGTAAGGGTTCGGGTCCGTGTCCGTGTCCGTGTCCGTGTCCGGGTCCGGGTCCGGGTTCGAACCCGGGTCCGGGTCCGGGTCCGGGTCTGGGTCCGGGTAACGGTCCGGGTCCTTGTCCGGGTCCGGGTCCGTGTCCGGGTAAGGGTCCGGGTCCGGGTCCAGGTCCCGGTCCGGGTCCGGGTCCGGGCAAGTGTCCGGGTCGGGGTCCGGGTCCGGGTAAGGGTCCGGGTCCGGGTCCGGGTTCGTGTCCGGGTTCGTGTCCAGGTCCGGGTCCGGGTCCGTGTCCGTGTCCGGGTCCGGTTCCGGGTCAGGGTCCGGGTCCGTGTCCGGGCAAGGGTCCGGGTCCGGGTCCGGGTCCGGGTAATGGTCCGGGTCCGGGTCCGGGTAAGGGTCCGGGTAAGGGTCCGGGTCCGGGTCCGTGTCCGTGTCCGGGTCCGGGTCCAGGTAAGGTTCCGGGTCCGGGTCCGGGTCCCGGTCCGGGTAAGGGTCCGGGTCCGGGTCCGGGTTCGTGTCCGGGTTCGTGTCCAGGTCCGGGTCCGGGAACAGGTCCGGGTCAGGGTCCGGGTCCGGGTCCGGGTAAGGGTCTGAGTCCGTGTCCCTGTCCGTGTCCGTGTCCGGGTCCAGGTCCGGGTCCGGGTAAGGGTCCGGGTCCATATCCGGGTCCGGGTCCGGATCCGGGTCCGGGTCCGTGGAAGGGTTCGGGTCCGTGTCCGTGTCCGTGTCCGGGTCCGGGTCCGGGTAAGGGTCCGGGTCCGGGTCCGGGTAAGGGTCCGGGACCGGGTCCAGGTCCGTGTCCGGGTAAGGGTCCGGGTCCGTGTCCGTGTCCGTGTCCGGGTCCGGGTAAGGGTCCATGTCTGTGTCCAGTTAAGGGTCCGGGTCCGGGTCCAGGTAAGTGTCCGGGACCGGGTCCGGGTCCGGGTCCGGGTCCGGGTCCGGGCTAGGGTCCGGGTCCGGGTCCGGGTCCGGGTCCCGGTTCAGGTCCGGGTTCGTGTCCGGGTCCGGGTCCGTGTCCGGGACCGGGTCCGAGTACGGGTCAGGGTCCGGGTCCGTGTCTGGGTCCGGGTCCGGGTAAGGGTCCGGGTCCGGGTAAGGGTCCGGGTCCATGTCCGTGTCCGTGTCCGTGTCCGGGTCCGTGTCCGGGTAAGGGTCCGTGTCCGGGTCCGGGTAAGGGTCCCGGACCGGGTCCAGGTCCGTGTCCGGGTAAGGGTCCGGGTCCGTGTCCGTGTCCGTGTCCGGGTCCGGGTAAGGGTCCGTGTCTGTGTCCGGTTAAGGGTCCGGGTCCGGGTCCAGGTAAGTGTCCGGGTCCGGGTCCGGGTCCGTGTCCGTGTCCGGGTCCGTGTCCGGGTCCGGGTCCGGGTCCGGGTCCGGGTAAGGGTCCGGGTTCGGGTCCGGGTCCAGGTCTGGGTCCGGGTCCGGGTAAGGGTCCGGGTCCGGGTCCGGGTAAGGTTCCGGGTCCGGGACCGGTTAAGGGTCTGGCTCCGGGTCCAGATAAGGGTCCGGGTCCGGGTCCGGGTCCGGGTCCGGGTCCGGGTCCGGGTCCGGGTCCGGGTAAGGGTCCGGTACCGGGTCCGGGTAAGGGTCTGGGTCCGGGTCCGGGTCCGGGTCCGGGTCCGGTTCCGGGTCCGGGTAAGGGTCTGGGTCCGGGTCCGGGTTCGGGTCCGGGTCCGGGTCCGGGTCCGGGTAAGGGTTCGGGTCCGTGTCCGGGTCCGGGTCCGGGTAAGGGTCCGGGTCCGGGTCCGGGTTCGGGTCCGGGTTCGTGTCCTGGTCCGGGTCCGTGTCCGGGTCCGTGTCCTTGTCCGGGTCCGGGTAAGGGTCCGGGTCCGGGTCCGGGTCCGGGTCCGGGTCCGGGTCGGGGTCCGGGTCCGGGTCGGGGTCCGGGTCCGGGTCCGGGTCCGGGTCCGGGTAAGGGTTCGGGTCCGTGTCCGTGTCCGTGTCCGTGTCCGGGTCCGGGTCCGGGTTCGAACCCGGGTCCGGGTCCGGGTCCGGGTCTGGGTCCGGGTAACGGTCCGGGTCCTTGTCCGGGTCCGGGTCCGTGTCCGGGTAAGGGTCCGTGTCCGGGTCCGGGTCCCGGTCCGGGTCCGGGTCCGGGCAAGTGTCCGGGTCCGGGTCCGGGTCCGGGTAAGGGTCCGGGTCCGGGTCCGGGTTCGTGTCCGGGTTCGTGTCCAGGTCCGGGTCCGGGTCCGTGTCCGTGTCCGGGTCCGGTTCCGGGTCAGGGTCCGGGTCCGTGTCCGGGCAAGGGTCCGGGTCCGGGTCCGGGTCCGGGTAATGGTCCGGGTCCGGGTCCGGGTAAGGGTCCGGGTAAGGGTCCGGGTCCGTGTCCGTGTCCGTGTCCGGGTCCGGGTCCGGGTCTTGGTCCGGGTC
The DNA here is from genome assembly GCA_022577455.1 of Arizona elegans. Lineage (NCBI taxonomy): Eukaryota > Metazoa > Chordata > Lepidosauria > Squamata > Colubridae > Arizona > Arizona elegans. Next base: position 8,733,822 of record JAKOOJ010000027.1, read on the forward strand.
CGGGTCCGGGTCCAGGTAAGGTTCCGGGTCCGGGTCCGGGTCCCGGTCCGGGTAAGGGTCCGGGTCCGGGTCCGGGTTCGTGTCCGGGTTCGTGTCCAGGTCCGGGTCCGGGTCCAGGTCCGGGTCAGGGTCCGGGTCCGGGTCCGGGTAAGGGTCTGAGTCCGTGTCCCTGTCCGTGTCCGTGTCCGGGTCCAGGTCCGGGTCCGGGTAAGGGTCCGGGTCCATATCCGGGTCCGGGTCCGGGTCCGGGTCCGGGTCCGGGTCCGGGTCCGGGTCCGGGTCCGGGTCCGGGTCCGGGTCCGGGTAAGGGTTCGGGTCCGTGTCCGTGTCCGGGTCCATGTCCGGGTCCGGGTCCGGGTAAGGGTCCGGGTCCGGGTCCGGGTCCGGGTCCGGGTCCGGGTCCGGGTCCGGGTCCGGGTCCGGGTCCGGGTCCGGGCAAGGGTCCGGGTCCGGGTCCGGGCAAGGGTCCGGGTCCGGGTCCGGGTCCGGGTAATGGTCCGGGTCCGGGTCCGGGTCCGGGTAAGGGTCCGGGTCCGGGTCCGGGTCCGGGTCCGTGTCCATGTCCGTGTCCGTGTCCGTGTCCGTGTCCGTGTCCGGGTCCGGGTCCGGGTCCGGGTCCGGGTAAGGGTCCGGGACCGGGTCCAGGTCCGGGTCCGGGTAAGGGTCCGGGTCCGTGTCCGTGTCCGTGTCCAGGTCCGGGTCCGGGTCCGGGTAAGGGTCCGGGTCTGTGTCCGGTTAAGGGTCCGGGTCCGTGTCCAGGTAAGTGTCCGGGTCCAGGTCCGTGTCCGGGTCCGGGTCCGGGTAAGGGTCCGTGTCAGGGTCCGTGTCCGTGTCCGGGTCCGTGTCCGTGTCCGTGTCCGTGTCCGGGTCCGGGTAAGGGTCTGGGTCCGGGTCCGGGTTCGGGTCCGGGTTCGTGTCCGGGTCCGGGTCCGGGTCCGTGTCCGGGTCCGGGTCCGGGTCAGGGTCCGGGTCCGGGTCCAGGTAAGGGTCCGGGTCCGGGTCCGGGTCCGGGTCTGGGTAAGTGTCCAGGTCCATGTCCGGGTCCGGGTCCGGGTCCGGGTCCGGGTCCGGGTCCGGGTCCGTGTCCGGGTCCGGGTCCGGGTAAGGGTTCGGGTCCGTGTCCGGGTCCGGGTCCGGGTAAGGGTCCGGGTCCGGGTCCGGGTTCGGGTCCGGGTTCGTGTCCTGGTCCGGGTCCGTGTCCGGGTCCGTGTCCTTGTCCGGGTCCGGGTAAGGGTCCGGGTCCGGGTCCGGGTCCGGGTCCGGGTCCGGGTCCGGGTCCGGGTCCGGGTAAGGGTTCGGGTCCGTGTCCGTGTCCGTGTCCGGGTCCGGGTCCGGGTCCGGGTTCGAACCCGGGTCCAGGTCCGGGTCCGGGTCTGGGTCCGGGTAACGGTCCGGGTCCTTGTCCGGGTCCGGGTCCGTGTCCGGGTAAGGGTCCAGGTCCGGGTCCGGGTCCCGGTCCGGGTCCGGGTCCGGGCAAGTGTCCGGGTCCGGGTCCGGGTCCGGGTAAGGGTCCGGGTCCGGGTCCGGGTTCGTGTCCGGGTTCGTGTCCAGGTCCGGGTCCGGGTCCGTGTCCGTGTCCGGGTCCGGTTCCGGGTCAGGGTCCGGGTCCGTGTCCGGGCAAGGGTCCGGGTCCGGGTCCGGGTCCGGGTAATGGTCCGGGTCCGGGTCCGGGTAAGGGTCCGGGTAAGGGTCCGGGTCCGGGTCCGTGTCCGTGTCCGGGTCCGGGTCCGTGTCCGTTTCCGGGTCCGGGTCCGGGTCCGGGTCTTGGTCCGGGTCCGGGTCCGGGTCCAGGTAAGGTTCCGGGTCCGGGTCCGGGTCCCGGTCCGGGTAAGGGTCCGGGTCCGGGTCCGGGTTCGTGTCCGGGTTCGTGTCCAGGTCCGGGTCCGGGTCCAGGTCCGGGTCAGGGTCCGGGTCCGGGTCCGGGTAAGGGTCTGAGTCCGTGTCCCTGTCCGTGTCCGTGTCCGGGTCCAGGTCCGGGTCCGGGTAAGGGTCCGGGTCCATATCCGGGTCCGGGTCCGGGTCCGGGTCCGGGTCCGGGTCCGGGTCCGGGTCCGGGTCCGGGTCCGGGTCCGGGTCCGGGTCCGGGTCCGGGTCCGGGTAAGGGTTCGGGTCCGTGTCCGTGTCCGTGTCCGTGTCCGGGTCCGGGTCCGGGTCCGGGTCCGGGTCCGGGTCCGGGTCCGGGCAAGGGTCCGGGTCCGGGTCCGGGTCCGGGTCCGGGTAATGGTCCGGGTCCGGGTCCGGGTCCGGGTAAGGGTCCGGGTCCGGGTCCGGGTCCGGGTCCGGGTCCGGGTCCGTGTCCATGTCCGTGTCCGTGTCCGGGTCCGGGTCCGGGTCCGGGTCCGGGTCCGGGTAAGGGTCCGGGACCGGGTCCAGGTCCGGGTCCGGGTAAGGGTCCGGGTCCGTGTCCGTGTCCGGGTCCGGGTCCGGGTCCGGGTCCGGGTAAGGGTCCGGGTCTGTGTCCGGTTAAGGGTCCGGGTCCGTGTCCAGGTAAGTGTCCGGGTCCAGGTCCGGGTCCGGGTCCGGGTCCGGGTAAGGGTCCGTGTCAGGGTCCGTGTCCGGGTCCGGGTCCGGGTCCGAGTACGGGTCAAGGTCCGGGTCCGGGTAAGGGTCCGGGTCCAGGTAAGGGTCCGGGTCCATGTCCGTGTCCGGGTCCGTGTCCGTGTCCGGGACCGGATCCGGGTCCGGGTCCGTGGAAGGGTTCGGGTCCGTGTCCGTGTCCGTGTCCGGGTCCGGGTAAGGGTCCGGGTAAGGGTCCGGGTAAGGGTCCGGGACCGGGTCCAGGTCCGGGTCCGGGTAAGGGTCCGGGTCCGTGTCCGTGTCCGTGTCCGGGTCCGGGTAAGGGTCCGGGTCCGGGCAAGTGTCCGGGTCCGGATCCGGTTTCGGGTCCGGGTTCATGTCCTGGTCCGTGTCCGTGTCCGTGTCCGTGTCCGGGTAAGGGTCCGGGTCTATGTCCGGTTAAGGGTCCGGGTCCGGGTCCGGGTCCGTGTCCGTGTCCGGGTCCGGGTCCGGGTCCGGGTCCGGGTCCGGGTCCGGGTAAGGGTCCGTGTCAGGGTCCGGGTCCGGGTCCGGGTCCGGGTCCGAGTACGGGTCAGGGTCCGGGTCCGGGTAAGGGTCCGGGTCCAGGTAAGGGTCCGGGTCCATGTCCGTGTCCGGGTCCGTGTCCGGGTCCGGGTCCGGATCCGGGTCCGGGTCCGTGGAAGGGTTCGGGTCCGTGTCCGTGTCCGGGTCCGTGTCCGGGTAAGGGTCCGGGTAAGGGTCCGGGTAAGGGTCCGGGACCGGGTCCAGGTCCGGGTCCGGGTAAGGGTCCGGGTCCGTGTCCGTGTCCGTGTCCGGGTCCGGGTAAGGGTCCGGGTCCGGGTCCGGGTCCGGGCAAGTGTCCGGGTCCGGATCCGGTTTCGGGTCCGGGTTCATGTCCTGGTCCGTGTCCGTGTCCGTGTCCGTGTCCGTGTCCGTGTCCGTGTCCGTGTCCGTGTCCGTGTCCGTGTCCGTGTCCGGGTAAGGGTTCGGGTCCGTGTCCGTGTCCGTGTCCGTGTCCGGGTCCGGGTCCGGGTTCGAACCCGGGTCCGGGTCCGGGTCCGGGTCTGGGTCCGGGTAACGGTCCAGGTCCTTGTCCGGGTCCGGGTCCGGGTCCGGGTAAGGGTCCGGGTCCGGGTCCGGGTCCGGGTCCGGGTCCGGGTCCAGGTCCGGGTCCGGGTCCGGGTCCGGGTCCGGGTCCGGGTCCGGGTCCGTTTCCGTGTCCGTGTCCGTGTCCGTGTCCGTGTCCGTGTCCGGGTAAGGGTCCGGGTCCATGTCCGTGTCCGTGTCCATGTCCGTGTCCTGGTCCGTGTCCGTGTCCGTGTCCGTGTCCGGGTAAGGGTTCGGGTCCGTGTCCGTCTCCGTGTCCGTGTCCGGGACCGGGTAAGGGTCCGGGTCCATGTCCGTGTCCGTGTCCGTGTCCGTGTCCGTGTCTGTGTCCGGGTCCGGGTCCGGGTAATGGTCCGGGTCCGGGTCCGGGTCCGGGTAAGGGTCCGGGTCCGGGTTCGGGTCTGGGTCCGGGTCCGGGTCCAGGTCCAGGTAAGGGTCCGGGTCCGGGTCCGGGTCCCGGTTCGGGTCCGGGTTCGTGTCCGTGTCCGGGTCCATATCCGGGTCCGGGTCCGGGTCCGGGTCCGGTTCCGGGTCCGGGTCCGGGTCCGGGTCCGGGTCCGGGTCCGGGTCCGGGTCCGGGTAAGGGTTCGGGTCCGTGTCCGTGTCCGTGTCCGGGTCCGTGTCCGTGTCCGGGTCCATGTCCGGGTCCGGGTCCGGGTAAGGGTCCGTGTCCGTGTCCGTGTCCGGGTCCGTGTCCGGGTCCGGGTCCGGGTCCTGGTCCGGGTCCGGGTCCGGGCAAGGGTCCGGGTCCGGGTCCGGGTCCGGGTAATGGTCCGGGTCCGGGTCCGGGTCCGGGTAAGGGTCCGGGTCCGGGTCCGGGTCGGGTCCGGGTCCGGGTCCGTGTCCATGTCCGTGTCCGTGTCCGTGTCCGGGTCCGGGTCCGGGTCCGGGTCCGGGTAAGGGTCCGGGACCGGGTCCAGGTCCGGGTCCGGGTAAGGGTCCGGGTCCGTGTCCGTGTCCGGGTCCGGGTCCGGGTCCGGGTCCGGGTAAGGGTCCGGGTCTGTGTCCGGTTAAGGGTCCGTGTCCGTGTCCTGGTCCGTGTCCATGTCCGTGTCCGTGTCCGTGTCCGTCTCCGTGTCCGTGTCCGTGTCCGTGTCCGTGTCCGGGTCCGGGTCCGGGTCCGGGTCCGGGTCCGGGTCTGGGTAAGGGTTCGGGTCCGTGTCCGTGTCCGTGTCCGTGTCCGGGTCCGGGTCCGGGTTCGAACCCGGGTCCGGGTCCGGGTCCGGGTCTGGGTCCGGGTAACGGTCCAGGTCCTTGTCCGGGTCCGGGTCCGGGTCCGGGTAAGGGTCCGGGTCCGGGTCCGGGTCCGGGTCCGGGTCCGGGTCCGGGTCCAGGTCCGGGTCCGGGTCCGGGTCCGGGTCCGGGTCCGGGTTCGGGTCTGGGTCCGGGTCCGGGTCCAGGTCCAGGTAAGGGTCCGGGTCCGGGTCCGGGTCTGGGTTCGTGTCCGTGTCCGTGTCCGTTTCCGTGTCCGTGTCCGTGTCCGTGTCCGTGTCCGGGTCCGGGTCCGGGTAAGGGTCCGGGTCCATGTCCGTGTCCGTGTCCGTGTCCGTGTCCGTGTCCGGGTTCGGACCCGGGTCCGGGTCCGGGTCCCGGTCAGGGTCCGGGTAACGGTCCGGGTCCATGTCTGGGTCTGGGTCCGTGTCCGGGTCCGGGTCCGTGTCCGGGACCGGGTAAGGGTCCGGGTCCGTGTCCGTGTCCGTGTCCGTGTCCGTGTCCGTGTCCGTGTCCGTGTCCGTGTCTGTGTCAGTGTCTGTGTCCGGGTCCGGGTCCGGGTGCGGGTGCGGGTCATGGTCCGGATCCGGGTCCGGGTCCGGGTAAGGGTCTGGGTCCGTGTCCGGGTCCGGGTCCGGGTCTGGGTCCGGGTCTGGGTCCGGGTCCGGGTCAGGGTCCAGGTAAGGGTCCGGGTCCGGGTCCAGGTCCCGGTTCGGTTCCGGGTTCGTGTCCGGGTCCGGGTCCGGGTCCGTGTCCGTGTCCGGGTCCGGGTCCGGGTCCGGGTCCGGGTCCGGGTAAGGGTCGGGGTCCATGTCCGTGTCCGTGTCCGTGTCCGTGTCCGTGTCCGGGTCCGTGTCCGTGTTCCTGTCCGTGTCCGGGTCCGGGTTCGGACCTGGGTCCGGGTCCGGGTCCCGGTCAGGGTCCGGGTCCGGGTCCGGGTCCGGGTAAGGGTCCGGGTCCGGGTCCGGGTAAGGGTCCGGGTCCGGGTCCGGATAAGGGTCTGGGTCCGGGTCCGGGTCCAGGTAAGTGTCCGGGTCAAGGTAAGGGTCCGGGTCCTGGTCCAGGTAAGGGTCCGGGTCCGGGTCCGGGTCCGGGTCCGGGTAAGGGTCCGGGTCCAGGTCCGGGTTCGTGTCTGGGTCCGGGTCCGGGTCTGGGTCCGGGTCCGGGTCCGGGTCCCGGTAAGGGTCCGGGTCCGGGTCCGGGTCCCGGTTCGGGTCCGGGTTCGTGTCCGGGTCCATGTCCGTTTCCGTGTCCGTGTCCGTGTCCGTGTCCGTGTCCGGGTAAGGGTCCGGGTCCATGTCCGTGTCCGTGTCCATGTCCGTGTCCTGGTCCGTGTCCGTGTCCGTGTCCGTGTCCGGGTAAGGGTTCGGGTCCGTGTCCGTGTCCGTGTCCGTGTCCGGGACCGGGTAAGGTTCCGGGTCCATGTCCGTGTCCGTGTCCGTGTCCGTGTCCGTGTCTGTGTCCGGGTCCGGGTCCGGGTCCGGGTCCGGGTCCGGGTCCGGGTAAGGGTTCGGGTCCGTGTCCGTGTCCGTGTCCGTGTCCGTGTCCGTGTCCGGGCAAGGGTCCGGGTCCGGGTCCGGGTCCGGGTAATGGTCCGGGTCCGGGTCCGGGTCCGGGTAAGGGTCCGGGTCCGGGTCCGGGTCCGGGTCCGGGTCTGGGTCCGGGTCTGGGTCCGGGTCTGGGTCCGGGTCCAGGTAAGGGTCCGGGTCCGGGTCCGGGTCCAGGTCCCGGTTCGGGTCCGGGTCCGGGTCCGGGTCCGGGTAAGGGTCCATGTCCGTGTCCGTTTCCGTGTCCGTGTCCGTGTCCGTGTCCGGGTCCGTGTCCGTGTCCGTGTCCGGGTCCGGGTAAGGGTTCGGGTCCGTGTCCGTGTCCGTGTCCGTGTCCGTGTCCGCGTCCGGGTCCGGGTCCGGGTAAGGGTCCGGGTCCATGTCCGTGTCCGTGTCCGTGTCCGTGTCCGTGTCCGGGTTCGGACCCGGGTCCGGGTCCGGGTCCCGGTCAGGGTCCGGGTAACGGTCCGGGTCCATGTCTGGGTCTGGGTCCGTGTCCGTGTCCGGGTCCGTGTCCGGGACCGGGTAAGGGTCCGGGTCCGTGTCCGTGTCCGTGTCCGTGTCCGTGTCCGTGTCCGTGTCCGTGTCTGTGTCAGTGTCTGTGTCCGGGTCCGGGTCCGGGTGCGGGTGCGGGTCATGGTCCGGATCCGGGTCCGGGTCCGGGTAAGGGTCTGGGTCCGGGTCCGGGTCCGGGTCCGGTTCTGGGTCCGGGTCTGGGTCCGGGTCCGGGTCAGGGTCCAGGTAAGGGTCCGGGTCCGGGTCCAGGTCCCGGTTCGGTTCCGGGTTCGTGTCCGGGTCCGGGTCCGGGTCCGTGTCCGTGTCTGGGTCCGGGTCCGGGTCCGGGTCCGGGTCCGGGTAAGGGTCCGGGTCCATGTCCGTGTCCGTGTCCGTGTCCTTGTCCGTGTCCTGGTCCGTGTCCGTGTCCGTGTCCGGGTAAGGGTTCGGGTCCGTGTCCGTGTTCCTGTCCGTGTCCGGGTCCGGGTTCGGACCTGGGTCCGGGTCCGGGTCCCGGTCAGGGTCCGGGTCCGGGTCCGGGTCCGGGTAAGGGTCCGGGTCCGGGTCCGGGTAAGGGTCCGGGTCCGGGTCCGGATAAGGGTCTGGGTCCGGGTCCGGGTCCAGGTAAGTGTCCGGGTCAAGGTAAGGGTCCGGGTCCTGGTCCGGGTAAGGGTCCGGGTCCGGGTCCGGGTCCGGGTCCGGGTAAGGGTCCGGGTCCAGGTCCGGGTTCGTGTCTGGGTCCGGGTCCGGGTCTGGGTCCGGGTCCGTGTCCGGGTCCCGGTAAGGGTCCGGGTCCGGGTCCGGGTCCCGGTTCGGGTCCGGGTTCGTGTCCGGGTCCATGTCCGTTTCCGTGTCCGTGTCCGTGTCCGTGTCCGTGTCCGTGTCCGGGTAAGGGTCCGGGTCCATGTCCGTGTCCGTGTCCGTGTCCGTGTCCTGGTCCGTGTCCGTGTCCGTGTCCGTGTCCGGGTAAGGGTTCGGGTCCGTGTCCGTGTCCGTGTCCATGTCCGGGACCGGGTAAGGGTCCGGGTCCATGTCCGTGTCCGTGTCCGTGTCCGTGTCCGTGTCTGTGTCTGGGTCCGGGTCCGGGTCCGGGTCCGGGTCCGGGTAAGGGTTCGGGTCCGTGTCCGTGTCCGTGTCCGTGTCCGTGTCCGTGTCCGGGCAAGGGTCCGGGTCCGGGTCCGGGTCCGGGTCCGGGTAATGGTCCGGGTCCGGGTCCGGGTCCGGGTAAGGGTCCGGGTCCGGGTCCGGGTCCGGGTCCGGGTCTGGGTCCGGGTCCGGGTCGAGGTAAGGGTCCGGGTCCGGGTCCAGGTCCCGGTTCGGGTCCGGGTCCGGGTCCGGGTCCGGGTAAGGGTCCATGTCCGTGTCCGTGTCCGTGTCCGTGTCCGTGTCCGGGTCCGTGTCCGTGTCCGTGTCCGGGTCCGGGTAAGGGTTCGGGTCCGTGTCCGTGTCCGTGTCCGGGTTCGGACCCGGGTCCGGGTCCGGGTCCGGGTCCCGGTCAGGGTCCGGGTAACGGTCCGGGTCCATGTCTGGGTCTGGTTCCGGGTCCGGGTCCGGGTCCGGGTCCGGGTCCGGGTCCGGGTCCGGACAAGGGTCCGGGTCCGAGTCCGGGTCCAGGTAAGGGTCCGGGTCCGGGTCCGGGTCCGGGTCCGGGTCCGGGTCCGGGTCCGGGTCCGGGTCCGGACAAGGGTCCGGGTCCGAGTCCGGGTCCAGGTAAGGGTCCGGGTCCGGGTCCGGGTCCGGGTAAGGGTCTGGGTCCGGATCCGGGTCCGGGTCCGGGTAAGGGTCCGGTTTCGGGTCCGTGTCCGTGTCCGTGTCCGTGTCCGTGTCCGTGTCCGTGTCCGGGCAAGGGTCCGGGTCCGGGTCCGGGTCCGGGTCCGGGTAATGGTCCGGGTCCGGTTCCGGGTCCGGGTCTGGGTCCGGGTCTGGGTCCGGGTCCGGGTCCGGGTCCAGGTAAGGGTCCGGGTCCGGGTCCAGGTCGCGGTTCGTGTCCGGGTCCGGGTCTGGGTCCGGGTAAGGGTCCGGGTCCATGTCCGTGTCCGTGTCCGGGTCCGGGTCCGTGTCCGTGTCCGTGTCCGGGTTCGGACCTGGGTCCGGGTCCGGGTCCCGGTCAGGGTCCGGGTAACGGTCCGGGTCCATGTCCGGGTCTGGTTCCGGGTCCGGGTCCGGGTCTGGGTCCGGGTCTGGGTCCGGGTCCGGGTCCGGGTTCAGGTAAGGGTCCGGGTCCGGGTACGGGTCCGGGTAAGGGTCCGGGTCCGGGTCCGGGTAAGGGTCCGGGTCCGGGTCCGGATAAGGGTCTGGGTCCGGGTCCGGGTCCAGGTAAGTGTCCGGGTCCGGGTAAGGGTCCGGGTCCGGGTCCGGGTAAGGGTCCGGGTCCGGGTCCGGGTCCGGGTCCGGGTCCGGGTCCGGGTCCGGACAAGGGTCCGGGTCCGAGTCCGGGTCCAGGTAAGGGTCCGGGTCCGGGTCCGGGTCCGGGTAAGGGTCCGGGTAAGGGTCTGGGTCCGGGTCCCGGTCCGGGTCCGGGTAAGGGTCCGGGTCCGGGTCCGGGTAAGGGTCCGGGTCCGGGTCCGGATAAGGGTCTGGGTCCGGGTCCGGGTCCAGGTAAGTGTCCGGGTCCGGGTAAGGGTCCGGGTCCGGGTCCGGGTAAGGGTCCGGGTCCGGGTCCGGGTCCGGGTCCGGGTCCGGGTCCGGGTCCGGGTCCGGGTAAGGGTCCGGGTCCGGGTCCGGGTCCGGGTTCTTGTCCGGGTTCGTGTCCAGGTCCGGGTCAGGGTCCGGGTCTGGGTCCGGGTCCGGGTCCGGGTCCGGGTCCAGGTAAGGGTCGGGGTCCGGGTCCGGGTTCGGGTCCGGGTTCGTGTCCGGGTCCGGGTCCGGGTCCGGGTCCGGGTCCGGGTCAGTGTCCGGGTCCAGGTCCGGGTAAGGGTCTGTGTCCGTGTCCGTGTCCGTGTCCGTGTCCGTGTCCGGGTCCGGGTAAGGGTCCGGGTCCATGTCCGGGTCCGGGTCCGGGTTCGGGTCCGGGTTCGTGTCCGTGTCCGTGTCCGTGTCCGTGTCCGTGTCCGGGTCCGGGTCCGGGTCCGGGTAAGGGTCCGGGTCCATGTCTGTGTCCGTGTCCGTGTGCGGGTCCGGGTCCGGGTCCGGGTCTGGGTCCGGGTAACGGTCCGGGTCCTTGTCCGGGTCCGGGTCTGGGTAAGGGTACGGGTCCGGGTCCGGGTTCGGGTCCGGGTTCGTGTCCGTGTCCGTGTCCGTGTCCATGTCCGTGTCCGTGTCCGTGTCCGTGTCCGGGTCCATGTCCGGGTCCGGGTCCGGGTAAGGGTCCGGGTCCGTGTCTGTGTCCGTGTCCGGGTCCGGGTCCGGGTCCGGGTAAGGGTTCGGGTCCGTGTCCGTGTCCGTGTCCGTGTCCGGGTCCGGGTCCGGGTAAGGGTCCGGGTCTGGGTCCGGGTCCGGGTCCGGGTCCGGGTCCGGGCAAGTGTCCGGGTCCGGGTCCGGGTCCGGGTAAGGGTCGGGTCCGGGTTCGTGTCCGGGTTCGTGTCCAGGTCCGGGTCCGGGTCCAGGTCCGGGTCCGGGTCATGTTCCGGGTCCGGGTCCGGGTCTGTGTCCGTGTCCGGGCAAGGGTCCGGGTCCGGGTCTGGGTCCGGGTAATGGTCCGGGTCCATGTCCGGGTCCGGGTCCGGGTCCGGGTAAGGGTCCGGGTCAGGGTCCGGGTTCGTGTCCGGGTTCGTGTCCAGGTCCGGGTCCGGGTCCGGGTCCGGGTCCGGGTCCGGGTCCGGGCTAGGGTCCGGGTCCGGGTCCGGGTCCGGGTCCCGGTTCGGGTCCGGGTTCGTGTCCGGGTCCGGGTCCGTGTCCGGGTCCGGGTCCGAGTACGGGTCAGGGTCCGGGTCCGCGTCCGGGTCCGGGTCCGGGTCCGGGTAAGGGTCCGGGTCTGGGTAAGGGTCCGGGTCCATGTCCGTGTCCGGGTCCGTGTCCGTGTCCGGGTCCGTGTCCGGGTCCGGGTCCGGGTCCGGGTAAGGGTCCGGGTCCGGGTCCGGGTAAGGGTCCGGGACCGGGTCCAGGTCCGGGTCCGGGTAAGGGTCCGGGTCCGTGTCCGTGTCCGTGTCCGGGTCCGGGTAAGGGTCCATGTCTGTGTCCGGTTAAGGGTCCGGGTCCGGGTCCAGGTAAGTGTCCGGGTCCGGGTCCGGGTCCGGGTCCGGGTCCGGGTCCGGGTCCGGGCTAGGGTCCGGGTCCGGGTCCGGGTCCGGGTCCGGGTCCCGGTTCGGGTCCGGGTTCGTGTCCGGGTCCGGGTCCGTGTCCGGGACCGGGTCCGAGTACGGGTCAGGGTCCGGGTCCGGGTCCGGGTCCGGGTCCGTGTCCGGGTCCGGGTCCGGATCCGGGTCCGGGTCCGTGGAAGGGTTCGGGTCCGTGTCCGTGTCCGGGTCCGTGTCCGGGTAAGGGTCCGTGTCCGGGTCCGGGTAAGGGTCCGGGACCGGGTCCAGGTCCGTGTCTGGGTAAGGGTCCGGGTCCGGGTCCGTGTCCGTGTCCGGGTCCGGGTAAGGGTCCGTGTCTGTGTCCGGTTAAGGGTCCGGGTCCGGGTCCAGGTAAGTGTCCGGGTCCGGGTCCGGGTCCGTGTCCGTGTCCGGGTCCGTGTCCGGGTCCGGGTCCGGGTCCGTGTCCGGGTCCGTGTCCGGGTCCGGGTAAGGGTCCGGGTTCGGGTCCGGGTCCAGGTCTGGGTCCGGGTCCGGGTAAGGGTCCGGGTCCGGGTCCGGGTAAGGTTCCGGGTCCGGGACCGGTTAAGGGTCTGGCTCCGGGTCCAGATAAGGGTCCGGGTCCGGGTCCGGGTCCGGGTCCGGGTCCAGGTCCGGGTCCGGGTCCGGGTCCGGGTCCGGGTCCGGGTCCGGGTCCGGGTCCGGGTAAGGGTCCGGGTCCGGGTCCGGGTAAGGGTCTGGGTCCGGGTCCGGGTCCGGGTCCGGGTCCGGTTCCGGGTCCGGGTAAGGGTCTGGGTCCGGGTCCGGGTTCGGGTCCGGGTTCGTGTCCGGGTCCGGGTCCGGGTCCGGGTCCGGGTCCGGGTCCGGGTCAGGGTCCGGGTCCGGGTCCGGGTAAGGGTCCGGGTCCGGGTCCGGGTTCGGGTCCGGGTAAGTGTCCAGGTCCATGTCCGGGTCCGGGTCCGGGTCCGGGTCCGGGTCCGGGTCCGGGTAAGGGTTCGGGTCCGTGTCCGTGTCCGTGTCCGTGTCCGGGTTCGAACCCGGGTCCGGGTCCGGGTCCGGGTCTGGGTCCGGGTAACGGTCCGGGTCCTTGTCCGGGTCCGGGTCCGTGTCCGGGTAAGGGTCCGTGTCCGGGTCCGGGTCCCGGTCCGGGTCCGGGTCCGGGTCCGGGTCCGGGTCCGGGTCCGGGTCCAGGTCCGGGTCCGGGTCCGGGTCCGGGTCTGGGTCCGGGTCCGTGTCCGGGTAAGGGTCCGGGTTCGGGTCCGGTTCCGGGTCAGGGTCCGGGTCCGTGTCCGTGTCCGGGTAAGGGTTCGGGTCCGTGTCCGTGTCCGTGTCCATGTCCGTGTCCGGGTCCGGGTTCGAACCCGGGTCCGGGTCCGGGTCCGGGTCTGGGTCCGGGTAACGGTCCGGGTCCTTGTCCGGGTCCGGGTCCGTGTCCGGGTAAGGGTCCGTGTCCGTGTCCGGGTCCCGGTCCGCGTCCGGGTCCGGGTCCGGGTCCGGGTCCGGGTCCAGGTCCGGGTCCGGGTCCGGGTCCGGGTCCGGGTCCGGGTAAGGGTCAGGGTTCGGGTCCGGTTCCGGTTCCGGGTCAGGGTCCGTGTCCGTGTCCGTGTCCGGGCAAGGGTCCGGGTAAGGGTCCGTGTCTGTGTCCGGTTAAGGGTCCGGGTCCGGGTCCGGGTCCGTGTCCGGGTCCGTGTCCGGGTCCGGGTCCGGGTCCGTGTCCGGGTCCGTGTCCGGGTCCGGGTAAGGGTCCGGGTTCGGGTCCGGGTCCAGGTCTGGGTCCGGGTCCGGGTAAGGGTCCGGGTCCGGGTCCGGGTAAGGTTCCGGGTCCGGGACCGGTTAAGGGTCTTGCTCCGGGTCCAGATAAGGGTCCGGGTCAGGGTCCGGGTCCGGGTCCGGGTCCGGGTCCGGGTCTGGGTCCGGGTCCGGATCCGGGTCAGGGTCCGGGTCCGGGTCCGGTTCCGGGTCCGGGTAAGGGTCCGGGTCCGGGTAAGGGTCCGGGTCCATGTCCGTGTCCGGGTCCGTGTCCGGGTCCGGGTCCGGATCCGGGTCCTGGTCCGTGGAAGGGTTCGGGTCCGTGTCCGTGTCCGTGTCCGTGTCCGGGTAAGGGTCCGTGTCCGTGTCCGGGTAAGGTTCCGGGTCCGGGACCGGTTAAGGGTCTGGCTCCGGGTCCAGATAAGGGTCCGGGTCCGGGTCCGGGTCCGGGTCCGGGTCCGGGTCCGGGTCCGGGTCCGGGTCCGGGTAAGGGTCCGGGTCCGGGTCCGGGTAAGGGTCTGGGTCCGGGTCCGGGTCCGGGTCCGGGTCCGGTTCCGGGTCCGGGTAAGGGTCTGGGTCCGGTTCCGGGTTCGGGTCCGGGTTCGTGTCCGGGTCCGGGTCCGGGTCCGGGTCCGGGTCCGGGTCCGGGTCCGGGTCAGGGTCCGTGTCCGGGTCCGGGTAAGGGTCCGGGTCCGGGTCCGGGTCCGGGTCCGGGTCCGGGTCCGGGTAAGGGTCTGGGTCCGGGTCCGGGTCCGGGTCCATGTCCGGGTCCGGGTCCGGGTCCGGGTCCGGGTCCGGGTCCGGGTCCGGGTCTGGGTCCGGGTAACGGTCCGGGTCCATGTCCGGGTCCGGGTCCGGGTCCGGGTAAGGGTCCGGGTCAGGGTCCGGGTTCGTGTCCGGGTTCGTGTCCAGGTCCGGGTCCGGGTCCGGGTCCTGGTCCGGGTCCGGGTCCGGGTCCGGGTCCGGTTCCGGGTCCGGGTCCGGGTCCGGGTCCGGGTCCGGGCTAGGGTCCGGGTCCGGGTCCGGGTCCGGGTCCGGGTCCCGGTTCGGGTCCGGGTTCGTGTCCGGGTCCGGGTCCGTGTCCGGGTCCGGGTCCGAGTACGGGTCAGGGTCCGGGTCCGGGTCCGGGTCCGGGTCCGGGGTCCGGGTAAGGGTCCGGGTCCGGGTAAGGGTCCGGGTCCATGTCCGTGTCCGGGTCCGTGTCCGTGTCCGGGTCCGGATCTGGGTCCGGGTCCGTGGAAGGGTTCGGGTCCGTGTCCGTGTCCGTGTCCGTGTCCGGGTCCGGGTCCGGGTCCGGGTAAGGGTCCGGGTCCGGGTCCGGGTAAGGGTCCGGGACCGGGTCCAGGTCCGGGTCCGGGTAAGGGTCCGGGTCCGTGTCCGTGTCCGTGTCCGGGTCCGGGTAAGGGTCCATGTCTGTGTCCGGTTAAGGGTCCGGGTCCGGGTCCAGGTAAGTGTCCGGGTCCGGGTCTGGGTCCGGGTCCGGGTCCGGGTCCGGGCTAGGGTCCGGGTCCGGGTCCGGGTCCGGGTCCCGGTTCGGGTCCGGGTTCGTGTCCGGGTCCGGGTCCGTGTCCGGGACCGGGTCCGAGTACGGGTCAGGGTCCGGGTCCGGGTCCGGGTCCGGGTCCTGGTAAGGGTCCGGGTCCGGGTAAGGGTCCGGGTCCATGTCCGTGTCCGGGTCCGTGTCCGGGTCCGGGTCCGGATCCGGGTCGGGGTCCGTGGAAGTGTTCGGGTCCGTGTCCGTGTCCGGGTCCGTGTCCGGGTAAGGGTCCGTGTCCGGGTCCGGGTAAGGGTCCGGGACCGGGTCCAGGTCCGTGTCCGGGTAAGGGTCCGGGTCCGTGTCCGTGTCCGTGTCCGTGTCCGGGTAAGGGTCCGTGTCTGTGTCCGGTTAAGGGTCCGGGTCCGGGTCCAGGTAAGTGTCCGGGTCCGGGTGCGGGTCCGGGTCCGGGTCCGTGTCCGGGTCCGTGTCCGGGTCCGGGTCCGGGTCCGGGTCCGGGTCCGGGTCCGGGTCCGGGTCCGGGTAAGGGTCCGGGTTCGGGTCCGGGTCCAGGTCTGGGTCCGGGTCCGGGTAAGGGTCCGGGTCCGTGTCCGGGACCGGGTCCGAGTACGGGTCAGGGTCCGGGTCCGGGTCCGGGTCCGGGTCCTGGTAAGGGTCCGGGTCCGGGTAAGGGTCCGGGTCCATGTCCGTGTCCGGGTCCGTGTCCGGGTCCGGGTCCGGATCCGGGTCGGGGTCCGTGGAAGTGTTCGGGTCCGTGTCCGTGTCCGGGTCCGTGTCCGGGTAAGGGTCCGTGTCCGGGTCCGGGTAAGGGTCCGGGACCGGGTCCAGGTCCGTGTCCGGGTAAGGGTCCGGGTCCGTGTCCGTGTCCGTGTCCGTGTCCGGGTAAGGGTCCGTGTCTGTGTCCGGTTAAGGGTCCGGGTCCGGGTCCAGGTAAGTGTCCGGGTCCGGGTGCGGGTCCGGGTCCGGGTCCGTGTCCGGGTCCGTGTCCGGGTCCGGGTCCGGGTCCGGGTCCGGGTCCGGGTCCGGGTCCGGGTCCGGGTAAGGGTCCGGGTTCGGGTCCGGGTCCAGGTCTGGGTCCGGGTCCGGGTAAGGGTCCGGGTCCGGGTCCGGGTAAGGTTCCGGGTCCGGGACCGGTTAAGGGTCTGGCTCCGGGTCCAGATAAGGGTCCGGGTCCGGGTCCGGGTCCGGGTCCGGGTCCGGGTCCGGGTCCGGGTCTGGGTCCGGGTCCGGGTCCGGGTCCGGGTCCGGGTCCGGGTCCGGGTCCGGGTCCGGGTAAGGGTCCGGTACCGGGTCCGGGTAAGGGTCTGGGTCCGGGTCCGGGTCCGGGTCCGGGTCCGGGTCCGGGTCCGGGTCCGGGTAAGGGTCCGGGTCCGTGTCCGGGTCCGGGTCCGTGTAAGGGTCCGGGTCCGGGTCCGGGTTCGCGTCCGGGTTCGTGTCCTGGTCCGGGTCCGTGTCCGGGTCCGTGTCCTTGTCCGGGTCCGGGTAAGGGTCCGGGTCCGGGTCCGGGTCCGGGTCCGGGTCCGGGTCCGGGTCCGGGTCCGGGTCCGGGTCCGGGTCCGGGTAAGGGTTCGGGTCCGTGTCCGTGTCCGTGTCCGTGTCCGTGTCCGGGTCCGGGTTTGAACCCGGGTCCGGGTCCGGGTCCGGGTCTGGGTCCGGGTAACGGTCCGGGTCCTTGTCCGGGTCCGGGTCCGTGTCCGGGTAAGGGTCCGGGTCCGGGTCCGGGTCCCGGTCCGGGTCCGGGTCCGGGCAAGTGTCCGGGTCCGGGTCCGGGTCCGGGTAAGGGTCCGGGTCCGGGTCCGGGTTCGTGTCCGGGTTCGTGTCCAGGTCCGGGTCCGGGTCCGTGTCCGTGTCCGGGTCCGGTTCCGGGTCAGGGTCCGGGTCCGTGTCCGGGCAAGGGTCCGGGTCCGGGTCTGGGTCCGGGTAACGGTCCGGGTCCATGTCCGGGTCCGGGTCCGGGTCCGGGTAAGGGTCCGGGTCAGGGTCCGGGTTCGTGTCCGGGTTCGTGTCCAGGTCCGGGTCCGGGTCCGGGTCATGGTCCGGGTCCGGGTCCGGGTCCGGGTCCGGTTCCGGGTCCGGGTCCGTGTCCGTGTCCGGGTCCGGATCCGGGTCCGGGTCCGTGGAAGGGTTCGGGTCCGTGTCCGTGTCCGGGTCCGTGTCCGGGTTCGGGTAAGGGTCCGGGTCCGGGTCCGGGTAAGGGTCCGGGACCGGGTCCAGGTCCGGGTCCGGGTAAGGGTCCGGGTCCGGGTCCGGGTCCCGGTTCGGGTCCGGGTTCGTGTCCGGGTCCGGGTCCGTGTCCGGGACCGGGTCCGAGTACGGGTCAGGGTCCGGGTCCGGGTCCGGGTCCAGGTCTGGGTCCGGGTCCGGGTCCGGGTCCGGGTCCAGGTCCGGGTCCGGGTCCGGGTCCGGGTCCGGGTCCGGGTCCGGGTAAGGGTCCGGGTTTGGGTCCGGTTCCGGGTCAGGGTCCGGGTCCGTGTCCGTGTCCGGGCAAGTGTCCGGGTCCGGGTCCGGGTCCGGGTCCGGGTCCGGGTCCGGGTAAGGGTTCGGGTCCGTGTCCGTGTCCGTGTCCGTGTCCGTGTCCGGGTCCGGGTTCGAACCCGGGTCCGGGTCCGGGTCCGGGTCTGGGTCCGGGTAACGGTCCGGGTCCTTGTCCGGGTCCGTGTCCGTGTCCGGGTAAGGGTCCGTGTCCGGGTCCGGGTCCCGGTCCGGGTCCGGGTCCGGGTCCGGGTCCGGGTCCGGGTCCAGGTCCGGGTCCGGGTCCGGGTCCGGGTCCGGGTCCGGGTCCGGGTCCGGGTAAGGGTCCGGGTTCGGGTCCGGTTCCGGGTCAGGGTCCGGGTCCGTGTCCGTGTCCGGGCAAGGGTCCGGGTAAGGGTCCGTGTCTGTGTCCGGTTAAGGGTCCGGGTCCGGGTCCAGGTAAGTGTCCGGGTCCGGGTCAGTGTCCGGGTCCGTGTCCGTGTCCGTGTCCGTGTCCGGGTCCGGGTCCGTGTCCGGGTCCGTGTCCGGGTCCGGGTAAGTGTCCGGGTTCGGGTCCGGGTCCAGGTCTGGGTCCGGGTCCGGGTAAGGGTCCGGGTCCGGGTCCGGGTAAGGTTCCGGGTCCGGGACCGGTTAAGGGTCTGGCTCCGGGTCCAGATAAGGGTCCGGGTCCGGGTCCGGGTCCGGGTCCGGGTCCGGGTCCGGGTCTGGGTCCGGGTCCGGGTCCGGGTCCGGGTCCGTGTCCGGGTCCGGTTCCGGGTCCGGGTAAGGGTCCGGGTCCGGGTAAGGGTCCGGGTCCATGTCCGTGTCCGGGTCCGTGTCCGTGTCCGGGTCCGGATCCGGGTCCGGGTCCGTGGAAGGGTTCGGGTCCGTGTCCGTGTCCGTGTCCGTGTCCGGGTAAGGGTCCGTGTCCGGGTCCGGGTAAGGGTCCGGGACCGGGTCCAGGTCCGTGTCTGGGTAAGGGTCCGGGTCCGTGTCCGTGTCCGTGTCCGGGTCCGGGTAAGGGTCCGTGTCTGTGTCCGGTTAAGGGTCCGGGTCCGGGTCCAGGTAAGTGTCCGGGTCCGGGTCCGTGTCCGGGTCCGTGTCCGGGTCCGTGTCCGGGTCCGGGTCCGGGTCCGTGACCGGGTCCGTGTCCGGGTCCGGGTTCGGGTCCGGTTCCGGGTCAGGGTCCGGGTCCGTGTCCGTGTCCGGGCAAGGGTCCGGGTCCGGGTCCGGGTCCGGGTCCGGGTCCGGGTCCGGGTAAGGGTTCGGGTCCGTGTCCGTGTCCGTGTCCGTGTCCGTGTCCGTGTCCGTGTCCGGGTCCGGGTTCGAACCCGGGTCCGGGTCCGGGTCCGGGTCTGGGTCCGGGTAACGGTCCGGGTCCTTGTCCGGGTCCGGGTCCGTGTCCGGGTAAGGGTCCGTGTCCGGGTCCGGGTCCGGGTCCGGGTCCGGGTAAGGGTCCGGGTTCGGGTTCGGTTCCGGGTCAGGGTCCGGGTCCGTGTCCGTGTCCGGGCAAGGGTCCGGGTCCGGGTCCGGGTCCGGGTCCGCGTAATGGTCCGGACCCGGGTCCGGGTCCGGGTCCGGGTCCGGGTCGGGGTAAGGGTCCGGGTCTGGGTCCGGGTCCGGGTCCGGGTCCGGGTCCGGGTCCGGGTCCGGGTAAGGGTCCGGGTCCGGGTCCGGGTCCGGGTCCGGGTAAGGGTCCGGGTCCGTGTCCGGGTCCGGGTCCGGGTAAGGGTCCAGGTCCGGGTCCGGGTCCGGGTCCGGGTCCGTGTCCGGGTCCGTGTCCGTGTCCGTGTCCGGGTCCGGGTCCGGGCTAGGGTCCGGGTCCGGGTTCGTGTCCGGGTCCGGGTCCGGGTCCAGGTCCGAGTACGGGTCAGGGTCCGGGTCCGGGTCCGGGTCCAGGTCCGGGTAAGGGTCCGTGTCCGGGTCAGGGTCCGGGTCCGGGTCTGGGTCCGGGTCCGGGTCTGGGTAAGGGTCCAGGTCGGGGTCCGGGTCCGGGTCCGGGTCCGGGTCCGGGTCCGGGCAAGTGTCCGGGTCCGGGTCCGGGTCCGGGTCCGGGCAAGTGTCCGGGTCCGGGTCCGGGTCCGGGTAAGGGTCCGGGTCCGTGTCCGTGTCCGGGTCCGGGTAAGGGTCCGGGTCCGTGTCCGGGTAAGGGTCCGGGACAGGGTCCAGGTCCGTGTCCGGGTAAGGGTCCGGGTCCGTGTCCGTGTCCGGGTCCGGGTCCGGGTAAGGGTCCGTGTCTGTGTCCGGTTAAGGGTCCGGGTCCGGGTCCAGGTAAGTGTTCGGGTCTGGGTCCGGTTCCGGGTCCGGGTCCGGGTCCAGGTCCGGGTCCGGGTCCGGGTCCGGGTCTGGGTCCGGGTCCGGGTAAGGGTCCGGGTTCGGGTCCGGGTCCAGGTCCGGGTCCGGGTCCGGGTAAGGGTCCGGGTCCGGGTCCGGGTAAGGTTCCGTGTCCGGGACCGGTTAAGGGTCTGGTTCCGGGTCCAGATAAGGGTCCGGGTCCGGGTCCGGGTCCGGGTCCGGGTCCGGGTCCGGGTCTGGGTCCGGGTCCGGGTCCGGGTCCGGATAAGGGTCCGGGTCCGGGTCCGGGTCCGGGTCCGGGTCCGGGTCCGGGTCCGGGTCCGGTTCCGGGTCCGGGTAAGGGTCCGGGTCCGGGTCCGGGTTCGGGTCCGGGTCCGTGTCCGGGTCCGGATCCGGGTCCGGGTCCGGGTCCATGTCCGGGTCCAGGTCCGGGTCCGTGTCCGGGTCCGGGTCCGGGTCCGGGTCCGGGTCCGAGTACGGGTCAGGGTCCGGGTCCGTGTCCGGGTCCAGGTCCGGGTAAGGGTCCGGGTCCGGGTAAGGGTCCGGGTCCATGTCCGTGTCCGGGTCCGTGTCCGGGTCAGGGTCCGGGTCCGGGTCTGGGTCCGGGTCCGGGTCCGGGTAAGGGTCCAGGTCCGGGTCCGGGTCCGGGTCCGGGTCCGGGTCCGGGTCCGGGTCCGGGTCCGGGTCCGGGTCCGGGTCCGGGTAAGGGTCCGGGTCCGTGTCCGTGTCCGGGTCCGGGTAAGGGTCCGGGTCCGTGTCCGGGTAAGGGTCCGGGACAGGGTCCAGGTCCGTGTCCGGGTAAGGGTCCGGGTCCGTGTCCGTGTCCGTGTCCGGGTCCGGGTAAGGGTCCGTGTCTTTGTCCGGTTAAGGGTCCGGGTCCGGGTCCAGGTAAGTGTTCGGGTCTGGGTCCGGGTCCGGGTCCGGGTCCGGGTCCGGGTCCGGGTCCGAGTACGGGTCAGGGTCCGGGTCCGTGTCCGGGTCCAGGTCCGGGTAAGGGTCCGGGTCCGGGTAAGGGTCCGGGTCCATGTCCGTGTCCGGGTCCGTGTCCGGGTCAGGGTCCGGGTCCGGGTCTGGGTCCGGGTCCGGGTCCGGGTAAGGGTCCAGGTCCGGGTCCGGGTCCGGGTCCGGGTCCGGGTCCGGGTCCGGGTCCGGGTCCGGGTCCGGGTCCGGGTCCGGGTAAGGGTCCGGGTCCGTGTCCGTGTCCGGGTCCGGGTAAGGGTCCGGGTCCGTGTCCGGGTAAGGGTCCGGGACAGGGTCCAGGTCCGTGTCCGGGTAAGGGTCCGGGTCCGTGTCCGTGTCCGGGTCCGGGTCCGGGTAAGGGTCCGTGTCTGTGTCCGGTTAAGGGTCCGGGTCCGGGTCCAGGTAAGTGTTCGGGTCTGGGTCCGGGTCCGGGTCCGGGTCCGGGTCCAGGTCCGGGTCCGGGTCCGGGTCCGGGTCCGGGTCCGGGTCCGGGTAAGGGTCCGGGTTCGGGTCCGGGTCCAGGTCCGGGTCCGGGTCCGGGTAAGGGTCCGGGTCCGGGTCCGGGTAAGGTTCCGTGTCCGGGACCGGTTAAGGGTCTGGTTCCGGGTCCAGATAAGGGTCCGGGTCCGGGTCCGGGTCCGGGTCCGGGTCCGGGTCCGGGTCCGGGTCTGGGTCCGGGTCCGGGTCCGGGTCCGGGTAAGGGTCCGGGTCCGGGTCCGGGTCCGGGTCCGGGTCCGGGTCCGGGTCCGGGTCCGGGTCCGGTTCCGGGTCCGGGTAAGGGTCCGGGTCCGGGTCCGGGTTCGGGTCCGGGTTCGTGTCCGGGTCTGGATCCGGGTCCGGGTCCGGGTCCATGTCCGGGTCCAGGTCCGGGTCCGTGTCCGGGTCCGGGTCCGGGTCCGGGTCCGGGTCCGAGTACGGGTCAGGGTCCGGGTCCGTGTCCGGGTCCAGGTCCGGGTAAGGGTCCGGGTCCGGGTAAGGGTCCGGGTCCATGTCCGTGTCCGGGTCCGTGTCCGGGTCAGGGTCCGGGTCCGGGTCTGGGTCCGGGTCCGGGTCCGGGTAAGGGTCCAGGTCCGGGTCCGGGTCCGGGTCCGGGTCCGGGTCCGGGTCCGGGTCCGGGTCCGGGTCCGGGTAAGGGTCCGGGTCCGTGTCCGGGTCCGGGTCCGGGTAAGGGTCCGGGTCCGTGTCCGGGTAAGGGTCCGGAACCGGGTCCAGGTCTGTGTCCGGGTAAGGGTCCGGGTCCGTGTCCGTGTCCGGGTCCGGGTCCAGGTAAGGGTCCGTGTCTGTGTCCGGTTAAGGGTCCGGGTCCGGGTCCAGGTAAGTGTCCGGGTCCGGGTCCGGGTCCGGGTCCAGGTCCAGGTCCGGGTCCGGGTCCGGGTCCGGGTCCGGGTCCGGGTCCGGGCAAGTGTCCGGGTCCGGGTCCGGGTCCGGGTCCGGGCAAGTGTCCGGGTCCGGGTCCGGGTCCGGGTAAGGGTCCGGGTAAGTGTCCGGGTCCGGGTCCGGGTAAGGGTCCGGGTCCGTGTCCGGGTAAGGGTCCGGGACAGGGTCCAGGTCCGTGTCCGGGTAAGGGTCCGTGTCCTTGTCCGGGTCCGGGTCCGGGTCCGGGTCCGGGTCCGGGTAAGGGTCCGGGACAGGGTCCAGGTCCGTGTCCGGGTAAGGGTCCGGGTCCGTGTCCGTGTCCGTGTCCTTGTCCGGGTCCGGGTCCGGGTCCGGGTCCGGGTCCGGGTAAGGGTCCAGGTCCGGGTCCGGGTCCGGGTCCGGGTCCGGGTCCGGGTCCGGGCAAGTGTCCGGGTCCGGGTCCGGGTCCGGGTAAGGGTCCGGGTCCGGGTCCGGGTCCGGGTTCGTGTCCGGGTTCGTGTCCAGGTCCGGGTCCGGGTCCGGGTCCGGGTCCAGGTAAGTGTCCGGGTCCGGGTCCAGGTCCGGGTCCGGGTTCGTGTCCGGGTCCGGGTCCGGGTCCAGGTCCGAGTACGGGTCAGGGTCCGGGTCCGGGTCCGGGTCCAGGTCCAGGTAAGGGTCCGTGTCCGGGTCAGGGTCCGGGTCCGGGTCCGGGTCCGGGTCCGGGTCCGGGTAAGGGTCCAGGTCGGGGTCCGGGTCCGGGTCCGGGTCCGGGCAAGTGTCCGGGTCCGGGTCCGGGTCCGGGCAAGTGTCCGGGTCCGGGTCCGGGTCCGGGTCCGGGTAAGGGTCCGGGTCCGTGTGCGGGTCCGGGTCCGGGTAAGTGTCCGGGTCCGTGTCCGGGTAAGGGTCCGGGACCGGGTCCAGGTCCGTGTCCGGGTAAGGGTCCGGGTCCGTGTCCGTGTCCGGGTCCGGGTCCGGGTAAGGGTCCGTGTCTGTGTCCGGTTAAGGGTCCGGGTCCGGGTCCAGGTAAGTGTCCGGGTCCGGGTCCGGGTCCGGGTCCGGGTCCGGGTCCAGGTCCGGGTCCGGGTCCGGGTCCGGGTCCGGGTCCGGGTCCGGGTCCTGGTAAGGGTCCGGGTTCGGGTCCGGGTCCAGGTCCGGGTCCGGGTCCGGGTAAGGGTCCGGGTCCGGGTCCGGGTAAGGTTCCGTGTCCGGGACCGGTTAAGGGTCTGGCTCCGGGTCCAGATAAGGGTCCGGGTCCGGGTCCGGGTCCGGGTCCGGGTCCGGGTCCGGGTCCGGGTCCGGGTCCGGGTAAGGGTCCGGGTCCGGGTCCGGGTCCGGGTCCGGGTCCGGGTCCGGGTCCGGGTCCGGGTCCGGGTCCGGGTCCGGGTAAGGGTCCGGGTCCGGGTCCGGGTTCGGGTCCGGGTTCGTGTCAGGGTCCGGATCCGGGTCCGGGTCCGGGTCCATGTCCGGGTCCGGGTCCGGGTCCGTGTCCGGGTCCGGGTCCGGGTCCGGGTCCGGGTCCGGGTCCGAGTACTGGTCAGGGTCCGGGTCCGGGTCCGGGTCCAGGTCCGGGTAAGGGTCCGGGTCTGGGTAAGGGTCCGGGTCCATGTCCGTGTCCGGGTCCGTGTCCGGGTCAGGGTCCGGGTCCGGGTCTGGGTCCGGGTCCGGGTCCGGGTAAGGGTCCAGGTCCGGGTCCGGGTCCGGGTCCGGGTCCGGGTATGGGTCCAGGTCCGGGTCCGGGTCCGGGTCCCGGTCCGTGTCCGGGTCCGGGTCCGGGTCCGGGTCCGGGTCCGGGTCCGGGCTAGGGTCCGGGTCCGGGTCCGGGTCCGGGTCCCGGTTCGGGTCCGGGTTCGTGTCCGGGTCCGGGTCCGGGTCCAGGTCCGAGTACGGGTCAGGGTCCGGGTCCGGGTCCGGGTCCAGGTCCGGGTAAGGGTCCGTGTCCGGGTCAGGGTCCGGGTCCGGGTCCGGGTCCGGGTCCGGGTCCGGGTAAGGGTCCAGGTCGGGGTCCGGGTCCGGGTCCGGGTCCGGGTCCGGGTCCGGGCAAGTGTCCGGGTCCGGGTCCGGGTCCGGGCAAGTGTCCGGGTCCGGGTCCGGGTCCGGGTCCGGGTAAGGGTCCGGGTCCGGGTCCGGGTCCGGGTCCGGGTCCGGGTCCGGGTAAGGGTCCGGGTCCGGGTCCGGGTTCGGGTCCGGGTTCGTGTCAGGGTCCGGATCCGGGTCCGGGTCCGGGTCCATGTCCGGGTCCGGGTCCGGGTCCGTGTCCGTGTCCGGGTCCGGGTCCGGGTCCGGGTCCGAGTACGGGTCAGGGTCCGGGTCCTGGTCCGGGTCCAGGTCCGGGTAAGGGTCCGGGTCCGGGTAAGGGTCCGGGTCCATGTCCGTGTCCGGGTCCGTGTCCGGGTCAGGGTCCGGGTCCGGGTCTGGGTCCGGGTCCGGGTCCGGGTAAGGGTCCAGGTCCGGGTCCGTGTCCGGGTCCGGGTCCGGGTAAGGGTCCGGGTCCGGGTCCGGGTCCGGGTCCGGGTCCGGGTCCGGGTCCGGGTCCGGGTCCGGGTCCGGGTCCGGGTAAGGGTCCGGGTCCGGGTCCGGGTTCGGGTCCGGGTTCGTGTCAGGGTCCGGATCCGGGTCCGGGTCCGGGTCCATGTCCGGGTCCGGGTCCGGGTCCGTGTCCGGGTCCGGGTCCGGGTCCGGGTCCGGGTCCGGGTCCGAGTACTGGTCAGGGTCCGGGTCCGGGTCCGGGTCCAGGTCCGGGTAAGGGTCCGGGTCTGGGTAAGGGTCCGGGTCCATGTCCGTGTCCGGGTCCGTGTCCGGGTCAGGGTCCGGGTCCGGGTCTGGGTCCGGGTCCGGGTCCGGGTAAGGGTCCAGGTCCGGGTCCGGGTCCGGGTCCGGGTCCGGGTATGGGTCCAGGTCCGGGTCCGGGTCCGGGTCCCGGTCCGTGTCCGGGTCCGGGTCCGGGTCCGGGTCCGGGTCCGGGTCCGGGCTAGGGTCCGGGTCCGGGTCCGGGTCCGGGTCCCGGTTCGGGTCCGGGTTCGTGTCCGGGTCCGGGTCCGGGTCCAGGTCCGAGTACGGGTCAGGGTCCGGGTCCGGGTCCGGGTCCAGGTCCGGGTAAGGGTCCGTGTCCGGGTCAGGGTCCGGGTCCGGGTCCGGGTCCGGGTCCGGGTCCGGGTAAGGGTCCAGGTCGGGGTCCGGGTCCGGGTCCGGGTCCGGGTCCGGGTCCGGGCAAGTGTCCGGGTCCGGGTCCGGGTCCGGGCAAGTGTCCGGGTCCGGGTCCGGGTCCGGGTCCGGGTAAGGGTCCGGGTCCGGGTCCGGGTCCGGGTCCGGGTCCGGGTCCGGGTAAGGGTCCGGGTCCGGGTCCGGGTTCGGGTCCGGGTTCGTGTCAGGGTCCGGATCCGGGTCCGGGTCCGGGTCCATGTCCGGGTCCGGGTCCGGGTCCGTGTCCGTGTCCGGGTCCGGGTCCGGGTCCGGGTCCGAGTACGGGTCAGGGTCCGGGTCCTGGTCCGGGTCCAGGTCCGGGTAAGGGTCCGGGTCCGGGTAAGGGTCCGGGTCCATGTCCGTGTCCGGGTCCGTGTCCGGGTCAGGGTCCGGGTCCGGGTCTGGGTCCGGGTCCGGGTCCGGGTAAGGGTCCAGGTCCGGGTCCGTGTCCGGGTCCGGGTCGGGTAAGGGTCCAGGTCCGGGTCTGGGTCCGGGTCCGGGTCCGGGTCCGTGTCCGGGTCCGTGTCCGGGTCCGGGTCCGGGTCCGGGTCGGGGCTAGGGTCCGGGTCCGGGTCCGGGTCCGGGTCCCGGTTCGGGTCCGGGTTCGTGTCCGGGTCCGGGTCCGGGTCCAGGTCCGAGTACGGGTCAGGGTCCGGGTCCGGGTCCGGGTCCAGGTCCGGGCAAGTGTCCGGGTCCGGGTCAGGGTCCGGGTCCGGGCAAGTGTCCGGGTAAGGGTCCGGGTCCGGGTAAGGGTCCGGGTCCGTGTCCGGGTCCGGGTCCGGGTAAGGGTCCGGGTCCGTGTCCGGGTAAGGGTCCGGGACAGGGTCCAGGTCCGTGTCCGGGTAAGGGTCCGGGTCCGTGTCCGTGTCCGTGTCCGGGTCCGGGTAAGGGTCCGTGTCTGTGTCCGGTTAAGGGTCCGGGTCCGGGTCCAGGTAAGTGTTCGGGTCTGGGTCCGGGTCCGGGTCCGGGTCCGGGTCCAGGTCCGGGTCCGGGTCCGGGTCCGGGTCCGGGTCCGGGTCCGGGTAAGGGTCCGGGTTCGGGTCCGGGTCCAGGTCCGGGTCCGGGTCCGGGTAAGGGTCCGGGTCCGGGTCCGGGTAAGGTTCCGTGTCCGGGACCGGTTAAGGGTCTGGTTCCGGGTCCAGATAAGGGTCCGGGTCCGGGTCCGGGTCCGGGTCCGGGTCCGGGTCCGGGTCTGGGTCCGGGTCCGGGTCCGGGTCCGGGTAAGGGTCCGGGTCCGGGTCCGGGTCCGGGTCCGGGTCCGGGTCCGGTTCCGGGTCCGGGTAAGGGTCCGGGTCCGGGTCCGGGTTCGGGTCCGGGTTCGTGTCCGGGTTCGTGTCCAGGTCCGGGTCCGGGTCCGGGTCCGGGTCCAGGTAAGTGTCCGGGTCCGGGTCCAGGTCCGGGTCTGGGTCCGGGTCCGGGTCCGGGCTAGGGTCCGGGTCCGGGTCCGGGTCCGGGTCCCGGTTCGGGTCCGGGTTCGTGTCCGGGTCCGGGTCCGGGTCCAGGTCCGAGTACGGGTCAGGGTCCGGGTCCGGGTCCGGGTCCAGGTCCGGGTAAGGGTCCGTGTCCGGGTCAGGGTCCGGGTCCGGGTCTGGGTCCGGGTCCGGGTCCGGGTAAGGGTCCAGGTCGGGGTCCGGGTCCGGGTCCGGGTCCGGGTCCGGGTCCGGGCAAGTGTCCGGGTCCGGGTCCGGGTCCGGGCAAGTGTCCGGGTCCGGGTCCATGTCCGGGTCCGGGTCCGGGTCCGGGTCCGGGTCAGGGTCCGGTTCCGGGTCCGGGTCCGGGTAAGGGTCCGGGTCCGGGTCCGGGTCCGGGTTCGTGTCCGGGTTCGTGTCCAGGTCCGGGTCCGGGTCCGGGTCTGGGTCCAGGTAAGTGTCCGGGTCCGGGTCCAGGTCCGGGTCTGGGTCCGGGTCCGGGTCCGGGCTAGGGTCCGGGTCCGGGTCCGGGTCCGGGTCCCGGTTCGGGTCCGGGTTCGTGTCCGGGTCCGGGTCCGGGTCCAGGTCCGAGTACGGGTCAGGGTCCGGGTCCGGTTCCGGGTCCAGGTCCGGGTAAGGGTCCGGGTCCGGGTCCGGGTCCGGGCAAGTGTCCGGGTCCGGGCAAGTGTCCGGGTCCGGGTCCGGGTCCGGGTAAGGGTCCGGGTCTGTGTCCGGGTCCGGGTCCGGGTAAGTGTCCGGATCCGTGTCCGGGTAAGGGTCCGGGACCGGGTCCAGGTCCGTGTCCGGGTAAGGGTCCGGGTCCGTGTCCGTGTCCGGGTCCGGGTAAGGGTCCGGGTCCGGGTAAGGGTCCGGGTCCATGTCCGTGTCCGGGTCCGTGTCCGGGTCAGGGTCCGGGTCCGGGTCTGGGTCCGGGTCCGGGTCCGGGTAAGGGTCCAGGTCCGGGTCCGTGTCCGGGTCCGGGTCCGGGTAAGGGTCCAGGTCCGGGTCTGGGTCCGGGTCCGGGTCCGTGTCTGGGTCCGTGTCCGGGTCCGGGTCCGGGTCCGGGTCCGGGTCGGGGCTAGGGTCCGGGTCCGGGTCCGGGTCCGGGTCCCGGTTCGGGTCCGGGTTCGTGTCCGGGTCCGGGTCCGGGTCCAGGTCCGAGTACGGGTCAGGGTCCGGGTCCGGGTCCGGGTCCAGGTCCGGGCAAGTGTCCGGGTCCGGGTCAGGGTCCGGGTCCGGGCAAGGGTCCGGGTAAGGGTCCGGGTCCGGGTAAGGGTCCGGGTCCGTGTCCGGGTCCGGGTCCAGGTAAGGGTCCGGGTCCGTGTCCGGGTAAGGGTCCGGGACAGGGTCCAGGTCCGTGTCCGGGTAAGGGTCCGGGTCCGTGTCCGTGTCCGTGTCCGGGTCCGGGTAAGGGTCCGTGTCTGTGTCCGGTTAAGGGTCCGGGTCCGGGTCCAGGTAAGTGTTCGGGTCTGGGTCCGGGTCCGGGTCCGGGTCCGGGTCCAGGTCCGGGTCCGGGTCCGGGTCCGGGTACGGGTCCGGGTCCGGGTAAGGGTCCGGGTTCGGGTCCGGGTCCAGGTCCGGGTCCGGGTCCGGGTAAGGGTCCGGGTCCGGGTCCGGGTAAGGTTCCGTGTCCGGGACCGGTTAAGGGTCTGGTTCCGGGTCCAGATAAGGGTCCGGGTCCGGGTCCGGGTCCGGGTCCGGGTCCGGGTCTGGGTCCGGGTCCGGGTCCGGGCTAGGGTCCGGGTCCGGGTCCGGGTCCGGGTCCCGGTTCGGGTCCGGGTTCGTGTCCGGGTCCGGGTCCGGGTCCAGGTCCGAGTACGGGTCAGGGTCCGGGTCCGGGTCCGGGTCCAGGTCCGGGTAAGGGTCCGTGTCCGGGTCAGGGTCCGGGTCCGGGTCTGGGTCCGGGTCCGGGTCCGGGTAAGGGTCCAGGTCGGGGTCCGGGTCCGGGTCCGGGTCCGGGTCCGGGTCCGGGCAAGTGTCCGGGTCCGGGTCCGGGTCCGGGCAAGTGTCCGGGTCCGGGTCCATGTCCGGGTCCGGGTCCGGGTCCGGGTCCGGGTCCGGGTCCGGGTCCGGGTCCGGGTCCGGGTAAGGGTCCGGGTCCGGGTCCGGGTCCGGGTTCGTGTCCGGGTTCGTGTCCAGGTCCGGGTCCGGGTCCGGGTCCGGGTCCAGGTAAGTGTCCGGGTCCGGGTCCAGGTCCGGGTCTGGGTCCGGGTCCGGGTCCGGGCTAGGGTCCGGGTCCGGGTCCGGGTCCGGGTCCCGGTTCGGGTCCGGGTTCGTGTCCGGGTCCGGGTCCGGGTCCAGGTCCGAGTACGGGTCAGGGTCCGGGTCCGGTTCCGGGTCCAGGTCCGGGTAAGGGTCCGGGTCCGGGTCCGGGTCCGGGCAAGTGTCCGGGTCCGGGCAAGTGTCCGGGTCCGGGTCCGGGTCCGGGTAAGGGTCCGGGTCTGTGTCCGGGTCCGGGTCCGGGTAAGTGTCCGGATCCGTGTCCGGGTAAGGGTCCGGGACCGGGTCCAGGTCCGTGTCCGGGTAAGGGTCCGGGTCCGTGTCCGTGTCCGGGTCCGGGTAAGGGTCCGTGTCTGTGTCCGGTTAAGGGTCCGGGTCCGGGTCCAGGTAAGTGTCCGGGTCCGGGTCCGGGTCCGGGTCCGGGTCCGGGTCCAGGTCCGGGTCCGGGTCCGGGTCCGGGTCCGGGTCCGGGTCCGGGTCCGGGTCCGGGTAAGGGTCCGGGTTCGGGTCCGGGTCCGGGTCCGGGTCCGGGTCCGGGTAAGGGTCCGGGTCCGGGTCCGGGTAAGGTTCCGTGTCCGGGACCGGTTAAGGGTCTGGCTCCGGGTCCAGATAAGGGTCCGGGTCCGGGTCCGGGTCCGGGTCCGGGTCCGGGTCTGGGTCCGGGTCCGGGTCCGGGTCCGGGTAAGGGTCCGGGTCCGGGTCCGGGTCCGGGTCCGGGTCCGGGTCCGGTTCCGGGTCCGGGTAAGGGTCCGGGTCCGGGTCCGGGTCCGGGTTCGGGTCCGGGTTCGTGTCCGGGTCCGGATCCGGGTCCGGGTCCGGGTCCATGTCCGGGTCCGGGTCCGTGTCCGGGTCCGGGTCCGAGTACGGGTCAGGGTCCGGGTCCGGGTCCGGGTCCAGGTCCGGGTAAGGGTCCGGGTCCGGGTAAGGGTCCGGGTCCATGTCCGTGTCCGGGTCCGGGTCCGGGTCAGGGTCCGGGTCCGGGTCTGGGTCCGGGTCCGGGTCCGGGTAAGGGTCCAGGTCCGGGTCCGGGTCCGGGTCCGGGTCCGGGTCCGGGTCCGTGTCCGGGTCCGGGTCCGGGTCCGGGTCCGGGTAAGGGTCCGGGTCCGTGTCCGGGTCCGGGTCCGGGTAAGGGTCCAGGTCCGTGTCCGGGTCCGTGTCCGGGTCCGTGTCCGGGTCCGTGTCCGGGTCCGTGTCCGGGTCCGGGTCCGGGCTAGGGTCCGGGTCCGGGTTCGTGTCCGGGTCCGGGTCCGGGTCCAGGTCCGAGTACGGGTCAGGGTCCGGGTCCGGGTCCGGGTCCAGGTCCGGGTAAGGGTCCGTGTCCGGGTCAGGGTCCGGGTCCGGGTCTGGGTCCGGGTCCGGGTCCGGGTAAGGGTCCAGGTCGGGGTCCGGGTCCGGGTCCGGGTCCGGGTCCGGGTCCGGGCAAGTGTCCGGGTCCGGGTCCGGGTCCGGGTCCGGGCAAGTGTCCGGGTCCGGGTCCGGGTCCGGGTAAGGGTCCGGGTCCGTGTCCTTGTCCGGGTCCGGGTAAGGATCCGGGTCCGTGTCCGGGTAAGGGTCCGGGACAGGGTCCAGGTCCGTGTCCGGGTAAGGGTCCGGGTCCGTGTCCGGGTCCGGGTCCGGGTAAGGGTCCGTGTCTGTGTCCGGTTAAGGGTCCGGGTCCGGGTCCAGGTAAGTGTTCGGGTCTGGGTCCGGGTCCGGGTCCGGGTCCGGGTCCAGGTCCGGGTCCGGGTCCGGGTCCGGGTCCGGGTCCGGGCAAGTGTCCGGGTCCGGGTCCGGGTCCGGGTAAGGGTCCGGGTCCGTGTCCGTGTCCGTGTCCGGGTAAGGGTCCGGGTCCGTGTCCGGGTAAGGGTCCGGGTCCGTGTCCGTGTCCGGGTCCGGGTAAGGGTCCGTGTCTGTGTCCGGTTAAGGGTCCGGTTCCGGGTCCAGGTAAGTGTCCGGGTCCGGGTCCGGGTCCGGGTCCGGGTCCGGGTCCGGGTCCGGGTCCGGGTCCGGGTCCGGGTAAGGGTCCGGGTTCGGGTCCGGGTCCAGGTCCGGGTCCGGGTCCGGGTAAGGGTCCGAGTCCGGGTCCGGGTAAGGTTCCGTGTCCGGGACCGGTTAAGGGTCTGGCTCCGGGTCCAGATAAGGGTCCGGGTCCGGGTCCGGGTCCGGGTCCGGGTCCGGGTCTGGGTCCGGGTCCGGGTCCGGGTCCGGGTAAGGGTCCGGGTCCGGGTCCGGGTCCGGGTCCGGGTCCGGGTCCGGGTCCGGGTCCGGGTCCGGGTCCGGTTCCGGGTCCGGGTAAGGGTCTGGGTCCGGGTCCGGGTTCGGGTCCGGGTTCGTGTCCGGGTCCGGGTCCGGGTCCGGGTCCGGGTCCGGGTCCGGGTCAGGGTCCGGGTCCGGGTCCGGGTAAGGGTCCGGGTCCGGGTCCGGGTCCGGGTCCGGGTAAGGGTCCAGGTCCATGTCCGGGTCCGGGTCCAGGTCCGGGTCCGGGTCCGGGTCCGGGTCCGGGTCCGGGTAAGGGTTCGGGTCCGTGTCCGGGTCCGGGTCCGGGTCCGGGTAAGGGTCCGGGTCCGGGTCCGGGTTCGGGTCCGGGTTCGTGTCCTGGTCCGGGTCCGTGTCCGGGTCCGTGTCCGTGTCCGGGTCCGGGTAAGTGTCCGGGTCCGGGTCCGGGTCCGGGTCCGGGTCCGGGTCCGGGTCCGGGTCCAGGTCCGGGTTCGGGTCCGGGTCCGGGTAAGGGTTCGGGTCCGTGTCCGTGTCCGTGTCCGTGTCCGTGTCCGGGTCCGGGTCCGGGTCCGGGTTCGAACCCGGGTCCGGGTCCGGGTCCGGGTCTGGGTCCGGGTAACGGTCCGGGTCCTTGTCCGGGTCCGGGTCCGTGTCCGGGTAAGGGTCCGGGTCCGGGTCCGGGTCCCGGTCCGTGTCCGGGTCCGGGCAAGTGTCCGGGTCCGGGTCCGGGTCCGGGTAAGGGTCCGGGTCCGGGTCCAGGTTCGTGTCCGGGTTCGTGTCCAGGTCCGGGTCCGGGTCCGGGTCCGTGTCCATGTCCGGTTCCGGGTCCGGGTCCGGGTCCGTGTCCGTGTCCGGGCAAGGGTCCAGGTCCGGGTCCGGGTCCGTGTAATGGTCCGGACCCGGGTCCGGGTCCGGGTCCGGGTCCGGGTCCGGGTCCGGGTAAGGGTCCGGGTCCGGGTCCGGGTCCGGGTCTGGGTCCGGGTCCGGGTCCGGGTCCGGGTCCGGGTCCGGGTCCGGGTCCGGGTAAGGGTCCGGGTCCTTGTCCGGGTCCCGGTTCGGGTCCGGGTTCGTGTCCGGGTCCGGATCCGGGTCCGGGTCCAGGTAAGGGTCCGGGTCCATGTCCGGGTCCGGGTCCGGGTCCGTGTCCGGGTCCGGGTCCGGGTCCGTGTCCGGGTCCGGGTCCGTGTCCGGGTCCGTGTCCGGGTTCGTGTCCAGGTCAAGGTCCGGGTCCGGGTCCGGGTCCGGGACCGTGTCCGGGCTAGGGTCCGGGTCCGGGTCCGTGTCCGGGTAAGGGTCCGGGTCCGGGTCCGGGTCCGGGTCCGGGTCCGGGTCCGGCTCCGGGTAAGGGTCCAGGTCCGGGTCCGGGTCCGGGTCCGGGTCCGGGTCCGGGTCCGGGTCCGGGTCCGGGTCAGGGTCCGGGTAAGGGTTCGGGTCCGTGTCCGTGTCCGTGTCCATGTCCGGGTCCGGGTTCGAACCCGGGTCCGGGTCCGGGTCCGGGTCTGGGTCCGGGTAACGGTCCGGGTCCTTGTCCGGGTCCGGGTCCGTGTCCGGGTAAGGGTCCGGGTCCGGGTCCGGGTCCCGGTCCGGTTCCGGGTCCGGGTCCGGGTAAGGGTCCGGGTCCGGGTCCGGGTAAGGGTCCGGGTCCTGGTCCGGGTCCCGGTTTGGGTCCGGGTTCGTGTCCGGGTCCGGATCCGGGTCCGGGTCCGGGTCCGTGTCCGGGTCCGTGTCCGTGTCCGGGTCCGTGTCTGGGTCCGGGTCCGGGTCCTGGTTCGGGTCCGGGTCCGGGTCCGGGTCCGGGTAAGGGTCCGGGTCGGGGTAAGGGTCCGGGTCCGGGTCCGGGTTTGTGTCCGGGTTCGTGTCCAGGTCCGGGTCCGGATCAGGGTCCGGGTCAGGGTCCGGGTCCGGGTCTGGGTAAGGGTCTGGGTCCGTGTCCGTGTCCGTGTCCATGTCCGTGTCCGTGTCCGGATCCTTGTCCGGGTCCGGGTCCGGGTCCGGGTCCGGGTCCGGGTAAGGGTCCGGGTCCGGGTCCGGGTCCGGGTCCGGGTCCGGGTCCGGGTCCGGGTCCGGGTCCGGGCAAGTGTCCGGGTCCGGGTCCGGGTCCGGGTAAGGGTCCGGGTCCGGGTCCGGGTTCGTGTCCGGGTTCGTGTCCAGGTCCAGGTCCGGGTCCGGGTCCGGGTCCGGGTCCGGGTCCGGGTCCGGTTCCGGGTCCGGATCCGGGTCCGTGTCCGTGTCCGGGCAAGGGTCCGTGTCCGTGTCCGGGCAAGGGTCCGGGTCCGGGTCCGGGTCCGCGTAATGGTCCGGACCTGGATCCGGGTCCGGGTCCGGGTCCGGGTAAGTGTCCGGGTCCGGGTCCGGGTCCGGGTCTGGGTCCGGGTCCGGGTCCGGGTCCGGGTCCGGGTCCGGGTCCGAGTCCGGGTCCGGGTAAGGGTCCGGGTCCGGGTCCGGGTAAGGGTCCGGGTCCTGGTCCGGGTCCCATTTCGGGTCCGGGTTCGTGTCCGGGTCCGGGTCTGGGTCCGGGTCAGGGTCCGGGTCCGGGTCCGGGTCCGGGTCCGGGTCCACGTCCGGGTCCGGGTAAGGGTCCGGGTCCGGGTAAGGGTCCGGGTCCATGTCCGTGTCCAGGTCCGGGTCCGGGTCCGGGTCCAGCTCCAGGTCCGTGTCCGGGTAAGGGTTCGGGTCCGTGTCCGTGTCCGGGTCCGGGTCTGGGTCAGGGTCCGGGTCCGGGTCCGGGTAAGGGTTCGGGTCCGTGTCCGGGTCCGGGTCCGGGTCCGGGTTCGGATCCGGGTCCGGGTCCGGGTCCGGGTAAGGGTGCGTGTCCGGGTCCGGGTAAGGGTCCGTGTCCGGGTCCGGGTCCGGGTCCGGGTAAGGGTTCGGGTCAGGGTCCGGGTCCGGGTCAATGTAAGGGTCTGGGTCTGTGTCCGTGTCCGTGTCCGTGTCCGTGTCCGTGTCTGGGTCCGGGTCTGGGTCCTGGTTCGGGTCCGGGTCCGGTTCCGGTTCCGGGTAAGGGTCCGGGTCCGGGTCCGGGTCCGGGTCGGGGTAAGGGTCCGGGTCCGGGTCCGGGTTTGTGACCGGGTTCGTGTCCAGGTCCGGGTCCGGATCCGGGTCCGGGTCAGGGTCCGGGTCCGGGTCTGGGTAAGGGTCTGGGTCCGTGTCCGTGTCCGTGTCCGTGTCCGTGTCCGTGTCCGGGTCCGGGTCCGGGTCCGGGTAAGTGTCCAGGTCCATGTCCGGGTCCGGGTCCGGGTCCGGGTCCGGGTCCGGGTCCGGGTCCGGGTAAGGGTTCGGGTCCGGGTCCGGGTCTGTGTCCGGGTCCGGGTCCGGGTCCGGGTCCGGGTCCGGGTAAGTGTTCGGGTCGGTGTCAGGGTCCATGTCCGGGTCCGGGTCCGGGTTCGGATCTGGGTCCGGGTCCGGGTCCGTGTCCGTGTCCGGGTAACGGTCCAGGTCCATGTCCGGGTCTGGGTCCGGGTCCGGGTAAGGGTCCGGGTCCGGGTCCCGGTTCGGGTCCGGGTCCGGGTCCGGGTAAGGGTCCGTGTCCGGGTCCGGGTCGGGGTCTGGGTCCGGGTCCGGGTCCGGGTCCTTGTCCGAGTCCGGGTCCGGGTAAGGGTCCGGGTCCGGGTCCGGGTCCGGGTTAGGGTCCGGGTCCTGGTCCGGGTCCCATTTCGGGTCCGGGTTCGTGTCCGGGTCCGGGTCCGGGTCCGGGTCAGGGTCCGGGTCCGGGTCCGGGTCCACGTCCGGGTCCGGGTAAGGGTCCGGGTCCGGGTAAGGGTCCGGGTCCATGTCCGTGTCCAGGTCCGTGTCCGTGTCCGGGTCCAGATCCAGGTCCGTGTCCGGGTAAGGGTTCGGGTCCGTTTCCGTGTCCGGGTCCGGGTCTGGGTCAGGGTCCGGGTCCGGGTCCGGGTAAGGGTTCGCGTCCGTGTCCGGGTCCGGGTCCGGGTCCGGGTTCGGATCCGGGTCCGGGTCCGGGTCCGGGTCCGGGTAAGGGTGCGTGTCCGGGTCCGGGTAAGGGTCCGTGTCCGGGTCCGTGTCCGGGTCCGGGTAAGGGTTCGGGTCAGGGTCCGGGTCCGGGTCAATGTAAGGGTCTGGGTCTGTGTCCGTGTCCGCGTCCGTGTCCGTGTCCGTGTCTGGGTCCGGGTCCGGGTCCTGGTTCGGGTCCGGGTCCGGTTCCGGGTCCGGGTAAGGGTCCGGGTCCGGGTCCGGGTCCGGGTCCGGGTCCGGGTAAGGGTGCGTGTCCGGGTCCGGGTAAGGGTCCGTGTCCGGGTCCGGGTCCGGGTCCGGGTAAGGGTTCGGGTCAGGGTCCGGGTCCGGGTCAATGTAAGGGTCTGGGTCTGTGTCCGTGTCCGTGTCCGTGTCCGTGTCCGTGTCTGGGTCCGGGTCCGGGTCCTGGTTCGGGTCCGGGTCCGG
Source organism: Arizona elegans (assembly GCA_022577455.1). NCBI lineage: Eukaryota > Metazoa > Chordata > Lepidosauria > Squamata > Colubridae > Arizona > Arizona elegans. The sequence continues at coordinate 8,768,557 of JAKOOJ010000027.1, forward strand.
TTCCGGTTCCGGGTAAGGGTCCGGGTCCGGGTCCGGGTCCGGGTCGGGGTAAGGGTCCGGGTCCTGGTCCGGGTCCCATTTCGGGTCCGGGTTCGTGTCCGGGTCCGGGTCCGGGTCCGGGTCAAGGTCCGGGTCCGGGTCCGGGTCCACGTCCGGGTCCGGGTAAGGGTCCGGGTCCGGGTAAGGGTCCGGGTCCATGTCCGTGTCCAGGTCCGTGTCCGGGTCCGGGTCCAGATCCAGGTCCGTGTCCGGGTAAGGGTTCGGGTCCGTGTCCGTGTCCGGGTCCGGGTCTTGGTCAGGGTCCGGGTCCGGGTCCGGGTAAGGGTTCGCGTCCGTGTCCGTGTCCGGGTCCGGGTCCGGGTTCGGATCCGGGTCCGGGTCCGGGTCCGGGTCCGGGTCCGGGTAAGGGTGCGTGTCCGGGTCCGGGTAAGGGTCCGTGTCCGGGTCCGGGTCCGGGTCCGGGTAAGGGTTCGGGTCAGGGTCCGGGTCCGGGTCAATGTAAGGGTCTGGGTCTGTGTCCGTGTCCGCGTCCGTGTCCGTGTCCGTGTCTGGGTCCGGGTCCGGGTCCTGGTTCGGGTCCGGGTCCGGTTCCGGGTCCGGGTAAGGGTCCGGGTCCGGGTCCGGGTCCGGGTCGGGGTAAGGGTCCGGGTCCGGGTCCGGGTTTGTGACCGGGTTCGTGTCCAGGTCCGGGTCCGGATCCGGGTCCGGGTCAGGGTCCGGGTCCGGGTCTGGGTAAGGGTCTGGGTCCGTGTCCGTGTCCGTGTCCGTGTCCGTGTCCGTGTCCGGGTCCGGGTCCGGGTCCGGGTAAGTGTCCAGGTCCATGTCCGGGTCCGGGTCCGGGTCCGGGTCCGGGTCCGGGTCCGGGTAAGGGTTCGGGTCCGGGTCCGGGTCTGTGTCCGGGTCCGGGTCCGGGTCCGGGTCCGGGTAAGTGTTCGGGTCGGTGTCAGGGTCCATGTCCGGGTCCGGGTCCGGGTTCGGATCTGGGTCCGGGTCCGGGTCCGTGTCCGTGTCCGGGTAACGGTCCAGGTCCATGTCCGGGTCTGGGTCCGGGTCCGGGTAAGGGTCCGGGTCCGGGTCCCGGTTCGGGTCCGGGTCCGGGTCCGGGTCCGGGTCCGGGTCCGGGTCCGGGTCCGGGTCCGGGTCCGGGTCCGGGTCCGGGTCAGGGTCCGGATCCGGGTCCGGGTAAGGGTCTGTGTCCGTGTCCGTGTCCGTGTCCGGGTCCGGGTCCGGGTCCCGGTCCGGGTAAGGGTCCGGGTCCATGTCCGGGTCCGGGTCCGGGTCCGGGTCCGGGTCCGGGTCCAGGTCCGTGTCCGGGTCCGGGTTCGGGTACGGGTACGGGTCCGGGTAAGGGTTCGGGTCCGTGTCCGTGTCCGGGTCTGGGTAAGGGTCCGGGTCCGGGTCCGGGTTCGGGTCCGGGTTCGTGTCCGGGACCGGGTCCGTGTCCGTGTCCGTGTCCGTGTCCGTGTCCGGGTCCGGGTCCGGGTAAGGGTCCGGGTCCGTGTCTGTGTCCGTGTCCGTGTCCGTGTCCGGGTCCGGGTAAGGGTTCGGGTCCGTGTCCGTGTCCGTGTCCGGGTCCGGGTCCGGGTTCGAACCCGGGTCCGGGTCCGGGTCCGGGTCTGGGTCCGGGTAACGGTCCGGGTCCTTGTCCGGGTCCGGGTCCGGGTCCGGGTCCGGGTAAGGGTCCGGGTCCGGGTCCGGGTCCGGGTCCGGGTCCGGGTCCGGGCAAGTGTCCGGGTCCGGGTCCGGGTCCGGGTAAGGGTCGGGTCCGGGTCCGGGTTCGGGTCCGGGTTCGTGTCCAGGTCCGGGTCCGGGTCCGCGTCCGGGTCCGGGTCATGTTCCGGGTCCGGGTCCGGGTCCGTGTCCGTGTCCGGGCAAGGGTCCGGGTCCGGGTCTGGGTCCGGGTAACGGTCCGGGTCCATGTCCGGGTCCGGGTCCGGGTCCGGGTAAGGGTCCGGGTCCGGGTCCGGGTTCGTGTCCGGGTTCGTGTCCAGGTCCGGGTCCGGGTCCGGGTCCGGGTCCGGGTCCGGGTCCGGTTCCGGGTCCGGGTCCGGGTCCGGGTCCGGATCCGGGCTAGGGTCCGGGTCCGGGTCCGGGTCCGGGTCCGAGTACGGGTCAGGGTCCGGGTCCGGGTCAGGGTCCGGGTCCAGGTAAGGGTCCGGGTCCGGGTCCGGGTAAGGGTCCGGGTCCATGTCCGTGTCCGGGTCCGCGTCCGGGTCCGGGTCCGGATCCGGGTCCGGGTCCGTGGAAGGGTTCGGGTCCGTGTCCGTGTCCGGGTCCGGGTCCGGGTAAGGGTCCGGGTCCGGGTCCGGGTAAGGGTCCGGGACCGGGTCCAGGTCCGGGTCCGGGTAAGGGTCCGGGTCCGGGTAAGGGTCCGGGACCGGGTCCAGGTCCGGGTCCGGGTAAGGGTCCGTGTCCGTGTCCGTGTCCGTGTCCGTGTCCGGGTAAGTGTCCGTGTCTGTGTCCGGTTAAGGGTCCGGGTCCATGTCCGGGTCCGGGTCCGGGTAAGGGTCCGGGTCCGGGTCCGGGTTCGGGTCCGGGTTCGTGTCCTGGTCCGGGTCCGTGTCCGTGTCCGGGTCCGGGTCCGTGTCCGGGTCCGGGTAAGGGTCCGGGTCCGGGTCCGGGTCCGGGTCCGGGTCCGGGTCCGGGTCCGTGTCCGGGTCCGTGTCCGGGTCCGGGTCCGGGTCCGGGTCCCGGTCCGGGTCCGGGTCCGGGCAAGTGTCCGGGTCCGGGTCCGGGTCCGGGTAAGGGTCCGGGTCCGGGTCCGGGTCCGGGTTCGTGTCCGGGTTCGTGTCCAGGTCCGGGTCCGGGTCCGTGTCCGTGTCCGTGTCCGGTTCCGGGTCCGGGTCCGGGTCCGGGTCCGGGTCCGGGTCCGTGTCCGTGTCCGGGCAAGGGTCCGGGTCCGGGTCCGGGTCCGCGTAATGGTCCGGACCAGGGTCCGGGTCCGGGTCCGGGTCTGGGTCCGGGTAAGGGTCCGGGTCCGGGTCGGGGTCCGGGTCTGGGTCCGGGTCCGGGTCCGGGTCCGGGTCCGGGTCCGGGTCCGGGTAAGGGTCCGGGTCTGGGTCCGGGTCCCGGTTCGGGTCCGGGTTCGGATCCGGGTCCGGGTCCGGGTCCGGGTAAGGGTCCGGGTCCGGGTCCTGGTTCGGGTCCGGGTCCGGGTCCGGGTCGGGGTAAGGGTCCGGGTCCGGGTCCGGGTCCGGGTCGGGGTAAGGGTCCGGGTCCGGGTCCGGGTTTGTGTCCGGGTTCGTGTCCAGGTCCGGGTCCGGATCCGGGTCCGGGTCAGGGTCCGTGTCCGGGTCCGGGTAAGGGTCCGGGTCCATGTCCGGGTCCGGGTCCAGGTCCGGGTAAGGGTCCGGGTCCATGTCCGGGTCCGGGTCCGGGTCCGGGTCCGTGTCCGGGTCCGTGTCCGGGTCCGGGTCCGGGTCCGGGTCCCGGTCCGGGTCCGGGTCCGGGCAAGTGTCCGGGTCCGGGTCCGGGTCCGGGTAAGGGTCCGGGTCCGGGTCCGGGTCCGGGTTCGTGTCCGGGTTCGTGTCCAGGTCCGGGTCCGGGTCCGTGTCCGTGTCCGTGTCCGGTTCCGGGTCCGGGTCCGGGTCCGGGTCCGGGTCCGGGTCCGTGTCCGTGTCCGGGCAAGGGTCCGGGTCCGGGTCCGGGTCCGCGTAATGGTCCGGACCAGGGTCCGGGTCCGGGTCCGGGTCTGGGTCCGGGTAAGGGTCCGGGTCCGGGTCGGGGTCCGGGTCTGGGTCCGGGTCCGGGTCCGGGTCCGGGTCCGGGTCCGGGTCCGGGTAAGGGTCCGGGTCTGGGTCCGGGTCCCGGTTCGGGTCCGGGTTCGGATCCGGGTCCGGGTCCGGGTCCGGGTAAGGGTCCGGGTCCGGGTCCTGGTTCGGGTCCGGGTCCGGGTCCGGGTCGGGGTAAGGGTCCGGGTCCGGGTCCGGGTCCGGGTCGGGGTAAGGGTCCGGGTCCGGGTCCGGGTTTGTGTCCGGGTTCGTGTCCAGGTCCGGGTCCGGATCCGGGTCCGGGTCAGGGTCCGTGTCCGGGTCCGGGTAAGGGTCCGGGTCCATGTCCGGGTCCGGGTCCGGGTCCGGGTAAGGGTCCGGGTCCATGTCCGGGTCCGGGTCCGGGTCCGGGTCCGCGTCCGTGTCCGTGTCCGTGTCCGGGTAAGGGTTCGTGTCCGTGTCCGGGTCCGTGTCCGGGTCCGGGTAAGGGTCCGGGTCCGGGTCCGGGTCCGGGTCCGGGTCCGGTTCCGGGTCCGGGTCCGGGTAAGGGTTCGGGTCCGTGTCCGTGTCCGTGTCCGTGTCCGTGTCCGGGTTCGAACCCGGGTCCGGGTCCGGGTCCGGGTCTGGGTCCTGGTAATGGTCCGGGTCCTTGTCCGGGTCCGGGTCCGTGTCCGGGTAAGGGTCTGGGTCCGGGTCCGGGTCCGGGTAAGGGTCCGCGTCCTGGTCCGGGTCCCGGTTCGGGTCCGGGTTCGTGTCCGGGTCCGGGTCCGGATCCGGGTCCGGGTCCGGGTTCGAACCCGGGTCCGGGTCCGGGTCCGGGTCCGGGTCTGGGTCCGGGTAACGGTCCGGGTCCTTGTCCGGGTCCGGGTCCGGGTCCGGGTAAGGGTCCAGGTCCGGGTCCGGGTCCGGGTCCGGGTCCGGGTCTGGGTCCGGGTCCGGGTCCGGGTCCGGGTCCGGGCATGTGTCCGGGTCCGGGTCCGGATCCGGGTAAGGGTCGGGGTCCGGGTCCGGGTCTGGGTCCGGGTCCGGGTCCGGGTCCGGGTCCGGGTCCGGGTCCGGGTAAGGGTCCGGGTCCGGGTCCGGGTCCGGGTCCGGGTAAGGGTCCGGGTCCTGGTCCGGGTCCCGGTTCGGGTCCGGGTTCGTGTCGGGGTCCGGGTCCGTGTCCGGGTCGGGGTAAGGGTCCGGGTCCGGTTCCGGGTCCGGGTAAGGGTCCGGGTCCGGGTCCGGCTCCGGCTCCGGCTCCGGGTCCGGTTCCGGTTCCGGGTCCGGGTAAGGGTCTGGGTCCGGGTCCGGGTTCGGGTCCGGGTTCGTGTCAGCGTCAGGGTCAGGGTCCGGGTCCGGGTCCGGGCCAGGGTCCGGGTCCGGGTCCGGGTAAGGGTCCGGGTCCGGGTCCGGGTCCGGGTCCGGGTAAGGGTCCGGGTCCATGTCCGGGTCCGGGTCCGGGTCCGGGTCCGGGTCCGTGTCCGTGTCCGTGTCCGTGTCCGGGTAAGGGTTCGTGTCCGTGTCCGGGTCCGTGTCCGGGTCCGGGTAAGGGTCCGGGTCCGGGTCCGGGTCCGGGTCCGGGTCCGGGTCCGGGTCCGGGTCCGGTTCCGGGTCCGGGTCCGGGTAAGGGTTCGGGTCCGTGTCCGTGTCCGTGTCCGTGTCCGGGTCCGGGTTCGAACCCGGGTCCGGGTCCGGGTCCGGGTCTGGGTCCGGGTAATGGTCCGGGTCCTTGTCCGGGTCCGGGTCCGTGTCCGGGTAAGGGTCTGGGTCCGGGTCCGGGTCCCGGTCCGGGTCCAGGTCCGGGCAAGTGTCCGGGTCCGGGTCCGGGTCCGGGTAAGGGTCCGGGTCCGGGTCCGGGTTCGTGTCCGGGTTCGTGTCCAGGTCCGGGTCCGGGTCCGTGTCCGTGTCTGGGTCCGGTTCCGGGTCCGGGTCCATGTCTGGGTCCGGGTCCGGGCAAGGGTCTGGGTCCGGGTCCGGGTCCGCGTAATGGTCCGGACCCGGGTCCGGGTCCGGGTCCGGGTCCGGGTCCGGGTAAGGGTCCGGGTCCGGGTCCGGGTCCGGGTCTGGGTCCGGGTCCGGGTCCGGGTCCAGGTCCTGGTCCGAATCCGGGTAAGGGTCCGGGTCCGGGTCCGGGTCCGGGTAAGGGTCCGCGTCCTGGTCCGGGTCCCGGTTCGGGTCCGGGTTCGTGTCCGGGTCCGGGTCCGGATCCGGGTCCGGGTCCGGGTTCGAACCCGGGTCCGGGTCCGGGTCCGGGTCCGGGTCTGGGTCCGGGTAACGGTCCGGGTCCTTGTCCGGGTCCGGGTCCGGGTCCGGGTAAGGGTCCAGGTCCGGGTCCGGGTCCGGGTCCGGGTCCGGGTCCGGGTCCGGGTCCGGGTCCGGGTCCGGGCAAGTGTCCGGGTCCGGGTCCGGATCCGGGTAAGGGTCGGGGTCCGGGTCCGGGTCTGGGTCCGGGTCCGGGTCCGGGTCCGGGTCCGGGTCCGGGTCCGGGTCCGGGTCCGGGTCCGGGTAAGGGTCCGGGTCCGGGTCCGGGTCCGGGTCCGTGTAAGGGTCCGGGTCCGGGTCCGGGTCCGGGTCCGGGTCAGGGTCCGGGTCCGGGTCCGGGTTCGGGTCCGGGTTCGTGTCCGGGTCCGGGTCCGTGTCCGTGTCCGTGTCCGGGTCCGTGTCCGGGTCCGGGTCCGGGTAAGGGTTCGGGTCCGTGTCCGTGTCCGTGTCCGTGTCCGGGTCCGGGTTCGAACCCGGGTCCGGGTCCGGGTCCGGGTCTGGGTCCGGGTAATGGTCCGGGTCCTTGTCCGGGTCCGGGTCCGTGTCCGGGTAAGGGTCTGGGTCCGGGTCCGGGTCCCGGTCCGGGTCCAGGTACGGGCAAGTGTCCGGGTCCGGGTCCGGGTCCGGGTAAGGGTCCGGGTCCGGGTCCGGGTTCGTGTCCGGGTTCGTGTCCAGGTCCGGGTCCGGGTCCGTGTCCGTGTCTGGGTCCGGTTCCGGGTCCGGGTCCGTGTCTGGGTCCGGGTCCGGGTCCGGGTCCGGGTCCGGGTAAGTGTCCGGGTCCGGGTCCGGGTCCGGGTCTGGGTCCGGGTCCGGGTCCGGGTCCAGGTCCTGGTCCGAATCCGGGTAAGGGTCCGGGTCCGGGTCCGGGTCCGGGTAAGGGTCCGCGTCCTGGTCCGGGTCCCGGTTCGGGTCCGGGTTCGTGTCCGGGTCCGGGTCCGGATCCGGGTCCGGGTCCGGGTTCGAACCCGGGTCCGGGTCCGGGTCCGGGTCCGGGTCTGGGTCCGGGTAACGGTCAGGGTCCTTGTCCGGGTCCGGGTCCGGGTCCGGGTAAGGGTCCAGGTCCGGGTCCGGGTCCGGGTCCGGGTCCGGGTCCGGGTCCGGGTCCGGGTCCGGGTCCGGGCAAGTGTCCGGGTCCGGGTCCGGATCCGGGTAAGGGTCGGGGTCCAGGTCCGGGTCTGGGTCCGGGTCCGGGTCCGGGTCCGGGTCCGGGTCCGGGTCCGGGTCCGGGTCCGGGTAAGGGTCCGGGTCCGGGTCCGGGTCCGGGTCCGTGTAAGGGTCCGGGTCCGGGTCCGGGTCCGGGTCCGGGTCAGGGTCCGGGTCCGGGTCCGGGTTCGGGTCCGGGTTCGTGTCCGGGTCCGGGTCCGTGTCCGTGTCCGTGTCCGGGTCCGTGTCCGGGTCCGGGTCCGGGTAAGGGTTCGGGTCCGTGTCCGTGTCCGGGTCCGGGTCCGTGTCCGGGTCCGGGTTCGAACCCGGGTCCAGGTCCGGGTCTGGGTCTGGTTCCGAGTAACGGTCCGTGTCCATGTCCGGGTCCGGGTCCGGGTCCGGGTCCGGGTCCGGGTCCGGGTAAGGGTCGGGTCCGGGTCCGGGTTCGTGTCCGGGTTCGTGTCCAGGTCCGGGTCCGGGTCCGGGTCCGGGTCCGGGTCATGTTCCGGGTCCGGGTCCGGGTCCGTGTCCGTGTCCGGGCAAGGGTCCGGGTCCGGGTCTGTGTCCGGGTAACGTTCCGGGTCCATGTCCGGGTCCGGGTCCGGGTCGGGGTAAGGGTCCGGGTCCGGGTCCGGGTTCGTGTCCGGGTTCGTGTCCAGGTTCGGGTCCGGGTCCGGGTCCGGGTCTGGTTCCGGGTCCGGGTCCGGGTCCGGGTCCGGGTCCGGGTCCGGGTCCGGGCTAGGGTCCGGGTCCGGGTCCGGGTCCGGGTCCCGGTTCGGGTCCGGGTTCGTGTCCGGGTCCGGGTCCGGGTCCGGGTCCGGGTCCGAGTACGGGTCAGGGTCCGGGTCCGGGTCCGGGTCCGGGTCCGGGTCCGGGTAAGGGTCCGGGTCCGGGTAAGGGTCGGGGTCCATGTCCGTGTCCGGGTCCGTGTCCGGGTCCGGGTCCAGATCCGGGTCCGGGTCCGTGGAAGGGTTCGGGTCCGTGTCCGTGTCCGTGTCCGGGTCCGGGTAAGGGTCCGTATCCGGGTCCGGGTAAGGGTCCGGGACCGGGTCTGGGTAAGGGTCCGGGTCCGTGTCCGGGTTCGTGTCCGGGTCCGGGTCAGGGTCCGGTTCCGGTTCCGGGTCCGGGTCCGGGTCAGGGTCCGGGTCCGGGTCCGGGTAAGGGTCCGGGTCCGGGTCCGGGTCCGGGTCCGGGTCCGGGTCCGGGTGAGCGTCCGGGTCCATGTCCGGGTCCGGGTCCGGGTCCGGGTCCGTGTCCGGGTCCGTGTCCGGGTAAGGGTTCGTGTCCGTGTCCGGGTCCGGGTCCGGGTCCGGGTAAGGGTCCGGGTCCGGGTCCGGGTTCGGGTCCTGGTCCGTGTCCGTGTCCGTGTCTGTGTCCGTGTCCGGGTAAGGGTCCGGGTCCGGGTAAGGGTCTGGGTCCGGGTCCGGGTCCCGGTCCGGGTCCGGGTCCGGGCAAGTGTCCGGGTCCGGGTCCGGGTCCGGGTAAGGGTCCGGGTCCGGGTCCGGGTCCGGGTAAGGGTCCGGGTCCGGGTCCGGGTTTGTGTCCGGGTTCGTGTCCAGGTCCGGGTCCGGGTCCGGGTCCGTGTCTGGGTCCGGTTCCGGGTCCGTGTCCGTGTCCGTGTCCGTGTCCGGGCAAGGGTCCGGGTCCGGGTCCGGGTCCGCGTAATGGTCCGGACCCGGGACCGGGTCCGGGTCCTGGTCCGGGTCCGGGTAAGGGTCCGGGTCCGGGTCCGGGTCCGGGTCCGGGTCCGGGTCCGGGTCCGGGTCAGGGTCCGGGTCCGGGTCCGGGTAAGGGTCCGGGTCCGGGTCCGGGTCCGGGTCCGGGTCCGGGTAAGGGTCCGGGTCCATGTCCGGGTCCGGGTCCGGGTCCGGGTCCGGGTCCGGGTCCGGGTCCGGGTCCGTGTCCATGTCCGTGTCCGGGTAAGGGTTCGTGTCCGTGTCCGTGTCCATGTCCGGGTCCGGGTAAGGGTCCGGGTCCGGGTCCGGGTTCGGGTCCGGGTTCGTGTCCTGGTCCGTGTCCGTGTCCTTGTCCGTGTCCGTGTCCGTGTCCGGGTTCCGGGTCCGGGACCGGTTAAGGGTCTGGCTCCGGGTCCAGATAAGGGTCCGGGTCCGGGTCCGGGTCCGGGTCCGGGTAAGGGTCCGGGTCCGGGTCCGGGTCCGGGTCCGGGTCCGGGTCCGGTTCCGGGTCCGGGTCCGGGTCCGGGTCCGGGTCCGGGTCCGTGTCCGTGTCCGTGTCCGTGTCCGGGTAAGGGTTCGTGTCCGTGTCCGTGTCCGTGTCCGGGTCCGGGTAAGGGTCCGGGTCCGGGTCCGGGTCCGGGTCCGGGTCCGGTTCCGGGTCCGGGTCCGGGTAAGGGTTCGGGTCCGTGTCCGTGTCCGTGTCCGTGTCCGGGTCCGGGTTCGAACCCGGGTCCGGGTCCGGGTCCGGGTCTGGGTCCGGGTAATGGTCCGGGTCCTTGTCCGGGTCCGGGTCCATGTCCGGGTAAGGGTCTGGGTCCGGGTCCGGGTCCCGGTCCGGGTCCAGGTCCGGGCAAGTGTCCGGGTCCGGGTCCGGGTCCGGGTAAGGGTCCGGGTCCGGGTCCGGGTTCGTGTCCGGGTTCGTGTCCAGGTCCGGGTCCGGGTCCGTGTCCGTGTCTGGGTCCGGTTCCGGGTCCGGGTCCGTGTCCGGGTCCGGGTCCGGGCAAGGGTCTGGGTCCGGGTCCGGGTCCGCGTAATGGTCCGGACCCGGGTCCGGGTCCGGGTAAGGGTCCGGGTCCGGGTCCGGGTCCGGGTCCGGGTCTGGGTCCGGGTCCGGGTCCGGGTCCAGGTCCTGGTCCGAATCCGGGTAAGGGTCCGGGTCCGGGTCCGGGTCCGGGTAAGGGTCCGCGTCCTGGTCCGGGTCCCGGTTCGGGTCCGGGTTCGTGTCCGGGTCCGGGTCCGGATCCGGGTCCGGGTCCGGGTTCGAACCCGGGTCCGGGTCCGGGTCCGGGTCCGGGTCTGGGTCCGGGTAACGGTCCGGGTCCTTGTCCGGGTCCGGGTCCGGGTCCGGGTCCGGGTCCGGGTCCGGGTCCGGGTCCGGGCAAGTGTCCGGGTCCGGGTCCGGATCCGGGTAAGGGTCGGGGTCCGGGTCCGGGTCTGGGTCCGGGTCCGGGTCCGGGTCCGGGTCCGGGTCCGGGTCCGGGTCCGGGTCCGGGTAAGGGTCCGGGTCCGGGTCCGGGTCCGGGTCCGGGTAAGGGTCCGGGTCCGGTTCCGGGTCCGGGTCCGGGTCAGGGTCCGGGTCCGGGTCCGGGTTCGGGTCCGGGTTCGTGTCCGGGTCCGTGTCCGTGTCCGTGTCCGTGTCCGGGTCCGGGTCCGGGTCCGGGTCCGGGTAAGGGTTCGGGTCCGTGTCCGTGTCCGGGTCCGGGTCCGTGTCCGGGTCCGGGTTCGAACCCGGGTCCAGGTCCGGGTCTGGGTCCCGGTTCGGGTCCGGGTTCGTGTCGGGGTCCGGGTCCGTGTCCGGGTCGGGGTAAGGGTCCGGGTCCGGTTCCGGGTCCGGGTAAGGGTCCGGGTCCGGGTCCGGCTCCGGCTCCGGCTCCGGGTCCGGTTCCGGTTCCCGGGTCCGGGTAAGGGTCTGGGTCCGGGTCCGGGTTCGGGTCCGGGTTCGTGTCAGGGTCAGGGTCAGGGTCCGGGTCCGGGTCCGGGCCAGGGTCCGGGTCCGGGTCCGGGTAAGGGTCCGGGTCCGGGTCCGGGTCCGGGTCCGGGTAAGGGTCCGGGTCCATGTCCGGGTCCGGGTCCGGGTCCGGGTCCGGGTCCGTGTCCGTGTCCGTGTCCGTGTCCGGGTAAGGGTTCGTGTCCGTGTCCGGGTCCGTGTCCGGGTCCGGGTAAGGGTCCGGGTCCGGGTCCGGGTCCGGGTCCGGGTCCGGGTCCGGGTCCGGGTCCGGTTCCGGGTCCGGGTCCGGGTAAGGGTTCGGGTCCGTGTCCGTGTCCGTGTCCGTGTCCGGGTCCGGGTTCGAACCCGGGTCCGGGTCCGGGTCCGGGTCTGGGTCCGGGTAATGGTCCGGGTCCTTGTCCGGGTCCGGGTCCGTGTCCGGGTAAGGGTCTGGGTCCGGGTCCGGGTCCCGGTCCGGGTCCAGGTCCGGGCAAGTGTCCGGGTCCGGGTCCGGGTCCGGGTAAGGGTCCGGGTCCGGGTCCGGGTTCGTGTCCGGGTTCGTGTCCAGGTCCGGGTCCGGGTCCGTGTCCGTGTCTGGGTCCGGTTCCGGGTCCGGGTCCGTGTCTGGGTCCGGGTCCGGGCAAGGGTCTGGGTCCGGGTCCGGGTCCGCGTAATGGTCCGGACCCGGGTCCGGGTCCGGGTCCGGGTCCGGGTCCGGGTAAGGGTCCGGGTCCGGGTCCGGGTCCGGGTCTGGGTCCGGGTCCGGGTCCGGGTCCAGGTCCTGGTCCGAATCCGGGTAAGGGTCCGGGTCCGGGTCCGGGTCCGGGTCCGGGTAAGGGTCCGCGTCCTGGTCCGGGTCCCGGTTCGGGTCCGGGTTCGTGTCCGGGTCCGGGTCCGGATCCGGGTCCGGGTCCGGGTTCGAACCCGGGTCCGGGTCCGGGTCCGGGTCCGGGTCTGGGTCCGGGTAACGGTCCGGGTCCTTGTCCGGGTCCGGGTCCGGGTCCGGGTAAGGGTCCAGGTCCGGGTCCGGGTCCGGGTCCGGGTCCGGGTCCGGGTCCGGGTCCGGGTCCGGGTCCGGGCAAGTGTCCGGGTCCGGGTCCGGATCCGGGTAAGGGTCGGGGTCCGGGTCCGGGTCTGGGTCCGGGTCCGGGTCCGGGTCCGGGTCCGGGTCCGGGTCCGGGTCCGGGTCCGGGTAAGGGTCCGGGTCCGGGTCCGGGTCCGGGTCCGTGTAAGGGTCCGGGTCCGGGTCCGGGTCCGGGTCCGGGTCAGGGTCCGGGTCCGGGTCCGGGTTCGGGTCCGGGTTCGTGTCCGGGTCCGGGTCCGTGTCCGTGTCCGTGTCCGGGTCCGTGTCCGGGTCCGGGTCCGGGTAAGGGTTCGGGTCCGTGTCCGTGTCCGTGTCCGTGTCCGGGTCCGGGTTCGAACCCGGGTCCGGGTCCGGGTCCGGGTCTGGGTCCGGGTAATGGTCCGGGTCCTTGTCCCGGGTCCGGGTCCGTGTCCGGGTAAGGGTCTGGGTCCGGGTCCGGGTCCCAGTCCGGGTCCAGGTACGGGCAAGTGTCCGGGTCCGGGTCCGGGTCCGGGTAAGGGTCCGGGTCCGGGTCCGGGTTCGTGTCCGGGTTCGTGTCCAGGTCCGGGTCCGGGTCCGTGTCCGTGTCTGGGTCCGGTTCCGGGTCCGGGTCCGTGTCTGGGTCCGGGTCCGGGTCCGGGTCCGGGTCCGGGTAAGGGTCCGGGTCCGGGTCCGGGTCCGGGTCTGGGTCCGGGTCCGGGTCCGGGTCCAGGTCCTGGTCCGAATCCGGGTAAGGGTCCGGGTCCGGGTCCGGGTCCGGGTAAGGGTCCGCGTCCTGGTCCGGGTCCCGGTTCGGGTCCGGGTTCGTGTCCGGGTCCGGGTCCGGATCCGGGTCCGGGTCCGGGTTCGAACCCGGGTCCGGGTCCGGGTCCGGGTCCGGGTCTGGGTCCGGGTAACGGTCCGGGTCCTTGTCCGGGTCCGGGTCCGGGTCCGGGTAAGGGTCCAGGTCCGGGTCCGGGTCCGGGTCCGGGTCCGGGTCCGGGTCCGGGTCCGGGTCCGGGTCCGGGCAAGTGTCCGGGTCCGGGTCCGGATCCGGGTAAGGGTCGGGGTCCAGGTCCGGGACTGGGTCCGGGTCCGGGTCCGGGTCCGGGTCCGGGTCCGGGTCCGGGTCCGGGTCCGGGTAAGGGTCCGGGTCCGGGTCCGGGTCCGGGTCCGTGTAAGGGTCCGGGTCCGGGTCCGGGTCCGGGTCCGGGTCAGGGTCCGGGTCCGGGTCCGGGTTCGGGTCCGGGTTCGTGTCCGGGTCCGGGTCCGTGTCCGTGTCCGTGTCCGGGTCCGTGTCCGGGTCCGGGTCCGGGTAAGGGTTCGGGTCCGTGTCCGTGTCCGGGTCCGGGTCCGTGTCCGGGTCCGGGTTCGAACCCGGGTCCAGGTCCGGGTCTGGGTCTGGTTCCGAGTAACGGTCCGTGTCCATGTCCGGGTCCGGGTCCGGGTCCGGGTCCGGGTCCGGGTCCGGGTAAGGGTCGGGTCCGGGTCCGGGTTCGTGTCCGGGTTCGTGTCCAGGTCCGGGTCCGGGTCCGGGTCCGGGTCCGGGTCATGTTCCGGGTCCGGGTCCGGGTCCGTGTCCGTGTCCGGGCAAGGGTCCGGGTCCGGGTCTGTGTCCGGGTAACGTTCCGGGTCCATGTCCGGGTCCGGGTCCGGGTCGGGGTAAGGGTCCGGGTCCGGGTCCGGGTTCGTGTCCGGGTTCGTGTCCAGGTTCGGGTCCGGGTCCGGGTCCGGGTCTGGTTCCGGGTCCGGGTCCGGGTCCGGGTCCGGGTCCGGGTCCGGGTCCGGGCTAGGGTCCGGGTCCGGGTCCGGGTCCGGGTCCCGGTTCGGGTCCGGGTTCGTGTCCGGGTCCGGGTCCGGGTCCGGGTCCGGGTCCGAGTACGGGTCAGGGTCCGGGTCCGGGTCCGGGTCCGGGTCCGGGTCCGGGTAAGGGTCCGGGTCCGGGTAAGGGTCGGGGTCCATGTCCGTGTCCGGGTCCGTGTCCGGGTCCGGGTCCAGATCCGGGTCCGGGTCCGTGGAAGGGTTCGGGTCCGTGTCCGTGTCCGTGTCCGGGTCCGGGTAAGGGTCCGTATCCGGGTCCGGGTAAGGGTCCGGGACCGGGTCTGGGTAAGGGTCCGGGTCCGTGTCCGGGTTCGTGTCCGGGTCCGGGTCAGGGTCCGGTTCCGGTTCCGGGTCCGGGTCCGGGTCAGGGTCCGGGTCCGGGTCCGGGTAAGGGTCCGGGTCCGGGTCCGGGTCCGGGTCCGGGTCCGGGTGAGCGTCCGGGTCCATGTCCGGGTCCGGGTCCGGGTCCGGGTCCGTGTCCGGGTCCGTGTCCGGGTAAGGGTTCGTGTCCGTGTCCGGGTCCGTGTCCGGGTCCGGGTAAGGGTCCGGGTCCGGGTCCGGGTTCGGGTCCTGGTCCGTGTCCGTGTCCGTGTCTGTGTCCGTGTCCGGGTAAGGGTCCGGGTCCGGGTAAGGGTCTGGGTCCGGGTCCGGGTCCCGGTCCGGGTCCGGGTCCGGGCAAGTGTCCGGGTCCGGGTCCGGGTCCGGGTAAGGGTCCGGGTCCGGGTCCGGGTTTGTGTCCGGGTTCGTGTCCAGGTCCGGGTCCGGGTCCGGGTCCGTGTCTGGGTCCGGTTCCGGGTCCGTGTCCGTGTCCGTGTCCGTGTCCGGGCAAGGGTCCGGGTCCGGGTCCGGGTCCGCGTAATGGTCCGGACCCGGGTCCGGGTCCGGGTCCTGGTCCGGGTCCGGGTAAGGGTCCGGGTCCGGGTCCGGGTCCGGGTCCGGGTCCGGGTCCGGGTCCGGGTCAGGGTCCGGGTCCGGGTCCGGGTAAGGGTCCGGGTCCGGGTCCGGGTCCGGGTCCGGGTCCGGGTAAGGGTCCGGGTCCATGTCCGGGTCCGGGTCCGGGTCCGGGTCCGGGTCCGGGGTCCGGGTCCGGGTCCGTGGAAATGTCCGTGTCCGGGTAAGGGTTCGTGTCCGTGTCCGTGTCCATGTCCGGGTCCGGGTAAGGGTCCGGGTCCGGGTCCGGGTTCGGGTCCGGGTTCGTGTCCTGGTCCGTGTCCGTGTCCTTGTCCGTGTCCGTGTCCGTGTCCGGGTTCCGGGTCCGGGACCGGTTAAGGGTCTGGCTCCGGGTCCAGATAAGGGTCCGGGTCCGGGTCCGGGTCCGGGTCCGGGTAAGGGTCCGGGTCCGGGTCCGGGTCCGGGTCCGGGTCCGGGTCCGGTTCCGGGTCCGGGTCCGGGTCCGGGTCCGGGTCCGGGTCCGTGTCCGTGTCCGTGTCCGTGTCCGGGTAAGGGTTCGTGTCCGTGTCCGTGTCCGTGTCCGGGTCCGGGTAAGGGTCCGGGTCCGGGTCCGGGTCCGGGTCCGGGTCCGGGTCCGGTTCCGGGTCCGGGTCCGGGTAAGGGTTCGGGTCCGTGTCCGTGTCCGTGTCCGTGTCCGGGTCCGGGTTCGAACCCGGGTCCGGGTCCGGGTCCGGGTCTGGGTCTGGGTAATGGTCCGGGTCCTTGTCCGGGTCCGGGTCCATGTCCGGGTAAGGGTCTGGGTCCGGGTCCGGGTCCCGGTCCGGGTCCAGGTCCGGGCAAGTGTCCGGGTCCGGGTCCGGGTCCGGGTAAGGGTCCGGGTCCGGGTCCGGGTTCGTGTCCGGGTTCGTGTCCAGGTCCGGGTCCGGGTCCGTGTCCGTGTCTGGGTCCGGTTCCGGGTCCGGGTCCGTGTCCGGGTCCGGGTCCGGGCAAGGGTCTGGGTCCGGGTCCGGGTCCGCGTAATGGTCCGGACCCGGGTCCGGGTCCGGGTAAGGGTCCGGGTCCGGGTCCGGGTCCGGGTCTGGGTCCGGGTCCGGGTCCGGGTCCGGGTCCAGGTCCTGGTCCGAATCCGGGTAAGGGTCCGGGTCCGGGTCCGGGTCCGGGTAAGGGTCCGCGTCCTGGTCCGGGTCCCGGTTCGGGTCCGGGTTCGTGTCCGGGTCCGGGTCCGGATCCGGGTCCGGGTCCGGGTTCGAACCCGGGTCCGGGTCCGGGTCCGGGTCCGGGTCCGGGTCCGGGTAACGGTCCGGGTCCTTGTCCGGGTCCGGGTCCGGGTCCGGGTCCGGGTCCGGGTCCGGGTCCGGGTCCGGGCAAGTGTCCGGGTCCGGGTCCGGATCCGGGTAAGGGTCGGGGTCCGGGTCCGGGTCTGGGTCCGGGTCCGGGTCCGGGTCCGGGTCCGGGTCCGGGTCCGGGTCCGGGTCCGGGTAAGGGTCCGGGTCCGGGTCCGGGTCCGGGTCCGGGTAAGGGTCCGGGTCCGGTTCCGGGTCCGGGTCCGGGTCAGGGTCCGGGTCCGGGTCCGGGTTCGGGTCCGGGTTCGTGTCCGGGTCCGGGTCCGTGTCCGTGTCCGTGTCCGGGTCCGGGTCCGGGTCCGGGTCCGGGTAAGGGTTCGGGTCCGTGTCCGTGTCCGGGTCCGGGTCCGTGTCCGGGTCCGGGTTCGAACCCGGGTCCAGGTCCGGGTCTGGGTCTGGTTCCGGGTAACGGTCCGGGTCCATGTCCGGGTCCGGGTCCGGGTCCGGGTCCGGGTCCGGGTCCGGGTAAGGGTCGGGTCCGGGTCCGGGTTCGTGTCCGGGTTCGTGTCCAGGTCCGGGTCCGGGTCCGGGTCCGGGTCCGGGTCATGTTCCGGGTCCGGGTCCGGGTCCGTGTCCGTGTCCGGGCAAGGGTCCGGGTCCGGGTCTGTGTCCGGGTAACGTTCCGGGTCCATGTCCGGGTCCGGGTCCGGGTCGGGGTAAGGGTCCGGGTCCGGGTCCGGGTTCGTGTCCGGGTTCGTGTCCAGGTTCGGGTCCGGGTCCGGGTCCGGGTCTGGTTCCGGGTCCGGGTCCGGGTCCGGGTCCGGGTCCGGGTCCGGGCTAGGGTCCGGGTCCGGGTCCGGGTCCGGGTCCCGGTTCGGGTCCGGGTTCGTGTCCGGGTCCGGGTCCGGGTCCGGGTCCGAGTACGGGTCAGGGTCCGGGTCCGGGTCCGGGTCCGGGTAAGGGTCCGGGTCCGGGTAAGGGTCCGGGTCCATGTCCGTGTCCGGGTCCGTGTCCGGGTCCGGGTCCAGATCCGGGTCCGGGTCCGTGGAAGGGTTCGGGTCCGTGTCCGTGTCCGTGTCCGGGTCCGGGTAAGGGTCCGTGTCCGGGTCCGGGTAAGGGTCCGGGACCGGGTCCAGGTCCGGGTCTGGGTAAGGGTCCGGGTCCGTGTCCGTGTCCGTGTCCGGGTCCGGGTAAGGGTCCGTGTCTGTGTCCGGTTAAGGGTCCGGGTCCGGGTCCAGGTAAGTGTCCGGGTCCGGGTCCGGGTCCGGGTCCGGTCCGGGTAAGCGTCCGTGTCAGGGTCCGGGTCCGGGTCCGGGTCCGGGTCCGGGTCCGGGTCCGGGTCCGGGTCCGGGTAAGGGTCCGGGTTCCGGTCCGGGTCCAGGTCCGGGTCCGGGTCCGGGTCCGGGTAAGGGTCCGGGTCCGGGTCCGGGTCCGGGTCCGGGTCCGGGTCCGGGTCCGGGTCCGGGTCCGGGTCTGGGTCCGGGTCCGGGTCCGGGTCCGGGTCCGGGTCCGGGTCCGGGTAAGGGTCCGGGTCCGGGTAAGCGTCCGTGTCAGGGTCCGGGTCCGGGTCCGGGTCCGGGTCCGGGTCCGGGTCCGGGTAAGGGTCCGGGTTCCGGTCCGGGTCCAGGTCCGGGTCCGGGTCCGGGTCCGGGTCCGGGTCCGGGTCCGGGTCCGGGTCCGGGTCTGGGTCCGGGTCCGTGTCCGGGTCCGGGTCCGGGTCCGGGTAAGGGTCCGGGTCCGGGTCCGGTTCCGGGTAAGGGTCCGGGTCCGGGTCCGGGTCCGGGTCCGGGTCCGGTTCCGGGTCCGGGTAAGGGTCTGGGTCCGGGTCCGGGTTCGGGTCCGGGTTCGTGTCCGGGTCCGGGTCAGGGTCCGGTTCCGGTTCCGGTTCCGGGTCCGGGTCAGGGTCCGGGTCCGGGTCCGGGTAAGGGTCCGGGTCCGGGTCCGGGTCCGGGTCCGGGTCCGGGTGAGGGTCCGGGTCCATGTCCGGGTCCGGGTCCGGGTCCGTGTCCGTGTCCGGGTCCGTGTCCGGGTAAGGGTTCGTGTCCGTGTCCGGGTCCGGGTCCGGGTCCGGGTAAGGGTCCGGGTCCGGGTCCGGGTCCGGGTTCGGGTCCTGGTCCGTGTCCGTGTCCGTGTCTGTGTCCGTGTCCGGGTAAGGGTCCGGGTCCGGGTAAGGGTCTGGGTCCGGGTCCGGGTCCCGGTCCGGGTCCGGGTCCGGGCAAGTGTCCGGGTCCGGGTCCGGGTCCGGGTCCGGGTAAGGGTCCGGGTCCGGGTCCGGGTTCGTGTCCGGGTTCGTGTCCAGGTCCGGGTCCGGGTCCGGGTCCGTGTCTGGGTCCGGTTCCGGGTCCGTGTCCGTGTCCGTGTCCGTGTCCGGGCAAGGGTCCGGGTCCGGGTCCGGGTCTGCGTAATGGTCCGGACCCGGGTCCGGGTCCGGGTCCTGGTCCGGGTCCGGGTAAGGGTCCGGGTCCGGGTCCAGGTCTGGGTCCGGGTCCGGGTCCGGGTCAGGGTCCGGGTCCGGGTCCGGGTAAGGGTCCGGGTCCGGGTCCAGGTCCGGGTCCGGGTCCGGGTAAGGGTCCGGGTCCATGTCCGGGTCCGGGTCCGGGTCCGGGTCCGGGTCCGGGTCCGGGTCCGGGTCCGTGTCCGTGTCCGGGTAAGGGTTGGTGTCCGTGTCCGTGTCCATGTCCGGGTCCGGGTAAGGGTCCGGGTCCGGGTCCGGGTTCGGGTCCGGGTTCGTGTCCTGGTCCGTGTCCGTGTCCTTGTCCGTGTCCGTGTCCGTGTCCGGGTTCCGGGTCCGGGACCGGTTAAGGGTCTGGCTCCGGGTCCAGATAAGGGTCCGGGTCCGGGTCCGGGTCCGGGTCCGGGTAAGGGTCCGGGTCCGGGTCCGGGTCCGGGTCCGGGTCCGGGTCCGGTTCCGGGTCCGGGTCCGGGTCCGGGTCCGGGTCCGTGTCCGTGTCCGTGTCCGTGTCCGGGTAAGGGTTCGTGTCCGTGTCCGTGTCCGTGTCCGGGTCCGGGTAAGGGTCCGGGTCCGGGTCCGGGTCCGGGTCCGGGTCCGGGTCCGGTTCCGGGTCCGGGTCCGGGTAAGGGTTCGGGTCCGTGTCCGTGTCCGTGTCCGTCTCCGGGTCCGGGTTCGAACCCGGGTCCGGGTCCGGGTCCGGGTCTGGGTCCGGGTAATGGTCCGGGTCCTTGTCCGGGTCCGGGTCCATGTCCGGGTAAGGGTCTGGGTCCGGTTCCGGGTCCCGGTCCGGGTCCAGGTCCGGGCAAGTGTCCGGGTCCGGGTCCGGGTCCGGGTAAGGGTCCGGGTCCGGGTCCGGGTTCGTGTCCGGGTTCGTGTCCAGGTCCGGGTCCGGGTCCGTGTCCGTGTCTGGGTCCGGTTCCGGGTCCGGGTCCGTGTCCGGGTCCGGGTCCGGGCAAGGGTCTGGGTCCGGGTCCGGGTCCGCGTAATGGTCCGGACCCGGGTCCGGGTCCGGGTAAGGGTCCGGGTCCGGGTCCGGGTCCGGGTCTGGGTCCGGGTCCGGGTCCGGGTCCAGGTCCTGGTCCGAATCCGGGTAAGGGTCCGGGTCCGGGTCCGGGTCCGGGTAAGGGTCCGCGTCCTGGTCCGGGTCCCGGTTCGGGTCCGGGTTCGTGTCCGGGTCCGGGTCCGGATCCGGGTCCGGGTCCGGGTTCGAACCCGGGTCCGGGTCCGGGTCCGGGTCCGGGTCTGGGTCCGGGTAACGGTCCGGGTCCTTGTCCGGGTCCGGGTCCGGGTCCGGGTAAGGGTCCAGGTCCGGGTCCGGGTCCGGGTCCGGGTCCGGGTCCGGGTCCGGGTCCGGGTCCGGGTCCGGGCAAGTGTCCGGGTCCGGGTCCGGATCCGGGTAAGGGTCGGGGTCCGGGTCCGGGTCTGGGTCCGGGTCCGGGTCCGGGTCCGGGTCCGGGTCCGGGTCCGCGTAAGGGTCCGGGTCCGGGTCCGGGTCCGGGTCCGGGTAAGGGTCCGGGTCCTGGTCCGGGTCCCGGTTCGGGTCCGGGTTCGTGTCCGGGTCCGGGTCCGTGTCCGGGTCGGGGTAAGGGTCCGGGTCCGGTTCCGGGTCCGGGTAAGGGTCCGGGTCCGGGTCCGGGTCCGGGTCCGAGTCCGGGTCCGGTTCCGGGTCCGGGTAAGGGTCTGGGTCCGGGTCCGGGTTCGGGTCCGGGTTCGTGTCAGGGTCCGGGTCCGGGTCCGGGTCCGGGTCCGGGTCCGGGTCCGGGTCCGGGTAAGGGTCCAGGTTCCGGTCCGGGTCCAGGTCCGGGTCCGGGTCCGGGTCCGGGTAAGGGTCCGGGTCCGGGTCCGGGTCCGGGTTCGAACCCGGGTCCGGGTCCGGGTCCGGGTCCGGGTCTGGGTCCGGGTAACGGTCCGGGTCCTTGTCCGGGTCCGGGTCCGGGTCCGGGTAAGGGTCCAGGTCCGGGTCCGGGTCCGGGTCCGGGTCCGGGTCCGGGTCCGGGCAAGTGTCCGGGTCCGGGTCCGGATCCGGGTAAGGGTCGGGGTCCGGGTCCGGGTCTGGGTCCGGGTCCGGGTCCGGGTCCGGGTCCGGGTCCGGGTAAGGGTCCGGGTCCGGGTCGGGGTAAGGGTCCGGGTCCGGTTCCGGGTCCGGGTAAGGGTCCGGGTCCGGGTCCGGGTCCGGGTCCGGGTCCGGTTCCGGGTCCGGGTAAGGGTCTGGGTCCGGGTCCGGGTTCGGGTCCGGGTTCGTGTCAGGGTCAGGGTCAGGGTCCGGGTCCGGGTCCGGGTCAGGGTCCGGGTCCGGGTCCGGGTAAGGGTCCGGGTCCGGGTCCGGGTCCGGGTCCGGGTAAGGGTCCGGGTCCATGTCCGGGTCCGGGTCCGGGTCCGGGTCCGGGTCCGTGTCCGTGTCCGTGTCCGTGTCCGGGTAAGGGTTCGTGTCCGTGTCCGGGTCCGTGTCCGGGTCCGGGTAAGGGTCCGGGTCCGGGTCCGGGTCCGGGTCCGGGTCCGGGTCCGGTTCCGGGTCCGGGTCCGGGTAAGGGTTCGGGTCCGTGTCCGTGTCCGTGTCCGTGTCCGGGTCCGGGTTCAAACCCGGGTCCGGGTCCGGGTCCGGGTCTGGGTCCGGGTAATGGTCCGGGTCCTTGTCCGGGTCCGGGTCCGTGTCCGGGTAAGGGTCTGGGTCCGGGTCCGGGTCCCGGTCCGGGTCCAGGTCCGGGCAAGTGTCCGGGTCCGGGTCCGGGTCCGGGTAAGGGTCCGGGTCCGGGTCCGGGTTCGTGTCCGGGTTCGTGTCCAGGTCCGGGTCCGGGTCCGTGTCCGTGTCTGGGTCCGGTTCCGGGTCCGGGTCCGTGTCCGGGTCCGGGTCCGGGCAAGGGTCTGGGTCCGGGTCCGGGTCCGCGTAATGGTCCGGACCCGGGTCCGGGTCCGGGTCCGGGTCCGGGTCCGGGTAAGGGTCCGGGTCCGGGTCCGGGTCCGGGTCTGGGTCCGGGTCCGGGTCCGGGTCCAGGTCCTGGTCCGAATCCGGGTAAGGGTCCGGGTCCGGGTCCGGGTCCGGGTAAGGGTCCGCGTCCTGGTCCGGGTCCCGGTTCGGGTCCGGGTTCGTGTCCGGGTCCGGGTCCGGATCCGGGTCCGGGTCCGGGTTCGAACCCGGGTCCGGGTCCAGGTCCGGGTCCGGGTCTGGGTCCGGGTAACGGTCCGGGTCCTTGTCCGGGTCCGGGTCCGGGTCCGGGTCCGGGTAAGGGTCCAGGTCCGGGTCCGGGTCCGGGTCCGGGTCCGGGTCCGGGTCCGGGTCCGGGTCCGGGTCCGGGTCCGGGTCCCGGGCAAGTGTCCGGGTCCGGGTCCGGATCAGGGTAAGGGTCGGGGTCCGGGTCCGGGTCTGGGTCCGGGTCCGGGTCCGGGTCCGGGTCCGGGTCCGGGTCCGGGTCCGGGTCCGGGTCCGGGTCCGGGTCCGGGTAAGGGTCCGGGTCCGGGTCCGGGTCCGGGTCCGGGTAAGGGTCCGGGTCCGGGTCCGGGTCCGGGTCCGGGTCCGGGTCAGGGTCCGGGTCCGGGTCCGGGTTCGGGTCCGGGTTCGTGTCCGGGTCCGGGTCCGTGTCCGGGTCCGTGTCCGGGTCCGTGTCCGGGTCCGGGTCCGGGTAAGGGTTCGGGTCCGTGTCCGTGTCCGGGTCCGGGTCCGTGTCCGGGTCCGGGTTCGAACCCGGGTCCAGGTCCGGGTCTGGGTCTGGTTCCGGGTAACGGTCCGGGTCCTTGTCCGGGTCCGGGTCCGGGTCCGGGTCCGGGTCCGGGTAAGGGTCCGGGTCCGGGTCCGGGTCCGGGTCCGGGTCCGGGTCCGGGCAAGTGTCCGGGTCCGGGTCCGGGTCCGGGTAAGGGTCGGGTCCGGGTCCGGGTTCGTGTCCGGGTTCGTGTCCAGGTCCGGGTCCGGGTCCGGGTCCGGGTCCGGGTCATGTTCCGGGTCCGGGTCTGGGTCCGTGTCCGTGTCCGGGCAAGGGTCCGGGTCCTTGTCCGTGTCCGGGTCCAGATCCGGGTCCGTGGAAGGGTTCGGGTCCGTGTCCGTGTCCGTGTCCGTGTCCGGGTAAGGGTCCGTGTCCGGGTCCGGGTAAGGGTCCGGGACCGGGTCCAGGTCCGGGTCCGGGTCCGGGTAAGGGTCCGGGTCTGTGTCCGTGTCCGTGTCCGGGTCCGGGTAAGGGTCCGTGTCTGTGTCCGGTTAAGGGTCCGGGTCCGGGTCCAGGTAAGTGTCCGGGTCCGGGTTCGGGTCCGGGTCCGGGTCCGGGGTAAGCGTCCGTGTCAGGGTCCGGGTCCGGGTCCGGGTCTGGGTCCGGGTCCGGGTCCGGGTCCGGGTCCGGGTCCGGGTAAGGGTCCGTGTTCCGGTCCGGGTCCAGGTCCGGGTCCGGGTCCGGGTCCGGGGTAAGGGTCCGGGTCCGGGTCCGGGTCCGGGTCCGGGTCCGGGTCCGGGTCCGGGTCTGGGTCCGGGTCCGGGTCCGGGTCCGGGTCCGGGTCCGGGTCCGGGTAAGGGTCCGGGTCCGGGTCCGGGTCCGGGTAATGGTCCGGGTCCGGGTCCGGGTCTGGGTCCGGTTCCGGGTCCGGGTAAGGGTCTGGGTCCGGGTCCGGGTTCGGGTCCGGGTTCGTGTCCGGGTCCGGGTCAGGGTCCGGGTCCGGGTCCGGGTCAGGGTCCGGGTCCGGGTCCGGGTCCGGGTAAGGGTCCGGGTCCTGGTCCGGGTCCGGGTCCGGGTAAGGGTCCGGGTCCATGTCCGGGTCCGGGTCCGGGTCAGGGTCCGGGTCCGGGTCCGTGTCCGGGTAAGGGTTCGTGTCCGTGTCCGTGTCCGTGTCCGGGTCCGGGTAAGGGTCCGGGTCCGGGTCCGGGTTCGGGTCCGTGTTCGTGTCCTGGTCCGTGTCCGTGTCCTTGTCCGTGTCCGTGTCCGTGTCCGTGTCCGGGTTCCGGGTCCGGGACCGGTTAAGGGTCTGGCTCCGGGTCCAGATAAGGGTCCGGGTCCGGGTCCGGGTCCGGGTCCGGGTCCGGGTCCGGGTCTGGGTCCGGGTCCGTGTCCGTGTCCGGGTCCGGGTCCGGGTAAGGGTCCGGGTCCGGTTCCGGGTCCGGGTAAGGGTCCGGGTCCGGGTCCGGGTCCGGGTCCGGGTAAGGGTCCGGGTCCATGTCCGGGTCCGGGTCCGGGTCCGGGTAAGGGTCCGGGTCCGGGTCCGGGTTCGGGTCCTGGTCCGTGTCCGTGTCCGTGTCTGTGTCCGTGTCCGGGTAAGGGTCCGGGTCCGGGTCCGGGTCAGGGTCCGGGTCCGGGTCCGGGTTCGGGTCCGGGTTCGTGTCCGGGTCCGGGTCCGTGTCCGGGTCCGTGTCCGGGTCCGTGTCCGGGTCCGGGTCCGGGTAAGGGTTCGGGTCCGTGTCCGTGTCCGGGTCCGGGTCCGTGTCCGGGTCCGGGTTCGAACCCGGGTCCAGGTCCGGGTCTGGGTCTGGTTCCGGGTAACGGTCCGGGTCCTTGTCCGGGTCCGGGTCCGGGTCCGGGTCCGGGTAAGGGTCCGGGTCCGGGTCCGGGTCCGGGTCCGGGTCCGGGTCCGGGCAAGTGTCCGGGTCCGGGTCCGGGTCCGGGTAAGGGTCGGGTCCGGGTCCGGGTTCGTGTCCGGGTTCGTGTCCAGGTCCGGGTCCGGGTCCGGGTCCGGGTCCGGGTCATGTTCCGGGTCCGGGTCTGGGTCCGTGTCCGTGTCCGGGCAAGGGTCCGGGTCCTTGTCCGTGTCCGGGTCCAGATCCGGGTCCGGGTCCGTGGAAGGGTTCGGGTCCGTGTCCGTGTCCGTGTCCGGGTCCGGGTAAGGGTCCGTGTCCGGGTCCGGGTAAGGGTCCGGGACCGGGTCCAGGTCCGGGTCCGGGTCCGGGTAAGGGTCCGGGTCTGTGTCCGTGTCCGTGTCCGGGTCCGGGTAAGGGTCCGTGTCTGTGTCCGGTTAAGGGTCCGGGTCCGGGTCCAGGTAAGTGTCCGGGTCCGGGTTCGGGTCCGGGTCCGGGTCCGGGTAAGCGTCCGTGTCAGGGTCCGGGTCCGGGTCCGGGTCCGGGTCCGGGTCCGGGTCCGGGTCCGGGTCCGGGTCCGGGTCCGGGTCCGGGTAAGGGTCCGTGTTCCGGTCCGGGTCCAGGTCCGGGTCCGGGTCCGGGTCCGGGTAAGGGTCCGGGTCCGGGTCCGGGTCCGGGTCCGGGTCCGGGTCCGGGTCCGGGTCTGGGTCCGGGTCCGGGTCCGGGTCCGGGTCCGGGTCCGGGTCCGGGTAAGGGTCCGGGTCCGGGTCCGGGTCCGGGTAATGGTCCGGGTCCGGGTCCGGGTCTGGGTCCGGTTCCGGGTCCGGGTAAGGGTCTGGGTCCGGGTCCGGGTTCGGGTCCGGGTTCGTGTCCGGGTCCGGGTCAGGGTCCGGGTCCGGGTCCGGGTCAGGGTCCGGGTCCGGGTCCGGGTCCGGGTAAGGGTCCGGGTCCTGGTCCGGGTCCGGGTCCGGGTAAGGGTCCGGGTCCATGTCCGGGTCCGGGTCCGGGTCAGGGTCCGGGTCCGGGTCCGTGTCCGGGTAAGGGTTCGTGTCCGTGTCCGTGTCCGTGTCCGGGTCCGGGTAAGGGTCCGGGT
Source organism: Arizona elegans (assembly GCA_022577455.1). Lineage (NCBI taxonomy): Eukaryota > Metazoa > Chordata > Lepidosauria > Squamata > Colubridae > Arizona > Arizona elegans. The sequence continues at coordinate 8,793,324 of JAKOOJ010000027.1, forward strand.
CCGGGTCCGGGTTCGGGTCCGTGTTCGTGTCCTGGTCCGTGTCCGTGTCCTTGTCCGTGTCCGTGTCCGTGTCCGTGTCCGGGTTCCGGGTCCGGGACCGGTTAAGGGTCTGGCTCCGGGTCCAGATAAGGGTCCGGGTCCGGGTCCGGGTCCGGGTCCGGGTCCGGGTCTGGGTCCGGGTCCGTGTCCGTGTCCGGGTCCGGGTCCGGGTAAGGGTCCGGGTCCGGTTCCGGGTCCGGGTAAGGGTCCGGGTCCGGGTCCGGGTCCGGGTCCGGGTAAGGGTCCGGGTCCATGTCCGGGTCCGGGTCCGGGTCCGGGTAAGGGTCCGGGTCCGGGTCCGGGTTCGGGTCCTGGTCCGTGTCCGTGTCCGTGTCTGTGTCCGTGTCCGGGTAAGGGTCCGGGTCCGGGTAAGGGTCTGGGTCCATGTCCGGGTCCCGGTCCGGGTCCGGGTCCGGGCAAGTGTCCGGGTCCGGGTCCGGGTCCGGGTAAGGGTCCGGGTCCGGGTCCGGGTTCGTGTCCGGGTTCGTGTCCAGGTCCGGGTCCGGGTCCGGGTCCGTGTCTGGGTCCGGTTCCGGGTCCGTGTCCGTGTCCGTGTCCGTGTCCGGGCAAGGGTCCGGGTCCGGGTCCGGGTCCGCGTAATGGTCCGGACCCGGGTCCGGGTCCGGGTCCTGGTCCGGGTCCGGGTAAGGGTCCGGGTCCGGGTCCGGGTCCGGGTCTGGGTCCGGGTCCGGGTCCGGGTCCGGGTCCTGGTCCATGTCCGTGTCCGTGTCCGGGTTCCGGGTCCGGGACCGGTTAAGGATCTGGCTCCGGGTCCAGATAAGGGTCCGGGTCCGGGTCCGGGTCCGGGTCCGGGTCCGGGTCCTGGTCTGGGTCCGGGTCCGGGTCCGGGTCCGGGTCCCGGTCCGGGTAAGGGTCCGGGTCCGGGTCCGGTTCCGGGTCCGGGTCCGGGTCCGGGTAAGGGTCCGGGTCCATGTCCGGGTCCGGGTCCGGGTCCGGGTCCGTGTCCGTGTCCGGGTAAGGGTTCGTGTCCGTGTCCGTGTCCGTGTCCGGGTCCGGGTAAGGGTCCGGGTCCAGGTCCGGGTTCGGGTCCGGGTTCGTGTCCTGGTCCGTGTCCGTGTCCTTGTCTGTGTCCGTGTCCGTGTCCGTGTCCGGGTTCCGGGTTCGGGACCGGTTAAGGGTCTGGCTCCGGGTCCAGATAAGGGTCCGGGTCCGGGTCCGGGTCCGGGTCCGGGTCCGGGTCTGGGTCCGGGTCCGGGTCCGGGTCCGGGTCCGGATCCGGGTCCGGGTAAGGGTCCGGGTCCGGTTCCGGGTCCGGGTAAGGGTCTGGGTCCGGGTCCGGGTCCGGGTCCGGGTCCGGGTCCGGGTCCGTGTCCGTGTCCGTGTCCGGGTAAGGGTTCGTGTCCGTGTCCGTGTCCGGGTCCGGGTCCGGGTAAGGGTCCGGGTCCGGGTCAGGGTCCGTGTCCGGGTCCGGGTTCGAACCCGGGTCCGGGTCCGGGTCCGGGTCTGGGTCCGGGTAATGGTCCGGGTCCTTGTCCGGGTCCGGGTCCGTGTCCGGGTAAGGGTCTGGGTCCGGGTCCGGGTCCCGGTCCGGGTCCAGGTCCGGGCAAGTGTCCGGGTCCGGGTCCGGGTCCGGGTAAAGGTCCGGGTCCGGGTCCGGGTTCGTGTCCGGGTTCGTGTCCAGGTCCGGGTCCGGGTCCGTGTCCGTGTCTGGGTCCGGTTCCGGGTCCGGGTCCGTGTCCGGGTCCGGGTCCGGGCAAGGGTCTGGGTCCGGGTCCGGGTCCGCGTAATGGTCCGGACCCGGGTCCGGGTCCGGGTAAGGGTCCGGGTCCGGGTCCGGGTCCGGGTCTGGGTCCGGGTCCGGGTCCGGGTCCAGCTCCTGGTCCGAATCCGGGTAAGGGTCCGGGTCCGGGTCCGGGTCCGGGTCCGGGTCCGGGTAAGGGTCCGCGTCCTGGTCCGGGTCCCGGTTCGGGTCCGGGTTCGTGTCCGGGTCCGGGTCCGGATCCGGGTCCGGGTCCGGGTTCTAACCCGGGTCCGGGTCCGGGTCCGGGTCCGGGTCTGGGTCCGGGTAACGGTCCGGGTCCTTGTCCGGGTCCGGGTCCGGGTCCGGGTAAGGGTCCAGGTCCGGGTCCGGGTCCGGGTCCGGGTCCGGGTCCGGGTCCGGGTCCGGGTCCGGGTCCGGGTCCGGGTCCGGGTCCGGGCAAGTGTCCGGGTCCGGGTCCGGATCCGGGTAAGGGTCGGGGTCCGGGTCCGGGTCTGGGTCCGGGTCCGGGGTCCGGGTCCGGGTCCGGGTCCGGGTCCGGGTCCGGGTCCGGGTCCGGGTCCGGGTCCGGGTAAGGGTCCGGGTCCGGGTCCGGGTCCGGGTCCGGGTAAGGGTCCGGGTCCGGGTCCGGGTCCGGGTCCGGGTCAGGGTCCGGGTCCGGGTCCGGGTTCGGGTCCGGGTTCGTGTCCGGGTCCGGGTCCGTGTCCGGGTCCGTGTCCGGGTCCGTGTCCGGGTCCGGGTCCGGGTAAGGGTTCGGGTCCGTGTCCGTGTCCGGGTCCGGGTCCGTGTCCGGGTCCGGGTTCGAACCCGGGTCCAGGTCCGGGTCTGGGTCTGGTTCCGGGTAACGGTCCGGGTCCTTGTCCGGGTCCGGGTCCGGGTCCGGGTCCGGGTAAGGGTCCGGGTCCGGGTCCGGGTCCGGGTCCGGGTCCGGGTCCGGGCAAGTGTCCGGGTCCGGGTCCGGGTCCGGGTAAGGGTCGGGTCCGGGTCCGGGTTCGTGTCCGGGTTCGTGTCCAGGTCCGGGTCCGGGTCCGGGTCCGGGTCCGGGTCATGTTCCGGGTCCGGGTCCGGGTCCGTGTCCGTGTCCGGGCAAGGGTCCGGGTCCGGGTCTGGGTCCGGGTAACGGTCCGGGTCCATGTCCGTGTCCGGGTCCGTGTCCGTGTCCGGGTCCAGATCCGGGTCCGGGTCCGTGGAAGGGTTCGGGTCCGTGTCCGTGTCCGTGTCCGGGTCCGGGTAAGGGTCCGTGTCCGGGTCCGGGTAAGGGTCCGGGACCGGGTCCAGGTCCGGGTCCGGGTAAGGGTCCGGGTCTGTGTCCGTGTCCGTGTCCGGGTCCGGGTAAGGGTCCGTGTCTGTGTCCGGTTAAGGGTCCGGGTCCGGGTCCAGGTAAGTGTCCGGGTCCGGGTTCGGGTCCGGGTCCGGGTCCGGGTAAGCGTCCGTGTCAGGGTCCGGGTCCGGGTCCGGGTCCGGGTCCGGGTCCGGGTCCGGGTCCGGGTCCGGGTAAGGGTCCGGGTTCCGGTCCGGGTCCAGGTCCGGGTCCGGGTCCGGGTCCGGGTAAGGGTCCGGGTCCGGGTCCGGGTCCGGGTCCGGGTCCGGGTCCGGGTCCGGGTCTGGGTCCGGGTCCGGGTCCGGGTCCGGGTCCGGGTCCGGGTCCGGGTAAGGGTCCGGGTCCGGGTCCGGGTCCGGGTAAGGGTCCGGGTCCGGGTCCGGGTCCGGGTCCGGTTCCGGGTCCGGGTAAGGGTCTGGGTCCGGGTCCGGGTTCGGGTCCGGGTTCGTGTCCGGGTCCGGGTCAGGGTCCGGGTCCGGGTCCGGGTCAGGGTCCGGGTCCGGGTCCGGGTCCGGGTAAGGGTCCGGGTCCTGGTCCGGGTCCGGGTCCGGGTAAGGGTCCGGGTCCATGTCCGGGTCCGGGTCCGGGTCCGGGTCCGGGTCCGTGTCCGGGTCCGTGTCCGGGTAAGGGTTCGTGTCCGTGTCCGTGTCCGGGTCCGGGTAAGGGTCCGGGTCCGGGTCCGGGTCCGGGTTCGGGTCCGTGTTCGTGTCCTGGTCCGTGTCCGTGTCCTTGTCCTTGTCCTTGTCCGTGTCCGTGTCCGTGTCCGTGTCCGGGTTCCGGGTCCGGGACCGGTTAAGGGTCTGGCTCCGGGTCCAGATAAGGGTCCGGGTCCGGGTCCGGGTCCGGGTCCGGGTCCGGGTCTGGGTCCGGGTCCGTGTCCGGGTCCGGGTCCGGGTCCGGGTAAGGGTCCGGGTCCGGTTCCGGGTCCGGGTAAGGGTCCGGGTCCGGGTCCGGGTCCGGGTCCGGGTCCGGGTCCGGTTCCGGGTCCGGGTAAGGGTCTGGGTCCGGGTCCGGGTTCGGGTCCGGGTTCGTGTCCGGGTCCGGGTCAGGGTCCGGTTCCGGTTCCGTGTCCGGGTCAGGGTCCGGGTCCGGGTCCGGGTAAGGGTCCGGGTCCGGGTCCGGGTCCGGGTCCGGGTCCGGGTGAGGGTCCGGGTCCATGTCCGGGTCCGTGTCCGGGTCCGTGTCCGTGTCCGGGTCCGTGTCCGGGTAAGGGTTCGTGTCCGTGTCCGTGTCCGGGTCCGGGTCCGGGTAAGGGTCCAGGTCCGGGTCCGGGTTCGGGTCCTGGTCCGTGTCCGTGTCCGTGTCTGTGTCCGTGTCCGGGTATGGGTCCGGGTCCGGGTAAGGGTCTGGGTCCGGGTCCGGGTCCCGGTCCGGGTCCGGGTCCGGGCAAGTGTCCGGGTCCGGGTCCGGGTCCGGGTAAGGGTCCGGGTCCGGGTCCGGGTTCGTGTCCGGGTTCGTGTCCAGGTCCGGGTCCGGGTCCGGGTCCGTGTCTGGGTCCGGTTCCGGGTCCGTGTCCGTGTCCGTGTCCGTGTCCGGGCAAGGGTCCGGGTCCGGGTCCGGGTCCGCGTAATGGTCCGGACCCGGGTCCGGGTCCGGGTCCTGGTCCGGGTCCGGGTAAGGGTCCGGGTCCGGGTCCGGGTCTGGGTCCGGGTCCGGGTCCGGGTCCGGGTCCTGGTCCGTGTCCGTGTCCGTGTCCGGGTTCCGGGTCCGGGACCGGTTAAGGATCTGGCTCCGGGTCCAGATAAGTGTCCGGGTCCGGGTCCGGGTCCGGGTCCGGGTCCGGTTCCGGGTCCGGGTCCGGGTCCGGGTAAGGGTCCGGGTCCATGTCCGGGTCCGGGTCCGGGTCCGGGTCCGTGTCCGTGTCCGGGTAAGGGTTCGTGTCCGTGTCCGTGTCCGTGTCCGGGTCCGGGTAAGGGTCCGGGTCCAGGTCCGGGTTCGGGTCCGGGTTCGTGTCCTGGTCCGTGTCCGTGTCCTTGTCTGTGTCCGTGTCCGTGTCCGTGTCCGGGTTCCGGGTTCGGGACCGGTTAAGGGTCTGGCTCCGGGTCCAGATAAGGGTCCGGGTCCGGGTCCGGGTCCGGGTCCGGGTCCGGGTCTGGGTCCGGGTCCGGGTCCGGGTCCGGGTCCGGGTCCGGGTCCGGGTAAGGGTCCGGGTCCGGTTCCGGGTCCGGGTAAGGGTCTGGGTCCGGGTCCGGGTTCGGATCCGGGTTCGTGTCAGGGTCAGGGTCAGGGTCCGGGTCCGGGTCCGGGTCAGGGTCCGGGTCCGGGTCCGGGTAAGGGTCCGGGTCCGGGTCCGGGTCCGGGTCTGGGTAAGGGTCCGGGTCCATGTCCGGGTCCGGGTCCGGGTCCGGGTCCGGGTCCGTGTCCGTGTCCGTGTCCGGGTAAGGGTTCGTGTCCGTGTCCGGGTCCGGGTCCGGGTCCGGGTAAGGGTCCGGGTCCGGGTCCGGGTCCGGGTCCGGGTCCGGGTCCGGGTCCGGTTCCGGGTCCGGGTCCGGGTAAGGGTTCGGGTCCGTGTCCGTGTCCGTGTCCGTGTCCGTGTCCGGGTTCGAACCCGGGTCCTGGTCCGGGTCCGGGTCTGGGTCCGGGTAATGGTCCGGGTCCTTGTCCGGGTCCGTGTCCGTGTCCGGGTAAGGGTCTGGGTCCGGGTCCGGGTCCCGGTCCGGGTCCGGGTCCGGGCAAGTGTCCGGGTCCGGGTCCGGGTCCGGGTAAGGGTCCGGGTCCGGGTCCGGTTTCGTGTCCGGGTTCGTGTCCAGGTCCGGGTCCGGGTCCGTGTCCGTGTCTGGGTCCGGTTCCGGGTCCGGGTCCGTGTCCGTGTCCGTGTCCGGGCAAGGGTCCGGGTCCGGGTCCGGGTCCGCGTAATGGTCCGGACCCGGGTCCGGGTCCGGGTCCGGGTCCGGGTCCGGGTAAGGGTCCGGGTCCGGGTCCGGGTCCGGGTCTGGGTCCGGGTCCGGGTCCGGGTCCGGGTCCTGGTCCGAATCCGGGTAAGGGTCCGGGTCCGGGTCCGGGTCCGGGTAAGGGTCCGCGACCTGGTCCGGGTCCCGGTTCGGGTCCGGGTTCGTGTCCGGGTCCGGATCCGGGTCCGGGTCCGGGTTCGAACCCGGGTCCGGGTCCGGGTCCGGGTCCGGGTCTGGGTCCGGGTAACGGTCCGGGTCCTTGTCCGGGTCCGGGTCCGGGTCCGGGTAAGGGTCCAGGTCCGGGTCCGGGTCCGGGTCCGGGTCCGGGTCCGGGTCCGGGTCCGGGTCCGGGTCCGGGTCCGGGTCCGGGTCCGGGCAAGTGTCCGGGTCTGGGTCCGGATCCAGGTAAGGGTCGGGGTCCGGGTCCGGGTCTGGGTCCGGGTCCGTGTCCGGGTCCGGGTCCGTGTCCGGGTCCGGGTTCGAACCCGGGTCCAGGTCCGGGTCCGGATCTGGTTCCGGGTAACGGTCCGGGTCCTTGTCCGGGTCCGGGTCCGGGTCCGGGTAAGGGTCCGGGTCCGGGTCCGGGTCCGGGTCCGGGTCCGGGCAAGTGTCCGGGTCCGGGTCCGGGTCCGGGTAAGGGTCGGGTCCGGGTCCGGGTTCGTGTCCGGGTTCGTGTCCAGGTCCGGGTCCGGGTCCGGTTCCGGGTCCGGGTCATGTTCCGGGTCCGGGTCCGGGTCCGTGTCCGTGTCCGGGCAAGGGTCCGGGTCCGGGTCTGGGTCCGGGTAACGGTCCGGGTCCATGTCCGGGTCCGGGTCCGGGTCCCGGTAAGGGTCCGGGTCCGGGTCCGTGTCCGGGTCCGGGTTCGAACCCGGGTCCGGGTCCGGGTCCGGATCTGGTTCCGGGTAACGGTCCGGGTCCTTGTCCGGGTCCGGGTCCGGGTCCGGGTAAGGGTCCGGGTCCGGGTCCGGGTCCGGGTCCGGGTCCGGGTCCGGGCAAGTGTCCGGGTCCGGGTCCGGGTCCGGGTAAGGGTCGGGTCTGGGTCCGGGTTCGTGTCCGGGTTGGTGTCCAGGTCCGGGTCCGGGTCCGGGTCCGGGTCCGGGTCATGTTCCGGGTCCGGGTCCGGGTCCGTGTCCGTGTCCGGGCAAGGGTCCGGGTCCGGGGCTGGGTCCGGGTAACGGTCCGGGTCCATGTCCGGGTCCGGGTCCGGGTCCGGGTAAGGGTCCGGGTCTGGGTCCGGGTTCGTGTCCGGGTTCGTGTCCAGGTTCGGGTCCGGGTCCGGGTCCGGGTCCGGGTCCGGGTCCGGGTCCGGGTCCGGGTCCGCGTCCGAAGCGGGTCCGGGTCCGGGCTAGGGTCCGGGTCCGGGTCCGGGTCCGGGTCCGGGTCCGGGTCCGGGTCCCGGTTCGGGTCCGGGTTCGTGTCCGGGTCCGGGTCCGGGTCCGGGTCCGAGTACGGGTCAGGGTCCGGGTCCGGGTCCGGGTCCGGGTCCGGGTAAGGGTCCGGGTCCGGGTAAGGGTCTGGGTCCATGTCCGTGTCCGTGTCCGTGTCCGGGTCCGGGTCCAGATCCGGGTCCGGGTCCGTGGAAGGGTTCGGGTCCGTGTCCGTGTCCGTGTCCGGGTCCGGGTAAGGGTCCGTGTCTGGGTCCGGGTAAGGGTCCGGGACCGGGTCCAGGTCCGGGTCCGGGTAAGGGTCCGGGTCCGTGTCCGTGTCCGTGTCCGGGTCCGGGTAAGGGTCCGTGTCTGTGTCCGGTTAAGGGTCCGGGTCCGGGTCCAGGTAAGTGTCCGGGTCCGGGTCCGGGTCCGGGTCCGGGTCCGGGTCCGGGTAAGCGTCCGTGTCAGGGTCCGGGTCGGGTTCCGGGTCCGGGTCCGGGTCCGGGTCCGGGTCCGGGTCCGGGTAAGGGTCCGGGTTCGGGTCCGGGTCCAGGTCCGGGTCCGGGTCCGGGTCCGGGTAAGGGTCCGGGTCTGGATCCGGGTAAGGTTCCGGGTCCGGGACCGGTTAAGGGTCTGGCTCCGGGTCCAGATAAGGGTCCGGGTCCGGGTCCGGGTCCGGGTCTGGGTCCGGGTCCGGCTCCGGGTCCGGGTCCGGGTCTGGGTCCGGGTAAGGGTCCGGGTCCGGGTCCGGGTCCGGGTCAGGGTCCGGGTCCGGGTCCGGGTCCGGGTAAGGGTCCGGGTCCGGGTCCGGGTCCGGGTCCGGGTAAGGGTCCGGGTCCATGTCCGGGTCCGGGTCCGGGTCCGGGTCCGGGTCCGGGTCCGTGTCCGTGTCCGGGTAAGGGTTCGTGTCCGTGTCCGTGTCCGTGTCCGGGTCCGGGTAAGGGTCCGGGTCCGGGTCCGGGTTCGGGTCCGGGTTCGTGTCCTGGTCCGTGTCCGTGTCCTTGTCCGTGTCCGTGTCCGTGTCCGGGTTCCGGGTCCGGGACAGGTTAAGGGTCTGGCTCCGGGTCCAGATAAGGGTCCGGGTCCGTGTCCGGGTCCGTGTCCGTGTCCGGGTAAGGGTTCGTGTCCGTGTCCGTGTCCGGGTCCGGGTCCGGGTAAGGGTCCGGGTCCGGGTCCGGGTTCGGGTCCTGGTCCGTGTCCGTGTCCGTGTCTGTGTCCGTGTCCGCGTAAGGGTCCGGGGTCCGGGTAAGGGTCTGGGTCCGGGTCCGGGTCCGGGTCCGTGTCCGGGTAAGGGTCCGGGTCCGGGTCCATGTCTGGGTCCGGTTCCGGGTCCGTGTCCGTGTCTGTGTCCGTGTCCGGGCAAGGGTCCGGGTCCGGGTCTGGGTCCGCGTAATGGTCCGGACCCGGGTCCGGGTCCGGGTCCGGGTCCGGGTCCGGGGTCCGGGTAAGGGTCCGGGTCCGGGTCCGGGTCCGGGTCTGGGTCCGGGTCCGGGTAAGGGTCCGGGTCCGGGTCCGGGTCCGGGTAAGGGTCCGCGTCCTGGTCCGGGTCCCGGTTCGGGTCCGGGTTCGTGTCCGGGTCCGGATCCGGGTCCGGATCCGGGTAAGGGTCCGGGTCCATGTCCGGGTCCGGGTCCGGGTCCGGGTCCGGGTCCGTGTCCGTGTCCGTGTCCGGGTCCGTGTCCGTGTCCGTGTCCGGGTTCCGGGTCCGGGACCGGTTAAGGGTCTGGCTCCGGGTCCAGATAAGGGTCCGGGTCCGGGTCCGGGTCCGGGTCCGGGTCCGGGTTTGGGTCCGGGTCCGGGTCCTGGTCCGGGTCCGGGTCCGGGTCCGGGTAAGGGTCCGGGTCCGGGTAAGGGTCCGGGTCCGGGTCCGGGTCCGGGTCCGGGTCCGGGTCCGGGTCCGGGTCCGGGTAAGGGTCTGGGTCCGGGTCCGGGTTGGGGGTCCGGGTTCGTGTCCGGGTCCGGGTCAGGGTCCGGGTCCGGGTCAGGGTCCGGGTCCGGGTCCGGGTCCGGGTAAGGGTCCGGGTCCGGGTCCGGGTCCGGGTCCAGGTCCGGGTAAGGGTCCGGGTCCATGTCCGGGTCCGGGTCCGGGGTCCGGGTCCGTGTCCGTGTCCGGGTAAGGGTTCGTGTCCGTGTCCGTGTCCGGGTCCGGGTCCGGGTAAGGGTCCGGGTCCGGGTCCGGGTCCGGGTCCGGGTCCGGGTCCGGGTCCGGGTTCGTGTCCAGGTTCGGGTCCGGGTCCGGGTCCGGGTAAGGGTCCGGGTCCGGGTAAGGGTCCGGGTCCATGTCCGTGTCCGGGTCCGTGTCCGGGTCCGTGTCCAGATCCCGGTCCGGGTCCGTGGAAGGGTTCGGGTCCGTGTCCGTGTCCGTGTCCGTGTCCGGGTCCGGGTAAGGGTCCGTGTCCGGGTCCGGGTAAAGAACCGGGACCGGGTCCAGGTCCGGGTCCGGGTAAGGGGTCCGGGTCCGTGTCCGTGTCCGTGTCCGTGTCCGGGTAAGGGTCCGTGTCTGTGTCCGGTTAAGGGTCCGGGGTCCGGGTCCAGGTAAGTGTCCGGGTCCGGGTCCGGGTCCGGGTCCGGGTCCGGGTCCGGGTAAGCGTCCGTGTCAGGGTCCGGGTCCGGGTCCGGGTCCGGGTCCGGGTCCGGGTCCGGGTCCGGGTCCGGGTCCGGGTCCGGGTAAGGGTCCGGGTTCGGGTCCGGGTCCAGGTCCGGGTCTGGGTCCGTGTCCGGGTAAGGGTCCGGGTAAGGGTCCGGGTAAGGTTCCGGGTCCGGGACCGGTTAAGGGTCTGGCTCCGGGTCCAGATAAGAATCCGGGTCCGGGTCCGGGTCCGGGTCCGGGTCCGGGTCCGGGTCCGGGTCTGGGTCCGGGTCCGGGTCCGGGTCCGGGTCCGGGTCCGGGTCCGGGTCCGGATAATGGTCCAGGTCCGGGTCCGGGTCCGGGTAAGGGTCCGGGTCCGGGTCCGGGTCCGGGTCCGGTTCCGGGTCCGGGTCCGGGTAAGGGTCTGGGTCCGGGTCCGGGTTCGGGTCCGGGTTCGTGTCCGGGTCCGGGTCAGGGTCCGGGTCCGGGTCCGGGTCAGGGTCCAGGTCCGGGTCCGGGTAAGGGTCCGGGTCCGGGTCCGGGTCCGGGTCCGGGTAAGGGTCCGGGTCCATGTCCGGGTCCGGGTCCGTGTCCGGGTCCGGGTCCGTGTCCGTGTCCGGGTAAGGGTTCGTGTCCGTGTCCGTGTCCGTGTCCGGGTCCGTGTAAGGGTCCGTGTCCGTGTCCGGGTTCCGGGTCCGGGACCGGTTAAGGGTCTGGCTCCGGGTCCAGATAAGGGTCCGGGTCCGGGTCCGGGTCCGGGTCCGGGTCCGGGTCCGGGTCCGGGTCCGGGTCCGGGTCCGTGTCCGGGTCCGGGTCCGGGTCCGGGTAAGGGTCCGGGTCCGGGTCCGGGTAAGGGTCCGGGTCCGGGTCCGGGTCCGGTTCCGGGTCCGGTTCCGGGTAAGGGTCCGGGTCCGGGTCCGGGTTCGGGTCCGGGTTCATGTCCGGGTCCGGGTCAGGGTCCGGTTCCGGTTCCGGGTCCGGGTCAGGGTCCGGGTCCGGGTTCGTGTCCGGGTTCGTGTCCAGGTTCGGGTCCGGGTCCGGGTCCGGGTCCGGGTTCGGTTCCGGGTCCGGGTCCGGGTCCGAAGCGGGTCCGGGTCCGGGCTAGGGTCCGGGTCTGGGTCCGGGTCCGGGTCCCGGTTCGGTTCCGGGTTCGTGTCCGGGTCCGGGTCCGGGTCCGGGTCCGAGTACGGGTCAGGGTCCGGGTCCGGGTCCGGGTCCGGGTAAGGGTCCGTGTCCGGGTAAGGGTCCGGGTCCATGTCCGTGTCCGGGTCCGGGTCCGTGTCCGGGTCCGGGCCCAGATCCGGGTCCGGGTCCGTGGAAGGGTTCGGGTCCGTGTCCGTGTCCGTGTCCGGGTCCGGGTAAGGGTCCGTGTCCGGGTCCGGGTAAGGGTCCGGGACCGGGTCCAGGTCCGGGTCCGGGTAAGGGTCCGGGTCCGTGTCCGTGTCCGTGTCCGGGTCCGGGTAAGGGTCCGTGTCTGTGTCCGGTTAAGGGTCCGGGTCCGGGTCCAGGTAAGTGTCCGGGTCCGGGTCCGGGTCCGGGTAAGCGTCCGTGTCAGGGTCCGGGTCCGGGTCCGGGTCCGGGTCCGGGTCCGGGTCCGGGTCCGGGTCCGGGTAAGGGTCCGGGTTCGGGTCCGGGTCCAGGTCCGGGTCCGGGTCCGGGTCCGGGTCCGGGTAAGGGTCCGGGTCCGGGTCCGGGTAAGGTTCCGGGTCCGGGACCGGTTAAGGGTCTGGCTCCGGGTCCAGATAAGGGTCCGTGTCCGGGTCCGGGTCCGGGTCCGGGTCCGGGTCCGGGTCTGGGTCCGGATCCGGGTCCGGGTCCGGGTCCGGGTCCGGGTCCGGGTAAGGGTCCGGGTCCGGGTCCGGGTCCGGGTAAGGGTCCGGGTCCGGGTCCGGGTCCGGGTCCGGTTCCGGGTCCGGGTAAGGGTCTGGGTCCGGGTCCGGGTTCGGGTCCGGGTTCGTGTCCGGGTCCGGGTCCGGGTCAGGGTCCGGGTCCGGGTCCGGGTCAAGGTCCGGGTCCGGGTCCGGGTCAGTGTCCGGGTCCGGGTCCGGGTAAGGGTCCGGGTCCGGGTCCGGGTCCGGGTAAGGGTCCGGGTCCATGTCCGGGTCCGGGTCCGGGTCCGGGTCCGGGTCCGTGTCCGTGTCCGGGTAAGGGTTCGTGTCCGTGTCCGTGTCCGTGTCCGGGTCCGGGTAAGGGTCCGGGTCCGGGTCCGGGTTCGGGTCCGGGTTCGTGTCCTGGTCCGTGTCCGTGTCCTTGTCCGTGTCCGTGTCCGTGTCCGGGTTCCGGGTCCGGGACCGGTTAAGGGTCTGGCTCCGGGTCCAGATAAGGGTCCGGGTCCGGGTCCGGGTCCGTGTCCGTGTCCGGGTAAGGGTTCGTGTCCGTGTCCGGGTCCGGGTCCGGGTCCGGGTAAGGGTCCGGGTCCGGGTCCGGGTTCGGGTCCTGGTCCGTGTCCGTGTCCGTGTCTGTGTCCGTGTCCGGGTAAGGGTCCGGGTCCGGGTCCGGGTCCGGGTCCGGGTAAGGGTCCGGGTTCGGGTCCGGGTCCAGGTCCGGGTCCGGGTCCGGGTCCGGGTAAGGGTCCGGGTCTGGATCCGGGTAAGGTTCCGGGTCCGGGACCGGTTAAGGGTCTGGCTCCGGGTCCAGATAAGGGTCCGGGTCCGGGTCCGGGTCCGGGTCTGGGTCCGGGTCCGGCTCCGGGTCCGGGTCCGGGTCCGGGTCCGGGTAAGGGTCCGGGTCCGGGTCCGGGTCCGGGTCAGGGTCCGGGTCCGGGTCCGTGTAAGGGTCCGGGTCCGGGTCCGGGTCCGGGTCCGGGTAAGGGTCCGGGTCCATGTCCGGGTCCGGGTCCGGGTCCGGGTCCGGGTCCGGGTCCGTGTCCGTGTCCGGGTAAGGGTTCGTGTCCGTGTCTGTGTCCGTGTCCGGGTCCGGGTAAGGGTCCGGGTCCGGGTCCGGGTTCGGGTCCGGGTTCGTGTCCTGGTCCGTGTCCGTGTCCTTGTCCGTGTCCGTGTCCGTGTCCGGGTTCCGGGTCCGGGACAGGTTAAGGGTCTGGCTCCGGGTCCAGATAAGGGTCCGGGTCCGTGTCCGGGTCCGTGTCCGTGTCCGGGTAAGGGTTCGTGTCCGTGTCCGGGTCCGGGTCCGGGTCCGGGTAAGGGTCCGGGTCCGGGTCCGGGTTCGGGTCCTGGTCCGTGTCCGTGTCCGTGTCTGTGTCCGGGCAAGGGTCCGGGTCCGGGTCTGGGTCCGCGTAATGGTCCGGACCCGGGTCCGGGTCCGGGTCCGGGTCTGGGTCCGGGTCCGGGTAAGGGTCCGGGTCCGGGTCCGGGTCCGGGTAAGGGTCCGCGTCCTGGTCCGGGTCCCGGTTCGGGTCCGGGTTCGTGTCCGGGTCCGGATCCGGGTCCGGATCCGGGTAAGGGTCCGGGTCCATGTCCGGGTCCGGGTCCGGGTCCGGGTCCGGGTCCGTGTCCGTGTCCGTGTCCGGGTCCGGGTCCGTGTCCGTGTCCGTGTCCGGGTTCCGGGTCCGGGACCGGTTAAGGGTCTGGCTCCGGGTCCAGATAAGGGTCCGGGTCCGGGTCCGGGTCCGGGTCCGGGTCCGGGTCCGGGTTTGGGTCCGGGTCCGGGTCCTGGTCCGGGTCCGGGTCCGGGTCCGGGTAAGGGTCCGGGTCCGGGTAAGGGTCCGGGTCCGGGTCCGGGTCCGGGTCCGGGTCCGGGTCCGGGTCCGGTTCCGGGTCTGGGTAAGGGTCTGGGTCCGGGTCCGGGTTGGGGTCCGGGTTCGTGTCCGGGTCCGGGTCAGGGTCCGGGTCCGGGTCAGGGTCCGGGTCCGGGTCCGGGTCCGGGTAAGGGTCCGGGTCCGGGTCCGGGTCCGGGTCCGGGTCCGGGTAAGGGTCCGGGTCCATGTCCGGGTCCGGGTCCGGGTCCGGGTCCGTGTCCGTGTCCGGGTAAGGGTTCGTGTCCGTGTCCGGGTCCGGGTCCGGGTCCGGGTTCGGGTCCGGGTTCGTGTCCGGGTCCGGGTCCGTGTCCGGGTCCGTGTCCGGGTCCGTGTCCGTGTCCGGGTCCGGGTAAGGGTCCGGGTCCGTGTCTGTGTCCGGGTCCGGGTCCGGGTCAGGGTCCGGGTAAGGGTTCGGGTCCGTGTCCGTGTCCGTGTCCGGGTCCGTGTCCGGGTCCGGGTTCGAACCCGGGTCCAGGTCCGGGTCCGGGTCTGGTTCCGGGTAACGGTCCGGGTCCTTGTCCGGGTCCGGGTCCGGGTCCGGGTAAGGGTCCGGGTCCGGGTCCGGGTCCGGGTCCGGGTCCGGGTCCGGGTTCGTGTCCAGGTTCGGGTCCGGGTCCGGGTCCGGGTAAGGGTCCGGGTCCGGGTAAGGGTCCGGGTCCATGTCCGTGTCCGGGTCCGTGTCCGGGTCCGTGTCCAGATCCCGGTCCGGGTCCGTGGAAGGGTTCGGGTCCGTGTCCGTGTCCGTGTCCGTGTCCGGGTCCGGGTAAGGGTCCGTGTCCGGGTCCGGGTAAAGGTCCGGGACCGGGTCCAGGTCCGGGTCCGGGTAAGGGTCCGGGTCCGTGTCCGTGTCCGTGTCCGGGTCCGGGTAAGGGTCCGTGTCTGTGTCCGGTTAAGGGTCCGGGTCCGGGTCCAGGTAAGTGTCCGGGTCCGGGTCCGGGTCCGGGTCCGGGTCCGGGTCCGGGTAAGCGTCCGTGTCAGGGTCCGTGTCCGGGTCCGGGTTCGGGTCCGGGTTAGTGTCCTGGTCCGTGTCCGTGTCCTTGTCCGTGTCCGTGTCCGTGTCCGGGTTCCGGGTCCGGGACCGGTTAAGGGTCTGGCTCCGGGTCCAGATAAGGGTCCGGGTCCGGGTCCGGGTCCGGGTCCGGGTCCGGGTCCGGGTCCGGGTCCGGGTCCGGGTCCGGGTCCGTGTCCGTGTCCGGGTCTGGGTCCGGGTCCGGGTAAGGGTCCGGGTCCGGGTCCGGGTAAGGGTCCGGGTCCGGGTCCGGGTCCGGGTCCGGTTCCGGTTCCGGGTAAGGGTCTGGGTCCGGGTCCGGGTTCGGGTCCGGGTTCATGTCCGGGTCCGGGTCAGGGTCCGGTTCCGGTTCCGGGTCCGGGTCAGGGTCCGGGTCCGGGTTCGTGTCCGGGTTCGTGTCCAGGTTCGGGTCCGGGTCCGGGTCCGGGTCCGGGTTCGGTTCCGGGTCCGGGTCCGGGTCCGAAGCGGGTCCGGGTCCGGGCTAGGGTCCGGGTCCGGGTCCGGGTCCGGGTCCCGGTTCGGTTCCGGGTTCGTGTCCGGGTCCGGGTCCGGGTCCGGGTCCGAGTACGGGTCAGGGTCTGGGTCCGGGTCCGGGTCCGGGTAAGGGTCCGGGTCCGGGTAAGGGTCCGGGTCCATGTCCGTGTCCGGGTCCGTGTCCGGGTCCGGGCCCAGATCCGGGTCCGGGTCCGTGGAAGGGTTCGGGTCCGTGTCCGTGTCCGTGTCCGGGTCCGGGTAAGGGTCCGTGTCCGGGTCCGGGTAAGGGTCCGGGACCGGGTCCAGGTCCGGGTCCGGGTAAGGGTCCGGGTCCGTGTCCGTGTCCGTGTCCGGGTCCGGGTAAGGGTCCGTGTCTGTGTCCGGTTAAGGGTCCGGGTCCGGGTCCAGGTAAGTGTCCGGGTCCGGGTCCGGGTCCGGGTAAGCGTCCGTGTCAGGGTCCGGGTCCGGGTCCGGGTCCGGGTCCGGGTCCGGGTCCGGGTCCGGGTCCGGGTAAGGGTCCGGGTTCGGGTCCGGGTCCAGGTCCGGGTCCGGGTCCGGGTCCGGGTCCGGGTAAGGGTCCGGGTCCGGGTCCGGGTAAGGTTCCGGGTCCGGGACCGGTTAAGGGTCTGGCTCCGGGTCCAGATAAGGGTCCGTGTCCGGGTCCGGGTCCGGGTCCGGGTCCGGGTCCGGGTCCGGGTCCGGGTCCGGGTCCGGGTAAGGGTCCGGGTCCGGGTCCGGGTCCGGGTAAGGGTCCGGGTCCGGGTCCGGGTCCGGGTCCGGTTCCGGGTCCGGGTAAGGGTCTGGGTCCGGGTCCGGGTTCGGGTCCGGGTTCGTGTCCGGGTCCGGGTCAGGGTCCGGGTCCGGGTCCGGGTCAGGGTCCGGGTCCGGGTCCGGGTCAGGGTCCGGGTCCGGGTCCGGGTAAGGGTCCGGGTCCGGGTCCGGGTCCGGGTAAGGTTCCGGGTCCGGGACCGGTTAAGGGTCTGGCTCCGGGTCCAGATAAGAGTCCGGGTCCGGGTCCGGGTCCGGGTCCGGGTCCGGGTCCGGGTCTGGGTCCGGGTCCGGGTCCGGGTCCGGGTCCGGGTCCGGGTCCGGATAATGGTCCAGGTCCGGGTCCGGGTCCGGGTAAGGGTCCGGGTCCGGGTCCGGGTCCGGGTCCGGGTCCGGTTCCGGTTCCGGGTCCGGGTAAGGGTCTGGGTCCGGGTCCGGGTTCGGGTCCGGGTTCGTGTCCGGGTCCGGGTCAGGGTCCGGGTCCGGGTCCGGGTCAGGGTCCGGGTCCGGGTCCGGGTAAGGGTCCGGGTCCGGGTCCGGGTCCGGGTCCGGGTAAGGGTCCGGGTCCATGTCCGGGTCCGGGTCCGTGTCCGGGTCCGGGTCCGTGTCCGTGTCCGGGTAAGGGTTCGTGTCCGTGTCCGTGTCCGTGTCCGGGTCCGGGTAAGGGTCCGTGTCCGGGTCCGGGTTCGGGTCCGGGTTCGTGTCCTGGTCCGTGTCCGTGTCCTTGTCCGTGTCCGTGTCCGTGTCCGGGTTCCGGGTCCGGGACCGGTTAAGGGTCTGGCTCCGGGTCCAGATAAGGGTCCGGGTCCGGGTCCGGGTCCGGGTCCGGGTCCGGGTCCGGGTCCGTGTCTGGGTCCGGGTCCGGGTCCGGGTCCGGGTAAGGGTCCGGGTCCGGGTCCGGGTAAGGGTCCGGGTCCGGGTCCGGGTCCGGGTCCGGTTCCGGTTCCGGGTAAGGGTCTGGGTCCGGGTCCGGGTTCGGGTCCGGGTTCATGTCCGGGTCCGGGTCAGGGTCCGGTTCCGGTTCCGGGTCCGGGTCAGGGTCCGGGTCCGGGTTCGTGTCCGGGTTCGTGTCCAGGTTCGGGTCCGGGTCCGGGTCCGGGTCCGGGTTCGGTTCCGGGTCCGGGTCCGGGTCCGAAGCGGGTCCGGGTCCGGGCTAGGGTCCGGGTCTGGGTCCGGGTCCGGGTCCCGGTTCGGTTCCGGGTTCGTGTCCGGGTCCGGGTCCGGGTCCGGGTCCGAGTACGGGTCAGGGTCCGGGTCCGGGTCCGGGTCCGGGTAAGGGTCCGGGTCCGGGTAAGGGTCCGGGTCCATGTCCGTGTCCGGGTCCGTGTCCGGGTCCGGGCCCAGATCCGGGTCCGGGTCCGTGGAAGGGTTCGGGTCCGTGTCCGTGTCCGTGTCCGGGTCCGGGTAAGGGTCCGTGTCCGGGTCCGGGTAAGGGTCCGGGACCGGGTCCAGGTCCGGGTCCGGGTAAGGGTCCGGGTCCGTGTCCGTGTCCGTGTCCGGGTCCGGGTAAGGGTCCGTGTCTGTGTCCGGTTAAGGGTCCGGGTCCGGGTCCAGGTAAGTGTCCGGGTCCGGGTCCGGGTCCGGGTAAGCGTCCGTGTCAGGGTCCGGGTCCGGGTCCGGGTCCGGGTCCGGGTCCGGGTCCGGGTCCGGGTCCGGGTCCGGGTAAGGGTCCGGGTTCGGGTCCGGGTCCAGGTCCGGGTCCGGGTCCGGGTCCGGGTCCGGGTAAGGGTCCGGGTCCGGGTCCGGGTAAGGTTCCGGGTCCGGGACCGGTTAAGGGTCTGGCTCCGGGTCCAGATAAGGGTCCGTGTCCGGGTCCGGGTCCGGGTCCGGGTCCGGGTCCGGGTCTGGGTCCGGATCCGGGTCCGGGTCCGGGTCCGGGTCCGGGTCCGGGTAAGGGTCCGGGTCCGGGTCCGGGTCCGGGTAAGGGTCCGGGTCCGGGTCCGGGTCCGGGTCCGGTTCCGGGTCCGGGTAAGGGTCTGGGTCCGGGTCCGGGTTCGGGTCCGGGTTCGTGTCCGGGTCCGGGTCAGGGTCCGGGTCCGGGTCCGGGTCAGGGTCCGGGTCCGGGTCCGGGTCAGGGTCCGGGTCCGGGTCCGGGTAAGGGTCCGGGTCCGGGTCCGGGTCCGGGTAAGGGTCCGGGTCCATGTCCGGGTCCGGGTCCGGGTCCGGGTCCGGGTCCGTGTCCGTGTCCGGGTCCGGGTAAGGGTCCGGGTCCGGGTCCGGGTCCGGGTAAGGGTCCGGGTCCATGTCCGGGTCCGGGTCCGGGTTCGTGTCCGGGTCCGGGTCAGGGTCCGGGTCCGGGTCCGGGTCAGGGTCCGGGTCCGGGTCCGGGTCAGGGTCCGGGTCCGGGTCCGGGTAAGGGTCCGGGTCCGGGTCCGGGTCCGGGTAAGGGTCCGGGTCCATGTCCGGGTCCGGGTCCGGGTCCGGGTCCGGGTCCGTGTCCGTGTCCGGGTAAGGGTTCGTGTCCGTGTCCGTGTCCGTGTCCGGGTCCGGGTAAGGGTCCGGGTCCGGGTCCGGGTTCGGGTCCGGGTTCGTGTCCTGGTCCGTGTCCGTGTCCTTGTCCGTGTCCGTGTCCGTGTCCGGGTTCCGGGTCCGGGACCGGTTAAGGGTCTGGCTCCGGGTCCAGATAAGGGTCCGGGTCCGGGTCCGGGTCCGTGTCCGTGTCCGGGTAAGGGTTCGTGTCCGTGTCCGGGTCCGGGTCCGGGTCCGGGTAAGGGTCCGGGTCCGGGTCCGGGTTCGGGTCCTGGTCCGTGTCCGTGTCCGTGTCTGTGTCCGTGTCCGGGTAAGGGTCCGGGTCCGGGTCCGGGTCCGGGTCCGGGTAAGGGTCCGGGTTCGGGTCCGGGTCCAGGTCCGGGTCTGGGTCCGGGTCCGGGTAATGGTCCGGGTCTGGATCCGGGTAAGGTTCCGGGTCCGGGACCGGTTAAGGGTCTGGCTCCGGGTCCAGATAAGGGTCCGGGTCCGGGTCCGGGTCCGGGTCTGGGTCCGGGTCCGGCTCCGGGTCCGGGTCCGGGTCCGGGTCCGGGTAAGGGTCCGGGTCCGGGTCCGGGTCCGGGTCAGGGTCCGGGTCCGGGTCCGTGTAAGGGTCCGGGTCCGGGTCCGGGTCCGGGTCCGGGTAAGGGTCCGGGTCCATGTCCGGGTCCGGGTCCGGGTCCGGGTCCGGGTCCGGGTCCGGGTCCGTGTCCGGGTAAGGGTTCGTGTCCGTGTCCGTGTCCGTGTCCGGGTCCGGGAAAGGGTCCGGGTCCGGGTCCGGGTTCGGGTCCGGGTTCGTGTCCTGGTCCGTGTCCGTGTCCTTGTCCGTGTCCGTGTCCGTGTCCGGGTTCCGGGTCCGGGACAGGTTAAGGGTCTGGCTCCGGGTCCAGATAAGGGTCCGGGTCCGTGTCCGGGTCCGTGTCCGTGTCCGGGTAAGGGTTCGTGTCCGTGTCCGGGTCCGGGTCCGGGTCCGGGTAAGGGTCCGGGTCCGGGTCCGGGTTCGGGTCCTGGTCCGTGTCCGTGTCCGTGTCTGTGTCCGTGTCCGGGTAAGGGTCCGGGTCCGGGTAAGGGTCTGGGTCCGGGTCCGGGTCCCGATCCGGGTCCGGGTCCGGGCAAGTGTCTGGGTCCGGGTCCGGGTCCGGGTAATGGTCCGGGTCCGGGTCCGGGTTCGTGTCCGGGTTCGTGTCCAGGTCCGGGTCCGGGTCCGGGTCCATGTCTGGGTCCGGTTCCGGGTCCGTGTCCGTGTCCGTGTCCGTGTCCGGGCAAGGGTCCGGGTCCGGGTCTGGGTCCGCGTAATGGTCCGGACCCGGGTCCGGGTCCGGGTCCGGGTCCGGGTCCGGGTCCGGGTAAGGGTCCGGGTCCGGGTCCGGGTCCGGGTCTGGGTCCGGGTCCGGGTAAGGGTCCGGGTCCGGGTCCGGGTCCGGGTAAGGGTCCGCGTCCTGGTCCGGGTCCCGGTTCGGGTCCGGGTTCGTGTCCGGGTCCGGATCCGGGTCCGGATCCGGGTAAGGGTCCGGGTCCATGTCCGGGTCCGGGTCCGGGTCCGGGTCCGGGTCCGGGTCCGTGTCCGTGTCCGTGTCCGTGTCCGGGTCCGTGTCCGTGTCCGTGTCCGGGTTCCGGGTCCGGGACCGGTTAAGGGTCTGGCTCCGGGTCCAGATAAGGGTCCGGGTCTGGGTCCGGGTCCGGGTCCGGGTCCGGGTCCGGGTTTGGGTCCGGGTCCGGGTCCTGGTCCGGGTCCGGGTCCGGGTCCGGGTAAGGGTCCGGGTCCGGGTAAGGGTCCGGGTCCGGGTCCGGGTCCGGGTCCGGGTCCGGGTCCGGGTCCGGGTCCGGGTCCGGGTCCGGGTAAGGGTCTGGGTCCGGGTCCGGGTTGGGGTCCGGGTTCGTGTCCGGGTCCGGGTCAGGGTCCGGGTCCGGGTCAGGGTCCGGGTCCGGGTCCGGGTCCGGGTAAGGGTCCGGGTCCGGGTCCGGGTCCGGGTCCGGGTCCGGGTAAGGGTCCGGGTCCATGTCCGGGTCCGGGTCCGGGTCCGGGTCCGGGTCCGTGTCCGGGTAAGGGTTCGTGTCCGTGTCCGTGTCCGGGTCCGGGTCCGGGTCCGGGTTCGGGTCCGGGTTCGTGTCCGGGTCCGGGTCCGTGTCCGGGTCCGTGTCCGGGTCCGTGTCCGGGTCCGGGTCCGGGTAAGGGTCCGGGTCCGTGTCTGTGTCCGGGTCCGGGTCCGGGTCAGGGTCCGGGTAAGGGTTCGGGTCCGTGTCCGTGTCCGTGTCCGGGTCCGTGTCCGGGTCCGGGTTCGAACCCGGGTCCAGGTCCGGGTCCGGGTCTGGTTCCGGGTAACGGTCCGGGTCCTTGTCCGGGTCCGGGTCCGGGTCCGGGTAAGGGTCCGGGTCCGGGTCCGGGTCCGGGTCCGGGTCCGGGTCCGGGTTCGTGTCCAGGTTCGGGTCCGGGTCCGGGTCCGGGTAAGGGTCCGGGTCCGGGTAAGGGTCCGGGTCCATGTCCGTGTCCGGGTCCGTGTCCGGGTCCGTGTCCAGATCCCGGTCCGGGTCCGTGGAAGGGTTCGGGTCCGTGTCCGTGTCCGTGTCCGGGTCCGGGTCCGGGTAAGGGTCCGTGTCCGGGTCCGGGTAAAGGTCCGGGACCGGGTCCAGGTCCGGGTCCGGGTAAGGGTCCGGGTCCGTGTCCGTGTCCGTGTCCGGGTCCGGGTAAGGGTCCGTGTCTGTGTCCGGTTAAGGGTCCGGGTCCGGGTCCAGGTAAGTGTCCGGGTCCGGGTCCGGGTCCGGGTCCGGGTCCGGGTCCGGGTAAGCGTCCGTGTCAGGGTCCGGGTCCGGGTCCGGGTCCGGGTCCGGGTCCGGGTCCGGGTCCGGGTCCGGGTAAGGGTCCGGGTTCGGGTCCGGGTCCAGGTCCGGGTCTGGGTCCGGGTCCGGGTAAGGGTCCGGGTCCGGGTCCGGGTAAGGTTCCGGGTCCGGGACCGGTTAAGGGTCTGGCTCCGGGTCCAGATAAGAGTCCGGGTCCGGGTCCGGGTCCGGGTCCGGGTCCGGGTCCGGGTCTGGGTCCGGGTCCGGGTCCGGGTCCGGGTCCGGGTCCGGGTCCGGATAATGGTCCAGGTCCGGGTCCGGGTCCGGGTAAGGGTCCGGGTCCGGGTCCGGGTCCGGGTCCGGTTCCGGTTCCGGGTCCGGGTAAGGGTCTGGGTCCGGGTCCGGGTTCGGGTCCGGGTTCGTGTCCGGGTCCGGGTCAGGGTCCGGGTCCGGGTCCGGGTCAGGGTCCGGGTCCGGGTCCGGGTAAGGGTCCGGGTCCGGGTCCGGGTCCGGGTCCGGGTAAGGGTCCGGGTCCATGTCCGGGTCCGGGTCCGTGTCCGGGTCCGGGTCCGTGTCCGTGTCCGGGTAAGGGTTCGTGTCCGTGTCCGTGTCCGTGTACGGGTCCGGGTAAGGGTCCGTGTCCGGGTCCGGGTTCGGGTCCGGGTTCGTGTCCTGGTCCGTGTCCGTGTCCTTGTCCGTGTCCGTGTCCGTGTCCGGGTTCCGGGTCCGGGACCGGTTAAGGGTCTGGCTCCGGGTCCAGATAAGGGTCCGGGTCCGGGTCCGGGTCCGGGTCCGGGTCCGGGTCCGGGTCCGGGTCCGGGTCCGTGTCCGTGTCCGGGTCCGGGTCCGGGTCCGGGTAAGGGTCCGGGTCCGGGTCCGGGTAAGGGTCCGGGTCAGGGTCCGGGTCCGGGTCCGGTTCCGGTTCCGGGTAAGGGTCTGGGTCCGGGTCCGGGTTCGGGTCCGGGTTCATGTCCGGGTCCGGGTCAGGGTCCGGTTCCGGTTCCGGGTCCGGGTCAGGGTCCGGGTCCGGGTTCGTGTCCGGGTTCGTGTCCAGGTTCGGGTCCGGGTCCGGGTCCGGGTCCGGGTTCGGTTCCGGGTCCGGGTCCGGGTCCGAAGCGGGTCCGGGTCCGGGCTAGGGTCCGGGTCCGGGTCCGGGTCCGGGTCCCGGTTCGGTTCCGGGTTCGTGTCCGGGTCCGGGTCCGGGTCCAGGTCCGAGTACGGGTCAGGGTCTGGGTCCGGGTCCGGGTCCGGGTAAGGGTCCGGGTCCGGGTAAGGGTCCGGGTCCATGTCCGTGTCCGGGTCCGTGTCCGGGTCCGGGCCCAGATCCGGGTCCGGGTCCGTGGAAGGGTTCGGGTCCGTGTCCGTGTCCGTGTCCGGGTCCGGGTAAGGGTCCGTGTCCGGGTCCGGGTAAGGGTCCGGGACCGGGTCCAGGTCCGGGTCCGGGTAAGGGTCCGGGTCCGTGTCCGTGTCCGTGTCCGGGTCCGGGTAAGGGTCCGTGTCTGTGTCCGGTTAAGGGTCCGGGTCCGGGTCCAGGTAAGTGTCCGGGTCCGGGTCCGGGTCCGGGTAAGCGTCCGTGTCAGGGTCCGGGTCCGGGTCCGGGTCCGGGTCCGGGTCCGGGTCCGGGTCCGGGTCCGGGTAAGGGTCCGGGTTCGGGTCCGGGTCCAGGTCCGGGTCCGGGTCCGGGTCCGGGTCCGGGTAAGGGTCCGGGTCCGGGTCCGGGTAAGGTTCCGGGTCCGGGACCGGTTAAGGGTCTGGCTCCGGGTCCAGATAAGGGTCCGTGTCCGGGTCTGGGTCCGGGTCCGGGTCCGGGTCCGGGTATGGGTCCGGATCCGGGTCCGGGTCCGGGTCCGGGTCCGGGTCCGGGTAAGGGTCCGAGTCCGGGTCCGGGTCCGGGTAAGGGTCCGGGTCCGGGTCCGGGTCCGGGTCCGGTTCCGGGTCCGGGTAAGGGTCTGGGTCCGGGTCCGGGTTCGGGTCCGGGTTCGTGTCCGGGTCCGGGTCAGGGTCCGGGTCCGGGTCCGGGTCAGGGTCCGGGTCCGGGTCCGGGTCAGGGTCCGGGTCCGGGTCCGGGTAAGGGTCCGGGTCCGGGTCCGGGTCCGGGTAAGGGTCCGGGTCCATGTCCGGGTCCGGGTCCGGGTCCGGGTCCGGGTCCGTGTCCGTGTCCGGGTAAGGGTTCGTGTCCGTGTCCGTGTCCGTGTCCGGGTCCGGGTAAGGGTCCGGGTCCGGGTCCGGGTTCGGGTCCGGGTTCGTGTCCTGGTCCGTGTCCGTGTCCTTGTCCGTGTCCGTGTCCGTGTCCGGGTTCCGGGTCCGGGACCGGTTAAGGGTCTGGCTCCGGGTCCAGATAAGGGTCCGGGTCCGGGTCCGGGTCCGTGTCCGTGTCCGGGTAAGGGTTCGTGTCCGTGTCCGGGTCCGGGTCCGGGTCCGGGTAAGGGTCCGGGTCCGGGTCCGGGTTCGGGTCCTGGTCCGTGTCCGTGTCCGTGTCTGTGTCCGTGTCCGGGTAAGGGTCCGGGTCCGGGTAAGGGTCTGGGTCCGGGTCCGGGTCCCGGTCCGGGTCCGGGTCCGGGCAAGTGTCTGGGTCCGGGTCCGGGTCCGGGTAAGGGTCCGGGTCCGGGTCCGGGTTCGTGTCCGGGTTCGTGTCCAGGTCCGGGTCCGGGTCCGGGTCCGTGTCTGGGTCCGGTTCCGGGTCCGTGTCCGTGTCCGTGTCCGTGTCCGGGCAAGGGTCCGGGTCCGGGTCTGGGTCCGCGTAATGATCCGGACCCGGGTCCGGGTCCGGGTCCGGGTCCGGGTCCGGGTAAGCGTCCGGGTCCGGGTCCGGGTTCGGGTCCGGGTTCGTGTCCTGGTCCGTGTCCGTGTCCTTGTCCGTGTCCGTGTCCGTGTCCGGGTTCCGGGTCCGGGACCGGTTAAGGGTCTGGCTCCGGGTCCAGATAAGGGTCCGGGTCCGGGTCCGGGTCCGTGTCCGTGTCCGGGTAAGGGTTCGTGTTCGTGTCCGGGTCCGGGTCCGGGTCCGGGTAAGGGTCCGGGTCCGGGTCCGGGTTCGGGTCCTGGTCCGTGTCCGTGTCCGTGTCTGTGTCCATGTCCGGGTAAGGGTCCGGGTCCGGGTAAGGGTCTGGGTCCGGGTCCGGGTCCCGGTCCGGGTCCGGGTCCGGGCAAGTGTCCGGGTCCGGGTCCGGGTCCGGGTAAGGGTCCGGGTCCGGGTCCGGGTTCGTGTCCGGGTTCGTGTCAAGGTCCGGGTCCGGGTCCGGGTCCGTGTCTGGGTCCGGTTCCGGGTCCGTGTCCGTGTCCGTGTCCGTGTCCGGGCAAGGGTCCGGGTCCGGGTCTGGGTCCGCGTAATGGTCCGGACCCGGGTCCGGGTCCGGGTCCGGGTCCGGGTCCGGGTAATGGTCCGGGTCCGGGTCCGGGTCCGGGTCTGGGTCCGGGTCCGGGTCCGGGTCCGGGTCCTGGTCCGGGTCCGGGTAAGGGTCCGGGTCCGGGTCCGGGTCCGGGTAAGGGTCCGCGTCCTGGTCCGGGTCCCGGTTCGGGTCCGGGTTCGTGTCCGGGTCCGGATCCGGGTCCGGATCCGGGTAAGGGTCCGGGTCCATGTCCTGGTCCGGGTCCGGGTCCGGGTCCGTGTCCGTGTCCGTGTCCGGGTCCGGGTCCGGGTAAGGGTCCGGGTCCGGGTCCGGGTTCGGGTCCGGGTTCGTGTCCTGGTCCGTGTCCATGTCCTTGTCCGTGTCCGTGTCCGTGTCCGGGTTCCGGGTCCGGGACCGGTTAAGGGTCTGGCTCCGGGTCCAGATAAGGGTCCGGGTCCGGGTCCGGGTCCGTGTCCGTGTCCGGGTAAGGGTTCGTGTCCGGGTCCGGGTCCGGGTCCGGGTAAGGGTCCGGGTCCGGGTCCGGGTTCGGGTCCTGGTCCGTGTCCGTGTCCGTGTCTGTGTCCGTGTCCGGGTAAGGGTCCGGGTCCGGGTAAGGGTCTGGGTCCGGGTCCGGGTCCCGGTCCGGGTCCGGGTCCGGGCAAGTGTCTGGGTCCGGGTCCGGGTCCGGGTAAGGGTCCGGGTCCGGGTCCGGGTTCGTGTCCGGGTTCGTGTCCAGGTCCGGGTCCGGGTCCGGGTCCGTGTCTGGGTCCGGTTCCGGGTCCGTGTCCGTGTCCGTGTCCGTGTCCGGGCAAAGGTCCGGGTCCGGGTCTGGGTCCGGTAATGATCCGGACCCGGGTCCGGGTCCGGGTCCGGGTCCGGGTCCGGGTAAGGGTCCGGGTCCGGGTCCGGGTTCGGGTCCGGGTTCGTGTCCTGGTCCGTGTCCGTGTCCTTGTCCGTGTCCGTGTCCGTGTCCGGGTTCCGGGTCCGGGACCGGTTAAGGGTCTGGCTCCGGGTCCAGATAAGGGTCCGGGTCCGGGTCCGGGTCCGTGTCCGTGTCCGGGTAAGGGTTCGTGTTCATGTCCGGGTCCGGGTCCGGGTCCGGGTAAGGGTCCGGGTCCGGGTCCGGGTTCGGGTCCTGGTCCGTGTCCGTGTCCGTGTCTGTGTCCGTGTCCGGGTAAGGGTCCGGGTCCGGGTAAGGGTCTGGGTCCGGGTCCGGGTCCCGGTCCGGGTCCGGGTCCGGGCAAGTGTCCGGGTCCGGGTCCGGGTCCGGGTAAGGGTCCGGGTCCGGGTCCGGGTTCGTGTCCGGGTTCGTGTCCAGGTCCGGGTCCGGGTCCGGGTCCGTGTCCGTGTCCGTGTCCGTGTCTGGGCAAGGGTCCGGGTCCGGGTCTGGGTCCGCGTAATGGTCCGGACCCGGGTCCGGGTCCGGGTCCGGGTCCGGGTCCGGGTAATGGTCCGGGTCCGGGTCCGGGTCCGGGTCTGGGTCCGGGTCCGGGTCCGGATCCGGGTCCTGGTCCGGGTCCGGGTAAGGGTCCGGGTCCGGGTCCGGGTCCGGGTAAGGGTCCGCGTCCTGGTCCGGGTCCCGGTTCGGGTCCGGGTTCGTGTCCGGGTCCGGATCCGGGTCCGGATCCGGGTAAGGGTCCGGGTCCATGTCCGGGTCCGGGTCCGGGTCCGGGTCCGTGTCCGTGTCCGTGTCCGGGTCCGTGTCCGTGTCCGTGTCCGTGTCCGTGTTCCGGGTCCGGGACCGGTTAAGGGTCTGGCTCCGGGTCCAGATAAGGGTCCGGGTCCGGGTCCGGGTCCGGGTCCGGGTCCGGGTCCGGGTTTGGGTCCGGGTCCGGGTCCTGGTCCGGGTCCGGGTCCGGGTCTGGGTAAGGGTCCGGGTCCGGGTAAGGGTCCGGGTCCGGGCAAGTGTCTGGGTCCGGGTCCGGGTCCGGGTAAGGGTCCGGGTCCGGGTCCGGGTTCGTGTCCGGGTTCGTGTCCAGGTCCGGGTCCGGGTCCGGGTCCGTGTCTGGGTCCGGTTCCGGGTCCGTGTCCGTGTCCGTGTCCGTGTCCGGGCAAAGGTCCGGGTCCGGGTCTGGGTCCTGTAATGATCCGGACCCGGGTCCGGGTCCGGGTCCGGGTCCGGGTCCGGGTAAGGGTCCGGGTCCGGGTCCGGGTTCGGGTCCGGGTTCGTGTCCTGGTCCGTGTCCGTGTCCTTGTCCGTGTCCGTGTCCGTGTCCGGGTTCCGGGTCCGGGACCGGTTAAGGGTCTGGCTCCGGGTCCAGATAAGGGTCCGGGTCCGGGTCCGTGTCCGTGTCCGTGTCCGGGTAAGGGTTCGTGTTCGTGTCCGGGTCCGGGTCCAGGTCCGGGTAAGGGTCCGGGTCCGGGTCCGGGTTCGGGTCCTGGTCCGTGTCCGTGTCCGTGTCTGTGTCCGTGTCCGGGTAAGGGTCCGGGTCCGGGTAAGGGTCTGGGTCCGGGTCCGGGTCCCGGTCCGGGTCCGGGTCCGGGCAAGTGTCCGGGTCCGGGTCCGGGTCCGGGTAAGGGTCCGGGTCCGGGTCCGGGTTCGTGTCCGGGTTCGTGTCCAGGTCCGGGTCCGGGTCCGGGTCCGTGTCCGTGTCCGTGTCCGTGTCTGGGCAAGGGTCCGGGTCCGGGTCTGGGTCCGCGTAATGGTCCGGACCCGGGTCCGGGTCCGGGTAGGGTCCGGGTCCGGGTAATGGTCCGGGTCCGGGTCCGGGTCCGGGTCTGGGTCCGGGTCCGGGTCCGGGTCCGGGTCCTGGTCCGGGTCCGGGTAAGGGTCCGGGTCCGGGTCCGGGTCCGGGTAAGGGTCCGCGTCCTGGTCCGGGTCCCGGTTCGGGTCCGGGTTCGTGTCCGGGTCCGGATCCGGGTCCGGATCCGGGTAAGGGTCCGGGTCCATGTCCGGGTCCGGGTCCGGGTCCGGGTCCGGGTCCGTGTCCGTGTCCGGGTCCGGGTAAGGGTCCGGGTCCGGGTCCGGGTCCGGGTACGAGTACGTGTACGGGTACGGGTACGGGTCCGGGTCCGGGTAAGGGTTCGGGTCCGTGTCCGTGTCCGTGTCCGGGTCCGGGTCCGGGTTCGAACCCGGGTCCGGGTCCTGGTCCGGGTCTGGATCCGGGTAACGGTCCGGGTCCTTGTCCGGGTCCGGGTCCGGGTCCGGGTAAGGGTCCAGGTCCGGGTCCGGGTCCGGGTCCGGGTCCGGGCAAGGGTCCGGGTCCGGGTCCGGGTCCGTGTACGTGTCCGGGCAAGGGTCCGGGTCCGGGTCCGGGTCCGCGTAATGATCCGGACCCGGGTCCGGGTCCGGGTCCGGGTCCGGGTAAGGGTCCGGGTCCGGGTCCGGGTCCGGGTCCGGGTCTGGGTCCGGGTCCGGGTCCGGGTCCGGGTCCGGGTCCGGGTTAAGGTCCGGGTCCGGGTCCGGGTCCGGGTCCGGGTAAGGGTCCGGGTCCTGGTCCGGGTCCCGGTTCGGGTCCGGGTTCGTGTCCGTGTCCGGGTCCGGGTCCGGGTCCGGGTCCGGGTCAGGGTCCAGGTCCGGGTCCGGGTCCGGGTCCACGTCCGGGTCCGGGTAAGGGTCCTGGTCCGGGTAAGGGTCCGGGTCGATGTCCGTGTCCGTGTCCGTGTCCGGGTCCGGGTCCAGATCCGTGTCCGGGTCCGGGTAAGGGTTCGGGTCCGTGTCCGGGTCCGGGTCCGGGTCCGGGTCAGGGTCCGGGTCCGGGTCCGGGTCCGGGTAAGGGTTCGGGTCCGTGTCCGGGTCCGGGTCCGGGTTCGGATCCGGGTCCGGGTCCGGGTCCGGGTCCGGGTAAGGGTGCGGGTCATGGTCCGGGTCCGGGTCCGGGTAAGGGTGCGGGTCAGGGTCCGGGTAAGGGTCCGTGTCCGTGTCCGGGTCCGGGTAAGGGTTCGGGTCAGGGTCCGGGTCCGGGTCCAGGTAAGGGTCTGGGTCTGTGTCCGTGTCCGTGTCCGTGTCCGGGTCCGTGTCTGGGTCCGGGTCCGGGTCCTGGTTCGGGTCCGGGTCCGGGTCCGGGTCAGGGTAAGGGTCCGGGTCCGGGTCCGTGTCTGGGTCGGGGTAAGGGTCCGAGTCCGGGTCCGGGTTTGTGTCCGTGTCCGTGTCCGTTTCCGTGTCCGGGTCCGGGTCCGGGTCCGGGTCCGGGTCTGGGTCCGGGTAACGGTCCGGGTCCTTGTCCGGGTCCGGGTCCGGGTCCGGGTAAGGGTCCGGGTCCGGGTCCGGGTCCGGGCAAGTGTCCGGGTCCGGGTCCGGGTCCGGGTAAGGGTCCGGGTCTGTGTCCGTGTCCGGGCAAGGGTCCGGGTCCGGGTCCGGGTCCGCGTAATGGTCCGGACCCGGGTCCGGGTCCGGGTCCGGGTCGGGGTCCGGGTCCGGGTCCGGGTTTGTGTCCGGGTTTGTGTCCAGGTCCGGGTCCGGATCCGGGTCCGGGTCAGGGTCCGGGTCCGGGTCTGGGTAAGGGTCTGGGTCCGTGTCCGTGTCCGTGTCCGTGTCCGTGTCCGGGTCCGGGTCCGGGTCCGGGTCCGGGTCTGGGTCCGGGTAACGGTCCGGGTCCTTGTCCGGGTCCGGGTCCGGGTAAGGGTCCAGGTCCGGGTCCGGGTCCAGTTCCGGGTCCGGGTCCGGGTCCGGGCAAGTGTCCGGGTCCGGGTCCGGGTCCGGGTAAGGGTCCGGAACCGGGTCCGGGTCCGGGTCCGGGTCCGGGTCCTGGTCCGGGTAAGGGTCCGGGTCCGGGTCCGGGTCCGGGTCCGGGTCTGGGTCCGGGTCCGGGTCCGGGTCCGGGTCCGGGTCCGGGTCCGGGTAATGGTCCGGGTCCGGGTCCGGGTCCGGGTCCGGGTAAGGGTCCGGGTCCTGGTCCGGGTCCCGGTTCGGGTCCGGGTTCGTGTCCGTGTCCGGGTCCGGGTCCGGGTCCGGGTCCGGGTCAGGGTCCGGGTCCGGGTCCGGGTCCGGGTCCACGTCCGGGTCCGGGTAAGGGTCCTGGTCCGGGTAAGGGTCCGGGTCGATGTCCGTGTCCGTGTCCGTGTCCGGGTCCGGGTCCGGGTCCAGATCCGTGTCCGGGTCCGGGTAAGGGTTCGGGTCCGTGTCCGGGTCCGGGTCCGGGTCAGGGTCCGGGTCCGGGTCCGGGTCCGGGTAAGGGTTCGGGTCCGTGTCCGGGTCCGTGTCCGTGTCCGGGTCCGGGTTCGAACCCGGGTCCGGGTCCGGGTCCGGGTCTGGGTCCGGGTAATGGTCCGGGTCCTTGTCCGTGTCCGGGTCCGTGTCCGGGTAAGGGTCTGGGTCCGGGTCCGGGTCCCGGTCCGGGTCCGGGTCCGGGCAAGTGTCCGGGTCCGGGTCCGGGTCCGGGTAAGGGTCCGGGTCCGGGTCCGGGTCCGGGTTCGTGTCCGGGTTCGTGTCCAGGTCCGGGTCCGGGTCCGTGTTCGTGTCTGGGTCCGGTTCCGGGTCCGGGTCCGTGTCCGTGTCCGTGTTCGGGCAAGGGTCCGGGTCCGGGTCCGGGTCCGGGTCCGGGCAAGGGTCCGGGTCCGGGTCCGGGTCCGGGTCCGGGTCTGGGTCCGGGTCCGGGTCCGGGTCCGGGTCCTGGTCCGGGTCCGGGTAAGGGACCGGGTCCGGGTCCGGGTCCGGGTCCGGGCAAGGTTCCGCGTCCTGGTCCGGGTCCCGGTTCGGGTCCGGGTTCGTGTCCGGGTCCGGATCCGGGTCCGGATCCGGGTAAGGGTCCGGGTCCATGTCCGGGTCCGGGTCCGGGTCCGGGTCCGGGTCCGTGTCCGTGTCCGGGTCCGGGTCCGGGTCCGGGTCCGGGTCCGTGTCCGGGTAAGGTTTCGGGTCCGTGTCCGTGTCCGTGTCCGGGTAAGGGTCCGGGTCCTGGTCCGGGTTCGGGTCCGGGTTCATGTCCTGGTCCGGGTCCGTGTCCGTATCCGTGTCCGTGTCCGGGTCCGGGTCCGGGTAAGGGTCCGGGTCCGGGTCCGGGTCCGGGTACGAGTACGTGTACGGGTACGGGTACGGGTCCGGGTCCGGGTAAGGGTTCGGGTCCGTGTCCGTGTCCGTGTCCGGGTCCGGGTCCGGGTTCGAACCCGGGTCCGGGTCCTGGTCCGGGTCTGGGTCCGGGTAACGGTCCGGGTCCTTGTCCGGGTCCGGGTCCGGGTCCGGGTAAGGGTCCAGGTCCGGGTCCGGGTCCGGGTCCGGGTCCGGGTCCGGGTCCGGGTCCGGGTCCGGGTCCGGGCAAGTGTCCGGGTCCGGGTCCGGATCCAGGTAAGGGTCCGGGTCCGGGTCCGGGTTCGTGTCCGGGTTCGTGTCCAGGTCCAGGTCCAGGTCCGGGTCCGGGTCCGGGTCCGGGTCCGGGCAAGGGTCCGGGTCCGGGTCCGGGTCCGTGTACGTGTCCGGGCAAGGGTCCGGGTCCGGGTCCGGGTCCGCGTAATGATCCGGACCCGGGTCCGGGTCCGGGTCCGGGTCCGGGTAAGGGTCCGGGTCCGGGTCCGGGTCCGGGTCCGGGTCTGGGTCCGGGTCTGGGTCCGGGTCCGGGTCCGGGTCCGGGTAAGGGTCCGGGTCCGGGTCCGGGTCCGGGTCCGGGTAAGGGTCCGGGTCCTGGTCCGGGTCCCGGTTCGGGTCCGGGTTCGTGTCCGTGTCCGGGTCCGGGTCCGGGTCCGGGTCCGGGTCAGGGTCCAGGTCCGGGTCCGGGTCCGGGTCCACGTCCGGGTCCGGGTAAGGGTCCTGGTCCGGGTAAGGGTCCGGGTCGATGTCCGTGTCCGTGTCCGTGTCCGGGTCCGGGTCCAGATCCGTGTCCGGGTCCGGGTAAGGGTTCGGGTCCGTGTCCGGGTCCGGGTCCGGGTCCGGGTCAGGGTCCGGGTCCGGGTCCGGGTCCGGGTAAGGGTTCGGGTCCGTGTCCGGGTCCGGGTCCGGGTTCGGATCCGGGTCCGGGTCCGGGTCCGGGTCCGGGTAAGGGTGCGGGTCATGGTCCGGGTCCGGGTCCGGGTAAGGGTGCGGGTCAGGGTCCGGGTAAGGGTCCGTGTCCGTGTCCGGGTCCGGGTAAGGGTTCGGGTCAGGGTCCGGGTCCGGGTCCAGGTAAGGGTCTGGGTCTGTGTCCGTGTCCGTGTCCGTGTCCGGGTCCGTGTCTGGGTCCGGGTCCGGGTCCTGGTTCGGGTCCGGGTCCGGGTCCGGGTCCGGGTAAGGGTCCGGGTCCGGGTCCGTGTCTGGGTCGGGGTAAGGGTCCGAGTCCGGATCCGGGTTTGTGTCCGTGTCCGTGTCCGTTTCCGTGTCCGGGTCCGGGTCCGGGTCCGGGTCCGGGTCTGGGTCCGGGTAACGGTCCGGGTCCTTGTCCGGGTCCGGGTCCGGGTCCGGGTAAGGGTCCGGGTCCGGGTCCGGGTCCGGGCAAGTGTCCGGGTCCGGGTCCGGGTCCGGGTAAGGGTCCGGGTCTGTGTCCGTGTCCGGGCAAGGGTCCGGGTCCGGGTCCGGGTCCGCGTAATGGTCCGGACCCGGGTCCGGGTCCGGGTCCGGGTCGGGGTCCGGGTCCGGGTCCGGGTTTGTGTCCGGGTTTGTGTCCAGGTCCGGGTCCGGATCCGGGTCCGGGTCAGGGTCCGGGTCCGGGTCTGGGTAAGGGTCTGGGTCCGTGTCCGTGTCCGTGTCCGTGTCCGTGTCCGGGTCCGGGTCCGGGTCCGGGTCCGGGTCTGGGTCCGGGTAACGGTCCGGGTCCTTGTCCGGGTCCGGGTCCGGGTAAGGGTCCAGGTCCGGGTCCGGGTCCAGTTCCGGGTCCGGGTCCGGGTCCGGGCAAGTGTCCGGGTCCGGGTCCGGGTCCGGGTAAGGGTCCGGAACCGGGTCCGGGTCCGGGTCCGGGTCCGGGTCCTGGTCCGGGTAAGGGTCCGGGTCCGGGTCCGGGTCCGGGTCCGGGTCTGGGTCCGGGTCCGGGTCCGGGTCCGGGTCCGGGTCCGGGTCCGGGTAATGGTCCGGGTCCGGGTCCGGGTCCGGGTCCGGGTAAGGGTCCGGGTCCTGGTCCGTGTCCCGGTTCGGGTCCGGGTTCGTGTCCGTGTCCGGGTCCGGGTCCGGGTCCGGGTCCGGGTCAGGGTCCGGGTCCGGGTCCGGGTCCGGGTCCACGTCCGGGTCCGGGTAAGGGTCCTGGTCCGGGTAAGGGTCCGGGTCGATGTCCGTGTCCGTGTCCGTGTCCGGGTCCGGGTCCGGGTCAGGGTCCTGGTCCGGGTAAGGGTTCGGGTCCGTGTCCGTGTCCGGGTCCGGGTCAGGGTCCGGATCCGGGTCCGGGTCCGGGTAAGGGTTCGGGTCCGTGTCCGGGTCCGGGTCCGGGTTCGGATCCGGGTCCGGGTCCGGGTCCGGGTCCGGGTAAGGGTGCGGGTCATGGTCCGGGTCCGGGTCCGGGTAAGGGTGCGGTTCAGGGTCCGGGTAAGGGTCCGTGTCCGTGTCCGGGTCCGGGTAAGGGTTCGGGTCAGGGTCCGGGTCCGGGTCCAGGTAAGGGTCTGGGTCTGTGTCCGTGTCCGTGTCCGTGTCCGGGTCCGTGTCTGGGTCCGGGTCCGGGTCCTGGTTCGGGTCCGGGTCCGGGTCCGGGTCCGGGTAAGGGTCCGGGTCCGGGTCCGTGTCTGGGTCGGGGTAAGGGTCCGAGTACGGGTCCGGGTTTGTGTCCGTGTCCGTGTCCGTTTCCGTGTCCGGGTCCGGGTCCGGGTCCGGGTCCGGGTCCGGGTCTGGGTCCGGGTAACGGTCCGGGTCCTTGTCCGGGTCCGGGTCCGGGTCCGGGTAAGGGTCCGGGTCCGGGTCCGGGTCCGGTTCCGGGCAAGTGTCCGGGTCCGGGTCCGGGTCCGGGTAAGGGTCCGGAACCGGGTCCGGGTCCGGGTCAGGGTCCGGGTCCGCGTAATGGTCCGGACCCGGGTCCGGGTCCGGGTCCGGGTCCGGGTCCGGGTCCGGGTCCGGGTAAGGGTCCGGGTCCGGGTCCGGGTCCGGGTCCGGGTCCGGGTCCGGGTCCGGGTAAGGGTCCGGGTCCGGGTCCGGGTCCGGGTCCGGGTAAGGGTCCGGGTCCTGGTCCGGGTCCCGGTCCCGGTTCGGGTCCGGGTTCGTGTCCGGGTCCGGGTCCGGGTCCGGGTCCACGTCCGGGTCCGGGTAATGGTCCGGGTCCGGGTAAGGGTCCGGGTCCATGTCCGTGTCCGTGTCCGTGTCCGTGTCCGTGTCCGGGTCCGGGTCCAGATCCGGGTCCGTGTCCGGGTAAGGGTTCGGGTCCGTGTCCGGGTCCGGGTCCGGGTCCGGGTCAGGGTCCGGGTCCAGGTCCGGGTCCGGGTCCAGATCCGGGTCCGTGTCCGGGTAAGGGTTCGGGTCCGTGTCCGGGTCCGGGTCCGGGTCCGGGTCAGGGTCCGGGTCCGGGTCCGGGTAAGGGTTCGGGTCCGTGTCCGTGTCCGGGTCCGGGTTCGGATCCGGGTCCGGGTCCGGGTAAGGGTGCGGGTCCGGGTCCGGGTAAGGGTCCGTGTCCGTGTCCGGGTCCGGGTAAGGGTTCGGGTCAGGATCCGGGTCCGGGTCCAGGTAAGGGTCTGGGTCTGTGTCCATGTCCGTGTCCGTGTCCGGGTCCGTGTCTGGGTCCGGGTCCGGGTCCTGGTTCGGGTCCGGGTCCGGGTCCGGGTCCGGGTAAGGGTCCGGGTCCGGGTCCGGGTCCGGGTCGGGGTAAGGGTCCGGGTCCGGGTCCGGGTCCGGGTCTGGGTAAGGGTCTGGGTCCGTGTCCGTGTCCGTGTCCGTGTCCTTGTCCGGGTCCGGGTCCGGGTCCGGGTCCGGGTCCGGGTAAGTGTCCAGGTCCATGTCCGGGTCCGGGTCCGGGTCAGGGTCCGGGTCCGGGTCCTGGTCCGGGTCCGGGTAAGTGTCCAGGTCCATGTCCGGGTCCGGGTCCGGGTCCGTGTCCGGGTTCGTGTGCGGGTCCGTGTCCGGGTCCGGGTCCGGGTCAGGGTCCAGGTCCGGGTCCGGGTCCACGTCCGGGTCCGGGTAAGGGTCCGGGTCCATGTCCGGGTCCGGGTCCGGGTCTGGGTCCGGGTCCAGATCCGGGTCCGTGTCAGGGTAACGGTTCGGGTCCGTGTCCGGGTCCGTGTCCGGGTCCGGGTCAGGGTCCGGGTCCGGGTCCGGGTAAGGGTTCGGGTCCGTGTCCGGGTCCGTGTCCGGGTAAGGGTGCGGGTCCGGGTCTGGGTCCGGGTAAGGGTGCGGTTCCGGGTCCGGGTAAGGGTCCGTGTCCGTGTCCGGGTCCGGGTAAGGGTTCGGGTCAGGGTCCGGGTCCGGGTCCAGGTAAGGGTCTGGGTCTGTGTCCGTGTCCGTGTCCGTGTCCGTGTCCGTGTCTGGGTCCGGGTCCGGGTCCTGGTTCGGGTCCGGGTCCGGGTCCGGGTCCGGGTAAGGGTCCGGGTCCGGGTCCGGGTCCGGGTCGGGGTCCGGGTCCGGGTCCGGGTCCGGGTCCGGGTCCGGGTCTGGGTAAGGGTCTGGGTCCGTGTCCGTGTCCGTGTCCGTGTCCGTGTCCGTGTCTGGGTCCGGGTCAGGGTCCGGGTCCGGGTAAGTGTCCAGTTCCATGTCCGGGTCCGGGTCCGGGTCCGGGTCCGGGTCCGGGTCTGGGTCTGGGTCCGGGTAAGGGTTCGGGTCCGTGTCCGGGTCCGTGTCCGGGTCCGGGTCCGGGTCCGGGTAAGGGTCCGGGTCCGGGTAAGGGTCCGTGTCCGGGTCCGGGTTCGTGTCCGGGTTCGTGTCCAGGTCCGGGTCCGGATCCGGATCCGGATCCGGGTCAGGGTCAGGGTCCGGGTCAGGGTCAGGGTCCGGGTCCGGGTCCGGATCCGGGTAAGGGTCTGGGTCCGTGTCCGTGTCCGTGTCCGTGTCCGGGTCCAGGTTCGGATCTGGGTCCGGGTCCGGGTCTGGGTCCAGGTCCGGGTAACGGTCCGGGTCCATGTCCGGGTCTGGGTCCGGGTCCGGGTCCGGGTAAGGGTCCGGGTCCGGGTTCGTGTCCGGGTTCGTGTCCAGGTCCGGGTCCGGGTCCGGGTCCGGGTCAGGGTCCGGGTCCGGGTCCGGGTCCGGGTCCGGGTCCGGGTAAGGGTCTGGGACTGTGTCCGTGTCCGTGTCCGTGTCCGTGTCCGGGTAAGGGTACGGGTCCATGTCCGGGTCCGGGTCCGGGTCCCGGTCCGGGTCCGGGTCCGGGTCCGGGTCTGGGTCCGGGTAAGGGTTCGGGTCCGTGTCCGTGTCCTGGTCCGGGTTCGGATCCGTGTCCGGGTCCGGGTCCGGGTAAGGGTGCGGGTCCGGGTCCGGGTAAGGGTCCGTGTCCGTGTCCGTGTCCAGGTAAGGGTTCGGGTCAGGGTCCGGGTCCAGGTCAAGGTAAGGGTCTGGGTCCGTGTCAGTGTCCGTGTCCGTGTCCGTGTCCGTGTCTGGGTCCGGGTCCGGGTCCGGGTCGCGGTTCGGGTCCGGGTCCGGGTCCGGGTCCGGGTTCGTGTCCAGGTCCGGGTCCGGGTCCGGATCCGGGTCTGGGTCAGGGTCCGTGTCCGGGTCCGGGTCCGGGTAAGGGTCTGGGTCCGTGTCTGTGTCCGGGTCCGTGTCCGGGTCCGGGTCCGGGTCCTGGTAAGGGTCCAGGTCCATGTCCGGGTCCGGGTCCGGGTCCGGGTCCGGGTCCGGGTCCGGGTCCGGGTCCGGGTCCGGGTCCGGGTAAGGATTCGGGTCCGGGTCCGGGTCCGGCTCCGGGTCCGGGTCCGGCTCCGGGTCCAGGTAAGGTTTCGGGTCCGTGTCCGGGTCCATGTCCGGGTCCGGGTCCGGGTTCGGATCTGGGTCCGGGTCCAGGTCCGTGTCCGGGTAACGGTCCGGGTCCATGTCCGGGTCTGGGTCCGGGTCCGGGTAAGTGTCCGGGTCCGAGTCCTGGTCCGGGTCCGGGTAAGGGTCCGGGTCCGGGTCCGGGTAAGGGTCCGGGTCCGGGTCCGGGTAAGGGTCCGGGTCCGGGTCCGGGTCCGGGTCTGGGTCTGTGTCCGTGTCCGTGTCCGTGTCCGTGTCCGTGTCTGGGTCCGGGTCCGGGTCCTGGTTCGGGTCCGGGTCCGGGTCCGGGTCCGGGTAAGGGTCCGGGTCCGGGTCCGGGTCCGGGTCGGGGTCCGGGTCCGGGTCCGGGTCCGGGTCCGGGTCCGGGTCTGGGTAAGGGTCTGGGTCCGTGTCCGTGTCCGTGTCCGTGTCCGTGTCCGTGTCTGGGTCCGGGTCAGGGTCCGGGTCCGGGTAAGTGTCCAGTTCCATGTCCGGGTCCGGGTCCGGGTCCGGGTCCGGGTCCGGGTCTGGGTCTGGGTCCGGGTAAGGGTTCGGGTCCGTGTCCGGGTCCGTGTCCGGGTCCGGGTCCGGGTCCGGGTAAGGGTCCGGGTCCGGGTAAGGGTCCGTGTCCGGGTCCGGGTTCGTGTCCGGGTTCGTGTCCAGGTCCGGGTCCGGATCCGGATCCGGATCCGGGTCAGGGTCAGGGTCCGGGTCAGGGTCAGGGTCCGGGTCCGGGTCCGGATCCGGGTAAGGGTCTGGGTCCGTGTCCGTGTCCGTGTCCGTGTCCGGGTCCAGGTTCGGATCTGGGTCCGGGTCCGGGTCTGGGTCCAGGTCCGGGTAACGGTCCGGGTCCATGTCCGGGTCTGGGTCCGGGTCCGGGTCCGGGTAAGGGTCCGGGTCCGGGTTCGTGTCCGGGTTCGTGTCCAGGTCCGGGTCCGGGTCCGGGTCCGGGTCAGGGTCCGGGTCCGGGTCCGGGTCCGGGTCCGGGTAAGGGTCTGGGACTGTGTCCGTGTCCGTGTCCGTGTCCGTGTCCGGGTAAGGGTACGGGTCCATGTCCGGGTCCGGGTCCGGGTCCCGGTCCGGGTCCGGGTCCGGGTCCGGGTCTGGGTCCGGGTAAGGGTTCGGGTCCGTGTCCGTGTCCTGGTCCGGGTTCGGATCCGTGTCCGGGTCCGGGTCCGGGTAAGGGTGCGGGTCCGGGTCCGGGTAAGGGTCCGTGTCCGTGTCCGTGTCCAGGTAAGGGTTCGGGTCAGGGTCCGGGTCCAGGTCAAGGTAAGGGTCTGGGTCCGTGTCAGTGTCCGTGTCCGTGTCCGTGTCCGTGTCTGGGTCCGGGTCCGGGTCCGGGTCGCGGTTCGGGTCCGGGTCCGGGTCCGGGTCCGGGTTCGTGTCCAGGTCCGGGTCCGGATCCGGGTCTGGGTCAGGGTCCGTGTCCGGGTCCGGGTCCGGGTAAGGGTCTGGGTCCGTGTCTGTGTCCGTGTCCGTGTCCGGGTCCGGGTCCTGGTAAGGGTCCAGGTCCATGTCCGGGTCCGGGTCCGGGTCCGGGTCCGGGTCCGGGTCCGGGTCCGGGTCCGGGTCCGGGTCCGGGTAAGGATTCGGGTCCGGGTCCGGGTCCGGCTCCGGCTCCGGGTCCGGGTCCGGCTCCGGGTCCAGGTAAGGTTTCGGGTCCGTGTCCGGGTCCATGTCCGGGTCCGGGTCCGGGTTCGGATCTGGGTCCGGGTCCAGGTCCGTGTCCGGGTAACGGTCCGGGTCCATGTCCGGGTCTGGGTCCGGGTCCGGGAAAGTGTCCGGGTCCGAGTCCTGGTCCGGGTCCGGGTAAGGGTCCGGGTCCGGGTCCGGGTAAGGGTCCGGGTCCGGGTCCGGTTCCGGGTAAGGGTCCGGGTCCGGGTTCGTGTCCGGGTTCGTGTCCAGGTCCGGGTCCGGGTCCGGGTCCGGGTCAGGGTCCGGGTCCGGGTCCGGGTCCGGGTCCGGGTCCGGGTCCGGGTCCGGGTAAGGGTCTGGGACCGTGTCCGTGTCCGTGTCCGTGTCCGGGTAAGGGTACGGGTCCATGTCCAGGTCCGGGTCCGGGTCCCGGTCCGTGTCCGGGTCCGGGTCCGGGTCCGGGTCTGGGTCCGGGTAAGGGTTCGGGTCCGTGTCCGGGTCCGGGTCCGGGTTCGGATCCGTGTCCGGGTCCGGGTCCGGGTAAGGGTGCGGGTCCGGGTCCGGGTAAGGGTCCGTGTCCGTGTCCGTGTCCGGGTAAGGGTTCGGGTCAGGGTCCGGGTCCAGGTCAAGGTAAGGGTCTGGGTCCGTGTCAGTGTCCGTGTCCGTGTCCGTGTCCGTGTCTGGGTCCGGGTCCGGGTCCGGGTCGCGGTTCGGGTCCGGGTCCGGGTCCGGGTCCGGGTCCGGGTTCGTGTCCAGGTCCGGGTCCGGATCCGGGTCTGGGTCAGGGTCCGGGTCCGGGTCCGGGTCCGGGTCCGGGTAAGGGTCTGGGTCCGTGTCTGTGTCTGTGTCCGGGTCCGGGTCCTGGTAAGGGTCCAGGTCCATGTCCGGGTCCGGGTCCGGGTCCGGGTCCGGGTCCGGGTCCGGGTCCGGGTCAGGGTCAGGGTCCGGGTAAGGATTCGGGTCCGGGTCCGGGTCCGGCTCCGGGTCCGTGTCCGGCTCCGGGTCTGGGTAAGGGTTCGGGTCCGTGTCCGGGTCCATGTCCGGGTCCGGGTCCGGGTTCGGATCTGGGTCCGGGTCCAGGTCCGTGTCCGGGTAACGGTCCGGGTCCATGTCCGGGTCTGGGTCCGGGTCCGGGTAAGTGTCCGGGTCCGAGTCCTGGTCCGGGTCCGGGTAAGGGTCCGGGTCCGGGTCCGGGTAAGGGTCCGGGTCCGGGTCCGGTTCCAGGTAAGGGTCCGGGTCCGGGTCCGGGTCCCGGTTCGGGTCTGGGTTCGTGTCCGGGTCCGGGTCCGGGTCCGGGTCCGGGTCCACGTCCGGGTCAGGGTCCGGGTCCGGGTCCGTGTCCGGGTCCGGGTCCAGGTAAGGGTCTGGGTCCGTGTCCGCGTAAGGGTCCGGGTCCGTGTCCATGTCCGTGTCCGTGTCCGGGTTCTGAACCGGGTCCGGGTCCGGGTCCCGGTCTGGGTCCGGGTAACGGTCCGGGTCCGGGTAAGGATCCGGGTCCGGGTCCGGGTCCGGGTCCGGGTCCGGGTCCGGGTCCGGGTCCGGGTCCGGGTCCGGGTCCGGGTCCAGGTAAGTGTCCGGGTCCATGTCCGTGTCCGGGTCCGGGTCCGTGTCCGTGTCCGGGTCCAGGTAAGGGTCCGTGTCCGTGTCCATGTCCGGGTCCGGGTCCGGGTCCGGGTCCGGGTAAGGGTCCGGGTCCATGTCCGTGTCCGTGTCCGTGTCCGGGTCCGGGTCCGGTTAAGGGTTCGGTTCCGTGTCTGTGTCCGTGTCCGTGTCCGGGTCCGGGTTCGGACCCGGGTCCGTGTCCGGGTCCGGGTCCGGGTCCGGGTCCGGATCCGTGTCCGTGTCCGGGTCCGGGTAAGGGTGCGGGTCCGTGTCCGGTCCGGGTCCGGGTAAGGGTCCGGGTCCGGGTCCGGGTAAGGGTCCGGGTCCGGGTCCGGGTTCGGGTCCGGGTTCATGTCCGGGTCCGTGTCCGGGTCTGTGTCCGGGTCAGGGTCCGGGTCCATGTCCGTGTCCGTGTCCGTGTCCGGGTCCTTGTCCGGGTCCGTGTCCGGGTAAGGGTTCGGGTCCGTGTCCGTGTCCGTGTCCGGGTCCGGGTCCGGTTCGAACCCGGGTCCGGGTCCGGTTCGAACCCGGGTCCGGGTCCGGGTCCGGGTCTGGGTCCGAGTAACGGTCAGGGTCCATGTCCGGGTCCGGGTCCGGGTCCGGGTAAGGGTCCGGGTCCGGGTCCGGGTCCGGGTCCGGGTCCGGGTACGGGTACGGGTACGGGTACGGGTCCGGGCAAGGGTCCGGGTCCGGGTCCGGTTAAGGGTCCGGGTCCGGGTCCGGGTTCTTGTCCGGGTTCGTGTCCAGGTCCGGGTCCGGGTCCGGGTCCGGGTCCGGGTCCGGGTCCGGGTCCGGGTCCGGGTCTGGGTCCGGGTCCGGGTCCGGGTCTGGGTAAGGGTCCGGGCCATGTCCGGGTCCGGGTCCGTGTCCGGATCCGTGTCCGGATCCGGGTCCGGGTCCGGGTAAGGGTTCGGGTTCGGGTCCGTGTCCATGTCCGGGTCCGGGTCCGGGTAAGGGTCCAGGTCCGGGTCCGGGTAAGGGTCCGGGACCGGGTCCAGGTCCGGGTCCGGGTAAGAGTCCGGGTCCGGGTCCGTGTCCGGGTCCGGGTCCGGGTAAGGGTCCGGGTCTGTGTCCGGTTAAGAGTCCGGGTCCGTGTCCAGGTAAGTATCCGGGTCCGGGTCCGGGTCCGGGTCCGGGTCCGGGTCCGGGTAAGGGTCCGTGTCAGGGTCCGGTACGGGTCCGGGTACGGGTCCGGGTCCGGGTTAGGGTCCTGGTCCGGGTCCGGGTCCGGGTCTGGGTCCGGTCCGGGTCCGGGTCCGGGTCCGGGTAAGGGTCCGGGTTCGGGTCCGGGTCCGGGTCCGGGTCCGGGTCCGGGTAAGGGTCCGGGTCCGGGTAAGGTTCCGGGTCCGGGACTGGTTAAGGGTCTGGCTCCGGGTCCAGGTAAGGGTCCGGGTCCGTGTCCGGGTCCGGGTCTGGGTAAGGGTCCGGGTCTGTGTCCGGTTAAGGGTCCGGGTCCGTTTCCAGGTAAGTGTCCGGGTCCGGGTCCGGGTCCGGGTCCGGGTCCAGGTCCGGGTAAGGGTCCGGGTCCGGGTCCGGGTAAGGGTCCGGGTTCGGGTCCGGGTCCAGTTAAGGGTCTGGGTCCGGGTCCGGGTTCGGGTCCGGGTTCGTGTCCGGGTCAGGGTCAGGGTCAGGGTCCGGGTCCGGGTCCGGGTCCGGGTCTGGGTAAGGGTCCGGGTCTGGGTCTGGGTCCGGGTCCGGGTCC
The DNA here is from genome assembly GCA_022577455.1 of Arizona elegans. Taxonomy (NCBI): domain Eukaryota; kingdom Metazoa; phylum Chordata; class Lepidosauria; order Squamata; family Colubridae; genus Arizona; species Arizona elegans. The sequence goes on from JAKOOJ010000027.1 coordinate 8,834,374, forward strand.
GGGTAAGGGTCCGGGTCCGGGTCCGGGTCCGGGTCCGGGTCCGGGTCCGGGTCCGGGTCCGGGTCCGGGTCCGGATAAGGTTCCGGGTCCGGGTCCGTGTAAGGGTCCGGGTCCGGGACCGGGTAAGGGTCCGGGTCCGGGTCCGGGTCCGGGTCCGGGTCCAGGTCCGGGTAAGGGTCCGGGTCCGGGTCCGGGTAAGGGTCCGGGTTCGGGTCCGGGTCCAGTTAAGGGTCTGGGTCCGGGTCCGGGTTCGGGTCCGGGTTCGTGTCCGGGTCAGGGTCAGGGTCAGGGTCCGGGTCCGGGTCCGGGTCTGGGTAAGGGTCCGGGTCTGGGTCCGGGTCCGGGTCCGGGTCCGGGTAAGGGTCCGGGTCCGGGTCCGGGTCCGGGTCCGGGTCCGGGTCCGGGTCCGGGTCCGGGTCCGGGTCCGGGTCCGGGTCCGGGTCCGGATAAGGTTCCGGGTCCGGGTCCGTGTAAGGGTCCGGGTCCGGGACCGGGTAAGGGTCCGGGTCCGGGTCCGGGTCCGGGTCCGGGTCAGGGTCCGGGTCCGGGTCCGGGTCCGGGTCCGGGTCCGGGTCCGGGTCCGGGTCCGGGTCCGGGTCCGAGTCCGGGTCAGAGTCCGGGTAAGGGTCTGGGTCCGGGTCCGGGTCCGGGTCCGGGTCCGGGTCCGGGTCCGGGTCCGGGTCCGGGTCCGGGTCCGGGTCCGTGTAAGGGTCCGGGTCCGGTTCCGTGTAAGGGTACCGGGTCCGGGTCCGGGTCCGGGTCTGGTTAAGGGTCCGGGTCCGGGTCCGGTTTCGGGTCCGGGTTCGTGTCCGGGTCCGGGTCCGGGTCTGGGTCAGGGTCCGTGTCCGGGTCCGGCTAAGGGTCTGGGTCCGTGTCCGGGTCCGTGTCCATGTCCGGGTCCGGGTCCGGGTAAGGGTCCGGGTCCATGTCCGTGTCCGTGTCCGTGTCCGTGTCCGTCTCCGGGTCCGGGTCCGGTTAAGGGTTCGGTTCCGTGTCTGTGTCCGTGTCCGTGTCCGGGTCCGGGTTCGGACCCGGGTCCGTGTCCGTGTCCGGGTCCGTGTTCGGGTCCGGGTCCGGGTCCGGGTCCGGGTAACGGTCCGGGTCCATGTCCGGGTCCGGGTCCGGGTCCGGGCAAGGGTCCTGGTCCGGGTCTGGGTCCAGGTAAGTGTCCGGGTCCGGGTCCGGGGCTTGGTCCGGGTCCGGGTCCTGGTCTGGGTCCGGGTCCAGGTCCGGGTAAGGGTCCGGGTCTGGGTCCGGGTCCGGGTCCGGGTAAGGGTCCGGATTTGGGTCCGGGTCCGGGTCCGGGTAAGAGTCCGGGTCCGGGTCCGGGTCCGGGTCCGGGTCCGGGTCCGGGTCCGGGTCCGGGTCCGGGTCCGGGTCCGGATAAGGTTCCGGGTCCGGGTCCGTGTAAGGGTCCGGGTCCGGGACCGGGTAAGGGTCCGGGTCCGGGTCCGGGTCCGGGTCCGGGTCAGGGTCCGGGTCCGGGTCCGGGTCCGGGTCCGGGTCCGGGTCCGGGTCCGGGTCCGGGTCCGGGTCCGAGTCCGGGTCAGAGTCCGGGTAAGGGTCTGGGTCCGGGTCCGGGTCCGGGTCCGGGTCTGGGTCCGGGTCCGGGTCCGGGTCCGGGTCCGGGTCCGTGTAAGGGTCCGGGTCCGGGTCCGTGTAAGGGTACCGGGTCCGGGTCCGGGTCCGGGTCTGGTTAAGGGTCCGGGTCCGGGTCCGGTTTCGGGTCCGGGTTCGTGTCCGGGTCCGGGTCCGGGTCTGGGTCAGGGTCCGTGTCCGGGTCCGGCTAAGGGTCTGGGTCCGTGTCCGGGTCCGTGTCCATGTCCGGGTCCGGGTCCGGGTAAGGGTCCGGGTCCATGTCCGTGTCCGTGTCCGTGTCCGTGTCCGTCTCCGGGTCCGGGTCCGGTTAAGGGTTCGGTTCCGTGTCTGTGTCCGTGTCCGTGTCCGGGTCCGGGTTCGGACCCGGGTCCGTGTCCGTGTCCGGGTCCGTGTTCGGGTCCGGGTCCGGGTCCGGGTCCGGGTAACGGTCCGGGTCCATGTCCGGGTCCGGGTCCGGGTCCGGGCAAGGGTCCTGGTCCGGGTCTGGGTCCAGGTAAGTGTCCGGGTCCGGGTCCGGGGCTTGGTCCGGGTCCGGGTCCTGGTCTGGGTCCGGGTCCAGGTCCGGGTAAGGGTCCGGGTCTGGGTCCGGGTCCGGGTCCGGGTAAGAGTCCGGGTCCGGGTCCGGGTCCGGGTCCGGGTCCGGGTCCGGGTCCGGGTCCGGGTCCGGGTAACGGTCCGGGTCCGGGTCCGGGTAAGATTCCGGGTCCGGGTCCGGGTTCGTGTCCGGGTTCGTGTCCGGGTTCGTGTCCGGGTCCAGGTCCGGGTCCGGGTCTGGGTCAGGGTCCGGGTCCGGGTCCGGGTCAGGGTCCGGGTCCGTGTCCGGGTCCGGGTCCGTGTCCGGGTCCGGGTAAGGGTCCGGGTCCATGTCCGGGTCCGGGTCCGGGTCCGGGTCCAGGTCCGGGTCCGGGTCCAGGTCCGGGTAAGGGTTCGGTTCCAGGTCCGGGTCCGTGTCTGTGTCCGTGTCCGGGTTCGGATCCGGATCCGGGTCATGGTCTGGGTCCGGGTAACGGTCCGGGTCCATGTCCGGGTCTGGGTCCTGGGTCCGGGTAAGGGTCCGGGTCCGGGTCCGGGTCCGGGTCCGGGTCCGGGTCCGGGTCCGGGTCCGGGTCCGGGTCCGGGTCCAGGTCCGGGCAAGGGTCCGGGTCCGGGTCCGGGTCCGGGTCCGGGTAAGGGTCCGGGTTCCTGTCCGGGTCCGAATCCGGGTCCGGGTCCGGGTCCGGGTCACGTTCCGGGTCCGGGTCCGGGTCCGGGTCCGGGTCACGTTCCGGGTCCGGGTCCGGGTAAGAGTCTGGGTCCGTCTCCGTGTGCGTGTCCGTGTCCGTGTCCGGGTCCGGGTCGGGGTCCGGGTAAGGGTCCGGGTAAGGGTCCGGGTCCATGTCCGGGTCCGGGTCCGGGTCCGGGTCCGGGTCCGGGTCCGGGTCCGGGTCCGGGTCCGGGTAAGGGTTCGGGTCCGTGTCCGTATCCGGGTCCGTTTCCGGGTCCATGTCCGGGTCCGGGTCTGGGTCCGGGTCTGGGTAACGGTCCGGGTCCATGTCCGGGTCCGGGTCCAGGTCCGGGTAAGGGTCCGGGTCCGGGTCCGGGTCCGGGTCTGGGTCCGGGTCCGGGCAAGGTCCCGGGTCCGGGTCCGGGTCCGGGTAAGGGTCTGGGTCTGGGTCCGGGTCCGGGTCCGGGTCCGGGTCCGGGTCCCGGTCTGGGTCCGGTTTAGGGTCCGGGTCCGGGTCCAGGTCCGGGTCCGGGTAAGGGTCCAGGTTCGGGTTCGCTTCCGGGTCCGGGTCCGGGTCCGGGTCTGGTTCCGTGTCAGTGTCCGGGTCCGGGTCCGGGTAAGGGTCCGGGCCCGGGCCGGGTAAGGGTTCGGGTCCGGGTCCGGGTCCGGGTCCGGGTCCGGGTCCGGGTCCGGGTTCGGGTCCGGGTCCGGGTCCGGGTCCGGGTAAGGGTCCGGGTCCGGGTCCGGGTCTGGGTCCGGGTAAGGGTCCTGGTCTGGGTCCGGGTCCGTGTCCGTGTCCGGGTAAGGGTCCGGGTCCGGGTCCGGGTCCATGTCCGGGCAAGGGTCCGGGTCCGGGTCCAGGCAAGGGTCCGGGTCCGGGTAAGGGTCCGGGTCAGGGTCCGTGTCCGTGTCCGTGTAAGGGTTCGGGTCCGTGTCAGAGTCCGTGTCCGTGTCCGTGTCCGGGTTCGGGTCCGTGTCCGGGTCCGGGTAAGGGTCCGGGTCCGGGTCCGGGTAAGGGTCCGGGTCCGGGTCCGGGTCCGGGTAAGGGTCCGGGTCCAGGTTCGGGTCCGGGTTCGTGTCCGGATCCGGGTCCGGGTCCGTGTCCGGGTCAGGGTCCGGGTCCTGGTCCGGGTCCGGGTAAGGGTTCGGGTCCGTGTCCGTGTCCGTGTCCGTTTCCGGGTCCGGGTCCGGGTCCGGGTAATGGTCCGGGTCCGTGTCCGGGTCCGTGTCCGGGTCTGGGTAAGGGTCTGGGTCCGGGTCCTGGTCCGGGTCCGGGTCCGGGTCCGGGTCCGTGTCCGGGTCCGGGTCCGTGTCCGGGTCCGGGTAAGGGTCCGGGTCCATGTCCGGGTCCGGGTCCGGGTCCGGGTCCAGGTCCGGGTCCGGGTCCAGGTCCGGGTAAGGGTTCGGTTCCAGGTCCGGGTCCGTGTCTGTGTCCGTGTCCGGGTTCGGATCCGGATCCGGGTCATGGTCTGGGTCCGGGTAACGGTCCGGGTCCATGTCCGGGTCTGGGTCCTGGGTCCGGGTAAGGGTCCGGGTCCGGGTCCGGGTCCGGGTCCGGGTCCGGGTCCGGGTCCGGGTCCGGGTCCGGGTAAGGGTCCGGGTTCCTGTCCGGGTCCGAATCCGGGTCCGGGTCCGGGTCCGGGTCACGTTCCGGGTCCGGGTCCGGGTCCGGGTCCGGGTCACGTTCCGGGTCCGGGTCCGGGTAAGAGTCTGGGTCCGTCTCCGTGTGCGTGTCCGTGTCCGTGTCCGGGTCCGGGTCGGGGTCCGGGTAAGGGTCCGGGTAAGGGTCCGGGTCCATGTCCGGGTCCGGGTCCGGGTCCGGGTCCGGGTCCGGGTCCGGGTCCGGGTCCGGGTCCGGGTAAGGGTTCGGGTCCGTGTCCGTATCCGTGTCCGTTTCCGGTTCCATGTCCGGGTCCGGGTCTGGGTCCGGGTCTGGGTAACGGTCCGGGTCCATGTCCGGGTCCGGGTCCAGGTCCGGGTAAGGGTCCGGGTCCGGGTCCGGGTCCGGGTCTGGGTCCGGGTCCGGGCAAGGTCCCGGGTCCGGGTCCGGGTCCGGGTAAGGGTCTGGGTCTGGGTCCGGGTCCGGGTCCGGGTCCGGGTCCAGGTCCCGGTCTGGGTCCGGTTTAGGGTCCGGGTCCGGGTCCAGGTCCGGGTCCGGGTCCGGGTAAGGGTCCAGGTTCGGGTTCGCTTCCGGGTCCGGGTCCGGGTCCGGGTCTGGTTCCGGGTCAGTGTCCGGGTCCGGGTCCGGGTAAGGGTCCGGGCCCGGGCCGGGTAAGGGTTCGGGTCCGGGTCCAGGTCCGGGTCCGGGTCCGGGTCCGGGTCCGGGTCCGGGTCCGGGTCCGGGTCCGGGTCCGGGTTCGGGTCCGGGTCCGGGTCCGGGTCCGGGTAAGGGTCCGGGTCCGGGTCCGGGTCTGGGTCCGGGTAAGGGTCCTGGTCTGGGTCCGGGTCCGTGTCCGTGTCCGGGTAAGGGTCCGGGTCCGGGTCCGGGTCCGTGTCCGGGCAAGGGTCCGGGTCCGGGTCCAGGCAAGGGTCCGGGTCCGGGTAAGGGTCCGGGTCCGGGTCCGTGTCCGTGTCCGTGTAAGGGTTCGGGTCCGTGTCAGAGTCCGTGTCCGTGTCCGTGTCCGGGTTCGGGTCCGTGTCCGGGTCCGGGTAAGGGTCCGGGTCCGGGTCCGGGTAAGGGTCCGGGTCCGGGTCCGGGTCCGGGTAAGGGTCCGGGTCCAGGTTCGGGTCCGGGTTTGTGTCCGGATCCGGGTCCGTGTCCGTGTCCGGGTCAGGGTCCGGGTCCTGGTCCGGGTCCGGGTAAGGGTTCGGGTCCGTGTCCGTGTCCGTGTCCGTTTCCGGGTCCGGGTCCGGGTCCGGGTAATGGTCCGGGTCCGTGTCCGGGTCCGTGTCCGGGTCTGGGTAAGGGTCCGGGTCCGGGTCCTGGTCCGGGTCCGGGTCCGGGTCCGGGTCCGGGTCTGGGTCCGGGTCCGGGTCCGGGTCCGGATCCGGGTCCGGGTAAGGGTCCGGAATCGGGTTCGGGTCCGGGTCCGGGTCCGGGTCCGGGTCCGGGTCTGGGTCCGGGTCTGGGTCCGGGTCCGGGTAAGGGTCCGGGTCCGGGACCGGGTAAGGGTCCGGGTCCGGGTCCGTGTAAGGGTCCGGGTCCGGGACCGGGTCCTGGTCCGGTTAAGGGTCCGGGTCCGGGTCCGGTTTCGGGTCCGGGTTCGTGTCCGGGTCCGGGTCCGGGTCCGGGTCTGGATCAGGGTCCGGGTCCGGGTCCGGCTAAGGGTCTGGGTCCGTGTCCGTGTCCGTGTCCATGTCCGGGTCCGGGTCCGGGTCCGGGTAAGGGTCCGGGTCCATGTCTGTGTCCGGGTCCGTGTCCGTGTCCGGGTCCGGGTCCGGGTAAGGGTTCGGGTCCGTGTCCGTTTCCGGGTCCGTGTCCGTGTCCGTGTCCGGGTCCGGGTCCGGGTAACGGTCCGGGTCCGTGTCCGGGTCCGTGTCCGGGTAAGGGTCCGGGTCCGGGTCCGGGTCCGGGTCCGGGTCCGGGCAAGGGTCCGGGTCTGGGTCCGGGTCCGCATAAGGATCCCGGTCCGGGTCCGGGTCTGGGTAAGGGTCCGGGTCTGGGTCCGGATCCGGGTCCGGGTCCGGGTAAGGGTCCGGGTCCGGGTCCGGGTCCGGGTCCGGGTCCGGGTCCGGGTCCGGGTCCGGGTCCGGGTTAGGGTCTGTGTCCGGGTCCGGGTCCGGGTCTGGGTCCGGTTCCGGGTCCGGGTCCGGGTCCGGGTAAGGGTCCGGGTCCGGGTCCGGGTCCGGGTCCGGGTCCGGGTAAGGGTCCGGGTCCGGGTCCGGGTCCGGGTCCGGGTCCGGGTCAGGGTCCGGGTCCGGGTCCGGGTCCGGGTCCGGGTCCGAGTCCGGGTAAGGCTCCGGGTAAGGGTCCGGGTCCGGGTCCGGGTCCGGGTCCGGGTCCGGGTAAGGGTCCGGGCCCGGGTCCGTGTAAGGGTCCGGGTCCGGGTCCGGGTCCGGTTAAGGGTCCGGGTCCGGGTCCGGTTTCGGGTCCGGGTTCGTGTCCGGGTCCGGGTCCAGGTCCGGGTCTGGGTCAGGGTCCGGGTCCGGGTCCGGGTCCGGCTAAGGGTCTGGGTCCGTGTCCGTGTCCGTGTCCATGTCCGGGTCCAGGTCCGGGTCCGGGTAAGGGTCCGGGTCCATGTCCGTGTCCGGGTCCGTGTCCGTGTCCGTGTCCGGGTCTGGGTCTGGGTAAGGGTTTGGGTCCGTGTCCGTGTCCGAGTCCGTGTCCGTGTCCGTGTCCGTGTCCGTGTCCGGGTAAGGGTCCGGGTCCGGGTCCGGGTCCGGGTCCGGGTCCGGGCAAGGGTCCGGGTCTGGGTCCGGGTCCGCATAAGGGTCCCGGTCCGGGTCCGGGTCTGGGTAAGGGTCCGGGTCTGGGTCCGGATCCGGGTCCGGGTCCGGGTAAGGGTCCGGGTCCGGGTCCGGGTCCGGGTCCGGGTCCGGGTCCGGGTCCGGGTCCGGGTCCGGGTCCGGGTCCGGGTTAGGGTCTGTGTCCGGGTCCGGGTCCGGGTCTGGGTCCGGTTCCGGGTCCGGGTCCGGGTCCGGGTAAGGGTCCGGGTCCGGGTCCGGGTCCGGGTCCGGGTCCGGGTCCGGGTCCGGGTAAGGGTCCGGGTCCGGGTCCGGGTCCGGGTCCGGGTCAGGGTCCGGGTCCAGGTCCGGGTCCGGGTCCGGGTCCGGGTCCGAGTCCGGGTAAGGCTCCGGGTAAGGGTCCGGGTCCGGGTCCGGGTCCGGGTCCGGGTAAGGGTCCGGGTCCGGGTCCGTGTAAGGGTCCGGGTCCGGTTCCGGGTCCGGGTCCGGGTCCGGTTAAGGGTCCGGGTCCGGGTCCGGTTTCGGGTCCGGGTTCGTGTCCGGGTCCGGGTCCAGGTCCGGGTCTGGGTCAGGGTCCGGGTCCGTGTCCGGGTCCGTGTCCGTGTCCGGGTCCGGGTCCGGGTCCGGGTAACGGTCCGGGTCCGTGTCCGGGTCCGTGTCCGGGTAAGGGTCCGGGTCCGGGTCCGGGTCCGGGTCCGGGTCCGGGCAAGGGTCCGGGTCTGGGTCCGGGTCCACATAAGGGTCCCGGTCCGGGTCCGGGTCTGGGTAAGGGTCCGGGTCTGGGTCCGGATCCGGGTCCGGGTCCGGGTAAGGGTCCGGGTCCGGGTCCGGGTCCGGGTCCGGGTCCGGGTCCGGGTTAGGGTCTGTGTCCGGGTCCGGGTCCGGGTCTGGTTCCGGTTCCGGGTCCGGGTCCGGGTCCGGGTAAGGGTCCGGGTCCGGGTCCGGGTCCGGGTCCGGGTAAGGGTCCGGGTCCGGGTCCGGGTCCGGGTCCGGGTCCGGGTCAGGGTCCGGGTCCGGGTCCGGGTCCGGGTCCGGGTCCGGGTCCGAGTCCGGGTAAGGCTCCGGGTAAGGGTCCGGGTCCGGGTCCGGGTCCGGGTCCGGATAAGGGTCCGGGTCCGGGTCCGTGTAAGGGTCCGGGTCCGGGTCCGGGTCCGGGTCCGGTTAAGGGTCCGGGTCCGGGTCCGGTTTCGGGTCCGGGTTCGTGTCCGGGTCTGGGTCCAGGTCCGGGTCTGGGTCAGGGTCCGGGTCCGGGTCCGGGTCCATGTCCAGGTCCAGGTCCGTGTCCGTGTCCATGTCCGTGTCCGGGTAAGGGTTCGGGTCCGTGTCAGAGTCCGTGTCCGTGTCCGTGTCCAGGTTCGGGTCCGTGTCTGAGTCCGGGTAAGGGTCCGGGTCCGGGTCCGGGTAAGGGTCCGGGTCCGGGTCCGGGTAAGGGTCCGGGTCTGGGTCTGGGTAAGGGTCCGGGTCCAGGTTCGTGTCCGGGTCCGGGTCAGGGTCCGGGTCCGGGTCCGGGTCCGGGTCCGGGTCCGGGTCCGGGTCCGAGTCCGGGTAAGGGTCCGGGTCCGGGTCCGGGTCCGGGTCCGGGTCCGGGTCCGGGTCCGGGTCCGGGTAAGGGTCCGGGTCCGGGTCCGTGTAAGGGTCCGGGTCCGGGTCCGGGTCCGGGTCCGGGTCCGTTTAAGGGTCCGGGTCCGGGTCAGGTTTCGGGTCCGGGTTCGTGTCCGGGTCCGGGTCCGGGTCCGGGTCTGGGTCAGGGTCCGTGTCCGGGTCCGGCTAAGGGTCTGGGTCCGTGTCCGGGTCCGGGTCCATGTCCGGGTCCGGGTCCGGGTCCGGGTAAGGGTCCGGGTCCATGTCCGTGTCCGTGTCCGTGTCCGTGTCCGGGTCCGGGTCCGGATAAGGGTTCGGTTCCGTGTCTGTGTCCGTGTCCGTGTCCGGGTCCGGGTTCGGACCCGGGTCCGTGTCCGTGTCCGGGTCCGGGTCCGTGTTCGGGTCCGGGTCCGGGTCCGGGTAACGGTCCGGGTCCATGTCCGGGTCCGGGTCCGGGTCCGGGTAAGGGTCCGGGTCCGGGTCCGGGTCTGGGTCCGGGTCCGGGTAAGGGTCCGGGTCTGGGTCCGGGTCCGGGTCCGGGTAAGGGTCCGGATTCGGGTCCGGGTCCGGGTCCGGGTAAGAGTCCGGGTCCGGGTCTGGGTAAGGTTCCGGGTCCGGGTCCGGGTCCGGGTCCGGGTCCGGGTCCGGGTCCGGGTCCGGGTCCGGGTCCGGGTCCGGGTCCGGGTAAGGGTCCGGGTACGGATCCGGGTAAGGGTCCGGGTCCGGGTCCGGGTCCGGGTAAGGTTCCGGGTCCGGGTACGGGTTCGTGTCCGGGTTCGTGTCCGGGTTCGTGTCCGGGTCCGGCTCCGGGTCCGGGTCCGGGTCCGGGTCAGGGTCCGGGTCCGGGTCCGGGTCAGGGTCCGGGTCCGTGTCCGGGTCCGGGTCCGTGTCCGGGTCCGGGTAAGGGTCCGGGTCCATGTCCGGGTCCGGGTCCGGGTCCAGGTCCGGGTCCGGGTCCAGGTCCGGGTAAGGGTTCGGTTCCAGGTCCTGGTCCGTGTCTGTGTCCGTGTCCGGGTTCGGATCCGGATCCGGGTCATGGTCTGGGTCCGGGTCAGGGTCCGGGTCCATGTCCGGGTCTGGGTCCTGGGTCCGGGTAAGGGTCCGGGTCCGGGTCCGGGTCAGGGTCCGGGCACGGGTCCGGGTCCGGGTCCGGGTCCGGGTCCGGGTCCGGGTAAGGGTCCGTGTTCCTGTCCGGGTCCGAATCCTGGTCCGGGTCCGGGTCACGTTCCGGGTCCGGGTCCGGGTAAGAGTCTGGGTCCGTGTCCGTGTGCGTGTCCGTGTCCGTGTCCGGGTCCGGGTCCGGGTCCGGGTAAGGGTCCGGGTCCGGGTCCGGGTCCGGGTCCGGGTCCGGGTCCGGGTCTGGGTCCGGGTCCGGGCAAGGTCCCGGGTCCGGGTCCGGGTCCGGGTAAGGGTCCGGGTCCGGGTAAGGGTCCGGGTCCGGGTCCGGGTAAGGGTCCGGGTCCGGGTCCGGGTCCGGGTCCGGGTCCGGGTCCGGTAAGGGTCCGGGTCCGGTAAGGGTCCAGGTCCGGGTCCGGGTCCGGGTCCGGGTCCAGGTCCGGGTCCGGGTCCAGGTCCGGGTCCGGGTAAGGGTCCGGGTCCGGGTCCGGGTCCGGGTAAGTGTCCGGGTAAGGGTCCGGCTCCATATCCGGGTCCGGGTCCATGTCCGGGTCCGGGTCCGGGTCCGGGTCCGGGTCCGGGTCCGGGTCCGGGTCCGTGTCCGGGTAAGGGTTCGGGTCCGTGTCAGAGTCCGTGTCCGTGTCCGTGTCCGGGTTCGGGTCCGTGTCCGGGTCCGGGTAAGGGTCCGTGTCCGGGTCCGGGTAAGGGTCCGTGTCCGTGTCCGGGTCCGGGTAAGGGTCCGGGTCCGGGTCCAGGTCCGGGTAAGGGTCCGGGTCCAGGTTCGGGTCCGGGTTCGTGTCCGGATCCGGGTCCGGGTCCGTGTCCGGGTCAGGGTCCGGGTCCTGGTCCGGGTCCGGGTAAGGGTCCGGGTCCGGGTCCGGGTCCGGGTCTGGGTAAGGGTCCGGGTCACGTTCCGGGTCCGGGTCCGGGTAATGGTCCGGGTCCGTGTCCGGGTCCGGGTCCGGGTCCGGGTAAGGGTCCGGGTCCGGGTCCTGTTCCGGGTCCGGGTCCGGGTCCGGGTCCGGGTCCGGGCAAGGGTCCGGGTCCGGGTCCGGGTCCGGATAAGGGTCCCGGTCCTAGTCCGGGTCTGGGTAAGGGTCCGGGTCTGGGTCCGGGTCCGGGTCCGGGTCCGGGTAAGGGTCCGGGTCCGGGTCCGGGTCCGGTTCCGGGTCCGGGTCCGGGTCCGGGTCCGGGTCAGGGTCTGGGTCCGGGTCCGGGTCCGGGTCTGGGTCCGGGTCCGGGTCCGGGTCCGGGTCCGGGTCCGGGTCCGGGTCTGGGTCCGGGTCCGGGTCCGGGTCCGGATAAGGGTCCGGGTCCGGGTCCGGGTAAGGGTCCGGGTCCGGGACCGGGTAAGGGTCCGGGTCCGGGTCCGGGTCCGGGTCCGGGTCCGGGTCCGGGTCCGAGTCCGAGTCCGGGTAAGGGTCCGGGTCCGGGTCCGGGTCCGGGTCCGGGTCCGGGTCCGGGTCCGGGTAAGGGTCCGGGTCCGGGTCCGTGTAAGGGTCCGGGTCCGGGTCCGGGTCCGGGTCCGGTTAAGGGTCCGGGTCCGGGTCCGGTTTCGGGTCCGGGTTCGTGTCCGGGTCCGGGTCCGGGTCCGGGTCTGGGTCAGGGTCCGGGTCCGGGTCCGGCTAAGGGTCTGGGTCCGTGTCCGTGTCCGGGTCCAGGTCCGGGTCCGGGTCCGGGTAAGGGTCCAGGTTCAGGTTCGCTTCCGGGTCCGGGTCCGGGTCCGGGTCTGGGTCCGGGTCAGTGTCTGGGTCCGGGTCCGGGTAAGGGTCCAGGCCCGGGCCGGGTAAGGGTTCGGGTCCGGGTCCGGGTCCGGGTAATGGTCCGGGTCCGGGTCCGGGTCCGTGTCCGGGCAAGGGTCCGGGTCCGGGTCCAGGAAAGGGTCCGGGTCCGGGTCCGGGTAAGGGTCCGGGTCCGGGTCCGGGTCCGGGTCCGGGTCCGGGTCCGGATCCGGGTCTGGGTCCAGGTCTGGGTAAGGGTCCGGGTAAGGGTCAGGGTCCGTGTCCGTGTCCGTGTCCGTGTCCGGGTCCGGTTAAGGGTTCGGTTCCGTGTCTGTGTCCGTGTCCGTGTCCGGGTCCGGGTCCGGGTAACGGTCCGGGTCCATGTCCGGGTCCGGGTCCGGGTAAGGGTCCGGGTCCGTGTTCGGGTCCGGGTCCGGGTCCGGGCAAGGGTCCTGGTCCGGGTCTGGGTCCAGGTAAGTGTCCGGGTCCGGGTCCGGGTCTGGGTCCGAGTCCGAGTCCGGGTCTGGGTCCGGGTCCGGGTCCGGGTAAGGGTCCGGGTCCGGGTCCGGGTCCGGGTCCGGGTCCGGGTAAGGGTCCGGATTCGGGTCCGGGTCCGGGTAAGAGTCCGGGTCCGGGTCCGGGTAAGGTTCCGGGTCCGGGTCCGGGTCCGGGTCCGGGTCCGGGTCCGGGTCCGGGTCCGGGTAAGGGTCCGGGTCCGGGTCCGGGTAAGGGTCCGGGTCCGGGTCCGGGTAAGGTTCCGGGTCCGGGTTCGGGTTCGTGTCCGGGTTCGTGTCCGGGTTCGTGTCCGGGTCCGGGTCCGGGTCCGGGTCAGGGTCCGGGTCCGGTTCCGGGTCAGGGTCCGGGTCCGTGTCCGTGTCCGTGTCAGGTAAGGGTTCGGGTCCGTGTCAGAGTCCGTGTCCGTGTCCGTGTCCGGGTTCGGGTCCGGGTCCGGATAAGGGTCCCGGTCCTAGTCAGGGTCTGGGTAAGGGTCCGGGTCTGGGTCCGGGTCCGGGTCCGGGTCCGGGTAAGGGTCCGGGTCCGGGTCCGGGTAAGGGTCCGGGTCCGGGTCCGGGTCCGGTTCCGGGTCCGGGTCCGGGTCCGGGTCCGGGTCAGGGTCTGGGTCCGGGTCCGGGTCCGGGTCTGGGTCCGGGTCCGGGTCCGGGTCCGGGTCCGGGTCTGGGTAAGAGTCCGGGTCCGGGTCCGGGTCCGGGTAAGGGTCCGGGTTCGGGTTCGTGTCCGGGTCCGGGTCCGGGTCCGGGTCCGGGTCCGGGTCTGGGTCCGGGTCCGGGTCCGGGTCCGGATATGGGTCCGGGTCCGGGTCCGGGTAAGGGTCCGGGTCCGGGACCGGGTAAGGGTCCGGGTCCGGGTCCGGGTCACGTTCCGTGTCCGGGTCCGGGTAAGGGTCTGGGTCCGTGTCCGTGTGCGTGTCCGTGTCCGTGTCCGGGTCGGGGTCCGGGTAAGGGTCCGGGTAAGGGTCCGGGTCCATGTCCGGGTCCGGGTCCGGGTCCGGGTCCGGGTCCAGGTCCGGGTAACGGTCCGGGTCCATGTCCGGGTCCGGGTCCGGGTCCGGGTAAGGGTCTGGGTCCGGGTCCGGGTCCGGGTCCGGGTCCGGGTCCGGGTCTGGGTCCGGGTCCGGGCAAGGTCCCGGGTCCGGGTCCGGGTCCGGGTAAGGGTCCATGTCCGGGTCCGGGTCCGGGTAAGGGTCCGGGTCTGAGTCCGGTTTAGGGTCCGGGTCCGGTTCCAGGTAAGGGTCCGGGTCCGGGTCCGGGTCCGGGTCCGGGTCCGGGTCCGGGTAAGGGTCCGGGTTCGGGTTTGGGTTCGGGTTCGGGTTCGGTTCCGGGTCTGGGTCCGGGTCCGGGTCTGGGTCTGGGTCAGGGTCCGGGTCCGGGTCCGGGTAAGGGTCCGGGCCCGGGTCCGGGTAAGGGTCCGGGTCCGGGTCCGGGTCCGGGTAAGGGTCCGGGTCCGGGTCCGGGTCCAGGTCCGGGTCTGGGTCCGGGTCCAGGTCCGGGTAATGGTCCGGTTCCGGGTCAGCGTCCGGGTAAGGGTCCGGGTCCGGGTCCGGGTCCGGGTCCAGGTCCGGGTTAGTGTCCGGGTCCGGGTAAGTGTCCGGGTCCGGGTAAGGGTCCGGGTCCGGGTCCGGGTCCGGGTCTGGGTCCGGGTCAGTGTCCGGGTCCGGGTCCGGGTAAGGGTCCGGGCCCGGGCCGGGTAAGGGTTCGGGTCCGGGTCCGGGTCCGGGTAATGGTCCGGGTCCGGGTCCGGGTCCGGGTCCGTGTCCGGGCAAGGGTCCGGGTCCGGGTCCAGGCAAGGGTCCGGGTCCGGTCCGGGTCCGGGTAAGGGTCCGGGTCCGGGTCCGGGTCTGGGTCCGGGTCCGGGTAATGGTCCGGGTAAGGGTCCTGGTCCGGGTCCGGGTCCGGGTCCGGGTCTGGGTCCGGGTAAGGGTCCGGGTCCGGGTCCGGGTCCGGGTCCGGGTCCGGGTCCGGGTCCGGGTAAGGGTCCGGGTCCGGGTCCGGGTAACGGTCCGGGTCCGGGTCCGGGTCCGGGTAAGGGTTCGGGTCCGTGATCGTGTCCGTGTCCGTGTCCGGTTCCGGGTCCGGGTCTGGGTCTGGGTCCGGGTCCGGGTCTGGGTAACGGTCCGGGTCCATGTCCGGGCCCGGGTCCGGGTCCGGGTCCGGGTAAGGGTCTGGGTCCGGGTCCGGGTCCGGGTCCGGGTCCGGGTCTGGGTCCGGGTCCGGGCAAGGTCCCGGGTCCGGGTCCGGGTCCGGGTAAGGGTCCATGTCCGGGTCCGGGTCCGGGTAAGGGTCCGGGTCTGGGTCCGGTTTAGGGTCCGGGTCCGGGTCCGGGTCCGGGTCCGGGTCCGGGTCCGGGTCCGGGTCCGGGTCCGGGTCCGGGTCCGGGTCCGGGTAAGGGTCCGGGTCCGGATCCGGGTCCGGGTCCGGGTCCGGGTCTGGGTCCGTGTCCGGTTAAGGGTCCGGGTCCGGGTCCGGGTCCGGGTAAGGGTCCATGTCCGGGTCCGGGTCCGGGTAAGGGTCCGGGTCCGGGTCCGGTTTAGGGTCCGGGTCCGGGTCCGGGTCCGGGTCCGGGTCCGGGTCCGGGTCCGGGTCAGGGTCCGGGTAAGGGTCCGGGTCCGGATCCGGGTCCGGGTCCGGGTCCGGGTCTGGGTCCGGGTCCGTGTCCGGTTAAGTGTCCGGGTCCGGGTCCGGGTCCGGGTAAGGGTCCATGTCCGGGTCCGGGTCCGGGTAAGGGTCCGGGTCCGGGTCCGGTTTAGGGTCCGGGTCCGGGTCCGGGTCTGGGTAAGGGTCCGGGTTCGGGTCCGTGTCCGGGTCCTGGTCCGGGTCCGGGTAATGGTCCGGGTCCGGGTCCAGGTAAGTGTCCGGGTCCGGGTCCGGGTAAGGGTCCGGGTCCAGGTCCAGGTAAGTGTCCGTCTCCGGGTCCAGGTCCGGGTTAGGGTCTGGGTCCAGGTCCGGGTAAGGGTCCGGGTCCGGGTCCGGGTCCGGGTCCCGGTCCGGGTCCGGGCAAGGGTCCGGGTCCGGGTCCGGGTCCAGGTAAGGGTCCGGGTCCGGGTCCGGGTCCCGGTCCGGGTCCGGGTCCGGGTCCGGGTCCGGGTCCGGGTCCGGGTCCGGGTCCGGGTCCGGGTCCGGGTAACGGTCCGGGTCCATGTCCGGGTCTGGGTCCGGGTCCGGGTAAGGGTCCGGGTCCGGGTCCGGGTCCGTGTCCGGGTCCGGGTCCGGGTCCGGGTAAGGGTCCGGGTCCATGTCCGGGTCCGTGTCCGTGTCCGGGTCCGGGTCCGGGTAAGGGTCCGGGTCCATGTCCGGGTCTGGGTCCGGGTCCGGGTCCGGGTCTGGGTCCGGGTCCGGGTCCGGGTAAGGATCCGGGTCCGGGTCCGGGTCCGGGTCCGGATTCGGGTCCGGGTCCGGGTCCGGGTAAGAGTCCGGGTCCGGGTCCAGGTAAGGTTCCGGGTCCGGGTCCGTGTCCGTGTCCGTGTCCGGGTCCGGGTCCGGGTCCGGGTCCGGGTCCGGGTAAGGGTCCGGGTCCGGGTCCGGGTAAGGGTCCGGGTCCGGGTCCGGGTAAGGTTCCGGGTCCGGCTCCGGGTTCGTGTCCGGGTTCGTGTCCGGGTTCGTGTCCGGGTCCGGGTCCGGGTCCGGGTCCGGGTCAGGGTCCGGGTCCGGGTCCGGGTCAGGGTCCGTGTCCGTGTCCGTGTCCGTGTCCGGGTCCGGGTCCGGGTCCGGGTCCGGGTCCAGGTCCGGGTCTGGGTCCAGGTCCGGGTAAAGGTTCGGTTCCAGGTCCGGGTCCGTGTCTGTGTCCGTGTCCAGGTTCGGATCCGGATCAGGGTCATGGTCTGGGTCCGGGTAACGGTCCGGGTCCATGTCCGGGTCCGGGTCCGTGTCCGGGTCCGGGCAAGGGTCCTGGTCCGGGTCTGGGTCCAGGTAAGTGTCCGGGTCCGGGTCCGTGTCTGGGTCCGGGTCCGGGTCCGGGTCTGGGTCCGGGTCCGGGTCCGGGCAAGGGTCCTGGTCCGGGTCTGGGTCCAGGTAAGTGTCCGGGTCCGGGTCCGTGTCTGGGTCCGGGTCCGGGTCCGGGTCTGGGTCCGGGTCCGGGTCCGGGTAAGGGTCCGGGTCCGGGTCCGGGTCCGGGTCCGGGTAAGGGTCCGGATTCGGGTCCGGGTCCGGGTCCGGGTAAGAGTCCGGGTCCGGGTCCGGGTAAGGTTCCGGGTCAGGGTCCGGGTCCGGGTCCGGGTCCGGGTCCGGGTCCGGGTCCGGGTAAGGTTCCGGGTCCGGGTCCGGGTCCGGGTTCGTGTCCGGGTTCGTGTCCGGGTTCGTGTCCGGGTCCGGGTCCGGGTCCGGGTCAGGGTTCGGGTCCGGGTCCGGGTCCGGGTCAGGGTCCGTGTCCGTGTCCGTGTCCGTGTCCGTGTCCGTGTCCGGGTCCGGGTAAGGGTCCGGGTCCATGTCCGGGTCCGGGTCCGGGTCCGGGTCCAGGTCCGGGTCCAGGTCCAGGTCCGGGTAAAGGTTCGGTTCCAGGTCCGGGTCCGTGTCTGTGTCCGTGTCTGTGTCCGGGTCCGGGTAAGGGTCCAGGTCCGTGTCCGTGTCCGTGTCCGTGTCCGTGTCCGTGTCCGTGTCCGTGTCCGGGTAAGGGTCCGGGTCCATGTCCGGGTAAGGGTTCGGGTCCGTGTCCGTGTCCGTGTCCAGGTCCGTGTCCGGGTCCGTGTCCGGGTCCAGGTCCGGGTCCGGGTCCGGGTCCGGGTCCGGGTCCGGGTCCGGGTCAGCGTCCGTGTCCGGGTCCTGTTCCGGGTAAGGGTCTGGGTCCGTGTCCGTGTCCGTGTCCGTGTCCGTGTCCGAGTCCGGGTCCGGGTCCGGGTCCGGGTCCGGGTAAGGGTTCGGGTCCGTGTCCGTGTCCAGGTCCGGGTCCGGGTCCGGGTCCGGGTTCTGACCCGGGTCCGGGTCCGGTTCCCGGTCCGGGTCGGGTAACGGTCCGGGTCCATGTCTGGGTCCGGGTCCGGGTAAGGGTCCGGGTCCGGGTCCGGGTCCGGGTCCGGGTCCGGGTCCGGGTCCGGGTCCGGGTCCGGGTCCGGGTCCGGGTCAGGGCAAGGGTCCGGGTCCGGGTCCGGGTCCGGGTCCAGGTAAGGGTCCGGGTCCGGGTCCTGGACCGGGTCCGGGTCCGGGTCCGGGTCCGGGTAAGGGTCCGGGTCCGGGTCCGGGTCCGGGTCCGGGTCCGGGTCCGGGTCCGGGTCCGGGTCCGGGTCCGGGTCCGGGTCCGGGTAATGGTCTGGGTCCGGGTCCGCGTCCGGGTAAGGGTCCGGGTAAGGGTCCGGGTCCGGGTCCGGGTCCGGGTCCGGGTACGGGTACGGGTACGGGTAAGGGTCCGGGTCCGGGTCCAGGTAAGGGTCTGGGTCCGGGTCCGGGTAAGGGTCTGGGTCCGTGTCCGTGTCCGGGTCCGGGTCCGGGTCCGTGTCCGGGTCCGGGTAAGGATCCGGGTCCATGTCCGGGTCCGGGTCCGGGTCCGGGTCCGGGTCCGGGTCCGGGTCCGGGTCCGGGTCCGGGTCCGGGTAAGGGTCCGGGTCCGGGTCCGTGTCCGGGTCCGGGTCCGGGTAAGGGTCCAGGTCTGGGTCCGGTTAAGGGTCCGGGTCCGGGTCCAGGTAAGTGTCCGGGTCCGGGTCCGGGTAAGGGTCCGGGTCCGGGTCCGGGACTGGGTAAGGGTCCTGGTCCGGGTCCGGGTCCGGGTCCGGGTCTGGGTAAGGGTCCGGGTCTGGGTCCGGTTAAGGGTCCGGGTCCGGGTCCAGGTAAGTGTCCGTGTCCGGGTCCAGGTCCGGATTAGGGTCTGGGTCCAGGTCCGGGTAAGGGTTCGGGTCCGGGTCCGTGTCCGTGTCCAGGTCCGGGTCCGGGTCCGGGTCCGGGTCCGGGTCCGGGTAAGGGTCCGGGTCCGGGTCCGGGTCCGGGTCCGGGTCTGGGTCCGGGTAAGAGTCCAGGTCCGGGTCCGGGTCCGGGTCCGGGTCCGGGTATGGGTCCGGGTCCGGGTCCGGGTTCGTGTCCTGGTTCGTGTCCAGGTCCGGGTACGGGTCCGGGTCAGGGTCCGGGTCCGGGTCCGTGTAAGGGTCTGGGTCCGTGTCCGTGTCCGTGTCCGTGTCCGTGTCCGTGTCCGGGTCCGGGTAAGGGTCCGGGTAAGGGTCCGGGTCCATGTCCGGGTCCGGGCAAGGGTCAGGGTCCGGGTCCGTGTCCGGGTCCGGGTCCGGGTCCGGGTCCGGGTCCGGGTCCGGGTAAGGGTCCGGGTCCGGGTCCGGGTCCGGGTTCGTGTCCGGGTTCGTGTCCAGGTCCGGGTCCGGGTCCGGGTCCGGGTCAGGGTCCGGGTCCGGGTCCGTGTCCGGGTCCGGGTCCGGGTAAGGGTCCGGGTCTGGGTCCGGTTAAGGGTCCGGGTCCGGGTCCAGGTAAGTGTCCGGGTCCGGGTCCGGGTAAGGGTCCGGGTCCGGGTCCGGGACTGGGTAAGGGTCCTGGTCCGGGTCCGGGTCCGGGTCCGGGTCCGGGTAAGGGTCCGGGTCTGGGTCCGGTTAAGGGTCCGGGTCCGGGTCCAGGTCTGAGTCCGTGTCCGGGTCCGGGTCCGGGTCCGGGTAAGGGTCCGGGTCTGGGTCCGGGTCCGGGTCCGGGTAAGGGTCCGGGTCCGGGACTGGGTAAGGGTCCGGGTCCGGGTCCGGGTCCGGGTCCGGGTCCGGGTCCGGGTCCGGGTCCGAGTCTGGGTCCGGTTAAGGGTCCGGGTCCGGGTCCAGGTAAGTGTCCGTGTCCGTGTCCGTGTCCGTGTCCGTGTCCGTGTCTGGGTCCGGGTCCGGGTAAGGGTCCGGGTAAGCGTCCGGGTCCATGTCCGGGTCCGGGTCCATGTCCGGGTCCGGGTCCGTGTCCGTGTCCAGGTCCGGGTAAGGGTTCGGGTCCGTGTCCGAGTCCGTGTCCGTGTCCGTGTCCGTGTCCGGGTTCGGGTCCGGGTCCGGGTAAGGGTCCGGGTCTGGGTCCGGGTCTGGGTCCGGGTCCGGGTCCGGGTCCGGGTCCGGGTCTGGCTCCGGTTAAGGGTCCGGGTCCGGGTCCAGGTAAGTGTCCGTGTCCGTGTCCGTGTCCGTGTCCGTGTCCGTGTCCGTGTCCGTGTCCATGTCCGTGTCTGGGTTCGGGTCCGCGTCCGGGTAAGGGTCCGGGTCTGTGTCCGGGTCCGGGTCCTTGTCCGGGTCCGGGTAACGGTCCGGGTCCATGTCCGGGTCTGGGTCCGGGTCCGGGTAAGGGTCCGGGTCCGGGTCCGAGTCCGGGTCCGGGTCCGGGTCCGGGTCCGGGTCTGGGTCCGGGTCCGGGTTCAGGTCCAGGTAAGGGTCCGGGTCCGGGTCCGGGTCCGGGTCCGGGTAAGTGTCCGGGTCCGGGTCCGGGTCCGGGTCCGGGTCCTGGTAGGGGTAAGGGTCCGGGTCCGGGTCCGGGTCCGGGTCCGGGTAAGGGTCCGGGTCCGGGTCCGGGTCCGGGTCCGGGTAAGGGTCCGGGTCCGGGTCCGGGTCCGGGTAAGGGTCCGGGTCTGGGTCCGGTTAAGGGTCCGGGTCCGGGTCCAGGTAAGGGTCCGGGTCCGGGTCCGGGTCCAGGTCCGAGTCCGGGTCCGGGTCCGGGTCCGGGTAAGGGTCCGGGTCCGGGTCCGGGTAAGGGTCCGGGTCCGGGTATGGGTCCGGGTCCGCGTCCGGGTTCGTGTCCTGGTTCGTGTTCAGGTCCGGGTCCGGGTCCGGGTCAGGGTCCGTGTCCGGGTCCGTGTAAGGGTCTGGGTCCGTGTCCGTGTCCGTGTCCGTGTCCGTGTCCGTGTCCGTGTCCGGGTAAGGGTCCGGGTCCATGTCCGGGTCCGGGCAAGGGTCCGGGTCCGGGTCCGGGTCCGGGTCCGGGTCCGGGTTCGTGTCCTGGTTCGTGTCCAGGTCCGGGTCCGGGTCCGGGTCCGGGTCAGGGTCCGGGTCCGGGTCCGGGTAAGGGTCTGGGTCCGTGTCCGTGTCCGGGTCCGGGTCCGGGTCCGTGTCCGGGTCCGGGTAAGGATCCGGGTCCATGTCCGGGTCCGGGTCCGGGTCCGGGTCTGGGTAAGGGTCCGGGTCTGGGTCCGGTTAAGGGTCCGGGTCCGGGTCCAGGTAAGTGTCCGTGTCCGGGTCCGGGTCCGGATTAGGGTCTGGGTCCAGGTCCGGGTAAGGGTTCGGGTCCGGGTCCGTGTCCGTGTCCGTGTCCAGGTCCGGGTCCGGGTCCGGGTCCGGGTAAGGGTCCGGGTCCGGGTCCGGGTCCGGGTCCGGGTCCGGGTCTGGGTCCGGGTAAGAGTCCAGGTCCGGGTCCGGGTCCGGGTCCGGGTCCGGGTATGGGTCCGGGTCCGGGTCCGGGTTCGTGTCCTGGTTCGTGTCCAGGTCCGGGTACGGGTCCGGGTCAGGGTCCGGGTCCGGGTCCGTGTAAGGGTCTGGGTCCGTGTCCGTGTCCGTGTCCGTGTCCGTGTCCGGGTCCGGGTAAGGGTCCGGGTAAGGGTCCGGGTCCATGTCCGGGTCCGGGCAAGGGTCAGGGTCCGGGTCCGGGTCCGGGTCCGGGTCCGGGTCCGGGTTCGTGTCCTGGTTCGTGTCCAGGTCCGGGTTCGTGTCCTGGTTCGTGTCCAGGTCCGGGTCCGGGTCCGGGTCCGGGTCAGGGTCCGGGTCCGGGTCCGTGTCCGGGTCCGGGTCCGGGTAAGGGTCCGGGTCTGGGTCCGGTTAAGGGTCCGGGTCCGGGTCCAGGTAAGTGTCCGGGTCCGGGTCCGGGTAAGGGTCCGGGTCCGGGTCCGGGACTGGGTAAGGGTCCTGGTCCGGGTCCGGGTCCGGGTCCGGGTCCGGGTCCGGGTAAGGGTCCGGGTCTGGGTCCGGTTAAGTGTCCGGGTCCGGGTCCAGGTCTGAGTCCGTGTCCGGGTCCGGGTCCGGGTCCGGGTAAGGGTCCGGGTCTGGGTCCGGGTCCGGGTCCGGGTAAGGGTCCGGGTCCGGGACTGGGTAAGGGTCCGGGTCCGGGTCCGGGTCCGGGTCCGGGTCCGGGTCCGGGTCCGGGTCCGGGTCCGGGTCCGGGTCCGAGTCTGGGTCCGGTTAAGGGTCCGGGTCCGGGTCCAGGTAAGTGTCCGTGTCCGTGTCCGTGTCCGTGTCCGTGTCCGTGTCTGGGTCCGGGTCCGGGTAAGGGTCCGGGTAAGGGTCCGGGTCCATGTCCGGGTCCGGGTCCATGTCCGGGTCCGTGTCCGTGTCCAGGTCCGGGTAAGGGTTCGGGTCCGTGTCCGAGTCCGTGTCCGTGTCCGTGTCCGTGTCCGGGTTCGGGTCCGGGTCCGGGTAAGGGTCCGGGTCTGGGTCCGGGTCTGGGTCCGGGTCCGGGTCCGGGTCCGGGTCCGGGTCTGGCTCCGGTTAAGGGTCCGGGTCCGGGTCCAGGTAAGTGTCCGTGTCCGTGTCCGTGTCCGTGTCCGTGTCCGTGTCCGTGTCCGTGTCCATGTCCGTGTCTGGGTTCGGGTCCGGGTCCGGGTAAGGGTCCGGGTCTGTGTCCGGGTCCGGGTCCTTGTCCGGGTCCGGGTAACGGTCCGGGTCCATGTCCGGGTCTGGGTCCGGGTCCGGGTAAGGGTCCGGGTCTGGGTCCGGGTCCGGGTCCAGGTCCAGGTAAGGGTCCGGGTCCGGGTCCGGGTCCGGGTCCGGGTAAGTGTCCGGGTCCGGGTCCGGGTCCGGGTCCGGGTCCTGGTTGGGGTAAGGGTCCGGGTCCGGGTCCGGGTCCGGGTCCGGGTAAGGGTCCGGGTCCGGGTCCGGGTCCGGGTCCGGGTAAGGGTCCGGGTCCGGGTCCGGGTCCGGGTAAGGGTCCGGGTCTGGGTCCGGTTAAGGGTCCGGGTCCGGGTCCAGGTAAGGGTCCGGGTCCGGGTCCGGGTCCAGGTCCGAGTCCGGGTCCGGGTCCGGGTCCGGGTAAGGGTCCGGGTCCGGGTCCGGGTAAGGGTCCGGGTCCGGGTATGGGTCCGGGTCCGCGTCCGGGTTCGTGTCCTGGTTCGTGTCCAGGTCCGGGTCCGGGTCCGGGTCAGGGTCCGTGTCCGGGTCCGTGTAAGGGTCTGGGTCCGTGTCCGTGTCCGTGTCCGTGTCCGTGTCCGTGTCCGTGTCCGGGTAAGGGTCCGGGTCCATGTCCGGGTCCGGGCAAGGGTCCGGGTCCGGGTCCGGGTCCGGGTCCGGGTCCGGGTTCGTGTCCTGGTTCGTGTCCAGGTCCGGGTCCGGGTCCGGGTCCGGGTCAGGGTCCGGGTCCGGGTCCGGGTAAGGGTCTGGGTCCGTGTCCGTGTCCGGGTCCGGGTCCGGGTCCGTGTCCGGGTCCGGGTAAGGATCCGGGTCCATGTCCGGGTCCGGGTCCGGGTCCGGGTCCGGGTCCGGGTCCGGGTCCGGGTCCGGGTCCGGGTCCGGGTAAGGGTCCGGGTCCGGGTCCGTGTCCGGGTCCGGGTCCGGGTAAGGGTCCAGGTCTGGGTCCGGTTAAGGGTCCGGGTCCGGGTCCAGGTAAGTGTCCGGGTCCGGGTCCGGGTAAGGGTCCGGGTCCGGGTCCGGGACTGGGTAAGGGTCCTGGTCCGGGTCCGGGTCCGGGTCCGGGTCTGGGTAAGGGTCCGGGTCTGGGTCCGGTTAAGGGTCCGGGTCCGGGTCCAGGTAAGTGTCCGTGTCCGGGTCCGGGTCCGGATTAGGGTCTGGGTCCAGGTCCGGGTAAGGGTTCGGGTCCGGGTCCGTGTCCGTGTCCAGGTCCTGGTCCGGGTCCGGGTCCGGGTCCGGGTAAGGGTCCGGGTCCGGGTCCGGGTCCGGGTCCGGGTCTGGGTCCGGGTAAGAGTCCATGTCCGGGTCCGGGTCCGGGTCCGGGTCCGGGTATGGGTCCGGGTCCGGGTCCGGGTCCGGGTTCGTGTCCTGGTTCGTGTCCAGGTCCGGGTACGGGTCCGGGTCAGGGTCCGGGTCCGGGTCCGTGTAAGGGTCTGGGTCCGTGTCCGTGTCCGTGTCCGTGTCCGTGTCCGTGTCCGGGTCCGGGTAAGGGTCTGGGTAAGGGTCCGGGTCCATGTCCGGGTCCGGGCAAGGGTCAGGGTCCGGGTCCGTGTCCGGGTCCGGGTCCGGGTCCGGGTCCGGGACTGGGTAAGGGTTCTCGTGAGTGTGTTGGGTGAGTTATTGTATTTAATAGAGGTGTGCCTATTTGTGTAGATAGGAATATATGTAGGGAGTATGATGCTGTGATTAGTATTGATAGGCCAAATATAATGATCGTTGTTGGACACCAGTTAAATAGTGAAGATGCAATTAGTAATTCTCCGGTAAAGTTTATGGTGGGTGGAGTTGCAATATTTATTAGGTTAATTAGTAGTCACCATGTTGTAAGTATTGGTAGGATATTGTGGAACCCACGTGTAAGAATTATAATTCGGGTTTTGGTTCGTTCATAGGTGGTGTTGGCTAGACAGAAAAGTGCAGATGAAGTAAACCCATGGGCGATTATTAGAGCTATAGCTCCGGATAGGCTTCATTGTGTTTGAACTATAATAGCGGCAATTACTAACCCCATATGGCTGATAGAAGAATATGCAATAAGAGATTTTAGATCTGTTTGTTGGAGGCAAGTCAGATTAGCTAGTGTTGCCCCTCAAAGGGCAAGAATAATAAATGGTAGGAACAGGTCTGTTTTTATTGTTGGCAGGGTTTGTATTATTCGAATAAGACCGTATCCCCCAAGTTTTAGTAGAATTGCGGTCCGGGTCCGGGTAAGGGTCCGGGTCTGGGTCCGGGTCCGGGTAAGGGTCCGGGTCCGGGACTGGGTAAGGGTCCGGGTCCGGGTCCGGGTCCGGGTCCGGGTCCGGGTAAGGGTCCGGGTCTAGGTCCGGTTAAGGGTCCGGGTCCGGGTCCAGGTAAGGGTCTGGGTCCAGGTCCGGGTCCGGGTCCGGGTCCGGGTAAGGGTCCGGGTTCGGGTCCGGGTCCGGGTCCGGGTCCGGGTCCGGGTCCGGGTAAGGGTCCGGGTCTGGGTCCGGGTCCGGGTAAGGGTCCGGGTCCGGGACTGGGTAAGGGTCCGGGTCCGGGTCCGGGTCCGGGTCCGGGTCCGGGTAAGGGTCCGGGTCTGGGTCCGGTTAAGGGTCCGGGTCCGGGTCCAGGTAAGTGTCCGGGTCCGGGTCCGGGTAAGGGTCCGGGTCCGGGACTGGGTAAGGGTCCGGGTCCGGGTCCGTGTCCGGGTCCGGGTCCGGGTAACGGTCCGGGTCTGGGTCCGGTTAAGTGTCCGGGTCCGGGTCCAGGTAAGTGTCCGTGTCCGGGTCCGGGTCCGGATTTGGGTCTGGGTCCAGGTCCGGGTAAGGGTCCGGGTTCGGGTCCGGGTCCAGGTCCGGGTCCGGGTCCGGGTAAGGGTCCGGGTCCGGGCCCGGGTCCGGGTCCGGGTAAGGGTCCGGGTCCGGGACTGGGTAAGGGTCCGTGTCCGGGTCCGGGTCCGTGTCCGGGTCCGGGTCCGGGTAAGGGTCCGGGTCTGTGTCCGGTTAAGGGTCCGGGTAAGGGTCCAGGTAAGTGTCCGGGTCCGGGTCCGGGTCCGGGTCCTGGTCGGGGTAAGGGTCCGGGTCCGGGTCCGGGTCCGGGTCCGGGTCCGGGTAAGGGTCCGGGTCCGGGTCCGGGTCCAGGTAAGGGTCCGGGTCAGGGACTGGGTAAGGGTCCGGGTCCGGGTCCAGGTAAGGGTCCGGGTCCGGGACTGGGTAAGGGTCCGGGTCCGGGTCCGTTTCCGGGTCCGGGTCCGGGTAAGGGTCCGGGTCTTGGTCCGGTTAAGGGTCCGGGTCCGGGTCCAGGTAAGTGTCCGGGTCCGGGTCCGGGTAAGGGTCCGGGTGCGGGACTGGGTAAGGGTCCGTGTCCGTGTCCGTGTCCGGGTCCGGGTCCGGGTAAGGGTCCGGGTCTGGGTCCGGTTAAGGGTCCGGGTCCGGGTCCAGGTAAGTGTCCGGGTCCGGGTCCGGGTCCGGGTCCGGGTCCTGGTTGGGGTAAGGGTCCGGGTCCGGGTCCGGGTCCGGGTCCGGGTCCGGGTAAGGGTCCGGGTCCGGGTCCGGGTCCGGGTCCGGGTAAGGGTCCGGGTCCGGGTCCGGGTCCGGGTAAGGGTCCGGGTCTGGGTCCGGTTAAGGGTCCGGTCCAGGTCCAGGTAAGGGTCCGGGTCCGGGTCCGGGTCCAGGTCTGAGTCCGTGTCCGGGTCCGGGTCCGGGTCCGGGTAAGGGTCCGGGTCCGGGTCCGGGTCCGGGTAAGGGTCCGGGTCCGGGTCCGGGTCCGGGTCCGGGTCCGGGTCCGGGTCCGGGTCCGGGTCAGGGTCCGGGTCTGGGTCCGGGTAAGGGTTCGGGTCCGGGTCCGGGTCCGGGTAAGGGTCCGGGTCCGGGTCCGGGTCCGGGTCCGGGTCCGGGTCCGGGTCTGAGTCCGGTAAGGGTCTGGGTTCGGGTCCGGGTAAGGGTCTGGGTCCGGGTCCGGGTCCGGGTCCGGTTAAGGTTCCGGGTCGGGGTCAAGGTAAGGGTCTGGGTCCTGGTCCGGGTCCGGGTCCGGGTCCGGGTCCGGGTAAGTGTCCGGGTCCGTGTCCGGGTTCGTGTCCGGGTTCGTGTCCAGGTCCGGGTCCGGGTCCGGGTCCGGCTCCGGGTCAGGGTCCGGGTCCGTGTCCGTGTCCGTGTCCGTGTCCGTGTCCGTGTCCGTGTCTGGGTCAGGGTCCGGGTAAGGGTCCGGGTAAGGGTCCGGGTCCATGTCCGGGTCCGGGTCCATGTCCTGGTCCGTGTCCGTGATAGTGTCCTGGTCCGGGTAAGGGTTCGGGTCCGTGTCCGAGTCCGTGTCCGTGTCCGTGTCCGTGTCCGTGTCCGGGTTCGGGTCCGGGTCCGGGTAAGGGTCCGGGTCTGGGTCCGGGTCCGGGTCCGGGTCCGGGTCCGGGTCCGGGTCCGGGTCCGGGTCCGGGTCTGGGTCCGGTTAAGGGTCCGGGTCCGGGTCAAGGTAAGTGTCTGGGTCTGTGTCCGTGTCCGTGTCCGCGTCCGTGTCCGTGTCCGTGTCCGTGTCCTGGTCTGGGTAAGGGTTCGGGTCCGTGTCCGAGTCCGTGTCAGTTTCCGGGTCCGGGTCCGGGTTCGGATCTGGGTCCGGGTCGGGGTCAAGGTAAGGGTCTGGGTCCTGGTCCGGGTTCGTGTCCGGGTTCGTGTCCAGGTCCGGGTCCGGGTCCGGGTCCGGCTCCGGGTCAGGGTCCGGGTTCAGGTCCGGGTAAGGGTCTGGGTCCGTGTCCGTGTCCGTGTCCGTGTCCGTGTCTGGGTCTGGGTCCGGGTCCGGGTCCGGGTAAGGGTCCGGGTCCGGGTCCAGGTAAGGGTCTGGGTCCAGGTCCGGGTCCGGGTCCGGGTCCGGGTAAGGGTTCGGGTCCGTGTCCGAGTCCGTGTCCGTGTCCGTGTCCGTGTCCGTTTCCGTGTCCGGGTCTGGGTCCGGGTAAGGGTCCGTGTCCCGGTCCGGGTAAGGGTCCGGGTTCGGATTCGGTTCCGGGTCCGGGTCCAGGTCCGGGTCAGGGTCCGGGTCTGGGTCCGGGTAAGGGTCCGGGCCCGGGTCCGGGTAAGGGTCCGGGTCCGGGTCCGCGTCTGGGTCCTGGTAAGTGTCCGGGTCCGGGTCTGGGTCCGGGTCCGGGTCCGGGTCGGGGTCCAGGTCCGGGTAAGGGTCCGGGTCCGGGTAAGGGTCCGGGTAAGGGTCCGGGTCCGGGTCCGGGTCCGGGTCTGGGTCCGGCTCTGGGTAAGGGTCCGGGTCCGGGTAAGGGTCCGGGTCCGGGTCCAGGTAAGGGTCCGGGTCCGGGTCCGGGTCCAGGTAAGGGTCCGGGTCCGGGTCCTGGTCCTGGTCCGGGTCCGTGTCCGTGTCCGGGTCCGTGTCCGGGTCCGGGTCCGGGTCCGGGTCCGGGTCCGGGTAACGGTCCGGGTCCATGTCCGGGTCTGGGTCCGGGTCCGGGTAAGGGTCCGGGTCCGGGTCCGGGTCCGTGTCCGTGTCCGTGTCCGGGTCCGTGTCCGGGTCCGGGTAAGGGTCCGGGTCCATGTCCGGGTCCGTGTCCGTGTCCGGGTAAGGGTCCGTGTCCGGGTCTGGGTCCGGGTCCGGGTCCGGGTCTGGGTCCGGGTCCGGGTCCGGGTAAGGGTCCAGGTTCGGGTCCGGGTCCGGGTCCGGGTAAGGGTCTGGGTCCGGGTCCGTGTAAGGGTCAGGGTCCGGGTCCGGGTCCGGGTCCGGGTCCGGGTCCGGGTCCGGGTAAGGGTCCGGGTTCCTGTCCGGGTCCGGGTCCGGGTGCGGGTTCCTGTCCGGGTCCGGGTCCGGGTCCGGGTCCGGGTCCGGGTCCGGGTCCGGGTCCGGGTCCGGGTCCGGGTAAGGGTCCGTGTCCCGGTCCGGGTAAGGGTCCGGGTTCGGGTTCGGTTCCGGGTCCGGGTCCGGGTCCGGGTCCGGGTCTGGGTCCGGGTCCGGGTAAGGGTCCGGGCCCGGGTCCGGGTAAGGGTCCGGGCCTGGGTCCGGGTAAGGGTCCGGCTCCGGGTCCGGGTCTGGGTCCGGGTAAGGGTCCGGGTCCGGGTCTGGGTCCGGGTCCGGGTCCGGGTCCGGGTCCATGTCCGTGTCTGTGTCCGGGTCCGGGTCCGGGTTAGGGTCCGGGTAAGGGTCTGGGTTCGGGTCCGGGTAAGGGTCTGGGTCCGGGTCCGGGTCCAGGTCCGGGTAAGGTTCCGGGTCCGGGTCCGGGTCCAGGTAAGGGTCTGGGTCCTGGTCCGGGTCCGGGTCCGGGTCCGGGTCCGGGTAAGTGTCCGGGTCCCGGTCCGGGTAAGGGTCTGAGTTCGGGTTCGGTTCCGGGTCCGGGTCCGGGTCCGGGTCCGGGTCCGGGTCCGGGTCCGGGTCCGGGTCCGGGTCCGGGTCCCGGTCCGGGTCCGGGTCCGGGTCCCGGTAAGGGTCCGGGTCCGGGACCGGGTCTGGGTAAGGGTCCGGGTCCGGGTCCGGGTCCGGGTCCGGGTCCGTGTAAGGGTCCGGGTCCGTGTCCGGGTCTGGGTCCGGGCAAGGGTCCGGGTCCGGGTCCAGGCAAGGGTCCGGGTCCGGGTCTGGGTAAGGGTCTGGGTCCGGGTAAGGGTCTGGGTCCGGGTCCGGGTCCGGGTCCGGGTCCGGGTCCGGTTAAGGGTCCGGGTCCGGGTCCGCGTCCGTGTCCGTGTCCGGGTCCGGGTCCGGGTCCGGGTAAGGGTCCGGGTCCATGTCCGGGTCCGGGTCCGGGTCCGGGTATGGGTCCGGGTCCGGGTCCGGGTCCGGGACCGGGTAAGGGTTCAGGTCCATGTCCGGGTCCGGGTCCGTGTCCGGGTCCGGCTCCGGGTTCGGATCCGGGTCCGTGTCCTGGTCCGGGTCCGGGTCCGTGTCCGGGTCCGGGTAACGGTCCGGGTGCATGTCCGGGTCTGGGTCCGGGTCCGGGTAAGGGTGCGGGTCCGTGTCCGGGTCCGGGTCCGGGTCCGTGTCCGGGTCCGGGTAAGGGTCCGGGTCCATGTCCGGGTAAGGGTCTGGGTTCGGGTTCGGTTCAGGGTCCGGGTCCGGGTCCGGGTCTCGGTCCGCGTAAGGGTCCGGGTCCGGGTCCGGGTCCGGGACCGGGTCTGGGTCCGGGTCCAGGTAAGGGTCCGGGTCCGGGTCCGGGTCCGGGTAAGGGTCCGGGTCTGTGTCCGGTTAAGGGTCCGGGTAAGGGTCCAGGTAAGTGTCCGGGTCCGGGTCCGGGTCCGGGTCCGGGTCCGGGTCCTGGTCGGGGTAAGGGTCCGGGTCCGGGTCTGGGTCCGGGTCCGGGTAAGGGTCCGGGTCCGGGTCCGGGTCCGGGTAAGGGTCCGGGTCCGGGACTGGATAAGGGTCCGGGTACGGGTCCAGGTAAGGGTCCGGGTCCGGGACTGGGTAAGGGTCCGGGTCCGGGTCCGGGTCCGGGTCCGGGTCCGGGTAAGGGTCCAGGTAAGTGTCCGGGTCCGGGTCCGGGTCCGGGTCCGGGAAAGGGTCCGGGTCCGGGTCCGGGTCCGGGTCCGGGTAAGGGTCCGGGTCCGGGTATGGGTCCGGGTCCGGGTCCGGGTCCGGGACCGGGTAAGGGTTCAGGTCCATGTCCGGGTCCGGGTCCGTGTCCGGGTCCGGCTCCGGGTTCGGATCCGGGTCCGTGTCCTGGTCCGGGTCCGGGTCCGTGTCCGGGTCCGGGTAACGGTCCGGGTGCATGTCCGGGTCTGGGTCCGGGTCCGGGTAAGGGTGCGGGTCCGTGTCCGGGTCCGTGTCCGGGTCCGTGTCCGGGTCCGGGTAAGGGTCCGGGTCCATGTCCGGGTCCGTGTCCATGTCCGGGTAAGGGTCCGGGTCCGGGTCTGGGTCCGGGTCCGGGTCCGGGTCTAGGTCCGGGTCCGGATCCGGGTAAGGGTCCGTGTCCGGGTCCGGGTCCGTGTCCATGTCCGGGTAAGGGTCCGTGTCCGGGTCTGGGTCCGGGTCCGGGTCCGGATCCGGGTAAGGGTCCGTGTCCGGGTCCGGTTTAGGGTCCGGGTCCGGGTCCAGGTAAGGGTCCGGGTCTGGGTCCAGGTCCGGGTTCGGGTCCGGGTCCGCGTCCGGGTCCGGGTCCGAGTCCGGGTCCGGGTCCGGGTAAGTGTCCGGGTCCCGGTCCGGGTAAGGGTCTGGGTTCGGGTTCGGTTCAGGGTCCGGGTCCGGGTCCGGGTCTGGGTCCGCGTAAGGGTCCGGGTCCGGGTCCGGGTCCGGGACCGGGTCTGGGTCCGGGTCCAGGTAAGGGTCCGGGTCCGGGTCCGGGTCCGGGTCCGGGTAAGGGTCCGGGTCTGTGTCCGGTTAAGGGTCCGGGTAAGGGTCCAGGTAAGTGTCCGGGTCCGGGTCCGGGTCCGGGTCCGGGTCCTGGTCGGGGTAAGGGTCCGGGTCCGGGTCTGGGTCCGGGTCCGGGTAAGGGTCCGGGTCCGGGTCCGGGTCCGGGTAAGGGTCCGGGTCCGGGACTGGATAAGGGTCCGGGTACGGGTCCAGGTAAGGGTCCGGGTCCGGGACTGGGTAAGGGTCCGGGTCCGGGTCCGGGTCCGGGTCCGGGTCCGGGTAAGGGTCCAGGTAAGTGTCCGGGTCCGGGTCAGGGTCCGGGTCCGGGAAAGGGTCCGGGTCCGGGTCCGGGTCCGAGTCCGGGTAAGGGTCTGGGTCCGGGTCCAGGTAAGGGTCCGGGTCCGGGTCCGGGTCCGGGTCCGGGTCTGAGTCCGTGTCCGGGTCTGGGTCCGCGTCCGTGTCCGGGTAAGGGTCCGGGTCCATGTCCGGGTCCGGGTCCGGGTCCGGGTCTGGGTCCGGGTCCGGGTCCGGGTCCGGGTCCGGGTCCGGGTCCGGGTCCGGGTCTGGGTCCACGTAAGGGTCCGGGTCCGGGTCCGGGTCCAGGCAAGGGTCCGGGTCCGGGTCTGGGTAAGGGTCCGGGTCCGGGTAAGGGTCCGGGTCCGGGTCCGCGTCCGTGTCCGGGTCCGGGTCCGGGTCCGGGTCCGGGTCCGGGTCCGGGTAAGGGTCCGGGTCCATGTCCGGGTCCGGGTCCATGTCCGGGTCCGGCTCCGGGTTCGGATCCGGGTCCGGGTCCTGGTCCGTGTCCGGGTCCGTGTCCGGGTCCGGGTAACGGTCCGGGTGCATGTCCGGGTCTGGGTCCGGGTCCGGGTAAGGGTGCGGGTCCGTGTCCGTGTCCGGGTCCGGGTCCGTGTCCGGGTCCGGGTAAGGGTCCGGGTCCATGTCCGGGTCCGTATCCATGTCCGGGTAAGGGTCCGGGTCCGGGTCTGGGTCCGGGTCCGGGTCCGGGTCTGGGTCCGGGTCCGGATCCGGGTAAGGGTCCGTGTCCGTGTCCGGGTCCGTGTCCATGTCCGGGTAAGGGTCCGGGTCCGGGTCTGGGTCCGGGTCCGGATCCGGGTAAGGGTCCGGGTCCGGGTCCGGTTTAGGGTCCGGGTCCGGGTCCAGGTAAGGGTCCGGGTCTGGGTCCAGGTCCGGGTCCGGGTCCGGGTCCGCGTCCGGGTCCGGGTCCGGGTCCGGGTCCGGGTCCGGGTAAGTGTCCGGGTCCCGGTCCGGGTAAGGGTCTGGGTTCGGGTTCGGTTCCGGGTCCGGGTCCGGGTCCGGGTCTGGGTCCGCGTAAGGGTCCGGGTCCGGGTCCGGGTCCGGGACCGGGTCTGGGTCCGGGTCCAGGTAAGGGTCCGGGTCCGGGTCCGGGTCCGGGTAAGGGTCCGGGTCTGTGTCCGGTTAAGGGTCCGGGTAAGGGTCCAGGTAAGTGTCCGGGTCCGGGTCCGGGTCCGGGTCCGGGTCCTGGTCGGGGTAAGGGTCCGGGTCCGGGTCTGGGTCCGGGTCCGGGTAAGGGTCCGGGTCCGGGTCCGGGTCCGGGTAAGGGTCCGGGTCCGGGACTAGGTAAGGGTCCGGGTCCGCGTCCAGGTAAGGGTCCGGGTCCGGGACTGGGTAAGGGTCCGGGTCCGGGTCCGGGTCCGGGTCCGGGTCCGGGTAAGGGTCCAGGTAAGTGTCCGGGTCCGGGTCCGGGTCCTGGTCCTGGTCCTGGTCGGGGTAAGGGTCCGGGTCCGGGTCCGGGTCCGGGTCCGGGTAAGGGTCCGGGTCCGGGTCCGGGTCCGGGTCCGGGTCCGGGTAAGGGTCTGGGTCCGGGTCCAGGTAAGGGTCCGGGTCCGGGTCCGGGTCCGGGTCTGAGTCCGTGTCCGGGTCCGGGTCCGCGTCCGTGTCCGGGTAAGGGTCCGGGTCCATGTCCGGGTCCGGGTCCGGGTCCGGGTCTGGGTCCGGGTCCGGGTCCGGGTCCGGGACCGGGTAAGGGTTCGGGTCCGTATCCGGGTCCGGGTCCATGTCCGGGTCCGGCTCCGTGTTCGGATCCGGGTCCGTGTCCGTGTCCGGGTCCGGGTCCGGGTCCGTGTCCGGGTAACGGTCCGGGTGCATGTCCGGGTCTGGGTCCGGGTCCGGGTAAGGGTGCGGGTCCGTGTCCGGGTCCGGGTCCGTGTCCGTGTCCGGGTCCGGGTAAGGGTCCGGGTCCATGTCCGGGTCCGTGTCCATGTCCGGGTAAGGGTCCGGGTCCGGGTCTGGGTCCGGGTCCGGGTCCGGGTCTGGGTCCGGGTCCGGATCCGGGTAAGGGTCCGTGTCCGGGTCCGGTTTAGGGTCCGGGTCCGGGTCCAGGTAAGGGTCCGGGTCTGGGTCCAGGTCCGGGTCCGGGTCCGGGTCCGCGTCCGGGTCCGGGTCCGAGTCCGGGTCCGGGTCCGGGTAAGTGTCCGGGTCCCGGTCCGGGTAAGGGTCTGGGTTCGGGTTCGGTTCCGGGTCCAGGTCGGGGTCCGGGTCTGGGTCCGCGTAAGTGTCCGGGTCCGGGTCCGGGTCCGGGACCGGGTCTGGGTCCGGGTCCAGGTAAGGGTCCGTGTCCGGGTCCGGGTCCAGGTAAGGGTCCGGGTCTGTGTCCGGTTAAGGGTCCGGGTAAGGGTCCAGGTAAGTGTCCGGGTCCGGGTCCGGGTCCTGGTCGGGGTAAGGGTCCAGGTCCGGGTCCGGGTCCGGGTCCGGGTAAGGGTCCGGGTCCGGGTCCGGGTCCGGGTCCGGGTCCGGGTCCGGGTAAGGGTCTGGGTCCGGGTCCGGGTCCGGGTCCGGGTCCGGGACTGGGTAAGGGTCCGGGTCCGGTTCTGGGTCCGGGTAAGGGTCCAGGTAAGTGTCCGGGTCCGGGTCCGGGTCCGGGTCCGGGTCCGGGTCCGGGTCCGGGTCCTGGTCGGGGTAAGGGTCCGGGTCCGGGTCCGGGTCCGGGTCCGGGTAAGGGTCCGGGTCCGGGTCCGGGTCCGGGTCCGGGTCCGGGTCCGGGTAAGGGTCTGGGTCCGGGTCCAGGTAAGGGTCCGGGTCCGGGTCCGGGTCCTGGTCTGAGTCCGTGTCCGGGTCCGGGTCCGGGTCCGGGTAAGGGTCCGGGTCCGGGTCCGGGTAAGGGTCCGGGTCCGGGTCCGGGTCCGGGTCCGGGTCCGGGTCCGGGTCCGGGTCCGGGTAAGGGTCCGGGTCCGGGTAAGGGTCCGGGTCCGGGTCCGGGTCCGGGTCCGGGTCCAGTTAAGGGTCCGGGTCCGCGTCCGCGTCCGTGTCCGGGTCCGGGTCCGGGTCCGGGTCTGGGTAAGGGTCCGGGTCCATGTCCGGGTCCGGGTCCGGGTCCGGGTCTGGGTCCGGGTCCGGGTCCGGGTCCGGGACCGGGTTCGGATCCGTGTCCGTGTCCAGGTCCGGGTCCGGGTCCGGGTACGGGTCCGTGTCCGGGTCCGGTTTAGGATCCGGGTCCGGGTCCAGGTAAGGGTCAGGGTCTGGGTCCAGGTCCGGGTCCGGGTCCGGGTCTGCGTCCGGGTCCGGGTCCGAGTCCGGGTCCGGGTCCGGGTAAGTGTCCGGGTCCCGGTCCGGGTAAGGGTCTGGGTTCGGGTTCGGTTCCGGGTCCGGGTCCGGGTCCGGGTCTCGGTCCGCGTAAGGGTCCGGGTCCGGGTCCGGGTCCGGGACCGGGTCTGGGTCCGGGTCCAGGTAAGGGTCCGGGTCCGGATCTGGGTCCGGGTAAGGGTCCGGGTCTGTGTCCGGGTCCGGGTAAGGGTCCGGGTCCGGGACTGGGTAAGGGTCCGGGTCCGGGTCCAGGTAAGGGTCTGGGTCCGGGACTGGGTAAGGGTCCGGGTCAGGGTAATGGTCCGGGTCCATGTCCGGGTCCGGGTCCGTGTCCGTGTCCGTGTCCGGGTAAGGGTCCGAGTCCGGGTCCGGGTCCGGGTAAGTGTCCGGGTCCCGGTCCGGGTAAGGGTCTGGGTTCGGGTTCGGTTCCGGGTCCGGGTCCGGGTCCGGGTCTGGGTCGGCGTAAGGGTCCGGGTCCGGGTCCGGGTCCGGGACCGGGTCTGGGTCCGGGTCCAGGTAAGGGTCCGGGTCCGGATCTGGGTCCGGGTAAGGGTCCGGGTCTGTGTCCGGTTAAGGGTCCGGGTAAGGGTCCAGGTAAGTGTCCGGGTCCGGGTCCGGGTCCGGGTCCGGGTCCTGGTCGGGGTAAGGGTCCGGGTCCGGGTCCGGGTCCGGGTCCGGGTCCGGGTAAGGGTCCCGGTCCGGGTCCGGGTCCGGGTAAGGGTCCGGGTCCGGGACTGGGTAAGGGTCCGGGTCCGGGTCCAGGTAAGGGTCTGGGTCCGGGACTGGGTAAGGGTCCGGGTCAGGGTAATGGTCCGGGTCCATGTCCGGGTCCGGGTCCGTGTCCGTGTCCGTGTCCGTGTCCGGGTAAGGGTTCGGGTCCGTGTCCCTGTCCGTGTCCGTGTCCGGGTTCGGACCCGGGTCCGGGTCCGGGTCCGGGTCCGGGTCCGGGTCCGGGTCCGGTTTAGGGTCCGGGTCCGGGTCCAGGTAAGGGTCCGGGTCCGGGTCCGTGTCCGGGTCCGGGTCCTGGTCCGGGTCCGGGTCTGGGTAAGTGTCCGGGTCCCGGTCCGGGTAAGGGTCTGGGTTCGGGTTCGGTCCCGGGTCTGGGTCCGGGTCCGGGTCTGGGTCCGGGTAAGGGTCCGGGTCCGGGTCCGGGTCCGGGTCCGGGTAAGGGTCCGGGTCCGGGTCCGGGTCCGGGTCCGGGTCCGGGCAAGGGTCCGGGTCCGGGTCCAGGCAAGGATCCGGGTCCGGGTCCGGGTAAGGGTCCGGGTCCGGGTAAGGGTCCGGGTCCGGGTCCGGGTCCGTGTCCGTTTAAGGGTCCGGGTCCGGGTCCGTGTCCGTGTCCGTGTCCGTGTCCGGGTCCGGGTCCGGGTCCGGGTAAGGGTCCGGGTCCATGTCCGGGTCCGGGTCCAGGTCCGGGTCTGGGTCTGGGTCCGGGTCCGGGTCCCGGACCGGGTAAGGGTTCGGGTCCGTGTCCGGGTCCGTGTCCGTGTCCGTGTCCGGGTCCGGCTCCGGGTTCGGATCCGGGTCAGGGTTGGGTCCGGGTCCAGGTCCAGGTCCGGGTCCGGGTAACGGTCCGGGTGCATGTCCGGGTCTGGGTCTGGGTCCGGGTAAGGGTGCGGGTCCGTGTCCGTGTCCGGGTCCGGGTCCGTGTCCGGGTCCGGGTAAGGGTCCGGGTCTGGGTCCGGGTCCGGGTCCGGGTCCGGGACCGGGTAAGGGTTCGGGTCCGTATCCGGGTCCGGGTCCATGTCCGGGTCCGGCTCCGTGTTCGGATCCGGGTCCGTGTCCGTGTCCGTGTCCGGGTCCGGGTCCGGGTCCGTGTCCGGGTAACGGTCCGGGTGCATGTCCGGGTCTGGGTCCGGGTCCGGGTAAGGGTGCGGGTCCGTGTCCGGGTCCGGGTCCGTGTCCGTGTCCGGGTCCGGGTAAGGGTCCGGGTCCATGTCCGGGTCCGTGTCCATGTCCGGGTAAGGGTCCGGGTCCGGGTCTGGGTCCGGGTCCGGGTCCGGGTCTGGGTCCGGGTCCGGATCCGGGTAAGGGTCCGTGTCCGGGTCCGGTTTAGGGTCCGGGTCCGGGTCCAGGTAAGGGTCCGGGTCTGGGTCCAGGTCCGGGTCCGGGTCCGGGTCCGCGTCCGGGTCCGGGTCCGAGTCCGGGTCCGGGTCCGGGTAAGTGTCCGGGGTCCCGGTCCGGGTAAGGGTCTGGGTTCGGGTTCGGTTCCGGGTCCAGGTCGGGGTCCGGGTCTGGGTCCGCGTAAGTGTCCGGGGTCCGGGTCCGGGTCCGGGACCGGGTCTGGGTCCGGGTCCAGGTAAGGGTCCGTGTCCGGGTCCGGGTCCAGGTAAGGGTCCGGGTCTGTGTCCGGTTAAGGGTCCGGGTAAGGGTCCAGGTAAGTGTCCGGGTCCGGGTCCGGGTCCTGGTCGGGGTAAGGGTCCAGGTCCGGGTCCGGGTCCGGGTCCAGGTAAGGGTCCGGGTCCGGGACTGGGTAAGGGTCCGGGTCCGGTTCTGGGTCCGGGGTAAGGGTCCAGGTAAGTGTCCGGGTCCGGGTCCGGGTCCGGGTCCGGGTCCGGGTCCGGGTCCGGGTCCTGGTCGGGGTAAGGGTCCGGGTCCGGGTCCGGGTCCGGGTCCGGGTAAGGGTCTGGGTCCGGGTCCAGGTAAGGGTCCGGGTCCGGGTCCGGGTCCTGGTCTGAGTCCGTGTCCGGGTCCGGGTCCGGGTCCGGGTAAGGGTCCGGGTCCGGGTCCGGGTAAGGGTCCGGGTCCGGGTCCGGGTCCGGGTCCGGGTCCGGGTCCGGTTCCGGGTCCGGGTAAGGGTCCGGGTCCGGGTAAGGGTCCGGGTCCGGGTCCGGGTCCGGGTCCGGGTCCAGTTAAGGGTCCGGGTCCGCGTCCGCGTCCGTGTCCGGGTCCGGGTCCGGGTCCGGGTCTGGGTAAGGGTCCGGGTCCATGTCCGGGTCCGGGTCCGGGTCCGGGTCTGGGTCCGGGTCCGGGTCCGGGTCCGGGACCGGGTTCGGATCCGTGTCCGTGTCCAGGTCCGGGTCCGGGTCCGGGTAAGGGTCCGTGTCCGGGTCCGGTTTAGGATCCGGGTCCGGGTCCAGGTAAGGGTCAGGGTCTGGGTCCAGGTCCGGGTCCGGGTCCGGGTCTGCGTCCGGGTCCGGGTCCGAGTCCGGGTCCGGGTCCGGGTAAGTGTCCGGGTCCCGGTCCGGGTAAGGGTCTGGGTTCGGGTTCGGTTCCGGGTCCGGGTCCGGGTCCGGGTCTCGGTCCGCGTAAGGGTCCGGGTCCGGGTCCGGGTCCGGGACCGGGTCTGGGTCCGGGTCCAGGTAAGGGTCCGGGTCCGGATCTGGGTCCGGGTAAGGGTCCGGGTCTGTGTCCGGGTCCGGGTAAGGGTCCGGGTCCGGGACTGGGTAAGGGTCCGGGTCCGGGTCCAGGTAAGGGTCTGGGTCCGGGACTGGGTAAGGGTCCGGGTCAGGGTAATGGTCCGGGTCCATGTCCGGGTCCGGGTCCGTGTCCGTGTCCGTGTCCGGGTAAGGGTCCGAGTCCGGGTCCGGGTCCGGGTAAGTGTCCGGGTCCCGGTCCGGGTAAGGGTCTGGGTTCGGGTTCGGTTCCGGGTCCGGGTCCGGGTCCGGGTCTGGGTCGGCGTAAGGGTCCGGGTCCGGGTCCGGGTCCGGGACCGGGTCTGGGTCCGGGTCCAGGTAAGGGTCCGGGTCCGGATCTGGGTCCGGGTAAGGGTCCGGGTCTGTGTCCGGTTAAGGGTCCGGGTAAGGGTCCAGGTAAGTGTCCGGGTCCGGGTCCGGGTCCGGGTCCGGGTCCTGGTCGGGGTAAGGGTCCGGGTCCGGGTCCGGGTCCGGGTCCGGGTCCGGGTAAGGGTCCCGGTCCCGGTCCGGGTCCGGGTAAGGGTCCGGGTCCGGGACTGGGTAAGGGTCCGGGTCCGGGTCCAGGTAAGGGTCTGGGTCCGGGACTGGGTAAGGGTCCGGGTCAGGGTAATGGTCCGGGTCCATGTCCGGGTCCGGGTCCGTGTCCGTGTCCGTGTCCGTGTCCGGGTAAGGGTTCGGGTCCGTGTCCCTGTCCGTGTCCGTGTCCGGGTTCGGACCCGGGTCCGGGTCCGGGTCCGGGTCCGGGTCCGGGTCCGGGTCCGGGTCCGGTTTAGGGTCCGGGTCCGGGTCCAGGTAAGGGTCCGGGTCCGGGTCCGTGTCCGGGTCCGGGTCCTGGTCCGGGTCCGGGTCTGGGTAAGTGTCCGGGTCCCGGTCCGGGTAAGGGTCTGGGTTCGGGTTCGGTCCCGGGTCTGGGTCCGGGTCCGGGTCTGGGTCCGGGTAAGGGTCCGGGTCCGGGTCCGGGTCCGGGTCCGGGTAAGGGTCCGGGTCCGGGTCCGGGTCCGGGTCCGGGTCCGGGCAAGGGTCCGGGTCCGGGTCCAGGCAAGGGTCCGGGTCCGGGTCCGGGTAAGGGTCCGGGTCCGGGTAAGGGTCCGGGTCCGGGTCCGGGTCCGTGTCCGTTTAAGGGTCCGGGTCCGGGTCCGGGTCCGTGTCCGTGTCCGGGTCCGGGTCCGGGTCCGGGTCCGGGTAAGGGTCCGGGTCCATGTCCGGGTCCGGGTCCAGGTCCGGGTCTGGGTCTGGGTCCGGGTCCGGGTCCCGGACCGGGTAAGGGTTCGGGTCCGTGTCCGGGTCCGTGTCCGTGTCCGTGTCCGGGTCCGGCTCCGGGTTCGGATCCGGGTCAGGGTCCGGGTCCGGGTCCAGGTCCAGGTCCGGGTCCGGGTAACGGTCCGGGTGCATGTCCGGGTCTGGGTCTGGGTCCGGGTAAGGGTGCGGGTCCGTGTCCGTGTCCGGGTCCGGGTCCGTGTCCGGGTCCGGGTAAGGGTCCGGGTCCATGTCCGGGTCCGTGTCCATGTCCGGGTAAGGGTCCGGGTCCGGGTCTGGGTCCGGGTCTGGGTCCGGGTCTGGGTCCGGGTCCGGATCCGGGTAAGGGTCCGTGTCCGTGTCCGGGTCCGTGTCCATGTCCGGGTAAGGGTCCGGGTCCGGGTCTGGGTCCGGGTCCGGATCCGGGTAAGGGTCCGTGTCCGGGTCCGGTTTAGGGTCCGGGTCCGGGTCCAGGTAAGGGTCCGGGTCTGGGTCCAGGTCCGGGTCCGCGTCCGGGTCGGGGTCCGAGTCCGGGTCCGGGTCCGGGTAAGTGTCCGGGTCCCGGTCCGGGTAAGGGTCTGGGTTCGGTTTCGGTTCCGGGTCAGGGTCTGGGTCCGGGTCTGGGTCCGCGTAAGGGTCTGGGTCCGGGTCCGGGTCCGGGACCGGGTCTGGGTCCGGGTCCAGGTAAGGGTCCGGGTCCGGGTCCGGGTCCGGGTAAGGGTCCGGGTCCGGGTCCGGGTCCGGGTCCGGGTAAGGGTCCGGGTCCGGGTCCGGGTCCGGGTCCGGGTCCGGGTAAGGGTCCGGGTCCGGGACTGGGTAACGGTCCGGGTCCGGGTCCAGGTAAGTGTCCGGGTCCGGGACTGGGTAAGGGTCCGGGTCCGGGTCCGGGTCCGGGTCCGGGTCCGGGTCCGGGTAAGGGTCCACGTAAGTGTCCGGGTCCGGGTCCGGGTCCGGGTCCGGGTCCTGGTCGGGGTAAGAGTCCGGGTCCGGGTCCGGGTCCGGGTCCGGGTAAGGGTCCAGGTCCGGGTCCGGGTCCGGGTCCGGGTCCGGGTAAGGGTCTGGGTCCGGGTCCAGGTAAGGGTCCGGGTCCGTGTCCGGGTCCGGGTCTGAGTCCGTGTCCGGGTCCGGGTCCGGGTAAGGGTCCGGGTCCGGGTCCGGGTAAGGGTCCGGGTCTGGGTCCGGGTCCGGGTCCGGGTCCGGGTCCGGGTCCGGGTCCGGGTCCGGGTCCGGGTCCGGGTCCGGTACAGGGTCCGGGTCCGGGTAAGGGTCTGGGTCCGGGTCCGGGTCCGGATCCGGGTAAGGTTCCGGGTCCGGGTCCAGGTAAGGGTCTGGGTCCTGGTCCGGGTCCGGGTCCGGGTCCTGGTCCGGGTCCGGATCCGGGTAAGTGTCCTGGTCCGGGTCCTGGTCCGGGTCCGGATCCGGGTAAGTGTCCGGGTCCCGGTCCGGGTAAGGGTCTGGGTTCGGGTTCGGTTCCGGGTCTGGGTCCGGGTCCGGGTCTGGGTCCGGGTAGGGGTCCGGGTCCGGGTCCGGGTCCGGGTCCGGGTCCGGGTCCGGGTCCGGGTCCGGGTCCGGGTCCGGGTCCGGGTCCGGGTCTGGGTCCGGGTCCAGGTAAGGGTCCGGGTCCGGGTCCGGGTCTGGGTAAGGGTCCGGGTCCGGGTCCAGGTCCGGGTCCGGGTAAGGGTCCGGGTCCGGGTCCGGGCAAGGGTCCGGGTCCGGGTCCAGGCAAGGGTCCGGGTCCGGGTCCGGGTAAGGGTCCGGGTCCGGGTAAGGGTCCGGGTCCGGGTCCGGGTCCGGGTCCGGATCCGGGTCCGGGTCCGGTTAAGGGTCCGGGTCCGGGTCCGGGTCCGGGTCCGGGTCCGGGTCCGGGTCCGGGTCCGGGTCCGGGTCTGGGTCCGGGTAAGGGTCCGGGTCCATGTCCGTGTCCGTGTCCGGGTCCGGGTCCGGGTCTGGGTCCGGGTCCGGGTCCGGGTCCGGGACCGGGTAAGGGTTCGGGTCCGTGTCCGGGTCCGGGTCCGTGTCCGGGTCCAGCTCCGGGTTCGGATCCGGGTCCGTGTCCGGGTCCGGGTCCGGGTCCCGGTCCGGGTCCGGGTAACGGTCCGGGTGCATGTCCGTGTCTGGGTCCGGGTCCGGGTAAGGGTGCGGGTCCGTGTCCGGGTCCGTGTCCGGGTCCGTGTCCGGGTCCGGGTAAGGGTCCGGGTCCATGTCCGTGTCCGTGTCAATGTCCGGGTAAGGGTCCGGGTCCGGGTCTGGGTCCGGGTCCGGGTCCGGGTCTGGGACCGGGTCCGGATCCGGGTAAGGGTCCGTGTCCGTGTCCGGGTCCGTGTCCATGTCTGGGTAAGGGTCCGGGTCCGGGTCTGGGTCCGGGTCCGGGTCCGGGTAAGGGTCCGGGTCCGGGTAAGGGTCCGGGTCCGGGTCCGGGTCCGGGTCCGGATCCGGGTCCGGGTCCGGTTAAGGGTCCGGGTCCGGGTCCGCGTCTGGGTCCGGGTCCGGGTCCGGGTCCGGGTCCGGGTCCGGGTCCGGGTCCGGGTAAGGGTCCGGGTCCGGGTCCGGGTAAGGGTCCGGGTCTGGGTCCGGGTCCGGGTCCGGGTCCGGGTCCGGGTCCGGGTCCGGGTCCGGGTCCGGGTCCGGGTCCGGTACAGGGTCCGGGTCCGGGTAAGGGTCTGGGTCCGGGTCCGGGTCCAGGTAAGGGTCTGGGTCCTGGTCCGGGTCCGGGTCCGGGTCCTGGTCCGGGTCCGGATCCGGGTAAGTGTCCGGGTCCCGGTCCGGGTAAGTGTCCGGGTCCCGGTCCGGGTAAGGGTCTGGGTTCGGGTTCGGTTCCGGGTCTGGGTCCGGGTCCGGGTCTGGGTCCGGGTAGGGGTCCGGGTCCGGGTCCGGGTCCGGGTCCGGGTCCGGGTCCGGGTCCGGGTCCGGGTCCGGGTCCGGGTCTGGGTCCGGGTCCAGGTAAGGGTCCGGGTCCGGGTCCGGGTCTGGGTAAGGGTCCGGGTCCGGGTCCAGGTCCGGGTCCGGGTAAGGGTCCGGGTCCGGGTCCGGGTCCGGGTCCGGGCAAGGGTCCGGGTCCGGGTCCAGGCAAGGGTCCGGGTCCGGGTCCGGGTAAGGGTCCGGGTCCGGGTAAGGGTCCGGGTCCGGGTCCGGGTCCGGGTCCGGATCCGGGTCCGGGTCCGGTTAAGGGTCCGGGTCCGGGTCCGCGTCCGGGTCCGGGTCCGGGTCCGGGTCCGGGTCCGGGTCCGGGTCCGGGTCCGGGTCTGGGTCCGGGTAAGGGTCCGGGTCCATGTCCGTGTCCGTGTCCGGGTCCGGGTCCGGGTCTGGGTCCGGGTCCGGGTCCGGGTCCGGGACCGGGTAAGGGTTCGGGTCCGTGTCCGGGTCCGGGTCCGTGTCCGGGTCCAGCTCCGGGTTCGGATCCGGGTCCGTGTCCGGGTCCGGGTCCGGGTCCGGGTCCGGGTCCGGGTAACGGTCCGGGTGCATGTCCGTGTCTGGGTCCGGGTCCGGGTAAGGGTGCGGGTCCGTGTCCGTGTCCGGGTCCGGGTCCGTGTCCGGGTCCGGGTAAGGGTCCGGGTCCATGTCCGGGTCCGTGTCCATGTCCGGGTAAGGGTCCGGGTCCGGGTCTGGGTCCGGGTCTGGGTCCGGGTCTGGGTCCGGGTCCGGATCCGGGTAAGGGTCCGTGTCCGTGTCCGGGTCCGTGTCCATGTCCGGGTAAGGGTCCGGGTCCGGGTCTGGGTCCGGGTCCGGATCCGGGTAAGGGTCCGTGTCCGGGTCCGGTTTAGGGTCCGGGTCCGGGTCCAGGTAAGGGTCCGGGTCTGGGTCCAGGTCCGGGTCCGCGTCCGGGTCGGGGTCCGAGTCCGGGTCCGGGTCCGGGTAAGTGTCCGGGTCCCGGTCCGGGTAAGGGTCTGGGTTCGGTTTCGGTTCCGGGTCAGGGTCTGGGTCCGGGTCTGGGTCCGCGTAAGGGTCTGGGTCCGGGTCCGGGTCCGGGACCGGGTCTGGGTCCGGGTCCAGGTAAGGGTCCGGGTCCGGGTCCGGGTCCGGGTAAGGGTCCGGGTCCGGGTCCGGGTCCGGGTCCGGGTAAGGGTCCGGGTCCGGGTCCGGGTCCGGGTCCGGGTCCGGGTAAGGGTCCGGGTCCGGGACTGGGTAACGGTCCGGGTCCGGGTCCAGGTAAGTGTCCGGGTCCGGGACTGGGTAAGGGTCCGGGTCCGGGTCCGGGTCCGGGTCCGGGTCCGGGTCCGGGTAAGGGTCCACGTAAGTGTCCGGGTCCGGGTCCGGGTCCGGGTCCGGGTCCTGGTCGGGGTAAGAGTCCGGGTCCGGGTCCGGGTCCGGGTCCGGGTAAGGGTCCAGGTCCGGGTCCGGGTCCGGGTCCGGGTCCGGGTAAGGGTCTGGGTCCGGGTCCAGGTAAGGGTCCGGGTCCGTGTCCGGGTCCGGGTCTGAGTCCGTGTCCGTGTCCGGGTCCGGGTAAGGGTCCGGGTCCGGGTCCGGGTAAGGGTCCGGGTCTGGGTCCGGGTCCGGGTCCGGGTCCGGGTCCGGGTCCGGGTCCGGGTCCGGGTCCGGTACAGGGTCCGGGTCCGGGTAAGGGTCTGGGTCCGGGTCCGGGTCCGGATCCGGGTAAGGTTCCGGGTCCGGGTCCAGGTAAGGGTCTGGGTCCTGGTCCGGGTCCGGGTCCGGGTCCTGGTCCGGGTCCGGATCCGGGTAAGTGTCCTGGTCCGGGTCCGGGTCCGGGTCCTGGTCCGGGTCCGGATCCGGGTAAGTGTCCGGGTCCCGGTCCGGGTAAGGGTCTGGGTTCGGGTTCGGTTCCGGGTCTGGGTCCGGGTCCGGGTCTGGGTCCGGGTAGGGGTCCGGGTCCGGGTCCGGGTCCGGGTCCGGGTCCGGGTCCGGGTCCGGGTCCGGGTCCGGGTCCGGGTCCGGGTCTGGGTCCGGGTCCAGGTAAGGGTCCGGGTCCGGGTCCGGGTCTGGGTAAGGGTCCGGGTCCGGGTCCAGGTCCGGGTCCGGGTAAGGGTCCGGGTCCGGGTCCGGGTCCGGGTCCGGGCAAGGGTCCGGGTCCGGGTCCAGGCAAGGGTCCGGGTCCGGGTCCGGGTAAGGGTCCGGGTCCGGGTAAGGGTCCGGGTCCGGGTCCGGGTCCGGGTCCGGGTCCGGATCCGGGTCCGGGTCCGGTTAAGGGTCCGGGTCCGGGTCCGCGTCCGGGTCCGGGTCCGGGTCCGGGTCCGGGTCCGGGTCCGGGTCTGGGTCCGGGTAAGGGTCCGGGTCCATGTCCGTGTCCGTGTCCGGGTCCGGGTCCGGGTCTGGGTCCGGGTCCGGGTCCGGGTCCGGGACCGGGTAAGGGTTCGGGTCCGTGTCCGGGTCCGGGTCCGTGTCCGGGTCCAGCTCCGGGTTCGGATCCGGGTCCGTGTCCGGGTCCGGGTCCGGGTCCCGGTCCGGGTCCGGGTAACGGTCCGGGTGCATGTCCGTGTCTGGGTCCGGGTCCGGGTAAGGGTGCGGGTCCGTGTCCGGGTCCGTGTCCGGGTCCGTGTCCGGGTCCGGGTAAGGGTCCGGGTCCATGTCCGTGTCCGTGTCAATGTCCGGGTAAGGGTCCGGGTCCGGGTCTGGGTCCGGGTCCGGGTCCGGGTCTGGGACCGGGTCCGGATCCGGGTAAGGGTCCGTGTCCGTGTCCGGGTCCGTGTCCATGTCTGGGTAAGGGTCCGGGTCCGGGTCTGGGTCCGGGTCCGGGTCCGGGTAAGGGTCCGGGTCCGGGTAAGGGTCCGGGTCCGGGTCCGGGTCCGGGTCCGGATCCGGGTCCGGGTCCGGTTAAGGGTCCGGGTCCGGGTCCGCGTCCGGGTCCGGGTCCGGGTCCGGGTCCGGGTACGGGTCCGGGTCCGGGTCCGGGTCCGGGTAAGGGTCCGGGTCCGGGTCCGGGTAAGGGTCCGGGTCTGGGTCCGGGTCCGGGTCCGGGTCCGGGTCCGGGTCCGGGTCCGGGTCCGGGTCCGGGTCCGGGTCCGGTACAGGGTCCGGGTCCGGGTAAGGGTCTGGGTCCGGGTCCGGGTCCAGGTAAGGGTCTGGGTCCTGGTCCGGGTCCGGGTCCGGGTCCTGGTCCGGGTCCGGATCCGGGTAAGTGTCCGGGTCCCGGTCCGGGTAAGTGTCCGGGTCCCGGTCCGGGTAAGGGTCTGGGTTCGGGTTCGGTTCCGGGTCTGGGTCCGGGTCCGGGTCTGGGTCCGGGTAGGGGTCCGGGTCCGGGTCCGGGTCCGGGTCCGGGTCCGGGTCCGGGTCCGGGTCCGGGTCCGGGTCTGGGTCCGGGTCCAGGTAAGGGTCCGGGTCCGGGTCCGGGTCTGGGTAAGGGTCCGGGTCCGGGTCCAGGTCCGGGTCCGGGTAAGGGTCCGGGTCCGGGTCCGGGTCCGGGTCCGGGCAAGGGTCCGGGTCCGGGTCCAGGCAAGGGTCCGGGTCCGGGTCCGGGTAAGGGTCCGGGTCCGGGTAAGGGTCCGGGTCCGGGTCCGGGTCCGGGTCCGGATCCGGGTCCGGGTCCGGTTAAGGGTC
This sequence comes from Arizona elegans, assembly GCA_022577455.1. NCBI lineage: Eukaryota > Metazoa > Chordata > Lepidosauria > Squamata > Colubridae > Arizona > Arizona elegans. Next base: position 8,878,807 of record JAKOOJ010000027.1, read on the forward strand.
CGGGTCCGGGTCCGCGTCCGGGTCCGGGTCCGGGTCCGGGTCCGGGTCCGGGTCCGGGTCTGGGTCCGGGTAAGGGTCCGGGTCCATGTCCGTGTCCGTGTCCGGGTCCGGGTCCGGGTCTGGGTCCGGGTCCGGGTCCGGGTCCGGGACCGGGTAAGGGTTCGGGTCCGTGTCCGGGTCCGGGTCCGTGTCCGGGTCCAGCTCCGGGTTCGGATCCGGGTCCGTGTCCGGGTCCGGGTCCGGGTCCGGGTCCGGGTCCGGGTAACGGTCCGGGTGCATGTCCGTGTCTGGGTCCGGGTCCGGGTAAGGGTGCGGGTCCGTGTCCGGGTCCGTGTCCGGGTCCGTGTCCGGGTCCGGGTAAGGGTCCGGGTCCATGTCCGTGTCCGTGTCAATGTCCGGGTAAGGGTCCGGGTCCGGGTCTGGGTCCGGGTCCGGGTCCGGGTCTGGGTCCGGGTCCGGATCCGGGTAAGGGTCCGTGTCCGTGTCCGGGTCCGTGTCCATGTCTGGGTAAGGGTCCGGGTCCGGGTCTGGGTCCGGGTCCGGATCCGGGTAAGGGTCCGTGTCCGGGTCCGGTTTAGGGTCCGGGTCCGGGTCCAGGTAAGGGTCCAGGTCTGGGTCCAGGTCCGGGTCCGGGTCCGGGTCCGCGTCCGGGTCCGGGTCCGAGTCCGGGTCCGGGTCCGGGTAAGTGTCCGGGTCCCGGTCCGGGTAAGGGTCTGGGTTCGGGTTCGGTTCCGGGTCCGGGTCCGGGTCCCGGTCCGGGTAAGGGTCTGGGTTCGGGTTCGGTTCCGGGTCTGGGTCCGGGTCCGGGTCTGGGTCCGGGTAGGGGTCCGGGTCCGGGTCCGGGTCCGGGTCCGGGTCCGAGTCCGGGTCCGGGTCCGGGTCCGGGTCCGGGTCCGGGTCCGGGTCCGGGTCTGGGTCCGGGTCCAGGTAAGGGTCCGGGTCCGGGTCCGGGTCTGGGTAAGGGTCCGGGTCCGGGTCCAGGTCCGGGTCCGGGTAAGGGTCCGGGTCCGGGTCCGGGTCCGGGTCCGGGCAAGGGTCCGGGTCCAGGTCCGGGCAAGGGTCCGGGTCCGGGTCCGGGTAAGGGTCAGGGTCCGGGTAAGGGTCCGGGTCCGGGTCCGGGTCCGGGTCCGGGTCCGGATCCGGGTCCGGGTCCGGTTAAGGGTCCGGGTCCGGGTCCGCGTCCAGGTCCGGGTCCGGGTCCGGGTCCGGGTCCGGGTCCGGGTAAGGGTCCGGGTCCATGTCCGTGTCCGTGTCCGGGTCCGGGTCCGGGTCTGGGTCCGGGTCCGGGTCCGGGTCCGGGACCGGGTAAGGGTTCGGGTCCGTGTCCGGGTCCGGGTCCGTGTCCGGGTCCAGCTCCGGGTTCGGATCCGGGTCCGTGTCCGGGTCCGGGTCCGGGTCCGGGTCCGGGTAACGGTCCGGGTGCATGTCCGGGTCTGGGTCCGGGTCCGGGTAAGGGTGCGGGTCCGTGTCCGGGTCCGTGTCCGGGTCCGTGTCCGGGTCCGGGTAAGGGTCCGGGTCCATGTCCGTGTCCGTGTCAATGTCCGGGTAAGGGTCCGGGTCCGGGTCTGGGTCCGGGTCCGGGTCCGGGTCCGGGTCTGGGTCCGGGTCCGGATCCGGGTAAGGGTCCGTGTCCGTGTCCGTGTCCGGGTCCGTGTCCATGTCTGGGTAAGGGTCCGGGTCCGGGTCTGGGTCCGGGTCCGGATCCGGGTAAGGGTCCGTGTCCGTGTCCGGTTTAGGGTCCGGGTCCGGGTCCAGGTAAGGGTCCAGGTCTGGGTCCAGGTCCGGGTCCGGGTCCGGGTCCGGGTCCGGGTCCGGGTCCGAGTCCGGGTCCGGGTCCGGGTAAGTGTCCGGGTCCCGGTCCGGGTAAGGGTCTGGGTTCGGGTTCGGTTCCGGGTCCGGGTCCGGGTCCGGGTCTGGGTCTGGGTCCGCGTAAGGGTCCGGGTCCGGGTCCGGGTCCGGGACCGGGTCTGGGTCCGGGTCCAGGTAAGGGTCCAGGTCCGGGTCCGGGTCCGGGTAAGGGTCCGGGTCTCTGTCCGGTTAAGGGTCCGGGTAAGGGTCCAGGTAAGTGTCCGGGTCCGGGTCCGGGTCCGGGTCCGGGTCCTGGTCGGGGTAAGGGTCCGGGTCCGGGTCCTGGTCGGGGTAAGGGTCCGGGTCCGGGTCCGGGTCCGGGTCCGGGTAAGGGTCCGGGTCCAGGTCCGGGTCTGGGTAAGGGTCTGGGTCCATGTCCGGGTCCGGGTCTGGGTCCGGGTCCAGGTAAGCGTCCGGGTCCGTGTCCGGGTCCGGGTCTGAGTCCGTGTCCGGGTCCGTGTCCGGATAAGGGTCCGGGTCCGGGTCCGGGTAAGGGTCCGGGTCCGGGTCCGGGTCCGGGTCCGGGTCCGGGTCCGGGTCCGGGTAAGGGTCCGGGTCCGGGTCCGGGTAAGGGTCCGGGTCCGGGTAAGGGTCCGGGTCCGGGTCCGGGTCCGGGTCCGGGTCCGGTTAAGGGCCGGGTCCGGGTCCGCGTCCGTGTCCGGGTCCGGGTCCGGGTCCAGGTCCGGGTCTGGGTAAGGGTCTGGGTCCATGTCCGGGTCCGGGTCCGGGTCCGGGTCCGGGACCGGGTAAGGGTTCGAGTCCGTGTCCGTGTCCGGGTCCGTGTTCGTGTCCTGGTCCGGGTTCGGATCCGTGTCCGTGTCCGGGTCCGGGTCCGGGTCCGGGTCCGGGTAACGGTCCGGGTGCATGTCCGGGTCTGGGTCCGGGTCCGGGTAAGGGTGCGGGTCCGTGTCCGGGTCCGTGTCCGGGTCCATGTCCGGGTCCGGGTAAGGGTCCGGGTCCATGTCCGGGTCCGTGTCCATGTCCGGGTAAGGGTCCGGGTCCGGGTCTGTGTCCGGGTCCGGGTCCGGGTCTGGGTCCGGGTCCGGATCCGGGTAAGGCTCCGTGTCCGTGTCCGGGTCCGTGTCCATGTCCGGGTAAGGGTCCGGGTCCGGGTCTGGGTCTGGGTCCGGATCCGGGTAAGGGTCCGTGTCCGGGTCCGGTTTAGGGTCCGGGTCCGGGTCCAGGTAAGGGTCCGGGTCTGGGTCCAGGTCCGGGTCCGGGTCCGGGTCTGCGTCCGGGTCCGGGTCCGAGTCCGGGTCCGGGTCCGGGTAAGTGTCCGGGTCCCGGTCCGGGTAAGGGTCTGGGTTCGGGTTCGGTTCCGGGTCCGGGTCCGGGTCTGGGTCCGCGTAAGGGTCCGGGTCCGGGTCCGGGTCCGGGACCGGGTCTGGGTCCGGGTCCAGGTAAGGGTCCGGGTCCGGGTCTGGGTCCGGGTAAGGGTCCGGGTCTGTGTCCGGTTAAGGGTCCGGGTAAGGGTCCAGGTAAGTGTCCGGGTCCGGGTCCGGGTCCGGGTCCGGGTCCTGGTCGGGGTAAGGGTCCGGGTCCGGGTCCTGGTCGGGGTAAGGGTCCGGGTCCGGGTCCGGGTCCGGGTCCGGGTAAGGGTCCGGGTCCGGGTCCGGGTCCGGGTCCGGGTCTGGGTCCGGGTCCGGATCCGGGTAAGGGTCCGTGTCCGTGTCCGGGTCCGTGTCCATGTCTGGGTAAGGGTCCGGGTCCGGGTCTGGGTCCGGGTCCGGATCCGGGTAAGGGTCCGTGTCCGTGTCCGGTTTAGGGTCCGGGTCCGGGTCCAGGTAAGGGTCCAGGTCTGGGTCCAGGTCCGGGTCCGGGTCCGGGTCCGCGTCCGGGTCCGGGTCCGAGTCCGGGTCCGGGTCCGGGTAAGTGTCCGGGTCCCGGTCCGGGTAAGGGTCTGGGTTCGGGTTCGGTTCCGGGTCCGGGTCCGGGTCCGGGTCTGGGTCTGGGTCCGCGTAAGGGTCCGGGTCCGGGTCCGGGTCCGGGACCGGGTCTGGGTCCGGGTCCAGGTAAGGGTCCAGGTCCGGGTCCGGGTCCGGGTAAGGGTCCGGGTCTCTGTCCGGTTAAGGGTCCGGGTAAGGGTCCAGGTAAGTGTCCGGGTCCGGGTCCGGGTCCGGGTCCGGGTCCGGGTCCTGGTCGGGGTAAGGGTCCGGGTCCGGGTCCGGGTCCGGGTCCGGGTAAGGGTCCGGGTCCGGGTCCGGGTCCGGATAAGGGTCCGGGTCCGGGACTGGGTAAGGGTCCGGGTCCGGGTCCGGGTCCGGGTCCAGGTAAGGGTCCGGGTCCGGGACTGGGTAAGGGTCCGGGTCCGGGTCCGGGTAAGGGTCCAGGTAAGTGTCCGGGTCCGGGTCCGGGTCCGGGTCCGGGTACTGGTCGGGGTAAGGGTCCGGGTCCGGGTCCGGGTCCGGGTCCGGGTAAGGGTCCGGGTCCGCGTCCGGGTCCGGGTCCGGGTCCGGGTCCGGGTCCGGGTCCGGGTAAGGGTCTGGGTCCGGGTCCAGGTAAGCGTCCGGGTCCGTGTCCGGGTCCGGGTCTGAGTCTGTGTCCGGGTCCGGGTCCGGATAAGGGTCCGGGTCCGGGTCCTGGTAAGGGTCCGGGTCCGGGTCCGGGTCCGGGTCCGGGTCCGGGTCCGGGTCCGGGTAAGGGTCCGGGTCCGGGTCCGGGTAAGGGTCCGGGTCCGGGTAAGGGTCCGGGTCCGGGTCCAGGTCCGGGTCCGGGTCCGGTTAAGGGCCGGGTCCGGGTCCGCGTCCGGGTCCGGGTCCGGGTCCGGGTCCGGGTCCGGGTCTGGGTAAGGGTCTGGGTCCATGTCCGGGTCCGGGTCCGGGTCCGGGTCCGGGACCGGGTAAGGGTTCGAGTCCGTGTCCGGGTCCGGGTCCGTGTCCGTGTCCGGGTCCGGGTTCGGATCCGTGTCCGTGTCCGGGTCCGGGTCCGGGTCCGGGTCCGGGTAACGGTCCGGGTGCATGTCCGGGTCTGGGTCCGGGTCCGGGTAAGGGTGCGGGTCCGTGTCCGGGTCCGTGTCCGGGTCCATGTCCGGGTCCGGGTAAGGGTCCGGGTCCATGTCCGGGTCCGTGTCCATGTCCGGGTAAGGGTCCGGGTCCGGGTCTGTGTCCGGGTCCGGGTCCGGGTCTGGGTCCGGGTCCGGATCCGGGTAAGGCTCCGTGTCCGTGTCCGGGTCCGTGTCCATGTCCGGGTAAGGGTCCGGGTCCGGGTCTGGGTCTGGGTCCGGATCCGGGTAAGGGTCCGTGTCCGGGTCCGGTTTAGGGTCCGGGTCCGGGTCCAGGTAAGGGTCCGGGTCTGGGTCCAGGTCCGGGTCCGGGTCCGGGTCTGCGTCCGGGTCCGGGTCCGAGTCCGGGTCCGGGTCCGGGTAAGTGTCCGGGTCCCGGTCCGGGTAAGGGTCTGGGTTCGGGTTCGGTTCCGGGACCGGGTCTGGGTCCGGGTCCAGGTAAGGGTCCGGGTCCGGGTCTGGGTCCGGGTAAGGGTCCGGGTCTGTGTCCGGTTAAGGGTCCGGGTAAGGGTCCAGGTAAGTGTCCGGGTCCGGGTCCGGGTCCGGGTCCGGGTCCTGGTCGGGGTAAGGGTCCGGGTCCGGGTCCTGGTCGGGGTAAGGGTCCGGGTCCGGGTCCGGGTCCGGGTCCGGGTAAGGGTCCGGGTCCGGGTCCGGGTCCGGGTCCGGGTAAGGGTCCGGGTCCGGGACTGGGTAAGGGTCCGGGTCCGGGTCCAGGTAAGGGTCCGGGTCCGGGACTGGGTAAGGGTCCGGGTCCAGGTAATGGTCCGGGTCCATGTCCGGGTCCGGGTCCGTGTCCGTGTCCGTGTCCGTGTCCGGGTAAGGGTTCGGGTCCGTGTCCTTGTCCGTGTCCGTGTCCGGGTTCGGACCTGGGTCCGGGTCCGGGTCCGGGTCCGGGTCCGGGTCCGGGTCCGGTTTAGGGTCCGGGTCCGGGTCCAGGTAAGGGTCCGGGTCCGGGTCCGTGTCCGTGTCCGGGTCCTGGTCTGGGTCCGGGTCCGGGTAAGTGTCCGGGTCCCGGTCCGGGTAAGGGTCTGGGTTCGGGTTCGGTTCCGGGTCAGGGTCCGGGTCCGGGTCTGGGTCCGGGTAAAGATCCGGGACCGGCTCCGGGTCCAGGCAAGGGTCCGGGTCCGGGTCCGGGTAAGGGTCCGGGTCCGGGTAAGGGTCCGGGTCCGGGTCCGGGTCCGGGTCCGGGTCCGGGTCCGGGTCCGGGTCCGGGTCCGGGTCCGGGTCCGTTTAAGGGTCCGGGTCCGGGTCCGCGTCCGTGTCCGTGTCCGTGTCCGGGTCCGGGTCCGGGTCCGGGTCCGGGTAAGGGTCCGGGTCCATGTCCGGGTCCGGGTCCAAGTCCGGGTCTGGGTCCGGGTCCGGGTCCGGGTCCGGGTCCGGGACCGGGTAAGGGTTCGGGTCCGTGTCCGTGTCCGGGTCCGGGTCCGTGTCCGGGTCCGGGTCCGGCTCCGGGTTCGGATCTGGGTCCGGGTCCGGGTCCGGGTCCAGGTCCGGGTCCGGGTCCGGGTAACGGTCCGGGTGCATGTCCGGGTCTGGGTCCGGGTCCGGGTAAGGGTGCGGGTCCGTGTCCGGGTCCGGGTAAGGGTCCGGGTCCATGTCCGGGTCCGTGTCCATGTCCGGGTAAGGGTCCGGGTCCGTGTCTGGGTCCGGGTCCGGGTCCGGGTCTGGGTCCGGGTCCGGGTCCGGGTCTGGGTCCGGGTCCGGATCCGGGTAAGGGTCCGTGTCCGTGTCCGGGTCCGTGTCCATGTCCGGGTCCGTGTCCATGTCCGGGTAAGGGTCCGGGTCCGGGTCTGGGTCCGGGTCCGGGTCCGGGTCCGGATCCGGGTAAGGGTCCGTGTCCGGGTCCGGTTTAGGGTCCGGGTCCGGGTCCAGGTAAGGGTCCGGGTCTGGGTCCAGGTCCGGGTCCGCGTCCGGGTCCGCATCCGGGTCCGGGTCCGAGTCCGGGTCCGGGTCCGGGTAAGTTTCCGGGTCCCGGTCCGGGTAAGGGTCTAGGTTCGGGTTCGGGTTCGGTTCCGGGTCCGGGTCCGGTTCCGGGTCTGGGTCCGCGTAAGGGTCCGGGTCCGGGTCCGGGTCCGGGACCGGGTCTGGGTCCCGGTCCAGGTAAGGGTCCGGGTCCGGGTCAGGGTCCGGGTAAGGGTCCGGGTCTGTGTCCGGTTAAGGGTCCGGGTAAGGGTCCAGGTAAGTGTCCGGGTCCGGGTCCGGGTCCGGGTCCGGGTCCTGGTCGGGGTAAGGGTCCGGGTCCGGGTCCGGGTCCGGGTCCGGGTCCGGGTAAGGGTCCGGGTCCGGGTCCGGGTCCGGGTAAGGGTCCGGGTCCGGGACTTGGTAAGGGTCCGGGTCCGGGTCCAGGTAAGGGTCCGGGTCCGGGACTGGGTAAGGGTCCGGGTCCGGGTCCGGGTCCGGGTCCGGGTCCGGGTAAGGGTCCAGGTAAGTGTCCGGGTCCGGGTCCGGGTCCGGGTCCGGGTCCGGGTCCTGGTCGGGGTAAGGGTCCGGGTCCGGGTCCGGGTCCGGGTCCGGGTCCGGGTCCGGGTAAGGGTCCAGGTCCGGGTCCGGGTCCGGGTCCGGGTAAGGGTCTGGGTCCGGGTCCAGGTAAGGGTCCGGGTCCGGGTCCGGGTCCGGGTCTGTGTCCGTGTCCGGGTCCGGGTCCGGGTAAGGGTCCGGGTCCGGGTCCGGGTAAGGGTCCGGGTCTGGGTCCGGGTCCGGGTCCGGGTCCGGGTCCGGGTCCGGGTCCGGGTCCGGGTCAGGGTCCGGGTCCGGGTCCGGGTCCGGGTAAGGGTTCGGGTCCGGGTCCGGGTCCGGTTCCGGGTAAGGGTCCGGGTCCGGGTCCGGGTCCGGGTCCGGGTCCGGGTCCGGGTCCGGGTCCGGGTAAGGGTCTGGGTTCGGGTCCGGGTAAGGGTCTGGGTCCGGGTCCGGGTCCGGGTCCGGGTAAGGTTCCGGGTCCGGGTCCAGGTAAGGGTCTGGGTCCTGGTCCGGGTCCGGGTCCGGGTCCTGGTCCGGGTCCGGATCCGGGTAAGTGTCCGGGTCCCGGTCCGGGTAAGGGTCTGGGTTCGGGTTCGGTTCCGGGTCCGGGTCTGGGTCCGGGTCCGGGTAAGGGTCCGGGCCCGGGTCCGGGTAAGGGTCCGGGCCCGGGTCCGGGTAAGGGTCCGGGTCCGGGTCCGGGTCTGGGTCCGGGTAAGGGTCCGGGTCCGGGTCTGGGTCCGGGTCCGGGTCCGGGTCCGTGTCCGTGTCCGTGTCCGTGTCCGGGTCCGGGTCCGGGTCCGGGTCAGGGTCCGGGTAAGGGTCTGGGTTCGGGTCCGGGTAAGGGTCTTGGTCCGGGTCCGGGTCCGGGTCCGGGTAAGGTTCCGGGTCCGGGTCCAGGTAAGGGTCTGGGTCCTGGTCCGGGTCCGGGTCCGGGTCCTGGTCCGGGTCCGGGTCCTGGTCCGGGTAAGTGTCCGGGTCCGGGTCCAGGTAAGGGTCTGGGTCCTGGTCCGGGTCCGGGTCCGGGTCCTGGTCCGGGTCCGGGTCCATGTCCGGGTCCGGGTCCGGGTCCGGGTATGGGTCCGGGTCCGGGTCCGGGTCCGGGACCGGGTAAGGGTTCGGGTCCATGTCCGGGTCCGGGTCCGTGTCCGGGTCCGGCTCCGGGTTCGGATCCGGGTCCGTGTCCTGGTCCGGGTCCGGGTCCGTGTCCGGGTCCGGGTAACGGTCCGGGTGCATGTCCGGGTCTGGGTCCGTGTCCGGGTAAGGGTGCGGGTCCGTGTCCGGGTACGGGTCCGGGTCCGTGTCCGGGTCGGGGTAAGGGTCCGGGTCCATGTCCGGGTCCGTGTCCATGTCCGGGTAAGGGTCCGGGTCCGGGTCTGGGTCCGGGTCCGGGTCCGGGTCTGGGTCCGGGTCCGGATCCGGGTAAGGGTCCGTGTCCGTGTCCGGGTCCCTGTCCATGTCCGGGTAAGGGTCCGGGTCCGGGTCTGGGTCCGGGTCCGGATCCGGGTAAGGGTCCGTGTCCGGGTCCGGTTTAGGGTCCGGGTCCGGGTCCAGGTAAGGGTCCGGGTCTGGGTCCAGGTCCGGGTTCGGGTCCGGGTCCGCGTCCGGGTCCGGGTCCGAGTCCGGGTCCGGGTCCGGGTAAGTGTCCGGGTCCCGGTCCGGGTAAGGGTCTGGGTTCGGGTTCGGTTCCGGGTCCGGGTCCGGGTCCGGGTCTGGGTCCGCGTAAGGGTCCGGTTCCGGGTCCGGGACCGGGTCTGGGTCCGGGTCCAGGTAAGGGTCCGGGTCCGGGTCCGGGTCCGGGTAAGGGTCCAGGTCTGTGTCCGGTTAAGGGTCCGGGTAAGGATCCAGGTAAGTGTCCGGGTCCGGGTCCGGGTCCGGGTCCGGGTCCTGGTCGGGGTAAGGGTCCGGGTCCGGGTCTGGGTCCGGGTCCGGGTAAGGGTCCGGGTCCGGGTCCGGGTCCGGGTAAGGGTCCGGGTCCGGGACTGGATAAGGGTCCGGGTCCGGGTCCAGGTAAGGGTCCGGGTCCGGGACTGGGTAAGGGTCCGGGTCCGGGTCCGGGTCCGGGTCCGGGTAAGGGTCCAGGTAAGTGTCCGGGTCCGGGTCCGGGTCCGGGTCCGGGTCCGGGTCCTGGTCGGGGTAAGGGTCCGGGTCCGGGTCCGGGTCCGGGTCCGGGTAACGGTCCGGGTCCGGGTCCGGGTCCGGGTAAGGGTCTGGGTCCGGGTCCAGGTAAGGGTCCGGGTCCGGGTCCGGGTCCGGGTCTGAGTCCGGGTCCGGGTCCGGGTCCGGGTCCGGGTCCGGGTCCGGGTCCGGGTAAGTGTCCGTGTCCGGGTCCGTGTCCGGGTCCGGGTAAGGGTCTGGGTCCGGGTCCAGGTAAGGGTCCGGGTCCGGGTCCGGGTCCGGGTCCGGGTCTGAGTCCGTGTCCGGGTCCGGGTCCGCGTCTGTGTCCGGGTAAGGGTCCGGGTCCATGTCCGGGTCCGGGTCCGGGTCCGGGTCTGGGTCCGGGTCCGGGTCCGGGTCCGGGTCCGGGTCCGGGTCTGGGTCCGCGTAAGGGTCCGGGTCCGGGTCCGGGTCCAGGCAAGGGTCCGGGTCCGGGTCTGGGTAAGGGTCCGGGTCCGGGTAAGGGTCCGGGTCCGGGTCCGGGTCCGGGTCCGGGTCCGGGTCCGGTTAAGGGTCCGGGTCCGGGTCCGCGTCCGTGTCCGTGTCCGGGTCCGGGTCCGGGTAAGGGTCCGGGTCCATGTCCGGGTCCGGGTCCGGGTCCGGGTCTGGGTCCGGGTCCGGGTCCGGGTCCGGGTCCGGGACCGGGTAAGGGTTCGGGTCCATGTCCGGGTCCGGGTCCGTGTCCGGGTCCGGCTCCGGGTTCGGATCCGGGTCCGGGTCCTGGTCCGGGTCCGGATCCGTGTCCGGGTCCGGGTAACGGTCCGGGTGCATGTCCGGGTCTGGGTCCGGGTCCGGGTAAGGGTGCGGGTCCGTGTCCGGGTCCGGGTCCGGGTCCGTGTCCGGGTCCGGGTAAGGGTCCGGGTCCATGTCCGGGTCCGTGTCCATGTCCGGGTAAGGGTCCAGGTCCGGGTCTGGGTCCGGGTCCGGGTCCGGGTCTGGGTCCGGGTCCGGATCCGGGTAAGGGTCCGTGTCCGTGTCCGGGTCCGTGTCCATGTCCGGGTAAGGGTCCGGGTCCGGGTCTGGGTCCGGGTCCGGATCCGGGTAAGGGTCCGGGTCCGGGTCCGGTTTAGGGTCCGGGTCCGGGTCCAGGTAAGGGTCCGGGTCCGGGTCCAGGTCCGGGTCCGGGTCCGGGTCCGCGTCCGGGTCCGGGTCCGGGTCCGCGTCCGGGTCCGGGTCCGGGTCCGGGTCCGGGTAAGTGTCCGGGTCCCGGTCCGGGTAAGGGTCTGTGGTCGGGTTCGGTTCCGGGTCCGGGTCCGGGTCCGGGTCTGGGTCCGCGTAAGGGTCCGGGTCCGGGTCCAGGTCCGGGACCGGGTCTGGGTCCGGGTCCAGGTAAGGGTCCGGGTCCGGGTCCGGGTCCGGGTAAGGGTCCGGGTCCATGTCCGGGTCCGGGTCCGGGTCCGGGTCTGGGTCCGGGTCCGGGTCCGGGTCCGGGTCCGGGTCCGGGTCTGGGTCCGCGTAAGGGTCCGGGTCCGGGTCCGGGTCCAGGCAAGGGTCCGGGTCCGGGTCTGGGTAAGGGTCCGGGTCCGGGTAAGGGTCCGGGTCCGGGTCCGGGTCCGGGTCCGGGTCCGGGTCCGGGTCCGGTTAAGGGTCCGGGTCCGGGTCCGCGTCCGTGTCCGTGTCCGGGTCCGGGTCCGGGTCCGGGTAAGGGTCCGGGTCCATGTCCGGGTCCGGGTCCGGGTCCGGGTCTGGGTCCGGGTCCGGGTCCGGGTCCGGGTCCGGGACCGGGTAAGGGTTCGGGTCCATGTCCGGGTCCGGGTCCGTGTCCGGGTCCGGCTCCGGGTTCGGATCCGGGTCCGGGTCCTGGTCCGGGTCCGGGTCCGTGTCCGGGTCCGGGTAACGGTCCGGGTGCATGTCCGGGTCTGGGTCCGGGTCCGGGTAAGGGTGCGGGTCCGTGTCCGTGTCCGGGTCCGGGTCCGTGTCCGGGTCCGGGTCCGGGTAAGGGTCCGGGTCCATGTCCGGGTCCGTGTCCATGTCCGGGTAAGGGTCCAGGTCCGGGTCTGGGTCCGGGTCCGGGTCCGGGTCTGGGTCCGGGTCCGGATCCGGGTAAGGGTCCGTGTCCGTGTCCGGGTCCGTGTCCATGTCCGGGTAAGGGTCCGGGTCCGGGTCTGGGTCCGGGTCCGGATCCGGGTAAGGGTCCGTGTCCGGGTCCGGTTTAGGGTCCGGGTCCGGGTCCAGGTAAGGGTCCGGGTCCGGGTCCAGGTCCGGGTCCGGGTCCGGGTCCGCGTCCGGGTCCGGGTCCGGGTCCGGGTCCGGGTAAGTGTCCGGGTCCCGGTCCGGGTAAGGGTCTGTGGTCGGGTTCGGTTCCGGGTCCGGGTCCGGGTCCGGGTCTGGGTCCGCGTAAGGGTCCGGGTCCGGGTCCAGGTCCGGGACCGGGTCTGGGTCCGGGTCCAGGTAAGGGTCCGGGTCCGGGTCCGGGTCCGGGTAAGGGTCCGGGTCTGTGTCCGGTTAAGGGTCCGGGTAAGGGTCCAGGTAAGTGTCCGGGTCCGGGTCCGGGTCCGGGTCCGGGTCCGGGTCCAGGTAAGGGTCCGGGTCCGGGTCCGGGTCTGTGTAAGGGTCCGGGTCCGGGTCCGTGTCCGGGTCCGGGTAAGGGTCAGGGTCCGTGTCCGTGTCCGGGTCCGGGCAAGGGTCCGTGTCTGGGTCCAGGCAAGGGTCCGGGTCCGGGTCTGGGTAAGGGTCCGGGTCCGGGTAAGGGTCCGGGTCCGGGTCCGGGTCCGGGTCCGGGTCCGGGTCCGGTTAAGGGTCCGGGTCCGGGTCCGTGTCCGTGTCCGGGTCCGGGTCCGGGTCCGGGTCCGGGTAAGGGTCCGGGTCCATGTCCGGGTCCGGGTCCGGGTCCGGGTATGGGTCCGGGTCCGGGTCCGGGTCCGTGTCCTGGTCCGGGTCCGGGTCCGTGTCCGGGTCCGGGTAACGGTCCGGGTGCATGTCCGGGTCTGGGTCCGGGTCCGGGTAAGGGTGCGGGTCCGTGTCCGGGTACGGGTCCGTGTCCGTGTCCGGGTCTGGGTAAGGGTCCGGGTCCATGTCCGGGTCCGTGTCCATGTCCGGGTAAGGGTCCGGGTCCGGGTCTGGGTCCGGGTCCGGGTCCGGGTCTGGGTCCGGGTCCGGATCCGGGTAAGGGTCCGTGTCCGTGTCCGGGTCCCTGTCCATGTCCGGGTAAGGGTCCGGGTCCGGGTCTGGGTCCGGGTCCGGATCCGGGTAAGGGTCCGTGTCCGGGTCCGGTTTAGGGTCCGGGTCCGGGTCCAGGTAAGGGTCCGGGTCTGGGTCCAGGTCCGGGTTCGGGTCCGGGTCCGCGTCCGGGTCCGGGTCCGAGTCCGGGTCCGGGTCCGGGTAAGTGTCCGGGTCCCGGTCCGGGTAAGGGTCTGGGTTCGGGTTCGGTTCCGGGTCCGGGTCCGGGTCCGGGTCTGGGTCCGCGTAAGGGTCCGGGTCCGGGTCCGGGACCGGGTCTGGGTCCGGGTCCAGGTAAGGGTCCGGGTCCGGGTCCGGGTCCTGGTCGGGGTAAGGGTCCGGGTCCGGGTCCGGGTCCGGGTAAGGGTCCGGGTCCGGGTCCGGGTCCGGGTCCGGGTCCGGGTAAGGGTCTGGGTCCGGGTCCAGGTAAGGGTCCGGGTCCGGGTCCGGGTCCGGGTCTGAGTCCGTGTCCGGGTCCGGGTCCGCGTCCGTGTCCGGGTAAGGGTCCGGGTCCATGTCCGGGTCCGTGTCCATGTCCGGGTAATGGTCCGGGTCCGGGTCTGGGTCCGGGTCCGGGTCCGGGTCTGGGTCCGGGTCCGGATCCGGGTAAGGGTCCGTGTCCGGGTCCGGGTCCGTGTCCATGTCCGGGTAAGGGTCCGGGTCCGGGTCTGGGTCCGGGTCCGGATCCGGGTAAGGGTCCGTGTCCGGGTCCGGTTTAGGGTCCGGGTCCGGGTCCATGTAAGGGTCCGGGTCTGGGTCCAGGTCCGGGTCCGGGTCCGGGTCCGCGTCCGGGTCCGGGTCCGAGTCAGGGTCCGGGTCCGGGTAAGTGTCCGGGTCCCGGTCCGGGTAAGGGTCTGGGTTCGGGTTCGGTTCCGGGTCCGGGTCCGGGTCCGGGTCTGGGTCCGCGTAAGGGTCCGGGTCCGGGTCCGGGTCCGGGACCGGGTCTGGGTCCGGGTCCAGGTAAGGGTCCGGGTCCGGGTCCGGGTCCGGGTAAGGGTCCGGGTCTGTGTCCGGTTAAGGGTCCGGGTAAGGGTCCAGGTAAGTGTCCGGGTCCGGGTCCGGGTCCTGGTCGGGGTAAGGGTCCGGGTCCGGGTCCGGGTCCGGGTCCAGGTAAGGGTCCGGGACTGGGTAAGGGTCCGGGTCCGGGTCCGGGTCCGGGTAAGGGTCCAGGTAAGTGTCTGGGTCCGGGTCCGGGTAAGGGTCCGGGTCCGGGTCCGGGTAAGGGTCTGGGTCCGGGTCCAGGTAAGGGTCCGGGTCCGGGTCCGGGTCCGGGTCCGGGTCTGAGTCCGTGTCCGGGTCCGGGTCCCGGTAAGGGTCCGGGTCCGGGTCCGGGTAAGTGTCCGGGTCCGGGTCCGGGTCCGGGTCCGGGTCCGGGTCCGGGTCCGGGTAAGGGTCCGGGTCCGGGTAAGGGTCTGTGTCCGGGTCCGGGTCCGGGTCCGGGTCCAGTTAAGGGTCCGGGTCCGTGTCCGCGTCCGTGTCCGGGTCCGGGTCCGGGTCCGGGTCTGGGTAAGGGTCCGGGTCCATGTCCGGGTCCGGGTCCGGGTCCGGGTCTGGGTCCGGGTCCGGGTCCGGGTCCGGGACCGGGTCAGGGTTCGGGTCCGTGTCCGGGTCCGGGTCCGTGTCCGGGTCCGGCTCCGGGTTCGGATCCGTGTCCGTGTCCAGGTCCGGGTCCGGGTCCGGGTAAGGGTCCGTGTCCGTGTCCGGTTTAGGATCCGGGTCCGGGTCCAGGTAAGGGTCCGGGTCTGGGTCCAGGTCCGGGTCCGGGTCCGGGTCTGCGTCCGGGTCCGGGTCCGAGTCCGGGTCCGGGTCCGGGTAAGTGTCCGGGTCCCGGTCCGGGTAAGGGTCTGGGTTCGGGTTCGGTTCCGGGTCCGGGTCCGGGTCCGGGTCTGGGTCCGCGTAAGGGTCCGGGTCCGGGTCCGGGTCCGGGACCGGGTCTGGGTCCGGGTCCAGGTAAGGGTCCGGGTCCGGGTCTGGGTCCGGGTAAGGGTCCGGGTCTGTGTCCGGTTAAGGGTCCGGGTAAGGGTCCAGGTAAGTGTCCGGGTCCGGGTCCGGGTCCGGGTCCGGGTCCGGGTCCTGGTCGGGGTAAGGGTCCGGGTCCGGGTCCGGGTCCGGGTCCGGGTCCGGGTCCGGGTAAGGGTCAGGGTCCGGGTCCGGGTCCGGGTAAGGGTCCGGGTCCGGGACTGGGTAAGGGTCCGGGTCCGGGTCCAGGTAAGGGTCTGGGTCCGGGACTGGGTAAGGGTCCAGGTCCGGGTCCGTGTCCGTGTCCGTGTCCGTGTCCGGGTAAGGGTTCGGGTACGTGTCCCTGTCCGTGTCCGTGTCCGGGTCAGGGTCCGGGTCCGGGTCCGGTTTAGGGTCCGGGTCCGGGTCCAGGTAAGGGTACGGGTCCGGGTCCGTGTCCGGGTCCGGGTCCTGGTCCGGGTCCGGGTCCGGGTAAGTGTCCGGGTCCCGGTCCGGGTAAGGGTCTGGGTTCGGGTTCGGTTCCGGGTCTGGGTCCGGGTCTGGGTCTGGGTCCGGGTAAGGGTCCGGGTCCGGGTCCGGGTCCGGGTAAGGGTCCGGGTCCGGGTCCGGGTCCGGGTCCGGGTAAGGGTCCGGGTCCGGGTCCGGGTAAGGGTCCGGGTCCGGGTCCGGGTCCGGGTCCGGGTCCGGGTCCGGGTCCGGGCAAGGGTCCGGGTCCGGGTCCGGCTCCGGGTTCGGATCCGGGTCAGGGTCCGGGTCCGGGTCCAGGTCCAGGTCCGGGTCCGGGTAACGGTCCGGGTGCATGTCCGGGTCTGGGTCCGGGTCCGGGTAAGGGTGCGGGTCCGTGTCCGGGTCCGTGTCCGGGTCCGTGTCCGGGTCCGGGTAAGGGTCCGGGTCCATGTCCGGGTCCGTGTCCTTGTCCGGGTAAGGGTCCGGGTCCGGGTCTGGGTCCGGGTCCGGGTCCGGGTCTGGGTCCGGGTCCGGATCCGGGTAAGGGTCCGTGTCCGTGTCCGGGTCCGTGTCCATGTCTGGGTAAGGGTCCGGGTCCGGGTCTGGGTCCGGGTCCGGATCCGGGTAAGGGTCCGTGTCCGGGTCCGGTTTAGGGTCCGGGTCCGGGTCCAGGTAAGGGTCCGGGTCTGGGTCCAGGTCCGGGTCCGCGTCCGGGTCCGCGTCCGGGTCGGTGTCCGAGTCCGGGTCCGGGTCCGGGTAAGTGTCCGGGTCCGGGTCCGGGTCCGGGTAAGGGTCCGGGTCTGTGTCCGGTTAAGGGTCCGGGTAAGGGTTCAGGTAAGGGTCCGGGTCTGGGTCCGGGTCCGGATCCGGGTAAGGGTCCGTGTCCGGGTCCGGTTTAGGGTCCGGGTCCGTGTCCGGGTCAGGGTCCGGGTCCGGGTCCGGTTTAGGGTCCGGGTCCGGGTCCAGGTAAGGGTACGGGTCCGGGTCCGTGTCCGGGTCCGGGTCCTGGTCCGGGTCCGGTTCCGGGTAAGTGTCCGGGTCCCGGTCCGGGTAAGGGTCTGGGTTCGGGTTCGGTTCCGGGTCTGGGTCCGGGTCTGGGTCTGGGTCCGGGTAAGGGTCCGGGTCCGGGTCCGGGTCCGGGTAAGGGTCCGGGTCCGGGTCCGGGTCCGGGTCCGGGTCCGGGTAAGGGTCCGGGTCCGGGTCCGGGTAAGGGTCCGGGTCCGGGTCCGGGTCCGGGTCCGGGTCCGGGCAAGGGTCGGGTCCGGGTCCGGCTCCGGGTTTGGATCCGGGTCAGGGTCCGGGTCCGGGTCCAGGTCCAGGTCCGGGTCCGGGTAACGGTCCGGGTGCATGTCCGGGTCTGGGTCCGGGTCCGGGTAAGGGTGCGGGTCCGTGTCCGGGTCCGTGTCCGGGTCCGTGTCCGGGTCCGGGTAAGGGTCCGGGTCCATGTCCGGGTCCGTGTCCTTGTCCGGGTAAGGGTCCGGGTCCGGGTCTGGGTCCGGGTCCGGGTCCGGGTCTGGGTCCGGGTCCGGATCCGGGTAAGGGTCCGTGTCCGTGTCCGTGTCCGTGTCCATGTCCGGGTAAGGGTCCGGGTCCGGGTCTGGGTCCGGGTCCGGATCCGGGTAAGGGTCCGTGTCCGGGTCCGGTTTAGGGTCCGGGTCCGGGTCCAGGTAAGGGTCCGGGTCTGGGTCCAGGTCCGGGTCCGCGTCCGGGTCCGCGTCCGGGTCGGGGTCCGAGTCCGGGTCCGGGTCCGGGTAAGTGTCCGGGTCCGGGTCCGGGTCCGGGTAAGGGTCCGGGTCTGTGTACGGTTAAGGGTCCGGGTAAGGGTTCAGGTAAGGGTCCGGGTCTGGGTCCGGGTCCGGATCCGGGTAAGGGTCCGTGTCCGGGTCCGGTTTAGGGTCCGGGTCCGGGTCCAGGTAAGGGTCCGGGTCTGGGTCCAGGTCCGGGTCCGCGTCCGGGTCCGCGTCCGGGTCGGGGTCCGAGTCCGGGTCCGGGTCCGGGTAAGTGTCCGGGTCCGGGTCCGGGTCCGGGTAAGGGTCCGGGTCTGTGTCCGGTTATGGGTCCGGGTAAGGGTTCAGGTAAGGGTCCGGGTCCGGGTCCGGGTCCGGGTCCTGGTCCTGGTCGGGGTAAGGGTCCGGGTCCGGGTCCGGGTCCGGGTCCGGGTAAGGGTCCGGGTCCGGGTCCGGGTCCGGGTAAGGGTCCGGGTCCGGGACTGGGTAAGGGTCCGGGTCCGGGTCCAGGTAAGGGTCCGGGTCCGGGACTGGGTCCGGGTCCGGGTCCTGGTCGGGGTAAGGGTCCGGGTCCGGGTCCGGGTCCGGGTCCGGGTAAGGGTCCAGGTCCGGATCCGGGTCCGGGTCCGGGTAAGGGTCTGGGTCCGGGTCCAGGTAAGGGTCCGGGTCCGGGTCCGGGTCCGGGTCTGAGTCCGTGTCCGGGTCCGGGTCCGGGTAAGGGTCCGGGTCCGGGTCCGGGTAAGGGTCCGGGTCCGGGTCCGGGTCCGGGTCCGGGTCCGGGTCCGGGTCCGGGTCCGGGTCCGGTCCGGTACAGGGTCCGGGTCCGGGTCCGGGTAAGGGTTCGGGTCCGGGTCCGGGTCCGGGTCCGGGTAAGGGTCCGGGTCCGGGTCCGGGTCCGGGTAAGGGTTCGGGTCCGGGTCCGGGTCCGGGTCCGGGTCCGGGTCCGGGTCCGGGTAAGGGTCCGGGTCCGGGTCCAGGTAAGGGTCCGGGTCCGGGACTGGGTCCGGGTCCGGGTCCTGGTCGGGGTAAGGGTCCGGGTCCGGGTCCGGGTCCGGGTCCGGGTAAGGGTCCAGGTCCGGATCCGGGTCCGGGTCCGGGTAAGGTCTGGGTCCGGGTCCAGGTAAGGGTCCGGGTCCGGGTCCGGGTCCGGGTCTGAGTCCGTGTCCGGGTCCGGGTCCGGGTAAGGGTCCGGGTCCGGGTCCGGGTAAGGGTCCGGGTCCGGGTCCGGGTCCGGGTCCGGGTCCGGGTCCGGTTCCGGGTCCGGGTCCGGGTCCGGGTCCGGGTCCGGTACAGGGTCCGGGTCCGGGTCCGGGTAAGGGTTCGGGTCCGGGTCCGGGTCCGGGTCCGGGTAAGGGTCCGGGTCCGGGTCCGGGTCCGGGTCCGGGTCCGGGTCCGGGTCCGGGTCCGGGTCCGGGTAAGGGTCTGGGTTCGGGTCCGGGTAAGGGTCTGGGTCCGGGTCCGGGTCCGGGTCCGGGTAAGGTTCCGGGTCCGGGTCCAGGTAAAGGTCTGGGTCCTGGTCCGGGTCCGGGTCCGGGTAAGGGTCCGGGTCCGGGTCCGGGTCCGGGTAAGGGTCCGGGTCAGGGTCCGGGTCCGGGTCCGGGTCCGGGTAAGGGTCCGGGTCCGGGTCCGGGTCCGGGTCCGGGTCCGGGTCTGGGTCCGGGTCCAGGTAAGGGTCCGGGGTCCGGGTCCGGGTCCGGGTAAGGGTCCGGGTCCGGGTCCGGGTCCGGGTCCGGGTCCGGGTCCGGGGTAAGGGTCCGGGTCCGGGTCCGGGTCCGGGTCCGGGCAAGGGTCCGGGTCCGGGTCCGGGCAAGGGTCCGGGTCCGGGTCCGGGTAAGGGTCCGGGTCCGGGTAAGGGTCCGGGTCCGGGTCCGGGTCCGGGTCCGGATCCGGGTCCGGGTCCGGTTAAGGGTCCGGGTCCGGGTCCGGGTCCGGGTCCGGGTCCGGGTAAGGGTCCGGGTCCGGGTCCGGGTCCGGGTCCGGGTAAGGGTCCGGGTCCGGGTCCGGGTCCGGGTCCGGGCAAGGGTCCGGGTCCGGGTCCAGGCAAGGGTCCGGGTCCGGGTCCGGGTAAGGGTCCGGGTCCGGGTAAGGGTCCGGGTCCGGGTCCGGGTCCGGGTCCGGATCCGGGTCCGGGTCCGGTTAAGGGTCCGGGTCCGGGTCCGGGTCCGGGTCCGGGTCCGGGTCCGGGTCCGGGTCCGGGTAAGGGTCCGGGTCCATGTCCAGGTCCGGGTCCGGGTCCGGGTCCGGGTCTGGGTCCGGGTCCGTGTCCGGGTCCGGGACCGGGTAAGGGTTCGGGTCCGTGTCCGGGTCCGGGTCCGTGTCCGGGTCCAGCTCTGGGTTCGGATCCGGGTCCGGGTCCGTGTCCGTGTCCGTGTCCGGGTCCGGGTCCAGGTCCGGGTCCGGGTAACGGTCCGGGTGCATGTCCGGGTCTGGGTCCGGGTCCGGGTAAGGGTGCGGGTCCGTGTCCGGGTCCGTGTCCGGGTCCGTGTCCGGGTCCGGGTAAGGGTCCGGGTCCATGTCCGGGTCCGTGTCCATGTCCGGGTAAGGGTCCGGGTCCGGGTCTGGGTCCGGGTCCGGGTCCGGGTCTGGGTCCGGGTCCGGATCCGGGTAAGGGTCCGTGTCCGTGTCCGGGTCCGTGTCCATGTCTGGGTAAGGGTCCGTGTCCGTGTCTGGGTCCGGGTCCGGATCCGGGTAAGGGTCCGTGTCCGGGTCCGGTTTAGGGTCCGGGTCCGGGTCCAGGTAAGGGTCCGGGTCTGGGTCCAGGTCCGGGTCCGGGTCCGGGTCCGCGTCCGGATCCGGGTCCGAGTCCGGGTCCGGGTCCGGGTAAGTGTCCGGGTCCCGGTCCGGGTAAGGGTCTGGGTTCGGGTTCGGTTCCGGGTCCGGGTCCGGGTCCGGGTCCGGGTCTGGGTCTGCGTAAGGGTCCGGGTCCGGGTCCGGGTCCGGGACCGGGTCTGGGTCCGGGTCCAGGTAAGGGTCCAGGTCCGGGTCCGGGTCCGGGTAAGGGTCCGGGTCTGTGTCCGGTTAAGGGTCCGGGTAAGGGTCCAGGTAAGTGTCCGGGTCCGGGTCCGGGTAAGGGTCCGGGTCCGGGTCCGGGTCCGGGTCCGGGTCCGGGTCCGGGTCCGGGTAAGGGTCTGGGTCCGGGTCCAGGTAAGGGTCCGGGTCCGGGTCCGGGTCCGGGTCTGAGTCCGTGTCCGGGTCCGGGTCCGGGTAAGGGTCCGGGTTCCGGGTCCGGGTAAGGGTCCGGGTCCGGGTCCGGGTCCGGGTCCGGGTCCGGGTCCGGGTCCGGGTAAGGGTCCGGGTCCGGGTAAGGGTCCGGGTCCGGGTCCGGGTCCGGGTTCGGGTCCGGTTAAGGGCCGGGTCCGGGTCCGCGTCCGTGTCCGGGTCCGGTTCCGGGTCCGGGTCTGGGTAAGGGTCTGGGTCCATGTCCGGGTCCGGGTCCGGGTCCGGGTCCGGGACCGAGTAAGGGTTCGAATCCGTGTCCGGGTCCGGGTCCGGGTCCGGGTCCGGCTCCGTGGTCGGATCCGTGTCCGTGTCCGGGTCCGTGTCCGTGTCCGTGTCCGGGTCCGGGTAACGGTCCGGGTGCATGTCCGGGTCTGGGTCCGGGTCCGGGTAAGGGTGCGGGTCCGGGTCCGGGTCCGGGTCCGGGTCCGTGTCCGGGTCCGGGTAAGGGTCCGGGTCCATGTCCGATTCCGTGTCCATGTCCGGGTAAGGGTCCGGGTCCGGGTCTGGGTCCGGGTCCGGGTCCGGGTCTGGGTCCGGGTCCGGATCCGGGTAAGGGTCCGTGTCCGTGTCCAGGTCCGTGTCCATGTCCGGGTAAGGGTCCGGGTCTGGGTCCGGGTCCGGATCCGGGTAAGGGTCCGTGTCCGGGTCCGGTTTAGGGTCCGGGTCCGGGTCCAGGTAAGGGTCCGGGTCTGGGTCCAGGTCTGGGTCCGGGTCCGGGTCCGGGTCTGGGTCCGGGTCCGGATCCGGGTCTGAGTCCGTGTCCGGGTCCGGGTCCGGGTAAGGGTCCGGGTTCCGGGTCCGGGTAAGGGTCCGGGTCCGGGTCCGGGTCCGGGTCCGGGTCCGGGTCTGGGTCTGCGTAAGGGTCCGGGTCCGGGTCCGGGTCCGGGACCGGGTCTGGGTCCGGGTCCAGGTAAGGGTCCAGGTCCGGGTCCGGGTCCGGGTAAGGGTCCGGGTCTGTGTCCGGTTAAGGGTCCGGGTAAGGGTCCAGGTAAGTGTCCGGGTCCGGGTCCGGGTCCGGGTCCTGGTCGGGGTAAGGGTCCGGGTCCGGGTCAGGGTCCGGGTCCGGGTAAGGGTCCGGGTCCGGGTCCGGGTCCGGGTAAGGGTCCGGGTCCGGGACTGGGTAAGGGTCCGGGTCCGGGTCCGGGTCCAGGTAAGGGTCCGGGTCCGGGACTGGGTAAGGGTCCGGGTCTGGGTCCGGGTCCGGGTAAGGGTCCGGGTCTGGGTCCAGGTCCGGGTCCGGGTCCGGGTCTGCGTCCGGGTCCAGGTCCGAGTCCGGGTCCGGGTCCGGGTAAGTGTCCGGGTCCCGGTCCTGGTAAGGGTCTGGGTTCGGGTTCGGTTCCGGGTCCGGGTCCGGGTCCGGGTCTGGGTCCGCGTAAGGGTCCGGGTCCGGGTCCGGGTCCGGGACCGGGTCTGGGTCCGGGTAAGGGTCCGGGTCTGTGTCCGGTTAAGGGTCCGGGTAAGGGTCCAGGTAAGTGTCCGGGTCCGGGTCCGGGTCCGGGTCCGGGTCCTGGTCGGGGTAAGGGTCCGGGTCCGGGTCCGGGTCCGGGTCCGGGTAAGGGTCCGGGTCCGGGTCCGGGTCCGAGTCCGGGTAAGGGTCCGGGTACGGGACTGGGTAAGGGTCCGGGTCCGGGTCCAGGTAAGGGTCCGGGTCCGGGACTGGGTAAGGGTCCGGGTCCGGGTAATGGTCCGG
Source organism: Arizona elegans (assembly GCA_022577455.1). Classification (NCBI taxonomy): domain Eukaryota; kingdom Metazoa; phylum Chordata; class Lepidosauria; order Squamata; family Colubridae; genus Arizona; species Arizona elegans. The sequence goes on from JAKOOJ010000027.1 coordinate 8,900,468, forward strand.
GTCCATGTCCGGGTCCGGGTCTGAGTCCGTGTCCGGGTCCGGGACTGGGTAAGGGTCCGGGTCCGGGTCCGGGTTCGGGTCCGGGTCCGGGTAAGGGTCCAGGTAAGTGTCCGGGTCCGGGTCCGGGTCCGGGTCCGGGTCCGGGTCCGGGTCCTGGTCGGGGTAAGGGTCCGGGTCCGGGTCCGGGTCCGGGTCCGGGTAAGGGTCCAGGTCCGGGTCCGGGTCCGGGTCCGGGTAAGGGTCTGGGTCCGGGTCCAGGTAAGGGTCCGGGTCCGGGTCCGGGTCCGGGTCCGGGTCTGTGTCTGTGTCCGGTTCCGGGTCCGGGTAAGGGTCCGTGTCCGGGTCCGGGTCCGGGTAAGGGTCCGGGTCCGGGACTGGGTAAGGGTCCGGGTCCGGGTCCGGGTCCAGGTAAGGGTCCGGGTCCGGGACTGGGTAAGGGTCCGGGTCTGGGTCCGGGTCCGGGTAAGGGTCCAGGTAAGTGTCCGGGTCGGGGTCCGGGTCCGGGTCCGGGTACTGGTCGGGGTAACGGTCCGGGTCCGGGTCCGGGTCCGGGTCCGGGTCCGGGTAAGGGTCCGGGTCCGGGTCCGGGTCCGGGTCCGGGTCCGGGTCCGGATCCGGGTAAGGGTCTGGGTCCGGGTCCAGGTAAGGGTCCGGGTCCGGGTCCGGGTCCGGGTCTGAGTCCGTGTCCGGGTCCGGGTCCGGGTAAGGGTCCGGGTTCCGGGTCCGGGTAAGGGTCCGGGTCCGGGTCCGGGTCCGGGTCCGGGTCCGGGTCCGGGTCCGGGTCCGGGTAAGGGTCCGGGTCCGGGTAAGGGTCCGGGTCCGGGTCCGGGTCCGGGTCCGGGTCCGGTTAAGGGCCGGGTCCGGGTCCGCGTCCGTGTCCGGGTCCGGTTCCGGGTCCGGGTCTGGGTAAGGGTCTGGGTCCATGTCCGGGTCCGGGTCCGGGTCCGGGTCCGGGACCGAGTAAGGGTTCGAATCCGTGTCCGGGTCCGGGTCCGGGTCCGGGTCCGGCTCCGTGGTCGGATCCGTGTCCGTGTCCGGGTCCGTGTCCGTGTCCGGGTCCGGGTCCGGGTAACGGTCCGGGTGCATGTCCGGGTCTGGGTCCGGGTCCGGGTAAGGGTGCGGGTCCGGGTCCGGGTCCGGGTCCGGGTCCGTGTCCGGGTCCGGGTAAGGGTCCGGGTCCATGTCCGATTCCGTGTCCATGTCCGGGTAAGGGTCCGGGTCCGGGTCTGGGTCCGGGTCCGGGTCCGGGTCTGGGTCCGGGTCCGGATCCGGGTAAGGGTCCGTGTCCGTGTCCAGGTCCGTGTCCATGTCCGGGTAAGGGTCCGGGTCTGGGTCCGGGTCCGGATCCGGGTAAGGGTCCGTGTCCGGGTCCGGTTTAGGGTCCGGGTCCGGGTCCAGGTAAGGGTCCGGGTCTGGGTCCAGGTCCGGGTCCGGGTCCGGGTCTGCGTCCGGGTCCAGGTCCGAGTCCGGGTCCGGGTCCGGGTAAGTGTCCGGGTCCCGGTCCTGGTAAGGGTCTGGGTTCGGGTTCGGTTCCGGGTCCGGGTCCGGGTCCGGGTCTGGGTCCGCGTAAGGGTCCGGGTCCGGGTCCGGGTCCGGGACCGGGTCTGGGTCCGGGTAAGGGTCCGGGTCTGTGTCCGGTTAAGGGTCCGGGTAAGGGTCCAGGTAAGTGTCCGGGTCCGGGTCCGGGTCCGGGTCCGGGTCCTGGTCGGGGTAAGGGTCCGGGTCCGGGTCCGGGTCCGGGTCCGGGTAAGGGTCCGGGTCCGGTTTAGGGTCCGGGTCCGGGTCCAGGTAAGGGTCCGGGTCTGGGTCCAGGTCCGGGTCCGGGTCCGGGTCTGCATCCGGGTCCAGGTCCGAGTCCGGGTCCGGGTCCGGGTAAGTGTCCGGGTCCCGGTCCTGGTAAGGGTCTGGGTTCGGGTTCGGTTCCGGGTCCGGGTCCGGGTCCGGGTCTGGGTCCGCGTAAGGGTCCGGGTCCGGGTCCGGGTCCGGGACCGGGTCTGGGTCCGGGTAAGGGTCCGGGTCTGTGTCCGGTTAAGGGTCCGGGTAAGGGTCCAGGTAAGTGTCCGGGTCCGGGTCCGGGTCCGGGTCCGGGTCCTGGTCGGGGTAAGGGTCCGGGTCCGGGTCCGGGTCCGGGTCCGGGTCCGGGTAAGGGTCCGGGTCCGGGTCCGGGTCCGAGTCCGGGTAAGGGTCCGGGTACGGGACTGGGTAAGGGTCCGGGTCCGGGTCCAGGTAAGGGTCCGGGTCCGGGACTGGGTAAGGGTCCGGGTCCGGGTAATGGTCCGGGTCCATGTCCGGGTCCGGGTCTGAGTCCGTGTCCGGGTCCGGGACTGGGTAAGGGTCCGGGTCCGGGTCCGGGTCCGGGTCCGGGTCCGGGTAAGGGTCCAGGTCCGGGTCCGGGTCCGGGTCCGGGTAAGGGTCTGGGTCCGGGTCCAGGTAAGGGTCCGGGTCCGGGTCCGGGTCCGGGTCCGGGTCTGTGTCTGTGTCCGGGTCCGGGTCCGGGTAAGGGTCCGTGTCCGGGTCCGGGTCCGGGTAAGGGTCCGGGTCCGGGACTGGGTAAGGGTCCGGGTCCGGGTCCGGGTCCAGGTAAGGGTCCGGGTCCGGGACTGGGTAAGGGTCCGGGTCTGGGTCCGGGTCCGGGTAAGGGTCCAGGTAAGTGTCCGGGTCCGGGTCCGGGTCCGGGTCCGGGTACTGGTCGGGGTAACGGTCCGGGTCCGGGTCCGGGTCCGGGTCCGGGTCCGGGTAAGGGTCCGGGTCCGGGTCCGGGTCCGGGTCCGGGTCCGGGTCCGGGTCCGGGTAAGGGTCTGGGTCCGGGTCCAGGTAAGGGTCCGGGTCCGGGTCCGGGTCCGGGTCTGAGTCCGTGTCCGGGTCCGGGTCCGGGTAAGGGTCCGGGTTCCGGGTCCGGGTAAGGGTCCGGGTCCGGGTCCGGGTCCGGGTCCGGGTCCGGGTCCGGGTCCGGGTAAGGGTCCGGGTCCGGGTAAGGGTCCGGGTCCGGGTCCGGGTCCGGGTCCGGGTCCGGTTAAGGGCCGGGTCCGGGTCCGCGTCCGTGTCCGGGTCCGGTTCCGGGTCCGGGTCTGGGTAAGGGTCTGGGTCCATGTCCGGGTCCGGGTCCGGGTCCGGGTCCGGGACCGAGTAAGGGTTCGAATCCGTGTCCGGGTCCGGGTCCGGGTCCGGCTCCGTGGTCGGATCCGTGTCCGTGTCCGGGTCCGTGTCCGTGTCCGGGTCCGGGTCCGGGTCCGGGTCTGGGTCCGGGTAAGGGTCCGTGTCCGTGTCCAGGTCCGTGTCCATGTCCGGGTAAGGGTCCGGGTCTGGGTCCGGGTCCGGATCCGGGTAAGGGTCCGTGTCCGGGTCCGGTTTAGGGTCCGGGTCCGGGTCCAGGTAAGGGTCCGGGTCTGGGTCCAGGTCCGGGTGCATGTCCGGGTCTGGGTCCGGGTCCGGGTAAGGGTGCGGGTCCGGGTCCGGGTCCGGGTCCGGGTCCGTGTCCGGGTCCGGGTAAGGGTCCGGGTCCATGTCCGATTCCGTGTCCATGTCCGGGTAAGGGTCCGGGTCCGGGTCTGGGGTCCGGGTCTGGGTCCGGGTCTGGGTCCGGGTCCGGATCCGGGTAAGGGTCCGTGTCCGTGTCCAGGTCCGTGTCCATGTCCGGGTAAGGGTCCGGGTCTGGGTCCGGGTCCGGATCCGGGTAAGGGTCCGTGTCCGGGTCCGGTTTAGGGTCCGGGTCCGGGTCCAGGTAAGGGTCCGGGTCTGGGTCCAGGTCCGGGTCCGGGTCCGGGTCTGCGTCCGGGTCCAGGTCCGAGTCCGGGTCCGGGTCCGGGTAAGTGTCCGGGTCCCGGTCCTGGTAAGGGTCTGGGTTCGGGTTCGGTTCCGGGTCCGGGTCCGGGTCCGGGTCTGGGTCCGCGTAAGGGTCCGGGTCCATGTCCGGGTCCGGGTCTGAGTCCGTGTCCGGGTCCGGGACTGGGTAAGGGTCCGGGTCCGGGTCCGGGTTCGGGTCCGGGTCCGGGTAAGGGTCCAGGTAAGTGTCCGGGTCCGGGTCCGGGTCCGGGTCCGGGTCCGGGTCCGGGTCCTGGTCGGGGTAAGGGTCCGGGTCCGGGTCCGGGTCCGGGTCCGGGTAAGGGTCCAGGTCCGGGTCCGGGTCCGGGTCCGGGTAAGGGTCTGGGTCCGGGTCCAGGTAAGGGTCCGGGTCCGGGTCCGGGTCCGGGTCCGGGTCTGTGTCTGTGTCCGGGTCCGGGTCCGGGTAAGGGTCCGTGTCCGGGTCCGGGTCCGGGTAAGGGTCCGGGTCTGGGTCCGGGTCCGGGTCCGGGTCCGGGTCCGGGTCCGGGTCCGGGTCCGGGTCCGGGTCCGGGTCAGGGTCCGGGTCCGGGTCCGGGTCCGGGTCCGGGTCCGGGTAAGGGTTCGGGTCCGGGTGCAGGTCCGGGTCCGGGTAAGGGTCCGGGTCCGGGTCCGGGTCCGGGTCCGGGTCCGGGTCCGGGTAAGGGTCTGGGTTCGGGTCCGGGTAAGGGTCTGGGTCCGGGTCCGGGTCCGGGTCCGGGTAAGGTTCCGGGTCCGGGTCCAGGTAAGGGTCTGGGTACTGGTCCGGGTCCGGGTCCGGGTCCTGGTCCGGGTCCGGATCCGGGTAAGTGTCCGGGTCCCGGTCCGGGTAAGGGTCTGGGTTCGGGTTCGGTTCCGGGTCCGGGTCCGGGTCTGGGTCCGCGTAAGGGTCCGGGTCCGGGTCCGGGTCCGGGACCGGGTCTGGGTCCGGGTAAGGGTCCGGGTCTGTGTCCGGTTAAGGGTCCGGGTAAGGGTCCAGGTAAGTGTCCGGGTCCGGGTCCGGGTCCGGGTCCGGGTCCTGGTCGGGGTAAGGGTCCGGGTCCGGGTCCGGGTCCGGGTCCGGGTAAGGGTCCGGGTCCGGGTCCGGGTCCGAGTCCGGGTAAGGGTCCGGGTACGGGACTGGGTAAGGGTCCGGGTCCGGGTCCAGGTAAGGGTCCGGGTCCGGGACTGGGTAAGGGTCCGGGTCCGGGTAATGGTCCGGGTCCATGTCCGGGTCCGGGTCTGAGTCCGTGTCCGGGTCCGGGACTGGGTAAGGGTCCGGGTCCGGGTCCGGGTTCGGGTCCGGGTCCGGGTAAGGGTCCAGGTAAGTGTCCGGGTCCGGGTCCGGGTCCGGGTCCGGGTCCGGGTCCTGGTCGGGGTAAGGGTCCGGGTCCGGTTCCGGGTCCGGGTCCGGGTAAGGGTCCAGGTCCGGGTCCGGGTCCGGGTCCGGGTAAGGGTCTGGGTCCGGGTCCAGGTAAGGGTCCGGGTCCGGGTCCGGGTCCGGGTCCGGGTCTGTGTCTGTGTCCGGGTCCGGGTCCGGGTAAGGGTCCGTGTCCGGGTCCGGGTCCGGGTAAGGGTCCGGGTCTGGGTCCGGGTCCGGGTCCGGGTCCGGGTCCGGGTCCGGGTCCGGGTCCGGGTCCGGGTCCGGGTCCGGGTCAGGGTCCGGGTCCGGGTCCGGGTCCGGGTCCGGGTCCGGGTAAGGGTTCGGGTCCGGGTGCAGGTCCGGGTCCGGGTAAGGGTCCGGGTCCGGGTCCGGGTCCGGGTCCGGGTCCGGGTCCGGGTAAGGGTCTGGGTTCGGGTCCGGGTAAGGGTCTGGGTCCGGGTCCGGGTCCGGGTCCGGGTAAGGTTCCGGGTCCGGGTCCAGGTAAGGGTCTGGGTACTGGTCCGGGTCCGGGTCCGGGTCCTGGTCCGGGTCCGGATCCGGGTAAGTGTCCGGGTCCCGGTCCGGGTAAGGGTCTGGGTTCGGGTTCGGTTCCGGGTCCGGGTCCGGGTCTGGGTCCGCGTAAGGGTCCGGGTCCGGGTCAGGGTCCGGGACCGGGTCTGGGTCCGGGTCCAGGTAAGGGTCCGGGTCCGGGTCCGGGTCCGGGTCCGGGTAAGGGTCCGGGTCTGTGTCCGGTTAAGGGTCCGGGTAAGGGTCCAGGTAAGTGTCCGGGTCCGGGTCCGGGTCCGGGTCCGGGTCCTGGTCGGGGGTAAGGGTCCGGGTCCGGGTCCGGGTCCGGGTAAGGGTCCGGGTCCGGGTCCGGGTCAGGGTCCGGGACCGGGTCTGGGTCCGGGTCCAGGTAAGGGTCCGGGTCCGGGTCCGGGTCCGGGTCCGGGTAAGGGTCCGGGTCTGTGTCCGGTTAAGGGTCCGGGTAAGGGTCCAGGTAAGTGTCCGGGTCCGGGTCCGGGTCCGGGTCCGGGTCCTGGTCGGGGTAAGGGTCCGGGTCCGGGTCCGGGTCCGGGTAAGGGTCCGGGTCCGGGTCCGGGACCGGGTAAGGGTCCGGGTCCGGGACTGGGTAAGGGTCCGGGTCCGGGTCCAGGTAAGGGTCCGGGTCCGGGACTGGGTAAGGGTCCGGGTCCGGGTCCGGGTCCGGGTCCGGGTCCGGGTCCGGGTCCGGGTAAGGGTCCAGGTAAGTGTCCGGGTCCGGGTCCGGGTCCGGGTCCGGGTCCTGGTCGGGTTAAGGGTCCGGGTCCGGGTCCGGGTCCGGGTCCGGGTAAGGGTCCAGGTCCGGGTCCGGGTCCGGGTCCGGGTAAGGGTCTGGGTCCGGGTCCAGGTAAGGGTCCGGGTCCGGGTCCGGGTCCGGGTCTGGGTCCGTGTCCGGGTCCGGGTCCGGGTCCGGGTCCGGGTCCGGGTCCGGGTCCTGGTCGGGGTAAGGGTCCGGGTCCGGGTCCGGGTCCGGGTCCGGGTAAGGGTCCAGGTCCGGGTCCGGGTCCGGGTCCGGGTCCAGGTAAGGGTCTGGGTCCGGGTCCAGGTAAGGGTCCGTGTCCGGGTCCGGGTCCGGGTAAGGGTCCGGGTCTGGGTCCGGGTCCGGGTCCGGGTCCGGGTCCGGGTCCGGGTCCGGGTCCGTGTCCGGGTCCGGGTCCGGGTCAGGGTCCGGGTCCGGGTCCGGGTCCGGGTCCGGGTCCGGGTAAGGGTTCGGGTCCGGGTCCAGGTCCGGGTCCGGGTAAGGGTCCGGGTCCGGGTCCGGGTCCGGGTCCGGGTCCGGGTCCGGGTAAGGGTCTGGGTTCGGGTCCGGGTAAGGGTCTGGGTCCGGGTCCGGGTCCGGGTCCGGGTAAGGTTCCGGGTCCGGGTCCAGGTAAGGGTCTGGGTACTGGTCCGGGTCCGGGTCCGGGTCCTGGTCCGGGTCCGGATCCGGGTAAGTGTCCGGGTCCCGGTCCGGGTAAGGGTCTGGGTTCGGGTTCGGTTCCGGGTCCGGGTCCGGGTCTGGGTCCGCGTAAGGGTCCGGGTCCGGGTCAGGGTCCGGGACCGGGTCTGGGTCCGGGTCCAGGTAAGGGTCCGGGTCCGGGTCCGGGTCCGGGTCCGGGTAAGGGTCCGGGTCTGTGTCCGGTTAAGGGTCCGGGTAAGGGTCCAGGTAAGTGTCTGGGTCCGGGTCCGGGTCCGGGTCCGGGTCCTGGTCGGGGTAAGGGTCCGGGTCCGGGTCCGGGTCCGGGTAAGGGTCCGGGTCCGGGTCCGGGACCGGGTAAGGGTCCGGGTCCGGGACTGGGTAAGGGTCCGGGTCCGGGTCCAGGTAAGGGTCCGGGTCCGGGACTGGGTAAGGGTCCGGGTCCGGGTCCGGGTCCGGGTCCGGGTCCGGGTAAGGGTCCAGGTAAGTGTCCGGGTCCGGGTCCGGGTCCGGGTCCGGGTCCTGGTCGGGTTAAGGGTCCGGGTCCGGGTCCGGGTCCGGGTCCGGGTAAGGGTCCAGGTCCGGGTCCGGGTCCGGGTCCGGGTAAGGGTCTGGGTCCGGGTCCAGGTAAGGGTCCGGGTCCGGGTCCGGGTCCGGGTCTGTGTCCGTGTCCGGGTCCGGGTCCGGGTAAGGGTCCGGGTCCGGGTCCGGGTAAGGGTCCGGGTCTGGGTCCGGGTCCGGGTCCGGGTCCGGGTCCGGGTCCGGGTCCGGGTCCGGGTCCGGGTCCGGGTCCGGGTCAGGGTCCGGGTCCGGGTCCGGGTAAGGGTTCGGGTCCGGGTCCGGGTAAGGGTCTGGGTTCGGGTCCGGGTCCGGGTCCGGGTCCGGGTCCGGGTCCGGGTAAGGGTCTGGGTTCGGGTCCGGGTAAGGGTCTGGGTCCGGGTCCGGGTCCAGGTCCGGGTAAGGTTCCGGGTCCGGGTCCAGGTAAGGGTCTGGGTACTGGTCCGGGTCCGGGTCCGGGTCCTGGTCCGGGTCCGGATCCGGGTAAGTGTCCGGGTCCCGGTCCGGGTAAGGGTCTGGGTTCGGGTTCGGTTCCGGGTCCGGGTCCGGGTCCGGGTCTGGGTCCGCGTAAGTGTCCGGGTCCGGGTCCGGGTCCGGGACCGGGTCTGGGTCCGGGTCTAGGTAAGGGTCCGGGTCCGGGTCCAGGTAAGGGTCCGGGTCCGGGTCCGGGTCCGGGTAAGGGTCCGGGTCTGTGTCCGGTTAAGGGTCCGGGTAAGGGTCCAGGTAAGTGTCCGGGTCCGGGTCCGGGTCCGGGTCCGGGTCCTGGTCGGGGTAAGGGTCCGGGTCCGGGTAAGGGTCCGGGTCCGGGTCCGGGTCCGGGTAAGGGTCCGGGTCCGGGACTGGGTAAGGGTCCGGGTCCGGGTCCAGGTAAGGGTCCGGGTCCGGGACTGGGTAAGGGTCCGGGTCCGGGTCCGGGTCCGGGTCCGGGTCCGGGTAAGGGTCCAGGTAAGTGTCCGGGTCCGGGTCCGGGTCCGGGTCCGGGTCCTGGTCAGGGTAAGGTTCCGGGTCCGGGTCCGGGTCCGGGTCCGGGTAAGGGTCCAGGTCCGGGTCCGGGTCCGGGTCCGGGTAAGGGTCTGGGTCCGGGTCCAGGTAAGGGTCCGTGTCCGGGTCCGGGTCCGGGTCTGAGTCCGTGTCCGTGTCCGGGTCCGGGTAAGGGTCCGGGTCCGGGTCCGGGTAAGGGTCCGGGTCTGGGTCCGGGTCCGGGTCCGGGTCCGGGTCCGGGTCCGGGTCCGGGTCCGGGTCAGGGTCCGGGTCCGGGTCCGGGTAAGGGTTCGGGTCCGGGTCCGGGTCCGGGTCCGGGTAAGGGTCCGGGTCCGGGTCCGGGTCCGGGTCCGGGTCCGGGTCCGGGTCCGGGTCCGGGTCCGGGTAAGGGTCTGGGTTCGGGTCCGGGTAAGGGTCTGGGTCCGCGTCCGGGTCCGGGTCCGGGTAAGGTTCCGGGTCCGGGTCCAGGTAAGGGTCTGGGTCCTGGTCCGGGTCCGGGTCCGGGTCCTGGTCCGGGTCCGGGTCCGGATCCGGGTAAGTGTCCGGGTCCCGGTCCGGGTAAGGGTCTGGGTTCGGGTTCAGTTCAGGGTCTAGGTCCGGGTCCGGGTCTGGGTCCGGGTAAGGGTCCGGGTCCGGGTCCGGGTCCGGGTCCCGGTCCGGGTCCGGGTCCGGGTCCGGGTCCGGGTCCGGGTCCGGGTCCGGGTCCGGGTCTGGGTCCGGGTCCAGGTAAGGGTCCGGGTCCGGGTCCGGGTCCAGGTCTGGGTAAGGGTCCGGGTCCGGGTCCGGGTCCGGGTAAGGGTCCGGGTCCGGGTCCGGGTCCGGGTCCGGGCAAGGGTCCGGGTCCGGGTCGAGGCAAGGGTCCGGGTCCGGGTCCGGGTCCGGGTCCGGGTCCGGGTCCGGGTCCGGGTCTGGGTCCGGGTCCGGGTCCGGGTCCGGGTCCGGGACCGGGTAAGGGTTCGGGTCCGTGTCCGTGTCCGGGTCCGTGTCCGGGTCCAGCTCCGGGTTCGGATCCGGGTCCGTGTCCGGGTCCGTGTCCGTGTCCGGGTCCGGGTCCCGGTAACGGTCCGGGTGCATGTCCGGGTCTGGGTCCGGGTCCGGGTAAGGGTGCGGGTCCGTGTCCGGGTCCGGATCCGGGTCCGGGTCCGTGTCCGGGTCCGGGTAAGGGTCCGGGTCCATGTCCGGGTCCGTGTCAATGTCCGTGTAAGGGTCCGGGTCCGGGTCTGTGTCCGGGTCCGGGTCCGGGTCTGGGTCCGTGTCCGGATCCGGGTAAGGGTCCGTGTCCGTGTCCGGGTCCCTGTCCATGTCTGGGTAAGGGTCCGGGTCCGGGTCTGTGTCCGGGTCCGGATCCGGGTAAGGGTCCGTGTCCGGGTCCGGTTTAGGGTCCGGGTCCGGGTCCAGGTAAGGGTCCGGGTCTGGGTCCAGGTCTGGGTCCGGGTCCGGGTCCGGGTCCGGGTCCGGGTCCGGGTCCGAGTCCGGGTCCGGGTCCGGGTCAGGGTAAGTGTCCGTGTCCCGGTCCGGGTAAGGGTCTGGGTTCGGGTTCGGTTCCGGGTCCGGGTCCGGGTCCGGGTCTGGGTCCGCATAAGGGTCCGGGTCCGGGTCCGGGTCCGGGACCGGGTCTGGGTCCGGGTCCAGGTAAGGGTCCAGGTCCGGGTCCGGGTCCGGGTAAGGGTCCGGGTCTGTGTCCGGTTAAGGGTCCGGGTAAGGGTCCAGGTAAGTGTCTGGGTCCGGGTCCGGGTCCGGGTCCTGGTCGGGGTAAGGGTCCGGGTCCGGGTCCGGGTCCGGGTAAGGGTCCGGGTCCGGGTCCGGGTCCGGGTAAGGGTCCGGGTAAGTGTCCGGGTCCCGGTCCTGGTAAGGGTCTGGGTTCGGGTTCGGTTCCGGGTCCGGATCCGGGTAAGGGTCCGTGTCCGGGTCCGGTTTAGGGTCCGGGTCCGGGTCCAGGTAAGGGTCCGGGTCTGGGTCCAGGTCCGGGTCCGGGTCCGGGTCTGCGTCCGGGTCCAGGTCCGAGTCCGGGTCCGGGTCCGGGTAAGTGTCCGGGTCCCGGTCCTGGTAAGGGTCTGGGTTCGGGTTCGGTTCCGGGTCCGGGTCCGGGTCCGGGTCTGGGTCCGCGTAAGGGTCCGGGTCCGGGTCCGGGTCCGGGACCGGGTCTGGGTCCGGGTCCAGGTAAGGGTCCGGGTCCGGGTCTGGGTCCGGGTAAGGGTCCGGGTCTGTGTCCGGTTAAGGGTCCGGGTAAGGGTCCAGGTAAGTGTCCGGGTCCGGGTCCGGGTCCGGGTCCGGGTCCTGGTCGGGGTAAGGGTCCGGGTCCGGGTCCGGGTCCGGGTCCGGATAAGGGTCCGGGTCCGGGTCCGGGTCCGGGTCCGGGTAAGGGTCCGGGTACGGGACTGGGTAAGGGTCCGGGTCCGGGTCCAGGTAAGGGTCCGGGTCCGGGACTGGGTAAGGGTCCGGGTCCGGGTAATGGTCCGGGTCCATGTCCGGGTCCGGGTCTGAGTCCGTGTCCGGGTCCGGGACTGGGTAAGGGTCCGGGTCCGGGTCCGGGTTCGGGTCCGGGTCCGGGTAAGGGTCCAGGTAAGTGTCCGGGTCCGGGTCCGGGTCCGGGTCCGGGTCCTGGTCGGGGTAAGGGTCCGGGTCCGGGTCCGGGTCCGGGTCCGGGTAAGGGTCCAGGTCCGGGTCCGGGTCCGGGTCCGGGTAAGGGTCTGGGTCCGGGTCCAGGTAAGGGTCCGGGTCCGGGTCCGGGTCCGGGTCTGTGTCTGTGTCCGGGTCCGGGTCCGGGTAAGGGTCCGTGTCCGGGTCCGGGTCCGGGTAAGGGTCCGGGTCTGGGTCCGGGTCCGGGTCCGGGTCCGGGTCCGGGTCCGGGTCCGGGTCCGGGTCAGGGTCCGGGTCCGGGTCCGGGTCCGGGTCCGGGTCCGGGTAAGGGTTCGGGTCCGGGTCCAGGTCCGGGTCCGGGTAAGGGTCCGGGTCCGGGTCCGGGTCCGGGTCCGGGTCCGGGTCCGGGTCCGGGTAAGGGTCTGGGTTCGGGTCCGGGTAAGGGTCTGGGTCCGGGTCCGGGTCCGGGTCCGGGTAAGGTTCCGGGTCCGGGTCCAGGTAAGGGTCTGGGTACTGGTCCGGGTCCGGGTCCGGGTCCTGGTCCGGGTCCGGATCCGGGTAAGTGTCCGGGTCCCGGTCCGGGTAAGGGTCTGGGTTCGGGTTCGGTTCCGGGTCCGGGTCCGGGTCCGGGTCTGGGTCCGCGTAAGGGTCCGGGTCCGGGTCAGGGTCCGGGACCGGGTCTGGGTCCGGGTCCAGGTAAGGGTCCGGGTCCGGGTCCGGGTCCGGGTCCGGGTAAGGGTCCGGGTCTGTGTCCGGTTAAGGGTCCGGGTAAGGGTCCAGGTAAGTGTCCGGGTCCGGGTCCGGGTCCGGGTCCGGGTCCTGGTCGGGGTAAGGGTCCGGGTCCGGGTCCGGGTCCGGGTAAGGGTCCGGGTCCGGGTCCGGGACCGGGTAAGGGTCCGGGTCCGGGACTGGGTAAGGGTCCGGGTCCGGGTCCAGGTAAGGGTCCGGGTCCGGGACTGGGTAAGGGTCCGGGTCCGGGTCCGGGTCCGGGTCCGGGTCCGGGTCCGGGTCCGGGTAAGGGTCCAGGTAAGTGTCCGGGTCCGGGTCCGGGTCCGGGTCCGGGTCCTGGTCGGGTTAAGGGTCCGGGTCCGGGTCCGGGTCCGGGTCCGGGTAAGGGTCCAGGTCCGGGTCCGGGTCCGGGTCCGGGTAAGGGTCTGGGTCCGGGTCCAGGTAAGGGTCCGGGTCCGTGTCCGGGTCCGGGTCTGTGTCCGTGTCCGGGTCCGGGTCCGGGTAAGGGTCCGGGTCCGGGTCCGGGTAAGGGTCCGGGTCTGGGTCCGGGTCCGGGTCCGGGTCCGGGTCCGGGTCCGGGTCCGGGTCCGGGTCAGGGTCCGGGTCCGGGTCCGGGTAAGGGTTCGGGTCCGGGTCCGGGTAAGGGTCTGGGTTCGGGTCCGGGTCCGGGTCCGGGTCCGGGTCCGGGTCCGGGTAAGGGTCTGGGTTCGGGTCCGGGTAAGGGTCTGGGTCCGGGTCCGGGTCCAGGTCCGGGTAAGGTTCCGGGTCCGGGTCCAGGTAAGGGTCTGGGTACTGGTCCGGGTCCGGGTCCGGGTCCTGGTCCGGGTCCGGATCCGGGTAAGTGTCCGGGTCCCGGTCCGGGTAAGGGTCTGGGTTCGGGTTCGGTTCCGGGTCCGGGTCCGGGTCCGGGTCTGGGTCCGCGTAAGGGTCCGGGTCCGGGTCCGGGTCCGGGACCGGGTCTGGGTCCGGGTCCAGGTAAGGGTCCGGGTCCGGGTCCGGGTCCGGGTAAGGGTCCGGGTCTGTGTCCGGTTAAGGGTCCGGGTAAGGGTCCAGGTAAGTGTCCGGGTCCGGGTCCGGGTCCGGGTCCGGGTCCTGGTCGGGGTAAGGGTCCGGGTCCGGGTCCGGGTCCGGGTCCGGGTAAGGGTCCGGGTCCGGGTCCGGGTCCGGGTAAGGGTCCGGGTCCGGGACTGGGTAAGGGTCCGGGTCCGGGTCCAGGTAAGGGTCCGGGTCCGGGACTGGGTAAGGGTCCGGGTCCGGGTCCGGGTCCGGGTCCGGGTCCGGGTAAGGGTCCAGGTAAGTGTCCGGGTCCGGGTCCGGGTCCGGGTCCGGGTCCTGGTCGGGGTAAGGTTCCGGGTCCGGGTCCGGGTCCGGGTCCGGGTAAGGGTCCAGGTCCGGGTCCGGGTCCGGGTCCGGGTAAGGGTCTGGGTCCGGGTTCGGTTCCGGGTCCGGGTCCGGGTCCGGGTCTGGGTCCGCGTAAGGGTCCGGGTCCGGGTCAGGGTCCGGGACCGGGTCTGGGTCCGGGTCCAGGTAAGGGTCCGGGTCCGGGTCCGGGTCCGGGTCCGGGTAAGGGTCCGGGTCTGTGTCCGGTTAAGGGTCCGGGTAAGGGTCCAGGTAAGTGTCCGGGTCCGGGTCCGGGTCCGGGTCCGGGTCCTGGTCGGGGTAAGGGTCCGGGTCCGGGTCCGGGTCCGGGTAAGGGTCCGGGTCCGGGTCCGGGACCGGGTAAGGGTCCGGGTCCGGGACTGGGTAAGGGTCCGGGTCCGGGTCCAGGTAAGGGTCCGGGTCCGGGACTGGGTAAGGGTCCGGGTCCGGGTCCGGGTCCGGGTCCGGGTCCGGGTCCGGGTCCGGGTAAGGGTCCAGGTAAGTGTCCGGGTCCGGGTCCGGGTCCGGGTCCGGGTCCTGGTCGGGTTAAGGGTCCGGGTCCGGGTCCGGGTCCGGGTCCGGGTAAGGGTCCAGGTCCGGGTCCGGGTCCGGGTCCGGGTAAGGGTCTGGGTCCGGGTCCAGGTAAGGGTCCGGGTCCGTGTCCGGGTCCGGGTCTGTGTCCGTGTCCGGGTCCGGGTCCGGGTAAGGGTCCGGGTCCGGGTCCGGGTAAGGGTCCGGGTCTGGGTCCGGGTCCGGGTCCGGGTCCGGGTCCGGGTCCGGGTCCGGGTCCGGGTCCGGGTCAGGGTCCGGGTCCGGGTCCGGGTAAGGGTTCGGGTCCGGGTCCGGGTAAGGGTCTGGGTTCGGGTCCGGGTCCGGGTCCGGGTCCGGGTCCGGGTCCGGGTAAGGGTCTGGGTTCGGGTCCGGGTAAGGGTCTGGGTCCGGGTCCGGGTCCAGGTCCGGGTAAGGTTCCGGGTCCGGGTCCAGGTAAGGGTCTGGGTACTGGTCCGGGTCCGGGTCCGGGTCCTGGTCCGGGTCCGGATCCGGGTAAGTGTCCGGGTCCCGGTCCGGGTAAGGGTCTGGGTTCGGGTTCGGTTCCGGGTCCGGGTCCGGGTCCGGGTCTGGGTCCGCGTAAGGGTCCGGGTCCGGGTCCGGGTCCGGGACCGGGTCTGGGTCCGGGTCCAGGTAAGGGTCCGGGTCCGGGTCCGGGTCCGGGTAAGGGTCCGGGTCTGTGTCCGGTTAAGGGTCCGGGTAAGGGTCCAGGTAAGTGTCCGGGTCCGGGTCCGGGTCCGGGTCCGGGTCCTGGTCGGGGTAAGGGTCCGGGTCCGGGTCCGGGTCCGGGTCCGGGTAAGGGTCCGGGTCCGGGTCCGGGTCCGGGTAAGGGTCCGGGTCCGGGACTGGGTAAGGGTCCGGGTCCGGGTCCAGGTAAGGGTCCGGGTCCGGGACTGGGTAAGGGTCCGGGTCCGGGTCCGGGTCCGGGTCCGGGTCCGGGTAAGGGTCCAGGTAAGTGTCCGGGTCCGGGTCCGGGTCCGGGTCCGGGTCCTGGTCGGGGTAAGGTTCCGGGTCCGGGTCCGGGTCCGGGTCCGGGTAAGGGTCCAGGTCCGGGTCCGGGTCCGGGTCCGGGTAAGGGTCTGGGTCCGGGTCCAGGTAAGGGTCCGTGTCCGGGTCCGGGTCCGGGTCTGAGTCCGTGTCCGGGTCCGGGTCCGGGTAAGGGTCCGGGTCCGGGTCCGGGTAAGGGTCCGGGTCTGGGTCCGGGTCCGGGTCCGGGTCCGGGTCCGGGTCCGGGTCCGGGTCCGGGTCCGGGTCAGGGTCCGGGTCCGGGTCCGGGTCCGGGTAAGGGTTCGGGTCCGGGTCCGGGTCCGGGTCCGGGTAAGGGTCCGGGTCCGGGTCCGGGTCCGGGTCCGGGTCCGGGTCCGGGTCCGGGTCCGGGTCCGGGTCCGGGTAAGGGTCTGGGTTCGGGTCCGGGTAAGGGTCTGGGTCCGCGTCCGGGTCCGGGTCCGGGTAAGGTTCCGGGTCCGGGTCCAGGTAAGGGTCTGGGTCCTGGTCCGGGTCCGGGTCCGGGTCCTGGTCCGGGTCCGGGTCCGGATCCGGGTAAGTGTCCGGGTCCCGGTCCGGGTAAGGGTCTGGGTTCGGGTTCAGTTCAGGGTCTAGGTCCGGGTCCGGGTCTGGGTCCGGGTAAGGGTCCGGGTCCGGGTCCGGGTCCGGGTCCAGGTCCGGGTCCGGGTCCGGGTCCGGGTCCGGGTCCGGGTCCGGGTCCGGGTCCGGGTCCGGGTCCGGGTCCGGGTCTGGGTCCGGGTCCAGGTAAGGGTCCGGGTCCGGGTCCGGGTCCAGGTCTGTGTAAGGGTCCGGGTCCGGGTCCGGGTCCGGGTAAGGGTCCGGGTCCGGGTCCGGGTCCGGGTCCGGGCAAGGGTCCGGGTCCGGGTCGAGGCAAGGGTCCGGGTCCGGGTCCGGGTCCGGGTCCGGGTCCGGGTCCGGGTCCGGGTCCGGGTCCGGGTCTGGGTCCGGGTCCGGGTCCGGGTCCGGGTCCGGGACCGGGTAAGGGTTCGGGTCCGTGTCCGTGTCCGGGTCCGTGTCCGGGTCCAGCTCCGGGTTCGGATCCGGGTCCGTGTCCGGGTCCGTGTCCGTGTCCGGGTCCGGGTCCCGGTAACGGTCCGGGTGCATGTCCGGGTCTGGGTCCGGGTCCGGGTAAGGGTGCGGGTCCGTGTCCGGGTCCGGATCCGGGTCCGGGTCCGTGTCCGGGTCCGGGTAAGGGTCCGGGTCCATGTCCGGGTCCGTGTCAATGTCCGTGTAAGGGTCCGGGTCCGGGTCTGGGTCCGGGTCCGGGTCTGGGTCTGGGTCCGTGTCCGGATCCGGGTAAGGGTCCGTGTCCGTGTCCGGGTCCCTGTCCATGTCTGGGTAAGGGTCCGGGTCCGGGTCTGGGTCCGGGTCCGGATCCGGGTAAGGGTCCGTGTCCGGGTCCGGTTTAGGGTCCGGGTCCGGGTCCAGGTAAGGGTCCGGGTCTGGGTCCAGGTCTGGGTCCGGGTCCGGGTCCGGGTCCGGGTCCGGGTCCGGGTCCGAGTCCGGGTCCGGGTCCGGGTCCGGGTCCGGGTAAGTGTCCGTGTCCCGGTCCGGGTAAGGGTCTGGGTTCGGGTTCGGTTCCGGGTCCGGGTCCGGGTCCGGGTCTGGGTCCGCATAAGGGTCCGGGTCCGGGTCCGGGTCCGGGACCGGGTCTGGGTCCGGGTCCAGGTAAGGGTCCAGGTCCGGGTCCGGGTCCGGGTAAGGGTCCGGGTCTGTGTCCGGTTAAGGGTCCGGGTAAGGGTCCAGGTAAGTGTCCGGGTCCGGGTCCGGGTCCGGGTCCTGGTCGGGGTAAGGGTCCGGGTCCGGGTCCGGGTCCGGGTAAGGGTCCGGGTCCGGGTCCGGGTCCGGGTAAGGGTCCGGGTCCGGGACTGGGTAAGGGTCCAGGTCCGGGTCCGGGTAAGGGTCCGGGTCCGGGACTGGGTAAGGGTCCGGGACTGGGTAAGGGTCCGGGTCCGGGTCCGGGTCCGGGTAAGGGTCCGGGTCCGGGTCCGGGTAAGGGTCCGGGTCCGGGTCCGGGTCCGGGTCCGGGTCCGGGTCCGGGTCCGGGTCCGGGTCCGGGTCCGGGTCAGGGTCCGGGTCTGGGTCCGGGTAAGGGTTCGGGTCCGGGTCCGGGTCCGGGTCCGGGTAAGGGCCCGGGTCCGGGTCCGGGTCCGGGTCCGGGTCCGGGTCCGGGTCCGGGTCGGGGTCCGGGTCCGGGTCCGGGTAAGGGTCTGGGTTCGGGTCCGGGTAAGGGTCTGGGTCCGGGTCCGGGTCCGGGTCCGGGTAAGGTTCCGGGTCCGGGTCCAGGTAAGGGTCTGGGTCCTGGTCCGGGTCCGGGTCCGGGTCCGGGTCCGGGTAAGGGTCCGGGTCCGGGTCCGGGTCCGGGTAAGGGTCCGGGTCCGTGTCTGGGTCCGGGTCCGGGTCCGGGTCGGGGTCCGGGTAAGGGTCCGGGTCCGGGTCCGGGTCCGGGTCCGGGTAAGGGTCCGGGTCCGGGTCCGGGTCCGGGTCCGGGTCCGGGCAAGGGTCCTGGTCCGGGCAAGGGTCCGGGTCCGGGTCCAGGCAAGGGACCGGGTCCGGGTCCGGGTAAGGGTCCGGGTCCGGGTAAGGGTCCGGGTCCGGGTCCGGGTCCGGGTCCGGGTCCGGGTCCGTGTCCGGTTAAGGGTCCGGGTCCGGGTCCGCGTCCGCGTCCGTGTCCGGGTCCGGGTCCGGGTCCGGGTCCGGGTAAGGGTCCGGGTCCATGTCCGGGTCCGGGTCCGGGTCCGGGTCTGGGTCCGGGTCCGGGTCCGGGTCCGGGACCGGGTAAGGGTTCGGGTCCGTGTCCGTGTCCGGGTCCGTGTCCAGGTCCGTGTCTGGGTTCGGGTCCGTGTCCGGGTAAGGGTCCGGGTCCGGGTCCGGGTCCGGGTCCGGGTCCGGGTCCGGGTCCAGGTCCGGGTCCGGGTCCGGGTTCTGATCCGGGTCCGGGTCGGGGGTCCCGGTCCGGGTCCGGGTTCTGACCCGGGTCCGGGTCGGGGTCCCGGTCCGGGTCCGGGTAACGGTCAGGGTCCATGTCTGGGTCCAGGTCCGGGCAAGGGTCCGGGTCCGGGTCCGGGTCCAGGTAAGGGTCCGGGTTCGGGTCCGGGTCCCGGTCCGGGTCCGGGTCTGGGTCCGGGTCCGGGTCCCGGTCCGGGTCCGGGTCCGGGTCCGGGTCCGGGTCCGGGTCCGGGTCCGGGTCCGGGTCCGGGTCCAGGTAACGGTCCGGGTCCATGTCCGGGTCTGGGTCCGGGTCCGGGTAAGGGTCCGGGTCCGGGTCCGGGTCCGGGTCCGGGTCCGGGTCCGGGTCCGGTTCCGGGTCCGGGTCCGGGTCCTGGTCCGGGTCAGGGTCCGGGTCTGGGTCCGGGTAAGGGTTCGGGTCCGGGTCCGGGTCCGGGTCCGGGTAAGGGTCCGGGTCCGGGTCCGGGTCCGGGTCCGGGTCCAGGTCCGGCTCCGGGTAAGGGTCTGGGTTCGGGTCCGGGTAAGGGTCTGGGTCCGGGTCCGGGTCAGGGTCCGGGTCCGGGTAAGATTCTGGGTCCGGGTCCAGGTAAGGGTCTGGGTCCTGGTCCGGGTCCGGGTCCGGGTCCGGGTCCGGGTAAGGGTCCGGGTCCGGGTCCGGGTTCGTGTCCGGGTTCGTGTCCAGGTCCGGGTCCGGGTCCGGGTCCGGCTCCGGGTCAGGGTCCGGGTCCGGGTCCGGGTAAGGGTCTGGGTCCGTGTCCGTGTCCGTGTCCGTGTCCGTGTCCGTGTCCGTGTCTTGGTCCGGGTCCGGGTAAGGGTCCGGGTAAGGGTCCGGTTCCATGTCCGGGTCCGGGTCCATGTCCTGGTCTGTGTCCGTGATAGTGTCCTGGTCCGGGTAAGGGTTCGGGTCCGTGTCCGAGTCCGTGTCCGTGTCCGTGTCCGTGTCCGGGTTCGGGTCCGGGTCCGGGTAAGGGTCCGGGTTTGGGTCCGGGTCCGGGTCCGGGTCCGGGTCCGGGTCCGGGTCTGGGTCCGGGTCCGGGTCTGGGTCCGGGTCCGGGTAAGGGTCTGGGTTCGGGTCCGGGTAAGGGTCTGGGTCCGGGTCAGGGTCCGGGTCCGGGTAAGGGTCCGGGTTTGGGTCCGGGTCCGGGTCCGGGTAAGGGTCCGGGTCCGGGTCCGGGTCCGGGTCTGGGTCCGGGTCCGGGTAAGGGTCTGGGTTCGGGTCCGGGTAAGGGTCTGGGTCCGGGTCAGGGTCCGGGTCCGGGTAAGGGTCCGGGTCCGGGTCCAGGTAAGGGTCTGGGTCCTGGTCCGGGTTGGGGTCCGGGTCCGGGTCCGGGTCCGGGTCCGGGTCGGGGTCCGGGTAAGGGTCCGGGTCCGGGTCCGGGTCCGGGTAAGGGTCCGGGTCCGGGTCCGGGTCCGGGTCCGGGTCCGGGCAAGGGTCCTGGTCCGGGCAAGGGTCCGGGTCCGGGTCCAGGCAAGGGACCGGGTCCGGGTCCGGGTAAGGGTCCGGGTCCGGGTAAGGGTCCGGGTCCGGGTCCGGGTCCGGGTCCGGGTCCGGGTCCGTGTCCGGTTAAGGGTCCGGGTCCGGGTCCGCGTCCGTGTCCGGGTCCCGGTCCGCGTCCGGGTCCGGGTAAGGGTCCGGGTCCATGTCCGGGTCCGGGTCCGGGTCCGGGTCTGGGTCCGGGTCCGGGTCCGGGTCCGGGACCGGGTAAGGGTTCGGGTCCGTGTCCGTGTCCGGGTCCGTGTCCAGGTCCGTGTCTGGGTTCGGGTCCGTGTCCGGGTAAGGGTCCGGGTCCGGGTCCGGGTCCGGGTCCGGGTCCGGGTCCGGGTCCGGGTCCGGGTCCGGGTCCAGGTCCGGGTCCGGGTCCGGGTTCTGACCCGGGTCCGGGTCGGGGTCCCGGTCCGGGTCCGGGTTCTGACCCGGGTCCGGGTCGGGGTCCCGGTCCGGGTCCGGGTAACGGTCAGGGTCCATGTCTGGGTCCAGGTCCGGGCAAGGGTCCGGGTCCGGGTCCGGGTCCAGGTAAGGGTCCGGGTTCGGGTCCGGGTCCCGGTCCGGGTCCGGGTCTGGGTCCGGGTCCGGGTCCCGGTCCGGGTCCGGGTCCGGGTCCGGGTCCGGGTCCGGGTCCGGGTCCGGGTCCGGGTCCGGGTCCAGGTAACGGTCCGGGTCCATGTCCGGGTCTGGGTCCGGGTCCGGGTCCGGGTAAGGGTCCGGGTCCGGGTCCGGGTCCGGGTCCGGGTCCGGGTCCGGGTCCGGTTCCGGGTCCGGGTCCGGGTCCTGGTCCGGGTCAGGGTCCGGGTCTGGGTCCGGGTAAGGGTTCGGGTCCGGGTCCGGGTCCGGGTCCGGGTAAGGGTCCGGGTCCGGGTCCGGGTCCGGGTCCGGGTCCGGGTCCAGGTCCGGCTCCGGGTAAGGGTCTGGGTTCGGGTCCGGGTAAGGGTCTGGGTCCGGGTCCGGGTCAGGGTCCGGGTCCGGGTAAGATTCTGGGTCCGGGTCCAGGTAAGGGTCTGGGTCCTGGTCCGGGTCCGGGTCCGGGTCCGGGTCCGGGTAAGGGTCCGGGTCCGGGTCCGGGTTCGTGTCCGGGTTCGTGTCCAGGTCCGGGTCCGGGTCCGGGTCCGGCTCCGGGTCAGGGTCCGGGTCCGGGTCCGGGTAAGGGTCTGGGTCCGTGTCCGTGTCCGTGTCCGTGTCCGTGTCCGTGTCCGTGTCTTGGTCCGGGTCCGGGTAAGGGTCCGGGTAAGGGTCCGGTTCCATGTCCGGGTCCGGGTCCATGTCCTGGTCTGTGTCCGTGATAGTGTCCTGGTCCGGGTAAGGGTTCGGGTCCGTGTCCGAGTCCGTGTCCGTGTCCGTGTCCGTGTCCGGGTTCGGGTCCGGGTCCGGGTAAGGGTCCGGGTTTGGGTCCGGGTCCGGGTCCGGGTCCGGGTCCGGGTCCGGGTCTGGGTCCGGGTCCGGGTCTGGGTCCGGGTCCGGGTAAGGGTCTGGGTTCGGGTCCGGGTAAGGGTCTGGGTCCGGGTCAGGGTCCGGGTCCGGGTAAGGGTCCGGGTTTGGGTCCGGGTCCGGGTCCGGGTAAGGGTCCGGGTCCGGGTCCGGGTCCGGGTCTGGGTCCGGGTCCGGGTAAGGGTCTGGGTTCGGGTCCGGGTAAGGGTCTGGGTCCGGGTCAGGGTCCGGGTCCGGGTAAGGGTCCGGGTCCGGGTCCAGGTAAGGGTCTGGGTCCTGGTCCGGGTTGGGGTCCGGGTCCGGGTCCGGGTAAGGGTCCGGGTCCGGGTCCGGGTTCGTGTCCGGGTTCGTGTCCAGGTCCGGGTCCGGGTCCGGGTCCGGCTCCGGGTCAGGGTCCGGGTCCGGGTCCGGGTCCGGGTAAGGGTCTGGGTCCGTGTCCGTGTCCGTGTCCGTGTCCGTGTCCGTGTCCGTGTCTGGGTCCGGGTCCGGGTAAGGGTCCGGGTAAGGGTCCGGGTCCATGTCCGGGTCCGGGTCCATGTCCTGGTCCGTGTCCGTGATAGTGTCCTGGTCCGGGTAAGGGTTCGGGTCCGTGTCCGAGTCCGTGTCCGTGTCCGTGTCCGTGTCCGGGTTCGGGTCCGGGTCCGGATAAGGGTCCGGGTCTGGTTCCGGGTCCGGGTCCGGGTCCGGGTCCGGGTCCGGGTCCGGGTCTGGGTCCGGTTAACGGTCCGGGTCTGGGTCCAGGTAAGTGTCCGGGTCCGTGTCCGTGTCCGTGTCCGTGTCCGTGTCCGTGTCCGTGTCCGTGTCCGTGTCCGTGTCCTGGTCCGGGTAAGGGTTCGGGTCCGTGTCCGAGTCCGTGTCCGTGTCCGTGTCCGGGTTCGGGTCCGGGTCCGGGTAAGGGTCCGGGTCTGGGTCCGGGTCCGGGTCCGGGTCCGGTTCCGGGTCCGGGTCCGGGTCCGGGTCCGGGTCTGGGTCCGGTTAAGGGTCCGGGTCCGGGTCCGGGTCCAGGTAAGTGTCCGGGTCCGTTTCCGTGTCCGTGTCCGTGTCCGTGTCCGTGTCCGTGTCCATGTCCGTGTCTGGGTTCGGGTCCGTGTCCGGGTAAGGGTCCGGGTCTGGGTCCGGGTCCGGGTCCGGGTCCGGGTCCGGGTCCAGGTCCGGGTCCGGGTCCGGGTTCTGACCCGGGTCCGGGTCGGGGTCCCGGTCCGGGTCCGGGTTCTGACCCGGGTCCGGGTCGGGGTCCCGGTCCGGGTCCGGGTAACGGTCCGGGTCCATGTCCGGGTCCGGGTCCGGGTCCGGGTCCGGGTCCGGGTCCAGGTAACGGTCCGGGTCCATGTCCGGGTCTGGGTCCGGGTCCGGGTCCGGGTAAGGGTCCGGGTCCGGGTCCGGGTCCGGGTCCATGTCCGTGTCCGTGTCCGGGTCCGGGTAAGGGTCCGGGTCCATGTCCGGGTGCGTGTCCGTGTCCGGGTAAGGGTCCGGGTCCGGGTCTGGGTCCGGGTCCGGGTCTGGGTCCGGGTCCGGGTCCGGGTCCGGGTCCGGGTAAGGGTCCGGGTCCGGGTCCGGGTCCGGGTCCGGGTCCGGGCAAGGGTCCGGGTTCGGGTCCGGGTCCGAGTCCGGGTAAGGGTCTGGGTCCGGGTCCGGGTCCGTGTAAGGGTCCGGGTCCGGGTCCGGGTCCGGGTCCGGGTCCGGGTCCGGGTCCGGGTCCGGGTCCGGGTCCGGGTAAGAGTCCGGGTTCCTGTCCGGGTCCGGGTCCGGGTCCGGGTCCGGGTCCGGGTCCGGGTCCGGGTCCGGGTCCGGGTCCGGGTCCGGGTAAGGGTCCGTGTCCCGGTCCGGTTAAGGGTCCGGGTTCGGGTTCGGTTCCGGGTCCGGGTCCGGGTCCGGGTCTGGGTCCGGGTCAGGGTCCGGGTCCGGGTCCGGGTAAGGGTCCGGGTAAGGGTCCGGGCCCGGGTCCGGGTAAGAGTCCGGGTCTGGGTCCGTGTCTGGGTCCGGGTAAGGGTCCGGGTCCGGGTCTGGGTCCGGGTCCGGGTCCGGGTCCAGGTCCGGGTAAGGGTCCGTGTCCGGGTCAGGGTCCGGGTAAGGGTCCGGGTCCGTGTCCGGGTCCGGGTCCGGGTCCGGCTCTCGGTAAGGGTCCGGGTCCGGGTAAGGGTCCGGGTCCGGGTCCGGGTCCGGGTAAGGGTCCGGGTCCGTGTCCGGGTCCGTGTCCGTGTCCGTGTCCGTGTCCGGGTCCGGGTCCGTGTCCGGGTCCAGTTAAGGGTCCGGGTCCGGGTCCGCGTCCGGGTAAGGGTCCGGGTCCGGGTCCGGGTCCGGGTAAGGGTCCGGGTTCGGGTCCGGGTCCGGGTAAGTGTCCGGGTCCGGGTCCGGGTCCGGGTCCGGGTCCGGGTAATGGTCCGGGTCCATGTCCGGGTCCGGGTCCGGGTCCATGTCCGTGTCCGTGTCCGTGTCCGGGTTAGGGTTCGGGTCCGTGTCCGTATCCGTGTCCGTGTCCGTGTCCGGGTTCGGACCCGGGTCCGGATCCGGGTCCGGGTCCGGGTCCGGGTCCGGTTTAGGGTCCGGGTCCGGATCCGGATCCAGGTAAGGGTCCGTGTCCGGGTCCGGGTCCGGGTCCGTTTCCGGGTCCGGGTCCTGGTCCGGGTCCGGGTCCGGGTAAGTGTCCGGGTCCCGGTCCGGGTAAGGGTCTGGGTTCGGGTTCGGTTCCGGGTCTGGGTCCGGGTCCGGGTCTTGGTCCGGGTAAGGGTCCGGGTCCGGGTCCGGGTCCGGGTCCGGGTCCGGGTCCGGGTCCGGGTCCGGGTCCGGGTCCGGGTCCAGGTAAGTGTCCGGGTCCGTTTCCGTGTCCGTGTCCGTGTCCGTGTCCGTGTCCGTGTCCATGTCCGTGTCTGGGTTCGGGTCCGTGTCCGGGTAAGGGTCCGGGTCCGGGTCCGGGTCCGGGTCCGGGTCCAGGTCCGGGTCCGGGTCCGGGTCCGGGTTCTGACCCGGGTCCGGGTCGGGGTCCCGGTCCGGGTCCGGGTTCTGACCCGGGTCCGGGTCGGGGTCCCGGTCCGGGTCCGGGTAACGGTCCGGGTCCATGTCCGGGTCCGGGTCCGGGTCCGGGTCCGGGTCCGGGTCCAGGTAACGGTCCGGGTCCATGTCCGGGTCTGGGTCCGGGTCCGGGTCCGGGTAAGGGTCCGGGTCCGGGTCCGGGTCCGGGTCCATGTCCGTGTCCGTGTCCGGGTCCGGGTAAGGGTCCGGGTCCATGTCCGGGTGCGTGTCCGTGTCCGGGTAAGGGTCCGGGTCCGGGTCTGGGTCCGGGTCCGGGTCTGGGTCCGGGTCCGGGTCCGGGTCCGGGTCCGGGTAAGGGTCCGGGTCCGGGTCCGGGTCCGGGTCCGGGTCCGGGTAAGGGTCCGGGTTCGGGTCCGGGTCCGAGTCCGGGTAAGGGTCTGGGTCCGGGTCCGGGTCCGTGTAAGGGTCCGGGTCCGGGTCCGGGTCCGGGTCCGGGTCCGGGTCCGGGTCCGGGTCCGGGTAAGAGTCCGGGTTCCTGTCCGGGTCCGGGTCCGGGTCCGGGTCCGGGTCCGGGTCCGGGTCCGGGTCCGGGTAAGGGTCCGTGTCCCGGTCCGGTTAAGGGTCCGGGTTCGGGTTCGGTTCCGGGTCCGGGTCCGGGTCCGGGTCTGGGTCCGGGTCAGGGTCCGGGTCCGGGTCCGGGTAAGGGTCTGGGTAAGGGTCCGGGCCCGGGTCCGGGTAAGGGTCCGGGTCTGGGTCCGTGTCTGGGTCCGGGTAAGGGTCCGGGTCCGGGTCTGGGTCCGGGTCCAGGTCCGGGTAAGGGTCCGGGTCCGTGTCCGGGTCCGGGTCCGGGTCCGGCTCTCGGTAAGGGTCCGGGTCCGGGTAAGGGTCCGGGTCCAGGTCCGGGTCCGGGTAAGGGTCCGGGTCCGTGTCCGGGTCCGTGTCCGTGTCCGTGTCCGTGTCCGTGTCCGGGTCCGGGTCCGGGTCCAGTTAAGGGTCCGGGTCCGGGTCCGCGTCCGGGTAAGGGTCCGGGTCCGGGTCCGGGTCCGGGTAAGGGTCCGGGTTCGGGTCCGGGTCCGGGTAAGTGTCCGGGTCCGGGTCCGGGTCCGGGTCCGGGTCCGGGTAATGGTCCGGGTCCATGTCCGGGTCCGGGTCCGGGTCCATGTCCGTGTCCGTGTCCGTGTCCGGGTTAGGGTTCGGGTCCGTGTCCGTATCCGTGTCCGTGTCCGTGTCCGGGTTCGGACCCGGGTCCGGATCCGGGTCCGGGTCCGGGTCCGGGTCCGGTTTAGGGTCCGGGTCCGGATCCGGATCCAGGTAAGGGTCCGTGTCCGGGTCCGGGTCCGGGTCCGTTTCCGGGTCCGGGTCCTGGTCCGGGTCCGGGTCCGGGTAAGTGTCCGGGTCCCGGTCCGGGTAAGGGTCTGGGTTCGGGTTCGGTTCCGGGTCTGGGTCCGGGTCCGGGTTTTGGTCCGGGTAAGGGTCCGGGTCCGGGTCCGGGTCCGGGTCCGGGTCCGGGTCCGGGTCCGGGTCCGGGTCTGGGTCCGGGTCCAGGTAAGGGTCCGGGTCCGGGTCCGGTTCTGGGTAAGGGTCCGGGTCCGGGTCCGGGTCCGGGTAAGGGTCCGGGTCCGGGTCCGTGTCTGGGTCCGGGCAAGGGTCCGGGTCCGGGTCCAGGCAAGGGTCCGGGTCCGGGTCCGGGTAAGGGTCCGGGTCCGGGTAAGGGTCCAGGTACGGGTCCGGGTCCGGTTAAGGGTCCGGGTCCGGGTCCGCGTCCGTGTCCGGGTCCGGGTCCGGGTCCGGGTCCGGGTACGGGTACGGGTCCGGGTGCATGTCCGGGTCTGGGTCCGGGTCCGTGTCCGGGTCCGTGTCCGTGTCCGTGTCCGTGTCCGGGTCCGGGTCCGGGTCCGGGTCCAGTTAAGGGTCCGGGTCCGGGTCCGCGTCCGGGTAAGGGTCCGGTTCCGGGTCCGGGTCCGGGTAAGGGTCCGGGTTCGGGTCCGGGTCCGGGTAAGTGTCCGGGTCCGGGTCCGGGTCCGGGTCCGGGTCCGGGTAATGGTCCGGGTCCATGTCCGGGTCCGGGTCCGGGTCCATGTCCGTGTCCGTGTCCGTGTCCGGGTTAGGGTTCGGGTCCGTGTCCGTATCCGTGTCCGTGTCCGTGTCCGGGTTCGGACCCGGGTCCGGATCCGGGTCCGGGTCCGGGTCCGGGTCCGGGTCCGGTTTAGGGTCCGGGTCCGGATCCGGATCCAGGTAAGGGTCCGTGTCCGGGTCCGGGTCCGGGTCCGTTTCCGGGTCCGGGTCCTGGTCCGGGTCCGGGTCCGGGTAAGTGTCCGGGTCCGGGTCCGGGTCCGGGTAAGGGTCCGGGTCCGGGTCCGTGTCTGGGTCCGGGCAAGGGTCCGGGTCCGGGTCCAGGCAAGGGTCCGGGTCCGGGTCCGGGTAAGGGTCCGGGTCCGGGTAAGGGTCCAGGTACGGGTCCGGGACTGGTTAAGGGTCCGGGTCCGGGTCCGGGTCCGGGTCCGGGTCCGGGTCCGGGTAAGGGTCCAGGTAAGTGTCCGGGTCCGGGTCCGGGTCCGGGTCCGGGTCCTGGTCGGGGTAAGGGTCCGGGTCCGGGTCCGGGTCCGGGTCCGGGTAAGGGTCCGGGTCCGGGTCCGGGTCCGGGTCCGGGTCCGGGTAAGGGTCTGGGTCCGGGTCCAGGTAAGGGTCCGGGTCCGGGTCCGGGTCCGGGTCTGAGTCCGTGTCCGGGTCCGGGTCCGCGTCCGTGTCCGGGTAAGGGTCCGGGTCCATGTCCGGGTCCGGGTCCGGGTCCGTGTCCGTGTCCGGGTCCGGGTAAGGGTGCGGGTCCGTGTCCGCGTCCGGGTCCGTGTCCGTGTCCGTGTCCGTGTCTGGGTAAGGGTCCGGGTCCATGTCCGGGTCCGTGTCCATGTCCGGGTAAGGGTCCGGGTCCGGGTCTGGATCCGGGTCCGGGTCCGGGTCTGGGTCCGGGTCCGGATCCGTGTAAGGGTCCGTGTCCGTGTCCGGGTCCGTGTCCATGTCCGGGTAAGGGTCCGGGTCCGGGTCTGGGTCCGGGTCCGGATCCGGGTAAGGGTCCGTGTCCGGGTCCGGTTTAGGGTCCGGGTCCGGGTCCAGGTAAGGGTCCGGGTCTGGGTCCAGGTCCGGGTCCGGGTCCGGGTCCGCGTCCGGGTCCGGGTCCGAGTCAGGGTCTGGGTCCGGGTAAGTGTCCGGGTCCCGGTCCGGGTAAGGGTCTGGGTTCGGGTTCGGTTCCGGGTCCGGGTCCGGGTCCGGGTCTGGGTCCGCGTAAGGGTCCGGGTCCGGGTCCGGGTCCGGGACCGGGTCTGGGTCCGGGTCCAGGTAAGGGTCCGGGTCCGGGTCCGGGTCCGGGTAAGGGTCCGGGTCTGTGTCCGGTTAAGGGTCCGGGTAAGGGTCCAGGTAAGTGTCCGGGTCCGTGTCCGGGTCCTGGTCGGGGTAAGGGTCCGGGTCCGGGTCCGGGTCCGGGTCCAGGTAAGGGTCCGTGTCCGGGACTGGGTAAGGGTCCGGGTCCGGGTCCGGGTCCGGCTCCAGGTTCGGATCCGTGTCCGTGTCCAGGTCCGGGTCCGGGTCCGGGTAAGGGTCCGTGTCCGTGTCCGGTTTAGGATCCGGGTCCGGGTCCAGGTAAGGGTCCGGGTCTGGGTCCAGGTCCGGGTCCGGGTCCGGGTCTGCGTCCGGGTCCGGGTCCGAGTCCGGGTCCGGGTCCGGGTAAGTGTCCGGGTCCCGGTCCGGGTAAGGGTCTGGGTTCGGGTTCAGTTCCGGGTCCGGGTCCGGGTCCGGGTCCGTGTCTGGGTCCGCGTAAGGGTCCGGGTCCGGGTCCGGGTCCGGGACCGGGTCTGGGTCCGGGTCCAGGTAAGGGTCCGGGTCCGGGTCTGGGTCCGGGTAAGGGTCCGGGTCTGTGTCCGGTTAAGGGTCCGGGTAAGGGTCCAGGTAAGTGTCCGGGTCCGGGTCCGGATCCGGGTCCGGGTCCTGGTCGGGGTAAGGGTCCGGGTCCGGGTCCGGGTCCGGGTCCGGGTCCGGGTAAGGGTCCGGGTCCGGGTCCGGGTCCGGGTAAGGGTCCGGGTCCGGGACTGGGTAAGGGTCCGGGTCCGGGTCCAGGTAAGGGTCTGGGTCCGGGACTGGGTAAGGGTCCGGGTCCGGGTCCGTGTCCGTGTCCGTGTCCGTGTCCGGGTAAGGGTTCGGGTCCGTGTCCCTGTCCGTGTCCGTGTCCGGGTTCGGACCCGGGTTCGGACCCGGGTCCGGGTCCGGGTCCGGGTCCGGGTCCGGTTTAGGGTCCGGGTCCGGGTCCAGGTAAGGGTCCGGGTCCGGGTCCGGGTCCGGGTCCGGGTCCTGGTCCGGGTCCGGGTCCGGGTAAGTGTCCGGGTCCCGGTCCGGGTAAGGGTCTGGGTTCGGGTTCGGTTCCGGGTCTGGGTCCGGGTCCGGGTCTGGGTCCGGGTAAGGGTCCGGGTCCGGGTCCGGGTCCGGGTAAGGGTCCGGGTCCGGGTCCGGGTCCGGGTCCGGGTAAGGGTCCGGGTCCGGGTCCGGGTCCGGGCAAGGGTCCGGGTCCGGGTCCGGCTCCGGGTTCGGATCCGGGTCAGGGTCCGGGTCCGGGTCCAGGTCCAGGTCCGGGTCCGGGTAACGGTCCGGGTGCATGTCCGGGTCTGGGTCCGGGTCCGGGTAAGGGTGCGGGTCCGGGTCCGGGTCCGGGTCCGGGTCCGTGTCCGGGTCCGGGTAAGGGTCCGGGTCCATGTCCGGGTCCGTGTCCATGTCCGGGTAAGGTTCCGGGTCCGGGTCTGGGTCCGGGTCCGGGTCCGGGTCTGGGTCCGGGTCCGGATCCGGGTAAGGGTCCGTGTCCGTGTCCGGGTCCGTGTCCATGTCCGGGTAAGGGTCCGGGTCCGGGTCTGGGTCCGGGTCCGGATCCGGGTAAGGGTCCGTGTCCGGGTCCGGTTTAGGGTCCGGGTCCGGGTCCAGGTAAGGGTCCGGGTCTGGGTCCAGGTCCGGGTCCGCGTCCGGGTCCGCGTCCGGGTCGGGGTCCGAGTCCGGGTCCTGGTCCGGGTAAGTGTCCGGGTCCGGGTCCGGGTCCGGGTAAGGGTCCGGGTCTGTGTCCGGTTAAGGGTCCGGGTAAGGGTCCAGGTAAGTGTCCGGGTCCGGGTCCGGGTCCGGGTCCGGGTCCTGGTCGGGGTAAGGGTCCGGGTCCGGGTCCGGGTCCGGGTCCGGGTAAGGGTCCGCGTCCGGGTCCGGGTCCGGGTAAGGGTCCGGGTCCGGGACTGGGTAAGGGTCCGGGTCCGGGTCCAGGTAAGAGTCCGGGTCCGGGACTGGGTCCGGGTCCGGGTCCTGGTCGGGGTAAGGGTCCGGGTCCGGGTCCGGGTCCGGGTCCGGGTAAGGGTCCAGGTCCGGGTCCGGGTCCAGGTCCGGGTAAGGGTCCGGGTCCGGGTCCAGGTAAGGGTCCGGGTCCGGGTCCGGGTCCGGGTCCGAGTCCGGGTCCGGGTCCGGGTAAGGGTCCGGGTCCGGGTCCGGGTCCGGGTCCGGGTCCGGGTCCGGGTCCGGGTCCGGGTCCGGGTCCGGGTCCGGGTCTGGGTCCGGGTCCAGGTAAGGGTCCGGGTCCGGGTCCGGGTCCGGGTAAGGGTCCGGGTCCGGGTCCGGGTCCGGGTCCGGGTAAGGGTCCGGGTCCGGGTCCGGGTCCGGGTCCGGGCAAGGGTCCGGGTCCGGGTCCAGGCAAGGGTCCGTGTCCGTGTCCGGTTTAGGATCCGGGTCCGGGTCCAGGTAAGGGTCCGGGTCTGGGTCCAGGTCCGGGTCCGGGTCCGGGTCTGCGTCCGGGTCCGGGTCCGAGTCCGGGTCCGGGTCCGGGTAAGTGTCCGGGTCCCGGTCCGGGTAAGGGTCTGGGTTCGGGTTCAGTTCCGGGTCCGGGTCCTGGTCCGGGTCCGTGTCTGGGTCCGCGTAAGGGTCCGGGTCCGGGTCCGGGTCCGGGACCGGGTCTGGGTCCGGGTCCAGGTAAGGGTCCGGGTCCGGGTCTGGGTCCGGGTAAGGGTCCGGGTCTGTGTCCGGTTAAGGGTCCGGGTAAGGGTCCAGGTAAGTGTCCGGGTCCGGGTCCGGATCCGGGTCCGGGTCCTGGTCGGGGTAAGGGTCCGGGTCCGGGTCCGGGTCCGGGTCCGGGTCCGGGTAAGGGTCCGGGTCCGGGTCCGGGTCCGGGTAAGGGTCCGGGTCCGGGACTGGGTAAGGGTCCGGGTCCGGGTCCAGGTAAGGGTCTGGGTCCGGGACTGGGTAAGGGTCCGGGTCCGGGTCCGTGTCCGTGTCCGTGTCCGTGTCCGGGTAAGGGTTCGGGTCCGTGTCCCTGTCCGTGTCCGTGTCCGGGTTCGGACCCGGGTTCGGACCCGGGTCCGGGTCCGGGTCCGGGTCCGGGTCCGGTTTAGGGTCCGGGTCCGGGTCCAGGTAAGGGTCCGGGTCCGGGTCCGTGTCCGGGTCCGGGTCCTGGTCCGGGTCCGGGTCCGGGTAAGTGTCCGGGTCCCGGTCCGGGTAAGGGTCTGGGTTCGGGTTCGGTTCCGGGTCTGGGTCCGGGTCCGGGTCTGGGTCCGGGTAAGGGTCCGGGTCCGGGTCCGGGTCCGGGTAAGGGTCCGGGTCCGGGTCCGGGTCCGGGTCCGGGTAAGGGTCCGGGTCCGGGTCCGGGTCCGGGCAAGGGTCCGGGTCCGGGTCCGGCTCCGGGTTCGGATCCGGGTCAGGGTCCGGGTCCGGGTCCAGGTCCAGGTCCGGGTCCGGGTAACGGTCCGGGTGCATGTCCGGGTCTGGGTCCGGGTCCGGGTAAGGGTGCGGGTCCGGGTCCGGGTCCGGGTCCGGGTCCGTGTCCGGGTCCGGGTAAGGGTCCGGGTCCATGTCCGGGTCCGTGTCCATGTCCGGGTAAGGTTCCGGGTCCGGGTCTGGGTCCGGGTCCGGGTCCGGGTCTGGGTCCGGGTCCGGATCCGGGTAAGGGTCCGTGTCCGTGTCCGGGTCCGTGTCCATGTCCGGGTAAGGGTCCGGGTCCGGGTCTGGGTCCGGGTCCGGATCCGGGTAAGGGTCCGTGTCCGGGTCCGGTTTAGGGTCCGGGTCCGGGTCCAGGTAAGGGTCCGGGTCTGGGTCCAGGTCCGGGTCCGCGTCCGGGTCCGCGTCCGGGTCGGGGTCCGAGTCCGGGTCCTGGTCCGGGTAAGTGTCCGGGTCCGGGTCCGGGTCCGGGTAAGGGTCCGGGTCTGTGTCCGGTTAAGGGTCCGGGTAAGGGTCCAGGTAAGTGTCCGGGTCCGGGTCCGGGTCCGGGTCCGGGTCCTGGTCGGGGTAAGGGTCCGGGTCCGGGTCCGGGTCCGGGTCCGGGTAAGGGTCCGCGTCCGGGTCCGGGTCCGGGTAAGGGTCCGGGTCCGGGACAGGGTAAGGGTCCGGGTCCGGGTCCAGGTAAGAGTCCGGGTCCGGGACTGGGTCCGGGTCCGGGTCCTGGTCGGGGTAAGGGTCCGGGTCCGGGTCCGGGTCCGGGTCCGGGTAAGGGTCCAGGTCCGGGTCCGGGTCCAGGTCCGGGTAAGGGTCCGGGTCCGGGTCCAGGTAAGGGTCCGGGTCCGGGTCCGGGTCCGGGTCCGAGTCCGGGTCCGGGTCCGGGTAAGGGTCCGGGTCCGGGTCCGGGTCCGGGTCCGGGTCCGGGTCCGGGTCCGGGTCCGGGTCCGGGTCCGGGTCCGGGTCTGGGTCCGGGTCCAGGTAAGGGTCCGGGTCCGGGTCCGGGTCCGGGTAAGGGTCCGGGTCCGGGTCCGGGTCCGGGTCCGGGTAAGGGTCCGGGTCCGGGTCCGGGTCCGGGTCCGGGCAAGGGTCCGGGTCCGGGTCCAGGCAAGGGTCCGGGTCCGGGTCCGGGTAAGGTTCCGGGTCCAGGTAAGGGTCCGGGTCCGGGTCCGGGTAAGGGTCCGGATCCGGGTCCGGGTCCGGTTAAGGGTCCGGGTCCGGGTCCGCGTCCGGGTCCGGGTCCGGGTCCGGGTCCGGGTCCGGGTCCGGGTAAGGGTCCGGGTCCATGTCCGGGTCCGGGTCCGGGTCCGGGTCTGGGTCTGGGTCCGGGTCCGGGTCCGGGTCCGGGACCGGGTAAGGGTCTGGGTCCGGGTCCGGATCCGGGTAAGGGTCCGTGTCCGTGTCCGGGTCCGTGTCCATGTCTGGGTAAGGGTCCGGGTCCGGGTCTGGGTCCGGGTCCGGATCCGGGTAAGGGTCCGTGTCCGGGTCCGGTTTAGGGTCCGGGTCCGGGTCCAGGTAAGGGTCCGGGTCTGGGTCCAGGTCCGGGTCCGGGTCCGGGTCCGCGTCCGGGTCCGGGTCCGAGTCCGAGTCCGGGTCCGGGTCCGGGTAAGTGTCCGGGTCCCGGTCCGGGTAAGGGTCTGGGTTTGGGTTCGGTTCCGGGTCCGGGTCCGGGTCCGGGTCTGGGTCCGCGTAAGGGTCCGGGTCCGGGTCCGGGTCCGGGACCGGGTCTGGGTCCGGGTCCAGGTAAGGGTCCAGGTCCGGGTCCGGGTCCGGGTAAGGGTCCGGGTCTGTGTCCGGTTAAGGGTCCGGGTAAGGGTCCAGGTAAGTGTCCGGGTCCGGGTCCGGGTCCGGGTCCGGGTCCTGGTCGGGGTAAGGGTCCGGGTCCGGGTCCGGGTCCGGGTCCGGGTAAGGGTCCGGGTCCGGGTCCGGGTCCGGGTCCGGGTAAGGGTCCGGGTCTGGGACTGGGTAAGGGTCCGTGTCCGGGTCCGGGTCCAGGTAAGGGTCCGGGTCCGGGACTGGGTAAGGGTCCGGGTCTGGGTCCGGGTCCGGGTAAGGGTCCAGGTAAGTGTCCGGGTCCGGGTCCGGGTCCGGGTCCGGGTCCGGGTACTGGTCGGGGTAACGGTCCGGGTCCGGGTCCGGGTCCGGGTCCGGGTAAGGGTCCGGGTCCGGGTCCGGGTCCGGGTCCGGGTCCGGGTCCGGGTAAGGGTCTGGGTCCGGGTCCAGGTAAGGGTCCGGGTCCGGGTCCGGGTCCGGGTCTGAGTCCGTGTCCGGGTCCGGGTCCGGGTAAGGGTCCGGGTTCCGGGTCCGGGTAAGGGTCCGGGTCCGGGTCCGGGTCCGGGTCCGGGTCCGGGTCCGGGTAAGGGTCCGGGTCCGGGTAAGGGTCCGGGTCCGGGTCCGGGTCCGGGTCCAGGTCCGGGTCCGGGTCCGGTTAAGGGCCGGGTCCGGGTCCGCGTCCGTGTCCGGGTCTGGGTCCGGGTCCGGGTCTGGGTAAGGGTCTGGGTCCATGTCCGGGTCCGGGTCCGGGTCCGGGTCCGGGACCGGGTAAGGGTTCGAGTCCGTGTCCGGGTCCGGGTCCGGGTCCGGGTCCGGCTCCGTGTTCGGATCCGTGTCCGTGTCGGGGTCCGTGTCCGGGTCCGGGTCCGGGTCCGGGTAACGGTCCGGGTGCATGTCCGGGTCCAGGTCCGGGTCCGGGTCCGGGTCCGCGTCCGGGTCCGGGTCCGAGTCCGAGTCCGGGTCCGGGTCCGGGTAAGTGTCCGGGTCCGGGTAAGGGTCCGGGTCCATGTCCGGGTCCGTGTCCATGTCCGGGTAAGGTTCCGGGTCCGGGTCTGGGTCCGGGTCCGGGTCCGGGTCTGGGTCCGGGTCCGGATCCGGGTAAGGGTCCGTGTCCGTGTCCGGGTCCGTGTCCATGTCCGGGTAAGGGTCCGGGTCCGGGTCTGGGTCCGGGTCCGGATCCGGGTAAGGGTCCGTGTCCGGGTCCGGTTTAGGGTCCGGGTCCGGGTCCAGGTAAGGGTCCGGGTCTGGGTCCAGGTCGGGGTCCGCGTCCGGGTCCGCGTCCGGGTCGGGGTCCGAGTCCGGGTCCTGGTCCGGGTAAGTGTCCGGGTCCGGGTCCGGGTCCGGGTAAGGGTCCGGGTCTGTGTCCGGTTAAGGGTCCGGGTAAGGGTCCAGGTAAGTGTCCGGGTCCGGGTCCGGGTCCGGGTCCGGGTCCTGGTCGGGGTAAGGGTCCGGGTCCGGGTCCGGGTCCGGGTCCGGGTAAGGGTCCGGGTCCGGGTCCGGGTCCGGGTAAGGGTCCGGGTCCGGGACTGGGTAAGGGTCCGGGTCCGGGTCCAGGTAAGGGTCCGGGTCCGGGACTGGGTCCGGGTCCGGGTCCGGGTCTGGGTCCGGGTCCGGATCCGGGTAAGGGTCCGTGTCCGGGTCCGGTTTAGGGTCCGGGTCCGGGTCCAGGTAAGGGTCCGGGTCTGGGTCCAGGTCCGGGTCCGCGTCCGGGTCCGCGTCCGGGTCGGGGTCCGAGACCGGGTCCTGGTCCGGGTAAGGGTCCGGGTCCGGGTCCGGGTCCGGGTAAGGGTCCGGGTCTGTGTCCGGTTAAGGGTCCGGGTAAGGGTCCAGGTAAGTGTCCGGGTCCGGGTCCGGGTCCGGGTCCGGGTCCTGGTCGGGGTAAGGGTCCGGGTCCGGGTCCGCGTCCGGGTCCGCGTCCGGGTCCGGGTCCGAGTCCGGGTCCTGGTCCGGGTAAGTGTCCGGGTCCGGGTCCGGGTCCGGGTAAGGGTCCGGGTCTGTGTCCGGTTAAGGGTCCGGGTAAGGGTCCAGGTAAGTGTCCGGGTCCGGGTCCGGGTCCGGGTCCTGGTCGTGGTAAGGGTCCGGGTCCGGGTCCGGGTCCGGGTCCGGGTAAGGGTCCGGGTCCGGGTCCGGGTCCGGGTAAGGGTCCGGGTCCGGGACTGGGTAAGGGTCCGGGTCCGGGTCCAGGTAAGGGTCCGGGTCCGGGACTGGGTCCGGGTCCGGGTCCTGGTCGGGGTAAGGGTCCGGGTCCGGGTCCGGGTCCGGGTCCGGGTAAGGGTCCAGGTCCGGGTCCGGGTCCGGGTCCGGGTAAGGGTCCGGGTCCGGGTCCAGGTAAGGGTCCGGGTCCGGGTCCGGGTCCGGGTCCGAGTCCGGGTCCGGGTCCGGGTAAGGGTCCGGGTCCGGGTCCGGGTCCGGGTCCGGGTCCGGGTCCGGGTCCGGGTCCGGGTCCGGGTCCGGGTCCGGGTCCGGGTCCGGGTCTGGGTCCGGGTCCAGGTAAGGGTCCGGGTCCGGGTCCGGGTCCGGGTAAGGGTCCGGGTCCGGGTCCGGGTCCGGGTCCGGGTAAGGGTCCGGGTCCGGGTCCGGGTCCGGGTCCGGGTCCGGGCAAGGGTCCGGGTCCGGGTCCAGGCAAGGGTCCGGGTCCGGGTCCGGGTAAGGTTCCGGGTCCAGGTAAGGGTCCGGGTCCGGGTCCGGGTCCGGGTCCGGATCCGGGTCCGGGTCCGGTTAAGGGTCCGGGTCCGGGTCCGCGTCCGGGTCCGGGTCCGCGTCCGGGTCCGGGTCCGGGTCCGGGTCCGGGTCCGGGTAAGGGTCCGGGTCCATGTCCGGGTCCGGGTCTGGGTCCGGGTCCGGGTCCGGGTCCGGGACCGGGTAAGGGTCTGGGTCCGGGTCCGGATCCGGGTAAGGGTCCGTGTCCGTGTCCGGGTCCGTGTCCATGTCTGGGTAAGGGTCCGGGTCCGGGTCTGGGTCCGGGTCCGGATCCGGGTAAGGGTCCGTGTCCGGGTCCGGTTTAGGGTCCGGGTACGGGTCCAGGTAAGGGTCCGGGTCTGGGTCCAGGTCCGGGTCCGGGTCCGGGTCCGCGTCCGGGTCCGGGTCCGAGTCCGAGTCCGGGTCCGGGTCCGGGTAAGTGTCCGGGTCCCGGTCCGGGTAAGGGTCTGGGTTCGGGTTCGGTTCCGGGTCCGGGTCCGGGTCCGGGTCTGGGTCCGCGTAAGGGTCCGGGTCCGGGTCCGAGTCCGAGTCCGGGTCCGGGTCCGGGTAAGTGTCCGGGTCCCGGTCCGGGTAAGGGTCTGGGTTCGGGTTCGGTTCCGGGTCCAGGTCCGGGTCCGGGTCCGGGTCCGCGTCCGGGTCCGGGTCCGAGTCCGAGTCCGGGTCCGGGTCCGGGTAAGTGTCCGGGTCCCGGTCCGGGTAAGGGTCTGGGTTCGGGTTCGGTTCCGGGTCCGGGTCCGGGTCCGGGTCTGGGTCCGCGTAAGGGTCCGGGTCCGGGTCCGGGTCCGGGACCGGGTCTGGGTCCGGGTCCAGGTAAGGGTCCAGGTCCGGGTCCGGGTCCGGGTAAGGGTCCGGGTCTGTGTCCGGTTAAGGGTCCGGGTAAGGGTCCAGGTAAGTGTCCGGGTCCGGGTCCGGGTCCGGGTCCGGGTCCTGGTCGGGGTAAGGGTCCGGGTCCGGGTCCGGGTCCGGGTCCGGGTAAGGGTCCGGGTCCGGGTCCGGGTCCGGGTCCGGGTAAGGGTCCGGGTCCGGGACTGGGTAAGGGTCCGGGTCCGGGTCCGGGTCCAGGTAAGGGTCCGGGTCCGGGACTGGGTAAGGGTCCGGGTCTGGGTCCGGGTCCGGGTAAGGGTCCAGGTAAGTGTCCGGGTCCGGGTCCGGGTCCGGGTCCGGGTACTGGTCGGGGTAACGGTCCGGGTCCGGGTCCGGGTCCGGGTCCGGGTAAGGGTCCGGATCCGGGTCCGGGTCCGGGTCCGGGTCCGGGTCCGGGTAAGGGTCTGGGTCCGGGTCCAGGTAAGGGTCCGGGTAAGGGTCCGGGTCCGGGTCCTGGTCGGGGTAAGGGTCCGGGTCCGGGTCCGGGTCCGGGTCCGGGTAAGGGTCCAGGTCCGGGTCCGGGTCCGGGTCCGGGTAAGGGTCCGGGTCCGGGTCCAGGTAAGGGTCCGGGTCCGGGTCCGGGTCCGGGTCCGAGTCCGGGTCCGGGTCCGGGTCCGGGTAAGGGTCCGGGTCCGGGTCCGGGTCCGGGTCCGGGTCCGGGTCCGGGTCCGGGTCCGGGTCCGGGTCCGGGTCCGGGTCCGGGTCTGGGTCCGGGTCCAGGTAAGGGTCCGGGTCCGGGTCCGGGTCCGGGTAAGGGTCCGGGTCCGGGTCCGGGTCCGGGTCCGGGTAAGGGTCCGGGTCCGGGTAAGGTTCCGGGTCCAGGTAAGGGTCCGGGTCCGGGTCCGGGTCCGGTTAAGGGTCCGGGTCCGGGTCCGGTTAAGGGTCCGGGTCCGGGTCCGCGTCCGGGTCCGGGTCCGCGTCCGGGTCCGGGTCCGGGTCCGGGTCCGGGTCCGGGTAAGGGTCCGGGTCCATGTCCGGGTCCGGGTCCGGGTCCGGGTCCGGGTCTGGGTCCGGGTCCGGGTCCGGGTCCGGGACCGGGTAAGGGTCTGGGTCCGGGTCCGGATCCGGGTAAGGGTCCGTGTCCGTGTCCGGGTCCGTGTCCATGTCTGGGTAAGGGTCCGGGTCCGGGTCTGGGTCCGGGTCCGGATCCGGGTAAGGGTCCGTGTCCGGGTCCGGTTTAGGGTCCGGGTCCGGGTCCAGGTAAGGGTCCGGGTCTGGGTCCAGGTCCGGGTCCGGGTCCGGGTCCGCGTCCGGGTCCGGGTCCGAGTCCGAGTCCGGGTCCGGGTCCGGGTAAGTGTCCGGGTCCCGGTCCGCGTCCGGGTCCGGGTCCGAGTCCGAGTCCGGGTCCGGGTCCGGGTAAGTGTCCGGGTCCCGGTCCGGGTAAGGGTCTGGGTTCGGGTTCGGTTCCGGGTCCGGGTCCGGGTCCGGGTCTGGGTCCGCGTATGGGTCCGGGTCCGGGTCCGGGTCCGGGACCGGGTCTGGGTCCGGGTCCAGGTAAGGGTCCAGGTCCGGGTCCGGGTCCGGGTAAGGGTCCGGGTCTGTGTCCGGTTAAGGGTCCGGGTAAGGGTCCAGGTAAGTGTCCGGGTCCGGGTCCGGGTCCGGGTCCGGGTCCTGGTCGGGGTAAGGGTCCGGGTCCGGGTCCGGGTCCGGGTCCGGGTAAGGGTCCGGGTCCGGGTCCGGGTCCGGGTAAGGGTCCGGGTCCGGGACTGGGTAAGGGTCCGGGTCCGGGTCCGGGTCCAGGTAAGGGTCCGGGTCCGGGACTGGGTAAGGGTCCGGGTCTGGGTCCGGGTCCGGGTAAGGGTCCAGGTAAGTGTCCGGGTCCGGGTCCGGGTCCGGGTCCGGGTACTGGTCGGGGTAACGGTCCGGGTCCGGGTCCGGGTCCGGGTCCGGGTAAGGGTCCGGATCCGGGTCCGGGTCCGGGCCCGGGTCCGGGTCCGGGTAAGGGTCTGGGTCCGGGTCCAGGTAAGGGTCCGGGTCCGGGTCCGGGTCCGGGTCTGAGTCCGTGTCCGGGTCCGGGTCCGGGTAAGGGTCCGGGTTCCGGGTCCGGGTAAGGGTCCGGGTCCGGGTCCGGGTCCGGGTCCGGGTCCGGGTCCGGGTCCGGGTAAGGGTCCGGGTCCGGGTAAGGGTCCGGGTCCGGGTCCGGGTCCGGGTCCGGGTCCGGGTCCGGGTCCGGGTCCGGTTAAGGGCCGGGTCCGGGTCCGCGTCCGTGTCCGGGTCCGGGTCCGGGTCCGGGTCTGGGTAAGGGTCTGGGTCCATGTCCCGGTCCGGGTCCGGGTCCGGGTCCGGGACCGGGTAAGGGTTCGAGTCCGTGTCCGGGTCCGGGTCCGGGTCCGGGTCCGGCTCCGTGTTCGGATCCGTGTCCGTGTCCGTGTCCGTGTCCGGGTCCGGGTCCGGGTCCGGGTAACGGTCCGGGTGCATGTCCGGGTCCAGGTCCGGGTCCGGGTCCGGGTCCGCGTCCGGGTCCGGGTCCGAGTCCGAGTCCGGGTCCGGGTCCGGGTAAGTGTCCGGGTCCCGGTCCGGGTAAGGGTCTGGGTTCGGGTTCGGTTCCGGGTCCGGGTCCGGGTCCGGGTCTGGGTCCGCGTAAGGGTCCGGGTCCGGGTCCGGGTCTGGGACCGGGTCTGGGTCCGGGTCCAGGTAAGGGTCCAGGTCCGGGTCCGGGTCCGGGTAAGGGTCCGGGTCTGTGTCCGGTTAAGGGTCCGGGTAAGGGTCCAGGTAAGTGTCCGGGTCCGGGTCCGGGTCCGGGTCCTGGTCGGGGTAAGGGTCCGGGTCCGGGTCCGGGTCCGGGTCCGGGTAAGGTTCCGGGTCCGGGTCCGGGTCCGGGTAAGGGTCCGGGTCCGGGACTGGGTAAGGGTCCGGGTCCGGGTCCGGGTCCAGGTAAGGGTCCGGGTCCGGGACTGGGTAAGGGTCCGGGTCCGGGTCCGGGTCCGGGTAAGGGTCCGGGTCCGGGTCCGGGTCCGGGTCCGGGTCCGGGTAAGGGTCTGGGTCCGGGTCCAGGTAAGGGTCCGGGTCCGGGTCCGGGTCCGGGTCTGAGTCCGTGTCCGGGTCCGGGTCCGGGTAAGGGTCCGGGTTCCGGGTCCGGGTAAGGGTCCGGGTCCGGGTCCGGGTCCGGGTCCGGGTAAGGGTCCGGGTCCGGGTAAGGGTCCGGGTCCGGGTCCGGGTCCGGGTCCGGGTCCGGTTAAGGGCCGGGTCCGGGTCCGCGTCCGGGTCCGGGTCCGGGTCCGGGTCCGGGTCTGGGTAAGGGTCTGGGTTCATGTCCGGGTCCGGGTCCGGGTCCGGGTCCGGGACCGGGTAAGGGTTCGAGTCCGTGTCCGGGTCCGGGTCCGGGTCCGGGTCCGGCTCCGTGTTCGGATCCGTGTCCGTGTCCGGGTCCGTGTCCGGGTCCGGGTCCGGGTCCGGGTAACGGTCCGGGTGCATGTCCGGGTCTGGGTCCTGGTCCCGGTAAGGGTGCGGGTCCGTGTCCGGGTCCGGGTCCGGGTCCGTGTCCGGGTCCGGGTAAGGGTCCGGGTCCATGTCCGGGTCCGTGTCCATGTCCGGGTAAGGGTCCGGGTCCGGGTCTGGGTCCGGGTCCGGGTCCGGGTCTGGGTCCGGGTCCGGATCCGGGTAAGGGTCCGTGTCCGTGTCCGGGTCCGTGTCCATGTCCGGGTAAGGGTCCGGGTCTGGGTCCGGGTCCGGATCCGGGTAAGGGTCCGTGTCCGGGTCCGGTTTAGGGTCCGGGTCCGGGTCCAGGTAAGGGTCCGGGTCTGGGTCCAGGTCCGGGTCCGGGTCCGGGTCTGCGTCCGGGTCCAGGTCCGAGTCCGGGTCCGGGTCCGGGTAAGTGTCCGGGTCCCGGTCCGGGTAAGGGTCTGGGTTCAGGTTCGGTTCCGGGTCCGGGTCCGGGTCCGGGTCTGGGTCCGCGTAAGGGTCCGGGTCCGGGTCCGGGTCCGGGACCGGGTCTGGGTCCGGGTCCAGGTAAGGGTCCGGGTCCGGGTCTGGGTCCGGGTAAGGGTCCGGGTCTGTGTCCGGTTAAGGGTCCGGGTAAGGGTCCAGGTAAGTGTCCGGGTCCGGGTCCGGGTCCGGGTCCGGGTCCGTGTCCTGGTCGGGGTAAGGGTCTGGGTCCGGGTCCTGGTCGGGGTAAGGGTCCGGGTCCGGGTCCGGGTCCGGGTCCGGGTAAGGGTCCGGGTCCGGGTCCGGGTCCGGGTCCGGGTAAGGGTCCGGGTCCGGGACTGGGTAAGGGTCCGGGTCCGGGTCCAGGTAAGGGTCCGGGTCCGGGACTGGGTAAGGGTCCGGGTCCGGGTAATGGTCCGGGTCCATGTCCGGGTCCGGGTCCGTGTCCGTGTCCGTGTCCGTGTCCGGGTAAGGGTTCGGGTCCGTGTCCGTGTCCGTGTCCGGGTTCGGACCTGGGTCCGGGTCCGGGTCCGGGTCCGGGTCCGGGTCCGGGTCCGGGTCCGGGTCCGGTTTAGGGTCCGGATCCGGGTCCAGGTAAGGGTCCGGGTCCGGGTCCGTGTCCGGGTCCGGGTCCTGGTCCGGGTCCGGGTCCGGGTAAGTGTCCGGGTCCCGGTCCGGGTAAGGGTCTGGGTTCGGGTTCGGTTCCGGGTCTGGGTCCGGGTCCGGGTCTGGGTCCGGGTAAGGGTCCGGGTCCGGCTCCGGGTCCGGGTAAGGGTCCGGGTCCGGGTCCGGGTCCGGGTCCGGGCAAGGGTCCGGATCCGGGTCCAGGCAAGGGTCCGGGTCCGGGTCCGGGTCCGGGTAAGGGTCCGGGTCCGGGTAAGGGTCCGGGTCCGGGTCCGGGTCCGGGTCTGGGTCCGGGTCCGTTTAAGGGTCCGGGTCCGGGTCCGCGTCCGTGTCCGTGTCCGTGTCCGGGTCCGGGTCCGGGTCCGGGTCCGGGTAAGGGTCCGGGTCCATGTCCGGGTCCGGGTCCAAGTCCGGGTCTGGGTCCGGGTCCGGGTCCGGGTCCGGGACAGGGTAAGGGTTCGGGTCCGTGTCCGTGTCCGGGTCCGGGTCCGGGTCCGGGTCCGGCTCCGGGTTCGGATCTGGGTCCGGGTCCGGGTCCGGGTCCAGGTCCGGGTCCGGGTCCGGGTAACGGTCCGGGTGCATGTCCGGGTCTGGGTCCGGGTCTGGGTAAGGGTGCGGGTCCGTGTCCGGGTCCGGGTAAGGGTCCGGGTCCATGTCCGGGTCCGTGTCCATGTCCGGGTAAGGGTCCGGGTCCGTGTCTGGGTCCGGGTCCGGGTCCGGGTCTGGGTCCGGGTCCGGATCCGGGTAAGGGTCCGTGTCCGTGTCCGGGTCCGTGTCCATGGCCGGGTCCGTGTCCATGTCCGGGTAAGGGTCCGGGTCCGGGTCTGGGTCCGGGTCCGGATCCGGGTAAGGGTCCGTGTCCGGGTCCGGTTTAGGGTCCGGGTCCGGGTCCAGGTAAGGGTCCGGGTCTGGGTCCAGGTCCGGGTCCGCGTCCGGGTCCGCGTCCGGGTCCGGGTCCGAGTCCGGGTCCGGGTCCGGGTAAGTGTCCGGGTCCCGGTCCGGGTAAGGGTCTAGGTTCGGTTACGGGTTCGGTTCCGGGTCCGGGTCCGGATCCGGGTCTGGGTCCGCGTAAGGGTCCGGGTCCGGGTCCGGGTCCGGGACCGGGTCTGGGTCCGGGTCCAGGTAAGGGTCCGGGTCCGGGTCCGGGTCCGGGTAAGGGTCCGGGTCTGTGTCCGGTTAAGGGTCCGGGTAAGGGTCCAGGTAAGTGTCCGGGTCCGGGTCCGGGTCCGGGTCCTGGTCGGGGTAAGTGTCCGGGTCCGGGTCCGGGTCCGGGTCCGGGTCCGGGTAAGGGTCCGGGTCCGGGTCCGGGTCCGGGTCCGGGTAAGGGTCCGGGTCCGGGACTGGGTAAGGGTCCGGGTCAGGGTCCAGGTAAGGGTCCGGGTCCGGGACTGGGTAAGGGTCCGGGTCCGGGTCCGGGTTCGGGTCCGGGTCCGGGTAAGGGTCCAGGTAAGTGTCCGGGTCCGGGTCCGGGTCCAGGTCCTGGTCGGGGTAAGGGTCCGGGTCCGGGTCCGGGTCCGGGTCCGGGTAAGGGTCCAGGTCCGGGTCCGGGTCCGGGTCCGGGTAAGGGTCTGGGTCCGGGTCCAGGTAAGGGTCCGGGTCCGGGTCCGGTTCCGGGTCTGTGTCCGTGTCCGGGTCCATGTCCGGGTAAGGGTCCGTGTCCGGGTCCGGGTCCGGGTAAGGGTCCGGGTCTGGGTCCGGGTCCGGGTCCGGGTCCGGGTCCGGGTCCGGGTCCGGGTCCGGGTCCGGGTCCGGGTCCGGGTCAGGGTCCGGGTCCGGGTCCGGGTCCGGGTCCGGGTAAGGGTTCGGGTCCCGGTCCGGGTAAGGGTCTAGGTTCGGGTACGGGTTCGGTTCCGGGTCCGGGTCCGGATCCGGGTCTGGGTCCGCGTAAGGGTCCGGGTCCGGGTCCGGGTCCGGGACCGGGTCTGGGTCCGGGTCCAGGTAAGGGTCCGGGTCCGGGTCCGGGTCCGGGTAAGGGTCCGGGTCTGTGTCCGGTTAAGGGTCCGGGTAAGGGTCCAGGTAAGTGTCCGGGTCCGGGTCCGGGTCCGGGTCCTGGTCGGGGTAAGTGTCCGGGTCCGGGTCCGGGTCCGGGTCCGGGTCCGGGTAAGGGTCCGGGTCCGGGTCCGGGTCCGGGTCCGGGTAAGGGTCCGGGTCCGTGTCCGTGTCCGTGTCCGTGTCCGGGTAAGGGTTCGGGTCCGTGTCCGTGTCCGTGTCCGGGTTCGGACCTGGGTCCGGGTCCGGGTCCGGGTCCGGGTCCGGGTCCGGGTCCGGGTCCGGGTCCGGTTTAGGGTCCGGATCCGGGTCCAGGTAAGGGTCCGGGTCCGGGTCCGTGTCCGGGTCCGGGTCCTGGTCCGGGTCCGGGTCCGGGTAAGTGTCCGGGTCCCGGTCCGGGTAAGGGTCTGGGTTCGGGTTCGGTTCCGGGTCTGGGTCCGGGTCCGGGTCTGGGTCCGGGTAAGGGTCCGGGTCCGGCTCCGGGTCCGGGTAAGGGTCCGGGTCCGGGTCCGGGTCCGGGTCCGGGCAAGGGTCCGGATCCGGGTCCAGGCAAGGGTCCGGGTCCGGGTCCGGGTCCGGGTAAGGGTCCGGGTCCGGGTAAGGGTCCGGGTCCGGGTCCGGGTCCGGGTCTGGGTCCGGGTCCGTTTAAGGGTCCGGGTCCGGGTCCGCGTCCGTGTCCGTGTCCGTGTCCGGGTCCGGGTCCGGGTCCGGGTCCGGGTAAGGGTCCGGGTCCATGTCCGGGTCCGGGTCCAAGTCCGGGTCTGGGTCCGGGTCCGGGTCCGGGTCCGGGACAGGGTAAGGGTTCGGGTCCGTGTCCGTGTCCGGGTCCGGGTCCGGGTCCGGGTCCGGCTCCGGGTTCGGATCTGGGTCCGGGTCCGGGTCCGGGTCCAGG
This sequence comes from Arizona elegans, assembly GCA_022577455.1. Taxonomy (NCBI): domain Eukaryota; kingdom Metazoa; phylum Chordata; class Lepidosauria; order Squamata; family Colubridae; genus Arizona; species Arizona elegans. Next base: position 8,943,570 of record JAKOOJ010000027.1, read on the forward strand.
TCCGGGTCCGGGTCCGGGTAACGGTCCGGGTGCATGTCCGGGTCTGGGTCCGGGTCTGGGTAAGGGTGCGGGTCCGTGTCCGGGTCCGGGTAAGGGTCCGGGTCCATGTCCGGGTCCGTGTCCATGTCCGGGTAAGGGTCCGGGTCCGTGTCTGGGTCCGGGTCCGGGTCCGGGTCTGGGTCCGGGTCCGGATCCGGGTAAGGGTCCGTGTCCGTGTCCGGGTCCGTGTCCATGGCCGGGTCCGTGTCCATGTCCGGGTAAGGGTCCGGGTCCGGGTCTGGGTCCGGGTCCGGATCCGGGTAAGGGTCCGTGTCCGGGTCCGGTTTAGGGTCCGGGTCCGGGTCCAGGTAAGGGTCCGGGTCTGGGTCCAGGTCCGGGTCCGCGTCCGGGTCCGCGTCCGGGTCCGGGTCCGAGTCCGGGTCCGGGTCCGGGTAAGTGTCCGGGTCCCGGTCCGGGTAAGGGTCTAGGTTCGGTTACGGGTCCGGGTCCGGGTAAGGGTCTGGGTCCGGGTCCAGGTAAGGGTCCGGGTCCGGGTCCGGTTCCGGGTCTGTGTCCGTGTCCGGGTCCATGTCCGGGTAAGGGTCCGTGTCCGGGTCCGGGTCCGGGTAAGGGTCCGGGTCTGGGTCCGGGTCCGGGTCCGGGTCCGGGTCCGGGTCCGGGTCCGGGTCCGGGTCCGGGTCCGGGTCCGGGTCAGGGTCCGGGTCCGGGTCCGGGTCCGGGTCCGGGTAAGGGTTCGGGTCCGGATCCAGGTCCGGGTCCGGGTAAGGGTCCGGGTCCGGGTCCGGGTCCGGGTCCGGGTCCGGGTCCGGGTCCGGGTCCGGGTAAGGGTCTGGGTTCGGGTCCGGGTAAGGGTCTGGGTCCGGGTCCGGGTCCGGGTCCGGGTAAGGTTCCGGGTCCGGGTCCAGGTAAGGGTCTGGGTACTGGTCCGGGTCCGGGTCCGGGTCCTGGTCCGGGTCCGGATCCGGGTAAGTGTCCGGGTCCCGGTCCGGGTAAGGGTCTGGGTTCGGGTTCGGTTCCGGGTCCGGGTCCGGGTCCGGGTCTGGGTCCGCGTAAGGGTCCGGGTCCGGGTCAGGGTCCGGGACCGGGTCTGGGTCCGGGTCCAGGTAAGGGTCCGGGTCCGGGTCCGGGTCCGGGTAAGGGTCCGGGTCTGTGTCCGGTTAAGGGTCCGGGTAAGGGTCCAGGTAAGTGTCCGGGTCCGGGTCCGGGTCCGGGTCCGGGTCCTGGTCGGGGTAAGGGTACGGGTCCGGGTCCGGGTCCGGGTAAGGGTCCGGGTCCGGGTCCGGGACCGGGTAAGGGTCCGTGTCCGGGTCCGGTTTAGGGTCCGGGTCCGGGTCCAGGTAAGGGTCCGGGTCTGGGTCCAGGTCCGGGTCCGCGTCCGGGTCCGCGTCCGGGTCCGGGTCCGAGTCCGGGTCCGGGTCCGGGTAAGTGTCCGGGTCCCGGTCCGGGTAAGGGTCTAGGTTCGGGTACGGGTTCGGTTCCGGGTCCGGGTCCGGATCCGGGTCTGGGTCCGCGTAAGGGTCCGGGTCCGGGTCCGGGTCCGGGACCGGGTCTGGGTCCGGGTCCAGGTAAGGGTCCGGGTCCGGGTCCGGGTCCGGGTAAGGGTCCGGGTCTGTGTCCGGTTAAGGGTCCGGGTAAGGGTCCAGGTAAGTGTCCGGGTCCGGGTCCGGGTCCGGGTCCGGGTCCTGGTCGGGGTAAGTGTCCGGGTCCGGGTCCGGGTCCGGGTCCGGGTCCGGGTAAGGGTCCGGGTCCGGGTCCGGGTCCGGGTCCGGGTAAGGGTCCGGGTCCGGGACTGGGTAAGGGTCCGGGTCCGGGTCCAGGTAAGGGTCCGGGTCCGGGACTGGGTAAGGGTCCGGGTCCGGGTCCGGGTTCGGGTCCGGGTCCGGGTAAGGGTCCAGGTAAGTGTCCGGGTCCGGGTCCGGGTCCAGGTCCTGGTCGGGGGTAAGGGTCCGGGTCCGGGTCCGGGTCCGGGTCCGGGTAAGGGTCCAGGTCCGGGTCCGGGTCCGGGTCCGGGTAAGGGTCTGGGTCCGGGTCCAGGTAAGGGTCCGGGTCCGGGTCCGGGTCCGGGTCTGTGTCCGTGTCCGGGTCCGTGTCCGGGTAAGGGTCCGTGTCCGGGTCCGGGTCCGGGTAAGGGTCCGGGTCTGGGTCCGGGTCCGGGTCCGGGTCCGGGTCCGGGTCCGGGTCCGGGTCCGGGTCCTGGTCGGGTTAAGGGTCCGGGTCCGGGTCCGGGTCCGGGTCCGGGTCCGGGTAAGGGTCTGGGTCCGGATCCAGGTAAGGGTCCGGGTCCGGGTCCGGGTCCGGGTCTGTGTCCGTGTCTGGGTCCGGGTCCGGGTAAGGGTCCGGGTCCGGGTCCGGGTAAGGGTCCGGGTCCGTGTCCGGGTAAGGGTCCGGGTCCGGGTCCGGGTCTGTGTCCGTGTCCGGGTCCGGGTCCGGGTAAGGGTCCGGGTCCGGGTCCGGGTAAGGGTCTGGGTCTGGGTCCGGGTCCGGGTCCGGGTCCGGGTCCGGGTCCGGGTCCGGGTCCGGGTCCGGGTCCGGGTCCGGGTCCGGGTCAGGGTCCGGGTCCGGGTCCGGGTCAGGGTCCGGGTCCGGGTCCGGGTCCGGGTAAGGGTTCGGGTCCGGGTCCGGGTAAGGGTCTGGGTTCGGGTCCGGGTCCGGGTCCGGGTCCGGGTCCGGGTCCGGGTCCGGGTAAGGGTCTGGGTTCGGGTCCGGGTAAGGGTCTGGGTCCGGGTCCGGGTCCGGGTCCGGGTAAGGTTCCGGGTCCGGGTCCAGGTAAGGGTCTGGGTCCTGGTCCGGGTCCGGGTCCGGGTCCTGGTCCGGGTCCGGATCCGGGTAAGTGTCCGGGTCCCGGTCCGGGTAAGGGTCTGGGTTCGGGTTCGGTTCCGGGTCCGGGTCCGGATCCGGGTCTGGGTCCGCGTAAGGGTCCGGGTCCGGGTCCGGGTCCGGGACCGGGTCTGGGTCCGGGTCCAGGTAAGGGTCCGGGTCCGGGTCCGGGTCCGGGTAAGGGTCCGGGTCTGTGTCCGGTTAAGGGTCCGGGTAAGGGTCCAGGTAAGTGTTCGGGTCCGGGTCCGGGTCCGGGTCCGGGTCCTGGTCGGGGTAAGTGTCCGGGTCCGGGTCCGGGTCCGGGTCCGGGTCCGGGTAAGGGTCCGGGTCTGGGTCCGGGTCCGGGTCCGGGTCCGGGTAAGGGTCCGGGTCCGGGACTGGGTAAGGGTCCGGGTCCGGGTCCAGGTAAGGGTCCGGGTCCGGGACTGGGTAAGGGTCCGGGTCCGGGTCCGGGTTCGGGGTCCGGGTCCGGGTAAGGGTCCAGGTAAGTGTCCGGGTCCGGGTCCGGGTCCAGGTCCTGGTCGGGGTAAGGGTCCGGGTCCGGGTCCGGGTCCGGGTCCGGGTAAGGGTCCAGGTCCGGGTCCGGGTCCGGGTCTGGGTAAGGGTCTGGGTCCGGGTCCAGGTAAGGGTCTGGGTCCGGGTCCGGGTCCGGGTCTGTGTCCGTGTCCGGGTCCGTGTCCGGGTAAGGGTCCGTGTCCGGGTCCGGGTCCGGGTAAGGGTCCGGGTCTGGGTCCGGGTCCGGGTCCGGGTCCGGGTCCGGGTCCGGGTCCGGGTCCGGGTCCGGGTCCGGGTCCGGGTCAGGGTCCGGGTCCGGGTCCGGGTCCGGGTCCGGGTAAGGGTTCGGGTCCGGGTCCAGGTCCGGGTCCTGGTAAGGGTCCGGGTCCGGGTCCGGGTCCGGGTCCGGGTCCGGGTCCGGGTAAGGGTCTGGGTTCGGGTCCGGGTAAGGGTCTGGGTCCGGGTCCGGGTCCGGGTCCGGGTAAGGTTCCGGGTCCGGGTCCAGGTAAGGGTCTGGGTACTGGTCCGGGTCCGGGTCCGGGTCCTGGTCCGGGTCCGGATCCGGGTAAGTGTCCGGGTCCCGGTCCGGGTAAGGGTCTGGGTTCGGGTTCGGTTCCGGGTCCGGGTCCGGGTCCGGGTCTGGGTCCGCGTAAGGGTCCGGGTCCGGGTCAGGGTCCGGGACCGGGTCTGGGTCCGGGTCCAGGTAAGGGTCCGGGTCCGGGTCCGGGTCCGGGTAAGGGTCCGGGTCTGTGTCCGGTTAAGGGTCCGGGTAAGGGTCCAGGTAAGTGTCCAGGTCCGGGTCCGGGTCCGGGTAAGGGTCCTGGTCGGGGTAAGGGTACGGGTACGGGTCCGGGTCCGGGTAAGGGTCCGGGTCCGGGTCCGGGACCGGGTAAGGGTCTGTGTCCGGTTAAGGGTCCGGGTAAGGGTCCAGGTAAGTGTCCAGGTCCGGGTCCGGGTCCGGGTCCGGGTCCTGGTCGGGGTAAGGGTACGGGTACGGGTCCGGGTCCGGGTAAGGGTCCGGGTCCGGGTCCGGGACCGGGTAAGGGTCCGTGTCCGGGTCCGGTTTAGGGTCCGGGTCCGGGTCCAGGTAAGGGTCCGGGTCTGGGTCCAGGTCCGGGTCCGCGTCCGGGTCCGCGTCCGGGTCCGGGTCCGAGTCCGGGTCCGGGTCCGGGTAAGTGTCCGGGTCCCGGTCCGGGTAAGGGTCTAGGTTCGGGTACGGGTTCGGTTCCGGGTCCGGGTCCGGATCCGGGTCTGGGTCCGCGTAAGGGTCCGGGTCCGGGTCCGGGTCCGGGACCGGGTCTGGGTCCGGGTCCAGGTAAGGGTCCGGGTCCGGGTCCGGGTCCGGGTAAGGGTCCGGGTCTGTGTCCGGTTAAGGGTCCGGGTCCGGATCCGGGTAAGTGTCCGGGTCCCGGTCCGGGTAAGGGTCTGGGTTCGGGTTCGGTTCCGGGTCCGGGTCCGGATCCGGGTCTGGGTCCGCGTAAGGGTCCGGGTCCGGGTCCGGGTCCGGGACCGGGTCTGGGTCCGGGTCCAGGTAAGGGTCCGGGTCCGGGTCCGGGTCCGGGCAAGGGTCCGGGTCTGTGTCCGGTTAAGGGTCCGGGTAAGGGTCCAGGTAAGTGTTCGGGTCCGGGTCCGGGTCCGGGTCCGGGTCCTGGTCGGGGTAAGTGTCCGGGTCCGGGTCCGGGTCCGGGTCCGGGTCCGGGTAAGGGTCCGGGTCCGGGTCCGGGTCCGGGTCCGGGTAAGGGTCCGGGTCCGGGACTGGGTAAGGGTCCGGGTCCGGGTCCAGGTAAGGGTCCGGGTCCGGGACTGGGTAAGGGTCCGGGTCCGGGTCCGGGTTCGGGTCCGGGTCCGGGTAAGGGTCCAGGTAAGTGTCCGGGTCCGGGTCCGGGTCCAGGTCCTGGTCGGGGGTAAGGGTCCGGGTCCGGGTCCGGGTCCGGGTCCGGGTAAGGGTCCAGGTCCGGGTCCGGGTCCGGGTCCGGGTAAGGGTCTGGGTCCGGGTCCAGGTAAGGGTCCGGGTCCGGGTCCGGGTCCGGGTCCGGGTCTGTGTCCGTGTCCGGGTCCGTGTCCGGGTAAGGGTCCGTGTCCGGGTCCGGGTCCGGGTAAGGGTCCGGGTCTGGGTCCGGGTCCGGGTCCGGGTCCGGGTCCGGGTCCGGGTCCGGGTCCGGGTCCGGGTCCGGGTCCGGGTCAGGGTCCGGGTCCGGGTCCGGGTCCGGGTCCGGGTAAGGGTTCGGGTCCGGGTCCAGGTCCGGGTCCGGGTAAGGGTCCGGGTCCGGGTCCGGGTCCGGGTCCGGGTCCGGGTCCGGGTCCGGGTCCGGGTCCGGGTAAGGGTCTGGGTTCGGGTCCGGGTAAGGGTCTGGGTCCGGGTCCGGGTCCGGGTCCGGGTAAGGTTCCGGGTCCGGGTCCAGGTAAGGGTCTGGGTACTGGTCCGGGTCCGGGTCCGGGTCCTGGTCCGGGTCCGGATCCGGGTAAGTGTCCGGGTCCCGGTCCGGGTAAGGGTCTGGGTTCGGGTTCGGTTCCGGGTCCGGGTCCGGGTCCGGGTCTGGGTCCGCGTAAGTGTCCGGGTCCGGGTCAGGGTCCGGGACCGGGTCTGGGTCCGGGTCCAGGTAAGGGTCCGGGTCCGGGTCCGGGTCCGGGTAAGGGTCCGGGTCTGTGTCCGGTTAAGGGTCCGGGTAAGGGTCCAGGTAAGTGTCCAGGTCCGGGTCCGGGTCCGGGTCCGGGTCCTGGTCGGGGTAAGGGTACGGGTACGGGTCCGGGTCCGGGTAAGGGTCCGGGTCCGGGTCCGGGACCGGGTAAGGGTCCGTGTCCGGGTCCGGTTTAGGGTCCGGGTCCGGGTCCAGTTAAGGGTCCGGGTCTGGGTCCAGGTCCGGGTCCGCGTCCGGGTCCGCGTCCGGGTCCGGGTCCGAGTCCGGGTCCGGGTCCGGGTAAGTGTCCGGGTCCCGGTCCGGGTAAGGGTCTAGGTTCGGGTACGGGTTCGGTTCCGGGTCCGGGTCCGGATCCGGGTCTGGGTCCGCGTAAGGGTCCGGGTCCGGGTCCGGGTCCGGGACCGGGTCTGGGTCCGGGTCCAGGTAAGGGTCCGGGTCCGGGTCCGGGTCCGGGTAAGGGTCCGGGTCTGTGTCCGGTTAAGGGTCCGGGTAAGGGTCCAGGTAAGTGTCCGGGTCCGGGTCCGGGTCCGGGTCCGGGTCCTGGTCGGGGTAAGTGTCCGGGTCCGGGTCCGGGTCCGGGTCCGGGTCCGGGTAAGGGTCCGGGTCCGGGTCCGGGTCCGGGTCCGGGTAAGGGTCCGGGTCCGGGACTGGGTAAGGGTCCGGGTCCGGGTCCAGGTAAGGGTCCGGGTCCGGGACTGGGTAAGGGTCCGGGTCCGGGTCCGGGTTCGGGTCCGGGTCCGGGTAAGGGTCCAGGTAAGTGTCCGGGTCCGGGTCCGGGTCCAGGTCCTGGTCGGGGTAAGGGTCCGGGTCCGGGTCCGGGTCCGGGTCCGGGTAAGGGTCCAGGTCCGGGTCCGGGTCCGGGTCCGGGTAAGGGTCTGGGTCCGGGTCCAGGTAAGGGTCCGGGTCCGGGTCCGGGTCCGGGTCTGTGTCCGTGTCCGGGTCCGTGTCCGGGTAAGGGTCCGTGTCCGGGTCCGGGTCCGGGTAAGGGTCCGGGTCTGGGTCCGGGTCCGGGTCCGGGTCCGGGTCCGGGTCCGGGTCCTGGTCGGGTTAAGGGTCCGGGTCCGGGTCCGGGTCCGGGGTCCGGGTCCGGGTAAGGGTCTGGGTCCGGGTCCAGGTAAGGGTCCGGGTCCGTGTCCGGGTCCGGGTCTGTGTCCGTGTCCGTGTCCGGGTCCGGGTAAGGGTCCGGGTCCGGGTCCGGGTAAGGGTCCGGGTCCGTGTCCGGGTAAGGGTCCGGGTCCGGGTCCGGGTCCGGGTCTGTGTCCGTGTCCGGGTCCGGGTCCGGGTAAGGGTCCGGGTCCGGGTCCGGGTAAGGGTCCGGGTCCGGGTCCGGGTCCGGGTCCGGGTCCGGGTCCGGGTCCGGGTCCGGGTCCGGGTCCGGGTCCGGGTCCGGGTCAGGGTCCGGGTCCGGGTCCGGGTCCGGGTCAGGGTCCGGGTCCGGGTCCGGGTCCGGGTAAGGGTTCGGGTCCGGGTCCGGGTAAGGGTCTGGGTTCGGGTCCGGGTCCGGGTCCGGGTCCGGGTCCGGGTCCGGGTCCGGGTAAGGGTCTGGGTTCGGGTCCGGGTAAGGGTCTGGGTCCGGGTCCGGGTCCGGGTCCGGGTAAGGTTCCGGGTCCGGGTCCAGGTAAGGGTCTGGGTCCTGGTCCGGGTCCGGGTCCGGGTCCTGGTCCGGGTCCGGATCCGGGTAAGTGTCCGGGTCCCGGTCCGGGTAAGGGTCTGGGTTCGGGTTCGGTTCCGGGTCCGGGTCCGGGTCCGGATCCGGGTCTGGGTCCGCGTAAGGGTCCGGGTCCGGGTCCGGGTCCGGGACCGGGTCTGGGTCCGGGTCCAGGTAAGGGTCCGGGTCCGGGTCCGGGTCCGGGTAAGGGTCCGGGTCTGTGTCCGGTTAAGGGTCCGGGTAAGGGTCCAGGTAAGTGTTCGGGTCCGGGTCCGGGTCCGGGTCCGGGTCCTGGTCGGGGTAAGTCTCCGGGTCCGGGTCCGGGTCCGGGTCCGGGTCCGGGTAAGGGTCCGGGTCCGGGTCCGGGTCCGGGTCCGGGTCCGGGTAAGGGTCCGGGTCCGGGACTGGGTAAGGGTCCGGGTCCGGGTCCAGGTAAGGGTCCGGGTCCGGGACTGGGTAAGGGTCCGGGTCCGGGTCCGGGTTCGGGTCCGGGTCCGGGTAAGGGTCCAGGTAAGTGTCCGGGTCCGGGTCCGGGTCCAGGTCCTGGTCGGGGTAAGGGTCCGGGTCCGGGTCCGGGTCCGGGTCCGGGTAAGGGTCCAGGTCCGGGTCCGGGTCCGGGTCTGGGTAAGGGTCTGGGTCCGGGTCCAGGTAAGGGTCTGGGTCCGGGTCCGGGTCCGGGTCTGTGTCCGTGTCCGGGTCCGTGTCCGGGTAAGGGTCCGTGTCCGGGTAAGGGTCCGGGTCTGGGTCCGGGTCCGGGTCCGGGTCCGGGTCCGGGTCCGGGTCCGGGTCCGGGTCCGGGTCCGGGTCCGGGTCCGGGTCCGGGTCCGGGTCAGGGTCCGGGTCCGGGTCCGGGTCCGGGTCCGGGTAAGGGTTCGGGTCCGGGTCCAGGTCCGGGTCCTGGTAAGGGTCCGGGTCCGGGTCCGGGTCCGGGTCCGGGTCCGGGTCCGGGTCCGGGTCCGGGTAAGGGTCTGGGTTCGGGTCCGGGTAAGGGTCTGGGTCCGGGTCCGGGTCCGGGTCCGGGTAAGGTTCCGGGTCCGGGTCCAGGTAAGGGTCTGGGTACTGGTCCGGGTCCGGGTCCGGGTCCTGGTCCGGGTCCGGATCCGGGTATGTGTCCGGGTCCCGGTCCGGGTAAGGGTCTGGGTTCGGGTTCGGTTCCGGGTCCGGGTCCGGGTCCGGGTCTGGGTCCGCGTAAGGGTCCGGGTCCGGGTCAGGGTCCGGGACCGGGTCTGGGTCCGGGTCCAGGTAAGGGTCCGGGTCCGGGTCCGGGTCCGGGTAAGGGTCCGGGTCTGTGTCCGGTTAAGGGTCCGGGTAAGGGTCCAGGTAAGTGTCCAGGTCCGGGTCCGGGTCCGGGTCCGGGTCCTGGTCGGGGTAAGGGTACGGGTACGGGTCCGGGTCCGGGTAAGGGTCCGGGTCCGGGTCCGGGACCGGGTAAGGGTCCGTGTCCGGGTCCGGTTTAGGGTCCGGGTCCGGGTCCAGGTAAGGGTCCAGGTCTGGGTCCAGGTCCGGGTCCGCGTCCGGGTCCGCGTCCGGGTCCGGGTCCGAGTCCGGGTCCGGGTCCGGGTAAGTGTCCGGGTCCCGGTCCGGGTAAGGGTCTAGGTTCGGGTACGGGTTCGGTTCCGGGTCCGGGTCCGGATCCGGGTCTGGGTCCGCGTAAGGGTCCGGGTCCGGGTCCGGGTCCGGGACCGGGTCTGGGTCCGGGTCCAGGTAAGGGTCCGGGTCCGGGTCCGGGTCCGGGTAAGGGTCCGGGTCTGTGTCCGGTTAAGGGTCCGGGTCCGGATCCGGCTAAGTGTCCGGGTCCCGGTCCGGGTAAGGGTCTGGGTTCGGGTTCGGTTCCGGGTCCGGGTCCGGATCCGGGTCTGGGTCCGCGTAAGGGTCCGGGTCCGGGTCCGGGTCCGGGACCGGGTCTGGGTCCGGGTCCAGGTAAGGGTCCGGGTCCGGGTCCGGGTCCGGGTAAGGGTCCGGGTCTGTGTCCGGTTAAGGGTCCGGGTAAGGGTCCAGGTAAGTGTTCGGGTCCGGGTCCGGGTCCGGGTCCGGGTCCTGGTCGGGGTAAGTGTCCGGGTCCGGGTCCGGGTCCGGGTCCGGGTCCGGGTAAGGGTCCGGGTCCGGGTCCGGGTCCGGGTCCGGGTAAGGGTCCGGGTCCGGGACTGGGTAAGGGTCCGGGTCCGGGTCCAGGTAAGGGTCCGGGTCCGGGACTGGGTAAGGGTCCGGGTCCGGGTCCGGGTTCGGGTCCGGGTCCGGGTAAGGGTCCAGGTAAGTGTCCGGGTCCGGGTCCGGGTCCAGGTCCTGGTCGGGGTAAGGGTCCGGGTCCGGGTCCGGGTCCGGGTCCGGGTAAGGGTCCAGGTCCGGGTCCGGGTCCGGGTCCGGGTAAGGGTCTGGGTCCGGGTCCAGGTAAGGGTCCGGGTCCGGGTCCGGGTCCGGGTCTGTGTCCGTGTCCGGGTCCGTGTCCGGGTAAGGGTCCGTGTCCGGGTCCGGGTCCGGGTCCGGGTAAGGGTCCGGGTCTGGGTCCGGGTCCGGGTCCGGGTCCGGGTCCGGGTCCGGGTCCGGGTCCGGGTCCGGGTCCGGGTCCGGGTCCGGGTCAGGGTCCGGGTCCGGGTCCGGGTCCGGGTCCGGGTAAGGGTTCGGGTCCGGGTCCAGGTCCGGGTCCGGGTAAGGGTCCGGGTCCGGGTCCGGGTCCGGGTCCGGGTCCGGGTCCGGGTCCGGGTAAGGGTCTGGGTTCGGGTCCGGGTAAGGGTCTGGGTCCGGGTCCGGGTCCGGGTCCGGGTAAGGTTCCGGGTCCGGGTCCAGGTAAGGGTCTGGGTACTGGTCCGGGTCCGGGTCCGGGTCCTGGTCCGGGTCCGGATCCGGGTAAGTGTCCGGGTCCCGGTCCGGGTAAGGGTCTGGGTTCGGGTTCGGTTCCGGGTCCGGGTCCGGGTCCGGGTCTGGGTCCGCGTAAGGGTCCGGGTCCGGGTCAGGGTCCGGGACCGGGTCTGGGTCCGGGTCCAGGTAAGGGTCCGGGTCCGGGTCCGGGTCCGGGTAAGGGTCCGGGTCTGTGTCCGGTTAAGGGTCCGGGTAAGGGTCCAGGTAAGTGTCCAGGTCCGGGTCCGGGTCCGGGTCCGGGTCCTGGTCGGGGTAAGGGTACGGGTACGGGTCCGGGTCCGGGTAAGGGTCCGGGTCCGGGTCCGGGACCGGGTAAGGGTCCGTGTCCGGGTCCGGTTTAGGGTCCGTGTCCGGGTCCAGTTAAGGGTCCGGGTCTGGGTCCAGGTCCGGGTCCGCGTCCGGGTCCGCGTCCGGGTCCGGGTCCGAGTCCGGGTCCGGGTCCGGGTAAGTGTCCGGGTCCCGGTCCGGGTAAGGGTCTAGGTTCGGGTACGGGTTCGGTTCCGGGTCCGGGTCCGGATCCGGGTCTGGGTCCGCGTAAGGGTCCGGGTCCGGGTCCGGGTCCGGGACCGGGTCTGGGTCCGGGTCCAGGTAAGGGTCCGGGTCCGGGTCCGGGTCCGGGTAAGGGTCCGGGTCTGTGTCCGGTTAAGGGTCCGGGTAAGGGTCCAGGTAAGTGTCCGGGTCCGGGTCCGGGTCCGGGTCCGGGTCCTGGTCGGGGTAAGTGTCCGGGTCCGGGTCCGGGTCCGGGTCCGGGTCCGGGTAAGGGTCCGGGTCCGGGTCCGGGTCCGGGTCCGGGTAAGGGTCCGGGTCCGGGACTGGGTAAGGGTCCGGGTCCGGGTCCAGGTAAGGGTCCGGGTCCGGGACTGGGTAAGGGTCCGGGTCCGGGTCCGGGTTCGGGTCCGGGTCCGGGTAAGGGTCCAGGTAAGTGTCCGGGTCCGGGTCCGGGTCCAGGTCCTGGTCGGGGTAAGGGTCCGGGTCCGGGTCCGGGTCCGGGTCCGGGTAAGGGTCCAGGTCCGGGTCCGGGTCCGGGTCCGGGTAAGGGTCTGGGTCCGGGTCCAGGTAAGGGTCCGGGTCCGGGTCCGGGTCCGGGTCTGTGTCCGTGTCCGGGTCCGTGTCCGGGTAAGGGTCCGTGTCCGGGTCCGGGTCCGGGTAAGGGTCCGGGTCTGGGTCCGGGTCCGGGTCCGGGTCCGGGTCCGGGTCCGGGTCCGGGTCCTGGTCGGGTTAAGGGTCCGGGTCCGGGTCCGGGTCCGGGTCCGGGTCCGGGTAAGGGTCTGGGTCCGGGTCCAGGTAAGGGTCCGGGTCCGTGTCCGGGTCCGGGTCTGTGTCCGTGTCCGGGTCCGGGTCCGGGTAAGGGTCCGGGTCCGGGTCCGGGTAAGGGTCCGGGTCCGTGTCCGGGTAAGGGTCCGGGTCCGGGTCCGGGTCCGGGTCTGTGTCCGTGTCCGGGTCCGGGTCCGGGTAAGGGTCCGGGTCCGGGTCCGGGTAAGGGGTCCGGGTCCGGGTCCGGGTCCGGGTCCGGGTCCGGGTCCGGGTCCGGGTCCGGGTCCGGGTCCGGGTCAGGGTCCGGGTCCGGGTCCGGGTCCGGGTCAGGGTCCGGGTCCGGGTCCGGGTCCGGGTAAGGGTTCGGGTCCGGGTCCGGGTAAGGGTCTGGGTTCGGGTCCGGGTCCGGGTCCGGGTCCGGGTCCGGGTCCGGGTCCGGGTAAGGGTCTGGGTTCGGGTCCGGGTAAGGGTCTGGGTCCGGGTCCGGGTCCGGGTCCGGGTAAGGTTCCGGGTCCGGGTCCAGGTAAGGGTCTGGGTCCTGGTCCGGGTCCGGGTCCGGGTCCTGGTCCGGGTCCGGATCCGGGTAAGTGTCCGGGTCCCGGTCCGGGTAAGGGTCTGGGTTCGGGTTCGGTTCCGGGTCCGGGTCCGGGTCCGGGTCTGGGTCTGGGTCCGCGTAAGGGTCCGGGTCCGGGTCCGGGTCCGGGACCGGGTCTGGGTCCGGGTCCAGGTAAGTGTCCGGGTCCGGGTCCGGGTCTGGGTAAGGGTCCGGGTCTGTGTCCGGTTAAGGGTCCGGGTAAGGGTCCAGGTAAGTGTCCGGGTCCGGGTCCGGGTCCGGGTCCGGGTCCGGGTCCTGGTCGGGGTAAGGGTCCGGGTCCGGGTCCGGGTCCGGGTCCGGGTAAGGGTCCGGGTCCGGGTCCGGGTCCGGGTAAGGGTCCGGGTCCGGGACTGGGTAAGGGTCCGGGTCCGGGTCCAGGTAAGGGTCCGGGTCCGGGACTGGGTAAGGGTCCGGGTCCGGGTCCGGGTCCGGGTCCGGGTCCGGGTAAGGGTCCAGGTCCGGGTCCGGGTCCGGGTCCGGGTAAGGGTCTGGGTCCGGGTCCAGGTAAGGGTCCGGGTCCGGGTCCGGGTCCGGGTCAGGGTCCGGGTCCGGGTCCGGGTCCGGGTCCGGGTCCGGGTCCGGGTCCGGGTCCGGGTCCGGGTCCGGGTCCGGGTCCGGGTCCGGGTAAGGGTCTGGGTTCGGGTCCGGGTAAGGGTCTGGGTCCGGGTCCGGGTCCGGGTCCGGGTAAGGTTCCGGGTCCGGGTCCAGGTAAGGGTCTGGGTCCTGGTCCGGGTCCGGGTCCGGGTCCTGGTCTGGGTCCGGGTCCGGATCCGGGTAAGTGTCCGGGTCCCGGTCCGGGTAAGGGTCTGGGTTCGGGTTCAGTTCAGGGTCTAGGTCCGGGTCCGGCTCTGGGTCCGGGTAAGGGTGCGGGTCCGGGTCCGGGTCCGGGTCCCGGTCCGGGTCCGGGTCCGGGTCCGGGTCCGGGTCCGGGTCCGGGTCCGGGTCCGGGTCCGGGTCCGGGTCCGGGTCCGGGTCCGGGTAAGGGTCTGGGTTCGGGTCCGGGTAAGGGTCTGGGTCCGGGTCCGGGTCCGGGTCCGGGTAAGGTTCCAGGTCCGGGTCCAGGTAAGGGTCTGGGTCCTGGTCCGGGTCCGGGTCCGGGTCCTGGTCTGGGTCCGGGTCCGGATCCGGGTAAGTGTCCGGGTCCCGGTCCGGGTAAGGGTCTGGGTTCGGGTTCAGTTCAGGGTCTAGGTCCGGGTCCGGCTCTGGGTCCGGGTAAGGGTGCGGGTCCGGGTCCGGGTCCGGGTCCCGGTCCGGGTCCGGGTCCGGGTCCGGGTCCGGGTCCGGGTCCGGGTCCGGGTCCGGGTCCGGGTCCGGGTCTGGGTCCGGGTCCAGGTAAGGGTCCGGGTCCGGGTCCGGGTCTGGGTAAGGGTCCGGGTCCGGGTCCGGGTCCGGGTAAGGGTCCGGGTCCGGGTCCGGGTCCGGGTCCGGGCAAGGGTCCGGGTCCGGGTCGAGGCAAGGGTCCGGGTCCGGGTCCGGGTCCGGGTCCGGGTCCGGGTCCGGGTCCGGGTCCGGGTCTGGGTCCGGGTCCGGGTCCGGGTCCGGGTCCGGGACCGGGTAAGGGTTCGGGTCCGTGTCCGTGTCCGGGTCCGTGTCCGGGTCCAGCTCAGGGTTCGGATCCGTGTCCGTGTCCGGGTCCGTGTCCGTGTCCGGGTCCGGGTCCGGGTAACGGTCCGGGTGCATGTCCGGGTCTGGGTCCGGGTCCGGGTAAGTGTGCGGGTCCGTGTCCGGGTCCGGGTCCTTGTCCGTGTCCGGGTCCGTGTCCGGGTCCGGGTAAGGGTCCGGGTCCATGTCCGGGTCCGTGTCAATGTCCGTGTAAGGGTCCGGGTCCGGGTCTGGGTCCGGGTCCGGGTCCGGGTCTGGGTCCGGGTCCGGATCCGGGTAAGGGTCCGTGTCCGTGTCCGGGTCCGTGTCCATGTCTGGGTAAGGGTCCGGGTCCGGGTCTGGGTCCGGGTCCGGATCCGGGTAAGGGTCCGTGTCCGGGTCCGGTTTAGGGTCCGGGTCCGGGTCCAGGTAAGGGTCCGGGTCTGGGTCCAGGTCCGGGTCCGGGTCCGGGTCCGCGTCCGGGTCCGGGTCCGAGTCCAGGTCCGGGTCCGGGTAAGTGTCCGGGTCCCGGTCCAGGTAAGGGTCCGGGTCCGGGTCCGGGTCCGGGTAAGGGTCCGGGTCTCTGTCCGGTTAAGGGTCCGGGTAAGGGTCCAGGTAAGTGTCCGGGTCCGGGTCCGGGTCCGGGTCCGGGTCCTGGTCGGGGTAAGGGTCCGGGTCCGGGTCCGGGTCCGGGTCCGGGTAAGGGTCCGGGTCCGGGTCCGGGTCCGGGTCCGGGTCCGGATAAGGGTCCGGGTCCGGATCTGTGTCCGGGTAAGGGTCCGGGTCTGTGTCCGGTTAAGGGTCCGGGTAAGGGTCCAGGTAAGTGTCCGGGTCTGTGTCCGGGTCCGGGTCCGTGTCCGGGTCCGGGTAAGGGTCCGGGTCCATGTCCGGGTCCGTGTCCATGTCCGGGTAAGGGTCCGGGTCCGGGTCTGGGTCCGGGTCCGGGTCCGGGTCTGGGTCCGGGTCCGGATCCGGGTAAGGGTCCGTGTCCGTGTCCGGGTCCGTGTCCATGTCCGGGTAAGTGTCCGGGTCCGGGTCTGGGTCCGGGTCCGGATCCGGGTAAGGGTCCGTGTCCGGGTCCGGTTTAGGGTCCGGGTCCGGGTCCAGGTAAGGGTCCGGGTCTGGGTCCAGGTCCGGGTCCGCGTCCGGGTCCGCGTCCGGGTCGGGGTCCGAGTCCGGGTCCGGGTCCGGGTAAGTGTCCGGGTCCCGGTCCGGGTAAGGGTCTCGGTTCGGGTTCGGTTCCGGGTCAGGGTCTGGGTCCGGGTCTGGGTCCGCGTAAGGGTCTGGGTCCGGGTCCGGGTCCGGGACCGGGTCTGGGTCCGGGTCCAGGTAAGGGTCCGGGTCCGGGTCCGGGTCCGGGTAAGGGTCCGGGTCTGTGTCCGGTTAAGGGTCCGGGTAAGGGTCCAGGTAAGTGTCCGTGTCCGGGTCCGGGTCCGGGTCCGGGTCGTGGTCGGGGTAAGGGTCCGGGTCCGGGTCCGGGTCCGGGTCCGGGTAAGGGTCCGGGTCCGGGTCCGGGTCCGGGTAAGGGTCCGGGTCCGGGACTGGGTAACGGTCCGGGTCCGGGTCCAGGTAAGGGTCCGGGTCCGGGACTGGGTAAGGGTCCGGGTCCGGGTCCGGGTCCGGGTCCGGGTCCGGGTCCGGGTCCGGGTAAGGGTCCACGTAAGTGTCCGGGTCCGGGTCCGGGTCCGGGTCCGGGTCCTGGTCGGGGTAAGGGTCCGGGTCCGGGTCCGGGTCCGGGTCCGGGTCCGGGTAAGGGTCCAGGTCCGGGTCCGGGTCCGGGTCCGGGTAAGGGTCTGGGTCCGGGTCCAGGTAAGGGTCCGGGTCCGGGTCCGGGTCCGGGTCTGAGTCCGTGTCTGGGTCCGGGTCCGGGTAAGGGTCCGGGTCCGGGTCCGGGTAAGGGTCCGGGTCCGGGTCCGGGTCCGGGTCCGGGTCCGGGTCCGGGTCCGGGTCCGGGTCCGGGTCCGGGTCCGGTACAGGGTCCGGGTCCGGGTCCGGGTCCGGGTAAGGGTTCGGGTCCGGGTCCGGGTCCGGGTCCGGGTAAGGGTCCGGGTCCGGGTCCGGGTCCGGGTCCGGGTCCGGGTCCGGGTCCGGGTAAGGGTCTGGGTTCGGGTCTGGGTAAGGGTCTGGGTCCGGGTCCGGGTCCGGGTCCGGGTAAGGTTCCGGGTCCGGGTCCAGGTAAGGGTCTGGGTCCTGGTCCGGGTCCGGGTCCGGGTCCTGGTCCGGGTCCGGATCCGGGTAAGTGTCCGGGTCCCGGTCCGGGTAAGGGTCTGGGTTCGGGTTCGGTTCCGGGTCTGGGTCCGGGTCCGGGTCTGGGTCCGGGTAAGGGTCCGGGTCCGGGTCCGGGTCCTGGTCCGGGTCCGGGTCCGGGTCCGGGTCCGGGTCCGGGTCCGGGTCCGGGTCTGTGTCCGGGTCCAGGTAAGGGTCCGGGTCCGGGTCCGGGTCTGGGTAAGGGTCCGGGTCCGGGTCCAGGTCCGGGTCCGGGTAAGGGTCCGGGTCCGGGTCCGGGTCCGGGTCCGGGCAAGGGTCCGGGTCCGGGTCGAGGCAAGGGTCCAGGTCCAGGTCCGGGTAAGGGTCCGGGTCCGGGTAAGGGTCCGGGTCCGGGTCCGGGTCCGGGTCCGGATCCGGGTCCGGGTCCGGTTAAGGGTCCGGGTCCGGGTCCGCGTCCGGGTCCGGGTCCGGGTCCGGGTCCGGGTCCGGGTCCGGGTAAGGGTCCGGGTCCGTGTCCGTGTCCGGGTCCGGGTCCGGGTCCGGGTCTGGGTCCGGGTCCGGGTCCGGGTCCGGGTCCGGGTCCGGGACCGGGTAAGGGTTCGGGTCCGTGTCCGGGTCCGGGTCCGTGTCCGGGTCCAGCTCCGGGTTCGGATCCGGGTCCGTGTCCGGGTCCGGGTCCGGGTCCGGGTCCGGGTCCGGGTAACGGTCCGGGTGCATGTACGGGTCTGGGTCCGGGTCCGGGTAAGGGTCCTGGTCCGTGTCCGGGTCCGTGTCCGGGTCCGTGTCCGTGTCCGGGTAAGGGTCCGGGTCCATGTCCGTGTCCGTGTCAATGTCCGGGTAAGGGTCCGGGTCCGGGTCTGGGTCCGGGTCCGGGTCCGGGTCCGGATCCGGGTAAGGGTCCGTGTCCGTGTCCGGGTCCGTGTCCATGTCTGGGTAAGGGTCCGGGTCCGGGTCTGGGTCCGGGTCCGGATCCGGGTAAGGGTCCATGTTCGGGTCCGGTTTAGGGTCCGGGTCCGGGTCCAGGTAAGGGTCCGGGTCTGGGTCCAGGTCCGGGTCCGGGTCCGGGTCCGCGTCCGGGTCCGGGTCCGAGTCCGGGTCCGGGTCCGGGTAAGTGTCCGGGTCCCGGTCCAGGTAAGGGTCCGGGTCCGGGTCCGGGTCCGGGTCCGGGTCCGGGTAAGGGTCCGGGTCTCTGTCCGGTTAAGGGTCCGGGTAAGGGTCCAGGTAAGTGTCCGGGTCCGGGTCCGGGTCCGGGTCCGGGTCCTGGTCGGGGTAAGGGTCCGGGTCCGGGTCCGGGTCCGGGTCCGGGTAAGGGTCCGGGTCCGGGTCCGGGTCCGGGTCCGGGTCCGGATAAGGGTCCGGGTCCGGGACTGGGTAAGGGTCCGGGTCCGGGTCCGGGTCCAGGTAAGGGTCCGGGTCCGGGACTGGGTAAGGGTCCGGGTCCGGGTCCGGGTCCGGGTAAGGGTCCAGGTAAGTGTCCGGGTCCGGGTCCGGGTCCGGGTCCGGGTACTGGTCGGGGTAAGGGTCCGGGTCCGGGTCCGGGTCCGGGTCCGGGTAAGGGTCCGGGTCCGGGTCCGGGTCCGGGTCCGGGTCCGGGTCCGGCTAAGGGTCTGGGTCCGGGTCCAGGTAAGGGTCCGGGTCCGGGTCCGGGTCTGAGTCCGTGTCCGGGTCCGGGTCCGGATAAGGGTCCGGGTCCGGGTCCGGGTAAGGGTCCGGGTCCGGGTCCGGGTCCGGGTCCGGGTCCGGGTCCGGGTAAGGGTCCGGGTCCGGGTAAGGGTCCGGGTCCGGGTCCGGGTCCGGGTCCGGGTCCGGTTAAGGGCCGGGTCCGGGTCCGCGTCCGTGTCCGGGTCCGTGTCCGGGTCCGGGTCCGGGTCTGGGTAAGGGTCTGGGTCCATGTCCGGGTCCGGGTCCGGGTCCGGGTCCGGGACCGGGTAAGGGTTCGAGTCCGTGTCCGGGTCCGGGTCCGTGTCCGGGTCCGGGTCCGGGTTCGGATCCGTGTCCGTGTCCGTGTCCGGGTCCGGGTCCGGTTCCGGGTCCGGGTAACGGTCCGGGTGCATGTCCGGGTCTGGGTCCGGGTCCGGGTAAGGGTGCGGGTCCGTGTCCGGGTCCGGGTCCGGGTCCATGTCCGGGTCCGGGTAAGGGTCCGGGTCCATGTCCGGGTCCGTGTCCATGTCCGGGTAAGGGTCCGGGTCCGGGTCTGTGTCCGGGTCCGGGTCCGGGTCTGGGTCCGGGTCCGGATCCGGGTAAGGGTCCGTGTCCGTGTCCGGGTCCGTGTCCATGTCCGGGTAAGGGTCCGGGTCCGGGTCTGGGTCTGGGTCCGGATCCGGGTAAGGGTCCGTGTCCGGGTCCGGTTTAGGGTCCGGGTCCGGGTCCAGGTAAGGGTCCGGGTCTGGGTCCAGGTCCGGGTCCGGGTCCGGGTCTGCGTCCGGGTCCGGGTCCGAGTCCGGGTCCGGGTCCGGGTAAGTGTCCGGGTCCCGGTCCGGGTAAGGGTCTGGGTTCGGGTTCGGTTCCGGGTCCGGGTCCGGGTCTGGGTCCGCGTAAGGGTCCGGGTCCGGGTCCGGGTCCGGGTCCGGGACCGGGTCTGGGTCCGGGTCCAGGTAAGGGTCCGGGTCCGGGTCTGGGTCCAGGTAAGGGTCCGGGTCTGTGTCCGGTTAAGGGTCCGGGTAAGGGTCCAGGTAAGTGTCCGGGTCCGGGTCCGGGTCCGGGTCCGGGTCCTGGTCGGGGTAAGGGTCCGGGTCCGGGTCCTGGTCGGGGTAAGGGTCCGGGTCCGGGTCCGGGTAAGGGTCCGGGTCCGGGTCCGGGTCCGGGTCCGGGTAAGGGTCCGGGTCCGGGACTGGGTAAGGGTCCGGGTCCGGGTCCAGGTAAGGGTCCGGGTCCGGGACTGGGTAAGGGTCCGGGTCCAGGTAATGGTCCGGGTCCATGTCCGGGTCCGTGTCCGTGTCCGTGTCCGTGTCCGGGTAAGGGTTCGGGTCCGTGTCCGTGTCCGTGTCCGTGTCCGGGTTCGGACCTGGGTCCGGGTCCGGGTCCGGGTCCGGGTCCGGGTCCGGGTCCGGGTCCGGTTTAGGGTCCGGGTCCGGGTCCAGGTAAGGGTCCGGGTCCGGGTCCGTGTCCGTGTCCGGGTCCTGGTCTGGGTCCGGGTCCGGGTAAGTGTCCGGGTCCCGGTCCGGGTAAGGGTCTGGGTTCGGGTTCGGTTCCGGGTCTGGGTCCGGGTCCGGGTAAGGGTCCGGGTCCGGGTCCGGGTCCGGGTCCGGGTCCGGGCAAGGGTCCGGGTCCGGGTCCAGGCAAGGGTCCGGGTCCGGGGTCCGGGTAAGGGTCCGGGTCCGGGTAAGGGTCCGGGTCCGGGTCCGGGTCCGGGTCCGGGTCCGGGTCCGGGTCCGTTTAAGGGTCCGGGTCCGGGTCCGCGTCCGTGTCCGGGTCCGTGTCCGGGTCCGGGTCCGGGTCCGGGTCCGGGTCCGGGTAAGGGTCCGGGTCCATGTCCGGGTCCGGGTCCAAGTCCGGGTCTGGGTCCGGGTCCGGGTCCGGGTCCGGGTCCGGGACCGGGTAAGGGTTCGGGTCCGTGTCCGGGTCCGGGTCCGGGTCCGTGTCCGGGTCCGGGTCCGGCTCCGGGTTCGGATCTGGGTCCGGGTCCGGGTCCGGGTCCAGGTCCGGGTCCGGGTCCGGGTAACGGTCCGGGTGCATGTCCGGGTCTGGGTCCGGGTCCGGGTAAGTGTGCGGGTCCGTGTCCGGGTCCGGGTAAAGGTCCGGGTCCATGTCCGGGTCCGTGTCCATGTCCGGGTAAGGGTCCGGGTCCGTGTCTGGGTCCGGGTCCGGGTCCGGGTCTGGGTCCGGGTCCGGGTCCGGGTCTGGGTCCGGGTCCGGATCCGGGTAAGGGTCCGTGTCCGTGTCCGGGTCCGTGTCCATGTCCGGGTCCGTGTCCATGTCCGGGTAAGGGTCCGGGTCCGGGTCTGGGTCCGGGTCCGGATCCGGGTAAGGGTCCGTGTCCGGGTCCGGTTTAGGGTCCGGGTCCGGGTCCAGGTAAGGGTCCGGGTCTGGGTCCAGGTCCGGGTCCGCGTCCGGGTCCGCATCCGGGTCCGGGTCCGAGTCCGGGTCCGGGTCCGGGTAAGTGTCCGGGTCCCGGTCCGGGTAAGGGTCTAGGTTCGGGTTCGGGTTCGGTTCCGGGTCCGGGTCCGGGTCCGGGTCTGGGTCCGCGTAAGGGTCCGGGTCCGGGTCCGGGTCCGGGTCCGGGACCGGGTCTGGGTCCCGGTCCAGGTAAGGGTCCGGGTCCGGGTCCGGGTACGGGTAAGGGTCCGGGTCTGTGTCCGGTTAAGGGTCCGGGTAAGGGTCCAGGTAAGTGTCCGGGTCCGGGTCCGGGTCCGGGTCCGGGTCCTGGTCGGGGTAAGGGTCCGGGTCCGGGTCCGGGTAAGGGTCCGGGTCCGGGTCCGGGTCCGGGTAAGGGTCCGGGTCCGGGACTGGGTAAGGGTCTGGGTCCGGGTCCAGGTAAGGGTCCGGGTCTGGGACTGGGTAAGGGTCCGGGTCCGGGTCCGGGTCCGGGTCCGGGTCCGGGTCCGGGTAAGGGTCCAGGTAAGTGTCCGGGTCCGGGTCCGGGTCCGGGTCCGGGTCCGGGTCCTGGTCGGGGTAAGGGTCCGGGTCCGGGTCCGGGTCCGGGTCCGGGTCCGGGTCCGGGACCGGGTCTGGGTCCCGGTCCAGGTAAGGGTCCGGGTCCGGGTCCGGGTCCGGGTAAGGGTCCGGGTCTGTGTCCGGTTAAGGGTCCGGGTAAGGGTCCAGGTAAGTGTCCGGGTCCGGGTCCGGGTCCGGGTCCGGGTCCTGGTCGGGGTAAGGGTCCGGGTCCGGGTCCGGGTCCGGGTCCGGGTAAGGGTCCGGGTCCGGGTCCGGGTCCGGGTAAGAGTCCGGGTCCGGGACTGGGTAAGGGTCCGGGTCCGGGTCCAGGTAAGGGTCCGCGTCCGGGACTGGGTAAGGGTCCGGGTCCGGGTCCGGGTCCGGGTCCGGGTCCGGGTCCGGGTCCGGGTAAGGGTCCAGGTAAGTGTCCGGGTCCGGTTCCGGGTCCGGGTCCGGGTCCGGGTCCTGGTCGGGGTAAGGGTCCGGGTCCGGGTCCGGGTCCGGGTCCGGGTCCGGGTAAGGGTCCAGGTCCGGGTCCGGGTCCGGGTCCGGGTAAGGGTCTGGGTCCGGGTCCAGGTAAGGGTCCGGGTCCGGGTCCGGGTCCGGGTCTGTGTCCGGGTCCGGGTCCGGGTCCGGGTAAGGGTCCGGGTCCGGGTCCGGGTAAGGGTCCGGGTCTGGGTCCGGGTCCGGGTCCGGGTCCGGGTCCGGGTCCGGGTCCGGGTCCGGGTCCGGGTCCGGGTCCGGGTCCGGGTCCGGGTCAGGGTCCGGGTCCGGGTCCGGGTCAGGGTCCGGGTCCGGGTAAGGGTTCGGGTCCGGGTCCGGGTCCGGGTCCGGGTAAGGGTCCGGGTCCGGTTCCGGGTCCGGGTCCGGGTCCGGGTCCGGGTCCGGGTAAGGGTCTGGGTTCGGGTCCGGGTAAGGGTCTGGGTCCGGGTCCGGGTCCGGGTCCGGGTAAGGTTCCGGGTCCGGGTCCAGGTAAGGGTCTGGGTCCTGGTCCGGGTCCGGGTCCGGGTCCTGGTCCGGGTCCGGATCCGGGTAAGTGTCCGGGTCCCGGTCCGGGTAAGGGTCTGGGTTCGGGTTCGGTTCCGGGTCCGGGTCTGGGTCCGGGTCCGGGTAAGGGTCCGGGCCCGGGTCCGGGTAAGGGTCCGGGCCCGGGTCCGGGTAAGGGTCCGGGTCCGGGTCCGGGTCTGGGTCCGGGTAAGGGTCCGGGTCCGGGTCTGGGTCCGGGTCCGGGTCCGGGTCCGGGTCCGTGTCCGTGTCCGTGTCCGGGTCCGGGTCCGGGTCCGGGTCCGGGTCAGGGTCCGGGTAAGGGTCTGGGTTCGGGTCCGGGTAAGGGTCTTGGTCCGGGTCCGGGTCCGGGTCCGGGTAAGGTTCCGGGTCCGGGTCCAGGTAAGGGTCTGGGTCCTGGTCCGGGTCCGGGTCCGGGTCCTGGTCCGGGTAAGTGTCCGGGTCCCGGTCCGGGTAAGGGTCTGAGTTCGGGTTCGGTTCCGGGTCCGGGTCCGGTTCTGGGTCCGGGTAAGGGTCCGGGTCCGGGTCCGGGTCCGGGTCCGGTTCCGGGTCCGGGTCCGGGTCCGGGTCCGGGTCCGGGTCCGGGTCAGGGTCCGGGTCCGGGTCCGGGTCCAGGTAAGGGTCCGGGTCCGGGTCCGGGTCTGGGTAAGGGTCCGGGTCCGGGTCCGGGTCCGGGTCCGGGTAAGGGTCCGTGTCCGTGTCCGTGTCCGGGTCCGGGCAAGGGTCCGGGTCCGGGTCCAGGCAAGGGTCCGGGTCCGGGTCTGGGTAAGGGTCCGGGTCCGGGTAAGGGTCCGGGTCCGGTTAAGGGTCCGGGTCCGGGTCCGTGTCCGTGTCCGTGTCCGGGTCCGGGCAAGGGTCCGGGTCCGGGTCCAGGCAAGGGTCCGGGTCCGGGTCTGGGTAAGGGTCCGGGTCCGGGTAAGGGTCCGGGTCCGGTTAAGGGTCCGGGTCCGGGTCCGTGTCCGTGTCCGTGTCCGGGTCCGGGTCCGGGTCCGGGTCCGGGTAAGGGTCCGGGTCCGGGTCCGGGTCCGGGTCCGTTTAAGGGTCCGGGTCCGGGTCCGTGTCCGTGTCCGTGTCCGGGTCCGGGTCCGGGTATGGGTCCGGGTCCGGGTCCGGGTCCGGGACCGGGTAAGGGTTCGGGTCCATGTCCTGGTCCGGGTCCGGGTCCGTGTCCGGGTCCGGGTAACGGTCCGGGTGCATGTCCGGGTCTGGGTCCGGGTCCGGGTAAGGGTGCGGGTCTGTGTCCGGGTACGGGTCCGGGTCCGTGTCCGGGTCCGGGTAAGGGTCCGGGTCCATGTCCGGGTCCGTGTCCATGTCCGGGTAAGGGTCCGGGTCCGGGTCCGTGTCTGGGTCCGGGTCCGGATCCGGGTAAGGGTCCGTGTCCGTGTCCGGGTCCCTGTCCATGTCCGGGTAAGGGTCCGGGTCCGGGTCTGGGTCCGGGTCCGGATCCGGGTAAGGGTCCGTGTCCGGGTCCGGTTTAGGGTCCGGGTCCGGGTCCAGGTAAGGGTCCGGGTCTGGGTCCAGGTCCGGGTTCGGGTCCGGGTCCGCGTCCGGGTCCGGGTCCGAGTCCGGGTCCGGGTCCGGGTAAGTGTCCGGGTCCCGGTCCGGGTAAGGGTCTGGGTTCGGGTTCGGGTCCGGGTCCGGGTCCGCGTCTGGGTCCGCGTAAGTGTCCGGGTCCGGGTCCGGGTCGGGGACCGGGTCTGGGTCCGGGTCCAGGTAAGGGTCCGGGTCCGGGTCCGGGTCCGGGTAAGGGTCCGGGTCTGTGTCCGGTTAAGGGTCCGGGTAAGGGTCCAGGTAAGTGTCCGGGTCCGGGTCCGGGTCCGGGTCCGGGTCCTGGTCGGGGTAAGGGTCCGGGTCCGGGTCTGGGTCCGGGTCCGGGTAAGGGTCCGGGTCCGGGTCCGGGTAAGGGTCCGGGTCCGGGACTGGATAAGGGTCCGGGTCCGGGTCCAGGTAAGGGTCCGGGTCCGGGACTGGGTAAGGGTCCGGGTCCGGGTCCGGGTCCGGGTCCGGGTCCGGGTAAGGGTCCAGGTAAGTGTCCGGGTCCGGGTCCGGGTCCGGGTCCGGGTCCTGGTCGGGGTAAGGGTCCGGGTCCGGGTCCGGGTCCGGGTCCGGGTCCGGGTAAGGGTCCGGGTCCGGGTCCGGGTCCGGGTCCGGGTCCGGGTAAGGGTCTGGGTCCGGGTCCAGGTAAGGGTCCGGTCCGGGTCCGGGTCCGGGTCAGAGTCCGTGTCCGGGTCCGGGTCCGGGTCCGGGTCCGGGTCCGGGTCTGGGTCCGCGTAAGGGTCCGGGTCAGGGTCCGGGTCCAGGCAAGGGTCCGGGTCCGGGTCTGGGTAAGGGTCCGGGTCCGGGTAAGGGTCCGGGTCCATGTCCGGGTCCGGGTCCGGGTCCGGGTCCGGTTAAGGGTCCGGGTCCGGGTCCGCGTCCGTGTCCGTGTCCGGGTCCGGGTCCGGGTCCGGGTAAGGGTCCGGGTCCATGTCCGGGTCCGGGTCCGGGTCCGGGTCTGAGTCCGGGTCCGGGTCCGGGTCCGGGTCCGGGACCGGGTAAGGGTTCGGGTCCATGTCCGGGTCCGGGTCCGTGTCCGGGTCCGGCTCCGGGTTCGGATCCGGGTCCGGGTCCTGGTCCGGGTCCGGGTCCGTGTCCGGGTCCGGGTAACGGTCCGGGTGCATGTCCGGGTCTGGGTCCGGGTCCGGGTAAGGGTGCAGGTCCGTGTCCGGGTCCGGGTCCGGGTCCGTGTCCGGGTCCGGGTAAGGGTCCGGGTCCATGTCCGGGTCCGTGTCCATGTCCGGGTAAGGGTCCAGGTCCGGGTCTGGGTCCGGGTCCGGGTCCGGGTCTGGGTCCGGGTCCGGATCCGGGTAAGGGTCCGTGTCCGTGTCCGGGTCCGTGTCCATGTCCGGGTAAGGGTCCGGGTCCGGGTCTGGGTCCGGGTCCGGATCCGGGTAAGGGTCCGTGTCCGGGTCCGGTTTAGGGTCCGGGTCCGGGTCCAGGTAAGGGTCCGGGTCTGGGTCCAGGTCCGGGTCCGGGTCCGGGTCCGCGTCCGGGTCCGGGTCCGGGTCCGGGTCCGGGTAAGTGTCCGGGTCCCGGTCCGGGTAAGGGTCTGGGTTCGGGTTCGGTTTCCGGGTCCGGGTCCGGGTCCGGGTCTGGGTCCGCGTAAGGGTCCGGGTCCGGGTCCGGGTCCGGGACCGGGTCTGGGTCCGGGTCCAGGTAAGGGTTCGGGTCCGGGTCCGGGTCCGGGTAAGGGTCCGGGTCTGTGTCCGGTTAAGGGTCCGGGGTAAGGGTCCAGGTAAGTGTCCGGGTCCGGGTCCGGGTCCGGGTCCGGGTCCTGGTCGGGGTAAGGGTCCGGGTCCGGGTCTGGGTCCGGGTCCGGGTAAGGGTCCGGGTCCGGGTCCGGGTCCGGGTAAGGGTCCGGGTCCGGGACTGGGTAAGGCTCCGGGTCCGGGTCCAGGTAAGGGTCCGGGTCCGGGACTGGTTAAGGGTCCGGGTCCGGGTCCGGGTCCGGGTCCGGGTCCGGGTAAGGGTCCAGGTAAGTGTCCGGGTCCGGGTCCGGGTCCGGGTCCGGGTCCTGGTCGGGGTAAGGGTCCGGGTCCGGGTCCGGGTCCGGGTAAGGGTCCGGGTCCGGGTCCGGGTCCGGGTCCGGGTCCGGGTAAGGGTCTGGGTCCGGGTCCAGGTAAGGGTCCGGGTCCGGGTCCGGGTCCGGGTCTGAGTCCGTGTCCGGGTCCGGGTCAGCGTCCGTGTCCGGGTAAGGGTCCGGGTCCATGTCCGGGTCCGGGTCCGGGTCCGTGTCCGGGTCCGGGTCCGGGTAAGGGTGCGGGTCCGTGTCCGCGTCCGGGTCCGTGTCCGTGTCCGGGTCCGTGTCCGGGTCCGGGTAAGGGTCCGGGTCCATGTCCGGGTCCGTGTCCATGTCCGGGTAAGTGTCCGGGTCCGGGTCTGGGTCCGGGTCCGGGTCCGGGTCTGGGTCCGGGTCCGGATCCGGGTAAGGGTCCGTGTCCGTGTCCGGGTCCGTGTCCATGTCCGGGTAAGTGTCCGGGTCCGGGTCTGGGTCCGGGTCCGGATCCGGGTAAGGGTCCGTGTCCGGGTCCGGTTTAGGGTCCGGGTCCGGGTCCAGGTAAGGGTCCGGGTCTGGGTCCAGGTCCGGGTCCGGGTCCGGGTCCGCGTCCGGGTCCGGGTCCGAGTCAGGGTCCGGGTCCGGGTAAGTGTCCGGGTCCCGGTCCGGGTAAGGGTCTGGGTTCGGGTTCGGTTCCGGGTCCGGGTCCGGGTCCGGGTCTGGGTCCGCGTAAGGGTCCGGGTCCGGATCCGGGTCCGGGACCGGGTCTGGGTCCGGGTCCAGGTAAGGGTCCGGGTCCGGGTCCGGGTCCGGGTAAGGGTCCGGGTCTGTGTCCGGTTAAGGGTCCGGGTAAGGGTCCAGGTAAGTGTCCGTGTCCGGGTCCGGGTCCTGGTCGGGGTAAGGGTCCGGGTCCGGGTCCGGGTCCGGGTCCAGGTAAGGGTCCGGGTCCGGGACTGGGTAAGGGTCCGGGTCCGGGTCCGGGTCCGGGTAAGGGTCCAGGTAAGTGTCTGGGTCCGGGTCCGGGTCCGGGTCCGGGTCCTAGTCGGGGTAAGGGTCCGGGTCCGGGTCCGGGTCCGGGTCCGGGTAAGGGTCCGGGTCCAGGTCCGGGTCCGGGTCCGGGTCCGGGTCCGGGTAAGGGTCTGGGTCCGCGTCCAGGTAAGGGTCCGGGTCCGGGTCCGGGTCCGGGTCTGAGTCCGTGTCCGGGTCCGGGTCCGGGTAAGGGTCCGGGTCCGGGTCCCGGGTAAGTGTCCGGGTCCGGGTCCGGGTCCGGGTCCGGGTCTGGGTCCGGGTCCGGGTAAGGGTCCGGGTCCGGGTAAGGGTCCGGGTCCGGGTCCGGGTCCGGGTCCGGGTCCAGTTAAGGGTCCGGGTCCGGGTCCGCGTCCGTGTCCGGGTCCGGGTCCGGGTCCGGGTCTGGGTAAGGGTCCGGGTCCATGTCCGGGTCCGGGTCTGGGTCCGGGTCCGGGTCCGGGTCCGGGACCGGGGTCAGGGTTCGGGTCCGTGTCCGGGTCCGGGTCCGTGTCCGGGTCCGGCTCCGGGTTCGGATCCGTGTCCGTGTCCAGGTCCGGGTCCGGGTCCGGGTAAGGGTCCGTGTCCGTGTCCGGTTTAGGATCCGGGTCCGGGTCCAGGTAAGGGTCCGGGTCTGGGTCCAGGTCCGGGTCCGGGTCCGGGTCTGCGTCCGGGTCCGGGTCCGAGTCCGGGTCCGGGTCCGGGTAAGTGTCCGGGTCCCGGTCCGGGTAAGGGTCTGGGTTCGGGTTCGGTTCCGGGTCCGGGTCCGGGTCCGGGTCTGGGTCCGCGTAAGGGTCCGGGTCCGGGTCCGGGTCCGGGACCGGGTCTGGGTCCGGGTCCAGGTAAGGGTCCGGGTCCGGGTCTGGGTCCGGGTAAGGGTCCGGGTCTGTGTCCGGTTAAGGGTCCGGGTAAGGGTCCAGGTAAGTGTCCGGGTCCGGGTCCGGGTCCGGGTCCGGGTCCTGGTCGGGGTAAGGGTCCGGGTCCGGGTCCGGGTCCGGGTCCGGGTCCGGGTAAGGGTCCGGGTCCGGGTCCGGGTAAGGGTCCGGGTCCGGGACTGGGTAAGGGTCCGGGTCCGGGTCCAGGTAAGGGTCTGGGTCCGGGACTGGGTAAGGGTCCGGGTCCGTGTCCGTGTCCGTGTCCGTGTCCGTGTCCGGGTAAGGGTTCGGGTCCGTGTCCCTGTCCGTGTCCGTGTCCGGGTTCGGACCCGGGTTCGGACCCGGGTCCCGGTCCGGGTCCGGGTCCGGGTCCGGTTTAGGGTCCGGGTCCGGGTCCAGGTAAGGGTCTGGGTCCGGGTCCGTGTCCGGGTCCGGGTCCTGGTCCGGGTCCGGGTCCGGGTAAGTGTCCGGGTCCCGGTCCGTGTAAGGGTCTGGGTTCGGGTTCGGTTCCGGGTCTGGGTCCGGGTCCGGGTCTGGGTCCGGGTAAGGGTCCGGGTCCGGGTCCGGGTCCGGGTAAGGGTCCGGGTCCGGGTCCGGGTACGGGTCCGGGTAAGGGTCCGGGTCCGGGTCCGGGTCCGGGTCCGGGCAAGGGTCCGGGTCCGGGTCCGGCTCCGGGTTCGGATCCGGGTCAGGGTCCGGGTCCGGGTCCAGGTCCAGGTCCGGGTCCGGGTAACGGTCCGGGTGCATGTCCGGGTCTGGGTCCGGGTCCGGGTAAGTGTGCGGGTCCGGGTCCGGGTCCGGGTCCGGGTAAGGGTCCGGGTCCGGGTCCGGGTCCGGGTCCGGGTCCGGGTCCGGGGTCCGGGTCCGGGTAAGGGTCCGGGTCCGGGTCCGGGTCCGGGTCCGGGCAAGGGTCCGGGTCCGGGTCCAGGCAAGGGTCCGGGTCCGGGTCCGGGTAAGGGTCCGGGTCCGGGTAAGGGTCCGGGTCCGGGTCCGGGTCCGGGTCCGTGTCCGGGTCCGGGTCCGGGTCCGGGTCCGGGTCCGGGTAAGGGTCCGGGTCCATGTCCGGGTCCGGGTCCGGGTCCGGGTCCGGGTCTGGGTCCGGGTCCGGGTCCGGGTCCGGGACCGGGTAAGGGTTCGGGTCCGTGTCCGGGTCCGGGTCCGGGTCCGGGTCCAGCTCCGGGTTCGGATCCGGGTCCGTGTCCGTGTCCGGGTCCGGGTCCGGGTCCGGGTCCGGGTCCGGGTCCGGGTAAGGGTCCGGGTGCATGTCCGGGTCTGGGTCCGGGTCCGGGTAAGGGTGCGGGTCCGTGTCCGGGTCCGTGTCCGGGTCCGTGTCCGGGTCCGGGTAAGGGTCCGGGTCCATGTCCGTGTCCGTGTCAATGTCCGGGTAAGGGTCCGGGTCCGGGTCTGGGTCCGGGTCCGGGTCCGGGTAAGGGTCCGTGTCCGTGTCCGGGTCCGTGTCCATGTCTGGGTAAGGGTCCGGGTCCGGGTCTGGGTCCGGGTCCGGATCCGGATCCGGGTAAGGGTCCGTGTCCGGGTCCGGTTTAGGGTCCGGGTCCGGGTCCAGGTAAGGGTCCGGGTCTGGGTCCAGGTCCGGGTCCGGGTCCGGGTCCGCGTCCGGGTCCGGGTCCGAGTCCGGGTCCGGGTCCGGGTAAGTGTCCGGGTCCCGGTCCGGGTAAGGGTCTGGGTTCGGGTTCGGTTCCGGGTCCGGGTCCGGGTCCGGGTCTGGGTCCGCGTAAGGGTCCGGGTCCGGGTTCGGGTCCGGGACCGGGTCTGGGTCCGGGTCCAGGTAAGGGTCCAGGTCCGGGTCCGGGTCCGGGTAAGGGTCCGGGTCTGTGTCCGGTTAAGGGTCCGGGTAAGCGTCCAGGTAAGTGTCCGGGTCCGGGTCCGGGTCCGGGTCCGGGTCCTGGTCGGGGTAAGGGTCCGGGTCCGGGTCCGGGTCCGGGTCCGGGTAAGGGTCCGGGTCCGGGTCCGGGTAAGGGTCCGGGTCCGGGACTGGGTAAGGGTCCGGGTCCGGGTCCGGGTCCAGGTAAGGGTCCGGGTCCGGGACTGGGTAAGGGTCCGGGTCTGGGTCCGGGTCCGGGTAAGGGTCCAGGTAAGTGTCCGGGTCCGGGTCCGGGTCCGGGTCCGGGTACTGGTCGGGGTAACGGTCCGGGTCCGGGTCCGGGTCCGGGTCCGGGTCCGGGTAAGGGTCCGGGTCCGGGTCCGGGTCCGGGTCCGGGTCCGGGTCCGGGTCCGGGTCCGGGTAAGGGTCTGGGTCCGGGTCCAGGTAAGGGTCCGGGTCCGGGTCCGGGTCCGGGTCTGAGTCCGTGTCCGGGTCCGGGTCCGGGTAAGGGTCCGGGTTCCGGGTCCGGGTAAGGGTCCGGGTCCGGGTCCGGGTCCGGGTCCGGGTCCGGGTCCGGGTCCGGGTCCGGGTAAGGGTCCGGGTCCGGGTAAGGGTCCGGGTCCGGGTCCGGGTCCGGGTCCGGGTCCGGTTAAGGGCCGGGTCCGGGTCCGCGTCCGTGTCCGTGTCCGTGTCCGGGTCCGGGTCTGGGTAAGGGTCTGGGTCCATGTCCGGGTCCGGGTCCGGGTCCGGGTCCGGGACCGGGTAAGGGTTCGAGTCCGTGTCCGGGTCCGGGTCCGGGTCCGGGTCTGGGTCCGTGTCCGGGTAAGGGTCCGGGTCCATGTCCGGGTCCGTGTCCATGTCTGGGTACGGGTCCGGGTCCGGGTCTGGGTCCGGGTCCGGGTCCGGGTCCGGGTCCGGGTCCGGGTCCGTGTCCGTGTCCGTGTCCGTGTCCGGGTCCGGGTCCGTGTCCATGTCCGGGTAAGGGTCCGGGTCCGGGTCTGGGTCCGGGTCCGGGTCCGGGTCCGGGTCCTGGTCCGGGACCGGGTAAGGGTTCGGGTCCGTGTCCGGGTCCGGGTCCGTGTCCGGGTCCGGCTCCGGGTTCGGATCCGGGTCCGTGTCCGTGTCCGGGTCCGGGTCCGGGTCCGGGTCCGGGTCCGGGTCCGGGTAAGGGTCCGTGTCCGTGTCCGGGTCCGTGTCCATGTCCGGGTAAGGGTCCGGGTCCGGGTCTGGGTCCGGGTCCGGATCCGGGTAAGGGTCCGTGTCCGGGTCCGGTTTAGGGTCCGGGTCCGGGTCCAGGTAAGGGTCCGGGTCTGGGTCCAGGTCCGGG
Organism: Arizona elegans; assembly: GCA_022577455.1. NCBI lineage: Eukaryota > Metazoa > Chordata > Lepidosauria > Squamata > Colubridae > Arizona > Arizona elegans. Next base: position 8,973,825 of record JAKOOJ010000027.1, read on the forward strand.
TCCGGGTCCGGGTCTGCGTCCGGGTCCGGGTCTGAGTCCGGGTCCGGGTCCGAGTAAGTGTCCGGGTCCCGGTCCGGGTAAGGGTCTGGGTTCGGGTTCGGTTCCGGGTCCGGGTCCGGGTCTGGGTCCGCGTAAGGGTCCGGGTCCGGGTCCGGGTCCGGGACCGGGTCTGGGTCCGGGTCCAGGTAAGGGTCCGGGTCCGGGTCTGGGTCCGGGTAAGGGTCCGGGTCTGTGTCCGGTTAAGGGTCCGGGTAAGGGTCCAGGTAAGTGTCCGGGTCCGGGTCCGGGTCCGGGTCCGGGTCCTGGTCGGGGTAAGGGTGCGGGTCCGGGTCCGGGTCCGGGTCCGGGTCCGGGTCCGGGTCCGGGTCCGGGTCCGGGTCCGGGTCCGGGTCCGGGTCCGGGTCCGGGTCCGGGTAAGGGTCTGGGTCCGGGTCCAGGTAAGGGTCCGGGTCCGGGTCCGGGTCCGGGTCTGAGTCCGTGTCCGGGTCCGGGTCCGGGTCCGGGTAAGGGTCCGGGTTCCGGGTCCGGGTAAGGGTCCGGGTCCGGGTCCGGGTCCGGGTCCGGGTCCGGGTCCGGGTCCGGGTAAGGGTCCGGGTCCGGGTAAGGGTCCGGGTCCGGGTCCGGGTCCGGGTCCGGGTCCGGGTCCGGTTAAGGGCCGGGTCCGGGTCCGCGTCCGTGTCCGTGTCCGTGTCCGGGTCCGGGTCTGGGTAAGGGTCTGGGTCCATGTCCGGGTCCGGGTCCGGGTCCGGGTCCGGGACCGGGTAAGGGTTCGAGTCCGTGTCCGGGTCCGGGTCCGGGTCCGGGTCCGTGTCCGTGTCCGGGTAAGGGTCCGGGTCCATGTCCGGGTCCGTGTCCATGTCCGGGTATGGGTCCGGGTCCGGGTCTGGGTCCGGGTCCGGGTCCGTGTCCGGGTCCGTGTCCGTGTCCGTGTCCGTGTCCGGGTCCGGGTCCGTGTCCATGTCCGGGTAAGGGTCCGGGTCCGGGTCTGGGTCCGGGTCCGGGTCCGGGTCCGGGTCCTGGTCCGGGACCGGGTAAGGGTTCGGGTCCGTGTCCGGGTCCGGGTCCGTGTCCGGGTCCGGCTCCGGGTTCGGATCCGGGTCCGTGTCCGTGTCCGTGTCCGTGTCCGGGTCCGGGTCCGGGTCCGGGTCCGGGTCCGGGTAAGGGTCCGTGTCCGTGTCCGGGTCCGTGTCCATGTCCGGGTAAGGGTCCGGGTCCGGGTCTGGGTCCGGGTCCGGATCCGGGTAAGGGTCCGTGTCCGGGTCCGGTTTAGGGTCCGGGTCCGGGTCCAGGTAAGGGTCCGGGTCGGGGTCCAGGTCCGGATCCGGGTCCGGGTCTGCATCCGGGTCCGGGTCCGAGTCCGGGTCCGGGTCCGGGTAAGTGTCCGGGTCCCGGTCCGGGTAAGGGTCTGGGTTCGGGTTCGGTTCCGGGTCCGGGTCCGGGTCTGGGTCCGCGTAAGGGTCCGGGTCCGGGTCCGGGTCCGGGTCCGGGACCGGGTCTGGGTCCGGGTCCAGGTAAGGGTCCGGGTCCGGGTCTGGGTCCGGGTAAGGGTCCGGGTCTGTGTCCGGTTAAGGGTCCGGGTAAGGGTCCAGGTAAGTGTCCGGGTCCGGGTCCGGGTCCGGGTCCGGGTCCTGGTCGGGGTAAGGGTCCGGGTCCGGGTCCTGGTCGGGGTAAGGGTCCGGGTCCGGGTCCGGGTCCGGGTAAGGGTCCGGGTCCGTGTCCGGGTCCGGCTCCGGGTTCGGATCCGGGTCCGTGTCCGTGTCCGTGTCCGTGTCCGGGTCCGGGTCCGGGTCCGGGTCCGGGTCCGGGTCCGGGTAAGGGTCCGTGTCCGTGTCCGGGTCCGTGTCCATGTCCGGGTAAGGGTCCGGGTCCGGGTCTGGGTCCGGGTCCGGATCCGGGTAAGGGTCCGTCTCCGGGTCCGGTTTAGGGTCCGGGTCCGGGTCCAGGTAAGGGTCCGGGTCGGGGTCCAGGTCCGGGTCCGGGTCCGGGTCTGCGTCCGGGTCCGGGTCCGAGTCCGGGTCCGGGTCCGGGTAAGTGTCCGGGTCCCGGTCCGGGTAAGGGTCTGGGTTCGGGTTCGGTTCCGGGTCCGGGTCCGGGTCCGGGTCTGGGTCCGCGTAAGGGTCCGGGTCCGGGTCCGGGTCCGGGTCCGGGACCGGGTCTGGGTCCGGGTCCAGGTAAGGGTCCGGGTCCGGGTCTGGGTCCGGGTAAGGGTCCGGGTCTGTGTCCGGTTAAGGGTCCGGGTAAGGGTCCAGGTAAGTGTCCGGGTCCGGGTCCGGGTCCGGGTCCGGGTCCTGGTCGGGGTAAGGGTCCGGGTCCGGGTCCTGGTCGGGGTAAGGGTCCGGGTCCGGGTCCGGGTCCGGGTAAGGGTCCGGGTCCGGGTCCGGGTCCGGGTCCGGGTAAGGGTCCGGGTCCGGGACTGGGTAAGGGTCCGGGTCCGGGTCCAGGTAAGGGTCCGGGTCCGGGACTGGGTAAGGGTCCGGGTCCAGGTAATGGTCCGGGTCCATGTCCGTGTCCGGGTCCGTGTCCGTGTCCGTGTCCGTGTCCGGGTAAGGGTTCGGGTCCGTGTCCGTGTCCGTGTCCGTGTCCGGGTTCGGACCTGGGTCCGGGTCCGGGTCCGGGTCCGGGTCCGGGTCCGGGTCCGGGTCCGGGTCCGGGTCCGGTTTAGGGTCCGGGTCCGGGTCCAGGTAAGAGTCCGGGTCCGGGTCCGTGTCCGTGTCCGGGTCCTGGTCTGGGTCCGGGTCCGGGTAAGTGTCCGGGTCCCGGTCCGGGTAAGGGTCTGGGTTCGGGTTCGGTTCCGGGTCTGGGTCCGGGTCCGGGTCTGGGTCCGGGTAAGGGTCCGGGTCCGGCTCCGGGTCCGGGTAAGGGTCCGGGTCCGGGTCCGGGTCCGGATCCGGGTCCGGGTCCGGGCAAGGGTCCGGGTCCGGGTCCAGGCAAGGGTCCGGGTCCGGGTCCGGGTAAGGGTCCGGGTCCGGGTAAGGGTCCGGTTCCGGGTCCGGGTCCGGGTCCGGGTCCGGGTCCGGGTCCGTTTAAGGGTCCGGGTCCGGGTCCGCGTCCGTGTCCGGGTCCGTGTCCGGGTCCGTGTCCGGGTCCGTGTCCGGGTCCGGGTCCGGGTAAGGGTCCGGGTCCATGTCCGGGTCCGGGTCCAAGTCCGGGTCTGGGTCCGGGTCCGGGTCCGGGTCCGGGTCCGGGACCGGGTAAGGGTTCGGGTCCGTGTCCTGGTCCGGGTCCGGGTCCGGGTCCGGGTCCGGCTCCGGGTTCGGATCTGGGTCCGGGTCCGGGTCCGGGTCCAGGTCCGGGTCCGGGTCCGGGTCCGGGTAACGGTCCGGGTGCATGTCCGGGTCTGGGTCCGGGTCCGGGTAAGGGTGCGGGTCCGTGTCCGGGTCCGGGTAAGGGTCCGGGTCCATGTCCGGGTCCGTGTCCATGTCCGGGTAAGGGTCCGGGTCCGTGTCTGGGTCCGGGTCCGGGTCCGGGTCTGGGTCCGGGTCCGGGTCCGGGTCTGGGTCCGGGTCTGGATCCGGGTAAGGGTCCGTGTCCGTGTCCGGGTCCGTGTCCATGTCCGGGTCCGTGTCCATGTCCGGGTAAGGGTCCGGGTCCGGGTCTGGGTCCGGGTCCGGATCCGGGTAAGGGTCCGTGTCCGGGTCCGGTTTAGGGTCCGGGTCCGGGTCCAGGTAAGGGTCCGGGTCTGGGTCCAGGTCCGGGTCCGCGTCCGGGTCCGCATCCGGGTCCGGGTCCGAGTCCGGGTCCGGGTCCGGGTAAGTGTCCGGGTCCCGGTCCGGGTAAGGGTCTAGGTTCGGGTTCGGGTTCGGTTCCGGGTCCGGGACCGGGTCCGGGTCTGGGTCCGCGTAAGGGTCCGGGTCCGGGTCCGGGTCCGGGACCGGGTCTGGGTCCCGGTCCAGGTAAGGGTCCGGGTCCGGGTCCCGGTCCGTGTAAGGGTCCGGGTCTGTGTACGGTTAAGGGTCCGGGTAAGGGTCCAGGTAAGTGTCCGGGTCCGGGTCCGGGTCCGGGTCCGGGTCCTGGTCGGGGTAAGGGTCCGGGTCCGGGTCCGGGTCCGGGTCCGGGTCCGGGTAAGGGTCCGGGTCCGGGTCCGGGTCCGGGTAAGGGTCCGGGTCCGGGACTGGGTAAGGGTCCGGGTCCGGGTCCAGGTAAGGGTCCGGGTCCGGGACTGGGTAAGGGTCCGGGTCCGGGTCCGGGTCAGGGTCCGGGTCCGGGTAAGGGTCCAGGTAAGTGTCCGGGTCCGGGTCCGGGTCCGGGTCCGGGTCCGGGTCCTGGTCGGGGTAAGGGTCCGGGTCCGGGTCCGGGTCCGGGTCCGGGTCCGGGTCCGGGTAAGGGTCCAGGTCCGGGTCCGGGTCCGGGTCCGGGTAAGGGTCTGGGTCCGGGTCCAGGTAAGGGTCCGGGTCCGGGTCCGGGTCCGGGTCTGTGTCCGTGTCCGGGTCCGGGTCCGGGTAAGGGTCCGGGTCCGGGTCCGGGTAAGGGTCCGGGTCTGGGTCCGGGTCCGGGTCCGGGTCCGGGTCCGGGTCCGGGTCCGGGTCCGGGTCCGGGTCCGGGTCCGGGTCAGGGTCCGGGTCCGGGTCCGGGTCCGGGTAAGGGTTCGGGTCCGGGTCCGGGTCCGTGTCCGGGTAAGGGTCCGGGTCCGGGTCCGGGTCCGGGTCCGGGTCCGGGTCCGGGTAAGGGTCTGGGTTCGGGTCCGGGTAAGGGTCTGGGTCCGGGTCCGGGTCCGGGTCCGGGTAAGGTTCCGGGTCCGGGTCCAGGTAAGGGTCTGGGTCCTGGTCCGGGTCCGGGTCCTGGTCCGGGTCCGGATCCGGGTAAGTGTCCGGGTCCCGGTCCGGGTAAGGGTCTGGGTTCGGGTTCGGTTCCGGGTCCGGGTCTGGGTCCGGGTCCGGGTAAGGGTCCGGGCCCGGGTCCGGGTAAGGGTCCGGGCCCGGGTCCGGGTAAGGGTCCGGGTCCGGGTCCGGTTCTGGGTCCGGGTAAGGGTCCGGGTCCGGGTCTGGGTCCGGGTCCGGGTCCGGGTCCGTGTCCGTGTCCGTGTCCGGGTCCGGGTCCGGGTCCGGGTCAGGGTCCGGGTAAGGGTCTGGGTTCGGGTCCGGGTAAGGGTCTTGGTCCGGGTCCGGGTCCGGGTCCGGGTAAGGTTCCGTGTCCGGGTCCAGGTAAGGGTCTGGGTCCTGGTCCGGGTCCGGGTCCGGGTCCTGGTCCGGGTCCGGGTCCTGGTCCGGGTAAGTGTCCGGGTCCCGGTCCGGGTAAGGGTCTGAGTTCGGGTTCGGTTCCGGGTCCGGGTCCGGTTCTGGGTCCGGGTAAGGGTCCGGGTCCGGGTCCGGGTCCGGGTCTGGGTCCGGGTCCGGGTCCGGGTCCGGGTCCGGGTCCGGGTCCGGGTCCAGGTAAGGGTCCGGGTCCGGGTCCGGGTCTGGGTAAGGGTCCGGGTCCGGGTCCGGGTCCGGGTCCGGGTAAGGGTCCGGGTCCGTGTCCGTGTCCGGGTCCGGGCAAGGGTCCGGGTCCGGGTCCAGGCAAGGGTCCGGGTCCGGGTCTGGGTAAGGGTCCGGGTCCGGGTAAGGGTCCGGGTCCGGGTCCGGGTCCGGGTCCGGGTCCGGTTAAGGGTCCGGGTCCGTGTCCGTGTCCGTGTCCGGGTCCGGGTCCTGGTCCGGGTCCGGGTAAGGGTCCGGGTCCATGTCCGGGTCCGGGTCCGGGTCCGGGTATGGGTCCGGGTCCGGGTCCGGGTCCGGGACTGGGTAAGGGTTCGGGTCCATGTCCGGGTCCGGGTCCGTGTCCGGGTCCGGCTCCGGGTTCGGATCCGGGTCCGTGTCCTGGTCCGGGTCCGGGTCCGGGTCTGGGTCCGGGTCCGGGTCCGGGTCTGGGTCCGTGTCCGGATCCGGGTAAGGGTCCGTGTCCGTGTCCGGGTCCCTGTCCATGTCCGGTTAAGGGTCCGGGTCCGGGTCTGGGTCCGGGTCCGGATCCGGGTAAGGGTCCGTGTCCGGGTCCGGTTTAGAGTCCGGGTCCGGGTCCAGGTAAGGGTCCGGGTCTGGGTCCAGGTCCGGGTTCGGGTCCGGGTCCGCGTCCGGGTCCGGGTCCGAGTCCGGGTCCGGGTCCGGGTCCGGGTAAGTGTCCGGGTCCCGGTCCAGGTAAGGGTCTGGGTTCGGGTTCGGTTCCGGGTCCGGGTCCGGGACCGGGTCTGGGTCCGCGTAAGGGTCCGGGTCCGGGTCCGGGTCCGGGACCGGGTCTGGGTCCGGGTCCAGGTAAGGGTCCGGGTCCGGGTCCGGGTCCGGGTAAGGGTCCGGGTCTGTGTCCGGTTAAGGGTACGGGTAAGGGTCCAGGTAAGTGTCCGGGTCCGGGTCCGGGTCCGGGTCCGGGTCCTGGTCGGGGTAAGGGTCCGGGTCCGGGTCTGGGTCCGGGTCCGGGTAAGGGTCCGGGTCCGGGTCCGGGTCCGGGTAAGGGTCCGGGTCCGGGACTGGATAAGGGTCCGGGTCCGGGTCCAGGTAAGGGTCCGGGTCCGGGACTGGGTAAGGGTCCGGGTCCGGGTCCGGGTCCGGGTCCGGGTCCGGGTCCGGGTAAGGGTCCAGGTAAGTGTCCGGGTCCGGGTCCGGGTCCGGGTCCGGGTCCTGGTCGGGGTAAGGGTCCGGGTCCTGGTCCGGGTCCGGGTCCGGGTAAGGGTCCGGGTCCGGGTCCGGGTCCGGGTCCGGGTCCGGGTAAGGGTCTGGGTCCGGGTCCAGGTAAGGGTCCGGGTTCGGGTCCGGGTCCGGGTCTGAGTCCGTGTCCGGGTCCGGGTCCGGGTCCGGGTAAGGGTCCGGGTCCGGGTCCGGGTCCGGGTCCGGGTAAGGGTCTGGGTCCGGGTCCAGGTAAGGGTCCGGGTCCGGGTCCGGGTCCGGGTCTGAGTCCGTGTCCGGGTCCGGGTCCGCGTCCGTGTCCGGGTTAGGGTCCGGGTCCATGTCCGGGTCCGGGTCCGGGTCCGGGTCTGGGTCCGGGTCCGGGTCCGGGTCCGGGTCCGGGTCCGGGTCTGGGTCCGCGTAAGGGTCCGGGTCCGGGTCCGGGTAAGGGTGCGGGTCCGTGTCCGGGTCCGGGTCCGGGTCCGTGTCCGGGTCCGGGTAAGGGTCCGGGTCCATGTCCGGGTCCGTGTCCATGTCCGGGTAAGGGTCCGGGTCCGGGTCTGGGTCCGGGTCCGGGTCCGGGTCTGGGTCCGGGTCCGGATCCGGGTAAGGGTCCGTGTCCGTGTCCGGGTCCGTGTCCATGTCCGGGTAAGGGTCCGGGTCCGGGTCTGGGTCCGGGTCCGGATCCGGGTAAGGGTCCGTGTCCGGGTCCGGTTTAGGGTCCGGGTCCGGGTCCAGGTAAGGTTCCGGGTCTGGGTCCAGGTCCGGGTCCGGGTCCGGGTCCGCATCCGGGTCCGGGTCCGGGTCCGGGTCCGGGTAAGTGTCCGGGTCCCGGTCCGGGTAAGGGTCTGGGTTCGGGTTCGGTTCCGGGTCCGGGTCCGGGTCCGGGTCTGGGTCCGCGTAAGGGTCCGGGTCCGGGTCCGGGTCCGGGACCGGGTCTGGGTCCGGGTCCAGGTAAGGGTCCGGGTCCGGGTCCGGGTCCGGGTAAGGGTCCGGGTCTGTGTCCGGTTAAGGGTCCGGGTAAGGGTCCAGGTAAGTGTCCGGGTCCGGGTCCGGGTCCGGGTCCGGGTCCTGGTCGGGGTAAGGGTCCGGGTCCGGGTCTGGGTCCGGGTCCGGGTAAGGGTCCGGGTCCGGGTCCGGGTCCGGGTAAGGGTCCGGGTCCGGGACTGGGTAAGGGTCCGGGTCCGGGTCCAGGTAAGGGTCCGGGTCCGGGACTGGTTAAGGGTCCGGGTCCGGGTCCGGGTCCGGGTCCGGGTCCGGGTAAGGGTCCAGGTAAGTGTCCGGGTCCGGGTCCGGGTCCGGGTCCGGGTCCTGGTCGGGGTAAGGGTCCGGGTCCGGGTCCGGGTCCGGGTCCGGGTCCGGGTAAGGGTCCGGGTCCGGGTCCGGGTCCGGGTCCGGGTCCGGGTAAGGGTCTGGGTCCGGGTCCAGGTAAGGGTCCGGGTCCGGGTCCGGGTCCGGGTCTGAGTCCGTGTCCGGGTCCGGGTCCGCGTCCGTGTCCGGGTAAGGGTCCGGGTCCATGTCCGGGTCCGGGTCCGGGTCCGTGTCCGGGTCCGGGTCCGGGTAAGGGTGCGGGTCCGTGTCCGCGTCCGGGTCCGTGTCCGTGTCCGTGTCCGTGTCCGGGTAAGGGTCCGGGTCCATGTCCGGGTCCGTGTCCATGTCCGGGTAAGGGTCCGGGTCCGGGTCTGGGTCCGGGTCCGGGTCCGGGTCTGGGTCCGGGTCCGGATCCGTGTAAGGGTCCGTGTCCGTGTCCGGGTCCGTGTCCATGTCCGGGTAAGGGTCCGGGTCCGGGTCTGGGTCCGGGTCCGGATCCGGGTAAGGGTCCGTGTCCGGGTCCGGTTTAGGGTCCGGGTCCGGGTCCAGGTAAGGGTCCGGGTCTGGGTCCAGGTCCGGGTCCGGGTCCGGGTCCGCGTCCGGGTCCGGGTCCGAGTCAGGGTCCGGGTCCGGGTAAGTGTCCGGGTCCCGGTCCGGGTAAGGGTCTGGGTACGGGTTCGGTTCCGGGTCCGGGTCCGTGTCCGGGTCTGGGTCCGCGTAAGGGTCCGGGTCCGGGTCCGGGTCCGGGACCGGGTCTGGGTCCGGGTCCAGGTAAGGGTCCGGGTCCGGGTCCGGGTCCGGGTAAGGGTCCGGGTCTGTGTCCGGTTAAGGGTCCGGGTAAGGGTCCAGGTAAGTGTCCGGGTCCGGGTCCGGGTCCTGGTCGGGGTAAGGGACCGGGTCCGGGTCCGGGTCCGGGTCAGGTAAGGGTCCGGGTCCGGGACTGGGTAAGGGTCCGGGTCCGGGTCCGGGTCCGGGTAAGGGTCCAGGTAAGTGTCTGGGTCCGGGTCCGGGTCCGGGTCCGGGTCCGGGTCCTAGTCGGGGTAAGGGTCCGGGTCCGGGTCCGGGTCCGGGTCCGGGTAAGGATCCGGGTCCGGGTTCGGGTCCGGGTCCGGGTCCGGGTCCGGGTAAGGGTCTGGGTCCGGGTCCAGGTAAGGGTCCGGGTCCGGGTCCGGGTCCGGGTCTGAGTCCGTGTCCGGGTCCGGGTCCGGGTAAGGGACCGGGTCCGGGTCCGGGTAAGTGTCCGGGTCCGGGTCCGGGTCCGGGTCCGGGTCCGGGTCCGGGTCCGGGTAAGGGTCCGGGTCCGGGTAAGGGTCCGGGTCCGGGTCCGGGTCCGGGTCCGGGTCCAGTTAAGGGTCCGGGTCCGGGTCCGCGTCCGTGTCCGGGTCCGGGTCTGGGTCCGGGTCTGGGTAAGGGTCCGGGTCCATGTCCGGGTCCGGGTCCGGGTCCGGGTCTGGGTCCGGGTCCGGGTCCGGGTCCGGGACCGGGTAAGGGTTCGGGTCCGTGTCCGGGTCCGGGTCCGTGTCCGGGTCCGGCTCCGGGTTCGGATCCGTGTCCGTGTCCAGGTCCGGGTCCGGGTAAGGGTCCGTGTCTGTGTCCGGTTTAGGATCCGGGTCCGGGTCCAGGTAAGGGTCCGGGTCTGGGTCCAGGTCCGGGTCCGGGTCCGGGTCTGCGTCCGGGTCCGGGTCCGAGTCCGGGTCCGGGTCCGGGTAAGTGTCCGGGTCCCGGTCCGGGTAAGGGTCTGGGTTCGGGTTCGGTTCCGGGTCCGGGTCCGGGTCCGGGTCTGGGTCCGCGTAAGGGTCCGGGTCCGGGTCCGGGTCCGGGACCGGGTCTGGGTCCGGGTCCAGGTAAGGGTCCGGGTCCGGGTCTGGGTCCGGGTAAGGGTCCGGGTCTGTGTCCGGTTAAGGGTCCGGGTAAGGGTCCAGGTAAGTGTCCGGGTCCGGGTCCGGGTCCGGGTCTGGGTCCTGGTCGGGGTAAGGGTCCGGGTCCGGGTCCGGGTCCGGGTCCGGGTCCGGGTAAGGGTCCGGGTCCGGGTCCGGGTCCGGGTAAGGGTCCGGGTCCGGGACTGGGTAAGGGTCCGGGTCCGGGTCCAGTTAAGGGTCTGGGTCCGGGACTGGGTAAGGGTCCGGGTCCGTGTCCGTGTCCGTGTCCGTGTCCGTGTCCGGGTAAGGGTTCGGGTCCGTGTCCCTGTCCGTGTCCGTGTCCGGGTTCGGACCCGGGTTCGGACCCGGGTCCGGGTCCGGGTCCGGGTCCGGGTCCGGTTTAGGGTCCGTGTCCGGGTCCGGTTTAGGGTCCGGGTCCGGGTCCGTGTCCGGGTCCGGGTCCTGGTCCGGGTCCGGGTCCGGGTAAGTGTCCGGGTCCCGGTCCGGGTAAGGGTCTGGGTTCGGGTTCGGTTCCGGGTCTGGGTCCGGGTCCGGGTCTGGGTCCGGGTAAGTGTCCGGGTCCGGGTCCGGGTCCGGGTCCGGGTCCGGGTAAGGGTCCGGGTCCGGGTCCGGGTCCGGGTCCGGGTAAGGGTCCGGGTCCGGGTCCGGGTCGGGGTCCGGGCAAGGGTCCGGGTCCGGGTCCGGCTCCGGGTTCGGATCCGGGTCAGGGTCCGGGTCCGGGTCCAGGTCCAGGTCCGGGTCCGGGTAACGGTCCGGGTGCATGTCCGGGTCTGGGTCCGGGTCCGGGTAAGGGTGCGGGTCCGTGTCCGGGTCCGGGTCCGGGTCCGTGTCCGGGTCCGGGTAAGGGTCCGGGTCCATGTCTGGGTCCGTGTCCATATCCGGGTAAGGGTCCGGGTCCGGGTCTGGGTCCGGGTCCGGGTCCGGGTCTGGGTCCGGGTCCGGATCCGGGTAAGGGTCCGTGTCCGTGTCCGGGTCCGTGTCCATGTCCGGGTAAGGGTCCGGGTCCGGGTCTGGGTCCGGGTCCGGATCCGGGTAAGGGTCCGTGTCCGGGTCCGGTTTAGGGTCCGGGTCCGGGTCCAGGTAAGGGTCCGGGTCTGGGTCCAGGTCCGGGTCCGCGTCCGGGTCCGCGTCCGGGTCGGGGTCCGAGTCCGGGTCCGGGTCCGGGTAAGTGTCCGGGTCCGGGTCAGGGTCCGGGTCCGGGTCCGGGTCCGGGTAAGGGTTCGGGTCCGGGTCCGGGTAAGGGTCTGGGTTCGGGTCCGGGTCCGGGTCCGGGTCCGGGTCCGGGTCCGGGTCCGGGTAAGGGTCTGGGTTCGGGTCCGGGTAAGGGTCTGGGTCCGGGTCCGGGTCCGGGTCCGGGTAAGGTTCCGGGTCCGGGTCCAGGTAAGGGTCTGGGTACTGGTCCGGGTCCGGGTCCGGGTCCTGGTCCGGGTCCGGATCCGGGTAAGTGTCCGGGTCCCGGTCCGGGTAAGGGTCTGGGTTCGGGTTCGGTTCCGGGTCCGGGTCCGGGTCCGGGTCTGGGTCCGCGTAAGGGTCCGGGTCCGGGTCCGGGTCCGGGACCGGGTCTGGGTCCGGGTCCAGGTAAGGGTCCGGGTCCGGGTCCGGGTCCGGGTAAGGGTCCGGGTCTGTGTCCGGTTAAGGGTCCGGGTAAGGGTCCAGGTAAGTGTCCGGGTCCGGGTCCGGGTCCGGGTCCGGGTCCTGGTCGGGGTAAGGGTCCGGGTCCGGGTCCAGGTCCGGGTCCGGGTAAGGGTCCGGGTCCGGGACTGGGTAAGGGTCCGGGTCCGGGTCCAGGTAAGGGTCCGGGTCCGGGACTGGGTAAGGGTCCGGGTCCGGGTCCGGGTCCGGGTCCGGGTCCGGGTAAGGGTCCAGGTAAGTGTCCGGGTCCGGGTCCGGGTCCGGGTCCGGGTCCTGGTCGGGGTAAGGTTCCGGGTCCGGGTCCGGGTCCGGGTCTGGGTAAGGGTCCAGGTCCGGGTCCGGGTCCGGGTCCGGGTAAGGGTCTGGGTCCGGGTCCAGGTAAGGGTCCGGGTCCTGGTCCGGGTCCGGGTCCGGGTCTGAGTCCGTGTCCGGGTCCGGGTCCGGGTAAGGGTCCGGGTCCGGGTCCGGGTAAGGGTCCGGGTCTGGGTCCGGGTCCGGGTCCGGGTCCGGGTCCGGGTCCGGGTCCGGGTCCGGGTCAGGGTCCGGGTCCGGGTCCGGGTAAGGGTTCGGGTCCGGGTCCGGGTCCGGGTCCGGGTCCGGGTAAGGGTCCGTGTCCGGGTCCGGGTCCGGGTAAGGGTCCGGGTCCGGGACTGGGTAAGGGTCCGGGTCCGGGTCCAGGTAAGGGTCCGGGTCCGGGACTGGGTAAGGGTCCGGGTCCGGGTCCGGGTTCGGGTCCGGGTCCGGGTAAGGGTCCAGGTAAGTGTCCGGGTCCGTGTCCGGGTCCGGGTCCGGGTCCAGGTCCTGGTCGGGGTAAGGGTCCGGGTCCGGGTCCGGGTCCGGGTCCGGGTAAGGGTCCAGGTCCGGGTCCGGGTCCGGGTCCGGGTAAGGGTCTGGGTCCGGGTCCAGGTAAGGGTCCGGGTCCGGGTCCGGGTCCGGGTCTGTGTCCGTGTCCGGGTCCGGGTCCGGGTAAGGGTCCGTGTCCGGGTCCAGGTCCGGGTAAGGGTCCGGGTCTGGGTCCGGGTCCGGGTCCGGGTCCGGGTCCGGGTCCGGGTCCGGGTCCGGGTCCGGGTCCGGGTCCGGGTCAGGGTCCGGGTCCGGGTCCGGGTCCGGGTCCGGGTCCGGGTCCGGGTCCGGGTAAGGGTTCGGGTCCGGGTCCAGGTCCGGGTCCGGGTAAGGGTCCGGGTCCGGGTCCGGGTCCGGGTCCGGGTCCGGGTCCGGGTCCGGGTCCGGGTAAGGGTCTGGGTTCGGGTCCGGGTAAGGGTCTGGGTCCGGGTCCGGGTCCGGGTCCGGGTAAGGTTCCGGGTCCGGGTCCAGGTAAGGGTCTGGGTACTGGTCCGGGTCCGGGTCCGGGTCCGGATCCGGGTAAGTGTCCGGGTCCCGGTCCGGGTAAGGGTCTGGGTTCGGGTTCGGTTCCGGGTCCGGGTCCGGGTCCGGGTCTGGGTCCGGGTCTGGGTCCGCGTAAGGGTCCGGGTCCGGGTCAGGGTCCGGGACCGGGTCTGGGTCCGGGTCCAGGTAAGGGTCCGGGTCCGGGTCCGGGTCCGTGTCCGGGTAAGGGTCCGGGTCCGGGTCCGGGTCCGGGTAAGGGTCCGGGTCCGGGTCCGGGACCGGGTAAGGGTCCGGGTCCGGGACTGGGTAAGGGTCCGGGTCCGGGTCCAGGTAAGGGTCCGGGTCCGGGACTGGGTAAGGGTCCGGGTCCGGGTCCGGGTCCGGGTCCGGGTCCGGGTCCGGGTCTGGGTCCGGGTAAGGGTCCAGGTAAGTGTCCGGGTCCGGGTCCGGGTCCGGGTCCGGGTCCTGGTCGGGTTAAGGGTCCGGGTCCGGGTCCGGGTCCGGGTCCGGGTAAGGGTCCAGGTCCGGGTCCGGGTCCGGGTCCGGGTAAGGGTCTGGGTCCGGGTCCAGGTAAGGGTCCGGGTCCGGGTCCGGGTCCGGGTCTGTGTCCGTGTCCGGGTCCGGGTCCGGGTAAGGGTCCGGGTCCGGGTCCGGGTCCGGGTCCGGGTCCGGGTCCTGGTCGGGTTAAGGGTCCGGGTCCGGGTCCGGGTCCGGGTCCGGGTCCGGGTCCGGGTCCGGGTCCGGGTCCGGGTCCGGGTCCGGGTCCGGGTCAGTGTCCGGGTTCGGGTCCGGGTCCGGGTAAGGGTTCGGGTCCGGGTCCGGGTAAGGGTCTGGGTTCGGGTCCGGGTCCGGGTCCGGGTAAGGGTCTGGGTTCGGGTCCGGGTAAGGGTCTGGGTCCGGGTCCGGGTCCGGGTCCGGGTAAGGTTCCGGGTCCGGGTCCAGGTAAGGGTCTGGGTACTGGTCCGGGTCCGGGTCCGGGTCCTGGTCCGGGTCCGGATCCGGGTAAGTGTCCGGGTCCCGGTCCGGGTAAGGGTCTGGGTTCGGGTTCGGTTCCGGGTCCGGGTCCGGGTCCGGGTCTGGGTCCGCGTAAGGGTCCAGGTCCGGGTCCGGGTCCGGGACCGGGTCTGGGTCCGGGTCCAGGTAAGGGTCCGGGTCCGGGTCCGGGTCCGGGTAAGGGTCCGGGTCCGGGACTGGGTAAGGGTCCGGGTCCGGGTCCAGGTAAGGGTCCGGGTCCGGGACTGGGTAAGGGTCCGGGTCCGGGTCCGGGTCCGGGTCCGGGTCCGGGTAAGGGTCCAGGTAAGTGTCCGGGTCCGGGTCCGGGTCCGGGTCCGGGTCCTGGTCGGGGTAAGGTTCGGGGTCCGGGTCCGGGTCCGGGTCCGGGTAAGGGTCCAGGTCCGGGTCCGGGTCCGGGTCCGGGTAAGGGTCTGGGTCCGGGTCCAGGTAAGGGTCCGGGTCCGGGTCCGGGTCCGGGTCTGAGTCCGTGTCCGTGTCCGGGTCCGGGTAAGGGTCCGGGTCCGGGTCCGGGTAAGGGTCCGGGTCTGGGTCGGGGTCCGGGTCCGGGTCCGGGTCCGGGTCCGGGTCCGGGTCCGGGTCCGGGTCAGGGTCCGGGTCCGGGTCCGGGTAAGGGTTCGGGTCCGGGTCCGGGTCCGGGTCCGGGTAAGGGTCCGGGTCCGGGTCCGCGTCCGGGTCCGGGTCCGGGTCCGGGTCCGGGTCCCGGTCCGGGTAAGGGTCTGGGTTCGGGTCCGGGTAAGGGTCTGGGTCCGGGTCCGGGTCCGGGTCCGGGTAAGGTTCCGGGTCCGGGTCCAGGTAAGGGTCTGGGTCCTGGTCCGGGTCCGGGTCCGGGTCCTGGTCCGGGTCCGGGTCCGGATCCGGGTAAGTGTCCGGGTCCCGGTCCGGGTAAGGGTCTGGGTTCGGGTTCAGTTCAGGGTCTAGGTCCGGGTCCGGGTCTGGGTCCGGGTAAGGGTGCGGGTCCGGGTCCGGGTCCGGGTAAGGGTCCGGGTCCGGGACTGGGGTAAGGGTCCGGGTCCGGGTCCGGGTAAGGGTCCGGGTCCGGGACTGGGTAAGGGTCCGGGACTGGGTAAGGGTCCGGGTCCGGGTCCGGGTCCGGGTAAGGGTCCGGGTCCGGGTCCGGGTAAGGGTCCGGGTCCGGGTCCGGGTCCGGGTCCGGGTCCGGGTCCGGGTCCGGGTCCGGGTCAGGGTCCGGGTCTGGGTCCGGGTAAGGGTTCGGGTCCGGGTCCGGGTCCGGGTCCGGGTCCGGGTCCGGGTAAGGGTCCGGGTCCGGGTCCGGGTCCGGGTCCGGGTCCGGGTCCGGGTCCGGGTCCGGGTCCGGGTCCGGGTCCGGGTAAGGGTATGGGTTCGGGTCCGGGTAAGGGTCTGGGTCCGGGTCCGGGTCCGGGTCCGGGTAAGTTTCCGGGTCCGGGTCCAGGTAAGGGTCTGGGTCCTGGTCCGGGTCCGGGTCCGGGTCCGGGTCCGGGTCCGGGTCTGGGTCCGGGTCCGGGTCCGGGTCCGGGACCGGGTAAGGGTTCGGGTCCGGGTCCGGGTCCGGGTCCGGGTCCGGGTCCGGGTCCGGGTCCGGGTCAGGGTCCGGGTCTGGGTCCGGGTAAGGGTGCGGGTCCATGTCCGGGTCCGGGTCTGGGTCCGTGTCCGGGTCCGGGTAAGGGTCCGGGTCCATGTCCGGGTCCGGGTCCATGTCCGGGTAAGGGTCCGGGTCCGGGTCTGGGTCCGGGTCCGGGTCCGGGTCTGGGTCCGGGTCCGGATCCGGGTAAGGGTCAGTTTCCGTGTCCGGGTCCGTGTCCATGTCCGGGTAAGGGTCCGGGTCCGGGTCCGGGTAAGGGTCCGGGTCCGGGTCCGGGTAAGGGTCCGGGTCCGGGTCCGGGTCCGGGTCCGGGTCCGGGTCCGGTTCCGGTTCCGGGTCCGGGTCCGGGTCCTGGTCCGGGTCAGGGTCCGGGTCTGGGTCCGGGTAAGGGTTCGGGTCCGGGTCCGGGTCCGGGTCCGGGTAAGGGTCCGGGTCCGGGTCCGGGTCCGGGTCCGGGTCCAGGTCCGGCTCCGGGTAAGGGTCTGGGTTCGGGTCCGGGTAAGGGTCTGGGTCCGGGTCCGGGTCAGGTTCCGGGTCCGGGTAAGGTTCTGGGTCCGGGTCCAGGTAAGGGTCTGGGTCCTGGTCCGGGTCCGGGTCCGGGTCCGGGTCCGGGTAAGGGTCCGGGTCCGGGTCCGGGTTCGTGTCCGGGTTCGTGTCCAGGTCCGGGTTCGTGTCCGGGTCCGTGTCCGTGTCCGTGTCCGTGTCCGTGTCCGTGTCCGTGTCCGTGTCTGGGTCCGGGTCCGGGTAAGGGTCCGGGTAAGGGTCCGGTTCCATGTCCGGGTCCGGGTCCATGTCCTGGTCTGTGTCCGTGATAGTGTCCTGGTCCGGGTAAGGGTTCGGGTCCGTGTCCGAGTCCGTGTCCGTGTCCGTGTCCGTGTCCGGGTTCGGGTCTGGGTCCGGGTAAGGGTCCGGGTTTGGGTCCGGGTCCGGGTCCGGGTCCGGGTCCGGGTCCGGGTCTGGGTCCGGGTCCGGGTCTGGGTCCGGGTCCGGGTAAGGGTCTGGGTTCGGGTCCGGGTAAGGGTCTGGGTCCGGGTCAGGGTCCGGGTCCGGGTCCGGGTAAGGGTCCGGGTTTGGGTCCGGGTCCGGGTCCGGGTCCGGGTAAGGGTCCGGGTCCGGGTCCGGGTCCGGGTCTGGGTCCGGGTCCGGGTAAGTGTCTGGGTTCGGGTCCGGGTAAGGGTCTGGGTCCGGGTCAGGGTCCGGGTCCGGGTAAGGGTCCGGGTCCGGGTCCAGGTAAGGGTCTGGGTCCTGGTCCGGGTCGGGGTCCGGGTCCGGGTCCGGGTAAGGGTCCGGGTCCGGGTCCGGGTTCGTGTCCGGGTTCGTGTCCAGGTCCGGGTCCGGGTCCGGGTCCGGCTCCGGGTCAGGGTCCGGGTCCGGGTCCGTGTCCGGGTCCGGGTAAGGGTCTGGGTCCGTGTCCGTGTCCGTGTCTGTGTCCGTGTCCGTGTCTGGGTCCGGGTCCGGGTAAGGGTCCGGGTAAGGGTCCGGGTCCATGTCCGGGTCCGGGTCCATGTCCTGGTCCGTGTCCGTGATAGTGTCCTGGTCCGGGTAAGGGTTCGGGTCCGTGTCCGAGTCCGTGTCCGTGTCCGTGTCCGTGTCCGGGTTCGGGTCCGGGTCCGGATAAGGGTCCGGGTCTGGTTCCGGGTCCGGGTCCGGGTCCGGGTCCGGGTCCGGGTCCGGGTCCGGGTCTGGGTCCGGTTAACGGTCCGGGTCTGGGTCCAGGTAAGTGTCCGGGTCCGTGTCCGTGTCCGTGTCCGTGTCCGTGTCCGTGTCCGTGTCCTGGTCCGGGTAAGGGTTCGGGTCCGTGTCCGAGTCCGTGTCCGTGTCCGTGTCCGGGTTCGGGTCCGGGTCCGGGTAAGGGTCCGGGTCTGGGTCCGGGTCCGGGTCCGGGTCCGGGTCCGGGTCCGGGTCCGGGTCCGGGTCTGGGTCCGGTTAAGGGTCCGGGTCCGGGTCCTGTTCCAGGTAAGTGTCCGGGTCCTTTTCCGTGTCCGTGTCCGTGTCCGTGTCCGTGTCCATGTCCGTGTCTGGGTTCGGGTCCGTGTCCGGGTAAGGGTCCGGGTCCGGGTCCGGGTCCGGGTCCGGGTCCAGGTCCGGGTCCAGGTCCGGGTCCGGGTCCGGGTCCGGGTTCTGACCCGGGTCCGGGTCGGGGTCCCGGTCCAGGTCCGGGTTCTGACCCGGGTCTGGGTCGGGGTCCCGGTCCAGGTCCGGGTTCTGACCCGGGTCCGGGTCGGGGTCCCGGTCCGGGTCCGGGTAACGGTCCGGGTCCATGTCTGGGTCCAGGTCCGGGCAAGGGTCCGGGTCCGGGTCCGGGTCCATGTAAGGGTCCGGGTCCGGGTCCGGGTCCCGGTCCGGGTCCGGGTCCGGGTCCGGGTCCGGGTCCCGGTCCGGGTCCGGGTCCGGGTCCGGGTCCGGGTCCGGGTCCGGGTAACGGTCCGGGTCCATGTCCGGGTCCGGGTCTGGGTCCGGGTCCGGGTCCGGGTAAGGGTCCGGGTCCGGGTCCGGGTCCATGTCCGTGTCCGGGTCCGGGTCCGGGTAAGGGTCCGGGTCCATGTCCGGGTCCGTGTCCGTGTCCGGGTAAGGGTCCGGGTCCGGGTCCGGGTCCGGGGTAAGGGTCCGGGTCCGGGTCCGGGTCCGGGTCCGGGTCCGGGTCCGGGTCCGGGTCCGGGTCCGGGTCCGGGTAAGGGTCTGGGTTCGGGTCCGGGTCCGAGTCCGGGTAAGGGTCTGGGTCCGGGTCCGGGTCCGTGTAAGGGTCCGGGTCCGGGTCCGGGTCCGGGTCCGGGTCCGGGTCCGGGTCCGGGTAAGAGTCCGGGTTCCTGTCCGGGTCCGGGTCCGGGTCCGGGTCCGGGTCCGGGTCCGGGTCCGGGTCCGGGTAAGGGTCCGTGTCCCGGTCCGGTTAAGGGTCCGGGTTCGGGTTCGGTTCCGGGTCCGGGCAAGGGTCCGGGTCCGGGTCCGGGTCCATGTAAGGGTCCGGGTCCGGGTCCGGGTCCCGGTCCGGGTCCGGGTCCGGGTCCGGGTCCGGGTCCCGGTCCGGGTCCGGGTCCGGGTCCGGGTCCGGGTCCGGGTAACGGTCCGGGTCCATGTCCGGGTCTGGGTCCGGGTCCGGGTCCGGGTAAGGGTCCGGGTCCGGGTCCGGGTCCGGGTCCATGTCCGTGTCCGTGTCCGGGTCCGGGTAAGGGTCCGGGTCCATGTCCGGGTCCGTGTCCGTGTCCGGGTAAGGGTCCGGGTCCGGGTCCGGGTCCGGGTAAGGGTCCGGGTCCGGGTCCGGGTCCGGGTCCGGGTCCGGGTCCGGGTCCGGGTAAGGGTCTGGGTTCGGGTCCGGGTCCGAGTCCGGGTAAGGGTCTGGGTCCGGGTCCGGGTCCGTGTAAGGGTCCGGGTCCGGGTCCGGGTCCGGGTCCGGGTCCGGGTCCGGGTCCGGGTCCGGGTCCGGGTAAGAGTCCGGGTTCCTGTCCGGGTCCGGGTCCGGGTCCGGGTCCGGGTCCGGGTCCGGGTCCGGGTAAGGGTCCGTGTCCCGGTCCGGTTAAGGGTCCGGGTTCGGGTTCGGTTCCGGGTCCGGGTCCGGGGTCCGGGTCCGGGTCCGGGTCCGGGTCCGGGTCCGGGTAAGGGTCCGTGTCCCGGTCCGGTTAAGGGTCCGGGTTCGGGTTCGGTTCCGGGTCCGGGTCCGGGTCCGGGTCTGGGTCCGGGTCAGGGTCCGGGTCCGGGTCCGGGTAAGGGTCCGGGTAAGGGTCCGGGCCCGGGTCCGGGTAAGGGTCCGGGTCCGGGTCCGTGTCTGGGTCCGGGTAAGGGTCCGGGTCCGGGTCTGGGTCCGGGTCCGGGTCCGGGTCCAGGTCCGGGTAAGGGTCCGTGTCCGGGTCAGGGTCCGGGTAAGGGTCCGGGTCCGTGTCCGGGTCCGTGTCCGGGTCCGGCTCTGGGTAAGGGTCCGGGTCCGGGTAAGGGTCCGGGTCCGGGTCCGGGTAAGGGTCCGGGTCCGTGTCCGTGTCCGTGTCCGGGTCCGTGTCCGTGTCCGGGTCCGTGTCCGGGTCCGGGTCCAGTTAAGGGTCCGGGTCCGGGTCCGCGTCCGGGTAAGGGTCCGGGTCCGGGTCCGGGTCCGGGTAAGGGTCCGGGTTCGGGTCCGGGTCCGGGTAAGTGTCCGGGTCCGGGTCCGGGTCCGGGTCCGGGTCCATGTCCGGGTCCGGGTCCATGTCCGTGTCCGTGTCCGTGTCCGGGTAAGGGTTCGGGTCCGTGTCCGTATCCGTGTCCGTGTCCGTGTCCGGGTTCGGACCCGGGTCCGGATCCGGGTCCGGGTCCGGGTCCGGGTCCGGTTTAGGGTCCGGGTCCGGATCCAGGTAAGGGTCCGTGTCCGTGTCCGGGTCCGGGTCCGTTTCCGGGTCCGGGTCCTGGTCCGGGTCCGGGTCCGGGTAAGTGTCCGGGTCCCTGTCCGGGTAAGGGTCTGGGTTCGGGTTCGGTTCCGGGTCTGGGTCCGGGTCCGGGTCTTGGTCCGGGTAAGGGTCCGGGTCCGGGTCCGGGTCCGGGTCCGGGTCCGGGTCCGGGTCCGGGTCCGGGTCCGGGTCCGGGTCCGGGTCCGGGTCCGGGTCCGGGTCCGGGTCTGGGTCCGGGTCCAGGTAAGGGTCCGGGTCCGGGTCCGGTTCTGGGTAAGGGTCCGGGTCCGGGTCCGGGTCCGGGTAAGGGTCCGGGTCCGGGTCCGTGTCCGGGTCCGGGCAAGGGTCCGGGTCCGGGTCCAGGCAAGGGTCCGGGTCCGGGTCCGGGTAAGGGTCCGGGTCCGGGTAAGGGTCCAGGTACGGGTCCGGGTCCGGTTAAGGTTCCGGGTCCGGGTCCGCGTCCGTGTCCGGGTCCGGGTCCGGGTCCGGGTCCGGGTAAGGGTCCGGGTGCATGTCCGGGTCTGGGTCCGGGTCCGGGTAAGGGTGCGGGTCCGTGTCCGGGTCCGGGTCCGGGTCCGTGTCCGGGTCCGGGTAAGGGTCCGGGTCCATGTCCGGGTCCGTGTCCATGTCCGGGTACGGGTCCGGGTCCGGGTCTGGGTCCGGGTCCGGGTCCGTGTCCGTGTCCGTGTCCGTGTCCGTGTCCGTGTCCGGGTCCGGGTCCGTGTCCATGTCCGGGTAAGGGTCCGGGTCCGGGTCTGGGTCCGGGTCCGGGTCCGGGTCCGGGTCCGGGTCCGGGACCGGGTAAGGGTTCGGGTCCGTGTCCGGGTCCGGGTCCGTGTCCGGGTCCGGCTCCGGGTTCGGATCCGGGTCCGTGTCCGTGTCCGTGTCCGTGTCCGGGTCCGGGTCCGGGTAACGGTCCGGGTGCATGTCCGGGTCTGGGTCCGGATCCGGGTAAGGGTGCGGGTCCGTGTCCGGGTCCGGGTCCGGGTCCGTGTCCGGGTCCGGGTAAGGGTCCGGGTCCATGTCCGGGTCCGTGTCCATGTCCGGGTAAGGGTCCGGGTCCGGGTCTGGGTCCGGGTCCGGGTCCGGGTCTGGGTCCGGGTCCGGATCCGGGTAAGGGTCCGTGTCCGTGTCCGGGTCCCTGTCCATGTCCGGGTAAGGGTCCGGGTCCGGGTCTGGGTCCGGGTCCGGATCCGGGTAAGGGTCCGTGTCCGGGTCCGGTTTATGGTCCGGGTCCGGGTCCAGGTAAGGGTCCGGGTCTGGGTCCAGGTCCGGGTCCGGGTCCGGGTCCGTGTCCGGGTCCGGGTCCGAGTCCGGGTCCGGGTCCGGGTAAGTGTCCGGGTCGCGGTCCGGGTAAGGGTCTGGGTTCGGGTTCGGTTCCGGGTCCGGGTCCGGGTCCGGGTCTGGGTCCGCGTAAGGGTCCGGGTCCGGGTCCGGGTCCGGGACCGGGTCTGGGTCCGGGTCCAGGTAAGGGTCCGGGTCCGGGTCCGGGTCCGGGTAAGGGTCCCGGTCAGGGTCCGGGTAAGGGTCCGGGTCCGGGTCCGGGTCCGAGTCCGGGTTCATGTCCGGGTCCGGGTCCGGGTCCGGGTCCGGGTCTGGGTCCGGGTCCGGGTCCGTGTCAGGGTCCGGGTCCGGGTCCGGGTAAGGGTCTGGGTCCGTGTCCGTGTCCGTGTCCGGGTCCGGGTCCGGGTCTGGGTCCGGGTAAGGGTCCGGGTCCATGTCCGGGTCCGGGTCCGGGTCCGGGTCCGGATCCGGGTCCGGGTCCGGGTCCGGGACCGGGTAAGGGTTCGGGTCCGTGTCCGTGTCCGTGTCCAGGTCCGGCTCTGGGTTCGGATCCAGGTCCGTGTCCGTGTCCGGGTCCGGGTCCGGGTAACTGTCCGGGTGCATGTCCGGGTCTGGGTCCGGGTCCGGGTCCGGGTCCGGGTAAGGGTCCGGGTCCGGGTCCGAGTCCGGGTTCGGGTCCCGGTCCCGGTCCGGGTCCGGGTCTGGGTCCGGGTCCGGGTCCGGGTCCGGGTCCGGGTCCGGGTCCGGGTAAGGGTCTGGGTCCGGGTCCGGGTAAGGGTAAGGGTCCGGGTCCGGGTCCGGGTCCGGGTAAGTGTCCGGGTTCGTGTCCGTGTCCGTGTCCGGGTCCGGGTCCGGGTCTGGGTCAGGGTCCGGGTCCGGGTCCGGGTCCTGGTCCGGGTCCGGGACCGGGTCCGGGACCGGGTAAGGGTTCGGGTCCGTGTCCGGGCCCGTGTCCGGGTCCGGCTCCGGGTTCGGATCCGGGTCCGGGTCCGGGTAACGGTCCGGGTCGATGTCCGGGTCTGTGTCCGGGTCCAGGTAAGGGTCCGGGTCCCTGTCCGGGTCCGGGTCCGGGTCAGGGTCCGGGTCCGGGTAAGTGTCCGGGTCCGGGTCCGGGACCGGGTCTGGGTCCGGGTCCAGGTAAGGGTCCGGGTCCGGGTCCGGGTCCGGGTCCGGGTAAGGGTCCCGGTCCGGGTCCGGGTAAGGGTCCGGGTCCGGGTCCGAGTCCGGGTTCATGTCCGGGTCCGGGTCCGGGTCCGGGTCCGGGTCTGGGTCCGGGTCCGGGTCCGTGTCAGGGTCCGGGTCCGGGTCCGGGTAAGGGTCTGGGTCCGTGTCCGTGTCCGTGTCCGTGTCCGGGTCCGGGTCTGGGTCCGGGTAAGGGTCCGGGTCCATGTCCGGGTCCGGGTCCGGGTCCGGGTCCGGATCCGGGTCCGGGTCCGGGTCCGGGACCGGGTAAGGGTTCGGGTCCGTGTCCGGGTCCGTGTCCGGGTCCGGCTCTGGGTTCGGATCCAGGTCCGTGTCCGTGTCCGGGTCCGGGTCCGGGTAACTGTCCGGGTGCATGTCCGGGTCTGGGTCCGGGTCCGGGTCCGGGTCCGGGTAAGGGTCCGGGTCCGGGTCCGAGTCCGGGTTCGGGTCCCGGTCCCGGTCCGGGTCCGGGTCTGGGTCCGGGTCCGGGTCCGGGTAAGGGTACGGGTTCGGGTCCGGGTCCGGGTCCGGGTAAGGGTCCGGGTCCGGGTCCGGGTCCGGGTCCGGGTCCGGGTCCAGGTCGGGGTCCGGGTCCGGGTAAGGGTCTGGGTCCGGGTCCGGGTAAGGGTAAGGGTCCGGGTCCGGGTCCGGGTCCGGGTCCGGGTCCGGGTCCGGGTCCAGGTCGGGGTCCGGGTCCGGGTAAGGGTCTGGGTCCGGGTCCGGGTAAGGGTAAGGGTCCGGGTCCGGGTCCGGGTAAGGGTCCGGGTTCGTGTCCGGGTCCGGGTCCGGGTCCGGGTCCGGGTCTGGGTCAGGGTCCGGGTCCGGGTCCGGGTCCGGGTCCGGGTCCGGGACCGGGTCCGGGTCCGGGTCCTTGTCCGTGTCCGTGTCCGGGTCCGGGT
Source organism: Arizona elegans (assembly GCA_022577455.1). NCBI lineage: Eukaryota > Metazoa > Chordata > Lepidosauria > Squamata > Colubridae > Arizona > Arizona elegans. Next base: position 8,996,832 of record JAKOOJ010000027.1, read on the forward strand.
CCGGCTCCGGGTTCGGATCCGGGTCCGGATCCGGGTCCGGGTCCGGGTAACGGTCCGGGTCCATGTCCGGGTCTGGGTCCGGGTCCGTGTCCGGGTCCGGGTCCTGGTCAGGGTCCGGGTCCGGGTAAGGGTCCGGGTCCATGTCCGGGTCCGTGTCCATGTCCGGGTAAGGATCCGTGTCCGGGTCTGGGTCCGGGTCCGTGTCCGGGTCTGGGTCCGGGTCCGTGTCCGGGTCCGTGTCCAGGTCCGGGTCCGGGTCCGGGTAAGGGTCCGGGTTCGGGTCCGGGTCCGGGTCCGGGTCCGGGTCCGGGTCCGGGTCCGGGTCCGGGTCCGGGTAAGGGTCAGGGTCCGGGAAAGGGTCCGGGTCCGGGTCCGGGTCCGGGTCCGGGTAAGGGTCCGGGTCCGGGTCCGGGTTCGTGTCCGGGTTCGTGTCCGGGTTCGTGTCCGTGTCCGGGTAAGGGTCCGGGTCAGGGTCCGGGTCCGGGTCCGGGTCCGGGTCCGGGTCCGGGTCCGGGTCCGGGTCCGGGTCCGGGACCGGGTAAGGGTTCGGGTCCGTGTCCGGGCCCGTGTCCGGGTCCGGCTCCGGGTTCGGATCCGGGTCCGGGTCCGGGTAACGGTCCGGGTCGATGTCCGGGTCTGTGTCCGGGTCCAGGTAAGGGTCCGGGTCCCTGTCCGGGTCCGGGTCCGGGTCAGGGTCCGGGTCCGGGTAAGTGTCCGGGTCCGGGTCCGGGACCGGGTCTGGGTCCGGGTCCAGGTAAGGGTCCGGGTCCGGGTCCGGGTCCGGGTCCGGGGTAAGGGTCCCGGTCCGGGTCCGGGTAAGGGTCCGGGTCCGGGTCCGAGTCCGGGTTCATGTCCGGGTCCGGGTCCGGGTCCGGGTCCGGGTCTGGGTCCGGGTCCGGGTCCGTGTCAGGGTCCGGGTCCGGGTCCGGGTAAGGGTCTGGGTCCGTGTCCGTGTCCGTGTCCGTGTCCGGGTCCGGGTCTGGGTCCGGGTAAGGGTCCGGGTCCATGTCCGGGTCCGGGTCCGGGTCCGGGTCCGGATCCGGGTCCGGGTCCGGGTCCGGGACCGGGTAAGGGTTCGGGTCCGTGTCCGGGTCCGTGTCCGGGTCCGGCTCTGGGTTCGGATCCAGGTCCGTGTCCGTGTCCGGGTCCGGGTCCGGGTAACTGTCCGGGTGCATGTCCGGGTCTGGGTCCGGGTCCGGGTCCGGGTCCGGGTAAGGGTCCGGGTCCGGGTCCGAGTCCGGGTTCGGGTCCCGGTCCCGGTCCGGGTCCGGGTCTGGGTCCGGGTCCGGGTCCGGGTAAGGGTACGGGTTCGGGTCCGGGTCCGGGTCCGGGTAAGGGTCCGGGTCCGGGTCCGGGTCCGGGTCCGGGTCCGGGTCCAGGTCGGGGTCCGGGTCCGGGTAAGGGTCTGGGTCCGGGTCCGGGTAAGGGTAAGGGTCCGGGTCCGGGTCCGGGTCCGGGTCCGGGTCCGGGTCCGGGTCCAGGTCGGGGTCCGGGTCCGGGTAAGGGTCTGGGTCCGGGTCCGGGTAAGGGTAAGGGTCCGGGTCCGGGTCCGGGTAAGGGTCCGGGTTCGTGTCCGGGTCCGGGTCCGGGTCCGGGTCCGGGTCTGGGTCAGGGTCCGGGTCCGGGTCCGGGTCCGGGTCCGGGTCCGGGACCGGGTCCGGGTCCGGGTCCTTGTCCGTGTCCGTGTCCGGGTCCGGGTCCGGCTCCGGGTTCGGATCCGGGTCCGGATCCGGGTCCGGGTCCGGGTAACGGTCCGGGTCCATGTCCGGGTCTGGGTCCGGGTCCGTGTCCGGGTCCGGGTCCTGGTCAGGGTCCGGGTCCGGGTAAGGGTCCGGGTCCATGTCCGGGTCCGTGTCCATGTCCGGGTAAGGATCCGTGTCCGGGTCTGGGTCCGGGTCCGTGTCCGGGTCTGGGTCCGGGTCCGTGTCCGGGTCCGTGTCCAGGTCCGGGTCCGGGTCCGGGTAAGGGTCCGGGTTCGGGTCCGGGTCCGGGTCCGGGTCCGGGTCCGGGTCCGGGTCCGGGTCCGGGTCCGGGTCCGGGTAAGGGTCAGGGTCCGGGAAAGGGTCCGGGTCCGGGTCCGGGTCCGGGTCCGGGTAAGGGTCCGGGTCCGGGTCCGGGTTCGTGTCCGGGTTCGTGTCCGGGTTCGTGTCCGTGTCCGGGTAAGGGTCCGGGTCAGGGTCCGGGTCCGGGTCCGGGTCCGGGTCCGGGTCCGGGTCCGGGTCCGGGTCCGGGTCCGGGACCGGGTAAGGGTTCGGGTCCGTGTCCGGGTCCGTGTCCGGGTCCGGCTCCGGGTACGGGTCCGGGTCCGGGTCCGTGTCCGGGTCCGTGTCCGGGTCCGGGTAAGGGTCTGGGTCCATGTCCGGGTCCGTGTCCGTGTCCGGGTAAGGGTCCGGGTCCGGGTCCGGGTAAGGGTCCGGGTCCGGGTCCGGGTAAGGGTAAGGGTCCGGGTCCGGGTCCGGGTAAGGGTCCGGGTTCGTGTCCGGGTCCGGGTCCGGGTCCGGGTCCGGGTCCAGGTCCGGGTCCGGGTCCGGGTCCGGGTCCGGGTCCGGGTCCGGGACAGGGTAAGGGTTCGGGTTCGGGTCCGGGTCCAGGTCCGTGTCCGGGCCCGGGTCCGGGTTCGGATCCGGGTCCGGGTCCGGGTCCGGGTCCGGGTCCGGGTCCGGGTCCGGGTAAGGGTCCGGGTCCGTGTCCGGGTCCGGGTCCGTGTCCGGGTCCGGGTCCGGGTAAGGGTCCGGGTCCATGTCCGGGTCCGTGTCCGTGTCCGGGTAAGGGTCCGTGTCTGGGTCCGGGTCCGGGTCCGGGTCCTGGTCCGGGTCCGGGTCCGGGTCCGGGTCCGGGTAAGGGTTCGGGTCCGTGTCCGGGTCCGGGTCCGGGTCCGGCTCCGGGTTCGGATCCGGGTCCGGGTAACGGTCCGGGTCCATGTCCGGGTCTGGGTCCATGTCCGGGTCCGGGACTGGGTCCGGGTCCAGGTAACGGTCCGGGTCCATGTCCGGGTCTGGGTCCGGGTCCGGGTCCGGGTCCGGGTCCGGGTCCGGGTCCGGGTCCGGGTCCGGGTAAGGGTCCGGGTCCATGTCCGGGTCCGTGTCCGTTTCCGGGTAAGGGTCTGGGTCCGGGTCTGGGTCCGTGTCCATGTCCGGGTCTTGGTCCGGGTCCGGGTCTGGGTCCGGGTCCGGGTCCGGGTCCGGGTAAGGGTCCGGGTTCGTGTCCGGGTCCGGGTCCGGGTAAGGGTCCGGGTCCGGGTCCGGGTAAGGGTCCGGGTCCGGGTCCGGGTCCGGGTCCGGGTCCGGGTCCGGGTCCGGGTAAGGGTCCGGGTCCGTGTCCGGGTCCGGGTCCGTGTCCGGGTCCGGGTCCGGGTAAGGGTCCGGGTCCATGTCCGGGTCCGTGTCCGTGTCCGGGTAAGGGTCCGTGTCTGGGTCCGGGTCCGGGTCCGGGTCCTGGTCCGGGTCCGGGTCCGGGTCCGGGTCCGGGTCCGGGTAAGGGTTCGGGTCCGTGTCCGGGTCCGGGTCCGGGTCCGGCTCCGGGTTCGGATCCGGGTCCGGGTAACGGTCCGGGTCCATGTCCGGGTCTGGGTCCATGTCCGGGTCCGGGACTGGGTCCGGGTCCAGGTAACGGTCCGGGTCCATGTCCGGGTCTGGGTCCGGGTCCGGGTCCGGGTCCGGGTCCGGGTCCGGGTCCGGGTCCGGGTCCGGGTAAGGGTCCGGGTCCATGTCCGGGTCCGTGTCCGTTTCCGGGTAAGGGTCTGGGTCCGGGTCTGGGTCCGTGTCCATGTCCGGGTCTTGGTCCGGGTCCGGGTCTGGGTCCGGGTCCGGGTCCGGGTCCGGGTAAGGGTCCGGGTTCGTGTCCGGGTCCGGGTCCGGGTAAGGGTCCGGGTCCGGGTCCGGGTAAGGGTCCGGGTCCGGGTCCGGGTCCGGGTCCGGGTCCGGGTCCGGGTCCGGATCCGGGTCCGGGTCCGGGTAAGTGTCCGGGTCCGGGTCCGGGTCCGGGTAAGGGTCCGGGTCCGGGTCCGGGTCCGTGTCCGGGTTCGTGTCCGGGTTCGTGTCCGTGTCCGGGTAAGGGTCCGGATCAGGGTCCGGCTCCGGGTTCGGATCCGGGTCCGGGTAACGGTCTGGGTCCGGGTCCGGGTCCGGGTCCGGGTCCGGGTCCGGGTCCGGGTCCGGGTCCGGGTAAGGGTCCGGGTCCATGTCCGGGTCCGTGTCCGTTTCCGGGTAAGGGTCTGGGTCCGGGTCTGGGTCCGTGTCCATGTCCGGGTCTTGGTCCGGGTCCGGGTCTGGGTCCGGGTCCGGGTCCGGGTCCGGGTAAGGGTCCGGGTTCGTGTCCGGGTCCGGGTCCGGGTAAGGGTCCGGGTCCGGGTCCGGGTAAGGGTCCGGGTCCGGGTCCGGGTCCGGGTCCGGGTCCGGGTCCGGGTCCGGATCCGGGTCCGGGTCCGGGTAAGGGTCCGGGTCCGGGTCCGGGTCCGGGTAAGGGTCCGGGTCCGGGTCCGGGTTCGTGTCCGGGTTCGTGTCCGGGTTCGTGTCCGTGTCCGGGTAAGGGTCCGGATCAGGGTCCGGCTCCGGGTTCGGATCCGGGTCCGGGTAACGGTCCGGGTCCATGTCCGGGTCCGGGTCCGGGTCCGGGTCCGGGTCTGGGTCCGGGTCCAGGTAACGGTCCGGGTCCATGTCCGGGTCTGGGTCCGGGTCCGGGTCCGGGTCCGGGTCCGGGTCCAGGTCCGGGTCCGGGTCCGGGTCCGGGTCCGGGTCCAGGTCCGGGTAAGGGTCCGGGTCCATGTCCGGGTCCGTGTCCGTTTCCGGGTAAGGGTCCGGGTCCGGGTCTGGGTCCGTGTCCATGTCCGGGTCTGGGTCCGGGTCCGGGTCTGGGTCCGGGTCCGTGTCCGGGTCCGGGTAAGGGTCCGGGTTCGTGTCTGTGTCCGGGTCCGGGTCGGGGTCCAGGTAAGGGTCCGGGTAAGGGTCCGGGTCCATGTCCGGGTCCGGGTAAGGGTCCGGGTTCGTGTCCGGGTCCGGGTCCGGGTAAGGGTCCGGGTCCGGGTCCGGGTAAGGGTCCGGGTCCGGGTCCGGCTCCTGCTTCGGATCCGGGTCCGGGTAACGGTCCGGGTCCATGTCCGGGTCCGGGTCCGGGTCCGGGTCCGGGTCTGGGTCTGGGTCCAGGTAACGGTCCGGGTCCATGTCCGGGTCTGGGTCCGGGTCCGGGTCCGGGTCCGGGTCCGGGTCCGGGTCCGGGTCCGGGTCCGGGTCCGGGTCCGGGTCCGGGTCCGGGTCCGGGTAAGGGTCCGGGTCCATGTCCGGGTCCGTGTCCGTTTCCGGGTAAGGGTCCGGGTCCGGGTCTGGGTCCGTGTCCATGTCCGGGTCTGGGTCCGGGTCCGGGTCTGGGTCCGGGTCCGGGTCCGGGTCCGGGTAAGGGTCCGGGTTCGTGTCCGTGTCCGGGTCCGGGTCGGGGTCCAGGTAAGGGTCCGGGTAAGGGTCCGGGTCCGGGTCCGGGTCCGGGTCCGGGTCCGGGTCGGGGTCCGGGTCCGGGTAAGGGTCCGGGTCCGGGTCCGGGTCCGGGTAAGGGTCCGGGTCCGGGTCCGGGTCCGGGTCCGGGTAAGGGTCCGGGTCCGGGTCCGGGTTCGTGTCCGGGTTCGTGTCCGGGTTCGTGTCCGGGTCCGGGTCCAGGTTCGGATCCGGGTAAGGGTTCGGGTCCGTGTCCGGGTCCGTGTCTGGGTCCGGCTCCGGGTTCGGATCCGGGTCCGGGTCCGGGTCCGGGTCCGGGTCCGGGTCCGGGTATGGGTCCGGGTCCGGGTAAGGGTCCGGGTCCGGGTCCGGGTTCGGGTCCGGGTCCTGGTCCGGGTCCGGGTCCGGGTCCGGGTCCTGGTAAGGGTCCGGGTCCGGGTACGGGTCCGGGGTCCGGGTCCGGGTCCGGGTCCGGGTCCGGGTCCGGGTCCGGGTCCGGGTAAGGGTCCGGGTCCGTGTCCGGGTAAGGGTCCGGGTCCGGATCCGTGTCCGTGTCCGTGACCGTGTCCGGGTCCGGGTCCGGGTCCGGGTCCGGGTCCGGATCCGGATCCGGGTCCGGGTAAGGGTCTGGGTCCGGGTCCGGGTCCGGGTCCGGGTCCGGGTCCGGGTCCGGGTCCGGGTCCGGGTAAGGGTCCGGGTCTGGGTCCGGGTCCGGGTCCGGGACCTGGTCCGGGTCTGGGTCCGGGTCCGTGTCCGTGTCCGGGTCCGGGTCCGGGTCCGGGTCCGGGTAAGGGTCCGGGTCAGGGTCTGGGTCTGGGTCCGGGTCCATGTCCGAGTCCGGGTCCGGGTCCGGGTCCGGGTCCGGGTAAGGGTTCATGTCCGTGTCCGTGTCCGGTTCCGGTTCTGGGTCCGGGTCCGGGTCCGGGTCTGGGTCCGGGTCTGGGTAACGGTCCGGGTCCATGTCTGGGTCCGGGTCCGGGTCCGGGTAAGGGTCGGGGTCCGGGTCCGGGTCCGGGTCTGGGTCCGGGTACGGGCAAGGTCCCGGGTCCGGGTCCGGTTCCGGATAAGGGTCCAGGTCCGGGTCCTGGTCCGGGTAAGGGTCTGGGTCCGTGTCCGTGTCCGTGTCCGGGTCCGTGTCCGGGTCCGGGTCCGGGTCCGGGTCCGGGTAAGGGTCCGGGTCCATGTCCGGGTCTGGGTCCGGGTCCGGGTCCAGGTCCGTGTCCGGGTCCAGGTCCGGGTAAGGGTTCGGGTCCGGGTCCGGGTCCGGGTCCTGGTCCGGGTCCGGGTCCGTCTCCGGGTTCGGATCCGGGTCCGGGTCATGGTCAGGGTCCATGTCCGGGTCCGGGTAAGGGTCTGGGTCCGTGTCCGTGTGCGTGTCCGTGTCCATGTCCGGGTCCGGGTCGGGGTCCGGGTAAGGGTCCGGGTCCATGTCCGGGTCCGGGTCCGGGTCCGGGTCCAGGTCCGGGTCCGGGTCCGGGTCCGGGTCCGGTTCCGGGTAAGGGTTCAGGTCCGTGTCCGTGTCCGTGTCCGGTTCCGGGTCCGTGTCCGGGTCCGGGTCTGGGTCCGGGTCTGGGTAACGGTACGGGTCCATGTCCGGGTCCGGGTCCGGGTCCGGGTAAGGGTCCGGGTCCGGGTCCGTGTCCGGGTCCGGGTCTGGGTCCGGGTCCGGGCAAGGTCCCGGGTCCGGGTCCGGGTCCGGGTAAGTGTCCAGGTCCGGGTCCGGATCCGGGTAAGGGTCTGGGTCTGGGTCCGGGTCCGGGTCCGGGTCCGGGTCCGGGTCCGGGTCTGCGTCCGGTTTAGGGTCCGGGTAAGGGTCCGGGTCCCGGTCCGGGTAAGGGTCCAGGTTCGGGTTCGGTTCCGGGTCCGGGTCCGGGTCCGGGTCTGGGTCCGGGTCAGGGTCCGGGTCCGGGTCCGGGTAAGGGTCCGGGTCCATGTCCGGGTCCGGGTCCGGGTCCGGGTCCGGGTAAGGGTCCGGGTCCGGGTCCGGGTCCGGGTCAGGGTCCGGGTCCGGGCAAGGTCCCGGGTCCGGGTCCGGGTCCGGATAAGGGTTCGGGACCGGGTCCGGGTCCGGGTCCGGGTCCGGGTCCGTGTCCGTGTTCGGATCCGGGTCCGGGTCATGGTCCGGGTCCGGGTAACGGTCCAGGTCCATGTCCGGTTCTGGGTCCTGGGTCCGGGTAAGGGTCCGGGCCCGGGTCCAGGTCCGGGTCCGGGTCCGGGTCCGGGTCCGGGTCCGGGTCCGGGTCTGGGCAAGGGTCCGGGTCCGGGACCGGGTCCGGGTAAGGGTCCGGGTTCCTGTCCCGGTCCGGGTCCGGGTCCGGGTCCGGGTCAGGGTCCATGTCCGGGTCCGGGTAAGGGTCTGGGTCCGTGTCCGTGTGCGTGTCCGTGTCCATGTCCGGGTCTGGGTCGGGGTCCGGGTAAGGGTCCGGGTAAGGGTCCGTGTCCATGTCCGGGTCCGGGTCCGGGTCCGGGTCCAGGTCCGGTTCCGGGTCCGGGTAAGGGTTCGGGTTCGGGTTCGGGTCCGTGTCCGTGTCCGTGTCCGTGTCCGGTCCCGTGTCCGGGTCCGGGTCCGGGTCTGGGTCCGGGTCTGGGTAACGGTCCGGGTCCATGTCCGGGTCCGGGTCCGGGTCCGGGTCCGGGTAAGGGTCCGGGTCCGGGTCCGGGTCCGGGTCTGGTTCCGGGTCCGGGCAAGGTCCCGGGTCCGGGTCCGGGTCCAGGTCCGGGTCCGGGTCCGGGTCTGGGTCCGGGTCCGGGCAAGGTCCCGGGTCCGGGTCCGGGTCCGGGTAAGGGTCCAGGTCCGGGTCCGGATCCGGGTAAGGGTCTGGGTCTGGGTCCGGGTCCGGGTCCGGGTCCGGGTCTGCGTCCGGTTTAGGGTCCGGGTCCGGGTTCAGGTAAGGGTCCGGGTCCGGGTCCGGGTCCGGGTAAGGGTCCGGGTCCCGGTCCGGGTAAGGGTCCAGGTTCGGGTTCGGTTCCGGGTCCGGGTCCGGGTCCGGGTCTGGGTCCGGGTCAGGGTCCGGGTCCGGGTCCGGTTAAGGGTCCGGGCCCGGGTCCGGGTAAGGGTCCGGGTCCGGGTCCGGGTCCGGGTCCGGGTCCGGGTCCGGGTCCGGGTAAGGGTCCGGGTCCGGGTCCGTGTCCGGGTCCGTGTCCGTGTCCGGGTCCGGGTCCGGGTAAGGGTCCGGGTCCGGGTCCGGGTCCGGGTAAGGGTCCGGGTCCGGGTCCGGGTAAGGGTCCGGGTCCGGGTCCGGGTCCGTGTCCGGGCAAGGGTCCAGGTCCGGGTCCTGGCAAGGGTCCGGGTCCGGGTCCGGGTAAGGGTCCGTGTCCGGGTCCGGGTCCGGGTCCGGGTCCGGGTCCGGGTCCGGGTCCGGGTCCGGGTCCAGGTGCGGGGAAGGGTCCGGGTCCGGGTCCGGGTAAGGGTCCGGGTCCGGGTCCGGGTCCGGGTCCCGGTCCGGGTCCGGGTCTGGGTCCGGGTCCGGGTAAGGGTCCGGGTCCGGGTCCGGGTCCGGGTAAAGGTCCGGGTAAGGGTCCGGGTCCGGGTTCGTGTAAAGGTCCGGGTCCGGGTCCGGGTCCGGGTAAGAGTCCGGGTCCGGGTCCGGCTAAGGGTCCGGGTTCGTGTCCGGGTCCGGGTAAGGGTCCGGGTCCGGGTCTGGGTCCGGGTAAGGGTCCGGGTCCGGGTCCGGGTCCGGGTAAGGGTCCGGGTCCGGGTCCGGGTCCGGGTAAGGGTCCGGGTTCGTGTCCGGGTCCGGGTCCGGGTCCGGGTCCGGGTCCGGGTCCGGGTCCGGGTCCGGGTAAGGGTCCGTGTCCGTGTCCGGGTAAGGGTCCGGGTCCGGGTCCGGGTCCGGGTCCGGGTCCGGGTAAGGGTCTGGGTCCGGGTCCGGGTCCGGGTCCGGGTCCGGGTCCGGGTCCGGGTCCGGGTCCGGGTAAGGGTCCGGGTCTGGGTCCGGGTCCGGGTCCGGGTCCGGGTCCGGGACCTGGTCCGGGTCTGGGTCCGGGTCCGTGTCCGTGTCCGGGTCCGGGTCCGGGTCCGGGTCCGGGTAAGGGTCCGGGTCAGGGTCTGGGTCTGGGTCCGGGTCCATGTCCGAGTCCGGGTCCGGGTCCGGGTCCGGGTCCGGGTAAGGGTTCATGTCCGTGTCCGTGTCCGGTTTCCGGTTCTGGGTCCGGGTCCGGGTCCGGGTCTGGGTCCGGGTCTGGGTAACGGTCCGGGTCCATGTCTGGGTCCGGGTCCGGGTCCGGGTAAGGGTCGGGGTCCGGGTCCGGGTCCGGGTCTGGGTCCGGGTACGGGCAAGGTCCCGGGTCCGGGTCCGGTTCCGGATAAGGGTCCAGGTCCGGGTCCTGGTCCGGGTAAGGGTCTGGGTCCGTGTCCGTGTCCGTGTCCGGGTCCGTGTCCGGGTCCGGGTCCGGGTCCGGGTCCGGGTAAGGGTCCGGGTCCATGTCCGGGTCTGGGTCCGGGTCCGGGTCCAGGTCCGTGTCCGGGTCCAGGTCCGGGTAAGGGTTCGGGTCCGGGTCCGGGTCCGGGTCCTGGTCCGGGTCCGGGTCCGTCTCCGGGTTCGGATCCGGGTCCGGGTCATGGTCAGGGTCCATGTCCGGGTCCGGGTAAGGGTCTGGGTCCGTGTCCGTGTGCGTGTCCGTGTCCATGTCCGGGTCCGGGTCGGGGTCCGGGTAAGGGTCCGGGTCCATGTCCGGGTCCGGGTCCGGGTCCGGGTCCAGGTCCGGGTCCGGGTCCGGGTCCGGGTCCGGTTCCGGGTAAGGGTTCAGGTCCGTGTCCGTGTCCGTGTCCGGTTCCGGGTCCGTGTCCGGGTCCGGGTCTGGGTCCGGGTCTGGGTAACGGTCCGGGTCCATGTCCGGGTCCGGGTCCGGGTCCGGGTAAGGGTCCGGGTCCGGGTCCGTGTCCGGGTCCGGGTCTGGGTCCGGGTCCGGGCAAGGTCCCGGGTCCGGGTCCGGGTCCGGGTAAGTGTCCAGGTCCGGGTCCGGATCCGGGTAAGGGTCTGGGTCTGGGTCCGGGTCCGGGTCCGGGTCCGGGTCCGGGTCCGGGTCCGGGTCTGCGTCCGGTTTAGGGTCCGGGTAAGGGTCCGGGTCCCGGTCCGGGTAAGGGTCCAGGTTCGGGTTCGGTTCCGGGTCCGGGTCCGGGTCCGGGTCTGGGTCCGGGTCAGGGTCCGGGTCCGGGTCCGGGTAAGGGTCCGGGTCCATGTCCGGGTCCGGGTCCGGGTCCGGGTCCGGGTAAGGGTCCGGGTCCGGGTCCGGGTCCGGGTCAGGGTCCGGGTCCGGGCAAGGTCCCGGGTCCGGGTCCGGGTCCGGATAAGGGTTCGGGACCGGGTCCGGGTCCGGGTCCGGGTCCGGGTCCGGGTCCGTGTCCGTGTTCGGATCCGGGTCCGGGTCATGGTCCGGGTCCGGGTAACGGTCCAGGTCCATGTCCGGTTCTGGGTCCTGGGTCCGGGTAAGGGTCCGGGCCCGGGTCCAGGTCCGGGTCCGGGTCCGGGTCCGGGTCCGGGTCCGGGTCCGGGTCTGGGCAAGGGTCCGGGTCCGGGACCGGGTCCGGGTAAGGGTCCGGGTTCCTGTCCCGGTCCGGGTCCGGGTCCGGGTCCGGGTCAGGGTCCATGTCCGGGTCCGGGTAAGGGTCTGGGTCCGTGTCCGTGTGCGTGTCCGTGTCCATGTCCGGGTCTGGGTCGGGGTCCGGGTAAGGGTCCGGGTAAGGGTCCGTGTCCATGTCCGGGTCCGGGTCCGGGTCCGGGTCCAGGTCCGGTTCCGGGTCCGGGTAAGGGTTCGGGTTCGGGTTCGGGTCCGTGTCCGTGTCCGTGTCCGTGTCCGGTCCCGTGTCCGGGTCCGGGTCCGGGTCTGGGTCCGGGTCTGGGTAACGGTCCGGGTCCATGTCCGGGTCCGGGTCCGGGTCCGGGTCCGGGTAAGGGTCCGGGTCCGGGTCCGGGTCCGGGTCTGGTTCCGGGTCCGGGCAAGGTCCCGGGTCCGGGTCCGGGTCCAGGTCCGGGTCCGGGTCCGGGTCTGGGTCCGGGTCCGGGCAAGGTCCCGGGTCCGGGTCCGGGTCCGGGTAAGGGTCCAGGTCCGGGTCCGGATCCGGGTAAGGGTCTGGGTCTGGGTCCGGGTCCGGGTCCGGGTCCGGGTCTGCGTCCGGTTTAGGGTCCGGGTCCGGGTTCAGGTAAGGGTCCGGGTCCGGGTCCGGGTCCGGGTAAGGGTCCGGGTCCCGGTCCGGGTAAGGGTCCAGGTTCGGGTTCGGTTCCGGGTCCGGGTCCGGGTCCGGGTCTGGGTCCGGGTCAGGGTCCGGGTCCGGGTCCGGTTAAGGGTCCGGGCCCGGGTCCGGGTAAGGGTCCGGGTCCGGGTCCGGGTCCGGGTCCGGGTCCGGGTCCGGGTCCGGGTAAGGGTCCGGGTCCGGGTCCGTGTCCGGGTCCGTGTCCGTGTCCGGGTCCGGGTCCGGGTAAGGGTCCGGGTCCGGGTCCGGGTCCGGGTAAGGGTCCGGGTCCGGGTCCGGGTAAGGGTCCGGGTCCGGGTCCGGGTCCGTGTCCGGGCAAGGGTCCAGGTCCGGGTCCTGGCAAGGGTCCGGGTCCGGGTCCGGGTAAGGGTCCGTGTCCGGGTCCGGGTCCGGGTCCGGGTCCGGGTCCGGGTCCGGGTCCGGGTCCGGGTCCAGGTGCGGGGAAGGGTCCGGGTCCGGGTCCGGGTAAGGGTCCGGGTCCGGGTCCGGGTCCGGGTCCCGGTCCGGGTCCGGGTCTGGGTCCGGGTCCGGGTAAGGGTCCGGGTCCGGGTCCGGGTCCGGGTAAAGGTCCGGGTAAGGGTCCGGGTCCGGGTTCGTGTAAAGGTCCGGGTCCGGGTCCGGGTCCGGGTAAGAGTCCGGGTCCGGGTCCGGCTAAGGGTCCGGGTTCGTGTCCGGGTCCGGGTAAGGGTCCGGGTCCGGGTCTGGGTCCGGGTAAGGGTCCGGGTCCGGGTCCGGGTCCGGGTAAGGGTCCGGGTCCGGGTCCGGGTCCGGGTAAGGGTCCGGGTTCGTGTCCGGGTCCGGGTCCGGGTCCGGGTCCGGGTCCGGGTCCGGGTCCGGGTCCGGGTAAGGGTCCGTGTCCGTGTCCGGGTAAGGGTCCGGGTCCGGGTCCGGGTCCGGGTCCGGGTCCGGGTCCGGGTCCGGGTCCGGGTCTGGGTCCGGGTCCGGGTCCGGGTCCGGGTAAGGGTCCGGGTCCGGATAAGGGTCCGGGTCCGGGTCTAGGTCCGGGTCCGGGTCTGGGTAACGGTCCGGGTCCATGTCCGGGTCCGGGTCCGGGTAAGGGTCCGGGTCCGGGTCCAGGTAAGGGTCCGGGTCCGGGTCCGGGTCCGGGTCCGGGTCCGTGTAAGGGTCCGGGTCCAGGTCCGGGTCCGGGTCCGGGTCCGGGTTCGGGTCCGGGTCCGGGTCCGGGTTTGGGTCCGGGTCCGGGTCCGGGTAAGGGTCCGGGTCCGGGTCCGGGTCCGGGTCCGGGTCCGGGTCCGGGTCCGGGTCCGGGTCCGGGTAAGGGTCCGGGTCCATGTCCGGGTCTGGGTCCGGGTCCGGGTCCAGGTCCGTGTCCGGGTCCAGGTCCGGGTAAGGGTTCGGGTCCGGGTCCGGGTCCGGGTCCGGGTCCGGGTCCGGGTCCGTCTCCGGGTTCGGATCCGGGTCCGGGTCATGGTCAGGGTCCATGTCCGGGTCCGGGTAAGGGTCTGGGTCCGGGTCCGGGTCCGGGTCCGGGTCCGTGTAAGGGTCCGGGTCCAGGTCCGGGTCCGGGTCCGGGTCCGGGTTCGGGTCCGGGTCCGGGTCCGGGTTTGGGTCCGGGTCCGGGTCCGGGTAAGGGTCCGGGTCCGGGTCCGGGTCCGGGTCCGGGTCCGGGTCCGGGTCCGGGTCCGGGTCCGGGTAAGGGTCCGGGTCCATGTCCGGGTCTGGGTCCGGGTCCGGGTCCAGGTCCGTGTCCGGGTCGGGGTCCGGGTAAGGGTCCGGGTCCATGTCCGGGTCCGGGTCCGGGTCCGGGTCCGGGTCCGGGTCCGGGTCCGGTTCCGGGTAAGGGTTCAGGTCCGTGTCCGTGTCCGTGTCCGGTTCCGGGTCCGTGTCCGTGTCCGGGTCTGGGTCCGGGTCTGGGTAACGGTCCGGGTCCATGTCCGGGTCCGGGTCCGGGTCCGGGTAAGGGTCCGGGTCCGGGTCCGTGTCCGGGTCCGGGTCTGGGTCCGGGTCCGGGCAAGGTCCCGGGTCCGGGTCCGGGTCCGGGTCTGGGTCCGGGTCTGGGTCCGGGTCCGGGCAAGGTCCCGGGTCCGGGTCCGGGTCCGGGTAAGTGTCCAGGTCCGGGTCCGGATCCGGGTAAGGGTCTGGGTCTGGGTCCGGGTCCGGGTCCGGGTCCGGGTCCGGGTCCGGGTCTGCGTCCGGTTTAGGGTCCGGGTAAGGGTCCGGGTCCCGGTCCGGGTAAGGGTCCAGGTTCGGGTTCGGTTCCGGGTCCGGGTCCGGGTCCGGGTCTGGGTCCGGGTCAGGGTCCGGGTCCGGGTCCGGGTAAGGGTCCGGGTCCATGTCCATGTCCGGGTCCGGGTCCGGGTCCAGGTCCAGGTCCGGGTCCGGGTCCAGGTCCGGTTAAGGGTTCGGGACCGGGTCCGGGTCCGGGTCCGGGTCCGGGTCCGTGTCCGTGTTCGGATCCGGGTCCGGGTCTGGGCAAGGGTCCGGGTCCGGGACCGGGTCCGGGTAAGGGTCCGGGTTCCTGTCCCGGTCCGGGTCCGGGTCCGGGTCCGGGTCAGGGTCCATGTCCGGGTCCGGGTAAGGGTCTGGGTCCGTGTCCGTGTGCGTGTCCGTGTCCATGTCCGGGTCTGGGTCGGGGTCCGGGTAAGGGTCCGGGTAAGGGTCCGTGTCCATGTCCGGGTCCGGGTCCGGGTCCGGGTCCAGGTCCGGTTCCGGGTCCGGGTAAGGGTTCGGGTTCGGGTTCGGGTCCGTGTCCGTGTCCGTGTCCGGTCCCGTGTCCGGGTCCGGGTCCGGGTCTGGGTCCGGGTCTGGGTAACGGTCCGGGTCCATGTCCGGGTCCGGGTCCGGGTCCGGGTAAGGGTCCGGGTCCGGGTCCGGGTCCGGGTCTGGTTCCGGGTCCGGGCAAGGTCCCGGGTCCGGGTCCGGGTCCAGGTCTGGGTCCGGGTCCGGGTCTGGGTCCGGGTCCGGGCAAGGTCCCGGGTCCGGGTCCGGGTCCGGGTAAGGGTCCAGGTCCGGGTCCGGATCCGGGTAAGGGTCTGGGTCTGGGTCCGGGTCCGGGTCCGGGTCCGGGTCTGCGTCCGGTTTAGGGTCCGGGTCCGGGTTCAGGTAAGGGTCCGGGTCCGGGTCCGGGTCCGGGTCCGGGTCCGGGTAAGGGTCCGGGTCCCGGTCCGGGTAAGGGTCCAGGTTCGGGTTCGGTTCCGGGTCCGGGTCCGGGTCCGGGTCTGGGTCCGGGTCAGGGTCCCGGGTCCGGGTCCGGGTAAGGGTCCGGGCCCGGGTCCGGGTAAGGGTCCGGGTCCGGGTCCGGGTCCGGGTCCGTGTCCGGGTCCGGGTCCGGGTAAGGGTCCGTGTCCGGGTCCGTGTCCGGGTCCGGGTCCGGGTCCGGGTCCGGGTCCGGGTAAGGGTCCGGGTCCGGGTCCGGGTCCGGGTAAGGGTCCGGGTCCGGGTCCGGGTAAGGGTCCTGGTCCGGGTCCGGGTCCGTGTCCGGGCAAGGGTCCAGGTCCGGGTCCTGGCAAGGGTCCGGGTCCGGGTCCGGGTAAGGGTCCGTGTCCGGGTCCGGGTCCGGGTCCGGATCCGGGTCCGGGTCCGGGTCCAGGTGCGGGTAAGGGTCCGGGTCCGGGTCTGGGTAAGGGTCCGGGTCCGGGTCCGGGTCCGGGTCCCGGTCCGGGTCCGGGTCCGGGTCCGGGTCCGGGTAAGGGTCCGGGTCCGGGTAAGGGTCTGGGTCCGTGTCCGTGTGCGTGTCCGTGTCCATGTCCGGGTCCGGGTCGGGGTCCGGGTAAGGGTCCGGGTCCATGTCCGGGTCCGGGTCCGGGTCCGGGTCCAGGTCCGGGTCCGGGTCCGGGTCCGGGTCCGGTTCCGGGTAAGGGTTCAGGTCCGTGTCCGTGTCCGTGTCCGGTTCCGGGTCCGTGTCCGGGTCCGGGTCTGGGTCCGGGTCTGGGTAACGGTCCGGGTCCATGTCCGGGTCCGGGTCCGGGTCCGGGTAAGGGTCCGGGTCCGGGTCCGTGTCCGGGTCCGGGTCTGGGTCCGGGTCCGGGCAAGGTCCCGGGTCCGGGTCCGGGTCCGGGTCCGGGTCTGGGTCCGGGTCTGGGTCCGGGTCCGGGCAAGGTCCCGGGTCCGGGTCCGGGTCCGGGTAAGTGTCCAGGTCCGGGTCCGGATCCGGGTAAGGGTCTGGGTCTGGGTCCGGGTCCGGGTCCGGGTCCGGGTCCGGGTCCGGGTCTGCGTCCGGTTTAGGGTCCGGGTAAGGGTCCGGGTCCCGGTCCGGGTAAGGGTCCAGGTTCGGGTTCGGTTCCGGGTCCGGGTCCGGGTCCGGGTCTGGGTCCGGGTCAGGGTCCGGGTCCGGGTCCGGGTAAGGGTCCGGGTCCATGTCCGGGTCCGGGTCCGGGTCCGGGTCCGGGTAAGGGTCCGGGTCCGGGTCCGGGTCCGGGTCAGGGTCCGGGTCCGGGCAAGGTCCCGGGTCCGGGTCCGGGTCCGGATAAGGGTCCAGGTCCGGGTCCGGGTCCGGGTAAGGGTATGGGTCCGTGTCCGTGTCCGTGTCCGGGTAAGGGTCCGGGTCCATGTCCGGCTCCGGGTCCGGGTCCAGGTCCAGGTCCGGGTCCGGGTCCAGGTCCGGTTAAGGGTTCGGGACCGGGTCCGGGTCCGGGTCCGGGTCCGGGTCCGTGTCCGTGTTCGGATCCGGGTCCGGGTCATGGTCCGGGTCCGGGTAACGGTCCAGGTCCATGTCCGGTTCTGGGTCCTGGGTCCGGGTAAGGGTCCGGGCCCGGGTCCAGGTCCGGGTCCGGGTCCGGGTCCGGGTCCGGGTCCGGGTCTGGGCAAGGGTCCGGGTCCGGGACCGGGTCCGGGTAAGGGTCCGGGTTCCTGTCCCGGTCCGGGTCCGGGTCCGGGTCCGGGTCAGGGTCCATGTCCGGGTCCGGGTAAGGGTCTGGGTCCGTGTCCGTGTGCGTGTCCGTGTCCATGTCCGGGTCTGGGTCGGGGTCCGGGTAAGGGTCCGGGTAAGGGTCCGTGTCCATGTCCGGGTCCGGGTCCGGGTCCGGGTCCAGGTCCGGTTCCGGGTCCGGGTCAGGGTTCGGGTTCGGGTTCGGGTCCGTGTCCGTGTCCGTGTCCGTGTCCGGTCCCGTGTCCGGGTCCGGGTCCGGGTCTGGGTCCGGGTCTGGGTAACGGTCCGGGTCCATGTCCGGGTCCGGGTCCGGGTCCGGGTAAGGGTCCGGGTCCGGGTCCGGGTCCGGGTCTGGTTCCGGGTCCGGGCAAGGTCCCGGGTCCGGGTCCGGGTCCAGGTCCGGGTCCGGGTCCGGGTCTTGGTCCGGGTCCGGGCAAGGTCCCGGGTCCGGGTCCGGGTCCGGGTAAGGGTCCAGGTCCGGGTCCGGATCCGGGTAAGGGTCTGGGTCTGGGTCCGGGTCCGGGTCCGGGTCCGGGTCTGCGTCCGGTTTAGGGTCCGGGTCCGGGTTCAGGTAAGGGTCCGGGTCCGGGTCCGGGTCCGGGTCCGGGTCCGGGTAAGGGTCCGGGTCCCGGTCCGGGTAAGGGTCCAGGTTCGGGTTCGGTTCCGGTTCCGGGTCCGGGTCCGGGTCTGGGTCCGGGTCAGGGTCCGGGTCCGGGTCCGGGTAAGGGTCCGGGCCCGGGTCCGGGTAAGGGTCCGGGTCCGGGTCCGGGTCCGGGTCCGTGTCCGGGTCCGGGTCCGGGTAAGGGTCCGGGTCCGGGTCCGTGTCCGTGTCCGGGTCCGGGTCCGGGTCCGGGTCCGGGTAAGGGTCCGGGTCCGGGTCCGGGTCCGGGTAAGGGTCCGGGTCCGGGTCCGGGTAACGGTCCGGGTCCGGGTCCGGGTCCGGGTCCGTGTCCGGGCAAGGGTCCAGGTCCGGGTCCTGGCAAGGGTCCGGGTCCGGGTCCGGGTAAGGGTCCGTGTCCGGGTCCGGGTCCGGGTCCGGGTCCGGGTCCGGGTCCGGGTCCAGGTGCGGGTAAGGGTCCGGGTCCGGGTCCGGGTAAGGGTCCGGGTCCGGGTCCGGGTCCGGGTCCCGGTCCGGGTCCGGGTCCGGGTCCGGGTCCGGGTAAGGGTCCGGGTCCGGGTCCGGGTCCGGGTAAAGGTCCGGGTAAGGGTCCGGGTCCGGGTTCGTGTAAAGGTCCGGGTCCGGGTCCGGGTCCGGGTAAGAGTCCGGGTCCGGGTCCGGCTAAGGGTCCGGGTTCGTGTCCGGGTCCGGGTAAGGGTCCGGGTCCGGGTCCGGGTCCGGGTAAGGGTCCGGGTCCGGGTCCGGGTCAGGGTAAGGGTCCGGGTCCGGGTCCGGGTCCGGGTAAGGGTCCGGGTTCGTGTCCGGGTCCGGGTCCGGGTCCGGGTCTGGGTCCAGGTCCGGGTCCGGGTCCGGGTAAGGGTCCGTGTCCGTGTCCGGGTAAGGGTCCGGGTCCGGGTCCGGGTCCGGGTCCGGGTCCGGGTCCGGGTCCGGGTCTGGGTCCGGGTCCGGGTCCGGGTCCGGGTAAGGGTCCGGGTCCGGATAAGGGTCCGGGTCCGGGTCTAGGTCCGGGTCCGGGTCTGGGTAACGGTCCGGGTCCATGTCCGGGTCCGGGTCCGGGTAAGGGTCCGGGTCCGGGTCCAGGTAAGGGTCCGGGTCCGGGTCCGGGTCCGGGTCCGTGTAAGGGTCCGGGTCCAGGTCCGGGTCCGGGTCCGGGTCCGGGTTCGGGTCCGGGTCCGGGTCCGGGTTTGGGTCCGGGTCCGGGTCCGGGTAAGGGTCCGGGTCCGGGTCCGGGTCCGGGTCCGGGTCCGGGTCCGGGTAAGGGTCCGGGTCCGGGTCCGGGTAAGTGTAAGGGTCCGGGTCCGGGTGCAGGTCCGGGTCCGGGTCCGGGTCCGGTTAAGGGTCTGGGTCCGGTTAAGGGTCCGGGTCCGGTTAAGGGTCCGGGTCCGGGTCCGTGTCCGGGTAAGGGTCCGGGTCCGGGTCCGGGTCCAGGTAAGGGTCCGGGTTCGGGTCCGGGTCCGGGTCCGGGTCCGGGTCCGGGTAATGGTCCGGGTCCATGTCCGGGTCCGGGTCCGGATCCGGGTCCGGGTCCGTGTCCGTGTCCGGGTAAGGGTTCGGGTCCGTGTCCGTGTCCGTGTCCGTGTCCGAGTCCGGGTCCGGGTTCGGACCCGAGTCCGGGTCCGGGTCCGGGTCCGGGTCCGGTTTAGGGTCCGGATCCGGGTCCAGGCAAGGGTCCGGGTCCGTGTCCGTGTCCGTGTCCTTGTCCGTGTCCGGGTCCGGGTCCGGGTCCGGGTCCGGGTCCGGGTAAGTGTCCGGGTCCCGGTCCGGGTAAGGGTCTGGGTTCGGGTTCGGTTCCGGTTCCGGGTCCGGGTCCGGGTCTGGGTCCGGGTCCGGGTCCGGGTTCGGGTTCGGTTCCGGGTCCGGGTCCGGGTCAGGGTCCGGGTCCGGGTCCGGATCCGGGTCTGGGTCCGGGTAAGGGTCCGGGTCCGGGTCCGGGTAAGGGTCCGGGCCCGGGTCCGGGTAAGGGTCCGGGTCCGGGTCCGGGTCCGGGTCCGGGTCCGGGACGGAGTAAGGGTCTGGGTTCGGGTCCGGGTCCGGGTCCGGGTAAGGGTCCGGGTCCGGGTCCGGGTAAGGGTCCGGGTCCGGGTCCGGGTCCGGGTCTGGGTCCGGGTCCGGGTTCGGGTCCGGGTAAGGGTCCGGGTCCGGGTCCGGGTCCGGGTAAGGGTAAGGGTCCGGGTCCGGGTCCAGGTCCGTGTCCGGGTCCGGGTCCGGGTCCGGGTAAGGGTCCGGGTCCGGGTCCGGGTCCGGGTAAGGGTCCGGGTCCGGGTCCGGGTAAGGGTCCGGGTCCGGGTCCGGGTCCGTGTCCGGGCAAGGGTCCAGGTCCGGGTCCTGGCAAGGGTCCGGGTCCGGGTCCGGGTAAGGGTCCGTGTCCGGGTCCGGGTCCGGGTCCGGGTCCGGGTCCGGGTCCGGGTCCAGGTCCGGGTAAGGGTCCGGGTCCGGGTCCGGGTAAGGGTCCGGGTCCGGGTCCGGGTCCGGGTCCCGGTCCGGGTCCGGGTCCGGGTCCGGGTCCGGGTAAGGGTCCGGGTCCGGGTCCGGGTCCGGGTAAAGGTCCGGGTAAGGGTCCGGGTCCGGGTTCGTGTAAAGACCGGGTCCGGGTCCGGGTCCGGGTAAGAGTCCGGGTCCGGGTCCGGCTAAGGGTCCGGGTTCGTGTCCGGGTCCGGGTAAGGGTCCGGGTCCGGGTCCGGGTCCGGGTAAGGGTCCGGGTCCGGGTCCGGGTCCGGGTAAGGGTCCGGGTCCGGGTCCGGGTCCGGGTAAGGGTCCGGGTTCGTGTCCGGGTCCGGGTCCGGGTCCGGGTCCGGGTCCGGGTCCGGGTCCGGGTCCGGGTCTGGGTCCGGGTAAGGGTCCGTGGCCGTGTCCGGGTAAGGGTCCGGGTCCGGGTCCGGGTCCGGGTCCGGGTCCGGGTCCGGGTCCGGGTCCGGGTCTGGGTCCGGGTCCGGGTCCGGGTCCGGGTAAGGGTCCGGGTCCGGATAAGGGTCCGGGTCCGGGTCTAGGTCCGGGTCCGGGTCTGGGTAACGGTCCGGGTCCATGTCCGGGTCCGGGTCCGGGTAAGGGTCCGGGTCCGGGTCCAGGTAAGGGTCCGGGTCCGGGTCCGGGTCCGTGTAAGGGTCCGGGTCCAGGTCCGGGTCCGGGTCCGGGTCCGGGTTCGGGTCTGGGTCCGGGTCCGGGTTTGGGTCCGGGTCCGGGTCCGGGTAAGGGTCCGGGTCCGGGTCCGGGTCCGGGTCCGGGTCCGGGTCAGGGTCCGGGTAAGGGTCCGGGTCCGGGTCCGGGTAAGTGTAAGGGTCCGGGTCCGGGTGCAGGTCCGGGTCCGGGTCCGGGTCCGGTTAAGGGTCCGGGTCCGGTTAAGGGTCCAGGTCCGGTTAAGGGTCCGGGTCCGGGTCCGTGTCCGGGTAAGGGTCCGGGTCCGGGTCCGGGTCCAGGTAAGGGTCCGGGTTCGGGTCCGGGTCCGGGTCCGGGTCCGGGTAATGGTCCGGGTCCATGTCCGGGTCCGGGTCCGGATCCGGGTCCGGGTCCGGGTCCGTGTCCGGGTAAGGGTTCGGTTCCGTGTCCGTGTCCGTGTCCGTGTCCGAGTCCGGGTCCGGGTTCGGACCCGAGTCCGGGTCCGGGTCCGGGTCCGGGTCCGGTTTAGGGTCCGGATCCGGGTCCAGGCAAGGGTCCGGGTCCGTGTCCGTGTCCGTGTCCTTGTCCGTGTCCGTGTCCGGGTCCGGGTCCGGGTCCGGGTCCGGGTCCGGGTAAGTGTCCGGGTCCCGGTCCGGGTAAGGGTCTGGGTTCGGGTTCGGTTCCGGGTCCGGGTCCGGGTCCGGGTCCGGGTCCGGGTCCGGGTCCGGGTTCGGGTTCGGTTCCGGGTCCGGGTCCGGGTCCGGGTCCGGGTCCGGGTCCGGATCCGGGTCTGGGTCCGGGTAAGGGTCAGGGTCCGGGTCCGGGTAAGGGTCCGGGCCCGGGTCCGGGTAAGGGTCCGGGTCCGGGTCCGGGTCCGGGTCCGGGTCCGGGACGGAGTAAGGGTCCGGGTTCGGGTCCGGGTCCGGGTCCGGGTAAGGGTCCGGGTCCGGGTCCGGGTCCGGGTCCGGGTCCGGGTCCGGGTCCGGGTCCGGGTCCGGTTAAGGGTCCGGGTCCGGGTCCCTGTCCGGGTAAGGGTCCGGGTCCGGGTCCAGGTCCTGGTCCGGGTAAGTGTCCGGGTTCGGGTCCGGGTCCGGGTCCGGGTCCGGGTCCGGGTCTGATTCCGGGTAATGGTCCGGGTCCATGTCCGGGTCCGGTTCCAGATCCGGGTCCGTGTCCGGGTAAGGGTGCGGGTCCGGGTCCGTGTCCGTGTCCGGGCAAGGGTCCAGGTCCGGGTCCAGGCAAGGGTCCGGGTCCGGGTCCGGGTAATGGTCCGGGTCCGGGTCCGGGTCTGGGTCCGGATCCGGGTCCGGGTCCGGGTCCGGGTCCAGGTCCGGGTAAGGGTCCGTGTCCGGATAAGGGTCCGGGTCCGGGTCCGGGTCCGGGTCCCGGTCCGGGTCCGGGTCCGGGTCCGGGTAAGGGTCCGGGTCTGGGTTCGTGTAAAGGTCCGGGTCCGGGTCCGGGTCCGGGTAAGGGTCCGGGTCCGGGTCCGGCTAAGGGTCCGGGTTCGTGTCCGGGTCCGGGTAAGGGTCCGGGTCCGGGTCCGGGTAAGGGTCCGGGTCCGGGTCCGGGTCCGGGTCCGGGTCCGGGTAAGTGTCCGGGTTCGTGTCCGGGTCCGTATCCGGGTCCGGGTCCGGGTCCGGGTCCGTGTCCGGGTCCGGGTAAGGGTCCGGGTCCGTGTCCGGGTAAGGGTCCGGGTCCGGGTCCTGGTCCGGGTCCGGGTCCGTGTCCGGGTCCGGGTCCGGGTCCGGGTCCGGGTAAGGGTCCGGGTCCGGATAAGGGTCCGGGTCCGGGTCCGGATCCGGGTAAGGGTAAGGGTCCGGGCCCGGGTCCGGGTAAGGGTCCGTGTCCGTGTCCGTGTCCGGTTCCGGTTCCGGTTCCGGTTCCGGGTCCGGGTCTGGGTCCGGGTCTGGGTAACGGTCCGGGTCCATGTCCGGGTCCGGGTCCGGGTCCGGGTAAGGGTCCGGGTCCGGGTCCAGGTCCGGGTCTGGGTCCGGGTCCGGGCAAGGTCCCGGGTCCGGGTCCGGGTCCGGATAAGGGTCCAGGTCCGGGTCCGGGTCCGGGTAAGGGTCTGGGTCCGTGTCCGTGTCAGTGTCCGGGTCCGGGTCCGGGTCCGGGTAAGGGTCCGGGTCCAGGTCCAGGTCCGGGTCCGGGTCCGGGTCCGGGTCAGGGTCCATGTCCGGGTCCGGGTAAGGGTCTGGGTCCGTGTCCGTGTGCGTGTCCGTGTCCATGTCCGGGTCCGGGTCGGGGTCCGGGTAAGGGTCCGGGTAAGGGTCCGGGTCCATGTCCGGGTCCGTGTCCGGGTCCGTGTCCGGGTAAGGGTCCGGGTCCGGGTCCGGGTAAGGGTCCGGGTCCGGGTCCGTGTCCGGGTCCGTGTCCGGGTCCGGGTCCGGGTCCGGGTCCGGGTAAGGGTCCGGGTCCGGTTCCGGTTCCGGGTCCGGGTAAGGGTCCGGGTCCGGGTAAGGGTCCGGGTCCGGGTCCGGGTAAGGGTCCGGGTCCGGGTCCGGGTCCGGGTCCCGGTCCGGGTCTGGGTCCGGGTCCGGGTAAGGGTCCGGGTCCGGGCAAGGGTCCGGGTCCGGGTCCGGGTCCGTGTCCGGGCAAGGGTCCAGGTCCGGGTCCAGGCAAGGGTCCGGGTCCGGGTCCGGGTAAGGGTCCGGGTCCGGGTCCGGGTCCGGGTCCGGGTCCGGGTCCGGGTCCGGGTCCGGGTCCGGGTCCGGGTCCGGGTCCGGGTCCGGGTCCGGGTCCAGGTCCGGGTAAGGGTCCGGGTCCGGGTCCGGGTAAGGGTCCGGGTCCGGGTCCGGGTCCGGGTCCCGGTCCGGGTCTGGGTCCGGGTCCGGGTAAGGGTCCGGGTCCGGGTCCGGGTCCGGGTAAGGGTCCGGGTAAGGGTCCGGGTCCGGGTTCGTGTAAAGGTCCGGGTCCGGGTCCGGGTCCGGGTAAGGGTCCGGGTCCGGGTCCGGCTAAGGGTCCGGGTTCGTGTCCGGGTCCGGGTCCGGGTCCGGGTCCGGGTCCGGGTCCGGGTCCGGGTCCGGGTCCGGGTCCGGGTCCGGGTCCGGGTCCAGGTCCGGGTAAGGGTCCGGGTCCGGGTCCGGGTCCGGGTAAGGGTCCGGGTCCGGGTCCGGGTCCGGGTCCCGGTCCGGGTCTGGGTCCGGGTCCGGGTAAGGGTCCGGGTCCGGGTCCGGGTCCGGGTAAGGGTCCGGGTAAGGGTCCGGGTCCGGGTTCGTGTAAAGGTCCGGGTCCGGGTCCGGGTCCGGGTAAGGGTCCGGGTCCGGGTCCGGCTAAGGGTCCGGGTTCGTGTCCGGGTCCGGGTAAGGGTCCGGGTCCGGGTCCGGGTCCGGGTAAGGGTCCGGGTCCGGGTCCGGGTCCGGGTAAGGGTCCGGGTCCGGGTCCGGGTCTGGGTCCGGGTAAGGGTCCGGGTTCGTGTCCGGGTCCGGGTCCGGGTCCGGGTCCGGGTCCGGGTCCGGGTCCGGGTAAGGGTCCGTGTCCGTGTCCGTGTAAGGGTCCGGGTCCGGGTCCGGGTAAGGGTCCGGGTCCGGGTCCGGGTCCGGGTCCGGGTCCGGGTAAGGGTCCGTGTCCGTGTCCGTGTAAGGGTCCGGGTCCGGGTCCGGGTAAGGGTCCGGGTCCGGGTCCGGGTCCGGGTCCGGGTAAGGGTCCGGGTCCGGGTCCGGGTCCGGGTCCGGGTCCGGGTCCGGGTCCGGGTAAGTGTCCGGGTTCGTGTCCAGGTCCGGGTCCGGGTCCGGGTCCGGGTCCGGGTCCGTGTCCGGGTAAGGGTCCGGGTCCGTGTCCGGGTAAGGGTCCGGGTCCGGGTCCGGGTAAGGGTCCGGGTCCGGGTCCGGGTCCGGGTCCGGGTCCGGGTCCGGGTCCGGGTCCGGGTCCGGGTCCGGGTCCGGGTCCGGGTCCAGGTCCGGGTAAGGGTCCGGGTCCGGGTCCGGGTAAGGGTCCGGGTCCGGGTCCGGGTCCGGGTCCGGGTCCCGGTCCGGGTCTGGGTCCGGGTCCGGGTAAGGGTCCGGGTCCGGGTCCGGGTCCGGGTAAGGGTCCGGGTAAGGGTCCGGGTCCGGGTTCGTTTAAAGGTCCGGGTCCGGGTCCGGGTCCGGGTAAGGGTCCGGGTCCGGGTCCGGCTAAGGGTCCGGGTTCGTGTCCGGGTCCGGGTAAGGGTCCGGGTCCGGGTCCGGGTAAGGGTCCGGGTCCGGGTCCGGGTCCGGGTCCGGGTAAGGGTCCGGGTCCGGGTCCGGGTCTGGGTCCGGGTAAGGGTCCGGGTTCGTGTCCGGGTCCGGGTCCGGGTCCGGGTCCGGGTCCGGGTAAGGGTCCGTGTCCGTGTCCGTGTAAGGGTCCGGGTCCGGGTCCGGGTAAGGGTCCGGGTCCGGGTCCGGGTCCGGGTCCGGGTAAGGGTCCGGGTCCGGGTCCGGGTCCGGGTCCGGGTCCGGGTCCGGGTCCGGGTCCGGGTCCGGGTAAGTGTCCGGGTTCGTGTCCGGGTCCGGGTCCGGGTCCGGGTCCGGGTCCGGGTCCGGGTCCGTGTCCGTGTCCGGGTAAGGGTCCGGGTCCGTGTCCGGGTAAGGGTCCGGGTCCGGGTCCGGGTCCGGGTCCGGGTCCGGGTCCGGGTCCGGGTCCGGGTCCAGGTCCGGGTCCGGGTAAGGGTCCGGGTCCGGATAAGGGTCCGGGTCCGGGTCCGGGTCCGGGTCCGGGTAAGGGTCTGGGTCCGTTTCCGTGTCAGTGTCCGGGTCCGGGTCCGGGTCCGGGTAAGGGTCCGGGTCCAGGTCCAGGTCTGGGTCCGGGTCCAGGTCCGGGTAAGGGTTCGGGACCGGGTCCGGGTCCGGGTCCGGGTCCGGATCCGTGTCCGTGTCCGGGTTCGGATCCGGGTCCGGGTCATGGTCCGGGTCCGGGTAACGGTCCAGGTCCATGTCCGGTTCTGGGTCCTGGGTCCGGGTAAGGGTCCGGGTCCGGTTCTGGGTCCTGGGTCCGGGTAAGAGTCCGGGTCCGGGTCCGGGTCCGGGTCCGGGTCCGGGTCCGGGTCCGGGTCTGGGCAAGGGTCCGGGTCCGGGACCGGGTCCGGGTAAGGGTCCAGGTCCGGGTCCGGATCCGGGTAAGGGTCTGGGTCTGGGTCCGGGTCCGGGCAAGGTCCCGGGTCCGGGTCAGGGTCCGGGTAAGGGTCCAGGTCCGGGTCCGGATCCGGGTAAGGGTCTGGGTCTGGGTCCGGGTCCGGGTCCGTGTCCGGGTCGTGTCCGGGTCCGTGTCCGGGTCCGTGTCCGGGTAAGGGTCCGGGTCCGGGACCAGTGTCCGGGTCCGTGTCCGGGTCCGGGTCCGGGTCCGGGTAAGGGTCCGGGTCCCGGGTCCGGGTCCGGGTCCGGGTCCGGGTCCAGGTCCGGGTAAGGGTCCGGGTCCAGGTCCGGGTAAGGGTCCGGGTCCGGGTCCGGGTCCGGGTCCCGGACCGGGTCCGGGTCCGGGTCCGGGTAAGGGTCCAGGTCCGGGTCCGGGTCCGGGTCCGGGTAAGGGTCCGGGTAAGGGTCCGGGTCCGGGTCCGGGGTCCGGGTCCGGGTAAGGGTCCGGGTCCAGGTCCGGGTCCGGGTCCGGGTAGGTGTCCGGGTTCGTGTCCGGGTCCGGGTCCGGGTCCGGGTCCGGGTCCGGGTCCGGGTAAGGGTCCGGTGTCCGTGTCCGGGTAAGGGTCCGGGTCCGGGTCCCGGGGGTCCGGGTCCGGGTCCGGGTCCGGGTACCCGGGTAAGGGTCCGGGTCCGGGTCCGGGTAAGGGTCCGGGTCCGGATAAGGGTCCGGGTCCGGGTCCGGGTCCGGGTAAGGGTTCGGGTCCATGTCCATGTCCGTGTCCGGTTCCGGGTCCGGGTCCGGGTCCGGGTCTAGGTCCGGGGTCCGGGTCCGGGTCCGGGTCCGGGTAGGTGTCCGGGTTCGTGTCCGGGTCCGGGTCCGGGTCCGGGTCCGGGTCCGGGTCCGGGTCCGGGTCCGGGTAAGGGTCCGTGTCCGTGTCCGGGTAAGGGTCCGGGTCCGGGTCCGGGTCCGGGTCCGGGTCCGGGTCCGGGTCCGGGTCCGGGTAAGGGTCCGGGTCCGGGTCCGGGTAAGGGTCCGGGTCCGGATAAGGGGTCCGGGTCCGGGTCCGGGTCCGGGTAAGGGTTCGGATCCATGTCCATGTCCGTGTCCGGTTCCGGGTCCGGGTCCGGGTCTAGGTCCGGGTCCGGGTCTGGGTAACGGTCCGGGTCCATGTCCGGGTCCGGGTCCGGGTCCGGGTAAGTGTCCGGGTCCGGGTCCAGGTAAGGGTCCGGGTCCTGGTCCGGGTCCGTGTAAGGGTCCCGGTCCGGGTCCGGGTCCGGGTCCGGGTCCGGGTAAGGGTCCGGGTTGGGGTCCGGGTCCGGGTAAGGGTCCGGGTCCGGGTCCGGGTAAGGGTCCGGGTGTCCGGGTCCGGGTCCGGGTTCCGGTCCGGGTCCGGGTCCGGGTCCGGGTAAGGGTCCGGGTCCGGGTCCGGGTCCGGGTCCGGGTAAGGGTCCGGGTAAGGGTCCGGGTCCGGGTCTGGGTCAGGGTCTGGGTAAACGGTCCGGGTCCCATGTCCGGGTCCGGGTCCGGGTCCGGGGTAAGGGTCCGGGTCCGGGTCCGGGTCCGGGTCTGGGTCCGGGTCCGGGCAAGGTCCCGGGTCCGGGTCCGGGTCCGGGTCCGGGTCCGGGTCCGGGTCTGGGTCCGGGTCCGGGCAAGGTCCCGGGTCCGGGTCAGGGTCCGGGTAAGGGTCCAGGTCCGGGTCCGGATCCGGGTAAGGGTCTGGGTCTGGGTCCGGGTCCGGGTCCGTGTCCGGGTCCGTGTCCGGGTCCGTGTCCGGGTCCGTGTCCGGGTAAGGGTCCGGGTCCGGGACCGTGTCCGGGTCCGTGTCCGGGTCCGGGTCCGGGTCCGGGTAAGGGTCCGGGTCCGGGTCCGGGTCCGGGTCCGGGTCCGGGTCCAGTCCGGGTAAGGGTCCGGGTCCAGGTCCGGGTAAGGGTCCGGGTCCGGGTCCGGGTCCGGGTCCCGGACCGGGTCCGGGTCCCGGGTCCGGGTCCGGGTAAGGGTCCAGGTCCGGGTCCGGGTCCGGGTAAGGGTCCGGGTAAGGGTCCGGGGTCCGGGTCCGGGTCCGGGTAAGGGTCCGAGTCGGGTCCGGGTCCGGGTCCGGGTAGGTGTCCGGGTTCGTGTCCGGGTCCGGGTCCGGGTCCGGGTCCGGGTCCGTGTCCGGGTAAGGGTCCGTGTCCGTGTCCGGGTAAGGGTCCGGGTCCGGGTCCGGGTCCGGGTCCGGGTCCGGGTCCGGGTCCGGGTCCGGGTCCGGGTCCGGGTAAGGGTCCGGGTCCGGGTCCGGGTCCGGGTCCGGGTCTAGGTCCGGGTCCGGGTCTGGGTAACGGTCCGGGTCCATGTCCGGGTCCGGGTCCGGGTCCGGGTAAGTGTCTGGGTCCGGGTCCAGGTAAGGGTCCGGGTCCTGGTCCGGGTCCGTGTAAGGGTCCCGGTCCGGGGTCCGGGTCCGGGTCCGGGTCCGGGTAAGGGTCCGGGTTCGGGTCCGGGTCCGGGTAAGGGTCTGGGTCCGGGTCCTGGTAAGGGTCCGGGTCCGGGTCCGGGTCCGGGTTCCGGTCCGGGTCCGGGTCCGGGTCCGGGTAAGGGTCCGGGTCCGGGTCCGGGTCCGGGTCCGGGTAAGGGTCCGGGTAAGGGTCCGGGTCCGGGTCTGGGTCAGGGTCTGGGTAACGGTCCGGGTCCATGTCCGGGTCCGGGTCCGGGTCCGGGTAAGGGTCCGGGTCCGGGTCCGGGTCCGGGTCTGGGGTCCGGGTCCGGGCAAGGTCCCGGGTCCGGGTCCGGGTCCGGGTCCGGGTCCGGGTCTGGGTCCGGGTCCGGGCAAGGTCCCGGGTCCGGGTCAGGGTCCGGGTAAGGGTCCAGGTCCGGGTCCGGATCCGGGTAAGGGTCTGGGTCTGGGTCCGTGTCCGGGTCCGTGTCCGGGTCCGTGTCCGGGTCCGTGTCCGGGTCCGTGTCCGGGTAAGGGTCCGGGTCCGGGACCGTGTCCGGGTCCGTGTCCGGGTCCGGGTCCGGGTCCGGGTAAGGGTCCGGGTCCGGGTCCGGGTCCGGGTCCGGGTCCGGGTCCGGGTCCAGGTCCGGGTAAGGGTCGGGTCCAGGTCCGGGTAAGGGTCCGGGGTCCGGGTCCGGGTCCGGGTCCCGGACCGGGTCCGGGTCCGGGTCCGGGTAAGGGTCCGGGTAAGGGTCCGGGTCCGGGTCCGGGTCCGGGTAAGGGTCCGGGTCCGGGTCCGGGTCCGGGTCCGGGTAGGTGTTCCGGGTTCGTGTCCGGGTCCGGGTCCGGGTCCGGGTCCGGGTCCGGGTAAGGTGTCCGTGTCCGTGTCCGGGTAAGGGTCCGGGTCCGGGTCCGGGTCCGGGTCCGGGTCCGGGTCCGGGTCCGGGTAAGGGTCCGGGTCCGGGTCCGGGGTAAGGGTCCGGGTCCGGATAAGGGTCCGGGTCCGGGTCCGGGTCCGGGTAAGGGTTCGGGTCCATGTCCATGTCCGTGTCCGGTTCCGGGTCCGGGTCCGGGTCTAGGTCCGGGTCCGGGTCCGGGTCCGGGTCCGGGTCCGGGTAGGTGTCCGGGTTCGTGTCCGGGTCCGGGTCCGGGTCCGGGTCCGGGTCCGGGTCCGGGTCCGGGTAAGGGTCCGTGTCCGTGTCCGGGTAAGGGTCCGGGTCCGGGTCCGGGTCCGGGT
This sequence comes from Arizona elegans, assembly GCA_022577455.1. Lineage (NCBI taxonomy): Eukaryota > Metazoa > Chordata > Lepidosauria > Squamata > Colubridae > Arizona > Arizona elegans. The sequence goes on from JAKOOJ010000027.1 coordinate 9,025,666, forward strand.
CCGGGTCCGGGTCCTGGTCCGGGTCCGTGTAAGGGTCCGGGTCCGGGTCCGGGTAAGGGTCCGGGTCCGGATAAGGGTCCGGGTCCGGGTCCGGGTCCGGGTAAGGGTTCGGGTCCATGTCCATGTCCGTGTCCGGTTCCGGGTCCGGGTCCGGGTCTAGGTCCGGGTCCGGGTCTGGGTAACGGTCCGGGTCCATGTCCGGGTCCGGGTCCGGGTCCGGGTAAGTGTCCGGGTCCGGGGTCCAGGTAAGGGTCCGGGTCCTGGTCCGGGTCCGTGTAAGGGTCCCGGTCCGGGTCCGGGTCCGGGTCCGGGTCCGGGTAAGGGTCCGGGTTCGGGTCCGGGTCCGGGTAAGGGTCCGGGTCCTGGTCCGGGTAAGGGTCCGGGGTCCGGGTCCGGGTCCGGGTTCCGGTCCGGGTCCGGGTCCTGGTCCGGTCCAGGTAAGGGTCCGGGTCCGGGTCCGGGTCCGGGTAAGGGTCCGGGTCCGGGTCCGGGTCCGGGTAAGGGTCCGGGTCCGGGTCCGGGTCCGGGTAAGTGTCCGGGTTCGTGTCCGGGTCCGGGTCCGGGTCCGGGTCCGGGTCCGGGTCCGGGTAAGGGTCCGTGTCCGTGTCCGGGTAAGGGTCCCGGGTCCGGGTCCGGGTCCGGGTCCTGGTCCGGGTCCGGGTCCGGGTCCGGGTAAGGGTCCGGGTCCGGATAAGGGTCCGGGTCCGGGTCCGGGTCCGGGTAAGGGTTCGGGTCCGTGTCCGTGTAAGGGTCCGGGTCCGGGTCCGGGTCCGGGTCCGGGTCCGGGTCCGGGTCCGGGTCCGGGTCCGGGGTCCGGGTAAGGGTCCGGGTCCGGATAAGGGTCCGGGTCCGTGTCCGTGTCCGTGTCCGGTTCCGGGTCCGGGTCCGGGTCTAGGTCCGGGTCCGGGTCTGGGTAACGGTCCGGGTCCATGTCGGGTCCGGGTCCGGATCCGGGTAAGGGTCCGGGTCCGGGTCCAGGTAAGGGTCCGGGTCCGGGTCCGGGTCCGGGTAAGGGTCCGGGTCCGGGTCCGGGTCCGGGTCCGGGTCCGGGTAAGGGTCCGGGTTCGGGTCCGGGTCCGGGTTCGGGTCCGGGTCCGGGTCCGGGTAAGGGTCCGGGTCCGGGCACGCGTCCGGGTCCCGGTCCGGGTCCGGGTCCGGGTCCGGGTAAGGGTCCGGGTCCGGGTCCGGGTCCGGGTCCGGGTAAGGGTCCGGGTAAGGGTCCGGGTCCGGGTTCGTGTAAAGGTCCGGGTCCGGGTCCGGGTCCGGGTAAGGGTCCGGGTCCGGGTCCGGCTAAGGGTCCGGGTTCGTGTCCGGGTAAGGGTCCGGGTCCGGGTCTGGGTCCGGGTAAGGGTCCGGGTCCGGGTCCGGGTCCGGGTCCGGGTCCGGGTCCGGGTCCGGGTCCGGGTCCGGGTAAGGGTCCGGGTCAGTGTCCGGGTAAGGGTCCGGGTCCGGGTCCGGGTCCGGGTCCGGGTCCGGGTCCGGGTCCGGGTCCAGGTCCGGGTCCGGGTAAGGGTCCGGGTCCGGATAAGGGTCCGGGTCCGGGTCCGGGTCCGGGTAAGGGTAAGGGTCCGGGCCCGGGTCCGGGTAAGGGTCCGTGTCCGTGTCCGTGTCCGGTTCCGGTTCCGGTTCCGGTTCCGGGTCCGGGTCTGGGTCCGGGTCTGGGTAACGGTCCGGGTCCATGTCCAGGTCCGGGTCAGGGTCCGGGTAAGGGTCCGGGTCCGGGTCCAGGTCCGGGTCTGGGTCCGGGTCGGGGCAAGGTCCCGGGTCCGGGTCCGGGTCCGGATAAGGGTCCAGGTCCGGGTCCGGGTCCGGGTAAGGGTCTGGGTCCGTGTCCGTGTCAGTGTCCGGGTCCGGGTCCGGGTCCGGGTAAGGGTCCGGGTCCGGTTCTGGGTCCTGGGTCCGGGTAAGGGTCCGGGTCCGGGTCCGGGTCCGGGTCCGGGTCCGGGTCCGGGTCTGGGTCCGGGTCTGGGCAAGGGTCCGGGTCCGGGACCGGGTCCAGGTAAGGGTCCGGGTTCCTGTCCCGGTCCGGGTCCGGGTCCGGGTCCGGGTCAGGGTCCATGTCCGGGTCCGGGTAAGGGTCTGGGTCCGTGTCCGTGTGCGTGTGCGTGTGCGTGTCCGTGTCCATGTCCGGGTCCGGGTCGGGGTCCGGGTAAGGGTCCGGGTAAGGGTCCGGGTCCATGTCCGGGTCCGGGTCCGGGTCCGGGTCCAGGTCCGGTTCCAGGTCCGGGTAAGGGTTCGGGTTCGGTTCCGTGTCCGTGTCCGTGTCCGTGTCCGGTTCCGGGTCCGGGTCCGGGTCCGGGTCTGGGTCAGGGTCTGGGTAACGGTCCGGGTCCATGTCCGGGTCCGGGTCCGGGTCCGGGTCCGGGTCCGGGTCCGGGTCCGGGTAAGGGTCCGTGTCCGTGTCCGGGTAAGGGTCCGGGTCCGGGTCCGGGTCCGGGTCCGGGTCCGGGTCCGGGTCCGGGTCCGGGTAAGGGTCCGTGTCCGTGTCCGGGTAAGGGTCCGGGTCCGGGTCCGGGTCCGGGTCCGGGTCCGGGTCCGGGTCCGGGTCCGGGTCCGGGTCCGGGTCCGTGTCCGTGGAAGGGTTCGGGTCCGTGTCCGGGTCCGGGTCCGGGTCCGGGTAAGGGTCCGGGTAAGGGTCCGGGTAAGGGTCCGGGACCGGGTCCAGGTCCGGGTCCGGGTAAGGGTCCGTGTCCGTGTCCGTGTCCGTGTCCGGGTCCGGGTAAGGGTCCGGGTCCAGGTCCGGGTCCGGGCAAGTGTCCGGGTCCGGATCCGGTTTCGGGTCCGGGTTCAGGTCCTGGTCCGTGTCCGTGTCCGTGTCCGGGTCTGGGTCCGGGTAACGGTCCGGGTCCTTGTCCGGGTCCGGGTCCGGTTCCGGGTAAGGGTCCAGGTCCGGGTCCGGGTCCGGGCAAGTGTCCGGGTCCGGGTCCGGGTCCGGGTAAGGGTCCGGGTCCGGGTCCGGGTTCGTGTCCGGGTTCGTGTCCAGGTCCGGGTCCGGGTCCGGGTCCGGTTCCGGTTCCGGGTCCGGGTCCGGGTCCGTGTCCGTGTCCGGGCAAGTGTCCGTGTCCGGGTCCGGATCCGGGTCCGGGTCCGTGGAAGGGTTCGGGTCCATGTCCGTGTCCGTGTCCGGGTCCGGGTAAGGGTCTGGGTCCGGGTCCAGGTAAGGGTCCGGGACCGGGTCCAGGTCCGGGTCCGGGTAAGGGTCCGGGTCCGTGTCCGTGTCCGGGTCCGGGTCCGTGTCCGGGTCCGGGTAAGGGTCCGGGTCTGTGTCCGGTTAAGGGTCCGGTTCCGTGTCCAGGTAAGTGTCCGGGTCCGGGTCCGGGTCCGGGTCCGGGTCCGGGTAAGGGTCCGTGTCAGGGTCCGGGTCCGGGTCCGGGTCCGGGTCCGAGTACGGGTCAGGGTCCCGGTCCGGGTAAGGGTCCGGGTCCAGGTAAGGGTCCGGGTCCATGTCCGTGTCCAGGTCCGTGTCCGGGTCCGGGTCCGGATCCGGGTCCGGGTCCGTGGAAGGGTTCGGGTCCGTGTCCGTGTCCGGGTCCGGGTCCGGGTAAGGGTCCGGGTAAGGGTCCGGGTAAGGGTCCGGGACCGGGTCCAGGTCCGGGTCCGGGTAAGGGTCCGTGTCCGTGTCCGGGTCCGTGTCCGGGTCCGGGTAAGGGTCCGGGTCCGGGTCCGGGTCCGGGCAAGTGTCCGGGTCCGGATCCGGTTTCGGGTCCGGGTTCATGTCCTGGTCCGTGTCCGTGTCCGTGTCCGTGTCCGTGTCCGTGTCCGTGTCCGGGTCCGGGTCCGTGTCCGGGTCCGGGTCCGGGTCCGGGTAAGGGTTCGGGTCCGTGTCCGTGTCCGTGTCCGGGTCCGGGTCCGGGTCCGGGTTCGAACCCGGGTCCGGGTCCGGGTCCGGGTCTGGGTCCGGGTAACGGTCCGGGTCCTTGTCCGGGTCCGGGTCCGGTTCCGGGTAAGGGTCCAGGTCCGGGTCCGGGTCCGGGTCCGGGTCCGGGTCCGGGTCCGGGCAAGTGTCCGGGTCCGGGTCCGGGCAAGTGTCCGGGTCCGGGTCCGGGTCCGGGTAAGGGTCCGGGTCCGGGTTCGTGTCTGGGTTCGTGTCCAGGTCCGGGTCCGTGTCCGGGTCCGGTTCCGGTTCCGGTTCCGGGTCCTGGTCCGGGTCCGTGTCCGTGTCCGGGCAAGGGTCCGTGTCCGTGTCCGTGTCCGGATCCGGGTCCGGGTCCGTGGAAGGGTTTGGGTCCATGTCCGTGTCCGTGTCCGGGTCCGGGTCAGGGTCCGGGTCCGGGTCCGGGTCCGGGTCCGGGTAAGGGTCCGGGTCCGGGTAAGGGTCCGGGTCCATGTCCGTGTCCGGGTCCGTGTCCGGGTCCGGGTCCGGATCCGGGTCGGGGTCCGTGGAAGGGTTCGGGTCCGTGTCCGTGTCCGGGTCCGTGTCCGGGTAAGGGTCCGTGTCCGGGTCCGGGTAAGGGTCCGGGACCGGGTCCAGGTCCGTGTCCGGGTAAGGGTCCGGGTCCGTGTCCGTGTCCTTGTCCGGGTCCGGGTAAGGGTCCGTGTCTGTGTCCGGTTAAGGGTCCGGGTCCGGGTCCGGGTTCGGGTCCGGGTTCGTGTCCGGGTCCGGGTCCGTGTCCGTGTCCGTGTCCGTGTCCGTGTCCGTGTCCGTGTCCGGGTCCGGGTCCGGGTAAGGGTCCGGGTCCATGTCTGTGTCCGTGTCCGGGTCCGGGTCCGGGTCCGGGTAAGGGTTCGGGTCCGTGTCCGTGTCCGTGTCCGTGTCCGTGTCCGGGTCCGTGTCCGTGTCAGGGTCCGTGTCCGGGTCCGGGTCCGTGTCCGGGTCCGGGTCCGGGTAAGGGTCCGGGTCCGTGTCTGTGTCCGTGTCCGGGTCCGGGTCCGTGTCCGTGTCCGTGTCCGGGTCCGGGTAAGGGTCCGGGTCCGGGTCCGGGTCCGGGTCCGGGTCCGGGTCCGGGTCCGGGCAAGTGTCCGGGTCCGGGTCCGGGTCCGGGTAAGTGTCGGGTCCGGGTCCGGGTTCGTGTCCGGGTTCGTGTCCAGGTCCGGGTCCGGGTCCAGGTCCGGGTCCGGGTCATGTTCCGGGTCCGGGTCCGGGTCCGTGTCCGTGTCCGGGCAAGGGTCCGGGTCCGGGTCTGGGTCCGGGTAACGGTCCGGGTCCATGTCCGGGTCCGGGTCCGGGTCCGGGTCCGGGTAAGGGTCCGGGTCAGGGTCCGGGTTCGTGTCCGGGTTCGTGTCCAGGTCCGTGTCCGGGTCCGGGTCCTGGTCCAGGTCCGGGTCCGGGTCCGGTTCCGGGTCCGGGTCCGGGTCCGGGTCCGGGTCCGGGTCCGGGCTAGGGTCCGGGTCCGGGTCCGGGTCCGGGTCCGGGTCCCGGTTCGGGTCCGGGTTCGTGTCCGGGTCCGGGTCCGTGTCCGGGACCGGGTCCGAGTACGGGTCAGGGTCCGGGTCCGGGTCCGGGTCCGGGTCCGGGTAAGGGTCCGGGTCCGGGTAAGGGTCCGGGTCCATGTCCGTGTCCGGGTCCGTGTCCGGGTCCGGGTCCGGATCCGGGTCGGGGTCCGTGGAAGGGTTCGGGTCCGTGTCCGTGTCCGGGTCCGTGTCCGGGTAAGGGTCCGTGTCCGGGTCCGGGTAAGGGTCCGGGACCGGGTCCAGGTCCGTGTCCGGGTAAGGGTCCGGGTCCGTGTCCGTGTCCTTGTCCGGGTCCGGGTAAGGGTCCGTGTCTGTGTCCGGTTAAGGGTCCGGGTCCGGGTCCGGGTTCGGGTCCGGGTTCGTGTCCGGGTCCGGGTCCGTGTCCGTGTCCGTGTCCGTGTCCGTGTCCGTGTCCGTGTCCGTGTCCGGGTCCGGGTAAGGGTCCGGGTCCATGTCTGTGTCCGGGTCCGGGTCCGGGTCCGGGTCCGGGTAAGGGTTCGGGTCCGTGTCCGTGTCCGTGTCCGTGTCCGTGTCCGGGTCCGTGTCCGTGTCAGGGTCCGTGTCCGGGTCCGGGTCCGTGTCCGGGTCCGGGTCCGGGTAAGGGTCCGGGTCCGTGTCTGTGTCCGTGTCCGGGTCCGGGTCCGTGTCCGTTTCCGTGTCCGGGTCCGGGTAAGGGTCCGGGTCCGGGTCCGGGTCCGGGCAAGGGTCCGGGTCCGGGCAAGTGTCCGGGTCCGGGTCCGGGTCCGGGTAAGTGTCGGGTCCGGGTCCGGGTTCGTGTCCGGGTTCGTGTCCAGGTCCGGGTCCGGGTCCAGGTCCGGGTCCGGGTCATGTTCCGGGTCCGGGTCCGGGTCCGTGTCCGTGTCCGGGCAAGGGTCCGGGTCCGGGTCTGGGTCCGGGTAACGGTCCGGGTCCATGTCCGGGTCCGGGTCCGGGTCCGGGTAAGGGTCCGGGTCAGGGTCCGGGTTCGTGTCCGGGTTCGTGTCCAGGTCCGTGTCCGGGTCCGGGTCCTGGTCCAGGTCCGGGTCCGGGTCCGGTTCCGGTTCCGGGTCCGGGTCCGGGTCCGGGTCCGGGTCCGGGTCCGGGTCCCGGTTCGGGTCCGGGTTCGTGTCCGGGTCCGGGTCCGTGTCCGTGTCCGGGTCCGAGTACGGGTCAGGGTCCGGGTCCGGGTCCGGGTCCGGGTCCGGGTCCGGGTAAGGGTCCGGGTCCGGGTAAGGGTCCGGGTCCATGTCCGTGTCCGGGTCCGTGTCCGTGTCCGGGTCCGGATCCGGGTCCGGGTCCGTGGAAGGGTTCGGGTCCGTGTCCGTGTCCGGGTCCGGGTCCGGGTAAGGGTCCGGGTCCGGGTCCGGGTAAGGGTCCGGGACCGGGTCCAGGTCCGGGTCCGGGTAAGGGTCCGGGTCCGTGTCCGTGTCCGTGTCCGTGTCCGTGTCCGGGTAAGGGTCCATGTCTGTGTCCGGTTAAGGGTCCGGGTCCGGGTCCAGGTAAGTGTCCGGGTCCGGGTCCGGGTTCCGGGTCCGGGTCCGGGTCCGGGCTAGGGTCCGGGTCCGGGTCCGGGTCCGGGTCCCGGTTCGGGTCCGGGTTCGTGTCCGGGTCCGGGTCCGTGTCCGGGACCGGGTCCGAGTACGGGTCAGGGTCCGGGTCCGGGTCCGGGTCCGGGTAAGGGTCCGGGTCCGGGTAAGGGTCCGGGTCCATGTCCGTGTCCGGGTCCGTGTCCGTGTCCGGGTCCGGATCCGGGTCGGGGTCCGTGGAAGGGTTCGGGTCCGTGTCCGTGTCCGGGTCCGTGTCCGGGTAAGGGTCCGTGTCCGGGTCCGGGTAAGGGTCCGGGACCGGGTCCAGGTCCGTGTCCGGGTAAGGGTCCGGGTCCGTGTCCGTGTCCTTGTCCGGGTCCGGGTAAGGGTCCGTGTCTGTGTCCGGTTAAGGGTCCGGGTCCGGGTCCAGGTAAGTGTCCGGGTCCGGGTCCGGGTCCGGGTCCGTGTCCGTGTCCGGGTCCGTGTCCGGGTCCGGGTCCGGATCCGGGTCGGGGTCCGTGGAAGGGTTCGGGTCCGTGTCCGTGTCCGGGTCCGTGTCCGGGTAAGGGTCCGTGTCCGGGTCCGGGTAAGGGTCCGGGACCGGGTCCAGGTCCGTGTCCGGGTAAGGGTCCGTGTCCGTGTCCGTGTCCTTGTCCGGGTCCGGGTAAGGGTCCGTGTCTGTGTCCGGTTAAGGGTCCGGGTCCGGGTCCAGGTAAGTGTCCGGGTAAGGGTCCGGGTTCGGGTCCGGGTCCAGGTCTGGGTCCGGGTCCGGGTAAGGGTCCGGGTCCGGGTCCGGGTAAGGTTCCGGGTCCGGGACCGGTTAAGGGTCTGGCTCCGGGTCCAGATAAGGGTCCGGGTCCGGGTCCGGGTCCGGGTCCGGGTCCGGGTCCGGGTCCGGGTCCGGGTCCGGGTCCGGGTCCGGGTCCGGGTCCGGGTCCGGGTAAGGGTCTGAGTCCGTGTCCCTGTCCGTGTCCGTGTCCGGGTCCAGGTCCGGGTCCGGGTAAGGGTCCGGGTCCATATCCGGGTCCGGGTCCGGATCCGGGTCCGGGTCCTTGGAAGGGTTCGGGTCCGTGTCCGTGTCCGTGTCCGGGTCCGGGTCCGGGTAAGGGTCCGGGTCCGGGTCCGGGTAAGGGTCCGGGTCCGGGTCCAGGTAAGTGTCCGGGACCGGGTCCGGGTCCGGGTCCGGGTCCGGGTCCGGGCTAGGGTCCGGGTCCGGGTCCGGGTCCGGGTCCCGGTTCGGGTCCGGGTTCGTGTCCGGGTCCGAGTCCGTGTCCGGGACCGGGTCCGAGTACGGGTCAGGGTCCGGGTCCGTGTCCGGGTCCGGGTCCGGGTAAGGGTCCGGGTCCGGGTAAGGGTCCGGGTCCATGTCCGTGTCCGGGTCCGTGTCCGTGTCCGGGTCCGGATCCGGGTCGGGGTCCGTGGAAGGGTTCGGGTCCGTGTCCGTGTCCGGGTCCGTGTCCGGGTAAGGGTCCGTGTCCGGGTCCGGGTAAGGGTCCGGGACCGGGTCCAGGTCCGTGTCCGGGTAAGGGTCCGGGTCCGTGTCCGTGTCCGTGTCCGGGTCCGGGTAAGGGTCCGTGTCTGTGTCCGGTTAAGGGTCCGGGTCCGGGTCCAGGTAAGTGTCCGGGTCCGGGTCCGGGTCCGTGTCCGTGTCCGGGTCCGTGTCCGGGTCCGGGTCCGGGTCCGGGTCCGGGTAAGGGTCCGGGTTCGGGTCCGGGTCCAGGTCTGGGTCCGGGTCCGGGTAAGGGTCCGGGTCCGGGTCCGGGTAAGGTTCCGGGTCCGGGACCGGTTAAGGGTCTGGCTCCGGGTCCAGATAAGGGTCCGGGTCCGGGTCCGGGTCCGGGTCCGGGTCCGGGTCCGGGTCCGGGTCCGGGTCCGGGTCCGGGTCCGGGTCCGGGTCCGGGTCCGGGTAAGGGTCCGGTACCGGGTCCGGGTAAGGGTCTGGGTCCGGGTCCGGGTCCGGGTCCGGGTCCGGGTCCGGGTCCGGGTCCGGGTCCGGTTCCGGGTCCGGGTAAGGGTCTGGGTCCGGGTCCGGGTTCGGGTCCGGGTCCGGGTCCGGGTCCGGGTAAGGGTTCGGGTCCGTGTCCGTGTCTGGGTCCGGGTAAGGGTCCGGGTCCGGGTCCGGGTTCGGGTCCGGGTTCGTGTCCTGGTCCGGGTCCGTGTCCGGGTCCGTGTCCTTGTCCGGGTCCGGGTAAGGGTCCGGGTCCGGGTCCGGGTCCGGGTCCGGGTCCGGGTCCGGGTCCGGGTCCGGGTCCGGGTAAGGGTCCGGGTCCGTGTCCGTGTCCGTGTCCGTGTCCGGGTAAGGGTCCATGTCTGTGTCCGGTTAAGGGTCCGGGTCCGGGTCCAGGTAAGTGTCCGGGTCCGGGTCCGGGTTCCGGGTCCGGGTCCGGGTCCGGGCTAGGGTCCGGGTCCGGGTCCGGGTCCGGGTCCCGGTTCGGGTCCGGGTTCGTGTCCGGGTCCGGGTCCGTGTCCGGGACCGGGTCCGAGTACGGGTCAGGGTCCGGGTCCGGGTCCGGGTCCGGGTCCGGGTAAGGGTCCGGGTCCGGGTAAGGGTCCGGGTCCATGTCCGTGTCCGGGTCCGTGTCCGTGTCCGGGTCCGGATCCGGGTCGGGTTCCGTGGAAGGGTTCGGGTCCGTGTCCGTGTCCGGGTCCGTGTCCGGGTAAGGGTCCGTGTCCGGGTCCGGGTAAGGGTCCGGGACCGGGTCCAGGTCCGTGTCCGGGTAAGGGTCCGGGTCCGTGTCCGTGTCCTTGTCCGGGTCCGGGTAAGGGTCCGTGTCTGTGTCCGGTTAAGGGTCCGGGTCCGGGTCCAGGTAAGTGTCCGGGTCCGGGTCCGGGTCCGGGTCCGTGTCCGTGTCCGGGTCCGTGTCCGGGTCCGGGTCCGGATCCGGGTCGGGGTCCGTGGAAGGGTTCGGGTCCGTGTCCGTGTCCGGGTCCGTGTCCGGGTAAGGGTCCGTGTCCGGGTCCGGGTAAGGGTCCGGGACCGGGTCCAGGTCCGTGTCCGGGTAAGGGTCCGGGTCCGTGTCCGTGTCCTTGTCCGGGTCCGGGTAAGGGTCCGTGTCTGTGTCCGGTTAAGGGTCCGGGTCCGGGTTCAGGTAAGTGTCCGGGTAAGGGTCCGGGTTCGGGTCCGGGTCCAGGTCTGGGTCCGGGTCCGGGTAAGGGTCCGGGTCCGGGTCCGGGTAAGGTTCCGGGTCCGGGACCGGTTAAGGGTCTGGCTCCGGGTCCAGATAAGGGTCCGGGTCCGGGTCCGGGTCCGGGTCCGGGTCCGGGTCCGGGTCCGGGTCCGGGTCCGGGTCCGGGTCCGGGTCCGGGTCCGGGTCCGGGTAAGGGTCTGAGTCCGTGTCCCTGTCCGTGTCCGTGTCCGGGTCCAGGTCCGGGTCCGGGTAAGGGTCCGGGTCCATATCCGGGTCCGGGTCCGGATCCGGGTCCGGGTCCTTGGAAGGGTTCGGGTCCGTGTCCGTGTCCGTGTCCGTGTCCGGGTCCGGGTAAGGGTCCGGGTCCGGGTCCGGGTAAGGGTCCGGGACCGGGTCCAGGTCCGGGTCCGGGTAAGGGTCCGGGTCCGTGTCCGTGTCCGTGTCCGGGTCCGGGTAAGGGTCCATGTCTGTGTCCAGTTAAGGGTCCGGGTCCGGGTCCAGGTAAGTGTCCGGGACCGGGTCCGGGTCCGGGTCCGGGTCCGGGTCCGGGCTAGGGTCCGGGTCCGGGTCCGGGTCCGGGTCCCGGTTCGGGTCCGGGTTCGTGTCCGGGTCCGGGTCCGTGTCCGGGACCGGGTCCGAGTACGGGTCAGGGTCCGGGTCCGTGTCCGGGTCCGGGTCCGGGTAAGGGTCCGGGTCCGGGTAAGGGTCCGGGTCCATGTCCGTGTCCGGGTCCGTGTCCGTGTCCGGGTCCGGATCCGGGTCGGGGTCCGTGGAAGGGTTCGGGTCCGTGTCCGTGTCCGGGTCCGTGTCCGGGTAAGGGTCCGTGTCCGGGTCCGGGTAAGGGTCCGGGACCGGGTCCAGGTCCGTGTCCGGGTAAGGGTCCGGGTCCGTGTCCGTGTCCGGGTCCGGGTAAGGGTCCGTGTCTGTGTCCGGTTAAGGGTCCGGGTCCGGGTCCAGGTAAGTGTCCGGGTCCGGGTCCGGGTCCGTGTCCGTGTCCGGGTCCGTGTCCGGGTCCGGGTCCGGGTCCGGGTCCGGGTAAGGGTCCGGGTTCGGGTCCGGGTCCAGGTCTGGGTCCGGGTCCGGGTAAGGGTCCGGGTCCGGGTCCGGGTAAGGTTCCGGGTCCGGGACCGGTTAAGGGTCTGGCTCCGGGTCCAGATAAGGGTCCGGGTCCGGGTCCGGGTCCGGGTCCGGGTCCGGGTCCGGGTCCGGGTCCGGGTCCGGGTCCGGGTCCGGGTCCGGGTCCGGGTAAGGGTCCGGTACCGGGTCCGGGTAAGGGTCTGGGTCCGGGTCCGGGTCCGGGTCCGGGTCCGGTTCCGGGTCCGGGTAAGGGTCTGGGTCCGGGTCCGGGTTCGGGTCCGGGTCCGGGTCCGGGTCCGGGTAAGGGTTCGGGTCCGTGTCCGTGTCCGGGTCCGGGTAAGGGTCCGGGTCCGGGTCCGGGTTCGGGTCCGGGTTCGTGTCCTGGTCCGGGTCCGTGTCCGGGTCCGTGTCCTTGTCCGGGTCCGGGTAAGTGTCCGGGTCCGGGTCCGGGTCCGGGTCCGGGTCCGGGTCCGGGTCCGGGTCCGGGTCCGGGTCCGGGTAAGGGTTCGGGTCCGTGTCCGTGTCCGTGTCCGTGTCCGTGTCCGGGTCCGGGTTCGAACCCGGGTCCGGGTCCGGGTCCGGGTCTGGGTCCGGGTAACGGTCCGGGTCCTTGTCCGGGTCCGGGTCCGTGTCCGGGTAAGGGTCCGGGTCCGGGTCCGGGTCCCGGTCCGGGTCCGGGTCCGGGCAAGTGTCCGGGTCCGGGTCCGGGTCCGGGTAAGGGTCCGGGTCCGGGTCCGGGTTCGTGTCCGGGTTCGTGTCCAGGTCCGGGTCCGGGTCCGTGTCCGTGTCCGGGTCCGGTTCCGGGTCAGGGTCCGGGTCCGTGTCCGGGCAAGGGTCCGGGTCCGGGTCCGGGTCCGGGTAATGGTCCGGGTCCGGGTCCGGGTAAGGGTCCGGGTAAGGGTCCGGGTCCGTGTCCGTGTCCGTGTCCGTGTCCGGGTCCGGGTCCGGGTCTTGGTCCGGGTCCGGGTCCGGGTCCAGGTAAGGTTCCGGGTCCGGGTCCGGGTCCCGGTCCGGGTAAGGGTCCGGGTCCGGGAACGGGTTCGTGTCCGGGTTCGTGTCCAGGTCCGGGTCCGGGTCCAGGTCCGGGTCAGGGTCCGGGTCCGGGTCCGGGTAAGGGTCTGAGTCCGTGTCCCTGTCCGTGTCCGTGTCCGGGTCCAGGTCCGGGTCCGGGTAAGGGTCCGGGTACATATCCGGGTCCGGGTCCGGGTCCGGGTCCGGGTCCGGGTCCGGGTCCGGGTCCGGGTCCGGGTCCGGGTCCGGGTAAGGGTTCGGGTCCGTGTCCGTGTCCGGGTCCATGTCCGGGTCCGGGTCCGGGTAAGGGTCCGTGTCCGGGTCCGTGTCCGGGTCCGGGTCCGGGTCCGGGTCCGGGTCCGGGTCCGGGTCCGGGTCCGGGTCCGGGCAAGGGTCCGGGTCCGGGTCCGGGCAAGGGTCCGTGTCCGGGTCCGGGTCCGGGTAATGGTCCGGGTCCGGGTCCGGGTCCGGGTCCGGGTCCGGGTCCGGGTCCATGTCCGTGTCCGTGTCCGTGTCCGGGTCCGGGTCCGGGTCCGGGTCCGGGTCCGGGTAAGGGTCCGGGACCGGGTCCAGGTCCGGGTCCGGGTAAGGGTCCGGGTCCGTGTCCGGGTCCGGGTCCGGGTCCGGGTCCGGGTCCGGGTAAGGGTCCGGGTCTGTGTCCGGTTAAGGGTCCGGGTCCGTGTCCAGGTAAGTGTCCGGGTCCAGGTCCGTGTCCGGGTCCGGGTCCGGGTAAGGGTCCGTGTCAGGGTCCGTGTCCGTGTCCGGGTCCGGGTCCGAGTACGGGTCAGGGTCCGGGTCCGGGTAAGGGTCCGTGTCCAGGTAAGTGTCCGGGTCCAGGTCCGGGTCCGGGTCCGGGTCCATGTAAGGGTCTGGGTCCGGGTCCGGGTTCGGGTCCGGGTTCGTGTCCGGGTCCGGGTCCGGGTCCGGGTCCGGGTCAGGGTCCGGGTCCGGGTCCGGGTTCGGGTCCGGGTTCGTGTCCCGGTCCGTGTCCGTGTCCGTGTCCGTGTCCGTGTCCGTGTCCGTGTCCGGGTCCGGGTAAGGGTCCGGGTCCATGTCTGTGTCCGTGTCCGGGTCCGGGTCCGGGTCCGGGTAAGGGTTCGGGTCCGTGTCCGTGTCCGTGTCCGTGTCCGTGTCCGTGTCCGTGTCCGGGTTCGAACCCGGGTCCGGGTCCGGGTCCGGGTCTGGGTCCGGGTAACGGTCCGGGTCCTTGTCCGGGTCCGGGTCTGGGTAAGGGTCCGGGTCCGGGTCCGGGTTCGGGTCCGGGTTCGTGTCCGGGTCCGTGTCCGTGTCCGTGTCCGGGTCCGGGTCCGGGTCCGTGTCCGTGTCCGGGTCCGTGTCCGGGTAAGGGTCCGGGTCCGTGTCTGTGTCCGTGTCCGTGTCCGGGTCCGGGTCCGGGTAAGGGTTCGGGTCCGTGTCCGTGTCCGTGTCCGTGTCCGGGTCCGGGTCCGGGTAAGGGTCCGGGTCCGGGTCCGGGTCCGGGTCCGGGTCCGGGTCCGGGTAAGGGTCGGGTCCGGGTCCGGGTTCGTGTCCGGGTTCGTGTCCAGGTCCGGGTCCGGGTCCAGGTCCGGGTCCGGGTCATGTTCCGGGTCCGGGTCCGGGCAAGTGTCCGGGTCCGGGTCCGGGTCCGGGTAAGGGTCCGGGTCAGGGTCCGGGTTCGTGTCCGGGTTCGTGTCCAGGTCCGGGTCCGGGTCCGGGTCCTGGTCCGGGTCCGGGTCCGGGTCCGGGTCCGGTTCCGGGTCCGGTTCCGGTTCCGGTTCCGGGTCCGGGTCCGGGTCCGGGCTAGGGTCCGGGTCCGGGTCCGGGTCCGGGTCCCGGTTCGGGTCCGGGTTCGTGTCCGGGTCCGGGTCCGTGTCCGTGTCCTGGTCCGAGTACGGGTCAGGGTCCGGGTCCGGGTCCGGGTCCGGGTCCGGGTCCGGGTAAGGGTCCGGGTCCGGGTAAGGGTCCGGGTCCATGTCCGTGTCCGGGTCCTTGTCCGTGTCCGGGTCCGGATCCGGGTCCGGGTCCGTGGAAGGGTTCGGGTCCTTGTCCGTGTCCGGGTCCGGGTCCGGGTCCGGGTAAGGGTCTGGGTCCGGGTCCGGGTAAGGGTCCGGGACCGGGTCCAGGTCCGGGTCCGGGTAAGGGTCCGGGTCCGTGTCCGTGTCCGTGTCCGGGTCCGGGTAAGGGTCCATGTCTGTGTCCGGTTAAGGGTCCGGGTCCGGGTCCAGGTAAGTGTCCGGGTCCGGGTCTGGGTCCGGGTCCGGGTCCGGGTCCGGGCTAGGGTCCGGGTCCGGGTCCGGTTCCGGGTCCCGGTTCGGGTCCGGGTTCGTGTCCGGGTCCGGGTCCGTGTCCGGGACCGGGTCCGAGTATGGGTCAGGGTCCGGGTCCGGGTCCGTGTCCGTGTCCGGGTCCGGGTCCGGGTCCGGGTCTTGGTCCGGGTCCGGGTCCGGGTCCAGGTAAGGTTCCGGGTCCGGGTCCGGGTCCCGGTCCGGGTAAGGGTCCGGATCCGGGTCGGGGTCCGTGGAAGGGTTCGGGTCCGTGTCCGTGTCCGGGTCCGTGTCCGGGTAAGGGTCCGTGTCCGGGTCCGGGTAAGGGTCCGGGACCGGGTCCAGGTCCGTGTCCGGGTAAGGGTCCGGGTCCGTGTCCGTGTCCGTGTCCGGGTCCGGGTAAGGGTCCGGGTAAGGGTTCGGGTCCGTGTCCGTGTCCGTGTCTGGGTCCGTGTCCGGGTCCGGGTTCGAACCCGGGTCCAGGTCCGGGTCCGGGTCTGGGTCCGGGTAAGGGTCCGGGTCCGGGTCCGGGTCCCGGTCCGGGTCCGGGTCCGGGCAAGTGTCCGGGTCCGGGTCCGGGTCCGGGTAAGGGTCCGGGTCCGGGTCCGGGTTCGTGTCCGGGTTCGTGTCCAGGTCCGGGTCCGGGTCCGTGTCCGTGTCCGGGTCCGGTTCCGGGTCAGGGTCCGGGTCCGTGTCCGGGCAAGGGTCCGGGTCCGGGTCCGGGTCCGGGTAATGGTCCGGGTCCGGGTCCGGGTAAGGGTCCGGGTAAGGGTCCGGGTCCGGGTCCGTGTCCGTGTCCGTGTCCGGGTCCGGGTCCGGGTCTTGGTCCGGGTCCGGGTCCGGGTCCAGGTAAGGTTCCGGGTCCGGGTCCGGGTCCCGGTCCGGGTAAGGGTCCGGGTCCGGTTCCGTGTCCGTGTCCGTGTCCGTGTCCGTGTCCGTGTCCGGGTTCGAACCCGGGTCCGGGTCCGGGTCCGGGTCTGGGTCCGGGTAACGGTCCGGGTCCTTGTCCGGGTCCGGGTCTGGGTAAGGGTCCGGGTCCGGGTCCGGGTTCGGGTCCGGGTTCGTGTCCGGGTCCGTGTCCGTGTCCGTGTCCGGGTCCGGGTCCGGGTCCGTGTCCGTGTCCGGGTCCGTGTCCGGGTAAGGGTCCGGGTCCGTGTCTGTGTCCGTGTCCGTGTCCGGGTCCGGGTCCGGGTAAGGGTTCGGGTCCGTGTCCGTGTCCGTGTCCGTGTCCGGGTCCGGGTCCGGGTAAGGGTCCGGGTCCGGGTCCGGGTCCGGGTCCGGGTCCGGGTCCGGGTAAGGGTCGGGTCCGGGTCCGGGTTCGTGTCCGGGTTCGTGTCCAGGTCCGGGTCCGGGTCCAGGTCCGGGTCCGGGTCATGTTCCGGGTCCGGGTCCGGGCAAGTGTCCGGGTCCGGGTCCGGGTCCGGGTAAGGGTCCGGGTCAGGGTCCGGGTTCGTGTCCGGGTTCGTGTCCAGGTCCGGGTCCGGGTCCGGGTCCTGGTCCGGGTCCGGGTCCGGGTCCGGGTCCGGTTCCGGGTCCGGTTCCGGTTCCGGTTCCGGTTCCGGGTCCGGGTCCGGGCTAGGGTCCGGGTCCGGGTCCGGGTCCGGGTCCCGGTTCGGGTCCGGGTTCGTGTCCGGGTCCGGGTCCGTGTCCGTGTCCTGGTCCGAGTACGGGTCAGGGTCCGGGTCCGGGTCCGGGTCCGGGTCCGGGTCCGGGTAAGGGTCCGGGTCCGGGTAAGGGTCCGGGTCCATGTCCGTGTCCGGGTCCTTGTCCGTGTCCGGGTCCGGATCCGGGTCCGGGTCCGTGGAAGGGTTCGGGTCCTTGTCCGTGTCCGGGTCCGGGTCCGGGTCCGGGTAAGGGTCTGGGTCCGGGTCCGGGTAAGGGTCCGGGACCGGGTCCAGGTCCGGGTCCGGGTAAGGGTCCGGGTCCGTGTCCGTGTCCGTGTCCGGGTCCGGGTAAGGGTCCATGTCTGTGTCCGGTTAAGGGTCCGGGTCCGGGTCCAGGTAAGTGTCCGGGTCCGGGTCTGGGTCCGGGTCCGGGTCCGGGTCCGGGCTAGGGTCCGGGTCCGGGTCCGGTTCCGGGTCCCGGTTCGGGTCCGGGTTCGTGTCCGGGTCCGGGTCCGTGTCCGGGACCGGGTCCGAGTATGGGTCAGGGTCCGGGTCCGGGTCCGTGTCCGTGTCCGGGTCCGGGTCCGGGTCCGGGTCTTGGTCCGGGTCCGGGTCCGGGTCCAGGTAAGGTTCCGGGTCCGGGTCCGGGTCCCGGTCCGGGTAAGGGTCCGGATCCGGGTCGGGGTCCGTGGAAGGGTTCGGGTCCGTGTCCGTGTCCGGGTCCGTGTCCGGGTAAGGGTCCGTGTCCGGGTCCGGGTAAGGGTCCGGGACCGGGTCCAGGTCCGTGTCCGGGTAAGGGTCCGGGTCCGTGTCCGTGTCCGTGTCCGGGTCCGGGTAAGGGTCCGGGTAAGGGTTCGGGTCCGTGTCCGTGTCCGTGTCTGGGTCCGTGTCCGGGTCCGGGTTCGAACCCGGGTCCAGGTCCGGGTCCGGGTCTGGGTCCGGGTAAGGGTCCGGGTCCGGGTCCGGGTCCCGGTCCGGGTCCGGGTCCGGGCAAGTGTCCGGGTCCGGGTCCGGGTCCGGGTAAGGGTCCGGGTCCGGGTCCGGGTTCGTGTCCGGGTTCGTGTCCAGGTCCGGGTCCGGGTCCGTGTCCGTGTCCGGGTCCGGTTCCGGGTCAGGGTCCGGGTCCGTGTCCGGGCAAGGGTCCGGGTCCGGGTCCGGGTCCGGGTAATGGTCCGGGTCCGGGTCCGGGTAAGGGTCCGGGTAAGGGTCCGGGTCCGGGTCCGTGTCCGTGTCCGTGTCCGGGTCCGGGTCCGGGTCTTGGTCCGGGTCCGGGTCCGGGTCCAGGTAAGGTTCCGGGTCCGGGTCCGGGTCCCGGTCCGGGTAAGGGTCCGGGTCCGGTTCCGGGTTCGTGTCCGGGTTCGTGTCCAGGTCCGGGTCCGGGTCCAGGTCCGGGTCAGGGTCCGGGTCCGGGTCCGGGTAAGGGTCTGAGTCCGTGTCCCTGTCCGTGTCCGTGTCCGGGTCCAGGTCCGGGTCCGGGTAAGGGTCCGGGTCCATATCCGGGTCCGGGTCCGGGTCCGGGTCCGGGTCCGGGTCCGGGTCCGGGTCCGGGTAAGGGTTCGGGTCCGTGTCCGTGTCCGTGTCCGTGTCCGTGTCCGTGTCCGGGTCCATGTCCGGGTCCGTGTCCGGGTAAGGGTCCGGGTCCGTGTCCGTGTCCGGGTCCGGGTCCGGGTCCGGGTCCGGGTCCGGGTCCGGGTCCGGGTCCGGGTCCGGGTCCGGGCAAGGGTCCGGGTCCGGGTCCGGGTCCGGGTAATGGTCCGGGTCCGGGTCCGGGTCCGGGTAAGGGTCCGGGTCCGGGTCCGGGTCCGGGTCCGGGTCCGGGTCCGTGTCCATGTCCGTGTCCGTGTCCGGGTCCGGGTCCGGGTCCGGGTCCGGGTAAGGGTCCGGGACCGGGTCCAGGTCCGGGTCCGGGTAAGGGTCCGGGTCCGTGTCCGTGTCCGTGTCCGGGTCCGGGTCCGGGTCCGGGTAAGGGTCCGGGTCTGTGTCCGGTTAAGGGTCCGGGTCCGTGTCCAGGTAAGTGTCCGGGTCCAGGTCCGGGTCCGGGTCCGGGTCCGGGTAAGGGTCCGTGTCAGGGTCCGTGTCCGGGTCCGGGTCCGGGTCCGAGTACGGGTCAAGGTCCGGGTCCGGGTAAGGGTCCGGGTCCAGGTAAGGGTCCGGGTCCATGTCCGTGTCCGGGTCCGTGTCCGTGTCCGGGACCGGATCCGGGTCCGGGTCCGTGGAAGGGTTCGGGTCCGTGTCCGTGTCCGGGTCCGGGTCCGGGTAAGGGTCCGGGTAAGGGTCCGGGTAAGGGTCCGGGACCGGGTCCAGGTCCGGGTCCGGGTAAGGGTCCGGGTCCGTGTCCGTGTCCGTGTCCGGGTCCGGGTAAGGGTCCGGGTCCGGGTCCGGGTCCGGGCAAGTGTCCGGGTCCGGATCCGGTTTCGGGTCCGGGTTCATGTCCTGGTCCGTGTCCGTGTCCGTGTCCGGGTCCGGGTAAGGGTCCGGGTCTATGTCCGGTTAAGGGTCCGGGTCCGGGTCCGGGTCCGTGTCCGTGTCCGTGTCCGGGTCCGGGTCCGGGTGTGGGTCCGGGTCCGGGTAAGGGTCCGGGTCTGTCTCCGGTTAAGGGTCCGGTCCGTGTCCAGGTAAGTGTCCGGGTCCGGGTCCGGGTCCGGGTCCGGGTCCGGGTCCGGGTCCGGGTCCGGTTCCGGGTCCGGTTCCGGGTCCGGGTCCGGGTCCGGGTCCGGGTCCGGGTCCGGGTAAGGGTTCGGGTCCGTGTCCGTGTCCGGGTCCGGGTCCGTGTCCGTGTCCGGGTCCATGTCCGGGTCCGGGTCCGGGTAAGGGTCCGGGTCCGTGTCCGTGTCCGGGTCCGGGTCCGGGTCCGGGTCCGGGTCCGGGTAAGGGTCCGGGTAAGGGTCCGGGTAAGGGTCCGGGACCGGGTCCAGGTCCGGGTCCGGGTAAGGGTCCGGGTCCGTGTCCGTGTCCGTGTCCGGGTCCGGGTAAGGGTCCGGGTCCGGGTCCGGGTCCGGGCAAGTGTCCGGGTCCGGATCCGGTTTCGGGTCCGGGTTCATGTCCTGGTCCGTGTCCGTGTCCGTGTCCGGGTCCGGGTAAGGGTCCGGGTCTATGTCCGGTTAAGGGTCCGGGTCCGGGTCCGGGTCCGTGTCCGTGTCCGTGTCCGGGTCCGGGTCCGGGTCCGGGTCCGGGTCCGGGTCCGGGTAAGGGTCCGGGTCTGTGTCCGGTTAAGGGTCCGGGTCCGTGTCCAGGTAAGTGTCCGGGTCCGGGTCCGGGTCCGGGTCCGGGTCCGGGTAAGGGTCCGTGTCAGGGTCCGGGTCCGGGTCCGGGTCCGGGTCCGAGTACGGGTCAGGGTCCGGGTCCGGGTAAGGGTCCGGGTCCAGGTAAGGGTCCGGGTCCATGTCCGTGTCCGGGTCCGTGTCCGTGTCCGGGTCCGGATCCGGGTCCGGGTCCGTGGAAGGGTTCGGGTCCGTGTCCGTGTCCGGGTCCGTGTCCGGGTAAGGGTCCGGGTAAGGGTCCGGGTAAGGGTCCGGGTCCGGGTCCGGGTCCGGGTAAGGGTCCGGGTAAGGGTCCGGGTAAGGGTCCGGGACCGGGTCCAGGTCCGGGTCCGGGTAAGGGTCCGGGTCCGTGTCCGTGTCCGTGTCCGGGTCCGGGTAAGGGTCCGGGTCCGGGTCCGGGTCCGGGCAAGTGTCCGGGTCCGGATCCGGTTTCGGGTCCGGGTTCATGTCCTGGTCCGTGTCCGTGTCCGTGTCCGGGTCCGGGTAAGGGTCCGGGTCTATGTCCGGTTAAGGGTCCGGGTCCGGGTCCGGGTCCGTGTCCGTGTCCGTGTCCGGGTCCGGGTCCGGGTCCGGGTCCGGGTCCGGGTAAGGGTCCGGGTCTGTGTCCGGTTAAGGGTCCGGGTCCGTGTCCAGGTAAGTGTCCGGGTCCGGGTCCGGGTCCGGGTCCGGGTCCGGGTAAGGGTCCGTGTCAGGGTCCGGGTCCGGGTCCGGGTCCGGGTCCGAGTACGGGTCAGGGTCCGGGTCCGGGTAAGGGTCCGGGTCCAGGTAAGGGTCCGGGTCCATGTCCGTGTCCGGGTCCGTGTCCGTGTCCGGGTCCGGATCCGGGTCCGGGTCCGTGGAAGGGTTCGGGTCCGTGTCCGTGTCCGGGTCCGTGTCCGGGTAAGGGTCCGGGTAAGGGTCCGGGTAAGGGTCCGGGACCGGGTCCAGGTCCGGGTCCGGGTAAGGGTCCGTGTCCGTGTCCGTGTCCGTGTCCGGGTCCGGGTAAGGGTCCGGGTCCGGGTCCGGGTCCGGGCAAGTGTCCGGGTCCGGATCCGGTTTCGGGTCCGGGTTCATGTCCTGGTCCGTGTCCGTGTCCGTGTCCGTGTCCGTGTCCGTGTCCGGGTCCGTGTCCGTGTCCGTGTCCGTGTCCGGGTCCGGGTCCGGGTCCGGGTAAGGGTTCGGGTCCGGGTCCGTGTCCGTGTCCGTGTCCGGGTCCGGGTCCGGGTTCGAACCCGGGTCCGGGTCCGGGTCCGGGTCTGGGTCCGGGTAACGGTCCAGGTCCTTGTCCGGGTCCGGGTCCGGGTCCGGGTAAGGGTCCGGGTCCGGGTCCGGGTCCGGGTCCGGGTCCGGGTCCAGGTCCGGGTCCGGGTCCGGGTCTGGGTCCGGGTTCGGGTCTGGGTCCGGGTCCGGGTCCAGGTCCAGGTAAGGGTCCGGGTCCGGGTCCGGGTCCCGGTTCGGGTCCGGGTTCGTGTCCGTGTCCGGGTCCATATCCGGGTCCGGGTCCGGGTCCGGGTCCGGTTCCGGGTCCGGTTCCGGGTCCGGGTCCGGGTCCGGGTCCGGGTCCGGGTCCGGGTAAGGGTTCGGGTCCGTGTCCGTGTCCGGGTCCGGGTCCGTGTCCGTGTCCGGGTCCATGTCCGGGTCCGGGTCCGGGTAAGGGTCCGGGTCCGTGTCCGTGTCCGGGTCCGGGTCCGGGTCCGGGTCCGGGTCCTGGTCCGGGTCCGGGTCCGGGCAAGGGTCCGGGTCCGGGTCCGGGTCCGGGTAATGGTCCGGGTCCGGGTCCGGGTAAGGGTTCGGGTCCGTGTCCGTGTCCGTGTCCGTATCCGTGTCCGTGTCCGGGCAAGGGTCCGGGTAAGGGTCCGGGTCCGGGTCCGGGTCCGGGTCCGGGTCCGGGTCCGTGTCCATGTCCGTGTCCGTGTCCGGGTCCGGGTCCGGGTCCGGGTCCGGGTCAGGGTAAGGGTCCGGGACCGGGTCCAGGTCCGGGTCCGGGTAAGGGTCCGGGTCCGTGTCCGTGTCCGGGTCCGGGTCCGGGTCCGGGTCCGGGTAAGGGTCCGGGTCTGTGTCCGGTTAAGGGTCCGGGTCCGTGTCCTGGTCCGTGTCCATGTCCGTGTCCGTGTCCGTGTCCGTCTCCGTGTCCGTGTCCGGGTCCGGGTCCGGGTCCAGGTCCAGGTAAGGGTCCGGGTCCGGGTCCGGGTCTGGGTTCGTGTCCGTGTCCGTGTCCGTTTCCGTGTCCGTGTCCGTGTCCGTGTCCGTGTCCGGGTCCGGGTCCGGGTAAGGGTCCGGGTCCATGTCCGTGTCCGTGTCCGTGTCCGTGTCCGTGTCCGTGTCCGGGTTCGGACCCGGGTCCGGGTCCGGGTCCCGGTCAGGGTCCGGGTAACGGTCCGGGTCCATGTCTGGGTCTGGGTCCGTGTCCGTGTCCGGGTCCGTGTCCGGGACCGGGTAAGGGTCCGGGTCCGTGTCCGTGTCCGTGTCCGTGTCCGTGTCCGTGTCCGTGTCTGTGTCAGTGTCTGTGTCCGGGTCCGGGTCCGGGTCCGGGTGCGGGTCATGGTCCGGATCCGGGTCCGGGTCCGGGTAAGGGTCTGGGTCCGGGTCCGGGTCCGGGTCCGGGTCTGGGTCCGGGTCTGGGTCCGGGTCCGGGTCAGGGTCCAGGTAAGGGTCCGGGTCCGGGTCCAGGTCCCGGTTCGGTTCCGGGTTCGTGTCCGGGTCCGGGTCCGGGTCCGTGTCCGTGTCTGGGTCCGGGTCCGGGTCCGGGTCCGGGTCCGGGTAAGGGTCCGGGTCCATGTCCGTGTCCGTGTCCGTGTCCGTGTCCGTGTCCGGGTCCGTGTCCGTGTCCGTGTCCGGGTAAGGGTTCGGGTCCGTGTCCGTGTTCCTGTCCGTGTCCGGGTCCGGGTTCGGACCTGGGTCCGGGTCCGGGTCCCGGTCAGGGTCCGGGTCCGGGTCCGGGTCCGGGTAAGGGTCCGGGTCCGGGTCCGGGTAAGGGTCCGGGTCCGGGTCCGGATAAGGGTCTGGGTCCGGGTCCGGGTCCAGGTAAGTGTCCGGGTCAAGGTAAGGGTCCGGGTCCTGGTCCGGGTAAGGGTCCGGGTCCGGGTCCGGGTCCGGGTCCGGGTAAGGGTCCGGGTCCAGGTCCGGGTTCGTGTCTGGGTCCGGGTCCGGGTCTGGGTCCGGGTCCGGGTCCGGGTCCCGGTAAGGGTCCGGGTCCGGGTCCGGGTCCCGGTTCGGGTCCGGGTTCGTGTCCGGGTCCATGTCCGTTTCCGTGTCCGTGTCCGTGTCCGTGTCCGTGTCCGTGTCCGTGTCCGGGTAAGGGTCCGGGTCCATGTCCGTGTCCGTGTCCATGTCCGTGTCCTGGTCCGTGTCCGTGTCCGTGTCCGTGTCCGGGTAAGGGTTCGGGTCCGTGTCCATGTCCGTGTCCGTGTCCGGGACCGGGTAAGGGTCCGGGTCCATGTCCGTGTCCGTGTCCGTGTCCGTGTCCGTGTCTGTGTCCGGGTCCGTGTCCGGGTCCGGGTCTGGGTCCGGGTAAGGGTTCGGGTCCGTGTCCGTGTCCGTGTCCGTGTCCGTGTCCGTGTCCGGGCAAGGGTCCGGGTCCGGGTCCGGGTCCGGGTCCGGGTAATGGTCCGGGTCCGGGTCCGGGTCCGGGTAAGGGTCCGGGTCCGGGTCCGGGTCCGGGTCCGGGTCTGGGTCCGGGTCTGGGTCCGGGTCCGGGTCCGTGTCCGGGTCCGTGTCCGGGTCCGGGTCCGGGTCCGTGTCCGGGTCCGTGTCCGGGTCCGGGTAAGGGTCCGGGTTCGGGTCCGGGTCCAGGTCTGGGTCCGGGTCCGGGTAAGGGTCCGGGTCCGGGTCCGGGTAAGGTTCCGGGTCCGGGACCGGTTAAGGGTCTGGCTCCGGGTCCAGATAAGGGTCCGGGTCCGGGTCCGGGTCTGGGTCCGGGTCCGGGTCCGGGTCCGGGTCCGGGTCCGGGTCCGGGTCCGGGTAAGGGTCCGGGTCCGGGTCCGGGTAAGGGTCTGGGTCCGGGTCCGGGTCCGGGTCCGGGTCCGGTTCCGGGTCCGGGTAAGGGTCTGGGTCCGGGTCCGGGTTCGGGTCCGGGTTCGTGTCCGGGTCCGGGTCCGGGTCCGGGTCCGGGTCCGGGTCCGGGTCAGGGTCCGGGTCCGGGTCCGGGTAAGGGTCCGGGTCCGGGTCCGGGTCCGGGTCCGGGTAAGTGTCCAGGTCCATGTCCGGGTCCGGGTCCGGGTCCGGGTCCGGGTCCGGGTCCGGGTCCGGGTCCGGGTCCGGGTCCGGGTAAGGGTTCGGGTCCGTGTCCGGGTCCGGGTCCGGGTAAGGGTCCGGGTCCGGGTCCGGGTCCGGGTCCGGGTCCTGGTCCGGGTCCGGGTAAGGGTTCGGGTCCGTGTCCGGGTCCGGGTCCGGGTAAGGGTCCGGGTCCGGGTCCGGGTTCGGGTCCGGGTTCGTGTCCTGGTCCGGGTCCGTGTCCGGGTCCGTGTCCTTGTCCGGGTCCGGGTAAGGGTCCGGGTCCGGGTCCGGGTCAGGGTCCGGGTCCGGGTCAGGGTCCGGGTCAGGGTCCGGGTCCGGGTCCGGGTCCGGGTCCGGGTCCGGGTCAGGGTCCGGGTCCGGGTCCGGGTAAGGGTCCGGGTCCGGGTCCGGGTCCGGGTCCGGGTAAGTGTCCAGGTCCATGTCCGGGTCCGGGTCCGGGTCCGGGTCCGGG
Organism: Arizona elegans; assembly: GCA_022577455.1. Lineage (NCBI taxonomy): Eukaryota > Metazoa > Chordata > Lepidosauria > Squamata > Colubridae > Arizona > Arizona elegans. The sequence goes on from JAKOOJ010000027.1 coordinate 9,049,551, forward strand.
TCCGGGTCCGGGTCCGGGTCCGGGTAAGGTTTCGGGTCCGTGTCCGGGTCCGTGTCCGGGTAAGGGTCCGGGTCCGGGTCCGGGTCCGGGTCCGGGTCCGGGTTCGTGTCCTGGTCCGGGTCCGTGTCCGGGTCCGTGTCCTTGTCCGGGTCCGGGTAAGGGTCCGGGTCCGGGTCCGGGTCCGGGTCCGGGTCCGGGTCCGGGTCCGGGTCCGGGTCCGGGTCCGGGTAAGGGTTCGGGTCCGTGTCCGTGTCCGTGTCCGTGTCCGTGTCCGTGTCCGGGTTCGAACCCGGGTCCGGGTCCGGGTCCGGGTCTGGGTCCGGGTAACGGTCCGGGTCCTTGTCCGGGTCCGGGTCCGTGTCCGGGTAAGGGTCCGTGTCTGGGTCCGGGTCCCGGTCCGGGTCCGGGTCCGGGTCCGGGTCTGGGTCCAGGTCCGGGTCCGGGTCCGGGTCCGGGTCCGGGTCCGGGTAAGGGTCCGGGTTCGGGTCCGGGTCCGGTTCCGGGTCAGGGTCCGGGTCCGTGTCCGTGTCCGGGCAAGGGTCCGGGTCCGGGTCAGGGTCAGGGTCCGGGTCCGTGTCGGTGTCCGGGCAAGGGTCCGGGTCCGGGTCCGGGTCCGGGTCCGGGTCCGGGTCCGGGTAAGGGTTCGGGTCCGTGTCCGTGTCCGTGTCCGTGTCCGTGTCCGGGTCCGGGTTCGAACCCGGGTCCGGGTCCGGGTCCGGGTCTGGGTCCGGGTAACGGTCCGGGTCCTTGTCCGGGTCCGGGTCCGTGTCCGGGTAAGGGTCCGTGTCCGGGTCCGGGTCCCGGTCCGGGTCCGGGTCCGGGTCCGGGTCCGGGTCCGGGTCCAGGTCCGGGTCCGGGTCCGGGTCCGGGTCCGGGTCCGGGTCCGGGTAAGGGTCCGGGTTCGGGTCCGGTTCCGGGTCAGGGTCCGGGTCCGTGTCCGTGTCCGGGCAAGGGTCCGGGTAAGGGTCCGTGTCTGTGTCCGGTTAAGGGTCCGGGTCCGGGTCCAGGTAAGTGTCCGGGTCCGGGTCAGTGTCCGGGTCCGTGTCCGGGTCCGGGTCCGGGTCCGGGTCCGGGTCCGTGTCCGGGTCCGTGTCCGTGTCCGGGTAAGGGTCCGTGTCCGGGTCCGGGTCCCGGTCCGGGTCCGGGTCCGGGTCCGGGTCCGGGTCCGGGTCCAGGTCCGGGTCCGGGTCCGGGTCCGGGTCCGGGTCCGGGTCCGGGTAAGGGTCCGGGTTCGGGTCCGGTTCCGGGTCAGGGTCCGGGTCCGGGTCCGTGTCCGGGTAAGGGTCCGGGTCCGGGTCCGGGTCCCGGTCCGGGTCCGGGTACGGGCAAGTGTCCGGGTCCGGGTCCGGGTCCGGGTAAGGGTCCGGGTCCGGGTCCGGGTTCGTGTCCGGGTTCGTGTCCAGGTCCGGGTCCGGGTCCGTGTCCGTGTCCGGGTCCGGTTCCGGGTCAGGGTCCGGGTCCGTGTCCGGGCAAGGGTCCGGGTCCGGGTCTGGGTCCGGGTAACGGTCCGGGTCCATGTCCGGGTCCGGGTCCGGGTCCGGGTAAGGGTCCGGGTCAGGGTCCGGGTTCGTGTCCGGATTCGTGTCCAGGTCCGGGTCCGGGTCCGGGTCCTGGTCCGGGTCCGGGTCCGGGTCCGGGTCCGGGTCCGGGTCCGGGTCCGGGTCCGGGTCCGGGTCCGGGTCCGGGCTAGGGTCCGGGTCCGGGTCCGGGTCCGGGTCCCGGTTCGGGTCCGGGTTCGTGTCCGGGTCCGGGTCCGTGTCCGGGTCCGGGTCCGAGTACGGGTCAGGGTCCGGGTCCGGGTCCGGGTCCGGGTCCGGGTCCGGGTAAGAGTCCGGGTCCGGGTAAGGGTCCGGGTCCATGTCCGTGTCCGGGTCCGTGTCCGTGTCCGGGTCCGGATCCGGGTCCGGGTCCGTGGAAGGGTTCGGGTCCGTGTCCGTGTCCGGGTCCGTGTCCGGGTTCGGGTAAGGGTCCGGGTCCGGGTCCGGGTAAGGGTCCGGGACCGGGTCCAGGTCCGGGTCCGGGTAAGGGTCCGGGTCCGGGTCCGGGTCCGGGTCCCGGTTCGGGTCCGGGTTCGTGTCCGGGTCCGGGTCCGTGTCCGGGACCGGGTCCGAGTACGGGTCAGGGTCCGGGTCCGGGTCCGGGTCCGGGTCCGTGTCCGGGTCCGGGTCCGGATCCGGGTCCGGGTCCGGGTCCGTGGAAGGGTTCGGGTCCGTGTCCGTGTCCGGGTCCGTGTCCGGGTAAGGGTCCGTGTCCGGGTCCGGGTAAGGGTCCGGGACCGGGTCCAGGTCCGTGTCTGGGTAAGGGTCCGGGTCCGTGTCCGTGTCCGTGTCCGGGTCCGGGTAAGGGTCCGTGTCTGTGTCCGGTTAAGGGTCCGGGTCCGGGTCCTGGTAAGTGTCCGGGTCCGGGTCCGGGTCCGTGACCGTGTCCGGGTCCGTGTCCGGGTCCGGGTCCGGGTCCGGGTCCGTGTCCGGGTCCGTGTCCGGGTCCGGGTAAGGGTCCGGGTTCGGGTCCGGGTCCAGGTCTGGGTCCGGGTCCGGGTAAGGGTCCGGGTCCGGGTCCGGGTAAGGTTCCGGGTCCGGGACCGGTTAAGGGTCTGGCTCCGGGTCCAGATAAGGGTCCGGGTCCGGGTCCGGGTCTGGGTCCGGGTCCGGGTCCGGGTCCGGGTCCGGGTCCGGGTCCGGGTCCGGGTAAGGGTCCGGGTCCGGGTCCGGGTAAGGGTCTGGGTCCGGGTCCGGGTCCGGGTCCGGGTCCGGTTCCGGGTCCGGGTAAGGGTCTGGGTCCGGGTCCGGGTTCGGGTCCGGGTTCGTGTCCGGGTCCGGGTCCGGGTCCGGGTCCGGGTCCGGGTCCGGGTCAGGGTCCGGGTCCGGGTCCGGGTAAGGGTCCGGGTCCGGGTCCGGGTCCGGGTCCGGGTAAGTGTCCAGGTCCATGTCCGGGTCCGGGTCCGGGTCCGGGTCCGGGTCCGGGTCCGGGTCCGGGTCCGGGTCCGGGTAAGGGTTCGGGTCCGTGTCCGGGTCCGGGTCCGGGTAAGGGTCCGGGTCCGGGTCCGGGTCCGGGTCCGGGTCCTGGTCCGGGTCCGGGTAAGGGTTCGGGTCCGTGTCCGGGTCCGGGTCCGGGTAAGGGTCCGGGTCCGGGTCCGGGTTCGGGTCCGGGTTCGTGTCCTGGTCCGGGTCCGTGTCCGGGTCCGTGTCCTTGTCCGGGTCCGGGTAAGGGTCCGGGTCCGGGTCCGGGTCAGGGTCCGGGTCTGGGTCAGGGTCCGGGTCAGGGTCCGGGTCCGGGTCCGGGTCCGGGTCCGGGTCCGGGTCAGGGTCCGGGTCCGGGTCCGGGTAAGGGTCCGGGTCCGGGTCCGGGTCCGGGTCCGGGTAAGTGTCCAGGTCCATGTCCGGGTCCGGGTCCGGGTCCGGGTCCGGGTCCGGGTCCGGGTCCGGGTCCGGGTCCGGGTAAGGGTTCGGGTCCGTGTCCGGGTCCGTGTCCGGGTAAGGGTCCGGGTCCGGGTCCGGGTCCGGGTCCGGGTTCGTGTCCTGGTCCGGGTCCGTGTCCGGGTCCGTGTCCTTGTCCGGGTCCGGGTAAGGGTCCGGGTCCGGGTCCGGGTCCGGGTCCGGGTCCGGGTCCGGGTCCGGGTCCGGGTCCGGGTCCGGGTAAGGGTTCGGGTCCGTGTCCGTGTCCGTGTCCGTGTCCGTGTCCGTGTCCGGGTTCGAACCCGGGTCCGGGTCCGGGTCCGGGTCTGGGTCCGGGTAACGGTCCGGGTCCTTGTCCGGGTCCGGGTCCGTGTCCGGGTAAGGGTCCGTGTCCGGGTCCGGGTCCCGGTCCGGGTCCGGGTCCGGGTCCGGGTCTGGGTCCAGGTCCGGGTCCGGGTCCGGGTCCGGGTCCGGGTCCGGGTAAGGGTCCGGGTTCGGGTCCGGGTCCGGTTCCGGGTCAGGGTCCGGGTCCGTGTCCGTGTCCGGGCAAGGGTCCGGGTCCGGGTCAGGGTCAGGGTCCGGGTCCGTGTCCGTGTCCGGGCAAGGGTCCGGGTCCGGGTCCGGGTCCGGGTCCGGGTCCGGGTCCGGGTAAGGGTTCGGGTCCGTGTCCGTGTCCGTGTCCGTGTCCGTGTCCGGGTCCGGGTTCGAACCCGGGTCCGGGTCCGGGTCCGGGTCTGGGTCCGGGTAACGGTCCGGGTCCTTGTCCGGGTCCGGGTCCGTGTCCGGGTAAGGGTCCGTGTCCGGGTCCGGGTCCCGGTCCGGGTCCGGGTCCGGGTCCGGGTCCGGGTCCGGGTCCAGGTCCGGGTCCGGGTCCGGGTCCGGGTCCGGGTCCGGGTCCGGGTAAGGGTCCGGGTTCGGGTCCGGTTCCGGGTCAGGGTCCGGGTCCGTGTCCGTGTCCGGGCAAGGGTCCGGGTAAGGGTCCGTGTCTGTGTCCGGTTAAGGGTCCGGGTCCGGGTCCAGGTAAGTGTCCGGGTCCGGGTCAGTGTCCGGGTCCGTGTCCGGGTCCGGGTCCGGGTCCGGGTCCGGGTCCGTGTCCGGGTCCGTGTCCGGGTCCGGGTAAGTGTCCGGGTTCGGGTCCGGGTCCAGGTCTGGGTCCGGGTCCGGGTAAGGGTCCGGGTCCGGGTCCGGGTAAGGTTCCGGTTCCGGGACCGGTTAAGGGTCTGGCTCCGGGTCCAGATAAGGGTCCGGGTCCGGGTCCGGGTCCGGGTCCGGGTCCGGGTCCGGGTCCGGGTCTGGGTCCGTGTCCGGGTCCGGGTCCGGGTCCGGGTCCGGGTCCGGTTCCGGGTCCGGGTAAGGGTCCGGCTCCGGGTAAGGGTCCGGGTCCATGTCCGTGTCCGGGTCCGTGTCCGGGTCCGGGTCCGGATCCGGGTCCGGGTCCGTGGAAGGGTTCGGGTCCGTGTCCGTGTCCGTGTCCGTGTCCGGGTAAGGGTCCGTGTCCGGGTCCGGGTAAGGGTCCGGGACTGGGTCCAGGTCCGTGTCTGGGTAAGGGTCCGGGTCCGTGTCCGTGTCCGTGTCCGGGTCCGGGTAAGGGTCCGTGTCTGTGTCCGGTTAAGGGTCCGGGTCCGGGTCCAGGTAAGTGTCCGGGTCCGGGTCCGGGTCCGGGTCCGTGTCCGGGTCCGGGTCCGGGTCCGGGTCCGGGTCCGGGTCCGTGACCGGGTCCGTGTCCGGGTCCGGGTAAGGGTCCGGGTTCGGGTCCGGGTCCAGGTCTGGGTCCGGGTCCGGGTAAGGGTCCGGGTCCGGGTCCGGGTAATGTTCCGGGTCCGGGACCGGTTAAGGGTCTGGCTCCGGGTCCAGATAAGGGTCCGGGTCCGGATCCGGGTCCGGGTCCGGGTCCGGGTCCGGGTCCGGGTCCGGGTCCGGGTCCGGGTCCGGGTAAGGGTCCGGGTCCGGGTCCGGGTAAGGGTCTGGGTCCGGGTCCGGGTCCGGGTCCGGGTCCGGTTCCGGGTCCGGGTAAGGGTCTGGGTCCGGGTCCGGGTTCGGGTCCGGGTTCGTGTCCGGGTCCGGGTCCGGGTCCGGGTCCGGGTCCGGGTCCGGGTCCGGGTCAGGGTCCGGGTCCGGGTCCGGGTAAGGGTCCGGGTCCGGGTCCGGGTCCGGGTCCGCGTAAGTGTCCAGGTCCATGTACGGGTCCGTGTCCGGGTCCGGGTCCGGGTCCGGGTCCGGGTCCGGGTCCGGGTCCGGGTAAGGGTTCGGGTCCGGGTCCGGGTCCGGGTCCGGGTAAGGGTCCGGGTCCGGGTCCGCGTTCGGGTCCGGGTTCGTGTCCTGGTCCGGGTCCGTGTCCGTGTCCGTGTCCTTGTCCGGGTCCGGGTAAGGGTCCGGGTCCGGGTCTGGGTCCGGGTCCGGGTCCGGGTCCGGGTCCGGGTCCGGGTCCGGGTCCGGGTCCGGGTAAGGGTTCGGGTCCGTGTCCGTGTCCGTGTCCGTGTCCGGGTACGGGTACGGGTTCGAACCCGGGTTCGTGTCTGGGTCCGGATCCGGGTCCGGGTCCGGGTCCATTTCCGGGTCCGTGTCCGGGTCCGTGTCCGGGTCCGTGTCCGGGTCCGGGTCCGGGTCCGGGTCCGTGTCCGTGTCCGGGTCCGGGTAAGGGTTCGGGTCCGTGTCCGTGTCCGTGTCCGGGTCCGGGTCCGGGTTCAAACCCGGGTCCGGGTCCGGGTCCGGGTCTGGGTCCGGGTAACGGTCCGGGTCCTTGTCCGGGTCCGGGTCCGGGTCCGGGTCCGGGTCCGGGTAAGGGTCCAGGTCCGGGTCCGGGTCCGGGTCCGGGTCCGGGTCCGGGTCCGGGTCCGGGTCCGGGTCCGGGTCCGGGCAAGTGTCCGGGTCCGGGTCCGGGTCTGGGTAAGGGTCCGGGTCCGGGTCCGGGTCCGGGTTCGTGTCCGGGTTCGTGTCCAGGTCCGGGTCCGGGTCCGGGTCCGGGTCCAGGTAAGTGTCCGGGTCCGGGTCCAGGTCCGGGTCTGGGTCCGGGTCCGGGTCCGGGCTAGGGTCCGGGTCTGGGTCCGGGTCCGGGTCCCGGTTCGGGTCCGGGTTCGTGTCCGGGTCCGGGTCCGGGTCCAGGTCCGAGTACGGGTCAGGGTCCGGGTCCGGGTCCGGGTCCAGGTCCGGGTAAGGGTCCGTGTCCGGGTCAGGGTCCGGGTCCGGGTCTGGGTCCGGGTCCGGGTCCGGGTAAGGGTCCAGGTCGGGGTCCGGGTCCGGGTCCGGGTCCGGGTCCGGGTCCGGGCAAGTGTCCGGGTCCGGGTCCGGGTCCGGGCAAGTGTCCGGGTCCGGGTCCGGGTCCGGGTAAGGGTCCGGGTCCGTGTCCGGGTCCGGGTCCGGGTAAGTGTCCGGGTCCGTGTCCGGGTAAGGGTCCGGGACCGGGTCCAGGTCCGTGTCCGGGTAAGGGTCCGGGTCCGTGTCCGTGTCCGTGTCCGGGTCCGGGTAAGTGTCCGTGTCTGTGTCCGGTTAAGGGTCCGGGTCCGGGTCCAGGTAAGTGTCCGGGTCCGGGTCCGGGTCCGGGTCCGGGTCCGGGTCCAGGTCCGGGTCCGGGTCCGGGTCCGGGTCCGGGTCCGGGTCCGGGTCCGGGTCCGGGTAAGGGTCCGGGTTCGGGTCCGGGTCCAGGTCCGGGTCCGGGTAAGGGTCCGGGTCCGGGTCCGGGTCCGGGTAAGGTTCCGTGTCCGGGACCGGTTAAGGGTCTGGCTCCGGGTCCAGATAAGGGTCCGGGTCCGGGTCCGGGTCCGGGTCCGGGTCCGGGTCCGGGTCTGGGTCCGGGTCCGGGTCCGGGTCCGGGTAAGGGTCCGGGTCCGGGTCCGGGTCCGGGTCCGGGTCCGGGTCCGGGTCCGGTTCCGGGTCCGGGTAAGGGTCCGGGTCCGGGTCCGGGTTCGGGTCCGGGTTCGTGTCCGGGTCCGGATCCGGGTCCGGGTCCGGGTCCATGTCCGGGTCCGGGTCCGGGTCCGTGTCCGGGTCCGGGTCCGGGTCCGGGTCCGGGTCCGAGTACGGGTCAGGGTCCGGGTCCGGGTCCGGGTCCAGGTCCGGGTAAGGGTCCGGGTCCGGGTAAGGGTCCGGGTCCATGTCCGGGTCCGGGTCCGTGTCCGGGTCAGGGTTCGGGTCCGGGTCTGGGTCCGGGTCCGGGTCCGGGTAAGGGTCCAGGTCCGGGTCCGGGTCCGGGTCCGGGTCCGGGTCCGGGTCCGGGTCCGGGTCCGGGCCCGGGTAAGGGTCCGGGTCCGTGTCCGGCTCCGGGTCCGTGTAAGGGTCCAGGTCCGGGTCCGGGTCCGGGTCCGGGTCCGTGTCCGGGTCCGTGTCCGGGTCCGGGTCCGGGTCCGGGCTAGGGTCCGGGTCCGGGTCCGGGTCCGGGTCCCGGTTCGGGTCCGGGTTCGTGTCCGGGTCCGGGTCCGGGTCCAGGTCCGAGTACGGGTCAGGGTCCGGGTCCGGGTCCGGGTCCAGGTCCGGGTAAGGGTCCGTGTCCGGGTCAGGGTCCGGGTCCGGGTCTGGGTCCGGGTCCAGGTCCGGGTAAGGGTCCAGGTCGGGGTCCGGGTCCGGGTCCGGGTCCGGGTCCGGGTCCGGGCAAGTGTCCGGGTCCGGGTCCGGGTCCGGGTCCGGGTCCGGGTCCGGGCAAGTGTCCGGGTCCGGGTCCGGGTCCGGGTAAGGGTCCGGGTCCGGGTCCGGGTCCGGGTAAGGGTCCGGGTCCGGGTCCGGGGAAGGGTCCGGGACAGGGTCCAGGTCCGTGTCCGGGTAAGGGTCCGGGTTCGTGTCCGTGTCCGTGTCCGGGTCCGGGTAAGGGTCCGTGTCTGTGTCCGTGTCCGTGTCCGGGTCCGGGTAAGGGTCCGTGTCCGTGTCCGGGTCCGGGTCCGGGTCCGGGTCCGGGTCCGGGTAAGGGTCCAGGTCCGGGTCCGGGTCCGGGTCCGGGTCCGGGTCCGGGTCCGGGTCCGGGCAAGTGTCCGGGTCCGGGTCCGGGTCCGGGTAAGGGTCCGGGTCCGGGTCCGGGTCCCGGTTCGTGTCCGGGTTCGTGTCCAGGTCCGGGTCCGGGTCCGGGTCCGGGTCCAGGTAAGTGTCCGGGTCCAGGTCCAGGTCCGGGTCTGGGTCCGGGTCCGGGTCCGGGCTAGGGTCCGGGTCCGGGTCCGGGTCCGGGTCCCGGTTCGGGTCCGGGTTCGTGTCCGGGTCCGGGTCCGGGTCCAGGTCCGAGTACGGGTCAGGGTCCGGGTCCGGGTCCGGGTCCAGGTCCGGGTAAGGGTCCGTGTCCCGGTCAGGGTCCGGGTCCGGGTCTGGGTCCGGGTCCGGGTCCGGGTAAGGGTCCAGGTCGGGGTCCGGGTCCGGGTCCGGGTCCGGGTCCGGGTCCGGGCAAGTGTCCGGGTCCGGGTCCGGGTCCGGGCAAGTGTCCGGGTCCGGGTCCGGGTCCGGGTAAGGGTCCGGGTCCGTGTCCGGGTCCGGGTCCGGGTAAGTGTCCGGGTCCGTGTCCGGGTAAGGGTCCGGGACCGGGTCCAGGTCCGTGTCCGGGTAAGGGTCCGGATCCGTGTCCGTGTCCGTGTCCGGGTCCGGGTAAGGGTCCGTGTCTGTGTCCGGTTAAGGGTCCGGGTCCGGGTCCAGGTAAGTGTCCGGGTCCGGGTCCGGGTCCGGGTCCGGGTCCGGGTCCAGGTCCGGGTCCGGGTCCGGGTCCGGGTCCGGGTCCGGGTCCGGGTAAGGGTCCGGGTTCGGGTCCGGGTCCAGGTCCGGGTCCGGGTCCGGGTAAGGGTCCGGGTCCGGGTCCGGGTAAGGTTCCGTGTCCGGGACCGGTTAAGGGTCTGGCTCCGGGTCCAGATAAGGGTCCGGGTCCGGGTCCGGGTCCGGGTCCGGGTCCGGGTCTGGGTCCGGGTCCGGGTCCGGGTCCGGGTAAGGGTCCGGGTCCGGGTCCGGGTCCGGGTCCGGGTCCCGGTCCGGGTCCGGTTCCGGGTCCGGGTAAGGGTCCGGGTCCGGGTCCGGGTTCGGGTCCGGGTTCGTGTCAGGGTCCGGATCCGGGTCCGGGTCCGGGTCCATGTCCGGGTCCGTGTCCGGGTCCGTGTCCGGGTCCGGGTCCGGGTCCGGGTCCGGGTCCGAGTACGGGTCAGGGTCCGGGTCCGGGTCCGGGTCCAGGTCCGGGTAAGGGTCCGGGTCCGGGTAAGGGTCCGGGTCCATGTCCGTGTCCGGGTCCGTGTCCGGGTCAGGGTCCGGGTCCGGGTCTGGGTCCGGGTCCGGGTCCGGGTAAGGGTCCAGGTCCGTGTCCGGGTCCGTGTCCGGGTCCGGGTCCGGGTCCGGGTCCGGGTCCGGGTCCGGGTCCGGGTCCGGGTCCGGGTCCGGGTAAGGGTCCGGGTCCGGGTCCGGGTCCGGGTCCGGGTAAGGGTCCAGGTCCGTGTCCGGGTCCGGGTCCGGGTCCGGGTCTGGGTCCGGGCTAGGGTCCGGGTCCGGGTCCGGGTCCGGGTCCCGGTTCGGGTCCGGGTTCGTGTCCGGGTCCGGGTCCGGGTCCAGGTCCGAGTACGGGTCAGGGTCCGGGTCCGGGTCCGGGTCCAGGTCCGGGTAAGGGTCCGTGTCCGGGTCAGGGTCCGGGTCCGGGTCTGGGTCCGGGTCCGGGTCCGGGTAAGGGTCCAGGTCGGGGTCCGGGTCCGGGTCCGGGTCCGGGTCCGGGTCCGGGCAAGTGTCCGGGTCCGGGTCCGGGTCCGGGTCCGGGCAAGTGTCCGGGTCCGGGTCCGGGTCCGGGTAAGGGTCCGGGTCCGTGTCCGGGTCCGGGTCCGGGTAAGGGTCCGTGTCCGTGTCCGGGTAAGGGTCCGGGACAGGGTCCAGGTCCGTGTCCGGGTAAGGGTCCGGGTCCGTGTCCGTGTCCGTGTCCGGGTCCGGGTAAGGGTCCGTGTCTGTGTCCGGTTAAGGGTCCGGGTCCGGGTCCAGGTAAGTGTTCGGGTCCGGGCTAGGGTCCGGGTCCGGATCCGGGTCCGGGTCCGGGTCCCGGTTCGGGTCCGGGTTCGTGTCCGGGTCCGGGTCCGGGTCCAGGTCCGAGTACGGGTCAGGGTCCGGGTCCGGGTCCGGGTCCAGGTCCGGGTAAGGGTCCGTGTCCGGGTCAGGGTCCGGGTCCGGGTCTGGGTCCGGGTCCGGGTCCGGGTAAGGGTCCAGGTCGGGGTCCGGGTCCGGGTCCGGGTCCGGGTCCGGGTCCGGGCAAGTGTCCGGGTCCGGGTCCGGGTCCGGGCAAGTGTCCGGGTCCGGGTCCATGTCCGGGTCCGGGTCCGGGTCCGGGTCCGGGTCCGGGTCCGGGTCCGGTTCCGGGTCCGGGTCCGGGTAAGGGTCCGGGTCCGGGTCCGGGTCCGGGTTCGTGTCCGGGTTCGTGTCCAGGTCCGGGTCCGGGTCCGGGTCCGGGTCCAGGTAAGTGTCCGGGTCCGGGTCCAGGTCCGGGTCTGGGTCCGGGTCCGGGTCCGGGCTAGGGTCCGGGTCCGGGTCCGGGTCCCGGTTCGGGTCCGGGTTCGTGTCCGGGTCCGGGTCCGGGTCCAGGTCCGAGTACGGGTCAGTGTCCGGGTCCGGGTCCGGGTCCAGGTCCGGGTAAGGGTCCGTGTCCGGGTCAGGGTCCGGGTCCGGGTCTGGGTCCGGGTCCGGGTCCGGGTAAGGGTCCAGGTCGGGGTCCGGGTCCGGGTCCGGGTCCGGGTCCGGGTCCGGGCAAGTGTCCGGGTCCGGGTCCGGGTCCGGGCAAGTGTCCCGGTCCGGGTCCGGGTCCGGGTCCGGGTCCGGGTCCGTGTCCGGGTCCGGGTCCGGGTCCGGGTCCGGGTCCGAGTACGGGTCAGGGTCCGGGTCCGGGTCCGGGTCCAGGTCCGGGTAAGGGTCCGGGTCCGGGTAAGGGTCCGGGTCCATGTCCGTGTCCGGGTCCGTGTCCGGGTCAGGGTCCGGGTCCGTGTCTGGGTCCGGGTCCGGGTCCGGGTAAGGGTCCAGGTCCGGGTCCGGGTCCGGGTCCGGGTCCGGGTCCGGGTCCGGGTCCGGGTCCGGGTCCGGGTCCGGGTCCGGGTCCGGGTCCGGGTAAGGGTCCGTGTCCGTGTCCGGGTCCGGGTCCGGGTAAGGGTCCAGGTCCGGGTCCGGGTCCGGGTCCGGGTCCGTGTCCGGGTCCGGGTCCGGGTCCGGGTCCGGGTCCGGGTCCGGGCTAGGGTCCGGGTCCGGGTCCGGGTCCGGGTCCCGGTTCGGGTCCGGGTTCGTGTCCGGGTCCGGGTCCGGGTCCAGGTCCGAGTACGGGTCAGGGTCCGGGTCCGGGTCCGGGTCCAGGTCCGGGTAAGGGTCCGTGTCCGGGTCAGGGTCCGGGTCCGGGTCTGGGTCCGGGTCCGGGTCCGGGTAAGGGTCCAGGTCGGGGTCCGGGTCCGGGTCCGGGTCCGGGTCCGGGTCCGGGCAAGTGTCCGGGTCCGGGTCCGGGTCCGGGTCCGGGCAAGTGTCCGGGTCCGGGTCCGGGTCCGGGTAAGGGTCCGGGTCCGTGTCCGGGTCCGGGTCCGGGTCCGGGTCTGGGTCCGGGTCCGGGTCCGGGTAAGGGTCCAGGTCGGGGTCCGGGTCCGGGTCCGGGTCCGGGTCCGGGTCCGGGCAAGTGTCCGGGTCCGGGTCCGGGTCCGGGCAAGTGTCCCGGTCCGGGTCCGGGTCCGGGTCCAGGTCCGGGTCCGTGTCCGGGTCCGGGTCCGGGTCCGGGTCCGGGTCCGAGTACGGGTCAGGGTCCGGGTCCGGGTCCGGGTCCAGGTCCGGGTAAGGGTCCGGGTCCGGGTAAGGGTCCGGGTCCATGTCCGTGTCCGGGTCCGTGTCCGGGTCAGGGTCCGGGTCCGTGTCTGGGTCCGGGTCCGGGTCCGGGTAAGGGTCCAGGTCCGGGTCCGGGTCCGGGTCCGGGTCCGGGTCCGGGTCCGGGTCCGGGTCCGGGTCCGGGTCCGGGTCCGGGTCCGGGTCCGGGTAAGGGTCCGTGTCCGTGTCCGGGTCCGGGTCCGGGTAAGGGTCCAGGTCCGGGTCCGGGTCCGGGTCCGGGTCCGTGTCCGGGTCCGGGTCCGGGTCCGGGTCCGGGTCCGGGTCCGGGCTAGGGTCCGGGTCCGGGTCCGGGTCCGGGTCCCGGTTCGGGTCCGGGTTCGTGTCCGGGTCCGGGTCCGGGTCCAGGTCCGAGTACGGGTCAGGGTCCGGGTCCGGGTCCGGGTCCAGGTCCGGGTAAGGGTCCGTGTCCGGGTCAGGGTCCGGGTCCGGGTCTGGGTCCGGGTCCGGGTCCGGGTAAGGGTCCAGGTCGGGGTCCGGGTCCGGGTCCGGGTCCGGGTCCGGGTCCGGGCAAGTGTCCGGGTCCGGGTCCGGGTCCGGGTCCGGGCAAGTGTCCGGGTCCGGGTCCGGGTCCGGGTAAGGGTCCGGGTCCGTGTCCGGGTCCGGGTCCGGGTAAGGGTCCGGGTCCGTGTCCGGGTAAGGGTCCGGGACAGGGTCCAGGTCCGTGTCCGGGTAAGGGTCCGGGTCCGTGTCCGTGTCCGTGTCCGGGTCCGGGTAAGGGTCCGTGTCTGTGTCCGGTTAAGGGTCCGGGTCCGGGTCCAGGTAAGTGTTCGGGTCTGGGTCCGGGTCCGGGTCCGGGTCCGGGTCCAGGTCCGGGTCCGGGTCCGGGTCCGGGTCCAGGTCTGGGTCCGGGTCCGGGTCCGGGTCCGGGTAAGGGTCCGGGTCCGGGTCCGGGTCCGGGTCCGGGTCCGGGTCCGGTTCCGGGTCCGGGTAAGGGTCCGGGTCCGGGTCCGGGTTCGGGTCCGGGTTCGTGTCCGGGTTCGTGTCCAGGTCCGGGTCCGGGTCCGGGTCCGGGTCCAGGTAAGTGTCCGGGTCCGGGTCCAGGTCCGGGTCTGGGTCCGGGTCCGGGTCCGGGCTAGGGTCCGGGTCCGGATCCGGGTCCGGGTCCGGGTCCCGGTTCGGGTCCGGGTTCGTGTCCGGGTCCGGGTCCGGGTCCAGGTCCGAGTACGGGTCAGGGTCCGGGTCCGGGTCCGGGTCCAGGTCCGGGTAAGGGTCCGTGTCCGGGTCAGGGTCCGGGTCCGGGTCTGGGTCCGGGTCCGGGTCCGGGTAAGGGTCCAGGTCGGGGTCCGGGTCCGGGTCCGGGTCCGGGTCCGGGTCCGGGTCCGGGCAAGTGTCCGGGTCCGGGTCCGGGTCCGGGCAAGTGTCCGGGTCCGGGTCCATGTCCGGGTCCGGGTCCGGGTCCGGGTCCGGGTCCGGGTCCGGGTCCGGTTCCGGGTCCGGGTCCGGGTAAGGGTCCGGGTCCGGGTCCGGGTCCGGGTTCGTGTCCGGGTTCGTGTCCAGGTCCGGGTCCGGGTCCGGGTCCGGGTCCAGGTAAGTGTCCGGGTCCGGGTCCAGGTCCGGGTCTGGGTCCGGGTCCGGGTCCGGGCTAGGGTCCGGGTCCGGGTCCGGGTCCCGGTTCGGGTCCGGGTTCGTGTCCGGGTCCGGGTCCGGGTCCAGGTCCGAGTACGGGTCAGTGTCCGGGTCCGGGTCCGGGTCCAGGTCCGGGTAAGGGTCCGTGTCCGGGTCAGGGTCCGGGTCCGGGTCTGGGTCCGGGTCCGGGTCCGGGTAAGGGTCCAGGTCGGGGTCCGGGTCCGGGTCCGGGTCCGGGTCCGGGTCCGGGCAAGTGTCCGGGTCCGGGTCCGGGTCCGGGCAAGTGTCCCGGTCCGGGTCCGGGTCCGGGTAAGGGTCCGGGTCCGTGTCCGGGTCCGGGTCCGGGTAAGTGTCCGGGTCCGTGTCCGGGTAAGGGTCCGGGTCCGTGTCCGTGTCCGTGTCCGGGTCCGGGTAAGGGTCCGTGTCTGTGTCCGGTTAAGGGTCCGGGTCCGGGTCCAGGTAAGTGTCCGGGTCCGGGTCCGGGTCCGGGTCCGGGTCCGGGTCCAGGTCCGGGTCCGGGTCCGGGTCCGGGTCCGGGTCCGGGTCCGGGTCCGGGTCCGGGTAAGGGTCCGGGTCCGGGTCCGGGTCCAGGTCCGGGTCCGGGTCCGGGTAAGGGTCCGGGTCCGGGTCCGGGTAAGGTTCCGTGTCCGGGACCGGTTAAGGGTCTGGCTCCGGGTCCAGATAAGGGTCCGGGTCCGGGTCCGGGTCCGGGTCCGGGTCCGGGTCTGGGTCCGGGTCCGGGTCCGGGTCCGGGTAAGGGTCCGGGTCCGGGTCCGGGTCCGGGTCCGGGTCCGGGTCCGGGTCCGGGCCCGGGTAAGGGTCCGGGTCCGGGTCCGGGTCCGGGTCCGGGTCCGGGTCCGGGTAAGGGTCCGGGTTCGGGTCCGGGTCCAGGTCCGGGTCCGGGTCCGGGTAAGGGTCCGGGTCCGGGTCCGGGTAAGGTTCCGTGTCCGGGACCGGTTAAGGGTCTGGCTCCGGGTCCAGATAAGGGTCCGGGTCCGGGTCCGGGTCCGGGTCCGGGTCCGGGTCTGGGTCCGGGTCCGGGTCCGGGTCCGGGTCCGGGTAAGGGTCCGGGTCCGGGTCCGGGTCCGGGTCCGGGTCCGGGTCCGGGTCCGGGTCCGGGTCCGGGTAAGGGTCCGGGTCCGGGTCCGGGTTCGGGTCCGGGTTCGTGTCCGGGTCCGGATCCGGGTCCGGGTCCGGGTCCATGTCCGGGTCCGGGTCCGGGTCCGTGTCCGGGTCCAGGTCCGGGTCCGGGTCCGGGTCCGGGTCCGAGTACGGGTCAGGGTCCGGGTCCGGGTCCAGGTCCGGGTAAGGGTCCGGGTCCGGGTAAGGGTCCGGGTCCATGTCCGTGTCCGGGTCCGTGTCCGGGTCAGGGTCCGGGTCCGGGTCCGGGTCCGTGTCCGGGTCCGGGTAAGGGTCCAGGTCCGTGTCCGGGTCCGGGTCCGGTTCCGGGTCCGTGTCCGTGTCCGGGTCCGGGTCCGGGTCCGGGTAAGGGTCCGGGTCCGTGTCCGGGTCCGGGTCCGGGTAAGGGTCCAGGTCCGGGTCCGGGTCCGGGTCCGGGTCCGTGTCCGGGTCCGTGTCCGTGTCCGGGTCCGGGTCCGGGTCCGGGCTAGGGTCCGGGTCCGGGTTCGTGTCCGGGTCCGGGTCCGGGTCCAGGTCCGAGTACGGGTCAGGGTCCGGGTCCGGGTCCGGGTCCAGGTCCGGGTAAGGGTCCGTGTCCGGGTCAGGGTCCGGGTCCGGGTCTGGGTCCGGGTCCGGGTCCGGGTAAGGGTCCAGGTCGGGGTCCGGGTCCGGGTCCGGGTCCGGGTCCGGGTCCGGGTCCGGGCAAGTGTCCGGGTCCGGGTCCGGGTCCGGGTCCGGGCAAGTGTCCGGGTCCGGGTCCGGGTCCGGGTAAGGGTCCGGGTCCGTGTCCGGGTCCGGGTCCGGGTAAGGGTCCGGGTCCGTGTCCGGGTAAGGGTCCGGGACAGGGTCCAGGTCCGTGTCCGGGTAAGGGTCCGGGTCCGTGTCCGGGTCCGGGTCCGGGTCCGGGTAAGGGTCCGTGTCTGTGTCCGGTTAAGGGTCCGGGTCCGGGTCCAGGTAAGTTTTCGGGTCTGGGTCCGGGTCCGGGTCCGGGTCCGGGTCCAGGTCCGGGTCCGGGTCCGGGTCCGGGTCCGGGTCCGGGTCCGGGTAAGGGTCCGGGTTCGGGTCCGGGTCCAGGTCCGGGTCCGGGTCCGGGTAAGGGTCCGGGTCCGGGTCCGGGTAAGGTTCCGTGTCCGGGACCGGTTAAGGGTCTGGTTCCGGGTCCAGATAAGGGTCCGGGTCCGGGTCCGGGTCCGGGTCCGGGTCCGGGTCCGGGTCTGGGTCCGGGTCCGGGTCCGGGTCCGGGTAAGGGTCCGGGTCCGGGTCCGGGTCCGGGTCCGGGTCCGGGTCCGGGTCCGGGTCCGGTTCCGGGTCCGGGTAAGGGTCCGGGTCCGGGTCCGGGTTCGGGTCCGGGTTCGTGTCCGGGTCCGGATCCGGGTCCGGGTCCATGTCCGGGTCCGGGTCCGGGTCCGTGTCCGGGTCCGGGTCCGGGTCCGGGTCCGGGTCCGAGTACGGGTCAGGGTCCGGGTCCGTGTCCGGGTCCAGGTCCGGGTAAGGGTCCGGGTCCGGGTAAGGGTCCGGGTCCATGTCCGTGTCCGGGTCCGTGTCCGGGTCAGGGTCCGGGTCCGGGTCTGGGTCCGGGTCCGGGTCCGGGTAAGGGTCCAGGTCCGGGTCCGGGTCCGGGTCCGGGTCCGGGTCCGGGTCCGGGTCCGGGTCCGGGTCCGGGTCCGGGTCCGGGTAAGGGTCCGGGTCCGTGTCCGTGTCCGGGTCCGGGTAAGGGTCCGGGTCCGTGTCCGGGTAAGGGTCCGGAACCGGGTCCAGGTCCGTGTCCGGGTAAGGGTCCGGGTCCGTGTCCGTGTCCGTGTCCGGGTCCGGGTAAGGGTCCGTGTCTGTGTCCGGTTAAGGGTCCGGGTCCGGGTCCAGGTAAGTGTCCGGGTCCGGGTCCGGGTCCGGGTCCGGGTCCGGGTCCAGGTCCGGGTCCGGGTCCGGGTCCGGGTCCGGGTCCGGGTCCGGGCAAGTGTCCGGGTCCGGGTCCGGGTCCGGGTCCGGGCAAGTGTCCGGGTCCGGGTCCGGGTCCGGGTAAGGGTCCGGGTCCGTGTCCGGGTCCGGGTCCGGGTAAGGGTCCGGGTCCGTGTCCGGGTAAGGGTCCGGGACAGGGTCCAGGTCCGTGTCCGGGTAAGGGTCCGTGTCCTTGTCCGGGTCCGGGTCCGGGTCCGGGTCCGGGTCCGGGTAAGGGTCCGGGACAGGGTCCAGGTCCGTGTCCGGGTAAGGGTCCGGGTCCGTGTCCGTGTCCGTGTCCTTGCCCGGGTCCGGGTCCGGGTCCGGGTCCGGGTCCGGGTAAGCGTCCAGGTCCGGGTCCGGGTCCGGGTCCGGGTCCGGGTCCGGGTCCGGGCAAGTGTCCGGGTCCGGGTCCGGGTCCGGGTAAGGGTCCGGGTCCGGGTCCGGGTCCGGGTTCGTGTCCGGGTTCGTGTCCAGGTCCGTGTCCGGGTCCGGGTCCGGGTCCAGGTAAGTGTCCGGGTCCGGGTCCAGGTCCGGGTCTGGGTCCGGGTCCGGGTCCGGGCTAGGGTCCGGGTCCGGGTCCGGGTCCGGGTCCCGGTTCGGGTCCGGGTTCGTGTCCGGGTCCGGGTCCGGGTCCGGGTCCAGGTCCGAGTACGGGTCAGGGTCCGGGTCCGGGTCCGGGTCCAGGTCCGGGTAAGGCTCCGTGTCCGGGTCAGGGTCCGGGTCCGGGTCCGGGTCCGGGTCCGGGTCCGGGTCCGGGTCTGGGTCCGGGTCCGGGTCCGGGTCCGGGTAAGGGTCCGGGTCCGGGTCCGGGTCCGGGTCCGGGTCCGGGTCCGGGTCCGGGTCCGGTTCCGGGTCCGGGTAAGGGTCCGGGTCCGGGTCCGGGTTCGGGTCCGGGTTCGTGTCCGGGTCCGGATCCGGGTCCGGGTCCATGTCCGGGTCCGGGTCCGGGTCCGTGTCCGGGTCCGGGTCCGGGTCCGGGTCCGGGTCCGAGTACGGGTCAGGGTCCGGGTCCGTGTCCGGGTCCAGGTCCGGGTAAGGGTCCGGGTCCGGGTAAGGGTCCGGGTCCATGTCCGTGTCCGGGTCCGTGTCCGGGTCAGGGTCCGGGTCCGGGTCTGGGTCCGGGTCCGGGTCCGGGTAAGGGTCCAGGTCCGGGTCCGGGTCCGGGTCCGGGTCCGGGTCCGGGTCCGGGTCCGGGTCCGGGTCCGGGTCCGGGTCCGGGTAAGGGTCCGGGTCCGTGTCCGTGTCCGGGTCCGGGTAAGGGTCCGGGTCCGTGTCCGGGTAAGGGTCCGGAACCGGGTCCAGGTCCGTGTCCGGGTAAGGGTCCGGGTCCGTGTCCGTGTCCGTGTCCGGGTCCGGGTAAGGGTCCGTGTCTGTGTCCGGTTAAGGGTCCGGGTCCGGGTCCAGGTAAGTGTCCGGGTCCGGGTCCGGGTCCGGGTCCGGGTCCGGGTCCAGGTCCGGGTCCGGGTCCGGGTCCGGGTCCGGGTCCGGGTCCGGGCAAGTGTCCGGGTCCGGGTCCGGGTCCGGGTCCGGGCAAGTGTCCGGGTCCGGGTCCGGGTCCGGGTAAGGGTCCGGGTCCGTGTCCGGGTCCGGGTCCGGGTAAGGGTCCGGGTCCGTGTCCGGGTAAGGGTCCGGGACAGGGTCCAGGTCCGTGTCCGGGTAAGGGTCCGTGTCCTTGTCCGGGTCCGGGTCCGGGTCCGGGTCCGGGTCCGGGTAAGGGTCCGGGACAGGGTCCAGGTCCGTGTCCGGGTAAGGGTCCGGGTCCGTGTCCGTGTCCGTGTCCTTGCCCGGGTCCGGGTCCGGGTCCGGGTCCGGGTCCGGGTAAGCGTCCAGGTCCGGGTCCGGGTCCGGGTCCGGGTCCGGGTCCGGGTCCGGGCAAGTGTCCGGGTCCGGGTCCGGGTCCGGGTTCGTGTCCGGGTTCGTGTCCAGGTCCGTGTCCGGGTCCGGGTCCGGGTCCAGGTAAGTGTCCGGGTCCGGGTCCAGGTCCGGGTCTGGGTCCGGGTCCGGGTCCGGGCTAGGGTCCGGGTCCGGGTCCGGGTCCGGGTCCCGGTTCGGGTCCGGGTTCGTGTCCGGGTCCGGGTCCGGGTCCGGGTCCAGGTCCGAGTACGGGTCAGGGTCCGGGTCCGGGTCCGGGTCCAGGTCCGGGTAAGGCTCCGTGTCCGGGTCAGGGTCCGGGTCCGGGTCCGGGTCCGGGTCCGGGTCCGGGTAAGGGTCCAGGTCGGGGTCCGGGTCCGTGTCCGGGTCCGGGTCCGGGTAAGTGTCCGGGTCCGTGTCCGGGTAAGGGTCCGGGACCGGGTCCAGGTCCGTGTCCGGGTAAGGGTCCGTGTCCGTGTCCGTGTCCGGGTCCGGGTCCGGGCAAGTGTCCGGGTCCGGGTCCGGGTCCGGGTCCGGGTAAGGGTCCGTGTCCGTGTCCGGGTCCGTGTCCGTGTCCGTGTCCTTGTCCGGGTCCGGGTCCGGGTCCGGGTCCGGGTCCGGGTAAGGGTCCAGGTCCGGGTCCGGGTCCGGGTCCGGGTCCGGGTCCGGGTCCGGGCAAGTGTCCGGGTCCGGGTCCGGGTCCGGGTAAGGGTCCGGGTCCGGGTCCGGGTCCGGGTTCGTGTCCGGGTTCGTGTCCAGGTCCGTGTCCGGGTCCGGGTCCGGGTCCAGGTAAGTGTCCGGGTCCGGGTCCAGGTCCGGGTCTGGGTCCGGGTCCGGGTCCAGGTAAGTGTCCGGGTCCGGGTCCGGGTCCGGGTCCGGGTCCGGGTCCAGGTCCGGGTCCGGGTCCGGGTCCGGGTCCGGGTCCGGGTCCGGGTCCGGGTCCTGGTAAGGGTCCGGGTTCGGGTCCGGGTCCAGGTCCGGGTCCGGGTCCAGGTAAGGGTCCGGGTCCGGGTCCGGGTAAGGTTCCGTGTCCGGGACCGGTTAAGGGTCTGGCTCCGGGTCCAGATAAGGGTCCGGGTCCGGGTCCGGGTCCGGGTCCGGGTCCGGGTCCGGGTCCGGGTAAGGGTCCGGGTCCGGGTCCGGGTCCGGGTCCGGGTCCGGGTCCGGGTCCGGGTCCGGGTCCGGGTAAGGGTCCGGGTCCGGGTCCGGGTTCGGGTCCGGGTTCGTGTCAGGGTCCGGATCCGGGTCCGGGTCCGGGTCCATGTCCGGGTCCGTGTCCGTGTCCGTGTCCGGGTCCGGGTCCGGGTCCGGGTCCGGGTCCGAGTACGGGTCAGGGTCCGGGTCCGGGTCCGGGTCCAGGTCCGGGTAAGGGTCCGGGTCTGGGTAAGGGTCCGGGTCCATGTCCGTGTCCGGGTCCGTGTCCGGGTCAGGGTCCGGGTCCGGGTCTGGGTCCGGGTCCGGGTCCGGGTAAGGGTCCAGGTCCGGGTCCGGGTCCGGGTCCGTGTCCGTGTCCGGGTCCGTGTCCGGGTCCGGGTCCGGGTCCGGGTCCGGGTCCGGGCTAGGGTCCGGGTCCGGGTCCGGGTCCGGGTCCCGGTTCGGGTCCGGGTTCGTGTCCGGGTCCGGGTCCGGGTCCAGGTCCGAGTACGGGTCAGGGTCCGGGTCCGGGTCCGGGTCCAGGTCCGGGTAAGGGTCCGTGTCCGGGTCAGGGTCCGGGTCCGGGTCCGGGTCCGGGTCCGGGTCCGGGTAAGGGTCCAGGTCGGGGTCCGGGTCCGGGTCCGGGTCCGGGTCCGGGTCCGGGTCCGGGCAAGTGTCCGGGTCCGGGTCCGGGTCCGGGCAAGTGTCCGGGTCCGGGTCCGGGTCCGGGTCCGGGTAAGGGTCCGGGTTCGGGTCCGGGTCCGGGTCCGGGTCCGGGTCCGGGTAAGGGTCCGGGTCCGTGTCCGGGTTCGGGTCCGGGTTCGTGTCAGGGTCCGGATCCGGGTCCGGGTCCGGGTCCATGTCCGGGTCCGGGTCCGGGTCCGTGTCCGGGTCCGGGTCCGGGTCCGGGTCCGGGTCCGAGTACGGGTCAGGGTCCGGGTCCGGGTCCGGGTCCAGGTCCGGGTAACGGTCCGGGTCCGGGTAAGGGTCCGGGTCCATGTCCGTGTCCGGGTCCGTGTCCGGGTCAGGGTCCGGGTCCGGGTCTGGGTCCGGGTCCGGGTCCGGGTAAGGGTCCAGGTCCGGGTCCGTGTCCAGGTCCGGGTCCGGGTAAGGGTCCAGGTCCGGGTCCGGGTCCGGGTCCGGGTCCGTGTCCGGGTCCGTGTCCGTGTCCGGGTCCGGGTCCGGGTCGGGGCTAGGGTCCGGGTCCGGGTCCGGGTCCGGGTCCCGGTTCGGGTCCGGGTTCGTGTCCGGGTCCGGGTCCGGGTCCAGGTCCGAGTACGGGTCAGGGTCCGGGTCCGGGTCCGGGTCCAGGTCCGGGTAAGGGTCCGTGTCCGGGTCAGGGTCCGGGTCCGGGTCTGGGTCCGGGTCCGGGTCCGGGTAAGGGTCCAGGTCGGGGTCCGGGTCCGGGTCCGGGTCCGGGTCCGGGTCCGGGCAAGTGTCCGGGTCCGGGTCCGGGTCCGGGTCCGGGCAAGTGTCCGGGTCCGGGTCCGGGTCCGGGTAAGGGTCCGGGTCCGTGTCCGGGTCCGGGTCCGGGTAAGGGTCCGGGTCCGTGTCCGGGTAAGGGTCCGGGACAGGGTCCAGGTCCGTGTCCGGGTAAGGGTCCGGGTCCGTGTCCGTGTCCGTGTCCGGGTCCGGGTAAGGGTCCGTGTCTGTGTCCGGTTAAGGGTCCGGGTCCGGGTCCAGGTAAGTGTTCGGGTCTGGGTCCGGGTCCGGGTCCGGGTCCGGGTCCAGGTCCGGGTCCGGGTCCGGGTCCGGGTCCGGGTCCGGGTCCGGGTAAGGGTCCGGGTTCGGGTCCGGGTCCAGGTCTGGGTCCGGGTCCAGGTAAGGGTCCGGGTCCGGGTCCGGGTAAGGTTCCGTGTCCGGGACCGGTTAAGGGTCTGGTTCCGGGTCCAGATAAGGGTCCGGGTCCGGGTCCGGGTCCGGGTCCGGGTCCGGGTCCGGGTCTGGGTCCGGGTCCGGGTCCGGGTCAGGGTAAGGGTCCGGGTCCGGGTCCGGGTCCGGGTCCGGGTCCGGGTCCGGTTCCGGGTCCGGGTAAGGGTCCGGGTCCGGGTCCGGGTTCGGGTCCGGGTTCGTGTCCGGGTTCGTGTCCAGGTCCGGGTCCGGGTCCGGGTCCGGGTCCGGGTAAGTGTCCGGGTCCGGGTCCAGGTCCGGGTCCGAGTACGGGTCAGGGTCCGGGTCCGGGTCCGGGTCCAGGTCCGGGTAACGGTCCGGGTCCGGGTAAGGGTCCGGGTCCATGTCCGTGTCCGGGTCCGTGTCCGGGTCAGGGTCCGGGTCCGGGTCTGGGTCCGGGTCCGGGTCCGGGTAAGGGTCCAGGTCCGGGTCCGTGTCCAGGTCCGGGTCCGGGTAAGGGTCCAGGTCCGGGTCCGGGTCCGGGTCCGGGTCCGTGTCCGGGTCCGTGTCCGGGTCCGGGTCCGGGTCCGGGTCGGGGCTAGGGTCCGGGTCCGGGTCCGGGTCCGGGTCCCGGTTCGGGTCCGGGTTCGTGTCCGGGTCCGGGTCCGGGTCCAGGTCCGAGTACGGGTCAGGGTCCGGGTCCGGGTCCGGGTCCAGGTCCGGGTAAGGGTCCGTGTCCGGGTCAGGGTCCGGGTCCGGGTCTGGGTCCGGGTCCGGGTCCGGGTAAGGGTCCAGGTCGGGGTCCGGGTCCGGGTCCGGGTCCGGGTCCGGGTCCGGGTCCGGGCAAGTGTCCGGGTCCGGGTCCGGGTCCGGGTCCGGGCAAGTGTCCGGGTCCGGGTCCGGGTCCGGGTAAGGGTCCGGGTCCGTGTCCGGGTCCGGGTCCGGGTAAGGGTCCGGGTCCGTGTCCGGGTAAGGGTCCGGGACAGGGTCCAGGTCCGTGTCCGGGTAAGGGTCCGGGTCCGTGTCCGTGTCCGTGTCCGGGTCCGGGTAAGGGTCCGTGTCTGTGTCCGGTTAAGGGTCCGGGTCCGGGTCCAGGTAAGTGTTCGGGTCTGGGTCCGGGTCCGGGTCCGGGTCCGGGTCCAGGTCCGGGTCCGGGTCCGGGTCCGGGTCCGGGTCCGGGTCCGTGTCCGGGTAAGGGTCCGGGTTCGGGTCCGGGTCCAGGTCCGGGTCCGGGTCCAGGTAAGGGTCCGGGTCCGGGTCCGGGTAAGGTTCCGTGTCCGGGACCGGTTAAGGGTCTGGTTCCGGGTCCAGATAAGGGTCCGGGTCCGGGTCCGGGTCCGGGTCCGGGTCCGGGTCCGGGTCTGGGTCCGGGTCCGGGTCCGGGTCAGGGTAAGGGTCCGGGTCCGGGTCCGGGTCCGGGTCCGGGTCCGGGTCCGGTTCCGGGTCCGGGTAAGGGTCCGGGTCCGGGTCCGGGTTCGGGTCCGGGTTCGTGTCCGGGTTCGTGTCCAGGTCCGGGTCCGGGTCCGGGTCCGGGTCCGGGTAAGTGTCCGGGTCCGGGTCCAGGTCCGGGTCTGGGTCCGGGTCCGGGTCCGGGCTAGGGTCAGGGTCCGGGTCCGGGTCCGGGTCCCGGTTCGGGTCCGGGTTCGTGTCCGGGTCCGGGTCCGGGTCCAGGTCCGAGTACGGGTCAGGGTCCGGGTCCGGGTCCGGGTCCAGGTCCGGGTAAGGGTCCGTGTCCGGGTCAGGGTCCGGGTCCGGGTCTGGGTCCGGGTCCGGGTCCGGGTAAGGGTCCAGGTCGGGGTCCGGGTCCGGGTCCGGGTTCGTGTCCGGGTCCGGGTCCGGGTCCAGGTCCGAGTACGGGTCAGGGTCCGGGTCCGGGTCCGGGTCCAGGTCCGGGTAAGGGTCCGTGTCCGGGTCAGGGTCCGGGTCCGGGTCTGGGTCCGGGTCCGGGTCCGGGTAAGGGTCCAGGTCGGGGTCCGGGTCCGGGTCCGGGTCCGGGTCCGGGTCCGGGTCCGGGCAAGTGTCCGTGTCCGTGTCCGGGTCCGGGCAAGTGTCCGGGTCCGGGTCCATGTCCGGGTCCGGGTCCGGGTCCGGGTCCGGGTCCGGGTCCGGTTCCGGGTCCGGGTCCGGGTAAGGGTCCGGGTCCGGGTCCGGGTCCGGGTTCGTGTCCGGGTTCGTGTCCAGGTCCGGGTCCGGGTCCGGGTCCGGGTCCAGGTAAGTGTCCGGGTCCGGGTCCAGGTCCGGGTCTGGGTCCGGGTCCGGGTCCGGGCTAGGGTCCGGGTCCGGGTCCGGGTCCGGGTCCCGGTTCGGGTCCGGGTTCGTGTCCGGGTCCGGGTCCGGGTCCAGGTCCGAGTACGGGTCAGGGTCCGGGTCCGGGTCCGGGTCCAGGTCCGGGTAAGGGTCCGTGTCCGGGTCAGGGTCCGGGTCCGGGTCTGGGTCCGGGTCCGGGTCCGGGTAAGGGTCCAGGTCGGGGTCCGTGTCCGGGTCCGGGTCCGGGTCCGGGTCCGGGTCCGGGCAAGTGTCCGGGTCCGGGCAAGTGTCCGGGTCCGGGTCCGGGTCCGGGTAAGGGTCCGGGTCTGTGTCCGGGTCCGGGTCCGGGTAAGTGTCCGGGTCCGTGTCCGGGTAAGGGTCCGGGACCGGGTCCAGGTCCGTGTCCGGATAAGGGTCCGGGTCCGTGTCCGTGTCCGTGTCCGGGTCCGGGTAAGGGTCCGTGTCTGTGTCCGGTTAAGGGTCCGGGTCCGGGTCCAGGTAAGTGTCCGGGTCCGGGTCCGGGTCCGGGTCCGGGTCCGGGTCCGGGTCCGGGTCCGGGTCCGGGTCCGGGTCCGGGTAAGGTTCCATGTCCGGGACCGGTTAAGGGTCTGGTTCCGGGTCCAGATAAGGGTCCGGGGTCCGGGTCCGGGTCCGGGTCCGGGTCCGGGTCCGGGTCTGGGTCCGGGTCCGGGTCCGGGTCAGGGTAAGGGTCCGGGTCCGGGTCCGGGTCCGGGTCCGGGTCCGGGTCCGGTTCCGGGTCCGGGTAAGGGTCCGGGTCCGGGTCCGGGTTCGGGTCCGGGTTCGTGTCCGGGTTCGTGTCCAGGTCCGGGTCCGGGTCCGGGTCCGGGTCCGGGTAAGTGTCCGGGTCCGGGTCCAGGTCCGGGTCTGGGTCCGGGTCCGGGTCCGGGTCCAGGTCCGGGTAAGGGTCCGTGTCCGGGTCAGGGTCCGGGTCCGGGTCTGGGTCCGGGTCCGGGTCCGGGTAAGGGTCCAGGTCGGGGTCCGGGTCCGGGTCCGGGTCCGGGTCCGGGTCCGGGTCCGGGCAAGTGTCCGGGTCCGGGTCCGGGTCCGGGTCCAGGTCCGAGTACGGGTCAGGGTCCGGGTCCAGGTCCGGGTAAGGGTCCGTGTCCGGGTCAGGGTCCGGGTCCGGGTCTGGGTCCGGGTCCGGGTCCGGGTAAGGGTCCAGGTCGGGGTCCGTGTCCGGGTCCGGGTCCGGGTCCGGGTCCGGGTCCGGGTCCGGGCAAGTGTCCGGGTCCGGGCAAGTGTCCGGGTCCGGGTCCGGGTCCGGGTAAGGGTCCGGGTCTGTGTCCGGGTCCGGGTCCGGGTAAGTGTCCGGGTCCGTGTCCGGGTAAGGGTCCGGGACCGGGTCCAGGTCCGTGTCCGGATAAGGGTCCGGGTCCGTGTCCGTGTCCGTGTCCGGGTCCGGGTAAGGGTCCGTGTCTGTGTCCGGTTAAGGGTCCGGGTCCGGGTCCAGGTAAGTGTCCGGGTCCGGGTCCGGGTCCGGGTCCGGGTCCGGGTCCGGGTCCGGGTCCGGGTCCGGGTCCGGGTCCGGGTCCGGGTCCGGGTCCGGGTCCGGGTCCGGGTAAGGGTCCGGGTTCGGGTCCGGGTCCAGGTCCGGGTCCGGGTCCGGGTAAGGGTCCGGGTCCGGGTCCGGGTCCGGGTCCAGGTCCGGGTCCGGGTCCGGGTCCGGGTCCGGGTAAGGTTCCGTGTCCGGGACCGGTTAAGGGTCTGGTTCCGGGTCCAGATAAGGGTCCGGGTCCGGGTCCGGGTCCGGGTCCGGGTCCGGGTCTGGGTCCGGGTCCGGGTCCGGGTCCGGGTCCGGGTCCGGGTCCGGGTAAGGGTCCGGGTCTGGGTCCGGGTCCGGGTCCAGGTAAGGGTCCGGGTCCGGGTCCGGGTAAGGTTCCGTGTCCGGGACCGGTTAAGGGTCTGGTTCCGGGTCCAGATAAGGGTCCGGGTCCGGGTCCGGGTCCGGGTCCGGGTCCGGGTCCGGGTCCGGGTCTGGGTCCGGGTCCGGGTCCGGGTCAGGGTAAGGGTCCGGGTCCGGGTCCGGGTCCGGGTCCGGGTCCGGGTCCGGTTCCGGGTCCGGGTAAGGGTCCGGGTCCGGGTCCGGGTTCGGGTCCGGGTTCGTGTCCGGGTTCGTGTCCAGGTCCGGGTCCGGGTCCGGGTCCGGGTCCGGGTAAGTGTCCGGGTCCGGGTCCAGGTCCGGGTCTGGGTCCGGGTCCGGGTCCGGGCTAGGGTCCGGGTCCGGGTCCGGGTCCGGGTCCCGGTTCGGGTCCGGGTTCGTGTCCGGGTCCGGGTCCGGGTCCAGGTCCGAGTACGGGTCAGGGTCCGGGTCCGGGTCCGGGTCCAGGTCCGGGTAAGGGTCCGTGTCCGGGTCAGGGTCCGGGTCCGGGTCTGGGTCCGGGTCCGGGTCCGGGTAAGGGTCCAGGTCGGGGTCCGGGTCCGGGTCCGGGTCCGGGTCCGGGTCCGGGTCCGGGCAAGTGTCCGGGTCCGGGTCCGGGTCCGGGCAAGTGTCCGGGTCCGGGTCCATGTCCGGGTCCGGGTCCGGGTCCGGGTCCGGGTCCGGGTCCGGGTCCGGGTCCGGTTCCGGGTCCGGGTCCGGGTAAGGGTCCGGGTCCGGGTCCGGGTCCGGGTTCGTGTCCGGGTTCGTGTCCAGGTCCGGGTCCGGGTCCGGGTCCGGGTCCAGGTAAGTGTCCGGGTCCGGGTCCAGGTTCGGGTCTGGGTCCGGGTCCGGGTCCGGGCTAGGGTCCGGGTCCGGGTCCGGGTCCGGGTCCCGGTTCGGGTCCGGGTTCGTGTCCGGGTCCGGGTCCGGGTCCAGGTCCGAGTACGGGTCAGGGTCCGGGTCCGGGTCCGGGTCCAGGTCCGGGTAAGGGTCCGTGTCCGGGTCAGGGTCCGGGTCCGGGTCTGGGTCCGGGTCCGGGTCCGGGTAAGGGTCCAGGTCGGGGTCCGTGTCCGTGTCCGGGTCCGGGTCCGGGTCCGGGTCCGGGCAAGTGTCCGGGTCCGGGCAAGTGTCCGGGTCCGGGTCCGGGTCCGGGTAAGGGTCCGGGTCTGTGTCCGGGTCCGGGTCCGGGTAAGTGTCCGGGTCCGTGTCCGGGTAAGGGTCCGGGACCGGGTCCAGGTCCGTGTCCGGATAAGGGTCCGGGTCCGTGTCCGTGTCCGTGTCCGGGTCCGGGTAAGGGTCCGTGTCTGTGTCCGGTTAAGGGTCCGGGTCCGGGTCCAGGTAAGTGTCCGGGTCCGGGTCCGGGTCCGGGTCCGGGTCCGGGTCCAGGTCCGGGTCCGGGTCCGGGTCCGGGTCCGGGTCCGGGTCCGGGTCCGGGTAAGGGTCCGGGTTCGGGTCCGGGTCCAGGTCCGGGTCCGGGTCCGGGTAAGGGTCCGGGTCCGGGTCCGGGTAAGGTTCCGTGTCCGGGACCGGTTAAGGGTCTGGCTCCGGGTCCAGATAAGGGTCCGGGTCCGGGTCCGGGTCCGGGTCCGGGTCCGGGTCTGGGTCCGGGTCCGGGTCCGGGTCCGGGTAAGGGTCCGGGTCCGGGTCCGGGTCCGGGTCCGGGTCCGGGTCCGGGTCCGGGTCCGGGTCCGGGTAAGGGTCCGGGTCCGGGTCCGGGTCCGGGTTCGGGTCCGGGTTCGTGTCCGGGTCCGGATCCGGGTCCGGGTCCGGGTCCGGGTTCGGGTCCGAGTACGGGTCAGGGTCCGGGTCCGGGTCCGGGTCCAGGTCCGGGTAAGGGTCCGGGTCTGGGTAAGGGTCCGGGTCCATGTCCGTGTCCGTGTCCGTGTCCGGGTCAGGGTCCGGGTCCGGGTCTGGGTCCGGGTCCGGGTCCGGGTAAGGGTCCAGGTCCGGGTCCGGGTCCGGGTCCGGGTCCGGGTCCGGGTCCGTGTCCGTGTCCGGGTCCGGGTCCGGGTCCGGGTAAGGGTCCGGGTCCGTGTCCGTGTCCGGGTCCGGGTAAGGGTCCAGGTCCGGGTCCGGGTCCGGGTCCGGGTCCGTGTCCGGGTCCGTGTCCGGGTCCGTGTCCGGGTCCGGGTCCGGGCTAGGGTCCGGGTCCGGGTTCGTGTCCGGGTCCGGGTCCGGGTCCAGGTCCGAGTACGGGTCAGGGTCCGGGTCCGGGTCCGGGTCCAGGTCCGGGTAAGGGTCCGTGTCCGGGTCAGGGTCCGGGTCCGGGTCTGGGTCCGGGTCCGGGTCCGGGTAAGGGTCCAGGTCGGGGTCCGGGTCCGGGTCCGGGTCCGGGTCCGGGTCCGGGTCCGGGCAAGTGTCCGGGTCCGGGTCCGGGTCCGGGTCCGGGCAAGTGTCCGGGTCCGGGTCCGGGTCCGGGTAAGGGTCCGGGTCCGTGTCCGTGTCCGGGTCCGGGTAAGGATCCGGGTCCGTGTCCGGGTAAGGGTCCGGGACAGGGTCCAGGTCCGTGTCCGGGTAAGGGTCCGTGTCTGTGTCCGGTTAAGGGTCCGGGTCCGGGTCCAGGTAAGTGTTCGGGTCTGGGTCCGGGTCCGGGTCCGGGTCCGGGTCCAGGTCCGGGTCCGGGTCCGGGTCCGGGTCCGGGTCCGGGTCCGGGTCCGGGTAAGGGTCCGGGTTCGGGTCCGGGTCCAGGTCCGGGTCCGGGTCCGGGTCCGGGTAAGGGTCCGGGTCCGGGTCCGGGTAAGGTTCCGTGTCCGGGACCGGTTAAGGGTCTGGTTCCGGGTCCAGATAAGGGTCCGGGTCCGGGTCCGGGTCCGGGTCCGGGTCCGGGTCTGGGTCCGGGTCCGGGTCCGGGTCCGGGTAAGGGTCCGGGTCCGGGTCCGGGTCCGGGTCCGGGTCCGGGTCCGGGTCCGGGTCCGGGTCCGGTTCCGGGTCCGGGTAAGTGTCCGGGTCCGGGTCCGGGTTCGGGTCCGGGTTCGGGTCCGGGTCCGGATCCGGGTCCGGGTCCGGGTCCATGTCCGGGTCCGTGTCCGGGTCCGTGTCCGGGTCCGGGTCCGGGTCCGGGTCCGGGTCCGAGTACGGGTCAGGGTCCGGGTCCGGGTCCGGGTCCAGGTCCGGGTAAGGGTCCGGGTCCGGGTAAGGGTCCGGGTCCATGTCCGTGTCCGGGTCCGTGTCCGGGTCAGGGTCCGGGTCCGGGTCCGGGTCCGGGTCCGGGTCCGGGTCCGGGTCCGGGTAAGGGTCCGGGTCCGTGTCCGGGTCCGGGTCCGGGTAAGGGTCCGGGTCCGTGTCCGTGTCCGGGTCCGGGTCCGTGTAAGGGTCCGGGTCCGTGTCCGGGTAAGGGTCCGGAACCGGGTCCGGGTCCGGGTCCGGGTCCGGGTCCGGGTCCGGGGCCGGGTCCGGGTCCGGGTCCGGGTCCGGGTCCGGGTCCGGGTCCGGGTCCGGGTCCGGGTAAGGGTCCGGGTCCGGGTAAGGGTCCGGGTCCGGGTCCGGGTCCGGGTAAGGTTCCGTGTCCGGGACCGGTTAAGGGTCTGGCTCCGGGTCCAGATAAGGGTCCGGGTCCGGGTCCGGGTCCGGGTCCGGGTCCGGGTCCGGGTCCGGGTCCGGGTCTGGGTCCGGGTCCGGGTCCGGGTCCGGGTAAGGGTCCGGGTCCGGGTCCGGGTCCGGGTCCGGGTCCGGGTCCGGTTCCGGGTCCGGGTAAGGGTCCGGGTCCGGGTCCGGGTTCGGGTCCGGGTTCGTGTCCGGGTCCGGATCCGGGTCCGGGTCCGGGTCCATGTCCGGGTCCGGGTCTGGGTCCGTGTCCGGGTCCGTGTCCGTGTCCGTGTCCGGGTCCGGGTCCGGGTCCGGGTCCGGGTACGGGTAAGGGTTCGGGTCCGTGTCCGTGTCCGTGTCCGTGTCCGTGTCCGGGTCCGGGTTCAAACCCGGGTCCGGGTCCGGGTCCGGGTCTGGGTCCGGGTAACGGTCCGGGTCCTTGTCCGGGTCCGGGTCCGGGTCCGGGTCTGGGTCCGGGTCCGGGTCCGGGTCCGGGTCCGGGTAAGTGTCCAGGTCCGGGTCCGGGTCCGGGTCCGGGTCCGGGTCCGGGTCCGGGCAAGTGTCCGGGTCCGGGTCCGGGTCCGGGTCCGAGTACGGGTCAGGGTCCGGGTCCGGGTCCGGGTCCAGGTCCGGGTAAGGGTCCGGGTCCGGGTAAGGGTCCGGGTCCATGTCCGGGTCCGGGTCCGTGTCCAGGTCAGGGTCCGGGTCCGGGTCTGGGTCCGGGTCCGGGTCCGGGTAAGGGTCCAGGTCCGGGTCCGGGTCCGGGTCCGGGTCCGGGTCCGGGCAAGTGTCCGGGTCCGGGTCCGTGTCCGCGTAAGGGTCCGGGTCCGTGTCCGTGTCCGTGTCCGGGTAAGGGTCCGGGTCCGTGTCCGGGTAAGGGTCCGGGACCGGGTCCAGGTCCATGTCCGTGTCCGTGTCCGGGTCCGGGTAAGGGTCCGTGTCTGTGTCCGGTTAAGGGTCCGGTTCCGGGTCCAGGTAAGTGTCCGGGTCCGGGTCCGGGTCCCGGGTCCGGGTCCGGGTCCGGGTCCGGGTCCGGGTCCGGGTAAGGGTCCGGGTTCGGGTCCGGGTCCAGGTCCGGGTCCGGGTCCGGGTAAGGGTCCGGGTCCGGGTCCGGGTAAGGTTCCGTGTCCGGGACCGGTTAAGGGTCTGGCTCCGGGTCCAGATAAGGGTCCGGGTCCGGGTCCGGGTCCGGGTCCGGGTCCGGGTCCGGGTCTGGGTCCGGGTCCGGGTCCGGGTCCGGGTAAGGGTCCGGGTCCGGGTCCGGGTAAGGGTCCGGAACCGGGTCCGGGTCCGGGTCCGGGTCCGGGTCCGGGTCCGGGGCCGGGTCCGGGTCCGGGTCCGGGTCCGGGTCCGGGTCCGGGTCCGGGTCCGGGTAAGGGTCCGGGTCCGGGTAAGGGTCCGGGTCCGGGTCCGGGTCCGGGTAAGGTTCCGTGTCCGGGACCGGTTAAGGGTCTGGCTCCGGGTCCAGATAAGGGTCCGGGTCCGGGTCCGGGTCCGGGTCCGGGTCCGGGTCCGGGTCCGGGTCCGGGTCTGGGTCCGGGTCCGGGTCCGGGTCCGGGTAAGGGTCCGGGTCCGGGTCCGGGTCCGGGTCCGGGTCCGGGTCCGGTTCCGGGTCCGGGTAAGGGTCCGGGTCCGGGTCCGGGTTCGGGTCCGGGTTCGTGTCCGGGTCCGGATCCGGGTCCGGGTCCGGGTCCATGTCCGGGTCCGGGTCTGGGTCCGTGTCCGGGTCCGTGTCCGTGTCCGTGTCCGGGTCCGGGTCCGGGTCCGGGTCCGGGTACGGGTAAGGGTTCGGGTCCGTGTCCGTGTCCGTGTCCGTGTCCGTGTCCGGGTCCGGGTTCAAACCCGGGTCCGGGTCCGGGTCCGGGTCTGGGTCCGGGTAACGGTCCGGGTCCTTGTCCGGGTCCGGGTCCGGGTCCGGGTCCGGGTCCGGGTCCGGGTCCGGGTCCGGGTCCGGGTAAGTGTCCAGGTCCGGGTCCGGGTCCGGGTCCGGGTCCGGGTCCGGGTCCGGGCAAGTGTCCGGGTCCGGGTCCGGGTCCGGGTCCGAGTACGGGTCAGGGTCCGGGTCCGGGTCCGGGTCCAGGTCCGGGTAAGGGTCCGGGTCCGGGTAAGGGTCCGGGTCCATGTCCGGGTCCGGGTCCGTGTCCAGGTCAGGGTCCGGGTCCGGGTCTGGGTCCGGGTCCGGGTCCGGGTAAGGGTCCAGGTCCGGGTCCGGGTCCGGGTCCGGGTCCGGGTCCGGGCAAGTGTCCGGGTCCGGGTCCGGGTCCGCGTAAGGGTCCGGGTCCGTGTCCGTGTCCGTGTCCGGGTAAGGGTCCGGGTCCGTGTCCAGGTAAGGGTCCGGGACCGGGTCCAGGTCCATGTCCGTGTCCGTGTCCGGGTCCGGGTAAGGGTCCGTGTCTGTGTCCGGTTAAGGGTCCGGTTCCGGGTCCAGGTAAGTGTCCGGGTCCGGGTCCGGGTCCGGGTCCGGGGTCCGGGTCCGGGTCCGGGTCCGGGTCCGGGTAAGGGTCCGGGTTCGGGTCCGGGTCCAGGTCCGGGTCCGGGTCCGGGTAAGGGTCCGGGTCCGGGTCCGGGTAAGGTTCCGTGTCCGGGACCGGTTAAGGGTCTGGCTCCGAGTCCAGATAAGGGTCCGGGTCCGGGTCCGGGTCCGGGTCCGGGTCCGGGTCCGGGTCTGGGTCCGGGTCCGGGTCCGGGTCCGGGTAAGGGTCCGGGTCCGGGTCCGGGTCCGGGTCCGGGTCCGGGTCCGGGTCCGGGTCCGGGTCCGGTTCCGGGTCCGGGTAAGGGTCTGGGTCCGGGTCCGGGTTCGGGTCCGGGTTCGTGTCCGGGTCCGGGTCCGGGTCCGGGTCCGGGTCAGGGTCCGGGTCCGGGTCCGGGTAAGGGTCCAGGTCCGGGTCCGGGTCCGGGTCCGGGTCCGGGTAAGGGTCCAGGTCCATGTCCGGGTCCGGGTCCAGGTCCGGGTCCGGGTCCGGGTCCGGGTCCAGGTCCGGGTAAGGGTTCGGGTCCGTGTCCGGGTCCGGGTCCGGGTCCGGGTAAGGGTCCGGGTCCGGGTCCGGGTTCGGGTCCGGGTTCGTGTCCTGGTCCGGGTCCGTGTCCGGGTCCGTGTCCGTGTCCGGGTCCGGGTAAGTGTCCGGGTCCGGGTCCGGGTCCGGGTCCGGGTCCGGGTCCGGGTCCAGGTCCGGGTTCGGGTCCGGGTCCGGGTAAGGGTTCGGGTCCGTGTCCGTGTCCGTGTCCGTGTCCGTGTCCGTGTCCGGGTCCGGGTCCGGGTTCGAACCCGGGTCCGGGTCCGGGTCCGGGTCTGGGTCCGGGTAACGGTCCGGGTCCTTGTCCGGGTCCGGGTCCGTGTCCGGGTAAGGGTCCGGGTCCGGGTCCGGGTCCCGGTCCGTGTCCGGGTCCGGGCAAGTGTCCGGGTCCGGGTCCGGGTCCGGGTAAGGGTCCGGGTCCGGGTCCAGGTTCGTGTCCGGGTTCGTGTCCAGGTCCGGGTCCGGGTCCGGGTCCGTGTCCATGTCCGGTTCCGGGTCCGGGTCCGGGTCCGTGTCCGTGTCCGGGCAAGGGTCCAGGTCCGGGTCCGGGTCCGTGTAATGGTCCGGACCCGGATCCGGGTCCGGGTCCGGGTCCGGGTCCGGGTAAGGGTCCGGGTCCGGGTCCGGGTCCGGGTCTGGGTCCGGGTCCGGGTCCGGGTCCGGGTCCGGGTCCGGGTCCGGGTCCGGGTCCGGGTAAGGGTCCGGGTCCGGGTCCGGGTCCGGGTCCGGGTAAGGGTCCGGGTCCTTGTCCGGGTCCCGGTTCGGGTCCGGGTTCGTGTCCGGGTCCGGATCCGGGTCCGGGTCCAGGTAAGGGTCCGGGTCCATGTCCGGGTCCGGGTCCGGGTCCGTGTCCGGGTCAGGGTCCGGGTCCGGGTCCGGGTCCGGGTCCGTGTCCGGGTCCGTGTCCGGGTTCGTGTCCAGGTCAAGGTCCGGGTCCGGGTCCGGGTCCGGGACCGTGTCCGGGCAAGGGTCCGGGTCCGGGTCCGTGTCCCGGTAAGGGTCCGGGTCCGGGTCCGGGTCCGGGTCCGGGTCCGGGTCCGGCTCCGGGTAAGGGTCCAGGTCCGGGTCCGGGTCCGGGTCCGGGTCCGGGTCCGGGTCCGGGTCCGGGTCCGGGTCCGGGTCCGGGTCCGGGTCAGGGTCCGGGTAAGGGTTCGGGTCCGTGTCCGTGTCCGTGTCCATGTCCGGGTCCGGGTTCGAACCCGGGTCCGGGTCCGGGTCCGGGTCTGGGTCCGGGTAACGGTCCGGGTCCTTGTCCGGGTCCGGGTCCGTGTCCGGGTAAGGGTCCGGGTCCGGGTCCGGGTCCCGGTCCGGGTCCGGGTCCGGGTCCGGGTAAGGGTCCGGGTCCGGATCCGTGTCCGGGTCCGTGTCTGGGTCCGGGTCCGGGTCCTGGTTCGGGTCCGGGTCCGGGTCCGGGTCCGGGTAAGGGTCCGGGTCGGGGTAAGGGTCCGGGTCCGGGTCCGGGTTTGTGTCCGGGTTCGTGTCCAGGTCCGGGTCCGGATCAGGGTCCGGGTCAGGGTCCGGGTCCGGGTCTGGGTAAGGGTCTGGGTCCGTGTCCGTGTCCGTGTCCGTGTCCGTGTCCGTGTCCGTGTCCGGGTCCTTGTCCGGGTCCGGGTCCGGGTCCGGGTCCGGGTCCGGGTAAGGGTCCGGGTCCGGGTCCGGGTCCGGGTCCGGGTCCGGGTCCGGGTCCGGGTCCGGGCAAGTGTCCGGGTCCGGGTCCGGGTCCGGGTAAGGGTCCGGGTCCGGGTCCGGGTTCGTGTCCGGGTTCGTGTCCAGGTCCAGGTCCGGGTCCGGGTCCGGGTCCGGGTCCGGGTCCGGTTCCGCGTCCGGATCCGGGTCCGTGTCCGTGTCCGGGCAAGGGTCCGTGTCCGTGTCCGGGCAAGGGTCCGGGTCCGGGTCCGGGTCCGCGTAATGGTCCGGACCTGGGTCCGGGTCCGGGTCCGGGTCCGGGTAAGGGTCCGGGTCCGGGTCCGGGTCCGGGTCTGGGTCCGGGTCCGGGTCCGGGTCCGGGTCCGGGTCCGAGTCCGGGTCCGGGTAAGGGTCCGGGTCCGGGTCCGGGTCCGGGTAAGGGTCCGGGTCCTGGTCCGGGTCCCATTTCGTGTCCGGGTTCGTGTCCGGGTCCGGGTCTTGGTCCGGGTCAGGGTCCGGGTCCGGGTCCGGGTCCGGGTACACGTCCGGGTCCGGGTAAGGGTCCGGGTCCGGGTAAGGGTCCGGGTCCATGTCCTTGTCCAGGTCCGGGTCCGGGTCCGGGTCCAGCTCCAGGTCCGTGTCCGGGTAAGGGTTCGGGTCCGTGTCCGTGTCCGGGTCCGGGTCTGGGTCAGGGTCCGGGTCCGGGTCCGGGTAAGGGTTCGGGTCCGTGTCCGGGTCCGGGTCCGTGTCCGGGTTCGGATCCGGGTCCGGGTCCGGGTCCGGGTAAGGGTGCGTGTCCGGGTCCGGGTAAGGGTCCGTGTCCGGGTCCGGGTCCGGGTCCGGGTAAGGGTTCGGGTCCGTGTCCGTGTCCGTGTCCATGTCCGGGTCCGGGTTCGAACCCGGGTCCGGGTCCGGGTCCGGGTCTGGGTCCGGGTAACGGTCCGGGTCCTTGTCCGGGTCCGGGTCCGTGTCCGGGTAAGGGTCCGGGTCCGGGTCCGGGTCCCGGTCCGGGTCCGGGTCCGGGTCCGGGTAAGGGTCCGGGTCCGGGTCCGTGTCCGGGTCCGGGTCTGGGTCCGGGTCCGGGTCCTGGTTCGGGTCCGGGTCCGGGTCCGGGTCCGGGTAAGGGTCCGGGTCGGGGTAAGGGTCCGGGTCCGGGTCCGGGTTTGTGTCCGGGTTCGTGTCCAGGTCCGGGTCCGGATCAGGGTCCGGGTCAGGGTCCGGGTCCGGGTCTGGGTAAGGGTCTGGGTCCGTGTCCGTGTCCGTGTCCGTGTCCGTGTCCGTGTCCGTGTCCGGGTCCTTGTCCGGGTCCGGGTCCGGGTCCGGGTCCGGGTCCGGGTAAGGGTCCGGGTCCGGGTCCGGGTCCGTGTCCGGGTCCGGGTCCGGGTCCGGGTCCGGGTCCGGGTCCGGGTCCGGGCAAGTGTCCGGGTCCGGGTCCGGGTCCGGGTAAGGGTCCGGGTCCGGGTCCGGGTTCGTGTCCGGGTTCGTGTCCAGGTCCAGGTCCGGGTCCGGGTCCGGGTCCGGGTCCGGGTCCGGTTCCGCGTCCGGATCCGGGTCCGTGTCCGTGTCCGGGCAAGGGTCCGTGTCCGTGTCCGGGCAAGGGTCCGGGTCCGGGTCCGGGTCCGCGTAATGGTCCGGACCTGGGTCCGGGTCCGGGTCCGGGTCCGGGTAAGGGTCCGGGTCCGGGTCCGAGTCCGGGTCCGGGTAAGGGTCCGGGTCCGGGTCCGGGTCCGGGTAAGGGTCCGGGTCCTGGTCCGGGTCCCATTTCGGGTCCGGGTTCGTGTCCGGGTCCGGGTCTGGGTCCGGGTCAGGGTCCGGGTCCGGGTCCGGGTCCGGGTCCACGTCCGGGTCCGGGTAAGGGTCCGGGTCCGGGTAAGGGTCCGGGTCCATGTCCTTGTCCAGGTCCGGGTCCGGGTCCGGGTCCAGCTCCAGGTCCGTGTCCGGGTAAGGGTTCGGGTCCGTGTCCGTGTCCGGGTCCGGGTCTGGGTCAGGGTCCGGGTCCGGGTCCGGGTAAGGGTTCGGGTCCGTGTCCGGGTCCGGGTCCGTGTCCGGGTTCGGATCCGGGTCCGGGTCCGGGTCCGGGTAAGGGTGCGTGTCCGGGTCCGGGTAAGGGTCCGTGTCCGGGTCCGGGTCCGGGTTCGGATCTGGGTCCGGGTCCGGGTCCGTGTCCGTGTCCGGGTAACGGTCCAGGTCCATGTCCGGGTCTGGGTCCGGGTCCGGGTAAGGGTCCGGGTCCGGGTCCCGGTTCGGGTCCGGGTCCGGGTCCGGGTAAGGGTCCGGGTCCGGGTCCGGGTCCGGGTCTGGGTCCGGGTCCGGGTCCGGGTCCCTGTCCGAGTCCGGGTCCGGGTAAGGGTCCGGGTCCGGGTCCGGGTAAGGGTCCGGGTCCTGGTCCGGGTCCCATTTCGGGTCCGGGTTCGTGTCCGGGTCCGGGTCCGGGTCCGGGTCAGGGTCCGGGTCCGGGTCCGGGTCCACGTCCGGGTCCGGGTAAGGGTCCGGGTCCGGGTAAGGGTCCGGGTCCATGTCCGTGTCCAGGTCCGTGTCCGGGTCCGGGTCCAGATCCAGGTCCGTGTCCGGGTAAGGGTTCGGGTCCGTGTCCGTGTCCGGGTCCGGGTCTGGGTCAGGGTCCGGGTCCGGGTCCGGGTAAGGGTTCGCGTCCGTGTCCGGGTCCGGGTCCGGGTCCGGGTTCGGATCCGGGTCCGGGTCCGGGTCCGGGTCCGGGTAAGGGTGCGTGTCCGGGTCCGGGTAAGGGTCCGTGTCCGGGTCCGGGTCCGGGTCCGGGTAAGGGTTCGGGTCAGGGTCCGGGTCCGGGTCAATGTAAGGGTCTGGGTCTGTGTCCGTGTCCGCGTCCGTGTCCGTGTCCGTGTCTGGGTCCGGGTCCGGGTCCTGGTTCGGGTCCGGGTCCGGTTCCGGGTCCGGGTAAGGGTCCGGGTCCGGGTCCGGGTCCGGGTCGGGGTAAGGGTCCGGGTCCGGGTCCGGGTTTGTGACCGGGTTCGTGTCCAGGTCCGGGTCCGGATCCGCGTCCGGGTCAGGGTCCGGGTCCGGGTCTGGGTAAGGGTCTGGGTCCGTGTCCGTGTCCGTGTCCGTGTCCGTGTCCGTGTCCGTGTCCGGGTCCGGGTCCGGGTCCGGGTAAGTATCCAGGTCCATGTCCGGGTCCGGGTCCGGGTCCGGGTCCGGGTCCGGGTCCGGGTAAGGGTTCGGGTCCGGGTCCGGGTCTGTGTCCGGGTCCGGGTCCGGGTCCGGGTCCGGGTAAGTGTTCGGGTCGGTGTCAGGGTCCATGTCCGGGTCCGGGTCCGGGTTCGGATCTGGGTCCGGGTCCGGGTCCGTGTCCGTGTCCGGGTAACGGTCCAGGTCCATGTCCTGGTCTGGGTCCGGGTCCGGGTAAGGGTCCGGGTCCGGGTCCCGGTTCGGGTCCGGGTCCGGGTCCGGGTCCGGGTCCGGGTCCGGGTCCGGGTCCGGGTCAGGGTCCGGATCCGGGTCCGGGTAAGGGTCTGTGTCCGTGTCCGTGTCCGGGTCCGGGTCCGGGTCCAGGTCCCGGTCCGGGTAAGGGTCCGGGTCCATGTCCGGGTCCGGGTCCGGGTCCGGGTCCGGGTCCGGGTCCAGGTCCGTGTCCGTGTCCGGGTTCGGGTACGGGTACGGGTACGGGTAAGGGTTCGGGTCCGTGTCCGTGTCTGGGTCTGGGTAAGGGTCCGGGTCCGGGTCCGGGTTCGGGTCCGGGTTCGTGTCCGGGACCGGGTCCGTGTCCGTGTCCGTGTCCGGGTCCGTGTCCGGGTCCTGGTCCGGGTAAGGGTCCGGGTCCGTGTCTGTGTCCGTGTCCGTGTCCGTGTCCGGGTCCGGGTAAGGGTTCGGGTCCGTGTCCGTGTCCGTGTCCGTGTCCGGGTCCGGGTCCGGGTTCGAACCCGGGTCCGGGTCCGGGTCCGGGTCTGGGTCCGGGTAACGGTCCGGGTCCTTGTCCGGGTCCGGGTCCGGGTCCGGGTAAGGGTCCGGGTCCGGGTCCGGGTCCGGGTCCGGGTCCGGGCAAGTGTCCGGGTCCGGGTCCGGGTCCGGGTAAGGGTCGGGTCCGGGTCCGGGTTCGGGTCCGGGTTCGTGTCCAGGTCCGGGTCCGGGTCCGCGTCCGGGTCCGGGTCATGTTCCGGGTCCGGGTCCGGGTCCGTGTCCGTGTCCGGGCAAGGGTCCGGGTCCGGGTCTGGGTCCGGGTAACGGTCCGGGTCCATGTCCGGGTCCGGGTCCGGGTCCGGGTAAGGGTCCGGGTCCGGGTCCGGGTTCGTGTCCGGGTTCGTGTCCAGGTCCGGGTCCGGGTCCGGGTCCGGGTCCAGGTCCGGGTCCGGTTCCGGGTCCGGGTCCGGGTCCGGGTCCGGATCCGGGCTAGGGTCCGGGTCCGGGTCCGGGTCCGGGTCCGAGTACGGGTCAGGGTCCGGGTCCGGGTCAGGGTCCGGGTCCAGGTAAGGGTCCGGGTCCGGGTCCGGGTAAGGGTCCGGGTCCATGTCCGTGTCCGGGTCCGCGTCCGGGTCCGGGTCCGGATCCGGGTCCGGGTCCGTGGAAGGGTTCGGGTCCGTGTCCGTGTCCGGGTCCGGGTCCGGGTAAGGGTCCGGGTCCGGGTCCGGGTAAGGGTCCGGGACCGGGTCCAGGTCCGGGTCCGGGTAAGGGTCCGGGTCCGGGTAAGGGTCCGGGACCGGGTCCAGGTCCGGGTCCGGGTAAGGGTCCGGGTCCGTGTCCGTGTCCGTGTCCGTGTCCGGGTAAGGGTCCGTGTCTGTGTCCGGTTAAGGGTCCGGGTCCATGTCCGGGTCCGGGTCCGGGTAAGGGTCCGGGTCCGGGTCCGGGTTCGGGTCCGGGTTCGTGTCCTGGTCCGGGTCCGTGTCCGTGTCCGGGTCCGTGTCCGTGTCCGGGTCCGGGTAAGGGTCCGGGTCCGGGTCCGGGTCCGGGTCCGGGTCCGGGTCCGGGTCCGTGTCCGGGTCCGTGTCCGTGTCCGGGTCCGGGTCCGGGTCCCGGTCCGGGTCCGGGTCCGGGCAAGTGTCCGGGTCCGGGTCCGGGTCCGGGTAAGGGTCCGGGTCCGGGTCCGGGTCCGGGTTCGTGTCCGGGTTCGTGTCCAGGTCCGGGTCCGGGTCCGTGTCCGTGTCCGGGTCCGGTTCCGGGTCCGGGTCCGGGTCCGGGTCCGTGTCCGTGTCCGGGCAAGGGTCCGGGTCTGGGTCCGGGTCCGCGTAATGGTCCCGACCAGGGTCTGGGTCCGGGTCTGGGTCTGGGTCCGGGTAAGGGTCCGGGTCCGGGTCGGGGTCCGGGTCTGGGTCCGGGTCCGGGTCCGGGTCCGGGTCCGGGTCCGGGTCCGGGTAAGGGTCCGGGTCTGGGTCCGGGTCCCGGTTCGGGTCCGGGTTCGGATCCGGGTCCGGGTCCGGGTCCGGGTAAGGGTCCGGGTCCGGGTCCTGGTTCGGGTCCGGGTCCGGGTCCGGGTCGGGGTAAGGGTCCGGGTCCGGGTCCGGGTCCGGGTCGGGGTAAGGGTCCGGGTCCGGGTCCGGGTTTGTGTCCGGGTTCGTGTCCAGGTCCGGGTCCGGATCCGGGTCCGGGTCAGGGTCCGGGTCCGGGTCTGGGTAAGGGTCTGGGTCCGTGTCCGTGTCCGTGTCCGTGTCCGTGTCCGTGTCTGTGTCCGGGTCCGGGTCCGGGTCCGGGTAAGTGTCCAGGTCCATGTCCGGGTCCGGGTCCTGGTCCGGGTCCGGGTCCGGGTCCGGGTCTGGGTCCGGGTAAGGGTTCGGGTGCGGGTCCAGGTCCGTGTCTGGGTCCATGTCCGGGTCCGGGTCCGGGTCCGGGTCAGGGTCCGGGTCCGGGTCTGGGTCCGGGTAAGGGTCCGGGTCCGGGTCCGGATCCGGGTAAGGGTTCGGGTCCGGGTCCGGGTCCGTGTCCGTGTCCGGGTCCATGTCCGGGTCCGGGTCCGGGTTCGGATATGGGTCTGGGTCCGGGTCCGGGTCCGGGTCCGGGTAACGGTCCAGGTCCATGTCCGGGTCTGGATCCGGGTCTGGGTAAGGGTCCGGGTCCGGGTCCCGGTTCGGGTCCGGGTCCGGGTCCGGGTCCGGGTCCGGGTCCGGGTCAGGGTCCGGGTCCGGGTCCGTGTAAGGGTCTGTGTCCGTGTCCGTGTCCGTGTCCGTGTCCGTGTCCGGGTCCGGGTAAGGGTCCGGGTCCATGTCCGGGTCCGGGTCCGGGTCCGGGTCCGGGTCCGGGTCCAGGTCCGTGTCCGGGTCCGGGTTCGGGTCCAGGTACGGGTAAGGGTTCGGGTCCGGGTCCGGGTCCGGGTCTGGGTAAGGGTCCGGGTGCGGGTCCGGGTTCGGGTTCGGGTTCGTGTCCGGGTCCGGGTCCGTGTCCGGGTCCGTGTCCGGGTCCGTGTCCGGGTCCGGGTCCGGGTAAGGGTCCGGGTCCGTGTCTGTGTCCGGGTCCGGGTCAGGGTCCGGGTAAGGGTTCGGGTCCGTGTCCGTGTCCGGGTCCGGGTCCGTGTCCGGGTCCTGGTTCGAACCCGGGTCCAGGTCCGGGTCCGGGTCTGGTTCCGGGTAATGGTCCGGGTCCTTGTCCGGGTCCGGGTCCGTGTCCGGGTAAGGGTCCGGGTCCGGGTCCGGGTCCGGGTCCGGGTCCGGGTCCGGGCAAGTGTCCGGGTCCGGGTCCGGGTCCGGGTAAGGGTCGGGTCCGGGTCCGGGTTCGTGTCCGGGTTCGTGTCCAGGTCCGGGTCCGGGTCCGGGTCCGGGTCCGGGTCATGTTCCGGGTCCGGGTCCGTGTCCGGGTCCGTGTCCGTGTCCGGTCAAGGGTCCGGGTCCGGGTCTGGGTCCGGGTAACTGTCCGGGTCCATGTCCGGGTCCGGGTCCGGGTCCGGGTCCGGGTAAGGGTCCGGGTCCGGGTCCGGGTTCGTGTCCGGGTTCGTGTCCAGGTTCGGGTCCGGGTCCGGGTCCGGGTCCGGTTCCGGGTCCGGGTCCGGGTCCGGGTCCGGGTCCGGGTCCGGGTCCGGGTCCGGGTCCGGGCTAGGGTCCGGGTCCGGGTCCGGGTCCGGGTCCCGGTTCGGGTCCGGGATCTTGTCCGGGTCCGGGTCCGGGTCCGGGTCCGAGTACGGGTCCGGGTCCGGGTCCGGGTCCGGGTCCGGGTCCGGGTAAGGGTCTGGGTCCGGGTAAGGGTCTGGGTCCATGTCCGGATCCGGGTCCGGGTCCGTGGAAGGGTTCGGGTCCGTGTCCGTGTCCGTGTCCGGGTCCGGGTAAGGGTCCGTGTCCGGGTCCGGGTAAGGGTCCGGGACCGGGTCCAGGTCCGGGTCCGGGTAAGGGTCTGGGTCCGTGTCCGTGTCCGTGTCCGGGTCCGGGTAAGGGTCCGTGTCTGTGTCCGGTTAAGTGTCCGGGTCCGGGTCCAGGTAAGTGTCCGGGTCCGGGTCCGGGTCCCGGTCCGGGTCCGGGTCCGGGTAAGCGTCCGTGTCAGGGTCCGGGTCCGGGTCCGGGTCCGGGTCCGGGTCCGGGTAAGGGTCCGGGACAGGGTCCGGGTCCGGGTCCGGGTCCGGGTCCGGGTCCGGGTCCGGGTCCGGGTCCAGGTCCGGGTAAGGGTCCGGGTTCAGGTCCGGGTCCGGGTCTGGTTCCGGGTAATGGTCCGGGTCCTTGTCCGTGTCCGTGTCCGTGTCCGGGTAAGGGTTCGTGTCCGTGTCCGTGTCCATGTCCGGGTCCGAGTACGGGTCAGGGTCCGGGTCCGGGTCCGGGTCCGGGTCCGGGTAAGGGTCCGGGTCCGGGTAAGGGTCCGGGTCCAGATCCGGGTCCGGGTCCGTGGAAGTGTTCGGGTCCGTGTCCGTGTCCGTGTCCGGGTCCGGGTAAGGGTCCGTGTCCGGGTCCGGGTAAGGGTCCGGGACCGGGTCCAGGTCCGGGTCTGGGTAAGGGTCCGGGTCCGTGTCCGTGTCCGTGTCCGGGTCCGGGTAAGGGTCCGTGTCTGTGTCCGGTTAAGGGTCCGGGTCCGGGTCCAGGTAAGTGTCCGGGTCCG
Organism: Arizona elegans; assembly: GCA_022577455.1. NCBI lineage: Eukaryota > Metazoa > Chordata > Lepidosauria > Squamata > Colubridae > Arizona > Arizona elegans. The sequence continues at coordinate 9,091,424 of JAKOOJ010000027.1, forward strand.
GGTCCGGGTCCGGGTCCGGTCCAGGTAAGCGTCCGTGTCAGGGTCCGGGTCCGGGTCCGGGTCCGGGTCCGGGTCAGGGTCCGGGTCCGGGTCCGGGTAAGGGTCCGGGTTCCGGTCCGGGTCCAGGTCCGGGTCCGGGTCCGGGTCCGGGTAAGGGTCCGGGTCCGGGTCCGGGTCCGGGTCCGGGTCCGGGTCCGGGTCCGGGTCTGGGTCCGGGTCCGGGTCCGGGTCCGGGTCCGGGTCCGGGTCCGGGTAAGGGTCCAGGTCCGGGTAAGCGTCCGTGTCAGGGTCCGGGTCCAGGTCCGGGTCCGGGTCCGGGTCCGGGTCCGGGTAAGGGTCCGGGTTCCGATCCGGGTCCAGGTCCGGGTCCGGGTCCGGGTCCGGGTCCGGGTCCGGGTCCGGTTCCGGGTCCGGGTAAGGGTCTGGGTCCGGGTCCGGGTTCGGGTCCGGGTTCGTGTCCGGGTCCGGGTCAGGGTCCGGTTCCGGTTCCGGGTCCGGGTCAGGGTCCGGGTCCGGGTCCGGGTAAGGGTCCGGGTCCGGGTCCGGGTCCGGGTCCGGGTGAGGGTCCGGGTCCATGTCCGGGTCCGGGTCCGGGTCCGGGTCCGTGTCCGGGTCCGTGTCCGGGTAAGGGTTCGTGTCCGTGTCCGTGTCCGGGTCCGGGTCCGGGTAAGGGTCCGGGTCCGGGTCCGGGTTCGGGTCCTGGTCCGTGTCCGTGTCCGTGTCTGTGTCCGTGTCCGGGTAAGGGTCCGGGTCCGGGTAAGGGTCTGGGTCCGGGTCCGGGTCCCGGTCCGGGTCCGGGTCCGGGCAAGTGTCCGGGTCCGGGTCCGGGTCCGGGTAATGGTCCGGGTCCGGGTCCGGGTTCGTGTTCGTGTCCGGGTTCGTGTCCAGGTCCGGGTCCGGGTCCGGGTCCGTGTCTGGGTCCGGTTCCGGGTCCGTGTCCGTGTCCGTGTCCGTGTCCGGGCAAGGGTCCGGGTCCGGGTCCGAGTCCGCGTAATGGTCCGGACCCGGGTCCGGGTCCGGGTCCTGGTCCGGGTCCGGGTAAGGGTCCGGGTCCGGGTCCGGGTCCGGGTCCGGGTCCGGGTCCGGGTCAGGGTCCGGGTCCGGGTCCGGGTAAGGGTCCGGATCCGGGTCCGGGTCCGGGTCCGGGTCCGGGTAAGGGTCCGGGTCCATGTCCGGGTCCGGGTCCGGGTCCGGGTCCGGGTCCGGGTCCGGGTCCGTGTCCGTGTCCGTGTCCGGGTAAGGGTTCGTGTCCGTGTCCGTGTCCATGTCCGGGTCCGGGTAAGGGTCCGGGTCCGGGTCCGGGTTCGGGTCCGGGTTCGTGTCCTGGTCCGTGTCCGTGTCCTTGTCCGTGTCCGTGTCCGTGTCCGGGTTCCGGGTCCGGGACCGGTTAAGGGTCTGGCTCCGGGTCCAGATAAGGGTCCGGGTCCGGGTCCGGGTCCGGGTCCGGGTCCGGGTCCGGGTCTGGGTCCGGGTCCGGGTCCGGGTCCGGGTCCGGGTCCGGGTCCGGGTCGGGGTAAGGGTCCGGGTCCGGTTCCGGGTCCGGGTAAGGGTCCGGGTCCGGGTCCGGGTCCGGGTCCGGGTCCGGGTCCGGTTCCGGGTCCGGGTAAGGGTCTGGGTCCGGGTCCGGGTTCGGGTCCGGGTTCGTGTCAGGGTCAGGGTCAGGGTCCGGGTCCGGGTCCGGGTCCGGGTCAGGGTCCGGGTCCGGGTCCGGGTAAGGGTCCGGGTCCGGGTCCGGGTCCGGGTCCGGGTAAGGGTCCGGGTCCATATCCGGGTCCGGGTCCGGGTCCGGGTCCGGGTCCGTGTCCGTGTCCGTGTCCGGGTAAGGGTTCGTGTCCGTGTCCGGGTCCGTGTCCGGGTCCGGGTAAGGGTCCGGGTCCGGGTCCGGGTCCGGGTCCGGGTCCGGGTCCGGTTCCGGGTCCCGGTCCGGGTCCGGGTCCGGGTCCGGGTCCGTGTCCGTGTCCGGGTAAGGGTTCGTGTCCGTGTCCGGGTCCGTGTCCGGGTCCGGGTAAGGGTCCGGGTCCGGGTCCGGGTCCGGGTCCGGGTCCGGGTCCGGTTCCGGGTCCGGGTCCGGGTAAGGGTTCGGGTCCGTGTCCGTGTCCGTGTCCGTGTCCGGGTCCGGGTTCGAACCCGGGTCCGGGTCCGGGTCCGGGTCTGGGTCCGGGTAATGATCCGGGTCCTTGTCCGGGTCCGGGTCCGTGTCCGGGTAAGGGTCTGGGTCCGGGTCCGGGTCCCGGTCCGGGTCCAGGTCCGGGCAAGTGTCCGGGTCCGGGTCCGGGTCCGGGTAAGGGTCCGGGTCCGGGTCCGGGTTCGTGTCCGGGTTCGTGTCCAGGTCCGGGTCCGGGTCCGTGTCCGTGTCTGGGTCCGGTTCCGGGTCCGGGTCCGTGTCCGTGTCCGGGTCCGGGCAAGGGTCTGGGTCCGGGTCCGGGTCCGCGTAATGGTCCGGACCCGGGTCCGGGTCCGGGTAAGGGTCCGGGTCCGGGTCCGGGTCCGGGTCTGGGTCCGGGTCCGGGTCCGGGTCCAGGTCCTGGTCCGAATCCGGGTAAGGGTCCGGGTCCGGGTCCGGGTCCGGGTAAGGGTCCGCGTCCTGGTCCGGGTCCCGGTTCGGGTCCGGGTTCGTGTCCGGGTCTGGGTCCGGGTAACGGTCCGGGTCCTTGTCCGGGTCCGGGTCCGGGTCCGGGTAAGGGTCCAGGTCCGGGTCCGGATCCGGGTAAGGGTCGGGGTCCGGGTCCGGGTCTGGGTCCGGGTCCGGGTCCGGGTCCGGGTCCGGGTCCGGGTCCGGGTCCGGGTCCGGGTAAGGGTCCGGGTCCGGGTCCGGGTCCGGGTCCGGGTAAGGGTCCGGGTCCTGGTCCGGGTCCCGGTTTGGGTCCGGGTTCGTGTCCGGGTCCGGGTCCGTGTCCGGGTCGGGGTAAGGGTCCGGGTCCGGTTCCGGGTCCGGGTAAGGGTCCGGGTCCGGGTCCGGGTCCGGGTCCGGGTCCGGTTCCGGGTCCGGGTAAGGGTCTGGGTCCGGGTCGGGGTTCGGGTCCGGGTTCGTGTCAGGGTCCGGGTCCGGGTCCGGGTCCGGGTCCGGGTCCGGGTCCGGGTCCGGGTCCGGGTCCGGGTAAGGGTCCGGGTCCATGTCCGGGTCCGGGTCCGGGTCCGGGTCCGGGTCCGGGTCCGGGTCCGTGTCCGTGTCCGTGTCCGGGTAAGGGTTCGTGTCCGTGTCCGTGTCCATGTCCGGGTCCGGGTAAGGGTCCGGGTCCGGGTCCGGGTTCGGGTCCGGGTTCGTGTCCTGGTCCGTGTCCGTGTCCTTGTCCGTGTCCGTGTCCGTGTCCGGGTTCCGGGTCCGGGACCGGTTAAGGGTCTGGCTCCGGGTCCAGATAAGGGTCCGGGTCCGGGTCCGGGTCCGGGTCCGGGTCCGGGTCCGGGTCTGGGTCCGGGTCCGGGTCCGGGTCCGGGTCCGGGTCCGGGTCCGGGTCGGGGTAAGGGTCCGGGTCCGGTTCCGGGTCCGGGTAAGGGTCCGGGTCCGGGTCCGGGTCCGGGTCCGGGTCCGGGTCCGGTTCCGGGTCCGGGTAAGGGTCTGGGTCCGGGTCCGGGTTCGGGTCCGGGTTCGTGTCAGGGTCAGGGTCAGGGTCCGGGTCCGGGTCCGGGTCCGGGTCAGGGTCCGGGTCCGGGTCCGGGTAAGGGTCCGGGTCCGGGTCCGGGTCCGGGTCCGGGTAAGGGTCCGGGTCCATATCCGGGTCCGGGTCCGGGTCCGGGTCCGGGTCCGTGTCCGTGTCCGTGTCCGGGTAAGGGTTCGTGTCCGTGTCCGGGTCCGTGTCCGGGTCCGGGTAAGGGTCCGGGTCCGGGTCCGGGTCCGGGTCCGGGTCCGGGTCCGGTTCCGGGTCCCGGTCCGGGTCCGGGTCCGGGTCCGGGTCCGTGTCCGTGTCCGGGTAAGGGTTCGTGTCCGTGTCCGGGTCCGTGTCCGGGTCCGGGTAAGGGTCCGGGTCCGGGTCCGGGTCCGGGTCCGGGTCCGGGTCCGGTTCCGGGTCCGGGTCCGGGTAAGGGTTCGGGTCCGTGTCCGTGTCCGTGTCCGTGTCCGGGTCCGGGTTCGAACCCGGGTCCGGGTCCGGGTCCGGGTCTGGGTCCGGGTAATGATCCGGGTCCTTGTCCGGGTCCGGGTCCGTGTCCGGGTAAGGGTCTGGGTCCGGGTCCGGGTCCCGGTCCGGGTCCAGGTCCGGGCAAGTGTCCGGGTCCGGGTCCGGGTCCGGGTAAGGGTCCGGGTCCGGGTCCGGGTTCGTGTCCGGGTTCGTGTCCAGGTCCGGGTCCGGGTCCGTGTCCGTGTCTGGGTCCGGTTCCGGGTCCGGGTCCGTGTCCGTGTCCGGGTCCGGGCAAGGGTCTGGGTCCGGGTCCGGGTCCGCGTAATGGTCCGGACCCGGGTCCGGGTCCGGGTAAGGGTCCGGGTCCGGGTCCGGGTCCGGGTCTGGGTCCGGGTCCGGGTCCGGGTCCAGGTCCTGGTCCGAATCCGGGTAAGGGTCCGGGTCCGGGTCCGGGTCCGGGTAAGGGTCCGCGTCCTGGTCCGGGTCCCGGTTCGGGTCCGGGTTCGTGTCCGGGTCTGGGTCCGGGTAACGGTCCGGGTCCTTGTCCGGGTCCGGGTCCGGGTCCGGGTAAGGGTCCAGGTCCGGGTCCGGATCCGGGTAAGGGTCGGGGTCCGGGTCCGGGTCTGGGTCCGGGTCCGGGTCCGGGTCCGGGTCCGGGTCCGGGTCCGGGTCCGGGTCCGGGTAAGGGTCCGGGTCCGGGTCCGGGTCCGGGTCCGGGTAAGGGTCCGGGTCCTGGTCCGGGTCCCGGTTTGGGTCCGGGTTCGTGTCCGGGTCCGGGTCCGTGTCCGGGTCGGGGTAAGGGTCCGGGTCCGGTTCCGGGTCCGGGTAAGGGTCCGGGTCCGGGTCCGGGTCCGGGTCCGGGTCCGGTTCCGGGTCCGGGTAAGGGTCTGGGTCCGGGTCGGGGTTCGGGTCCGGGTTCGTGTCAGGGTCCGGGTCCGGGTCCGGGTCCGGGTCCGGGTCCGGGTCCGGATCCGGGTCCGGGTAAGGGTCCGGGTTCCGGTCCGGGTCCAGGTCCGGGTCCGGGTCCGGGTCCGGGTAAGGGTCCGGGTCCGGGTCCGGGTCCGGGTTCGAACCCGGGTCCGGGTCCGGGTCCGGGTCCGGGTCTGGGTCCCGGTAACGGTCCGGGTCCTTGTCCGGGTCCGGGTCCGGGTCCGGGTAAGGGTCCAGGTCCGGGTCCGGGTCCGGGTCTGGGTCCGGGTCCGGGTCCGGGTCCGGGTCCGGGTCCGGGCAAGTGTCCGGGTCCGTGTCCGGATCCGGGTAAGGGTCGGGGTCCGGGTCCGGGTCTGGGTCCGGGTCCGGGTCCGGGTCCGGGTCCGGGTCCGGGTAAGGGTCCGGGTCCGGGTCGGGGTAAGGGTCCGGGTCCGGTTCCGGGTCCGGGTAAGGGTCCGGGTCCGGGTCCGGGTAAGGGTCCGGGTCCGGTTCCGGGTCCGGGTAAGGGTCCGGGTCCGGGTCCGGGTCCGGGTCCGGGTCCGGTTCCGGGTCCGGGTAAGGGTCTGGGTCCGGGTCCGGGTTCGGGTCCGGGTTCGTGTCAGGGTCAGGGTCAGGGTCAGGGTCCGGGTCCGGGTCCGGGTCAGGGTCCGGGTCCGGGTCCGGGTAAGGGTCCGGGTCCAAGTCCGGGTCCGGGTCCGGGTAAGGGTCCGGGTCCATGTCCGGGTCCGGGTCCGGGTCCGGGTCCGTGTCCGTGTCCGTGTCCGTGTCCGGGTAAGGGTTCGTGTCCGTGTCCGGGTCCGTGTCCGGGTCCGGGTAAGGGTCCGGGTCCGGGTCCGGGTCCGGGTCCGGGTCCGGTTCCGGGTCCGGGTCCGGGTCCGGGTAAGGGTTCGGGTCCGTGTCCGTGTCCGTGTCCGTGTCCGGGTCCGGGTTCGAACCCGGGTCCGGGTCCGGGTCCGGGTCTGGGTCCGGGTAATGGTCCGGGTCCTTGTCCGGGTCCGGGTCCGTGTCCGGGTAAGGGTCTGGGTCCGGGTCCGGGTCCCGGTCCGGGTCCAGGTCCGGGCAAGTGTCCGGGTCCGGGTCCGGGTCCGGGTAAGGGTCCGGGTCCGGGTCCGGGTTCGTGTCCGGGTTCGTGTCCAGGTCCGGGTCCGGGTCCGTGTCCGTGTCCGGGTAAGGGTCCAGGTCCGGGTCCGGGTCCGGGTCCGGGTCCGGGTCCGGGTAAGGGTCCAGGTCCGGGTCCGGGTCCGGGTCCGGGTCCGGGTCCGGGTCCGGGTCCGGGTCCGGGTCCGGGTCCGGGTCCGGGTCCGGGCAAGTGTCCGGGTCCGGGTCCGGATCCGGGTAAGGGTCGGGGTCCGGGTCCGGGTCTGGGTCCGGGTCCGGGTCCGGGTCCGGGTCCGGGTCCGGGTCCGGGTCCGGGTCCGGGTCCGGGTAAGGGTCCGGGTCCGGGTCCGGGTCCGGGTCCGGGTAAGGGTCCGGGTCCGGGTCCGGGTCCGGGTCCGGGTCCGGGTCAGGGTCCGGGTCCGGGTCCGGGTTCGATTCCGGGTTCGTGTCCGGGTCCGGGTCCGTGTCCGGGTCCGTGTCCGGGTCCGTGTCCGTGTCCGGGTCCGGGTAAGGGTTCGGGTCCGTGTCCGTGTCCGGGTCCGTGTCCGTGTCCGGGTCCGGGTTCGAACCCGGGTCCAGGTCCGGGTCTGGGTCTGGTTCCGGGTAACGGTCCGGGTCCTTGTCCGGGTCCGGGTCCGGGTCCGGGTCCGGGTAAGGGTCCGGGTCCGGGTCCGGGTCCGGGTCCGGGTCCGGGTCCGGGTCCGGGCAAGTGTCCAGGTCCGGGTCCGGGTCCGGGTCCGGGTCCGGGTCCGGGTCCGGGTAAGGGTCCAGGTCCGGGTCCGGGTCCGGGTCCGGGTCCGGGTCCGGGTCCGGGTCCGGGTCCGGGTCCGGGTCCGGGTCCGGGTCCGGGTCCGGGCAAGTGTCCGGGTCCGGGTCCGGATCCGGGTAAGGGTCGGGGTCCGGGTCCGGGTCTGGGTCCGGGTCCGGGTAAGGGTCCGGGTTCCGGTCCGGGTCCAGGTCCGGGTCCGGGTCCGGGTCCGGGTAAGGGTCCGGGTCCGGGTCCGGGTCCGGGTCCGGGTCCGGGTCCGGGTCCGGGTCTGGGTCCGGGTCTGGGTCCGGGTCCGGGTCCGGGTCCGGGTCCGGGTCCGGGTAAGGGTCCAGGTCCGGGTAAGCGTCCGTGTCAGGGTCCGGGTCCAGGTCCGGGTCCGGGTCCGGGTCCGGGTCCGGGTAAGGGTCCGGGTTCCGATCCGGGTCCAGGTCCGGGTCCGGGTCCGGGTCCGGGTCCGGGTCCGGGTCCGGTTCCGGGTCCGGGTAAGGGTCTGGGTCCGGGTCCGGGTTCGGGTCCGGGTTCGTGTCCGGGTCCGGGTCAGGGTCCGGTTCCGGTTCCGGGTCCGGGTCAGGGTCCGGGTCCGGGTCCGGGTAAGGGTCCGGGTCCGGGTCCGGGTCCGGGTCCGGGTGAGGGTCCGGGTCCATGTCCGGGTCCGGGTCCGGGTCCGGGTCCGTGTCCGGGTCCGTGTCCGGGTAAGGGTTCGTGTCCGTGTCCGTGTCCGGGTCCGGGTCCGGGTAAGGGTCCGGGTCCGGGTCCGGGTTCGGGTCCTGGTCCGTGTCCGTGTCCGTGTCTGTGTCCGTGTCCGGGTAAGGGTCCGGGTCCGGGTAAGGGTCTGGGTCCGGGTCCGGGTCCCGGTCCGGGTCCGGGTCCGGGCAAGTGTCCGGGTCCGGGTCCGGGTCCGGGTAATGGTCCGGGTCCGGGTCCGGGTTCGTGTCCGGGTTCGTGTCCAGGTCCGGGTCCGGGTCCGGGTCCGTGTCTGGGTCCGGTTCCGTGTCCGTGTCCGTGTCCGTGTCCGTGTCCGGGCAAGGGTCCGGGTCCGGGTCCGGGTCCGCGTAATGGTCCGGACCCGGGTCCGGGTCCGGGTCCTGGTCCGGGTCCGGGTAAGGGTCCGGGTCCGGGTCCGGGTCCGGGTCCGGGTCCGGGTCCGGGTCAGGGTCCGGGTCCGGGTCCGGGTAAGGGTCCGGGTCCGGGTCCGGGTCCGGGTCCGGGTCCGGGTAAGGGTCCGGGTCCATGTCCGGGTCCGGGTCCGGGTCCGGGTCCGGGTCCGGGTCCGGGTCCGTGTCCGTGTCCGTGTCCGGGTAAGGGTTCGTGTCCGTGTCCGTGTCCATGTCCGGGTCCGGGTAAGGGTCCGGGTCCGGGTCCGGGTTCGGGTCCGGGTTCGTGTCCTGGTCCGTGTCCGTGTCCTTGTCCGTGTCCGTGTCCGTGTCCGGGTTCCGGGTCCGGGACCGGTTAAGGGTCTGGCTCCGGGTCCAGATAAGGGTCCGGGTCCGGGTCCGGGTCCGGGTCCGGGTCCGGGTCCGGGTCTGGGTCCGGGTCCGGGTCCGGGTCCGGGTCCGGGTCCGGGTCCGGGTCGGGGTAAGGGTCCGGGTCCAGTTCCGGGTCCGGGTAAGGGTCCGGGTCCGGGTCCGGGTCCGGGTTCGTGTCAGGGTCAGGGTCAGGGTCCGGGTCCGGGTCCGGGTCCGGGTCAGAGTCCGGGTCCGGGTCCGGGTAAGGGTCCGGGTCCGGGTCCGGGTCCGGGTCCGGGTAAGGGTCCGGGTCCATATCCGGGTCCGGGTCCGGGTCCGGGTCCGGGTCCGTGTCCGTGTCCGTGTCCGGGTAAGGGTTCGTGTCCGTGTCCGGGTCCGTGTCCGGGTCCGGGTAAGGGTCCGGGTCCGGGTCCGGGTCCGGGTCCGGGTCCGGGTCCGGTTCCGGGTCCCGGTCCGGGTCCGGGTCCGGGTCCGGGTCCGTGTCCGTGTCCGGGTAAGGGTTCGTGTCCGTGTCCGTGTCCGTGTCCGGGTCCGGGTAAGGGTCCGGGTCCGGGTCCGGGTCCGGGTCCGGGTCCGGGTCCGGTTCCGGGTCCGGGTCCGGGTAAGGGTTCGGGTCCGTGTCCGTGTCCGTGTCCGTGTCCGGGTCCGGGTTCGAACCCGGGTCCGGGTCCGGGTCCGGGTCTGGGTCCGGGTAATGATCCGGGTCCTTGTCCGGGTCCGGGTCCGTGTCCGGGTAAGGGTCTGGGTCCGGGTCCGGGTCCCGGTCCGGGTCCAGGTCCGGGCAAGTGTCCGGGTCCGGGTCCGGGTCCGGGTAAGGGTCCGGGTCCGGGTCCGGGTTCGTGTCCGGGTTCGTGTCCAGGTCCGGGTCCGGGTCCGTGTCCGTGTCTGGGTCCGGTTCCGGGTCCGGGTCCGTGTCCGTGTCCGGGTCCGGGCAAGGGTCTGGGTCCGGGTCCGGGTCCGCGTAATGGTCCGGACCCGGGTCCGGGTCCGGGTAAGGGTCCGGGTCCGGGTCCGGGTCCGGGTCTGGGTCCGGGTCCGGGTCCGGGTCCAGGTCCTGGTCCGAATCCGGGTAAGGGTCCGGGTCCGGGTCCGGGTCCGGGTAAGGGTCCGCGTCCTGGTCCGGGTCCCGGTTCGGGTCCGGGTTCGTGTCCGGGTCTGGGTCCGGGTAACGGTCCGGGTCCTTGTCCGGGTCCGGGTCCGGGTCCGGGTAAGGGTCCAGGTCCGGGTCCGGATCCGGGTAAGGGTCGGGGTCCGGGTCCGGGTCTGGGTCCGGGTCCGGGTCCGGGTCCGGGTCCGGGTCCGGGTCCGGGTCCGGGTAAGGGTCCGGGTCCGGGTCCGGGTCCGGGTCCGGGTAAGGGTCCGGGTCCTGGTCCGGGTCCCGGTTTGGGTCCGGGTTCGTGTCCGGGTCCGGGTCCGTGTCCGGGTCGGGGTAAGGGTCCGGGTCCGGTTCCGGGTCCGGGTAAGGGTCCGGGTCCGGGTCCGGGTCCGGGTCCGGGTCCGGTTCCGGGTCCGGGTAAGGGTCTGGGTCCGGGTCGGGGTTCGGGTCCGGGTTCGTGTCAGGGTCCGGGTCCGGGTCCGGGTCCGGGTCCGGGTCCGGGTCCGGGTCCGGGTCCGGGTAAGGGTCCGGGTTCCGGTCCGGGTCCAGGTCCGGGTCCGGGTCCGGGTCCGGGTAAGGGTCCGGGTCCGGGTCCGGGTCCGGGTTCGAACCCGGGTCCGGGTCCGGGTCCGGGTCCGGGTCTGGGTCCCGGTAACGGTCCGGGTCCTTGTCCGGGTCCGGGTCCGGGTCCGGGTAAGGGTCCAGGTCCGGGTCCGGGTCCGGGTCTGGGTCCGGGTCCGGGTCCGGGTCCGGGTCCGGGTCCGGGCAAGTGTCCGGGTCCGTGTCCGGATCCGGGTAAGGGTCGGGGTCCGGGTCCGGGTCTGGGTCCGGGTCCGGGTCCGGGTCCGGGTCCGGGTCCGGGTAAGGGTCCGGGTCCGGGTCGGGGTAAGGGTCCGGGTCCGGTTCCGGGTCCGGGTAAGGGTCCGGGTCCGGGTCCGGGTAAGGGTCCGGGTCCGGTTCCGGGTCCGGGTAAGGGTCCGGGTCCGGGTCCGGGTCCGGGTCCGGGTCCGGTTCCGGGTCCGGGTAAGGGTCTGGGTCCGGGTCCGGGTTCGGGTCCGGGTTCGTGTCAGGGTCAGGGTCAGGGTCAGGGTCCGGGTCCGGGTCCGGGTCAGGGTCCGGGTCCGGGTCCGGGTAAGGGTCCGGGTCCGAGTCCGGGTCCGGGTCCGGGTAAGGGTCCGGGTCTATGTCCGGGTCCGGGTCCGGGTCCGGGTCCGTGTCCGTGTCCGTGTCCGTGTCCGGGTAAGGGTTCGTGTCCGTGTCCGGGTCCGTGTCCGGGTCCGGGTAAGGGTCCGGGTCCGGGTCCGGGTCCGGGTCCGGGTCCGGGTCCGGTTCCGGGTCCGGGTCCGGGTCCGGGTAAGGGTTCGGGTCCGTGTCCGTGTCCGTGTCCGTGTCCGGGTCCGGGTTCGAACCCGGGTCCGGGTCCGGGTCCGGGTCTGGGTCCGGGTAATGGTCCGGGTCCTTGTCCGGGTCCGGGTCCGTGTCCGGGTAAGGGTCTGGGTCCGGGTCCGGGTCCCGGTCCGGGTCCAGGTCCGGGCAAGTGTCCGGGTCCGGGTCCGGGTCCGGGTAAGGGTCCGGGTCCGGGTCCGGGTTCGTGTCCGGGTTCGTGTCCAGGTCCGGGTCCGGGTCCGTGTCCGTGTCCGGGTAAGGGTCCAGGTCCGGGTCCGGGTCCGGGTCCGGGTCCGGGTCCGGGTAAGGGTCCAGGTCCGGGTCCGGGTCCGGGTCCGGGTCCGGGTCCGGGTCCGGGTCCGGGTCCGGGTCCGGGTCCGGGTCCGGGCAAGTGTCCGGGTCCGGGTCCGGATCCGGGTAAGGGTCGGGGTCCGGGTCCGGGTCTGGGTCCGGGTCCGGGTCCGGGTCCGGGTCCGGGTCCGGGTCCGGGTCCGGGTCCGGGTCCGGGTCCGGGTAAGGGTCCGGGTCCGGGTCCGGGTCCGGGTCCGGGTAAGGGTCCGGGTCCGGGTCCGGGTCCGGGTCCGGGTCCGGGTCAGGGTCCGGGTCCGGGTCCGGGTTCGGGTCCGGGTTCGTGTCCGGGTCCGGGTCCGTGTCCGGGTCCGTGTCCGGGTCCGTGTCCGTGTCCGGGTCCGGGTAAGGGTTCGGGTCCGTGTCCGTGTCCGGGTCCGTGTCCGTGTCCGGGTCCGGGTTCGAACCCGGGTCCAGGTCCGGGTCTGGGTCTGGTTCCGGGTAACGGTCCGGGTCCTTGTCCGGGTCCGGGTCCGGGTCCGGGTCCGGGTAAGGGTCCGGGTCCGGGTCCGGGTCCGGGTCCGGGTCCGGGTCCGGGTCCGGGTCCGGGCAAGTGTCCGGGTCCGGGTCCGGGTCCGGGTAAGGGTCGGGTCCGGGTCCGGGTTCGTGTCCGGGTTCGTGTCCAGGTCCGGGTCCGGGTCCGGGTCCGGGTCCGGGTCATGTTCCGGGTCCGGGTCCGGGTCCGTGTCCGTGTCCGGGCAAGGGTCCGGGTCCGGGTCTGGGTCCGGGTAACGGTCCGGGTCCATGTCCGTGTCCGGGTCCGTGTCCGGGTCCGGGTCCAGATCCGGGTCCGGGTCCGTGGAAGGGTTCGGGTCCGTGTCCGTGTCCGTGTCCGGGTCCGGGTAAGGGTCCGTGTCCGGGTCCCGGTAAGGGTCCGGGACCAGGTCCAGGTCCGGGTCCGGGTAAGGGTCCGGGTCTGTGTCCGTGTCCGTGTCCGGGTCCGGGTAAGGGTCCGTGTCTGTGTCCGGTTAAGGGTCCTTGTCCGGGTCCAGGTAAGTGTCCGGGTCCGGGTTCGGGTCCGGGTCCGGGTCCGGGTAAGCGTCCGTGTCAGGGTCCGGGTCCGGGTCCGGGTCCGGGTCCGGGTCCGGGTCCGGGTCCGGGTAAGGGTCCGGGTTCCGGTCCGGGTCCAGGTCCGGGTCCGGGTCAGGGTCCGGGTAAGGGTCCGGGTCCGGGTCCGGGTCCGGGTCCGGGTCCGGGTCCGGGTCCGGGTCTGGGTCCGGGTCCGGGTCCGGGTCCGGGTCCGGGTCCGGGTCCGGGTAAGGGTCCGGGTCCGGGTCCGGGTCCGGGTCCGGTTCCGGGTCCGGGTAAGGGTCTGGGTCCGGGTCCGGGTTCGGGTCCGGGTTCGTGTCCGGGTCCGGGTCAGGGTCCGGGTCCGGGTCCGGGTCAGGGTCCGGGTCCGGGTCCGGGTCCGGGTAAGGGTCTGGGTCCGCGTCCGGGTAAGGGTCCGGGTCCATGTCCGGGTCCGGGTCCGGGTCCGGGTCCGGGTCCGGGTCCGTGTCCGGGTAAGGGTTCGTGTCCGTGTCCGTGTCCGTGTCCGGGTCCGGGTAAGGGTCCGGGTCCGGGTCCGGGTTCGGGTCCGTGTTCGTGTCCTGGTCCGTGTCCGTGTCCTTGTCCGTGTCCGTGTCCGTGTCCGTGTCCGGGTTCCGGGTCCGGGACCGGTTAAGGGTCTGGCTCCGGGTCCAGATAAGGGTCCGGGTCCGGGTCCGGGTCCGGGTCCGGGTCCGGGTCTGGGTCCGGGTCCGTGTCCGGGTCCGGGTCCGGGTCCGGGTAAGGTTCCGGGTCCGGTTCCGGGTCCGGGTAAGGGTCCGGGTCCGGGTCCGGGTCCGGGTCCGGGTCCGGGTCCGGGTCCGGTTCCGGGTCCGGGTAAGGGTCTGGGTCCGGGTCCGGGTTCGGGTCCGGGTTCGTGTCCGGGTCCGGGTCAGGGTCCGGTTCCGGTTCCGGGTCCGGGTCAGGGTCCGGGTCCGGGTCCGTGTAAGGGTCCGGGTCCGGGTCCGGGTCCGGGTCCGGGTGAGGATCCGGGTCCATGTCCGGGTCCGTGTCCGGGTCCGTGTCCGTGTCCGGGTCCGTGTCCGGGTAAGGGTTCGTGTCCGTGTCCGTGTCCGGGTCCGGGTCCGGGTAAGGGTCCGGGTCCGGGTCCGGGTTCGGGTCCTGGTCCGTGTCCGTGTCCGTGTCTGTGTCCGTGTCCGGGTAAGGGTCCGGGTCCGGGTAAGGGTCTGGGTCCGGGTCCGGGTCCCGGTCCGGGTCCGGGTCCGGGCAAGTGTCCGGGTCCGGGTCCGGGTCCGGGTAAGGGTCCGGGTCCGGGTCCGGGTTCGTGTCCGGGTTCGTGTCCAGGTCCGGGTCCGGGTCCGGGTCCGTGTCTGGGTCCGGTTCCGGGTCCGTGTCCGTGTCCGTGTCCGTGTCCGGGCAAGGGTCCGGGTCCGGGTCCGGGTCCGCGTAATGGTCCGGACCCGGGTCCGGGTCCGGGTCCTGGTCCGGGTCCGGGTAAGGGTCCGGGTCCGGGTCCGGGTCCGGGTCTGGGTCCGGGTCCGGGTCCGGGTCCGGGTCCTGGTCCGTGTCCGTGTCCGTGTCCGGGTTCCGGGTCCGGGACCGGTTAAGGATCTGGCTCCGGGTCCAGATAAGGGTCCGGGTCCGGGTCCGGGTCCGGGTCCGGGTCCGGGTCCTGGTCTGGGTCCGGGTCCGGGTCCGGGTCCGGGTCCCGGTCCGGGTAAGGGTCCGGGTCCGGGTCCGGTTCCGGGTCCGGGTCCGGGTCCGGGTAAGGGTCCGGGTCCATGTCCGGGTCCGGGTCCGGGTCCGGGTCCGTGTCCGTGTCCGGGTAAGGGTTCGTGTCCGTGTCCGTGTCCGTGTCCGTGTCCGGGTAAGGGTCCGGGTCCAGGTCCGGGTTCGGGTCCGGGTTCGTGTCCTGGTCCGTGTCCGTGTCCTTGTCTGTGTCCGTGTCCGTGTCCGTGTCCGGGTTCCGGGTTCGGGACCGGTTAAGGGTCTGGCTCCGGGTCCAGATAAGGGTCCGGGTCCGGGTCCGGGTCCGGGTCCGGGTCCGGGTCTGGGTCCGGGTCCGGGTCCGGGTCCGGGTCCGGGTCCGGTCCGGGTAAGGGTCCGGGTCCGGTTCCGGGTCCGGGTAAGGGTCTGGGTCCGGGTCCGGGTTCGGATCCGGGTTCGTGTCAGGGTCAGGGTCAGGGTCCGGGTCCGGGTCCGGGTCAGGGTCCGGGTCCGGGTCCGGGTAAGGGTCCGGGTCCGGGTCCGGGTCCGGGTCCGGGTCCGGGTAAGGGTCCGGGTCCATGTCCGGGTCCGGGTCCGGGTCCGGGTCCGGGTCCGTGTCCGGGTCCGTGTCCGGGTAAGGGTTCGTGTCCGTGTCCGGGTCCGGGTCCGGGTCCGGGTAAGGGTCCGGGTCCGGGTCCGGGTCCGTGTCCGGGTCCGGGTTCGAACCCGGGTCCGGGTCCGGGTCCGGGTCTGGGTCCGGGTAATGGTCCGGGTCCTTGTCCGGGTCCGTGTCCGTGTCCGGGTAAGGGTCTGGGTCCGGGTCCGGGTCCCGGTCCGGGTCCAGGTCCGGGCAAGTGTCCGGGTCCGGGTCCGGGTCCGGGTAAGGGTCCGGGTCCGGGTCCGGGTTCGTGTCCTGGTCCGTGTCCGTGTCCTTGTCTGTGTCCGTGTCCGTGTCCGTGTCCGGGTTCCGGGTTCGGGACCGGTTAAGGGTCTGGCTCCGGGTCCAGATAAGGGTCCGGGTCCGGGTCCGGGTCCGGGTCCGGGTCCGGGTCTGGGTCCGGGTCCGGGTCCGGGTCCGGGTCCGGGTCCGGGTCCGGGTCCGGGTCCGGGTAAGGGTCCGGGTCCGGTTCCGGGTCCGGGTAAGGGTCTGGGTCCGGGTCCGGGTTCGGATCCGGGTTCGTGTCAGGGTCAGGGTCAGGGTCCGGGTCCGGGTCCGGGTCAGGGTCCGGGTCCGGGTCCGGGTAAGGGTCCGGGTCCGGGTCCGGGTCCGGGTCTGGGTAAGGGTCCGGGTCCATGTCCGGGTCCGGGTCCGGGTCCGGGTCCGGGTCCGTGTCCGTGTCCGTGTCCGGGTAAGGGTTCGTGTCCGTGTCCGGGTCCGGGTCCGGGTCCGGGTAAGGGTGCGGGTCCGGGTCCGGGTCCGGGTCCGGGTCCGGGTCCGGGTCCGGTTCCGGGTCCGGGTCCGGGTAAGGGTTCGGGTCCGTGTCCGTGTCCGTGTCCGGGTCCGGGTTCGAACCCGGGTCCGGGTCCGGGTCCGGGTCTGGGTCCGGGTAATGGTCCGGGTCCTTGTCCGGGTCCGTGTCCGTGTCCGGGTAAGGGTCTGGGTCCGGGTCCGGGTCCCGGTCCGGGTCCGGGTCCGGGCAAGTGTCCGGGTCCGGGTCCGGGTCCGGGTAAGGGTCCGGGTCCGGGTCCGGTTTCGTGTCCGGGTTCGTGTCCAGGTCCGGGTCCGGGTCCGTGTCCGTGTCTGGGTCCGGTTCCGGGTCCGGGTCCGTGTCCGTGTCCGTGTCCGGGCAAGGGTCCGGGTCCGGGTCCGGGTCCGCGTAATGGTCCGGACCCGGGTCCGGGTCCGGGTCCGGGTCCGGGTCCGGGTAAGGGTCCGGGTCCGGGTCCGGGTCCGGGTCTGGGTCCGGGTCCGGGTCCGGGTCCGGGTCCTGGTCCGAATCCGGGTAAGGGTCCGGGTCCGGGTCCGGGTCCGGGTAAGGGTCTGCGACCTGGTCCGGGTCCTTGTTCGGGTCCGGGTTCGTGTCCGGGTCCGGATCCGGGTCCGGGTCCGGGTTCAAACCCGGGTCCGGGTCCGGGTCCGGGTCCGGGTCTGGGTCCGGGTAACGGTCCGGGTCCTTGTCCGGGTCCGGGTCCGGGTCCGGGTAAGGGTCCAGGTCCGGGTCCGGGTCCGGGTCCGGGTCCGGGTCCGGGTCCGGGTCCGGGTCCGGGTCCGGGTCCGGGTCCGGGTCCGTGCAAGTGTCCGGGTCTGGGTCCGGATCCAGGTAAGTGTCGGGGTCCGGGTCCGGGTCTGGGTCCGGGTCCGGGTCCGGGTCCGGGTCCGGGTCCGGGTAAGGGTCCGGGTCCGGGTCCGGGGCCGGGTCCGGGTCCGGGTCCGGGTCCGGGTAAGGGTCCGGGGCCTGGTCCGGGTCCCGGTTCTGGTCCGGGTTCGTGTCCGGGTCCGGGTCCGGGTCCGGGTCCGGGTCAGGTTCCGGGTCCGGGTCCGGGTTCGGGTCCGGGTTCGTGTCCGGGTCCGGATCCGTGTCCGGGTCCGTGTCCGGGTCCGTGTCCGGGTCCGTGTCCGGGTAAGGGTTCGGGTCCGTGTCCGTGTCCGTGTCCGGGTCCGTGTCCGGGTCCGGGTTCGAACCCGGGTCCAGGTCCGGGTCCGGATCTGGTTCCGGGTAACGGTCCGGGTCCTTGTCCGGGTCCGGGTCCGGGTCCGGGTAAGGGTCCGTGTCCGGGTCCGGGTCCGGGTCCGGGTCCGGGTCCGGGCAAGTGTCCGGGTCCGGGTCCGGGTCCGGGTAAGGGTCGGGTCCGGGTCCGGGTTCGTGTCCGGGTTCGTGTCCAGGTCCGGGTCCGGGTCCGGTTCCGGGTCCGGGTCATGTTCCGGGTCCGGGTCCGGGTCCGTGTCCGTGTCCGGGCAAGGGTCCGGGTCCGGGTCTGGGTCCGGGTAACGGTCCGGGTCCATGTCCGGGTCCGGGTCCGGGTCCGGGTAAGGGTCCGGGTCCGGGTCCGTGTCCGGGTCCGGGTTCGAACCCGGGTCCAGGTCCGGGTCCGGATCTGGTTCCGGGTAACGGTCCGGGTCCTTGTCCGGGTCCGGGTCCGGGTCCGGGTAAGGGTCCGGGTCCGGGTCCGGGTCCGGGTCCGGGTCCGGGTCCGGGCAAGTGTCCGGGTCCGGGTCCGGGTCCGGGTAAGGGTCGGGTCTGGGTCCGGGTTCGTGTCCGGGTTGGTGTCCAGGTCCGGGTCCGGGTCCGGGTCCGGGTCCGGGTCATGTTCCGGGTCCGGGTCCGGGTCCGTGTCCGTGTCCGGGCAAGGGTCCGGGTCCGGGTCTGGGTCCGGGTAACGGTCCGGGTCCATGTCCGGGTCCGGGTCCGGGTCCGGGTAAGGGTCCGGGTCCGGGTCCGGGTTCGTGTCCGGGTTCGTGTCCAGGTTCGGGTCCGGGTCCGGGTCCGGGTCCGGGTCCGGTTCCGGGTCCGGGTCCGGGTCCGAAGCGGGTCCGGGTCCGGGCTAGGGTCCGGGTCCGGGTCCGGGTCCGGGTCCGGGTCCGGGTCCCGGTTCGGGTCCGGGTTCGTGTCCGGGTCCGGGTCCGGGTCCGGGTCCGAGTACGGGTCAGGGTCCGGGTCCGGGTCCGGGTCCGGGTCCGGGTAAGGGTCCGGGTCCGGGTAAGGGTCCGGGTCCATGTCCGTGTCCGGGTCCGTGTCCGTGTCCGGGTCCAGATCCGGGTCCGGGTCCGTGGAAGGGTTCGGGTCCGTGTCCGTGTCCGTGTCCGGGTCCGGGTAAGGGTCCGTGTCCGGGTCCGGGTAAGGGTCCGGGACCGGGTCCAGGTCCGGGTCCGGGTAAGGGTCCGGGTCCGTGTCCGTGTCCGTGTCCGGGTCCGGGTAAGGGTCCGTGTCTGTGTCCGGTTAAGGGTCCGGGTCCGGGTCCAGGTAAGTGTCCGGGTCCGGGTCCGGGTCCGGGTCCGGGTAAGCGTCCGTGTCAGGGTCCGGGTCCGGTTCCGGGTCCGGGTCCGGGTCCGGGTCCGGGTCCGGGTCCGGGTCCGGGTAAGGGTCCGGGTTCGGGTCCGGGTCCAGGTCCGGGTCCGGGTCCGGGTCCGGGTAAGGGTCCGGGTCTGGATCCGGGTAAGGTTCCGGGTCCGGGACCGGTTAAGGGTCTGGCTCCGGGTCCAGATAAGGGTCCGGGTCCGGGTCCGGGTCCGGCTCCGGCTCCGGGTCCGGGTCCGGGTCCGGGTAAGGGTCCGGGTCCGGGTCCGGGTCCGGGTCAGGGTCCGGGTCCGGGTCCGGGTAAGGGTCCGGGTCCGGGTCCGGGTCCGGGTCCGGGTAAGGGTCCGGGTCCATGTCCGGGTCCGGGTCCGGGTCCGGGTCCGGGTCCGGGTCCGTGTCCGTGTCCGGGTAAGGGTTCGTGTCCGTGTCCGTGTCCGTGTCCGGGTCCGGGTAAGGGTCCGGGTCCGGGTCCGGGTTCGGGTCCGGGTTCGTGTCCTGGTCCGTGTCCGTGTCCTTGTCCGTGTCCGTGTCCGTGTCCGGGTTCCGGGTCCGGGACAGGTTAAGGGTCTGGCTCCGGGTCCAGATAAGGGTCCGGGTCCGTGTCCGGGTCCGTGTCCGTGTCCGGGTAAGGGTTCGTGTCCGTGTCCGGGTCCGGGTCCGGGTCCGGGTAAGGGTCCGGGTCCGGGTCCGGGTTCGGGTCCTGGTCCGTGTCCGTGTCCGTGTCTGTGTCCGTGTCCGGGTAAGGGTCCGGGTCCGGGTAAGGGTCTGGGTCCGGGTCCGGGTCCCGGTCCGGGTCCGGGTCCGGGCAAGTGTCTGGGTCCGGGTCCGGGTCCGGGTAAGGGTCCGGGTCCGGGTCCGGGTTCGTGTCCGGGTTCGTGTCCAGGTCCGGGTCCGGGTCCGGGTCCATGTCTGGGTCCGGTTCCGTGTCCGTGTCCGTGTCCGTGTCCGGGCAAGGGTCCGGGTCCGGGTCTGGGTCCGCGTAATGGTCCGGACCCGGGTCCGGGTCCGGGTCCGGGTCCGGGTCCGGGTCCGGGTAAGGGTCCGGGTCCGGGTCCGGGTCCGGGTCTGGGTCCGGGTCCGGGTAAGGGTCCGGGTCCGGGTCCGGGTCCGGGTAAGGGTCCGCGTCCTGGTCCGGGTCCCGGTTCGGGTCCGGGTTCGTGTCCGGGTCCGGATCCGGGTCCGGATCCGGGTAAGGGTCCGGGTCCATGTCCGGGTCCGGGTCCGGGTCCGGGTCCGTGTCCGTGTCCGTGTCCGTGTCCGTGTCCGGGTCCGGGTCCGTGTCCGTGTCCGTGTCCGGGTTCCGGGTCCGGGACCGGTTAAGGGTCTGGCTCCGGGTCCAGATAAGGGTCCGGGTCCGGGTCCGGGTCCGGGTCCGGGTCAGGGTCCGGGTTTGGGTCCGGGTCCGGGTCCTGGTCCGGGTCCGGGTCCGGGTCCGGGTAAGGGTCCGGGTCCGGGTAAGGGTCCGGGTCCGGGTCCGGGTCCGGGTCCGGGTCCGGGTCCGGGTCCGGTTCCGGGTCCGGGTAAGGGTCTGGGTCCGGGTCCGGGTTGGGGTCCGGGTTCGTGTCCGGGTCCGGGTCAGGGTCCGGGTCCGGGTCAGGGTCCGGGTCCGGGTCCGGGTCCGGGTAAGGGTCCGGGTCCGGGTCCGGGTCCGGGTCCGGGTCCGGGTAAGGGTCCGGGTCCATGTCCGGGTCCGGGTCCGGGTCCGGGTCCGTGTCCGTGTCCGGGTAAGGGTTCGTGTCCGTGTCCGGGTCCGTGTCCGGGTCCGGGTCCGGGTTCGGGTCCGGGTTCGTGTCCGGGTCCGGGTCCGTGTCCGGGTCCGTGTCCGGGTCCGTGTCCGGGTCCGGGTCCGGGTAAGGGTCCGGGTCCGTGTCTGTGTCCGGGTCCGGGTCCGGGTCAGGGTCCGGGTAAGGGTTCGGGTCCGTGTCCGTGTCCGTGTCCGGGTCCGTGTCCGGGTCCGGGTTCGAACCAGGGTCCAGGTCCGGGTCCGGGTCTGGTTCCGGGTAACGGTCCGGGTCCTTGTCCGGGTCCGGGTCCGGGTCCGGGTAAGGGTCCGGGTCCGGGTCCGGGTCCGGGTCCGGGTCCGGGTCCGGGTTCGTGTCCAGGTTCGGGTCCGGGTCCGGGTCCGGGTAAGGGTCCGGGTCCGGGTAAGGGTCCGGGTCCATGTCCGTGTCCGGGTCCGTGTCCGGGTCCGTGTCCAGATCCCGGTCCGGGTCCGTGGAAGGGTTCGGGTCCGTGTCCGTGTCCGTGTCCGTGTCCGGGTCCGGGTAAGGGTCCGTGTCCGGGTCCGGGTAAAGGTCCGGGACCGGGTCCAGGTCCGGGTCCGGGTAAGGGTCCGGGTCCGTGTCCGTGTCCGTGTCCGGGTCCGGGTAAGGGTCCGTGTCTGTGTCCGGTTAAGGGTCCGGGTCCGGGTCCAGGTAAGTGTCCGGGTCAGGGTCCGGGTCCGGGTCCGGGTCCGGGTCCGGGTAAGCGTCCGTGTCAGGGTCCGGGTCCGGGTCCGGGTCCGGGTCCGGGTCCGGGTCCGGGTCCGGGTAAGGGTCCGGGTTCGGGTCCGGGTCCAGGTCCGGGTCTGGGTCCGGGTCCGGGTAAGGGTCCGGGTCCGGGTCCGGGTAAGGTTCCGGGTCCGGGACCGGTTAAGGGTCTGGCTCCGGGTCCAGATAAGAGTCCGGGTCCGGGTCCGGGTCCGGGTCTGGGTCCGGGTCCGGGTCCGGATAATGGTCCAGGTCCGGGTCCGTGTCCGGGTAAGGGTCCGGGTCCGGGTCCGGGTCCGGGTCCGGTTCCGGTTCCGGGTCCGGGTAAGGGTCTGGGTCCGGGTTCGGGTCCGGGTTCGTGTCCGGGTCCGGGTCAGGGTCCGGGTCCGGGTCCGGGTCAGGGTCCGGGTCCGGGTCCGGGTAAGGGTCCGGGTCCGGGTCCAGGTCCGGGTCCGGGTAAGGGTCCGGGTCCATGTCCGGGTCCGGGTCCGTGTCCGTGTCCGGGTCCGTGTCCGTGTCCGGGTAAGGGTTCGTGTCCGTGTCCGTGTCCGTGTCCGTGTCCGGGTAAGGGTCCGTGTCCGGGTCCGGGTTCGGGTCCGGGTTCGTGTCCTGGTCCGTGTCCATGTCCTTGTCCGTGTCCGTGTCCGTGTCCGGGTTCCGGGTCCGGGACCGGTTAAGGGTCTGGCTCCGGGTCCAGATAAGGGTCCGGGTCCGGGTCCGGGTCCGGGTCCGGGTCCGGGTCCGGGTCCGTGTCCGTGTCCGTGTCCGGGTCCGGGTAAGGGTCCGGGTCCGGGTCCGGGTAAGGGTCCGGGTCCGGGTCCGGGTCCGGGTCCGGGTCCGGTTCCGGTTCCGGGTAAGGGTCTGGGTCCGGGTCCGGGTTCGGGTCCGGGTTCATGTCCGGGTCCGGGTCAGGGTCCGGTTCCGGTTCCGGGTCCGGGTCAGGGTCCGGGTCCGGGTTCGTGTCCGGGTTCGTGTCCAGGTTCGGGTCCGGGTCCGGGTCCGGGTCCGGGTTCGGTTCCGGGTCCGGGTCCGGGTCCGAAGCGGGTCCGGGTCCGGGCTAGGGTCCGGGTCCGGGTCCGGGTCCGGGTCCCGGTTCGGTTCCGGGTTCGTGTCCGGGTCCGGGTCCGGGTCCGGGTCCGAGTACGGGTCAGGGTCCGGGTCCGGGTCCGGGTCCGGGTAAGGGTCCGGGTCCGGGTAAGGGTCCGGGTCCATGTCCGTGTCCGGGTCCGTGTCCGGGTCCGGGTCCAGATCCGGGTCCGGGTCCGTGGAAGGGTTCGGGTCCGTGTCCGTGTCCGTGTCCGGGTCCGGGTAAGGGTCCGTGTCCGGGTCCGGGTAAGGGTCCGGGACCGGGTCCAGGTCCGGGTCCGGGTAAGGGTCCGGGTCCGTGTCCGTGTCCGTGTCCGGGTCCGGGTAAGGGTCCGTGTCTGTGTCCGGTTAAGGGTCCGGGTCCGGGTCCAGGTAAGTGTCCGGGTCCGGGTCCGGGTCCGGGTAAGCGTCCGTGTCAGGGTCCGGGTCCGGGTCCGGGTCCGGGTCCGGGTCCGGGTCCGGGTCCGGGTCCGGGTCCGGGTAAGGGTCCGGGTTCGGGTCCGGGTCCAGGTCCGGGTCCGGGTCCGGGTCCGGGTAAGGGTCCGGGTCCGGGTCCGGGTAAGGTTCCGGGTCCGGGACCGGTTAAGGGTCTGGCTCCGGGTCCAGATAAGGGTCCGTGTCCGGGTCCGGGTCCGGGTCCGGGTCCGGGTCCGGGTCTGGGTCCGGATCCGGGTCCGGGTCCGGGTCCGGGTCCGGGTCCGGGTAAGGGTCCGGGTCCGGGTCCGGGTCCGGGTCCGGGTAAGGGTCCGGGTCCGGGTCCGGGTCCGGGTCCGGTTCCGGGTCCGGGTAAGGGTCTGGGTCCGGGTCCGGGTTCGGGTCCGGGTTCGTGTCCGGGTCCGGGTCAGGGTCCGGGTCCGGGTCCGGGTCCGGGTCTGGGTCCGGATCCGGGTCCGGGTCCGGGTCCGGGTCCGGGTCCGGGTAAGGGTCCGGGTCCGGGTCCGGGTCCGGGTCCGGGTAAGGGTCCGGGTCCGGGTCCGGGTCCGGGTCCGGTTCCGGTTCCGGGTAAGGGTCTGGGTCCGGGTCCGGGTTCGGGTCCGGGTTCATGTCCGGGTCCGGGTCAGGGTCCGGTTCCGGTTCCGGGTCCGGGTCAGGGTCCGGGTCCGGGTTCGTGTCCGGGTTCGTGTCCAGGTTCGGGTCCGGGTCCGGGTCCGGGTCCGGGTTCGGTTCCGGGTCCGGGTCCGGGTCCGAAGCGGGTCCGGGTCCGGGCTAGGGTCCGGGTCCGGGTCCGGGTCCGGGTCCCGGTTCGGTTCCGGGTTCGTGTCCGGGTCCGGGTCCGGGTCCGGGTCCGAGTACGGGTCAGGGTCCGGGTCCGGGTCCGGGTCCGGGTAAGGGTCCGGGTCCGGGTAAGGGTCCGGGTCCATGTCCGTGTCCGGGTCCGTGTCCGGGTCCGGGTCCAGATCCGGGTCCGGGTCCGTGGAAGGGTTCGGGTCCGTGTCCGTGTCCGTGTCCGGGTCCGGGTAAGGGTCCGTGTCCGGGTCCGGGTAAGGGTCCGGGACCGGGTCCAGGTCCGGGTCCGGGTAAGGGTCCGGGTCCGTGTCCGTGTCCGTGTCCGGGTCCGGGTAAGGGTCCGTGTCTGTGTCCGGTTAAGGGTCCGGGTCCGGGTCCAGGTAAGTGTCCGGGTCCGGGTCCGGGTCCGGGTAAGCGTCCGTGTCAGGGTCCGGGTCCGGGTCCGGGTCCGGGTCCGGGTCCGGGTCCGGGTCCGGGTCCGGGTCCGGGTAAGGGTCCGGGTTCGGGTCCGGGTCCAGGTCCGGGTCCGGGTCCGGGTCCGGGTAAGGGTCCGGGTCCGGGTCCGGGTAAGGTTCCGGGTCCGGGACCGGTTAAGGGTCTGGCTCCGGGTCCAGATAAGGGTCCGTGTCCGGGTCCGGGTCCGGGTCCGGGTCCGGGTCCGGGTCTGGGTCCGGATCCGGGTCCGGGTCCGGGTCCGGGTCCGGGTCCGGGTAAGGGTCCGGGTCCGGGTCCAGGTCCGGGTCCGGGTAAGGGTCCGGGTCCGGGTCCGGGTCCGGGTCCGGTTCCGGGTCCGGGTAAGGGTCTGGGTCCGGGTCCGGGTTCGGGTCCGGGTTCGTGTCCGGGTCCGGGTCAGGGTCCGGGTCCGGGTCCGGGTCAGGGTCCGGGTCCGGGTCCGGGTCAGGGTCCGGGTCCGGGTCCGGGTCCGGGTCCGGGTCCGTGTCCGTGTCCGGGTAAGGGTTCGTGTCCGTGTCCGTGTCCGTGTCCGGGTCCGGGTAAGGGTCCGGGTCCGGGTCCGGGTTCGGGTCCGGGTTCGTGTCCTGGTCCGTGTCCGTGTCCTTGTCCGTGTCCGTGTCCGTGTCCGGGTTCCGGGTCCGGGACCGGTTAAGGGTCTGGCTCCGGGTCCAGATAAGGGTCCGGGTCCGGGTCCGGGTCCTTGTCCGTGTCCGGGTAAGGGTTCGTGTCCGTGTCCGGGTCCGGGTCCGGGTCCGGGTAAGGGTCCGGGTCCGGGTCCGGGTTCGGGTCCTGGTCCGTGTCCGTGTCCGTGTCTGTGTCCGTGTCCGGGTAAGGGTCCGGGTCCGGGTAAGGGTCTGGGTCCGGGTCCGGGTCCCGGTCCGGGTCCGGGTCCGGGCAAGTGTCTGGGTCCGGGTCCGGGTCCGGGTAAGGGTCCGGGTCCGGGTCCGGGTTCGTGTCCGGGTTCGTGTCCAGGTCCGGGTCCGGGTCCGGGTCCGTGTCTGGGTCCGGTTCCGTGTCCGTGTCCGTGTCCGTGTCCGTGTCCGGGCAAGGGTCCGGGTCCGGGTCTGGGTCCGCGTAATGATCCGGACCCGGGTCCGGGTCCGGGTCCGGGTCCGGGTCCGGGTAAGGGTCCGGGTCCGGGTCCGGGTTCGGGTCCGGGTTCGTGTCCTGGTCCGTGTCCGTGTCCTTGTCCGTGTCCGTGTCCGTGTCCGGGTTCCGGGTCCGGGACCGGTTAAGGGTCTGGCTCCGGGTCCAGATAAGGGTCCGGGTCCGGGTCCGTGTCCGTGTCCGTGTCCGGGTAAGGGTTCGTGTTCGTGTCCGGGTCCGGGTCCGGGTCCGGGTAAGGGTCCGGGTCCGGGTCCGGGTTCGGGTCCTGGTCCGTGTCCGTGTCCGTGTCTGTGTCCGTGTCCGGGTCCAGGTCCGGGTCTGGGTCCGGGTCCGGGTAAGGGTCCGGGTCCGGGTCCGGGTAAGGTTCCGGGTCCGGGACCGGTTAAGGGTCTGGCTCCGGGTCCAGATAAGAGTCCGGGTCCGGGTCCGGGTCCGGGTCCGGGTCCGGGTCCGGGTCCGGGTCTGGGTCCGGGTCCGGGTCCGGGTCCGGGTCCGGGTCCGGGTCCGGTTCCGGGTCCGGGTAAGGGTCTGGGTCCGGGTCCGGGTTCGGGTCCGGGTTCATGTCCGGGTCCGGGTCAGGGTCCGGGTCCGGGTCCGGGTCCGTGTCCGGGTCCGGGTCCAGGTCCGGGTAAGCATCCGTGTCAGGGTCCGGGTCCGGGTCCGGGTCCGGGTCCGGGTCCGGGTCTGGGTCCGGGTCCGGGTCCGGGTAAGGGTCCGGGTTCGGGTCCGGGTCCAGGTCCGGGTCTGGGTCCGGGTCCGGGTAAGGGTCCGGGTCCGGGTCCGGGTAAGGTTCCGGGTCCGGGACCGGTTAAGGGTCTGGCTCCGGGTCCAGATAAGAGTCCGGGTCCGGGTCCGGGTCCGGGTCCGGGTCCGGGTCCGGGTCCGGGTCCGGGTCCGGGTCCGGGTCCGGGTCCGGGTCCGGGTCCGGGTCCGGGTCCGGATAATGGTCCAGGTCCGGGTCCGGGTCCGGGTAAGGGTCCGGGTCCGGGTCCGGGTTCGGGTCCTGGTCCGTGTCCGTGTCCGTGTCTGTGTCCGTGTCCGGGTAAGGGTCCGGGTCCGGGTAAGGGTCTGGGTCCGGGTCCGGGTCCCGGTCCGGGTCCGGGTCCGGGCAAGTGTCTGGGTCCGGGTCCGGGTCCGGGTAAGGGTCCGGGTCCGGGTCCGGGTTCGTGTCCGGGTTCGTGTCCAGGTCCGGGTCCGGGTCCGGGTCCGTGTCTGGGTCCGGTTCCGTGTCCGTGTCCGTGTCCGTGTCCGTGTCCGGGCAAGGGTCCGGGTCCGGGTCTGGGTCCGCGTAATGATCCGGACCCGGGTCCGGGTCCGGGTCCGGGTCCGGGTCCGGGTAAGGGTCCGGGTCCGGGTCCGGGTTCGGGTCCGGGTTCGTGTCCTGGTCCGTGTCCGTGTCCTTGTCCGTGTCCGTGTCCGTGTCCGGGTTCCGGGTCCGGGACCGGTTAAGGGTCTGGCTCCGGGTCCAGATAAGGGTCCGGGTCCGGGTCCGTGTCCGTGTCCGTGTCCGGGTAAGGGTTCGTGTTCGTGTCCGGGTCCGGGTCCGGGTCCGGGTAAGGGTCCGGGTCCGGGTCCGGGTTCGGGTCCTGGTCCGTGTCCGTGTCCGTGTCTGTGTCCGTGTCCGGGTCCAGGTCCGGGTCTGGGTCCGGGTCCGGGTAAGGGTCCGGGTCCGGGTCCGGGTAAGGTTCCGGGTCCGGGACCGGTTAAGGGTCTGGCTCCGGGTCCAGATAAGAGTCCGGGTCCGGGTCCGGGTCCGGGTCCGGGTCCGGGTCCGGGTCCGGGTCTGGGTCCGGGTCCGGGTCCGGGTCCGGGTCCGGGTCCGGGTCCGGTTCCGGGTCCGGGTAAGGGTCTGGGTCCGGGTCCGGGTTCGGGTCCGGGTTCATGTCCGGGTCCGGGTCAGGGTCCGGGTCCGGGTCCGGGTCCGTGTCCGGGTCCGGGTCCAGGTCCGGGTAAGCATCCGTGTCAGGGTCCGGGTCCGGGTCCGGGTCCGGGTCCGGGTCCGGGTCTGGGTCCGGGTCCGGGTCCGGGTAAGGGTCCGGGTTCGGGTCCGGGTCCAGGTCCGGGTCTGGGTCCGGGTCCGGGTAAGGGTCCGGGTCCGGGTCCGGGTAAGGTTCCGGGTCCGGGACCGGTTAAGGGTCTGGCTCCGGGTCCAGATAAGAGTCCGGGTCCGGGTCCGGGTCCGGGTCCGGGTCCGGGTCCGGGTCCGGGTCCGGGTCCGGGTCCGGGTCCGGGTCCGGGTCCGGGTCCGGATAATGGTCCAGGTCCGGGTCCGGGTCCGGGTAAGGGTCCGGGTCCGGGTTTGGTCCGGGTCCGGTTCCGGGTCCGGGTAAGGGTCTGGGTCCGGGTCCGGGTTCGGGTCCGGGTTCGTGTCCGGGTCCGGGTCCGGGTCCGGGTCAGGGTCCGGGTCCGGGTCCGGGTAAGGGTCCGGGTCCGGGTCCGAGTCTGGGTCCGGGTCCGGGTAAGGGTCCGGGTCCATGTCCGGGTCCGGGTCCGGGTCCGGGTCCGGGTCCGGGTCCGTGTCCGGGTAAGGGTTCGTGTCCGTGTCCGTGTCCGTGTCCGTGTCCGGGTAAGGGTCCGGGTCCGGGTCCGGGTTCGGGTCCGGGTTCGTGTCCTGGTCCGTGTCCGTGTCCTTGTCCGTGTCCGTGTCCGTGTCCGTGTCCGTGTCCGGGTTCCGGGTCCGGGACCGGTTAAGGGTCTGGCTCCGGGTCCAGATAAGGGTCCGGGTCCGTGTCCGGGTCCGGGTCCGGGTCCGGGTCCGGGTCTGGGTCCGGGTCCGTGTCCGTGTCCGGGTCCGGGTCCGGGTAAGGGTCCGGGTCCGGGTCCGGGTCCGGGTAAGGGTCCGGGTCCGGGTCCGGGTCCGGGTCCGGTTCCGGGTCCGGGTAAGGGTCTGGGTCCGGGTCCGGGTTCGGGTCCGGGTTCATGTCCGGGTCCGGGTCAGGGTCCGGTTCCGGTTCCGGGTCCGGGTCAGGGTCCGGGTCCGGGTCCGGGTAAGGGTCTGGGTCCGTGTCCGGGTCCGGGTCCGGGTAAGGGTCCGGGTCCATGTCCGGGTCCGGGTCCGGGTCCGGGTCCGGGTCCTGGTCCGTGTCCGTGTCCGGGTAAGGGTTCGTGTCCGTGTCTGGGTCCGGGTCCGGGTCCGGGTAAAGGTCCGGGTCCGGGTCCGGGTCCGGGTTCGGGTCCTGGTCAGTGTCCGTGTCCGTGTCTGTGTCCGTGTCCGGGTAAGGGTCCGGGTCCGGGTAAGGGTCTGGGTCCGGGTCCGGGTGCCGGTCCGGGTCCGGGTCCGGGCAAGTGTCCGGGTCCGGGTCCGGGTCCGGGTAAGGGTCCGGGTCCGGGTCCGGGTTCGTGTCCGGGTTCGTGTCCAGGTCCGGGTCCGGGTCCGGGTCCGTGTCTGGGTCCGGTTCCGGGTCCGTGTCCGTGTCCGTGTCCGTGTCCGGGCAAGGGTCCGGGTCCGGGTCCGGGTCTGCGTAATGGTCCGGACCCGGGTCCGGGTCCGGGTCCGGGTCCGGGTCCGGGTATGGGTCCGGGTCCGGGTCCGGGTCCGGGTCTGGGTCCGGGTCCGGGTCGGTGTCCGGGTCCTGGTCCGTGTCCGGGTAAGGGTCTGGGTCCGGGTCCGGGTCCGGGTAAGGGTCCGCGTCCTGGTCCGGGTCCCGGTTCGGGTCCGGGTTCGTGTCCGGGTCCGGATCCGGGTCCGGATCCGGGTAAGGGTCCGGGTCCATGTCCGGGTCCGGGTCCGGGTCCGGGTCCGTGTCCGTGTCCGTGTCCGGGTCCGTGTCCGTGTCCGTGTCCGTGTCCGGGTTCCGGGTCCGGGACCGGTTAAGGGTCTGGCTCCGGGTCCAGATAAGGGTCCGGGTCCGGGTCCGGGTCCGGGTCCGGGTCCGGGTCCGGGTCCGGGTCTGGGTCCGGGTCCGGGTCCGGGTCCGGGTCCGGGTCCGGATAATGGTCCAGGTCCGGGTCCGGGTCCGGGTAAGGGTCCGGGTCCGGGTCCGGGTCCGGTTCCGGGTCCGGGTAAGGGTCTGGGTCCGGGTCCGGGTTCGGGTCCGGGTTCGTGTCCGGGTCCGGGTCCGGGTCCGGGTCAGGGTCCGGGTCCGGGTCCGGGTAAGGGTCCGGGTCCGGGTCCGGGTCCGGGTCCGGGTAATGGTCCGGGTCCATGTCCGGGTCCGGGTCCGGGTCCGGGTCCGGGTCCGGGTCCGGGTCCGGGTAAGGGTTCGTGTCCGTGTCCGTGTCCGTGTCCGGGTCCGGGTAAGGGTCCGGGTCTGGGTCCGGGTTCGGGTCCGGGTTCGTGTCCTGGTCCGTGTCCGTGTCCTTGTCCGTGTCCGTGTCCGTGTCCGTGTCCGGGTTCCGGGTCCGGGACCGGTTAAGGGTCTGGCTCCGGGTCCAGATAAGGGTCCGGGTCCGGGTCCGGGTCCGGGTCCGGGTCCGGGTCCGGGTCTGGGTCCGGGTCCGTGTCCGGGTCCGGGTCCGGGTCCGGGTAAGGGTCCGGGTCCGGGTCCGGGTCCGGGTCCGGGTAAGGGTCCGGGTCCGGGTCCGGGTCCGGTTCCGGGTCCGGGTAAGAGTCTGGGTCCGGGTCCGGGTTCGGGTCCGGGTTCATGTCCGGGTCCGGGTCAGGGTCTTGGTCCGGGTCCGGGTCCGGGTCCGGGTAAGGGTCCGGGTCCATGTCCGGGTCCGGGTCCGGGTCCGGGTCCTGGTCCGTGTCCGTGTCCGGGTAAGGGTTCGTGTCCGTGTCCGGGTCCGGGTCCGGGTCCGGGTCCGGGTAAGGGTCCGGGTCCGGGTCCGGGTCCGGGTCCGGGTCCGGGTCCGGGTAAGGGTCCGGGTCCGGGTCCGGGTTCGGGTCCTGGTCAGTGTCCGTGTCCGTGTCTGTGTCCGTGTCCGGGTAAGGGTCCGGGTCCGGGTAAGGGTCTGGGTCCGGGTCCGGGGCCCGGTCCGGGTCCGGGTCCGGGCAAGTGTCCGGGTCCGGGTCCGGGTCCGGGTAAGGGTCTGGGTCCGGGTCCGGGTCCGGGTTCGTGTCCGGGTTCGTGTCCAGGTCCGGGTCCGGGTCCGGGTCCGTGTCTGGGTCCGGTTCCGGGTCCGTGTCCGTGTCCGTGTCCGTGTCCGGGCAAGGGTCCGGGTCCGGGTCCGGGTCCGCGTAATGGTCCGGACCCGGGTCCGGGTCCGGGTCCGGGTCCGGGTCCGGGTAAGGGTCCGGGTCCGGGTCCGGGTCCGGGTCTGGGTCCGGGTCCGGGTCCGGGTCCGGGTCCTGGTCCGGGTCCGGGTAAGGGTCCGGGTCCGGGTCCGGGTCCGGATAATGGTCCAGGTCCGGGTCCGGGTCCGGGTAAGGGTCCGGGTCCGGGTCCGGGTCCGGTTCCGGGTCCGGGTAAGGGTCTGGGTCCGGGTCCGGGTTCGGGTCCGGGTTCGTGTCCGGGTCCGGGTCCGGGTCCGGGTCAGGGTCCGGGTCCGGGTCCGGGTAAGGGTCCGGGTCCGGGTCCGGGTCCGGGTCCGGGTAATGGTCCGGGTCCATGTCCGGGTCCGGGTCCGGGTCCGGGTCCGGGTCCGGGTCCGGGTCCGGGTCCGGGTAAGGGTTCGTGTCCGTGTCCGTGTCCGTGTCCGGGTCCGGGTAAGGGTCCGGGTCTGGGTCCGGGTTCGGGTCCGGGTTCGTGTCCTGGTCCGTGTCCGTGTCCTTGTCCGTGTCCGTGTCCGTGTCCGTGTCCGGGTTCCGGGTCCGGGACCGGTTAAGGGTCTGGCTCCGGGTCCAGATAAGGGTCCGGGTCCGGGTCCGGGTCCGGGTCCGGGTCCGGGTCCGGGTCCGGGTCCGGGTCTGGGTCCGGGTCCGTGTCCGGGTCCGGGTCCGGGTCCGGGTAAGGGTCCGGGTCCGGGTCCGGGTCCGGGTCCGGGTAAGGGTCCGGGTCCGGGTCCGGGTCCGGTTCCGGGTCCGGGTCCGGGTAAGAGTCTGGGTCCGGGTCCGGGTTCGGGTCCGGGTTCATGTCCGGGTCCGGGTCAGGGTCCGGTTCCGGTTCCGGGTCCGGGTCAGGGTCCGGGTCCGGGTCCGGGTAAGGGTCTTGGTCCGGGTCCGGGTCCGGGTCCGGGTAAGGGTCCGGGTCCATGTCCGGGTCCGGGTCCGGGTCCGGGTCCTGGTCCGTGTCCGTGTCCGGGTAAGGGTTCGTGTCCGTGTCCGGGTCCGGGTCCGGGTCCGGGTAAGGGTCCGGGTCCGGGTCCGGGTTCGGGTCCTGGTCAGTGTCCGTGTCCGTGTCTGTGTCCGTGTCCGGGTAAGGGTCCGGGTCCGGGTAAGGGTCTGGGTCCGGGTCCGGGGCCCGGTCCGGGTCCGGGTCCGGGCAAGTGTCCGGGTCCGGGTCCGGGTCCGGGTAAGGGTCTGGGTCCGGGTCCGGGTCCGGGTTCGTGTCCGGGTTCGTGTCCAGGTCCGGGTCCGGGTCCGGGTCCGTGTCTGGGTCCGGTTCCGTGTCCGTGTCCGTGTCCGTGTCCGTGTCCGGGCAAGGGTCCGGGTCCGGGTCCGGGTCCGCGTAATGGTCCGGACCCGGGTCCGGGTCCGGGTCCGGGTCCGGGTCCGGGTAAGGGTCCGGGTCCGGGTCCGGGTCCGGGTCTGGGTCCGGGTCCGGGTCCGGGTCCGGGTCCTGGTCCGGGTCCGGGTAAGGGTCCGGGTCCGGGTCCGGGTCCGGGTAAGGGTCCGCGTCCTGGTCCGGGTCCCGGTTCGGGTCCGGGTTCGTGTCCGGGTCCGGATCCGGGTCCGGATCCGGGTAAGGGTCCGGGTCCATGTCCGGGTCCGGGTCCGGGTCCGTGTCCGTGTCCGTGTCCGTGTCCGTGTCCGGGTCCGTGTCCGTGTCCGTGTCCGTGTCCGGGTTCCGGGTCCGGGACCGGTTAAGGGTCTGGCTCCGGGTCCAGATAAGGGTCCGGGTCCGGGTCCGGGTCCGGGTCCGGGTCCGGGTCTGGGTCCGGGTCCGGGTCCGGGTCCGGGTCCGGGTAAGGGTCCGGGTCCGGGTCCGGGTCCGGGTAAGGGTCCGGGTCCGGGTCCGGGTCCGGGTCCGGGTCCGGGTAAGGGTCTGGGTCCGGGTCCGGGTTCGGGTCCGGGTTCGTGTCCGGGTCCAGGTCAGGGTCCGGGTCCGGGTCAGGGTCCGGGTCCGTGTCCGGGTAAGGGTCCGGGTCCGGGTCCGGGTCCGGGTCCGGGTAAGTGTCCGGGTCCATGTCCGGGTCCGGGTCCGGGTCCGGGTCCGGGTCCGTGTCCGGGTAAGGGTTCGTGTCCGTGTCCGGGTCCGGGTCCGGGTCCGGGTAAGGGTCCGGGTCCGGGTCCGGGTTCGGGTCCTGGTCCGTGTCCGTGTCCGTGTCCGTGTCCGTGTCCGGGTAAGGGTCCGGGTCCGGGTCCGGGTCCGGGTCCGGGTCCGGGTCCGGGTCCGGTTCCGGGTCCGGGTCCGGGTAAGGGTTCGGGTCCATGTCCGTGTCCGTGTCCGTGTCCGTGTCCGTGTCCGGGTTCGAACCCGGGTCCGGGTCCGGGTCCGGGTCCGGGTAATGGTCCGGGGCCTTGTCCGTGTCCGGGTCCGTGTCCGGGTAAGGGTCTGGGTCCGGGTCCGGGTCCGGGTCTGGGTCCGGTTCCGGGTCCGGGTCCGGGTCCGGGTAAGGGTCCGGGTCCGGGTCCGGGTCCGGGTCCGGGTCCGGGTAAGGGTCCGGGTCCGGGTCCGGGTCCGGGTCCGGGTCCGGGTCAGGGTCCGGGTCCGGGTCCGGGTCCGGGTAAGGCTCCGGGTAAGGGTCCGGGTCCGGGTCCGGGTCCGGGTAAGGGTCCGGGTCCGGGTCCGGGTCCGGGTCCGGGTAAGGGTCCGGGTCCGGGTCCGTGTAAGGGTCCGGGTCCGGGTCCGGGTCCGGGTCCGGGTCCGGTTAAGGGTCCGGGTCCGGGTCCGGTTTCGGGTCCGGGTTCGTGTCCGGGTCTGGGTCCAGGTCCGGGTCTGGGTCAGGGTCCGGGTCCGGGTCCGGGTCCATGTCCAGGTCCAGGTCCGTGTCCGTGTCCATGTCCGTGTCCGGGTAAGGGTTCGGGTCCGTGTCAGAGTCCGTGTCCGTGTCCGTGTCCAGGTTCGGGTCCGTGTCTGAGTCCGGGTAAGGGTCCGGGTCCGGGTAAGGGTCCGGGTCTGGGTCTGGGTAAGGGTCCGGGTCCAGGTTCGTGTCCGGGTCCGGGTCAGGGTCCGGGTCCGGGTCCGGGTCCGGGTCCGGGTCCGGGTCCGGGTCCGAGTCCGGGTAAGGGTCCGGGTCCGGGTCCGGGTCCGGGTCCGGGTCCGGGTCCGGGTCCGGGTAAGGGTCCGGGTCCGGGTCCGTGTAAGGGTCCGGGTCCGGGTCCGGGTCCGGGTCCGTTTAAGGGTCCGGGTCCGGGTCAGGTTTCGGGTCCGGGTTCGTGTCCGGGTCCGGGTCCGGGTCCGGGTCTGGGTCAGGGTCCGTGTCCGGGTCCGGCTAAGGGTCTGGGTCCGTGTCCGGGTCCGGGTCCATGTCCGGGTCCGGGTCCGGGTCCGGGTAAGGGTCCGGGTCCATGTCCGTGTCCGTGTCCGTGTCCGTGTCCGGGTCCGGGTCCGGATAAGGGTTCGGTTCCGTGTCTGTGTCCGTGTCCGTGTCCGGGTCCGGGTTCGGACCCGGGTCCGTGTCCGGGTCCGGGTCCGGGTCCGTGTTCGGGTCCGGGTCCGGGTCCGGGTAACGGTCCGGGTCCATGTCCGGGTCCGGGTCCGGGTCCGGGTAAGGGTCCGGGTCCGGGTCCCGGTCCGGGTCCGGGTCCGGGCAAGGGTCCTGGTCCGGGTCTGGGTCCAGGTAAGTGTCCGGGTCCGGGTCCGGGTCTTGGTCCGGGTCCGGGTCCGGGTCTGGGTCCGGGTCCGGGTCCGGGTAAGGGTCCGGGTCTGGGTCCGGGTCCGGGTCCGGGTAAGGGTCCGGATTCGGGTCCGGGTCCGGGTCCGGGTAAGAGTCCGGGTCCGGGTCTGGGTAAGGTTCCGGGTCCGGGTCCGGGTCCGGGTCCGGGTCCGGGTCCGGGTCCGGGTCCGGGTCCGGGTAAGGGTCCAGGTACGGATCCGGGTAAGGGTCCGGGTCCGGGTCCGGGTCCGGGTAAGGTTCCGGGTCCGGGTACGGGTTCGTGTCCGGGTTCGTGTCCGGGTTCGTGTCCGGGTCCGGCTCCGGGTCCGGGTCCGGGTCCGGGTCAGGGTCCGGGTCCAGGTCCGGGTCCGGGTCAGGGTCCGGGTCCGTGTCCGGGTCCGGGTCCGTGTCCGGGTCCGGGTAAGGGTCCGGGTCCATGTCCGGGTCCGGGTCCGGGTCCAGGTCCGGGTCCGGGTCCAGGTCCGGGTAAGGGTTCGGTTCCAGGTCCTGGTCCGTGTCTGTGTCCGTGTCCGGGTTCGGATCCGGATCCGGGTCATGGTCTGGGTCCGGGTCAGGGTCCGGGTCCATGTCCGGGTCTGGGTCCTGGGTCCGGGTAAGGGTCCGGGTCCGGGTCCGGGTCAGGGTCCGGGCAAGGGTCCGGGTCCGGGTCCGGGTCCGGGTCCGGGTCCGGGTAAGGGTCCGTGTTCCTGTCCGGGTCCGAATCCTGGTCCGGGTCCGGGTCACGTTCCGGGTCCGGGTCCGGGTCCGGGTCCGGGTCCAGGTCCGGGTCCGGGTCCAGGTCCGGGTCCGGGTAAGGGTCCGGGTCCGGGTCCGGGTCCGGGTAAGGGTCCGGGTAAGGGTCCGGCTCCATGTCCGGGTCCGGGTCCATGTCCGGGTCCGGGTCCGGGTCCGGGTCCGGGTCCGGGTCCGTGTCCGGGTAAGGGTTCGGGTCCGTGTCAGAGTCCGTGTCCGTGTCCGTGTCCGGGTTCGGGTCCGTGTCCGGGTCCGGGTAAGGGTCCGTGTCCGGGTCCGGGTAAGGGTCCGTGTCCGTGTCCGGGTCCGGGTAAGGGTCCGGGTCCGGGTCCGGGTCCGGGTAAGGGTCCGGGTCCAGGTTCGGGTCCGGGTTCGTGTCCGGATCCGGGTCCGGGTCCGTGTCCGGGTCAGGGTCCGGGTCCTGGTCCGGGTCCGGGTAAGGGTTCGGGTCCGTGTCCGTGTCCGTGTCCGTGTCCGTGTCCGGGTCCGGGTAATGGTCCGGGTCCGTGTCCGGGTCCGGGTCCGGGTCCGGGTAAGGGTCCGGGTCCGGGTCCTGTTCCGGGTCCGGGTCCGGGTCCGGGTCCGGGTCCGGGCAAGGGTCCGGGTCCGGGTCCGGGTCCGGATAAGGGTCCCGGTCCTAGTCCGGGTCTGGGTAAGGGTCCGGGTCTGGGTCCGGGTCCGGGTCCGGGTCCGGGTAAGGGCCCGGGTCCGGGTCCGGGTCCGGTTCCGGGTCCGGGTCCGGGTCCGGGTCCGGGTCAGGGTCTGGGTCCGGGTCCGGGTCCGGGTCTGGGTCCGGGTCCGGGTCCGGGTCCGGGTCCGGGTCTGGGTAAGAGTCCGGGTCCGGGTCCGGGTCCGGGTAAGGGTCCGGGTTCGGGTTCGGGTCCGGGTCCGGGTCCGGGTCCGGGTCTGGGTCCGGGTCCGGGTCCGGGTCCGGATATGGGTCCGGGTCCGGGTCCGGGTAAGGGTCCGGGTCCGGGACCGGGTAAGGGTCCGGGTCCGGGTCCGGGTCCAGGTCCGGGTCCGGGTCCGGGTCTGGGTCCGGGTCCGAGTCCGAGTCCGGGTAATTGTCCGGGTCCGGGTCCGGGTCCGGGTCCGGGTCCGGGTAAGGGTCCGGGTCCGGGTCCGGGTCCGTGTAAGGGTCCGGGTCCGGGTCCGGGTCCGGGTCCGGGTCCGGGTGCGGGTCAGGGTCTGGGTCCGGGTCCGGGTCCGGGTCTGGGTCCGGGTCCGGGTCCGGGTCCGGGTCTGGGTAAGGGTCCGGGTCCGGGTCCGGGTCCGGGTCCGGGTAAAGGTCCGGGTTCGGGTTCGCGTCCGGGTCCGGGTCCGGGTCCGGGTCCGGGTCCGGGTCTGGGTCCGGGTCCGGGTCCGGGTCCGGATAAGGGTCCGGGTCCGGGTCCGGGTAAGGGTCCGGGTCCGGGACCGGGTAAGGGTCCGGGTCCGGGTCCGGGTCCGGGTCCGGGTCCGGGTCCGGGTCCGAGTCCGAGTCCGGGTAAGGGTCCGGGTCCGGGTCCGGGTCCGGGTCCGGGTCCGGGTCCGGGTCCGGGTCCGGGTAAGGGTCCGGGTCCGGGTCCGTGTAAGGGTCCGGGTCCGGGTCCGGGTCCGGGTCCGGTTAAGGGTCCGGGTCCGGGTCCGGTTTCGGGTCCGGGTTCGTGTCCGGGTCCGGGTCCGGGTCCGGGTCTGGGTCAGGGTCCGGGTCCGGGTCCGGCTAAGGGTCTGGGTCCGTGTCTGTGTCCGGGTCCAGGTCCGGGTCCGGGTCCGGGTAAGGGTCCAGGTTCAGGTTCGCTTCCGGGTCCGGGTCCGGGTCCGGGTCTGGGTCCGGGTCAGTGTCTGGGTCCGGGTCCGGGTCCGGGTAAGGGTCCAGGCCCGGGCCGGGTAAGGGTTCGGGTCTGGGTCCGGGTCCGGGTAATGGTCCGGGTCCGGGTCCGGGTCCGTGTCCGGGCAAGGGTCCGGGTCCGGGTCCAGGCAAGGGTCCGGGTCCGGGTCCGGGTAAGGGTCCGGGTCCGGGTCCGGGTCCGGGTCCGGGTCCGGGTCCGGGTCCGGGTCCGGATCCGAGTCTGGGTCCAGGTCTGGGTAAGGGTCCGGGTAAGGGTCAGGGTCCGTGTCCGTGTCCGTGTCCGTGTCCGGGTCCGGTTAAGGGTTCGGTTCCGTGTCTGTGTCCGTGTCCGTGTCCGGGTCCGGGTCCGGGTCCGGGTAACGGTCCGGGTCCATGTCCGGGTCCGGGTCCGGGTAAGGGTCCGGGTCCGGGTCCGGGTCCGGGTCCGGGTCCGGGCAAGGGTCCTGGTCCGGGTCTGGGTCCAGGTAAGTGTCCGGGTCCGGGTCCGGGTCTGGGTCCGGGTCCGAGTCCGGGTCTGGGTCCGGGTCCGGGTCCGGGTAAGGGTCCGGGTCCGGGTCCGGGTCCGGGTCCGGGTCCGGGTAAGGGTCCGGATTCGGGTCCGGGTCCGGGTCCGGGTAAGAGTCCGGGTCCGGGTCCGGGTAAGGTTCCGGGTCCGGGTCCGGGTCCGGGTCCGGGTCCGGGTCCGGGTCCGGGTCCGGGTCCGGGTCCGGGTAAGGGTCCGGGTCCGGGTCCGGGTAAGGGTCCGGGTCCGGGTCCGGGTAAGGTTCCGGGTCCGGGTCCGGGTTCGTGTCCGGGTTCGTGTCCGGGTCCGGGTCCGGGTCCGGGTCAGGGTCCGGGTCCGGTTCCGGGTCAGGGTCCGGGTCCGTGTCCGTGTCCGTGTCGGTTAAGGGTTCGGGTCCGTGTCAGAGTCCGTGTCCGTGTCCGTGTCCGGGTTCGGGTCCGTGTCTGGGTCCGGGTAAGGGTCCGTGTCCGGGTCCGGGTAAGGGTCCGGGTCCGGGTCCGGGTCCGGGTAAGGGTCCGGGTCCAGGTTCGGGTCCGGGTTCGTGTCCGGATCCGGGTCTGGGTCCGTGTCCGGGTCAGGTTCCGGGTCCTGGTCCGGGTCCGGGTAAGGGTTCGGGTCCGTGTCCGTGTCCGTGTCCGTGTCCGTGTCCGGGTCAGGGTAAGGGTCCGGGTCCGGGTAAGGGTCCGGGTCCGGGTCCGGGTCCGGGTCCGGGTCCGGGTCCGGGTCCGGGTCCGGGCAAGGGTCCGGGTCCGGGTCCGGGTCCGGATAAGGGTCCCGGTCCGGGTCCGGGTCTGGGTAAGGGTCCGGGTCTGGGTTCGGGTCCGGGTCCGGGTCCGGGTAAGGGTCCGGGTCCGGGTCCGGTTCCGGGTCCGGGTCCGGGTCCGGGTCCGGGTCCGGGTCCGGGTCCGGGTTAGGGTCTGGGTCCGGGTCCGGGTCCGGGTCCGGGTCCGAGTCCGAGTCCGGGTAATTGTCCGGGTCCGGGTCCGGGTCCGGGTCCGGGTCCGGGTAAGGGTCTGGGTGCGGGTCCGGGTCCGTGTAAGGGTCCGGGTCCGGGTCAGGGTCCGGGTCCGGGTCCGGGTCCGGGTCAGGGTCTGGGTCCGGGTCCGGGTCCGGGTCTGGGTCCGGGTCCGGGTCTGGGTCCGGGTCCGGGTCCGGGTCCGGGTCCGGGTCTGGGTAAGGGTCCGGGTCCGGGTCCGGGTCCGGGTAAGGGTCCGGGTTCGGGTTCGCGTCCGGGTCCGGGTCCGGGTCCGGGTCCGGGTCCGGGTCTGGGTCCGGGTCCGGGTCCGGGTCCGGCTAAGGGTCTGGGTCCGTGTCCGTGTCCGGGTCCAGGTCCGGGTCCGGGTCCGGGTCCGGGTAAGGGTCCAGGTTCAGGTTCGCTTCCGGGTCCGGGTCCGGGTCCGGGTCTGGGTCCGGGTCAGTGTCCGGGTCCGGGTCCGGGTAAGGGTCCGGGCCCGGGCCGGGTAAGGGTTCGGGTCCGGGTCCGGGTCCGGGTAATGGTCCGGGTCCGGGTCCGGGTCCGTGTCCTGGCAAGGGTCCGGGTCCGGGTCCAGGCAAGGGTCCGGGTCCGGGTCCGGGTAAGGGTCCGGGTCCGGGTCCGGGTCTGGGTCCGGGTCCGGGTCCGGGTTCGGGTCTGGGTCCAGGTCCGGGTAAGGGTCCGGGTAAGGGTCAGGGTCCGTGTCCGTGTCCGTGTCCGGGTCCGGGTCCGGTTAAGGGTTCGGTTCCGTGTCTGTGTCCGTGTCCGTGTCCGGGTCCGTGTCCGGGTCCGGGTAACGGTCCGGGTCCATGTCCGGGTCCGGGTCCGGGTAAGGGTCCGGGTCCGGGTCCGGGTCCGGGTCCGGGTCCGGGTCCGGGCAAGGGTCCTTGTCCGGGTCTGGGTCCAGGTAAGTGTCCGGGTCCGGGTCCGGGTCTGGGTCCGGGTCCGAGTCCGGGTCTGGGTCCGGGTCCGGGTCCGGGTAAGGGTCCGGGTCCGGGTCCGGGTCCGGGTCCGGGTCCGGGTAAGGGTCCGGGTCCGGGTCTGGGTCCGGGTCCGGGTCCGGGTCCGGCTAAGGGTCTGGGTCCGTGTCCGTGTCCGGGTCCAGGTCCGGGTCCGGGTCCGGGTCCGGGTCCGGGTAAGGGTCCAGGTTCAGGTTCGCTTCCGGGTCCGGGTCCGGGTCCGGGTCTGGGTCCGGGTCAGTGTCCGGGTCCGGGTCCGGGTAAGGGTCCGGGCCCGGGCCGGGTAAGGGTTCGGGTCCGGGTCCGGGTCCGGGTCCGTGTCCTGGCAAGGGTCTGGGTCCGGGTCCAGGCAAGGGTCCGGGTCCGGGTCCGGGTAAGGGTCCGGGTCCGGGTCCGGGTCCGGGTCCGGGTCCGGGTCCGGGTTCGGGTCTGGGTCCAGGTCCGGGTAAGGGTCCGGGTAAGGGTCAGGGTCCGTGTCCGTGTCCGTGTCCGGGTCCGGGTCCGGTTAAGGGTTCGGTTCCGTGTCTGTGTCCGTGTCCGTGTCCGTGTCCGTGTCCGGGTCCGGGTAACGGTCCGGGTCCATGTCCGGGTCCGGGTCCGGGTAAGGGTCCGGGTCCGGGTCCGGGTCCGGGTCCGGGTCCGGGTCCGGGCAAGGGTCCTTGTCCGGGTCTGGGTCCAGGTAAGTGTCCGGGTCCGGGTCCGGGTCTGGGTCCGGGTCCGAGTCCGGGTCTGGGTCCGGGTCCGGGTCCGGGTAAGGGTCCGGGTCCGGGTCCGGGTCCGGGTCCGGGTCCGGGTAAGGGTCCGGATTCGGATCCGGGTCCGGGTCCGGGTAAGAGTCCGGGTCCGGGTCCGGGTAAGGTTCCGGGTCCGGGTCCGGGTCCGGGTCCGGGTCCGGGTCCGGGTCCGGGTCCGGGTCCGGGTCCGGGTCCGGGTAAGGGTCCGGGTCCGGGTCCGGGTAAGGGT
The DNA here is from genome assembly GCA_022577455.1 of Arizona elegans. Lineage (NCBI taxonomy): Eukaryota > Metazoa > Chordata > Lepidosauria > Squamata > Colubridae > Arizona > Arizona elegans. The sequence continues at coordinate 9,130,343 of JAKOOJ010000027.1, forward strand.
CCGGGTAAGGGTCCGGCTCCATGTCCGGGTCCGGGTCCATGTCCGGGTCCGGGTCCGTGTCCGGGTCCGGGTCCGTGTCCGGGTAAGGGTTCGGGTCCATGTCAGAGTCCGTGTCCGTGTCCGTGTCCGGGTTCGGGTCCGTGTCCGGGTCCGGGTAAGGGTCCGGGTCCGGGTCCGGGTCCGGGTAAGGGTCCGGGTCCAGGTTCGGGTCCGGGTTCGTGTCCGGATCCGGGTCCGGGTCCGTGTCCGGGTCAGGGTCCGGGTCCTGGTCCGGGTCCGGGTAAGCGTTCGGGTCCGTGTCCGTGTCCGTGTCCGTGTCCGTGTCCGGGTCCGGATCCGGGTAATGGTCCGGGTCCGTGTCCGGGTCCGGGTCCGGGTCCGGGTAAGGGTCCGGGTCCGGGTCCTGGTCCGGGTCCGGGTCCGGGTCCGGGTCCGGGTCCGGGCAAGTGTCCGGGTCCGGGTCCGGGTCCGGATAAGGGTCCCGGTCCTAGTCCGGGTCTGGGTAAGGGTCCGGGTCTGGGTCCGGGTCCGGGTCCGGGTCCGGGTCCGGGTCCGGGTAAGGTTCCGGGTCCGGGTCCGGGTCCGGGTCCGGTTCCGGGTCCGGGTCCGGGTCCGGGTCCGGGTCCGGGTCAGGGTCTGGGTCCGGGTCCGGGTCCGGGTCCGGGTCTGGGTCCGGGTCCGGGTCCGGGTCCGGGTCCGGGTCCGGGTCTGGGTCCGGGTCCGGGTCCGGGTCCGGATATGGGTCCGGGTCCGGGTCCGGGTAAGGGTCCGGGTCCGGGTCCGTGTAAGGGTCCGGGTCCGGGTCCGGGTCCGGGTCCGGTTTCGGGTCCGGGTTCGTGTCCGGGTCCGGGTCCGGGTCCGGGTCTGGGTCAGGGTCCGGGTCCGGGTCCGGCTAAGGGTCTGGGTCCGTGTCCGTGTCCGGGTCCAGGTCCGGGTCCGGGTAAGGGTCCAGGTTCAGGTTCGCTTCCGGGTCCGGGTCCGGGTCCGGGTCTGGGTCCGGGTCAGTGTCCGGGTCCGGGTCCGGGTAAGGGTCCGGGCCCGGGCCGGGTAAGGGTTCGGGTCCGGGTCCGGGTCCGGGTAATGGTCTGGGTCCGGGTCCGGGTCCGTGTCCGGGCAAGGGTCCGTGTCCGGGTCCAGGCAAGGGTCCGGGTCCGGGTCCGGGTAAGGGTCCGGGTCCGGGTCCGGGTCCGGGTCCGGGTCCGGGTCCGGGTCCGGGTCTGGGTCCAGGTCCGGGTAAGGGTCCGGGTAAGGGTCAGGGTCCGTGTCCGTGTCCGTGTCCGTGTCCGTGTCCGGGTCCGGTTAAGGGTTCGGTTCCGTGTCTGTGTCCGTGTCCATGTCCGGGTCCGGGTCCGGGTCCGGGTAACGGTCCGGGTCCATGTCCGGGTCCGGGTCCGGGTAAGGGTCCGGGTCCGGGTCCGGGTCCGGGTCCGGGTCCGGGCAAGGGTCCTGGTCCGGGTCTGGGTCCAGGTAAGTGTCCGGGTCCGGGTCCGGGTCTGGGTCCGGGTCCGAGTCCGGGTCTGGGTCCGGGTCCGGGTCCGGGTAAGGGTCCGGGTCCGGGTCCGGGTCCGGGTCCGGGTCCGGGTAAGGGTCCGGATTCGGGTCCGGGTCCGGGTCCGGGTAAGAGTCCGGGTTCATGTCCGGGTCCGGGTCCGGGTCCGGGTCAGGGTCCGGGTCCGGTTCCGGGTCAGGGTCCGGGTCCGTGTCCGTGTCCGTGTCGGGTAAGGGTTCGGGTCCGTGTCAGAGTCCGTGTCCGTGTCCGTGTCCGGGTTCGGGTCCGTGTCTGGGTCCGGGTAAGGGTCCGTGTCCGGGTCCGGGTAAGGGTCCGGGTCCGGGTCCGTGTCCGGGTCCGGGTACGGGTCCGGGTCCAGGTTCGGGTCCGGGTTCGTGTCCGGATCCGGGTCCGGGTCCGTGTCCGGGTCAGGGTCCGGGTCCTGGTCCGGGTCCGGGTAAGGGTTCGGGTCCGTGTCCGTGTCCGTGTCCGTGTCCGGGTCCGGGTCCGGGTAAGGGTCCGGGTCCGGGTAAGGGTCCGGGTCCGGGTCCGGGTCCGGGTCCGGGTCCGGGTCCGGGTCCGTGTCCGGGCAAGGGTCCGGGTCCGGGTCCGTGTCCGGATAAGGGTCCCGGTCCGGGTCCGGGTCTGGGTAAGGGTCCGGGTCTGGGTTCGGGTCCGGGTCCGGGTCCGGGTAAGGGTCCGGGTCCGGGTCCGGGTCCGGGTCCGGGTTAGGGTCTGGGTCCGGGTCCGGGTCCGGGTCCGGGTCCGGGTCCGAGTCCGAGTCCGGGTAATTGTCCGGGTCCGGGTCCGGGTCCGGGTCCGGGTAAGGGTCCGGGTCCGGGTCCGTGTAAGGGTCCGGGTCCGGGTCCGGGTCTGGGTCCGGGTCCGGGTCCGGGTCCGGGTCCGGGTCCGGGTCCGTGTCAGGGTCTGGGTCCGGGTCCGGGTCCGGGTCTGGGTCCGGGTCCGGGTCCGGGTCCGGGTCCGGGTCTGGGTAAGGGTCCGGGTCCGGGTCCGGGTCCGGGTCCGGGTAAGGGTCCGGGTTCGGGTTCGCGTCCGGGTCCGGGTCCGGGTCCGGGTCCGGGTCTGGGTCCGGGTCCGGGTCCGGGTCCGGATAAGGGTCCGGGTCCGGGTCCGGGTAAGGGTCCGGGTCCGGGACCGGGTAAGGGTCCAGGTTCAGGTTCGCTTCCGGGTCCGGGTCCGGGTCCGGGTCTGGGTCCGGGTCAGTGTCCGGGTCCGGGTCCGGGTAAGGGTCCGGGCCCGGGCCGGGTAAGGGTTCGGGTCCGGGTCCGGGTCCGGGTAATGGTCCGGGTCCGGGTCCGGGTCCGTGTCCGGGCAAGGGTCCGGGTCCGGGTCCAGGCAAGGGTCCGGGTCCGGGTCCGGGTAAGGGTCCGGGTCCGGGTCCGGGTCCGGGTCCGGGTCCGGGTCCGGGTTCGGGTCTGGGTCCAGGTCCGGGTAAGGGTCCGGGTCCGGGTCCGGGTCCGTGTCCGTGTCCGTGTCCGTGTCCGGGTCCGGGTCCGGGTCCGGTTAAGGGTTCGGTTCCGTGTCTGTGTCCGTGTCCGTGTCCGGGTCCGGGTCCGGGTCCGGGTAACGGTCCGGGTCCATGTCCGGGTCCGGGTCCGGGTAAGGGTCCGGGTCCGGGTCCGGGTCCGGGTCCGGGTCCGGGTCCGGGCAAGGGTCCTGGTCCGGGTCTGGGTCCAGGTAAGTGTCCGGGTCCGGGTCCGGGTCTGGGTCCGGGTCCGAGTCCGGGTCTGGGTCCGGGTCCGGGTCCGGGTCCGGGTAAGGTTCCGGGTCCGGATCCGGGTCCGGGTCCGGGTCCGGGTAAGGGTCCGGATTCGGGTCCGGGTCCGGGTCCGGGTAAGAGTCCGGGTCCGGGTCCGGGTAAGGTTCCGGGTCCAGGTCCGGGTCCGGGTCCGGGTCCGGGTCCGGGTCCGGGTAAGGGTCCGGGTCCGGGTCCGGGTAAGGGTCCGGGTCCGGGTCCGGGTAAGGTTCCGGGTCCGGGTCCGGGTTCGTGTCCGGGTTCGTGTCCGGGTTCGTGTCCGGGTCCGGGTCCGGGTCCGGGTCAGGGTCCGGGTCCGGTTCCGGGTCAGGGTCCGGGTCCGTGTCCGTGTCCGTGTCCGTGTCGGGTAAGGGTTCGGGTCCGTGTCAGAGTCCGTGTCCGTGTCCGTGTCCGGGTTCGGGTCCGTGTCTGGGTCCGGGTAAGGGTCCGTGTCCGGGTCCGGGTAAGGGTCCGGGTCCGGGTCCGGGTCCGGGTCCGGGTAAGGGTCCGGGTCCGGGTCCGGGTCCGGGTAAGGGTCCGGGTCCAGGTTCGGGTCCGGGTTCGTGTCCGGATCCGGGTCCGGGTCCGTGTCCGGGTCAGGGTCCGGGTCCTGGTCCGGGTCCGGGTAAGGGTTCGGGTCCGTGTCCGTGTCCGTGTCCGTGTCCGTGTCCGTGTCCGGGTCCGGGTAAGGGTCCGGGTCCGGGTAAGGGTCCGGGTCCGGGTAAGGGTCCGGGTCCGGGTCCGGGTCCGGGTCCGGGTCCGGGTCCGGGTCCGGGTCCGGGTCGGGGTCCGGGCAAGGTTCCGGGTCCGGGTCCGGGTCCGGATAAGGGTCCCGGTCCGGGTCCGGGTCTGGGTAAGGGTCCGGGTCTGGGTTCGGGTCCGGGTCCGGGTCCGGGTAAGGGTCCGGGTCCGGGTCCGGGTCCGGGTCCGGGTCCGGGTCCGGGTCCGGGTCCGGGTTAGGGTCTGGGTCCGGGTCCGGGTCCGGGTCCGGGTCCGGGTCCGGGTCCGGGTTAGGGTCTGGGTCCGGGTCCGGGTCCGGGTCCGGGTCCGGGTCCGAGTCCGAGTCCGGGTAATTGTCCGGGTCCGGGTCCGGGTCCGGGTCCGGGTAAGGGTCCGGGTCCGGGTCCGTGTAAGGGTCCGGGTCCGGGTCCGGGTCTGGGTCCGGGTCCGGGTCCGGGTCCGGGTCCGGGTCCGGGTCAGGGTCTGGGTCCGGGTCCGGGTCCGGGTCCGGGTCCGGGTCTGGGTCCGGGTCCGGGTCCGGGTCCGGGTCCGTGTCCGGGTCTGGGTAAGGGTCCGGGTCCGGGTCCGGGTCCGGGTAAGGGTCCGGGTTCGGGTTCGCGTCCGGGTCCGGGTCCGGGTCCGGGTCCGGGTCCGGGTCTGGGTCCGGGTCCGGGTCCGGGTCCGGATAAGGGTCCGGGTCCGGGTCCGGGTAAGGGTCCGGGTCCGGGACCGGGTAAGGGTCCAGGTTCAGGTTCGCTTCCGGGTCCGGGTCCGGGTCCGGGTCTGGGTCCGGGTCAGTGTCCGGGTCCGGGTCCGGGTAAGGGTCCGGGCCCGGGCCGGGTAAGGGTTCGGGTCCGGGTCCGGGTCCGGGTAATGGTCCGGGTCCGGGTCCGGGTCCGTGTCCGGGCAAGGGTCCGGGTCCGGGTCCAGGCAAGGGTCCGGGTCCGGGTCCGGGTAAGGGTCCGGGTCCGGGTCCGGGTCCGGGTCCGGGTCCGGGTCCGGGTTCGGGTCTGGGTCCAGGTCCGGGTAAGGGTCCGGGTAAGGGTCAGGGTCCGTGTCCGTGTCCGTGTCCGGGTCCGGGTCCGGTTAAGGGTTCGGTTCCGTGTCTGTGTCCGTGTCCGTGTCCGGGTCCGGGTCCGGGTCCGGGTAACGGTCCGGGTCCATGTCCGGGTCCGGGTCCGGGTAAGGGTCCGGGTCCGGGTCCGGGTCCGGGTCCGGGTCCGGGTCCGGGCAAGGGTCCTGGTCCGGGTCTGGGTCCAGGTAAGTGTCCGGGTCCGGGTCCGGGTCTGGGTCCGGGTCCGAGTCCGGGTCTGGGTCCGGGTCCGGGTCCGGGTAAGGGTCCGGGTCCGGGTCCGGGTCCGGGTAAGGGTCCGGGTCCGGGTCCGGGTCCGGGTAAGGGTCCGGGTCCAGGTTCGGGTCCGGGTTCGTGTCCGGATCCGGGTCCGGGTCCGTGTCCGGGTCAGGGTCCGGGTCCTGGTCCGGGTCCGGGTAAGGGTTCGGGTCCGTGTCCGTGTCCGTGTCCGTGTCCGTGTCCGGGTCCGGGTCCGGGTAAGGGTCCGGGTCCGGGTAAGGGTCCGGGTCCGGGTAAGGGTCCGGGTCCGGGTCCGGGTCCGGGTCCGGGTCCGGGTCCGGGTCCGGGTCCGGGTCCGGGTCCGGGTCCGGGTCGGGGTCCGGGCAAGGTTCCGGGTCCGGGTCCGGGTCCGGATAAGGGTCCCGGTCCGGGTCCGGGTCTGGGTAAGGGTCCGGGTCTGGGTTCGGGTCCGGGTCCGGGTCCGGGTAAGGGTCCGGGTCCGGGTCCGGGTCCGGGTCCGGGTCCGGGTCCGGGTCCGGGTCCGGGTTAGGGTCTGGGTCCGGGTCCGGGTCCGGGTCCGGGTCCGGGTCCGGGTTAGGGTCTGGGTCCGGGTCCGGGTCCGGGTCCGGGTCCGGGTCCGAGTCCGAGTCCGGGTAATTGTCCGGGTCCGGGTCCGGGTCCGGGTCCGGGTAAGGGTCCGGGTCCGGGTCCGTGTAAGGGTCCGGGTCCGGGTCCGGGTCTGGGTCCGGGTCCGGGTCCGGGTCCGGGTCCGGGTCCGGGTCAGGGTCTGGGTCCGGGTCCGGGTCCGGGTCCGGGTCCGGGTCCGGGTCCGGGTCCGGGTCCGTGTCCGGGCAAGGGTCCGGGTCCGGGTCCAGGCAAGGGTCCGGGTCCGGGTCCGGGTAAGGGTCCGGGTCCGGGTCCGGGTCCGGGTCCGGGTCCGGGTCCGGGTTCGGGTCTGGGTCCAGGTCCGGGTAAGGGTCCGGGTAAGGGTCAGGGTCCGTGTCCGTGTCCGTGTCCGGGTCCGGGTCCGGTTAAGGGTTCGGTTCCGTGTCTGTGTCCGTGTCCGTGTCCGGGTCCGGGTCCGGGTCCGGGTAACGGTCCGGGTCCATGTCCGGGTCCGGGTCCGGGTAAGGGTCCGGGTCCGGGTCCGGGTCCGGGTCCGGGTCCGGGTCCGGGCAAGGGTCCTGGTCCGGGTCTGGGTCCAGGTAAGTGTCCGGGTCCGGGTCCGGGTCTGGGTCCGGGTCCGAGTCCGGGTCTGGGTCCGGGTCCGGGTCCGGGTAAGGGTCCGGGTCCGGGTCCGGGTCCGGGTCCGGGTCCGGGTCCGGGTCCGGGTCCGGGTAAGGGTCCGGATTCGGGTCCGGGTCCGCGTCCGGGTAAGAGTCCGGGTCCGGGTCCGGGTAAGGTTCCGGGTCCAGGTCCGGGTCCGGGTCCGGGTCCGGGTCCGGGTCCGGGTAAGGGTCCGGGTCCGGGTCCGGGTAAGGTTCCGGGTCCGGGTCCGGGTTCGTGTCCGGGTTCGTGTCCGGGTTCGTGTCCGGGTCCGGGTCCGGGTCCGGGTCAGGGTCCGGGTCCGGTTCCGGGTCAGGGTCCGGGTCCGTGTCCGTGTCCGTGTCCGTGTCGGGTAAGGGTTCGGGTCCGTGTCAGAGTCCGTGTCCGTGTCCGTGTCCGGGTTCGGGTCCGTGTCTGGGTCCGGGTAAGGGTCCGTGTCCGGGTCCGGGTAAGGGTCCGGGTCCGGGTCCGGGTCCGGGTCCGGGTAAGGGTCCGGGTCCGGGTCCGGGTCCGGGTAAGGGTCCGGGTCCAGGTTCGGGTCCGGGTTCGTGTCCGGATCCGGGTCCGGGTCCGTGTCCGGGTCAGGGTCCGGGTCCTTGTCCGGGTCCGGGTAAGGGTTCGGGTCCGTGTCCGTGTCCGTGTCCGTGTCCGTGTCCGGGTCCGGGTCCGGGTAAGGGTCCGGGTCCGGGTAAGGGTCCGGGTCCGGGTAAGGGTCCGGGTCCGGGTCCGGGTCCGGGTCCGGGTCCGGGTCCGGGTCCGGGTCCGGGTCGGGGTCCGGGCAAGGTTCCGGGTCCGGGTCCGGGTCCGGATAAGGGTCCCGGTCCGGGTCCGGGTCTGGGTAAGGGTCCGGGTCTGGGTTCGGGTCCGGGTCCGGGTCCGGGTAAGGGTCCGGGTCCGGGTCCGGGTCCGGGTCCGGGTCCGGGTCCGGGTCCGGGTCCGGGTTAGGGTCTGGGTCCGGGTCCGGGTCCGGGTCCGGGTCCGGGTCCGGGTCCGGGTAAGGGTCCGGGTCCGGGTCCGGGTCCGGGACCTGGTCCGGGTCCGGGTCCGGGTCCGGGTAAGGGTCCGGGTTCGGGTTCGGGTCCGGGTCCGGGTCCGGGTCCGGGTCTGGGTCCGGGTCCGGGTCCGGGTCCGGATAAGGGTCCGGGTCCGGGTCCGGGTAAGGGTCCGGGTCCGGGTCCGGGACCGGGTAAGGGTCCGGGTCCGGGTCCGGGTCCGGGTCCGGGTCAGGGTCCGGGTCCGGTTCCGGGTCCGGGTCCGGGTCCGGGTCCGGGTCCGAGTCCGGGTAAGGGTCCGGGTCCGGGTCCGGGTCCGGGTCCGGGTCCGGGTAAGGGTCTGGGTCCGGGTCCGGGTCCGGGTAAGGGTCCGGGTCCATGTCCGGGTCCGGGTCCGGGTCCGGGTCCGGGTCCAGGTCCGGGTCCGGGTCCAGGTCCGGGTAAATGTTCGGTTCCAGGTCCGGGTCCGTGTCTGTGTCCGTGTCCGGGTTCGGATCCGGATCCGGGTCATGGTCTTGGTCCGGGTAACGGTCCGGGTCCATGTCCAGGTCTGGGTCCTGGGTCCGGGTAAGGGTCCGGGTCCGGGTCCGGGTCCGGGTCCGGGTCCGGGTCCGGGTCCGGGTCCGGGTCCGGGTCCGGGTCCGGGTCCGGGTCCAGGTCCGGGTCCGGGTCCGGGCAAGGGTCCGGGTCCGGGTCCGGGTCCGGGTCCGGGTAAGTGTCCGGGTTCCTGTCCGGGTCCGGGTCCGGGTCCGGGTCCGGGTCACGTTCCGTGTCCGGGTCCGGGTAAGGGTCTGGGTCCGTGTCCGTGTGCGTGTCCGTGTCCGTGTCCGGGTCGGGGGTCCGGGTAAGGGTCCGGGTAAGGGTCCGGGTCCATGTCCGGGTCCGGGTCCGGGTCCGGGTCCGGGTCCGGGTCCGGGTCCGGGTAACGGTCCGGGTCCATGTCCGGGTCCGGGTCCGGGTCCGGGTAAGGGTCTGGGTCCGGGTCCGGGTCCGGGTCCGGGTCCGGGTCTGGGTCCGGGTCCGGGCAAGGTCCCGGGTCCGGGTCCGGGTCCGGGTAAGGGTCCATGTCCGGGTCCGTGTCCGGGTAAGGGTCCGGGTCTGAGTCCGGTTTAGGGTCCGGGTCCGGTACCAGGTAAGGGTCCGGGTCCGGGTCCGGGTCCGGGTCCGGGTCCGGGTAAGGGTCCGGGTTCGGGTTCGGGTTCGGGTTCGGGTTCGGTTCCGGGTCTGGGTCCGGGTCCGGGTCTGGGTCCGGGTCAGGGTCCGGGTCCGGGTCCGGGTAAGTGTCCGGGCCCGGGTCCGGGTAAGGGTCCGGGTCCGGGTCCGGGTCCGGGTAAGGGTCCGGGTCCGGGTCCGGGTCCAGGTCCGGGTCTGGGTCCGGGTCCAGGTCCGGGTAATGGTCCGGTTCCGGGTCAGCGTCCGGGTAAGGGTCCGGGTCCGGGTCCGGGTCCGGGTCCAGGTCCGGGTAAGTGTCCGGGTCCGGGTAAGTGTCCGGGTCCGGGTAAGGGTCCGGGTCCGGGTCCGGGTCCGGGTCTGGGTCCGGGTCAGTGTCCGGGTCCGGGTCCGGGTAAGGGTCCGGGCCCGGGCCGGGTAAGGGTTCGGGGTCCGGGTCCGGGTCCGGGTAATTGTCCGGGTCCGGGTCCGGGTCCGGGTCCGTGTCCGGGCAAGGGTCCGGGTCCGGGTCCAGGCAAGGGTCCGGGTCCGGTCCGGGTCCGGGTAAGGGTCCGGGTCCGGGTCCGGGTCTGGGTCCGGGTCCGGGTAATGGTCCGGGTAAGGGTCCTGGTCCGGGTCCGGGTCCGGGTCCGGGTCTGGGTCCGGGTAAGGGTCAGGGTCCGGGTCCGGGTCCGGGTCCGGGTCCGGGTCCGGGTCCGGGTCCGGGTAAGGGTCCGGGTCCGGGTCCGGGTAACGGTCCGGGTCCGGGTCCGGGTCCGGGTAAGGGTTCGGGTCCGTGATCGTGTCCGTGTCCGTGTCCGGTTCCGGGTCTGGGTCTGGGTCCGGGTCCGGGTCTGGGTAACGGTCCGGGTCCGTGTCCGGGTCCGGGTCCGGGTCCGGGTAAGGGTCTGGGTCCGGGTCCGGGTCCGGGTCTGGGTCCGGGTCTGGGTCCGGGTCCGGGCAAGGTCCCGGGTCCGGGTCCGGGTCCGGGTAAGGGTCCATGTCCGTGTCCGGGTCCGGGTAAGGGTCCGGGTCCGGGTCCGGTTTAGGGTCCGGGTCCGGGTCCGGGTCCGGGTCCGGGTCCGGGTCCGGGTCCGGGTCCGGGTCCGGGTCCGGGTCCGGGTCCGGGTCCGGGTCCGGGTCCGGGTAAGGGTCCGGGTCCGGATCCGGGTCCGGGTCCGGGTCCGGGTCTGGGTCCGTGTCCGGTTAAGGGTCCGGGTCCGGGTCCGGGTCCGGGTAAGGGTCCATGTCCGGGTCCGGGTCCGGGTAAGGGTCCGGGTCTGGGTCCGGTTTAGGGTCCGGGTCCGGGTCCGGGTCCGGGTCCGGGTCCGGGTCCGGGTCCGGGTCCGGGTCCGGGTCCGGGTCCGGGTAAGGGTCCGGGTCCGGATCCGGGTCCGGGTCCGGGTCCGGGTCTGGGTCCGTGTCCGGTTAAGGGTCCGGGTCCGGGTCCGGGTCCGGGTAAGGGTCCATGTCCGGGTCCGGGTCCGGGTAAGGGTCCGGGTCCGGGTCCGGTTTAGGGTCCGGGTCCGGGTCCGGGTCCGGGTCCGGGTCCGGGTCCGGGTCCGGGTCCGGGTCCGGGTCCGGATCCGGGTCCGGGTCCGGGTCCGGGTCTGGGTCCGTGTCCGGTTAAGGGTCCGGGTCCAGGTCCGCGTCCGGGTAAGGGTCCGGGTCCGGGTCCGGGTCCGGGTAAGGGTCCGGGTTCGGGTCCGTTTCCGGGTCCTGGGTCCGGGTCCGGGTAATGGTCCGGGTCCGGGTCCAGGTAAGTGTCCGGGTCCGGGTCCGGGTAAGGGTCCGGGTCCAGGTCCAGGTAAGTGTCCGTCTCCGGGTCCGGGTCCGGGTTAGGGTCTGGGTCCAGGTCCGGGTAAGGGTCCGGGTCCGGGTCCGGGTCCGGGTCCCGGTCCGGGTCCGGGCAAGGGTCCGGGTCCGGGTCCGGGTCCAGGTAAGGGTCCGGGTCCGGGTCCGGGTCCCGGTCCGGGTCCGGGTCCGGGTCCGGGTCCGGGTCCGGGTCCGGGTCCGGGTCCGGGTCCGGGTAACGGTCCGGGTCCATGTCCGGGTCTGGGTCCGGGTCCGGGTAAGGGTCCGGGTCCGGGTCCGGGTCCGTGTCCGGGTCCGGGTCCGGGTCCGGGTAAGGGTCCGGGTCCATGTCCGGGTCCGTGTCCGTGTCCGTGTCCGGGTCCGGGTAAGGGTCCGGGTCCATGTCCGGGTCTGGGTCCGGGTCCGGGTCCGGGTCTGGGTCCGGGTCCGGGTCCGGGTAAGGATCCGGGTCCGGGTCCGGGTCCGGGTCCGTATTCGGGTCCGGGTCCGGGCCCGGGTAAGAGTCCGGGTCCGGGTCCAGGTAAGGTTCCGGGTCCGGGTCCGTGTCCGGGTCCGGGTCCGGGTCCGGGTCCGGGTCCGGGTCCGGGTAAGGGTCCGGGTCCGGGTCCGGGTAAGGGTCCGGGTCCGGGTCCGGGTAAGGTTCCGGGTCCGGCTCCGGGTTCGTGTCCGGGTTCGTGTCCGGGTTCGTGTCCGGGTCCGGGTCCGGGTCCGGGTCTGGGTCAGGGTCCGGGTCCGGGTCCGGGTCAGGGTCCGTGTCCGTGTCCGTGTCCGGGTCCGGGTCCGGGTCCGGGTCCGGGTCCGGGTCCGGGTCCAGGTCCGGGTCTGGGTCCAGGTCCGGGTAAAGGTTCGGTTCCAGGTCCGGGTCCGTGTCTGTGTCCGTGTCCAGGTTCGGATCCGGATCCGGGTCATGGTCTGGGTCCGGGTAACGGTCCGGGTCCATGTCCGGGTCCGGGTCCGTGTCCGGGTCCGGGCAAGGGTCCTGGTCCGGGTCTGGGTCCAGGTAAGTGTCCGGGTCCGGGTCCGTGTCTGGGTCCGGGTCCGGGTCCGGGTCTGGGTCCGGGTCCGGGTCCGGGTAAGGGTCCGGGTCCGGGTCCGGGTCCGGGTCCAGGTAAGGGTCCGGATTCGGGTCCGGGTCCGGGTCCGGGTAAGAGTCCGGGTCCGGGTCCGGGTAAGGTTCCGGGTCAGGGTCCGGGTCCGGGTCCGGGTCCGGGTCCGGGTCCGGGTAAGGTTCCGGGTCCGGGTCCGGGTTCGTGTCCGGGTTCGTGTCCGGGTTCGTGTCCGGGTCCGGGTCCGGGTCCGGGTCAGGGTTCGGGTCCGGGTCCGGGTCCGGGTCAGGGTCCGTGTCCGTGTCCGTGTCCGTGTCCGTGTCCGTGTCCGGGTCCGGGTAAGGGTCCGGGTCCATGTCCGGGTCCGGGTCCGGGTCCGGGTCCAGGTCCGGGTCCAGGTCCAGGTCCGGGTAAAGGTTCGGTTCCAGGTCCGGGTCCGTGTCTGTGTCCGTGTCTGTGTCCGGGTCCGGGTAAGGGTCCAGGTCCGTGTCCGTGTCCGTGTCCGTGTCCGTGTCCGTGTCCGTGTCCGTGTCCGGGTAAGGGTCCGGGTCCATGTCCGGGTAAGGGTTCGGGTCCGTGTCCGTGTCCGTGTCCAGGTCCGGGTCCGGGTGGGTGTCCGGGTCCAGGTCCGGGTCCGGGTCCGGGTCCGGGTCCGGGTCCGGGTCCGGGTCAGCGTCCGTGTCCGGGTCCTGTTCCGGGTAAGGGTCTGGGTCCGTGTCCGTGTCCGTGTCCGTGTCCGTGTCCGAGTCCGGGTCCGGGTCCGGGTCCGGGTCCGGGTAAGGGTTCGGGTCCGTGTCCGTGTCCAGGTCCGGGTCCGGGTCCGGGTCCGGGTTCTGACCCGGGTCCGGGTCCGGTTCCCGGTCCGGGTCGGGTAACGGTCCGGGTCCATGTCTGGGTCCGGGTCCGGGTAAGGGTCCGGGTCCGGGTCCGGGTCCGGGTCCGGGTCCGGGTCCGGGTCCGGGTCCGGGTCCGGGTCAGGGCAAGGGTCCGGGTCCGGGTCCGGGTCCGGGTCCAGGTAAGGGTCCGGGTCCGGGTCCTGGACCGGGTCCGGGTCCGGGTCCGGGTCTGGGTAAGGGTCCGGGTCCGGGTCCGGGTCCGGGTCCGGGTCCGGGTCCGGGTCCGGGTCCGGGTAATGGTCTGGGTCCGGGTCCGCGTCCGGGTAAGGGTCCGGGTAAGGGTCCGGGTCCGGGTCCGGGTCCGGGTCCGGGTCCGGGTCCGGGTACGGGTAAGGGTCCGGGTCCGGGTCCAGGTAAGGGTCTGGGTCCGGGTCCGGGTAAGGGTCTGGGTCCGTGTCCGTGTCCGGGTCCGGGTCCGGGTCCGTGTCCGGGTCCGGGTAAGGATCCGGGTCCATGTCCGGGTCCGGGTCCGGGTCCGGGTCCGGGTCCGGGTCCGGGTCCGGGTCCGGGTCCGGGTCCGGGTCCGGGTCCGGGTCCGGGTCCGGGTCCGGGTCCGGGTAAGGGTCCGGGTCCGGGTCCGTGTCCGGGTCCGGGTCCGGGTAAGGGTCCAGGTCTGGGTCCGGTTAAGGGTCCGGGTCTGGGTCCAGGTAAGTGTCCGGGTCCGGGTCCGGGTAAGGGTCCGGGTCCAGGTCCGGGACTGGGTAAGGGTCCTGGTCCGGGTCCGGGTCCGGGTCCGGGTCTGGGTAAGGGTCCGGGTCTGGGTCCGGTTAAGGGTCCGGGTCCGGGTCCAGGTAAGTGTCCGTGTCCGGGTCCGGGTCCGGATTAGGGTCTGGGTCCAGGTCCGGGTAAGGGTTCGGGTCCGGGTCCGTGTCCGTGTCCAGGTCCGGGTCCGGGTCCGGGTCCGGGTCCGGGTAAGGGTCCGGGTCCGGGTCCGGGTCCGGGTCCGGGTCTGGGTCCGGGTAAGAGTCCAGGTCCGGGTCCGGGTCCGGGTCCGGGTCCGGGTATGGGTCCGGGTCCGGGTCCGGGTTCGTGTCCTGGTTCGTGTCCAGGTCCGGGTACGGGTCCGGGTCAGGGTCCGGGTCCGGGTCCGTGTAAGGGTCTGGGTCCGTGTCCGTGTCCGTGTCCGTGTCCGTGTCCGGGTAAGGGTCCGGGTAAGGGTCCGGGTCCATGTCCGGGTCCGGGCAAGGGTCAGGGTCCGGGTCCGTGTCCGGGTCCGGGTCCGGGTCCGGGTCCGGGTCCGGGTAAGGGTCCGGGTCCGGGTCCGGGTCCGGGTTCGTGTCCTGGTTCGTGTCCAGGTCCGGGTCCGGGTCCGGGTCCGGGTCAGGGTCCGGGTCCGGGTCCGTGTCCGGGTCCGGGTCCGGGTAAGGGTCCGGGTCTGGGTCCGGTTAAGGGTCCGGGTCCGGGTCCAGGTAAGTGTCCGGGTCCGGGTCCGGGTAAGGGTCCGGGTCCGGGTCCGGGACTGGGTAAGGGTCCTGGTCCGGGTCCGGGTCCGGGTCCGGGTCCGGGTAAGGGTCCGGGTCTGGGTCCGGTTAAGGGTCCGGGTCCGGGTCCAGGTCTGAGTCCGTGTCCGGGTCCGGGTCCGGGTTCGGGTAAGGGTCCGGGTCTGGGTCCGGGTCCGGGTCCGGGTAAGGGTCCGGGTCCGGGACTGGGTAAGGGTCCGGGTCCGGGTCCGGGTCCGGGTCCGGGTCCGGGTCCGGGTCCGGGTCCGGGTCCGGGTCCGAGTCTGGGTCCGGTTAAGGGTCCGGGTCCGGGTCCAGGTAAGTGTCCGTGTCCGTGTCCGTGTCCGTGTCCGTGTCCGTGTCTGGGTCCGGGTCCGGGTAAGGGTCCGGGTAAGGGTCCGGGTCCATGTCCGGGTCCGGGTCCATGTCCGGGTCCGGGTCCGTGTCCGTGTCCAGGTCCGGGTAAGGGTTCGGGTCCGTGTCCGAGTCCGTGTCCGTGTCCGTGTCCGTGTCCGGGTTCGGGTCCGGGTCCGGGTAAGGGTCCGGGTCTGGGTCCGGGTCTGGGTCCGGGTCCGGGTCCGGGTCCGGGTCTGGCTCCGGTTAAGGGTCCGGGTCCGGGTCCAGGTAAGTGTCCGTGTCCGTGTCCGTGTCCGTGTCCGTGTCCGTGTCCGTGTCCGTGTCCGTGTCCATGTCCGTGTCTGGGTTCGGGTCCGGGTCCGGGTAAGGGTCCGGGTCTGTGTCCGGGTCCGGGTCCTTGTCCGGGTCCGGGTAACGGTCCGGGTCCATGTCCGGGTCTGGGTCCGGGTCCGGGTAAGGGTCCGGGTCCGGGTCCGAGTCCGGGTCCGGGTCCGGGTCCGGGTCCGGGTCCGGGTCCGGGTCTGGGTCCGGGTCCGGGTCCAGGTCCAGGTAAGGGTCCGGGTCCGGGTCCGGGTCCGGGTCCGGGTAAGTGTCCGGGTCCGGGTCCGGGTCCGGGTCCGGGTCCGGGTCCTGGTTGGGGTAAGGGTCCGGGTCCGGGTCTGGGTCCGGGTCCGGGTAAGGGTCCGGGTCCGGGTCCGGGTCCGGGTCCGGGTCCGGGTAAGGGTCCGGGTCCGGGTCCGGGTCCGGGTCCGGGTAAGGGTCCGGGTCTGGGTCCGGTTAAGGGTCCGGGTCCGGGTCCAGGTAAGGGTCCGGGTCCGGGTCCGGGTCCAGGTCCGAGTCCGGGTCCGGGTCCGGGTCCGGGTAAGGGTCCGGGTCCGGGTCCGGGTAAGGGTCCGGGTCCGGGTATGGGTCCGGGTCCGCGTCCGGGTTCGTGTCCTGGTTCGTGTCCAGGTCCGGGTCCGGGTCCGGGTCAGGGTCCGTGTCCGGGTCCGTGTAAGGGTCTGGGTCCGTGTCCGTGTCCGTGTCCGTGTCCGTGTCCGTGTCCGGGTAAGGGTCCGGGTCCATGTCCGGGTCCGGGCAAGGGTCCGGGTCCGGGTCCGGGTCCGGGTCCGGGTCCGGGTTCGTGTCCTGGTTCGTGTCCAGGTCCGGGTCCGGGTCCGGGTCCGGGTCAGGGTCCGGGTCCGGGTCCGGGTAAGGGTCTGGGTCCGTGTCCGTGTCCGGGTCCGGGTCCGGGTCCGTGTCCGGGTCCGGGTATGGATCCGGGTCCATGTCCGGGTCCGGGTCCGGGTCCGGGTCTGGGTAAGGGTCCGGGTCTGGGTCCGGTTAAGGGTCCGGGTCCGGGTCCAGGTAAGTGTCCGTGTCCGGGTCCGGGTCCGGATTAGGGTCTGGGTCCAGGTCCGGGTAAGGGTTCGGGTCCGGGTCCATGTCCGTGTCCAGGTCCGGGTCCGGGTCCGGGTCCGGGTCCGGGTAAGGGTCCGGGTCCGGGTCCGGGTCGGGGTCCGGGTCTGGGTCCGGGTAAGAGTCCAGGTCCGGGTCCGGGTCCGGGTCCGGGTCCGGGTATGGGTCCGGGTCCGGGTCCGGGTTCGTGTCCTGGTTCGTGTCCAGGTCCGGGTACGGGTCCGGGTCAGGGTCCGGGTCCGGGTCCGTGTAAGGGTCTGGGTCCGTGTCCGTGTCCGTGTCCGTGTCCGTGTCCGGGTCCGGGTAAGGGTCCGGGTAAGGGTCCGGGTCCATGTCCGGGTCCGGGCAAGGGTCAGGGTCCGGGTCCGTGTCCGGGTCCGGGTCCGGGTCCGGGTCCGGGTCCGGGTCCGGGTAAGGGTCCGGGTCCGGGTCCGGGTCCGGGTTCGTGTCCTGGTTCGTGTCCAGGTCCGGGTCCGGGTCCGGGTCCGGGTCAGGGTCCGGGTCCGGGTCCGGGTCCGGGTCCGGGTCCGGGTAAGGGTCCGGGTCTGGGTCCGGTTAAGGGTTCGGGTCCGGGTCCAGGTAAGTGTCCGGGTCCGGGTCCGGGTAAGGGTCCGGGTCCGGGTCCGGGACTGGGTAAGGGTCCTGGTCCGGGTCCGGGTCCGGGTCCGGGTCCGGGTAAGGGTCCGGGTCTGGGTCCGGTTAAGGGTCCGGGTCCGGGTCCAGGTCTGAGTCCGTGTCCGGGTCCGGGTCCGGGTCCGGGTAAGGGTCCGGGTCTGGGTCCGGGTCCGGGTCCGGGTAAGGGTCCGGGTCCGGGACTGGGTAAGGGTCCGGGTCCGGGTCCGGGTCCGGGTCCGGGTCCAGGTCCGGGTCCGGGTCCGGGTCCGAGTCTGGGTCCGGTTAAGGGTCCGGGTCCGGGTCCAGGTAAGTGTCCGTGTCCGTGTCCGTGTCCGTGTCCGTGTCCGTGTCTGGGTCCGGGTCCGGGTAAGGGTCCGGGTAAGGGTCCGGGTCCATGTCCGGGTCCGGGTCCATGTCCGGGTCCGGGTCCGTGTCCGTGTCCAGGTCCGGGTAAGGGTTCGGGTCCGTGTCCGAGTCCGTGTCCGTGTCCGTGTCCGTGTCCGGGTTCGGGTCCGGGTCCGGGTAAGGGTCCGGGTCTGGGTCCGGGTCTGGGTCCGGGTCCGGGTCCGGGTCCGGGTCCGGGTCTGGCTCCGGTTAAGGGTCCGGGTCCGGGTCCAGGTAAGTGTCCGTGTCCGTGTCCGTGTCCGTGTCCGTGTCCGTGTCCGTGTCCGTGTCCATGTCCGTGTCTGGGTTCGGGTCCGGGTCCGGGTAAGGGTCCGGGTCTGTGTCCGGGTCCGGGTCCTTGTCCGGGTCCGGGTAACGGTCCGGGTCCATGTCCGGGTCTGGGTCCGGGTCCGGGTAAGGGTCCGGGTCCGGGTCCGAGTCCGGGTCCGGGTCCGGGTCCGGGTCCGGGTCTGGGTCCGGGTCCGGGTCCAGGTCCAGGTAAGGGTCCGGGTCTGGGTCCGGGTCCGGGTCCGGGTAAGTGTCCGGGTCCGGGTCCGGGTCCGGGTCCGGGTCCTGGTTGGGGTAAGGGTCCGGGTCCGGGTCCGGGTCCGGGTCCGGGTAAGGGTCCGGGTCCGGGTCCGGGTCCGGGTCCGGGTAAGGGTCCGGGTCCGGGTCCGGGTCCGGGTAAGGGTCCGGGTCTGGGTCCGGTTAAGGGTCCGGGTCCGGGTCCAGGTAAGGGTCCGGGTCCGGGTCCGGGTCCAGGTCCGAGTCCGGGTCCGGGTCCGGGTCCGGGTAAGGGTCCGGGTCCGGGTCCGGGTAAGGGTCCGGGTCCGGGTATGGGTCCGGGTCCGCGTCCGGGTTCGTGTCCTGGTTCGTGTCCAGGTCCGGGTCCGGGTCCGGGTCAGGGTCGGTGTCCGGGTCCGTGTAAGGGTCTGGGTCCGTGTCCGTGTCCGTGTCCGTGTCCGTGTCCGTGTCCGGGTCCATGTCCGGGTCCGGGTCCATGTCCGGGTCCGGGTCCGGGTCCGGGTCCGGGTAAGGGTCCGGGTCTGGGTCCGGTTAAGGGTCCGGGTCCGGGTCCAGGTCTGAGTCCGTGTCCGGGTCCGGGTCCGGGTCCGGGTAAGGGTCCGGGTCTGGGTCCGGGTCCGGGTCCGGGTAAGGGTCCGGGTCCGGGACTGGGTAAGGGTCCGGGTCCGGGTCCGGGTCCGGGTCCGGGTCCGGGTCCGGGTCCGGGTCCGAGTCTGGGTCCGGTTAAGGGTCCGGGTCCGGGTCCAGGTAAGTGTCCGTGTCCGTGTCCGTGTCCGTGTCCGTGTCCGTGTCTGGGTCCGGGTCCGGGTAAGGGTCCGGGTAAGGGTCCGGGTCCATGTCCGGGTCCGGGTCCATGTCCGGGTCCGGGTCCGTGTCCGTGTCCAGGTCCGGGTAAGGGTTCGGGTCCGTGTCCGAGTCCGTGTCCGTGTCCGTGTCCGTGTCCGGGTTCGGGTCCGGGTCCGGGTAAGGGTCCGGGTCTGGGTCCGGGTCTGGGTCCGGGTCCGGGTCCGGGTCCGGGTCCGGGTCCGGGTCTGGCTCCGGTTAAGGGTCTGGGTCCGGGTCCAGGTAAGTGTCCGTGTCCGTGTCCGTGTCCGTGTCCGTGTCCGTGTCCGTGTCCGTGTCCGTGTCCGTGTCCATGTCCGTGTCTGGGTTCGGGTCCGGGTCCGGGTAAGGGTCCGGGTCTGTGTCCGGGTCCGGGTCCTTGTCCGGGTCCGGGTAACGGTCCGGGTCCATGTCCGGGTCTGGGTCCGGGTCCGGGTAAGGGTCCGGGTCCGGGTCCGAGTCCGGGTCCGGGTCCGGGTCCGGGTCCGGGTCCGGGTCTGGGTCCGGGTCCGGGTCCAGGTCCAGGTAAGGGTCCGGGTCCGGGTCCGGGTCCGGGTCCGGGTAAGTGTCCGGGTCCGGGTCCGGGTCCGGGTCCGGGTCCTGGTTGGGGTAAGGGTCCGGGTCCGGGTCCGGGTCCGGGTCCGGGTAAGGGTCCGGGTCCGGGTCCGGGTCCGGGTCCGGGTAAGGGTCCGGGTCCGGGTCCGGGTCCGGGTAAGGGTCCGGGTCTGGGTCCGGTTAAGGGTCCGGGTCCGGGTCCAGGTAAGGGTCCGGGTCCGGGTCCGGGTCCAGGTCCGAGTCCGGGTCCGGGTCCGGGTCCGGGTAAGGGTCCGGGTCCGGGTCCGGGTAAGGGTCCGGGTCCGGGTATGGGTCCGGGTCCGCGTCCGGGTTCGTGTCCTGGTTCGTGTCCAGGTCCGGGTCCGGGTCCGGGTCAGGGTCCGTGTCCGGGTCCGTGTAAGGGTCTGGGTCCGTGTCCGTGTCCGTGTCCGTGTCCGTGTCCGTGTCCGTGTCCGGGTAAGGGTCCGGGTCCATGTCCGGGTCCGGGCAAGGGTCCGGGTCCGGGTCCGGGTCCGGGTCCGGGTCCGGGTTCGTGTCCTGGTTCGTGTCCAGGTCCGGGTCCGGGTCCGGGTCCGGGTCAGGGTCCGGGTCCGGGTCCGGGTAAGGGTCTGGGTCCGTGTCCGTGTCCGGGTCCGGGTCCGGGTCCGTGTCCGGGTCCGGGTAAGGATCCGGGTCCATGTCCGGGTCCGGGTCCGGGTCCGGGTCTGGGTAAGGGTCCGGGTCTGGGTCCGGTTAAGGGTCCGGGTCCGGGTCCAGGTAAGTGTCCGTGTCCGGGTCCGGGTCCGGATCAGGGTCTGGGTCCAGGTCCGGGTAAGGGTTCGGGTCCGGGTCCATGTCCGTGTCCAGGTCCGGGTCCGGGTCCGGGTCCGGGTCCGGGTAAGGGTCCGGGTCCGGGTCCGGGTCCGGGTCCGGGTCTGGGTCCGGGTAAGAGTCCAGGTCCGGGTCCGGGTCCGGGTCCGGGTCCGGGTATGGGTCCGGGTCCGGGTCCGGGTTCGTGTCCTGGTTCGTGTCCAGGTCCGGGTACGGGTCCGGGTCAGGGTCCGGGTCCGGGTCCGTGTAAGGGTCTGGGTCCGTGTCCGTGTCCGTGTCCGTGTCCGTGTCCGGGTCCGGGTAAGGGTCCGGGTAAGGGTCCGGGTCCATGTCCGGGTCCGGGCAAGGGTCAGGGTCCGGGTCCGTGTCCGGGTCCGGGTCCGGGTCCGGGTCCGGGTCCGGGTAAGGGTCCGGGTCCGGGTCCGGGTCCGGGTTCGTGTCCTGGTTCGTGTCCAGGTCCGGGTCCGGGTCCGGGTCCGGGTCAGGGTCCGGGTCCGGGTCCGTGTCCGGGTCCGGGTCCGGGTAAGGGTCCGGGTCTGGGTCCGGTTAAGGGTTCGGGTCCGGGTCCAGGTAAGTGTCCGGGTCCGGGTCCGGGTAAGGGTCCGGGTCCGGGTCCGGGACTGGGTAAGGGTCCTGGTCCGGGTCCGGGTCCGGGTCCGGGTCCGGGTAAGGGTCCGGGTCTGGGTCCGGTTAAGGGTCCGGGTCCGGGTCCAGGTCTGAGTCCGTGTCCGTGTCCGGGTCCGGGTCCGGGTAAGGGTCCGGGTCTGGGTCCGGGTCCGGGTCCGGGTAAGGGTCCGGGTCCGGGACTGGGTAAGGGTCCGGGTCCGGGTCCGGGTCCGGGTCCGGGTCCGGGTCCGGGTCCGGGTCCGGGTCCGAGTCTGGGTCCGGTTAAGGGTCCGGGTCCGGGTCCAGGTAAGTGTCCGTGTCCGTGTCCGTGTCCGTGTCCGTGTCCGTGTCTGGGTCCGGGTCCGGGTAAGGGTCCGGGTAAGGGTCCGGGTCCATGTCCGGGTCCGGGTCCATGTCCGGGTCCGGGTCCGTGTCCGTGTCCAGGTCCGGGTAAGGGTTCGGGTCCGTGTCCGAGTCCGTGTCCGTGTCCGTGTCCGTGTCCGTGTCCGGGTTCGGGTCCGGGTCCGGGTAAGGGTCCGGGTCTGGGTCCGGGTCTGGGTCCGGGTCCG
This sequence comes from Arizona elegans, assembly GCA_022577455.1. Taxonomy (NCBI): domain Eukaryota; kingdom Metazoa; phylum Chordata; class Lepidosauria; order Squamata; family Colubridae; genus Arizona; species Arizona elegans. The sequence goes on from JAKOOJ010000027.1 coordinate 9,150,843, forward strand.
GGTCCGGGTCCGGGTCCGGGTCTGGCTCCGGTTAAGGGTCCGGGTCCGGGTCCAGGTAAGTGTCCGTGTCCGTGTCCGTGTCCGTGTCCGTGTCCGTGTCCGTGTCCGTGTCCATGTCCGTGTCTGGGTTCGGGTCCGGGTCCGGGTAAGGGTCCGGGTCTGTGTCCGGGTCCGGGTCCTTGTCCGGGTCCGGGTAACGGTCCGGGTCCATGTCCGGGTCTGGGTCCGGGTCCGGGTAAGGGTCCGGGTCCGGGTCCGAGTCCGGGTCCGGGTCCGGGTCCGGGTCCGGGTCTGGGTCCGGGTCCGGGTCCAGGTCCAGGTAAGGGTCCGGGTCCGGGTCCGGGTCCGGGTCCGGGTAAGTGTCCGGGTCCGGGTCCGGGTCCGGGTCCGGGTCCTGGTTGGGGTAAGGGTCCGGGTCCGGGTCCGGGTCCGGGTCCGGGTAAGGGTCCTGGTCCGGGTCCGGGTCCGGGTCCGGGTAAGGGTCCGGGTCCGGGTCCGGGTCCGGGTAAGGGTCCGGGTCTGGGTCCGGTTAAGGGTCCGGGTCCGGGTCCAGGTAAGGGTCCGGGTCCGGGTCCGGGTCCAGGTCCGAGTCCGGGTCCGGGTCCGGGTCCGGGTCCGGGTAAGGGTCCGGGTCCGGGTCCGGGTAAGGGTCCGGGTCCGGGTATGGGTCCGGGTCCGCGTCCGGGTTCGTGTCCTGGTTCGTGTCCAGGTCCGGGTCCGGGTCCGGGTCAGGGTCCGTGTCCGGGTCCGTGTAAGGGTCTGGGTCCGTGTCCGTGTCCGTGTCCGTGTCCGTGTCCGTGTCCGGGTAAGGGTCCGGGTCCATGTCCGGGTCCGGGCAAGGGTCCGGGTCCGGGTCCGGGTCCGGGTCCGGGTCCGGGTTCGTGTCCTGGTTCGTGTCCAGGTCCGGGTCCGGGTCCGGGTCTGGGTCAGGGTCCGGGTCCGGGTCCGGGTAAGGGTCTGGGTCCGTGTCCGTGTCCGGGTCCGGGTCCGGGTCCGTGTCCGGGTCCGGGTAAGGATCCGGGTCCATGTCCGGGTCCGGGTCCGGGTCCGGGTCCGGGTCCGGCTCCGGGTCCGGGTCCGGGTAAGGGTCCGGGTCCGGGTCCGTGTCCGGGTCCGGGTCCGGTTAAGGGTCCAGGTCTGGGTCCGGTTAAGGGTCCGGGTCCGGGTCCAGGTAAGTGTCCGGGTCCGGGTCCGGGTAAGGGTCCGGGTCCGGGTCCGGGACTGGGTAAGGGTCCTGGTCCGGGTCCGGGTCCGGGTCCGGGTCTGGGTAAGGGTTCGGGTCCGGGTCCAGGTCCGGGTAAGGGTTCGGGTCCGGGTCCATGTCCGTGTCCAGGTCCGGGTCCGGGTCCGGGTCCGGGTCTGGGTAAGGGTCCGGGTCCGGGTCCGGGTCCGGGTCCGGGTCTGGGTCCGGGTAAGAGTCCAGGTCCGGGTCCGGGTCCGGGTCCGGGTCCGGGTATGGGTCCGGGTCCGGGTCCGGGTTCGTGTCCTGGTTCGTGTCCAGGTCCGGGTACGGGTCCGGGTCAGGGTCCGGGTCCGGGTCCGTGTAAGGGTCTGGGTCCGTGTCCGTGTCCGTGTCCGTGTCCGGGTCCGGGTCCGGGTAAGGGTCCGGGTAAGGGTCCGGGTCCATGTCCGGGTCCGGGCAAGGGTCAGGGTCCGGGTCCGTGTCCGTGTCCGGGTCCGGGTCCGGGTCCGGGTCCGGGTAAGGGTCCGGGTCCGGGTCCGGGTCCGGGTTCGTGTCCTGGTTCGTGTCCAGGTCCGGGTCCGGGTCCGGGTCCGGGTCAGGGTCCGGGTCCGGGTCCGTGTCCGGGTCCGGGTCCGGGTAAGGGTCCGGGTCTGGGTCCGGTTAAGGGTTCGGGTCCGGGTCCAGGTAAGTGTCCGGGTCCGGGTCCGGGTAAGGGTCCGGGTCCGGGTCCGGGACTGGGTAAGGGTCCTGGTCCGGGTCCGGGTCCGGGTCCGGGTCCGGGTAAGGGTCCGGGTCTGGGTCCGGTTAAGGGTCCGGGTCCGGGTCCAGGTCTGAGTCCGTGTCCGGGTCCGGGTCCGGGTCCGGGTAAGGGTCCGGGTCTGGGTCCGGGTCCGGGTCCGGGTAAGGGTCCGGGTCCGGGACTGGGTAAGGGTCCGGGTCCGGGTCCGGGTCCGGGTCCGGGTCCGGGTCCGGGTCCGGGTCCGAGTCTGGGTCCGGTTAAGGGTCCGGGTCCGGGTCCAGGTAAGTGTCCGTGTCCGTGTCCGTGTCCGTGTCCGTGTCCGTGTCTGGGTCCGGGTCCGGGTAAGGGTCCGGGTAAGGGTCCGGGTCCATGTCCGGGTCCGGGTCCATGTCCGGGTCCGGGTCCGTGTCCGTGTCCAGGTCCGGGTAAGGGTTCGGGTCCGTGTCCGAGTCCGTGTCCGTGTCCGTGTCCGTGTCCGGGTTCGGGTCCGGGTCCGGGTAAGGGTCCGGGTCTGGGTCCGGGTCTGGGTCCGGGTCCGGGTCCGGGTCCGGGTCCGGGTCTGGCTCCGGTTAAGGGTCCGGGTCCGGGTCCAGGTAAGGGTCCGTGTCCGTGTCCGTGTCCGTGTCCGTGTCCGTGTCCGTGTCCGTGTCCGTGTCCATGTCCGTGTCTGGGTTTGGGTCCGGGTCCGGGTAAGGGTCCGGGTCTGTGTCCGGGTCCGGGTCCTTGTCCGGGTCCGGGTAACGGTCCGGGTCCATGTCCGGGTCTGGGTCCGGGTCCGGGTAAGGGTCCGGGTCGGGGTCCGAGTCCGGGTCCGGGTCCGGGTCCGGGTCCGGGTCTGGGTCCGGGTCCGGGTCCAGGTCCAGGTAAGGGTCCGGGTCCGGGTCCGGGTCCGGGTCCGGGTAAGTGTCCGGGTCCGGGTCCGGGTCCGGGTCCGGGTCCTGGTTGGGGTAAGGGTCCGGGTCCGGGTCCGGGTCCGGGTCCGGGTAAGGGTCCGGGTCCGGGTCCGGGTCCGGGTCCGGGTAAGGGTCCGGGTCCGGGTCCGGGTCCGGGTAAGGGTCCGGGTCTGGGTCCGGTTAAGGGTCCGGGTCCGGGTCCAGGTAAGGGTCCGGGTCCGGGTCCGGGTCCAGGTCCGAGTCCGGGTCCGGGTCCGGGTCCGGGTAAGGGTCCGGGTCCGGGTCCGGGTAAGGGTCCGGGTCCGGGTATGGGTCCGGGTCCGCGTCCGGGTTCGTGTCCTGGTTCGTGTCCAGGTCCGGGTCCGGGTCCGGGTCAGGGTCCGTGTCCGGGTCCGTGTAAGGGTCTGGGTCCGTGTCCGTGTCCGTGTCCGTGTCCGTGTCCGTGTCCGTGTCCGGGTAAGGGTCCGGGTCCATGTCCGGGTCCGGGCAAGGGTCCGGGTCCGGGTCCGGGTCCGGGTCCGGGTCCGGGTTCGTGTCCTGGTTCGTGTCCAGGTCCGGGTCCGGGTCCGGGTCCGGGTCAGGGTCCGGGTCCGGGTCCGGGTAAGGGTCTGGGTCCGTGTCCGTGTCCGTGTCCGGGTCCGGGTCCGGGTCCGGGTCCGGGTCCGGGTCCGGGTCCGGGTCCGGGTCCGGGTCCGGGTAAGGGTCCGGGTCCGGGTCCATGTCCGGGTCCGGGTCCGGGTAAGGGTCCAGGTCTGGGTCCGGTTAAGGGTCCGGGTCCGGGTCCAGGTAAGTGTCCGGGTCCGGGTCCGGGTAAGGGTCCGGGTCCGGGTCCGGGACTGGGTAAGGGTCCTGGTCCGGGTCCGGTTCCGGGTCCGGGTCTGGGTAAGGGTCCGGGTCTGGGTCCGGTTAAGGGTCCGGGTCCGGGTCCAGGTAAGTGTCCGTGTCCGGGTCCGGGTCCGGATTAGGGTCTGGGTCCAGGTCCGGGTAAGGGTTCGGGTCCGGGTCCGTGTCCGTGTCCAGGTCCGGGTCCGGGTCCGGGTCCGGGTCCGGGTAAGGGTCCGGGTCCGGGTCCGGGTCCGGGTCCGGGTCCGGGTCCGGGTTCGTGTCCTGGTTCGTGTCCAGGTCCGGGTCCGGGTCCGGGTCCGGGTCAGGGTCCGGGTCCGGGTCCGGGTAAGGGTCTGGGTCCGTGTCCGTGTCCGTGTCCGGGTCCGGGTCCGTGTCCGGGTCCGGGTAAGGATCCGGGTCCATGTCCGGGTCCGGGTCCGGGTCCGGGTCCGGGTCCGGGTCCGGGTCCGGGTCCGGGTCCGGGTAAGGGTCCGGGTCCGGGTCCGGGTCCGGGTCCGGGTCCGGGTAAGGGTCCAGGTCTGGGTCCGGTTAAGGGTCCGGGTCCGGGTCCAGGTAAGTGTCCTGGTCCGGGTCCGGGTAAGGGTCCGGGTCCGGGTCCGGGACTGGGTAAGGGTCCTGGTCCGGGTCCGGGTCCGGGTCCGGGTCTGGGTAAGGGTCCGGGTCTGGGTCCGGTTAAGGGTCCGGGTCCGGGTCCAGGTAAGTGTCCGTGTCCGGGTCCGGGTCCGGATTAGGGTCTGGGTCCAGGTCCGGGTAAGGGTTCGGGTCCGGGTCCGTGTCCGTGTCCAGGTCCGGGTCCGGGTCCGGGTCCGGGTCCGGGTCCGGGTAAGGGTCCGGGTCCGGGTCCGGGTCCGGGTCCGGGTCTGGGTCCGGGTAAGAGTCCAGGTCCGGGTCCGGGTCCGGGTCCGGGTCCGGGTATGGGTCCGGGTCCGGGTCCGGGTTCGTGTCCTGGTTCGTGTCCAGGTCCGGGTACGGGTCCGGGTCAGGGTCCGGGTCCGGGTCCGTGTAAGGGTCTGGGTCCGTGTCCGTGTCCGTGTCCGTGTCCGTGTCCGTGTCCGGGTAAGGGTCCGGGTAAGGGTCCGGGTCCATGTCCGGGTCCGGGCAAGGGTCAGGGTCCGGGTCCGTGTCCGGGTCCGGGTCCGGGTCCGGGTCCGGGACTGGGTAAGGGTTCTCGTGAGTGTGTTGGGTGAGTTATTGTATTTAATAGAGGTGTGCCTATTTGTGTAGATAGGAATATATGTAGGGAGTATGATGCTGTGATTAGTATTGATAGGCCAAATATAATGATCGTTGTTGGACACCAGTTAAATAGTGAAGATGCAATTAGTAATTCTCCGGTAAAGTTTATGGTGGGTGGAGTTGCAATATTTATTAGGTTAATTAGTAGTCACCATGTTGTAAGTATTGGTAGGATATTGTGGAACCCACGTGTAAGAATTATAATTCGGGTTTTGGTTCGTTCATAGGTGGTGTTGGCTAGACAGAAAAGTGCAGATGAAGTAAACCCATGGGCGATTATTAGAGCTATAGCTCCGGATAGGCTTCATTGTGTTTGAACTATAATAGCGGCAATTACTAACCCCATATGGCTGATAGAAGAATATGCAATAAGAGATTTTAGATCTGTTTGTTGGAGGCAAGTCAGATTAGCTAGTGTTGCCCCTCAAAGGGCAAGAATAATAAATGGTAGGAACAGGTCTGTTTTTATTGTTGGCAGGGTTTGTATTATTCGAATAAGACCGTATCCCCCAAGTTTTAGTAGAATTGCGGTCCGGGTCCGGGTAAGGGTCCGGGTCCGGGTCCGGGTCCGGGTAAGGGTCCGGGTCCGGGACTGGGTAAGGGTCCGGGTCCGGGTCCGGGTCCGGGTCCGGGTCCGGGTAAGGGTCCGGGTCTGGGTCCGGTTAAGGGTCCGGGTCCGGGTCCAGGTAAGGGTCTGGGTCCAGGTCCGGGTCCGGGTCCGGGTCCGGGTAAGGGTCCGGGTTCGGGTCCGGGTCCGGGTCCGGGTCCGGGTCCGGGTCCGGGTAAGGGTCCGGGTCTGGGTCCGGGTCCGGGTAAGGGTCCGGGTCCGGGACTGGGTAAGGGTCCGGGTCCGGGTCCGGGTCCGGGTCCGGGTCCGGGTAAGGGTCCGGGTCTGGGTCCGGTTAAGGGTCCGGGTCCGGGTCCAGGTAAGTGTCCGGGTCCGGGTCCGGGTAAGGGTCCGGGTCCGGGACTGGGTAAGGGTCCGGGTCCGGGTCCGTGTCCGGGTCCGGGTCCGGGTAACGGTCCGGGTCTGGGTCCGGTTAAGTGTCCGGGTCCGGGTCCAGGTAAGTGTCCGTGTCCGGGTCCGGGTCCGGATTTGGGTCTGGGTCCAGGTCCGGGTAAGGGTCCGGGTTCGGGTCCGGGTCCAGGTCCGGGTCCGGGTCCGGGTAAGGGTCCGGGTCCGGGTCCGGGCCCGGGTCCGGGTCCGGGTAAGGGTCCGGCTCCGGGACTGGGTAAGGGTCCGGGTCCGGGTCCGGGTCCGGGTCCGGGTAAGGGTCCGGGTCTGTGTCCGGTTAAGGGTCCGGGTAAGGGTCCAGGTAAGTGTCCGGGTCCGGGTCCGGGTCCGGGTCCGGGTCCTGGTCGGGGTAAGGGTCCGGGTCCGGGTCCGGGTCCGGGTCCGGGTCCGGGTAAGGGTCCGGGTCCGGGTCCGGGTCCGGGTAAGGGTCCGGGTCAGGGACTGGGTAAGGGTCCGGGTCCGGGTCCAGGTAAGGGTCCGGGTCCGGGACTGGGTAAGGGTCCGGGTCCGGGTCCGTTTCCGGGTCCGGGTCCGGGTAAGGGTCCGGGTCTGGGTCCGGTTAAGGGTCCGGGTCCGGGTCCAGGTAAGTGTCCGGGTCCGGGTCCGGGTAAGGGTCCGGGTGCGGGACTGGGTAAGGGTCCGTGTCCGTGTCCGTGTCCGGGTCCGGGTCCGGGTAAGGGTCCGGGTCTGGGTCCGGTTAAGGGTCCGGGTCCGGGTCCAGGTAAGTGTCCGGGTCCGGGTCCGGGTCCGGGTCCGGGTCCTGGTTGGGGTAAGGGTCCGGGTCCGGGTCCGGGTCCGGGTCCGGGTAAGGGTCCGGGTCCGGGTCCGGGTCCGGGTCCGGGTAAGGGTCCGGGTCCGGGTCCGGGTCCGGGTAAGGGTCCGGGTCTGGGTCCGGTTAAGGGTCTGGTCCAGGTCCAGGTAAGGGTCCGGGTCCGGGTCCGGGTCCAGGTCTGAGTCCGTGTCCGTGTCCGGGTCCGGGTCCGGGTAAGGGTCCGGGTCCGGGTCCGGGTCCGGGTAAGGGTCCGGGTCCGGGTCCGGGTCCGGGTCCGGGTCCGGGTCCGGGTCCGGGTCCGGGTCCGGGTCAGGGTCCGGGTCCGGGTCCGGGTAAGGGTTCGGGTCCGGGTCCGGGTCCGGGTAAGGGTCCGGGTCCGGGTCCGGGTCCGGGTCCGGGTCCGGGTCCGGGTCCGGGTCTGGGTCCGGTAAGGGTCTGGGTTCGGGTCCGGGTAAGGGTCTGGGTCCGGGTCCGGGTCCGGGTCCGGTTAAGGTTCCGGGTCGGGGTCAAGGTAAGGGTCTGGGTCCTGGTCCGGGTCCGGGTCCGGGTCCGGGTCCGGGTAAGTGTCCGGGTCCGTGTCCGGGTTCGTGTCCGGGTTCGTGTCCAGGTCCGGGTCCGGGTCCGGGTCCGGCTCCGGGTCAGGGTCCGTGTCCGTGTCCGTGTCCGTGTCCGTGTCCGTGTCCGTGTCTGGGTCAGGGTCCGGGTAAGGGTCCGGGTAAGGGTCCGGGTCCATGTCCGGGTCCGGGTCCATGTCCTGGTCCGTGTCCGTGATAGTGTCCTGGTCCGGGTAAGGGTTCGGGTCCGTGTCCGAGTCCGTGTCCGTGTCCGTGTCCGTGTCCGGGTTCGGGTCCGGGTCCGGGTAAGGGTCCGGGTCTGGGTCCGGGTCCGGGTCCGGGTCCGGGTCCGGGTCCGGGTCCGGGTCCGGGTCTGGGTCCGGTTAAGGGTCCGGGTCCGGGTCAAGGTAAGTGTCTGGGTCTGTGTCCGTGTCCGTGTCCGCGTCCGTGTCCGTGTCCGTGTCCGTGTCCGTGTCCTGGTCTGGGTAAGGGTTCGGGTCCGTGTCCGAGTCCGTGTCAGTTTCCGGGTCCGGGTCCGGGTTCGGATCTGGGTCCGGGTCGGGGTCAAGGTAAGGGTCTGGGTCCTGGTCCGGGTTCGTGTCCGGGTTCGTGTCCAGGTCCGGGTCCGGGTCCGGGTCCGGCTCCGGGTCAGGGTCCGGGTTCAGGTCCGGGTAAGGGTCTGGGTCCGTGTCCGTGTCCGTGTCCGTGTCCGTGTCTGGGTCTGGGTCCGGGTCCGGGTCCGGGTAAGGGTCCGGGTCCGGGTCCAGGTAAGGGTCTGGGTCCAGGTCCGGGTCCGGGTCCGGGTAAGGGTTCGGGTCCGTGTCCGAGTCCGTGTCCGTGTCCGTGTCCGTGTCCATGTCCGTGTCCGGGTCTGGGTCCGGGTAAGGGTCCGTGTCCCGGTCCGGGTAAGGGTCCGGGTTCGGATTCGGTTCCGGGTCCGGGTCCAGGTCCGGGTCAGGGTCAGGGTCCGGGTCTGGGTCCGGGTAAGGGTCCGGGCCCGGGTCCGGGTAAGGGTCCGGGTCCGGGTCCGCGTCTGGGTCCTGGTAAGTGTCCGGGTCCGGGTCTGGGTCCGGGTCCGGGTCCGGGTCGGGGTCCAGGTCCGGGTAAGGGTCCGGGTCCGGGTAAGGGTCCGGGTAAGGGTCCGGGTCCAGGTCCGGGTAAGGGTCTGGGTCCGGCTCTGGGTAAGGGTCCGGGTCCGGGTAAGGGTCCGGGTCCGGGTCCAGGTAAGGGTCCGGGTCCGGGTCCGGGTCCAGGTAAGGGTCCGGGTCCGGGTCCGTGTCCGTGTCCGTGTCCGTGTCCGTGTCCGTGTCCGGGTCCGGGTAAGGGTCCGGGTCCATGTCCGGGTCCGTGTCCGTGTCCGGGTAAGGGTCCGGGTCCGGGTCTGGGTCCGGGTCCGGGTCCGGGTCTGGGTCCGGGTCCGGGTCCGGGTAAGGGTCCAGGTTCGGGTCCGGGTCCGGGTCCGGGTAAGGGTCTGGGTCCGGGTCCGTGTAAAGGTCGGGGTCCGGGTCCGGGTCCGGGTCCGGGTCCGGGTCCGGGTCCGGGTAAGGGTCCGGGTTCCTGTCCGGGTCCGGGTCTGGGTCCGGGTTCCTGTCCGGGTCCGGGTCCGGGTCCGGGTCCGGGTCCGGGTCCGGGTCCGGGTCCGGGTCCGGGTCCGGGTCCGGGTCCGGGTCCGGGTAAGGGTCCGTGTCCCGGTCCGGGTAAGGGTCCGGGTTCGGGTTCGGTTCCGGGTCCGGGTCCGGGTCCGGGTCCGGGTCTGGGTCCGGGTCCGGGTAAGGGTCCGGGCCCGGGTCCGGGTAAGGGTCCGGGCCTGGGTCCGGGTAAGGGTCCGGCTCCGGGTCCGGGTCTGGGTCCGGGTAAGGGTCCGGGTCCGGGTCTGGGTCCGGGTCCGGGTCCGGGTCCGGGTCCATGTCCGTGTCTGTGTCCGGGTCCGGGTCCGGGTCCGGGTCAGGGTCCGGGTAAGGGTCTGGGTTCGGGTCCGGGTAAGGGTCTGGGTCCGGGTCCGGGTCCAGGTCCGGGTAAGGTTCCGGGTCTGGGTCCGGGTCCAGGTAAGGGTCTGGGTCCTGGTCCGGGTCCGGTTCCGGGTCCGGGTCCGGGTAAGTGTCCGGGTCCCGGTCCGGGTAAGGGTCTGAGTTCGGGTTCGGTTCCGGGTCCGGGTCCGGGTCCGGGTCCGGGTCCGGGTCCGGGTCCGGGTCCGGGTCCGGGTCCGGGTCCGGGTCCGGGTCCCGGTAAGGGTCCGGGTCCGGGACCGGGTCTGGGTAAGAGTCCGGGTCCGGGTCCGGGTCCGGGTCCGGGTCCGTGTAAGGGTCCGGGTCCGTGTCCGGGTCTGGGTCCGGGCAAGGGTCCGGGTCCGGGTCCAGGCAAGGGTCCGGGTCCGGGTCTGGGTAAGGGTCTGGGTCCGGGTAAGGGTCCGGGTCCGGGTCCGGGTCCGGGTCCGGGTCCGGGTCCGGTTAAGGGTCCGGGTCCGGGTCCGCGTCCGTGTCCGTGTCCGGGTCCGGGTCCGGGTCCGGGTAAGGGTCCGGGTCCATGTCCGGGTCCGGGTCCGGGTCCGGGTATGGGTCCGGGTCCGGGTCCGGGTCCGGGACCGGGTAAGGGTTCAGGTCCATGTCCGGGTCCGGGTCCGTGTCCGGGTCCGGCTCCGGGTTCGGATCCGGGTCCGTGTCCTGGTCCGGGTCCGGGTCCGTGTCCGGGTCCGGGTAACGGTCCGGGTGCATGTCCGGGTCTGGGTCCGGGTAAGGGTGCGGGTCCGTGTCCGGGTCCGGGTCCGGGTCCGTGTCCGGGTCCGGGTAAGGGTCCGGGTCCATGTCCGGGTCCGTGTCCATGTCCGGGTAAGGGTCCGGGTCCGGGTCTGGGTCCGGGTCCGGGTCCGGGTCTAGGTCCGGGTCCGGATCCGGGTAAGGGTCCGTGTCCGTGTCCGGGTCCGTGTCCATGTCCGGGTAAGGGTCCGTGTCCGGGTCTGGGTCCGGGTCCGGATCCGGGTAAGGGTCCGTGTCCGGGTCCGGTTTAGGGTCCGGGTCCGGGTCCAGGTAAGGGTCCGGGTCTGGGTCCAGGTCCGGGTTCGGGTCCGGGTCCGCGTCCGGGTCCGGGTCCGAGTCCGGGTCCGGGTCCGGGTAAGTGTCCGGGTCCCGGTCCGGGTAAGGGTCTGGGTTCGGGTTCGGTTCAGGGTCCGGGTCCGGGTCCGGGTCTGGGTCCGCGTAAGGGTCCGGGTCCGGGTCCGGGTCCGGGACCGGGTCTGGGTCTGGGTCCAGGTAAGGGTCCGGGTCCGGGTCCGGGTCCGGGTAAGGGTCCGGGTCTGTGTCCGGTTAAGGGTCCGGGTAAGGGTCCAGGTAAGTGTCCGGGTCCGGGTCCGGGTCCGGGTCCGGGTCCTGGTCGGGGTAAGGGTCCGGGTCCGGGTCTGGGTCCGGGTCCGGGTAAGGGTCCGGGTCCGGGTCCGGGTCCGGGTAAGGGTCCGGGTCCGGGACTGGATAAGGGTCCGGGTACGGGTCCAGGTAAGGGTCCGGGTCCGGGACTGGGTAAGGGTCCGGGTCCGGGTCCGGGTCCGGGTCCGGGTCCGGGTAAGGGTCCAGGTAAGTGTCCGGGTCCGGGTCCGGGTCCGGGTCCGGGAAAGGGTCCGGGTCCGGGTCCGGGTCCGGGTCCGGGTAAGGGTCCGGGTCCGGGTATGGGTCCGGGTCCGGGTCCGGGTCCGGGACCGGGTAAGGGTTCAGGTCCATGTCCGGGTCCGGGTCCGTGTCCGGGTCCGGCTCCGGGTTCGGATCCGGGTCCGTGTCCTGGTCCGGGTCCGGGTCCGTGTCCGGGTCCGGGTAACGGTCCGGGTGCATGTCCGGGTCTGGGTCCGGGTCCGGGTAAGGGTGCGGGTCCGTGTCCGGGTCCGTGTCCGGGTCCGTGTCCGGGTCCGGGTAAGGGTCCGGGTCCATATCCGGGTCCGTGTCCATGTCCGGGTAAGGGTCCGGGTCCGGGTCTAGGTCCGGGTCCGGGTCCGGGTCTAGGTCCGGGTCCGGATCCGGGTAAGGGTCCGTGTCCGGGTCCGGGTCCGTGTCCATGTCCGGGTAAGGGTCCGTGTCCGGGTCTGGGTCCGGGTCCGGGTCCGGATCCGGGTAAGGGTCCGTGTCAGGGTCCGGTTTAGGGTCCGGGTCCGGGTCCAGGTAAGGGTCCGGGTCTGGGTCCAGGTCCGGGTTCGGGTCCGGGTCCGCGTCCGGGTCCGGGTCCGAGTCCGGGTCCGGGTCCGGGTAAGTGTCCGGGTCCCGGTCCGGGTAAGGGTCTGGGTTCGGGTTCGGTTCAGGGTCCGGGTCCGGGTCCGGGTCTGGGTCCGCGTAAGGGTCCGGGTCCGGGTCCGGGTCCGGGACCGGGTCTGGGTCCGGGTCCAGGTAAGGGTCCGGGTCCGGGTCCGGGTCCGGGTCCGGGTAAGGGTCCGGGTCTGTGTCCGGTTAAGGGTCCGGGTAAGGGTCCAGGTAAGTGTCCGGGTCCGGGTCCGGGTCCGGGTCCGGGTCCTGGTCGGGGTAAGGGTCCGGGTCCGGGTCTGGGTCCGGGTCCGGGTAAGGGTCCGGGTCCGGGTCCGGGTCCGGGTAAGGGTCCGGGTCCGGGACTGGATAAGGGTCCGGGTACGGGTCCAGGTAAGGGTCCGGGTCCGGGACTGGGTAAGGGTCCGGGTCCGGGTCCGGGTCCGGGTCCGGGTAAGGGTCCAGGTAAGTGTCCGGGTCCAGGTCAGGGTCCGGGTCCGGGAAAGGGTCCGGGTCCGGGTCCGGGTCCGAGTCCGGGTAAGGGTCCGGGTCCGGGTCCAGGTAAGGGTCCGGGTCCGGGTCCGGGTCCGGGTCCGGGTCTGAGTCCGTGTCCGGGTCCGTGTCCGCGTCCGTGTCCGGGTAAGGGTCCGGGTCCATGTCCGGGTCCGGGTCCGGGTCTGGGTCCGGGTCCGGGTCCGGGTCCGGGTCCGGGTCCGGGTCCGGGTCTGGGTCCGCGTAAGGGTCCGGGTCCGGGTCCGGGTCCAGGCAAGGGTCCGGGTCCGGGTCTGGGTAAGGGTCCGGGTCCGGGTAAGGGTCCGGGTCCGGGTCCGCGTCCGTGTCCGGGTCCGGGTCCGGGTCCGGGTCAGGGTCCGGGTCCGGGTAAGGTTCCGGGTCCATGTCCGGGTCCGGGTCCAGGTCCGGGTCTGGGTCCGGGTCCGGGTCCGGGTCCGGGACCGGGTAAGGGTTCGGGTCCATGTCCGGGTCCGGGTCCGTGTCCGGGTCCGGCTCCGGGTTCGGATCCGGGTCCGGGTCCTGGTCCGTGTCCGGGTCCGTGTCCGGGTCCGGGTAACGGTCCGGGTGCATGTCCGGGTCTGGGTCCGGGTCCAGGTAAGGGTGCGGGTCCGTGTCCGTGTCCGGGTCCGGGTCCGTGTCCGGGTCCGGGTAAGGGTCCGGGTCCATGTCCGGGTCCGTATCCATTTCCGGGTAAGGGTCCGGGTCCGGGTCTGGGTCCGGGTCCGGGTCCGGGTCTGGGTCCGGGTCCGGATCCGGGTAAGGGTCCGTGTCCGTGTCCGGGTCCGTGTCCATGTCCGGGTAAGGGTCCGGGTCCGGGTCTGGGTCCGGGTCCGGATCCGGGTAAGGGTCCGGGTCCGGGTCCGGTTTAGGGTCCGGGTCCGGGTCCAGGTAAGGGTCCGGGTCTGGGTTCAGGTCCGGGTCCGGGTCCGGGTCCGGGTCCGGGTCCGGGTCCGGGTCCGGGTCTGGGTCCGCGTAAGGGTCCGGGTCCGGGTCCGGGTCCGGGACCGGGTCTGGGTCCGGGTCCAGGTAAGGGTCCGGGTCCGGGTCCGGGTCCGGGTAAGGGTCCGGGTCTGTGTCCGGTTAAGGGTCCGGGTAAGGGTCCAGGTAAGTGTCCGTGTCCGGGTCCAGGTCCGGGTCCGGGTCCTGGTCGGGGTAAGGGTCCGGGTCCGGGTCTGGGTCCGGGTCCGGGTAAGGGTCCGGGTCCGGGTCCGGGTCCGGGTAAGGGTCCGGGTCCGGGACTGGGTAAGGGTCCGGGTCCGGGTCCAGGTAAGGGTCCGGGTCCGGGACTGGGTAAGGGTCCGGGTCCGGGTCCGGGTCCGGGTCCGGGTCCGGGTAAGGGTCCAGGTAAGTGTCCGGGTCCGGGCCCGGGTCCTGGTCCTGGTCCTGGTCGGGGTAAGGGTCCGGGTCCGGGTCCGGGTCCGGGTCCGGGTAAGGGTCCGGGTCCGGGTCCGGGTCCGGGTCCGGGTCCGGGTAAGGGTCTGGGTCCGGGTCCAGGTAAGGGTCCGGGTCCGGGTCCGGGTCCGGGTCTGAGTCCGTGTCCGGGTCCGGGTCCGCGTCCGTGTCCGGGTAAGGGTCCGGGTCCATGTCCGGGTCCGGGTCCGGGTCCGGGTCTGGGTCCGGGTCCGGGTCCGGGTCCGGGTCCGGGACCGGGTAAGGGTTCGGGTCCGTATCCGGGTCCGGGTCCATGTCCGGGTCCGGCTCCGTGTTCGGATCCGGGTCCGTGTCCGTGTCCGGGTCCGGGTCCGTGTCCGTGTCCGGGTAACGGTCCGGGTGCATGTCCGGGTCTGGGTCCGGGTCCGGGTAAGGGTGCGGGTCCGTGTCCGGGTCCGGGTCCGTGTCCGTGTCCGGGTCCGGGTAAGGGTCCGGGTCCATGTCCGGGTCCGTGTCCATGTCCGGGTAAGGGTCCGGGTCCGGGTCTGGGTCCGGGTCCGGGTCCGGGTCTGGGTCCGGGTCCGGATCCGGGTAAGGGTCCGTGTCCGGGTCCGGTTTAGGGTCCGGGTCCGGGTCCAGGTAAGGGTCCGGGTCTGGGTCCAGGTCCGGGTCCGGGTCTGGGTCCGCGTCCGGGTCCGGGTCCGAGTCCGGGTCCGGGTCCGGGTAAGTGTCCGGGTCCCGGTCCGGGTAAGGGTCTGGGTTCGGGTTCGGTTCCGGGTCCGGGTCGGGGTCCGGGTCTGGGTCCGCGTAAGGGTCCGGGTCCGGGTCCGGGTCCGGGACCGGGTCTGGGTCCGGGTCCAGGTAAGGGTCCGTGTCCGGGTCCGGGTCCAGGTAAGGGTCCGGGTCTGTGTCCGGTTAAGGGTCCGGGTAAGGGTCCAGGTAAGTGTCCGGGTCCGGGTCCGGGTCCTGGTCGGGGTAAGGGTCCAGGTCCGGGTCCGGGTCCGGGTCCAGGTAAGGGTCCGGGTCCGGGACTGGGTAAGGGTCCGGGTCCGGTTCTGGGTCCGGGTAAGGGTCCAGGTAAGTGTCCGGGTCCGGGTCCGGGTCCGGGTCCGGGTCCGGGTCCGGGTCCTGGTCGGGGTAAGGGTCCGGGTCCGGGTCCGGGTCCGGGTCCGGGTAAGGGTCCGGGTCCGGGTCCGGGTCCGGGTCCGGGTCCGGGTCCGGGTAAGGGTCTGGGTCCGGGTCCAGGTAAGGGTCCGGGTCCGGGTCCGGGTCCGGGTCTGAGTCCGTGTCCGGGTCCGGGTCCGGGTCCGGGTAAGGGTCCGGGTCCGGGTCCGGGTAAGGGTCCGGGTCCGGGTCCGGGTCCGGGTCCGGGTCCGGGTCCGGGTAAGGGTCCGGGTCCGGGTAAGGGTCCGGGTCCGGGTCCGGGTCCGGGTCCGGGTCCAGTTAAGGGTCCGGGTCCGCGTCCGCGTCCGTGTCCGGGTCCGGGTCCGGGTCCGGGTCTGGGTAAGGGTCCGGGTCCATGTCCGGGTCCGGGTCCGGGTCCGGGTCTGGGTCCGGGTCCGGGTCCGGGTCCGGGACCGGGTTCGGATCCGTGTCCGTGTCCAGGTCCGGGTCCGGGTCCGGGTAAGGGTCCGTGTCCGTGTCCGGTTTAGGATCCGGGTCCGGGTCCAGGTAAGGGTCAGGGTCTGGGTCCAGGTCCGGGTCCGGGTCCGGGTCTGCGTCCGGGTCCGGGTCCGAGTCCGGGTCCGGGTAAGTGTCCGGGTCCCGGTCCGGGTAAGGGTCTGGGTTCGGGTTCGGTTCCGGGTCCGGGTCCGGGTCCGGGTCTCGGTCCGCGTAAGGGTCCGGGTCCGGGTCCGGGTCCGGGACCGGGTCTGGGTCCGGGTCCAGGTAAGGGTCCGGGTCCGGATCTGGGTCCGGGTAAGGGTCCGGGTCTGTGTCCGGGTCTGGGTAAGGGTCCGGGTCCGGGACTGGGTAAGGGTCCGGGTCCGGGTCCAGGTAAGGGTCTGGGTCCGGGACTGGGTAAGGGTCCGGGTCAGGGTAATGGTCCGGGTCCATGTCCGGGTCCGGGTCCGTGTCCGTGTCCGTGTCCGGGTAAGGGTCCGAGTCCGGGTCCGGGTCCGGGTAAGTGTCCGGGTCCCGGTCCGGGTAAGGGTCTGGGTTCGGGTTCGGTTCCGGGTCCGGGTCCGGGTCCGGGTCTGGGTCGGCGTAAGGGTCCGGGTCCGGGTCCGGGTCCGGGACCGGGTCTGGGTCCGGGTCCAGGTAAGGGTCCGGGTCCGGATCTGGGTCCGGGTAAGGGTCCGGGTCTGTGTCCGGTTAAGGGTCCGGGTAAGGGTCCAGGTAAGTGTCCGGGTCCGGGTCCGGGTCCGGGTCCGGGTCCTGGTCGGGGTAAGGGTCCGGGTCCGGGTCCGGGTCCGGGTCCGGGTCCGGGTAAGGGTCCCGGTCCGGGTCCGGGTCCGGGTAAGGGTCCGGGTCCGGGACTGGGTAAGGGTCCGGGTCCGGGTCCAGGTAAGGGTCTGGGTCCGGGACTGGGTAAGGGTCCGGGTCAGGGTAATGGTCCGGGTCCATGTCCGGGTCCGGGTCCGTGTCCGTGTCCGTGTCCGTGTCCGGGTAAGGGTTCGGGTCCGTGTCCCTGTCCGTGTCCGTGTCCGGGTTCGGACCCGGGTCCGGGTCCGGGTCCGGGTCCGGGTCCGGGTCCGGGTCCGGTTTAGGGTCCGGGTCCGGGTCCAGGTAAGGGTCCGGGTCCGGGTCCGTGTCCGGGTCCGGGTCCTGGTCCGGGTCCGGGTCCGGGTAAGTGTCCGGGTCCCGGTCCGGGTAAGGGTCTGGGTTCGGGTTCGGTTCCGGGTCTGGGTCCGGGTCCGGGTCTGGGTCCGGGTAAGGGTCCGGGTCCGGGTCCGGGTCCGGGTCCGGGTAAGGGTCCGGGTCCGGGTCCGGGTCCGGGTCCGGGTCCGGGCAAGGGTCCGGGTCCGGGTCCAGGCAAGGGTCCGGGTCCGGGTCCGGGTAAGGGTCCGGGTCCGGGTAAGGGTCCGGGTCCGGGTCCGGGTCCGTGTCCGTTTAAGGGTCCGGGTCCGGGTCCGGGTCCGTGTCCGGGTCCGGGTCCGGGTCCGGGTCCGGGTCCGGGTAAGGGTCCGGGTCCATGTCCGGGTCCGGGTCCAGGTCCGGGTCTGGGTCTGGGTCCGGGTCCGGGTCCGGGACCGGGTAAGGGTTCGGGTCCGTGTCCGGGTCCGTGTCCGTGTCCGTGTCCGGGTCCGGCTCCGGGTTCGGATCCGGGTCAGGGTCCGGGTCCGGGTCCAGGTCCAGGTCCGGGTCCGGGTAACGGTCCGGGTGCATGTCCGGGTCTGGGTCTGGGTCCGGGTAAGGGTGCGGGTCCGTGTCCGTGTCCGGGTCCGGGTCCGTGTCCGGGTCCGGGTAAGGGTCCGGGTCCATGTCCGGGTCCGTGTCCATGTCCGGGTAAGGGTCCGGGTCCGGGTCTGGGTCCGGGTCTGGGTCCGGGTCTGGGTCCGGGTCCGGATCCGGGTAAGGGTCCGTGTCCGTGTCCGGGTCCGTGTCCATGTCCGGGTAAGGGTCCGGGTCCGGGTCTGGGTCCGGGTCCGGATCCGGGTAAGGGTCCGTGTCCGGGTCCGGTTTAGGGTCCGGGTCCGGGTCCAGGTAAGGGTCCGGGTCTGGGTCCAGGTCCGGGTCCGCGTCCGGGTCGGGGTCCGAGTCCGGGTCCGGGTCCGGGTAAGTGTCCGGGTCCCGGTCCGGGTAAGGGTCTGGGTTCGGTTTCGGTTCCGGGTCAGGGTCTGGGTCCGGGTCTGGGTCCGCGTAAGGGTCTGGGTCCGGGTCCGGGTCCGGGACCGGGTCTGGGTCCGGGTTCAGGTAAGGGTCCGGGTCCGGGTCCGGGTCCGGGTAAGGGTCCGGGTCTGTGTCCGGTTAAGGGTCCGGGTAAGGGTCCAGGTAAGTGTCCGTGTCCGGGTCCGGGTCCGGGTCCGGGTCCGGGTCGTGGTCGGGGTAAGGGTCCGGGTCCGGGTCCGGGTCCGGGTCCGGGTAAGGGTCCGGGTCCGGGTCCGGGTCCGGGTCCGGGTCCGGGTAAGGGTCCGGGTCAGGGACTGGGTAACGGTCCGGGTCCGGGTCCAGGTAAGGGTCCGGGTCCGGGACTGGGTAAGGGTCCGGGTCCGGGTCCGGGTCCGGGTCCGGGTCCGGGTCCGGGTAAGGGTCCACGTAAGTGTCCGGGTCCGGGTCCGGGTCCGGGTCCTGGTCGGGGTAAGAGTCCGGGTCCGGGTCCGGGTCCGGGTCCGGGTAAGGGTCCAGGTCCGGGTCCGGGTCCGGGTCCGGGTAAGGGTCTGGGTCCGGGTCCAGGTAAGGGTCCGGGTCCGGGTCCGGGTCCGGGTCTGAGTCCGGGTCCGGGTCCGGGTCCGGGTAAGGGTCCGGGTCCGGGTCCGGGTAAGGGTCCGGGTCTGGGTCCGGGTCCGGGTCCGGGTCCGGGTCCGGGTCCGGGTCCGGGTCCGGGTCCGTGTCCGGTACAGGGTCCGGGTCCGGGTCCGGGTCCGGGTCCGGGTAAGGGTTCGGGTCCGGGTCCGGGTCCGGGTCCGGGTAAGGGTCCGGGTCCGGGTCCGGGTCCGGGTCCGGGTCCGGGTCCGGGTCCGGGTCCGGGTAAGGGTCTGGGTTCGGGTCCGGGTAAGGGTCTGGGTCCGGGTCCGGGTCCGGATCCGGGTAAGGTTCCGGGTCCGGGTCCAGGTAAGGGTCTGGGTCCTGGTCCGGGTCCGGGTCCGGGTCCTTGTCCGGGTCCGGATCCGGGTAAGTGTCCGGGTCCCGGTCCGGGTAAGGGTCTGGGTTCGGGTTCGGTTCCGGGTCTGGGTCCGGGTCCAGGTAAGGGTCCGGGTCCGGGTCCGGGTCTGGGTAAGGGTCCGGGTCCGGGTCCAGGTCCGGGTCCGGGTAAGGGTCCGGGTCCGGGTCCGGGTCCGGGTCCGGGCAAGGGTCCGGGTCCGGGTCCAGGCAAGGGTCCGGGTCCGGGTCCGGGTAAGGGTCCGGGTCCGGGTAAGGGTCCGGGTCCGGGTCCGGGTCCGGGTCCGGATCCGGGTCCGGGTCCGGTTAAGGGTCCGGGTCCGTGTCCGGGTCCGTGTCCGTGTCCGGGTCCAGCTCCGGGTTCGGATCCGGGTCCGTGTCCGTGTCCCGGTCCGGGTCCGGGTCCGGGTCCGGGTAACGGTCCGGGTGCATGTCCGGGTCTGGGTCCGGGTCCGGGTAAGGGTGCGGGTCCGTGTCCGGGTCCGGGTCCGGGTCCGTGTCCGGGTCCGGGTAAGGGTCCGGGTCCATGTCCGTGTCCGTGTCAATGTCCGGGTAAGGGTCCGGGTCCGGGTCTGGGTCCGGGTCCGGGTCCGGGTCTGGGACCGGGTCCGGATCCGGGTAAGGGTCCGTGTCCGTGTCCGGGTCCGTGTCCATGTCTGGGTAAGGGTCCGGGTCCGGGTCTGGGTCCGGGTCTGGATCCGGGTAAGGGTCCGGGTCCGGGTCCGGTTTAGGGTCCGGGTCCGGGTCCAGGTAAGGGTCCAGGTCTGGGTCCAGGTCCGGGTCCGGGTCCGGGTCCGCGTCCGGTTCCGGGTCCGAGTCCGGGTCCGGGTCCGGGTAAGTGTCCGGGTCCCGGTCCGGGTAAGGGTCTGGGTTCGGCTTCGGTTCCGGGTCCGGGTCCGGGTCCCGGTCTGGGTAAGGGTCTGGGTTCGGGTTCGGTTCCGGGTCTGGGTCCGGGTCCGGGTCTGGGTCCGGGTAGGGGTCCGGGTCCGGGTCCGGGTCCGGGTCCGGGTCCGGGTCCGGGTCCGGGTCCGGGTCCGGGTCCGGGTCCGGGTCTGGGTCCGGGTCCAGGTAAGGGTCCGGGTCCGGGTCCGGGTCTGGGTAAGGGTCCGGGTCCGGGTCCAGGTCCGGGTCCGGGTAAGGGTCCGGGTCCGGGTCCGGGTCCGGGTCCGGGCAAGGGTCCGGGTCCGGGTCCAGGCAAGGGTCCGGGTCCGGGTCCGGGTAAGGGTCCGGGTCCGGGTAAGGGTCCGGGTCCGGGTCCGGGTCCGGGTCCGGATCCGGGTCCGGGTCCGGTTAAGGGTCCGGGTCCGGGTCCGCGTCCGGGTCCGGGTCCGGGTCCGGGTCCGGGTCCGGGTCCGGGTAAGGGTCCGGGTCCATGTCCGTGTCCGTGTCCGGGTCCGGGTCCGGGTCCGGGTCTGGGTCCGGGTCCGGGTCCGGGTCCGGGACCGGGTAAGGGTTCGGGTCCGTGTCCGGGTCCGGGTCCGTGTCCGGGTCCAGCTCCGGGTTCGGATCCGGGTCCGTGTCCGGGTCCGGGTCCGGGTCCGGGTCCGGGTCCGGGTAACGGTCCGGGTGCATGTCCGGGTCTGGGTCCGGGTCCGGGTAAGGGTGCGGGTCCGTGTCCGGGTCCGTGTCCGGGTCCGTGTCCGGGTCCGGGTAAGGGTCCGGGTCCATGTCCGTGTCCGTGTCAATGTCCGGGTAAGGGTCCGGGTCCGGGTCTGGGTCCGGGTCCGGGTCCGGGTCCGGGTCTGGGTCCGGGTCCGGATCCGGGTAAGGGTCCGTGTCCGTGTCCGGGTCCGTGTCCATGTCTGGGTAAGGGTCCGGGTCCGGGTCTGGGTCCGGGTCCGGATCCGGGTAAGGGTCCGTGTCCGGGTCCGGTTTAGGGTCCGGGTCCGGGTCCAGGTAAGGGTCCAGGTCTGGGTCCAGGTCCGGGTCCGGGTCCGGGTCCGCGTCCGGGTCCGGGTCCGAGTCCGGGTCCGGGTCCGGGTAAGTGTCCGGGTCCCGGTCCGGGTAAGGGTCTGGGTTCGGGTTCGGTTCCGGGTCCGGGTCCGGGACCGGGTCTGGGTCCGGGTCCAGGTAAGGGTCCAGGTCCGGGTCCGGGTCCGGGTAAGGGTCCGGGTCTCTGTCCGGTTAAGGGTCCGGGTAAGGGTCCAGGTAAGTGTCCGGGTCCGGGTCCGGGTCCGGGTCCGGGTCCTGGTCGGGGTAAGGGTCCGGGTCCGGGTCCGGGTCCGGGTCCGGGTAAGGGTCCGGGTCCGGGTCCGGGTCCGGATAAGGGTCCGGGTCCGGGACTGGGTAAGGGTCCGGGTCCGGGTCCGGGTCCGGGTCCAGGTAAGGGTCCGGGTCCGGGACTGGGTAAGGGTCCGGGTCCGGGTCCGGGTCCGGGTAAGGGTCCAGGTAAGTGTCCGGGTCCGGGTCCGGGTCCGGGTCCGGGTACTGGTCGGGGTAAGGGTCCGGGTCCGGGTCCGGGTCCGGGTCCGGGTAAGGGTCCGGGTCCGGGTCCGGGTCCGGGTCCGGGTCCGGGTCCGGGTCCGGGTCCGGGTAAGGGTCTGGGTCCGGGTCCAGGTAAGCGTCCGGGTCCGTGTCCGGGTCCGGGTCTGAGTCCGTGTCCGTGTCCGGGTCCGGATAAGGGTCCGGGTCCGGGTCCGGGTAAGGGTCCGGGTCCGGGTCCGGGTCCGGGTCCGGATCCGGGTCCGGGTCCGGGTAAGGGTCCGGGTCCGGGTCCGGGTAAGGGTCCGGGTCCGGGTAAGGGTCCGGGTCCGGGTCCGTGTCCGGGTCCGGGTCCGGTTAAGGGCCGGGTCCGGGTCCGCGTCCGTGTCCGGGTCCGGGTCCGGGTCCGGGTCCGGGTCTGGGTAAGGGTCTGGGTCCATGTCCGGGTCCGGGTCCGGGTCCGGGTCCGGGACCGGGTAAGGGTTCGAGTCCGTGTCCGGGTCCGGGTCCGTGTCCGGGTCCGGGTCCGGGTTCGGATCCGTGTCCGTGTCCGTGTCCGGGTCCGGGTCCGGGTCCGGGTAACGGTCCGGGTGCATGTCCGGGTCTGGGTCCGGGTCCGGGTAAGGGTGCGGGTCCGTGTCCGGGTCCGTGTCCGGGTCCATGTCCGGGTCCGGGTAAGGGTCCGGGTCCATGTCCGGGTCCGTGTCCATGTCCCGGTAAGGGTCCGGGTCCGGGTCTGTGTCCGGGTCCGGGTCCGGGTCTGGGTCCGGGTCCGGATCCGGGTAAGGGTCCGTGTCCGTGTCCGGGTCCGTGTCCATGTCCGGGTAAGGGTCCGGGTCCGGGTCTGGGTCTGGGTCCGGATCCGGGTAAGGGTCCGTGTCCGGGTCCGGTTTAGGGTCCGGGTCCGGGTCCAGGTAAGGGTCCGGGTCTGGGTCCAGGTCCGGGTCCGGGTCCGGGTCTGCGTCCGGGTCCGGGTCCGAGTCCGGGTCCGGGTCCGGGTAAGTGTCCGGGTCCCGGTCCGGTTAAGGGTCTGGGTTCGGGTTCGGTTCCGGGTCCGGGTCCGGGTCTGGGTCCGCGTAAGGGTCCGGGTCCGGGTCCGGGTCCGGGACCGGGTCTGGGTCCGGGTCCAGGTAAGGGTCCGGGTCCGGGTCTGGGTCCGGGTAAGGGTCCGGGTCTGTGTCCGGTTAAGGGTCCGGGTAAGGGTCCAGGTAAGTGTCCGGGTCCGGGTCCGGGTCCGGGTCCGGGTCCTGGTCGGGGTAAGGGTCCGGGTCCGGGTCCTGGTCGGGGTAAGGGTCCGGGTCCGGGTCCGGGTCCGGGTCCGGGTAAGGGTCCGGGTCCGGGTCCGGGTCCGGGTCCGGGTAAGGGTCCGGGTCCGGGACTGGGTAAGGGTCCGGGTCCGGGTCCAGGTAAGGGTCCGGGTCCGGGACTGGGTAAGGGTCCGGGTCCAGGTAATGGTCCGGGTCCATGTCCGGGTCCGGGTCCGTGTCCGTGTCCGTGTCCGTGTCCGGGTAAGGGTTCGGGTCCGTGTCCGTGTCCGTGTCCGTGTCCGGGTTCGGACCTGGGTCCGGGTCCGGGTCCGGGTCCGGGTCCGGGTCCGGGTCCGGGTCCGGTTTAGGGTCCGGGTCCGGGTCCAGGTAAGGGTCCGGGTCCGGGTCCGTGTCCGTGTCCGGGTCCTGGTCTGGGTCCGGGTCCGGGTAAGTGTCCGGGTCCCGGTCCGGGTAAGGGTCTGGGTTCGGGTTCGGTTCCGGGTCTGGGTCCGGGTCCGGGTCTGGGTCCGGGTAAGGATCCGGGACCGGCTCCGGGTCCGGGTAAGGGTCCGGGTCCGGGTCCGGGTCCGGGTCCGGGTCCGGGTCCGGGCAAGGGTCCGGGTCCGGGTCCAGGCAAGGGTCCGGGTCCGGGTCCGGGTAAGGGTCCGGGTCCGGGTAAGGGTCCGGGTCCGGGTCCGGGTCCGGGTCCGGGTCCGGGTCCGGGTCCGGGTCCGGGTCCGGGTCCGTTTAAGGGTCCGGGTCCGGGTCCGCGTCCGTGTCCGTGTCCGGGTCCGGGTCCGGGTCCGGGTCCGGGTCCGGGTAAGGGTCCGGGTCCATGTCCGGGTCCGGGTCCAAGTCCGGGTCTGGGTCCGGGTCCAAGTCCGGGTCTGGGTCCGGGTCCGGGTCCGGGTCCGGGTCCGGGACCGGGTAAGGGTTCGGGTCCGTGTCCGGGTCCGGGTCCGTGTCCGGGTCCGGGTCCGGCTCCGGGTTCGGATCTGGGTCCGGGTCCGGGTCCGGGTCCAGGTCCGGGTCCGGGTCCGGGTAACGGTCCGGGTGCATGTCCGGGTCTGGGTCCGGGTCCGGGTAAGGGTGCGGGTCCGTGTCCGGGTCCGGGTAAGGGTCCGGGTCCATGTCCGGGTCCGTGTCCATGTCCGGGTAAGGGTCCGGGTCCGTGTCTGGGTCCGGGTCCGGGTCCGGGTCTGGGTCCGGGTCCGGGTCCGGGTCTGGGTCCGGGTCCGGATCCGGGTAAGGGTCCGTGTCCGTGTCCGGGTCCGTGTCCATGTCCGGGTCCGTGTCCATGTCCGGGTAAGGGTCCGGGTCCGGGTCTGGGTCCGGGTCCGGGTCCGGATCCGGGTAAGGGTCCGTGTCCGGGTCCGGTTTAGGGTCCGGGTCCGGGTCCAGGTAAGGGTCCGGGTCTGGGTCCAGGTCCGGGTCCGCGTCCGGGTCCGCATCCGGGTCCGGGTCCGAGTCCGGGTCCGGGTCCGGGTAAGTTTCCGGGTCCCGGTCCGGGTAAGGGTCTAGGTTCGGGTTCGGGTTCGGTTCCGGGTCCGGGTCCGGTTCCGGGTCTGGGTCCGCGTAAGGGTCCGGGTCCGGGTCCGGGTCCGGGACCGGGTCTGGGTCCCGGTCCAGGTAAGGGTCCGGGTCCGGGTCAGGGTCCGGGTAAGGGTCCGGGTCTGTGTCCGGTTAAGGGTCCGGGTAAGGGTCCAGGTAAGTGTCCGGGTCCGGGTCCGGGTCCGGGTCCGGGTCCTGGTCGGGGTAAGGGTCCGGGTCCGGGTCCGGGTCCGGGTCCGGGTAAGGGTCCGGGTCCGGGTCCGGGTCCGGGTAAGGGTCCGGGTCCGGGACTGGGTAAGGGTCCGGGTCCGGGTCCAGGTAAGGGTCCGGGTCCGGGACTGGGTAAGGGTCCGGGTCCGGGTCCGGGTCCGGGTCCGGGTCCGGGTAAGGGTCCAGGTAAGTGTCCGGGTCCGGGTCCGGGTCCGGGTCCGGGTCCGGGTCCTGGTCGGGGTAAGGGTCCGGGTCCGGGTCCGGGTCCGGGTCCGGGTCCGGGTAAGGGTCCAGGTCCGGGTCCGGGTCCGGGTCCGGGTAAGGGTCTGGGTCCGGGTCCAGGTAAGGGTCCGGGTCCGGGTCCGGGTCCGGGTCTGTGTCCGTGTCCGGGTCCGGGTCCGGGTAAGGGTCCGGGTCCGGGTCCGGGTAAGGGTCCGGGTCTGGGTCCGGGTCCGGGTCCGGGTCCGGGTCCGGGTCCGGGTCCGGGTCCGGGTCAGGGTCCGGGTCCGGGTCCGGGTCCGGGTAAGGGTTCGGGTCCGGGTCCGGGTCCGGGTCCGGGTAAGGGTCCGGGTCCGGGTCCGGGTCCGGGTCCGGGTCCGGGTCCGGGTCCGGGTCCGGGTAAGGGTCTGGGTTCGGGTCCGGGTAAGGGTCTGGGTCCGGGTCTGGGTCCGGGTCCGGGTAAGGTTCCGGGTCCGGGTCCAGGTAAGGGTCTGGGTCCTGGTCCGGGTCCGGGTCCGGGTCCTGGTCCGGGTCCGGATCCGGGTAAGTGTCCGGGTCCCGGTCCGGGTAAGGGTCTGGGTTCGGGTTCGGTTCCGGGTCCGGGTCTGTGTCCGGGTCCGGGTAAGGGTCCGGGCCCGGGTCCGGGTAAGGGTCCGGGCCCGGGTCCGGGTCAGGGTCCGGGTCCGGGTCCGGGTCTGGGTCCGGGTAAGGGTCAGGGTCCGGGTCTGGGTCCGGGTCCGGGTCCGGGTCCGTGTCCGTGTCCGTGTCCGTGTCCGGGTCCGTGTCCGGGTCAGGGTCCGGGTAAGGGTCTGGGTTCGGGTCCGGGTAAGGGTCTTGGTCCGGGTCCGGGTCCGGGTCCGGGTAAGGTTCCGGGTCCGGGTCCAGGTAAGGGTCTGGGTCCTGGTCCGGGTCCGGGTCCGGGTCCTGGTCCGGGTCCGGGTCCTGGTCCGGGTAAGTGTCCGGGTCCCGGTCCGGGTAAGGGTCTGAGTTCGGGTTCGGTTCCGGGTCCGGGTCCGGTTCTGGGTCCGGGTAAGGGTCCGGGTCCGGGTCCGGGTCCGGGTCCGGGTCCGGGTCCGGGTCCGGGTCCGGGTCCGGGTCCGGGTCCGGGTCCAGGTAAGGGTCCGGGTCCGGGTCCGGGTCTGGGTAAGGGTCCGGGTCCGGGTCCGTGTCCGGGTCCGGGTAAGGGTCCGGGTCCGTGTCCGTGTCCGGGTCCGGGCAAGGGTCCGGGTCCGGGTCCAGGCAAGGGTCCGGGTCCGGGTCTGGGTAAGGGTCCGGGTCCGGGTAAGGGTCCGGGTCCGGGTCCGGGTCCGGGTCCGGGTCCGGTTAAGGGTCCGGGTCCGGGTCCGTGTCCGTGTCCGGGTCCGGGTCCGGGTCCGGGTCCGGGTAAGGGTCCGGGTCCATGTCCGGGTCCGGGTCCGGGTCCGGGTATGGGTCCGGGTCCGGGTCCGGGTCCGGGACCGGGTAAGGGTTCGGGTCCATGTCCGGGTCCGGGTCCGTGTCCGGGTCCGGCTCCGGGTTCGGATCCGGGTCCGTGTCCTGGTCCGGGTCCGGGTCCGTGTCCGGGTCCGGGTAACGGTCCGGGTGCATGTCCGGGTCTGGGTCCGGGTCCGGGTAAGGGTGCGGGTCCGTGTCCGGGTACGGGTCCGGGTCCGTGTCCGGGTCTGGGTAAGGGTCCGGGTCCATGTCCGGGTCCGTGTCCATGTCCGGGTAAGGGTCCGGGTCCGGGTCTGGGTCCGGGTCCGGGTCCGGGTCTGGGTCCGGGTCCGGATCCGGGTAAGGGTCCGTGTCCGTGTCCGGGTCCGTGTCCATGTCTGGGTAAGGGTCCGGGTCCGGGTCTGGGTCCGGGTCCGGATCCGGGTAAGGGTCCGTGTCCGGGTCCGGTTTAGGGTCCGGGTCCGGGTCTAGGTAAGGGTCCGGGTCTGGGTCCAGGTCCGGGTTCGGGTCCGGGTCCGCGTCCGGGTCCGGGTCCGAGTCCGGGTCCGGGTCCGGGTAAGTGTCCGGGTCCCGGTCCGGGTAAGGGTCTGGGTTCGGGTTCGGTTCCGGGTCCGGGTCCGGGTCCGGGTCTGGGTCCGCGTAAGGGTCCGGGTCCGGGTCCGGGACCGGGTCTGGGTCCGGGTCCAGGTAAGGGTCCGGGTCCGGGTCCGGGTCCGGGTAAGGGTCCAGGTCTGTGTCCGGTTAAGGGTCCGGGTAAGGGTCCAGGTAAGTGTCCGGGTCCGGGTCCGGGTCCGGGTCCGGGTCCTGGTCGGGGTAAGGGTCCGGGTCCGGGTCTGGGTCCGGGTCCGGGTAAGGGTCCGGGTCCGGGTCCGGGTCCGGGTAAGGGTCCGGGTCCGGGACTGGATAAGGGTCCGGGTCCGGGTCCAGGTAAGGGTCCGGGTCCGGGACTGGGTAAGGGTCCGGGTCCGGGTCCGGGTCCGGGTCCGGGTAAGGGTCCAGGTAAGTGTCCGGGTCCGGGTCCGGGTCCGGGTCCGGGTCCTGGTCGGGGTAAGGGTCCGGGTCCGGGTCCGGGTCCGGGTCCGGGTAAGGGTCCGGGTCCGGGTCCGGGTCCGGGTAAGGGTCTGGGTCCGGGTCCAGGTAAGGGTCCGGGAACGGGTCCGGGTCCGGGTCTGAGTCCGGGTCCGGGTCCGGGTCCGGGTCCGGGTCCGGGTCCGGGTAAGGGTCCGTGTCCGGGTCCGGGTCCGGGTCCGGGTAAGGGTCTGGGTCCGGGTCCAGGTAAGGGTCCGGGTCCGGGTCCGGGTCCGGGTCTGAGTCCGTGTCCGGGTCCGGGTCCGCGTCCGTGTCCGGGTAAGGGTCCGGGTCCATGTCCGGGTCCGGGTCCGGGTCCGGGTCTGGGTCCGGGTCCGGGTCCGGGTCCGGGTCCGGGTCCGGGTCTGGGTCCGCGTAAGGGTCCGGGTCCGGGTCCGGGTCCAGGCAAGGGTCCGGGTCCGGGTCTGGGTAAGGGTCCGGGTCCGGGTAAGGGTCCGGGTCCGGGTCCGGGTCCGGGTCCGGGTCCGGGTCCGGGTCCGGTTAAGGGTCCGGGTCCGGGTCCACGTCCGTGTCCGTGTCCGGGTCCGGGTCCGGGTCCGGGTAAGGGTCCGGGTCCATGTCCGGGTCCGGGTCCGGGTCCGGGTCTGGGTCCGGGTCCGGGTCCGGGTCCGGGTCCGGGACCGGGTAAGGGTTCGGGTCCATGTCCGGGTCCGGGTCCGTGTCCGGGTCCGGCTCCGGGTTCGGATCCGGGTCCGGGTCCTGGTCCGGGTCCGGGTCCGTGTCCGGGTCCGGGTAACGGTCCGGGTGCATGTCCGGGTCTGGGTCCGGGTCCGGGTAAGGGTGCGGGTCCGTGTCCGGGTCCGGGTCCGGGTCCGTGTCCGGGTCCGGGTAAGGGTCCGGGTCCATGTCCGGGTCCGTGTCCATGTCCGGGTAAGGGTCCAGGTCCGGGTCTGGGTCCGGGTCCGGGTCCGGGTCTGGGTCCGGGTCCGGATCCGGGTAAGGGTCCGTGTCCGTGTCCGGGTCCGTGTCCATGTCTGGGTAAGGGTCCGGGTCCGGGTCTGGGTCCGGGTCCGGATCCGGGTAAGGGTCCGTGTCCGGGTCCGGTTTAGGGTCCGGGTCCGGGTCCAGGTAAGGGTCCGGGTCCGGGTCCAGGTCCGGGTCCGGGTCCGGGTCCGCGTCCGGGTCCGGGTCCGGGTCCGGGTCCGGGTAAGTGTCCGGGTCCCGGTCCGGGTAAGGGTCTGTGTTCGGGTTCGGTTCCGGGTCCGGGTCCGGGTCCGGGTCTGGGTCCGCGTAAGGGTCCGGGTCCGGGTCCGGGTCCGGGTCCGGGACCGGGTCTGGGTCCGGGTCCAGGTAAGGGTCCGGGTCCGGGTCCGGGTCCGGGTAAGGGTCCGGGTCTGTGTCCGGTTAAGGGTCCGGGTAAGGTTCCAGGTAAGTGTCCGGGTCTGGGTCCGGGTCCGGGTCCGGGTCCGGGTCCAGGTAAGGGTCCGGGTCCGGGTCCGGGTCTGGGTAAGGGTCCGGGTCCGGGTCCGTGTCCGGGTCCGGGTAAGGGTCCGGGTCCGTGTCCGTGTCCGGGTCCGGGCAAGGGTCCGGGTCCGGGTCCAGGCAAGGGTCCGGGTCCGGGTCTGGGTAAGGGTCCGGGTCCGGGTAAGGGTCCGGGTCCGGGTCCGGGTCCGGGTCCGGGTCCGGGTCCGGGTCCGGTTAAGGGTCCGGGTCCGGGTCCGTGTCCGTGTCCGGGTCCGGGTCCGGGTCCGGGTCCGGGTAAGGGTCCGGGTCCATGTCCGGGTCCGGGTCCGGGTCCGGGTATGGGTCCGGGTCCGGGTCCGGGTCCGGGACCGGGTAAGGGTTCGGGTCCATGTCCGGGTCCGGGTCCGTGTCCGGGTCCGGCTCCGGGTTCGGATCCGGGTCCGTGTCCTGGTCCGTGTCCGGGTCCGTGTCCGGGTCCGGGTAACGGTCCGGGTGCATGTCCGGGTCTGGGTAAGGGTCCGGGTCCATGTCCGGGTCCGTGTCCATGTCCGGGTAAGGGTCCGGGTCCGGGTCTGGGTCCGGGTCCGGGTCCGGGTCTGGGTCCGGGTCCGGATCCGGGTAAGGGTCCGTGTCCGTGTCCGGGTCCCTGTCCATGTCCGGGTAAGGGTCCGGGTCCGGGTCTGGGTCCGGGTCCGGATCCGGGTAAGGGTCCGTGTCCGGGTCCGGTTTAGGGTCCGGGTCCGGGTCCAGGTAAGGGTCCGGGTCTGGGTCCAGGTCCGGGTTCGGGTCCGGGTCCGCGTCCGGGTCCGGGTCCGAGTCCGGGTCCGGGTCCGGGTAAGTGTCCGGGTCCCGGTCCGGGTAAGGGTCTGGGTTCGGGTTCGGTTCCGGGTCCGGGTCCGGGTCCGGGTCTGGGTCCGCGTAAGGGTCCGGGTCCGGGTCCGGGACCGGGTCTGGGTCCGGGTCCAGGTAAGGGTCCGGGTCCGGGTCCGGGTCCGGGTAAGGGTCCAGGTCTGTGTCCGGTTAAGGGTCCGGGTAAGGGTCCAGGTAAGTGTCCGGGTCCGGGTCCGGGTCCGGGTCCTGGTCGGGGTAAGGGTCCGGGTCCGGGTCTGGGTCCGGGTCCGGGTAAGGGTCCGGGTCCGGGTCCGGGTCCGGGTAAGGGTCCGGGTCCGGGACTGGATAAGGGTCCGGGTCCGGGTCCAGGTAATGGTCCGGGTCCGGGACTGGGTAAGGGTCCGGGTCCGGGTCCGGGTCCGGGTCCGGGTAAGGGTCAAGGTAAGTGTCCGGGTCCGGGTCCGGGTCCGGGTCCGGGTCCTGGTCGGGGTAAGGGTCCGGGTCCGGGTCCGGGTCCGGGTCCGGGTAAGGGTCCGGGTCCGGGTCCGGGTCCGGGTAAGGGTCTGGGTCCGGGTCCAGGTAAGGGTCCGGGTCCGGGTCCGGGTCCGGGTCTGAGTCCGGGTCCGGGTCTGGGTCCGGGTCCGGGTCCGGGTCCGGGTCCGGGTAAGGGTCCGTGTCCGGGTCCGGGTCCGGGTCCGGGTAAGGGTCTGGGTCCGGGTCCAGGTAAGGGTCCGGGTCCGGGTCCGGGTCCGGGTCCGGGTCTGAGTCCGTGTCCGTGTCCGGGTCCGCGTCCGTGTCCGGGTAAGGGTCCGGGTCCATGTCCGGGTCCGGGTCCGGGTCCGGGTCTGGGTCCGGGTCCGGGTCCGGGTCCGGGTCCGGGTCCGGGTCTGGGTCCGCGTAAGGGTCCGGGTCCGGGTCCGGGTCCAGGCAAGGGTCCGGGTCCGGGTCTGGGTAAGGGTCCGGGTCCGGGTAAGGGTCCGGGTCCGGGTCCGGGTCCGGGTCCGGGTCCGGGTCCGGGTCCGGGTCCGGTTAAGGGTCCGGGTCCGGGTCCGCGTCCGTGTCCGTGTCCGGGTCCGGGTCCGGGTCCGGGTAAGGGTCCGGGTCCATGTCCGGGTCCGGGTCCGGGTCCGGGTCTGGGTCCGGGTCCGGGTCCGGGTCCGGGTCCGGGACCGGGTAAGGGTTCGGGTCCATGTCCGGGTCCGGGTCCGTGTCCGGGTCCGGCTCCGGGTTCGGATCCGGGTCCGGGTCCTGGTCCGGGTCCGGGTCCGTGTCCGGGTCCGGGTAACGGTCCGGGTGCATGTCCGGGTCTGGGTCCGGGTCCGGGTAAGGGTGCGGGTCCGTGTCCGGGTCCGGGTCCGGGTCCGTGTCCGGGTCCGGGTAAGGGTCCGGGTCCATGTCCGGGTCCGTGTCCATGTCCGGGTAAGGGTCCAGGTCCGGGTCTAGGTCCGGGTCCGGGTCCGGGTCTGGGTCCGGGTCCGGATCCGGGTAAGGGTCCGTGTCCGTGTCCGGGTCCGTGTCCATGTCCGGGTAAGGGTCCGGGTCCGGGTCTGGGTCCGGGTCCGGATCCGGGTAAGGGTCCGTGTCCGGGTCCGGTTTAGGGTCCGGGTCCGGGTCCAGGTAAGGGTCCGGGTCCGGGTCCAGGTCCGGGTCCGGGTCCGGGTCCGGGTCCGGGTCCGGGTCCGGGTCCGGGTAAGTGTCCGGGTCCCGGTCCGGGTAAGGGTCTGTGTTCGGGTTCGGTTCCGGGTCCCGGTCCGGGTAAGGGTCTGTGTTCGGGTTCGGTTCCGGGTCCGGGTCCGGGTCCGGGTCTGGGTCCGCGTAAGGGTCCGGGTCCATGTCCGGGTCCGGGTCCGGGTCCGGGTATGGGTCCGGGTCCGGGTCCGGGTCCGGGACCGGGTAAGGGTTCGGGTCCATGTCCGGGTCCGGGTCCGTGTCCGGGTCCGGCTCCGGGTTCGGATCCGGGTCCGTGTCCTGGTCCGGGTCCGGGTCCGTGTCCGGGTCCGGGTAACGGTCCGGGTGCATGTCCGGGTCTGGGTCCGGGTCCGGGTAAGGGTGCGGGTCCGTGTCCGGGTCCGGCTCCGGGTTCGGATCCGGGTCCGTGTCCTGGTCCGGGTCCGTGTCCGGGTCCGGGTAACGGTCCGGGTGCATGTCCGGGTCTGGGTAAGGGTCCGGGTCCATGTCCGGGTCCGTGTCCATGTCCGGGTAAGGGTCCGGGTCCGGGTCTGGGTCCGGGTCCGGGTCCGGGTCTGGGTCCGGGTCCGGATCCGGGTAAGGGTCCGTGTCCGTGTCCGGGTCCCTGTCCATGTCCGGGTAAGGGTCCGGGTCCGGGTCTGGGTCCGGGTCCGGATCCGGGTAAGGGTCCGTGTCCGGGTCCGGTTTAGGGTCCGGGTCCGGGTCCAGGTAAGGGTCCGGGTCTGGGTCCAGGTCCGGGTTCGGGTCCGGGTCCGCGTCCGGGTCCGGGTCCGAGTCCGGGTCCGGGTCCGGGTAAGTGTCCGGGTCCCGGTCCGGGTAAGGGTCTGGGTTCGGGTTCGGTTCCGGGTCCGGGTCCGGGTCCGGGTCTGGGTCCGCGTAAGGGTCCGGGTCCGGGTCCGGGACCGGGTCTGGGTCCGGGTCCAGGTAAGGGTCCGGGTCCGGGTCCGGGTCCGGGTAAGGGTCCAGGTCTGTGTCCGGTTAAGGGTCCGGGTAAGGGTCCAGGTAAGTGTCCGGGTCCGGGTCCGGGTCCGGGTCCTGGTCGGGGTAAGGGTCCGGGTCCGGGTCTGGGTCCGGGTCCGGGTAAGGGTCCGGGTCCGGGTCCGGGTCCGGGTCCGGGTAAGGGTCCGGGTCCGGGACTGGATAAGGGTCCGGGTCCGGGTCCAGGTAATGGTCCGGGTCCGGGACTGGGTAAGGGTCCGGGTCCGGGTCCGGGTCCGGGTCCGGGTAAGGGTCCAGGTAAGTGTCCGGGTCCGGGTCCGGGTCCGGGTCCGGGTCCTGGTCGGGGTAAGGGTCCGGGTCCGGGTCCGGGTCCGGGTCCGGGTAAGGGTCCGGGTCCGGGTCCGGGTCCGGGTAAGGGTCTGGGTCCGGGTCCAGGTAAGGGTCCGGGTCCGGGTCCGGGTCCGGGTCTGAGTCCGGGTCCCGGTCCGGGTCCGGGTCCGGGTCCGGGTCCGGGTAAGGGTCCGTGTCCGGGTCCGGGTCCGGGTCCGGGTAAGGGTCTGGGTCCGGGTCCAGGTAAGGGTCCGGGTCCGGGTCCGGGTCCGGGTCTGAGTCCGTGTCCGGGTCCGGGTCCGCGTCCGTGTCCGGGTAAGGGTCCGGGTCCATGTCCGGGTCCGGGTCCGGGTCCGGGTCTGGGTCCGGGTCCGGGTCCGGGTCCGGGTCCGGGTCCGGGTCTGGGTCCGCGTAAGGGTCCGGGTCCGGGTCCGGGTCCAGGCAAGGGTCCGGGTCCGGGTCTGGGTAAGGGTCCGGGTCCGGGTAAGGGTCCGGGTCCGGGTCCGGGTCCGGGTCCGGGTCCGGGTCCGGGTCCGGGTCCGGTTAAGGGTCCGGGTCCGGGTCCGCGTCCGTGTCCGTGTCCGGGTCCGGGTCCGGGTCCGGGTAAGGGTCCGGGTCCATGTCCGGGTCCGGGTCCGGGTCCGGGTCTGGGTCCGGGTCCGGGTCCGGGTCCGGGTCCGGGACCGGGTAAGGGTTCGGGTCCATGTCCGGGTCCGGGTCCGTGTCCGGGTCCGGCTCCGGGTTCGGATCCGGGTCCAGGTCCTGGTCCGGGTCCGGGTCCGTGTCCGGGTCCGGGTAACGGTCCGGGTGCATGTCCGGGTCTGGGTCCGGGTCCGGGTAAGGGTGCGGGTCCGTGTCCGGGTCCGGGTCCGGGTCCGTGTCCGGGTCCGGGTAAGGGTCCGGGTCCATGTCCGGGTCCGTGTCCATGTCCGGGTAAGGGTCCAGGTCCGGGTCTGGGTCCGGGTCCGGGTCCGGGTCTGGGTCCGGGTCCGGATCCGGGTAAGGGTCCGTGTCCGTGTCCGGGTCCGTGTCCATGTCCGGGTAAGGGTCCGGGTCCGGGTCTGGGTCCGGGTCCGGATCCGGGTAAGGGTCCGTGTCCGGGTCTGGTTTAGGGTCCGGGTCCGGGTCCAGGTAAGGGTCCGGGTCCGGGTCCAGGTCCGGGTCCGGGTCCGGGTCCGCGTCCGGGTCCGGGTCCGGGTCCGGGTCCGGGTAAGTGTCCGGGTCCCGGTCCGGGTAAGGGTCTGTGTTCGGGTTCGGTTCCGGGTCCGGGTCCGGGTCCGGGTCTGGGTCCGCGTAAGGGTCCGGGTCCGGGTCCGGGTCCGGGACCGGGTCTGGGTCCGGGTCCAGGTAAGGGTCCGGGTCCGGGTCCGGGTCCGGGTAAGGGTCCGGGTCTGTGTCCGGTTAAGGGTCCGGGTAAGGGTCCAGGTAAGTGTCCGGGTCCGGGTCCGGGTCCGGGTCCGGGTCCTGGTCGGGGTAAGGGTCCGGGTCCGGGTCTGGGTCCGGGTCCGGGTAAGGGTCCGGGTCCGGGTCCGGGTCCGGGTAAGGGTCCGGGTCCGGGACTGGGTAAGGCTCCGGGTCCGGGTCCAGGTAAGGGTCCGGGTCCGGGACTGTTTAAGGGTCCGGGTCCGGGTCCGGGTCCGGGTCCGGGTCCGGGTAAGGGTCCAGGTAAGTGTCCGGGTCCGGGTCCGGGTCCGGGTCCGGGTCCTGGTCGGGGTAAGGGTCCGGGTCCGGGTCCGGGTCCGGGTAAGGGTCCGGGTCCGGGTCCGAGTCCGGGTCCGGGTCCGGGTAAGGGTCTGGGTCCGGGTCCAGGTAAGGGTCCGGGTCCGGGTCCGGGTCCGGGTCTGAGTCCGTGTCCGGGTCCGCGTCCGCGTCCGTGTCCGGGTAAGGGTCCGGGTCCATGTCCGGGTCCGGGTCCGGGTCCGTGTCCGGGTCCGGGTCCGGGTAAGGGTGCGGGTCCGTGTCCGCGTCCGGGTCCGTGTCCGTGTCCGTGTCCGGGTCCGGGTAAGGGTCCGGGTCCATGTCCGGGTCCGTGTCCATGTCCGGGTAATGGTCCGGGTCCGGGTCTGGGTCCGGGTCCGGGTCCGGGTCTGGGTCCGGGTCCGGATCCGGGTAAGGGTCCGTGTCCGGGTCCGGTTTAGGGTCCGGGTCCGGGTCCAGGTAAGGGTCCGGGTCTGGGTCCAGGTCCGGGTCCGGGTCCGGGTCCGCGTCCGGGTCCGGGTCCGAGTCAGGGTCCGGGTCCGGGTAAGTGTCCGGGTCCCGGTCCGGGTAAGGGTCTGGGTTCGGGTTCGGTTCCGGGTCCGGGTCCGGGTCCGGGTCTGGGTCCGCGTAAGTGTCCGGGTCCGGGTCCGGGTCCGGGACCGGGTCTGGGTCCGGGTCCAGGTAAGGGTCCGGGTCCGGGTCCGGGTCCGGGTAAGGGTCCGGGTCTGTGTCCGGTTAAGGGTCCGGGTAAGGGTCCAGGTAAGTGTCCGGGTCCGGGTCCGGGTCCTGGTCGGGGTAAGGGTCCGGGTCCGGGTCCGGGTCCGGGTCCAGGTAAGGGTCCGGGACTGGGTAAGGGTCCGGGTCCGGGTCCGGGTCCGGGTAAGGGTCCAGGTAAGTGTCTGGGTCCGGGTCCGGGTAAGGGTCCGGGTCCGGGTCCGGGTAAGGGTCTGGGTCCGGGTCCAGGTAAGGGTCCGGGTCCGGGTCCGGGTCCGGGTCCGGGTCTGAGTCCGTGTCCGGGTCCGGGTCCGGGTAAGGGTCCGGGTCCGGGTCCGGGTAAGTGTCCGGGTCCGGGTCCGGGTCCGGGTCCGGGTCCGGGTCCGGGTCCGGGTCCGGGTAAGGGTCCGGGTCCGGGTAAGGGTCAGGGTCCGGGTCCGGGTCCTGGTCCGGGTCCAGTTAAGGGTCCGGGTCCGGGTCCGCGTCCGTGTCCGGGTCCGGGTCCGGGTCCGGGTCTGGGTAAGGGTCCGGGTCCATGTCCGGGTCCGGGTCCGGGTCCGGGTCTGGGTCCGGGTCCGGGTCCGGGTCCGGGACCGGGTCAGGGTTCGGGTCCGTGTCCGGGTCCGGGTCCGTGTCCGGGTCCGGCTCCGGGTTCGGATCCGTGTCCGTGTCCAGGTCCGGGTCCGGGTCCGGGTAAGGGTCCGTGTCCGTGTCCGGTTTAGGATCCGGGTCCGGGTCCAGGTAAGGGTCCGGGTCCTGGTCCGGGTCCGGGTCCGGGTAAGTGTCCGGGTCCCGGTCCGGGTAAGGGTCTGGGTTCGGGTTCGGTTCCGGGTCTGGGTCCGGGTCCGGGTCTGGGTCCGGGTAAGGGTCCGGGTCCGGGTCCGGGTCCGGGTAAGGGTCCGGGTCCGGGTCCGGGTCCGGGTCCGGGTAAGGGTCCGGGTCCGGGTCCGGGTCCGGGTCCGGGTCCGGGTCCGGGCAAGGGTCCGGGTCCGGGTCCGGCTCCGGGTTCGGATCCGGGTCAGGGTCCGGGTCCGGGTCCAGGTCCAGGTCCGGGTCCGGGTAACGGTCCGGGTGCATGTCCGGGTCTGGGTCCGGGTCCGGGTAAGGGTGCGGGTCCGTGTCCGGGTCCGTGTCCGGGTCCGGGTCCGGGTCCGGGTAAGGGTCCGGGTCCATGTCCGGGTCCGTGTCCTTGTCCGGGTAAGGGTCCGGGTCCGGGTCTGGGTCCGGGTCCGGGTCCGGGTCTGGGTCCGGGTCCGGATCCGGGTAAGGGTCCGTGTCCGTGTCCGGGTCCGTGTCCATGTCCGGGTAAGGGTCCGGGTCCGGGTCTGGGTCCGGGTCCGGATCCGGGTAAGGGTCCGTGTCCGGGTCCGGTTTAGGGTCCGGGTCCGGGTCCAGGTAAGGGTCCGGGTCTGGGTCCAGGTCCGGTTCCGCGTCCGGGTCCGCGTCCGGGTCGGGGTCCGAGTCCGGGTCCGGGTCCGGGTCCGGGTAAGTGTCCGGGTCCTGGTCCGGGTCCGGGTAAGGGTCCGGGTCTGTGTCCGGTTAAGTGTCCGGGTAAGGGTCCAGGTAAGGGTCCGGGTCCGGGTCCGGGTCCGGGTCCTGGTCCTGGTCGGGGTAAGGGTCCGGGTCCGGGTCCGGGTCCGGGTCCGGGTAAGGGTCCGGGTCCGGGTCCGGGTCCGGGTAAGGGTCCGGGTCCGGGACTGGGTAAGGGTCCGGGTCCGGGTCCAGGTAAGGGTCCGGGTCCGGGACTGGGTCCGGGTCCGGGTCCTGGTCGGGGTAAGGGTCCGGGTCCGGGTCCGGGTCCGGGTCCGGGTAAGGGTCCAGGTCCGGATCCGGGTCCGGGTCCGGGTAAGGGTCTGGGTCCGGGTCCAGGTAAGGGTCCGGGTCCGGGTCCGGGTCCGGGTCCGAGTCCGTGTCCGGGTCCGGGTCCGGGTAAGGGTCCGGGTCCGGGTCCGGGTAAGGGTCCGGGTCCGGGTCCGGGTCCGGGTCCGGGTCCGTGTCCGGGTCCGGGTCCGGGTCCGGGTCCGGGTCCGGTACAGGGTCCGGGTCCGGGTCCGGGTAAGGGTTCGGGTCCGGGTCCGGGTCCGGGTCCGGGTAAGGGTCCGGGTACGGGTACGGGTCCGGGTCCGGGTCCGGGTCCGGGTCCGGGTCCGGGTCCGGGTCCGGGTAAGGGTCCGGGTCCGGGTCCAGGTAAGGGTCCGGGTCCGGGACTGGGTCCGGGTCAGGGTCCTGGTCGGGGTAAGGGTCCGGGTCCGGGTCCGGGTCCGGGTCCGGGTAAGGGTCCAGGTCCGGATCCGGGTCCGGGTCCGGGTAAGGGTCTGGGTCCGGGTCCAGGTAAGGGTCCGGGTCCGGGTCCGGGTCCGGGTCTGAGTCCGTGTCCGGGTCCGGGTCCGGGTAAGGGTCCGGGTCCGGGTCCGGGTAAGGGTCCGGGTCCGGGTCCGGGTCCGGGTCCGGGTAAGGGTCCGGGTCCGGGTCCGGGTCCGGGTAAGGGTCCGGGTCTGGGTCCGGGTCCGGGTCCGGGCAAGGGTCCGGGTCCGGGTCCAGGCAAGGGTCCGGGTCCGGGTCCGGGTAAGGGTCCGGGTCCGGGTAAGGGTCCTGGTCCGGGTCCGGGTCCGGGTCCGGGTCCGGTTAAGGGTCCGGGTCCGGGTCCGGGTCCGGGTCCGGGTCCGGGTAAGGGTCCGGGTCCGGGTCCGGGTCCGGGTCCGGGTAAGGGTCCGGGTCCGGGTCCGGGTCCGGGTCCGGGCAAGGGTCCGGGTCCGGGTCCAGGCAAGGGTCCGGGTCCGGGTCCGGGTAAGGGTCCGGGTCCGGGTAAGGGTCCGGGTCCGGGTCCGGGTCCGGGTCCGGATCCGGGTCCGGGTCCGGTTAAGGGTCCGGGTCCGGGTCCGGGTCCGGGTCCGGGTCCGGGTCCGGGTCCGGGTCCGGGTCCGGGTCCGGGTCCGGGTAAGGGTCCGGGTCCATGTCCATGTCCAGGTCCGGGTCCGGGTCCGGGTCCGGGTCTGGGTCCGGGTCCGGGTCCGGGTCCGGGACCGGGTAAGGGTTCGGGTCCGTGTCCGGGTCCGTGTCCGTGTCCGGGTCCAGCTCCGGGTTCGGATCCGGGTCCGGGTCCGTGTCCGTGTCCGGGTCCGGGTCCGGGTCCGGGTCCGGGTCCGGGTAACGGTCCGGGTGCATGTCCGGGTCTGGGTCCGGGTCCGGGTAAGGGTGCGGGTCCGTGTCCGGGTCCGTGTCCGGGTCCGTGTCCGGGTCCGGGTAAGGGTCCGGGTCCATGTCCGGGTCCGTGTCCATGTCCGGGTAAGGGTCCGGGTCCGGGTCTGGGTCCGGGTCCGGGTCCGGGTCTGGGTCCGCGTAAGGGTCCGGGTCCGGGTCCGGGTCCGGGACCGGGTCTGGGTCCGGGTCCAGGTAAGGGTCCGGGTCCGGGTCTGGGTCCGGGTAAGGGTCCGGGTCTGTGTCCGGTTAAGGGTCCGGGTAAGGGTCCAGGTAAGTGTCCGGGTCCGGGTCCGGGTCCGGGTCCGGGTCCTGGTCGGGGTAAGGGTCCGGGTCCGGGTCCGGGTCCGGGTCCGGGTCCGGGTCCGGGTAAGGGTCAGGGTCCGGGTCCGGGTCCGGGTAAGGGTCCGGGTCCGGGACTGGTTAAGGGTCCGGGTCCGGGTCCAGGTAAGGGTCTGGGTCCGGGACTGGGTAAGGGTCCGGGTCCGGGTCCGTGTCCGTGTCCGTGTCCGGGTAAGGGTTCGGGTCCGTGTCCCTGTCCGTGTCCGTGTCCGGGTTCGGACCCGGGTTCGGACCCGGGTCCGGGTCCGGGTCCGGGTCCGGGTCCGGTTTAGGGTCCGGGTCCGGGTCCAGGTAAGGGTCCGGGTCCGGGTCCGTGTCCGGGTCCGGGTCCGGGTCCGGGTCCGGGTCCGGGTCCGGGTAACGGTCCGGGTGCATGTCCGGGTCTGGGTCCGGGTCCGGGTAAGGGTGCGGGTCCGTGTCCGGGTCCGTGTCCGGGTCCGTGTCCGGGTCCGGGTAAGGGTCCGGGTCCATGTCCGGGTCCGTGTCCTTGTCCGGGTAAGGGTCCGGGTCCGTGTCTGGGTCCGGGTCCGTGTCCGGGTCTGGGTCCGGGTCCGGATCCGGGTAAGGGTCCGTGTCCGTGTCCGGGTCCGTGTCCATGTCCGGGTAAGGGTCCGGGTCCGGGTCTGGGTCCGGGTCCGGATCCGGGTAAGGGTCCGTGTCCGGGTCCGGTTTAGGGTCCGGGTCCGGGTCCAGGTAAGGGTCCGGGTCTGGGTCCAGGTCCGGGTCCGCGTCCGGGTCCGCGTCCGGGTCGGGGTCCGAGTCCGGGTCCGGGTCCGGGTAAGTGTCCGGGTCCGGGTCCGGGTCCGGGTAAGGGTCCGGGTCTGTGTCCGGTTAAGGGTCCGGGTAAGGGTCCAGGTAAGGGTCCGGGTCCGGGTCCGGGTCCGGGTCCTGGTCCTGGTCGGGGTAAGGGTCCGGGTCCGGGTCCGGGTCCGGGTCCGGGTAAGGGTCCGGGTCCGGGTCCGGGTCCGGGTAAGGGTCCGGGTCCGGGACTGGGTAAGGGTCCGGGTCCGGGTCCAGGTAAGGGTCCGGGTCCGGGACTGGGTCCGGGTCCGGGTCCTGGTCGGGGTAAGGGTCCGGGTCCGGGTCCGGGTCCGGGTCCGGGTAAGGGTCCAGGTCCGGATCCGGGTCCGGGTCCGGGTAAGGGTCTGGGTCCGGGTCCAGGTAAGGGTCCGGGTCCGGGTCCGGGTCCGGGTCCGGGTCCGGGTCCGGGTCCGGGTCCGGTACAGGGTCCGGGTCCGGGTCCGGGTAAGGGTTCGGGTCCGGGTCCGGGTAAGGGTTCGGGTCCGGGTCCGGGTCCGGGTCCGGGTAAGGGTCCGGGTCCGGGTCCGGGTCCGGGTCCGGGTCCGGGTCCGGGTCCGGGTCCGGGTCCGGGTCCGGGTAAGGGTCCGGGTCCGGGTCCGGGTCCAGGTAAGGGTCCGGGTCCGGGACTGGGTCCGGGTCCGGGTCCTGGTCGGGGGTAAGGGTCCGGGTCCGGGTCCGGGTCCGGGTCCGGGTAAGGGTCCAGGTCCGGATCCGGGTCCGGGTCCGGGTAAGGGTCTGGGTCCGGGTCCAGGTAAGGGTCCGGGTCCGGGTCCGGGTCCGGGTCTGAGTCCGTGTCCGGGTCCGGGTCCGGGTAAGGGTCCGGGTCCGGGTCCGGGTAAGGGTCCGGGTCCGGGTCCGGGTCCGGGTCCGGGTCCGGTTCCGGGTCCGGGTCCGGGTCCGGGTCCGGGTCCGGTACAGGGTCCGGGTCCGGGTCCGGGTAAGGGTTCGTGTCCGGGTCCGGGTCCGGGTCCGGGTAAGGGTCCGGGTCCGGGTCCGGGTCCGGGTCCGGGTCCGGGTCCGGGTCCGGGTCCGGGTAAGGGTCTGGGTTCGGGTCCGGGTAAGGGTCTGGGTCCGGGTCCGGGTCCGGGTCCGGGTCCGGGTAAGGTTCCGGGTCCGGGTCCAGGTAAAGGTCTGGGTCCTGGTCCGGGTCCGGGTCCGGGTCTTGGTCCGGGTCCGGATCCGGGTAAGTGTCCGGGTCCCGGTCCGGGTAAGGGTCTGGGTTCGGGTTCGGTTCCGGGTCTGGGTCCGGGTCCGGGTCTGGGTCCGTGTAAGGGTCCGGGTCCGGGTCCGGGTCCGGGTCCGGGTCCGGGTCCGGGTCCGGGTCCGGGTCCGGGTCCGGGTCCGGGTCCGGGTCCGGGTCCGGGTCCGGGTCCGGGTCCGGGTCCGGGTAAGGGTCCGGGTCTGGGTCCGGGCAAGGGTCCGGGTCCGGGTCCAGGCAAGGGTCCGGGTCCGGGTCCGGGTAAGGGTCCGGGTCCGGGTAAGGGTCCGGGTCCGGGTCCGGGTCCGGATCCGGGTCCGGGTCCGGTTAAGGGTCCGGGTCCGGGTCCGGGTCCGGGTCCGGGTCCGGGTAAGGGTCCGGGTCCGGGTCCGGGTCCGGGTCCGGGTAAGGGTCCGGGTCCGGGTCCGGGTCCGGGTCCGGGCAAGGGTCCGGGTCCGGGTCCAGGCAAGGGTCCGGGTCCGGGTCCGGGTCCGGGTCCGGGTCCGGGTCCGGGTCCGGGTCCGGTACAGGGTCCGGGTCCGGGTCCGGGTAAGGGTTCGGGTCCGGGTCCGGGTAAGGGTTCGGGTCCGGGTCCGGGTCCGGGTCCGGGTAAGGGTCCGGGTCCGGGTCCGGGTCCGGGTCCGGGTCCGGGTCCGGGTCCGGGTCCGGGTCCGGGTAAGGGTCCGGGTCCGGGTCCAGGTAAGGGTCCGGGTCCGGGACTGGGTCCGGGTCCGGGTCCTGGTCGGGGTAAGGGTCCGGGTCCGGGTCCGGGTCCGGGTCCGGGTAAGGGTCCAGGTCCGGATCCGGGTCCGGGTCCGGGTAAGGGTCTGGGTCCGGGTCCAGGTAAGGGTCCGGGTCCGGGTCCGGGTCCGGGTCTGAGTCCGTGTCCGGGTCCGGGTCCGGGTAAGGGTCCGGGTCCGGGTCCGGGTAAGGGTCCGGGTCCGGGTCCGGGTCCGGGTCTGGGTCCGGGTCCGGTTCCGGGTCCGGGTCCGGGTCCGGGTCCGGGTCCGGTACAGGGTCCGGGTCCGGGTCCGGGTAAGGGTTCGTGTCCGGGTCCGGGTCCGGGTCCGGGTAAGGGTCCGGGTCCGGGTCCGGGTCCGGGTCCGGGTCCGGGTCCGGGTCCGGGTCCGGGTAAGGGTCTGGGTTCGGGTCCGGGTAAGGGTCTGGGTCCGGGTCCGGGTCCGGGTCCGGGTCCGGGTAAGGTTCCGGGTCCGGGTCCAGGTAAAGGTCTGGGTCCTGGTCCGGGTCCGGGTCCGGGTCTTGGTCCGGGTCCGGATCCGGGGTAAGTGTCCGGGTCCCGGTCCGGGTAAGGGTCTGGGTTCGGGTTCGGTTCCGGGTCTGGGTCCGGGTCCGGGTCTGGGTCCGTGTAAGGGTCCGGGTCCGGGTCCGGGTCCGGGTCCGGGTCCGGGTCCGGGTCCGGGTCCGGGTCCGGGTCCGGGTCTGGGTCCGGGTCCGGGTCCGGGTCCGGGTCCGGGTCCGGGTCCGGGTCCAGGTCCGGGTCCGGGTCCGGGTAAGGGTCCGGGTCTGGGTCCGGGTCCGGGTCCGGGCAAGGGTCCGGGTCCGGGTCCAGGCAAGGGTCCGGGTCCGGGTCCGGGTAAGGGTCCGGGTCCGGGTAAGGGTCCGGGTCCGGGTCCGGGTCCGGATCCGGGTCCGGGTCCGGTTAAGGGTCCGGGTCCGGGTCCGGGTCCGGGTCCGGGTAAGGGTCCGGGTCCGGGTCCGGGTCCGGGTCCGGGTAAGGGTCCGGGTCCGGGTCCGGGTCCGGGTCCGGGCAAGGGTCCGGGTCCGGGTCCAGGCAAGGGTCCGGGTCCGGGTCCAGGTAAGGGTCCGGGTCCGGGTAAGGGTCCGGGTCCGGGTCCGGGTCCGGGTCCGGATCCGGGTCCGGGTCCGGTTAAGGGTCCGGGTCCGGGTCCGGGTCCGGGTCCGGGTCCGGGTCCGGGTCCGGGTAAGGGTCCGGGTCCATGTCCAGGTCCGGGTCCGGGTCCGGGTCCGGGTCCGGGTCCGGGTAACGGTCCGGGTGCATGTCCGGGTCTGGGTCCGGGTCCGG
Organism: Arizona elegans; assembly: GCA_022577455.1. NCBI lineage: Eukaryota > Metazoa > Chordata > Lepidosauria > Squamata > Colubridae > Arizona > Arizona elegans. Next base: position 9,192,299 of record JAKOOJ010000027.1, read on the forward strand.
GTAAGGGTGCGGGTCCGTGTCCGGGTCCGTGTCCGGGTCCGTGTCCGGGTCCGGGTAAGGGTCCGGGTCCATGTCCGGGTCCGTGTCCATGTCCGGGTAAGGGTCCGGGTCCGGGTCTGGGTCCGGGTCCGGGTCCGGGTCTGGGTCCGGGTCCGGATCCGGGTAAGGGTCCGTGTCCGTGTCCGGGTCCGTGTCCATGTCTGGGTAAGGGTCCGGGTCCGGGTCTGGGTCCGGGTCCGGATCCGGGTAAGGGTCCGTGTCCGGGTCCGGTTTAGGGTCCGGGTCCGGGTCCAGGTAAGGGTCCGGGTCTGGGTCCAGGTCCGGGTCCGGGTCCGGGTCCGCGTCCGGGTCCGGGTCTGAGTCCGGGTCCGGGTCCGGGTAAGTGTCCGGGTCCCGGTCCGGGTAAGGGTCTGGGTTCGGGTTCGGTTCCGGGTCCGGGTCCGGGTCCGGGTCCGGGTCTGGGTCTGCGTAAGGGTCCGGGTCCGGGTCCGGGTCCGGGACCGGGTCTGGGTCCGGGTCCAGGTAAGGGTCCAGGTCCGGGTCCGGGTCCGGGTAAGGGTCCGGGTCTGTGTCCGGTTAAGGGTCCGGGTAAGGGTCCAGGTAAGTGTCCGGGTCCGGGTCCGGGTCCGGGTCCTGGTTGGGGTAAGGGTCCGGGTCCGGGTCCGGGTCCGGGTCCGGGTAAGGGTCCGGGTCCGGGTCCGGGTCCGGGTAAGGGTCCGGGTCCGGGACTGGGTAAGGGTCCGGGTCCGGGTCCGGGTCCAGGTAAGGGTCCGGGTCCGGGACTGGGTAAGGGTCCGGGTCTGGGTCCGGGTCCGGGTAAGGGTCCAGGTAAGTGTCCGGGTCCGGGTCCGGGTCCGGGTCCGGGTACTGGTCGGGGTAACGGTCCGGGTCCGGGTCCGGGTCCGGGTCCGGGTAAGGGTCCGGGTCCGGGTCCGGGTCCGGGTCCGGGTCCGGGTCCGGGTCCGGGTCCGGGTAAGGGTCTGGGTCCGGGTCCAGGTAAGGGTCCGGGTCCGGGTCCGGGTCCGGGTCTGAGTCCGTGTCCGGGTCCGGGTCCGGGTAAGGGTCCGGGTTCCGGGTCCGGGTAAGGGTCCGGGTCCGGGTCCGGGTCCGGGTCCGGGTCCGGGTCCGGGTAAGGGTCCGGGTCCGGGTAAGGGTCCGGGTCCGGGTCCGGGTCCGGGTCCGGGTCCGGGTCCGGTTAAGGGCCGGGTCCGGGTCCGCGTCCGTGTCCGGGTCCGGTTCCGGGTCCGGGTCTGGGTAAGGGTCTGGGTCCATGTCCGGGTCCGGGTCCGGGTCCGGGTCCGGGACCGGGTAAGGGTTCGAGTCCGTGTCCGGGTCCGGGTCCGGGTCCGGGTCCGGCTCCGTGTTCGGATCCGTGTCCGTGTCCGGGTCCGTGTCCGGGTCCGGGTCCGGGTCCGGGTAACGGTCCGGGTGCATGTCTGGGTCTGGGTCCGGGTCCGGGTAAGGGTGCGGGTCCGTGTCCGGGTCCGGGTCCGGGTCCGTGTCCGGGTCCGGGTAAGGGTCCGGGTCCATGTCCGATTCCGTGTCCATGTCCGGGTAAGGGTCCGGGTCCGGGTCTGGGTCCGGGTCCGGGTCCGGGTCTGGGTCCGGGTCCGGATCCGGGTAAGGGTCCGTGTCCGTGTCCAGGTCCGTGTCCATGTCCGGGTAAGGGTCCGGGTCTGGGTCCGGGTCCGGATCCGGGTAAGGGTCCGTGTCCGGGTCCGGTTTAGGGTCCGGGTCCGGGTCCAGGTAAGGGTCCGGGTCTGGGTCCAGGTCCGGGTCCGGGTCCGGGTCTGCGTCCGGGTCCAGGTCCGAGTCCGGGTCCGGGTCCGGGTAAGTGTCCGGGTCCCGGTCCTGGTAAGGGTCTGGGTTCGGGTTCGGTTCCGGGGTCCGGGTCCGGGTCCGGGTCTGGGTCCGCGTAAGGGTCCGGGTCCGGGTCCGGGTCCGGGACCGGGTCTGGGTCCGGGTCCAGGTAAGGGTCCGGGTCCGGGTCTGGGTCCGGGTAAGGGTCCGGGTCTGTGTCCGGTTAAGGGTCCGGGTAAGGGTCCAGGTAAGTGTCCGGGTCCGGGTCCGGGTCCGGGTCCGGGTCCTGGTCGGGGTAAGGGTCCGGGTCCGGGTCCGGGTCCGGGTCCGGGTAAGGGTCCGGGTCCGGGTCCGGGTCCGGGTCCGGGTAAGGGTCCGGGTACGGGACTGGGTAAGGGTCCGGGTCCGGGTCCAGGTAAGGGTCCGGGTCCGGGACTGGGTAAGGGTCCGGGTCCGGGTAATGGTCCGGGTCCATGTCCGGGTCCGGGTCTGAGTCCGTGTCCGGGTCCGGGACTGGGTAAGGGTCCGGGTCCGGGTCCGGGTCCGGGTCCGGGTCCGGGTAAGGGTCCAGGTAAGTGTCCGGGTCCGGGTCCGGGTCCGGGTCCGGGTCCTGGTCGGGTTAAGGGTCCGGGTCCGGGTCCGGGTCCGGGTCCGGGTAAGGGTCCAGGTCCGGGTCCGGGTCCGGGTCCGGGTAAGGGTCTGGGTCCGGGTCCAGGTAAGGGTCCGGGTCCGGGTCCGGGTCCGGGTCTGTGTCCGTGTCCGGGTCCGGGTCCGGGTAAGGGTCCGGGTCCGGGTCCGGGTAAGGGTCCGGGTCTGGGTCCGGGTCCGGGTCCGGGTCCGGGTCCGGGTCCGGGTCCGGGTCCGGGTCCGGGTCCGGGTCCGGGTCAGGGTCCGGGTCCGGGTCCGGGTAAGGGTTCGGGTCCGGGTAAGGGTCTGGGTTCGGGTCCGGGTCCGGGTCCGGGTCCGGGTCCGGGTCCGGGTAAGGGTCTGGGTTCGGGTCCGGGTAAGGGTCTGGGTCCGGGTCCGGGTCCAGGTCCGGGTAAGGTTCCGGGTCCGGGTCCAGGTAAGGGTCTGGGTACTGGTCCGGGTCCGGGTCCGGGTCCTGGTCCGGGTCCGGATCCGGGTAAGTGTCCGGGTCCCGGTCCGGGTAAGGGTCTGGGTTCGGGTTCGGTTCCGGGTCCGGGTCCGGGTCCGGGTCTGGGTCCGCGTAAGGGTCCGGGTCCAGGTAAGGGTCCGGGTCCGGGTCCGGGGTCCGGGTAAGGGTCCGGGTCTGTGTCCGGTTAAGGGTCCGGGTAAGGGTCCAGGTAAGTGTCCGGGTCCGGGTCCGGGTCCGGGTCCGGGTCCTGGTCGGGGTAAGGGTCCGGGTCCGGGTCCGGGTCCGGGTCCGGGTAAGGGTCCGGGTCCGGGTCCGGGTCCGGGTAAGGGTCCGGGTCCGGGACTGGGTAAGGGTCCGGGTCCGGGTCCAGGTAAGGGTCCGGGTCCGGGACTGGGTAAGGGTCCGGGTCCGGGTCCGGGTCCGGGTCCGGGTCCGGGTAAGGGTCCAGGTAAGTGTCCGGGTCCGGGTCCGGGTCCGGGTCCGGGTTCTGGTCGGGGTAAGGTTCCGGGTCCGGGTCCGGGTCCGGGTCCGGGTAAGGGTCCAGGTCCGGGTCCGGGTCCGGGTCCGGGTAAGGGTCTGGGTCCGGGTCCAGGTAAGGGTCCGTGTCCGGGTCCGGGTCCGGGTCTGAGTCCGTGTCCGGGTCCGGGTCCGGGTAAGGGTCCGGGTTCCGGGTCCGGGTAAGGGTCCGGGTCCGGGTCCGGGGTCCGGGTCCGGGTCCGGGTCCGGGTAAGGGTCCGGGTCCGGGTAAGGGTCCGGGTCCGGGTCCGGGTCCGGGTCCGGGTCCGGGTCCGGTTAAGGGCCGGGTCCGGGTCCGCGTCCGTGTCCGGGTCCGGTTCCGGGTCCGGGTCTGGGTAAGGGTCTGGGTCCATGTCCGGGTCCGGGTCCGGGTCCGGGTCCGGGACCGGGTAAGGGTTCGAGTCCGTGTCCGGGTCCGGGTCCGGGTCCGGGTCCGGCTCCGTGTTCGGATCCGTGTCCGTGTCCGGGTCCGTGTCCGGGTCCGGGTCCGGGTCCGGGTAACGGTCCGGGTGCATGTCCGGGTCTGGGTCCGGGTCCGGGTAAGGGTGCGGGTCCGTGTCCGGGTCCGGGTCCGGGTCCGTGTCCGGGTCCGGGTAAGGGTCCGGGTCCATGTCCGATTCCGTGTCCATGTCCGGGTAAGGGTCCGGGTCCGGGTCTGGGTCCGGGTCCGGGTCCGGGTCTGGGTCCGGGTCCGGATCCGGGTAAGGGTCCGTGTCCGTGTCCAGGTCCGTGTCCATGTCCGGGTAAGGGTCCGGGTCTGGGTCCGGGTCCGGATCCGGGTAAGGGTCCGTGTCCGGGTCCGGTTTAGGGTCCGGGTCCGGGTCCAGGTAAGGGTCCGGGTCTGGGTCCAGGTCCGGGTCCGGGTCCGGGTCTGCGTCCGGGTCCAGGTCCGAGTCCGGGTCCGGGTCCGGGTAAGTGTCCGGGTCCCGGTCCTGGTAAGGGTCTGGGTTCGGGTTCGGTTCCGGGTCCGGGTCCGGGTCCGGGTCTGGGTCCGCGTAAGGGTCCGGGTCCGGGTCCGGGTCCGGGACCGGGTCTGGGTCCGGGTCCAGGTAAGGGTCCGGGTCCGGGTCTGGGTCCGGGTAAGGGTCCGGGTCTGTGTCCGGTTAAGGGTCCGGGTAAGGGTCCAGGTAAGTGTCCGGGTCCGGGTCCGGGTCCGGGTCCGGGTCCTGGTCGGGGTAAGGGTCCGGGTCCGGGTCCGGGTCCGGGTCCGGGTAAGGGTCCGGGTCCGGGTCCGGGTCCGGGTCCGGGTAAGGGTCCGGGTACGGGACTGGGTAAGGGTCCGGGTCCGGGTCCAGGTAAGGGTCCGGGTCCGGGACTGGGTAAGGGTCCGGGTCCGGGTAATGGTCCGGGTCCATGTCCGGGTCCGGGTCTGAGTCCGTGTCCGGGTCCGGGACTGGGTAAGGGTCCGGGTCCGGGTCCGGGTCCGGGTCCGGGTCCGGGTAAGGGTCCAGGTAAGTGTCCGGGTCCGGGTCCGGGTCCGGGTCCGGGTCCTGGTCGGGTTAAGGGTCCGGGTCCGGGTCCGGGTCCGGGTCCGGGTCCGGGTAAGGGTCCAGGTCCGGGTCCGGGTCCGGGTCCGGGTAAGGGTCTGGGTCCGGGTCCAGGTAAGGGTCCGGGTCCGGGTCCGGGTCCGGGACCGGGTCTGGGTCCGGGTCCAGGTAAGGGTCCGGGTCCGGGTCTGGGTCCGGGTAAGGGGTCCGGGTCTGTGTCCGGTTAAGGGTCCGGGTAAGGGTCCAGGTAAGTGTCCGGGTCCGGGTCCGGGTCCGGGTCCGGGTCCTGGTCGGGGTAAGGGTCCGGGTCCGGGTCCGGGTCCGGGTCCGGGTAAGGGTCCGGGTCCGGGTCCGGGTCCGGGTCCGGGTAAGGGTCCGGGTACGGGACTGGGTAAGGGTCCGGGTCCGGGTCCAGGTAAGGGTCCGGGTCCGGGACTGGGTAAGGGTCCGGGTCCGGGTAATGGTCCGGGTCCATGTCCGGGTCCGGGTCTGAGTCCGTGTCCGGGTCCGGGACTGGGTAAGGGTCCGGGTCCGGGTCCGGGTCCGGGTCCGGGTCCGGGTAAGGGTCCAGGTAAGTGTCCGGGTCCGGGTCCGGGTCCGGGTCCGGGTCCTGGTCGGGTTAAGGGTCCGGGTCCGGGTCCGGGTCCGGGTCCGGGTCCGGGTAAGGGTCCAGGTCCGGGTCCGGGTCCGGGTCCGGGTAAGGGTCTGGGTCCGGGTCCAGGTAAGGGTCCGGGTCCGGGTCCGGGTCCGGGTCTGTGTCCGTGTCCGGGTCCGGGTCCGGGTAAGGGTCCGGGTCCGGGTCCGGGTAAGGGTCCGGGTCTGGGTCCGGGTCCGGGTCCGGGTCCGGGTCCGGGTCCGGGTCCGGGTCCGGGTCCGGGTCCGGGTCCGGGTCAGGGTCCGGGTCCGGGTCCGGGTAAGGGTTCGGGTCCGGGTAAGGGTCTGGGTTCGGGTCCGGGTCCGGGTCCGGGTCCGGGTCCGGGTCCGGGTCCGGGTAAGGGTCTGGGTTCGGGTCCGGGTAAGGGTCTGGGTACTGGTCCGGGTCCGGGTCCGGGTCCTGGTCCGGGTCCGGATCCGGGTAAGTGTCCGGGTCCCGGTCCGGGTAAGGGTCTGGGTTCGGGTTCGGTTCCGGGTCCGGGTCCGGGTCCGGGTCTGGGTCCGCGTAAGGGTCCGGGTCCAGGTAAGGGTCCGGGTCCGGGTCCGGGTCCGGGTAAGGGTCCGGGTCTGTGTCCGGTTAAGGGTCCGGGTAAGGGTCCAGGTAAGTGTCCGGGTCCGGGTCCGGGTCCGGGTCCGGGTCCTGGTCGGGGTAAGGGTCCGGGTCCGGGTCCGGGTCCGGGTCCGGGTAAGGGTCCGGGTCCGGGTCCGGGTCCGGGTAAGGGTCCGGGTCCGGGACTGGGTAAGGGTCCGGGTCCGGGTCCAGGTAAGGGTCCGGGTCCGGGACTGGGTAAGGGTCCGGGTCCGGGTCCGGGTCCGGGTCCGGGTCCGGGTAAGGGTCCAGGTAAGTGTCCGGGTTCGGGTCCGGGTCCGGGTCCGGGTTCTGGTCGGGGTAAGGTTCCGGGTCCGGGTCCGGGTCCGGGTCCGGGTAAGGGTCCAGGTCCGGGTCCGGGTCCGGGTCCGGGTAAGGGTCTGGGTCCGGGTCCAGGTAAGGGTCCGTGTCCGGGTCCGTGTCCGGGTCTGAGTCCGTGTCCGGGTCCGTGTCCGGGTAAGGGTCCGGGTCCGGGTCCGGGTAAGGGCCCGGGTCTGGGTCCGGGTCCGGGTCCGGGTCCGGGTCCGGGTCCGGGTCCGGGTCCGGGTCCGGGTCAGGGTCCGGGTCCGGGTCCGGGTAAGGGTTCGGGTCCGGGTCCGGGTCCGGGTCCGGGTAAGGGTCCGGGTCCGGGTCCGGGTCCGGGTCCGGGTCCGGTTCCGGGTCCGGGTCCGGGTCCGGGTCCGGGTAAGGGTCTGGGTTCGGGTCCGGGTAAGGGTCTGGGTCCGCGTCCGGGTCCGGGTCCGGGTAAGTTTCCGGGTCCGGGTCCAAGTAAGGGTCTGGGTCCTGGTCCGGGTCCGGGTCCGGGTCCTGGTCCGGGTCCGGGTCCGGATCCGGGTAAGTGTCCGGGTCCCGGTCCGGGTAAGGGTCTGGGTTCGGGTTCAGTTCAGGGTCTAGGTCCGGGTCCGGGTCTGGGTCCGGGTAAGGGTCCGGGTCCGGGTCCGGGTCCGGGTCCCGGTCCGGGTCCGGGTCCGGGTCCGGGTCCGGGTCCGGGTCCGGGTCCGGGTCCGGGTCCGGGTCCGGGTCTGGGTCCGGGTCCAGGTAAGGGTCCGGGTCCGGGTCCGGGTCCAGGTCTGGGTAAGGGTCCGGGTCCGGGTCCGGGTCCGGGTAAGGGTCCGGGTCCGGGTCCGGGTCCGGGTCCGGGCAAGGGTCCGGGTCCGGGTCGAGGCAAGGGTCCGGGTCCGGGTCCGGGTCCGGGTCCGGGTCCGGGTCCGGGTCCGGGTCTGGGTCCAGGTCCGGGTCCGGGTCCGGGACAGGGTAAGGGTTCGGGTCCGTGTCCGTGTCCGGGTCCGTGTCCGGGTCCAGCTCCGGGTTCGGATCCGGGTCCGTGTCCGTGTCCGGGTCCGGGTCCCGGTAACGGTCCGGGTGCATGTCCGGGTCTGGGTCCGGGTCCGGGTAAGGGTGCGGGTCCGTGTCCGGGTCCGGATCCGGGTCCGGGTCCGTGTCCGGGTCCGGGTAAGGGTCCGGGTCCATGTCCGGGTCCGTGTCAATGTCCGTGTAAGGGTCCGGGTCCGGGTCTGGGTCCGGGTCCGGGTCCGGGTCTGGGTCCGTGTCCGGATCCGGGTAAGGGTCCGTGTCCGTGTCCGGGTCCCTGTCCATGTCTGGGTAAGGGTCCGGGTCCGGGTCTGGGTCCGGGTCCGGATCCGGGTAAGGGTCCGTGTCCGGGTCCGGTTTAGGGTCCGGGTCCGGGTCCAGGTAAGGGTCCGGGTCTGGGTCCAGGTCTGGGTCCGGGTCCGGGTCCGGGTCCGGGTCCGGGTCCGGGTCCGGGTCCGAGTCCGGGTCCGGGTCCGGGTCCGGGTAAGTGTCCGTGTCCCGGTCCGGGTAAGGGTCTGGGTTCGGGTTCGGTTCCGGGTCCGGGTCCGGGTCCGGGTCTGGGTCCGCATAAGGGTCCGGGTCCGGGTCCGGGTCCGGGACCGGGTCTGGGTCCGGGTCCAGGTAAGGGTCCAGGTCCGGGTCCGGGTCCGGGTAAGGGTCCGGGTCTGTGTCCGGTTAAGGGTCCGGGTAAGGGTCCAGTTAAGTGTCCGGGTCCGGGTCCGGGTCCGGGTCCTGGTCGGGGTAAGGGTCCGGGTCCGGGTCCGGGTCCGGGTAAGGGTCCGGGTCCGGGTCCGGGTCCGGGTAAGGGTCCGGGTCCGGGACTGGGTAAGGGTCCGGGTCCGGGTCCGGGTAAGGGTCCGGGTCCGGGACTGGGTAAGGGTCCGGGACCGGGTAAGGGTCCGGGTCCGGGTCCGGGTCCGGGTAAGGGTCCGGGTCCGGGTCCGGGTAAGGGTCCGGGTCCGGGTCCGGGTCCGGGTCCGGGTCCGGGTCCGGGTCCGGGTCCGGGTCCGGGTCCGGGTCAGGGTCCGGGTCTGGGTCCGGGTAAGGGTTCGGGTCCGGGTCCGGGTCCGGGTCCGGGTAAGGGTCCGGGTCCGGGTCCGGGTCCGGGTCCGGGTCTGGGTCCGGGTCCGGGTCCGGGTCCGGGTCCGGGTAAGGGTCCGGGTCCGGGTCCGGGTCCGGGTCCGGGTCCGGGTAAGGGTCCGGGTTCGGGTCCGGGTCCGAGTCCGGGTAAGGGTCTGGGTCCGGGTCCGGGTCCGTGTAAGAGTCCGGGTCCGGGTCCGGGTCCGGGTCCGGGTCCGGGTCCGGGTCCGGGTAAGAGTCCGGGTTCCTGTCCGGGTCCGGGTCCGGGTCCGGGTCCGGGTCCGGGTCCGGGTCCGGGTAAGGGTCCGTGTCCCGGTCCGGTTAAGGGTCCGGGTTCGGGTTCGGTTCCGGGTCCGGGTCCGGGTCCGGGTCTGGGTCCGGGTCAGGGTCCGGGTCCGGGTCCGGGTAAGGGTCCGGGTAAGGGTCCGGGCCCGGGTCCGGGTAAGGGTCCGGGTCTGGGTCCGTGTCTGGGTCCGGGTAAGGGTCCGGGTCCGGGTCTGGGTCCGGGTCCGGGTCCGGGTCCAGGTCCGGGTAAGGGTCCGTGTCCGGGTCAGGGTCCGGGTAAGGGTCCGGGTCCGTGTCCGGGTCCGGGTCCGGGTCCGGCTCTCGGTAAGGGTCCGGGTCCGGGTAAGGGTCCGGGTCCGGGTCCGGGTCCGGGTAAGGGTCCGGGTCCGTGTCCGGGTCCGTGTCCGTGTCCGTGTCCGGGTCCGGGTCCGGGTCCGGGTCCGGGTCCAGTTAAGGGTCCGGGTCCGGGTCCGCGTCCGGGTAAGGGTCCGGGTCCGGGTCCGGGTCCGGGTAAGGATCCGGGTTCGGGTCCGGGTCCGGGTAAGTGTCCGGGTCCGGGTCCGGGTCCGGGTCCGGGTCCGGGTAATGGTCCGGGTCCATGTCCGGGTCCGGGTCCGGGTCCATGTCCGTGTCCGTGTCCGTGTCCGGGTTAGGGTTCGGGTCCGTGTCCGTATCCGTGTCCGTGTCCGTGTCCGGGTTCGGACCCGGGTCCGGATCCGGGTCCGGGTCCGGGTCCGGGTCCGGTTTAGGGTCCGGGTCCGGATCCGGATCCAGGTAAGGGTCCGTGTCCGGGTCCGGGTCCGGGTCCGTTTCCGGGTCCGGGTCCTGGTCCGGGTCCGGGTCCGGGTAAGTGTCCGGGTCCCGGTCCGGGTAAGGGTCTGGGTTCGGGTTCGGTTCCGGGTCTGGGTCCGGGTCCGGGTCTTGGTCCGGGTAAGGGTCCGGGTCCGGGTCCGGGTCCGGGTCCGGGTCCGGGTCCGGGTCCGGGTCCGGGTCCGGGTCCGGGTCCAGGTAAGTGTCCGGGTCCAGGTAAGTGTCCGGGTCCGTTTCCGTGTCCGTGTCCGTGTCCGTGTCCGTGTCCGTGTCCGTGTCCATGTCCGTGTCTGGGTTCGGGTCCGTGTCCGGGTAAGGGTCCGGGTCCGGGTCCGGGTCCGGGTCCGGGTCCGGGTCCAGGTCCGGGTCCGGGTCCGGGTTCTGACCCGGGTCCGGGTCGGGGGTCCCGGTCCGGGTCCGGGTTCTGACCCGGGTCCGGGTCGGGGTCCCGGTCCGGGTCCGGGTAACGGTCCGGGTCCATGTCCGGGTCCGGGTCCGGGTCCGGGTCCGGGTCCGGGTCCAGGTAACGGTCCGGGTCCATGTCCGGGTCTGGGTCCGGGTCCGGGTCCGGGTAAGGGTCCGGGTCCGGGTCCGGGTCCGGGTCCATGTCCGTGTCCGTGTCCAGGTCCGGGTAAGGGTCCGGGTCCATGTCCGGGTGCGTGTCCGTGTCCGGGTAAGGGTCCGGGTCCGGGTCTGGGTCCGGGTCCGGGTCTGGGTCCGGGTCCGGGTCCGGGTCCGGGTCCGGGTCCGGGTAAGGGTCCGGGTCCGGGTCCGGGTCCGGGTCCGGGTCCGGGTCCGGGTAAGGGTCCGGGTTCGGGTCCGGGTCCGAGTCCGGGTAAGGGTCTGGGTCCGGGTCCGGGTCCGTGTAAGGGTCCGGGTCCGGGTCCGGGTCCGGGTCCGGGTCCGGGTCCGGGTCCGGGTCCGGGTAAGAGTCCGGGTTCCTGTCCGGGTCCGGGTCCGGGTCCGGGTTCGGGTCCGGGTCCGGGTCCGGGTCCGGGTAAGGGTCCGTGTCCCGGTCCGGTTAAGGGTCCGGGTTCGGGTTCGGTTCCGGGTCCGGGTCCGGGTCCGGGTCTGGGTCCGGGTCAGGGTCCGGGTCCGGGTCCGGGTCCGGGTAAGGGTCCGGGTAAGGGTCCGGGCCCGGGTCCGGGTAAGGGTCCGGGTCTGGGTCCGTGTCTGGGTCCGGGTAAGGGTCCGGGTCCGGGTCTGGGTCCGGGTCCGGGTCCGGGTCCAGGTCCGGGTAAGGGTCCGTGTCCGGGTCAGGGTCCGGGTAAGGGTCCGGGTCCGTGTCCGGGTCCGGGTCCGGGTCCGGCTCTCGGTAAGGGTCCGGGTCCGGGTAAGGGTCCGGGTCCGGGTCCGGGTCCGGGTCCGGGTAAGGTTCCGGGTCCGTGTCCGGGTCCGTGTCCGTGTCCGTGTCCGTGTCCGGGTCCGGGTCCGGGTCCGGGTCCGGGTCCAGTTAAGGGTCCGGGTCCGGGTCCGCGTCCGGGTAAGGGTCCGGGTCCGGGTCCGGGTCCGGGTAAGGGTCCGGGTTCGGGTCCGGGTCCGGGTAAGTGTCCGGGTCCGGGTCCGGGTCCGGGTCCGGGTCCGGGTAATGGTCCGGGTCCATGTCCGGGTCCGGGTCCGGGTCCATGTCCGTGTCCGTGTCCGTGTCCGGGTTAGGGTTCGGGTCCGTGTCCGTATCCGTGTCCGTGTCCGTGTCCGGGTTCGGACCCGGGTCCGGATCCGGGTCCGGGTCCGGGTCCGGGTCCGGTTTAGGGTCCGGGTCCGGATCCGGATCCAGGTAAGGGTCCGTGTCCGGGTCCGGGTCCGGGTCTGTTTCCGGGTCCGGGTCCTGGTCCGGGTCCGGGTCCGGGTAAGTGTCCGGGTCCCGGTCCGGGTAAGGGTCTGGGTTCGGGTTCGGTTCCGGGTCTGGGTCCGGGTCCGGGTCTTGGTCCGGGTAAGGGTCCGGGTCCGGGTCCGGGTCCGGGTCCGGGTCCGGGTCCGGGTCCGGGTCCGGGTCCGGGTCTGGGTCCGGGTCCAGGTAAGGGTCCGGGTCCGGGTCCGGTTCTGGGTAAGGGTCCGGGTCCGGGTCCGGGTCCGGGTAAGGGTCCGGGTCCGGGTCCGTGTCTGGGTCCGGGCAAGGGTCCGGGTCCGGGTCCAGGCAAGGGTCCGGGTCCGGGTCCGGGTAAGGGTCCGGGTCCGGGTAAGGGTCCAGGTACGGGTCCGGGTCCGGTTAAGGGTCCGGGTCCGGGTCCGCGTCCGTGTCCGGGTCCGGGTCCGGGTACGGGTCCGGGTCCGGGTACGGGTCCGGGTGCATGTCCGGGTCTGGGTCCGGGTCCGTGTCCGGGTCCGGGTAAGGGTCCGGGTCCATGTCCGGGTCCGTGTCCATGTCCGGGTACGGGTACGGGTCCGGGTCTGGGTCCGGGTCCGGGTCCGGGTCCGTGTCCGTGTCCGTGTCCGTGTCCGTGTCCGGGTCCGGGTCCGTGTCCATGTCCGGGTAAGGGTCCGGGTCCGGGTCTGGGTCCGGGTCCGGGTCCGGGTCCGGGTCCTGGTCCGGGACCGGGTAAGGGTTCGGGTTCTGGTCCGTGTCCGGGTCCGGGTCCGTGTCCGTGTCCGGCTCCGGATTCGGATCCGGGTCCGTGTCCGTGTCCGTGTCCGGGTCCGGGTCCGGGTCCGGGTCCGGGTCCGGGTAAGGGTCCGTGTCCGTGTCCGGGTCCGTGTCCATGTCCGGGTAAGGGTCCGGGTCCGGGTCTGGGTCCGGGTCCGGGTCCGGGTCCGTGTCCGTGTCCGTGTCCGTGTCCGTGTCCGTGTCCGTGTCCGGGTCCGGGTCCATGTCCATGTCCGGGTAAGGGTCCGGGTCCGGGTCTGGGTCCGGGTCCGGGTCCGGGTCCGGGTCCTGGTCCGGGACCGGGTAAGGGTTCGGGTCCGTGTCCGGGTCCGTGTCCGTGTCCGGGTCCGGCTCCGGTTTCGGATCCGGGTCCGTGTCCGTGTCCGTGTCCGTGTCCGGGTCCGGGTCCGGGTCCGGGTAAGGGTCCGTGTCCGTGTCCGGGTCCGTGTCCATGTCCGGGTAAGGGTCCGGGTCCGGGTCTGGGTCCGGGTCCGGATCCGGGTAAGGGTCCGTGTCCGGGTCCGGTTTAGGGTCCGGGTCCGGGTCCAGGTAAGGGTCCGGGTCTGGGTCCAGGTCCGGGTCCGGGTCCGGGTCTGCGTCCGGGTCCGGGTCCGGGTCCGAGTCCGGGTCCGGGTCCGGGTAAGTGTCCGGGTCCCGGTCCGGGTAAGGGTCTGGGTTCGGGTTCGGTTCCGGTTCCGGGTCCGGGTCTGGGTCCGCGTAAGGGTCCGGGTCCGGGTCCGGGTCCGGGACCGGGTCTGGGTCCGGGTCCAGGTAAGGGTCCGGGTCCGGGTCTGGGTCCGGGTAAGGGTCCGGGTCTGTGTCCGGTTAAGGGTCCGGGTAAGGGTCCAGGTAAGTGTCCGGGTCCGGGTCCGGGTCCGGGTCCGGGTCCTGGTCGGGGTAAGGGTCCGGGTCCGGGTCCTGGTCGGGGTAAGGGTCCGGGTCCGGGTCCGGGTCCGGGTAAGGGTCCGGGTCCGGGTCCGGGTCCGGGTCCGGGTAAGGGTCCGGGTCCGGATCCGGATCCAGGTAAGGGTCCGTGTCCGGGTCCGGGTCCGGGTCCGTTTCCGGGTCCGGGTCCTGGTCCGGGTCCGGGTCCGGGTAAGTGTCCGGGTCCCGGTCCGTGGAAGGGTCTGGGTTCGGGTTCGGTTCCGGGTCTGGGTCCGGGTCCGGGTCTTGGTCCGGGTAAGGGTCCGGGTCCGGGTCCGGGTCCGGGTCCGTGTCCGGGTCCGGGTCCGGGTCCGGGTCCGGGTCTGGGTCCGGGTCCAGGTAAGGGTCCGGGTCCGGGTCCGGTTCTGGGTAAGGGTCCGGGTCCGGGTCCGGGTCCGGGTAAGGGTCCGGGTCCGGGTCCGTGTCCGGGTCCGGGCAAGGGTCCGGGTCCGGGTCCAGGCAAGGGTCCGGGTCCGGGTCCGGGTAAGGGTCCGTGTCCGGGTAAGGGTCCAGGTACGGGTCCGGGTCCGGTTAAGGGTCCGGGTCCGGGTCCGCGTCCGTGTCCGTGTCCGGGTCCGGGTCCGGGTCCGGGTCCGGGTAAGGGTCCGGGTGCATGTCCGGGTCTGGGTCCGGGTCCGTGTCCGGGTCCGGGTAAGGGTCCGGGTCCATGTCCGGGTCCGTGTCCATGTCCGGGTACGGGTCCGGGTCCGGGTCTGGGTCCGGGTCCGGGTCCGGGTCCGTGTCCGTGTCCGTGTCCGCGTCCGTGTCCGGGTCCGGGTCCGTGTCCATGTCCGGGTAAGGGTCCGGGTCCGGGTCTGGGTCCGGGTCCGAGTCCGGGTCCGGGTCCTGGTCCGGGACCGGGTAAGGGTTCGGGTCCGTGTCCGGGTCCGGGTCCGTGTCCGGGTCCGGCTCCGGGTTCGGATCCGGGTCCGTGTCCGTGTCCGGGTCCGGGTCCGGGTCCGGGTCCGGGTCCGGGTCCGGGTAAGGGTCCGTGTCCGTGTCCTGGTCCGTGTCCATGTCCGGGTAAGGGTCCGGGTCCGGGTCTGGGTCCGGGTCCGGGTCCGGGTCCGTGTCCGTGTCCGTGTCCGTGTCCGTGTCCGTGTCCGTGTCCGTGTCCGGGTCCGGGTCCATGTCCATGTCCGGGTAAGGGTCCGGGTCCGGGTCTGGGTCCGGGTCCGGGTCCGGGTCCGGGTCCGGGTCCTGGTCCGGGACCGGGTAAGGGTTCGGGTCCGTGTCCGGGTCCGTGTCCGTGTCCGGGTCCGGCTCCGGGTTCGGATCCGTGTCCGTGTCCGTGTCCGTGTCCGGGTCCGGGTCCGGGTCCGGGTCCGGGTCCGGGTAAGGGTCCGTGTCCGTGTCCGGGTCCGTGTCCATGTCCGGGTAAGGGTCCGGGTCCGGGTCTGGGTCCGGGTCCGGATCCGGGTAAGGGTCCGTGTCCGGGTCCGGTTTAGGGTCCGGGTCCGGGTCCAGGTAAGGGTCCGGGTCTGGGTCCAGGTCCGGGTCCGGGTCCGGGTCTGCGTCCGGGTCCGGGTCCGAGTCCGAGTCCGGGTCCGGGTCCGGGTAAGTGTCCGGGTCCCGGTCCGGGTAAGGGTCTTGGTTCGGGTTCGGTTCCGGTTCCGGGTCCGGGTCTGGGTCCGCGTAAGGGTCCGGGTCCGGGTCCGGGTCCGGGACCGGGTCTGGGTCCGGGTCCAGGTAAGGGTCCGGGTCCGGGTCTGGGTCCGGGTAAGGGTCCGGGTCTGTGTCCGGTTAAGGGTCCGGGTAAGGGTCCAGGTAAGTGTCCGGGTCCGGGTCCGGGTCCGGGTCCGGGTCCTGGTCGGGGTAAGGGTCCGGGTCCGGGTCCTGGTCGGGGTAAGGGTCCGGGTCCGGGTCCGGGTCCGGGTAAGGGTCCGGGTCCGGGTCCGGGTCCGGGTCCGGGTCCGGGTAAGGGTCCGGGTCCGGGACTGGGTAAGGGTCCGGGTCCGGGTCCAGGTAAGGGTCCGGGTCCGGGACTGGGTAAGGGTCCGGGTCCAGGTAATGGTCCGGGTCCATGTCCGGGTCCGGGTCCGTGTCCGTGTCCGTGTCCGTGTCCGGGTAAGGGTTCGGGTCTGTGTCCGTGTCCGTGTCCGTGTCCGTGTCCGTGTCCATGTCCGGGTAAGGGTCCGGGTCCGGGTCTGGGTCCGGGTCCGGGTCCGGGTCCGTGTCCGTGTCCGTGTCCGTGTCCGTGTCCGTGTCCGTGTCCGGGTCCGGGTCCATGTCCATGTCCGGGTAAGGGTCCGGGTCCGGGTCTGGGTCCGGGTCCGGGTCCGGGTCCGGGTCCTGGTCCGGGACCGGGTAAGGGTTCGGGTCCGTGTCCGGGTCCGTGTCCGTGTCCGGGTCCGGCTCCGGGTTCGGATCCGGGTCCGTGTCCGTGTCCGTGTCCGTGTCCGTGTCCGTGTCCGGGTCCGGGTCCGGGTCCGGGTAAGGGTCCGTGTCCGTGTCCGGGTCCGTGTCCATGTCCGGGTAAGGGTCCGGGTCCGGGTCTGGGTCCGGGTCCGGATCCGGGTAAGGGTCCGTGTCCGGGTCCGGTTTAGGGTCCGGGTCCGGGTCCAGGTAAGGGTCCGGGTCTGGGTCCAGGTCCGGGTCCGGGTCCGGGTCTGCGTCCGGGTCCGGGTCCGAGTCCGGGTCCGGGTCCGGGTCCGGGTAAGTGTCCGGGTCCCGGTCCGGGTAAGGGTCTTGGTTCGGGTTCGGTTCCGGGTCCGGGTCCGGGTCTGGGTCCGCGTAAGGGTCCGGGTCCGGGTCCGGGTCCGGGACCGGGGTCTGGGTCCGGGTCCAGGTAAGGGTCCGGGTCCGGGTCTGGGTCCGGGTAAGGGTCCGGGTCTGTGTCCGGTTAAGGGTCCGGGTAAGGGTCCAGGTAAGTGTCCGGGTCCGGGTCCGGGTCCGGGTCCGGGTCCTGGTCGGGGTAAGGGTCCGGGTCCGGGTCCTGGTCGGGGTAAGGGTCCGGGTCCGGGTCCGGGTCCGGGTAAGGGTCCGGGTCCGGGTCCGGGTCCGGGTCCGGGTAAGGGTCCGGGTCCGGGACTGGGTAAGGGTCCGGGTCCGGGTCCAGGTAAGGGTCCGGGTCCGGGACTGGGTAAGGGTCCGGGTCCAGGTAATGGTCCGGGTCCATGTCCGGGTCCGTGTCCGTGTCCGTGTCCGTGTCCGTGTCCGGGTAAGGGTTCGGGTCCGTGTCCGTGTCCGTGTCCGTGTCCGGGTTCGGACCTGGGGCCGGGTCCGGGTCCGGGTCCGGGTCCGGGTCCGGGTCCGGGTCCGGGTCCGGTTTAGGGTCCGGGTCCGGGTCCAGGTAAGGGTCCGGGTCCGGGTCCGTGTCCGTGTCCGGGTCCTGGTCTGGGTCCGGGTCCGGGTAAGTGTCCGGGTCCCGGTCCGGGTAAGGGTCTGGGTTCGGGTTCGGTTCCGGGTTTGGGTCCGGGTCCGGGTCTGGGTCCGGGTAAGGGTCCGGGTCCGGCTCCGGGTCCGGGTAAGGGTCCGGGTCCGGGTCCGGGTCCGGGTCCGGGTCCGGGTCCGGGTCCGGGCAAGGGTCCGGGTCCGGGTCCAGGCAAGGGTCCGGGTCCGGGTCCGGGTCCGGGTAAGGGTCCGGGTCCGGGTAAGGGTCCGGGTCCGGGTCCGGGTCCGGGTCCGGGTCCGGGTCCGGGTCCGGGTCCGGGTCCTTTTAAGGGTCCGGGTCCGGGTCCGCGTCCGTGTCCGGGTCCGTGTCCGTGTCCGGGTCCGGGTCCGGGTCCGGGTAAGGGTCCGGGTCCATGTCCGGGTCCGGGTCCAAGTCCGGGTCTGGGTCCGGGTCCGGGTCCGGGTCCGGGTCCGGGACCGGGTAAGGGTTCGGGTCCGTGTCCGGGTCCGGGTCCGTGTCCGGGTCCGGGTCCGGCTCCGGGTTCGGATCTGGGTCCGGGTCCGGGTCCGGGTCCAGGTCCGGGTCCGGGTCCGGGTAACGGTCCGGGTGCATGTCCGGGTCTGGGTCCGGGTCCGGGTAAGGGTGCGGGTCCGTGTCCGGGTCCGGGTAAGGGTCCGGGTCCATGTCCGGGTCCGTGTCCATGTCCGGGTAAGGGTCCGGGTCCGTGTCTGGGTCCGGGTCCGGGTCCGGGTCTGGGTCCGGGTCCGGGTAATGGTCCGGGTCCATGTCCGTGTCCGGGTCCGTGTCCGTGTCCGTGTCCGTGTCCGGGTAAGTGTTCGGGTCCGTGTCCGTGTCCGTGTCCGTGTCCGGGTTCGGACCTGGGGCCGGGTCCGGGTCCGGGTCCGGGTCCGGGTCCGGGTCCGGGTCCGGGTCCGGTTTAGGGTCCGGGTCCGGGTCCAGGTAAGGGTCCGGGTCCGGGTCCGTGTCCGTGTCCGGGTCCTGGTCTGGGTCCGGGTCCGGGTAAGTGTCCGGGTCCCGGTCCGGGTAAGGGTCTGGGTTCGGGTTCGGTTCCGGGTTTGGGTCCGGGTCCGGGTCTGGGTCCGGGTAAGGGTCCGGGTCCGGCTCCGGGTCCGGGTAAGGGTCCGGGTCCGGGTCCGGGTCAGGGTCCGGGTCCGGGTCCGGGTCCGGGCAAGGGTCCGGGTCCGGGTCCAGGCAAGGGTCCGGGTCCGGGTCCGGGTCCGGGTAAGGGTCCGGGTCCGGGTAAGGGTCCGGGTCCGGGTCCGGGTCCGGGTCCGGGTCCGGGTCCGGGTCCGGGTCCGGGTCCTTTTAAGGGTCCGGGTCCGGGTCCGCGTCCGTGTCCGGGTCCGTGTCCGTGTCCGGGTCTGGGTCCGGGTCCGGGTAAGGGTCCGGGACCATGTCCGGGTCCGGGTCCAAGTCCGGGTCTGGGTCCGTGTCCGGGTCCGGGTCTGGGTCCGGGTCCGGATCCGGGTAAGGGTCCGTGTCCATGTCCGGGTCCGTGTCCATGTCCGGGTCCGTGTCCATGTCCGGGTAAGGGTCCGGGTCCGGGTCTGGGTCCGGGTCCGGATCCGGGTAAGGGTCCGTGTCCGGGTCCGGTTTAGGGTCCGGGTCCGGGTCCAGGTAAGGGTCCGGGTCTGGGTCCAGGTCCGGGTCCGCGTCCGGGTCCGCATCCGGGTCCGGGTCCGAGTCCGGGTCCGGGTCCGGGTAAGTGTCCGGGTCCCGGTCCGGGTAAGGGTCTAGGTTCGGGTTCGGGTTCGGTTCCGGGTCCGGGTCCGGGTCTGGGTCCGCGTAAGGGTCCGGGTCCGGGTCCGGGTCCGGGACCGGGTCTGGGTCCCGGTCCAGGTAAGGGTCCGGGTCCGGGTCCGGGTCCGGGTAAGGGTCCGGGTCTGTGTCCGGTTAAGGGTCCGGGTAAGGGTCCAGGTAAGTGTCCGGGTCCGGGTCCGGGTCCGGGTCCGGGTCCTGGTCGGGGTAAGGGTCCGGGTCCGGGTCCGGGTCCGGGTCCGGGTAAGGGTCCGGGTCCGGGTCCGGGTCCGGGTAAGGGTCCGGGTCCGGGACTGGGTAAGGGTCCGGGTCCGGGTCCAGGTAAGGGTCCGGGTCCGGGACTGGGTAAGGGTCCGGGTCCGGGTCCGGGTCCGGGTCCGGGTCCGGGTAAGGGTCCAGGTAAGTGTCCGGGTCCGGGTCCGGGTCCGGGTCCGGGTCCGGGTCCTGGTCGGTGTAAGGGTCCGGGTCCGGGTCCGGGTCCGGGTCCGGGTAAGGGTCCAGGTCCGGGTCCGGGGTCCGGGTCCGGGTAAGGGTTTGGGTCCGGGTCCAGGTAAGGGTCCGGGTCCGGGTCCGGGTCCGGGTCTGTGTCCGTGTCCGTGTCCGGGTCCGGGTAAGGGTCCGGGTCCGGGTCCGGGTAAGGGTCCGGGTCCGGGTCCGGGTCCGGGTCCGGGTCCGGGTCCGGGTCCGGGTCCGGGTCCGGGTCCGGGTCCGGGTCCGGGTCAGGGTCCGGGTCCGGGTCCGGGTAAGGGTTCGGGTCCGGGTCCGGGTCCGGGTCCGGGTAAGGGTCCGGGTCCGGGTCCGGGTCCGGGTCCGGGTCCGGGTCCGGGTCCGGGTAAGGGTCTGGGTTCGGGTCCGGGTAAGGGTCTGGGTCCGGGTCCGGGTCCGGGTCCGGGTAAGGTTCCGGGTCCGGGTCCAGGTAAGGGTCTGGGTCCTGGTCCGGGTCCGGGTCCGGGTCCTGGTCCGGGTCCGGATCCGGGTAAGTGTCCGGGTCCCGGTCCGGGTAAGGGTCTGGGTTCGGGTTCGGTTCCGGGTCCGGGTCTGGGTCCGGGTCCGGGTAAGGGTCCGGGCCCGGGTCCGGGTAAGGGTCCGGGCCCGGGTCCGGGTAAGGGTCCGGGTCCGGGTCCGGGTCCGGGTCTGGGTCCGGGTAAGGGTCCGGGTCCGGTTCTGGGTCCGGGTCCGGGTCCGTGTCCGTGTCCGTGTTCGTGTCCGGGTCCGGGTCCGGGTCCGGGTCAGGGTCCGGGTAAGGGTCTGGGTTCGGGTCCGGGTAAGGGTCTTGGTCCGGGTCCGGGTCCGGGTCCGGGTAAGGTTCCGGGTCCGGGTCCAGGTAAGGGTCTGGGTTCTGGTCCGGGTCCGGGTCCGGGTCCTGGTCCGGGTCCGGGTCCTGGTCCGGGTAAGTGTCCGTGTCCCGGTCCGGGTAAGGGTCTGAGTTCGGGTTCGGTTCCGGGTCCGGGTCCGGTTCTGGGTCCGGGTAAGGGTCCGGGTCCGGGTCCGGGTCCGGGTCCGGGTCCGGGTCCGGGTCCGGGTAAGGGTCCGGGTCCGGGTCCGGGTCTGGGTAAGGGTCCGGGTCCGGGTCCGGGTCCGGGTCCGGGTAAGGGTCCGGGTCCGTGTCCGTGTCCGGGTCCGGGCAAGGGTCCGGGTCCGGGTCCAGGCAAGGGTCCGGGTCCGGGTCTGGGTAAGGGTCCGGGTCCGGGTAAGGGTCCGTGTCCGGGTCCGGGTCCGGGTCCGGGTCCGGGTCCGGTTAAGGGTCCGGGTCCGGGTCCGTGTCCGTGTCCGGGTCCGGGTCCGGGTCCGGGTAAGGGTCCGGGTCCATGTCCGGGTCCGGGTCCGGGTCCGGGTATGGGTCCGGGTCCGGGTCCGGGTCCGGGACCGGGTAAGGGTTCGGGTCCATGTCCGGGTCCGGGTCCGTGTCCGGGTCCGGCTCCGGGTTCGGATCCGGGTCCGTGTCCTGGTCCGGGTCCGGGTCCGTGTCCGGGTCCGGGTAACGGTCCGGGTGCATGTCCGGGTCTGGGTCCGGGTCCGGGTAAGGGTGCGGGTCCGTGTCCGGGTCCGGGTCCGGGTCCGTGTCCGTGTCCGGGTCCGGGTAAGGGTCCGGGTCCATGTCCGTGTCCGTGTCCATGTCCGGGTAAGGGTCCGGGTCCGGGTCTGGGTCCGGGTCCGGGTCCGGGTCCGGGTCTGGGTCCGGGTCCGGATCCGGGTAAGGGTCCGTGTCCGTGTCCGGGTCCCTGTCCATGTCCGGGTAAGGGTCCGGGTCCGGGTCTGGGTCCGGGTCCGGATCCGGGTAAGGGTCCGTGTCCGGGTCCGGTTTAGGGTCCGGGTCCGGGTCCAGGTAAGGGTCCGGGTCTGGGTCCAGGTCCGGGTTCGGGTCCGGGTCCGCGTCCGGGTCCGGGTCCGAGTCCGGGTCCGGGTCCGGGTAAGTGTCCGGGTCCCGGTCCGGGTAAGGGTCTGGGTTCGGGTTCGGTTTCCGGGTCCGGGTCCGGGACCGGGTCTGGGTCCGCGTAAGGGTCCGGGTCCGGGTCCGGGTCCGGGACCGGGTCTGGGTCCGGGTCCAGGTAAGGGTCCGGGTCCGGGTCCGGGTCCGGGTAAGGGTCCGGGTCTGTGTCCGGTTAAGGGTCCGGGTAAGGGTCCAGGTAAGTGTCCGGGTCCGGGTCCGGGTCCGGGTCCGGGTCCTGGTCAGGGTAAGGGTCCGGGTCCGGGTCTGGGTCCGGGTCCGGGTAAGGGTCCGGGTCCGGGTCCGGGTCCGGGTAAGGGTCCGGGTCCGGGACTGGATAAGGGTCCGGGTCCGGGTCCAGGTAAGGGTCCGGGTCCGGGACTGGGTAAGGGTCCGGGTCCGGGTCCGGGTCCGGGTCCGGGTCCGGGTAAGGGTCCAGGTAAGTGTCCGGGTCCGGGTCCGGGTCCGGGTCCGGGTCCTGGTCGGGGTAAGGGTCCGGGTCCGGGTCCGGGTCCGGGTCCGGGTCCGGGTAAGGGTCCGGGTCCGGGTCCGGGTCCGGGTCCGGGTAAGGGTCTGGGTCCGGGTCCAGGTAAGGGTCCGGGTCCGGGTCCGGGTCCGGGTCTGAGTCCGGGTCCGGGTCCGGGTCCGGGTCCGGGTCCGGGTCCGGGTCCGGGTAAGGGTCCGGGTCCGGGTCCGGGTCCGGGTCCGGGTAAGGGTCTGGGTCCGGGTCCAGGTAAGGGTCCGGGTCCGGGTCCGGGTCCGGGTCCGGGTCTGAGTCCGTGTCCGGGTCCGGGTCCGCGTCCGTGTCCGGGTAAGGGTCCGGGTCCATGTCCGGGTCCGGGTCCGGGTCCGGGTCTGGGTCCGGGTCCGGGTCCGGGTCCGGGTCTGGGTCCGCGTAAGGGTCCGGGTCCGGGTCCAGGCAAGGGTCCGGGTCCGGGTCTGGGTAAGGGTCCGGGTCCGGGTAAGGGTCCGGGTCCGGGTCCGGGTCCGGGTCCGGGTCCGGGTCCGGTTAAGGGTCCGGGTCCGGGTCCGCGTCCGTGTCCGTGTCCGTGTCCGGGTCCGGGTCCGGGTAAGGGTCCGGGTCCATGTCCGGGTCCGGGTCCGGGTCCGGGTCCGGGTCTGGGTCCGGGTCCGGGTCCGGGTCCGGGTCCGGGTCCGGGACCGGGTAAGGGTTCGGGTCCATGTCCGGGTCCGGGTCCGTGTCCGGGTCCGGCTCCGGGTTCGGATCCGGGTCCGGGTCCTGGTCCGGGTCCGGGTCCGTGTCCGGGTCCGGGTAACGGTCCGGGTGCATGTCCGGGTCTGGGTCCGGGTCCGGGTAAGGGTGCGGGTCCGTGTCCGGGTCCGGGTCCGTGTCCGTGTCCGGGTCCGGGTAAGGGTCCGGGTCCATGTCCGGGTCCGTGTCCATGTCCGGGTAAGGGTCCGGGTCCGGGTCTGGGTCCGGGTCCGGGTCCGGGTCTGGGTCCGGGTCCGGATCCGGGTAAGGGTCCGTGTCCGTGTCCGGGTCCGTGTCCATGTCCGGGTAAGGGTCCGGGTCCGGGTCTGGGTCCGGGTCCGGATCCGGGTAAGGGTCCGTGTCCGGGTCCGGTTTAGGGTCCGGGTCCGGGTCCAGGTAAGGGTCCGGGTCTGGGTCCAGGTCCGGGTCCGGGTCCGGGTCCGCGTCCGGGTCCGGGTCCGGGTCCGGGTCCGGGTAAGTGTCCGGGTCCCGGTCCGGGTAAGGGTCTGGGTTCGGGTTCGGTTCCGGGTCCGGGTCCGGGTCCGGGTCTGGGTCCGCGTAAGGGTCCGGGTCCGGGTCCGGGTCCGGGACCGGGTCTGGGTCCGGGTCCAGGTAAGGGTCCGGGTCCGGGTCCGTGTCCGGGTCCGGCTCCGGGTTCGGATCCGGGTCCGGGTCCTGGTCCGGGTCCGGGTCCGTGTCCGGGTCCGGGTAACGGTCCGGGTGTATGTCCGGGTCTGGGTCCGGGTCCGGGTAAGGGTGCGGGTCCGTGTCCGGGTCCGGGTCCGTGTCCGTGTCCGGGTCCGGGTAAGGGTCCGGGTCCATGTCCGGGTCCGTGTCCATGTCCGGGTAAGGGTCCGGGTCCGGGTCTGGGTCCGGGTCCGGGTCCGGGTCTGGGTCCGGGTCCGGATCCGGGTAAGGGTCCGTGTCCGTGTCCGGGTCCGGGTCCGTGTCCATGTCCGGGTAAGGGTCCGGGTCCGGGTCTGGGTCCGGGTCCGGTTTAGGGTCCGGGTCCGGGTCCAGGTAAGGGTCCGGGTCTGGGTCCAGGTCCGGGTCCGGGTCCGGGTCCGCGTCCGGTTCCGGGTCCGGGTCCGGGTCCGGGTCCGGGTAAGTGTCCGGGTCCCGGTCCGGGTAAGGGTCTGGGTTCGGGTTCGGTTCCGGGTCCGGGTCCGGGTCCGGGTCTGGGTCCGCGTAAGGGTCCGGGTCCGGGTCCGGGTCCGGGACCGGGTCTGGGTCCGGGTCCAGGTAAGGGTCCGGGTCCGGGTCCGGGTCCGGGTAAGGGTCCGGGTCTGTGTCCGGTTAAGGGTCCGGGTAAGGGTCCAGGTAAGTGTCCGGGTCCGGGTCCGGGTCCGGGTCCGGGTCCTGGTCGGGGTAAGGGTCCGGGTCCGGGTCTGGGTCCGGGTCCGGGTAAGGGTCCGGGTCCGGGTCCGGGTCCGGGTAAGGGTCCGGGTCCGGGACTGGGTAAGGGTCCGGGTCCGGGTCCAGGTAAGGGTCCGGGTCCGGGACTGGTTAAGGGTCCGGGTCCGGGTCCGGGTCCGGGTCCGGGTCCGGGTAAGGGTCCAGGTAAGTGTCCGGGTCCGGGTCCGGGTCCGGGTCCGGGTCCTGGTCGGGGTAAGGGTCCGGGTCCGGGTCCGGGTCCGGGTCCGGGTAAGGGTCCGGGTCCGGGTCCGGGTCCGGGTCCGGGTCCGGGTAAGGGTCTGGGTCCGGGTCCAGGTAAGGGTCCGGGTCCGGGTCCGGGTCCGGGTCTGAGTCCGTGTCCGGGTCCGGGTCCGCGTCCGTGTCCGGGTAAGGGTCCGGGTCCATGTCCGGGTCCGGGTCCGGGTCCGTGTCCGTGTCCGGGTCCGGGTAAGGGTGCGGGTCCGTGTCCGCGTCCGGGTCCGTGTCCGTGTCCGGGTCCGGGTAAGGGTCCGGGTCCATGTCCGGGTCCGTGTCCATGTCCGGGTAAGGGTCCGTGTCCGGGTCTGGGTCCGGGTCCGGGTCCGGGTCCGGGTCTGGGTCCGGGTCCGGATCCGTGTAAGGGTCCGTGTCCGTGTCCGGGTCCGTGTCCATGTCCGGGTAAGGGTCCGGGTCCGGGTCTGGGTCCGGGTCCGGATCCGGGTAAGGGTCCGTGTCCGGGTCCGGTTTAGGGTCCGGGTCCGGGTCCAGGTAAGGGTCCGGGTCTGGGTCCAGGTCCGGGTCCGGGTCCGGGTCCGCGTCCGGGTCCGGGTCCGAGTCAGGGTCCGGGTCCGGGTAAGTGTCCGGGTCCCGGTCCGGGTAAGGGTCTGGGTTCGGGTTCGGTTCCGGGTCCGGGTCCGGGTCCGGGTCTGGGTCCGCGTAAGGGTCCGGGTCCGGGTCCGGGTCCGGGACCGGGTCTGGGTCCGGGTCCAGGTAAGGGTCCGGGTCCGGGTCCGGGTCCGGGTAAGGGTCCGGGTCTGTGTCCGGTTAAGGGTCCGGGTAAGGGTCCAGGTAAGTGTCCGGGTCCGGGTCCGGGTCCTGGTCGGGGTAAGGGTCCGGGTCCGGGTCCGGGTCCGGGTCCAGGTAAGGGTCCGTGTCCGGGACTGGGTAAGGGTCCGGGTCCGGGTCCGGGTCCGGCTCCAGGTTCGGATCCGTGTCCGTGTCCAGGTCCGGGTCCGGGTCCGGGTAAGGGTCCGTGTCCGTGTCCGGTTTAGGATCCGGGTCCGGGTCCAGGTAAGGGTCCGGGTCTGGGTCCAGGTCCGGGTCCGGGTCCGGGTCTGCGTCCGGGTCCGGGTCCGAGTCCGGGTCCGGGTCCGGGTAAGTGTCCGGGTCCCGGTCCGGGTAAGGGTCTGGGTTCGGGTTCAGTTCCGGGTCCGGGTCCGGGTCCGGGTCTGGGTCCACGTAAGGGTCCGGGTCCGGGTCCGGGTCCGGGACCGGGTCTGGGTCCGGGTCCAGGTAAGGGTCCGGGTCCGGGTCTGGGTCCGGGTAAGGGTCCGGGTCTGTGTCCGGTTAAGGGTCCGGGTAAGGGTCCAGGTAAGTGTCCGGGTCCGGGTCTGGATCCGGGTCCGGGTCCTGGTCGGGGTAAGGGTCCGGGTCCGGGTCCGGGTCCGGGTCCGGGTCCGGGTAAGGGTCCGGGTCCGGGTCCGGGTCCGGGTAAGGGTCCGGGTCCGGGACTGGGTAAGGGTCCGGGTCCGGGTCCAGGTAAGGGTCTGGGTCCGGGACTGGGTAAGGGTCCGGGTCCGGGTCCGTGTCCGTGTCCGTGTCCGTGTCCGGGTAAGGGTTCGGGTCCGTGTCCCTGTCCGTGTCCGTGTCCGGGTTCGGACCCGGGTTCGGACCCGGGTCCGGGTCCGGGTCCGGGTCCGGGTCCGGTTTAGGGTCCGGGTCCGGGTCCAGGTAAGGGTCCGGGTCCGGGTCCGTGTCCGGGTCCGGGTCCTGGTCCGGGTCCGGGTCCGGGTAAGTGTCCGGGTCCCGGTCCGGGTAAGGGTCTGGGTTCGGGTTCGGTTCCGGGTCTGGGTCCGGGTCCGGGTCTGGGTCCGGGTAAGGGTCCGGGTCCGGGTCCGGGTCCGGGTAAGGGTCCGGGTCCGGGTCCGGGTCCGGGTCCGTGTAAGGGTCCGGGTCCAGGTCCGGGTCCGGGTCCGGGGCAAGGGTCCGGGTCCGGGTCCGGCTCCGGGTTCGGATCCGGGTCAGGGTCCGGGTCCGGGTCCAGGTCCAGGTCCGGGTCCGGGTAACGGTCCGGGGTGCATGTCCGGGTCTGGGTCCGGGTCCGGGTAAGGGTGCGGGTCCGTGTCCGGGTCCGGGTCCGGGTCCGTGTCCGGGTCCGGGTAAGGGTCCGGGTCCATGTCCGGGTCCGTGTCCATGTCCGGGTAAGGTTCCGGGTCCGGGTCTGGGTCCGGGTCCGGGTCCGGGTCTGGGTCCGGGTCCGGATCCGGGTAAGGGTCCGTGTCCGTGTCCGGGTCCGTGTCCATGTCCGGGTAAGGGTCCGGGTCCGGGTCTGGGTCCGGGTCCGGATCCGGGTAAGGGTCCGTGTCCGGGTCCGGTTTAGGGTCCGGGTCCGGGTCCAGGTAAGGGTCCGGGTCTGGGTCCAGGGTCCGGGTCCGCGTCCGGGTCCGCGTCCGGGTCGGGGTCCGTGTCCGGGTCCTGGTCCGGGTAAGTGTCCGGGTCCGGGTCCGGGTCCGGGTAAGGGTCCGGGTCTGTGTCCGGTAAGGGTCCGGGTAAGGGTCCAGGTAAGTGTCCGGGTCCGGGTCCGGGTCCGGGTCCGGGTCCGGGTCTGGTCGGGGTAAGGGTCCGGGTCCGGGTCCGGGTCCGGGTCCGGGTAAGGGTCCGGGTCCGGGTCCGGGTCCGGGTAAGGGTCCGGGTCCGGGACTGGGTAAGGGTCCGGGTCCGGGTCCAGGTAAGGGTCCGGGTCCGGGACTGGGTCCGGGTCCGGGGTCCTGGTCGGGGTAAGGGTCCGGGTCCGGGTCCGGGTCCGGGTCCGGGTAAGGGTCCAGGTCCGGGTCCGGGTCCGGGTCCGGGTAAGGGTCCGGGTCCGGGTCCAGGTAAGGGTCCGGGTCCGGGTCCGGGTCCGGGTCCGAGTCCGGGTCCGGGTCCGGGTAAGGGTCCGGGTCCGGGTCCGGGGTCCGGGTCCGGGTCCGGGTCCGGGTCCGGGTCCGGGTCCGGGTCCCGGGTCCGGGTCCGGGTCCGGGTCCGGGTCTGGGTCCGGGTCCAGGTAAGGGTCCGGGTCCGGGTCCGGGTCCGGGTAAGGGTCCGGGTCCGGGTCCGGGTCCGGGTCCGGGTAAGGGGTACCGGGTCCGGGTCCGGGTCCGGGTCCGGGCAAGGTCCGGGTCCGGGTCCAGGCAAGGGTCCGGGTCCGGGTCCGGGTAAGGTTCCGGGTCCAGGTAAGGGTCCGGGTCCGGGTCCGGGTCCGGGTCGGATCCGGGTCCGGGTCCGGTTAAGGGTCCGGGTCCGGGTCCGCATCCGGGTCCGGGTCCGGGTCCGGGTCCGGGTCCGGGTAAGGGTCCGGGTCCATGTCCGGGTCCGGGTCGGGTCCGGGTCCGGGTCTGGGTCCGGGTCCGGGTCCGGGTCCGGGACCGGGTAAGGGTCTGGGTCCGGGTCCGGATCCGGGTAAGGGTCCGTGTCCGTGTCCGGGTCCGTGTCCATGTCTGGGTAAGGGTCCGGGTCCGGGTCTGGGTCCGGGTCCGGATCCGGGTAAGGGTCCGTGTCCGGGTCCGGTTTAGGGTCCGGGTCCGGGTCCAGGTAAGGGTCCGGGTCTGGGTCCAGGTCCGGGTCCGGGTCCGGGTCCGCGTCCGGGTCCGGGTCCGAGTCCGAGTCCGGGTCCGGGTCCGGGTAAGTGTCCGGGTCCCGGTCCGGGTAAGGGTCTGGGTTCGGGTTCGGTTCCGGGTCCGGGTCCGGGTCCGGGTCTGGGTCCGCGTAAGGGTCCGGGTCCGGGTCCGGGTCCGGGACCGGGTCTGGGTCCGGGTCAGGTAAGGGTCCAGGTCCGGGTCCGGGTCCGGGTAAGGGTCCGGGTCTGTGTCCGGTTAAGGGTCCGGGTAAGGGTCCAGGTAAGTGTCCGGGTCCGGGTCCGGGTCCGGGTCCGGGTCCTGGTCGGGGTAAGGGTCCGGGTCCGGGTCCGGGTCCGGGTCGGGTAAGGGTCCGGGTCCGGGTCCGGGTCCGGGTCCGGGTAAGGTCCGGGTCCGGGACTGGGTAAGGGTCCGGGTCCGGGTCCGGGTCCAGGTAAGGGTCCGGGTCCGGGACTGGGTAAGGGTCCGGGTCTGGGTCCGGGTCCGGGTAAGGGTCCAGGTAAGTGTCCGGGTCCGGGTCCGGGTGCGGGTCCGGGTACTGGTCGGGGTAACGGTCCGGGTCCGGGTCCGGGTCCGGGTCCGGGTAAGGGTCCGGTCCGGGTCCGGGTCCGGGTCCGGGTCCGGGTCCGGGTAAGGGTCTGGGTCCGGGTCCAGGTAAGGGTCCGGGTCCGGGTCCGGGTCCGGGTCTGAGTCCGTGTCCGGGTCCGGGTCCGGGTAAGGGTCCGGGTTCCGGGTCCGGGTAAGGGTCCGGGGTCCGGGTCCGGGTCCGGGGTCCGGGTCCGGGTCCGGGTCCGGGTAAGGGTCCGGGTCCGGGTAAGGGTCCGGGTCCGGGTCCGGGTCCGGGTCCGGGTCCGGGTCCGGGTCCGGTTAAGGGCCGGGTCCGGGTCCGCGTCCATGTCCGGGTCCGGGTCCGGGTCCGGGTCTGGGTAAGGGTCTGGGTCCATGTCCGGGTCCGGGTCCGGGTCCGGGTCCGGGACCGGGTAAGGGTTCGAGTCCGTGTCCGGGTCCGGGTCTGGGTCCGGGTCCGGGTCCGGGTCTGGGTCCGGGTCCGGATCCGGGTAAGGGTCCGTGTCCGTGTCCGGGTCCGTGTCCATGTCCGGGTAAGGGTCCGGGTCCGGGTCTGGGTCCGGGTCCGGATCCGGGTAAGGGTCCGTGTCCGGGTCCGGTTTAGGGTCCGGGTCCGGGTCCAGGTAAGGGTCCGGGTCTGGGTCCAGGTCCGGGTCCGCGTCCGGGTCCGCGTCCGGGTCGGGGTCCGAGTCCGGGTCCTGGTCCGGGTAAGTGTCCGGGTCCGGGTCCGGGTCCGGGTAAGGGTCCGGGTCTGTGTCCGGTTAAGGGTCCGGGTAAGGGTCCAGGTAAGTGTCCGGGTCCGGGTCCGGGTCCGGGTCCGGGTCCTGGTCGGGGTAAGGGTCCGGGTCCGGGTCCGGGTCCGGGTCCGGGTCCGGGTAAGGGTCCGGGTCCGGGTCCGGGTCCGGGTAAGGGTCCGGGTCCGGGTCCGGGTCCGGGTAAGGGTCCGGGTCTGTGTCCGGTTAAGGGTCCGGGTAAGGGTCCAGGTAAGTGTCCGGGTCCGGGTCCGGGTCCGGGTCCTGGTCCGGGTAAGTGTCCGGGTCCGGGTCCGGGTCCGGGTAAGGGTCCGGGTCTGTGTCCGGTTAAGGGTCCGGGTAAGGGTCCAGGTAAGTGTCCGGGTCCGGGTCCGGGTCCGGGTCCGGGTCCTGGTCGGGGTAAGGGTCCGGGTCCGGGTCCGGGTCCGGGTCCGGGTAAGGGTCCGGGTCCGGGTCCGGGTCCGGGTAAGGGTCCGGGTCCGGGACTGGGTAAGGGTCCGGGTCCGGGTCCAGGTAAGGGTCCGGGTCCGGGACTGGGTCCGGGTCCGGGTCCTGGTCGGGGTAAGGGTCCGGGTCCGGGTCCGGGTCCGGGTCCGGGTAAGGGTCCAGGTCCGGGTCCGGGTCCGGGTCCGGGTAAGGGTCCGGGTCCGGGTCCAGGTAAGGGTCCGGGTCCGGGTCCGGGTCCGGGTCCAAGTCCGGGTCCGGGTCCGGGTAAGGGTCCGGGTCCGGGTCCGGGTCCGGGTCCGGGTCCGGGTCCGGGTCCGGGTCCGGGTAAGGGTCCGGGTCCGGGACTGGGTAAGGGTCCGGGTCCGGGTCCAGGTAAGGGTCCGGGTCCGGGACTGGGTCCGGGTCCGGGTCCTGGTCGGGGTAAGGGTCCGGGTCCGGGTCCGGGTCCGGGTCCGGGTCCGGGTAAGGGTCCAGGTCCGGGTCCGGGTCCGGGTCCGGGTAAGGGTCCGGGTCCGGGTCCAGGTAAGGGTCCGGGTCCGGGTAAGGGTCCGGGTCCGGGTCCGGGTCCGGGTCCGGGTCCGGGTCCGGGTCCGGGTCCGGGTCCGGGTCCGGGTCTGGGTCCGGGTCCAGGTAAGGGTCCGGGTCCGGGTCCGGGTCCGGGTAAGGGTCCGGGTCCGGGTCCGGGTCCGGGTCCGGGTCCGGGTAAGGGTCCGGGTCCGGGTCCGGGTCCGGGTCCGGGCAAGGGTCCGGGTCCGGGTCCAGGCAAGGGTCCGGGTCCGGGTCCGGGTAAGGTTCCGGGACCAGGTAAGGTTCCGGGTCCGGGTCCGGGTCCGGGTCCGGATCCGGGTCCGGGTCCGGTTAAGGGTCCGGGTCCGGGTCCGCGACCGGGTCCGGGTCCGGGTCCGGGTAAGGGTCCGGGTCCATGTCCGGGTCCGGGTCCGGGTCCGGGTCCGGGTCTGGGTCCGGGTCCGGGTCCGGGTCCGGGACCGGGTAAGGGTCTGGGTCCGGGTCCGGATCCGGGTAAGGGTCCGTGTCCGTGTCCGGGTCCGTGTCCATGTCTGGGTAAGGGTCCGGGTCCGGGTCTGGGTCCGGGTCCGGATCCGGGTAAGGGTCCGTGTCCGGGTCCGGTTTAGGGTCCGGGTCCGGGTCCAGGTAAGGGTCCGGGTCTGGGTCCAGGTCCGGGTCCGGGTCCGGGTCCGCGTCCGGGTCCGGGTCCGAGTCCGAGTCCGGGTCCGGGTCCGGGTAAGTGTCCGGGTCCCGGTCCGGGTAAGGGTCTGGGTTCGGGTTCGGTTCCGGGTCCGGGTCCGGGTCCGGGTCTGGGTCCGCGTAAGGGTCCGGGTCCGGGTCCGGGTCCGGGACCGGGTCTGGGTCCGGGTCCAGGTAAGGGTCCAGGTCCGGGTCCGGGTCCGGGTAAGGGTCCGGGTCTGTGTCCGGTTAAGGGTCCGGGTAAGGGTCCAGGTAAGTGTCCGGGTCCGGGTCCGGGTCCGGGTCCGGGTCCTGGTCGGGGTAAGGGTCCGGGTCCGGGTCCGGGTCCGGGTCCGGGTAAGGGTCCGGGTCCGGGTCCGGGTCCGGGTCCGGGTAAGGGTCCGGGTCCGGGACTGGGTAAGGGTCAGGGTCCGGGTCCGGGTCCAGGTAAGGGTCCGGGTCCGGGAGTGGGTAAGGGTCCGGGTCTGGGTCCGGGTCCGGGTAAGGGTCCAGGTAAGTGTCCGGGTCCGGGTCCGGGTCCGGGTCCGGGTACTGGTCGGGGTAACGGTCCGGGTACGGGTCCGGGTCCGGGTCCGGGTAAGGGTCCGGGTCCGGGTCCGGGTCCGGGTCCGGGTCCGGGTCCGGGTAAGGGTCTGGGTCCGGGTCCAGGTAAGGGTCCGGGTCCGGGTCCGGGTCCGGGTCTGAGTCCGTGTCCGGGTCCGGGTCCGGGTCCGGGTAAGGGTCCGGGTTCCGGGTCCGGGTAAGGGTCCGGGTCCGGGTCCGGGTCCGGGTCCGGGTCCGGGTCCGGGTAAGGGTCCGGGTCGGGGTAAGGGTCCGGGTCCGGGTCCGGGTCCGGGTCCGGGTCCGGGTCCGGGTCCGGTTAAGGGCCGGGTCCGGGTCCGCGTCCGGGTCCGGGTCCGGGTCCGGGTCCGGGTCTGGGTAAGGGTCTGGGTCCATGTCCGGGTCCGGGTCCGGGTCCGGGTCCGGGTCCGGGTAAGGGTCCAGGTCCGGGTCCGGGTCCGGGTCCGGGTAAGGGTCCGGGTCCGGGTCCAGGTAAGGGTCCGGGTCCGGGTCCGGGTCCGGGTCCGAGTCCGGGTCCGGGTCCGGGTAAGGGTCCGGGTCCGGGTCCGGGTCCGGGTCCGGGTCCGGGTCCGGGTCCGGGTCCGGGTCCGAGTCCGGGTCCGGGTCCGGGTAAGGGTCCGGGTCCGGGTCCGGGTCCGGGTCCGGGTCCGGGTCCGGGTCCGGGTCCGGGTCCGGGTCCGGGTCCGGGTCTGGGTCCGGGTCCAGGTAAGGGTCCGGGTCCGGGTCCGGGTCCGGGTAAGGGTCCGGGTCCGGGTCCGGGTCTGGGTCCGGGCAAGGGTCCGGGTCCGGGTCCGGGCAAGGGTCCGGGTCCGGGTCCAGGCAAGGGTCCGGGTCCGGGTCCGGGTAAGGGTCCGGGTCCAGGTAAGGGTCCGGGTCCGGGTCCGGGTCCGGGTCCGGATCCGGGTCCGGGTCCGGTTAAGGGTCCGGGTCCGGGTCCGCGTCCGGGTCCGGGTCCGGGTCCGGGTCCGGGTCCGGGTAAGGGTCCGGGTCCATGTCCGGGTCCGGGTCCGGGTCCGGGTCCGGGTCTGGGTCCGGGTCCGGGTCCGGGTCCGGGACCGGGTAAGGGTCTGGGTCCGGGTCCGGATCCGGGTAAGGGTCCGTGTCCGTGTCCGGGTCCGTGTCCATGTCTGGGTAAGGGTCCGGGTCCGGGTCTGGGTCCGGGTCCGGATCCGGGTAAGGGTCCGTGTCCGGGTCCGGTTTAGGGTCCGGGTCCGGGTCCAGGTAAGGGTCCGGGTCTGGGTCCAGGTCCGGGTCCGGGTCCGGGTCCGCGTCCGGGTCCGGGTCCGAGTCCGAGTCCGGGTCCGGGTCCGGGTAAGTGTCCGGGTCCCGGTCCGGGTAAGGGTCTGGGTTCGGGTTCGGTTCCGGGTCCGGGTCCGGGTCCGGGTCTGGGTCCGCGTAAGGGTCCGGGTCCGGGTCCGGGTCCGGGACCGGGTCTGGGTCCGGGTCCAGGTAAGGGTCCAGGTCCGGGTCCGGGTCTGTGTCCGGTTAAGGGTCCGGGTAAGGGTCCAGGTAAGTGTCCGGGTCCGGGTCCGGGTCCGGGTCCGGGTCCTGGTCGGGGTAAGGGTCCGGGTCCGGGTCCGGGTCCGGGTCCGGGTAAGGGTCCGGGTCCGGGTCCGGGTCCGGGTCCGGGTAAGGGTCCGGGTCCGGGACTGGGTAAGGGTCAGGGTCCGGGTCCGGGTCCAGGTAAGGGTCCGGGTCCGGGAGTGGGTAAGGGTCCGGGTCTGGGTCCGGGTCCGGGTAAGGGTCCAGGTAAGTGTCCGGGTCCGGGTCCGGGTCCGGGTCCGGGTACTGGTCGGGGTAACGGTCCGGGTACGGGTCCGGGTCCGGGTCCGGGTAAGGGTCCGGGTCCGGGTCCGGGTCCGGGTCCGGGTCCGGGTCCGGGTAAGGGTCTGGGTCCGGGTCCAGGTAAGGGTCCGGGTCCGGGTCCGGGTCCGGGTCTGAGTCCGTGTCCGGGTCCGGGTCCGGGTCCGGGTAAGGGTCCGGGTTCCGGGTCCGGGTAAGGGTCCGGGTCCGGGTCCGGGTCCGGGTCCGGGTCCGGGTCCGGGTAAGGGTCCGGGTCGGGGTAAGGGTCCGGGTCCGGGTCCGGGTCCGGGTCCGGGTCCGGGTCCGGGTCCGGGTCCGGTTAAGGGCCGGGTCCGGGTCCGCGTCCGTGTCCGGGTCCGGGTCCGGGTCCGGGTCTGGGTAAGGGTCTGGGTCCATGTCCGGGTCCGGGTCCGGGTCCGGGTCCGGGACCGGGTAAGGGTTCGAGTCCGTGTCCGGGTCCGGGTCCGGGTCCGGGTCCGGCTCCGTGTTCGGATCCGTGTCCGTGTCCGGGTCCGTGTCCGGGTCCGGGTCCGGGTCCGGGTAACGGTCCGGGTGCATGTCCGGGTCCAGGTCCGGGTCCGGGTCCGGGTCCGCGTCCGGGTCCGGGTCCGAGTCCGAGTCCGGGTCCGGGTCCGGGTAAGTGTCCGGGTCCCGGTCCGGGTAAGGGTCTGGGTTCGGGTTCGGTTCCGGGTCCGGGTCCGGGTCCGGGTCTGGGTCCGCGTAAGGGTCCGGGTCCGGGTCCGGGTCCGGGACCGGGTCTGGGTCCGGGTCCAGGTAAGGGTCCAGGTCCGGGTCCGGTTCCGGGTAAGGGTCCGGGTCTGTGTCCGGTTAAGGGTCCGGGTAAGGGTCCAGGTAAGTGTCCGGGTCCGGGTCCGGGTCCGGGTCCGGGTCCTGGTCGGGGTAAGGGTCCGGGTCCGGGTCCGGGTCCGGGTCCGGGTCCGGGTCCGGGTAAGGGTCCGGGTCCGGGTCCGGGTCCGGGTAATGGTCCGGGTCCGGGACTGGGTAAGGGTCCGGGTCCGGGTCCGGGTCCAGGTAAGGGTCCGGGTCCGGGACTGGGTAAGGGTCCGGGTCTGGGTCCGGGTCCGGGAAGGGTCCAGGTAAGTGTCCGGGTCCGGGTCCGGGTCCGGGTCCGGGTACTGGTCGGGGTAACGGTCTGGGTCCGGGTCCGGGTCCGGGTCCGGGTAAGGGTCCGGGTCCGGGTCCGGGTCCGGGTCCGGGTCCGGGTAAGGGTCTGGGTCCGGGTCCAGGTAAGGGTCCGGGTCCGGGTCCGGGTCCGGGTCTGAGTCCGTGTCCGGGTCCGGGTCCGGGTAAGGGTCCGGGTTCCGGGTCCGGGTAAGGGTCCGGGTCCGGGTCCGGGTCCGGGTCCGGGTCCGGGTCCGGGTCCGGGTAAGGGTCCGGGTCCGGGTAAGGGTCCGGGTCTGGGTCCGGGTCCGGGTCCGGGTCCGGTTAAGGGCCGGGTCCGGGTCCGCGTCCGTGTCCGGGTCCGGGTCCGGGTCCGGGTCTGGGTAAGGGTCTGGGTCCATGTCCGGGTCCGGGTCCGGGTCCGGGTCCGGCTCCGTGTTCGGATCCGTGTCCGTGTCCGTGTCCGTGTCCGGGTCCGGGTCCGGGTCCGGGTAACGGTCCGGGTGCATGTCCGGGTCTGGGTCCTGGTCCCGGTAAGGGTGCGGGTCCGTGTCCGGGTCCGGGTCCGGGTCCGTGTCCGGGTCCGGGTAAGGGTCCGGGTCCATGTCCGGGTCCGTGTCCATGTCCGGGTAAGGGTCCGGGTCCGGGTCTGGGTCCGGGTCCGGGTCCGGGTCTGGGTCCGGGTCCGGATCCGGGTAAGGGTCCGTGTCCGTGTCCGGGTCCGTGTCCATGTCCGGGTAAGGGTCCGGGTCTGGGTCCGGGTCCGGATCCGGGTAAGGGTCCGTGTCCGGGTCCGGTTTAGGGTCCGGGTCCGGGTCCAGGTAAGGGTCCGGGTCTGGGTCCAGGTCCGGGTCCGGGTCCGGGTCTGCGTCCGGGTCCAGGTCCGAGTCCGGGTCCGGGTCCGGGTAAGTGTCCGGGTCCCGGTCCGGGTAAGGGTCTGGGTTCAGGTTCGGTTCCGGGTCCGGGTCCGGGTCCGGGTCCGGGTCTGGGTCCGCGTAAGGGTCCGGGTCCGGGTCCGGGTCCGGGACCGGGTCTGGGTCCGGGTCCAGGTAAGGGTCCGGGTCCGGGTCTGGGTCCGGGTAAGGGTCCGGGTCTGTGTCCGGTTAAGGGTCCGGGTAAGGGTCCAGGTAAGTGTCCGGGTCCGGGTCCGGGTCCGGGTCCGGGTCCGGGTCCTGGTCGGGGTAAGGGTCCGGGTCCGGGTCCTGGTCGGTGTAAGGGTCCGGGTCCGGGTCCGGGTCCGGGTCCGGGTAAGGGTCCGGGTCCGGGTCCGGGTCCGGGTCCGGGTAAGGGTCCGGGTCCGGGACTGGGTAAGGGTCCGGGTCCGGGTCCAGGTAAGGGTCCGGGTCCGGGACTGGGTAAGGGTCCGGGTCCGGGTAATGGTCCGGGTCCATGTCCGGGTCCGGGTCCGTGTCCGTGTCCGTGTCCGTGTCCGGGTAAGGGTTCGGGTCCGTGTCCGTGTCCGTGTCCGGGTTCGGACCTGGGTCCGGGTCCGGGTCCGGGTCCGGGTCCGGGTC
Source organism: Arizona elegans (assembly GCA_022577455.1). Classification (NCBI taxonomy): domain Eukaryota; kingdom Metazoa; phylum Chordata; class Lepidosauria; order Squamata; family Colubridae; genus Arizona; species Arizona elegans. The sequence goes on from JAKOOJ010000027.1 coordinate 9,227,368, forward strand.
CGGGTCCGGGTCCGGGTCCGGGTCCGGTTTAGGGTCCGGATCCGGGTCCAGGTAAGGGTCCGGGTCCGGGTCCGTGTCCGGGTCCGGGTCCTGGTCCGTGTCCGGGTCCGGGAAGTGTCCGGGTCCCGGTCCGGGTAAGGGTCTGGGTTCGGGTTCGGTTCCGGGTCTGGGTCCGGGTCCGGGTCCGGGTCCGGGTCCGGGTCCTGGTCGGGGTAAGGGTCCGGGTCCGGGTCCGGGTCCGGGTCCGGGTAAGGGTCCGGGTCCGGGTCCGGGTCCGGGTAATGGTCCGGGTCCGGGACTGGGTAAGGGTCCGGGTCCGGGTCCGGGTCCAGGTAAGGGTCCGGGTCCGGGACTGGGTAAGGGTCCGGGTCTGGGTCCGGGTCCGGGAAGGGTCCAGGTAAGTGTCCGGGTCCGGGTCCGGGTCCGGGTCCGGGTACTGGTCGGGGTAACGGTCCGGGTCCGGGTCCGGGTCCGGGTCCGGGTAAGGGTCCGGGTCCGGGTCCGGGTCCGGGTCCGGGTCCGGGTAAGGGTCTGGGTCCGGGTCCAGGTAAGGGTCCGGGTCCGGGTCCGGGTCCGGGTCTGAGTCCGTGTCCGGGTCCGGGTCCGGGTAAGGGTCCGGGTTCCGGGTCCGGGTAAGGGTCCGGGTCCGGGTCCGGGTCCGGGTCCGGGTCCGGGTCCGGGTCCGGGTAAGGGTCCGGGTCCGGGTAAGGGTCCGGGTCTGGGTCCGGGTCCGGGTCCGGGTCCGGTTAAGGGCCGGGTCCGGGTCCGCGTCCGTGTCCGGGTCCGGGTCCGGGTCCGGGTCTGGGTAAGGGTCTGGGTCCATGTCCGGGTCCGGGTCCGGGTCCGGGTCCGGCTCCGTGTTCGGATCCGTGTCCGTGTCCGGGTCCGTGTCCGGGTCCGGGTCCGGGTCCGGGTAACGGTCCGGGTGCATGTCCGGGTCTGGGTCCTGGTCCCGGTAAGGGTGCGGGTCCGTGTCCGGGTCCGGGTCCGGGTCCGTGTCCGGGTCCGGGTAAGGGTCCGGGTCCATGTCCGGGTCCGTGTCCATGTCCGGGTAAGGGTCCGGGTCCGGGTCTGGGTCCGGGTCCGGGTCCGGGTCTGGGTCCGGGTCCGGATCCGGGTAAGGGTCCGTGTCCGTGTCCGGGTCCGTGTCCATGTCCGGGTAAGGGTCCGGGTCTGGGTCCGGGTCCGGATCCGGGTAAGGGTCCGTGTCCGGGTCCGGTTTAGGGTCCGGGTCCGTGTCCAGGTAAGGGTCCGGGTCTGGGTCCAGGTCCGGGTCCGGGTCCGGGTCTGCGTCCGGGTCCAGGTCCGAGTCCGGGTCCGGGTCCGGGTAAGTGTCCGGGTCCCGGTCCGGTTAAGGGTCTGGGTTCAGGTTCGGTTCCGGGTCCGGGTCCGGGTCCGGGTCCGGGTCCGGGTCTGGGTCCGCGTAAGGGTCCGGGTCCGGGTCCGGGTCCGGGACCGGGTCTGGGTCCGGGTCCAGGTAAGGGTCCGGGTCCGGGTCTGGGTCCGGGTAAGGGTCCGGGTCTGTGTCCGGTTAAGGGTCCGGGTAAGGGTCCAGGTAAGTGTCCGGGTCCGGGTCTGGGTCCGGGTCCGGGTCCGGGTCCGGGTCTGGGTCCGGGTCCGGATCCGGGTAAGGGTCCGTGTCCGTGTCCGGGTCCGTGTCCATGTCCGGGTAAGGGTCCGGGTCTGGGTCCGGGTCCGGATCCGGGTAAGGGTCCGTGTCCGGGTCCGGTTTAGGGTCCGGGTCCGGGTCCAGGTAAGGGTCCGGGTCTGGGTCCAGGTCCGGGTCCGGGTCCGGGTCTGCGTCCGGGTCCAGGTCCGAGTCCGGGTCCGGGTCCGGGTAAGTGTCCGGGTCCCGGTCCGGGGTAAGGGTCTGGGTTCAGGTTCGGTTCCGGGTCCGGGTCCGGGTCCGGGTCCGGGTCCGGGTCTGGGTCCGCGTAAGGGTCCGGGTCCGGGTCCGGGTCCGGGACCGGGTCTGGGTCCGGGTCCAGGTAAGGGTCCGGGTCCGGGTCTGGGTCCGGGTAAGGGTCCGGGTCTGGGTCCGGGTCCGGATCCGGGTAAGGGTCCGTGTCCGTGTCCGGGTCCGTGTCCATGTCCGGGTAAGGGTCCGGGTCCGGGTCTGGGTCCGGGTCCGGATCCGGGTAAGGGCCCGTGTCCGGGTCCGGTTTAGGGTCCGGGTCCGGGTCCAGGTAAGGGTCCGGGTCTGGGTCCAGGTCCGGGTCCGCGTCCGGGTCCGCGTCCGGGTCGGGGTCCGAGTCCGGGTCCGGGTCCGGGTAAGTGTCCGGGTCAGGGTCCGGGTCCGGGTAAGGGTCCGGGTCTGTGTCCGGTTAAGGGTCCGGGTAAGGGTCCAGGTAAGTGTCCGGGTCCGGGTCCGGGTCCGGGTCCGGGTCCTGGTCGGGGTAAGGGTCCGGGTCCGGGTCCGGGTCCGGGTAAGGGTCCGGGTCCGGGTCCGGGTCCGGGTAAGGGTCCGGGTCCGGGACTGGGTAAGGGTCCGGGTCCGGGTCCAGGTAAGGGTCCGGGTCCGGGACTGGGTCCGGGTCCGGGTCCTGGTCGGGGTAAGGGTCCGGGTCCGGGTCCGGGTCCGGGTCCGGGTAAGGGTCCAGGTCCGGGTCCGGGTCCGGGTCCGGGTAAGGGTCTGGGTCCGGGTCCAGGTAAGGGTCCGGGTCCGGGTCCGGGTCCGGGTCTGAGTCCGGGTCCGGGTCCGGGTAAGGGTCCGGGTCCGGGTCCGGGTCCGGGTCCGGGTCCGGGTCCGGGTCCGGGTCCGGGTCCGGGTCCAGGTCCAGGTAAGGGTCCGGGTCCGGGTCCGGGTAAGTGTCCGGGTCCGGGTCCGGGTCCGGGTCCGGGTAAGGGTCCGGGTCCGGGTCCGGGTCCGGGTCCGGGCAAGGGTCCGGGTCCGGGTCCAGGCAAGGGTCCGGGTCCGGGTCCGGGTAAGGTTCCGGGTCCGGGTAAGGGGTCCGGGTCCGGGTCCGGGTCCGGGTCCGGATCCGGGTCCGGGTCCGGTTAAGGGTCCGGGTCCGGGTCCGCGTCCGGGTCCGGGTCCGGGTCCGGGTCCGGGTCCGGGTCCGGGTAAGGGTCCGGGTCCATGTCCGGGTCCGGGTCCGGGTCCGGGTCCGGGTCTGGGTCCGGGTCCGGGTCCGGGTCCGGGACCGGGTAAGGGTTCGGGTCCGTGTCCGTGTCCGGGTCCGTGTCCGGGTCCAGCTCCGGGTTCGGATCCGGGTCCGTGTCCGTGTCCGGGTCCGGGTCCGGGTCCGGGTCCGGGTCCGGGTAACGGTCCGGGTGCATGTCCGGGTCTGGGTCCGGGTCCGGGTAAGGGTGCGGGTCCGTGTCCGGGTCCGTGTCCGGGTCCGTGTCCGGGTCCGGGTAAGGGTCCGGGTCCATGTCCGTGTCCGTGTCAATGTCCGGGTAAGGGTCCGGGTCCGGGTCTGGGTCCGGGTCCGGGTCCGGGTCTGGGTCCAGGTCCGGATCCGGGTAAGGGTCCGTGTCCGTGTCCGGGTCCGTGTCCATGTCTGGGTAAGGGTCCGGGTCCGGGTCTGGGTCCGGGTCCGGATCCGGGTAAGGGTCCGTGTCCGGGTCCGGTTTAGGGTCCGGGTCCGGGTCCAGGTAAGGGTCCGGGTCTGGGTCCAGGTCCGGGTCCGGGTCCGGGTCCGCGTCCGGGTCCGGGTCCGAGTCCGGGTCCGGGTCCGGGTAAGTGTCCGGGTCCCGGTCCGGGTAAGGGTCTGGGTTCGGGTTCGGTTCCGTGTCCGGGTCCGTGTCCGGGTCTGGGTCCGCGTAAGGGTCCGGGTCCGGGTCCGGGTCCGGGTCCGGGACCGGGTCTGGGTCCGGGTCCAGGTAAGGGTCCGGGTCTGTGTCCGGTTAAGGGTCCGGGTAAGGGTCCAGGTAAGTGTCCGGGTCCGGGTCCTGGTCCGGGTCCGGGTCCTGGTCGGGGTAAGGGTCCGGGTCCGGGTCCGGGTCCGGGTCCGGGTCCGGGTAAGGGTCCGGGTCCGGGTCCGGGTCCGGGTAAGGGTCCGGGTCCGGGACTGGGTAAGGGTCCGGGTCCGGGTCCGGGTCCAGGTAAGGGTCCGGGTCCGGGACTGGGTAAGGGTCCGGGTCTGGGTCCGGGTCCGGGTAAGGGTCCAGGTAAGTGTCCGGGTCCGGGTCCGGGTCCGGGTCCGGGTACTGGTCGGGGTAACGGTCCGGGTCCGGGTCCGGGTCCGGGTCCGGGTAAGGGTCCGGGTCCGGGTCCGGGTCCGGGTCCGGGTCCGGGTCCGGGTCCGGGTAAGGGTATGGGTCCGGGTCCAGGTAAGGGTCCGGGTCCGGGTCCGGGTCCGGGTCTGAGTCCGTGTCCGGGTCCGGGTCCGGGTAAGGGTCCGGGTTCCGGGTCCGGGTAAGGGTCCGGGTCCGGGTCCGGGTCCGGGTCCGGGTCCGGGTCCGGGTAAGGGTCCGGGTCCGGGTAAGGGTCCGGGTCCGGGTCCGGGTCCGGGTCCGGGTCCGGTTAAGGGCCGGGTCCGGGTCCGCGTCCGCGTCCGTGTCCGGGTCCGGGTCCGGGTCCGGGTCTGGGTAAGGGTCTGGGTCCATGTCCGGGTCCGGGTCCGGGTCCGGGTCCGGGACCGGGTAAGGGTTCGAGTCCGTGTCCGGGTCCGGGTCCGGGTCCGGGTCCGGCTCCGTGTTCGGATCCGTGTCCGGGTCCGGGTCCGGGTAACGGTCCGGGTGCATGTCCGGGTCTGGGTCCGGGTCCGGGTAAGGGTGCGGGTCCGGGTCCGGGTCCGGGTCCGGGTCCGGGTCCGTGTCCGGGTCCGTGTCCATGTCCGGGTAAGGGTCCGGGTCTGGGTCCGGGTCCGGATCCGGGTAAGGGTCCGTGTCCGGGTCCGGTTTAGGGTCCGGGTCCGGGTCCAGGTAAGGGTCCGGGTCTGGGTCCAGGTCCGGGTCCGGGTCCGGGTCTGCGTCCGGGTCCAGGTCCGAGTCCGGGTCCGGGTCCGGGTAAGTGTCCGGGTCCCGGTCCGGGTAAGGGTCTGGGTTCGGGTTCGGTTCCGGGTCCGGGTCCGGGTCCGGGTCCGGGTCTGGGTCCGCGTAAGGGTCCGGGTCCGGGTCCGGGTCCGGGACCGGGTCTGGGTCCGGGTCCAGGTAAGGGTCCGGGTCCGGGTCTGGGTCCGGGTAAGGGTCCGGGTCTGTGTCCGGTTAAGGGTCCGGGTAAGGGTCCAGGTAAGTGTCCGGGTCCGGGTCCGGGTCCGGGTCCGGGTCCTGGTCGGGGTAAGGGTCCGGGTCCGGGTCCTGGTCGGGGTAAGGGTCCGGGTCCGGGTCCGGGTCCGGGTCCGGGTAAGGGTCCGGGTCCGGGTCCGGGTCCGGGTCCGGGTAAGGGTCCGGGTCCGGGACTGGGTAAGGGTCCGTGTCCGGGTCCAGGTAAGGGTCCGGGTCCGGGACTGGGTAAGGGTCCGGGTCCGGGTAATGGTCCGGGTCCATGTCCGGGTCCGGGTCCGTGTCCGTGTCCGTGTCCGTGTCCGGGTAAGGGTTCGGGTCCGTGTCCGTGTCCGTGTCCGGGTTCGGACCTGGGTCCGGGTCCGGGTCCGGGTCCGGGTCCGGGTCCGGGTCAGGTTCCGGGTCCGGGTAAGGTTCTGGGTCCGGGTCCAGGTAAGGGTCTGGGTCCTGGTCCGGGTCCGGGTCCGGGTCCGGGTTCGTGTCCGGGTTCGTGTCCAGGTCCGGGTCCGGGTCCGGGTCCGGCTCCGGGTCAGGGTCCGGGTCCGGGTCCGGGTAAGGGTCTGGGTCCGTGTCCGTGTCCGTGTCCGTGTCCGTGTCCGTGTCCGTGTCTGGGTCCGGGTCCGGGTAAGGGTCCGGGTAAGGGTCCGGTTCCATGTCCGGGTCCGGGTCCATGTCCTGGTCTGTGTCCGTGATAGTGTCCTGGTCCGGGTAAGGGTTCGGGTCCGTGTCCGAGTCCGTGTCCGTGTCCGTGTCCGTGTCCGGGTTCGGGTCCGGGTCCGGGTAAGGGTCCGGGTTTGGGTCCGGGTCCGGGTCCGGGTCCGGGTCCGGGTCTGGGTCCGGGTCCGGGTCTGGGTCCGGGTCCGGGTAAGGGTTTGGGTTCGGGTCCGGGTAAGGGTCTGGGTCCGGGTCAGGGTCCGGGTCCGGGTAAGGGTCCGGGTTTGGGTCCGGGTCCGGGTCCGGGTCCGGGTAAGGGTCCGGGTCCGGGTCCGGGTCCGGGTCTGGGTCCGGGTCCGGGTAAGGGTCTGGGTTCGGGTCCGGGTAAGGGTCTGGGTCCGGGTCAGGGTCCGGGTCCGGGTAAGGGTCCGGGTAAGGGTCCAGGTAAGTGTCCGGGTCCGGGTCCGGGTCCGGGTCCGGGTCCTGGTCCGGGTAAGGGTCCGGGTCCGGGTCCGGGTCCGGGTCCGGGTAAGGGTCCGTGTCCGGGTCCGGGTCCGGGTAAGGGTCCGGGTCCGGGACTGGGTAAGGGTCCGGGTCCGGGTCCAGGTAAGGGTCTGGGTCCGGGACTGGGTAAGGGTCCGGGTCCGGGTCCGTGTCCGTGTCCGTGTCCGTGTCCGGGTAAGGGTTCGGGTCCGTGTCCCTGTCCGTGTCCGTGTCCGGGTTCGGACCCGGGTTCGGACCCGGGTCCGGGTCCGGGTCCGGGTCCGGTTTAGGGTCCGGGTCCGGGTCCAGGTAAGGGTCCGGGTCCGGGTCCGTGTCCGGGTCCGGGTCCTGGTCCGGGTCCGGGTCCGGGTAAGTGTCCGGGTCCCGGTCCGGGTAAGGGTCTGGGTTCGGGTTCGGTTCCGGGTCTGGGTCCGGGTCCGGGTCTGGGTCCGGGTAAGGGTCCGGGTCCGGGTCCGGGTCCGGGTAAGGGTCCGGGTCCGGGTCCGGGTCCGGGTCCGGGGTAAGGGTCCGGGTCCGGGTCCGGGTCCGGGTCCGGGCAAGGGTCCGGGTCCGGCTCCGGCTCCGGGTTCGGATCCGGGTCCGGGTCCGGCTCCGGGTTCGGATTCGGGTCAGGGTCCGGGTCCGGGTCCAGGTCCAGGTCCCGGTCCGGGTAACGGTCCGGGTGCATGTCCGGGTCTGGGTCCGGGTCCGGGTAAGGGTGCGGGTCCGTGTCCGGGTCCGGGTCCGGGTCCGTGTCCGGGTCCGGGTAAGGGTCCGGGTCCATGTCCGGGTCCGTGTCCATGTCCGGGTAAGGGTCCGGGTCCGGGTCTGGGTCCGGGTCCGGGTCCGGGTCTGGGTCCGGGTCCGGATCCGGGTAAGGGTCCGTGTCCGTGTCCGGGTCCGTGTCCATGTCCGGGTAAGGGTCCGGGTCCGGGTCTGGGTCCGGGTCCGGATCCGGGTAAGGGTCCGTGTCCGGGTCCGGTTTAGGGTCCGGGTCCGGGTCCAGGTAAGGGTCCGGGTTCGGGTTCGGTTCCGTGTCCGGGTCCGTGTCCGGGTCTGGGTCCGCGTAAGGGTCCGGGTCCGGGTCCGGGTCCGGGACCGGGTCTGGGTCCGGGTCCAGGTAAGGGTCCAGGTCTGGGTCCGGGTCCGGGTAAGGGTCCGGGTCTGTGTCCGGTTAAGGGTCCGGGTAAGGGTCCAGGTAAGTGTCCGGGTCCGGGTCCGGGTCCGGGTCCGGGTCCTGGTCGGGGTAAGGGTCCGGGTCCGGGTCCGGGTCCGGGTCCGGGTAAGGGTCCGGGTCCGGGTCCGGGTCCGGGTAAGGGTCCGGGTCCGGGACTGGGTAAGGGTCCGGGTCCGGGTCCGGGTCCAGGTAAGGGTCCGGGTCCGGGACTGGGTAAGGGTCCGGGTCTGGGTCCGGGTCCGGGTAAGGGTCCAGGTAAGTGTCCGGGTCCGGGTCCGGGTCCGGGTCCGGGTACTGGTCGGGGTAACGGTCCGGGTCCGGGTCCGGGTCCGGGTCCGGGTAAGGGTCCGGGTCCGGGTCCGGGTCCGGGTCCGGGTCCGGGTCCGGGTAAGGGTATGGGTCCGGGTCCAGGTAAGGGTCCGGGTCCGGGTCCGGGTCCGGGTCTGAGTCCGTGTCCGGGTCCGGGTCCGGGTAAGGGTCCGGGTTCCGGGTCCGGGTAAGGGTCCGGGTCCGGGTCCGGGTCCGGGTCCGGGTCCGGGTCCGGGTAAGGGTCCGGGTCCGGGTAAGGGTCCGGGTCCGGGTCCGGGTCCGGGTCCGGTTAAGGGCCGGGTCCGGGTCCGCGTCCGCGTCCGTGTCCGGGTCCGGGTCCGGGTCCGGGTCTGGGTAAGGGTCTGGGTCCATGTCCGGGTCCGGGTCCGGGTCCGGGTCCGGGACCGGGTAAGGGTTCGAGTCCGTGTCCGGGTCCGGGTCCGGGTCCGGGTCCGGCTCCGTGTTCGGATCCGTGTCCGGGTCCGGGTCCGTGTCCGGGTCCGGGTCCGGGTCCGGGTAACGGTCCGGGTGCATGTCCGGGTCTGGGTCCGGGTCCGGGTAAGGGTGCGGGTCCGGGTCCGGGTCCGGGTCCGGGTCCGTGTCCGGGTCCGGGTAAGGGTCCGGGTCCATGTCCGGGTCCGTGTCCATGTCCGGGTAAGGGTCCGGGTCCGGGTCTGGGTCCGGGTCCGGGTCCGGGTCTGGGTCCGGGTCCGGATCCGGGTAAGGGTCCGTGTCCGTGTCCGGGTCCGTGTCCATGTCCGGGTAAGGGTCCGGGTCTGGGTCCGGGTCCGGATCCGGGTAAGGGTCCGTGTCCGGGTCCGGTTTAGGGTCCGGGTCCGGGTCCAGGTAAGGGTCCGGGTCTGGGTCCAGGTCCGGGTCCGGGTCCGGGTCTGCGTCCGGGTCCAGGTCCGAGTCCGGGTCCGGGTCCGGGTAAGTGTCCGGGTCCCGGTCCGGGTAAGGGTCTGGGTTCGGGTTCGGTTCCGGGTCCGGGTCCGGGTCCGGGTCCGGGTCTGGGTCCGCGTAAGGGTCCGGGTCCGGGTCCGGGTCCGGGACCGGGTCTGGGTCCGGGTCCAGGTAAGGGTCCGGGTCCGGGTCTGGGTCCGGGTAAGGGTCCGGGTCTGTGTCCGGTTAAGGGTCCGGGTAAGGGTCCAGGTAAGTGTCCGGGTCCGGGTCCGGGTCCGGGTCCGGGTCCTGGTCGGGGTAAGGGTCCGGGTCCGGGTCCTGGTCGGGGTAAGGGTCCGGGTCCGGGTCCGGGTCCGGGTCCGGGTAAGGGTCCGGGTCCGGGTCCGGGTCCGGGTCCGGGTAAGGGTCCGGGTCCGGGACTGGGTAAGGGTCCGGGTCCGGGTCCAGGTAAGGGTCCGGGTCCGGGACTGGGTAAGGGTCCGGGTCCGGGTAATGGTCCGGGTCCATGTCCGGGTCCGGGTCCGTGTCCGTGTCCGTGTCCGTGTCCGGGTAAGGGTTCGGGTCCGTGTCCGTGTCCGTGTCCGGGTTCGGACCTGGGTCCGGGTCCGGGTCCGGGTCCGGGTCCGGGTCCGGGTCAGGTTCCGGGTCCGGGTAAGGTTCTGGGTCCGGGTCCAGGTAAGGGTCTGGGTCCTGGTCCGGGTCCGGGTCCGGGTCCGGGTTCGTGTCCGGGTTCGTGTCCAGGTCCGGGTCCGGGTCCGGGTCCGGCTCCGGGTCAGGGTCCGGGTCCGGGTCCGGGTAAGGGTCTGGGTCCGTGTCCGTGTCCGTGTCCGTGTCCGTGTCCGTGTCCGTGTCTGGGTCCGGGTCCGGGTAAGGGTCCGGGTAAGGGTCCGGTTCCATGTCCGGGTCCGGGTCCATGTCCTGGTCTGTGTCCGTGATAGTGTCCTGGTCCGGGTAAGGGTTCGGGTCCGTGTCCGAGTCCGTGTCCGTGTCCGTGTCCGTGTCCGGGTTCGGGTCCGGGTCCGGGTAAGGGTCCGGGTTTGGGTCCGGGTCCGGGTCCGGGTCCGGGTCCGGGTCTGGGTCCGGGTCCGGGTCTGGGTCCGGGTCCGGGTAAGGATTTGGGTTCGGGTCCGGGTAAGGGTCTGGGTCCGGGTCAGGGTCCGGGTCCGGGTAAGGGTCCGGGTTTGGGTCCGGGTCCGGGTCCGGGTCCGGGTAAGGGTCCGGGTCCGGGTCCGGGTCCGGGTCTGGGTCCGGGTCCGGGTAAGGGTCTGGGTTCGGGTCCGGGTAAGGGTCTGGGTCCGGGTCAGGGTCCGGGTCCGGGTAAGGGTCCGGGTAAGGGTCCAGGTAAGTGTCCGGGTCCGGGTCCGGGTCCGGGTCCGGGTCCTGGTCCGGGTAAGGGTCCGGGTCCGGGTCCGGGTCCGGGTCCGGGTAAGGGTCCGTGTCCGGGTCCGGGTCCGGGTAAGGGTCCGGGTCCGGGACTGGGTAAGGGTCCGGGTCCGGGTCCAGGTAAGGGTCTGGGTCCGGGACTGGGTAAGGGTCCGGGTCCGTGTCCGTGTCCGTGTCCGTGTCCGTGTCCGGGTAAGGGTTCGGGTCCGTGTCCCTGTCCGTGTCCGTGTCCGGGTTCGGACCCGGGTTCGGACCCGGGTCCGGGTCCGGGTCCGGGTCCGGTTTAGGGTCCGGGTCCGGGTCCAGGTAAGGGTCCGGGTCCGGGTCCGTGTCCGGGTCCGGGTCCTGGTCCGGGTCCGGGTCCGGGTAAGTGTCTGGGTCCCGGTCCGGGTAAGGGTCTGGGTTCGGGTTCGGTTCCGGGTCTGGGTCCGGGTCCGGGTCTGGGTCCGGGTAAGGGTCCGGGTCCGGGTCCGGGTCCGGGTAAGGGTCCGGGTCCGGGTCCGGGTCCGGGTCCGGGTAAGGGTCCGGGTCCGGGTCCGGGTCCGGGTCCGGGCAAGGGTCCGGGTCCGGGTCCGGCTCCGGGTTCGGATCCGGGTCCGGGTCCGGCTCCGGGTTCGGATCCGGGTCAGGGTCCGGGTCCGGGTCCAGGTCCAGGTCCGGGTCCGGGTAACGGTCCGGGTGCATGTCCGGGTCTGGGTCCGGGTCCGGGTAAGGGTGCGGGTCCGTGTCCGGGTCCGGGTCCGGGTCCGTGTCCGGGTCCGGGTAAGGGTCCGGGTCCATGTCCGGGTCCGTGTCCATGTCCGGGTAAGGGTCCGGGTCCGGGTCTGGGTCCGGGTCCGGGTCCGGGTCTGGGTCCGGGTCCGGATCCGGGTAAGGGTCCGTGTCCGTGTCCGGGTCCGTGTCCATGTCCGGGTAAGGGTCCGGGTCCGGGTCTGGGTCCGGGTCCGGATCCGGGTAAGGGTCCGTGTCCGGGTCCGGTTTAGGGTCCGGGTCCGGGTCCAGGTAAGGGTCCGGGTCTGGGTCCAGGTCCGGGTCCGCGTCCGGGTCCGCGTCCGGGTCGGGGTCCGAGTCCGGGTCCGGGTCCGGGTAAGTGTCCGGGTCAGGGTCCGGGTCCGGGTAAGGGTCCGGGTCTGTGTCCGGTTAAGGGTCCGGGTAAGGGTCCAGGTAAGTGTCCGGGTCCGGGTCCGGGTCCGGGTCCGGGTCCTGGTCGGGGTAAGGGTCCGGGTCCGGGTCCGGGTCCGGGTCCGGGTAAGGGTCCGGGTCCGGGTCCGGGTCCGGGTAAGGGTCCGGGTCCGGGACTGGGTAAGGGTCCGGGTCCGGGTCCAGGTAAGGGTCCGGGTCCGGGACTGGGTCCGGGTCCGGGTCCTGGTCGGGGTAAGGGTCCGGGTCCGGGTCCGGGTCCGGGTCCGGGTAAGGGTCCAGGTCCGGGTCCGGGTCCGGGTCCGGGTAAGGGTCTGGGTCCGGGTCCAGGTAAGGGTCCGGGTCCGGGTCCGGGTCCGGGTAAGGGTCCGGGTCCGGGTCCGGGTCCGGGTCCGGGTCCGGGTCCGGGTCCGGGTCCGGGTCCGGGTCCGGGTCCGGGTCCGGGTCCAGGTCCAGGTAAGGGTCCGGGTCCGGGTCCGGGTCCGGGTAAGTGTCCGGGTCCGGGTCCGGGCCCGGGTCCGGGTAAGGGTCCGGGTCCGGGTCCGGGTCCGGGTCCGGGCAAGGATCCGGGTCCGGGTCCAGGCAAGGGTCCGGGTCCGGGTCCGGGTAAGGTTCCGGGTCCGGGTAAGGGTCCGGGTCCGGGTCCGGGTCCGGGTCCGGATCCGGATCCGGGTCCGGGTCCGGTTAAGGGTCCGGGTCCGGGTCCGCGTCCGGGTCCGGGTCCGGGTCCGGGTCCGGGTCCGGGTAAGGGTCCGGGTCCATGTCCGGGTCCGGGTCCGGGTCCGGGTCCGGGTCTGGGTCCGGGTCCGGGTCCGGGTCCGGGACCGGGTAAGGGTTCGGGTCCGTGTCCGGGTCCGGGTCCGTGTCCGGGTCCAGCTCCGGGTTCGGATCCGGGTCCGTGTCCGTGTCCGTGTCCGGGTCCGGGTCCGGGTCCGGGTCTGGGTAACGGTCCGGGTGCATGTCCGGGTCTGGGTCCGGGTCCGGGTAAGGGTGCGGGTCCGTGTCCGGGTCCGTGTCCGGGTCCGTGTCCGGGTCCGGGTAAGGGTCCGGGTCCATGTCCGTGTCCGTGTCAATGTCCGGGTAAGGGTCCGGGTCCGGGTCTGGGTCCGGGTCCGGGTCCGGGTCTGGGTCCAGGTCCGGATCCGGGTAAGGGTCCGTGTCCGTGTCCGGGTCCGTGTCCATGTCTGGGTAAGGGTCCGGGTCCGGGTCTGGGTCCGGGTCCGGATCCGGGTAAGGGTCCGTGTCCGGGTCCGGTTTAGGGTCCGGGTCCGGGTCCAGGTAAGGGTCCGGGTCTGGGTCCAGGTCCGGGTCCGGGTCCGGGTCCGCGTCCGGGTCCGGGTCCGAGTCCGGGTCCGGGTCCGGGTAAGTGTCCGGGTCCCGGTCCGGGTAAGGGTCTGGGTTCGGGTTCGGTTCCGTGTCCGGGTCCGTGTCCGGGTCTGGGTCCGCGTAAGGGTCCGGGTCCGGGTCCGGGTCCGGGACCGGGTCTGGGTCCGGGTCCAGGTAAGGGTCCAGGTCTGGGTCCGGGTCCGGGTAAGGGTCCGGGTCTGTGTCCGGTTAAGGGTCCGGGTAAGGGTCCAGGTAAGTGTCCGGGTCCGGGTCCGGGTCCGGGTCCGGGTCCTGGTCGGGGTAAGGGTCCGGGTCCGGGTCCGGGTCCGGGTCCGGGTCCGGGTAAGGGTCCGGGTCCGGGTCCGGGTCCGGGTAAGGGTCCGGGTCCGGGTCCGGGTCCGGGTCCTGGTCGGGGTAAGGGTCCGGGACTGGGTAAGGGTCCGGGTCTGGGTCCGGGTCCGGGTAAGGGTCCAGGTAAGTGTCCGGGTCCGGGTCCGGGTCCGGGTCCGGGTACTGGTCGGGGTAACGGTCCGGGTCCGGGTCCGGGTCCGGGTCCGGGTAAGGGTCCGGGTCCGGGTCCGGGTCCGGGTCCGGGTCCGGGTCCGGGTAAGGGTATGGGTCCGGGTCCAGGTAAGGGTCCGGGTCCGGGTCCGGGTCCGGGTCTGAGTCCGTGTCCGGGTCCGGGTCCGGGTAAGGGTCCGGGTTCCGGGTCCGGGTAAGGGTCCGGGTCCGGGTCCGGGTCCGGGTCCGGGTCCGGGTCCGGGTAAGGGTCCGGGTCCGGGTAAGGGTCCGGGTCCGGGTCCGGGTCCGGGTCCGGGTCCGGTTAAGGGCCGGGTCCGGGTCCGGGTCCGCGTCCGCGTCCGTGTCCGGGTCCGGGTCCGGGTCCGGGTCTGGGTAAGGGTCTGGGTCCATGTCCGGGTCCGGGTCCGGGTCCGGGTCCGGGACCGGGTAAGGGTTCGAGTCCGTGTCCGTGTCCGGGTCCGGGTCCGGGTCCGGCTCCGTGTTCGGATCCGTGTCCGGGTCCGTGTCCGTGTCCGGGTCCGGGTCCGGGTCCGGGTAACGGTCCGGGTGCATGTCCGGGTCTGGGTCCGGGTCCGGGTAAGGGTGCGGGTCCGTGTCCGGGTCCGGGTCCGGGTCCGTGTCCAGGTCCGGGTAAGGGTCCGGGTCCATGTCCGGGTCCGTGTCCATGTCCGGGTAAGGGTCCGGGTCCGGGTCTGGGTACGGGTCCGGGTCCGGGTCTGGGTCCGGGTCCGGATCCGGGTAAGGGTCCGTGTCCATGTCCGGGTCCGTGTCCATGTCCGGGTAAGGGTCCGGGTCTGGGTCCGGGTCCGGATCCGGGTAAGGGTCCGTGTCCGGGTCCGGTTTAGGGTCCGGGTCCGGGTCCAGGTAAGGGTCCGGGTCTGGGTCCAGGTCCGGGTCCGGGTCCGGGTCTGCGTCCGGGTCCAGGTCCGAGTCCGGGTCCGGGTCCGGGTAAGTGTCCGGGTCCCGGTCCGGGTAAGGGTCTGGGTTCGGGTTCGGTTCCGGGTCCGGGTCCGGGTCCGGGTCCGGGTCTGGGTCCGCGTAAGGGTCCGGGTCCGGGTCCGGGTCCGGGACCGGGTCTGGGTCCGGGTCCAGGTAAGGGTCCGGGTCCGGGTCTGGGTCCGGGTAAGGGTCCGGGTCTGTGTCCGGTTAAGGGTCCGGGTAAGGGTCCAGGTAAGTGTCCGGGTCCGGGTCCGGGTCCGGGTCCGGGTCCTGGTCGGGGTAAGGGTCCGGGTCCGGGTCCTGGTCGGGGTAAGGGTCCGGGTCCGGGTCCGGGTCCGGGTCCGGGTAAGGGTCCGGGTCCGGGTCCGGGTCCGGGTCCGGGTAAGTGTCCGGGTCCGGGACTGGGTAAGGGTCCGGGTCCGGGTCCAGGTAAGGGTCCGGGTCCGGGACTGGGTAAGGGTCCGGGTCCGGGTAATGGTCCGGGTCCATGTCCGGGTCCGGGTCCGTGTCCGTGTCCGTGTCCGTGTCCGTGTCCGGGTAAGGGTTCGGGTCCGTGTCCGTGTCCGTGTCCGGGTTCGGACCTGGGTCCGGGTCCGGGTCCGGGTCCGGGTCCGGGTCCGGGTCCGGGTCCGGGTCCGGTTTAGGGTCCGGATCCGGGTCCAGGTAAGGGTCCGGGTCCGGGTCCGTGTCCGGGTCCGTGTCCTGGTCCGGGTCCGGGTCCGGGTAAGTGTCCGGGTCCCGGTCCGGGTAAGGGTCTGGGTTCGGGTTCGGTTCCGGGTCTGGGTCCGGGTCCGGGTCTGGGTCCGGGTAAGGGTCCGGGTCCGGGTCCGGGTAAGGGTCCGGGTCCGGGTCCGGGTCCGGGTCCGGGTCCGGGCAAGGGTCCGGATCCGGGTCCAGGCAAGGGTCCGGGTCCGGGTCCGGGTAAGGGTCCGGGTCCGGGTAAGGGTCCGGGTCCGGGTCCGGGTCCGGGTCCGGGTCCGGGTCCGTTTAAGGGTCCGGGTCCGGGTCCGCGTCCGTGTCCGTGTCCGTGTCCGGGTCCGGGTCCGGGTCCGGGTAAGGGTCCGGGTCCATGTCCGGGTCCGGGTCCAAGTCCGGGTCTGGGTCCGGGTCCGGGTCCGGGTCCGGGACCGGGTAAGGGTTCGGGTCCGTGTCCGTGTCCGTGTCCGGGTCCGGGTCCGGGTCCGGCTCCGGGTTCGGATCTGGGTCCGGGTCCGGGTCCGGGTCCAGGTCCGGGTCCGGGTCCGGGTAACGGTCCGGGTGCATGTCCGGGTCTGGGTCCGGGTCCGGGTAAGGGTGCGGGTCCGTGTCCGGGTCCGGGTAAGGGTCCGGGTCCATGTCCGGGTCCGTGTCCATGTCCGGGTAAGGGTCCGGGTCCGTGTCCGGGTCCGGGTCCGGGTCCGGGTCTGGGTCCGGGTCCGGATCCGGGTAAGGGTCCGTGTCCGTGTCCGGGTCCGTGTCCATGGCCGGGTCCGTGTCCATGTCCGGGTAAGGGTCCGGGTCCGGGTCTGGGTCCGGGTCCGGGTAAGGGTCCGGGTCCGGGTCCGGGTCCGGGTCCGGTTAAGGGCCGGGTCCGGGTCCGCGTCCGCGTACGTGTCCGGGTCCGGGTCCGGGTCCGGGTCTGGGTAAGGGTCTGGGTCCATGTCCGGGTCCGGGTCCGGGTCCGGGTCCGGGACCGGGTAAGGGTTCGAGTCCGTGTCCGGGTCCGGGTCCGGGTCCGGGTCCGGCTCCGTGTTCGGATCCGTGTCCGGGTCCGGGTCTGTGTCCGGGTCCGGGTCCGGGTCCGGGTAACGGTCCGGGTGCATGTCCGGGTCTGGGTCCGGGTCCGGGTAAGGGTGCGGGTCCGGGTCCGGGTCCGGGTCCGGGTCCGTGTCCGGGTCCGGGTAAGGGTCCGGGTCCATGTCCGGGTCCGTGTCCATGTCCGGGTAAGGGTCCGGGTCCGGGTCTGGGTCCGGGTCCGGGTCCGGGTCTGGGTCCGGGTCCGGATCCGGGTAAGGGTCCGTGTCCGTGTCCGGGTCCGTGTCCATGTCCGGGTAAGGGTCCGGGTCTGGGTCCGGGTCCGGATCCGGGTAAGGGTCCGTGTCCGGGTCCGGTTTAGGGTCCGGGTCCGGGTCCAGGTAAGGGTCCGGGTCTGGGTCCAGGTCCGGGTCCGGGTCCGGGTCTGCGTCCGGGTCCAGGTCCGAGTCCGGGTCCGGGTCCGGGTAAGTGTCCGGGTCCCGGTCCGGGTAAGGGTCTGGGTTCGGGTTCGGTTCCGGGTCCGGGTCCGGGTCCGGGTCCGGGTCTGGGTCCGCGTAAGGGTCCGGGTCCGGGTCCGGGTCCGGGACCGGGTCTGGGTCCGGGTCCAGGTAAGGGTCCGGGTCCGGGTCTGGGTCCGGGTAAGGGTCCGGGTCTGTGTCCGGTTAAGGGTCCGGGTAAGGGTCCAGGTAAGTGTCCGGGTCCGGGTCCGGGTCCGGGTCCGGGTCCTGGTCGGGGTAAGGGTCCGGGTCCGGGTCCTGGTCGGGGTAAGGGTCCGGGTCCGGGTCCGGGTCCGGGTCCGGGTAAGGGTCCGGGTCCGGGTCCGGGTCCGGGTCCGGGTAAGGGTCCGGGTCCGGGACTGGGTAAGGGTCCGGGTCCGGGTCCAGGTAAGGGTCCGGGTCCGGGACTGGGTAAGGGTCCGGGTCCGGGTAATGGTCCGGGTCCATGTCCGGGTCCGGGTCCGTGTCCGTGTCCGTGTCCGTGTCCGGGTAAGGGTTCGGGTCCGTGTCCGTGTCCGTGTCCGGGTTCGGACCTGGGTCCGGGTCCGGGTCCGGGTCCGGGTCCGGGTCCGGGTCAGGTTCCGGGTCCGGGTAAGGTTCTGGGTCCGGGTCCAGGTAAGGGTCTGGGTCCTGGTCCGGGTCCGGGTCCGGGTCCGGGTTCGTGTCCGGGTTCGTGTCCAGGTCCGGGTCCGGGTCCGGGTCCGGCTCCGGGTCAGGGTCCGGGTCCGGGTCCGGGTAAGGGTCTGGGTCCGTGTCCGTGTCCGTGTCCGTGTCCGTGTCCGTGTCCGTGTCTGGGTCCGGGTCCGGGTAAGGGTCCGGGTAAGGGTCCGGTTCCATGTCCGGGTCCGGGTCCATGTCCTGGTCTGTGTCCGTGATAGTGTCCTGGTCCGGGTAAGGGTTCGGGTCCGTGTCCGAGTCCGTGTCCGTGTCCGTGTCCGTGTCCGTGTCCGGGTTCGGGTCCGGGTCCGGGTAAGGGTCCGGGTTTGGGTCCGGGTCCGGGTCCGGGTCCGGGTCCGGGTCTGGGTCCGGGTCCGGGTCTGGGTCCGGGTCCGGGTAAGGATTTGGGTTCGGGTCCGGGTAAGGGTCTGGGTCCGGGTCAGGGTCCGGGTCCGGGTAAGGGTCCGGGTTTGGGTCCGGGTCCGGGTCCGGGTCCGGGTAAGGGTCCGGGTCCGGGTCCGGGTCCGGGTCTGGGTCCGGGTCCGGGTAAGGGTCTGGGTTCGGGTCCGGGTAAGGGTCTGGGTCCGGGTCAGGGTCCGGGTCCGGGTAAGGGTCCGGGTAAGGGTCCAGGTAAGTGTCCGGGTCCGGGTCCGGGTCCGGGTCCGGGTCCTGGTCCGGGTAAGGGTCCGGGTCCGGGTCCGGGTCCGGGTCCGGGTAAGGGTCCGTGTCCGGGTCCGGGTCCGGGTAAGGGTCCGGGTCCGGGACTGGGTAAGGGTCCGGGTCCGGGTCCAGGTAAGGGTCTGGGTCCGGGACTGGGTAAGGGTCCGGGTCCGTGTCCGTGTCCGTGTCCGTGTCCGTGTCCGGGTAAGGGTTCGGGTCCGTGTCCCTGTCCGTGTCCGTGTCCGGGTTCGGACCCGGGTTCGGACCCGGGTCCGGGTCCGGGTCCGGGTCCGGTTTAGGGTCCGGGTCCGGGTCCAGGTAAGGGTCCGGGTCCGGGTCCGTGTCCGGGTCCGGGTCCTGGTCCGGGTCCGGGTCCGGGTAAGTGTCTGGGTCCCGGTCCGGGTAAGGGTCTGGGTTCGGGTTCGGTTCCGGGTCTGGGTCCGGGTCCGGGTCTGGGTCCGGGTAAGGGTCCGGGTCCGGGTCCGGGTCCGGGTAAGGGTCCGGGTCCGGGTCCGGGTCCGGGTCCGGGTAAGGGTCCGGGTCCGGGTCCGGGTCCGGGTCCGGGCAAGGGTCCGGGTCCGGGTCCGGCTCCGGGTTCGGATCCGGGTCCGGGTCCGGCTCCGGGTTCGGATCCGGGTCAGGGTCCGGGTCCGGGTCCAGGTCCAGGTCCGGGTCCGGGTAACGGTCCGGGTGCATGTCCGGGTCTGGGTCCGGGTCCGGGTAAGGGTGCGGGTCCGTGTCCGGGTCCGGGTCCGGGTCCGTGTCCGGGTCCGGGTAAGGGTCCGGGTCCATGTCCGGGTCCGTGTCCATGTCCGGGTAAGGGTCCGGGTCCGGGTCTGGGTCCGGGTCCGGGTCCGGGTCTGGGTCCGGGTCCGGATCCGGGTAAGGGTCCGTGTCCGTGTCCGGGTCTGTGTCCATGTCCGGGTAAGGGTCCGGGTCCGGGTCTGGGTCCGGGTCCGGATCCGGGTAAGGGTCCGTGTCCGGGTCCGGTTTAGGGTCCGGGTCCGGGTCCAGGTAAGGGTCCGGGTCTGGGTCCAGGTCCGGGTCCGCGTCCGGGTCCGCGTCCGGGTCGGGGTCCGAGTCCGGGTCCGGGTCCGGGTAAGTGTCCGGGTCAGGGTCCGGGTCCGGGTAAGGGTCCGGGTCTGTGTCCGGTTAAGGGTCCGGGTAAGGGTCCAGGTAAGTGTCCGGGTCCGGGTCCGGGTCCGGGTCCGGGTCCTGGTCGGGGTAAGGGTCCGGGTCCGGGTCCGGGTCCGGGTCCGGGTCCGGGTCCGGGTCCGGGTCCGGGTCCGGGTCCGGGTCCGGGTCCAGGTCCAGGTAAGGGTCCGGGTCCGGGTCCGGGTCCGGGTAAGTGTCCGGGTCCGGGTCCGGGTCCGGGTCCGGGTAAGGGTCCGGGTCCGGGTCCGGGTCCGGGTCCGGGCAAGGGTCCGGGTCCGGGTCCAGGCAAGGGTCCGGGTCCGGGTCCGGGTAAGGTTCCGGGTCCGGGTAAGGGTCCGGGTCCGGGTCCGGGTCCGGGTCCGGATCCGGGTCCGGGTCCGGTTAAGGGTCCGGGTCCGGGTCCGCGTCCGGGTCCGGGTCCGGGTCCGGGTCCGGGTCCGGGTAAGGGTCCGGGTCCATGTCCGGGTCCGGGTCCGGGTCCGGGTCCGGGTCTGGGTCCGGGTCCGGGTCCGGGTCCGGGACCGGGTAAGGGTTCGGGTCCGTGTCCGGGTCCGGGTCCGTGTCCGGGTCCAGCTCCGGGTTCGGATCCGGGTCCGTGTCCGTGTCCGTGTCCGGGTCCGGGTCCGGGTCCGGGTCCGGGTAACGGTCCGGGTGCATGTCCGGGTCTGGGTCCGGGTCCGGGTAAGGGTGCGGGTCCGTGTCCGGGTCCGTGTCCGGGTCCGTGTCCGGGTCCGGGTAAGGGTCCGGGTCCATGTCCGTGTCCGTGTCAATGTCCGGGTAAGGGTCCGGGTCCGGGTCTGGGTCCGGGTCCGGGTCCGGGTCTGGGTCCAGGTCCGGATCCGGGTAAGGGTCTGTGTCCGTGTCCGGGTCCGTGTCCATGTCTGGGTAAGGGTCCGGGTCCGGGTCTGGGTCCGGGTCCGGATCCGGGTAAGGGTCCGTGTCCGGGTCCGGTTTAGGGTCCGGGTCCGGGTCCAGGTAAGGGTCCGGGTCTGGGTCCAGGTCCGGGTCCGGGTCCGGGTCCGCGTCCGGGTCCGGGTCCGAGTCCGGGTCCGGGTCCGGGTAAGTGTCCGGGTCCCGGTCCGGGTAAGGGTCTGGGTTCGGGTTCGGTTCCGTGTCCGGGTCCGTGTCCGGGTCTGGGTCCGCGTAAGGGTCCGGGTCCGGGTCCGGGTCCGGGACCGGGTCTGGGTCCGGGTCCAGGTAAGGGTCCAGGTCTGGGTCCGGGTCCGGGTAAGGGTCCGGGTCTGTGTCCGGTTAAGGGTCCGGGTAAGGGTCCAGGTAAGTGTCCGGGTCCGGGTCCGGGTCCGGGTCCGGGTCCTGGTCGGGGTAAGGGTCCGGGTCCGGGTCCGGGTCCGGGTCCGGGTAAGGGTCCGGGTCCGGGTCCGGGTCCGGGTAAGGGTCCGGGTCCGGGACTGGGTAAGGGTCCGGGTCCGGGTCCGGGTCCAGGTAAGGGTCCGGGTCCGGGACTGGGTAAGGGTCCGGGTCTGGGTCCGGGTCCGGGTAAGGGTCCAGGTAAGTGTCCGGGTCCGGGTCCGGGTCCGGGTCCGGGTACTGGTCGGGGTAACGGTCCGGGTCCGGGTCCGGGTCCGGGTCCGGGTAAGGGTCCGGGTCCGGGTCCGGGTCCGGGTCCGGGTCCGGGTCCGGGTCCGGGTCCGGGTCCGGGTAAGGGTATGGGTCCGGGTCCAGGTAAGGGTCCGGGTCCGGGTCCGGGTCCGGGTCTGAGTCCGTGTCCGGGTCCGGGTCCGGGTAAGGGTCCGGGTTCCGGGTCCGGGTAAGGGTCCGGGTCCGGGTCCGGTTTAGGGTCCGGGTCCGGGTCCAGGTAAGGGTCCGGGTCTGGGTCCAGGTCCGGGTCCGGGTCCGGGTCTGCGTCCGGGTCCAGGTCCGAGTCCGGGTCCGGGTCCGGGTAAGTGTCCGGGTCCCGGTCCGGGTAAGGGTCTGGGTTCGGGTTCGGTTCCGGGTCCGGGTCCGGGTCCGGGTCCGGGTCTGGGTCCGCGTAAGGGTCCCGGTCCGGGTCCGGGTCCGGGACCGGGTCTGGGTCCGGGTCCAGGTAAGGGTCCGGGTCCGGGTCTGGGTCCGGGTAAGGGTCCGGGTCTGTGTCCGGTTAAGGGTCCGGGTAAGGGTCCAGGTAAGTGTCCGGGTCCGGGTCCGGGTCCGGGTCCGGGTCCTGGTCGGGGTAAGGGTCCGGGTCCGGGTCCTGGTCGGGGTAAGGGTCCGGGTCCGGGTCCGGGTCCGGGTCCGGGTAAGGGTCCGGGTCCGGGTCCGGGTCCGGGTCCGGGTAAGGGTCCGGGTCCGGGACTGGGTAAGGGTCCGGGTCCGGGTCCAGGTAAGGGTCCGGGTCCGGGACTGGGTAAGGGTCCGGGTCCGGGTAATGGTCCGGGTCCATGTCCGGGTCCGGGTCCGTGTCCGTGTCCGTGTCCGTGTCCGGGTAAGGGTTCGGGGTCCGTGTCCGTGTCCGTGTCCGGGTTCGGACCTGGGTCCGGGTCCGGGTCCGGGTCCGGGTCCGGGTCCGGGTCCGGGTCCGGGTCCGGTTTAGGGTCCGGATCCGGGTCCAGGTAAGGGTCCGGGTCCGGGTCCGTGTCCGGGTCCGGGTCCTGGTCCGGGTCCGGGTCCGGGTAAGTGTCCGGGTCCCGGTCCGGGTAAGGGTCTGGGTTCGGGTTCGGTTCCGGGTCTGGGTCCGGGTCCGGGTCTGGGTCCGGGTAAGGGTCCGGGTCCGGCTCCGGGTCCGGGTAAGGGTCCGGGTCCGGGTCCGGGTCCGGGTCCGGGTCCGGGTCCGGGCAAGGGTCCGGATCCGGGTCCAGGCAAGGGTCCGGGTCCGGGTCCGGGTAAGGGTCCGGGTCCGGGTAAGGGTCCGGGTCCGGGTCCGGGTCCGGGTCCGGGTCCGGGTCCGTTTAAGGGTCCGGGTCCGGGTCCGCGTCCGTGTCCGTGTCCGTGTCCGGGTCCGGGTCCGGGTCCGGGTAAGGGTCCGGGTCCATGTCCGGGTCCGGGTCCAAGTCCGGGTCTGGGTCCGGGTCCGGGTCCGGGTCCGGGACCGGGTAAGGGTTCGGGTCCGTGTCCGTGTCCGTGTCCGGGTCCGGGTCCGGGTCCGGCTCCGGGTTTGGATCTGGGTCCGGGTCCGGGTCCGGGTCCAGGTCCGGGTCCGGGTCCGGGTAACGGTCCGGGTGCATGTCCGGGTCTGGGTCCGGGTCCGGGTAAGGGTGCGGGTCCGTGTCCGGGTCCGGGTAAGGGTCCGGGTCCATGTCCGGGTCCGTGTCCATGTCCGGGTAAGGGTCCGGGTCCGTGTCCGGGTCCGGGTCCGGGTCCGGGTCTGGGTCCGGGTCCGGATCCGGGTAAGGGTCCGTGTCCGTGTCCGGGTCCGTGTCCATGGCCGGGTCCGTGTCCATGTCCGGGTAAGGGTCCGGGTCCGGGTCTGGGTCCGGGTCCGGATCCGGGTAAGGGTCCGTGTCCGGGTCCGGTTTAGGGTCCGGGTCCGGGTCCAGGTAAGGGTCCGGGTCTGGGTCCAGGTCCGGGTCCGCGTCCGGGTCCGCGTCCGGGTCCGGGTCCGAGTCCGGGTCCGGGTCCGGGTCCGGGTAAGTGTCCGGGTCCCGGTCCGGGTAAGGGTCTAGGTTCGGGTACGGGTTCGGTTCCGGGTCCGGGTCCGGATCCGGGTCTGGGTCCGCGTAAGGGTCCGGGTCCGGGTCCGGGTCCGGGACCGGGTCTGGGTCCGGGTCCAGGTAAGGGTCCGGGTCCGGGTCCGGGTAAGGGTCCGGGTCTGTGTCCGGTTAAGGGTCCGGGTAAGGGTCCAGGTAAGTGTCCGGGGTCCGGGTCCGGGTCCGGGTCCGGGTCCTGGTCGGGGTAAGTGTCCGGGTCCGGGTCCGGGTCCGGGTCCGGGTCCGGGTAAGGGTCCGGGTCCGGGTCCGGGTCTGGGTCCGGGTAAGGGTCCGGGTCTGTGTCCGGTTAAGGGTCCGGGGTAAGGGTCCAGGTAAGTGTCCGGGTCCGGGTCCGGGTCCGGGTCCGGGTCCTGGTCGGGGTAAGGGTCCGGGTCCGGGTCCTGGTCGGGGTAAGGGTCCGGGTCCGGGTCCGGGTCCGGGTCCGGGTCCCGGGTAAGTGTCCGGGTCCGGGTCCGGGTCCGGGTCCGGGTAAGGGTCCGGGTCCGGGACTGGGTAAGGGTCCGGGTCCGGGTCCAGGTAAGGGTCCGGGTCCGGGACTGGGTAAGGGTCCGGGTCCGGGTAATGGTCCGGGTCCATGTCCGGGTCCGGGTCCGTGTCCGTGTCCGTGTCCGTGTCCGTGTCTGGGTAAGGGTTCGGGTCCGTGTCCGTGTCCGGGTTCGGACCTGGGTCCGGGTCCGGGTCCGGGTCCGGGTCCGGGTCCGGGTCCGGGTCCGGGTCCGGGTCCGGGTCCGGGTCCGGGTCCGGTTTAGGGTCCGGATCCGGGTCCAGGTAAGGGTCCGGGTCCGGGTCCGTGTCCGGGTCCGGGTCCTGGTCCGTGTCCGGGTCCGGGTAAGTGTCCGGGTCCCGGTCCGGGTAAGGGTCTGGGTTCGGGTTCGGTTCCGGGTCTGGGTCCGGGTCCGGGTCTGGGTCCGGGTAAGGGTCCGGGTCCGGCTCCGGGTCCGGGTAAGGGTCCGGGTCCGGGTCCGGGTCCGGGTCCGGGTCCGGGCAAGTGTCCGGATCCGGGTCCAGGCAAGGGTCCGGGTCCGGGTCCGGGTCCGGGTCCGCGTCCGTGTCCGTGTCCGTGTCCGGGTCCGGGTCCGGGTCCGGGTCCGGGTAAGGGTCCGGGTCCATGTCCGGGTCCGGGTCCGGGTCCGGGTCCGGGTCCGGGTCCGGGCAAGTGTCCGGATCCGGGTCCAGGCAAGGGTCCGGGTCCGGGTCCGGGTCCGGGTCCGCGTCCGTGTCCGTGTCCGTGTCCGGGTCCGGGTCCGGGTCCGGGTCCGGGTAAGGGTCCGGGTCCATGTCCGGGTCCGGGTCCAAGTCCGGGTCTGGGTCCGGGTCCGGGTCCGGGTCCGGGACCGGGTAAGGGTTCGGGTCCGTGTCCGTGTCCGGGTCCGGGTCCGGGTCCGGCTCCGGCTCCGGGTTCGGATCTGGGTCCGGGTCCGGGTCCGGGTCCAGGTCCGGGTCCGGGTCCGGGTAACGGTCCGGGTGCATGTCCGGGTCTGGGTCCGGGTCCGGGTAAGGGTGCGGGTCCGTGTCCGTGTCCGGGTAAGGGTCCGGGTCCATGTCCGGGTCCGTGTCCATGTCCGGGTAAGGGTCCGGGTCCGTGTCTGGGTCCGGGTCCGGGTCCGGGTCTGGGTCCGGGTCCGGATCCGGGTAAGGGTCCGTGTCCGTGTCCGGGTCCGTGTCCATGGCCGGGTCCGTGTCCATGGCCGGGTAAGGGTCCGGGTCCGGGTCTGGGTCCGGGTCCGGATCCGGGTAAGGGTCCGTGTCCGGGTCCGGTTTAGGGTCCGGGTCCGGGTCCAGGTAAGGGTCCGGGTCTGGGTCCAGGTCCGGGTCCGCGTCCGGGTAAGGGTCCGGGTCCGGGTCCGGGTCCGGGTAAGGGTCTGGGTTCGGGTCCGGGTAAGGGTCTGGGTCCGGGTCCGGGTCCGGGTCCGGGTAAGGTTCCGGGTCCGGGTCCAGGTAAGGGTCTGGGTACTGGTCCGGGTCCGGGTCCGGGTCCTGGTCCGGGTCCGGATCCGGGTAAGTGTCCGGGTCCCGGTCCGGGTAAGGGTCTGGGTTCGGGTTCGGTTCCGGGTCCGGGTCCGGGTCCGGGTCCGCGTCTGGGTCCGCGTAAGGGTCCGGGTCCGGGTCAGGGTCCGGGACCGGGTCTGGGTCCGGGTCCAGGTAAGGGTCCGGGTCCGGGTCCGGGTCCGGGTCCGGGTAAGGGTCCGGGTCTGTGTCCGGTTAAGGGTCCGGGTAATGGTCCAGGTAAGTGTCCGGGTCCGGGTCCGGGTCCGGGTCCGGGTCCTGGTCGGGGTAAGGGTCCGGGTCCGGGTCCGGGTCCGGGTAAGGGTCCGGGTCCGGGTCCGGGACCGGGTAAGGGTCCGGGTCCGGGACTGGGTAAGGTTCCGGGTCCGGGTCCAGGTAAGGGTCCGGGTCCGGGACTGGGTAAGGGTCCGGGTCCGGGTCCGGGTCCGGGTCCGGGTCCGGGTCCGGGTCCGGGTCCGGGTCCGGGTAAGGGTCCAGGTAAGTGTCCGGGTCCGGGTCCGGGTCCGGGTCCGGGTCCTGGTCGGGTTAAGGGTCCGGGTCCGGGTCCGGGTCCGGGTAAGGGTCTGGGTTCGGGTCCGGGTAAGGGTCTGGGTCCGGGTCCGGGTCCGGGTCCGGGTAAGGTTCCGGGTCCGGGTCCAGGTAAGGGTCTGGGTACTGGTCCGGGTCCGGGTCCGGGTCCTGGTCCGGGTCCGGATCCGGGTAAGTGTCCGGGTCCCGGTCCGGGTAAGGGTCTGGGTTCGGGTTCGGTTCCGGGTCCGGGTCCGGGTCCGGGTCTGGGTCCGCGTAAGGGTCCGGGTCCGGGTCCGGGTCTGGGACCGGGTCTGGGTCCTGGTCCAGGTAAGGGTCCGGGTCCGGGTCCGGGTCCGGGTAAGGGTCCGGGTCTGTGTCCGGTTAAGGGTCCGGGTAAGGGTCCAGGTAAGTGTCCGGGTCCGGGTCCGGGTCCGGGTCCTGGTCGGGGTAAGGGTCCGGGTCCGGGTCCGGGTCCGGGTCCGGGTAAGGGTCCGGGTCCGGGTCCGGGTCCGGGTAAGGGTCCGGGTCCGGGACTGGGTAAGGGTCCGGGTCCGGGTCCAGGTAAGGGTCCGGGTCGGGGACTGGGTAAGGGTCCGGGTCCGGGTCCGGGTCCGGGTCCGGGTCCGGGTAAGGGTCCAGGTAAGTGTCCGGGTC
The DNA here is from genome assembly GCA_022577455.1 of Arizona elegans. Lineage (NCBI taxonomy): Eukaryota > Metazoa > Chordata > Lepidosauria > Squamata > Colubridae > Arizona > Arizona elegans. The sequence goes on from JAKOOJ010000027.1 coordinate 9,252,891, forward strand.
CGGGTCCGGGTCCGGGTCCGGGTCCTGGTCGGGGTAAGGTTCCGGGTCCGGGTCCGGGTCCGGGTCCGGGTAAGGGTCCAGGTCCGGGTCCGGGTCCGGGTCCGGGTAAGGGTCTGGGTCCGGGTCCAGGTAAGGGTCCGGGTCCGGGTCCGGGTCCGGGTCTGAGTCCGTGTCTGGGTCCGGGTCCGGGTAAGGGTCCGGGTCCGGGTCCGGGTAAGGGTCTGGGTCTGGGTCCGGGTCCGGGTCCGGGTCCGGGTCCGGGTCCGGGTCCGGGTCCGGGTCCGGGTCCGGGTCCGGGTCCGGGTCAGGGTCCGGGTCCGGGTCCGGGTAAGGGTTCGGGTCCGGGTCCGGGTCCGGGTCCGGGTAAGGGTCCGGGTCCGGGTCCGGGTCCGGGTCCGGGTCCGGGTCCGGGTCCGGGTCCGGGTCCGGGTAAGGGTCTGGGTTCGGGTCCGGGTAAGGGTCTGGGTCCGGGTCCGGGTCCGGGTCCGGGTAAGGTTCCGGGTCCGGGTCCAGGTAAGGGTCTGGGTCCTGGTCCGGGTCCGGGTCCGGGTCCTGGTCCGGGTCCGGGTCCGGATCCGGGTAAGTGTCCGGGTCCCGGTCCGGGTAAGGGTCTGGGTTCGGGTTCAGTTCAGGGTCTAGGTCCGGGTCCGGGTCTGGGTCCGGGTAAGGGTGCGGGTCCGGGTCCGGGTCCGGGTCCCGGTCCGGGTCCGGGTCCGGGTCCGGGTCCGGGTCCGGGTCCGGGTCCGGGTCCGGGTCCGGGTCCGGGTCCGGGTCTGGGTCCGGGTCCAGGTAAGGGTCCGGGTCCAGGTCCGGGTCCGGGTCCGGGTCTGGGTAAGGGTCCGGATCCGGGTCCGGGTCCGGGTAAGGGTCCGGGTCCGGGTCCGGGTCCGGGTCCGGGTCCGGGTCCGGGCAAGGGTCCGGGTCCGGGTCGCGGCAAGGGTCCGGGTCCTGGTCCGTGTCCGGGTCCGGGTCCGGGTCCGGGTCCGGGTCCGGGTCCGGGTAAGGGTCCAGGTAAGTGTCCGGGTCCGGGTCCGGGTCCGGGTCCGGGTCCTGGTCGGGTTAAGGGTCCGGGTCCGGGTCCGGGTCCGGGTTTCGGGTCCGGGTCCGGGTAAGGGTCTGGGTTCGGGTCCGGGTCCGGGTCCGGGTCCGGGTCCGGGTCCGGGTCCGGGTCCGGGTCCGGGTAAGGGTCTGGGTTCGGGTCCGGGTAAGGGTCTGGGTCCGGGTCCGGGTCCGGGTCCGGGTAAGGTTCCGGGTCCGGGTCCAGGTAAGGGTCTGGGTACTGGTCCGGGTCCAGGTCCGGGTCCTGGTCCGGGTCCGGATCCGGGTAAGTGTCCGGGTCCCGGTCCGGGTAAGGGTCTGGGTTCGGGTTCGGTTCCGGGTCCGGGTCCGGGTCCGGGTCTGGGTCCGCGTAAGGGTCCGGGTCCGGGTCCGGGTCCGGGACCGGGTCTGGGTCCGGGTCCAGGTAAGGGTCCGGGTCCGGGTCCGGGTCCGGGTAAGGGTCCGGGTCTGTGTCCGGTTAAGGATCCGGGTAAGGGTCCAGGTAAGTGTCCGGGTCCGGGTCCGGGTCCGGGTCCTGGTCGGGGTAAGGGTCCGGGTCCGGGTCCGGGTCCGGGTCCGGGTAAGGGTCCAGGTCCGGGTCCGGGTCCGGGTCCGGGTAAGGGTCTGGGTCCGGGGTCCAGGTAAGGGTCCGGGTCCGGGTCCGGGTCCGGGTCTGAGTCCGTGTCCGGGTCCGGGTCCGGGTAAGTGTCCGGGTCTGTGTCCGGGTAAGGGTCCGGGTCTGGGTCCGGGTCCGGGTCCCGGGTCCGTGTCCCGGGGTCCGGGTCCGGGTCCGGGTCAGGGTCCGGGTCCGGGTCCGGGTCCGGGTCCGGGTCCGGGTCCGGGTCCGGGTAAGGGTCTGGGTTCGGGTCCGGGTAAGGGTCTGGGTCCGGGTCCGGGTCCGGGTCCGGGTAAGGTTCCGGGTCCGGGTCCAGGTAAGGGTCTGGGTCCTGGTCCGGGTCCGGGTCCGGGTCCTGGTCCGGGTCCGGGTCCGGATCCGGGTAAGTGTCCGGGTCCCGGTCCGGGTAAGGGTCTGGGTTCGGGTTCAGTTCAGGGTCTAGGTCCGGGTCCGGGTCTGGGTCCGGGTAAGGTTGCGGGTCCGGGTCCGGGTCCGGGTCCGGGTCCGGGTCCGGGTCCGGTCCGGGTCCGGGTCCGGGTCCGGGTCCGGGTCCGGGTCTGGGTCCGGGTCCAGGTAAGGGTCCGGGTCCGGGTCCGGGTCCGGGTCCGGGTCTGGGTAAGGGTCCGGGTCCGGGTCCGGGTCCGGGTAAGGGTCCGGGTCCGGGCAAGGGTCCGGGTCCGGGTCGAGGCAAGGGTCCGGGTCCGGGTCCGGGTCCGGGTCCGGTTCCGGGTCCGGGTCTGGGTCCGGGTCCGGGTCCGGGTCCGGGGTCCGGGACCGGGGTAAGGGTTCGGGTCCGTGTCCGTGTCCGTGTCCGTGTCCGGGTCCAGCTCCGGGTTCGGATCCGGGTCCGTGTCCGGGTCCGTGTCCGTGTCCGGGTCCGGGTCCGGGTAACGGTCCGGGTGCATGTCCGGGTCTGGGTCCGGGTCCGGGTAAGGGTGCGGGTCCGTGTCCGGGTCCGGGTCCGGGTCCGGGTCCGTGTCCGGGTCCGGGTAAGGGTCCGGGTCCATGTCCGGGTCCGTGTCAATGTCCGTGTAAGGGTCCGGGTCCGGGTCAGGGTCCGGGTCCGGGTCCGGGTCTGGGTCCGTGTCCGGATCCGGGTAAGGGTCCGTGTCCGTGTCCGGGTCCGTGTCCATGTCTGGGTAAGGGTCCGGGTCCGGGTCTGGGTCCGGGTCCGGATCCGGGTAAGGGTCCGTGTCCGGGTCCGGTTTAGGGTCCGGGTCCGGGTCCAGGTAAGGGTCCGGGTCTGGGTCCAGGTCTGGGTCCGGGTCCGGGTCCGGGTCCGGGTCCGGGTCCGAGTCCGGGTCCGGGTCCGGGTCCGGGTAAGTGTCCGGGTCCCGGTCCGGGTAAGGGTCTGGGTTCGGGTTCGGTTCCGGGTCCGGGTCCGGGTCCGGGTCCGGGTCTGGGTCCGCATAAGGGTCCGGGTCCGGGTCCGGGTCCGGGACCGGGTCTGGGTCCGGGTCCAGGTAAGGGTCCAGGTCCGAGTCCGGGTCCGGGTAAGGGTCCGGGTCTGTGTCCGGTTAAGGGTCCGGGTAAGGGTCCAGGTAAGTGTCCGGGTCCGGGTCCGGGTCCGGGTCCTGGTCGGGGTAAGGGTCCGGGTCCGGGTCCGGGTCCGGGTAAGGGTCCGGGTCCGGGTCCGGGTCCGGGTAAGGTTCCGGGTCCGGGACTGGGTAAGGGTCCGGGTCCGGGTCCGGGACTGGGTAAGGGTCCGGGTCCGGGTCCAGGTAAGGGTCCGGGTCCGGGACTGGGTAAGGGTCCGGGTCCGGGTCCGGTCCGGGTCCGGGTCCGGGTCCGGGTCCGGGTCCGGGTAAGGGTCCAGGTAAGTGTCCGGTCCGGGTCCGGGTCCGGGTCCGGGTCCTGGTCGGGTTAAGGGTCCGGGTCCGGGTCCGGGTCCGGGGTCCGGGTAAGGGTCCAGGTCCGGGTCCGGGTCCGGGTCCGGGTAAGGGTCTGGGTCCGGGTCCAGGTAAGGGTCCGGGTCCGGGTCCGGGTCCGGGTCTGTGTCCGTGTCCGGGTCCGGGTCCGGGTAAGGGGTCCGGGTCCGGGTCCGGGTAAGGGTCCGGGTCTGGGTCCGGGTCCGGGTCCGGGTCCGGGTCCGGGTCCAGGTCCGGGTCCGGGTCCGGGTCCGGGTCCGGGTCCGGGTCAGGGTCCGGGTCCGGGTCCGGGTCCGGGTAAGGGTTCGGGTCCGGGTCCGGGTAAGGGTCTGGGTTCGGGTCCGGGTCCGGGTCCGGGTAAGGTTCCGGGTCCGGGTCCAGGTAAGGGTCTGGGTACTGGTCCGGGTCCGGGTCCGGGTCCTGGTCCGGGTCCGGATCCGGGTAAGTGTCCGGGTCCCGGTCCGGGTAAGGGTCTGGGGTTCGGGTTCGGTTCCGGGGTCCGGGTCCGGGTCCTGGGTCTGGGGGTCCGCGTAAGGGTCCGGGTCCGGGTCCGGGTCCGGGTCCGGGACCGGGTCTGGGTCCGGGTCCAGGTAAGGGTCCGGGTCCGGGTCCGGGTCCGGGTAAGGGTCCGGGTCTGTGTCCGGTTAAGGGTCCGGGTAAGGGTCCAGGTAAGTGTCCGGGTCCGGGTCCGGGTCCGGGTCCGGGTCCTGGTCGGGGTAAGGGTCCGGGTCCGGGTCCGGGGTCCGGGTCCGGGTAAGGGTCCGGGTCCGGGTCCGGGTCCGGGTAAGGGTCCGGGTCCGGGACTGGGTAAGGGTCCGGGTCCGGGTCCAGGTAAGGGTCCGGGTCCGGGACTGGGTAAGGGTCCGGGTCCGGGTCCGGGTCCGGGTCCGGGTCCGGGTAAGGTCCAGGTAAGTGTCCGGGTCCGGGTCCGGGTCCGGGTCCGGGTCCTGGTCGGGGTAAGGTTCCGGGTCCGGGTCCGGGTCCGGGTCCCGGGTAAGGGTCCAGGTCCGGGTCCGGGTCCGGGTCCGGGTAAGGGTCTGGGTCCGGGTCCAGGTAAGGGTCCGGGTCCGGGTCCGGGTCCGGGTCTGAGTCCGTGTCCGGGTCCGGGTCCGGGTAAGGGTCCGGGTCCGGGTCCGGGTAAGGGTCCGGTCTGGGTCCGGGTCCGGGTCCGGGTCGGGTCCGGGTCCGGGTCCGGGTCCGGGTCCGGGTCCGGGTCCGGTTCCGGGTCCGGGTCCGGGTAAAGGTCCGGGTCCGGGTCCGTGTCCGGGTCCGGGTCCGGGTCCGGGTCCGTGTCCGGGTCCGGGTCCGGGTCCGGGTCCGGGTCCGGGTAAGGGTCCGGGTAAATGTCCGGGTCCAGGTCCGGGTCCGGGTCCGTGTCCGGGTCCGGGTCCGGGTCCGGGTCCGGGTCCGGGTCCGGGTCCTGGTAAGGGTCCGGGTCCGGTTCCGGTTCCGGGTCCGGTTCCGGGTCCGGGTATGGGTCCGGGGTCCGGGTCCGGGTCCGGGTCCGGGTCCGGGTCCGGGTCCGGGTCCGGGTCCTGGTAAGGGTCCGGGTCCGGGTCCGGGTCCAGGTCCGGGTCCGGTTCAGGGTAAGTGTCCCCGTCCGGGTCCGGGTCCGGGTCCGGGTCCGGGTCGGGTCCGGGTCCTGGTAAGGGTCCGGGTCCGGGTCCGGGTCCGGGTCCGGGTCTGGGTAAGGGTCCGGGTCCGGGTCCGGGTCGGGTCCGGGTCCAGGTCCGGGTCCGGTCCGGGTCCGGGTCCGGGTCCGGGTCCGGGTCCGGGTCCGGGTAAGGGTCCGGGTCCGGGTCCGGGTCCGGGTCTGGGTCCGGGTCCGGGTCCGGGTCCGGGTCCGGGTCCGGGTCTGTGTAAGGGTCCGGGTCCGGGTCCGGGTCCAGGTCCGGGTCCGGGTCCGGGTCCGGGTCCGGGTCCGGGTCCGGGTCCGGGTCCGGGGTAAGGGTCCGGGTCCGGGTCCGGGTCTGGGTCCGGGTCCGGGTCCGGGTCCGGGTCCGGGTCCGGGTCCGGGTCTGTGTAAGGGTCCGGGTCCGGGTCCGGGTCCGGGTCCGGGTAAGGGTCCAGGTCCGGGTCCGGGTCCGGGTCCGGGTAAGGGTCTGGGTCCGGGTCCAGGTAAGGGTCCGGGTCCGGGTCCGGGTCCGGGTCTGAGTCCGTGTCCGGGTCCGGGTCCGGGTAAGGGTCCGGGTCCGGGTCCGGGTAAGGGTCCGGGTCTGGGTCCGGGTCCGGGTCCGGGTCCGGGTCCGGGTCCGGGTCCGGGTCCGGGTCCGGGTCCGGGTCCGGTTCCGGGTCCGGGTCCGGGTAAAGGTCCGGGTCCGGGTCCGTGTCCGGGTCCGGGTCCGGGTCCGGGTCCGTGTCCGGGTCCGGGTCCGGGTCCGGGTCCGGGTCCGGGTAAGGGTCCGGGTAAATGTCCGGGTCCAGGTCCGGGTCCGGGTCCGTGTCCGGGTCCGGGTCCGGGTCCGGGTCCGGGTCCGGGTCCGGGTCCTGGTAAGGGTCCGGGTCCGGTTCCGGTTCCGGGTCCGGTTCCGGGTCCGGGTATGGGTCCGGGTCCGGGTCCGGGTCCGGGTCCGGGTCCGGGTCCGGGTCCGGGTCCGGGTCCTGGTAAGGGTCCGGGTCCGGGTCCGGGTCCAGGTCCGGGTCCGGTTCAGGGTAAGTGTCCCCGTCCGGGTCCGGGTCCGGGTCCGGGTCCGGGTCCGGGTCCGGGTCCTGGTAAGGGTCCGGGTCCGGGTCCGGGTCCGGGTCCGGGTCTGGGTAAGGGTCCGGGTCCGGGTCCGGGTCCGGGTCCAGGTCCGGGTCCGGGTCCGGGTCCGGGTCCGGGTCCGGGTCCGGGTCCGGGTCCGGGTAAGGGTCCGGGTCCGGGTCCGGGTCCGGGTCTGGGTCCGGGTCCGGGGTCCGGGTCCGGGTCCGGGTCCGGGTCTGTGTAAGGGTCCGGGTCCGGGTCCGGGTCCAGGTCCGGGTCCGGGTCCGGGTCCGGGTCCGGGTCCGGGTCCGGGTCCGGGTCCGGGTAAGGGTCCGGGTCCGGGTCCGGGTCTGGGTCCGGGTCCGGGTCCGGGTCCGGGTCCGGGTCCGGGTCCGGGTCTGTGTAAGGGTCCGGGTCCGGGTCCGGGTCCGGGTCCGGGTCCGGGTCCGGGTCCGGGTCCGGGTCCGGGTCCGGGTCCGGGTCCGGGTCCGGGTCCGGGTCCCGGGTCTGTGTAAGGGTCCGGGTCTGGGTCCGGGTAAGGGTCCGGGTCTGGGTCCGGGTCCGGGTCTGGGTCCGTGTCCGGGTCCGGTTCCGGGTAAAGGTCCGGGTCCGGGTCCGGGTCCGGGTCCGTGTCCGGGTCCGTGTCCGGGTCCGTGTCCGGGTCCGGGTCCGGGTCCGGGTCCGGGTCCGGGTCCGGGTAAGGGTCCGGGTAAATGTCCGGGTCCAGGTCCGGGTCCGGGTCCGGGTCCGGGTCCGGGTCCGGGTCCGGTTCAGGGTAAGTGTTCCCGTCCGGGTCCGGGTCCGGGTCCGGGTCCAGGTCCGGGTCCGGGTCCGGGTCCGGGTCCGGGTCCGGGTCCGGGTCCGGGTCCGGGTCCGGGTCCTGGTCGGGTTAAGGGTCCGGGTCCGGGTCCGGGTCCGGGTCCGGGTAAGGGTCCAGGTCCGGGTCCGGGTCCGGGTCCGGGTCCGGGTCCGGGTCTGTGTCCGTGTCCGGGTCCGGGTCCGGGTAAGGGTCCGGGTCCGGGTCCGGGTAAGGGTCCGGGTCTGGGTCCGGGTCCGGGTCCGGGTCCGGGTCCGGGTCCGGGTCCGGGTCCGGGTCCGGGTCCGGGTCCGGGTCCGGGTCAGGGTCCGGGTCCGGGTCCGGGTAAGGGTTCGGGTCCGGGTCCGGGTAAGGGTCTGGGTTCGGGTCCGGGTCCGGGTCCGGGTCCGGGTCCGGGTCCGGGTCCGGGTAAGGGTCTGGGTTCGGGTCCGGGTAAGGGTCTGGGTCCGGGTCCGGGTCCGGGTCCGGGTAAGGTTCCGGGTCCGGGTCCAGGTAAGGGTCTGGGTACTGGTCCGGGTCCGGGTCCGGGTCCTGGTCCGGGTCCGGATCCGGGTAAGTGTCCGGGTCCCGGTCCGGGTAAGGGTCTGGGTTCGGGTTCGGTTCCGGGTCCGGGTCCGGGTCCGGGTCTGGGTCCGCGTAAGGGTCCGGGTCCGGGTCCGGGTCCGGGTCCGGGACCGGGTCTGGGTCCGGGTCCAGGTAAGGGTCCGGGTCCGGGTCCGGGTCCGGGTAAGGGTCCGGGTCTGTGTCCGGTTAAGGGTCCGGGTAAGGGTCCAGGTAAGTGTCCGGGTCCGGGTCCGGGTCCGGGTCCGGGTCCTGGTCGGGGTAAGGGTCCGGGTCCGGGTCCGGGTCCGGGTCCGGGTAAGGGTCCGGGTCCGGGTCCGGGTCCGGGTAAGGGTCCGGGTCCGGGACTGGGTAAGGGTCCGGGTCCGGGTCCAGGTAAGGGTCCGGGTCCGGGACTGGGTAAGGGTCCGGGTCCGGGTCCGGGTCCGGGTCCGGGTCCGGGTAAGGGTCCAGGTAAGTGTCCGGGTCCGGGTCCGGGTCCGGGTCCGGGTCCTGGTCGGGGTAAGGTTCCGGGTCCGGGTCCGGGTCCGGGTCCGGGTAAGGGTCCAGGTCCGGGTCCGGGTCCGGGTCCGGGTAAGGGTCTGGGTCCGGGTCCAGGTAAGGGTCCGGGTCCGGGTCCGGGTCCGGGTCTGAGTCCGTGTCCGGGTCCGGGTCCGGGTAAGGGTCCGGGTCCGGGTCCGGGTCCGGGTCCGGGTAAGGGTCCGGGTCCGGGTCCAGGTAAGGGTCCGGGTCCGGGTCCAGGTAAGGGTCCGGGTCCGGGACTGGGTAAGGGTCCGGGTCCGGGTCCGGGTCCGGGTCCGGGTCCGGGTAAGGGTCCAGGTAAGTGTCCGGGTCCGGGTCCGGGTCCGGGTCCGGGTCCTGGTCGGGGTAAGGTTCCGGGTCCGGGTCCGGGTCCGGGTCCGGGTAAGGGTCCAGGTCCGGGTCCGGTTCCGGGTAAAGGTCCGGGTCCGGGTCCGGGTCCGGGTCCGTGTCCGGGTCCGTGTCCGGGTCCGTGTCCGGGTCCGGGTCCGGGTCCGGGTCCGGGTCCGGGTCCGGGTAAGGGTCCGGGTAAATGTCCGGGTCCAGGTCCGGGTCCGGGTCCGGGTCCGGGTCCGGGTCCGGGTCCGGTTCAGGGTAAGTGTCCCCGTCCGGGTCCGGGTCCGGGTCCGGGTCCAGGTCCGGGTCCGGGTCCGGGTCCGGGTCCGGGTCCGGGTCCGGGTCCGGGTCCGGGTCCTGGTCGGGTTAAGGGTCCGGGTCCGGGTCCGGGTCCGGGTCCGGGTAAGGGTCCAGGTCCGGGTCCGGGTCCGGGTCCGGGTCCGGGTCCGGGTCTGTGTCCGTGTCCGGGTCCGGGTCCGGGTAAGGGTCCGGGTCCGGGTCCGGGTAAGGGTCCGGGTCCGGGTCCGGGTCCGGGTCCGGGTCCGGGTCCGGGTCCGGGTCCGGGTCCGGGTCCGGGTCCGGGTCCGGGTCCGGGTCAGGGTCCGGGTCCGGGTCCGGGTAAGGGTTCGGGTCCGGGTCCGGGTAAGGGTCTGGGTTCGGGTCCGGGTCCGGGTCCGGGTCCGGGTCCGGGTCCGGGTCCGGGTAAGGGTCTGGGTTCGGGTCCGGGTAAGGGTCTGGGTCCGGGTCCGGGTCCGGGTCCGGGTAAGGTTCCGGGTCCGGGTCCAGGTAAGGGTCTGGGTACTGGTCCGGGTCCGGGTCCGGGTCCTGGTCCGGGTCCGGATCCGGGTAAGTGTCCGGGTCCCGGTCCGGGTAAGGGTCTGGGTTCGGGTTCGGTTCCGGGTCCGGGTCCGGGTCCGGGTCTGGGTCCGCGTAAGGGTCCGGGTCCGGGTCCGGGTCCGGGTCCGGGACCGGGTCTGGGTCCGGGTCCAGGTAAGGGTCCGGGTCCGGGTCCGGGTCCGGGTAAGGGTCCGGGTCTGTGTCCGGTTAAGGGTCCGGGTAAGGGTCCAGGTAAGTGTCCGGGTCCGGGTCCGGGTCCGGGTCCGGGTCCTGGTCGGGGTAAGGGTCCGGGTCCGGGTCCGGGTCCGGGTCCGGGTAAGGGTCCGGGTCCGGGTCCGGGTCCGGGTAAGGGTCCGGGTCCGGGACTGGGTAAGGGTCCGGGTCCGGGTCCAGGTAAGGGTCCGGGTCCGGGACTGGGTAAGGGTCCGGGTCCGGGTCCGGGTCCGGGTCCGGGTCCGGGTAAGGGTCCAGGTAAGTGTCCGGGTCCGGGTCCGGGTCCGGGTCCGGGTCCTGGTCGGGGTAAGGTTCCGGGTCCGGGTCCGGGTCCGGGTCCGGGTAAGGGTCCAGGTCCGGGTCCGGGTCCGGGTCCGGGTAAGGGTCTGGGTCCGGGTCCAGGTAAGGGTCCGGGTCCGGGTCCGGGTCCGGGTCTGAGTCCGTGTCCGGGTCCGGGTCCGGGTAAGGGTCCGGGTCCGGGTCCGGGTCCGGGTCCGGGTAAGGGTCCGGGTCCGGGTCCAGGTAAGGGTCCGGGTCCGGGTCCAGGTAAGGGTCCGGGTCCGGGACTGGGTAAGGGTCTGGGTCCGGGTCCGGGTCCGGGTCCGGGTCCGGGTAAGGGTCCAGGTAAGTGTCCGGGTCCGGGTCCGGGTCCGGGTCCGGGTCCTGGTCGGGGTAAGGTTCCGGGTCCGGGTCCGGGTCCGGGTCCGGGTAAGGGTCCAGGTCCGGGTCCGGGTCCGGGTCCGGGTAAGGGTCTGGGTCCGGGTCCAGGTAAGGGTCCGGGTCCGGGTCCGGGTCCGGGTCTGAGTCCGGGTCCGGGTCCGGGTCCGGGTAAGGGTCCGGGTCCGGGTCCGGGTAAGGGTCCGGGTCTGGGTCCGGGTCCGGGTCCGGGTCCGGGTCCGGGTCCGGGTCCGGGTCCGGGTCCGGGTCCGGGTAAAGGTCCGGGTCCGGGTCCGTGTCCGGGTCCGTGTCCGGGTCCGGGTCCGTGTCCGGGTCCGGGTCCGGGTCCGGGTCCGGGTCCGGGTCCGGGTAAGGGTCCGGGTAAATGTCCGGGTCCAGGTCCGGGTCCGGGTCCGTGTCCGGGTCCGGGTCCGGGTCCGGGTCCGGGTCCGGGTCCGGGTCCGGGTAAGGGTCCGGGTAAATGTCCGGGTCCAGGTCCGGGTCCGGGTCCGGGTCCGGGTCCGGGTCCGGGTAAGGGTCCGGGTCCGGTTCCGGTTCCGGGTCCGGTTCCGGGTCCGGGTATGGGTCCGGGTCCGGGTCCGGGTCCGGGTCCGGGTCCGGGTCCGGGTCCGGGTCCGGGTCCTGGTAAGGGTCCGGGTCCGGGTCCGGGTCCAGGTCCGGGTCCGGTTCAGGGTAAGTGTCCCCATCCGGGTCCGGGTCCGGGTCCGGGTCCGGGTCCGGGTCCGGGTCCTGGTAAGTGTCCGGGTCCGGGTCCGGGTCCGGGTCCGGGTCTGGGTAAGGGTCCGGGTCCGGGTCCGGGTCCGGGTCCAGGTCCGGGTCCGGGTCCGGGTCCGGGTCCGGGTCCGGGTAAGGGTCCGGGTCCGGGTCCGGGTCCGGGTCTGGGTCCGGGTCCGGGTCCGGGTAAGGGTCCGGGTCTGGGTCCGGGTCCGGGTCTGGGTCCGGGTCCGTGTCCGGTTCCGGGTCCGTGTCCGGGTAAAGGTCCGGGTCCGGGTCCGTGTCCGGGTCCGGGTCTGGGTCCGGGTCCGGGTCCGGGTCCGGGTCCGGGTCCGGGTCCGGGTCCGGGTCCGGGTCTGTGTAAGGGTCCGGGTCCGGGTCCGGGTCCGGGTCCGGGTCTGGGTCCCGGTCCGTGTCCGTGTCCGGGTCTGGGTCCGGGTCCGGGTCCGGGTCCGGGTCCGGGTCCGGGTCCGGGTCCGGGTCCGGGTCTGTGTAAGGGTCCGGGTCCGGGTCCGGGTCCGGGTAAGGGTCCGGGTCTGGGTCCGGGTCCGGGTCTGGGTCCGTGTCCGGGTCCGGTTCCGGGTAAAGGTCCGGGTCCGGGTCCGTGTCCGGGTCCGTGTCCGGGTCCGTGTCCGGGTCCGTGTCCGGGTCCGGGTCCGGGTCCGGGTCCGGGTCCGGGTAAGGGTCCGGGTAAATGTCCGGGTCCAGGTCCGGGTCCGGGTCCGGGTCCGGGTCCGGGTCCGGGTCCGGTTCAGGGTAAGTGTCCCCGTCCGGGTCCGGGTCCGGGTCCGGGTCCAGGTCCGGGTCCGGGTCCGGGTCCGGGTCCGGGTCCGGGTCCGGGTCCGGGTCCGGGTCCGGGTCTGGGTAAGGGTCCGGGTAAGGGTCCGGGTAAATGTCCGGGTCCAGGTCCGGGTCCGGGTCCGGGTCCGGGTCCGGGTCCGGTTCCGGTTCCGGTTCCGGGTCCGGGTCCGGGTCCGGGTATGGGTCCGGGTCCGGGTCCGGGTCTGGGTCCGGGTCCGGGTCCGGGTCCGGGTCCGGGTCCGGGTCCTGGTAAGGGTCCGGGTCCGGGTCCGGGTCCAGGTCCGGGTCCGGTTCAGGGTAAGTGTCCCCGTCCGGGTCCGGGTCCTGGTCCGGGTCCGGGTCCAGGTCCGGGTCCGGGTCCTGGTAAGGGTCCGGGTCCGGGTCCGGGTCCGGGTCCGGGTCCGGGTCCGGGTCCGATTCTGGGTAAGGGTCCGGGTCCGGGTCCGGGTCCGGGTCTGGGTCCGGGTCCGGGTCCGGGTAAGGGTCCGGGTCTGGGTCCGGGTCCGGGTCTGGGTCCGGGTCCGTGTCCGGTTCCGGGTCCGTGTCCGGGTAAACGTCCGGGTCCGTGTCCGTGTCTGTGTCCGTGTCTGGGTCCGGGTCCGGGTCCGGGTCCGGGTCCGGGTCCGGGTCCGGGTCCGGGTCTGTGTAAGGGTCCGGGTCCGGGTCCGGGTCCGGGTCCGGGTCCGGGTCTGGGTCCGGGTCCGGGTCCGGGTAAGGGTCCGGGTCTGTGTCCGGGTCCGGGTCTGGGTCTGTGTCCGGGTCCGTGTCCGGTTCCGGGTCCGGGTCCGGGTAAAGGTCCGGGTCCGGGTCCGTGTCCGGGTCCGTGTCCGGGTCCGTGTCCGGGTCCGGGTCCGGGTCCGGGTCCGGGTCCGGGTCCGGGTCCGGGTAAGGGTCCGGGTAAATGTCCGGGTCCAGGTCCGGGTCCGGGTCCGGGTCCGGGTCCGGGTCCGGGTCCGGGTTCGGGTCCGGGTCCGGGTCCGGGTCTGGGTCTGTGTCCGGGTCCGTGTCCGGTTCCGGGTCCGGGTCCGGGTAAAGGTCCGGGTCCGGGTCCGGGTCCGGGTCCGTGTCCGGGTCCGTGTCCGGGTCCGTGTCCGGGTCCGGGTCCGGGTCCGGGTCCGGGTCCGGGTCCGGGTCCGGGTAAGGGTCCGGGTAAATGTCCGGGTCCAGGTCCGGGTCCGGGTCCGGGTCCGGGTCCGGGTCCGGGTCCGGGTCCTGGTCGGGTTAAGGGTCCGGGTCCGGGTCCGGGTCCGGGTCCGGGTAAGGGTCCAGGTCCGGGTCCGGGTCCGGGTCCGGGTCCGGGTCCGGGTCTGTGTCCGGGTCCGGGTCCGGGTCCGGGTAAGGGTCCGGGTCCGGGTCCGGGTAAGGGTCCGGGTCCGGGTCCGGGTCCGGGTCCGGGTCCGGGTCCGGGTCCGGGTCCGGGTCCGGGTCCGGGTCCGGGTCCGGGTCCGGGTCAGGGTCCGGGTCCGGGTCCGGGTAAGGGTTCGGGTCCGGGTCCGGGTAAGGGTCTGGGTTCGGGTCCGGGTCCGGGTCCGGGTCCGGGTCCGGGTCCGGGTCCGGGTAAGGGTCTGGGTTCGGGTCCGGGTAAGGGTCTGGGTCCGGGTCCGGGTCCGGGTCCGGGTAAGGTTCCGGGTCCGGGTCCAGGTAAGGGTCTGGGTACTGGTCCGGGTCCGGGTCCGGGTCCTGGTCCGGGTCCGGATCCGGGTAAGTGTCCGGGTCCCGGTCCGGGTAAGGGTCTGGGTTCGGGTTCGGTTCCGGGTCCGGGTCCGGGTCCGGGTCTGGGTCCGCGTAAGGGTCCGGGTCCGGGTCCGGGTCCGGGTCCGGGACCGGGTCTGGGTCCGGGTCCAGGTAAGGGTCCGGGTCCGGGTCCGGGTCCGGGTAAGGGTCCGGGTCTGTGTCCGGTTAAGGGTCCGGGTAAGGGTCCAGGTAAGTGTCCGGGTCCGGGTCCGGGTCCGGGTCCGGGTCCTGGTCGGGGTAAGGGTCCGGGTCCGGGTCCGGGTCCGGGTCCGGGTAAGGGTCCGGGTCCGGGTCCGGGTCCGGGTAAGGGTCCGGGTCCGGGACTGGGTAAGGGTCCGGGTCCGGGTCCAGGTAAGGGTCCGGGTCCGGGACTGGGTAAGGGTCCGGGTCCGGGTCCGGGTCCGGGTCCGGGTCCGGGTAAGGGTCCAGGTAAGTGTCCGGGTCCGGGTCCGGGTCCGGGTCCGGGTCCTGGTCGGGGTAAGGTTCCGGGTCCGGGTCCGGGTCCGGGTCCGGGTAAGGGTCCAGGTCCGGGTCCGGGTCCGGGTCCGGGTAAGGGTCTGGGTCCGGGTCCAGGTAAGGGTCCGGGTCCGGGTCCGGGTCCGGGTCTGAGTCCGTGTCCGGGTCCGGGTCCGGGTAAGGGTCCGGGTCCGGGTCCGGGTCCGGGTCCGGGTAAGGGTCCGGGTCCGGGTCCAGGTAAGGGTCCGGGTCCGGGTCCAGGTAAGGGTCCGGGTCCGGGACTGGGTAAGGGTCCGGGTCCGGGTCCGGGTCCGGGTCCGGGTCCGGGTAAGGGTCCAGGTAAGTGTCCGGGTCCGGGTCCGGGTCCGGGTCCGGGTCCTGGTCGGGGTAAGGTTCCGGGTCCGGGTCCGGGTCCGGGTCCGGGTAAGGGTCCAGGTCCGGGTCCGGGTCCGGGTCCGGGTAAGGGTCTGGGTCCGGGTCCAGGTAAGGGTCCGGGTCCGGGTCCGGGTCCGGGTCTGAGTCCGTGTCCGGGTCCGGGTCCGGGTAAGGGTCCGGGTCCGGGTCCGGGTAAGGGTCCGGGTCTGGGTCCGGGTCCGGGTCCGGGTCCGGGTCCGGGTAAAGGTCCGGGTCCGGGTCCGTGTCCGGGTCCGTGTCCGGGTCCGGGTCCGTGTCCGTGTCCGGGTCCGGGTCCGGGTCCGGGTCCGGGTCCGGGTAAGGGTCCGGGTAAATGTCCGGGTCCAGGTCCGGGTCCGGGTCCGTGTCCGGGTCCGGGTCCGGGTCCGGGTCCGGGTCCGGGTCCGGGTCCGGGTAAGGGTCCGGGTAAATGTCCGGGTCCAGGTCCGGGTCCGGGTCCGGGTCCGGGTCCGGGTCCGGGTAAGGGTCCGGGTCCGGTTCCGGTTCCGGGTCCGGTTCCGGGTCCGGGTATGGGTCCGGGTCCGGGTCCGGGTCCGGGTCCGGGTCCGGGTCCGGGTCCGGGTCCGGGTCCTGGTAAGGGTCCGGGTCCGGGTCCGGGTCCAGGTCCGGGTCCGGTTCAGGGTAAGTGTCCCCATCCGGGTCCGGGTCCGGGTCCGGGTCCGGGTCCGGGTCCGGGTCCGGGTCCTGGTAAGTGTCCGGGTCCGGGTCCGGGTCCGGGTCCGGGTCTGGGTAAGGGTCCGGGTCCGGGTCCGGGTCCGGGTCCAGGTCCGGGTCCGGGTCCGGGTCCGGGTCCGGGTCCGGGTAAGGGTCCGGGTCCGGGTCCGGGTCCGGGTCTGGGTCCGGGTCCGGGTCCGGGTAAGGGTCCGGGTCTGGGTCCGGGTCCGGGTCTGGGTCCGGGTCCGTGTCCGGTTCCGGGTCCGTGTCCGGGTAAAGGTCCGGGTCCGGGTCCGTGTCCGGGTCCGGGTCTGGGTCCGGGTCCGGGTCCGGGTCCGGGTCCGGGTCCGGGTCCGGGTCCGGGTCTGTGTAAGGGTCCGGGTCCGGGTCCGGGTCCGGGTCCGGGTCTGGGTCCCGGTCCGTGTCCGTGTCCGGGTCTGGGTCCGGGTCCGGGTCCGGGTCCGGGTCCGGGTCCGGGTCCGGGTCCGGGTCCGGGTCTGTGTAAGGGTCCGGGTCCGGGTCCGGGTCCGGGTAAGGGTCCGGGTCTGGGTCCGGGTCCGGGTCTGGGTCCGTGTCCGGGTCCGGTTCCGGGTAAAGGTCCGGGTCCGGGTCCGTGTCCGGGTCCGTGTCCGGGTCCGTGTCCGGGTCCGTGTCCGGGTCCGGGTCCGGGTCCGGGTCCGGGTCCGGGTAAGGGTCCGGGTAAATGTCCGGGTCCAGGTCCGGGTCCGGGTCCGGGTCCGGGTCCGGGTCCGGGTCCGGGTCCGGTTCAGGGTAAGTGTCCCCGTCCGGGTCCGGGTCCGGGTCCGGGTCCAGGTCCGGGTCCGGGTCCGGGTCCGGGTCCGGGTCCGGGTCCGGGTCCGGGTCCGGGTCCGGGTCTGGGTAAGGGTCCGGGTAAGGGTCCGGGTAAATGTCCGGGTCCAGGTCCGGGTCCGGGTCCGGGTCCGGGTCCGGGTCCGGTTCCGGTTCCGGTTCCGGGTCCGGGTCCGGGTCCGGGTATGGGTCCGGGTCCGGGTCCGGGTCTGGGTCCGGGTCCGGGTCCGGGTCCGGGTCCGGGTCCGGGTCCTGGTAAGGGTCCGGGTCCGGGTCCGGGTCCAGGTCCGGGTCCGGTTCAGGGTAAGTGTCCCCGTCCGGGTCCGGGTCCTGGTCCGGGTCCGGGTCCAGGTCCGGGTCCGGGTCCTGGTAAGGGTCCGGGTCCGGGTCCGGGTCCGGGTCCGGGTCCGGGTCCGGGTCCGATTCTGGGTAAGGGTCCGGGTCCGGGTCCGGGTCCGGGTCTGGGTCCGGGTCCGGGTCCGGGTAAGGGTCCGGGTCTGGGTCCGGGTCCGGGTCTGGGTCCGGGTCCGTGTCCGGTTCCGGGTCCGTGTCCGGGTAAACGTCCGGGTCCGTGTCCGTGTCTGTGTCCGTGTCTGGGTCCGGGTCCGGGTCCGGGTCCGGGTCCGGGTCCGGGTCCGGGTCCGGGTCTGTGTAAGGGTCCGGGTCCGGGTCCGGGTCCGGGTCCGGGTCCGGGTCTGGGTCCGGGTCCGGGTCCGGGTAAGGGTCCGGGTCTGTGTCCGGGTCCGGGTCTGGGTCTGTGTCCGGGTCCGTGTCCGGTTCCGGGTCCGGGTCCGGGTAAAGGTCCGGGTCCGGGTCCGTGTCCGGGTCCGTGTCCGGGTCCGTGTCCGGGTCCGGGTCCGGGTCCGGGTCCGGGTCCGGGTCCGGGTCCGGGTAAGGGTCCGGGTAAATGTCCGGGTCCAGGTCCGGGTCCGGGTCCGGGTCCGGGTCCGGGTCCGGGTTCGGGTCCGGGTCCGGGTCCGGGTCTGGGTTTGTGTCCGGGTCCGTGTCCGGTTCCGGGTCCGGGTCCGGGTAAAGGTCCGGGTCCGGGTCCGGGTCCGGGTCCGTGTCCGGGTCCGGGTCCGGGTCCGGGTCCGGGTCCGGGTCCGGGTCCGGGTCCGGGTCCGGGTAAGGGTCCGGGTAAATGTCCGGGTCCAGGTCCGGGTCCGGGTCCGGGTCCGGGTCCGGGTCCGGGTCCGGGTTCGGGTCCGGGTCCGGGTCCGGGTCTGGGTAAGGGTCCGGGTCCGGGTCCGGGTCCGGGTCCGGGTCCGGGTCCGGGTCCGGGTCCGGGTCCGGGTAAGGCTCCGGGTCCGGGTCCGGGTAAGGGTCCGGGTCCGGGTCCGGTTCCGGTTCCGGGTCCGGGTCCGGGTCCGGGTATGGGTCCGGGTCCGGGTCCGGGTCCGGGTCCGGGTCCGGGTCCGGGTCCGGGTCCGGGTCCGGGTCCGGGTCCTGGTAAGGGTCCGGGTCCGGGTCCGGGTCCAGGTCCGGGTCCGGTTCAGGGTAAGTGTCCCCGTCCGGGTCCGGGTCCGGGTCCAGGTCCGGGTCCGGGTCAGGGTAAGGGTCCGGGTCCTGGTAAGGGTCCGGGTCCGGGTCCGGGTCCGGGTCCGGGTCTGGGTAAGGGTCCGGGTCCGGGTCCGCGTCCGGGTCCAGGTCCGGGTCTGGGTCCGGGTCCGGGTCCGGGTCCGGGTCCGGGTCTGGGTCCGGGTCCGGGTCTGGGTAAGGGTCCGGGTCTGGGTCCGGGTCCGGGTCCGGGTCTGGGTCTGGGTCCGGGTCCGTGTCCGGTTCCGGGACCGTGTCCGGGTAAAGGTCCGTGTCCGTGTCCGTGTCCGTGTCCGTGTCCGTGTCCGTGTCCGGGTCCGGGTCAGGGTCCGGGTCCGGGTCCGGGTCCGGGTCCGGGTCCTGGTAAGGGTCCGGGTCCGGGTCCGGGTCCGGGTCCGGGTCTGGGTCCGGGTCCGGGTCCGGGTAAGAGTCCGGGTCTGGGTCCGGGTCCGGGTCCGGGTCTGGGTAAGGGTCCGGGTCCGGGTCCGGGTCCAGGTCCGGGTCCAGGTCCGGGTCCGGGTCCGGGTCCGGGTCCGGGTCCGGGTCCGGGTCTGGGTCCGGGTCCGGGTCTGGGTAAGGGTCCGGGTCCGGGTCCGGGTCCGGGTCCGGGTCCGGGTCCGGGTAAGGGTCCGGGTCTGGGTCCGGGTCCGGGTCTGGGTCCGGGTCCGTGTCCGGTTCCGTGTCCGTGTCCGGGTAAAGGTCCGGGTCCGTGTCCGTGTCCGGGTCCGGGTCTGGGTCCGGGTCCGGGTCCTGGTCCGGGTCCGGGTCCGGGTCCGGGTCCGGGTAAGGGTCCGGGTCCGGTTCCGGGTCCGTGTCCGGGTAAAGGTCCGGGTCCGGGTCCGTGTCCGTGTCCGGGTCTGGGTCCGGGTCCGGGTCCGGGTCCGGGTCCGGGTCCGGGTCTGTGTAAGGGTCCGGGTCCGGGTCCGGGTCCGGGTCCGGGTCTGGGTCCGGGTCCGGGTCCGGGTAAGGGTCCGGGTCTGGGTCCGGGTCCGGGTCTGGGTCTGTGTCCGGGTCCGTGTCCGGTTCCGGGTCCGGGTCTGGGTAAAGGTCCGGGTCCGGGTCCGTGTCCGGGTCCGTGTCCGGGTCCGGGTCCGGGTCCGGGTCCGGGTCCGGGTCCGGGTCCGGGTCCGGGTCCGGGTAAGGGTCCGGGTAAATGTCCGGGTCCAGGTCCGGGTCCGGGTCCGGGTCCAGGTCCGGGTCCGGGTCCGGGTCCAGGTCCGGGTCCGGGTCCGGGTCCAGGTCCGGGTCCGGGTCCGGGTCCGGGTCCGGGTCCGGGTCTGGGTAAGGGTCCGGGTCCGGGTCCGGGTCCGGGTCCGGGTCCGGGTCCGGGTCCGGGTCCGGGTCCGGGTAAGGGTCCGGGTCCGGGTCCGGGTAAGGGTCCGGGTCCGGGTCCGGTTCCGGGTCCGGGTCCGGGTCCGGGTCCGGGTCCGGGTCCGGGTCCGGGTCCGGGTCCGGGTCCGGGTCCGGGTCCGGGTCCGGGTCCTGGTAAGGGTCCGGGTCCGGGTCCGGGTCCAGGTCCGGGTCCGGTTCAGGGTAAGTGTCCCCGTCCGGGTCCGGGTCCGGGTCCAGGTCCGGGTCCGGGTCAGGGTAAGGGTCCGGGTCCTGGTAAGGGTCCGGGTCCGGGTCCGGGTCCGGGTCCGGGTCTGGGTAAGGGTCCGGGTCCGGGTCCGGGTCCGCGTCCGGGTCCAGGTCCGGGTCTGGGTCCGGGTCCGGGTCCGGGTCCGGGTCCGGGTCTGGGTCCGGGTCCGGGTCTGGGTAAGGGTCCGGGTCTGGGTCCGGGTCCGGGTCCGGGTCTGGGTCCGGGTCCGGGTCCGGGTCCGGGTCCGGGTCCGGGTCCGGGTCCGGGTCTGGGTAAGGGTCCGGGTCCGGGTCCGGGTCCGGGTCCGGGTCCGGGTCCGGGTCCGGGTAAGGGTCCGGGTCTGGGTCCGGGTCCGGGTCTGGGTCCGGGTCCGTGTCCGGTTCCGGGTCCGTGTCCGGGTAAAGGTCCGGGTCCGGGTCCGTGTCCGGGTCCGGGTCTGGGTCCGGGTCCGGGTCCGGGTCCGGGTCCGGGTCCGGGTCCGGGTCCGGGTCCGGGTCCGGGTCCGGGTCCGGGTCTGTGTAAGGGTCCGGGTCCGGGTCCGGGTCCGGGTCCGGGTCTGGGTCCGGGTCCGGGTCCGGGTAAGGGTCCGGGTCTGGGTCCGGGTCCGGGTCTGGGTCTGTGTCCGGGTCCGTGTCCGGTTCCGGGTCCGGGTCCGGGTAAAGGTCCGGGTCCGGGTCCGTGTCCGGGTCCGTGTCCGGGTCCGGGTCCGGGTCCGGGTCCGGGTCCGGGTCTGGGTAAGGGTCCGGGTCCGGGTCCGGGTCCGGGTCAGGGTAAGGGTCCGGGTCCTGGTAAGGGTCCGGGTCCGGGTCCGGGTCCGGGTCCGGGTCTGGGTAAGGGTCCGGGTCCGGGTCCGCGTCCGGGTCCAGGTCCGGGTCTGGGTCCGGGTCCGGGTCCGGGTCCGGGTCCGGGTCCGGGTCTGGGTCCGGGTCCGGGTCTGGGTAAGGGTCCGGGTCTGGGTCCGGGTCCGGGTCCGGGTCTGGGTCTGGGTCCGGGTCCGTGTCCGGTTCCGGGACCGTGTCCGGGTAAAGGTCCGTGTCCGTGTCCGTGTCCGTGTCCGGGTCCGTGTCCGTGTCCGGGTCTGGGTCCGGGTCCGGGTCCGGGTCCGGGTCCGGGTCCGGGTCTGGGTCCGGGTCCGGGTCCGGGTAAGGGTCCGGGTCTGGGTCCGGGTCCGGGTCTGGGTCTGTGTCCGGGTCCGTGTCCGGTTCCGGGTCCGGGTCCGGGTAAAGGTCCGGGTCCGGGTCCGTGTCCGGGTCCGTGTCCGTGTCCGGTTCCGGGTCCGGGTCCGGGTCCGGGTCCGGGTCCGGGTCCGGGTAAGGGTCCGGGTAAATGTCCGGGTCCAGGTCCGGGTCCGGGTCCGGGTCCGGGTCCGTGTCCGGGTCCGGGTCCGGGTATGGGTCCGGGTCCGGGTCCGGGTCCGGGTCCGGGTCCGGGTCCGGGTCCGGGTCCGGGTCCGGGTCCGGGTCCGGGTCGGGGTCCGGGTCCGGGTCCTGGTAAGGGTCCGGGTCCGGGTCCGGGTCCAGGTCCGGGTCCGGTTCAGGGTAAGTGTCCCCGTCCGGGTCCGGGTCCTGGGTCCAGGTCCGGGTCCGGGTCAGGGTAAGGTTCCGGGTCCTGGTAAGGGTCCGGGTCCGGGTCCGGGTCCGGGTCCGGGTCTGGGTAAGGGTCCGGGTCCGGGTCCGGGTCCGCGTCCGGGTCCAGGTCCGGGTCTGGGTCCGGGTCCGGGTCCGGGTCCGGGTCTGGGTCCGGGTCCGGGTCTGGGTAAGGGTCCGGGTCTGGGTCCGGGTCCGGGTCCGGGTCTGGGTCTGGGTCCGGGTCCGTGTCCGGTTCCGGGACCGTGTCCGGGTAAAGGTCCGTGTCCGTGTCCGTGTACGTGTACGTGTCCGTGTCCGTGTCCGTGTCCGTGTCCGGGTCTGGGTCCGGGTCAGGGTCCGGGTCCGGGTCCGGGTCCGGGTCCTGGTAAGGGTCCGGGTCCGGGTCCGGGTCCGGGTCCGGGTCTGGGTCCGGGTCCGGGTCCGGGTAAGAGTCCGGGTCTGGGTCCGGGTCCGGGTCTGGGTCTGGGTAAGGGTCCGGGTCCGGGTCCGGGTCCAGGTCCGGGTCCAGGTCCGGGTCCGGGTCCGGGTCCGGGTCCGGGTCCGGGTCCGGGTCTGGGTCCGGGTCCGGGTCTGGGTAAGGGTCCGGGTCCGGGTCCGGGTCCGGGTCCGGGTCCGGGTAAGGGTCCGGGTCCGGGTCCGGGTCCGGGTCCGGGTCAGGGTCCGGGTCCGGGTCCGGGTCCGGGTCCTGGTAAGGGTCCGGGTCCGGGTCCGGGTCCGGGTCCGGGTCTGGGTCCGGGTCCGGGTCCGGGTAAGAGTCCGGGTCCTGGTAAGGGTCCGGGTCCGGGTCCGGGTCGGTCCAGGTCCGGGTCCGGTTCAGGGTAAGTGTCCCCGTCCGGGTCCGGGTCCGGGTCCAGGTCCGGGTCCGGGTCAGGGTAAGGTTCCGGGTCCTGGTAAGGGTCCGGGTCCGGGTCCGGGTCCGGGTCCGGGTCTGGGTAAGGGTCCGGGTCCGGGTCCGGGTCCGCGTCCGGGTCCAGGGTCCGGGTCTGGGTCCGGGTCCGGGTCCGGGGTCCGGGTCCGGGTCTGGGTCCGGGTCCGGGGTCTGGGTAAGGGTCCGGGTCTGGGTCCGGGTCCGGGTCCGGGTCTGGGTCTGGGTCCGGGTCCGTGTCCGGTTCCGGGACCGTGTCCGGGTAAAGGTCCGTGTCCGTGTCCGTGTCCGTGTCCGTGTCCGGGTCCGTGTCCGGGTCCGGGTCCGGGTCCGGGTCCGGGTCAGGGTCCGGGTCCGGGTCCGGGTCCGGGTCCTGGTAAGGGTCCGGGTCCGGGTCCGGGTCCGGGGTCCGGGTCTGGGTCCGGGTCCGGGTCCGGGTAAGAGTCCGGGTCTGGGTCCGGGGTAAAGGTCCGGGTCCGGGTCCGGTTCCGGTTCCGGGTCCGGGTCCGGGTCCGGGTATGGGTCCGGGTCCGGGTCCGCGTCCGGGTCCAGGTCCGGGTCTGGGTCCGGGTCCGGGTCCGGGTCCGGGTCCGGGTCTGGGTCCGGGTCCGGGTCTGGGTAAGGGTCCGGGTCTGGGTCCGGGTCCGGGTCCGGGTCTGGGTCTGGGTCCGGGTCCGTGTCCGGTTCCGGGACCGTGTCCGGGTAAAGGTCCGTGTCCGTGTCCGTGTCCGTGTCCGTGTCCGTGTCCGGGTCCGTGTCCGGGTCCGGGTCCGGGTCCGGGTCCGGGTCAGGGTCCGGGTCCGGGTCCGGGTCCGGGTCCTGGTAAGGGTCCGGGTCCGGGTCCGGGTCCGGGTCCGGGTCTGGGTCCGGGTCCGGGTCCGGGTAAGAGTCCGGGTCTGGGTCCGGGTCCGGGTCTGGGTCTGGGTAAGGGTCCGGGTCCGGGTCCGGGTCCAGGTCCGGGTCCGGGTCCGGGTCCGGGTCTGGGTCCGGGTCAGGGTCTGGGTAAGGGTCCGGGTCCGGGTCCGGGTCCGGGTCCGGGTCCGGGTAAGGGTCCGGGTCTGGGTCCGGGTCCGGGTCTGGGTCCGGGTCCGTCTCCGGTTCCGGGTCCGTGTCCGGGTACAGGTCCGTGTCCGGGTCCGTGTCCGTGTCCGGGTCCGGGTCCGTGTCCGGGTCCGGGTCCGGGTGCGGGTCCGGGTCCGGGTCCGGGTCCGGGTCTGTGTAAGGGTCCGGGTCCGGGTCCGGGTCCGGGTCTGGGTAAGGGTCCGGGTCCGGGTCCGGGTCCGGGTCCGGGTCCAGGTCCGGGTCTGGGTCCGGGTCCGGGTCCGGGTCCGGGTCCGGGTCTGGGTCCGGGGTCCGGGTCTGGGTAAGGGTCCGGGTCTGGGTCCGGGTCCGGGTCCGGGTCTGGGTCTGGGTCCGGGTCCGTGTCCGGTTCCGGGACCGTGTCCGGGTAAAGGTCCGTGTCCGTGTCCGTGTCCGTGTCCGTGGTCCGTGTCCGGGTCCGTGTCCGGGTCCGTGTCCGGGTCCGTGTCCGGGTCAGGGTCCGGGTCCGGGTCCGGGTCCGGGTCCTGGTAAGGGTCCGGGGTCCGGGTCCGGGTCCGGGTCCGGGTCTGGGTCCGGGTCCGGGTCCGGGTAAGAGTCCGGGTCTGGGTCCGGGTCCGGGTCCGGGTCTGGGTAAGGGTCCGGGTCCGGGTCCGGATCCAGGTCCGGGTGCAGGTCCCGGGTCCGGGTCCGGGTCCGGGTCCGGGTCCGGGTCCGGGTCCGGGTCCGGGTCCGGGTCTGGGTCCGGGTCCGGGTCTGTGTAAGGGTCCGGGTCCGGGTCCGGGTCCGGGTCCGGGTCTGGGTCCGGGTCCGGGTCCGGGTAAGGGTCCGGGGTCTGGGTCCGGGTCCGGGTCCGGGTCTGGGGTCCGGGTCCGTGTCCGGTTCCGGGTCCGGGTCCGGGTAAAGGTCCGGGTCCGGGTCCGTGTCCGTGTCCCGGGTCCGGGTCCGTGTCCGGGTCCGGGTCCGGGTCCGGGTCCGGGTCCGGGTCCGGTTCCGGTTTCCGGGTAAGGGTCCGGGTAAATGTCCGGGTCCAGGTCCGGGTCCGGGTCCGGGGTCCGGGTCCGGGTCCGGGTCCGGGTCCGGGTCCCGGGTCTGGGTAAGGGTCCGGGTCCGGGTCCGGGTCCGGGTCCGGGTCCGGGTCCGGGTCCGGGTCCGGGTCCGGGTCCGGGTCTGGGTCCGGGTCCGGGTCTGGGTAAGGGTCCGGGTCTGGGTCCGGGTCCGGGTCCGGGTCTGGGTCTGGGTCCGGGTCCGTGTCCGGTTCCGGGACCGTGTCCGGGTAAAGGTCCGTGTCCGTGTCCGTGTCCGTGTCCGTGTCCGTGTCCCGTGTCCGGGTCCGGGTCCGGGTCCGGGTCAGGGTCCGGGTCCGGGTCCGGGTCTGGGTCCTGGTAAGGGTCCGGGTCCGGGTCCGGGTCCGGGTCCGGGTCCGGGTAAGGGTCCGGGTCCGGGTCCGGGTCCGGGTCAGGGTCCGGGTCCGGGTCCGGGTCCGGGTCTGTGTAAGGGTCCGGGTCCGGGTCCGGGTCCGGGTCTGGGTCCGGGTCGGGTCTGGGTCCGGGTCCGGGGTCCGGTTCCGGGTCCGTGTCCGGGTACAGGTCCGTGTCCGGGTCCGTGTCCGTGTCCGTGTCCGGGTCCGTGTCCGGGTCCGGGTCCGGGTCCGGGTCCGGGGTCCGGGTCCGGGTCCGGGTCCGGGTAAGGGTCCGGGTCTGGGTCCGGGTCCGGGTCCGGGTCTGGGTCCGGGTCCGTGTCCGGGTCCGGGTCCGGGTCTGTGTAAGGGTCCGGGTCCGGGTCCGGGTCCGGGTCCGGGTCTGGGTCCGGGTCCGGGTCCGGGTAAGGGTCCGGGTCTGGGTCCGGGTCCGGGTCCGGGTCTGGGTCCGGGTCCGTGTCCGGTTCCGGGTCCGGGTCCGGGGTAAAGGTCCGGGTCCGGGTCCGTGTCCGTGTCCGGGTCCGGGTCCGTGTCCGGGTCCGGGTCCGGGTCCGGGTCCGGGTCCGGGTCCGGGTTTCCGGTTCCGGGTAAGGGTCCGGGTAAATGTCCGGGTCCAGGTCCGGGTCCGGGTCCGGGTCCGGGTCCGGGTCCGGGTCCGGGGTCCGGGTCCGGGTCTGGGTAAGGGTCCGGGTCCGGGTCCGGGTCCGGGTCCGGGTCCGGGTCCGGGTCCGGGTCCGGGTCCGGGTCCGGGTCCGGGTCCGGGTCCGGGTCCGGGTCTGTGTAAGGGTCCGGGTCCGGGTCCGGGTCCGGGTCTGGGTCCGGGTCCGGGTCTGGGTCCGGGTCCGGGTCCGGTTCCGGGTCCGTGTCCGGGTACAGGTCCGTGTCCGGGTCCGTGTCCGTGTCCGTGTCCCGGGTCCGTGTCCGGGGTCCGGGTCCGGGTCTGGGTCCGGGTCCGGGTCCGGGTCTGGGTCCGGGTCCGTGTCCGGGTCCGGGTCCGGGTCTGTGTAAGGGTCCGGGTCCGGGTCCGGGTCCGGGTCCGGGTCTGGGTCCGGGGTCCGGGTCCGGGTAAGGGTCCGGGTCTGGGTCCGGGTCCGGGTCCGGGTCTGGGTCCGGGTCCGTGTCCGGTTCCGGGTCCGGGTCCGGGTAAAGGTCCGGGTCCGGGTCCGTGTCCGTTGTCCGGGTCCGGGTCCGTGTCCGGGGTCCGGGTCCGGGTCCGGGTCCGGGTCCGGGTCCGGTTCCGGTTCCGGGTAAGGGTCCGGGTAAATGTCCGGGTCCAGGTCCGGGTCCGGGTCCGGGTCCGGGTCCGGGTCCGGGTCCGGGTCCGGGTCTGGGTAAGGGTCCGGGTCCGGGTCCGGGTCCGGGTCCGGGTCCGGGTCCGGGTCCGGGTCCGGGGTCCGGGTCCGGGTCCGGGTCTGGGTCCGGGGTCCGGGTCTGGGTAAGGGTCCGGGTCTGGGTCCGGGTCCGGGTCCGGGTCTGGGTCTGGGTCCGGGTCCGTGTCCGGTTCCGGGACCGTGTCCGGGTAAAGGTCCGTGTCCGTGTCCGTGTCCGTGTCCGTGTCCGTGTCCGTGTCCGTGTCCGGGTCCGGGTCCGGGTCAGGGTCCGGGGTCCGGGTCCGGGTCTGGGTCCTGGTAAGGGTCGGGTCCGGGTCCGGGTCCGGGTCCGGGTCTGGGTCCGGGTCCGGGTCCGGGTAAGAGTCCGGGTCTGGGTCCGGGTCCGGGTCTGGGTCTGGGTAAGGGTCCGGGTCCGGGGTCCGGGTCCAGGTCCGGGTCCAGGGTCCCGGGTCCGGGTCCGGGTCCGGGTCCGGGTCCGGGTCCGGTCTGGGTCCGGGTCCGGGTCTGGGTAAGGGTCCGGGTCCGGGTCCGGGTCCGGGTCCGGGTCCGGGTAAGGGTCCGGGTCCGGGTCCGGGTCCGGGTCAGGGTCCGGGTCCGGGTCCGGGTCCGGGTCCTGGTAAGGGTCCGGGTCCGGGTCCGGGTCCGGGTCCGGGTCTGGGTCCGGGTCCGGGTCCGGGTAAGAGTCCGGGTCTGGGTCCGGGTCCGGGTCCGGGTCTGGGTAAGGGTCCGGGTCCGGGTCCGGGTCCGGGTCCGGGTCCGGGTAAAGGTCCGGGTCCGGGTCCGTGTCCGGGTCCGTGTCCGGGTCCGGGTCCGGGTCCGGGTCCGGGTCCGGGTCCGGGTCCGGGTCCGGGTAAGGGTCCGGGTAAATGTCCGGGTCCAGGTCCGGGTCCGGGTCCGGGTCCGGGTCCGGGTCCGTGTCCGGGTCCGGGTCCGGGTCCGGGTCTGGGTAAGGGTCCGGGTCCGGGTCCGGGTCCGGGTCCGGGTCCGGGTCCGGGTCCGGGTCCGGGTCCGGGTAAGGGTCTGGGTCTGGGTCCGGGTAAGGGTCCGGGTCCGGGTCCGGTTCCGGTTCCGGGTCCGGGTCCGGGTCCGGGTATGGGTCCGGGTCCGGGTCCGGGTCCGGGTCCGGGTCCGGGTCCGGGTCTGGGTCCGGGTCCGGGTCCGGGTCCGGGTCCGGGTCCTGGTAAGGGTCCGGGTCCGGGTCCGGGTCCAGGTCCGGGTCCGGTTCAGGGTAAGTGTCCCCGTCCGGGTCCGGGTCCGGGTCCAGGTCCGGGTCCGGGTCAGGGTAAGGTTCCGGGTCCTGGTAAGGGTCCGGGTCCGGGTCCGGGTCCGGGTCCGGGACCGTGTCCGGGTAAAGGTCCGTGTCCGTGTCCGTGTCCGTGTCCGTGTCCGTGTCCGGGTCCGTGTCCGGGTCCGTGTCCGGGTCCGGGTCCGGGTCAGGGTCCGGGTCCGGGTCCGGGTCCGGGTCCTGGTAAGGGTCCGGGTCCGGGTCCGGGTCCGGGTCCGGGTCTGGGTCCGGGTCCGGGTCCGGGTAAGAGTCCGGGTCTGGGTCCGGGTCCGGGTCTGGGTCTGGGTAAGGGTCCGGGTCCGGGTCCGGATCCAGGTCCGGGTCCAGGTCCGGGTCCGGGTCCGGGTCCGGGTCCGGGTCCGGGTCCGGGTCCGGGTCCGGGTCCGGGTCTGGGTCCGGGTCCGGGTCTGGGTAAGGGTCCGGGTCCGGGTCCGGGTCCGGGTCCGGGTCCGGGTAAGGGTCCGGGTCCGGGTCCGGGTCCGGGTCAGGGTCCGGGTCCGGGTCCGGGTCCGGGTCCTGGTAAGGGTCCGGGTCCGGGTCCGGGTCCGGGTCCGGGTCTGGGTCCGGGTCCGGGTCCGGGTAAGAGTCCGGGTCTGGGTCCGGGTCCGGGTCCGGGTCCGGGTCCGGGTCCGGGTCAGGGTCCGGGTCCGGGTCCGGGTCCGGGTCCTGGTAAGGGTCCGGGTCCGGGTCCGGGTCCGGGTCCGGGTCTGGGTCCGGGTCCGGGTCCGGGTAAGAGTCCGGGTCTGGGTCCGGGTCCGGGTCCGGGTCTGGGTAAGGGTCCGGGTCCGGGTCCGGGTCCGGGTCCAGGTCCGGGTCCGGGTCCGGGTCCGGGTCCGGGTCCGGGTCCGGGTCCGGGTCTGGGTCCGGGTCAGGGTCTGGGTAAGGGTCCGGGTCCGGGTCCGGGTCCGGGTCCGGGTCCGGGTCCGGGTCCGGGTAAGGGTCCGGGTCTGGGTCCGGGTCCGGGTCTGGGTCCGGGTCCGTGTCCGGTTCCGGGTCCGTGTCCGGGTACAGGTCCGTGTCCGGGTCCGTGTCCGTGTCCGTGTCCGTGTCCGTGTCCGTGTCCGTGTCCGGGTCCGGGTCCGGGTCCGGGTCCGGGTCCGGGTCCGGGTCCGGGTCCGGGTCCGGGTCCGGGTCCGGGTCTGTGTAAGGGTCCGGGTCCGGGTCCGGGTCCGGGTCCGGGTCTGGGTCCGGGTCCGGGTCCGGGTAAGGGTCCGGGTCTGGGTCCGGGTCCGGGTCCGGGTCTGGGTCCGTGTCCGTGTCCGGTTCCGGGTCCGGGTCCGGGTAAAGGTCCGGGTCCGGGTCCGTGTCCGTGTCCGTGTCCGGGTCCGTGTCCGGGTCCGGGTCCGGGTCCGGGTCCGGGTCCGGGTCCGGGTCCGGTTCCGGTTCCGGGTAAGGGTCCGGGTAAATGTCCGGGTCCAGGTCCGGGTCCGGGTCCGGGTCCGGGTCCGGGTCCGGGTCCGGGTCCGGGTCCGGGTCTGGGTAAGGGTCCGGGTCCGGGTCCGGGTACGGGTCCGGGTCCGGGTCCGGGTCCGGGTCCGGGTCCGGGTCCGGGTCCGGGTCTGGGTCCGGGTCCGGGTCTGGGTAAGGGTCCGGGTCTGGGTCCGGGTCCGGGTCCGGGTCTGGGTCTGGGTCCGGGTCCGTGTCCGGTTCCGGGACCGTGTCCGGGTAAAGGTCCGTGTCCGTGTCCGTGTCCGTGTCCGTGTCCGTGTCCGGGTCCGGGTCCGGGTCCGGGTCCGGGTCAGGGTCCGGGTCCGGGTCCGGGTCTGGGTCCTGGTAAGGGTCCGGGTCCGGGTCCGGGTCCGGGTCCGGGTCCGGGTCCGGGTCCGGGTCCGGGTAAGAGTCCGGGTCTGGGTCCGGGTCCGGGTCTGGGTCTGGGTAAGGGTCCGGGTCCGGGTCCGGGTCCGGATCCGGGTCCGGGTCCGGGTCCGGGTCTGGGTCCGGGTCCGGGTCTGGGTAAGGGTCCGGGTCCGGGTCCGGGTCCGGGTCCGGGTCCGGGTAAGGGTCCGGGTCCGGGTCCGGGTCCGGGTCAGGGTCCGGGTCCGGGTCCGGGTCCGGGTCCTGGTAAGGGTCCGGGTCCGGGTCCGGGTCCGGGTCCGGGTCTGGGTCCGGGTCCGGGTCCGGGTAAGAGTCCGGGTCTGGGTCCGGGTCCGGGTCCGGGTCTGGGTAAGGGTCCGGGTCCGGGTCCGGGTCCGGGTCCGGGTCCGGGTAAAGGTCCGGGTCCGGGTCCGTGTCCGGGTCCGTGTCCGGGTCCGGGTCCGGGTCCGGGTCCGGGTCCGGGTCCGGGTCCGGGTCCGGGTCCGGGTCCGGGTCCGGGTAAGGGTCCGGGTAAATGTCCGGGTCCAGGTCCGGGTCCGGGTCCGGGTCCGGGTCCGGGTCCGTGTCCGGGTCCGGGTCCGGGTCCGGGTCTGGGTAAGGGTCCGGGTCCGGGTCCGGGTCCGGGTCCGGGTCCGGGTCCGGGTCCGGGTCCGGGTAAGGGTCTGGGTCTGGGTCCGGGTAAGGGTCCGGGTCCGGGTCCGGTTCCGGTTCCGGGTCCGGGTCCGGGTCCGGGTATGGGTCCGGGTCCGGGTCCGGGTCCGGGTCCGGGTCCGGGTCCGGGTCCGGGTCCGGGTCCGGGTCCGGGTCCGGGTCCGGGTCCGGGTCCGGGTCCTGGTAAGGGTCCGGGTCCGGGTCCGGGTCCAGGTCCGGGTCCGGTTCAGGGTAAGTGTCCCCGTCCGGGTCCGGGTCCGGGTCCAGGTCCGGGTCCGGGTCAGGGTAAGGTTCCGGGTCCTGGTAAGGGTCCGGGTCCGGGTCCGGGTCCGGGTCCGGGTCTGGGTAAGGGTCCGGGTCCGGGTCCGGGTCCGCGTCCGGGTCCAGGTCCGGGTCTGGGTCCGGGTCCGGGTCCGGGTCCGGGTCCGGGTCCGGGTCTGGGTCCGGGTCCGGGTCTGGGTAAGGGTCCGGGTCTGGGTCCGGGTCCGGGTCCGGGTCTGGGTCTGGGTCCGGGTCCGTGTCCGGTTCCGGGACCGTGTCCGGGTAAAGGTCCGTGTCCGTGTCCGTGTCCGTGTCCGTGTCCGTGTCCGGGTCCGGGTCTGGGTCCGGGTCCGGGTCCGGGTCAGGGTCCGGGTCCGGGTCCGGGTCCGGGTCCTGGTAAGGGTCCGGGTCCGGGTCCGGGTCCGGGTCCGGGTCCGGGTCTGGGTCCGGGTCCGGGTCCGGGTAAGAGTCCGGGTCTGGGTCCGGGTCCGGGTCTGGGTCTGGGTAAGGGTCCGGGTCCGGGTCCGGGTCCAGGTCCGGGTCCGGGTCCAGGTCCGGGTCCGGGTCCGGGTCCGGGTCCGGGTCCGGGTCCGGGTCCGGGTCTGGGTCCGGGTCCGGGTCTGGGTAAGGGTCCGGGTCCGGGTCCGGGTCCGGGTCCGGGTCCGGGTAAGGGTCCGGGTCCGGGTCCGGGTCCGGGTCAGGGTCCGGGTCCGGGTCCGGGTCCGGGTCCTGGTAAGGGTCCGGGTCCGGGTCCGGGTCCGGGTCCGGGTCTGGGTCCGGGTCCGGGTCCGGGTCCGGGTAAGAGTCCGGGTCCTCGTAAGGGTCCGGGTCTGGGTCCGGGTCCGGGTCCGGGTAAGAGTCCGGGTCTGGGTCCGGGTCCGGGTCTGGGTCTGGGTAAGGGTCCGGGTCCGGGTCCGGGTCCAGGTCCGGGTCCAGGTCCGGGTCCGGGTCCGGGTCCGGGTCCGGGTCCGGGTCCGGGTCCGGGTCCGGGTCTGGGTCCGGGTCCGGGTCTGGGTAAGGGTCCGGGTCCGGGTCCGGGTCCGGGTCCGGGTCCGGGTAAGGGTCCGGGTCCGGGTCCGGGTCCGGGTCAGGGTCCGGGTCCGGGTCCGGGTCCGGGTCCTGGTAAGGGTCCGGGTCCGGGTCCGGGTCCGGGTCCGGGTCCGGGTCTGGGTCCGGGTCCGGGTCCGGGTAAGAGTCCGGGTCCTCGTAAGGGTCCGGGTCCGGGTCCGGGTCCAGGTCCGGGTCCGGTTCAGGGTAAGTGTCCCCGTCAGGGTCCGGGTCCGGGTCCGGGTCCGGGTCCGGGTCCGGGTCCGGGTCCGGGTCCGGGTCCGGGTCCGGTTCCGGGACCGTGTCCAGGTAAAGGTCCGTGTCCGTGTCCGTGTCCGTGTCCGTGTCCGTGTCCGTGTCCGTGTCCGTGTCCGGGTCCGGGTCCGGGTCAGGGTCCGGATCCGGGTCCGGGTCCGGGTCCTGGTAAGGGTCCGGGTCCGGGTCCGGGTCCGGGTCCGGGTCCGGGACCGGGTCTGGGTCCGGGTCCGGGTCCGGGTAAGAGTCCGGGTCTGGGTCCGGGTCCGGGTCCGGGTCTGGGTAAGGGTCCGGGTCCGGGTCCGGGTCCGGGTCCAGGCCCGGGTCCGGGTCCGGGTCCGGGTCCGGGTCCGGGTCCGGGTCCGGGTCTGGGTCCGGGTCCGGGTCTGGGTAAGGGTCCGGGTCCGGGTCCGGGTCTGGGTCCGTGTCCGGGTAAGGATCCGGGTCTGGGTCCGGGTCCGGGTCTGGGTCCGGGTCCGGGTCCGGTTCCGGGTCCGTGTCCGGGTAAAGGTCCGGGTCTGGGTAAGGGTCCGGGTCTGGGTCTGGGTCCGGGTCCGGGTCCGGGTCCGGGTCCGGGTCCGGGTCCGGGTCCGGGTCCGGGTCCGGGTCCGGGTCAGGGTCCGGGTCCGGGTCCGGGTCCGGGTCCTGGTAAGGGTCCGGGTCCGGGTCCGGGTCTGGGTCCGGGTCTGGGTCCGGGTCCGGGTCCGGGTAAGAGTCCGGGTCTGGGTCCGGGTCCGGGTCCTGGTAAGGGTCCGGGTCCGGGTCCGGGTCCGGGTCCGGGTCTGGGTCCGGGTCCGGGTCCGGGTAAGAGTCCGGGTCTGGGTCCGGGTCCGGGTCCGGGTCTGGGTAAGGGTCCGGGTCCGGGTCCGGGTCCGGGTCCAGGTCCGGGTCCGGGTCCGGGTCCGGGTCCGGGTCCGGGTCCGGGTCTGGGTCCGGGTCCGGGTCTGGGTAAGGGTCCGGGTCCGGGTCCGGGTCCGGGTCCGGGTCCGGGTAAGGGTCCGGGTCTGGGTCCGGGTCCGGGTCCGGGTCCGGGTCCGGGTCCCTGTCCGGTTCCGGGTCCGTGTCCGGGTAAAGGTCCGGGTCCGGGTCCGTGTCCGGGTCCGGGTCCGGGTCCGTGTCCGGGTCCGTGTCCGGGTCTGGGTCCGGGTCCGGGTCCGGGTCAGGGTCCGGGTCCGGGTCCGGGTCGGGGTCCGGGTCCTGGTAAGGGTCCGGGTCCGGGTCCGGGTCCGGGTCCGGGTAAGAGTCCGGGTCTGGGTCCGGGTCCGGGTCCGGGTCTGGGTAAGGGTCCGGGTCCGGGTCCGGGTCCGGGTCCAGGTCCGGGTCCGGGTCCGGGTCCGGATCCGGGTCCGGGTCCGGGTCTGGGTAAGGGTCCGGGTCCGGGTCCGGGTCCGGGTCCGGGTCCGGGTAAGGGTCCGGGTCTGGGTCCGGGTCCGGGTCTGGGTCCGGGTCCGTGTCCGGTTCCAGGTCCGTGTCCGGTTCCGGGTCCGTTTCCGGGTAAAGGTCCGTGTCCGTGTCCGTGTCCGGGTCCGGGTCTGGGTCCGGGTCCGGGTCCGGGTCCGGGTCCGGGTCCGGGTCCGGGTCCGGGTCCGGGTCAGGGTCCGGGTCCGGGTCCGGGTCCGGGTCCTGGTAAGGGTCCGGGTCCGGGTCCGGGTCCGGGTCCGGGTCTGGGTCCGGGTCCGGGTCCGGGTAAGAGTCCGGGTCTGGGTCCGGGTCCGGGTCCGGGTCTGGGTAAGGGTCCGGGTCCGGGTCCGGATCCGGGTCCGGGTCCGGGTCCGGGTCCGGGTCCGGGTCCGGGTCCGGGTCTGGGTCCGGGTCCGGGTCTGGGTAAGGGTCCGGGTCCGGGTCTGTGTAAGGGTCCGGGTCCGGGTCTGGGTAAGGGTCCGGGTCCGGGTCCGGGTCCGGGTCCAGGTCCGGGTCCGGGTCCGGGTCCGGGTCCGGGTCCGGGTCCGGGTCTGGGTCCGGGTCCGGGTCTGGGTAAGGGTCCGGGTCCGGGTCCGGGTCCGGGTCCGGGTCCGGGTCCGGGTAAGGGTCCGGGTCTGGGTCCGGGTCCGGGTCCGGGTCCGGGTCCCTGTCCGGTTCCGGGTCCGGGTCCGGGTAAAGGTCCGGGTCCGTGTCCGTGTCCGGGTCCGGGTCCGGGTCCGTGTCCGGGTCCGGGTCCGGGTCCGGGTCCGGGTCAGGGTCCGGGTCCGGGTCCGGGTCCGGGTCCGGGTCCTGGTAAGGGTCCGGGTCCGGGTCCGGGTCCGGGTCCGGGTAAGAGTCCGGGTCTGGGTCCGGGTCCGGGTCCGGGTCTGGGTAAGGGTCCGGGTCCGGGTCCGGGTCCGGGTCCGGGTCCGGGTCCGGGTCCGGGTCCGGGTCCGGGTCCGGGTCCGGGTCCGGGTCTGGGTAAGGGTCCGGGTCCGGGTCCGGGTCCGGGTCCGGGTCCGGGTAAGGGTCCGGGTCTGGGTCCGGGTCCGGGTCTGGGTCCGGGTCCGTGTCCGGTTCCGGGTCCGTGTCCGGGTAAAGGTCCGTGTCCGGGTCCGTGTCCGGGTCCGGGTCTGGGTCCGGGTCCGGGTCCGGGTCCGGGTCCGGGTCCGGGTCCGGGTCCGGGTCAGGGTCCGGGTCCGGGTCCGGGTCCGGGTCCTGGTAAGGGTCCGGGTCCGGGTCCGGGTCCGGGTCCGGGTCTGGGTCCGGGTCCGGGTCCGGGTAAGGGTCCGGGTCTGGGTCCGGGTCCGGGTCTGGGTCTGTGTCCGGGTCCGTGTCCGGTTCCGGGTCCGGGTCCGGGTAAAGGTCCGGGTCCGGGTCCGTGTCCGGGTCCGTGTCCGGGTCCGGGTCCGGGTCCGTGTCTGGGTCCGGGTCCGGGTCCGGGTCCGGGTCCGGGTCCGGGTCCGGGTCCGGGTCCTGGTAAGGGTCCGGGTCCGGGTCCGGGTCCAGGTCCGGGTCCGGTTCAGGGTAAGTGTCCCCGTCCGGGTCCGGGTCCGGGTCCAGGTCCGGGTCCGGGTCAGGGTAAGGTTCCGGGTCCTGGTAAGGGTCCGGGTCCGGGTCCGGGTCCGGGTCCGGGTCTGGGTAAGGGTCCGGGTCCGGGTCCGGGTCCGGGTCCTGGTAAGGGTCCGGGTCCGGGTCCGGGTCCGGGTCCGGGTCCGGGTCTGGGTAAGGGTCTGGGTCCGGGTCCGGGTCCGGGTCCGGGTCCGGGTCCGGGTCCGGGTAAGGGTCCGGGTCCGGGTCCGGGTATGGGTCCGGGTCCGGGTCCGGGTCCGGGTCCGGGTCCGGGTCCGGGTCCGGGTCCTGGTAAGGGTCCGGGTCCGGGTCCGGGTCCAGGTCCGGGTCCGGTTCAGGGTAAGTGTCCCCGTCAGGGTCCGGGTCCGGGTCCGGGTCCGGGTCCGGGTCCGGGTCCGGGTCCTGGTAAGGGTCCGGGTCCGGGTCCGGGTCCGGGTCCGGGTCTGGGTAAGGGTCCGGGTCCGGGTCCGGGTCCGGGTCCAGGTCCGGGTCCGGGTCCGGGTCCGGGTCCGGGTCCGGGTCCGGGTCCGGGTCCGGGTCCGGGTCCGGTTCCGGGTAAGGGTCCGGGTAAATGTCCGGGTCCAGGTCTGGGTCCGGGTCCGGGTCCGGGTCCGGGTCCGGGTCCGGGTCCCGGTCCGGGTCCGGGTCCGGGTCCGGGTCTGGGTAAGGGTCCGGGTCCGGGTCCGGGTCCGGGTCCGGGTCCGTGTCCGGGTCCGGGTCCGGGTCCGGGTCCGGGTAAGGGTCCGGGTCCGGGTCCGGGTATGGGTCCGGGTCCGGGTCCGGGTCCGGGTCCGGGTCCGGGTCCGGGTCCGGGTCCGGGTCCGGGTCCTGGTAAAGGTCCGGGTCCGGGTCCGGGTCCAGGTCCGGGTCCGGTTCAGGGTAAGTGTCCCCGTCAGGGTCCGGGTCCGGGTCCGGGTCCGGGTCCGGGTCCGGGTCCGGGTCCGGGTCCGGGTCCGTGTCCGGTTCCGGGACCGTGTCCGGGTAAAGGTCCGTGTCCGTGTCCGTGTCCGTGTCCGTGTCCGTGTCCGTGTCCGGGTCCGTGTCCGGGTCCGTGTCAGGGTCCGGGTCCGGGTCCGGGTCCGGGTCCTGGTAAGTGTCCGGGTCCGGGTCCGGGTCCGGGTCCGGGTCTGGGTCCGGGTCCGGGTCCGGGTCCGGGTAAGAGTCCGGGTCTGGGTCCGGGTCCGGGTCCGGGTCTGGGTAAGGGTCCGGGTCCGGGTCCGGGTCCGGGTCCGGGTCCAGGTCCGGGTCCGGGTCCGGGTCCGGGTCCGGGTCCGGGTCCGGGTCTGGGTCCGGGTCCGGGTCTGGGTAAGGGTCCGGGTCCGGGTCCGGGTCCGGGTCCGGGTCCGGGTAAGGGTCCGGGTCTGGGTCCGGGTCCGGGTCTGGGTCCGGGTCCGTGTCCGGTTCCGGGTCCGTGTCCGGGTAAAGGTCCGGGTCTGGGTAAGGGTCCGGGTCTGGGTCTGGGTCCGGGTCCGGGTCCGGGTCCGGGTCCGGGTCCGGGTCCGGGTCCGGGTCCGGGTCCGGGTCTGGGTAAGGGTCCGGGTCCGGGTCCGGGTCCGGGTCCGGGTCCGGGTAAGGGTCCGGGTCTGGGTCCGGGTCCGGGTCCGGGTCCGGGTCCGTGTCCGGTTCCGGGTCCGTGTCCGGGTAAAGGTCCGGGTCCGGGTCCGGGTCCGGGTCCGGGTCCGGGTCCGGGTCCGGGTCCGGGTCCGGGTCCGGGTCAGGGTCCGGGTCCGGGTCCGGGTCCGGGTCCTGGTAAGGGTCCGGGTCCGGGTCCGGGTCCGGGTCCTGGTAAGAGTCCGGGTCTGGGTCCGGGTCCGGGTCCGGGTCTGGGTAAGGGTCCGGGTCCGGGTCCGGGTCCGGGTCCAGGTCCGGGTCCGGGTCCGGGTCCGGGTCCGGGTCCGGGTCCGGGTCCGGGTCCGGGTCTGGGTCCGGGTCCGGGTCTGGGTAAGGGTCCGGGTCCGGGTCCGGGTCCGGGTCCGGGTCCGGGTAAGGGTCCGGGTCTGGGTCCGGGTCCGGGTCTGGGTCCGGGTCCGTGTCCGGGTCCGGGTCTGGGTCCGGGTCCGGGTCCGGGTCCGGGTCCGGGTCCGGGTCAGGGTCCGGGTCCGGGTCCGGGTCCGGGTCCTGGTAAGGGTCCGGGTCCGGGTCCGGGTCCGGGTCCGGGTCTGGGTCCGGGTCCGGGTCCGGGTAAGAGTCCTGGTCTGGGTCCGGGTCCGGGTCCGGGTCTGGGTAAGGGTCCGGGTCCGGGTCCGGGTCCGGGTCCGGGTCCGGGTCCGGGTCCGGGTCCGGGTCTGGGTCCGGGTCCGGGTCTGGGTAAGGGTCCGGGTCCGGGTCCGGGTCTGGGTAAGGGTCCGGGTCCGGGTCCGGGTCCGGGTAAGGGTCCGGGTCTGGGTCCGGGTCCGGGTCTGGGTCCGGGTCCGTGTCCGGTTCCGGGTCCGTGTCCGGGTACAGGTCCGGGTCCGGTTCAGGGTAAGTGTCCCCGTCAGGGTCCGGGTCCGGGTCCGGGTCCGGGTCCGGGTCCGGGTCCGGGTCCGGGTCCTGGTAAGGGTCCGGGTCCGGGTCCGGGTCCGGGTCCGGGTCTGGGTAAGGGTCCGGGTCCGGGTCCGGGTCCGGGTCCAGGTCCGGGTCCGGGTCCGGGTCCGGGTCCGGGTCCGGGTCCGGGTCCGGGTCCGGGTCCGGTTCCGGGTAAGGGTCCGGGTAAATGTCCGGGTCCAGGTCCGGGTCCGGGTCCGGGTCCGGGTCCGGGTCCGGGTCCCGGTCCGGGTCCGGGTCCGGGTCCGGGTCTGGGTAAGGGTCCGGGTCCGGGTCCGGGTCCGGGTCCGGGTCCGTGTCCGGGTCCGGGTCCGGGTCCGGGTCCGGGTAAGGGTCCGGGTCCGGGTCCGGGTATGGGTCCGGGTCCGGGTCCGGGTCCGGGTCCGGGTCCGGGTCCGGGTCCGGGTCCGGGTCCTGGTAAGGGTCCGGGTCCGGGTCCGGGTCCAGGTCCGGGTCCGGTTCAGGGTAAGTGTCCCCGTCAGGGTCCGGGTCCGGGTCCGGGTCCGGGTCCGGGTCCGGGTCCGGGTCCGGGTCCGGGTCCGTGTCCGGTTCCGGGACCGTGTCCGGGTAAAGGTCCGTGTCCGTGTCCGTGTCCGTGTCCGTGTCCGTGTCCGTGTCCGTGTCCGTGTCCGTGTCCGGGTCCGGGTCAGGGTCCGGGTCCGGGTCCGGGTCCGGGTCCTGGTAAGTGTCCGGGTCCGGGTCCGGGTCCGGGTCCGGGTCTGGGTCCGGGTCCGGGTCCGGGTAAGAGTCCGGGTCTGGGTCCGGGTCCGGGTCCGGGTCTGGGTAAGGGTCCGGGTCCGGGTCCGGGTCCGGGTCCGGGTCCGGGTCCAGGTCCGGGTCCGGGTCCGGGTCCGGGTCCGGGTCCGGGTCCGGGTCTGGGTCCGGGTCCGGGTCTGGGTAAGGGTCCGGGTCCGGGTCCGGGTCCGGGTCCGGGTCCGGGTAAGGGTCCGGGTCTGGGTCCGGGTCCGGGTCTGGGTCCGGGTCCGTGTCCGGTTCCGGGTCCGTGTCCGGGTAAAGGTCCGGGTCTGGGTAAGGGTCCGGGTCTGGGTCTGGGTCCGGGTCCGGGTCCGGGTCCGGGTCCGGGTCCGGGTCCGGGTCAGGGTCCGGGTCCGGGTCCGGGTCCGGGTCCTGGTAAGGGTCCGGGTCCGGGTCCGGGTCCGGGTCCGGGTCCGGGTCCGGGTCCGGGTCTGGGTCCGGGTCCGGGTCCGGGTAAGAGTCCGGGTCTGGGTCCGGGTCCGGGTCCGGGTCTGGGTAAGGGTCCGGGTCCGGGTCCGGGTCCGGGTCCGGGTCCGGGTCCGGGTCCGGGTCCGGGTCCGGGTCCGGGTCTGGGTCCGGGTCCGGGTCTGGGTAAGGGTCCGGGTCCGGGTCCGGGTCCGGGTAAGGGTCCGGGTCTGGGTCCGGGTCCGGGTCTGGGTCCGGGTCCGTGTCCGGTTCCGGGTCCGTGTCCGGGTACAGGTCCGGGTCCGTGTCCGTGTCCGGGTCCGGGTCCGGGTCCGGGTCCGGGTCCGGGTCCGGGTCCGGGTCCGGGTCCGGGTCTGTGTAAGGGTCCGGGTCCGGGTCCGGGTCCGGGTCTGGGTCCGGGTCCGGGTCCGGGTAAGGGTCCGGGTCTGGGTCCGGGTCCGGGTCCGGGTCTGGGTCCGGGTCCGTGTCCGGTTCCGGGTCCGTGTCCGGGTAAAGGTCCGGGTCTGGGTAAGGGTCCGGGTCTGGGTCTGGGTCCGGGTCCGGGTCCGGGTCCGGGTCCGGGTCCGGGTCCGGGTCAGGGTCCGGGTCCGGGTCCGGGTCCGGGTCCAGGTCCGGGTCCGGTTCAGGGTAAGTGTCCCCGTCAGGGTCCGGGTCCGGGTCCGGGTCCGGGTCCGGGTCCGGGTCCGGGTCCTGGTAAGGGTCCGGGTCCGGGTCCGGGTCCGGGTCCGGGTCTGGGTAAGGGTCCGGGTCCGGGTCCGGGTCCGGGTCCAGGTCCGGGTCCGGGTCCGGGTCCGGGTCCGGGTCCGGGTCCGGGTCCGGGTCCGGTTCCGGGTAAGGGTCCGGGTTAATGTCCGGGTCCAGGTCCGGGTCCGGGTCCGGGTCCGGGTCCGGGTCCGGGTCCGGGTCCCGGTCCGGGTCCGGGTCCGGGTCCGGGTCTGGGTAAGGGTCCGGGTCCGGGTCCGGGTCCGGGTCCGGGTCCGTGTCCGGGTCCGGGTCCGTGTCCGGGTCCGGGTAAGGGTCCGGGTCCGGGTCCGGGTATGGGTCCGGGTCCGGGTCCGGGTCCGGGTCCGGGTCCGGGTCCGGGTCCGGGTCCGGGTCCGGGTCCGGGTCCGGGTCCTGGTAAGGGTCCGGGTCCGGGTCCGGGTCCAGGTCCGGGTCCGGTTCAGGGTAAGTGTCCCCGTCAGGGTCCGGGTCCGGGTCCGGGTCCGGGTCCGGGTCCGGGTCCGGGTCCGGGTCCGTGTCCGGTTCCGGGACCGTGTCCGGGTAAAGGTCCGTGTCCGTGTCCGTGTCCGTGTCCGTGTCCGTGTCCGTGTCCGTGTCCGTGTCCGGGTCCGGGTCAGGGTCCGGGTCCGGGTCCGGGTCCGGGTCCGGGTCCTGGTAAGTGTCCGGGTCCGGGTCCGGGTCCGGGTCCGGGTCTGGGTCCGGGTCCGGGTCCGGGTAAGAGTCCGGGTCTGGGTCCGGGTCCGGGTCCGGGTCTGGGTAAGGGTCCGGGTCCGGGTCCGGGTCCGGGTCCAGGTCCGGGTCCGGGTCCGGGTCCGGGTCCGGGTCCGGGTCCGGGTCCGGGTCTGGGTCCGGGTCCGGGTCTGGGTAAGGGTCCGGGTCCGGGTCCGGGTCCGGGTCCGGGTCCGTGTAAGGGTCCGGGTCTGGGTCCGGGTCCGGGTCTGGGTCCGGGTCCGTGTCCGGTTCCGGGTCCGTGTCCGGGTAAAGGTCCGGGTCTGGGTAAGGGTCCGGGTCTGGGTCTGGGTCCGGGTCCGGGTCCGGGTCCGGGTCCGGGTCCGGGTCCGGGTCCGGGTCAGGGTCTGGGTCCGGGTCCGTGTCCGGTTCCGGGTCCGGGTCCGGGTAAAGGTCCGTGTCCGGGTCCGTGTCCGGGTCCGTGTCCGGGTCCGGGTCCGGGTCCGGGTCCGGGTCCGGGTCCGGTTCCGGTTCCGGGTAAGGGTCCGGGTAAATGTCCGGGTCCAGGTCCGGGTCCGGGTCCGGGTCCGGGTCCGGGTCCGGGTCCGGGTCCGGGTCCGGGTCCGGGTAAGGGTCCGGGTCCGGGTCCGGGTCCGGGTCCGGGTCCGGGTCCGGGTCCGGGTCCGGGTCCGGGTCCTGGTAAGGGTCCGGGTCCGGGTCCGGGTCCAGGTCCGGGTCCGGTTCAGGGTAAGTGTCCCCGTCAGGGTCCGGGTCCGGGAACGGGTCCGGGTCCGGGTCCGGGTCCGGGTCCGGGTCCGGGTCCCGGTCCGGGTCCGGGTCCGGGTCCGGGTCTGGGTAAGGGTCCGGGTCCGGGTCCGGGTCCGGGTCCGGGTCCGTGTCCGGGTCCGGGTCCGGGTCCGGGTCCGGGTAAGGGTCCGGGTCCGGGTCCGGGTAAAGGTCCGTGTCCGTGTCCGTGTCCGTGTCCGTGTCCGTGTCCGTGTCCGTGTCCGTGTCCGGGTCCGGGTCAGGGTCAGGGTCCGGGTCCGGGTCCGGGTCCTGGTAAGTGTCCGGGTCCGGGTCCGGGTCCGGGTCCGGGTCTGGGTCCGGGTCCGGGTCCGGGTAAGAGTCCGGGTCTGGGTCCGGGTCCGGGTCCGGGTCTGGGTAAGGGTCCGGGTCCGGGTCCGGGTCCGGGTCCAGGTCCGGGTCCGGGTCCGGGTCCGGGTCCGGGTCCGGGTCCGGGTCTGGGTCCGGGTCCGGGTCTGGGTAAGGGTCCGGGTCCGGGTCCGGGTCCGGGTCCGGGTCCGGGTAAGGGTCCGGGTCTGGGTCCGGGTCCGGGTCTGGGTCCGGGTCCGTGTCCGGTTCCGGGTCCGTGTCCGGGTAAAGGTCCGGGTCTGGGTAAGGGTCCGGGTCTGGGTCTGGGTCCGGGTCCGGGTCCGGGTCCGGGTCCGGGTCCGGGTCCGGGTCAGGGTCCGGGTCCGGGTCCGGGTCCGGGTCCAGGTCCGGGTCCGGTTCAGGGTAAGTGTCCCCGTCAGGGTCCGGGTCCGGGTCCGGGTCCGGGTCCGGGTCCGGGTCCGGGTCCTGGTAAGGGTCCGGGTCCGGGTCCGGGTCCGGGTCCGGGTCTGGGTAAGGGTCCGGGTCCGGGTCCGGGTCCGGGTCCAGGTCCGGGTCCGGGTCCGGGTCCGGGTCCGGGTCCGGGTCCGGGTCCGGTTCCGGGTAAGGGTCCGGGTTAATGTCCGGGTCCAGGTCCGGGTCCGGGTCCGGGTCCGGGTCCGGGTCCGGGTCCGGGTCCCGGTCCGGGTCCGGGTCCGGGTCCGGGTCTGGGTAAGGGTCCGGGTCCGGGTCCGGGTCCGGGTCCGGGTCCGTGTCCGGGTCCGGGTCCGTGTCCGGGTCCGGGTAAGGGTCCGGGTCCGGGTCCGGGTATGGGTCCGGGTCCGGGTCCGGGTCCGGGTCCGGGTCCGGGTCCGGGTCCGGGTCCGGGTCCGGGTCCGGGTCCGGGTCCGGGTCCTGGTAAGGGTCCGGGTCCGGGTCCGGGTCCAGGTCCGGGTCCGGTTCAGGGTAAGTGTCCCCGTCAGGGTCCGGGTCCGGGTCCGGGTCCGGGTCCGGGTCCGGGTCCGGGTCCGGGTCCGTGTCCGGTTCCGGGACCGTGTCCGGGTAAAGGTCCGTGTCCGTGTCCGTGTCCGTGTCCGTGTCCGTGTCCGTGTCCGTGTCCGTGTCCGGGTCCGGGTCAGGGTCCGGGTCCGGGTCCGGGTCCGGGTCCGGGTCCTGGTAAGTGTCCGGGTCCGGGTCCGGGTCCGGGTCCGGGTCTGGGTCCGGGTCCGGGTCCGGGTAAGAGTCCGGGTCTGGGTCCGGGTCCGGGTCCGGGTCTGGGTAAGGGTCCGGGTCCGGGTCCGGGTCCGGGTCCAGGTCCGGGTCCGGGTCCGGGTCCGGGTCCGGGTCCGGGTCCGGGTCCGGGTCTGGGTCCGGGTCCGGGTCTGGGTAAGGGTCCGGGTCCGGGTCCGGGTCCGGGTCCGGGTCCGTGTAAGGGTCCGGGTCTGGGTCCGGGTCCGGGTCTGGGTCCGGGTCCGTGTCCGGTTCCGGGTCCGTGTCCGGGTAAAGGTCCGGGTCTGGGTAAGGGTCCGGGTCTGGGTCTGGGTCCGGGTCCGGGTCCGGGTCCGGGTCCGGGTCCGGGTCCGGGTCCGGGTCAGGGTCCGGGTCCGGGTCCGGGTCCGGGTCCTGGTAAGGGTCCGGGTCCGGGTCCGGGTCCGGGTCCGGGTCTGGGTCCGGGTCCGGGTCCGGGTAAGAGTCCGGGTCTGGGTCCGGGTCCGGGTCCTGGTAAGGGTCCGGGTCCGGGTCCGGGTCCGGGTCCGGGTCAGGGTCCGGGTCCGGGTCCGGGTCCGGATAAGAGTCCGGGTCTGGGTCCGGGTCCGGGTCCGGGTCTGGGTAAGGGTCCGGGTCCGGGTCCGGGTCCGGGTCCAGGTCCGGGTCCGGGTCCGGGTCCGGGTCCGGGTCCGGGTCCGGGTCCGGGTCTGGGTCCGGGTCCGGGTCTGGGTAAGGGTCCGGGTCCGGGTCCGGGTCCGGGTCCGGGTCCGGGTAAGGGTCCGGGTCTGGGTCCGGGTCCGGGTCCTGGTAAGGGTCCGGGTCCGGGTCCGGGTCCGGGTCCGGGTCAGGGTCCGGGTCCGGGTCCGGGTCCGGGTAAGAGTCCGGGTCTGGGTCCGGGTCCGGGTCCGTGTCCGGGTAAAGGTCCGGGTCCGGGTCCGTGTCCGGGTCCGGGTCCGGGTCCGGGTCCGGGTCCGGGTCCGGGTCCGGGTCCGGGTCCGGGTCCGGGTCAGGGTCCGGGTCCGGGTCCGGGTCCGGGTCCTGGTAAGGGTCCGGGTCCGGGTCCGGGTCCGGGTCTGGGTCCGGGTCCGGGTCCGGGTCCGGGTCAGGGTCCGGGTCCGGGTCCGGGTCCGGGTCCTGGTAAGGGTCCGGGTCCGGGTCCGGGTCCGGGTCCGGGTAAGAGTCCGGGTCTGGGTCCGGGTCCGGGTCCGGGTCTGGGTAAGGGTCCGGGTCCGGGTCCGGGTCCGGGTCCAGGTCCGGGTCCGGGTCCGGGTCCGGGTCCGGGTCCGGGTCCGGGTCCGGGTCTGGGTCCGGGTCCGGGTCTGGGTAAGGGTCCGGGTCCGGGTCCGGGTCCGGGTCCGGGTCCGGGTCCGGGTCCGGGTAAGGGTCCGGGTCTGGGTCCGGGTCCGGGTCTGGGTCCGGGTCCGTGTCCGGTTCCGGGTCCGTGTCCGGGTAAAGGTCCGGGTCCGGGTCCGTGTCCGGGTCCGGGTCTGGGTCCGTGTCCGGGTCCGGGTCCGGGTCCGGGTCCGGGTCCGGGTCCGGGTCAGGGTCCGGGTCCGGGTCCGGGTCCGGGTCCTGGTAAGGGTCCGGGTCCGGGTCCGGGTCCGGGTCCGGGTCTGGGTCCGGGTCCGGGTCCGGGTAAGAGTCCGGGTCTGGGTCCGGGTCCGGGTCTGGGTAAGGGTCCGGGTCCGGGTCCGGGTCCGGGTCCGGGTCCGGGTCCGGGTCCGGGTCCGGGTCCGGGTCCGGGTCCGTGTCCGGTTCCGGGACCGTGTCCGGGTAAAGGTCCGTGTCCGTGTCCGTGTCCGTGTCCGTGTCCGTGTCCGTGTCCGTGTCCGGGTCAGGGTCCGGGTCCGGGTCCGGGTCCGGGTCCTGGTAAGTGTCCGGGTCCGGGTCCGGGTCCGGGTCCGGGTCTGGGTCCGGGTCCGGGTCCGGGTAAGAGTCCGGGTCTGGGTCCGGGTCCGGGTCCGGGTCTGGGTAAGGGTCCGGGTCCGGGTCCGGGTCCGGGTCCAGGTCCGGGTCCGGGTCCGGGTCCGGGTCCGGGTCCGGGTCTGGGTCCGGGTCCGGGTCTGGGTAAGGGTCCGGGTCCGGGTCCGGGTCCGGGTCCGGGTCCGGGTAAGGGTCCGGGTCTGGGTCCGGGTCCGGGTCTGGGTCCGGGTCCGTGTCCGGTTCCGGGTCCGTGTCCGGGTAAAGGTCCGGGTCTGGGTAAGGGTCCGGGTCTGGGTCTGGGTCCGGGTCCGGGTCCGGGTCCGGGTCCGGGTCCGGGTCCGGTTCAGGGTCCGGGTCCGGGTCCGGGTCCGGGTCCTGGTAAGGGTCCGGGTCCGGGTCCGGGTCCGGGTCCGGGTCTGGGTCCGGGTCCGGGTCCGGGTAAGAGTCCGGGTCTGGGTCCGGGTCCGGGTCCTGGTAAGGGTCCGGGTCCGGGTCCGGGTCCGGGTCCGGGTCCGGGTCCGGGTCCGGGTCCTGGTAAGTGTCCGGGTCCGGGTCCGGGTCCGGGTCCGGGTCTGGGTCCGGGTCCGGGTCCGGGTAAGAGTCCGGGTCTGGGTCCGGGTCCGGGTCCGGGTCTGGGTAAGGGTCCGGGTCCGGGTCCGGGTCCGGGTCCAGGTCCGGGTCCGGGTCCGGGTCCGGGTCCAGGTCCGGGTCCGGGTCCGGGTCTGGGTCCGGGTCCGGGTCTGGGTAAGGGTCCGGGTCCGGGTCCGGGTCCGGGTCCGGGTCCGGGTAAGGGTCTGGGTCTGGGTCCGGGTCCGGGTCTGGGTCCGGGTCCGTGTCCGGTTCCGGGTCCGTGTCCGGGTAAAGGTCCGGGTCTGGGTAAGGGTCCGGGTCTGGGTCTGGGTCCGGGTCCGGGTCCGGGTCCGGGTCCGGGTCCGGGTCAGGGTCCGGGTCCGGGTCCGTGTCCGGGTCCTGGTAAGGGTCCGGGTCCGGGTCCGGGTCCGGGTCCGGGTCTGGGTCCGGGTCCGGGTCCGGGTAAGAGTCCGGGTCTGGGTCCGGGTCCGGGTCCTGGTAAGGGTCCGGGTCCGGGTCCGGGTCCGGGTCCGGGTCAGGGTCCGGGTCCGGGTCCGGGTAAGAGTCCGGGTCTGG
The DNA here is from genome assembly GCA_022577455.1 of Arizona elegans. NCBI lineage: Eukaryota > Metazoa > Chordata > Lepidosauria > Squamata > Colubridae > Arizona > Arizona elegans. Next base: position 9,296,752 of record JAKOOJ010000027.1, read on the forward strand.
GTCCGGGTCCGGGTCCGGGTCTGGGTAAGGGTCCGGGTCCGGGTCCAGGTCCGGGTCCGGGTCCGGGTCCGGGTCCGGGTCCGGGTCCGGGTCCGGGTCCGGGTCTGGGTCCGGGTCCGGGTCCGGGTCCGGGTAAGAGTCCGGGTCTGGGTCCGGGTCCGGGTCCGGGTCTGGGTAAGGGTCCGGGTCCGGGTCCGGGTCCGGGTCCAGGTCCGGGTCCGGGTCCGGGTCCGGGTCCGGGTCCGGGTCCGGGTCCGGGTCCGGGTCCGGGTCTGGGTAAGGGTCCGGGTCCGGGTCCGGGTCCGGGTAAGAGTCCGGGTCTGGGTCCGGGTCCGGGTCCGGGTCTGGGTAAGGGTCCGGGTCCGGGTCCGGGTCCGGGTCCGGGTCCGGGTCCGGGTCCGGGTCCGGGTCCGGGTCCGGGTCCGGGTCCGGGTCCGGGTCTGGGTCCGGGTCCGGGTCTGGGTAAGGGTCCGGGTCCGGGTCCGGGTCCGGGTCCGGGTCCGGGTCTGGGTAAGGGTCCGGGTCCGGGTCCGGGTCCGGGTCCAGGTCCGGGTCCGGGTCCGGGTCCGGGTCCGGGTCCGGGTCCGGGTCCGGGTCTGGGTCCGGGTCCGGGTCTGGGTAAGGGTCCGGGTCCGGGTCCGGGTCCGGGTCCGGGTCCGGGTAAGGGTCCGGGTCTGGGTCCGGGTCCGGGTCTGGGTCCGGGTCCGTGTCCGGTTCCGGGTCCGTGTCCGGGTAAAGGTCCGGGTCTGGGTAAGGGTCCGGGTCTGGGTCTGGGTCCGGGTCCGGGTCCGGGTCCGGGTCCGGGTCCGGGTCCGGGTCAGGGTCCGGGTCCGGGTCCGGGTCCGGGTCCTGGTAAGGGTCCGGGTCCGGGTCCGGGTCCGGGTCCGGGTCTGGGTCCGGGTCCGGGTCCGGGTCCGGGTCAGGGTCCGGGTCCGGGTCCGGGTCCGGGTAAGAGTCCGGGTCTGGGTCCGGGTCCGGGTCCGTGTCCGGGTAAAGGTCCGGGTCCGGGTCCGTGTCCGGGTCCGGGTCCGGGTCCGGGTCCGGGTCCGGGTCCGGGTCCGGGTCCGGGTCCGGGTCCGGGTCCGGGTCCGGGTCAGGGTCCGGGTCCGGGTCCGGGTCCGGGTCCTGGTAAGGGTCCGGGTCCGGGTCCGGGTCCGGGTCCGGGTCCGGGTCTGGGTCCGGGTCCGGGTCCGGGTCCGGGTCAGGGTCCGGGTCCGGGTCCGGGTCCGGGTCCTGGTAAGGGTCCGGGTCCGGGTCCGGGTCCGGGTCCGGGTAAGAGTCCGGGTCTGGGTCCGGGTCCGGGTCCGGGTCTGGGTAAGGGTCCGGGTCCGGGTACGGGTCCGGGTCCAGGTCCGGGTCCGGGTCCGGGTCCGGGTCCGGGTCCGGGTCCGGGTCCGGGTCTGGGTCCGGGTCCGGGTCTGGGTAAGGGTCCGGGTCCGGGTCCGGGTCCGGGTCCGGGTCCGGGTCCGGGTCCGGGTAAGGGTCCGGGTCTGGGTCCGGGTCCGGGTCTGGGTCCGGGTCCGTGTCCGGTTCCGGGTCCGTGTCCGGGTAAAGGTCCGGGTCCGGGTCCGTGTCCGGGTCCGGGTCTGGGTCTGGGTCCGGGTCCGGGTCTGGGTAAGGGTCCGGGTCCGGGTCCGGGTCCGGGTCCGGGTCCGGGTCCGGGTCTGGGTAAGGGTCCGGGTCCGGGTCCGTGTCCGTTTCCGGGACCGTGTCCGGGTAAAGGTCCGTGTCCGTGTCCGTGTCCGTGTCCGTGTCCGTGTCCGTGTCCGTGTCCGGGTCAGGGTCCGGGTCCGGGTCCGGGTCCGGGTCCTGGTAAGTGTCCGGGTCCGGGTCCGGGTCCGGGTCCGGGTCTGGGTCCGGGTCCGGGTCCGGGTAAGAGTCCGGGTCTGGGTCCGGGTCCGGGTCCGGGTCTGGGTAAGGGTCCGGGTCCGGGTCCGGGTCCGGGTCCAGGTCCGGGTCCGGGTCCGGGTCCGGGTCCGGGTCCGGGTCCGGGTCTGGGTCCGGGTCCGGGTCTGGGTAAGGGTCCGGGTCCGGGTCCGGGTCCGGGTCCGGGTCCGGGTAAGGGTCCGGGTCTGGGTCCGGGTCCGGGTCTGGGTCCGGGTCCGTGTCCGGTTCCGGGTCCGTGTCCGGGTAAAGGTCCGGGTCTGGGTAAGGGTCCGGGTCTGGGTCTGGGTCCGGGTCCGGGTCCGGGTCCGGGTCCGGGTCCGGGTCCGGGTCAGGGTCCGGGTCCGGGTCCGGGTCCGGGTCCGGGTCCAGGTCCGGGTCCGGGTCCGGGTCCGGGTCCGGGTCCGGGTCCGGGTCCGGGTCTGGGTCCGGGTCCGGGTCTGGGTAAGGGTCCGGGTCCGGGTCCGGGTCCGGGTCCGGGTAAGGGTCCGGGTCTGGGTCCGGGTCCGGGTCTGGGTCCGGGTCCGTGTCCGGTCCCGGGTCCGTGTCCGGGTAAAGGTCCGGGTCTGGGTAAGGGTCCGGGTCTGGGTCTGGGTCCGGGTCCGGGTCCGGGTCCGGGTCCGGGTCCGGGTCCGGGTCAGGGTCCGGGTCCGGGTCCGGGTCCGGGTCCTGGTAAGGGTCCGGGTCCGGGTCCGGGTCCGGGTCCGGGTCTGGGTCCGGGTCCGGGTCCGGGTAAGAGTCCGGGTCTGGGTCCGGGTCCGGGTCCTGGTAAGGGTCCGGGTCCGGGTCCGGGTCCGGGTCCGGGTCCGGGTCCGGGTCCGGGTCCGGGTCCGGGTCCTGGTAAGTGTCCGGGTCCGGGTCCGGGTCCGGGTCCGGGTCCGGGTAAGAGTCCGGGTCTGGGTCCGGGTCCGGGTCCGGGTCTGGGTAAGGGTCCGGGTCCGGGTCCGGGTCCGGGTCCGGGTCCAGGTCCGGGTCCGGGTCCGGGTCCGGGTCCGGGTCCGGGTCCGGGTCCGGGTCCGGGTCTGGGTCCGGGTCCGGGTCTGGGTAAGGGTCCGGGTCCGGGTCCGGGTCCGGGTCCGGGTCCGGGTCCGGGTAAGGGTCCGGGTCCGGGTCCGGGTCCGGGTCCGTGTCCGTGTCCGGGTCCGGGTCCGGGTCCGGGTCAGGGTCCGGGTCCGGGTCCGGGTCCGGGTCCTGGTAAGGGTCCGGGTCCGGGTCCGGGTCCGGGTCCGGGTAAGAGTCCGGGTCTGGGTCCGGGTCCGGGTCCGGGTCTGGGTAAGGGTCCGGGTCCGGGTCCGGGTCCGGGTCCGGGTCCGGGTCCGGGTCCGGGTCCGGGTCCGGGTCCGGGTCCGGGTCCGGGTCTGGGTCCGGGTCCGGGTCTGGGTAAGGGTCCGGGTCCGGGTCCGGGTCCGGGTCCGGGTCCGGGTCTGGGTAAGGGTCCGGGTCCGGGTCCGGGTCCGGGTCCAGGTCCGGGTCCGGGTCCGGGTCCGGGTCCGGGTCCGGGTCCGGGTCCGGGTCTGGGTCCGGGTCCGGGTCTGGGTAAGGGTCCGGGTCCGGGTCCGGGTCCGGGTCCGGGTCCGGGTAAGGGTCCGGGTCTGGGTCCGGGTCCGGGTCTGGGTCCGGGTCCGTGTCCGGTTCCGGGTCCGTGTCCGGGTAAAGGTCCGGGTCTGGGTAAGGGTCCGGGTCTGGGTCTGGGTCCGGGTCCGGGTCCGGGTCCGGGTCCGGGTCCGGGTCCGGGTCAGGGTCCGGGTCCGGGTCCGGGTCCGGGTCCTGGTAAGGGTCCGGGTCCGGGTCCGGGTCCGGGTCCGGGTCTGGGTCCGGGTCCGGGTCCGGGTCCGGGTCAGGGTCCGGGTCCGGGTCCGGGTCCGGGTAAGAGTCCGGGTCTGGGTCCGGGTCCGGGTCCGTGTCCGGGTAAAGGTCCGGGTCCGGGTCCGTGTCCGGGTCCGGGTCCGGGTCCGGGTCCGGGTCCGGGTCCGGGTCCGGGTCCGGGTCCGGGTCCGGGTCCGGGTCCGGGTCAGGGTCCGGGTCCGGGTCCGGGTCCGGGTCCTGGTAAGGGTCCGGGTCCGGGTCCGGGTCCGGGTCCGGGTCCGGGTCTGGGTCCGGGTCCGGGTCCGGGTCCGGGTCAGGGTCCGGGTCCGGGTCCGGGTCCGGGTCCTGGTAAGGGTCCGGGTCCGGGTCCGGGTCCGGGTCCGGGTAAGAGTCCGGGTCTGGGTCCGGGTCCGGGTCCGGGTCTGGGTAAGGGTCCGGGTCCGGGTACGGGTCCGGGTCCAGGTCCGGGTCCGGGTCCGGGTCCGGGTCCGGGTCCGGGTCCGGGTCCGGGTCTGGGTCCGGGTCCGGGTCTAGGTAAGGGTCCGGGTCCGGGTCCGGGTCCGGGTCCGGGTCCGGGTCCGGGTCCGGGTAAGGGTCCGGGTCTGGGTCCGGGTCCGGGTCTGGGTCCGGGTCCGTGTCCGGTTCCGGGTCCGTGTCCGGGTAAAGGTCCGGGTCCGGGTCCGTGTCCGGGTCCGGGTCTGGGTCCGGGTCCGGGTCCGGGTCCGGGTCCGGGTCCGGGTCCGGGTCAGGGTCCGGGTCCGGGTCCGGGTCCGGGTCCTGGTAAGGGTCCGGGTCCGGGTCCGGGTCCGGGTCCGGGTCTGGGTCCGGGTCCGGGTCCGGGTAAGAGTCCGGGTCTGGGTCCGGGTCCGGGTCTGGGTAAGGGTCCGGGTCCGGGTCCGGGTCCGGGTCCGGGTCCGGGTCCGGGTCTGGGTAAGGGTCCGGGTCCGGGTCCGTGTCCGTTTCCGGGGACCGTGTCCGGGTAAAGGTCCGTGTCCGTGTCCGTGTCCGTGTCCGTGTCCGTGTCCGTGTCCGTGTCCGGGTCAGGGTCCGGGTCCGGGTCCGGGTCCGGGTCCTGGTAAGTGTCCGGGTCCGGGTCCGGGTCCGGGTCCGGGTCTGGGTCCGGGTCCGGGTCCGGGTAAGAGTCCGGGTCTGGGTCCGGGTCCGGGTCCGGGTCTGGGTAAGGGTCCGGGTCCGGGTCCGGGTCCGGGTCCAGGTCCGGGTCCGGGTCCGGGTCCGGGTCCGGGTCCGGGTCCGGGTCTGGGTCCGGGTCCGGGTCTGGGTAAGGGTCCGGGTCCGGGTCCGGGTCCGGGTCCGGGTCCGGGTAAGGGTCCGGGTCTGGGTCCGGGTCCGGGTCTGGGTCCGGGTCCGTGTCCGGTTCCGGGTCCGTGTCCGGGTAAAGGTCCGGGTCTGGGTAAGGGTCCGGGTCTGGGTCTGGGTCCGGGTCCGGGTCCGGGTCCGGGTCCGGGTCCGGGTCCGGGTCAGGGTCCGGGTCCGGGTCCGGGTCCGGGGTCCTGGTAAGGGTCCGGGTCCGGGTCCGGGTCCGGGTCCGGGTCTGGGTCCGGGTCCGGGTCCGGGTAAGAGTCCGGGTCTGGGTCCGGGTCCGGGTCCTGGTAAGGGTCCGGGTCCGGGTCCGGGTCCGGGTCCGGGTCCGGGTCCGGGTCCGGGTCCTGGTAAGTGTCCGGGTCCGGGTCCGGGTCCGGGTCCGGGTCTGGGTCCGGGTCCGGGTCCGGGTAAGAGTCCGGGTCTGGGTCCGGGTCCGGGTCCGGGTCTGGGTAAGGGTCCGGGTCCGGGTCCGGGTCCGGGTCCAGGTCCGGGTCCGGGTCCGGGTCCGGGTCCAGGTCCGGGTCCGGGTCCGGGTCTGGGTCCGGGTCCGGGTCTGGGTAAGGGTCCGGGTCCGGGTCCGGGTCCGGGTCCGGGTCCGGGTAAGGGTCTGGGTCTGGGTCCGGGTCCGGGTCTGGGTCCGGGTCCGTGTCCGGTTCCGGGTCCGTGTCCGGGTAAAGGTCCGGGTCTGGGTAAGGGTCCGGGTCTGGGTCTGGGTCCGGGTCCGGGTCCGGGTCCGGGTCCGGGTCCGGGTCAGGGTCCGGGTCCGGGTCCGTGTCCGGGTCCTGGTAAGGGTCCGGGTCCGGGTCCGGGTCCGGGTCCGGGTCTGGGTCCGGGTCCGGGTCCGGGTAAGAGTCCGGGTCTGGGTCCGGGTCCGGGTCCTGGTAAGGGTCCGGGTCCGGGTCCGGGTCCGGGTCCGGGTCAGGGTCCGGGTCCGGGTCCGGGTAAGAGTCCGGGTCTGGGTCCGGGTCCGGGTCCGGGTCTGGGTAAGGGTCCGGGTCCGGGTCCAGGTCCGGGTCCGGGTCCGGGTCCGGGTCCGGGTCCGGGTCCGGGTCCGGGTCCGGGTCCGGGTCTGGGTCCGGGTCCGGGTCCGGGTCCGGGTAAGAGTCCGGGTCTGGGTCCGGGTCCGGGTCCGGGTCTGGGTAAGGGTCCGGGTCCGGGTCCGGGTCCGGGTCCAGGTCCGGGTCCGGGTCCGGGTCCGGGTCCGGGTCCGGGTCCGGGTCCGGGTCTGGGTCCGGGTCCGGGTCTGGGTAAGGGTCCGGGTCCGGGTCCGGGTCCGGGTCCGGGTCCGGGTCTGGGTAAGGGTCCGGGTCCGGGTCCGGGTCCGGGTCCGGGTCCGGGTCCGGGTCCGGGTCCGGGTCCGGGTCCGGGTCCGGGTCCGGGTCTGGGTCCGGGTCCGGGTCTGGGTAAGGGTCCGGGTCCGGGTCCGGGTCCGGGTCCGGGTCCGGGTCCGGGTAAGGGGTCCGGGTCTGGGTCCGGGTCCGGGTCTGGGTCCGGGTCCGTGTCCGGTCCCGGGTCCGTGTCCGGGTAAAGGTCCGGGTCTGGGTAAGGGTCCGGGTCTGGGTCTGGGTCCGGGTCCGGGTCCGGGTCCGGGTCCGGGTCCGGGTCCGGGTCAGGGTCCGGGTCCGGGTCCGGGTCCGGGTCCTGGTAAGGGTCCGGGTCCGGGTCCGGGTCCGGGTCCGGGTCTGGGTCCGGGTCCGGGTCCGGGTAAGAGTCCGGGTCTGGGTCCGGGTCCGGGTCCTGGTAAGGGTCCGGGTCCGGGTCCGGGTCCGGGTCCGGGTCCGGGTCCGGGTCCGGGTCCTGGTAAGTGTCCGGGTCCGGGTCCGGGTCCGGGTCCGGGTCCGGGGTAAGAGTCCGGGTCTGGGTCCGGGTCCGGGTCCGGGTCTGGGTAAGGGTCCGGGTCCGGGTCCGGGTCCGGGTCCGGGTCCAGGTCCGGGTCCGGGTCCGGGTCCGGGTCCGGGTCCGGGTCCGGGTCCGGGTCTGGGTCCGGGTCCGGGTCCGGGTCCGGGTCCGGGTAAGAGTCCGGGTCTGGGTCCGGGTCCGGGTCCGGGTCTGGGTAAGGGTCCGGGTCCGGGTCCGGGTCCGGGTCCGGGTCCAGGTCCGGGTCCGGGTCCGGGTCCGGGTCCGGGTCCGGGTCCGGGTCCGGGTCTGGGTCCGGGTCCGGGTCTGGGTAAGGGTCCGGGTCCGGGTCCGGGTCCGGGTCCGGGTCCGGGTCCGGGTAAGGGTCCGGGTCCGGGTCCGGGTCCGGGTCCGGGTCCGGGTCCGGGTAAGGGTCCGGGTCCGGGTCCGGGTCCGGGTCCGGGTCCGGGTCCGGGTCCGGGTCCGGGTCCGGGTCCGGGTCAGGGTCCGGGTCCGGGTCCGGGTCCGGGTCCTGGTAAGGGTCCGGGTCCGGGTCCGGGTCCGGGTCCGGGGTAAGAGTCCGGGTCTGGGTCCGGGTCCGGGTCCGGGTCTGGGTAAGGGTCCGGGTCCGGGTCCGGGTCCGGGTCCGGGTCCGGGTCCGGGTCCGGGTCCGGGTCCGGGTCCGGGTCCGGGTCTGGGTCCGGGTCCGGGTCTGGGTAAGGGTCCGGGTCCGGGTCCGGGTCCGGGTCCGGGGTCCGGGTCCGGGTCCGGGTCCGGGTCCGGGTCCGGGTCCGGGTCTGGGTCCGGGTCCGGGTCCTGGTAAGGGTCCGGGTCCGGGTCCGGGTCCGGGTCCGGGTCCGGGTCCGGGTCCGGGTCCGGGTCCTGGTAAGTGTCCGGGTCCGGGTCCGGGTCCGGGTCCGGGTCCGGGTAAGAGTCCGGGTCTGGGTCCGGGTCCGGGTCCGGGTCTGGGTAAGGGTCCGGGTCCGGGTCCGGGTCCGGGTCCGGGTCCAGGTCCGGGTCCGGGTCCGGGTCCGGGTCCGGGTCCGGGTCCGGGTCCGGGTCTGGGTCCGGGTCCGGGTCTGGGTAAGGGTCCGGGTCCGGGTCCGGGTCCGGGTCCGGGTCCGGGTCCGGGTAAGGGTCCGGGTCCGGGTCCGGGTCCGGGTCCGGGTCCGGGTCCGGGTCCGGGTCCGGGTCCGGGTCAGGGTCCGGGTCCGGGTCCGGGTCCGGGTCCTGGTAAGGGTCCGGGTCCGGGTCCGGGTCCGGGTCCGGGTAAGAGTCCGGGTCTGGGTCCGGGTCCGGGTCCGGGTCTGGGTAAGGGTCCGGGTCCGGGTCCGGGTCCGGGTCCGGGTCCGGGTCCGGGTCCGGGTCCGGGTCCGGGTCCGGGTCCGGGTCCGGGTCTGGGTCCGGGTCCGGGTCTGGGTAAGGGTCCGGGTCCGGGTCCGGGTCCGGGTCCGGGTCCGGGTCTGGGTAAGGGTCCGGGTCCGGGTCCGGGTCCGGGTCCAGGTCCGGGTCCGGGTCCGGGTCCGGGTCCGGGTCCGGGTCCGGGTCCGGGTCTGGGTCCGGGTCCGGGTCTGGGTAAGGGTCCGGGTCCGGGTCCGGGTCCGGGTCCGGGTCCGGGTAAGGGTCCGGGTCTGGGTCCGGGTAAGGGTCCGGGTCTGGGTCCGGGTCCGGGTCTGGGTCCGGGTCCGTGTCCGGTTCCGGGTCCGTGTCCGGGTAAAGGTCCGGGTCTGGGTAAGGGTCCGGGTCTGGGTCTGGGTCCGGGTCCGGGTCCGGGTCCGGGTCCGGGTCCGGGTCCGGGTCCGGGTCAGGGTCCGGGTCCGGGTCCGGGTCCGGGTCCTGGTAAGGGTCCGGGTCCGGGTCCGGGTCCGGGTCCGGGTCTGGGTCCGGGTCCGGGTCCGGGTAAGAGTCCGGGTCTGGGTCCGGGTCCGGGTCCTGGTAAGGGTCCGGGTCCGGGTCCGGGTCCGGGTCCGGGTCCGGGTCCTGGTAAGTGTCCGGGTCCGGGTCCGGGTCCGGGTCCGGGTCCGGGTAAGAGTCCGGGTCTGGGTCCGGGTCCGGGTCCTGGTAAGGGTCCGGGTCCGGGTCCGGGTCCGGGTCCGGGTCCGGGTCCTGGTAAGTGTCCGGGTCCGGGTCCGGGTCCGGGTCTGGGTAAGGGTCCGGGTCCGGGTCCGGGTCCGGGTCCAGGTCCGGGTCCGGGTCCGGGTCCGGGTCCGGGTCCGGGTCCGGGTCTGGGTCCGGGTCCGGGTCTGGGTAAGGGTCCGGGTCCGGGTCCGGGTCCGGGTCCGGGTCCGGGTCCGGGTAAGGGTCCGGGTCTGGGTCCGGGTCCGGGTCTGGGTCCGGGTCCGGGTCCTGGTAAGGGTCCGGGTCCGGGTCCGGGTCCGGGTCCGGGTCTGGGTCCGGGTCCGGGTCCGGGTAAGAGTCCGGGTCTGGGTCCGGGTCCGGGTCCGGGTCTGGGTAAGGGTCCGGGTCCGGGTCCGGGTCCGGGTCCGGGTCCGGGTCCGGGTCCGGGTCCAGGTCCGGGTCCGGGTCCGGGTCCGGGTCTGGGTCCGGGTCCGGGTCTGGGTAAGGGTCCGGGTCCGGGTCCTGGTCCGGGTAAGGGTCCGGGTCTGGGTCCGGGTCCGGGTCTGGGTCCGGGTCCGTGTCCGGTTCCGGGTCCGTGTCCGGGTCTGGGTCCGGGTCCGGGTCTGGGTCCGGGTCCGTGTCCGGTTCCGGGTCCGTGTCCGGGTACAGGTCCGGGTCCGGGTCCGTGTCCGGGTCCGGGTCCGTGTCCGTGTCCGTGTCCGGGTCCGGGTCTGGGTCTGTGTAAGGGTCCGGGTCCGGGTCCGGGTCCGGGTCCGGGTCTGGGTCCGGGTCCGGGTCCGTGTAAGGGTCCGGGTCTGGGTCCGGGTCCGGGGTCCGGGTCTGGGTCCGGGTCCGTGTCCGGTTCCGGGTCCGGGTCCGGGTAAAGGTCCGTGTCCGGGTCCGTGTCCGGGTCCGTGTCCGGGTCCGTGTCCGGGTCCGGGTCCGGGTCCGGGTCCGGGTCCGGTTCCGGGTAAGGGTCCGGGTAAATGTCCGGGTCCAGGTCCGGGTCCGGGTCCGGGTCCGGGTCCGGGTCCGGGTCCGGGTCCGGGTCCGGGTCCGGGTCCGGGTCCGGGTAAGGGTCCGGGTCCGGGTCCGGGTATGGGTCCGTGTCCGGGTCGGTGTCCGGGTCCGGGTCCGGGTCCGGGTCCGGGTCCGGGTCCGGGTCCTGGTAAGGGTCCGGGTCCGGGTCCGGGTCCAGGTCCGGGTCCGGTTCAGGGTAAGTGTCCCCGTCAGGGTCCGGGTCCGGGTCCGGGTCCGGGTCCGGGTCCGGGTCCGGGTCCGGGTCCGGGTCCGGGTCCGGGTCCGGGTCCGGGTCTGGGTAAGGGTCCGGGTCCGGGTCCGGGTCCGGGTCCGGGTCCGGGTCCGGGTCCGGGTCCGGGTCCGGGTCCGGGTAAGGGTCCGGGTCCGGGTCCGGGTATGGGTCCGGGTCCGGGTCCGGGTCCGGGTCCGGGTCCGGGTCCGGGTCCGGGTCCGGGTCCGGGTCCGGGTCCGGGTCCGGGTCCTGGTAAGGGTCCGGGTCCGGGTCCGGGTCCAGGTCCGGGTCCGGTTCAGGGTAAGTGTCCCCGTCAGGGTCTGGGTCCGGGTCCGGGTCCGGGTCCGGGTCCGGGTCCGGGTCCGGGTCCGGGTCCTGGTAAGGGTCCGGGTCCGGGTCCGGGTCCGGGTCCGGGTCTGGGTAAGGGTCCGGGTCCGGGTCCGGGTCCGGGTCCGGGTCCGGGTCTGGGTCCGGGTCCGGGTCCGGGTCCGGGTCCGGGTCCGGGTCTGGGTCCGGGTCCGGGTCTGGGTAAGGGTCCGGGTCCGGGTCCGGGTCCGGGTCCGGGTCCGGGTCTGGGTAAGGGTCCGGGTCCGGGTCCGGGTCCGGGTCCAGGTCCGGGTCCGGGTCCGGGTCCGGGTCCGGGTCCGGGTCCGGGTCCGGGTCTGGGTCCGGGTCCGGGTCTGGGTAAGGGTCCGGGTCCGGGTCCGGGTCCGGGTCCGGGTCCGGGTAAGGGTCCGGGTCTGGGTCCGGGTCCGGGTCTGGGTCCGGGTCCGTGTCCGGTTCCGGGTCCGTGTCCGGGTAAAGGTCCGGGTCTGGGTAAGGGTCCGGGTCTGGGTCTGGGTCCGGGTCCGGGTCCGGGTCCGGGTCCGGGTCCGGGTCCGGGTCAGGGTCCGGGTCCGGGTCCGGGTCCGGGTCCGGGTAAGAGTCCGGGTCTGGGTCCGGGTCCGGGTCCTGGTAAGGGTCCGGGTCCGGGTCCGGGTCCGGGTCCGGGTCCGGGTCCGGGTCCGGGTCCTGGTAAGTGTCCGGGTCCGGGTCCGGGTCCGGGTCCGGGTCCGGGTAAGAGTCCGGGTCTGGGTCCGGGTCCGGGTCCGGGTCTGGGTAAGGGTCCGGGTCCGGGTCCGGGTCCGGGTCCAGGTCCGGGTCCGGGTCCGGGTCCGGGTCCGGGTCCGGGTCCGGGTCCGGGTCCGGGTCTGGGTCCGGGTCCGGGTCTGGGTAAGGGTCCGGGTCCGGGTCCGGGTCCGGGTCCGGGTCCGGGTCCGGGTAAGGGTCCGGGTCCGGGTCCGGGTCCGGGTCCGGGTCTGGGTCCGGGTCCGGGTCCGGGTCCGGGTCCGGGTCAGGGTCCGGGTCCGGGTCCGGGTCCGGGTCCTGGTAAGGGTCCGGGTCCGGGTCCGGGTCCGGGTCCGGGTAAGAGTCCGGGTCTGGGTCCGGGTCCGGGTCCGGGTCTGGGTAAGGGTCCGGGTCCGGGTCCGGGTCCGGGTCCGGGTCCGGGTCCGGGTCCGGGTCCGGGTCCGGGTCCGGGTCCGGGTCCGGGGTCCGGGTCCGGGTCTGGGTCCGGGTCCGGGTCTGGGTAAGGGTCCGGGTCCGGGTCCGGGTCCGGGTCCGGGTCCGGGTCTGGGTAAGGGTCCGGGTCCGGGTCCGGGTCCGGGTCCAGGTCCGGGTCCGGTCCGGGTCCGGGTCCGGGTCCGGGTCCGGGTCCGGGTCTGGGTCCGGGTCCGGGTCTGGGTAAGGGTCCGGGTCCGGGTCCGGGTCCGGGTCCGGGTCCGGGTAAGGGTCCGGGTCTGGGTCCGGGTCCGGGTCTGGGTCCGGGTCCGTGTCCGGTTTCCGGGTCCGTGTCCGGGTAAAGGTCCGGGTCTGGGTAAGGGTCCGGGTCTGGGTCTGGGTCCGGGTCCGGGTCCGGGTCCGGGTCCGGGTCCGGGTCCGGGTCCGGGTCAGGGTCCGGGTCCGGGTCCGGGTCCGGGTCCTGGTAAGGGTCCGGGTCCGGGTCCGGGTCCGGGTCCGGGTCTGGGTCCGGGTCCGGGTCCGGGTAAGAGTCCGGGTCTGGGTCCGGGTCCGGGTCCTGGTAAGGGTCCGGGTCCGGGTCCGGGTCCGGGTCCGGGTCCGGGTCCTGGTAAGTGTCCGGGTCCGGGTCCGGGTCCGGGTCCGGGTCCGGGTAAGAGTCCGGGTCTGGGTCCGGGTCCGGGTCCGGGTCTGGGTAAGGGTCCGGGTCCGGGTCCGGGTCCGGGTCCAGGTCCGGGTCCGGGTCCGGGTCCGGGTCCGGGTCCGGGTCCGGGTCTGGGTCCGGGTCCGGGTCTGGGTAAGGGTCCGGGTCCGGGTCCGGGTCCGGGTCCGGGTCCGGGTCCGGGTCCGGGTAAGGGTCCGGGTCTGGGTCCGGGTCCGGGTCTGGGTCCGGGTCCGGGTCCTGGTAAGGGTCCGGGTCCGGGTCCGGGTCCGGGTCCGGGTCTGGGTCCGGGTCCGGGTCCGGGTAAGAGTCCGGGTCTGGGTCCGGGTCCGGGTCCGGGTCTGGGTAAGGGTCCGGGTCCGGGTCCGGGTCCGGGTCCGGGTCCGGGTCCGGGTCCCAGGTCCGGGTCCGGGTCCGGGTCCGTGTCCGGTTCCGGGTCCGTGTCCGGGTACAGGTCCGGGTCCGGGTCCGTGTCCGGGTCCGGGTCCGTGTCCGTGTCCGTGTCCGGGTCCGGGTCTGTGTAAGGGTCCGGGTCCGGGTCCGGGTCCGGGTCCGGGTCTGGGTCCGGGTCCGGGTCCGTGTAAGGGTCCGGGTCTGGGTCCGGGTCCGGGTCCGGGTCTGGGTCCGGGTCCGGGTCCGGGTCTGGGTCCGGGTCCGTGTCCGGTTCCGGGTCCGGGTCCGGGTAAAGGTCCGTGTCCGGGTCCGTGTCCGGGTCCGTGTCCGGGTCCGGGTCCGGGTCCGGGTCCGGGTAAGGGTCCGGGTCCGGGTCCGGGTATGGGTCCGTGTCCGGGTCGGTGTCCGGGTCCGGGTCCGGGTCCGGGTCCGGGTCCGGGTCCGGGTCCTGGTAAGGGTCCGGGTCCGGGTCCGGGTCCGGGTCCAGGTCCGGGTCCGGTTCAGGGTAAGTGTCCCCGTCAGGGTCCGGGTCCGGGTCCGGGTCCGGGTCCGGGTCCGGGTCCGGGTCCGGGTCCGGGTCCGGGTCCGGGTCCGGGTCCGGGTCTGGGTAAGGGTCCGGGTCCGGGTCCGGGTCCGGGTCCGGGTCCGGGTCCGGGTCCGGGTCCGGGTCCGGGTCCGGGTCCGGGTCCGGGTAAGGGTCCGGGTCCGGGTCCGGGTATGGGTCCGTGTCCGGGTCCGTGTCCGGGTCCGGGTCCGGGTCCGGGTCCGGGTCCGGGTCCTGGTAAGGGTCCGGGTCCGGGTCCGGGTCCAGGTCCGGGTCCGGTTCAGGGTAAGTGTCCCCGTCAGGGTCCGGGTCCGGGTCCGGGTCCGGGTCCGGGTCCGGGTCCGGGTCCTGGTAAGGGTCCGGGTCCGGGTCCGGGTCCGGGTCCGGGTCCGGGTCCGGGTCCGGGTCTGGGTAAGGGTCCGGGTCCGGGTCCTGGTCCGGGTAAGGGTCCGGGTCTGGGTCCGGGTCCGGGTCTGGGTCCGGGTCCGTGTCCGGTTCCGGGTCCGTGTCCGGGTACAGGTCCGGGTCCGTGTCCGGGTCCGGGTCCGTGTCCGTGTCCGGGTCCGGGTCCGGGTCTGTGTAAGGGTCCGGGTCCGGGTCCGGGTCCGGGTCCGGGTCTGGGTCCGGGTCCGGGTCCGTGTAAGGGTCCGGGTCTGGGTCCGGGTCCGGGTCCGGGTCTGGGTCCGGGTCCGTGTCCGGTTCCGGGTCCGGGTCCGGGTAAAGGTCCGTGTCCGGGTCCCGTGTCCGGGTCCGTGTCCGGGTCCGGGTCCGGGTCCGGGTCCGGGTCCGGGTCCGGGTCCGGTTCCGGGTAAGGGTCCGGGTAAATGTCCGGGTCCAGGTCCGGGTCCGGGTCCGGGTCCGGGTCCGGGTCCGGGTCCGGGTCCGGGTCCGGGTCCGGGTAAGGGTTCGGGTCCGGGTCCGGGTATGGGTCCGTGTCCGGGTCCGTGTCCGGGTCCGTGTCCGGGTCCGGGTCCGGGTCCGGGTCCGGGTCCTGGTAAGGGTCCGGGTCCGGGTCCGGGTCCAGGTCCGGGTCCGGTTCAGGGTAAGTGTCCCCGTCAGGGTCCGGGTCCGGGTCCGGGTCCGGGTCCGGGTCCGGGTCCGGGTCCGGGTCCGGGTCCGGGTCCGGGTCCGGGTCCGGGTCCGGGTCCTGGTCCGGGTCCGGGTCCGGGTCCGGGTCCTGGTAAGGGTCCGGGTCCGGGTCCGGGTCCAGGTCCGGGTCCGGTTCAGGGTAAGTGTCCCCGTCAGGGTCCGGGTCCGGGTCCGGGTCCGGGTCCGGGTCCGGGTCCGGGTCCGGGTCCGGGTCCTGGTAAGGGTCCGGGTCCGGGTCCGGGTCCGGGTCCGGGTCTGGGTAAGGGTCCGGGTCCGGGTCCGGGTCCGGGTCCAGGTCCGGGTCCGGGTCCGGGTCCGGGTCCGGGTCCGGGTCCGGGTCCGGGTCCGGGTCCGGGTCCGGGTCCGGGTCTGGGTCCGGGTCCGGGTCCGGGTAAGGGTCCGGGTCCGGGTCCGGGTCCGGGTCAGGGTCCGGGTCCGGGTCCGGGTCCGGGTCCGGGTCCTGGTAAGTGTCCGGGTCCGGGTCCGGGTCCGGGTCCGGGTCCGGGTCCGGGTCCGGGTCCGGGTCCGGGTCCGGGTCCGGGTCCGGGTAAGGGTCCGGGTCCGGGTCCGGGTATGGGTCCGTGTCCGGGTCCGTGTCCGGGTCCGGGTCCGGGTCCGTGTCCGGGTCCGGGTAAGGGTCCGGGTCCGGGTCCGGGTATGGGTCCGGGTCCGGGTCCGGGTCCGGGTCCGGGTCCGGGTCCGGGTCCGGGTCCGGGTCCAGGTCCGGGTCCGGGTCCGGGTCCGGGTCCTGGTAAGGGTCCGGGTCCGGGTCCGGGTCCAGGTCCGGGTCCGGTTCAGGGTAAGTGTCCCCGTCAGGGTCCGGGTCCGGGTCCGGGTCCGGGTCCGGGTCCGGGTCCGGGTCCGGGTCCTGGTAAGGGTCCGGGTCCGGGTCCGGGTCCGGGTCCGGGTCTGGGTAAGGGTCCGGGTCCGGGTCCGGTTCCGGGTCCAGTTCCGGGTCCGGGTCCGGGTCCGGGTCCGGGTCCGGGTCCGGGTCCGGGTCCGGGTCCGGGTCCGGGTCCGGGTCCGGGTCTGGGTCCGGGTCCGGGTCCGGGGTAAGTGTCCGGGTCCGGGTCCGGGTCCGGGTCCGGGTCCGGGTCCGGGTCCGGGTCCGGGTCCGGGTCCGGGTCCGGGTCGGGTCCGGGTAAGGGTCCGGGTCCGGGTCCGGGTATGGGTCCGTGTCCGGGTCCGTGTCCGGGTCCGGGTCCGGGTCCGGGTCCGGGTCGGGTCCTGGTAAGGGTCCGGGTCCGGGTCCGGGTCCAGGTCCGGGTCCGGTTCAGGGTAAGTGTCCCCGTCAGGGTCCGGGTCCGGGTCCGGGTCCGGGTCCGGGTCCGGGTCCGGGTCCGGGTCCTGGTAAGGGTCCGGGTCCGGGTCCGGGTCCGGGTCCGGGTCCGGGTCCGGGTCTGGGTAAGGGTCCGGGTCGGGTCCGGGTCCGGGTCCGGGTCCGGGTCCGGGGTCCGGGTAAGGGTCCGTGTCCGCGTCCGGGTCCGGGTATGGGTCCGGGTCCGGGGTCCGGGTCCGGGTCCGGGTCCGGGTCCGGGTCCGGGTCCTGGTAAGGGTCCGGGTCCGGGTCCGGGTCCAGGTCCGGGTCCGGTTCAGGGTAAGTGTCCCCGTCAGGGTCCGGGTCCGGGTCCGGGTCCGGGTCCGGGTCCGGGTCCGGGTCCGGGGTCCGGGTCCTGGTAAGGGTCCGGGTCCGGGTCCGGGTCCGGGTCCGGGTCCGGGTCCGGGTCCGGGTCCGGGTCCTGGTAAGGGTCCGGGTCCGGGTCCGGGTCCGGGTCCGGGTCTGGGTAAGGGTCCGGGTCCGGGTCCGGGTCCAGGTCCGGGTCCGGGTCCGGGTCCGGGTCCGGGTCCGGGTCCGGGTCCGGGTCCGGGTCCGGGTCCGGGTCCGGGTCCGGGTCCGGGTCCGGGTCTGGGTCCGGGTCCGGGTCCGGGTAAGGGGTCCGGGTCCGGGTCCGGGTCCGGGTCCGGGTCCGGGTCCGGGTCCGGGTCCGGGTCCGGGTCCGGGTCCTGGTAAGGGTCCGGGTCCGGGTCCGGGTCCGGGTCCGGGTCCGGGTCCGGGTCCGGGTACGGGTCCGGGTCCGGGTCCGGGTAAAGGTCCGGGTCCGGGTCCGGGTCCGGGTCCGGGTCCGGGTCCGGGTCCGGGTCCGGGTCCGGGTCTGGGTAAGGGTCCGGGTCCGTGTCCGTGTCCGTGTCCGTGTCCGTGTCCGTGTCCGGGTCCGTGTCCGTGTCCGGGTCCGGGTCCGGGTCCGGGTCCGGGTCCGGGTCCGGGTCCGGGTTAGGGTCCGGGTCTGGGTCCGGGTCCGGGTCCGGGTAAGGGTCCGGGTCCGGGTCCGGGTCCGGGTCCGGGTCCGGGTCTAGGTAAGGGTCCGGGTCCGGGTCCGGGTCCGGGTCCGGGTCCGGGTCCAGGTCGGGGTCCGGGTAAGGGTCCGGGTCTGGGTCCAGGTCCGGGTCCTGGTAAGTGTCCGGGTCTGGGTCCGGGTACGGGTCTGGGTCCGGGTCCGTGTCCGGTTCCGGGTCCGTGTCCGGGTAAAGGTCCGGGTCCGGGTCCGTGTCCGGGTCCGTGTCCGGGTCCGTGTCCGTGTCCGTGTCCGGGTCCGGGTCCGGGTCCGGGTCCGGGTCCGGGTCCGGGTCCGGGTAAGGGTCCGGGTAAATGTCCGGGTCCGGGTCCGGGTCCGGGTCCGGGTCCGGGTCCGGGTCCGGGTCCGGGTCCGGGTCCGGGTCTGGGTAAGGGTCCGGGTCCGGGTCCGGGTCCGGGTCTGCGTCCGGGTCCGGGTCCGGGTAAGGGTCCGGGTCTGGGTCCGTGTCCGGGTCCGGGTCCGGGTCCGTGTCCGGTTCCGGGTCCGTGTCCAGGTAAAGGTCCGGGTCCGGGTCCGGGTCCGGGTCCGGGTCCGGGTCCGGGTCCGGGTCCGGGTCCGGGTCCGGGTAAATGACCGGGTCCAGGTCCGGGTCCCGGTCCGGGTCCGGGTCCGGGTCCGGGTCCGGGTCCGGGTCTGGGTAAGGGTCCGGGTCCGGGTCCGTGTCTGTGTCCGGGTCCGGGTCCGGGTCCGGGTCCGGGTCCGGGTCCGGGTCCGGGTTAGGGTCCGGGTCTGGGTCCGGGTCCGGGTCCGGGTAAGGGTCCGGGTCCGGGTCCGGGTCCGGGTCCGGGTCCGGATCTGGGTAAGGGTCCGGGTCCGGGTCCGGGTCCGGGTCCGGGTCCGGGTCCGGGTCCGGGTCCGGGTCCGGGTAAGGGTCCGGGTCTGGGTCCGGGTCCGGGTCCTGGTAAGTGTCCGGGTCTGGGTCCGGGTCCGGGTCTGGGTCCGGGTCCGTGTCCGGTTCCGGGTCCGTGTCCGGGTAAAGGTCCGGGTCCGGGTCCGTGTCCGGGTCCGGGTCCGGGTCCGGGTCCGTGTCCGGGTCCGGGTCCGGGTCCGGGTAAGGGTCCGGGTAAATGTCCGGGTCCGGGTCCGGGTCCGGGTCCGGGTCCGGGTCCGGGTCCGGGTCCGGGTCCGGGTCCGGGTCCGGGTCCGGGTCCGGGTCTGGGTAAGGGTCCGGGGTCCGGGTCCGGGTCCGGGTCCGGGTCCGTGTCTGGGTCCGGTTATGGGTCCGGGTCCGGGTCCGGGTCCGGGTCCGGGTCCGGGTCCGGGTCCGGGTCCGGGTCCGGGTCCGGGTCCGGGTCAGGGTCCGTGTCCGGGTCCTGGTAAGGGTCCGGGTCCGGGTCCGGGTCCAGGTCCGGGTCCGGTTCAGGGTAAGTGTCCCCGTCCGGGTCCGGGTCCGGGTCCGGGTCCGGGTCCGGGTCCGGGTCCGGGTCCTGGTAAGGGTCCGGGTCCGGGTCTGGGTCCAGGTCCGGGTAAGGGTCCGGGTCTGGGTCCGGGTCCGGGTCCGGGTCCGGGTTTGGGTCCGGGTCCGTGTCCGGTTCCGGGTCTGGGTCCGGGTAAAGGTCCGGGTCGGGGTCCAGGTCCGGGTCCGCGTCCGGGTCCGGGTCCAGGTCCGGGTCCGGGTCCGGGTAAAGGTCCGGGTAAATGTCCGGGTCCGGGTCCGGGTCCGGGTCGGGGTCCGGGTCCGGGTCCGGGTCCGGGTCCGGGTCCGGTTAAGGGTCCGTGTCCGTGTCCGTGTCCGTGTCCGTGTCCGTGTCCGGGTCCGGGTATGGGTAAGTGTCCGGGTCTGGGTCCGGGTCCGGGTCTGGGTCCGGGTCTGGGTCCGGTTCCGGGTCCGTGTCCGGGTAAAGGTCCGGGTCCGGGTGCGTGTCCGGGTCCGTGTCCGGGTCCGGGTCCAGGTCCGGGTCCGGGTCCGGGTCCGGGTAAGGGTCCGGGTAAATGTCCGGGTCCGGGTCCGGGTCCGGGTCCGGTTCCGGTTCCGGGTCCGGGTCCGGGTCCGGGTCCGGTTCCGGGTCCGGGTCCGGGTCCGGGTCTGGGTAAGGGTCCGGGTCCGGGTCCGGGTCCGGGTCTGGGTCCGGGTCCGGGTCCGGGTAACGGTCCCGGTCTGGGTCCGGGTCCGGGTCTGGGTCCGGGTCCGTATCCGGTTCCGGGTCCGTGTCCGGGTAAAGATCCGGGTCCGGGTCTGGGTCCGGGTCCGGGTCCGGGTAAGGGTCCGTGTCTGGGTCCGGGTCCGGGTCCGGGTCTGGGTCTTGGTCCGGGTCCGTGTCCGGTTCCGGGACCGTGTCCGGGTAAAGGTCCGGGTCCGGGTCCGTGTCCGTGTCCGGGTCCGTGTCCGGGTCCGGGTCCGGGTCCGGGTCCGGGTCCGGGTCTGGGTAAGGGTCCGGGTCCGGGGTCCGGGTCCGGGTCCGGGTCCGGGTCCGGGTAAGGGTCCGGGTCCGGTTCAGGTTCCGGGTCCGGGTCCGGGTCCGGGTATGGGTCCGGGTCCGGGTCCGGGTCCGGGTCCAGGTCCGGGTCCGGGTCCGGGTCCTGGTAAGGGTCCGGGTCCGGGTCCGGGTCCAGGTCCGGGTCCGGTTCAGTGTAAGTGTCCCCGTCCTGGTCCGGGTCCGGGTCCGGGTCCGGGTCCTGGTCCGGGTCCGGGTCCTGGTAAGGGTCCGGGTCCGGGTCCGGGTCCGGGTCTGGGTCCGGGTCCGGGTCCGGGTCCGGGTCCGGGTCTGGGTCCGGGTCCGGGTCCGGGTAAGGGTCCGGGTCTGGGTCCGGATCCGGGTCCGGGTCTGGGTCTGGGTCCGGGTCCGTGTCCGGTTCCGGGACCGTGTCCGGGTAAAGGTCGGGGTCCGGGTCCGTGTCTGTGTCCGTGTCCGGGTCCGGGTCCGGGTCCGGGTCCGGGTCCGGGTCCGGGTCCGGGTCCGGGTAAGGGTCCGGGTAAATGTCCGGGTCCGGGTCCGGGTCCGTGTCCGGGTCCGTGTCCGGGTCTGGGTAAGGGTCCGGGTCCGGGTCCGTGTCCGTGTCCGTGTCCGTGTCCGTGTCCGGGTCCGGGTCCGGGTCTGGGTCCGGGTCCGGGTAAGGGTCTGGGTCCGGGTCAGGGTCCGGGTATGGGTCCGGGTCCGGGTCCGGGTAAGGGTCCGGGTCCGGTTCCGGTTCCGGGTCCGGGTCCGGGTCCGGGTATGGGTCCGGGTCCGGGTCCGGGTCCGGGTCCGGGCCGGGTCCGGGTCCGGGTCCGGGTCCTGGTAAGGGTCCGGGTCCGGGTCCGGGTCCAGTTCCGGGTCCGGTTCCGGGTAAGTGTCCCCGTCCGGGTCCGGGTCCGGGTCCGGGTCCGGGTAAGGGTCCGGGTAAATGTCCGGGTCCGGGTCCGGGTAAGGGTCCGGGTAAATGTCCGGGTCCGGGTCCGGGTCCGGGTCCGGGTCCGGGTCCGGGTCCGGGTCCGGGTCCGGGTCCGGGTCCGGGTAAGGGTCCGGGTCTGGGTCCGGGTCCGGGTCCGGGTCTGGGTCCGGGTCCGGGTCTGGTTCCGGGTCTGGGTCCGGGTAAAGGTCCGGGTCCGGGTCCAGGTCCGGGTCCGGGTCCGGTTCCGGGTCCGGGTCCGGGTCGGGGTCCGGGTCCGGGTCCGGGTCCGGGTCCGGGTCCGGTTAAGGGTCCGGGTCCGTGTCCGTGTCCGTGTCCGTGTCCGTGTCCGTGTCCGTGTCCGTGTAAGGGTCCAGGTCCGGGTCCGGGTCCGGGTCCGGGTCCGGGTCCGGGTCCGGGTCCGGGTCCGGGTCCGGGTCCGGGTCCGGGTAAAGGTCCGGGTCCGGGTCCGGGTCCAGGTCCGGGTCCGGGTCCGGGTCCGGGTCCGGGTTCGGGTTAGGGTCCGGGTCTGGGTCCGGGTCCGGGTCTAGGTAAGGGACCGGGTCCGGGTCCGGGTCCGGGTCCGGGTCCGGGTCCGGTTAAGGGTCCGTGTCCGTGTCCGTGTCCGTGTCCGTGTCCGGGTCTGGGTCCAGGTCCGGGTAAAGGTCCGGGTCCGTGTCCGGGTCCGTGTCCGGGTCCGTGTCCGGGTCCGTGTCCGGGTCCGGGTCCGGGTCCGGGTCCGGGTCCGGGTTCGGGTCCGGGTCAGGGTAAGGGTCCGGGTCCGGGTCCGGGTTCGGGTCCGGGTCCGGGTCCGGGTCCGGGTCCGGGTCCGGGTAAGGGTCCGGGTCTGGGTCCAAGTCCGGGTCCGGGTCCGGGTAAGGGTCCGGGTCTGGGTCCGGGTCCGGGTCTGGGTCCGGGTCAGGGTCCGGTTCCGGGTCCGTGTCCGGGTAAAGGTCCGTGTCCGTGTCCGTGTCCGTGTCCGTGTCCGGGTCCGGGTCCAGGTCCGGGTCCGGGTCCGGGTAAGGGTCCGGGTAAATGTCCGGGTCCGGGTCCGGGTCCGGGTCCGGGTCCGGGTCCGGGTCCGGGTCCGGGTCCGGGTCCGGGTCTGGGTCCGGGTCCAGGTCTGGGTAAGGGTCCGGGTCCGGGTCCGGGTCCGGGTCCGGGTCCGGGTCCGGGTCCGGGTCCGGGTCCGGGTAAAGGTCCGGGTCCGGGTCCGGGTCCAGGTCCGGGTCCGGGTCCGGGTCCGGGTCCGGGTTCGGGTAAGGGACCGGGTCCGGGTCCGGGTCCGGGTCCGGGTCCGGTTAAGGGTCCGTGTCCGTGTCCGTGTCCGTGTCCGTGTCCGGGTCTGGGTCCAGGTCCGGGTAAAGGTCCGGGTCCGTGTCCGGGTCCGTGTCCGGGTCCGTGTCCGGGTCCGTGTCCGGGTCCGGGTCCGGGTCAGGGTCCGGGTCCGGGTTCGGGGTCCGGGTCAGGGTAAGGGTCCGGGTCCGGGTCCGGGTTCGGGTCCGGGTCCGGGTCCGGGTCCGGGTCCGGGTCCGGGTAAGGGTCCGGGTCTGGGTCCAAGTCCGGGTCCGGGTCCGGGTAAGGGTCCAAGTCCGGGTCCGGGTCCGGGTAAGGGTCCGGGTCTGGGTCCGGGTCCGGGTCTGGGTCCGGGTCAGGGTCCGGTTCCGGGTCCGTGTCCGGGTAAAGGTCCGTGTCCGTGTCCGTGTCCGGGTCCGGGTCCGGGTCCAGGTCCGGGTCCGGGTCCGGGTAAGGGTCCGGGTAAATGTCCGGGTCCGGGGTCCGGGTCCGGGTCCGGGTCCGGGTCCGGGTCCGGGTCCGGGTCCGGGTCTGGGTCCGGGTCCAGGTCTGGGTAAGGGTCCGGGTCCGGGTCCGGGTCCGGGTCCAGGTCCGGGTCCGGGTCCGGGTCCGGGTCTGGGTCCGGGTCCAGGTCCGGGTAAGGGTCCGGGTCTGGGTCCGGGTCCGGGTCCGGGTCCGGGTCCGGGTCCGGGTCCGGGTCCGGGTCCGGGTCCGGGTCCGGGTCCGGTTCTGGGTCCGTGTCCGGGTAAAGGTCCGGGTCCGTGTCCGTGTCCGTGTCCGTGTCCGTGTCCGTGTCCGGGTCCGGGTCCGGGTCCGGGTCCAGGTCCGGGTAAAGGTCCGGGTCCGGGTCCGGGTCCGGGTCCGGGTCCGGGTCCGGGTCCGGGTCCGGGTTAGGGTCCGGGTCCGGGTCCGGGTCTGGGTAAGGGTCCGTGTCCGTGTCCGTGTCCGGGTCCGGGTCCATGTCCGTGTCCATGTCCGTGTCCGGGTCTGGGTCCGTGTCCGGGTCCGGGTCTGGGTCCGAGTCCGGGTTCGGGTTAGGGTCCGGGTCTGGGTCCGGGTCCGGGTCTGGGTAAGGGACCGGGTCCGGGTCCGGGTCCGGTTAAGGGTCCGTGTCCGTGTCCGTGTCCGTGTCCGTGTCCGGGTCCGGGTCTGGGTCCAGGTCCGGGTAAAGGTCCGGGTCCGGGTCCGGGTCCGGGTCCGGGTCCGGGTCCGGGTCCGGGTCCGGGTCCGGGTTAGGGTCCGGGTCCGGGTAAGTGTCCGGGTCTGGGTCTGGGTCCGGGTCTGGGTCCGGGTCCGTGTCCGGTTCCGGGTCGGTGTCCGGGTAAAGGTCCGGGTCCGGGTCCGTGTCCGGGTCCGTGTCCGGGTCCGGGTCCGGGTCCGGGTCCGGGTCCGGGTCCGGGTCCGGGTCCGGGTAAGGGTCCGGGTAAATGTTCCGTGTCCGGGTCCGTGTCCGTGTCCGGGTCCGGGTCCGGGTCCGGGTCCGGTTCCGGGTCTGGGTAAGGGTCCGGGTCCGGGTCCGGGTCCGGGTCCGGGTCCGGGTCCTGGTAAGGGTCCGGGTCTGGGTCCGGGTCCGGGTCCGGGTCCGGGTCCGGGTCCGGGTCCGGGTCCGGGTCCGGGTCCGGGTCCGGGTCCGGGTCCGGGTAAGGGTCCGGGTCTGGGTCCGGGTCTGGGTCCGGGTCTGGGTCTGGTCCGGGTCCGTGTCCGGTTCCGGGACCGTGTCCGGGTAAAGGTCCGGGTCCGGGTCCGTGTCCGTGTCCGTGTCCGGGTCCGGGTCCGGGTCCGGTTCTGGGTCCGTGTCCGGGTCCGGGTCTGGGTAAGGGTCCGGGTCCGGGTATGGGTCCGGGTCCGGGTCCGGGTCCGGGTCCGGGTCCGGGTCCGGGTCTGGGTCCGGGTAAGGGTCCGGGTCCGGGTCCGGTTCCGGTTCTGGTTCCGGGTCCGGGTCCGGGTATGGGTCTGGGTCCGGGTCCGGGTCCGGGTCCGGGTCCGGGTCCGGGTCCGGTTCCGGGTCCGGGTCCTGGTAAGGGTCCGGGTCCGGGTCCGGGTCCGGGTCCGGGTCCGGGTCCGGGTCCGGGTCCGGTTCTGGGTCCGTGTCCGGGTAAAGGTCCGGGTCCGTGTCCGTGTCCGTGTCCGTGTCCGTGTCCGTGTCCGGGTCCGGGTCCGTGTCCGGGTCCAGGTCCGGGTAAAGGTCCGGGTCCGGGTCCGGGTCCGGGTCCGGGTCCGGGTCCGGGTCCGGGTCCGGGTCCGGGTTAGGGTCCGGGTCCGGGTCCGGGTCTGGGTAAGGGTCCGTGTCCGTGTCCGTGTCCGGGTCCGGGTCCATGTCCGTGTCCATGTCCGTGTCCGGGTCTGGGTCCGTGTCCGGGTCCGGGTCTGGGTCCGAGTCCGGGTTCGGGTTAGGGTCCGGGTCTGGGTCCGGGTCCGGGTCTGGGTAAGGGACCGGGTCCGGGTCCGGGTCCGGTTAAGGGTCCGTGTCCGTGTCCGTGTCCGTGTCCGTGTCCGGGTCTGGGTCCAGGTCCGGGTAAAGGTCCGGGTCCGGGTCCGGGTCCGGGTCCGGGTCCGGGTCCGGGTCCGGGTCCGGGTCCGGGTCCGGGTTAGGGTCCGGGTCCGGGTAAGTGTCCGGGTCTGGGTCTGGGTCCGGGTCTGGGTCCGGGTCCGGGTAAAGGTCCGGGTCCGGGTCCGTGTCCGGGTCCGTGTCCGGGTCCGGGTCCGGGTCCGGGTCCGGGTCCGGGTCCGGGTAAGGGTCCGGGTAAATGTTCCGTGTCCGGGTCCGTGTCCGTGTCCGGGTCCGGGTCCGGGTCCGGGTCCGGTTCCGGGTCTGGGTAAGGGTCCGGGTCCGGGTCCGGGTCCGGGTCCGGGTCCGGGTCCTGGTAAGGGTCCGGGTCTGGGTCCGGGTCCGGGTCCGGGTCCGGGTCCGGGTCCGGGTCCGGGTCCGGGTCCGGGTCCGGGTCCGGGTAAGGGTCCGGGTCTGGGTCCGGGTCTGGGTCCGGGTCTGGGTCTGGTCCGGGTCCGTGTCCGGTTCCGGGACCGTGTCCGGGTAAAGGTCCGGGTCCGGGTCCGTGTCCGTGTCCGTGTCCGGGTCCGGGTCCGGGTCCGGTTCTGGGTCCGTGTCCGGGTCCGGGTCTGGGTAAGGGTCCGGGTCCGGGTATGGGTATGGGTCCGGGTCCGGGTCCGGGTCCGGGTCCGGGTCTGGGTCCGGGTCTGGGTCCGGGTAAGGGTCCGGGTCCGGGTCCGGTTCCGGTTCCGGTTCCGGGTCCGGGTCCGGGTATGGGTCTGGGTCCGGGTCCGGGTCCGGGTCCGGGTCCGGGTCCGGGTCCGGTTCCGGGTCCTGGTAAGGGTCCGGGTCCGGGTCCGGGTCCGGGTCCGGGTCCGGGTCCGGGTCCGGGTCCGGGTCCGGGTCTGGGTAAGGGTCCGGGTCCGGGTCAGGGTCCGGGTCCGGGTCTGGGTCCGGGTCCGGGTCCGGGTCTGGGTCCGGGTCCGGGTAAGGGTCCGCGTCTGGGTCCGGGTCCGGGTCCGGGTCTGGGTCTGGGTCCGGGTCCGTGTCCTGTTCCGGGACCGTGTCCGGGTAAAGGTCCGGGTCCGGGTCCGGGTCCGTGTCCGTGTCCGTGTCCGGGTCCGTGTCCGTGTCCGGGTCCGGGTCCGGGTCCGGGTCCGGGTCCGGGTCCGGGTAAATGTCCGGGTCCGGGTCCGGGTCCGCGTCCGGGTCCGGGTCCGGGTCCGGGTCTGGGTAAGGGTCCGTGTCCGTGTCCGTGTCCGTGTCCGTGTCCGTGTCCGGGTCCGGGTCCGGGTCCGGGTCCGGGTAAGGGTCTGGGTCCGGGTTAGGGTCAGGGTCCGGGTATGGGTCCGGGTCCGGGTCCGGGTAAGGGTCCGGGTCCGGTTCCGGGTCCGGGTCCGGGTCCGGGACCGGGTCCGGGTATGGGTCCGGGTCCGGGTCCGGGTCCGGGTCCGGGTCCGGGTCCGGGTCCGGGTCCGGGTCCGGGTCCGGGTCCTGGTAAGGGTCCGGGTCCGGGTCCGGGTCCAGGTCCGGGTCCGGTTCCGGGTAAGTGTCCCCGTCCGGGTCCGGGTCCGGGTCCGGGTCCGGGTCCTGGTAAGGGTCCGGGTCCGGGTCCGGGTCCGGGTCCGGGTCCGGGTCCGGGTCCGGGTCCGGGTTAGGGTCCGGGTCCGGGTCCGGGTCTGGGTAAGGGTCCGGGTCCGTGTCCTGGTCCGGGTCCGTGTCCGTGTCCGTGTCCGTGTCTGTTTCCGGGTCCGTGTCCGGGTCCGGGTCTGGGTCCGGGTCCGGGTCCGGGTCCGGGTAAGGGTCCGGGTCTGGTTCCGGGTCCGGGTCCGGGTCCGGGTCCGAGTCGGGGTCCGGGTAAGGGTCCGGGTCCGGGTCCGGGTAAGGGTCCGGGACCGGGTCCGGATCCGGGTCCGGGTATGTGTCCGGGTCCGGGTCCGGGTCCGGGTCCGGGTCCGGGTCGGGGTCCGGGTCCGGGTCCGGGTCCGGGTCCAGGTCCGGGTCCGGGACCGGGTCCGGGTCCGGGTCCGGGTCCGGGTAAGGGTCCGGGTAAATGTCCGGGTCCGGGTCCGGGTCGGGGTCCGGGTCCGGGTCCGGGTCCGGGTCTGGGTAAGGGTCCGGGTCCGGGTCCGGGTCCGGGTCCGGGTCCGGGTCCGGGTCCGGGTCCGGGTCTGGGTCCGGGTCCGGGTCCGGGTCCGGGTCCGGGTCCGGGTCCGGGTCCGGTTCTGGGTCCGTGTCCGGGTAAAGGTCCGGGTCCGTGTCTGTGTCCGGGTCCGGGTAAGGGTCCGGGTCCGGGTCCGGGTAAGGGTCCGGGTCTGGGTCCGGGTCCGGGTCTGGGTCCGGGTCCGTGTCCGGTACCTGGTCCGTGTCCGGGTAAAGGTCCGTGTCCGTGTCCGGGTCCGGGTCCGGATCCGGGTCCGGGTCCGGGTCCGGGTCCGGGTCCGGGTCCGGGTCCGGGTCCGGGTCCGGGTCCGGGTCCGGGTCCGGGTCCGGGTCCGGGTAAGGGTCCGGGTAAATGTCCGGGTCCGGGTCCGGGTCCGGGTCCGGGTCCGGGTCCGGGTCCGGGTCTTGGTAAGGGTCCGGGTCCGGATCCGGGTCCGGGTCTGGGTCCGGGTCCGGGTCCGGGTAAGGGTCCGGGTCCGGGTCCGGGTAAGGGTCCGGGTCTGGGTCCGGGTCCGGGTCTGGGTCCGGGTCCGTGTCCGGTTCCGGGTCCGTGTCCGGGTAAGGGTCCGGGTCCGGGTCCGGGTCCGTGTCCGGGTCCTTGTCCGGGTCGGGGTCCGGGTCCGGGTCCGGGTCCGGGTCCGGGTCCGGGACCGGGTCCGGGTAAGGGTCCGGGTAAATGTCCGGGTCCAGCTCCGGGTCCGGGTCCGGGTCCGGGTCCGGGTCCGGGTCCTGGTACGGGTCTGGGTAAGGGTCCGGGTCCGGGTCCGGGTCCGGGTCCGGGTCCGGGTCCGGGTCCGGGTCCGGGTCCGGGTCCGGGTCCGGGTAAGGGTCCGGGTCCGGGTCCGGGTCCGGGTCTTGGTAAGGGTCCGGGTCCGGATCCGGGTCCGGGTCTGGGTCCGGGTCCGGGTAAGGGTCCGGGTCCGGGTCCGGGTCTGGGTCCGGGTCCGGGTCCGGGTAAGGGTCCGGGTCTGGGTCCAGGTCCGGGTCCGGGTCTGGGTCTGGGTCCGGGTCCGTGTCCGGTTCCGGGACCGTGTCCGGGTAAAGGTCCGGGTCCGGGTCCGTGTCCGTGTCCGGGTCCGGTTCCGGGTCCGTGTCCGGGTATGGGTCCGGGTCCGGGTCCGGGTCCGGGTCCGGGTCCGGGTCCGGGTCCGGGTCCGGGTCCGGGTAAGGGTCCGGGTAAATGTCCGGGTCCGGGTCCGGGTCCGGGTCCGGGTCCGGGTCCGGGTCCGGGTCCGGGTCCGGGTCCGGGTCCGGGTCCGGGTCTGGGTAAGGGTCCGGGTCCGGGTCCGGGTCCGGGTCCGGGTCCGGGTCCGGGTCCGGGTCCGGGTCCGGGTAAATGTCCGGGTCCGGGTCCGGGTCCGGGTCCGGGTCCGGGTCCGGGTCCGGGTCCGGGTCCGGGTCCGGGTCCGGGTAAGGGTCCGGGTCCGGGTCCGGGTAAGGGTCCGGGTCTGGGTCCGGGTCCGTGTCTGGGTCCGGGTCCGTGTCCGGTTCCTGGTCCGTGTCCGGGTAAAGGTCCGTGTCCGTGTCCGTGTCCGTGTCCGTGTCCGTGTCCGGGTCCGGGTCCGGGTCCGGGTCCGGGTAATGGTCCGGGTAAATGTCCGGGTCCGGGTCCGGGTCCGGGTCCGGGTCCGGGTCCGGGTCGGGGTCCGGGTCTTGGTAAGGGTCCGGGTCCGGATCCGGGTCCGGGTCTGGGTCTGGGTCCGGGTCCGGGTCTGGGTCCGGGTCCGTGTCCGGTTCCGGGTCCGTGTCCGGGTAAAGGTCCGGGTCCGGGTCCGGGTCCGTGTCCGGGTCCTTGTCCGGGTCGGGGTCCGGGTCCGGGTCCGGGTCCGGGTCCGGGTCCGGGTCCGGGTAAGGGTCCGGGTAAATGTCCGGGTCCAGCTCCGGGTCCGGGTCCGGGTCCGGGTCCGGGTCCGGGTCCGGGTCCGGGTCTGGGTAAGGGTCCGGGTCCGGGTCCGGGTCCGGGTCCGGGTCCGGGTCCGGGTCCGGGTCCGGGTCCGGGTCCGGGTCCGGGTCCGGGTAAGGGTCCGGGTCCGGGTCCGGGTCCGGGTCCGGGTCCGGGTCCTGGTAAGGGTCCGGGTCCGGGTCCGGGTCCAGGTCCGGGTCCGGTTCCGGGTAAGTGTCCCCGTCCGGGTCCTGGTCCGGGTCCGGGTCCAGGTCCGGTTCCGGGTCCTGGTAAGGGTCCGGGTCCGGATCCGGGTCCGGGTCTGGGTCCGGGTCCGGGTCCGGGTAAGGGTCCGGGTCCGGGTCCGGGTAAGGGTCCGGGTCTGGGTCCGGGTCCGGGTCTGGGTCCGGGTCCGTGTCCGGTTCCGGGTCCGTGTCCGGGTAAAGGTCCGGGTCCGGGTCCGGGTCCGTGTCCGGGTCCTTGTCCGGGTCGGGGTCGGGGTCGGGGTCCGGGTCCGGGTCCGGGTCCGGGTCCGGGTCCGGGTAAGGGTCCGGGTAAATGTCCGGGTCCAGCTCCGGGTCCGGGTCCGGGTCCGGGTCCGGGTCCGGGTCCGGGTCCGGGTCCGGGTCTGGGTAAGGGTCCGGGTCCGGGTCCGGGTCCGGGTCCGGGTCCGGGTCCGGGTCCGGGTCCGGGTCCGGGTCCGGGTAAGGGTCCGGGTAAATGTCCGGGTCCGGGTCCAGGTCCGGGTTCGGGTCCGGGTCCGGGTCCGGTTCCGGGTCCGGGTCCGGGTCTGGGTAAGGGTCCGGGTCCGTATCCGGGTCCGGGTCCGGGTAAGGGTCTGGGTCCGGGTCAGGGTCTGGGTCCGGGTCCGGGTCCGGGTCTGGGTCTGGGTCGGGGTCTGGGTCCGGGTCCGGGTCCGGGTCCGGGTCCGGGTCCGGGTCCGGGTCCGGGTCCGGGTCCGGGTCCGGGTCCGGGTAAGGGTCCGGGTCCGGGTCCGGGTAAGGGTCTGGGACCGGGTCAGGGTCTGGGTCCGGGTCAGGGTCCGGGTCCGGGTCCGGGTCGGGGTCCGGGTCCGGGTCCGGGTCCGTGTCCGGGTCTGGGTAAGGGTCCGGGTCCGGGTCCGGGTCCGGGTCCGGGTCAGGGTCCGGGTCCGGGTCCGGGTCCGGGTCCGGGTCCGGGTCCGGGTAAATGTCCGGGTCCGGGTCCGGGTCCGGGTCCGGGTCCGGGTCCGGGTCCGGGTCCGGGTCCGGGTCCGGGTCCGGGTAAGGGTCCGGGTCCGGGTCCGGGTAAGGGTCCGGGTCTGGGTCCGTGTCCGTGTCCGTGTCCGTGTCCGTGTCCGTGTCCGGGTCCGGGTCCGGGTCCGGGTAATGGTCCGGGTAAATGTCCGGGTCCGGGTCCGGGTCCGGGTCCGGGTCCGGGTCCGGGTCGGGGTCCGGGTCTTGGTAAGGGTCCGGGTCCGGATCCGGGTCCGGGTCTGGGTCTGGGTCCGGGTCCGGGTCTGGGTCCGGGTCCGTGTCCGGTTCCGGGTCCGTGTCCGGGTAAAGGTCCGGGTCCGGGTCCGGGTCCGTGTCCGGGTCCTTGTCCGGGTCGGGGTCCGGGTCCGGGTCCGGGTCCGGGTCCGGGTCCGGGTCCGGGTAAGGGTCCGGGTAAATGTCCGGGTCCAGCTCCGGGTCCGGGTCCGGGTCCGGGTCCGGGTCTGGGTAAGGGTCCGGGTCCGGGTCCGGGTCCGGGTCCGGGTCCGGGTCCGGGTCCGGGTCCGGGTCCGGGTCCGGGTCCGGGTAAGGGTCCGGGTCCGGGTCCGGGTCCGGGTCCGGGTCCGGGTCCTGGTAAGGGTCCGGGTCCGGGTCCGGGTCCAGGTCCGGGTCCGGTTCCGGGTAAGTGTCCCCGTCCGGGTCCTGGTCCGGGTCCGGGTCCAGGTCCGGTTCCGGGTCCTGGTAAGGGTCCGGGTCCGGATCCGGGTCCGGGTCTGGGTCCGGGTCCGGGTCCGGGTAAGGGTCCGGGTCCGGGTCCGGGTAAGGGTCCGGGTCTGGGTCCGGGTCCGGGTCTGGGTCCGGGTCCGTGTCCGGTTCCGGGTCCGTGTCCGGGTAAAGGTCCGGGTCCGGGTCCGGGTCCGTGTCCGGGTCCTTGTCCGGGTCGGGGTCGGGGTCGGGGTCCGGGTCCGGGTCCGGGTCCGGGTCCGGGTCCGGGTAAGGGTCCGGGTAAATGTCCGGGTCCAGCTCCGGGTCCGGGTCCGGGTCCGGGTCCGGGTCCGGGTCCGGGTCCGGGTCCGGGTCTGGGTAAGGGTCCGGGTCCGGGTCCGGGTCCGGGTCCGGGTCCGGGTCCGGGTCCGGGTCCGGGTCCGGGTCCGGGTCCGGGTAAGGGTCCGGGTAAATGTCCGGGTCCGGGTCCAGGTCCGGGTTCGGGTCCGGGTCCGGGTCCGGTTCCGGGTCCGGGTCCGGGTCTGGGTAAGGGTCCGGGTCCGTATCCGGGTCCGGGTCCGGGTAAGGGTCTGGGTCCGGGTCAGGGTCTGGGTCCGGGTCCGGGTCCGGGTCTGGGTCTGGGTCGGGGTCTGGGTCCGGGTCCGGGTCCGGGTCCGGGTCCGGGTCCGGGTCCGGGTCCGGGTCCGGGTCCGGGTCCGGGTCCGGGTAAGGGTCCGGGTCCGGGTCCGGGTAAGGGTCTGGGACCGGGTCAGGGTCTGGGTCCGGGTCAGGGTCCGGGTCCGGGTCCGGGTCGGGGTCCGGGTCCGGGTCCGGGTCCGTGTCCGGGTCTGGGTAAGGGTCCGGGTCCGGGTCCGGGTCCGGGTCCGGGTCAGGGTCCGGGTCCGGGTCCGGGTAAGGGTCCGGGTCCGGATCCGGGTCCGGGTCTGGTTCCGGGTCCGGGTCCGGGTAAGGGTCCGGGTCCGGGTCCGGGTAAGGGTCCGGGTCTGGGTCCGGGTCCGGGTCTGGGTCCGGATCCGTGTCCGGTTCCGGGTCCCTGTCCGGGTAAAGGTCCGGGTCCGTGTCCGGGTCCGTGTCCGGGTCCTTGTCCGGGTCGGGGTCCGGGTCCGGGTCCGGGTCCGGGTCCGGGTCCGGGTAAGGGTCCGGGTAAATGTCCGGGTCCAGGTCCGGGTCCGGGTCCGGGTCCGGGTCCGGGTCCGGGTCCGGGTCCGGGTCCGGGTCTGGGTAAGGGTCCGGGTCCGGGTCCGGGTCCGGGTCCGGGTCCGGGTCCGGTTCCGGGTCCGGGTCCGGGTAAGGGTCCGGGTCCGGGTCCGGGTCCGGGTCCGGGTCCGGGTCCTGGTAAGTGTCCGGGTCCGGGTCCGGGTCCAGGTCCGGGTCCGGTTCCGGGTAAGTGTCCCCGTCCGGGTCCTGGTCCGGGTCCGGGTCCAGTCCGGTTCCGGGTCCTGGTAAGGGTCCGGGTCCGGGTCCGGGTCCGGGTCCGGGTCCGGGTCCGGGTCCGGGTCCGGGTCCGGGTCCGGGTCTGGGTAAGGATCTGGGTCCGGGTCTGGGTCCGTGTCCGGGTCCTTGTCCGGGTCGGGGTCCGGGTCCGGGTCCGGGTCCGGGTCCGGGTCCGGGACCGGGTCCGGGTAAGGGTCCGGGTAAATGTCCGGGTCCAGCTCCGGGTCCGGGTCCGGGTCCGGGTCCGGGTCCGGGTCCTGGTCCGGGTCTGGGTAAGGGTCCGGGTCCGGGTCCGGGTCCGGGTCCGGGTCCGGGTCCGGGTCCGGGTCCGGGTCCGGGTAAGGGTCCGGGTCCGGGTCCGGGTCCGGGTCTTGGTAAGGGTCCGGGTCCGGATCCGGGTCCGGGTCTGGGTCCGAGTCCGGGTAAGGGTCCGGGTCCGGGTCCGGGTCTGGGTCCGGGTCCGGGTCCGGGTCCGGGTAAGGGTCCGGGTCTGGGTCCAGGTCCGGGTCCGGGTCTGGGTCTGGGTCCGGGTCCGTGTCCGGTTCCGGGACCGTGTCCGGGTAAAGGTCCGGGTCCGGGTCCGTGTCCGTGTCCGGGTCCGGTTCCGGGTCCGTGTCCGGGTCCGGGTCCGGGTCCGGGTCCGGGTAAGGGTCCGGGTAAATGTCCGGGTCCGGGTCTGGGTCCGGGTTCGGGTCTGGGTCCGGGTCAGGGTCTGGGTCCGGGTCCGGGTCCGGGTCCGGGTCCGTGTCCGGGTATGGGTCCGGGTCCGGGTCCGGGTCCGGGTCCGGGTCCGGGTCCGGGTCCGGGTCCGGGTAAGGGTCCGGGTAAATGTCCGGGTCCGGGTCCGGGTCCGGGTCCGGGTCCGGGTCCGGGTCCGGGTCCGGGTCCGGGTCCGGGTCCGGGTCCGGGTCTGGGTAAGGGTCCGGGTCCGGGTCCGGGTCGGGGTCCGGGTCCGGGTCCGGGTCCGGGTCCGGGTAAATGTCCGGGTCCGGGTCCGGGTCCGGGTCCGGGTCCGGGTCCGGGTCCGGGTCCGGGTCCGGGTCCGGGTCCGGGTCCGGGTCTGGGTAAGGGTCCGGGTCCGGGTCCGGGTCCGGGTCCGGGTCCGGGTCCGGGTCCGGGTCCGGGTCCGGGTCCGGGTCCGGGTCCGGGTAAGGGTCCGGGTCCGGGTCCGGGTAAGGGTCCGTGTCTGGGTCCGGGTCCGTGTCTGGGTCCGGGTCCGGGTCCGGTTCCTGGTCCGTGTCCGGGTAAAGGTCCGTGTCCGTGTCCGTGTCCGTGTCCGTGTCCGGGTCCGGGTCCGGGTCCGGGTCCGGGTCCGGGTAATGGTCCGGGTAAATGTCCGGGTCCGGGTCCGGGTCCGGGTCCGGGTCCGGGTCCGGGTCGGGGTCCGGGTCTTGGTAAGGGTCCGGGTCCGGATCCGGGTCCGGGTCTGGGTCTGGGTCCGGGTCCGGGTCTGGGTCCGGGTCCGTGTCCGGTTCCGGGTCCGTGTCCGGGTAAAGGTCCGGGTCCGGGTCCGGGTCCGTGTCCGGGTCCTTGTCCGGGTCGGGGTCCGGGTCCGGGTCCGGGTCCGGGTCCGGGTCCGGGTCCGGGTAAGGGTCCGGGTAAATGTCCGGGTCCAGCTCCGGGTCCGGGTCCGGGTCCGGGTCCGGGTCCGGGTCCTGGTCCGGGTCTGGGTAAGGGTCCGGGTCCGGGTCCGGGTCCGGGTCCGGGTCCGGTCCGGGTCCGGGTCCGGGTCCGGGTCCGGGTCCGGGTAAGGGTCCGGGTCCGGGTCCGGGTCCGGGTCCGGGTCCGGGTCCTGGTAAGTGTCCGGGTCCGGGTCCGGGTCCAGGTCCGGGTCCGGTTCCGGGTAAGTGTCCCCGTCCGGGTCCTGGTCCGGGTCCGGGTCCAGGTCCGGTTCCGGGTCCTGGTAAGGGTCCGGGTCCGGATCCGGGTCCGGGTCTGGGTCCGGGTCCGGGTCCGGGTAAGGGTCCGGGTCCGGGTCCGGGTAAGGGTCCGGGTCTGGGTCCGGGTCCGGGTCTGGGTCCGGGTCCGTGTCCGGTTCCGTGTCCGTGTCCGGGTAAAGGTCCGGGTCCGGGTCCGGGTCCGTGTCCGGGTCCTTGTCCGGGTCGGGGTCGGGGTCGGGGTCCGGGTCCGGGTCCGGGTCCGGGTCCGGGTCCGGGTAAGGGTCCGGGTAAATGTCCGGGTCCGGGTCCGGGTCCGGGTCCGGGTCCGGGTCCGGGTCCGGGTCCGGGTCCGGGTCTGGGTAAGGGTCCGGGTCCGGGTCCGGGTCCGGGTCCGGGTCCGGGTCCGGGTCCGGGTCCGGGTCCGGGTCCGGGTCCGGGTAAGGGTCCGGGTAAATGTCCGGGTCCGGGTCCGGGTCCGGGTTCGGGTCCGGGTCCGGGTCCGGGTCCGGGTCCGGGTCTGGGTAAGGGTCCGGGTCCGTGTCCGGGTCCGGGTCCGGGTAAGGGTCTGGGTCCGGGTCAGGGTCTGGGTCCGGGTCCGGGTCCGGGTCTGGGTCTGGGTCGGGGTCTGGGTCCGGGTCCGGGTCCGGGTCCGGGTCCGGGTCCGGGTAAGGGTCCGGGTCCGGGTCCGGGTAAGGGTCTGGGTCCGGGTCAGGGTCTGGGTCCGGGTCAGGGTCCGGGTCCGGGTCCGGGTCGGGGTCCGGGTCCGGGTCCGGGTCCGTGTCCGGGTCTGGGTAAGGGTCCGGGTCCGGGTCCGGGTCCGGGTCCGGGTCCGGGTCCGGGTCCGGGTCCGGGTCCGGGTCCGGGTAAGGGTCCGGGTCCGGATCCGGGTCCGGGTCTGGTTCCGGATCCGGGTCCGGGTAAGGGTCCGGGTCCGGGTCCGGGTAAGGGTCCGGGTCTGGGTCCGGGTCCGGGTCTGGGTCCGGGTCCGTGTCCGGTTCCGGGTCCGTGTCCGGGTAAAGGTCCGGGTCCGGGTCCGGGTCCGTGTCCGGGTCCTTGTCCGGGTCGGGGTCCGGGTCCGGGTCCGGGTCCGGGTCCGGGTCCGGGTCCGGGTAAGGGTCCGGGTAAATGTCCGGGTCCAGGTCCGGGTCCGGGTCCGGGTCCGGGTCCGGGTCCGGGTCCGGGTCAGGGTCCGGGTCCGGGTAAGGGTCCGGGTCCGGGTCCGGGTCCGGGTCCGGGTCCGGGTCCGGTTCCGGGTCCGGGTCCGGGTAAGGGTCCGGGTCCGGGTCCGGGTCCGGGTCCGGGTCCGGGTCCGGGTCCTGGTAAGTGTCCGGGTCCGGGTCCGGGTCCGGGTCTATGTCCGGGTCCGGTTCCGGGTAAGTGTCCCCGTCCGGGTCCTGGTCCGGGTCCGGGTCCAGTCCGGTTCCGGGTCCTGGTAAGGGTCCGGGTCCGGGTCCGGGTCCGGGTCCGGGTCCGTGTCCGGGTCCGGGTCCGGGTAAAGGTCCGGGTAAATGTCCGGGTCCGGGTCCGGGTCCGGGTCCGGGTCCGGGTCCGGGTCCGGGTCCGGGTCCGGGTCCGGGTAAGGGTCCAGGTAAATGTCCGGGTCCGGGTCCGGGTCCGGGTCCGGGTCCGGGTCCGGGTCCGTGTCCGGGTCTGGGTAAGGGTCCGGGTCCGTGTCCGTGTCCGTGTCCGGGTCCGGGTCCGGGTCCGGGTCCGGGTCCGGGTCCGGGTCCGGGTAAGGGTCTGGGTCCGGGTTAGGGTCAGGGTCCGGGTATGGGTCCGGGTCCGGGTCCGGGTAAGGGTCCGGGTCCGGTTCCGGTTCCGGGTCCGGGTCCGGGTCCGTGTCCGGGTAAAGGTCCGGGTCCGGGTCCGGGTCCGTGTCCGGGTCCTTGTCCGGGTCGGGGTCCGGGTCCGGGTCCGGGTCCGGGTCCGGGTCCGGGTCCGGGTCCGGGTCCGGGTCCGGGTCCGGGTCCGGGTAAGGGTCCGGGTAAATGTCCGGGTCCAGCTCCGGGTCCGGGTCCGGGTCTGGGTAAGGGTCCGGGTCCGTGTCCGGGTCCGGGTCCGGGTCCGGGTCCGGGTCCGGGTAAGCGTCCGGGTCCGGGTAAGGGTCCGGGTCCGGGTCCGGGTCCAGGTCCGGGTCCGGTTCCGGGTAAGTGTCCCCGTCCGGGTCCTGGTCCGGGTCCGGGTCCAGGTCCGGTTCCGGGTCCTGGTAAGGGTCCGGGTCCGGATCCGGGTCCGGGTCTGGGTCCGGGTCCGGGTCCGGGTAAGGGTCCGGGTCCGGGTCCGGGTAAGGGTCCGGGTCTGGGTCCGGGTCCGGGTCTGGGTCCGGGTCCGTGTCCGGTTCCGGGTCCGTGTCCGGGTAAAGGTCCGGGTCCGGGTCCGGGTCCGTGTCCGGGTCCTTGTCCGGGTCGGGGTCGGGGTCGGGGTCCGGGTCCGGGTCCGGGTCCGGGTCCGGGTAAGGGTCCGGGTAAATGTCCGGGTCCAGCTCCGGGTCCGGGTCCGGGTCCGGGTCCGGGTCCGGGTCCGGGTCTGGGTAAGGGTCCGGGTCCGGGTCCGGGTCCGGGTCCGGGTCCGGGTCCGGGTCCGGGTCCAGCTCCGGGTCCGGGTCCGGGTAAGGGTCCGGGTCTGGGTCCGGGTCCGGGTCCGGGTCTGGGTCTGGGTCCGGGTCCGTGTCCGGTTCCGGGACCGTGTCCGGGTAAAGGTCCGGGTCCGGGTCCGTGTCCGTGTCCGGGTCCGGTTCCGGTTCCGGGTCCGTGTCCGGGTCCATGTCCGGGTCCGGGTCCGGGTAAGGGTCCGGGTAAATGTCCGGGTCCGGGTCCGGGTCCGGGTCCGGGTCCGGGTCCGGGTCCGGGTCCGGGTCCGGGTCCGGGTCCGGGTAATGGTCCGGGTCCGGGTCCGGGTAAGGGTCTGGGTCTGGGTCCGGGTCCGGGTCCGGGTCCGGGTCCGGGTCGGTGTCCGGGTCCGGGTCCGGGTCCGGGTCCGTGTCCGGGTCTGGGTAAGGGTCCGGGTCCGGGTCCGGGTCCGGGTCCGGGTCTGGGTAAGGGTCCGGGTCCGGATCCGGGTCCGGGTCTGGTTCCGGGTCCGGGTCCGGGTAAGGGTCCGGGTCCGGGTCCGGGTAAGGGTCCGGGTCTGGGTCCGGGTCCGGGTCTGGGTCCGGGTCCGTGTCCGGTTCCGGGTCCGTGTCCGGGTAAAGGTCCGGGTCCGGGTTCGGGTCCGTGTCCGGGTCCTTGTCCGGGTCGGGGTCCGGGTCCGGGTCCGGGTCCGGGTCCGGGTAAGGGTCCGGGTAAATGTCCGGGTCCAGGTCCGGGTCCGGGTCCGGGTCCGGGTCCGGTTCCGGGTCCGGGTCCGGGTCTGGGTAAGGGTCCGGGTCCGGGTCCGGGTCCGGGTCCGGGTCCGGGTCCGGGTCCGGGTCCGGGTCCGGGTAAGGGTCCGGGTCCGGGTCCGGGTCCGGGTCCGGGTCCGGGTCCTGGTAAGTGTCCGGGTCCGGGTCCGGGTCCAGGTCCGGGTCCGGTTCCGGGTAAGTGTCCCCGTCCGGGTCCTGGTCCGGGTCCGGGTCCAGGTCCGGTTCCGGGTCCTGG
Source organism: Arizona elegans (assembly GCA_022577455.1). Lineage (NCBI taxonomy): Eukaryota > Metazoa > Chordata > Lepidosauria > Squamata > Colubridae > Arizona > Arizona elegans. The sequence goes on from JAKOOJ010000027.1 coordinate 9,333,395, forward strand.
TAAGGGTCCGGGTCCGGGTCCGGGTCCGGGTCCGGGTCCGGGTCCGGGTCCGGGTCCGGGTCCGGGTCCGGGTCCGGGTCTGGGTAAGGGTCTGGGTCCGGGTCTGGGTCCGGGTCCGGGTCCGGGTCCGGGTCCGGGTCCGGGTCCGGGTCCGGGTCTGGGTCCGGGTCCGGGTCCGGGTAAGGGTCCGGGTCTGGGTCCGGGTCCGGGTCCGGGTCTGGGTCTGGGTCCGGGTCCGTGTCCGGTTCCGGGACCGTGTCCGGGTAAAGGTCCGGGTCCGGGTCCGTGTCCGTGTCCGGGTCCGGGTCCGGGTCCGTGTCCGGGTCCGGGTCCGGGTCCGGGTCCGGGTAAAGGTCCGGGTAAATGTCCGGGTCCGGGTCCGGGTCCGGGTCCGGGTCCGGGTCCGGGTCCGGGTCCGGGTCCGGGTAAGGGTCCAGGTAAATGTCCGGGTCCGGGTCCGGGTCCGTGTCCGGGTCCGGGTCCGTGTCCGGGTCTGGGTAAGGGTCCGGGTCCGTGTCCGTGTCCGTGTCCGGGTCCGGGTCCGGGTCCGGGTCCGGGTCCGGGTCCGGGTCCGGGTCCGGGTAAGGGTCTGGGTCCGGGTTAGGGTCAGGGTCCGGGTATGGGTCCGGGTCCGGGTCCGGGTAAGGGTCCGGGTCCGGTTCCGGTTCCGGGTCCGGGTCCGGGTCCGTGTCCGGGTAAAGGTCCGGGTCCGGGTCCGGGTCCGTGTCCGGGTCCTTGTCCGGGTCGGGGTCCGGGTCCGGGTCCGGGTCCGGGTCCGGGTCCGGGTCCGGGTCCGGGTCCGGGTCCGGGTCCGGGTCCGGGTCCGGGTCCGGGTAAGGGTCCGGGTAAATGTCCGGGTCCAGCTCCGGGTCCGGGTCCGGGTCTGGGTAAGGGTCCGGGTCCGGGTCCGGGTCCGGGTCCGGGTCCGGGTCCGGGTCCGGGTCCGGGTAAGCGTCCGGGTCCGGGTAAGGGTCCGGGTCCGGGTCCGGGTCCGGGTCCGGGTCCTGGTAAGTGTCCGGGTCCGGGTCCGGGTCCAGGTCCGGGTCCGGTTCCGGGTAAGTGTCCCCGTCCGGGTCCTGGTCCGGGTCCGGGTCCAGGTCCGGTTCCGGGTCCTGGTAAGGGTCCGGGTCCGGATCCGGGTCCGGGTCTGGGTCCGGGTCCGGGTCCGGGTAAGGGTCCGGGTCCGGGTCCGGGTAAGGGTCCGGGTCTGGGTCCGGGTCCGGGTCTGGGTCCGGGTCCGTGTCCGGTTCCGGGTCCGTGTCCGGGTAAAGGTCCGGGTCCGGGTCCGGGTCCGTGTCCGGGTCCTTGTCCGGGTCGGGGTCGGGGTCGGGGTCCGGGTCCGGGTCCGGGTAAGGGTCCGGGTAAATGTCCGGGTCCAGCTCCGGGTCCGGGTCCGGGTCCGGGTCCGGGTCCAGGTCCGGGTCTGGGTAAGGGTCCGGGTCCGGGTCCGGGTCCGGGTCCGGGTCCGGGTCCGGGTCCGGGTCCGGGTCCGGGTCCGGGTAAGGGTCCGGGTCTGGGTCCGGGTCCGGGTCCGGGTCCGGGTCTGGGTCTGGGTCCGGGTCCGTGTCCGGTTCCGGGACCGTGTCCGGGTAAAGGTCCGGGTCCGGGTCCGTGTCCGTGTCCGGGTCCGGTTCCGGTTCCGGGTCCGTGTCCGGGTCCATGTCCGGGTCCGGGTCCGGGTAAGGGTCCGGGTAAATGTCCGGGTCCGGGTCCGGGTCCGGGTTCGGGTCCGGGTCCGGGTCCGGGTCCGGGTCCGGGTCCGGGTCCGGGTCTGGGTAAGGGTCCGGGTCCGTGTCCGGGTCCGGGTCCGGGTAAGGGTCTGGGTCCGGGTCAGGGTCTGGGTCCGGGTCCGGGTCTGGGTCTGGGTCGGGGTCTGGGTCCGGGTCCGGGTCCGGGTCCGGGTCCGGGTCCGGGTCCGGGTCCGGGTCCGGGTAATGGTCCGGGTCCGGGTCCGGGTAAGGGTCTGGGTCTGGGTCCGGGTCCGGGTCCGGGTCCGGGTCCGGGTCCGGGTCGGGGTCCGGGTCCGGGTCCGGGTCCGGGTCCGTGTCCGGGTCTGGGTAAGGGTCCGGGTCCGGGTCCGGGTCCGGGTCCGGGTCTGGGTAAGGGTCCGGGTCCGGATCCGGGTCCGGGTCTGGTTCCGGGTCCGGGTCCGGGTAAGGGTCCGGGTCCGGGTCCGGGTAAGGGTCCGGGTCTGGGTCCGGGTCCGGGTCTGGGTCCGGGTCCGTGTCCGGTTCCGGGTCCGTGTCCGGGTAAAGGTCCGGGTCCGGGTTCGGGTCCGTGTCCGGGTCCTTGTCCGGGTCGGGGTCCGGGTCCGGGTCCGGGTCCGGGTCCGGGTAAGGGTCCGGGTAAATGTCCGGGTCCAGGTCCGGTTCCGGGTCCTGGTAAGGGTCCGGGTCCGGGTCCGGGTCCGGGTCCGGGTTAGGGTCAGGGTCCGGGTATGGGTCCGGGTCGGGGTCCGGGTCCGGGTCCGGGTCCGGGTCCGGGTCCGGGTCCGGGTCCGGGTCCGGGTAAGGGTCCGGGTAAATGTCCGGGTCCAGCTCCGGGTCCGGGTCCGGGTCTGGGTAAGGGTCCGGGTCCGGGTCCGGGTCCGGGTCCGGGTCCGGGTCCGGGTCCGGGTCCGGGTCCGGGTAAGCGTCCGGGTCCGGGTAAGGGTCCGGGTCCGGGTCCGGGTCCGGGTCCGGGTCCTGGTAAGTGTCCGGGTCCGGGTCCGGGTCCAGGTCCGGGTCCGGTTCCGGGTAAGTGTCCCCGTCCGGGTCCTGGTCCGGGTCCGGGTCCAGGTCCGGTTCCGGGTCCTGGTAAGGGTCCGGGTCCGGATCCGGGTCCGGGTCTGGGTCCGGGTCCGGGTCCGGGTAAGGGTCCGGGTCCGGGTCCGGGTCCGGGTAAGGGTCCGGGTCTGGGTCCGGGTCCGGGTCTGGGTCCGGGTCCGTGTCCGGTTCCGGGTCCGTGTCCGGGTAAAGGTCCGGGTCCGGGTCCGGGTCCGTGTCCGGGTCCTTGTCCGGGTCGGGGTCGGGGTCGGGGTCCGGGTCCGGGTCCGGGTCCGGGTCCGGGTAAGGGTCCGGGTAAATGTCCGGGTCCAGCTCCGGGTCCGGGTCCGGGTCCGGGTCCGGGTCCAGGTCCGGGTCTGGGTAAGGGTCCGGGTCCGGGTCCGGGTCCGGGTCCGGGTCCGGGTCCGGGTCCGGGTCCGGGTCCGGGTCCGGGTAAGGGTCCGGGTCTGGGTCCGGGTCCGGGTCCGGGTCTGGGTCTGGGTCCGGGTCCGTGTCCGGTTCCGGGACCGTGTCCGGGTAAAGGTCCGGGTCCGGGTCCGTGTCCGTGTCCGGGTCCGGTTCCGGTTCCGGGTCCGTGTCCGGGTCCATGTCCGGGTCCGGGTCCGGGTAAGGGTCCGGGTAAATGTCCGGGTCCGGGTCCGGGTCCGGGTTCGGGTCCGGGTCCGGGTCCGGGTCCGGGTCCGGGTCCGGGTCCGGGTCTGGGTAAGGGTCCGGGTCCGTGTCCGGGTCCGGGTCCGGGTAAGGGTCTGGGTCCGGGTCAGGGTCTGGGTCCGGGTCCGGGTCTGGGTCTGGGTCGGGGTCTGGGTCCGGGTCCGGGTCCGGGTCCGGGTCCGGGTCCGGGTCCGGGTCCGGGTCCGGGTAATGGTCCGGGTCCGGGTCCGGGTAAGGGTCTGGGTCTGGGTCCGGGTCCGGGTCCGGGTCCGGGTCCGGGTCCGGGTCGGGGTCCGGGTCCGGGTCCGGGTCCGGGTCCGTGTCCGGGTCTGGGTAAGGGTCCGGGTCCGGGTCCGGGTCCGGGTCCGGGTCTGGGTAAGGGTCCGGGTCCGGATCCGGGTCCGGGTCTGGTTCCGGGTCCGGGTCCGGGTAAGGGTCCGGGTCCGGGTCCGGGTAAGGGTCCGGGTCTGGGTCCGGGTCCGGGTCTGGGTCCGGGTCCGTGTCCGGTTCCGGGTCCGTGTCCGGGTAAAGGTCCGGGTCCGGGTTCGGGTCCGTGTCCGGGTCCTTGTCCGGGTCGGGGTCCGGGTCCGGGTCCGGGTCCGGGTCCGGGTAAGGGTCCGGGTAAATGTCCGGGTCCAGGTCCGGTTCCGGGTCCTGGTAAGGGTCCGGGTCCGGGTCCGGGTCCGGGTCCGGGTCCGGGTCCGGGTCCGGGTCCGGGTCCGGGTCTGGGTAAGGGTCTGGGTCCGGGTCTGGGTCCGGGTCCGGGTCCGGGTCCGGGTCCGGGTCCGGGTCCGGGTCCGGGTCTGGGTCCGGGTCCGGGTCCGGGTAAGGGTCCGGGTCTGGGTCCGGGTCCGGGTCCGGGTCTGGGTCTGGGTCCGGGTCCGTGTCCGGTTCCGGGACCGTGTCCGGGTAAAGGTCCGGGTCCGGGTCCGTGTCCGTGTCCGGGTCCGGGTCCGGGTCCGTGTCCGGGTCCGGGTCCGGGTCCGGGTCCGGGTAAAGGTCCGGGTAAATGTCCGGGTCCGGGTCCGGGTCCGGGTCCGGGTCCGGGTCCGGGTCCGGGTCCGGGTAAGGGTCCAGGTAAATGTCCGGGTCCGGGTCCGGGTCCGTGTCCGGGTCCGGGTCCGTGTCCGGGTCTGGGTAAGGGTCCGGGTCCGTGTCCGTGTCCGTGTCCGTGTCCGGGTCCGGGTCCGGGTCCGGGTCCGGGTCCGGGTCCGGGTCCGGGTAAGGGTCTGGGTCCGGGTTAGGGTCAGGGTCCGGGTATGGGTCCGGGTCCGGGTCCGGGTAAGGGTCCGGGTCCGGTTCCGGTTCCGGTTCCGGGTCCGGGTCCGGGACCGGGTCCGGGTATGGGTCCGGGTCCGGGTCCGGGTCCGGGTCCGGGTCCGGGTCCGGGTCCGGGTCCGGGTCCGGGTCCGGGTCCTGGTAAGGGTCCGGGTCCGGGTCCGGGTCCAGGTCCGGGTCCGGTTCCAGGTAAGTGTCCCCGTCCGGGTCCGGGTCCGGGTCCGGGTCCGGGTCCTGGTAAGGGTCCGTGTCCGTGTCCGTGTCCGGGTCCGTGTCCGGGTCCGGGTCCGGGTCCGGGTCCGGGTCCGGGTCCGGGTAAGGGTCCGGGTAAATGTCCGGGTCCGGGTCCGGGTCCGGGTCCGGGTCCGGGTCCGGGTCCGGGTCCGGGTCCGGGTCTCGGTAAGGGTCCGGGTCCGTGTCCGTGTCCGTGTCCGTGTCCGGGTCCGGGTCTGGGTCTGGGTCCGGGTCCATGTCCGGTTCCGGGACCGTGTCCGGGTAAAGGTCCGGATCCGGGTCCGTGTCCGTGTCCGGGTCCGGTTCCGGTTCCGGGTCCGGGTCCGTGTCCGGGTCCGTGTCCGGGTCCGGGTCCGGGTAAGGGTCCGGGTAAATGTCCGGGTCCGGGTCCGGGTCCGGGTTCGGGTCCGGGTCCGGGTCCGGGTCCGGGTCCGGGTCCGGGTCCGGGTCAGGGTAAGGGTCCGGGTCCGTGTCCGGGTCCGGGTCCGGGTAAGGGTCTGGGTCCGGGTCAGGGTCTGGGTCCGGGTCCGGGTCTGGGTCTGGGTCGGGGTCTGGGTCCGGGTCCGGGTCCGGGTCCGGGTCCGGGTCCGGGTCCGGGTCCGGGTCCGGGTCCGGGTCCGGGTAAGGGTCCGGGTCCGGGTCCGGGTAAGGGTCTGGGTCCGGGTCCGGGTCAGGGTCTGGGTCCGGGTCCGGGTCCGGGTCCGGGTCGGGGTCGGGGTCCGGGTCCGGGTCCGGGTCCGTGTCCGGGTCTGGGTAAGGGTCCGGGTCCGGGTCCGGGTCCGGGTCCGGGTCTGGGTAAGGGTCCGGGTCCGGATCCGGGTCCGGGTCTGGTTCCGGGTCCGGGTCCGGGTAAGGGTCCGGGTCCGGGTCCGGGTAAGGGTCCGGGTCTGGGTCCGGGTCCGGGTCTGGGTCCGGGTCCGTGTCCGGTTCCGGGTCCGTGTCCGGGTAAAGGTCCGGGTCCGGGTCCGGGTCCGTGTCCGGGTCCTTGTCCGGGTCGGGGTCCGGGTCCGGGTCCGGGTCCGGGTCCGGGTAAGGGTCCGGGTAAATGTCCGGGTCCAGGTCCGGGTCCGGGTCCGGGTCCGGGTCCGGGTCCGGGTCCGGGTCCGGGTCTGGGTAAGGGTCCGGGTCCGGGTCCGGGTCCGGGTCCGGGTCCGGGTCCGGGTCCGGGTCCGGGTCCGGGTCCGGGTCCGGGTAAGGGTCCGGGTCCGGGTCCGGGTCCGGGTCCGGGTCCGGGTCCGGGTCCTGGTAAGTGTCCGGGTCCGGGTCCGGGTCCAGGTCCGGGTCTGGTTCCGGGTAAGTGTCCCCGTCCGGGTCCTGGTCCGGGTCCGGGTCCAGGTCCGGTTCCGGGTCCTGGTAAGGGTCCGGGTCCGGGTCCGGGTCCGGGTCCGGGTCCGGGTCCGGGTCCGGGTCCGGGTCCGGGTCTGGGTAAGGGTCAGGGTCCGGGTCCGGGTCCGGGTCCTGGTAAGTGTCCGGGTCCGGGTCCGGGTCCAGGTCCGGGTCCGGTTCCGGGTAAGTGTCCCCGTCCGGGTCCTGGTCCGGGTCCGGGTCCAGGTCCGGTTCCGGGTCCTGGTAAGGGTCCGGGTCCGGGTCCGGGTCCGGGTCCGGGTCCGGGTCCGGGTCCGGGTCCGGGTCCGGGTCTGGGTAAGGGTCAGGGTCCGGGTCTGGGTCCGGGTCCGGGTCCGGGTCCGGGTCCGGGTCCGGGTCCGGGTCCGGGTCTGGGTCCGGGTCCGGGTAAGGGTCCGGGTCTGGGTCCGGGTCCGGGTCCGGGTCTGGGTCTGGGTCCGGGTCCGTGTCCGGTTCCGGGACCGTGTCCGGGTAAAGGTCCGGGTCCGGGTCCGTGTCCGTGTCCGGGTCCGGGTCCGTGTCCGTGTCCGGGTCCGGGTCCGGGTCCGTGTCCGGGTCCGGGTCCCGGTCCGGGTCCGGGTAAAGGTCCGGGTAAATGTCCGGGTCCGGGTCCGGGTCCGGGTCCGGGTCTGGGTCCGGGTCCGGGTCCGGGTAAGGGTCCAGGTAAATGTCCGGGTCCGGGTCCGTGTCCGTGTCCGGGTCCGGGTCCGTGTCCGGGTCTGGGTAAGGGTCCGGGTCCGTGTCCGTGTCCGTGTCCGTGTCCGGGTCCGGGTCCGGGTCCGGGTCCGGGTCCGGGTAAGGGTCTGGGTCCGGGTTAGGGTCAGGGTCCGGGTATGGGTCCGGGTCCGGGTCCGGGTAAGGGTCCGGGTCCGGTTCCAGTTCCGGGTCCGGGTCCGGGACCGGGTCCGGGTATGGGTCCGGGTCCGGGTCCGGGTCCGGGTCCGGGTCCGGGTCCGGGTCCGGGTCCGGGTCCGGGTCCTGGTAAGGGTCCGGGTCCGGGTCCGGGTCCAGGTCCGGGTCCGGTTCCAGGTAAGTGTCCCCGTCCGGGTCCGGGTCCGGGTCCGGGTCCGGGTCCTGGTAAGGGTCCGTGTCCGTGTCCGTGTCCGTGTCCGTGTCCGTGTCCGGGTCCGGGTCCGGGTCCGGGTCCGGGTCCGGGTAAGGGTCCGGGTAAATGTCCGGGTCCGGGTCCGGGTCCGGGTCCGGGTCCGGGTCCGTGTCCGGGTCTGGGTAAGGGTCCGGGTCCGTGTCCGTGTCCGTGTCCGTGTCCGGGTCCGGGTCCGGGTCCGGGTCCGGGTCCGGGTCCGGGTAAGGGTCTGGGTCCGGGTTAGGGTCAGGGTCCGGGTATGGGTCCGGGTCCGGGTCCGGGTAAGGGTCCGGGTCCGGTTCCGGGTCCGGGTCCGGGTCCGGGACCGGGTCCGGGTATGGGTCCGGGTCCGGGTCCGGGTCCGGGTCCGGGTCCGGGTCCGGGTCCGGGTCCGGGTCCGGGTCCGGGTCCGGGTCCTGGTAAGGGTCCGGGTAAATGTCCGGGTCCAGCTCCGGGTCCGGGTCCGGGTCCGGGTCCGGGTCCGGGTCCGGGTCCGGGTCTGGGTAAGGGTCCGGGTCCGGGTCCGGGTCCGGGTCCGGGTCCGGGTCCGGGTCCGGGTCCGGGTCCGGGTCCGGGTCCGGGTCCGTGTCCGGGTCCGGGTCCGGGTCCTGGTAAGTGTCCGGGTCCGGGTCCGGGTCCGGGTCCGGGTCCGGTTCCGCGTAAGTGTCCCCGTCCGGGTCCTGGTCCGGGTCCGGGTCCAGGTCCGGTTCCGGGTCCTGGTAAGGGTCCGGGTCCGGATCCGGGTCCGGGTCTGGGTCCGGGTCCGGGTCCGGGTAAGGGTCCGGGTCTGGGTCAGGGTCCGGGTCCGGGTCCGGGTCCTGGTAAGTGTCCGGGTCCGGGTCCGGGTCCAGGTCCGGGTCCGGTTCCGGGTAAGTGTCCCCGTCCGGGTCCTGGTCCGGGTCCGGGTCCAGGTCCGGTTCCGGGTCCTGGTAAGGGTCCGGGTCCGGGTCTGGGTCCGGGTCCGGGTCCGGGTAAGGGTCCGGGTCTGGGTCCGGGTCGGGGTCCGGGTAAGGGTCCGGGTCTGGGTCCGGGTCCGGGTCCGGGTCCGGGTCCTGGTAAGTGTCCGGGTCCGGGTCCGGGTCCAGGTCCGGGTCCGGTTCCGGGTAAGTGTCCCCGTCCGGGTCCTGGTCCGGGTCCGGGTCCAGGTCCGGTTCCGGGTCCTGGTAAGGGTCCGGGTCCGGGTCCGGGTCCGGGTCCGGGTCCGGGTCCGGGTCCGGGTCCGGGTCCGGGTCTGGGTCTGGGTAAGGGTCTGGGTCCGGGTCCGTGTCCGGTTCCGGGACCGTGTCCGGGTAAAGGTCCGGGTCCGGGTCCGTGTCCGTGTCCGGGTCCGGGTCCGGGTCCGTGTCCGGGTCCGGGTCCGGGTCCGGGTCCGGGTAAAGGTCCGGGTAAATGTCCGGGTCCGGGTCCGGGTCCGGGTCCGGGTCCGGGTCCGGGTCCGGGTCCGGGTAAGGGTCCAGGTAAATGTCCGGGTCCGGGTCCGGGTCCGTGTCCGGGTCCGGGTCCGTGTCCGGGTCTGGGTAAGGGTCCGGGTCCGTGTCCGTGTCCGTGTCCGGGTCCGTGTCCGTGTCCGTGTCCGGGTCCGGGTCCGGGTCCGGGTAAGGGTCTGGGTCCGGGTTAGGGTCAGGGTCCGGGTATGGGTCCGGGTCCGGGTCCGGGTAAGGGTCCGGGTCCGGTTCCGGTTCCGGGTCCGGGTCCGGGACCGGGTCCGGGTATGGGTCCGGGTCCGGGTCCGGGTCCAGGTCCGGGTCCGGTTCCGGGTAAGTGTCCCCGTCCGGGTCCGGGTCCGGGTCCGGGTCCGGGTCCTGGTAAGGGTCCGTGTCCGTGTCCGTGTCCGGGTCCGTGTCCGGGTCCGGGTCCGGGTCCGGGTCCGGGTCCGGGTCCGGGTAAGGGTCCGGGTAAATGTCCGGGTCCGGGTCCGGGTCCGGGTCCGGGTCCGTGTCCGGGTCTGGGTAAGGGTCCGGGTCCGTGTCCGTGTCCGTGTCCGTGTCCGTGTCCGTGTCCGGGTCCGGGTCCGGGTCCGGGTCCGGGTAATGGTCTGGGTCCGGGTTAGGGTCAGGGTCCGGGTATGGGTCCGGGTCCGGGTCCGGGTAAGGGTCCGGGTCCGGTTCCGGTTCCGGGTCCGGGTCCGGGACCGGGTCCGGGTATGGGTCCGGGTCCGGGTCCGGGTCCGGGTCCGGGTCCGGGTCCGGGTCCGGGTCCGGGTCCGGGTCCGGGTCCGGGTCCGGGTCCTGGTAAGGGACCGGGTAAATGTCCGGGTCCAGCTCCGGGTCCGGGTCCGGGTCCGGGTCCGGGTCCGGGTCCGGGTCTGGGTAAGGGTCCGGGTCCGGGTCCGGGTCCGGGTCCGGGTCCGGGTCCGGGTCCGGGTCCGGGTCCGGGTCCGGGTCCGGGTCCGTGTCCGGGTCCGTGTCCGGGTCCGGGTCCGGGTCCTGGTAAGTGTCCGGGTCCGGGTCCGGGTCCGGGTCCGGGTCCGGTTCCGGGTAAGTGTCCCCGTCCGGGTCCTGGTCCGGGTCCGGGTCCAGGTCCGGTTCCGGGTCCTGGTAAGGGTCCGGGTCCGGATCCGGGTCCGGGTCTGGGTCCGGGTCCGGGTCCGGGTAAGGGTCCGGGTCGGGGTCCGGGTAAGGGTCCGGGTCTGTGTCCGGGTCCGGGTCTGGGTCCGGGTCCGTGTCCGGTTCCGTGTCCGTGTCCGGGTAAAGGTCCGGGTCCGGGTCCGGGTCCGTGTCCGGGTCCTTGTCCGGGTCGGGGTCGGGGTCGGGGTCCGGGTCCGGGTCCGGGTCCGGGTCCGGGTAAGGGTCCGGGTAAATGTCCGGGTCCAGCTCCGGGTCCGGGTCCGGGTCCGGGTCCGGGTCTGGGTCTGGGTCGGGGTCTGGGTCCGGGTCCGGGTCCGGGTCCGGGTCCGGGTCCGGGTCCGGGTCCGGGTCCGGGTCCGGGTAAGGGTCCGGGTCCGGGTCCGGGTAAGGGTCTGGGTCCGGGTCAGGGTCTGGGTCCGGGTCCGGGTCCGGGTCCGGGTCCGGGTCGGGGTCCGGGTCCGTGTCCGGGTCTGGGTAAGGGTCCGGGTCCGGGTCCGGGTCCGGGTCCGGGTCCGGGTCTGGGTAAGGGTCCGGGTCCGGATCCGGGTCCGGGTCTGGTTCCGGGTCCGGGTCCGGGTAAGGGTCCGGGTCCGGGTCCGGGTAAGGGTCCGGGTCTGGGTCCGGGTCCGGGTCTGGGTCCGGGTCCGTGTCCGGTTCCGGGTCCGTGTCCGGGTAAAGGTCCGGGTCCGGGTCCGGGTCCGTGTCCGGGTCCTTGTCCGGGTCGGGGTCCGGGTCCGGGTCCGGGTCCGGGTCCGGGTCCGGGTCCGGGTCCGGGTCCGGGTCCGGGTCTGGGTAAGGGTCCGGGTCCGGGTCCGGGTCCGGGTCCGGGTCCGGGTCCGGGTCCGGGTCCGGGTCCGGGTAAGGGTCCGGGTCCGGGTCCGGGTCCGGGTCCGGGTCCGGGTCCGGGTCCGGGTCCGGGTCCGGGTCCTGGTAAGTGTCCGGGTCCGGGTCCGGGTCCAGGTCCGGGTCCGGTTCCGGGTAAGTGTCCCCGTCCGGGTCCTGGTCCGGGTCCGGGTCCAGGTCCGGTTCCGGGTCCTGGTAAGGGTCCGGGTCCGGGTCCGGGTCCGGGTCCGGGTCCGGGTCCGGGTCCGGGTCCGGGTCCGGGTCCGGGTCCGGGTCCGGGTCCGGGTCCGGGTCCGGGTCCGGGTCCGGGTAAGGGTCCGGGTCCGTGTCCGTGTCCGTGTCCGTGTCCGGGTCCGGGTCCGGGTCCGGGTCCGGGTCCGGGTCCGGGTAAGGGTCCGGGTCCGGGTCCGGGTAAGGGTCTGGGTCCGGGTTAGGGTCAGGGTCCGGGTATGGGTCCGGGTCCGGGTCCGGGTCCGGGTAAGGGTCCGGGTCCGGTTCCGGTTCCGGGTCCGGGTCCGGGACCGGGTCCGGGTATGGGTATGGGTCCGGGTCCGGGTCCGGGTCCGGGTCCGGGTCCGGGTCCGGGTCCGGGTCCGGGTCCGGGTCCGGGTCCGGGTCCGGGTCCTGGTAAGGGTCCGGGTCCGGGTCCGGGTCCAGGTCCGGGTCCGGTTCCGGGTAAGTGTCCCCGTCCGGGTCCGGGTCCGGGTCCGGGTCCGGGGCTTGGTCCTGGTAAGGGTCCGTGTCCGTGTCCGTGTCCGGGTCCGTGTCCGGGTCCGGGTCCTGGTCCGGGTCCGGGTCCGGGTCCGGGTAAGGGTCCGGGTAAATGTCCGGGTCCGGGTCCGGGTCCGGGTCCGGGTCCGTGTCCGGGTCTGGGTAAGGGTCCGGGTCCGTGTCCGGGTCCGTGTCGGTGTCCGTGTCCGGGTCCGGGTCCGGGTCCGGGTCCGGGTCCGGGTAAGGGTCTGGGTCCGGGTTAGGGTCAGGGTCCGGGTATGGGTCCGGGTCCGGGTCCGGGTAAGGGTCCGGGTCCGGTTCCGGTTCCGGTTCCGGGTCCGGGTCCGGGACCGGGTCCGGGTATGGGTCCGGGTCCGGGTCCGGGTCCGGGTCCGGGTCCGGGTCCGGGTCCGGGTCCGGGTCCGGGTCCGGGTCCGGGTCCTGGTAAGGGTCCTGGTAAGGGTCCGGGTACGGGTCCGGGTCCAGGTCCGGGTCCGGTTCCGGGTAAGTGTCCCCGTCCGGGTCCGGGTCCGGGTCCGGGTCCGGGTCCTGGTAAGGGTCCGGGTCCGGGTCCGGGTCCGGGTCCGGGTCCGGGTCCGGGTCCGGGTCCGGGTCCGGGTCCGGGTTAGGGTCCGGGTCCGGGTCCGGGTCTGGGTAAGGGTCCGGGTCCGTGTCCTGGTCCGGGTCCGTGTCCGTGTCCGTGTCCGTGTCTGTGTCCGGGTCCGTGTCCGGGTCCGGGTCTGGGTCCGGGTCCGGGTCCGGGTAAGGGTCCGGGTCCGGTTCCGGGTCCGGGTCCGGGTCCGGGTCCGAGTCCGGGTCCGGGTAAGGGTCCGGGTCCGGGTCCGGGTAAGGGTCCGGGTCCGGGTCCGGGTCGGGGTCCGGGTCCGGGTCCGGGTCCGGGTCCGGGTCCGGGTCCGGGTCCGGGTCCGGGTAAGGGTCCGGGTAAATGTCCGGGTCCGGGTCCGGGTCCGGGTCCGGGTCCGGGTCCGGGTCCGGGTCTGGGTCCGGGTCCAGGTCTGGGTAAGGGTCCGGGTCCGGGTCCGGGTCCGGGTCCGGGTCCGGGTCCGGGTCCGGGTCTGGGTCTGGGTCCGGGTCCGGGTCCGGGTCCGGGTCCGGGTCCGGGTCCGGGTCCGGGTCCGGTTCTGGGTCCGTGTCCGGGTAAAGGTCCGGGTCCGTGTCTGTGTCTGTGTCTGTGTCTGTGTCTGTGTCTGTGTCCGGGTCCGGGTCCGGGTCCGGGTCCGGGTCCGGGTCCGGGTCCGGGTCCGGGTCCGGGTCCGGGTAAAGGTCCGGGTCCGGATCCGGGTCCGGGTCCGGGTCCGGGTCCGGGTCCGGGTCCGGGTCCAGGTCCGGGTCCGGTTCCGGGTAAGTGTCCCCGTCCGGGTCTGAGTCCGGGTCCGGGTCCGGGTCCTGGTAAGGGTCCGGGTCCGGGTCCGGGTCCGGGTCCGGGTCCGGGTCCGGGTCCGGGTCCGGGTTAGGGTCCGGGTCCGGGTCCGGGTCTGGGTAAGGGTCCGGGTCCGTGTCCTGGTCCGTGTCCGTGTCCGTGTCCGTGTCCGTGTCTGTGTCCGGGTCCGTGTCCGGGTCCGGGTCTGGGTCCGGGTCCGGGTCCGGGTAAGGGTCCGGGTCCGGTTCCGGGTCCGGGTCCGGGTCCGGGTCCGGGTCCGGGTAAGGGTCCGGGTCCGGTTCTGGTTCCGGGTCCGGGTCCGGGTCCGGGTCCGGGTCCGGGTCCGGGTCCGGGTCCGGGTAAGGGTCCGGGTCCGGGTCCGGGTAAGGGTCCGGGTCCGGGTCCGGGTCCGGGTCCGGGTCCGGGTCCGGGTCCGTGTCCGGGTATGGGTCCGGGTCCGGGTCCGGGTCCGGGTCCGGGTCCGGGTCCGGGTCCGGGTCCGGGTCCGGGTCCGGGTAAGGGTCCGGGTAAATGTCCGGGTCCGGGTCCGGGTCCGGGTCCGGGTCCGGGTCCGGGTCCGGGTCCGGGTCCGGGTCCGGGTCCGGGTCTGGGTAAGGGTCCGGGTCCGGGTCCGGGTCCGGGTCCGGGTCCGGGTCCGGGTCCGGGTCCGGGTCCGGGTCCGGGTCCGGGTAAGGGTCCGGGTCCGGGTCCGGGTAAGGGTCCGGGTCCGTGTCCGGTTCCTGGTCCGTGTCCGGGTAAAGGTCCGTGTCCGTGTCCGGGTCCGTGTCCGGGTCCGTGTCCGGGTCCGGGTCCGGGTCCGGGTAAGGGTCCGGGTAAATGTCCGGGTCCGGGTCCGGGTCCGGGTCCGGGTCCGGGTCCGGGTCTGGGTCTTGGTAAGGGTCCGGGTCCGGATCCGGGTCCGGGTCTGGGTCCGGGTAAGGGTCCGGGTCCGGGTCCGGGTAAGGGTCCGGGTCTGGGTCCGGGTCCGGGTCTGGGTCCGGGTCCGTGTCCGGTTCCGGGTCCGTGTCCGGGTAAAGGTTCGGGTCCGGGTCCGTGTCCGGGTCCTTGTCCGGGTCGGGGTCCGGGTCCGGGTCCGGGTCCGGGTCCGGGTCCGGGTCCGGGTCCGGGTAAGGGTCCGGGTAAATGTCCGGGTCCAGCTCCGGGTCCGGGTCCGGGTCCGGGTCCGGGTCCGGGTCCTGGTCCGGGTCTGGGTAAGGGTCCGGGTCCGGGTCCGGGTCCGGGTCCGGGTCCGGGTCCGGGTCCGGGTCCGGGTCCGGGTCCGGGTCCGGGTCCGGGTCCGGGTAAGGGTCCGGGTCCGGGTCCGGGTCCGGGTCCGGGTCCTGGTAAGTGTCCGGGTCCGGGTCCGGGTCCAGGTCCGGGTCCGGTTCCGGGTAAGTGTCCCCGTCCGGGTCCTGGTCCGGGTCCGGGTCCAGGTCCGGTTCCGGTCCTGGTAAGGGTCCGGGTCCGGATCCGGGTCCGGGTCTGTGTCCGGGTCCGAGTCCGGGTAAGGGTCCGGGTCCGGGTCCGGGTAAGGGTCCGGGTCTGGGTCCGGGTCCGGGTCTGGGTCCGGGTCTGTGTCCGGTTCCGGGTCCGTGTCCGGGTAAAGGTCCGGGTCCGGGTCCGGGTCCGTGTCCGGGTCCTTGTCCGGGTCGGGGTCGGGGTCGGGGTCGGGGTCCGGGTCCGGGTCCGGGTCCGGGTAAGGGTCCGGGTAAATGTCCGGGTCCAGCTCCGGGTCCGGGTCCGGGTCCGGGTCCGGGTCCGGGTCCGGGTCCGGGTCTGGGTAAGGGTCCGGGTCCGGGTCGGGGTCCGGGTCCGGGTCCGGGTCCGGGTCCGGGTCCGGGTCCGGGTCCGGGTAAGGGTCCGGGTAAATGTCCGGGTCCAGCTCCGGGTCCGGGTCCGGGTCCGGGTCCGGGTCCGGGTCCTGGTCCGGGTCTGGGTAAGGGTCCGGGTCCGGGTCCGGGTCCGGGTCCGGGTCCGGGTCCGGGTCCGGGTCCGGGTCCGGGTCCGGGTAAGGGTCCGGGTCCGGGTCCGGGTCCGGGTCCGGGTCCTGGTAAGTGTCCGGGTCCGGGTCCGGGTCCAGGTCCGGGTCCGGTTCCGGGTAAGGGTCTGGGTCCGGGTCAGGGTCTGGGTCCGGGTCCGGGTCCGGGTCTGGGTCGGGGTCTGGGTCCGGGTCCGGGTCCGGGTCCGGGTCCGGGTCCGGGTCCGGGTCCGGGTCCGGGTCCGGGTCCGGGTCCGGGTAAGGGTCCGGGTCCGGGTCCGGGTAAGGGTCCGGGTCCGGGTCCGGGTCCGGGTCCGGGTCCGGGTCCGTGTCCGGGTATGGGTCCGT
Source organism: Arizona elegans (assembly GCA_022577455.1). Lineage (NCBI taxonomy): Eukaryota > Metazoa > Chordata > Lepidosauria > Squamata > Colubridae > Arizona > Arizona elegans. The sequence continues at coordinate 9,348,579 of JAKOOJ010000027.1, forward strand.
GTCCGGGTCCGGGTCCGGGTCCGGGTCCGGGTCCGGGTCCGGGTCCGGGTCCGGGTCCGGGTAAGGGTCCGGGTAAATGTCCGGGTCCGGGTCCGGATCCGGGTCCGGGTCCGGGTCCGGGTCCGGGTCCGGGTCCGGGTCCGGGTCCGGGTCTGTGTAAGGGTCCGGGTCCGGGTCCGGGTCCGGGTCCGGGTCCGGGTCCGGGTCCGGGTCCGGGTCCGGGTAAGGGTCCGGGTCCGGGTCCGGGTAAGGGTCCGGGTCTGGGTCCGGGTCCGGGTCCGGGTCTGGGTCCGGGTCCGTGTCCGGTTCCTGGTCCGTGTCCGGGTAAAGGTCCGTGTCCGTGTCCGTGTCCGGGTCCGGGTCCGGGTCCGGGTCCGAGTCCGGGTCCGGGTAAGGGTCCGGGTCCGGGTCCGGGTAAGGGTCCGGGTCCGGGTCCGGGTCCGGGTACGGGTATGTGTCCGGGTCCGGGTCCGGGTCCGGGTCCGGGTCGGGGTCCGGGTCCGGGTCCGGGTCCGGGTCCGGGTAAGGGTCCGGGTAAATGTCCGGGTCCAGCTCCGGGTCCGGGTCCGGGTCCGGGTCCGGGTCCGGGTCCTGGTCCGGGTCTGGGTAAGGGTCCGGGTCCGGGTCCGGGTCCGGGTCCGGGTCCGGGTCCGGGTCCGGGTCCGGGTCCGGGTCCGGGTAAGGGTCCGGGTCCGGGTCCGGGTCCGGGTCCGGGTCCTGGTAAGTGTCCGGGTCCGGGTCCGGGTCCAGGTCCGGGTCCGGTTCCGGGTAAGGGTCTGGGTCCGGGTCAGGGTCTGGGTCCGGGTCCGGGTCCGGGTCTGGGTCGGGGTCTGGGTCCGGGTCCGGGTCCGTGTCCGGGTCCGGGTCCGGGTCCGGGTCCGGGTCCGGGTCCGGGTCCGGGTCCGGGTCCGGGTAAGGGTCCGGGTCCGGGTCCGGGTAAGGGTCCGGGTCCGGGTCCGGGTCCGGGTCCGGGTCCGGGTCCGTGTCCGGGTATGGGTCCGTGTCCGGGTCCGGGTCCGGGTCCGGGTCCGGGTCCGGGTCCGGGTCCGGGTCCGGGTCCGGGTAAGGGTCCGGGTAAATGTCCGGGTCCGGGTCCGGATCCGGGTCCGGGTCCGGGTCCGGGTCCGGGTCCGGGTCCGGGTCCGGGTCCGGGTCTGGGTAAGGGTCCGGGTCCGGGTCCGGGTCCGGGTCCGGGTCCGGGTCCGGGTCCGGGTCCGGGTCCGGGTCCGGGTAAGGGTCCGGGTCCGGGTCCGGGTAAGGGTCCGGGTCTGGGTCCGGGTCCGGGTCCGGGTCTGGGTCCGGGTCCGTGTCCGGTTCCTGGTCCGTGTCCGGGTAAAGGTCCGTGTCCGTGTCCGTGTCCGGGTCCGGGTCCGGGTCCGAGTCCGGGTCCGGGTAAGGGTCCGGGTCCGGGTCCGTGTCCGTGTCCGTGTCCGTGTCCGTGTCCGTGTCCGGGTCCGTGTCTGGGTCCGGGTCTGGGTCCGGGTCCGGGTTCGGGTCAGGGTCCGGGTCTGGGTCCGGGTCCGGGTCCGGGTAAGGGTCCGGATCCGGTTCCGGGTCCGGGTCCGGGTCCGGGTCTGGGTAAGGGTCCGGGTCCGGGTCCGGGTCCGGGTCCGGGTCCGGGTCCGGGTCCGGGTCCGGGTAAGGGTCCGGGTCCGGGTCCGGGTAAGGGTCCGGGTCTGGGTCCGGGTCCGGGTCTGGGTCCGGGTCTGTTTCCGGTTCCGGGTCCGTGTCCGGGTAAAGGTCCGGGTCCGGGTCCGGGTCCGTGTCCGGGTCCTTGTCCGGGTCGGGGTCGGGGTCGGGGTCGGGGTCCGGGTCCGGGTCCGGGTCCGGGTAAGGGTCCGGGTAAATGTCCGGGTCCAGCTCCGGGTCCGGGTCCGGGTCCGGGTCCGGGTCCGGGTCCGGGTCCGGGTCTGGGTAAGGGTCCGGGTCCGGGTCGGGGTCCGGGTCCGGGTCCGGGTCCGGGTCCGGGTCCGGGTCCGGGTCCGGGTAAGGGTCCGGGTAAATGTCCGGGTCCTGCTCCGGGTCCGGGTCCGGGTCCGGGTCCGGGTCCGGGTCCTGGTCCGGGTCTGGGTAAGGGTCCGGGTCCGGGTCCGGGTCCGGGTCCGGGTCCGGGTCCGGGTCCGGGTCCGGGTCCGGGTCCGGGTAAGGGTCCGGGTCCGGGTCCGGGTCCGGGTCCGGGTCCTGGTAAGTGTCCGGGTCCGGGTCCGGGTCCAGGTCCGGGTCCGGTTCCGGGTAAGGGTCTGGGTCCGGGTCAGGGTCTGGGTCCGGGTCCGGGTCCGGGTCTGGGTCGGGGTCTGGGTCCGGGTCCGGGTCCGGGTCCGGGTCCGGGTCCGGGTCCGGGTCCGGGTCCGGGTCCGGGTCCGGGTAAGGGTCCGGGTCCGGGTCCGGGTAAGGGTCCGGGTCCGGGTCCGGGTCCGGGTCCGGGTCCGGGTCCGTGTCCGGGTATGGGTCCGTGTCCGGGTCCGGGTCCGGGTCCGGGTCCGGGTCCGGGTCCGGGTCCGGGTCGGGGTCCGGGTCCGGGTAAGGGTCCGGGTAAATGTCCGGGTCCGGGTCCGGATCCGGGTCCGGGTCCGGGTCCGGGTCCGGGTCCGGGTCCGGGTCCGGGTCCGGGTCTGGGTAAGGGTCCGGGTCCGGGTCCGGGTCCGGGTCCGGGTCCGGGTCCGGGTCCGGGTCCGGGTCCGGGTCCGGGTAAGGGTCCGGGTCCGGGTCCGGGTAAGGGTCCGGGTCTGGGTCCGGGTCCGGGTCCGGGTCTGGGTCCGGGTCCGTGTCCGGTTCCTGGTCCGTGTCCGGGTAAAGGTCCGTGTCCGTGTCCGTGTCCGTGTCCGTGTCCGGGTCCGGGTCCGAGTCCGGGTCCGGGTAAGGGTCCGGGTCCGGGTCCGGGTAAGGGTCCGGGTCCGGGTCCGGGTCCGGGTACGGGTATGTGTCCGGGTCCGGGTCCGGGTCCGGGTCCGGGTCGGGGTCCGGGTCCGGGTCCGGGTCCGGGTAAGGGTCCAGGTAAATGTCCGGGTCCAGCTCCGGGTCCGGGTCCGGGTCCGGGTCCGGGTCCGGGTCCTGGTCCGGGTCTGGGTAAGGGTCCGGGTCCTGGTCCGGGTCCGGGTAAGGGTCCGGGTCCGGGTCCGGGTCCGGGTACGGGTATGTGTCCGGGTCCGGGTCCGGGTCCGGGTCCGGGTCGGGGTCCGGGTCCGGGTCCGGGTCCGGGTAAGGGTCCGGGTAAATGTCCGGGTCCAGCTCCGGGTCCGGGTCCGGGTCCGGGTCCGGGTCCGGGTCCTGGTCCGGGTCTGGGTAAGGGTCCGGGTCCGGGTCCGGGTCCGGGTCCGGGTCCGGGTCCGGGTCCGGGTCCGGGTCCGGGTAAGGGTCCGGGTCCGGGTCCGGGTCCGGGTCCGGGTCCTGGTAAGTGTCCGGGTCCGGGTCCGGGTCCAGGTCCGGGTCCGGTTCCGGGTAAGGGTCTGGGTCCGGGTCAGGGTCTGGGTCCGGGTCCGGGTCCGGGTCTGGGTCGGGGTCTGGGTCCGGGTCCGGGTCCGGGTCCGGGTCCGGGTCCGGGTCCGGGTCCGGGTCCGGGTCCGGGTCCGGGTCCGGGTAAGGGTCCGGGTCCGGGTCCGGGTAAGGGTCCGGGTCCGGGTCCGGGTCCGGGTCCGGGTCCGGGTCCGGGTCCGGGTATGGGTCCGTGTCCGGGTCCGGGTCCGGGTCCGGGTCCGGGTCCGGGTCCGGGTCCGGGTCCGGGTCCGGGTAAGGGTCCGGGTAAATGTCCGGGTCCGGGTCCGGATCCGGGTCCGGGTCCGGGTCCGGGTCCGGGTCCGGGTCCGGGTCCGGGTCCGGGTCCGGGTAAGGGTCCGGGTCCGGGTCCGGGTCCGGGTCCTGGTCCGGGTCCGGGTCCGTGTAAGGGTCCGGGTCCAGGTCCGGGTCCGGGTCCGGGTCCGGGTCCGGGTCCGGTTCCGGGTAAGGGTCCGGTGCCGGGTACGGGTCCGGGTACGGGTACGGGTCCGGGTCCGGGTAAGGATCCGGGTCCGTGTCCGGGTCCGTGTCCGGGTCCGTGTCCGTGTCCGTGTCCGTGTCCGTGTCCGTGTCCGGGTCCGTGTCCGTGTCCGTGTCCGTGTCCGTGTCCGGGTCCGTGTCCGTGTCCGGGTCCGGGTAAGGGTCTGGGTCCGGGTCCGGGTCCGGGTCCGGGTCCGGGTCCGGGTATAGGTCCAGGTCTGGGTCCGGGTCCGGGTCCGGGTCCGGGTAAGGTTCCGGGTCCGGGTCCGGGTCCGGGTCCTGGTCCGGGTCCGGGTCCGTGTAAGGGTCCGGGTCCAGGTCCGGGTCCGGGTCCGGGTCCGGGTCCGGGTCCGGGTCCGGTTCCGGGTAAGGGTCCGGTGCCGGGTACGGGTCCGGGTACGGGTACGGGTCCGGGTCCGGGTAAGGATCCGGGTCCGTGTCCGGGTCCGTGTCCGGGTCCGTGTCCGTGTCCGGGTCCGGGTCCGTGTCCGTGTCCGGGTCCGTGTCCGTGTCCGTGTCCGTGTCCGTGTCCGGGTCCGTGTCCGGGTCCGGGTCCGGGTAAGGGTCTGGGTCCGGGTCCGGGTCCGGGTCCGGGTCCGGGTCCGGGTATAGGTCCAGGTCTGGGTCCGGGTCCGGGTCCGGGTCCGGGTCCGGGTCCGGGACCTGGTCCGGGTCCGGGTCCGGGTCCTGGTAAGGGTCCGGTTCCGGGTCCGTGTCCGTGTCCGGGTCCGGGTCCGGATAAGGGTTCGGGTTCGTTTCCGGGTAAGAGTCCGTGGCCGGGTCCGTGTCCGTGTCCGGCTCCGTGTCCGTGTCCAGGTCCGGGTTCCGGGTCCGGGTAAGGGTCTGGGTCCGGGTCCGGGTCCGGGTCCGGGTCCGGGTCCGGGTCCGGGTCCGGGTCCGGGTCCGGGTCCAGGTCCGGGTCCGGGTAAGTGTCCAGGTCTGGGTCCGGGTCCGGGTCAGGGTAAGGGTCCGTGTCCGTTTCCGGGTAAGGGTCCGGGTCCGGGTCCGTGTCCGGGTCCGTGTCCGTGTCCGTGTCCGTGTCCGTGTCCGTGTCCGTGTCCGTGTCCGGGTCCGTGTCCGGGTCAGGGTCCGGGTCCGGGTCCGTGTCCGGGTCCGGGTAAGGGTCCGGGTCCGTGTCCGGGTAAGGGTCCGGGTCCGGGTCCGGGTCCGGGTCCGTGTCCGTGTCCGTGTCCGTGTCCGGGTCCGGGTCCGTGTCCGTGTCCGTGTCCGTGTCCGGGTCAGGGTAAGGGTCTGGGTCCGGGTCCGGGTCCGGGTCCGGGTCCGGGTCCGGGTCCGGGTATAGGTCCAGGTCCGTGTCCGTGTCCGGGTCCGTGTCCGGGTCAGGGTAAGGGTCTGGGTCCGGGTACGGGTCCGGGTACGGGTCCGGGTCCGGGTCCGGGTCCGGCTAAGTGTCCGGGTACGGGTCCGGGTCAGGGTCCGGGTCCGGGTACGGGTACGGGTCCGGGTACGGGTCCGGGTACGGGTCCGGGTAGGGGTCCGGGTCCGGGTCCGGGTCCGGGTCCGGGTAAGGGTCCGGGTCCGGGTCCGGGTCCGGGTCCTGGTCCGGGTCCGGGTCCGGGTCCGGGTCCGGGTCCGGTTCCGGGTAAGGGTCCGGTGCCGGGTACGGGTCCGGGTACGGGTCCGGGTCCGGGTCCGGGTAAGGATCCGGGTCCGTGTCCGGGTCCGTGTCCGGGTCCGTGTCCGTGTCCGTGTCCGGGTCCGTGTCCGTGTCCGGGTCCGTGTCCGTGTCCGTGTCCGGGTCCGTGTCCGTGTCCGGGTCCGGGTAAGGGTCTGGGTCCGGGTCCGGGTCCGGGTCCGGGTCCGGGTCCGGGTATAGGTCCAGGTCTGGGTCCGGGTCCGGGTCCTGGTCCGGGTCCGGGTCCGGGACCTGGTCCGGGTCCGGGTCCGGGTCCTGGTAAGGGTCCGGTTCCGGGTCCGGGTCCGTGTCCGGGTCCGGGTCCGGATAAGGGTTCGGGTTCGTTTCCGGGTAAGGGTCCGTGTCCGGGTCCGTGTCCATGTCCGGGTCCGTGTCCGTGTCCGGGTCCGTGTCCGGGTACGGGTCCAGGTCTGGGTCCGGGTCCGGGTCCGGGTCCGGGTCCGGGTCCGGGTCCGGGACCTGGTCCGGGTCTGGGTCCGGGTCCTGGTAAGGGTCCTGGTAAGGGTCCGGGTCCGGGTCCGGGTCCGGGTCCGGGTCCGGGTCCGGGTCCGGGTCCGGGTAAGTGTCCGGGTGCGTGTCCGGGTAAGGGTCCGGGTCCTGGTCGGGTTCCGGTTCCGGGTCCGGGTCCGGGTAAGGGTCCGGGTCCGGGTCCGGGTAAAGGTCCGGGTCCGGGTCCGGGTCCGGGTCCGGGTCCGGGTCCGGGTCCGGGTAAGTGTCCGGGTAAATGTTCGGGTCCGGGTCCGGGTCTGGGTCCACGTCTGGGTCCGGGTCCGGGTCCGGGTCCGCGTCCGGGTCCGGGTCCGGGTCCGGGTCCGGGTCCGGGTCGGGGTCCGGGTAAGGGTCCGGGTAAATGTCCGGGTCCGGGTCCGGGTCTGGGTCCACGTCTGGGTCCGGGTCCGGGTCCGGGTCCGGGTCCGGGTCCGGGTCCGGGTCCGGGTCCGGGTCCGGGTCGGGGTCCGGGTCCGGGTCCGGGTAAGGGTCCGGGTCCGGGTCCGGGTCCGGGTCCGGGTCCGGGTCCGGGTCCTGGTCCGGGTCCGGGTCCGGGTAAGGGTCCGGGTCCGTGTCCGGGTCCGGGTCCGTGTCCGGGTCCAGGTCCGGGTCCGGGTCCTGGTAAGGGTCCGGTTCCGGATCCGGGTCCGGGTCCGGGTCCGGGTAAGGGTCCGGGTCCGTGTCCGGGTAAGGGTCCGGGTCCGGGTCCGTGTCCGTGTCCGTGTCCGGGTCCGTGTCCGTGTCCGGGTCCGTGTCCGTGTCCGGGTCCGTGTCCGTGTCCGGGTCCATGTCCGTGTCCGTGTCCGTTTCCGGGTCCGTGTCCGGATCCGGATCTGGATCCGGATCCGGATCCGGGTCCGGGTAAGGGTCTGGGTCCGGGTCCGGGTCCGGGTCCGGGTCCGGGTCCGGGTCCGGGTCCGGGTAAGGGTCCAGGTCTGGGTCTGGGTCCGGGTCCAGGTCCGGGTCCGGGTCCGGGTCCGGGACCTGGTCCGGGTCCGGGTCCGGGTCCGGGTCCGGGTCCGGGTCCGGGACCTGGTCCGGGTCCGGGTCCGGGTCCGGGTCCGGGTCCTGGTCCGGGTCGAGTCTGGGTCCGGGTCCGGGTCCGGGTCCGGGTCCGGGTACGGGTCCGGGTCCGGGTCCGGGTCCGGGTCCGGGTCCGGGTCCGGGTAAGGGTCCGGGTCCGGGTCCGGGTAAGGGTCCGGGTCCGGGTCCGGGTCCGGGTCCGGGTCCGGGTCCGTGTCCGGGTATGGGTCCGTGTCCGGGTCCGGGTCCGGGTCCGGGTCCGGGTCCGGGTCCGGGTCCGGGTCGGGGTCCGGGTCCGGGTAAGGGTCCGGGTAAATGTCCGGGTCCGGGTCCGGATCCGGGTCCGGGTCCGGGTCCGGGTCCGGGTCCGGGTCCGGGTCCGGGTCCGGGTCCGGGTAAGGGTCCGGGTCCGGGTCCGGGTCCGGGTCCGGGTCCGGGTCCGGGTCCGGGTCCGGGTCCGGGTCCGGGTAAGGGTCCGGGTCCGGGTCCGGGTAAGGGTCCGGGTCTGGGTCCGGGTCCGGGTCCGGGTCTGGGTCCGGGTCCGTGTCCGGTTCCTGGTCCGTGTCCGGGTAAAGGTCCGTGTCCGTGTCCGTGTCCGTGTCCGTGTCCGGGTCCGGGTCCGAGTCCGGGTCCGGGTAAGGGTCCGGGTCCGGGTCCGGGTAAGGGTCCGGGTCCGGGTCCGGGTCCGGGTACGGGTATGTGTCCGGGTCCGGGTCCGGGTCCGGGTCCGGGTCGGGGTCCGGGTCCGGGTCCGGGTCCGGGTAAGGGTCCAGGTAAATGTCCAGGTCCAGCTCCGGGTCCGGGTCCGGGTCCGGGTCCGGGTCCGGGTCCTGGTCCGGGTCTGGGTAAGGGTCCGGGTCCTGGTCCGGGTCCGGGTAAGGGTCCGGGTCCGGGTCCGGGTCCGGGTACGGGTATGTGTCCGGGTCCGGGTCCGGGTCCGGGTCCGGGTCGGGGTCCGGGTCCGGGTCCGGGTCCGGGTAAGGGTCCGGGTAAATGTCCGGGTCCAGCTCCGGGTCCGGGTCCGGGTCCGGGTCCGGGTCCGGGTCCTGGTCCGGGTCTGGGTAAGGGTCCGGGTCCGGGTCCGGGTCCGGGTCCGGGTCCGGGTCCGGGTCCGGGTCCGGGTCCGGGTCCGGGTAAGGGTCCGGGTCCGGGTCCGGGTCCGGGTCCGGGTCCTGGTAAGTGTCCGGGTCCGGGTCCGGGTCCAGGTCCGGGTCCGGTTCCGGGTAAGGGTCTGGGTCCGGGTCAGGGTCTGGGTCCGGGTCCGGGTCCGGGTCTGGGTCGGGGTCTGGGTCCGGGTCCGGGTCCGGGTCCGGGTCCGGGTCCGGGTCCGGGTCCGGGTCCGGGTCCGGGTCCGGGTCCGGGTAAGGGTCCGGGTCCGGGTCCGGGTAAGGGTCCGGGTCCGGGTCCGGGTCCGGGTCCGGGTCCGGGTCCGTGTCCGGGTATGGGTCCGTGTCCGGGTCCGGGTCCGGGTCCGGGTCCGGGTCCGGGTCCGGGTCCGGGTCCGGGTCCGGGTAAGGGTCCGGGTAAATGTCCGGGTCCGGGTCCGGATCCGGGTCCGGGTCCGGGTCCGGGTCCGGGTCCGGGTCCGGGTCCGGGTCCGGGTCCGGGTCTGGGTAAGGGTCCGGGTCCGGGTCCGGGTCCGGGTCCGGGTCCGGGTCCGGGTCCGGGTCCGGGTCCGGGTCCGGGTCCGGGTAAGGGTCCGGGTCCGGGTCCGGGTAAGGGTCCGGGTCTGGGTCCGGGTCCGGTTCCGGGTCTGGGTCCGGGTCCGTGTCCGGTTCCTGGTCCGTGTCCGGGTAAAGGTCCGTGTCCGTGTCCGTGTCCGGGTCCGGGTCCGGGTCCGAGTCCGGGTCCGGGTAAGGGTCCGGGTCCGGGTCCGGGTCCGTGTCCGTGTCCGTGTCCGTGTCCGTGTCCGGGTCCGTGTCTGGGTCCGGGTCTGGGTCCGGGTCCGGGTTCGGGTCAGGGTCCGGGTCTGGGTCCGGGTCCGGGTCCGGGTAAGGGTCCGGATCCGGTTCCGGGTCCGGGTCCGGGTCCGGGTCTGGGTAAGGGTCCGGGTCCGGGTCCGGGTCCGGGTCCGGGTCCGGGTCCGGGTCCGGGTCCGGGTAAGGGTCCGGGTCCGGGTCCGGGTAAGGGTCCGGGTCTGGGTCCGGGTCCGGGTCTGGGTCCGGGTCTGTGTCCGGTTCCGGGTCCGTGTCCGGGTAAAGGTCCGGGTCCGGGTCCGTGTCCGTGTCCGGGTCCTTGTCCGGGTCGGGGTCGGGGTCGGGGTCGGGGTCCGGGTCCGGGTCCAGGGTCCGGGTAAGGGTCCGGGTAAATGTCCGGGTCCAGCTCCGGGTCCGGGTCCGGGTCCGGGTCCGGGTCCGGGTCCGGGTCCGGGTCTGGGTAAGGGTCCGGGTCCGGGTCGGGGTCCGGGTCCGGGTCCGGGTCCGGGTCCGGGTCCGGGTCCGGGTCCGGGTAAGGGTCCGGGTAAATGTCCGGGTCCAGCTCCGGGTCCGGGTCCGGGTCCGGGTCCGGGTCCGGGTCCTGGTCCGGGTCTGGGTAAGGGTCCGGGTCCGGGTCCGGGTCCGGGTCCGGGTCCGGGTCCGGGTCCGGGTCCGGGTCCGGGTCCGGGTAAGGGTCCGGGTCCGGGTCCGGGTCCGGGTCCGGGTCCTGGTAAGTGTCCGGGTCCGGGTCCGGGTCCAGGTCCGGGTCCGGTTCCGGGTAAGGGTCTGGGTCCGGGTCAGGGTCTGGGTCCGGGTCCGGGTCCGGGTCTGGGTCGGGGTCTGGGTCCGGGTCCGGGTCCGGGTCCGGGTCCGGGTCCGGGTCCGGGTCCGGGTCCGGGTCCGGGTCCGGGTCCGGGTAAGGGTCCGGGTCCGGGTCCGGGTAAGGGTCCGGGTCCGGGTCCGGGTCCGGGTCCGGGTCCGGGTCCGTGTCCGGGTATGGGTCCGTGTCCGGGTCCGGGTCCGGGTCCGGGTCCGGGTCCGGGTCCGGGTCCGGGTCCGGGTCCGGGTCCGGGTAAGGGTCCGGGTAAATGTCCGGGTCCGGGTCCGGGTCCGGGTCTGGGTCGGGGTCTGGGTCCGGGTCCGGGTCCGGGTCCGGGTCCGGGTCCGGGTCCGGGTCCGGGTCCGGGTCCGGGTCCGGGTAAGGGTCCGGGTCCGGGTCCGGGTAAGGGTCCGGGTCCGGGTCCGGGTCCGGGTCCGGGTCCGGGTCCGTGTCCGGGTATGGGTCCGTGTCCGGGTCCGGGTCCGGGTCCGGGTCCGGGTCCGGGTCCGGGTCCGGGTCCGGGTCCGGGTCCGGGTAAGGGTCCGGGTAAATGTCCGGGTCCGGGTCCGGATCCGGGTCCGGGTCCGGGTCCGGGTCCGGGTCCGGGTCCGGGTCCGGGTCCGGGTCCGGGTCTGGGTAAGGGTCCGGGTCCGGGTCCGGGTCCGGGTCCGGGTCCGGGTCCGGGTCCGGGTCCGGGTCCGGGTCCGGGTAAGGGTCCGGGTCCGGGTCCGGGTAAGGGTCCGGGTCTGGGTCCGGGTCCGGGTCCGGGTCTGGGTCCGGGTCCGTGTCCGGTTCCTGGTCCGTGTCCGGGTAAAGGTCCGTGTCCGTGTCCGTGTCCGTGTCCGTGTCCGGGTCCGGGTCCGAGTCCGGGTCCGGGTAAGGGTCCGGGTCCGGGTCCGGGTAAGGGTCCGGGTCCGGGTCCGGGTCCGGGTACGGGTATGTGTCCGGGTCCGGGTCCGGGTCCGGGTCCGGGTCGGGGTCCGGGTCCGGGTCCGGGTCCGGGTAAGGGTCCAGGTAAATGTCCGGGTCCAGCTCCGGGTCCGGGTCCGGGTCCGGGTCCGGGTCCGGGTCCTGGTCCGGGTCTGGGTAAGGGTCCGGGTCCGGGTCCGGGTCCGGGTCCGGGTCCGGGTCCGGGTCCGGGTCCGGGTCCGGGTCCTGGTAAGTGTCCGGGTCCGGGTCCGGGTCCAGGTCCGGGTCCGGTTCCGGGTAAGGGTCTGGGTCCGGGTCAGGGTCTGGGTCCGGGTCCGGGTCCGGGTCCGGGTCTGGGTCGGGGTCTGGGTCCGGGTCCGGGTCCGGGTCCGGGTCCGGGTCCGGGTCCGGGTCCGGGTCCGGGTCCGGGTCCGGGTAAGGGTCCGGGTCCGGGTCCGGGTAAGGGTCCGGGTCCGGGTCCGGGTCCGGGTCCGGGTCCGGGTCCGTGTCCGGGTATGGGTCCGTGTCCGGGTCCGGGTCCGGGTCCGGGTCCGGGTCCGGGTCCGGGTCCGGGTCCGGGTCCGGGTAAGGGTCCGGGTAAATGTCCGGGTCCGGGTCCGGATCCGGGTCCGGGTCCGGGTCCGGGTCCGGGTCCGGGTCCGGGTCCGGGTCCGGGTCTGGGTAAGGGTCCGGGTCCGGGTCCGGGTCCGGGTCCGGGTCCGGGTCCGGGTCCGGGTCCGGGTCCGGGTCCGGGTAAGGGTCCGGGTCCGGGTCCGGGTAAGGGTCCGGGTCTGGGTCCGGGTCCGGGTCCGGGTCTGGGTCCGGGTCCGTGTCCGGTTCCTGGTCCGTGTCCGGGTAAAGGTCCGTGTCCGTGTCCGTGTCCGGGTCCAGGTCCGGGTCCGGGTCCGAGTCCGGGTCCGGGTAAGGGTCCGGGTCCGGGTCCGGGTAAGGGTCCGGGTCCGGGTCCGGGTCCGGGTACGGGTATGTGTCCGGGTCCGGGTCCGGGTCCGGGTCCGGGTCGGGGTCCGGGTCCGGGTCCGGGTCCGGGTCCGGGTCCGGGTCCGGGTAAGGGTCCGGGTAAATGTCCGGGTCCGGGTCCGGGTCCGGGTCCGGGTCCGGGTCCGGGTCCGGGTCCGGGTCCGGGTCTGGGTCCGGGTCCAGGTCTGGGTAAGGGTCCGGGTCCGGGTCCGGGTCCGGGTCCGGGTCCGGGTCCGGGTCCGGGTCCGGGTCCGGGTCCGGGTCCGGGTCCGGGTCTGGGTCCGGGTCCGGGTCCGGGTCCGGGTCCGGGTCCGGGTCCGGGTCCGGTTCTGGGTCCGTGTCCGGGTAAAGGTCCGGGTCCGTGTCTGTGTCCGGGTCCGGGTCCGGGTCCGGGTCCGGGTCCGGGTCCGGGTCCGGGTCCGGGTCCGGGTAAAGGTCCGGGTCCGGATCCGGGTCCGGGTCCGGGTCCGGGTCCGGGTCCGGGTCCGGGTCCGGGTCCGGGTCCGGGTCCGGGTCTGGGTCCGGGTTAGGGTCCGGGTCCGGGTCCGGGTCTGGGTAAGGGTCCGGGTCCGTGTCCGTGTCCGGGTCCGGGTCCGGGTCCGTGTCCGTGTCCGTGTCCGTGTCCGTGTCCGGGTCCGGGTCCGTGTCTGGGTCCGGGTCTGGGTCCGGGTCCGGGTTCGGGTCAGGGTCCGGGTCTGGGTCCGGGTCCGGGTCCGGGTAAGGGTCCGGATCCGGTTCCGGGTCCGGGTCCGGGTCCGGGTCCGGGTCCGGGTCCGGGTCCGGGTAAGGGTCCGGGTCCGGGTCCGGGTAAGGGTCCGTGTCCGGGTCCGGGTCCGGGTCCGGGTCCGGGTCCGGGTCCGGGTCCGTGTCCGGGTATGGGTCCGGGTCCGGGTCCGGGTCCGGGTCCGGGTCCGGGTCCGGGTCCGGGTCCGGGTCCGGGTCCGGGTAAGGGTCCGGGTAAATGTCCGGGTCCGGGTCCGGGTCCGGGTCCGGGTCCGGGTCCGGGTCCGGGTCTGGGTCCGGGTCCAGGTCTGGGTAAGGGTCCGGGTCCGGGTCCGGGTCCGGGTCCGGGTCCGGGTCCGGGTCCGGGTCCGGGTCCGGGTCTGGGTCCGGGTCCGGGTCCGGGTCCGGGTCCGGGTCCGGGTCCGGGTCCGGTTCTGGGTCCGTGTCCGGGTAAAGGTCCGGGTCCGGGTCCGGGTCCGGGTCCGGGTCCGGGTCCGGGTAAAGGTCCGGGTCCGGATCCGGGTCCGGGTCCGGGTCCGGGTCCGGGTCCGGGTCCGGGTCCGGGTCCGGGTCCGGGTCCGGGTCCGGGTCTGGGTCCGGGTTAGGGTCCGGGTCCGGGTCCGGGTCTGGGTAAGGGTCCGGGTCCGTGTACGTGTCCGGGTCCGGGTCCGTGTCCGTGTCCGTGTCCGTGTCCGGGTCCGGGTCCGGGTCCGGGTCCGTGTCCGGGCAAGGGTCCGGGTCCGGGTCCAGGCAAGGGTCCGGGTCCGGGTCCGGGTCCGGGTAAGGGTCCGGGTAAATGTCCGGGTCCGGGTCCGGGTCCGGGTCCGGGTCCGGGTCCGGGTCCGGGTCCGGGTCCGTGTCCGGTTCCTGGTCCGTGTCCGGGTAAAGGTCCGTGTCCGTGTCCGGGTCTGGGTCCGGGTCCGGGTCCGGGTCCGGGTCCAGGTCCGGGTCTGGGTAAGGGTCCGGGTAAATGTCCGGGTCCGGGTCCGGGTCCGGGTCCGGGTCCGGGTCCGGGTCCGGGTCCGGGTCCGGGTCCGGGTCTTGGTAAGGGTCCGGGTCCGGATCCGGGTCCGGGTCTGGGTCCGGGTCCGGGTCCGGGTAAGGGTCCGGGTCCGGGTCCGGGTAAGGGTCCGGGTCTGGGTCCGGGTCCGGGTCTGGGTCCGGGTCCGTGTCCGGTTCCGGGTCCGTGTCCGGGTAAAGGTCCGGGTCCGGGTCCGGGTCCGGGTAAGGGTCTGGGTCCGGGTCAGGGTCTGGGTCCGGGTCCGGGTCCGGGTCTGGGTCGGGGTCTGGGTCCGGGTCCGGGTAAGGGTCCGGGTAAATGTCCGGGTCCGGGTCCGGATCCGGGTCCGGGTCCGGGTCCGGGTCCGGGTCTGGGTCCGGGTCCGGGTCCGGGTCCGGGTAAGGATCCGGGTCCGGGTCCGGGTAAGGGTCCGGGTCTGGGTCCGGGTCCGGGTCCGGGTCTGGGTCCGGGTCCGTGTCCGGTCCCTGGTCCGTGTCCGGGTAAAGGTCCGTGTCCGTGTCCGTGTCCGGGTCCGGGTCCGGGTCCGGGTAAGGGTCCGGGTAAATGTCCGGGTCCGGGTCCGGGTCCGGGTCCGGGTCCGGGTCCGGGTCTGGGTCCGGGTCCAGGTCAGGGTAAGGGTCCGGGTCCGGGTCCGGGTCCGGGTCCGGGTCCGGGTCCGGGTCCGGGTCCGGGTCCGGGTCTGGGTCCGGGTCCGGGTCCGGGTCCGGGTCCGGGTCCGGGTCCGGGTCCGGTTCTGGGTCCGTGTCCGGGTAAAGGTCCGGGTCCGTGTCTGTGTCCGGGTCCGGGTCCGGGTCCGGGTCCGGGTCCGGGTCCGGGTCCGGGTCCGGGTCCGGGTAAAGGTCCGGGTCCGGATCCGGGTCCGGGTCCGGGTCCGGGTCCGGGTCCGGGTCCGGGTCCGGGTCCGGGTCCGGGTCCGGGTCCGGGTCCGGGTCTGGGTCCGGGTTAGGGTCCGGGTCCGGGTCCGGGTCTGGGTAAGGGTCCGGGTCCGTGTCCGTGTCCGTGTCCGGGTCCGGGTCCGGGTCCGTGTCCGTGTCCGTGTCCGTGTCCGGGTCCGGGTCCGTGTCTGGGTCCGGGTCTGGGTCCGGGTCCGGGTTCGGGTCAGGGTCCGGGTCTGGGTCCGGGTCCGGGTCCGGGTAAGGGTCCGGGTCCGGTTCCGGGTCCGGGTCCGGGTCCGGGTCCGGGTCCGGGTCCGGGTCCGGGTAAGGGTCCGGGTCCGGGTCCGGGTAAGGGTCCGTGTCCGGGTCCGGGTCCGGGTCCGGGTCCGGGTCCGGGTCCGGGTCCGTGTCCGGGTATGGGTCCGGGTCCGGGTCCGGGTCCGGGTCCGGGTCCGGGTCCGGGTCCGGGTCCGGGTCCGGGTAAGGGTCCGGGTAAATGTCCGGGTCCGGGTCCGGGTCCGGGTCCGGGTCCGGGTCCGGGTCCGGGTCCGGGTCCGGGTCTGGGTCCGGGTCCAGGTCCGGGTCCGGGTCCGGGTCCGGGTCCGGGTCCGGGTCCGGGTCCGGGTCCGGGTCCGGGTCCGGGTCTGGGTCCGGGTCCGGGTCCGGGTCCGGGTCCGGGTCGGGGTCCGGGTCCGGTTCTGGGTCCGTGTCCGGGTAAAGGTCCGGGTCCGGGTCCGGGTCCGGGTCCGGGTCCGGGTCCGGGTAAAGGTCCGGGTCCGGATCCGGGTCCGGGTCCGGGTCCGGGTCCGGGTCCGGGTCCGGGTCCGGGTCCGGGTCCGGGTCTGGGTCCGGGTTAGGGTCCGGGTCCGGGTCTGGGTAAGGGTCCGGGTCCGTGTCCGTGTCCGGGTCCGGGTACGGGTCCGTGTCCGTGTCCGTGTCCGTGTCCGGGTCCGGGTCCGTGTCTGGGTCCGGGTCTGGGTCCGGGTCCGGGTTCGGGTCAGGGTCCGGGTCTGGGTCCGGGTCCGGGTCCGGGTAAGGGTCCGGGTCCGGTTCCGGGTCCGGGTCCGGGTCCGGGTCCGGGTCCTGGTCCGGGTAAGGGTCCGGGTCCGGGTCCGGGTAAGGGTCCGTGTCCGGGTCCGTGTCCGGGTCCGGGTCCGGGTCCGGGTCCGGGTCCGGGTCCGTGTCCGGGTATGGGTCCGGGTCCGGGTCCGGGTCCGGGTCCGGGTCCGGGTCCGGGTCAGGGTCCGGGTCCGGGTCCGGGTCCGGGTCCGGGTAAGTGTCCGGGTAAATGTCCGGGTCCGGGTCCGGGTCCGGGTCCGGGTCCGGGTCCGGGTCCGGGTCCGGGTCCGGGTCCGGGTCCGGGTCCGGGTAAGGGTCCGGGTCCGGGTCCGGGTCCGGGTCCGGGTCCGGGTCCGGGTCCGGGTCCGGGTCCGGGTCCGGGTAAGGGTCCGGGTCCGGGTCCGGGTCCGGGTCCGGGTCCGGGTCCGGGTCCAGGCAAGGGTCCGGGTCCGGGTCCGGGTCCGGGTAAGGGTCCGGGTAAATGTCCGGGTCCGGGTCCGGGTCCGGGTCCGGGTCCGGGTCCGGGTCCGGGTCCGGGTCCGTGTCCGGTTCCTGGTCCGTGTCCGGGTAAAGGTCCGTGTCCGTGTCCGGGTCTGGGTCCGGGTCCGGGTCCGGTTCCGGGTCCGGGTCCGGGTCCGGGTAAGGGTCCGGGTAAATGTCCGGGTCCGGGTCCGGGTCCGGGTCCGGGTCCGGGTCCGGGTCCGGGTCCGGGTCCGGGTCCGGGTCTTGGTAAGGGTCCGGGTCCGGATCCGGGTCCGGGTCCGGGTCCGGGTCCGGGTCCTGGTCCGGGTAAGGGTCCGGGTCCGGGTCCGGGTAAGGGTCCGTGTCCGGGTCCGGGTCCGGGTCCGGGTCCGGGTCCGGGTCCGGGTCCGGGTCCGTGTCCGGGTATGGGTCCGGGTCCGGGTCCGGGTCCGGGTCCGGGTCCGGGTCCGGGTCAGGGTCCGGGTCCGGGTCCGGGTCCGGGTCCGGGTAAGTGTCCGGGTAAATGTCCGGGTCCGGGTCCGGGTCCGGGTCCGGGTCCGGGTCCGGATCCGGGTCCGGGTCCGGGTCCGGGTCCGGGTAAGGGTCCGGGTCCGGGTCCGGGTCCGGGTCCGGGTCCGGGTCCGGGTCCGGGTCCGGGTCCGGGTCCGGGTAAGGGTCCGGGTCCGGGTCCGGGTAAGGGTCCGGGTCCGGGCAAGGGTCCGGGTCCGGGTCCGGGTCCGTGTCCGGGCAAGGGTCCGGGTCCGGGTCCAGGCAAGGGTCCGGGTCCGGGTCCGGGTCCGGGTAAGGGTCCGGGTAAATGTCCGGGTCCGGGTCCGGGTCCGGGTCCGGGTCCGGGTCCGGGTCCGGGTCCGAGTCCGTGTCCGGTTCCTGGTCCGTGTCCGGGTAAAGGTCCGTGTCCGTGTCCGGGTCTGGGTCCGGGTCCGGGTCCGGGTCCGGGTCCGGGTCCGGGTCCGGGTAAGGGTCCGGGTAAATGTCCGGGTCCGGGTCCGGGTCCGGGTCCGGGTCCGGGTCCGGGTCCGGGTCCGGGTCCGGGTCCGGGTCTTGGTAAGGGTCCGGGTCCGGATCCGGGTCCGGGTCTGGGTCCGGGTCCGGGTCCGGGTAAGGGTCCGGGTCCGGGTCCGGGTAAGGGTCCGGGTCTGGGTCCGGGTCCGGGTCTGGGTCCAGGTCCGTGTCCGGTTCCGGGTCCGTGTCCGGGTAAAGGTCCGGGTCCGGGTCCGGGTCCGTGTCCGGGTCCTTGTCCGGGTCGGGGTCCGGGTCCGGGTCCGGGTCCGGGTCCGGGTCCGGGTAAGGGTCCGGGTAAATGTCCGGGTCCAGCTCCGGGTCCGGGTCCGGGTCCGGGTCCGGGTCCGGGTCCTGGTCCGGGTCTGGGTAAGGGTCCGGGTCCGGGTCCGGGTCCGGGTCCGGGTCCGGGTCCGGGTCCGGGTCCGGGTCCGGGTCCGGGTAAGGGTCCGGGTCCGGGTCCGGGTCCGGGTCCGGGTCCTGGTAAGTGTCCGGGTCCGGGTCCGGGTCCAGGTCCGGGTCCGGTTCCGGGTAAGTGTCCCCGTCCGGGTCCTGGTCCGGGTCCGGGTCCAGGTCCGGTTCCGGGTCCTGGTAAGGGTCCGGGTCCAGATCCGGGTCCGGGTCTGGGTCCGGGTCCGGGTCCGGGTAAGGGTCCGGGTCCGGGTCCGGGTAAGGGTCCGGGTCTGGGTCCGGGTCCGGGTCTGGGTCCGGGTCCGTGTCCGGTTCCGGGTCCGTGTCCGGGTAAAGGTCCGGGTCCGGGTCCGGGTCCGTGTCCGGGTCCTTGTCCGGGTCGGGGTCGGGGTCGGGGTCGGGGTCCGGGTCCGGGTCCGGGTCCGGGTAAGGGTCCGGGTAAATGTCCGGGTCCAGCTCCGGGTCCGGGTCCGGGTCCGGGTCCGGGTCCGGGTCCGGGTCCGGGTCCGGGTAATGGTCCGGGTCCGGGTCCGGGTCCGGGTCCGGGTCCGGGTCCGGGTCCGGGTCCGGGTCCGGGTCCGGGTCCGGGTCCGGGTCCGGGTCTGGGTCCGGGTCCGGGTCCGGGTAAGGGTCCGGGTCTGGGTCCGGGTCCGGGTCCGGGTCTGGGTCTGGGTCCGGGTCCGTGTCCGGTTCCGGGACCGTGTCCGGGTAAAGGTCCGGGTCCGGGTCCGTGTCCGTGTCCGTGTCCGGGTCCGGTTCCGGGTCCGTGTCCGGGTCCGGGTCCGGGTCCGGGTCCGGGTAAGGGTCCGGGTAAATGTCCGGGTCTGGGTCCGGGTCAGGGTCTGGGTCCGGGTCCGGGTCCGGGTCTGGGTCGGGGTCTGGGTCCGGGTCCGGGTCCGGGTCCGGGTCCGGGTCCGGGTCCGGGTCCGGGTCCGGGTCCGGGTAAGGGTCCGGGTCCGGGTCCGGGTAAGGGTCCGGGTCCGGGTCCGGGTCCGGGTCCGGGTCAGTGTCCGGGTATGGGTCCGGGTCCGGGTCCGGGTCCGGGTCCGGGTCCGGGTCCGGGTCCGGGTCCGGGTCCGGGTAAGGGTCCGGGTAAATGTCCGGGTCCGGGTCCGGATCCGGGTCCGGGTCCGGGTCCGGGTCCGGGTCCGGGTCCGGGTCCGTGTCCGGGTCCTTGTCCGGGTCGGGGTCGGGGTCGGGGTCGGGGTCCGGGTCCGGGTCCGGGTCCGGGTAAGGGTCCGGGTAAATGTCCGGGTCCAGCTCCGGGTCCGGGTCCGGGTCCGGGTCCGGGTCCGGGTCCGGGTCCGGGTCCGGGTAAGGGTCCGGGTCCGGGTCCGGGTCCGGGTCCGGGTCCGGGTCCGGGTCCGGGTCCGGGTCCGGGTCCGGGTCCGGGTCTGGGTCCGGGTCCGGGTCCGGGTAAGGGTCCGGGTCTGGGTCCGGGTCCGGGTCCGGGTCTGGGTCTGGGTCCGGGTCCGTGTCCGGTTCCGGGACCGTGTCCGGGTAAAGGTCCGGGTCCGGGTCCGTGTCCGTGTCCGGGTCCGGTTCCGGGTCCGTGTCCGGGTCCGGGTCCGGGTCCGGGTCCGGGTAAGGGTCCGGGTAAATGTCCGGGTCCGGGTCCGGGTCCGGGTTCGGGTCCGGGTCCGGGTCCGGGTCCGGGTCCGGGTCTGGGTAAGGGTCCGGGTCCGTGTCCGGGTCCGTGTCCGGGTAAGGGTCCGGTTCCGGGTCCGGGTCCGGGTCCGGGTCCGGGTCCGGGTCCGGGTCCGGGTCCGGGTCCGGGTAAAGGTCCGGGTCCGGATCCGGGTCCGGGTCCGGGTCCGGGTCCGGGTCCGGGTCCGGGTCCGGGTCCGGGTCCGGGTCCGGGTCCGGGTCCGGGTCCGGGTCCGGGTCCGGGTTAGGGTCCGGGTCCGGGTCCGGGTCTGGGTAAGGGTCCGGGTCCGTGTCCGTGTCCGGGTCCGGGTCCGTGTCCGTGTCCGTGTCCGTGTCCGTGTCCGGGTCCGTGTCTGGGTCCGGGTCTGGGTCCGGGTCCGGGTTCGGGTCAGAGTCCGGGTCTGGGTCCGGGTCCGGGTCCGGGTAAGGGTCCGGGTCCGGTTCCGGGTCCGGGTCCGGGTCCGGGTCCGGGTCCGGGTCCGGGTAAGGGTCCGGGTCCGGGTCCGGGTAAGGGTCCGTGTCCGGGTCCGGGTCCGGGTCCGGGTCCGGGTCCGGGTCCGGGTCCGGGTAAGGGTCCGGGTAAATGTCCGGGTCCGGGTCCGGGTCCGGGTCCGGGTCCGGGTCCGGGTCCGGGTCCGGGTCCGGGTCCGGGTCCGGGTCCGGGTAAGGGTCCGGGTCCGGGTCCGGGTCCGGGTCCGGGTCCGGGTCCGGGTCCGGGTCCGGGTAAGGGTCCGGGTCCGGGTCCGGGTCCGGGTAAGGGTCCGGGTCCGGGCAAGGGTCCGGGTCCGGGTCCGGGTCCGTGTCCGGGCAAGGGTCCGGGTCCGGGTCCAGGCAAGGGTCCGGGTCCGGGTCCGGGTCCGGGTAAGGGTCCGGGTAAATGTCCGGGTCCGGGTCCGGGTCCGGGTCCGGGTCCGGGTCCGGGTCCGGGTCCGGGTCCGGGTCCGGGGTCCGGGTCCGGGTCCGGGTCCGGGTCCGGGTCCGGGTCCGGGTCCGGGTCCGGGTCCGGGTCCGGGTCCGTGTCCGGTTCCTGGTCCGTGTCCGGGTAAAGGTCCGTGTCCGTGTCCGGGTCTGGGTCCGGGTCCGGGTCCGGGTCCGGGTCCGGGTCCGGGTCCGGGTCCGGGTAAGGGTCCGGGTAAATGTCCGGGTCCGGGTCCGGGTCCGGGTCCGGGTCCGGGTCCGGGTCCGGGTCCGGGTCTTGGTAAGGGTCCGGGTCCGGATCCGGGTCCGGGTCTGGGTCCGGGTCCGGGTCCGGGTAAGGGTCCGGGTCCGGGTCCGGGTAAGGGTCCGGGTCTGGGTCCGGGTCCGGGTCTGGGTCCGGGTCCGTGTCCGGTTCCGGGTCCGTGTCCGGGTAAAGGTCCGGGTCCGGGTCCGGGTCCGTGTCCGGGTCCTTGTCCGGGTCGGGGTCCGGGTCCGTGTCCGGGTCCGGGTCCGGGTCCGGGTAAGGGTCCGGGTAAATGTCCGGGTCCAGCTCCGGGTCCGGGTCCGGGTCCGGGTCCGGGTCCGGGTCCTGGTCCGGGTCTGGGTAAGGGTCCGGGTCCGGGTCCGGGTCCGGGTCCGGGTCCGGGTCCGGGTCCGGGTCCGGGTCCGGGTCCGGGTAAGGGTCCGGGTCCGGGTCCGGGTCCGGGTCCGGGTCCTGGTAAGTGTCCGGGTCCGGGTCCGGGTCCAGGTCCGGGTCCGGTTCCGGGTAAGTGTCCCCGTCCTGGTCCTGGTCCGGGTCCGGGTCCAGGTCCGGTTCCGGGTCCTGGTAAGGGTCCGGGTCCGGATCCGGGTCCGGGTCTGGGTCCGGGTCCGGGTCCGGGTAAGGGTCCGGGTCCGGGTCCGGGTAAGGGTCCGGGTCTGGGTCCGGGTCCGGGTCTGGGTCCGGGTCCGTGTCCGGTTCCGGGTCCGTGTCCGGGTAAAGGTCCGGGTCCGGGTCCGGGTCCGTGTCCAGGTCCTTGTCCGGGTCGGGGTCGGGGTCGGGGTCGGGGTCCGGGTCCGGGTCCGGGTCCGGGTCCGGGTAAGGGTCCGGGTAAATGTCCGGGTCCGGGTCCGGGTCCGGGTCCGGGTCCGGGTCCGGGTCCGGGTCCGGGTCCGGGTCTGGGTAAGGGTCCGGGTCCGGGTCCGGGTCCGGGTCCGGGTCCGGGTCCGGGTCCGGGTCCGGGTCTGGGTCCGGGTCCGGGTCCGGGTAAGGGTCCGGGTCTGGGTCCGGGTCCGGGTCCGGGTCTGGGTCTGGGTCCGGGTCCGTGTCCGGTTCCGGGACCGTGTCCGGGTAAAGGTCCGGGTCCGGGTCCGTGTCCGTGTCCGGGTCCGGTTCCGGGTCCGGGTCCGGGTCCGGGTCCGGGTCCGGGTCCGGGTAAGGGTCCGGGTAAATGTCCGGGTCCGGGTCCGGGTCCGGGTTCGGGTCCGGGTCCGGGTCCGGGTCCGGGTCCGGGTCCGGGGTCCGGGTCTGGGTAAGGGTCCGGGTCCGTGTCCGTGTCCGGGTCCGGGTCCGGGTAAGGGTCTGGGTCCGGGTCAGGGTCTGGGTCCGGGTCCGGGTCCGGGTCCGGGTCGGGGTCTGGGTCCGGGTCCGGGTCCGGGTCCGGGTCCGGGTCCGGGTCCGGGTCCGGGTCCGGGTCCGGGTCCGGGTAAGGGTCCGGGTCCGGGTCCGGGTAAGGGTCCGGGTCCGGGTCCGGGTCCGGGTCCGGGTCCGTGTCCGGGTATGGGTCCGGGTCCGGGTCCGGGTCCGGGTCCGGGTCCGGGTCCGGGTCCGGGTAAGGGTCCGGGTCCGGGTCCGGGTCCGGGTCCGGGTCCGGGTCCGGGTCCGGGTCCGGGTCCGGGTCCGGGTAAGGGTCCGGGTCCGGGTCCGGGTCCGGGTAAGGGTCCGGGTCCGGGTCCGGGCAAGGGTCCGGGTCCGGGTCCGGGTCCGTGTCCGGGCAAGGGTCCGGGTCCGGGTCCAGGCAAGGGTCCGGGTCCGGGTCCGGGTCCGGGTAAGGGTCCGGGTAAATGTCCGGGTCCGGGTCCGGGTCCGGGTCCGGGTCCGGGTCCGGGTCCGGGTCCGGGTCCGGGTCCGTGTCCGGTTCCTGGTCCGTGTCCGGGTAAAGGTCCGTGTCCGTGTCCGGGTCTGGGTCCGGGTCCGGGTCCGGGTCCGGGTCCGGGTCCGGGTCCGGGTCCGGGTAAGGGTCCGGGTAAATGTCCGGGTCCGGGTCCGGGTCCGGGTCCGGGTCCGGGTCCGGGTCCGGGTCCGGGTCTTGGTAAGGGTCCGGGTCCGGGTCTTGGTAAGGGTCCGGGTCCGGATCCGGGTCCGGGTCTGGGTCCGGGTCCGGGTCCGGGTAAGGGTCCGGGTCCGGGTCCGGGTAAGGGTCCGGGTCTGGGTCCGGGTCCGGGTCTGGGTCCGGGTCCGTGTCCGGTTCCGGGTCCGTGTCCGGGTAAAGGTCCGGGTCCGGGTCCGGGTCCGTGTCCGGGTCCTTGTCCGGGTCGGGGTCCGGGTCCGTGTCCGGGTCCGGGTCCGGGTCCGGGTAAGGGTCCGGGTAAATGTCCGGGTCCAGCTCCGGGTCCGGGTCCGGGTCCGGGTCCGGGTCCGGGTCCTGGTCCGGGTCTGGGTAAGGGTCCGGGTCCGGGTCCGGGTCCGGGTCCGGGTCCGGGTCCGGGTCCGGGTCCGGGTCCGGGTAAGGGTCCGGGTCCGGGTCCGGGTCCGGGTCCGGGTCCTGGTAAGTGTCCGGGTCCGGGTCCGGGTCCAGGTCCGGGTCCGGTTCCGGGTAAGTGTCCCCGTCCTGGTCCTGGTCCGGGTCCGGGTCCAGGTCCGGTTCCGGGTCCTGGTAAGGGTCCGGGTCCGGATCCGGGTCCGGGTCTGGGTCCGGGTCCGGGTCCGGGTAAGGGTCCGGGTCCGGGTCCGGGTAAGGGTCCGGGTCTGGGTCCGGGTCCGGGTCTGGGTCCGGGTCCGTGTCCGGTTCCGGGTCCGTGTCCGGGTAAAGGTCCGGGTCCGGGTCCGGGTCCGTGTCCGGGTCCTTGTCCGGGTCGGGGTCGGGGTCGGGGTCGGGGTCCGGGGTCCGGGTCCGGGTCCGGGTAAGGGTCCGGGTAAATGTCCGGGTCCAGCTCCGGGTCCGGGTCCGGGTCCGGGTCCGGGTCCGGGTCCGGGTCTGGGTAAGGGTCCGGGTCCGGGTCCGGGTCCGGGTCCGGGTCCGGGTCCGGGTCCGGGTCCGGGTCTGGGTCCGGGTCCGGGTCCGGGTAAGGGTCCGGGTCTGGGTCCGGGTCCGGGTCCGGGTCTGGGTCTGGGTCCGGGTCCGTGTCCGGTTCCGGGACCGTGTCCGGGTAAAGGTCCGGGTCCGGGTCCTTGTCCGTGTCCGGGTCCGGTTCCGGGTCCGGGTCCGGGTCCGGGTCCGGGTCCGGGTCCGGGTAAGGGTCCGGGTAAATGTCCGGGTCCGGGTCCGGGTCCGGGTTCGGGTCCGGGTCCGGGTCCGGGTCCGGGTCCGGGTCCGGGTCCGGGTCCGGGTCTGGGTAAGGGTCCGGGTCCGTGTCCGTGTCCGGGTCCGGGTCCGGGTAAGGGTCTGGGTCCGGGTCAGGGTCTGGGTCCGGGTCCGGGTCCGGGTCCGGGTCGGGGTCCGGGTCCGGGTCCGGGTCCGGGTCCGGGTTCGGGTCCGGGTCCGGGTCCGGGTCCGGGTCCGGGTCCGGGTAAGGGTCCGGGTCCGGGTCCGGGTAAGGGTCCGGGTCCGGGTCCGGGTCCGGGTCCGGGTCCGTGTCCGGGTATGGGTCCGGGTCCGGGTCCGGGTCCGGGTCCGGGTCCGGGTCCGGGTCCGGGTCCGGGTCCGGGTCCGGGTCCGGGTCCGGGTCCGGGTAAGGGTCCGGGTAAATGTCCGGGTCCGGGTCCGGATCCGGGTCCGGGTCCGGGTCCGGGTCCGGGTCCGGGTCCGGGTCCGGGTCCGGGTCCGGGTCCGGGTCTGGGTAAGGGTCCGGGTCCGGGTCCGGGTCCGGGTCCGGGTCCGGGTCCGGGTCCGGGTCCGGGTCCGGGTCCTGGTCCGGGTAAGGGTCCGGGTCCGGGTCCGGGTCCGGGTCCGGGTCCGGGTCCGGGTCCGGGTCCGGGTCCGGGTCCGGGTCCGGGTCCGGGTCCGGGACCGGGTCCGGGTAAGGGTCCGGGTCCGGGTCCGGGTAAGGGTCCGGGTCTGTGTCCGGGTCCGGGTCTGGGTCTGGGTCCGTGTCCGGTTCCTGGTCCGTGTCCGGGTAAAGGTCCGTGTCCGTGTCCGTGTCCGTGTCCGTGTCTGGGTCCGGGTCCGGGTCCGGGTCCGGGTCCGGGTAAGGGTCCGGGTAAATGTCCGTGTCCGGGTAAAGGTCCGGGTCCGGGTCCGGGTCCGTGTCCGGGTCCTTGTCCGGGTCGGGGTCGGGGTCGGGGTCGGGGTCCGGGTCCGGGTCCGGGTCCGGGTAAGGGTCCGGGTAAATGTCCGGGTCCAGCTCCGGGTCCGGGTCCGGGTCCGGGTCCGGGTCCGGGTCCGGGTCCGTGTCCGGGTCCGGGTAAGGGTCCGTGTCCGGGTCCGGGTCCGGGTCCGGGTCCGGGTCCGGGTCCGGGTCCGGGTCCGGGTCCGGGTCCGGGTCTGGGTCCGGGTCCGGGTAAGGGTCCGGGTCTGGGTCCGGGTCCGGGTCCGGGTCTGGGTCCGGGTCCGGGTCCGTGTCCGGTTCCGGGACCGTGTCCGGGTAAAGGTCCGGGTCCGGGTCCGTGTCCGTGTCCGGGTCCGGTTCCGGGTCCGTGTCCGGTTCCGGGACCGTGTCCGGGTAAAGGTCCGGGTCCGGGTCCGTGTCCGTGTCCGGGTCCGGTTCCGGGTCCGTGTCCGGGTCCGGGTCCGGGTCCGGGTCCGGGTAAGGGTCCGGGTAAATGTCCGGGTCCGGGTCCGGGTCCGGGTTCGGGTCCGGGTCCGGGTCCGGGTCCGGGTCCGGGTCCGAGTCCGGGTCCGGGTCTGGGTAAGGGTCCGGGTCCGTGTCCGGGTCCGGGTCCGGGTAAGGGTCTGGGTCCGGGTCAGGGTCTGGGTCCGGGTCCGGGTCCGGGTCTGGGTCGGGGTCTGGGTCCGGGTCCGGGTCCGGGTCCGGGTCCGGGTCCGGGTCCGGGTCCGGGTCCGGGTCCGGGTAAGGGTCCGGGTCCGGGTCCGGGTAAGGGTCCGGGTCCGGGTCCGGGTCCGGGTCCGGGTCCGTGTCCGGGTATGGGTCCGGGTCCGGGTCCGGGTCCGGGTCCGGGTCCGGGTCCGGGTCCGGGTCCTGGTCCGGGTCCGGGTAAGGGTCCGGGTAAATGTCCGGGTCCGGGTCCGGATCCGGGTCCGGGTCCGGGTCCGGGTCCGGGTCCGGGTCCGGGTCCGGGTCCGGGTCTGGGTAAGGGTCCGGGTCCGGGTCCGGGTCCGGGTCCGGGTCCGGGTCCGGGTACGGGTACGGGTACGGCTCCGGGTCCGGGTCCGGGTAAGTGTCCGGGTCCGGGTCCGGGTAAGGGTCCGGGTCTGGGTCCGGGTCCGGGTCTGGGTCCGGGTCCGTGTCCGGTTCCTGGTCCGTGTCCGGGTAAAGGTCCGTGTCGGTGTCCGTGTCCGTGTCCGGGTCCGGGTCCGGGTCCGGGTCCGGGTCCGGGTCCGGGTAAGGGTCCGGGTAAATGTCCGGGTCCGGGTCCGGGTCCGGGTCCGGGTCCGGGTCTGGGTCCGGGTAAGGGTCCAGGTAAATGTCCGGGTCCGGGTCCGGGTCCGGGTTCGGGTCCGGGTCTGGGTCCGGGTCCGGGTCCGGGTCTGGGTAAGGGTCCGGGTCCGTGTCCGGGTCCGGGTCCGGGTAAGGGTCTGGGTCCCGGTCAGGGTCTGGGTCCGGGTCCGGGTCCGGGTCTGGGTCGGGGTCTGGGTCCGGGTCCGGGTCCGGGTCCGGGTCCGGGTCCGGGTCCGGGTCCGGGTCCGGGTCCGGGTAAGGGTCCGGGTCCGGGTCCGGGTAAGGGTCCGGGTCCGGGTCCGGGTCCGGGTCCGGGCCCGTGTCCGGGTATGGGTCCGGGTCCGGGTCCGGGTCCGGGTCCGGGTCCGGGTCCGGGTCCGGGTCCGGGTCCGGGTCCGGGTAAGGGTCCGGGTAAATGTCCGGGTCCGGGTCCGGATCCGGGTCCGGGTCCGGGTCCGGGTCCGGGTCCGGGTCCGGGTCCGGGTACGGCTCCGGGTCCGGGTCCGGGTAAGTGTCCGGGTCCGGGTCCGGGTAAGGGTCCGGGTCTGGGTCCGGGTCCGGGTCTGGGTCCGGGTCCGTGTCCGGTTCCTTGTCCGTGTCCGGGTAAAGGTCCGTGTCCGTGTCCGTGTCCGTGTCCGTGTCCGGGTCCGTGTCCGGGTCCGGGTCCGGGTCCGGGTAAGGGTCCGGGTAAATGTCCGGGTCCGGGTCCGGGTCCGGGTCCGGGTCCGGGTCCGGGTCCGGGTAAATGTCCGGGTCCGGGTCCGGGTCCGGGTTCGGGTCCGGGTCTGGGTCCGGGTCCGGGTCCGGGTCTGGGTAAGGGTCCGGGTCCGTGTCCGGGTCCGGGTCCGGGTAAGGGTCTGGGTCCGGGTCAGGGTCTGGGTCCGGGTCCGGGTCCGGGTCTGGGTCGGGGTCCGGGTCCGGGTCCGGGTCCGGGTCCGGGTCCGGGTCCGGGTCCGGGTCCGGGTCCGGGTCCGGGTAAGGGTCCGGGTCCGGGTCCGGGTAAGGGTCCGGGTCCGGGTCCGGGTCCGGGTCCGGGTCCGTGTCCGGGTATGGGTCCGGGTCCGGGTCCGGGTCCGGGTCCGGGTCCGGGTCCGGGTCCGGGTCCGGGTCCGGGTCCGGGTCCGGGTAAGGGTCCGGGTAAATGTCCGGGTCCGGGTCCGGATCCGGGTCCGGGTCCGGGTCCGGGTCCGGGTCCGGGTCCGGGTCCGGGTCCGGGTCCGGGTCCGGGTCTGGGTAAGGGTCCGGGTCCGGGTCCGGGTCCGGGTCCGGGTCCGGGTCCGGGTCCGGGTCCGGCTCCGGGTCCGGGTAAGGGTCCGGGTCCGGGTAAGGGTCCGGGTAAATGTCCGGGTCCAGCTCCGGGTCCGGGTCCGGGTCCGGGTCCGGGTCCGGGTCCGGGTCCGGGTCCGGGTCTGGGTAAGGGTCCGGGTCCGGGTCCGGGTCCGGGTCCGGGTCCGGGTCCGGGTCCGGGTCCGGGTCCGGGTCCGGGTCTGGGTCCGGGTCCGGGTCCGGGTAAGGGTCCGGGTCTGGGTCCGGGTCTGGGTCCGGGTCTGGGTCTGGGTCCGGGTCCGTGTCCGGTTCCGGGACCGTGTCCGGGTAAAGGTCCGGGTCCGGGTCCGTGTCCGTGTCCGGGTCCGGTTCCGGGTCCGTGTCCGGGTCCGGGTCCGGGTCCGGGTCCGGGTAAGGGTCCGGGTAAATGTCCGGGTCCGGGTCCGGGTCCGGGTTCGGGTCCGGGTCCGGGTCCGGGTCCGGGTCCGGGTCTGGGTAAGGGTCCGGGTCCGTGTCCGGGTCCGGGTCCGGGTAAGGGTCCGGGTCCGGGTCAGGGTCTGGGTCCGGGTCCGGGTCCGGGTCTGGGTCGGGGTCTGGGTCCGGGTCCGGGTCCGGGTCCGGGTCCGGGTCCGGGTCCGGGTCCGGGTCCGGGTCCGGGTAAGGGTCCGGGTCCGGGTCCGGGTAAGGGTCTGGGTCCGGGTCAGGGTCCGGGTCCGGGTCCGGGTCCGGGTCCGGGTCCGGGTCCGGGTCCGGGGTCTGGGTAAGGGTCCGGGTCCGGATCCGGGTCCGGGTCTGGGTCTGGGTCCGGGTCCGGGTAAGGGTCCAGGTCCGGGTCCGGGTAAGGGTCCGGGTCTGGGTCCGGGTCCGGGTCTGGGTCCGGGTCCGTGTCCGGTTCCGGGTCCGTGTCCGGGTAAAGGTCCGGGTCCGGGTCCGGGTCCGTGTCCGGGTCCTTGTCCGGGTCGGGGTCCGGGTCCGGGTCCGGGTCCGGGTCCAGGTCCGGGTAAGGGTCCGGGTAAATGTCCGGGTCCAGGTCCGGGTCCGGGTCCGGGTCCGGGTCCGGGTCCGGGTCCGGGTCTGGGTAAGGGTCCGGGTCCGGGTCCGGGTCCGGGTCCGGGTCCGGGTCCGGGTCCGGGTCCGGGTCCGGGTAAGGGTCCGGGTCCGGGTCCGGGTCCGGGTCCGGGTCCGGGTCCTGGTAAGTGTCCGGGTCCAGGTCCGGGTCCAGGTCGGGTCCGGTTCCGGGTAAGTGTCCCCGTCCGGGTCCTGGTCCGGGTCCGGGTCCAGGTCCGGTTCCAGGTCCTGGTAAGGGTCCGGGTCCGGGTCCGGGTCCGGGTCCGGGTCCGGGTCCGGGTCCGGGTCCGGGTCTGGGTAAGGGTCTGGGTCTGGGTCCGGGTCTGGGTCCGGGTCCGGGTCCGGGTCCGGGTCCGGGTCCGGGTCCGGGTCTGGGTCCGGGTCCGGGTCCGGGTAAGGGTCCGGGTCTGGGTCCGGGTCCGGGTCCGGGTCTGGGTCTGGGTCCGGGTCCGTGTCCGGTTCCGGGACCGTGTCCGGGTAAAGGTCCGGGTCCGGGTCCGTGTCCGTGTCCGTGTCCGGTGTCCGGGTCCGGGTCCGTGTCCGGGTCCGGGTCCGGGTCGGTAAAGGTCCGGGTAAATGTCCGGGTCCGGGTCCGGGTCCGGGTCCGGGTCCGGGTCCGGGTCCGGGTCCGGGTCCGGGTCCGGGTCCGGGTCTGGGTAAGGGTCCGTGTCTGTGTCCGGGTCCGGGTCCGGGTAAGGGTCTGGGTCCGGGTCAGGGTCTGGGTCCGGGTCCGGGTCCGGGTCTGGGTCGGGGTCTGGGTCCGGGTCCGGGTCCGGGTCCGGGTCCGGGTCCGGGTCCGGGTAAGGGTCCAGGTCCGGGTCCGGGTAAGGGTCCGGGTCCGGGTCCGTGTCCGGGTCCGTGTCCGTGTCCGGGTCCGGGTCCGGGTCTGGGTACGGGTCCGGGTCCGGGTCCGGGTCCGGGTAAGGGTCCGGGTAAATGTCCGGGTCCAGGTCCGGGTCCGGGTCCGGGTAAATGTCCGGGTCCAGGTCCGGGTCCGGGTCCGGGTCCGGGTAAGGGTCCGGGGTAAAATGTCCGGGTCCAGGTCCGGGTCCGGGTCCGGGTCCGGGTCCGGGTCCGGGTCCGGGTCCGGGTCCGGGTCCGGGTAAGGGTCCGGGTCCGGGTCCGGGTCCGGGTCCGGGTCCGGGTCCGGGTCCGGGTAAGGGTCCGGGTCCGGGTCCGGGTCCGGGTCCGGGTCCTGGTAAGGGTCCGGGTCCGGGTCCGGGTCCGGGTCCAGGTCCGGGTCCGGGTCCGGGTAAAGGTCCGGGTCCGGGTCCGGGTCCGTGTCCGTGTCCCGGTCCGTGTCCGGGTCCGGGTCCGGGTCCGGGTCCGGGTCCGGGTCCGGGTCCGGGTCCGGGTAAGGGTCCGGGTCCGGGTCCGGGTCCGGGTCCGGGGTCCGGGTCCGGGTCCGGGTCCGGGTCCGGGTCCGGGTAAGGGTCCGGGTCCGGGTCCGGGTCCGGGTCCGGGTCCTGGTAAGGGTCCGGGTCCGGGTCCGGGTCCAGGTCCGGGTCCGGGTCCGGGTCCGGGTAAATGTCCGGGTCCGGGTCCGGGTCCGGGTAAGGGTCCGTGTCCGTGTCCGTGTCCGTGTCCGTGTCCGTGTCCCGGTCGTGTCCGTGTCCGTGTCCGGGTCCGGGTCCGTGTCCGGGTCCGGGTCCGGGTCCGGGTCCGGGTAAAGGTCCGGGTAAATGTCCGGGTCCGGGTCCGGGTCCGGGTCCGGGTCCGGGTCCGGGTCCGGGTCCGGGTCCGGGTCCGGGTCTGGGTAAGGGTCCGGGTCCGTGTCCGGGTCCGGGTCCGGGTAAGGGTCTGGGTCCGGGTCAGGGTCTGGGTCCGGGTCCGGGTCCGGGTCTGGGTCGGGGTCTGGGTCCGGGTCCGGGTCCGGGTCCGGGTCCGGGTCCGGGTCCGGGTCCGGGACCGGGTAAGGGTCCGGGTCCGGGTCCGGGTAAGGGTCTGGGTCCGGGTCAGGGTCTGGGTCCGGGTCCGGGTCCGGGTCCGGGTCGGGGTCTGGGTCCGGGTCCGGGTCCGGGTATGGGTCCGGGTCCGGGTCCGGGTCCGGGTCCGGGTCCGGGTCCGGGTCCGGGTCCGGGTCCGTGTCCGGGTCCGGGTCTGGGTCTGGGTCCGGGTCCGTGTCCGGTTCCGGGACCGTGTCCGTGTAAAGGTCCGGGTCCGTGTCCGTGTCCGGGTCCGGGTCCGTGTCCGTGTCCGTGTCCGGGTCCGGGTCCGGGTCCGGGTCCGGGTCCGGGTCCGGGTCCGGGTCCGGGTCCGGGTCCGGGTCCGGGTAAGGGTCCGGGTAAATGTCCGGGTCCGGGTCCGGGTCCGTGTCCGTGTCCGGGTCCGGGTCCGGGTCCGCGTCTGGGTAAGGGTCCGTGTCCGTGTCCGGGTCCGGGTAAGAGTCTGGGTCCGGGTCAGGGTCCGGGTCCGGTTCCGGGTCCGGGTCCGGGTCCGGGTCCGGGTCCGGGTCCGGGTCCGGGTCCGGGTCCGGGTCCGGGTAAGGGTCCGGGTAAATGTCCGGGTCCGGGTCCGGGTCCGGGTCCGGGTCCGGGTCCGGGTCCGGGTCCGCGTCTGGGTAAGGGTCCGTGTCCGTGTCCGGGTCCGGGTAAGAGTCTGGGTCCGGGTCAGGGTCTGGGTCCGGTTCCGGGTCCGGGTCCGGGTCCGGGTCCGGGTCCGGGTCCGGGTCCGGGTCCGGGTCCGGGTAAGGGTCCGGGTCCGGGTCCGGGTCCGGGTCCGGGTAAGGGTCCGGGTCCGGGTCCGGGTCCGGGTCCGGGTCCGGGTCCGGGTCCGGGTCCGGGTCTGGGTCCGGGTCCGGGTCCGGGTCTGGGTCCGGGTCCGGGTCCGGGTAAGGGTCCGGGTCTGGGTCCGGGTCCGGGTCCGGGTCTGGGTCTGGGTCCGGGTCCGTGTCCTGTTCCGGGACCGTGTCCGGGTAAAGGTCCGGGTCCGGGTCCGTGTCCGTGTCCGTGTCCGGGTCCGGGTCCGTGTCCGGGTCCGTGTCCGGGTCCGTGTCCGGGTCCGGGTCCGGGTAAGGGTCCGGGTAAATGTCCGGGTCCGGGTCCGGGTCCGGGTCCGGGTCCGGGTCCGTGTCCGGGTCTGGGTAAGGGTCCGGGTCCAGTTCCGGTTCCGGGTCCGGGTCCGGGACCGGGTCCGGGTATGGGTCCGGGTCCGGGTCCGGGTCCGGGTCCGGGTCCGGGTCCGGGTCCGGGTCCGGGTCTGGGTCCGGGTCCGGGTCCGGGTCCGGGTCTGGGTCCGGGTCCGGGTCCGGGTCCGGGTCCGGGTCCGGGTAAGGGTCTGGGTCCGGGTCAGGGTCTGGGTCCGGGTCAGGGTCTGGGTCCGGGTCCGGGTCCGGGTCCGGGTCCGGGTCGGGGTCCGGGTCCGGGTCCGGGTCCGGGGCCGTGTCCGGGTCTGGGTAAGGGTCCGGGTCCGGGTCCGGGTCCGGGTAAGGGTCCGGGTCCGGGTCCGGGTCCGGGTCCGGGTAAGGGTCCGGGTCCGGGTCCGGGTCCGGGTCCGGGTCCGGGTCCGGGTCCGGGTCCGGGTCTGGGTCCGGGTCCGGGTCCGGGTCTGGGTCCGGGTCCGGGTCCGGGTAAGGGTCCGGGTCTGGGTCCGGGTCCGGGTCCGGGTCTGGGTCTGGGTCCGGGTCCGTGTCCTGTTCCGGGACCGTGTCCGGGTAAAGGTCCGGGTCCGGGTCCGTGTCCGTGTCCGTGTCCGGGTCCGGGTCCGTGTCCGGGTCCGTGTCCGGGTCCGTGTCCGGGTCCGGGTCCGGGTAAGGGTCCGGGTAAATGTCCGGGTCCGGGTCCGGGTCCGGGTCCGGGTCCGGGTCCGTGTCCGGGTCTGGGTAAGGGTCCGGGTCCAGTTCCGGTTCCGGGTCCGGGTCCGGGACCGGGTCCGGGTATGGGTCCGGGTCCGGGTCCGGGTCCGGGTCCGGGTCCGGGTCCGGGTCCGGGTCCGGGTCTGGGTCCGGGTCCGGGTCCGGGTCCGGGTCTGGGTCCGGGTCCGGGTCCGGGTCCGGGTCCGGGTCCGGGTAAGGGTCTGGGTCCGGGTCAGGGTCTGGGTCCGGGTCAGGGTCTGGGTCCGGGTCCGGGTCCGGGTCCGGGTCCGGGGCCGTGTCCGGGTCTGGGTAAGGGTCCGGGTCCGGGTCCGGGTCCGGGTCCGGGTCCGGGTCTGGGTAAGGGTCCGGGTCCGGATCCGGGTCCGGGTCTGGGTCCGGGTCCGGGTCCGGGTAAGGGTCCGGGTCCGGGTCCGGGTAAGGGTCCGGGTCTGGGTCCGGGTCCGGGTCTGGGTCCGGGTCCGTGTCCGGTTCCGGGTCCGTGTCTGGGTAAAGGTCCGGGTCCGGGTCCGGGTCCGTGTCCGGGTCCTTGTCCGGGTCGGGGTCCGGGTCCGGGTCCGGGTCCGGGTCCGGGTCCGGGTAAGGGTCCGGGTAAATGTCCGGGTCCAGCTCCGGGTCCGGGTCCGGGTCCGGGTCCGGGTCCGGGTCCGGGTCCGGGTCTGGGTAAGGGTCCGGGTCCGGGTCCGGGTCAGGGTCCGGGTCCGGGTCCGGGTCCGGGTCCGGGTCCGGGTCCGGGTAAGGGTCCGGGTCTGGGTCCGGGTCCGGGTCCGGGTCTGGGTCTGGGTCCGGGTCCGTGTCCGGTTCCGGGACCGTGTCCGGGTAAAGGTCCGGGTCCGGGTCCGTGTCCGTGTCCGGGTCCGGTTCCGGGTCCGTGTCTGGGTCCGGGTCCGGGTCCGGGTCCGGGTAAGGGTCCGGGTAAATGTCCGGGTCCGGGTCCGGGTCCGGGTTCTGGTCCGGGTCTGGGTCCGGGTAAGGGTCCGGGTCCGGGTCCGTGTCCGTGTCCGGGTCCGGTTCCGGGTCCGTGTCTGGGTCCGGGTCCGGGTCCGGGTCCGGGTAAGGGTCCGGGTAAATGTCCGGGTCCGGGTCCGGGTCCGGGTTCTGGTCCGGGTCCGGGTCCGGGTAAGGGTCCGGGTCCAGGTCCGGTTCCGGTTCCGGGTAAGTGTCCCCGTCCGGGTCCTGGTCCGGGTCCGGGTCCAGGTCCGGTTCCGGGTCCTGGTAAGGGTCCGAGTCCGGGTCCGGGTCCGGGTCCGGGTCCGGGTCCGGGTCCGGGTCCGGGTCCGGGTCCGGGTCTGGGTAAGGGTCTGGGTCCGGGTCTGGGTCCGGGTCCGGGTAAGGTTCCGGGTCCGGGTCCGGGTCTGGGTCCGGGTCCGGATCCGGGTAAGGGTCCGGGTCTGGGTCCGGGTCCGGGTCCGGGTCTGGGTCTGGGTCCGGGTCTGTGTCCGGTTCCGGGACCGTGTCCGGGTAAAGGTCCGGGTCCGGGTCCGGGTCCGGGTCCTGGTCCGGGTCCGGGTCCGGGTCCAGGTCTGGGTCCGGGTCCGGGTCCGGGTCTGGGTCAGGGTCTGGGTCCGGGTCTGGGTCCGGGTCCGGGTCCGGGTCCGGGTCCGGGTCCGGGTCCGGGTCCGGGTCCGGGTAAGGGTCCGGGTCCGGGTCCGGGTAAGGGTCTGGGTCCAGGTAAGGGTCTGGGTCCGGGTCCGGGTCCGGGTCCGGGTCGGGGTCCGGGTCCGGGTCCGGGTCCGGGTATGGGTCCGGGTCCGGGTCCGGGTCCGGGTCCGGGTCCGGGTCCGGGTCCGGGTCCGGGTCTGGGTCTGGGTCCGGGTCCGTGTCCGGTTCCGGGACCGTGTCCGGGTAAAGGTCCGGGTCCGTGTCCGTGTCCGTGTCCGGGTCCGTGTCCGTGTCCGGGTCCGGGTCCGGGTCCGGGTCCGGGTAAGGGTCCGGGTAAATGTCCGGGTCCGGGTCCGGGTCCGGGTCCGGGTCCGGGTCCGGGTCCGGGTCCGGGTCCGGGTCTGGGTAAGGGTCCGTGTCCGTGTCCGGGTCCGGGTCCGGGTAAGAGTCTGGGTCCGGGTCAGGGTCTGGGTCCGGGTCCGGGTCCGGGTCCGGGTCTGGGTCCGGGTCCGGGTCCGGGTCCGGGTCCGGGTCTGGGTAAGGGTCCGGGTCCGTGTCCGGGTCCGGGTCCGGGTAAGGGTCCGGGTCCGGGTCCGGGTCCGGGTCCGGGTCCGGGTCCGGGTCCGGGTCCGGGTCCGGGTCTGGGTAAGGGTCCGGGTCCGGGTCCGGGTCCGGGTCCGGGTCCGGGTCCGGCTAAGGGTCCGGGTTCGTGTCCGGGTCCAGGTAAGGGTCCGGGTCCGGGTCCGGGTCCGGGTAAGGGTCCGGGTCCGGGTCCGGGTCTGGGTCTGGGTCCGGGTCCGGGTCCGGTTCCGGGACCGTGTCCGGGTAAAGGTCCGGGTCCGTGTCCGTGTCCGTGTCCGTGTCCGGGTCCGTGTCCGTGTCCGGGTCCGTGTCCGTGTCCGGGTCCGGGTCCGGGTCCGGGTCCGGGTAAGGGTCCGGGTAAATGTCCGGGTCCGGGTCCGGGTCCGGGTCCGTGTCCGGGTCCGGGTCCGGGTCCGGGTCTGGGTAAGGGTCCGTGTCCGTGTCCGGGTCCGGGTCCGGGTAAGAGTCTGGGTCCGGGTCAGGGTCTGGGTCCGGTTCCGGGTCCGGGTCCGGGTCTGGGTCCGGGTCCGGGTCCGTGTCCGGGTCTGGGTAAGGGTCCGGGTCCGTGTCCGGGTCCGGGTCCGGGTAAGGGTCCGGGTCCGGGTCCGGGTCCGGGTCCGGGTCCGGGTCCGGGTCCGGGTCTGGGTAAGGTTCCGGGTCCGTGTCCGGGTCCGGGTCCGGGTAAGGGTCTGGGTCCGGGTCTGGGTCTGGGTCCGGGTCCGGGTCCGGGTCTGGGTCGGGGTCCGGGTCCGGGTC
Source organism: Arizona elegans (assembly GCA_022577455.1). Classification (NCBI taxonomy): domain Eukaryota; kingdom Metazoa; phylum Chordata; class Lepidosauria; order Squamata; family Colubridae; genus Arizona; species Arizona elegans. Next base: position 9,383,261 of record JAKOOJ010000027.1, read on the forward strand.
CGGGTCCGGGTCCGGGTCCGGGTCCGGGTCCGGGTCCGGGTCTGGGTCCGGGTAAGGGTCCGGGTCCGGGTCCGGGTAAGGCTCTGGGTCCGGGTCAGGGTCTGGGTCCAGGTCCGGGTCCGGGTCCGGGTCGGGGTCTGGGTCCGGGTCCGGGTCCGGGTATGGGTCCGGGTCCGGGTCCGGGTCCGGGTCCGGGTCCGGGTCCGGGTCCGGGTCCGGGTCCGGGTCCGGGTCCGGGTCCGGGTCCGGGTCCGGGTCTGTGTCTGGGTCCGGGTCCGGGTCCGGTTCCGGGACCGTGTCCGGGTAAAGGTCCGGGTCCGTGTCCGTGTCCGGGTCCGGGTCCGTGTCCGGGTATGGGTACGGGTCCGGGTCCGGGTCCGGGTCCGGGTCCGGGTCCGGGTCCGGGTCCGGGTCGGGGTCCGGGTCCGGGTCCGGGTCCGGGTCCGGGTCCGGGTAAGGGTCCGGGTAAATGTCCGGGTCCGGGTCCGGGTCCGGGTCCGGGTCCGGGTCCGGGTCCGGGTCCGGGTCCGGGTCCGGGTCCGGGTCCGGGTCCGGGTCTGGGTAAGGGTCCGGGTCCGGGTCCGTGTCCGGGTCCGGGTAAGGGTCCGGGTCCGGGTCCGGGTAAGGGTCCGGGTCTGGGTCCGGGTCCGGGTCTGGGTCTGGGTCCGGGTCCGTGTCCGGTTCCGTGTCCGTGTCCGGGTAAAGGTCCGTGTCCGTGTCCGTGTCCGTGTCCGTGTCCGGGTCCGGGTCCGGGTCCGGGTCCGGGTCCGGGTAAGGGTCCGGGTAAATGTCCGGGTCCGGGTCCGGGTCCGGGTCCGGGTCCGGGTCCGGGTCTTGGTAAGGGTCCGGGTCCGGATCCGGGTCCGGGTCTGGGTCCGGGTCCGGGTCCGGGTAAGGGTCCGGGTCCGGGTCCGGGTAAGGGTTCGGGTCTGGGTCCGGGTCCGGGTCTGGGTCCGGGTCCGTGTCCGGTTCCGGGTCCGTGTCCGGGTAAAGGTCCGGGTCCGGGTCCGGGTCCGTGTCCGGGTCCTTGTCCGGGTCGGGGTCCGGGTCCGGGTCCGGGTCAGGGTCCGGGTCCGGGTCCGGGTAAGGGTCCGGGTAAATGTCCGGGTCAAGGTCCGGGTCCGGGTCCGGGTCCGGGTCCCGGTCCGGGTCCGGGTCCGGGTCCGGGTCTGGGTAAGGGTCCGGGTCCGGGTCCGGGTCCGGGTCCGGGTCCGGGTCCGGGTCCGGGTCCGGGTCCGGGTAAGGGTCCGGGTCCGGGTCCGGGTCCGGGTCCGGGTCCTGGTAAGTGTCCGGGTCCGGGTCCGGGTCCAGGTCCGGGTCCGGTTCCGGGTAAGTGTCCCCGTCCGGGTCCTGGTCCGGGACCGGGTCCAGGTCCGGTTCCGGGTCCTGGTAAGGGTCCGGGTCCGGGTCCGGGTCCGGGTCCGGGTCCGGGTCCGGGTCCGGGTCCGGGTCCGGGTCCGGGTCTGGGTAAGGGTCCGGGTCCGGGTCGGGGTCCGGGTCGGGGTCCGGGTCCGGGTCCGGGTCCGGGTCCGGGTCCGGGTAAGGGTCCGGGTAAATGTCCGGGTCCGGGTCCGGGTCCGGGTCCGGGTCCGGGTCCGGGTCCGGGTCCGGGTCCGGGTCTAGGTAAGGGTCCGGGTCCGGGTCCGGGTCCGGGTAAGGGTCCGGGTCTGGGTCCGGGTCCGGGTCTGGGTCCGGGTCCGTGTCCGGTTCCGGGTCCGTGTCCGGGTAAAGGTCCGTGTCCGTGTCCGTGTCCGGGTCCGGGTCCGGGTCCGGGTCCGGGTCCGGGTCCGGGTCCGGGTCCGGGTCCGGGTAAGGGTCCGGGTAAATGTCCGGGTCCGGGTCCGGGTCCGGGTCCGGGTCCGGGTCCGGGTCCGGGTCCGGGTCCGGGTCCGGGTCCGGGTCCGGGTCCGGGTCCGGGTCTGGGTAAGGGTCCGGGTCCGGGTCCGGGTCCGGGTCCGGGTCCGGGTCCGGGTCCGGGTCCGGGTCTGGGTCCGGGTCCGGGTCTGGGTAAGGGTCCGGGTCTGGGTCCGGGTCCGGGTCCGGGTCTGGGTCTGGGTCCGGGTCCGTGTCCGGTTCCGGGACCGTGTCCGGGTAAAGGTCCGGGTCCGGGTCCGTGTCCGTGTCCGGGTCCGGGTCCGTGTCCGGGTCCGGGTCCGGGTCCGGGTCCGGGTAAGGGTCCGGGTAAATGTCCGGGTCCGGGTCCGGGTCCGGGTCCGGGTCCGGGTCCGGGTCCGGGTCCGGGTCTGGGTAAGGGTCCGGGTCCGTGTCCGGGTCCGGGTCCGGGTAAGGGTCAGGGTCCGGGTCAGGGTCTGGGTCCGGGTCCGGGTCCGGGTCTGGGTCGGGGTAAGGGTCCGGGTCCGGGTCCGGGTCCGGGTCCGGGTCCGGGTCCGGGTCCGGGTCCGGGTCCGGGTCCGGGTCCGGGTCCAGGTCCGGGTCCGGGTCCGGGTCCGGGTCCGGGTCTGGGTAAGGGTCCGGGTCCGGGTCCGGGTCCGGGTCCGGTTCCGGGTCCTGGTAAGTGTACGGGTCCGGGTCCGGGTCCAGGTCCGGGTCCGGTTCCGGGTAAGTGTCCCCGTCCGGGTCCTGGTCCGGATCCGGGTCCAGGTCCGGTTCCGGGTCCTGGTAAGGGTCCGGGTCCGGGTCCGGGTCCGGGTCCGGGTCCGGGTCCGGGTCCGGGTCCGGGTCCGGGTCCGGGTCCGGGTCTGGGTAAGGGTCTGGGTCCGGGTCTGGGTCCGGGTCCGGGTCCGGGTCCGGGTCCGGGTCCGGGTCTGGGTCCGGGTCCGGGTCTGGGTCCGGGTCCGGGTCTGGGTAAGGGTCCGGGACTGGGCCCGGGTCCGGGTCCGGGTCTGGGTCTGGGTCCGGGTCCGTGTCCGGTTCCGGGACCGTGTCCGGGTAAAGGTCCGGGTCCGGGTCCGTGTTCTTGTCCGGGTCCGGGTCTGGGTCCGTGTCCGGGTCCGGGTCCGGGTCCGGGTCCGGGTAAGGGTCCGGGTAAATGTCCGGGTCCGGGTCCGGGTCCGGGTCCGGGTCCGGGTCCGGGTCCGGGTCCGGGTCCGGGTCCGGGTCCGGGTCTGGGTAAGGGTCCGGGTCCGGGTCAGGGTCTGGGTCCGGGTCCGGGTCCGGGTCCGGGTCGGGGTCTGGGTCCGGGTCCGGGTCCGGGTATGGTTCCGGGTCCGGGTCCGTGTCCGGGTCCGGGTCCGGGTCCGGGTCTGGGTAAGGGTCCGGGTCCGGGTCCGGGTCCGGGTCCCGGTCCGGGTCCGGGTCCGGGTCCGGGTCTGGGTCCGGGTCCGGGTCCGGGTAAGGGTCCGGGTCTGGGTCTGGGTCCGGGTCCGGGTCTGGGTCTGGGTCCGGGTCCGTGTCCGGTTCCGGGACCGTGTCCGGGTAAAGGTCCGGGTCCGGGTCCGTGTCCGTGTCCGTGTCTGTGTCCGTGTCCGTGTCCGGGTCCGGGTCCGGGTCCGGGTCCGGGTAAGGGTCTGGGTAAATGTCCGGGTCCGGGTCCGGGTCCGGGTCCGGGTCCGGGTCCGGGTCCGGGTCTGGGTCCGGGTCCGGGTCTGGGTAAGGGTCCGGGTCCGTGTCCGGGTCCGGGTCCGGGTAAGGGTCTGGGTCCGGGTCAGGGTCTGGGTCCGGGTCCGGGTCCGGGTCTCGGTCGGGGTCCGGGTCCGGGTCCGGGTCCGTGTCCGGGTCTGGGTAAGGGTCCGGGTCCGGGTCCGGGTCCGGGTCCGGGTCCGGGTCTGGGTAAGGGTCCGGGTCCGGATCCGGGTCCGGGTCTGGGTCCGGGTCCGGGTCCGGGTAAGGGTCCGGTTCCGGGTCCGTGTCCGGGTAAAGGTCCGGGTCCGGGTCCGGGTCCGTGTCCGGGTCCTTGTCCGGGTCGGGGTCCGGGTCCGGGTCCGGGTCCGGGTCCGGGTCCGGGTCCGGGTCCGGGTAAGGGTCCGGGTCCGGGTCCGGGTCCGGGTCCGGGTCCGGGTCCGGGTCCGGGTCCGGGTAAGGGTCCGGGTCCGGGTCCGGGTCCGGGTCAGGGTCTGGGTCCGGGTCCGGGTCTGGGTCCGGGTCCGGGTCCGGGTCCGGGTCCGGGTCCGGGTCCGGGTCCGGGTCCGGGTCCGGGTAAGGGTCCGGGTCCGGGTCCGGGTAAGGGTCTGGGTCCGGGTAAGGGTCTGGGTCCGGGTCCGGGTCCGGGTCCGGGTCGGGGTCCGGGTCCGGGTCCGGGTCCGGGTATGGGTCCGGGTCCGGGTCTGGGTCCGGGTCCGGGTCCGGGTCCGGGTCCGGGTCCGGGTCTGGGTCTGGGTCCGGGTCCGTGTCCGGTTCCGGGACCGTGTCCGGGTAAAGGTCCGGGTCCGTGTCCGTGTCCGTGTCCGGGTCCGTGTCCGGGTCCGGGTCCGGGTCCGGGTCCGGGTCCGGGTAAGGGTCCGGGTAAATGTCCGGGTCCGGGTCCGGGTCCGGGTCCGGGTCCGGGTCCGGGTCCGGGTCCGGGTCCGGGTCTGGGTAAGGGTCCGTGTCCGTGTCCGGGTCCGGGTCCGGGTAAGAGTCTGGGTCCGGGTCAGGGTCTGGGTCCGGGTCCGGGTCCGGGTCCGGGTCTGGGTCCGGGTCCGGGTCCGGGTCCGGGTCTGGGTAAGGGTCCGGGTCCGTGTCCGGGTCCGGGTCCGGGTAAGGGTCCGGGTCCGGGTCCGGGTCCGGGTCCGGGTCCGGGTCCGGGTCCGGGTCCGGGTCTGGGTAAGGGTCCGGGTCCGGGTCCGGGTCCGGGTCCGGGTCCGGGTCCGGCTAAGGGTCCGGGTTCGTGTCCGGGTCCAGGTAAGGGTCCGGGTCCGGGTCCGGGTCCGGGTAAGGGTCCGGGTCCGGGTCCGGGTCTGGGTCTGGGTCCGGGTCCGGGTCCGGTTCCGGGACCGTGTCCGGGTAAAGGTCCGTGTCCGTGTCCGTGTCCGTGTCCGTGTCCGTGTCCGGGTCCGTGTCCGTGTCCGGGTCCGGGTCCGGGTCCGGGTCCGGGTAAGGGTCCGGGTAAATGTCCGGGTCCGGGTCCGGGTCCGGGTCCGTGTCCGGGTCCGGGTCCGGGTCCGGGTCTGGGTAAGGGTCCGTGTCCGTGTCCGGGTCCGGGTCCGGGTAAGAGTCTGGGTCCGGGTCAGGGTCTGGGTCCGGTTCCGGGTCCGGGTCCGGGTCTGGGTCCGGGTCCGGGTCCGTGTCCGGGTCTGGGTAAGGGTCCGGGTCCGTGTCCGGGTCCGGGTCCGGGTAAGGGTCCGGGTCCGGGTCCGGGTCCGGGTCCGGGTCCGGGTCCGGGTCCGGGTCTGGGTAAGGTTCCGGGTCCGTGTCCGGGTCCGGGTCCGGGTAAGGGTCTGGGTCCGGGTCTGGGTCTGGGTCCGGGTCCGGGTCCGGGTCTGGGTCGGGGTCCGGGTCCGGGTCCGGGTCCGGGTCCGGGTCCGGGTCCGGGTCCGGGTCCGGGTCTGGGTCCGGGTAAGGGTCCGGGTCCGGGTCCGGGTAAGGCTCTGGGTCCGGGTCAGGGTCTGGGTCCAGGTCCGGGTCCGGGTCCGGGTCGGGGTCTGGGTCCGGGTCCGGGTCCGGGTATGGGTCCGGGTCCGGGTCCGGGTCCGGGTCCGGGTCCGGGTCCGGGTCCGGGTCCGGGTCCGGGTCCGGGTCCGGGTCCGGGTCCGGGTCAGGGTCCGGGTCCGGGTCCGGGTCCGGGTCCGGGTCCGGGTAAGGGTCCGGGTAAATGTCCGGGTCCGGGTCCGGGTCCGGGTCCGGGTCCGGGTCCGGGTCCGGGTCCGGGTCCGGGTCCGGGTCCGGGTCCGGGTCTGGGTAAGGGTCCGGGTCCGGGTCCGTGTCCGGGTCCGGGTAAGGGTCCGGGTCCGGGTCCGGGTAAGGGTCCGGGTCTGGGTCCGGGTCCGGGTCTGGGTCTGGGTCCGGGTCCGTGTCCGGTTCCGTGTCCGTGTCCGGGTAAAGGTCCGTGTCCGTGTCCGTGTCCGTGTCCGGGTCCGGGTCCGGGTCCGGGTCCGGGTCCGGGTCCGGGTAAGGGTCCGGGTAAATGTCCGGGTCCGGGTCCGGGTCCGGGTCCGGGTCCGGGTCCGGGTCTTGGTAAGGGTCCGGGTCCGGATCCGGGTCCGGGTCTGGGTCCGGGTCCGGGTCCGGGTAAGGGTCCGGGTCCGGGTCCGGGTAAGGGTTCGGGTCTGGGTCCGGGTCCGGGTCTGGGTCCGGGTCCGTGTCCGGTTCCGGGTCCGTGTCCGGGTAAAGGTCCGGGTCCGGGTCCGGGTCCGTGTCCGGGTCCTTGTCCGGGTCGGGGTCCGGGTCCGGGTCCGGGTCAGGGTCCGGGTCCGGGTCCGGGTAAGGGTCCGGGTAAATGTCCGGGTCAAGGTCCGGGTCCGGGTCCGGGTCCGGGTCCCGGTCCGGGTCCGGGTCCGGGTCCGGGTCTGGGTAAGGGTCCGGGTCCGGGTCCGGGTCCGGGTCCGGGTCCGGGTCCGGGTCCGGGTCCGGGTCCGGGTCCGGGTCCGGGTCCTGGTAAGTGTCCGGGTCCGGGTCCGGGTCCAGGTCCGGGTCCGGTTCCGGGTAAGTGTCCCCGTCCGGGTCCTGGTCCGGGACCGGGTCCAGGTCCGGTTCCGGGTCCTGGTAAGGGTCCGGGTCCGGGTCCGGGTCCGGGTCCGGGTCCGGGTCCGGGTCCGGGTCCGGGTCCGGGTCCGGGTCTGGGTAAGGGTCCGGGTCCGGGTCGGGGTCCGGGTCGGGGTCCGGGTCCGGGTCCGGGTCCGGGTCCGGGTCCGGGTCCGGGTAAGGGTCCGGGTAAATGTCCGGGTCCGGGTCCGGGTCCGGGTCCGGGTCCGGGTCCGGGTCCGGGTCCGGGTCCGGGTCCGGGTCTAGGTAAGGGTCCGGGTCCGGGTCCGGGTCCGGGTAAGGGTCCGGGTCTGGGTCCGGGTCCGGGTCTGGGTCCGGGTCCGTGTCCGGTTCCGGGTCCGTGTCCGGGTAAAGGTCCGTGTCCGTGTCCGGGTCCGGGTCCGGGTCCGGGTCCGGGTCCGGGTCCGGGTCCGGGTCCGGGTCCGGGTCCGGGTCCGGGTAAGGGTCCGGGTAAATGTCCGGGTCCGGGTCCGGGTCCGGGTCCGGGTCCGGGTCCGGGTCCGGGTCCGGGTCCGGGTCCGGGTCCGGGTCCGGGTCCGGGTCTGGGTAAGGGTCCGGGTCCGGGTCCGGGTCCGGGTCCGGGTCCGGGTCCGGGTCCGGGTCCGGGTCTGGGTCCGGGTCCGGGTCTGGGTAAGGGTCCGGGTCTGGGTCCGGGTCCGGGTCCGGGTCTGGGTCTGGGTCCGGGTCCGTGTCCGGTTCCGGGACCGTGTCCGGGTAAAGGTCCGGGTCCGGGTCCGTGTCCGTGTCCGGGTCCGGGTCCGTGTCCGGGTCCGGGTCCGGGTCCGGGTCCGGGTAAGGGTCCGGGTAAATGTCCGGGTCCGGGTCCGGGTCCGGGTCCGGGTCCGGGTCCGGGTCCGGGTCCGGGTCTGGGTAAGGGTCCGGGTCCGTGTCCGGGTCCGGGTCCGGGTAAGGGTCAGGGTCCGGGTCAGGGTCTGGGTCCGGGTCCGGGTCCGGGTCTGGGTCGGGGTCTGGGTCCGGGTCCGTGTCCGGTTCCGGGTCCGTGTCCGGGTAAAGGTCCGGGTCCGGGTCCGGGTCCGTGTCCGGGTCCTTGTCCGGGTCGGGGTCCGGGTCCGGGTCCGGGTCCAGGTCCGGGTCCGGGTCCGGGTAAGGGTCCGGGTAAATGTCCGGGTCCAGGTCCGGGTCCGGGTCCGGGTCCAGGTCCGGGTCCGGGTCCGGGTCCGGGTCCGGGTCTGGGTAAGGGTCCGGGTCCGGGTCCGGGTCCGGGTCCGGGTCCGGGTCCGGGTCCGGGTCCGGGTCCGGGTCCGGGTCAGGGTAAGGGTCCGGGTCCGGGTCCGGGTCCGGGTCCGGGTCCGGGTCCGGTTCCGGGTCCTGGTAAGTGTACGGGTCCGGGTCCGGGTCCAGGTCCGGGTCCGGTTCCGGGTAAGTGTCCCCGTCCGGGTCCTGGTCCGGATCCGGGTCCAGGTCCGGTTCCGGGTCCTGGTAAGGGTCCGGGTCCGGGTCCGGGTCCGGGTCCGGGTCCGGGTCCGGGTCCGGGTCCGGGTCCGGGTCCGGGTCCGGGTCTGGGTAAGGGTCTGGGTCCGGGTCTGGGTCCGGGTCCGGGTCCGGGTCCGGGTCCGGGTCCGGGTCTGGGTCCGGGTCCGGGTCTGGGTCCGGGTCCGGGTCTGGGTAAGGGTCCGGGACTGGGTCCGGGTCCGGGTCCGGGTCTGGGTCTGGGTCCGGGTCCGTGTCCGGTTCCGGGACCGTGTCCGGGTAAAGGTCCGGGTCCGGGTCCGTGTTCTTGTCCGGGTCCGGGTCTGGGTCCGTGTCCGGGTCCGGGTCCGGGTCCGGGTCCGGGTAAGGGTCCGGGTAAATGTCCGGGTCCGGGTCCGGGTCCGGGTCCGGGTCCGGGTCCGGGTCCGGGTCCGGGTCCGGGTCCGGGTCCGGGTCCGGGTCTGGGTAAGGGTCCGGGTCCGGGTCAGGGTCTGTGTCCGGGTCCGGGTCCGGGTCCGGGTCGGGGTCTGGGTCCGGGTCCGGGTCCGGGTATGGTTCCGGGTCCGGGTCCGGGTCCGGGTCCGGGTCCGGGTCCGGGTAAGTGTCCCCGTCCGGGTCCTGGTCCGGGTCCGGGTCCAGGTCCGGTTCCGGGTCCTGGTAAGGGTCCGGGTCCGGGTCCGGGTCCGGGTCCGGGTCCGGGTCCGGGTCCGGGTCCGGGTCCGGGTCCGGGTCCGGGTCCGGGTCTGGGTAAGGGTCCGGGTCCGGGTCCGGGTCCGGGTCCCGGTCCGGGTCCGGGTCCGGGTCCGGGTCTGGGTCCGGGTCCGGGTCCGGGTAAGGGTCCGGGTCTGGGTCTGGGTCCGGGTCCGGGTCTGGGTCTGGGTCCGGGTCCGTGTCCGGTTCCGGGACCGTGTCCGGGTAAAGGTCCGGGTCCGGGTCCGTGTCCGTGTCCGTGTCTGTGTCCGTGTCCGTGTCCGTGTCCGGGTCCGGGTCCGGGTCCGGGTAAGGGTCTGGGTAAATGTCCGGGTCCGGGTCCGGGTCCGGGTCCGGGTCCGGGTCCGGGTCCGGGTCTGGGTCCGGGTCCGGGTCTGGGTAAGGGTCCGGGTCCGTGTCCGGGTCCGGGTCCGGGTAAGGGTCTGGGTCCGGGTCAGGGTCTGGGTCCGGGTCCGGGTCCGGGTCTCGGTCGGGGTCCGGGTCCGGGTCCGGGTCCGTGTCCGGGTCTGGGTAAGGGTCCGGGTCCGGGTCCGGGTCCGGGTCCGGGTCCGGGTCCGGGTCTGGGTAAGGGTCCGGGTCCGGATCCGGGTCCGGGTCTGGGTCCGGGTCCGGGTCCGGGTAAGGGTCCGGGTCCGGGTCCGGGTCCGGGTAAGGGTCCGGGTCTGGGTCCGGGTCCGGGTCTGGGTCCGGGTCCGTGTCCGGTTCCGGGTCCGTGTCCGGGTAAAGGTCCGGGTCCGGGTCCGGGTCCGTGTCCGGGTCCTTGTCCGGGTCGGGGTCCGGGTCCGGGTCCGGGTCCGGGTCCGGGTCCGGGTCCGGGTCCGGGTAAGGGTCCGGGTAAATGTCCGGGTCCAGGTCCGGGTCCGGGTCCGGGTCCGGGTCCGGGTCCGGGTCCGGGTCTGGGTAAGGGTCCGGGTCCGGGTCCGGGTAAGTGTCCCCGTCCGTGTCCTGGTCCGGGTCCGGGTCCAGGTCCAGTTCCGGGTCCTGGTAAGGGTCCGGGTCCGGGTCCGGGTCCGGGTCCGGGTTCGGGTCCGGGTCCGGGTCCGGGTCCGGGTCCGGGTCCGGGTCTGGGTAAGGGTCCGGGTCCGGGTCTGGGTCTGGGTCCGGGTCCGGGTCCGGGTCCGGGTCCGGGTAAGGGTCCGGGTCTGGGTCCGGGTCCGGGTCCGGGTCTGGGTCTGGGTCCGGGTCCGTGTCCGGTTCCGGGACCGTGTCCGGGTAAAGGTCCGGGTCCGGGTCCGTGTCCGTGTCCGTGTCCGGGTCCGGGTCCGTGTCCGGGTCCGGGTCCGGGTCCGGGTCCGGGTAAGGGTCCGGGTAAATGTCCGGGTCCGGGTCCGGGTCCGGGTCCGGGTCCGGGTCCGGGTCCGGGTCCGGGTCCGGGTCTGGGTAAGGGTCCGGGTCCGTGTCCGGGTCCGGGTCCGGGTAAGGGTCTGGGTCCGGGTCAGGGTCTGGGTCCGGGTCCGGGTCCGGGTCTGGGTCGGGGTCCGGGTCGGGGTCCGGGTCCGGGTCGGGGTCTGGGTCCGGGTCCGGGTCCGGGTATGGGTCCGGGTCCGGGTCCGGGTCCGGGTCCGGGTCCGGGTCCGGGTCCGGGTCCGGGTCCGGGTCTGGGTCTGGGTCCGGGTCCGTGTCCGGTTCCGGGACCGTGTCCGGGTAAAGGTCCGGGTCCGTGTCCGTGTCCGGGTCCGGGTCCGGGTCCGGGTCAGGGTCTGGGTCCGGGTCCGGGTCCGGGTCCGGGTCGGGGTCCGGGTCCGGGTCCGGGTCCGGGTCCGGGTCTGGGTAAGGGTCCGGGTCCAGGTCCGGGTCCGGGTCCGGGTCCGGGTCTGGGTAAGGGTCCGGGTCCGGATCCGGGTCCGGGTCTGGGTCTGGGTCCGGGTCCGGGTCCGGGTAAGGGTCCGGGTCCGGGTCCGGGTCCGGGTAAGGGTCCGGGTCTGGGTCCGGGTCCGGGTCTGGGTCCGGGTCCGTGTCCGGTTCCGGGTCCGTGTCCGGGTAAAGGTCCGGGTCCGGGTCCGGGTCCGTGTCCGGGTCCTTGTCCGGGTCGGGGTCCGGGTCCGGGTCCGGGTCTGGGTAAGGGTCCGGGTCCGGGTCCGGGTCCGGGTCCGGGTCCGGGTCCGGGTCCGGGTCCGGGTCCGGGTCCGGGTCCGGGTAAGGGTCCGGGTCCGGGTCCGGGTCCGGGTCCGGGTCCTGGTAAGTGTCCGGGTCCGGGTCCGGGTCCAGGTCCGGGTCCGGTTCCGGGTAAGTGTCCCCGTCCGGGTCCTGGTCCGGATCCGGGTCCAGGTCCCGTTCCGGGTCCTGGTAAGGGTCCGGGTCCGGGTCCGGGTCCGGGTCCGGGTCCGGGTCCGGGTCCGGGTCCGGGTCCGGGTCTGGGTCCGGGTCCGGGTCCGGTTCCGGGTCCTGGTAAGGGTCCGGGTCCGGGTCCGGGTCCGGGTCCGGGTCCGGGTCCGGGTCCGGGTCCGGGTCCGGGTCCGGGTCTGGGTAAGGGTCCGGGTCCGGGTCCGGGTCCCGGTCCGGGTCCGGGTCCGGGTCCGGGTCTGGGTCCGGGTCCGGGTCCGGGTAAGGGTCCGGGTCTGGGTCTGGGTCCGGGTCCGGGTCTGGGTCTGGGTCCGGGTCCGTGTCCGGTTCCGGGACCGTGTCCGGGTAAAGGTCCGGGTCCGGGTCCGTGTCCGTGTCCGGGTCCGTGTCCGTGTCCGGGTCCGTGTCCGGGTCCGGGTCCGGGTCCGGGTAAGGGTCTGGGTAAATGTCCGGGTCCGGGTCCAGGTCCGGGTCCGGGTCCGGGTCCGGGTCCGGGTCCGGGTCCGGGTCTGGGTAAGGGTCCGGGTCCGGGTCCGGGTCCGGGTCCGGGTAAGGGTCTGGGTCCGGGTCAGGGTCTGGGTCCGGGTCCGGGTCCGGGTCTCGGTCGGGGTCCGGGTCCGGGTCCGGGTCCGTGTCCGGGTCTGGGTAAGGGTCCGGGTCCGGGTCCGGGTCCGGGTCCGGGTCCGGGTCCGGGTCCGGGTCTGGGTAAGGATCCGGGTCCGGATCCGGGTCCGGGTCTGGGTCCGGGTCCGGGTCCGGGTAAGGGTCCGGGTCCGGGTCCGGGTCCGGGTAAGGGTCCGGGTCTGGGTCCGGGTCCGGGTCTGGGTCCGGGTCCGTGTCCGGTTCCGGGTCCGTGTCCGGGTAAAGGTCCGGGTCCGGGTCCGGGTCCGTGTCCGGGTCCTTGTCCGGGTCGGGGTCCGGGTCCGGGTCCGGGTCCGGGTCCGGGTCTGGGTCCGTGTCCGTGTCCGGGTCCGGGTCCGGGTCCGGGTCAGGGTCTGGGTCCGGGTCCGGGTCCGGGTCCGGGTCGGGGTCCGGGTCCGGGTCCGGGTCCGGGTCCGGGTCTGGGTAAGGGTCCGGGTCCGGGTCCGGGTCCGGGTCCGGGTCCGGGTCTGGGTAAGGGTCCGGGTCCGGATCCGGGTCCGGGTCTGGGTCCGGGTCCGGGTCCGGGTAAGGGTCCGGGTCCGGGTCCGGGTCCGGGTAAGGGTCCGGGTCTGGGTCCGGGTCCGGGTCTGGGTCCGGGTCCGTGTCCGGTTCCGGGTCCGTGTCCGGGTAAAGGTCCGGGTCCGGGTCCGGGTCCGTGTCCGGGTCCTTGTCCGGGTCGGGGTCCGGGTCCGGGTCCGGGTCTGGGTAAGGGTCCGGGTCCGGGTCCGGGTCCGGGTCCGGGTCCGGGTCCGGGTCCGGGTCCGGGTCCGGGTCCGGGTCCGGGTAAGGGTCCGGGTCCGGGTCCGGGTCCGGGTCCGGGTCCTGGTAAGTGTCCGGGTCCGGGTCCGGGTCCAGGTCCGGGTCCGGTTCCGGGTAAGTGTCCCCGTCCGGGTCCTGGTCCGGATCCGGGTCCAGGTCCGGTTCCGGGTCCTGGTAAGGGTCCGGGTCCGGGTCCGGGTCCGGGTCCGGGTCCGGGTCCGGGTCCGGGTCCGGGTCCGGGTCTGGGTCCGGGTCCGGGTCCGGTTCCGGGTCCTGGTAAGGGTCCGGGTCCGGGTCCGGGTCCGGGTCCGGGTCCGGGTCCGGGTCCGGGTCCGGGTCTGGGTAAGGGTCCGGGTCCGGGTCCGGGTCCCGGTCCGGGTCCGGGTCCGGGTCCGGGTCTGGGTCCGGGTCCGGGTCCGGGTAAGGGTCCGGGTCTGGGTCTGGGTCCGGGTCCGGGTCTGGGTCTGGGTCCGGGTCCGTGTCCGGTTCCGGGACCGTGTCCGGGTAAAGGTCCGGGTCCGGGTCCGTGTCCGTGTCCGGGTCCGTGTCCGTGTCCGGGTCCGTGTCCGGGTCCGGGTCCGGGTCCGGGTAAGGGTCTGGGTAAATGTCCGGGTCCGGGTCCAGGTCCGGGTCCGGGTCCGGGTCCGGGTCCGGGTCCGGGTCCGGGTCCGGGTCTGGGTAAGGGTCCGGGTCCGGGTCCGGGTCCGGGTCCGGGTAAGGGTCTGGGTCCGGGTCAGGGTCTGGGTCCGGGTCCGGGTCCGGGTCTCGGTCGGGGTCCGGGTCCGGGTCCGGGTCCGTGTCCGGGTCTGGGTAAGGGTCCGGGTCCGGGTCCGGGTCCGGGTCCGGGTCCGGGTCCGGGTCCGGGTCTGGGTAAGGATCCGGGTCCGGATCCGGGTCCGGGTCTGGGTCCGGGTCCGGGTCCGGGTAAGGGTCCGGGTCCGGGTCCGGGTCCGGGTAAGGGTCCGGGTCTGGGTCCGGGTCCGGGTCTGGGTCCGGGTCCGTGTCCGGTTCCGGGTCCGTGTCCGGGTAAAGGTCCGGGTCCGGGTCCGGGTCCGTGTCCGGGTCCTTGTCCGGGTCGGGGTCCGGGTCCGGGTCCGGGTCCGGGTCCGGGTCTGGGTCCGGGTCCGGGTCCGGGTCCGGGTCCGGGTCCGGGTCCGGGTCCGGGTCCGGGTAAGGGTCCGGGTCCGGGTCCGGGTCCGGGTCCGGGTCCTGGTAAGTGTCCGGGTCCGGGTCCGGGTCCAGGTCCGGGTCCGGTTCCGGGTAAGTGTCCCCGTCCGTGTCCTGGTCCGGGTCCGGGTCCAGGTCCGGTTCCGGGTCCTGGTAAGGGTCCGGGTCCGGGTCCGGGTCCGGGTCCGGGTTCGGGTCCGGGTCCGGGTCCGGGTCCGGGTCCGGGTCCGGGTCTGGGTAAGGGTCCGGGTCCGGGTCTGGGTCTGGGTCCGGGTCCGGGTAAGGGTCCGGGTCCGGGTAAGGGTCCGGGTCTGGGTCCGGGTCCGGGTCCGGGTCTGGGTCTGGGTCCGGGTCCGTGTCCGGTTCCGGGACCGTGTCCGGGTAAAGGTCCGGGTCCGGGTCCGTGTCCGTGTCCGGGTCCGTGTCCGGGTCCGTGTCCGGGTCCGTGTCCGGGTCCGGGTCCGGGTAAGGGTCCGGGTAAATGTCCGGGTCCGGGTCCGGGTCCGGGTCCGGGTCCGGGTCCGGGTCCGGGTCTGGGTAAGGGTCCGTGTCCGTGTCCGGGTCCGGGTCCGGGTAAGGGTCTGGGTCCGGGTCAGGGTCTGGGTCCGGGTCCGGGTCCGGGTCTGGGTCGGGGTCAGGGTCCGGGTCCGGGTCCGGGTCCGGGTCCGGGTCCGGGTCCGGGTCCGGGTCCGGGTCCGGGTCCGGGTCCGGGTCCGGGTAAGGGTCCGGGTCCGGGTCCGGGTAAGGGTCCGGGTCCGGGTCAGGGTCTGGGTCCGGGTCCGGGTCCGGGTCCGGGTCGGGGTCTGGGTCCGGGTCCGGGTCCGGGTATGGGTCCGGGTCCGGGTCCGGGTCCGGGTCCGGGTCCGGGTCCGGGTCCGGGTCCGGGTCCGGGTCCGGGTCTGGGTCTGGGTCCGGGTCCGTGTCCGGTTCTGGGACCGTGTCCGGGTAAAGGTCCGGGTCCGTGTCCGTGTCCGGGTCCGGGTCCGGGTCCGTGTCCGGGTCCGGGTCCGGGTCCGGGTCCGGGTCCAGGTCCGGGTCCGGGTCTGGGTCCGGTTCTGGGTCCGGTTCCGGGTCCGGGTAAGGGTCCGGGTCCGGTTCCGGTTCCGGTTCCGGTTCCGGTTCCGGTTCCGGTTCCGGTTCCGGTTCCGGGTCCGGGTCCGGGTCCGGGTCCGGGTCCGGGTCCGTGTCTGGGTCCGGGTCCGGGTCCGGGTAAGGGTATGGGTCCGGGTCCGGGTCCGGGTCCGGGTCCGGGTCCGGGTCCGGGTCCGGGTCCGGGTCCGGGTCCGGGTCCGGGTCCGGGTAAGGGTCCGGGTCCGTGTCCGGTTCCGGGACCGTGTCCGGGTAAAGGTCCGGGTCCGTGTCCGTGTCCGTGTCCGTGTCCGTGTCCGGGTCCGTGTCCGGGTCCGGGTCCGTGTCCGGGTCCGGGTCCGGGTAAGGGTCCGGGTAAATGTCCGGGTCCGGGTCCGGGTCCGGGTCCGGGTCCGGGTCCGGGTCCGGGTCCGGGTCTGGGTAAGGGTCCGGGTCTGTGTCCGGGTCCGGGTCCGGGTAAGAGTCTGGGTCCGGGTCAGGGTCTGGGTCCGGGTCCGGGTCCGGGTCCGGGTCCAGGTCCGTGTCCGGGTCCGGGTCCGGGTCTGGGTAAGGGTCCGGGTCCGGGTCCGGGTCCGGGTCCGGGTCCGGGTCCTGGTAAGGGTCCGGGTAAATGTCCGGGTTCTGGGTCCGGGTCCGGGTCCAGGTCCGGGTCCGGGTCTGGGTCCGGTTCTGGGTCCGGGTCCGGTTCCGGTTCCGGTTCCGGTTCCGGTTCCGGGTCCGGGTCCGGGTCCGGGTCCGGGTCCGGGTCCGGGTCCGGGTCCGGGTCTGGGTCCGGGTCCGGGTCCGGGTAAGGGTCCGGGTCCGTGTCCGGGTCCGGGTCCGGGTAAGAGTCTGGGTCCGGGTCAGGGTCTGGGTCCGGTTCCGGGTCAGGGTCTGGGTCCGGTTCCGGGTCCGGGTCTGGGTAAGGGTCCGGGTCCGGGTCCGGGTCCGGGTCCGGGTCCGGGTCCGGTTCCGGGTCCAGGTCCGGGTCCGGTTCCGGGTAAGTGTCCCCGTCCGGGTCCTGGTCCGGATCCGGGTCCAGGTCCGGTTCCGGGTCCTGGTAAGGGTCCGGGTCCGGGTCCGGGTCCGGGTCCGGGTCCGGGTCCGGGTCCGGGTCCGGGTCCGGGTCCGGGTCCGGGTCCGGGTCTGGGTAAGGGTCTGGGTCCGGGTCTGGGTCCGGGTCCGGGTCCGGGTCCGGGTCCGGGTCCGGGTCCGGGTCCGGGTCCGGGTCTGGGTCTGGGTCCGGGTCTGGGTAAGGGTCCGGGACTGGGTCCGGGTCCGGGTCCGGGTCTGGGTCTGGGTCCGGGTCCGTGTCCGGTTCCAGGACCGTGTCCGGGTAAAGGTCCGGGTCCGGGTCCGTGTCCGTGTCCGGGTCCGGGTCCGGGTCCGTGTCCGGGTCCGGGTCCGGGTCCGGGTCCGGGTAAGGGTCCGGGTAAATGTCCGGGTCCGGGTCCGGGTCCGGGTCCGGGTCCGGGTCCGTGTCCGGGTCCGTGTCCGGGTCCGGGTCCGGGTCCGTGTCCGGGTCCGGGTCCGGGTCCGGGTCTGGGTAAGGGTCCGGGTCCGTGTCCGGGTCCGGGTCCGGGTAAGGGTCTGGGTCCGGGTCAGGGTCTGGGTCCGGGTCCGGGTCCGGGTCTGGGTCGGGGTCTGGGTCCGGGTCCGGGTCCGGGTCCGGGTCCGGGTCCGGGTCCGGGTCCGGGTAAGGGTCCGGGTCCGGGTCTGGGTAAGGGTCCGGGTCCGGGTCAGGGTCTGGGTCCGGGTCCGGGTCCGGGTCCGGGTCGGGGTCTGGGTCCGGGTCCGGGTCCGGGTATGGTTCCGGGTCCGGGTCCGGGTCCGGGTCCGGGTCCGGGTCCGGGTCCTGGTAAGTGTCCGGGTCCGGGTCCGGGTCCAGGTCCGGGTCCGGTTCCGGGTAAGTGTCCCCGTCCGGGTCCTGGTCCGGGTCCGGGTCCAGGTCCGGTTCCGGGTCCTGGTAAGGGTCCGGGTCCGGGTCCGGGTCCGGGTCCGGGTCCGGGTCCGGGTCCGGGTCCGGGTCCGGGTCCGGGTCTGGGTAAGGGTCCGGGTCCGGGTCCGGGTCCGGGTCCCGGTCCGGGTCCGGGTCCGGGTCCGGGTCTGGGTCCGGGTCCGGGTCCGGGTAAGGGTCCGGGTCTGGGTCTGGGTCCGGGTCCGGGTCTGGGTCTGGGTCCGGGTCCGTGTCCGGTTCCGGGACCGTGTCCGGGTAAAGGTCCGGGTCCGGGTCCGTGTCCGTGTCCTGGTCCGGGTCCGTGTCCGGGTCCGGGTCCGGGTCCGGGTCCGGGTAAGGGTCTGGGTAAATGTCCGGGTCCGGGTCCGGGTCCGGGTCCGGGTCCGGGTCCGGGTCCGGGTCCGGGTCCGGGTCTGGGTAAGGGTCCGGGTCCGTGTCCGTGTCCGGGTCCGGGTCCGGGTAAGGGTCTGGGTCCGGGTCAGGGTCTGGGTCCGGGTCCGGGTCCGGGTCTGGGTCGGGGTCCGGGTCCGGGTCCGGGTCCGTGTCCGGGTCTGGGTAAGGGTCCGTGTCCGGGTCTGGGTAAGGGTCCGGGTCGGGGTCCGGGTCCGGGTCCGGGTCCGGGTCCGGGTCCGGGTCTGGGTAAGGGTCCGGGTCCGGATCCGGGTCCGGGTCTGGGTCCGGGTCCGGGTCCGGGTAAGGGTCCGGGTCCGGGTCCGGGTCCGGGTAAGGGTCCGGGTCTGGGTCCGGGTCCGGGTCAGGGTCCGGGTAAATGTCCGGGTCCGGGTCCGGGTCCGGGTCCGGGTCCGGGTCCGGGTCCGGGTCCGGGTCCGTGTCCGGGTCCGGGTCCGGGTCCGGGTCTGGGTAAGGGTCCGGGTCCGTGTCCGGGTCCGGGTCCGGGTAAGGGTCTGGGTCCGGGTCAGGGTCTGGGTCCGGGTCCGGGTCCGGGTCTGGGTCGGGGTCTGGGTCCGGGTCCGGGTCCGGGTCCGGGTCCGGGTCCGGGTCCGGGTCCGGGTCCGGGTAAGGGTCCGGGTCCGGGTCCGGGTAAGGGTCCGGGTCCGGGTCAGGGTCTGGGTCCGGGTCCGGGTCCGGGTCCGGGTCGGGGTCTGGGTCCGGGTCCGGGTCCGGGTATGGTTCCGGGTCCGGGTCCGGGTCCGGGTCCGGGTCCGGGTCCGGGTCCTGGTAAGTGTCCGGGTCCGGGTCCGGGTCCAGGTCCGGGTCCGGTTCCGGGTAAGTGTCCCCGTCCGGGTCCTGGTCCGGGTCCGGGTCCAGGTCCGGTTCCGGGTCCTGGTAAGGGTCCGGGTCCGGGTCCGGGTCCGGGTCCGGGTCCGGGTCCGGGTCCGGGTCCGGGTCCGGGTCCGGGTCCGGGTCTGGGTAAGGGTCCGGGTCCGGGTCCGGGTCCGGGTCCGGGTCCGGGTCCGGGTCCTGGTAAGTGTCCGGGTCCGGGTCCGGGTCCGGGTCCAGGTCCGGGTCCGGTTCCGGGTAAGTGTCCCCGTCCGGGTCCTGGTCCGGGTCCGGGTCCAGGTCCGGTTCCGGGTCCTGGTAAGGGTCCGGGTCCGGGTCCGGGTCCGGGTCCGGGTCCGGGTCCGGGTCCGGGTCCGGGTCCGGGTCCGGGTCTGGGTAAGGGTCCGGGTCCGGGTCCGGGTCCGGGTCCCGGTCCGGGTCCGGGTCCGGGTCCGGGTCTGGGTCCGGGTCCGGGTCCGGGTAAGGGTCCGGGTCTGGGTCTGGGTCCGGGTCCGGGTCTGGGTCTGGGTCCGGGTCCGTGTCCGGTTCCGGGACCGTGTCCGGGTAAAGGTCCGGGTCCGGGTCCGTGTCCGTGTCCTGGTCCGGGTCCGTGTCCGGGTCCGGGTCCGGGTCCGTGTCCGGGTCCGGGTAAGGGTCTGGGTAAATGTCCGGGTCCGGGTCCGGGTCCGGGTCCGGGTCCGGGTCCGGGTCCGGGTCCGGGTCCGGGTCTGGGTAAGGGTCCGGGTCCGTGTCCGTGTCCGGGTCCGGGTCCGGGTAAGGGTCTGGGTCCGGGTCAGGGTCTGGGTCCGGGTCCGGGTCCGGGTCTCGGTCGGGGTCCGGGTCCGGGTCCGGGTCCGTGTCCGGGTCTGGGTAAGGGTCCGTGTCCGGGTCTGGGTAAGGGTCCGGGTCGGGGTCCGGGTCCGGGTCCGGGTCCGGGTCCGGGTCCGGGTCTGGGTAAGGGTCCGGGTCCGGATCCGGGTCCGGGTCTGGGTCCGGGTCCGGGTCCGGGTAAGGGTCCGGGTCCGGGTCCGGGTCCGGGTAAGGGTCCGGGTCTGGGTCCGGGTCCGGGTCAGGGTCCGGGTCCGTGTCCGGTTCCGGGTCCGTGTCCGGGTAAAGGTCCGGGTCCGGGTCCGTGTCCGTGTCCGGGTCCTTGTCCGGGTCGGGGTCCGGGTCCGGGTCCGGGTCCGGGTCCGGGTCCGGGTAAGGGTCCGGGTAAATGTCCGGGTCCAGGTCCGGGTCCGGGTCCGGGTCCGGGTCCGGGTCCGGGTCCGGGTCCGGGTCCGGGTCTGGGTAAGGGTCCGGGTCCGGGTCCGGGTCCGGGTCCGGGTCCGGGTCCGGGTCCGGGTCCGGGTCCGGGTAAGGGTCCGGGTCCGGGTCCGGGTCCGGGTCCGGGTCCTGGTATGTGTCCGGGTCCGGGTCCGGGTCCAGGTCCGGGTCCGGTTCCGGGTAAGTGTCCCCGTCCGGGTCCTGGTCCGGGTCCGGGTACAGGTCCGGTTCCGGGTCCTGATAAGGGTCCGGGTCCGGGTCCGGGTCCGGGTCCGGGTCCGGGTCCGGGTCCGGGTCCGGGTCCGGGTCCGGGTCTGGGTAAGGGTCCGGGTCCGGGTCTGGGTCTGGGTCCGGGTCCGGGTCCGGGTCCGGGTCCGGGTAAGGGTCCGGGTCTGGGTCCGGGTCCGGGTCGGGGTCAGGGTCCGGGTCCGGGTCCGGGTATGGGTAAGGGTCCGGGTCCGGGTCCGGGTCCGGGTCCGGGTCCGGGTCCGGGTCCGGGTCCGGGTCCGGGTCTGGGTCTGGGTCCGGGTCCCTGTCCGGTTCCGGGACCGTGTCCGGGTAAAGGTCCGGGTCCGTGTCCGTGTCCGGGTCCGGGTCCGTGTCCGTGTCCGGGTCCGGGTCCGGGTCCGGGTCCGGGTAAGGGTCCGGGTAAATGTCCGGGTCCGGGTCCGGGTCCGGGTCCGGGTCCGGGTCCGGGTCCGGGTCCGGGTCCGGGTCCGGGTCCGGGTCTGGGTAAGGGTCCGGGTCCGGGTCCGGGTCCGGGTCCGGGTAAGAGTCTGGGTCCGGGTCAGGGTCTGGGTCCCATTCCGGGTCCGGGTCTGGGTCGGGGTCCGGGTCCGGGTCCGGGTCCGGGTCCGGGTCCGGGTCCGGGTCCGGGTCCGGGTCCGGGTCCAGGTCCGTGTCCGTGTCCGGGTCCGGGTCTGGGTAAGGGTCCGGGTCCGGGTCCGGGTCCGGGTCCGGGTCCGGGTCCGGGTCCGTGTCCGGGTCCTTGTCCGGGTCAGGGTCCGGGTCCGGGTCCGGGTCTGGGTAAGGGTCCGGGTCCGGGTCCGGGTCCGGGTCCGGGTCCGGGTCCGGGTCCGGGTCCGGGTCCGGGTCCGGGTCCGGGTAAGGGTCCGGGTCCGGGTCCGGGTCCGGGTCCGGGTCCTGGTAAGTGTCCGGGTCCGGGTCCGGGTCCAGGTCCGGGTCCGGTTCCGGGTAAGTGTCCCCGTCCGGGTCCTGGTCCGGATCCGGGTCCAGGTCCGGTTCCGGGTCCTGGTAAGGGTCCGGGTCCGGGTCCGGGTCCGGGTCCGGGTCCGGGTCCGGGTCCGGGTCCGGGTCCGGGTCCGGGTCCGGGTCCGGGTCTGGGTCCGGGTCCGGGTCCGGTTCCGGGTCCTGGTAAGGGTCCGGGTCCGGGTCCGGGTCCGGGTCCGGGTCCGGGTAAGGGTCCGGGTCTGGGTCTGGGTCCGGGTCCGGGTCTGGGTCTGGGTCCGGGTCCGTGTCCGGTTCCGGGACCGTGTCCGGGTAAAGGTCCGGGTCCGGGTCCGTGTCCGTGTCCGGGTCCGTGTCCGTGTCCGGGTCCGGGTCCGGGTCCGGGTCCGGGTCCGGGTAAGGGTCTGGGTAAATGTCCGGGTCCGGGTCCAGGTCCGGGTCCGGGTCCGGGTCCGGGTCCGGGTCCGGGTCCGGGTCTGGGTAAGGGTCCGGGTCCGTGTCCGGGTCCGGGTCCGGGTAAGGGTCTGGGTCCGGGTCAGGGTCTGGGTCCGGGTCCTGGTCCGGGTCTCGGTCGGGGTCCGGGTCCGGGTCCGGGTCCGTGTCCGGGTCTGGGTAAGGGTCCGGGTCCGGGTCCGGGTCCGGGTCCGGGTCCGGGTCCGGGTCCGGGTCTGGGTAAGGGTCCGGGTCCGGATCCGGGTCCGGGTTTGGGTCCGGGTCCGGGTCCGGGTAAGGGTCCGGGTCCGTGTCCGGTTCCGGGACCGTGTCCGGGTAAAGGTCCGGGTCCGGGTCCGTGTCCGTGTCCTGGTCCGGGTCCGTGTCCGGGTCCGGGTCCGGGTCCGGGTCCGGGTAAGGGTCTGGGTAAATGTCCGGGTCCGGGTCCGGGTCCGGGTCCGGGTCCGGGTCCGGGTCCGGGTCCGGGTCCGGGTCTGGGTAAGGGTCCGGGTCCGTGTCCGTGTCCGTGTCCGGGTCCGGGTAAGGGTCTGGGTCCGGGTCAGGGTCTGGGTCCGGGTCCGGGTCCGGGTCTCGGTCGGGGTCCGGGTCCGGGTCCGGGTCCGTGTCCGGGTCTGGGTAAGGGTCCGTGTCCGGGTCTGGGTAAGGGTCCGGGTCGGGGTCCGGGTCCGGGTCCGGGTCCGGGTCCGGGTCCGGGTCTGGGTAAGGGTCCGGGTCCGGATCCGGGTCCGGGTCTGGGTCCGGGTCCGGGTCCGGGTAAGGGTCCGGGTCCGGGTCCGGGTCCGGGTAAGGGTCCGGGTCTGGGTCCGGGTCCGGGTCAGGGTCCGGGTCCGTGTCCGGTTCCGGGTCCATGTCCGGGTAAAGGTCCGGGTCCGGGTCCGGGTCCGTGTCCGGGTCCTTGTCCGGGTCGGGGTCCGGGTCCGGGTCCGGGTCCGGGTCCGGGTCCGGGTAAGGGTCCGGGTAAATGTCCGGGTCCGGGTCCGGGTCCGGGTCCGGGTCCGGGTCCGGGTCCGGGTCCGGGTCCGGGTCCGGGTCTGGGTAAGGGTCCGGGTCCGGGTCCGGGTCCGGGTCCGGGTCCGGGTCCGGGTCCGGGTCCGGGTCCGGGTCCGGGTCCGGGTCCGGGTAAGGGTCCGGGTCCGGGTCCGGGTCCGGGTCCGGGTCCTGGTATGTGTCCGGGTCCGGGTCCGGGTCCAGGTCCGGGTCCGGTTCCGGGTAAGTGTCCCCGTCCGGGTCCTGGTCCGGGTCCGGGTACAGGTCCGGTTCCGGGTCCTGATAAGGGTCCGGGTCCGGGTCCGGGTCCGGGTCCGGGTCCGGGTCCGGGTCCGGGTCCGGGTCCGGGTCCGGGTCCGGGTCTGGGTAAGGGTCCGGGTCCGGGTCTGGGTCTGGGTCCGGGTCCGGGTCCGGGTCCGGGTCCGGGTAAGGGTCCGGGTCTGGGTCCGGGTCCGGGTCCGGGTCTGGGTCCGGGTCCGGGTCGGGGTCAGGGTCCGGGTCCGGGTCCGGGTATGGGTAAGGGTCCGGGTCCGGGTCCGGGTCCGGGTCCGGGTCCGGGTCCGGGTCCGGGTCCGGGTCCGGGTCTGGGTCTGGGTCCGGGTCCGTGTCCGGTTCCGGGACCGTGTCCGGGTAAAGGTCCGGGTCCGTGTCCGTGTCCGGGTCCGGGTCCGTGTCCGTGTCCGGGTCCGGGTCCGGGTCCGGGTCCGGGTAAGGGTCCGGGTAAATGTCCGGGTCCGGGTCCGGGTCCGGGTCCGGGTCCGGGTCCGGGTCCGGGTCCGGGTCCGGGTCCGGGTCCGGGTCCGGGTCTGGGTAAGGGTCCGGGTCCGTGTCCGGGGTCCGGGTCCGGGTAAGAGTCTGGGTCCGGGTCAGGGTCTGGGTCCGGTTCCGGGTCCGGGTCTGGGTCGGGGTCCGGGTCCGGGTCCGGGTCCGGGTCCGGGTCCGGGTCCGGGTCCGGGTCCGGGTCCAGGTCCGTGTCCGTGTCCGGGTCCGGGTCTGGGTAAGGGTCCGGGTCCGGGTCCGGGTCCGGGTCCGGGTCCGGGTCCGGGTCCGGGTCCGTGTCCGGGTCCTTGTCCGGGTCGGGGTCCGGGTCCGGGTCCGGGTCTGGGTAAGGGTCCGGGTCCGGGTCCGGGTCCGGGTCCGGGTCCGGGTCCGGGTCCGGGTCCGGGTCCGGGTCCGGGTAAGGGTCCGGGTCCGGGTCCGGGTCCGGGTCCGGGTCCTGGTAAGTGTCCGGGTCCGGGTCCGGGTCCAGGTCCGGGTCCGGTTCCGGGTAAGTGTCCCCGTCCGGGTCCTGGTCCGGATCCGGGTCCAGGTCCGGTTCCGGGTCCTGGTAAGGGTCCGGGTCCGGGTCCGGGTCCGGGTCCGGGTCCGGGTCCGGGTCCGGGTCCGGGTCCGGGTCCGGGTCTGGGTCCGGGTCCGGGTCCGGTTCCGGGTCCTGGTAAGGGTCCGGGTCCGGGTCCGGGTCCGGGTCCGGGTCCGGGTAAGGGTCCGGGTCTGGGTCTGGGTCCGGGTCCGGGTCTGGGTCTGGGTCCGGGTCCGTGTCCGGTTCCGGGACCGTGTCCGGGTAAAGGTCCGTGTCCGGGTCCGTGTCCGTGTCCGGGTCCGTGTCCGTGTCCGGGTCCGGGTCCGGGTCCGGGTCCGGGTCCGGGTCCGGGTAAGGGTCTGGGTAAATGTCCGGGTCCGGGTCCAGGTCCGGGTCCGGGTC
Organism: Arizona elegans; assembly: GCA_022577455.1. Lineage (NCBI taxonomy): Eukaryota > Metazoa > Chordata > Lepidosauria > Squamata > Colubridae > Arizona > Arizona elegans. The sequence goes on from JAKOOJ010000027.1 coordinate 9,406,675, forward strand.
CGGGTCCGGGTCCGGGTCCGGGTCCGGGTCTGGGTAAGGGTCCGGGTCCGTGTCCGGGTCCGGGTCCGGGTAAGGGTCTGGGTCCGGGTCAGGGTCTGGGTCCGGGTCCGGGTCCGGGTCCGGGTCTCGGTCGGGGTCCGGGTCCGGGTCCGGGTCCGTGTCCGGGTCTGGGTAAGGGTCCGGGTCCGGGTCCGGGTCCGGGTCCGGGTCCGGGTCCGGGTCTGGGTAAGGGTCCGGGTCCGGATCCGGGTCCGGGTCTGGGTCCGGGTCCGGGTCCGGGTAAGGGTCCGGGTCCGGGTCCGGGTCCGGGTAAGGGTCCGGGTCTGGGTCCGGGTCCGGGTCTGGGTCCGGGTCCGTGTCCGGTTCCGGGTCCGTGTCCGGGTAAAGGTCCGGGTCCGGGTCCGGGTCCGTGTCCGTGTCCTTGTCCGGGTCGGGGTCCGGGTCCGGGTCCGGGTCCGGGTCCGGGTCCGGGTCCGGGTCCGGGTAAGGGTCCGGGTAAATGTCCGGGTCCAGGTCCGGGTCCGGGTCCGGGTCCGGGTCCGGGTCCGGGTCCGGGTCCGGGTCTGGGTAAGGGTCCGGGTCCGGGTCCGGGTCTGGGTCCGGGTCCGGGTCCGGGTCCGGGTCCGGGTCCGGGTCCGGGTAAGGGTCCGGGTCCGGGTCCGGGTCCGGGTCCGGATCCGGGTCCTGGTAAGTGTCCGGGTCCGGGTCCGGGTCCAGGTCCGGGTCCGGTTCCGGGTAAGTGTCCCCGTCCGTGTCCTGGTCCGGGTCCGGGTCCAGGTCCGGTTCCGGGTCCTGGTAAGGGTCCGGGTCCGGGTCCGGGTCCGGGTCCGGGTTCGGGTCCGGGTCCGGGTCCGGGTCCGGGTCCGGGTCCGGGTCTGGGTAAGGGTCCGGGTCCGGGTCTGGGTCTGGGTCCGGGTCCGGGTAAGGGTCCGGGTCCGGGTAAGGGTCCGGGTCTGGGTCCGGGTCCGGGTCCGGGTCTGGGTCTGGGTCCGGGTCCGTGTCCGGTTCCGGGACCGTGTCCGGGTAAAGGTCCGGGTCCGGGTCCGTGTCCGTGTCCGGGTCCGGGTCCGGGTCCGGGTCCGGGTCCGGGTCCGGGTCCGGGTCCGGGTCCGGGTAAGGGTCCGGGTAAATGTCCGGGTCCGGGTCCGGGTCCGGGTCCGGGTCCGGGTCCGGGTCCGGGTCCGGGTCCGGGTCTGGGTAAGGGTCCGTGTCCGTGTCCGGGTCCGGGTCCGGGTAAGGGTCTGGGTCCGGGTCAGGGTCTGGGTCCGGGTCCGGGTCCGGGTCTGGGTCGGGGTCAGGGTCCGGGTCCGGGTCCGGGTCCGGGTAAGGGTATGGGTCCGGGTCCGGGTCCGGGTCCGGGTCCGGGTCCGGGTCCGGGTCCGGGTCCGGGTCCGGGTCCGGGTCCGGGTAAGGGTCCGGGTCCGGGTCCGGGTCCGGGTCCGGGTCCGGGTCTGGGTCTGGGTCCGGGTCCGTGTCCGGTTCCGGGACCGTGTCCGGGTAAAGGTCCGGGTCCGTGTCCGTGTCCGTGTCCGGGTCCGTGTCCGGGTCCGTGTCCGGGTCCGGGTCCGTGTCCGGGTCCGGGTCCGGGTAAGGGTCCGGGTAAATGTCCGTGTCCGGGTCCGGGTCCGGGTCCGGGTCCGGGTCCGGGTCCGGGTCCGGGTCTGGGTAAGGGTCCGGGTCCGTGTCCGGGTCCGGGTCCGGCTAAGAGTCTGGGTCCGGGTCAGGGTCTGGGTCCGGGTCCGGGTCCGGGTCCGGGTCCGGGTCCAGGTCCGTGTCCGGGTCCGGGTCCGGGTCTGGGTAAGGGTCCGGGTCCGGGTCCGGGTCCGGGTCCGGGTCCGGGTCCGGGTCCGGGTCCTGGTAAGGGTCCGGGTAAATGTCCGGGTTCTGGGTCCGGGTCCGGGTCCAGGTCCGGGTCCGGGTCTGGGTCCGGTTCTGGGTCCGGGTCCGGTTCCGGTTCCGGGTCCGGTTCCTGGTCCGGGTCCGGGTCTGGGTCCGGGTCTGGGTCCGGGTCCGGGTCCGGGTCCGGGTCTGGGTCCGGGTCCGGGTCCGGGTAAGGGTCCGGGTCCGTGTCCGGGTCCGGGTCCGGGTAAGAGTCTGGGTCCGGGTCAGGGTCTGGGTCCGGTTCCGGGTCAGGGTCTGGGTCCGGTTCCGGGTCCGGGTCTGGGTAAGGGTCCGGGTCCGGGTCCGGGTCCGGGTCCGGGTCCGGGTCCTGGTAAGGGTCCGGTTCCGGGTCGGGTTCTGGGTCCGGGTCCGGGTCCGGGTCTGGGTCCAGGTCCGGGTCCGGGTCTGGGTCCGGTTCTGGGTCCGGTTCCGGGTCCGGGTAAGGGTCCGGGTCCGGGTCCGGTTCCGGTTCCGGTTCGGGTTCCGGTTCCGGTTCCGGTTCCGGGTCCGGGTCTGGGTCCGGGTCCGGGTCCGGGTCCGGGTCCGGGTCCGGGTCCGGGTCCGGGTCCGGGTAAGGGTCCGGGTCCGGGTCCGGGTCCGGGTCCGGGTCCTGGTAAGTGTCCGGGTCCGGGTCCGGGTCCAGGTCCGGGTCCGGTTCCGGGTAAGTGTCCCCGTCCGGGTCCTGGTCCGGATCCGGGTCCAGGTCCGGTTCCGGGTCCTGGTAAGGGTCCGGGTCCGGGTCCGGGTCCGGGTCCGGGTCCGGGTCCGGGTCCGGGTCCGGGTCCGGGTAAGGGTCTGGGTCCGGGTCCGGGTCCGGGTCCGGGTCCGGGTCCGGGTCCGGGTCCGGGTCCGGGTCCGGGTCCGGGTCTGGGTCCGGGTCCGGGTCTGGGTAAGGGTCCGGGACTGGGTCCGGGTCCGGGTCGGGGTCTGGGTCCGGGTCCGGGTCCGGGTATGGTTCCGGGTCCGGGTCCGGGTCCGGGTCCGGGTCCGGGTCCGGGTCCTGGTAAGTGTCCGGGTCCGGGTCCGGGTCCAGGTCCGGGTCCGGTTCCGGGTAAGTGTCCCCGTCCGGGTCCTGGTCCGGGTCCGGGTCCAGGTCCGGTTCCGGGTCCTGGTAAGGGTCCGGGTCCGGGTCCGGGTCCGGGTCCGGGTCCGGGTCCGGGTCCGGGTCCGGGTCCGGGTCCGGGTCCGGGTCTGGGTAAGGGTCCGGGTCCGGGTCCGGGTCCGGGTCCGGGTCCCGGTCCGGGTCCGGGTCCGGGTCCGGGTCTGGGTCCGGGTCCGGGTCCGGGTAAGGGTCCGGGTCTGGGTCTGGGTCCGGGTCCGGGTCTGGGTCTGGGTCCGGGTCCGTGTCCGGTTCCGGGACCGTGTCCGGGTAAAGGTCCGGGTCCGGGTCCGGGTCTGGGTCTGGGTCCGGGTCCGGGTAAGGGTCCGGGTCCGGGTAAGGGTCCGGGTCTGGGTCCGGGTCCGGGTCCGGGTCTGGGTCTGGGTCCGGGTCCGGGTCCGGGTCCGGGTCCGGGTCCTGGTAAGTGTCCGGGTCCGGGTCCGGGTCCAGGTCCGGGTCCGGTTCCGGGTAAGTGTCCCCGTCCGTGTCCTGGTCCGGGTCCGGGTCCAGGTCCGGTTCCGGGTCCTGGTAAGGGTCCGGGTCCGGGTCCGGGTCCGGGTCCGGGTTCGGGTCCGGGTCCGGGTCCGGGTCCGGGTCCGGGTCCGGGTCTGGGTAAGAGTCCGGGTCCGGGTCTGGGTCTGGGTCCGGGTCCGGGTAAGGGTCCGGGTCCGGGTTAGGGTCCGGGTCTGGGTCCGGGTCCGGGTCCGGGTCTGGGTCTGGGTCCGGGTCCGTGTCCGGTTCCGGGACCGTGTCCGGGTAAAGGTCCGGGTCCGGGTCCGTGTCCGTGTCCGGGTCCGGGTCCGGGTCCGGGTCCGGGTCCGGGTCCGGGTCCGGGTCCGGGTCCGGGTAAGGGTCCGGGTAAATGTCCGGGTCCGGGTCCGGGTCCGGGTCCGGGTCCGGGTCCGGGTCCGGGTCCGGGTCCGGGTCCGGGTCTGGGTAAGGGTCCGTGTCCGTGTCCGGGTCCGGGTCCGGGTAAGGGTCTGGGTCCGGGTCAGGGTCTGGGTCCGGGTCCGGGTCCGGGTCTAGGTCGGGGTCAGGGTCCGGGTCCGGGTCCGGGTCCGGGTAAGGGTATGGGTCCGGGTCCGGGTCCGGGTCCGGGTCCGGATCCGGGTCCGGGTCCGGGTCCGGGTCCGGGTCCGGGTCCGGGTAAGGGTCCGGGTCCGGGTCCGGGTAAGGGTCTGGGTCCGGGTAAGGGTCTGGGTCCGGGTCCGGGTCCGGGTCCGGGTCGGGGTCTGGGTCCGGGTCCGGGTCCGGGTCCGGGTCCGGGTCCGGGTCTGGGTCTGGGTCCGGGTCCGTGTCCGGTTCCGGGACCGTGTCCAGGTAAAGGTCCGTGTCCGTGTCCGTGTCCGTGTCCGGGTCCGTGTCCGGGTCCGTGTCCGGGTCCGGGTCCGTGTCCGGGTCCGGGTCCGGGTAAGGGTCCGGGTAAATGTCCGGGTCCGGGTCCGGGTCCGGGTCCGGGTCCGGGTCCGGGTCCGGGTCCGGGTCTGGGTAAGGGTCCGGGTCCGTGTCCGGGTCCGGGTCCGGCTAAGAGTCTGGGTCCGGGTCAGGGTCTGGGTCCGGGTCCGGGTCCGGGTCCGGGTCCGGGTCCAGGTCCGTGTCCGGGTCCGGGTCCGGGTCTGGGTAAGGGTCCGGGTCCGGGTCCGGGTCCGGGTCCGGGTCCGGGTCCGGGTCCGGGTCCTGGTAAGGGTCCGGGTAAATGTCCGGGTTCTGGGTCCGGGTCCGGGTCCGGGTCCGGGTCCAGGTCCGGGTCCGGGTCTGGGTCCGGTTCTGGGTCCGGGTCCGGTTCCGGTTCCGGGTCCGGTTCCGGGTCCGGGTCCGGGTCTGGGTCCGGGTCCGGGTCCGGGTCCAGGTCTGGGTCCGGGTCCGGGTCCGGGTAAGGGTCCGGGTCCGTGTCCGGGTCCGGGTCCGGGTAAGAGTCTGGGTCCGGGTCAGGGTCTGGGTCCGGTTCCGGGTCAGGGTCTGGGTCCGGTTCCGGGTCCGGGTCTGGGTAAGGGTCCGGGTCCGGGTCCGGGTCCGGGTCCGGGTCCGGGTCCTGGTAAGGGTCCGGTTCCGGGTCGGGTTCTGGGTCCGGGTCCGGGTCCGGGTCCGGGTCCAGGTCCGGGTCCGGGTCTGGGTCCGGTTCTGGGTCCGGTTCCGGGTCCGGGTAAGGGTCCGGGTCCGGGTCCGGTTCCGGTTCCGGTTCGGGTTCCGGTTCCGGTTCCGGTTCCGGGTCCGGGTCTGGGTCCGGGTCCGGGTCCGGGTCCGGGTCCGGGTCCGGGTCCGGGTCCGGGTAAGGGTCCGGGTCCGGGTCCGGGTCCGGGTCCGGGTCCTGGTAAGTGTCCGGGTCCGGGTCCGGGTCCAGGTCCGGGTCCGGTTCCGGGTAAGTGTCCCCGTCCGGGTCCTGGTCCGGATCCGGGTCCAGGTCCGGTTCCGGGTCCTGGTAAGGGTCCGGGTCCGGGTCCGGGTCCGGGTCCGGGTCCGGGTCCGGGTCCGGGTCCGGGTCCGGGTCCGGGTCTGGGTAAGGGTCTGGGTCCGGGTCTGGGTCCGGGTCCGGGTCCGGGTCCGGGTCCGGGTCCGGGTCCGGGTCCGGGTCTGGGTCCGGGTCCGGGTCTGGGTAAGGGTCCGGGACTGGGTCCGGGTCCGGGTCCGGGTCTGGGTCTGGGTCCGGGTCCGTGTCCGGTTCCGGGACCGTGTCCGGGTAAAGGTCCGGGTCCGGGTCCGTGTCCGTGTCCGGGTCCGGGTCCGGGTCCGTGTCCGGGTCCGGGTCCGGGTCCGGGTCCGGGTAAGGGTCCGGGTAAATGTCCGGGTCCGGGTCCGGGTCCGGGTCCGGGTCCGGGTCCGGGTCCGGGTCCGGGTCCGGGTCCGGGTCTGGGTAAGGGTCCGGGTCCGTGTCCGGGTCCGGGTCCGGGTCCGGGTAAGAGTCTGGGTCCGGGTCAGGGTCTGGGTCCGGTTCCGGGTCCGGGTCCGGGTCGGGGTCCGGGTCCGGGTCCGGGTCCGGGTCCGGGTCCGGGTCCGGGTCCGGGTCCAGGTCCGGGTCCGGGTCCGGGTCCGGGTCCGGGTCCAGGTCCGTGTCCGTGTCCGGGTCCGGGTCTGGGTAAGGGTCCGGGTCCGGGTCCGGGTCCGGGTCCGGGTCCGGGTCCGGGTCCGGGTCCTGGTAAGGGTCCGGTTCCGGGTCGGGTTCTGGGTCCGGGTCCGGGTCCGGGTCCGGGTCCAGGTCCGGGTCCGGGTCTGGGTCCGGTTCTGGGTCCGGTTCCGGGTCCGGGTAAGGGTCCGGGTCCGGTTCCGGTTCCGGGTCCGGGGTCCGGGTCCGGGTCCGGGTCCGGGTCCGGGTCCGGGTCCGGGTCCGGGTCCGGGTCCGGGTCTGGGTCCGGGTCCGGGTCCGGGTAAGGGTATGGGTCCGGGTCCGGGTCCGGGTCCGGGTCCGGGTCCGGGTCCGGGTCCGGGTCCGGATCCGGGTAAGGGTCCGGGTCCGGGTCCGGGTAAGGGTCCGGGTCCGGGTCCGGGTAAGGGTCTGGGTCCGGGTAAGGGTCCGGGTCCGGGTCCGGGTCCGGGTCCGGGTCGGGGTCCGGGTCCGGGTCCGGGTCCGGGTCCGGGTCCGGGTCCGGGTCCGGGTCCGGGTCTGGGTCTGGGTCCGGGTCCGTGTCCGGTTCCGGGACCGTGTCCGGGTAAAGGTCCGTGTCCGTGTCCGTGTCCGTGTCCGTGTCCGGGTCCGGGTCCGGGTCCGGGTCCGGGTCCGGGTCCGGGTCCGGGTCCGGGTCCGGGTAAGGGTCCGGGTAAATGTCCGGGTCCGGGTCCGGGTCCGGGTCCGGGTCCGGGTCCGGGTCCGGGTCCGGGTCTGGGTAAGGGTCCGGGTCCGTGTCCGGGTCCGGGTCGGGGTAAGAGTCTGGGTCCGGGTCAGGGTCTGGGTCCGGGTCCGGGTCCGGGTCCGGGTCCGGGTCCAGGTCCGTGTCCGTGTCTGGGTCCGGGTCTGGGTAAGGGTCCGGGTCCGGGTCCGGGTCCGGGTCCGGGTCCGGGTCCTGGTAAGGGTCCGGTTCCGGGTCGGGTTCTGGGTCCGGGTCCGGGTCCAGGTCCGGGTCCGGGTCTGGGTCCGGTTCTGGGTCCGGGTCCGCTTCCGGTTCCGGTTCCGGTTCCGGTTCCGGGTCCGGGTCTGGGTCCGGGTCCGGGTCCGATTCCGGGTCCGGGTCCGGGTCCGGGTAAGGGTCCGGGTCCGGGTCCGGGTCCGGGTCCGGGTCCTGGTAAGTGTCCGGGTCCGGGTCCGGGTCCAGGTCCGGGTCCGGTTCCGGGTAAGTGTCCCCGTCCGGGTCCTGGTCCGGGTCCGGGTCCAGGTCCGGTTCCGGGTCCTGGTAAGGGTCCGGGTCCGGGTCCGGGTCCGGGTCCGGGTCCGGGTCCGGGTCCGGGTCCGGGTCCGGGTCCGGGTCCGGGTCCGGGTCTGGGTAAGGGTCCGGGTCCGGGTCTGGGTCTGGGTCCGGGTCCGGGTCCGGGTCCGGGTCCGGATAAGGGTCCGGGTCTGGGTCCGGGTCCGGGTCCGGGTCTGGGTCTGGGTCCGGGTCCGTGTCCGGTTCCGGGACCGTGTCCGGGTAAAGGTCCTGGTCCGGGTCCGTGTCCGTGTCCGGGTCCGGGTCCGGGTCCGTGTCCGGGTCCGGGTCCGGGTCCGGGTCCGGGTAAGGGTCCGGGTAAATGTCCGGGTCCGGGTCCGGGTCCGGGTCCGGGTCCGGGTCCGGGTCCGGGTCCTGGTCCGGGTCTGGGTAAGGGTCCGGGTCCCTGTCGGGGTCCGGGTCCGGGTCCGGGTAAGGGTCTGGGTCCGGGTCCTGGTCCGGGTCCGGGTCCGGGTCCGGGTCCGGGTCCGGGTCCGGGTCCGGGTCCGGGTCAGGGTCCGGGTCCGGGTCCGGGTAAGGGTCAGGGTCCGGGTCCGGGTCCGGGTCCTGGTCCGGGTCCGGGTCCGGGTCCGGGTCCGGGTCCGGGTCCGGGTAAGGGTCCGGGACCGGGTCAGGGTCCGGGTCCGGGTCCGGGTAAGGGTCCGGGTCAGGGTCAGGGTCCGGGTCCGGGTCCGGGTCCGGGTCCGGGTCGGGGTCCGGGTCCGGGTCCGGGTATGGGTCCGGGTCCGGGTCCGGGTCCGGGTCCGGGTCCGGGTCCGGGTCCGGGTCCGGGTCCGGGTCCGGGTCCGGGTCTGGGTCTGGGTCCGGGTCCGTGTCCAGTTCCGGGACCGTGTCCGGGTAAAGGTCCGTGTCCGTGTCCGTGTCCGTGTCCGGGTCCGTGTCCGGGTCCGGGTCCGGGTCCGGGTCCGGGTCCGGGTCCGGGTCCGGGTAAGGGTCCGGGTAAATGTCCGGGTCCGGGTCCGGGTCCGGGTCCGGGTCCGGGTCCGGGTCCGGGTCCGGGTCCGGGTCTGGGTAAGGGTCCGGGTCCGTGTCCGGGTCCGGGTCCGGGTAAGAGTCTGGGTCCGGGTCAGGGTCTGGGTCCGGTTCCGGGTCCGGGTCTGGGTCGGGGTCCGGGTCCGGGTCCGGGTCCGGGTCCGGGTCCGGGTCCGGGTCTGGGTAAGGGTCCGGGTCCGGGTCCGGGTCCGGGTCCGGGTCCGGGTCTGGGTCCGGTTCTGGGTAAGTGTCCCCGTCCGGGTCCTGGTCCGGGTCCGGGTCCAGGTCCGGTTCCGGGTCCTGGTAAGGGTCCGGTTCCGGGTCGGGTTCTGGGTCCGGGTCCGGGTCCAGGTCCGGGTCCGGGTCTGGGTCCAGTTCTGGGTCTGGGTCCGGTTCCGGGTCAGGGTCTGGGTCCGGTTCCGGGTCCGGGTCTGGGTAAGGGTCCGGGTCCGGGTCCGGGTCCGGGTCCGGGTCCGGGTCCTGGTAAGGGTCTGGTTCCGGGTCGGGTTCTGGGTCCGGGTCCGGGTCCGGGTCCGGGTCCAGGTCCGGGTCCAGGTCTGGGTCCGGTTCTGGGTCCGGTTCCGGGTCCGGGTAAGGGTCCGGGTCCGGGTCCGGTTCCGGTTCCGGTTCGGGTTCCGGTTCCGGGTCCGGGTCCGGGTCCGGGTCCGGGTCCGGGTCCGGGTCCGGGTCCGGGTCCGGGTCCGGGTCTGGGTCCGGGTCCGGGTAAGGGTCCGGGTCTGGGTCCGGGTCTGGGTCCGGGTCTGGGTCTGGTCCGGGTCCGTGTCCGGGTAAGGGTCTGGGTCCGGGTCAGGGTCCGGGTCCGGGTCCGGGTCCGGGTCCGGGTCCGGGTCGGGGTCTGGGTCCGGGTCCGGGTCCAGGTATGGGTCCGGGTCCGGGTCCGGGTCCGGGTCCGGGTCCGGGTCCGGGTCCGGGTCCGGGTCCGGGTCCGGGTCCGGGTCCGGGTCCGGGTCCGGGTCCGGGTCTGGGTCTGGGTCCGTGTCCGGTTCCGGGACCGTGTCCGGGTAAAGGTCCGGGTCCGTGTCCGTGTCCGTGTCCGGGTCCGTGTCCGGGTCCGGGTCCGGGTCCGGGTCCGGGTCCGGGTCCGGGTCCAGGTCCGGGTAAGGGTCCGGGTAAATGTCCGGGTCCGGGTCCGTGTCCGGGTCTGGGTAAGGGTCCGGGTCCGGGTCCGGGTCCGGGTCCGGGTCAGGGTCCTGGTAAGGGTCCGGTTCCGGGTAGGGTTCTGGGTCCGGGTCCGGGTCCGGGTCCGGGTCCAGGTCCGGGTCCGGGTCTGGGTCTGGTTCTGGGTCCGGTTCCGGGTCCGGGTAAGGGTCCGGGTCCGGGTCCGGGTCCGGGTCCGGGTCCGGGTCCGGGTCCGTGTCCGGGTCTGGGTAAGGGTCCGGGTCCGGGTCCGGGTCCGGGTCCGGGTCCTGGTAAGGGTCCGGTTCCGGGTCGGGTTCTGGGTCCGGGTCCGGGTCCGGGTCCGGGTCCGGGTCCGGGTCCGGGTCCGGGTCCGGGTCCGGGTCCGGGTAAGGGTCCGGGTCCGGGTCCGGGTCCGGGTAAGGGTCTGGGTCCGGGTAAGGGTCTGGGTCCGGGTCCGGGTCCGGGTCCGGGTCCGGGTCCGGGTCCGGGTCCGGGTCCGGGTCCGGGTCCGGGTCCGGGTCTGGGTCTGGGTCCGGGTCCGTGTCCGGTTCCGGGACCGTGTCCGGGTAAAGGTCCGGGTCCGTGTCCGTGTCCGTGTCCGGGTCCGTGTCCGGGTCCGGGTCCGGGTCCGGGTCCGGGTCCGGGTAAGGGTCAGGGTAAATGTCCGGGTCCGGGTCCGGGTCCGGGTCCGGGTCCGGGTCCGGGTCCCGGTCCGGGTCTGGGTAAGGGTCCGGGTCCGTGTCCGGGTCCGGGTCCGGGTAAGAGTCTGGGTCCGGGTCAGGGTCTGGGTCCGGGTCCGGGTCCGGGTCCAGGTCCGGGTCCAGGTCCGTGTCCGGGTCCGGGTCCGGGTCTGGGTAAGGGTCCGGGTCCGGGTCCGGGTCCGGGTCCGGGTCCGGGTCCGGGTCCTGGTAAGGGTCCGGTTCCGGGTCGGGTTCTGGGTCCGGGTCCGGGTCCGGGTCCGGGTCCAGGTCCGGGTCCGGGTCCGGGTCTGGGTCTGGTTCTGGGTCCGGTTCCGGGTCCGGGTAAGGGTCCGGGTCCGGTTCCGGTTCCGGTTCCGGTTCCGGTTCCGGGTCCGGGTCCGGGTCCGGGTCCGGGTCCGGGTCCGGGTCCGGGTCCGGGTCCGGGTAAGGGTATGGGTCCGGGTCCGGGTCCGGGTCCGGGTCCGGGTCTGGGTCCGGGTCCGGGTCCGGGTCCGGGTCCGGGTAAGGGTCCGGGTCCGGGTCCGGGTCCGGGTAAGGGTCTGGGTCCGGGTAAGGGTCTGGGTCCGGGTCCGGGTCCGGGTCGGGGTCCGGGTCCGGGTCCGGGTCCGGGTCCGGGTCCGGGTCCGGGTCCGGGTCCGGGTCTGGGTCTGGGTCCGGGTCCGTGTCCGGTTCCGGGACCGTGTCCGGGTAAAGGTCCGGGTCCGTGTCCGTGTCCGTGTCCGGGTCCGTGTCCGGGTCCGGGTCCGGGTCCGGGTCCGGGTCCGGGTCCGGGTAAGGGTCAGGGTAAATGTCCGGGTCCGGGTCCGGGTCCGGGTCCGGGTCCGGGTCCGGGTCCGGGTCCGGGTCCGGGTCTGGGTAAGGGTCCGGGTCCGTGTCCGGGTCCGGGTCCGGGTAAGAGTCTGGGTCCGGGTCAGGGTCTGGGTCCGGGTCCGGGTCCGGGTCCGGGTCCGGGTCCGGGTACGGGTCCAGGTCCGTGTCCGGGTCCGGGTCCGGGTCTGGGTAAGGGTCCGGGTCCGGGTCCGGGTCCGGGTCCGGGTCCGGGTCCCGGTCCTGGTAAGGGTCCGGTTCCGGGTCGGGTTCTGGGTCCGGGTCCGGGTCCAGGTCCGGGTCCGGGTCTGGGTCCGGTTCTGGGTCCGGGTCCGGTTCCGGTTCCGGTTCCGGTTCCGGTTCCGGTTCCGGGTCTGGGTCCGGGTCCGGGTCCGGGTCCGGGTCCGGGTCCGGGTCTGGGTCCGGGTCCGGGTCCGGGTAAGGGTCCGGGTCCGTGTCCGGGTCCGGGTCCGGGTAAGAGTCTGGGTCCGGGTCCGGGTCCGGGTCCGGGTCCAGGTCCGGGTCCGGGTCTGGGTCCGGTTCTGGGTCCGGTTCCGGGTCCGGGTAAGGGTCCGGGTCCGGTTCCGGTTCCGGTTCCGGTTCCGGTTCCGGTTCCGGTTCCGGGTCCGGGTCCGGGTCCGGGTCCGGGTCCGGGTCCGGGTCCGGGTCTGGGTCCGGGTCCGGGTAAGGGTCCGGGTCTGGGTCCGGGTCTGGGTCCGGGTCTGGGTCTGGTCCGGGTCCGTGTCCGGGTAAGTGTCTGGGTCCGGGTCAGGGTCCGGGTCCGGGTCCGGGTCCGGGTCCGGGTCGGGGTCTGGGTCCGGGTCCGGGTCCGGGTCCGGGTATGGGTCCGGGTCCGGGTCCGGGTCCGGGTCCGGGTCCGGGTCCGGGTCCGGGTCCGGGTCCGGGTCTGGGTCTGGGTCCGTGTCCGGTTCCGGGACCGTGTCCGGGTAAAGGTCCGGGTCCGTGTCCGTGTCCGGGTCCGGGTCCGTGTCCGTGTCCGGGTCCGGGACCTGGTCCGGGTCCGGGTCCGGGTCCTGGTAAGGGTCCGGGTCCGGGTCCGGGTCCGGGTCCGGGTCCGGGTCCGGGTCCGGGTCCGGGTCCGGGTAAGGGTCCGGGTCTGTTTCCGGATAAGGGTCCGGGTCCGTGTCCGTGTCCGTGTCCGGGTCCGTGTCCGGGTCCGGGTAAGGGTCCGGGTCCGGGTCCGGGTCCGGGTCCGGGTCCAGGTCCGGGTCCGGGTAAGGGTCCGGGTCGGGGTCCGGGTCCGGGTCCGGGTAAGGGTCCGGTTCCGGGTCCGGGTCCGGGTCGGGGTCCGGGTCCGGGTCCCGGTCCGGGTCCGGGTAAGGGTCCGTGTCCGTGTCCGGGTCCGTGTCCGGGTCCGGGTCCGGGTCCGGGTAAGGGTCCGGGTCTGGGTCCGGGTCCGGGTCCGTGTCCGGGTCCGGGTCGGGGTCCGGGTCCGGGTCCCGGTCCGGGTCCGGATAAGGGTCCGTGTCCGTGTCCGTGTCCGTGTCCGGGTCTGTGTCCGGGTCCGGGTCCGGGTCCGGGTAAGGGTCCGGGTCTGGGTCCGGGTCCGGTTCCGGGTCCGTGTCCGGGTCCGGGTCCGTGTCCGGGTAAAGGTCCGGGTCCGGGTCCGGGTTCGGGTCCGGGTCCGGGTCCGGGTCCGGGTCCGGGTCCGGGTCCGAGTCAGGGTCCGGGTCCGGGTCCGGGTCTGGGTCCGGGTCCGGGTCAGGGTCAGTGTCCGGGTCCGGGTCCGGGTCCGGGTCTGGGTAAGGGTCCGGGTCCGGGTCCGGGTCTGGGTCCGGGTCCGGGTCCGGGTCCGGGTCCGGGTCCGGGTCCGGGTCCGGGTAAGTGTCCGGGTCCGGGTCCGGGTCAGGGTCCGGGTCGGGGTCCGGGTCCGGGTCCCGGGTCCGGGTCCGGTTCCGGGTCCGTATCTGGGTCCGGGTCCGGGTCCGGGTCCGGGTCCGGGTCCGGGTCCCGGTCAGGGTCCGGGTCCGGGTCCGGGTCTGGGTCCGTGTCCGGGTCCGGGTCAGGGTCCGGGTCCGGGTCCGGGTCTGGGTAAGGGTCCGTGTCCGGGTCCGGGTCCGGGTCCGGGTCCGGGTCCGGGTCCGGGTCTGGGTACGGGTCCGGGTCCGGGTCCGGGTCCGGGTCCGGGTCCGGGTCCGGGTCCGGGTCTGGGTACGGGTCCGGGTCCGGGTCCGGGTAAGTTTCCGGGTACGGGTACGGGTCAGGGTCCGGGTCCGGGTCCGGGTCCGGGTCCGGGTACGGGTAAGTGTCCGGGTCCGGGTCCGGGTCTGGGTCCGGGTCCGGGTCAGGGTCAGTGTCCGGGTCCGGGTCCGGGTCCGGGTCTGGGTAAGGCGTCCGGGTCCGGGTCCGGGTCTGGGTCCGGGTCCGGGTCCGGGTCCGGGTCCGGGTCCGGGTCCGGGTCCGGGTAAGTGTCCGGGTACGGGTCCGGGTCAGGGTCCGGGTCGGGGTCCGGGTCCGGGTCCGGGTCCGGGTCCGGTTCCGGGTCCGTATCTGGGTCCGGGTCCGGGTCCGGGTCCGGGTCCGGGTCCGGGTCAGGGTCCGGGTCCGGGTCCGGGTCTGGGTCCGTGTCCGGGTCCGGGTCCGGGTCCGGGTCCGGGTCCGGGTCCGGGTCCGGGTCCGGGTCCGGGTCCGGGTCCGGGTCTGGGTACGGGTCCGGGTCCGGGTCCGGGTAAGTGTCCGGGTACGGGTACGGGTCAGGGTCCGGGTCCGGGTCCGGGTCCGGGTCCGGGTCTGGGTAAGTGTCCGGGTCCGGGTCCGGGTCCGGGTCCGGGTCCGGGTCCGGGTCCGGGTCCGGGTCTGGGTCCGGGTCCGGGACCTGGTCCGGGTCCGGGTCCGGGTCCTGGTAAGGGTCCGGGTCCGGGGTCCGGGTCCTGGTCCGGGTCCGGGTCCGGGTCCGGGTCCGGGTAAGGGTCCGGGTCCGTTTCCGGGTAAGGGTCCGGGTCCGGGTCCGGGTCCGGGTCCGTGTCCGTGTCCGGGTCCGTGTCCGTGTCCGTGTCCGGGTCCGGGTAAGGGTCCGGGTCCGTTTCCGGGTAAGGGTCCGGGTCCGGGTCCGGGTCCGGGTCCGGGTCCTGGTAAGGGTCCGGGTCCGGGTCCGGGTCCTGGTCCGGGTCCGGGTCCGGGTCCGGGTCCGGGTAAGGGTCCGGGTCCGTTTCCGGGTCCGGGTCAGGGTCCGGGTCCGGGTCCGGGTCTGGGTAAGGGTCCGGGTCCCGGTCCGGGTCGGGGTAAGGGTCCGTGTCCGTGTCCGTGTCCGTGTCCGTGTCCGTGTCTGGGTCCGTGTCCGTGTCCGGGTCCTGGTCCGGGTAAGGGTCCGGGTCTGGGTCCGGGTCCGGGTCCGGGTACGGGTAAGTGTCCGGGTCCGGGTCCGGGTCTGGGTCCGGGTCCGGGTCAGGGTCAGTGTCCGGGTCCGGGTCCGGGTCCGGGTCTGGGTAAGGGTCCGGGTCCGGGTCCGGGTCTGGGTCCGGGTCCGGGTCCGGGTCCGGGTCCGGGTCCGGGTCCGGGTCCGGGTAAGTGTCCGGGTACGGGTCCGGGTCAGGGTCCGGGTCGGGGTCCGGGTCGGGTCCGGGTCCGGGTCCGGTTCCGGGTCCGTATCTGGGTCCGGGTCCGGGTCCGGGTCCGGGTCCGGGTCCGGGTCAGGGTCCGGGTCCGGGTCCGGGTCTGGGTCCGTGTCCGGGTCCGGGTCCGGGTCCGGGGTCCGGGTCCGGGTCCGGGTCCGGGTCCGGGTCCGGGTCCGGGTCTGGGTACGGGTCCGGGTCCGGGTCCGGGTAAGTGTCCGGGTACGGGTACGGGTCAGGGTCCGGGTCCGGGTCCGGGTCCGGGTCCGGGTCTGGGTAAGTGTCCGGGTCCGGGTCCGGGTCCGGGTCCGGGTCCGGGTCCGGGTCCGGGTCCGGGTCTGGGTCCGGGTCCGGGACCTGGTCCGGGTCCGGGTCCGGGTCCTGGTAAGGGTCCGGGTCCGGGTCCGGGTCCTGGTCCGGGTCCGGGTCCGGGTCCGGGTCCGGGTAAGGGTCCGGGTCCGTTTCCGGGTAAGGGTCCGGGTCCGGGTCCGGGTCCGGGTCCGTGTCCGTGTCCGGGTCCGTGTCCGTGTCCGTGTCCGGGTCCGGAGCCGGGTCAGGGTCCGGGTCCGGGTCCGGGTCAGGGTCCGGGTCCGGGTCCGGGTCTGGGTAAGGGTCCGGGTCCCGGTCCGGGTCGGGGTAAGGGTCCGTGTCCGTGTCCGTGTCCGTGTCCGTGTCCGTGTCTGGGTCCGTGTCCGTGTCCGGGTCCTGGTCCGGGTAAGGGTCCGGGTCTGGGTCCGGGTCCGGGTCCGGGTCCGTGTCCGGGTCCGGGTCCGTGTCCGGGTAAAGGTCCGGGTCCGGGTCGGGGTCCGGGTCCGGGTCCGGGTCCGGGTCCGGGTCCGGGTCCGGGTCCGGGTCCGGGTCCGGGTCCGGGTCCGGGTCCGGATCCGGGTCCGGGTCTGGGTCCGAGTCAGGGTCCGGGTCCGGGTCAGTGTCCGGGTCCGGGTCTGGGTCCGGGTCTGGGTAAGGGTCCGGGTCCGGGTCCGGGTCCGGGTCCGGGTCCGGGTCCGGGTCCGGGTCCGTGTCCGGGTCCGGGTCCGGGTCCGGGTCCGGGTCCGGGTCCGGGTAAGTGTCCGGGTACGGGTCCGTGTCAGGGTCCGGGCCGGGGTCCGGGTCCGGGTCCGGGTCCAGGTCCGGGTCCGGGTCCGGTTCCGGGTCCGTATCCGGGTCCGGGTCCGGGTCCGGGTCTGGGTCCGGGTCCGGGTCCGGGTCCGGGTCCGGGTCCGGGTCAGGGTCCGGGTCCCGGTCCGGGTCTGGGTCCGGGTCCGGGTCCGGGTCAGGGTGCGGGTCCGGGTCCGGGTAAGTGTCCTGGTACGGGTCCGGGTACGGGTCCGGGTACGGGTCCGGGTCGGGGTCCGGGTCCGGGTCCGGGTCCGGGTCCGGGTCCGGGTAAGGGTCCGGGTCCGGGTCCGGGTCCGGGTCCTGGTCCTGGTCCGGGTCCGTGTAAGTGTCCGGGTCCGGGTCCGGGTCCGGGTCCGGGTCCGGGTCCGGGTCCGGGTAAGGGTCCGGGTCCGTGTCCGGTCCGTGTCCGTGTCCGTGTCCGTGTCCGTGTCCGATTCCGGGTCCGTGTCCGTGTCCGGGTCCGTGTCCGGGTCCGGGTAAGGGTCTGGGTCCGTGTCCGTGTCCGGGTCCGTGTCGGGGTCCGGGTATAGGTCCAGGTCTGGGTCCGGGTAAGGGTCCGGGTCGGGGTCCGGGTCCGGGTCCGGGTAAGGGTCCGGGTCCGTGTCCGTGTCCGTGTCCGTGTCCGTGTCCGGGTCCGGGTAAGGGTCCGGGTCCGGGTCCGGGTCCGGGTCCGGGTCCAGGTCCGGGTCCGGGTAAGGGTCCGGGTCGGGGTCCGGGTCCGGGTCCGGGTCCGGGTAAGGGTCCGGTTCCGGGTCCGGGTCCGGGTCGGGGTCCGGGTCCGGGTCCCGGTCCGGGTCCGGGTAAGGGTCCGTGTCCGTGTCCGTGTCCGTGTCCGGGTCCGTGTCCGGGTCCGGGTCCGTGTCCGGGTAAGGGTCCGGGTCTGGGTCCGGGTCCGGGTCCGTGTCCGGGTCCGGGTCGGGGTCCGGGTCCGGGTCCCGGTCCGGGTCCGGATAAGGGTCCGTGTCCGTGTCCGTGTCCGTGTCCGGGTCTGTGTCCGGGTCCGGGTCCGGGTCCGGGTAAGGGTCCGGGTCTGGGTCCGGGTCCGGTTCCGGGTCCGTGTCCGTGTCCGGGTCCGTGTCCGGGTAAAGGTCCGGGTCCGGGTCCGGGTCCGGGTCCGGGTCCGGGTCCGGGTCCGGGTCCGAGTCAGGGTCCGGGTCCGGGTCCGGGTCTGGGTCCGGGTCCGGGTCAGGGTCAGTGTCCGGGTCCGGGTCCGGGTCCGGGTCTGGGTAAGGGTCCGGGTCCGGGTCCGGGTCTGGGTCCGGGTCCAGGTCTGGGTCCGGGTCCGGGTCCGGGTCCGGGTAACTGTCCGGGTACCGGTCCGGGTCAGGGTCCGGGTCGGGGTCCGGGTCCGGGTCCGGGTCCGGGTCCGGTTCCGGGTCCGTATCTGGGTCCGGGTCCGGGTCCGGGTCCGGGTCCGGGTCCGGGTCCGGGTCAGGGTCCGGGTCCGGGTCCGGGTCTGGGTCCGTGTCCGGGTCCGGGTCAGGGTCCGTGTCCGGGTCCGGGTCTGGGTAAGGGTCCGTGTCCGGGTCCGGGTCCGGGTCCGGGTCCGGGTCCGGGTCCGGCTCTGGGTACGGGTCCGGGTCCGGGTCCGGGTAAGTGTCCGGGTACGGGTACGGGTCAGGGTCCGGGTCCGGGTCCGGGTCCGGGTCTGGGTAAGTGTCCGGGTCCGGGTCCGGGTCCGGGTCCGGGTCCGGGTCCGGGTCCGGGTCCGGGTCTGGGTCCGGGTCCGGGACCTGGTCCGGGTCCGGGTCCGGGTCCTGGTAAGGGTCCGGGTCCGGGTCCGGGTCCGGGTCCGGGTCCGGGTCCGTGTCCGGGTAAGGGTCCGGGTCCGTTTCCGGGTAAGGGTCCGGGTCCGGGTCCGGGTCCGGGTCCGGGTCCGTGTCCGTGTCCGTGTCCGGGTCCGTGTCCGTGTCCGTGTCCGTGTCCGTGTCCGTGTCCGTGTCTGGGTCCGGGTCCGGGTCAGGGTCGGGGTCCGGGTCCGGGTCCGGGTAAGGGTCCGTGTCCGTGTCCGTGTCCGTGTCCGTGTCCGTGTCCGGGTAAGGGTCCGGGTCCGGGTCCGGGTCCGGGTCCGGGTCCAGGTCCGGGTCCGGGTAAGGGTCCGGGTCGGGGTCCGGGTCCGGGTCCGGGTTAGGGTCCGGTTCCGGGTCCGGGTCCGGGTCGGGGTCCGGGTCCGGGTCCCGGTCCGGGTCCGGGTAAGGGTCCGTGTCCGTGTCCGTGTCCGTGTCCGGGTCCGTGTCCGGGTCCGGGTCCGTGTCCGGGTAAGGGTCCGGGTCTGGGTCCGGGTCCGTGTCCGTGTCCGGGTCCGGGTCGGGGTCCGGGTCCGGGTCCCGGTCCGGGTCCGGATAAGGGTCCGTGTCCGTGTCCGTGTCCGTGTCCGGGTCTGTGTCCGGGTCCGGGTCCGGGTCCGGGTAAGGGTCCGGGTCTGGGTCCGGGTCCGGTTCCGGGTCCGGGTCCGGGTCCGGGTCCGTGTCCGGGTAAAGGTCCGGGTCCGGGTCCGGGTCCGGGTCCGGGTCCGGGTCCGGGTCCGGGTCCGGGTCCGAGTCAGGGTCCGGGTCCGGGCCCGGTCTGGGTCCGGGTCCGGGTCAGGGTCAGTGTCCGGGTCCGGGTCCGGGTCCGGGTCTGGGTAAGGGTCCGGGTCTGGGTCCGGGTCTGGGTACGGGTCCGGGTCCGGGTCCGGGTAAGGGTCCGGGTCAGGGTCCGGGTCCGGGTCCGGGTCTGGGTAAGGGTCCGGGTCCGGGTCCGGGTCCGGGTCCGGGTCCGGGTCCGGGTCCGGGTCTGGGTACGGGTCCGGGTCCGGGTCCGGGTAAGTGTCCGGGTACGGGTACGGGTCAGGGTCCGGGTCCGGGTCCGGGTCCGGGTCCGGGTCTGGGTAAGTGTCCGGGTCCGGGTCCGGGTCCGGGTCCGGGTCCGGGTCCGGGTCCGGGTCCGGGTCTGGGTCCGGGTCCGGGACCTGGTCCGGGTCCGGGTCCGGGTCCTGGTAAGGGTCCGGGTCCGGGTCCGGGTCCGGGTCCGGGTCCGGGTCCGGGTCCGGGTAAGGGTCCGGGTCCGTTTCCGGGTAAGGGTCCGGGTCCGGGTCCGGGTCCGGGTCCGGGTCCGTCTCCGTGTCCGTGTCCGGGTCCGTGTCCGGGTCCGTGTCCGTGTCCGTGTCCGTGTCCGTGTCCGGGTCCGGGTCCGGGTCAGGGTCCGGGTCCGGGTCCGGGTCTGGGTAAGGGTCCGGGTCCCGGTCCGGGTCCGGGTAAGGGTCCGTGTCCGTGTCCGTGTCCGTGTCCGTGTCTGGGTCCGTGTCCGTGTCCGGGTCCTGGTCCGGGTAAGGGTCCGGGTCTGGGTCCGGGTCCGGGTCCGGGTCCGTGTCCGGGTCCGGGTCCGTGTCCGGGTAAAGGTCCGGGTCCGGGTCGGGGTCCGGGTCCGGGTCCGGGTCCGGGTCCGGGTCCGGGTCCGGGTCCGGGTCCGGGTCCGGGTAAGGGTCGTGTCCGTGTCCGTGTCCGTGTCCGTGTCCGTGTCCGTGTCCGATTCCGGGTCCGTGTCCGTGTCCGGGTCCGTGTCCGGGTCCGGGTAAGGGTCTGGGTCCGGGTCCGGGTCCGGGTCCGGGTCCGTGTCCGGGTCCGGGTATAGGTCCAGGTCTGGGTCCGGGTCCGGGTCCGGGTACGGGTCCGGGTCCGGGACCTGGTCCGGGTCCGGGTCCGGGTCTGGTAAGGGTCCGGTTCCGGGTCCGTGTCCGTGTCCGGGTCTGTGTCGGGGTCCGGGTCCGGGTCCGGGTAAGGGTCCGGGTCTGGGTCCGGGTCCGGTTCCGGGTCCGTGTCCGGGTCCGGGTCCGTGTCGGGTAAAGGTCCGGGTCCGGGTCCGGGTCCGGGTCCGGGTCCGGGTCCGGGTAAGGGTCCGGGTCCGTTTCCGGGTAAGGGTCCGGGTCCGGGTCCCGGGTCCGGGTCCGGGTCCGTGTCCGTGTCCGTGTCCGGGTCCGTGTCCGTCTCCGTGTCCGTGTCCGTGTCCGTGTCCGTGTCCGGGTCCGGGTCCGGGTCAGGGTCCGGGTCCGGGTCCGGGTCTGGGTAAGGGTCCGGGTCCCGGTCCGGGTCCGGGTAAGGGTCCGTGTCCGTGTCCGTGTCCGTGTCCGTGTCTGGGTCCGTGTCCGTGTCCGGGTCCTGGTCCGGGTAAGGGTCCGGGTCTGGGTCCGGGTCCGGGTCCGGGTCCGTGTCCGGGTCCGGGTCCGTGTCCGGGTAAAGGTCCGGGTCCGGGTCGGGGTCCGGGTCCGGGTCCGGGTCCGGGTCCGGGTCCGGGTCCGGGTCCGGGTCCGGGTCCGGGTCCGGGTCCGGGTAAGGGTCCGGGTCCGTGTCCGTGTCCGTGTCCGTGTCCGTGTCCGTGTCCGATTCCGGGTCCGTGTCCGTGTCCGGGTCCGGGTCCGGGTCCGGGTCCGGGTCCGGGTCCGGGTCCGTGTCCGGGTCCGGGTATAGGTCCAGGTCTGGGTCCGGGTCCGGGTCAGGGTACGGGTCCGGGTCCGGGACCTGGTCCGGGTCCGGGTCCGGGTCCTGGTAAGGGTCCGGTTCCGGGTCCGTGTCCGTGTCCGGGTCTGTGTCCGGGTCCGGGTCCGGGTCCGGGTAAGGGTCCGGGTCTGGGTCCGGGTCCGGTTCCGGGTCCGTGTCCGGGTCGGGGTCCGTGTCCGGGTAAAGGTCCCGGGTCCGGGTCCGGGTCCGGGTCCGGTCCGGGTCCGGGTCCGGGTCCGGGTCCGGGTCCGGTTCCGGGTCAGGGTCCGGGTCCGGGTCCGGGTCTGGGTCCGGGTCCGGGTCAGGGTCAGTGTCCGGGTCCGGGTCCGGGTCCGGGTCTGGGTAAGGGTCCGGGTCCGGGTCCGGGTCTGGGTCCGGGTCCGGGTCCGGGTCCGGGTCCGGGTCCGGGTCCGGGTCCGGGTCCGGGTAAGTGTCCGGGTACGGGTCCGGGTCAGGGTACGGGTCGGGGTCCGGGTCCGGGTCCGGGTCCGGGTCCGGTTCCGGGTCCGTATCTGGGTCCGGGTCCGGGTCCGGGTCCGGGTCCGGGTCCGGGTCCGGGTCAGGGTCCGGGTCCGGGTCCGGGTCTGGGTCCGTGTCCGGGTCCGGGTCAGGGTCCGGGTCCGGGTCCGGGTCTGGGTAAGGGTCCGTGTCCGGGTCCGGGTCCGGGTCCGGGTCCGGTCCGGGTCCGGGTCTGGGTACGGGTCCGGGTCCGGGTCCGGGTAAGTGTCCGGGTACGGGTACGGGTCAGGGTCCGGGTCCGGGTCCGGGTCCGGGTCCGGGTCCGGGTCCGGGTAAGTGTCCGGGTACGGGTCCATGTCAGGGTCCGGGTCGGGGTCCGGGTCCGGGTCCGGGTCCGGGTCCGGGTCCGGGTCCGGTTCCGGGTCCGTATCCGGGTCCGGGTCCGGGTCCGGGTCCGGGTCCGGGTCCGGGTCCAGGTCCGGGTCCGGGTCCGGGTCCGGGTCAGGGTCCGGGTCCCGGTCCGGGTCTGGGTCCGGGTCCGGGTCCGGGTCAGGGTCCGGGTCCGGGTCCGGGTATGTGTCCGGGTACGGGTCCGGGTACGGTACGGGTACGGGTCCGGGTCGGGGTCCGGGTCCGGGTCCGGGTCCGGGTCCGGGTAAGGGTCCGGGTCCGGGTCCGGGTCCGGGTCCTGGTCCTGGTCCGGGTCCTTGTAAGTGTCCGGGTCCGGGTCCGGGTCCGGGTCCGGGTCCGGGGTCCGGGTCCGGGTAAGTGTCCGTGTCCGTGTCCGTGTCCGGGTCCGTGTCCGTGTCCGATTCCGGGTCCGTGTCCGTGTCCGGGTCCGTGTCCGGGTCCGGGTAAGGGTCTGGGTCCGGGTCCGGGTCCGGGTCCGTGTCCGGGTCCGGGTATAGGTCCAGGTCTGGGTCCGGGTCCGGGTCCGGGTCCGGGTCCGGGTCCGGGACCTGGTCCGGGTCCGGGTCCGGGTCCTGGTAAGGGTCCGGTTCCGGGTCCGGGTCCGGGTCCGGGTCCGGGTCCGGGTAAGGGTTCGGGTTCGTTTCCGGGTAAGGGTCCGTGTCCGGGTCCGTGTCCGGGTCCGGGTCCGGGTAAGTGTCCGGGTACGGGTCCGTGTCAGGGTCCGGGTCGGGGTCCGGGTCCGGGTCCGGGTCCGGGTCCGGGTCCGGGTCGGGTCCGGGTCCGGGTCCGGGTCCGGTTCCGGGTCCGTGTCCGGGTCCGTGTCCGGGTCCGGGTCCGGGTCCGGGTCCGGGTCCGCGTCCGGGTCAGGGTCCGGGTCCGGGTCCGGGTCTGGGTCCGGGTCCGGGTCCGGGTCAGGGTCCGGGTCCGGGTCCGGGTCTGGGTAAGGGTCCGGGTCCGGGTCCGGGTCTGGGTCCGGGTCCGGGTCCGGGTCCGGGTCCGGGTCCGGGTCCGGGTAAGGGTCCGTGTCCGGGTCCGTGTCTGTGTCCGGGTCCGGGTCCGGGTACGGGTACGGGTCCGGTCCGGGTCCGGGTCCGGCTAAGTGTCCGGGTACGGGTCCGGGTCAGGGGTCCGGGTCCGGGTCCGGGTCCGGGTCGGGTCCGGGTCCGGGTCCGGGTCCGGGTCCGGGTCCGGGTCCGGGTAAGTGTCCGGGTACGGGTACGGGTACGGGTCCGGGTCCGGGTCCGGGTCGGGGTCCGGGTCCGGGTCCGGGTCGGGTCCGGGTAAGGGTCCGGGTCCGGGTCCGGGTCTGGGTCCTGGTCCGGGTCCGGGTCCGTGTAAGGGTCCGGGTCCGGGTCCGGGTCCGGGTCCTGGTCCGGGTCCGGGTCCGGGTCCGGGTAAGGGTCCGTGTCCGGGTAAGGGTCCGGGTCCGTGTCCGTGTCCGTGTCGTGTCCGTGTCGTGTCCGTGTCCGTGTCCGTGTCCGTGTCCAGGTCCGTGTCCGTGTCCGTGTAAGGGTCTGGGTCCGGGTCCGTGTCCGGGTCCGGGTATAGGTCCAGGTCTGGGTCCGGGTCCGGGTCCGGGTCCGGGTCCGGGTCCGGGACCTGGTCCGGGTCCGGGTCCGGGACCTGGTCCGGGTCCGGGTCCGGGACCTGGTCCGGGTCCGGGTCCGGGTCCTGGTAAGGGTCCGGTTCCGGGTCCGGGTTCGGGTCCGGGTCCGGGTCCGGGTAAGGGTTCGGGTTCGTTTCTGGGTAAGGGTCCGTGTCCGGGTCCGTGTCCTTGTCCGGGTCCGTGTCCGTGTCCGGGTCCGTGTCCGGGTACGGGTCCAGGTCTGGGTCCGGGTCCGGGTCTGGGTCCGGGTCCGGGTCCGGGACCTGGTCCGGGTCGGGTCCGGGTCCTGGTAAGGGTCCGGTTCCGTGTCCGGGTCCGGGTCCGGGTCCGTGTCCGTGTCCGGGTCCGGGTCCGGGTAAGGGTCCGGGTAAATGTCCGGGTCCGGGTCCGGGTCTGGGTCCACGTCCGGGTCTGGGTCCGGGTCCGGGTCCGGGTAAGGGTCCGGGTCCGTGTCCGGGTCCGTGTCCGGGTACGGGTCCAGGTCTGGGTCCGGGTCAGGGTCCGGGTCCGGGTCCGGGTCCGGGACCTGGTCCGGGTCCGGGTCCGGGTCCTGGTAAGGGTCCGTGTCCGTGTCCATGTCCGTGTCCGTGTCCGGGTCCGGGTTAGGGTCCCGGTAAGGGTCCGGGTAAATGTCCGGGTCCGGGTCCGGGTCTGGGTCCACGTCCGGGTCTGGGTCCGGGTCCGGGTCCGGGTAAGGGTCCGGGTCCGGGTCCGGGTCCGGGTCCGGGTCCGGGTCCGGGTCCGGGTCCGGGTCCGGGTCCGGGTCCTGGTAAGGGTCCGGGTCCGGGTCCGGGTCCGGGTCCGGGTCCGGGTCGGGTAAGGGTCCGGGTGCGTGTCCGGGTAAGGGTCCGGGTCCGGGTCAGGGTCCGGGTCCGGGTCAGGGTCCGGGTCCGGGTCCGGGTCCGGGTCCGGGTAGGGGACCGGGTCCGGGTCCGGGTAAATGTCCGGGTACGGGTCCGGGTCCGGGTCCTGGTAAGGGTCCGGTTCCGGGTCGGGTTCCGGTTCCGGGTCCGGGTCCGGGTAAGGGTCCGGGTCCGGGTCCGGGTAAAGGTCCGGGTCCGGGTAAGGGTCCGTGTCCGGGTCCGTGTCCGGGTCCGGGTCCGGGTAAGTGTCTGGGTACGGGTCCGGGTCAGGGTCCGTGTCGGGGTCCGGGTCGGGTCCGGGTCCGGGTCCGGGTCCGGGTCAGGGTCCGGTTCCGGGTCCGTATCCGGGTCCGGGTCCGGGTCCGGGTCCGGGTCCGGGTCCGGGTCCGGGTCCGGGTCCGGGTCCGGGTCAGGGTCCGGGTCCGGTCCGGGTCTGGGTCCGGGTCCGGGTCCGGGTCAGGGTCCGGGTCCGGGTCCGGGTCTGGGTAAGGGTCCGGGTCCGGGTCCGGGTCTGGGTCCGGGTCCGGGTCCGGGTCCGGGTCCGGGTAAGGGTCCGGGTCCGGGTCCGGGTCCTGGTAAGGGTCCGGTTCCGGGTCCGGGTTCGGGTCCGGGTCCGGGTCCGGGTAAGGGTTCGGGTTCGTTTCCGGGTAAGGGTCCGTGTCCGGGTCCGTGTCCTTGTCCGGGTCCGGGTCCGTGTCCGTGTCCGTGTCCGGGTACGGGTCCAGGTCTGGGTCCGGGTCCGGGTCCGGGTCCGGGGTCCGGGTCCGGGACCTGGTCCGGGTCCGGGTCCGGGTCCTGGTAAGGGTCCGGTTCCGTGTCCGTGTCCGGGTCCGGGTCCGTGTCCGTGTCCGGGTCCGGGTCCGGGTCCGGGTAAGGGTCCCGGTAAATGTCCGGGTCCGGGTCCGGGTCTGGGTCCACGTCCGGGTCTGGGTCCGGGTCCGGGTCCGTGTCCGTGTCCGGGTCCGTGTCCTGGTAAGGGTCCGGGTCCGGGTCCGGGTCCGGGTCCGGGTCCGGGTCCTGGTAAGGGTCCGGTTACGTGTCCGTGTCCGGGTCCGGGTCCGGGTCCGTGTCCGGGGTCCGGGTCCGGGTCCGGGTAAGGGTCCCGGTAAATGTCCGGGTCCGGGTCCGGGTCTGGGTCCACGTCCGGGTCTGGGTCTGGGTCCGGGTCCGGGTCCGGGTCCGGGTCCGGGTCCTGGTAAGGGTCCGGGTCCGGGTCCGGGTCCGGGTCCGGGTCCGGGTCCGGGTAAGGGTCCGGGTGCGTGTCCGGGTAAGGGTCCGGGTCCGGGTCAGGGTCCGGGTCCGGGTCAGGGTCCGGGTCCGGGTCCGGGTCCGGGTCCGGGTAGGGGGACCGGGTCCGGGTCCGGGTAAATGTCCGGGTACGGGTCCGGGTCCGGGTCCTGGTAAGGGTCCGGTTCCGGGTCGGGTTCCGGTTCCGGGTCCGGGGTCCGGGTAAGGGTCCGGGTCCGGGTCCGGGTAAAGGTCCGGGTCCGGGTAAGGGTCCGTGTCCGGGTCCGGGTCCGGGTCCGGGTCCGGGTAAGTGTCTGGGTACGGGTCCGTGTCAGGGTCGGGTCGGGGTCCGGGTCCGGGTCCGGGTCCGGGTCCGGGTCCGGGTCAGGGTCCGGTTCCGGGTCCGTATCCGGGTCCGGGTCCGGGTCCGGGTCCGGGTCCGGGTCCGGGTCCGGGTCCGGGTCCGGGTCCGGGTCCGGGTCCGGGTCAGGGTCCGGGTCCGGGTCCGGGTCTGGGTCCGGTCCGGGTCGGGTCAGGGTCCGGGTCCGGGTCCGGGTCTGGGTAAGGGTCCGGGTCCGGGTCCGGGTCTGGGTCCGGGTCGGGTCGGGTCCGGGTCCGGGGTAAGGGGTCCGGGTCCGGGTCCGGGTCCTGGTAAGGGTCCGGTTCCGGGTCCGGGTTCGGGGTCCGGGTCCGGGTCCGGGTAAGGGTTCGGGTTCGTTTCGGGTAAGGGTCCGTGTCCGGGTCCGTGTCCTTGTCGGGTCCGGGTCCGTGTCCGTGTCCGTGTCCGGGTACGGGTCAGGTCTGGGTCCGGGTCCGGGTCCGGGTCCGGGTCCGGGTCCGGGACCTGGTCCGGGTCCGGGTCCGGGTCCTGGTAAGGGTCCGGTTCCGTGTCCGTGTCCGGGTCCGGGTCCGTGTCCGTGTCCGGGTCCGGGTCCGGGTCCGGGTAAGGGTCCCGGTAAATGTCCGGGTCCGGGTCCGGGTCTGGGTCCACGTCCGGGTCTGGGTCCGGGTCCGGGTCCGTGTCCGTGTCCGGGTCCGTGTCCGGGTCCGTGTCCGTGTCCGTGTCCGTGTCCGGGGTACGGGTCCAGGTCTGGGTCCGGGTCCGGGTCCGGGTCCGGGTCCGGGTCCGGGACCTGGTCCGGGTCCGGGTCCGGGTCCTGGTAAGGGTCCGTGTCCGTGTCCAGGTCCGGGTCCGTGTCCGGGTCCGGGTCCGGGTCCGGGTCCGGGTAAGGGTCCGGGTAAATGTCCGGGTCCGGGTCCGGGTCTGGGTCCACGTCCGGGTCTGTGTCCGGGTCCGGGTCCGGGTAAGGTCCGGGTCCGGGTCCGGGTCCGAATCCGGGTCCGGGTCCGGGTCCGGGTCCGGGTCCGGGTCCGGGTCCTGGTAAGGGTCCGGGTCCGGGTCCGGGTCCGGGTCCGGGTCCGGGTCCGGGTCCGGGTCGGGTCCGGGTAAGGGTCCGGTGCGTGTCCGGGTAAGGGTCCGGGTCCGGGTCCGGGTCCGGGACCTGGTCCGGGTCCGGGTCCGGGTCAGGGTCCGGGTCCGGGTCCGGGTCCGGGTCCGGGTAGGGGACCGGGTCCGGGTCCGGGTAAATGTCCGGGTACGGGTCCGGGTCCGGGTCCTGGTAAGGGTCCGGTTCCGGGTCGGGTTCCGGTTCCGGGTCCGGGTCCGGGTAAGGGTCCGGGTCCGGGTCCGGGTAAAGGTCCGGGTCCGTGTCCGGGTCCGTGTCCGGGTAAGTGTCCGGGTACGGGTCCGTGTCAGGGTCCGGGTCGGGGTCCGGGTCCGGGTCCGGGTCCGGGTCCGGGTCCGGGTCCGGTTCCGGTCCGTATCCGGGTCCGGGTCCGGGTCCGGGTCCGGGTCCGGGTCCGGGTCCGGGTCCAGGTCCGGGTCCGGGTCCGGGTCCGGGTCAGGGTCCGGGTCCGGGGTCCGGGTCTGGGTAAGGGTCCGGGTCCGGGTCCGGGTCTGGGTCCGGGTCCGGGTCCGGGTCTGGGTCCGGGTCCGGGTCCGGGTAAGGGTCCGGGTCCGGGTCCGGGTCTGGGTCCGGGTCCGGTTACGGGTCCGGGTACGGGTCCGGGTACGGGTACGGGTCCGGGTCCGGCCAAGTGTCCGGGTCCGGGTCAGGGTCCGGGTCCGGGTCCGGGTCCGGGTCCGGGTCCGGGTCCGGGTCCGGGTCCGGGTCCGGGTAAGTGTCCGGGTCCGGGTACGGGTCCGGGTCCGGGTCCGGGTCCGGGTCCGGGTCGGGGTCCGGGTCCGGGTCCGGGTCCGGGTCCGGGTAAGGGTCCGGGTCCGGGTCCGGGTCCGGGTCCTGGTCCGGGTCCGGGTCCGTGTAAGGGTCCGGGTCCGGGTCCGGGTCCGGGTCCGGGTCCGGGTAAGGGTCCGGTGCCGGGTCCGGGGTCCGGGTCCGGGTCCGGGTCCGGGTAAGGGTTCGGGTTCGTTTCCGGGTAAGGGTCCGTGTCCGGGTCCGGGTCCTTGTCCGGGTCCGGGTCCGTGTCCGTGTCCGTGTCCGGGTACGGGTCCAGGTCTGGGTCCGGGTCCGGGTCCGGGTCCGGGTCCGGGTCCGGGACCTGGTCCGGGTCCGGGTCCGGGTCCTGGTAAGGGTCCGGTTCCGTGTCGGGTCCGGGTCCGGGTCCGTGTCCGTGTCCGGGTCCGGGTCCGGGTCCGGGTAAGGGTCCCGGTAAATGTCCGGGTCCGGGTCCGGGTCTGGGTCCACGTCCGGGTCTGGGTCCGGGTCCGGGTCCGTGTCCGTGTCCGGGTCCGTGTCCGGGTCCGTGTCCGTGTCCGTGTCCGTGTCCGGGTACGGGTCCAGGTCTGGGTCCGGGTCCGGGTCCGGGTCCGGGTCCGGGTCCGGGTCCGGGACCTGGTCCGGGTCCGGGTCCGGGTCTGGTAAGGGTCCGTGTCCGTGTCCAGGTCCGGGTCCGTGTCCGGGTCCGGGTCCGGGTCCGGGTCCGGGTAAGGGTCCGGGTAAATGTCCGGGTCCGGGTCCGGGTCTGGGTCCACGTCCGGGGTCTGGGTCCGGGTCCGGGTCCGGGTAAGGGTCCGGGTCCGGGTCCGGGTCCGAATCGGGTCCGGGTCCGGGTCCGGGTCCGGGTCCGGGTCCGGGTCCTGGTAAGGGTCCGGGTCGGGTCCGGGTCCGGGTCCGGGTCCGGGTCCGGGTCCGGGTCCGGGTCCGGGTCCGGGTAAGGGTCCGGGTGCGTGTCCGGGTAAGGGTCCGGGTCCGGGTCCGGGTCCGGGACCTGGTCCGGGTCCGGGTCCGGGTCAGGGTCCGGGTCCGGGTCCGGGTCCGGGTCCGGGTAGGGGACCGGGTCCGGGTCCGGGTAAATGTCCGGGTACGGGTCCGGGTCCGGGTCCTGGTAAGGGTCCGGTTCCGGGTCGGGTTCCGGTTCCGGGTCCGGGTCCGGGTAAGGGTCCGGGTCCGGGTCCGGGTAAAGGTCCGGGTCCGTGTCCGGGTCCGTGTCCGGGTAAGTGTCCGGGTACGGGTCCGTGTCAGGGTCCGGGTCGGGGGTCCGGGTCCGGGTCCGGGTCCGGGTCCGGGTCCGGGTCCGGTTTCCGGGTCCGTATCCGGGTCCGGGTCCGGGTCCGGGTCCGGGTCCGGGTCCGGGTCCGGGTCCGGGTCCGGGTCCGGGTCCGGGTCGGGGTCAGGGTCCGGGTCCGGGTCTGGGTAAGGGTCCGGGTCCGGGTCCGGGTCTGGGTCCGGGTCCGGGTCCGGGTCGGGTCCGGGTCCGGGTCCGGGTAAGGGTCCGGGTCCGGGTCCGGGTCTGGGTCCGGGTCCGGGTACGGGTCCGGGTACGGGTACGGGTACGGGTACGGGTCCGGGTCCGGCCAAGTGTCCGGGTCCGGGTCAGGGTCCGGGTCCGGGTCCGGGTCCGGGTCCGGGTCCGGGTCCGGGTCCGGGTCCGGGTCCGGGTAAGTGTCCGGGTCCGGGTACGGGTCCGGGTCCGGGTCCGGGTCCGGGTCCGGTCGGGGTCCGGGTCCGGGTCCGGGTCCGGGTCCGGGTAAGGGTCCGGGTCCGGGTCCGGGTCCGGGTCCTGGTCCGGGGTCCGGGTCCGTGTAAGGGTCCGGGTCCGGGTCCGGTCCGGGTCCGGGTCGGGTAAGGGTCCGGTGCCGGGTCCGGGTCCGGGTCCGGGTCCGGGGTCCGGGTAAGGATCCGGGTCCTTGTCCGGGTAAGGGTCCGGGTCCGTGTCCGTGTCCGTGTCCGGGTCCGTGTCCGGGTCCGGGTCCGGGTCCGTGTCCGTGTCCGGGTCCGGGTCCGTGTCCGGGTAAGGGTCCTGGGTCCGGGTCCGGGTCCGGGTCCGGGTACGGGTACGGGTACGGGTATAGGTCCAGGTCTGGGTCCGGGTCCGGGTCCGGGTCCGGGACCTGGTCCGGGTCCGGGTCCGGGACCTGGTCCGGGTCCGGGTCCGGGTCCTGGTAAGGGTCCGGGTCCGGGTCCGGGTCCGGGTCCGGGTCCGGGTCCGGGGTAAGGGGTCGGGTTCGTTTCCGGGTAAGGGTCCGTGTCCGGGTCCGTGTCCATGTCCGGGTAAGGGTCCGGGTCCGGGTCCGGGTCCGGGTCCGGGTCCTGGTCCGGGTCCGGGTCCGGGACCTGGTCCGGGTCCGGGTCCGGGTCCTGGTAAGGGTCCGGTTCGGGTCCGGGTCCGGGTCCGGGTCCGGGTCCGGGTCCGGGTCCGGGTCCGGGTAAGGGTCCGGGTAAATGTCCGGGTCCGGGTCCGGGTCTGGGTCCACGTCCGGGTCTGGGTCCGGGTCCGGGTCCGGGTCCGGGTAAGGGTCCGGGTCCGGGTCCGGGTCCGTGTCCGGGTCCGTGTCGGGTACGGGTCCAGGTCTGGGTCCGGGTCTGGGTCCGGGTCCGGGTCCGGGTAGGGGACCGGGTCCGGGTCCGGGTAAATGTCCGGGTACGGGTCCGGGTCCGGGTCCTGGTATGGGTCCGGTTCCGGGTCGGGTTCCGGTTCCGGGTCGGGTCCGGGTAAGGGTCCGGGTCCGGGTCCGGGTAAAGGTCCGGGTCCGGGTCCGGGTCCGGGTCCGGGTCCGGGTCCGGGTCCGGGTCCGGGTAAGGGTCCGGGTAAATGTCCGGGTCCGGGTCCGGGTCCGGGTCCACGTCTGGGTCCGGGTCCGGGTCCGGGTCCGGGTCCGGGTCCGGGTCCGGGTCCGGGTCTGGTTCGGGGTCCGGGTCCGGGTCCGGGTAAGGGTCCGGGTCCGGGTCCGGGTCCGGGACCTGGTCCGGGTCCGGGTCCGGGTCAGGGTCCGGGTCCGGGTCCGGGTCCGGGTCCGGGTCCGGGTAGGGGACCGGGTCCGGGTCCGGGTAAATGTCCGGGTACGGGTCCGGGTCCGGGTCCTGGTAAGGGTCCGGTTCCGGGTCGGATTCCGGGTCCGGGTCCGGGTCCGGGTAAGGGTCCGGGTCCGGGTCCGGGTAAAGGTCCGGGTCCGGGTAAGGGTCCGTGTCCGGGTCCGTGTCCGGGTCCGTGTCCGGGTAAGTGTCCGGGTACGGGTCCGTGTCAGGGTCTGGGTCGGGGTCCGGGTCCGGGTCCGGGTCCGGGTCCGGGTAAGGGTCCGGGTCCGGGTACGGGTACGGGTACGGGTACGGGTCCGGGTACGGGTCCGGCCAAGTGTCCGGGTACGGGTCAGGGTCCGGGTCCGGGTCCGGGTCCGGGTCCGGGTCCGGGTCCGGGTCCGGGTAGGGTCCGGGTCCGGGTCCGGGTCCGGGTAAGTGTCCGGGTACGGGTCCGGGTACGGGTCCGGGTACGGGTCCGGGTCGGGGTCCGGGTCCGGGTCCGGGTCCGAGTCCGGGTCCGGGTAAGGGTCCG
This sequence comes from Arizona elegans, assembly GCA_022577455.1. Lineage (NCBI taxonomy): Eukaryota > Metazoa > Chordata > Lepidosauria > Squamata > Colubridae > Arizona > Arizona elegans. The sequence continues at coordinate 9,437,152 of JAKOOJ010000027.1, forward strand.
GGTCCGGGTCCGGGTCCGGGTCCTGGTCCGGGTCCGGGTCCGTGTAAGGGTCCGGGTCCGGGTCCGGGTCCGGGTCCGGGTCGGGTCCGGGTCCGGGTCTGGGTAAGGGTCCGGTGCGGGTCCGGGTCCGGGTCCGGGTCCGGGTCCGGGTAAGGATCCGGGTCCCGTGTCCGGGTAAGGGTCCGGGTCCGTGTCCGTGTCCGTGTCCGTGTCCGTGTCCGTGTCCGGGTCCGGGTCCGTGTCCGTGTCCGGGTCCGTGTCCGTGTCCGGGTAAGGGTCTGGGTCCGGGTCCGGGTCCGGGTCCGGGTACGGGTACGGGTACGGGTATAGGTCCAGGTCTGGGTCCGGGTCCGGGTCCGGGTCCGGGTCCGGGTCCGGGTAAGGGTCCGGGTCCGGGTCCGGGTCCGGGTCCGGGTCCGGGTCGGGTCCGGGTCCGGGTCCGGGTCCGGGTCCTGGTCCGGGTCCTGGTAAGGGTCCGGGTCCGGGTCCGGGTCCGGGGTCCGGGTCCGGGTCCGGGTCCGGGTCCGGGTAAGGGTCCGGGTGGCGTGTCCGGGTAAGGGTCCGGGTCCGGGTCCGGGTCCGGGACCTGGTCCGGGTCCGGGTCCGGGTCAGGGTCCGGGTCCGGGTCCGGGTCCGGTTAGGGGACCGGGTCCGGGTCCGGGTAAATGTCCGGGTACGGGTCCGGGTCCGGGTCCTGGTAAGGGTCCGGTTCCGGGTCGGGTTCCGGTTCCGGGTCCGGGTCTGGGTAAGGGTCCGGGTCCGGGTCCGGGTAAAGGTCCGGGTCCGGGTCCGGGTCCAGGTCCGGGTCCGGGTCCGGGTAAGGGTCCGGGTAAATATCCGGGTCCGGGTCCGGGTCCGGGTCCACGTCTGGGTCCGGGTCCGGGTCCGGGTCCGGGTCCCGGGTCTGGGTCCGGGTCTGGGTCGGGGTCCGGGTCCGGGTCCGGGTCCGGGTAAGGGTCCGGGTCCGGGTCCGGGTCCGGGTCCGGGTCCGGGTCCTGGTCCGGGTCCGGGTCGGGTAAGGGTCCGGGTCCGGGTCCGTGTCCGGGTCCGTGTCCGGGGTCCGGTCCGGGTCCGGGTCCGGGTCCGGGTCCGGGTCCGGGTCCGGGTCCGGGTCCGGGTCCGGGTCCGGGTCCTGGTAAGGGTCCGGTTCCGGGTCCGGGTCCGGGTCCGGGTCCGGGTAAGGGTCCGTGTCCGGGTAAGGGTCCGTGTCCGGGTCCGGGTGCGTGTCCGTGTCCTGGTCTGTGTCCGTGTCCGGGTCCGTGTCCATGTCCGGGTCCGTGTCCCTGTCCGGGTCCGTGTCCGGGTCCGGGTCTGGGTCCGGGTCCGGGTCCGGGTCCGGGTCCGGGTCCGGGTCCGGGTCCGGGTCCGGGTAAGGGTCCAGGTCTGGGTCCGGGTCCGGGTCCGGGTACGGGTACGGGTACGGGTCCGGGTCCGTGTAAGGGTCCGGGTCCGGGTCCGGGTCCGGGTCCGGGTCCGGGTCCGGGTCCGGGTCCGGGTCCGGGTCCGGGTCCGGGTCGGGTCCGGGTAAGGGTCCGGTTGCCGGGTCCGGGTCCGGGTCCGGGTCCGTGTCCAGGTAAGGATCCGGGTCCGTGTCCGGGTAAGGGTCCGGGTCCGTGTCCGTGTCCATGTCCGGGTCCGTGTCCGTGTCCGTGTCCGGGTCCGTGTCCGGGTCCGGGTCCGGGTCCGGGTCCGGGTAAGGGTCCGGGTCCGGGTCCGGGTCCGGGTCCGGTCCGGGTCCGGGTCCGGGTATAGGTCCAGGTCCGTGTCCGTGTCGGGGTCCGGGTCCGTGTCCGTGTCGGGTCCGTGTCCGGGTCAGGGTAAGGGTCTGGGTCCGGGTCCGGGTCCGGGTCCGGGTCCGGGTCCGGGTCCGGGTCCGGGTCCGGCTAAGTGTCCGGGTACGGGTCCGGGTCCGGGTCCGGGTCCGGGTCCGGGTCCGGGTCCGGGTCCGGGTCCGGGTAAGTGTCCGGGTACGGGTACGGGTACGGGGTCCGGGTACGGGTCCGGGTAGGGGTCCGGGTCCGGGTCCGGGTCCGGGTCCGGGTAAGGGTCCGGGTCCGGGTCCGGGTCCGGGTCCTGGTCCGGGTCCGGGTCCGGTGTCCGGGTCCGTGTCTGTGTCCGTGTCCGTGTCCGTGTCCGTGTCCGTGTCCGTGTCCGGGGTCCGTGTCCGTGTCCGGGTTCCGTGTCCGGGTCCGGGTAAGGGTCTGGTCCGGGTCCGGGTCCAGGGTCCGGGTCCGGGTATAGGTCCAGGTCTGGGTCCGGGTCCGGGTCCGGGTCCGGGTCCGGGTCCGGGTCCGGGTCCGGGACCTGGTCCGGGTCCGGGTCCGGGTCCGGGTAAGGGTCCGGTTCCGGGTCCGGGTCCGGGTCCGGGTCGGGGTCCGGATAAGGGTTCGGGTTCGTTTTCCGGGTAAGGGTCCGTGTCCGGGTCCGGGTAAGGGTCCGGGTAAATGTCCGGGTCCGGGTCCGGGTCTGGGTCCACGTCCAGGTCCGGGTCCTGGTAAGGGTCCGGGTCCGGGTCCGGGTCCGGGTCCGGGTCCGGGTCCGGGTCCGGGTCCGGGTCCGGGTTCCGGGTCCGGGTAAGAGTCCGGGTGCGTGTCCGGGTAAGGGTCCGGGTGCGTGTCCGTGTCCGGGTCCGTGTCCGGGTCAGGGTAAGGGTCTGGGTCCGGGTCCGGGTCCGGGTCCGGGTCCGGGTCCGGGTCCGGGTCCGGGTCCGGGTCCGGGTCCGGGTCCGGGTCCGGGTCCGGGTCCGGCTAAGTGTCCGGGTACGGGTCCGGGTCAGGGTCCGGGTCCGGGTCCGGGTCCGGGTCCGGGTCCGGGTCCGGGTAAGTGTCCGGGTACGGGTCCGGGTCCGGGTCCGTGTCCGGGTCCGGGTAAGGTTCTGGGTCCGGGTCCGGGTTAGGGTTTAGGGTTAGGGTTAGGGTTAGGGTTAGGGTTAGGGTTAGGGTTAGGTTAGGGTTAGGGTTAGGGTTAGGGTTAGGGTTAGGGTTAGGGTTAGGCTAAGTGTCCGGGTACGGGTACGGGTCAGGGTCCGGGTCCGGGTCCGGGTCCGGGTCCGGGTCCGGGTAAGTGTCCGGGTACGGGTACGGGTACGGGTACGGGGTCCGGGTTCCGGGTAGGGGTCCGGGTCCGGGTCCGGGCTCCGGGGTCCGGGTCCGGGTCCGGGTCAGGGTCCGGGTAAGGGTCCGGGTCCGGGTCCGGGTCCGGGTCCTGGTCCGGGTCCGTGTCCGTGTCCGTGTCCGTGTCCGTGTCCGTGTCCGTGTCCGTGTCCGTGTCCCGTGGTCCGTGTCCGGGTCGTGTCCGGGTCCGGGTCCGTGTCCGGTTCCGGGTTCCGGGTCCGGGTCCGGGTCCGGGTCCGGGTAAGTGTCCGGGTACGGGTCCGTGTCCGGGTCCGTGTCCGGGTCCGGGTAAGGGTCTGGGTCCGGGTCCGGGTCCGGGTACGGGTCCGGGTACGGGTATAGGTCCAGGTCCTTGTCCGTGTCCGGGTCCGTGTCCGTGTCCGTGTCCGGGTCCGTGTCCGGGTCAGGGTAAGGGTCTTTGTCCGGCTCCGGGGTCCGGGTACGGGTCCGGGTCCGGGTCCGGGTCCGGGTCCGGATAAGGGTTCGGGTTCGTTTCCGGGTAAGGGTCCGTGTCCGGGTCCGGGTAAGGTCCGGGTAAATGTCCGGGTCCGGGTCCGGGTCTGGGTCCACGTCCAGGTCCGGGTCCAGGTAAGGGTCCGGGTCCGGTCCGGGTCCGGGTCCCGGGTCCGGGTGCCGTGTCCGTGTCCGGGTCCGTGTCGGGTCAGGGTAAGGGTCTGGGTCCGGGTCCGGGTCCGGGTCCGGGTCCGGGTCCGGGTCCGGGTCCGGGTCCGGGTCCGGCTAAGTGTCCGGGTACGGGTACGGGTCAGGGTCCGGGTCCGGGTCCGGGTCCGGGTCCGGGTCCGGGTCCGGGTAAGTGTCCGGGTACGGGTCCGTGTCCGGGTCCGTGTCCGGGTCCGGGTAAGGTTCTGGGTCCGGGTCCGGGTCCGGGTTAGGGTTAGGGTTAGGGTTAGGGTTAGGGTTAGGGTTAGGGTTAGGGTTAGGGTTAGGGTTAGGGTTAGGGTTAGGGTTAGGGTTAGGGTTAGGGGTTAGGGTTAGGGTTAGGGTTAGGGTTAGGGTTAGGGTTAGGCTAAGTGTCCGGGTACGGGTACGGGTCAGGGTCGGGTCCGGGTCCGGGTCCGGGTCCGGGTCCCGGGTCCGGGTAAGTGTCCGGGTATCGGGTACGGGTACGGGTACGGGTACGGGTCCGGGTAGGGGTCCGGGTCCGGGTCCGGGTCCGGGTCCGGGTCCGGGTCCGGGTCCGGGTCCGGGTCCGGGTAAGGGTCCGGGTCCGGGTCCGGGTCCGGGTCCTGGTCCGGGTCCGGGTCCGTGTCCGGGTCCGTGTCCGTGTCCGTGTCCGTGTCCGTGTCCGGGTCCTGGTCCGGGTCCGGGTCCGTGGTCCGGGTCCGTGTCCGTGTCCGTGTCCGTGTCCGTGTCCGTGTCCGGTGTCCGGGTCCGTGTCTGGGTCCGGGTCCGTGGTCCGGGTCCGTGTCCGGGTCCGGGTCCGTGTCCGGGTCGGGTAAGTGTCCGGGTACGGGTCCGTGTCCGGGTCCGTGTCCGGGTCCGGGTAAGGGTCTGGGTCCGGGTCCGGGTCCGGGTCCGGGTACGGGTACGGGTATAGGTCCAGGTCCTTGTCCGTGTCCGGGTCCGTGTCCGTGTCCGTGTCCGTGGTCCGTGTCCGGGTCAGGGTAAGGGTCTATTGTCCGGGTCCGGGTCGGGTACGGGTCCGGGGTCCGGGTCCGGCTAAGTGTCCGGGTAATGGGTACGGGTCAGGGTCCGGGTCCGGGTCCGGGTCCGGGTCCGGGTCCGGGTCCAGTAAGTGTCCGGGTACGGGTCCGGGTACGGGTCCGGGTACGGGTCCGGGTAGGGGTCCGGGTCCGGGTCCGGGTCCGGGTCCGGGTAAGGGTCCGGGTCCGGGTCCGTGTCCGGGTCCGTGTCCGTGTCCGGGTCAGGGTCCGGGTCCGTGTCCGTGTCCGGGTCCGTGTCCGGGTCCGGGTAAGGGTCTGGGTCCGGGTCCGGGTCCGGGTCCGGGTCCGGGTCCGGGTATAGGTCCAGGTCTGGGGTCCGGGTCCTGGTCCGGGTCGGGTCCGGGACCTGGTCCGGGTCCGGGTCCGGGTCCGGGTCTGGTAAGGGTCCGGTTCCGGGTCCGGGGTCCGGGTCCGGGTCCGGGTCCGGATAAGGGTTCGGGTTCGTTTCCGGGTAAGGGTCCGTGTCCGGGTCCCGTGTCCATGTCCGGGTCCGTGTCCGGGTCCGGGTACGGGTCCGGGTACGGGTCCAGATCTGGGTCCGGGGTCCGGGTCCGTGTCCGGGTCCGGGACCTGGTCCGGGTCTGTATCCGGGTCCTGGTAAGGGTCCGGTTCCGGTTCCGGGTCCGGGTCCGGGTCCGGGTCCGGGTCCGGGTCCGGGTCCGGGTCCTGGTAAGGGTCCGGTTCCGGGTCCGGGTCCGGGTCCGGGTCCGGGTCGGGTAAGGGGTCCGGGTCCGTTTCCGGGGTAAGGGTCCGTGTCCGGGTCCGTGTCCGTGTCCGGGTCCGTGTCCGTGTCCAGGTCCGGGTCCGGGTCCGGGTCCGGGTCCGGGTCCGGGTCCGGGTCCGGGTAAGGGTCCGGGTAAATGTCCGGGTCCGGGTCCGGGTCTGGGTCCACGTCCGGGTCCGGGTCCGGGTCCGGGTCCGGGTAAGGGTCCGGGTCCGGGTCCGGGTCCGGGTCGGGTCCGGGTCCGGGTAAGGGTCCGGTGTGCGTGTCCGGGTAAGGGTCCGGGTCCGTGTCCGTGTCCGGGTCCGTGTCCGGGTCAGGGTAAGGGTCTGGGTCCGGGTACGGGTCCGGGTCCGGGTACGGGTCCGGGTCCGGCTAAGTGTCCGGGTACGGGTACGGGTCAGGGTCGGGTCCGGGTCCGGGTCCGGGTCCGGGTCCGGGTCCGGGTAAGTGTCCGGGTACGGGGTCCGTGTCCGTGTCCGGGTCCGTGTCCGGGTCCGGTAAGGGTCTGGGTCCGGGTCCGGGTCCGGGTCCGGGTCCGGGTCCGGGTCCGGGTCCGGGTATAGGTCCAGGTCCGTGTTCCGTGTCCGGGTCTGGGTCCGTGTCCGTGTCCGTGTCCGTGTCCGGGTCAGGGTAAGGGTCTGGGTCCGGGTCCGGGTACGGGTCCGGGTCCGGGTCCGGGTCCGGCTAAGTGTCCGGGTACGGGTACGGGTCAGGGTCTGGGTCCGGGTCCGGGTCCGGGTCGGGTCCGGGTCCGGGTAAGTGTCCGGGTACGGGTCCGGGTCCGGGTCCGGGTCCGGGTCCGGGTAGGGGTCCGGGTCCGGGTCCGGGTCGGGTCCGGGTAAGGGTCCGGGTCCGGGTCCGGGTCCGGGTCCTGGTCCGGGTCCGGGTCCGTGTCCGGGTCCGTGTCCGTGTCCGTGTCCGTGTCCGTGTCCGTGTCCGTGTCCGGGTCCGGGTCCGGGTCCGGGTCCGTGTCCGGTGTCCGGGTCCGTGTCCGGGTCCGGGTAAGGGTCTGGGTCCGGGTCAGGGTCCGGGTCCGGGTCCGGGTCCGGGTATAGGTCCAGGTCTGGGTCCGGGTCCGGGTCCGGGTCCGGGTCCGGGTCCGGGACCTGGTCCGGGTCCGGGTCCGGGTCCGGGTCCTGGTAAGGGTCCGGTTCCGGGTCCGGGTCCGGGGTCCGGGTCCGGGTCCGATAAGGGTTCGGGTTCGTTTCCGGGTAAGGGTCCGTGTCCGGGTCCGTGTCCATGTCCGGGTCCGTGGTGTCCGTGTCCGGGTCTGTGTCCGGGTACGGGTCCAGGTCTGGGTCCGGGTCGGGTCCGGGTCCGGGTCCGGGTCCGGGACCTGGTCCAGGGTCTGTATCCGGGTCCTGGTAAGGGTCCGGTTCCGGTTCCGGGTCCGGGTCCGGGTCCGGGTCCGGGTCCGGGTCCGGGTCCGGGTCCGGGTCCTGGTAAGGGTCCGGTTCCGGGTCCGGGTCCGGGTCCGGGTCCGGGTCCGGGTAAGGGGTCCGGGTCCGTTTCCGGGTAAGGGTCCGTATCCGGGTCCGTGTCCGTGTCCGGGTCCGTGTCCGTGTCCAGGTCCGGGTCCGGGTCCGGGTCCGTGTCCGGGTCCGGGTAAGTGTCCGGGTACGGGTCCGGGTCCGGGTCCGTGTCCGGGTCCGGGTAAGGTCTGGGTCCGGGTCCGGGTTAGGGTTAGGGTTAGGGTTAGGGTTAGGGTTGGGTTAGGGTTAGGGTTAGGGTTAGGGTTAGGGTTAGGGTTAGGGTTAGGGTTAGGGTTAGGGTTAGGGCTAAGTGTCGGGTACGGGTACGGGTCAGGGGTCCGGGTCCGGGTCCGGGTCCGGGTCCGGGTTCCGGGTCCGGGTCCGGGTAAGTGTCCGGGTACGGGTACGGGTACGGGTACGGGTCCGGGTCCGGGTAGGGGTCCGGGTCCGGGTCCGGGTCCGGGTCCGGGTCCGGGTCCGGGTCAGGGTCCGGGTAAGGGTCCGGGTCCGGGTCCGGGTCCGGGTCCTGGTCCGGGTCCGTGTCCGTGTCCGTGTCCGTGTCCGTGTCCGTGTCCGTGTCCGTGTCCGTGTCCGTGTCCGGGTCCGGGTCCGGGTCCGGGTCCGGGTCCGTGTCCGGGTCCGGGTCCGGGTCCGGGTCCGGTCCGGGTCCGGGTAAGTGTCCGGGTACGGGTCCGTGTCCGGGTCCGTGTCCGGGTCCGGGTAAGGGTCTGGGTCCGGGTCCGGGTCCGGGTACGGGTCCGGGTACGGGTATAGGTCCAGGTCCTTGTCCGTGTCCGGGTCCGTGTCCGTGTCCGTGTCCGGGTCCGTGTCCGGGTCAGGGTAAGGGTCTTTGTCCGGCTCCGGGTCCGGGTACGGGTCCGGGTCCGGGTCCGGGTCCGGGTCCGGATAAGGGTTCGGGTTCGTTTCCGGGTAAGGGTCCGTGTCCGGGTCCGGGTAAGGGTCCGGGTAAATGTCCGGGTCCGGGTCCGGGTCTGGGTCCACGTCCAGGTCCGGGTCCTGGTAAGGGTCCGGGTCCGGGTCCGGGTCCGGGTCCGGGTCCGGGTGCGTGTCCGTGTCCGGGTCCGTGTCCGGGTCAGGGTAAGGGTCTGGGTCCGGGTCCGGGTCCGGGTCCGGGTCCGGGTCCGGGTCCGGGTCCGGGTCCGGGTCCGGCTAAGTGTCCGGGTACGGGTACGGGTCAGGGTCCGGGTCCGGGTCCGGGTCCGGGTCCGGGTCCGGGTCCGGGTAAGTGTCGGGTACGGGTCCGTGTCCGGGTCCGTGTCCGGGTCCGGGTAAGGTTCTGGGTCCGGGTCCGGGTCCGGGTTAGGGTTAGGGTTAGGGTTAGGGTTAGGGTTAGGGTTAGGGTTAGGGTTAGGGTTAGGGTTAGGGTTAGGGTTAGGGTTAGGGTTAGGGTTAGGGTTAGGGTTAGGGTTAGGGTTAGGGTTAGGGTTAGGGTTAGGCTAAGTGTCCGGGTACGGGTACGGGTCAGGGTCCGGGTCCGGGTCCGGGTCCGGGTCCGGGTCCGGGGTCCGGGTAAGTGTCCGGGTACGGGTACGGGTACGGGTACGGGTACGGGTCCGGGTAGGGGGTCCGGGTCCGGGTCCGGGTCCGGGTCCGGGTCCGGGTCCGGGTCCGGGTCCGGGTCCGGGTAAGGGTCCGGGTCCGGGTCCGGGTCCGGGTCCTGGTCCGGGTCCGGGTCCGTGTCCGGGTCCGTGTCCGTGTCCGTGTCCGTGTCCGTGTCCGTGTCCGTGTCCGTGTCCGGGTCCGTGTCTGGGTCCGGGTCCGTGTCCGGGTCCGTGTCCGGGTCCGGGTCCGTGTCCGGGTCCGGTAAGTGTCCGGGTACGGGTCCGTGTCCGGGTCCGTGTCCGGGTCCGGGTAAGGGTCTGGGTCCGGGTCCGGGTCCGGGTCCGGGTACGGGTACGGGTATAGGTCCAGGTCCTTGTCCGTGTCCGGGTCCGTGTCCGTGTCCGTGTCCGTGTCCGTGTCCGGGTCAGGGTAAGGGTCTTTGTCCGGGTCCGGGTCCGGGTACGGGTCCGGGTCCGGGTCCGGCTAAGTGTCCGGGTATGGGTACGGGTCAGGGTCCGGGTCCGGGTCCGGGTCCGGGTCCGGGTCCGGGTCCAGGTAAGTGTCCGGGTACGGTCCGGGTACGGGTCCGGGTACGGGTCCGGGTAGGGGTCCGGGTCCGGGTCCGGGTCCGGGTCCGGGTAAGGGTCCGGGTCCGGGTCCGTGTCCGGGTCCGTGTCCGTGTCCGGGTCAGGGTCCGGGTCCGTGTCCGTGTCCGGGTCCGTGTCCGGGTCCGGGTAAGGGTCTGGGTCCGGGTCCGGGTCCGGGTCCGGGTCCGGGTCCGGGTATAGGTCCAGGTCTGGGTCCGGGTCCTGGTCCGGGTCCGGGTCCGGGACCTGGTCGGGTCCGGGTCCGGGTCCGGGTCCTGGTAAGGGTCCCGGTTCCGGGTCCGGGTCCGGGTCCGGGTCCGGGTCCGGATAAGGGTTCGGGTTCGTTTCCGGGTAAGGGTCCGTGTCCGGGTCCGTGTCCATGTCCGGGTCCGTGTCCGGGTCCGGGTACGGGTCCGGGTACGGGTCCAGATCTGGGTCCGGGTCCGGGTCCGTGTCCGGGTCCGGGACCTGGTCCGGGTCTGTATCCGGGTCCTGGTAAGGGTCCGGTTCCGGTTCCGGGTCCGGGTCCGGGTCCGGGTCCGGGTCCGGGTCCGGGTCCGGGTCCTGGTAAGGGTCCGGTTCCGGGTCCGGGTCCGGGTCCGGGTCCGGGTCCGGGTAAGGGTCCGGGTCCGTTTCCGGGTAAGGGTCCGTGTCCGGGTCCGTGTCCGTGTCCGGGTCCGTGTCCGTGTCCAGGTCCGGGTCCGGGTCCGGGTCCGGGTCCGGGTCCGGGTCCGGGGTCCGGGTAAGGGTCCGGGTAAATGTCCGGGTCCGGGTCCGGGTCTGGGTCCACGTCCGGGTCCGGGTCCGGGTCCGGGTCCGGGTAAGGGTCCGGGTCCGGGTCCGGGGTCCGGGTCCGGGTCCCGGGTCCGGGGTAAGGGTCCGGGTGCGTGTCCGGGTAAGGGTCCGGGTCCGTGTCCGTGTCCGGGTCCGTGTCCGGGTCAGGGTAAGGGTCTGGGTCCGGGTACGGGTCCGGGTCCGGGTACGGGTCCGGGTCCGGCTAAGTGTCCGGGTACGGGTACGGGTCAGGGTCCGGGTCCGGGTCCGGGTCCGGGTCCGGGTCCGGGTCCGGGTAAGTGTCCGGGTACGGGTCCGTGTCCGTGTCCGGGTCCGTGTCCGGGTCCGGTAAGGGTCTGGGTCCGGGTCCGGGTCCGGGTCCGGGTCCGGGTCCGGGTCCGGGTCCGGGTATAGGTCCAGGTCCGTGTCCGTGTCCGGGTCTGGGTCCGTGTCCGTGTCCGTGTCCGTGTCCGGGTCAGGGTAAGGGTCTGGGTCCGGGTCCGGGTACGGGTCCGGGTCCGGGGTCCGGGTCCGGCTAAGTGTCCGGGTACGGGTACGGGTCAGGGTCTGGGTCCGGGTCCGGGTCCGGGTCCGGGTCCGGGTCCGGGTAAGTGTCCGGGTACGGGTCCGGGTCCGGGTCCGGGTCCGGGTCCGGGTAGGGGTCCGGGTCCGGGTCCGGGTCCGGGGTCCGGGTAAGGGTCCGGGTCCGGGTCCGGGTCCGGGTCCTGGTCCGGGTCCGGGTCCGTGTCCGGGTCCGTGTCCGTGTCCGTGTCCGTGTCCGTGTCCGTGTCCGTGTCCGGGTCCGGGTCCGGGTCCGGGTCCGTGTCCGGGTCCGGGTCCGTGTCCGGGTCCGGGTAAGGGTCTGGGTCCGGGTCCGGGTCCGGGTCCGGGTCCGGGTCCGGGTATAGGTCCAGGTCTGGGTCCGGGTCCGGGTCCGGGTCCGGGTCCGGGTCCGGGACCTGGTCCGGGTCCGGGTCCGGGTCCGGGTCCTGGTAAGGGTCCGGTTCCGGGTCCGGGTCCGGGTCCGGGTCCGGGTCCGGATAAGGGTTCGGGTTCGTTTCCGGGTAAGGGTCCGTGTCCGGGTCCGTGTCCATGTCCGGGTCCGTGTCCGTGTCCGGGTCTGTGTCCGGGTACGGGTCCAGGTCTGGGTCCGGGTCCGGGTCCGGGTCCGGGTCCGGGTCCGGGACCTGGTCCGGGTCTGTATCCGGGTCCTGGTAAGGGTCCGGTTCCGGTTCCGGGTCCGGGTCCGGGTCCGGGTCCGGGTCCGGGTCCGGGTCCGGGTCCGGGTCCTGGTAAGGGTCCGGTTCCGGGTCCGGGTCCGGGTCCGGGTCCGGGTCCGGGTAAGGGTCCGGGTCCGTTTCCGGGTAAGGGTCCGTATCCGGGTCCGTGTCCGTGTCCGGGTCCGTGTCCGTGTCCAGGTCCGTGTCCGGGTCCGGGTCCGGGTCCGGGTCCGGGTCCGGGTAAGGGTCCGGGTAAATGTCCGGGTCCGGGTCCGGGTCTGGGTCCACGTCCGGGTCCGGGTCCGGGTCCGGGTCCGGGTAAGGGTCCGGGTCCGGGTCCGGGTCTGGGTCCGGGTCCGGGTCCGGGTCCGGGTCCGGGTCCTGGTAAGGGTCCGGTTCCGGGTCCGGGTCCGGGTCCGGGTCCGGGTCCGGGTCCGGGTAAGGGTCCGGGTCCGTTTCCGGGTAAGGGTCCGTGTCCGGGTCCGTGTCCGTGTCCGGATCCGTGTCCGTGTCCAGGTCCGGGTCCGGGTCCGGGTCCGGGTCCGGGTCCGGGTCCGGGTAAGGGTCCGGGTAAATGTCCGGGTCCGGGTCCGCGTCTGGGTCTACGTCCGGGTCCGGGTCCGGGTCCGGGTCCGGGTAAGGGTCCGGGTCCGGGTCCGGGTCCGGGTCCGGGTCCGGGTCCGGGTCCGGGTCCGGGTCCGGGTCCGGGTCCGGGTCCGTGTCCGTGTCCGTGTCCGTGTCCGGGTCCGTGTCCGGGTCCGTGTCCGTGTCCGTGTCCGGGTCCGTGTCCATGTCCGGGTCCGTGTCCCTGTCCGGGTCCGTGTCCGGGTCCGGGTCTGGGTCCGGGTCCGGGTCCGGGTCCGGGGTCCGGGTCCGGGTCCGGGTAAGGGTCCGGGTCCGTGTCCGGGTCCGTGTCCTGGTCCGTGTCCGTTTCCGGGTCCGGGTCCGTGTCCGTGTCCGTGTCCGTGTCCGTGTCCGGGTCCGGGTAAGGGTCTGGGTCCGGGTCCGGGTCCGTGTCCGGGTCCGGGTCCGGGTATAGGTCCAGGTCCGTGTCCGTGTCCGGGTCCGGGTCAGTGTCAGTGTCCGTGTCCGTGTCCGGGTCAGGGTAAGGGTCTGGGTCTGGGTCCGGGTCCGGGTCCGGGTCCGGGTCCGGGTCCGGCTAAGTGTCCGGGTACGGGTACGGGTCAGGGTCCGGGTCCGGGTCCGGGTCCGGGTCCGGGTCCGGGTCCGGGTAAGTATCCGGGTACGGGTCCGGGTACGGGTCCGGGTACGGGTCCGGGTAGCGGTCCGGGTCCGGGTCCGGGTCCGGGTCCGGGTAAGGGTCCGGGTCCGGGTCCGGGTCCGGGTCCTGGTCCGGGTCCGGGTCCGTGTCCGGGTCCGTGTCCGTGTCCGTGTCCGTGTCCGTGTCCGTGTCCGTGTCCGTGTCCGGGTCCGTGTCCGTGTCCGTGTCCGTGTCCGGGTCCGGGTAAGGGTCTGGGTCCGGGTCCGGGTCCGGGTCCGGGTCCGGGTCCGGGTATAGGTCCAGGTCTGGGTCCGGGTCCGGGTCCGGGTCCGGGTCCGGGTCCGGGATCTGGTCCGGGTCCGGGTCCGGGTCCTGGTAAGGGTCCGGGTCCGGGTCCGGGTCCGGGTCCGGGTCCGGATAAGGGTTCGGGTTCGTTTCCGGGTAAGGGTCCGTGTCCGGGTCCGTGTCCATGTCCGGGTCCGTGTCCGTGTCCGGGTCCGTGTCCGGGTACGGGTCCAGGTCTTGGTCCGGGTCCGGGTCCGGGTCCGGGTAAGGGTCCGGGTCCGGGTCCGGGTAAAGGTCCGGGTCCGGGTCCGGGTCCGGGTCCGGGTCCGGGTCCGGGTCCGGGTCCGGGTAAGGGTCCGGGTAAATGTCCGGGTCCGGGTCCGGGTCTGGGTCCACGTCTGGGTCCGGGTCCGGGTCCGGGTCCGGGTCCGGGTCCGGGTCCGGGTCCGGGTCCGGGTCCGGGTCCGGGTCCGGGTCGGGGTCCGGGTCCGGGTCCGCGTAAGGGTCCGGGTCCGGTTCCGGGTCCGGGTCCGGGTCCGGGTCCGGGTCCGGGTCCGGGTCCGGGTCCTGGTCCGGGTCCGGGTCCGGGTAAGGGTCCGGGTCCGTGTCCGGGTCCGTGTCCGTGTCCGGGTCCGGGTCCGGGTCCGGGTCCGGGTCCGGGTCCGGGTCCGGGTCCTGGTAAGGGTCCGGTTCCGGATCCGGGTCCGGGTGCATGTCCGGGTCCGGGTCCGGGTATAGGTCCAGGTCTGGGTCCGGGTCCGGGTCCGGGTCCGGGTCCGGGACCTGGTCCGGGTCCGGGTCCGGGTCCTGGTAAGGGTCCGGTTCCGGGTCCGGGTCCGTGTCCGGGTCCGGGTCCGGATAAGGGTTCGGGTTCGTTTCCGGGTAAGGGTCCGTGTCCGGGTAAGGGTCCGTGTCCATGTCCGGGTCCGTGTCCGTGTCCGGGTCCGGGTCCGGGTCCGGGTCCAGGTCTGGGTCCGGGTCCGGGTCCGGGTCCGGGTCCGGGTCCGGGACCTGGTCCGGGTCTGGGTCCGGGTCCTGGTAAGGGTCCGGTTCCGGGTCCGGGTCCGGGTCCGGGTCCGGGTCCGGGTCCGGGTCCGGGTCCGGGTAAGGGTCCGGGTCCGTTTCCGGGTAAGGGTCCGTGTCCGGGTCCGGGTCCGTGTCCGGGTCCGTGTCCGTGTCCAGGTCCGGGTCCGGGTCCGGGTCCGGGTCCGGGTCCGGGTCCAGGTCCGGGTAAGGGTCCGGGTAAATGTCCGGGTCCGGGTCCGGGTCCGGGTAAGGGTCCGGGTCCGGGTCCGGGTCCGGGTCCGGGTCCGGGTCCGGGTCCGGGTCCGGGTCCGGGTCCGGGTCCTGGTAAGGGTCCGGGTCCGGGTCCGGGTCCGGGTCCGGGTCCGGGTCCGGGTCCGGGTAAGTGTCCGGGTGCGTGTCCGGGTAAGGGTCCGGGTCCGGGTCGGGTTCCGGTTCCGGGTCCGGGTCCGGGTAAGGGTCCGGGTCCGGGTCTGGGTAAAGGTCCGGGTCCGGGTCCGGGTCCGGGTCCGGGTCCGGGTCCGGGTAAGGGTCCGGGTAAATGTCCGGGTCCGGGTCCGGGTCTGGGTCCACGTCCGGGTCCGGGTCCGGGTCCGGGTCCGGGTCCGGGTCCGGGTCCGGGTCCGGGTCCGGGTCCGGGTCCGGGTCCGGGTCCGGGTCGGGGTCCGGGTCCGGGTAAGGGTCCGGGTCCGGGTCCGGGTCCGGGTCCGGGTCCGGGTCCGGGTCCGGGTCCGGGTCCGGGTCCTGGTCCGGGTCCGGGTCCGGGTAAGGGTCCGGGTCCGTGTCCGGGTCCGGGTCCGGGTCCGGGTCCGGGTCCGGGTCCGGGTCCGTGTCCGTGTCCGGGTCCGGGTCCGGGTCCTGGTAAGGGTCCGGTTCCGGATCCGGGTCCTGGTAAGGGTCCGGTTCCGGGTAAGGGTCCGGGTCCGTGTCCGGGTAAGGGTCCGGGTCCGGGTCCGTGTCTGTGTCCGTGTCCGTGTCCGGGTCCGGGTCCATGTCCGTGTCCGGGTCCGTGTCCGTGTCCGTGTCCGTGTCCGTGTCCGGGTCCGTTTCCGGGTCCGTGTCCGGATCCGGATCTGGATCCGGATCCGGATCCGGGTCTGGGTAAGGGTCTGGGTCCGGGTCCGGGTCCGGTTCCGGGTCCGGTTCCGGGTCCGGGTAAGGGTCCAGGTCTGGGTCCGGGTCCGGGTCCGGGTCCGGGTCCGGGTCCGGGTCCGGGACCTCGTCCGGGTCCGGGTCCGGGACCTGGTCCGGGTCCGGGTCCGTGTCCGTGTCCGGGTCCGTGTCCGGGTCCGGGTAAGGGTCTGGGTCCGGGTCCGGGTCCGGGTCCGGGTCCGGGTCCGGGTATAGGTCCAGGTCTGGGTCCGGGTCCGGGTCCGGGTCCGGGTCCGGGTCCAGGTCTGGGTCCGGGTCCGGGTCCGGGTCCGGGTCCGGGTCCGGGACCTGGTCCGGGTCTGGGTCCGGGTCCTGGTAAGGGTCCGGTTCCGGGTCCGGGTCCGGGTCCGGGTCCGGGTCCGAGTCCGGGTAAGGGTCCGGGCCCGTTTCCGGGTAAGGGTCCGTGTCCGGGTCCGGGTCCGTGTCCGGGTCCGTGTCCGTGTCCAGGTCCGTGTCCGGGTCCGGGTCCGGGTCCGGGTCCGGGTCCGGGTCCAGGTCCGGGTAAGGGTCCGGGTAAATGTCCGGGTCCGGGTCCGGGTCCGGGTAAGGGTCCGGGTCCGGGTCCGGGTCCGGGTCCGGGTCCGGGTCCGGGTCCGGGTCCGGGTCCTGGTAAGGGTCCGGGTCCGGGTCCGGGTCCGGGTCCGGGTAAGTGTCCGGGTGCGTGTCCGGGTAAGGGTCCGGGTCCGGGTCGGGTTCCGGTTCCGGGTCCGGGTCCGGGTAAGGGTCCGGGTCCGGGTCCGGGTCCGGGTCCGGGTAAGGGTCCGGGTAAATGTCCGGGTCCGGGTCCGGGTCTGGGTCCACGTCTGGGTCCGGGTCCGGGTCCGGGTCCGGGTCCGGGTCCGGGTCCGGGTCCGGGTCCGGGTCCGGGTCCGGGTCGGGGTCCGGGTCCGGGTAAGGGTCCGGGTCCGGGTCCGGGTCCGGGTCCGGGTCCGGGTCCGGGTCCGGGTCCGGGTCCTGGTCCGGGTCCGGGTCCGGGTAAGGGTCCGGGTCCGTGTCCGTGTCCGGGTCCGGGTCCGGGTCCGGGTCCGGGTCCGGGTCCGTGTCCGGGTCCGGGTCCGGGTCCTGGTAAGGGTCCGGTTCCGGATCCGGGTCCGGGTCCGGGTCCGGGTAAGGGTCCGTGTCCGTGTCCGGGTAAGGGTCCGGGTCCGGGTCCGTGTCCGTGTCCGTGTCCGTGTCCGTGTCCGTGTCCGGGTCCATGTCCGTGTCCGTGTCCGTGTCCGTGTCCGTGTCCGTGTCCGTGTCCGGGTCCGTTTCCGGGTCCGTGTCCGGATCCGGATCTGGATCCGGATCCGGATCCGGGTCTGGGTAAGGGTCTGGGTCCGGGTCCGGGTCCGGTTCCGGGTCCGGGTCCGGGTCCGGGTAAGGGTCCAGGTCTGGGTCCGGGTCCGGGTCCGGGTCCGGGTCCGGGTCCGGGTCCGGGACCTGGTCCGTGTCCGGGTCCGGGACCTGGTCCGGGTCCGGGTCCGTGTCCGTGTCCGGGTCCGTGTCCGGGTCCGGGTAAGGGTCTGGGTCCGGGTCCGGGTCCGGGTCCGGGTCCGGGTCCGGGTATAGGTCCAGGTCTGGGTCCGGGTCCGGGTCCGGGTCCGGGACCTGGTCCGGGTCCGGGTCCGGGTCCTGGTAAGGGTCCGGTTCCGGGTCCAGGTCCGGGTCCGGGTCCGTGTCCGTGTCCGGGTCCGGGTCCTGGTAAGGGTCCGTGTCCATGTCCGGGTCCGTGTCCGTGTCCGGGTCCGTGTCCGGGTACGGGTCCAGGTCTGGGTCCGGGTCCGGGTCCGGGTCCGGGTCCGGGTCCGTGACCTGGTCCGGCTCTGGGTCCGGGTCCTGGTAAGGGTCCGGTTCCGGGTCCGGGTCCGGGTCCGGGTCCGGGTCCGGGTCCGGGTAAGGGTCCGGGTCCGTTTCCGGGTAAGGGTCCGTGTCCGGGTCCGGGTCCGTGTCCGGGTCCGTGTCCGTGTCCAGGTCCGGGTCCGGGTCCGGGTCCGGGTCCGGGTCCGGGTCCGGGTCCAGGTCCGGGTAAGGGTCCGGGTAAATGTCCGGGTCCGGGTCCGGGTCCGGATGCGGGTCCGGGTCCGGGTAAGGGTCCGGGTCCGGGTCCGGGTCCGGGTCCGGGTCCTGGTAAGGGTCCGGGTCCGGGTCCGGGTCCGGGTCCGGGTCCGGGTAAGTGTCCGGGTGCGTGTCCGGGTAAGGGTCCGGGTCCGGGTCGGGTTCCGGTTCCGGGTCCGGTTCCGGTTCCGGGTCCGGGTCCGGGTCCGGGTCCGGGTCCGGGTCCGGGTCCGGGTCCGGGTCCGGGTCCGGGTCCGGGTCCGGGTCCGGGTCCGGGTCCGGGTCCTGGTAAGGGTCCGGTTCCGGTTCCGGTTCCGGGTCCGGGTCCGGGTCCGGGTCCGGGTAAGGGTCCGGGTCCGGGTCCGTGTCCGGGTAAGGGTCCGGGTCCGTGTCCAGGTCCGTGTCCGTGTCCGTGTCCGTGTCCGTGTCCGTGTCCGTGTCCGTGTCCGGGTCCGTGTCCGGGTCCGGGTAAGGGTCTGGGTCCGGGTCCGGGTCCGGGTCCGGGTCCGGGTCCGGGTCCGGGTCCGGGTCCAGGTCCGGGTCCGGGTAAGTGTCCAGGTCTGGGTCCGGGTCCGGGTCCGGGTAAGGGTCCGGGTCCGTTTCCGGGTAAGGGTCCGGGTCCGGGTCCGTGTCCGGGTCCGTGTCCGTGTCCATGTCCGTGTCCGTGTCCGTGTCCGTGTCCGTGTCCGGGTCCGTGTCCGGGTCGGGGTCCGGGTCCAGGTCTGGGTAAGGGTCCGGGTCCGGGTCCGGGTCCGGGTCTGGGTAAGGGTCCGTGTCCGTGTCCGGGTAAGGGTCCGGGTCCGGGTCCGGGTCCGTGTCCGTGTCCGTGTCTGTGTCCGGGTCCAGGTCCGTGTCCGTGTCCGTGTCCGTGTCCGGGTCTGGGTAAGGGTCTGGGTCCGGGTCCGGGTCCGGGTCCGGGTCCGGGTCCGGGTATAGGTCCAGGTCCGTGTCCGTGTCCGTGTCCGGGTCCGGGTCCGTGTCCGTGTCCGGGTCCGTGTCCGGGTCAGGGTAAGGGTCTAGGTCCGGGTACGGGTCCGGGTACGGGTCCGGGTACGGGTCCAGGTCCGGGTCCGGCTAAGTGTCCGGGTACGGGTCCGGGTCAGGGTCCGGGTCCGGGTACGGGTACGGGTCCGGGTCCGGGTCCGGGTCCGGGTCCGGGTAGGGGTCCGGGTCCGGGTCCCGTTCCGGGTCCGGGTAAGGGTCCGGGTACGGGTCCGGGTCCGGGTCCGTGTCCATGTCCGGGTCCGTGTCCGTGTCCGGGTCCGTGTCCGGGTACGGGTCCAGGTCTGGGTCCGGGTCCGGGTCCGGGTCCGGGTCCAGGTCCGGGACCTGGTCCGGGTCTGGGTCCGGGTCCTGGTAAGGGTCCGGTTCCGGGTCCGGGTCCGGGTCCGGGTCCGGGTCCAGGTCCGGGTAAGGGTCCGGGTCCGTTTCCGGGTAAGGGTCCGTGTCCGGGTCCGTGTCCGTGTCCGGCTCCGTGTCCGTGTCCGGGTCCGGGTCCGGGTCCGGGTCCGGGTCCGGGTCCAGGTCCGGGTCCGGGTAAGTGTCCAGGTCTGGGTCCGGGTCCAGGTCCGGGTAAGGGTCCGTGTCCGTTTCCGGGTAAGGGTCCGGGTCCGGGTCCGTGTCCGGGTCCGTGTCCGTGTCCGTGTCCGTGTCCGTGTCCGTGTCCGTGTCCGTGTCCGGGTCCGTGTCCGGGTCAGGGTCCGGGTCCGGGTCTGGGTAAGTGTCCGGGTCCGGGTCCGGGTCCGGGTCCGGGTAAGGGTCCGGGTCCGTGTCCGGGTAAGGGTCCGGGTCCGGGTCCGGGTCCGGGTCCGTGTCCGTGTCCGTGTCCGGGTCCGGGTCCGTGTCCGTGTCCGTGTCCGTGTCCGGGTCTGGGTAAGGGTCTGGGTCCGGGTCCGGGTCCGGGTCCGGGTCCGGGTCCGGGTCCGGGTCCGGGTATAGGTCCAGGTCCGTGTCCGTGTCCGGGTCCGGGTCCGTGTCCGTGTCCGGGTCCGTGTCCGGGTCAGGGTAAGGGTCTGGGTCCGGGTACGGGTCCGGGTACGGGTCCGGGTCCGGGTCCGGGTCCGGCTAAGTGTCCGGGTACGGGTACGGGTCAGGGTCCGGGTCCGGGTCCGGGTACGGGTCCGGGTACGGGTCCGGGTACGGGTCCGGGTCCGTGTCCGGGTCCGTGTCCGTGTCTGTGTCCGTGTCCGTGTCCGTGTCCGTGTCCGTGTCCGTGTCCGTGTCTGGGCCCGGGTCCGGGTCCGGGTCCGGGTCCGGGTCCGGGTCCGGGTCCGGGTCCGGGTAAGGGTCCAGGTCTGGGTCCGGGTCCGGGTCCGGGTCCGGGTCCGGGTCCGGGTCCGGGTACGGGTACGGGTCCGGGTCCGGGTATAGGTCCAGGTCTGGGTCCGGGTCCGGGTCCGGGTCCGGGTCCGGGTCCGGGACCTGGTCCGGGTCCGGGTCCGGGTCCTGGTAAGGGTCCGGTTCCGGGTCCGGGTCCGTGTCCGGGTCCGGGTCCGGATAAGGGTTCGGGTTCGTTTCTGGGTAAGGGTCCGTGTCCGGGTCCGTGTCCATGACCGGGTCCGTGTCCATGTCCGGGTCCGTGTCCGGGTACGGGTCCAGGTCCGTGTCCGTGTCCGTGTCCGGGTCCGTGTCCGGGTCCGGGTAAGGGTCTGGGTCCGGGTCCGGGTCCGGGTCCGGGTCCGGGTCCGGGTCCGGGTATAGGTCCAGGTCCGTGTCCGTGTCCGGGTCCGGGTCCGGGTCCGTGTCCGGGTCCGGGTCCGTGTCCGGGTCAGGGTAAGGGTCTGGGTCCGGGTCCGGGTCCGGGTACGGGTCCGGGTCCGGGTCCGGCTAAGTGTCCGTGTCCGGGTCCGTGTCCGTGTCCGGGTAAGAGTCCGGTTCCGGGTCCGGGTCCGGGTCCGTGTCCGGGTCCGTGTCCGTGTCCATGTCCGTGTCCGTGTCCGTGTCCGGGTCCGTGTCCGTGTCCATGTCCGTGTCCGTGTCCGTGTCCGTGTCCGTGTCCGGGTCCGTGTCCGGGTCGGGGTCCGGGTCCGGGTCTGGGTAAGGGTCCGGGTCCGGGTCCGGGTCCGGGTCCGGGTAAGGGTCCGGGTCCGTGTCCGGGTAAGGGTCCGGGTCCGGGTCCGGGTCCGGGTCCGGGTCCGTGTCCGTGTCCGGGTCCAGGTCCGTGTCCGTGTCCGTGTCCGTGTCCGGGTCTGGGTAAGGGTCTGGGTCCGGGTCCGGGTCCGGGTCCGGGTCCGGGTCCGGGTATAGGTCCAGGTCCGTGTCCGTGTCCGTGTCCGGGTCCGGGTCCGTGTCCGTGTCCGGGTCCGTGTCCGGGTCAGGGTAAGGGTCTAGGTCCGGGTACGGGTCCGGGTACGGGTACGGGTCCGGGTCCAGGTCCGGGTCCGGCTAAGTGTCCGGGTACGGGTCCGGGTCAGGGTCCGGGTCCGGGTACGGGTACGGGTCCAGGTCCGGGTCCGGATACGGGTCCGGGTAGGGGTCCGGGTCCGGGTCCCGTTCCGGGTCCGGGTAAGGGTCCGGGTCCGGGTCCGGGTCCGGGTCCGGGTCCTGGTCCGGGTCCGGGTCCGTGTAAGGGTCCGGGTCCAGGTCCGGGTCCGGGTCCGGGTCCGGGTCCGGGTCCGGGTCCGGGTAAGGGTCCGGTGCCGGGTCCGGGTCCGGGTACGGGTACGGGTCCGGGTCCGGGTAAGGATCCGTGTCCGTGTCCGGGTCCGTGTCCGGGTCCGTGTCCGTGTCCGTGTCCGTGTCCGGGTCCGTGTCCGTGTCCGTGTCCGTGTCCGTGTCCGGGTCCGTGTCCGGGTCCGGGTAAGGGTCTGGGTCCGGGTCCGGGTCCGGGTCCGTGTCCGGGTCCGGGTATAGGTCCAGGTCTGGGTCCGGGTCCGGGTCCGGGTCCGGGTCCGGGTCCGGGACCTGGTCCGGGTCCGGGTCCGGGTCCTGGTAAGGGTCCGGTTCCGGGTCCGGGTCCGTGTCCGGGTCCGGGTCCGGATAAGGGTTCGGGTTCGTTTCCGGGTAAGGGTCCGTGTCCGGGTCCGTGTCCATGTCCGGGTCCGTGTCCGTGTCCGGGTCCGTGTCCGGGTACGGGTCCAGGTCTGGGTCCGGGTCCGGGTCCGGGTCCGGGTCCAGGTCCGGGACCTGGTCCGGGTCTGGGTACGGGTCCTGGTAAGGGTCCGGTTCCGGTTCCGGGTCCGGGTCCGGGTCCGGGTCCGGGTCCGGGTAAGGGTCCGGGTCCGTTTCCGGGTAAGGGTCCGTGTCCGGGTCCGTGTCCGTGTCCGGCTCCGTGTCCGTGTCCAGGTCCGGGTTCCGGGTCCGGGTAAGGGTCTGGGTCCGGGTCCGGGTCCGGGTCAGGGTCCGGGTCCGGGTCCGGGTCCGGGTCCGGGTCCAGGTCCGGGTCCGGGTAAGTGTCCAGGTCTGGGTCCGGGTCCGGGTCCGGGTAAGGGTCCGTGTCCGTTTCCGGGTAAGGGTCCGGGTCCGGGTCCGTGTCCGGGTCCGTGTCCGTGTCCGTGTCCGTGTCCGTGTCCGTGTCCGTGTCCGGGTCCGTGTCCGGGTCCGTGTCCGGGTCAGGGTCCGGGTCCGGGTCTGGGTAAGGGTCCGGGTCCGGGTCCGGGTCCGGGTCCGGGTAAGGGTCCGGGTCCGTGTCCGGGTAAGGGTCCGGGTCCGGGTCCGGGTCCGGGTCCGTGTCCGTGTCCGTGTCCGTGTCCGGGTCCGTGTCCGTGTCCGTGTCCGTGTCCGGGTCTGGGTAAGGGTCTGGGTCCGGGTCCGGGTCCGGGTCCGGGTCCGGGTCCGGGTATAGGTCCAGGTCCGTGTCCGTGTCCGGGTCCGGGTCCGTGTCCGGGTCCGGGTCCGTGTCCGGGTCAGGGTAAGGGTCTGGGTCCGGGTACGGGTCCGGGTCCGGGTCCGGGTCCGGGTCCGGGTCCGGCTAAGTGTCCGGGTACGGGTACGGGTCAGGGTCCGGGTCCGGGTACGGGTACGGGTCCGGGTACGGGTCCGGGTACGGGTCCGGGTCCGTGTCCGTGTCCGTGTCCGTGTCTGTGTCCGTGTCCGTGTCCGTGTCCGTGTCCGTGTCCGTGTCCGTGTCCGTGTCCGTGTCTGGGTCCGGGTCCGGGTCCGGGTCCGGGTCCGGGTCCGGGTCCGGGTCCGGGTAAGGGTCCAGGTCTGGGTCCGGGTCCGGGTCCGGGTCCGGGTACGGGTACGGGTACGGGTCCGGGTACGGGTCCGGGTCCGTGTAAGGGTCCGGGTCCGGGTCCGGGTCCGGGTCCGGGTCCGGGTCCGGGTCCGGGTCCGGGTCCGGGTCCGGGTAAGGGTCCGGTGCCGGGTCCGGGTCCGGGTCCGGGTCCGGGTAAGGATCCGGGTCCGTGTCCGGGTAAGGGTCCGTGTCCGTGTCCGTGTCCGGGTCCGTGTCCGGGTCCGGGTAAGGGTCTGGGTCCGGGTCCGGGTCCGGGTCCGGGTCCGGGTCCGGGTCCGGGTCCGGGTATAGGTCCAGGTCCGTGTCCGTGTCCGGGTCCGGGTCCGGGTCCGTGTCCGGGTCCGGGTCCGTGTCCGGGTCAGGGTAAGGGTCTGGGTCCGGGTCCGGGTCCGGGTCCGGGTCCGGGTCCGGGTCCGGCTAAGTGTCCGTGTCCGGGTCCGTGTCCGTGTCCGGGTAAGAGTCCGGTTCCGGGTCCGGGTCCGGGTCCGGTTCCGGGTCCGGGTCCGGGTCGGGGTCCGGGTCCGGGTCCGGGTCCGGGTCCCGATCCCGGTCCGGGTAAGGGTCCGTGTCCGTGTCCGTGTCCATGTCCGTGTCCGTGTCCGGGTCTGGGTCCGGGTCCGGGTCCGGGTCCGGGTAAGGGTCCAGGTCTGGGTCCGGGTCCGGGTCCGGGTCCGGGTCCGGGTCCGTGTCCGGGTAAAGGTCCGGGTCCGGGTCCGGGTCCGGGTCCAGGTCCGGGTCCGGGTCCGGGTCCGGGTCCGGGTCCGGGTCCGGGTCAGGGTCCGTGTCCGGGTCCGGATCTTGGTCCGGGTCCGTTTCCGGGTCAGGGTCCGGGTCCGGGTCCGGGTCTGGGTAAGGGTCCGGGTCCGGGTCCGGGTCCGGTTCCGGGTCCGGGTCCGTGTCCGGGTCCGTGTCCGGTTCCGGGTCCGGGTCCGGGTCCGGGTCCGGGTCCGGGTAAGGGTCCGTGTCCGTTTCCGGGTAAGGGTCCGGGTCCGGGTCCGTGTCCGTGTCCGGGTCCGGGTCCCGGTCCGTGTCCGGGTCCGTGTCCGTGTCCGTGTCCGTGTCCGTGTCCGTGTCCGTGTCCGGGTCCGGGTCCGTGTCCGTGTCCGGGTCCGTGTCCGGGTCAGGGTCCGGGTCCGGGTCCGGGTAAGGGTCCGGGTCCGGGTCCGGGTCCGGGTCCGGGTAAGGGTCCGGGTCCGTGTCCTGGTAAGGGTCCGGTTCCGGGTCCGGGTCCGTGTCCGTGTCCGGGTCCGTGTCTGTGTCCGTGTCCGTGTCCGTGTCCGTGTCCGTGTCCGTGTCCGGGTCTGGGTCCGGGTCCGGGTCCGGGTCCGGGTCCGGGTCCGGGTCCGGGTCCGGGTAAGGGTCCAGGTCTGGGTCCGGGTCCGGGTCCGGGTCCGGGTCCGGGTCCGGGTACGGGTACGGGTACGGGTCCGGGTCCGTGTAAGGGTCCGGGTCCGGGTCCGGGTCCGGGTCCGGGTCCGTGTCCGGGTCCGGGTCCGGGTCCGGGTAAGGGTCCGGTGCCGGGTCCGGGTCCGGGTCCGGGTCCGGGTAAGGATCCGGGTCCGTGTCCGGGTAAGGGTCCGGGTCCGTGTCCGTGTCCGTGTCCGGGTCCGTGTCCGGGTCCGGGTCCAGGTCCGTGTCCGTGTCCGGGTCCGTGTCCGGGTCCGGGTAAGGGTCTGGGTCCGGGTCCGGGTCCGGGTCCGGGTCCGTGTCCGGGTCAGGGTAAGGGTCTGGGTCCGGGTCCGGGTACGGGTACGGGTACGGGTCCGGGTCCGGCTAAGTGTCCGGGTATGGGTACGGGTCAGGGTCCGGGTCCGGGTCCGGGTACGGGTCCGGGTACGGGTCCGGGTACGGGTCCGGGTAGGGGTCCGGGTCCGGGTCCGGGTCCGGGTCCGGGTCCGGGTCCGGGTCCGGGTCCGGGTCCGGGTCCGGGTCCGGGTCCGGGTCCGTGTCCGTGTCCGGGTCCGGGTCCGTGTCCGTGTCCGGGTCCGTGTCCGGGTCCGGGTAAGGGTCCGGGTCCGGGTCCGGGTCCGGGTCCGGGTCCGGGTCCGGGTCCGGGTATAGGTCCAGGTCTGGGTCCGGGTCCAGGTCCGTGTCCGTGTCCGGGTCCGTGTCCGGGTCCGGGTAAGGGTCTGGGTCCGGGTCCGGGTCCGGGTCCGGGTCCGTGTCCGGGTCAGGGTAAGGGTCTGGGTCCGGGTCCGGGTACGGGTACGGGTCCGGGTCCGGGTCCGGCTAAGTGTCCGGGTATGGGTACGGGTCAGGGTCCGGGTCCGGGTCCGGGTACGGGTCCGGGTACGGGTCCGGGTACGGGTCCGGGTAGGGGTCCGGGTCCGGGTCCGGGTCCGGGTCCGGGTCCGGGTCCGGGTAAGGGTCCGGGTCCGGGTCCGGGTCCGGGTCCGGGTCCTGGTCCGGGTCCGGGTCCGTGTAAGGGTCCGGGTCCGGGTCCGGGTCCGGGTCCGGGTCCGGGTCCGTGTCCGTGTCCGTGTCCGGGTCCGGGTCCGTGTCCGTGTCCGGGTCCGTGTCCGGGTCCGGGTAAAGGTCCGGGTCCGGGTCCGGGTCCGGGTCCGGGTCCGGGTCCGGGTATAGGTCCAGGTCTGGGTCCGGGTCCGGGTCCGGGTCCGGGTCCGGGTCCGGGACCTGGTCCGGGTCCGGGTCCGGGTCCTGGTAAGGGTCCGGTTCCGGGTCCGGGTCCGTGTCCGTGTCCGGGTCCGGATAAGGGTTCGGGTTCGTTTCTGGGTAAGGGTCCGTGTCCGGGTCCGTGTCCATGACCGGGTCCGTGTCCGTGTCCGGGTCCGTGTCCGGGTACGGGTCCAGGTCCGTGTCCGTGTCCATGTCCGGGTCCGTGTCCGGGTCCGGGTAAGGGTCTGGGTCCGGGTCCGGGTCCGGGTCCGGGTCCGGGTCCGAGTCCGGGTATAGGTCCAGGTCCGTGTCCGTGTCCGGGTCCGGGTCCGGGTCCGTGTCCGGGTCCGGGTCCGTGTCCGGGTCAGGGTAAGGGTCTGGGTCCGGGTCCGGGTCCGGGTACGGGTCCGGGTCCGGGTCCGGCTAAGTGTCCGGGTACGGGTCCGGGTCAGGGTCCGGGTACGGGTCCGGGTCCGGGTCCGGGTAGGGGTCCGGGTCCGGGTCCGGGTCCGGGTCTGGGTCCGGGTAAGGGTCCGGGTCCGGGTCCGGGTCCGGGTCCTGGTCCGGGTCCGGGTCTGTGTAAGGGTCCGGGTCCGGGTCCGGGTCCGGGTCCGGGTCCGGGTCCGGGTCCGGGTAAGGGTCCGGTGCCGGGTCCGGGTCCGGGTCCGGGTCCGGGTCCGGGTCTGGGTAAGGATCCGGGTCCGTGTCCGGGTCCGGGTCCGGGTCCGTGTCCGTGTCCGTGTCCGGGTCCGTGTCCGGGTCCGGGTCCGGGTCCGTGTCCGGGTCCGGGTCCGTGTCCAGGTCCGGGTAAGGGTCTGGGTCCGGGTCCGGGTCCGGGTCCGGGTCCGGGTCCGGGTATAGGTCCAGGTCTGGGTCCGGGTCCGGGTCCGGGTCCGGGTCCGGGTCCGGGTCCGGTACCTGGTCCGGGTCCGGGTCCGGGTCCTGGTAAGGGTCCGGTTCCGGGTCCGGGTCCGTGTCCGGGTCCGGGTCCGGATAAGGGTTCGGGTTCGTTTCCGGGTAAGGGTCCGTGTCCGGGTAAGGGTCCGTGTCCATGTCCGGGTCCGTGTCCGTGTCCGGGTCCGGGTCCGGGTCCGGGTCCAGGTCTAGGTCCGGGTTCGGGTCCGGGTCCGGGTAAGGGTCCGGGTAAATGTCCGGGTCCGGGTCCGGGTCCGGGTAAGGGTCCGGGTCCGGGTCCGGGTCCGGGTCCGGGTCCGGGTCCGGGTCCGGGTCCGGGTCCTGGTAAGGGTCCGGGTCCGGGTCCGGGTCCGGGTCCGGGTCCGGGTTCGGGTAAGTGTCCGGGTGCGTGTCCGGGTAAGGGTCCGGGTCCGGGTCGGGTTCCGGTTCCGGGTCCGGGTCCGGGTAAGGGTCCGGGTCCGGGTCTGGGTAAAGGTCCGGGTCCGGGTCCGGGTCCGGGTCCGGGTCCGGGTCCGGGTCCGGGTAAGGGTCCGGGTAAATGTCCGGGTCCGGGTCCGGGTCTGGGTCCACGTCTGGGTCCGGGTCCGGGTCCGGGTCCGGGTCCGGGTCCGGGTCCGGGTCCGGGTCCGGGTCCGGGTCCGGGTCCGGGTCCGGGTCCGGGTCTGGGTCGGGGTCCGGGTCCGGGTCCGGGTAAGGGTCCGGGTCGGGGTCTGGGTCCGGGTCCGGGTCCGGGTCCGGGTCCGGGTCCGGGTCCTGGTCCGGGTCCGGGTCCGGGTAAGGGTCCGGGTCCGTGTCCGGGTCCGGGTCCGGGTCCGGGTCCGGGTCCGGGTCCGGGTCCGGGTCCGGGTCCGGGTCCGGGTCCGGGTCCTGGTAAGGGTCCGGTTCCGGATCCGGGTCCGGGTCCGGGTCCGGGTAAGGGTCCGGGTCCGTGTCCGGGTAAGGGTCCGGGTCCGTGTCCGTGTCCGTGTCCGTGTCCGTGTCCGTGTCCGTGTCCGGGTCCGGGTCCGTGTCCGTGTCCGGGTCCGTGTCCGTGTCCGTGTGCGTGTCCGTGTCCGGGTCCGTTTCCGGGTCCGTGTCCGGATCCGGATCTGGATCCGGATCCGGATCCGGGTCTGGGTAAGGGTCTGGGTCCGGGTCCGGGTCCGGTTCCGGGTCCGGGTCCGGGTCCGGGTAAGGGTCCAGGTCTGGGTCCGGGTCCGGGTCCGGGTCCGGGTCCGGGTCCGGGTCCGGGACCTGGTCCGGGTCCGGGTCCGGGACCTGGTCCGGGTCCGGGTCCGTGTCCGTGTCCGGGTCCGTGTCCGGGTCCGGGTAAGGGTCTGGGTCCGGGTCCGGGTCCGGGTCCGGGTCCGGGTCCGGGTCCGGGTCCGGGTCCGGGTCCAGGTCTGGGTCCGGGTCCGGGTCCGGGTCCGGGTCCGGGTCCGGGACCTGGTCCGGGTCTGGGTCCGGGTCCTGGTAAGGGTCCGGTTCCGGGTCCGGGTCCGGGTCCGGGTCCGGGTCCGGGTCCGGGTCCGGGTAAGGGTCCGGGTCCGTTTCCGGGTAAGGGTCCGTGTCCGGGTCCGGGTCCGTGTCCGGGTCCGTGTCCGTGTCCAGGTCCGGGTCCGGGTCCGGGTCCGGGTCCGGGTCCGGGTCCACGTCCAGGTAAGGGTCCGGGTAAATGTCCGGGTCCGGGTCCGGGTCCGGGTAAGGGTCCGGGTCCGGGTCCGGGTCCGGGTCCGGGTCCGGGTCCGGGTCCGGGTCCGGGTCCGGGTCCTGGTAAGGGTCCGGGTCCGGGTCCGGGTCCGGGTCCGGATCCGGGTCCGGGTAAGTGTCCGGGTGCGTGTCCGGGTAAGGGTCCGGGTCCGGGTCGGGTTCCGGTTCCGGGTCCGGGTAAGGGTCCGGGTCCGGGTCCGGGTAAAGGTCCGGGTCCGGGTCCGGGTCCGGGTCCGGGTCCGGGTCCGGGTCCGGGTAAGGGTCCGGGTAAATGTCCGGGTCCGGGTCCGGGTCTGGGTCCGGGTCCGGGTCTGGGTCCACGTCTGGGTCCGGGTCCGGGTCCGGGTCCGGGTCCGGGTCCGGGTCCGGGTCCGGGTCCGGGTCTGGGTCGGGGTCCGGGTCCAGGTCCGGTTAAGGGTCCGGGTCCGGGTCCGGGTCCGGGTCCGGGTCCGGGTCCGGGTCCGGGTCCGGGTCCTGGTCCGGGTCCGGGTCCGGGTAAGGGTCCGTGTCCGTGTCCGGGTCCGGGTCCGGGTCCGGGTCCGGGTCCGGGTCCGGGTCCGGGTCCGGGTCCGGGTCCGGGTCCGGGTCCTGGTAAGGGTCCGGTTCCGGATCCGGGTCCGGGTCCGGGTCCGGGTAAGGGTCCGGGTCCGTGTCCGGGTAAGGGTCCGGGTCCGTGTCCGTGTCCGTGTCCGTGTCCGTGTCCGTGTCCGGGTCCGGGTCCATGTCCGTGTCCGTGTCCGTGTCCGTGTCCGTGTCCGTGTCCGTGTCCGGGTCCGTTTCCGGGTCCGTGTCCGGATCCGGATCTGGATCCGGATCCGGATCCGGGTCTGGGTAAGGGTCTGGGTCCGGGTCCGGGTCCGGTTCCGGGTCCGGGTCCGGGTCCGGGTAAGGGTCCAGGTCTGGGTCCGGGTCCGGGTCCGGGTCCGGGTCCGGGTCCGGGTCCGGGTCCGGGACCTGGTCCGGGTCCGGGTCCGGGACCTGGTCCGGGTCCGGGTCCGTGTCCGTGTCCGGGTCCGTGTCCGGGTCCGGGTAAGGGTCTGGGTCCGGGTCCGGGTCCGGGTCCGGGTCCGGGTCCGGGTATAGGTCCAGGTCTGGGTCCGGGTCCGGGTCCGGGTCCGGGTCCGGGTCCGGGACCTGGTCCGGGTCCGGGTCCGGGTCCTGGTAAGGGTCCCGTTCCGGGTCCGGGTCCGTGTCCGGGTCCGGGTCCGGATAAGGGTTCGGGTTCGTTTCCGGGTAAGGGTCCGTGTCCGGGTAAGGGTCCGTGTCCATGTCCGGGTCCGTGTCCGTGTCCGGGTCCGTGTCCGGGTACGGGTCCAGGTCTGGGTCCGGGTCCGGGTCCGGGTCCGGGTCCGGGTCCGGGACCTGGTCCGGGTCTGGGTCCGGGTCCTGGTAAGGGTCCGGTTCCGGGTCCGGGTCCGGGTCCGGGTCCGGGTCCGGGTCCGGGTAAGGGTCCGGGTCCGTTTCCGGGTAAGGGTCCGTGTCCGGGTCCGGGTCCGTGTCCGGGTCCGTGTCCGTGTCCAGGTCCGGGTCCGGGTCCGGGTCCGGGTCCGGGTTTGGGTCCAGGTCCGGGTAAGCGTCCGGGTAAATGTCCGGGTCCGGGTCCGGGTCCGGATGCGGGTCCGGGTCCGGGTAAGGGTCCGGGTCCGGGTCCGGGTCCGGGTCCGGGTCCGGGTCCTGGTAAGGGTCCGGGTCCGGGTCCGGGTCCGGGTCCGGGTCCGGGTAAGTGTCCGGGTGCGTGTCCGGGTAAGGGTCCGGGTCCGGGTCGGGTTCCGGTTCCGGGTCCGGTTCCGGTTCCGGGTCCGGGTCCGGGTAAGGGTCCGGGTCCGGGTCCGGGTCCGGGTCCGGGTCCGGGTCCGGGTCCGGGTCCGGGTCCGGGTCCTGGTAAGGGTCCGGTTCCGGGTCCGGGTCCGGGTCCGGGTCCGGGTCCGGGTCCGGGTAAAGGTCCGGGTCCGGGTCCGGGTCCGGGTCCGGGTCCGGGTCCGGGTCCGGGTAAGGGTCCGGGTAAATGTCCGGGTCCGGGTCCGGGTCTGGGTCCGGGTCCGGGTCTGGGTCCACGTCTGGGTCCGGGTCCGGGTCCGGGTCCGGGTCCGGGTCCGGGTCCGGGTCCGGGTCTGGGTCGGGGTCCGGGTCCGGGTCCGGGTAAGGGTCCGGGTCCGGGTCCGGGTCCGGGTCCGGGTCCGGGTCCGGGTCCGGGTCCGGGTCCGGGTCCGGGTAAGGGTCCGGGTCCGTGTCCGGGTCCGTGTCCGGGTCCGGGTCCGGGTCCGGGTCCGGGTCCGGGTCCGGGTCCGGGTCCGGGTCCGGGTCCGGGTCCGGGTCCTGGTAAGGGTCCGGTTCCGGATCCGGGTCCGGGTCCGGGTCCGGGTAAGGGTCCGGGTCCGTGTCCAGGTAAGGGTCCGGGTCCGGGTCCGTGTCCGTGTCCGTGTCCGTGTCCGTGTCCGTGTCCGGGTCCGGGTCCATGTCCGTGTCCGGGTCCGTGTCCGTGTCCGTGTCCGTGTCCGTGTCCGTGTCCGGGTCCGTTTCCGGGTCCGTGTCCGGATCCGGATCTGGATCCGGATCCGGATCCGGGTCTGGGTAAGGGTCTGGGTCCGGGTCCGGGTCCGGTTCCGGGTCCGGGTCCGGGTCCGGGTAAGGGTCCAGGTCTGGGTCCGGGTCCGGGTCCGGGTCCGGGTCCGGGTCCGGGTCCGGGACCTGGTCCGGGTCCGGGTCCGGGACCTGGTCCGGGTCCGGGTCCGTGTCCGTGTCCGGGTCCGTGTCCGGGTCCGGGTAAGGGTCTGGGTCCGGGTCCGGGTCCGGGTCCGGGTCCGGGTCCGGGTATAGGTCCAGGTCTGGGTCCGGGTCCGGGTCCGGGTCCGGGTCCGGGTCCGGGACCTGGTCCGGGTCCGGGTCCGGGTCCTGGTAAGGGTCCCGTTCCGGGTCCGGGTCCGTGTCCGTGTCCGGGTCCGGATAAGGGTTCGGGTTCGTTTCCGGGTAAGGGTCCGTGTCCGGGTAAGGGTCCGTGTCCATGTCCGGGTCCGTGTCCGTGTCCGGGTCCGTGTCCGGGTACGGGTCCAGGTCTGGGTCCGGGTCCGGGTCCGGGTCCGGGTCCGGGTCCGGGACCTGGTCCGGGTCTGGGTCCGGGTCCTGGTAAGGGTCCGGTTCCGGGTCCGGGTCCGGGTCCGGGTCCGGGTCCGGGTCCGGGTAAGGGTCCGGGTCCGTTTCCGGGTAAGGGTCCGTGTCCGGGTCCGGGTCCGTGTCCGGGTCCGTGTCCGTGTCCAGGTCCGGGTCCGGGTCCGGGTCCGGGTCCGGGTCCGGGTTTGGGTCCAGGTCCGGGTAAGGGTCCGGGTAAATGTCCGGGTCCGGGTCCGGGTCCGGATGCGGGTCCGGGTCCGGGTAAGGGTCCGGGTCCGGGTCCGGGTCCGGGTCCGGGTCCGGGTCCTGGTAAGGGTCCGGGTCCGGGTCCGGGTCCGGGTCCGGGTCCGGGTAAGTGTCCGGGTGCGTGTCCGGGTAAGGGTCAGGGTCCGGGTCGGGTTCCGGTTCCGGGTCCGGTTCCGGTTCCGGGTCCGGGTCCGGGTAAGGGTCCGGGTCCGGGTAAGGGTCCGGGTCCGGGTCCGGGTCCGGGTCCGGGTCCGGGTCCGGGTCCGGGTCCGGGTCCGGGTCCTGGTAAGGGTCCGGTTCCGGGTCCGGGTCCGGGTCCGGGTCCGGGTCCGGGTCCGGGTAAGGGTCCGGGTCCGGGTCCGTGTCCGGGTAAGGGTCCGGGTCCGTGTCCAGGTCTGTGTCCGTGTCCGGGTCCGTGTCCGTGTCCGTGTCCGTGTCCGTGTCCGTGTCCGTGTCCGGGTCCGTGTCCGGGTCCGGGTAAGGGTCTGGGTCCGGGTCCGGGTCCGGGTCCGGGTCCGGGTCCGGGTCTGGGTCCGGGTCCAGGTCCGGGTCCGGGTAAGTGTCCAGGTCTGGGTCCGGGTCCGGGTCCGGGTAAGGGTCCGTGTCCGTTTCCGGGTAAGGGTCCGGGTCCGGGTCCGGGTCCGTGTCCGGGTCCGTGTCCTTGTCCGTGTCCGTGTCCGTGTCCGTGTCCGTGTCCGTGTCCGGGTCCGTGTCCGGGTCGGGGTCCGGGTCCGGGTCTGGGTAAGGGTCCGGGTCCGGGTCCGGGTCTGGGTCCGGGTAAGGGTCCGGGTCCGTGTCCGGGTAAGGGTCCGGGTCCGGGTCCGGGTCCGGGTCCGGGTCCGTGTCCGTGTCCAGGTCCGGGTCCGGGTCCGGGTCCGGGTCCGGGTTTGGGTCCAGGTCCGGGTAAGGGTCCGGGTAAATGTCCGGGTCCGGGTCCGGGTCCGGATGCGGGTCCGGGTCCGGGTAAGGGTCCGGGTCCGGGTCCGGGTCCGGGTCCGGGTCCGGGTCCGGGTCCTGGTAAGGGTCCGGGTCCGGGTCCGGGTCCGGGTCCGGGTCCGGGTAAGTGTCCGGGTGCGTGTCCGGGTAAGGGTCCGGGTCCGGGTCGGGTTCCGGTTCCGGGTCCGGTTCCGGTTCCGGGTCCGGGTCCGGGTAAGGGTCCGGGTCCGGGTCCGGGTCCGGGTCCGGGTCCGGGTCCGGGTCCGGGTCCGGGTCCGGGTCCTGGTAAGGGTCCGGTTCCGGGTCCGGGTCCGGGTCCGGGTCCGGGTCCGGGTCCGGGTAAGGGTCCGGGTCCGGGTCCGTGTCCGGGTAAGGGTCCGGGTCCGTGTCCAGGTCCGTGTCCGTGTCCGTGTCCGTGTCAGTGTCCGTGTCCGTGTCCGTGTCCGTGTCCGTGTCCGGGTCCGTGTCCGGGTCCGGGTCCGGGTAAGGGTCCGGGTCCGGGTCCGGGTCCGGGTCCGGGTCTGGGTCCGGGTCCAGGTCCGGGTAAGGGTCCGTGTCCGTTTCCGGGTAAGGGTCCGGGTCCGGGTCCGGGTCCGGGTCCGTGTCCTTGTCCGTGTCCGTGTCCGTGTCCGTGTCCGTGTCCGGGTCCGTGTCCGGGTCGGGGTCCGGGTCCGGGTCTGGGTAAGGGTCCGGGTCCGGGTCCGTGTCCGTGTCCGGGTCCGGGTCCGTGTCCGTGTCCGGGTCCGTGTCCGGGTCAGGGTAAGGGTCTAGGTCCGGGTACGGGTACGGGTACGGGTCCGGATCCGGGTCCAGGTCCGGGTCCGGCTAAGTGTCCGGGTACGGGTCCGGGTCAGGGTCCGGGTCCGGGTCCGGGTACGGGTCCGGGTACGGGTCCGGGTACGGGTCCGGGTAGGGGTCCGGGTCCGGGTCCCGTTCCGGGTCCGGGTAAGGGTCCGGGTCCGGGTCCGGGTCCGGGTCCTGGTCCGGGTCCGGGTCCGTGTAAGGGTCCGGGTCCAGGTCCGGGTCCGGGTCCGGGTCCGGGTCCGGGTCCGGGTCCGGGTAAGGGTCCGGTGCCGGGTCCGGGTCCGGGTACGGGTACGGGTCCGGGTCCGGGTAAGGATCCGGGTCCGTGTCCGGGTCCGTGTCCGGGTCCGTGTCCGTGTCCGTGTCCGGGTCCGTGTCCGTGTCCGGGTCCGTGTCCGTGTCCGTGTCCGTGTCCGTGTCCGTGTCCGTGTCCGGGTCCGGGTAAGGGTCTGGGTCCGGGTCCGGGTCCGGGTCCGGGTCCGGGTCCGGGTCCTGGTAAGGGTCCGGTTCCGGATCCGGGTCCGGGTCCGGGTCCGGGTAAGGGTCCGGGTCCGTGTCCGGGTAAGGGTCCGGGTCCGGGTCTGGGTCCGGGTCCAGGTCCGGGTCCGGGTAAGTGTCCAGGTCTGGGTCCGGGTCCGGGTCCGGGTAAGGGTCCGTGTCCGTTTCCGGGTAAGGGTCCGGGTCCGGGTCCGTGTCCGGGTCCGTGTCCTTGTCCGTGTCCGTGTCCGTGTCCGTGTCCGTGTCCGTGTCCGTGTCCGGGTCAGGGTCCGGGTCCGGGTCTGGGTAAGGGTCCGGGTCCGGGTCCGGGTCCGGGTCCGGGTAAGGGTCCGGGTCCGTGTCCGGGTAAGGGTCCGGGTCCGGGTCCGGGTCCGGGTCCGTGTCCGTGTCCGTGTCCGGGTCCGGGTCCGTGTCCGTGTCCGTTTCCGTGTCCGGGTCTGGGTAAGGGTCTGGGTCCGGGTCCGGGTCCGGGTCCGGGTCCGGGTCCGGGTATAGGTCCAGGTCCGTGTCCGTGTCCGTGTCCGGGTCCGGGTCCGTGTCCGTGTCCGGGTCCGTGTCCGGGTCAGGGTAAGGGTCTAGGTCCGGGTACGGGTACGGGTACGGGTCCGGGTAAGGGTCCGGTGCCGGGTCCGGGTCCGGGTACGGGTACGGGTCCGGGTCCGGGTAAGGATCCGGGTCCGTGTCCGGGTCCGTGTCCGGGTCCGTGTCCGTGTCCGTGTCCGTGTCCGGGTCCGTGTCCGGGTCCGTGTCCTTGTCCGTGTCCGTGTCCGTGTCCGTGTCCGTGTCCGTGTCCGGGTCCGGGTCCGTGTCCGGGTCGGGGTCCGGGTCCGGGTCTGGGTAAGGGTCCGGGTCCGGGTCCGGGTCCGGGTCCGGGTAAGGGTCCGGGTCCGTGTCCGGGTAAGGGTCCGGGTCCGGGTCCGGGTCCGGGTCCGGGTAAGTGTCCGGGTGCGTGTCCGGGTAAGGGTCCGGGTCCGGGTCGGGTTCCGGTTCCGGGTCCGGTTCCGGTTCCGGGTCCGGGTCCGGGTAAGGGTCCGGGTCCGGGTCCGGGTCCGGGTCCGGGTCCGGGTCCGGGTCCGGGTCCGGGTCCGGGTCCGGGTCCGGGTCCTGGTAAGGGTCCGGTTCCGGGTCCGGGTCCGGGTCCGGGTCCGGGTCCGGGTCCGGGTAAGGGTCCGGGTCCGGGTCCGTGTCCGGGTAAGGGTCCGGGTCCGTGTCCAGGTCCGTGTCCGTGTCCGTGTCCGTGTCAGTGTCCGTGTCCGTGTCCGTGTCCGTGTCCGTGTCCGGGTCCGGGTCCGGGTAAGGGTCTGGGTCCGGGTCCGGGTCCGGGTCCGGGTCCGGGTCCGGGTCTGGGTCCGGGTCCAGGTCCGGGTACGGGTCCGGATCCGGGTCCAGGTCCGGGTCCGGCTAAGTGTCCGGGTACGGGTCCGGGTCAGGGTCCGGGTCCGGGTCCGGGTACGGGTCCGGGTACGGGTCCGGGTACGGGTCCGGGTAGGGGTCCGGGTCCGGGTCCCGTTCCGGGTCCGGGTAAGGGTCCGGGTCCGGGTCCGGGTCCGGGTCCTGGTCCGGGTCCGGGTCCGTGTAAGGGTCCGGGTCCAGGTCCGGGTCCGGGTCCGGGTCCGGGTCCGGGTCCGGGTCCGGGTAAGGGTCCGGTGCCGGGTCCGGGTCCGGGTACGGGTACGGGTCCGGGTCCGGGTAAGGATCCGGGTCCGTGTCCGGGTCCGTGTCCGGGTCCGTGTCCGTGTCCGTGTCCGGGTCCGTGTCCGTGTCCGGGTCCGTGTCCGTGTCCGTGTCCGTGTCCGTGTCCGTGTCCGGGTCCGGGTAAGGGTCTGGGTCCGGGTCCGGGTCCGGGTCCGGGTCCGGGTCCGGGTCCTGGTAAGGGTCCGGTTCCGGATCCGGGTCCGGGTCCGGGTCCGGGTAAGGGTCCGGGTCCGTGTCCGGGTAAGGGTCCGGGTCCGGGTCTGGGTCCGGGTCCAGGTCCGGGTCCGGGTAAGTGTCCAGGTCTGGGTCCGGGTCCGGGTCCGGGTAAGGGTCCGTGTCCGTTTCCGGGTAAGGGTCCGGGTCCGGGTCCGTGTCCGGGTCCGTGTCCTTGTCCGTGTCCGTGTCCGTGTCCGTGTCCGTGTCCGTGTCCGTGTCCGTGTCCGGGTCGGGGTCCGGGTCCGGGTCTGGGTAAGGGTCCGGGTCCGGGTCCGGGTCCGGGTCCGGGTAAGGGTCCGGGTCCGTGTCCGGGTAAGGGTCCGGGTCCGGGTCCGGGTCCGGGTCCGTGTCCGTGTCCGTGTCCGGGTCCGGGTCCGTGTCCGTGTCCGTTTCCGTGTCCGGGTCTGGGTAAGGGTCTGGGTCCGGGTCCGGGTCCGGGTCCGGGTCCGGGTCCGGGTATAGGTCCAGGTCCGTGTCCGTGTCCGTGTCCGGGTCCGGGTCCGTGTCCGTGTCCGGGTCCGTGTCCGGGTCAGGGTAAGGGTCTAGGTCCGGGTACGGGTACGGGTACGGGTCCGGGTAAGGGTCCGGTGCCGGGTCCGGGTCCGGGTACGGGTACGGGTCCGGGTCCGGGTAAGGATCCGGGTCCGTGTCCGGGTCCGTGTCCGGGTCCGTGTCCGTGTCCGTGTCCGTGTCCGGGTCCGTGTCCGGGTCCGTGTCCTTGTCCGTGTCCGTGTCCGTGTCCGTGTCCGTGTCCGTGTCCGGGTCCGGGTCCGTGTCCGGGTCGGGGTCCGGGTCCGGGTCTGGGTAAGGGTCCGGGTCCGGGTCCGGGTCCGGGTCCGGGTAAGGGTCCGGGTCCGTGTCCGGGTAAGGGTCCGGGTATGGGTCCGGGTCCGGGTCCGTGTCCGGGTCCGTGTCCGTGTCCAGGTCCGGGTCCGGGTCCGGGTCCGGGTCCGGGTTTGGGTCCAGGTCCGGGTAAGGGTCCGGGTAAATGTCCGGGTCCGGGTCCGGGTCCGGATGCGGGTCCGGGTCCGGGTAAGGGTCCGGGTCCGGGTCCGGGTCCGGGTCCGGGTCCGGGTCCGGGTCCGGGTCCTGGTAAGGGTCCGGGTCCGGGTCCGGGTCCGGGTCCGGGTCCGGGTAAGTGTCCGGGTGCGTGTCCGGGTAAGGGTCCGGGTCCGGGTCGGGTTCCGGTTCCGGGTCCGGTTCCGGTTCCGGGTCCGGGTCCGGGTCCGGGTAAGGGTCCGGGTCCGGGTCCGGGTCCGGGTCCGGGTCCGGGTCCGGGTCCGGGTCCGGGTCCTGGTAAGGGTCCGGTTCCGGGTCCGGGTCCGGGTCCGGGTCCGGGTCCGGGTCCGGGTAAGGGTCCGGGTCCGGGTCCGTGTCCGGGTAAGGGTCCGGGTCCGTGTCCAGGTCCGTGTCCGTGTCCGTGTCCGTGTCCGTGTCCGTGTCCGTGTCCGTGTCCGTGTCCGGGTCCGTGTCCGGGTCCGGGTAAGGGTCTGGGTCCGGGTCCGGGTCCGGGTCCGGGTCCGGGTCCGGGTCTGGGTCCGGGTCCAGGTCCAGGTCCGGGTCCGGGTAAGTGTCCAGGTCTGGGTCCGGGTCCGGGTCCGGGTAAGGGTCCGTGTCCGTTTCCGGGTAAGGGTCCGGGTCCGGGTCCGGGTCCGGGTCCGTGTCCTTGTCCTTGTCCGTGTCCGTGTCCGTGTCCGTGTCCGTGTCCGGGTCCGTGTCCGGGTCGGGGTCCGGGTCCGGGTCTGGGTAAGGGTCCGGGTCCGGGTCCGGGTCCGGGTCCGGGTAAGGGTCCGGGTCCGTGTCCGGGTAAGGTTCCGGGTCCGGGTCCGGGTCCGTGTCCGTGTCCGTGTCCGTGTCCGGGTCCGGGTCCGTGTCCGTGTCCGTGTCCGTGTCCGGGTCTGGGTAAGGGTCTGGGTCCGGGTCCGGGTCCGGGTCCGGGTCCGGGTCCGGGTATAGATCCAGGTCCGTGTCCGTGTCCGTGTCCGTGTCCGGGTCCGTGTCCGTGTCCGGGTCCGTGTCCGGGTCAGGGTAAGGGTCTAGGTCCGGGTACGGGTACGGGTACGGGTCCGGGTCCGGGTCCAGGTCCGGGTCCGGCTAAGTGTCCGGGTACGGGTCCGGGTCAGGGTCCGGGTCCGGGTCCGGGTACGGGTCCGGGTCCGGGTACGGGTACGGGTCCGGGTAGGGGTCCGGGTCCGGTTCCCGTTCCGGGTCCGGGTAAGGGTCCGGGTCCGGGTCCGGGTCCGGGTCCTGGTCCGGGTCCGGGTCCGTGTAAGGGTCCGGGTCCAGGTCCGGGTCCGGGTCCGGGTCCGGGTCCGGGTCCGGGTCCGGGTAAGGGTCCGGTGCCGGGTCCGGGTACGGGTACGGGTACGGGTCCGGGTCCGGGTAAGGATCCGGGTCCGTGTCCGGGTCCGTGTCCGGGTCCGTGTCCGTGTCCGTGTCCGGGTCCGTGTCCGTGTCCGGGTCCGTGTCCGTGTCCGTGTCCGTGTCCGTGTCCGTGTCCGTGTCCGGGTCCGGGTAAGGGTCTGGGTCCGGGTCCGGGTCCGGGTCCGGGTCCGGGTCCGGGTCCTGGTAAGGGTCCGGTTCCGGATCCGGGTCCGGGTCCGGGTCCGGGTAAGGGTCCGGGTCCGTGTCCGGGTAAGGGTCCGGGTCCGGGTCTGGGTCCGGGTCCAGGTCCGGGTCCGGGTAAGTGTCCAGGTCTGGGTCCGGGTCCGGGTCCGGGTAAGGGTCCGTGTCCGTTTCCGGGTAAGGGTCCGGGTCCGGGTCCGTGTCCGGGTCCGTGTCCTTGTCCGTGTCCGTGTCCGTGTCCGTGTCCGTGTCCGGGTCCGGGTCCGTGTCCGGGTCGGGATCCGGGTCCGGGTCTGGGTAAGGGTCCGGGTCCGGGTCCGGGTCCGGGTCCGGGTAAGGGTCCGGGTCCGTGTCCGGGTAAGGGTCCGGGTCCGGGTCCGGGTCCGGGTCCGTGTCCGTGTCCGTGTCCGGGTCCGGGTCCGTGTCCGTGTCCGTGTCCGTGTCCGGGTCTGGGTAAGGGTCTGGGTCCGGGTCCGGGTCCGGGTCCGGGTCCGGGTCCGGGTATAGGTCCAGGTCCGTGTCCGTGTCCGGGTCCGGGTCCGGGTCCGTGTCCGTGTCCGGGTCCGGGTCCGGGTCAGGGTAAGGGTCTAGGTCCGGGTCCGGGTACGGGTACGGGTCCGGGTCCGGGTCCAGGTCCGGGTCCGGCTAAGTGTCCGGGTACGGGTCCGGGTCAGGGTCCGGGTCCGGGTCCGGGTACGGGTCCGGGTCCGGGTACGGGTACGGGTCCGGGTAGGGGTCCGGGTCCGGGTCCCGTTCCGGGTCCGGGTAAGGGTCCGGGTCCGGGTCCGGGTCCGGGTCCTGGTCCGGGTCCGGGTCCGTGTAAGGGTCCGGGTCCAGGTCCGGGTCCGGGTCCGGGTCCGGGTCCGGGTAAGGGTCCGGTGCCGGGTCCGGGTCCGGGTCCGGGTACGGGTCCGGGTCCGGGTAAGGATCCGGGTCCGTGTCCGGGTCCGTGTCCGGGTCCGTGTCCGTGTCCGTGTCCGGGTCCGTGTCCGTGTCCGGGTCCGTGTCCGTGTCCGTGTCCGTGTCCGTGTCCGTGTCCGGGTCCGGGTCCGGGTAAGGGTCTGGGTCCGGGTCCGGGTCCGGGTCCGGGTCCGGGTCCGGGTCCTGGTAAGGGTCCGGTTCCGGATCCGGGTCCGGGTCCGGGTCCGGGTAAGGGTCCGGGTCCGTGTCCGGGTAAGGGTCCGGGTCCGGGTCTGGGTCCGGGTCCAGGTCCAGGTCCGGGTAAGTGTCCAGGTCTGGGTCCGGGTCCGGGTCCGGGTAAGGGTCCGTGTCCGTTTCCGGGTAAGGGTCCGGGTCCGGGTCCGTGTCCGGGTCCGTGTCCTTGTCCGTGTCCGTGTCCGTGTCCGTGTCCGTGTCCGTGTCCGGGTCCGTGTCCGGGTCGGGGTCCGGGTCCGGGTCTGGGTAAGGGTCCGGGTCCGGGTCCGGGTCCGGGCCCGGGTAAGGGTCCGGGTCCGTGTCCGGGTAAGGGTCCGGGTCCGGGTCCGGGTCCGGGTCCGTGTCCGTGTCCGTGTCCAGGTCCGGGTCCGTGTCCGTGTCCGTGTCCGTGTCCGGGTCTGGGTAAGGGTCTGGGTCCGGGTCCGGGTCCGGGTCCGGGTCCGGGTCCGGGTATAGGTCCAGGTCCGTGTCCGTGTCCGTGTCCGGGTCCGGGTCCGTGTCCGTGTCCGGGTCCGTGTCCGGGTCAGGGTAAGGGTCTAGGTCCGGGTACGGGTACGGGTACGGGTCCGGGTCCGGGTCCAGGTCCGGGTCCGGCTAAGTGTCCGGGTACGGGTCCGGGTCAGGATCCGGGTCCGGGTCCGGGTACGGGTCCGGGTCCGGGTCCGGGTACGGGTCCGGGTAGGGGTCCGGGTCCGGGTCCCGTTCCGGGTCCGGGTAAGGGTCCGGGTCCGGGTCCGGGTCCGGGTCCTGGTCCGGGTCCGGGTCCGTGTAAGGGTCCGGGTCCAGGTCCGGGTCCGGGTCCGGGTCCGGGTCCGGGTCCGGGTCCGGGTAAGGGTCCGGTGCCGGGTCCGGGTCCGGGTCCGGGTACGGGTCCGGGTCCGGGTAAGGATCCGGGTCCGTGTCCGGGTCCGTGTCCGGGTCCGTGTCCGTGTCCGTGTCCGGGTCCGTGTCCGTGTCCGGGTCCGTGTCCGTGTCCGTGTCCGTGTCCGGGTCCGTGTCCGTGTCCGGGTCCGGGTAAGGGTCTGGGTCCGGGTCCGGGTCCGGGTCCGGGTCCGGGTCCGGGTCCGGGTCCTGGTAAGGGTCCGGTTCCGGATCCGGGTCCGGGTCCGGGTCCGGGTAAGGGTCCGGGTCCGTGTCCGTGTAAGGGTCCGGGTCCGGGTCCGTGTCCGTGTCCGTGTCCGTGTCCGTGTCCGTGTCCGGGTCCGGGTCCATGTCCGTGTCCGGGTCCGTGTCCGTGTCCGTGTCCGTGTCCGTGTCCGGGTCCGTTTCCGGGTCCGTGTCCGGATCCAGATCTGGATCCGGATCCGGATCCGGGTCTGGGTAAGGGTCTGGGTCCGGGTCCGGGTCCGGTTCCGGGTCCAGGTCCGGGTCCGGGTAAGGGTCCAGGTCTGGGTCCGGGTCCGGGTCCGGGTCCGGGTCCGGGTCCGGGTCCGGGTCCGGGACCTGGTCCGGGTCCGGGTCCCGGACCTGGTCCGGGTCCGGGTCCGTGTCCGTGTCCGGGTCCGTGTCCGGGTCCGGGTAAGGGTCTGGGTCCGGGTCCGGGTCCGGGTCCGGGTCCGGGTCCGGGTCCGGGTATAGGTCCAGGTCTGGGTCCGGGTCCGGGTCCGGGTCCGGGTCCGGGTCCGGGACCTGGTCCGGGTCCGGGTCCGGGTCCTGGTAAGGGTCCCGTTCCGGGTCCGGGTCCGTGTCCGGGTCCGGGTCCGGATAAGGGTTCGGGTTCGTTTCCGGGTAAGGGTCCGTGTCCGGGTAAGGGTCCGTGTCCATGTCCGGGTCCGTGTCCGTGTCCGGGTCCGTGTCCGGGTACGGGTCCGGGTCTGGGTCTGGGTCCGGGTCCGGGTCCGGGTCCGGGTCCGGGACCTGGTCCGGGTCTGGGTCCGGGTCCTGGTAAGGGTCCGGTTCCGGGTCCGGGTCCGGGTCCGGGTCCGGGTCCGGGTCCGGGTAAGGGTCCGGGTCCGGGTCCGGGTCCGGGTCCGGGTCCGGGTCCTGGTAAGGGTCCGGGTCCGGGTCCGGGTCCGGGTCCGGGTCCGGATAAGTGTCCGGGTGCGTGTCCGGGTAAGGGTCCGGGTCCGGGTCGGGTTCCGGTTCCGGGTCCGGGTCCGGTTCCGGTTCCGGGTCCGGGTAAGGGTCCGGGTCCGGGTCCGGGTCCGGGTCCGGGTCCGGGTCCGGGTCCGGGTCCGGGTCCGGGTCCGGGTCCGGGTCCGGGTCCTGGTAAGGGTCCGGTTCCGGGTCCGGGTCCGGGTCCGGGTCCGGGTCCGGGTCCGGGTAAGGGTCCCGGTCCGGGTCCGTGTCCGGGTAAGGGTCCGGGTCCGTGTCCAGGTCCGTGTCCGTGTCCGGGTCCGTGTCCGTGTCCGTGTCCGTGTCAGTGTCCGTGTCCGTGTCCGTGTCCGGGTCCGTGTCCGGGTAAGGGTCTGGGTCCGGGTCCGGGTCCGGGTCCGGGTCCGGGTCCGGGTCTGGGTCCGGGTCCAGGTCCGGGTCCGGGTAAGTGTCCAGGTCTGGGTCCGGGTCCGGGTCCGGGTAAGGGTCCGTGTCCGTTTCCGGGTAAGGGTCCGGGTCCGGGTCCGTGTCCGGGTCCGTGTCCTTGTCCATGTCCGTGTCCGTGTCCGTGTCCGTGTCTGTGTCCGGGTCCGTGTCCGGGTCGGGGTCCGGGTCCGGGTCTGGGTAAGGGTCCGGGTCCGGGTCCGGGTCCGGGTCCGGGTAAGGGTCCGGGTCCGTGTCCGGGTAAGGGTCCGGGTCCGGGTCCGGGTCCGGGTCCGTGTCCGTGTCCAGGTCCGGGTCCGGGTCCGGGTCCGGGTCCGGGTTTGGGTCCAGGTCCGGGTAAGTGTCCGGGTAAATGTCCGGGTCCGGGTCCGGGTCCGGATGCGGGTCCGGGTCCGGGTAAGGGTCCGGGTCCGGGTCCGGGTCCGGGTCCGGGTCCGGGTCCTGGTAAGGGTCCGGGTCCGGGTCCGGGTCCGGGTCCGGGTCCGGGTAAGTGTCCGGGTGCGTGTCCGGGTAAGGGTCCGGGTCCGGGTCGGGTTCCGGTTCCGGGTCCGGTTCCGGTTCCGGGTCCGGGTCCGGGTAAGGGTCCGGGTCCGGGTCCGGGTCCGGGTCCGGGTCCGGGTC
The DNA here is from genome assembly GCA_022577455.1 of Arizona elegans. NCBI lineage: Eukaryota > Metazoa > Chordata > Lepidosauria > Squamata > Colubridae > Arizona > Arizona elegans. The sequence continues at coordinate 9,478,727 of JAKOOJ010000027.1, forward strand.
CGGGTCCGGGTCCGGGTCCGGGTCCTGGTAAGGGTCCGGTTCCGGGTCCGGGTCCGGGTCCGGGTCCGGGTCCGGGTCCGGGTCCGGGTAAGGGTCCGGGTCCGGGTCCGTGTCCGGGTAAGGGTCCGGGTCCGTGTCCAGGTCCGTGTCCGTGTCCGTGTCCGTGTCCGTGTCCGTGTCCGTGTCCGTGTCCGTGTCCGTGTCCGTGTCCGTGTCCGGGTCCGTGTCCGGGTCCGGGTAAGGGTCTGGGTCCGGGTCCGGGTCCGGGTCCGGGTCCGGGTCCGGGTCTGGGTCCGGGTCCAGGTCCGGGTCCGGGTAAGTGTCCAGGTCTGGGTCCGGGTCCGGGTCCGGGTAAGGGTCCGTGTCCGTTTCCGGGTAAGGGTCCGGGTCCGGGTCCGTGTCCGGGTCCGTGTCCTTGTCCGTGTCCGTGTCCGTGTCCGTGTCCGTGTCCGTGTCCGTGTCCGGGTCCGTGTCCGGGTCGGGGTCCGTGTCCGGGTCTGGGTAAGGGTCCGGGTCCGGGTCCGGGTCCGGGTCCGGGTAAGGGTCCGGGTCCGTGTCCGGGTAAGGGTCCGGGTCCGGGTCCGGGTCCGGGTCCGTGTCCGTGTCCGTGTCCGGGTCCGGGTCCGTGTCCGTGTCCGTGTCCGTGTCCGGGTCTGGGTAAGGGTCTGGGTCCGGGTCCGGGTCCGGGTCCGGGTCCGGGTCCGGGTATAGGTCCAGGTCCGTGTCCGTGTCCGTGTCCGGGTCCGGGTCCGTGTCCGTGTCCGGGTCCGTGTCCGGGTCAGGGTAAGGGTCTAGGTCCGGGTACGGGTACGGGTACGGGTCCGGGTCCGGGTCCATGTCCGGGTCCGGCTAAGTGTCCGGGTACGGGTCCGGGTCACGGTCCGGGTCCGGGTCCGGGTACGGGTCCGGGTCCGGGTCCGGGTACGGGTCCGGGTAGGGGTCCGGGTCCGGGTCCGGGTCCCGTTCCGGGTCCGGGTAAGGGTCCGGGTCCGGGTCCGGGTCCGGGTCCTGGTCCGGGTCCGGGTCCGTGTAAGGGTCCGGGTCCAGGTCCGGGTCCGGGTCCGGGTCCGGGTCCGGGTCCGGGTCCGGGTAAGGGTCCGGTGCCGGATCCGGGTCCGGGTACGGGTCCGGGTCCGGGTCCGGGTAAGGATCCGGGTCCGTGTCCGGGTCCGTGTCCGGGTCCGTGTCCATGTCCGTGTCCGGGTCCGTGTCCGTGTCCGGGTCCGTGTCCGTGTCCGTGTCCGGGTCCGGGTCCGTGTCCGTGTCCGGGTCCGGGTAAGGGTCTGGGTCCGGGTCCGGGTCCGGGTCCGGGTCCGGGTCCGGGTATAGGTCCAGGTCTGGGTCCGGGTCCTGGTCCGGGTCCGGGTCCGGGTCCGGGACCTGGTCCGGGTCCGGGTCCGGGTCCTGGTAAGGGTCCGGTTCCGGGTCCGGGTCCGTGTCCGGGTCCGGGTCCGGATAAGGGTTCGGGTTCGTTTCCGGGTAAGGGTCCGTGTCCGGGTCCGTGTCCATGTCCGGGTCCGTGTCCGTGTCCGGGTCCGTGTCCGGGTACGGGTCCAGGTCTGGGTCCGGGTCCGGGTCCGGGTCCGGGTCCGGGTCCGGGACCTGGTCCGGGTCTGGGTCCGGGTCCTGGTAAGGGTCCGGTTCCGGGTCCGGGTCCGGGTCCGGGTCCGGGTCCGGGTCCGGGTCCGGGTAAGGGTCCGGGTCCGTTTCCGGGTAAGGGTCCGTGTCCGGGTCCGTGTCTGTGTCCGGCTCCGTGTCCGTGTCCAGGTCCGGGTTCCGGGTCCGGGTAAGGGTCTGGGTCCGGGTCCGGGTCCGGGTCCGGGTCCGGGTCCGGGTCCGGGTCCTGGTCCAGGTCCGGGTCCGGGTAAGTGTCCAGGTCTGGGTCCGGGTCCGGGTCCGGGTAAGGGTCCGTGTCCGTTTCCGGGTAAGGGTCCGGGTCCGGGTCCGTGTCCGTGTCCGTGTCCGTGTCCGTGTCCGTGTCCGTGTCCGTGTCCGGGTCCGTGTCCGGGTCAGGGTCCGGGTCCGGGTCTGGGTAAGGGTCCGGGTCCGGGTCCGGGTCCGGGTCCGGGTAAGGGTCCGGGTCCGTGTCCGGGTAAGGGTCCGGGTCCGGGTCCGGGTCCGGGTCCGTGTCCGTGTCCGTGTCCGGGTCCGGGTCCGTGTCCGTGTCCGTGTCCGTGTCCGGGTCAGGGTAAGGGTCTGGGTCCGGGTCCGGGTCCGGGTCCGGGTCCGGGTCCGGGTATAGGTCCAGGTCCGTGTCCGTGTCCGGGTCCGGGTCCGTGTCCGTGTCCGGGTCCGTGTCCGGGTCAGGGTAAGGGTCTGGGTCCGGGTACGGGTCCGGGTACGGGTCCGGGTCCGGGTCCGGGTCCGGCTAAGTGTCCGGGTACGGGTCCGGGTCAGGGTCCGGGTCCGGGTACGGGTACGGGTCCGGGTACGGGTCCGGGTACGGGTCCGGGTAGGGGTCCGGGTCCGGGTCCGGGTCCGGGTCCGGGTAAGGGTCCGGGTCCGGGTCCGGGTCCGGGTCCTGGTCCGGGTCCGGGTCCGTGTAAGGGTCCGGGTCCAGGTCCGGGTCCGGGTCCGGGTCCGGGTCCGGGTCCGGGTCCGGGTAAGGGTCCGGTGCCGGGTACGGGTCCGGGTACGGGTACGGGTCCGGGTCCGGGTAAGGATCCGGGTCCGTGTCCGGGTCCGTGTCCGGGTCCGTGTCCGTGTCCGTGTCCGGGTCCGTGTCCGTGTCCGGGTCCGTGTCCGTGTCCGTGTCCGTGTCCGTGTCCGGGTCCGTGTCCGTGTCCGGGTCCGGGTAAGGGTCTGGGTCCGGGTCCGGGTCCGGGTCCGGGTCCGGGTCCGGGTATAGGTCCAGGTCTGGGTCCGGGTCCGGGTCCGGGTCCGGGTCCAGGTCCGGGACCTGGTCCGGGTCCGGGTCCGGGTCCTGGTAAGGGTCCGGTTCCGGGTCCGGGTCCGTGTCCGGGTCCGGGTCCGGATAAGGGTTCGGGTTCGTTTCCGGGTAAGGGTCCGTGTCCGGGTCCGTGTCCGTGTCCGGCTCCGTGTCCGTGTCCAGGTCCGGGTTCCGGGTCCGGGTAAGGGTCTGGGTCCGGGTCCGGGTCCGGGTCCGGGTCCGGGTCCGGGTAAGGGTCCGGGTCCGTGTCCGGGTAAGGGTCCGGGTCCGGGTCCGGGTCCGGGTCCGTGTCCGTGTCCGTGTCCGGGTCCGGGTCCGGGTCCGTGTCCGTGTCCGTGTCCGGGTCAGGGTAAGGGTCTGGGTCCGGGTCCGGGTCCGGGTCCGGGTCCGGGTCCGGGTATAGGTCCAGGTCCGTGTCCGTGTCCGGGTCCGGGTCCGTGTCCGTGTCCGGGTCCGTGTCCGGGTCAGGGTAAGGGTCTGGGTCCGGGTACGGGTCCGGGTACGGGTCCGGGTCCGGGTCCGGGTCCGGCTAAGTGTCCGGGTACGGGTCCGGGTCAGGGTCCGGGTCCGGGTACGGGTACGGGTCCGGGTACGGGTCCGGGTACGGGTCCGGGTAGGGGTCCGGGTCCGGGTCCGGGTCCGGGTCCGGGTAAGGGTCCGGGTCCGGGTCCGGGTCCGGGTCCTGGTCCGGGTCCGGGTCCGTGTAAGGGTCCGGGTCCAGGTCCGGGTCCGGGTCCGGGTCCGGGTCCGGGTCCGGTTCCGGGTAAGGGTCCGGTGCCGGGTACGGGTCCGGGTACGGGTACGGGTCCGGGTCCGGGTAAGGATCCGGGTCCGTGTCCGGGTCCGTGTCCGGGTCCGTGTCCGTGTCCGTGTCCGGGTCCGTGTCCGTGTCCGGGTCCGTGTCCGTGTCCGTGTCCGTGTCCGTGTCCGGGTCCGTGTCCGTGTCCGGGTCCGGGTAAGGGTCTGGGTCCGGGTCCGGGTCCGGGTCCGGGTCCGGGTCCGGGTATAGGTCCAGGTCTGGGTCCGGGTCCGGGTCCGGGTCCGGGTCCAGGTCCGGGACCTGGTCCGGGTCCGGGTCCGGGTCCTGGTAAGGGTCCGGTTCCGGGTCCGGGTCCGTGTCCGGGTCCGGGTCCGGATAAGGGTTCGGGTTCGTTTCCGGGTAAGGGTCCGTGTCCGGGTCCGTGTCCGTGTCCGGCTCCGTGTCCGTGTCCAGGTCCGGGTTCCGGGTCCGGGTAAGGGTCTGGGTCCGGGTCCGGGTCCGGGTCCGGGTCCGGGTCCGGGTCCGGGTCCGGGTCCAGGTCCGTGTCCGGGTAAGTGTCCAGGTCTGGGTCCGGGTCCGGGTCAGGGTAAGGGTCCGTGTCCGTTGCCGGGTAAGGGTCCGGGTCCGGGTCCGTGTCCGGGTCCGTGTCCGTGTCCGTGTCCGTGTCCGTGTCCGTGTCCGTGTCCGTGTCCGTGTCCGGGTCCGTGTCCGGGTCAGGGTCCGGGTCCGGGTCTGGGTAAGGGTCCGGGTCCGGGTCCGGGTCCGGGTCCGGGTAAGGGTCCGGGTCCGTGTCCGGGTAAGGGTCCGGGTCCGGGTCCGGGTCCGGGTCCGTGTCCGTGTCCGTGTCCGTGTCCGGGTCCGTGTCCGTGTCCGTGTCCGTGTCCGGGTCAGGGTAAGGGTCTGGGTCCGGGTCCGGGTCCGGGTCCGGGTCCGGGTCCGGGTCCGGGTATAGGTCCAGGTCCGTGTCCGTGTCCGGGTCCGGGTCCGTGTCCGTGTCCGGGTCCGTGTCCGGGTCAGGGTAAGGGTCTGGGTCCGGGTACGGGTCCGGGTACGGGTCCGGGTCCGGGTCCGGGTCCGGCTAAGTGTCCGGGTACGGGTCCGGGTCAGGGTCCGGGTCCGGGTCCGGGTACGGGTCCGGGTACGGGTCCGGGTACGGGTCCGGGTAGGGGTCCGGGTCCGGGTCCGGGTCCGGGTCCGGGTAAGGGTCCGGGTCCGGGTCCGGGTCCGGGTCCTGGTCCGGGTCCGGGTCCGTGTAAGGGTCCGGGTCCAGGTCCGGGTCCGGGTCCGGGTCCGGGTCCGGGTCCGGTTCCGGGTAAGGGTCCGGTGCCGGGTACGGGTCCGGGTACGGGTACGGGTCCGGGTCCGGGTAAGGATCCGGGTCCGTGTCCGGGTCCGTGTCCGGGTCCGTGTCCGTGTCCGTGTCCGTGTCCGGGTCCGTGTCCGGGTCCGTGTCCGTGTCCGTGTCCGTGTCCGTGTCCGGGTCCGTGTCCGTGTCCGGGTCCGGGTAAGGGTCTGGGTCCGGGTCCGGGTCCGGGTCCGGGTCCGGGTCCGGGTATAGGTCCAGGTCTGGGTCCGGGTCCGGGTCCGGGTCCGGGTAAGGGTCCGGGTCCGGGTCCGGGTCCGGGTCCTGGTCCGGGTCCGGGTCCGTGTAAGGGTCCGGGTCCAGGTCCGGGTCCGGGTCCGGGTCCGGGTCCGGGTCCGGGTCCGGTTCCGGGTAAGGGTCCGGTGCCGGGTACGGGTCCGGGTACGGGTACGGGTCCGGGTCCGGGTAAGGATCCGGGTCCGTGTCCGGGTCCGTGTCCGGGTCCGTGTCCGTGTCCGGGTCCGGGTCCGTGTCCGTGTCCGGGTCCGTGTCCGTGTCCGTGTCCGTGTCCGTGTCCGGGTCCGTGTCCGGGTCCGGGTCCGGGTAAGGGTCTGGGTCCGGGTCCGGGTCCGGGTCCGGGTCCGGGTCCGGGTATAGGTCCAGGTCTGGGTCCGGGTCCGGGTCCGGGTCCGGGTCCGGGTCCGGGACCTGGTCCGGGTCCGGGTCCGGGTCCTGGTAAGGGTCCGGTTCCGGGTCCGTGTCCGTGTCCGTGTCCGGGTCCGGATAAGGGTTCGGGTTCGTTTCCGGGTAAGAGTCCGTGTCCGGGTCCGTGTCCGTGTCCGGCTCCGTGTCCGTGTCCAGGTCCGGGTTCCGGGTCCGGGTAAGGGTCTGGGTCCGGGTCCGGGTCCGGGTCCGGGTCCGGGTCCGGGTCCGGGTCCGGGTCCGGGTCCGGGTCCAGGTCCGGGTCCGGGTAAGTGTCCAGGTCTGGGTCCGGGTCCGGGTCAGGGTAAGGGTCCGTGTCCGTTTCCGGGTAAGGGTCCGGGTCCGGGTCCGTGTCCGGGTCCGTGTCCGTGTCCGTGTCCGGGTCCGTGTCCGTGTCCGTGTCCGTGTCCGGGTCCGTGTCCGGGTCAGGGTCCGGGTCCGGGTCCGGGTCCGGGTCCGGGTAAGGGTCCGGGTCCGTGTCCGGGTAAGGGTCCGGGTCCGGGTCCGGGTCCGGGTCCGTGTCCGTGTCCGTGTCCGGGTCCGGGTCCGTGTCCGTGTCCGTGTCCGTGTCCGGGTCAGGGTAAGGGTCTGGGTCCGGGTCCGGGTCCGGGTCCGGGTCCGGGTCCGGGTCCGGGTATAGGTCCAGGTCCGTGTCCGTGTCCGGGTCCGTGTCCGGGTCAGGGTAAGGGTCTGGGTCCGGGTACGGGTCCGGGTACGGGTCCGGGTCCGGGTCCGGGTCCGGCTAAGTGTCCGGGTACGGGTCCGGGTCAGGGTCCGGGTCCGGGTACGGGTACGGGTCCGGGTACGGGTCCGGGTACGGGTCCGGGTAGGGGTCCGGGTCCGGGTCCGGGTCCGGGTCCGGGTAAGGGTCCGGGTCCGGGTCCGGGTCCGGGTCCTGGTCCGGGTCCGGGTCCGGGTCCGGGTCCGGGTCCGGTTCCGGGTAAGGGTCCGGTGCCGGGTACGGGTCCGGGTACGGGTCCGGGTCCGGGTCCGGGTAAGGATCCGGGTCCGTGTCCGGGTCCGTGTCCGGGTCCGTGTCCGTGTCCGTGTCCGGGTCCGTGTCCGTGTCCGGGTCCGTGTCCGTGTCCGTGTCCGTGTCCGTGTCCGGGTCCGTGTCCGTGTCCGGGTCCGGGTAAGGGTCTGGGTCCGGGTCCGGGTCCGGGTCCGGGTCCGGGTATAGGTCCAGGTCTGGGTCCGGGTCCGGGTCCTGGTCCGGGTCCGGGTCCGGGACCTGGTCCGGGTCCGGGTCCGGGTCCTGGTAAGGGTCCGGTTCCGGGTCCGGGTCCGTGTCCGGGTCCGGGTCCGGATAAGGGTTCGGGTTCGTTTCCGGGTAAGGGTCCGTGTCCGGGTCCGTGTCCATGTCCGGGTCCGTGTCCGTGTCCGGGTCCGTGTCCGGGTACGGGTCCAGGTCTGGGTCCGGGTCCGGGTCCGGGTCCGGGTCCGGGTCCGGGTCCGGGACCTGGTCCGGGTCTGGGTCCGGGTCCTGGTAAGGGTCCTGGTAAGGGTCCGGGTCCGGGTCCGGGTCCGGGTCCGGGTCCGGGTCCGGGTCCGGGTCCGGGTAAGTGTCCGGGTGCGTGTCCGGGTAAGGGTCCGGGTCCTGGTCGGGTTCCGGTTCCGGGTCCGGGTCCGGGTAAGGGTCCGGGTCCGGGTCCGGGTAAAGGTCCGGGTCCGGGTCCGGGTCCGGGTCCGGGTCCGGGTCCGGGTCCGGGTAAGTGTCCGGGTAAATGTTCGGGTCCGGGTCCGGGTCTGGGTCCACGTCTGGGTCCGGGTCCGGGTCCGGGTCCGCGTCCGGGTCCGGGTCCGGGTCCGGGTCCGGGTCCGGGTCGGGGTCCGGGTAAGGGTCCGGGTAAATGTCCGGGTCCGGGTCCGGGTCTGGGTCCACGTCTGGGTCCGGGTCCGGGTCCGGGTCCGGGTCCGGGTCCGGGTCCGGGTCCGGGTCCGGGTCCGGGTCGGGGTCCGGGTCCGGGTCCGGGTAAGGGTCCGGGTCCGGGTCCGGGTCCGGGTCCGGGTCCGGGTCCGGGTCCTGGTCCGGGTCCGGGTCCGGGTAAGGGTCCGGGTCCGTGTCCGGGTCCGGGTCCGTGTCCGGGTCCAGGTCCGGGTCCGGGTCCTGGTAAGGGTCCGGTTCCGGATCCGGGTCCGGGTCCGGGTCCGGGTAAGGGTCCGGGTCCGTGTCCGGGTAAGGGTCCGGGTCCGGGTCCGTGTCCGTGTCCGTGTCCGGGTCCGTGTCCGTGTCCGTGTCCGTGTCCGTGTCCGGGTCCGTGTCCGTGTCCGGGTCCATGTCCGTGTCCGTGTCCGTTTCCGGGTCCGTGTCCGGATCCGGATCTGGATCCGGATCCGGATCCGGGTCCGGGTAAGGGTCTGGGTCCGGGTCCGGGTCCGGGTCCGGGTCCGGGTCCGGGTCCGGGTCCGGGTAAGGGTCCAGGTCTGGGTCTGGGTCCGGGTCCAGGTCCGGGTCCGGGTCCGGGTCCGGGACCTGGTCCGGGTCCGGGTCCGGGTCCGGGTCCGGGTCCGGGTCCGGGACCTGGTCCGGGTCCGGGTCCGGGTCCGGGTCCGGGTCCTGGTCCGGGTCGAGTCTGGGTCCGGGTCCGGGTCCGGGTCCGGGTACGGGTACGGGTCCGGGTCCGGGTCCGGCTAAGTGTCCGGGTACGGGTCCGGGTCAGGGTCCGGGTCAGGGTCCGGGTCCGGGTCCGGGTAAGTGTCCGGGTACGGGTCCGGGTCCGGGTCCGGGTCCGGGTCCGGGTCGGGGTCCGGGTCCGGGTCCGGGTCCGGGTAAGGGTCCGGGTCCGGGTCCGGGTCCGGGTCCTGGTCCGGGTCCAGGTCCGGGTAAGGGTCCGGGTCCGGGTCTGGGTCCGGGTCCGGGTCCGGGTCCGGGTCCGGGTCCGGGTCCTGGTAAGGGTCCGGTTCCGGTTCCGGGTCCGGGTCCGGGTCCGGGTCCGGGTCCGGGTAAGGGTCCGGGTCCGGGTCCGTGTCCGGGTAAGGGTCCGGTTCCGTGTCCGGGTCCGTGTCCGTGTCCGGGTCCGGGTCCGTGTCCGTGTCCATGTCCGTGTCCGTGTCCGTGTCCGGGTCCGTGTCCGTGTCCGGGTAAGGGTCTGGGTCCGGGTCCGGGTCCGGGTCCGGGTCTGGGTCCGGGTCCGGGTCCGGGTCCGGGTAAGTGTCCAGGTCTGGGTCCGGGTCCGGGTCCGGGTCCGGGTCCGGGACCTGGTCCGGGTCCGGGTCCGGGTCCTGGTAAGGGTCCGGTTCCGGGTCCGGGTCCGGGTCCGGGTCGGGGTCCGCGTAAGGGTCCGGGTCCGTTTCCGGGTAAGGGTCCGTGTCCGGGTCCGTGTCCGGGTCCGGGTCCGTGTCCGTGTCCGGGTCCGTGTCCGGGTCCGTGTCCAGGTCTGGGTCCGGGTCTGGGTCCGGGTCCGGGTCCGGGTCCGGGACCTGGTCCGGGTCCGGGTCCGGGTCCTCGTAAGGGTCCGGTTCCGGGTCCGGGTCCGGGTCCGTGTCCGGGTCCGGGTAAGGGTCCGGGTCCGTTTCCGGGTAAGGGTCCGTGTCCGGGTCCGTGTCCGCGTCCGCGTCCGTGTCCGTGTCCGGGTCCGTGTCTGTGTCCGGGTCCGTGTCCGGGTCCGTGTCCGGGTCCGTGTCCGGGTCCGGGTCCGGGTCTGGGTCCGGGTCCGGGTCCGTGTCCGGGTAAAGGTCCGGGTCCGGGTCCGGGTCCGGGTCCGGGTCCGTGTCCGGGTCCGGGTCCGGGTCCGGGTAAGGGTCCGGGTAAATGTCAGGGTCCGGGTCCGGGTCTGGGTCCACGTCCGGGTCCAGGTCCGGGTCCGGGTCCGGGTCCGGGTCCGGGTCCTGGTCCGTGTCCGGGTCCGGGTAAGGGTCCGGGTCTGGGTCCGGGTCCGGGTCCGGGTCCGGGTCCGGGTCCGGGTCCGGGTCCGGGTCCGGGTCCTGGTAAGGGTCCGGTTCCGGGTCCGGGTCCGGGTCCGGGTCCGGGTAAGGGTCCGGGTCCGGGTCCGTGTCCGGGTAAGGGTCCGGGTCCGTGTCCGGGTCCGGGTCCGTGTCCGGGTCCGGGTCCGTGTCCGTGTCCGTGTCCGTGTCCGTGTCCGTGTCCGGGTCCGTGTCCGGGTCCGGGTAAGGGTCTGGGTCCGGGTCCGGGTCCGGGTCCGGGTCCGGGTCCGGGTCCGGGTCCGGGTCCGGGTAAGTGTCCAGGTCTGGGTCCGGGTCCGGGTCCGGGTTCGGGTCCGGGTCCGGGACCTGGTCCGGGTCCGGGTCCGGGTCCTGGTAAGGGTCCGGTTCCGGGTCCGGGTCCGGGTCCGGGTCGGGGTCTGGGTAAGTGTCCGGGTCCGTTTCCGGGTAAGGGTCCGTGTCCGGGTCCGTGTCTGGGTCCGTGTCCGTGTCCGTGTCCGTGTCCGTGTCCGGGTCCGTGTCCAGGTCCGGTTCCGGGTCCGGGTCCGGGTCCGGGTCCGTGTCCGTGTCCGGGTAAGGGTCCGGGTCCGTTTCCGGGTAAGGGTCCGTGTCCGGGTCCGTGTCCGCGTCCGCGTCCGTGTCCGGGTCCGGGTCCGTGTCCGTGTCCGGGTCCGGGTCCGTGTCCGGGTCCGGGTCCGGGTCCGGGTCCGGGTCCGGGTCCGGGTCCGGGTCCGGGTACGGGTCCGGGTACGGGTCCGGGTACGGGTCCGGGTAGGGGTCCGGGTCCGGGTCCGGGTCCGGGTCCGGGTAAGGGTCCGGGTCCGGGTCCGGGTCCGGGTCCTGGTCCGGGTCCGGGTCCGTGTAAGGGTCCGGGTCCAGGTCCGGGTCCGGGTCCGGGTCCGGGTCCGGGTCCGGTTCCGGGTAAGGGTCCGGTGCCGGGTACGGGTCCGGGTACGGGTACGGGTCCGGGTCCGGGTAAGGATCCGGGTCCGTGTCCGGGTCCGTGTCCGTGTCCGGGTCCGTGTCCGTGTCCGTGTCCGTGTCCGTGTCCGGGTCCGTGTCCGTGTCCGTGTCCGTGTCCGTGTCCGGGTCCGTGTCCGTGTCCGGGTCCGGGTAAGGGTCTGGGTCCGGGTCCGGGTCCGGGTCCGGGTCCGGGTCCGGGTATAGGTCCAGGTCTGGGTCCGGGTCCGGGTCCGGGTCCGGGTAAGGGTCCGGGTCCGGGTCCGGGTCCGGGTCCTGGTCCGGGTCCGGGTCCGTGTAAGGGTCCGGGTCCAGGTCCGGGTCCGGGTCCGGGTCCGGGTCCGGGTCCGGGTCCGGTTCCGGGTAAGGGTCCGGTGCCGGGTACGGGTCCGGGTACGGGTACGGGTCCGGGTCCGGGTAAGGATCCGGGTCCGTGTCCGGGTCCGTGTCCGGGTCCGTGTCCGTGTCCGGGTCCGGGTCCGTGTCCGTGTCCGGGTCCGTGTCCGTGTCCGTGTCCGTGTCCGTGTCCGGGTCCGTGTCCGTGTCCGGGTCCGGGTAAGGGTCTGGGTCCGGGTCCGGGTCCGGGTCCGGGTCCGGGTCCGGGTCCGGGTATAGGTCCAGGTCTGGGTCCGGGTCCGGGTCCGGGTCCGGGTCCGGGTCCGGGACCTGGTCCGGGTCCGGGTCCGGGTCCTGGTAAGGGTCCGGTTCCGGGTCCGTGTCCGTGTCCGGGTCCGGGTCCGGATAAGGGTTCGGGTTCGTTTCCGGGTAAGAGTCCGTGTCCGGGTCCGTGTCCGTGTCCGGCTCCGTGTCCGTGTCCAGGTCCGGGTTCCGGGTCCGGGTAAGGGTCTGGGTCCGGGTCCGGGTCCGGGTCCGGGTCCGGGTCCGGGTCCGGGTCCGGGTCCGGGTCCGGGTCCAGGTCCGGGTCCGGGTAAGTGTCCAGGTCTGGGTCCGGGTCCGGGTCAGGGTAAGGGTCCGTGTCCGTTTCCGGGTAAGGGTCCGGGTCCGGGTCCGTGTCCGGGTCCGTGTCCGTGTCCGTGTCCGTGTCCGGGTCCGTGTCCGTGTCCGTGTCCGTGTCCGGGTCCGTGTCCGGGTCAGGGTCCGGGTCCGGGTCTGGGTAAGGGTCCGGGTCCGGGTCCGGGTCCGGGTCCGGGTAAGGGTCCGGGTCCGTGTCCGGGTAAGGGTCCGGGTCCGGGTCCGGGTCCGGGTCCGTGTCCGTGTCCGTGTCCGGGTCCGGGTCCGTGTCCGTGTCCGTGTCCGTGTCCGGGTCAGGGTAAGGGTCTGGGTCCGGGTCCGGGTCCGGGTCCGGGTCCGGGTCCGGGTCCGGGTATAGGTCCAGGTCCGTGTCCGTGTCCGGGTCCGTGTCCGGGTCAGGGTAAGGGTCTGGGTCCGGGTACGGGTCCGGGTACGGGTCCGGGTCCGGGTCCGGGTCCGGCTAAGTGTCCGGGTACGGGTCCGGGTCAGGGTCCGGGTCCGGGTACGGGTACGGGTCCGGGTACGGGTCCGGGTACGGGTCCGGGTAGGGGTCCGGGTCCGGGTCCGGGTCCGGGTCCGGGTAAGGGTCCGGGTCCGGGTCCGGGTCCGGGTCCTGGTCCGGGTCCGGGTCCGTGTAAGGGTCCGGGTCCAGGTCCGGGTCCGGGTCCGGGTCCGGGTCCGGGTCCGGTTCCGGGTAAGGGTCCGGTGCCGGGTACGGGTCCGGGTACGGGTACGGGTCCGGGTCCGGGTAAGGATCCGGGTCCGTGTCCGGGTCCGTGTCCGGGTCCGTGTCCGTGTCCGTGTCCGGGTCCGTGTCCGTGTCCGGGTCCGTGTCCGTGTCCGTGTCCGTGTCCGTGTCCGGGTCCGTGTCCGTGTCCGGGTCCGGGTAAGGGTCTGGGTCCGGGTCCGGGTCCGGGTCCGGGTCCGGGTATAGGTCCAGGTCTGGGTCCGGGTCCGGGTCCGGGTCCGGGTCCGGGTCCGGGACCTGGTCCGGGTCCGGGTCCGGGTCCTGGTAAGGGTCCGGTTCCGGGTCCGGGTCCGTGTCCGGGTCCGGGTCCGGATAAGGGTTCGGGTTCGTTTCCGGGTAAGGGTCCGTGTCCGGGTCCGTGTCCATGTCCGGGTCCGTGTCCGTGTCCGGGTCCGTGTCCGGGTACGGGTCCAGGTCTGGGTCCGGGTCCGGGTCCGGGTCCGGGTCCGGGTCCGGGTCCGGGACCTGGTCCGGGTCTGGGTCCGGGTCCTGGTAAGGGTCCGGTTCCGGGTCCGGGTCCGGGTCCGGGTCCGGGTCCGGGTCCGGGTCCGGGTAAGGGTCCGGGTCCGTTTCCGGGTAAGGGTCCGTGTCCGGGTCCGTGTCCGGGTCCGGGTCCGTGTCCGTGTCCAGGTCCTGGTTCCGGGTCCGGGTCCGGGTCCGGGTCCGGGTCCTGGTAAGGGTCCGGGTCCGGGTCCGGGTCCGGGTCCGGGTCCGGGTCCGGGTCCGGGTCCGGGTCCGGGTAAGTGTCCGGGTGCGTGTCCGGGTAAGGGTCCGGGTCCGGGTCGGGTTCCGGTTCCGGGTCCGGGTCCGGGTAAGGGTCCGGGTCCGGGTCCGGGTAAAGGTCCGGGTCCGGGTCCGGGTCCGGGTCCGGGTCCGGGTCCGGGTCCGGGTAAGTGTCCGGGTAAATGTTCGGGTCCGGGTCCGGGTCTGGGTCCACGTCTGGGTCCGGGTCCGGGTCCGGGTCCGCGTCCGGGTCCGGGTCCGGGTCCGGGTCCGGGTCCGGGTCGGGGTCCGGGTAAGGGTCCGGGTAAATGTCCGGGTCCGGGTCCGGGTCTGGGTCCACGTCTGGGTCCGGGTCCGGGTCCGGGTCCGGGTCCGGGTCCGGGTCCGGGTCCGGGTCCGGGTCCGGGTCGGGGTCCGGGTCCGGGTCCGGGTAAGGGTCCGGGTCCGGGTCCGGGTCCGGGTCCGGGTCCGGGTCCGGGTCCTGGTCCGGGTCCGGGTCCGGGTAAGGGTCCGGGTCCGTGTCCGGGTCCGGGTCCGTGTCCGGGTCCAGGTCCGGGTCCGGGTCCTGGTAAGGGTCCGGTTCCGGATCCGGGTCCGGGTCCGGGTCCGGGTAAGGGTCCGGGTCCGTGTCCGGGTAAGGGTCCGGGTCCGGGTCCGTGTCCGTGTCCGTGTCCGGGTCCGTGTCCGTGTCCGGGTCCGTGTCCGTGTCCGGGTCCGTGTCCGTGTCCGGGTCCATGTCCGTGTCCGTGTCCGTTTCCGGGTCCGTGTCCGGATCCGGATCTGGATCCCGATCCGGATCCGGGTCCGGGTAAGGGTCTGGGTCCGGGTCCGGGTCCGGGTCCGGGTCCGGGTCCGGGTCCGGGTCCGGGTAAGGGTCCAGGTCTGGGTCTGGGTCCGGGTCCAGGTCCGGGTCCGGGTCCGGGTCCGGGACCTGGTCCGGGTCCGGGTCCGGGTCCGGGTCCGGGTCCGGGTCCGGGACCTGGTCCGGGTCCGGGTCCGGGTCCGGGTCCGGGTCCTGGTCCGGGTCGAGTCTGGGTCCGGGTCCGGGTCCGGGTCCGGGTACGGGTACGGGTCCGGGTCCGGGTCCGGCTAAGTGTCCGGGTACGGGTCCGGGTCAGGGTCCGGGTCAGGGTCCGGGTCCGGGTCCGGGTAAGTGTCCGGGTACGGGTCCGGGTCCGGGTCCGGGTCCGGGTCCGGGTCGGGGTCCGGGTCCGGGTCCGGGTCCGGGTAAGGGTCCGGGTCCGGGTCCGGGTCCGGGTCCTGGTCCGGGTCCAGGTCCGGGTAAGGGTCCGGGTCCGGGTCTGGGTCCGGGTCCGGGTCCGGGTCCGGGTCCGGGTCCGGGTCCTGGTAAGGGTCCGGTTCCGGTTCCGGGTCCGGGTCCGGGTCCGGGTCCGGGTCCGGGTAAGGGTCCGGGTCCGGGTCCGTGTCCGGGTAAGGGTCCGGTTCCGTGTCCGGGTCCGTGTCCGTGTCCGGGTCCGGGTCCGTGTCCGTGTCCATGTCCGTGTCCGTGTCCGTGTCCGGGTCCGTGTCCGTGTCCGGGTAAGGGTCTGGGTCCGGGTCCGGGTCCGGGTCTGGGTCCGGGTCCGGGTCCGGGTCCGGGTAAGTGTCCAGGTCTGGGTCCGGGTCCGGGTCCGGGTCCGGGTCCGGGACCTGGTCCGGGTCCGGGTCCGGGTCCTGGTAAGGGTCCGGTTCCGGGTCCGGGTCCGGGTCCGGGTCGGGGTCCGCGTAAGGGTCCGGGTCCGTTTCCGGGTAAGGGTCCGTGTCCGGGTCCGTGTCCGTGTCCGGGTCCGTGTCCGTGTCCGGGTCCGTGTCCGGGTCCGTGTCCAGGTCTGGGTCCGGGTCTGGGTCCGGGTCCGGGTCCGGGTCCGGGACCTGGTCCGGGTCCGGGTCCGGGTCCTCGTAAGGGTCCGGTTCCGGGTCCGGGTCCGGGTCCGTGTCCGGGTCCGGGTAAGGGTCCGGGTCCGTTTCCGGGTAAGGGTCCGTGTCCGGGTCCGTGTCCGCGTCCGCGTCCGTGTCCGTGTCCGGGTCCGTGTCTGTGTCCGGGTCCGTGTCCGGGTCCGTGTCCGTGTCCGTGTCCGGGTCCGGGTCCGGGTCTGGGTCCGGGTCCGGGTCCGTGTCCGGGTAAAGGTCCGGGTCCGGGTCCGGGTCCGGGTCCGGGTCCGTGTCCGGGTCCGGGTCCGGGTCCGGGTAAGGGTCCGGGTAAATGTCAGGGTCCGGGTCCGGGTCTGGGTCCACGTCCGGGTCCAGGTCCGGGTCCGGGTCCGGGTCCGGGTCCGGGTCCTGGTCCGTGTCCGGGTCCGGGTAAGGGTCCGGGTCTGGGTCCGGGTCCGGGTCCGGGTCCGGGTCCGGGTCCGGGTCCGGGTCCGGGTCCTGGTAAGGGTCCGGTTCCGGGTCCGGGTCCGGGTCCGGGTCCGGGTAAGGGTCCGGGTCCGGGTCCGTGTCCGGGTAAGGGTCCGGGTCCGTGTCCGGGTCCGGGTCCGTGTCCGGGTCCGGGTCCGTGTCCGTGTCCGTGTCCGTGTCCGTGTCCGTGTCCGGGTCCGTGTCCGGGTCCGGGTAAGGGTCTGGGTCCGGGTCCGGGTCCGGGTCCGGGTCCGGGTCCGGGTCCGGGTCCGGGTCCGGGTAAGTGTCCAGGTCTGGGTCCGGGTCCGGGTCCGGGTTCGGGTCCGGGTCCGGGACCTGGTCCGGGTCCGGGTCCGGGTCCTGGTAAGGGTCCGGTTCCGGGTCCGGGTCCGGGTCCGGGTCGGGGTCTGGGTAAGTGTCCGGGTCCGTTTCCGGGTAAGGGTCCGTGTCCGGGTCCGTGTCTGGGTCCGTGTCCGTGTCCGTGTCCGTGTCCGTGTCCGGGTCCGTGTCCAGGTCTGGGTCCGGGTCTGGGTCCGGTTCCGGGTCCGGGTCCGGGACCTGGTCCGGGTCCGGGTCCGGGTCCTCGTAAGGGTCCGGTTCCGGGTCCGGGTCCGGGTCCGGGTCCGTGTCCGTGTCCGGGTAAGGGTCCGGGTCCGTTTCCGGGTAAGGGTCCGTGTCCGGGTCCGTGTCCGCGTCCGCGTCCGCGTCCGGGTCCGGGTCCGTGTCCGTGTCCGGGTCCGTGTCCGTGTCCGGGTCCGGGTCCGGGTCCGGGTCCGGGTCCGGGTCCGGGTCCGGGTCCGGGTCCGGGTCCGTGTCCGGGTAAAGGTCCGGGTCCGGGTCCGGGTCCGGGTCCGGGTCCGGGTCCGGGTCCGTGTCCGGGTCCGTGTCCGGGTCCAGGTAAGGGTCCGGGTAAATGTGCGGGTCCGGGTCCGGGTCCGGGTCCGGGTCCACGTCCGGGTCCAGGTCCGGGTCCGGGTCCGGGTCCGGGTCCGGGTCGGGGTCCGGGTGCGGGTCCGGGTCCGGGTCCGGGTCCGGGTCCGGGACCTGGTCCGGGTCCGGGTCCGGGTCCTGGTAAGGGTCCGGTTCCGGGTCCGGGTCCGGGTCCGTGTCCGTGTCCGTGTCCGGGTAAGGGTCCGGGTCCGGGTAAGGGTCCGGGTCCGTTTCCGGGTAAGGGTCCGGGTCCGAGTCCGTGTCCGTGTCCGTGTCCGTGTCCGTGTCCGTGTCCGTGTCCGTGTCCGTGTCCGGATCTGGATCCGGATCCGGATCCGGGTCCGGGTAAGGGTCTGGGTCCGGGTCCGGGTCCGGGTCCGGGTCCGGGTCCGGGTCCGGGTCCGGGTAAGGGTCCGGGTCTGGGTCCGGGTCCGGGTCCGTGTAAGGGTCCGGGTCCGTTTCCCGGTAAGGGTCCGGGTCCGAGTCCGTGTCCGTGTCCGTGTCCATGTCCGTGTCCGTGTCCGTGTCCGTGTCCGGGTCCGGGTCCGGGTCCGGGTCCGGATCCGGATCCGGATCCGGGTCCGGGTAAGGGTCCGGGTCCGGGTCCGGGTCCGGGTCCGGGTCCAGGTCCGGGTCCGGGTAAGGGTCCGGGTCGGGGTCCGGGTCCGGGTCCGGGTCCGGGTAAGGGTCCGGGTCTGGGTCCGGGTCCGGGTCCGGGTCCGGGTCCGGGTCCGGGTCCGGGTCCAGGACCTGGTCCGGGTCCGGGTCCGGGACCTGGTCCGGGTCCGGGTCCGGGTCCTGGTAAGGGTCCGGTTCCGGTTCCGTTTCCGGGTCCGGGTCCGGGTCCGGGTCCGGGTAAGGGTCCGGGTCCGTTTCCGGGTAAGGGTCCGGGTCCGGGTCCGTGTCCGTGTCCGTGTCCGTGTCCGTGTCCGTGTCCGTGTCCGTGTCCGGGTCCGGGTCCGGGTCCGGGTCAGGGTCCGGGTCCGGGTAAGGGTCCGGGTCCGGGTCCGGGTCCGGGTCCGGGTCCGGGTCCGGGTCCGGGTCCGGGTCCGGGTCCGGGTCCGGGTAAGGGTCCGGGTCCGGTTCCGGGTCTGGGTCCGGGTCCGGGTCCGGGTTCGGGTACGGGTACGGGTACGGGTCCGGGTCCGGGTAAGTGTCCGGGTACGGGTCCGGGTCCGGTTCCGGGTCCGGGTCCGGGTCCGGGTCCGGGTCCGGGTCCGGGTCCGGGTCCGTGTAAGTGTCCGGGTCCGGGTATGGGTCCGGGTCCTGGTAAGGGTCCGGGTCCGTGTCCGTGTCCGTGTCCGTGTCCGTGTCCGTGTCCGGGTCCGGGTCCGTGTCCGGGTCCGTGTCCGGATCCGGATCCGGATCCGGATCCGGATCCGTGTCCGGGTAAGGGTCTGGGTCCGGGTCCGGGTCCGGGTCCGGGTCCGGGTCCGGGTCCGGGTCCGGGTCCGGGTCCGGGTCCGGGTCCGGGTCCGGGTCCGGGTAAGGGTCCAGGTCAGGGTCCGGGTCCGGGTCCGGGTCCGGGTCCGTGTCCGGGTAAAGGTCCGGGTCCGGGTCCGGGTCCGTTTCCGGGTCAGGGTCCGGGTCCGGGTCCGGGTCCGGGTCCGGATCCGGATCCGGATCCGGGTCCGGGTAAGGGTCCGGGTCCGGGTCCGGGTCCGGGTCCGGGTCCGGGTCCAGGTCCGGGTCCGGGTAAGGGTCCGGGTCGGGGTCCGGGTCCGGGTCCGGGTCCGGGTAAGGGTCCGGGTCTGGGTCCGGGTCCGGGTCCGGGTCCGGGTCAGGGTCCGGGTCCGGGTCCGGGACCTGGTCCGGGTCCGGGTCCGGGACCTGGTCCGGGTCCGGGTCCGGGTCCTGGTAAGGGTCCGGTTCCGGTTCCGGTTCCGGGTCCGGGTCCGGGTCCGGGTCCGGGTAAGGGTCCGGGTCCGTTTCCGGGTAAGGGTCCGGGTCCGGGTCCGTGTCCGTGTCCGTGTCCGTGTCCGTGTCCGTATCCGTGTCCGTGTCCGTGTCCGGGTCCGGGTCCGGGTCCGGGTCAGGGTCCGGGTCCGGGTAAGGGTCCGGGTCCGGGTCCGGGTCCGGGTCCGGGTCCGGGTCCGGGTCCGGGTCCGGGTCCGGGTCCGGGTCCGGGTCCGGGTAAGGGTCCGGGTCCGGTTCCGGGTCTGGGTCCGGGTCCGGGTCCGGGTTCGGGTACGGGTACGGGTCCGGGTCCGGGTCCGGGTAAGTGTCCGGGTACGGGTCCGGGTCCGGTTCCGGGTCCGGGTCCGGGTCCGGGTCCGGGTCCGGGTCCGGGTCCGGGTCCGGGTAAGTGTCCGGGTCCGGGTCCAGGTCCGGGTCCAGGTCAGGGTCCGGGTCCGGGTCCGGGTCTGGGTCCGGGTCCGGGTCCGGGTCCGGGTCCGGGTCCGGGTCCGGGTCCGGGTATGGGTCCGGGTCCTGGTAAGGGTCCGGGTCCGGGTCCGTGTCCGTGTCCGGGTCCGTGTCCGTGTCCGGGTCCGGGTCCGTGTCCGGGTCCGTGTCCGGATCCGGATCCGGATCCGGATCCGGATCCGTGTCCGGGTAAGTGTCCGGGTCCGGGTCCGGGTCCGGGTCCGGGTCCGGGTCCGGGTCCGGGTCCGGGTCCGGGTCCGGGTCCGGGTCCGGGTCCGGGTCCGGGTCCGGGTCCTGGTCCGGGTCCGGGTAAGGGTCCAGGTCAGGGTCCGGGTCCGGGTCCGGGTCCGGGTCCGTGTCCGGGTAAAGGTCCGGGTCCGGGTCCGGGTCCGTTTCCGGGTCAGGGTCCGGGTCCGGGTCCGGGTCCGGGTCTGGGTAAGGGTCCGGGTCCGGGTCCGGGTCCGGGTCCGGGTCCGGGTCTGGGTCCGGGTCCGGGTCCGGGTCCGGGTAAGTGTCCGGGTCCGGGTCCGGGTCCGGGTCCGGGTCCGGGTCCGGGTCCGGGTCCTGGTAAGGGTCCGGTTCCGGGTCGGGTTCCGGGTCCGGGTCCGGGTCCGGGTAAGGGTCCGGGTCCGGGTCCGGATAAGGGTCCGGGTCTGTGTCCGGGTCCGGGTAAGGGTCCGGGTAAGGGTCCGGGTCCGGGTCCGGGTCCGGGTCCGGGTCCGGGTCCGGGTCCGGGTAAAGGTCCGGGTCCGGGTCCGGGTCCGGGTCCGGGTCCGGGTCCGGGTCCGGGTCCGGGTCCGGGTCCGGGTCAGGGTAAGGGTCCGGGTAAATGTCCGGGTCCGGGTCCGGGTCTGGGTCCGCGTCCGGGTCCGGGTCCGGGTCCGGGTCCGGGTCCGGGTCCGGGTCCGGGTCCGGGTCCGGGTCCGGGTCCGGGTCGGGGTCCGGGTCTGGGTCCGGGTCCGGGTAAGGGTCCGGGTCCGGGTCCGTGTCCGTGTCCGGGTCCGTGTCCGTGTCCGTGTCCGTGTCCGTGTCCGGGTCCGGGTAATGGTCTGGGTCCGGGTCCGGGTCCGGGTCCGGGTCCGGGTCCGGGTCCGGGTCCGGGTCCGGGTCCGGGTCCGGGTAAGGGTCCGGGTCTGGGTCCGGGTCCGCGTCCGGGTCCGGGTCCGGGTCCGGGTCCGGTTCCGGGTCCGGGTCGGGGTCCGTGTCCGTGTCCGTGTCCATGTCCGGGTCCGTGTCCGTGTCCAGGTCCGTGTCCGGGTCCGTGTCCGTGTCCGTGTCCGTGTCCGTGTCCGTGTCCGGGTCCGTGTCCGTGTCCGTGTCCGTGTCCGGGTAAAGGTCCGGGTCCGGGTCCGGGTCCGGGTCCGGGTCCGGGTCCGGGTCAGGGTCCGGGTCCGGGTCCGGGTCTGGGTCCGGGTCCGTTTCCGGGTCAGGGTCCGGGTCCGGGTCCGGGTCTGGGTAAGGGTCCGGGTCCGGGTCCGGTTCCGGGTCCGGGTCCGGGTCCGGGTCCGGGTCCGGGTCCGGGTCCGGGTCCGGGTCCGGGTCCGTGTAAGTGTCCGGGTCCGGGTCCGTGTCCGGGTCCGTGTCCGGGTCCGGGTCCGGGTCCGGGTCCGGGTCCGGGACCGGGTAAGTGTCCGGGTCCGGGTCCGGGTCCGGGTCCGGGTCAGGGTCCGGGTCCGGGTCCGGGTCTGGGTCCGGGTCCGGGTCCGGGTCCGGGTCCCGGTCCGGGTCCGGGTCCGGGTCCGGGTATGGGTCCGGGTCCTGGTAAGGGTCCGGGTCCGGGTCCGTGTCCTGGTAAGGGTCCGGGTCCGGGTCCGTGTCCGTGTCCGGGTCCGTGTCCGTGTCCGGGTCCGGGTCCGTGTCCGGGTCCGTGTCCGGATCCGGATCCGGATCCGGATCCGGGTCCGGGTAAGGGTCTGGGTCCGGGTCCGGGTCCGGGTCCGGGTCCGGGTCCGGGTCCGGGTCCGGGTCCGGGTAAGGGTCCAGGTCAGGGTCCGGGTCCGGGTCCGGGTCCGGGTCCGTGTCCGGGTAAAGGTCCGGGTCCGGGTCCGGGTCCGGGTCCGTTTCCGGGTCAGGGTCCGGGTCCGGGTCCGGGTCCGGGTCTGGGTAAGGGTCCGGATCCGGGTCCGGGTCCGGGTCCGGGTCCGGGTCCGGGTCCGGGTCCGGGTCCGGGTAAGTGTCCGGGTCCGGGTCCGGGTCCGGGTCCGGGTCCGGGTCCTGGTAAGGGTCCAGTTCCGGGTCGGGTTCCGGGTCCGGGTCCGGGTCCGGGTAAGGGTCCGGGTCCAGGTCCGGATAAGGGTCCGGGTCTGGGTCCGGGTCCGGGTAAGGGTCCGGGTAAGGGTCCGGGTCCGGGTCCGGGTCCGGGTCCGGGTCCGGGTAAAGGTCCGGGTCCGGGTCCGGGTCCGGGTCCGGGTCCGGGTCCGGGTCCGGGTCCGGGTCCGGGTCCGGGTCCGGGTAAGTGTCCGGGTCCGGGTCCGGGTCCGGGTCCGGGTCCGGGTCCGGGTCCTGGTAAGGGTCCGGTTCCGGGTCGGGTTCCGGGTCCGGGTCCGGGTCCGGGTAAGGGTCCGGGTCCAGGTCCGGATAAGGGTCCGGGTCCGGGTCCGGGTCCGGGTAAGGGTCCGGGTAAGGGTCCGGGTCCGGGTCCGGGTCCGGGTCCGGGTCCGGGTAAAGGTCCGGGTCCGCGTCCGGGTCCGGGTCCGGGTCCGGGTCCGGGTCCGGGTCCGGGTCCGGGTCAGGGTAAGGGTCCGGGTAAATGTCCGGGTCCGGGTCCGGGTCCGGGTCCGGGTCCGGGTCCGGGTCCGGGTCCGGGTCCGGGTCCGGGTCCGGGTCCGGGTCGGGGTCCGGGTCCGGGTCCGGGTCCGGGTAAGGGTCCGGGTCCGGGTCCGGGTCCGGGTCCGCGTCCGGGTCCGGGTCCGAGTAAGGGTCCGGGTCCGGGTCCGGGTCCGGGTCCGGGTCCGGGTCCGGGTCCGGGTCCGGGTCCGGGTAAGGGTCCGGGTCCGGGTAAGGGTCCGGGTCCGGGTCCGGGTCCGGGTAAGGGTCCGGGTCCGGGTCCATGTCCGTGTCTGGGTCCGTGTCCGGGTCAGGGTCCGGGTCCGGGTCCGGGTCTGGGTCCGGGTCCGGGTCCGGGTCCGGGTCCGGGTCCCGGTCCGGGTCCGGGTCCGGGTCCGGGTATGGGTCCGGGTCCTGGTAAGGGTCCGGGTCCGGGTCCGTGTCCTGGTAAGGGTCCGGGTCCGGGTCCGTGTCCGTGTCCGGGTCCGTGTCCGTGTCCGGGTCCGGGTCCGTGTCCGGGTCCGTGTCCGGATCCGGATCCGGATCCGGGTCCGGGTAAGGGTCTGGGTCCGGGTCCGGGTCCGGGTCCGGGTCCGGGTCCGGGTCCGGGTCCGGGTCCGGGTCCGGGTCCGGGTCCGGGTAAGGGTCCAGGTCAGGGTCCGGGTCCGGGTCCGGGTCCGGGTCCGTGTCCGGGTAAAGGTCCGGGTCCGGGTCCGGGTCCGTTTCCGGGTCAGGGTCCGGGTCCGGGTCCGGGTCCGGGTCTGGGTAAGGGTCCGGATCCGGGTCCGGGTCCGGGTCCGGGTCCGGGTCCGGGTCCGGGTCCGGGTCCGGGTCCGGGTAAGTGTCCGGGTCCGGGTCCGGGTCCGGGTCCGGGTCCGGGTCCGGGTCCTGGTAAGGGTCCGGTTCCGGGTCGGGTTCCGGGTCCGGGTCCGGGTCCGGGTAAGGGTCCGGGTAAGGGTCCGGGTCCGGGTCCGGGTCCGGGTCCGGGTCCGGGTAAAGGTCCGGGTCCGGGTCCGGGTCCGGGTCCGGGTCCGGGTCCGGGTCCGGGTCCGGGTCCGGGTCCGGGTCCGGGTAAGTGTCCGGGTCCGGGTCTGGGTCCGGGTCCGGGTCCGGGTCCTGGTAAGGGTCCGGTTCCGGGTCGGGTTCCGGGTCCGGGTCCGGGTCCGGGTAAGGGTCCGGGTCCAGGTCCGGATAAGGGTCCGGGTCTGGGTCCGGGTCCGGGTAAGGTTCCGGGTAAGGGTCCGGGTCCGGGTCCGGGTCCGGGTCCGGGTCCGGGTAAAGGTCCGGGTCCGGGTCCGGGTCCGGGTCCGGGTCCGGGTCCGGGTCCGGGTCCGGGTCCGGGTCAGGGTAAGGGTCCGGGTAAATGTCCGGGTCCGGGTCCGGGTCCGGGTCTGGGTCCGGGTCCGGGTCCGGGTCCAGGTCCGGGTCCCGGTTCGTGTCCGGGTAAGGGTCCGTGTCCGTGTCCGTGTCCGGGTCCGGGTCCGTGTCCCGGACCGGGTCCGGGTCCGGGTCCGGTTCCGGGTCCGGGTAAAGGTCCGGGTCCGGGTCCGTGTCCATGTCCGTGTCCGGGTCCGGGTCCGGGTCCGGGTCCGGATCCGGGTCGTGGTAAGGGTCCGGGTCCGGGTCCGGGTCCGGGTCCGGGTCCGGGTCCGGGTCCGGGTCCGGGTCCGGGTCCGGGTCCTGGTAAGGGTCCGGTTCCGGGTCGGGTTCCGGGTCCGGGTCCGGGTAAGGGTCCGGGTCCGGGTCCGGGTCAGGGTCCGGGTCCGGGTCCGGGTCTGGGTCCGGGTCCGTTTCCGGGTCAGGGTCCGGGTCCGGGTCCGGGTCTGGGTAAGGGTCCGGGTCCGGGTCCGGTTCCGGGTCCGGGTCCGGGTCCGGGTCCGGGTCCGGGTCCGGGTCCGGGTCCGGGTCCGGGTCCGGGTCCGTGTAAGTGTCCGGGTCCGGGTCCGGGTCCGGGTCAGGGTCCGGGTCCGGGTCCGGGTCCGTGTCCGGGTCCGGGTCCGGGACCGGGTAAGTGTCCGGGTCCGGGTCCGGGTCCGGGTCCGGGTCAGGGTCCGGGTCCGGGTCCGGGTCTGGGTCCGGGTCCGGGTCCGGGTCCGGGTCCCGGTCCGGGTCCGGGTCCGGGTCCGGGTATGGGTCCGGGTCCTGGTAAGGGTCCGGGTCCGGGTCCGTGTCCTGGTAAGGGTCCGGGTCCGGGTCCGTGTCCGTGTCCGGGTCCGTGTCCGTGTCCGGGTCCGGGTCCGTGTCCGGGTCCGTGTCCGGATCCGGATCCGGATCCGGATCCGGGTCCGGGTAAGGGTCTGGGTCCGGGTCCGGGTCCGGGTCCGGGTCCGTGTCCGGGTCCGTGTCCGGATCCGGATCCGGATCCGGATCCGGGTCCGGGTAAGGGTCTGGGTCCGGGTCCGGGTCCGGGTCCGGGTCCGGGTCCGGGTCCGGGTCCGGGTCCGGGTCCGGGTAAGGGTCCGGGTCCGTTTCCGGGTCAGGGTCCGGGTCCGGGTCCGGGTCCGGGTCTGGGTAAGGGTCCGGATCCGGGTCCGGGTCCGGGTCCGGGTCCGGGTCCGGGTCCGGGTCCGGGTCCGGGTAAGTGTCCGGGTCCGGGTCCGGGTCCGGGTCCGGGTCCGGGTCCTGGTAAGGGTCCGGTTCAGGGTCGGGTTCCGGGTCCGGGTCCGGGTCCGGGTCCGGGTCCGGGTCCAGGTCCGGATAAGGGTCCGGGTCTGGGTCCGGGTCCGGGTAAGGGTCCGGGTAAGGGTCCGGGTCCGGGTCCGGGTCCGGGTCCGGGTCCGGGTAAAGGTCCGGGTCCGGGTCCGGGTCCGGGTCCGGGTCCGGGTCCGGGTCCGGGTCCGGGTCCGGGTCCGGGTAAGTGTCCGGGTCCGGGTCCGGGTCCGGGTCCGGGTCCGGGTCCTGGTAAGGGTCCGGTTCCGGGTCGGGTTCCGGGTCCGGGTCCGGGTCCGGGTAAGGGTCCGGGTCCAGGTCCGGATAAGGGTCCGGGTCTGGGTCCGGGTCCGGGTAAGGGTCCGGGTAAGGGTCCGGGTCCGGGTCCGGGTCCGGGTCCGGGTCCGGGTAAAGGTCCGGGTCCGGGTCCGGGTCCGGGTCCGGGTCCGGGTCCGGGTCCGGGTCCGGGTCAGGGTCCGGGTCCGGGTCAGGGTAAGGGTCCGGGTAAATGTCCGGGTCCGGGTCCGGGTCTGGGTCCGCGTCCGGGTCCGGGTCCGGGTCCGGGTCCGGGTCCGGGTCCGGGTCCGTGTCCGGGTCCGGGTCCGGGTCCGGGTCGGGGTCCGGGTCCGGGTCCGGGTCCGGGTAAGGGTCCGGGTCCGGGTCCGGGTCCGGGTCCGCGTCCGGGTCCGGGTCCGGGTAAGGGTCCGGGTCCGGGTCTGGGTCCGGGTCCGGGTCCGGGTCCGGGTCCGGGTCCGGGTCCGGGTCCGGGTCCGGGTCCGGGTCCGGGTAAGGGTCCGGGTCCGGGTAAGGGTCCGGGTCCGGGTCCGGGTCCGGGTAAGGGTCCGGGTCCGGGTCCATGTCCGTGTCTGGGTCCGTGTCCGTGTCCGGGTCCGGGTCCGGGTCCGGGTCCGGGTCCGGGACCTGGTCCGGGTCCTGGTCTGGGTCCTGGTAAGGGTCCGGTTCCGGGTCCGGGTCCGGGTCCGGGTCCGGTTCCGTGTCCGGGTCCGGGTCCGGGTCCGGGTAAGGGTCCGGGTCCGTTTCCGGGTAAGGGTCCGGGTCCGTGTCCGGGTCCGTGTCCGGGTCCGTGTCCGTGTCCGGGTCCGTGTCCGTGTCCGTGTCCGGGTCCGTGTCCGGGTCCGGGTCCGGGTCCGGGTCCGGATCCGGGTCCGGGTAAGGGTCCGGGTCCGGGTCCGGGTCCGGGTCCGGGTCCGGGTCCAGGTCCGGGTCCGGGTAAGGGTCCGGGTCGGGGTCCGGGTCCGGGTCCGGGTAAGGGTCCGGTTCCGGTTCCGGGTCCGGGTCGGGGTCCAGGTCCGGGTCCCGGTTCGTGTCCGGGTAAGGGTCCGTGTCCGTGTCCGGGTCCGGGTCCGTGTCCCGGACCGGGTCCGGGTCCGGGTATGGGTCCGGGTCGTGGTAAGGGTCCGGGTCCGGGTCCGGGTAAGGGTCCGGGTCCGTGTCCGGATAAGGGTCCGGGTCTGGGTCCGGGTCCGGGTAAGGGTCCGGGTCCGGGTCCGGGTCCGGGTCCGGGTCCGGGTAAAGGTCCGGGTCCGGGTCCGGGTCCGGGTCCGGGTCCGGGTCCGGGTCCGGGTCCGGGTCCGGGTCCGGGTCCGGGTCCGGGTCCGGGTAAGGGTCCGGGTAAATGTCCGGGTCCGGGTCCGGGTCCGGGTCCGGGTCCGTGTCCGTGTCCGTGTCCGTGTCCGTGTCCGTGTCCGGGTCCGTGTCCGGGTCCGGATCCGGGTCCGGGTAAGGGTCCGGGTCCGGGTCCGGGTCCGGGTCCGGGTCCGGGTCCAGGTCCGGGTCCGGGTAAGGGTCCGGGTCGGGGTCCGGGTCCGGGTCCGGGTAAGGGTCCGGTTCCGGTTCCGGTTCCGGGTCCGGGTCGGGGTCCAGGTCCGGGTCCCGGTTCGTGTCCGGGTAAGGGTCCGTGTCCGTGTCCGTGTCCGGGTCCGGGTAAGGGTCCGGGTCCGGGTAAGGGTCCGGGTCCGGGTCCGGGGAAGGGTCCGGGTCCGGGTCCGGGTCCATGTCCGTGTCTGGGTCCGTGTCCGGGTCCGGGTCCGGGTCCGGGTCCGGGTCCGGGTCCGGGACCTGGTCCGGGTCCTGGTCTGGGTCCTGGTAAGGGTCCGGTTCCGGGTCCGGGTCCGGGTCCGGGTCCGGGTCCGGGTCCGTGTCCGGGTCCGGGTCCGGGTCCGGGTAAGGGTCCGGGTCCGTTTCCGGGTAAGGGTCCGGGTCCGGGTCCGGGTCCGTGTCCGGGTCCGTGTCCGTGTCCGGGTCCGTGTCCGTGTCCGTGTCCAGGTCCGGGTCCGGGTCCGGGTCCGGGTCCGGGTCCGGATCCGGGTCCGGGTAAGGGTCCGGGTCCGGGTCCGGGTCCGGGTCCGGGTCCAGGTCCGGGTCCGGGTAAGGGTCCGGGTCGGGGTCCGTGTCCGGGTCCGGGTAAGGGTCCGGTTCCGGTTCCGGGTCCGGGTCGGGGTCCAGGTCCGGGTCCCGGTTCGTGTCCGGGTAAGGGTCCGTGTCCGTGTCCGTGTCCGGGTCCGGGTCCGTGTCCCGGACCGGGTCCGTGTCCGGGTATGGGTCCGGGTCGTGGTAAGGGTCCGGGTCCGGGTCCGGGTCCGGGTCTGGGTCCGGGTCCGGGTCCGGGTCCGGGTCCGGGTCCGGGTCCTGGTAAGGGTCCGGTTCCGGGTCGGGTTCCGGGTCCGGGTCCGGGTCCGGGTAAGGGTCCGGGTCCTGGTCCGGATAAGGGTCCGGGTCTGGGTCCGGGTCCGGGTCCGGGTCCGGGTCCGGGTAAAGGTCCGGGTCCGGGTCCGGGTCCGGGTCCGGGTCCGGGTCCGGGTCCGGGTCCGGGTCCGGGTCCGGGTCCGGGTCCGGGTCCGGGTAAGGGTCCGGGTAAATGTCCGGGTCCGGGTCCGGGTCCGGGTCCGGGTCCGGGTCCGGGTCCGGGTCCGGGTCCGTGTCCGGGTCCGTGTCCGTGTCCGGGTCCGGGTCCGGGTCCGGGTCCGGGTCCGGGTCCGGGTCCGGGTAAGGGTCCGGGTCCGGGTCCGGGTCCGGGTCCGGGTCTGGGTCCGGGTCCGGGTCCGGGTCCGGGTCCGGGTCCTGGTAAGGGTCCGGTTCCGGGTCCGGGTCCGGGTCCGTGTCCGGGTAAGTGTCCGTGTCCGTGTCCGGGTAAGGGTCCGTGTCCGTGTCCGTGTCCGTGTCCGTGTCCGGGTCCGTGTCCAGGTCCGGGTCTGGGTCCGGGTCCGGGTCCGGGTCCGGGTCCGGGTCCAGGTCCGGGTAAGGGTCCGGGTCTGGGTCCGGGTCCGGGTCCGGGTCCGGGTCCAGGTCCGGGTCCGGGTAAAGGTCCGGGTCCGGGTCCGGGTCCGGGTCCGGGTAAAGGTCCGGGTCCGGGTCCGGGTCCGGGTCCGGGTCCGGGTCCGGGTCCGGGTCCGGGTCCAGGTCCGGGTCCGGGTCCGGGTCCGGGTCCGGGTCCGGGTCAGGGTCCGGGTCCGGGTCCGGGTCAGGGTCCGGGTCCGGGTCCGGGTCTGGGTCCGGGTCCGTTTCCGGGTCAGGGTCCGGGTCCGTGTCCGTGTCCGGGTCTGGGTAAGGGTCCGGGTCCGGGTCCGGATAAGGGTCCGGGTCTGGGTCCGGGTCCGGGTAAGGGTCCGGGTCCGGGTCCGGGTCCGGGTCCGGGTCCGGGTAAAGGTCCGGGTCCGGGTCCGGGTCC
The DNA here is from genome assembly GCA_022577455.1 of Arizona elegans. Lineage (NCBI taxonomy): Eukaryota > Metazoa > Chordata > Lepidosauria > Squamata > Colubridae > Arizona > Arizona elegans. The sequence continues at coordinate 9,506,404 of JAKOOJ010000027.1, forward strand.
GGGTCCGGGTCCGGGTCCGGGTCCGGGTCCGGGTCCGGGTCCGGGTCCGGGTAAGGGTCCGGGTAAATGTCCGGGTCCGGGTCCGGGTCCGGGTCCGGGTCCGTGTCCGTGTCCGTGTCCGTGTCCGTGTCCGTGTCCGGGTCCGGGTCCGGGTCCGGATCCGGGTCCGGGTAAGGGTCCGGGTCCGGGTCCGGGTCCGGGTCCGGGTCCAGGTCCGGGTCCGGGTAAGGGTCCGGGTCGGGGTCCGGGTCCGGGTCCGGGTAAGGGTCCGGTTCCGGTTCCGGTTCCGGTTCCGGGTCCGGGTCGGGGTCCAGGTCCGGGTCCCGGTTCGTGTCCGGGTAAGGGTCCGTGTCCGTGTCCGTGTCCGGGTCCGGGTAAGGGTCCGGGTCCGGGTAAGGGTCCGGGTCCGGGTCCGGGTCCGGGTAAGGGTCCGGGTCCGGGTCCGGGTCCGGGTCCGGGTCCGGGTAAAGGTCCGGGTCCGGGTCCGGGTCCGGGTCCGGGTCCGGGTCCGGGTCCGGGTCCGGGTCCGGGTCCGGGTCCGGGTCCGGGTAAGGGTCCGGGTAAATGTCCGGGTCCGGGTCCGGGTCCGGGTCCGGGTCCGTGTCCGTGTCCGTGTCCGTGTCCGTGTCCGTGTCCGTGTCCGTGTCCGGGTCCGGATCCGGGTCCGGGTAAGGGTCCGGGTCCGGGTCCGGGTCCGGGTCCGGGTCCAGGTCCGGGTCCGGGTAAGGGTCCGGGTCCGGGTCCGGGTCCGGGTCCGGGTAAGGGTCCGGTTCCGGTTCCGGTTCCGGGTCCGGGTCGGGGTCCAGGTCCGGGTCCCGGTTCGTGTCCGGGTAAGGGTCCGTGTCCGTGTCCGTGTCCGGGTCCGGGTAAGGGTCCGGGTCCGGGTAAGGGTCCGGGTCCGGGTCCGGGGAAGGGTCCGGGTCCGGGTCCGGGTCCATGTCCGTGTCTGGGTCCGTGTCCGGGTCCGGGTCCGTGTCCGGGTCCGGGTCCGGGTCCGGGACCTGGTCCGGGTCCTGGTCTGGGTCCTGGTAAGGGTCCGGTTCCGGGTCCGGGTCCGGGTCCGGGTCCGGGTCCGGGTCCGTGTCCGGGTCCGGGTCCGGGTCCGGGTAAGGGTCCGGGTCCGTTTCCGGGTAAGGGTCCGGGTCCGGGTCCGGGTCCGTGTCCGGGTCCGTGTCCGTGTCCGGGTCCGTGTCCGTGTCCGTGTCCAGGTCCGGGTCCGGGTCCGGGTCCGGGTCCGGGTCCGGATCCGGGTCCGGGTAAGGGTCCGGGTCCGGGTCCGGGTCCGGGTCCGGGTCCAGGTCCGGGTCCGGGTAAGGGTCCGGGTCGGGGTCCGTGTCCGGGTCCGGGTAAGGGTCCGGTTCCGGTTCCGGGTCCGGGTCGGGGTCCAGGTCCGGGTCCCGGTTCGTGTCCGGGTAAGGGTCCGTGTCCGTGTCCGTGTCCGGGTCCGGGTCCGTGTCCCGGACCGGGTCCGTGTCCGGGTATGGGTCCGGGTCGTGGTAAGGGTCCGGGTCCGGGTCCGGGTCCGGGTCTGGGTCCGGGTCCGGGTCCGGGTCCGGGTCCGGGTCCGGGTCCTGGTAAGGGTCCGGTTCCGGGTCGGGTTCCGGGTCCGGGTCCGGGTCCGGGTAAGGGTCCGGGTCCTGGTCCGGATAAGGGTCCGGGTCTGGGTCCGGGTCCGGGTAAGGGTCCGGGTCCGGGTCCGGGTCCGGGTCCGGGTCCGGGTAAAGGTCCGGGTCCGGGTCCGGGTCCGGGTCCGGGTCCGGGTCCGGGTCCGGGTCCGGGTCCGGGTCCGGGTCCGGGTAAGGGTCCGGGTAAATGTCCGGGTCCGGGTCCGGGTCCGGGTCCGGGTCCGGGTCCGGGTCCGGGTCCGGGTCCGGGTCCGGGTCCGTGTCCGGGTCCGGGTCCGGGTCCGGGTCCGGGTCCGGGTCCGGGTCCGGGTAAGGGTCCGGGTCCGGGTCCGGGTCCGGGTCCGGGTCTGGGTCCGGGTCCGGGTCCGGGTCCGGGTCCGGGTCCTGGTAAGGGTCCGGTTCCGGGTCCGGGTCCGTGTCCGTGTCCGGGTAAGTGTCCGTGTCCGTGTCCGGGTCCGGGTCCGGGTCCGGGTAAAGGTCCGGGTCCGGGTCCGGGTCCGGGTCCGGGTCCGGGTCTGGGTCCGGGTCCGGGTCCGGGTCCGGGTCCGGGTCCGGGTCAGGGTCCGGGTCCGGGTCCGGGTCCGGGTCCGGGTCCGGGTCCGGGTAAGGGTCCGGGTAAATGTCCGGGTCCGGGTCCGGGTCCGGGTCCGGGTCCATGTCCGTGTCCGTGTCCGTGTCCGTGTCCGTGTCCGGGTCCGGGTCCGGGTCCGGATCCGGGTCCGGGTAAGGGTCCGGGTCCGGGTCCGGGTCCGGGTCCGGGTCCAGGTCCGGGTCCGGGTAAGGGTCCGGGTCGGGGTCCGGGTCCGGGTCCGGGTAAGGGTCCGGTTCCGGTTCCGGTTCCGGTTCCGGGTCCGGGTCGGGGTCCAGGTCCGGGTCCCGGTTCGTGTCCGGGTAAGGGTCCGTGTCCGTGTCCGTGTCCGGGTCCGGGTAAGGGTCCGGGTCCGGGTAAGGGTCCGGGTCCGGGTCCGGGTCCGGGTAAGGGTCCGGGTCCGGGTCCGGGTCCGGGTCCGGGTCCGGGTAAAGGTCCGGGTCCGGGTCCGGGTCCGGGTCCGGGTCCGGGTCCGGGTCCGGGTCCGGGTCCGGGTCCGGGTCCGGGTCCGGGTAAGGGTCCGGGTAAATGTCCGGGTCCGGGTCCGGGTCCGGGTCCGGGTCCGTGTCCGTGTCCGTGTCCGTGTCCGTGTCCGTGTCCGTGTCCGGGTCCGGGTCCGGATCCGGGTCCGGGTAAGGGTCCGGGTCCGGGTCCGGGTCCGGGTCCGGGTCCAGGTCCGGGTCCGGGTAAGGGTCCGGGTCGGGGTCCGGGTCCGGGTCCGGGTAAGGGTCCGGTTCCGGTTCCGGTTCCGGGTCCGGGTCGGGGTCCAGGTCCGGGTCCCGGTTCGTGTCCGGGTAAGGGTCCGTGTCCGTGTCCGTGTCCGGGTCCGGGTAAGGGTCCGGGTCCGGGTAAGGGTCCGGGTCCGGGTCCGGGGAAGGGTCCGGGTCCGGGTCCGGGTCCATGTCCGTGTCTGGGTCCGTGTCCGGGTCCGGGTCCGTGTCCGGGTCCGGGTCCGGGTCCGGGACCTGGTCCGGGTCCTGGTCTGGGTCCTGGTAAGGGTCCGGTTCCGGGTCCGGGTCCGGGTCCGGGTCCGGGTCCGGGTCCGTGTCCGGGTCCGGGTCCGGGTCCGGGTAAGGGTCCGGGTCCGTTTCCGGGTAAGGGTCCGGGTCCGGGTCCGGGTCCGTGTCCGGGTCCGTGTCCGTGTCCGGGTCCGTGTCCGTGTCCGTGTCCAGGTCCGGGTCCGGGTCCGGGTCCGGGTCCGGGTCCGGATCCGGGTCCGGGTAAGGGTCCGGGTCCGGGTCCGGGTCCGGGTCCGGGTCCAGGTCCGGGTCCGGGTAAGGGTCCGGGTCGGGGTCCGTGTCCGGGTCCGGGTAAGGGTCCGGTTCCGGTTCCGGGTCCGGGTCGGGGTCCAGGTCCGGGTCCCGGTTCGTGTCCGGGTAAGGGTCCGTGTCCGTGTCCGGGTCCGGGTCCGGGTCCGTGTCCCGGACCGGGTCCGTGTCCGGGTATGGGTCCGGGTCGTGGTAAGGGTCCGGGTCCGGGTCCGGGTCCGGGTCCGGGTCCGGGTCCGGGTCCGGGTCCGGGTCCGGGTCCGGGTCCGGGTCCTGGTAAGGGTCCGGTTCCGGGTCGGGTTCCGGGTCCGGGTCCGGGTCCGGGTAAGGGTCCGGGTCCTGGTCCGGATAAGGGTCCGGGTCTGGGTCCGGGTCCGGGTAAGGGTCCGGGTCCGGGTCCGGGTCCGGGTCCGGGTCCGGGTAAAGGTCCGGGTCCGGGTCCGGGTCCGGGTCCGGGTCCGGGTCCGGGTCCGGGTCCGGGTCCGGGTCCGGGTCCGGGTAAGGGTCCGGGTAAATGTCCGGGTCCGGGTCCGGGTCCGGGTCCGGGTCCGGGTCCGGGTCCGGGTCCGGGTCCGGGTCCGGGTCCGTGTCCGTGTCCGGGTCCGGGTCCGGGTCCGGGTCCGGGTCCGGGTCCGGGTCCGGGTAAGGGTCCGGGTCCGGGTCCGGGTCCGGGTCCGGGTCTGGGTCCGGGTCCGGGTCCGGGTCCGGGTCCGGGTCCTGGTAAGGGTCCGGTTCCGGGTCCGGGTCCGTGTCCGTGTCCGGGTAAGTGTCCGTGTCCGTGTCCGGGTAAGGGTCCGTGTCCGTGTCCGTGTCCGTGTCCGTGTCCGGGTCCGTGTCCAGGTCCGGGTCTGGGTCCGGGTCCGGGTCCGGGTCCGGGTCCGGGTCCGGGTCCAGGTCCGGGTAAGGGTCCGGGTCTGGGTCCGGGTCCGGGTCCGGGTCCGGGTCCAGGTCCGGGTCCGGGTAAAGGTCCGGGTCCGGGTCCGGGTCCGGGTCCGGGTAAAGGTCCGGGTCCGGGTCCGGGTCCGGGTCCGGGTCCGGGTCCGGGTCCGGGTCCGGGTCCGGGTCCAGGTCCGGGTCCGGGTCCGGGTCCGGGTCCGGGTCCGGGTCAGGGTCCGGGTCCGGGTCCGGGTCTGGGTCCGGGTCCGTTTCCGGGTCAGGGTCCGGGTCCGTGTCCGTGTCCGTGTCTGGGTAAGGGTCCGGGTCCGGGTCCGGGTCCGGGTCCGGGTCCGGGTCCGGGTCCGGGTAAGGGTCCGGGTAAATGTCCGGGTCCGGGTCCGGGTCCGGGTCCGGGTCCGGGTCCGGGTCCGGGTCTGGGTCCGGGTCCGGGTCCGGGTCCGGGTCCGGGTCCGGGTAAGGGTCCGGGTAAATGTCCGGGTCCGGGTCCGGGTCCGGGTCCGGGTCCGGGTCCGGGTCCGGGTCCGGGTCCGGGTCCGGGTCCGGGTCCGTGTCTGGGTCCGGGTCCGGGTCCGGGTCCGGGTCCGGGTCCTGGTAAGGGTCCGGTTCCGGGTCGGGTTCCGGGTCCGGGTCCGGGTCCGGGTAAGGGTCCGGGTCCGGGTCCGGATAAGGGTCCGGGTCTGGGTCCGGATCCGGGTAAGGGTCCGGGTCCGGGTCCGGGTCCGGGTCCGGGTCCGGGTCCGGGTAAAGGTCCGGGTCCGGGTCCGGGTCCGGGTCCGGGTCCGGGTCCGGGTCCGGGTCCGGGTCCGGGTCCGGGTAAATGTCCGGGTCCGGGTCCGGGTCCGGGTCCGGGTCCGGGTCCGGGTCCGTGTCCGGGTCCGGGTCCGGGTCCGTGTCCGGGTCCGGGTCCGGGTCCGGGTCCGGGTCCGGGTCCGGGTAAGGGTCCGGGTCCGGGTCCGGGTCCGGGTCTGGGTCCGGGTCCGGGTCCGTGTCCGGGTCCGGGTCCTGGTAAGGGTCCGTGTCCGTGTCCGTGTCCGGGTAAGGGTCCGTGTCCGTGTCCGTGTCCGTGTCCGGGTCCGTGTCCAGGTCCGGGTCCGGGTCCGGGTAAAGGTCCGGGTCCGGGTCCAGGTCCGGGTCCGGGTAAAGGTCCGGGTCCGGGTCCGGGTCCGGGTCCGGGTCCAGGTCCGGGTCCGGGTCCAGGTCCGGGTCCGGGTCCGGGTCCGGGTCCGGGTCAGGGTCCGGGTCCGGGTCCGGGTCTGGGTCCGGGTCCGTTTCCGGGTCAGGGTCCGGGTCCGTGTCCGGGTCCGGGTCTGGGTAAGGGTCCGGGTCCGATTCCGGGTCCGGGTCCGGGTCCGGGTAAGTGTCCGGGTCCGGGTCCGGGTCCGGGTCCGGGTCCTGGTAAGGGTCCGGTTCCGGGTCGGGTTCCGGGTCCGGGTCCAGGTCCGGGTAAGGGTCCGGGTCCGGGTCCGGATAAGGGTCCGGGTCTGGGTCCGGGTCCGGGTAAGGGTCCGGGTCCGGGTCCGGGTCCGGGTCCGGGTCCGGGTCCAGGTCCGGGTCCGGGTCCGGGTCCGGGTAAAGGTCCGGGTCCGGGTCCGGGTCCGGGTCCGGGTCCGGGTCCGGGTCCGGGTCCGGGTCCGGGTCCGGGTCCGGGTCCGGGTCCGGGTAAGGGTCCGGGTAAATGTCCGGGTCCGGGTCTGGGTCCGCGTCCGGGTCCGGGTCCGGGTCCTGGTACGGGTCCGGGTCCGTGTCCGGGTCCGGTTCCGGGTCCGGGTCCGGGTCCGGGTCCGGGTCCGGGTCCGGGTAAGGGTCCGGGTAAATGTCCGGGTCCGGGTCCGGGTCCGGGTCCACGTCCGGGTCCGGGTCCGGGTCCGGGTCCGGGTCCGGGTCCGGGTCCGGGTCCGGGTCCGGGTCCGGGTCCGGGTCGGGGTCCGGGTCCGGGTCCGGGTCCGGGTCTGGGTCCTGGTAAGGGTCCGGTTCCGGGTCCGGGTCCGGGTCCGGGTCCGGGTCCGGGTAAGGGTCCGGGTCCGTTTCTGGGTAAGGGTCCGGGTCCGGGTCCGGGTCCGTGTCCCGGTCCGTGTCCGTGTCCGTGTCCGTGTCCGTGTCCGTGTCCGGTTCCGGGTCCAGGTCCGGGTCCTGGTCCGGGTCCGGGTCCGGGTAAGGGTCCGGGTCCGGGTCGGGGTCCGTGTCCGTGTCCGGGTCCGGGTCTGGGTCCGGGTCCGGGTCCTGGTAAGGGTCCGGTTCCGGGTCCGGGTCCGGGTCCGGGTCCGGGTCCGGGTAAGGGTCCGGGTCCGTGTCCGGGTAAGGGTCCGGGTCCGGGTCCGTGTCCGTGTCCGGGTCCGTGTCCGTGTCCGTGTCCGTGTCCGTGTCCGGGTCCATGTCCGGGTCCGGGTCGGTGTCCGGGTCAGGGTCCCGGTCCCGGTCCGGGTAAGGGTCCGTGTCCGTGTCCGTGTCCGGGTCCGGGTACGGGTCCGGGTCCGGGTCCAGGTCCGGGTAAGGGTCCGGGTCTGGGTCCGGGTCCGGGTCCGGGTCCGGGTCCGGGTCCGGGTCCGGGTCCGGGTCCGTGTCCGGGTAAAGGTCCAGGTCCGGGTCCGGGTCCGTTTCCGGGTCAGGGTCCGGGTCCGGGTCCAGGTCCGGGTCCGGGTCCGGGTCCGGGTCCGGGTCCGGGTCCGGGTCCGGGTAAAGGTCCGGGTCCGGGTCCGCGTCCGGGTCCGGGTCCGGGTCCGGGTCCGGGTCCGGGTCCGGGTAAGGGTCCGGGTAAATGTCCGGGTCCGGGTCCGGGTCTGGGTCCGGGTCTGGGTCCGCGTCCGGGTCCGGGTCCGGGTCCGGGTCCGGGTCCGGGTCCGGGTCCGGGTCCGGGTCCGGATCCGGGTCCGGGTCCGGTTCGGGTTCCGGGTCCGGGTCCGGGTCCGGGTAAGGGTCCGGGTCCGGGTCCGGGTCCGGGTCCGGGTCCGCGTCCGGGTCCGGGTCCGGGTAAGGGTCCGGGTCCGGGTCCGGGTCCGGGTCCGGGTCCGGGTCCGGGTCCGGGTCCGGGTCCGGGTCCGGGTCCGGGTAAGGGTCCGGGTCCGTGTCCGGGTAAGGGTCCGGGTCCGGGTCCGTGTCCGTGTCCGTGTCCGTGTCCGTGTCCGTGTCCGGGTCCGTGTCCGTGTCCGGGTCCGTGTCCGGGTCCGGGTCCGGGTAAGGGTCTGGGTCCGGGTCCGGGTCCGGGTCCGGGTCCGGGTCCGGGTAAGGGTCCGGGTCTGGGTCCGGGTCCGGGTCCGGGTCCGGGTCCGGGTCCGGGTCCTGGACCTGGTCCGGGTCCGGGTCTGGGTCCTGGTAAGGGTCCGGTTCCGGGTCCGGGTCCGGGTCCGGGTCCGGGTCCGGGTAAGGGTCCGGGTCCGTTTCTGGGTAAGGGTCCGGGTCCGGGTCCGGGTCCGTGTCCCGGTCCGTGTCCGTGTCCGGGTCCGTGTCCGTGTCCGTGTCCGGTTCCGGGTCCAGGTCCGGGTCCTGGTCCGGGTCTGGGTCCGGGTAAGGGTCCAGGTCCGGGTCCGGGTCCGGGTCCGTGTCCGGGTCCGGGTCTGGGTCCAGGTCCGGGTCCTGGTAAGGGTCCGGTTCCGGGTCAGGGTCCGGGTCCGGGTCCGGGTCCGGGTAAGGGTCCGGGTCCGTGTCCGGGTAAGGGTCCGGGTCCGGGTCCGTGTCTGTGTCCGGGTCCGTGTCCGTGTCCGTGTCCGTGTCCGTGTCCGTGTCCGTGTCCGGGTCCGGGTCCGTGTCGGTGTCCGGGTCCGGGTCCCGGTCCCGGTCCGGGTAAGGGTCCGTGTCCGGGTCCGTGTCCGGGTCCGGGTCCGGGTCCGGGTCCGGGTCCGGGTCCGGGTAAGGGTCCGGGTCTGGGTCCGGGTCCGGGTCCGGGTCCGGGTCCGGGTCCGGGTCCGGGTCCGTGTCCGGGTAAAGGTCCGGGTCCGGGTCCGGGTCCGTTTCCGGGTCAGGGTCCGGGTCCGGGTCCGGGTCCGGGTCCGGGTCCGGGTAAGGGTCCGGGTCCGGGTCCGGCTCCGGGTCCGGGTCCGGGTCCGGGTCCGGGTCCGGGTCCGGGTCCGGGTCCGGGTAAGTGTCCGGGTCCGGGTCCGGGTCCGGGTCCTGGTAAGGGTCCGGTTCCGGGTCGGGTTCCGGGTCCGGGTCCGGGTCCGGGTAAGGGTCCGGGTCCGGGTCCGGATAAGGGTCCGGGTCTGGGTCCGTGTCCGGGTAAGGGTCCGGGTCCGGGTCCGGGTCCGGGTCCGGGTCCGGGTCCGGGTAAAGGTCCGGGTCCGGGTCCGGGTCCGGGTCCGGGTCCGGGTCCGGGTCCGGGTCCGGGTCCGGGTCCGGGTCAGGGTAAGGGTCCGGGTAAATGTCCGGGTCCGGGTCCGGGTCTGGGTCCGCGTCCGTGTCCGGGTCCGTGTCCGGGTCCGTGTCCGGGTCCGGGTCCGGGTCGGGGTCCGGGTCTGGGTCCGGGTCCGGGTAAGCGTCCGGGTCCGGGTCCGGGTCCGGGTCCGCGTCCGGGTCCGGGTCCGGGTAAGGGTCCGGGTCCGGGTCCGGGTCCGGGTCCGGGTAAGGGTCCGGGTCCGGGTCCGGGTCCGGGTCCGGGTCCGGGTCCAGGTCCGGGTCCGGGTAAGGGTCCGGGTCGGGTTCCTGGTCCGGGTCCGGGTCCGGGTAAGGGTCCGGTTCCGGTTCCGGGTCCGGGTCGGGGTCCAGGTTCGGGTCCCGGTTCGTGTCCGGGTAAGGGTCCGTGTCCGTGTCCGTGTCCGGGTCCGGGTCCGTGTCCCGGACCGGGTCCGGGTCCAGGTATGGGTCCGGGTCATGGTAAGGGTCCGGGTCCGGGTCCGGGTCCAGGTCTGGGTCCGGGTCCGGGTCCGGGTCCGGGTCCGGGTCCGGGTCCGGGTCCTGGTAAGGGTCCGGTTCCGGGTCGGGTTCCGGGTCCGGGTCCGGGTCCGGGTAAGGGTCCGGGTCCGGGTCCGGGTCTGGATAAGGGTCCGGGTCTGGGTCCGGGTCCGGGTAAGGGTCCGGGTCCGGGTCCGGGTCCGGGTCCGGGTCCGGGTCCGGGTCCGGGTCCGGGTCCGGGTCCGGGTAAAGGTCCGGGTCCGGGTCCGGGTCCGGGTCCGGGTCCGGGTCCGGGTAAGGGTCCGGGTAAATGTCCGGGTCCGGGTCCGGGTCTGGGTCTGCGTCCGGGTCCGGGTCCGGGTCTGGGTCCGTGTCCGGGTCCAGGTCCGGGTCCGGGTCCGGGTAAGGGTCCGGGTCCGGGTCCGGGTCCGGGTCCGGGTCTGGGTCCGGGTCCGGGTCCGGGTCCGGGTCCGGGTCCTGGTAAGGGTCCGGTTCCGGGTCCGGGTCCGGGTCCGGGTCCGGGTCCGGGTAAGTGTCCGGGTCCGTGTCCGGGTAAGGGTCCGTGTCCGTGTCCGTGTCCGTGTCCGTGTCCGTGTCCGTGTCCGTGTCCGTGTCCGGGTCCGGGTCCGGGTCCGGGTCCGGGTCCGGGTCGTGGTAAGGGTCCGGGTCCGGGTCCGGGTCCGGGTCCGGGTCCGGGTCCGGGTCCGGGTCTGGGTCCGGGTCAGGGTCCGGGTCCGGGTCCTGGTAAGGATCCGGTTCCGGGTCGGGTTCCGGGTCCGGGTCCGGGTCCGGGTCCGGGTAAGGGTCCGGGTCCGGGTCCGGGTCCGGATAAGGGTCCGGGTCAGGGTCCGGGTCCGGGTAAGGGTCCGGGTCCGGGTCCGGGTCCGGGTCCGGGTCCGGGTCGGGGTCCGGGTAAAGGTCCGGGTCCGGGTCCGGGTCCGGGTCCGGGTCCGGGTCCGGGTCCGGGTCCGGGTCCGGGTCCGGGTAAGGGTCCGGGTAAATATCCGGGTCCGGGTCCGGGTCCGGGTCCGCGTCCGGGTCCGGGTCCGGGTCCGGGTCCGGGTCCGGGTCCGGGTCAGGGTCCGGGTCCGGGTCCGGGTCTGGGTAAGGCTCCGGGTCCGGGTCCGGGTCTGGGTCCGGGTAAGGGTCCGGGTCCGTTTCCGGGTAAGGGTCCGGGTCCGGGTCCGTGTCCGTGTCCGGGTCCGTGTCCGTGTCCGTGTCCGTGTCCGTGTCCGTGTCCGGGTCCGTGTCCGTGTCCGTGTCCGTGTCCGTGTCCGTGTCCGTGTCCGGGTCCGGGTCTGGGTCCGGGTCCGGGTCCGGATCCGGATCCGGGTCCGGGTCCGGGTAAGGGTCCGGGTCCGGGTCCGGGTCCGGGTCCAGGTCCAGGTCCGGGTCCGGGTAAGGGTCCGGGTCCGGGTCGGGGTCCGGGTCCGTGTCCGGGTCCGGGTCCGTGTCCGTGTCCGTGTCCTTGTCCGTGTCCGTGTCCGGGTCCGGGTCCGGTTCCGGGTCCGGGTCCGGATCCGGGTCCGGGTAAGGGTCCGGGTCCGGGTCCGGGTCCGGGTCCGGGTCCGGGTCCAGGTCCGGGTCCGGGTAAGGGTCCGGGTCGGGTTCCTGGTCCGGGTCCGGGTCCGAGTAAGGGTCCGGTTCCGGTTCCGGGTCCGGGTCGGGGTCCAGGTTCGGGTCCCGGTTCGTGTCCGGGTAAGGGTCCGTGTCCGTGTCCGTGTCCGGGTCCGGGTCCGTGTCCCGGACCGGGTCCGGGTCCAGGTATGGGTCCGGGTCATGGTAAGGGTCCGGGTCCGGGTCCGGGTCCGGGTCTGGGTCCGGGTCCGGGTCCGGGTCCGGGTCCGGGTCCGGGTCCGGGTCCGGGTCCTGGTAAGGGTCCGGTTCCGGGTCGGGTTCCGGGTCCGGGTCCGGGTCCGGGTCCGGGTCCGGGTCCTGGTAAGGGTCCGGTTCCGGGTCGGGTTCCGGGTCCGGGTCCGGGTCCGGGTCCGGGTCTGGGTCTGCGTCCGGGTCCGGGTCCGGGTCTGGGTCCGTGTCCGGGTCCAGGTCCGGGTCCGGGTCTGGGTAAGGGTCCGGGTCCGGGTCCGGGTCCGTGTCCGGGTCCGGGTCCGGGTCCGGGTCCGGGTCGTGGTAAGGGTCCGGGTCCGGGTCCGGGTCCGGGTCCGGGTCCGGGTCCGGGTCCAGGTCTGGGTCCGGGTCAGGGTCCGGGTCCGGGTCCTGGTAAGGATCCGGTTCCGGGTCGGGTTCCGGGTCCGGGTCCGGGTCCGGGTCCGGGTAAGGGTCCGGGTCCGGGTCCGGGTCCGGATAAGGGTCCGGGTCAGGGTCCGGGTCCGGGTAAGGGTCCGGGTCCGGGTCCGGGTCCGGGTCCGGGTCCGGGTCGGGGTCCGGGTAAAGGTCCGGGTCCGGGTCCGGGTCCGGGTCCGGGTCCGGGTCCGGGTCCGGGTAAGGGTCCGGGTAAATATCCGGGTCCGGGTCCGGGTCCGGGTCCGGGTCCGGGTCCGGGTCCGGGTCCGGGTCCGGGTCCGGGTCCGGGTCCGGGTCAGGGTCCGGGTCCGGGTCCGGGTCTGGGTAAGGCTCCGGGTCCGGGTCCGGGTCCGGGTCTGGGTCCGGGTAAGGGTCCGGGTCCGTTTCCGGGTAAGGGTCCGTGTCCGGGTCCGTGTCCGTGTCCGTGTCCGTGTCCGTGTCCGTGTCCGTGTCCGTGTCCGTGTCCGTGTCCGTGTCCGGGTCCGGGTCCGGGTCCGGATCAGGATCCGGGTCCGGGTCCGGGTAAGGGTCCGGGTCCGGGTCCGGGTCCGGGTCCAGGTCCAGGTCCGGGTCCGGGTAAGGGTCCGGGTCCGTGTCGGGGTCCGTGTCCGGGTCCGGGTCCGTGTCCGTGTCCGTGTCCGTGTCCGTGTCCGTGTCCGTGTCCGGGTCCGGGTCCGGGTCCGGTTCCGGGTCCGGGTCCGGATCCGGGTCCGGGTAAGGGTCCGGGTCCGGGTCCGGGTCCGAGTCCGGGTCCGGGTCCAGGTCCGGGTCCGGGTAAGGGTCCGGGTCGGGTTCCTGGTCAGGGTCCGGGTCCGGGTAAGGGTCCGGTTCCGGTTCCGGGTCCGGGTCGGGGTCCAGGTTCGGGTCCCGGTTCGTGTCCGGGTAAGGGTCCGTGTCCGTGTCCGTGTCCGGGTCCGGGTCCGTGTCCCGGACCGGGTCCGGGTCCAGGTATGGGTCCGGGTCATGGTAAGGGTCCGGGTCCGGGTCCGGGTCCGGGTCTGGGTCCGGGTCCGGGTCCGGGTCCGGGTCCGGGTCCGGGTCCGGGTCCTGGTAAGGGTCCGGTTCCGGGTCGGGTTCCGGGTCCGGGTCCGGGTCCGGGTAAGGGTCCGGGTCCGGGTCCGGGTCCGGATAAGGGTCCGGGTCTGGGTCCGGGTCCGGGTAAGGGTCCGGGTCCGGGTCCGGGTCCGGGTCCGGGTCCGGGTCCGGGTCCGGGTCCGGGTAAAGGTCCGGGTCCGGGTCCGGGTCCGGGTCCGGGTCCGGGTCCGGGTCCGGGTCCGGGTAAGGGTCCGGGTAAATGTCCGGGTCCGGGTCCGGGTCTGGGTCTGCGTCCGGGTCCGGGTCCGGGTCTGGGTCCGTGTCCGGGTCCAGGTCCGGGTCCGGGTCCGGGTAAGGGTCCGGGTCCGGGTCCGGGTCCGGGTCCGGGTCTGGGTCCGGGTCCGGGTCCGGGTCCGGGTCCGGGTCCTGGTAAGGGTCCGGTTCCGGGTCCGGGTCCGGGTCCCGGTCCGGGTCCGGGTAAGTGTCCGGGTCCGTGTCCGGGTAAGGGTCCGTGTCCGTGTCCGGGTCCGGGTCCGGGTCCGGGTCCGGGTCCGGGTCCGGGTCCGGGTCCGGGTCCGGGTCCGGGTCCGGGTCAGGGTCCGGGTCCGGGTCCTGGTAAGGGTCCGGGTCCGGGTCCATGTCCGTGTCCGTGTCCGTGTCCGTGTCCGTGTCCGTGTCCGGGTCCGGGTCCGGGTCCGGTTCCGGGTCCGGGTCCGGGTCTGGGTCCGGGTCCGGGTCCGGGTCCGGGTCCGGGTCCGGGTCCGGGTCCGGGTCCTGGTAAGTGTCCGGTTCCGGGTCGGGTTCCGGGTCCGGGTCCGGGTCCGGGTCCGGGTAAGGGTCCGGGTCCGGGTCCGGGTCCGGATAAGGGTCCGGGTCAGGGTCCGGGTCCGGGTAAGGGTCCGGGTCCGGGTCCGGGTCCGGGTCCGGGTCCGGGTCGGGGTCCGGGTAAAGGTCCGGGTCCGGGTCCGGGTCCGGGTCCGGGTCCGGGTCCGGGTCCGGGTCCGGGTCCGGGTCCGGGTAAGGGTCCGGGTAAATATCCGGGTCCGGGTCCGGGTCCGGGTCCGCGTCCGGGTCCGGGTCCGGGTCCGGGTCCGGGTCCGGGTCCGGGTCAGGGTCCGGGTCCGGGTCCGGGTCTGGGTAAGGCTCCGGGTCCGGGTCCGGGTCTGGGTCCGGGTAAGGGTCCGGGTCCGTTTCCGGGTAAGGGTCCGGGTCCGGGTCCGGGTCCGTGTCCGGGTCCGTGTCCGGGTCCGTGTCCGTGTCCGTGTCCGTGTCCGGGTCCGTGTCCGTGTCCGTGTCCGGGTCCGGGTCCGGGTCCGGGTCCGGGTCCGGGTCCGGGTCCGGGTCCGGGTAAGGGTCCGGGTCCGGGTCCGGGTCCGGGTCCAGGTCCAGGTCCGGGTCCGGGTAAGGGTCCGGGTCCGGGTCGGGGTCCGGGTCCGTGTCCGGGTCCGGGTCCGTGTCCGTGTCCGGGTCCGTGTCTGGGTCCGGGTCCGGGTCCGGGTAAGGGTCCGGGTCTGAGTCCAAGTCCGGGTCCGGGTCCGTGTCCGGGTCCGGGTCCGGTTCCGGGTCCGTGTCCGGGTAAAGGTCCGGGTCCGGGTCCGGGTCCGGGTCCGGGTCCGGGTCCGGGTCCGGGTCCGGGTCCGGGTCCGGGTCCGGGTCCAGGTAAGGGTCCGGGTAAATGTCCGGGTCCGGGTCCGGGTCCCGGTCCGGGTCCGGGTCCGGGTCCGGGTCCGGGTCCGGGTCCGGGTCCGGGTCCGGGTCCGGGTCCGGGTCCTGGTAAGGGTCCGGTTCCGGGTCGGGTTCCGGGTCCGGGTCCGGGTCCTGATAAGGGTCCGGTTCCGGGTCGGGTTCCGGGTCCGGGTCCGGGTCCGGGTAAGGGTCCGGGTCCGGGTCCGGGTAAGTGTCCGGGTCCGGGTCCGGGTCAGGGTCCGGGTCCGGGTCCGGGTCCGGGTCCGGGTCCGGGTCCGGGTAAGTGTCCGGGTCCGGGTCCGGGTCCGGGTCCGGGTCTGGGTCCGGGTCCGGGTCCGGGTCCTGGTAAGGGTCCGGTTCCGGGTTGGGTTCCGGGTCCGGGTCCGGGTCCGGGTAAGGGTCAGGGTCCGGGTACGGGTCCGGGTAAGGGTCCGGGTCCGGGTCCGGGTCCGGGTAAGGGTCCGGGTCCGGGTCCGGGTCCGGGTCCGGGTCCGGGTCCGGGTCCGGGTACTGGTAAGGGTCCTGGTCCGGGTCCGGGTCCGGGTCCGGGTCCGGGTCCGGGTCCGGGTCCGGGTCCGGGTAAGGGTCCGGGTCCGTGTCCGGGTAAGGCTCCAGGTCCGTGTCCGTGTCCGGGTCCGGGTCCGGGTCTGGGTCCGGGTCAGGGTCCGGGTCCGGGTCCTGGTAAGGATCCGGTTCCGGGTCGGGTTCCGGGTCCGGGTCCGGGTCCGGGTCCGGGTAAGGGTCCGGGTCCGGGTCCGGGTCCGGATAAGGGTCCGGGTCAGGGTCCGGGTCCGGGTAAGGGTCCGGGTCCGGGTCCGGGTCCGGGTCCGGGTCCGGGTCCGGGTCGGGGTCCGGGTAAAGGTCCGGGTCCGGGTCCGGGTCCGGGTCCGGGTCCGGGTCCGGGTAAGGGTCCGGGTAAATATCCGGGTCCGGGTCCGGGTCCGGGTCCGCGTCCGGGTCCGGGTCCGGGTCCGGGTCCGGGTCCGGGTCCGGGTCAGGGTCCGGGTCCGGGTCCGGGTCTGGGTAAGGCTCCGGGTCCGGGTCCGGGTCTGGGTCCGGGTAAGGGTCCGGGTCCGTTTCCGGGTAAGGGTCCGGGTCCGGGTCCGTGTCCGTGTCCGTGTCCGTGTCCGTGTCCGTGTCCGTGTCCGTGTCCGTGTCCGTGTCCGTGTCCGGGTCCGGGTCCGGGTCCGGGTCCGGGTCCGGGTCCAGGTCCAGGTCCGGGTCCGGGTAAGGGTCCGGGTCCGGGTCGGGGTCCGTGTCCGTGTCCGTGTCCGTGTCCGTGTCCGTGTCCGTGTCCGTGTCCGTGTCCGTGTCCGTGTCCGTGTCCGTGTCCGGGTCCGGGTCCGGTTCCGGGTCCGGGTCCGGATCCGGGTCCGGGTAAGGGTCCGGGTCCGGGTCCGGGTCCGAGTCCGGGTCCGGGTCCAGGTCCGGGTCCGGGTAAGGGTCCGGGTCGGGTTCCTGGTCCGGGTCCGGGTCCGGGTAAGGGTCCGGTTCCGGTTCCGGGTCCGGGTCGGGGTCCAGGTTCGGGTCCCGGTTCGTGTCCGGGTAAGGGTCCGTGTCCGTGTCCGTGTCCGGGTCCGGGTCCGTGTCCCGGACCGGGTCCGGGTCCAGGTATGGGTCCGGGTCATGGTAAGGGTCCGGGTCCGGGTCCGGGTCCGGGTCTGGGTCCGGGTCCGGGTCCGGGTCCGGGTCCGGGTCCTGGTAAGGGTCCGGTTCCGGGTCGGGTTCCGGGTCCGGGTCCGGGTCCGGGTAAGGGTCCGGGTCCGGGTCCGGGTCCGGATAAGGGTCCGGGTCTGGGTCCGGGTCCGGGTAAGGGTCCGGGTCCGGGTCCGGGTCCGGGTCCGGGTCCGGGTCCGGGTCCGGGTCCGGGTAAAGGTCCGGGTCCGGGTCCGGGTCCGGGTCCGGGTCCGGGTCCGGGTCCGGGTCCGGGTAAGGGTCCGGGTAAATGTCCGGGTCCGGGTCCGGGTCTGGGTCTGCGTCCGGGTCCGGGTCCGGGTCTGGGTCCGTGTCCGGGTCCAGGTCCGGGTCCGGGTCCGGGTAAGGGTAAGGGTAAGGGTCCGGGTCCGGGTCCGGGTCCGGGTCCGGGTCCGGGTCTGGGTCCGGGTCCGGGTCCGGGTCCGGGTCCGGGTCCTGGTAAGGGTCCGGTTCCGGGTCCGGGTCCGGGTCCGGGTCCGGGTCCGGGTAAGTGTCCGGGTCCGTGTCCGGGTAAGGGTCCGTGTCCGTGTCCGTGTCCGTGTCCGTGTCCGGGTCCGGGTCCGGGTCCGGGTCCGGGTCCGGGTCTGGGTCCGGGTCAGGGTCCGGGTCCGGGTCCTGGTAAGGGTCCGGGTCCGGGTCCATGTCCGTGTCCGTGTCCGTGTCCGTGTCCGTGTCCGTGTCCGGGTCCGGGTCCGTGTCCGGTTCCGGGTCCGGGTCCGGGTCTGGGTCCGGGTCCGGGTCCGGGTCCGGGTCCGGGTCCGGGTCCGGGTCCGGGTCCTGGTAAGGGTCCGGTTCCGGGTCGGGTTCCGGGTCCGGGTCCGGGTCCGGGTCCGGGTAAGGGTCCGGGTCCGGGTCCGGGTCCGGATAAGGGTCCGGGTCAGGGTCCGGGTCCGGGTAAGGGTCCGGGTCCGGGTCCGGGTCCGGGTCCGGGTCCGGGTCGGGGTCCGGGTATAGGTCCGGGTCCGGGTCCGGGTCCGGGTCCGGGTCCGGGTCCGGGTAAGGGTCCGGGTAAATATCCGGGTCCGGGTCCGGGTCCGGGTCCGCGTCCGGGTCCGGGTCCGGGTCCGGGTCCGGGTCCGGGTCCGGGTCAGGGTCCGGGTCCGGGTCCGGGTCTGGGTAAGGCTCCGGGTCCGGGTCCGGGTCTGGGTCCGGGTAAGGGTCCGGGTCCGTTTCCGGGTAAGGGTCCGGGTCCGGGTCCGGGTCCGTGTCCGGGTCCGTGTCCGTGTCCGTGTCCGTGTCCGTGTCCGGGTCCGGGTCCGTGTCCGTGTCCGGGTCCGGGTCCGGGTCCGGGTCCGGGTCCGGGTCCGGGTCCGGGTCCGGGTAAGGGTCCGGGTCCGGGTCCGGGTCCGGGTCCAGGTCCAGGTCCGGGTCCGGGTAAGGGTCCGGGTCCGGGTCGGGGTCCGGGTCCGTGTCCGGGTCCGGGTCCGTGTCCGTGTCCGGGTCCGTGTCTGGGTCCGGGTCCGGGTCCGGGTAAGGGTCCGGGTCCGGGTCCGGGTCCGGTTCCGGTTCCGGGTCCGGGTAAAGGTCCAGGTCCGGGTCCGGGTCCGGGTCCGGGTCCGGGTCCTGGTCCGGGTCCGGGTCCGGGTCCGGTTCCGGTTCAGGGTCCGGGTAAAGGTCCGGGTCCGGGTCCGGGTCCGGGTCCGGGTCCGGGTCCTGGTAAGGGTCCGGGTCCGCGTCCGGGTCCGGGTCCGCGTCCGGGTCCGGGTCCAGGTCCGGGTAAGGGTCCGCGTCCGGGTCAGGGTCCGGGTCCAGGTCCGGTTCCGGTTCCGGTTCCGGTTCCGGTTCCGGGTAAGGGTCCGTTCCGGGTCCGGGTCTGGGTCCGGGTCCGGGTCCGGGTAAGGGTCCTGGTCCGGGTCCGGGTCCGGGTCCTGGTAAGGGTCCGGGTCCGCGTCCGGGTCCGGGTCCGCGTCCGGGTCCGGGTCCAGGTCCGGGTAAGGGTCCGGGTCTGGGTCAGGGTCCGGGTCCAGGTCCGGGTAAGGGTCCGGGTTCGGGTCCTGGTCCGGGTCCGGGTCCGGGTCCGGGTAAGGGTCCGGGTCCGGGTCCGGGTAAGGGTCCGGGTCCGGGTCCGGGTCCGGGTCCGGTTCTGGGTCCGGGTCCAAGTCCGGGTCCGGGTCCGGGTAAGGGTCCGGGTCTGGGTCCGGGTCCGGACCCGGACCCGGTTCCGGTTCCGGTTCCGGTTCCGGTTCCGGTTCCGGTTCCGGGTAAAGGTCCGGGTCCGGGTCCGGGTCCGGGTCCGGGTCCGGGTCCGGGTAAGGTTCCGGGTCCGGGTCCGGGTCCGGGTCCGGGTCCGGGTCCGGGTCCGCGTCTGGGTCCGGGTCCAGGTCCGGGTAAGGGTCCGGGTCCGGGTCAGTGTCCGGGTCCAGGTCCGGTTCTGGTTCCGGTTCCGGTTCCGGGTAAGGGTCCGGTTCCGGGTCCGGGTCCGGGTCTGGGTCCGGGTCCGGGTAAGGTTCCGGGTCCGGGTCCGGGTAAGGGTCCGGGTCCGGGTCTGGGTCCGGGTCCAGGTAAGGGTCAAGGTCCGGGTCCGGGTCCGGGTCCGGTTCCGGGTCCGGTTCCGGTTCCGGTTCCGGGTAAGGGTCCGGGTCCGGGTCCGGGTCCGGTTCCGGTTCCGGTTCCGGGTAAAGGTCCGGGTCCGGGTCCGGTTCTTGTTCCGGTTCCGGTTCCGGGTAAGGGTCCGGTTCCAGGTCCGGGTCCGGGTCCGGTTCTGGGTCCGGGTCCAAGTCCGGGTCCGGGTCCGGGTAAGGGTCCGGGTCAGGGTCCGGGTCCGGACCCGGACCCGGTTCCGGTTCCGGTTCCGGTTCCGGTTCCGGGTAAAGGTCCGGGTCCGGGTCCGGGTCCGGGTCCGGGTCCGGGTCCGGGTCCGGGTAAGGTTCCGGGTCCGGGTCCGGGTCCGGGTCCGGGTCCGGGTCCGGGTCCGCGTCTGGGTCCGGGTCCAGGTCCGGGTAAGGGTCCGGGTCCGGGTCAGTGTCCGGGTCCAGGTCCGGTTCTGGTTCCGGTTCCGGTTCCGGGTAAGGGTCCGGTTCCGGGTCCGGGTCCGGGTCTGGGTCCGGGTCCGGGTAAGGTTCCGGGTCCGGGTCCGGGTAACGGTCCGGGTCCGGGTCCGGGTCCGGGTCCGGGTCCGGTTCCGGTTCCAGTTCCGGTTCCGGTTCCGGTTCCGGTTCCGGTTCCGGGTAAGGGTCCGGGTCCGGTCCGGGTCCGGGTCCGGGTCCGGGTCCGGGTCCGGGTCCGGGTCCGGGTCCATGTCCGGGTCCGGGTCCGGGTCCGGGTCCGGGTAAGGGTCCGGGTCCGGGTCCGGGTCCGGGTCCGGGTCCAGTTCCGGTTCCGGGTCCGGGTAAAGGTCCAGGTCCGGGTCCGGGTCCGGGTCCGGGTCCGCGTCCGGGTAAGGGTCCGGGTCCGGGTCCGGGTCCGGGTCCGGGTCCTTTTCCGGTTCCGGGTCCGGGTAAAGGTCCAGGTCCGGGTCCGGGTCCGGGTCCGGGTCCGGGTCCGGGTAAGGTTCCGGGTCCGGGTCCGGGTCCGGGTCCTGGTCCGGGTCCGGGTCCGGGTCCGGTTCCGGTTCCGGTTCAGGGTCCGGGTAAAGGTCCGGGTCCGGGTCCGTGTCCGGGTCCGGGTCCGGGTATGGGTCCGTGTCCGGGTCCGGGTCCGGGTATGGGTCCGGGTCCGGGTAAGGGTCCGGGTCCGGGTCCGGGTCCGGGTCCGGGTCCGGGTATGGGTCCGGGTCCGGGTAAGGGTCCGTGTCCGGGTCCGGGTCCGGGTCCGGGTCCGGTTCCGGGTCCGGGTCTGGGTCCGGGTATGGGTCCGGGTCCGGGTAAGGGTCCGGGTCCGGGTCCGGGTCCGGGTCCGGGTCCGGGTCCGGGTCCGGGTCCGGGTCCGGGTCCGGGTCCGGGTCCGGGTCCGGGTCCGGGTTTGGGTCCGGGTCCGGGTCCGGGTCCGGGTCCGAGTCCGGGTCCGGGTCCGGGTAAGGGTCCGGTTCCGGGTCTGGGTCCGGGTCGGGGTCTGGGTCCGGGTCCGGGTTCCGGGTATGGGTCCAGGTCCGGGTAAGGGTCCGGTTCCGGGTCCGAGTCCGGGTCCGGTTCCGGGTCCGGGTCCTGGTAAGGGTCCGGTTCCGGGTCGGGTTCCGGGTCCGGGTCCCGGTCCGGGTAAGGGTCCGGGTCCGGGTCCGGGTAAGGGTCCGGGTCCGGGTCCGGGTCCGGGTAAGGGTCCGGGTCCGGGTCCGGGTCCGGGTCCGGGTCCGGGTCCGGGTCCGGGTCCGGGTCCATGTCCAGGTCCGGGTCCGGGTCCGGGTAAGGATCCGGGTCCGGGTCCGGGTAAGGATCCGGGTCCGGGTCCGGGTCCGGGTCCGGGTCCGGGTCCGGGTCCGGGTCCGGGTCCGGGTCCGGGTCCGGGTCCGGGTCCGGGTCCGGGTCCTGGTAAGGGTCCGGGTCCGGGTCCGGGTCCGGGTCCGGGTCCGGGTCCGGGTCCGGGTCCGGGTAAGGGTCTGGGTCCGGGTCCCGGACCGGGTCCGGGTCCGGGTCCGGGTCCGGGTCCGGGTCCGGGTCCGGGTCCGGGTCCGTGTCCGGGTCCGGGTCTGGGTCCGGGTCCGGGTCCGGGTCCGGGTCCGGGTCCGGGTCCGGGTATGGGTCCGGGTCCGGGTAAGGGTCCGGGTCCGGGTCCGGGTCCGGGTCCGGGTCCGGGTCCGGGTCCGGGTCCGGGTCCGGGTCCGGGTCCGGGTCCGGGTCCGGGTCCTGGTAAGGGTCCGGTTCCGGGTCGGGTTCTGGGTCCGGGTCCGGGTCCGGGTAATGGTCCGGGTCCGGGTCCGGGTAAGGGTCCGGGTCCGGGTAAGGGTCCGGGTCCGGGTCCGGGTCCGGGTCCGGGTCCGGGTCCGGGTCCGGGTCCGGGTCCGGGTCCGGGTCCTGGTCCGGGTCCTGGTAAGGGTCCGGTTCCGGGTCGGGTTCTGGGTCCGGGTCCGGGTCCGGGTAATGGTCCGGGTCCGGGTCCGGGTAAGGGTCCGGGTCCGGGTCCGGGTAAGGGTCCGGGTCCGGGTCCGGGTCCGGGTCCGGATCTGGATCCGGATCCGGGTCCGGGTAAGGGTCTGGGTCCGGTTCCGTGTCCGGGTCCGGGTCTGGGTCCGGGTCCGGGTCCGGGTCCGGGTAAGGGTCCGGGTCTGGGTCCGGGTCCGGGTCCGGGTCCGGTTCCGGGTCCGGGACCTGGTCCGGGTCCGGGTCCGGGTCCGGGTCCGGGTCCGGGTCCGGGTCCGGGTCCGGATCCGGGTCCGGGTCCGGGTCCGGGTCCGGGTCTGGGTCCGGGTCCGGGTCCGGGTCCGGGTCTGGGTCCGGTTCCGGGTCCGTGTCCGGGTAAAGGTCCGTGTCCGGGTCCGTGTCCGGGTCCGTGTCCGGTTCCGGGTCCGGGTCCGGGTCCGGGTCCGGGTCCGGGTCCGGGTAAGGGTCCGGGTCCGGGTCCGGGTCCGGGTAAGGGTCCGGGTCCGGGTCCGGGTCCGGGTCCGGGTCCGGTTCCGGGTCCGGGTAAGGGTCCGGGTCCGGGTCCGGGTCCGGTTCTGGGTCCGGGTCCGGGTAAGGGTCCGGGTCTGGGTCCGGGTCCGGGTCCGGGTCCGTGTCCGGGTCCGGGTAAGGGTCCGGGTAAGGGTCCGGGTCCGGGTCCGGGTCCGGGTCCGGGTCCGGGTCCGGGTCCGGGTCCTGGTAAGGGTCCGGGTAAGGGTCCGGGTCCGGGTCCGGGTCCGGGTCCGGGTCCGGGTAAGGGTCCGGGTCCGGGTCCGGGTCCGGGTAAGGTTCCGGGTCCGGGTCCAGGTCCGGGTCCGGGTCCGGGTCCGGGTCCGGGTCCGGGTCCGAGTCTGGGTCCTGGTCAGGGTCCGGGTCTGGGTCCGGGTCCGGGTCCGGGTCCGGGTAAGGGTCCGGGTCCGGGTCAGTGTCCGGGTCCGGGTCCGGTTCTGGTTCCGGTTCCGGTTCCGGGTAAGGGTCCGGTTCCGGGTCCGGATCCGGGTCCGGGTCCGGGTCCGGGTCTGGGTAAGGGTCCGGGTCCGGGTCCGGGTAAGGGTCCGGGTCCGGGTCCGGGTCCGGGTCCAGGTAAGGGTCCAGGTCCGGGTCCGGGTCCGGGTCCGGGTCCGGGTCCGGTTCCGGTTCCGGTTCCGGTTCCGGTTCCGGGTAAGGGTCCGGGTCCGGGTCCGGGTCCGGGTCCGGGTCCGGGTCCGGGTCCGGGTCCGGGTCCATGTCCGGGTCCGGGTCCGGGTCCGGGTCCGGGTAAGGGTCCGGGTCCGGGTCCGGGTCCGGGTCCGGGTCCGGGTCCGGGTCCGGGTCCGGGTCCTGGTCCGGGTCAGGGTCCGGTTCCGGTTCAGGGTCCGGGTAAAGGTCCGGGTCCGGGTCCGAGTCCGGGTCCGGGTCCGGGTCCGGGTCCGGGTCCGGGTCCGGGTCCGGGTCCGGGTCCGGGTCAGGGTCCGGGTCCGGGTCCGGGTCCGGGTCAGGGTCCGGGTCCGGGTCCGGGTCCGGGTCTGGGTCCGGGTCCGGGTCCGGGTCAGGGTCCGGGTCCGGGTCCGGGTCCGGGTCTGTGTAAGGGTCCGGGTCCGGGTCCGGGTCTGGGTACGGGTACGGGTACGGGTACGGGTATGGGTACGGGTCCGGGTCCGGGTCCGGGTAAGTGTCCGGGTCCGGGTCCGGGTCTGGGTAAGGGTCCGGGTCCGGGTCCGGGTCCGGGTCCGGGTCCGGGTCCGAGTCTGGGTCCTGGTCAGGGTCCGGGTCTGGGTCCGGGTCCGGGTCCGGGTCCGGGTAAGGGTCCGGGTCCGGGTCAGTGTCCGGGTCCGGGTCCGGTTCTGGTTCCGGTTCCGGTTCCGGGTAAGGGTCCGGTTCCGGGTCCGGATCCGGGTCCGGGTCCGGGTCCGGGTCTGGGTAAGGGTCCGGGTCCGGGTCCGGGTAAGGGTCCGGGTACGGGTCCGGGTCCGGGTCCAGGTAAGGGTCCAGGTCCGGGTCCGGGTCCGGGTCCGGGTCCGGGTCCGGTTCCGGTTCCGGTTCCGGTTCCGGTTCCGGGTAAGGGTCCGGGTCCGGGTCCGGGTCCGGGTCCGGGTCCGGGTCCGGGTCCGGGTCCATGTCCGGGTCCGGGTCCGGGTCCGGGTCCGGGTAAGGGTCCGGGTCCGGGTCCGGGTCCGGGTCCGGGTCCGGGTCCGGGTCCGGGTCCGGGTCCTGGTCCGGGTCAGGGTCCGGTTCCGGTTCAGGGTCCGGGTAAAGGTCCGGGTCCGGGTCCGAGTCCGGGTCCGGGTCCGGGTCCGGGTCCGGGTCCGGGTCCGGGTCCGGGTCCGGGTCCGGGTCAGGGTCCGGGTCCGGGTCCGGGTCCGGGTCAGGGTCCGGGTCCGGGTCCGGGTCCGGGTCTGGGTCCGGGTCCGGGTCCGGGTCAGGGTCCGGGTCCGGGTCCGGGTCCGGGTCCGGGTCTGTGTAAGGGTCCGGGTCCGGGTCCGGGTCTGGGTACGGGTACGGGTACGGGTACGGGTATGGGTACGGGTCCGGGTCCGGGTCCGGGTAAGTGTCCGGGTACGGGTCCGGGTCCGGGTCCGGGTCCGGGTCCGGGTCCGGGTCCGGGTCCGGGTCCGGGTCTGGGTACGGGTCCGGGTCCGGGTCTGGGTCCGGGTCCGGGTCCGGGTCCGGGTCCGGGTCCGGGTATGGGTCCGGGTCCGGGTAAGGGTCCGGGTCCGGGTCCGGGTCCGGGTCCGGGTCCGGGTCCGGGTCCGGGTCCGGGTCCGGGTCCGGGTCCGGGTCCTGGTAAGGTTTCGGTTCCGGGTCGGGTTCCGGGTCCGGGTCCGGGTCCGGGTCCGGGTAAGGGTCCGGGTCCGGGTCCGGGTAAGGGTCCGGGTCCGGGTCCGGGTCCGGGTAAGGGTCCGGGTCCGTGTCCGGGGAAGGGTCCTGGTCCGGGTCCGTGTCCGTGTCCGGGTCAGGGTCCGGGTCCGGGTCCGGGTCCGGGTATGGGTCCGGGTCCGGGTAAGGGTCCGGGTCCGGGTCCGGGTCCGGGTCTGGGTAAGGGTCCGGGTCCGGGTCCGGGTCCGGGTCTGGGTACGGGTCCGGGTCCGGGTACGGGTACTGGTACGGGTACGGGTCCGGGTCCGGGTAAGTGTCCGGGTACGGGTCCGGGTCAGGGTCCGGGTCCGGGTCCGGGTCCGGGTCTGGGTCCGGGTCCGTGTCCGGGTCCGGGTAAGGTTCCGGGTCCGGGTCCGGGTAAGGGTCCGGGTCCGGGTCCGGGTCCGGGTCCGGGTCCGGGTCCGGGTATGGGTCCGGGTCCGGGTAAGGGTCCGGGTCCGGGTCCGGGTCCGGGTAAGGGTCAGGGTCAGAGTCAGAGTCATGGCCCTGGTCCGGGTCTGGGTCAGTGTCCGGGTCCGGGTCCGGGTCCGGGTCCGGGTCCGGGTCCGGGTCCGGGTCCGGGTCCGGGTCCATGTCCGGGTCCGGGTCCGGGTCCGGGTAAGGATCCGGGTCCGGGTCCGGGTAAGGATCCGGGTCCGGGTCCGGGTCCGGGTCCGGGTCCGGGTCCGGGTCCGGGTCCGGGTCCGGGTCCGGGTCCGGGTCCTGGTAAGGGTCCGGGTCCGGGTCCGGGTCCTGGTAAGGGTCCGGGTCCGGGTCCGGGTAAGGGTTCGGGTCCGTGTCCGGGTAAGGGTCCGTGTCCGGGTCCGTGTCCGGGTCCGGGTCCGTGTCCGGGTCCGTGTCCGGGTCCGGGTCCGGGTCCGGATCCGGGTCCGGGTCCGGGTAAGGGTCCGGGTCCGGGTCCGGGTCCGGGTCCGGGTCCGGGTCTGTGTAAGGGTCCGGGTCCGGGTCCGGGTCTGGGTACGGGTACGGGTACGGGTACGGGTATGGGTACGGGTCCGGGTCCGGGTCCGGGTAAGTGTCCGGGTCCGGGTCCGGGTCTGGGTAAGGGTCCGGGTCCGGGTCCGGGTCCGGGTCCGGGTCCGGGTCCGAGTCTGGGTCCTGGTCAGGGTCCGGGTCTGGGTCCGGGTCCGGGTCCGGGTCCGGGTAAGGGTCCGGGTCCGGGTCAGTGTCCGGGTCCGGGTCCGGTTCTGGTTCCGGTTCCGGTTCCGGGTAAGGGTCCGGTTCCGGGTCCGGATCCGGGTCCGGGTCCGGGTCCGGGTCTGGGTAAGGGTCCGGGTCCGGGTCCGGGTAAGGGTCCGGGTACGGGTCCGGGTCCGGGTCCAGGTAAGGGTCCAGGTCCGGGTCCGGGTCCGGGTCCGGGTCCGGGTCCGGTTCCGGTTCCGGTTCCGGTTCCGGTTCCGGGTAAGGGTCCGGGTCCGGGTCCGGGTCCGGGTCCGGGTCCGGGTCCGGGTCCGGGTCCATGTCCGGGTCCGGGTCCGGGTCCGGGTCCGGGTAAGGGTCCGGGTCCGGGTCCGGGTCCGGGTCCGGGTCCGGGTCCGGGTCCGGGTCCGGGTCCTGGTCCGGGTCAGGGTCCGGTTCCGGTTCAGGGTCCGGGTAAAGGTCCGGGTCCGGGTCCGAGTCCGGGTCCGGGTCCGGGTCCGGGTCCGGGTCCGGGTCCGGGTCCGGGTCCGGGTCCGGGTCAGGGTCCGGGTCCGGGTCCGGGTCCGGGTCAGGGTCCGGGTCCGGGTCCGGGTCCGGGTCTGGGTCCGGGTCCGGGTCCGGGTCAGGGTCCGGGTCCGGGTCCGGGTCCGGGTCCGGGTCTGTGTAAGGGTCCGGGTCCGGGTCCGGGTCTGGGTACGGGTACGGGTACGGGTACGGGTATGGGTACGGGTCCGGGTCCGGGTCCGGGTAAGTGTCCGGGTACGGGTCCGGGTCCGGGTCCGGGTCCGGGTCCGGGTCCGGGTCCGGGTCCGGGTCCGGGTCTGGGTACGGGTCCGGGTCCGGGTCTGGGTCCGGGTCCGGGTCCGGGTCCGGGTCCGGGTCCGGGTATGGGTCCGGGTCCGGGTAAGGGTCCGGGTCCGGGTCCGGGTCCGGGTCCGGGTCCGGGTCCGGGTCCGGGTCCGGGTCCGGGTCCGGGTCCGGGTCCGGGTCCTGGTAAGGTTTCGGTTCCGGGTCGGGTTCCGGGTCCGGGTCCGGGTCCGGGTCCGGGTAAGGGTCCGGGTCCGGGTCCGGGTAAGGGTCCGGGTCCGGGTCCGGGTCCGGGTAAGGGTCCGGGTCCGTGTCCGGGGAAGGGTCCTGGTCCGGGTCCGTGTCCGTGTCCGGGTCAGGGTCCGGGTCCGGGTCCGGGTCCGGGTATGGGTCCGGGTCCGGGTAAGGGTCCGGGTCCGGGTCCGGGTCCGGGTCTGGGTAAGGGTCCGGGTCCGGGTCCGGGTCCGGGTCTGGGTACGGGTCCGGGTCCGGGTACGGGTACTGGTACGGGTACGGGTCCGGGTCCGGGTAAGTGTCCGGGTACGGGTCCGGGTCAGGGTCCGGGTCCGGGTCCGGGTCCGGGTCTGGGTCCGGGTCCGTGTCCGGGTCCGGGTAAGGTTCCGGGTCCGGGTCCGGGTAAGGGTCCGGGTCCGGGTCCGGGTCCGGGTCCGGGTCCGGGTCCGGGTATGGGTCCGGGTCCGGGTAAGGGTCCGGGTCCGGGTCCGGGTCCGGGTAAGGGTCAGGGTCAGAGTCAGAGTCATGGCCCTGGTCCGGGTCTGGGTCAGTGTCCGGGTCCGGGTCCGGGTCCGGGTCCGGGTCCGGGTCCGGGTCCGGGTCCGGGTCCGGGTCCATGTCCGGGTCCGGGTCCGGGTCCGGGTAAGGATCCGGGTCCGGGTCCGGGTAAGGATCCGGGTCCGGGTCCGGGTCCGGGTCCGGGTCCGGGTCCGGGTCCGGGTCCGGGTCCGGGTCCGGGTCCGGGTCCTGGTAAGGGTCCGGGTCCGGGTCCGGGTAAGGGTTCGGGTCCGTGTCCGGGTAAGGGTCCGTGTCCGGGTCCGTGTCCGGGTCCGGGTCCGTGTCCGAGTCCGTGTCCGTGTCCGGGTCCGGGTCCGGATCCGGGTCCGGGTCCGGGTAAGGGTCCGGGTCCGGGTCCGGGTCCGGGTCCGGGTCCGGGTCCGGGTCCGGGTCCGGGTCCGGGTCCGGGTCCGGGTCCGTGTCCGGGTCCGGGTCCGGGTCCGGGTCCGGGTCCGGGTCCGGGTCCGGGTCCGGGTCCGGGTATGGGTCCGGGTCCGGGTAAGGGTCCGGGTCCGGGTCCGGGTCCGGGTCCGGGTCCGGGTCCGGGTCCGGGTCCGGGTCCGGGTCCGGGTCCGGGTCCGGGTCCGGGTCCTGGTAAGGGTCGGGTTCCGGGTCGGGTTCTGGGTCCGGGTCCGGGCCCGGGTAATGGTCCGGGTCCGGGTCCGGGTAAGGGTCCGGGTCCGGGTCCGGGTCCGGGTCCGGGTCCGGGTCCGGGTCCGGGTCCGGATAAGGGTCCGGGTAAATGTCCGGGTCCGGGTCCGGGTCCGGGTAAGGTTCCGGGTCCGGGTCCGGGTCCGGGTCCGGGTACGGGTACGGGTACGGGTCCGGGTCAGGGTCCGGGTCCGGGTCCGGGTCCGGGTCTGGGTCCGGGTCCGTGTCCGGGTCCGGGTAAGGTTCCGGGTCCGGGTCCGGGTAAGGGTCCGGGTCCGGGTCCGGGTCCGGGTCCGGGTCCGGGTCCGGGTCCGGGTCCGGGTCCGGGTCCGGGTCCGGGTCCGGGTCCGGGTCCGGGTCCGGGTCCGGGTCCTGGTAAGGTTTCGGTTCCGGGTCGGGTTCCGGGTCCGGGTCCGGGTCCAGGTAAGGGTCCAGGTCCGGGTCCGGGTCCGGGTCCGGGTCCGGGTCCGGTTCCGGTTCCGGTTCCGGTTCCGGTTCCGGGTAAGGGTCCGGGTCCGGGTCCGGGTCCGGGTCCGGGTCCGGGTCCGGGTCCGGGTCCGGGTCCATGTCCGGGTCCGGGTCCGGGTCCGGGTCCGGGTAAGGGTCCGGGTCCGGGTCCGGGTCCGGGTCCGGGTCCGGGTCCGGGTCCGGGTCCGGGTCCTGGTCCGGGTCAGTGTCCGGTTCCGGTTCAGGGTCCGGGTAAAGGTCCGGGTCCGGGTCCGAGTCCGGGTCCGGGTCCGGGTCCGGGTCCGGGTCCGGGTCCGGGTCCGGGTCCGGGTCCGGGTCAGGGTCCGGGTCCGGGTCCGGGTCCGGGTCAGGGTCCGGGTCAGTGTCCGGGTCCGGGTCCGGTTCTGGTTCCGGTTCCGGTTCCGGGTAAGGGTCCGGGTCCGGTTCCGGTTCCGGTTCCGGTTCCGGTTCCGGGTAAGGGTCCGGGTCCGGGTCCGGGTCCGGGTCCGGGTCCGGGTCCGGGTCCGGGTCCGGGTCCGGGTCCATGTCCGGGTCCGGGTCCGGGTCCGGGTCCGGGTAAGGGTCCGGGTCCGGGTCCGGGTCCGGGTCCGGGTCCGGGTCCGGGTCCGGGTCCGGGTCCGGGTCCGGGTCCTGGTCCGGGTCAGGGTCCGGTTCCGGTTCAGGGTCCGGGTAAAGGTCCGGGTCCGGGTCCGAGTCCGGGTCCGGGTCCGGGTCCGGGTCCGGGTCCGGGTCCGGGTCCGGGTCCGGGTCCGGGTCAGGGTCCGGGTCCGGGTCCGGGTCCGGGTCAGGGTCCGGGTCCGGGTCCGGGTCCGGGTCCGGGTCTGGGTCCGGGTCCGGGTCCGGGTCAGGGTCCGGGTCCGGGTCCGGGTCCGGGTCTGTGTAAGGGTCCGGGTCCGGGTCCGGGTCTGGGTACGGGTACGGGTACGGGTACGGGTATGGGTACGGGTCCGGGTCCGGGTCCGGGTCCGGGTAAGTGTCCGGGTACGGGTCCGGGTCCGGGTCCGGGTCCGGGTCCGGGTCCGGGTCCGGGTCCGGGTCCGGGTCCGGGTCTGGGTACGGGTCCGGGTCCGGGTCTGGGTCCGAGTCCGGGTCCGGGTCCGGGTCCGGGTCCGGGTATGGGTCCGGGTCCGGGTAAGGGTCCGGGTCCGGGTCCGGGTCCGGGTCCGGGTCCGGGTCCGGGTCCGGGTCCGGGTCCGGGTCCGGGTCCTGGTAAGGTTTCGGTTCCGGGTCGGGTTCCGGGTCCGGGTCCGGGTCCGGGTCCGGGTAAGGGTCCGGGTCCGGGTCCGGGTAAGGGTCCGGGTCCGGGTCCGGGTCCGGGTAAGGGTCCGGGTCCGTGTCCGGGGAAGGGTCCTGGTCCGGGTCCGTGTCCGGGTCCGGGTCAGGGTCCGGGTCCGGGTCCGGGTCCGGGTATGGGTCCGGGTCCGGGTAAGGGTCCGGGTCCGGGTCCGGTTCCGGGTCTGGGTAAGGGTCCGGGTCCGGGTCCGGGTCCGGGTCTGGGTACGGGTCCGGGTCCGGGTACGGGTACTGGTACGGGTACGGGTCCGGGTCCGGGTAAGTGTCCGGGTACGGGTCCGGGTCAGGGTCCGGGTCCGGGTCCGGGTCCGGGTCTGGGTCCGGGTCCGTGTCCGGGTCCGGGTAATGTTCCGGGTCCGGGTCCGGGTAAGGGTCCGGGTCCGGGTCCGGGTCCGGGTCCGGGTCCGGGTCCGGGTATGTGTCCGGGTCCGGGTAAGGGTCCGGGTCCGGGTCCGGGTCCGGGTAAGGGTCAGGGTCAGAGTCAGAGTCATGGCCCTGGTCCGGGTCTGGGTCAGTGTCCGGGTCCGGGTCCGGGTCCGGGTCCGGGTCCGGGTCCGGGTCCGGGTCCGGGTCCGGGTCCATGTCCGGGTCCGGGTCCGGGTCCGGGTAAGGATCCGGGTCCGGGTCCGGGTAAGGATCCGGGTCCGGGTCCGGGTCCGGGTCCGGGTCCGGGTCCGGGTCCGGGTCCGGGTCCGGGTCCGGGTCCTGGTAAGGGTCCGGGTCCGGGTCCGGGTAAGGGTTCGGGTCCGTGTCCGGGTAAGGGTCCGTGTCCGGGTCCGTGTCCGGGTCCGGGTCCGTGTCCGGGTCCGTGTCCGGGTCCGGGTCCGGGTCCGGATCCGGGTCCGGGTCCGGGTAAGGGTCCGGGTCCGGGTCCGGGTCCGGGTCCGGGTCCGGGTCCGGGTCCGGGTCCGGGTCCGGGTCCGGGTCCGGGTCCGTGTCCGGGTCCGGGTCCGGGTCCGGGTCCGGGTACGGGTCCGGGTCAGGGTCCGGGTCCGGGTCCGGGTCCGGGTCTGGGTCCGGGTCCGTGTCCGGGTCCGGGTAAGGTTCCGGGTCCGGGTCCGGGTAAGGGTCCGGGTCCGGGTCCGGGTCCGGGTCCGGGTCCGGGTCCGGGTCCGGGTCCGGGTCCGGGTCCGGGTCCGGGTCCGGGTCCGGGTCCGGGTCCGGGTCCTGGTAAGGTTTCGGTTCCGGGTCGGGTTCCGGGTCCGGGTCCGGGTCCGGGTCCGGGTAAGGGTCCGGGTCCGGGTCCGGGTAAGGGTCCGGGTCCGGGTCCGGGTCCGGGTAAGGGTCCGGGTCCGTGTCCGGGGAAGGGTCCTGGTCCGGGTCCGTGTCCGGGTCCGGGTCAGGGTCCGGGTCCGGGTCCGGGTCCGGGTATGGGTCCGGGTCCGGGTAAGGGTCCGGGTCCGGGTCCGGGTCCGGGTCTGGGTAAGGGTCCGGGTCCGGGTCCGGGTCCGGGTCTGGGTACGGGTCCGGGTCCGGGTACGGGTACTGGTACGGGTACGGGTCCGGGTCCGGGTAAGTGTCCGGGTACGGGTCCGGGTCAGGGTCCGGGTCCGGGTCCGGGTCCGGGTCTGGGTCCGGGTCCGTGTCCGGGTCCGGGTAAGGTTCCGGGTCCGGGTCCGGGTAAGGGTCCGGGTCCGGGTCCGGGTCCGGGTCCGGGTCCGGGTCCGGGTCCGGGTATGGGTCCGGGTCCGGGTAAGGGTCCGGGTCCGGGTCCGGGTCCGGGTCCGGGTCCGGGTCCGGGTCCGGGTCCGGGTCCGGGTCCGGGTCCGGGTCCATGTCCGGGTCCGGGTCCGGGTCCGGGTAAGGATCCGGGTCCGGGTCCGGGTAAGGATCCGGGTCCGGGTCCGGGTCCGGGTCCGGGTCCGGGTCCGGGTCCGGGTCCGGGTCCGGGTCCGGGTCCTGGTAAGGGTCCGGGTCTGGGTCCGGGTAAGGGTTCGGGTCCGTGTCCGGGTAAGGGTCCGTGTCCGTGTCCGGGTCCGGGTCCGGGTCCGTGTCCGGGTCCGTGTCCATGTCCGGGTCCGGGTCCGGATCCGGGTCCGGGTCAGGGTAAGGGTCCGGGTCCGGGTCCGGGTCCGGGTCCGGGTCCGGGTCCGGGTCCGGGTCCGGGTCCGGGTCCGGGTCCGTTTCCGGGTCCGTGTCCGGGTCCGGGTCCGGGTCCGGGTCCGGGTCCGGGTCCGGGTACGGGTCCGGGTCCGGGTAAGGGTCCGGGTCCGGGTCCGGGTCCGGGTCCGGGTCCGGGTCCGGGTCCGGGTCCGGGTCCGGGTCCGGGTCCGGGTCCGGGTCCTGGTAAGGGTCGGGTTCCGGGTCGGGTTCTGGGTCCGGGTCCGGGTCCGGGTAATGGTCCGGGTCCGGGTCCGGGTAAGGGTCCGGGTCCGGGTCCGGGTCCGGGTCCGGGTCCGGGTCCGGGTCCGGGTCCGGGTAAGAGTCCGGGTAAATGTCCGGGTCCGGGTCCGGGTCCGGGTAAGGTTCCGGGTCCGGGTCCGGGTCCGGGTCCGGGTCCGGGTCCGGGTACGGGTCCGGGTCAGGGTCCGGGTCCGGGTCCGGGTCCGGGTCTGGGTCCGGGTCCGTGTCCGGGTCCGGGTAAGGTTCCGGGTCCGGGTCCGGGTAAGGGTCCGGGTCCGGGTCCGGGTCCGGGTCCGGGTCCGGGTCCGGGTCCGGGTCCGGGTCCGGGTCCGGGTCCGGGTCCGGGTCCGGGTCCGGGTATGGGTCCGGGTCCGGGTAAGGGTCCGGGTCCGGGTCCGGGTCCGGGTCCGGGTCCGGGTCCGGGTCCGGGTCCGGGTCCGGGTCCGGGTCCGGGTCCGGGTCCTGGTAAGGTTTCGGTTCCGGGTCGGGTTCCGGGTCCGGGTCCGGGTCCGTGTCCGGGTAAGGGTCCGGGTCCGGGTCCGGGTAAGGGTCCGGGTCCGGGTCCGGGTCCGGGTAAGGGTCCGGGTCCGTGTCCGGGGAAGGGTCCTGGTCCGGGTCCGTGTCCGGGTCCGGGTCAGGGTCCGGGTCCGGGTCCGGGTCCGGGTATGGGTCCGGGTCCGGGTAAGGGTCCGGGTCCGGGTCCGGGTCCGGGTCTGGGTAAGGGTCCGGGTCCGGGTCCGGGTCTGGGTACGGGTCCGGGTCCGGGTACGGGTACTGGTACGGGTACGGGTCCGGGTCCGGGTAAGGTTCCGGGTCCGGGTCCGGGTAAGGGTCCGGGTCCGGGTCCGGGTAAGGGTCCGGGTCCGGGTCCGGGTCCGGGTCCGGGTCCGGGTCCGGGTATGGGTCTGGGTCCGGGTAAGGGTCCGGGTCCGGGTCCGGGTCCGGGTAAGGGTCAGGGTCAGAGTCAGAGTCATGGCCCTGGTCCGGGTCTGGGTCAGTGTCCGGGTCCGGGTCCGGGTCCGGGTCCGGGTCCGGGTCCGGGTCCGGGTCCGGGTCCGGGTCCGGGTCCATGTCCGGGTCCGGGTCCGGGTCCGGGTAAGGATCCGGGTCCGGGTCCGGGTAAGGATCCGGGTCCGGGTCCGGGTCCGGGTCCGGGTCCGGGTCCGGGTCCGGGTCCGGGTCCGGGTCCGGGTCCTGGTAAGGGTCCGGGTCCGGGTCCGGGTAAGGGTTCGGGTCCGTGTCCGGGTAAGGGTCCGTGTCCGGGTCCGTGTCCGGGTCCGGGTCCGTGTCCGGGTCCGTGTCCGGGTCCGGGTCCGGGTCCGGATCCGGGTCCGGGTCCGGGTAAGGGTCCGGGTCCGGGTCCGGGTCCGGGTCCGGGTCCGGGTCCGGGTCCGGGTCCGGGTCCGGGTCCGGGTCCGGGTCCGGGTCCGGGTCCGGGTCCAGGTCCGTGTCCGGGTCCGGGTCCGGGTCCGGGTACGGGTACGGGTACGGGTCCGGGTCCGGGTCCGGGTCCGGGTCCGGGTATGGGTCTGGGTCCGGGTAAGGGTCCGGGTCCGGGTCCGGGTCCGGGTAAGGGTCAGGGTCAGAGTCAGAGTCATGGCCCTGGTCCGGGTCTGGGTCAGTGTCCGGGTCCGGGTCCGGGTCCGGGTCCGGGTCCGGGTCCGGGTCCGGGTCCGGGTCCGGGTCCGGGTCCATGTCCGGGTCCGGGTCCGGGTCCGGGTAAGGATCCGGGTCCGGGTCCGGGTAAGGATCCGGGTCCGGGTCCGGGTCCGGGTCCGGGTCCGGGTCCGGGTCCGGGTCCGGGTCCGGGTCCTGGTAAGGGTCCGGGTCCGGGTCCGGGTAAGGGTTCGGGTCCGTGTCCGGGTAAGGGTCCGTGTCCGGGTCCGTGTCCGGGTCCGGGTCCGTGTCCGGGTCCGTGTCCGGGTCCGGGTCCGGGTCCGGATCCGGGTCCGGGTCCGGGTAAGGGTCCGGGTCCGGGTCCGGGTCCGGGTCCGGGTCCGGGTCCGGGTCCGGGTCCGGGTCCGGGTCCGGGTCCGGGTCCGGGTCCGGGTCCAGGTCCGTGTCCGGGTCCGGGTCCGGGTCCGGGTACGGGTACGGGTACGGGTCCTGGTCCGGGTATGGGTCCGGGTCCGGGTAAGGGTCCGGGTCCGGGTCCGGGTCCGGGTCCGGGTCCGGGTCCGGGTCCGGGTCCGGGTCCGGGTCCGGGTCCTGGTAAGGGTCGGGTTCCGGGTCGGGTTCTGGGTCCGGGTCCGGGTCCGGGTAATGGTCCGGGTCCGGGTCCGGGTAAGGGTCCGGGTCCGGGTCCGGGTCCGGGTCCGGGTCCGGGTCCGGGTCCGGGTCCGGGTCCGGGTAAGGGTCCGGGTAAATGTCCGGGTCCGGGTCCGGGTCCGGGTAAGGTTCCGGGTCCGGGTCCGGGTCCGGGTCCGGGTCCGGGTACGGGTACGGGTCCGGGTCAGGGTCCGGGTCCGGGTCCGGGTCCGGGTCTGGGTCCGGGTCCGTGTCCGGGTCCGGGTAAGGTTCCGGGTCCGGGTCCGGGTAAGGGTCCGGGTCCGGGTCCGGGTCCGGGTCCGGGTCCGGGTCCGGGTCCGGGTCCGGGTCCGGGTATGGGTCCGGGTCCGGGTAAGGGTCCGGGTCCGGGTCCGGGTCCGGGTCCGGGTCCGGGTCCGGGTCCGGGTCCGGGTCCGGGTCCGGGTCCGGGTCCGGGTCCGGGTCCGGGTCCGGGTCCGTGTCCGGGTCCGGGTCCTGGTAAGGTTTCGGTTCCGGGTCGGGTTCCGGGTCCGGGTCCGGGTCCGGGTCCGGGTAAGGGTCCGGGTCCGGGTCCGGGTAAGGGTCCGGGTCCGGGTCCGGGTCCGGGTAAGGGTCCGGGTCCGTGTCCGGGGAAGGGTCCTGGTCCGGGTCCGTGTCCGGGTCCGGGTCAGGGTCCGGGTCCGGGTCCGGGTCCGGGTATGGGTCCGGGTCCGGGTAAGGGTCCGGGTCCGGGTCCGGGTCCGGGTCTGGGTAAGGGTCCGGGTCCGGGTCCGGGTCTGGGTACGGGTCCGGGTCCGGGTACGGGTACTGGTACGGGTACGGGTCCGGGTCCGGGTAAGTGTCCGGGTACGGGTCCGGGTCAGGGTCCGGGTCCGGGTCCGGGTCCGGGTCTGGGTCCGGGTCCGTGTCCGGGTCCGGGTAAGGTTCCGGGTCCGGGTCCGGGTAAGGGTCCGGGTCCGGGTCCGGTTCCGGGTCCGGGTCCGGGTCCAGGTCCGGGTATGGGTCCGGGTCCGGGTAAGGGTCCGGGTCCGGGTCCGGGTCCGGGTCCGGGTCCGGGTCCGGGTCCGGGTCCGGGTCCGGGTCCGGGTCCGGGTCCATGTCCGGGTCCGGGTCCGGGTCCGGGTAAGGATCCGGGTCCGGGTCCGGGTAAGGATCCGGGTCCGGGTCCGGGTCCGGGTCCGGGTCCGGGTCCGGGTCCGGGTCCGGGTCCGGGTCCGGGTCCTGGTAAGGGTCCGGGTCTGGGTCCGGGTAAGGGTTCGGGTCCGTGTCCGGGTAAGGGTCCGTGTCCGGGTCCGGGTCCGGGTCCGGGTCCGTGTCCGGGTCCGGGTCCGTGTCCGTGTCCGGGTCCGGGTCCGGATCCGGGTCCGGGTCCGGGTAAGGGTCCGGGTCCGGGTCCGGGTCCGGGTCCGGGTCCGGGTCCGGGTCCGGGTCCGGGTCCGGGTCCGGGTCCGTGTCCGTGTCCGTGTCCGGGTCCGTGTCCGGGTCCGGGTCCGGGTCCGGGTCCGGGTACGGGTCCGGGTCCGGGTAAGGGTCCGGGTCCGGGTCCGGGTCCGGGTCCGGGTCCGGGTCCGGGTCCGGGTCCGGGTCCGGGTCCGGGTCCGGGTCCTGGTAAGGGTCGGGTTCCGGGTCGGGTTCTGGGTCCGGGTCCGGGTCCGGGTAATGGTCCGGGTCCGGGTCCGGGTAAGGGTCCGGGTCCGGGTCCGGGTCCGGGTCCGGGTCCGGGTCCGGGTCCGGGTCCGGGTCCGGGTAAGGGTCCGGGTAAATGTCCGGGTCCGGGTCCGGGTCCGGGTAAGGTTCCGGGTCCGGGTCCGGGTCCGGGTCCGGGTCCGGGTCCGGGTACGGGTCCGGGTCAGGGTCCGGGTCCGGGTCCGGGTCCGGGTCTGGGTCCGGGTCCGTGTCCGGGTCCGGGTAAGGTTCCGGGTCCGGGTCCGGGTAAGGGTCCGGGTCCGGGTCCGGGTCCGGGTCCGGGTCCGGGTCCGGGTCCGGGTCCGGGTCCGGGTCCGGGTATGGGTCCGGGTCCGGGTAAGGGTCCGGGTCCGGGTCCGGGTCCGGGTCCGGGTCCGGGTCCGGGTCCGGGTCCGGGTCCGGGTCCGGGTCCGGGTCCTGGTAAGGTTTCGGTTCCGGGTCGGGTTCCGGGTCCGGGTCCGGGTCCGTGTCCGGGTAAGGGTCCGGGTCCGGGTCCGGGTAAGGGTCCGGGTCCGGGTCCGGGTCCGGGTAAGGGTCCGGGTCCGTGTCCGGGGAAGGGTCCTGGTCCGGGTCCGTGTCCGGGTCCGGGTCAGGGTCCGGGTCCGGGTCCGGGTCCGGGTATGGGTCCGGGTCCGGGTAAGGGTCCGGGTCCGGGTCCGGGTCCGGGTCTGGGTAAGGGTCCGGGTCCGGGTCCGGGTCTGGGTACGGGTCCGGGTCCGGGTACGGGTACTGGTACGGGTACGGGTCCGGGTCCGGGTAAGTGTCCGGGTACGGGTCCGGGTCAGGGTCCGGGTCCGGGTCCGGGTCCGGGTCTGGGTCCGGGTCCGTGTCCGGGTCCGGGTAAGGTTCCGGGTCCGGGTCCGGGTAAGGGTCCGGGTCCGGGTCCGGGTCCGGGTCCGTGTCCGGGTCCGGGTATGGGTCCGGGTCCGGGTAAGGGTCCGGGTCCGGGTCCGGGTCCGGGTAAGGGTCAGGGTCAGAGTCAGAGTCATGGCCCGGGTCCGGGTCTGGGTCAGTGTCCGGGTCCGGGTCCGGGTCCGGGTCCGGGTCCGGGTCCGGGTCCGGGTCCGGGTCCATGTCCGGGTCCGGGTCCGGGTCCTGGTAAGGGTCCGGGTCCGGGTCCGGGTAAGGGTTCGGGTCCGTGTCCGGGTAAGGGTCCGTGTCCGGGTCCGTGTCCGGGTCCGGGTCCGTGTCCGGGTCCGGGTCCGGGTCCGGGTCCGGGTCCGGATCCGGGTCCGGGTCCGGGTAAGGGTCCGGGTCCGGGTCCCGGTCCGGGTCCGGGTCCGGG
This sequence comes from Arizona elegans, assembly GCA_022577455.1. Classification (NCBI taxonomy): domain Eukaryota; kingdom Metazoa; phylum Chordata; class Lepidosauria; order Squamata; family Colubridae; genus Arizona; species Arizona elegans. The sequence continues at coordinate 9,542,802 of JAKOOJ010000027.1, forward strand.
TCCGGGTCCGGGTCCGGGTCCGGGTCCGGGTCCGTGTCCGGGTCCGTGTCCGTGTCCGTGTCCGGGTCCGGGTCCGGGTCCGGGTCCGGGTCCGGGTCCGGGTATGGGTCCGGGTCCGGGTAAGGGTCCGGGTCCGGGTCCGGGTCCGGGTCCGGGTCCGGGTCCGGGTCCGGGTCCGGGTCCGGGTCCTGGTAAGGGTCGGGTTCCGGGTCGGGTTCTGGGTCCGGGTCCGGGTCCGGGTAATGGTCCGGGTCCGGGTCCGGGTAAGGGTCCGGGTCCGGGTCCGGGTCCGGGTCCGGGTCCGGGTCCGGGTCCGGGTCCGGGTCCGGGTCCGGGTAAGGGTCCGGGTAAATGTCCGGGTCCGGGTCCGGGTCCGGGTAAGGTTCCGGGTCCGGGTCCGGGTCCGGGTACGGGTCCGGGTACGGGTACGGGTCCGGGTCAGGGTCCGGGTCCGGGTCCGGGTCCGGGTCTGGGTCCGGGTCCGTGTCCGGGTCCGGGTAAGGTTCCGGGTCCGGGTCCGGGTAAGGGTCCGGGTCCGGGTCCGGGTCCGGGTCCGGGTCCGGGTCCGGGTCCGGGTCCGGGTCCGGGTATGGGTCCGGGTCCGGGTAAGGGTCCGGGTCCGGGTCCGGGTCCGGGTAAGGGTCAGGGTCAGAGTCAGAGTCATGGCCCGGGTCCGGGTCTGGGTCAGTGTCCGGGTCCGGGTCCGGGTCCGGGTCCGGGTCCGGGTCCGGGTCCGGGTCCGGGTCCGGGTCCGGGTCCGGGTCCATGTCCGGGTCCGGGTCCGGGTCCGGGTAAGGATCCGGGTCCGGGTCCGGGTAAGGATCCGGGTCCGGGTCCGGGTCCGGGTCCGGGTCCGGGTCCGGGTCCGGGTCCGGGTCCGGGTCCGGGTCCTGGTAAGGGTCCGGGTCCGGGTCCGGGTAAGGGTTCGGGTCCGTGTCCGGGTAAGGGTCCGTGTCCGGGTCCGTGTCCGGGTCCGGGTCCGTGTCCGGGTCCGTGTCCGGGTCCGGGTCCGGGTCCGGATCCGGGTCCGGGTCCGGGTAAGGGTCCGGGTCCGGGTCCCGGTCCGGGTCCGGGTCCGGGTCCGGGTCCGGGTCCGGGTCCGGGTCCGGGTCCGGGTCCGGGTCCGTGTCCGGGTCCGGGTCCGGGTCCGGGTCCGGGTCCGGGTCCGGGTCCGGGTCCGGGTATGGGTCCGGGTCCGGGTAAGGGTCCGGGTCCGGGTCCGGGTCCGGGTCCGGGTCCGGGTCCGGGTCCGGGTCCGGGTCCTGGTAAGGGTCGGGTTCCGGGTCGGGTTCTGGGTCCGGGTCCGGGTCCGGGTAATGGTCCGGGTCCGGGTCCGGGTAAGGGTCCGGGTCCGGGTCCGGGTCCGGGTCCGGGTCCGGGTCCGGGTCCGGGTAAGGGTCCGGGTAAATGTCCGGGTCCGGGTCCGGGTCCGGGTAAGGTTCCGGGTCCGGGTCCGGGTCCGGGTCCGGGTCCGGGTCCGGGTCCGGGTCCGTGTCCGTGTCCGTGTCCATGTCCGTGTCCGTGTCCGTGTCCGTGTCCGTGTCTGGGTCCGGATCCGGATCCGGATCCGGGTCCGGGTAAGGGTCTGGGTCCGGTTCCGGGTCCGGGTCCGGGTCTGGGTCCGGGTCCGGGTCCGGGTAAGGATCCGGGTCTGGGTCTGGGTCCGGGTCCGGGTCCGGTTCCGGGTCCGGGACCTGGTCCGGGTCCGGGTCCGGGTCCGGGTCCGGGTCCGGGTCCGGGTCCGGATCCGGGTCCGGGTGCGGGTCCGGGTCCGGGTAAGGGTCCGGTTCTGGGTCCGGGTCCGGGTCCGGGTAAGGGTCCGGTTCCGTGTCCGGGTCCGGGTCCGGGTCGGGGTCCGGGTCCGGGTCCGGGACCGGGTCCGTGTAAGGGTCCGTGTCCGTGTCCGTGTCCGTGTCCGTGTCCGTGTCCGGGTCCGTGTCCGTGTCCGGGTCCGGGTCCGGGTAAGGGTCCGGTTCCGGGTCCGGGTCCGGGTCCGGGTCCGGTTCCGGGTCCGTGTCCGGTTCCGGATCCGTGTCCGTGTAAAGGTCCGTGTCCGGGTCCGTGTCCGGGTCCGGTTCCGGTTCCGGTTCCGGGTCCGGGTCCGGGTCCGGGTCCGGGTCCGGGTCCGGGTCCGGGTCCGGGTCCGGTTCCGGTTCCGGGTCCGGGTAGAAGTCCGGGTCCGGGTCCGGGTCCGGGTCCGGGTCCGGGTCCGGGTCCGGGTAAGGTTCCGGGTCCGGGTCCGGGTCCGGGTCCGGGTCCGGGTCCGGGTCCGGGTCCGGGTCCGGGTCCGGGTCCGGTTCCGGGTCAGGGTCCGGGTAAAGGTCCGGGTCCGGGTCCGGGTCCGGGTCCGGGTCCGGGTCCGGGTCCGGGCCCGGGTCCGGGTCCGGGTATGGGTCCGGGTCCGGGTAAGGGTCCGGGTCCGGGTCCGGGTCCGTGTCCGTGTCCGGGTCCGGGTCCGGGTGCTGGTAAGGGTCCGGTTCCGGGTCGGGTTCCGGGTCCGGGTCCGGGTCCGGGTAAGGGTCCGGGTCCGGGTCCGGGTAAGGGTCCGGGTCCGGGTCCGGGTCCGGGTAAGGGTCCGGGTCCGTGTCCGGGTAAGGGTCCTGGTCCGGGTCCGGGTCCGGGTCCGGGTCCGGGTCCGTGTCCGGATCCGGGTATGGGTCCGGGTCCGGGTAAGGGTCCGGGTCCGGGTCCGGGTCCGGGTCTGGGTCAGGGTCCGGGTCCGGGTCCGGGTCCGGGTCTGGGTAAGGGTCCGGGTCCGGGTCCGGGTCTGGGTACGGGTCCGGGTCCGGGTACGGGTACGGGTCCGGGTAAGGGTCCGGGTCCGGGTCCGGGTAAGTGTCCGGGTACGGGTCCGGGTCAGGGTCCGGGTCCGGGTCCGGGTCCGGGTCCGGGTCCGGGTCCGGGTCCGGGTCCGGGTCCGGGTCCGGGTATGGGTCCGGGTCCGGGTAAGGGTCCGGGTCCGGGTCCGGGTCCGGGTCCGGGTCCGGGTCCGGGTCCGGGTCCGGGTCCTGGTAAGGGTCCGGTTCCGGGTCGGGTTCCGGGTCCGGGTCCGGGTCCGGGTCCGGGTAAGGGTCCGGGTCCGGGTCCGGGTAAGGGTCCGGGTCCTGGTCCGGGTCCGGGTAAGGGTCCGGGTCCGTGTCCGGGTAAGGGTCCTGGTCCGGGTCCGGGTCCGGGTCCGGGTCCGGGTCCGGGTCCGGGTCCGGGTCCGGGTATGGGTCCGGGTCCGGGTAAGGGTCCGGGTCCGGGTCCGGGTCCGGGTCTGGGTAAGGGTCCGGGTCCGGGTCCGGGTCTGGGTACGGGTCCGGGTCCGGGTCCGGGTACGGGTCCGGGTACGGGTACGGGTCCGGGTCCGGGTAAGTGTCCGGGTACGGGTACGGGTCAGGGTCCGGGTCCGGGTCTGGGTAAGGGTCAGGGTCAGAGTCAGAGTCATGGCCCGGGTCCGGGTCTGGGTCAGTGTCCGCGTCCGGGTCCGGGTCCGGGTCCGGGTCCGGGTCCGGGTCCGGGTTTGGGTCCGGGTCCGGGTCCGGGTCCGGGTCCGGGTCCGAGTCCGGGTCCGGGTCCGGGTAAGGGTCCGGTTCCGGGTCTGGGTCCGGGTCGGGGTCCGGGTCCGGGTCCGGGTTCCGGGTATGGGTCCAGGTCCGGGTAAGGGTCCGGTTCCGGGTCCGGGTCCGGGTCCGGTTCCGGGTCCGGGTCCTGGTAAGGGTCCGGTTCCGGGTCGGGTTCCGGGTCCGGGTCCCCGTCCGGGTAAGGGTCCGGGTCCGGGTCCGGGTCCGGGTAAGGGTCCGGGTCCGGGTCCGGGTCCGTGTCCGGGTCCGGGTCCGGGTCCGGGTCCGGGTCCGGGTCCGGGTCCGGGTCCATGTCCGGGTCCGGGTCCGGGTCCGGGTAAGGATCCGGGTCCGGGTCCGGGTAAGGATCCGGGTCCGGGTCCGGGTCCGGGTCCGGGTCCGGGTCCGGGTCCGGGTCCGGGTCCGGGTCCGGGTCCGGGTCCGGGTCCGGGTCCGGGTCCGGGTCCGGGTCCTGGTAAGGGTCCTGTTCCGGGTCGGGTTCCGGGTCCGGGTCCGGGTCCGGGTAAGGGTCCGGGTCCGGGTCCGGGTAAGGGTCCGGGTCCGGGTCCGGGTCCGGGTAAGGGTCCGGGTCCGTGTCCGGGTAAGGGTCCTGGTCCGGGTCCGGGTCCGGGTCCGGGTCCGGGTCCGGGTCCGGGTCCGGGTCCGGGTCCGGGTATGGGTCCGGGTCCTGGTCCGGGTCCGGGTCCGGGTCCGGGTCCGGGTATGGGTCCGGGTCCGGGTAAGGGTCCGGGTCCGGGTCCGGGTCCGGGTCCGGGTCCGGGTCCGGGTCCGGGTCCGGGTCCGGGTCCGGGTCCGGGTCCTGGTAAGGGTCCGGTTCCGGGTCGGGTTCCGGGTCCGGGTCCGGGTCCGGGTAAGGGTCCGGTTCCGGGTCGGGTTCCGGGTCCGGGTCCGGGTCCGGGTAAGGGTCCGGGTCCGGGTCCGGGTAAGGGTCCGGGTCCGGGTCCGGGTCCGGGTAAGGGTCCGGGTCCGTGTCCGGGTAAGGGTCCTGGTCCGGGTCCGGGTCCGGGTCCGGGTCCGGGTCCGGGTCCGTGTCCGGGTCCGGGTATGGGTCCGGGTCCGGGTAAGGGTCCGGGTCCGGGTCCGGGTCCGGGTCTGGGTAAGGGTCCGGGTCCGGGTCCGGGTCTGGGTACGGGTCCGGGTCCGGGTCCGGGTACGGGTACGGGTACGGGTACGGGTCCGGGTCCGGGTAAGTGTCCGGGTACGGGTACGGGTCAGGGTCCGGGTCCGGGTCTGGGTAAGGGTCAGGGTCAGAGTCAGAGTCATGGCCCGGGTCCGGGTCTGGGTCAGTGTCCGGGTCCGGGTCCGGGTCCGGGTCCGGGTCCGGGTCCGGGTTTGGGTCCGGGTCCGGGTCCGGGTCCGGGTCCGAGTCCGGGTCCGGGTCCGGGTAAGGGTCCGGTTCCGGGTCTGGGTCCGGGTCGGGGTCCGGGTCCGGGTCCGGGTTCCGGGTATGGGTCCAGGTCCGGGTAAGGGTCCGGTTCCGGGTCCGGGTCCGGGTCCGGTTCCGGGTCCGGGTCCTGGTAAGGGTCCGGTTCCGGGTCGGGTTCCGGGTCCGGGTCCCCGTCCGGGTAAGGGTCCGGGTCCGGGTCCGGGTAAGGGTCCGGGTCCGGGTCCGGGTCCGGGTCCGGGTCCGGGTCCGGGTCCGGGTCCGGGTCCGGGTCCGGGTCCGGGTCCGGGTCCGGGTCCGGGTCCATGTCCGGGTCCGGGTCCGGGTCCGGGTAAGGATCCGGGTCCGGGTCCGGGTAAGGATCCGGGTCCGGGTCCGGGTCCGGGTCCGGGTCCGGGTCCGGGTCCGGGTCCGGGTCCGGGTCCGGGTAAGGGTCCGGGTCCGGGTCCGGGTCCGGGTCCGGGTATGGGTCCGGGTCCTGGTCCGGGTCCGGGTCCGGGTCCGGGTCCGGGTATGGGTCCGGGTCCGGGTAAGGGTCCGGGTCCGGGTCCGGGTCCGGGTCCGGGTCCGGGTCCGGGTCCGGGTCCGGGTCCGGGTCCGGGTCCGGGTCCTGGTAAGGGTCCGGTTCCGGGTCGGGTTCCGGGTCCGGGTCCGGGTCCGGGTAAGGGTCCGGTTCCGGGTCGGGTTCCGGGTCCGGGTCCGGGTCCGGGTAAGGGTCCGGGTCCGGGTCCGGGTAAGGGTCCGGGTCCGGGTCCGGGTCCGGGTAAGGGTCCGGGTCCGTGTCCGGGTAAGGGTCCTGGTCCGGGTCCGGGTCCGGGTCCGGGTCCGGGTCCGGGTCCGTGTCCGGGTCCGGGTATGGGTCCGGGTCCGGGTAAGGGTCCGGGTCCGGGTCCGGGTCCGGGTCTGGGTAAGGGTCCGGGTCCGGGTCCGGGTCTGGGTACGGGTCCGGGTCCGGGTCCGGGTACGGGTACGGGTACGGGTACGGGTCCGGGTCCGGGTAAGTGTCCGGGTACGGGTACGGGTCAGGGTCCGGGTCCGGGTCTGGGTAAGGGTCAGGGTCAGAGTCAGAGTCATGGCCCGGGTCCGGGTCTGGGTCAGTGTCCGGGTCCGGGTCCGGGTCCGGGTCCGGGTCCGGGTCCGGGTTTGGGTCCGGGTCCGGGTCCGGGTCCGGGTCCGAGTCCGGGTCCGGGTCCGGGTAAGGGTCCGGTTCCGGGTCTGGGTCCGGGTCGGGGTCCGGGTCCGGGTCCGGGTTCCGGGTATGGGTCCAGGTCCGGGTAAGGGTCCGGTTCCGGGTCCGGGTCCGGGTCCGGTTCCGGGTCCGGGTCCTGGTAAGGGTCCGGTTCCGGGTCGGGTTCCGGGTCCGGGTCCCCGTCCGGGTAAGGGTCCGGGTCCGGGTCCGGGTAAGGGTCCGGGTCCGGGTCCGGGTCCGGGTCCGGGTCCGGGTCCGGGTCCGGGTCCGGGTCCGGGTCCGGGTCCGGGTCCGGGTCCGGGTCCGGGTCCATGTCCGGGTCCGGGTCCGGGTCCGGGTAAGGATCCGGGTCCGGGTCCGGGTAAGGATCCGGGTCCGGGTCCGGGTCCGGGTCCGGGTCCGGGTCCGGGTCCGGGTCCGGGTCCGGGTCCGGGTCCGGGTCCTGGTAAGGGTCCGGGTCCGGGTCCGGGTCCGGGTCCGGGTAAGGGTCCGTGTCCGTGTCCGGGTAAGGGTCCGTGTCCGGGTCCGTGTCCGGGTAAGGGTCCGTGTCCGGGTCCGTGTCCGTGTCCGGGTCCGTGTCCGGGTCCGTGTCCGGGTCCGGGTCCGGGTCCGGATCCGGGTCCGGGTCCGGGTAAGGGTCTGGGTCCGGGTCCCGGTCCGGGTCCGGGTCCGGGTCCGGGTCCGGGTCCGGGTCCGGGTCCGGGTCCGGGTCCGTGTCCGGGTCCGGGTCCGTGTCCGGGTAAGGGTCCGGGTCCGGGTCCGGGTCCGGGTCCGGGTCCGGGTCCGGGTCTGGGTCCGGGTAAGGGTCCGGGTAAATGTCCGGGTCCGGGTCCGGGTCCGGGTAAGGTTCCGGGTCCGGGTCCGGGTCCGGGTCCGGGTCCGGGTCCGGGTCCGGGTCCGGGTCCGGGTCCGTGTCCGTGTCCGTGTCCGTGTCCGTGTCCGTGTCCGTGTCCGTGTCCGGGTCCGGATCCGGATCCGGATCCGGGTCCGGGTAAGGGTCCGGGTCCGGTTCCGGGTCCGGGTCCGGGTCTGGGTCCGGGTCCGGGTCCGGGTAAGTGTCCGGGTCCGGGTCCGGGTCCGGGTCCGGTTCCGGGTCCGGGACCTGGTCCGGGTCCGGGTCCGGGTCCGGGTCGGGGTCCGGGTCCGGGTCCGGGAACGGGTCCGCGTAAGGGTCCGTGTCCGTGTCCGTGTCCGTGTCCGTGTCCGTGTCCGTGTCCGTGTCCGTGTCCGGGTCCGGGTAAGGGTCCGGGTCCGGGTCCGGGTCTGGGTTCGGGTCCGGGTCCGGGTCCGTGTCCGGTTCCGGGTCCGTGTCCGGGTAAAGGTCCGTGTCCGGGTCCGTGTCCGGGTCCGTGTCCGGGTCCGTGTCCGGGTCCGGGTCCGGGTCCGGGTCCGGGTCCGGTTCCGGGTCAGGGTCCGGGTAAAGGTCCGGGTCCGGGTCCGGGTCCGGGTCCGGGTCCGGGTCCGGGTCCGGGTCCGGGTCCGGGTCCGGGACCGGGTCAGGGTCCGGGTCCGGGTCCGGGTCCGGGTCTGGGTCCGGGTCCGGGTCCGGGTCAGGGTCCGGGTCCGGGTCCGGGTCCGGGTCTGGGTAAGGGTCCGGGTCCGGGTCCGGGTCTGGGTACGGGTCCGGGTCCGGGTACGGGTACGGGTACGGGTACGGGTACGGGTACGGGTCCGGGTCCGGGTAAGTGTCCGGGTACGGGTCCGGGTCAGGGTCCGGGTCCGGGTCCGGGTCCGGGTCCGGGTCCGTGTCCGGGTCCGGGTCCGGGTCCGGGTCCAGGTCCGGGTCCATGTCCGGGTCCGGGTCCGGGTCCGGGTAAGGATCCGGGTCCGGGTCCGGGTAAGGATCCGGGTCCGGGTCCGGGTCCGGGTCCGGGTCCGGGTCCGGGTCCGGGTCCGGGTCCGGGTCCGGGTCCGGGTCCGGGTCCTGGTAAGGGTCCGGGTCCGGGTCCGGGTCCGGGTCCGGGTCCGGGTCCGGGTCCGGGTCCGGGTAAGGGTCCGGGTCCGTGTCCGGGTAAGGGTCCGTGTCCGGGTCCGTGTCCGGGTAAGGGTCCGTGTCCGGGTCCGTGTCCGTGTCCGTGTCCGTGTCCGGGTCCGTGTCCGTGTCCGGGTCCGGGTCCGGATCCGGGTCCGGGTCCGGGTAAGGGTCCGGGTCCGGGTCCCGGTCCGGGTCCGGGTCCGGGTCCGGGTCCGGGTCCTGGTCCGGGTCCGGGTCCGGGTCCGGGTCCGGGTCCGGGTCCGTGTCCGGGTCCGGGTCCGGGTCCGGGTAAGGGTCCGGGTCCGGGTCCGGGTCCGGGTCCGGGTCCGGGTCCGGGTCCGGGTCCGGGTCCGGGTCCGGGTCCGGGTAAATGTCCGGGTCCGGGTCCGGGTCCGGGTAAGGTTCCGGGTCCGGGTCCGGGTCCGGGTCCGGGTCCGGGTCCGGGTCCGGGTCCGGGTCCTGGTATGGGTCCGGGTCCGGGTCCGGGTCCGGGTCCGGGTCCGGGTCCGGGTAATGGTCCGGGTCCGGGTCCGGGTCCGGGTCCGGGTCCGGGTCCGGGTCCGGGTCCGGGTCCGGGTCCTGGTAAGGGTCCGGTTCCGGGTCGGGTTCCGGGTCCGGGTCCGGGTCCGGGTAAGGGTCCGGGTCCGGGTCCGGATAAGGGTCCGGGTCCGGGTCCAGGTCCGGGTAAGGGTCCGGGTCCGGGTCCGGATCCGGGTCCGGGTCCGGGTCCGGGTCCGGGTCCGGGTCCATGTCCGGTTCCGGGTCCGGGTCCGGGTAAGGGTCCGTGTCCGTGTCCGTGTCCGGGTCCGGGTCCGGGTCCGGATCCGGGTCCGGGTAAGGGTCCGGGGCCGGGTCCGGGTCCGGGTCCGGGTCCGGGTCCGGGTCCGGGTAAGGGTCTGGGTCCGGGTCCGGGTCCGGGTCCGGGTCCGGGTCCGGGTCCGGGTCCGGGTCCGGGTCCGGGTCCGGGTCCGGGTCCGGGTCCTGGTAAGGGTCCGGTTCCGGGTCGGGTTCCGGGTCCGGGTCCGGGTCCGGGTAAGGGTCCGGGTCCGGGTCCGGATAAGGGTCCGGGTCCGGGTCCGGGTCCGGGTAAGGGTCCGGGTCCAGGTCCATGTCCGGTTCCGGGTCCGTGTCCGTGTCCGTGTCCGTGTCCGTGTCCGTGTCCGTGTCCGTGTCCGGGTCCGGGTCCGGATCCGGGTCCGGGTAAGGGTCCGGGTCCGTGGCCGGGTCCGGGTCTGGGTCCGGGTCCGGGTCCGGGTAAGGGTCCGGGTCTGGGTCCCGGTCCGGGTCCGGGTCCGGGTCCGGGTCCGGGACCTGGTCCGGGTCCAGGTCCGGGTCCGTGTCCGTGTCTGGGTCCGGGTCCCGGTCCGGGTCCGGGTCCGGGTCCGGGTAAGGGTCCGGGTCCGGGTCCGGGTCCGGGTCCGGGTCCGGGTCCGGGTCCGGGTCCGGGTCCGGGTCCGGGTCCGGGTATGGGTCCGGGTAAGGTTCCGGGTCCGGGTCCGGGCAATGGTCCGGGTCCGGGTCCGGGTCCGGGTTTGGGTCCGGGTCCGGGTCCAGGTCCGTGTCCGTGTCCGGGTCCGGGTCCTGGTAAGGGTCCGGGTCCGGGTCCGGGTCCGGGTCCGGGTCCGGGTCCGGGTCCGGGTCCGGGTCCGGGTCCGGGTCCATGTCCGGGTCCGGGTCCGGGTCCGGGTCCGGGTCCGGGTCCGGGTCCGGGTCCGGGTCCGGGTCCGGGTCCGGGTCCGGGTCCTGGTAAGGGTCCGGGTCCGGGTCCGGGTCCGGGTCCGGGTCCGGGTCCGGGTCCGGGTCAGGGTCCGGGTCCGGGTCCGGGTCCGGGTCCGGGTAATGGTCCGGGTCCGGGTAAGGGTCCGGGTCTGGGTCCGTGTCCGGGTAAGGGTCCGGGTCCGTGTCCGTGTCCGTGTCCGTGTCCGTGTCCGTGTCCGGGTCCGGGTCCGGGTCCTGGTAAGGGTCCGGGTCCGGGTCCGGGTCCGGGTCCGGGTCCGGGTCCGGGTCCGGGTCCGGGTCCGGGTCCATGTCCGGGTCCGGGTCCGGGTCCGGGTCCGGGTCCGGGTCCGGGTCCGGGTCCGGGTCCGGGTCCGGGTCCTGGTAAGGGTCCGGGTCCGGGTCCGGGTCCGGGTCCGGGTCCGGGTCCGGGTCCGGGTCAGGGTCCGGGTCAGGGTCCGGGTCCGGGTCCGGGTCCCGGTCCGGGTCCGGGTAAGGGTCCGGGTCCGGGTCCGTGTCCGGGTAAGGGTCCGGGTCCGTGTCCGTGTCCGTGTCCGTGTCCGTGTCCGTGTCCGTGTCCGTGTCCGGGTCCGTGTCCGTGTCCGTGTCCGGATCCGGGTCCGGGTAAGGGTCCGGGTCCGGGTCCGGGTCCGGGTCCGGGTCGGGGTCCGGGTAAGGGTCGGGGTCCGGGTCCGGGTAAGGGTCCGGGTCCGGGTAAGGGTCCGGGTCCGGGTCCGGGTCCGGGTCCGGGTCCGGGTCCGGGTCAGGGTCCGGGTCCGGGTCCGGGTCCGGGTCCGGGTCCGGGTCCGGGTCTGGGTCCGGGTCCGGGTCCGGGTCCGGGTCCGGGTCCGGGTCCATGTCCGGGTCCGGGTCCGGGTCCGGGTCCGGGTAATGGTCCGGGTCCGGGTCCGGGTCCGGGTCCGGGTCCGGGTCCGGGTCCGGGTCCGGGTCCGGGTCCGGGTCCGGGTCCGGGTCCGTGTCCGTGTCCGTGTCCGGGTCCGGGTCCCGGTCCGGGTCCGGGTCCGGGTCCGGGTAAGGGTCCGGGTCTGGGTCCGGGTCCGGGTCCGGTTAAGGGTCCGGTTCCGGGTCCGGGTCCGGGTAAGTGTCCGGGTCCGGGTCCGGGTCCGGGTCCGGGTCCGGGTCCGGGTCCGGGTCCGGGTCCGGGTCCGGGTATGGGTCCGGGTCCGGGTAAGGGTCCGGGTCCGGGTCCGGGTCCGGGCAATGGTCCGGGTCCGGGTCCGGGTCCGGGTCCGGGTCCGGGTTTGGGTCCGGGTCCGGGTCCAGGTCCGGGTCCGGGTCCGGGTCCGGGTCCTGGTAAGGGTCCGGGTCCGGGTCCGGGTCCGGGTCCGGGTCCGGGTCCGGGTCCATGTCCGGGTCCGGGTCCGGGTCCGGGTCCGGGTCCGGGTCCGGGTCCGGGTCCGGGTCCGGGTCCGGGTCCGGGTCCGGGTCCTGGTAAGGGTCCGGGTCCGGGTCCGGGTCCGGGCCCGGGTCAGGGTCCGGGTCCGGGTCCGGGTCCGGGTCCGGGTCCGGGTCCGGGTCCGGGTCTGGGTCCTGGTAAGGGTCCGGGTCTGGGTCCGGTTCCGGATCCGGGTCCGGGTCCCGGTCCGGGTCCGGGTAAGGGTCCGGGTCCGGGTCCGTGTCCGGGTAAGGGTCCGGGTCCGGGTCCGTGTCCGGGTCCGTGTCCGTGTCCGGGTCCGTGTCCGTGTCCGTGTCCGGGTCCCTGTCCGGGTCCGGATCCGGGTCCGGGTCCGGGTCTGGGTCCGGGTCCGGGTCCGGGTAAGTGTCCGGGTCCGGGTCCGGGTCCGGGTCCGGTTCCGGGTCCGGGACCTGGTCCGGGTCCGGGTCCGGGTCCGGGTCGGGGTCCGGGTCCGGGTCCGGGAACGGGTCCGCGTAAGGGTCCGTGTCCGTGTCCGTGTCCGTGTCCGTGTCCGTGTCCGTGTCCGTGTCCGGGTCCGGGTAAGGGTCCGGGTCCGGGTCCGGGTCTGGGTTCGGGTCCGGGTCCGGGTCCGTGTCTGGTTCCGGGTCCGTGTCCGGGTAAAGGTCCGTGTCCGGGTCCGTGTCCGGGTCCGTGTCCGGGTCCGGGTCCGGGTCCGGGTCCGGGTCCGGGTCCGGGTCCGGTTCCGGGTCAGGGTCCGGGTAAAGGTCCGGGTCCGGGTCCGGGTCCGGGTCCGGGTCCGGGTCCGGGTCCGGGTCCGGGTCCGGGTCCGGGTCCGGGACCGGGTCAGGGTCCGGGTCCGGGTCCGGGTCCGGGTCTGGGTCCGGGTCCGGGTCCGGGTCAGGGTCCGGGTCCGGGTCCGGGTCCGGGTCTGGGTAAGGGTCCGGGTCCGGGTCCGGGTCTGGGTACGGGTCCGGGTCCGGGTACGGGTACGGGTACGGGTACGGGTCCGGGTCCGGGTAAGTGTCCGGGTACGGGTCCGGGTCAGGGTCCGGGTCCGGGTCCGGGTCCGTGTCTGGTTCCGGGTCCGTGTCCGGGTAAAGGTCCGTGTCCGGGTCCGTGTCCGGGTCCGTGTCCGGGTCCGGGTCCGGGTCCGGGTCCGGGTCCGGGTCCGGGTCCGGTTCCGGGTCAGGGTCCGGGTAAAGGTCCGGGTCCGGGTCCGGGTCCGGGTCCGGGTCCGGGTCCGGGTCCGGGTCCGGGTCCGGGTCCGGGACCGGGTCAGGGTCCGGGTCCGGGTCCGGGTCCGGGTCTGGGTCCGGGTCCGGGTCCGGGTCAGGGTCCGGGTCCGGGTCCGGGTCCGGGTCTGGGTAAGGGTCCGGGTCCGGGTCCGGGTCTGGGTACGGGTCCGGGTCCGGGTACGGGTACGGGTACGGGTACGGGTCCGGGTCCGGGTAAGTGTCCGGGTACGGGTCCGGGTCAGGGTCCGGGTCCGGGTCCGGGTCCGGGTCCGGGTCCGGGTCCGGGTCCGGGTCCGGGTCCGGGTCCGGGTCCGGGTCCGGGTCCGGGTATGGGTCCGGGTCCGGGTAAGGGTCCGGGTCCGGGTCCGGGTAAGGGTCCGGGTCCGGGTCCGGGTAAGGGTCCGGGTCCGGGTCCGGGTCCGGGTCCGGGTCCGGGTCCGGGTCCGGGTCCGGGTCCGGGTCCGGGTCCGGGTCCGGGTCCGGGTCCATGTCCGGGTCCGGGTCCGGGTCCGGGTAAGGATCCGGGTCCGGGTCCGGGTAAGGATCCGGGTCCGGGTCCGGGTCCGGGTCCGGGTCCGGGTCCGGGTCCGGGTCCGGGTCCGGGTCCGGGTCCGGGTCCTGGTAAGGGTCCGGGTCCGGGTCCGGGTCCGGGTCCGGGTCCGGGTCCGGGTCCGGGTCCGGGTCCGGGTAAGGGTCCGGGTCCGTGTCCGGGTAAGGGTCCGTGTCCGGGTCCGTGTCCGGGTAAGGGTCCGTGTCCGGGTCCGTGTCCGTGTCCGGGTCCGTGTCCGGGTCCGTGTCCGGGTCCGGGTCCGGGTCCGGATCCGGGTCCGGGTCCGGGTAAGGGTCTGGGTCCGGGTCCCGGTCCGGGTCCGGGTCCGGGTCCGGGTCCGGGTCCTGGTCCGGGTCCGGGTCCGGGTCCGGGTCCGGGTCCGTGTCCGGGTCCGGGTCCGGGTCCGGGTAAGGGTCCGGGTCCGGGTCCGGGTCCGGGTCCGGGTCCGGGTCCGGGTCCGGGTAAGGGTCCGGGTCCGGGTCCGGGTCCGGGTCCGGGTCCGGGTCCGGGTCCGGGTCCGGGTAAGGTTCCGGGTCCGGGTCCGGGTCCGGGTCCGGGTCCGGGTCCGGGTCCGGGTCCGGGTCCTGGTATGGGTCCGGGTCCGGGTCCGGGTCCGGGTCCGGGTCCGGGTCCGGGTAATGGTCCGGGTCCGGGTCCGGGTCCGGGTCCGGGTCCGGGTCCGGGTCCGGGTCCGGGTCCGGGTCCTGGTAAGGGTCCGGTTCCGGGTCGGGTTCCGGGTCCGGGTCCGGGTCCGGGTAAGGGTCCGGGTCCGGGTCCGGATAAGGGTCCGGGTCCGGGTCCAGGTCCGGGTAAGGGTCCGGGTCCGGGTCCGGATCCGGGTCCGGGTCCGGGTCCGGGTCCGGGTCCGGGTCCGGGTCCGGGTCCGGGTCCGGGTCCATGTCCGGTTCCGGGTCCGGGTCCGGGTAAGGGTCCGTGTCCGTGTCCGTGTCCGGGTCCGGGTCCGGGTCCGGATCCGGGTCCGGGTAAGGGTCCGGGTCCGGGTCCGGGTCCGGGTCCGGGTCCGGGTCCGGGTCCGGGTAAGGGTCTGGTTCCGGGTCCGGGTCCGGGTCCGGGTCCGGGTCCGGGTCCGGGTCCGGGTCCGGGTCCGGGTCCTGGTAAGGGTCCGGTTCCGGGTCGGGTTCCGGGTCCGGGTCCGGGTCCGGGTAAGGGTCCGGGTCCGGGTCCGGATAAGGGTCCGGGTCCGGGTCCGGGTCCGGGTAAGGGTCCGGGTCCAGGTCCATGTCCGGTTCCGGGTCCGTGTCCGTGTCCGTGTCCGTGTCCGTGTCCGTGTCCGTGTCCGGGTCCGGGTCCGGGTCCGGGTCCGGGTAAGGGTCCGGGTCCGTGTCCGGGTCCGGGTCTGGGTCCGGGTCCGGGTCCGGGTAAGGGTCCGGGTCTGGGTCCCGGTCCGGGTCCGGGTCCGGGTCCGGGTCCGGGACCTGGTCCGGGTCCAGGTCCGGGTCCGTGTCCGTGTCCGGGTCCGGGTCCCGGTCCGGGTCCGGGTCCGGGTCCGGGTAAGGGTCCGGGTCCGGGTCCGGGTCCGGGTCCGGGTCCGGGTCCGGGTCCGGGTCCGGGTCCGGGTCCGGGTCCGGGTATGGGTCCGGGTAAGGGTCCGGGTCCGGGTCCGGGCAATGGTCCGGGTCCGGGTCCGGGTCCGGGTTTGGGTTCGGGTCCGGGTCCAGGTCCAGGTCCGTGTCCGTGTCCGGGTCCGGGTCCTGGTAAGGGTCCGGGTCCGGGTCCGGGTCCGGGTCCGGGTCCGGGTCCGGGTCCGGGTCCGGGTCCGGGTCCATGTCCGGGTCCGGGTCCGGGTCCGGGTCCGGGTCCGGGTCCGGGTCCGGGTCCGGGTCCGGGTCCGGGTCCGGGTCCGGGTCCTGGTAAGGGTCCGGGTCCGGGTCCGGGTCCGGGTCCGGGTCCGGGTCCGGGTCAGGGTCCGGGTCCGGGTCCGGGTCCGGGTCCGGGTCCGGGTCCGGGTCTGGGTCCTGGTAAGGGTCCGGGTCTGGGTCCGGTTCCGGGTCCGGGTCCGGGTCCCGGTCCGGGTCCGGGTAAGGGTCCGGGTCCGGGTCCGTGTCCGGGTAAGGGTCCGGGTCCGTGTCCGTGTCCGTGTCCGTGTCCGTGTCCGTGTCCGTGTCCGTGTCCGTGTCCGTGTCCGTGTCCGTGTCCGTGTCCGGATCCGGGTCCGGGTAAGGGTCCGGGTCCGGGTCCGGGTCCGGGTCCGGGTCGGGGTCCGGGTAAGGGTCGGGGTCCGGGTCCGGGTAAGGGTCCGGGTCCGGGTAAGGGTCCGGGTCCGGGTCCGGGTCCGGGTCCGGGTCCGGGTCCGGGTCAGGGTCCGGGTCCGGGTCCGGGTCCGGGTCCGGGTCCGGGTCCGGGTCTGGGTCCGGGTCCGGGTCCGGGTCCGGGTCCGGGTCCGGGTCCGGGTCCGGGTCCATGTCCGGGTCCGGGTCCGGGTCCGGGTAATGGTCCGGGTCCGGGTCCGGGTCCGGGTCCGGGTCCGGGTCCGGGTCCGTGTCCGTGTCCGTGTCCGTGTCCGGGTCCGGGTCCCGGTCCGGGTCCGGGTCCGGGTCCGGGTAAGGGTCCGGGTCTGGGTCCGGGTCCGGGTCCGGGTAAGGGTCCGGTTCCGGGTCCGGGTCCGGGTAAGTGTCCGGGTCCGGGTCCGGGTCCGGGTCCGGGTCCGGGTCCGGGTCCGGGTCCGGGTCCGGGTCCGGGTATGGGTCCGGGTCCGGGTAAGGGTCCGGGTCCGGGTCCGGGTCCGGGCAATGGTCCGGGTCCGGGTCCGGGTCCGGGTCCGGGTCCGGGTTTGGGTCCGGGTCCGGGTCCAGGTCCGTGTCCGGGTCCGGGTCCGGGTCCTGGTAAGGGTCCGGGTCCGGGTCCGGGTCCGGGTCCGGGTCCGGGTCCGGGTCCATGTCCGGGTCCGGGTCCGGGTCCGGGTCCGGGTCCGGGTCCGGGTCCGGGTCCGGGTCCGGGTCCGGGTCCGGGTCCGGGTCCTGGTAAGGGTCCGGGTCCGGGTCCGGGTCCGGGCCCGGGTCCGGGTCCGGGTCCGGGTCCGGGTCCGGGTCCGGGTCCGGGTCCGGGTCCGGGTCCGGGTCCGGGTCCGGGTCTGGGTCCTGGTAAGGGTCCGGGTCTGGGTCCGGTTCCGGATCCGGGTCCGGGTCCCGGTCCGGGTCCGGGTAAGGGTCCGGGTCCGGGTCCGTGTCCGGGTAAGGGTCCGGGTCCGGGTCCGTGTCCGGGTCCGTGTCCGTGTCCGGGTCCGTGTCCGTGTCCGTGTCCGGGTCCGTGTCCGTGTCCGTGTCCGTGTCCGGGTCCGGGTCCGGGTCCGGGTCCGGGTCCGGGTCCGGGTCCGGGTCCGGGTCCGGGTCCGGGTCCGGGTCCTGGTAAGGGTCCGGGTCCGGGTCCGGGTCCGGGTCCGGGTCCGGGTCCGGGTCCGGGTCCGGGTCCGGGTAAGGGTCCGGGTCCGTGTCCGGGTAAGGGTCCGTGTCCGGGTCCGTGTCCGGGTAAGGGTCCGTGTCCGGGTCCGTGTCCGTGTCCGGGTCCGTGTCCGGGTCCGTGTCCGGGTCCGGGTCCGGGTCCGGATCCGGGTCCGGGTCCGGGTAAGGGTCTGGGTCCGGGTCCCGGTCCGGGTCCGGGTCCGGGTCCGGGTCCGGGTCCTGGTCCGGGTCCGGGTCCGGGTCCGGGTCCGGGTCCGTGTCCGGGTCCGGGTCCGGGTCCGGGTAAGGGTCCGGGTCCGGGTCCGGGTCCGGGTCCGGGTCCGGGTCCGGGTCCGGGTCCGGGTAAGGGTCCGGGTCCGGGTCCGGGTCCGGGTCCGGGTCCGGGTCCGGGTCCGGGTCCGGGTAAGGTTCCGGGTCCGGGTCCGGGTCCGGGTCCGGGTCCGGGTCCGGGTCCGGGTCCGGGTCCGGGTCCTGGTATGGGTCCGGGTCCGGGTCCGGGTCCGGGTCCGGGTCCGGGTCCGGGTAATGGTCCGGGTCCGGGTCCGGGTCCGGGTCCGGGTCCGGGTCCGGGTCCGGGTCCGGGTCCGGGTCCTGGTAAGGGTCCGGTTCCGGGTCGGGTTCCGGGTCCGGGTCCGGGTCCGGGTAAGGGTCCGGGTCCGGGTCCGGATAAGGGTCCGGGTCCGGGTCCAGGTCCGGGTAAGGGTCCGGGTCCGGGTCCGGATCCGGGTCCGTGTCCGGGTCCGGGTCCGGGTCCGGGTCCGGGTCCGGGTCCATGTCCGGTTCCGGGTCCGGGTCCGGGTAAGGGTCCGTGTCCGTGTCCGTGTCCGGGTCCGGGTCCGGGTCCGGATCCGGGTCCGGGTAAGGGTCCGGGTCCGGGTCCGGGTCCGGGTCCGGGTCCGGGTCCGGGTCCGGGTAAGGGTCTGGTTCCGGGTCCGGGTCCGGGTCCGGGTCCGGATCCGGGTCCGGGTCCGGGTCCGGGTCCGGGTCCGGGTCCGGGTCCTGGTAAGGGTCCGGTTCCGGGTCGGGTTCCGGGTCCGGGTCCGGGTCCGGGTAAGGGTCCGGGTCCGGGTCCGGATAAGGGTCCGGGTCCGGGTCCGGGTCCGGGTAAGGGTCCGGGTCCAGGTCCATGTCCGGTTCCGGGTCCGTGTCCGTGTCCGTGTCCGTGTCCGTGTCCGTGTCCGGGTCCGGGTCCGGGTCCGGGTCCGGGTCCGGGTAAGGGTCCGGGTCCGGGTCCGGGTCCGGGTCTGGGTCCGGGTCCGGGTCCGGGTAAGGGTCCGGGTCTGGGTCCCGGTCCGGGTCCGGGTCCGGGTCCGGGTAAGGGTCCGGGTCTGGGTCCGGGTCCGGGTCCGGGTAAGGGTCCGGTTCCGGGTCCGGGTCCGGGTAAGTGTCCGGGTCCGGGTCCGGGTCCGGGTCCGGGTCCGGGTCCGGGTCCGGGTCCGGGTCCGGGTATGGGTCCGGGTCCGGGTAAGGGTCCGGGTCCGGGTCCGGGTCCGGGCAATGGTCCGGGTCCGGGTCCGGGTCCGGGTCCGGGTCCGGGTTTGGGTCCGGGTCCGGGTCCAGGTCCGTGTCCGGGTCCGGGTCCGGGTCCTGGTAAGGGTCCGGGTCCGGGTCCGGGTCCGGGTCCGGGTCCGGGTCCGGGTCCATGTCCGGGTCCGGGTCCGGGTCCGGGTCCGGGTCCGGGTCCGGGTCCGGGTCCGGGTCCGGGTCCGGGTCCGGGTCCGGGTCCGGGTCCTGGTAAGGGTCCGGGTCCGGGTCCGGGTCCGGGCCCGGGTCCGGGTCCGGGTCCGGGTCCGGGTCCGGGTCCGGGTCCGGGTCCGGGTCCGGGTCTGGGTCCTGGTAAGGGTCCGGGTCTGGGTCCGGTTCCGGATCCGGGTCCGGGTCCCGGTCCGGGTCCGGGTAAGGGTCCGTGTCCGGGTCCGTGTCCGGGTAAGGGTCCGGGTCCGGGTCCGTGTCCGGGTCCGTGTCCGTGTCCGGGTCCGTGTCCGTGTCCGGGTCCGGGTCCGTGTCCGTGTCCGTGTCCGTGTCCGTGTCCGTGTCCGTGTCCGGGTCCGGGTCCGGGTCCGGGTCCGGGTCCGGGTCCGGGTCCGGGTCCGGGTCCGGGTCCGGGTCCTGGTAAGGGTCCGGGTCCGGGTCCGGGTCCGGGTCCGGGTCCGGGTCCGGGTCCGGGTCCGGGTCCGGGTAAGGGTCCGGGTCCGTGTCCGGGTAAGGGTCCGTGTCCGGGTCCGTGTCCGGGTAAGGGTCCGTGTCCGGGTCCGTGTCCGTGTCCGGGTCCGTGTCCGGGTCCGTGTCCGTGTCCGGGTCCGGGTCCGGATCCGGGTCCGGGTCCGGGTAAGGGTCTGGGTCCGGGTCCCGGTCCGGGTCCGGGTCCGGGTCCGGGTCCGGGTCCTGGTCCGGGTCCGGGTCCGGGTCCGGGTCCGGGTCCGTGTCCGGGTCCGGGTCCGGGTCCGGGTAAGGGTCCGGGTCCGGGTCCGGGTCCGGGTCCGGGTCCGGGTCCGGGTCCGGGTAAGGGTCCGGGTCCGGGTCCGGGTCCGGGTCCGGGTCCGGGTCCGGGTCCGGGTCCGGGTAAGGTTCCGGGTCCGGGTCCGGGTCCGGGTCCGGGTCCGGGTCCGGGTCCGGGTCCGGGTCCTGGTATGGGTCCGGGTCCGGGTCCGGGTCCGGGTCCGGGTCCGGGTCCGGGTAATGGTCCGGGTCCGGGTCCGGGTCCGGGTCCGGGTCCGGGTCCGGGTCCGGGTCCGGGTCCGGGTCCTGGTAAGGGTCCGGTTCCGGGTCGGGTTCCGGGTCCGGGTCCGGGTCCGGGTAAGGGTCCGGGTCCGGGTCCGGATAAGGGTCCGGGTCCGGGTCCAGGTCCGGGTAAGGGTCCGGGTCCGGGTCCGGATCCGGGTCCGGGTCCGGGTCCGGGTCCGGGTCCGGGTCCGGGTCCGGGTCCGGGTCCATGTCCGGTTCCGGGTCCGGGTCCGGGTAAGGGTCCGTGTCCGTGTCCGTGTCCGGGTCCGGGTCCGGGTCCGGATCCGGGTCCGGGTAAGGGTCCGGGTCCGGGTCCGGGTCCGGGTCCGGGTCCGGGTCCGGGTCCGGGTAAGGGTCTGGTTCCGGGTCCGGGTCCGGGTCCGGGTCCGGGTCCGGGTCCGGGTCCGGGTCCGGGTCCGGGTCCGGGTCCGGGTCCGGGTCCGGGTCCGGGTCCGGGTCCGGGTCCGGGTCCTGGTAAGGGTCCGGTTCCGGGTCGGGTTCCGGGTCCGGGTCCGGGTCCGGGTAAGGGTCCGGGTCCGGGTCCGGATAAGGGTCCGGGTCCGGGTCCGGGTCCGGGTAAGGGTCCGGGTCCAGGTCCATGTCCGGTTCCGTGTCCGTGTCCGTGTCCGTGTCCGTGTCCGTGTCCGTGTCCGGGTCCGGGTCCGGGTCCGGGTCCGGGTCCGGGTAAGGGTCCGGGTCCGTGTCCGGGTCCGGGTCTGGGTCCGGGTCCGGGTCCGGGTAAGGGTCCGGGTCTGGGTCCCGGTCCGGGTCCGGGTCCGGGTCCGGGTCCGGGACCTGGTCCGGGTCCAGGTCCGGGTCCGTGTCCGTGTCCGGGTCCGGGTCCCGGTCCGGGTCCGGGTCCGGGTCCGGGTAAGGGTCCGGGTCCGGGTCCGGGTCCGGGTCCGGGTCCGGGTCCGGGTCCGGGTCCGGGTCCGGGTCCGGGTATGGGTCCGGGTAAGGGTCCGGGTCCGGGTCCGGGCAATGGTCCGGGTCCGGGTCCGGGTCCGGGTTTGGGTTCGGGTCCGGGTCCAGGTCCAGGTCCGTGTCCGTGTCCGGGTCCGGGTCCTGGTAAGGGTCCGGGTCCGGGTCCGGGTCCGGGTCCGGGTCCGGGTCCGGGTCCGGGTCCGGGTCCGGGTCCATGTCCGGGTCCGGGTCCGGGTCCGGGTCCGGGTCCGGGTCCGGGTCCGGGTCCGGGTCCGGGTCCGGGTCCTGGTAAGGGTCCGGGTCCGGGTCCGGGTCCGGGTCCGGGTCCGGGTCCGGGTCAGGGTCCGGGTCCGGGTCCGGGTCCGGGTCCGGGTCCGGGTCCGGGTCCGGGTCTGGGTCCTGGTAAGGGTCCGGGTCTGGGTCCGGTTCCGGGTCCGGGTCCGGGTCCCGGTCCGGGTCCGGGTAAGGGTCCGGGTCCGGGTCCGTGTCCGGGTAAGGGTCCGGGTCCGTGTCCGTGTCCGTGTCCGTGTCCGTGTCCGTGTCCGTGTCCGTGTCCGTGTCCGTGTCCGTGTCCGGATCCGGGTCCGGGTAAGGGTCCGGGTCCGGGTCCGGGTCCGGGTCCGGGTCGGGGTCCGGGTAAGGGTCGGGGTCCGGGTCCGGGTAAGGGTCCGGGTCCGGGTAAGGGTCCGGGTCCGGGTCCGGGTCCGGGTCCGGGTCCGGGTCCGGGTCAGGGTCCGGGTCCGGGTCCGGGTCCGGGTCCGGGTCCGGGTCCGGGTCTGGGTCCGGGTCCGGGTCCGGGTCCGGGTCCGGGTCCGGGTCCGGGTCCATGTCCGGGTCCGGGTCCGGGTCCGGGTAATGGTCCGGGTCCGGGTCCGGGTCCGGGTCCGGGTCCGGGTCCGGGTCCGGGTCCGGGTCCGGGTCCGTGTCCGTGTCCGTGTCCGTGTCCGGGTCCGGGTCCCGGTCCGGGTCCGGGTCCGGGTCCGGGTAAGGGTCCGGGTCTGGGTCCGGGTCCGGGTCCGGGTAAGGGTCCGGTTCCGGGTCTGGGTCCGGGTAAGTGTCCGGGTCCGGGTCCGGGTCCGGGTCCGGGTCCGGGTCCGGGTCCGGGTCCGGGTCCGTGTCCGGGTATGGGTCCGGGTCCGGGTAAGGGTCCGGGTCCGGGTCCGGGTCCGGGCAATGGTCCGGGTCCGGGTCCGGGTCCGGGTCCGGGTCCGGGTTTGGGTCCGGGTCCGGGTCCAGGTCCGTGTCCGGGTCCGGGTCCGGGTCCTGGTAAGGGTCCGGGTCCGGGTCCGGGTCCGGGTCCGGGTCCGGGTCCGGGTCCATGTCCGGGTCCGGGTCCGGGTCCGGGTCCGGGTCCGGGTCCGGGTCCGGGTCCGGGTCCGGGTCCGGGTCCGGGTCCGGGTCCGGGTCCTGGTAAGGGTCCGGGTCCGGGTCCGGGTCCGGGCCCGGGTCCGGGTCCGGGTCCGGGTCCGGGTCCGGGTCCGGGTCCGGGTCCGGGTCCGGGTCCGGGTCCGGGTCCGGGTCCGGGTCTGGGTCCTGGTAAGGGTCCGGGTCTGGGTCCGGTTCCGGATCCGGGTCCGGGTCCCGGTCCGGGTCCGGGTAAGGGTCCGGGTCCGGGTCCGTGTCCGGGTAAGGGTCCGGGTCCGGGTCCGTGTCCGGGTCCGTGTCCGTGTCCGGGTCCGTGTCCGTGTCCGTGTCCGGGTCCGTGTCCGGGTCCGGATCCGGGTCCGGGTAAGGGTCCGGGTCCGGGTCCGGGTCCGGGTCCGGGTACGGGTCCGGGTCGGGGTCCGGGTAAGGGTCCGGGTCCGGGTCCCGGTCCGGGTCCGGGTCCGGGTCCGGGACCTGGTCCGGGTCCGGGCCCGGGTCCATGTCCGTGTCCGGGTCCGGGTCCCGGTCCGGGTCCGGGTCCAGGTCCGGGTAAGGGTCCGGGTCTGGGTCCGGGTCCGGGTCCGGGTAAGGGTCCGGTTCCGGGTCCGGGTCCGGGTCCGGGTAAGTGTCCGGGTCCGGGTCCGGGTCCGGGTCCGGGTCCGGGTCCAGGTCCGGGTCCGGGTCCGGGTCCGGGTATGGGTCCGGGTCCGGGTAAGGGTCCGGGTCCGGGTCCGGGTCCGTGTCCGGGTCCGGTTCCGGGTCGGGTTCCGGGTCCGGGTCCGGGTCCGGGTCCGGGTCCGGGTAAGGGTCCGGGTCCGGGTAAGGGTCCGGGTCCGGGTAAGGGTCCGGGTCCGGGTCCGGGTCCGGGTCCGGGTCCTGGTAAGGGTCCGGGTCCGGGTCCGGGTCCGGGTCCGGGTCTGGGTCCGGGTCCGGGTCCGGGTCCGGGTCCGGGTCCGGGTCCGGGTCCGGGTAAGGGTCCGTGTCCGGGTCCGGATAAGGGTCCGGGTCCGGGTCCGGGTCCGGGTAAGGGTCCGGGTCCGGGTCCGGATCCGGGTCCGGGTCCGGGTCCGGGTCCGGGTCCGGGTCCATGTCCGGTTCCGGGTCCGGGTCCGGGTAAGGGTCCGGGTCCGGGTCCGGGTCCGGGTCCGGGTAAGGGTCCGGTTCCGGTTCCGGGTCCGGGTAAGTGTCCGGGTCCGGGTCTGGGTCCGGGTCCGGGTCCGGGTCCGGGGTCCGGGTCCGGGTCCGGGTCCGGGTCCGGGTCCGGGTCCGGGTCCGGGTCCGGGTAAGGGTCCGGGTCCGGGTCCGGGTCCGGGTCCGGGTCCGGGTCCGGGTAAGGGTCCGGGTCTGGGTCCGGGTCCGGGTCCGGGTAAGGGTCCGGTTCCGGTTCCGGGTCCGGGTAAGTGCCCGGGTCCGGGTCCGGGTCCGGGTCTGGGTAGGGGTCCGGGTCCGGGTCCGGGTCC
Organism: Arizona elegans; assembly: GCA_022577455.1. NCBI lineage: Eukaryota > Metazoa > Chordata > Lepidosauria > Squamata > Colubridae > Arizona > Arizona elegans. The sequence goes on from JAKOOJ010000027.1 coordinate 9,565,687, forward strand.
TGGTCCGGGTCCGGGTCCGGGTCCGGGTCCGGGTCCGGGTATGGGTCCGGGTAAGGGTCCGGGTCCGGTTCCGGGTCCGGGTCCGGGTCCGGGTCCGGGTCCGGGTCCGGGTATGGGTCCGGGTCCGGGTAAGGGTCCGGGTCCGGGTCCGGGTCCGGGTCCAGGTCCGGGTCCGGGTCCGGGTCCTGGTAAGGGTCCGGTTCCGGGTCGGGTTCCGGGTCCGGGTCCGGGTCCGGGTAAAGGTCCGGGTCCGGGTCCAGGTAATGGTCCGGGTCCGGGTCCGGGTCCGGGTCCGGTTCCGGTTCCGGGTCCGGGTCCGGGTCCGGGTCCGGGTCCGGGTCCGGGTCCGGGTCCGGGTCCGGGTCCGGGTCCGGGTCCGGGTCTGGGTCCGGGTCCGGGTCCGGGTCCGGGTCCGGGTCCGGGTCCATGTCCGGGTCCGGGTCCGGGTCCGGGTCCGGGTCCGGGTCCGGGTCCGGGTCCGTGTCCGTGTCCGTGTCCGGGTCCGGGTCCGTGTCCGGGTCCGGGTCCGGGTCCGGGTCCGAGTCCTGGTAAGGGTCCGGGTCCGGGTCCGGGTCCGGGTCCGGGTCCGGGTCCGGGTCCGGGTCCGGGTCCGGTTAAGGATCCGGGTCCGGGTCCGGGTCCGGGTCCGGTTAAGGGTCCGGGTCCGTGTCCGGGTAAGGGTCCGGGTCCGGGCCCGTGTCCGTGTCCGGGTCCGTGTCCGTGTCCGTGTTTGTGTCCGGGTCCGTGTCCGGGTCCGGGTCCGGATCCGGATCCGGGTCCGGGTAAGGGTCTGGGTCCGGGTCCGGGTCCGGGTCCGGGTCCGGGTACGGGTACGGGTCCGGGTACGGGTCCGGGTCCGGGTCTGGGTCCGGGTAAGTGTCCGGGTACGGGTACGGGTCAGGGTCCTGGTCCGGGTCCGGTTCCGGGTCCGGGTCCGGGTCCGGGTCCGGGTCCGGGTCCGGGTAAGTGTCCGGGTCCGGGTCCGGGTCCGGGTCCGGGTCCGGGTCCGGGTCCGGGTCCCGGTCCCGGTCCGTGTCCGGGTCCGGGTATGGGTCCGGGTAAGGGTCCGGGTCCGGGTCCGGGTCTGGGTCCGGGTCCGTGTCCGTGTCCGTGTCCGGGTCCGGGTCCCGGTCCGGGTCCGGGTCCGGGTCCGGGTTAGGGTCCGGGTCTGGGTCCGGGTCCGGGTCCGGGTAAGGGTCCGGTTCCGGGTCCGGGTCCGGGTAAGTGTCCGGGTCCGGGTCCGGGTCCGGGTCCGGGTCCGGGTCCGGGTCCGGGTCCGGGTCCGGGTCCGGGTCCGGGTATGGGTCCGGGTCCGGGTAAGGGTCCGGGTCCAGGTCCGGGTCCAGGTCCGGGTCCGGGTCCGGTTCCGGGTCGGATTCCGGGTCCGGGTCCGGGTCCGGGTAAGGGTCGGGGTCCGGGTCCGGGTAAGGGTCCGGGTCCGGGTAAGGGTCCGGGTCCGGGTCCGGGTCCGGGTCCGGGTCTGGGTCCGGATAAGGGTCCGGGTCCGGGTCCGGATAAGGGTCCGGGTCCGGGTCCGGGTCCGGGTAAGGGTCCGGGTCCGGGTCCGGGTCCGGGTCCGGGTCCGGGTCCGGGTCCATGTCCGGTTCCGGGTCCGGGTCCGGGTAAGGGTCCGGGTCTGGGTCCGGGTCCGGGTCCGGGTAAGGGTCCGGTTCCGGTTCCGGGTCCGGGTAAGTGTCCGGGTCCGGGTCCGGGTCCGGGTCTGGGTCCGGGTCCGGGTCCGGGTCCGGGTCCGGGTCCGGGTCCGGGTCCGGGTCCGGGTCCGGGTCCGGGTATGGGTCCGGGTAAGGGTCCGGGTCCGGGTCCGGGTCCGGGTCCGGGTCCGGGTCCGGGTAAGGGTCCGGGTCTGGGTCCGGGTCCGGGTCCGGGTAAGGGTCCGGTTCCGGTTCCGGGTCCGGGTAAGTGTCCGGGTCCGGGTCCGGGTCTGATAGGGGTCCGGGTCCGGGTCCGGGTCCGGGTCCGGGTCCGGGTCCGGGTCCGGGTCCGGGTCCGGGTCCGGGTATGGGTCCGGGTAAGGGTCCGGGTCCGGTTCCGGGTCCGGGTCCGGGTCCGGGTCCGGGTCCGGGTATGGGTCCGGGTCCGGGTAAGGGTCCGGGTCCGGGTCCGGGTCCGGGTCCAGGTCCGGGTCCGGGTCCGGGTCCTGGTAAGGGTCCGGGTCCGGGCCCGTGTCCGGGTCCGTGTCCGTGTCCGTGTCCGTGTCCGGGTCCGTGTCCGGGTCCGGGTCCGGATCCGGATCCGGGTCCGGGTAAGGGTCTGGGTCCGGGTCCGGGTCCGGGTCCGGGTCCGGGTCCGGGTCCGGGTACGTGTCTGGGTACGGGTCCGGGTCCGGGTCTGGGTCCGGGTAAGTGTCCGGGTACGGGTACGGGTCAGGGTCCTGGTCCGGGTCCGGGTCCGGGTCCGGGTCCGGGTCCGGGTCCGGGTAAGTGTCCGGGTCCGGGTCCGGGTCCGGGTCCGGGTCCGGGTCCGGGTCCGGGTCCCGGTCCCGGTCCGGGTCCGGGTCCGGGTATGGGTCCGGGTAAGGGTCCGGGTCCGGGTCCGGATCCGGATCCGGGTCCGGGTAAGGGTCTGGGTCCGGGTCCGGGTCCCGGTCCCGGTCCGGGTAAGGGTCTGGGTCCGGGTCCGGGTCCGGGTCCGGGTCCGGGTCCGGGTCCGGGTCCGGGTACGGGTCCGGGTCCGAGTCTGGGTCCGGGTAAGTGTCCGGGTACGGGTACGGGTCAGGGTCCTGGTCCGGGTCCGGGTCCGGGTCCGGGTCCGGGTCCGGGTCCGGGTCCGGGTAAGTGTCCGGGTCCGGGTCCGGGTCCGGGTCCGGGTCCGGGTCCGGGTCCCGGTCCCGGTCCGTGTCCGGGTCCGGGTATGGGTCCGGGTAAGGGTCCGGGTCCGGGTCCGGGTCTGGGTCCGGGTCCGTGTCCGTGTCCGTGTCCGGGTCCGGGTCCCGGTCCGGGTCCGGGTCCGGGTCCGGGTTAGGGTCCGGGTCTGGGTCCGGGTCCGGGTCCGGGTAAGGGTCCGGTTCCGGGTCCGGGTCCGGGTAAGTGTCCGGGTCCGGGTCCGGGTCCGGGTCCGGGTCCGGGTCCGGGTCCGGGTCCGGGTCCGGGTCCGGGTCCGGGTATGGGTCCGGGTCCGGGTAAGGGTCCGGGTCCAGGTCCGGGTCCAGGTCCGGGTCCGGGTCCGGTTCCGGGTCGGATTCCGGGTCCGGGTCCGTGTCCGGGTAAGGGTCGGGGTCCGGGTCCGGGTAAAGGTCCGGGTCCGGGTAAGGGTCCGGGTCCGGGTCCGGGTCCGGGTCCGGGTCTGGGTCCGGATAAGGGTCCGGGTCCGGGTCCGGGTCCGGGTAAGGGTCCGGGTCCGGGTCCGGGTCCGTGTCCGTGTCCGGGTCCGGGTCCATGTCCGGTTCCGGGTCCGGGTCCGGGTAAGGGTCCGGGTCTGGGTCCGGGTCCGGGTCCGGGTAAGGGTCCGGTTCCGGTTCCGGGTCCGGGTAAGTGTCCGGGTCCGGGTCCGGGTCCGGGTCTGGGTCCGGGTCCGGGTCCGGGTCCGGGTCCGGGTCCGGGTCCGGGTCCGGGTCCGGGTATGGGTCCGGGTAAGGGTCCGGGTCCGGGTCCGGGTCCGGGTCCGGGTCCGGGTAAGGGTCCGGGTCTGGGTCCGGGTCCGGGTCCGGGTAAGGGTCCGGTTCCGGTTCCGGGTCCGGGTAAGTGTCCGGGTCCGGGTCCGGGTCTGGGTAGGGGTCCGGGTCCGGGTCCGGGTCCGGGTCGGGGTCCGGGTCCGGGTCCGGGTCCGGGTCCGGGTCCGGGTATGGGTCCGGGTAAGGGTCCGGGTCCGGTTCCGGGTCCGGGTCCGGGTCCGGGTCCGGGTCCGGGTATGGGTCCGGGTCCGGGTAAGGGTCCGGGTCCGAGTCCGGGTCCGGGTCCAGGTCCGGGTCCGGGTCCGGGTCCTGGTAAGGGTCCGGGTCCGGGCCCGTGTCCGTGTCCGGGTCCGTGTCCGTGTCCGTGTCCGGGTCCGTGTCCGGGTCCGGGTCCGGATCCGGATCCGGGTCCGGGTAAGGGTCTGGGTCCGGGTCCGGGTCTGGGTCCGGGTCCGGGTCCGGGTACGTGTCCGGGTACGGGTCCGGGTCCGGGTCTGGGTCCGGGTAAGTGTCCGGGTACGGGTACGGGTCAGGGTCCTGGTCCGGGTCCGGGTCCGGGTCCGGGTCCGGGTCCGGGTCCGGGTAAGTGTCCGGGTCCGGGTCCGGGTCCGGGTCCGGGTCCGGGTCCGGGTCCGGGTCCGGGTCCCGGTCCCGGTCCGGGTCCGGGTCCGGGTATGGGTCCGGGTAAGGGTCCGGGTCCGGGTCCGGGTCCGTGTCCGGGTCCGGGTCCCGGTCCGGGTCCGGGTCCGGGTCCGGGTTATGGTCCGGGTCTGGGTCCGGGTCCGGGTCCGGGTAAGGGTCCGGGTCCGGGTCCGGGTCCGGGTCCGGGTACGGGTCCGGGTCCGGGTCCGGGTCCGGGTCTGGGTCCGGGTAAGTGTCCGGGTACGGGTACGGGTCAGGGTCCTGGTCCGGGTCCGGGTCCGGGTCCGGGTCCGGGTCCGGGTCAAGGTCCGGGTCCGGGTCCGGGTAAGTGTCCGGGTCCGGGTCCGGGTCCGGGTCCGGGTCCGGGTCCGGGTCCGGGTCCCGGTCCCGGTCCGGGTCCGGGTCCGGGTATGGGTCCGGGTAAGGGTCCGGGTCCGGGTCCGGGTCTGGGTCCGGGTCCGGGTCCGTGTCCGTGTCCGGGTCCGGGTCCCGGTCCCGGTCCGGGTCCGGGTCCGGGTTAGGGTCCGGGTCTGGGTCCGGGTCCGGGTCCGGGTCCGGGTCCGGGTCCGGGTCCGGGTCCGGGTCCGGGTCCGGGTCCGGGTCCGGGTCCGGGTCCGGGTCCCGGTCCGGGTCCGGGTCCGGGTCCGGGTAAGGGTCCGGGTCTGGGTCCGGGTCCGGGTCCGGGTAAGGGTCCGGTTCCGGGTCCGGGTCCGGGTAAGTGTCCGGGTCCGGGTCCGGGTCCGGGTCCGGGTCCGGGTCCGGGTCCGGGTCCGGGTCCGGGTATGGGTCCGGGTCCGGGTAAGGGTCCGGGTCCGGGTCCGGGTCCGGGTCCGGGTCCGGGTCCGGGTCCGGGTCCGGGTCCGGGTATGGGTCCGGGTAAGGGTCCGGGTCCGGGTCCGGGCAATGGTCCGGGTCCGGGTCCGGGTCCATGTCCGGGTCCGGGTCCGGGTCCGGGTCCGGGTCCGGGTCCGGGTCCGGGTCCGGGTCCGGGTCCGGGTCCGGGTCCTGGTAAGGGTCCGGGTCCGGTTCCGGGTCCGGGTCCGGGTCAGGGTCCGGGTCCAGGTCCGGGTCCGGGTCCGGGTCCGGGTCTGGGTCCTGGTAAGGGTCCGGGTCTGGGTCCGGTTCCGGGTCCGGGTCCGGGTCCCGGTCCGGGTCCGGGTAAGGGTCCGGGTCCGGGTCCGTGTCCGGGTAAGGGTCCGGGTCCGGGTCCGTGTCCGGGTCCGTGTCCGTGTCCGGGTCCGTGTCCGTGTCCGTGTCCGGGTCCGGGTCCGTGTCCGGATCCGGGTCCGGGTAAGGGTCCGGGTCCGGGTCCGGGTCCGGGTCCGGGTCCGGGTCCGGGTCGGGGTCCGGGTAAGGGTCCGGGTCCGGGTCCCGGTCCGGGTCCGGGTCCGGGTCCAGGACCTGGTCCGGGTCCGGGTCCGGGTCCGTGTCCGTGTCCGGGTCCGGGTCCCGGTCCGGGTCCGGGTCCGGGTCCGGGTAAGGGTCCGGGTCTGGGTCCGGGTCCGGGTCCGGGTAAGGGTCCGGTTCCGGGTCCGGGTCCGGGTAAGTGTCCGGGTCCGGGTCCGGGTCCGGGTCCGGGTCCGGGTCCGGGTCCGGGTCCGGGTCCGGGTCCGGGTCCGGGTCCGGGTATGGGTCCGGGTCCGGGTAAGGGTCCGGGTCCGGGTCCGGGTCCATGTCCGGGTCCGGGTCCGGGTAATGGTCCGGGTCCGGGTCCGGGTCCGGGTCCGGGTCCGGGTCCGGGTCCGGGTCCGGGTCCGGGTCCGGGTCCGGGTCCGTGTCCATGTCCGGGTCCGGGTCCGGGTCCGGGTAATGGTCCGGGTCCGGGTCCGGGTCCGGGTCCGGGTCTCGGTTCGGGTCCGGGTCCGGGTCCGGGTCCTGGTAAGGGTCCGGTTCCGGGTCGGGTTCCGGGTCCGGGTCCGGGTCCGGGTAAGGGTCCGTGTCCGGGTCCGGATAAGGGTCCGGGTCCGGGTCCGGGTAAGTGTCCGGGTCCGGGTCCGGGTCCGGGTCCGGGTCCGGGTCCGGGTCCGGGTCCGGGTCCGGGTCCGGGTCCGGGTCCGGGTATGGGTCCGGGTAAGGGTCCGGGTCCGGGTCCGGGTCCGGGTCCGGGTCCGGGTCCGGGTAAGGGTCCGGGTCTGGGTCCGGGTCCGGGTCCGGGTAAGGGTCCGGTTCCGGTTCCGGGAACGGGTAAGTGTCCGGGTCCGGGTCCGGGTCCGGGTCCGGGTCCGGGTCCGGGTCCGGGTCCGGGTCCGGGTCCGGGTCCGGGTCCGGGTCTGGGTATGGGTCCGGGTAAGGGTCCGGGTCCGGGTCCGGGTCCGGGTCCGGGTCCGGGTCCGGGTCCGGGTCCGGGTCCGGGTAAGGGTCCGTGTCCGGGTCCGGATAAGGGTCCGGGTCCGGGTCCGGGTAAGTGTCCGGGTCCGGGTCCGGGTCCGGGTCTGGGTCCGGGTCCGGGTCCGGGTCCGGGTCCGGGTCCGGGTCCGGGTCCGGGTCCGGGTCCGGGTATGGGTCCGGGTAAGGGTCCGGGTCCGGGTCCGGGTCCGGGTCCGGGTCCGGGTCCGGGTAAGGGTCCGGGTCTGGGTCCGGGTCCGGGTCCGGGTAAGGGTCCGGTTCCGGTTCCGGGAACGGGTAAGTGTCCGGGTCCGGGTCCGGGTCCGGGTCCGGGTCCGGGTCCGGGTCCGGGTCCGGGTCCGGGTCCGGGTCCGGGTCCGGGTCCGGGTCTGGGTATGGGTCCGGGTAAGGGTCCGGGTCCGGGTCCGGGTCCGGGTCCGGGTCCGGGTCCGGGTCCGGGTATGGGTATGGGTCCGGGTCCGGGTAAGGGTCCGGGTCCGGGTCCGGGTCCGGGTCCGGGTCCGGGTCCGGGTCCGGGTCCGGGTCCGGGTCCGGGTCCTGGTAAGGGTCCGGTTCCGGGTCGGGTTCCGGGTCCGGGTCCGGGTCCGGGTCCGGGTAAGGGTCCGGGTCCGGGTCCGTGTCCGGGTAATGGTCCGGGTCCGGGTCCGGCTCCGAGTCCGGGTCCGGGTCCGGGTCCGGGTCCGGGTCCGGGTCCGGGTCCGGGTCCGGTTAAGGGTCCGGGTCCGTGTCCGGGTAAGGGTCCGGGTCCGGGCCCGTGTCCGTGTCCGGGTCCGTGTCCATGTCCGTGTCCGTGTCCGGGTCCGTGTCCGTGTCCGGGTCCGGATCCGGGTCCGGGTAAGGGTCTGGGTCCGGGTCCGGGTCCGGGTCCGGGTCCGGGTCCGGGTAAGGGTCCGGGTCCGGGTCCGGGTCCGGGTCCGGGTCCAGGTCCGGGTCCGGGTCAGGGTCCGGGTCCGGGTCCGGGTCCGGGTCCGGGTCCGGGTACGGGTACGGGTACGGGTACGGGTACGGGTCCGGGTCCGGGTCCGGGTCTGGGTCCGGGTAAGTGTCCGGGTACGGGTACGGGTCAGGGTCCTGGTCCGGGTCCGGGTCCGGGTCCAGGTCCGGGTAAGGGTCCGGGTCCGGGTCCGGGTCCGTGTCCGGGTCCGTGTCCGGGTCCGGGTCCGGGTCAGGGTCCGGGTCCGGGTCCGGGTCCGGGTCCTGGTAAGGGTCCGGGTCCGGGTCCGGGTCCGGGTCCGGGTCCGGGTCCGGGTCCGGGTCCGGGTCCGGGTAAGGGTCCGGGTCCGTGTCCGGGTAAGGGTCCGAGTCCGGGTCCGGTTCCGGGTCCGGGTCCGGGTCCGGGTCCGGGTCCGGGTAAGTGTCCGGGTCCGTGTCCGGGTCCCGTTCCGGGTCCGGGTAAGGGTCCGGGTCCGTGTCCGTGTCCGGGTAATGGTCCGGGTCCGGGTCCGGGTCCGAGTCCGGGTCCGGGTCCGGGTCCGGGTCCGGGTCCGGGTCCGGGTCCGGGTCCGGTTAAGGGTCCGGGTCCGTGTCCGGGTAAGGGTCCGGGTCCGGGCCCGTGTCCGTGTCCGGGTCCGTGTCCATGTCCGTGTCCGTGTCCGGGTCCGTGTCCGTGTCCGGGTCCGGATCCGGGTCCGGGTAAGGGTCTGGGTCCGGGTCCGGGTCCGGGTCCGGGTCCGGGTCCGGGTAAGGGTCCGGGTCCGGGTCCGGGTCCGGGTCCGGGTCCAGGTCCGGGTCCGGGTCAGGGTCCGGGTCCGGGTCCGGGTCCGGGTCCGGGTACGGGTACGGGTACGGGTACGGGTACGGGTACGGGTACGGGTCCGGGTCCGGGTCTGGGTCCGGGTAAGTGTCCGGGTACGGGTACGGGTCAGGGTCCTGGTCCGGGTCCGGGTCCGGGTCCAGGTCCGGGTAAGGGTCCGGGTCCGGGTCCGGGTCCGTGTCCGGGTCCGTGTCCGGGTCCGGGTCCGGGTCAGGGTCCGGGTCCGGGTCCGGGTCCGGGTCCTGGTAAGGGTCCGGGTCCGGGTCCGGGTCCGGGTCCGGGTCCGGGTCCGGGTCCGGGTCCGGGTCCGGGTAAGGGTCCGGGTCCGTGTCCGGGTAAGGGTCCGAGTCCGGGTCCGGTTCCGGGTCCGGGTCCGGGTCCGGGTCCGGGTAAGTGTCCGGGTCCGTGTCCGGGTCCCGTTCCGGGTCCGGGTAAGGGTCCGGGTCCGGGTCCGTGTCCGGGTAAGGGTCCGTGTCCGTGTCCGTGTCCGGGTCCGGGTCCGTGTCCGGGTCCGGGTAAGGGTCCGGGTCTGGGTCCGGGTCCGGGTCCGGGTCCGGGTCTGGGTATGGGTCCGGGTAAGGGTCCGGGTCCGGGTCCGGGTCCGGGTCCGGGTCCGGGTCCGGGTCCGGGTATGGGTATGGGTCCGGGTCCGGGTAAGGGTCCGGGTCCGGGTCCGGGTCCGGGTCCGGGTCCGGGTCCGGGTCCGGGTCCGGGTCCGGGTCCGGGTCCTGGTAAGGGTCCGGTTCCGGGTCGGGTTCCGGGTCCGGGTCCGGGTCCGGGTCCGGGTAAGGGTCCGGGTCCGGGTCCGTGTCCGGGTAATGGTCCGGGTCCGGGTCCGGCTCCGAGTCCGGGTCCGGGTCCGGGTCCGGGTCCGGGTCCGGGTCCGGGTCCGGGTCCGGTTAAGGGTCCGGGTCCGTGTCCGGGTAAGGGTCCGGGTCCGGGCCCGTGTCCGTGTCCGGGTCCGTGTCCATGTCCGTGTCCGTGTCCGGGTCCGTGTCCGTGTCCGGGTCCGGATCCGGGTCCGGGTAAGGGTCTGGGTCCGGGTCCGGGTCCGGGTCCGGGTCCGGGTCCGGGTAAGGGTCCGGGTCCGGGTCCGGGTCCGGGTCCGGGTCCAGGTCCGGGTCCGGGTCAGGGTCCGGGTCCGGGTCCGGGTCCGGGTCCGGGTCCGGGTACGGGTACGGGTACGGGTACGGGTACGGGTCCGGGTCCGGGTCCGGGTCTGGGTCCGGGTAAGTGTCCGGGTACGGGTACGGGTCAGGGTCCTGGTCCGGGTCCGGGTCCGGGTCCAGGTCCGGGTAAGGGTCCGGGTCCGGGTCCGGGTCCGTGTCCGGGTCCGTGTCCGGGTCCGGGTCCGGGTCAGGGTCCGGGTCCGGGTCCGGGTCCGGGTCCTGGTAAGGGTCCGGGTCCGGGTCCGGGTCCGGGTCCGGGTCCGGGTCCGGGTCCGGGTCCGGGTCCGGGTAAGGGTCCGGGTCCGTGTCCGGGTAAGGGTCCGAGTCCGGGTCCGGTTCCGGGTCCGGGTCCGGGTCCGGGTCCGGGTCCGGGTAAGTGTCCGGGTCCGTGTCCGGGTCCCGTTCCGGGTCCGGGTAAGGGTCCGGGTCCGTGTCCGTGTCCGGGTAATGGTCCGGGTCCGGGTCCGGGTCCGAGTCCGGGTCCGGGTCCGGGTCCGGGTCCGGGTCCGGGTCCGGGTCCGGGTCCGGTTAAGGGTCCGGGTCCGTGTCCGGGTAAGGGTCCGGGTCCGGGCCCGTGTCCGTGTCCGGGTCCGTGTCCATGTCCGTGTCCGTGTCCGGGTCCGTGTCCGTGTCCGGGTCCGGATCCGGGTCCGGGTAAGGGTCTGGGTCCGGGTCCGGGTCCGGGTCCGGGTCCGGGTCCGGGTAAGGGTCCGGGTCCGGGTCCGGGTCCGGGTCCGGGTCCAGGTCCGGGTCCGGGTCAGGGTCCGGGTCCGGGTCCGGGTCCGGGTCCGGGTCCGGGTCCGGGTACGGGTACGGGTACGGGTACGGGTACGGGTACGGGTCCGGGTCCGGGTCTGGGTCCGGGTAAGTGTCCGGGTACGGGTACGGGTCAGGGTCCTGGTCCGGGTCCGGGTCCGGGTCCAGGTCCGGGTAAGGGTCCGGGTCCGGGTCCGGGTCCGTGTCCGGGTCCGTGTCCGGGTCCGGGTCCGGGTCAGGGTCCGGGTCCGGGTCCGGGTCCGGGTCCTGGTAAGGGTCCGGGTCCGGGTCCGGGTCCGGGTCCGGGTCCGGGTCCGGGTCCGGGTCCGGGTCCGGGTAAGGGTCCGGGTCCGTGTCCGGGTAAGGGTCCGAGTCCGGGTCCGGTTCCGGGTCCGGGTCCGGGTCCGGGTCCGGGTAAGTGTCCGGGTCCGTGTCCGGGTCCCGTTCCGGGTCCGGGTAAGGGTCCGGGTCCGGGTCCGTGTCCGGGTAAGGGTCCGTGTCCGTGTCCGTGTCCGGGTCCGGGTCCGTGTCCGGGTCCGGGTAAGGGTCCGGGTCTGGGTCCGGGTCCGGGTCCGGGTAAGGGTCCGGTTCCGGGTCCGGGTCCGGGTAAGTGTCCGGGTCCGGGTCCGGGTCCGGGTCTGGGTCCGGGTCCGGGTCCGGGTCCGGGTCCGGGTCCGGGTCCGGGTCCGGGTCCGGGTCCGGGTCCGGGTATGGGTCCGGGTAAGGGTCCGGGTCCGGGTCCGGGTCCGGGTCCGGGTCCGGGTCCGGGTAAGGGTCCGGGTCTGGGTCCGGGTCCGGGTCCGGGTAAGGGTCCGGTTCCGGTTCCGGGAACGGGTAAGTGTCCGGGTCCGGGTCCGGGTCCGGGTCCGGGTCCGGGTCCGGGTCCGGGTCCGGGTCTGGGTCCGGGTCCGGGTCTGGGTATGGGTCTGGGTAAGGGTCCGGGTCCGGGTCCGGGTCCGGGTCCGGGTCCGGGTCCGGGTATGGGTATGGGTCCGGGTCCGGGTAAGGGTCCGGGTCCGGGTCCGGGTCCGGGTCCGGGTCCGGGTCCGTGTCCGGGTCCGGGTCCGGGTCCGTGTCCGGGTAATGGTCCGGGTCCGGGTCCGGGTCCGAGTCCGGGTCCGGGTCCGGGTCCGGGTCCGGGTCCGGGTCCGGGTCCGGTTAAGGGTCCGGGTCCGTGTCCGGGTAAGGGTCCGGGTCCGGGCCCGTGTCCGTGTCCGGGTCCGTGTCCGTGTCCGTGTCCGTGTCCGGGTCCGTGTCCGGGTCCGGGTCCGGATCCGGATCCGGGTCCGGGTAAGGGTCTGGGTCCGGGTCCGGGTCCGGGTCCGGGTCCGGGTCCGGGTCCGGGTAAGGGTCCGGGTCCGGGTCCGGGTCCGGGTCCGGGTCCGGGTCCGGGTAGGTGTCCGGGTCCGGGTCCGGGTCCGGGTCCGGGTCCGGGTCCGGGTCCAGGTCCGGGTCCGGGTCAGGGTACGGGTCCGGGTCCGGGTACGGGTCCGGGTCCGGGTCCGGGTACGGGTACGGGTCCGGGTACGGGTCCGGGTCCGGGTCTGGGTCCGGGTAAGTGTCCGGGTACGGGTACGGGTCAGGGTCCTGGTCCGGGTCCGGGTCCGGGTCCGGGTAAGTGTCCGGGTCCGGGTCCGGGTCCGGGTCCGGGTCCGGGTCCGGGTCCCGGTCCCGGTCCGGGTCCGGGTCCGGGTCTGGGTCCGGGTCCGGGTCCGGGTCCGGGTCCGGGTCCGGGTCCTGGTAAGGGTCCGGGTCCGGGTCCGGGTCCGGGTCCGGGTCCGGGTCCGGGTCCGGGTCCGGGTCCGGGTCCGGGTCCGGGTAAGGGTCCGGGTCCGTCTCCGGGTAAGGGTCCGAGTCCGGGTCCGGGTCCGGGTCCGGGTCCGGGTCCGGGTCCGGGTCCGGGTAAGTGTCCGGGTCCGTGTCCGGGTCCCGTTCCGGGTCCGGGTAAGGGTCCGGGTCCGGGTCCGGGTCCGGGTCCGGGTCCGGGTAAGGGTCCGGGTCTGGGTCTGGGTAAGGGTCCGGGTCTGGGTCCGTGTCCGGGTCCGGGTCCGGGTAAGGGTCCGTGTCCGTGTCCGGGTCCGGGTCCGGGTCCGGGTAAGGGTCCGGGTCCGGGTCCGGGTCCGGGTCCGGGTAAGGGTCCGGGTCTGGGTCTGGGTAAGGGTCCGGGTCTGGGTCCGGGTCCGGGTCCGGGTCCGGGTAAGGGTCCGTGTCCGTGTCCGTGTCCGTGTCCGGGTCCGGGTCCGGGTCCGGGTCTGGGTCCGGGTCCGGGTCCGGGTCCGGGTCCGGGTCCGGGTTAGGGTCCGGGTCTGGGTCCGGGTCCGGGTAAGGGTCCGGGTCCGTTTCCGGTTCCGGGTCCGGGTCCGGGTCCGGGTCCGGGTCCGGGTCCGGCTCCGGGTCCGGGGCCGGGTCCGGGGCCGGGTCCGGGGCCGGGTCCGGGTACGGGTACGGGTCCGGGTCCGGGTCCGGGTCCGGGTCCGGGTCCGGGTCCGGGTAAGGGTCCGGGTCCATGTCCGGGTCCGGGTCCGAGTCCGGGTCAGGGTCCGGGTCCGGGTCCGGGTCCGGGTCCGGGTAAGGGTCCGGGTCCGGGTCCGGGTCCGGGTCCGGGTCCGGGTCCGGGTCCGGGTCCGGGTCCGGGTCCGGGTCCGGGTAAGGGTTCGGGTCCGGGTCAGGGTCTGGGTCCAGGTCCGGTTCCGGTTCCGGTTCCGGTTCCGGGTAAGGGTCCGGTTCCGGGTCCGGGTCCGGGTCCGGGTCCGGGTCCGGGTAAGGGTCCGGGTCCGGGTCCGGGTAAGGGTCCAGGTCCGGGTCCGGGTCCGGGTCCGGGTCCGGGTCCGGGTCCGGGTCCGGGTCCGGGTCCGTTTCCGGTTCCGGGTCAGGGTCCGGGTCCGGGTCCGGGTCCGGGTCCGGGTCCGGGTAAGGGTCCGGGTCCGGGTCCGGGTCCGGGTAAGGTTCTGGGTCCGGGTCCGGGTCCGGGTCCGGGTCCGGGTCCGGGTCCGGGTCCGGGTCCGGGTCCGGGTCCTGGTCCTGGTCCGGGTCCGGGTCCGGGTCCGGGTCCGGGTCCGGGTCCGGGTAAGGGTCCGGGTCCATGTCCGGGTCCGGGTCCGGGTCCGGGTCCGGGTAAGGGTCCGGGTCCGGGTCCGGGTCCGGGTCCGGTTCCGGTTCCGGGTCCGGGTTAAGGTCCGGGTCCAGGTCCGGATCCGGGTCCGGGTCCGGGTCCGGGTCCGGGTCCGGGTCCGGGTCCGGGTCCGGGTCCGGGTAAGGGTCCGGGTCCGGGTCCGGGTCCGGGTCCGGGTCCGGGTCCGGGTCCGGGTCCGGGTCCGGGTCCGGGTCCGGGTCCAGGTCCGGGTAAGGGTCCGGGTCCGGGTCAGGGTCTGGGTCCAGGTCCGGTTCCGGTTCCGGTTCCGGTTCCGGGTAAGGGTCCGGTTCCGGGTCCGGGTCCGGGTCCGGGTCCGGGTAAGGGTCCGGGTCCGGGTCCGGGTAAGGGTCCGGGTCCGGGTCCGGGTCCGGGTCCGGGTCCGGGTCCGGGTCCGGGTCCGGGTCCGGTTCCGGTTCCGGTTCCGGGTAAGGATCCAGGTCCGGGTCCTGGTCCGGGTCCGGGTCCGGGTCCGGGTAAGGGTCCGGGTCCGGGTCCGGGTCCGGGTAAGGGTCCGGGTCCGGGTCCGGGTCCGGGTCCGGGTCCGGGTCCGGGTCCGGGTCCGGTTCCGTTTCCGGTTCCGGGTAAGGATCCAGGTCCGGGTCCTGGTCCGGGTCCGGGTCCGGGTCCGGGTAAGGGTCCGGGTCTGGGTCCGGGTAAGGGTCCGGGTCCGGGTCCGGGTCCGGGTCCGGGTAAGGGTCCGGGTAAGGGTCCGTGTCCGTGTCCGGGTCCGGGTCCGGGTCCGGGTAAGGGTCCGGGTCCGGGTCCGGGTCCGGGTCCGGGTCCGGGTAAGGGTCCGGGTCTGGGTCTGGGTCTGGGTAAGGGTCCGGGTCCGGGTCCGGGTCCGGGTCCGGGTCCGGGTCCGGGTAAGGGTCCGTGTCCGTGTCCGTGTCCGGGTCCGGGTCCGGGTAAGGGTCCGGGTCCGGGTCCGGGTAAGGGTCCGGGTCCGGGTCCGGGTCCGGGTCCGGGTCCGTGTCCGGGTCCGGGTCCGGGTCCGGGTCCGGGTAGGTGTCCGGGTCCGGGTCCGGGTCCGGGTCCGGGTCCGGGTCCGGGTCCAGGTCCGGGTCCGGGTCAGGGTACGGGTCCGGGTCCGGGTACGGGTCCGGGTCCGGGTCCGGGTACGGGTACGGGTCCGGGTACGGGTCCGGGTCCGGGTCTGGGTCCGGGTAAGTGTCCGGGTACGGGTACGGGTCAGGGTCCTGGTCCGGGTCCGGGTCCGGGTCCGGGTAAGTGTCCGGGTCCGGGTCCGGGTCCGGGTCCGGGTCCGGGTCCGGGTCCCGGTCCCGGTCCGGGTCCGGGTCCGGGTATGGGTCCGGGTAAGTGTCCGGGTCCGGGTCCGGGTCTGGGTCCGGGTCCGGGTCCGGGTCCGGGTCCGGGTCCGGGTCCTGGTAAGGGTCCGGGTCCGGGTCCGGGTCCGGGTCCGGGTCCGGGTCCGGGTCCGGGTCCGGGTCCGGGTCCGGGTCCGGGTAAGGGTCCGGGTCCGTGTCCGGGTAAGGGTCCGAGTCCGGGTCCGGGTCCGGGTCCGGGTCCGGGTCCGGGTCCGGGTCCGGGTAAGTGTCCGGGTCCGTGTCCGGGTCCCGTTCCGGGTCCGGGTAAGGGTCCGGGTCCGGGTCCGGGTCCGGGTCCGG
This sequence comes from Arizona elegans, assembly GCA_022577455.1. Taxonomy (NCBI): domain Eukaryota; kingdom Metazoa; phylum Chordata; class Lepidosauria; order Squamata; family Colubridae; genus Arizona; species Arizona elegans. The sequence continues at coordinate 9,580,742 of JAKOOJ010000027.1, forward strand.
GTCCGGGTAAGGGTCCGGGTCTGGGTCTGGGTAAGGGTCCGGGTCTGGGTCCGGGTCCGGGTCCGGGTCCGGGTAAGGGTCCGTGTCCGTGTCCGGGTCCGGGTCCGGGTCCGGGTAAGGGTCCGGGTCCGGGTCCGGGTCCGGGTCCGGGTAAGGGTCCGGGTCTGGGTCTGGGTAAGGGTCCGGGTCTGGGTCCGGGTCCGGGTCCGGGTCCGGGTAAGGGTCCGTGTCCGTGTCCGGGTCCGGGTCCGGGTCCGGGTAAGGGTCCGGGTCCGGGTCCGGGTCCGGGTCCGGGTAAGGGTCCGGGTCTGGGTCTGGGTAAGGGTCCGGGTCTGGGTCCGGGTCCGGGTCCGGGTCCGGGTAAGGGTCCGTGTCCGTGTCCGTGTCCGGGTCCGGGTCCGGGTCCGGGTCCGGGTCTGGGTCCGGGTCCGGGTCCGGGTCCGGGTCCGGGTTAGGGTCCGGGTCTGGGTCCGGGTCCGGGTAAGGGTCCGGGTCCGTTTCCGGTTCCGGGTCCGGGTCCGGGTCCGGGTCCGGGTCCGGGTCCGGCTCCGGGTCCGGGGCCGGGTCCGGGGCCGGGTCCGGGGCCGGGTCCGGGTACGGGTACGGGTCCGGGTCCGGGTCCGGGTCCGGGTCCGGGTCCGGGTCCGGGTCCGGGTCCGGGTAAGGGTCCGGGTCCATGTCCGGGTCCGGGTCCGAGTCCGGGTCAGGGTCCGGGTCCGGGTCCGGGTCCGGGTCCGGGTAAGGGTCCGGGTCCGGGTCCGGGTCCGGGTCCGGGTCCGGGTCCGGGTCCGGGTCGGGGTCCAGGTCCGGGTAAGGGTCCGGGTCCGGGTCAGGGTCTGGGTCCAGGTCCGGTTCCGGTTCCGGTTCCGGTTCCGGGTAAGGGTCCGGTTCCGGGTCCGGGTCCGGGTCCGGGTCCGTGTCCGGGTAAGGGTCCGGGTCCGGGTCCGGGTAAGGGTCCAGGTCCGGGTCCGGGTCCGGGTCCGGGTCCGGGTCCGGGTCCGGGTCCGGGTCCGGGTCCGTTTCCGGTTCCGGGTCAGGGTCCGGGTCCGGGTCCGGGTCCGGGTCCGGGTCCGGGTAAGGGTCCGGGTCCGGGTCCGGGTCCGGGTAAGGTTCTGGGTCCGGGTCCGGGTCCGGGTCCGGGTCCGGGTCCGGGTCCGGGTCCGGGTCCGGGTCCGGGTCCTGGTCCTGGTCCGGGTCCGGGTCCGGGTCCGGGTCCGGGTCCGGGTCCGGGTCCGGGTAAGGGTCCGGGTCCATGTCCGGGTCCGGGTCCGGGTCCGGGTCCGGGTAAGGGTCCGGGTCCGGGTCCGGGTCCGGGTCCGGTTCCGGTTCCGGGTCCGGGTTAAGGTCCGGGTCCAGGTCCGGATCCGGGTCCGGGTCCGGGTCCGGGTCCGGGTCCGGGTCCGGGTCCGGGTCCGGGTAAGGGTCCGGGTCCGGGTCCGGGTCCGGGTCCGGGTCCGGGTCCGGGTCCGGGTCCGGGTCCGGGTCCGGGTCCGGGTCCAGGTCCGGGTAAGGGTCCGGGTCCGGGTCAGGGTCTGGGTCCAGGTCCGGTTCCGGTTCCGGTTCCGGTTCCGGGTAAGGGTCCGGTTCCGGGTCCGGGTCCGGGTCCGGGTCCGGGTAAGGGTCCGGGTCCGGGTCCGGGTAAGGGTCCGGGTCCGGGTCCGGGTCCGGGTCCGGGTCCGGGTCCGGGTCCGGGTCCGGGTCCGGTTCCGGTTCCGGTTCCGGGTAAGGATCCAGGTCCGGGTCCTGGTCCGGGTCCGGGTCCGGGTCCGGGTAAGGGTCCGGGTCCGGGTCCGGGTAAGGGTCCGGGTCCGGGTCCGGGTCCGGGTCCGGGTCCGGGTCCGGGTCCGGGTCCGGTTCCGTTTCCGGTTCCGGGTAAGGATCCAGGTCCGGGTCCTGGTCCGGGTCCGGGTCCGGGTCCGGGTAAGGGTCCGGGTCTGGGTCCGGGTAAGGGTCCGGGTCCGGGTCCGGGTCCGGGTCCGGGTAAGGGTCCGGGTAAGGGTCCGTGTCCGTGTCCGGGTCCGGGTCCGGGTCCGGGTAAGGGTCCGGGTCCGGGTCCGGGTCCGGGTCCGGGTCCGGGTAAGGGTCCGGGTCTGGGTCTGGGTCTGGGTAAGGGTCCGGGTCTGGGTCCGGGTCCGGGTCCGGGTCCGGGTAAGGGTCCGTGTCCGTGTCCGGGTCCGGGTCCGGGTCCGGGTAAGGGTCCGGGTCCGGGTCCGGGTAAGGGTCCGGGTCCGGGTCCGGGTCCGGGTCCGGGTCCGGGTAAGGGTCCGGGTCTGGGTCTGGGTAAGGGTCCGGGTCTGGGTCCGGGTCCGGGTCCGGGTCCGGGTAAGGGTCCGTGTCCGTGTCCGGGTCCGGGTCCGGGTCCGGGTCCGGGTCCGGGTCTGGGTCCGGGTCCGGGTCCGGGTCCGGGTCCGGGTTAGGGTCCGGGTCTGGGTCCGGGTCCGGGTAAGGGTCCGGATCCGTTTCCGGTTCCGGGTCCAGGTCCGGGTCCGGGTCCGGGTCCGGGTCCGGGTCCGGGTCCGGGTCCGGGGCCGGGGCCGGGGCCGGGTCCGGGGCCGGGTCCGGGTCCGGGTAAGGGTCCGGGTCCGGGTCCGGGTCCGGGTCCGGGTCCGGGTCCGGGTCCGGGTCCGGGTAAGGGTCCGGGTCCATGTCCGGGTCCGGGTCCGAGTCCGGGTCAGGGTCCGGGTCCGGGTCCGGGTCCGGGTCCGGGTAAGGGTCCGGGTCCGGGTCCGGGTCCGGGTCCGGGTCCGGGTCCGGGTCCGGGTCCGGGTCCGGGTCCGGGTCCGGGTCCAGGTCCGGGTAAGGGTCCGGGTCCGGGTCAGGGTCTGGGTCCAGGTCCGGTTCCGGTTCCGGTTCCGGTTCCGGGTAAGGGTCCGGTTCCGGGTCCGGGTCCGGGTCCGGGTCCGGGTCCGGGTCCGGGTCCGGGTAAGGGTCCGGGTCCGGGTCCGGGTAAGGGTCCAGGTCCGGGTCCGGGTCCGGGTCCATGTCCGGGTCCGGGTCCGGGTCTGGGTCCGGGTAATGGTCCGGGTCCGGGTCCGGGTCTGGGTCCGGGTCCGGGTCCGGGTCCGGGTCCTGGTAAGGGTCCGGTTCCGGGTCGGGTTCCGGGTCCGGGTCCGGGTCCGGGTAAGGGTCCGGGTCCGGGTCCGGATAAGGGTCCGGGTCCGGGTCCGGGTAAGGGTCCGGGTCCGGGTCCGGGTCCGGGTCCGGGTCCGGGTCCGGGTCCGGGTCCGGGTCCGGGTAAGGGTCCGGGTCCGTGTCCGGGTAAGGGTCCGAGTCCGGGTCCGGTTCCGGGTCCGGGTCCGGGTCCGGGTCCGGGTCCGGGTAAGTGTCCGGGTCCGTGTCCGGGTCCCGTTCCGGGTCCGGGTAAGGGTCCGGGTCCGGGTCCGTGTCCGGGTAATGGTCCGGGTCCGGGTCCGGGTCCGAGTCCGGGTCCGGGTCCGGGTCCGGGTCCGGGTCCGGGTCCGGGTCCGGGTCCGGTTAAGGGTCCGGGTCCGTGTCCGGGTAAGGGTCCGGGTCCGGGCCCGTGTCCGTGTCCGGGTCCGTGTCCATGTCCGTGTCCGTGTCCGGGTCCGTGTCCGTGTCCGGGTCCGGATCCGGGTCCGGGTAAGGGTCTGGGTCCGGGTCCGGGTCCGGGTCCGGGTCCGGGTCCGGGTAAGGGTCCGGGTCCGGGTCCGGGTCCGGGTCCGGGTCCAGGTCCGGGTCCGGGTCAGGGTCCGGGTCCGGGTCCGGGTCCGGGTCCGGGTCCGGGTACGGGTACGGGTACGGGTACGGGTACGGGTCCGGGTCCGGGTCCGGGTCTGGGTCCGGGTAAGTGTCCGGGTACGGGTACGGGTCAGGGTCCTGGTCCGGGTCCGGGTCCGGGTCCAGGTCCGGGTAAGGGTCCGGGTCCGGGTCCGGGTCCGTGTCCGGGTCCGTGTCCGGGTCCGGGTCCGGGTCAGGGTCCGGGTCCGGGTCCGGGTCCGGGTCCTGGTAAGGGTCCGGGTCCGGGTCCGGGTCCGGGTCCGGGTCCGGGTCCGGGTCCGGGTCCGGGTCCGGGTAAGGGTCCGGGTCCGTGTCCGGGTAAGGGTCCGAGTCCGGGTCCGGTTCCGGGTCCGGGTCCGGGTCCGGGTCCGGGTAAGTGTCCGGGTCCGTGTCCGGGTCCCGTTCCGGGTCCGGGTAAGGGTCCGGGTCCGGGTCCGTGTCCGGGTAAGGGTCCGTGTCCGTGTCCGTGTCCGGGTCCGGGTCCGTGTCCGGGTCCGGGTAAGGGTCCGGGTCTGGGTCCGGGTCCGGGTCCGGGTAAGGGTCCGGTTCCGGGTCCGGGTCCGGGTAAGTGTCCGGGTCCGGGTCCGGGTCCGGGTCTGGGTCCGGGTCCGGGTCCGGGTCCGGGTCCGGGTCCGGGTCCGGGTCCGGGTCCGGGTCCGGGTCCGGGTATGGGTCCGGGTAAGGGTCCGGGTCCGGGTCCGGGTCCGGGTCCGGGTCCGGGTCCGGGTAAGGGTCCGGGTCTGGGTCCGGGTCCGGGTCCGGGTAAGGGTCCGGTTCCGGTTCCGGGAACGGGTAAGTGTCCGGGTCCGGGTCCGGGTCCGGGTCCGGGTCCGGGTCCGGGTCCGGGTCCGGGTCTGGGTCCGGGTCCGGGTCTGGGTATGGGTCTGGGTAAGGGTCCGGGTCCGGGTCCGGGTCCGGGTCCGGGTCCGGGTCCGGGTATGGGTATGGGTCCGGGTCCGGGTAAGGGTCCGGGTCCGGGTCCGGGTCCGGGTCCGGGTCCGGGTCCGTGTCCGTGTCCGGGTCCGGGTCCGTGTCCGGGTAATGGTCCGGGTCCGGGTCCGGGTCCGAGTCCGGGTCCGGGTCCGGGTCCGGGTCCGGGTCCGGGTCCGGGTCCGGTTAAGGGTCCGGGTCCGTGTCCGGGTAAGGGTCCGGGTCCGGGCCCGTGTCCGTGTCCGGGTCCGTGTCCGTGTCCGTGTCCGTGTCCGGGTCCGTGTCCGTGTCCGGGTCCGGATCCGGATCCGGGTCCGGGTAAGGGTCTGGGTCCGGGTCCGGGTCCGGGTCCGGGTCCGGGTCCGGGTCCGGGTAAGGGTCCGGGTCCGTGTCCGGGTCCGGGTCCGGGTCCGGGTCCGGGTAGGTGTCCGGGTCCGGGTCCGGGTCCGGGTCCGGGTCCGGGTCCGGGTCCAGGTCCGGGTCCGGGTCAGGGTACGGGTCCGGGTCCGGGTACGGGTCCGGGTCCGGGTCCGGGTACGGGTACGGGTCCGGGTACGGGTCCGGGTCCGGGTCTGGGTCCGGGTAAGTGTCCGGGTACGGGTACGGGTCAGGGTCCGGGTCCGGGTCCGGGTCCGGGTCCGGGTAAGTGTCCGGGTCCGGGTCCGGGTCCGGGTCCGGGTCCGGGTCCGGGTCCCGGTCCCGGTCCCGGTCCGGGTCCGGGTCCGGGTCTGGGTCCGGGTCCGGGTCCGGGTCCGGGTCCGGGTCCGGGTCCTGGTAAGGGTCCGGGTCCGGGTCCGGGTCCGGGTCCGGGTCCGGGTCCGGGTCCGGGTCCGGGTCCGGGTCCGGGTCCGGGTAAGGGTCCGGGTCCGTGTCCGGGTAAGGGTCCGAGTCCGGGTCCGGGTCCGGGTCCGGGTCCGGGTCCGGGTCCGGGTCCGGGTAAGTGTCCGGGTCCGTGTCCGGGTCCCGTTCCGGGTCCGGGTAAGGGTCCGGGTCCGGGTCCGGGTCCGGGTCCGGGTCCGGGTAAGGGTCCGGGTCTGGGTCTGGGTAAGGGTCCGGGTCTGGGTCCGGGTCCGGGTCCGGGTCCGGGTAAGGGTCCGTGTCCGTGTCCGGGTCCGGGTCCGGGTCCGGGTAAGGGTCCGGGTCCGGGTCCGGGTCCGGGTCCGGGTAAGGGTCCGGGTCTGGGTCTGGGTAAGGGTCCGGGTCTGGGTCCGGGTCCGGGTCCGGGTCCGGGTAAGGGTCCGTGTCCGTGTCCGTGTCCGGGTCCGGGTCCGGGTCCGGGTCCGGGTCTGGGTCCGGGTCCGGGTCCGGGTCCGGGTCCGGGTCCGGGTTAGGGTCCGGGTCTGGGTCCGGGTCCGGGTAAGGGTCCGGGTCCGTTTCCGGTTCCGGGTCCGGGTCCGGGTCCGGGTCCGGGTCCGGGTCCGGCTCCGGGTCCGGGGCCGGGTCCGGGGCCGGGTCCGGGGCCGGGTCCGGGTACGGGTACGGGTCCGGGTCCGGGTCCGGGTCCGGGTCCGGGTCCGGGTCCGGGTAAGGGTCCGGGTCCATGTCCGGGTCCGGGTCCGAGTCCGGGTCAGGGTCCGGGTCCGGGTCCGGGTCCGGGTCCGGGTAAGGGTCCGGGTCCGGGTCCGGGTCCGGGTCCGGGTCCGGGTCCGGGTCCGGGTCCGGGTCCGGGTCCGGGTCCGGGTAAGGGTTCGGGTCCGGGTCAGGGTCTGGGTCCAGGTCCGGTTCCGGTTCCGGTTCCGGTTCCGGGTAAGGGTCCGGTTCCGGGTCCGGGTCCGGGTCCGGGTCCGGGTCCGGGTAAGGGTCCGGGTCCGGGTCCGGGTAAGGGTCCAGGTCCGGGTCCGGGTCCGGGTCCGGGTCCGGGTCCGGGTCCGGGTCCGGGTCCGGGTCCGTTTCCGGTTCCGGGTCAGGGTCCGGGTCCGGGTCCGGGTCCGGGTCCGGGTCCGGGTAAGGGTCCGGGTCCGGGTCCGGGTCCGGGTAAGGTTCTGGGTCCGGGTCCGGGTCCGGGTCCGGGTCCGGGTCCGGGTCCGGGTCCGGGTCCGGGTCCGGGTCCTGGTCCTGGTCCGGGTCCGGGTCCGGGTCCGGGTCCGGGTCCGGGTCCGGGTAAGGGTCCGGGTCCATGTCCGGGTCCGGGTCCGGGTCCGGGTCCGGGTAAGGGTCCGGGTCCGGGTCCGGGTCCGGGTCCGGTTCCGGTTCCGGGTCCGGGTTAAGGTCCGGGTCCAGGTCCGGATCCGGGTCCGGGTCCGGGTCCGGGTCCGGGTCCGGGTCCGGGTCCGGGTCCGGGTCCGGGTAAGGGTCCGGGTCCGGGTCCGGGTCCGGGTCCGGGTCCGGGTCCGGGTCCGGGTCCGGGTCCGGGTCCGGGTCCGGGTCCAGGTCCGGGTAAGGGTCCGGGTCCGGGTCAGGGTCTGGGTCCAGGTCCGGTTCCGGTTCCGGTTCCGGTTCCGGGTAAGGGTCCGGTTCCGGGTCCGGGTCCGGGTCCGGGTCCGGGTAAGGGTCCGGGTCCGGGTCCGGGTAAGGGTCCGGGTCCGGGTCCGGGTCCGGGTCCGGGTCCGGGTCCGGGTCCGGGTCCGGTTCCGGTTCCGGTTCCGGGTAAGGATCCAGGTCCGGGTCCTGGTCCGGGTCCGGGTCCGGGTCCGGGTAAGGGTCCGGGTCCGGGTCCGGGTAAGGGTCCGGGTCCGGGTCCGGGTCCGGGTCCGGGTCCGGGTCCGGGTCCGGGTCCGGTTCCGTTTCCGGTTCCGGGTAAGGATCCAGGTCCGGGTCCTGGTCCGGGTCCGGGTCCGGGTCCGGGTAAGGGTCCGGGTCTGGGTCCGGGTAAGGGTCCGGGTCCGGGTCCGGGTCCGGGTCCGGGTAAGGGTCCGGGTAAGGGTCCGTGTCCGTGTCCGGGTCCGGGTCCGGGTCCGGGTAAGGGTCCGGGTCCGGGTCCGGGTCCGGGTCCGGGTCCGGGTAAGGGTCCGGGTCTGGGTCTGGGTCTGGGTAAGGGTCCGGGTCCGGGTCCGGGTCCGGGTCCGGGTCCGGGTAAGGGTCCGTGTCCGTGTCCGTGTCCGGGTCCGGGTCCGGGTAAGGGTCCGGGTCCGGGTCCGGGTAAGGGTCCGGGTCCGGGTCCGGGTCCGGGTCCGGGTCCGTGTCCGGGTCCGGGTCCGGGTCCGGGTCCGGGTAGGTGTCCGGGTCCGGGTCCGGGTCCGGGTCCGGGTCCGGGTCCGGGTCCAGGTCCGGGTCCGGGTCAGGGTACGGGTCCGGGTCCGGGTACGGGTCCGGGTCCGGGTCCGGGTACGGGTACGGGTCCGGGTACGGGTCCGGGTCCGGGTCTGGGTCCGGGTAAGTGTCCGGGTACGGGTACGGGTCAGGGTCCTGGTCCGGGTCCGGGTCCGGGTCCGGGTAAGTGTCCGGGTCCGGGTCCGGGTCCGGGTCCGGGTCCGGGTCCGGGTCCCGGTCCCGGTCCGGGTCCGGGTCCGGGTATGGGTCCGGGTAAGTGTCCGGGTCCGGGTCCGGGTCTGGGTCCGGGTCCGGGTCCGGGTCCGGGTCCGGGTCCGGGTCCTGGTAAGGGTCCGGGTCCGGGTCCGGGTCCGGGTCCGGGTCCGGGTCCGGGTCCGGGTCCGGGTCCGGGTCCGGGTCCGGGTAAGGGTCCGGGTCCGTGTCCGGGTAAGGGTCCGAGTCCGGGTCCGGGTCCGGGTCCGGGTCCGGGTCCGGGTCCGGGTCCGGGTAAGTGTCCGGGTCCGTGTCCGGGTCCCGTTCCGGGTCCGGGTAAGGGTCCGGGTCCGGGTCCGGGTCCGGGTCCGGGTCCGGGTAAGGGTCCGGGTCTGGGTCTGGGTAAGGGTCCGGGTCTGGGTCCGGGTCCGGGTCCGGGTCCGGGTAAGGGTCCGTGTCCGTGTCCGGGTCCGGGTCCGGGTCCGGGTAAGGGTCCGGGTCCGGGTCCGGGTCCGGGTCCGGGTAAGGGTCCGGGTCTGGGTCTGGGTAAGGGTCCGGGTCTGGGTCCGGGTCCGGGTCCGGGTCCGGGTAAGGGTCCGTGTCCGTGTCCGTGTCCGGGTCCGGGTCCGGGTCCGGGTCCGGGTCTGGGTCCGGGTCCGGGTCCGGGTCCGGGTCCGGGTTAGGGTCCGGGTCTGGGTCCGGGTCCGGGTAAGGGTCCGGGTCCGTTTCCGGTTCCGGGTCCGGGTCCGGGTCCGGGTCCGGGTCCGGGTCCGGCTCCGGGTCCGGGGCCGGGTCCGGGGCCGGGTCCGGGGCCGGGTCCGGGTACGGGTACGGGTCCGGGTCCGGGTCCGGGTCCGGGTCCGGGTCCGGGTCCGGGTCCGGGTCCGGGTAAGGGTCCGGGTCCATGTCCGGGTCCGGGTCCGAGTCCGGGTCAGGGTCCGGGTCCGGGTCCGGGTCCGGGTCCGGGTAAGGGTCCGGGTCCGGGTCCGGGTCCGGGTCCGGGTCCGGGTCCGGGTCCGGGTCGGGGTCCAGGTCCGGGTAAGGGTCCGGGTCCGGGTCAGGGTCTGGGTCCAGGTCCGGTTCCGGTTCCGGTTCCGGTTCCGGGTAAGGGTCCGGTTCCGGGTCCGGGTCCGGGTCCGGGTCCGGGTCCGGGTAAGGGTCCGGGTCCGGGTCCGGGTAAGGGTCCAGGTCCGGGTCCGGGTCCGGGTCCGGGTCCGGGTCCGGGTCCGGGTCCGGGTCCGGGTCCGTTTCCGGTTCCGGGTCAGGGTCCGGGTCCGGGTCCGGGTCCGGGTCCGGGTCCGGGTAAGGGTCCGGGTCCGGGTCCGGGTCCGGGTAAGGTTCTGGGTCCGGGTCCGGGTCCGGGTCCGGGTCCGGGTCCGGGTCCGGGTCCGGGTCCGGGTCCGGGTCCTGGTCCTGGTCCGGGTCCGGGTCCGGGTCCGGGTCCGGGTCCGGGTCCGGGTCCGGGTAAGGGTCCGGGTCCATGTCCGGGTCCGGGTCCGGGTCCGGGTCCGGGTAAGGGTCCGGGTCCGGGTCCGGGTCCGGGTCCGGGTCCGGTTCCGGTTCCGGGTCCGGGTTAAGGTCCGGGTCCAGGTCCGGATCCGGGTCCGGGTCCGGGTCCGGGTCCGGGTCCGGGTCCGGGTCCGGGTCCGGGTAAGGGTCCGGGTCCGGGTCCGGGTCCGGGTCCGGGTCCGGGTCCGGGTCCGGGTCCGGGTCCGGGTCCGGGTCCGGGTCCAGGTCCGGGTAAGGGTCCGGGTCCGGGTCAGGGTCTGGGTCCAGGTCCGGTTCCGGTTCCGGTTCCGGTTCCGGGTAAGGGTCCGGTTCCGGGTCCGGGTCCGGGTCCGGGTCCGGGTAAGGGTCCGGGTCCGGGTCCGGGTAAGGGTCCGGGTCCGGGTCCGGGTCCGGGTCCGGGTCCGGGTCCGGGTCCGGGTCCGGGTCCGGTTCCGGTTCCGGTTCCGGTTCCGGGTAAGGATCCAGGTCCGGGTCCTGGTCCGGGTCCGGGTCCGGGTCCGGGTAAGGGTCCGGGTCCGGGTCCGGGTAAGGGTCCGGGTCCGGGTCCGGGTCCGGGTCCGGGTCCGGGTCCGGGTCCGGGTCCGGTTCCGTTTCCGGTTCCGGGTAAGGATCCAGGTCCGGGTCCTGGTCCGGGTCCGGGTCCGGGTCCGGGTAAGGGTCCGGGTCTGGGTCCGGGTAAGGGTCCGGGTCCGGGTCCGGGTCCGGGTCCGGGTAAGGGTCCGGGTAAGGGTCCGTGTCCGTGTCCGGGTCCGGGTCCGGGTCCGGGTAAGGGTCCGGGTCCGGGTCCGGGTCCGGGTCCGGGTCCGGGTAAGGGTCCGGGTCTGGGTCTGGGTCTGGGTAAGGGTCCGGGTCTGGGTCCGGGTCCGGGTCCGGGTCCGGGTAAGGGTCCGTGTCCGTGTCCGGGTCCGGGTCCGGGTCCGGGTAAGGGTCCGGGTCCGGGTCCGGGTAAGGGTCCGGGTCCGGGTCCGGGTCCGGGTCCGGGTCCGGGTAAGGGTCCGGGTCTGGGTCTGGGTAAGGGTCCGGGTCTGGGTCCGGGTCCGGGTCCGGGTCCGGGTAAGGGTCCGTGTCCGTGTCCGGGTCCGGGTCCGGGTCCGGGTCCGGGTCCGGGTCTGGGTCCGGGTCCGGGTCCGGGTCCGGGTCCGGGTTAGGGTCCGGGTCTGGGTCCGGGTCCGGGTAAGGGTCCGGATCCGTTTCCGGTTCCGGGTCCAGGTCCGGGTCCGGGTCCGGGTCCGGGTCCGGGTCCGGGTCCGGGTCCGGGGCCGGGGCCGGGGCCGGGTCCGGGGCCGGGTCCGGGTCCGGGTAAGGGTCCGGGTCCGGGTCCGGGTCCGGGTCCGGGTCCGGGTCCGGGTCCGGGTCCGGGTAAGGGTCCGGGTCCATGTCCGGGTCCGGGTCCGAGTCCGGGTCAGGGTCCGGGTCCGGGTCCGGGTCCGGGTCCGGGTAAGGGTCCGGGTCCGGGTCCGGGTCCGGGTCCGGGTCCGGGTCCGGGTCCGGGTCCGGGTCCGGGTCCGGGTCCGGGTCCGGGTCCAGGTCCGGGTAAGGGTCCGGGTCCGGGTCAGGGTCTGGGTCCAGGTCCGGTTCCGGTTCCGGTTCCGGTTCCGGGTAAGGGTCCGGTTCCGGGTCCGGGTCCGGGTCCGGGTCCGGGTCCGGGTCCGGGTCCGGGTAAGGGTCCGGGTCCGGGTCCGGGTAAGGGTCCAGGTCCGGGTCCGGGTCCGGGTCCATGTCCGGGTCCGGGTCCGGGTCTGGGTCCGGGTAATGGTCCGGGTCCGGGTCCGGGTCTGGGTCCGGGTCCGGGTCCGGGTCCGGGTCCTGGTAAGGGTCCGGTTCCGGGTCGGGTTCCGGGTCCGGGTCCGGGTCCGGGTAAGGGTCCGGGTCCGGGTCCGGATAAGGGTCCGGGTCCGGGTCCGGGTAAGGGTCCGGGTCCGGGTCCGGGTCCGGGTCTGGGTCCGGGTCCGGGTCTGGGTCCATGTCCGGTTCCGGGTCCGGGTCCGGGTCCGGGTAAGGGTCCGGGTCTGGGTCCGGGTCCGGGTCCGGGTAAGGGTCCGGTTCCGGGTCCGGGTCCGGGTAAGTGTCCGGGTCCGGGTCCGGGTCCGGGTCCGGGTCCGGGTCCGGGTCCGGGTCCGGGTCCGGGTCCGGGTCCGGGTCTGGGTCCGGGTCCGGGTCCGGGTCCGGGTCCGGGTCCGGGTCCGGGTCCGGGTCCGGGTATGGGTCCGGGTCCGGGTAAGGGTCCGGGTCCGGGTCCGTGTCCGGGTCCGGGTCCGGGTCCGGGTATGGGTCCGGGTCCGGGTAAGGGTCCGGGTCCGGGTCCGGGTCCGGTTCCGGGTCCGGGTCCGGGTCCGGGTCCGGGTCCTGGTCCTGGTAAGGGTCCGGTTCCGGGTCGGGTTCCGGGTCCGGGTCCGGGTCCGGGTAAGGGTCCGGGTCCGGGTCCGGGTAAGGGTCCGGGTCCGGGTCCGGGTCCGGGTAAGGGTCCGGGTCCGGGTCCGGGTCCGGGTAAGGGTCCGGGTCCGGGTCCGGGTCCGGGTCCGGGTCCGGGGCTGGGTCCGGGGCCGGGTCCGGGGCCGGGTCCGGGTACGGGTAAGGGTCCGGGTCTGGGTCTGGGTCTGGGTAAGGGTCCGGGTCTGGGTCCGGGTCCGGGTCCGGGTCCGGGTAAGGGTCCGTGTCCGGGTCCGGGTCCGGGTCCGGGTCCGGGTCCGGGTCCGGGTCCAGGTCCGGGTAAGGGTCCGGGTCCGGGTCAGGGTCTGGGTCCAGGTCCGGTTCCGGTTCCGGTTCCGGTTCCGGGTAAGGGTCCGGTTCCGGGTCCGGGTCCGGGTCCGGGTCCGGGTCCGGGTAAGGGTCCGGGTCCGGGTCCGGGTAAGGGTCCAGGTCCGGGTCCGGGTCCGGGTCCGGGTCCGGGTCCGGGTCCGGGTCCGGTTCCGTTTCCGGTTCCGGGTCAGGGTCCGGGTCCGGGTCCGGGTCCGGGTCCGGGTCCGGGTAAGGGTCCGGGTCCGGGTCCGGGTCCGGGTAAGGTTCTGGGTCCGGGTCCGGGTCCGGGTCCGGGTCCGGGTCCGGGTCCGGGTCCTGGTCCTGGTCCGGGTACGGGTCCGGGTCCGGGTCCGGGTCCGGGTCCGGGTAAGGGTCCGGGTCCATGTCCGGGTCCGGGTCCGGGTCCGGGTCCGGGTCCGGGTAAGGGTCCGGGTCCGGGTCCGGGTCCGGTTCCGGTTCCGGGTCCGGGTAAAGGTCCGGGTCCAGGTCCGGATCCGGGTCCGGGTCCGGGTCCGGGTCCGGGTCCGGGTCCGGGTCCGGGTCCGGGTAAGGGTCCGGGTCCGGGTCCGGGTCCGGGTCCGGGTCCGGGTCCGGGTCCGGGTCCGGGTCCGGGTCCGGGTCCGGGTCCGGGTCCAGGTCCGGGTAAGGGTCCGGGTCCGGGTCAGGGTCTGGGTCCAGGTCCGGTTCCGGTTCCGGTTCCGGTTCCGGGTAAGGGTCCGGTTCCGGGTCCGGGTCCGGGTCCGGGTCCGGGTAAGGGTCCGGGTCCGGGTCCGGGTAAGGGTCCGGGTCCGGGTCCGGGTCCGGGTCCGGGTCCGGGTCCGGGTCCGGGTCCGGGTCCGGTTCCGTTTCCGGTTCCGGGTAAGGATCCAGGTCCGGGTCCTGGTCCGGGTCCGGGTCCGGGTCCGGGTAAGGGTCCGGGTCCGGGTCCGGGTAAGGGTCCGGGTCCGGGTCCGGGTCCGGGTCCGGGTCCGGGTCCGGGTCCGGGTCCGGTTCCGTTTCCGGTTCCGGGTAAGGATCCAGGTCCGGGTCCTGGTCCGGGTCCGGGTCCGGGTCCGGGTAAGGGTCCGGGTCTGGGTCCGGGTAAGGGTCCGGGTCCGGGTCCGGGTCCGGGTCCGGGTAAGGGTCCGGGTAAGGGTCCGTGTCCGTGTCCGGGTCCGGGTCCGGGTCCGGGTAAGGGTCCGGGTCCGGGTCCGGGTCCGGGTCCGGGTCCGGGTAAGGGTCCGGGTCTGGGTCTGGGTCTGGGTAAGGGTCCGGGTCTGGGTCCGGGTCCGGGTCCGGGTCCGGGTAAGGGTCCGTGTCCGTGTCCGGGTCCGGGTCCGGGTCCGGGTAAGGGTCCGGGTCCGGGTCCGGGTAAGGGTCCGGGTCCGGGTCCGGGTCCGGGTCCGGGTCCGGGTAAGGGTCCGGGTCTGGGTCTGGGTAAGGGTCCGGGTCTGGGTCCGGGTCCGGGTCCGGGTCCGGGTAAGGGTCCGTGTCCGTGTCCGGGTCCGGGTCCGGGTCCGGGTCCGGGTCCGGGTCCGGGTCTGGGTCCGGGTCCGGGTCCGGGTCCGGGTCCGGGTTAGGGTCCGGGTCTGGGTCTGGGTCCGGGTCCGGGTAAGGGTCCGGGTCCGTTTCCGGTTCCGGGTCCAGGTCCGGGTCCGGGTCCGGGTCCGGGTCCGGGTCCGGGTCCGGGTCCGGGTCCGGGGCCGGGGCCGGGGCCGGGGCCGGGTCCGGGGCCGGGTCCGGGTCCGGGTAAGGGTCCGGGTCCGGGTCCGGGTCCGGGTCCGGGTCCGGGTCCGGGTCCGGGTCCGGGTAAGGGTCCGGGTCCATGTCCGGGTCCGGGTCCGAGTCCGGGTCAGGGTCCGGGTCCGGGTCCGGGTCCGGGTCCGGGTAAGGGTCCGGGTCCGGGTCCGGGTCCGGGTCCGGGTCCGGGTCCGGGTCCGGGTCCGGGTCCGGGTCCGGGTCCAGGTCCGGGTAAGGGTCCGGGTCCGGGTCAGGGTCTGGGTCCAGGTCCGGTTCCGGTTCCGGTTCCGGTTCCGGGTAAGGGTCCGGTTCCGGTTCCGGGTCCGGGTCCGGGTCCGGGTCCGGGTCCGGGTCCGGGTCCGGGTAAGGGTCCGGGTCCGGGTCCGGGTAAGGGTCCAGGTCCGGGTCCGGGTCCGGGTCCGGGTCCGGGTCCGGGTCCGGGTCCGGGTCCGGTTCCGTTTCCGGTTCCGGGTAAGGATCCAGGTCCGGGTCCGGGTCCGGGTCCGGGTCCGGGTCCGGGTCCGGGTCCGGGTATGGGTCCGGGTCCGGGTAAGGGTCCGGGTCCGGGTCCGGGTCCGGGTCCGGGTCCGGGTCCGGGTCCGGGTCCGGGTCTGGGTCCTGGTAAGGGTCCGGTTCCGGGTCGGGTTCCGGGTCCGGGTCCGGGTCCGGGTAAGGGTCGGGGTCCGGGTCCGGGTCCGGGTCCATGTCCGGGTCCGGGTCCGGGTAATGGTCCGGGTCCGGGTCCGGTTCCGGGTCCGGGTCCGGGTCCGGGTCCGGGTCCGGGTCCGGGTCCGGGTCTGGGTCCTGGTAAGGGTCCGGGTCCGGGTCCGGGTCCGGGTCCGGGTCCGGGTCCGGGTCCGGGTCCGGGTCCGGGTCCGGGTCCATGTCCGGGTCCGGGTCCGGGTCTGGGTCCGGGTAATGGTCCGGGTCCGGGTCCGGGTCCGGGTCTGGGTCCGGGTCCGGGTCCGGGTCCGGGTCCTGGTAAGGGTCCGGTTCCGGGTCGGGTTCCGGGTCCGGGTCCGGGTCCGGGTCCGGGTAAGGGTCCGGGTCCGGGTCCGGATAAGGGTCCGGGTCCGGGTCCGGGTAAGGGTCCGGGTCCGGGTCCGGGTCCGGGTCTGGGTCCGGGTCCGGGTCTGGGTCCATGTCCGGTTCCGGGTCCGTGTCCGGGTCCGGGTAAGGGTCCGGGTCTGGGTCCGGGTCCGGGTCCGGGTAAGGGTCCGGTTCCGGGTCCGGGTCCGGGTAAGTGTCCGGGTCCGGGTCCGGGTCCGGGTCCGGGTCCGGGTCCGGGTCCGGGTCCGGGTCCGGGTCCGGGTCTGGGTCCGGGTCCGGGTCCGGGTCCGGGTCCGGGGTCCGGGTCCGGGTATGGGTCCGGGTCCGGGTAAGGGTCCGGGTCCGGGTCCGTGTCCGGGTCCGGGTCCGGGTCCGGGTATGGGTCCGGGTCCGGGTAAGGGTCCGGGTCCGGGTCCGGGTCCGGGTCCGGGTCCGGGTCCGGGTCCGGGTCCGGGTCCGGGTCCTGGTAAGGGTCCGGTTCCGGGTCGGGTTCCGGGTCGGGTCCGGGTCCGGTCCGGGTAAGGGTCCGGGTCCGGGTCCGGGTAAGGGTCCGGGTCCGGGTCCGGGTTCCGGGTAAGGGTCCGGGTCCGGGTCCGGGTCCGGGTAAGGGTCCGGGTCCGGGTCCGGGTCCGGGTCCGGGTCCGGGTCCGGGTCCGGGTCCGGGTCCGGGTCCGGGTCCGGGTCCGGGTCCGGGTCCGTTTCCGGTTCCGGGTAAGGATCCAGGTCCGGGTCCTGGTCCGGGTCCGGGTCCGGATCCGGGTAAGGGTCCGGGTCCGGGTCCGGGTAAGGGTCCGGGTCCGGGTCCGGGTCCGGGTCCGGGTCCGGGTCCGGGTCCGGGTCCGGTTCCGTTTCCGGTTCCGGGTAAGGATCCAGGTCCGGGTCCTGGTCCGGGTCGGGGTCCGGGTCCGGGTAAGGGTCCGGGTCTGGGTCCGGGTAAGGGTCCGGGTCCGGGTCCGGGTCCGGGTCCGGGTAAGGGTCCGGGTAAGGGTCCGTGTCCGTGTCCGGGTCCGGGTCCGGGTCCGGGTAAGGGTCCGGGTCCGGGTCCGGGTCCGGGTCCGGGTCCGGGTAAGGGTCCGGGTCTGGGTCTGGGTAAGGGTCCGGGTCTGGGTCCGGGTCCGGGTCCGGGTCCGGGTAAGGGTCCGTGTCCGTGTCCGGGTCCGGGTCCGGGTCCGGGTCCGGGTAAGGGTCCGGGTCCGGGTCCGGGTCCGGGTCCGGGTCCGGGTCCGGGTAAGGGTCCGGGTCTGGGTCTGGGTAAGGGTCCGGGTCTGGGTCCGGGTCCGGGTCCGGGTCCGGGTAAGGGTCCGTGTCCGTGTCCGTGTCCGGGTCCGGGTCCGGGTCCGGGTCCGGGTCTGGGTCCGGGTCCGGGTCCGGGTCCGGGTCCGGGTTAGGGTCCGGGTCTGGGTCCGGGTCCGGGTAAGGGTCCGGGTCCGTTTCCGGTTCCGGGTCCAGGTCCGGGTCCGGGTCCGGGTCCGGGTCCGGGTCCGGGGCCGGGGCCGGGGCCGGGGCCGGGGCCGGGGGCCGGGGCCGGGTACGGGTACGGGTCCGGGTAAGGGTCCGGGTCCGGGTCCGTGTCCGGGTCCGGGTCCGGGTCCGGGTATGGGTCCGGGTCCGGGTAAGGGTCCGGGTCCGGGTCCGGGTCCGGGTCCGGGTCCGGGTCCGGGTCCGGGTCCGGGTCCGGGTCCGGGTCCTGGTAAGGGTCCGGTTCCGGGTCGGGTTCCGGGTCCGGGTCCGGGTCCGGGTAAGGGTCCGGGTCCGGGTCCGGGTCCGGGTCCGGGTCCGGGTCCGGGTCCGGGTCCGGGTCCGGTTCCGTTTCCGGTTCCGGGTAAGGATCCAGGTCCGGGTCCTGGTCCGGGTCCGGGTCCGGGTCCGGGTAAGGGTCCGGGTCCGGGTCCGGGTAAGGGTCCGGGTCCGGGTCCGGGTCCGGGTCCGGGTCCGGGTCCGGGTCCGGTTCCGTTTCCGGTTCCGGGTAAGGATCCAGGTCCGGGTCCTGGTCCGGGTCGGGGTCCGGGTCCGGGTAAGGGTCCGGGTCTGGGTCCGGGTAAGGGTCCGGGTCCGGGTCCGGGTCCGGGTCCGGGTAAGGGTCCGGGTAAGGGTCCGTGTCCGTGTCCGTGTCCGGGTCCGGGTCCGGGTCCGGGTAAGGGTCCGGGTCCGGGTCCGGGTCCGGGTCCGGGTCCGGGTAAGGGTCCGGGTCTGGGTCTGGGTAAGGGTCCGGGTCTGGGTCCGGGTCCGGGTCCGGGTCCGGGTAAGGGTCCGTGTCCGTGTCCGGGTCCGGGTCCGGGTCCGGGTAAGGGTCCGTGTCCGGGTCCGGGTCCGGGTCCGGGTCCGGGTAAGGGTCCGGGTCCGGGTCCGGGTCCGGGTCCGGGTCCGGGTAAGAGTCCGGGTCTGGGTCTGGGTAAGGGTCCGGGTCTGGGTCCGGGTCCGGGTCCGGGTCCGGGTAAGGGTCCGTGTCCGTGTCCGGGTCCGGGTCCGGGTCCGGGTCCGGGTCTGGGTCCGGGTCCGGGTCCGGGTCCGGGTCCGGGTTAGGGTCCGGGTCTGGGTCCGGGTCCGGGTAAGGGTCCGGGTCCGTTTCCGGTTCCGGGTCCAGGTCCGGGTCCGGGTCCGGGTCCGGGTCCGGGTCCGGGTCCGGGTCCGGGTCCGGGGCCGGGGCCGGGTCCGGGGCCGGGTCCGGGTCCGGGTAAGGGTCCGGGTCCGGGTCCGGGTCCGGGTCCGGGTCCGGGTCCGGGTCCGGGTCCGGGTAAGGGTCCGGGTCCATGTCCGGGTCCGGGTCCGAGTCCGGGTCAGGGTCCGGGTCCGGGTCCGGGTCCGGGTCCGGGTAAGGGTCCGGGTCCGGGTCCGGGTCCGGGTCCGGGTCCGGGTCCGGGTCCGGGTCCGGGTCCGGGTCCGGGTCCAGGTCCGGGTAAGGGTCCGGGTCCGGGTCAGGGTCTGGGTCCAGGTCCGGTTCCGGTTCCGGTTCCGGTTCCGGGTAAGGGTCCGGTTCCGGGTCCGGGTCCGGGTCCGGGACCGGGTCCGGGTCAGGGTCCGGGTAAGGGTACGGGTCCGGGTCCGGGTAAGGGTCCAGGTCCGGGTCCGGGTCCGGGTCCGGGTCCGGGTCCGGGTCCGGGTCCGGTTCCGTTTCCGGTTCCGGGTAAGGATCCAGGTCCGGGTCCGGGTCCGGGTCCGGGTCCGGGTCCGGGTCCGGGTCCGGGTCCGGGTCCGGGTCCGGGTCCTGGTAAGGGTCCGGTTCCGGGTCGGGTTCCGGGTCCGGGTCCGGGTCCGGGTAAGGGTCCGGGTCCGGGTCCGGGTAAGGGTCCGGGTCCGGGTCCGGGTCCGGGTAAGGGTCCGGGTCCGGGTCCGGGTCCGGGTAAGGGTCCGGGTCCGGGTCCGGGTCCGGGTCCGGGTCCGGGTCCGGGTCCGGGTCCGGGTCCGGGTCCGGGTCCGGGTCCGGGTCCGGTTCCGTTTCCGGTTCCGGGTAAGGATCCAGGTCCGGGTCCTGGTCCGGGTCCGGGTCCGGGTCCGGGTCCGGGTCCGGGTCCGGTTCCGTTTCCGGTTCCGGGTAAGGATCCAGGTCCGGGTCCTGGTCCGGGTCTGGGTCCGGGTCCGGGTAAGGGTCCGGGTCTGGGTCCGGGTCCGGGTCCGGGTCCGGGTCCGGGTCCGGGTCCGGGTCCGGGTCTGGGTCCTGGTAAGGGTCCGGTTCCGGGTCGGGTTCCGGGTCCGGGTCCGGGTCCGGGTAAGGGTCGGGGTCCGGGTCCGGGTCCGGGTCCATGTCCGGGTCCGGGTCCGGGTAATGGTCCGGGTCCGGGTCCGGTTCCGGGTCCGGGTCCGGGTCCGGGTCCGGGTCCGGGTCCGGGTCCGGGTCCGGGTCTGGGTCCTGGTAAGGGTCCGGGTCCGGGTCCGGGTCCGGGTCCGGGTCCGGGTCCGGGTCCGGGTCCGGGTCCGGGTCCATGTCCGGGTCCGGGTCCGGGTCTGGGTCCGGGTAATGGTCCGGGTCCGGGTCCGGGTCTGGGTCCGGGTCCGGGTCCGGGTCCGGGTCCTGGTAAGGGTCCGGTTCCGGGTCGGGTTCCGGGTCCGGGTCCGGGTCCGGGTAAGGGTCCGGGTCCGGGTCCGGATAAGGGTCCGGGTCCGGGTCCGGGTAAGGGTCCGGGTCCGGGTCCGGGTCCGGGTCTGGGTCCGGGTCCGGGTCTGGGTCCATGTCCGGTTCCGGGTCCGGGTCCGGGTCCGGGTAAGGGTCCGGGTCTGGGTCCGGGTCCGGGTCCGGGTAAGGGTCCGGTTCCGGGTCCGGGTCCGGGTAAGTGTCCGGGTCCGGGTCCGGGTCCGGGTCCGGGTCCGGGTCCGGGTCCGGGTCCGGGTCCGGGTCCGGGTCCGGGTCCGGGTCCGGGTCCGGGTATGGGTCCGGGTCCGGGTAAGGGTCCGGGTCCGGGTCCGTGTCCGTGTCCGGGTCCGGGTCCGGGTATGGGTCCGGGTCCGGGTAAGGGTCCGGGTCCGGGTCCGGGTCCGGGTCCGGGTCTGGGTCCGGGTCCGGGTCCGGGTCCTGGTAAGGGTCCGGTTCCGGGTCGGGTTCCGGGTCCGGGTCCGGGTCCGGGTAAGGGTCCGGGTCCGGGTCCGGGTAAGGGTCCGGGTCCGGGTCCGGGTCCGGGTAAGGGTCCGGGTCCGGGTCCGGGTCCGGGTAAGGGTCCGGGTCCGGGTCCGGGTCCGGGTCCGGGTCCGGGTCCGGTTCCGTTTCCGGTTCCGGGTAAGGATCCAGGTCCGGGTCCGGGTCCGGGTCCGGGTCCGGGTCCGGGTCCGGGTCCGGGTCCGGGTATGGGTCCGGGTCCGGGTAAGGGTCCGGGTCCGGGTCCGGGTAAGGGTCCGGGTCCGGGTCCGGGTCCGGGTCCGGGTCCGGGTCCGGGTCCGAGTCCGGGTCCGGGTCCGGGTCCATGTCCGGGTCCGGGTCCGGGTCTGGGTCCGGGTAATGGTCCGGGTCCGGGTCCGGGTCTGGGTCCGGGTCCGGGTCCGGGTCCGGGTCCTGGTAAGGGTCCGGTTCCGGGTCGGGTTCCGGGTCCGGGTCCGGGTCCGGGTAAGGGTCCGGGTCCGGGTCCGGATAAGGGTCCGGGTCCGGGTCCGGGTAAGGGTCCGGGTCCGGGTCCGGGTCCGGGTCTGGGTCCGGGTCCGGGTCTGGGTCCATGTCCGGTTCCGGGTCCGGGTCCGGGTCCGGGTAAGGGTCCGGGTCTGGGTCCGGGTCCGGGTCCGGGTAAGGGTCCGGTTCCGGGTCCGGGTCCGGGTAAGTGTCCGGGTCCGGGTCCGGGTCCGGGTCCGGGTCCGGGTCCGGGTCCGGTTCCGGGTCCAGGTCCGGGTCCGGGTCTGGGTCCGGGTCCGGGTCCGGGTCCGGGTCCGGGTCCGGGTCCGGGTCCGGGTCCGGGTCCGGGTATGGGTCCGGGTCCGGGTAAGGGTCCGGGTCCGGGTCCGTGTCCGGGTCCGGGTCCGGGTCCGGGTATGGGTCCGGGTCCGGGTAAGGGTCCGGGTCCGGGTCCGGGTCCGGGTCCGGGTCCGGGTCCGGGTCCGGGTCCGGGTCCTGGTAAGGGTCCGGTTCCGGGTCGGGTTCCGGGTCCGGGTCCGGGTCCGGGTAAGGGTCCGGGTCCGGGTCCGGGTAAGGGTCCGGGTCCGGGTCCGGGTCCGGGTAAGGGTCCGGGTCCGGGTCCGGGTCCGGGTCCGGGTAAGGGTCCGGGTCCGGGTCCGGGTCCGGGTAAGGGTCCGGGTCCGGGTCCGGGTCCGGGTCCGGGTCCGGGTCCGGGTCCGGGTCCGGTTCCGTTTCCGGTTCCGGGTAAGGATCCAGGTCCGGGTCCTGGTCCGGGTCCGGGTCCGGGTCCGGGTAAGGGTCCGGGTCCGGGTCCGGGTCCGGGTCCGGGTCCGGGTCCGGGTCCGGGTCCGGGTCCGGTTCCGTTTCCGGTTCCGGGTAAGGATCCAGGTCCGGGTCCTGGTCCGGGTCGGGGTCCGGGTCCGGGTCCTGGTCCGGGTCCGGGTCTGGGTCCATGTCCGGTTCCGGGTCCGGGTCCGGGTCCGGGTAAGGGTCCGGGTCTAGGTCCGGGTCCGGGTCCGGGTAAGGGTCCGGTTCCGGGTCCGGGTCCGGGTAAGTGTCCGGGTCCGGGTCCAGGTCCGGGTCCGGGTCCGGGTCCGGGTCCGGGTCCGGGTCCGGGTCTGGGTCCGGGTCCGGGTCCGGGTCCGGGTCCGGGTCCGGGTCCGGGTCCGGGTATGGGTCCGGGTCCGGGTAAGGGTCCGGGTCCGGGTCCGTGTCCGGGTCCGGGTCCGGGTCCGGGTATGGGTCCGGGTCCGGGTAAGGGTCCGGGTCCGGGTCCGGGTCCGGGTCCGGGTCCGGGTCCGGGTCCTGGTAAGGGTCCGGTTCCGGGTCGGGTTCCGGGTCCGGGTCCGGGTCCGGGTAAGGGTCCGGGTCCGGGTCCGGGTAAGGGTCCGGGTCCGGGTCCGGGTCCGGGTCCGGGTCCGGGTCCGGGTCCGGGTCCGGGTCCGGGTCCGGGTCCGGGTCCGGGTCCGGGTCCGGTTCCGTTTCCGGTTCCGGGTAAGGATCCAGGTCCGGGTCCGGGTCCGGGTCCGGGTCCGGGTCCGGGTCCGGGTCCGGGTCCGGGTATGGGTCCGGGTCCGGGTCCGGGTCCGGGTCCGGGTCCGGGTCCGGGTCCGGGTCCGGGTCCGGGTCCGGGTCCGGGTCCGGGTCCGGGTCCGGGTCTGGGTCCTGGTAAGGGTCCGGTTCCGGGTCGGGTTCCGGGTCCGGGTCCGGGTCCGGGTAAGGGTCGGGGTCCGGGTCCGGGTCCGGGTCCATGTCCGGGTCCGGGTCCGGGTAATGGTCCGGGTCCGGGTCCGGTTCCGGGTCCGGGTCCGGGTCCGGGTCCGGGTCCGGGTCCGGGTCCGGGTCCGGGTCTGGGTCCTGGTAAGGGTCCGGGTCCGGGTCCGGGTCCGGGTCCGGGTCCGGGTCCGGGTCCGGGTCCGGGTCCGGGTCCGGGTCCGGGTCCGGGTCCGGGTCCGGGTCCGGGTCCGGGTCCGGGTCTGGGTCCGGGTAATGGTCCGGGTCCGGGTCCGGGTAATGGTCCGGGTCCGGGTCCGGGTCTGGGTCCGGGTCCGGGTCCGGGTCCTGGTAAGGGTCCGGTTCCGGGTCGGGTTCCGGGTCCGGGTCCGGGTCCGGGTAAGGGTCCGGGTCCGGGTCCGGATAAGGGTCCGGGTCCGGGTCCGGGTAAGGGTCCGGGTCCGGGTCCGGGTCCGGGTCTGGGTCCGGGTCCGGGTCTGGGTCCATGTCCGGTTCCGGGTCCGGGTCCGGGTCCGGGTAAGGGTCCGGGTCTGGGTCCGGGTCCGGGTCCGGGTAAGGGTCCGGTTCCGGGTCCGGGTCCGGGTAAGTGTCCGGGTCCGGGTCCGGGTCCGGGTCCGGGTCCGGGTCCGGGTCCGGGTCCGGGTCCGGTTCCGTTTCCGGTTCCGGGTAAGGATCCAGGTCCGGGTCCGGGTCCGGGTCCGGGTCCGGGTCCGGGTCCGGGTCCGGGTCCGGGTATGGGTCCGGGTCCGGGTAAGGGTCCGGGTCCGGGTCCGGGTAAGGGTCCGGGTCCGGGTCCGGGTCCGGGTCCGGGTCCGGGTCCGGGTCCGGGTCCGGTTCCGTTTCCGGTTCCGGGTAAGGATCCAGGTCCGGGTCCTGGTCCGGGTCCGGGTCCGGGTCCGGGTAAGGGTCCGGGTCCGGGTCCGGGTAAGGGTCCGGGTCCGGGTCCGGGTCCGGGTCCGGGTCCGGGTCCTGGTAAGGGTCCGGTTCCGGGTCGGGTTCCGGGTCCGGGTCCGGGTCCGGGTAAGGGTCCGGGTCCGGGTCCGGGTCCGGGTCCGGGTCCGGGTCCGGGTCCGGTTCCGTTTCCGGTTCCGGGTAAGGATCCAGGTCCGGGTCCTGGTCCGGGTCCGGGTCCGGGTCCGGGTAAGGGTCCGGGTCCGGGTCCGGGTAAGGGTCCGGGTCCGGGTCCGGGTCCGGGTCCGGGTCCGGGTCCGGGTCCGGGTCCGGGTCCGGTTCCGTTTCCGGTTCCGGGTAAGGATCCAGGTCCGGGTCCTGGTCCGGGTCGGGGTCCGGGTCCGGGTCCTGGTCCGGGTCCGGGTCTGGGTCCATGTCCGGTTCCGGGTCCGGGTCCGGGTCCGGGTAAGGGTCCGGGTCTGGGTCCGGGTCCGGGTCCGGGTAAGGGTCCGGTTCCGGGTCCGGGTCCGGGTAAGTGTCCGGGTCCGGGTCCGGGTCCGGGTCCGGGTCCGGGTCCGGGTCCGGGTCCGGGTCCGGGTCTGGGTCCGGGTCCGGGTCCGGGTCCGGGTCCGGGTCCGGGTCCGGGTCCGGGTCCGGGTATGGGTCCGGGTCCGGGTAAGGGTCCGGGTCCGGGTCCGTGTCCGGGTCCGGGTCCGGGTCCGGGTATGGGTCCGGGTCCGGGTAAGGGTCCGGGTCCGGGTCCGGGTCCGGGTCCGGGTCCGGGTCCGGGTCCTGGTAAGGGTCCGGTTCCGGGTCGGGTTCCGGGTCCGGGTCCGGGTCCGGGTAAGGGTCCGGGTCCGGGTCCGGGTAAGGGTCCGGGTCCGGGTCCGGGTCCGGGTCCGGGTCCGGGTCCGGGTCCGGGTCCGGGTCCGGGTCCGGGTCCGGGTCCGGGTCCGGGTCCGGGTCCGGTTCCGTTTCCGGTTCCGGGTAAGGATCCAGGTCCGGGTCCGGGTCCGGGTCCGGGTCCGGGTCCGGGTCCGGGTCCGGGTATGGGTCCGGGTCCGGGTCCGGGTCCGGGTCCGGGTCCGGGTCCGGGTCCGGGTCCGGGTCCGGGTCCGGGTCCGGGTCCGGGTCCGGGTCCGGGTCTGGGTCCTGGTAAGGGTCCGGTTCCGGGTCGGGTTCCGGGTCCGGGTCCGGGTCCGGGTAAGGGTCGGGGTCCGGGTCCGGGTCCGGGTCCATGTCCGGGTCCGGGTCCGGGTAATGGTCCGGGTCCGGGTCCGGTTCCGGGTCCGGGTCCGGGTCCGGGTCCGGGTCCGGGTCCGGGTCCGGGTCCGGGTCCGGGTCTGGGTCCTGGTAAGGGTCCGGGTCCGGGTCCGGGTCCGGGTCCGGGTCCGGGTCCGGGTCCGGGTCCGGGTCCGGGTCCGGGTCCGGGTCCGGGTCCGGGTCCGGGTCCGGGTCTGGGTCCGGGTAATGGTCCGGGTCCGGGTCCGGGTAATGGTCCGGGTCCGGGTCTGGGTCCGGGTCCGGGTCCGGGTCCGGGTCCTGGTAAGGGTCCGGTTCCGGGTCGGGTTCCGGGTCCGGGTCCGGGTCCGGGTAAGGGTCCGGGTCCGGGTCCGGATAAGGGTCCGGGTCCGGGTCCGGGTAAGGGTCCGGGTCCGGGTCCGGGTCCGGGTCTGGGTCCGGGTCCGGGTCTGGGTCCATGTCCGGTTCCGGGTCCGGGTCCGGGTCCGGGTAAGGGTCCGGGTCTGGGTCCGGGTCCGGGTCCGGGTAAGGGTCCGGTTCCGGGTCCGGGTCCGGGTAAGTGTCCGGGTCCGGGTCCGGGTCCGGGTCCGGGTCCGGGTCCGGGTCCGGGTCCGGGTCCGGGTCCGGGTCCGGGTCCGGGTATGGGTCCGGGTCCGGGTAAGGGTCCGGGTCCGGGTCCGTGTCCGGGTCCGGGTCCGGGTCCGGGTATGGGTCCGGGTCCGGGTAAGGGTCCGGGTCCGGGTCCGGGTCCGGGTCCGGGTCCGGGTCCGGGTCCGGGTCCTGGTAAGGGTCCGGTTCCGGGTCGGGTTCCGGGTCCGGGTCCGGGTCCGGGTAAGGGTCCGGGTCCGGGTCCGGGTAAGGGTCCGGGTCCGGGTCCGGGTCCGGGTAAGGGTCCGGGTCCGGGTCCGGGTCCGGGTCCGGGTCCGGTTCCGGGTCCGGGTCCGGGTCCGGGTCCGGGTCCATGTCCGGGTCCGGGTCCGGGTCCGGGTCTGGGTCCGGGTCCGGGTCCGGGTCCGGGTCCGGGTCCGGGTCCGGGTCCGGGTATGGGTCCGGGTCCGGGTAAGGGTCCGGGTCCGGGTCCGTGTCCGGGTCCGGGTCCGGGTCCGGGTATGGGTCCGGGTCCGGGTAAGGGTCCGGGTCCGGGTCCGGGTCCGGGTCCGGGTCCGGGTCCGGGTCCGGGTCCGGGTCCGGGTCCGGGTCCGGGTCCGGGTCCGGGTCCGGGTCCTGGTAAGGGTCCGGTTCCGGGTCGGGTTCCGGGTCCGGGTCCAGGTCCGGGTAAGGGTCCGGGTCCGGGTCAGGGTCTGGGTCCAGGTCCGGTTCCGGTTCCGGTTCCGGTTCCGGGTAAGGGTCCGGTTCCGGGTCCGGGTCCGGGTCCGGGTCCGGGTAAGGGTCCGGGTCCGGGTCCGGGTAAGGGTCCGGGTCCGGATCCGGGTCCGGGTCCGGGTCCGGGTCCGGGTCCGGGTCCGGGTCTGGGTCCGGTTCCGTTTCCGGTTCCGGGTAAGGATCCAGGTCCGGGTCCTGGTCCGGGTCCGGGTCCGGGTCCGGGTAAGGGTCCGGGTCCGGGTCCGGGTCCGGGTCCGGGGCCGGGGCCGGGGCCGGGGCCGGGGCCGGGTAAGGGTCCGGGTCCATGTCCGGGTCCGGGTCCGAGTCCGGGTCCGGGTCCGGGTCCGGGTCCGGGTCCGGGTCCGGGTAAGGGTCCGGGTCCGGGTCCGGGTCCGGGTCCGGGTCCGGGTCCGGGTCCGGGTCCGGGTCCGGGTCCGGGTCCGGGGTCCGGGTCCGGGTCCGGGTAAGGGTCCGGGTCCGGGTCCGGGTCCGGGTCCGGGTCCGGGTCCGGGTCCGGGTAAGGGTCCGGGTCCGGGTCAGGGTCTGGGTCCAGGTCCGGTTCCGGTTCCGGTTCCGGTTCCGGGTAAGGGTCCGGTTCCGGGTCCGGGTCCGGGTCCGGGTCCGGGTCCGGGTAAGGGTCCGGGTCCGGGTCCGGGTAAGGGTCCAGGTCCGGGTCCGGGTCCGGGTCCGGGTCCGGGTCCGGGTCCGGGTCCGGGTCCGGTTCCGTTTCCGGGTCCGGGTAAGGATCCAGGTCCGGGTCCGGGTCCGGGTCCGGGTCCGGGTAAGGTTCCGGGTCCGGGTCCGGGTCCGGGTCCGGGTCCGGGTCCGGGTCCGGGTCCGGGTCCGGGTCCGGGTCCGGGTCCGGGTCCTGGTCCTGGTCCGGGTCCGGGTCCGGGTCCGGGTCCGGGTCCGGGTAAAGGTCCGGGTCCAGGTCCGGATCCGGGTCCGGGTCCGGGTCCGGGTCCGGGTCCGGGTCCGGGTCAGGGTCCGGGTCCGGGTCCGGGTCCGGGTCCGGGTCCGGGTAAGGGTCCGGGTCCGGGTCCGGGTCCGGGTCCGGGTCCGGGTCCGGGTCCGGGTCCGGGTCCGGGTCCGGGTCCGGGTCCAGGTCCGGGTAAGGGTCCGGGTCCGGGTCAGGGTCTGGGTCCAGGTCCGGGTCCGGTTCCGGTTCCGGGTCCGGGTAAAGGTCCGGGTCCAGGTCCGGATCCGGGTCCGGGTCCGGGGTCCGGGTCCGGGTCCGGGTCCGGGTCAGGGTCCGGGTCCGGGTCCGGGTCCGGGTCCGGGTCCGGGTAAGGGTCCGGGTCCGGGTCCGGGTCCGGGTCCGGGTCCGGGTCCGGGTCCGGGTCCGGGTCCGGGTCCGGGTCCGGGTCCAGGTCCGGGTAAGGGTCCGGGTCCGGGTCAGGGTCTGGGTCCAGGTCCGGTTCCGGTTCCGGTTCCGGTTCCGGGTAAGGGTCCGGTTCCGGGTCCGGGTCCGGGTCCGGGTCCGGGTAAGGGTCCGGGTCCGGGTCCGGGTAAGGGTCCGGGTCCGGGTCCGGGTCCGGGTCCGGGTCCGGGTCCGGGTCCGGGTCCGGGTCCGGGTCCGGGTCCGGGTCCGGTTCCGTTTCCGTTTCCGGTTCCGGGTAAGGATCCAGGTCCGGGTCCTGGTCCGGGTCCGGGTCCGGGTCCGGGTAAGGGTCCGGGTCCGGGTCCGGGTAAGGGTCCGGGTCCGGGTCCGGGTCCGGGTCCGGGTCCGGGTCCGGGTCCGGGTCCGGTTCCGTTTCCGGTTCCGGGTAAGGATCCAGGTCCGGGTCCTGGTCCGGGTCCGGGTCCGGGTCCGGGTAAGGGTCCGGGTCTGGGTCCGGGTAAGGGTCCGGGTCCGGGTCCGGGTCCGGGTCCGGGTAAGGGTCCGGGTAAGGGTCCGTGTCCGTGTCCGGGTCCGGGTCCGGGTCCGGGTAAGGGTCCGGGTCCGGGTCCGGGTCCGGGTCCGGGTAAGGGTCCGGGTCTGGGTCTGGGTCCGGGTCCATGTCCGGGTCCGGTTCCGGTTCCGGGTCCGGGTAAAGGTCCGGGTCCAGGTCCGGATCCGGGTCCGGGTCCGGGTCCGGGTCCGGGTCCGGGTCCGGGTCAGGGTCCGGGTCCGGGTCCGGGTCCGGGTCCGGGTCCGGGTAAGGGTCCGGGTCCGGGTCCGGGTCCGGGTCCGGGTCCGGGTCCGGGTCCGGGTCCGGGTCCGGGTCCGGGTCCGGGTCCAGGTCCGGGTAAGGGTCCGGGTCCGGGTCAGGGTCTGGGTCCAGGTCCGGTTCCGGTTCCGGTTCCGGTTCCGGGTAAGGGTCCGGTTCCGGGTCCGGGTCCGGGTCCGGGTCCGGGTAAGGGTCCGGGTCCGGGTCCGGGTAAGGGTCCGGGTCCGGGTCCGGGTCCGGGTCCGGGTCCGGGTCCGGGTCCGGGTCCGGGTCCGGGTCCGGGTCCGGGTCCGGTTCCGTTTCCGTTTCCGGTTCCGGGTAAGGATCCAGGTCCGGGTCCTGGTCCGGGTCCGGGTCCGGGTCCGGGTAAGGGTCCGGGTCCGGGTCCGGGTAAGGGTCCGGGTCCGGGTCCGGGTCCGGGTCCGGGTCCGGGTCCGGGTCCGGGTCCGGTTCCGTTTCCGGTTCCGGGTAAGGATCCAGGTCCGGGTCCTGGTCCGGGTCCGGGTCCGGGTCCGGGTAAGGGTCCGGGTCTGGGTCCGGGTAAGGGTCCGGGTCCGGGTCCGGGTCCGGGTCCGGGTAAGGGTCCGGGTAAGGGTCCGTGTCCGTGTCCGGGTCCGGGTCCGGGTCCGGGTAAGGGTCCGGGTCCGGGTCCGGGTCCGGGTCCGGGTAAGGGTCCGGGTCTGGGTCTGGGTAAGGGTCCAGGTCTGGGTCCGGGTCCGGGTCCGGGTCCGGGTAAGGGTCCGTGTCCGTGTCCGGGTCCGGGTCCGGGTCCGGGTAAGGGTCCGGGTCCGGGTCCGGGTCCGGGTCCGGGTCCGGGTCCGGGTAAGGGTCCGGGTCTGGGTCTGGGTAAGGGTCCGGGTCTGGGTCCGGGTCCGGGTCCGGGTCCGGGTAAGGGTCCGTGTCCGGGTCCGGGTCCGGGTCCGGGTCCGGGTCCGGGTCTGGGTCCGGGTCCGGGTCCGGGTCCGGGTCCGGGTCCGGGTCCGGGTCCGGGTCCGGGTCTGGGTCCGGTTCCGTTTCCGGTTCCGGGTAAGGATCCAGGTCCGGGTCCTGGTCCGGGTCCGGGTCCGGGTCCGGGTAAGGGTCCGGGTCCGGGTCCGGGTCCGGGTCCGGGGCCGGGGCCGGGGCCGGGGCCGGGGCCGGGTAAGGGTCCGGGTCCATGTCCGGGTCCGGGTCCGAGTCCGGGTCCGGGTCCGGGTCCGGGTCCGGGTCCGGGTCCGGGTAAGGGTCCGGGTCCGGGTCCGGGTCCGGGTCCGGGTCCGGGTCCGGGTCCGGGTCCGGGTCCGGGTCCGGGTCCGGGTCCGGGTCCGGGTCCGGGTAAGGGTCCGGGTCCGGGTCCGGGTCCGGGTCCGGGTCCGGGTCCGGGTCCGGGTAAGGGTCCGGGTCCGGGTCAGGGTCTGGGTCCAGGTCCGGTTCCGGTTCCGGTTCCGGTTCCGGGTAAGGGTCCGGTTCCGGGTCCGGGTCCGGGTCCGGGTCCGGGTCCGGGTAAGGGTCCGGGTCCGGGTCCGGGTAAGGGTCCAGGTCCGGGTCCGGGTCCGGGTCCGGGTCCGGGTCCGGGTCCGGGTCCGGGTCCGGTTCCGTTTCCGGGTCCGGGTAAGGATCCAGGTCCGGGTCCGGGTCCGGGTCCGGGTCCGGGTAAGGTTCCGGGTCCGGGTCCGGGTCCGGGTCCGGGTCCGGGTCCGGGTCCGGGTCCGGGTCCGGGTCCGGGTCCGGGTCCGGGTCCTGGTCCTGGTCCGGGTCCGGGTCCGGGTCCGGGTCCGGGTCCGGGTAAAGGTCCGGGTCCAGGTCCGGATCCGGGTCCGGGTCCGGGTCCGGGTCCGGGTCCGGGTCCGGGTCAGGGTCCGGGTCCGGGTCCGGGTCCGGGTCCGGGTCCGGGTAAGGGTCCGGGTCCGGGTCCGGGTCCGGGTCCGGGTCCGGGTCCGGGTCCGGGTCCGGGTCCGGGTCCGGGTCCGGGTCCAGGTCCGGGTAAGGGTCCGGGTCCGGGTCAGGGTCTGGGTCCAGGTCCGGGTCCGGTTCCGGTTCCGGGTCCGGGTAAAGGTCCGGGTCCAGGTCCGGATCCGGGTCCGGGTCCGGGTCCGGGTCCGGGTCCGGGTCCGGGTCAGGGTCCGGGTCCGGGTCCGGGTCCGGGTCCGGGTCCGGGTAAGGGTCCGGGTCCGGGTCCGGGTCCGGGTCCGGGTCCGGGTCCGGGTCCGGGTCCGGGTCCGGGTCCGGGTCCGGGTCCAGGTCCGGGTAAGGGTCCGGGTCCGGGTCAGGGTCTGGGTCCAGGTCCGGTTCCGGTTCCGGTTCCGGTTCCGGGTAAGGGTCCGGTTCCGGGTCCGGGTCCGGGTCCGGGTCCGGGTAAGGGTCCGGGTCCGGGTCCGGGTAAGGGTCCGGGTCCGGGTCCGGGTCCGGGTCCGGGTCCGGGTCCGGGTCCGGGTCCGGGTCCGGGTCCGGGTCCGGGTCCGGTTCCGTTTCCGTTTCCGGTTCCGGGTAAGGATCCAGGTCCGGGTCCTGGTCCGGGTCCGGGTCCGGGTCCGGGTAAGGGTCCGGGTCCGGGTCCGGGTAAGGGTCCGGGTCCGGGTCCGGGTCCGGGTCCGGGTCCGGGTCCGGGTCCGGGTCCGGTTCCGTTTCCGGTTCCGGGTAAGGATCCAGGTCCGGGTCCTGGTCCGGGTCCGGGTCCGGGTCCGGGTAAGGGTCCGGGTCTGGGTCCGGGTAAGGGTCCGGGTCCGGGTCCGGGTCCGGGTCCGGGTAAGGGTCCGGGTAAGGGTCCGTGTCCGTGTCCGGGTCCGGGTCCGGGTCCGGGTAAGGGTCCGGGTCCGGGTCCGGGTCCGGGTCCGGGTAAGGGTCCGGGTCTGGGTCTGGGTCCGGGTCCATGTCCGGGTCCGGTTCCGGTTCCGGGTCCGGGTAAAGGTCCGGGTCCAGGTCCGGATCCGGGTCCGGGTCCGGGTCCGGGTCCGGGTCCGGGTCCGGGTCAGGGTCCGGGTCCGGGTCCGGGTCCGGGTCCGGGTCCGGGTAAGGGTCCGGGTCCGGGTCCGGGTCCGGGTCCGGGTCCGGGTCCGGGTCCGGGTCCGGGTCCGGGTCCGGGTCCGGGTCCAGGTCCGGGTAAGGGTCCGGGTCCGGGTCAGGGTCTGGGTCCAGGTCCGGTTCCGGTTCCGGTTCCGGTTCCGGGTAAGGGTCCGGTTCCGGGTCCGGGTCCGGGTCCGGGTCCGGGTAAGGGTCCGGGTCCGGGTCCGGGTAAGGGTCCGGGTCCGGGTCCGGGTCCGGGTCCGGGTCCGGGTCCGGGTCCGGGTCCGGGTCCGGGTCCGGGTCCGGGTCCGGTTCCGTTTCCGTTTCCGGTTCCGGGTAAGGATCCAGGTCCGGGTCCTGGTCCGGGTCCGGGTCCGGGTCCGGGTAAGGGTCCGGGTCCGGGTCCGGGTAAGGGTCCGGGTCCGGGTCCGGGTCCGGGTCCGGGTCCGGGTCCGGGTCCGGGTCCGGTTCCGTTTCCGGTTCCGGGTAAGGATCCAGGTCCGGGTCCTGGTCCGGGTCCGGGTCCGGGTCCGGGTAAGGGTCCGGGTCTGGGTCCGGGTAAGGGTCCGGGTCCGGGTCCGGGTCCGGGTCCGGGTAAGGGTCCGGGTAAGGGTCCGTGTCCGTGTCCGGGTCCGGGTCCGGGTCCGGGTAAGGGTCCGGGTCCGGGTCCGGGTCCGGGTCCGGGTAAGGGTCCGGGTCTGGGTCTGGGTAAGGGTCCAGGTCTGGGTCCGGGTCCGGGTCCGGGTCCGGGTAAGGGTCCGTGTCCGTGTCCGGGTCCGGGTCCGGGTCCGGGTAAGGGTCCGGGTCCGGGTCCGGGTCCGGGTCCGGGTCCGGGTCCGGGTAAGGGTCCGGGTCTGGGTCTGGGTAAGGGTCCGGGTCTGGGTCCGGGTCCGGGTCCGGGTCCGGGTAAGGGTCCGTGTCCGGGTCCGGGTCCGGGTCCGGGTCCGGGTCCGGGTCTGGGTCCGGGTCCGGGTCCGGGTCCGGGTCCGGGTTAGGGTCCGGGTCCGGGTCCGGGTCCGGGTAAGGGTCCGGGTCCGTTTCCGGTTCCGGGTCCAGGTCCGGGTCCGGGTCCGGGTCCGGGTCCGGGTCCGGGTCCGGGTCCGGGGCCGGGGCCGGGTCCGGGTCCGGGTCCGGGTAAGGGTCCGGGTCCGGGTCCGGGTCCGGGTCCGGGTCCGGGTCCGGGTCCGGGTCCGGGTCCGGGTAAGGGTCCGGGTCCATGTCCGGGTCCGGGTCCGAGTCCGGGTCAGGGTCCGGGTCCGGGTCCGGGTCCGGGTCCGGGTCCGGGTCCGGGTCCGGGTCCGGGTCCGGGTCCGGGTCCGGGTCCGGGTCCGGGTCCAGGTCCGGGTAAGGGTCCGGGTCCGGGTCAGGGTCTGGGTCCAGGTCCGGTTCCGGTTCCAGTTCCAGTTCCGGTTCCGGGTAAGGGTCCGGTTCCGGGTCCGGGTCCGGGTCCGGGTCCGGGTAAGGGTCCGGGTCCGGGTCCGGGTAAGGGTCCGGGTCCGGGTCCGGGTCCGGGTCCGGGTCCGGGTCCGGGTCCGGGTCCGGGTCCGGGTCCGGGTCCGGGTCCGGTTCCGTTTCCGGTTCCGGGTAAGGATCCAGGTCCGGGTCCTGGTCCGGGTCCGGGTCCGGGTCTGGGTAAGGGTCCGGGTCCGGGTCCGGGTAAGGGTCCGGGTCCGGGTCCGGGTCCGGGTCCGGGTCCGGGTCCGGGTCCGGGTCCGGTTCCGTTTCCGGTTCCGGGTAAGGATCCAGGTCTGGGTCCTGGTCCGGGTCCGGGTCCGGGTCCGGGTAAGGGTCCGGGTCTGGGTCCGGGTAAGGGTCCGGGTCCGGGTCCGGGTCCGGGTCCGGGTAAGGGTCCGGGTCTGGGTCTGGGTAAGGGTCCGGGTCTGGGTCCGGGTCCGGGTCCGGGTAAGGGTCCGTGTCCGGGTCCGGGTCCGGGTCCGGGTCCGGGTCCGGGTCCGGGTCTGGGTCCGGGTCCGGGTCCGGGTCCGGGTTAGGGTCCGGGTCTGGGTCCGGGTCCGGGTAAGGGTCCGGGTCCGTTTCCGGGTCCGGGTCCGGGTCCGGGTCCGGGTCCGGGTCCGGGTCCGGGGCCGGGGCCGGGGGCCGGGGCCGGGGCCGGGGCCGGGGCCGGGGCCGGGTGTCAGGTAAGGGTCCGGGTCAAGATCCGGGTCAGGGTCAAGGTCCGGGTCTGGGTCCGGGTCCGGGTCTGGGTCCGGGTCCGGGTCCGGGTCCGGGTCCGGGTCCAGGTCCGTGTCCGGGTCCGGGTCCGGGTCCGGGTAAGGGTCCGGCTCCGGCTCCGGGTCCGGGTCCTTCTCCGGCTCCGGGTCCGGGTCCGGGTCTGGGTCCGGGTCCAGGTCCGGGTCGGGGTCCGGGTCCGGCTCCGGGTCTGGGTCCGGGTCCGGGTCCGGGTCCGGGTCCGGGTCCGGGTCCGGGTCCGGGAAAGGGTCCGGGTCCGGGTCCGGGTCCGGGTCCGGGTCCGGGTAAGGGTCCGGGTCCGGGTAATGGTCCGGGTCCGGGTCCGGGTCCGGGTCCGGGTCCGGGTCCGAGTCCGGGTCCGGGTAAGGGTCCGGGTCTGGGTCCGGGTCCGGGTCTGGGTCCGTGTCCGGTTCCGGGTCCGGGTCCGGGTAAAGGTCCGGGTCCGGGTCCGGATCCGGGTCCGGGTAAGGGTCCGGGTCGGGGTCCGGGTCCGGGTCGGGGTCCGGGTCCGGGTCCGGGTCCGGGTCCGGGTCCGGGTCTGGGTCCGGGTCGGGGTCCGGGTCCGGGTCCGGGTCCGGGTCCGGGTCCGGGTAAGGGTCCGGGTCTGGGTCCGGGTCCGGGTCCGGGTAAGGGTCCGGGTCCGGGTAAGGGTCCGGGTCCGGGTCCGGGTCCGGGTCCGGGTCCGGGTCCGGGTCCGGGTCCGGGTCCGGGTCCGGGTCCGGGTCCGGGTCCGGGTAAGGGTCCGGGTCCGGGTCCAGGTCCGGGTCCGGGTTCGGGTCCGGGTCCGGGTCCGGGTCCGGGTCCGGGTCCGGGTCCGGGTCCGGGTAAGGGTCCGGGTCCGGGTCCGGGTCCGGGTAAGGGTCCGGGTCCGGGTAAGGGTCCGGGTCCGGGTCCGGGTCCGGGTCCGGGTCCGGGTCCGGGTCCGGGTCCGGGTCCGGGTCTTTGTCCGGGTCCACGTCGGGGTCCGGGTCCGGGTCCGGGTCCCGGGTCCGGGTAAGGGTCCGGGTCCGGGTCCGGGTCCGGGTCCGGGTCCGGGTCCGGGTTCGGGTCCGGGTCCGGGTCCGGGTCCGGGTCCGAGTAAGGGTACGGGTCCGGGTCCGGGTCCGGGTCCGGGGTAGGGTCCGGGTTCGGGTCCGGGTCCGGGTCCGGGTCCGGGTAAGCGTCCGGGTCCGGGTCTGGGTCCGGGTCTGGGTACGGGTCCGGGTCCGGGTCCGGGTCCGGGGTAGGGTCCGGGTTCGGGTCCGGGTCCGGGTCCGGGTCCGGGTAAGCGTCCGGGTCCGGGTCTGGGTCCGGGTCTGGGTCCGGGTATGCGTCCGGGTCCGGGTCTGGGTCCGGGTCTGGGTCCGGGTCCGGGTCCGGGTAAGGGTCCGGGTCCGGGTCCGGGTCCGGGTCCGGGTCCGGGTCCGGGTCCGGGTCCGGGTCCGGGTCCGGGTCCGGGTCCGGGTCCGGGTCTTTGTCCGGGTCCACGTCGGGGTCCGGGTCCGGGTCCGGGTCCGGGTAAGGGTCCGGGTCTATATCCGTGTCCGTGTCCGTGTCCGTGTCCGTGTCCGTGTCCGGGTAAGGGTCCGGGTCCGGGTCCGGGTCCGGGTAAGGGTCCGGGTCCGGGTAAGGGTCCGGGTCCGGGTCCGGGTCCGGGTCCGGGTCCGGGTCCGGGTCCGGGTCCGGGTCCGGGTCCGGGTCTTTGTCCGGGTCCACGTCGGGGTCCGGGTCCGGGTCCGGGTCCCGGGTCCGGGTCTGGGTTCGGGTCCGGGTCCGGGTCCGGGTCCGGGTCCGGGTCCGGGTCCGAGTAAGGGTACGGGTCCGGGTCCGGGTCCGGGTCCGGGGTAGGGTCCGGGTTCGGGTCCGGGTCCGGGTCCGGGTCCGGGTAAGCGTCCGGGTCCGGGTCTGGGTCCGGGTCTGGGTACGGGTCCGGGTCCGGGTCCGGGTCCGGGGTAGGGTCCGGGTTCGGGTCCGGGTCCGGGTCCGGGTCCGGGTAAGCGTCCGGGTCCGGGTCTGGGTCCGGGTCTGGGTCCGGGTATGCGTCCGGGTCCGGGTCTTTGTCCGGGTCCACGTCGGGGTCCGGGTCCGGGTCCGGGTCCGGGTAAGGGTCCGGGTCTATATCCGTGTCCGTGTCCGTGTCCGTGTCCGTGTCCGGGTAAGGGTCCGGGTCCGGGTCCGGGTCCGGGTCCGGGTCCGGGTCCGGGTCCGGGTCCGGGTCCGGGTCCGGGTCCGGGTCCGGGTCAGGGTCCAGGTCCGGCTCCGGCTCCGGTTCAGGGTCCGGGTCAGGGTGCCGTTCAGTGTCAGGGTCAGGGTCATGGTCAGGGTCCGGGTCCGGGCAAGGGTCCGGGTCCTGGTCCGGGGACGGGTCCGGGTCAGGGTCCGGGTCAGGGTGCCGTTCAGTGTCAGGGTCAGGGTCATGGTCAGGGTCCGGGTCCGGGCAAGGGTCCGGGTCCGGGTCCGGGTCCGGGTCCGGGTCCGGGTCCGGGTCCGGGTCCGTGTCCGGGTCCGTGTCCGGGTCCGTGTCCGGGTCCGGGTCCGGGTCCGGGTCCGGGTCCGGGTCCGGGTCCGGGTCCGGGTCCGGGTCCGGGTCCGGGTCAGTTTCAGGGTCAGTGTCAGAGTCAGGGTCCGGGTCAGGGTCAGGGTCAGGGTCAGGCTCACGGTCAGGGTCCGGGTCCGGGTCAGGGTCAGGGTCAGGGGCCGGATCCGGGTCTGGGTTAGGGTTAGGGTTAGGGTTAGGGTTAGGGTTAGGGTCCGGGTCCGGGTCAGTTTCAGGGTCAGTGTCAGGGTCCGTGTCCGTGTCAGGGTCCGGGTCCTGGTCCGGGTCCGGGTCCGGGTCCTGGTCCGGGTCAGGGCACAAGCTCAGGTTTCCAAAGAAACACATGTACACATGTACATGTACACATACATACCAAAGAATTGGCCGTAGGAGTCAATTCAGCCAGAAACCTTATCTTTTGACACAAGCTCAGATGTCCAAAGAAACACATGTTCATATGACGCAAAGTATGAAAATTCCCAAAACACACAATTTTCAAATCTGAGCTTTCCCTGAGGAGATAGACCACAGGGTACCTCAGAATTGGCAGAAGGACTCAATTCAGCGAAAAACTTAACTTTGACACAGAGCTTAGATTTGGAAAACAAACATATATTCATGTACCACACAGTCTGAGCAGCCCAAAAAATTGTCAATTTTTTCCGATCTGAGCCTTCCCCGAGGTGATAGCGCAAAGTGCATCTCAGCATTGGCAGGAGGACTCAATTCAACCCGAAAACATAACTTTTGAAAGAGAGCTTAGATATGGCAAAGAAACAGGGTCCGGGACCGGGTCCGGGTCCGAGTCAGGGTCCGGGACCGGGTCCGGGTCCGAGTCAGGGTCCGGTTCTGGTTCCGGGTCCGGGTCCGGTTCCGGTTCCGGTTCCGGTTCCGGTTCCGGTTCCGGTTCCGGTTCCGGTTCCGGTTCCGCTTCCGCTTCCGCTTCCGGGTCCGGGTCCGGGTCCGTGTCCGGGTCCGGGTCCGGGTCAGTTTCAGGGTCAGTGTCAGAGTCAGGGTCCGGGTCAGGGTCAGGGTCAGGC
Source organism: Arizona elegans (assembly GCA_022577455.1). Classification (NCBI taxonomy): domain Eukaryota; kingdom Metazoa; phylum Chordata; class Lepidosauria; order Squamata; family Colubridae; genus Arizona; species Arizona elegans. The sequence continues at coordinate 9,616,928 of JAKOOJ010000027.1, forward strand.
TCACGGTCAGGGTCCGGGTCCGGGTCAGGGTCAGGGTCAGGGTCCGGGTCAGGGTGCCGTTCAGGGTCAGGGTCAGGGTCATGGTCAGGGTCCGGGTCCGGGCAAGGGTCCGGGTCCTGGTCCGGGGACGGGTCCGGGTCAGGGTCCGGGTCAGGGTGCCGTTCAGTGTCAGGGTCAGGGTCATGGTCAGGGTCCGGGTCCGGGCAAGGGTCCGGGTCCGGGTCCGGGTCCGGGTCCGGGTCCGGGTCCGGGTCCGTGTCCGGGTCCGTGTCCGGGTCCGTGTCCGGGTCCGGGTCCGGGTCCGGGTCCGGGTCCGGGTCCGGGTCCGGGTCCGGGTCAGTTTCAGGGTCAGTGTCAGAGTCAGGGTCCGGGTCAGGGTCAGGGTCAGGGTCAGGCTCACGGTCAGGGTCCGGGTCCGGGTCAGGGTCAGGGTCAGGGGCCGGATCCGGGTCTGGGTTAGGGTTAGGGTTAGGGTTAGGGTTAGGGTTAGGGTCCGGGTCCGGGTCAGTTTCAGGGTCAGTGTCAGGGTCCGTGTCCGTGTCAGGGTCCGGGTCCTGGTCCGGGTCCGGGTCCGGGTCCGGGTCAGGGCACAAGCTCAGGTTTCCAAAGAAACACATGTACACATGTACATGTACACATACATACCAAAGAATTGGCCGTAGGAGTCAATTCAGCCAGAAACCTTATCTTTTGACACAAGCTCAGATGTCCAAAGAAACACATGTTCATATGACGCAAAGTATGAAAATTCCCAAAACACACAATTTTCAAATCTGAGCTTTCCCTGAGGAGATAGACCACAGGGTACCTCAGAATTGGCAGAAGGACTCAATTCAGCGAAAAACTTAACTTTGACACAGAGCTTAGATTTGGAAAACAAACATATATTCATGTACCACACAGTCTGAGCAGCCCAAAAAATTGTCAATTTTTTCCGATCTGAGCCTTCCCCGAGGTGATAGCGCAAAGTGCATCTCAGCATTGGCAGGAGGACTCAATTCAACCCGAAAACATAACTTTTGAAAGAGAGCTTAGATATGGCAAAGAAACAGGGTCCGGGACCGGGTCCGGGTCCGAGTCAGGGTCCGGGACCGGGTCCGGGTCCGAGTCAGGGTCCGGTTCTGGTTCCGGGTCCGGTTCCGGTTCCGGTTCCGGTTCCGGTTCCGGTTCCGGTTCCGGTTCCGGTTCCGCTTCCGGGTCCGGGTCCGGGTCCGTGTCCGGGTCCGGGTCCGGGTCAGTTTCAGGGTCAGTGTCAGAGTCAGGGTCCGGGTCAGGGTCAGGGTCAGGCTCACGGTCAGGGTCCGGGTCCGGGTCAGGGTCAGGGTCAGGGGCCGGATCCGGGTCTGGGTTAGGGTTAGGGTTAGGGTTAGGGTTAGGGTTAGGGTTAGGGTCCGGGTCCGGGTCAGTTTCAGGGTCAGTGTCAGGGTCCGTGTCCGTTTCAGGGTCCGGGTCCTGGTCCGGGTCCGGGTCAGGGTCAGGGCACAAGCTCAGGTTTCCAAAGAAACACATGTACACATGTACATGTACACATACATACCAAAGAATTGGCCGTAGGAGTCAATTCAGCCAGAAACCTTATCTTTTGACACAAGCTCAGATGTCCAAAGAAACACATGTTCATATGACGCAAAGTATGAAAATTCCCAAAACACACAATTTTCAAATCTGAGCTTTCCCTGAGGAGATAGACCACAGGGTACCTCAGAATTGGCAGAAGGACTCAATTCAGCGAAAAACTTAACTTTGACACAGAGCTTAGATATGGCAAAGAAACATATATTCATGTACCACACAGTCTGAGCAGCCCAAAAAATTGTCAATTTTTTCCGATCTGAGCCTTCCCCGAGGAGATACCGGAAAGTGCATCTCAGCATTGGCAGGAGGACTCAATTCAACCCGAAAACATAAGTTTTGAAAGAGAGCTTAGATATGGCAAAGAAACAGGGTCCGGGTCCGGGTCCGGGTCCGGGACCGGGTCCGGGTCCGAGTCAGGGTCCGGGACCGGGTCCGAGTCAGGGTCCGGTTCTGGTTCCGGTTCCGGTTCCGGTTCCGGTTCCGGTTCCGGTTCCGGTTCCGATTCCGGTTCCGTGTCCTGGTCAGGGTCAGGGTCCGGATCCATGTCCGTGTCAGTTTCAGGGTCAGTGTCAGGGTCCGTGTCCGTGTCAGGGTCCGGGTCCGGGTCCGGGTCCGGGTCCGTGCATGGGTCCGGGCACAAGCTCAGGTTTCCAAAGAAACACATGTACATATTACGCAAAGTATGAAAAGACCCAAAACACACAATTTTCAAATCTGAGCCTTCCCCGAGGAGATAGAGCAAAGTGCATCACAGCATTGGCAGGAGGACTCAATTCAACCCGAAAACATAACTTTTGAAAGAGAGCTTAGATATGGCAAAGAAACAGGGTCCGGGTCCGGGTCCGGGTCCGGGACCGGGTCCGAGTCAGGGTCCGGGACCGGGTCCGGGTCCGAGTCAGGGTCCGGTTCCGGTTCCGGTTCCGGTTCCGGTTCCGGTTCCGCTTCCGCTTCCGCTTCCGGTTCCGTGTCCGGTTCCGGGTCAGGGTCCGGATCCATGTCCGTGTCAGTTTCAGGGTCAGTGTCAGGGTCCGTGTCCGTGTCAGGGTCCGGGTCCTGGTCCGGGTCCGGGTCCGGGTCCGGTTCCGGGTCAGGGCACAAGCTCAGGTTTCCAAAGAAACACATGTACACATGTACATGTACACATACATACCAAAGAATTGGCCGTAGGAGTCAATTCAGCCAGAAACCTTATCTTTTGACACAAGCTCAGATGTCCAAAGAAACACATGTTCATATGACGCAAAGTATGAAAATTCCCAAAACACACAATTTTCAAATCTGAGCTTTCCCTGAGGAGATAGACCACAGGGTACCTCAGAATTGGCAGAAGGACTCAATTCAGCGAAAAACTTAACTTTGACACAGAGCTTAGATTTGGAAAACAAACATATATTCATGTACCACACAGTCTGAGCAGCCCAAAAAATTGTCAATTTTTTCCGATCTGAGCCTTCCCCGAGGAGATACCGGAAAGTGCATCTCAGCATTGGCAGGAGGACTCAATTCAACCCGAAAACATAACTTTTGAAAGAGAGCTTAGATATGGCAAAGAAACAGGGTCCGGGTCCGGGTCCGGGTCCGGGACCGGGTCCGGGTCCGAGTCAGGGTCCGGGACCGGGTCCGGGTCCGGGTCCGAGTCAGAGGTTCTGGTTCCGGTTCCGGTTCCGGTTCCGGTTCCGCTTCCGCTTCCGCTTCCGGTTCCGGTTCCGGGTCCGGTTCCGGGTCAGGGTCCGGATCCATGTCCGTGTCAGTTTCAGGGTCAGTGTCAGGGTCCGTGTCCGTGTCAGGGTCCGGGTCCTGGTCCGGGTCCGGGTCCGGGTCCGGGTCCGGGTCAGGGCACAAGCTCAGGTTTCCAAAGAAACACATGTACACATGTACATGTACACATACATACCAAAGAATTGGCCGTAGGAGTCAATTCAGCCAGAAACCTTATCTTTTGACACAAGCTCAGATGTCCAAAGAAACACATGTTCATATGACGCAAAGTATGAAAATTCCCAAAACACACAATTTTCAAATCTGAGCTTTCCCTGAGGAGATAGACCACAGGGTACCTCAGAATTGGCAGAAGGACTCAATTCAGCGAAAAACTTAACTTTGACACAGAGCTTAGATTTGGAAAACAAACATATATTCATGTACCACACAGTCTGAGCAGCCCAAAAAATTGTCAATTTTTTCCGATCTGAGCCTTCCCCGAGGTGATAGCGCAAAGTGCATCTCAGCATTGGCAGGAGGACTCAATTCAACCCGAAAACATAACTTTTGAAAGAGAGCTTAGATATGGCAAAGAAACAGGGTCCGGGTCCGGGTCCGGGTCCGGGACCGGGTCCGGGTCCGAGTCAGGATCCGGGACCGGGTCCGAGTCAGGGTCCGGTTCTGGTTCCGGTTCCGGTTCCGGTTCCGGTTCCGGGTCCGGGTCAGGGTCAGGGTCCGGATCCATGTCCGTGTCAGTTTCAGGGTCAGTGTCAGGGTCCGTGTCCGTGTCAGTGTCCGGGTCCGGGTCCGGGTCCGGGTCCGTGCATGGGTCCGGGCACAAGCTCAGGTTTCCAAAGAAACACATGTACATATTACGCAAAGTATGAAAAGACCCAAAACACACAATTTTCAAATCTGAGCCTTCCCCGAGGAGATAGAGCAAAGTGCATCTCAGCATTGGCAGGAGGACTCAATTCAACCCGAAAACATAACTTTTGAAAGAGAGCTTAGATATGGCAAAGAAACAGGGTCCGGGTCCGGGTCCGGGTCCGGGACCGGGTCCGGGTCCGAGACAGGGTCCGGGACCGGGTCCGGGTCCGAGTCAGGGTCCGGTTCTGGTTCCGGTTCCGGTTCCGGTTCCGGTTCCGGTTCCGGTTCCGGTTCCGGTTCCGGTTCCGGTTCCGCTTCCGCTTCCGGGTCCGGGTCAGGGTCCGGGTCAGGGTCCGGATCCATGTCCGTGTCAGTTTCAGGGTCAGTGTCAGGGTCCGTGTCCGTGTCAGGGTCCGGGTCCTGGTCCGGGTCCAGGTCCGGGTCAGGGCACAAGCTCAGGTTTCCAAAGAAACACATGTACACATGTACATGTACACATACATACCAAAGAATTGGCCGTAGGAGTCAATTCAGCCAGAAACCTTATCTTTTGACACAAGCTCAGATGTCCAAAGAAACACATGTTCATATGACGCAAAGTATGAAAATTCCCAAAACACACAATTTTCAAATCTGAGCTTTCCCTGAGGAGATAGACCACAGGGTACCTCAGAATTGGCAGAGGTCTCAATTCAGCGAAAAACTTAACTTTGACACAGAGCTTAGATTTGGAAAACAAACATATATTCATGTACCACACAGTCTGAGCAGCCCAAAAAATTGTCAATTTTTTCCGATCTGAGCCTTCCCCGAGGTGATAGGGCAAAGTGCATCTCAGCATTGGCAGGAGGACTCAATTCAACCCGAAAACATAACTTTTGAAAGAGAGCTTAGATATGGCAAAGAAACAGGGTCCGGGTCCGGGTCCGGGTCCGGGACCGGGTCCGGGTCCGAGTCCGGGTCCGGGACCGGGTCCGGGTCCGGGTCAGAGGTTCCGGTTCCGGTTCCGGTTCCGGTTCCGGTTCCGCTTCCGGTTCCGGTTCCGGTTCCGGTTCCGCTTCCGGTTCCGGGTCCGGGTCAGGGTCCGGATCCATGTCCGTGTCAGTTTCAGGGTCAGTGTCAGGGTCCGTGTCCGTGTCAGGGTCCGGGTCCTGGTCCGGGTCCGGGTCCTGGTCCGGGTCCAGGTCCGGGTCAGGGCACAAGCTCAGGTTTCCAAAGAAACACATGTACACATATACATGTACACATACATACCAAAGAATTGGCCGTAGGAGTCAATTCAGCCAGAAACCTTATCTTTTGACACAAGCTCAGATGTCCAAAGAAACACATGTTCATATGACGCAAAGTATGAAAATTCCCAAAACACACAATTTTCAAATCTGAGCTTTCCCTGAGGAGATAGACCACAGGGTACCTCAGAATTGGCAGAAGGACTCAATTCAGCGAAAAACTTAACTTTGACACAGAGCTTAGATTTGGAAAACAAACATATATTCATGTACCACACAGTCTGAGCAGCCCAAAAAATTGTCAATTTTTTCCGATCTGAGCCTTCCCCGAGGAGATACCGGAAAGTGCATCTCAGCATTGGAAGGAGGACTCCATTCAACCCGAAAACATAACTTTTGAAAGAGAGCTTAGATATGGCAAAGAAACAGGGTCCGGGTCCGGGTCCGGGTCCGGGTCCGGGACAGGGTCCGGGTCCGAGTCAGGGTCCGGGACCGGGTCCGGGTCCGAGTCAGAGGTTCTGGTTCCGGTTCCGATTCCGCTTCCGGTTCCGGTTCCGCTTCCGGTTCCGCTTCCGGGTCCGGGTCCGGGTCCGGGTCAGGGTCCGGATCCATGTCCGTGTCAGTTTCAGGGTCAGTGTGAGTGTCCGTGTCCGTGTCAGGGTCCGGGTCCTGGTCCGGGTCCGGGTCCGGGTCCGGGTCCGGGTCCGGGTCCGGGTCCGGGTCAGGGCACAAGCTCAGGTTTCCAAAGAAACACATGTACACATGTACATGTACACATACATACCAAAGAATTGGCCGTAGGAGTCAATTCAGCCAGAAACCTTATCTTTTGACACAAGCTCAGATGTCCAAAGAAACACATGTTCATATGACGCAAAGTATAAAAATTCCCAAAACACACAATTTTCAAATCTGAGCTTTCCCTGAGGAGATAGACCACAGGGTACCTCAGAATTGGCAGAAGGACTCAATTCAGCGAAAAACTTAACTTTGACACAGAGCTTAGTTTTGGAAAACAAACATATATTCATGTACCACACAGTCTGAGCAGCCCAAAAAATTGTCAATTTTTTCCGATCTGAGCCTTCCCCGAGGTGATAGCGCAAAGTGCATCTCAGCATTGGCAGGAGGACTCAATTCAACCCGAAAACATAACTTTTGAAAGAGAGCTTAGATATGGCAAAGAAACAGGGTCCGGGTCCGGGTCCGGGTCCGGGACCGGGTCCGGGTCCGAGTCAGGGTCCGGGACCGGGTCCGAGTCAGGGTCCGGTTCTGGTTCCGGTTCCGGTTCCGGTTCCGGTTCCGGTTCCGGTTCCGTGTCCGGGTCAGGGTCAGGGTCCGGATCCATGTCCGTGTCAGTTTCAGGGTCAGTGTCAGGGTCCGTGTCCGTGTCAGGGTCCGTGTCCGTGTCAGGGTCCGTGCATGGGTCCGGGCACAAGCTCAGGTTTCCAAAGAAACACATGTACATATTACGCAAAGTATTAAAAGACCCAAAACACACAATTTTCAAATCTGAGCCTTCCCCGAGGAGATAGAGCAAAGTGCATCTCAGCATTGGCAGGAGGACTCAATTCAACCCGAAAACATAACTTTTGAAAGAGAGCTTAGATATGGCAAAGAAACAGGGTCCGGGTCCGGGTCCGGGTCCGGGACCGGGTCCGGGTCCGAGTCAGGGTCCGGGACCGGGTCCGGGTCCGGGTCCGAGTCAGGGTCCGGTTCCGGTTCCGGTTCCGGTTCCGGTTCCGGTTCCGGTTCCGGTTCCGCTTCCGGGTCCGGGTCCGGGTCAGGATCCGGATCCATGTCCGTGTCAGTTTCAGGGTCAGTGTCAGGGTCCGTGTCCGTGTCAGGGTCCGGGTCCTGGTGCGGGTCCGGGTCCGGGTCAGGGCACAAGCTCAGGTTTCCAAAGAAACACATGTACACATGTACATGTACACATACATACCAAAAAATTGGCCGTAGGAGTCAATTCAGCCAGAAACCTTATCTTTTGACACAAGCTCAATGTCCAAAGAAACACATGTTCATATGACGCAAAGTATGAAAATTCCCAAAACACACAATTTTCAAATCTGAGCTTTCCCTGAGGAGATAGACCACAGGGTACCTCAGAATTGGCAGAAGGACTCAATTCAGCGAAAAACTTAACTTTGACACAGAGCTTAGATTTGGAAAACAAACATATATTGATGTACCACACAGTCTGAGCAGCCCAAAAAATTGTCACTTTTTTCCGATCTGAGCCTTCCCCGAGGTGATAGGGCAAAGTGCATCTCAGCATTGGCAGGAGGACTCAATTCAACCCGAAAACATAACTTTTGAAAGAGAGCTTAGATATGGCAAAGAAACAGGGTCCGGGTCCGGGTCCGGGTCAGGGTCCGGGACCGGGTCCGGGTCCGAGTCAGGGTCCGGTTCCGGTTCCGGTTCCGGTTCCGGTTCCGGTTCCGGTTCCGGGTCAGGGTCCGGTTCCGGTTCCGCTTCCGGGTCAGGGTCCGGATCCATGTCCGTGTCAGTTTCAGGGTCAGTGTCAGGGTCCGTGTCCGTGTCAGGGTCCGGATCCTGGTCCGGGTCCGGGTCCGGGTCCGGGTCCGGGTCAGGGCACAAGCTCAGGTTTCCAAAGAAACACATGTACACATGTACATGTACACATACATACCAAAGAATTGGCCGTAGGAGTCAATTCAGCCAGAAACCTTATCTTTTGACACAAGCTCAGATGTCCAAAGAAACACATGTTCATATGACGCAAAGTATGAAAATTCCCAAAACACACAATTTTCAAATCTGAGCTTTCCCTGAGGAGATAGACCACAGGGTACCTCAGAATTGGCAGAAGGACTCAATTCAGCGAAAAATTTAACTTTGACACAGAGCTTAGATATGGCAAAGAAACATATATTCATGTACCACACAGTCTGAGCAGCCCAAAAAATTGTCAATTTTTTCCGATCTGAGCCTTCCCCGAGGAGATACCGGAAAGTGCATCTCAGCATTGGCAGGAGGACTCAATTCAACCCGAAAACATAACTTTTGAAAGAGAGCTTAGATATGGCAAAGAAACAGGGTCCGGGTCCGGGTCCGGGTCCGGGACAGGGTCCGGGTCCGAGTCAGGGTCCGGGACCGGGTCCAGGTCCGAGTCAGGGTCCGGTTCTGGTTCCGGTTCCGCTTCCGCTTCCGGTTCCGCTTCCGGTTCCGCTTCCGGTTCCGTGTCCGGGTCCGGGTCCGGGTCCGGGTCCGGATCCATGTCCGTGTCAGTTTCAGGGTCAGTGTCAGGGTCCGTGTCCGTGTCAGGGTCCGGGTCCTGGTCCGGGTCCGGGTCCGGGTCCGAGTCCGGGTCCGGGTCAGGGCACAAGCTCAGGTTTCCAAAGAAACACATGTACATATTACGCAAAGTATTAAAAGACCCAAAACACACAATTTTCAAATCTGAGCCTTCCCCGAGGAGATAGAGCAAAGTGCATCTCAGCATTGGCAGGAGGACTCAATTCAACCCGAAAACATAACTTTTGAAAGAGAGCTTAGATATGGCAAAGAAACAGGGTCCGGGTCCGGGTCCGGGTCCGGGACAGGGTCCGGGTCCGAGTCAGGGTCCGGGACCGGGTCCGGGTCCGGGTCCGAGTCAGGGTCCGGTTCCGGTTCCGGTTCCGGTTCCGGTTCCGGTTCCGGTTCCGCTTCCGGGTCCGGGTCCGCTTCCGGGTCCGGGTCCGGGTCAGGATCCGGATCCATGTCCGTGTCAGTTTCAGGGTCAGTGTCAGGGTCCGTGTCCGTGTCAGGGTCCGGGTCCTGGTGCGGGTCCGGGTCCGGGTCAGGGCACAAGCTCAGGTTTGCAAAGAAACACATGTACACATGTACATGTACACATACATACCAAAAAATTGGCCGTAGGAGTCAATTCAGCCAGAAACCTTATCTTTTGACACAAGCTCAATGTCCAAAGAAACACATGTTCATATGACGCAAAGTATGAAAATTCCCAAAACACACAATTTTCAAATCTGAGCTTTCCCTGAGGAGATAGACCACAGGGTACCTCAGAATTGGCAGAAGGACTCAATTCAGCGAAAAACTTAACTTTGACACAGAGCTTAGATTTGGAAAACAAACATATATTGATGTACCACACAGTCTGAGCAGCCCAAAAAATTGTCACTTTTTTCCGATCTGAGCCTTCCCCGAGGTGATAGGGCAAAGTGCATCTCAGCATTGGCAGGAGGACTCAATTCAACCCGAAAACATAACTTTTGAAAGAGAGCTTAGATATGGCAAAGAAACAGGGTCCGGGTCCGGGTCCGGGTCAGGGTCCGGGACCGGGTCCGGGTCCGAGTCAGGGTCCGGTTCCGGTTCCGGTTCCGGTTCCGGTTCCGGGTCAGGGTCCGGTTCCGGTTCCGCTTCCGGGTCAGGGTCCGGATCCATGTCCGTGTCAGTTTCAGGGTCAGTGTCAGGGTCCGTGTCCGTGTCAGGGTCCGGATCCTGGTCCGGGTCCGGGTCCGGGTCCGGGTCCGGGTCAGGGCACAAGCTCAGGTTTCCAAAGAAACACATGTACACATGTACATGTACACATACATACCAAAGAATTGGCCGTAGGAGTCAATTCAGCCAGAAACCTTATCTTTTGACACAAGCTCAGATGTCCAAAGAAACACATGTTCATATGACGCAAAGTATGAAAATTCCCAAAACACACAATTTTCAAATCTGAGCTTTCCCTGAGGAGATAGACCACAGGGTACCTCAGAATTGGCAGAAGGACTCAATTCAGCGAAAAACTTAACTTTGACACAGAGCTTAGATATGGCAAAGAAACATATATTCATGTACCACACAGTCTGAGCAGCCCAAAAAATTGTCAATTTTTTCCGATCTGAGCCTTCCCCGAGGAGATACCGGAAAGTGCATCTCAGCATTGGCAGGAGGACTCAATTCAACCCGAAAACATAACTTTTGAAAGAGAGCTTAGATATGGCAAAGAAACAGGGTCCGGGTCCGGGTCCGGGTCAGGGTCCGGGACCGGGTCCGGGTCCGAGTCAGGGTCCGGTTCCGGTTCCGGTTCCGGTTCCGGTTCCGGTTCCGGTTCCGCCTCCGGGTCAGGGTCCGGATCCATGTCCGTGTCAGTTTCAGGGTCAGTGTCAGGGTCCGTGTCCGTGTCAGGGTCCGGATCCTGGTCCGAGTCAGGGTCCGGGACCGGGTCCAGGTCCGAGTCCGGGTCCGGTTCCGCTTCCGGTTCCGCTTCCGCTTCCGCTTCCGCTTCCGCTTCCGCTTCCGGTTCCGGTTCCGGTTCCGGGTCCGGGTCCGGGTCCGGGTCCGGGTCCGGGTCCGGGTCCGGGTCCGGGTCCGGGTCCGGGTCCGGATCCATGTCCGTGTCAGTTTCAGGGTCAGTGTCAGGGTCCGTGTCCGTGTCAGGGTCCGGGTCCTGGTCCGGGTCCGGGTCCGGGTCAGGGCACAAGCTCAGGTTTCCAAAGAAACACATGTACACATGTACATGTACACATACATACCAAAGAATTGGCCGTAGGAGTCAATTCAGCCAGAAACCTTATCTTTTGACACAAGCTCAGATGTCCAAAGAAACACATGTTCATATGACGCAAAGTATGAAAATTCCCAAAACACACAATTTTCAAATCTGAGCTTTCCCTGAGGAGATAGACCACAGGGTACCTCAGAATTGGCAGAAGGACTCAATTCAGCGAAAAACTTAACTTTGACACAGAGCTTAGATATGGCAAAGAAACATATATTCATGTACCACACAGTCTGAGCAGCCCAAAAAATTGTCAATTTTTTCCGATCTGAGCCTTCCCCGAGGAGATACCGGAAAGTGCATCTCAGCATTGGCAGGAGGACTCAATTCAACCCGAAAACATAACTTTTGAAAGAGAGCTTAGATATGGCAAAGAAACAGGGTCCGGGTCCGGGTCCGGGTCCGGGACAGGGTCCGGGTCCGAGTCAGGGTCCGGGACCGGGTCCAGGTCCGAGTCAGGGTCCGGTTCTGGTTCCGCTTCCGCTTCCGCTTCCGCTTCCGCTTCCGGTTCCGGTTCCGCTTCCGGTTCCGGGTCCGGGTCCGGGTCCGGATCCATGTCCGTGTCAGTTTCAGGGTCAGTGTCAGGGTCCGTGTCCGTGTCAGGGTCCGGGTCCTGGTCCGGGTCCGGGTCCGGGTCCGGGTCCGGGTCCGGGTCAGGGCACAAGCTCAGGTTTCCAAAGAAACACATGTTCATATGACGCAAAGTATGAAAATTCCCAAAACACACAATTTTCAAATCTGAGCTTTCCCTGAGGAGATAGACCACAGGGTACCTCAGAATTGGCAGAAGGACTCAATTCAGCGAAAAACTTAACTTTGACACAGAGCTTAGATTTGGAAAACAAACATATATTCATGTACCACACAGTCTGAGCAGCCCAAAAAATTGTCAATTTTTTCCGATCTGAGCCTTCCCCGAGGTGATAGGGCAAAGTGCATCTCAGCATTGGCAGGAGGACTCAATTCAACCCGAAAACATAACTTTTGAAAGAGAGCTTAGATATGGCAAAGAAACAGGGTCCGGGTCCGGGTCCGAGTCAGGGTCCGGGACCGGGTCCAGGTCCGGGTCCGGTTCCGGTTCCGCTTCCGCTTCCGCTTCCGCTTCCGCTTCCGCTTCCGCTTCCGCTTCCGGTTCCGGTTCCGGTTCCGGGTCCGGGTCCGGGTCCGGGTCCGGGTCCGGGTCCGGGTCCGGGTCCGGGTCCGGGTCCGGGTCCGGGTCCGGGTCCGGGTCAGGGTCCGTGTCAGTTTCAGGGTCAGTGTCAGGGTCCGTGTCCGTGTCAGGGTCCGGGTCCGGGTCAGGGCACAAGCTCAGGTTTCCAAAGAAACACATGTACACATGTACATGTACACATACATACCAAAGAATTGGCCGTAGGAGTCAATTCAGCCAGAAACCTTATCTTTTGACACAAGCTCAGATGTCCAAAGAAACACATGTTCATATGACGCAAAGTATGAAAATTCCCAAAACACACAATTTTCAAATCTGAGCTTTCCCTGAGGAGATAGACCACAGGGTACCTCAGAATTGGCAGAAGGACTCAATTCAGCGAAAAACTTAACTTTGACACAGAGCTTAGATATGGCAAAGAAACATATATTCATGTACCACACAGTCTGAGCAGCCCAAAAAATTGTCAATTTTTTCCGATCTGAGCCTTCCCCGAGGAGATACCGGAAAGTGCATCTCAGCATTGGCAGGAGGACTCAATTCAACCCGAAAACATAACTTTTGAAAGAGAGCTTAGATATGGCAAAGAAACAGGGTCCGGGTCCGGGTCCGGGTCCGGGACAGGGTCCGGGTCCGAGTCAGGGTCCGGGACCGGGTCCAGGTCCGAGTCAGGGTCCGGTTCCGGTTCCGCTTCCGCTTCCGCTTCCGCTTCCGCTTCCGGTTCCGCTTCCGCTTCCGGTTCCGGTTCCGGGTCCGGGTCCGGGTCCGGATCCATGTCCGTGTCAGTTTCAGGGTCAGTGTCAGGGTCCGTGTCCGTGTCAGGGTCCGGGTCCTGGTCCGGGTCCGGGTCCGGGTCCGGGTCCGGGTCCGGGTCAGGGCACAAGCTCAGGTTTCCAAAGAAACACATGTACACATGTACATGTACACATACATACCAAAGAATTGGCCGTAGGAGTCAATTCAGCCAGAAACCTTATCTTTTGACACAAGCTCAGATGTCCAAAGAAACACATGTTCATATGACGCAAAGTATGAAAATTCCCAAAACACACAATTTTCAAATCTGAGCTTTCCCTGAGGAGATAGACCACAGGGTACCTCAGAATTGGCAGAAGGACTCAATTCAGCGAAAAACTTAACTTTGACACAGAGCTTAGATATGGCAAAGAAACATATATTCATGTACCACACAGTCTGAGCAGCCCAAAAAATTGTCAATTTTTTCCGATCTGAGCCTTCCCCGAGGAGATACCGGAAAGTGCATCTCAGCATTGGCAGGAGGACTCAATTCAACCCGAAAACATAACTTTTGAAAGAGAGCTTAGATATGGCAAAGAAACAGGGTCCGGGTCCGGGTCCGGGTCCGGGACCGGGTCCGGGTCCGAGTCAGGGTCCGGTTCTGGTTCCGTTTCCGGTTCCGGTTCCGGTTCCGGTTCCGGTTCCGGTTCCGGTTCCGGGTCAGGGTCAGGGTCCGGGTCCGGGTCCGGGTCCGGGTCCGGGTCCGGGTCCGGGTCCGGGTCCGGGTCCGGGTCCGGATCCGGGTCCGGGTCCGTGCATGGGTCCGGGCACAAGCTCAGGTTTCCAAAGAAACACATGTACATATTACGCAAAGTATGAAAAGACCCAAAACACACAATTTTCAAATCTGAGCCTTCCCCGAGGAGATAGAGCAAAGTGCCTCTCAGCATTGGCAGGAGGACTCAATTCAACCCGAAAACATAACTTTTGAAAGAGAGCTTAGATATGGCAAAGAAACATATATTCATGTACCCCACAGTCTGAGCAGCCCAAAAAATTGTCAATTTTTTCCGATCTGAGCCTTCCCCGAGGAGATAGAGCAAAGTGCATCTCAGCATTGGCAGGAGGACTCAATTCAACCCGAAAACATAACTTTTGAAAGAGAGCTTAGATATGGCAAAGAAACAGGGTCCGGATCCGGGTCCGGGTCCGGGTCCGGGACCGGGTCCGGGTCCGAGTCAGGGTCCGGTTCTGGTTCCGGTTCCGCTTCCGCTTCCGGGTCCGGTTCCGGTTCCGGGTCCGGGTCCGGGTCCGGGTCCGGGTCCGGGTCAGGGTCCGGATCCATGTCCGTGTCAGTTTCAGGGTCAGTGTCAGGGTCCGTGTCCGTGTCAGGGTCCGGGTCCTGGTCCGGGTCCGGGTCCGGGTCCGGGTCCGGGTCAGGGCACAAGCTCAGGTTTCCAAAGAAACACATGTACACATGTACATGTACACATACATACCAAAGAATTGGCCGTAGGAGTCAATTCAGCCAGAAACCTTATCTTTTGACACAAGCTCAGATGTCCAAAGAAACACGTTCATATGACGCAAAGTATGAAAATTCCCAAAACACACAATTTTCAAATCTGAGCTTTCCCTGAGGAGATAGACCACAGGGTACCTCAGAATTGGCAGAAGGACTCAATTCAGCGAAAAACTTAACTTTGACACAGAGCTTAGATTTGGAAAACAAACATATATTCATGTACCACACAGTCTGAGCAGCCCAAAAAATTGTCAATTTTTTCCGATCTGAGCCTTCCCCGAGGTGATAGGGCAAAGTGCATCTCAGCATTGGCAGGAGGACTCAATTCAACCCGAAAACATAACTTTTGAAAGAGAGCTTAGATATGGCAAAGAAACAGGGTCCGGGTCCGGTTCCGGTTCCGGTTCCGGTTCCGGTTCCGGTTCCGGTTCCGGTTCCGCTTCCGGGTCCGGTTCCGGGTCCGGGTCCGGGTCCGGGTCCGGGTCCGGGTCCGGGTCCGGGTCCGGGTCCGGGTCCGGGTCCGGGTCCGGGTCCGGGTCCGGGTCCGGGTCCGGGTCCGTGCATGGGTCCGGGCACAAGCTCAGGTTTCCAAAGAAACACATGTACATATTACGCAAAGTATGAAAAGACCCAAAACACACAATTTTCAAATCTGAGCCTTCCCCGAGGAGATAGAGCAAAGTGCCTCTCAGCATTGGCAGGAGGACTCAATTCAACCCGAAAACATAACTTTTGAAAGAGAGCTTAGATATGGCAAAGAAACATATATTCATGTACCCCACAGTCTGAGCAGCCCAAAAAATTGTCAATTTTTTCCGATCTGAGCCTTCCCCGAGGAGATAGAGCAAAGTGCATCTCAGCATTGGCAGGAGGACTCAATTCAACCCGAAAACATAACTTTTGAAAGAGAGCTTAGATATGGCAAAGAAACAGGGTCCGGATCCGGGTCCGGGTCCGGGTCCGGGACCGGGTCCGGGTCCGGGTCCGAGTCAGGGTCCGGTTCTGGTTCCGGTTCCGGTTCCGCTTCCGCTTCCGGTTCCGGGTCCGGGTCCGGGTCCGGGTCCGGGTCCGGGTCAGGGTCCGGATCCATGTCCGTGTCAGTTTCAGGGTCAGTGTCAGGGTCCGTGTCTGTGTCAGGGTCCGGGTCCTGGTCCGGGTCCGGGTCCGGGTCCGGGTCCGGGTCAGGGCACAAGCTCAGGTTTCCAAAGAAACACATGTACACATGTACACATGTACATGTACACATACATACCAAAGAATTGGCCGTAGGAGTCAATTCAGCCAGAAACCTTATCTTTTGACACAAGCTCAGATGTCCAAAGAAACACGTTCATATGACGCAAAGTATGAAAATTCCCAAAACACACAATTTTCAAATCTGAGCTTTCCCTGAGGAGATAGACCACAGGGTACCTCAGAATTGGCAGAAGGACTCAATTCAGCGAAAAACTTAACTTTGACACAGAGCTTAGATTTGGAAAACAAACATATATTCATGTACCACACAGTCTGAGCAGCCCAAAAAATTGTCAATTTTTTCCGATCTGAGCCTTCCCCGAGGAGATACCGGAAAGTGCATCTCAGCATTGGCAGGAGGACTCAATTCAACCCGAAAACATAACTTTTGAAAGAGAGCTTAGATATGGCAAAGAAACAGGGTCCGCTTCCGCTTCCGCTTCCGCTTCCGCTTCCGCTTCCGCTTCCGCTTCCGGGTCCGGGTCCGGGTCCGGGTCCGGGTCCGGGTCCGGGTCAGGGTCCGGGTCAGGGTCAGGGTCCATGTCCGGGTCCGTGTCAGTGTCCGGGTCCGGGTCCGGGTCCGGGTCCGGGTCCGGGTCCGGGTCCGGGTCAGGGTCCGGTTCTGGTTCCGGTTCCGGTTCCGGTTCCGGGTCCGGGTCCGGGTCCGGGTCCGGGTCCGGGTCCGGGTCCGGGTCCGGGTCAGGGTCCGGGTCCGTGCATGGGTCCGGGCACAAGCTCAGGTTTCCAAAGAAACACATGTACATATTACACAAAGTATGAAAAGACCCAAAACACACAATTTTCAAATCTGAGCCTTCCCCGAGGAGTTAGAGCAAAGTGCCTCTCAGCATTGGCAGGAGGATTCAATTCAACCCGAAAACATAACTTTTGAAAGAGAGCTTAGATATGGCAAAGAAACATATATTCATGTACCCCACAGTCTGAGCAGCCCAAAAAATTGTCAATTTTTTCCGATCTGAGCCTTCCCCGAGGAGATAGAGCAAAGTGCATCTCAGCATTGGCAGGAGGACTCAATTCAACCCGAAAACATAACTTTTGAAAGAGAGCTTAGATATGGCAAAGAAACAGGGTCCGGGTCCGGGTCCGGGTAAGGGTCCGGGTCCGGGTCCGGGACCGGGTCCGGGTCCGAGTCCGGGTCCGGGACGGGGTCAGGGTCAGGTTCCGGTTCCAGGTCCAGGTCCGGGTCCGGGTCAGGGACCGGGTCCGGGTCCGGGTCCGAGTCAGGGTCAGTGTCAGGGTCCGTGTCCGTGTCAGGGTCCGGGTCCGGGTCCGGGTCCGGGTCCGGGTCCGGGTCCGGGTCAGGGCACAAGCTCAGGTTTCCAAAGAAACACATGTACACATGTACATGTACACATACATACCAAAGAATTGGCCGTAGGAGTCAATTCAGCCAGAAACCTTATCTTTTGACACAAGCTCAGATGTCCAAAGAAACACGTTCATATGACGCAAAGTATGAAAATTCCCAAAACACACAATTTTCAAATCTGAGCTTTCCCTGAGGAGATAGACCACAGGTACCTCAGAATTGGCAGAAGGACTCAATTCAGCGAAAAACTTAACTTTGACACAGAGCTTAGATTTGGAAAACAAACATATATTCATGTACCACACAGTCTGAGCAGCCCAAAAAATTGTCAATTTTTTCCGATCTGAGCCTTCCCCGAGGTGATAGGGCAAAGTGCATCTCAGCATTGGCAGGAGGACTCAATTCAACCCGAAAACATAACTTTTGAAAGAGAGCTTAGATATGGCAAAGAAACAGGGTCCGGGTCCGGGTCCGGGTCCGGGTCCGGGTCCGGGTCCGGGTCCGGGTCCGGGTCCGGGTCCGGGTCCGGGTCCGGGTCCGGGTCCGGTTCCGCTTCCGCTTCCGCTTCCGCTTCCGCTTCCGCTTCCGCTTCCGCTTCCGGGTCAGGGTCAGGGTCAGGGTCCGGGTCCGGGTCAGGGTCCATGTCCGGGTCCGTGTCAGTGTCCAGGTCCGGATCCGGGTCTGGGACCGGGTCCGGGTCCGAGTCAGGGTCCGGGACCGGGTCTGGGACCGGGTCCGGGTCCGAGTCAGGGTCCGGTTCCTGTTCCGGTTCCGGTTCCGGTTCCGGTTCCGGTTCCGGGTCAGGGTCAGGGTCAGGGTCAGGGTCAGGGTCCGGGTCCGGGTCCGGGTCCGTGCATGGGTCCGGGCACAAGCTCAGGTTTCCAAAGAAACACATGTACATATTACGCAAAGTATGAAAAGACCCAAAACACACAATTTTCAAATCTGAGCCTTCCCCGAGGAGATAGAGCAAAGTGCCTCTCAGCATTGGCAGGAGGACTCAATTCAACCCGAAAACATAACTTTTGAAAGAGAGCTTAGATATGGCAAAGAAACATATATTCATGTACCCCACAGTCTGAGCAGCCCAAAAAATTGTCAATTTTTTCCGATCTTAGCCTTCCCCGAGGAGATAGAGCAAAGTGCATCTCAGCATTGGCAGGAGGACTCAATTCAACCCGAAAACATAACTTTTGAAAGAGAGCTTAGATATGGCAAAGAAACATATATTCATGTACCCCACAGTCTGAGCAGCCCAAAAAATTGTCAATTTTTTCCGATCTGAGCCTTCCCCGAGGAGATAGAGCAAAGTGCATCTCAGCATTGGCAGGAGGACTCAATTCAACCCGAAAACATAACTTTTGAAAGAGACCCGGGTCGGGGTCCGGGTCAGGGTCAGGGTCAGGGTCAGTAACCGAGTCAGGGTCCGGGACCGGGTCCGGGTCCGGGTCCGGGTCCGAGTCACGTTCCGGTTCCGGTTCCGGTTCCGGTTCCGGTTCCGGTTCCGGTTCCGGTTCCGGTTCCGGGTCAGGGTCAGGGTCAGGGTCAGGGTCAGGGTCCGGGTCCGGGTCAGGATCCGGGAACGGAAACGGGACCAGGAACGGGTCAGGTTCACGGTCAGGGTCCGGGTCCGGGTCCAGGTCTGGGTCCGGATCGGGGTCCGGGTTAGTGTCCGGATCCGGGTCAGGGTCCGGGTCCGGGACGGGGTCCGAGTCAGGGTCCGGGACCGGGTCCGGGTCCGAGTCAGGGTCCGGTTCTGGTTCCGGGTCCGGGTCCGGGTCCGGTTCCAGTTCCGGGTCCGGGTCCGGGTCCGGGTCCGGGTCCGGGTCCGGGTCCGGGTCCGGGTCCGGGACGGGGTCAGGGTCAGGTTCCGGTTCCAGGTCCAGTTCCGGGTCCGGGTCAGGGTCAGGGTCCGGGACCGGGTCCGGGTCCGAGTCAGCGTCCGGGACAGGGTCCGGGTCCGAGTCAGGGTCCGGTTCCGGTTCCGGTTCCGGTTCCGGTTCCGGTTCCGGTTCCGGTTCCGGGTCAGGTTCACGGTCAGGGTCCGGGTCCGGGACCGGGTCAGGTTCAGGGTCAGGGTCCGGGTCCGGGTCCAGGTCTGGGTCCGGATCGGGGTCCGGGTTAGTGTCCGGATCCGGGTCAGGGTCCAGGTCCGGATCTGGGTCAGGTTCAGGGTCAGGGTCAGGGTCAGGATCCGGGTCCGTGTCCGTGTCCGGGTCCGGGTCCGGGTAAGGATCCGTGTCCGTGTCCGTGTCCGTGTCCGTGTCCGTGTCCGTGTCCGGGTCCGGGTCCGGGTCCGGATCCATGTCCGTGTCAGTTTCAGAGTCAGTGTCAGGGTCCGTGTCCGTGTCAGGGTCCGGGTCCTGGTCCGTGTCCGTGTCCGTGTCCGTGTCCGTGTCCGGGTCAGGGTCCGGGTCCGGGTCCGGGTCCGAGACGGGGTCAGGGTCAGGTTCCGGTTCCAGGTCCAGTTCCGGGTCCGGGTCCGGGTCCGGGTCCGAGTCAGGGTCCGGGACCGGGACCGGGTCCAGGTCCGAGTCCGAGTCAGGGTCCGGTTCTGGTTCCGGTTCCGGTTCCGGTTCCGGTTCCGGTTCCGGTTCCGGGTCAGGGTCTGGATCGGGGTCCGGGTTAGTGTCCCGATCCGGGTCAGGGTCCGGATGTGGGTCAGGTTCAGGGTTAGGGTTAGGGTTAGGGTTAGGGTTAGGGTTA